>OW284511.1:38345328-48345328 GCA_935413205.1 Polydrusus cervinus | reverse complement strand
TTGGAGAAGAATTTAGAAATATTGTTAGGATGCTCTTAAAAAAATAGAGAAGCATGAATCATATCGTGGTCAATTTTCCTAAGTAATGTTTTCGATATGAGTTTGTAAGTAATGTATTTTAGACATTTCCCCAAATATTAGAAAAATATTCACAAACACTCAATTTTGATTTTCGGCCTCTCCATACGCAATATTTATGAGGCGCCACTGTAAATGACTTTGGACTTTATTTACCCACAATCAAAGTAGCTTGATTAGTAAATTAAACCATAAGTTAGCAGTGGCCAATTTGATTGTGAGAACAGTATTTCTGCCAATGTCATGTATGTCCCCATCAAAGTTGCTGGTTAGTTAATTTATTGTTAAACATTTTTTTATGCAACCCGACATTGAACACGTAAAGATAATTGTTCTTGGAGCAGGAATATTTAAAATAAATAAATTCCCTGATGAATAATGTCCTGGAAGATCTGTGACATTTATTGGCATCAAAAGATCCCCCGTTTCGCAACAGGCCGGGGGAAAATGCTGCTAAAACAACAACTTTCCTTATAACAAAAGAACCTACAAAGCCTACAACTTAAAAAGTTCTTTTCCATCTCCGCTTTACTTAATTCTAATTTAAAGCAAAAATGTCGGGCGCTTTTCAAGTTTAACAAATTTATTTCTTTTTGAAAAATGCTGGCGAGGAATCAAAAAATAATAATTATTTTAAATTTGTTATTACTAACTTTTGCTTGGGACCGAACGTATGAATTGTAAATTGGGAGAAAATGAATTTGGCCATTCTGGCACTTGGTTGATTTTATTATTGTTAAGTCAGTATGTCAATACTGAACCTGTATGGGTAAGTTTTAAGGGTTAACGCCTGACTGATGTAAATGCACATTAGAATAAGACTGATGCTAGAATAATAAGGATTGATATCATTCAGTACTGTCAGTTCGAATGATCGTGTAGGGTCTGCATATAAGCTAATATTAGATGTAAATATTCCTTATTGTATTGTCTTGTGTGGTGGGTAAAAATATGAAGTATTGTTTTATTTGTTTTTAATGACAGTGGTTTACACAGACATATTTTATTAATTGGAGATAGTAAATATTAGTTTGTACAACAAGAGTGGATATGATGTCCATATCGCACGATGAAGTAAATTGAGTACGACGCCGTAGGCGGAGTGCTCAAACTTCCGAGAGATGTACAGTATATTTTTTCTACGACTTAACTTCCGAACTTCATGCTAAGAATTTAAAAAAATTATTTAAATGAGGCATCATAACTTGTTTTTTTAAGTTGGCCATGAACTTGTGAGAACGGTAATAAGAAACAATTGAACAGAAATTCATTTTGATGGCAAACCCATTGACCAAATTACACTGTAACATATTCATCGATTTGGGTAAGTTCTTATATTTATACAAACTTACTTTTGAATATATCTATCTTTCTCACATTCAACTTTTTGCAGAATAACAGACAAAAAGCGATATATGTATTAATAAAAACGAACAATTTATTTTCTCATCAGGTAATTTGATCAATATTGTTTTACTGAAATGCACAGAAGAAAAATAGGTTTTTCGGGTTTATTTCTGCTTGCGTAAAGAATTATAACGTTCGCTATGGTCAAAATTTTCAAAATAATCGCCAATTTACAAACTAGCAACACTGTTAACGTGAAAAGAGAAGACGAGAAGTGGCAATAGTGTAAGTAGAAATAACATACCTAACCTTAAAAATGTTAGTAAAAAATGTTTTTTTTTCTAGAAATCTTATAATTTCGTCTGTTTTATCGGAATATCTTTATGTTTCACCATTTAAGGAAGAATTACCAGTTAATTCTCTATGTTTGTTGCGTATAATAAAAGTTTTAAGATCAATTAGGGTTCGATCCCCGTTCAAAATATATCGGAAAATATCCCCGTGCACAAATATTTATAATAATATATATTATTTATATGGAAAAAAATTACCAAGGATAGTAAGGAAACGTTTATTTGGTAGGTATATAGTACATTTTATGTAAAGCTTGTAGTAATTGTCTAGAAATGAGTGGAAATAAAGATATTTTTAAAATAAGAAAGTGCGTCTATGTGCAAATCTTTAGTTCGGCAGAAAATAACAATAATTTGGTAGAATTATATTTTAGTATTAATTTTGTTATTATACCTTCAATTTTTGCACCATTTCGTGTACTATTTAGGAAAATATTGTGTATACACATAGACTCTGGGATAAATGTTTTGATTTAAATTTAAAAAGAACAAATTTCATCTGATAGATTTACATATTTTTAAAGCATATTGTTAACCTAACTTCTCTCAACTGTCAGAAAACGAATTTACAACATGTAAATTTGGCTTCTCTGTAATTGACTACTGTGATTGGTCAGTTTCATAACCTAACTAGGATGGATATAAAATTTTGTCGCACAGTTAACTGGAATAGCCTACTTTACCCGCCACTAAAATGTAAAGGAAACAGCAAATTTTCATGTGGGAGCAGAAAAACCTAATTTACAATAAAAAATTGTGATTATGAAAACTCAATTATGGCTTCATTATGCATTCGAAACTTAACCTTCACTAAACGGTCCTTGCGGCTAATTTTTCTGAATTTTTAGCATTTTGTAGATCTATACGTCCTGATTCAAAATGTCCATGACCGTAATACAATTCTATAACTACTTTTTATTTATAGCCTTTTAAAGTTGGCAACTTCTTACTTTGGGATTTTCTGCACTGTCCGAAGTTTTCACTTGTTTCTCAAAAACTATTAATTTTTTTATTGGTGGAAAATTAGGTCTTAAGTTTTCTTTTAATTATATGTAAATAAAATATATACAGGATGTTAAATAATTTATAGGCGGAATAAATAATTAATAAAAAATAATATTTAAAAGTTATGAACATCCAAAAAAAAATTACCCATTTTTTGAATTTCGAAAACAAACTGCTAGATATTGTTCATATTTTAATATCTTATTATTATATTAAGCTATAGGGGAAAATCAATCAGCATAGGTCGATGTGGAGTATATTGCCTGGTATTTTATTTCTCAAAAAAAAAATGAAATTCACCTGACAACGTAAAAAACGACGTTATAACTGATTCATTAATTTATTATCAAAGCTGTAACATTTTTTTACAATAATAATTTTTTAACACATTCTTCAGTTTGCAGGGTTATCTAGTTATAATAATTTACTTTAGTAAAAACTTTTAAAAATAAGAAAATTTAAACATTTTTTTTTTTATCAAATGACAAAATATATTAAATTAAAAATTATTTTTTGATAGCATTTTTATCGTAGCTCTTATGCAAGGCGTATTTAAACTACCTTAGAGTCCTAATATTTTGTTTTGTTTTAATCTTATGACTATATTTTTTATTTACTGTAAAGGTCACACTGGCTCCTTTTCCAAAAGCATTTAATTCTTTTTAAATTTTACAAACGGACAAAAATGACAATATTTTAAAACTCGAAAGGAGTTAAAATACATCTTGTATAAGAGCCAAGGTAAGAATCCTAGCAAAAAATATTTTATAATTTAACAATATTTTGTCAATTGTTAGAAAACCCTTTTTTAATTTTCCTATTTTTAAAAGTTTGTACTTGCCTGTTATAACTGAGTCACCCTGTATATCTAAGATTAGAATGTGTTAAATAATAATTATTGTAAATAAAATGTTACAGATTAGATAATAAGTTAAAGAATCAATTATACTTAATATACAAATTAAAGTAGTGTTTTTTTAAAAATAAACTACCAGGCGGTATACTCTACATCAATGCCCATTTATTTTCCTCTATAGCTTGCTACTACAAGACATTAAAATATTAACAAAACCTAGCCTAGTTTTCGAAATTTGAATTTGAGGATGCAACGTTTTCCAATTCTGAAGACACAGTCAACGCTTTTGCTGATTTCTTTAACCGTTCATATCTTGCACCCTCTAATTCGAGTACAACCCCGGAACCTCAAATATCGGATTTAGATGTTGATATTGTCAGTTTTGACGAGATTGAGGTTTTCAATGCAATCAGGCGGATCAAACCTACCACCAACACCAACAAACCACCGGGCCTGATAATATTCCTGCGTTTATTGTTAGGGATTGTGCGGGTGTTTTTGCACGTCCTTTGTCTTTAATCTTCAATAAATGTCTCAGTTTCTGTCAAATGCCAAGCATATGGAAATCTTCAAAGGTGTGCCCTGTCTACAAAAAAGGTGATAAATTGGACATCTCGAATTATCGACCTATATCAATTATATCGAATTTTTCTAAAATCTTTGAAGTGTTATTACATAATAATATTTTTTATAAAGTTAAAAACGCTATTGCTCCTGAACAACATGGATTTGTAAAAGGTCGTTCAACAACAACGAATCTAATGTGTATTACTCAATACTTGGCTGAAGGCATTGATCAACGCATGCAGACAGATGTTGTTTATACTGACTTTTCCAAGGCTTTCGATCAGCTAGATCACTCCATATTATTAAGCAAACTACAAACCTTTGGGTTTTCTAATAATTTACTGTCATTTTTCGACTCATATTTAAAAAATAGGAGGCAGTTTGTAGCTTATGGCGGGGTCAAATCTATCGAATATTTCGCAACATCTGGAGTTCCCCAAGGATCCATCCTTGGTCCTCTTCTTTTTACATTATTTATAAACGATATTGTCAATAGCCTTACTATTTGTTGTCTGCTATACGCAGATGATCTAAAAATTTTCTGTTTAATATCAAGTTTAATGGACTGTTTAAAGCTACAGCGTAATCTGGATTTGTTGTATGATTGGTGCACTAAAAACAGATTGAATTTAAATATTGCTAAATGTAATGTTATGACATATACAAACAAAAACACCACTTTTGATTTCAATTATAACATAAATGGTAAGATTCTGGATAGACCTACTGTGTTTAAAGATCTAGGAGTTATTTTCGATAGAGAACTATCCTTTCTTCCTCATATTGATCACGTCGTATCCACCGCCTATAAAATACTTGGTTTCATCCTTAGAACTACTAAAGATTTTAGGTCAGTTAATCCGTTAGTAACTTTGTATCGTTCTCTTGTTGTATCTAAATTGGAATACTCTTCAATCATTTGGTCTCCGTTTTATAAAGTTCACATTGACAATATTGAGAGCGTTCAGAGACGTTTTTTGAAAGCTTTGTGGTATAGATCTGATGGAGTTTATCCCGACAGAGGTTTTCCTCATGACCAGCTGCTGCAAAGGTTCTCGTTTGTTAGATTACATGATAGACGCACATGTTCTACGCAGTTATTTTTACATAAACTGCTCAATAACAATATTATTTGTGAAGAGCTGCTGCACAAACTGAACTTTAGAATTCCTTCTCTAAATGCCCGTAACTTATATACCTTCTACTTACCACCTTCACGAACCAATGTCTTCAAATATTCTCCCATCAATAGGATGTGTACATGTTACAATGACAATGTCCATGCCTATGATGTCTTTAATTGTAGCTTAAGCGCTGTCAAAAGACATTTTTATCACTAGTACCTATACTACGTATGTAATTAATTACTTTTTTTTAAATTATTTTTTGTTGTAGGGTACCTATTATTATTACCGTATTGTTAGTTTCATAAATTTAAATATTGCTAATCTTTATGTTAATTGTTAAATAATTTAATTTATTTTTACTTAATTAAATTCTGTTTTCTACCTGTTTTGTAACTGGGAAACTGTAAAACAGTGTATGAAATAAATAAATAAATAAATAAATTCAAAAATTGGGTAATAATATTGTTTTTTGGATTTTCATAATTCTTAATCCGTCTGCAAATTAATTAACATCTTGTACTGTACATATTTTGTTTCTGTATAAGTGAAAGAAAACTTAAGGCCTCCTTTTCCATCAATAAAGAAAAATAAAATATGTAGGTAGTTGATAATTTTTAAGAAACAAGGGAAAACTCCAAACAATGCAAAGTACGAAGTCGCCAAATTTAAAAGGCCATAACTCAAAAATAAGTCATAGGATTCGATTACGGCCATGGACACTTTTAATCAGGATGTCAAGATATACAAAATATTAAAAAATTAGCCGAAAGCTATTTCCCATAAGCTTTGTGAGGGGTCCTTTGCCGTTCTGCCCTTCTTTCGAATTAGGCTTTTTTCCTCTTCGTTCGCTGCCAGGGCCATTCCCGAGGGGGACCTACAGTTTAACGTGGGTTCCGAACCACGATCCTCAGTCATGCGACACCCCCCAAGGGCTATCAACCCTTGGTTTATTGCCATTGCATGACCTACCGATTCTTTCACACCCCACGAGATGTCCGATCTTATCCGGCCTGGTTACCGGCGTGAATGGGGTGGGTTGGGAGATGATATTTTTTACACTCTTCCCTGCATTCTTAAATCCACTAAATTTCGGACATACTTTTTTTATTGTACGTATGCCCACTCCGGGAATCGAACCCGGGTCGCCGCGGTCGAATGGCAGTAGCTCTACCTCTGAGCCACAACCGCGGTCCGAGGGGTCCTTTCATAAACCAAGCGTTTCCAACAAAAGTGGCTTTTAAATTCCTAATTTAAACCTCAAAATACATCAATTTTGGCGTTACCGTATAACCCTACCCTATCCCCAAATAATGTTTTTTGGTTAAGCCCCTGCAAATAAAAAATTTAATTTTTTTTTTAAATTCACTTGGATATAGAAACATAAAAGTCGTTAATTTTTGTAATCAGCTGATAATTAACACTTAATTATTCACTTCTACCTGTGCTGATGCTGACTTCGAGGTCCATATCGTTTATTTATGTTTTGATTAAAGAACAAAGTAACTTATTGTGCCTTATCTTTTATTCATTTTATTATTTTGCTTTATTATATTAACTTAAATATTTGTCCCAATAAATGAGATTATAATGTTGTGTTTCCGGCTCCCTGTGGTGAGCAGCAGCTTTTATTGAATTGGTTAATTTAAATTTGATGTCTCGGCTGCATGGTGGACTTTATGGAACTTTGTAATCGTGTGAGGCCACATACATACACTATATTGCTAATACCATAATTGAATGATGACACCACTGTAGGCAGATGATCAGGGTCTGTTGAGTTTGCGCAGCTCGGAAATTTGCTTCTTGATGTAAACATTTGACAGGACCGACTTTCAAAATATATTTACAAGCTTTTATTTAAATTCACCCGTTAGTTCGGGTGTGTACAGTTTATGATCAAATAAAACTAAGTAACCAATATTTTACATACCTAAAATACCTTATTCCTGGTATTGAACCGCGATTCGTGCAAAAAAGGATTATGAATTTTTTTCTACCCATCTTGAGACACAAGTCGCTAACAATAACAAAATGTCTGGTAAAGTTTTATACCTAAATTCGCACTCAAAACTTAAAAATAATATCCACAATCACATACGGAACATCCGAACGAATACAACGTAAAAAAAGATAGAAACGACTAACAATTTACAAACTAACAAGAAAAAAAGTAAAGTTTTATAAATATAACCACACACGAATGAACGAAATAAAAGATGGCAAATAAGAATACAACGGCAAGCCGGTTCTGTTCAAGAGACCTTGGGTTCTGTTTACGTTCTGTTAGATATCGTGTCGGTTGCCTAATTTTTTCCCAACTGCGCAAGCGCCACGGACCCAAACTCAGGTTATTTTGAATCGCACGATGGGTGTCTTCTTGCTTCGTGCGGCTGCTTGTATTGGCAATATAGTGTATGTATATAATATGTGTGTGAGGCTAGTTATAAATCGACCAATACCCTTGCAGCACTTAGAGTCAAGCAGGACTTAAGGGGCCCAAGTGGCATTATAACTTTAAGGGGCCCGCCACGTGCCTAGGATTCAGTGGCGGCTCGCGGTCTAAAAAAATGGTAAAGAGCTAGGTATAGTGCGGGTAATTAAACAAACATTGACTGAAAACCCGTGTAACAAAACGTCTCTCTTATCCTCATCTGTCCAACGACTGAATGGAGTTTCCAACAAATTACAAACTATGTCATTAATTGGGTTCATTTTTAAAACACACAACTAAGTAGGTACGTACACTACTGAATTGTCTGAATTAACTGAAAAATAAAAACAAAACTTTTTAATCACACAGTAAATCATGTAAAAACGATATCTATAACCGTAAGTTTCGCGAAGCCTAAAAATAAACACCTGAAGGATAGGCGAACCAATGCTAAAACAATGGTGCATACAACTGATCTATTTTCAATGCTATTTGCGTGACTAACGTCACGTAACCATGACAACGGTGAATATCAAAGCCATGTTGGACGTTGGGTCTTCACTTGCTTTGAGCTAACGGACACGGTCGGCTGGGGCGCGCCAAAATGCACGAGTGTTTATAATTATTGTCCATCGGAGTTAACCGTCCCCCTATTAAGCACAGCTACATTCAGATTAAATTAACAATATTAACTCAAACATCATTATTTTGTAAGGGCTAAAATGGTAGCTGTCTGTATTGGTACATTATTTAATATTGTCGAAAAACTTTCCTCTTGGTTTTATTTTATTCACCTGACGAGCCGCCACTTCTAGGGCGGCCCGCGCAAAGTAGGACTTTAGTCACCTTGACTATATGGCCAGTCCGAAACAGGCATTCCATTTTAATAAATTTTTGTAGTTGTTCACCTAGTATTAAATAGGCTTAGATGTGTCAAATGTCAAATGTATAAAATGCCTTACAAAATTATATTTTCTCTTCAAGAATTATTATAATATTTATAATAAACAGATGACGTCAGATTTTATGCGGTCGGCCGCGGTCGTCTTGAGTTAGCCGGTTCCCAAATCGAATTAAAAAATAAAAAATAATATTTTCTTTAGTCCTATTTTCTTATTTTCAAATCGTATGAGTATATAAATATTTTTCTAAAAATAACGAATCTATTCCTCTATTTTATGGGTCGGATAATGCTGAGTGAATTAAATACGACGAAATTTGTTTTAAGTTCCACCATTTCATCAAGAAAATTACACAAATTAAAAATCGGTAACATTGTAGTCGTTCCTTGTTTTTCAGAATGGGTACCAATTAAACCTAAAAATTTGATTTGAATCATAGTTTTTCGGAAAAGGAGAAAGTAACGACATAATTGCAAACATTTTAACAAAATTTATATAAATCATAATATAAACTAAAGTTATTTTAAAATACATTACAAAAATTAGTATACTGACTTGCTATTCTCGAAATTAGTGAACATTAAATTATTTAATTAATAAAAATCAGTAAGATTAGCCTATATAAAACAGAAACATAGAATAAGTGTAGGTATTAGAACTGTATGGTGTTATGCAATAAAATGTTAACCCACGAAACATCAATTTTAAAGAATGTTGTAATTTCTATGACCCGTTTTTATAAAAAAATCTTGAAATAATACGTTTTTTTGGTATAAACATAAACAGTAATTTCGTAAATCTTTTAAGTCGTTTTTATAACCCATAATGTTAAAGACGCTATTTTCTTAACAACATGTGTATTGTAGGTTAACATTGTTCTGCGTAACACCTGTTCTGCTCTTATTATGAGCTTATATTAAAAAAATTGGATAATGCATGGGTAGGTAGATAATTGTACGCAATATATTATGTTTAAGATGAATGAGTTTTGGACTTGTATTGTCTTTATTTGTTTTAAATCAAAATGTTTCAACTGGTGAGTACTTATATCCATTCGTCTTCAGGTGAATTTTAACTAAGTATCATAACTACAGCTTTATTTATAGTACCTAAACTATTTTTCACGTAAGTTTTTAATACTTTGACGTTTCTATTGTCAAACGCGTTGGTCAACATGCGATTTAAAAATTCCTTAATTTGAAAACTGCTTTTCCTCACGAACATTGGCTAGATTCATGAAAAATTGATATATAACTGACTGTATATTTACATGTACACGACAAAGATACACACTAAAAACTTCAATCTGTTGCCCTTCGATCAGCTAAAACTCGTCAAGGGATTATTGTTAAAGAACCTGATATCGATACATTTAGTATGTTTATCTCTTTCTAACGCTTTGACCCTCTCATATCTCTTTGCGTACTTCAGCAATCCGTGTGTCTTCTTTGCGTTCTTTCAATTAAACAGATAAATTTTCCTAGAATAATATATTTTGCGTCATATATTACAAATCTTAAATAGTTTTTTTCCACGACTATTGTATAATATGTTCATTATATATGTGTTTGCTCAATAATAATAATACCCTTTATTCACTAGTGAATAATGAACTCATAATTCACTAGTGAATAATGAAATTGACAGGTAATGCGATTTGAAATAAAAAAATATCATTGGTCGTTTTCCCTGTAAGGTCCATCCATAATACGATTTTGTGTATATGATGAAAAATTCAAGCATGCCACGAAATGTCAAATCGAAGCGCTTTGTAATTTTATTTTGAAACGTCAAAATATAGTTCAACTTATCAACTTTAAAGTTAAGAATTGTATTAATAGTAATTTAACCAACAAGTACATTAATAATGGCGATTAATGATCGAAATATTTTAACGCGTGAGCGTAGCGAACGCGTTAATGTTCGAGATCATTAATCGCATTTTAATGTAAGAGTTGGTTACAATGTTTTTTCGTCGACCGTATTTTTTACTAAAGTGAAGAAAAACAGTTAACAACTTTTATTTTACAATCCAGATTTCACAATTCTACAAATACTAATGACAGCGGACGACGTTTTGGATTGACGTTTTATTATTTTGTTGATTTGTTTGCATGGCTGCCTTTAATTTTAATTACCAAAATTGTGCATTTACAGAAAATCATGCATTAATAGGGGTCATTAATGAATGATTTTGGGAACGTTAATATCGGATGTAAATACACGGTCGACGGAAAAAGAACTTACAAAATGATTAGAGATAGTGAAGATGAGATATGTTATACCCCACCAGATATACAGGAAGCAGCAAAAATTGCAAGTTTTAAGTTTATTACCAGAAAAATCGAATTTACCCCCAAATTTACAATATCAGACGATTATTACCTAATTTACAAGAAGTATATCAGCCTTCGTTCATCTTTCGTCACATCTAATATTTTTTTCAATTATCAAAATGGCAAATGTACCTCACAAAGGATAGGAATTAATAAATTTACGCAAATAGGGAGATAACTAGCAACATTTCAGCAATTACCCACTCCAGAGAAATATTCTGGTCACAGTTCTCGCAGATCTTCAGGATATATAACTGCATTGAAAAGACACGGTAGATGGAAATCCACGGCGGTAGCAGAAGGATATATTGAAAAATAAAATGGAAACAGCTAAAAAAATATCAGACGCGATCCAGAAAAATCCTTTTGGTCAGACGTATATACGCAATGAGGCAGTATCTACATACCTAAACATCTTTATCTACATCTACTACAATAAATAACCAAGATGTTAATGTATATTTAAATTCGATTTCTACAAATAACTTGGCACATTGTGTGAATACAAATATTTCATATTCATATTTCTAAATAAATAAAGATCTTTAGTAATTCTGGCTACAATTATTATTGGATAGTCGTGGACAAAGTATAGTATTCTACTCGCATATAATGGCTTTTATTCATTTGAATAAAATTATGAAACTCGCCTACGGCTCGTGTCATAAACTTTATCCGCGTGAATAATAGCCACTATTATATGCTTGTTGTATAATATACTATTATAAGGAGGGGTTGTTATAATTAGTCTTGGTTTTGAATCAAAGGATACAAAATTTCACAGAATAAAGGGGTTTCTATTTAATTTTAAATTTGTATTTTTAATTAGATCGAACACTTTTTAAAACGTCTGACCTGTAAAGTTTGCATGAAAGGTGCAGCGTTTTGTAAACTAAATTTCCGGAAGAGATGATTATATGAAACCCGGGAGACGGGAGACTGACGTTCTTTAAGGCCCGATTCCAGGAGACTCCCGGAAAACCAGGAGAGGTGGCAACCTTAGACATAGCCTATGATGCAAAGATTTTTATTATGGCATGTAATTTTTCTCTTTTAATACTGGTATTGAACTGACCCTAAAAAAGGACAAGATTATCAAACTGATCTGTATTCGTATTTGATACTGTATTAAAAGGTGCATTCAGGTAAAGAGAAGATACTAATAATCGTCCATATTGGAAGCGAAGAGGGATTTTTAAAAGAATAAGGTTTGCTAACCTTTCAGTCGTTTTTGAGGATTATTTTGGTGAAATGATAAAATATCTTTCAGCTGATTCAGTAGTAGTTATGGATAACGCAAGCTATCATTCACGACGCACAGAGAACGCAACTTCATCTTGGAGAAAACAAGAAATTATCGACCGGTTAACCACTAAAAGTATTGAATTTGAAGATAATTTGATAAAGACGGAACTATTAGCTATAGCAAATATGGTTTTATGAAATATGCCGTGGAAGAAATAAAAACATAGTGTAACTGTGCTGCGCACACCACCATATCATTGCGAACTAAATCCTAAATAAATAGGCGCAAATGAAAGGATTTGTAGCAAGACACAACACGACAGTCAAAATGAAAGACGTGAAGCTACTGTTTGATCAAGCCATTAAGGAAATGTCACCAGAGAATTAGCGAAAAGCAGTCCATCCTGTCATTAAAGAAGAGAAGAAAATGTGGGATCTTGACCCCCGATCGATCGGACCGTCGACCAGTTAATTATAACGTCAAGAGGAGATGACAGTTCCTCAGATAGCGAAGAATATTATGATTTTTTATAATGTAATTTCTGTATAATGTATGTGTATAATGCACGCCCCTGTCACACCATTTTCAGTGTTTGTGAATGGATAATTGGATAACAATAGGCAAAACCCATAAATCGACCCAAACCTCGGTGGTACTACCTGCAGTTGATGAAAAGAAAGAATTCTGCAATGAAATCAATGCCAAATTATGAAAGTAGTTTAAATATTCGTTAAGTTACTCTGTAGTCCCTTTGCATACATGTATATTATTATAGTTTTGTAACTTAATAAAAAAATTAATTTGTAATTCAATAAAACCCGCAATTTAACATGGAAAATTTTAGCGCGTTCGGATCCCCTGAAAGTGTCATAAATACATATAACTCAATTTAGTAAAATTCAGTGACAGGGTAGGGCAAAAATGGGATTATTTTACTGGTTGTGATAAACTTTTAAGGTATATTCAACCCACGCATTGCGTAATTTCAACTGTTATTGATGTTATGTATAAATAAAAAATATTTGTTTTTAAGTTTATGTGTTTTTATCATTTAAAATTCAGGAATTTAAGATCCTTGACCTACGACTACCAAAATAGTCTTTCAGTACTTTTATTTTTCGAAGATTTTTAAGAATGCGTGTTTGTTACTGACCATTTTTGCTTTGTAATTGCCGTTTTTAAAAACTTATTTTTCACTCAAGTTTGCTGTTTAAAAGTATATTATTTTTTATGCAAATACACATAAATTAACCATAAGTTGCCACTAATAGTTATAATTACAATGCAAATATAATAGGAAAAAATAGCTACAATGATTCAATTTTATCTGATATCTTAACATATTAAAATTCCTAAAAATATTATATTTGCTAATCGCCAAAAAAAGGGGCATAAGGTGGGAGGGGCACTGGCTGCTCGCAAAGTTTTGCTTGGTACCTCAGTAGCTCGCCACTCGTTCACTTTGACCAAGATGCCTAAAGACATGATTGATGGCGACAAAACATTAATTGAGAACAAATAGTGGAAGTTAGTGTCCGTTAAAATATATAAAAAGAAGTTTAGCGGCAAGCGGACAGAGTAGTGCGTTTATCTTTTGCGTTAAAGTATACCCTCACAGGGACGCAAAAGATAATGGGTCCCCTGGGGCACAGGTAGACAATGACAGGCTGTTTCGTTCTTGTTAGAACTCATCAGAAAGCCAAAACCCGTAAGCAATACCCAGTACAGCGAGACTATTCTTTCAAGACATGTTTAAGAATAAAAATGTGATGAAAACCTAGTAACGCCATCAGTAGGAATCAACTCAATGCAAAAGATAGCCATCTAACGTGAAAACATAGAAATATAAATAAATCTAAATAAATCAAGAACAACCGGAATAGCCCACTCGTCCAATCACTTAAGTTAAGGAAACAGCAAATTTCCATGTGGGAGTAGAAAAAGATTTTTTTTAATGGTCAAGTGCTGGTCAAATTCGCGAAATAAGTATTGCGTACCATACACTATGTGCTGCTGATATTAATAATTATTTTATAACTACTTAAAAGATTATTATTTTATCTACAATTACTTTATTTATTTGGGTTATTCGACTTAGTACGTAATAAGAATTATTATGGTACTATCAGTATAATGAACTTTTTACATTACTAGTGATGTAACTAACTTATGGCGTAACTCATTTCCAAAGTGACCCGTTAAATGTGAAATATAAATTTAAATTTTTACCACGGCAGTGGCTCAGAGGTGAGTTACTAACATTCGACCGTGGCGGTCCGAGTTCGATCCTCGGAGTGGGCATACGGACAAAGTATGTCCGAAATTTAGTAGGTTTAAGAATGCAGGAAATAGTGTGAAATATACCATCTCCCAATCCACCCCATTCACGACGGTAACCAGGCCGGATGAGATCGGATATCTCGTGGGGTCATGCAATGGCAAGAAACCAAGGGTTGATAGCCCTTGGGGGATGTCGCATGACTGAAGATCGTGGTTCGGAACCTACGTTAAGCTGTAGGTCCCCCTCGGTAATGGCCCTGGCAGCGAACGAAGAGAAAAAAATTACACAACAAACGACATAAATTTAAATTAAAAAAGGGAATTTAAACATTATTTAAATTTAAATTGTCGGAATTTATTGTAATCAAAGTAGCTGGCCCATTTGAGGAACCGGGTGGTTTAATCAAGACAACGCGTTTCCACAAATGGACCACCTACAAGGGTTTAAAAAAAATGTTTTTCCTAAACAGTTAAGTCCTGAACTTTTTACTTTAACTATAAAGATATTAGATGTAAGTGTATCAATGCAACATAATATTTACTTTTTTTAAAACTCTTTTTACGGATCTCCAACTAATTAAACATTAAAAAGTGGTATAATCCCGGAAACCTTCCCCACATCGCCTTGGACGCAATTTTTTCTTCTTTAAGGTTTGGTTTCCGTTTACTCTGTGAAACTACGAAGATTTGCGGAAGGATTGACATCGGATTAACAATGGACTAAACTAATTTGTATTTTTATAAAATGTACTTTATTGAACAGTGAACAGTTCACAAATTCGCTTCCTTTATGAACTCGATTGGCATAAACAGATAAGTCTGGTTTCCGGTAACGGCGTTCCTTTTTCAGTAAAATCCGGCAACTGCCGGTGCGTTGGTTGGTCGTAGTGTACCGTTCCAGTTTTCATTTAATACTATGAACATTTTTGCATTAATTGCTTCATCAGATGTAGATATTCGATGTGTCGATTTCATTTCATTTTAATGAGCCTTTTTCGGCTATCATGTGGCGATAACACCATGAGTGCGGTGATCAATCTCTGTAAAACTCCCGTTGTTGCAGAAATAAGTTTTCTTAATTTATTTAAGACTTTTTACTCCTAACTCGGAACTGTCCAGGTCGCCGATTTGTTTTATTTGAGATAAGCAATCACAAAGGTTGGATGAGAACTCAGATACAGCATCTTCTCCACTAAAAATGTTCTCAATAAATAAAAAGAAGCTACGCGGCAAGCGGACAAAGTAGTGCGTCTATCTTTTGCATTAAAGTATACACTCACAGGGACGCCAAAGGTAATGGGTCCCCTGGGGCACAGGTAGACAATGACAGGCTGTTTCGTTCTTCTTAGAACTCATCAGAAAGCCATAACCCGTAAGCAACACCCAGTACAGCGAGACTATTCTTTCAAGACATGTTTAAGAATAAAAATGTGATGAAAACAGCCACTTAATCAGTATAGGAAACATTTTTCGCTTTTATACACATCTCTACGGTTTTGTAGATTTAGATCTAGATCGCGCCGCAGTCGCCCACTGGTTTGCAGCACTAATCCGTATGGATTGGAATCCGTTTACTTAAGTGACGAGTGGGCTATTCCGGTTACTGAACGAATATGATTTCATTTACCATCCTAGTTAGGATATGAAACTGACCAATCACAGTGGTCAATTATAACAAAGAAAACAAATACGTTGTAAATTTTACGAGTCGTTCTATGGCACTTAATAAAAGTGAGGTTAAGAATAACTTCAATAACATGCAAATCTAACAGATAAAATTTGTTATTTTTTTATTTGAATCCAAACATTTATCTCAGATTTTGAAGAAGTAGTCCATTCTCAAAGTGGAGTTAATTTATAGGAATAAATAAAAACATGAAGTCTTTCTCCACTGTTGTATTAAGATAGTAAAGTTAAAAAGTGGTAAATATTCTACATGGTTCGGGTGTAGTAACACCCATCATCAGAAATAAAATATAAAGAGAAAAAATAGTTATAAGTGAGAGGAACAAAGTTAAATGGTGAGTGGTAGTGAACCTCGATAGAGCTCTCATCGAGCCATGGAAGATCAAATATTGAGAAATGGGTTAATGATTGGTATGCTTAAGTCTTAACACTGACCATGTGCAACAGGTAACAGTAGTAAGAGGGGGCCCGTTTGGGCAAAGAGAAAAAAAAATTTAAGAAATGTAAGAAAAATAGAGATTCACAGGTCAAGAACTTTCATCCCGGAAACCATGGGGAGAAAGAAAGGTTGTTTATTTAACCTTTTTTTTTATAGAAAAATAATTTAGAGGTAGGTAAATAATTGGTACCTTTGCCCAAATGGGCCCCCTCTTACCACTGTTACCTGTTGCCCATGGTCAGTGTTAAGACTTAAGCATACCAATCTTTAATCATTAACCCATTTTTCAATATTTGATCTTCCATGGCTCGATGAGAGCTCCATCGAGGTTCACTACCACTCACCATTTAACTTTGTTCCTCTTACTTATACTTATTTTTTCTCTTAATATTTTATTCCTGATGATGGGTGTTACTACACCCGAAACATATAGAATATCTACCACTTTTTAACTTTACTACTTAATAAACCAGTGGAGAAAGACTTCATGTTTTTATTTATTCCTGTTTATCTCAGAGCCTATGCACTGCTAGAAATCGAGGCCGTGATAATCAAAATATTTCATAGTCAATTTAAATCAGTCAAAATGAACTTAAAACCTATAATCATTTTAACTTTTCCTTTAATCAAAACGAGTTTTTAAGAACTTACTCTTCAGGAAGTTGTTTTAACATAAAACAGTGAAGTAGCATTAAGAAACGCACCTTTGTGATTCAAATGAATACCACGGACTAATCACTTTGATTAAATTTCATCATCATTTCGAATCAACACAGTACCAATAATAGAATATCCTTCGTTTACTACTACCCTGTAGTAAGCTACATCTAAAAAGAGTAAATCTAAATAACTATTTAAGTTAATTTAAAAAATGCCCTTCTTGTCCCCAAGATGCAGCAGCTTCCTCCAGTCACCGCCGTCTTTCCTACCCTGTCTGTGTCAAGACACGAATCGGCTAGTGAACCTTGTATGATATCTACCTAGTATTTAGTATATCTTGGAGTGGTGGTAATTTTGCTGATCTTTCATAGGTAAAATTCTTACTAAAGCAGGCAACCACGAATATATTTCAGCACAACGATTAATTAAACTAGCTATGGTTGAGAAACTTAAATTCTTCATTTGTGTTAATAAATATATCGCTTTGTGCCTGTTATATCTGCAAAGGGCCGAATGTGAAAAAGATGCATACCTAATAGATATTAAAGTAATTATACGGGTACCTAAACATAAGAAAAGACCCAAATCGACAAATATTTTACAGTGTAATTAGATCTATGGATTTTCCAACGAAATTGTTTTACTCATCTCTCTCACGAGTTCACGGCCAATCAAAATGACAAGTTATGATACAAATAATTTTTTTAATTTTTAGTATGAAGTTGAGTCATAGAAAAAATATATTGTAAAACTCGAGTGGATTGTCCATATTGTACTCAGAAGTTTAAGCACTTCGCCTACTTCCTCGTGCGAGATGGTCATAATATGCACTCTTGTAGTAGGGTAAGGTCGCCTAAATCGTACTGGTCCGCAAATCGTACTTTTCTATTATTTATAGGTTGCAAATGACTATGCTGCCATCTGTTAACGTTTTTAAAAAGTGAATACGTCTTCTAATAGCCAGTCATCAATTGACAACCATAACATCACGTTGAGTGTTCGTTACGCGTCTGGAAAAAAAGTGTTATATTTCGATGTAAATTTCTGTAACTTTTTCTAAGGAGGTTAATGGTGGTAAGTTCAATTTTTGGACTTTTTGTAGTGCTAATTAGATTAAATATAGTATTTAGAATAATATAATAAAAACAAACAATAAAATTTGTTTGGTTTATTGGTTAAAATCTTAATTTATTCATATTATGACAAAGTTCTTTAAATCGTACCACTGTTGAGTTTTGTAAATCGTACTGGTACGATTTGGAGGATTACTATAATATTTTTATTATTTTATTTTTTATTTGTTATTCCAGTTTAAAATGGCAAAAAGGCAATATGGAAAATGGTCTGTTAATGACATGGAAAAAGCAATTACGGAATATAAAAGTGGAATCATTACATTTAATAAATGTTGCTTAAAATATAATATCCCTAAACCCACTTTTAAAAGACACCTAGATGGGAAAGTCAAAAGATATGAAACGGAAAATGAACAAGCAGAGGAAAACAAAAAAAAAATCAAGAGAATGAAGGAGAAACGAAGAGTTAATGGTCGACTACCTGCTATTCCTCCCCAGTTTGAAAATGACCTAGTTAAACATATTTTGGTATTTGAGGAGTCTCTTTTCGGGCTAACGATAACAGATGTAAGGAAACTTGCGTATGATTTAATGGAGGCTAATTCACATCTAATTAAAAATCCCTTCTCTGGAAATAAAAACAATTTGGCTGGAAAAAATTGGTACTATCGTTTTATGTCTAGAAATCCCAAATTATCTTTGAGACAACCTGAAAATACATCTATTGCTCGTTGTAAGGGTTTTAATAGGGAAAATGTGTACGCATTTTTTGATTTATTGGAAAAGGTTATTGATGAACATAAAATAGACGCTCAACATATTTATAACGTTGATGAATCTGGCTTCTCCACAGTCCAAAAAAAATCACCAAAAGTTATAGCTCAGCGTGGAAAACATCAAGTTGGATTCATAGCAAGTGGAGAAAGAGGCGTAAACACAACAATGGTGTGCTGTTGTAACGCGACTGGAACCTTTGTTCCTCCAATGACCATTTTTAAAAGAGTCCGTATGCACCCAGCATTAAAAAATGGCGCTTTTCCAAATAGCCTCACCGAAGTTAGTGAAAGTGGATATATAAATTCAGAGCTGTTTTTGAAATGGCTAAAACATTTTATTGAATTTGTGAAACCATCAGAAAACCAAAAGGTACTTCTTCTCTTAGATGGGCATACCACCCATTCAAAAAATCTCGCTGCAATTAATCTGGCAAGGGAAAAAAATGTCCTAATACTCCAGCTTCCAGGACACACAACTCATAGGTTACAACCCCTAGACGTGGGAATTTTTAAATCAATGGAGTCCAGTTACAGTCTCATTATGACAAAGTGGCTTCGTTCTAATCCTGGTGAGAAGGTTACTCAATTTGAAATTACCCAGCTCTTAACTGAGGCATATGTCCAGGCTGCAACCACACACAATGCAATGAGTGGATTTCGTGCTAGTGTAGTATGGCCAATTGATAGACATGTGTTTAAGGATTCAGACTTTGTAGCCAGTGAAAATTTACAAAGAGAAATGATCGTAGACGATGTTGAAAACTTTGAGGATACCATAAGTGAAACTGTAGTTACCATTGCAGAAAGCTCTGATAACATACAAGTTATTCCCAATGATGCAATTCAAGAAAATATTCTTAAAAATAATGAGCAGGCTGTCACATTAAATCAATTAAGCCAGTAATATATTGATGCGGGTGCCAAGCCTCCTCCTCCTCCCACTTCCCTAAATTTTCGTGAAGGTCTTATGGATACCGTCGCCAATCCACTCCCCATAAGACACCATGCATACCGCCGTGGAAAAATTCCTCCGGCAAAGTGCATACCGCCGCTGAAAATTAAATTCTCCGTATAGTCGAGCGGACTGAAATGGGTGTTAGTTTACTGTGAACCATTGAAGAAAGTAATTATGCAAAATAATTTTTTATTGTGTTGTGGAATAAATAATAGTATAAAATCTCCTATTCAAATTATATTAACAGATCATCGATTTTGTCAATTAAATAATTTATCTACGAATGTATTACCTTTAATTTCTAATGATGAGGTTTACATTAGTGATGTACCGACTTCAGTAAATTGTCTTAAAATATGTGGTGACATTTCAGAAGAATTGGGTCCGGGGTTATGTTTTATAAAATATGGAACTGAAGAATGGGAAACGTATGCCATACCACATAATATTAAAAGATTATCAATTTATAGTACGAGGACCGGATTTTTATTTGACAAAATAGATATAAAAATTAAAATTTGGTTCCCCAAAGTTTATACTTATGAGCATAAAGGAGAATTACATTCAATTAAGTTTGAAGCGTTGAATGGAACATGTGAATTACCGGATCATTATGAACACGTGGGATATGATGAAGTAGATAACTAGACAGACGCATTGGACCTTAAAACCTGTATAAGATTGTGTGTATAGAAATATGGAGCAGTATTACTTTCAAGTAAAAATTGGATTGACAGATAAACAATGTTCCAATAAAATATTATTATCAACACCGCTTGTAGAATTAATTCCTGATAATGAAGTAAGAATCGTAAATGTGCCGTCTTCTATAAATCGAATAGATATTTGTGGATCATTTTCAAAGGAGCTGGGTTCTGGTATATGTTTTATTAAATTTGGCCGTGATGTATGGCAACGGATTGAATTTCATTCTACCATTAGTGATAGTTTATTAATCAGTTGTATGAGAAAAGAATATTCTTCTCATAGTATGGATATTATAATTAAAGTGATATTTCCAAAACAATGGGAATGTGCGGTCGATAAGGAAGGAATGCAAACATTAAATTATGAAGAATTACCGTTGACAGGTGGAATGACAGTTTTAGAATTTTCAAAAGACATTACAGACTATTATGAACATGTAGGTGATTGTATGAGTTATAATATATACAATATGAATAAATTAAATATTAACTGGTTTATTGTTTTATTAAAAAAAAAACAAATACATATATTTAAATGTTTATTATAAAAAATAGTTAGGATTGCATTACATGTTGATCATATAACAAAAAAACATTAAATAAAGAACATGCACAATTATCATCATTTAAATGATAGAAACATTTAGGGACATCTTTTCTAAGGGCTGGCTGCTCATCCAACTCTACACTAGGTTTGCTTGAGTATTTTCTTAAAAAATCAGCTTTTTCCTTTCCCTTAACATAAATAGTATTAGCTCTTTCGGTTAAGTTCTTTACAATATCAGCAAACTTGTAAAAGGGTGTAAATCCAGCATCCCAGTCAATACAATGATAGTGTTTTATAAGCCATTTAGTTTGTTTGTAAGCTTCGGGGCCCAAGAATGTCAAGGAAAAAGGAGGTTTAAAAACATAGTGACTAATTCTATGACCATCGTATGCAGCGAGTTCTTTGGGTATTAGCCTATTACCTTCTATCTTAAATGATTGAAAATCCATTACTAGACTAGGGGTGGTCATCGTGACTTGGCAAAGACTTTTAAAAAACTAAACCATATAATACGTGTTGGTTGATTAAATTTGCCTAATCATTTTTGTTAAGGGACTATAACTAAATAATTTGTCGTGAAGTATAAGGCAGTAGGCAGACGTCCCCTCTTCCGTGGGCTTATCAGTTTCAAATTCAATTCGCATAACTACAGAACCGGTTTGCATACTCATTTTTTGATGTGAACAGTCAATATAGGCTATGGGACAAATATCTTTAAATTCACCAGGTGTAAAAACGGGTTCATGAGGTTTATCATAATACGATGATCTAAAATTTGTAAACATTTCATATAAAGAGGCAAACTTATTGTCTTCAAAGTTAAGATACAGATCATGGTATGGATATCGGTCCGAATTTAAAAATACTCGTATATTTGTTAAAGTAGAATGTTCAAATTTGCTCATATTTTCCTTTATTTTGCTCTTTTTATCTTTAGATAGAGAAAATAGGACATGTGATGGGGATTCTAATCTACTGGTGGTCTTTACCGGCCACGTGTGACGTGTAGCTGTTGGAAGGGCTGCGAATTCTACTAGTTCCCAACTCCTGAAACCCATAGCAATGTCAATATTTTTTTCTAATATTTTAGTAAGTGCTAACTGTTGTGGTATATCAACAGTAATATGAGGAATTTTCCAACAAAGCTTATCGATTGAGACCTTGGGCGTTTCACTTCCATCTTCACACACTACGGCATCCAGATCATTGCTGGCACGAATTAAAACCAATTCTTGCTTCATACCCATCATGATTTTACGATAATCTTCAAAAAATCCCATTAGCATTTTTAATGGTATGCATACATTAAAAGCTCCCTTATCGGTAACCTCCATGGAAGAGCCAGACTTTGGAAACCATCCCGCATTTTGTAGTTTTAAACTTTCATTGGTGTTGAATGACAAATATCCCTTCATAGTAGACGTAAGCCCAACATTTCGAATGGAATCTATCGTAATACCATTAATTTCATAGCGCACTTCTCGAAATAGGTAGGCAATTCCATTATTAATAAATTTTAATTTTGTTGCTTTGGTACCATCATCCTTAGTTAATTTTCCTTCGATGTACAAAAAGCTATCACAAGGCAATGTATAGGTATCAAGCTCTTGAATGGGTATTCTAATTTCATCATTGTAGTCAAATTTTGATGTGACGAAGGGCTGATAGGTATGTAGTTCTGAACTGACGATAGAGTTGTCGACAAAGAGTTTTTCTGTTACGTTTAAGATACTCATATTATGGCAGTACTTTAAAGCCAAGAGTACGCAGAAATAAACGGTTTTTAGCTGTTAAGCGTTTGATGTGTGATTTAAAACTACTAGGGATACTTCTTTGAGGGCTTCTTTTATAAATATTATTTAATTTGTATTCATTTCTTGAATAATTATATTTGATGGCCATCGTTAGATAATACGGTTTTTATATGTAGTCTAACTGTAATGGTTTCACTTCGAAAATTAATTAGGCGAAAATCTTGGTCAAGCACATTTATTGTAATGTTGTTGATAGTCTTTACACTGACGGGAAAATACAGAATAGGAAGGGGTGATTCGACTATTTTATACCCTGGAGACACAGCCGGGAAAAATTGATGAATTATGTGAACGGGTTTTCCATTATTATATGAACCAGTAACAATATTACAATCAATACAGATAGCATTCACTTTTAAAATCGCCGTTACGTTATCAGACACTGCCGTTTTATCAGGTGGAAGTAATTTCTTATTAAAACCAAGTAATTGTCCTATTGAATCGTCATGAGTAAAATCAATCAAATGAGTGCACTTAATTGTACACTTCAAGGTATTTGTATTGCCTTCAAGCAGTAAATATATATTTTCTCTCGGATAATGCTGTTTTAATTCAGTTTTAACAAAAAGTTCAATATCTGAAATTTCATATGATCCATCCGGTATAGTAATAATATGATCCCCTATATAAAATTTGTTACAACCTTCTTCAATGTTTGGTATCGTCATAAAAGTTTCAAAGTCTGCCAGACCAAGTAGATATTCCTTATCGTCATCTAAATATATTGGGGGATTAAAATCTGCACTTAAAATAGACTTATTGCCGGAAATTGTAACTGTGGTTGACATTTTGCTATTAGGAAGCTCTAAATTTAAATGTTGATATACTGCTATTTATAACTATTATATAGAAATGTAAGACAAAGTTGTCCGCAGTTGTATGAGTCATATGTTTGTAATGCATCGTAATTATATTGAACTGCACGACTTGCAAAATAATTGACAAGTTCAAGGGGTGGTTTTAAATTTCCAAATGGATCAAAATATATTACGTTCTTTCCTTGTTTCACGTAGGTCGTCCAATGAGTTCCACCGCCATATTTATCATCTAAATTTACTATACCGCACTCATAATTATTTATCTTTTTAGGCAAATTATTTCTCATAAATACACCCCTAAAATGAGGAATCTGAAGTGTTTGTACATATTTTTTTAACTCTACGTTTGTTAGGGCATGTCTAGGAAGAATTATTGGAATTTTTTTTTAAAAGGTGTCAAAAACATTCCCTTGCCAGTTTTTGATTGAGGTTTAAAAAACAATCCTTTACCCTTGGTCGCCATTTGTTCTATACTTTTATTATGGCGTTGGGCTTCGACAAGCTGTTCTTTAGCAGCCTTGACATCGTTTACTGCTTTAGCTATACCGGCAGCGCCCCCTCCCAATGCCCCCAATGCCCCTAAAAGAGGAAAGAGCAATGGTAAAAAACCTCCAATCTTTTTCGGTGATTTAATGATACGTTTCTTTTTTGATTTAGGATTTTTTAATCCCTTTCCACGTTTAAGATTTTTTTTTAAACCCATTCCTAGTTTACGTTTAATCCTCATCGCTCCGGTGACACCTAGGGCAGCCAATCGCTCACCAAAAGATGCGTCCTTGGCCTTTACTCGTTCCCAAGACTTTTCTGCCAACAACTTGTCAGCCTTATGTCTGGAGTTTAAATCTTTTACTTGAGAATAGGCAATATCGTGCTCCTTACAAGCGCTATCTAAGGGATTTATACCCTCTTGACCAATTCGTTTTTCTAGCTTTGTACCGGGACCACAGAATCTATAAGTAAAACACATTATTGTTTAAAAACAGAAATTAAGAGCAATTTTACAAATAACTAACCGGTAGCCTGGAATATGTAGCTCTATCGGTATCTTTTGGATAATTGTATTAACTAAGCCTGATCCTCTACTACGGCGACTCCGTTTATGAATAACGGCTGAATCTTTATGTACTAACATTTTATAAGACTACTAGAAACATACTAACCTTCAAATAAGTTATGACGTTTATAAATATGCATATTAAATTTTAAATATTAGTTTCCATCTTACCATAGCACAATGAAGGTAAAAAAATCAAAAATTACCTTGCCCGTTAAAAATCATGATGTTCAGAGTAATATTAGAGAATATCAAAAACATGGAGGTATATTTGGTGGACAATCCAAAAGATGTATCCTAGTAGGCGCCAGCGGTAGTGGGAAAACTGATTTAATGTTGTCGTTAATTGAACACTCCAATGGACTACGATTTGAAAATATCTACCTTTTCTGTAAAACGCTGTTTCAGCCAAAATATCGTTATTTGAAACAATTAATTAAACCAATTAAAGAAATCGGGTACTTCGAATATGCAAATGAAACAGACATTGTACCCCCAAATCAAATTAAACAAAATTCTATCATAATATTCGATGATATTGCTACTTCTAATCAAGATATAATAAGAAATTATTATTCTTGTAGCCGGCATAGAAGTGTCGATTGCTTTTATTTAAATCAAACTTATTCGTCTATTCCAAAACAGCTAATTCGAGATAATGCCAACTTAATAATAATGTTTAGACAGGATAACACCAATTTAAAACATATTTATGATGACCACGTTAGCGTAGATATGTCTTTCCAGCAATTTAAAGATATTTGTTCGAATTGCTGGAAAGAACCATTCGGATTTATTGTTCTGGACAAGGATTGCGAACTGAGTACGGGAAGATATCGTAAAGGATTTGATGGATTTATTACCCTATAAATTAAAAGCCTAAACAGCATATGCATCCAGTCGTTAACAACATGGATAAACGTGCATCTCAAGAGCTTATAAAAACGCGCAATGCTGTAAGAGAAAAATATAAAAAATTAAAGTCCAACACTGCGGCCACTGAATTCAAATTAGAAAATACTTATAAGTCAATAACTCAACCACTAAAGCAATTAATTACTAAATATGATCAGTTGGAATTAATTGAACCTAAGCAAGAAATCAAGGACGAATCCTATGAATATCCTTTTATTTCAACCCCGAAGAGACCCAGAATTTCACAAACCGGTAAAACACCTCAGCTTCCCGTGGAAATGCCATCTTTTTTCGACGCTAGTAGATTCGAAAGTGTACTAGGTAATACAGCTAGGGAAGTACCATTTCAGGACACTAGTGTGTTAGCCGAAACCGAGCAGTCTCAGGAATCTTCTGATGAAAGCACCCCCACAGAAACTCTTGAAGATATAATTAATCAAACCAGACAAGCTGTACAACAATATGTAGATCAGCCGGGTTACTCTCAGTATATTACTGAATTTGATAAATTACCTAGAACATACATTGATGGGAACATAAGAGACACTCACAATGCATTCGATCACCTGTACGGAGTCTTACACGACTTTGAACTTGAAAAGTTTACGTTAGGATTAACACAAGAACCGATTGATTTCAAAGGAAAAAATGTAATAATTAAAAATATTACTTATCCTGGCACCGTCGGTCTTTTTGAACTCTTATTTAAAAAAGAACCGAAAGGTTATTCCTCTAAAGATTTAGATCATTACATGGACATATTAAAAAGAACAAAGGCTTATCAGGACGCAGAGGGAAATGTGACCACAAGTACAAATCGATATGAAAAATTTCGAAAAATTATATTACCATATTTGAATGAAAAAGGGATTACAAAGAAAGGAGCAAAGGTACTCTCTGGGCCCACTTTAGGCGTATTTGGTAGACCGCCGCCCCCAAAACAAACTGTAAAACCAACAACAACAACAACAACTAGAACAACTAGACAAACTACAAAAGCAGGAAAAGGATTAACATTGAAAAAATATAATAAATATACAGACTTCGTATATTGGGACGATGCCAATGAACTTGTAACTAGACTTCGACTATTGTTGTCTTCTACATCAGCTGGTCACACCGCCCATATAAATGAAATTACGTCCCTTATCGAGGAGTTACGAGAGGCAAAAATAATTCAATAAAAACAGTAATTTTAAGTAGTTTTTCACAGTTTCATTATGACTATTGACAAATTTGGATGTCATATTTCACATAAATTTACACATAAAAAAAATGGTTATTATTTTTGTTACATACCATTACATATACATGACTCGGAGTTATTGCAAGCTCATTTACAAGACGGTACCAGTATATTTACCTATACTATAAATGAACGAACAAATATTTGGAATTTTCCATTACCTGAGGCTATCGTTACATCTTGTAAAATTTTTAACACAAATATCAAATTTGTTATAAATTATACTAAACTTGTGGATACCCTTGAAGGAGAAAGGTTAACAAAGTCAGACGTCATCCTAGTAACACGGCCCCAGGATTCCTTAAACACAGGGAAAGATATAATAGAATTAATTGTAAAAGTACCCATTTCTACTAAAGAATATGAATAGCTTCAAACAAGTTATCGTCAATGAATTACATAAGCCTGCACGTCGAAATTTTGTACGAAGAAGAGTTAGAATATTAGGTCTAAATGACCTTAACCAAATTGATTTAATATCCCTTATCCCTTATGCAAAGTTTAATCGAGGACACAAGTACATATTGATTTCTATAGACGCATTTTCCAAATATGTCTGGGCTAGGCCATTAAAACAGAAAACCGGCAAGGAAGTTGCGGCTGCCATGGAAAACATACTCGAGGATAAAAGGGTAGTTTCAAAAAATATACAATCAGATAGGTAATAATATTTTTTATATTAATTTACATAATTTAATAATCTGGTTTTTAGGGGAACAGAATTTTACAACCCTCATTTTAAAAAATTAATGGAAAAATACAAAATTAATCACTACAGTACCTATTCTAACCTCAAAGCCAGTATAGCTGAACGGGTTATAAGAACCCTAAAAACGCGAATGTGGAAGCAGTTTAGTTTACAGGGCACCTACAAATGGCTTGATATATTAGACAATATTGTTTCCGACTATAATAATACCCGACATTCTGTAATTGGTGTTGCCCCTGCTAAAGTTACCAAAGGAAACGAACAAGAAATTTTGAATAGAGCATATAGCCAGTTAAAGGTTATTGACCCTAAACCTGCCAAATTCAAAGTAGGTGATTCTGTCAGAATATCAAAATATCGTAATGCTTTTGAGAAAGGTTACACTCCTAACTTTTCAAATGAAATATTTAAAATACATAAGGTGCGTCAAACTAATCCACGCGTCTATTTGCTAACGGACTCTAATGGTGAAGAAATACAAGGAACCTTCTATACCCCAGAACTACAAAAAGTCAAATTTCCTGATATATATCTTGTTGAAAGGGTTTTACGAACAAGAGCCAATAGGGCGCTCGTAAAGTGGTTAGGATTCCCCCCCAGTCACAACTCCTGGATTAATAACAGTGACTTAATTTAACATTTCTATATTTTTACCTATATTTTCTGTTTTTTTGTTTAAATAAAACACACATTTAGTTTAAAATATCTATTAATAATATAAATCTTTCAACAAATACATTTTGACGGTGTTTAAACTCTAATATTTTTTGTTATTTTAATATAAACATACAATTATTTATATAATATATTTTTTAAAATAAAACACACATTTAGTTTAAAATATCTATTAATAATATAAATCTTTCAACAAATACATTTTGACGGTGTTTAAACTCTAATATTTTTTGTTATTTTAATATAAACATACTATTATTTATATAATATATTTTTTAAAATAAAACACACATTTAGTTTAAAATATCTATTAATAATATAAATCTTTCAACAAATACATTTTGACGGTGTTTAAACTCTAAAATTTTATTAAGTACAATAGCATAACAATCAACTTTTCTACGAAATCGCTCTCGATCTCTTGCATACATTTCCCAAGGACCTCTTCTTGCATCTCTATAGGCAAACGACCAAACTGCCATTTGTAGAGTGGTATTTTGTTGTGTATTAAATTGTACGTGCATCTCTAGTAATATCCAAAGGGCTTCGGTTTAAACTGCCCCAAGACGGATGGATATCGGGTTATGAATTCCTTTGCTATACATACATTTTCGCTCATAAGACATGAAGTAAGTGTTTTATTGACAGAATTTACCAAATTATTACAGTTAAAGTTAACTATGCTAGCCATAATGTTTTTAAAAAAACCATCAAAATTTAAATATTCCAACATATTAAATCTATATTGAACAATGTCGCTAATTAACCAAAGGCCATTCACAGACTCGTCACCCAAATAAATACTATTTAAAGAGTTATCTTCAAGTTTCAATACTCTAATGTCATTAAATGTTTCAAAAGTAATTTTACACAAATTTAATATAATTGGCTGATTATTTTCGGTTTCAGTACTATTAATTGTTTCTTTAAAACTTAAAAAATTTTTCCAATCTCTTTTGTCTAGAATTATACAATTTTTAAATTTCGGCCCGCCAAACCAGATACTTGATTTAAAACATTGAGTGCAGCTATCATAATAAATTCCAACCGATATGTATTTAGATTTGGAAATATTAAGAAAATATCTAGTTTCATGTAACAGTATGCACGCTTGTTTTTCTAATGAAATGGTGTTTGGGTATGAATTCGGTTCCACTACAATAAAAATATTGTTTACAAATATGATTAACTTTACAGGTATTATTTAACTTACTATTAAAAATATTCAATATTCAAATCAGCACAATTAACTTGAAATTAATTCTTAATATGAGAATGTAACACTTATCACTGTGATGTAAAATAACTGTATTTAGTTTCAAGCGTTAGCTTTTTATAATCATTACCCCCACTCCAATAAAACAAATTTTAAAGCACACCTAATTATTTATTATTGATCCACAGTCTGTAGACCAAGCCATAATATAATATTAAATACATAATAAAATTCAATAAATACAATATTCATTGAATATTCGCACAATATTAATTATACAAAATAAAGAAATATACAAAATTAATAAAATTATACATATAAGTCATACTCATTATGAAATTAGACATAAGTACTTGATTACGAAATTCTGAGATTACTTTGTTTTGGAATATACTCTTCTAATATTAATAAGGTACCTAAATAGTCAGTAAAATCTTTAGATGGTTGTTTAATGTTATCGCTAATGTCACGTTCTGGAACACTACCGACTGGCATGTCACTACATCCTTGGATAACATTTTGCTTTACCCATGAATGTATATATTTATGATGGACATCGTGTTCAGGATTAAATTTAAGGGATATATTAAACTTAGTCATTTGATTAATTATATTAGTTAATAGTTTGTAATCAGCATTTAACGCTGCCTCATACACACCCTCGTTAAGTTCATAAGAAAGGTTTCGATACCTGACATGAATACCATCAACAGGGTATTTCTTTTGTGTGTCGCACTTTGAATTAAAGTTGTCATCAATTAAGAGTTCATAAATGAACATTTTTTGAAATTCATTTTTACACATGTCACTTAATAAGGACTCAATACGCTCCACGTTTATTGATTTAATGTCCAGTACACATAATCTGTTTAGCACTTCAGTTATAAGATTATCTTGATCACGTTTTTTGGAAACAACATAGTCGAAGAGGATATGATTAAACCCATTTACGGAACTAAACATCCACCGAAATATATTCATTGGCAACACATATCTACTTATAGCTTTATAAATATAGAGATTACTTTGATTTATGTCGAGTTTTCTTTTCACTACTTTTTCAATATACTGCAAATATTGTTTACCGGCGGTTTCATTGATATCGGCTTTTAACTTTTGATATTCTTGTCTACCTTCCATCTTACTTTGAGGAGCTTAAAAATAAGTATGAACTTAAGACTCAAGTCGACTGCGCTTAATATAGGAATTCAAACTATCCCACTCTATTTCTCGAATGTCAACCGCTTCCTACATTTTTTTGGACGACTCAGATTTTCAAAGGCTGATACTAGTGATTGTAATCGAACGTCATCAAGCGTGTCTTTATTAATATAACTAATAATATCCTTATGACCCCAAGCCAAAGTGTTTATGGAATTTGGAATTAAATATCGTTTATCATCATTAAAACTAAGTGCTACCTTTCTTATAAGATTTGTAAATATATCATGTTTTATTGATTTAAATATATACATTATGCAGTAAATTTTGTTTTCTTGCCCATCAACAATTCTCTGATAATGAGATGCTTCTAATTGACTCTTAACGGCAGCCCTTTTTATCCCCTTTGCTTTTTTATCAACAATTTCGTCTACTTTAATGCAATAAGCTTTTGCGCCGGTTCCATAAAAACTTTGAACAACTTGCCCTCCATATTCATCTTTCATTTTTCCGCTTATTGAGGGATTAACAGGAATACCATAAATATTATTAGTTTTAAAATTTGATGTATCGAATTTATCTACATTTAACTTCATGTCATGATAAAAATCTGGTGTAGTTACTTCAACTATGAGACTGTCTGTGTCTGTATATAACAAATTAACATTATCGCCATACATTTTTTTTAAATAACCATAATAAAACTCATATATTACTGTTTTGGCTATATCTAATATTGCAAAACCTATGTAGAGGGGCTTATTATAAAAAATACTCATTTTTTGCATTTGAATTGCTACGAGGTTTTCTGAAAATATAACAGAATTTTTAAAATTTGGTTTACATATTAAATTTGATGCCCCATTTTTATTTACGTTTTTTTCCCATTGTGTGACCAATTTAATATCCTGTCGATTTTCAACATTCTCCATGGTTTTTCCAAAATAACTGTTTATCATTAATTTAAAGGTATTATTGTCAGCTTTAGTCTTAGCCTGTCGACGCATATCCGTGTTTAATTTGATATATGGTTTTAACCACGGAGCTTGATGAAATTTTATTCCCTTATGAATTTTTTTTAAAACGAGCCCATATCGAATAACTTGTTGCAGCGCTACGTAGTGAATGACATATTTCTCTTTATGTGTTAAATTTGGAATTAATTTTGACATATTACTATTCGGAGGAATTGCATTCTCTGGACAAAAAGGCAAATCGTTATGGGCTGAATGTAAACAAGGATCATAATATAAGTCAACCATAAACACATAACCCTCAGATGAAGTGGGAGACAAATTTAATATGTTTTTAGTTAATAACGTAATTTCTTCTTGTGTTAGCCAATGAAAATCGCTCTGTGGTAGATGCCATTCCATTGAGTGGGCATAAAGGGCCGTAGAATCTAAATAAATTATATAGGTAGATGGTTTACTTTTATCATAATTTTGAAGATATTTATTATTTGCAATAGATTTTCGTTTAATGCATGTGCTTACGCCTCCGCGAATATTATTCTTGAAAAAATGAAGCATATCAATATCAGTAAGTAATTCTAACTGAATTTTACATTTAAGTAATGCTGCCGAAAATGATAATGATGGACCGCTAATAAAATTACATGGATCTAGGTTATAAATATTTAAACAAGTGTTTCGATAATTTTCAAAAACATCGGTTAGAATCAATACATCGCTGATTAAATAAAGGTCAAAGTAATCTCCCAGCGTTTTACATTTAAATAAATTCCATACATCTTGCGCCCTTTGATAATCTGAAGTGGATATCGATTCGCCCTTAAGTTCGTTAAAATATAATTCTTTCGCCGGCAGTTGCGTAGTATTAAGCTTTGTAAGGTCGGTTAAGTAAGAATAAGGAAATACACCCTTTTGTCTCATATACTCTATTTTTTTCTTATCTTTAAAATATTTTGAAATTTGAATAAATTGTTTAGAGCTCAGTGAGGACGATAAATTGTCTAACGAATAAGGTAAAAACTGAAAGGTATCCAAAAATTGCATTTTTAAATATATTTTTTCTTTCCTACCCTTTGATGAAATTATTCGATCAACAAATAAATATTTAGAAAATGTTATATATTTTTCTTTTGTTTGTGCAATGACATCTATTCTCTCGTGTTTTAAAGTTAAATTTCGTATAAAAAGATGGGCATCATATGATTTAAGGTTGTGAAAAAATATCGGTATAGAGAGGGGTAGTTTATAGTTTAAATTACAGATAGAGTGACTGGCGCCGCGATAGATCTGACTTGTATGACAATGTTCTCGCACACGCGTAGAAAAAGAGTCAAAGGGCTTTTCGCATATAAAACAATGGGTAGCATTTTGAAATGACTGCTCTTCCTGCTCAGTTAAGTTAAGGGGTTTAATTGGTTTCAAATGTTTATTATAAATATTTTTTAAGTCGCTTTCTAACATTTCGATAAATTTTTGGGGAGCATCTTCTCCTCTGTATACTACAAGTTTAGATAAGGTATCGTCATAAGAGCATTTAATAAAATATGCAAAGGAACAAGGTATATGTTGACATGTTTTAACTGTATAAACTTCCCTGTCTTGAATATTATTGTTATCAACTATTGGTTTAATTACACATTCAAAGTCTGCATATACGACAAAGGGCACGCGAATCTTTTTCTCGAAATTTTGAAACTTTAATATATTTTCTTTAACATAATTACTACACTTGTCTAGTTTAAAATTTTCTGTAGGTAATCGAACGCAAATTGCTTCACAATCATTTTCTTGATGTACAAGTAATTTTTGTGAACTGTGAAAATATTGAAGACAGCCATCACAAAAGAACAATTTATGCTTAGTTTTCGCTAGCTGAGATGATACTAATCGAGATAAATCTGTAATTAGACAATAGTGTGTATTTCCTTCTGAGTCATCTATTAGTAGTAGATTGACATGTAAGTTACGTTTTTGTTTTGTATAATGTAGGGGTCCTACTATTTGATGCTTAACTTTATTGTTTTCGAATATTGGTTCGAGGCCGTATACATTTATTGAAATTTTATTTATTTCTTCGAATTTTGGAATAGATTTTAAAGGCATAGGAAATGAAAATTCAGTAAAATCAAAATATCTAGAATAATGCGGATATGAGGAAATATTGTACTTATTAGTTCGTGGCGTATAAATTGCGGCTGTCAACGCCCAGCCGAAACAAGCCAAATCCGTGTTGGTTAAATTTAACACTGCTCGTTTATATTCAATATCTCTAGGTAGTTTTATGTATGATGATGCCTTTAATGGATTATATCTATTTATATTGACTTCCAGAAACAAATATTTTTCTATACCCCAACCTGACAAGCGATCTAAAAATTCTAAAGATAGTGTGTTTAAACTTGCAGTCATTTCTTCAATAAATAAGTTAAGATCGCTAGAATGTGACAATACGCAATTTTTTGTTATGTGTGATTTTATATCACGAATGTCCTGAGATGGTATTATGTACGCCGAAAAGTTCCAAATTAATTTTTATAGAGTTGTGTTTATGTATTTCATTGTTTAATATTTCAAGCAAATTATGTCTAATTTCAGTTATAAAGTCGTTTACATAAATGTGATGAAGTTGAGAAGAAATTTTATAACTTATAATTCTATTTTTAAATGCAGTGCTACAGACGCTTACTTGATTGTTGTTTGTTGGTCTCCATATATTAGCTTTATGCTTATTGCTCCGGTAATGTCCTGTTAAACTGCATCGTGATACAAAGCAATCACATGTACTGCAGAAGTTCTGTCCTGCAATGTCGGCAGGTTGTGGTTGTATAAGCTCACGGTTTTTGTTGTTGTCGCCCTTGGAGCTGTTTATTCCAGATGGTCCAGCCACATTGACAAAGGTGGTGTCTAAATTAAAATATATTAATTAGTAAATCTAGTTAACCCAATATATAGACCTGGAAATAATAATTAATAAATTAATAATTAGTAAATTAATAATTAGTAAATTAATAATTAGTAAATTAATAATTAGTAAATTAATATAGCTAACAAATCAACTGACAATATAATTCACGGTATACACACCATCAAGATTATTTGCTCCGTGCACTGCAGACTGGTTTGTTTGCTTATTGACTGACGGCGGCACAAAAAATGCGTTTGGCTTATTTTCCTGTTGATCTTGTTTTGAACACTGTCCATGCAATGTCTCTAAAGACGAAGTGGAGTATTCCGGTTCCAACAATTCAGTTTTTGACTTTTTTTTTTTTGGTTGTAAGCTCTCTTCTACAATATTACAAATTTTATAAATATGAGAACATCGTTATAAATTTCATTTATACTTACCCAAGTTCTTTCGCTTACAAGAATGACGTATGTGCCTTGTTAAATTGTCGAAACGAGTAAACTTTGTTGTGCATCCTTTGCAGTACATGGCTGTCGAGTTATTTAATAACTTTATGTTTGACATTGACTTATATATATATATATATATATATATATATATATTTACTTAAATTTATATGTATTTTAAAGAGAGCGAGAGAAATTACAAATAATTGAATTCAAACGATGTTATTTTAAGTTATAATAATTTTATATTTGACATAATGAGAGGGATTAAATATAAATTAAACAAATAGGATTATAAATAAATGACTTCAAACCATTTAAGTTTCAAATGAAAAGTACTTGTGCAAGGAATCCTCCTGATTTATTGAAAAGTATATGTTTTGATTGACATTAATATAGCTTTCCAACTCTTCTGATAATTTTTTTTCTTTTAAATTTTTTAACAAAGTCTTAATTTTTATTGATTTTTGCTGTGCGATATCCACATGCTGTTTTCTGATTTTAAGAAAATATTTCATAATATCATCCTTTTTTAACCCTCGTTGACTAACTTGTGGAATTTCATTATGTTTTTTTTTATTTTTAATATAAGACCCTTGCGTTGAAGGGGCGTCCCACCTTTGAGCATTTTGCTCCGAACTTAATGGAATTATGTTTATTTCCTCCAAATCATTTTTTTTTTGTTCAGGTGTCATGTAGTCATCAACAATGAACACATCATCACTATTATTTTTTATATTGGAAACTTCATTAAATTCTATATCTGGAGTTAAGAGATCAAATTCGTCCCTCGTGAACCCAATTTCGGTAATAATATCACGAGTATTAACTTTTAGTTTATTAGAATGATTACTTAATAGCTCATCTGCCGCAGCATTTAAAAGCTTGTCTTCCCACACTGTAATATTTTCACTAGGTATTTCAATTTTTTTTGGTTTTTTATTAAGACTTAAACACACTTTCCTACTCTTCCCTGCACAAGTTGATGGAGAATTATTTGCGTTTGAACTCATTTTATCACAAAAATTTGTCAATATAACGACTTGATTACAGACTGTGAATGTTTCCAAACAACAAGCTTTCGAGTATTTATACAATCCGCTCCACCCTTCTTCTGCAATCGGTTTCAAGTTAGACGAACGGACATACATTTTTTTTTATGGGAAACGACTTTATAAATGAATTGTTTATTTTTGTCTGGTTTTTGTAACCCGAACCTAAGTCAATATATTTTTTTTAAAAAATTTTAATGGGAACCAACTTTATAAATGAATTATTTATTTTTGTCTGGTTTTTGTAACCCGAATCTAAGTCAATATATTTTTTTTAAAAAAATTTAATGGGAACCAACTTTATATATGAATTATTTATTTTTGTCTGGTTTTGTAACCCGGACCTAGGCCAATATATTTTAAAAGGTCATGTCTGTTTATTATTGTCTGTGTTTTTAAATTAGCTAATTATGTTTTGAGCAGATCAATTCAATATTTATTTTAGTGTTGCTGAGATTGATCTTTTTTTATTAATTCTCTACGCATTGCGTTTTACTAAAACCACTTGTCTATTTTATACTAATACAACATCTTTATTGGATAATTAATGAACTATACATTTACATTTTATTCTACAAAGTAATTTATCTATTCTACGGTAATATATGTATCCTATATCTAGTTTTTTTAACAAATATGACAAGTCTTTTACGTGTCTTATATCCTGTTTTACATTTAAACAGCACCGGGTTATTTTATCATATTTTTTATAAATGTCCTTATTATTAAAACACTTATAATATTCATCAAAGTCAATTATACCAAATGGAACTCCATAAACTTCCTCTCGTCGTAACTCCATTGTGCTTTGAAATATAAATTGTTCTATATCCCGCACTATTATCGCTATTTTTCTTCGTAATATATTAACCATAGATTTTTTCCACATTTTGATTATTCAAATTCACATTTAATAAATCTTTCACTAGACAAATATCTAAGATAATCACTGTAGGTACTTTCGTAATGTTCGTTCTCAGATACCTTTTTCTTTATAAATATATACGCATGATCTTCAATAAGCTCGCACTTCAAACTATCACAGACCTTAAATTGTGTTTCGTGATTTTGTCGTATTTTTTTTCTATATTCTTGAGGCTGCTTCATAAATTCATATTTACTTCCAGGTTTCCAGGACGTATTAATATATCTACCTTTCAGTATAAGATGTCGGCAATATTTGTCTATATCCAAGTCGGATGTCACATCTTTAATTTTTACTTCAACGTTCCCCCAGCCTCGATTAATGTATAAACATACTATATAGTTATATTTTGTTCCTTTGGCCGATTTAACTGCACCCGTTATGTCTAATAATGTGTTTACCAAATATAATGCAAATAAATTTGGAACTAATGGTTTTCTCGGTATATATTGTTCATCCCACCCTTTAGTTTTTTCAACTTTTTCTTCATCTTCCAACTGACCAATTACTTTGTCAAAATATTTTTCGAGTATTCTCGACTTAACTGAACTCATTTAACAATCTCACGTTCTCTATAAAACATTATTTTGCATAATTACTTTCTTCAATGGTTCACAGTAAACTAACACCCATTTCAGTCCGCTCGACTATACGGAGAATTTAATTTTCAGCGGCGGTATGCACTTTGCCGGAGGAATTTTTCCACGGCGGTATGCACTTTGCCGGAGGAATTTTTCCACGGCGGTATGCATGGTGTCTTATGGGGAGTGGATTGGCGACGGTATCCATAAGACCTTCACGAAAATTTAGGGAAGTGGGAGGAGGAGGAGGCTTGGCACCCGCATCAATATATTACTTAAGCCCTCTTCCTAAACCAACAAAAAAACATAATAAACGCCTTAGCAAAGGAGCTCAGAAAGCTACTGTTATAACATCTAGCCCATACAAAAATGAACTCGAGGAAAAAATTAAAATAAAAGAAAACAAAGAAAATAAAACTAAAGCTAATAAAAATAAGCGAAATGAAAAGAAAGCGTCGGTAAAGAAAAATGTTTTTGTTGACAAAGGCGATGGAAAAACTAAATCACCAATATTCAAGAAATTAAAAACGTCAGGGAAAAATGTGATTATAGAAGTTAACGATAATGAGTGGTATTGTTTTTTGTGCTGCGAATCTGTAGTGGAAGAGATGATACAGTGCTCTCTTTGTAAAAAATGGGCACATGAAAAATGCACAGGAGGGAGTTCCAGTACACATTATATTTGTGATGTTTGTGAATAAATGACTTATATTGATGATATATTTCTTCTAACATTTTTACTGTACTTTGAATTATAATTTTTGCCATAAAACTAACATTTTATTTCTTATCTGTACCTAAATTTAGGCAACTGATTTATTAAATTAAGTAAAAATCAAAAAACATGATCGTGCATAATAGAGTGGTACGATTTAAAAAACCCCCGGTACGATTTAGAAACCCAGGTTTTTAAATCGTACCGTTTGTAGGGTTGCAATAAACGAGCTGTAACATTTACTTTTGGCTATGTATTTAATTGGTATATTATTTTTCTCTTATATAACCCTTTCAATTAAACAGCACGATAATATAAGTCACTACATACTGTGGCAAACTACTGATAGCTTATCACCTAAATTTGCGAACGGTTAGCTCTTATGTCGGTTAGCCTGGGTTCTTCACTACATAGTTCCAGTTCACTCTTTCAACCCGAGGGCACCACTGACTCTTTGAATAGTATAATACTCACCAAGTGCTAGAAAGTCAGAAAATCACTTGGGATCTAAAGTTGTTGACGTCTTTCACAGATACATATCTGAAAACACTTATCAAGAGGAATAAAACACACCGGTTATGAAATCAAAATATATATTCTTAGGTTAGCAGTAGCAGACCGGCAATAATTACTGGATGGTTTATTAAAACATTAGAACCAAATTTAATACGGTTCCAGACAAAGTAATGCAATATGATTTTATTGTAATTTGATTATTACGCTACTTGGTAAAGTTTGTGTAAAAGAGGTAATGTAACCAAACGGTGAGTATTTCTAGCGTCTCAAGTGTTCTAGAACCCTTTGTCAGACCTTACCCTTTCTATAGTACGAAGTTAAATTATTAAATTATTTGACTTACCAAGTTGGTATTACATGATATATAAATTAAAAAAACTGGCCTGATAAACCTTATGTTTAGTGTATTTGGTTCAGCAACTTAACGTCAATCCTGACTTCACCCATCCATGAGGTAGTATTTACAATCGTCTCCTTCTTCCTCCAGTTACTCCTAATTTCCCGAATTTTCACATCCAAATCTCAAACAGCTGAAGGCCCATAAAGTAATTAGAAACAGCCTCAGAACAGATCATCGAGTTCCAACTCAAAAGTGTGTAACTTCCATAAACTGGTTTCCCAAACTTTAATAAGCTAGTTGAGCTAAACTAAGCTAGATTAAGCTAAACTTAGCTGATGTGAGCTAAATTACTCTAAGCTGGTCTAAGCTGGTGATTGTACTAAAACGTGCTCAATTCCAACCTCAAAACTGCAAATGAAGATATTTCTGGTTTAATAAAAATCCCAGTTTTAGCAAAATCAAAATCTTACCTGCAAGTGGAAATTACCAGGCCTATCACCCCTCAAAAATAGTGACTTAGATTCCCCTTTCATAGGTCCGCACTAGCTCTAAAAAAACGCTTGCACCGCGTTTCACGGCCGGGGAATAAGTGCTTAAGTCCCCCTCTCTCAATGGCTGCTTCCCAGCAGGAAACGGAACTTTAATTACTTCCCGAAGTTAGCAACATAATGTTCGATTTAACACCGAATTCGGGGCACCAACCAATTTCCAACGTTGACCAACACCATTTTCCGAACACACCACCATAAATTATCTGGCTGTCGGCTTAGCGCGTAAAAGCACTGTAAGAATTTGAAACTACCTACCTTTAACCACTCTGTGGTTTACTTGACAGCTATAAACTTCAATCGAAACTAACCTGATTTTCAAAAATATATCAGATCCTGTAATCAAAACAATGAAAGGATTTTCATAGGAGAAAACCATCGATAAAAGGAAACTCTACAAAATAAATGAGCATGACTACACCGGATATGGAATCTAGTGCCAAATACCATCTTAAAATATACTGAATATACAATCAACAAAACTGAGCTAAATCTTCAAAATTTATAAGGTAATTTTTAAGCATTTAAATTCCTAACTATATCAAACTGCGTTAATACTTAAATTGATAATGCATAAATTACTATGTAGCATTCGTACTCATTTAATCTTAACCTGAGAAATGCTTCGGAAATATTGAATGCTACAATACCAACAGATTTAAAGGAAATAAGCAAAATGTGCTAAGTGGTACGATTTCGGCGACCTTACCCTACAATAGTAGTTTTTGGAATAAATGTTGTGATTCGAATAAAAATAACAAATTTTTTCCGAGAGATTTATATCTTTTTGAAATATATTGTTACCTTCAGTCAGTGGCGTATCCAGGGGGGGAAGGGGGCTTTCCGAAATATAAAAAAAGAAGATATAAAATATCATTGGGCAACATAAAAAATCTTTGAGGGCAACGCTATCATTAACGCACCAAATAAAATAGCAAATCATCCTCCCAGTAGCTACAACAAGTTTAGCTTTAATAGGTAGTCATCAAAAAATCCACATTGATATATAAAATAATCAAAATATTTTGTCAAACAGGCGACGAATTACGGTTTAGTTTTAGGCAAAAAAATATGTTGTGCTTTTAGTTTATGGTTAATTTTTGTTTTTTCAATAAATAAAAAATATACCTTATTTTTAATATTTTTTTGCTCAATTATGCTTATTTCATAAAGAAGTTTTTGTTTAACAAGTATAATATCTGTTTTATATTACCTATATTAGTGTATTTGTTCAACTAACTACAAGTTTCTTTAAATGTATGTATTTTTTTATTTTGAATTTTTTTTTGATTGTCCAAAAAAGGGGTTTTTGGGCGTGGCGTTCGTCGCTTTTCCTATCATTTTCTTTTTGTTTGACCACTGTGATTGGTCGGTTTCATATTCTAACTAGGTTGGATATGAAATCATATCCGATCGGTTATCCGGAATAGGCCATATTTCCAATCAATTAAGTGTAAAGGAAACAGCAAATATTCATGTGGGACTCGAAAAACTACTATATCCTACATTCGTGGTAACTAGATACCATTCACCTAATATTCAAAATGTATTCCTTCATATAGATAGTGTCTCCGTTATAAAATGGGGTCGCCGAATTCTTTACCATAAATTTCTTTTTACTATGTATCTAAAGCTGTCATATTATATCAATATTTATCGTCGTACTACAAATAAAGGTATTTGAAAAAATTGAAATTATTATCACATACAAAAGTGCTTTGAAATAGGAATAAAAATTAAAAAATATCAAAGTAGGTATATAGATAAGTTGATTTAAATATTAGAAGAAAAACGTTTTTATCACCTACACGCAGTGGTGTCGCCAGAAAATATGTTCGGGGGGGACTCAGTGGAAGTAAATAGGATATTTTTTTTCTCGAGAGAGGGTCGGTCGGGACTGATATTGTATCTATTGAAGAAGGAGGTAAAGCGAAAAATTTTCGGGGCCACGCCCAAAATTCGTTTAAAATTCACCTAACTACCTACTATCAAGTTTTGAAAATTAAATTATTACCTGTCCCCCTTTGCATGGTTGGATTAAATTTGTTTTTGTAAATGTTTTTTCTTTGATATTTCTACCTGGCTCTTTATTAAAAAAAAACCATTTTTTATATTTGTGAAAAATATAAATATTGTTGTCAATACAAAATTTTAACATAAGACCTATGTATTACTCTAACCAGCGTTTTTCGGGGGCTTTGATTTTCATGAATAAAAATAAAGTAAATATCGCTTACCTCGCCAAATTTGATGATTTTTTCAGAAATCATGTTTTATAGGAGCGTAGATCTAATAGCAGTTTTTGGTGCAAATGCGTAGGTTATGAAATACTCCTTTTTAAGGGCCGTTTTGTATATTTATAATAAATCATTCTCATTTCTTCAAGCACTATTTTTTTATTATAAATTATCACATTTCTTCCATAAAAAATGTTTCAATTAAAATTTTTACTTTAATTTTTCTCTTTAAATATAAATACTTATTTGTTTGTGTTGAAAAAATATTTTATTGCATTGAGTTTTTTTTTTGTTGATTTAAAATAGCTCTAAAAAAGGGATAAAGGAATAGACAAGATATAATAGAAAAATACTATAACATATTAATCATTTTACTTGTTTTCCCTAAAAATTGCATCATATATCAAGAACTAAAACGATATACGTCCGATACCTTAATCTCTATATAAAACAGAACATTTAGAATTAAAAGTTTAAAAACTAAACGTTTTTTACAAGACCTTTTATAATCTAAGCCAAGAGTGCAAGCGTGAGACGAAAAATTAGGTTGCAATTAGACTTTTAGACCCGAGCTCCTAGGTTAGGGGGGGGGGGGGGTGCAGCCCAGCAGCACCTCCCTAAATACGCCACTGTCTACAAGTTCTAATATTTATGTTTTAAAATAAAAAAAAAACATTTGGCCACTTACTAGCTTTCCAAAGCTCCTACAAAGATGCTCGGAAGGTCTAAATAACCGGTTTATTTTCTTGTTTTGCCAGAAAGTTGCTTCACTAAAAAAATTAATCTTTTCGGAGTAATTCACACGACTTTAATCCTTAAAGTCGGGTCTTTAAATTGTCCCAAATGCGATCGGTCTTAGTCAAAAACCGTAAATCTTTTGCCATACATTTTATATAAGAATTTGAAATAAATACTATTTAGTGTCTGTTTGAAGGTTGGAAACAATGATGTTTCTTGAATGGTAGAAGAGTTTTAAACTTGCATTGTTTTTATTTATTTTACATCACAACGTTTTAACTGGTAACTATCTCAAGTCGTCTTCAGGTCTTTACTAAATATTCATTTTTTTGGAATGGAAACGATGAAAAACTCAGGAAATTTCGGCATCACATTAATAGCCTGACACCAACAATTAAATTCACCATGAAGAGAGAAGAAAACAATCAATTACCTTCCCTAGATGTCAACGTAAAGAAAAATGACAACACCATCCAAACTTCAGTGTATAGGAAACCTACAATATCTCAATTGCACTTTAAATAACTCAAACAATACAAAACATGACATAGTAAGAACGCTTTGGATAGAGAAATTACCATCTGTAAGTCAAATGAAGCCCTTAAAGAAGAAACTAACTACATTAAGACAGACCTCAACAAAAATGGCAACCCCATGCATTGATAAATTATTGGAAAATCGTAAGAATCGGTCAAATACACAAGAGAAGCAAATAGAGTCACAATCAAGACTTAAAATTTAGAGTAATAGAAGATTAGGACAACGATACAACATCAATACGGTATTCAGCTCGAAAGACACTTTTAAGAAGCCACCTGAAGAAAACGAAACCAACAAGCCAAAAAGACAGGAAACCTGTATCTACCAGATCCCCTGCGAATGTGGCCGATCTTACATTGGTGAGACAATAAGGCCACTCAAACCAAGGATCAAGGAATACAGAAACAATACGCTAAAAGGAAAGACCGAAAAATCAGGTGCAGCTGACCATGCCTGGACACACGGCCATCATAACAAGTGGACAGAAGCTCAAATCCTGCATAAAGAACAACACTGGAGGAAGTTCAAGAAAGCTGCTACCATACACCAGAACCCAGATTGTTTTAGTAACCATTATTAGCATAAAGTGAACGCATGACTGCACCTATCTCAAAATTCTTCTATTATTCAAATACTATTTCTCTTCCTTGAAAGACGTTTAATCTTGACTCAAGACCTCTACGCAAAGATTTTCTTGACACAAGAATTAAAATATACGATATTTAAGAAACCAAATCACATTTCTCTTGTGGCAAAAGACGTTTTTTTTTGTCTAAAAAGCTTGGGATTTTAATCAGAAGAACAACATATCCATCTTTCTTGGGCCAAAAGTGTGTGTTCTTAAACAAAGAGCAATTGTTATTGGCATTGGTATTTGTTCTTGAGCCAAGAGTGTTTGTTTTTGACCCAAAAGAGTTCGAAGAAGAACAGTGTATTTTGGATTAATGGGGTTTGGATGGTTTTGGTTGCCCTTATCTTCCACGTTGTCAGAGCCAAATGAGAAAGCTCCTTGCTGCGGTAGTCAAAATTTTCACAATCGCAGCTACTTTTATTAGAAGTTACTCATCATCTGGTATATACTTTAGAAACTCTTCAATTTGATCTTTAGTCAAGATATTTTATTTTTTTGGTAATCCTCTCCTTGATGCTTTAAATAAACGAAAAGTTTATAATGTTTGTTGATATCTATGTTGTAATCTAGACGTAGCATAGCTTTGATCATCGAATAATTCGACCACAGAGATGATGATTTCCAAACCTTCGCTTTCTTCACAAAATATGCCAGGAATACATTTTTAATATATTTCCTAGAAAAGCTTTTTTCTTTACACCATTTGACAAACTTATTATAAGCAATCTAATTTTACACTCGGGATTTTCTGGGCAATAAATTCAAGGTATGCAACCATCGTTTTCTTCTATATTTTCTTAAATTTCAAGCAAAAACCACAACAGCGTTTTAAGAAACTGATAAGAGAATATTTCAAATTTCCCATAAACAACTGAGCCAATAATGGTTGCGGCCCGTTAACGATCAAATTATTTGTCAAATTTTTTCGTTTGCTTTTCACTGATTCGGCAAATATTAACACAAGAGTGCAAACAAAATGTATCAAATTTCAATTCAGTATTCTAGCTTTCTTTTTTTTTTTCACTTAAAGTGTGAGAAGCCGTGGTGTCCCCAATGACATCCAATACACGACTGATGTTTATTTGACAAACTCAAACGTGTTTGTCAATTACGCCGTCAATTAAAATTTTTTTCAAATACATCAAACATATTATTTATTTGGCAAATACACTCGCAGACTTTCAAATAATTTGACCAACACGTATAATTTGACCAATAATTTGATCGTTAACGAATCGCAGGTTTGATGGACAAATGCCACTTCGATAATTTTATATATTTAAAACTATTGATTTCCAATTTAATAAACAATCTAAAAATGTAATTTGTAACTGTGGTATTGCAGTTTGTAGAAAAAATATTGTTTGCTTCGGTCATTCTGCAAATTTTCACATGCGTGCCTTAAAAAGGTACTTTTAACACTTATATTATAGTATATAGAAGCGAGTTTAAAAGTTTACCGGAACCGTATAAAAGTTTTTTTAAAAATTTTAATTAAAATTCTTATGAGCTTTTGGATGCCTTGAAAAAATACCTACAGTATTCTTATAGTGAATGGATTACCCGTGCGTCATAACTTATACGCCATTTAAAACGTGCGAATCAAATTGAAGAAATATGGTCAACAACAAAGTCTAATTTTATAAATATTATAATAAGTACAGAGTAGAGTGAGGCAAAACGACGCTCTTAAAGGTTAATTAGCTATAAAAATTATAAACCATAAAAAATATATATTTATTTGTTAAGACCTTAAACAGTTAGTTATTCCCCTACATAAAACAACACATTTAACGGTTAAATAAAACATTATTATTTCACAAAAAAAAAGCAAAATACATAATGGGACTTTTGCCCCATATGTGGGGTAAAAGTCCGATTAATGTAAGGCAAAAATCCGCACACACTTTAAGTGCAGAAATCGCATTGAAAAACTCAAATTTTTTCATATGACGTACAATCTTCGTGCCACCTCTGTTTGCAGCCCTTGCACTGAATCTATTCCTCAATTGGGGGGTCAATGTATGGTTCATTGCAACCTGGGCACATATCAGTATTTACTTTTTTTTATTATGTTAGGCTTGATTTGTGATTCTGTCTTAGTATCGTCTGCAATTTTTCTTTGTATTGTTCCACGACTTGACTTCAGGTTTTCTTTCTCAACTTCTCTTCAGCTAGAGCTTCCAGTTTTACTTTATTGGGAGTACTAGAAAGTATTTCAGATTTTTTTCCTTGTTCTTGTTTGTTCTCCCTTTCGTTCTGGAAATGGAATTCATCTTAAGGAGTCACTATTTTGTTATTTGCATGTTGTTCAGATTGTATAGGCTGCTGCTTCTCTAGTGTTATAGGTGTTTGGGTTGCAGCGGGCTGTGAGGTTGTCGCTTTCAACCGCTTTCGTAAAGTAGACTCATCTATCCCAAGCTCTCTTGCCACCTTTCTTTTGAAAATACCTGCACTTATTCTTCTTTTTGCTGCTTGTAGTACTTCTTCTGTGCATGCTTTTCTATCAGTTTTTCTTTTAAGTATACGACCTAAAACAAAATAAGCATCAAAAATATATATAAACGTGTATACAATTTATTTTGATGGGGTAAAACTCCGCATTGCGGAATTTTGCCCCACACCTAATTCGGACTTTTGCCCCATATATCCCGTAACTTAAAAAAAATCTACTGTTGTATACAGCGATACTGGAGACACTACCATTGTCACTTCAGATGCTTGTCATTTAACCCAATTGTTGGCCATATAATATAGCTTAATTTAAACTAAGGAGCCTATACAATATCTTAGAGTTTAAAACAAAAAAATAAGATTTTCTCTATAAAAAATGTAACTTACCTCATATTTTTCAAAACACTTATCCAAACTTTGTGTACATTTCGTAGCGACTTTGGTACATGGAAGGCTAATCAAGACTGGCATACACATTGCCAGATTTTCACACACTGGGGTAAAATTCGTAGATAGGACTTTTGCCCCGTGCGTCGTGTTGCCCCACCCTACTCTAATGTCCCGATGTACGGGTTCCTAAAAGTTGTTTAAAGTTTTGAATTTAAAATCTAAGTCTAGTGCAAAATCAATGTTATTCATACATTTAATGTATCGTTTAAAACGTTTTACGCCATAAAATATTGCCCGGAAGACGTTGGGTTATGTGTTTATTCACGTGTTATTATTATAATAAATAAGTCCCCTCTTTATTTGTAAATCACATTGTCGCTTAATCGTTGAACAATGATGCACGAGTACAGAATCACTGTGACTACTATATTGTTTTGTGTGAGTTTAAAAGTTTATCGGTTACCGGAACTCTGTAAAAACTCTTGGTAAAATTAAAATTCTCAGAAGCTTTTGGATGCCATGCAAAAACTTGTTATAAAAATGCTGAGCCCGATAATCAGAACGAACCGACCGCAAATTTGGTTAAATACATTTACTTAGTTTTCCTTAAATTAAGTTATACAAAAAAAGGTTGTTAAAAATAAAAATATAACGAATCCCACTTTAACTGCTCTTTGAAATCATTGGCATTAACTTTTTTTTAAAAGTTTTTATAAATGATCAACTACTTATAAACTGCTGGACAATTGCTTTCGAGCAAGAAAAATTTCGCCTAAATTTAACAGTTAATATTTTCTCAACCAGATATGATATCGACCTACGGTTTTGAATAGTTGATAGATTCATCCCCTGGGAAACAATTGTTAATATTGGATTTTCTTTACCTGTCAGAAAATTTTATATACAGGGTGTTAAAGAAGACGATGATTTTTGCTCCAATTTTAATGGCGTGTAACTTTCACAATAATATTTTTAAATTTTATCACCCTACGTCAATTGAATCACTGGTTCATAGCAAAGAAAGTAATTTGTCAAATTTTTGATATCTGCTATATTTTAAGAAATACCGATTTTTTTGGAGAACCTTGCTTTATTTCAACTTATTGGTAGCTAGATCTCACTGTGCGTTTATCGTGCAAGCTTTGCGAGTGATTATTATACCTTATGAAAAGCTTGATTCTGTTCAGTAACAATAGTTGTACTTAAATGTTATGATGTACAGTGGCGTACCTATAAACATCTGTATATCTATGGTTTATGAGTATCTCACAATTTTCACGATTGTTTTATATTGGAAAGTACTCGCCCCTAGTTTAGGCAAATTTTTTCTTATTTTTTAATTTTTTATATCACACTACAGGTATATTATGTTGTGCTTACAAAATTTTAACAAAGATAATTTTTTTAATTTAAGTTTTGGAAAAAATATATTTATTAATTTCGAGTACTTTCCAATATCGTGAGATACTCATAAACCATATACATACAGATGTTTATAGGTACGCCACTGTACATCATAACATTTAAGTACAACTATTGTTACCGAACATAATCAAGCTTTTCATAAGGTATAATAATTACCTACTCGCAAAATTTGCACGATAAACGCACAGTGAGATCTAGCTACCAATAAGTTGAATAAAGCAAGGTTTTCCAAAAAATCGGTATTTCTTAAAATATAGCAGATATCAAAAATTTGACAAATTACTTTCTTTGCTATGAACCAGTGATTCAATTTACGTAGAGTGATAAAAGTTAAAAATATTATTGTGAAAGTTACACGCCATTAAAATTGGAGCAAAAATCATGGTCTTCTTTAACACCCTGTATATAAAATTTTCTGACAGTTAAAGAAAATCCAACATTCGCAATTGTTTCCCAAGGGATGAATCTATCAACCATTCAAAACCGTAGATCGATATCATATCTGGTTCAGAAAATATTAACTGTTAAATTTAGGCGAAATTTTTCTTGCTCGAAAGCAATTGTCTAGCAGTTTAGTTGAAGAGGATTATACTAAAAATGGTTTGTAAGTAACTTTAAAAAATAGGCCATTATAAATGTGTAAATTCGAAATGGCATCAAGGTTAATTTGTAAGTAGTTGGAAATTTTACTTATCATAACAAATTTTATTAATCAATTAATTATAAGTACCTACTTAGTAATAGATAAAAAAACTCTTGTTTTTTTAAATAAAATATATCACTTAATCAAAATCAATTTGATATAATACCTATACTCTTAAATTACATCAGATGAACAAACTCAAGGAAATTTAAGTATAAAATCTTTTCTCTCTCTTCCCTTCTTCTTAACCGCGGCAGTGGCTCAGAGGTGAGTTACTGGCATTCGACCGTGGCGGCCCGGGTTCGATCCCCGAAGTGGGCCCCATAATAAAAAAAGTATATCCGAAATTTAGTGGATAAAAAAATGCAGTATGCTACTAGTCATTCCTAATATCGGGACCGAGAAGAGCGTTATGGACCTCTGGGGGCGTAAACAGGATAACTAGTACATACACGTGGTTCGGATTCCACGTTAAGCTGTAGGTCCCGTCTGGCTGACATTACCCAAACGATAGGGAATACAATGGGCCTTATAGGCCTAAGTATACTGGCTCTTCCGCCAACCCCAGAAAAAAAAAGTAGAAAATCTTAGAACCTATATTCCTAGTTTTTATACAAAATTTTCGACAAAATCACACAAATCATTTATAAACTCGTATTTGCACTATTCTGACTCGCTAATCTTACTATAATTAATATAAACAAACTGAAGGCATCTACTTAATATTTGCATAAGTTTAACAAGGTCAGTGTTTGGTATTTTTATTTACATCTGTTAAAACGATAAAATATTTAAAATATGAATTAAAACTTTAAGGTACTTAGTTATGGGTTTATAGGTTAAATGTAATAATAAATACAAGTTGAGGTACGACCTATATTATTTTAATTATCCTGAATTTTAATAATTTGTTTAAGGATGTTGGTTTTTAAGCTTAAGGCTCTACTACGCGCAAATTTAGAGGATGAAAAACATCGTTTCGCTACTGCAGGATTCTGCAAAGGCTATTTGAAATATTTGTCGGGACAATTTAAAATTTAATAAAGGAATGTTTGTATTTCTAAGGTACAAAGCCCTTTTTTGAAAAAAATAAGAATATGTATAAGAAAATGCCCACTAAAGGTGCGTATTTTTAGGCACTTTTCCAAGGTTAATATCGTAGCTAAAAATTTTTTTTTCAAAAAAATAGCCATGTACCTTAGAACTTCCATGTCTTATCTTTAAGACTTCAAAAATTGAGACAAAACAATGTCGTAATAAGTCCGTTATCTTGCAGCGCGCAACTCATGTTTTAGGTAAATTTTGTTGTCATGTTATAGAAGTTGCCTATATACAGCTGAATTTATTCTCGGCTGACGTGAAACAATTTACATCCAGAGAGAATAATGATACACTGAAAAAAATTATAGGTGGTCGAACAAGAAGTAATTTCGGGGGTAATTTTGGGCTAAATTTTATGTTTTCCTTTTTGGATTGTCTGTGCCAATAACAGAATATCTAAGCGTTAATATTAAAAAGACGTAACTAGTAGTTGTGCTATTAACTCCGGGTTACCATACATTTTTCGGCTTAGACTGGGATGGTTTATAATGCGCCGCAGGGTAAAATGGTCAAGGCGCGTTCACCATTTTGTCAAAACTGGTGTTTGAGCTTTCAAAATTTCTTATTCATGTTAGGTAAGGATAAGAATTGAACGAAATCCAGTCGATTTGTTGCAATCAAAAATGGGCTATATTAAATTTTTTGTTTCGTTTTTTATCGAAATGGGTTATTCTCTTGATAGTGAACAAAATATACTAAGGTAAATAGCTTATCGGTATTAGAGGCCCAAACTGGGTCACCGGGAACTTACGACAAATCTAAGGATGTATGGTAACCCTGGTATATTAACTTTTAGATCTAAAATTAAAGTTTAATTTGTCTTGGTAAAGGGTGATAGGTGCAATAAAATAAAGCCATTTATGAAGGTTCTTAGTGAGTAAAAAATCAACTGTTGCATAATGAATCTATTTCTATTCGATTGTTTTTATATTTTATGCTTATTATACAGGCTCTATATATTGTTTATATAGTGAGCTTCTGTCTAAGCCTGTTAAAATATAAATTAATTTTAAAGGTGAAATGTGTTTATTATTTTATCCCTGGTTTAACGATTTAAAAATAGTTGTCAGGCACGAATTTGGCGTTGGTCACATGACATTTATCTGTTCATGTTATTGGCTCGCAGCTACAATTTGGTGCAGCGAGACTACTGTATAGTGACAATGCTTCTAAGAAGCTAGGTAGGTAATAAATAAAAATTGGACAGTATGCCACGCAGAGTAATAAAATACAATTTTTTGTTAGGCATGGGCGTCCATAAAGAGGGCAGTTGCCCCTGTCTCTTGACCAAGGGGGAGAGGGGGGGGGGGGGTGGGGGGTAAATATACTTTTTACTAACTTTTGTTAGGGGGAGTTTATGAAACGACTGCGACATTTTTTTTTGTAGGAATCACTTTTGATAGAAGTTCTTGAAAACGCAAAGTTTTGTTTTTTTTGTAGCCAGTTTTGAACGGTGGAGAAAGTGTAGAAAAGGCTGCGAAGTATTTTATTTTATAGAATTAACTTTTGAGAACTTACACGTTTTTTTGGCTACCCCCCTATCACTTTATGTTTATAAGAAACATTAATACCGTGATTTTGTATCGGATTGGCGCGACGATACGGTACTACCTCCTGTTGTTTCTGTGTTACTAAAAAAAAAATCTAGGTACTTACTTTTTTTTCTTTTGAAGGTGCAGCGCAACTAATCGTCAAAAACATACCACTTTTAAAAAAAATTAATTATAATGGCACGGAACGCGACGGACAAAATACTGCGCGAGTTAGTAACCACAGTCAACAAATCCTGGAACCAGCGGGACTTATCTTTTGTTTTATAAATAAACATGGTGAAAAATTTGTAATATAAGAAAATTTTGATTGAAAAACTATTGACCTTACGAAGTATTTGATAACCAATGCTGAAAACCTTTAGTTTCAGGGTAGGCCTGTGCCTCCTAATTTTGAAAATTTGACAGTATATGTTAGTGCTGATGGGGGCGATCGGGCTAAAATATATTTATAATGGTGGCACTTCCCGTTATACCGGAAGTAAGTGTCAACTTGCTTATTTTAAATAGAATACTCTATATATTACTACATTTTTGCATTCTACGCAAGAATTTAGGCATATCTGGTATACCATATTGTCCTATACCTATGTCTAAGCGTTTTAGATATTTTTAATAGATTTTTTATAATATTTTGATAACTATTAATACAGGGTGTTTAAACAATTCGATTAAAAATTAAATTGAAAAACTGCAAAAGGACTGACTAGATTTTCAAATGGAAATACACAAATTTTATAATTATTTCTTATTTAGCATTAAAAATAAGGCTATAAGTTTGTATATTCCAAAAAAGTTTAGTTTTAGAAACATTGCCAACTTAATATTTTTATATGGCGATTTTGCTGCAGATTTTAAGTTTAGTTACTTTTAGTTGGCTATAACGGCGTTGAAAAACAATCAAATGCGAGAAAAATTTATGAAGCTGTCACTTACCATTTAAACATCATTAATTATCATGCCTGTGCGCTTAAATTGTACATACAAACGAAGATTATTTAAATTTATTTATTATTTATGGAGAATGTGTTAAAGTTATATCAAGAACATGGGACACATTTGCCAATCGATATCCGCAAAACAGAAGCCATCACAATGTGCTTATTAATAATGTTCAACATTTTTGGGATATACAAACTTACCCTTTTTTAATGCTAAACTAAAAGTAATTATAAAATTTGGGTGTTTCCCTTTGAAAATTTAGACTTCTTGCAGTTTTTTCAATCTTATTGTTTAAACACCCTGAATTAATAGTTATCAAAATATTATAAAAATCTAATAAAGCAGGTCCTTTATAACAAGGAATCCCGCTTAAATTAAATAAATATAAGGATTCTTTATAGAAAAAATGGATAATTATTTTAAGGCTTGCAAACGTCATTCTTAACAGAAAAATTCAAATATGTCAAAAACGCTTAGATATTTATAGGTATAGGTATACAGGGTAGGGACTTTAACTGGAATAAATTCGATATTATTAAACCTGCTGAAGTTGCGCCTACAAAATTTGGTATGTGGGGGTTTTAGAGCATGCGGAATTGGATTATGATGTCGGCGCAGTTGCCAGATTTCTCAGCTTTGCGCTACACGTAGTAATTTTGTTAATTTAAATAGAATGCCATATTTATTTTTATTGCAGTGAATTGGTAGTGTCAAATTTAGTAAGATCTCAAATTTACAAAATTCTATCTTCACTAGTTTCTAAGCTATGGCAACACTGAAGTTCCCTTAAAAAGTACCGGGACGCTTGTCTACCTCCATAGTTACTAAGTTATTGACAAGATTCAAGAAAAGTTCTTGTCTTTTCAAAATGGCCTATTTAACTTAAACTTTAAAAATAGAAATTCTCATGGTACTTTTTAATGGAATTACAGTATTGCCATAGCTCAGCAATTAGTAAAGATAGAAGTTTGTTAATTTGGCATCTTATTAAATTGGACACGCCCAATGCACTGCAATAAAAATAAATAGGGCATTCCATTTAAAATATTAAAATTACTACGTGTAGCGCAAAGCTGGAAATCTGGCAACTGCGCCGACATTATAATTCAATTCCGCATGCTTCAAAACCATACATACTAAATTTTGTAGGCGTAACTTCAGCAGTTTTAATAATATAGAATTTATTCCAATTAAAGTCCCCACCCTGTACAAAATCTGCCTAGAATGCAAAAATGTAATAATATATAGGATGTTCTATTTAAAATAAACACGCTGACACTAGGGTTGCCAACCCACCCGATTTAGTCGGGATGCTCCCGCTTTTTTACTTAACCTCCCGCCTCCCACGCACTTAAACAAAACTCCCGCTTTTTTCCAATAACACGACGGACGCCTAATAACTGTACAGCTGCCTTAGAGAGGGGCGACCTTTTTTTTTAGAAAGCACGTTTGATGATAGGAGGAAGAAATATAAAAGGCACGCCACAGCGTAAGGTCAACGGGGTATCGACCTTTTTTTTTTAGAAATAATCAATATAATTATTTTAAGCACCTCAAAAAAAACTTGTCCTCCAGGCACTATCCACTTCCCGCTTTTCAATTTTTAAAATCTGGCTACCCTAGCTGACACTAACTTCCGGTGTAACCGGAAGTACCACCATTATGAAATTTTTTTAGTCCGGTCGTCCCCATCAGCATTACCATAATGGCAAATTTTGAAAATTTTCCTATGTATAGTTTTCCATATATAGTTCGAAGCGGTTCCCGGTGGAACACGAACACCCTGTTTGCAGGTGCTTTTATACCTATTATTAATTAACACTTCAAACTTTCTGCTCTACCTAATTTTATTTTTTGTAAATATTCTATATAGCTTTAAATTTAAAAGATATATCCGTATAACGATTAGGTACATTATTTTAACTAAGAATACAATAACAAGTACCTACTTATTTTCCACAAAACAAATTTCTCGTCTCCGAAATAAAATCAACCAAAACTCATTAGCATAATAAAGAACCTACCGCCTTGCATCGTGCTTTCAGTGTGTGTCGATGTTTACGGAATATTTTTCACCACGTCATAAGCTCGCTAGTATGCCCACTTCGGGTGAGACTCTCTTGCAAATATATTTCTTCCTGCACAAAGTTCCGCCTTAAGGGCATTCGAACAATACAGCGGCGGCTTGCGGTCGTAAAAAATGGTCATAAGCCAGGTATATTGCGGGTACTTAAACAAACATTGACTAAAAAACCGTGTAACAAAACGTTTCTCTTATCCTCATCTGTCCAACGACTAAATGAAGTTTCCAACAAATTACAAACTATGTCAATAATTCGGTTTGTAATTATCTTTGTTGGAAATTAGGATTCTGAATAAACTTTTTTGCTTTTGACTGAGCATGCTTGGTATTTCTGTTCACGTGATGCCTAATGGGTGGTCAAAGGGTGATGTCGCTAACATAGATACCTACCACCTTTCCATTGGTGAAAAAAAATTAATAATTTGTTTATTTTTTTGTAATTTTCTTCAAGAAAACCGCAATTTAATATGGGAAATTTTACCGCGATCGGATCCTCCTAAATATGAGTTTTTACATTTAATTTGTTTTTCTACTATACTGTATAAATAAATTAACTTTCGGACTCTAGCAACACGACAGATAACAAAAGTAAACAATCGAGTTACCTGAATATTATACGTTGCTAGCTATATAAAGTAGCGTTGCTAGCTATGTAAAGTATTACTTTCGGTGCCAGGACAAAAAAAAATGGATTATTTTACAGGTGGAAAATCCTTATTTTATTCGAACTGGCAGACTGACAATACTCAAAGTTGTCATGGATGATTTTACAGGTGCAAAAAAAACTTATTTTATCATTTTAATTTGAACAAAATTAAAGTTTATTACTTAATAATATATTGATCAGAGAACAGTAGTAGAAAAAATTTATTACATTAAACGATGTGTAAGCCTTTTTTGGTGGTCGGAGTTAAATCACCGCTTCGCCTCGGCAATTCAAACACCTCCTCACACCAAAAAATTAACTTTCGCATCTAGTAATGTAAATAACTATTATTGTCAAGCCGGCCACAGACACAGATGTCGGGTTGCACAAAGAATTTTAATAACAATTAACTAACCAGCAAGTTTGACTGTGACATACGTGACATCGTCAGAAATAATTTTCTCACAATCATATTGGCTCGGTTACCTTAATTTTTAATTTACTAATCAGGTTAATTGTGAGTTAGTGGCGGCTCGCGGTCTTATAAAAGCGTGAAGAGCTAGGTATATTGCGGATACTTAAACAAACATTGACTAAAAACCCGTATAACAAATGTCGACCCTACCTTACTAAGACGTCACGAGGCGCCACTGGGTTAGCACAGGTTCGCTTTATTATTTGTACGGCGTGATAGAGTGTAAATGAAATAGGAGCGCAAGTAACTACTAAACAGGTGTGTGTGCGACACTGCGTTTCAATTAAAACCACCATGCGTTTCAATTAAAACCACCAAGCTTAGTTATTATTGATTTTAAACATCCCTTACATGGTAAAATGTTTTATTTGATCCTAGTCTTATGTCGACAACACTGTCCATAGATTTACTAAACCAAAATAAACATTTAAAATGAATTTTATTTTTCGTACCTACAAGGTTCAAATGGCGATCTAGAAGAATCTGATAACAATTCAATGAATGCTAACTTACTTACTTACTTACTTACTTACTTACTTAAACAAACAAACATTGACTAAAAACCCGTATAACAAAATGTCTCTCTTATCCTCATCTGTCCAACGACCGAATGGAATTTCCAACAAATTACAACCTAAGTCATTAATTGAATTTATTTTTAAAACAGACAACTAAGTAGGTACGTACACTACTAAATTAACTAAAAAATAAAAACAAAACTTTTTATTCACACAGTAAATCACGTTAAAACGATATCTATAATCGTTTCGCGAAGCTACAAAATAAATACCTTAAGGTTAGGCGAATGCTAAAACAATGGTGCATACGACTGATCCATTTTTAAATTGCCCTTCATTATAATGCAAATTGTTACATGCTGTTTGCGTGACTGACGTCACGTAACCATAGCAACGGTGAATATGAAAGCTATGTTGGACGTTGGGTCTTCACTTGCTTTGAGCCAACGAACACGGTCGGTTGGGGCGCGACAAAATGCACGAGTGTTTATAATTATTGTCCATCGGAGTTAACCGTGGCCCCATTAGGCATAGCTACATTCGGATTAAATTATTATTATTGATTCGAACATAATTATTTTTTAAGGGTTAAAATGGTATTGGTACATTTTAATATTTAATATTGTCGAAAAACTTTCCTCCTGGTTTTATTTTATTTATGACAAGCTGCCACTGTTGTGAGTACATAATACCTGTCAACGTCATTTATGTCACAGTCAAACTTGCTGGTTAGATACCTATTTCTGGTTAAAAATCTTTGTGCAACCCAACAAGAGAACTGTATGTGTGTATTAAAGCGCGTTCATCAACGTCTGTGTGAGGATGTAAATAATGCACGCGCGTTCAGGAAACTCAATTCAATAATTTACTTAGCGCATCAACGCGCGTTGATGCACGCGTACATCTTTCTGTATCTGTAACTGACTTTAGATATAATAATTAAGACAAATTTTACAAGGGCGGTTTTCCAGAGGGGAAAGGGTAATAATAAAGGACCCTCACAGGCACCAAATTTTTTAAATCTTTCCTTATTGCAGTATTAAAATGTCAGCTTCACGAATAGTTACATTCTTTTTGAATAATTTGTTTATATTTCTTATTATGAATAATTTTTTATCTAAAAAGAAATGGAAATAGTATATTACATAACAAGTGATGAAAGTGATACTTTTCAAACGAGGAGATTTTAGCACCAGGCGTCAGCCGAGTGCTAAAATTCTCCGAGTTTTAGAATAATCACTTTCACACGAGTAATGTACACTATATTTTCTACGACCACAAAGAATTATTAAAAAAGCCTTTGATTTGTGAAAAAAATATTTCAACACTAGTGTTGAAAACAAAATATTAACACAAGCGTTAAAATTAGCATACTTAGGATTATGTTCCACTTAATATCTGGTTTCATAGTTTGTCAATAGGCTTTTATTTTATTTGTAGTTTAACTTTTTAATTTTTTCATATTTTATATATTTTAGGAATAATTAATCCTGGATTGACTTCTAGATTAACCAGAATGAAAAATTTTAAATTTAATCAAGGAAAGATGCATTAAACATAAATTTAAAAAAATCCACCCAACAAGGAAGATTTCAATTCAAAATAATTCCATAAAATTTAATATTTTTATAAAAAATAGTCTAATACTCCTGGGATTTAAACCTGTGACCTTGTGATCTGTAGGCTAGAGCTCTAGTCTCTACGCTATAGCTACCCATAAACATTTGTAATTTAATATATGACATTTTCTTCAGCGCAGTTTGTTTTGAGTGGTAATAGATTTTCCAGTATATTAATAACATTTTTTATAATTTCAGATGGCGTATTTTCACACTCGATTCAAAATCATTCGACAAATACATACTTACTTTACTTTACTTTTCGTGTCCGGTTCAGACACTCATTTTCCAATAATTAGCAGCCGCTATGGCCTTGTCATTTCCAACAACTAAGTCCTCCATCCTGCAGGGCTGTTCAAGCCTTGGGCAGACCAAAAGGTGATTCGGGTCCTGGATTTCATCACAGTCGCATCTTGTGTCTTCGTTGGCCGGAAGTAGTCCCCATCTAGCCATGTTCGTCTTGCATCTCGGAACCCCAGTTCTCATTCGATTTAGGGTCCTCCATACAGGAAAGGGGCACTGGCTACCGGAAGCAAGTTCCTCTTTAACATTCTGTGCATTGTTTTGACCCAACTCCTCCTTCCACCTCTCCACGCGATTTTTCTCCGCCGAACCCTCCAGTGCTTTTGTTCGAAAAAGAAAACTTTTTCTAGACTTGAGACGTTTATTTGGTGGTTGATGGCCATGCAGAGGGTGTCTTGGATCGTTTTGTTGTTTTTTCCTTTCAACATCGGCCGCAACCTCACGTCGAATATGTGGTGGGGCGATTCCAATTGGAGGGTAGAGTTTTTGGATAGGGGTGGGTTTTAGGCATCCAGTCACTATCCGAGCAGTCTCATTGACGGCTGTGTCGACGTGTTTTGCATGTTTTGAAGCGCTCCAGACCGGAGCTGCATATTCAGAGGCTGATACACATAGGGCCAACGCAGATGTTCTTAAGGTTTGTGGATCGGCTCCCCAATATCTATTTGTGAGTTTCCTAAAGATGTTGTTGCGCGCACTTACTTTGGCCTTTGTATTTATGCAGTGCTGCTTAAAGCTTAGTGTACGGTCCAGCGTGACGCCTAGGTATTTTGGTGCTTGAAAATGTTGCAGTTGGGTCCCACGCCAAGCAATGTTCAACTCTCGCCCTGCCTGTTTGTTATTGAGGTGAAAAGCACAAATCTGCGTCTTACTAGGGTTTGGTCTAAGGTGGTTGGAGTCGTAGTAAGCAGACAGCTCCTCCAAGGCTTCCGACAGTTTGACCTCCACCTCCTCAAAGCTTTTGCCTTGAGCGGCTACGGCTGTATCGTCCGCGTAAATGAACTGTCTGGTATTATCCGGGAGAGGTTGGTCATTAGTATATATATTATATAGTGTTGGCGCCAGCACACTTCCCTGAGGCAGTCCGTTCTTCTGGTTTCTCCACCTGCTGTTTTTTCCCCTCAGACTAACATGGAACCGTCTGTTCTGAAGTAGAGTACCAATTATGCGGGTGAGGTGGAAGTCCCGTGTTACTTCATAGATTTTCGTCAACAGCTTTCTGTGATTAACAGTGTCATATGCTGCTGTAAGGTCAATAAAAACAGTACCAGTGATCTGCCTCTCCTCAAAACCATCCTCGATAAATTGAGTCAAGTTTAGTATCTGTCCGCAACATGACTTGCCTGGTCGGAAACCGGCTTGTTGTGGGATAAGCCTCTCCTGTAGCACCTCATTTATCCTATTAAGAATGAGCCTCTCGAACAACTTATAGAGATGGCACAGCAACGAAACAGGTCTATAACTTTTTGGGTCGTTGGAGTCCTTACCTGGCTTGAGCAGTGCAACTACTCTTGCCTTCCTCCACATTTTTGGTATCATAAGGCCAGTGACACAAGTATTAAACAATTCGAGCAGCCACCGCAACGTTGTCCCACCAAAATTCTTTATCTGTTCAGTCCTCAGGTCATCAATACCAGGCGCTTTATTAATCTTCATATACTTTATTGCCGTATTAAGCTCGTCGATTGAAAAGGGTTCACGAAGATAGTACTCCTCATTATTTTCGTCTCGGATCAAATACATACAATTACTACTTTCTAAAATTTTTTCGTTTTAATAAATAGGGGTGGTCTGTCAAATTGGCATGTTTAAATTATATAGTGTGCCTTGTATTTCAACTCTAGAGTTGAAATATTTTTTTTCAACACGTGTGTGATATTCGGCGCTTTCAATCCAAGTTAACCGTGCTTTTTCTCATTTTATAGGTGGTGGTAGGAAAACATGCTCTTTGTGTTGGCGGGACCCTAAAACATATGATAGTATCTAATTTTTTTATGATAACATTACTTTATTTAACGAGGAGTGTAACAAAAAAAACTATAAATTATGATAAAAAAGAACGAAATGGTGAATGGATCAATAGCCCTAACTCTTAAAGTTATTTAAATTTGCCTTTTTAGAGGCTTGAAGGCATCAAGTTTGCTAACTGGTAAAGTGCAGTAAACAGAGCTCAATTTGAATGGAAAATAGTGTTAAAATATAATAAAAAAACGACCAAGAGAAAGTTCTATAGCCTATTTATTCAAATAATTATTTTCCATTTATTTTTCAAGAAAGAAATTGGAAACACAGCATTTTCCCATTTACGTTTGTAAAAGTATTTTCTTCTTAAAAGCAATTTATTTGGATACTAGTTTTTTCTTTCCTTGACTTCTCTGTTTATCTTAAATCTCTTTGATGAAGATAAACTGCCGGATAAATTATACAGGGTGCTAATAAAATTTGGAATCATGGATTTTCCAGGTAAACGAACCATTTTAACAGAAAACGCGTAGAAAAGACGATTATATATTATATTCTACACGTTTTACGATTTCTAAAAATATAGATGTTCTTCAGCTCAATTTTATACAGTCAATTAAAGCCGAGGTCTAGTTTAAATTGAAGAAATGTCAAAAATAGTAATTTTATAAGGTGAGATTGATAGTAAAGTTAAAGTTAAAATTGATTTATCAGTTATGACCAGGTTGATTATTCTTAAAAAGAACTTTGCTGTCAATCCCACATTATAATTCAACCATTTTTGACTTTTCTACAAATTATTCTTTGGTTAAAACCTTGGCAAAATTCTTTATTTTCATTAAGTGTATCAGGTAGTACCACTCGGGTTTGGCAATTTATGAGGATTGCACATTGTTATCCATTTACAAATACTGAAAATGGTGTAAAAAAGGCGGGCATTATATACATAGTATTAGGAACACTTATTTTTTATTAAACATTATAAAAAAATACCAAATACTAAAAATACATTAACAGAAATTAAATTATAAAAAATCATAATATTCTTCGTGGATAATGGACTGCTTTTCGCCAGTTCTCTGGTATCACTTCTTCAATGGCTTGATCAAACAGTAGCTTAACGTCTTTCATTTTGAATGTCGTGTTGGGTCTTGCTACAAATCCTTTCACTTGCGCTCATATAAGTTCTATAGGGTTGAGTTCGCAATCATATGGCGGTGTGCGCAGTATAGTTAGGTGGTTGTATGAGCAGCTTTAGTTGGATACCGCCACCATATTTACTTTTATTTGATATCTGTATTGATTTGTTTGTACAACATAAAATGCATTGAACGGCAGTAGAGTTTTGGACTTGCATTGTCTTTATTTGTTTAGAATCACTACGTTTCAACTGGTAAGTATCTCCAGTCGTCTTTAGGTAAATAAAAGGCATTATTATTATTATTATTATTAGTTACATTATGTTTTTCAGCTTTATCTTCCACGGCATATTTCATAAAACGATGTTTGTGTAAATTTGCCATAACTAATAGTTCCTTCTTTATCAAATTATCTTCTTTTTTTTTCTTTGGTTAGTTATTATAAATAATTTAATGCACAAAATTTACCTGCGCCTATGGCCGACACCGAAATTGAGCCGAACTGGACGGAATTTTTCATTTTATTACTCTACGCCTTTCTGAAATATACTATAAATACTACTAATAATACTTACTTTAGCTTAAATATACTGAAAAATGCATCAATAAAGTATGTTTTTCATGTAATAACTTTTAGTATCAAAAAGTTACTTGAGAACTAGTTCGCTTTCCAGAATATTTCTTTAAAATAGCTCGTTTGCGAACCCCTACCAACTTCTACGACATTCAATCAACTCCTGAAATTTTATAAGAATCGAAATCATTTTTCGATGCCTCGTCCTTATCCCCGCTTAAATCTTATAATAACTTGTTAAATAAATTTACGCGGTTAGAAATAAGGTCGATCGATAGTATAATATAGGTAGTATATAGATTTATATCCAAAACATAACAAAAAACAATAAAAATCCTTATTTCAGAAAGTACTTACAACTGATAAAATAAATATTTGTATTGTAAATTGACTGATATTGTCAGACTATACCTTAGTAATATATCGGGTGATCAAATAAGCGAGGAGGTTGGCCGTAGCTTAACTATACCGTTGAGGTCCGTGAAAAATTCTTTTGAATTCAATGTAAAGAAGCTTAGTTATAGTTTTTTAAAAAAATAAATCACCACAAAGCACGTACAAACGCTATTAATTATTGTGTAAATTTTTCGTTGATTTTCTAGTAAATTTTAATTTAAAGAGCTTATTGGACTGAAATAACCATTTTATTTTTAGTAAAAATTGTAATTATTAAAATTCCTCTTTTCGAGCATCCTGTTCATTAAAAGTGTTTCTTCACGACCATTACTGAATACAATAATTCCAAAATCATTTTTGATAATAGAATGTAAAAATTCTCGCTCTTGAGTTGGAATATTTATTCTGAAACACTTGCTTCTTAGGCGTTTTGCGTGTATTTTCATTCCATAACAAGATACGGAATGAATATTCTGTAATTGATCTAAACGACATAGGTTGCCATGAATTTCGAAACTGTCAATGTCAGCAGACAAATTTTAGTGCAAGTCAAAATATGAGGGAAAAATCGGATGAATCAGATATGGAACTGGATAATACTCCACCTGAAATTACAAATATTGCGAATAGTATTTTTGGTCGTGGAGAAAATATAGTCTGCTACTCTGTTAGAATGAAAATTCGATACTCGTGGTTCCTCACGCTCGCTACGCTCGCGTTTGGAATCTTCCACTCGGATCAAATTTTCATTCCAACCTCGTTGGAAATTGGAAATTGACTACAAATTTATCTAAATAATAAAAATTCTAAAATTATTACATTAAGGTGGTTGATGGAACATTTAAAGATTTTTTTGCTTAAAATGTAATTTCCGTGTAAAAAGTGGCAAAATTACTACACGACATACTGGTAATATTACATACACTTAATTCTTAAAATCACAACAAAAATAGACAATTTTGTAATTTTACAATATTAACTGATGAATATTCCCATAGAACCGGTAATTTGGCTCCTTCCAAGCAGTTCAGCACGCATACACATGCTGATGCAATTATATGTTTTTCTATGACCACCTATGAAAATGAGAAAAAAAGCACGGTTAACTTGGCTCGAAAGCGCCGAATATCACACGCGTGTTGAAAAAAAATATTTCCACAAGGCACACTATTTAATTTAAACATATGATGCCAATTTGACAGACCACCCCTATTTATTAAAAAGAACAAATTTTAGAAAGCAGTAATTGTAAAATGTTTAACATATTTTTCATGTATTTGTCGAGTGATTCAGAATTAGAGTGTGAACATACGCCATATGAAATTATAAAAAATGTTAATAATATACTGGAAAATCTATTACCAGAAAAAACAAAGCGCGCTGAAGGGAGTATCATGTATTAAACAACAAATGTTTATCGGTAGTCATAGTGTAGAGAATAGAGCCCTAGCATACAGATCGCAAGGTCACAGGTTTAAATCCCGTCAGGAGTATTTGACTTATTTTTATGAAAACACTAAATAATTTATAGAATATGGTATTTTGAATTCAAATCGTCCTTGTTGGGTGGATTTTTTAAATTTATATTTAATGCATCTTTCCTTGATTAAGTTTAAAATTTTTTATTCAGGTTAATCTAGAAGTCAATCCAGGATTAGTTCTTCCTATGATATATGAAATATAAAAAAGTTAAACTACACATAAAGAAAAAGCCAATCGACAAACTATGAAACCAGATATTAAGTGGAACATAATCCTAAGTATGCTAATTTTAACACTGTGTTGATATTTTTTTTTCAACATTAGTGTTGAAATATTTTTTTGGCAAATTAGAGGCTCTTTCAATAATTCTTTGTGGTCGTAGGAAAAATAGTGTACATTACTTGTGTGAAAGTGATTATTCTAAAACTCGGAGAATATCTCCTCGTTAGAAAAGTATCACTTTCATCACTTGTTATGTAATATAAATACTATTAACGGCTTTTGGCGGCCCGCTGGCTATGTGCGTGATATTTGTGCCGCATTTGTAGTAGTTCTGCTGTGTTTATGTCATATTATTTATAGGAAAAGAGGTAAATTTGAAAGAGTTGCGTAGTTACACTTATGTTTTTCTTGCAAATGTTATTTTAGGTTTTTGATTTTTTACCAGTGATTAGTCGCTAGGCATCCAAAGTGTGTTATTTTATTTGAAGGTTTAATTCTGTTTTGTGCTTTACTACCACTAAAGATATATTTTTATTCATTGTAAGTAAATTTTTTTATGATTCTTCAATGCTTGTTGAAATTAGTCAAAAGCGTCCAATTATTTAGAGCCCCATTAAAGAAGTTTTAATGATATAATTATTCTTTTACTTTACTTACCCATAAACATACTAATATTAGAAATTCTCGCTTTATATAGCTTGGGTATTATTTATCGCACTCCTCTTGTCAAACTTTATACGGCTTATTATTTGAAATCTTTATGTTACCCAATATGCAGACTGATGTTTTTTTTATAAAATAAATGTTTATATTCCTATACACGATTATTTTATTTCGTAATGCCCCCTAACAAATTTTATAGCCTTTCATGACGTAAATAAAAATGTATACAGGTAGTTGATATGTATAATATTGAACGGCAGTGGAGTTTTGGACTTGCTTGTCTTTATTTGTTTAGAATCACTACGTTTCAACTGGTAAGCATCTCCAGTCGTCTTCAGGTGAATACTCTTTTCTCTCTATTTTAAAGTTTTTTGAAAAAAGGTATTTGAAAATGTTGTTTATTTTAATGCCTTTCTATACGTAGTTAAAAAAGAAGTATCAACTTAGGAATCACCCTGCATACATTTTCAAATTTCAAATATTTAAATTAAGTAGTACCTATACAATTTTATTAAGGCTAATGCCTAAGGGAAGCATCATAACGTAATTTTGTCTCGTCACAAAGTCACCAAAAATTAAACTTCAACTTTAAATCATAAAAAACGTCTCCTATCCTTCTTATTTTGTTTCCTAACCTTTTTTTTTGAGGACGGTACGTCAGGACCTCTCTTGATATTGACAATTCCTCGTGGAATCCTTAGTAGGGACTAATTTTTTTATTTTGTTCTATACATTTTTTTTGTGTAATTTTTTTTTCTTCGCTTGCTGCCAGGGCCATCCCCGAGGGGACCTAAAGCTTAACGTGAGTTCCGAACCACGATCATCAGTCATGCGACACCCCCCAAGGGCTATCAACCCTTGGTTTCTTATCATTACATGACCTACCGATTGGGGAGTGTGTACCTTCTTTCGCACCCTACGAGATATCTGATCTCATCCGGCCTGGTTACCGACGTGAATGGGGTGGGTTGGGAGATAATATATTTTATCGCCAACCGTCAGTAAAGCCGTACATTATCAGAGTGATTTCCGAAAGTAAACGAACACTTTATTTTATCTGCCGCATTTGCGGCAGGTAAAGTATTACCTTCTTCAAATTTTCACTCTATGCCGAACAAACCGGCAAAATTTGCCATTTCTCATAGTAGGTCAAATTTTTTTGAGGGGTGCTTTGGAATACGCACGTGGTCGGCCGAAATTTAGGCAAAAATGGGGTTTTCTACGACCGTGCGTTTTAACTCATTTTCCCGCACACATTTTAGTTTTGAAAGTGTCACACACACGCACTAGTGCGGGAAAGTAAAATAATGCAAATTTTGACTTTATTAGATAGTTTTTTACTTCGGAAGTTATAACTATTGTTACAACAGGTAAATAAATATTTACGAAATAGTCCATCAAATAAAATCTACATCTTTATGCGACCTGCAACCGATGCCATCCTCATCGACGTCATCTACTTACCAGTTAACACCAAATAACTTCACTGGACCGGCAATTTTAAGTAATTTACAAAATGCAACAAATTGTGTTTTTAATATTAATATTTATAATAATTAGTAGTTTTTAGTTAAAGTTTTGTATATGTATGTTGAAATAAAATAATGTTTGAAAAATAGGTTGGTATACTTTTTTTGTATATACGGTCGTAGAAAAAATAATGTTCCTAGCTCATGCGTAAAGTGTCTTTCCCGCCATTGACCGCTTGCCCGAACTCCGCTCCGCGTCGTTCGGGTCAACTGCAGTCGAATGCAGGAAAATATCACTTTCCGCACTTGTTAGGAAAATAACTATTTTTTGTCGTCGAATTGTAAATCTATTTTAACCTTTAGAGCTTGAATATGGGATGGAATAGGGAGTATGAAACTTCTACTTTACATTTTGACTAAATATAAGGCAATAACTATTAAATAATTTACGTAGACCCGATTCTAAAATAGGTCTGCAGCTCGTCTTTTCTATTAATTTAACATGCGGAAATAAATAAATAATAAAATGCGATTAGTTATACCTCAATTTTTTTATATACTAAATTCTAAATTGTTGGCGATAAAATTTAGTAGTAATTCAGTAAAGTGACTTTATCGTACTCGTCTGTTATTCGCTCGCTCATCTCATAATTTCAGACTCGTGCGATAAAGAAGCACTTTACTGCCTTGCTACATAAATAACTATTACACTCTTCCCAGCATTCTTAAACCTGCTGAATTTTGGACATTATTTTTTATTATACATACATGTGCTCACTCGGGGGATCGAACCCGGACCGCCTCGGTCAGTACCTCACCTCTGAGCACTGCCGCGGTCTAGTCTATAAAACTCGTTTTGACCCTTGAAAGTGTCGAGGCTTCCTCAAGGAAAAACTATAAATACGGGCATTAATTAGGCATATTAAGGGGAAGGAAACCTTCGTTTTCTTAGTTGAACAGAAGTAATACGCCACCTCGGAATAATCATTTCTAGCGATTTTTCTTGGCCACTTTCCATATAAAAATGGTTTTCGAAGGCTGTACGATTAATGGTTTCCGAGATAAACCGGCGTCCTCGCTTATTTGACCACCCAGTACATAAAATAAATAATTATTATTATCTTAATGACTTCCCAAATGACTGTACGTATTATCATTATCAGTATTTTGTTTACGCTACCGAATAAAGACATTATTTGAGTATAGATAATAAGTTAAACGAAATGGAGATAGTACAGGTGAATATCGTTAGCTTCATAGCTACATATGTATGTTATGTATATGCAAATTATATCTTTTAGAATGTGTGCTACACCTAGTTTTCGTGATAATAATAACATGAAATAATCTACATAGAAATAAACAAATGTACCCATAACATTTTTTAAAGACAGTAATTCACAACTGTATATAACTACACACATTAATTTTAAACATGGAGGGGAAGAGATTAAGTTATGTCTAGAAATAGAAAATAATTAATTAACTAATTATTATTTACGGATCGCTCTATAGCAGATTAGATACAAATCGCCCAAATCTTTAAATAACACCTGTCAATTATAGGGTTAGTCAGATATCTCTGTCTTAAAAGCTGGGGCTAGTGACTCATTTGCGGTCTAATTTTTTGATTAAAATTTCGTATCTGTTTTATCTACAATTTTGATTATACCGGGTGTCCCATTATCAGTGGCGTGCATACAATATAGGCAAAAAAGCATTGCCTACCCTGGGAACAGTCAATTATTTGAAAATTAAATGTTTGCCCACCCTGTTCAAACGGCTTTGCACGCCACTGCCCATTATGAATGTATCTCGAAAACTACTGAGCATAGAAACTCAGGAAAAATATTCGTAATTAAAGTGGCTAAGAGAAAATCCTGGAAATAATTTTTAAGTTCCGCATTCTGCCGCAAGAGGGCACTGTTGAAAATTAAATTTTGAATTTCTAAATTTCTTCAAAAATTCGCACATTAAGGTATACCTTTGGTAACATCATTAGAAAGCTTAGAGAATTTTGCATCATTTTGGTTTAAGGCTCATTGGCGTACCGACCTTGATAAGAGTGGGGGAAGCTATTGAAGTGTAATCATTTAATTTGCTGTAATTTCTAAACGACTTATGCGATTTAAGTAAAGTTAAGCTTGTTTGAAACAGAAAGGTAAGTCCTTTTAATTGTCGTATTCATTGGTACACGATAGTTCCTAATAATATAGCTAGAGAGCGTAATTTGTGATAGTAACAGATTTTCTGATTTTATCCTTAAAACTCAAATCATACGGTGTAACTATGACATCATAATCGGAAAGTAGATTAAATTTGCAAAAAAAAATGTGTAGACCGCAGTTCAATATTTTCTCTCGTTTTATAGTTATTGCCAGAAAAAGAATTTTTAACACTTTAATTATTAGAGATGTGATTGTTTTCATAGTTGTCATTAACTTTTATGATTATGTAAGTTTGCCACTCATTATTCCTATGGCCCAAAACTAATTATTAATCATATAATCATCGAATACTTGGTTTTTAAAAAATTAATCTAGATAGCTATAAAACAAAATTCGCAGATTTTTATGAAGATAAATAGATTAAAATAGTTCCCAATTGATTTAATTTTGACAGGGGTTGATTTTGTTTCACGGCTATCTAGATCTATTTTTTAAAACACCATATTAGAATTATATCTAAATTATAAATTTTCCCTAACTATATTATTAATTCTAAAGTCGTTTTTGGGCCATAAAATAATGAGTCACAAACTTGCACAATCATAAAGCTTAAGAATATTTTTTTGCCGTAGATTGCTTGACAACGAAACTATGAAAACGATCACTTCTTCAATTAAAGGGGTAAAAGTTATTCTTTTGGCAATAACTCTGAAACGATTAAAGATATTAAATTGGGGTCTTCACAGTTTTTCTTGCAAATTTAATATACTTTCCGATTATGATGTCATAGTTATTCCATATGATTTAAGTTTTCGGGATAAAATCAAAAAAACTGTTATTATTATAAATAGCTCCGAAGCAAACAAAAATATCGGACTACGGTTTTCACGTTTTTCGTTGAAAATTGTATCTACTTTCCGATTATGATGTTCTAATTATACCGTATGATTTAAGTTTTCGGTGTAAAATCAAAAAAACTATTAATATTACAAATTGTGCCTTCTAACAAATTTTTCAGGAACTATCATATATCAATGGGTACGACAATTAAAAGTACTTCCTTTTCTTTTCCGAACAAGCTTAAGTATACTAAAATCGGATAAGTCGTTTAGAAGTTACAGCAAATTAATTGATTACACTTTCAATAGCTTCCCCCACTCTTATCAAGGTCGGTACGCCAATGAGCCTTAAACCAAAATGATGGAGAATTGTCTAAGCTTCCTAACTATGTCACCAAAGGTATACCTTAATGTAGGAATTTTCGGAGACATTTAGAATTTCAATTGTGCCCTCTTGCGGTAATATTCGGAACTTAAAAATTATTTCCAGGATTTTCTCTTAGCCACTTTAATTACGATTTTTTTTCTTGAGTTTCTATGCCCAGTAGTTTCCGAGATACGGCCGGTGGCCATCCATAATGGGACACCCGGTGCATAATAAATATTAATACAATATATTTAAGAGCCATCCATACTAGCGTGAAACGCGGCATCGTTTCCTGTTTTGTCCAAATACAAATTTAATACAAAACTTTTACTAAGGGATTCAACAACACGAATTTAAGTTTGACGGATGATACCTTATTTTTTTTTAATTGAAAATTTATTTTAAAGTTTCAATTATATAAGTTGAAATTATATTATAAAATATTAGGACTATTTATGTTAATTTCTTATTTTCCATTAAAATTACAAACGATGCCCTGATATTATCTTTAAAATCTCCACTGACGTCGCGTCACTTAATATACTCGTGAAATTCGTTTTTACAATATTTTGTATATAAAAATAGCTATTTATACAATTAGTTGCGAAATGAGTGTCTTTTAGGCACGCGACGTGAATTGTCCTACGAGGCGAAGCCGAGTTGGACAACACGTCAAAGTGACTAAAATACATTGTTTCGTAACGAGTTGTATACAATATTTTTTCTACTGAGGTTTTATAATAAAAAACTTAATTTTACTAATATTTTATTACCTATGTTTCATTTACACCTTTCATGTCAAAAAAATCGACAGTTGTCAAAAAAAAATTCGATTTTTTTGTCAAAAACTGCGACAAATATAAAAGTAAAAATGAGTGATTTAGAGGACTCAGACATTGAAAATGCCGCAAATGACTCAATGCTGTACCTTGTTCCCCAAAAATCAAGAAGTTTGTATGAGGGCACATACGAAAAATTCAAAAAATGGTGTGAAGAAAAAAAGGTAAAAAACTTATCAGAAAAAGTCTTTTTGGCATATTTTTCATTATTATCCGATGCCTATAAGCCATCAACTTTGTGGAGTACTTACTCAATGCTTCGAACGATGGTTTATTTGAATAAAAATGTTGAGATGAAGACATTTACAAACCTAATCGCATTTTTGAAAAGAAAATCTACGGGGTATAAGCCCAAAAAGTTGAAAGTTTTTTCTAAAGAACAAATAGAAAGGTTTGTCAAAGAAGCAGACGATAAGAACTATTTATTGGACAAAGTCATTCTTATTGTGGGAATCTCTGGAGCATGTCGCAGAGAAGAACTCACATATTTAAATATGAATAATATCGAAATTTCGGAGTCTTTAATTAAAATATTCATTCCAAACACTAAAACAAATATTGCAAGAAGCTTTGTAATTAGCGAAGGCTCTATTGACGGCATCAACTTCTTGAATATTTTCCGAAAGTACGCACAGTTACGTCCAGCACACATAACCCATGAAAGATTTTTATCGCATACAGAAACTCCAAATGTTCCAGACTTCCAGTGGGTATTAATACCATTGGAGCAACACCAAAGAAAATAGCTGAGTTCTTGGAGCTTCCAAACGCGAAAGAATATACAGGCCACTGCTTTCGAAGATCTTCAGCAACTTTTTTAGTTGACTCTGGAGCGGATATATTGATGCTAAAGCGACATGGAGGTTGGCAGTCAAATACCGTGGCTGAGGGGTATATAGAAGATTCTTTTAGAAAATAAAAGAAAAATTTCCGAAAAAATTCTTGGTCAAAAATCTTTGGACGCTAACAACAAACGTGTTAAATTTAATGAATCCGAGTATTCTACCAGCTCTACTAGTGGCATGGGTTTAATTGATATCGCTGTTACAGATTCTATTACTATTCAAAGTTAAAATTCCTCATCAATTTTACAAAGAGAAATATCTCAACGAACTGTTTTAAGTTACCCCAGCATTAATTTTAATAAAATAAGTAACTGTACTGTTAATATTTATAATAAATAGGTAAAACTATAGTCTGTGTTTATACTTGTTACTTTTAAGCACGTTGTTCCTGGTAACGTGCTTAAAAAATTTTTAAGCACGCTGCGCCTAAAAAGAGGTTATTAAAAAATCATAATGACAATCAAAAAGAGGTTATTATAAAACGTCAGTAGAAAAAAGACGTTTTTTTACCATCGCCAGATACAGGTACAATATACGCGATGTGGTGGAAATTTGTTCGTGATGACTCATCGACTACTGCTTGCTCTTAACGGAAAAATACAACAAGCACCGAATATGTCAACTAAGTACCTAATACTTTTCTCACAATTAAAATTACCCGATTAGTTTACGTTCATTGTAATTGTGCCTGTCAATCACATTTATGTCAAATGAAAGTTACCGGTTAATTAAATTTTGTTATAGTAATATGAATTTACAACAAGAATATTGTACAAAATTTTATCTACTTTCATCTATGAATACAAATATTTGGCAAAAGGCATTTTTAATAATAAAAATGCACCTGTAAAAATGCACCTGCTATTTAGTTTACTAATCAAGTTTTTTATGTTACCTTTCGCATAGTTACTGTTTCGCATGGTTACTGTCGAAACTTTGTCAAAGAAATTCAAAAATATAAAAAGCGTTTTTCAAAATGAGCGATTCTGATGGAAGCTTAACCTCTGATATAGAAGAAGCGGCAAACGAAGTGATCTCGAGTTTAGTTCCGACAAAATCCAAGGCGCGGTATGAGTTGGAGTATCAGAAGTTTGAAGATTGGTGCAAAGCTAACAAAATAAAGGAGGTGTCTGAGAAAATCCTTTTGGGTTATTTTTCCGTAAAGCAACGCTCCCAGAAACCATCTACACTATGGACTCACTACTCAATGTTGAGAGCTATGATTTCAGTCAAGAAAAATCAAGATATAAGCAGATTTTCTCAACTAATCGCATTTTTGAAAAGAAGTTCAGAGGGTTACAAGGCCAACAAGTCCAAAGTTTTCACAAAGGAAGACGTATGTAAGTTTCTTAGTATATTATATTATAATTGTTAATAATAAATCACTTTTCTAAAAAGTGTGGTTTTCTTTAACAACAAAATTTTAATAAAACCATTACATCACTAGTGCTGTAAAGACATCTATTACAGCACTAGTGCTGTAATAGATGCCCTTACAAAAAGATTTACAGAACTGTAAAATTCATATTACTAAACGAAAGTAGATACAAAATCTTTATGCAACATTAGTATATTATTATTTTAAACTATTTTTATTATTTACTCTGTAGGTATGACACTAAGACTTATCAGCTTCAATTAATGTTATTTATTTACCCCAATCAGTAAATAAAGTGTCAGTGTATTAGTAGTAGCTTCGCGTCGCAAGTAAGAGACAATAGGGGGCTACGCAAATGTTTAGGAAGTCATAACTTTTGGGGCGTCAGAAGGAAAATAAAATCAGGGCAACTAGCAGAGTAAATGGGACAATCAAGATAATCAATGGGGTTTACTGGAAATACGTCCTTAACGGAGTCTACTCACGTTCAGTCGGCCGTCAGTTTTGCTCACCGATAACTTCCGGTTTTGATTGCGGCCTCTATTTCACTATACAAGCACAGTTTTTTAACGTCAGTTCAAACATGTCACAAGAAGAGTGTACGCAGCAGGCAATTGTTATTATATCACACGAGCAGAGAAGAAGGAAAGGAAAAACAATTTGTTTGGAATAGTGGTTAAATAGACGTTGCACTTTCTCCTACATGGAGCTTATAGAGAACTTGAGTGCAAGTAATTTTTAAAAAATTCTTAGGGTGAATGATAATTGTTTCGAGTATTTATTTATTCTATATTAACTTTTGCTTCTTTTTGATATTTCAACCTTTTTAAGTTCTTTCTAAAACCCTTTGTCTTTGATATTTTCAATTTTTAAATGTACTAGTTCATCGCATCGACAAGTCTACGTAATTCCCATGATCAAAGCTAGTCTCATCAGTAAATACTCATTGTCAGGTGGTTCCCTTAAAAACTTTTCATATTTACTGCTGTGTAAAGTTTGGGACTTTTTAGCTGTATACTTGGTCTTTAAGAAACTTACTAGGTTACCATATTTTGAAATGTTGATTTTCTTTATAAAGATGGAGAGTGGACCGAATCATGGATTACTTGATTAATAAAGACGATGGATTTAATTTTTTAAATAAACCAGCAAGACGTTTTTATTGATACGTCAGTGCGGGATCACTTTGTTGATGTCGTCTTCTTGTGTATTTCCTGCTACTGTAGTTTACTGCAACTAATCGATATACAGCATTTCTATAAATGAATTATATTTAATTAGCACATATTATTTATGAAAAATATAATCTTATCTTATTTTAACTAGTTAACAGTACAAGTGATAATTAGAATCAACCGACAGATTTAAGTACAAATTAGTTCATAATGTCAATTTGTGCTTGTATAACTGATAAATTGTTTTGTAATTATGTTTAAATAAGGTTTGAAGAGCTAATGAACTGACAGCTGAGATGTTAATTTAAAAAAAAATTAATCAGAATAATTGATTAAAAATTCTGTAAGGAATATGGATAGCGATGGATTTAAAACTACTTTCTTTCGATCGCAAACCATAAAGGTAATTTCAATAGCGACAAGGTTGATCTGATACTATTATACTCTAGGACCAAAATTACTCTCGGTGACCCATCCCTTTCATATAGAGAACAGCCGCAGGTAGCGGAGATACGTCACATTGACGTCATTATATGAACCTCATCATTGGTCCAAAATGATCAAAAAATAACGACATAATCACGTTTGAAAAATGATGTCATTTTGTCCCGCTAAGGTCGGCCAGAGTCTAGATCTCGAAAAGTATTGATCATACATTTTCGGGAAAATATTTTTTATTGGTAAACCGCTAAAAAGAAAATACTGGACATTATTTTTAAGGTTGAACGATTGTCGCTAGAGGGCGTAACTGACGGGACAAAATAGAAAATTCAAGTTATTTTTATAATGGCCATATTAAGGTACTATTTTGATATCAGGAATTTAAGGCCTATCTATTCTCGCGGCAGTTTGATCCTAAGGATTTTTAATAATAAGGGTGGGGGAAGCTGGTAAATAAGTTATTACTAATTATACTGTATTTTTCGCATCTTTTCTGCATCTTTTATAAATTTAGGCTCATTTAAAAGATAATTTTACTTTTAATAAGAAAGTCATTTTGTCGATGGTCGCTTATTCGTATTTTGTTTTACAGTTTAACATTTTATTGAATTTTTGCGAATTGTTTTTAAATCTCTTTATTCATTTGTGTTTTACTCTTTATTAATTTTTACTTAACATTTTACATATTTAGGATATTTATTACATAATAAATAAATATTGTTCCTTTGTATACTAGTATCCAGGTCGCCCACAAGGCAGTGCTGTAATGGTTGGTGTTTGCCATGGTGTGCAAAAATTGTTTTTAAGTGCTATATTCAGCTCAGGCAGTTCCAATATCTTTACTGATATTTGGGAATTTATTTTACTCGTAAGTTATTAAAGTTTTTGATATTTATTTCTTGCTTATGTCGTTTACGCAACACTGTGCAGCTTGCCAGTCATGGCTATCAAACACTCGGCCTAGACTTCCTAAACACTGCTAAAACTTATACTAATAGATTTTTAACCTGAAAACTCAGTCTGGATACTTTATCACTTTAAGTTTCTTGAAATTCAATCTATCCGCAGCGTCATCGTCACTCAGTTGCAGTAGAAAATTAACAGCTGTTTGCGGTAAACATCGTTCGATGCACAAATTAAATTTTCTAATAAAATGAACACGACTAAATAAAGCACCATAACATTGTTTAGTAAAATCGCTCTTTAGCAAATTTGAGCTTATGTGATAGATTATTATGTATGGGAAATTTAATAATAACAAATATTATAATGGATACTATAAATTATAGGTATCAGAGGCCATCAGAGAAACCAGAAATTAAATTAAGCTCTCTAGCTCTTATTAAGTTTGTTATGTTTAATAAAAGCGCTGTGAGCCTGGACAAATTGGTTCGAATTGAATTAAAGTTGTTATATATTAATATACAGGGCCTCTATATATGCATGGTTAAAACTTTAGAAAATTGAACATATGGAAATAGCATTTTTTTTTATGATAAAACACCTGCACTGTAGGAAAAATCCTTTAAGGCGCTCTGGGAGCGGTGCGTGTGCAAAGAAAGCGATTAACGTTGGTATTGAAACGTTGAAGATTGTATTTATTGGGAAAAAAAATCATTCCACAAAGATGACGTTCTCCAGATGAAAGAATTCTTGAACAATGAAGTTCGAGGAGTACTAAGCTGAACAACATATGGATGAGCGGCAGTGGTTCGCCGTGTATTTCTGTTTTGCATTGCTCTAGGTGGAATCAAGTGGGCAATGTCAGTCGAATACCTGCCATGGAAATATCTGTAAAAGAGAGCCAAATCACCAACCTGTCTTCGATGCTCCAGGCTATCGAGGGTCTTGGTCAGCTCGGGGTCGCCGATCAGACGAACGGCTCTCCTTTGAATGGAATCCAGTAGCCGAAGGGTGTGCTTGGGTGCAGAGCTCCAGACATGAGAGCAATATTCTAATGATGGTCGAATCTGGGCTTTGTAAAGTGTGTAAAAAGTTGATGAGGTGTGTACAACCTTTTGGTGCGGAAAAGTACACCAAGTTTCTGTGAAGCTGCCTTGGCAATTGCGGCAACGTGATTATGCCAAGACATATTACCTCCCAGATTGACCCCCAGCAAATAAATAGACGGTGCCAGGGGAATTGCGTGTCCTGCCATGACTATATCCGGTTCTGCAATGTTAACCTTTTTGGAGAAGACTGCTGCCTGGGTTTTCTTAGCATTAAATTCGACTTGGTTACTGTCACCCCAAGCCAAGATTTCTTCCAGGTCATTGTTGAGGCGCAATACTTCATGCTGCCTGCGAAGATGTGCGTCGGCAGCGGATGTTTGGGGAGTCAAGGTGAAAGATGAGACAAGTGTGCCGTCATCAGCAAAGCTATAAATTGGATTTTGGGTTTTCACTAGAAGGTCGTTAATATACAGTAAAAAGAGGGTAGGCGACAATATGGACCCTTGAGGAACACCGGCATTGATAGTGAAGGTGTCTGAGAGAAACCCGTCAATCGCCACTTGCAGAGAACGGTTCTTAAGGAAGCTGGTTAACCATAAACAAAATCCATTAGGCATACCGTAGGATCGCAATTTGCTTAGAAGCCCATCGTGCCAAACACGATCAAAAGCCCTTTCCTGTCTATTACACACTTCTGTCAACACTACAAATGTATTGTACAAACGTTTATTGTTTTTGTTATTCAGAAAATATAAATAAACCAAATTTTATGTTTTGACAATAACAAATTACAGAATGACAAATCCAATCAATGCTTGTGTCCGCAGCATCACCTGTTGAATTTCAATGAAAAACAAACCGCAATCCTATTCAAATGAGTTAAGATCGGGTTGTCCAAAATTGTTCAAACTCCGCATGTGCACTCCACTACACAGAGACCCTAAAAATGTCTTCCTACAACCCCGCTCTAAAAACAACAGGGAAGAAAATATTTGGACAGTCTAAAATTTGCATGGGATTTCCTATGTTTCTAACCATAATGCATCACCCAGTATAGACGCTACTTAGAAACATTGTATACTTAATTACAATCGCAAAGTACGCGCAAAATTATTTTAAACAAGCTATCATAAAACTTAATTTATGGCAAAAAAGTATTGATTTTTACTTCACAAGGAAAGCACGTAATTAGGGTATGACTGGTTAATGGAAGACAGTGAGTAAAAGTAACACCACGGAATAAACATCGATAATTTTCTATAATTTCAAAAACAAGATTTGAAAAAACTTTCTTGAAGTCACCATTTAAACCTTACTAAATCCTGCAACCTAATTTTTGGTAATAAGATGATTTAAAATACATTTAAAATTTATCCGTTGACGGATCAAAATTAATAATTGTTAATGGTGCTAGAATTTTGGATCAATAATCGACCCAGAACAGTACTGGCTCCCGGTCTTAAAAAATGGGGTAGAGCTAGGTATAGTGCGGGTACTTAAACAAACATTGACTAAAAACCCGTGTAACAAAACGTATCTCTTACCATCATCTCTCCAACGACTGAATTGAGTTTTTAACAAATTACAAACTATGTCATTAATTGGTTCATTTTTAAAACACACAACTAAGTAGGTACGTACACTACTGAATTAACTGAAATATAAAAACAAAACTTTTTAATCACACAGTAAATCATGTAAAAACGATATATATAACCGTTAGTTTCGCGAAGCTTCAAAATAAATACCTTAAGGTTAGGCGAACCAATGCTAAAACAATGGTGAATACGACTTATATATTCTCAAATTGCCCTTCATCATAATGCAAACTGTTACATGCTGTTTGCGTGACTGACATTACGTAACCATAGCAACGGTGATTATCAAAGCCATGTAAGGCGTTGCGTCTTCATTTGCTTTGAGCTAACCGACACGGTGGGCTGGGGCGCGTCAAAATGCACGAGTGTTTATAATTATTGTCCATCGGAGTTAACCGTGACCCAATTATGCATAGCTACATTCGAATTAAATTGATATTATTAATTCGAACATATTTATTTTTTAAGGGCTAATTTTTGGTGAAGAGTCCCTTCACCTACTTCACCTAACGAGGCGCCATTGACACAAAACTAAGATTTAGAAGGCATCTTCGAAGAACTTCAAGACAGCTTCAGAAATATCTACATATTACCATATCAAGACTCTACACTGTTTGCGAACATAAACTAGGCCAATGTATTATGAATTAATAATTCGTACATTAGATTCAAAGTTGTTCCAAGTTTTGCCAATGACAAACAAGAAAATAGGTCTTTAATTATTGCGAAACCACTTTACTCTTACATGAAATGGCATATAGAATATATCTAGTAGGAAGATTGAAATGCTTTTAATGGGTGAAGTTTAAAGTCTCAATATTTGTATTCAATAAAGGCATAGTAGAAAAATGCTATTGGAAACAATTGATCATAATGTAAGTACAAACGAACCATATTGAGGGTTTGTTATGTGATTGCAGTTGCGATACACTTATATGGTTTCGTATCTATTAATGAATGTTGACAATTCAGTGAACGTTAAGTATTTTTCTATTGTCTAAAGTACGTAGCATCAAAGTCAGTGGCGGCTCGTCAGGTGAAGTAGGTGAAGGGCTTCTTCACAAAAAAAAATAAATAAACCAGGAGAAAAGTTTTCGACAATATTCAATATTAATAATAAAGTAGAGAGTTTAAACTCTCTACTTTCTTTTTAAAAACACGGCATTGTATACGAAATGGATCGGCACCGCCAGTGGGCTACACGGCGCGATCTATATTTGAATCTACAAACCCGTAGAACAAATTTTAGTGAAGCGTAAAAGTTTCCTATACTGGTGTTTGTTGGCCACCGTACTTTGGTTTATTAGTTCTATGTTTTCACGTTAGATGGCTATATCTTTTGCATTGAGTTGATTCCTACTGATGGCGTTACTGGGTTTTCATCGCGTTTTTATTTCTTAAAAATGCGTTGAAAGAACAGTCTCGCTGTACTTGGAGTTGCTTACAGGTTATGGCTTTCTAATAAGTTCTAACAAGATTGAAACAGCCTGTCATTGTCTACCTGTGCCCCAGGGAACCCATTACCTTTGGCGTCCCTGTGTACTTTAATACAAAAGATAGATGCACCGCTTTGTCCGTCTGCCGCTAAAAAACTTTTTTTCTATTAAATATTAATGTATCAATACAGCTACGTACCAAAACAGCTACCATTTTAGCCCTAAAAAAATAATTATGTTCGAATTAATAGTATTAATTTAATCCTAATGATGCATAATAGGGCCATGGTTAACTCCGATGGACAATAATTATAAACACCCAGCCGGCCGTGTCCGTTAGCTCAAAGCAAGTGAAGACCCATCGCCCAACATGGCTTTGATATTCACCGTTGCTATGGTTACGTGACGTCAGTCACTCACACGGCATGTAACAATTTGCATTACGATGAAGGCCAATTTAAAAATAAATCAGTCGTATGCACCATTCTTTTAGCATTGGTTAGACCTAACCTTAAGGTATTTATTTGGAGGCTTCGCGAAACTTACGGTTATAGATATCGTTTTTACGTGATTTAGGTACTGTGGATTAAAGAGTTTTGTTATTTTTTTTCAGTTAATTCAATAGTGTACGTACCTACTTAGTAGTGTGTTTTAAAAATAAACCCAATTAATGACATAGTTTGTAATTTATTGAAAACTCCATTCAGTCGTTGGACAGATGAGGATAAAAGAGACATTTTGTTACACGGGTTTTTAGTCAATGTTTGTTTGTTTAAGTAAGTAAGTAAGTAAGTAAGTAAGTAAGTAAGTAAGTAAGTTAGCATTCATTGAATTGTTATCAGATTCTTCTAGATCGCCATTTGAACCTTGTAGGTACGAAAAATAAAATTCATTTTAAATGTTTATTTTGGTTTAGTAAATCTATGGACAGTGTTATCGACATAAGACTAGGATCAAATAAAACATTTTACCATGTAAGGGATGTTTAAAATCAATAATAACTAAGCTTGGTGGTTTTAATTGAAACGCATGGTGGTTTTAATTGAAACGCAGTGTCGCACACACACCTGTTTAGTAGTTACTTGCGCTTCTATTTCATTTACACTCTATCACGCCGTACAAATAATAAAGCGAACCTGTGCTAACCCAGTGGCGCCTCGTGACGTCTTAGTAAGGTAGGGTCGACATTTGTTTAAGGGGCACATTCGTTATTTGTACATCATTGGTATTAATTTCAAAATGAAAAATATCTCACCTCCAAATATCACACCTCCATTTTTTTACCAAAACATAAAAAAAACAACTATAATTTCTTAGATTTATAACGTTGTCATAAAATATTCAAGGCTCTTGACATTTTTATAATTACGTTATGTTATTGAACTTAAAATAGAGTATCTATATTTTTTTCATTATACAGGGTAATTCCTAAGTTGATACTTCTGTTTTAGTTGTGTATAGAAGGCATTAAAATAAACAACATTCTCAAATACCTTTTTTTAAAAAACTTTAAAATAGCCGATATACAGAAGTAAAAAATCTAAGTGCGGGTCTGGTCATAAAAACGTGGCCTGCTATACTTTATGTTGTTTGTCTTATCTCTTATTAGTCATGCAATTTACGGGTCGGTGGTGAGTTATTTGACAATATGCTGCGGTGTGTTTTTCTGAAGCAAGTTAATTTTAAATTGGTGACACGTATGGTAAAATTTGAAAACAATGAATTAGTAGATGTGGTGCTAATTTACTGTGAGTGTCATCAAAACGCAGAACGCTTTCCCTTGCGGGCTCATCCTACACCCAGAAGTTTTCTTAATGTTATTCAACCGGCAAGTTAGGCAGGACCGTATTTGATCCATAGTGTAATAAATGAATGTAAGTACCGTGTTTTTGATATTTTTGAAAAAAGGTATTTGAAAATGTTGTTTATTTTAATGCCTTCTATAAACAGCTAAAGCAGAAGTATCAACTTAGGAATCACCCTGAACAGTAGATACTACAGATAAATAAAATTGTTTTAAGCGAAAGGCGAATGTTGTATGTATTTACGGAAATCGAAAAACTTCCATAACATAATAATGTACGCCATTTTTAAATTTGCAGGTATTAAAAAAAAATGGGGTATACATCAAAACACGCTATTATTAATAGTCACTTTTAGTCACAAAATTAGTGGAAATCGATAAAGGCGTTTAGAAATTATTCCAAAAAAACTACTTTAATTTGAAAACTTTAGCCCCCTGTAGCGTCAAAACGAAGCCATTGCATATAGGTAAGTTTGCCTAGATCACCTGATTTTTGGTTAAGGAAGTTGTGGTGAAGCATTGTACAGTCATTTCAAGGACACTCTATATAATAATATACAATCTGATATAAAAAAATTAACTAATCTACTTGTAAACATTTAAAAAAACATTTTCTTAGGGTCGGATTGGAAGACAACAAGATATTTTGTCAACCAACAAATCTCGCTAATCGATTTTTCAGACGCTAAAATCTCTGTACTGGCTGACGCATGAAATCAGATTTTCGATTCGCTCAAAAGAATTATATTTGCTGCTAAATATGAAATAGGTTTTTACAAAATTGTATGTGTGGATTTTGAAAAAATTACGTTTGAAATATCGTTTAGCGGGATTTTGATGGTTGGCAAAATGTCGCTAATTACTAATCAAAATCCTACCTGGTTGTGCCAACTGATATCCTACTGTCACCAATGTTTATTTATTTTATCGTATCATTGAAGATTAAGTCATTTTTATATGATATCTTTATTAATAATTATTAACATCATAAACGTACTAAAACCTACATAACACCTTAGTTACTCATAATACATTGGTTACCATAATTTAATACTTTAGTTACGAAAGCATAATACGTTAGATACCAAATAATATTAGAACTATTTTTCATGAACATGTAAAACAATATTTTGACAGTTTTCAAATTTGATGGATACACCTTTTTCTTTAACGTCCACGATCTTAGGTATGCCCTCTGAAGACTGATTAATGACCGAGCAAGCATTCCTTTCGATTTCGTGCGGTTCCCCAGTGCTTAATCCACTGCCGAAAACATCGCCGATTTGAATTTTGCGAGCAATGGCAACTTTCTTGGTCACACTTTCTTCTAAATACCCTCTAGCAACCTTCGCCGATTCCCATTCACCAAGTTCTTGTAGGTCTAATATATCTCCTCCAGCATTAACAAGAAAATTTGCCGAAGATCTTCTAACGCAGTGACCAGTATACAAATTAGGATTTTCAAGTGAGAGATACTTAGCTATTTTTTGAGGTATTTTAGAGAATAAGTGAATGCCGCAGGGCTGTACCGTACATTTCCCTTTTCTATATAATACAAACAATCTTTGGTGAGTGACATGGTCTGGCCTTAACATTGCGTACTTTTTAAATAAAAGCACAGGATTCGCCGTCAAATATCACAGCGAAAAAAGGTTTCTTGTGGGTTTTTGAGTCAGGAATAGTAACAATCAGCTTGTCCTCTATAACGTCAACATCTTCCGTGGTCATCTTCGCTAATTCATTAGTTCGACAGGCTCCTCCAATTCCAATTAAAAAAGCCACTTTCACCATTAAAAACTTTTCGTCTGAGGCAAAACACACAAATTCGTTGACTTGTTCTCTTGTAAATACTTTTGATTTTTTTGCTCTATATCCAACATTTTTTCTTTTTGATGAAACGTATTAAGGCGCCGTATTTATCGATTTTTACTCTTTCCTTCAGTTCTAAAGTCGCTCGTGACATGGAATATTCAATATAGTTTATTGTTGTTGTTTTTGGCACAAATAAATATATTTATTATTAGTATTATTTTTGGATTTTAGAGAAATCCTATTCCCATGCAGAGACGCTATAAGCAGCTTTTCATTTAAAATAATAATAATAATTTTTTATTTCCAAAGGGACATAATAACGTAATAACAATAAACAAACAACAATTTAATAATTAAAAAAAAAAACATCAAAGAACAAACTCTGATTTATAGGTTTAATACTTCATCATGCTTGTTCCCAATATTCATCCATACTATAAAATTCTCGATTCCCCAAAAAAATTCTGAGTTGATTTTTAAACATATTTAAATTTTTTGCGTTCTTAATGGGGAAGCTTGTTGAAGACAACTGACCCTAAGTTATGTGGCGAATTTTTACTAATATTTAGTCTACTTACTGTCGTATGCAGATTATGTCTACCACGGGTAAGGTATTGATGATAATCACTTTTTTGTAAACATTTCGATTTATCCAAAAAAATTAATTTACTAAGTTCATAAATAAAAACGCCTGTAAGGGTGAGGATTCCCAGTCTCAGAAATTGTGACCTGCAGGTTGTACCGGGTGTAGAGCCAAGAATGCACTTCAACACCCTTTTCCGCACTATAAAAAAATCCCTTGACGCAGAGGAGACCCCCCAAAAACAAATACCATAAAGCAGACAATCCCCACTCTGTATTTGAATTAAGTATACCTACTAATCTTAATATTAATGTTGCGCTTTTTTCCGTGTTAGAACGCATGGGTATAGGTACACACACATAACATAAATTATTCCCTAAATATCGATTAATTCATTAATGACCATCAACATTTCCTAACATTTATCATTAGTTTGAAATTACTATTCCATCGCAAATCGCAATCAATTCGGAAAAGGCACTACCTGTTCTAAACTACAGTAATAGTAATTCATTAAGCACCGCAATATTTCCGTGCTAGCCCACGTTCCCTCATATAATTCCGTTCAATGTGTTGACAATATCGATTTGCCGGAGCTCGGGGACCGCCATGCCAGGTATAATTAGCATTCATAACTCCATCACGATAATTACGCACGTATACTCTAACCTATATTAACCCTAGGAAGAACCGACCATTAGTTTGGCCATTATTTGGCATCAATCCTTTTTAATATTGCTATTTGTTTCCTAAAATCTACTTTGGCTTGTTCGGATCGCATTGGAATTTATAAATTATTGGTGAAAATTTATGTAGGCGTATTTGCAAGTCTACGCTTAATGCGATCGTCGCAGAAAAATGGCGTGTAATACATACAGGGCGCTGAAATAATTATTTACGATATAAGTGTTGTAAAGATTCATATTACAACGAGATGTTAAAGTTGTCAAACGAGGCATCAGCCAAGTTTAATAAAACATCGAGTGTAGTAATATAAATTTACAACAAGAATATTGTACAAAATTTTAACTACTTTCATCTATGAATAAAAATATTTGGGAAAAGGCATTTTAAAAAATAAAAATGCACCTGCTATTAAACGCGTTTTTTAAAATGAGCGATTCTGATGGAAGTTTACCCTCTGATATAGAAGCAGCGGCAAACGAAGCGATCTCAAGTTTAGTTCCGACAAAATCCAAGGCGCGGTATGAGTTGGAGTATCAGAAGTTTAAAGATTGGTGCAAAGCTAACAAAATGAAGGAGGTGTATGAGAAAATCCTTTTGGGTTATTATTCCGTAAAGCAACGCTCCCAGAAACCATCTACACTATGGACTCACTACTCAATGTTGAGAACTTTGATTTAATATTAATTTATAATAAGAAACAAATAGCAAAGAAGATCATGGGGTCGGCCACGGATTTAATGATTGGAAATTCGAACGTAAAGGGCTCCATCACATCCACTTCTGGTATACAAATTTCTAACTGTAAAAAGTGTATTATTAATGTTTATAATAAACCTTAAGTGTTATATTTTAATTAATAATTGGTAATTAACTTTATAATTGTTAATAATAAATCATTCTTCTAAAAAATGTGGTTTTATTTAACAGCAAAATTTTAATAAAACCGTTTTTTTCCATTACAGCACTAGTGCTGTAAAGGCATCTATTACAGCACTAGTGCTGTAATAGATTTTCTTACAAAACGATTTACAGAACTGTAAAATTCATATTACTAAATGAAAGTAGATAAATACATTTTATATTATTGAAATTACTATATTATGCCATTGTATAGCTCTTTACACTCCTTACACATTTAAAACGACATTTCTTCTTATGGGTTTATTATCAAGGAAAAAATGTAGTATATAAATTTTTTTTTAGAAATTAAACAAATAATATTAGAGAGTTCTTTTGATTTGTCCAGTGGCGGCTCGTGGATAGTATGTAAGTATGAGAGGGCGCAAATCTCGGTACGCAAATTTGAGTGCCTGCGGATGTTTTTACTAATTTTTGAGGAAATGTCCAAAATACATGACTTACACATTCATATAGAAAACATTAGTTAGGAAAATTGGCCACGAAGTTGTTCACGTTTTTTTCATTTTTTGAAGAGCATCCGAACAATATTTCTTTATTCTTCTCCAAAGTTACCAGCTCCATGCGAAATTATATACAGGGTGTCCATGAAATAACTGTACAACGCTTCACCACAAATTCCTTAATCAAAATAAGGCGATCTAGGCAAACTTACCTATATGCAAAGTTGCTTCGTTTTGCCGCTAAAGGGCGCTAAAGTTTTCAAATAAATATTGTTTTTTCGGATTAATTTCTAAACGCCTTTATCGATTTCCACTAATTTTGGAACTAAGAATAACCACTATTAATAGAGTGTTTGACGTATGCGTCATATTTTTTTAATACCTGCAAATTTAAAATTGGCAGATCCTAAATTATATAATTTAAATGCATATGGTACAATTTGTTTTTAATTTGTTCAATATAATAAAATCTAGACGCATTTATAATAGATTTATCAATAATGCAACCTGCTGAATGTGCATAGAAAATTAATTTCATGTAGCATCATTTATCAGTAGGTTTTTCCATAATTAGTTTAACGTTTCGATAGTCGAGAGGTAGAGCATTTGACTATGGAACCAATGGTCGTGAGTTCGAGCCCCGCAACCTGAAAGCTTTTTTTTTACATTTTTTAGCATAATGTTTGTAAGTTTGGTCGTAGAAAAAATATACTATTCAACTCGAATGGATTGTCCATATTGCCCTCGGAAGTTTGAGCACTCCGCCTACGGCGTCGTGCTCAATTTACTTCCTCGTGCGATATGGACATCATATCCACTCTTGTTGTACAAACTACTTATATTAAATCCAATGTAAAATGTATCTGTTAAAGATTTTTCAAAAGCCTGCCGTTTGCAAACTACATTTGACAATGACAAGTCATCATCACCTGGTGAATTTTAATGAAAAACTAACCGCAATCCTATTCAAATAAGTTAAGATCGGGTTGTCCAAAATTGTTCAAATTCCGCATGTGTACTCACTATACCTATAGATACCTTAAAAAGGTCTAAAACTTCCATGGGATTTCTATGTCTCCAACCACGATGCACCAGCCGGTATATGACAAACCAAAAGGATTTTCCAATATTCTTTGTTTAATTTCTAGAAACTCTTATTATATACAGGGTGATTCACGTTGAGTGAAGAAGATCTCGGAAACGGGTAAACGAATCACTAAACGTGAATCACCCTGTATACAACGTGTTTTTTTAATCATTTGTTTAGAGCAAACAGTAGTCGATGAGTCATCACGAACAAATACTGCATTTCCACCACAGCGTGCATGCTGTACCTGCATTTGGCGATGGCAATAACATTTCTTTTTTTATATACAAAATATTATATAAACTAATTTCACGAGAATTAAGGGGCGCGGCGTCAACGGAGATTTTGAAAATAATATCGGGGCATCGTTTGCAATTTTAATGAACAATAAGAAATTAACATGAATAGCGGTAATATTTATATTTTTATGTTCTGCATGGCGGATGCTATAAGTTGAACCAATATAATGAAAACTTTAAAATAACTTTTCAATTTTTTTTATTTTTTTTAAAATAAGGTATCATCCGCCAAACTAGAAGTTCTTGTGAATCCCTTAGTAAAAGTTTTGTATTAAATTTTCAATTAGACAAGCCAGGAAACGATGCCGCGTGTAACGCTGGTATGGTAGGCTCTTAAACCCGTAAATGACACCTACTTTTTGGGTATTGTAGAGAAATAATTAAAAAAATTTTTAAACGAACGTCTAAAAAAAAGACTCCAGACTCCTAAACAAGACCAAATTTGACACACCCATGGGAAAAGTATAGTATTCTCTAGTGAGAGAGATGGGGCTTCTTGAGTGAGAAAGACTGAAAATAATATTGATTTTCATAAATGATGCGTGCAACGAACTCCTCCAGTAGTAGCGCCAAAAAAAAAAACAAATGGTAAATTTTTACTTTTTTTTTTTATAGCAAAACGACATTTAAAAATATTTTATCTACTTTCATTTAGTAATATGAAATTTACAGTTCTGTAAAGGCATTTATTACAGCACTAGTGCTGTAATAGATGCCTTTACAGCACTAGGGCTGTAATGGAAAAAACGGTTTTATTACAATTTTACTGTTAAATAAAACCACACTTTTTAGACGAATGATTTATTATTAACAGTTATATCTTGATTTTTCTTGACTGAAATCATAGTTTCAACATTAAGTAGTGAGTCTATAGTGTAGATGGTTTCTGGGAGCGTTGCTTTACGGAAAAATAACCCAAAAGGATTTTTTCAGACACCTCCTTTATTTTGTTAGCTTTGCAGCAATCTTCAAACTTCTGATACTCCAACTCATATCGCGCCTTGGATTTTGTCGGAACTAAACTTGAGATCGCTTCGTTTGCCGCTGCTTCTATATCAGAGGGTAAACTTCCATCAGAATCGCTCATGTTGAAAAACGCTTTGTTTGACAAAGTTTCGACAGTAACCATGCGAAACAGTAACTATGCGAAAGGTAAAATAAAAAACTTGATCAGTAAACTTAATAGCAGGTGCATTTTTATTTTTAAAAATGCCTTTTGCCAAATATTTTTATTCATAGATGAAAGTAGATAAAATTTTGTACAATAATCTTGTTGTAAATTCATTTTACTATACTCGATGTTTTATTAAACTCGGCTGACGCCTCGTTTGACAACTTTAACATCTCGTGTTGTAATATGAATCTTTACAACACTTAGATATATCGTAAATAACTATTTCTGCATCGTATTTTTACAAAATTTGTATTTAAAGTAAAATATTTGTATACCTGGGCCCTTTGAGATTTCAGCCAGTGTTCCAAGAACTGCTGAACATTAGTAGTTGCGCCACTGGTACTTCAGCTGCGACAGAATGCCTTTCTAGAAATAATCCCACCCTCTGCACTGAAGCTGTATTTGATAATGTCTTAAACGAGGAGAAACTAACCGGATTATTATTATTAAATTTCAGGGACGATCAAGACTGTTTTGGAGAGTTAAAAGTTTTAAAAGCGTAGGAGCGTAAAATTGAGCCGGCGCACAGAGGGACTAAATACAGCTTTTCGTGGCAAGAATTAACTAATAGGAAATCTTGGCAAATAATATCCGGAAATCAATAACAAAAAATCCTTAATTGGATTTTATAAAATTTATCAAAAAATTATTTAAATACAATTATTTTATTTAATATAATACCGAGTTTTTAAGTATAAAGTATTTTCATCTAGCCCCGTACAGATTTATCTCTCTCCTTCTCTCCATACAGATTCTTAATCCCATACAGATTGTCCTGAATATTAGTGGTTGTAAATTTTTTATAGCTATGAAGATACTTGTAAGATTTAAAACGAAGATAATACGTGAGGCGTATGCCATAGATAATTTGATAATGCATGAATAAGCAGTAAACATTTTATTGCATTGCAAATGATATGAACTGTCGTAAGAAATTTCAGACAGTAGTTAGTCTCGACACTCCTGGAGTTTTCACTATTATACAGGGTTATTCCTAAGTTAATACTTATTTTTTAACTGTGTATCGAAGGCATTAAAATAAACAACTTTTTCAAATATCTTTTTTAAAAAACTCAAAAATAGGCGAGATAGAGAAGTAAAAAATCTAAGTGCAGTCCTGGTCATAAAAACATACCCCGCTGTAGTTTCTTCTGTTTTTCTTATCTCTTATTAGTAGTCATACGACTAGTGTTAAGCAAACCGCTGTGGTGTGTTTTTCGGAAGCAATTTAATTTTAAATTGGTGATAGATACGTGAAAATGGTAAAATTTGAAAACAATGAACTAATAGATATGGTGTCGTAAAAGTGCGGATGTTTCTTCGAGATTATACGCAAAACGCTTTCCCTTGCGGGTTGATCCAGAAGTTTTCTTAATTTTATTTAACGGACAAGTTAGGAAGAACCGTATTTGATTCGTAGTGTTATAAACTTTATTTTTGAGTGATATTTGAAAATGTTGTTTATTTTAATGCCTTCTGTACGCAGTTAAAAAAGAAGTATTAACTTAGGAATCACCCTGTATAAAATCCACAAATTTCCAGGATAATCTGTATGGAGTTATAATGAATATTATTCTGTATGGGACTAGGAGAAATTATTCTATTCTTTTTAGTCCGTTTTTAAAACCGTGGTATATTAAAAATTATTTTTATTTATATAATTGTTATTTTCCTGGAAATTAAATAAAGACAAAAATATTTTAATAAATTTTTATTTCAATAATAAAACCAATTAATGCCATCAACCCTTTATAGTTTTTAATGTTACTTACTTAGGGTACTACAGTTGTCGCATTCCTTTCGTCTCTGTAAATGGCTTGAAATGTGAAATCTAATTACAAACTACCAAGCATTAATAATAAAGCTCCACCAATTACCGAGCACCGTATTTTAAAAGTGCTTGCAAGCACTGTGCTTAAAGCTCTAGTGTGCTTGGATCACTTTTTCAAGCATTTTCGAGGCAATTACTGCCCAGCTCTGGTACACGTGACCATAAAGATGACTTTGCTTGTGGTATTTGCCATTACAAATTGCTGTGGTCTGAATTCCCTAATTAATAATCCGGAGGGAACAAAACCTTAAACTGGATATATTTAAAATAAGTGTACAAATCTTTAATTCGGTCAGAATATAACAATAATTTGGTAAGAATATATTTTGATTTTATATATTCAATTTTCGCACCATGTCGTGTTTTGTGTGTGTGTTTTGATCAAAAAAAAAATAACAAATTTAGTTAATCGTCAGCCCAGTTATTCAATCACTTTAGTGTAAAGGAAACAGCAAATATCCATGTGGGAGTAGAAAACATATTTTTAAATGTAACATTACTATAGCAAGCGAAAAAATTTCGCACCCACTTTTTATAACCAATCAGAATAATTCATTCACACATTAAAAAAAGTATGGAGTGTTCCTTTTGAATACCCATGAAGTACCCTATTTAAATATAATGAGTCAATTTCATAACACCCTGTATTCGGTTTATTAGTATTAGATCGTTAACGGCTATTATTCAGCTATGTCATCCAGGTATTTTTTTTAAACATATAATTTGTTCCATTGGGGCTTTTTCCAAGAATTCCTATGGTTGGTTCCACTGTTCCGCGTTTAATCTAACAATACTGGGTAAGTTAGCGGAGATTAATCTTATTTTTGTAAAATGACACGGGTAATATAGTTTACTATAGTTTAGAGCTAAATTGAAGTTTTTAAAATTACATTTTGTATTGGATAATATTCTTTATTAGATTGGACGCTGTAAAATGCAGGTAATTTTCGCTTGTAAAAAAGAGCAGTTTACAAGAGAGTCATGTCCGCAATTACCGCATGAGAAAATAGAGCGTTCAAAACAGCGCATTATAAAACAGAGGATTATAAACCAGTGTCTTATGAAGGCGTGCCAATCATTGATTTCTATCTAAGGCAGTCCTCACACAGGGAAACTTAAATGAAACTCTATTAGCGTGGAGACTAGAAGACTGGGCGACTAGACTACTTGAGTTACCTCTTATCCTTATACGGCCGATACTATAGTCACTTTGTCGCATGTAAAAGGCAGCACATTCATGAATTTCAGTCTAATAATTGGCTCAATGTTTATTATTTTGCGTCAGTTAAGAGACTGATGTAGCGTGGCGACCAGCATGCCAAATCGCGGATACTCCATGTCGCCAAAACTTAGGTAGCACCATTCAAATGTATAGGCTGGCTGACCTATCCGCCCAATCTACTAGTATTTAGGTTACTACAGTTTAAATTTTCCCGTGTACGGACTGCCTAACTGGATCCCTAAACAAATTTGCCGCATCGCGCATATAAAAAAAGTCTCCTGGTTTTGAGTATGCGCACTGCAATATTTTTGTTTATTTTCCGCTTTGAAAAGATGATGAATATGACTTATTTGTTTACCTAGTTTTTTAAGGGCATTCAAATAATATTTCTAAAGTAAAGGGGGAGAGTTGGTTGTACACTGTGTTCTGAATAAACGGAAAAAACGTTGTATTTCAGTGTATTTGTTTATTAATACTGACGCCAAGCGCTTTCGGTCTTATTTATTCATTTATTCAATATATAAGAATAAATAGGACCGAAAGCGCTTGGCGTCAGTATTAATAAACAAATACACTGAAATACAATATTTCTAAATTCTTCTCCAAAGTTACCAGCTCCATGCGAATGTATATCTACATACAGGGTTTCCGAGATAAGTATGCAATCTACAGGGATCTCGTAAACTAGAGAAGATACAGAGATGATTAAATTATAATTAAGTTGCTCCCTACTAAATTCTGTAACATTGTGTTTTTAATTTAAATAAAACCGATTCATTTTACACTTCATTTGAAGAGATATGTTAGAATAAAGCTTAAACATTTTTAATACCATTTTTTCTTCTCTACATGTTAATGTAGTCAGATTTTTAAACGGACATTTCGTTTTTTTTAAACATCTACAAATTCCCCTTCCCCTTTATAATGCAACGACTAATCATACCTAGTTTTAATAATATGTTTGGGACTTAAAAATCCATCATCAATAAGTATAATTGCTAATTCATCTTGTATCTCTTAACTTTCTTTTGTTTTCAAACCCAACTAGAAATAATTTGATTCTGGACATCGACTACAAATCATATATATATATGTTCTATTTCTATTTATGTTTTGCATTTCTCTTAATTGAAAAACTAATAGGCTTTTATCTTTTAAAAAAACTTTTAAATGATTATTATTTGGCGATATATATTATCATTTTTTGTATCTATTTTTTTTGCTGATGGGTGACATGAAAGTGGGTCATCTGAATGTTAGGTCTTTGTTTACGGGTTTTAATGAATTAAGAACGTTAATTGAGCAAAATGATTATGATATATTTTTTTTATCTGAGACGTGGCTTTCTGATGGTGATAGCTCTGTGCCTTTTGAAATCCCTAATTATCAGTTTTTAAGAAAGGATCGTATTGGTAGGGGAGGTGGAGTAGCTGTGTATGTAAAGGTTAATTATGCTATTGAAATTGTTACATTTGATTTTGATATAAATGTGCAATTGGAATTTTTAATATTTAAAACAAGACTGGCAACAAAGACATATGCTTTTTCAGTTTTCTATAGACCACCATCAGTAAACTTTAATAGCTTGACACCGGATTTTGATAACATATTTTCACATATTTATCCCACAGTTGATGAAATTTTTTGTTTAGGTGACTTTAACATTAATCTGCTTAACTTACATAACCCTTTAACGCCGTTATTTGAAAATTACAATTTTGAGCAGATTATTGAAGAGCCTACTCGTATATCCGGCACTGTCAGTACACTGATTGATGCAATATTTGTAACAAATCGGTCTTTAATAAGTAAATCTGGAGTTGTTTCTGCAGATAATATTTCAGATCATAGAATAATATATTGTGATTGTAATTTAAAGAAGGCATCAACTGTTCCTAAAATTATTCAATATCGGTCTTTCAAAAATTTTAATATAAATAACTTTTTAGAAAGTATGTACAACTTACCATGGGATGATATATTTTATGAGAACAATGTTGACAAAAAAATTGAACTGTTGAATACTAATATATTAACTTTGTTTGATATGCATGCCCCTATAAAAGAATCCAGAGTGACAAAACCTAAGGCACCATGGTTGACGGCCAACATTAAAGTATTTATGAAGCAAAGAGATAGTGCCTTGCAAAAATTTAGAAGAACTAAATTAAATGAAGACTGGATTAACTATAAGTATTTAAGAAATCTTACTTTGGCTACGATAAGGAGAGAAAAGAAAAATTATTTAAATTCTTTGTGCACCGAGAAAAATCCTAAAAAAATTTGGTCTGCTCTAAAAAGTTTTAACATTTGCACTAATAAAAATAATTCTATACCTAAAGTATTATCTGATCCTAACGACATCAATAATTTTTTCTCAGCATTTCTTCAAAATACATCTAATTGTAATGATAGAGTTAATTTTTATGAAAACAATGCTTTCAATGAGACGTTACAATTTTCATTTAGGCCAGCTAAAGTATCTGACGTCAACAAAATTTTAAACAGTATCTCAACAAATGCGACGGGGGTAGATGAAATTTCGCCCCTGATGCTTAAGTATTGTAGTCCATATATAGATAAATATATCACACATATAATCAATTGCTGTTTGGAAGTAAGTTACTTTCCCGATCAATGGAAAATATCAATTGGCAAGCCATTAGCCAAGGTCAGTAGCCCAACTAGTTTAAATGACCTCCGACTAATAAGCATTCTACCCGCAGTTTCAAAAATCTTTGAAAGAATTTTATATAATCAAATGTACGACTATTTTACTAATAATAATATTATTCCTCCCACACAATGTGGATTTAGAAAGAATTTTGGAACTGCTGTGGCTTTAACAAATGTAACTGATGACATTATTCGTGCCTGTGATAAAAAAATGAATAGTATACTAATTCTTCTTGACTTTTCGAAAGCTTTTGATACCATTAATCATGCACTTCTTATATCTAAATTAAAATATTATGGTTTTCATAATGATTCATTTTTTCTTATTAAATCATACTTATTAAACAGATTTCAAAAAGTTTTTTCTGATAATAATTATTCTGAACAAGCAAAAAAACGTTCTGGAGTGCCACAAGGCTCAATTCTAGGCCCCTTACTCTTTCTTATATATACCTCCGATATACTTAGATCTTTAAAACATTGTAGAGTACAAGCATTTGCTGATGACACACAAATATACTGTTGTTTTGATGCTGAGGATTATGCTGATATCGAGTTGTATATAAACCAAGATCTAAAAGTATTGAGTGAGCTTTCTCGAAGTCACAATTTAATTTTAAATCCTACTAAGTCCTGCATGCTGATTTTTGGTAATAAGAATCGAATTAATGATTTAAAAAATATTTTAAATATATCTGTCGATGGATCTAAATTAAAGATTGTAGATAGTGCAAAAAATTTGGGTCTATTAATCGACACAGAACTAAGATTTAAAGAACATCTAAAGAAAATATTTCAAAAAACTTATCTTTCTCTAAAAATATTATACAGCAACAGACATATTTTAAATTTTAAATTAAGGAAAGACATGTGTGAATCTCTCGTTTTGTCCAATTTTAATTATTGTGATTTTGTATATGGATTTTGTTTAGATGTTGAGACTAGATCTCGCATACAAAAAGTTCAGAATGCGTGTCTTAGATTTGTGTATGGTGTGCGAAGGTTTGATCATATTTCTCATTTATACAGGACTATTAACTGGTTGAGAATGGATGAACGTAGAATCCTTCACTTTTGTACATTTGTGGTAAAGATCCTTAATAATCCAAACTCCCCTATCTCGATTCGAGAGCGTTTGATTTTTCGTCACAATATTCATGATGTACGTGTTAGAAACAGAAGTAAGTTAACCATGCCTCATCATCAGAGTGCCATATTTCAACGTTCTTTTTCATACAATGCGGTTAAATATTTTAATTCAATACCCACTGATATGTTACTTGTAAGCGTAGAGTTATTCAAAATAAAATATAAAAAGTATCTTTTAAATTTACAAAATTCTTAATTTTTTTTTAAATTCAACTATATAATTTTTTTTCTTTTTAAATTTGTTGCTTAGGTTGTTAACTTATATTTATTTAATTATTATAATCGCCGAGTTTATTATTTGAAAGTTTTATAAACTTATTATACTATATTATTAATTTAGTTATAAATTAAGTTCTCTATTTAATTAATAAGTAATTTAATATCCCTTACTATGTCCTTGACTGGTTGAGTAGAGTAGCTATTACAGCTAGACTACGCCAGGATTGGACATATATTCTAATATATTTTTTTTGTAAATTTTATATTTATATTGAAATAAAAGACGTTTATTATATGCAATTTTTCTTCTCTAGCAGTGACTATACTCCAGGATATCCACGTTCAAAATTTCTGTCAGAGCAGCAGGTTGTACGAAGTCAGAGGGAAAATGCCCTTAAAATAAATAGTCAGTTTTATTAGAATTTCAAAAATATATTGGAATTGTACTTTGTACAACCCGCTGCACTCTACAATATGAACGCAATTAATTACTGGTAGTAATAATGTTTGACTTAAAACATAAATGATTTTAAAATATAACATTTACAATGTACCCGTATATTGTTGAGTTAATAATTATTAGGACTTTAATCTTGTTAATAATACTGCTAATATCCCTAGCAGTAAGTTACGCAAAGCCAAAGGCTTACGAAATGATACTTTTGGGATCTATTTGTTAATCCCAAATATCCTCGCAATTCCAATTGTTGTCTTGTTTAAACGACTTGAGATTTCTAAGATTAGGAAAAGGTATTTGTGGTTTTTCCAGTAAAGAAAAAATAAACTGCATAACATTTATTTGCTAAACTATGTAACATATTCTATGCAGGGTGCTACAAATTCGTGAGCGTACAAGGGGATCTCGAAAATGGTTAGAGATACGAAGATGGTTAAATTAAGGCAAAGTTGCGTATTTTGGAGCTTAATAATTTGGTAAAAGAAAATTGTAAATTTTCCGAATGCTTTTGGAGATATCCGAAAAAAAAGTCTTTAGTTTTGGTGTTTAATTTTTTGCGCCTTAATTTTTAACTCGGGAAAAAATCAAAAACAATTATTATTCATAACTGTTTTTTATGTTTTACAAAATGACATTACTAGTTTTCAAATTCAACGTTTCGTTCTTTAGGTCCCAACCTCAAGTTAATTTTTAATATACGAACCTGTAGCATTTGTAGCACCCTGTATACAAATAATTACCATATACAGGGGGTTTTGAGATTGACGCATTATATTTAAATGTGTGACTTCTTGGGTATTCTAGAGACACAGCCAATATTTTTTTAACGACGTCTAAAAAGTTAGGTATGTACCCCAAAAATTTACTAATTAAGAACAAAGGACGCGAAACCTCGCTTTTCCCGAGCCCCAATCAGTGTTGCCAGATTTGAAGGGATTTCTTTAATATGAAGACTGATATAATATTTTCATCTTTCTTAATTTAAAAAAATAAGCTTGTTCAATAAACTAATTACTGAAAATAGTTGAAAAAAAAAGATACTATTCTGTCTTCTCTGGTTTTCACTTTTAATCATATTCCCATATGACACAGAATCAAGTTCAACGTATAATTTTATAATCCAAGTTTAATATTATGATTTTCCTACAGTGCGTTGCTGAACAAGAATTTACCCAAGTGTTATATATTTTCTCTTTACCAATTTGGACTTTAACCCGCGGCGAGGAATGGTTACTCCCATATACTACTTATATTATTACTTACTAAATATTAAGTTTAAACATGTTTTGTATTTTGTACACTGTATTGTTACTATTATTATTATTATTATTATTATTATTATTATTATTATTATTATTATTATTATTATTATTATTATTATTATTATTATTATTATTATTATTATTATTATTATCATTAATATTATTATTATTATTATTATTATTATTATTATTATTATTATTATTACTCAAAATATTTCAAATTTTATTATCTTTCTCACACTTATATACACTTCCATAGTTTCCATAGTTTTTGATATGCCGAGGCCATGGTTGGTTGGTTGGTTGGTTGGTTTAAGGCGGGGGTTGGGCGTTCGGCCCAAGCTTCTTGCACTGCAGCCTAGTGGCTTATTGTGCTCCCCTATCTTGCTAGAACAGATTTGTTCCTTTTATAAGGTCCAGCAAATTCCTACCAAGTTTGTCATGTGGGAGGTTATCCCCACATTGAATGTCTCCGAAGATTCTGAGTCTTCCTCGGGTCAGTGCTTCGCAGTTATATATGATATGTGAGGCGGTTTCGTCCTCATCGCCGCAAAGCCTGCATTCAATGGGACCATTGTAAATTCCTACTCGGTGTAGGTGTTTTCTTAAGCAGTGGCCTGTTAGTAGGCCGACCACTTGTTTTAGCTGGGTGCGCGTTAAAGGCATCATTCCAGTTGATAACTTTTTGGAGGGTTTTCCAATTGTGGCCCTCGCTTGGGTATGACCAGGTATCCTGTTCCATCGGGACAGGTGTTGTTGTTGTGCCCACCTGTCTGATGCTGTTCTGGTTGCCTGTTTTGATATGCCAAGGGCGGGTTCAGGGCCCCTGAGTTTTTGAGATGATCCGGCTCTTGCCAGTTCATCGGCCTTTTCGTTGCCTGCTATCCCTGAGTGGCCAGGAACCCATAGGAGTTCTACCTTGTTGTTCCTTGCGGCCAGGTTTTTCAGGTCGTTTAGGCACTCCAGTGTGATCCTCGATTTGAGTCGACTGGAGTTCAGGGCCTTGAGGGCAGCTTGGCTGTCGGACAGAATGTATATCTCTTGGTCGTGGTAGCCCTTTTCGATATTTTTCTGTACACATGCTTGTATAGCACGTATTTCTGCTTGGTATACTGTGGCGTAGTTTCCCAGGGGAATGCTGATTTCCATTCTGGGTCTTTCCCCAAATATACCTGCGCCTACTCCGTCGGCCGTTTTTGATCCATCAGTGTACCAAACCAGGCCCCTATCTAATGACGGTGGTGTCCCTTTTGACCACATGTCAGAGTCGCACCTGATGTTAAAGGGTCTGGTGAAGTTGTAGACCTCTTTCATGTGATCTGTTTGCATCTCCAAGAGCTCGTCGTTGATTAGATCCGCGGCTCTTGTGTGCCCTATTCTTATGGGTTGTTGTTTCCATTCCCCATTTATTTTCATCCTGGAGGCGCTACAGCTGGCCTCCTTTCTGATGTGAATATCTAGGGGTAGCAGTCCTAGTATTACTTCCATCGCTGCGGTGGGGGTGCTTTTCATTGCACCACTGATGCACAGGCAAGCCAGTCTCTGCAGGCTGTTTAGCTTGGTGACTGTCGTAGTTTGCTGTGTTTTCGTCCACCATATTACAGATCCATATGTCGCTATGGGTCTGATGACTGTGACATATAACCACAACACCATTTGCGGTCTGAGTCCCCAGGTTTTACCAAACAAGCTTCTGCATCTCATAAGGCACATTTTCGCTTTGTTTAGGTTTTTGATTATTTGTTGGTTCCAGGTCAGTTTGGCATCCAGGATTAGCCCTAAGTATTTCACCTCACTGACTGTTTTAACCTGCTCACCGAAGATGTTTAGGTTGTCGTAGTTCCCTGTTTGTCTTCTTTTGGTGAAAGGCAGGATTGCGGTTTTTGCTGCGTTGACTTTGAGCTTTACTTTCTCACACCAGCGCTGCACTATTCTCAGTGCTCTTTGCATGAGCTCTGTAAGTATAGTGGCGTGCGTTCCTATGACGAGTATTACTACATCATCTGCATAGCCTTGGGCGTAGAATCCCTCTGCATTGAGACATGTCAGTAACTCATCTACCACTAAATTCCATAGCAGGGGCGACAGTACCCCTCCTTGAGGACATCCTTGCACTACTTTGGCTGTTACAGAATCACCATGTAAGCAGGTATTGACTTGCCGATATTGTAGCATGTTGTGTATCCACCTACGAGTGGTGTCGTCGATTCCATGCCTTTCTGCAGCCGACATCATCGATAGGCAAGAGGCGTTGTCAAAAGCCCCCTGTATGTCGATGAAAGCTCCTAGGGCGATTTCCTTGCGATACAGCGATGTTTCGACCCTTGTTATCAGGTTGTGCAAAGCTGTCTCGCAAGATTTCCCTGGTTGGTATGCGTGTTGGTGTACATGTAGGGGTTTCTTCGTGAGTGACCCATCTCGAATGTACCTGTCTATTAGTTTTTCCAATGTCTTTAATAGAAAGGAGGAAAGACTTATTGGTCGATACGCCTTGGCCTCGGTGTATGAAACACGTCCGGGCTTTGGAATAAAGACGACATTTGCCGTTCTCCAGGCCTCAGGCACATAGCCCATGGCGATGGAAGCTCGGTAAATTCTGCAGAGGTGCGGCAACACATAGTCGAGTCCCTCTTGCAGGAGGATGGGATATATTCCATCCGGCCCCGGTGACTTGTAGGGTTCGAATGTACCTATAGCCCATTTGATTCTTTCATAGCTGACTGTTTTAACTGCTGTTTTCCAGTCTGCTCTCTTGGGTCTGTGCACTACGTTCACTTTTTGCTGTTGAGCTTCCGGTTGTGTTATTCTAGAGCCCGGAAAGTGTACTTGGAGAAGAGTTTCTAGGGCCTCTTTTCCGTTTGTAGTGTATTCGCCTGTTGGTTTCATTATTGTGCCAACTGCATTTGACGTGTCTTTAGCGAGAATTCGGTGGATGCGTGCCGAGGCCATAGTATTTTTCAAAATAAATTATTAAATTTCTACCCATATTACTCTTTATTTCTCTAACAATTCTCTTTCTTACATCTGGTTGTTAAAACTCTTATTCTACACTTAAATTCTTATAGCACCCAAAGCAACAAACTTCACATAAATTTCCCTTTTCACAGTATGACGTGTATTTTGGTGATGATTTTCTTGTTCTACTCACTAAACCTTTATTTTATCTAATATATAATCTTAAGGGTCCGTTAAGATGATATCTGCCCTTTTCTTCTTAACTTCATTTGTTCTTCTGAAGATGAGAGCTTCTGCATTCAGATTATGTAGAAAATTTCTATTTTAAAAAAGTGAAAAAAGACTTTGAGTTCTTATTTCTATCCTTCAAAATATATTATAATTAAGACAAAAAAATATAACTATTTTCACAGTATCAGAATAGGTGTTGCAGATCTGTAGTTCTTATACACTAGCTGGTTTGTTAAATAAAGATGAGTTTATTATTGTACCAACAATTTTACCTTGACGCAAGTTCATTTAAGCTTTGTATTAAGCTCATTTTTGTCTTTCGAAAAAAAGATAAATATCACTTCTAGACAAATCTTTACATAAAGTAAAACTTTATAATCTAATAATAATGTTAAAGCCCAATTTACAAATTGACAAACTTTAAATGTTTGCCAGGCAACTTTATTCATTTAGATTAAAATGTTTTAAAATGGATCGAAAACTCGTTACTTACCTACCACGAAATTAAACTAAACGACAATATAACATAAATAAGGAAACTAACTTCCGTGGTAAATGGGATTAAGCACAAAGCGTTAGTTCAAACCACAAACTTCCTTACCTAAAGTAAGAACTGACCACAAGGCACAGAAATGGGTCTAAATCGTACAGTATAAAGACAGTGTTTTCTACATAGTATGAGCATATTTGTTTTTATGGGCAACTTTCAAATTTTGCTGTCTTTTGTTGATTCAAAATATCCATTATGCCTAATTATCTGTAGTAATATATTATGGGATGGAAAAATTATCAAAAATCATTCCGAAGATTTTTTGCCGTGGAAATCGCTCGAGGGCTTGCCCGAGAGCGATTTCCTAATGTTGAGAATAAAATGAGAAAAAAAGCACGGTTAATTTGGCTAGAAAGCGCCGAATATCACAAGCGTGTTGAAAAAAAATATTTCAACACTAGTGTGGAAATATCAAGGCACACAGGTGCCAATTTGACAGACTCCTATTTATTAAAAATAACGAATTTTAGAAAGCAGTAATTGTAAAGTGTTTAACTTATTTATCGTATATTTGTCGAGTGATTCAGAATTAGAGTGTGAAAATACGCCATCTGAAATTATAAAAATATAATAATATACTGGAAAATTTATTATCAGAGAAAACAAATGGCGCTGAAGAGAATGTCATGTATTAAACAACAAATCTTTATCGGTAACCATAGCGTAGAGAATAGAGCTCTAGCCTACAGATCGCAAGTTCACAGGTTTCAATCCCATCAGGTGTATTTGACCTTATAAAAATATTAAATAATTTATATATTATAATATATTATATTATTTTGAATTGAAATCTTCCTTGTTGGGTGGATTTTTTAAATTTACGTTTAATACATCTTTCCTTGATTAAAGTTAAAATGTTATTCTGGTTAACCTAGAAGTCAATCCAGGATTAGTTCTTTCTATAATATATAAAATATGAAAAAATGAAAAAGTTAAACTACCAATAAAGGAAATGACAAACTATGAAACTATATATTATTAAGTGGAACATAAGCCTAAGTATGCTAATTTCAACACAAATGTTGATATATTTTTTTCATCACTAGTGTTGAAATATTTTTTTCACAAATCAAAGGCTTTTTCAATAATGCTTTGTGGTCGTAGACAAAATAGTGTACATTACTTGAAAGTAATTATTTTAAAACTAGGAGAATTTTTAAAAAATGGTTCAAATTAGGCGGTCACGTCTGTGACATAAAAGTATATTGTATTTATTTGAGAAATTTTAAATTCTTTATAATATTTAAACTTATTTTAAATCTGTTTTCCACACTGTTAAAATAATAGCACTACTTGGGGTTGAAAACTTATTACCACAATATATATTGTATATTACACTAATAGTTGTGTAATTTGTAAAATTTCATGTAATTTTATATAGTAATAGTACACAAGTTTTTTTTTCAAAAGTACACTTTATATAGGTAAATATTAGTGGTAAAATTAAATCATTATTTAAAAAATGCCCCCTGAAGTAAAACTTCACTATATGTAGCATGTCACCCCCTGCAGACCTGTTTCGAAATCTATTGTTCTCGTACAATAGATGTTGATACCATTCTTAACGATAGTCTTTATACTTAAGCCTGGTATCGACGTTCTTGGGTTGAATATAGCCCTTAGCGCCATCTCTTGGTAGTTCCACACCATAAACCCAATAAATTATTAGTTAAACAAATATTTTCATTATAAATAATGTAAAAAACAAATAGCTGTAATTTTGCAGAACAAATACCAAAAAAAATATATTTGGCTAGTAAATTTTCATAAATAAAATAAATTTAAATTTACAAAAACCGTAAAAAAATATTACTTATCCTTGTAAATATACCTTGTAATAAGCAGTTAACCCTGTAGAGTTTTGTAAATTCCGGTCTTTATCATTATTACAATAGCCGGTTTTTGCCACCAAACAATATTTTAAAAGCAAATTTCTCTGAAACCACAGAAACAATTTGTTAAAAACCTCTTTTATATTCAGCGGCAAATATTGTTTTTTCTAGAAAACCAAAATTCAGGTTTTAAGAGTTAGGGAATGCCGATATAGTTTCGTGGTATGCATGTTTTATTTTTCCCCATTCATACGTTTATAGGTATATACATACATATATCCTCGCATTTATAATCGCTATACGCAAGTACGTCTCTGGAATGTCATAAACTATCCGCGCCCTAATGATAAGTAATAAAATATTTCAGGGCCTTATTATGGCCTATTATTTTTAAAATTTAGAAAAATTTGTTAAATAAATATGTTTCTCTTTGGCTTTTTATTTTGTTCCAGCTTTTTGATTGTAATTATCAAAAAATATAATTACAGATTTTTTTTTTTGTAGAGGTTTTAATTACAAAATTTCAATTTTTTAAGTACTTTAAAATTCCCGTAACAAATAATTAAATATGCCATTAATAAAATGACCAGTTCATTATATTTGCAATTTTGAGTGAAATTATTTATACACATTAAAGTATTAACGACAATCTATAATATGAGTCTACAATTACTACAAAAATAAAAAAACATACATATTGTATATATTTCTTTAATTTGTTTTAAAATATCGTCTTTAATAGTCACAGGACAAACATTTAACCTAGATATTATCTTGCTATTGCTTTATAAGACTTTAAAAACTCACCCTGTATCCTATACTATACTACTGTATATTGTAATTTAATACTGTATATTTTGGACACACTTCTGATTTCTTAATGGGTTTATTGTTACAGTATAGAAGCTGATTTTCTGCATTTTCAAATTCTATATTTTAAAATCAATTTAGGTTATATTAATATCTATAAGATTCCTTACTTCCAATAAAAGGTTTAGTATTAGAAAACATTTCTTTAAATTTAGTTCCTCTGCCTTAAAGTAGACATTCATGTTGTCACGAACTTCAACAACTTACAATTAAGTTTAATTTGAAACTGTAAACTCTTGAGGTTAAACTTGTAGTAAGCTCTACAATATATGAACAACATAAATTCATAATGTTTAAGTAAATACTCTAGGTATATATATTAAGGGTGTTATATCACCTTTACATGCCTTCGGGGCATATAAATTCAGTATTTTGAGGACATTTTTATTTTAAAATAAAATTTTCATCATTATTGCGGTCTGTGGTTATTACCTGGATGTGCTTCTTGTGATTTTTTTAATGACGCGTATCTATTTCGCAGTTCAATGCTGAGAGGACACGGGGCCGACTGATCACTTCTACAGAAGCTCTTTTAAGACCTAGTTATTTTTAATTAATTTATTTATTTATCTTTAAATAGACTACAGAATACAACATTCCAATTGGTACATCTAAATCTAAGACACAATTATTAGCTACAGCAGAAAAAAAACAATACATAGTATAAAACAAACAACAGAATAATCGAGTTAAAATAGAATAAAATAAATTAAAGTAGTACAACTTATAGTATTTTAAGGGAATAAGGGCTAATCCAAAATAAATCGCAATCTGGAAAATAACTATTATAATTCCGCAGTAATCTTGATATGAAGGCATTTTGTCCATAGTTGATTCGATAATTTTATTGAAGAAAAGTTGCATCTGCCTCGTGCGCCTTGGTGGAATCAAAAAACCCAGATTTTAGCAGCGCATTACAGCAAGTTGTGCCATTAATAAGTTTGTATAAAAATATTAGCAATGATTTTCTGCGTCGGCATTCTAGGCTGCCTGCATGCCACAAAGGAGAAGTCTTGTTTCGTATATGTTTTGGTAGGGAAACCTGAGTTTGAACAGAAGATATTTAGCGTATCCATTCTGAATACGTTCAATCCTTTTGATATGGCATTAATATTTGGGACTCCATATAACAGAACAGTATTCAAGCAGAGATCGGACTAGTCCACCATATAGAGCGTTAAGGGCCGTTTGCACGGGTTCCACTTAAGACGTTTTAGGTGGGGCTTAACTTAAGGTGTCACTTAACTAAAACTTTTCCGTTGCACAGTCGCTAAACCGGCACATAAGCCAGCCCTAAGTAGATATAAATTAAGCCGTAAAAATCTTCGTCTTAATTTATATCTACTTAGGGCTGGCTTATGTGCCGGTTTAGCGACTATGCAACGGAAAAGTTTTAGTTAAGTGACACCTTAAGTTAAGCCCCACCTAAAACGTCTTAAGTGGAACCCGTGCAAACGGCCCTAAGTGCCTTTGTATCGTAGGTTTGTTTAGTCTCTCGTTTCACAAAACCAAGTAATCTATCTGTAGATTGTATGTAAGATCTCTATCAAAGATGACACCAAGATCGTTGAAGTGAGAGACAATCTCCAGGTTAGTGTTTTCAATATCATAAGTATGGTTTGTCGGAGAGTTGCATTTATAAAAACGGAGGACCCTACACTTGCTCACATTAAATTGTAAAAGTTTAGCTTTACACCAGGTAACCAACCTGTTTAGATCAGACTGTAAGTAGTCTGCCAAAAAAAGGATGCAAACCATGTTTCCTAGCTAATTACTTTTCTGATATAAATTTCATGCATTTTAGACTTTATCCCAAAAATTAGAATATGTTCGCATGCACTTAATTTTGCGTATTTAGTTCTGCTCCCTTCCATATTCAATACACACGAGCCGCCACTGTATAAAACTCTCCTATAATATACATTTTCCATACTACCTTAAGTATAGCATGTGTATAATTAATCTATAATTGAAAATGCAATTTAAGTTTATTGGAGTTTGCTGCATCTTGGAATAGAATTTAATTGCAAGTTGTTAAAGTTACTGTATTGGTACCTATGTTTCGTAGTTATAAGCAACGACAACCACGAAAGTTTAGAATAAAGACAAATAAAATACATTTATATTCATTATCCAGGTTTTCGTTGAAGAAGAAACAAAAAAAAAAAAATAAAACCGAATTGTCAAGTTAATGAAAGGAAGCTCAGGTTAAATAGTTGTACTGCTAGGCCGATATTATACATTTCCTGGTAACTTTACCAGCCAGATAATTTCTATGGAAACAATTGTCTCAGTGAAAATTATCTTGCTGATAAAGTTACCAGGAGGTGGATAATTCGGGCCCGAGCTAATTAAAGCTAATAACAAAAACCGGACCGTCGTCTTTGTATAACAACACAGAAAGGAATGTGTTTTAATACTATTTACATATTTATTTATTCCATGAACTGTTTTACGTTTCCCAGTTAGAAAACAGGTAGAAAACAGAATTTAATTAGGTAAAATGAGAACAGATGGTTTAATTAACATAAATATTAGCAATATTTAGATTTAATAAACTAACAATACAATAATAGGTACCTACCCTACAAAAAAATACTCGCGTCTGTTTCCCAACCTATTGCAGGCACAAACTGCGCATGCCAATCGAATAACCTGATGGCAGGATGTTTAAAATATATGAATGGGTTTAATTACGTTTTGGTGATTTTTTAAGCCACGGCGTGTGTCATAGTCGAGGTTCTAGTCCGAATTAAGTTTATTCTTTTACAAGAATATTTTTGTTATTCGCAGTATACCAGTTTGTTAATTTATGGGCCATAATTACAAAATAGAGGGACAGGCTATTACTCATTAATCAGTAAGTTTTGTCGTCGAGGCTGTAAAGCACCTGCAAAGTAACCTTACCTCCACTTTTTTAAATTGTAGAACAATTTACTAATGCACAGACTGTGGGATGAATTGTATATAGTACAAAAATATATTTACTTTATTGAAGAAAACAATGTAGACATATTATGCTGGCCCATATTTCTACATTATTTTCTTCAATGGAGCAAGTATATTTTTGTTCTACATACAATTCATCTCACAGTCTGTGCATACATACATACATACTCCATTTTATATACGGCCCATAAAGTAACAAACCGGCAAGCTACAAAATAACCACAATATTCTTGCAAAAAAATGTAATAGAGACTAGAACCTAAACTATGAGTCACACCGTGACGTAATAAAACATTAAAAAATAATTAAACCATTTCTACATATTAATATATATTTAAAACATTTCGCCATCAGGTAATTCGACTGTTATCCGCCTGACATGCGCAGTTTGTGCCTGCAGTAGGTTGGGAAATAGACGCGAGTAAAAAAAGTAACTACACACATCCAATAGCATAGGTACTAGTGGTAAAAATATCTTTTGACAGCGTGTAAGGTAAAAATAAGGCTTTATCTTATTTTACCTATTCACAATTTAGTTATATTATAATATTATTGTTATAATCATTCTCGAATCTTGATACCAATAACAAGGATATAATCGAGGGTATAACCCTCTACCAAAGGTGACAATGTATTATTTTATATTAACTATAAATAATAACATGTATACAGAGTGATTCCTAAGTTGATACTTCTTTTTTAGCTGTGTATAGAAGGCATTAAAATAAACAACATTTTCAAATACATTTTTCAAAAAACTCAAAAATAAGGTACCTACTTACATTCATTTATTACACTATGGATCAAATACGGTTCTACCTAACTTGCCCGTTGAATAACATTACGCAAACTCCGCACTTTGAAGACACTCACTCTAAATTAGCAACATATTTTTTAGTTCATTGGTTTTAAATTTTACCATATTTCACGTGTCACCAATTAAAAATTAACTTGCTTCAGAAAAACACACAGGAGTGAATTGCCATAATAAAGAACTGACGACCGACTCGTAAAATGCATAATAACAATACAAAAAAAGGACAAAAACAATATAAAGTAAAGGGCTACGTTTTGATTACCAGGTCCGCACTTAGATTTTTTACTTCTGTCACTCGGCTAATTTTAAGTTTTTTGAAAAAAAATGTATTTGAAAATGTTGTTTATTTTTATGCCTTCTATGCACAGCTAAAAGAGAAGTATCAACTCAGGAATTACCCTGTATAATCAAAGGTTAAGTTTAGAGTTAAGATTAGAAGTTTAAGGTTAAGTTTAGTATATATAGAACTACTACTGATTTTGTAATGTAGACTAATTATTAAGTACAGATATGTAACAGCTAATTATAAATATGCGTTATATAAATATCTCTCTGCATCTCACTTATCGAACCTAGTAGTTAGCTTACAAGTGTTCAAGGTATAATTAAATACATCATAGGCATGGACATTATTATTGTAACAGGTACACATCCTATTAATCGGGAAAAATGTAATTACGTTGGTTCGTAAATGTGGTAAATAGAAGGTATATAAATTTCGGGAAGGAATCCTAAAGTTTAAACAAATAATGTTATTATTGAGCAGTTTATGTAAAAATAACTGCCTAAAACATGTGCTTCTATCACATAATCTAACAAACGAGAATCTTTGCAGCAGCTGATCATGAGGAAAACCTCTTTCGGGATAAACTTCATCAGATCTATACAATACAGCTTTTAAATAATGTCTTTAAATACTCGCAATATTATCAATGTGGATTTTATTAAACAGAGACCAAATGATTGAAGAATATTCCAATTTGGATCTAAGTAACAAGAAAACAATACAAAGTTATTAAAGAATCAAGTGACCGAAATTCAAAAGTTGTTTACAAAAAAAACTACGGCTACGAAAAAAATTACGTCATAGTCGCAATTTTAAAATAGTCAGAAGTTGACTTATCTTGACATCTTTCTGCGATATGTGTGCTTTTTTCTGTTTATTTCATGTCTTCTTCTTGACTGTAAAAATTTAAAAAAATAATAAGACTTGATTTTAAGTACGATACGTTTAATGAGGGTAGTTGTAAAAATGGTCAGTGGTATAGCGTGCAGTCGTTCCTGGATCAAAAATATGAAAGAGAGAAGGGTATAACTTTTCATTAGGAATTAGTTTTTTCTATTTATGCCTAGGATACTTGATGACTGATTGAATTCATGAAATGAAAGGCCAAAATAGGAACTGGCAGATCATTTTTGCTCTGTCTCTAATACTTTTACTGACTATGACACTTTTTGCAGTAATGTTCATTGAACTATGTAAAATGCGACATTAAAAAAATAAATTTCGATAATATTTTAAACCCTCTAGCGACCACTTTAGAAACCCAAAATACGTATATTAAAATGTAAAGGATAAAATAATTGAATTACTTTTAAACGAAACCATGTTTGATTAAGTTGGTTGCCGCTAACCAAAGGCAAATTTTTTTTCCAATAAAATGTTTATCTTTTTCTCACCACTGTATTGGAGGAGCCTGGAGCAATAAGTTTCGCACAAGTTTTTCAAGCTTACAACATATATATTTTTAGTAAGGCTTAACACAAATAAAAATAATTTTTTTATTTTATATTTTCTCTTTCCCACTATCCTCATACAATATTTTTTTCTGAAAGCTGTACAATTAATGATTCCCAAGATACAGCCGGCGTCCTTTATTAATTTTACACCCGTTATAATAAAGATACTTTTTTAGTGAAATCATACACTTGCGCCGTGTTGCTGTATTTATAAGGTTCTTTTTTAATAGTTTTTGACTTGACAATTTTAACGATAAAAAACGTTATTTTAATTTAATTCTTAGATTGTTTAAATCAGGAGATGGTTTATAATATAATGTACAAGCGAGGAACATAAATTATATTAACCCAGTTAAACGGCATCTAAATGGAGCATTATTAGTAAAATAACTTTGCTTTAAGCGTACAGAAAGGACTTACTTTTTGCACTTAATGATTTCATAACTAATTTGTAATCATTTTTGGAAAATATACACTGGTACAATATTGAAATTCTTTATAACAGATTGGGTCTTCTCTAGTTGCTATGAGGTAAGTATATCGTCTTTTATTTAATAAAAATCATAATTATTTTAAAATAAGGGCTACTATTTATTGTACCGTATTAATAAAGTACGTTATATCGGTTAGCACTAAAAGTACATTCCTCTAATAGGGAATTGCCACCTTTACATGCAATTCAAGATTGATGAAGTGCCAATAACTGTCGAGTGAACGTATTGCTGTCAGACAAGTTCGAAGTTCTCATGGGACAGAATTTACGACCACAACAGTAGGTATGTATGTAAATGGTAATAGTAAATAGGTGTAATTAAACAGCCGTATTCACTTAAGGGTTCTAAATTTAAAACCATCCTAAATTGACAGTTTTCGGTTTAAAATGACAAGTGTCAGAATAAGTCAACTTTTGGTATTGTAAATATTATTTTTTTGTGTTTTTTTAAAACAACAATTTAATTGCAAAAAAATAGATTATCACAATATCGTTATATGGCATACCACAATAGTAACACGGTGAAACCACAACTAGGAGAGAATAAACTCTAGTGAATATGGGTGAAAATGTCTTAATTTAAAACTTTACTATTTTCATTATTACTATTGTTATTTATTCAGGAAATTAAAATAAAGTTTCATAAAGAATAAGGTGAAGAGGATTACTAATTTTAATAGGGTAAATTTGGGCCTGCAGTTTGAAAGCTTACATACTTTTTGTATAGGGTGTTTTAAACTAGCAATGCCTATTTTCTAATAACAAATTGAGGTAATTAATTTCTGTAAAAAGGTTTTGGTAGATATGGGCAATCTCTATAAATTTGAAAAAAATTAGACCGACATCAATGATAGCCCAGACGAAAATGTCAATTAATGGCAGGTTTATCTTCAAAGTATTATACAGGGTGCTATAAATTCGTGTGCGTACAAGGGGATCTGAAAAACAAAGATGGTTAAATTGAGGCAAAGTTGCGTATTTTGAGGCTTAATAATTTAGAGAAAAAAATTGTAAATATTCCGAATACTTTCGGAGATATCCGAAATTTTTTTAGCTTTTTGCGCCTATATTTTTAACGTGGAGAAAAAAACTTTTTCATATCCGTTTTTTATGTTCTACTAGATGGCGTTATTAGTTTTCAAATTCGACGTTCCGTTCTTTAGATACCAACCTTAAGTCAATTTTTTTAAATATGGACCTGGAATTTCAAATACCTTTTTAGGGACTTCTAAGCTTTACATATTTAATGAAGGTTTTTAAAATTTTAACGTTTTGTCATTTAATCAAGCATTTATCAATTTTTTTTTATATCATTACGGTCCTGAACACTTAGTGTCAAATTAAAAAACTAAAAAAAATTTTAATTTGAATAATCCGTCTATTTTTACTTAAAGACGCCTGGTATTTGATATTTTGTAAGAAAAAAGACCCAAAGTTTCGGCCTGAAATATTTCTGTCAGTGTTTATTTTTGTTACATGTTTCGCTTGAAATTAGCATCATCCAACCTTATAAACAGTAACAAAATTTTAAACTCATTTTTAAAACAAAGCAAAGTTTCATAGCAACATAATTAGACTAACAGTCCAGTTACCTTTTTTTTACTAGGCCGAAGGCATAAACCATAGGACTTAAGATATAATATGTTCAAAATATTAATAAAAAATAGAATTATTTCTCATGTCGTAAAAACTTACTTCCTAGAGTATTGTTACGGTAAATCGATTTGAAATAATAAACAGCCTAAGCACCATACTTTCCTGTAATGTAATTTAAATATTTAAGTAATCCTAAAAATAATGGCTAGGGCCATAATAGTACAGAAATCATAGTTTTAAATATTAATGATATGTTATTTGATAACAAAACGTTATAATTTTGAAAACCTTTAAATTGTCTTAAATTGCTAAAGCTTAGAAACCCCTAAAACTACAGTAGAATCTCGCTAATCCACCCGTGTGATAGTCCGACGTTGCCAATAATCCGGCGGTAATTTGGTAAATGCAGATTTTCACTGCACTATCTATAATCATTATTTTAAGGAAGTAGACTAGGTGCTCTCGAGAAATATGTATATAGAACGCATGTGTATGTACAATGTACATACCACATATTAGGTATGTATGTACAGGGTGTCCCAAATTCGAGCCTCATCATGGGGATCTCGGAAACTATAAGAGATACAGCATCGGTCAAATGGTGGCAAAGTTGCGGAATTTTGTGCCCAGTAATATCGTAAAAAAATATTTTAGCTACCTTTTTTAGTTTTAGAAATATTTGAAAAAAACTAAAATAGTGAGATTTTGTTTTTTTAACTTGGCCGACTTATTTTATCCGCTATAAAAAAACAAACACAACATTGTTAAGGCAACTTTTCTTGCTTCATATCGTGGTGTATTTAGAATTTTGTTGCAACGTTTCGTTATGGTGGGACCATGATCAACTTAAATTTTTTAAATACGGACCTGTATTTTTTATTTTATTTTTTGAAATCTTTTTAAGCCCTGAATGCAACCATGTATCACACTTAATTATATCAAGACGGTTTGAAGTCATTATTTCATCATCAGCAATGTGATAATTCTTTTTAATTAAATACGGCCCTGGTGTTAGTTACTTAATTATTTTTACCAAATACAACATGTAAATAGATCCGGAATTTATTAGTTATAGAATTAATTTACTTACTATATAACATAATATTTCAATTTTTATATAACAAACTATTATATAAAACGAGATCCCCATGATGAGGCTCGAATTTGGGACACCCTGTACATACACATGTACTTTCATAATAAAATATGTTTGATTATATACCTCAATCCGATTCTGACCAATTAAACGCTGTTTTGCGACCAATCAGATGCATATTATACTGAATATACCCCGCATAAGTGGATATACCCCGGGCCACCTGCCACAACAATGCCAATGCATAACAACATCATAACAAGTTTAAAATATTTGATGGTTGCTATAGACCGTTTCTATAATAACAAAAATCCCTTTCAACAAATTAAGTTTTTGATGTTGTCAGATTCATGTCACATTTTTTTAAAAATGGAATCTTGCCGATTCGGTAATGTTTTAGTCGAAAATATAAGAAAAAACGCTGAAAAGACTATCCCAGAAAATACAACAAAAACAAAAAAGTATATATGGACCCAATTCGAGAAATTCTGCGAAACACGGCAGTATATATTGATCAACTAATTTTCTGTTAGTTTTATTACTTTGTCAATTGTTTAGGTTTTGTTTCGTTTTGTCCGTTTTTCTAGTAGCTACATAAATCATTTTAAAAATCTTGCATTTCGTTGTATTTTTTCTTTTTTTTTGGTATATAATCTCAACATATACCACTCGAGGTAAATATTTTATTTAGAATATTTTTTGACATTTATCCGCAAAATTTCAAAAAATATTCAAAAAAAATATTCACCTCTTGTGATATAACTTATGAATATTTTTCGTGCTTATTTACTGTACTTATCTACTTAAAGAAATTCACATAATAAAATATATATGTACTCTTAAACACTAAATACAGTGTTAAAATAATAAGAAAAGTATATGTAATATCAAAAAATTAATGAGCTTATCCAATAATCCGGCGTTTTCCATAATCCGGCCATCACTTGCAGTGGACGAGGCCGGATTATTGAGATTCTACTGTAGTTTTAAAATTCCATATTTAAAAAAAAATTGACTTGAGGTTGATATCTAAACAACGGCACGTCGAATTTGAAAATTAATAACACCGTCTTGTAGAAAATAAAAAACGGCTATGAGAAAAGTGAAAAATGAAGGCGTAAAAATTTAAAAATTAAAACTAAAAATTTCTGTTTTTTTCCGAAAATCTCCGAAGATATTCGAAATATTTACAATTTTCTTTGACCAAATTATTAGGCCCCAAAATACGATAATTTGCCTTAATTTAACCATATTCGTATCTCTTACCGTTTTCGAGATCCCCTTGTACGCACACGGATTTGTACCACCCTGTATCAAATGTGGATGATGAGTTTCAAGGGAGTTTTGCTTTAGCTGAAATTTGATATCTCCACTAGTTTTTGAGATAAAATCGGCTGACTATCTAATTTATTTATTTTTTTATTGTCATATTTAGGGATATACCGGGTGAGTCAACGATTGCGCGGAGCAATTTTATGGCTTGAAGATAAAATTTGTCGACAATAAGCTTTTGTGTTAAGATATGGTTGGATATCAGGCATATTTTAAAAATATTTTGAATTATACAGGGTGCGCCCAAAAAGTAGGGTGTCAAAAAGGTACATTTTTTTAAATGAAACACCCTATATATTGTATTATTCTCTGATTCCTCACAAAGTTTTACGCTTATTTCGTAAATGTTAAATGTCTAGAGTCAATAGTTTTTGAGATATTGAAGTTTAAAATATGGCATTTTCAGACTTTGACAGGCTGTAACATTGGAACGGTTCATCTGAGAGAAAAATTGTTTTCACCTCCCTATCTTAATTTTTTATTCTCTATCAAAACGTTACTACTTCCGGTTTAACATGTTAAACCGTTAAAACCGGTTTTTTGGTTTAACATGGTAAACCGGAGGTTGGTTTCTTTGGATAGAGAATAAAAAACTAAGATAGGGAGGGGAAAATCATTTTTCTCTAAGATGAACCGTTCCAATGCTACAGCCTGTCAAAGTCTGAAAATGCCATATTTTAACCGTCAATATCTCAAAAACTATTGAATTTAGACATATGACATTTACAAAATAAGCGTAGAATTTTGTGAGGAATCAGAAAATAATACAATATATAGCGTGTCCCATTTAAAAAAATGTACCTTTTTGACACCTTACTTTTTGGGCGCACCCTGTATAATTCAAAATATTTTTAAAATGTGCCTGATATCCAACCATACTTTAACATAAAAGTTTATTGTCGACAAATTTTATCTTCAAGGCATAAAATTACTCCGCGCAATCGTTGACTCACCCGGTACAGGGTGTTTTTTAATTGAGTGCCGATACATAAGGTTGTGAATCCTTAGGTGATTTTAAGAAGAAAAGTTAATAATAACATATGTCCTAAAGCTCTTCATTTTTGAGCTACAGAGTGTTAACATTTTTAAAAAAATATAACTTTTTGATCATAATTATTATATCACTCTTAGATATTTTTATGAAATTTTGTACACACCTCTTAATCATTAAGGAGCATTTTTTACTTAAAAGATTTTTTTTAATTTTTACCAGTGACGTCCGTACGGGGTTTGAATTGAATATTTTTAAAGAAAAAAATGGTACGCCACTGATTTTTCTAAAAACTAAAATTATATTTAAAATCCTCATTTATTTCGGAGCAAATTTGGTCCATAGACTTACTTTCGTATGATGCATCCTTTTTGCATAAAAAAATAAAAACGAAAAAACAATTTTTTTCTTCGGTCCATTGCGACTGCTTTCGATATTTTGTTGAAAAAAATGAATGAGCTTTAGGACATATGTTAATATTAACTTTTCTTCTTAAAATCACCCAAGGATTCATAACCTTAAGTATCGGAACTCAATTAAAAACACCCTGTATAAAAAAAATAAAATCTTATTAAAGAAATTTGTAATACTCTATCATAATATTTAAATTTTAAACTTTAATTAGACATTTTAACTGTAAAAAACCGTCATCAGGTTATTTTGTTAAATGATTAATTAAATTATTACTTACACCAAATAATGGTTACTAATGAGCACAGACACACCTTATAATAAATTATTATGCAAGTTGTTCAAACTACTTATCCTTGGCTTTAATGCAGGTACGAAAGTTACTTAGTTTCGAAAGAGCGGGCTTTGGAATTAGTAAATAAGTTACGTTCAAGTAGTAGACTTAGGAAACCAGCAGCGGAACCATGTAACGCCATAAGAATAGAAAAAAACATAGAAAGGAAATTTCTTTCCGATGTGATGTGGTGCAATTATCTGGTACACAGATGGCTCCAAAACCAAAGAGGGTACCGGAGCGGGGATACACGGAGTAAGACCGGAGAAAAATGCATTTTTCTCTCTGGGAAAGTCTCCCACAGTGTTCCAAGCAGAAATCTATGCCATACTGCAATGTGCGTACGAAACCAATAGGAGGGCTTACTTAAATAAGCGGATTCATATAATATATTCTGACAGTCAAGCAGGCCTTAGATCACTAATATGCAACAAGGTAACCTCAAGACTGGTATGGAAATATCAAGAGGAACTGGAGGCCGTTGCAAAAGTAAACAAAGTAATACTGCAGTGGGTACCAGGACACGAAGGTATTACAGGAAATAAAAATGCCGATAAACTTACAAGGAAAGGCTCAGAAGATACATTCATTGGTCTAGAACCGGCACACCGTGCACAGTACGAGATGCCATAAAGAGATGGATCAGGAGTGAACACAAAATCAACTAGAGCAATAGATAGGGATTATACCACAGAAAAACCTTCATTGGGGATCCAGACCCAAGACTTACGAAACGGTTCAAATGAACAGGTACCAGCTGAGAACCATTACAGAAATTTTGACAGAATACACGGCTACCAAAAACCATCTGCACATAATGCAAGTGTACAATGTGGACCTTAACTGCAAATTATGCGGACAAGACTCGGGCAACCACAACTGGAACCAGAGGATATCCTTATCCTTTGCCCAGGTGACCTACACAAACTAGTGCAAGGAACTGGAATCACAGAGTGGGTGTAACAACCTAACAGGGTGAGCACAATGGACCAAACCTGGCCTAAGTGCATCCGACGAACGGACGGGCCCTCGAAAAAAAAAGAACTTTAATACTATTATTGGAAACGGTATTAGCCCGAATTATATTATGATCCTATATACTACTAGAAATGATAATTATAAATATTATATTTTAAAAATAAAGTACCCGTTTCTAAATTTAATTCACATAGTAGGTTAAAAAAACACATTATGGTTAAATCGAAGTTCTATAAAGTCAAAAGTAGTCTTAGGTCCTTAACAAATTCTCCAAATTGTATTCTTTAAAAATAAATAAGTTATATGGGTTGAACAATCTTCCGCGGATAACCGGCATACCCTTATACTTATTGGTGAGAAATTAATTCTCTTTTCGCCATTTTCCAAAATAGTTTTTCCGACAATATATACGTTATTTACAGATAATGCTAAAGTAAATCCCTTTAATGGATTTGCGAAGCAGCTCTCCAGAGGAAGAAAATTAATCATTGAAGTTGCTACGGAGTTTCCCTTTAATTTGTAAAAAAATAATAGATCAGTTTACGAGAGTTTTTTTTTATGTGCCTTTATTTTCTAGTATTCTTAAAGCCAAGGGTGGTCTATTTAATATATATGTTATTTATTATATTAACGCCAACATTAAATAAGGGAAAATAGCTGGGTAATGTAAACTCCTGAATGACCACATTTTTTTTTGGTACGTCTCACATGTGTTTAGTCCAGTACTGTGGTAGTGTTAGAGTAACAACACTTAAACACACAAAATAATATTCTGATCCTTAAACGTAATTATAATATTCTGCATTTTTCAAAGCTGAGACCTAATCTGATAAAACAAACCGTATAATATAAGAAAAAACCCAATACAAATAAGAATAAACGAGGAATAAGCCAAGAAATAAACCAAACGAACAAACATAGTTCAAGTACACTCCACTATACACTTGAGTATTCTGTATTTTTCGAAGCTGAGACCTAATCTGATAAAAAAAAACGTATAATATAAGAAAAAACACAATACAAATAAGAATAAACGAGGAATAAGCCAAGAAATAAACCAAAAGAACAAACATAGTTCAAGTACACTCCACTATACACTTGAGTATTCTGTATTTTTCGAAGCTGAGACCTAATCTGATAAAAAAAAACGTATAATATAAGAAAAAACACAATACAAATAAGAATAAACGAGGAATAAGCCAAGAAATAAACCCAAAAAACATAGTTAAAGTAGACTCCACTATACACTTGAGTATTCTGTATTTTTCGAAGCTGAGACCTAATCTGATAAGAAAAAATTATATAATATAAGAAAAAACTTAATACAAATAAAAATTAACGAGGAATAAGCCAAGAAATAAACAAAAAAAAACATGGTTAAACTAGACTCCACTATTATACACTTGAGTATTCTGTATTTTTCGAAGCTGAGACCTAATCTGATAAAAAGAACCGTATAATATAAGAAAAAACCCCAATACAAATAAAAATACACGAGGAATAAACTAAGAAATAAACCAAAAAAAACATAGGTAAAGTAGACTCCACTATACACTTTAAAATAATAAAAAAGGACTGTGTCCAATTTTAATTTATTTATTATTTTAAAGTGTATCCGTGGAGTCTATTTTAACTGTAAGTTTCAGTATACATATTTTAAAGAAAACTTTTTAAATATATTGATTGTGCGGTAGTTTACTACCGTTATTTTAATTTTAATAAGGATGCATCTTCACGGGAGTTTAGGCCCCAGATCATCTGCCCCTAGATTATCTTGTCGTCACCAAGGAGGCCGAGGGCTCTTAAGTTGGGAGCGTCTTTACAACAGAGTTATTTTGGGTAGGACACACGTTCGGACCTCCTTTTGAGTATTGTGCACCACGATGAAAAGCAAGAGCTTTTCTGTACAGGGCAGCCAAAAAAGCAGTCGAAGAACTTAATCTCACTTTTGATATTGAGCGAGCAACTCAAAATTCCAAGCTTGAATGAGTTTAAGGCAGGGCTCTCATAAAGGCTGTAGAATAGCCACTGTCATTGGGTCAGTACTTGAACAAGCCAATGCACGGGACTTTTTTTAGAACACTAGAAGACCGAGGTCTGTCCAAAAGAATGACTTTCGCCTTCCTAAGGTCTGGTGAGTTAATATTAGAACCGAAAGGGTTTATATTGGCCTGCCAACATAGTGTCTTTAACACGTTTGTATATCGAAGCCGCATTATGGGGATGGAGGTTCCAGAAACCAATTACAGAGCCTGCCTTCCGAAAGAATGTTCTGATGGTTTATGAGAAAAGAAACCTGTGAATGTTTTATATAAATAAAAATAAAGTGTATAAAACATTCACAGCTTTCTTTATCTAATACACCACCACAACATTATTTCTCATTTATATTGTTACCCTTAGTTACTCTAAATAACTTTTAATATTAACTAGATCAGTTAATTAGTAAATAGAGAACTGAGTGGGTGAATCTGAAAACTGCCATACCACAAAGGATACTGTTAATTAGCGCTATTATATGTAGTTTAAAACAAGTTTCTAACTCTGACAAAAGCCTGAAGTGATTCCACTGTTTTATGGTACATTTATAGAGCTATTTTTTAAAATTTAAGATAAATTAAGTATATTTACATAATTAATTACTAAAACAGTATAAAGATGTTACAAATAATTTAAGTTCTATAATACATACCTTAGCTCATATAGGGATTTAGTTCCCTATGCAAATACAAAACTTCCTGTAGATATTTTTATTTACATGGTATTAGATTTAATTTACATAAAAAACGATTTGTTATAATTTATAACAAAGTACCTATGTAATGTATTTCTTTAAAAATTTCTAAAAAATAAAATAATATAATAATTTATATTATCAAAAATAATACCCGTCACTATATGAAATATAATAATATTATTGTAAACCGTATTATACTGGATTATCGTCCTATATATTACTAGAAATTATAATAAATATTATTATATTTTCTATATTATTTTTTCGAGTTTGTTTTATATGACATAGAATTTAAGTTAATTTAAATCGGTACTAAACTTTCGTAACATGGCATTTAAAAAACTGGGAATATAGTTAGTTGTCATAAAATAAAATATTCCGCTATACAGGGTGCTACAAATTCGTGTGCGTACAAGGGGATCTCGAAAACGGTAGGTAAGATATACGAAGATGGTTAAATTGAGGCAAAGTTGCGTATTTTAGGGCTTAATAATTTTGTGAAAAAAATTCTAATTATTCCGAATGCTTTCGGAGATATAAAAAAAACCGAAATTTCCATTTTTGGTTTTTAATTTTTTGCACTTTCATTTTTGACTTGGGAAAAAATAAAAAACACTCTTTTATAACCGTTTTTCATATTCTACAAGATGGCTTTATTAGCTTGTAAATTCGAAGTTTCGTTCTTTAGTTACGAACCTCAAGTCATTTTTTTAAATACGGACCTGAAATTTTAAATACAGTTTTAGGTATTTCTAATGAAGGTTTTTGAAATTTTAACGTTTTGTCATTTAATCAAGCATATATCAAATTATCTTTTTCATTTCATTCCGGGCCTGAACATTTAGAGCCAAACTAAAAAGAAATTCTTATTTGAAAAATCCGTCTATATTTACAAAAGGCCTGATATTTGATATTTTATAAAAAAAATAGACTCAAAGTCTCGACCTCAAATATTTTTCTGTCTGTTTATTTTTGTTTCGCTTAGAATTAGCATCATCCGATTCTGTCTCTTTGTTTTTGTTTCATGGTTCGCCTGACACTACAACATCATCAGATCGTATAAACAGTAAAAATTTGAAATTATTTTTAAAACAAATGTAACCGCATGACAGTAACATAACTAGACTATCACTCCAGTTACCTTTTCTGCACTCGGGAGCATTATTTTTTTTCAGTTTTACAATATTTCGTTTTAGGTCTAAGGTAAAAACCATAGGACTTAAGATATACGTTATATTAATAAAATAAATAAAAAATAAAATTACTTCTCATGTCTTAAAAACTTGCTTACTTCCTAGAGTATTGTGACGGTAAATCATATTAAAAAAATAAGCGGCCCAAACACCATAACTTTCTGTAATATAATTTTAATACTTAAGTTATCCAAAAAATAATTGCCAGGGCCGTAATAGTAAAGAAAGAATAATTTGAAATATTAGTGATGTGTTATTTGATAACAAAACATTAAAATTTTAAAAACCTTTAAGTTGTATTAAATTTCCAAAGCTTAGAAGTCCTCAAAAATGTTTTAAAAATTGCAGGTCCGTATTTAAAAAAATTGACTTGAGGTTGATAACTAAAGAACAAAACGTCCAATTTAAAAACTAATAACGTCATATTGTAGAACATAAAAAACGGCTCTGAGAAAGTGTTTTTTGTTTTTTCCTAAGTCAAAAATAAAGGCGCAAAATATTAAAAACCAATATCTCCGAAGGTATTCGGACTATTTACAATTTTCTTTCACCAAATTATTAAGCCCCAAAATCCACAACTTTGCCTCAATTTAACCATCTTTGTATCTCTTACCGTTTTCGAGATCCCCTTGTACGCACACGAATTTGTAGCACCCTGTATACAAGAAATATTTGTTTAAAGCTGAAAAGCTGTGTGTTAAAAGTAACACGCATGAGAAATTGACAAAAGTTTTTTAATAAACCAAATTCTTCCATCACAAGATATGGATCGTACAATACATGTAAGTATTGACTCCTATAGAAAATACATCTAACAAAAATGGGACGAGTTCAAAGTTAATAATGCCGTTTGTGTCTCTGGTGAACCTGAAAAAAGTTTTTGGTCCTTTATTCCCTTTTATCCTGAGTTCCTTTCTAGTCGAAATTTTTTTTGTATAAAATCAGTGATGGGTCAAAACCAAATTATTTTCTTTTTCTATACTTACATTCCTACATAATACATTGAAGACAAAATTCCATTAGGTTAATTTCAATACATAACATGACAATAGGTTTAACAATATTTCATATACAGGGTATTATAAATTCGACGCTCATTTTTGGTAAATTGTTCTTTTATGTTAATTTACCTTTAATCATTAGAAATTAACAAGATGTACCAGAACTATTTTTTATTATTTCGAAAAAAAAACTATAAAACAATAACCTTGAAACACAAGGTTTTTTTACCATTTTTGCAGATGATACAACTATTTTATGGTCCCATAGGATACCTGGTCTGTTAATGAAATTTGTCTCTGAAGATCTTAAGGAATGGTGTGATGCTGTTATTACTGTTTTCTTGTTATGTCTAAATGTAAATAAAACAAATCATTTTGGTTTTAAGTTTAAGTGTTACAGCACAAGTTTGGATGGCTGTGATATCGAAAATAAACAATATATTAAGTTTCTTAGTCTGGTAATTAGCGAAAAGCTAAAGTTTGAAAATCATATTGATGTCCTAAATAAAAAGGTCGTCAGAGATTGCTATGTTGTTGGTTGGTTGGTTTAAGGCGGAGGTGGGGAGTTCGGCCCAAGCTTCTTGCACTGCAGCCTAGTGGCTTATTGTGCTCCCCTATCTCGCTAGAAAAGATGTGTTCCTTTTATAAGGTCCAGCCAGTTTGTCATGTGGGAGGTTATCCCCACATTGGATATGTCCGAAGATTTTGAGTCTTCTTCGGGTCAGTGCTTCGCAGTTATATATGATATGTGAGGCGGTTTCGTCCTCATCGCCGCAAAGCCTGCATTCAATGGGACCATTGTAAATTCCTACTCGGAGTAGGTGTTTTCTTAAGCAGTGGCCTGATAGTAGGCCGACCACTTGTTTTAGCTGGGTGCGCGTTAGAGGCATCATTCCAGTTGATAACTTTTTGGAGGGTTTCCCAATTGTGGCCCTCGCCTGGGTATGACCAGGTATCCTGTTTCATCGGAATAGGTGTTGTTGTTATGCCCACCTGCCTGATGTTGCTCTGGTTGCCTGTTTTGATATGCCATGGGCGGGTTCAGGGCCTCTGAGTTTTTAAGATGATCCGGCTCTAGCCAGTTCATCGGCCATTTCGTTGCCTGTTATCTGTTAGAATTGTATCTGAGTTTGCTAGATCAGTTGCCAGGTCTGTTTACTTTTCCCTGATCGAAAGTCACCTCAGATATGGTATTGCGTTTTGGAGATTTTGCAGCCAGTTACCTTTTAACCGAAGTTTTATACTGCAGAAAAGGGCAATAAGATATCTATTGGATCCACTGTTTATACATCTGGGAATATTGACATTACCATGCTTATTTATTCTGAAAACGGTCTGTTTGGTTTACAAAAAATTAAAAAATCGTGATTACGCTACCGCGAATTCTTTAATACCAGACAATCGAATAATATTCCAGTGCCTATTCCAAAAAGTACACTTACCAAGAACTCCCTAATATATGAAAGTATACATTATTTTAACCATCGATACAATAGTCATGCAATAGCAAGTTAAAGGTCGCACATTCATGAATTTCAGCTTTAAAATTAGCTCAATATTAATCATTTTGCGTCAATTAAGAGACTGGGGTAGTGTGGCGATCAGCATGTCGAGTCGCGGATACTTGGGTTGCCGGGTCTCCCAGTCGCCGCAACCTAGATATCGCCCTGTGAGTAGCGTCATTCAAATCTACATGCTGGATGACCTAGTAGCCCAGTCTCCTAGTATCCACGCTACTAACGTTTCTTTTAAGTTTGTCCGTGTGAGGATTGCCTTTAGATTCGTAAATGCTCTCCAAAATTTATCATATTATGAATATTTATCTACTTTTATTTAGTAATATGAATTTTACAGTTCTGTAAATCGTTTTGTAAGGGCATCTATTACAGCACTAGTGCTTTAATAGATGCCTTTACAGCACTAGTGCTGTCATGAAAAAAAAACGGTTTTATTAAAATTTTGCTGTTAAATAAAACCACACTTAGAAGAATGATTTATTATTAACAATTATAAAATTAATTACCAATTATTAATTAAAATATAACACTTAAGGTTTGTTATACACATTAATAATACACTTTTTACAGTTAGAAATTTGTATACCAGAAGTGGATGTGATGAAGCCCTTTACGTTCGTATTTCCAATCATTAAATCCGTGTCTGACCCCATGATCTTCTTTGCTATTTGTTTCTTATTTTCTAAAGAATTCCCAACGTAGCCTTCCGCCGTAGAAGAGGATTTCCAGCCCCCATGACGCTTTAACATCTGCATATCTGCACCACCATCAACTAGAATGGTGGCTGAGGACCTCCTAAAACAATGTCCACTGTATCCTTCGGGATTATTTAATCCAAGTTTTGTTGCAATCTTTTTTGGTATACTTCCAAAACTATTAATTCTGACAGGCTGGGAGGTGCATTTTCCTTTCCCATAGAATACAAAAAACCGCCTGTGAGTTTCATTAAGATGGCGAAGTTTAACATACTTTCGAAAAATACTTAAACAGTTTTGATACCTGTATTTCCTTCTGTTATAACAAATTCTCGCATAATTTTGTTTTTCGAGAATGGAATCACAATTTTTATATACAAATTATTGTGTTCAACATTAACTTAGCTAGTTCTTCGCGCCGACAAGCCCCAAAAATGCCGATTATCTTAACAACCTTCATAAGTAAATATGTTTCATTATCTGCAGTACTAAGAAACTTACATACGTCTTCCTTTGTGAAAACTTTGGACTTTTTGGCCTTGTAACCCTCTGAACTTCTTTTCAAAAATGCCATTAGTTAAGAAAATCTACTTATATCTTGATTTTTCTTGACTGAAATCATAGTTCTCAACATTGAGTAGTGAGTCCATAGTGTAGATGGTTTCTGAGAGCATTGCTTTATGGAAAAATAACCCAAAAGGATTTTCTTAGACACCTACTTTATTTTGTTAGCTTTGCACCAATCTTCAAACTTCTGATACTCCAGCTCATACCGCGCCTCGGGTTTTGTCGAAACTAAACTTGAGATCGCTTTGTTTGCCGCTGCTTCTATATCAGAGGGTAAACTTCCATCAGAATCGCTCATTTTGAAAAACGCTTTTTATATTTTTGAATTTGTTTGACAAAGTTTCGACAGTAACCATGCGAAAGGTAACATAAAAAACTTGATTAGTAAACTTAATCGCAGGTGCATTTTTACAGGTGCATTTTTATTTTAAAAAATGCCTTTTGCCAAATATTTTTATTTATAGATGAAAGTAGATAAAATTTTGTACAATATTCTTGTTGTAAATTCATATTACTACACTCGATGTTTTATTAAACTCGGCAGACGCCTCGTTTGACAACTTTAACATCTCGTGTTGTAGTATGAATTTAACACTTATATCGTAGATAACTATTACCGTATTTATTTATTTAACTAAGTTTTAAAAATGTATGTCGTAGGTAAAAAGATATCGTTTATTTACCCTCCTTTATTATTAACCCTTTTTTGGATACTGTCTTTTTTATAAATAAATAAGTTAAATCTAAAAATTCAGTATGTGTATCAGTGTAGTTAGGCGTGCTTCTATCGATATATTTAAACTAAAGTAAATCGTGTGTATTTAGAGAAAGACAATAATAGCCCAGGACAACACTATAGCATAGTAGAATTACCAAAATCCGTTCACTTTTTAAGGGGGCCTTTTTTATGTTTCAAATTAATTTTTGACATGGATAAAATTTAAATTGGTAGCCACTTTTGTAGTATTATCGTTTGACCGTCATTTTAAAAAATGGCATCTGCTATTCACCGTATTAGCGAAATGCTGAAATATCCTAAACTAGTTGGATAATTTTGAAGTTTTAGGAGCCAATATGGTTGTGAGAAAATTATTTTTGCCAATGTCATATATATCACAGTCAAACTGTTGGTTAGTTAAATACTACATATCGCTACCTCAATACTACAACTAGATAACTCTGAATTCGTAGTTTCGAGATAATGTGATTTAAACATTTTAGCTGAATATTCACTTTAAGTAACAGTGAAGTTTATGTAATATGCATTTGTAATTTTTTCTTCGCATATGACCCTACTAATACGATTTTTTAAAAGATCTAAAATTTAATTTTAAGTTACAGTGTGCGAAAAAAAAACTACTTTTGACAGTTATCTACTTGTATATCCTAATTTAACAAAATTCAATGGCAGTAGACCACAAAAACTTAGGCTTATTTTATAATGAACTTCTAATATAAAATCTATTAACCCGGGCTTGGCTGATCTATATTTTTTCCCAAATTAATGAATTAGTATACCGTACTTCATTTTTATAATTAAAACACATCACATTCGCATATTATCACTTTATTAGTCTCAACACTAGGAAGGTTCGATATACAATAAAATCCCTTATTTTACATTGCTCATCGTTGGTTAGTCATACGATTATGTCATCATTCTTATATTCTACAATTAGTAAATTGATTTTTTACATTAAAAAATGGTTTTGCCGGCGTACAGACACGATTAAAAAAGTTTTATGCCTCCGCTGGGACTCGAATCCAGAACCTTCCGGCTAATAACGCTATATGTCGTGGATGTACGGATAAAAGAAAAATAGATCTTAATGTTCAGTGGTAGTGAGTGAGTTCCCTTTTCCCTTATAACACCCTCCCCGGTCTGTGAATCACAGGAGATTCCAGACTATTACTACTAACATAAAATTGAATAAGTTATATGACCAAAGTTGGTGAGAGAATTTCAAGTCCTCCGTAGCGCAATTGGCATGTAATCGAGAGGTTCTGGGTTCGATTCTCAGCGGAGGCATAAAACTTTTTCAATTTTAGTCGTGTCTGTACGCCGGCAAAAACATTTTTCAATTTAAAAATTATTTACAGACGCCAACATAACTACTTTAATTTTTTACTTTTGAAGATTGCTGGATCATAAAGGGCAAGTCTCTGATATGCTTTGTTTAATTCCTTGGGTAATACCTTATTTATTGTATTTAGTTAGTTTTATCATTTCTAGGTTAATTTTTGTATATGTTTTTATTACAGACGCTGCGAGATTATCAACTGTGTAGTATATAACTAAGGGGCCGTCTGTTTAACAGGTAAGAATGAAAAATATTTTTTTAAAGAAGCAGGAAAAACAATGAATAAATCACATTAATAATATACCGGGTCCGCCAACGTGGCGGGGATGGAAGATTAAATCATTATCGAGGAGCTTATCAAAAATACTAAACCAGCATAAGGTATCGACTTAAAAGCGGCATATTTTAAAAATATTTTACATTATACAGGGTGGCTTAAAAAAGTGTGGCGGACTAAACTTGTATTTTTTAAATGGAACACCCTATATATTATAATATTTTCTAATTCCCTATACAATTCCACGTATATTTTGTATAAAATGTCATATGTCTAAATTCAATTGTTTTTGAGCAATTGACGTTTAAAATATGGCATTTTTTGACTTTGACAGGCTGTAACATTGGAACGGTTCAGGCTCTACCACGCGCAAATTTAGAGGATGAAAAACACCGTTTCGCTACTGCAGGATTCTGCAAAGGCTATTTGAAATATTTGTCGGGACAATTTAAAATTTAATAAAGGAATGTTTGTATTTCTAAGGTACAAAGCGCTTTTTTGAAAAAAATAAGAATATGTATAAGAAAATGCCCACTAAAGGTGCGTATTTTAGGCACTTTTCCAAGGTTAATATCGTAGCTAAGAATTTTTTTTTCAAAAAAATAGCCATGTACCTTAGAACTTCCATGTCTTATCTTTAAGAATTCAAAAATTGAGACAAAACAATGTCGTAATAAGTCCGTTATCTTGCAGCGCGCAACTCATGTTTTAGGTAAATTTTGTTGTCATGTTATAGAAGTTGCCTATATACAGCAGAATTTATTCTAGGCTGACGTGAAACAATTTACATCCAGAGAGAATAATGATACACTGAAAAAAATTATAGGTGGTCGAACAAGAAGTTATTTCGGGGGTAATTTTGGGCTAAATTTTATGTTTTCCTTTTTGTATTGTCTGTGCCAATAACAGAATATCTAAGCGTTAATATTAAAAAGACGTAACTAGTAGTTGTGCTATTAACTTCGGGTTACCATACATTTTTCGGCTTAGACCGGGATGGTTTATAATGCGCCGCAGGGCAAAATGTTCAAGGCGCGTTCACCATTTTGTCAAAACTGGTGTTTGGGCTTTCAAAATTTCTTATTCATGTTAGGTAAGGATAAGAATTGAACGAAATCCGGTCGATTTGTTGCAATCAAAAATGGGCTATATTGAATTTTTTGTTTCGTTTCTTAGTGAGTAACCAACTGTTGCATATTCGATTGTTTTTATATTTTATGCTTATTATACGGGATCTATATATTGCTTATGTAGTGAGCTTCTGTCTGAACCTGTTAAAATATGAATTCATCTTAAAGGTGAAATGTGTTTATTATTTTATCCATGGTTTACCGATTTAAAAGTAGTATTCAGGCACGAATTTGGCGTTGGTCACATGAGATTTCTCTGTCCATCTTGTTGGCTGGCAGCTATAATTTGGTGCAGCCTGACTCCTGTATAGTGACAATGCTTCTAAGAAGCTAAGTACTAAATAAAAATTGGACAGTATGCCAGGCAGAGTAATAAAATACAATATTTTGTTAGGCTTGGGCGCCCATAGAGAGGGCGGCAGTGGCCCCCGTCTCTTGACCAAGGGCGTAGATAAGGTTTTTACTTTTTGTTAGGGTGAGTTTATGAAACGAATGCGGCATTTTTTTTGTAGGAATCACTTTTGATAGAAGTTCTTGAAAACGAACGTTTTGTTTTCTTTTGTAGCCACTTTTGAACGGTGGAGGAAGTGTTGAAAAGGCTGCTACATATTTTATTTAAGTCACTTTTAAGAACTTACACGCTTTTTTTGGCTACCCCCCTTCCACTCTATGTGTGCCTATGTTGGTAGGTTTTATTATTAGGTAGTATACCCTAAATAAAAACATTCATAATATTGTAAATTTTTATTAAAAATACAGGTAGGCAATAAAGTTGGTCCTTTCATGGTACAAATTAAAAATACTTATTAAAATAAAAAATACTACAATAACTATATTATTAGCTACCAGAAATATTTAAAAATTGCGATCTTAAGTCTTTAATTTTTCTCTTGTTGGGGTATTGAGGATTTATCATTTCGGGAAGAAGGCAACTAAAAAAAAAAGTTTTTAACTGCTGTTCCATCTTTTCTTGCCAAAATTGGTCATCTCTGTATATCTGAAACAAAATTATTATTGTTAAAATTACATTAATTATTATTTCATAAAATTTGTAAATCATAGATACTTATACGATCAAATATTATATGAAATGAATGTATTAAATATTTTAAAAAGTGTTCTTATTTACTTTTTGTTTCGTAAATTGATGAAGTTATGCCCAGCCATTAAATTTTTAAAGAAAATATTGAGAAGAGTATTTTTTTTATCTTAGAAGGCTAAATAGGATAAACTAGTTTTATCCCCATTTAATACTTCTGGAATAAGAATCTCATATTTTCCAATAGAAAATAATTGCACTGTGAGGAAAACTTTACACGGTTTGTAAAAATTTGAAAATTTGTTGGTTTTACCTTTCTGGCTATATTATTCCTGAGTATCTATGTATTTAAAAAAAAAATTTTTGTTCTGTTTTTGAGATAGAGACATAATATTTATAAACACATCGTTTCCTAGAAAATAACTATTTTAAAAGTGGTTTTCATTACCTTTTCATACTCTAGTTGTAGAGGTGTCCATACAATAAAATAACAGTACTGCCTTGACGTTATTTGTAACTGTCCCTGTACCTGATAGTAATAGTGGTGATTTCGTTTTAATGTAAAATTTCCATTTTCAATTGTAGCAAATTTTATTGTTTTAGTCTCGATGCCTTGACGAGGAGTTTTGGTACTACAGGATCTGGGGCACTTAACTTCTATAATTCCATTTTGTCCAATTAGACCATCTGGAGATGCCCCAAGGTAGCATTGCTTTGTGCTGACAAAAAGTCCACAGTCCTCAACTATTAGGTCGGTGGTTCGTTCAAACTGGGTTATAGCGATTTTTTCATGCTCTTTGCCCCAATTTGTAGCACTGTTGCTGGTAAAACTGCTATATAAGATGGCTTTTACCGTGTTTGCACAATGTGTACTTTTACGTAATTTACAAATTTTTCCAAAATTACTTGCTGTTAGTCTTTTTCCACGTTCTTCCATCCATAACAGTGTGTCTGCTTGTCCGACTGTATCACGTTCTAATTTATGTGCAGTTTCTTTATCTACCGTAATGGAAGTTATGAAGAAAGATTGTTGCAGTTTGTACTCATCCTCGTCCATATCTATGGCTGGTAAGCCGTAATCCTCGTCGGGAGGAGCATCTTCGTGTTTTTTTTTGTGAGTTTGTGGAAATAATTGTCTACGGCATTTAGTCCAACTCCGTTTGTGTTTTTTTTCTTTAATAAATTTTGTATGTATATTTCCTGGACTTCGACCACAAAGTTTCTTTTGAATAAGTCGAGATGACTCAGCTCCAACATTGTACGAAATTGCAGCTTTCTCGCAACGCATTTCGTAGGATCTTCTTAAAGAAAAGTTAATTCTTTTGCCACCAACTGTTTTGGCTAATAAGGCATTATAAAGTTCAGCAGCGTTATTATCCATGTTTAATAATAAACTTTCGGAATTTCTAACTATTCTCTCAATGATTACTAAAATATCTGAAAATAAGCCTGAACTTCTCATAATATTGGTAAAATCTATCTCATTTTCTTTTGGTCCCTGGCAAAAGTAGTTAGCACATTTTGAATGATCTCCAAAGACGTGACTAGAAGTATTTGTAATATCACGCTTTAAATGAATAATTTTTTGAGCGTAGCTTAGATCCTCTTTTTCAATGTAGTAATGGACTGCTGCTACAATTCCATATCTTATTCTTTTAACATTATTAGAAAGCATGTTTCTTTCCTTTATAGAAACTACTTTGTTCTTCGAACTGGTTCTTTTTTGGGCTAACTCTCGAAGGCGTGTACATAAATTTCTTAGCAAATGATTTCTACATTCAATTTTCTGAACTGATCTATTCTGGTATGGTCTTGCCTCTGCCAACTTTTTTGTCACACTGCTATCTCCATCTCCAACCAAATAACCGTATTTTATTCCGTGCAGTTCGTTACTTTGTAAAAATCCTTGTACAATAATTTCGGATTCCATAGCTGTTGATGCTTTGTCCCAGTTTTTGTAGCAAATGTGGTCTTTTGCGGCAATATTCTTGCTCTGTGCTCTTGTACATATGCAACAGTATTTATTTTTAACTCCCAGGAATAGGATTTTCTTTGTCTCTTGTCCAACAATTATTGCCTAAAATAAAAATGTTATTTATAATTTACCTTCCACCAGAACGTTAATGTTGTTTACCTTTTACATGCTTTATGATAGGTTGGACTACAATTGGTCTAGTTTTTAAATTATATAAAACCATCACCATTAAACGAAACTTAAAAGAATATGTATAACTTACCACTCCAGAAAGTGCATTATAGTTAACTTTATATGATCGTTTACTCCATGCGCCATCTGCGATAACGGTTATATATGGAATACCATCAGGATCAACTTTTCCCTTTTCAATGGCAATTGCTTTCTCTTCTTCGCCAGCTTTCTTTATTTCTTCCCAAGCGGTTGCATGAATTGCATCAGCTATTTCACTTTGAATTTTCAAAAACGTATAATTTGACATAATCGGTATATCGCAGTAGCTGAAAATTTCTTGCATTTGGCTGTAGCCTCCGCCGGTTGAAATCATACCCAAAACGATTAATTTGTTTAAGTCTGCAGTGTCAGGGTTCTCTGTACATATTCTTTTTTCTTCGTGGCATATGGAACATTTAATTACAAACGTGCTTTGCAATCCAACAGATATTTCTTTTGTTATTTTTAAACTTGTACTCTCGCAACCAAAAATGCCCAAATGTTTAAAATTAGTTACTTCGTTAAAGAAGAAATTAATATCAATTATTCTTCTTCCGGAAATATCACATATGGTCTGACATCTTTGGGATACCTTTTCAGAATATTCGGTTGAAATTTCTGTTTCGGGTTGTGAACTAGAAACTTGTTCTGGACTAATCGATTTGGAATTACTATCATCACTGTCATAATCTATCAAGTTTAGTTTTTTCATATCTCTACTGCTCTCAACCCTATCATGAGATGGTCCTGCAACTTCCGAAGTAGGTAAATCCATGGCAAAATTAGAAATACTGACAACTTTTTTACTTGGGGTGGCGGTGTCCTGAGTTGTCAGTTTTTTGCGTTGCCTAAAGAAATATTAGGTAAGATAAAACCAGTATTTTTTACAGGAGAATTCTGTTTATCACCAAATGGGGAGCATAAATTTACACCAATATTAATATATTTCTAAAACAAGCATTTGATTCTTTTTCAGCTGTATTATTTGTTTAAACAAATTGTTGAAAATTGTGAGTAAGTTTCTCGACCCTTATATAAAAATAATTTATATCCCTCTTTAGTATTTAAGCTTATTATAACAGCACTGTTCACACTTTATAAAACGTAGAGATAAATCCCAGTATTTTAATTTAGAAGAAACTGAATTTACCAAAAAACTACTTAGTATATAGAAAAGGGATTCTGGAAATCGGTTGACTGGCTGGTATCAATGGAAATGTCTCATAACTCATCATAATGTTCGACAAATTTTTTTTAACACTTTTAGGTGTGTAGTTTGGAAAACAACATCACAAATCAATATTTCAGGATAATTTCGTTTTTTTTTGTTTTATATCCTAGGGCAAGAATTATCTAATTTGAAAGAACAGCTGGTCTGAACACAACTAGTGACAGCAGCTTGTTTACACTGTGTTTTTTTTTCAAATAAACTAATTTTTTTTTCATAAAAAATAAATAAGAAAATAAATATATTCGTTACATATTATACTCAAATTACAAAGAGTAAGAAAAAGTTAAGATAATTGCGTTATTAAAATTTAAAAAAGATAGCTATGAAAGGTTTATGTTTTTGTAAAAACGTTGTTTTTATGCTTTAGGATCTCTTGATACATTTTTGGATAATACCTATCCTAGGAGTTTAATCGAGATATCAATTACCTCTTTTTGTAATAGAAAACAAACAGCGTACATAAGCATCATAGGGCTGATGTCAGTAGTTGTGTCCAAAACGGATGCTTTTTTAAAATAATTAGGATAATTCTTGGCCTAGGGCCTAAAAAAAATTCGAATACTCCCGAAATATTGTAGGTCATAAAACAACGTTACAACGTAACATGACAAAAACAACTAACAAAATGTCACTTACTAACAATTTTAAACTTTCTGTACGGCTTTACTTGTACTTTTTTAAAACTGAGCGTATGAAACGGTTATGCACGTTATGTTCTATTTTATTTCTACAGCATATGAAAAGGAGCAAAATCAATAATCTTGAGAATTTCATTCACCTGTCAAATTTCATATTTTAACAATTAAATACCATAATTTTATTTTGTGTTACCATGGTTATTCTATTGTTGCAAAAAATTATCGTGATAATTTTTTGACATATTTTCTTTTTGTCAGTCATAACAAACAAAAAGCAACATCAGTCCATGAAATTCCCTTACAAATATAACGCGGGCATTGATAATTTACCGGTAATTTTAGCCAAATATGCCGTCATGCAATTTGGAGCAAGCAAAAGCATTCGTGCACTACGTGCACTCATGCTTTTTTTGCCTCCAAATTGTATTCAAGCATATTTTCCTAAAATTACCGATAATTTTCAATGCACTTGTTATATTATATATGATAATAAAAATTATACAACTTTGCAATTATTTCTAAAATGATTGTAAGTACTCACCTGAGTAATTTAAGTTTTTGTTGAATACTTCGTCGACGGCCACACGGAGTACGATTTGTGCTAGTATACTTTTGCGGCATATTGATAATATAAAATAGAAACACACTGTAGATACAACTTCACAATAGATTCACAACGAACAGTTCAAATCACAAATGAATAAAAATCTATGTAGTTCTTAGTTTTTATATTCAATTATACTCCAATTACCAAAATAAAAACCTTCTTTCACAAAAATAGGCTAAGTACTTAGGTAGCAGATATCAGTGGCGTGGAGGTGCTAGAAAAATGTAAATGGATCCGATTTTTTTGAGGTAGGCATATAAGATCCTGGTATCTAGCTATTGTTTAGTTTTTACTGTAGATATATTTTTATCGCTTTTCTAGACGAAAAGTTAAACCTTTGAGCTTAAAAAGTAGGTACACGACTTTTCGTCGATTGGTACTGTTTGCTGACGCTTTCCGTGTGATGCGATATACAATATCTATCGGTTCTACTCGTGTCGCATTATCTTTGCGTTAGCTCCAGAGAATAACATGATTTTTTATTATTATTATTAATATTATTATTATTATTATTATTATTATTATTATTATTATTATTATTATTATTATTATTATTATTTAGCAATAGTAAGCGGTAAAACCGATGAGACCATTGCATCTATTCTATTATCACATGTATATTCTGTATCGGATTGGCGCTGAAATTCAATTATTTTATTCCATTCTCGTATAGGTGCGACGATACGGTACTGTGTTTCTAAAAAAAAGGTCTAGGTACTTCGTTTGTTCTCTTGTTTAATAAATAAGCATGGTGAAAAATTATTCATATGAGAGAATTTTAATTCAAAAACTATTGACCTTACAAAATATTTCAACACCAATGCTGAAAAATTCACAATAAAACAGTTTGTACATTGTGTTATGTATAAACTACCTAAGTACCTAAACTTAATTTGGATGGGCAACTTTAATTTAAGGGTATGCCTGTGCCTTCTTCCCCCCTGACGCCGCCACTGGCATATATGCAGGTGTTCTTATACCTACTATTAATTAATTAACACTTTAGTCGGTAGGTAATAATAAGATTAACAGACATGTATCTTGGTACCTATATTAAAAATTAGAATACGATTTCAGAAGTTTTATTACCTTTTTTAAATCATTAAAATCATTATAATAAGCTTTTCCAAGGAATTTATAAAATTAACAGATTTTATTTTCCAAAATTTTTTGCTCTCCTTAATTTTATTTTTTGTACATATTAATAAAATAAGAATCCGTATAACGATTAGATGCATTATTTTAACTTAGAATACAATAACAAGTAAAATACTTATTTCCCACAAAACAAATTTCTGGTCTCCGAAATAAAATCAACCAAAACTCATTAGCATAATAAAGAACCTACCGCCTTGCATCGTGCTTTCAGTGTGTGTCGATGTTTACGGAATATTTTTCACCACGTCATAAGCTCGCTAGTATGCCCACTTCGGGTGAGACTCTCTTGCAAATATATTTCTTGCTGCACAAAGTTCCGCCTTCATCTTAGTTTTTTATTCTCTATCCAAAAATACCAACTTCCGATTTAACATGTTAAACCAAAAAAACGGTTTTAACGGTTTAACATGTTAAACCGGAAGTTGGTATTTTTGGATAGAGAATAAAAAACTAAGATGAACCGTTCCAATGTTACAGTCTGTCAAAGTCAAAAAATGCCATATTTTAAACGTCAATTACTGACCAAATTGATTACATAGACTTGTATTACGTAACTAATCTAGTTGATCTCTTCTTCTATTTATAACTTTAAGAAAACTTAGAAATCATCAGTTTATGTTTATGATCGAGTTCGATCCGATCAATCGAATTACATTTTCCTAGAATTCCATTGATGTTATGTAAAATAATATGTGTTTAGTAGTATACAGTGACCGGCAAAAAGTTAGACCCATATGGGAAACGTTTTTATTATTGAAATTGTAAAAAAACTTTTTATGCTGATATATCTAGCAATCATATTTACCAATTATAAGTATTTCTGCAACAATATGCTTACGAAAGGTAGTTCTTTCTAATTTTGAACAAGTTTTAATGTGTCTCCTACCAAATTGAATATTAGAAAAAAGAATACTTGGAATCAATTTATTTATTTTTAGAAATTATTATAATTTAACAATAGTAAGCGGTAAAACCGATGAGACTATTGCATCTATTCTATAATCACATGTAAATATCACTCTCAATCTATTCTTAAATAAATTTATTGAAGTTACATTAACTGTGTCTTCGAACACGGTTCGAAGGAAAGTTTCTTCGTAGAAGTTTGGGACATCCTTCCTTTGATAATTTATTATTATGGCCCGTCAGTTGTTGGTTTTCCGATGACTGAAAGATTTCTAGGTTACAAGAATAATGACAGGTAATTAATTTAAAGGTCTCAATTAAGTCTCCTTGAATTCTTCTTTGGTGGAGGGTTGGAAGGTTTAGTTTTTGCAGTCTTTCTTGATAAGGTAGATTTTTTAGTTCCGTGGCTAGCTTGGTGGGTCTACGTTAAACTCTTTTGATCCTTTACGTAATAGGGGTTCTCAAATCTTGGCCTTATATAAGATTTATACAGTTTTAAAAAACATTTCGGAGTAAGGTTCATAAAAGATTTAGACACCAGATATATAAGTCTGTTGATTTTCTTAATTATGCTATTTATATGTGTTTTCCATTTAAAGTCTTGGTAAATGATGATTCCTAGGTCTTTATGGTCCCAGGATATTCAGTATTCACCTCAAGACGACTGGAGATGCTTACCAGTTGAAATGTGGTGATTCTAAACAAATAAAGACAGTGCAAGTCCAAAACTCTACTGCCATTCAGGGTATATGTAAGTTTGGGGTTGTTTTTTCCCTAGTGAAGTACGGAGCACTTTGAGTCATTCAAAGGTAGGTAACTGTCCAAGTTTTTATAGTTTGTATGTCTTGCTGTAGGTCTTCAGATTCTGTTGTCGAATTGCAGTAGCAGTTAGTGTCATCAGCAAAAGAAATTTTTTCAGTTTTTAAATTTTTTGGCAAATCGCTAATGTAGAGTAAAAAAAGCAAGAGACCAAGCACCGATCCCTGGGATACACCACTGAATACCTCACTCAGTCTTGATGTTGACAGCTCGATCCTGACAAAGAAATGTCTATTTTTTAAGAAGTCCTCTATAAACCTTAGCAAATGTCCTCTCACACCATAGTGATTAAGTTTGTATACGAGTTTGGTAAGGGGTACCTGGTCGAAAGCTTTTTAAAAATCTAAATAGAAACCATCTATAGGCTCTTCGTTGTCATTTGCATTCATCCAGTGGTCAATTCTTGTCAACATGTTAGTAAATGTTGATCTTCCAGGCAAAAAGCCGTGCTGCGATTGAAGAATGCTGTTGTTCTCTACAAGAAAGGGCGTCATTTCTTTGACTATAATTTTCTCCATGCATTTACAAAGTGTGCTTGTTAAACTCAATTTAGCTACCGTTTGTTTCATTATTGCCAGTGTAGGCAATGCTTTTTTGCCGTTATTATATGCACACCACTGGTGTATGAACGATAATTTAGTGGCGTTATAATATAAATAATTAAAGTGCTAATTTTGTAGTTTGAAAGATGCCATTGCAAGGAAATCACCCGTATTTAATACCAAAAGGCTTTATTACCAAAAAGCTCTGGCTTAAAATGTTCGTTAGCTTTATTTTATTTACTGTACAGACTTAGCAGGTACAAGGGTTAAATAATGAAAGTCAATTAATGTACATATTCATACAGTTATTAGGTTTTGAGTTTGTTTCAAAGGCAGCATAAATTGGGTCTGGTTGGTATCAAGAAGGGATTATATATTAAATTTCTCTCATTTCTGATTCATAATGAAATTTTAGAATTTTTAAACTCGATTTTGAATATTTATACATTTTCTTAAATCGAGTAATATATTATACAGTGTGTCCAAAAAAGTATGCAACATAAGGGAAATTTTTTTATTATCAATTTCTTAGAAAATTGTTTTTTTAATCAAAGTTGGTGAATGCCTTATAGTATATTACATAACAAGTGATGAAAGTGATACTTTTCAAACGAGGAGATATTTGGCACGAGGCGTCAGCCGAGTGCGGAAATTCTCCGAGTTTTAGAATAATCATTTTCACACGAGTAATGTACACTATTTTTCCAACGACCACAAAGAATTATTATTAAAAAACCTTTGATTTGTGAAAAAAAATATTTCAACTCTAGAGTTGAAAAAAATATTTCAACTCTAGAGTGGAAATACAAGGCACACTATTAATTTAAACATACGATGCCAATTTGATGGACCACCCCTATTTATTAAAAAAAGAACAAATTTTAGAAAGTAGTTTAGTGTTTAACTTATTTATCATCTATTTTTCGAGTGATTTCGAATTAGAGTGTGAAAATACGCCATATGAAATTATAAAAAAGTTAAAAATATACTCAAAAATCTATTACCAGTCAAAACAAGCCCCGCTGAAGAAAATGTCATATATTAAACATGAAATTGTTATTTGTTGCCATAGCGTAGAGACTAGAGCTATGGCCTACAGATTGAAAGGTCATAGGTTCAAATCCCATCAGGAGTATTTGACTTTTTTTTTATAAAAACATTAAATAATTTATAGAAATAGGTATTTTGAATTGAAGTCTTCCTTGTTGGATGATTTTTTAAAATTTAATCAAGGAAAGATGCATTATATATAAATTTAAAAAATTCATCCAACAAGGAAGATTTCAATTCAAAATACCTAATTCTATAAATTGTTTATTGTTTTTATAAAAAAAAGTCAAATGCTCCTGATGGGATTTGAACTTGTGACCTTTCGATCTATAGGCCATAGCTCTAGTCTCTACGCTATGGCAACACATAACAATTTTATGTTTAATATATGACATTTTCTTCAGCGGGGCTTGTTTTGACTGGAAATAGATTTTTTAGTATATTCTTAACTTTTTTATAATTTCAGATGGCGTATTTTCACACTCTAATTCGAAATCAATCAACAAATACATGATAAATAAGTTAGACAATAAACTGCTTTCTAAAATTTATTCTTACTAATAAATAGGCGTGGTCTGTCAAATTGGCACCATAATATTTAAATTAAATAGTGTGCCTTGTATTTCCACTCTAGAGTTGAAATATTTTCTTTCAACACGCGTGTGATATTCGGCGCTTTCGAGCCAAGTTAACCGTGTTTTTTTTCTCATTTTCATAGGTGGTCGTAGGAAAAAATTATAAACGCATAATTCAGATTTAACAGGCTAATAGTAAGGCCGCAAATGTAATTTTTTAAAAGTTGCCTTAGTAGTAAAGTTCTTTAATTGTAAAAAATACAACAACATTTTATATAAAAATGTTCGAATAGGAAATTTGAGTTGTGTCCAAATTTTAAATTTGTTTCCTTAAACCTCTATTTTTCTCTAAACGGTCGAATTTTTGTTAACGAAATTTAAACTAATTTACCAAATAACTTAACCATAAGTTCATAATGAAATAGTATTTTACGTTACAAGGCCGGTAGGTTACACACGAGTACGAGTTGGTTTAAGTACAAGGCGACGTAGGAGCCAAGTCTGGAATATATACGAGTGCTGTAATAACACCTAACGGACGTGTATCGTATGATATTTTATTTCATCCTGTCTTTATAATCCTTTTTAAAAAGAATAAACAAATAGGTCATATTAACTTCTAAGTGACAACTTGTCAAAGATCGAAAGTGACCAGTCATTGTTTCTAAAATCATACCATTGTTGCTAGGGGCAACCCATTACAGTATCTGATACTGTAATGTTCCATTTACCGGCCGCAAATGAGTACAGGGTAAGTAAATTTACTGGACAGGATGAAATAAATATATTAAATAGTTGCAAACTTTTTAAAAAATTTGAATGATGCTAGTTGGTTTAGATATTAACGTGTTGCACGCATATTTAAAAACATTTTACCCAACTTGTGTTCTAATCAAAACTAGGATAGAAACCCACTTTATTCATCCTACGGGAAATAACTAATAATTTATTTGTTATTTTCACTCAGTACGCTTAAGTCAAAAAACCTACTTTAAAAAATGTATATAAAATAGGTTTGCTTTTTTTAAAGAGTAGACCGTGAAAACACAAATTTCGTATTTGGACTTAGTTAAGTAAGTTAATTTTCAACAATATTTTCATATACATCTTTTCTAAATTAAGGAAATTTTTCAAAAATGGTATTTGCTCCCTTACTATTAACCGCAAGTAAAATCTGAAATAAGCGTTTATAGTTTTATCAAGAATACAATTTTCTAAAAAATCGGTAATAAAATAATTTCCCATATGTTGCATACTTTTTTGGACGCACTGTATAATTCATCAAAGCCATTATCCAAAAGATCTAAGTGAAAAATTGCAAATTTACGTTGAATCTATACATTATTTGTGCGAATTGGCTTTAGAAGAGAAAAAATGGACCAAAAAGTCTTTCTTCATAAAAGATTTTACCTTTAATACGTTATGAATTTAATTTTTTATATAAGGAGCATAAAAAATACAAAAACGTTATTGTGCTTAAGAGTAAACCATTTACTCCTGTCAATTTGTCACAATAATAAATTTATTACTGCGGAAAAATGTGCCTATTGCACGAGGACTATTTTAGCGTCTCAATCAGAAATATGAAGTATTGCTTGCTCACATAGTTAAACACGGTGAACGTATTACAGCGCTTGTAGCTTTGTACTTGTTATAAAGTGATTGTTAACATATAACATATTACATTGTTAGAAATCGATAACGATTAGAAGTTTTTGTGGACTCCTTGCAGGCGCATCCTTTTGGAAATATAAATCGGTTATTGGCATTAATTTCAAAAAAATATTTTTGCCACAAGAATAACTAACAGTAGTCATTATTGTTCCTTTGCCTTGCCTTAAGAACTTAATGAAGATCCAATTTATATTTTTACTTTTAATTTGAACTGACTAGGAACGTAAATCACATGACTATTAAAAATGGGTTTCAGTTTATACCTGGCAATATCACAATTTGTGTGAAATGAACCATGTATATCATTCATTTTCTGCCAAAAAAATAAATATTAAAAAATATGTTTTAAATTAAACCCTTATGTTGGGTTGCACAAAGACTTTTAACCAGAAATAACTATCCCGCAATTTTGAAAGGAATTATGTACTCACATTCAAAGGTGTCTAATTAGTAATTTAAAAATTAAGGTAACCGCACCACTATGATTGTGAGAAAATTACTTCTGCCAATGTTACATATGTCACAGTCAAACTTGCTGGTTAGTTAATTGTAGTTAAAAATCTTTGTGCAACCCGACATTTTAGTCATTAACCAATGGTAATATTAAAAGTAATGATTTTTATCGCATATTACTTTTAGAAAATCCCAGAAACTGAGGAAAGGCTTTGTTTACAAAATTAAGTTTATGGCATTTTAAATCCAATGTGTTATACAGAGTGTTCCTTATTGACGTGCTATTATTTTAAGGTATGATTCCTCAAATCCTTTTATGAAGAAAAGTTCATATAAACATAATATGTCCTAGGTTTTTGCTATTGAATTTTTTTTTCTTTAATTTGTTTTTTGTAATATCTCCGAAAGTACTTTAGATAATATTTTAAATTTTGGCATGTGCTAATAGGATATAAAATCACATATTTTAGTTATAAAAGTTATTTTTTTGTCCCACCAGTGGCGTCCCTGCAAACATGTCCTCTGATATTTTTTAGAAAAAAGTGGTACGCCACTGACATTTTTCCATGTGGATATTATTTATGATTAGCCTGGTCAATTCAGCATAAAATTGGTCTCTTGCGTTTTTCTGCTCAGGCATATCGTTCCTAATTATTTTAATTAAATTAAATTAGCTCTACTATTTATTATTACCATTGATAATGCAAAATTTTGTTTTATAAAAATTGTAGGAAATGACCATTGACCACCAACTTAATAGGTATGCAAAATGAAACTCTTTTAATTTAATTATTTTAATTAAGAACGGTGTGCCCGAGGAAAAAACGCAAGAGACAATTTTTATGATGAATTGACCAGGCTAATCAGAAATAATATATATCCACATGGAAAAATGTCAGTTGCGTACCACTTTTTTTCTAAAAAATATCAGAGGACATGTTTGCAGGGACACCACAGGTGGAACAAACAAATAACTTTTATAACTAAAACATGTGGTTTTATGTCCGATTAGCACATGCCAAAATTGAAAATATTATCTAAAGTACTTTCGGAGATATTACAAAAAACGATTTAAAGAAAAAAAAATTCAACACCCTGTAGCAAAAAATTTAAGCCGTTTAGGGAATATGTTTATATGAACTTTTCTTCATAAAATGACTTGAGAAATCACACCCTAAAATAATAGTCATTAAGGAACACCCTGTATATAAGTCCTACTGTTTTTCCACAATATAGTTTCACTAAAAATGACCGGTGATAAAAGAGGATAAAGAACGATTATAATTTTTTTTAGATCTATTCCTAGAAGTGTTTCGCCATATCATGGCTTATCAGTAGAGCTAGGATCCGACGAAAGAAGGGAATAACTCAAAACTATTTTAAGCAGTGTTTGGTGGAGTACACCAGCTAGATGTTGCATGGAGCAACAATTATTTTTGCCTAGCTGTAAAACTCCTTCTGTCAGTAAATAAACATCTTTTCTCTTCTGCGAGACTGTGCTTTGAACAATCGAATTATTTGCAGCTGAAAAGGCACTTTCACAAAAGATGAATTCCCAATGGAAACGGATGCAAGGCGCGGTGTTTGCAGCAAAACCGCATCTTTATAGTCTGCCCTAAATTGCTCTTTTGTCCTGAACAATATGCCTAACGACAGTCGACAAAAACCTTTTTTGGTAAATTTGAGACGAAAAGGAGGAATTGTTTTTAAGCATATACTATAAATTAATTTTAAACCATGTTGCAATAAAAATAAATATATTCGTGGTGAATATGAATTGGTTTCAAATTGTTATTATAGGTACTTATTTTGATAAACATGGGTAGAAAATATTATATGAGTTTATTAATAAGCATTAATGATATTTTGTAAGAAAAAAGACCCAAAGTCTAGGCCTCAAAATCTGTACGGTCTGGTTATTTTTGTTGTGACATATTTTCCTTTAACTGGTATCATCAGATCTAAGTAAGTGAAGACAATTACAAATGGCACGGAAAATCAAAATAAAACTAATATAAACAGCTAAAAAATATTAAAATTGTTTTTAAAACAAATGTACATCACAGCACAGTTAGCTAACTATACTAACACAAACGTCGGACGAAGGCAGTTGGTTGCCTTTTCTATCCTGAGATACCCAAAGTCACAACACAATTAATATATGTGATGATTGTCCTGCTGTGTACGTCGGCCAGTCAGGAAGAAAAATACCTACCAGAGTGCGTGTATGTACATCTTAGCTTCCTTAATAAATATAAAGATTCTAACATAACAGAAACTAAATCAGCTTTTGCCCCTCATTTGCTAACATAGGGACACACCGACACATGAATGAATTTAAATTGAAATAAGAAATCTCCCTAAAATAATAATAATATCATATTTTCCCAGAATCTATAAAGAAGCCGCCATGCGTCGCAATATCATCGAATAATATCAAAATTTCTTAAAATAAATAATTTAAAATAATTTTTATTTGTATAATAAGGAAAACACACGTGTGCCGCAACGTGTCAGGATTTTTTTATAATTGTTTTTTGTTTTGTATGCAGTAATAAATAAATTTGGCGATCGGCTTTGTCGGCTTAGATTTTATAAAATATTGTTTTACAAAAAAAATCCATTCCAGTTTTGTAAAGCTCTTTCATCGAGCGCGGGGCCCGGTCCCCTTGCAAGCGGGACTATTGGGAAAATAGGTCCTGGTTAAAATTAAGCACTTAATAAACAAAACTGTCATGGACACATATAAATTTGGACGACATCGATAACAAGTTCCCATTTTGGGTGGGTGTAGAATAGACAATCAATAACTAATTAGTAGGTAAACAAGGGGAAATATATGGACTTTAATATAATAGTATTTTTGGAAACGTGGTGGCGTTTCCAGCCTATTTTAAAGAGGTACCAGGATGTTAATACCTAAACATCATGTTCTGTTTTATCCTAGTATGCCTATCCCATCAATTTAATTTTCTAAACATTTCTCTCCTTCCTCACACTTCCATACACTTTAATTCCATAGTTTTTAATATGCCGGGCCCATAGTATCTGTCAAAATTAATTATTAAATTTCTACCCAAATTACTCTCCATATCTCTTAACAATTCTCCTCACACCTGGTTGTTAAACTTTTTATTCTGCGCTTAAACTCCATGGTATACCCAAAGCTACAAACCTTACTATGCTTTCCGTTTTCACGCTGTGGCGTGTATTTTGGTAATTATTCTCTCTATTCTACTAAAAGCTCCGTTAGGATGATATCTACACTTCTTCTTAATTTAATTCGTTCTCCTGAAGATAAATGCTTCTGCGTTCGAAACATGTAGAGAACTTTTATTTTAAAACAAGCCTTTCATTATTATAACAGTGAAGGAAGACTTTGAGTTCTTATTTCTTTCCTTATAATAACACAGGCCTGCATTTTTTAACACTTTAAAAGTTGATTTAAAATTTTTAACTGTTTCTGGTAATTGGGTAGCACTGTTTTTAGTTTTTTCTATCACGTAAGGTTATTTATGAAACCAGCAAAATCAAAAAATTAAGAAAAACACAATTTATTTCATTTATAAGCTAGCTTTATAACATATTAAAGAGAAAAATACAAAAACATACAAGATATAGACATTAAAACTATTCGAAATAGTTGCTTATTCTTTACGCTTCTTAAAAAACCGTTTTCTTTTTTTAGAAAAGCTTTTTTTGTTGTTTTTCTGCCGTATTCAGCTAAAGGAAGATGTCTCCCCAATGTCCAACAGTAATCGGCCATCATTTTTGTGTCCCAGCGTGCAGCGCCCCTGGTCTCTTTTTTCCATCTCTTTAATATCTTGATGAAATCTTTCACCTTGCTCTTCACTCACGTCCCCAAGACTTTCTGGGAAATAGTCCAAATGGGAATGTAAAAAGTAAATTTTTATGCTCATATTGCAACCAAGAATCCTGAAATTTTCCAGCATATTTTCAACGATCTCAACATATTTTGTGTCTTTATAACTCCCTAGAAATGTATGTACAACTTCTTTAAAAGCATTTTATGCATGTTTTTTCTTCGTCCATCACATTTTAAAATTCTCTATCTTTCATCAATCTCTTAATCGGCTGTCCTACAAAGATTCCCTTCTTTAATTTTGCCTCTGGCATAGCCGTAAATATGTTACACAAATATTTAAAACAATTTCCTTCTTTGTTTAATGCCTTAACAAATTATTTCATAAGTCCAAGTTTTATGTGAAGTGGTGGAAGTAAAACTTTTTTAGGGTCAATAAGACTTTCGCGAATTATATTTTTGGTTCCAGGTGTTAAAGTCTCTCTTTGTGACTAGTCTCTTTTTATTCAATGCTGATCTCGGTTCCTGCTGTCCCATTCGCACAGGACACATGGAAATTTTGTAAATCCAGACTGCTGACCCAAGAGAACGCCTAAAATTTTTTAGATTTCTACACAATTCCCAGTTGTGTTTTTTATATTGTATTCTTAAAAGTAAATCCTTTAAATTTTCATAGTTTTCTTTTAAATGAACTACATGGCCGACAGGAACAGAAGCAAAAAGATTGCCATTATGTTAAAGAACAGCTTTAAGGCTCCTGGCTTTAAAAAATTTGAAGCGCTAAATTTATTTTAACATGTATTACGCATTATAAGATTTTTTAAATATTTTTTCTTTTTTTTTGGGAAAAAAAAAATTCTGTGGGTGATGGAGCCCAATGGTATTTTAATTAGTTATTTCTATATAAAAACTAACCCTAACAAACAAAAATTATGTCATCACAAATTTCATGCAGGCCTGTGTAATTGTTTGTAAACATGACTTTTAGGAAAAGGGTTTGCGATGAATTTTAAATTTTCTACTGAATTTAACAAGAACTATGACAATATTTGTTGAAAAAGTAAACGACCAGAACCCTCCTTTCAAACAAGTCGATCTTTAAAACGAAAATCCTGGGAATGTTACTATATAGAACTAATAAAGGTAATCGAACATACATATTAGCTTTGATTTCTGTAGAAAATACATTTAACGAGAATAAGGAGACTTCAAAGTTAATAAATGTCGATTGTGTCTCCGATGAACCCGAAAAAAATCGTTTTCGTTCTTTATTCTCTCTTATCACCGGTTCCTTTTTAGTGAAATTATATTGCGTAAAAGCAGTAGGACTTCTAACACATTGGACATAAAATTTTATTAACTTAATGTTGTGCCTGAGGGAGTAGGCGATAGAAGATCAAATATAATATTAAAACTTAATTTAAACGATGTTTTAATTAAAAAATGAATATGTTTTTGGCGCTTGTTTGGTTATTCTTTAGATTTAGATGTTTAAAAAAAAATTATTAATGATGCATTATTTGTTTCTTTATACTCGTTAGGAAGATTATTAGTTTTTATCGCGGTTAGGATTCTGAACCGATTCTGGACCATTCGCATGGGCAGCTCAAATAATGGCGTGTGTGGATCACAAAATTCTTTTTTCCTACGCCCACCTATGAAAATGAGAAAAAAAACACGGTTAATTTGGCTAAAAAGCGCTGTATATCACACGCGTGTTGAAAAAAAAATATTTTTTGAAATACAATTCACACTATTTAATTTAAACATATGGTACAAATTTGACAGACCACCCCTATTTATTGAAAAGAACAAATTTTAGAAAGCAGTAATTGTAAAGTGCTTAACTTATGCATCATGTATTTGTCGAATAATTCAGAATTAGAGTGTAAAAATACGCCATCTGAAATTATAAAAAATGTTAATAATATACTGGAAAATCTATAACCAAAAAAAACAAATCGCGCTAAAGAGTGTCATGTATTAAACAACAAATATTTATCAGTAGCCATAGCGTAGAGAATAGAGTTCTAGCAACAGATCGCAAGGTCACAGGTTCAAAACCCATCAGGAGTATTTGACTTTTTTTTATAAATACATTAAATAATTTATAGAATTATTGAAATTGATTGAAATCTGCCTTGTTGGATGGATATTTTAAATTTATGTTTAATGCATCTTTACTTGATTAAATTTAAAATTTTCTTTCTGGTTAATCTAGAAATCAATCCAGGATTAGTTCTTCATATGATATAGGTATAAAATATGAAAAAATGAAAAATTAAACTACAAATAAAGGGAAAGCTGACATACTATGAAACAAGATATTAAGGGGAACATAATTCTAAGTATGCTAATTTTGATATATTTTTTTCAACACTAGTGTTGAAATATTTTTTTCACAAATTAAAGGCTTTTTTATTAATTCTGTGTTGTCTTAGGAAAAATAGTGTACATTACTTGTGTGAAAGTGATTATTCTAAAACTCGAAGAATTTCCACACTCGGCTGACGCCTCGTACTAAATATCTCCTCGTTTGAAAAGTATCACTTTTTATGTAATATACTATTTCCACACCCACATAAAAATTTGCTGTTGCCTTTACACTAAATTGATTGGAAAAGTGGGCTATTTTGGTTAACTGAACGGAAATCCTATATAGGATATGTAACTGACCAATCACAGTAGTCAATTACAAAGAAACCAAATTTACATGTTGTAAATTTTAGGAGTCGTTTTCTGACACTTGTCAGAAGTGAGGTTGAGAATATACTTCAAGATATGCAAATTTATCCCATAAAGATGTTATTTTTTAATTTAAAACAAAACATTTATCCCAGGAATTTTGCATACACACAATTTTTTTCTAAAGAGTGCATCAAATCGTTGCGAAAATTGAAGGAATAATTCTAAAATATATTTTTACTAAACTATTGTTATTTTCTGACCGAACTAAAGATGTGTGCACAGATCCAATTTCTTATTTCAAAAATCTTTAGTTTTCCAGTCATTTCTAGACAATTATTATAAAATTTAGTGCATAAAATATACTATACAGGGTGCTACAAATACGAAGATGGTGAAATTGAGGCTAAGTTGTGTATTATATAAGTATAATAATTTAGCAAAAGAAAATTGTAAATATTCCGAATGCTTCCGAAAAAAACCGAAATTTCTATTTTTGGGTTTTAATTTTTTGCGCCTACATTTTTGACTTGGGAAAAAAACCAAAAACACTTTATCGTAGCCGTCTTTTATGTTCTACAAGATAGCGTTATTAGTTTTCAATTCAACGTTTCGTTCTTTAAATACCAACCACAAGTCAATTTTTTTAAATACGGACCTGAAATTTTAAATACAGTTTTAGGGACTTCTAAGCTTTACAAATTTAATTCAATTTAAAGTCTTTGAAACTTTAACGTTTTGTCATCTAATAACATATTTTTTCCAGTTATCTTTTTATGTCATTACGATCCTGAACATTTAGAGCCAAACCAAAAAAAAAATTTGTAAGAGAAAAGACCAACAGTCTCGGCCTCAAATATTTTTCTGTCTGTTTATTTTTGTTACATGTTTCGCCAGAAATGGCATTATCAGACTGTATAAACAGTAAAAAAAAAATTGAAACAAAAACATTTAAAATATTCTTTCACCAAATTATTAAGCCCGAAAATACGCAACTTTGCCTCAATTTAATCATCTTCGTATATCTTATTATTTTCGAGATCCCCTTGTACGCACACGAATTTGTAGCACCCTGTATACTACTGTATTTACTATATAATTTTGGGTAGACAATCCTTGTCTACTCGCACGCTTCGCCACTGCATTGGGGATCCCACCAGATCCCCTAAAACCTCTTTCTCGTACCTTCGAACTTAAAATATATCGTCGCGACGCAGACTATTAATATAAAATTGGGTCACCGGGAAAAACAACGCCACAGGGAAGCGTCGGAAAACATAATGGGGCTTACGGAAATTGACATGGAAATAATCGTGGTATGGGCTTAAATATTTAATGTATTATATTTTATGGGACAAATTTTAAAATTACTGATTGGAGAGCGCATAAATCAAATATTGCCAAAGGGAAGAAGAAGGAATGAAAAGAAATATATGAAATGAATAGAAAGCCGTAGTGGTGTCTCGTCATGAAGTTATAATTCTAAACTAATCACTGAAAATGTCACCGGTACATAGAAAAAATATAGTATTTAATCAAAGTATTTTATTTATTTATTAAATAAATATTAAATCCAAATCTTTAATAATCTTACCTCAAATATACAAGAAATATTAGATCATAAATTTACATACTTTAAATATAAATAGAGAGTAAGATGGTTTAAATTTACAAACGGATTTAAGTGGATCCAAATTTCTTATTTTAAATTGCTGTTTTTTTTAAACCGATTTACAAAAAAAAAGAAGCAAGATTTTGAATTTCCTTACCAACGGAGATATCCATGTAGGTGTGCGAAAATTATTTTCATGCAGAACAAAAAACAAGAAAAAAGATATACTTTAGCCAATGAAAATCCTAAAAAAAATACCTCCAGTTCATTGTATCTAAAAATTATTGGAAATTATATTTTGGTAATAAAAATAACTTTTTTACATTCTCCAATATCTTAGTTCAATATTAAAAAGTTTTTAAAAATCAGTCAATGAACATGGTTCAAGATAATGCAATGTTTTTAATATACAGGGTCCAAACCCCTAAACAGAATTGGGATGCTTGCAAATGGAAATAGTAGGAAATTTTTACGAGCGTGTGTACGTTGTTGCCAAATGATTAAAAGATTCTCCTATTGTGGGTTTTATTTGGGCTCAAATAGGTATATTCTTTTCTCACCGGTGAATTCAACCAGTGGTGGAACTAATGAACTTATGATTGACAGCTGATGAAATGACGTCATTAACCAGTTGGTGAATTATTTTACGTTCATAGAAATCACCAGAAATCCACCATGAATAAAAGAACATGATTTATGTCCAACCGGTAATACAATAGGCAATTTAAGAACGCGATTCGGCTCAACCAGTGCCGTGGACTCGCCGGTGTAAAAAAGAATATACCTAATTAAACACATCGTTAGATTGCTTAAAACATATTCTAACCTCAAACTAGTCAAAATACTAATAACGACAAATAATTTGAGAAAATGTCTCATAGAATGACAGCTAAAAATGCTTCTGTGACTGCCACCACAGGTGGTATTCTCGTATTCCTAATAATTTTCATGAAGTACCTATTTACATAAATCGACCTTAATCCACGTAGCGCATTAAAAATTTCACCAACATAGGTATTAAGTTCAATTATCGAGGTGGCATATTTTGTAATTGTATCCGTATCAAGATTTAAATGAAAACCGCAACAGAATCGAACTTGAAACGTGTCAGTTTGACATAACTTTAGGTTAAGCTGAACTACTGTAGACATTATTTATAAAATAGTTATCTTGTCAAAACGATTTGAGTATACTAGATTCTTATCTATTCTTTATGAATTCGAGAAGTAAATATATATTTTAAAACACAGTGAGTGAATCAGCATTACGATGCCATGCGAAATGCCTTTAACATACAGTCAACGAACAGTCATAATAAATTTATTTTTCGGATCGATCGTGCAAAACTTGGCAACGTTTGCCTCCTAGCGGTAAAAAGTGAAAATATGAAAATCAAAAATGATAATTTTGACATTAAGAACAATAAATTATTTATTTCCAGCTTTAATAAATAAAAAGTGGCGAGAGTTTAGTGCTTGAAAGTTTTGTGGGTTAATTATAAAAAAACAATATGGCGAGACAGTGTCAGGTTGGCAAAATAACCGATTCAGTGCGCGGATTTCATAGTAGTCTACACATGCTATCGCCCTCTTATAAACAGTGTGTTGTAGGGTCGGCGCAAAAGTAATTTTATGAATGAGATGCGGGGTCTATCTTTGCTTTCTCCCCGTTGGTTTCTTCCTTTCAGTCTTTCGATTCAAATCATCTGATAAAATGTGTATAAATTACAGAAAGGTTTATAGTATTAATGTAGTTCAATATATTTTTAAGGTTTTATTTTACGCTTTTTAGTCAATAGATATTGGTGAAGTCGGTCATTTTTTTGAGTCAATTTTTTTCTGGTATACAGAAACTTACATTTATCATTTGTCATAAACTGGATAATAACCTTGAATAGCTGCAGACAATATCCATGTTAATATAAAGGCTGACGTTCAACCACAATACTGGAACTTCGTGGAAACTAATCCACATCTGGATGATGTATTGTCATGTCGGGTAATAAACGAGCAAGCGGGTAGACAATTAATTTTCTCTTTCATTACATCATGCAATTTAATTAAGGACGCGGATTAAAGACTATCGAAAGTATCCCGCGTCGAGTAAAGGCCGTTTCGTTGCGCTCTGGATTGCAATAGCAATTTTTCTAAGAATCGATTCTTTAATAAGATAATTGAGAGGGTCCGAAGTTTCAAATAGAAAATAGTTATTTACGAATAAAGTATTGTTCATATTACAACCCGAGATGTTAAAGTTATCAAACGAAGTTATCCGTAATAAAAACTTACAACACTATTGTACAATATTTTATCTACTTCTTAGTAATATACAGGGTGATTCCTAAGTTAATACTTATTTTTTAGCTATGTATAGAAGGCATTAAAATAAACAACATTTTCAAATATCTTTTTTCAAAAAACTCCAAAATAAGGTAACATTCATTCATTACGCTATGGATCAAATACGGTTCTGCCTAACTTGCTCGTTGAATAACATTAAGAAAAATTCTGGGTGTAGGTTGACCCGCAAGGGAAAACGTTTTGCGTATAATCTCAAAGCAGCAGCTGCACTTTGACGATACTCACTGTAAATTAGCACCATATCTACTAGTTCACTATTTTCAAATTTTACCATTTTTACATTGCAGCGTATTGCCAAATAACTCTAACTACCGACGCATAAATTGTATGACTAAAAAGAGATAAGACAAACAACATAAAATATAGCAGACTACGTTTTGATGACCAGGCCCGCACTTAGATTTTTTACTCTTGTATCTCGCCTATTTTTAAGATTTTTGAAAAAAGGTATTTGAAAATGTTGTTTATTTTAATGCCTTCTATACATAGCTAAAAAAGAAGTATCAACTTAGGAATCACCCTGTATAATAAATAAAAAGTATCATCATAAAATTTAAATGACAAGATAAGCAGCCTTAAACAAAAAAAGGGAACCATATATTAGGTCCATTTATTAAGTTTTCTTATGTCGCCTTTGCATAAACTGAATGAGAATAGTAGTTTGTACAACGTGAGCGGATATGATGTCTACATCTGACGAGGAAGTAAATGACCACGAGTGCTTAAACTTTCGAGTGCGATATAGACATCCTCTCGAGTTGAACAGTATATTTTTTCTACGACCAAACTTACGAACCTTATGCTAAAAATGATAAAAAAACGTTTGCAGGCTGCCGGGCTCGAACTCACGACCATTGGATCGAAAGGTCAACGCTCTACCGTCTCGACTACAGAATCGTTTAAAAAAATTATGGTGGACCTAACTCAAAAAGTGAGTAAAATAAAATTAATTTTTTGTGCACAATCAGCAGGTCGCATTATTAATAAATTTATTATAGTTGCGTAAGTATATAGCCCGGTCAAATTAGACCAAAAAATGAAAGTGAAGGTACATAAATTTACAACAAGCTGAAAATCAGTAAAAATTTTCAACATACAATTATAAATAAAATTTGTAAGTTCCCCACTATTTCCGTTAATGGAAAAAATTTGACTCAACATAATGGGTTTTCGCGATTTTTAGCAAAACGGTAAGTTTTATCATAACAGACAGACAAAAATTAGGTCATAAAATTATCTATAAAAAATGTATTAATACTTTTTTTTCCTACGAGCCACCGTTTCTGAGATATAACGATTCAAAACGTTGTAATCGTCGTAATATGCATGAGTAGATACGCCACATATATAATATATCTCTAGAGTTGTAATATATGTTAAAATATTTTCTATCGGTCATTGTAACTTTCACTTAAAATATAAAATATACATAACCTATAACTATAAGTCGTGTAGGGTTGGGAACGACTTCGCTATAACTATAAGAATATCAAGTTAAATGAAACCCCTTCATTTATTCGTCAGTGTAACCTCAAGAACACATCTGTCTTCTGTTCAATTGTGCTATAATAAATGAAATACCGTTAGTTTAGTCTTAAGCGCTACTCTGTAGTAAAAACACGTGTTTATCCTAACCTATATCATGCTTTTTTAAATTTTATTACAACAATGTGAATACTATTTTCTTCTTAAAACCAGGAAAAGCTAACATCAATTGAAAATATATTCATCAAAAAGTTTATCTACTTTTGCAAAGTGTCAAAATCATGTACTATTTTTACACGCAATAACTGGCTGTGATACGACATCTGCATTTTACAGGAGGGGTAAAACGACAATTTTTAAAATGTTTGAAAAACAAGATTTAATTCAATTTGCTGAAGTTTTTAAAAACAGTAATTCAACTCAACAAGAAGTTATCACTAATGGCATTCCCTTTTTTCTTTTAATGTACGGAGCTCCTTAAAAAACTACCTGCTTAGATAAGCATCGATATGCATGTTTTGCTAAAAATACAAAAAATAAAAAACAGGTACTATTAGCTTGTCTTCCTCCAACCTGAGCTGCTTACTACCACCTGCTCCGGAAAAATTGCTAAACACAATTTTTTGCAACTGCAAAAAGGAATTCAGTGCTAAATGTGGTTGTAAAAAAGTGGGACTGTTTTGTTCTCTAGCATGTACAAATTGTCAAGGCCGCTCGTGCTCTAATGTTGAATCACCAACAATTGAGGATTCGTTTAATTCCAACGAGGTGACTTGCGATACATCGCTATTGACACAATTTACTTGCACCCAGAATGAAGATGAAGAACAAGGAGAAAATCAAGAAGAAGAACAAGAAGAATAATTTGAAACTTACGAGTCCGACGAATAAACTTCACTACTTTTTTTTTAATCAACATCGCTTTTATCTTTTCCAATCTTTGCTAATTTCCGTTATTTAGCAATAGTTTTAAATTAAACAGGATCAGAAATGACTTGTGAAGTAGGCCTACTGGGGAAACCTCGTTAAAAAAAACGCGCTAAGTACACTAGCTCATGGGTGACGTGTGCATATTATGACGATTACAACTTTTACAACTTTTTGAATCGTTATATCTCAGAAACGGTGGCTCATAGGAAAAAAAGTATAAATACATTTTTATAGATAATTTTATGGTCTACAATTTTTGTCTGGAGTATTTTTATAATAAAACTTACCGCTTTGCAAAAAGTCGCGAAAAACTCATTTTTTTGACCTTTGACCTCGAGTCAAATTTTTTCAATACGCAATGATTACAAATTTTATTTTTCTCCAAATGACATTAAATATAGCTTTTTAATGATACTGAATAGGCCTAAAAGGGACACTTTTAAAAAGTGAACTTTTTCTGCCTAGGCAGTAAAAGTCGTTGCTATGCAACGTTCCAGGTAATAATTTAAATCAACAACTTGTAATTAAAATTGACAATGACGTTAGATAAACACAAAATTATTGACTTTTTAATGAAAAAATGACACAAAACTGATTTAATTACACTACAACTATAAACTACAACAGAATATTTCCACTTATTACAAATATTTATCGTGACTTGTGAACAATGATTTAATACAATTGAACTTTCTCCACTTCCCTCTTTTTTCGAAAAATTAACAATATTTTTATCCACACTAGTTGATACTACGGAAACGCCTGAAAATATTTTATTGCCGATGTTTGACTTATTGGCTAGTGAATCCTCGATATAGCCCTCCGCGACCGCGGAGGACTTCCATCCCCCATGCTGCTTCAACATTGTTATATCCCCACCAGAGTGCACCAGCAACGTGGCCGAAGTTCTGCGAAAGCAGTGCCCAGTATACTCTCTCGCATTGGCTAGTCCCAGAAAATTAGCAATTTCTTTTGGTATTTTACCAAACTTGTGAATTCCAATGAATTGTTGATGTGCTTTACCGTTCGCATACTTATAGAAGAAACGCCGATTATTCAAGTTCGAAGGTCTGGAGGCTGCATATTTTCTGTAAATATTTAAATATTCTGTTACCACAAAAGATCTTGATCTTTTCGTCTTCGTATTTGGTAGCATAATTAGCAATTTGTCTCCCATATCATTTATATCATCCGTTTTCATTTGCAAAAGCTCATCACATCTACAAGCTCCAGCGACTCCAATAATAAGTACAACCTAAAAGTAAATATGAATTGAAAAATAGTTATTTAATTCATAATATAGCTATTTTCCTAACAAGTGCAGAAAATCGATTTTTCCGCACGCAAATGCCGTTGACAGCACGACGCGTAGCGGAGTGGTGTCAAGCATTTAAGTATATATATATATAGCCGAGGCGCGCGTGTGATATTCGGCGCTTTCGAGCCAGGTTAACCGTGCTTTTTTTCTCGTTTTCATAGGTGGTCGTAGGAAAATAACTATTATAGTTGTATTTTGAACTTTTTACTGATTTTCAGCTTGTTGTCAATTTATGTATATTCGAATGTCTAATTTGACCGGAGTATATAGATTTTGTTATATTAAACAAATTAACATACAAAAACTAATGTATTTAAGAACATAAACTATATTATTAAATTAAAATTTTATTGAAATTTTTTAAATTTTTCCTAAGTTTTGCTTAGAGGGGAACTTACATTAGCTGCGTCCCTATTGCAACGGTAACTTACTCGTTTATTGTGATCATCTAAAATCCCTGATATGCTTTCGTCTTTCTTAGGCGGTAATAAACAGTAATATCAGTTCATAACATCTATGCTAAAATATGGTGAGAAGTTTAGATAACAAGGGCGTTAAAACTTCACAGAAACTTACCACATCTAAATGATGAATTATCGTGCCTTGCAAGTAATGAAAATTTGAGGGGATAAACAATTAATTTTCTATTTTATTACTTGCAAATTTAATTAAGGTGTATAGTATACAATGTAAAATGCAGTTTACACTTTGTCATTGTTGAAGCAAGCTTTTTAATTATAGAATAGAGGTAAAAAAGAAAAAACTCTAATTACTTTTTTCTCCTACTTATATTGTAAACAACGCATTTTGACACTGTTTTGAAGGACGTAAGTAACAATTACCAAAAAGGTATCGATTACCCTTGACGACGGGTTGCAAGTCAACTTACCACCCTTGGGTGGTAATAATTTATGCCATATAAAAACAATGATTTATAAAAATTGAGTAGTCTTAAGTGATATGAATATTAATAGTAAAAAGAAAAGAAGCTTAGCGGCAAGCGGACAGAGTAGTGCGTCTATCTTTTGCATTAAAGTACACAGGGACGCCAAAGGTAATGGAATCCCTGATGCACAGGTAGACAATGACAGGCTGTTTCGTTCTTGTTAGAACTCATCAGAAAGCCATAACTCGTAAGCGACCCCCAGTAGAGCGAGCCTGTTCTTTCAAGGCGTTTTTAAGAAATAAAAACGCGATGAAAACCCAGTAACGTTATCAGAAGGAATCAACTCAATGCAAAAAATAGTCATCTAACGTGAAAACGTAGAAATAAATCTAAATAAATCAAGTACGGAACGGCCACTTCACCAGTATAGGAAACATTTTTTCGCTTCTCTATACATCGCCACGCTTTGTGGATTCAGATCTAGATCGTGCTGCAGTCGCCCACCGGTTTGCAGCACTATTCCGTAAATGCCGTGTGTAAGTATAAATAAAATAGTGGAATTTAGTGTACTGGGGGTCGCTTACAGGTTATGGCTTTCTGATGAGTTCTAACAAGAACGAAACAGTCTGTCATTGTCTACCTGTGCCCCAGGAATTCCATTACCTTTGGCGTCCCTGTGTACTTTAATGCAAAAGATAGGCGCACTACTCTGTCCGCTTGCCGCTAAGCTTCTTTTCTTTAACGGACACTAAATTCCACTATTTTATTAATAGTAAAATTATTACAACTATGAACATTATTTACAAAATCTGGATAAATGTTTCCTCGTTTTATCTCAATTTGTATGAAATGTTCCGACTCCATAATTTCTCCATCTCTAACCAAGTTTTCTGTTACTCATGAAATACTGCAGGAGACTTCTGGCTTCGTTATATGTCATAAAATTTTATTTGCAACTTCCTTTTTATTGTTGAAGCTCTCCGCACATAATTTCCGCAATAGTTGCCGATTTCCATCCGCCATGTCGCTTGAGAGCTAAGACATCAACTCCAGTATTCGCTAATAAAGTGGTCGACGTTCTTTTAAGGAAGTGTCCACTATACTCCTTAAAGTTCTAAAAGTTCAGAAATTTAGCAATTTTACTTGGAATTGAATAAATAGAGTTTTTCCAGACAGACTAGTTTAAGCACTTTCCATTTTGATATCCCATGACGAAGCGAGGATTGAAATTCGTCATGTGGGATCTTATATCAATGCAATTTTGAACTGTTTTGAAATAACAAACCTTCTCGTCATTACGTTTAGTCACTATAAATTTACGAGCCATCCATTTTTGGAATCAGTAATAGTAACAAATATGACTTAATTCAACATTGTCAATTTTCATTGCACAGAGTTCACTAGAACGGTACGATCCAGCAATTCCCATTATCAGTACAACCTTCATCATTAAATTAATATCATCAGGGCTTCAAATAGGAATTTGTTTACATCTTCCCTGTCAAACACATTTGATTTCTTAGGTTTATATACGTCATTTTTTTAGTTTAGGATAGTTGGAAATATTTATGTTTTCCTCTATGAAAACGGTGGACTTCAGCATGGAATATTCACACCATAAGCTTGATGGAGATTTCAATACAGCAGATTTTTTGGTGAAAGAACGCCAAAAGCACGGTTTCTGAAACTTCAGTAGGTAGTAGTCTTTGTTTGGCACCATTTCTTGAAGTATTGCTCCGTTGCTTCATACCTCTTTCTTGATTTTTCTGGCAACAGCGACAGACAAGCGATATTTGCTGATTCTTCTATATCCATTTGGCAGTTATACAAATTAATAATTTCAATTTCTCTCAATTTTTGATAATAAAAATCAGCTTAACGTTATTGATAAAATAACAATGTTTGTGATGCTATAGAAACCGGTGAAAGCTGCCCATAATTTCATGCGAAAAGTATAGAATTAAATTAATAAAAATCCATGAATAAATTATGTGGAAATGAGAAAAATTGTTATATACTTCACGGAATGTAAGTATAATTTCCTAGTCTCGAACTTTATTACCAGCCCTCGCTGTCGCTCGGGCGCAAAAACTAATACTACACTGATAAAAAGGATATCTTAATGTAAAGCAAAGCGAATTTAAAACAAGGCCGCCATGTCTTTCGATATGTTCAAATGAATATTTTCTTGGTACAAGTCAGTCATGTCCTTGGAAGCAAGTTCCGTAATTATCTTGGCGGAAAAAAATATAGAAATAAAATAAAAAACATAAAGTCTTTCTCCACTGGTTTATTAAACAAAAAGTTAGAAGTGGGTAGATGTTCTACATGTTTCGGGTGTAGCAACACCCATCATCAGGAACAAAATATAAAGAGAAAAATTCATAGAAAGGAACAGACGTAAATGGTGAGTGATAGTGAACCTCGATGGAGCTCTCATCGAGCCATGGAAGATTAAATGTTTAAAAATGGGATAGTGATTAAAAGAAAATTGACATATTTAAGTCTTAACACTGACCATGGGCAACAGGTAACAGTGGTAAGAAGAGGCCCGTTTGGGCAAAGAGAAAAAAATTTTTTTAAGAAATGTGAAAATGGAGACTCACAGGTCAAGAACCCTCATCACGGGAACCGTGGAGAGAAAGAAAATTTATTAATTTAGCCCTCTTTTTAAGGGAAAAATAAAATATTTTAGTTAAGAGAAGTAAAAGGCATAGAACTGATGTAAAATCTTAGTTCATAGCCGAAAAATAGAAGAATAAAATTTTTAAAAAATTTTTAAAGAAAATTTTTATTTAGGGGAACAAGCCCGAAATAAAAATAAAATAAATAAAAATTTTCTTTAAAAATTTTTTAAAAATTTTATTCTTCTATTTTTCGGCTATGAACTAAGATTTTACATCAGTTCTATGCCTTTTACTTCTCTTAACTAAAATATTTTATTTTTCCCTTAAAAAGAAGGCTAAATTAATAAATTTTCTTTCTCTCCACGGTTCCCGTGATGAGGGTTCTTGACCTGTGAGTCTCCATTTTCACATTTCTTAAAAAATTTTTTTTCTCTTTGCCCAAACGGGCCTCTTCTTACCACTGTTACCTGTTGCCCATGGTCAGTGTTAAGACTTAAATATGTCAATTTTCTTTTAATCACTATCCCATTTTTAAACATTTAATCTTCCATGGCTCGATGAGAGCTCCATCGAGGTTCACTATCACTCACCATTTACGTCTGTTCCTTTCTATGAATTTTTCTCTTTATATTTTGTTCCTGATGATGGGTGTTGCTACACCCGAAACATGTAGAACATCTACCCACTTCTAACTTTTTGTTTAATAAACCAGTGGAGAAAGACTTTATGTTTTTTATTTTATTTCTATAAATTAACTCCACTTTAAGAATGGACTACTTCTTCAAAAAAAAAAAAAAGGAAAAAAATATGTTTTAAACTAAGATAAGGTTGATTATTTTTGTTACTTTGATTCAAGAACTTTAGTACCTACCTTAAAGAACCTGTCTTTGACGCAAATTATTATTATACTGGTCTCAAAGATAGCATACTTAGCTCAAGTAAATGTGACTTTAGTTCAAGAACACATTTCTTTGCTATTTGACCTGTAATTATGGTAGGATTAGTATAAAAAACGAGTTTGTCTTTAGATAAGCCAATATATTTCATATTAAAGAAAGAAAGAAAGTTAGTAAACATAAATTAATGGGAACAAACGTAAAAAGCATACTATTTAATAACAAAAATAAAATCGTTTCCGTCTTCTCTAAAATGGATATTCCAAACCTTCTTGGAGACTCATTCAATGGCCGAACAAAAAAGTTATCTAAAACAAACAGCAGCTTTAAAATTCAGAGTAACTTTTTTACTACAAATGCAAATAAGAAAGTATTTTCTATTGTGTAATCGAGAAACACACTATATATAAAAAAATACCTTGTGCAATACGGGTAGATTCAGGCTAAATTTAGATAGTTAGAGTTACAAGATTATAATGAGCTAACGTCTAGTTCAGTATAATGTAAAAATATATATTTTATACTTCTATGAAAACAAATATGTTAATATAATCCTATATAATACATACCATTAAACTTGCCGTGTTCAAGATTAAACTTCTCTAGAAAATCTTTAATCTCACTCATTGTTTATACATCACTTCCACTTAGACACAATTCTAAAGACTAGTAACAACTACGCCTAAATTAATTATTTATTATTTTGCGTAAGTACTTGTAAAAATGACCAGTTTAATCAAGGGACGAGAGCAGACTGGCGGGCTGGGATGCTTAGAATCTTCCAAACTGCTTGCTACATACCATACTCTTGGGACAAGGACACAGTACTTTGCCACAAAGAATATTACCTTTGTAAAATATACTATTTTAAAATTTTAACGGCCCAAGGACGCCAGCTTTTACATAAGGAATTTTGCTGCCAAGAACATAAACAGAAATTACCAAAGATATAAAAAACCATGTTTTAAGAACACATTAATTTCAAATAAGATTATTACCTTCAGATTAAGTAATTTACAGTCAAGATAATGTATTCTCTTGTGGCAAGAGCTGTCTTTTATCAGTGTACTAATACTACTAATAAATGTTACTTACATCCCTTGTAGTATAAATAACTGTTATATTGTCATTGATGAAAATATTTTCTTATTTAAAAATATTTTTTAAAAAATGCTTTTATATTATGTATTTAAACTACACTGGGGAAAGTTTAAGAAAGCTGTCATTATACTACCAAAACCCAGGTTGTTTTAGTAAGCCCTCATTGGATTTAAGAAATATCGTTGGAAACTTTTGTTATGTAAATCAAATCTTAGAGAACTACCGAGCACGAAATAAACGCGCGACTGCACCTATCCCAGCTATGCTTCAGCGCGCCTTGCTAGTATAAATAGAGCTGTAGTTAACATATCAATTTAGTGTTCACCTGAAGATACTTACCAGTTGAAACGTTATGATTTAAAAACAAATAAAGTCAATGAAAGTCCAAATTCGTGTCTGTTATTCAAGAAACTTCTTTGTCTCAAACCCTTAGACAGAGATTTATACAGGGTGCTACAAATTCGTGTGCATACAAAAACGGTAAGAGATATGAAGATGGTTAAATTGAGGCGTATTTTTGAGCTTAATAATTTGGTCAAAGAAAATTGTAATTCTCCTAATACTGCTACAAGAATCCGGAAAACCCTAAATTTTTAGTTTTGATTTTTAATTTTTTGCGCCTTCCTTTTTAACTTGGGAAAAAAGAAAAAACTTTTTTTTATAGCCGTTTCACTGTTCCACAAGATGGCGTTTTTAATTTTTAAAATTTGACGTTTTGTTCTTTAGATACCAACATCAAGTAAATTTTTTTAAATAGAGACCTGAAATTTTATATACACTTTTTTGGACTCTTAAGTTTTAGAAAAAACAATTTAAAGGTTTTTGAAAATATAATATTTTGTCATCTAATAACACATTTTTTCAAATTATTCTTTTACATCATTACGATCCTGAACATTTAGAGCCAAGATTTAAAAAAATAGCCCATTTTCACTCAGAGACCTGATATTTGATATTTTGTAAGAAAAAAGACCCAAAGTCCCGGCCTCAAATATTTTTCTGTCTGTTTATTTTTGTTACATGTTTCATCTATACACTAGTAGATTAAGACTCCAGTTAATTTTGTTTTCACATGGGAGCATTAATTTTTTCACTATAACTTCATGCAATGTAATTTAAATAAAGTAATTGCCAGGACCGTAGTAGTAAAGAAAGGATAATTTGAAATACTAATAATGTGTTATTTGACGACAAAATTTTAAAATTTTAATAACTTTTAAATTATATTAAATTTTTAAAGCTAAAAAAACCTTGAAACTGTTTTTAAATTTTCAGGTCCGTATTTAAAAAAATTGACTTGAGGTTAGAACAAGATAAAAGTTTTTGAACTAACTTCTTGGGTTGTATTTAGCCATTAGCTCCATCTCTTGGTACTGACGAGAGCAAAAGAGTTCTAAATAGGTCTGCAGGTAGTGACATCCTACCAATAGTAAAATTTTCACTTCTTGGTAGAACTATGCAATCTAATTTGTATTTTATTATATAACAGTGTTAGACGAAATACACACTCATGGCATAAGGTACTTTCAGGTGGGTTGACATTTATTTTTCTCACGACCACCTATAAAAAAAAGAAAAAAAGCACGGTAAATTTGGCTAGAAAGCGCCGTATATCACACTGGTGTTCAAAAAAAATATTTCAACCCTAGTGTTGAAATATCAAGGCACACTATTTAATTTAATTATATGGTGCCAATTTGACAGACCCCTATTTATTAAAACGAACAAATTTTAGAGAGCAGTAATTGTAAAGTGTTTAACTCATTTATCATGTATTTGTCGAGTGATTTAGAATTAGAGTGTTAACATACGCCATCTAAAATTATAAAAAATGTTAATAATATACTTGAAAATCTATTACCAGAAAAAACAAATTGCGCTGAAGAGAGTGTCATGCATTAAACAAGAAATCTTCATCGGTAGCGATAGCATAGAGAATAGAGCTCTAGTCTACAGGTCACAAGGTCACCGGTTCAAATCCCATCAGGAGTGTTTGACTTTTTTTATAAAAACATTAAAAAACTAATTAAAACATTTAAAAATTTATAGAATTACTTTGAATTGAAATCTTCTTTGTTGGGTGGATTTTTTAAATTTATGATTAATGCATCTTTTCTTGATTAATTTTAACGTTTTTCATTCTGGTTTCTCTAGAAGTCAATCCAGGATTAGTTCTTCCTATGATATATTAAATATGAAAAAATGAAAAAATTAAACTACAAATAAAAGAATAGCCTATTGACAAACTATGAATTGTGGTCGTAGGAAAAATAGTGTACATTACTCGTGTGAAAGTGATTATTCTAAAACTCGGAGAATTTCCGCATTCGGCTGACGCCTCGTGCTAAATATCTCCTCGTTTGAAACGTATCACTTTTATCACTTGTTATGTAATAAACTATTTCATACTTTTAAAATTTTTTTATAATTTATATTGTGTTGTCCTAAACTTAAAAAAAAATTCTTTCATTTACCGAAAATGTGTTTTTTTGGACAAACCGTGATGGTTTTCCCAGAAGTTCCCAATTGTTATTTTCATTGTAGCTTAATTTTTTATACTCATTATATAGACAGAAAAAAACAAAAAAATACCAAAAATACAGAAATCAAATGCTATATTGCTTCCGGCAAATAATCTGTTCAGAAAATAACGAACTTTGCTTGGCGAAATTTATAGCTGTATTTCCAATAAATAGAATGACAGAAAGCTTTTCTGTAAGATATATTTTGTGGCTACATAAAGAGAGATTTGCAGGCTATAAACAAATTGATGGATTGTACTGCTTATTGATTTTAAATATAATAACCAACAGTTTAAATAATAGATATTGGATTTTTACATTTCCTCAAATAGGCATAAGTTGTTTTTAAATTTTTTGTGGTTACCAAAGTATAACAACTTCTGATTTCGCCTAAAGAAGGTATAATATCGTTCTTTATACATCAATAATCTCTTAGAGAATATACACCCTGAATGGGCGGCGACTCTGTTTGCGGACGACTCTTCATTCATAGTTTCAGGTTCAAACCACGAAGAACTAAAGAACATATGCAATAGCGGTATGAAATTGCTCCCAGAATTATTTAATAAGAATTCCTTGTACCTTAATAGTTTCAAAACCACTTATATTAGGTTTCATACTGGTCAGAGTGGACGAAATATTGATATTGACCTTGATTTGAAGATTGGTAATGAAAACATTGCCCGCTCGAACTTTTCAAAATTTCTGGGTCTGACAATTGATCACAATCTTAATTGGAAGGAACATTGTTCTTTGATATATTCTAAGCTTAGTGGTCTTTGTTATGTGATCAGAAATTTAAGAATCGCTTTTTCTATAAGGGAGCTTTTCTCTGTTTACAATGCCTTTGTAGGCTCCCGCTTGCATTATGGTATTTGTTTTTGGGGGGTCTCCTCTGTGCTGCGTCAAGAGATGTTTTTATAATATAAAAAAGGGTGTCTGTTTAAAGGTTGGAGACAAAGACGTTTCTTGAACGGCAGTAGAGCATGACGCATCACCGCACCCGTCTAGTATAAATAGAGCTGTAGTTACGGTACTTATTTAGTATTCAACTGAAGACGACTGGAGATGCTTACCAGTTGAAACGTAGTGATTCTAAACAAATAAAGACAATGCAAGTCCACAGAAAAGGGTGTTGAGGTGCATTCTTGGCTCTCCACCCGGTACGACCTGCAGGTCACAATTTATGAGACGGGGAATCCTTACAAGTTAAAGTAAATTTATTTTTACAAATAAATCAAAATTTTTACAAAATCGTGATTATCAACAATACCTTACCCGTGATAGACATGATCTGAATACGATAGTAAGTAGACTAAATAAAATTCGCCACATAACTTAGGGCCAGTTGTTTTTAGCACCCTTCCCTAGAACATTAGGAACTCAAAAAATCTAAATACGTTTAAAAATCAACTCAGAAGTTTTTTGGTAAATCGAGAATTTCATAGTATGGATGAATATTGGGTCCAAGCATGATAAAGTATTAAACCTGTAAATCGGTGTTTGTTGTTTTATGTTTTTTTAATTGTTGTTTGTTTATGATTACGTTATTTACACTTGATGTATGTACTTTTTTATTGACGGATTTCATACATAATGTCACTTTGGAATTAAAAGTTATTATTACCTATATTATTATTATGTTATAAGTTTTATTTAGTTTTAAGTGCACTTTAATTTAAAACACAGAAAATGACTACGTTGGTGAGATTGTGTGGGTTTCCTAATTTAAAACATTTAGTTTATTTGTTTACAAAACGACATAAACTAGCTCCACGTATGATTTTTATTGATTGTGGTCAGGGGCGGTTTTAGACCCAAAATATTGGCGTAGCCAGAAAATATGCTCCGGAGGGGGGCTAGGGGGCGTAAGTAGGACATTTTTTTTTTCTGAAGAGAGGGATAGTCGGGACTATATGTATTCCATGGTATTGTACCTACCTAGCGAAGAAGGCGGAAAAGCGCCGCAGGCGAAAAATTTTCGGGGCCACGCCCAATGTTCGTTTAAAATTCAACTAACTACTATCAAATTTCGAAAATTAAATTATTACCTCTCCCCCTTTGCATGGTTGGATGAAATTTTTTTTTAATGTTTTTTTTTTATATTCCTGGCTGGCTTTTTATTAAAAAAAACATTTTTTATAATTGTGAAAAATATGAATATTGGTGTCAATCCAAAATTTTAACATAAGACGTATGTATGACTCTAACCAGCGTTTTTCATGATTAAAAAAAAAGTAAATATCGCTCACCACGCCAAAATTGATGTTTTTTTTCAGAAATCATGTACTTTAGGAGCGTAGATCTAAGAGCAGTTTTGGTGCAAATGCTTAGATTTGAAAATACTCCTTCTCCTCCGTATATTTATATTCCTAATAAAGCATTCTCATTTCATCCCGCACTATTTTTTTATTATAAATTATCACACTTCTTCCATAAAAAATGTTTCAATTGAAATATTTACCTTAATTTTTCTCTTAATAAATAAATACCGAATTGTTTTTGTTGTAAAAATATTTTGTTGCATTGGGTTATATTTTTGTTGATTTAAAATAGCTCTAAAAAAGGGAAAACGGAACAGACAAGTATATAATAGAAAAATTCTATAAAATATTCTTTTTACTCGTTTTCCTTATTGCATCCTAAATCAATAACTAAAACGATTTGCGTTCGAAACCTTAATCTCTATATAAAACAGGACTTTTTGAAGGAAAAGTTTAAAAGCTAAATGTTTCCTACAAGACCTTTGTAATCTAAGCCAAGAATACTATATTTAAAGATTTAAATTAAGAGTCCATGCGTGAGATGAAAATGCAGCCCGGCAACGCCCCCCCCCCCTTATATATGCCACTGGGCGCAGCCACAATTTTTGGTAGCCTTCGCAAGCAAATAACGCCACAGCCCAAAATTTTTTAGCATCATGCTCAAATAGTATCGAATTATATAAATAATAAAGCATCCGGAATTTTTTTTATCAGTGGCATGAGTTTTATAGTTTTTTTTTAGAAATGTTGGGGGGTCCTGGGCCCCCCAGCCCCATGGGAGTAATTGCCTCTCCCCCCCCTTATGAATGACCAAAGGTTTCGAGTTTATTTTTGATATTTCATAATTTCTTTATTCCTTGTTGCCTTTACTAACAAACATTTTCTTAAATTCATTTGTATTATTCATATTGGTATAAGCAGTTTTTAGTTGCTCCTTTCTTTTGTCGGATGTTAGCTCTACTGATGAGCCATGATATGGCGAAACGCGTCTAGGGATGGATCTGACAAAATAAAAATAAAATTCTTCTTCTGTATTTTTTTATATGTTCTACTTACGTCTGTCTGCTGTTCCTGTTATTCCTTTTAAAACTATTTTATTATACATAATTAAAATATGTCTTATACCACACAAAAATTCAGGGTGATTCCTAAGTTGGTACTTCTTTTTTAGCTGTATATAGAAGGCAATAATAAACAACATTTTGAAATACATTTTTTTTCAAAAAACTCAAAAATAGGCGAGACACAGAAGTAAAAAATCTAAGTGCTTGCCTGGTCATCAAAACGTGGCCTGCTATACTTTATGTTGTTTGTCTTATCTCTTATTAGTCATGCAATTTACGGGTCGGGGTTGAGTTATTTGGCAATACGCTGTGGTGTGTTTTTCTGAAGCAAGTTAATTTTAAATTAATGACACGTGAAAATGGTAAAATTTGAAAACAATGAACTAGTAGATATGGTGTTAATTTACGGTAAGTGTAGTTAAAGTGCGGCTGCTGCTTCGAGATTATACGCAGAATGCTTTCCCTTGTGGGCTCATCCTACACCCAGAAGTTTTCTTAATGTTATTCAACGGGCAAGTTAGGCAGAACCGTATTTGATCTATAGTGTTAATGAATATAATTACCTTACTTTTGAGTTTTTTGAAAAAAGGTATTTGAAAATGTTGTTTATTTGAATGCCTTCTATACACAGCTAAAGAAGAAGTATCAACCTAGAAATCATCTTGTATAATGAAAAAGTTCAAAAATTACATTCAAATTGATAATCGTTACTACAACCTGAGGTAGTAGAAAAAATATTTGCCTACCATTACTACACATTGGGAAGCACACTAATCTCTAGAGTATCCCCCCATGACAAAAATCCATCTTGTCTAAAAAATGTTTTTATTGTCCTTAACTTTGTAACTGTAGTGACATAAAATAAAATGAATTTTGAGGAATCCCGGACGTTTGATTTTTAAAATATTCTAGTAGAGAAGCAGAAATGCATTTTGTGCGAACATAAAGTTGACTTTATCCCTAGGGCTATTATAGCTTTGTTTCCTTGTTATAGAGATAACACTTTGCAATTGTACCTTTCAAGTCGTTAGACTTTATCAACTTTTATTTATTAGGAACTATAAAATACAATGAAAACTTTAATGTATTATTGGTATATACAAAGTCAAAGTATTCTTTTGTCTGAAAGATTAATTGGAATTTTATGGATGAAACTAAAAATTTACTTAATAGATATTTACATAAACATTGAAAGTATAAAGTTTTCGCATAAATTATTATCATTGAGAAACCAAAAAATATTATTATTATAATTCCGCCTCATTGCTGCTTGGAATATTCTTATTGCTTGCCGACATTTGTGTCAGAATCTCCTTCTTCTTCTTCGTCGTCCGCATCCTCTTCTTCTTCTTCTTCTTCTTCTTCTTCCTCAAAGACTTTTTTATCCTTGATACCTTCGCCAGTGAAAAATAATACAGCTCGAGGTACGACGCGTCTTCTGATATAATGACCAATCTCAAAGTCGCTGGTCAACAAATTACGAAGATCTTCATCAATTTATTTAAAGTTGGCAACTTCTTACTTTGAGGTTTTCTACATTGCCTGATGTTTTCACTTATTTCTTAAAAACGAATAGCTTTTTTGTTTGTTTTATTGGTGGAAAATTAGGCCTTAAGTTTTATTTCACTTATATAGAAATAAAATATGTACAGGATGTTAAATAATTTGTAGGCAGATTAAATAACTAAAAATATTTAAAAATAATGAAAATCCAAAAAAAATTATTAGGTACTTATTTTTTGAATTTCGATAACAAACGGCTAGATATTGTTCATATTTCAATATCTTTTAGTACCAAGCTAAATAGAAAAATAAATGGGCATAGATTGATGTAGAGTATATTGCCTGGTATTTTATTAAAAAAATAATAAAATTTACGTGACAACGTAATAAACTACTTTAATTTCTATATTATAATTGATTCATTGATTTATTTTCCAAGCTGTAACATTTTTTTTAAATACTTATATTTTAACACATTCGTAGATTTGCAAAGTTATCCAGTAATAATATTTTACTTTAGTGATAACTTTTAAAAATCAGAAAATTAAAAAAGTTTCTTTTCATCAAAAAATTACAAAATATTACTGTTAAATTATAAATTATTTTTTGGTAGCATTTTTAATGTAGCTTTTTATCAAAACGCATTTAAACTGCCTTAGAGTCCCAAACATTTTCACACACACACAACATTTCTGTTTTAATCTTATGAATATATTTGTAAATTGTAAATTTCACACTTGCTCCTTTTCCAAAAGCATTTGAAATATCTTAATGTCTGGTAAATATTTTTTTATTACAAACGGATGACAATGACAATTTATTAAAGCCCGAAGGTAGTTTAAATACATCTTGTATAAGAGCCAAGGTAGGAATCCTATCAAAAAAATATTCTATAAATTAACAATAATATTTTGTCAAACTTTTTAAATTTTCTTATTTTTTAAAGTTTTCACTTGTGTATTATAACTGAATCACCCTGTATAATTAGGATTAGAATGTGTTAGAAAATAATTATTGTAATAGAAATGTTACAGATTGGATAACAAATTAAAGAATCAATTATAACATTAAAACTAAAGTCCTTTTTTAGGTTTTAAGAATTTTAATTTTATTTTTAAAACATAAACTACCAGGCAATATACTCTACTACTTAACCTATGCTCATTTATTTTCCTCTATAGTTTGGTACTATAAGATATTAAAATATGAACAAAATCCAAACTTTTGTTTTCAATATTCTAGTAATATTTTTTTTTTGGATTTTCAAAATTCTTAAATATTATGAGTCATTTAATTCGTTTAAAAATTATTCAACATCCTGTACATATTTTATTGAAAGAAAACTAAAGAGCTCCTTTTTTGTCAATAAAAAAAATTTAAAGTTGACTTACTGTCATGGACACTATTATTAAGGATGTCAAAATCTACGAAATACTAAAACTGTTTTTGAAAATTATTAAAAAGTTAAGTAATTTAGAAAACCGCGGCTGTGGCTCAGAGGTAGAGCTACTGACATGCGACCGCGGCGACCCGGGTTCGATTCCCGGAGTGGGCATACGTATAATAAAAAAAGTATGTCCGAAATTCAGTGGATTTAAGAATTCAGGGAAGAGTGTAAAATGTATCATCTCCCAACCAACCCCGACCAACCCCATTCACGCCGGTAACCAGGCCGGATGAGATCGGACATCTCGTGGGGTGCGGAAGAAGGTACACACTCCCCAATCGGTAGGTCATGCAATGGCAATAAACCAAGGGTTGATAGCCCTTGGGGGGGTGTCGCATGACTGTGGATCGTGGTTCGGAACCCACGTTAAACTGTAGGTCCCCTCGGGAAAGGCCCTGGCAGCGAACGAAGAGGAAAAAAGCCTAATTCGAAAGAAGGGCAGAACGGCAAGTAATTTAGATGCTATAAAATTCTGTGTTGAGAGTGGGCCACCCTGTATACCTTGTTTTTGTTATTATATAGCGATAAATCAGTTACGTGCTATACGTGCATAATACGCGTACGCCAGAAATATAATATGCGCAACTCACTTATCTTAATATTTTGCAGCCAGAGCCGCTTTGCAAAATTAAAACTCTTTGAGGTTTCTGGTAATCCTTCTTAATACCACTCTAATAGAGGCCACGTACAGTGGCTGGATTTTGTTGATGTCACGTCGCCTTAGAAATGCCCTTTTTGTTCTGGAAGATTGAGTTCGTCTAGAACTTAACGGCATTATTATCATAATGAAAGTATATTTTTTAGTGACCATGATTTTTGTATAATATAATTTTAAATTTTTAAAGTAAAGGGGGGAGTTGGTTGTACACTGGGTTCTGAAGAGAGGAAAAAAGGTTGAATTTCAGTGTAACTATTTAATAACACTGACGCCAAGCGCTTTCGGCCTTATTTACTTAGGCCATCATTAGGGCTTAACCTAGTCAAACAGAGTTTTAAAAGCAATGCTTAAAAAGTTTTTGGTAGTACATAATTTATTTTTAAACCATAACAATCTAAGCAATTGCTTTCAAAACTCTGTTTTACTAGGTTAAGCCCTGATGATGGCCTTAAGTAAATAAGGCCGAAAACGCTTGGCGTCAGTGTTATTAAATAGTTGCACTGAAATACAACGTTTTTTCCTTTCTTAATTTTGAGAGCTTTTTATTAATATTATTATTAATATTTGCTATATTAATTTGTGGGTATAAACATCCTAAATGGTCAAGTTTTTTCAAGTTGGGCTTGAAGTTTTTCGTTAAAGCTCCCTTCACCGATATTATTATCTTAATATTGTCTATTTTGTCTAGTAGGTATCCATCCATTTTTTATTTCTATCGCCAAATTCGAGTACTTGGTTTTCTTTTCCGATTCGGTTTTAGAGCGGTTGTGTGTTAGTGGGCAACCTATATATCTATTATGAAAATTTTCTTCGTCGTATTTTCGATAAGAAGAATATCCGGACGGTTGTTTTCTACTGTTCAATCTGTTATTATTGGCCTGTCCCAGTATAAGAGATATTCAGGGGATTCAAGGACTGGCTCGGGTGAGTATTGCGAATATTTTTATTAATATTATTATTATTATTATTAATATTATTATTATTAATAATAATATTTTTATTATTATTGTCAGTAAGGTAAATTAAAAGAACATTTTCGTACTATGTTGCATGTTGCTTTTTACAGCGTGGATGTATAAGGGTATTTCTATACTATATTTCACTCAAGCTTTTATTGGCTGACAATGACACACGTCATTTCTATTAACATTCATTTTATAGAACTTAAAGTTTGGTCAGGGCAGGATTTCAATTTTTAATAAAAAGTCTGTGTAAAATAATTTATTTGTAGTTCTAATTAAATGAACAAGAATTACATAAGCAAAACTTTGATATTTAAAAAAAAACTTAAGGGAATTGAAATAAAATAAAATATTACAAAACATTTCAGTTAATTCTTTATTCATAAGTGCTGATATTTTGATTTAACGCACATATTTAATTTACAATACAAAAATATAGATACAACTGGCAGTCCTGGGTCCAGTATTATGGATAATTCACTACGCATAATGCACTATGTGGTTGTCAAATATCAAATATTATTTTATCTACTTTCATTTAGTAATATGAATTTTACAGTTCTGTAAATCGTTTTTTCATTACAGCACTAGTGCCGTAATGAAAAAAAACCGGTTTTATTAAAATTTGGCTGTTAAATAAAATCACACTTTTTAGAAGAATGATTTATTATTAACAATTATATCTTGACTGAAATCATAGTTCTCAACATTGAATACTGAGTCCATAGTGTAGATAGTTTCTGGGAGCGTTGCTTTACGGAAAAATAATCCAAAAGGATTTTCTCAGACACCTTCTTTATTTTGTTAGCTTTGCACCAATCTTCAAACTTCTGATACTCCAACTCATACCGCGCCTTGATTTTTGTCGGAACTAAACTTGAGATCGCTTCATTTGCCGCTGCTTCTATATCAGAGGGTAAACTTCCATCAGAATTGCTCATTTTGAAAAACGCTTTTCGTATTTGTTTGACAAAGTTTCGACAGTAACCATGCGAAACAGTAACTATGCGAAAGGTAACATAAAAAACTTGACTAGTAAACTTAATAGCATAGGTGCATTTTTATTTTTAAAAATGCCTGTTGCCAAATATTTTTATTCATAGATGAAAGTAGATAAAATTTTGTACAATATTCTTGTTGCAAATTCATATTACTACACTCGATGTTTTATTAAACTCAGCTGACGCTTCATTTGACAACTTTAACATCTCGTGTTGTAATATGAATCTTTACAACACTTATATCGTAAATAACTATTATAACTTGTAGTTAAAACCCATAAACAATAATACCTTCAGACTAAACTGGACCAGTACGTATTATACGAGACGTGAATGGTGCCCGAGGCGGGATTTACCAAACTTCCTAAACTTAGGGATGATTATTAAGGATTTAGCATATAATTTGATAGTTTGAACTTTAAAGCCATAGAAATTGTATATTGTTATACGACTAAGTATCTTAGATAAACATTATGCTTTTGACTGAGATCTTAAGGCTACCTCCAAGCTATGCAATTTATCGTTTGAGATAAAACGCAGCGATATCACAGAAACCTAAAATTGAAAGCTTTAAATAAAATAGTGACACATACCTTCGATGCAACAGAAAATCGCTGTGATATTATTTTTGTCGCATGCCCGTGCGATATGTCAAAAAAAAATATCGACAATTTTTTACCGCGCGGCATTCAATCACAATAGAAATCAAACAGTCATTTGCAGACAGCGCGGCGATTCTCTGAACTTAACAGCTCTTTAGCTTATCGTTTGGCGTTATTATTTTTGCTAAAGCTGACAACTAAGAATACATTTCATCATACGAAACACCAAGTTGTCCATAGTTTAGAAAAAGTAGTTTGTACAACAAGAGTGGATATGATGTCCCTATCGCACGAGGAAGTAAATTGAGCACGATGCCGTAGGCGGAATGCTCAAACTTCCGAGCGCAATATGGACAATCCACTCGAGTTGTATAGTAAATTTTTTCTACGACTTAACTTCCGAACTTCATGCTAATAATTTAAAAAAATTATTAATATTTAAATTAGGCATCATAACTTGTCTTGTAAGTTGGCCATGAACTTGTGAGAACGGTAATAAAAAAACAATTGAACAAAAATTAATTTTGATGGCAAACCCATGAACCAAATTACACTGTAACATATTTATCGATTTGGTTAAATTCTTATATTTAAACAAACTCATTTTTGAATATATCTATCCTTTTCACATTCGGCTTTTTGCTGAATAACAGACAAAAAGCGATATATGTATTGATAAAAACGAATAATTTATTTTCTTAACCAGGTATTTTGATTAATAATTGTTTTGCTGAAATGCACAGAAGAAAAATAGGTTTGTCGGGTTTATTTCTGCTTGCATAAGAATTATTACTCCGAAAGTACAATAAAAATAGCTGTAGAATTCGTTTTAAACAGTTAATAATGGATTTTGTGCATTAATATGAATTTTTAACGTTCGCTATGTTCAAATTTTTCAAAATAATCGCCAATTTACAAACTAGCAACACTGTTAAAGTGGAAAAAGGTGGCAATACTGTAAGTAGAACTTACATAAATAACCTTAAAAATTTTAGTAAAAAATAGATTTTTTTCTAGAAATCTTATAATTTCTTCTGTTTTATCGGGTTAACTTTATGTTTTACCATTTAAGGAAGAATTACCAGTTAATTTTCTATGTTTGTTGCGGATAATAAAAGCTTTAAGATCAATTGGGATTGGATTCCCGTTCGAAATATATCGGAAAATATCCCTGTGCACAAATATTTATAATAATATATTATTTATATGGAAAAAATAACCAAGGTTAGTAAGAAAACGTTCTATTGGTAGATATATAGTACATTTTATGCACAGCTTGTAGTAATGGTCTAGAAATGAGTGAAAATAAAGATATTTTTGAAATAAGAAAGCGCGTCTGTGCGCAAATCTTTAGTTCGGTCAGAAAATAACCATAATTTTGTAGAAATATATTTTGTTATTATACCTTCAATTTTCGCACCATTTCGTGTACTCTTTAGAAAAATATTGTGTATACATAGACTCTGGGATAAATGTTTTGAATTAAATTTAAAAAGAACAAATTTCATCTGACAGATTTGCATATTTTTGCAGCATATTGTTAACCTAACTTCTCTTAACTGTCAGAAAACGAATTTACAACATGTAAATTTGGCTTCTCTGTAATTAACTACTGTGATTGGTCAGTTTCATTACCTGACTAGGATGGATATGAAATTTTGCCGCACAGTTAACTTGAATAGCCTACTTTACTCGTCACTTAAGTGTAAAGGAAATAGCAAATTTCCATGTGGGAGTAGAAAAACGACATTGTTTATTTTTATTAATAAATTATCAATTTTTGACTGTTCTTATAAAATGCCAAATGTGAAAGAGATATAAACCTGATTAAAGTTGAGATAAATCGACAAATACTATAAACAATAATACTTTCGAAGAAATTTCTTCAATTATTTTTTATCATCTTTCTCACAAATTGTAATACCTAATTTAAATAAATTAAATTAGGATTTTCCTCCTATTTCGTCAGATCCATCTCCAGACGCGTTTCGCCATATGCTCATCAGTAGAGCTAGGATCCGACGAAAAAAAGGAATAATTCAATACTGCTTATGCAGTATTTGGTGGAAACGCCAGCAAGATGTTGCACGTAGCGACATCTGTGTCGTTGTTAGACACTCTACAGACTAATTTAAATAAGTTTTTTTAGAAAGGTTTAGTATAAGGTTAGTAAGAAATTTTATTATAAAAAAAATATACGGGGCAGCTGAAGTTGGTTTATCATATTGTGCTTAGAAGGTTGAGCCTACGGCATTGTGCTCAAAATATAACTAAATAACAATTGGTGACAGTAACCAGGGATTTTAATTCCGAAAGGTTTTCTTAATCCAGGGATTAGTTGTACCGAAAAAAATCAGATACCATTCAAAAACTTTTTTGTATTAACTTAAAACACAAGATTTAACAAAAAAAAACTTCTAAACGAACTTAAAGAATTGTGTTGTTAATATCAATAAATAAGTTTTAGGTTTACAAATTTAAAAAAAAAGATCGCACAAATATTAATGTGTCTAAAGTTTCGTCTCCCAGCCTCGAAAGTATTTTTTTACATAAACACCCTGCAGAAGAGAAACATCTCTCAGAGTCCACGCTTGTGGGCTTAATGGTAATGGTTATATGGATCAAAAATCGGTAATTATCCCGGGATTAACAGGACTAATCCCAGTATTTTCGAGACAGGTTTTCTTTCCGAGATCTCGGGATCTCCCGTAATGCCATCCCTAACAGTAACATACCAGTTGGCAAATTTAAAATGTTTTTAATTGAATAAAATTGTATTTTTTTCTATTAATTAAAAAAACAAACATTTAAAATAATTAAAACTACCCCAAAAATAGCACCGCCAGTCAAAATTGTTATACAAAATGGTAAAAGTAAATTTTAACGTTAACATTCACTTGGGTTTCTAGAAGAAATGCGCCGCATGCGAAAAATTTAGAAACAAAATTAATAAAATCAAGTCAAATGGGAATAAAATTAAAATTCTGGTAGAAAATGGCAATATCCCAACCTTCTTTTTATTTGCAGGAGATAATACTTTTTGGCCAGCTTAGGGAGGAAAGTACCTCCCTTGCTTCCCCCTCCCCCTCGGAATACCATGAAAGAAAATTTAATATTTTAAAAAATATTAAAATATTTTACTATCCGGAACTGAAACTTTGAACAAATATAGTAGCTTATATCATCATATCATTATTAAAAGTCTTCTTTAGACAGATATAATCACAAATGGTATTTAACAAAAATTACACCCATGGGCGCCCATTGAGTACATTTCCAGGGGGGGGGGGGGGGGGGGGGGGGGTTACCAACCAAAAAACTGTAAAACTTCTCTTCCAAGTGAATTCGGAAGAAACGCCCCCCCGTTCTTGTCGAAAGTGACCCAAAATAAAAAGTCCTCATAATTTTTATACCTCTTATGAAAAATTGTTTAAAAGAAAAGGTTGTCTCTACCGTATATCTAAGCACTTTGCCCTACCTTGCCCCCCCCCCCCCCCCCCCCCCCCCCTATCGGCGCCCATGATTTCGCCTTTCAACTGCATATTTTGGGATCAAACGCCCGTAAAAACACTATAAGAACTCGCTAATAGTTTACAACTTATAAATAACATATGTCAGTTTAAATAATAATTATGAGACATGGTCTTGCTAATTTTTGTTGTGCAGGTAATGTGCATCCGCAAAGAATGTCTCAAGGTAGTCTGGATGATGCTGCTGATGGTCAGTCGTTGCCCTGCTACGGCTCGCGACTCCTGCGAATGAACCGCTCGATCGTGGCGCCGCGCCGCCGGTCTTCCGCGATTTTAATTGACTTTCTGTTTACGTTTATTATCGTGATTTTAATTTTTTTTTTGTAAATTGGTGTATCACTTTTCAATCGTGAATTTTGACTATACCGGCTGCCGGAACTTCGAATGGAAATCTTGAAAATGGTAAGAGATTCGAAAACTTTAAAATTAAAGTAAAGTTAGACTTTTGGTGCTTAATAATAATGGTCAAATAAAATACATCAAGGTGACCTTTTAGTGGCTGTAATACGGCCAATTAAACTGCTGGTTATTTGGTTTCGAGCAAGAAAAATTTCGCCTAATTTTAAAAGTTAGTATTTTCTGAACCAGATATGATATCGATATCCGGGTTTTAATGCTTGATAGATATCCATTGGGAAAAAACTGCCAATATTGGATTTTCCTAAACTTTCAGAAAATTTTATATACAGGGTGTTAAAGAAGACGATGATTTTTGCTTCAATTTCAATAGCATGTAACTTTCACAATAATTTTTTTAAATTTTATCACTGTACGTCAATTGAATCACTAGTTCATAGAAAAGAAAGTGGTCTGTCAAGTTTTTGATATCTACTATATACAGTATGTCCACGGTTGGTATCTCTTATATATACAGTGTGTCCAGGGATAGAGTTCGGAAGAGGAAAAACTTCTTATTTGTGAATTTAGAAAAAAAAGTTATTCTTTATAAAAACGTCTGCTTGTTCTGAAACTACAATTTCGAATATCAAATTTACGATTGCTATACAGAGTACATCAAAAATAACATTTTTAATGACTTTGATTTCAATTTTGTTTTGAAATTATATAAAAATATTTTCAAAACTGTGATTTATTACACCAATTGTGCAAAAAAGGCATTGAAAAAAAAATCCAAAAAAATAAAAATGTTGTTTCCGACGAACCCTGTATAGTAATCGCAAATCTGATATTCGAAATTGTAGTTTTACCCGCAGACGTTTTTATAAAGAATAACTTTTTTTTCTAAATTCACAAATAAGAAGTTTTTCCTCTTCCGAACTCTATCCCTAGACACACTGTATATATAAGAGATACCAATTTTTTGAAAAACCTTGTTTTTTTTAACATGTTGGTATTTATAAATCCACCTGTGCTTTGTATCGTGCAAACTTTTTAAGTGATTATTACACCTTATAAAAATCTTGTTTATGTTCAGTTAGTATGGGAGGCGACTAAATACAAAATAACTGTTAAAAAAAAAGCGTCTCCCGGCTCTAAAAATCTTCTTACTCTCAAAAGTGACATCTAAAAAAAATTCTGACCCAAAAACATTCATTTTGTGAGGCTCGGGAGGGAAGGGGGGAGGGGGGTGAAACTGCCTTCGCAAACTCAAAAATAAGAAAAAAACTTGCCTAATCTAGGGGCGAGCACTTTCCAATAAAAAACAATCGTGAAAAGTTGTGAGATACTTATAAACCATAGACAATTATAAGTGATTATAGGTATGCCACTGCACATCACAACATTTACCTACAATAAAATTGTTAGTGAAAATAGATTAGCTTTTCATAAGGTATAATAACATTTGCAAAAGTTTGCACGATACAACGCACAGTGGGATCTATAGCGACCAAAAAGTTAAAAAAAAAACAAGTTATTTCAAAAAAATCTCTTAAAATATAGCAGATATCAAAAATATGACAGATTACTTTCTTTGCTATGAACTAGTGATTCAGTTGACGTACAGTTAGGGTTACCATCCGTCCTCTTTTCCCCGGACACTGTCCTCTTTTTTTAGCGGTCCGGGGGAAGTCCGGGGAAATTTTTACAAGAGTCCGGGATTAATACGATTTACAAAATGTCCACACAATTCATATTAACCAAAATATAATTATCAAAATAAAACCATCTCGATCACTGTGAATAAACATTTTTACCAAAATGATAAATTAGACGGGTGGAAGCTTTCCTATTAAGTGAAGGTGGTCATTTCCAACAATTTTTATAAAACACAATTTTTTAATATCAATGTTAATAATAAATAGTCGAGCTAATTTAATTTAATTATTTTAATTAAGAACGGTGTGCCTGAGGAGAAAAACGCAAGAGACCACTTTTATGCAGAATTGACCAGGCTAATCAGAAATAGTATCCACATGGAGAAATATCAGTGGCGTCCCACTTTTTTTCTAAAAAATATATAATCGCTTCTTCATTTAAAGTTTTAAAAATTATTCTATTGGCGATAACGCTGAAACGAATGGAGATATCGAGCTGCGGTTTAAATATTTTTTCTAGCAAATTTCATCTACTATTCGATTATGGTATCATAATTATATGTTATGATTTATTTTTTCGGAGTAAAATCAAAAAATGTGTTATTACAAATTGCGCCCTCTAGCATTTTTTTTGAGAACTATTATGGACAACTAAATACGATTGGTGAAAGTGCATACATTTCTCTTCCAAACAGTCTTTAGTTTGCTAAAATCGGATAGGTCGTTTAAAAGTTACAGCGATTTAACTGATTACACTTTCAACAGCTTCCCCCCCTCTTATTAAAGTCGGTACGTCAATGAGCATAAGACCAAAATGATGCATAATTGTCCAAGCTTTTTAATAGTGTTATCAAAGATATAGCTTAATGTGGAATTTTCGGAGATATGTAAAATTTTAAAATTTACTTTTCAATTACGCCATCTTGCGGCAAAATGCGGTACTTAAAAATAATTTCCAGCATTTTCTCTTGGGCACTTTTGTCATAAAAAAATTTACCCGGATACTGTACGATTACTAGTTTCTGAGATATGGCCGGCGGTCATTCTTAGTTGACCACCCGGTACCTTTACGTGGATAAGTCAAATAAACGAAAATGAAAAATTTTGTGCCGTACAAAGATCTGCGATATTGCGTTTTAAAACTTAAAAAACTTCGAATCCTTCCGTAGATATTTGAGCAAAACTGATTATTCGTGATTGGGTTTTTATTTTTTTTCTGGCTCTATTTAAAAAGATATGTCAAAATAAAGTTCACATTCTCATTATTATATTCTCTTCCCAACAATTTTCACTTTAAAAAAATAAAATTGATTATGAAACCTTACAGTAAAAATCTATTTACACCGACTTTACACAGGAAAAAAAAATATAACGAGAATATAAACTATATATTGACATATATCTCTGCAAATAGTAAAAAAAATAAATCGAAATCGTAAAAATTTAGTTGTGCCCAAATATCTTTCGAGATTTGAAAACACAACGTTGCAGAATCTAGTCGGGCGCAACTTGTTTCTAATTTAACCATTTCTGTATTTTTTATGCTTTACAAGATCCCTGTAAAGTGATTTCTTATCTGGGACACCCTGTGTAACATTTTTGGACCAGTGAATTAAAACTTGTTGGTTATGCTACTGTAGGAATATTTTTTTTTTCATTTAAGATAAATTCTGTAAAAAATCTTACTTAAAGAAAATAGCGTACAATTGAGTTATAAAAAGTTGGGGACAATAAGGTCTAACTTGGGGCTAATATTTCTTTTAGAACTTGGGCGAGTTTAGCATCATGGGAATTTAATATGGATTTTTTATAAATAAGCCTGAAAACTCCAAAGCTAAGCAACAATGACTGGCACTTTTATTGTTGTATTTTTTTTACCGGTAACTTTAAAGAATAAATTAAAAAACTTTTTTAAAGGAAATATTGAAAAAATTTAAGTGGTGTTATTGGAAGTTTAAAATTTTTTTTTGTAGTACACTGAAATTAATATTTGGTAATTAAATCGTAAAATAAAATATAACAACGGAACAAAGGTTTTTGTCTCCTACCTATGTTTCAAGGAAGGGAGCAGAGTCTGGTTGCCCAATGTTTGTTTTTATAATTTGTTAAATTACATTTTTCCTTCTATTTTTAAAATTTAAAAAATTACATAAAATACCATATTAGTAGTATTTCAGAAAATTGTTTGGAAAATACTAGTTTATTTATCGATGACTTAAATAATTACGATACAGGATAGCCTAAAGCTGGACTTATAAACTCTCGCTGGCGTTGTCGTTGGCGCTAGCGTTTATCGCCGACGTTCGTAGACGGCATTTATAAACTTTGCAGTTGGCATGGCGTTATTCCCGTTTGAGCTGCGGTTAACACTGTTAAAATAACCCAACATATACAGGATGTCCCACCGGGAAACGAATCGATCTATATATAGAAAACTATACTTAGGAAAATTTTGAAAATTTGACAGTACTTATGCTGAAGCTGATGGGGGCGACCGGGCTAAAATATTTTCATAATGGTGACACTTCCGGTTATACCGGAAGTAAGTGTCAACTTGCTTATTTTAAATGGGACACTCTATATATTATTACATTTTTGCATTCTACGCACGATTCTAGGCAGATTTTGTATACCATGTCCTATACCTATGTCTAAACATTTTTGACTTATTTGAATTTTTATGTCAAAAATGACGTTTGCAAGCCTTAGAATAATTATCAATTTTTTTTATAAAGAAGCCTTATTTATTTAATTTAAGTGGGATTCCTTGTTATAAAGGACCTGCTTTAATAGATTTTTTATAATACTTTGATAACTATTAATACAGGGTATTTACAAAATAAGATTAAAAATAAAAATGAAAAAACTGTCAAAAGTCCAGATTTTCAAATGGAAACACCCAAATTTCATAATTATTTAGCATTAAAAATAAGGGTAAGTTTGTAAAAAATTTATTAAAATATGATTGCTTTTTGTGAAACATTTTTACGCTAGGGGCTTGCTGGAAAAACGTTTGAAAAAACCCGAACGTCAGAACCTCTAAATATCATATCTTTAAGTCCTTGTATAATGGACATATATTATGCTTATTTAAAAAAGCTATTTGTGTGTGAAACTAACTGTAAACATGTAATTTGCTACCGAATATTAAACGTAAATACCGATTAAATTACAGGTATTCGGTTGCCGGCTACATGGCGCTACTGTTTTTATATCTAGTGTGGTTGATATCTGGTTTCTCGTAATGAAGCCTGTTTCAGCATCGTCAATTACTTATTATTACAGAAATAAATCGGCATCAATCATTCGAATAACATTAATTATTACACCTGATACACTACTTGATACTTATGTGTATGGTATAATGATTTGTGATTATCTATGAAATGCGGTGGCAAAAATAAAATAGTATTTCGAATTATATTTTATTATTTTTTATTATTATATTAATCATATACAGGGTGTCCCATAAATTATGAGTCGTAGAGTAACTGGAGATACTAGACATCACACTAAGCCGCTTAAGTCACATAAGTTTTTTCGGATTGTTACTCGTTCTAGAGATACAGGGTGTTGAAAGTAAAAGTTTATTCTCCAAACTAAGCCATAATTTTAAAACGGTTCAATGAATCGAAATGAAAGTTGGCAATAATATGTTTTTATGAGCAAGAAATAAGAATTTGTAGATATTGTAGAATTTTTAAGTTTCAAACTAAAGAGCGCTAGTTGCTTATACTGGGCTTCATAAATCTATGATTTTTTTCTTACCTGTGATATTAAGTGTTTTTCAATTATAGTTTCTTAAAAAGGGCATTTTCTGAGTCACAAATGTGTTCTTGATTGATCTTAATATCTTTAACGGGTTTTGAGATATTTCCCTTTAAACATCCCAAAGCATAAAGAAACATAGTACATGATTAAATTAATATTATAATTATCAAAAAAAACAAACTTATATGACATAATCGGCTTAGTTTGATGTCTAGTATCTCCAGTTACTCTACGGTCCATAAGTTATGGGACACCCTGTATATAATGAAAGACGAAATTATTTGTTAAATTTCCATATTATTTAAGCGCAATCGACTAATATTTCTAAATTCCTCTCCAAAGTTTCAACTTCTTTGCGAAATTTTATATACAAGGTGGAGCATCAAAAACGAAACCGAGACATTTACTGGCAGCTCAGTTCTTTTTTGGAAAAACGCTCAGACCCGTCGATTTTGTTTTCGAGGGGGACCGAAAATTGGCAAAAAATTACGTTAACACGTGCAGCCCCCTGGGCGGGGGTGGCACCAACCCTAAAATCTTAAATGGAAAGGGGGATCGAGTGATACCTTATGTTAAAGGTCTTTCAATTCCCTTTACTACTGAACTGAAGTATATGAATTTTACATTATTATAAAGGGAATTGAAAGACCTTTAAAATAAGGTATCACTCGAACCCCCCTTTTCATTTAAGATTTTAGGGGTGGTGCCACCCCCGCTTAGGAAGCTGCACGTGTTAACGTGATTTTGTGTCCCCCTCTAAAATAAAATCGACTAAGCGTTTTTGCAAAAAACTGAGTCGCCAGTAAATGTCTCTGTTTTGTTTTCGAGGCGCCTCTCTGTATATGTATACCGGGTGACACAGTCCGTTATTTTAGATGATGATATTTGAGATGTAGTGTGTAAATTATTATTTTCCAGCCAATTCAAACCTTCAAAACCACTTATTCTATGGAAAATTCTCTTTTCAATAACTTGTCGTCACACTTTATAATTTTTTTTTAAAATGACCGCCTATATTAATTTGCTGTTATTTTCTAAAATGTCCATAACGTTGGTAAAACAAGGTAAGTCGTAAAGAGTACCTAGGCCATGGAAATAGTGTTTCACGATACTAGAAATCGTGCACTTTGACTCTAAAAAGGTACACTTTTTACCAGTTAAGTTTTAATAATCGACCCCCAGCTTAATTCACTGCTGACGTCACTACGGGCTTCTACATAAAACATGATCGTAGTATTTTTAGAATATTTTTACGAAGCATTCTCCAGCTTTCGTATTATTTGCTGTTAAGAAAGGGTAAAAATCCGACATAAATTTCTACCGCTCCGATGCACATTCCTTTTCTTATACAATATCCGATCGATCAGTTAAATTGATGTTTAAAGCTTTTGGCTGCCATGTAACAGAAAAATATGTATAAAGTATAAAATAACACCAAGTAAAAAAAATTAAGATCTTCCTTAATGACGTGCTAATATTTTAGGGTGTGACTCCTCAAGTTATTTTATGAAGAAAAGTTCATATAAATATATGTCCTAAACGGCTTAAATTTTTTGCTACAGGGTGTTGAATTATTTTTTTTAATGCGTTTTTTGTAATAACTCCGAAAGTACTTTAGCCTATTTTAAATTTTGATATGTGCTAATAGGACATAAAACCACATGTTTAAGTTATAAAAGTTATTCTTTGTCCCACCAGTGGCAGCCCTGCAAACATATCCTCTGGTATTGAAAAAAAGTGGTACGCCACTGACATGTTTCAATTTGGATATTTTTCTAATTAGCCTGGTCAAGTCTACATAAAAATGGTCTCTTGGGTTTTTCTCCTCAGGCGCACCGTTCTTAATTAAAATAGTTAAATTGATATGATGAAATAGTAGAGCTAATTTAATTTAATTATTTTAATTAAGAGACCATTTTTATGTAGAATTGACAAGGCTAATTAGAAATAATATCTACATGGGAAAATGTCAGTGGCGCGCCACTTTTCTTCTAAAAAATATCAGAGGATATGTTTGCAGGGACGCCACTGGTGGGACAAAAAATAACTTTAATAACTTAAACATGTGGTTTTATGTCCTATTAGCACATGCCAAAATTGAAAATATTATTTAAAGTACTTTCGGAGATATTACAAAAAAATATTTAAAAAAAAAATCGACACCCTGTAGCAAAAAATTTAAGCCGTTTAGGTGTTTAGCACATATGTTTATGTGAACTTTTCTTCATAAAATAATTTAAGAAATCACACCCTGAAATATTAGCACGTCATTAACGAAGTATAATGTCTTTTTGACAAACTCTAATTACCAATATTTTTATTTTCCATCTTCTAAAACGAGGGGGAAAGTGGGTTTCATAGCAGCGTAATTGATAAGATCACAATTTTCGGAATTTATTTCTTTTTTAAATTGACCCGAACGGCACTGCTTGACTGGGTAAAGTAAGTACTACTAAGCTTTATGTCAAGCTTTATTCAACTCAATAGTAAAATTTAATTCTCATAGTTTTGTATTTTGAAAACATCAATTTTAAAATCAGCAGATTTTACATAACTTGATATTCTAGCCATCACCCTGTATAAAAAAGACATAAAGTGAAGTCACACATATTGTACTTGTGGTCCAAGAGACAGCCCATTTTGATGAAAATATGGAGTTTTGAAATTAAAGTAATTTTTTTAACTATTCCATAATTAATAAACGCAATGAATGTATATTATAGCTGGCGTTATTTTTTTGGAACTGCTTTACATTTTTTAAAACACATATTTTTTGTCCGCCATAGTAGTTTATCTGCGAACTGAAGCAGTTTTTTTTCACCTATTTCTCTTTTTTTTTAAATGTTGTTTATTTAGTTGAATTCTAGAGCACACACTTTTTGTCTGCCAGTATAATTCGTATACAAACTAGTTCTTTCAACTAGTTAAACAAGATGTTTAAGAAGAGCGATTGAGCCTGCCTCTAATGTGTTTCGTCACGAAAAGAGCACTGTGTGCAGAAACAGAAAAGTGAGCTTAGTTTTTCGATTTCGTTCTGAAATATGGATAAAAAAGTTTTTAAATTTTAAATTTCTTGTGGTCCATAATTGAATAATAAAATAGTTATTTTCCTAACAAGTGCGGAAAGCGATACAAGACGCGGAGCGGAGTTCGGGCAAGCGGTTAAGGGCGGAAAAGACACTTTACGCATGAGTTAGGAACATTATTTTTTCTACGACCGTATATACAAAAAAGTACAACCCATTTTTCAAAAATTATTTTATTTCAACATACATATACAAAACTTTAACTAAAAACTAGTAATTATTATAAATATTAATATTATTTATATATAATATTTCTCCTTACACCATGTAACAAAATGGTCGTATTGATTTTCATATCTTAGTCTGGATTTGGCAGGTAACAATTACACGCCTGGGTTATCATAGCAACTGATATCAAACCCAGTAGTTTGATAGTTGTTTTATGACATTACTTTAAAGAATGTACAGGGTTATATAAAAATATCTTCATTATTTTATATTTTCAAAAAATTTAAAATGCAACAAAAAGCTAGAAAAGATGTAGATTTTATTTGATGGACTATTTCGTAAATATTTATTTACCTGTTGTAACAATAGTTATAACTTTCGAAGTAAAAAACTATCCAATAAGGTCAAAATTTGCATTATTTTACTTTCCCACACTCTTTCCCGCACTAGTGCGGGAAAGTGACCTTTTCAAAACTAAAATGCGTGCGGGAAAATGGGTTAAAACGCACGGTCGTAAAAAAACACTTTTTTTCAAAACCAGTTAATACATTATGCGAGTTTTAGCGTTGCGTAGCAGAACTCTGTAATTGTAACTTAGACTTAGGTATATGTAATTAATGTTAAATATAAAAATTGCTTGATTTATAATAAATACATATGAGTTCCTCTAAACTAAACTATATTATAATATATTTATAAACAATATTGACCGATTCTAATAACGCTATACCTAAATATAGGTTCTCCTCTAAATGCCTTATTTTTATCTTAGTAGGTCTGCATTTTTCTCTAAGATTTTATCCTTCCCTTGAAGCTCTTTTAGCTCTTTAAGTTAATTCATTTCTGTAGTTAAATTTGAGGTGAAGGTCTCCTTGCAGCAAATTAGTCTCGACAAATAAATTCATTTCACTCTTCCTATTAAATCTCATTTGGCACAGGATTTATGAAAAGTTTTGACACAGTTAATCCGTGCACTCAGTTATAATACAAGTTATAAAAAATATAATAATATTAATTATAATTTGTACTAGGTAGTATAAACGAATAAAATACCATAACCCAATCGTTTACAATAATATTATTAGGCTTCATGTCATGACGGGTACTTTTTTTTGTAATATAAATTATTGTAGGTACTTATTATTTTATAATCTTCGTAATAGTTTCCACTAAAATTTAAAAACATTCTTCGTTTATTATTTGTGATTATGTGGTTCTATTAAAATTTATTATAAGTTGAACTATTTGGATATTATAAAGAATAAGTTAGTATGATGTAAGGAACCTCGACCGCCACTGGTCTGGTTTGCGTCTCGCTGTATAAAATAGAAAAAAAAGTGTGGCATCAGTATACAGGGACGCCAAAACAATAGTTTCCCTTAGACACAGGTAGACAATGACGACCGTTTTGTCCTTGTTAGAACTCTACGGAAAGCCAATAACTGTGGGCAACTACAGAAACAGCGAAATCGCGTTTTAAAGAATTTCTTCGGAATAACTAAGTAGTGAAAACATAGCAGCGTCATCTAGCAGGAACTCAAATGCTGAAGCCAAACCCACCTGTTAAAAGAAAATATATCTTATCGTTTACAATAAAATATATTAATTTTTTATTGATGGTTATTATATCTATTAATATAATTAATAATAACTATAAGATTATTTTATAATTTTTACAATAAAATATGGTAAAAGCAAAAACAAATATATTTCTTATTAGAGAATAATTTACCTAATACGATATTAAATTATAATAACTATAAGAATATTTTATAATTTTTACGGCAAAATCTAGTAAAAGCAGATAAAGAAATAATATTTCTTATTAGAAAATGTCGTACCATATAAGATATTAGTGAATTTTGCCAACCAAAAAAGTCCCGCTAATCGTTTTTTCAGACGCTAAAATCTCAGCAGTGTCTGTCGCCTGAAACCGGATTTTCTATTCGCTGAAAAGAATTATCTTTACCGCTGAATATGAAATAGGGTTTTAAATAAATTTTTTACGGATGCCGAGAAAATCACTGTTAAGTAATAATAACTACACGAATATTTTATAATTCTTACAAAAAAATATAGTAAAATCAAATAAAATTATAATATTTCTTATTAGAAATATCGTAATTTAATATTATAAGAAATTATTGTACAGGGTATTACTTTTCTAGTAAATTTTATTAACTATAATTTTATATTACCAGTTAATAAAATGTGATTCTGTATTTTATGATAATTAATATATAAAATACTAAATTTTTATTATTATTACATCACTTATATAAGCCAGGTTTCTCCATGTACTGCTTAACTGGATTGATGGGAGTTCCACTCGGTCGTAGAAAAAAACCTTGTGCCAAACACATGCAGGAATTGTCTTTTCGTACTTGACGGCAGTCGTGTGAAGAAAAATCACTTTCCGCCAGTGATATACGTAAACAGCGATTATTAAGTGTTTTTTTCAGGTATGCCGTGTCATCCTTTTTTTCTGCAGGAACGTCACATGATTTTTTTATTTTTACTTTTTTTTGCAGCCTTTCCTCGTTTTTATATTCATCGCACTTCAAAATTGTATCCTGTAATATGTATATATGTAGATTAAAAAGATAAGCGAAGAAAGCAAGGGAGAAAAACAAATTGGAAAAAGCAACCACAAGTGTTTTAAATTCATATTCCAATCTACATAAAATATATTTTTACAGGAAGTTGACACATTTGTTAGTATAGTTGTTTTAGATTATATTACAAACTGCTAAAATGTGCTAAAAGTCATTTTGTAGGAATATTTTTCAAAAGGAATATCCTCGATAAGCCAAGAGGGGATTTATAGTGGGAATAAAAGGGTATCATTTCCCATGAAAGGATACAATTATATACCGGGTGGTGTATCGTGGTTGGAACATAGGAAATCCCATGCAAGTTTAATACTTCTCAAATATTTACTCCTCTGTTCTCTTCTGTAGAGCGGGGTTGTAGAGAGACTGTTTTAGGGTGTGGTGGGTATACATGCGCAGTTTGAACTATTTTGGAATACCAGATCTTAACTTATTTAAATAAGATTGCGCTTGGTTTTTCATTGGAATTCAACAAGTGATGCTGCGGACAACAAAATTCCTTATAACGAGAACCTGAAGACGACTGAAATACTTACCAGTTGAAACGTTGTGATTTAAAACAAATAAAGATAATGCAAGTCCAAAACTCTACTGCCATTCAAGATTTTTTTTTGTTGTATTGGCATTATTTTTTGTTAAATATAACCAACAAAAAAAATCTTTTTTGGTTACGTAAACATAGGAACAAATAAAAATTAGTGTAAAATAAACATCTATTTTTGGGAGTATAGCGATTTTTTTTCTACCCCAAGATTATATTTTTATTTTCCGGGATTCCAGGATCGGAGAAGTATGTTAAAAATGGAAATGATCCCGGGATTCGAGGATCCCGGGATTGCAATCCCTAAGTGCTTCCCCGACCTGCAGCAGTTTACCGGGGAATTATTGCTGTAAATTTTGAACATAACGCCTTGCATTTTTAGTCTACGACTGCTTTTTAGGTTGACTATGTTTGTTTAGGAATAAGACTTTGCGTTTATATAATAAAATTTCTAGTAACATCATGAAGCGCGATTTTTTTTCGACCCCAAGAATATATAATTTTGTTCCCGGGATCCCGGGATCGGAAAAATATTTTAAAAATTGTAGCGATCCCGGGATTGCAATTCCTAGTATAGACTTACCTTGTTTTCCCTCTCTGAATAACGTATTCAGGATATTCCTTAATGACATGCTAATATTTTAGGGTGTGACTCTTTAAGTCATTTTATGAAGAAAAGTTCATATAAACATATAATGTCCTAAACGGCCTAATTTTTTTTAATGCGTTTTTTGTAATATCTCCGAAAGTACTTTAGATAATATTTTCAATTTTGGCATGTGCTAGAAGAACATAAAACCACATGTTTTAGTTATAAAAGTTATTTTTTTGTCCCACCAATGGCGTCCCTGCAAAGATATCCTCTGATATTTTATAGAAAAAAAGGTGTACGCCACTGACATTTTCCCATGTGAATATTATTTCTGATTAGCCTGGTCAATTCTGTATAAAAATGTTCTCTTGCGTTTTTCTCCTCAGGCATACCGTTCTTAATTAAAATAATGAAATTAAATTAGCTCTACTATTTCATCATATTATCAATTTAATTATTTTAATAAAGAACGGTGAGCATGAGGAGAAAAACGCAAGAAACCATTTTTATGTAGGATTGACCAGGCTAATTAGAAATAATATTTACATGGGAAAATGTCAGTTGCATACCACTTTTTTTCTAAAAAATATCATAGGATATCTTTGCAGGGACGCCACTAATGTGGTTTTATATCCTTTTAGCATATTATGCCAAAATTGAAAATATTATCTAAAGTACTTTCGAAGATATTATAAAAAACGCTTTAAAAAAAAATTCAACATCCTGAAGCAAAACATTTAAGCTGTTTAAGACATATATTTATATTAACTTTTCTTCATAAAATGACTTGAGTAATCACACCCTAAAATATTAGCACGCCATTAAGGAACACCCTGTATATTCAATTTTCCGTCTTCATAAAACAAAAATTATTAACGTCAAAAAGCTAACCGTCTTTGAGATAAGCGGGTATACAGAGTGTTTTGAAATGTATCGTCAATAATAGAGGATAAAGCAAGTAGATTTAATTTATATAAGGTCAATTTTATGTCCCAAATTCTTGAGCTGCAGACCATCACAGGTATGGGCGTCTGCAGGATTGTTTCTCAATGTGGGCCAAATCAAAAACTTTTTGTATGTTTTAAATATCTATACTCATTCCGAGTAGGGAAGAGTGGGAAGGCAATCAGAATATAACGAAAACAGATCACGCAATCTTCACAGACGGTTCAAAAATGGACGTTGGTGTGGGAGCCGGGGTCTTTTCCGAAAGTTTACAAATACAGAAATCGTATAGACTCCCCAACTATTGTAGTATTTTTCAAGCGGAAGTACTGGCAGTAGAGAAGGCGGTCAATATCCTGCAAGAACACCTTGGCTTGGGAGTAGCCTCGTCAATCACCATCTTCAGTGATAGTCAGGCGGCGATTAAGGCAATCTGTTCCAGCAGCGTTAAATCAAAGCTCGTAAAGCGATGCCGCAACAATCTATGCACACTTGGCAACCAACATCGGGTTATTCTGTGCTGGGTTCCTGGACACTCCAAAATAGATGGCAACGAGGCTGCCGATGCGCTCGCAAGAGAGGGCGCAGGCATGCCAGCTGATCTAGCAGACAATACAGTGAACAAACCACTGGGATTGGTCAAAGAGAAAATTGACTACACGGCCAAGCAGCTTGCACAGAACAGATGGACAGGGTTGACAACCTGTAGTACATCCAGGCAACTGTGGCCCACATTCGATAAAAAGAGAACCGCAGAGCTATTGAGACACAGTCGCAAAGACGTGAGAAATATTACTGCGGTTGTTACCGGACATTGCCTCTTCGGTAGACATGCCGAACGTATGCAAATACCCACTAACGACTGCAGAAGTTGCAGAGATGAGGAAGAGGAAGAAAGTATTCAACATTTTCTGTGTGAATGCCCTGGCCTCGCAAGAAGGAGGTTCACTACTCTGGGTGAATCATCTTTCGATAGCCTGGAGGAACTAAGCAACTTACAACTTGGACGGCTGAGCAGATTTCTGAACAGTAGTGGCTGGTTTGAATGAGTTGTTAAAATCCTTCCGCGGTTACGTCGCATAAACCATCAGTGATCTGATGAAGGTGGGTTCTACGGAACACGTGTGGTATCACAACGGACCTAATCAGGACTACGTGAGACTGTTTGGTCAGAACCAAGGGTCTGCCACTCTTACCTAACCTAACCTAACCTATGTTTTAAATATTACATTGCATACCTATACCATGTGGGTGTATTAAAAAAAATTACAGTGTGTGTTGAAAAGAAAAAGGTACATACATGGTAGAATAAGAATTGTCTGGGGCCTCCCTTGCTCCTCTCTGCGGGCGACCATGATCACAGGGCAGGGCGCAGGCAGAGGGGGGCTGGCCAGGGCGAAGTCCTGATAAACAAATATTGAGCCCTGGTAAAAAATATTTTGAAATAGAAAAAAATAAGTGTCAAAAATATCTGCAAGTTATTTGATAAGTTTAATAAAATAAAATTAATTAAATAATTTCGTCAAACGGGTAGAGTCCTGTCCTGCCCCTGTCTGTTCCGTTTTCCCTTTTTTAGAGCTATTTTAAATCAACAAAAATATAACCCAATGCAACAAAATATTTTTACAACAAAAACAAAAAACAATTAGGTATTTATTTTTAAAGAAAAAAATTATAGTAAACATTTTAATTGAAATATTTTTTATTAAAGAAGTGTGATGATTTATAATAAAAAAAATAGTACGGAAAGAAACGAGAATGCTTTATTATGAATATACAAAACGGCACTTAAGAAAGAGTATTTCAAAACCTAAGAATTTGCACCAAAAACTTCTCCTAGATTTACGCTCCAAAAATCATCAATTTTGGCGTGGAGAGCGATATTTACTGATTTTTAATTATGAAAAATCGAGCCCGAAAATCGCGTGTTAAAGTCATACATACGTCTTATGTTAAAATTTTGGATTGGCACTAATATTCATATTGTTTACAAATATAAAAAAATGTGTTTTTTTAATAAAGAGCCAGCTAGGAAAATCAAAAAAAAAAGTAAAAAAAAAACATTTACAAAAACAAATTTTAATAATTTTCATGAAATTTGTTAGGTGAATTTTAAACGAACTTTGGGCATGGCCCCGAAAATGTTTCGCCTGCGGCGCTTTTCCGTCTTCTTTCCTAGGTACAATATCATGAAATACATGTAGTCCCGACTGTCCCTTATTCCAGAAAAAAATGTCCTACTTACGCCCATTCAGCCCCCCCCCCCCGAGCATATTTTCTGGCTACGCCACTGCTTATAATAAATATAATACATGCATATGAATGAAGCATGTCGGATGTCGGTCGTTCTAAAATGTAAAAAATTCTACAGCGTCCCTTAAAAATCAAATATCATTATATTTCAACGTGAGAATATGGGCCCTGGTAAGGAATCGAATAGCCCTACCAAAAATTTGGTTCTGGTTACGGCCCTGTCACAGGGGGAGGTCGAAAATCAGGGTCCGTAAGGTGTTGGTTGCACATGTGCAACTTTATATTTGCCTCCACACTCGATTACACGCAGTTAAAGAAATAATTTTCCATTTCTTTATAATAACCATAAATCGCTAAAAACCAATCTAATTTTAAAAAATAGGAATTTATTAATACCTCTTCTGAAAAGGAAGAATAATTATGGTCCATTGGCATTTTCCTATAAATACAAAGAATTTCTTTCATGGCTGTAGCTTGAATTATCAGAAATATTCGAAAGAACGGAATTTCAGAAACCAAAGCCGGAAAGAATGAAATTATCCCAACGATTGAGCATATTTAGAGTTGGAAAAGTATACCCGGGATTTCTCAGGAGCTTTGCATTACGTCGGAAGCTTTAAACTTTATAGGATTATAAAGACCAGTTAAATGAAACTTAATTTAAGATTGCGACTAAATGTATTTCTATTTTTTTTCTAAAGAAACATGAACATGCGTGTCCACACGACTGGGTCTGATACAAAATATTCAATTAGGTAACGAGAATAGTAGTTTGTACAACAAGAGTGGATATGATGTTCATATCATTCAGGAAGTAAGTTGAACACGACGCCGTAGGCGCAATATGGACAATCCACTCGAGTTGTACAGTATATTTTTTCTACGACTCAACTTCCAACCTTCATACTAAGAATTTTTTAAAATGATTTAAATTAGGCATCATAACTTGTCTTTTAAGTTGGCCATGAACTTGTGAGAACAATAATGAAAAACAATTGAAAAAAAAATTATTTTTGATGGCAAACTCATGGACCAAATTACACTGTAACATATTTATCGATTTGGGTAATTTCTTATATTTTAACAAAATCACTCTAAATATATCTATCTTTCTCACATTTGGTCTTTTGCAGAATAACAGACAAAAAGCGATATATGTGTATAAATAAAAATGAACAATTTATTTTCTTAACCTTAGGTATTTTGGTTAACTGTTTTACTGAAATGCACAGAAGAAAAAAAGTTTGTCCGGGTTTATTTCTGTTTGCGTAAGAATTATAACTCCGAAAGTATAACAAAATAGTTGTAGAATCCGTTTTAAACAGTTTTAAATGGATTCTGTGCATTAATATGAATTTTTAACCTTCGCTATGGTAAAATTTTTCAAAATAATCGCCAATTTACAAACTAGCAACACTGTTAACGTAAAAAGAGAAGTGGCAATACTGTAAGTAGAAACAACATAACCTCAAAACCTTTAGTAAATAATGAATTTTTTTTCTAGAAATCTTATAATTTTATCTGTTTTCATTTCGTCGTACTTATATTTATGTTCCACCATTTAAGAAAGAATTACCAGTTAATTTTCTATGTTTGTTGTGTATAATAAAAGTTTTAAGTTCATTTGGGGTTGGATCCCCGTTCTAAATATATCAGAAAATATCCCGATGCACAATTTATAATAATATATTATTTTTATATGAACAAAAAATAACCAAGATTAGTAAAAAATGTTCATTTGGTAGATATACAGTACATATTATGAAACATAAAAGCTTGTAGTAATTGTCTATAATTGAGTGGAATTCGCAAATTTTTAGTTCGGCCAGAAAATAACAATAATTTGGTAGAAATATAAGTAATTATTTTGGTATTAATTTTGTTATTAAACCTTCCATTTTCGCACCATTTCGTGTACTTTTTAAGAAAAAATTGTGTATGCACATACTCTGGGATACATGTTTTGATTTAAATTAAAAAAGAACAAATTTCATCTGACAGATTTGCATATTTTTGAAGTATATTGTTAACCTAACTTCTTTAAAGTGTCAGAAAACGACTCGTAAAATTTACAACATGTAAATTTGGTTTCATTGTAATTGACCAGTGTGATTGATCAGTTTCATAACCTAACTAGGATGGATATGAAATTTGCCGCACAGTTAACTGGAATAGCCTACTTTGCTTGCCACTTAAGTGTAAAGAAAACACCAAATTTTCATGTGAGAGTAGAAAAAAGTGTTTGTTTTTAAATCAGAACTACATATTGACAAAATTGCTCTGTTGATTTCGAAAATTTTTGTCAATCTCTGAATGTGTATTCTGTTTAATATTTGTATTGATGTGAATTTCTTAAAAGTCTCGATAATATCAACAGTTGGACTACCCATCAGCTGTATTATAAAATCGGGAATAACTTTCTTATTTCTAGAAGTCTTAAAATTTTAGCTTTGCATTTTTTCTGTATTAAAAATAAGGCCATTATCGTACCGTATTAAGTTAATTAATGGTTCTTCGAGATACTTAATAAATTAATAACATTTTTGCTTATAGTAGCTTTGTATCATCGGCATTTATGTTACTATGGCTTATATCGAAGATGTCAAAAAGGTTATTTTTTAATGTGGGATTGACAGCAAAGTTCGGGTTAAAAGTGATTAACCTGATCATAACTTAATTAAGTTATGATCAGGTAGTTATGTTACATTACATTAATGTAATGTAACATAACATAATAAGTTATGATCAGGTTAATTACTCTTATATTGAATTTTGCTATTAATCCCATATTATAAATCGACCATTTCTGCGGATTTAGAATATTTCTACACCTACTTGGGCCATCTGCACACGGGGCTTCTCGTCATAGACGCGCCAGAGACGCGTATTAGATTCGTCATGCAGCGACGATTTGTCTACGCCTGAAAAATTGCACACGGAACGTTTTGGAAGCGTATAATCAACCTGCAGAGACGAAAAAAAAACGCTTGTGTCAGTTTCTGTGAAGATGTCAAGTGGTGAAGAAGAGGACCTTCTTTTGTTAAATTATCTTCGTAACCGCAGCCGCAAGAAAAAGAAGAATCGTAGGAAGTTTTGGGCGCATCCCTATATTTACAATAATAGTAAGAAGAGGTTATTTATTGCCACCAAACAGTTATCAGAAGATTACTCTAGATTCCAGACATTTTACAGAATGTCCAAAAATACATTTAATGATCTCATGCTAATTGTGGGTCCAGTCATTCAGAGGCAAAATACTAACAAGCGTGAATGTGTTAGTCCAGAAGAAAGAATTATGATAAAAAACACGTGTTTTCTCTGCTTTATGTAGCGAAGCGACTGACACTACTGTACGACCGGCGTACTGCAGCTTGTCTGCTTTGACGAATCCGCGACGCTAACGCCTCGTGTGCAGATCTCTATACAAACACAAGTGTGTACGCTTCGTCTGCAGCATCTAATACGCGTATATGACGAGAAGCCCCGTGTGCAGGCGCGTGTTAAACGGCCCCGCAGACCCCGCCACGCGGGTGGGCCCCCGGTATATTGGGGGCCCCTCCTATATTATAAAACATATAGATTATAGAAATAAATTTAGTTTCAAAAATTGTGTTTGTTTTTTGACTATTAGATAATGATATTGTGTATCAATATTTACTATAATGGGTTATTTTTGGAAAATATAATAGTGACATAGGGAGCCTCAAAAAAAAGTTCGCGGGGGGGCCCCCAAAAAATTTGACACGCTACTGCCCGTGTGCAGACGGCCTTAGCAATGCGTAAATGGCAAATTTATAAAAAACCATCCAAGACAATAATTCACAATACTTCGGCGTTTAAGCGAGTGATTAGAAACTTGGTTTTCAATAACCTAAGAGCGTTTTCACACTGTACCATATATCGCGCGCGATAAATGGTCGCAATATTGCTTTACACCAAATTATGTGTTCTCTATTATCGCTTGTGTGTGAAAACGGCTCATTAGAAAACACATAATTTGGTGTAAAAGCAATATTGCGACCATTTGTCGCGCGCGATATATGGTGCCGTGTGAAAACGCTCTAACGGTGCAACTCGAGTACGGTGTATAGCCGACTTGGTGGACCGCTCGGGCTTAGTTGTCAGTGCCACTATGACGATCGAGAAATACTGTTGACGAAGCAAAATTCGACTATTGATAATAGTGAGTTTTGTAAATTTGTTAAAATGTAGCCGAGTATAAAATATTAGTACAAGGTGTAAGACGAAAAGTTAGTTTGCAATTTGACTATTAGACCCCGAGCTTCTGAGCTTCTAAATACGCCACTGAACTCTCCTAAAACCCATGTTTAAAATTCAAAAATAAATTAGCTGATAAAAAATACTCTTTAAGTCGATTGTAAAAACTAATGGGACACTAATTTCTTAAGTTTTTTGTATAAGGATATGGCAGACGCGTTTTTCATAGTACTTGGATTACCTTTCTAAAGTAAATAAATTACAATTTTGGATTAATGACACGACAATATTATTTATACATTTTTAAAATAAAAATAGTGGAATTTCACCATCTTCTATGTAGTGTTTATTTTTAAAATTTTGAACAATATTAATTAATTTAGACTTAATAACCAGATTTACATACATTGACTCTCCATTGCTTAATTATTATCGATTAGAGGTTTATATTTCTTCTCAGAGTCATGACCTTTTTTTCTAGAAACCGTTTTTAAGAGGACTTTAAAGTGTAAGTAACGCGACACAAGTGGCATCGAAATTCTCAAGTTAAATTCTGTGTTTATGGCAGTTATTATGATATTATGATGAATAATATTAGGTTAGACAAACCAATGCTAAAACAATGGTGCATACGACAGATCTATTTTTAAATTGCCCTTCATCTTAATGTAAATTGTTACAAGCTGTCGCGGGAGTGACGTCACGTAATCATAGCAACGGTGAAAATCAAAGCCACTTGACTGTATGTTGGGTCTTCACTTGCTGCTTTAAGCTAACGGACACGGTCAGCTGGGGCGCGCCAAAATGCACGAGTATTCATAATAATTATTGTTCATTGTAGTTAACCGTGGCCCTATTAGGCATAGCTATATTCGGATTAAATTAATATTATTAATTCGAACATAATTATTTTTTTCCGTCGACCGTGTATTTACATCCGATATTAACGTTCCCAAAATCATTCATTATTGACCCCTATTAATGCATGATTTTCTGTAAATGCACGATTTTGGTAATTAAAATTAAAGGCAGCCATGCAAACAAATCAACAAAATAATAAAACGTCAATCCAAAACGCCGTCCGCTGTCATTAGTATTTGTAGAATTGTGAAATCTGGATTGTAAAATAAAAGTTGTTAACTGTTTTTCTTCACTTTAGTAAAAAATACGGTCGACGAAAAAACATTGTAACCAACTCTTACATTAAAATGCGATTAATGATCTCGAACATTAACGCGTTCGCTACGCTCACGCGTTAAAATATTTCGATCATTAATCGCCATTATTAATGTACTTGTTGGTTAAATTACTATTAAGGGCTAAAATGGTAGCTGTATTGTTACATTATTATTTAATATTGTCAAAAACATTTCCTCCTGGTTTTATTTTTTTGGTGCAGAGCCCCTGCACCTACTTCACACGAGGAGCCGTCACTGCTTGCATTGTCTTTATTTGTTTTAAATCACAATGATTTAACTGGTAAGTATATCCAGTCGTCTTCAGGTGAATACTGACTTATTATAGTAATGCGAGGTCTAAATCCTTTAAAAGCAGTATAAAATATTCTTCCTTTAAAAAAGTTATTCCACTTATTTCTACATGCAAGATAAAATTTTAAATAGTTTTCTTTCTATTTATAAAAGCCACGTTATGTTTTAAAAATCACCCTTGTTTTCCGAAAAGAAAAAATGCCAATGATTTCGACTTTAATATTACATATTTATTTCACTGGAAAACATTGTAGGCGAGTTTTTGTTCTACGTAGTCTTTTTAAGAGCATTTTCCACTGCAAACATAAATAACATTTCCTTTGTAAGAGCCCAAAGATTCCGCGTGCACGAGTATTCAGTTTCGAGGGCTTTCTGCTGGCTGAAAGCACCTTTTTGACCGTAATATTATTTTTTGCTACGTTTCTAAGTGCCCGCAGGTTTACGCTAAAGGGTTGTATGAAGGACTTATTCATGACAAGTCTGTTATTTGTAGGTTGATTTTCTCTCTTTCTCTTCATCAACTGTATTTATGATACAAAGATATAAAAAATTAAAAAATAATTGATGTTTTTAAATTTTATTAACTAAATTTAAATAATAATGTACCAATACTGCTATAAATTAAAATATTAATGTACCAATACAGCTACCATTTTAGCCCTTAAAAAATCATTATGTTCGAATTAATAATATTAATTTAATCCGAATGTAGGTATAAATAATAGGGCCACCGTTAACTTCGATGGACAATAATTATAAACACTCGTGCATTTTGGCGCGCCCCAGTCGACCGTGTCCATTAGCTGAAAGACAATGAAGACCCAACGTCCAACATGGCTTTGATATTTACCGTTGCTATGGTTACATGACATCAGTCACGTAAACAGCATGTAACAATTTGCATTATGATGAAGGGCAATTTAAAAATAGATCAGTCGTATGCACCATTGTTTTAGCATTGGTTTGCCTAACCTTCAGGTATTAATTTTGAGGCTTCGCGAAACTTACGGTTATAGATATCGTTTTTACGTGATTTACTGTGTGATTGGAAAGTTTTGTTTTTATTTTTCATTAATTCAGTAGTGTACGTACCTATCTAATTGTGTGTTTTAAAAATGAACCCAATTAATGACATAGTTTGTAATTTGTTGGAAACTCCATTCAGTGGTTGGATAGATGAGGATAAGAGAGACGTTTTGTTACACGGGTTTTTAGTCAATGTTTGTTTAAGTACCCGCACTATACCTAGCTCTTCAACATTTTTTAAGACCGTGAGCCGCCACTGCACTAAAGTGATTAGATAGGCTATTCCGGTTAACTGAATTGATATATTTTCTTATTTGTCCTAGTTGTTATATGAAACTGACGAATCACACTGGTCAGGTGTTGTGTATAAAAACATAAATATTATTAATCGTTAGTTGGCGATTCGCGTTATATCTTTTTCAGTTTTTTAAAGATATAAAATAACTGTTTTGCAAAAATTATCCTATCAAAGTGTTACTTGACTTGCTTGTGAAAGGGCGTGCTTACTATTGTTAGTAAATGCTTATACAAATGGGGGGAAGTATGCAGATAGATACCCAGACTATTGCAGATACTGTAAAAATAAGTTCCTTAATTAATGCATGTTCAGGAGGTAAAGGGAATAACAGGAGTTTTCCAGTAAATCGGTACCAAAAGTACCAGCGGCTGACGGAAAACAAACCAAATACCAAATAACTTTTTTATTGGCAAATTTTTCATTCGCCTTTACATTTTGAGGGTAGGAGGGTTTAAAAATCGGCTTAAAAAAATCCAGGTCCGTATCTAAAAAAGTAAAGTTGGTGATGGCCACTCGGAGACGAAACGGTGGATCTTTAGTTCAGTAACGTCATTTTGTAGAGAAGAAAAAGTGGCAATTACAAAGTGTCCTTTATTTTTAAATAGCTAGTCAAATGAGCTGAAAAAAAAATAAAAACGATTTTGCAAAATTTCGGTTTCTTTCGAATAAACGTATTCGGAATTTGAAAACTTTTAAATCGGCATTATAATCAGCACTGAATTGCACAACTTTGCCCCCATTTAAACGTTTCTCTAACTCTTATGGTTTCCGAGATTCCAATGCTGGTATGTCGAATTTGTAACACCCTGTATAGCGTAAAAAATAAAGTAAATATTGTGAAATTTCACTATACTTTTTACAGTTTACTATTGATATAGAGGAGTCTATAAATTCCCCAGGCAGTGACAAGATTAAAAAGAGTAAAAAAATAATTGTAAAAAAATAATTTTGATATGTGCCATTACAAATAAAAATATAATAACCCACAGCACCATTGGTGCACCCAGGAGCAAGCAGCCCCCATAAAATCCCGGACAAATAAATCACCTTGCACCGATCCATCGATATTGAAACAGAAGACTTGGTGCTAGGGACTTCTATTTTTTTAAGGTTTAGGCAAGAAGATATTTTTATTTTAAAGATCACTTTGGGTAAGAAAGGAGGTTTTAGGGGAGGCAGACAAGTCCCCCTTAATCGAAGACGTATAAGTCCTCCCATTAAAAAAAAACTGGGCGCGCGACAGTACAGCATCGAGGAAAAATAACTGAATCTCTACCCAAAATTGCCAATCCGATCATTACTTTTCTTATTTTATCGACAATACATATAGCACCATTTGTTAAAAGATACTTGACACCTCCGTTATTTAACCAAATACATATTGAAATATAAAAATGATTTTTTTTTAATTTATAATTTATAAATACAAATAATGGCGTTCTGTTTAAAGGTTGATTAAACAATCAAGTCTAATATTGTTTTAGTAAGTATTTAACATAACACAAAAATATACGAAATAATCATCAAAAGTATTGAACAATCCGTTCTATTCACGTCGTACAAAAATATTGAACAATCCGTTTTGTTCACGTCGATGCATCATCTGGTTAAAATATTTTGTTCATAATACATATTGCACACGCTCACAAATCCAGATACGAGCTACATAGGAGACTCATTTGGTTAATGCTTAGCGATATACCCTTCATAAATATCTGATTCTACCAGGGCGCGTCCAGCGGTTATGCTACCCTGAAAAAAAATTACTGGTTTTATAAGCAATTAATGGTTTTACAATGAACCAAACATGAATCACATTATATTTTACTAAAAGGAAAAATATTAGTTTAATTATGTATTTTGTGTGATATCAAGAAACTGTCAATTTTACCGTATCGCAAAAATGTTTAGTCCTAAATCGAGCCCCTCCCCAGTTCACTACTTATACTTGTGAGAATTGAGTATTATTTTGTTCTTGTTCCAACTATTTCTTAGCAATTTTATTTCTCTTCAATCTTTCTATATTTTTGTTCGCACCAATTCAGTTAGATAAGTTCAATCCGGCTTAACTTAATACTTTTTTGTTAAAGATATAACAGATTTTGGGACTTTTTCCGAGGCCCTATTGATTTAGAGGATTATCCGAATTGGATGTACTTTTTTGACGTAATATTTTTTGTTATTACGTTATTTTAGACAAGTTTATTTTTTAGCAGCAATATTTTTAGTCAGGGTATAAATAATATATTTAACATCAGTTTTAAATATATTTTTTCGGCAACCGTTCGGGAAGTACCCACTTCCCGAACGCTTTTTCTTTGAGAAAGTAGTATTTCTCCAGCCTAGCAAACATTTTGTGCTTTATTACTGTTTAAATTTTAGTTTTCTGAACTAACATTATCGAAATAGAAAAATATAAGTTATGAATAAAGTTAGTTCAGGAAACTAAAATTTAAACAGTAATAAAGCGCAAAATGTTGGCGAAATAATTTAGCAATGACAGCTGTGACAAAGAAAATTATTTATTTTTTCTTCCAAAGTAATTTTGACTAAATTGTTTAATTAGAACTTTCCTTTTTTACCCTGAGTTAAGACAAATTCTAAAATATTTCAAAAACTATGATATTTAGATATATGACATGTTTAACAAAAAATTAAGGTTTTCGAAAGATAAATTCTTTTGCCTAAAAAAAATAGGGGGGTCCCATTGAATTGAAATAAAGCATTTTTAAAACTATCGAGTTGTCCAACTTATAATGAACGCTCTGTATAAGAGATTTAAAAAACATTATTGTAGATCAATATATCATACCTTAAAGTACCCACAATATAAATTATAAAGGGTGATTTTTAAGAGTGTCTGAACTTTAAATTTAAATTAAACAACAACCATATTAGATATCTCTAAACTATTTATTTCATGTGAAATAACACTTAATGGCATTAATGTTTGAAAATAACTTCAGTCAAATGTCCGCCGCGGCTTCTTCTAACAAAGCGCATTCTGTCAATCCAATTTCCGACCACTTTTTCAAGCAATTTGGGACTTATGCCTGCAATTGTCCGCGTTATGTTGTGTTCTAAAAATATTTGCCGGTTTATTAGCATAGACCAATGATTTAACGTAACCCCACAGAAAATAATCTAATGGCGTTAAATCACACGACCTTGGGGGCCAGTTGACAGGTCCATTCCTCGAAATAATTTTCTCAGCGAATTCTTCCCTCAATAAATCCAGGGTTGCATTGGCTGTATGACATGTGGCTCCGTCCTGTTGAAACCACATCTCGTCCAAATCAATACCATTCAAATTTGGAATTAAATATTCACTAATCATCGCTCTGTAACGATCCCCATTAACTGTCACGCGGTTTCCTGCTTCATTTTTAAAAAAAATACGGCACAATAATGCCACCGGCGTATAATCCACACCATACCGTGCATTTCTCTGGATGCAACGGCAATTGTTGAATCATTTTGGGATTATTTGCACTCCAAATGCGGCAATTCTGTTTATTGACGTAACCGTTTAACCAAAAATGAGCTTCGTCGCTGAACAAAATTTTGCGGTAAAATTGTGGATCAAGTTGCAATTGACTAAGAGACCATTCAGCAAACGTGCGACGCAAACGATGATCTTGCGGCTTAAGTTCTTGGGTAAGCTGAATCTTGTAAGGCACCAGACCAAGATCTTTAGTCAAAATTGTCCACGTAGTCGAATAACAAAGCCCAACTTCTTGTGAACGTCTACGAATTGACAAATTTGGGTCTTCATCAACACTGGCAGCTACAGCGTCAATATTTTCTTGGGAACGCACAGATTTTTGTCTGGTTTTTGGTTTAATATCGAGTAATGTAAATTGCGTTAGAAATTTGTCTATAACTCGGCGAATACCTCGTTCGGTTGGGCGATTATGAGCACCATAGAATTCACGAAGGGCTCGATAAGTTTGGCGCACAGAACACTGGTTTTGATAATAAATTTGGACAATTTGCAAGCGTTGCTCTGGTGTCATTCTTTCCATAATGATTTGCCAGACTATACTGAATAATTCTGACACTACAAGCGCGAAGAGTGACAGTTCATTTCACAGCCTTCTCGGATAAAAGTTCGGACACTCTTAAAAAATCACCCTTTATTTGCCTAGGGTTAATCCTATATAATAATAATTTCGGAAAAAAATTAATTACTTGGCAACGTTGCATTTCACTTCAAAAATTTTAATATGATTGCAAAGTCCTTATTCCATTGAATCATATTCTAGAAAATTATACTGGGTGTCCCATTTAATTTTCTTTTTTATTATTCAGTACCACCTGTTAGGACCACCCTGTAGATTATAAAATATTTTTCGACTATGAATCCTAAAAACCCTTTAACTTTTGTATGATACTTTTTCCCTATCTTTGATAGTTTAGGTGCTATCTAAGACAGACACCTTACTGACACACCTTGTATAAAAGTTAGGTCTTTCTATACATTCTCCTTCAAAAACTCTATAACTAATTGTGTAATGACAGAAGAAATGGGTGAGTCCATTGCACATCCGTCTAGCTGTTGGTAAACGTGTTTTTATATTGAATGTAGTTTGTGTTAAGTGCTAGTGTTACGGCTTTTTTAAAGTTATTTTCTATTAAGGGGGTGTGTTGTTTATTCGCACTAATTCTCTTGGAATGTTCGTATATAATGATGCCAATAAAAGAGGTTTTTAGTTCTGTGGAATGTTTACTGTATCGATATATTTTTAAAAGTAGAAATAAAAAATTAGTTTTCCGATATTTGACATATATTCGGATAACTTAAATCCTAGAAAATCAAGAAATAAAATAAAGGTTCAAAAATAAAGAAAAATAGATATTTTTACTGATATATTATTTAAACAAATCGGTATTCTTTTGTTTTACATGTTATTTTACGGGCTTTTAATTGTTATTCTCACGAGAAAATATTTTTTTATACAAATTACCTTTAATATTCACGTAATATAAAGAGAATTTCTTTAAGACGGATTAAAATAATTTCATGCATATTTGAACTTATTGAAAGATATGCCGTATTTATTCAAGTTCGAATTAAATAAAGGCTGTTAAATTGTTAATTAACCTTCAGTGTTGTTATTTTCAGACGAAATAAACAAACAGATCATTAATTATATATAGCATAAATGTTTAAATTTATTTGTCAAAAGAAACAATTTTTGCTTGTTCAATTTTGTTTTCAAAAAAAAAAAAATAAATCTAACCAAAGAAATGTTTAAAAAAAAAAAAAGAATAAATAGGTGTAAGTAAACAATATGATTTTTATTTAGGAGATTTGGATCTATAAATTTATAATTAACTTTAAGTTTATTAGATTTGCAAATACTTTTTATAAAAAATATCGTTTTGCATTGGGCTTGATAAATTATACCGGGTGACAAACGAACCACCATTTTTTTCCGTAATTTTTGCAGTAAAAATTTAAAAATGTAAGACATTAATAAGTGTGTAAATTTTTATTTTTAAACCAATTCAAATATTCAAAACCACTTCCGGTCTAACCGGAAGTGAAGTCAACTTTTAAATTTCAAATAGAAACGCCTTATTTTTATTCAACGTTTAAATTCTATAATACATGCTTTTTCAATGACATATTAGACTTTATCATTTGTTTTAAAAACGACCGCCTAGATCAATCTTCTTTTGTTTTCTAAAATGTCCATAACTTTGGTAAAACATGATAAGTGGTAAAGAGTAGGCCCTGGAAACGTTAAAATGGGGTTTTACCTTCTTTATAATATAGGTTTGACGTGCTTGACAAAAATGTATCCCTTAAGGCTATTTTATTTAAAACCTATTTTTTAAAAAAACAAAGCGGAATTTCTTGATTTTTTCAAATTGGGTTATCATTTTAAATTTTTTTTGTTTTATTATAATAATATTCTTTATTTAATTTTCTTTCTAACGGTTAATCACAAGTTAATAATTATTTATTAGATAATAGTAAGAATTAACAACAAATATATCATAAATGTAATTTCTTGAGCCATATAAGCCATAAGAAGTTTTGTCAAGATCAGTCTAGTATGCCGTGGAAAACAAACACATTATTTCTGCTTTTATAAGACCAAAATGTCAAATAGTAGTAACTAAAATTACGAAGATTGAATTGAATGATTTTTTTTCCACGGCATACTTGACATAAAGTCTCATAGCTTAAACGGGCCTAGAAATGAGATTTATTATATTTCTTGTTAATTTCTACTATTACCTAATAAATTAATTATTAATTTGATTGATACTCGTTAGAAAAAACTGAATTAAGAATTTTATTATAATAAAACAAAGATGGGTTGTAATTTGAAAAAATTGAAAAATTCCGCTTCGTTTTTTTTAAACAGGTTGTAGGTAAATAAAAAGCCCTACAGATAAATCTTTTTCAAGAAAATAAATTTTATAAAATAAAAGAGGTTGAAATGAACCATTTTAACGTTTCCATGGCCTACTTGTTACCACTTATCTTGTTTTACCAAAGGTATGGACATATTAGAAAACAAAGGAAAATTGATCTAGGCGACCATTTTTAAAACAAATGATAAAGTGTGATATGTCATTGAAAAGTGCATACAAAATTAAATATTGAATAAAAATTAGGGTTATTATTTAAAATTTAAAAGTTGACTTCACCTCCGGTTAAACCGGAAGTGGGCTTGAAGGTTTAAATTTGCCGACTAATTAACTTTAAATTTTTAAATCTTTACTTTTAAAATTACGGAAAAACTTTGTTCTTGTGTATATCTATATTTTTTTTTATATTTTCTACCTTTATTTTTATTGTACATTATAAAAAACAGTTTTTTATTTCGTGTTTTTTTGAAAAACTTATAACAAAATTAATGCTTTTCTGTCTACATTGATGTAAATAACTAACTTACCTTGACTCAAACAGAGTTTGAGATGTTACAAATTCATTTATTTTCTTTCAATTTGCTATGTCTTTGATATATACAGTGTGTCCACGGATAGAATTCGGAAGAGGAAAAACTTTTTATTTGTGGGTTTAGAAGAAAAAGTTATTCTTTTTAAAAATGTCTGCTTTTTCTGAAACTACAATTTCGAATACCAAATTTACGATTGCTATACCGTGATATATTACACGTATTGTGAAAAAAGTCTAATAAACATTTTTCTCAAAGTGGTTAATTTCATCATTTAAACGAAATCCAAAAAACTAAAAATGTTGTTTGTGACTCACCATGTTTTAAAACGTTTTTTTTTTGTAGATTTAGAAGAAAAAGTCACCCTTCATAAAAACGTCTGCTTGTGCTTAAACTGCAATTTCGAATACCAAATTTACAATTACTATACAGGGTTAGCCAGAAACAACATTTTAATTTTTTTTGATTTCGTTTAAAATAAATTTACGTAAGAACAGACTGCTGCTGCTTTTCTACTTAGAATATAATTTTATATCTGGCCGAATAACGATTTTGTTGTAAGTAAACTATTTCTTATTCATATTTTTATTATTACATGTCATAAGTATTTCACGGTTTTGAAAATATTTTCATATAATTAAAAAAAAATCGAAATCATTAAAAATGGTATTTTTGATGTACTCTGTATTGCAATCGTAAATTTGGTATTCGAAATTGTAGTTTCGACACAAGCAGACGTTTTTATAAAGAATAACTTTTTCTTCTAAAACCACAAATAAAAAAGTTTTTCCTCTTCCGAACTCTATCTGTGGACACACTGTAGATAAATGATAGTTTAGATAGTTTATAGTTAATTTAGTCAAATTCGTAATATGCTGAAAACATATTTATATTTTGAGTGTAGAATTTAAGAACAATATGTTCAATAATCTAATATTTTATCTTATGAATTTGTATATTATAAAAAATAAAGTAACATCTAAAAATTCATTTTAAGAGAAACAAAGTGCCAATTTTTATTATTTTTTGATCGAAATTATATGTACTAATTTGGTGAAAACTAAGAACCAAAATGGTGTTCATTGTGCAGGCGGTTATAAACTTGTATAAAATGACCGGCAGAATTCTGGCTCCATATGGAAAACTTTTTTATTGTTAATTTCACAGAAAATTGTATTCCTAATAAAACCTTTTGCGTCCGCTTAAACTAAAAAGCGCTCATTAAAATTGATTTTTTTTTAAGTTGCCGAAAGTACTATTATTTTTCTTTTTAGATACATATTTTATTTAAAAGTTATTTCCGAATATTAAGTCACGGCCTTCAATTCCAAATACGAAAAAATACCTATTTTTTGGTCTAACCCTGTATAGAAATTACATTAAAAAGATCAAATGATTTTTAAATATTATTTATAATAGAAAAGAAGGTTTTTTAGCGGCAGGCGGACAAAGTAGTGCATCTATCTTTTGCATTGAGTACACAGGGACGCCAAATGCGTTTTCCTGGGACACAGGTAGACAATGACAGGCTGTATCATTCTTATTTGAACTCATTAGAAAGCCATAACCTGGAAGCGATCCCGAATACAGCGAGACTCTGTTTTCAAGATATTTTTAAGAAATACATTTTTTGCATTTGGCGTTCCTGCGTACTCAATTCAAAAGATAGATGACTACTTTGTCCGCCTGCCACTAAAAAACCTTTTCTATCTACTTATATGGACACTAAACTCTACTACGTTCTTTAAAATGTTTACTTAAGAATATTGGTCAAATTTTAAATTTCTAGTTATTTATAATTTTTCCTAAACCATTCAAAAAACTTATGCCAAAATTCGTTTATATTTGGAGCAATTAGGTTTAACCAAAATTAATGCTACTTTAAGCAACTTTAAAAAAATTGAATCTCCCTCGTATACATTATACAGTTTTTTTAAAAATTTTAATGAGCACATTTTAGTTTATGAGCCGTCTATATTAGCCCGAAACGCGGCATCATTTCCTGGCTTGTCTAATTGAAAAATTAATACACAAATTTTACTATGGGGTTCACAAGAACCTCTAGTTTGGCGGATGATACCTTATTTCATTTAAAAAAAAAAATTGAAAATTTACTCAATTCTATAGCATCAAATTATATCATCCGCGATAGAACATAAAAATGGAAATATTGGGACTATTCATGTTAATTTCTTATTTTCCATTAAAATTACAAATGATGCTCCGATAGTATCTTAAAAATCTCAACTGACGCCGCGCCACTTAATTGTCGTGAAATTAGTTTTTATAATATTTTGTATGTAAAAAAGGAAATTTTATTGCCATCGAAAGACACCGGTATAATATGCGCGATGAGGTGGAAATGCACTATTTGTTCGTGATAACTCACGACTACTGTTTGCTCTTAAGGAAACGCAGAAGCTTTTATTAAGAATAACATTTTCTGAGAAGTTAATATTAAAAAAGTTTTCCATATGGAGCCAGAACAGGTCACTGTATATTTTTAATTGAAAAAATATTTTAAATGAAAAATAAAAAAAGGAATTTATATTATTTCTTATTAAATATTGCAATTTTTTATATAATATTATCTGATATATAAAAGCTCTCGTCGCCAAAATTATGTTTTAAACTTTTTAATAAAAAAGAATGTAACGAAGGTGTAATTATTTGTTTTATGCTGACAAAGGTTTTCGAAACCTCTTAGAAAAATAAAAGTAAAGCCTCCGAGTAGCTGTAAATAAAAATTTAATATCAAAAATCCTTAGCGAAATCATATTTTATTAAAATATTATCTCGTAAATATTTTAAATTGAATTAAACTTGAAAACAATCCCCCCCCCCCCCCTAATTTTTATTACACTTTTATAAACAGTAAGTTTAATGATATTATTTTATTAAATGTATTATGGAGGCTTAAATGAAATTAATAATAAAATATAGTGATCAAGGCAAAGAATTTTAAAAATCAATTTATTTAAATATTAAGAGCCCTTCATACCAGCGTGAAATGCGGCAACGTTTCCTGGCTTGTCTAATTGAAAATTTAATACAAAAATTTTAATAAGGCGGATTCATAAGGACTTCTAGTTTGACGGATGATACCATATGTTTTCTTTAAAAAAAAGTGAAAACTTATTTTAAAGTTTAAAAATAATGCGGATAATAATGTTAATTTCTTATTTTCGTTTAAAAATACAAACGATGCCCCGATATTATCTTAAAAATCTCCATTGACGCCACGCCCCTTAATTCTCGTACAATTATTGGTTTTTATAATATTTTATAAAAATATACATTTTATTGCCATCGCCAGACACAGGTACAATATGCGCAATGTGGTGAAAATGTACTATTTGTTCGTGATAAGTCATCGACTACTGTTTACTCTTAAGGGATTGTTATCACTGCCCAGTATATTTTTTTTCAACCCCCTTATTTTTTCCTTTTATTGATCCATTACAAGTACAAATGTACCTACATACCTGAACTAAAACGCTATAAAACTCAAATATTACTTTGATAATAAGTGCATTGTGTGTCACCCCGCACTCTGTAATAAAAATATATTGATATAACCAATAATTGTTGCTGTTTCCATGCTTTGTACATTTAAAGAAGCATTTCTTGAACGGTTATGTAAAAGATAATTTCTTTTGTCGTGACATTTTGTCAAAAACTTTGTTTCATGCGAGAAAAATAAAAATTTCTGTCTAGGAACACTTCTGACCTATTATTCATCGGTGACAAAACAATGACACAAGTCTTGGGTTTTTAACTGACTACATTTTTAAATAATGGTATTATTAAAAGCCTGTAAAATTTTGATACGTCTTTAAAAGCAAGAACCAAATATTTTGAAAACAGAAAATATATGAAGAAATTTGGAACAACAATAGTATCCCAACATGGGTATTTTAACAATCAAGAAAACTATTATTTAAGTCTGTAGTAATATTTTTTTGATAATTTGCTTTACAGACTCTTTGTTTCTGGTTAGAGAATTGTTAGCAAGTTACCCTAAAAACAGGAAAGTTCATGCCGTCTTAGAGAATCCAAAATAATGCTGGGTGGAAAGTATAAGTCCTTAGGTAAACACAAATTTAATGGAAATAATTTGAACACAGTCAGCCGTTATAACATTACTACACGAGAGATCGACTGCTTTCGCAAAAAAAAAAATAAAAACATATTTAAAAAAAAATATTCTTGTAAATATGACATTTAATAAAAATAACACCTTGGTTAATTAAAGAAAAAAATTGACCACTTAGCCATAAAAAATATATATCGTCAATTATAAATAGCAATAATTATTGTCTGCAATTATAAAACATTAAAGATAACGTCAATTTTACAGTAAAATTACTTTTCAGTTCATTTAAGTCGAAGTAAATGTTAAAGAAAATAAATCAACACCAAATTTATTGTCTGACATATCAGAACAATAAAGAGCATAATTAAATACATTGAAGGAATGCTTTAAAAAGAAATAATAATTAAAATACCAGAATATAAAATACACGAATTTCAGATCATTTGCTTTTAAGTGTGTTTTTTTTTCGTTAGAACCAATTATAATTAATCTCCCAACTTTTTCCTTGTTATTCTATATTAATTCTGTAATGCTGCATCGCTGTTAATGCCAGCTGACCCGGTCAACGGTATAGCAAAGACTCGTATAAAATGCCGGTTTTGGAGATGTCGCATTTTAATATTATTGTTGTAATTTATTAAATTCCTTATCACCAACACAGTGTAATATTATTTTAATAAATTTCGCAAAAAGCAGCAATCACGTAGAAATACGTAAACGAAGCAGTTTGAGATATTGATCTTGTACAAGTGAAGAGAACATAACCGTGTATGTAAAATTTATTTTCGTTGCTGGTTAGTTAATTCTGGTTAAAAATCTTTGTGCAACACAACATTATTATATCTGATTGTTTTAGCCTTTACTTTATGAAAATCCATAATAATATTATGAAATAAAGCACTAATGGTTTGTAATTTTCACTAGTATATTGTCAACATGACACGTGTTTCGCTGTCACAGTAGCTTCATAAGACATCTGATGAAGCTGCTGTGGCTGCGAAACACGTGTCATGTTGACAATATACTAGTGAAAGTTACAAACCATTAGTTTTTATTTAATAATAACTTTATTATACGTAGCTAGATTATATTTTAGATATAAAATAACCGCTAAAGCTGCAACTAATCTAAAACCGATACATGCCATTTAATAAATATATTTACTTTAAAATTATGAGGCTTTTAGGTTAAAAAACAATGATATTGCAATAAAGATTGTTTTATTTACTATTTTAGTCTAAATAATACATTTTTCTATAACTACAGTGTAACAATAACAATTATTCTATAATAATGGTTTTCCATATCTCTTTTACTCATTGTAACCAGTTAATACATACAGTTACATGACCAACCATTTCTGATAAATGCTAATACTAATGACTCTATGAGTCGCATTCATTTTCATTGATTACAATTTCTAAATGTATGATAGGTCATATATTATACGTATTATTTTGTTTTATTTTCCAAGAGCGAAAATAACCTACTACTACTAATATGATCGCATTTAAATTAGTAACTTTTTTACTATACATACGGCTATTAATAATTATATTATGTCCGCTTCACTATGTTTCAACGTTATAGCTTGAAAGAATTTAGTTTTTTAGACATCAGTGTCTTGAAAATAATCATTAAGAGTATTAAATAAAACATGTTTAAAAAATTAAGCTGCATTTAAAAATTGTATAATATACATCTGATTTAGAAATAGTATATTAAAAAATTGAACGTAAAAGAAGGACCATAAGTTTAATACTATTCATACTGAATGTCTCTGCTGTTGGCAGGAATCTTTACACTGTCCGAATGCGAACCATACATCTAATGCCAGGTAAGTATAAATTAGGTGGAAGATTTATGTAATGCCTATCTTTATTTTGTTCGTAATACTTTTCTAACTATGTGCGTGGTTCTCAAAATAGTCACCTGGTGGGTTTGCTCCAGACTGGGTTTTACAGGTAGCTACTCAACAATGTTGTCAAATTCTCCAGAGACGTATCCTGTGGATCCAATAAACAATCGGTATGGTATAGTCTATCCGAAGTCAGTAATAACAGCAAGGAAATTGGGGCTTGCTGAATTTCCTGTGGCTTCGCATTGAAATAAAAATCATAATCCTTATTGACGGCTCCTCGTCGAAAGTCTACGTGGACTTGATGAGTCTGTCATGACTAAATGAAGGCGGGATTACCTGACTAGGGCCTTTATTTGTTCCTGCCGAAAATGGGTAAAGCATTTTTTTATACATTGTGCATCTTAGGAGCATTAATATAATTTTTTAGGTAGGTAGGTATTATGAAAAATATAATTGAATATTTTCCATTTCTACCGTCGTGTTGCACGTCTATGTTTTATGAATGAGATGCCGGCTATAAGTAGAGTTTTAGTTTTGATGCTGTTTAGAGTGACTTGGTATAGACTATAAGTTCTTTTGTTCTTGCACATGCATATCAATTGCTAAGTTTTTAAATTAAAATTTTTTTTCAGCTTCTTTTTTGATTACACAAGTGTCTGCATAAACTGCTATAGCTACCAAGTAATTTTGTAGCCTCTTACTACAATGTTCGGTCAATTTGGGGTTATATCCTCCTTGGTGCTTGTAATTGTTCGGTAAGTTTTATTGGGGTGGTCGTAAAACATTGTTATTTTACCGTCTTTACGATTGGTGACATTTTGGGTTCGTATTGATACCCTTTTTGAGAAAATGATTCGCCCTTATATAGGGTACTACATATACGTACAAGGGAATCTCGAAACCGGTTAGAGATACGAGGATGGTTAAATTGAGGAAAGTTTCGTGTTTTAGGGCTTAATAATTCTATGAAAGAAATTTGTAAATATTCCGAACACCTTCGGAGATTACCGAGAAAACCGAAATTTTTAAATTTGGCTTTTAATTTTTTTGTACCTTCATTTTTGACTTGAGCAAAAAAAAAACAAAAAACACTTTCTTATAGCCGTAATTTAAATTCTACAATATGGCGTTATTAATTTTTAAATTAAACGTTTCGTTCTTAGAAACCAAACTCAAGTCAATTTTTTTTAAATTAGGACCACCGTTTTATGGACTCATAAGCTTTAGAATTTGATTATAAATATTTTTAGGATAACTTAAATATTAAAATTACAATTATTTCAATAAGATTAACGGTAACAATACTCTAGGAAGTAAAGTAAGTTCTTAAGGCATAAGAAGTAATTCTATTTTTTATTAGTATTTTATTAATATACCATTATATCTTAAGTCCCATGGTTTTTGTCTTAAACCTAGCTCGAAATACTGTAACACAGAAAAATATTAATGCTCCCGAGTGAAAAAAACTAACTGGAGTCTTAGCCTAGTTATGTTACCGTGATGTACTTATGTTTATAAGGTCTGATAATGTTAGTTTCAGGTGAAACAATAAACAAAAATAAACAGAGAGAAAAATATTTGAGGCTTTTTTTTTTACAAAATATCAAATATCAACCTCTTTGAGTAAAAATGGACGGATTATTCAAATCAGAAATCTTTTTTTAGTTTGGCTTTAACTGTTTAAAACTGTAATGATGACAAAACGTTAAAATTTCAAAAACCTTTAAATTGTAATACATAAAATTAACGTACTGAGTATGATTCTCTCAGTACATAAGTTGGGATGTAGCATGCGGTGCTCGATCAGTTTGGTTCTAGTTAGTCAATTCAATTGTGTAAGTTCTGCATTCGATCATTTCATTATTCCGAAGGAATATTTTTTTTTAGAGGTGAGGGGGATCTTAGGCACAGGAATCCTTCCTATATGGCTGGCATCCAGTAGTGCCGGATTTTTACCGACTAAACACTAAACCTCACCTCTTCCTCCTTACCCGTGGCCTGGTACCGCTCATCGCGTATCGTCAAGAATAGGGTAGGTATTTTGCTTTAGTCTGTTGGGGGGCGTTTCTCTAATACAAGAATGCATTGCCTCCCAATGTCTTTTATTTTCCATCAAGTTCATCATAGTGATTCATGATAGTGCCATAAATTTTCTCCTATTTGTAAATTTAGCTGCATCCTTTCTCTCTGCCACCTGACACACTCAAACAATGTGTGCTGGACGGTATCCGTTTCGCCACAATAACTGCAATTTTCATCATGGGTCTTTCCTATTCGCTTAGTAAAAGTTCTGAAGAAACCATGTCCCGTCAGTTCTTGGGTAAGATAGTAGTCTACTTTTCTATGATCGCACTTTATCCAGATGTCAATCCCTGAAATTATTTGTTTCGTCCACTGTGCACTAGTCTCCATATGATCCCATTCTTCTTGCCATTTTTGTAGCGTCGTGTCCCCCTCTTCATCTCTTGCTTGTTTGGTTCCACGGTCCATTCTTTGGTGCAGTCTCTTTCTTTCTGCTGCCAGTATTGGGGGCACAACAGTAACTACCTGAATTGCCTTCGCCGAGACTGTGCGATATGCGCTAGCTACACGAAGTAACATTTTTCTCTGGACTTTGGTTAGGATTTGTCTGTATTTTGCCATTGCCACTGTGTCCTCCCAGACTAGTGCCCCATATAATATTACTGTTATTATTGTGTGTGCTGAGTGCTTAAGATATGCTAATTTACAATTTACTAATGCGCAGTTATTCTGAGATATGGTTATTTACGATCTGTTATTCATTATATTTTCTTTTAGTTACATAGTTGTATTATTACGATGTCAACGTATAAGAATGACCTAAAAACCTCATTTGACCTGTTACACTATTATTGATTATATTTCGTCCTCATAATTAACTTTTTTTATTGGAAGTTTAGAATAATAAAGTTTAATAAAAAAGTTATAGATAATTTAGTTGACTTTTTTATGTACAGGATGTCACACAGAATAAAATAGACTTATGAAATTGTAAACATCTACTCTACTAGTGTTGGAACAATAATTTTTAGTGGCATTAAAAACTCTTCTAGGGGCTAATTAAAGTTTAAAATTCACAGTTCTACTAGGAGAAGATAAAATTAGGTTTATTTAAAATTTAAAGCTACATTTGTATTATTCATTTTTAATGAAAGATATGGTAAACATTATAAGAGTTAAATAGCAATGACTAAGCAAAAATGTATTATTCTCATGCTGAGACAAGGTTAAACTTGTCTTATCTGCATGAGCATTTATAAAAAACAGTGTAATCAAATAGGTATGTTTTAATTAACTCTTGCTGTTACAAAACTGCCTGTAATCCGTTGGAATCATTTAGAATCGAAACGAAGCTATTTCTGCCAAAACGGGAATCTTTTTGTTTAAATAAATGTTTTTTGTTATAGCATACGAAAACCTTAGGGGTCCATTGTATCCGCTTTTGTCAGGGTATTGTCAGCTAGACGGGACCTATAGCTTAGCGTGGGAATCGAGCCACGTGTACGCACTAGTTTATTATTTTTTTACATCCTCAGGGGTTCAAGGCGTCCCTCTCGGTCTCGATATTAGGAATGACTAGTTGCATACTACATTCTTTTATCCACTAAAGTTCTGAACATACATACATATTCTCCCTATGCCCTTTTCGAGGATCAAACTCGGACCACCGCGATCAAACGCCAGTAACTCAACCAGTGAGTTACCGTCGCGTAGAGTATACATATAGCAAATATTATTTAAAGAAGAAAAATTATTAAACTTTTGTAGAGATTTTACCATATATCATGCGGTAATTGAAAAATATTCTGTTATTTATATGTAGATACTACTAATAATTAAACAGTAGGCAAAGATTGATGCACTTTAATTTCAATAATATCTATTATTTTCCTATGTGTCACACAACTAAAACTGTTTATAACATAGTAGGTCTTGCCCGAGGAAAATGTTTTTGTATCCAAGGGTTGCATCTGACGTCAAAGCCTTGAGAATTGGCGACTTTCCTCAAATGGTTTCACGCTTTCATCTTTTCTTTCAGTCCTAATTATCTTTAGAGGCCGTTCGCATTACCCGTTCAAGACTTTTATTATTCCAATATAATTCTCATTTGATTGAGTGTATTGATAAATTTTTATATCCTTTTTATGTATTGTCAGGGTATTATGGATTGAATTTCCCGCAAATGTAGAAATAAAGAATGTTTTCTTAAAGAATACTCTTTTGTTAATATGTTTTTCTTTGTAAGTAAGAAGAGTAAACATTTTAAGTGCTAGTTTGAGACTGACAACTTTCTGAACCAGTTTTTTTTTCCGAAGGTCTGTCCAAGTTGGAAGCACATGCATTGACCAGGTTTGGTGCATTGTATTCACTCTAGTTAATTTTTACACCATTTCTGTGATCATAGTTCCTTTAAGTAGTTTATGTACTTCACCTAGAGCGTGGAGGTCAGTATACCCTCCATTTCTGGTTGACTATTTACTTAATATACAGTTTAGATAAACCATGCACAGCTAAATTCGACGAAGAATATCTATAGTGGTTTTAAAGTACTTTCTGCTCGTAACAAATAGCTGTTTTGTTAGTTTCGGGTCTGGGTTCTATGTCTCCAAAAAAAGATCTTCTGCTCTAGTCAGCAAAACGGCTTTTGCCTACTAAAAACGTGGATAAATTATATTTTACTTTGTCACTCATATGTCAAATTTTTAACATCTGAAAAACTTTATTGCATTTTTACTTTAATTGTATGGTATGTCAATGACGTATCATTATTAAATGAACTTGTATTTTCTTAAAGTGATAACATCTACAAAAAGTAAAACTAATAACAACATGTTTTCATAATTTAATTTCTAATTTCAGGTAATGCTGGTTACCAGTAGAATTGGAATGTGTCTATAAGGTAAGTTAATGAACTACTGCGAGAAAAATAATATAATTAAACTATATTACCGGTCTAAAATAATTTAGATTATTATTGGATTCTCATTGCTTTTGTAATTTTAATGGGAAAAATAATTATGAAAATTTAATTGCCTCACAGTGTTCAAATTCGGAATGGAACATTTTTTGGTGTCGGGCGTCGACGTCGGGCACTATAGCAGATGTTAAAAAAAATTAATTTGATGACATTCTTTCTTTTCGGACTTTTAGGTCGGTTTGACATATACATTTCAAACACAATCTTTAATAGGATTGAATACAGTTTTATGTTTCCTTACATAGGAAATTAGAAAATAGTTTACTAAACCGACGCCTAATTACTTGTCTTCATTGGTAGAATGATGTGATCATTATCACATTTTCGTTTTATCCATATAATATTAAGCAAAATCAGTGGCATGAATCTAATGGAGTATTACGTTTAAGTTTGGTAAAAAACATATTACGCTCGAATAGAAAACCTACAAACTATAGTTACATAAGTGCCTAATTGCTTTAAATACGCAATACATACTAAACTTTTTCTATGACTCTTACTAATAACTTAAAGATCGGCTTGTAATTCATAAAACATCGATTTGGACTTTAAATCTCAAATAATGACAATGTCACCGTCAAATATTCAAAACACAAGATAGACAAATGTAACGATTTGAGTGGTTCAAGGTTCAACTTTATTGTTATATTAGGCATCATACCGCACAGTTTTTTTTATTCATTACACACGCTTGTGCTTAAGAATGGATTTACTAATAGAGTGAACTGTACGTAAATAATAGTTTGTACTACAAAAGTGGATATGATGTCTATACCTCACGAAGAAGTAAATTTCCGATTGTGATATGGACCATCCACTCGAGTGAAATATAAATCATAACAAAACATGAAATAAAGCTAAACAAATCAACAAGGTGACTATGACGGAAACCTTATACTTTTGTTGACAACTGAAGTCAGTAGTCACCTTTTTATGTTTAACGGAAAATGCGAAGACTTACTCAATAATGCAATCAAGAGAAAGGACACTTGTTTGAACACTTAATATAAAGAAGTTTTGTAACTCTTTGTTTTTGTTGCTGGTCTTTTCTCTTTTAATTTGTTTCCTACATAATTTATTACTCAAATCCTGCTGTATACAATTATACCTTAAATAAATGTCAGGGCCGTATTTATTTAAATGTAATTATCAAATTTCTAATCTTGTAAAGTTCGGCCACAGAATCATATTAGAAATTACGGTAAAACCAAATCAATAATAAAGGTACCATTGCGCCCAAAAAAAACTGGGACAACAAAATGTAGCCTAATCTCCCAGACTATTAGCTTGTTTTAAAGTTGTCAATTTAATTTAATTTTGTGTCTGACAGTGACGTGTTAAAAGAAATATTTTTTGGAATCCCAGCGTTAACCACTGAGTAAAAAGCGATCATTTACACTCGATTGAGAGATGGGCATCAAATAAAAGACATCGCAGATGAATTAGGGATTAGCAAAAATACATTGTTGTTGGCTAAACACAAAATTGTAGAATATGAAAGTATTCTAAGAAAAGTAAGTTCTGGTCGCCCCAAAATCTCGAATGACGGCCAAGATATAGAATTAATCAATTTTCTAAAAGATCTTTGAGACACCAATAAAATCTAAAGAAGAAACACATTTTCCTGGTTCGGCTAATACAGCGCGTAGAAGAATTTGTAGGTTAGATATAAAAAGTTGTTGTGCTGCCAATAAAATATTTTTGACCGAAGCAAACAAACAGAAAAAAGTAGAATTTGCTTATGAATATATAAATCAAGGTAATATATGTGAACCCGTAATATTTTCTAATGGAAAAACTTTTCAATCATGCCATAATGGGAAAATCAGCGTTTATAGGCCTTCTGGTACGAGATACGATGAAAGATATACAAATAAGACTAATAAAAGTGGACGCTTTTCTATAAACGTTTGGGGCTGAATTATTGCAAGGGGCCCAGGAGTTTGCCAAATAGTGCAAGGAAGGCTCAATGCACCATTATATTGCAACATACTAAACCAAGTTATGATACCATCTGTCGACACAGTGTATAGTCAAGATTTTATATTTCAACAAGATAATTCTCCTATATATAAAGCCTGCATAGTAGTTCAAAATTATTTAGAAGAAAATCGATGCAACTACCAAATATTAAAAAACATGTTATTATATTAAGGTTTAAATATGATTGAAATTAAAATTTATAGGAATATAATATTTAAAAATCTTGTTTTATTTTTGTTATATTTTAAAAGACTTAAATATGTATAGTTTCATTTTTCCTCGTATTTCTAAAAATGTAGTATTGTTAAACCTTTTCACTTCCATGACAACTATTATAACAACAATGGTAACCTTTCCTCAATAGAATTTACATATTTCTTATAGTCAAGGAGCTATTCTACAACAACAATTTTGCTGTCCCAGTTTTTTTTGGGCGCAATGGTACATGAAATTAATTTTCTATACATATTCAGCAGGTTGCATTATTGATAAAACTATTATAGATAATTATATAGTTTGTATTAGTAAACAAATTAATAACATATTGTACCATATACCATATAAATTTTATAATTTTTAGTGTCTTGAAAAAAAAGGCGAAGCCTCAGGAAATACAATAAACTATGATGGGTCTGTTCTTTATAAGAACGTCACAGAGAAATTTAATTTTTCCAACAATGTTGTTAACTAATGGGAAATTTCCGGGTTTGTGAGAACAAAGCACAGAGAAATGATAGGTCGACGCTGTTCAAAGGGAAAAGAGAAATTTTTACGAACAGTGTTATATTCGTAGGAAATTCTTTAGGATCACTTGTGGTTGTGATATGTTAAAAAAAGACTTTTAAAAACCGTGTGCATTCGTGGAATTTTTCTTTAAAAATGGGAAGTTTTATTTTTAAAGGTCGCAACGCTGAACAGTATATAGTAATATGACATTGTGCCGTACAGTTAACTGGACTAGTCTACTTTTCTAGTCACTTTAGTGTAAAGGAAACAGCAAATTTCCATGTGGGAGTAGAAAAATAATGTTTACTAATATAGGAGTAGAAAAAAAATTTACTGTAAATATTAAAACTTATCGGGGATCAGAAACTGTCATTCAGGGTGATTTATAGATATTAGATCTAAGTACTAAAGAAGTTTGATAATTAAAATTTCAGAACTGAACATCAAAACTTTAACTTTAAATCATTGGTGTTTTGATAACACTGGTTAACAAGATTTTTGTCCCAAGCGCAAAAATGTCTGATTTCAATATAATTTTGCATACTGAAATCAATCATGTTTTCAGAATTTCTCCATCACCCTTAGTTTTTATGTTCCAGTATACCTATGTGATTATTTACCTATAAAATGCACGCATAGGTCTGTTCTATAAGAGCGTTTTCACACGGCACCATATATCGCGCGCGACAAATGGTCGCAATATCGCTTTTACACCAAATTATGTGTTCTCTAATATCGCTTGTGTGTGAAAATGGCTCATTAGAAAACACATAACTTGGTGTAAAAGCAATATTGCGACCATTTGTCGCGCGCGATATATGGTGCCGTGTGAAAACGCTCTTAGAGTCATCTAACAAAAAACTTGTGTCAGGCTGTGAAGCTTCTTTTGGAAAAAATTAAATATATAGGCTTTAAGTGGAATATTTGTGGCGATTTGAAAGTTGTTTCACTTTTGTTCGGCATGCAACTCGGTTACACAAAGTATTGTTGTTTCCTATGCGAATGGGACAGTCGAGATAGGAAAAATCACTATGAAAAGAAAGAGTGGCCTAAACGAACTTCCCTGACACCAGGAAATAAGAATGTCAGTGGTATCCCACTTGTTGATCCCCAAAAAATTTATTTACCACGTTTGCACATTAAGCTTGGGTTAATGAAGAATTTTGTTAAAGGTATGGATAAAACTAACAGTGCGTTTGCATAATGTGAGAAGTAAGTTCCCTAAAATCAGTGATGCCAAGATAAAGGAAGGTATTTTTGTGGAACCTCAGATCAGAGAGCTACTTCGAGATGAAAACTTTAGTGAGGCTCTGAATGGAGTTGAAAAAGCAGCATGGTTTTCTTTCAAGGACATTTGCAACGGCTTCTTGGGAAATCGTAAATCCGAAAATTACGTAGAGAATGTTAACAATTTATTGGTCTCATATAAAGCCATGGGTTGCAACATGAGTCTAAAAATACACTTTTTTCATTCACACTTGGACTTTTTTCCGAAAAACCTTGGAGCAGTAAGTGACGAACATGGCGAGCGATTTCACCAGGACATTCTGGACATGGAGAAGAGATACCAAGGCAAATGGAGCCCCGCTATGTTGGCAGACTATTGCTGGACGCTGAAGAGAGATGTTTCTGATGCAAAGTACAGTCGAAAGTCATATATGACCACATTTTCTAAGTAAATATATCACTTTGTACTTTATTTTTTCATAACTTATACCCATATTATAATATATACGTTCACAAAGATTCATTGCTTTGTCACTTTAAAACCCTGCGTGATGGAAAAATTCTGAAAACATATATGAAATATGTTTAAAAAGTACTACCAAGTACACCCACTTCAGCTCGTGGGACAAAAAAAATCTTAAATTTTGTTGACCAGTGTAATTTATTGATGATATTTATTATTTATATTGGATTCTTGGAATATAATCAACGATTCCAATCAAGTTTTTAAACATAGTTTGTTAATTGCATGTCTAAAATAAGTACTTGAGTTTTTTATTTTCTACTCCTGTTTAAATATTTAATATGGATAATAAAATGTATATAAAATCACGGCAAGAAATGTTCAAAATTATATAACACTAAAAGTAAAAATTGTTAATATTTAAAATAAAATAAATAAACAAATATAAAGTAAAAATTTGTTAATAAAGTTTACAGAAGATTTTTTGTAGATTCCTCAATTCAATCAGCTTACATATAATTGTCAAAAATGCAATATACTGTTTAAAAAAATTTCGTTTTATTTAGGCGGTGCATGTAAAGTCTCAATGTACAAACTAGATTAAATCTTAATTAAAAATATAAAACTTTACCTTAAACAGCATCACTAGAACAACATTGTTTAAAATTACTAGCTAAAATTTAATTAAAATTGAAAGTCCATAAACTCCTGAACACTAATGAAAGCTCTACATATTATCAATTTTTTTTTATCAAGTTTATAGTAATAAGCTGGAAGCTTATTGTAAAATAGCATGATATCCTTGGCCATCCAGACACGTTTTTAGTTTTGAGGTAGGAAGGTATGAAATTGTTCTTATTTCTAGAGGTGTAGGTGTGGACATGGGTATCCGAAGGGACATCACTCGCTGGTCGACAAGGCAGCGATAACCTTTTTTAAAGGCGTCTAACGATAGTGATGAACCTTTTTTTAAGTCACTTGCCCCTTCCCTTCATGGAATACTTTCTTTAGACAATAATGGCTGAGGACCTACACAGTAGGGTGAAGTAAAAATAATACATTTTAAATACCCAAACGCCCAATATGCGCAACGTCGTTTACAAGCTAGTTATTACACTTAGTAAAGTCAGTTTCTTTAAATTAATAAACAAAATATTTGGATGTCCCAGGGACCGGAAGATACGATCCTAGTAAACCTTACTTTTGCATTGTAAATATTTTTTTCCGAAAATCGATAGGAAATATTGACATTTTTGATAATATTCTTGAAAGAAAAAGTCAATATTTCCTTACACTTAGTCGTTGCTAGGCAACGGAAAATAACTGTTAGGAAATATTTATTATTGTACTATAAGGAAATATTATTTCTGTACGGCTACTTGTAAACTAAAATGTGTTAAGCTTGACAACTCAATATTACTGTGTTTCCATACTTACAACACAAATATTTAATGGCATCCTTTATTTGTGAACAAAGTTAATAATATTTATTTCAAAATTTTAACAAGTTGCTTGTAATAAGTTATGTCCTTTTAATAATTTTCGATTTAAGTACGGAAAAATAGTATGTATACCTCGTAGAAATAGCCACATTCCCGGACTCCGTATTGTCGGCCTCGGCTTGCGCCTCGACATACAATCTTTACGGTCGTCCAGGCATGTTCAGCTTTTTCTACCATTAGGTATACAATGTACATATAACCACTTTCTCCCATATAGGAAAAAAAAAATAGAAAAATTGTTTTCCTCCACTCTACCCCACATTATCTTTTTGGTCTTTTATGTATAGCAAGTGTTTGAAGATATATGCTGAAGGCAGGGTTAAAAGTTATTTAAAAACATCTCGATAATCATCACTGGAACCCAAACCGGTCAAAACGCTTTTTTTTTTAATTTTCTGGTACCTATAACTTTTTCCCGGCTTGTGGAAGTCACTTCAATATTTAAATTAGGCATAGGACGTCCATTTCATTTAATTTGACGTTTTTCGTTAATGTTCAATCTCGAAAAGTCCTTATATTTGGAAATTAAATAAATTTTTTAATAATCAAAACCAAAGTAGTAAACTCAATAAATTAAAGCACGAAAGACAGACCCGGAAAACGTTTTAAAAACCACGGGCCCCGGATAGACTAGACTGACAATTTTGGCGCTCTATTGCAACCCAAATATTCTATGAATTTGTGTCGCATGTCCCCACACTTACGGTGCATACGTCATAGATGAGCGAAAGAGTGCAAAGTGGGTTATTATAAGAGTCTCCATTAAAACAGTGTCCAATAGTCTTTGTAGCGTAAACACACTACTAACTTCTTTTAAAAATTAAGGGGAGAGTCTTTTTCTCGCACCGAGATTTCAAAAGTACGATATCTACCGTCTCGTGAAATACTACCAGCAACAACTATAAAAAATTTAATCGAGTCATTGAATCTGTGGTATCCTTCCTTTCAATTATTAGTTTTTTTACAAATTGCAAAACTGCTATACTGTAATTGACCGACGGCGAACAGAAAATTTTATCGGAGAAAATTTGAAAACTTTTCCACCGTATCAGGTACATTTTCTGATGCTCAGCCCCAAGTCTATTACATTTCTATCGTCTTTCGATTTTGCTTCAGGCTTCGGCATACGAACCGCTATTACATTATTGTGTTATTTCTTTTCTCCATTTTTAGTCGACCACGATCTAATTTTTGGAATGGAAAGAAGTGAAAGAAAACAACTGAAGGTCCAGTGGTATAATCGGAAAATGCAATTTTCATGAATTTTAAATATTTTCTTGTTATTACTTGCATACATTTCGTGTAAGAACTAGGTTCAGTAATACTTAAGTTAAAAGAAAGACTATATTCTTTAAATGGCTTAATTTATTTTAATAGATATATCTAGTTAGCACCACTTAATGCTTCTTTGTTAGCACCTTCTAGCTTAATTTTTTTTTATTTGACAATGTCAATATGATCTCAATCTTGTTTTATTCATAAATTAATTCACGCTTTTTACGAAACGCAATTTATATTCAAATAATCCCGCCAGAACACGACAGAGTTATATCTTCATTTAATCACAACAAACACCTTTGCATCCTTCTCTTCATATAAGAAGAAGAGGATGGATTTTTATTTTCTAACCTCATCTCGATTTTGCGATTTCTCACGGTTCACTTGTTCGTTGCCTTTACCATGTTTAGGATGTTTATGTTTTTTTTAAAGCCAAAAATGTTAATAATTTGTCTTGTGGTGTCTTTTTGTTTTAAAATTATATTTTTAAAATTTTACATTAGAGAAAAATTTTTGTATTTAAAAAAATGGAAAATTTTTAAGTTTTTAAAAAAAATTTCAGACAAAAAGAAATATTTAGGAATGCTATTCTACCCGCTATGTAATTGACGAGAATTGAAAAAAAGAAAAATTTAATATCTCCCACATGTCATTAGCAATAAAGCTTTCATGTTTAGAATTTAATAAACCAATTTCTATTATTTGGCTAAAATTTCATTCCTCACTTTCAGCTAGCACTGATAATCGCGAAAACCGAAAGCGCCCTGCTACAAAATTAATTAAATGAAGTATTTACACGTAATACAAAGTCTCTTTTTTCCAATAATAAAACAATTAGAAAAATTGCAATTTTCAAAAAAAAGTAAATTGTCAACTCTGTATAAGTTAAGTCAATTTTAGTTAAGCAGTTCGGTATTTGAAAGAAAACAAACCTTTTTATAAAGAATAACTTTTGTTTGAAAAGTTAATAGTAAAAAGTTTTACCAACTAAGAATATACAGACCCGGTATTTATATATTTATTAATTTTTTTAAATTGTAGTATATTGACCGATGTTGCTTCCTGTGTCAACTAACAATTATACAGGGTGATTCTTAAGTTGATACTGCTGCGTATAGAAGGCAATAAAATTAACAACATTTTCAAATACCTTTTTTCAAAAAACCCCAAAAAATAAAGTACTTTCATTTATTACACTACAAATCAAATACGGTTCTGCCTAACTTGCCCATTGAGTAACATCTAGAAAACTTCTGGGTGTAGAGAAGAGACATCCGTACTTTTACGATACCCATAATAAATTAGCACCATAATTAGTTCATTGTTTTAAAATTTTACCATTTTCACCAATTGACTTGCTTCAGAAAACCACATCGCGCAGCGAATTGCCAAAATAAATAGCTGACAACCGATCCGTAAGATGAATGACTAACAATACAAAAAACGGACAAAAACAATAAAAAGTAAAGGGCTACGTTTTGATTACCAGGCCCGCACTTAGATTTTTTACTTCTGTAACTCGGCTATTTTTAAGGTTTTTGAAACAGGTATTTGAAAAAGTTGTTTATTTTAATGCCTTCTATACACAGCTAAAAAAGAAGTATCAACTTAGGAATCATCCTGTATATTGCTTATACAATTATAAACTTTAGATTTGACAAAATATTGATAATATCACATATTCTACAAAATCAATTATTCTCTTATAGATTCTTTAATTAAAGCTTTTATACTATAGCCTGATAACTTCCTAAAGCTTTTCCCACGATACACCTACAACGGTATGCGGATAAGCAAACTGAAATTTGAACATTGCTCATGTCGTCATATATGAGGAAGTTGCTTAGTAACCATTTGGCACAAGTGACAGTTTTAACCTCACATTTCCTGTCATTGTAAAAACCGATGATTTCCTAAACGTCGATGTTTTGTTACCGATGTTCGATATTTTGTCATCGATAATAAGGGTCACAAACAACGATGAAAGCATCGATGTTTAACATTCGATGTTTGACACTGCGTTTTAATATTTGACGCCACCTTTTTATTTAAAAATTACTTTGGTGAGGCGGGGGGGACTGGCGCACTGAACCTCGCTCAACACTAATTTAATTTGCAGTTATGATTAAAACCATTATACATAAAATAATAAAGCACATTACATCTTCTTTTGAGAAAAGATGTGATCGTTTAAAGTCAATGGAGATAAAGCACACTATCATGAGTCTCGAGATTTTTGGCGAGTTCCTCTTTTAGAATGTAAAACATTAAAAACTGATGAATAGACACGGTTACTAGTGGTAAAGTAAAAGCTGATGCATGAGTTTGTATAAACCCATATGTTTTATTTACTGTATACCTGTTTTTGACAGTTTGATATTTGGCAACGTTGCGACATCCATATCTCTCATTCGCGAGGCTATGATTTAACTCGTATCTCTCACTCTTTTACATTGAAAAGTTAATGGCTTTTATTTATTGGCGTCGGGCTGATTTTTAGGGGTCCTTACCCCACTTTTTAGATGTTCGATTTAAAAAAAACTATAGAGTATTTTTCTAGGCCCCCAAGGAGTCACCCATTTAAATATAGGCTATTCCATCACACTCTGTATATGGGCAAAATTACTTTAGATAATAAATACTGGTCTATGATTTCTGACATCGAACTTAAAGTTTCAAAATACTTTAAAATGTCACATTTTGGAGGAAATAATCCTGCCCATAAATTAGCATTTTTCAAACGTAGTTATGGACATTTGGCTATGAATATTTCATGACCGATTTACAATTTTAAAGAGGATTATCGCCCTTACAAAAGATTATTTTCCGCCCCAGTGGAAGCCAGATAGAATTTTAAAAGCTTTTACTTTAAGCTGATGTTTTGATTTAAATATTCTTTAAAAATAAAATATAAAAGAAAACTGTAACAAAGCTATTAAGGAGTCTTTATACATTATAATAGAATACAAGCATAATTTTCTTTGTATAAAAAAACATTATTTACAATCGGGTGCCCCTAAAGATAAAAGCACCTACATTTTTTTTTGATAAGAATGAAATCAATTACATCATTCATTTCATATGTTAAGCAGTGGCTTATACAGGGCCAGGGGCGTCGAAAGCTAAGGTTGAACTTGTGCTAATAAAAAATTTAAAGTCAGACAGTTACAGCGGGTTGCATAAATAAATATAATTCTCGATTAGCTTAACTGTCTATTAAATGACAAAATTTAGTCAGAGGATGGCAAGCCCAACTACGTTTTGTGTAGAAATAACCCTAAATTTTATAAGAACTGACGCCTGATAGCACTGACAGCGGCCATCTTTTGCCAAATATAGGGCAATTTTGCACAAACACGCAGTAGGCTTTGCCAGACTATGATTAAATTTTTTTTTAATACGTGGTTAGGCTAAAAACGATTTTTCTTTATGCAACTCACTGTCTGTCTTTATCCAAGCATATGGGTAAAAATATCATGTCTTATAATAATAAGTATACAAAATTTATGATAAAACTCAGCGTTCCGATTTTACAAGCACAAATGACGTCAATATAAAGTATAGTTCCTTTAAAATGGTCTTAATTGAGCGGTGGGTGGTAGCAAGCCCAGACGTCAGCTATTCAATTAATAATTCCCAATACAGCCGGCATCTCTTTTGAGTTGTACACCTGGTAGACAAACAGAAATATTTTTTTTTGCCAAAAAAGTCGTGAGATTAAAGATGGCGCAAGTGTGTTGAAATAAAGGGAGCTTATGTTAAAAAACAATTTTATCAAAAAAGTTATTTTGTATCATTGTTCGCAAGAACAAATGTTTCCAAGATCAGCCTACGTTTCCCTTAAGATGGACTTTTAATTAATACCATTTAGGCATTTACATTTCTTGATCAGTTGTACAAAATTACTCCAGCTATGCTCTCATGATTTTGTCGCAACAGCTCTTGTTAAATTATTAAAAAGTAAGTACACGCATACGAGATTAAAAAATCTCAGCTCTTACCAGTGGCGTAGCCAGAAAATATGTTCGGGGAGGGGGGGGGGGGCTAAATGGGCGTAAGTAGGGCATTTTTTTTCTGGAGAAAGGGACAGTCGAGACTACACATGTATTTCATGATATTTTACCTAGTAAAGAAGGCGGAAAATTTTCGGGGCCACGCCCAAAGTTCGTTTAAAATTCACCTAACTACTAATCAATTTCATCAAAATTATCAAAATTTGTTTATCTACATGCTTTTTTTTATTTTTCTCTGATTTGGCTCTTTATTAAAAAAAAACATTTTTTATATTTGTGAAAAATATGAATGTATACAGGGTGTGTCAGTAAGGTGTCTGTCTTGGATAGCACCTAAACTATCAAAGATAGGAAAAAAAGTGTAATACAAAAGTTAAAGGGTTTTTTAGAATACATAATCTACAAATATTTTCTAATCTACAGGGTGGTCCTAAAAAGTGGTACTGAAAAATAAAAAAGAAAATTAAATGGAACACCCAGTATAATTTTCTAAAATATGATTCAATGGAATAAGGACTTTCCAACCCTATTAAAATTTTTGAAGTAAATTGCAACGTTGCGAAGTAATTAATTTTTTTCCGAGATTTTAGTAATTTTAAGGGTATCGTTAAAAAATCATAGCAACCTCTGGATTAACCCTAGGCAAATATAATTTACGTTGTAAGTACTTTAAGGTACGATATATTGATTTATAATAATTTTTTTTAAATCTCTTATACAGAGCGTTCATTACAAGTTGGACAACTCGATAGTTTTAAAACTGCTTTATTTCAATTTTTTTAAATGGGACCCCCTAATTTTTTTAGGCAAAAGAATGTATCTTTCGAAAACCTTACTTTTTTGTTAAACATGTCATATATCTAAATATCATAGTTTTTGAAATATTTTAGGATTTGTCTTAAATCAGGGTAAAAAAGGAAAGTTCTAATTAAACAATTTAGTCAAGATTGCTTTGGAACAAAAAATAAATAATTTTCTTTGTCACAGTTGTCATTGCAAAATTATTTCGCCAACATTTTGTGCTTTATAACTGTTTAAATTTTAGTTTCCTGAACTAACTTTATCATAACTCATATTTTTCTATTTCGATAAAGTTAGTTCGGGAAACTAAACTTTAAACAGTTATGAGGCACAAAATGTTGAAGAAATAATTTTGCAATGACAACTGTGACAAAGAAAATTATTTATTTTTTGTTCCAAAGCAATCTTGACTAAATTGTTTAATTAGAACTTTCCTTTTTTACCCTAATTTAAGACAAATCCTAAAATATTTCAAAAACTATGATATTTAGATATATGACATGTTTAACAAAAAAGTAAGGTTTTCGAAAGATAAATTCTTTTGCCTAAAAAAATTAGGGGGTCCCATTTAAAAAAATTGAAATAAAGCATTTTTAAAACTATCGAGTTGTCCAACTTGTAATGAGTGCTCTGTATAAGAGATTTAAAAAACATTATTATAAATCAATATATCGTACCTTAAAGTACTTACAACGTAAATTATATTTGCCTAGGGTTAATCCAGAGGTTGCTATGATTTTTTAACGATACCCTTAAAATTACTAAAATTTCGGAAAAAAATTAATTACTTGGCAACGTTGCATTTTACTTCAAAAAATTTTTTTTTAGAAAATTATACTGGGTGTCCCATTTAATTTTTTTTTTTATTTTTCAGTACCACTTTTTAGGACCACCCTGTAGATTAGAAAATATTTTTAGATTATGTATCCTAAAAAACCCTTTATCTTTTGTATTACACTTTTTTCCCTATCTTTGATAGTTTAGGTGCTATCTAAGACAGACACCTTACTGACACACCCTGTATAATAGAAAAATACTACTCTTTTTACTCGTTTTCCTATAAAATAGCATCATAAATCAATAAATAAAACGATATGCGTCCGAAACCTTAATCTCTATATAAAACAGGACTTTTAGAAGGAAACGTTTACTAAACATTTCCTACAAGACCTTTGTAATCTAAGCCAAGAATACATTATTTAAAGATTTAAATTAAGAGTCCAAGCGTGAGACGAAAAATTAGGTTGCAATTAGACTTTTAGACCTCGAGCTCCTAGGCTCGGGGGGGGGGGCTGCATCCCTGCAGCCCCCCCTAAATACGCCACTGGCTCTTACAGTATTACCTACGATACTTTTATGCGAACAAAAATATTTCAAATGCTGTTTATGATCTTTTCAAAATGCTGTTTTCAAACAAAGAATCTTTAATATCATGGGAAATTTTTGTTTCAAAGCCTGCCTTTATTATTTATTGAATATGGTATAGTGTATAGCCATTAAAAGCTTACGTGAAAGCTTTTAATGTCCGTCGATGACACACGTCATTTCCAGTAACATTTATTTTACAGAACTTAAGGTTTGGTTAGGGCCGGACTGATGTTCCCTTAATAGTTAGTTACCAAATAAACAATATATTTACTTGATTTTCATAAAAAGAACACGTCACAGATTCACACGGTCCAACAGTTTATAACCAGAAGGTCTACGCACAAAATAATAGCAAAATGATCTCTAAAAATATCAAATACAACAACAATACTGCACTTATTATTTAACACGTGAATGAATAAATGCCGGTTCTGTGATATTGAAAGAACGGAGAGAAGACAATTGTATTGATAAAATACGGAAAGAGATGTGCGAGGGCAAGAACGTAAGAAAGAGATCACATATGTACTAGCGGTAGTCAATGTCGGTACTGTACCAATAATCTCTTGATTGGTTTTTAGCTGATTGAAGAGCAACAGATTAAAGTGTTCAGTGTGTATCTTTGTCATGTACCGGGTGATTCAATAAGAAAGGACGTCGGCTATATCTCGGAAACTACTGGGCATAGAAACTCGGAGGAAAAAAAAATGATAACTAAACTTGCCATGAGAAAATCCTGGAAATGATTTTTAAGTTCCGCATTTTACCGCAAGAGGGCGTAATTGAAAAGTAAATTATAAAAGTTTACATATGTCGGAAAATTCCACATTAAGGTATATCTTTGATAACACCATTAAAAAGTGTGGACAATTATGCATCATTTTGGTCTTATGCTCATTGGCTTACCCACTTTAATAAGAGGGGGGGGGGGGGGGGAGCTGTTGAAAGTGTAATCATTTAAATCGCTGTAACTTATAAACGACTTATCCGATTTTAGCAAACTAAAGACTGTTTGGAAGAGAAATGTATGCACTTTCACCATCCGTATTTAGTTGTCCATAATAGTTTTCAAAAAAAATGATAGAGGTCGCAATTTGTAATAATAACACATTTTTTGATTTTACTCTGATAAAACAAATCAAACGGTATAATTATGATACCATAATCGAAAAGTAGATTAAATTTGGTAGAAAAAATATTAAAACTGCAGCTTGATATCTCAGTTCGTTTTAGCGTTATCGCCAATAGAATAAATTTTAATGAAAAAGCGATTATATATTTAAAAAAAAAAGTGGGACGCGACTGATATTTTTTCATTTGGATATTATTTCTGATTTGCCTGGTCAATTCTGCATAAAAATGGTCTCTTGCGTTTTTCTCCTCAGACACACCGTTCTTAATTAAAATAATTAAATTAGCTCTACTATTTATTATTATTATTAACATTGATAATGAAAAATTTTGTTTTATAAAAATTGTTGGAAATGACAACCTTCACTTAATAGGCATGCTCCCGCCCATCTAATTTAATTTAATTATTTTAATTAAGAACGGTGTGTCTGAGGTATCGGTACGCCAATGAGTATAAGACCAAAATGATGCATAATTGTCTAAGCTTTTTAATGGTGTTATCAAAGATATACCTTAATGTGGAATTTTCCGAGATATGTAAACTTTTATAATTTACTTTTCAATTACGCCTTCTTGCGGCAAAATGCGGAACCTAAAAATCATGTCCAGGATTTTCTCATGGCCAATTTAGTTATCATTTTTTTTCCGAGTTTCTATGCCCAGTAGTTTCCGAGATATAGCCGGCGTCCTTTCTTATTGAATCACCCGGTACCTGTAAATATATGGTAAGTTATATGTATATCCATCTCTCATGAATCTTGCCAATGTTCGTAAGTATTGAAAGTGATGATAATCTTAAATATTATTTAGCGCTGCCTAGCGAAACTGCTGTAAGTGGGACCAGAGTATTTACAGGTGATTTCTCTTAGCAATTACTTATTTTTATATTATTTCTTTTATCTGGTAATTCTTGGGTATACTAGGTTACTTAAAAAACAACTCATTGTAATGTTACGACGTTTCGTACGTTTGTGTCGTACTTTTTCAAGCTTAATTCAAACATCTAAAAATATAAACGTTATAAATATAAAATACATGCATCATTTTTGCCATAAGAAAAAACACTGATGAAGTTTTATTTTATGCGTTTAACGTGGATTTTGTTCTTTTATCCTCCATAAGGGCCTGTGGACATATTAAGCACCGGTTTCCGCAGATTACCGAAGTTAAGCTGTGTCGAGCGCGGTTAGTACTTGGGTGGGTGACCGCTTAGGAACACTGCGTGCTCTTGCCTCAGGGTAGAGTGTAAAATGAATCGACACCTAGCCATCCTATTCACGCCGGACAGGTCGGATGAGATCGGATATCTCGTAGGATGAAGGTGCCGTTTCATACTGATGAACACAAAATTTTAATTCATTCACAAGCTGGATTTAGAAAAGGGTATTTAACTGAAACAGCCATCCAGTATGTAATTGAAAATTGGAAAAGAGATTTGGAAAAAGAAAAATATATTATTGCTGTATTTCTTGATTTTAAAAGAGCTTTTGAAACGATTAATAGGGACATTTTACTTCAAAAATTATTTGAATATGGTATCAGGGGTAAAGTTTATCAATGGATTAAAAATTATTTAAATAATAGGACACAGACAACAAAAATTGGTAATATATTTTCAACAAAAAAATTAAATAACATAGGAGTACCCCAGGGAAGTATTTTGGGTCCTTTATTTTTTATTTTATATATTAATGACATGCCATTAGTATTAAAATTGGCTAAAATTCAAATGTTCGCAGATGATACTCTTATTTATATTAGTGGTAAAAATATTTTGGAAATTTTGGAAGTTTTAAATTCAGAACTTGTTTTATTGTCAAATTGGTTAAAAGTAAACAAATTAAAATTAAATGTTTCCAAAACAAAATGTATGGTTATGGGTTTAAATTTGAATTTAATCAATTTAAATATTTTAATTGATGGAGACAGATTGGAAATAGTTAACTCATTTAAATATTTAGGTATAGTAATTGACTCAAAATTAAAATTTAATATCCAATATGAAAATTTAATTTCTAAAATTGCGGGAAAAATTAATTACTTTAAAAGAATAAGTTCCAATTTAAAATTTTATTCGAAAAAAATTATTTATAATACTTTAATTTTGCCATATTTTTTATATTGTTCTACAATTTTATTTAACGCTGATGAAGGTGTAATAAACAGATTACAAATTTTACAAAATAAAGCGATGAGAATTTTACTTAATATGGATAGATATTCAAAAATTAATAAAATTAGAATGGTTAAATGTAAAAAATTTAATATTATTTTTGGTTTTGATATTTATTTACAAAGTTCAAAATGGTATGTTACCTTCACATTTAAAAGAGTTTACTGTTCTAAATTGTGATCATCATAATTATTCAACGCGAAATAACAATAATTTTTTTCTTAATGCTTTTTCAAAAAACATAGCTTATAAATGGTATTTTCTAAAGGGCTTATTGAATTTAATAATTTAAATAAATCAATTAAAACACAAAAAAGCTTAAAATCATTCAAACAGGGTTTAAAAAAATATTTATTAAAACAACAATATAAATAAAAATGTTTCAAAAGGTCATTTAAAATTGTATTAAAAAAAAAATTAAATAATTATTTAAATGTATTAGTAGCCATGTGCTAAATAAATCTTGTTACTACTACTACCACTAGTCGGTAGATTATATTTGTGGTCGATGACCGGTTCAAGATGGCTTTCGTAGTCGGCGAATCGTAAATAAAAAAAAATATCCTCCATACAAAAAAACAAAATAACAAATATACCAAAAAAGATCAGATACCGTTTATACGTACTATTTTTTAAAATATTTTCATATTGAATACATGATGTTCATTAAGTTTTGTTTATACGTATATACGAGATAAAGTTTTGGGTTAGATATTTATTTTATTAAATTAGGGTAAATTTGACTAAGATTCTCTATATCGGTTTTGTAATTGACGGCATCCTTTTCTTTTTTTATTTCAAAAAAAATGTTTCTAGCCAGAGAATCACCCATATAGGTGTGAGTCATCCGACAAAAAATATTACATATATGGGTGATTCTCCGGATAGAGATATTTTTACACAATAGGCGACAAAATACATTTTCAACGTTATTTTCTGACGTTTCGATTAGTAAAATCGATTTCGTTTAGAATATCCCACTAAGCTGTTTGAAGTCGGCAACCTCATTATACATGAATTTTCGATGGTCTCTCCTATACCTACGTACATACTTATTTTATTTAGCTATTTAATATTAAATATTTATAAAAAATCAAGCTTTTAATATTACGAAAATAAGTTTCTCTTGGTTATTTGTAAGAAATTAAAAAATAAACGATCTTATAAGCACTTTCACTCCTGAAGCGATGGTAAATATCCAAGTTTACAAACTGAGTTTAGAAAGTTTAGAGAGCTTTTTATTTTTTATTTAGTAATTATACCTTCAACTGTAATTTTTGACGACTTGGTAATTTAAAATTAAGTTTTGGAATTTTATTGATGTGTCCGCTGAGAAATGTAAAATACTAAATAGTTAGCTAAGAGATCTTAAGAAAAGAAAGGGAGGCTGATTTTAGAATCATTTCTTTTTCGTTTACGGTGTTATTTTTAACATTTATACAATATTTTCAAGATACAAAAAATGTTTCTTTTAACAATGACACAAAATAACTTTTTTGATGAAATTGTTGTTAATTTGGTAAGTCCGTGGCCAAGACGATAAACCGTAGAACTTTGAGTTTAAGCCCGGCAGCCTGTAATCTTTTTAAAACATTTTTTACATAAGGTGTGTAATATTGGTCGTAGAAAAAATATACTGTTCAACTCAAGTGGATTGTCCACATCGCACTCGGAAGTTTAAAGTACAAACTACTAATATGTGATAATCGTCTGTAAGATCACGACTATGATGTCCTCAGAGATGCTTTATCATATTTAAAAATAGTCCTTTTCTTGACCGATAACGATCAGAATTCCCTTTTTTATAGTAACTGTTGTATATTTCTTTAATAACTCTGGTTTGAAATTGTTTGTTATAATAGTAAAACACTAACCAATTTAATTTATCTAAAAAAAAAAATTAATATTAAAAATTAAAAGATGTCTGAGTTTTGACTTTTACCTTTCATTTATTTTTATTTCATTGTTGTTTGAAGTAGCTACTTTAATGAAACAAAATAAAAGTGATCAAGTTTTAAAAACTGCTCTTAAAAAATAGTCCATTATAACCCCTCTTAGGACGTGATTTAAAAAGATTCGTCTAAGTTTTAGCTTGATGTAAGCTAAACCTTATAACTGACAGCCGAGCCTTCAGATTTAACAAACTCAATAAAAAATAATTTGTCACCTGAACCTGGCCGCGTTTTCTCCCAGCAAATCAATTCAAAGCGTACGAATTTTGGAAGGTAACATCAGTGGCGTCTTGTGCTCAGTTTAGGAAGTGGAGCCAAAATAAAAAATATAATTTTTCACAGAAAGCCCTTATTATCTGATAGGGTAAGGGGGCAATGTTATTCTGCAACATCGTTATTTTTTCCCCTTGTATCTTGTTAGAAAAGATTTGTGCTTTTAATCAGGTCCAGTAGGTTTTTGTCAAATTTGTGGTTCGGTAAGTGGATGTTAAATTCCCCCAAAGATTTTGAATTTTCTGCAAGGATGAGGTGGTTTTATCCTTTTTACCACAAAGTCTGCATCCAATAAATCTATTGTGAAGTGATAATGAGCTGTTACCAAAGACGATAACTTGCTATGTCTGAGCACGCATCAATAAGTAGCATTCCATAGACCCAGTGCCGTAGCTAGACGTTGACCATATGGGGAGGGGGGGTGTTTATCGGGGGAGGACCCAGAGGGGAATGTTAAGAGGTTGAAATATTCTCATGACGACGCCCAAATTTTGTTAAAATTTCACCCAACTACTATAATACTTCTTAAATTAAGTTAGAATAAATTTGGTTGTTTGATATTTTTTTACTTATTTCTTGATAGACCTACTGCATGTGTCACATTCAAAAATGTTTTTTTATATATATTTTTATTTTAAACTTTCTCACAATTAAGAAAACAAAGACAGTTGTCGACATACCTAAACCAGTGCAATATTTCGTGGTTATTATTAATTATGTATGTAGTTTCAAGGTGATCCATGAAGACATCGGCGAGAAAGAGAATATACAACTTCCCATTATCAGGCCATTGGGTTGTTGGTAGAAGTTATTGTTAAATGAGAATGATATACATGAAAAATATGATATAACCCGAAAAAAAATATACTCAAGACCATCGCCAATGAAAAGCAAGGAAACTGGAGGAGGCAGGATACCCTCAAAAACATAATTTTAAAATCTAAATTAAAACAGTTTTTTGCTACCTGTTGCTTACACTTAAAAGTTTATCTTTGTTATCGGTTCTTCTCTTATAATGTTATGTAAGTTGAATTATCAAAACTTAATTATATATTATATTACACACAGTATATTACAAGATATGCGTTGGTAACTCTTACCACTTCTGAAAAGTTGTTGGTAAATGTTTTGTTAAAAAATAAAACTATTTTGACCAGTTCTAAGCATTTTAAATTCAATATTTAAAAAATACCAATAACATAAAAAAATTGTAGGCGTCAACCAAGATAACTTTACTTATTAGAAGAATAGTCCAAAATAAGGGCACTGGTTAGATGAAGCTCGCATTAGTTTTAGTTTAACGTAGCAGACCTTTGGTACTGTCCAAGCAGTCTTACATAGTCGTATGAGGTTTGTTGTAATACCACACATGTTTCGTAGAACACACCTTCATCAGATCTTTGATATTTACCGTGGCATATACAGCAGGATCTTGACAACTCATTCAAACCAGCCACTACTGTTCATAAACCTGTTTAGTCAACCAAGTTGTAAGTTGCTTACTTCCTCTGAAATCCATTTTTCTGTAAAGGCAGAACTTTCTTTGGGATGATTATACTGACACCTGATATCACAGACTGGCACATAAAAAATGTGATAATCTTAGATATCCAAGATAAGCCAAATAATTCTGAGGCTTAGGACCGTTTGCACTGGTTCTACTTAAGACGTTTTAGGTGGGGCTTAACTTAATGTGTACCTTAACTAAAACTTTTCCGTTGCACAGTCGCTAGACCGGCACATAAGCCAGCCCTAAGTAGATATAAGTTAAGCCGTAGCAACCTTCGGCTGGAACCCGTGCAAATTGCCCTTAGCTAAGTCTGATTGTAAGCCGAGCTTTAGAGAAAATGTCAACGCGTTCAAACAAATTGCTTATAATAAGGTGTACCTTAGATTAAGTAGCACCGAATCTAAGCGATGCAAATCGCTATTAACAAACCTTTCTCCTGATAATGAATTTTAGTACATCTGAAACACGCAAAGTCTCGGTGTCTGATTTAAAAGTTTTTTACATTTTAACTGGCACGTATCTCTAGTTGTCTTTGGGTGAATACTACTATAAATACCATACCAATTAATACGTTGTGATTCAAAAACAATGCAAGTCTTAAACACATCATTCATGTAGAGTATTCCCAATTTGATTCCTTAATTATTATTGGAAGAAAACTTAAAATGTCTCATGTGTTTCCTTTTAAGTTTTATGTTTTGTTTAAATTCCTTCCCCGAGATTTATTATTTAAAAAAATAAATAGTCCAGTACGAGACTACTTAATTTTTTTGTTTGTTATTTATCCTTAAATCCTACAAAGCTTTTAATTTTCTCCAAGAGACCTAATTTAAGTATAAATAAAATAGACACAAAGTCACGGACCCATTTAATGAGACCGTTATTTTATGTCTATATTATTTACACTTGACAAAGCCGAGGAAACGCATTTATTTTTCTTAAATCTCAGACCAGAGACGCTTTGCACGTTGCTGGTGCCTTGTTTGAAAACAGGATATTGTGCAATGTTTAAATAAAATATAAGGCCCAATACCAACCCAGTAAAATTATGTTTTAGAACCTTATAACTTCGAAGAGTCACCACATAGTGACTAATTATTTCACGGGCTGCCACTGGCATTAAATACTTTAATAGCCGTCTTTCTTGTCAATTTATATTAAATTCTTTCAGGTTTACGACAATCTGCCTTAAAGTTTTGTCGTCGGTAACGCCGAAATTAATTCTTCACAGAATTACCTGCTATAAAAGTGCTGTTTATAAAATTCTGAAACTTTTACTTGCAGCTAGGAGAATGATGATGAAATGATTCGATATTTTTAAAGAATCAAGTAATGGGCTAGCCAACGAAGTAGGTGTCGAGTGCATGAAGGGGAAGGGGGGGGGGGGGGATTTTTTTGCTTTAAGAATGTGTTTAGGGTAGTTAGAAGGTAAGAACAACAAAATTCTTCACTAATAACTCCCGGCGCGTTGTATCGAAAGATATAAGCTAATAAAGATGAAGGCCTATAAAATGTTCTACAATGTAAGTTTTATATTATTATTTTTTTAATATACTGTTTTCGAGATATCTGCGTTCAAAACTCGATAATTTAAAAAAAAATACTTTTTTTATCATAATTCTACTTGTAATTCCTCGGCCGATTGTTTTCCATAAAAGTTCCATTAGAGAATATTATAAGGCATTAAATATTCTTTAAGACCACTAGGCATATATTAATTTTTCTGCAATCAATCAGAAACGACAGTAATTTTAATTTTTCGGTTAAAAATAATTTTTTCAACAAAACTCCTTAAAACTTAGGAAAACTTGTTCTTTTCGTTACTTTAGAGTTGTATCAAAAGGTTGTACACACCTCATCAACTTTTGACACTCTACAAAGCCCAGATCCGACCATCATTAGAATATTGCTCTCATGTCTGGAGCTGTGCACCCAAGCACAACCTTCGGCTACTGGATTCCATTCAAAGGAGAGCCGTTCGTCTGATCGGCGATCCCGAGCTGACGAAGACCCTCGATAGCCTGGAGCATCGAAGACAGGTTGGTGATTTGGCTCTCTTTTACAGATATTTCCATGGCAGGTGTTCGACTGACATTGCCCACTTGATTCCACCTAGAGCAATGCAAAACAGAAATACACGGCGAACCACTGCCGCTCATCCATATGTTGTTCAGCTTAGTACGCCTCGAACTTCATTGTTCAAGAATTCTTTCATCTGGAGAACGTCATCTTTGTGGAATGATCTTCCTGAGGTCGTGTTTCCCAATGAATACAATCTTCAACGTTTCAAGACCAACGTTAATCGCTTTTTTCGCACTTGCACCGCTCCAAAGGATTTTTCCTACAGTGCAGGTGTTTTATCATAAAAAAAAAAAATCTAATAAGTAAGCTAAAATACTGTATAATTCCACATAAATTACGTATTCCACGCGTACCTTAAGTGCAGTATTAAGCATACATATAAGATATATGATATAAGATTACCAATTTTTAAGTTAATTATGAAAAATTGAAAACATTTAAAGATGGCAATTGTGTAACGACTATTGATACCAATTTTACTTTAAATTAAACTATGTAACATTAAACTAAAATCAATGGAAGAATTATTTTTAAAACGTAAATTAATTTGGCCTGTTTTTTTTTTGTGCTGAGAGGGTACGGCTTCTGGTTCCACCATCGACACTGATCGCACCACAAATTGCTAATCACCCTCGTCTTTGTCGTCAGTTTCTTGAAGATGGGATAAAGTGTCCACAGAGGATGGGCAAGGGTTCTAAGTCTTTACGTCGTCGTCCTTGTTCAAAAGGAGCACGCCGGCGCAGTCTAAATGGGGCCCTTCGCAGTTTTGACATAATCGAGGAGAACAACTCATCGCTGTCTTTTTGATGCTGCACAATCCACTACAGCAGTTTTTGTTGCACTTGCAAAAGATGAGGTCCAAAATTTCTCTGGGTGCTGCTTGGTATTTCGTGAGCACAGAAGCTAAAATGTTGCCTTTTTATTCCCAACATCCCAAATCTAGAAGTAGTTGATTTCCCAACCACTGGTAAAAATATGTTTTCGGTTATTTATGACTCAAAATTACAGCTATTTATCTTATACAGTATTTATGTTGAAATTTATATTGTTTTCACAATTAGTAATGAATCTAAATGACGAGTTTTGGACTTAAATTGTTTATTGTTTTGAATCACATTTAACTGGTTAGTATCCCAGTGGCTGCGGTGGCTCAGCGGTGAGTCACTGGCATTCGACCGTGGCATTCCGAGTTCGATCCTTGAAGTGGGCATACGAACAATAAAAAAAATATGTCCGAATTTTGGTAGATAGGTAGGCAGCAAAGAGTGTAAAATGTATCATATCCCAACCCACCCCCTTCCCGTCGATAACCAGGCCAGATGAAATCGGATATCTCGTGGGGCACGGAAGAAGGTACACACTCGCCAAACTGGGGGGGGGGGGGGGTGTGGGACTGAGGATCGTGGTTTGGATTGACCCACCTTGAGCTGTCTTGGAAAATATGTTGGTATATTCAATTCGTCCGATAAATCATCCCATGGTATCAAAAAATATAAAAGCGTTTTTTTGTGCTTCATCGTGGTTTTCTTCATTGTAGCTTTGCATTATTGTTAGTAAATCTTTGGTAGACAATGCTTTTGAACTTACTTTCCATTTTTCCTGACAACTTTGGAACTGCTTTCTCCTTGTGTCTCTTGCAATTTATTTCGTATTCTGTAAAATACATTTCTTGAATCATTTTTGCTGTGTTCCATATAGCCTTTACAGAAGATTCTTTATAGTCTTCGCCATTACCTTTTTTTCTAATAAAGGCGTAATCTTTGAGGATTTTTCATCACAGTAGTACATTTTTCCATTTTATAATTTCTTACCATTAGAAACTCTGAGAACTTTTCCCAAATTGGGTTCTTGGATTTACGTGTGTTAAGTGGAATATTTTCAGCTATTGATTAATTTCTTGGGTAGATTGACATGCAAACCTTGCATTTTCGTTTAAATTGCCCATTTTGTCTTTTTCAAACCAGGATGACATTTGTCAGACTAAGTATAGTTTTTACCTGACATCTATCAAAATTTTGTCGCTGAAAAATTATCTTGTTGATTTTATCCAGGTAGATGTAATTAAGAGTTTTTCCACTAGAAAATAGGCCATTGCTATGATATTTTGCCAGTAAAAAACTCTGGTGAAATAGTCGGTATTAAACTATGTATATTCTTTGATATTTCAGTGTAATTAAGTATTCAAGCTAAAAAACTTGCAATCGTCCTAAATTTCTTTCTTCGGAAACTTTTCTTTTACCGGCAAGAAAGCGTTTTATTGCTGACTGTAAAACCCTAATCTTCTAGCTTGACGCCGAAATAATTTGCTTTACAGTGCAGCGGTTAAAATACGAACAATTTCCGATTCTCCTCTTGCCTAAGCACAACTTTATTTATTTGTATTTGAAGACATTTTTATTAAAATGTTTATGATTTCCTTTGTTTTATACACTTTACGTTACTCTTACAAAATGTTTAACTTTATTGGATGAGTTATTCAGCCAATACATAAGGCGAGCCAATAGAGTGCAATAATTACATGGTTTTTGCTAATAGTCCCGAGATTGAATTTTCTGGTCCTCTTTTTCCCAAAAAAATAGTATATGCACTGGAATGCAAAATTTTGTTCAAATATAATCTTAAATATCTCTTTAATCTTTGCATCAATTTCGATAATTTTTTTGACAATTTGTAGGTACTTTCATTGTTATCATTCTAGACTTTGTAAAAAACAGATTTATTGTTATACGGGATATAACTAAGAAGTACATTTTGCCTTACATTTCTAAACACCCTATGGACTAAATGCATTGTCTTTGTAAGTGACTTTTAAGCCTCATATTCTCCTCACAGTTCTTTTTTTGATTCTTAATAATATCTGTATTCTTAAAGAAAATTATGCGATTCATAACCATTTAATGTAAAAATATACAGTGACAACATTGACAATTAAACATCGGTATAAAAAGTGAGCGGTTTTTCCCCGAATTTGAATAATAGCTCTCAGCCTTTCTAGTATAGATTAAATCAAACCAGCAGCTGCGTCTTGGTGTGTTTGCTTCCACCACAATTACCAATGTCTGTTCCAAAGCAACCACAGTTAAAATGCTTCATAGTACTGCCTAAGCGAAAGCTTAGGCTAGGAAGAAATATCCTAGTTTGTTTCATATAATATGCTCTATGAGGTTGAGATGCGGAGTCCTTGGCCGCTAGTCCAGTACTTGAATACCAACATCGAGATCTTGCCTAGTCATTCTGGTTTTCTTTAAGAATACATTGATATAAATAAAAAAAACTGCTGAGAAAAGATGAGGCTGATAAATCTCGGTAAAAAGACGTTAAATTCTTTCACAGGGCCTTCAGAAATTTAGGACAAAATACACTTAGTTATATCCTATATTACAACAAATATATTTTTTTAAAGTACTTCCAATGTGACAAAACAATGATCGAAATTAATGCAAAGATTACGGAATTATTTAAGATTAAATGTGCATAAAATTTTGACTGTTCGGTTAATTTTTAGTGCCAGTGTGCTATCAGGGGTTGCACTTATTTTTGTAGTCATGAAAATTTGTCAGATTATAGTTTACATTATAGCTTTAGAATAAAATGTAATATGGCTATAATGAAAGACAGCTGAGGCCTTGCTCGTGACCTTTTTAACTCTTTGTACTTTCGATTATACAGACGATTATTGTTGTATCTTTCCATATACATATCATGTTGTTTTATAAATTAAAGCATCAAAAAGCAAGTGCATGAGTGCTAAATTATGTTTTATTAATTTCAAAAATATTTTATTTATGCAGTCATTAAATCTCATGATGGTAATGGATGAATGACAGATTAATTGAGACTCTTCTTCTTCTTCTTTATTGCTTTCGATGTGACTTTACTCGCGATATTCATCTTCAGTATAATCTTCGTCTTGGCTGTCGTCATTATCAACGTTCTATTTTAGATCAAGACCATTATCATCAGTGTTTTTGATCAGTATTTTAATGAGAAACTAATAAAAATAGAAATAAGCGTACCCAAACCCTCATTCTAGCGTCATCACTTGTCTTGGTAAATACGCACGTTCTCGATCTTCTTTGCTCGCATTTGATCCCTAGTCAGCCTTGTCCATTGAGAAACTTGCTCTCTTGCCCCCCTTCACTCTCTACCCTTTTTAAATAGAAATTTATCGAAGCTTTGGTGTTTGTAAATAATAGCCGGACTTGTTTTTTTTCATAGAATTATAGTATTGACTATCACGTGAAAAATTTTCATGACAGGGAAATTAAGGGCAATCATGTTTTTCTTCTGCAAATTTTAAGATGCCGGCGCCAGACTTATTGCGAATTCCATAATATTATTTTATATTTCTGATATGAAAAAATATCTAAAAAATCGACCACATTTTCAAATCGATCGACTTATTAAAACGCTTCAGCCAAACTTACTTTTTTAAACTTGCTTTTTGCGTAAGTTTGTTGATTAATTTTAGCAAATTTTAAAGATTCGTAACTGAAAAGATAAGTTCGCTAATTTGTATTTTCCACCTATGTCAGTAAAATAAAGTAGTAAATTATTTTGATTAAACACGTTAATTAACAATGTCATTATAACGTAGTAGAACGTAAAGTGCTGTTTTTTATTACTCAATTCTTACAATAAGCTAAGAACATTCTCTGAGTTATAGATAAAACAATTTACAGAAGGGCTTAACTACAGCTTAAGGATGAAGGTATTCTTCGTTCTAGCTCCACTGATACAACTAGATGCATTATAGTTTGATAATTACTCTAAGAAATTAAATTTGTCAGGTCTAATTAGGCTTGATTTTCATAAATAACAATAAATATCAACAGTTTACTGTTATTTGCACCCGCGCTTATTTAGCGTTAAATTCTCGACATACAAGCTGATACTATCTGATATATCTTTATCGGAACGTAACATTTTTTGCTTTATTCTGGAGGAAAAATAACAAGGCATAAAATAAATTACGTTGTCAATTTAAACCCCAACATACGAGACTTTTATATTTTCATTTTATTTCAGAAAAAAACTTATTGGAAAATAGCATCGGATTTGGAAAAGATTTAGGCAGTATTTAAATAAATATAAATTGGTAAATGCTATTTTCCCTGTCTGTACAGGGTCGTCCAATCAGGACTGAACCAATGGCGGATCCAGAATTTTGTTGAGGGGGGAGGGGGCGACTAAAAAAAATAGCGTATCCCGGCTCTAAAAATCTACACACTCTCGAAAGTGATTTCTAAGAAAATTCTGACCCTTCACACGCCCCACAATTTTCATGGATTAAGGTAAAAACAAACACCCATTTTGTAAGGCTCTGGGTGGAGCGGAGGGGCAAAACTGCCTTCGCTTCCCCTGGATCCGCGCCTGGACTGAACAGGGGCCTATATTTTGAATTTCCTTGTATTTTAATTAAAACCAATATAGCCAACTTGTTATGTTTGACCGTCGAATCCAAAATTGCCATTTAAAAAGCGACTTGACTTAAAACAAAGGAAATGTTGCGTAAATTTGTTATTTTTTCAATGGAACACCCTGTATATTTTTCATTTTCATAAAAGGTCTTTCTTTTCTGATTCCCAGAATATATAGTGTGCTTATATTAGCTCAAACCGTTTTTAAGATATATGAGCGACTAAATTTTTAAAAAGCTGTATTAATTCTAGTTTAATACGTCTAGAATGTCTTGAACGAATACAACCTTTAACACAACAAAATATAAAAAAAATAAAAATACACATTCTGTAATCTATTGTGTACTGTGTCTACAAAAAAATGTCAAAATTTAGTAGCATTTATATTTCATATTGGAGTGGTCTCCACCTCATTATAGGGGTTATTTTAAATGACATATTAGATGGATAGTTCAGAGGAATTATATAGTGTACTCTAAACTATAAAAACTATAACATTTTCCACGATTTATTGGAATTTATGTATTTTATTTATATATAGGGGTAGTTTTTACCCCATTTATATAGGGGTCGCTTTGGGTTACAAGTAATACAAGATATGAACGTTTTTACATTTCATTTGCATTCATTCTATATATTGTAATGTAGCAATTTGTTTTTTTTTTGAGTAAACTGCAAAAATTTTAGGCATGCGAATTTAATACATTGAAATTTCATAATCACGTTCAGGAATCAGACATTTTTTATTGTCAAGACTGTATAATAATATTAATAATTAAAAATAAAATAATATATTAATTTTTAAAAAACAAAATTTTCAAAAAATACATTATTAACCAATGAATAGATAAAGACCAAAGGACCCCTAACAAAGCTTATGGGAAATGACTTGCGGTTAATTTTTCTAAATTTTTTGTATTTTGTAGATCTCCATTAAAAGTGTCCATGGCCGTAATTCAATCCTATGACTATTTTTGCCTTTTAAAGTTGGCAATCTTAAGATTTTCTGCATTGTGTTCAGTTTTCACTATCATCAACATACTTTCTTTATTGGTGGAAAAGGGGGCCTTAAGTTTTCTATCACACAAAAATGCGTAATATATTTTTTAGAATTTTCATAATATTTAAATTATATTAAATTTAAGCCCCCTATAAATTATTCAATATTTTTTATATCTTTTATTTACAATGAGGTGAACGAAAACTTAAGGCCTAATTCTCCACCAATAAAAAAATACTTTAGACTTTAGACAATGCAGAAAATCTCAAAGTAAAAAGTTGCCAATTTTAAAAAGCTCAAAAACTAGTCATATTCAGGACGTCAAGATCTGTAAAATATTAAAAATTCAGAGGAATTAGCCAAAAGCCATTCCCCATAAGCTATGTGAGGGGTACTTTTAAAAGACATTTCTTAAACACATCTAACAAGAACTGGACAAGAATAAACTAAATCCAATCTAGTTATCAAAAAAGTAGAATGCATACTTTTAGAATGCCAGGCATTTAAACGACAGGGCACGATCATTGCAAATCATTTTTTATGTTTTCCCAGAAAAGATGAGAAAAATGTCAGTGTCTATAAAAAAATTATTAGATTATTAAAGATAAATTTGAGACATTCTTCTAACGAAATATCAAATTACTACTATTTTATATTTTAAATTATCGGTATGATAATTTTCAGAGGTAATGACTATTTTATACCCCTTTAGTCGATTCTGCAATCATTTTAAATACGTTTGCATAAGGTTATGAGACTCCACATTAACTATATATTATATTTTTGTCCCAAAAGTAGCCGATTTTGATAATAAATTAATTAAAAATTAACAATGTTACGTTGTTACACAGAGAAATGGTAGGGACGATTAATAAAACGCTATACAGAACACATGGAAGCGTAAAATCTGGTGCTATTTATCAAGGTTATCTTTGATTTGACAGGCTTAATCAAAGAATAAAGATAAATGAAGAACAGGGGGGCTACAGAATCTTCTAATTAACTAATAATAATAGCTAATTTTAACAACTTAACGTTATATCTGAAGTGAAAACACCAACATATTCAACACATAGAAATCTTCTCAGATAAATAATCTCTCTTCTATTCTACTGCGGTGCTAGATCACTTAATTAGCCTTTTCGGTGTTGCAGTACAACCTTTTCTTCTCTACTTTACTATTAAATGAGACCATGGTTTGCCTATTTAGTTCAAAACATATTTGACTTTAACGATTACCGTCACTTATCTCTAAAGCTGGATTTATAAACTCTCGCTGGCGTTGTCGTTGGTGCCAGCGTTTATCACCGACGTCAGTGGGTCCCATGTATAAACTAGGAGTTGGAGTCGGCGTCGTTCCTGTTTAAACTGCGGTTGCCACTGTGAAGATAACCGAATATGTTGTTTTAATAGTTATTAATTTGACATGATACAATATACTATTTGCTTGACATCATTGCTACAACACCAGCGTCAAAAAGTTAAAATTGGGTCAAGTCGACGGCTGCCGGCGCCAACGCCTGCTAAGTTTATAAAGGGGTGTATTATACTCTCTAGCGCCAAAGCCAGCGCCAGCACCAACGTAAACTTTGGGTTTATAAATGCAGTCAAAAAGATTTAAAAAAAAAACTAAAATCGCTGTGCCAATTATTTTTATAGAGTTCGTATCCAGAAAGAGTGACAAATATATGGTAATACCAGACCAACGAAAAAAAGAAACAATATTAATTTATCGTCCGTTACTTTAGGAACGTAATGATTTTCTCGAAAAGTAAATAAAAACTATCCGTAACATTTTTTTAAAGTATGTACATTTATTAAAAACTTGAGCTTTGCAGGAAAGGCAGCAGGTGCTGTAAATACAGTTAGCTTATTATATTTAAAAGTTTTCAAATGCTCACAGCTGCTGGCGGTTATCGGTATTTCCTGAAATTCCTTAATTAATAAACTTTATAATTGGTCTAGCATAATGCAGTTCTCCTTAAATTTTTAAGCTCAAGAAAATAAAAGCAAGTACATTGCGGCAAAACTTTTTTTAAAATGCTTACATACCTATATTTACCACTTTGTTTTAAGATGCAGTTAAAATATTCTACTTGTAATATGAATTCTAATGAAAAATGTTCCAGCACACAGCAGCATTTTTAATATCGTTCATAGTGCTTGCTTGAAAATTTTTATGCAGTTTCTACATGAACCTTTTGGCTCTTTAAGCCGCGTTGACTGGTCCAAGTGAGTTGAATAACTCACTTGAATTCAACTGAATTGAATGCTTGAAAAAGTTTACACGTTTCATTTGACATGTAGGCATTTCAGTAAAAAAAAATGACGCCGAGAAAGATTCATCTCGTTACTTTACAAAAAGCAATCGCACTGGCCTTCAAATCTCTATTTCTATAATCTACACTTTTTGTGTTCCACAAACATGGATATTTTTGATAGGTTAAAACGAATTTCAGCGACTTTTCCTCGGTTCACCTAGTGCCGGCCATCTTGAATTTGTCGACTTGAACGAGAAAGTTGAAGCTTGTTCAACTGGCGATTCTTTTAAGTAAAATGGATCAAGTCAGATGAATTGGGGGTTTATACGTTCAATTCAGTTGAATTCAAGTGAGTTGTTCAAGTTACTTGAACCGTGTCAACGCGGCTTAAGACACGTAACATGAACGTATTTAAATACAATGTTTAAATACAAATTCTACTACTTACATTAAATATACAGGATAAAGAAACGGATCAGATATTCATATCGAATACTACCCATTTACTCAAGAATAGCACAAGCTCTTAAAATTAAATTTTTTAAAATAATAAAAATGATACGTCTCTAAACTTTAATTTTTTTAATGAAACATATTATTATATTTTTACCTTCAACAATCAATTCTAGGCATTTCTGATAAAGTATGCCCTATATCTATTATAAAATGTTTATGTATTTGGAGTTTTCACATATTGAGAGTAACGCAGGCTCAATTTGTTTAAACACTACAAGAAGTCAGCTCTAAACATTTTTTGTCCGGAAGTTTTTTTCATCCAAATAGTTCATTAAGTGACGCAATGGTAATTTGTTAGTGTGAAGTAAACAAACCACTGTAACAGCTTCTTTAATTCTGATTCCAGATCTCGAATTACTTCATTTTTATAACTCAGGTATTGAAGTTTTTATTGCTTTTGCAGTTCCAGATGTTGTACTTATACGTCCGAGATTTCTTGATTCCGGTTCAGAAACTAAAGTATAATATTCTTCTGCAAGTTTTTTGATGGACTAAGGTTTTGTCTCTACGTCCATAAAAACAGATTACCTGCACTGCTAGAGTATGGTTATCAATTTTTTTTTTTGTTAAATTTAAGCGACTTTCATTTCTTTCTCTACGGATTTTACTACGATCTACTATTTTTACTCGCGTCTATTTCCCAACCTATTGCAGGTACACTGTGCGCATGTCAGTCGAATAACCTGAAGGCGGGATGTTTAAAATATAGAAAACTCGATAGATACGCTTAAGAAGTCCATGCGACGAGAGAACATTTCTAACATCTTATAAAGATAAATTTCATACGTTGTCGTTTGTCTATTTTATTTTATGAGTTAATTTTCTTTAAATTTATAAAAAAAAACGTACTTCAGTACGTACTGTGTTCTTTAATGGAACTAAAGCTGTATTTGTAACAACATACCGGTCAAATTATTTATCGGTAAGATGATTTAATTACAAAAAAATCAAATTAACACAAAAACGTCATAGGCATATAAAATAATGCCAAGGAGAAAACACAACTGGGAGACTATAGATCCAAAAATTTTGATGGTCTAAATTTTAAACCCCTTTAGTGCACACGGTAAGTTTATTATTAAATGCTACGTGTCATTTTTATGATCCTATACTTTAAGCTAAAAAAGGCATTCAAAAAAATTAATTTGACGAGTTCGAGCGATTCTTGATTAAATGGGCGGTATTCTATATAAAAGACTGGATCCGTTTCTTTATTTCGAAAGCTCTATATTCAGTCACATATAACTAAAAGATGAAAGCTCTTTCAAAATTAAAATCTTTTGTGAATAAATTACTAAATTCAATGATACCCGTATCTTTATGCTATATTATTTCTATTATTGAGTTTTGCAACTTCTCTTACAAACCCTTTCTACCTAAAAGCTTTTAAAATGATATAAAAAGTAACGTCGCTTTGCCGCTCACTTCGTCAGATTTTTTTCAAAATGGAGAAATGCAAGGTTGCCATAATGTCTGACTACATATGTTGAAAGCAATCAAAAAGGGGAAATGTGTGATTGATAAAAGAATTTTGGACTCACTTATTTATTTAAAATCACAACGTTTTAACTGGTAAGTATTTCCGGTCGTCTGGTGATTACTGAATAATATATGTAGTTTTTTTCTTTGGTCATTTCAGGATTTAAAATTTCCTATATGGCCTATACAATAACGACCTGAAACACATTCTTAAGTTTTTGTATTTTCATAAAAATTATTGCTGTTCTCAGTGGCAGCTTTTCCTTTAGGTCGCGTCCTTCTCCCCCTTTTGCAGCCTGCCGAAAATATCATACATTTTATTTCATCCTATTTATTTAGTTCATTAGGAGACGATAAACCAGGGCACAATTATTTGCAAAGGGACCTTGACGGTTTTGTCGACTGGTGCGATAAAAACTATCTTAAGCTTAACGTAAAGAAGTGCAAAATTTTAAGATTCTTTAAATGTACTAACCCGCAGAGTGATATCTACAGTATTAATGGCGTTAATTTGGAAGTTGTATCGCAATTTAATTATCTTGGAGTAATTTTTGATAGTGATTTATCATTTAATGTACATATAGACAACATCATCCTCAAAAGTTTTAGGCTGCTGGGTTTCATAAAACGACACACAAAGCATATTTTTGACATCAAGGCGCTGACAGCCCTCTACAACTGTTTGATGCGCAGTATTTGGAATATTGTTCTGTAATATGGAGCCCACATTATCAATGTCACATTAACAGACTGGAGAGGGTGCAGAATAAGTTTACAAAATATCTGCTTTTTAAATTGCACTTTCCATATCAAGGCGTTCCTTATGAAACTAGACTCCTCCTATGTGGCCTACAATCACTTAAACATCGGAGAAATAAAGCACTTTTGGTCTTTTTATACAAAGTACTCAATAGCCAGATAAACTGCGAGTGGTTACTTCAATCAATTTCATTCCGTGTCCCAGTCCGGAGAACCAGGCAGCTCCAGTTATTTTTTGAACAGACACAGAACAAATTATGGTCGAAGTGCTTTTATCAACAGGATGTTAAGTAACTACAATAGACATTTTCCAAACTGTGATATTTTTAGAATTGGTCTTGTGGCATTGAAGAGACAGTGATCTGTTTTATGGTGTATAGTTATATATGTTATTTTAGATACCATTTAGAATCTATGATTCTGTAGTGTACTCTTATTGTAAATAAATAAATAAATCAGGTAGATTTACCGATAAATCGGGAGTATTGACACCGCTGCCTCCGGCTTTCTTTCCTCTCCTACTACTTTCAGAAAAATTGACGATAATCCATGGGTCAAGAAATGTTTGCGGCCTCCTTGTCATGATGATTGGGTAAGATCGGCGACTTATTCTCTGGTACATTTAGATTTTTTTAATTTTACTTGTAGTGTGCATCCTCAGTAGGGTTCTTAATTATTAACTTAGTGCACAACGTTGGGTAAACGAAACATCTTGGAAATTATTTTTTTTAAAAATATATCATTAAATGACATTGACTTTTTTGTTGCTACAATTTATTCCAAATATAATAACAATTATATTTTTATGAAATACTACGATATAATCAAAAAGTTAATTTTTTTTACAAGTTTATCAAATATGCGGAAATTGGGGATTTCATTTACCATATTTTCGTCGATTTAATTGTCCCACGCAGAATACAATTGGATTTTCTAAATTACTAATTCATATTGACAAAACCTTTAGTAAAAGGGACAGAACATCATATTTGATAAAGCTTTTATATTTTTTGTATACCTGATCTTTATTATTATTATTGTTGCGCGTACGCAGCCTTGGGATTTTCAGTGAATCGATGCGGCGCGGCGCCATATGTCTATCGATGAGGAAATGGTTCCATATTTTGGACGACATAGTTGCAAGATGTACATCAAGGGCAAACCAATTAGGTTTGGCTTCAAATTCTGGTGTCTATGTAGTTCCAATGGTTACTTGTACAAATTTATACCTTATGGTAGAAAAACAAGCACTTATGAAAATGAATTAGGACTGGGAGAAAATATTGTACTGGAACTATTGTCAGTTATTCATCCATCTGGCCATCGCGCATTTTTACAACAGGAAAGAAAAAAAGATGGATTCAATTCCTCAGCTAAAGGTTAAAGCCGAGTATAATCAGCATATAGGAGGTGTTGACTTACATGATAACGAAATATCCAACTACAGAATCAAGGTAAGAGGGAAAAAGTGGTGGTCATCAAATTTACAAAGATGGGCCCTCTTTGTAAATTTGATTGATAGCGTTATCGTAAATTCATGGAGAATATACAATTTGGCAAACCAATCAAAAATGTCATAGTAAGAATTTAAGTCTTACATAGCAGTAACTCTAATAAAAATTGATGAACCAGTTATCGAAGATGATATTTAAGGCGCAGATAGGGCGGGACCAAGTAACCAAGGAGACTTTTCTGTAAGACCAAATTATGGACGACCATCTATGGTCTATTTCTTTTCGATTGCGAACGATGACAGAAAAAATAATTGAACAAAAATTCACCTAATTGGTTAAATCATAGACTAATTTACACTACATAAATGCATAGCCAACTTATTAAAGGTTTTTTTTTAAATCACAGAAGAAGAATAAGAAATTTCCGTCCGATTGATTTCTAGCAAATATATATTACGAAACAAACAATCTATTAACTTTCTGTACATAAAATCGGTTAATTTTACGTTACATAAAATAGTAAACCTATACCTACTTTGTGTTGAAGCAAAAATGATGCCCGATTTATCGACAAAATATAGAAGGCCATGCCAAACGCCAAACATTGTTACATAACCTAAAAATTCATCTTCTTAAAGGCGCTTTATAGTTTGCAATTTTTCTTTCACGCAAGGTGTCTTGCAGCAATTAATATTGCGGAAATAAAAATTTCACTTCGTTTTACAGCGTGCAATGACTTGCCAAGATCGTAGGTGATGTACCACTTGCCAACCATTAAAATAAAAATACATTTGGTTAGGACTTACCGGCGCTTTTTGTGCATTTATTTTAACAAAACATCATTACAGAACATAAAAGCAAACTAACAAAAACAAAACGTACCCGCTATAGGTTAGAAAAAAACATAAATAAATGTCAGGGATTTTTATATTTAGTTTGGTGTCTCATAAATCACCAGAAAATCCTCAGAATTGCGCTTGCAATGGCAATAAAAATACGGTCCGAGTTATATTTCTTGCAAGCAATACAAATTGCGCCAGCTGATCATTAGCCTCGTTCTGCGCATACTCCCGGACAATCTTTTCTTGCGTGAAAGAAAAATTGCAAACTGTGAAGCGGCCTTAACAATTGTTAATTTAAAATTCTAACCGCTATAAACAGTAAACAACAAAATGTCAGTTATGACGTAAATCCCTAACGTTACTTTTTCAACTTGTCAAAAATGAAAATTCTTGCATTTTTTTATTGTAAAACGGGTTTCTGTCATCGTTCGCAATCGAAAAGAAATAGACCATAGAAGCGCAGAGGAGAAAAATAAAGCAAGATGTAGGCAATGCAGAAGTAACACTATATGCATGTGTGCTAAATGTCGGGTACATCTTCACGCAAACTATTTTGAACTATTCCACACTCCATAATTATATTTGTTGTGCGAAAATCCCAACGTTGCGTATACGCAACATTTTCATCTAAAAAAACTAAATTATATTTAGTAATAAAATACAGTAAAAACATCAAAATATTTTTTTTACCTAGGGAACTAATGGGTTAACACAAAACCAACCTCAGAAAAATATTAGGACACTTAAACCATTTAGACCTGCACCCGAATTGTATTACTATTATTAAATCTAAATTATTTTTATATATTATATTCTTATAATACACAATTTTACCTTATTCAGCTTCTCACCTAGAGAAACCACGAATTATTAGACTGGTATTACAAGATACTGTATCGTTTCTGATGTTGTCAATTTGCTCGGTACAAACACAACCTGTAAGGGGGAATAAATCAAAAACTATTATTTATTTTGTAGATGCCTTACCATAAACAGGCTAAACCACATCGATTTACGCAGTCAATTTTTTTGCAGTTTTCTACTCGTCTATAATGCCGCGCCGCTTATTTACCACACCACTTTCTTACTGAAGGTACATAATTTATTACTTTGCGGCAACAAATTGTGGTACATATTTACCCCTTATTAACTCTTTATTAACCCTCTTCGAAAACCAATAAATTTATTAAGTTTATTGCTACCTAATTTAGCTGCCTTTATTAATTAATAAGAGACGGTATCTTCATTTTCGAGTTTATTAGGCTGTGCGAATTGAAAAAAAAATAATGAAAATATATAAAATACGATAAAATATAAACTCAAATTTGTAATATTGTTCAAGGGATATAATATTACAACAACTCAGGCCCATATTATCCATCTCCTGGTAACTTTACCAGCCAGATAATTTCTATGCAAACAATTGTCTCAACAATGGTTTCTTTGGAAATTATCTTGCTGATAAAGTTACCAGGAGATGGATAATACGGGCCTTAGCAAACGTTTAACGTAAACGTCTAAATTTGAAGAATTGGTCCATTTTTTACTCAAAGAGACCTGATATTTGAAATTTTGTACGAAAAAGTCTCGGCCTCAAATTTTTTTTTACGATGTAATTATTTTTATTGTTTCGTCTCAAACTGGCATCATCATACCTAAACAAGTGAGGACAATTATAAATTGCACTGAATATTAAAATAAAAACTAATTAAGTACCTTATAAACAGTTAAAAAATGTAAAAATTGTTAACAAGTACGGGACAGCACAGAAACAAAACTTTACTAACATAAACATAGGACGAAGCCAATTGGTTGCCTATTCTAACCTAAAATATCCAAAGTCAAACACCATCTTAAAGGCTAAGTCAAAAAATAAAAACAAAAACAAACAGCTATTAGGGAATCCAAACCACGTGATTCAATATGGCGGTTGTATGGCAAAAAGCATTGAGTCACCAGTTAAATGCCACCAGCAACATTATTTTTATGGTTACGTGTACCAATTACAAAGCAGTATTTGCCAGCCAGCCGCCACTTTGACACATCGTTGGATTACCTAATTCTCTTTTGAGGTTATAAAATCAAATGTGGCTCGAAATTGAAAACATCGCAGGCAAGTACTGGACTTTTCTTTGCCTTAGTAATTTCCATTTTTTTGAGCATGTCAAGATGCTTGCCTTTAGTACATTAGTGTAATAATGTAACGTTTTCAAGTGTGGAAAAACTTTGTCCCCATGTTAGCAAATGAATGGCAAAAGCTGATATAGTTTCTGTTATGTCAGAATCTTTATATTTATTAAAGAGACTGAGATGTTCGCGCACTCTGGTAAATATTTTTCTTCCTGACTGGCCGACGTACACAGCGGAACAATCATCATAATACAATGAATATACTCCTGAACTAGGCAACTGGTCTATCTGGTATAATACCGTTAAGAAACACTTAGTAAAGACAAAGGATACTCTACATTTGAAATTTTATCCATGCTTTCAGACTTATCAGAATCATTAACATCATCCCTAATTGTTCAAAATTACATTTTTTCCAATTAGTTTGTAGGGTACCTACATACTGTTATAAAAATTAAAAATTAAAATATTAAGAACCCTGTCATACCATAAACATAAAATAAATATTCTCCTTAGTAATAAAATTTAACTGCCTTCGGTATGGGATGTTTATTTGTTTATGGTAGGTTGGAATTCCCTAAGACCAGAGGGTTAATCATAAAGTAGGTACAAAAGAGGAGACAAAATTTCACAAAAACGGTCGGGAATGCAACTTTTTCCTTGGCCAAAGACGGTCGGTTTTAACTTTACAAGAAAAGCACACAGCTTTTCGGTTGTCACTTGTCACCCTGTACTACGGGTTAGATTTTTCGTGTATACTCACTGTACAATTAAAGCCGCTAATTTTCCTTTCGGTCATTTTCGGCAGATACTTTTGTTACTTAACTGGATAGAATAATAATAATAATATAGTCAGTTTAGTTTATTAACATACTGTGTGCCTATCTGTCAGTTACCATTTTTCCATTTACCGTCGTATTGTTGAAACTTTGTAAATATATGTTCCTGTTACAAAAAATAAAGTGTTTTTCACCACCCCAAGACCTATGGAGATATAATTATTTATTCGCAACGAAGTAGTTGCTGGTCCTTCAATATCGAAGAAATTCCTGTTGGGCAATCCCCAACACCTAATATTTAACGGTCTTACTTCGTCTATAACCTGTTCTGCCTCGTAAGATTCAAAAATATTTTTTCCGTATGTTCAATGCATTGCCGCAATTCTTCTTTGCCCACTTGGCTAAGCGCCTCTTCCCATAACTTTTTCCTTCCCAGGCATTTTTTTCATAATAATTTTTGCTAATATTAAGTAATCTCAAAACTTGATGTCCATATTTGAGGGCTTTCGTCATTCAACAATAAAATATTTTTTTTTAAATGACTGCTCTTTAGACTTGCTTTAAAAGATGACTTTTTAAAAATAAATTTTCTTGTTATATGTTTTTCTGTGACAACCACTTTTTTTCCAGCTGCTTGTAGGAAATTTATCTTCTCTCGTATGGTAAGAGGCATTGTCTAAAACATTTTCCATAACTTTGCCTTATAACCGCTTTTAATTTACATACAATGAGAAACACTCTAAATACCAAAAGCATACGTACTTATTTAAAATAGAACATACCATCCCGCACTTGAGCAAATTTTAATTATTTCTTGAAAAATAGTGATTATTACCACCAGATTTAACTATAATGACCGCAAAATAAATGAATTCTCTGAAAAAGTACCTGACAAAATCTTTAACTTATCGACGCAAAATGTTTTTCATTTGATAAATAAAAAAACTATGAGCGAAAAATAAAATAAAATAAAAATATTTATCGCGGTACATAACGCGTAATTCTAAGATACTTGTGTTTTGGATCCGCCGATCTCGCCCAGTAACATTTTGCCGAATACAGTGAACCAGTAAGATGTTCGGTACGATTAAGTACAGTAAAGGTATTCTAACTTAACCTTCTTACTATTAAAAAAGCGATAATATATTTTGGGGATTTAATCCTATATCGGACTTCATACAACGAACCTACTCAACTAGTAGTTTAGCATTAATAAGTTAGCATTAATAAGTTCTTAGTTGAGTATTGAGCAAGCTTACATTGATATAGGTCGGTGCTGTCTCCAAAGGGAAAGGCGACATTTTAAAGTAAAGTGTTGTATTCGTGGGATATTCCTTAGGATCGCTTGTTGTTGTGATCTGTTAAAAATAAGGCTTTTGTGCATTCGTGGGATTTTTCTTTAAAAATTTAAAAGTTTAGTTTTAAAGGTTATAATATTGTTTATCACTAACATGAACGAATATTAAACTTTATCGGTTCAGTTAATTGGAATAGATCATTTATACAGTCACTTTAGTGTAAAGGAAATAGCAAATATCCATGTGAGAGCAGAAAAACAAATTGATGGTAATTTAATCAAAATATCCAACCGTTTTCAATTATACTTTATAGGTTTTTATTTAAATTCATGCTCTTTGACAAGGTATTTCATTTTAAATTTGTCAAACAATATTGGTTTTAAATGTTGATGCCGCAATATAACTGTATTTAGATAAATTGAAAAAGCACGTCCGCTCTATTTGAATAAATTGGTATTAAATTTTACAAACTAAAATATTTATTTTTTCCGAAAATAAATCTCTAAACACATAAATAATTAATAGGTACATAATATATAAATAATTAATATACACATACATTATTAAAAAATGTTATTTATCTCTAAGCTAAATTAAAGCTCTCGACATCCGATTATAAACTGGTTAATAAGCTTAAAATATTTCATGATTTTGCAATGCACTATACTCAATATACAGGGTGATTCAACGATAGAGTAAAGTTCATTTTCTCCTTTATCTTTAGAATTACATAAAATTCGAAATACAAAAGTTGTAGAGACCATTGTGGTGCACAGTTTAAAATTATGCTTGAGTATATGGCGTGACCCAAAAAAACGGCTAATATAACTTGGGTTTTGTTAAATGGAACACCCTATATATTGTATTATTTTCTGATTCCCCACAAAATTCTACGCTTAGTTTGTAAATGTCATATGTCTAAATTCAATAGTTTTTGTGATATTGATGTTTAAAATATTTCATTTTCAGACTTTGACAGGATGTAACATTGGAACGGTTCATCTTAGAGAAAAATGGGTTTCACCTCTCTATCCTAATTATTTATTCTCTATCTATTTATTATTCTCTGTCTATTTACCATGTTAAACCATTAAAACCGGTTTTTTATTGTGTTAGGGATATACAACCTTACACAAACTTATTAACTTATTTTTAATGCTAAATAAGAAATATTTATAAAGTTTGGGTGTTTCCATTTGAAAATCTAGACTTTTTGCAGTTTTTTCAATTTCATATTTAATCTTATTTTTTAAACAGCCTGTATGAACAGTTATCAAAATATTATAAAAAATCTATTAAAGCAGGTCCTTTATAATAAGGAATCCCACTTACATTAAATAACTAGGGTTTTATAACAAAAAATTGATAATTTTATTTTAAGGCTTGAAAACGTCATTTTTGACATAAAAATTCAAATATGTCAAAAACGCTTAGATACAGTATTAGGTATAGGACATGGTATACAAAATCTGCCTAGAATCTTGCGTAGAATGCAAAAATGTAATAATATATAGAGGGTGTTTCATTTAAAATAAGCAGGTTGACACTTACTTCCGGTATAACTGGAAGTGCCACCATTATGAAAATATTTTGGCCCGGTCGCCCCCATCAGCATTAGCATACTGTCAAATTTTCAAAATTTTTGTATGTATAGTTGTCCATATATAGATCGAAGCGGTTCCCGGTGGAACACCCTGTATGTCACTGGAATCTGGAATCTACAGTGTTTTCGGGTGCATTTAAAACAGCTAGAGCAATGCCTTTACAAAAACTGGGCGATAAAATGCTGTTTGAAAATTGCCGTCCAATATCTTGGTTGAGTTCAATTTCAAAAATACTTGAGTAGGTTGTGCTCGAGCAGATGTGTAATTTTCAGTTACTCTTCAATTTTTCTCAAAACTTAAAAAAAAATTGTAGGTCAAAATTGTTTTCTTTTAATTCAATATTTTCTAATACACTTTTTTTTTCCGTCACTTTTTTTTTTGCTCCTTAGTAAAATACCAGGACTTAAAGATGGTTATCTGTCACCATTCTGGACTAGGTATTGGCAAAATGGATAAATCAACTTCTTGCTTTAAAACTAATCATATACTACATAATAGTTAAGCTCTTAACTAACAGTTTTAAAATCTCTTTAACTACTGTCATCGCTAAAGCCTAATTGCTTTTAGTACTTTACTAGAATTTGCAAATTTGTCTAAACGAACTTAATGAACCTAAACCCCCCTTATTATCACCATTATCATGTCATATGGGCATGTTAAACAAGCGTATATTGTTGAAAATTGCTTTAGCGGGAGAGGGTATCGTTCATTAGATTGCTTTCAATAGTATATGGTTTATTTTACTTATTAAATACGCGATGTTCAGAATAGATTGAAATGCCCCTTTTTTCTACTCCCGCACGGATATTTGTTGTTTTTTTAACACTTAAGTGGCGAGAAAAGTAGGCTATTCCAGCTAACTCTACGGCAAAATTTCATATTCCTGTACGGCAAAACTTCATATTCATGACTCTCAATGATGCAGTGTTGCACATAATACTGAAAGAGTCTTTTTTAGAAGATCACAACCACAAGTAATCCTAAAGAATATTCTACGAACATAGCACTATGCGTAAAAACTTCCCTTTTTCGTGGAGACAGCGCACTATAGTCCAAAAATTAAATTTACAGTGACAAAAAGCCCAAAATCCATTATCTAAAAATGCATATTAAACAGTTTCTTTTATTCTTAAATAAACAATTAGGCTAAATTATGAAAATTTCGCAACCACTTTTTTTAATCACTCAGAAGATTTCATTTTGAACCATGACAACGAAACAAATTTCCGGAAATACTCATGCTCTTTGAACTTCCGTCGGCCAATTTACACTGGAAATTTCCCTGTCACTTTGGTCAAAATAATTTTACGAAATGCAGAATTAAATTATTTGTCAAGGCAAAAAGCCATCTTTTTGTTTGCGAAATTTTCTTACTAACTCTCCCTCAAGCTTGAATTATAAATCCGGAAATTTTTTCGAGGTGGTGAATTTCCCTCGGCTGACGCCTTGTGAAATTTTTAAATAATTCGCAACCTCGAAAAAATTTCCGGAAATAATTCATGCTTTAGGGATATTATAAGTAAATATTCCGCGTGTCTAGTAGTTAATCAGAAGTTAACGAGTATTTAAAATAATTATTCGAAGACGAATTTTCTAAATATTTGTAACCTCGAAGAACTTTTTCGAATAAATATGGGCACAAATAAATGATAGTATATTCAAAATTTAAACTAAATCATTTTTCATAAAAATTACCTTTAAAAATCCTTGGGCTCGTATAACATTTTTATCAAGATTGATGGGTGTTATTTAACTATGAGAAAACCTCGTTTGTATGTAGAGATACGAACACATCTTTTATAGAAGAACTGCATGAAATCATAATAATATAATTTTAAATTATTGTAAAATATCCAAACAATTTTTTTATTTGTACCAAAGCCATTGTGATCTCTTGGGTTTCAGAAGTGTTTTCTTGGTTGCCTACTTTCGCTACCAAGAAAGTCGAGTTTCTCAACAAAATAACTCTAAATTCATTTAAAAAATACTCTTAGGTAATTAATATTAACTTTTGAGTATTCGTGATGGCAAAGTTAAAAATAATATTTAATTTCTTCTTCAAACCTTATAATTTTATCTGTTTTGTTCTGGTTTTATGGACTTGTCTTCATTATCTACCATTTAAGGACTATTTACCAGTTCCTTTTCAATTTCTGCTGCATATAATAAAAGTTTTAAGGTCGATTGGGGTCCTGTTGAATATATCAGTTTACAATTCTCTTTATCAGCTTATTAAAAACCAAAACATTATTTTGCCACTCAAAGCAAAGACGTTTTATTTATCCATAACTGGAACATCGCCAACATTTAGGTACTATTTTCAACTTAAATTTAATAAACTAACCGGTCCAAATGGCATAGATAACTAAACATGTAATCCACAAATGTTTTTAACTATAATTTGCACTCAAATGTTACAAATACCACGGAAGAAAGGGTTGAATTACAGCAAAATAAAAAATAAACAAATATGACAGAATAATTGTTACTTTTGGAAATGTACTCCTAACCTCACTTCTCTAAAGTGTTAAGTAAAATTTAACGTGTGTTTAATGGGTTTCTGTCATCTTTCTAAAGTTAAAGTGATATGACCATAAGTCTTTGGTTGTCATATTGACAGCGAGGGTTGCTCTTTTATTGTGTATACTATGAATATAGCTAGATCATTGAAGCAAATATATTTTGCAAATTTACCGAGCCCCATTTAAATGCCTTTTCCCTCCACAGAAAATGGCAGTGGTAACGACCCCGACGTACTAAAAGTATTTTACGTTTTTCGCTATTTTATAGCAAGCTTAAAATAAACAAAACCTGTATAAGGGACCTGTTTTACATACACTCGTAAAAGTACGAGCACTACTATAAAACATAGGACATTCACTGTTTAAGAATAACATTTTATATTAATCCATCTATATGTTATTTTATTTTCCACTACCATCTATCGGGTGTTTCAGAATAAGATGCTGATTCTTAACGGTGTGAATCCTTAGGTGATTTTAAGAAGAAAAGTTCAAATTAACATATATCCTTAACCTATCAACTTTCGAACTACAGGGCGTTAAAGTTAAAGTCTGGATATTCGATATAAATATACTACTACGCCCATACATTCTACAGCCCATTACGAACGTTCCTTCAGTTTTAATCTTGCGAAATATTATAATAAGGTTCCTGACAGCATAAAATATTTAACAGGCACAAGGTTTCAATATTTGAGGCCTAAGCAGCGTTGGTTATTTGAGAAGTTAGCAATACATTTCTATATCTTCTTTAAAAATTCTCTGGGTTTAACAGTTTTAATTCGCTTTCCAAACTATTATAAATATGTGGCGACCGATAGCTAAAGTATCTCTGTAACAAGGCTGTCCTGTGTTGTGGAATATAAAAGAGCAACCTGTAACGAGCACCTCGTTGATGGATTTGGCTTTCAGGAACGTGCAAGTTATACAGAAAAGAAGGAGACCCAGTAAGAACAATTTTATGGACGAACACTGCAAAATGAAGTTTCCTTCTGTTTTCCATATTAAGCCACTTAAGCTCAAGCAATGAGTTCGATATGTGATCATATTTTCTTAGTGAACACACATAGCGACAACATGAGTTTTGCACCTTCTCTAGAAGGGCCAGGAAAGAGTCATAAACAAATGAACAGTATTTTTAAAAATTAAATAAAGTCTCTTTGAGAAATGGACTACTTCTTTGAAATGAACAGTAGTTAAAATGTGATAGCACCACTGATTCAGACAAAGTCTTCCTAAGACTTTTGAACAAAATATTCCTGTTTGCATATAATATTTTTAGTCGATAAAGGGCCTTTTGGATGGTTTTATTTACTTGTTCATTAAACTTTAGCTTTGAATCAATCATAATGCCTAGACACTTCGTAACATTTTTTACTAGTAAAGAAATTCCATCAATCCGCAGTTCTACTGTCTTGGCTATGTCAGGCATTTTTCGGTCACCAAAAAACAAAACCACTGACTTGCTTGGATTTAGAACTAAGTTATGTTTTTTCGAGCATTCAGAAATTTTATTGAGTTTTTCTTTTATTATAAACTCACCAATATGGTGTTCAATAGGGAAAAAGCGGTAAACTATTTGAGTGTCATCAGCGTAAGCCTGGTAGGAACAAACTTTAATACCATTCAATATATCAGCCGTGTATATAATGAACAACAGCGGTCCCAGAATAGAACCCTGAGGCACACCTGACAACACCGGTTTCGCAAATTACCATTAAATTTAATAGTAGGTACCTACTCACTCATCAGACAGTTAATTAATTATCATTAAAGCTTGTGTTCCTCGAGTTCGTTTAAATTTGCGTTACATCTGTAAATATATTTAATCAAGATACACAAAATTTATCAAAACCTGCAAATCGAATTTCAATTTGACCATTTGTAAAGACGTATACGAGTTAAATAGGATAAGCGGATATTCAATTTCTGATTACATGGTAGTTGGTCTTGTAAAACCAATATTTGATGTTTTGTACCTAGAAAATTCAATTATAAACTAGATTTATTTTGGTTCGAAAATAATGTTACGTATATATGTAATAGATTATATAGCGTGTTAAACTTTTAACGATTTTTGCAATAATTATACAGTGCTCGTATAAAGTCCGCTTCCTCTGCGAATTGGTGAGTGGCTTCAGATATATAAATATGAGGTGTTTAGATCCCTCTTTTCATTTAAAAATAATTTGCAAGATGGTGATCTGCGCCTTATAACAACACAATAATTTTTTTGTCAATAGTAAGTATTTTACTAACCAAATTTAAATAAATTATCTCAAGCCATTTCCAGGATAACAAAGAGAGGGGGGGGGGGACTTTCTGCAAGCACCATATGGGTGTATGTATGTTAGGTTATTATTATGAATATTCTTGAAAACGGACTAAGTATTAAGTAACTGGTCCTACAAAATACACATATTTTATGAAAAAGCCAGGAAATTTAAAAAATAATTCCAATTTCCAAAAAGCAATTTACATATTTTTTTAATAAATAAGTTTTATAATTAATTGACATTAAATCATAAATTTAGCTTTTATAAAAATATTAAAGCACTTGTATATTTTTCAATGTATTCCACAATAGCTTTTTTCTAAAAATTGGACTTTCTACTGTTATGTATAAATTAAATTATTGGAGACGTCTTTTAAAGAAGTGTGACGTGTTTATTTAAAATTGCAAGAACTTAAAAAAATATATATATTTTAAATTTCCAGCTTTTTCAATAAATTTTCCAAATTATGTTTATTATGACATGAAACATATTCTGTGATCAGTAAGATTACAATAGACATAAATTTAATAAATGAAATATAAACAATCATCTTTCGTGGTGATATAAAAAATCAATAAGGGATAGAGTCAGTACATCCCCCTCTCCCCGAGCATAGCGAGCGAAAGCAATAGAGGAGGCAAGTCCATTAGAGTGCATTATGTACAAAGTAACATACATCAGCTTCTGTTCTACTGTATAGTTTTTACTAAAATTTATATATTGAGACAAACCCTCCCAGTACCATTAAAAGAAAAATACATTTGTTTATTGTATGATCATTTTGATTTTTTTTGTTGCATCGACCTTAAACCTGTTGAAATCATAGATTAATATTGATACCCTCTCAGGCATGTGTAATTTTGTCTAAGAGTAAATTGATTAACTTCATGGATGGTTTAGTTTAAATAGATATCAAGACGTTTGCCTCAAAGCGAAGTAAAACTGAACTGTGTTAACATTTTACAATGAAAAGAACTATATAAGTTAAAACTTTAATTAAATTGTAACAGCTGTATTCACTAATGCCCATATTTATAGGCATTCCTTGAGGCTTTCGTATTTAAAGAAAATCTTAAATATGTCAACTTGACATTGATATTGACAGTTTCTTGAGGAATCTTTAAGAACAAATTTTTGTGTAAGTTTTTTTTTGTCTATAAATGCGGGCATTAAGTCCGTGTTCTTCCTGAAGGAAGCCTCGACAGTTAAGGATTTAATAAAGTTTCATGCGCGCTAAAACGGATTTTTTAGATAAAAATTGGTTCTGGTATTTCTCAAGAAACTGTTAATATTAATCAATATCAAGTTGACACACACATTTTTCTCGAGTGAGGAAGCCATAAGGAACGACCATAAATATGGGCATAAAGGATTCTATACTAAAAACCATCCTAAATTGACAGTTGAGAATAAGTCAACAAAGTTTTGTATTATATATATTTTTATTTAAATTTTCAATGTAATAGTTATTTACGATACACGAGATGTTAAAGTTGTCAAACGAGGCGTCAGCCGAGTTTAATAAAACATCAAATGTAGTAATATGAATTTACAATAATGTCACGTGGGGAAGAATTAAAGGCGACAAGTCTCCATAACACCTACTTTATTATATAATATAAAACGGCAGTTAAAACGGTTACATAAAATTAGATTTTACTTACAACATTATTAACTAGGGACGAGCTCTCTAGGGCAAAGGGCTGATAACCGGAACAGGACTCTGCGCTGCTACTGACCCAATATTACTTATCTGGACCGAGTCGTATCTGCCCAAAATGGTGTCGACCGAGTGGTTTCTAACCAAATGATCGGCTTGAATAGTCTTGACCAAACTGGTCGAGACCCGAATGGTTCCGACACCGAATGGTCTCTTTTACATAGTACCGGCCTGCTATTTATACCAATCAGTATCAATAAACTAACCCAGTTATTGATTGGTAACAAAATGCAAGCTCGGCAATATGCTTAGATAGCATTCTTGTAGTGTGCTTGTTTTAATAACAAATAATTGGGTCAGTAGGTATATTTAATATTAACTTTAAATAATAAGAAAAAGGGAATTTTGTATAAAATAGAATATTCATATATGTCTATATATGACATATTCCCCGGGCCAAAAAAAGCTAGCCCCTAGCTTTAAATCTTTAAACTAAATAGACATATACACTTAACAATACAAAAAAATATATACACTTTATAATACAAAAAATATGCCCTTAATCCTACAAAAAAAAATATATACACACTTTATAATACAAAAAATACGCCCTTTATAATACAATCAAATATATACACTTTATAATACAAAAAATACGCCCTTTATAATACAATCAAATATATACACTTTATAATTATAATACCAACAAAAATATACACTGCTGGCTTTCTTTTAGGAAATAAGTTTTATTGCTACGATAGAGTTCCAACACGCTACCAGATTCTTCGAGCGCACACCTAACACAGTTTTGTCTTTCACACTCCCGCACACGGTTTCCGGTAATTCGTCCTTCGATTTCCCATGCAGGTTGTTGAAGGAGAATGCGATGCTGAGTCTAACCACATAACAGTTCATTGTTTCCATGATACAGTTGGCTGTTTCGTGCTAAGGGTTGGTTCCATGCTCAGGGGATTGTTGGCTTAATCACCCCTGTGTTTTAATAACACCAGCACCAAGAAGATTGATATTGGTGGCTGGTTGGTGTAGCTATGGATCTCCCTCCTCTTATGAGTTCGGCCACCGAACTCTTTGATTGGACCCAACTTGTACTGGTTGACTGCAGGGTTAAGCATTAGTACCATCAACGTACCGTACCGTGTGAGGCTTGGTGGGAGCATGTTTGGCATAACATGCTGGCTGCCAATCTGTGGGTGTTTTCCTTGCTCTGGGCTGGAAGGTGGGAGCGTGTGGACTCCATTGGTTACATGAAATAAAGAGAATGACCAGCAGTATATTCATAGTCAATGACAAGTATATAATATAATAAATAATATTACACAAAAATTTTAATTTAAGACAGATTTTAACCTAATTAAGTTTCAGAAATGAAAGAAATTTTATACCAAACTATTTTCACACCTCCTTTTCGATTATCTAACAGATTTGATACATGAACCAGGTCCCCATAAAATTAGTGCTGATGATGACACTCCAATAGTGTCGAAACATGTCCCCAAAACCAAGTTATTAAATATATAGTGGTGTGCGACAGACTTTCATTTAATTTAACGAGTGTTTAAAAAGTATCTAATTTTCTCCCAGATTAAAGAAATGTGCTTTACTTTATTTTAACTTTCACCCTGTTATTACAATCTCCTTAGATTTCTTTTACTACACAATTATTCTCTTTTTTGTGACTTGTTAATTCTACTCTTTACTCTTTATAACCTCTTTTATATTTCTCTTTTCACTAACAATGGCAAATCCCTATTTTGCCTCGACGAACATTCAACTCAGTAATAAACTCTTTTTTTATGTCTCTCACATACTACCTCATATAGTATAATACCTCTGATACATTTTATAGGCGAACATTCAGCTTTTTTAACATCTAGCCATCTTCCATGTTCCCCTACTTATTCAAAATATAATTCTTATGGTTAGGCAAGCATTCAACTTTTACGCATTCAAGCATTTGTAAGTCATCTTCCATGCTCCCCTACACTGAAATTATTTGAGTAGTAGAATTACTGCTATATAAGTCACGCAGACTCGTAGGAACCAAATCAAAATCTCAAAACAACTACTCCTCTGGCTATATGCCTCGTCAGGTATTGGATAATATGGGATTTTGCTTGTCCTATCGCCCTGTATCTGTAATAATTTTATAGTTCATTGAAGTTGATAGACTAATCGAAATCTTTTGTATATTTCGCATATATAAAACAACTAAGTTTAACCTTGGTGAAAGTTTTTTTTAAAAATTATTCATTAAATAGATTTTGATTTTAACGTTTAAATGTATATGAAATATTTATATGATATATTTATAATCTCAAAACAACTACTCCTCTGGCTATATGCCTCGTCAGGTATTGGATAATATGGGATTTTGCTTGTCCTATCGCCCTGTATCTGTAATAATTTTATAGTTCATTGAAGTTGATAGACTAATCGAAATCTTTTGTATATTTCGCATATATAAAACAACTAAGTTTAACCTGGGTGAAAGTTTTTTTTTAAAAATTATTCATTATAAATAGATTTTGATTTTAACGTTTTAAATGTATATGAAATATTTATTCTTACATATTATAACTTTTTTATTTTTTGCTTGTCCTCTCGCCCTTTATCTGTGATAATTTTATAGCTCATTGAAGTTGATAGACTAATCGAAATCTTTTGTATGTATGTACCCGGCGCCTCCACCAAATGTCACGTGGGGAAGAATTAAAGGCGACAAGTCTCCATAACACCTACTTTATTATATAATATAAAACGGCAGTTAAAACGGTTACATAAAATTAGGTTTTACTTACAACATTATTAACTAGGGACGAGCTCTCTAGGGCAAAGGGCTGATAACCGGAACAGGACTCTGCGCTGCTACTGACCCAATATTACTTATCTGGACCGAGTCGTATCTGCCCAAAATGGTGTCGACCGAGTGGTTTCTAACCAAATGATCGGCTTGAATGGTCTTGACCAAACTGGTCGAGACCCGAATGGTCCCGACACCGAATGGTCTCTTTTACATAGTACCGGCCTGCTATTTATACCAATCAGTATCAATAAACTAACCCAGTTATTGATTGGTAACAAAATGCAAGCTCGGCAATATGCTTAGATAGCATTCTTGTAGTGTGCTTGTTTTAATAACAAATAATTGGGTCAGTAGGTATATTTAATATTAACTTTAAATAATAAGAAAAAGGGAATTTTGTATAAAATAGAATATTCATATATGTCTATATATGACAATAAGAATATTGTACAAAATTTTATCTACTTTCATCTATGAATAAAAATATTTGGCAAAAGGCATTTTTTAAAATAAAAATGCACCTGCTATTAAGTTTACTAATCAAGTTTTTTATGTTACCTTTCGCATAGTTACTGTTTCGCATGGTTACTGTCGAAACTTTGTCAAACAAATTCAAAAATATAAAAAGCGTTTTTCAAAATAAGCGATTCTGATATAAGTTTACCCTCTGATATAGAAGCAGCGGCAAACGAAGCGATCTCAAGTTTAGTTCCGACAAAATCCAAGGCGCGGTATGAGTTGGAGTATCAGAAGTTTGAAGATTGGTGCAAAGCTAACAAAATATCCATTATTTTGGTGTCTGAGAAAATCCTTTTTTGTTATTTTTCCATAAAGCAACGCTCCCAGAAACCATCTACACTATGGACTCACTACTCAATGTTGAGAACTATGATTTCAGCCAAGAAAAATCAAGATATAAGCAGATTTTTTCAACTAATCGCATTTTTGAAAAGAAGTTCAGAGGGTTACAAGGCCAAAAAGTCCAAAGTTTTCACAAAGGGAGACTTATGTAAGTTTCTTAGTACTGTAGATGATGAAACATATTTACTTATGAAGGTTGTTATGATAACCGGCATTTTTGGGGCTTATCGGCGCGAAGAACTAGCTAAGTTAATGTTGGATCATATTGAACACAATGATTTGTATATAAAAATTGTGATTCCATTCTCGAAAACCAAAATTATGCGAGAATTTGTTGTAACAGAAGGAAATGTGACAGGTGTCAACTGTGTAAGTATTTTTCGAAAGTATGCTAAACTTCGTCCTCTTAATGCAACTCACAGGCGGTTTTTTGTATTCTATGTAAAAGGAAAATGCACCTCCCAGTCTGTCGGAATTAATAGTTTTGGAAGTATACCAAAAAAGATTGCAACAAAACTTGGATTGAAGAATCCCGAAGGATACAGTGGACATTATTTTAGGAGGTCCTCAGCCACCATTCTAGTTAATGGTGGTGTAGATATGCATATGTTAAAGCGTCATGGAGGCTGAAAATCCTCTTCTACGGCAGAAGGCTACGTTGAGAATTCTTTAGGAAATAAGAAACAAATAGCAAAGAAGATCATGGGGTCAGACACGAATTTAATGATTGGAAATTCGAACGTAAAGGGCTCCATAACATCCACTTCTGGTATACAAATTTTTAACTGTAAAAAGTGTATTATTAATGTTTATAATAAACCTTAAGTATTATATTTTAATTAATGATTGGTAATGTAACGTAATAAAAAATAAAATAATAAAAAATAAAAATAATTTGATTTATTTATTTTCGTTTTTGTTTAATGTTGATGCTCATCAGAGCTAGAAGCGTGACCTAAAAATTTTTGAAATGTTCGTAAGTATTTATTTATTTTTTATTCGTCCAATCTGGGTGCCACCGACAACTACTGTTAGTTTCGCTTGAGAGCTATGGGTCGTATAGGTTTTTTATTTTAATTTTCCAGTTTACCAATTGGGCGCCAGCTAAGCTAAGAACTTAGCAAAGATTAATTAAGTAGACAAAGAATAAATAAGATCTGTGATATCGATCGTATGCCTAACAAAAAAAATAAAACGCTTTAGGGTTATAATATCAAAGAATCTATTATAAAGATAATGATACTTTATGAATAATATATCAATTAAACATTTTAAATATACAAAACATATCACCAGCACGGGGTGCTTATAGGTACTAAATTTCTAAATTTTTAATTCTAAAGATTTCAATGACCAAAGGTCACCAATCTTCACACAAGTGTACAAATTGGCTAAATATTAGCTAGCCTACTTAACTATAGAATGAAGAGAGAGAGAGATATGTATTGCAATTTCACGTACTGCGCTGTAGGGATTAAAAGTTACTAAAATTAAAATTTAAATATAACATAATATCATGATTCCTTAAGGGAATTCTACTCTGGTATTCTAGTGATACCCAAATCTAAAAATACTTGAGAGATAAATCAATATATTGGCTAAGTTTTAGAACTCAAGCCTATGTTAGGGTCGTGGAACGAATAATCTTCATAAAGAAAGTTATGTTAATGCAAATTTAATTAAGAGGTAATTAATTAATGGGACTCTTCAGTTTCCCAGGAGAGAAGATAAATGTATACGCTTATCATACACGTGACAGAAAAATCGAGAAAAATTATATTAGTTAACACTGCTCTTGCGAGTCTATGTTAACTGGGATACAAAAAAAATCTTTAAGCTGATTTGCCTATGGGCATTAAATAGGTTGTAGTAGTTATGGTAACATACGAACAAAAAAAATAGCCGGGGTCTAGGGTTAAACAAAAATACAAGCTTCAAATATTGTTTCAACTAATTCAAAAGGTAAGTACTCAAAACAGAAAAATCAAGAAAAATTATTTTAGTTAACACTGCTCTTGCGAGTCTATGTTAACTGGAATACAAAAAATATGTTAAGCTGATTTGCCAATGGGCATTAAATAGGTTGTAGTAGTTATAATAACATACGAACAAAAAATATAACCGGGGTCTAGGGTTAAACAAAAATACAAGCTTCAAATATCGTTTCAAATAATTCAATAGGTACTTAGAAAAGGTTTACTTATAAAAGGTTTACTCATCTTTTGTCATGATCCCAAGTAACAAGTCCAGGAATAGGGAACCAATCAGATCAAGCTTCCAAACGTAACCAATAATCCAAGCCACACGGTACGATCATTCAGGCCACATCAAAATCGGATAACAGATGACTGCAACACTGCAAGCTTTGACCATCCAAAGTTCTGCTTCCGACACATCAGCTGTACTTGACTGTCTCATCCAGTTCCAAACTCGTACTCGGAGGTGATATGATCCACTCACGGTGTGTATGTATCATCCAGGGATGCAGATTAATGACTTATAGGTATGGTAACTGAGAGTTCATTTAAGATACTTGGAATATTTTTTTGTTACTGAAGTTAATAGAAAAATATGGGGAACAAACAACTGATATAATAATGGAATTCCCAGAAATATGGGTTGAAATTGTTTTCAGACTTTCAGGCAAGCTTAGAAAGGGCAGTAGTAGGGGTTAAAATACTTACTAGAAAGCTCTAGTAAGGGATAATTAAAATTATTAAAAATTAGGCTAGGTTAGCCGAGAAGAATACTTAAAACAAGGCGTGGAAGAAAGTCTGAATTTTAGGGTGATGTTCAGATTGAAACTATGAGGCAAAACGGCTTAAAAAAATATTAATTTGAACTCCTGCAGCCCAGGAAGACTTAGTTAAGATATTCATTTACGAATTCTCATGACGTAGGATATAGGCAAAATCTAAGTAAAAGCTTAAAGTTATAAGTCTAAATTATTATCAGAGGTAGAAATACATCTTAAAACCAAGATGCGGGGTATATCCGAATGAGAAAAGTTTCCAAGCAAAATGCAATGGATAAATTAAAATTCAAAAGTACCTTGAAATACCATTAAAGGTAAGGTAATTCAAATAAGAGCAAAATGTAGTAACATAAAAGTAAGATTTTACATGATACTACGCAAAACTCAAGGTAAAAGTAAAAAGTTTACCGATAAGGTAATGTGGAAAAGATAACAGAAAAAGTAATAAAAAAATGAAAAGTAATGAAAAAAAAAAAGTGAAAAGTAATGAAAAAAAAAAGCCTGAAACAAAATGGCAACCGTTAGTGGTTTCATGAACTAAAAAATTCTACAAATTCATTTACCTGTTGTTATGGCTTTTTCCTGTGCTGTGTTTTGGTTTTTATCCCATAAAGGACTTGGAGAAGTTTGGTTTAGTTATTTTCCAATCCGAAATAAATTCGTGACAAATTTTGCCAAATTAACAACTAAAGAAACATTCCACTTAAAACACAGTGTCCTCTAGAGCGTCTAATAAGAAAGAGGGACGATTGTAACCGGCCATTTGGTTTTATCAAAACTGACACTATAAAAAACTTTGACGTGTTAACCACTCTAAATAAAGAAGGAACTCACGTGATTATTGACACTTCATTGCTCGAAAAGGGGGGAAATTGAAAAACTGGGGTTTATCCCGTAGAAATCAACTTTTAGAAAGTGAAAAAGGGAAAAATGAAGAATCTAACCTCTAATACACACCCGTTTCCCATTTTTAAAGCGAACTAATAAACTACCATACGAATAGCGAGGTTTCTGACAAATATGCAATGGTTCATACATATTTGGTTGCCTATGCATAATCACCTCGAAATTCAATTATACAGTTCTATTTTACCATCTCCTGACTAACACAGAGTAGTACTCAGGTAAACGCAATTGTTCCTAAAGTTCGACAGGGGCGTAGTTAGAAAATTTTAAAGGATAAATTGATATAAATTCAAATTTTTTTTAAACATTATTAAATTACACCTTACTAAGTTGTAAGGAGCGCAAAACGCTCGTTACAGTAATTAATTTTATAATTGTTAATAATAAATCATTCTTCTAAAAAGTGTGGTTTATTCAACAGCAAAATTTTAATATCACCGGTTTTTTTTTCCATTACAGCACTAGTGCTGTGAAGGCATCTATTACAGCACAAGTGCTGTAATAGATGCCCTTACAAAACGGTAAAATTCATATTACTAAATGAAAGTAGATAAAAACTATTTTAGTACGCACTGTGTTTTTTTTATAGAACTAAAACTATATTTGCAACAACATTCCGATAAAAAATTTTATCAGTACTATGACTCATATGCAAAAAAAATTAAAGTAACACAAAATCATTATATTATAGGGTATCAAAATAATGCCACTGTGAAAACAACTGCGAGATCACTTGGTTTCAAAAAATTGTAAATATTAACTAACCAGAAGTAACATCAATGACATTATCAGAAGTATATTTCTCACAAATAATATAGTAACATTATGTGTGTGTAAATTAGTTACTTCTTGTTACATAGCAGCAAATGCGCCCCTATAGCAGTGAAGTCAGGAACTTAAAAATATTTTTTTTATCCCAAAATCATGACATAAATAGTTTTCAAGATATCATCATTCCCTACCGTCAACTGATCACGCTGTATTATGAATAAATGTTATCCCAGAGCTTTGTCATCCTTGCAAATAAGTCGCCTTTGTATTAAAATATTCCTTGGGGGATATAACCAAATAGTTTAGTCACGAAAATCATGGGCGACGAAATTTAATTTACTACTATGTAAATAAAGACAAAGGGAATCATTACTAAGAGATGCGACGTGTCATTTAGGAATTCTCGTGTTATTTTTATTCAAAGGTGTAAAGGAAAGGCATGAGATAAAATAAAATCATTAAATTATTTTTTTAAATTAGTTTTTATTTTTGAAATCACTTAAATTTTTTGCATTATGTATTTAATTTTTTTTTAAACTTAAAATTCATGTCAGAAATAATATCTTTATAGACAGAGCTTTTAAAAATTTTAACACAAACTTACCCTTATTTTTAATGCTTAATAAAACCTAAATATTAAGTGAGGAGAAATAATACTCACTAAGATATATTATTCAGTAAGAAATTTTAATATGTTCTACATGTTTCGAACGTATAAAGGTTCATCTTCAGGAGAAGTATAGTTATATAGTATAGGAAATTGTAAGTGATACCCTCATAGAGTTTTTGAGGAAGTTAGATTATTAAATTTTTGATTTGATGCTCCCATAGAAGTAGGGGAGAAAAATACTATCAGGTTCTAAAGATAAATATGGAGTTAAATGGTAATTCAGGGTGATGAATTAATTTGGTGGGGGTCAATCTGGGAGGTAATATGTCTTGGCATGATCACGTTGCCGCAATTGCCAAGGCAGCTGCACAGAAACTGGGTGTACTTTTCCGCACCAAAAGGTTGTACACACCTCATCAACTTTTGACACTCTACAAAGCCCAGATTCGACCATCATTAGAATATTGCTCTCATGTCTGGAGCTCTGCACCCAAGCACACCCTTCGGCTACTGGACTCCATTCAAAGGAGAGCCGTTCGTCTGATCGGCGACCCCGAGCTGACCAAGACCCTCGATAGCCTGGAGCATCGAAGACAGGTTGGCGATTTGGCTCTCTTTTACAGATATTTCCATGGCAGGTGTTCGACTGACATTGCCCACTTGATTCCACCTAGAGCAATGCAAAACAGAAATACACGGCGAACCACTGCCGCTCATCCATATGTTGTTCAGCTTAGTACTCCTTGAACTTCATTGTTCAAGAATTCTTTCATCTGGAGAACGTCATCTTTGTGGAATGATCTTCCTGAGGTCGTGTTTCCCAATGAATACAATCTTCAACGTTTCAAGACCAACGTTAATCGCTTTTTTCGCACTCGCACCGCTCCCAGAGCGCCTTAAAGGATTTTTCCTACATTGCAGGTGTTTTATCATAAAAAAAAAAAAAAAATGAACTGAGAAACTTTATGCGAGAATGGTATAGAAAATGTGTAGCAACTTAAGTGGTGGAGTATATTGTTGAAAAACTATTGTTAACTGGAGAGTTAACTGGAGAAAATGAAAAATATGTGTGTTGCCAAGACAGATGTACTATTGTTGTATGTGGTGACTTGGGTAGTTCTCAAAAATTTGAAAACTACACATTTTACTTTAAGGAATCGTATCCTAAGATGTCTTCGAACATCACAGTTCATATTTCACTACTTCTTTAAAATAAATATTAAGTTTCTTCTTCCATTTGCAAATCTAGACTTTTTGCAGTCTTTTCTATTTTATTTTTTATCTTATTATTTGAACACTCTGTATTAATAGTTATCAAAATATTATAAAAATCTATGAAAGCACACCCTTTTCAACTACGAGTAACCACTTAAATAAGATAATTATGGCTTCTTTATAAGAAAAATTAATAAATATTTTAAGGCTTACAAACGTTATTTTTGATATAAAATCTTAAAACTGTCAAAAACGCTTGGACTTGGGTGTATAACAAGATATAGGAAATCTGCCTAAAATCTTACGTAGAATCTAAAAATGTATGTAAATATATAAGATATTTAGTTTATTTAAAATAAGCAATAACCTATTTTTGGTATAACCGATATCAAATAGTATATTACATAACAAGTGATGAAAGTGATACTTTTCAAACGATAAGATATTTAGCACGAGGCGTCAGCCGAGTGCGGAAATTCTCCGAGTTTTAATAATCACTTTCACACGAGTAATGTACACTATTTTTCCTACGATCACAAAGAATTATTAAAAAAGCCTTTGATTTGTAAAAAAAAAATATTTCAACTCTAGAGTTGAAAAAAAATATTTCAACTTTAGAGTTGAAATTAGCATACCTAGGATTATGTTCCACTTAATATCTGGTTTCATAGTTTGTCAATAGGCTTTTCCTTTATTTGTAGTTTAACATTTTCATTTTTTCATATTTTATATAGGTATCATAGGAAAACCTAATCCTGGATTGACTTCTAGATTAACCAGAATAAAAAATTTTAAATTTCAAGGAAATATACATTAAACCAAAATTTAAAAAATCCACCCAACAAGGAAGATTTCAATTCAAAATAATTCTACAGGGTGATTCACGTTGAGTGGCCTATTAGAGATCTCGGAAACAAGTAAACTTATCTTTCTAAAAATTTGATAGCAGGCATAATTGGCTTTGAGCTTTTAAAACATTTGAGGTTTTTGTTACTTCCGGTTATATCGGAAGTTAATGCCAACTTTGCTATTTCAAATAGAACACCCTATATATTTTAGCATTTTTGATTACCTTATTAAAATCTAAATAACTTTTGTTAATATTAATCTATTCCTATCTCTAACCGTTATTGAGATATGAATTATAAAAGAATTTTTTTGTGTAAAAACGCTCCGAGAAGAAAGTTTAGTAACTCTGAAACTAATAAAGATAAACATTTAAAATTTTGCACGCTTGCAAGTAATACATAGATCTTTAGTTTAAATTACTTAAGTTTCACGTTTTTTATACAGGGAGTTCTTAAAATTGTGCCAATGTTTCCATTTAAATAAATGTGCATAAGTCAATTTTTGCAAATGGAACACCCTATTTTTTAGCTTACTAACGTGTAGAGAATTAAATTTCCTATCTAAATACCTAATATGTTACAATCCACATTTTGAGTCGTTTTGGAATTATGAGCAATTTAAATAAAATATCTTAAAATTTCTGTTTGTGTTATTGCGACATTACTTTTCAAAAGAACGCTTCGACTGGGATTTTCGATTGACTTTGAAAATTAGAAATAACTAAGCAACGAACATAGGCGCTTAATAGCAAATGGTAACTGAGCTCAAAGTCAAACGAAAATCCCAGTCGAAGCCTTGTTTTCAAAAATAATGTCGCATTAACACAAACAGAAATTTTAAGATTTTTTATTTAAATTGCTCCTAATCCCAAAACGACTAAAAATGGGGATTGTAACATATAAGGCATTTAGAACGGAAATTTAATTCTCTACACGTTAGTAAGCTAAAAAATAGGGTGTCCCATTTGCAAAAATTGACTTATGCACATTTATTTCAATGGAAACATTGGCACAATTTTAAGAACTCCATGTATAAAAAACGTGAAACCTAAGTAATTTAAACTAAAGATCTATGTATTACTTGAAAGCTTACAAAATTTTAAATGTTTACCTTTATTAGTTTCAGAGTTACTAAACTTTCTTCTCGGAGCGTTTTTACACAAAAAAAAATCCTTTTATAATCATATCTCAAAAACAGTTAGAGATAGGAATAGATTAATATTAACAAAAGTTATTTAGATTTTCATAAGGTAAACAAAAATGCTAAAATATACTGGGTGTTTCGTCTAAAATAGCAAAGTTGGCATTAACTTCCGGTATAACCGGAAGTAACAAAAACCTCAAAAGATAATGTTTTAAAAGCTCAAAGCCAATTATACCTGCTATCAAATTTTTAGAAAGATAAGTTTACTCGTTTCCGAGATTTTCTAATAGGCCACTCAACGTGAATCACCCTGTATAAATTATTTAATGTTTTTATAAAAAAAAAGTCAAATACTCCTGATGGGATTTGAACCTGTGACCTCCCGTTCTGTAGACAAGAGCTTTAGTGTCTACGCTATGGCGTCCATGGCTACCGGTTAACATTTGTTGTTTAAATATATGACATTTTCTTCAGCGCGACTTGTTTTTTCTTTTATTAACATTTTTTATAATTTCACATGACGTATTTTCACACTCTAATTCTAAATCACTCGACAAATACATGAAAAATAAGTTAAAACACTTTACAATTACTGATTTCTAAAATTTATTCTTTTTAATAAATAGGGGTGGTTTGTCAAATTGACATCATATGTTTAAATTAAATAGTGTGCCTTGTATTACCACTCTAGAGTTGAAATATTTTCTTTCAACACGCGTGTGATATTCGGCGCTTTTGAGCCAGGTTAACCGTGCTTTTTTTCTCTTTTTCATAGGTGGTCGTAGGAAAAATAATTTAGCTGGGTAGATTCAAATATAGATAACGCTGCAGTAGCCCACTGGGGTTCCGCACTAATCCGTAATACAATGCCGTGTAAAAAATTAAAGTAGTAGAGTTTAGTGTCTATATAAGTATAATACAAAATACTTTCCCGGAGTCTGCCTTGACCCGAATTAAAAACCGGGACATTTCAAAACATACCCTTGTATACCTTTTATGCAAAACAAACAAGTCCATCCATAACAATAATAAATAAAAGTTGTTTTGATATTAAATTGGACAACGTTTTTAATAAGTTTTAATAATTTTTTACGGTCTCTTACCCTCATAAAAACGGGGTCGCTTTATACGTCGCGACATCGAATTATGATAAAACATAACAGCTTGCGTATCAGGCTTGACATGCGGGTTGAATTATAAACACGGCTAGCGTATTTTGTTTAAAATAAATTACGGATTTAAGCCACTCTTCACATTATAGGAAAGTTTACACAGAAAATGTTTAGTATGGTAAGGATTAAAATTGTGAACATACAGGGTGTTGTGCTATCGATGCATTATCTAGTAAAGACTGATATGAAAATACTTTTCAGAAAAACAATTTTAAATGCCCAAAAACCTACTAATCAGCCATGATATGGCGAAACCCGTCTAGGGGGGGAACTGACTAAGGAAAATTCTTCATTTTAAAATGTCATTTGAGCTTTGTACCGACGACTACGAGCGCGCTGCCTAGCGATGACATATAATTGTAACGAATGTCTCTGCAAGTGATCTTCTAGAATTTTGCTTATTTCTATCAGTCGTGTTAAAGGTGCAGGTATAGGGTCGAATTGTCTAACATTGACACTAGATGTTGCTCTTCGTATAACCTTACCGTATCAAAATTACTAAAATTTTGCAAGTGAGTTGGGCAACACGGCTAATCCTAAATAAATAAGGGAGCCAATATTTGAACACCTTAAAGTTTAAATGGGATTTCCTATGTTACGCCATGATAGGTCGGCGCTGTCTCCAAAGCGAAAAGAGAAATTTTCACGCATAGTTAGGATATTTTTTAGGATTATTTGTGGTTGTGATCTGCTAAAAAATTTTTTTTCAGTATTGTGTGCATTCGTGAAATTTTTTTTTAAAAATGGCAAATTTTATTTTTAAAGGTCGCAACACTGTGTAGCACTGAACAGTAAGAAGAATATGAAATTTTGCCGTACAATTAACTGAAATAGCCAAAATTTTTTGACACTTAAGTGTAAAGGAAAGAGCAAATGTGGGAGTAGAATAGTTATTTTCCTAACAAGTGCGGAAATTGATACTTTCCCGCACGCGACTGCAGTTGACCCGAACGACGCGGAGCGGAGTTCGGGCAAGCGGTCAAGGGCGGGAAAGACACTTTACGCATGAGTTAGGAACATTATTTTTTCTACGACCGTATATACAAAAAAGTATACCAACCCATTTTTCAAAAATTATTTTATTTTACTAAAACTACTAATTATTATAAATACTAATATTAAAAACACAATAGTTATAACTTTCCAAGTAAAAAGTATCTAATAAGATCAAAATTTGCATTATTTAAAGTGACACTTTCAAAACTAAAATGCTTGCGGGAAAATGGGTTAAAACGCACGATCGTAGGAAAAAAATATTTTAACGTATAGAAAAAAGTTTTTTAGCGGCAAGCGGACAAAGTGGTGCATCTATCTTTTGCATTAAAGTACACATTTTTAAGAAATAAAAACGCGATGAAAACCCCTTTTTTTATTTCTTAAAAATGCCTTGAAAGAACAGTCTCGCTGTACTTGGAATTGCTTACAGGTTATGACTTTCTGATGAGTTCTAACAAGAACGAAACAGCCTGTCATTGTCTATCTGTACCCCAGGGAACCCATTACCTTTGGCTTCCCTGTGTACTTTAATGCAAAAGATAGATGCACCACTTTGTCCGCCTGCCGCTAAAAAACTTTTTTCTATTTGCTTATACGGACGCTAAACTCTCTACTTTATTTTAACGTATTTTTATAAACAAACAAACATAATATAACGCAGTTAAAAAATGTGTAAAAGTGATTTAGTTTTACGATAAAATCAATCACAAGGTAGCTAGTTTGTAGAGGATCTTTTTCCGCCTAATCGATTCTCCCCGAGCCTTTCCCTAATTAATTATCTAGTTTAGACAAAAACAAGTGTAACCTTTTTTAGAAAAGACATGCATGTTTCTAATTTGGTCCTTCTTTTCGTTGTGAGATTGCGAAATAAAGAGGGTCCGCAAGTTTTATTAGCAGTCTATTGCGTTCTCAATAAAATTGAACACAGGATAGCTAGCTTTTAGGACATCGATTTATTTCAAGGCTCCATCTAATTAATTACCTATTTAGCCGGCAGACAAAAACGGGGTTTTGTCGAAATTTTATCCACCCCACTTGATTTAAAGGTTTGTGCTCTGGAATATATTATTTAGAAACAAAAATATGTTATTAAAAGTAAAGGGGGGAGTTAATTGTAGACTGTGTTCTGAAGAAAGAAAAAAACGTTGTATTTTAGTGTAACTATTTAATAACACTGATACCAAGCGCTTTCGGCCCTATTTACTTAAGGCCATAAAGGGGTTTAACCCTAAAAGTAAGTATGAAATTTACAAGCAGAGGCGTATTAACAACTTGGAAGCGCCCAAAGTCCTGGGATATTTTTGCGCCCCCCGTCTACAGTGGCGGATTTAGGATTTGTTTTAGGGGGGGGGGGGGGGGCGAAAGGGAATTGCAAAAAATTTTTGGGTGCCACACCCTTTTTTGGGTTTAAATAACCGTAAAGCTTAATAGGTTCATTAATAAAGCACAAGAATTGACTTTGTATATTACAACTACCTATTTTATCTATTGGTAACATAAAGTAAGTGAATAACTTTTTCAAGAGCTTCTTAAGATTAAATTTATTTTAGGGGGTCCGAAAAAACTTTTGGGGTGGCCCGGACCACCTCCTAGCTTAGCCACTGCGCCGCCCGCTGCCAAAAAAATGCCTATGTCGCGATGCGAAGCGTATTAGTCTGGGAAAATAAGCTACAATAATTATTACAGAATAATATACATGGCGTGTGGTGTTAGCTAAAAATTAACTGGTTAATCAAACGCCGTTTTTTTCTAACCACGGTTGAAATCGCTTAGTTTCACATCTTGTTTGGTTATCTTAGTCTCTCTTGGAGTCTTGGCGCTGGAAAATGTGGCGCCCCTTTCAGATTTGGCGCTACAAGCCTAGGCTTGTTCGGCTTGTATTATAATCTGCTTCTGTTTACAAGTTGTAAAATAACAATAAAATTAAAGTCAGAGTTTTTAAAGAAATGCTTATAAAGTTTTTGGTAGTACATAATTTATGTTTAAACAATAACCTAAACTTGAACAAATGACATTTCAAATAGTAAACACATTGACTTCGTGAACTAAAATTGAATAATAAAATAATTGTAGTATAAATATGACATTTTACAAACAGAAAAATAAAAACAAAGGTCATGAAAATTAAAATAACAGACTTAAAATAAAAATTCTGACAAGGCCAGGTAATTAATTTAAGTGATAGTAGTAAATGCTCACAAATTTAAAATTTTTTTATTTAAATTCATTGAAAAGTTAAGTAACCGGCCACATTGTATTGTATGCTAAAAATATTAAGCCTGTGCAAAAATGCATTTTTAAAAGACAAATTATTGTGAACTCTGAACAAGGGCTCGATTTCGGTCATTAAAAATTAACGAAAAATCAACACAATCAACCAATATCTTATAAAATCCAAAACTTTCAACTTTGGTTGTTAAATTTGATTAGAATATTTAGATTTCTAAGGAATTATCTATAAAAGATTTGGCAACAAGGTTAAAAAAATGTTTATATGGAAAAATTATCTTATAGTTAAGTAGACAAGTGATGGTAAAGGTTAAGTATGAAGTGTAATTTTTCGTTTACCCAATCATTCACTGCATAGGTACTAAACTTTGACCATCACTTTACTATAAGATTATTTTTCCATATAAATAATTTTTAACCTTGTTTCCAAATCTCTTATAGATAATTTATTAAAAATCTGAATATTCTCCCAATCAAATTTAACAACCAAAGTTAAAAGTTTTTGATTTTATAAAATAGGGAAACACATCCAGTCGTTGGCACCCCACCCAGTTATTGGCACTGTTACTTTAAAAGGGGTTTTTAAAAGAATAAAGTGGAATAAGTATTTCACAATTTTATTATAAAAAAGGCAATTTGGCATCATCCTTTATTTCAGCAAATATTTTGGCGGTAATTATACAAGTACGACAGTCGTGTAAAGAACGTGATTAAAAGCAGTGTTGATTTTACCTCAATTTTAAGCAAATTTAGTAACCTCTACTTATTCGCTTTTTATTCGGCTCTTTCGTTTTCTTATAGATCTATGGTAGTTTCCTCTAATAAAACAATATTTCTGGAGTTGTTTTAGCCTATTTCCTAACCTCAAAACGTATAATTTGCTAAATTTATAGGGGTGCCAACAACTAGGTAAAGAAAGAGCCTTAAATACAATAATTGGCACTATGCCAATTACTGGATTTTAATAAATTTTTCCACACACCAGTTATTGGCACTACTTAATTTATTTTAAATAGTTTCAAAATAATATTTGGATAAAATTATATTTACCTAGGTAGATATAAAGTAATAAAAAAATGAAACTTTTACTCACCAATTCAACATAGAAGATATACCTGTAGTCACTTATGAGCAATTAGTTTCTGATTTTTTATCGCAAAAGGATAAACAGGAGAATATATTGACTAACGTAATCTTAGATCAAAGTCCTTTTGATCTTAATAACGAAAACACATCAATTAAAGAACTAGATTTTACTGATTTAAACAATGTAAACTACCCAAAAAACTCACAATTGGAAGCGACTAGGCTTTTAAACGATGATAACAAGACTGCGTTTTTTTCAGTTCGTAAAGTTTCTGAGGCTAAGCAAACTAACGATATTATGAATGATTGTATTATAGCTAACATTTATAAAGAGCTGGATAGTGAAGTAAAGGAAACGATAGAAGCTGAATGTTCTAACTCTAAAAATTATACGATAAATGGTAGTTCTGGATCTGGAAATGTTTCTTTTGACTCGTTATTAGATTAGATTGGCCCAAACCTCCTCAAAGAAAGAATAAGCGTCAAGTAAAAAAAAACTTCTTATGTAGTCACGTCTACCGGTTGGAAAAAATGCAGATAGATCAAAAGGAATGAAAAGATGGGGAAGAAAATGAAAAAATAAGAGGAAGATTGCTAGACTTTCAGCAAAAGAGCAAAGAAAGAAGGATACAGAGAACCAATCAAAGAAAAAGCTAACCAAAGAACTGCTGCCTTTTAAAACAATCACGACCATTAATAGTCAGTCCTTAAATCATAATTTGGATAAGAACAAGTCAAATAATAATGGAAAATTAGCAATGGCTGTGTACACGTTTAGTAGGTATAGAAAAGTGATTTTTGTATTACGTGTAAAAAATAACTTTTTCCTACGAGCGTGCGCAAAGTAGTACTTTGCGCACGCATTTTTGTGTGCAAAGTTACACTTTTCCGCACTAGTGCGGATAAGACTTTTATCCGCACTGGGTGCGGAGAAGTAAAACTATTCAAAAATCTCCTTGGTAGGGAATATTTATATTTATTTTAGTAGCTGTAAACTATTTTATGGCAATGTGAGAAGCCGTTGCAAGAGTATTCTCTTTTATCTTTTAATCGTAATTCCCGATATTTGTATTTCAGCTTAAAACGAAAAAAATTTAGTTTCCTATTATTTTTTTTATTGTTATGTAATTTTTTAATTTTCTATTATTTTTTTTTGTTATGTAATTTTTAGTTGTAAGTATATTATAGTTCTTTCTTTAAAGTCGAATTAAAAATTATTAAATAACATATTTTTATTTTTGTTGTTATCTGATATGAAGCTCGTAGGAAAAATGTTGTTCCTAACAAGTGCGCAAAGTGCTTTTCCGCACGCAAGAACTTATCCGAACTCCGCTTCGCGTCGTTCGTCCAACTGTACTTGCGTGCGGAAAAGTATCACTTTGCGCACTTGTTAGGAAAATAACTATATTGATATCATAGCAGAGCGCTTTCGGCTTTCGCCATCCTCAGTGCTATCTGAAAGGGAGAATTGAAAATATAAACGGTAGGTTAAAAATAATGAAAATTTATTTGAGGAATTTAAAGAATTTAAAACATTCTTGTGATTTAAAAGATCTAAAAGTTGTTTTCAATACTCACTCGTCAAGATTACATGATGACATCCTCATATAGGCCAAACGGCCTTACGTCCCCTTAATATTTTAGATTGATTAAAATTGTAAAAAGACAATATAAAAACACAACATAAACATTTTTTAATTTACAAAACCATGTTATAAGTGGTAAAAATAACGAACAAGTGAATCAAAGAAATCGAAAATTCGAGATGAGGTTACAGAATTAAAATCTATCCTTTTATTTTTATATGAAGAGAAGGATGTAATGAGTTTTTAGGTGTTTATTGTAAAAACCGAGTGCATACCTTGACGTGTTTTGGCGGGATTTTTTTTTTTGAATTCGAACTGCGTTTCGTGGAAAGCTTGAACTGATTTATGAAGAAGAGCTAATTATGAAGAAGAGAGCGAAAATGAACATACTGTTACATCACGTCGTGATTTCTTCACTTGCCTCACAATTTCATTTTCGCATTTTTAATATTTTTTACAATACAATTACAAATACAATACAAATACAATTTAAGAATTTTCATTGGCTTATACCTTTTTCACGATTTCTTTTTCTATATAAAAATAACTTTCTGGGACCAACATAGATACCACCTTTTTATTGATGAAAACATGCAATAATTTGTTTAATTTTTTTTTGTAATTTACTTTAAGAAAATGCGCAATTTAACATGGGAATTTTTAACGCGGTTGGATTCACTTAAAGTAAAAAATTTTATTCGAAACAAAGCAATTTGCTTATATACAAAGAATTAAGGATGGTCGTCATGGAAAGAATAGGTGCAATGTCTAAAATATTTGAACAACGTAAATGCTGCCATTAACTGCTGACATTAAGAAGAAGAAAAGAAGAAGCATAGATCTAAATGAATGCAGGTTATTGAAAAAAAAACCATAAGGCCAAAATTATATAATTACCACTTAATTAATAATAGGATATTTTCAATCATAGAAAGTATGATCCTCAGTTCTTTGAAAGTTCGTATAATTTCTGTGAAGAAATTAATTTTTTATTATTCTAACCTTTATAAAAAGAAAACAAAAGGCGAAAATATTTTTGTTTGATACATACTCTTGGAACAAGAAGTGTAAGTTATTTTTGTGGATTGCTTCTAATTCAGTCTTTTTTACTGTGAAATGACTAAATAAAAAAACTCATCAGTTTTATTACTGCTCCTTTGCATCCTCATTAAAATTCAACTCGCAAGGTCTGGCTTTTAAGAGATTCGTTTAATTAAAAAAATTTCTCTCTCACTTTACCCTTTACCTAAGCAAATGGACAAAAACTATTTTTTGGCCAAAGTTTTGCTTTTAAACAGTACAATATATAATTTAAAATATTTATGGGGTCTATTCGAATTTAATACAATTTAAAAGCAGTGATCTTGTGAATGCTGTTTTAAATACCAGATGCATTTTTTTCTAAAAGGGCATGTATCTAAGCGTTTTTCCACTACTTCCGTTATGAAATGACTTGTTTGCCGTTAAAATAACCTATGTTCTTTAGATATCGTTCAACTCCAGTTTATTATTTTAAGGTATTAGAGAATAAAAATGAAAAATCTGTTCAATTGCATTCATTTTACAAAATTGCGTTTGGAAGATTATTTACCTTCTAATGTATTTACTTCAACCTTTCTCTAATTAATTGGATCTTTCAAGTAGCAAGAGAACTGTAACATATTTTTAGGAAAGCCATATTACATGCTTCTAATTATACATTTCCATTCATTGTGAGCTTTCGGACGAAAAACAAATAAAACAGGTTTTACTATTGTTCTATTAGATCCACTTAATAAAATTGAACAGAGGATAGCTGCTTGTTATAGGATCCTTGTGGTTTAATCGATTCGGCTCAAGGTTTTCATCTAATTAATTATCCTTTTTGTCTGTATACAAAACAAGTTTTTGTCGAATTTTTATCAGGCCATGCTTCCTAGGTTTGCGCAGGGCGTTACATAATTTAGTGGAATAAAGATTACTTAATTTCTACTAATAATTAGAGGGCGCCAAGATTGTATTGCTGTAATTAATATAATGCATAATAAAGTTTGGGGCTACATATGAATATAATCTTGTCACAACGTTTCAACTGGTAAGAATCTCCAGTCGTCTTCAGGTGAATACTAAATTAGTATGGTAACTACAGGTTTACTTGTACTAGCTAGGTACACTGAAGCGTAACTGTGATGGGTTGAGTCTTACATATAATTCGTGAACGGTCTTAAGATTACATTTACTTAACAAAGGTTTCCAAATATTTCTTATGTCTAATGAGGGCTTACTAAAACACGGACATTCTGGTGTTTGGCGGCAGCTCCTTGAACTTCTCCTTCCTCCAGGGTGGTTCTTTTTGCAGGGTCTCGACTTCTGTCCACAAGATATGATATGATGGCCAAGAGCCTGATTGTTGGGTGTTTTTGGCTTGGTGGTTTTGTCTTCGTTGAATGACTTCTTAGAGTATCTACCGAGCTAAATACTGTAGTGATGTTATATTGCTATTTTAGTCTTCTGATTCTCTCAAATACTCCTTTGACATACGAAAAGTTCAGTGTTTGTTGTGCTTTTTTTCTGCTTTTGTCGCGTTTCTACGATTTTCCAATAATTTGTTAATCAATCTTATGGGGTAGCCATTTTTGTTGAGCTCAGTCTTGATGTGGTTAGTTTCTCTTTTGAGAGCTTTGTTCGAGTTACACATGGTAATTGTTCTATCCATAAGGGTTCCTTCTATGCCATGTTTTGTGTTGTTTGAGTGATTTGACATATAATTGAGATATTGATCTGTATTTAGTATTCACGTGAAGACGACTGGAGATTCTTGTCAGTTAAAACGTTGTGATTTTGGAACAAATAAATACAATGAAATAATAAATCACTCAAGAAACAACTCAACTATCTTCAAACAGATATATTTTTATTTCCAGAAAGCATAATAGTTTTAAAAAGCTTTGTAACTTATTTTGCCAATGACAAGGCAAGAAAAGCTACCATTTTTTTTTGATTGTATAACAAATTTTTGTGGAATACTTATCTGCTTCTAATTTGGTCCTTTTTTCAAAGTGAAAAATAAAAATAAATATAAAAAACCGCATTGCTAATTTTACTGCTTTATTGTATATTCATTAAGAACAACAAACACAATTTATCAACATTTTTAGAGATGCTGGGATTTTATATTTGTTATATTGGTGGCAACACTACATTTTTTTTGTTATAACCTCAAACATTCAAAATCAGAAATTTAGAAGCTAAACAATTTTTAATTACGTTTAAACTGGTTTTTATCATTTTCTGTATATTGTAAATCTGAGACTGAGAGACTGTGTACATTTTTGAGTTTTTAATGTCAGAAAAAAATAGAAAAAAAGGAAAAAAAAAAGAAACAGAAAAGGAAAAAAAATAAGAAAAAACCGAAGAAGCAAATCTCTTTATGACTGCAGGGTATTTTAAATATATTCTTAAAACGTGGATAGTTCCATTCTTTTATATAGTGATTTCACTCATAGAAAAATATGCTGGTAATAATTTCAGAAAGTATAACCCTCATTTATTTATGTTAGCACAATATTAAAGAAAGTTATTTACATTTTACTACTATACCTACTATTACCACTTCACTTCAAGAAGGAGCTATTTCTTCAAATTACTATAAAAATGTTTTTAATAGGAAGAAGAGAAAAGTTATGTTTGTTTGTCACAGAATCCGTTGGTAGTACCTATATATAAAAATGTTCCAACTAGTGTACATCCTTTAGATAATCTAAACTGTTAGTAAATACTTGCTCTAAATTTTTAAACAGCGTTAGAATTAATTTCTTGTATTTTTTTGTGAAAAGAACGTATAAATATATCTAATATGTTTAATTTTACCTTTACTTCTCTTTGGTAAAATAAACCTTAAGTTTGATTAATGATTTAACGCAATAACTTTATGAAAGATAGAAGAGTTTTGGACTTGCATTGTCTTTATTTGTTTTTCATCACAACGTTTCAACTGGTAAGTATCTTCAGTCGTCTTCAGGTAAATACTAAATAAGTTCAGTAACTACAGCTCTATTTATACTAGCTAGATGCACTGAAGCAAGACTGAGATGGGTGCAGTCATGCGTTTGGTTCGTATGCGGTATTTTAAGTTTACATCTACTTAACAAGGGTTTCCAGATGTTTCTCATATCTAGTAAGGGCTTACTAAAACAATCTGGGTTTTTGTTTCTGTGTTCCTTGACCCTAGTTTCAAGTGGCCTTAGAGTCTCACCAATGTAGGATCGGCCACATTCGCAGGGGATCTAGTAGACACAGTTTTTCCTGTTTTTTTGACTGGTTGGTTTCGTCTTCGTCGGGTGGCTTCCTAAAGTGTCTTTCGAGCTGAATACCGTATTGATATTATATCGTTGTCCTAGTCTTCTAATTCTCTCAGATACTCCTTTGACAAAAGACACAGATAAAGAACCACATTGGAGGAAGAGGAAGTTCAAGGAAGCTGCTACAACATACTAGAACCCAGATTGTTTTAGTAAGCCCTCACTAGATATAAGAAACATCTGGAAACCCTTGTTAAGTAGATGTAAACTTGAAATACCGTATACGAACTAAATGCATCTCAGTCATGCTCCAGTGCATCTAGCTAGTATAAATAGAGCTGCAGTTACTTTACTTATTTAGTATTCACCTGAAGATGACTGGAGATCCAAAACTCTTCTATCATTCAAAAAACATCATTGTCTCCAACCTTCAAACAGAAACTTTATGAAAGATTCGTGAAATAGAGAAAAAATTTTGGATTTAACGACTAAATTCTACTATTTCCTTAAAGAACTTAAATTACATATTGTTTATACAAACATGGATCTGACGAAAGGAAAGGAAATTCTTCTTCTGTAAAAATAAATGTATTACACTTTTCTGAAAATGCACTTTTAATTTTAACCCCCTGTTCATTGCGAGATTTAAAAGTAAGTAAAAAAAAGGTTCAAGCCAGTTTTAAAACTATTCTATTGCATACACTTAACAAAATTGAACACAAAATAGCCCGTTTTCTTTCAGTTTAATCTATTTGCCTCAAGGCTCTTTCATCTAATTAATTATCCATTTTGCCGGCTAAGAAAAACAAGTTACTGTTGGAGTTTTTATTCGGCCACTTTTTAAAGTTTGCACTTAATTAATAAACAAAAAGGCGATTTAAGATTGGTTAACTGTAATTTATGCAGCTAATACTGAGCTAAATAAAAATATCGCCTATCGCAAATATTGCTACTAGAGGTGTCAGTTTTCGTTACTTTGGAGTAATCGTTACCAATGATTACTCTGGTAATAAATAATCATTTAAAAAATTCGTTACTTTGATTACTTTGATTACAATGATTATTATTTAAAATATTTTTAAAAACAAACTAATAACTTAACTATTTTATGTAAAGTTTAAGGCTAATTAAAAAGTATTTTATTTCAGTATCAGTATTATTCTTAACAACAGAACAATGTGAACAATAACACAGACAATGAGTATAACGAAAAAGATATATCTATAACCTACCTATTATTATTTCGAATACGAATACATTAGATATTATTATAGGTAATCAAAAAAATATACTTCAAATAAAAAAAAAAAATACTAAAAATAACTAAAATATATTTACTTGGCATACCCTGTAGATACTACTGTAAAATGAAGCCAAATTTCACTTATTTTTGATTTTTCCTCCATCCTAAATAATAAACATATTATTTAAATGGATTATTATAATAATAATCATTACCATGTTATTGTATTATTAAAAAAAAATACTTACTTTATAAATTAAAAAATAAAACTTTAAAAAACTGTACTAACACAAAATTTTCAACGCTTTCAATTTAAATTACCTCTTTTCTAACTCTCTCTACACAACGAAAATAGAATAATATTAAATATTTTAATAATAGTACAAAATTGCAGAATTCACAGAATTGCTGATGCCCATATTTCCAATGAAATATGATCCAATCGTTTCATCTTTGCCCGCGACCGCTCCGCTGCCAAGTCCAACCAAAATATTTAAAGTAATCAATACGCAATATTCATTATAATAATTAATTTTATTTACACTGTTCGGTATGATGCAATACACATCGTACCGATCAATCGAGTTGAGTACTGAAGACCGAATCTAACTGAAGTAATCAAAGTATTCAAAGTAACGATATTGTTCTCGTATCGGTATTCGTTACTTCGGGTATTGACGAGTAACGAGTACTCAAGTAACGAATAGTTACTTTTTTGACATCCTTAATTGCTACTAACTGTTTTATCGTATTCATAAACTTTTTCTTTAATTAACTTCTATTAAAGAGGATCCTTTATTATTTTATGCTAATGGATTTGATTTGATTGTCTACTAAACTGGTGGAATCATCGTCTTCTTTAACACCCTGTATATAACATTTTCTGACAGGTGAAGAAAATCCAATATTGACAATTGTTTCCCAAGGGACGAATCTATCAACCATTCAAAACCGTAGGTCGATATCATATCTGGTTCAGAAAATATTAACTGTTAAATTTAGGCGAAATTTTTCTTGCTCGAAAGAAATTGCCCAGCAGTTTATGATAACACAGGCACTATATTAGTAAGTTTACCCTTGTGTAACTTACTAACAGTTGAGCCCTTCCTGATTCCCCCCCCCCCCCCCCCCCCCATTCATTCTATAATTCAACATTACTTTACAAAAAAAAACATCATATACTTTCGACCAATCTTTCTTAAAGATTTTCAATATTCAACATTATACTTGCAATAAACCACATAAAGTCAAATTTTTTTTAAGAAGACGCCAAGTCACTTGTCATTTATGGCACCCTGTTGACGTCTGGTGTATTTTACGTTTAGAGGTTGGCTAAAAAGACAGGACCGGACTATTTTTATGTTCCATTAACAAACTAAAAAAATATTTAAATATTAAGTTCCTTATCTCCCATTTTAATTTATCAAAGAAGACTTTACAAATTTTTCTATTTAAATCATCGTTCTTAACTAAAGTTGTCAAGAAACTTTTGGAGATGTTATCCAAATTGGAACAAAAGTAATGTACTAGTAATATAAATATTATCGACAAAGCTTTTAAAAAATTTAACTTATCGACACACTACTCTCCGTTGCTCGTGAATAATAAAGAATGTAATAACTGCCGGTAATACTGCACCAGCTAGGTAGAATACGTAAAACATGGTATATATGGTTAAAATATTGGTATACAAAACATCACTATACTTCATTTTAGTTATGACTCTAACTTTCAATCAGAAAACTCTACATACACTATATAAAAAACAGCCACAAAAATACTAAAAAACACCAAAAAACAACGAAAATAATAGGACTATATAAAAAACAGCCACAAAAATACTAAAAAACACCAAAAAACACCGAAAATAATAGGATGCGAACTGACAGGTGAACTTGTTACGGTCCACACTAAATCTAGTAACTTTTCGGCGGAACTAGAATCAGCTGTGAATGTCATCTGTATCTTTCAACTGTCAAAACGCCGTTTTCTATCGCGATATGATCTCTACATCATTAATTTTAAAATACCACACACATTCGACATTCCGCTGTTTCAGATTTAATATTTTGCTTTAAATAAACCACACAAGGGTAGCTGGTTAAGGCCCATATTATCCATCTCCTGGTAACTTTACCAGACAGATAATTTCTATGGAAACAATTGTCTCAACAATGGTTTCTTTGGAAATTATCTTGCTGATAAAGTTACCAGGAGATGGATAATACGGGCCTAAGAAGAATATTAAAATTAAAAAATTGTCAGAGGGGAATTGTTAAATTATTGATAAATTTAATTAATGGTTCTTTTATTACTTAAGGTTTATTAATGTCAAATTAATATTAGGTTAGGTTGCGATTGTTGGGTTATTCATCGATATAGCTTTAAAATTTAGCAAGTAACACAGTCCGTTACTAATTAATGTATTCTGACATTACTAATATTAAGTTTTATGACGATCCTCGTACTATTCTCCTAATGAATATGACACATTATTTTTCTTATAACTTGTATTTTAATTTAAAGTATCGAAACTTTACTACAACGAACATCTCTAAGAATATCATATGTAAAGTCACGTTACCTGCTTTCAAATATATTGTTTTCATTATTAGCCATGGTCAATTATAAGTGGCAAGGTAGAGAAAATAGATTTCTAACGTTAATCGGTCAATAATGGCTATTTTATAGTTTAGTAATGGAGCAAATATATTATTTAGTTGTATCGTTAGATCATTAATTGTCTTTGGTAAATAAATTATCCTAAGACCATCTATGAAAATGAGAAAAAAAACACGGTTAATTTGGCTAGAAAGCGCCGTATATCACACGCGTGTTGAAATAGCTATTTATACAATTAGTTGCGAAATGAGTGTCTTTTAGGCACGCGACGTGAATTGTCCTACGAGGCAAAGCCGAGTTGGACAACACGTCAAAGTGACTAAAAGACATTGTTTCGTAACGAGTTGTATACAATATTTTTTCTACTGAGGTTTTATAATAAAAAACTTAATTTTACTAACATTTTATTACCTATGTTTCATTTACACCTTTTATGTCAAAAAAATCGACAGTTGTCAAAAAAAAATTCGATTTTTTTGTCAAAAACTGCGACAAATAGAAAAGTAAAAATGAGTGATTTAGAGGACTCAGACATTAAAAATGCCGCAAATGACGCAATGGTGTACCTTGTTCCCCAAAAATCAAGAAGTTTGTATGAGGGCACATACGAAAAATTCAAAAAATGGTGTGAAGAAAAAAAGGTAAAAAACTTATCAGAAAAAGTCTTTTTGGCATATTTTTCACTATTATCCGATGCCTATAAGCCATCAACTTTGTGGAGTACTTACTCAATGCTTCGAACGATGGTTTATTTGAATAAAAATGTTGAGATAAAGACATTTACAAACCTAATCACATTTTTGAAAAGAAAATCTACGGGGTATAAGCCCAAAAAGTCGAAAGTTTTTTCTAAAGAACAAATAGCAAGGTTTGTCAAAGAAGCAGACGATAAGAACTATTTATTGGACAAAGTCATACTTATTGTGGGAATCTCTGGAGCATGTCGCAGAGAAGAACTCACATATTTAAATATGAATAATATCGAAATTTCGGAGTCTTTAATTAAAATATCCATTCCAAACACTAAAACAAATATTGCAAGAAGCTTTGTAATTAGCGAAGGCTCTATTGACGGCATCAACTTCTTGAATATTTTCCGAAAGTACGCGCAGTTACGTCCAGCACACATAACCCATGAAAGATTTTTTATCGCACACAGAAACTCCAAATGTTCCAGACTTCCAGTGGGTATTAATACCATTGGAGCAACACCAAAGAAAATAGCTGAGTTCTTGGAGCTTCCAAACGCTAAAGAATATACAGGTCACTGCTTTCGAAGATCTTCAGCAACTTTTTTAGTTGACTCTGGAGTGGATATATTGATGCTAAAGCGACATGGAGGTTGGCAGTCAAATACCGTGGCTGAGGGGTATATAGAAGATTCTTTAGAAAATAAAAGAAAAATTTCCGAAAAAATTCTTGGTCAAAAATCTTTGGACGCTAACAACAAACGTGTTAAATGTAACGAATCCGAGTGTTCTACCAGCTCTACTAGTGGCATGGGTTGAATTGATATTGCTGTTGCAGATTCTATTACTATTCAAAGTTCAAATTCCTCATCAATTTTACAAAGAGAAATATCTCAACGAACTGTTTTAGGTTACCCCAGCATTAATTTTAATAATATAAGTAACTGTACTGTTAATATTTATAATTATAGTTTGTGTTTATACTTGTTACTTTTAAGCACGTTGTTCCTGGTAACGTGCTTAAAAATTTTTTAAGCACGCTGCGCCCAAAAGGAGGTTATTAAAAAATCATAATGACAATCAAAAAGAGGTTATTATAAAACGTTAGTAGAAAAAAAATATTTCATTACTAGTGTTAAAATACTAGACACACTATTTAATTTAAACATATGGTGCCAATTTGACAGAGTACCCCTATTTATTAAAAAGAACAAATTTTAGAAAGCAGTAATTGTAAATTAACTTATTTATCATGTATTTGTCCAGTGATTCAGAATAAGAGTGAAAAAATACGCCATGTGAAATTATAAAAAATCTATTCCCAGAAAAAACAAATCGCGCTGAAGAGAGTGTCATGAATTAAACAAAAAATGTTTATCGGCAGTCATAGCGTAGAGAGCTCTAGCCTACAGATCGCAAGGTCACAGGTTCAAATCCCATTTTTTTTTATAAAAACATTAAATAAATAATTTATAGGATTATTTTGAAGTGAAATCTTCCTTGTTGGGTGAATTTTTTAAATTTATATTTATGCATCTTTCCTTGAAAAAATTTAAAATTTTTCATTCTAGAAGCCAATCCAGGATTAGTTCTTCCTATGATATATAAAATATGAAAAAATGAAAAAGAAAATATTTTTTTCACAATTTTTAATAATTATTTGTGGTCGTAGGAAAAATAGTGTACATTACTCGTGTGAAAGTGATTATTCCAAAACTCAAAAAATTATCGCACTAGGCTTACGCCTCGTTTGAAAAGTATCACTTTCATCACTTGTTATGTAATATACTAATAAAAAAATACAATTTTTAAAATACAGTTTTAGGTTCATCCATATAAAATAGAAATTTAACCTACTACTTTTACGGTGTTCAATATCCCAATAGTAGAATATCTATATTAAATAGCTAATAGATATTTTAGTTTATATAGCATTGTTCCTAAAATGGAGTTTCTTTTTTATTTTCCTATATTTATTTTATATCTATTATTAGCTAAACTAGGTAAATATTGTTTAATAAATATGACTGATTTCGTTCTTTTATATAAAAGGTCTTAAACTGCTTTCTTCCTTCTGAATTATCTATATAGCCATAAACAAACGCTTCGAGAAGAAACCTTGAAAATAAGTGGCCTGATACAAATTCGACAAAAACTCGTTTTATTTGCCGGCTAAACGGATAATTAATTAGTCTTGTGGCAGATCGATTTAACAGAAAAGATCCCTTAAAATGGAACTATTATGAACTCAGAGCTAGTAACGCATTCGCCATTTCGCATTTTTTGAATATTTCGTTACTTTTTTGTTTTATCCAAAGATTGGTAAAATATACATTTTATTTTAATTTTTTATTTAGTTATTCCATACACTCTTTAACAGTTTCCCAGTTGCAAAACAGGTAGAAAGCGGAATTTAATTAGGTAAATTGAAAGCAAATTAATTAATAATGAAAATAAAGATTAGCAATATCTAGATTTATAAAACTAACAATACAGTTGTAATACTAGGTACCCTACAAAAAGAAATAAAAAGTAACTACATACGTCCAGTAGCATAGGTACTAGTAATAAAAATGTCATTTGACAGCGCTTAAGCTACAATTAAAGACATCATAGGTATGGGCATTGTCATTGTAACACGTACACATCCTATTGATTGGAGAATATTTAAAGACATTGGTTCGTGAAGGTGGTAAATGAAAGGTAGTTATATAAGTTTCGGGAATTTAGAGAAGGAATCCTAAAGTTCAATTGGTGCAGCAATTCTTCACAAATAATATTGTTATTTAGCAGTTTATGTAAAAATAACTGCGTAGAACATGAATGTGCGTCTATCATGCATATGAGTCGAAAAATGATAGTAAATGATTAGAAACACTAAAGGTTTGTACTTTGCTTAATAATATAAAGTGAGGAGTGATCTAGCTGATCCAAAGCCTTGAAAAATTCAGTATAAATAACATCTGACTGATGGTTTGATTTATTGATTTGATTCATACATGTTTGGACCATAATTAGATACAACTTAAAGTTTATAAACCAATTAAAGCAGAAAAAAAATTGTACAAATTCCACAAAATCCTTTTTTTGATTTTTATAATTTGTCATCAAAATTTCTTTATATTAAAACTGTAGGTAATTACTTAAAAATAATATTTAGCCACTTTTTGAATAAAGTGAACAGGATACAAAATATAGATCAAAAAATAAAATGGCGAATGCGTAACTAGCCTTAACTCTTAATTTAATTTCATGAGGTGAACGCGAGCGAATAATAAGACCTTTTTTATTATGTATGTTATTGCCGGGACTTCTTAGTGTTTCACACTCGTCTCGCATTTTTCTCAGTTGGTTTCGTTTTCGCAAGACTAAGAGTAGAGGGTGAGTGAACGCTAGAGTAAAGTTCATTTTCCCCTTTATCTTAAGAATTAGATAACAATTCGAAATACAAAAGTTGTAGAGACCCAATGGTCGCCCCTCAATAGATCCACATTTTAAAATTATGCTTGAGTATACGAGGTGGTTCAAAAAAAACTGGCGAATATAACTTGATTTTTTTTCATGGAACATCCTATTTGCTGTATTATTTTCTAATTCCCCACAAATTTCTACGCTTATTTTGTAAATGTCATATGTCTAAATTTAATAGGTTTTGGGAAATTGACGTTTAAAATATTGCATTTTCAGTCTTTGACAGGCTGTGACATTGAAACGGTTCATCCTGGAGGAATATAGTTTTTACTTCTCTATCTTAATTTTTTTTTCTCTTTAAAATTTACAACTTCTGGTTAAACATGTTAAACCATTAAAACCGGTTTTTTGGTTTAAACCGGAAGTTGATATTTTTTCTAAGATGAACCGTTTCAATTATTCAACCTATCTAAAAATGTCATATTTTAAATGTCAATATTGCAAAAACTATTAGGCAATCCAACGATGTGTCAAAATGGCAGCTGGATGGCAAATACTGCTTTGTAATTGGTACACGTGACCATAAAAATAATGTTGCTGGTGGCACTTAACTGGTGACTTAATGCTTTTAGCCATCCAACCGCCATATTGAATCACGCGGTTTGGATTCCCTAATTGAATTCGGACATATGACATTTACAAAATAAGCGTAGAATTTTGTGAGGAATCAGAAAATAGTACAATATAACTACTGTAGAAATTAATTATAAAATAGTTATCTTGTCAAAATGGTTTGGCTATACGAGAAGTAAATATATGTTTTAAAATACAGTGAATCGGCATTTCGATGACATTTTAAAATTGCCTTTAACAAACAGTCATAATAAATATATTTTTCGGATTATTCCACACTAGCGCAAAACTTCGCAACGTTTGCCTCCTAGCGGTAGCAAGTGAAAATACGGAAATTAAAAATGACAATTTTGATACTAACCCTACGTTGCCCGCGGGTCCTTAAATCACATTGTTACGCGCAGGTTAGCGTTGTGCTCACTTGTCGTATTGAGCGTTGTGCTCACTTATTGTATTCGTGTGAAATAAATATCTTTCGGTGGAAAAAAAGTATGTTTGTTTGCTAATACAATATTTTATTTTGAAAATTAAAAGAGTTGACATAAAATGCAACTAAAAATTAACATAAATTCTAAACGGGCGTGCATAAATTTAAAAAAAAATTAGAAAAACACTTAGGTCTACTTGTATCCAATACAACTGCCGGGGATTAGATGGACGCGCTGGTTGATTAGTACAGAACTCTAACTGTAGTGATGAAAAAAATAAAAAGGTGAGCGCCGCGCTCACCCCGCGTGTCCCAGTAGGACTTAACAACGAAAGGATTGAGATGTTAATGGAAGAAGCAGTGAGTCATATCGACCCGTAAACTGCCATTCCCCACTGACAAGGTGAGGGGACAGCGGGTAATAGACGAAAGGGTGCACAGCGTGCCAACCCCGGATGCTCAGCGCTGTAGAGAGCTACCAATAAACTATTGTTTACCGATAGGTAAGTCCATCGGATTTTTGAAGGTACCATGGCTGGCCTGTCATTTAATTTGATGTTAACATTCCTTGCCTCACTTAAAATGAAATGTGAGGTCATCCTTGTTTCTGATTCTGGGTGCTCATCAGTGATCTGGCTTGGCAATGTGACACGGTCGATGTCCAGTTACAATAAATTATTTATTTCCCGCTTTATTAAATAAAAAGTGGTGAGAGTTTAGCGATTGAAAGTTTTGTGGGTTAATTATAAAAAAATAAAATGGTGAGACAGTGTCAGGTCTGTAAAATAACCGATTCAGGCCTGGATTTTGTACTAGTCTACACATACTATCGCCCTCTTATAAACAGTGGGTTGTAGGCTCGACGCAATAGTAATTTTATAAATGAGATGCGTGATCTATCTTTGCTATCTCGTCGTTGATAACGATTTTATCTGGGACTCAATCATCCATAAATTCTTCCATTCCTAGATGTCGCTACTCACCGAATCTTACCATTGAGTTTTGCTTTTAACTGTTCACCAGTAGTTCGTTGTCCTTAATTAGTTAAGTCCTAGTCCTACTGATGAGCCATGATGTGACAAAATGCGTTTAGGGATGGATTGGTCGAAGGAAAAAAAAACCTATTTCATACTTTATTTGGATAATGCTATTTAGGTTTATTATTCTGTGTGTAAGTAACTTCAATGAACTTTTATGATAATCACACAATTTATCGCTTAGTTAAAGACAAAGAAACTTTAACCAACAGAATCGAAGTTTTTTTATTCCCAATAGTCTACTTTAGCACGAAACTGTTTGGTAACTGGTGAAGACAATTTATTGTTTCTTTCTACAAAATAATAAAGATACTCTCACGCTATATTTAACTAATGTTATTGATAGCCAATTTAGAACCACCTTTTCTTCAGTAGCGGCTTGGAAAATAGTTATTTAATTACATAACAAAAAACTTATTTAATTTGATAAAGTAAATATATTATTTTTCAATGGTTAGCAAACAAAATTTATCAAAGCTATTTTTTAGTTTGGTTATCAAAATGTTGAATCAAATGTAGGTAGGTACTCATTTATATTTAATTTTATATATTAAAAATGGTGTGGTAATAAATATGTTATTAGATATTATTATACTGGATGCCATTAAATATTTGTGTTGTAACTATGGAAATTGTATTGTCAAGTATATAATATTGAATTGTCAAGCTTAACACATTTTAGTTTACAAGTAGCCGTGCAGAATAGTATATTACATAACAAGTGATGAAAGTGATACTTTTCAAACGAGGAGGTATTTAGCACGAGGCGTCAGCCGAGTGCGGAAATTCTCCGAGTTTTAGAATAATCACTTTCACACGAGTAATGTACACTATTTTTCCTACGACCACAAAGAATTATTTAAAAAAACTTTGATTTGTGAAAAAAATATTTCAACTCTAGAGCTGAAAAAAAAATATTTTAACTCTAGGGTGGAAATACAAGGCACACTATTTAATTTAAACATATGATGCGAATTTCACAGATCGAAAGGTCACAGGTTCAAATTCCATCAGGAGTACTTGATTTTTTTTTATAAAAACAATAAATAAATTATAAAATTATTTTAAATTGAAATCTTCGTTCTTAAATGATTTTTTTTTATTTAATCAAGGAAAGATGCATTAAAAATAAATTTAAAAAATTCACCCAACAAGGAAGATTTCAATTCAAAATAATTCTATAAATTATTTAATGTTTTCATAAAAAAAAGTCAAGTGCTCCTGATGGGATTTGAACCTGTGATCTTTCGATTCGTAGGTCATGACCCTAGTCTTTAGGCTATGGCGACCCATAAACATTTTCTGCTTTAGTTTAATATATGACATTTTCTTCAGCGGGGCTTGTTTTGACTGGTAATAAATTTTCCAGTATATTCTTAACTTTTTTATAATTTCAGATGGCGTATTTTCACACTCTAATTCGACAAATACGTGATAAATAAACTAAACTGCTTTCTAAAATTTGTTCTTTTTAATAAATAGGTGTGGTCTGCCAAATTGGCATCATATGCCTAAATTAATTAGTGTGCCTTGTATTTCCACTCTAGAGTTGAAATATTTTCTTTCAACACGCGTGTGATATTCGGCGCTTTCGAGCCAAGTTAACCGTGCTTTTTTTCTCATTTTCATAGGTGGTCGTAGGAAAATAACATTTCCTTACAGCACAATAATAAATATTTCAATATAACAGTTATTTTCCGTTGCCTAGCAACGACTAAGTGTAAGGAAATATTGACATTTTCTTTCAGAAATGTTATCAAAAATGTCAATATTTCTGATCGATATTCGGAAAAAATAATTAATAAAATTTATTATTTGATCATATGACCTTATTTTTGACTACTTGCGCCAATCAATATGCCTAACTTAGTGAATACAATTTAAAATAAAATTTTAATAACCCATTGCCTAACTCGCCTAATGGGTTAACACGGCCCTGGCTTCTCTGAGAAGTTTATTTGGACTAAATTGACTTCAGTTATTCTTTTTGAGCGTTGCATAAAAATATCTTTCTTCTAATATTGTTTATCTAAAAAACCTTTTGCTTTTGAATGCCACAAAGAGAACAACCCAAGGGATCAGTTACAAGACTTATTTATTTTTATTTGTGCGTGGGTCGAATCTCAATATTCCGGAATTCAGACGTGTATACCTTTTTTCATTATTCCCGTCATGTTCTTACCTAATATTACCGCAAAACAACTTTACAAAATAGAGTTGGCTTAAGAAGACTAACAGAATGGTTTATCTTTCTTTTTTAGAATAAAATATACAATTTACTTTAGCTACGAGGACTAATCATAGCATAATGTGAAAAGTTTTAAATATAGATATAATAGGTTTAAAAACGATTTATGATGAAACTAGTAATTGCATAGAAATATTTATGGTTTATGCTTAGTTTATGAAGGAATCTTAATTGTATCTGGAAAAAGAGAAAAAGAACGTGTTAGTTATTAGAATATGAAATATAAAAATGTTTGTTTATGACAAAACATCTTGGTAATTATTTGTTATTGCTACACACAAGGTTTGTTGTCATTTGTTTTTGGACTGTCATCATTTGTATTCGGCTTTGCATTTAGTTATAATTATTTTAAAATAGCTTTAATATCAGGGGAATATAAAATATTTTCCCTTTTTTCGTTTTTTCTTTAAAATTGAATCCTAAAAAATTAAATCCGAAATAAAAACTAAGCGTTTCCAATAAAAAACGGTATTTAAATTCGTAACTTACGCCCTAAAATACATCGTTCCTGAAAAAAAAATAACAATTTTGGCGTGGTGTAGCTATAACTGATCATTACCCACATTTTAATTACGTAAAATGAAACAAATTTATACTTTGTTATTTCTTATTGAATTATAAAAAAATCTCATTGGGTCCAATTTAATACCAAAATTCTGTTTCTTTAAATAAGTTTAGTGAGTATAAAAATATCTTGTAAATAACCTCATACATACATAATAAAATTCAGTATTTTTTAAACATTTTTTTTTAAATATGTGTAAAATTTACCGATTTTAAAACTGATAATAATAATAAGATACGAAGGTATAAAAATTGAATTTAATAATTATGTTGGTTACAGCTTTATGTTAGATACTTACTGTCACTAGTGCAGTGCCGTTCGTGTCAATTTAAAAAATTGTGATATTGAAAATTACACTGCGATGAAACCCACCCCTCTGTTTTCAAAGATGGAAAATGCTGAAAAGTGTTATTTGCAGCTTTGTGTTTTCCTTACAGTACAGTACCGTTCGTGGAAATTTAAAAAATTTAATTTCAAAAGTTTTTATAATTATTGTAAATTATTATGGTGCTATGGAGAGTAATTTCCAATATAGCGATTTTTGAAATTTAGTTTTTGTAATTGACGAGAATGGCACTGAGCTATAATGGGTACATCAAGGTACCATATTATTATAAAAAGCTTTAATCAACACTTATTTATATTCTTCATCCTCGAAAATCAGGAAAAAGTGAGTTTTGATAATATAACGATTTTTGGAATTTAATTTTTTTGATTGACACGATCGACACTGCGCTGTAGTGGGTACAGTAAGCATCTAACATAAAGCTGTAACCAATACAATCATAAAATTCAATTTTAAGAGCGTCGTATTTTATAAATATGAATTTTAAAATTAGCAGATTTTACACAGCTTGATATTTTAGCCACCACCATACCAGCACATATAAAAAACAAATCCTTAAACAACGCATGAATGAATAAATTAAAAAAAGCTAATTTTTTATCTCCTAATGCTGTATAAAAAGGCCATAAACTGAAGTCACACACATTGTACTTGATTGTACACTGTACATTGTACATTTTTTTTTAATTATTTTTTTTTACTTCTTTATAATTAATGGACGCAGTGCAGTGTATTTATTGTGTATGAACCAAAGTTTAGAAAGCTACCAATATTACCCGAGCGTCGAGTCAATTACGAGTAGCGGAGCGACGAGGAATTTCAGAGGCAAGGGCTATAATAGTATAGCCTTAGTCATGGTTAATATATTTTTTTACTACTAACACATTTACAAAATACCTATTTTTACAGTATTTATCATAACAATATACAGTGTGTCCACGGATAGAGTTCAGAAGAGGAAAAAAAAAAAATATTTGTGGGTTTAGAAGAAAAAGTTATTCTTTATAAAAACGTCTGCTTGTTCTGAAACTACAATTTCGAATACCAAATTTACGATTGCTATACGGGATACATCAAAAATAACATTTTAAATGATTTTGATTTCGATTTTTTTTGGAAATTATATGACAATATTTTCAAAACCGTGATTTATTACACCAATTGTGCAAAAAAGTTTAATAAACATTTTTCTGAAAGTGGTTAATTTCATCATTTAAACGAAATCCAAAAAACTAAAAATGTTGTTTGTGACTAACCATGTTTTAAAACATTTTTTTTGTAGATTTAGAAGAAAAAGTCACTCTTTATAAAAACGTCAGCATCTGTTGAAACTATAATTTCGAATAGGTACCAAATTTACGATTACTACACAGGGTAGCCAGAAACAACATTTTTATTTTTATTTTTTTGATTTCTTTTAAAATAAATTTACGTAAGAACAGACAACTATTGTTGCTCTCCTACTTAAAATGTAATTTTATATCTGCTCGAATAACGATTTTGTTGTAAGAAAACTATTTTTCTTTGTCTACTTTTGAAGTATTTTTTTAATACATTCTTTAAATTATTGAATCATAAATTACAAAAAATTAAAAATGTTTTCTGTTCAACCCGGTACAGGGTGTCCCAAATTCGAGCCTCATCATGGGGATCTCGGAAACTATAAGAGATACAGCTTCGGCAAAGTTGCGGAATTATGTGCTCAGTAATATCGTAAAAAAATATTTTAGCTATCTTTTTTAGTTTTAGAAATATTTGAGAAAAAATAAAATATTGCGATTTTGTTTTTTTAAATTGGCCGACTTATTTTATCCGCTATAAAAAAACAAACACAACATTGTTAAGGCAACTTTTCTTGCTCCATATCGTGGTGTATTGAGAATTTCGTTGCAACGTTTCGCTTTTGTGGAACCATGATCAACTTTAATTTTTTAAATACGGATCTGTAGTTTTTATTTTATTTTTTGAAATATTTTTAAGCCCTGAATTCAACCATGTATCACACTTATTTATATCAAGACGTTTTTATGTCATCATTTCATCATCTGCAATACCACCTTTGTTTTGTTTGGTTTTATTTTAGTTTGTTATATAAAAATAGAAATATTATGTTATATAGTAAGTAAATTAATTCTATAACTAATACATTCCGGATCGATTTTCATATTGTATTTGGTAAAAATAATTAAGTAACCAACACCAGGGCCGTTTTTATTTAAAAACAATTATTAACACATTGCAGATGATCAAATGACATCAAAACGTTTTGATATAATTAGGTGAGATACATGGTTGAATTCAGGGCTTAAAAAGATTTCAAAAAATAAAATAAAAAGTACAGGTCCGTATTTAAAAAATTAAAGGTGATCATGGTTCCACAAAAACGAAACGTTGCAACGAAATTGAAGTTTTGTTGCAATCTTTTTTGGTATACTTCCAAAACTATTAATTCCGACAGGCTGGGAAGTGCATTTTCCTTTTCCATAGAATACAAAAAACCGCCTGTGAGTTGTATTAAGAGGACGAATTTTTGCATACTTTCGAAAAATACTTAAACAGTTGACACCTGTCACATTTCCTTCTGTTATAACAAATTCTCGCATAATTTTGGTTTTCGAGAATGGAATCACAATTTTTATATACAAATCATTGTGTTCAATATGATCCAACATTAAGTTAGCTTCGCGCCGACAAGCCCCAAAAATGCCGATTATCATAACAACCTTCATGAGTAAATATGTTTCATCAACTGCAGTACTAAGAAACTTACATACGTCTTCCTTTGTGAAAACTTTGGACTTTTTGGCAGATTTTATAAGTTGGAGTATCAGAAGTTTGAAGATTGGTGCAAAGCTAACAAAATAAAGGAAATGTCTGAGAAAATCCTTTTGGGTTATTTTTCCGTATCTGAGAAAATCCTTTTGGGTTATTTTTCCGTAAAGCAACGCTCCCAGAAACCATCTACACTATGGACTCACTACTTAATGTTGAGAACTATGATTTCAGTCAAGAAAAATCAAGATTTATATCTTGATTTTTCTTGACCAAAAGGATTTTCTCAGATACGGAAAAATAACCCAAAAGGATTTTCTCAGACACCTCCTTTATTTTGTTAGCTTTGCATCAATCTTCAAACTTCTGATACTCCAACTCATACCGCGCCTTGGATTTTGTCGGAACTAAACTTGAGATCGCTTCGTTTGCCGCTGCTTCTATATCAGAGGGTAAAGTTCCATCAGAATCGCTTATTTTGAAAAACGCTTTTTATATTTTAGAATTTGTTTGACAAAGCTTCGACAGTAACTATGCGAAAGGTAACATAAAACTTGATTAGTAAACTTAATAGCAGGTGCATTTTCATTTTAAAAAATGCCTTTTGCCAAATATTTTTATTTATAGATGAAAGTAGATAAAATTTTGTACAATATTCTTGTTGTAAATTAATATTACTACACTCGATGTTTTATTAAACTCGGCTGACGCCTCGTTTGACAACTTTAACATCTCGTGTTGGAATATGAATCTTTACAACACTTATATCGTAAATAACTATATCACTTTCTACTTCTTTGTTCCTATTTAATTAACATTCAAGTTATATTAGTTTGAAAACAACTTAACTTTTAACAATTTAATTATTTTCCCACGAAGCTGGTTTATTCATTATGTGGTATAGTTAAAACTTTGACTTGCATCGCCAAGTAAATTAACGGAAATTTGTAACTACTTGTCGGCTTCAGTATTCTAGTTAAGTAGATGTCGCTTTAAAATCGAAAATGCGGTCTACGATGTCAGTCTCATTTAGGAGTAAATGAATCACGCTTGTAATTGCTCTTTGCTTTGTTTGTTGTAAAGTATTTGGCTATATCAGATTGAGATATTGTAGTTTGTCCCTGACTATATCTTACTTTACTTATAGGCTTTTTAAATTTAAACTTTAATTCACTTTATTTATGTTTGTTAACTAAAAAAGTTCCCGTTTTTAGATAGAGACTAGAAATTTAGCTTTAAAGTTCTGTAACGTGTATAATCCCTTAACTTTTCACCATATATGCCTAATAGGCTTACCACAAAATGGCGCATTTTGCCCAACCCGTAACGTTTTAAAAAATAGGGGTTTTTACCTCTAAACTGAGGATTTTTAAGTCCGTATTCACCATCTTTAACTTAACAGTCTGATAGTTAACATCGGTATAAGGATTAACAGTCTGGTAATGAAATATCGTATTCACCATAATTCAGGGACGCTCTATTAACAAACAGAGAGTTAGGTTGATGTACGTACGTCTGAGCTGACAATTCTAGTTTATAAAAAACTTCAGAGTAAAATATTCCAACCTCATATCTTCTGAAATATCGTTTTATCAATCAAATCCGTTCTTTACGTCACTTTACGCTAATAAATTAAATTTTACGGATCCAGTAGTAAAATTTAATGATGGAACAGGATATAGGAAGATATCCAGTAACTATACTATGCGGAAGAAGAACTCTTATTTCATTGGAACAAAAGTACATTAAAATCGGAAATCCCCGATATTTATTTGAAATGATCCTGTAACATAATATCTTAAACAAATTAGTATTTAATATCCTCCTAAAATAGGTTGATTTCTATAATTTACTGGTTCAACTACTCCATCTAACCGATTCGCCAATTGCTCAAATGTGTTTTTATTTTTTCTAAACCGTTTTTGAATTCAATATCGTCTATTTCTTCAAATACATTGTTACGTACTTTTACGTTCCTTTCTCGTACGATTTCCTTATCATCGGAGTCTGACGAGTCTATAGTAATCGTGGAAAATGTATTTGATAGTCTATTAATTTTTAAACGAAAAACCTATTAATAATTGTTAATATTAATCATGTGTTTGTTTGTCAAGTTGTTATTAATCTAACAACAATTTTAAAACTTAACAGCTTGTTATTTCTTATCAGCTCAAAATTTCACTGTTAAATTTAACTCTCTGATAAGGCTTAAAACCCAATGGTGAATACGAGAATAGAATTTAACAGACTGACAAGAATCTTAACCGACTGATTGTGAAAAAATAGTTTTTGGTGAATACGGGTGTGAATCTTTATATTAATAGTAGGTGTGATACGTGGTTGAATTATAAAGGAGGAGGGGATTTTAAAAATAACATTTCCTTACCATTTAAAAAAGCAAAGTTGATGACGGTTTCAAAAAAATAAACTGTCGAATTAAAAATCTTTTTTGTACGGTTCGCCGACTACGGGGGCCATCTTGAACCGGTCATCGACCACAAATGTGGTCTACCGACTGGGGAGTGTCAAACGGCACCTGCATCCTACGAGATATCCAATCTCATCCGGCCTGTCCGGTGTGAATAGGATGGCTAGGTGTCGATTCATTTTACACTCTTCCCTGAGGCAAGAGCACGCCGTGTTCCCAAGCGGTCACCTACCCAAGTACTAACCGCGCTCGATACAGCTTAACTTCGGTGATCTGCGGGAACCGGTGCTTAATATGTCGACAGGCCCTTGCCGAATTAAAAATCTAATTACACCAACTTATAGAGGAGAGAAATATATGTAATAATAAGAATTTTTTTATTTCAAAAAAAAATAAAAACGATATCAAGAAAATTCGGTTTTGTTCAAACATATTTAGAAGGATTCGGAGTTTCTTAAATTTTAAAATACATTGTTACAGAATTTAGTAGGCCTCAACTTTTTTTTAACCATCTTTGTATCTTATATGGTTTACGCGATCCCGGTAGATTACATCCTTATCTGGGACACTTTGTATTTTTAATTTTTTAATAGTGTCGATGGTTAGTGAGTTTTAAAATGGGGATAATAAAAGACATTGCTTGGAGGTATTGCATTTTTAAAGGTAATAATATTTACAGGTGCACGTTTTGCAATAAAACCTCCTTTAAAAATGAGTCCAGGATGAAGGCACATCTATGACAAAGAAAATGGCTCATCAAGCGGCAACGACAACGTTTGTTATTATTTTAAAAATAACTATTTAGTTTTTATTATACAGGGTGATTCCTAAGTTGATGCTTCTTTTTTAGCTGTGTATAGAAAGCATTAAAATAAACAACTTTTTCAAATACCTTTTTTCAAAAAATTCAATAATAGGCGAGATAGAGAAGTAAAAAATCTAAGTGGTTATAAAAACATACCCCGCTGTAATTTCTGTTGTTTTTCTTATCACTTATTAGTATTAGTCATACGGCTAGTGTTACGCAAACCGCTGCGTGTGTCTTTCGGAAGCAATTTAATTTTAAATTGGTGAAAATGGTAAATTTTGAAAACAATGAACTAATAGATATGGTGTCGTAAAAGTGCGGATGTTTCTTCGAGATTATACGCAAAACGCTTTCCCTTGCGGGCTCATCTAAAAGTCTTCTTAATGTTATTCAACGGGTAAGTTAGGCAGAACCGTATTTGATTCGTACTGTAATAAAAGAATGTAAGTACTTTATTTTTAAGTTTTTTGAAAAAAAGGTATTTGAAAAAGTTGTTTATTTTAATGCCTCCTATACGCAGATAAAAAAGAAGTGTCAACTTAGGAATCACCCTGTATTTCCATATATTTCCAATGTTTCACGAAATATTTCCGCAAATTTTACTTACACAACTTAACACTATGTGATGTACCACATAAATATGTTACACCAACCTATAGACCACATAATATTATAAAACTTGAATTTAGAAGCGAAATTTACCTTAATTGTTTTATTTATTATTCATATTGTTCTATTCATACAAAAACTTCAACAAAAAAAAAACAGATTGTATATATGAAGAAATTCAATTTAAAATTAACCACAACATGAATACTGGAAATCTAAATAATTTGGAAATACCAACACATCATACAAAAAATAAAAACGCCCTTTAAATATAATAGTTCAATAATATACAGGGTGATTCCTAAGTTGATACTTCTTTTTTATCTGCGTATAGAAGGCATTAAAATAAACAACATTTTCAAATACCTTTTTTCAAAAAATCAAAAAATAAAGTACTTACATTCATTTATTATAACTACAAATCAAATACGGTTCTGCCTAACTTGCCCGGTAAATAACATTAAGAAAACTTCTGGGTGTAGAGAAGAAACATCCGCACTTTTACGACACTCACAATAAATTAGCATCATAATAATTATTAGTTCATTGTTTTCATATTTTACCATTTTCACCAATTAACTTGCTTCAGAAAACCACACCGCGCAGCGAATTGCCGAAATAAATAACTGACGTAAAATGCATGACTAACAATACAAAAAAACGAGGAAAAACAATATAAAGTAAAGGGCTACGTTTTGATTACCAGGCCCGCACTTAGATTTTGTTAGATTTGTAACTCGGCCATTTTTAAGTTTTTTGAAAAAAGCTATTTGAAAAAGTTGTTTATTTTAATGCTTTTTATACACAGCTAAAAAAGAAGTATTAACTTAGGAATCACCCTGTATAGTTAAAGTAGTCTACTTTTAAAAATCATTTTAATAAACATTTTCTTAGGGTCGGATTGGAAGACTGATTATTCAAGATCCTACCTTTTTGTGCCAATTGGTATGTTATTGTCACTAATGGTTATATAGTTATGTAATTTTTACAAGTTCATAATATTACATATAATTTATTGTTATTGTTTTTTTTAAACAAATAAATATCTTTATATTAAACCAATTTAACGAAAATTTAATTATACAGGGTGATTCCTAAGTTGATACTTCTGTTTTAGCTGTGTAGCAGCAGCACTTTGACGACACTCACCGTAAATTAGCACCATATCTACTAGTTCATTTTCAAATTTTACCATTTTCACTTGTCATCAATTTAAAATTAACTTGCTTCAGAAAAACACACCGCAGCGGATTGACAAATAACTCACCACCGACCCGTAAATTGCATGAATTATAAGACCAAAATAACATAAAATATGGGCGGCAACGTTTTGATGACCAGGCCCGCACTTAGATTTTTTATTTCTGTATCTCGCCTATTTTAAAGTTTTTTGAAACAAGGTGTTTAAAAATGTTATTTATTTTAATTAATACCTTCTATACACAGCAGCTAAAACAGAAGTATCAACTTAGGAATCACCCTGTAGTGTATAAGCTAAGGTTTTAAATATTTAACTACCTATTACTTTTTTGTTTCAGAGCGTTGTTCCATTGGACAGACAACAGGAGGGATACCTAAGGTAGGATTTTTTAAATAGTTTATTAGACAATAAACAGTGTGTGTCCTAGATAAAAATGTACTCTACGGGGAACTTGTAAACCGCAGAATCTACAGATACAAATTAGCCCGTTTTTCGAACCTAATATGTGAAAAGATTGACATATTATTGATGTCTTATTTTCTTTAACATTATTTAACTGTAAACTAAATACGGCGATCGTAAGTAATATTAATTTTTTTATGTTCAGTTTTGTTAATTTCTCAACAATTTGCAAACTTTTAGTAGTTGCGCGACCGGAAGATGTAAACCACTTTTTAAATTTTTACGTCAATTTTCTTCTAATTATAGCAAATAGAAAAAAATATTAACATTTTTTGACCCATCTTTATACTTCGGGATTCCTTTAATAAATTCTAGAGACATTTAGTTTTGAGAAGGATAATAAGTGACATAAATTAAAAGATTTTTGATTGATCTATATAGTATCAGTATTTATTAACAACAAACAAAGAAAATTGTATGATAGAAGAGTTTTGGATTTGCATTGTCTTTGTTTGGTTTACATCACAATGTTTCAACTGGTAAGTATCTCCAGTCGTCTTCAGATTAACAATTATTCACGCGAAAAAAATTACCGCGGTGAGTCCTCTAAATGAATATATGCTCAAAAATTTAATATTCATGTATACTTTGTTGATAGAAATAGTGATCTTAAACGATCCAGTGGCGTAGTTAGAAACGGGTTACCTAAATCGTACTAGTGGGTTCCTAAATCAAACCACAGTGTTTTTTTGGGGTATATTAAATAAAACTGAGTACAGTTTGTTGAAAAGAAAACAAATTACACAAAATTATCGATTATATTAAGCAGTTTACAAAAGAAAACATTAAGAAAAATCTACCACACGTTTGAAAATAAATATACCTTCAAACAAAAGTCGCACACGTAGTCCTTATTAAGACGTAATGGAACACTTTTCATGTGCGTGTGTGGTACGAATTAGGAAACTGTCAATTAAAATAATAAATAATCCAATTCTAACCCCAATAATTTAGATCTAAAATTAAATTCAATTTTTGCAAAATTACAAGATCTTCCCAGGCTATGCTACTAAAAAAAAATATCTGTATAAATGCTACTTACCAATGAGATAAAGTCTTGCAAAAAATCAACAAAATTAACATGAAAATAGCCGAATTCTTTTAACTTGCTTTTCCCGCTTAGCGAAACACAACCGGTGCAATACGATTATAATGCAACTGGCACTAGTTAGACACTGTCGCGTACCTTTTAGGGGTAAATTAAATTCACCCTCAAAAGGCACTAACGGCTTACGGCAGCTCTTCGTCGGATGAACAAATGGTCGTCTGCAAGCGACGCTTATGCTTTTTGGAGGGCGCCACTCAGTTTCCTTCACGAAAAGGGTTTATAGAGCCTTTCTACTGAGAAGTAGACTCAATTTTTGCGAAAGGATGGTATTAGAATTAATAATAAAAAAAAACTGAGATAAATTCCAGTAATTTTAATGAAAACTGTCATTCTCTTCTTGACACGCAGATATATATGTATATTATGCCAATCATATTAAAAATAAAAAACTATAGAATGCCTGTATTCTGAACCTGTAAATTAAAAATTGCCTCAAGGCTTATTTACTTAAATTTACCGAAACCTCGTTTATATCAATATATACATAACTATTCTTTGGCCAAAGATACCCCCTGCTATGTACATTATTTACAATAAACCAACTATAATTTATACCGACTTTTAGGCGAATAAAATAAAAAGGGAGTCAGAAAACACGCTTACAAGATGGTTAATACGTTATATGAAAATTCCAAAAACTGATGCGATATTATAATCTTACTGTTAATAAATGATTCAACTTGACCGGAAGTTATATTGGTAAAAATAATATAAAGGAATAAACTGGCCTTAGATCCAGGGCAAGTAGACTCTCAGGTACAGCTACAGCGGGTAGTGGTGGGTGAGACACATTAGCCCTTCAGTGGGGTGTTGAACTGAGGCTACTGGATCACCGAAGGTCAAAGCTCAAAGACTTGGTGAGATGTACGACACAGCTCTTCAGGCGATAACAAGAGATGAGTGCAAATTTACGTGGAAATGAGCCCCATAATACGACCCTGTAAATCACACAAAAAATAACCAAATACCCAAATTTAAGAAGGAAATTTAACTAGCTTACCTCTTATCTGAGGGAATACACACACCGACAGCACATGGCTCCGTTCCAAACAATTAGGGGTTTATCCCACGTATTATACGAAAAGCAAATAGAAAATAAACTTTTAGCAGGTTTTACACATTCTGCACATTTTAATTTTTAACAAAATTGTGCGTTAACTTGCACGATATCAAAATTGGAATTCAATCACCAAAAGTGACCACTCAGCCCGGATTCCGGAGCTCGAGAGAACCGCCTCCACGTATCGAACGAACCACGTCCCTCTCCGACCTCTTGCATCTGGTGTACAGAAAAATGAGTGGTGGCGAATGCGCCAGAATAATGAAATATATACTGAAAATTATTACCAAACGTGGCGTTAAATTTATAAACGCTACATTGCCTCTCTCCAAAAAGAAAAAATGAAAGGCTCCTAGGTAAGCTTTACATTTTTTTTTGAACTAAGACTATCCATACTATCGACATTACAAAACATGTCATAAAGATATTAACATGAAAAGATAGAGTTGTCAACATTTTTTCCTGATAACTATCGCGTATCATACGTCCCAAGGGAGTCATAATCGGTAGGTCACAAATTGGGTAGGTCACTAAATCGGTAGGTCTACTTAAATGCGACAACTAATGGATAGTAGGACATCAATCTAAAGGAAAGAAAAACTAGAAATATCACAATCTTATAAACTACTAACTATATACAGATATACAACCTATAAGAAGGCGGAAACGATTTCCTATGGTCAACGACTATAATCAATTATGAGGAAGATATGAATTTAAAAAATCAAGGATCTAACTTCACACACCCTCACGGTATAAAACCAAACTACTCTATAAAAGGTAGGACTGATTATTAAAATAAACTCAGGAATACTCAATAGAACTGAAGTTGCGGCAATGCCCTCGTGCGTCAGTCCCATTTACTAAAACTTGACATGGCACCACACCAAGGAGCGGTGAGATATACTAATAAGCTCTTAGCAAAGCATAATCCTAGGTAAGATCTAGGAAAGAACTTAAAGAATAAGGTAGGTAACGAAAAAGTAATTAGTTTAAGTTACCCTCGAGTAAGATAACTAAAATTAATTTGCATAAGTAAATCACGGTTAGTTAAGTAAACCAAAGGTAAGATAAATAACCCAAAGGTAAGGTAAATAAGCCAAAGGTAAGGTAAGGTAAGTAGTTTTGATAAGGAAATTCCTTACCACACAAAAACCACTCGCGTATTTCGCAGGTAGGTAGGTATGTTAGGAAGAAAGAGAACTTTGGTCGTCCTCTGATGAATCATCGGAGGATCCACGATAAGGTAATAAGTCCTTAGCATGCCATTTGCCTGCTTTAGAACCATCTAGATTCTTTAATTCATAGACTAAAGGAGATAACTTTTTAGAGACAATAGATAAGATATGTTTAGGACTGAGTTTCGCTGCGAATTTGTCTGCAGCTTTAGACAACGTTTTATTCGGACGCCATACTTTGTCATTCACACTAAAACTTACATCCCGTTTCCGGAGATTATAGGATTTGGAATTCCTTTCATAAGCAGCATGCAATTTTTGACGAATCTCGTCGAATAATTTCCGAAACTCAACTAAACTTTCGGCGTAGGTATTCCTATCACCAGGTAAAATTTCGGACGATTGGTCCTGAGGAGGATTATTATAATAATCACCAGACAAAGGAATATGTCGGCCAAACATTAAATAGGAGGGAGGAAATCCAGTTACTTCGTGAACTGCGGTATTAATGGCCTGTCTAATTTCGGCAATATGTAAATCCCAATCTTCGTGTTTTTCTATATAACATCGAATAGCTGTAGTGACAGTTTTATTGTTTCTCTCAACGAAATTACACTGTGGTGAATAAAAGGGAGTGAACCCTGTTTTACGTGATATTTTTCACAAAGATTTTTAAGGTTCTGACCAGAGAAATTTGGCGCATTATCGCAAATAAGAATCTGAGGGACTCCAAAAATTAGGAAAACCTGATTTTCTAGAAGATCTACAACAAAATTAGATTTAGAGTGCTTGAGAGGAAAAACAAAGGTGTATTTAGAAAACCAATCAGCGGCTACAAGCAACCATTTATTACCTCTTTTCGAGCGCGGGAACGGACCAACAAAATCCAACGAAATAATCTGACCAGGTAAATTAACTATTTTTTCTTTACCCATAACACCAATTTTAGATAAATTAGAATGCTTCTGTGCTCCGCACATTAAACATTTACGAATAAACTTTAACACGTCTAATCTCATGCGTGGCCAATAATACATTTCTTGTACTCGGAACAAGGTTTTACGAAAACCAAAATGTCCACTGGTGGGGGGATTATGAAAAACTTCAATAACCTTAGTACGCTGAGATTTGGGAACTAGGAATTTCCATTCCTGTTTATTAAAAGGATAGGAGGTTCGACAGGGAATAAATTTCTGTATCGAGTCGCCTTCAATACGCCACTGCGGGTATTTTTCGGGACTCTTACGAATTTTATCACAGAGAGATACATACCACGGGTCAGGAGTGGTTAAATCAAGAGATAAGGAAGATACTTGTATTGGTAAAGTCTGAGAGGTAGATGGACTTTCATTATATAAGCCATCAGGCAAACAATAAGGAATACGACTTAACGCATCGGGAACAATATGCATAGAGCCTTTTCTATGTTGTAAATCAAAAGTGTGTTGCCTTAATCTAAGCAACCAACGACTAAGTTTACCAGAGGGAGTTTTTAGATTATTCAACCAGAGCAAACTGAAGTGATCGGTAATCACGGTAAAACGAGTACCTTCTACCCAAGGCCTGAATTTCTCAATGCAGAAAATAACTGCCAAACATTCCCGTTCGGTTACCGAATAATTCCTTTCTGCCCTAGATAGAGAACGGCTTGCATAAGCGATAACTTTCTCTTCTCCATCTATAAACTGTGTCAACATTCCGCCAATTCCAACATCGGAAGCGTCTGATTGAACAAAAAATCTTTGACTAAAATCCGGCTGAGCCAGGATAGGTGCACTCACTAATTTTTGTTTAATAGATATAAATGCAGCTTCAGCCTCTTCGTCCCAAGTAATTACTTCTTTTTTCTTTTTGCCTTTTAGAAGAGAATTTAAAGGACTTACAAGGGAAGAAAAATGTTCAATAAATCTGCGATACCACGAACACATACCTATGAAACGCTTAACTTCAGTCGAAGTTCGAGGACGGGGATAGTTTAACATACAATCGACCTTGCACGGGTCAGTAGCTAAGGAATTATTTCCAACAATAAAACCTAAATATTTTAACGTGGTTCTAAAGAACTGACACTTTTCGAGGTTAATAGTAAGGCCTGCCCCTTTAAGTAAATTTTTTGCAGTTGTTAGTAGTTCAATATGGTGTTCCCAAGTAGGAGAACAAAGTAAAATGTCGTCTAGATAGGAAAATATATGTGGTTCATATTTAGGACCAAAAATTGACTCAACTAATCTTTGCTGCGATTGTGCCGCGTTGCACAACCCGAAAGGAACAACGTTAAACTGGAAGTGTCCTCGACCAATTATAGAAAAAGCAGTTTTTTCTTTAGAAGCGTCATCTAAGGGAATTTGCCAAAATGCCTTACGCAAGTCAATAGAAGATATAAACTTAGCATTACGCAAATTATTTAGGATACGATCAACGTGAGGTAAAGGAAAACTATCATGCTTCGTCAAACTATTCAAGAAACGTCCATCAAAACAAAATCTATATTCACCATTAGGTTTTTTAACTAAAAGTGTGGGAGAGCACCAAGGACTTTGAGATTCCTCAACCACGCCCAATTCAATCATAGAATCCAACTCTTTATTCAAAATCTCTTGCATATAAGGGGATTGTAAGTAAGGTTTCTTTTTGAAAGGTGGGCTATCACCTGTATCTATAGTAAGTTTAATTTTATTTGTTCTTCCCAACTTATCCTTACTATCAATTTCCTTAAACGAATCTAATATTTTTTGGGCTTCCAATTTTTGACTTGGCGATAAATCATCCAAGGTATAAAGTTTAGGAATACAAAAATTTCTATTTATTGTTGAGGTGGTATTTATTTCGAATTGATCATTATGGATACTCCATCGATTATTTTTAAAGTCCATTACTAAATTAAACTGTCTTGCAAAATCAATCCCAAAAATAAATGAATGAGTTACGGAAGGAACAATTAAAACTTTTATAATTTGACAATTATTATTAATAAAAATAGGTAAATCGGCAATGCCAACAACTCGCTGCCGTGTACCATCAGCAGTACAAACATTACTATTATTAACAGAATGAATTTTAATTTTTAAATTTTTCAAAATTTTTATTCCATGAGACCCAACTATGGAAGAGTTAGCCCCAGAATCTAATAAAACGGTGATCGTTAGATCATAGAGACGAACTGAGATATAAGGTCTGTCATCATTAACTTTTTTTGTAAACAAAGGCAATACTTCGTTATTTAAACCAGGTGTTTTATAAAATTTAGAAACAAAATTAAGCCACTTATCCCAATCAGCTTTATCAAAACAAGGGATCGTGGTTGATTTTCCATCAAGGTACCGACCACGGGCAGTGCCTGATGAACTAATTAGTTTTTTTGAACAATTTTTACAAGAATTTATTTTGACATTTTGTTCGCCACAGCGGTAACAAAAAATGTTTCTTTTCTCCTTACAGGAGTTGTAGGTATGATTAGGTAAACGACAATTAAAGCAAACGACTTTACCTTTAGGTACATTCTGAAAATCCTTTTTATCGGTATTATTATCTCTTTCAGACTCTTTTAAAGTCTTAGAAGGGTTGGAGATATCTCGAGAAAATTTCTTTTTTCGATTAAAATGACAATCACGAGTGTCACGCGGTCGTGATCCACTCTGTTGATCGCAATCAGATAAATAAAATATGGAAGGTAATTTTTTAGAAGTAGTCCTGGAAGCTTCTTCCAATCGTTTACATAAGGTAGACAATTCATTGACAGTGTCAATGGAATGTAATGCAAGTTGCGATATATGTTCAGGTAGTAAATTTTTACGAAGATATTTAACTTTAGTTACTTCCGCGGGAGGAATAGATAAGCGGAAAAATAAATTTTCTAAGTGAGCAATAAAGATAGTTATTGATTCATTTCTTTTCTGTTTTCTCTGTCTAATCTGTTCCCAGATATCGTCATCAGCATAGGGAGGTAAAAAATCTTTCTTTAAACGGAAAACTAATGAGGGCCAATCAGTAATTACAGATCTAATACTACGAAACCAAATAAATGCGTCGCCTACGAAAAACTCAACAGCTGAATTAAGCAATTCAGCTTCTGTAATATTACGGGCTTGAGCTAAATCAGAAACTCTTTCCAAAAAATAAAAAACACTTTTTGTGTCCCCATTAAATTTAATTCCCCAAGAAGATATTGGCTGTTTATTGGCTGTACACGTAACTACAGGATTGACATTAACTACAGGCTGAGTATTTTGATTTAGATTAATCAAATTTGAAGCAGGTACTACATCCGAAACTTTTTCATCTAAGTCTGACTCTAATTTAAGACAAGTCGCATAAGACTCATTTTTAAATTTAATGATGTCTTCATCTTCGCCTTCAGGAATAACAATTCTTTTTGCACGGCCACATAAATGAGCTAGCCTTGATTTAATGCGAAGATAAGTGCTATCCGAAGAGTTTCCTTCAAAATCAGAAATAATATTTTCTATAGAAGCAATGCTTTGATTGATTTCAGCTTTTTGGCTTTCAAACTCTTTTAGGACATTATATGAATCCATAAAAATTTGACTCCCAGGTACATTAATTTCTTTTTTCAAAAGTCTAACCAAAATCTTTCTTTTTTCAGCAACGTTACGTTCCGTATAAATATTTCTAATATTTAATTCATAGTCGAGCTCAAAATCTAATAAATGATTAATTTGAAATCTATCCCAAGAAGCCATCTTGAGAAATTTACTTTTGAAAGAACCGACAAGTTATTTAAAAAATTAAGCCAACTACTAAAATAATTACAAGTCTCGAGGAAATTTTCTAGTAAAATCAATAAAAACTTTTTAGACTTCCGGTATAATATTTAAAATAATCCCATTCTGTATAATATAAGTTATACGACGTAAAAGCAAGCAAAAATTAATCGGGTATTATAACCAAGAAAATTTCTTTTGAAAATATAGAAAATTTTTAATTACTAATTAATTGTTAATTAATTAATTGGATAATTAACAACGTAGCATTGTTTTATTAATATTTAAAAATATGCTCCCATGTAAATAATATAAAATATTATCTACCTAAAATGTTTCTTTTAAACTCGTTTTCAATACAGCAATAAACATTCAAATCTAAATCGTAGCCTTTTTTTTTTTTTATAAACAGATACCACAAAAAAGGTGTACTTGAACAATGATGATTTTACTCGTCGCGACGTAGCGGATTAATTTATATTTGCATTTATTTTATTTAAGGTAAAAATGATTTTTAGAGAACTATCTTTTAAATTATTTTTAGGATATAAAAGGTTATATCTTTTTAAAATAAATTTACGAGAAACCCGTTATGAATATAATCCTATATTAAAATGTAAAATTTTATTTTATTTGTGCATAGGTATTTTATCTTAATTTAAGACAGAGAAAGACAGAAATAGAAAGATCAAAATTACGCAATATAGACGGTAAAACCTAAGCAAAAAATGTAAAAGGTATGCATTTAAATGACATAAAACCTGAAAGAAAATTGGAAAATTAAGAATATTTTTCAATTTTGAAACTTATCTCAGTATAAAGAAAATTAATTTTAAAGCACAAGCTATCGATGCCCCACGCGCATGGGCGCTATTCTTTGTCGCGTACCTTTTAGGGGTAAATTAAATTCACCCTCAAAAGGCACTAACGGCTTACGGCAGCTCTTCGTCGGATGAACAAATGGTCGTCTGCAAGCGACGCTTATGCTTTTTGGAGGGCGCCACTCAGTTTCCTTCACGAAAAGGGTTTATAGAGCCTTTCTACTGAGAAGTAGACTCAATTTTTGCGAAAGGATGGTATTAGAATTAATAATAAAAAAAAACTGAGATAAATTCCAGTAATTTTAATGAAAACTGTCATTCTCTTCTTGACACGCAGATATATATGTATATTATGCCAATCATATTAAAAATAAAAAACTATAGAATGCCTGTATTCTGAACCTGTAAATTAAAAATTGCCTCAAGGCTTATTTACTTAAATTTACCGAAACCTCGTTTATATCAATATATACATAACTATTCTTTGGCCAAAGATACCCCCTGCTATGTACATTATTTACAATAAACCAACTATAATTTATACCGACTTTTAGGCGAATAAAATAAAAAGGGAGTCAGAAAACACGCTTACAAGATGGTTAATACGTTATATGAAAATTCCAAAAACTGATGCGATATTATAATCTTACTGTTAATAAATGATTCAACTTGACCGGAAGTTATATTGGTAAAAATAATATAAAGGAATAAACTGGCCTTAGATCCAGGGCAAGTAGACTCTCAGGTACAGCTACAGCGGGTAGTGGTGGGTGAGACACATTAGCCCTTCAGTGGGGTGTTGAACTGAGGCTACTGGATCACCGAAGGTCAAAGCTCAAAGACTTGGTGAGATGTACGACACAGCTCTTCAGGCGATAACAAGAGATGAGTGCAAATTTACGTGGAAATGAGCCCCATAATACGACCCTGTAAATCACACAAAAAATAACCAAATACCCAAATTTAAGAAGGAAATTTAACTAGCTTACCTCTTATCTGAGGGAATACACACACCGACAGCACATGGCTCCGTTCCAAACAATTAGGGGTTTATCCCACGTATTATACGAAAAGCAAATAGAAAATAAACTTTTAGCAGGTTTTACACATTCTGCACATTTTAATTTTTAACAAAATTGTGCGTTAACTTGCACGATATCAAAATTGGAATTCAATCACCAAAAGTGACCACTCAGCCCGGATTCCGGAGCTCGAGAGAACCGCCTCCACGTATCGAACGAACCACGTCCCTCTCCGACCTCTTGCATCTGGTGTACAGAAAAATGAGTGGTGGCGAATGCGCCAGAATAATGAAATATATACTGAAAATTATTACCAAACGTGGCGTTAAATTTATAAACGCTACATTACTACAACAACGTCCGATAGATGTCGTATAATTTATCGTCTAATTTGAAAACTTGTAGTAGTACGATTTAGGCAACGTTACGATTTTGGCGACTTTACCCTATATTAGACCTAGTGTTTACTTAAGTACATGGGCAAACTATTTGGCTCAAACATAATTTGAGACATTACCAAATTGTTATAATATAACATTCCTTAAAAGATTTTTTCCGAAAATCGATCGGAAACATTGACATTTTTGATAACATTTCTGAAAGAAAAAGTCACTATTTCCTTACACTCGTTGGTAGGCAACGGAAAATAACTGTTAGGAAATATTTATTATTGTACTGTAAGGAAATATTATTTTCCTACGACCACCTATGAAAATGAAAAAAAAAGCACGGTTAACTTGGCTCGAAAGCGCCGAATATCACACGCGTGTTGAAAAAAAATATTTTAACTCTAGAGTGGAGTGGCACACTATTTAATTTAAACATAATTATGATGCCAATTTGACAGACCACACCTATTTATTAAAACGAACAAATTTTAGAAAGCAGTTTAGTTTATTTATCACGTATTTGTCGAGTGATTTCGAATTAGAGTGTGAAAATACGCCATCTGAAATTATAAAAAAGTTAAGAATATACTGGAAAATCTATTACCAGTCAAAACAAGCCCCGCTAAAGAAAATGTCATAATATTAAACTTAAGCAGAAAATGTTTGTATGTCGTCATAGCCTAGAGACTAGAGCCATGACCTATGAATCGAAAGATCAGAGGTTCAAATCCCATCAGGAGCACTTGACTTTTTTTTATGAAAATATTAAATAATTTATAGAATTATTTTGAATTGAAATCTTCCTTGTTGGGTGAATTTTTTTAATTAATTTTTAATGCATCTTTCCTTGATTAAATAAAAAAAATCATTCAAGAAGGAAGATTTCAATTCAAAATAATTTTATAATTTATTTAATGTTTTTATAAAAAAAAGTCAAGTACTCCTGATGGAATTTGAACCTGTGACCTTTTGATCTATTAAATTGGCATCATATGTTTAAATTAAATAGTGTGCCTTGTATTTCCCCTCTAGAGTTGAAATATTTTTTTTCAGCTCTAGAGTTGAAATATTTTTTTCACAAATCAAAGGTTTTTTTAATAATTCTTTGTGCTTAGGAAAAATAGTGTACATTACTCGTGTGAAAGTGATTATTCTAAAACTCGGAGAATTTCCGCACTCGGCTGACGCCTCGTGCTAAATATCTCCTCGTTTGAAAAGTATCACTTTCATCAATTGTTATGTAATATACTATTCTGTACGGCTACTTGTAAACTAAAATGTGTTAAGCTTGACAATTCAATATTACTGTGTTTCCATAGTTACAACACAAATATTTAATGGCATCCTTTGTTTGTGAACAAAGTTAATAATATTTTAAAATGAAAAGTGTTTTGCCGGCGTGCAGACACGATTAAAATTAAAAAAGTTTTATACCTCCGCTGGGATTCGAACCCAGAACCTCTCGATTACATGTCAAGCGCGCTGCCAATTGCGCTACGGGGGGACCTGATATTCTCTCACCAACTTCGGTCATATAACTTATTCAATTTTATGTTAGTAGTAATAGTCTGGAATCTCCTGCGATTCACAGACCGGGAGGGTGTTATAAGGGGAAGGGGAATTTTCAATTTTAATCTTGTCTGCACGCCGGCAAAACACCTTTCATTTTAAAATTATTTACAGACACTAACATACCTACATTTTAATAATATTTATTTGAAAATTTTAACAAGTTGATTGTGATAAAAAAAAATAGTATTTATACCTCATAGAAAAAGCCACATTCCCGGACTCCGTATTGTCAGTCTCGGCTTGCGCCTCGACATACAATCCCCCCCTCAAAAAAAAATTTGAGTTTTCATTTAAAATTACCCAAAATAATATTGATCGCAGCAGTTCTCATTTCTAGAGGCCCAGTGGCATTCCTTCGAAACAATTTTATTAAAAAATATCTACAGGTCATTAAAGAACATTTTACTTTGATGAAATAAGATACATATAATATTTCATTACTTATGGAAATCAATTATATTTGTTAATTAATGCAACGCAAGCAATAACATTTTTTCTTTGAACAGTATTTTATTATACCTTTGGTCTATTCCTAGAGCGGCCAAATAGCGTGACTCTAAAATTTACAATTAAAAGGATATTGTTTATAAATTTAGCAAAAAACAAAATAATAAAAATTTCCAAAATTTTATTTTCGTTTTTACTAATTTATTAATAATATTAATGAATAAAATTTTTAAAACTTATAACTATAGGTAATACGTATTTTGATTAAATAGACTATTATTTGGACTCTTTTTAAATAAAGTGAAAAATCATTAAATATTGATAAAAAGAAATGACATAGAAAACGCATTATAAAATAAAAAACATTTAAAAACTGCCACTTGCACTTGATTTTATTACACAACAAACAAATACAACAAGTAAAAATTAAGAAAAGTTTAGAAATCATATTTAACAAATTTTATTACGTATATAAATTTTAGAATAAAATATTTTACTTCTAAAAACTATTATAATATGTATGACAACTAAGCCTTAAAAAATAAAGGTACTATATAATTTATCCTCAAGCCCTAAAAAAATATGCTTAATATGTCGGCATTTTCTAAATTTTTTTAAAGATTCATTTAAGTTGCAGAATAGTGTTATCGTTTTTCTATATGAAAGTTTCTTGGGTGTGTCTTACTGCATTTTTCTCTTTTCACTTTTTTAATAATTACAAAATGTATTGTTTTCAAAATACCAATGCATTGGTGCGTTGTTGCGATCTATCAGTTTCGTATGTCTTCTTGTGTTTGATTAAAGTACCTTATAATTTAAAAAATAATATTGTTAAAGAACTCCAGAAATTCCGTATGTATTGTTTTACAATAATTATTGTCCAGACGACTAGAGATATTTACCAGTTGAAACGTAGTGATTCAAAATAAATAAAGACAATGCAAGTCCAAAACTTTACTACCGTTCAAAAATAAAGTTAATAAGTCAGTAAATTTTAAGAGTTTTCTCTAAAGAAGAGTTGCTCCCTTTAAAGTCGCATACGATGCTATTTCAAGTAAGTTGAAGAGAAACAATTTCTGCTTTACAGTCAACTCGAGCCAAAAAAGAAATAAACAATTTAACATTTAAATAAACATTACAAAGACCACATACTCATTGGCCGGAAACTATTTTGGTTCTGACATTATGGTTTACATCATTTAGAGATACTTGAGTGACCAAACGGGCAGAGGTTACCCTTACACTTGAATACGTTAAACAACTCCACTAAGTAAGTGTTTCTTTAAGTTTTTATAATGTTTTGTAATCCCTATCAGAATAGAGAAGGGGTTCCTTTTTGCTGTGTCAGGAATCATTAATATTAAAAGAAAAACTTTCTAAATGTACTATTCAAAATGGAACCCTTTCTTCAACCAATTACAATTATTTTTATAAACATTTGTCTACTGACTCCTTCTACGAAACTAGAAATGTTCTTGTCCTTGTTCTATGCACTATCTTTCCATAACACCTATTTATCACCCAGAGTCTTAACTTCACAGCAAAGTATTAGATGAGCGATCCATCCTTTAGGATACCAATCCATATCCGACAATATTAGCTACATTTCTGAGTTAAACCCTTTTACCCTTCACGATTACAAAATTAACCCGAAAACCCCCCCATATTGAAGGGACCCCTTAAAATTGGCAATACTACTAAGTGTGTGCAACGCGACACTACGTTTCAGTTCAAAACCACCAAGCGTAGTGATAACCGAGGAGTAGGTTTTTTAACATCACATAAAATCCACTTTAACAAATGGATTATAACCAACCCTTAAACCTGCTAAAGGGCAAAATTTAGAAAATTTAATTATGAGATACCTATATAAATTATCTATATACCAGGGCCAATGTATTGTTAATTGAATTACCCACTTTACCCTTAGCAGTTACAAAGCCTTATATGATCTCGTTAAATTATAATATTATATCCCATTGTGTTTGCTCTGTTAATAAGGCCAAGAAGCGTTTGTCATTTGTTTCCAGGTTCTGGACTGCTTGAAAGGAAGTATTTATTAAAATATAAATTCGTTGCGTAAATTTTAGTTTTGGCTAAAAACATTTTTTGTGGTATCTTGCCTGAGTATATTAAAATTTAATTTCTTACGGAAGTAAAAAAATTTCAGTATAAGGGGCTTAGTTAATATTATTCCGCTGTAATTTAGTGTAAACTGACCATAGAGTAATTATTTGTCTATTCACGTTCAGTCCATAGATTATCCGTCCGCGGGCCGGCAATTATCGATAGGCACACTGCACCTTCAGTTTTGTTCACCGATAATGGCCGGCAGTTTTGGGCTGGATTTGATTGCGGCCTCCATTTCACTATACAGGGTGCTACAAATTAGTGTGCGTACAAGGGGATCACGAAAACGGTTAGAGATACGAAGATGGTTAAATTAAGGCAACTTTGCGTATTTTGGGGCTTGATAATTTGGTAAAAGAAAATTCTACATATTCCGAATACCTTCGAAGATATCCAAAAAAAGAATTTTTTAACTTTGGTTTTTAATTTTCCGCGCCTTTATTTTTGACTTAGGAAAAACACAAAAAACACTTTCTCATAGCCGTTCTTTAGGTTCTACAAGTTTTTAAATTGGACCTTTCATTCTTTAGATACCACACTGAGAGAAGATTTTTGCTGTCCTTATAAAAATCTTTATACCGCTTATAAAAAAAAATGCTAACATAGGGGACAAAAGAAAAACTACCTGAGATAGTAAAATTCATTTGGCTGTTATTTCTTTGCTGTCGTAATAAAGTCACTTTATAAAGAATGATCACTTAGCTCACGTAAACAAAAATGTTGTATTAGCAAAGTAACTGACCATCGGCTATATAGAGACTTTGCTAGAACAATAAAGATACTTTTCTACGCCATTCGCATCGTTTTCGAAACAAGAATTTTTTTCAATATCAGTATAACATTTTGCTATATTGGAAAGATTTTTTTATTTATTTCAAGAAAGTTACTTTGCTGGGTCACAATGTACCTACTTACTTCAGGAACTCTTTTTTAGCTAAAGTAGCAACTAAGCATTGCTATAATAGTAAAGTGGTTTATTATGACAGCACCACTTATTTGCTATAATATGTGGGGTGGCCCAAAAAAAAAAGCCGTATATTTTGTTGAATTTTTAAATACTTTACAGAACATAGTATGCTTAATAACATATTTATATAATCCAAGTTTTTTTACTTTTGGTACGTAAGTTTTAAAAAATGTTGATTCACTTAAAATTGTGTTATTAAAAATAATATTTTCCATGCTATATAAAACATTGCATAAAGCCTATTTTTCAGATAACTCCATCATATTTTACATCATGCAACTCCCCACGTCTGAATAGGTTGTCAAAGATTTGAAACTAAAAAAACATTTTCTCTTTATTATTTAATACAACAGAAAACAACACTTCATAACCTAAAAATAGTTTCAGTTTTAGCTGCTTAAAAAACAATAATATTTTACTGCTTTTTTCTTTGAGTGGTAAAACATATCTTATTAAAAAATATCTGTTCACTTTAAATTTAAACAAATATCTTAAAGGGAATGCCGAAAAAACATTTTTTGCATCTAGCCTGAATATTAGGTAAAATAATAATTACATTGAATTTTATTTAGAAAAAGAAAGTATTTTACTTTGGCGATATTTCTTAAAATCTTCCTTTTAAAAATCATACCGTGTTTAAAACTTTGGTAAGTTGTCTTTTAGTCTAAGGACTTTTATTATGAATAGCATTTGCTAAAGAATTACTAATTTTCTTTTCTCTAAAACTTGACTCACACAAAAATTATTATTGAATAAACAACAGTTAAACTAAACACATAACATAAAAAAATTAACATAAAACTAAAATAACTTTATTCTTGTAAAACTGATATTAAAAATCTACACTGTCATTGATGTCACAATCCAATAAAGCACTGCACACTGGAAACATTTTTGAGCCAAGACACTTTTAATTGGAAAAAATGACACAAATGTCATAATGGTCACCAACAACAGCTACCGATGCGACGATTTTTCTTTATGAAGGAACGCGCATCTAAATATCAGAAAAAATGAAGACCTGAAGACATGTGGAGACAGGAACGGGACGACTGGTGCGCAATATAAAAATTGGCCCAATCAGACTGAATTTGTCACCACGAAATAATCCGATTCGAACCGAACAGTTACGAATTTCTCAATTCCAACAAAAAATTTTGCTACCCCTTTAAAAACTCTTTAGAGCTCTAGAAAAGATTTTTTTTTATAAAGATTTCTTTCAAAAGCAGCAAACTGCATTACTTCCTCAGCAAAGCAAATAGTAGTCCTAGAAAATAATTTTTTATAAAGACTTACTTAGCTGTGATCATAATGTAAGTTTTCTATAATAGCAAAGGTTTTTGTAACGGGTATAAAGAGTTTTCAGGTAAATTCTTTCTTTTGCAATAAGAAATTCATTTTGCTATCGTACGTTGAAAAATTAATATTACAGCCAAAATAATCTTAACAAAGAATTTCTTGCTGAAGCTTTTCCCAGTGCAACCTCAATTATTCATTTCTTGTAAATACGGAACTGGAATTTTTAAAACAATATTAGGGACTGTAGGCTTTGTAAATTTAATACAATTTACAGATTTTTAAAATTTCACAATATCCTTTCTTTACTATTACGCCCCTGGCAATTATTCTTACGATTATATAAATATTAAAATTACATTACAGGAAGTTATGGTATTTGGGCCGTTTAGATTTACCGTGACAATACTCTAGGAAGTAAGCAAATTTTTAAGGCATAAGAAGTTAATCCTATTTTTTAATAGTATTTTATTTTTTTATTAATATAACATAAATCTTAAGTCCTATGGTTTTTGCCTTATACCTAGACCGAAATACTGTACAACTGAAAACAAGAGTGTTAGTCTAGTTATGTTACTATGTTTCTTTCAAAAACAACTTAAATTTTTTTGTAATAGTTTAAAAGATCTGATAATGCTTCTTTCAGGCGAAACGTAACAAAAATAAATGGACAGAAAAATATTTGAGGTCGAGACTTTGGGTCTCTTTTCTAACAAAATATCAAATATGAGGCCTCATTGAGTAAAAATTTTTCAAATCCGAAATCTTTTGTTTTTTTAGTTTGGCTCTAAATGTTCAGGACTGTAATGAAATAAAAAAGATAATTTGAAAAATGTATTATTAGATGACAAAACGTTAAAATTTTAAAAACTTTTATTAAATTTCTAAAGCTTATAAATCCCTAAAACTAAAAAAATTGACATGAGGTTGGTAACTAAAGACCGAAACGTCGAATTTAAAAACTTATAACGCCATCTTGTAGAACATAAAAAACAGCTATGAAACGATGTTTTTTAATTTTTTCCAAGTCAAAAATGAAAGCGCAAGAAATTAAAAACCAAACCTGAAAATTTGTTTTTTTTTTGAATATCTCCGAAGGCATTCAGAATATTTAGAATTTTCTTTTACCAAATTATTAATCCCCAAAATACGCAACTTTACCTCAATTTAATCATCTTCGTATCTCTTACCGTTTTCGAGATCCTCTTGTACGCACACGAATTTGTAGCACCCTGTATACGCACAGTTTTTTATCGTCAGATCAAACATGTTACAAAAAGACATCATACTTCAATTTTTAACACTTAAATGAATATTAAAACCTTGATCACAAAAAAAACAATCAAACATAAATTTCAAACATTCTTAAAACGTTAATTTTTTCATATTAACAAAATAATTAATAAACTATACTACCAAACTTTTTCCATCACTTGTTTACTGTTTGCCTTTAACAACAGCAAAACAAGATGTTGAAAATTTAAGAACATCTTATTTTGGTGTATCTCAATTTTTAGCACCCAGTATAAAGACAAATAATATTATATACTTAATCATAATAAAAAAAACATTGCATTCTTAAATTTAAAACATCCTTAAAACGTTAATTTTTGTCAGTCTGGTATACGTATATTTAAATGTAATTGTGATATCGTATTACAAAAATTCTCCTTAAATTGTTAATTATGATGTATTTTTTCACTGATAAATTATATTAATAGGGGAGACCGGGGCAAGAATATCCCCTTTATAGTTAGATATCACATCCACGAAGTGTTAGGAGTTTGTATTTTTATAGGCATGTATTTTTTTATGTTGTTTATGTGTTGTTCATATTTTAATATTTTTTGGTTAAGTTGATTTTGAGATTTTAGCCAGTATGTAGACATATGCAAAGTAATCGTTTTACCCCGCTACTCGGGGTAAAATGATTCCCTATGTAAAGTACCTAAATTACATTTTCTTCTTTTTTTAACACTAGATTTGTGAATATAAAACTAGGAAGTCATTTTCTATGCATTTTTATTATGACAAAAACTAAATGAAACGTTTAAAATATAAAAATATGAAATGTCTAAAAGTAATATTAAATTTTGCCCCGCTACCCGGAGCCCATTGTTTTAGGGAATCATTTTCCCCATTGTTTAAGGGATCCTCTTGCCTCATTTGTAAGCGGCATAATAAAGTTAACCCAACTTTTTTAAATGAACTAATATTTACAAAACTAGCTACTATCGAATATTTAATTATCTAACTGTTTTTGTGGTAAACATAAATAAAATGAAATGCTTACCTATTAATAAGTCGGCAAAAATGACAATTTTCTTTACACTGACGAAACACTTACACACTGGTCGCTGGGGTCGTTTGACCCCGGGGGATCTTCTTGCCCCGGCATCCCTTACTACTGTTATATTTTAGAGTCCTGAGGATAATATAGGTCGAAACGTCGACTAATTAATAATTTGATTTTCTAAGATTTACTACTGACCAATATCCAATACACTTTTCAAAGATAAACTTAACTGTAGTTGCTAAACTCAAGTAGAAGTAAGAGATTTTCGTAGTTTGCAAGAGGTTAAAATTTAAATTTCGATTTTAACAAGGTGCCTGTTTCTCAAAGTGATCGTCCATTATTAAAAGGCGAATAGGGCCTGCATAATAAACATGAATAATTAAGTATTTGCCCGAAATAATCCTCTTATCGTCTCTGACACTCGGTTCTTGTTCTCTCAATAAGATTTCGTAAACTTCACGATGAAAGTATTAACACAATATACATTTTTTATCATCGTCACAAACGGAATTTATTGTTTTGATTTCTTACACCTAAAGTGTTCCATTTTGATATGCCGGGTGATGTTTATTGTGGTTGGAAACATAGGAAATCCCATGCAAGTTCTAGACTGTCCAAATATTTGCTGCCGTACTGACTTTAGAGAGGGGTTGTAGGGAGACTTTTTAAAAGTCTCTGTGTGGTGAGTGCACATGCGGAGTTTGAACAATCTTAGACAACCCGATCTTAACTTATTTGAATAGGATTGTGGTTGGTTTTTCATTGGAATTCAAGAAGTGATTCTGCGGATACCAGCATTAATTGGACTTGTCAACTTGTGATTTGTTAGTGTCAAATGTAATTTAAAAACGGTAGGATATTTAAAAATCTTTAACAGATACATTTTACACTGGATTTAACTAATATTTTTAAATATGACGAATATTATTTTTAAAACGGATCTTTTAATAGAAAACAAATTATTTTACTTAGAATAAAGACTTTTAAATAGTATTAAAATCATTAAGAAGAGCTAAAAGCGGAAGAAAATAAGACGGTGGTTAACAATAAACAATTGTTTATAAAAAAAACTTATAATTTTACTTTAAGAAAACTGTACAATCGTTGGGAATATTGCTAATTCTTAATTAAATGTTCAAATAAACCAGCATTTGATGCTAAACAATATGCTAAACGATCGTAAAATTCTCTAAGAATATTAGTGAGTTGGTACTAATTAATTCTTTCAGATTACATTAAAATTGCATTTTTTTACTGCTATAAGTTTTCTAACCTAACACTTTTATAAAGAAAATTGTTTATACTTATCCAATTACAGAAATAGTAAATATTCATGTAAAATTAGTAAATAATATTTAAAACCATTTTTGTCTCTCTTAACGAAGTACCTACTTACACTTTCAATTTTAAACGTCTTTAGTTCTTTTTGTAGAGTATTTGCCTAATTATCTCCCAGAAATCCCAAGGAAATCGCTTCTACTGGAGGCTGGTCTGGGCTCATGATACAACTACAAGAAGATATGATACCGCGTAGGTGGGCGTGACTTTCGTGACTTCACCTAGTGAGAAAAAACCGCCATATTGCGATATTCTCCGTTGTTTACGTTAGAGTAGTTTGTATTTATTTCTGATAACTAATTTGTAAAGTTACTGAAAAATGAATTGTGCGGTTGTATAATGTCGATAACAAACGCAAGCGTTTTACGCCCGATGTCCAATTTTAAGGAATTACAAGGTGTCTGGAAGCGTGTGTGTAAACGCAACGATAAGTTTAAAATTAAAAATGCTGGTGCTTGCTCCAAATATTTCAGTGACGATGACCATGAATGATATTTTGAAACAATAATTGTTGAAAAATACACCTGACAAATATCGGCCTTGTTTATTTTTTTTACTCTGCGTATTCATTCTTTGAAATCAGCTCTTCGATATTATGTTCGAAGGGCAAAAATGTTATTTTTTGTTGTTGATGTATTTTCGTAGCAGAGAATTAAAATGATGCGACCCTTTCTAGAAAAACAACCTAAATTTTGTATTAAAACTTTTTATGTAAAATAAATTCAGAACAATTTTTTTTTTGAACGAATACTAGACACGGCTAAAAATATTTTAAGCTCTTTTCCATACAAAAAAAATATTGGACAGTATGTTGTTTTCCAATTTCCATATTCGCAATGTATACCTACTTAACTTGTTCATGTTAAGTATATCAACTTTTAGAGTGAACGGTTAAATATTCATTTCAATTGTCTATTTTTATAATTATTTTAAACAAAGATATTTTCTATTATTATTGTTATTTTTATTATTATTAACTTTCCCAAATAATGCCATTATTTATTATTAATTCTACTTGTGCATGTCATCCCTAAAGTACTCGGAGTCAAAATATTTATATTTTCAAATAATTTAAAAATAAAATATTTTAGCTTTTAAAATAAGTAACATGCTGTTTCCATGTAAAATTTTAGTCTAAATGAATTCCTACGTATGTACCTTAAAGAAGTTTGCCTGTTAGCATAATCACATCTAAAAGTTTGAGTTAAGGAACATAAGTAAAAAGAAGCTTTAATTTTTGATTACAATAATCAATCTATCTATATAAAATGTACGTTTCAAGATTCAAGTCACAGTAGAAATTCTAAAGCTAATATGATTTGAAATAAATGTATTTAAAATTTCATATAAATTTGCCTTTTAATAACGTAAACTACGCTTTACCGTAGCACGGTAACGTCACGATCCACTGCGCACCCTGTTGATATCATATCTTATATAGTTGTGTTATGGTCTGGGCTTAGTATGATAAATAATAATAATATAATAAGAATCGTGAAATCATAGTTTTGCTTTAAGCATAACTAAGAATATTTTTCACTGTTTAAAATGCCAAAATTGCATTTCCTTAACTACTTTCTTTATCACGAGACCTTAGTTAAAGCCTCTGAATTCTTGTTTTACCTTTGTTGCAAACTAATTTATTTTCATATTGATTTGAGCCCACGCGCAACTTCCTTTTCCCTGTGAAATCTCATTCTTGTATTTATTATAAGCACAATACTGTTCTTTATTTATGTTCTTATAGATATAATATTAATATTGTATTATCATTTTAATTGTGATATAAATTAATGTGGGTTGGGGCGCGTCAACAATTACCATTGTTTAAGAAAGCATGAAAAATAAATTTTCAAACCACCTGAAAGTGCCTTATACCATAAGGTGTATTTTGTCTAACACTGTTAGATAATAAAATACAAATCGGATTGCATAGTTCTACCAAGAAATGAAAACTTTACATTGGTAGGATGTCACCACCTGCAGACCGGTTTCGAACTCTTTTGTTCTCGTCAGTACAGGGTAGGTGTTCATACCATACCAAATGAAAGTTTTAAAACCTAATGCATATAATATCAACCTTCTTCCGTCGTATATATACGTTAGCCATACCATTGTGTATAAATTTTACATATTTTTGATTTTTTTTTTTAAAAGAGGCTCCATGACGTGTACCTATGCTGCAAACCGAGTATCTTTATTTTATTTATTTAATTCATGGTAATACAAATGGTTATAGATGTACAGGGTGTCCGTAATTGGACACTTTTTTTTATATCTCGCTTATAGGTATATCGCTTATATTTAATGATAGAAGGTTACAGTTTTCGCAGCACTGTGCTATTTTTCTTAAAACTAAACATGTCGTTAAAAAGATGTTCATAACTCTCTTGGTTTTTGAGGTACAGGGTGAAAATAAAGTTATCTCTTTTGGGACACCCGCCGTATCTCAGTTGTCCTTTGACTTATTAGTAAAGCTGAAACATTTGTATTAGAACCATAGGCGTATTCGTTTTTACATTTATATAAATTAAAAATGCAAGACAAAAAGGTATACTCATTGCTTTGTAATATTGCCTGTTGTTGCTGGGGTTGACGAAAGAGCCAGAACACTTAGACCTATAAGGCCCATTGTAGCTTCAATCGTCTGGGTAATGTCAGCCAAACGGGACTTACAGCTTAACGTGGAATCCGAACCACGTGTATAGGTCCTCGGTCCTCGGCGCCCCTCTCTCTAGTTCCCGGTATTAGAATTCATTAATAGCATACTGCATTCTGTTATCCAGTTAAGTTCCGAGCATACAAAACATTAGAACAAAAACAATTTGTTTTAATTAAAAAAAAAGTAAGCTGGGGTAAGTTTCATCACTTTAAGGACAAATTTTGATATATGAAGCAGTCCACATAAGATCTCAATCGTTTCTGCATTTTTCACAAATATTTTTTCCTACACTTCTAGCAAATTTGTTCCAGTTAAAATTTCGAAAAACTTGTATTAAATTTCTAAAGCTTATAAGTCCCTAAAACTGTATTTAAAATTTCAGGTTCGTATTTAAAAGAAATTACTTGAGGTGGGCATTTAAAGAACGAAACGTCGAATTCGAAAACTAATAACGCCATCTGATGGAACATAAAAGACGGCTATAAAAAGTGTTTTTTGTTTTTTCCCAAGTCAGAAATGAAGGCGCAAAAAATTAAGAACCAAAAATAGAAATTTCGGTTTTTTTCCGGATACCATCGAAAACAATCGGAATATTTACAATTCTCTTTTACTAAATAATTAAGCCCCAAAATAGGCAACTTTGCCTCAACTTAACCATCTTCGTATCTCTTACCGTTTTCGAGATCCCCTTGTACGCACATGAATTTCTAGCACCCTGTATATTTTTTTGAAAAATAGCTGAAGAAACTACACTTCTCTCCAAATTAATACGTTATTTAACAGTTGGCTATGGCACTGATGAAACAAAACGAAGTCGTATCTACTCTCCAGAAGGGACATGATAAAGTAGAGTTTGGAACTGAAAGCCCTATCTTCCTTCTTACAAATAAATATATTAAATTACAACCTACGCGTTTCGGCCTACAAGCCTGACAGATAAAATGTACTGCTAGAATGCAGCGCAATTTTTAATTTTGATTATCGTTGTTTTCCAACTTTTTAAAAGTGTAAATGTGTTTTTTAATGTAAAATGGTGTTTTATTATATATATATTGATTTGTTGACTAGGGTGCGTACTACTTGTAATCTTTATGTGGTGACCTTATTACCTTACGCCCTAATGATGGCCTTGTAGGCCGAAACGCGTAGGTTGTAATTTAATATAGGTATTTATTTGTCAGAAGGAAGATAGGGCTTTCTGTTCCTACTTTGATGAAACAAAAGAAAATATATGCATATTATTTATGCTGAAACTGCCTTAAAGTGATTTTTAAATATATTTTATTATTTAACAACTCACCTAAAAATTTAACATTATAAATAATAATTATAGGTTAAACACTTCCTTAAAAATTAGAATATATTCGCATCCACTCATTTTTGCGTATTTGCATCCACCTATACTCAATATCTACGAGCTGCCAATGCAGTATTGCCTATTCATTAATAAATACAAATATTATTAAGTATAAATTTATTGTATATATATTTTTGTTACTTTGCTAATTTAAATACCAACAACAATTTACTTAAAAGCTTTAGAAAATAAAAATATTTTTTATAAGGATAATCATGTTAACAATGTTAACGTAATATAACATTTTCCTGTGTCGTTGCCCTGGATGTTTCCGGACCTTTTTCGCCATACTAAACATCCACCATTTTGGGCAAGGTATTGTTTGCCAGGGTTTTATAACCTATTTTTAAAATCCTTATAGTTATTTCGGCAGGCGTTATCAAAGAGACCCTATTAGTAACAGGTTGTCGGATTTTGTACCGATTACGCTTCAAGTGTGACAAAATTCTTATTTTGCGTTTGGATTCTACCTTATCTATTTACATAGTAGTCATGTTATATTTTGGATTATATACCAGCATTAAATTATTTGTTTTGTTTCATTTTATTTACTTGCCATCCAAAATATTTTTAAAAAGTACAAACATATGGGTTAAGGGTATGTTTTTGCACATATAAGCCTTTTGTGCTCTTATCAATGATAGAAGAGTTTATTAATCATTAACATAATACCCTATTTTTCATTTAGCAGGTTTGAATTTTTTTCTAAGAAATTATTCTTCTCTTAAAATTCCCTCTCAGTATTAGTTTCTGTAGTTGATTTTGGGGGTAGGGTCTCCTTACAGCAGATTAATTTCGATGAACAGATGAATTTCACTTTTCCAGCACTTCAGCACTTTGTGTTTGAAACAACGTTAAAACATTTTCAAATAATACTTTATTTTATTTTAACCTGTTAACTATGATCTTTATTTTAATAATTTTAGAATGTTAATTTAATATTTTTAAAAGTTGGTTTAACCACATTGTGACTGAGCAGTGGCGTACTTAGGAGAGGGGGGTGGCGGGCTGCAGCCCCCCCCCCCCCCCCCCCGAGCCTAGAAGCTCGGGTCTAATAATGTACTTTTACTTTATTTTTAATCATGAAAAACCGAGCCCAAAAAACGGTGGTTAGAGTCATACATACGTCTTATGTTAAAATTTTGCATTGCCCAATATTCATATTTTTCACAAATATAAAAAATGTTTTTTTTAAATAAAGAGCCAGCTAGGAATATAAAAAAAAGTGAAAAAAAAACCTTTACAAAAAACAAATTTAATCCAACCATGCAGAGGGGGAGAGGTAATAATTTAATTTTTAAAATTTGATAGTAGTTAAGTGAATTTTAAACGAACTTTGTGGGTGGCCCCGAAAATTTTTCGTCTGCTGCACTTTTTTGCGCTCTTTGCTAGGTACAATATCATGAAATACATGTAGTCCCGACCTCCCTTTTTCCAGAAAAAAATGCCCCCCCTCCCCGAGCATATTTTCTGGCTACGCCACTGTGCTGAGACATTGTAGTGGCTCTTGAGTTAAGTTTTGACTATTTAGTTTCCCTTCCCGACCTTTTTTTAACTTGAACCGCCACTTATAGCCCCCTTATGGTACTGATGATGGGGCCAGCTGGCTTCAAAACATGTACCCATTTAAATCCTATCTAGGTCATTATAAATTAAAATTTGGTGGAGAAGATTACTTTAACCTATAGGAAAGTTTAATTTAATTATTCATAAAAATAGTCAGTTTTTAACATTAATTCTACCTCAATTAATCTTATTTTTTGCTATAACAATATAATGAGTATCATCAAAATGGGTTTTTTAACAATGTTGTAAGACAAAGGGCTCTCAAATGGATGCCATTCTATAATGGGTAGAGTAATTTGGACTAAAATAGATTTTAAACATGCTAGAATCTAGAACACATACTCATGATGTAATTATGTAGTATTTATGTTCGTGATGTTGTTCTTAATCGAATTCCCATTAATTTGATCATTGAACCCCGGAAAACCCCATTAGTTTTATAATTTTATGAATATGATACATGGTGGCATTTGCTTTTAAGGAAAGGGGAAAATATCGTAATAGTTATTTACGATATGTGTTGTAAAGATTCATATTACAACACGAGATGTTAAAGTTGTCAAACGAGGCGTCAGCCGAGTTTAATAAAACATCGAGTAGTAATATGAATTTACAACAAGAATATTGTACAAAATTTTATCTACTTTCATCTATGAATAAAAATTTTTGGCAAAAGGCATTTTTTAAAATAAAAATGTACCTGTAAAAATGCACCTGCTATTAAGTTTACTAATCAAGTTTTTTATGTTACCTTTCGCATAGTTACTGTTTAGCATAGTTACTGTCGAAACTTTGTCAAACAAATTCAAAAATATAAAAAGAGTTTGGTGAGCGATTCTGATGGAAGTTTACTCTCTGATATAGAAGCAGCGGCAAACGAAGCGATCTCAAGTTTAGTTCCGACAAAATCCAAGGCGCGGTATGAGTTGGAGTATCAGAAGTTTGAAGATTGGTGCAAAGCTAACAAAATAAAGGAGGTGTCTGAGAAAATCCTTTTGGATAATTTTTCCGTAAAGCAACGCTCCCAGAAACCATCTACACTATGGACTCACTACTCAATGTTAAGAACTATGATTTCAGTCAAGAAAAATCAAGATATAATTGTTAATAATAAATCATTCTTCTAAAAAGTGTGGTTTTATTTAACAGCAAAATTTTAATAAAACCGTTTTTTTCCATTACAGCACTAGTGCTGTAATAGATGCCCTTACAAAACGATTTACAGAACTGTAAAATATATTACTAACTTAATGCTTTGCATAGAAAAAAAAACATTATCATATCTTCAATTTTCGATTAGCTTATTTAATAAAATATAAATTATTAAGAAAACAAAACTACCTAACATTACAAAATAATTCTTTAAGATTTTCGACTAGCCTTAAAAAATGTAACCATGAAATTAGGCTCAAAATTCACTTAAATTCATAAATCAATTTCTACTAAAAAACAGATTATCTATATAAAATATTCAGTTTAAAATTAACCACATTATGAATACTAGAAATCAAAATAATTTTAAAATACCAATACATCATACTGAAAAATATAAAGCTTAATAGCTTTACAAAATAAATAATAATTTAATTATGTACAACATAAATCTTTTCAATGATGAGGTAATTACTTACACTGTATTTCAGCTTCTTCTGCACGCGAGAATATGAACAAACAAATAAGGCTATCATAAAAAAATTCTAGTAATTAAATAAATTTAAAAACATATCCTTACTTACAGCTATTGTGCCTTTTAAAGGATATCCATTCTGAGCAAAGAAATACCATTACATAAAAAATGAACTGTTTGTTTTCATTTTTATTGGGCATTGGCTTGCGAATTTGAGTTAATACTGTCATTTAAAATAAAAATTGTTGTTTATGTTAACACAAGATTCCTTAGTCTAAAGTTTGGTTGCATAAAGATTTTTAACCACAGTTGACTAACCAGCATGTTTGATTGTGACATAAATAACGTTAAGGGTTAATTAATACCTATTAAGGAGAAACCGTTAGTTTCTTATTTGAGCACTAGCATTACGACCTCTAGCGATCCCTTCTGATATTCTGATAGTTGAAGGTGTAGAATTAATCATTTCCAAGATATAATCGGCGTCCCTTTTTAGTTGTATACATACACTCTGTAAAACGGAAGTTGCCTTGTAAATCTGTGCTCCGCTTTCTTTATTAAAACGATATTAAATTACTTGATCTTCATTTTCTAGCAATGACGATTGGTCGAGTAGTAAGCCGTTGGTTCATACTTTGATTTTGCGTATAAATTTATTAAAATTCTGGTTAAAAATGAATGAGCAGTCAGTATTATAAAGTTTACTAACGTTTTACAGAATCTAAGGTTAGGAATAAACGTCATAAAAGTGACACAGTTTGGTGTATTTATTTAAATAACTTTTGGCAAAATTTTAATTAAGTGTAAGTCCGTAAGAAAATATACTGAACAATTCAAGTAAATTGTCCATATTAGGACTACGTCTACGGCTTTGTCAGTGCTCGATTTACTTCCTTGTGCAATTCGGGTATCATATCTAGTCGTGTTGTAAGTACAAACTAATGTATTCTTTTAAAGTTATAATAAAAAATATTTATATTAAAACGATATCCTTTATTTGACAACACAGGCCTGCTGTTAATAACCTTTTTTTTATAAATAACATAACTGTAGTTTGAACAATCTCTTGGGGCGTTCGTAGTTTCGATATTATAATAGCATGGTCTTTATCCTTACCTGAACCTTTGTCAATTATGACCTAGATTTATAAAATGGTGGCAAAATAACCCCAGAGGTGCCAACGTTTTAATCCTGTTAACGCATCGCTGAAATTACTCAGTTAAATATATATCATTTGGATTATAACAAATATCAGAGTCAAACCTTAAGATCATGTTAAATTCCAAACCATAATAATAAGTTTGCATTATTATTTTACTAATTTGTTGGATAATAAGGCCTATATTCTGCTCTCAGGTATGATATTATACAGAAAAAAAATGGTACTAATATCAAATATGACACATTCTATTCTGAATTCATCCAAACTAATAATAGTTCGTTTGAAGGTTGGATGCTTCTTTAATATAGAATAGTTTTGGACTTGCATTCTCTTTACTTGTTTTGAATCACAACGTTTTAACTGGTAAGTATCTTCAGTCATCTTCAGGTGAATGCTAAATTAATACTACAGCTCTATTTATACTCTCCAGGTTCAATGGACACACAACTGAGTTGTGCTCATACCAGATGAATCATGCGTTTAACTCTTATGTGGTCTTGGTTAATTTTACCTTAGATTTCTCGTAGTTCCGGAACTTATCACCTATACCAGGTTCATACCGGGCTTGAATATAGAAGAGTTTTGGACTTGCATTGCTTTATTTGTTTACAATCACAACGTTTGAATTGGTAAGTATCTCTAGTCGTCTTCAGGTAAATTCCTAATAAATATGGTAACTACAGCTCTATTCATACTCGCCAGGTGCAATGACGCTCAAGTGAGTTGAGTCATGTGTTTGCTGATTAGTTTTACTCTTATTTGGTCTTTATTAATTTAACTTTAGATTTCTCGTAGTTATCATACATATTATAAAAAAGAAACTAAGGTAGGGAGGTAAAAGCTATTTTTCTCTTAGATGTGCCGTTCCAATACTACAGCCTGTCAAAGTCTAAAAATGGCATATTTTAAACGTCAATATCTCAAAAACAATTGAATTTATACATATGACATTTTATGCAAAACATACGTGGAATTGTATAAGAAATTAGAAAATAATATAATATATAGGGTATTCCTTTTAAAATAACGAACATGTTTTAGAAGTGGCAATAACATTCCTGAAAATATTTTAAAACGATAAACCATGATTGTTTATCTGATCAACCAAATTTTTGAAAAAACGTATCACCCGTTTGCCATAAACGGCGAACGTTCCATCCACAGTGAAACACCCTATATTTTCCATTTCAGCATTTTGTATTGTACCAGACATACAATTAACAGGTTAGGTTCAGAGTTAAGTTGATATTCATTAACAACACTATATTGGTATACAAGAATCTCATACGTAATCACTAGGTTAATTCAATAGGTTTAATTAAGCTTCTTCTTATGTCAAAAAATAAGAAAATAGAGATTGAATTGTCACTTAATCTGAATTTAAAAATTTCCCAAGGCATCTTTAAGTTGAACTCTCACAACGTTGAATTTTCCTTATATTGTCGGCTATAAATTTCAAATTGATGAACCATGAAGTTGACAGGTGAAATTTCAACAGATAAATAGAAAATAATTCTGGAAAACACTGGTGTTTTCTGTTTCATTATTTTAAGAATAAGTGTATTGTTCAGTGGCGGCTCGCTGTCCTAAAAATGGTGAAGAGCTAGGTATAGTGCGGGTACTTAAACAAACATTGACTAATTTATATTTTTATTACGTACAAACACACAATAAAAATTAAACTAACTAGGTACGTACACTGAATTAACTGAAAAATAAAAACAAAACTTTTTAATCACACAGTAAAAAACGATAACTATAACCGTAAGTTTCGCAAAGCCTCAATATAAATGTCTTAAGGTTAGGTGAACCAATGCTAAAACAATGGTGCATACGAGTGATCTATTTTTAAATTGCCCTTCATCGCCATATGCAAATTGTTACATGTTCTCGAGTGACTGACGTCACGTAACCATAGCAACGGTGAAAAGTCACTTGGACGTTGGGTCTTCATCTTTACTTGCTGCTCTGAGCTCTCGGTCCGAGGCTAGTGCACGGGCACGGTCGGCTGGGGCGCGCCAAAATGCACGAGTGTTAACAATAATTTTATTATTGTCCATCGGAGTTAACCGTGGCCCTATTATGCATAGGGACATTCGGATTAAATTAATATTATTAATTCGAAAATAATTAGTTTTTAAGGGCTAAAATGGTAGCTGTACTGGTACATTAATATTTAATATTGTCGAAAAAATTTCCTCCTGGTTTTATTTTTTTTGGTGAAGTGCCGCTTCACCTACTTCACCTGACGAGCCGCCACTGGTAATGTTGTTTGACGACTAATTTTATGCGATTAATTTGGTTTATTTTTAATAAAAATTCATACATTTATAATTGATATAGAAATATTCACGAGAGAAATTGTTTTTCGACATTTGACATCCAGATATATAACCTCGGCCGGCTGATTAGGACTTTCAAAATTTCCCCAGATTTTGACAGAGACGTATTCAGCCTATGTCAGCTTGTGGTGCGTTTTAAACTGTGTTAAGATCGTTTATAGTGCAAATCTTGTAATTTTGGACATTAATTGAACGTTTTATTTAATATATATTTGATTGTGGGAGTTAATTTTATTAAGTTAAGTTATTAATTTTTTCCAAAATGTTCATTCATTAACGTATGATATTCTGTTTTAAACTATAACTAACAATTAATTATTGATCATAGTTATTATTTGCCTAGTACCTCAGCTGATGCCATTTCTGAAGAGAATAAGGTAATTTTAAACAGTTTAAATTTATTTTTATAATAATTTCTTACATTTAGTCATGTAAAGCATTTGTACCTGTTTTGTAGGAAGCGCCTTGGCGTAGGGATATAGACTTTCAACTTTGGAACTAATGGTCGCGGTTTCGAATCCCGCTTCGGACACAACTTTTTTTTTTTCGGTATTTATTTATTTTTTAAATCAATTTCAACTAAGTAAAATGCAAGATAATTATTAAATTTAAATTTTTAAAATAAAAAATTATTCCCAATTATTATGAATGTCCCACTTATAATGGAAACAAGCTTATATTTTCGGTGTTTTTGAATTGATTATTTTGAATTTTAGTGTGGTTTCATATGATCTTAGGGAGCATTTTGTTATTGCTAAAAACTTTAGTTAACTCACGCCTGTTTGCACCAGTTATCCCTAAAAGTTAAACTAAGTAAAGGTGAATCTTATCTTAATGTTTTGCTTTGCTTGCGTAATGCTTTGCACAGGTTCCATTTAGCAAATTCTTAGCTAAGGATTAAATACACCTAACAACAACGCTATTTCTTTGCTTTTAGTTAAATCTTCTTCTTCTGGTGCCGTACGCTTTTTGTAGCGCGTTGGCGATCACGTGTTCACTGTATAATGTGAAGTGTGCCTTCTTCGGCTCTTCTAAATATCGTGGCGGCATCAGCGATGTTACACCAGTTTCTAATATTACGAAGCCATGAATGTTGTTTAAGTATAGTTTTGAGCAGAATATACCTAGGACCTCTTAAAATATGTCCCAGGTATGATGTTTTCCTTTTTTTACTATGTCTAGCAATTGCCGATGTGTTCTTGCTCTTTGTAAGACTTGCTCATTTGATATGTGGTCTACCCAGGGAATTTTGAGTAACCTTCTCAGGATCCACATTTCAAAGGCCTCGATTCTGTTAATGGATTTGGCCTTTAGTGACCAGGTTTCTGCTCCGTACAGTAGTATTGGCCATATATAGCACTTGACAACTCGCAGCCGGAGATTTAAGGGTACTTCTTGCCGTAGGAGGTAGGTATTAAACCTAACAAATGTGCTCCGAGCAACAGCTACACGTATTTTGACCTCATCATCATTATCCCACTTGTCGTTCAGCGTTGTGCCAAGATACTTAAACTTGTTCACTCTCTCGATCTGCATATTATTGATGTAGAGGTGTGCGTTCTCATGAGGCTGTCGACTCACTATCATCAGTTTGGTTTTACTTATGTTGACCTCGAGGCCAAAATCTTTTCCCATTGTGTTTATAACATTTATGGTTGCTTGTAAATCCTCTATATTATCTGCTAATATAGCTGTGTCATCGGCATAGCGCAAATTATTAATGGGAATGCCGTTCACCTTGATGCCTCTTGGGTTTCCTTCCAGTGCCAGTTGAAAAATCTTTTCCACGTAGACATTGAACAGCAGTGGAGATAATATGCACCCCTGTCGAATCCCTTTAGCAATGGTTATGTTCTTTGTGTGTTGTGTCATGAAGTCTCAGCTTTGCTGTTTGGTTCCAATATAGTTTGTGTATTATTTGTATATATTTTTCATCAATTCCTGTCTCTCGTAAGATAGGTAGGAGTAGATCATGTCGTACGTTGTCGAATGCTTTTTGGTAGTCGATGAAACATACAAATACGTCTTTTCGTTGGTCATAACATTTCTGTACTAGCAGTTGCATGCAGTATAGGGCTTCTCGTGTGCCTAAGCCATTTTTAAAGCCAAACTGAGTTTCGCCAGATTTTTCTTCGCACTTTTGGTATATTCTTTTGTGGATAATTTTCAGGAATGCCTTTAGTGCATGGCTCATAAGGCTGATGAGTCGGTGGTCTTCGCACGTTTTAGCGTTTGGTTTTTTAGGGATTGCGACAAAGGTGGAAGTTAGCCAATCGCTTGGGATCTCTCCAGTGTCATATATGTCATTAAAGAGTTTGCATAACCTTTTGGTGTTTACCAGTTTTTAGTTAAATGCCGAATTTTAAATTTAGGAAACATTGGTCATCATAACCTCGTTTTTGTTTGTCTATTTCTATTTATTTATTCTATTTTATTTGGACGGGTTTTTTCTTGAAATATAGTTCCTAGAAAATGAGTTTATCCAAGGAAAGCAAAAAAGATGAAAGAAAAAGAGCACTCAATTTTTCCTTTAGAGAGAAAACTCTACTTTTGAACATTATGCAACATTTTAAAGATATTGTTGAATTTAAGAAAACTATCGCTCAGACATGGCCAGAGAATGACGAAGTCTGGGATAAAATCACAAAGGCTCCCAGACTTCAGAAGTATACCCAAGAGGAAAGGAAGCCCTAAAAAAATATAATAATATTAAAAAAAGAGTTTGAAAAGAAGAAAATAAGAAAATTGGAGGAGGATCCTTTAAATACAAAGATGATCCAGTTAAGCAATTGGCTCTCAGCCTAATGAATGAAAAGACAGTTTTTGACCTCGACAGTGAGTTTGGTGGATTATGGAAACTGATAATATTATCTTGGAGATTAAAGAACACAATATCCCCAAACAACGAAGAACATAATTATACTATTCTGCAAGTCTGATTGTTTAAAACACACTTGGACAAAACGACGTAGACCAAACCAGTTGACGTCATCAGGAGTGATGAAGGAGAATCTAGAATTAATAAGGGAAAAAAAGGAATGTTTCATGGCAGAAAAAAATAGGATTTTAGCTCGAAAACAATAGAAAGAGGAATTATTTCTTTTAGAAAAGAAAAAACTTTCATTAGAAATTAAGCAAAAAAAAAGGAGTTAGGGTAATTATTTGAAAATTGAGTTATTATGATTTTCTTTACATTTAAGTTAAAATGAAATACATTTGTTATTTTATACTAAAGAATTGTTTCATCACTAACATGAAAATGTTTTGCTAGTTTGGATTTTGATTTATTTTTAGTGATATGTACATAATGTTACATTGTTTTTAGTGTTTTGTGTTTGTTTTATAAAAATATATTTTGTGGTAATTTTCTGCGCATTACTTTTATGGAAACATAGCTTTAGGTTTATAAAAAATTAGTGATCCCATGCAAGTATTTTTAGAAAATTTCTCTTCGTATGTTCCCAAAAAAGGAAAAGTTTACAGAAATAGCAAATATTTTTTTGTACATAAAACATCATATATTTGCCTGGGCATTCTTATAATAGGATCATCGTCCTCATCATCTTTAAGTATAAGATGATTATCGAAAATATCCATTTTAAATTATGTTTACAATAATTTTCTGACACAAAAGTGTAGAAACTGTCAACGGTAGTAGCTTTTTAAGGTTAGAAAAGTGGGATCTAAACCCAAGTTCATCTGAGGCTTAAAATTAGTGACAGTAGAGTGTAACTTAAAGTGCAATGTTGCAGTGATGCAAACCAAATCTCATACTTAAAAGGCACTTAAAGTTAGGGTGAAGCTAAGTGTGACTGGTGCAAACAGGCGTCATTAGCGTACGGATTTATAGGGGTTGTAAAATAATAATATACCGTTAGCGATTTTAACTACTAGTGGCTTAAAGAATATTAACTGTTTAAACATAAATTTTACATATTAAAAATTTGTAATTTCTAAGTCCTATCCTGTAATTTACGTCAAATCATACCAACATGACACACTAAAATTAACCATTCATATCACGTGATGGAGCCAGAATCTCGCGAGTTCTATCATAATTATTACTATACTTAGCTTGCAATTACTTTATCATGTCATCATCCATTGATTAAAATAAAAATAAATTAAAACAAATTAAATCTTTGACCCTTGATAAAAGCGTTACATACTAGTACCGCTGCTGGTTTAAATAAAATATGTTACTTAACAAGCTCTAAAGAAGTTAATTGGAGTCAAAAACCTTGCCAAATTTCCATAATGGAAGTTTAGATGTTTTTCTACAAGCTTCGAATTCACAATCATCGCCATTAACGCTAATGGGGGCAATCACTTACTGTTTATAAATATGTATTTTCCACGTGAAAACGGCGGAAAGGGCAACAGGTATTTTATTCATGTACCTATATTTCAGTGTTGAGAAAGCAAGTTTAGGAGGAATGAATACATATTTTGATTACAATTATTGTTTTATACGAAGTCCTTCAGATATAAAGCCTAATGGTATATTATGGAATAAATGTATTTATTATTTATAGTACAGGGTTATCCAAATATTAAGTGTGCACCATTGGTAACTTTGTTATTATTAAGGATGCAGAATTGTTCAAACTAGTAGTATTTTTACAGCTCATTATGATACAAAATAAAAAATACGTGCATCGTGTTTTTGAGGTTAGAAGTAAAATTTAATTTTTTTAAATGGAATACCCTATATATTTTTTTATTTTCTAATTCTCTATGAAATTCCACTTATATTTTGTATAAAGTTGCATATGTCTAAATTCAATTGTTTTTGAGATATTGACGTTTAAAATATGGAATTTTCATACCTTGACAGGCTGTAGCATTGGAATTTCATCTTAGTTTTTGATTCTCTATCTAAAAGTTACAACTGCCAGTTTAACAAGTTAAACAAAAAAAAATAGTTTTACTATTTAAAGGGGGTGTGCGCCAAAAAAAAGTTTTAATACAAAAAAATCTAAGAATAACGGTTCAAACCTCGTCATTCTACGACTAACCATTACTGAGAAATAGCAAGTTAAAGTTTGCGTGATGTCACGAAAGCTTCAGCTAGCAGCGCTCTGTACATTTTTTTAATCTCCAAACTATTTTTTCATTAGGCAGGAAGGTTTTCATTAAATTATTTTTAATAACCCGACGAATACTAAGCGCTAAAACCTACGTAAATTCCATGTACTATACTTATTTATGCAGCGGCCAAGCTCTTGTGACGTCACGCGCTGAGTTATGACATCTTTGCAGAGGCATATCTCCTTTATTGTTTGCGATAGAAGGGTGCGGTTTAGACTATTATTCTAAGTTTTTTTTCGTTATTTTTTTAAATAAAATTGTTTTTATGACGCACACCCCCTTTAACATGTTAAACCGGAAGATGTAGCCTTTAGATAGAGAATAAAAAACTAAGATTGGGAGGTGAAAACCATATTTTTCTAAGATGCGCCCTTCCAATGCTACAGCCTGTCAAAGTATGAAAGTTCCATATTTTAAACGTCAATATCTCAAAATAGTTATTTACGATATAAGTGTTGTAAAGATTCATATTACAACACGAGATGTTAAAGTTGTCAAACGAGGCGTCAGCCGAGTTTAATAAAACATCGAGTGTAGTAATATGAATTTACAACAAGAATATTGTACACAATTTTATCTACTTTCATCTATGAATAAAAATATTTGGCAAAAGGCATTTTTAAAAATAAAAATGCACCTGTAAAAATGCACCTGCTATTAAGTTTACTATCAAGTTTTTTATGTTACCTTTCGCATAGTTACTGTTTCGCATGGTTACTGTCGAAACTTTGTCAAACAAATTCAAAAATATAAAAAGCGTTTTTCAAAATAAGCGATTCTGATGGAAGTTTACCCTCTGATATAGAAGCAGCGGCAAACGAAGCGATCTAAAGTTTAGTTCCGACAAAATCCAAGGCGCGGTATGAGTTGGAGTATCAGAAGTTTGAAGATTGGTGCAAAGCTAACAAAATAAAGGAGGTGTCTGAGAAAATCCTTTTGGGTTATTTTTCCGTAAAGCAACGCTCCCCGAAACCATCTACACTATGGACTCACTACTCAATGTTGAGAACTATGATTTCAGTCAAGAAAAATCAAGATATAAGCAGATTTTCTCAACTAATCGCATTTTTGCAAAGAAGTTCAGGGGGTTACAAGGCCAAAAAGTCCAAAGTTTTCACAAAGAAGGACGTATGTAAGTTGCTTAGTACTGCAGATGATGAAACATATTTACTTATGAAGGTTGTTATGATAATCGCATTTTTGGGGCTTGTCGGCGCGAAGAGAAGAAGAACTAGCTAACTTAATGCTGGATCATATTGAATACAATGATTTGTATATAAAAATTGTTATTTCATTCTCGAAAACTAAAATTATGCGAGAATTTGTTATAACAGAAGGAAATGTGACAGGTGTCAACTGTTTAAGTATTTTTCGAAAATATGCTAAACTTAGTCCTCTTAACGCAACTCACAGGCGGTTTTTTGTATTCTATGGAAAAGGAAAATGCACCTCCCAGCCTGTCGGAATTAATAGTTTTGGAAGTATACCAAAAAAGATTGCAACAACACTTGGATTAAATAATCCCGAAGGATACAGTGGATATTGTTTTAGGAGGTCCTCAGCCACCATTCTAGTTGATGGTGGTGCAGATATGCAAATGTTAAAGCATCATGGGGGCTGGAAATTCTCTTCTACGGCAGAAGGCTACGTTGAGAATTCTTTAGAAAATAAGAAACAAATAGCAAGGAAGATCATGGGGTCAGACACGGATTTAATGATTGGAAATTCGAACGTAAAGGGCTCCATCACATCCACTTCTGGTATACAAATTTCTAACTGTAAAAAGTGTATTATTAATGTTTATAATAAACCTTAAGTGTTATGTTTTAATTAATAATTATTGGTAATTAATTTTATAATTGTTAATAATAAATCATTCTTCAAAATAAACTGCCATTAATACAACAACCATTTATGTCTATCTAAAGAAATTCTCTCAAATACTATAATCCATTATACCCTATTATTTCAAATTCTTCTTTATTTTGTTTACAATACTCTTGTTGACCTTTTCTCATCTACCATTTTGTCCAAGCTCCGTTAAGATGATAAAAGGCTTCCTTTCTAACTCTTTCATTTTATTTAAACCACTATCTGTTTCTCCTGATGATGAATCTTTTTACATTCGCACTATATATCCTAAATTAAAAGTTTTTCCTAAATATACCAGAGGAGGAAAACCTAAATTTTTCATTTTTCTTTCATCTTAAAATAATTACTAAAAATCGTTGTATTATAAAAAGTATTGAAAATTATTTTTTTAATAAAAATAACTCTTTGATACTCCAATATCTGGGAGTCAAAATTTAGAAAGCTTTAAAAAAACCATTATTTAACATGGCGAGGATTCGGGATAAAAGAACGCAATGTTTTTGGTCCAATTTAGTATATGCATATAGATACAATATCGCATGGTGATGCTAACCTTGAAGAGAATCTAATGCTCAATCATTTGTTTTTGTCATATCTGTAAAAACAAAAAAGACATACGAATAATAAAATATGTTTTTTAAGTAAAGTGCGCTCTGATGGCATATTACTCTAAGTAACTTTTAACATTTTTGTAACTGAGTACTAAAAATCATCAAAGTGAGTCTCGGTGCCAAACATAAATTTGATTGGTTAATAAATAATTACGTATTTATATTAAATTACGCAAGTTAAAATAAAATAAAACTTTGATGGGCTGTAACTTGTAAGATATTAACATTGAGATTTTTTGTAACATGCCCATAATTACCTGTATTTTGAAACGTAGAATAACCTGTTTAGGTCTCCAAATAAAGTTTCCAAACACTCCATATTATAATATGAAAAACATGAGTTAATAAATTCCTTACATTTGTTATTATCAAGCATAACTAAGTAAACCAAAAACAAAATGTCTAGAAAACATAAGGTTAGTCAAGTTTTACATGTCATATTTTATGAATGCTGGAATTGCCCACAGAATGTTGCGAATTTAAACATTAACACCCGTATTCACAAAAGGGGTTTAAAATATAGACCACCGAAATAATTAGATTGAATAGTCTCACAGTTGTGTTTTCACCGTGGCAATATTTTATATGCCATATGACGCTTCCATGTTAATTTGATTTTTTTGTAATTAAATCGTCTTACCTATAAGTAATTTGACCAGGATGTTATTGCCAATACAGTTTTGTTAAAGAATACAGTACGTACTGAAACGTTTTTCTTTATAAACTTGATGCAAAACCAAAAAAATAATTACAATACAAAACTTAAATTTAGGATTCTTTAATGAATACGGCTGAATATGTATGTTGCAGTCGGTATACAATAGCAAATTAACTTTCTAACAAAAATTAGGATTACAGTGAAATTCCTACAGAATGAGCCTATCGTATAAATAAAAACATTCAAATCGGACAATAGGTTTAGAAGAAATTTCACATTGCACATTTCTAGTGGTGCGTTCAGTAGATCCCAATCCGCTAAAATATCCCATGGTGAGTGAGAGAACTCTTATTTTCATGTAGAAAACAAATCGAAGAAAAAGATACAAGCGAATAAAAATCTTTAAAAAATTACTAAAGTTCATTCTATTCTAAAAATTATTGGGAATTATTTTTATTTTGTTAATAAAAATAACTTTCTCACATCCAATATCTGTAAAGTCCAAATTTAATAAGTTTCCATTAATAAACATTAACATGATGATGATTTTTACTGTATATTAACGACCTTCTAGTGAAAACCCAAAATCCAATTTATAGCTTTGCTGATGACAGCACACTTGTCTCATCTTTTACCTTGACTCCCCAAACATCCGCTACCGACGCACATCTTCGCAGGCAGCATGAAGTATTGCGCCTCAACAATGACCTGGAAGAAATTTTGGCTTGGGGTGACAGTAACCAAGTCGAATTTAATGCTAAGAAAACCCAGGCAGCAGTCTTCTCCAAAAAGGTTAACATTGCAGAACCGGATATAGTCATGGCAGGATACGCAATTCCCCTGGCACCGTCTATTAATTTGCTGGGGGTCAATCTGGGAGGTAATATGTCTTGGCATGATCACGTTGCCGCAATTGCCAGGGCAGCTGCACAGAAACTTGGTGTACTTTTCCGCACCAAGAGGTTGTACACACCTCATCAACTTTTGACACTCTACAAAGCCCAGATTCGACCATCATTAGAATATTGCTCTCATGTCTGGAGCTCTGCACCCAAGCACACCCTTCGGCTGCTGGATTCCATTCAAAGGAGAGCCGTTCGTCTGATCGGCGACCCCGAGCTGACTAAGACCCTCGATAGCCTGGAGCATCGAAGACAGGTTGGTGATTTGGCTCTCTTTTACAGATATTTCCATGGCAGGTGTTCGACTGACATTGCCCACTTGATTCCACCTAGAGCAATGCAAAACAGAAATACACGGCGAACCGCTGTCGCTCATCCATATGTTGTTCAGCTTAGTACTCCTCGAACTTCATTGTTCAAGAATTCTTTCTTCTGGAGAACGTCATCATTGTGGAATGATCTTCCTGAGGTCTTGTTTCCCAATGAATACAATCTTCAACGTTTCAAGACCAACGTTAATCGCTTTTTTCGCACTCGCACCGCTCCCAGAGCGCCTTAAAGGATTTTTCCTATAGTGCAGGTGTTTTATCATAAAAAAAAAAAAAAAAATGATTGGATTGAAAAGAATGCAATGTTTTTAAATTATACAGGGTGCTACAAATTCGTGTCCGTACAAGGGGATCTCGAAAATGCAAAGACGATAAAATTAAGGCAAAGTTACGTATTATGGAGCGAAAATTGTCAATATTCCGAATATCTTCGGAGATATTTAAAAAAAAAACAAATTTATTTTAGGTGTTTAATTTTTTGCGTCTTCATTTTTGACTTGGGAAAAAACACTTTCTCATAGCCATTTTTTTTGTTCTACAAGATGGCGTTATAAGTTTTTAAATTCGACATTTCGTTTTTTAGATACAAACCTTAAGTCAATTTTTTTAAATATGGATCTGGAATTTTAAAACTGTTTTTAATTAATTAAATTATTGGTTTTCAATTTTAATGTTTTGTCATCAAATAACACATCATTAGTATTTCATATTATCCTTACTTTACTATTACGGCCCTGACCTTTATTTTTAGGATTACTTAAATAGTGAAAATACATTACAGGAAGTTATGGTGTTTAAGTCGTTTATTATTTTAATAAGATTTAATGTAATACTCTAGGAAGTAAGTAAGTTTTTACGACATGAGAACTAATTCTATTTTTATTTATTTTAAATATAACATTCTAAGTTCTATGGTTTTTGCCTTAGACCTGGACCAAAATATTAAAAACAGAAATAAAGTAATGCTCCTCAGTAAAAGAAAGGTAACTGGAGGGTTAGTCTAGTTATGTTACTGTGATGCGCTTATGTTTGTGTAAAAAACAATTTCAAAATTTGCTTACTGTGTATAAGGTCTGATGATGCTAGTTTCAGGCGAAACATGTAACAAAAATAAACAGACTAAATATTCACGGACGAGACATTGGGTCTTTTTTATTACAAAATATTAAATTTCAAGCATCTTTGACTAAAAATGAACAGATTCTTCTAATCAGAAATTGGTTTTTAGTGTAGTAGACTCTAACAGCCGTATTCACTAAAGAAATCCAAATTTAAAACCGTCCTAAACTGACCGTTCTAGCTTTAAAATGACAAATATCTCAATAAGTCAACTAAGTTTTGTATTGTATAACGTTTTTATGATTTTTCTTGAAATGTATAAAGAAAAAAGTATTTTAGCTCGTACTGTATTCTTTAATGGAACTAAAATGTGTTTGCAACAACATCCCGGTGAAATTATTTATTGGTAAATTACAAGAAAATCAAATTAATCCAAAACCCTCATATGGCATATAAAATATTGCCACTGTGAAATCACAATTGAGGGGCCCAATGCATAAACCAGTCAAGTCACATTGGGCAAAATGTTGAGGAAAGGCAAAAATCTTTTTTGGAAGAAATTATAAGCTCTTGATGATTTTTGTATATTTTTTTATTTGTAGAAAATTATATTATTGTATTTGTCAAAAAACGCACCTTATTAAGCGAATAAATAAGGGAGATACAAGGAAAAAACTAATGGACTTGACTGATTTATGCAAAGTATTTTCATTTTTTTGAGGATGAAAATTTCAAATATAACAAAATTTAATATTAAAAATATTTATTTAAATGAAGCACAGAAAAAATTCAAAAAAGCATAATGCAACTTAAAAATTAATGCAAAGTTACAATATTTTTAACTCATTCGTCATCACTAAATTCTGATGCAGAAGTTTCCTTATTTTCTGAGAGGAAGCTTCGATGATATTTTTCGATGTCTTCATAAAACCATTGATCACATTGTGGCACATAATTTTTTGCCAGAGACATAACATAATCGAATTTATTCTTTTTAAGCTTTCGTCTTTCACTATACAACAAATTTGCAGCATTTGGTAAGGTCAGGGCTTGTAAATTTCTCTTATCTCTTATTTCAAAAGCAGTAAACAGGTTTAAGGATACTGTTTCACTACATTTAAAGACTATTCCCGTATCTAATTTTTCGTATTGCATGACACGATATCTCGAAATGGTGAATTTGTTAATTTTTCTTGAAGGATTCTTCACAAAGAAGAATTATCCGAGTCGGATTCTACAAAACGCTGAATTTTGGGGTTAGTTTTTCATTATCCGGGATATTATCTTCATCGCTATCTGTATGCGTGCCCTCATAGGAATCAGGGTCACTATCACTCTTGATCGACATTACACAAATTTATATTTCGATAATCCAAGTCGTTAAACACACAAAAATAGCAGCACAATATCGACAACAAAACATTATAAACCTTAATAACAGTACTGTGCAGAAACCAGCCAAGTCCTGGACTTGACTTGGCCGGTTTATGCAAAGTATTAAAACTCAGGCAACTAGTTATACGCTTCAGTTTCGTCATTTTTAATCCTATATAGCTGTTTTATGCAGTGGAAGATTCAGAATTTAAAACTGTGCATAAATAAGCGCTTAACTCATTTTGCCAAAAAAATGGACTTAATAATATAATAATAATAATAATAATAATTATAATAATAATAATAAACTCTTTATTTTGAAAGTATGCAGCATACAATAAAATAGTGTCAGATAGACCTTTTCAGTTTCTTTAGATTATTAATTTGCTTTATATGGTTTGGTAGAGCATTATATAACTTAATACACTGATAATAGGCTCCCTTTTCAAATAAAGTCAATCTATGCCTGGGATAGATATAATTTAGTGTTCGAGTAGGGTATTTCTTTTGTGCCTCGCTATTTTCAAAAATATTTTTATTTCAAAAAAAAAATAATACACACTCCTGTATGTAAATTCCAGACACAGTCAAGAGTCCCTGCTGTTTAAATTTACCTCTACATGAATCTCGCGGTCTTAAATTAAGAATAACCCTTAACGCCCTTTTTTGACAACAAAAGACTCTTGTTATGTCTTTGGCACTTCCATACATTACTAGCCCATATCTTATTCTAGATTCAAAGTTAGAGTAATATACCATTTTTCTAGTTTCTAAATTAACATATTTACTTAATATTCTAAGGGTGTAACATACAGCATTTAACTTTGTTACAACATATTGCACATGACTACCCCAGGACATTTTACTATCCAGAAACATACCTAAAACTTTAGTATTTTCCTTTAATTCAATATTACTGTTATTAATGGTTATGGTTTGCGGATTTTCCAGAGTGGATCGGTTAGTCTTAAACATGGTGATACCTGTCTTTGATTTGTTTAAAATCAGTTTATTTTTAACAAACCAATTATTTACTTCAAACATAAATTGTTGAACATTCCGCTCAAGAAACGCAAGATCCTTATATATCACTAAAATATTTGTATCATCTGCATAGTTGGTAACTTTAATATTTTGTTGTATCCTGGAAATTTCACCAATATTATTCACATATATGATAAATAGAATTGGCCCTATGACACTACCCTGTGGTATTCCTACTGTAATAGGTCTACTTGTTGAAAACACTTTGTCTCCTCCTTTACCTATCATTACCCTTTGTTCTCTTCCAAATAAGTAAGATTTAATCCATTCTAAGGTCCTTCCTCGTATACCATAAAGGTATAACTTTTTAAAAAGAATTTCATAATTTAAAGTGTCATATGCTTTTGACAGATCAAGGAATAGGCCTAACGGAATCTCATCACTCTCTAAAGTTTCCAAGATATTTGTTGTGAATTCAAATAATGCTGTTTGTGTTGACTTACTTGCAATAAAACCATGTTGTGTTATATTTAAAATGTTGTTTTCTACCATAAATTTCATGACCCTACGACATATTACGCGTTCAAATATCTTGGAAAAGGATGGAAGTAAACTGATAGGACGGTAATTTTCGATGTTGGTATCATCACCTTTTTTAAAAATAGGTACAACCAACGCATGTTTCAACTGTTCAGGAAATATTCCAAATTTCATAGAGTTATTAATTATATACACGAGAGGCTTTAAAATTACCGATATTACCGATTTTATTATATTATTAGATATTTCATCATATCCACAGCTACATTTGTTTTTTAGTCGTTTCACTATATCTAATATTTCCTGATCGTTAGTTAATTCTAATTCTATATTTAGTGGATTATGCTCTATATTTGAACTAAAAGGTAAGTTTTCTGCATCAGCCAATAATCTCGGTGCGACATTCACGAGAAATGCATTAAAGTTATCAGCCACTGTTTTTTTATCACCCTTTAATGTTAATTTCTTTGACAGCCGACTTGCCTTTTATTTCATTTACTATGTTCCAGGCGGATTTACTCTTATTATCTGAATTTTTTAACTTTTCTGTGAAGCGCTTTTTTTTATGATCTTTTAATAACTTATCGTATATTTTCTTTTTCTCAGTGTATAACTGCCTATATCTATTATTTACATTCTTCATTATGTACAATATATCTAGTTGATTTTTACACTCCTTTATCTCGGGATCATTTTGTAGGTACTTGGATTTATTTAGATTTCTAGAAGGAAGTTTTCCAATAGGAAATTTTTCATTGAATATGTTTAAAAATACTTTCATGAACGTAGCCCATTGTTCATCGACTAAGGATCCATCTATTCCATAGACTATCTGCCAATCCACCTGCTCAAGGGCATTCTTAAATTTATTTTTATTATTAGCGTTAATTATTCTTTTTTGGAAAAATACGTTATTTTTATTTTAAATATGAGCTGTTAATTTTTGCGCGGTATGATCCGAAATAAAGGAGTGTAGTACCTGGGAAGTCATGTTACCCTCAAAATGTGTAAGTATATTATCAATGCATGTTGCACTTGTATCAGTAAACCTAGTGTTGACTTGACTGGTTTATGCATTGGACCCCTCAATTGTAAGACCATAGATCTAAATATTTTCGTGGTCTAAATTTTAAACCCCTTTAGTGAATAGATACGGGTGTAAATGTTCAGGACCGTAATGATATAAAATGATAATTTATAAAAAATTGACAATGACAAAACGTTAAAATTTCAAAAATCTTTAAATTAATTATTTAATTTCTAAAGGCTTGTAATTTCTAAAACTGTATTTAAAAGTCCAAGTCCGCATTTAAAAAAATTTAATTGAGGTTGGTATTTTAAAAACGAAACGTCCAACTTTGCCGCAATTTAACCATCCTTGTATTTCTTTGTTTTGTACGCACACGAATTTATAGCACCCTGTATAGATACAATTTCGCATGGAGCTGGTAACTTTGGAGAAGAATTTAGAAATGTTGTCGTGATCCACTTTATTGATTACTTTTTACGGTAAGTATTACAATTTAAATTAATTTTAAAGTTTTTACTTTCTTTTTTTTACATCGATTTGGAGTCTTAATGATCCAGGAAAGTATATTTAAGTGCTAAGACGTGTCGCATAAATCGCTAAATTAAGTAAGCAAGTACGAAATATATCCCAAGGTAGAAATGTGTAAATTCAGCTGGTATTTAAAACTTTGTTTCAAAATATATGATGGTCTAAATCTCACCGAAAAACAGAAATTTTATTTGTATTAAAAATTATACATGTTATCTCCATTAAAACTTTCAAAAGGTTGCATCTGTTTAACTTAACGAAATTAATGATTAATAAATTAGAATAATACCTAAGCTTACAAAAAAGTCTCTCTTTCTTTTTTCTATCCTTTTGTAATTAGACCATTTTGCCTGAGCTACGAGATGTCGCTTGAAAATAACATTAAAAGTTCTCTCTTTCACTATATTTTCACTTACAATTTCTTTTTCAACATCGAATGATAAACGTTTATAAGAAACAAGAAGATAATTCTGTTTAGAGGTTGGAGACAAAATGATGTTTTTCGAATATGGAAGAGTTTTGGACTTGCATTAACTTTATTGAAACGTTGTGATTCAAGACAAATAAAGACAATGCAAGTCCAAAATACTTCTACATTCAAGAAACATCATTGTCACCAACCTTTAAACAGACACTAGAAGTCCGGTATGGACCCGGTTTCAGTTATAAGTTCCGTAACTACAAGAAATCTAAGGTAAAATTACCACAACCACATAAGAGTTAAAACACATGACCAGTGGCGTATTTAGGGGGCGGGGGGCTGCCGGTCTGCAGCGCCTCCCCCCTCCCCCCCCCCGAGCCTCGGAGCTCGGCTCTAAAAGTCTAACTGCAACCTCCTTCGTGTTACTCTTGGACTCTTAATTTAAATTTTTAAAATTATATACTTGGCTTAGATTACAAGGGTCTTGTAGAAAACATTTAGTTTTTAAACTTTTCCTTCTAAAAGTCGTGTTTTATATAGAGATTAAGGTTTCGGACGCATATTGTTTTAGTTATTGATTTATGATGCAATTTTAAAGGAAAACGAGTAAAAAGAATAATATTGTATAGTATTTTTCTATTATATACTTGTCTGTTCCGTTTTCCCTTTTTTAGAGCCCTTTTAAATCAACAAAAATATAACCCAATGCAATAAAATATTTTTTCAACAAAAACAAAAAACAATTAGGTACCTATTTATTTTTAAAAAGAAAAATTAAAGTAAATATTTTAATTGAAACACTTTTTATGAAAGAAGTGTGATAATTTATAATAAAAAAAATAGTGCGGGAAGAAACGAGAATGCTTTATAATGAATATACAAAACGGCACTTAAGAAAGAGTAATTCAAAACCTAAGCATTTGCACCAAAAACTGATCTACGCTCCTAAAATACATGATTTCTGATAATATCATCAACTTTGGCGTGGTAAGCGATACTTACTTTATTTTTAATTATGAAAAACCGAGCCCGAAAAACGCTGGTTGGAGTGACATACGTATGTTAAAATTCTGGATTGACACCAATATTCATATTTTTAACAAATATAAAAAATGTTTTTTTTTTAATAAAGAGCCAGCTAGGAATATCAAAAAAAAATTAAAAATATCATTTACAAAAACAAATTTAATTCAACCATGCAGAGGGGAAACGGTAATAATTTAATTTTCTAAATTATAGTAGTTAGGTGAATTTTAAACAAACTTTGGGCGTGCCCCGAACATTTTTCGCCTGCGGCGCTTTCCGCCTTTGTCAAGAAGTACAATATCATGAAATACATGTAGTCCCGCCTGTGTCCCTTTCTCTAGAAAAAAAATATCCTACTTACGCCCATTGAGCCCCCCCCGAGCATATTTTCTGGCTACGCCACTGCACATGACTCATTTCAGTTGTGATTCATTGTAGCTGGTGAGTATAAATAGAGCTGTAGTTACCATATTTAACTAGTATTCACAGGAAGACGACTGAAGATACTTACCAGTTGAAACGTTGTGATTCAAAACAAATAAAGACATTGTAAATCCAAAACTATTCTACAAACATGAAGATAGCTTATTAATTAATTTTTTTAGGATTCTATGACTTTACAGTGTTATATTTTCTTTAAAAGACATAATTTTTTATTAGTCAGATGGTAGTAAACATTTAAACACCTGCTGATTGATTTTATACTCTTTTGTTTAGTTGTTCAGGCAGTATTTTTTAAACGAGATCACTACATACTTACGTAATTTTACACACTTTACGCATCTTGCGAAAATACCGGTATGTTACCTTCACATTCCCCAAAATAATATTAAACTTGAAAAGTCACTGCCGTAAAAGACCCTTCAAAATCTACATAATAAATAGGTTTAGGTGCCCTACGAGCTTCAAATTTACTTTTATTAGCGTCAAAGGTAAACTGGAATAATCACGTTACGAATTGGCTATGAATTTGAATGCTGTACAAAACGAAAGATAAACATCTTTTCATACACACACATAAATAAAACTATAGTCTTTGAAAAATTAAACATTTAAAGAAAGCCGAATAGATAGGCGCACTACTCGCTACGTAAGAACCAACGTGACTTTGGAGCGCGCCGTCTTTTATTGCATAAAATAATACAATATCTTGCGTCTGAAATCGATCGAAAATGGAGACAAACATTAGTTCGTCTCCAAAAATGGTTGCCACATTTTTGCACTGATCCATCATTCTTTAAATATTGAAATTCAAAGCTATAGTATTACCAGTCGTCTTTGGGTGAATACTGAAGATGACTGGAGATGCTTACTAGTCGAAACGTAGTGATTTAAAAATAAATAAAGACAATGCAAAATTAAATATTTCATACTGTTTTTATTTAATTTACTTAAATTGTCATTAAAAGTCAAAGTATCTTGAAAATGATAACGTTTTCGTATGTTAAACAATTACAAAAAGTTTTAAATTGGCCTGTAGAGTTCAAAAATTCATTTAATTACTGGGTGTCCTATGGAAAAAAAATTAAGTTTTTGATATCCTTCTTTTTGAACTCACCCTGTATACTTAAAAATATGTTTAAAAGATGAAGAATATCCTTTAGACAAAAGCTCATTATCAACTAAAAGTAACTTATAATTGAAAATAACTATTAAATTACTTCGCACAATCGTTGACTCACCCGGTACAAGTTTAAAAAAATTCTAAAATTCATTTGCATACCATCACCGGCCAGTGTCAGATGTATCAGATTTTTATTGTGCAAACGTGCAAATACCCATATTATAACACAAGGTTTTTTTTATGTAAATATCAAACTAAAAAAAATTTCGTTTGAATTTCGCATTTTTATTCACTTTTGGAGATTAACAGAATATGCTAACATTTAAAGCACCAGGAGAAAAACAAAGAAAAGTTAGCATTTACATTAATTAATAAACAAAGGACCTAATGTTTGATACGAAAAAGGCTTTGTGCATATTTTACGTCATTTTAATAAGCGTTTGTTGTAAAAGTGAAAAAAGCCTTATAAACAATACTTATTATACCGACGATAGAATTTTTATTTATCCAACACTTGACAGTTATGACTGCCATTATCAATGTGATTTTAGACAAGTAAACTATGAAATAACACACTAGTGAGTTATAATCCATAACTCACCAGTGAGTTATAATCCATAACTCACCAGTGAGTTATAATCCATAACTCACCAGTGAGTTATAATCCATAACTCACGTTCATATTTAAAGTAGTATTCCATTTATTTATTACTATTACAAGCAGAATTTTTACACAAATTGATCGGGTTGACTGGAAATCCTTCAAGTATGGTGAAACTTCTTGATTTCTTGGTTTTAGGGTCTGGCAAAACTTCGTAAAAATATTTTCCTTTGTCTTGAATATTATCTATTTTCAAATTGACCAATTCATCGCATCTACAAGCACCGCTAATCCCATTATCAAAGCCACTTTCATCAACTCGTCGTCGGGAGCTTCGTTCAAAAACTTCTTTATTTCAGGTCGTTCTAATGTCTTGGATTTCTTTGGTTTGTATCCCTGTGATTTGCTTTTCAAGAACCTCGCTAGTTTGCCATATTTTGAAATATATTTTTTTTTTATAAAGGTGAATCGTCAAGCGAAGCATCGAGTATTTGGTCCATAGCGACGATGCATGGGGCTAATTTTCTTTTGCAAATGTAAAATATAAGCCAATAGAACATTTTCATCGATACCTTTTATCTTCCGTGAATTCATCCAAAACATTTTGAACTCCTTGTCGTAGGTTTTTTTCTTTAAAAAAGCTTTCCTTTTCTGGAGGGAAAACTGATAAGTGTCAACATTTATTTAAATATTTGGTATTTTAAACATGCCCGTAGCAACCAAACAATCAACCAACTTTTACCAAAATGTAAAAAAGTCACTGTCAAGTCATTCTGACATTTATAGCGTATGTTTACGAAACTTATTAATTATTATTATCTCATAAAAAACTATTTCTTCCACTTGTTGGATAAAATATTGTATGCAACTCGTGTGTTATGTTACCTAAGTCACTTGAGAATTTATACATTTATATATCTTTCTCGCGTGACTTATTTTCAACATAACACACTAGTACCATAAATAACTATTTTTTTTTAAATTTAAAACACTTTTTTTTGAAACCTATGGCTAGTTTAGTTAGTATATTGTATATAATACTGGGACTGGAATATCAAAATATCGAACAAATAGAATACTCATCAAGGAATACAGACGATTGGCCCGTATTTAACAAAAGTTGTACAAATTATTGGTAAAGTGCTTTATATAACTATAAATTAAGCAGTGGCAGGCTTAAAAACAAATAAAACAGTACAATCACATCATATTCAAAAACACGCCTAATGGTTTTTATGTCATCACAAGGAATCAAAATTCTAGCACCAATTATTTCCGTTACGCGACATAACCAACTTCGTCGTCTTGTTAATATTATTATTCATTGATTAGCAACTGTGCAAAACGCATTAAATCCATAATATGTTGTTTTGAATAAAACTAGCACAATAAGTTAGAAGAAAAACTAAGATTTTCATGTGGCGCAGAATGATTTATGTACTAGGATTAAAAAGAAATATTTCCTTTTTTAATCTAAATTTTTGATTTTCATGACAATATGGTATATTTTTTAGTGTATTTACTGCATTTTGTATAACCAGAATGTGGATTTATGCCATTTTACGTGGTTAGTATAAATTTATTCCTTTTTGCTTACTTCTTATTTGGATTTATTTCGTTTTGCATGAAGTAATTAAGTTTACATTATTGTATAAACCCAATAAAATTTAAAACTTCAGTGAAATAATTATTAATTATATATATATAAGATAATTGAAATAAAAGAATGGAAACTCTTTAAACAGAAATTAATATTTTTTTTTGGATTTATTTTACTTTATTTAAATGCGAAATGGATTTATTGCACTTTGCTTAAACGTGCATTGAAAATAACCCGTTTTGCTTAGCTGAGTGTTTTTGATATGGCTATTTCTAATTGATTTACCGCGCTTTGATCGAACTGGGTTGTTCTAATAATAGATTGACTAAAAAGCACTACATTTTTATATTTAGCTTGAAAATGATAAAAAATGGATTTAATGCGTTTTGCACAGTTGCTCCTCAATTATCGAGGTGAAACGATCGAGGTGAAATTGAAACCAATAAGATGCTTATGCACTAGATTAAAATTAAAATTTTAATTAGGAAATCTTACTGAGGTTGGTTTACTTTACCAAATAGTAATGTTAATATCGTATTGCTTTTTAAGCTATACCGATAGACAACAGAGCTCAAGATAGACACCGAATCTCACTCATAAAATTACTTTTGCGCCGAGCCTACAACTCATTGTTTATAAGAGGGCGATAACATGTTTTTCCTACGACCACCTATGAAAATGAGAAAAAAAGCACGGTTAACTTGGCCCGAAAGCACCGAATATCACACGCGTGTTGAAAGAAAATATTTCAACTCTAGAGTGGAAATACAAGGCACACTATTTAATTTAGGCATACTTATGATGCCAATTTGACAGACCACACCTATTTATTAAAAAGAACAAATTTTAGAAAGCAGTTTAGTTTACTTATCACGTATTTGTCGAGTGATTCAGAATTAGAGTGTGAAAATACGCCATCTGAAATTAGAAAAAAGTTAAGAATATACTGAAAAATTTATTACCAGTCAAAACAAGCACCGCTGAAGAAAATGTCGTATATTAAACTTAAGCAGAAAATGTTTATGGGTCGTCATAGCCTAGAGACTAGAGCCATGACCTACGAATCGAAAGATCATAGGTTCAAATCCCATCAGGAGCACTTGACTTTTTTTTATGAAAATATTAAATAATTTATAGAATTATTTTGAATTGAAATCTTCCTTGTTGGGTGAATTTTTTAAATTTATTTTTAATGCATCTTTTCTTGATTAAATAAAAAAAATTATTCAAGAAGGAAGATTTCAATTCAAAATAATTTTATAATTTATTTAATGTTTTTATAAAAAAAAGTCAAGTACTCCTGATGGAATTTAAACCTGTGACCTTTCGATCTATTAAATTGACATCATATGTTTAAATTAAATAGTGTGCCTTGTATTTCCACTCTAGAGTTGAAATATTTTTTTCAGCTCTAGAGTTGAAATATTTTCTTCACAAATCAAAGGTTTTTTAATAATTCTTTGTGGTCGTAGGAAAAATAGTGTACATTACTCGTGTGAAAGTGATTATTCTAAAACTCGGAGAATTTCCGCACTCGGCTGACGCCTCGTGCTAAATATCTCCTCGTTTGAAAAGTATCACTTTTATCACTTGTTATGTAATATACTATAGACTACTTACTAGGCAATCCAGGCACTGAATCGGTTATTTTACAAACCTAACACTGTCTCACCATATTCGTTTTTTATAATTAACCCACGAAACGATCAAACACTAAATTCTCACCACGTCTTTATTTAATAAAGCTGGAATAAATAATTTATTTTTCAATACTTCTTATTGTCAAAATTGTCATTTTTCATTTCAGTTATTTTCACTTGCTACCGCTAGGAGGTAAACGTTGCCAAGTTTTGCAGCATTCTCATTTTGCGAACTATGCGCCAGTGTGGAATAATCCGGAAAATAAATTTATTATGACTGTTTGTTTACTTATGTTGAGTTGCAAAAAGATTTATAAATTTCATCATGTAACAATGAAAGGCGCTTGATTAGTAAATTAAAAATTAAGGTAACCGGGCCTCTACGATTGCAAGAAAATTATTTATCCCAATGTCATGTTATGGCACAGTCAAACTTACTGGTTAGTTAATTATTAATAAAATTCTTTGTGCCACCCGACATTAGTATGTTAAAGGCAATTTTAAAAAGTCATTATAATGCTGATTCACTGTATTTTAAAATATATATTTACTTCTTGAATTCATGAAGAATAGGTGACGATGTAATATTATACTTAAATCGTTTTGACAAAATAACTATTTTATAATTAATTTCTACAGTAGTTCAGCTCAAAAGTTAGGTTAAGTTATGTCAAACTGACAATTACGTTCCAAGTTCGATTTGGTTGCGGTTTTCATTTAAATTTCGATACGGATACAATTACAAAATATGCCAACTCGACCTTGAATCATAATCGAACTCAATACCTGTCGCGTTCACAGTCGTTTGTCGTGCGCGCTCTTTCTGGAATATTGCTTAAAAGTTTCCATAAAGGTCGCCTTAGACAAATGTCGTCGTAACTCGAGAATCGAGTCCCCAAAGTGCGCCCGCGACGAACATGCGCCGTCGACTGTGATCGCGACCCTGTGTTGGTATAATATTTAATTCGCTACGTTGATCAGATCGATTTATGTAAATGTGGTAGATTATTGAAAATACGAAAATACCACCTATCCATTCAATGAGAAATTTTCTCGAAATGTTTGTCGTTATTAGTAGTTTGACTAATTAGTAGAGGTTAGAATAAGTTTTAGGCAATCCAACGATGTGTTTAATTGAGCTCAAATAAAATCCACAATATGAGAATCTTTTAATCATTTGGCAACAGTGTATTATACGCTCGTAAAAATTTCCTACTATTTTTATATGGTTTCATTCATGGAACTCGTCAGGAACTAAGTGGTGGTTTGAAGTTTAGTTCTTGACGGCTTGTTTTGATACAGGGAAATTCGGCGTCTATCTTTAGCTTTTTTGTCTATGGCTATACCCAATCATCTGTTACTATTACCCGCGATACCCCTTATTGTATAAAAATAGCAACAGGATGTTGTTACAGTAACAAAAATAAATTAACAAAAGCTATACGTATAGATCTGATAACAATATGTATGACTGCGCCTATATTAATCAGCGGTATTATTTCGGTTTATTGATTCTGAACCCTGATACCCAAACACTTCCTTGCTTCAGAATCAACAATGGCACCAAGAAAACGATGTGTATCAAAAACCTTTTTGATGGGACGAAGGTCCAAGACCAGCGTGAGTAGCGGCGCTCCAGTGGGGCCCCTCGCGCGATGAGCGGCCTGGAGTTCTTGCGATGCCCATGGACCACCACCATATAACGGTGTACTTTAGCGTGGGGCAGCGCGTGGAATCGGCGCTGTTCAGACCCAACACTCCAGGGGATCAAGTTAAGGGTGAGTATTTTTTTCTATAAACTAAAACAATTGGGTTTATTGATTCTATTAGATAGTGTGTATTCTCATTACATGTACCATTGATGTTATGTAGTGATTTTCTAGTTGGCACGCAAGACAACACTCGTTTAGTTGCTTAACCTAAACAAAAAAGTCCCCGTATATTTCTTAAGATAAACCAACTTAAAAGCTGTTTTGTTTTAACGAGAGTATATCATTTACTTTCTGCAAAATGGCGTTTTGTTGTTGAAAACCATTTCATATAAGAAATCATAAAACATATGATATTTAAAAGGTAAATGAGATACTTCAAGTGTCTCTCCACTAGTATGTTAATTTGAAAATTAACACGTTTGCTACCAATGCTATAGCGAAAAGTCTACCTTATTGTACCTTCTGAATCACCGGTGCAAAAACCGTGTAGTTCATTCGTGGACCAAATGTATCACATGATATCATGTACTAAGATATTTAATTGGATTTTAAAAATCCCGGTATATAAAAGCCGGCAAATAGTTTAGTTAGTGGTATATAAATACACCAACTAATTTGAATGTTAATTGGGCATCACCGTTATTCATAATGGTCGAGTTATACGTGCTAATTTAAACTATAGTAAAATTTGCTGTCAAATAATATTTATTTTCATTACCGTTTAAAAAAAAAGAATATACAGTTTAAAAAAGAAATAATACATAAGTAATAAGTTTAAGTTTGTATGAATTTAATGTCTTTTTTGGAAACATTCCAGACACAACGCGGGCGAATCTGGACACTCCTCATTTTTAGTAACATTTATGTTACAGAACTTATGGTTTGGTTAGGGCTTGACTGGTGTTCCTGTAATAGTTAATTACCAAATAAACATCATATTTACTTGATTTTTCATAAAAAGTAAACTTCACAGTGCAACAGTTAATAACGAGAAAATCTATGCACAAAATAAAAGCGAACTGATCTCTAAAAATACCAAATACAACAACAATACTGCCTGCCGGCTCTGTGATATTGAAAGAACGCGGATAAAACAAGTGTATTGATGAAGTACGAACAGTTATGTGCGTGGGCAAGAGCGTAAGAAAGAGATCACATCCTAACCGCTGTCGATATCGGTGCTGTAACAATAAGTTCTTGACGGGTTTTTAGCTGATTGAAGGGCAAGACATTCGAGTGTTCATGAATCTGTTCGTAAGGAAAATCCATTTTCGGAATTAAGGAATTTATCCTGCAAAAAGAACCACGCTGGAGAAAGAGAAGGTTTAACAAAGCTGCCACCATACACCAAAATCCAGGTTGTTTGAGTAAGCCTTTATTAGATATGAGAAACTTGTGGAAACCTGGAAATGTAATTTTAGAACAAGACCACGTAAGAGTTAAACCCATAAGTCTTCGGGGATGAGCACGACTCATCCAGTAATACATCATACACCTAGCTAGTAAAAATAGAACACGTAAGAAATACATGCATGACTCTGCCCACTAGTCATGCGTCACTGCACCTACCTAGTTTAAATAGAGCTGTAGTTATCATACTTATTTAGTATTCACCTGAAGACGACTGGAGATGCTTACCAGTTGAAACGTAGTGATTCAAAACATATAAAGACAATGCAAATCCAAAACTCTACTGACGTTCAAGAAATGTCATCGTCTCCAACCTTTTAACAGACATATTAATAACAATATTTTGTTCTTAAAGCTTTATTACCTTATTTCAAGTAAAAATATAGATAACACTTGGAAAATAAAAGGATGAATAATTTGTTTATTTTTCTGACATAAATTCATTTAGGATAATTAAATCGGATTACTCTTCAAAGTGTCATTTCTTTTTCGAGGGCCCGTCCGTGTACCGGATGCACTTAGGCCAGGTTTGGCCCATTGTGCTCACCCTATTTGATTGTTACACCGACTTCGTGATCTCTCTTCCTTGCACTAGTTTGTGTAGGTCAACTGGGAAGATGACATCTGGTACCAGTTTTGGTTGCCCGAGAGTTTGTTGCCTCTTCTAATCCAGTGACTCACAATGGCAAACTATATGCTGTACAGTTTCTCTGTCTTGTCCGCATAATTTGCAGTCAAGGTCTCCATTGTACCGTTGTATTCTGTGCAGGTGGTTCTTGACAGCCTTGTTTCCTGTCAGAATTCCTTTAATGGTTCTCAGCTGGTTCCTGTTCATTTGAAGCAACTGTTTCGTAAGTCTTGGGTCTGGATCCCCAATGAAGCTTTTGCTATGGGCTAATCCCTGTCTATTACTCCAGTGGATTTTGTGTTCAAAGTGTCAGGCTTGATATTATAATACAAAAAATTTGGGGAATGTTGGCAAAATTGTCAACATGCCGCTTTCTTTTTTTTTTATGATAAAACACCTGCACTGTAGGAAAAATCCTTTAAGGCGCTCTGGGAGCGGTGCATGTGCGAAGAAAGAGATTAACGTTGGTCTTGAAACGTTGAAGATTGTATTCATTGGGAAACACGACCTCAGGAAGATCATTCCACAAAGATGACGTCCTCCAGATAAAAGAATTCTTGAACAATGAAGTTCGAGGAGTACTAAGCTGAACAACATATGGATGAGCGGCAGTGGTTCGCCGTTTATTTCTGTTTTGCATTGCTCTAGGTGGAATCAAGTGGGCAATGTCAGTCGAACACCTGCCATGGAAATATCTGTAAAAGAGAGCCAAATCACCAACCTGTCTTCGATGCTCCAGGCTATCGAGGGTCTTGGTCAGCTCGGGGTCGCCGATCAGACGAACGGCTCTCCTTTGAATGGAATCCAGTAGCCGAAGGGTGTGCTTGGGTACAGAGCTCCAGACATGAGAGCAATATTCTAATGATGGTCGAATCTGGGCTTTGTAGAGTGTCAAAAGTTGATGAGGTGTGTACAACCTTTTGGTGCGGAAAAGTACACCAAGTTTCTGTGCAGCTGCCTTGGCAATTGGGGCAACGTGATCATGCCAAGACATATTACCTCCCAGATTGACCCCCATCAATTTAATAGACGGTGAAAGGGGAATTGCGTGTCCTGCCATGACTATATTAGGTTCTGCAATGTTAACCTTTTTGGAGAAGACTGCTGCCTGGGTTTTCTTAGCATTAAATTCGACTTGGTTAATGTCACCCCAAGCCAAGATTTCTTCCAGGTCATTGTTGAGGCGCAATACTTCATGCTGCCTGCGAAGATGTGCGTCGGCAGCGGATGTTTGGGAAAAGATGAGACAAGTGTGCTGTCATCAGCAAAGCTATAAATTGGATTTTGGGTTTTCACTAGAAGGTCGTTAATATACAGTAAAAAGAGGGTAGGCGACAATATGGACCCTTGAGGAACACCGGCCGCTTTCGTGACGTATATTTCATAAAGTCCGTGTTTTTGTTCCAATAACTTTTTTTATTTACTTTTGCACTGATGGCTTCAAAAGTAAAAACAAAAAATCCTTAATTCACTACAAATAAAATAAATTTTATTTAAAAAAAACATTATCACAACAGCTGAAATTTTTTAAAACTTTTTAATAAATACATTGTACCTATTGAACAAAAGTGCGTACTAATTTAATTATCACTTTCATCTTATAACCATTCACCTTTAATTTTAAAAAGGAAAGATTTTTTCTCTCAGCGACATCAAAATAAAAACACTTATTTGTGTATTTTTCACGAGCACATCATTAAATTTGCTTATGTCGACCTAGTTAAATTAGCAAGCCATTCATCGTATAGTAAGTAGTCTTTAAATTGGTGAGGCAAAAATTAAGTATGATTATTCTCGAGATAATTTAAAGCTAAATATATTAATAAGTTTATTAATTAATTAAGGTAACCGAGCAAGTATGATTGTGAGCAAATTATTTCTGTCAATGTAATGTATGTCACAGTCAAACTTGCTGGTTAGTTAATTATTATTAAAATTATAGTGCAATCCGACATCTAAGTGGAAAACAGTATTCGTGACCAAAGACTATTCTCATATTTGATAGTTTCATCGATAAAACTATTGTAATGCCCACGTTTTACCTCAATTAAACTAAACTAAATTAAAACTAAACTAAATAAATTAAATTAAGAACCAAAGAGCAGTGTTTATACTTCAACTCAACCACCTAATGAAATTCTAATTAAAATAATATTAAATGAAAAGAAAAATCAAATATCAACACAAATTTAGGGTTTGTTGCTGAAATTTTTCTTCATTCCCTTCTTTCCTTCTCTTATTGAATGACGGAAATCACGGATTATGCCGATCGTCCCACACAAATTTTCGAATCAACTAAATTAAACTAAGAAAGTTAAAAGTTGACTAACTTCTTAGTTTAGTTTAATTGAGTTTATTTCCTTAATTGTATGTATAAATGGTTCCATACGAATGTAGTATTTTATTTTCTTAATTATCTTAGTTTAGTTAGGTTAAGTTTAGTTTAGTTGAGGTATAAAGCAGCCATTAGGTCATACCATGAATTTTTTGCAGCACAATTTCCACAAATTTTAAAAACGCAAATCTGGCGCGATTACTTGATGACGTCGATTCTATAAAAATGTACATTAAGCATCGTTACCGATCTTTTACTTATCATGTCGGTGTTTTCGTTTACATCCCACTTATATCTGAATTATTTATTTTATTATTACTTAAATACGTATTTATATATGAAATAGCGCAAATAACTTATAAATTATAAGCACCATTTGTCAAAAACCAATTTATAATTGTACAACGTAGTTTTTAAGTTATTCAGTTTAATAATGTAGTAGTATTACGAAACTGCAGTCACTATTCAGTTAATAAATAATTAAATTATTCATATTGTTTTTTGTTAATATGCAATATCACAAGGTAACGGACTACTCAATTCAATATTTAAAATATATTAAGATAAAGTTATACCGTATATTCCAATGAATAAAACACTTAATTTTTAACATAACTTTATTTGGCATATTATCGATAAAAATCCTATAATTTTCTTAGTCATATGTTAAACTTCCTCTAACGGTAAATATAGGAACTTTAAAATAATTTTCAGCGATTTGTCTTGGTCGACTTTGTAATTCTTTTTTTCTCTCCAAACATTGTGATAAACGGTTTCGGCGATATGACCGGCATCCATTCCTATTTGGCCACCAAGTACAATTTGATCAACCAATAATATGAATTTCTTCTGCAGTTCCACTGATCAGGTTGTTGTTATCATTTTGTATGCTTGCGGAGGTAATGAAAATAATAGTTCTGGACGACGTGAGTTTTCAATATTATGTCCTTCTGTCAGGGTTGCGAACTTTCACCAACCATGTATTTTGATAGTTCTTAGATTTTCACCAGTAAGTGTATTAGTAATATGGTCGAAGATCAATGATATGTCAATTCCAGAAAACTTTGTATGCTACTTATTATGACAATTATTACAAAACTTGGAAACAATTTAATTAAATATGCTAGTTAACATTAATGTGTAGCCGTAGTATACTTCATGAAAATGAAAGAACTACGGTTATCTCGGAAATATCATCAATTAAGTAGTATGTATCTATAGCATTCTAAATACAATTTTAAATTAGGTGCATATTTGTATGTGTTGCAATTTTTATGATAAGTAGTACAGTTGTATTCATAAAAAGAGCGTATAAGAATTTGAATGGGAAGTAAGTTTTGTCATATTTTCCTAAAAGATAAGCCGTCTTCTAGATGATTGTTTACTGGAGGTTATCATATATATAATTAATTTTGAAACTACATGGTGGCAATGTTTGATAAACTTTGACAGAAGAAAATAAAAATGCCTCGTCAGTTGTCTGAAGTTAAAAATACTCAAATTGTATCAAGGATCGAAGAAGGATGGTCAATCCGTGCTGTAGCGCAGTTGTATAATAGAAATAAAAAAAATATATTGATAATTAAGCAACGCTGGAAAGAAGAAGAATCCCTAAAGAGGAAAATTGATTTATGTCGTCCCAAACTTTCCAACTAGGGTTTGTTTAGGAACTGGATGCTGCTTTTTTGGGATATTTAATAAATACTCCATTTGCAACTACAAGGAATGCTGTAATTGATACAGCATTTCCTGACTCCCAACCTACCGCCAGCAGGAGAGTCGAGGAATCTGAACTAGAATATCGCCCAGCTGCAAAAAAAATGGTTTTTTTACTGATGAAAAGACGTTCTAGTCGTTTTATAACGGTCAAATTCGTGTGTACCGTCCAAACATTACCAAATTTGAAGAGCGATATACTAACCCCCCTCCCCTCTCCCCCTCTGCTCCCATTTGGTGTTTCTCTTTAAATATATGGTGCTGGATAAGTGTTCATGGACCTGGTGTTTGCTGGCGAATAGAAAAAAGATTTAATGCCGGAAATTACATTAATATCTTATGTTATGAAATTATCGTCCTAATTCAAATTCCAGGTAGGTAGGTATTAGTGGGTTTAGGACAATAAAAAACAATTCCTCTAAATCAAAAAATTGCCGACGTTTCGACCTTTATTGGGTCTTTCTCAAGGCTATTTCTATAGTCGAGGAACATGTGTCGAAATAGTTGTTAAAATCATGTCCAGACGGGAACACATATTTAAAAACTAACATAGAACAAATATTTCTGTATAAAACGAACCAAACCACAACGAATACTCGTTACATATATTATAAAATAAAAAAAATAATTTTTGTTATTCTATTGAACTAACGCCCAACGCTAATGCTTTGCATTTTTAATATCCTTTAACATGCGATAAGCCGGTTTTACACAAATATGGTTAAAGTTTTCTCTCATTCTAATTCGTGTACGGTTTTGCTATGAATAAGACTGTACTAATATTTTTTTTAAAGAAATTAATTTATTAGGTATTCCAGAATTTATGTACCCTGTATATTTATTTTATGGACAATCTAAAACATAATAAAAAATATGCTTTTAAGTACGTCCACAAGTGTGTCATTAACTTTTTTCTATAGAGCTGAATTAGCAATCCATTCATCATATGATGAGCCATTGAATTGGTGTGACAGGGCTGAAGTGGTTGATTGACACACGGCAAAAAAGTCCGGATGAATGAGATAAAAATAATTCTTCGGGTATTTTATTAAAGTTTTTCTTTCGGAAAAATGCATCGGTGAATCAAAACATTTATTAAATACTGGCTTTCCGAACGTGCAGTTAACAATTAGTTAAGTGGATTCGAACGCGCTAAAATTTCTTATGTTATATTGTAGGTTTTCTTGAAATGAATTACAAAAAAAAATAATTTATTTATTTTTTTGTCAATGGAAAGGTGGTATCTACAGGGTGGCCCATTTGTGTGACAAAGTAATATACCGTCTCTACTATTAAAGATATCAAAAAAACAGTATGAAGTATAAAAAACTATATGTTCTAGAACTATTTTTAAATATACAGGATTGTCCAGAAAAGAAGGAAAACAAAAACATACATTTTTTTAAATAGAACACACTATATATTTTAGCATTTTTTGTTTTCTCACAAAATTATCCATATGACCCCATATTAGTTTTTTAATTAATAAACAAAATGCAAAATTCCTAAAATTTCCGGAAAAACATGATAGTACAAAATTATCTGTATTTTTCAATTAGAGTATCAAAAATTGAAAATTTCTTGTGATTTTTTTTTGGTTTAATTATTTTAGAGTAATGATTTTTATTGAAACCTATCAGTTTCAATTATTTTATTCGTTGCCCTGACAACTGAGTTCCAGGCTACTTGATATTTCGATATGTTTGAATAATAGGGGAAATGGCTAATTTTAAATTAAAAATTAGGTCTTTTAGTGTTAGTTCGGCTGTTAAAACTTAAAAAAAAAACTATACGAGTATATACCTCGGTGGAGAAGGCCATTATTGACCTCGCACATTATATCCCTCGAAGCTATGCGCGCCTCAGGTTATAAAAATGCTCGGTCAATAATGGCTCACTTCTCACCCTAGTTATAGAGGGTGATTCCCAAGTTGATACTTCTTTATTACCTGTGTATAGAAGACATTAAAATAAACAACATTTTTAAATACCTCTTTTCAAAAAACTCAAAAATAAGGTACTTACATCCATTTATTACACTACGGATCAAATACGGTCCTGCCTAACTTGCCCGTTGAATAACATTAAGAAAACTTCTGGGTGTAGGATGAGCTAGCAAGGGAAAGTGTTCTGCGTATAATCTCGAAGTAGCAGCCGCACTTTGACGACACTCACCGTAAATAAGTACCATATCTACTAGTTCTTTGTTTTCAAATTTTACCATTTTCACGTGTCACCAATTTAAAATTAACTTGCTTCAGAAAAACACACCGCAGCGGATTGCCAAATAGCTGACGACCGATCCGTAAATTGCATGACTAATAAGAGATAAGAGAAACACAAAAAGGGATTTGAAAATGTTGTTTATTTTAATGCCATCTATACACCGCTAAAAAAGAATTATCAACTAAGGAATCACCCTGTATAATATACTATTATGTAGGTACACAGATTACCCCTGAATTATTATTTATCATAATTATTCCTTTAGCGTTAATTCATCATCGCTATTAGATTTTCAAAAAGTATTTATTAATAACAATAAAAAATATAATGTTACAAAAGGCTTAAATTACATTTATGTTTACATTCGGGCCTTTGGTTGTTTTTATTTTATACGGTTTCGTATTATATAAAATAAGTTAATTCGCTATGGCGACCAATTTAAATAAAACATCAAAAAGCTTTTAATTTTTGCCTTTGCACTTAAAATTTTAAAATTAAAGGCCAGACAAAATGTTGATTCAAAAAAACTGTCCTATAAATATGTACACACGTGAGTATGTGAAATATACAGAAAAAATTAATGATTCATTATATATTTTAGTACTATTCGAACAGTTACAAACAAATTCGCTAGTTTTCTTAATAAAAAAGATTTTATGACTTAGGTTAGGCAAACACTCATTCTTTAAATATTGGGTAAGGTTGCTAAGAAGTGTTGAGGATCCCTCAGACCAACGGGGTAGCGGTGACGGTACCGGTGAACACCGAGCGGTACACCGCGTTGCTTTCTTTTTGGCTATTCACGCGGTACGATTTCTGTTGTTATGTAAAATAACCTGCAAAACGACAGTCGAAGTCAGCAAAACAATTAAACAAAACGTGCTGCGTGCGGTGGCTACTGTATCTTTGAGGGGCAAAAACAGTGCGGACGACATTGTCAAAATAAAACGCTGTCCGACTACCGCAGCGGTGTGGGTCCAGTTTACCACTGTGTTCTATGGTACCGCGGAGAAACCGCCACCGCTACCGTCACCACAGAACCGCGTTGGTCTGGGGGATATTAAAAAACAACGAAAAAACAGGCTTTTTCCACCTGGTATATTTCAATACTGTGATAAAGTAAAATAAATGTACAAAAAATATATAAAAACATAATTAAATAAACGACAATAATCTTATTTCAACCTATGATAAGATGAAAAGTGGAAATAAAACGAGAAATAAAAACTGTGTACAATAGCCTGTTAAAATTTATACCTAGGTTGATTTTCAAATAATTTAAAAAATTTCGAAGTTTTTTCTCTACACCATGACTTCTAAATAATAAAACAAAAATAACTGTTTTGGGGATCCCCATATTCTAACACCAATAATTATAAATCCCAGCTAGAGGGAGTAAGTACTAATGAACAATAACGCCTATTGCCAATTGCCCATTGAAACAAGTTGGATGAACTAGTATTGGCAAAAATATATAGATGCATCGAAATTTTGATAGGGATACTTACGACTTTTTAGGTGGATTTGTAGCTGTCGCTAGCCCAATTATTAATAATTGTACTGTTGGTAAATTTCGATATGAACCCCTTGTAAAATTAACCACGAGTCGTCATCTATATTTATTAAATTAATGATCTATCTGTATATGAACGAAAACATTTTGTTTCTAATAACTTAAAATACTCGGTCATGTCAGTAAAATAACCGTGTATTTAGTGAAGACCTACGCTATTTGATTTCTCTACATTTTCTAACCCTTTCAACTATTGCATAATAGATTATAACTGACAGGCGCTTCTTCCTTTCGCAATTTGTTTTCTTTTCCAGAAACTAAAAGTAGTAAAGTACTTGCTTTCCATCTGGTAATGAGGAAACTGCATGTTTCGTAAAATAAATAAAACAGCACTTTTATTTCTACATTATTTTATAAATAATGCTAAGGAAACAACGGTAATATCTAAGAAAATATACCGATAGTAAATTACTATACATATGCCTTTATTTTAGTATAAATCCTTTCATAAGATTATTTGGTCAATGACCTCCCATATAAATTCCCTTTCTAAAAGAATCGTAACCTGCTCTTCCACAAAATAGTTTCCGCTTTCGTATCTAAATATTAAGGAAATCCATTTAAATAAAATAGGTATAAGGCTTTCTTGACGCATAAATACGTATGTTCTGAAAAATGTTGACAAATAAGCTTTGAGATGTCTATTTGGAAATTTACAACATATTTTCATATTTACAGGATGTTAGGATTCGGAACTAACCAGTGGGATCTCATTGCACGACTTAAAGGCGATTAACAAGATGTTGACACATTCTAAAAATTCCGAGTGCGCCCGAAGATATTGGAAAAAAAATAAAATTATTATTTTCTGTTTTAATCATTAATAAATCAGCTTCATTTAAAGACATAGCCAAAAATTAATTTTACGTTTTTACTGCCACTTATAATAATAATAAAGACGTTTCGTCTTTCTGGTATTTTTTAGTAAGGGAGACCTGGGAGACAATGAACCGTTTTTAAACTTTTAATCCTGGATATTATATTATTGCATTTTTTACTAGTTTATTATATGGCATACACATTGTACAAGGTGGTATATTTGGCAAACTATTAACCATCATATAATGATAATAATACATTTGGATCAGTCACAAATTTAAATATTATCTTACCGTCTAATTTGTCCATTATCTCTATGATTAAGGACATCGTGGACAAAGGCTAGGGAGACAGTGGTCAGATCAATTGTTATTTAAAAAATGTTTAATGCATTATTTGAAACATGTACGATGACATGTTTTATCGACTCAGGGGCAAATTTCCTGTCCGATATCTTTTTGAATGTATTTGGCATTTTTATAAGACCTAAGAAGAAGAAAAAAAAACAAAATTAAGTAGGATAATATGGACACATATGGGAGGCTATGGACGCTGTCCACTATCTCTTTGGAATGAACCATTTTATACTTCCCATTATAAGCTGAACGCCTCTGACTACCCTACTTGTTTAGGTTTCATCTCGATAATATTCAATTTTATAAGTTTACTTATTTTTTATAATCAAAAATGTTGGTTCTTTAATATTAATTCCCCGTGTAAGTCGCTGTAGTCGTGTTAACCACGTGACAATTTGTATTTGGCCGATTGGACCTTGCGCGGGCGTCGAAAAGACAGTTCGAAAAGGTCGTTAAAAAGAACTCACGCAAATTTCGCTCCCGGAATATTTCCCGGCATTTTATGTTATATAAAACTCTCAAATTAAGACAGATTGTGACGTGCAGTGTCCCGATCCAGGGTTGTGGCATCGTTCTTCTCTAGGATCAAGTTGGTGGCCACCAAGCCGTAAAGGATGAACCAAAGGTAGGCCATTTTTATACTTTTTGTCACGCTGCCGCCGTTTTATTTAAACCTCTAAGTAATTTACTCATCTCCTCAACCAATCATATATACAGTCCATTTTTTATGCTCTTTTTAATTCAAACCCCTACACTACTAAATATAAAAAATCAAAGATGGTTTCGGTTTGTCATATTTTAACACGAAATTATATCTTGCTTCATTCATTAAAATTAATTTTTTTTTAAATAATATATGTACCAATATTTATTTATTAATAATACCATTGTTTCTTCTCAAAACTAAGCAAATTATTATTGGAAATTCTGGGATTTTAATCATCCAACCCTCAAAGATAAATCGACAATGAAATTTAAACTTTACCAATCTACATTGTTCACACAAATTTAATTGAAAGTTACCTGTTGAACCTCTATTTAACAGAAACATTTAAATGCTGATAATTTTGTTGTTTTCTGTATTCATGCATAAAACAACTTCTGTCTTATTGTTTATTTACATAAATTACTTGCTACAGAAAATTAATTAATAATTCTATAGTCAAATGTTATGAACACACCACAAAGGATATTTAATATGAATTAAAAAAAGTATTGCCATAATTTATTCTAATTTAAGAGTTTCATTGATTCCGATTTAAGCAGTTTTGAATTGTTGCTTTCTTTCGTCGCATCCTAGCTCTACTGGTGAGTCATGATATGGCGAAACGCGTCTAGGGATGGATCTGGCGAAATAAGGGGAAACTTTTAATTTGTTTTATTCTGATTTGTATTTTAAGTATTAAATTGTGTGTGTTATGTTGGTAATTATAATCATCGAACGTGAACAGATTTATTTTTGCAATTTGATTACTTTTGTTTTAATTTATCTGTTTGGTTAGCATATCTTAATACTTTAGACATCTCACACTTTCCAAACTCCAATCTGATCATTTTTCTAGATGATGTGTTGCTATACAGGGTGTTTTTAATTGAGTGCCGATACTTAAGGTTGTGAATCCTTGGGTGATTTTAAGAAGAAAAGTTAATAATAACATATTATTTTCACATATATATTTTCCTAATTTATTAACACCCTGTACATCTGATTTGACATTTTTTTATCGTGAATTCATTTTCTCAACAAGCAGAACTCTTTATAAAGAATGACTTTTGATCGTAAAATGAATAATAAAGATTTTTCCCCCTTGGGGACCCCATCCGCGGACACACTGTATATTAATTTCGTCGTAACTTAATATTATAAGAAATTATTGTTGAGAGTGTAAGAAAATTTTACAATCAGTTATAAAAAAGCTATTTTGCTCCATGTATTACAATGGTCAATAATATTATTTATTTTAAATCTCTTTATTTATTTATTTATGTATATTTTACTTAACATTTTATGTACTTGGGATATTTATTACATATTAAATAGTTAGTGTTCCTTTGAATACCAGTATCCAGGTCGCCCACAAGGCAGTGCTGTGGTGGTGGGTGTTAACTATGGTACACAAAAATTGTTTTTCTATATTCAGCTCAGGCAGTTCCGTAATCTTTAATGCTATTCGGGAATTTATTTTACTCGTACATTATAATGAGTTTTTGATATTTATTTCTTGCTTATTTCGTTTTGCATTGGAGTTTCCTGGAAATGCGAACGAGAAAACCAGCTTGATCTGTTCAGGTACAATGTAGCGTGAAAGGTGATAAAGATTTTCCCCCCTTGGGGACCCTATCCGCGGACACAATGTATTTTATGGTAAAAAATAACATATATATTTTTTTAGCGACTGAGTTTGTCTTCTGCATTAAAGATGGCGATGCTACATTTTCACTACTTATTTAGTCTTAAGCAATTCTGGTAAACGCGATTTCGCTGTTTCTGTTATTGCTTTACGGCTATCCGTAGAGTCCTAATATGGACGAAACGGTATTCATTATCTATTGTCTGTGCCCCTGGGAACCCATTATTTTGGGGTCGCTATGTGTTGATGCACCGCTTGCCACTAACTTTTTTTCTATTTTATTATTACGGACACTATAATGACTTACCCTGTACTCTATATTATAGAACTAAAAATAACCAAGACACGGTAAGCCACACTTTGTACTTTATCTTGGATTTCACGTCCGGTAGCTTTGTCTTCTGCATTGAAGTTTAGTCCTACAGATGGCGATACTGGTATTTTCATCACTTATTTCTCTTGTTAATAAATCTTGAAAACGCATTTTCGCTGTTTCTGGAGTTGCTTACAATTTTGGCTTTCTGATTCTAATAAGGACGAAACAGCCGTCATTGTCTACCTGTACCCCAGGAAACCCATACTTTTGGCGCCCGTGTGTACTTTAATGCAAAAGATACAGCGCCACTTTGTCCGCATGCCGCTAACTTTTCTTTTTAAAAAATAATATTTCTTATTAGAAAATATTGTAATATTTACCAAAAATGTTCATAAACTTTAATAGGAACTATTATAAAGATTATAAAATAATATAATAATTTATATTACTAAAGATAATACCCGTCACTAAAGGAAATATAATAATTTACCACAAGAGATTACAATAAATTGGTTGGGAGAGACGCACCGAATCCGTGGAAGGAATTGGACGAATAACTAGTGACTTGTATATCGGAAACATATTGGAAGATCATGTTTTATCATATGTCGACCATATTGGATACGAGATTTGTATTAATGCATCATAACGCATGACCACATGCAGTTGCCATAGGAACTAATTATCTCGATGCAGTTAAATCAGATAGAACATATGGGGGATCAGCTAAAACATGAAGAAGAAATCCTGTTCCAAGTACAATTTTTTTTTCTGGGGTTGGCGGCAGAGCCAATATACTTAGGCCTATATGAGGCCCATTGTATCCTCTATCGTCTGGGTAATGTCAGCCAGACGGGACCTACAGCTTAATGTGGGATCCGAACCACGTGCCCCCTAGTTCATGACTCTCTTCTTCTTGGTAGAAGTCCAGTACATGACTCTCTTCTCGGTTCCTTTATTAGGAATCACTAGGGACATACTGCATTCTTAAATCCACTGAATTTCGGATATACTTTTTTTTATTGTGCGTATGCCCACTCCGGAAATCAAACCCGGGTCGCCACGGTCGAATGCCAGTAACTCAACCTTTGAGCCACTGCCGTGGTTTCCAAGTACAATAGTTTTCAGCATAATAATAATGGAATACAATTCCCCGAGAAAACATTCATATCCTACTTATTAATTAGCATGCCGAGAAGGATGTAAGCAGTAATTGTAGCTCAGGAAGGCGATGCTCCTTATTAACTATGTTCTTATTTTAATCAAAACCCTTGCAGGAACAACACCAATAAGTGTAAAAACTTGTTTGTGACAACCAAAATTTGTAGGTTGGGTCGGTTCATGTTATTTATTAGTTCAACTGTTTATTAACGACAATTTTGTTTAGTTGTATATATTTACTTTGTCAGAACAGAAGTTTAAGTAATTTTCACCATGTTATTTTTAAGGTTATGAAATTATTCAACCTACATGCGGTAATAAACTCTTGAATGCATTCTTGTAGCTATTCAAAAGTCGTAAAAAATTTAGCATTTCATTTTGGCGAAACTTTATGATAATTAAATAAAAAACTTATGGGCCCCATTTGACTTTTTCGACCTTTATGCAAACAACATCCTGTAAATAAAATAAGCTTGTTTTAAAAAAATTAGAGACCTTTTTACAAGTTGAAAAGCAGGTAGTTGCCTTTTTATTGCTTAGTGAAAGGTCGTAAATCCCTTGCGAGTTGATACGTGAGGTAGTAAGCCCTCCCTGGAATTTAAAAAGAAGCTTAGGATTTTGTAAAATGGTACAGGAAGATTTTTTGTATAAGCCAAATTAAATAATATTGGGTACTTTCTATTCGCGTATTCATTTATAACGTTAACTTAAAAATCATGTCGGGCAATATCATGTCAATCTTGCTGGTTAGTTAATTTAAAAATCTTAATACAACCCGACCTAAGTAATTTAATAATACATTTGGCTAGGAAACAATATATTAACTCACTGAGTTCCTTCAATTTTAGTTTTAATTTTATTTAATTTTAACATTTTTACATTTAAACTATGTAAAATGTGCCCCACTATTTTTAAAATATTGGCTTCTATCACTTCACAGACCATACATTAACCGACCAATGGTTCTATTACTGAATTTCACGCCCCCCCCCCCCCCCTCCTCTAAAACTCAATATGGTGTATGTGGTATTTCTATTTCAGCATTGTTCTGTGGGCCGTTGACTGTAAAGTATTAAATAATAAAGCGAATTTACTGCCACTAATCTGTGGATGCTCCTGAAATCAATATTCAGTTGTTTTCCACCCACACAACTACACAACTACCAGGAGAATACACTTTTTAGTGTAAACGTTTAGCTTTAAAGCGAATTTGATTCTTAATGTCATCTTATAAAAAGCAAAATATTTCAAAAATTATTGGAGATAGAAGTAAGTATTTTCACAACAAGTAGATGGTTGCAGAAGCTAAATTTTAATTGTAGATCGAATTTTCTACAACTTTTTAGTATATTAATCCAATAGTAAAAAAATTATAAAATAACACTAATAATTCAAAATCCTATTTAAAAATTTAGTTTTTTAAGACCCTATTTTTTAAACGCTGCCTTTTATTTGAAAATATTAGATTGTGCAGAATATTCAATCATACCTTAACATAAACTCTTATTATCGATATCGATCTTCCAGACATAAAATTACTTTGCCCAATTATTGCCTTACCCGGTATATATACTATGTATAAACTTTTTTGCTGGGGGCCATAAGGGTTTTAACTATCCATTGCCCCTTTTACGCCTTAATTTTCATATGAAAATAACCAGTGAGAAAAGGGTGTGTAAAATATGTTAAGTATATTATTTTAACATCAAGGGTACCAGCATCAAAAGTTGAAATGTTACGTTTTCATATATCTAGAATAAAGAACAGGATGTATTAAAATAAATATCTTTAAAAGTTTAATAATATATTAAAAATATAGTCGCAATAATTCCGAAAACTTAATATAATAAAATTGGTGCGTACCAACATAACAAACTTTTAGATTACAAAATGAATAAACCGACAAAAACTATCAAAGATTTGATTATCACTAATCACGATAAACCTACAATGGTATGCCAATAAGCAAGTTGAAATTTCAACATCGCTGCACATATCGTCACGAGTGAGGTGCAAGCACGGTTGCATAATGTTTTGAATTGACTGATGGTTCTAACCTGATATAAAATGTATACAAATTTCCACTATTTTTGTAATAATTAGGACCTTCTAAAAAAAGTAGCAGGGATGAATAAGGGCAGCATATCGTTTTTAATATATTATTATAATAGAAATAGTTTTCTTGATGAAAAATAAATCGATTAATTTCTTGCACCTAAAGTTATCACGCCTTAAGCGTCCTCGCACATGTCGTCATAATGTGGGAGAGGGATAGAGAATTTATGCGCGCTAGCATAACGGTGATAGTGTATCGTTATTAATAATGTTCATATCAAAGAAGCCGCACGTAATTGGGTGGCGTTGGAAATAGGACGTGAAGATATCAGTTGCAAAAATTAAATATATACAGGGTGCTACAAATTTGTGTGTGTATTGAGGATCTTGGGCACCAAGCTAACAAGTCTATGGTTTTAACGCGAGAGCATATTAATTATTTTTTAACTGAGGAAGATGATAATATTGATTTATTAGTGAAGGTAATTTATTTTAGTTTAAATTTTACTATTGATATAAAAAAATAATTATTGTTTTAGGTTGTTGTGATTATGGGTATTTCGGGTGCTTGTCGCCGTGATGAGTTATCAAAAATAAGCCTTAATGATATCGAGGATAAGGATTCTATTTTATTATTAAAAGGTCCTAATACAAAAACCAACGTACAGCGCGTATTCACAGTTTCAAAACTAGAATTTATTGAACTTTATAGAAAAATTGCAGCTCTTCGTCCAAGCAGTGCATCGTCACTGCGATTTTTTTTTAAATATCTAAACAATAGATACTTTAACCAGGTTATTGAAACCAATTTAATTGGGAAAATGCCATCCTTATAGCAAAATATCTCAGAATAGCAAATCTTGAATCATATACCGGTCACTGCTATCGGAGGAAGTCCGCGATACTTCTTGCTAAAGCAGGTGGTGACATGATTACTTTAAAGCGCCATGGAGGATGGAAATCGTCAACTGTGGCCGAGGATGTGTAGAATTTAATAAATAATAAAATTAATATTTTAAATAAAGTGCGAAACTTTAAATTAAAATTCAGTTCCTCTAGTTCAAAAGCGAATAATAATAATTTAACTTCTACCATTAGAAAAGTCGATTACTCAGGAATAAATATAACATCTTGTAGTGGTTGCACAATTATCTTTAATATTCGAAATAATAATTGAAATAACTGTTACAAAAAACCATCCTATTTTTAACAAATATTTTTAAAAAATACTACGTTTAGTTTATTTATTTGATAAAACAATAACTACTATTTAACTAGATTTTTGTGTAATTCTTGTGCATCCATTAAAAATAAATTAGTGGATTTTTCGTCAATAATATTATATAAAAAAGGCAATAATTAAATTTATAATAGGTATATGATCTGCAAAATAGTTTGCACTCAAAATGTTTTGCGCACGGGGTCATGGTAACGTAAGAAAAATCAAGACAATAAAAAAATGTCTTATGTTAGACACTGTCGTTAATGCGCAAACATTGTCATTTTTTGACCGTTGTAGAAAAAGCTATTTTTTCGACTTTCTAAATCTAAATCAGTACGTTTCCAACGAGGCGTATATATTTACCATCTATCAACCCGCTATATTTTCAATTTCCATATAAAAACGGTTTGTGAAAAGGTACGCGTAAAAGTCTTTTAAGGTCTATTGTGATATTCTGAATCGTAAAAAAGGTTATTGGGTCTGGGATCAACGTAATAAGAGCATAGACGCAGACATTGGTTAACGAAAGGGGGCAATGAAGGACATTTTCACTGTTTCCTTTTAGAAAGTTGGAGCCCACCGGAAGTGGGAGGAAAAGTTAAAATTAAAAACCTCGGTAAAATAAATAGAAGTAATTAATTATAAGTTATTTATTTATTAGTATATTTGTGTCTTAAATTCAATATTTTTGCTTCTAATTTAATGGTAAATAAGAGATAAATAGCCGTATTCACTAAAGGGTTCTAATTTTAAAACCGTCCTAAACTGACATTTCTGGGTTTAAAATAACAAGTGTCAGAATAAGTCGACTAAGTTGTGTATTGTAAATATTTTTTTTGGTTTTTCTTCAAATCTATAAAGAAAAACGTATTTCAGTACGCGCTGTAGTCTTTAATAGAACTAAAACTGTATTTGTAACAACATCCCGGTATTATCGGTAAGACGGTTTAATTACAAAAAAATCAAAATATCACCAAAGAGTAAAAATACAACTGTATGGCCCGTATTATCCATCTCCTGGTAACTTTATCAGCAAGATTATTTCTAAAGAAACCATTGTTGAGACAATTGATTCCATAGAAATTATCTGGCTGGTAAAGTTACCAGGAGATGGATAATATGGGCCTGAGGCAAAAGATCTAAATATTTTGATGGTTTAAATTTTAAACGCCTTTAGTGAATACGACTGATAAAGTAATATACTACAGTGCGTTCATAGTCAGTAATGATGGTTTACTTTCAGGTAATGTAACCCTTTTGCTAATTTTTAATTATTTGTCGTTTATTTTAGTCGGAAAATAAACTCCAAATACCCTTTTGACAAAATATTACCAGATGAAGTGTGAACTTACAGTAGGTAAAGGAAAAAAATTAACATTTTATGTTATTGTCAATTAATAGCATTTTTAAAAGTTAAATCAAAGGAATCTCTTGCTAAAAAGTTAAAAGTTTTGGAAGGTGAACAAGTTTTAGCTTTTATCAAAAATGCGCAGAATAATACCTTCCTGCTAACTGGACATCGAACGTGTCACGTTGCCAAGCTAGATCACTGATGAGCACCCAGAATCAGAAACAAGGATAACCTCACATTTCATTTTAAGTGAGGCAAGGAATGTTAACATCAAATTAAATGACAGGCTGGCCATGGTTACCTCAAAACCCCATGGACGTACCTATCGGTAAACAAAATTGTTTATTGGTAGACCTCCACGGCACCGAGCGTCCGGGGTTTTCACGCTGTGCACCCCTTCGTCTATTACCCGCTGTCCCCTCACCTTGTCAGTGGGAAATGGCAGTTTATGGGTCTTTAGACTCACTGCTAACACCGGTATGCCCTGTCTTCTTCCGTTAACATCTCATTCCTTTCGTTGTTTCGTTCTACTGGGACTCATCAGAGACGCGCGACCATCCTGAGGCCGCGGCCCGCAAAAAAGCATATTGATCCTCTAGACTCCTTAGCTCATTGTTGTCGGTAATTTATTCGACACATGAGAGGTAGGCAGCTTGGATATGAGAGGTAGGCAGCTTGGATATGAGAGGTAGGCAGCTTGGATATGAGAGGTAGGCAGCTTGGCTGCTCCTGAGTTCTAGTTAAGACTGATTAAGCCTTCTCTTTCGATCATGATACCTTCCTGTTGCATAAAGTGGTACTCGTAATGGGAGTTTTAGGCGGCCTAAGACGGGATGAGATAGTAAAAATTACCATTGATGATATTGAGGATAACGGGCCTGTTATGCTTGTCAGGGTACCAGAAACGGTAAGGTTTACTAAAATCGAAAAAGACCAAATAGATACCTTTTAATTGGTTAGACAGTACCTTGCATTAAGGCCAAAAGGAATTAAGGAACGCAGATTTTTTCTTACATATCGAAATGGTAAATGCATAGCTATGCCGGTGGTTAAATATTTACTAAGAGTGTTCCTCCAATCATTGCAAAATTTCTTAATTTAGAAAACACCAAGGAATATTCAGGACATTGCCGACGTCGGATCTCGTCCACACTTCTTATCGAGGGTGGTGCTTCCCGTGTAACCCTTAAGCTTCACGGAAAGTGGAAGAGTACTAGCGAAGCGTAGGGTGATATAAAGGAAAGCATCACGTCGAAAAACAACAGCAAAAATGATCTGTTACCAAAAAAGTAAATATATTATTTAATGTTGAAATGAAGCAGGAATCCGCATGCAATCGAGTTGCAAAATTTCATAGTTGGTCTAGTTTCTTTCTTAGGAAAATTCAGAAATTGTGCATTTAACGTTGGAAAAACAGAATAGTATTATGTAAAAAAATTGTTAAAGGTAAATACAAATTTTGTTCAATATTTTCTTTAATAATAATTACCGGGCATTCTGAAAATCACCGGGCATTATGAAGTTTATCGCCCGCTAATATTTCCTATGATATTATGATGATGTTTATAGCAATCGTTTCTAAGGTATTATAAGTAAATAATTAATGGATGATAAATAAATACTATTTTAATACACGATAACAAACCGTTCTACACCGCCCAAATGCCCGAAACAATACACCTTGTTTTGTTGCAAAGTTCGTTAATAATTTAGGTGAGTGCTAAAGCATTGCATGTGGAACGGCACTTCAATTCGATTTTCTCCGTTTAAAATTGCTTTGTACATTCCTTTTTTGTTAAATTGGTAACAAGAGAAAAGGAACAAAATATTATTGAATAGCTACAATATTTTTATTGCCATGCAAACACTTTTATAATAGAATATTACTTAAGTATGTAGATATTTCTAAAATATCGGCCCAGAAAATAATTTTAATTTTAAATTTATTATTCGGCCTGGTTGGGCTCATTGTGAGAACCCTGTGTGACTGTCATACCCACTCAGTGATCTCAGTCCTTTGCACTAATTTGTGTAGGTCAACTTGGAAGAGGGTCAGGAGTCAGGATATCCTCTGGTTCCAGTTTTGGTTTCACAATGGCAAACTATGTGCTGTACTGTTTCCCTTACTTGCCTGCATAATCTGCCGTCAAGGTCTTTATCATAACGTTGTATTCTGGGTAAATGATTCTTGACAGTCATGTATCCTGTCAGAATTTCTGTAATAGTTCTTAGCTGATTCCTTTTCGTTTAAAGCAGCTGTTTCGTTAGTATTGGGTCTGGATCCCCAATGAAGCATTTGCTGTGCTATAATTCCTGTCTGATGTTAAATGTATTATTAAATTACATATTAAAGGCAGATACAAATGAATAGTAACTAAGAAAACAAAAAACTCAACGTCACCGTCTTTCCAAATTTCCTTTTTCCAAAAACCTATTAAATTTCTAATACTATAAACAATTCATTTGTAAATATACTTATAACCATATATTTTTTCCACCTTTTTTCATGCAAGCGAAATTATAATTTTGACATGTATTGTCCTAAATTTTTAGGCAGGATTTAGAACGTGGGGACGAATGACTACGGAATCTCCAACCATACTAAAAATAAAAAATATGTGGTGTGCGCCGGCGCAAAAAAAAATGGAAAATGTTTTCGCTAATTATAGCAAAGGGACATTTAAAAATATTTTTCTACATCTTGTTTTCATATCAGGATTTACGGGTTTAAATGTAACTTCATAACACCCTGTCTGTAATAAATAAAATTGAATTTTGAGTACGTTCCGAGACTTTTTATTTTTCATAAATTAGAGTATATTTTAGAATTAACATTGGGATTTTGGTTACTCGAGAGACTGCTATCAATGCGATTTTTAATGGCCCACAATGGCCAACTAAAGTAAATTAGTGTCAGAACATGGGCAATTATTTTTTTAATTTTCCTCGTGCCTACTCCCTAATTTACTTTGGAAAGATTCATTGTTGGCCATAAAATTCGCTGCCTGCCTTGGGATATTTTATTTCCTTTTGTGTGATTTATTTAGGACGATTAAAAAATGCTGGAAAAATAAGCGCGAATGAGCAAACTGATATTTGAAAAAGACATATTCCACTTTGGCAGACATACAGACAGGAAAACTGTCGACATTTTCTTTTCTTTCTTATTTGAAAAAGTTACCACCAGTATATGTTCAATAACGTACTAGTGGTAAAAATGTCTTTTGACACTTTAAATAACATTTTTAATTTAATTTGATACAAATCACTCCAAGAGAAAAATATTAAAATCTCAGGTTTGTTAGAAAATTTACTTTTAAACTTACATATGCTAGTATCGTGAAATAAACTATACAATTTACTCGGTGTAAAATTGTTTTTTTTATGTTTCTAACGGTAAAATGAAAAAGTATAGTTTTGGCTTATAAAACTAATATAAAAACAATAAAGACTCCCATTTTACTTCGTTATCTACGAATGGCAATTTTCCACTTTTTTTCCTTTTCTAATTTTTAACAACGCCTTTGGAGCAAGTAGGAGTAAGAGCATATCATCCCCTTTCCTGAGTTAGTTTTTCAAACAATCCATTATAGATAAATATAATCTATAAAAAGTTATTTCTAAACCACAAGTAAATTTTTAAAACATGTTTCTTTATTGAACGGCAGTAGAGTTTTGGATTTGCATTGTCTTTATTTGTTTAGAATCACTACGTTTCAACTGGTAAGCATCTCCAGTCGTCTTCAGGTGAATACTAGTATATATAGAATATAGTATTCACCTGAAGAAGACCGGAGATGCTTACCAGTTGAAATGTAGTGATTCTAAAGAAATAAAGACAATGTAAGTCCAAAACTCTACTGCCGTTCAAGAAACGTCATTGTCTCCAACCTTTAAACAGACAACGTTTTTATATGTTATGTAAATTACTTTATTAAAAATTAAAACTACCCCAAAAATCCAAGTCTGGTACCTTAAGTAACGAATTACGATTTGTACGAATCTAATCTACGAGTCAAGGTTAAAACAACACCGACACTTTGACATAAAACTAAATATCTACCCGTTTATGGGACGGACCGGTTCGGAGAAAAAAAATGTGTTAAACTGCTACAGGCGTTTATTCTGAGTACACATTTTCTGTAGAAAATATTCCTTATTGTAAAAGGCATAAACTGATTGTTACACGCTCTAGTTTTTACTAAAACTACTTAGGACAACTACAATAATTTAAAATCACGGCAGGTTTAAATTCTTTACTACACTAACTAGAACTAGCCTATTGTTATTGCGTTACAGCATTACAGTAATAAGAAGACACAAAAATATTGGCAAATTTATGATAATACAAGTTTCTAAATTCTAAGCGTAATTCTGCGAAATATTGCTCTATTAGTGACATTTGCTCGTAAAAACCATAGATTTGGTAAAGTAGCGCCTACTTTGTTCTTATCGGTGGGTATTTTAGGTAACAACTTTTTTGATCTAATGGGAAGGCTTCATCAGCCTTAACTAGAACTCAATAGCAGCCAGACTGCCTACCTCTCATGCATCGGGTAAATCATCGACAACAATGAGCTAAGGAGTCTGGAGAATCATTGTGATAACTGAGCATCGAACGTGTCACATTGCCAAGCCAGGTTACAGATGAGCATTCAGAATCAGAAACAAGGACGACCTCACATTTCATTCTAAGTGAGGCAAGAAATGTTTTACAACGAGATGGAAGCGAGCCACAACAATTGTCGAGGTCGCCGATCTAACTGCCGTTGCCTGAAAAGCAGCTGTCAATTGCCAACCTTCTATGACGATGATGAAGAACGCCAGTTGACACTGACAACTGTCCATAAGCGCAGACCCTTTGCGGGTCGCGGCCTCAGGATGGTCGCGCGTGTCTCTGATGAGTCCCAATAAGACGAAACAACACTTGTTTTATGAGGGTGTAATGACATCCTATTGAAAAGGATGGATACACTCTGTGGAACGGCAAAAGCCATTAACCCTCCGACCCCGTTGTCAGGCCGAGGTGGTGTGTTTAATAGACGACGAGGGTCCACGGCCTAGAAACTCTCTGACGCTGCCATTGATAGCTGCTTTTTGGGCAACGGCGGTTAGACCGGCGACCTCGACAGTTGTTGTGGCTCGCTTATATCTCGTTGTGAAACATTCCTTGCCTGACTTAGAATGAAATGTGAGGTCGTCCTTGTTTCTGATTCTGATTGCTCATCTGTGACCTGTCTTGGCAATGTGACACGTTCGATGTCCAGTTATAACTTTTTTGTTTAAATTGGCCAAATTATTAGAAAATATGATGATCCTACATATAAATATGTATTATTTAATAATACCATTTTAATCATTGTACCACAAAATATATTATTACTAACTCACTGATATTGTAATTTGCTAGCTTTATTTAAGAAAAAAAAGCTATCCATTCATAAAATAAAAGTTCCTTATTCAAAAAACGTCAAGCTTACAATCACTTAACACAAGTCTCCTGATATCGCCAAACAAAATTCCGTTCGTCGTGAACTCTTTGTTCGTGTCAGTTTTCCCAAAGGCAACTTCTTTGTTATAAAGTCCACGGAACTTTTATTAACAGCAAAACTTCAGCTTTGTTTGGTAGTTGTTGTGTTTAATATGAGAACAAAACAAATATAACTAAATACACAGTTAAGACGGAATTTCATTTAAGTGTTTAAATAAAATATTAGGGCTCTTTTGCCGGTATTGAAAACAAAATCAAATAATTGATATTGCTATGACGTGCTAAAAAATTTTCGTGCAGGTTAAATTTTGCACGCAATTGAAATAAAATATTAAAATATTCAACATGATGGAAAAGTGCAACTTTAAAATTTATATAAAAACAATCTCATACTCAGTTGAAGACAACAACGATCAACGAAGATAGATACATCATTCCGTTCATAAAAATACTGGTACTATATTAGTTACTTTTACAAAATTATTTCCTTATAATCTTGACAAAAGACGTAAAAACGTTTTAATTTTATTACTATTTCATTCAACATTTCTTCCAGTCTATTTACAGAAATGTCAGTGTGTATTTTTGTTGCCAGTGATAGAAAAAGTCATCGTTCTTAAAAGTCTAGCATTTTTCAGAGTTACCATGATTTGCATATTCTAAAACGATTATGGTAAAGTATTATTGTTAATTAAACAGGTTTTATGGATTATTAATATAATAATACCTTTAATTTTCGTATTATATCGTGCACTCTTTAGGAAATAATTGTGTTTGCATAGACTCTGGGATGAACGTCTTGATTTAAATTTAAAAAGAACACATTTTATCTGACAGATTTGCATATTTTTGAAGTATATTCATAACCTCACTTCTGTTAAGCGTCAGAAAACGACTCTAGTACGCGTAAATTTGGTTTCTTTGTAATTGACCACTGTGATTGGTCAGTTTTATATACTAACCCCGATAGACATGAAACCATATTCGTTCAGTTAACCGGAATAGCCCACTTTACCAATCACTTCAGTATAAAGGAATTAGCAAATTTCCATGTTTTTTTCTACTCCCACATGGAAATTTGCTGTTTCCTTTACACTTAAGTGGCGAGTAAAGTTAACTGTGCGGCAAAATTTTATAACAATCCTAGATAGGCAATGAAACTGACCAATCACAGTAGTCAATTACAGAGAAGCCATTGTTGTTCTTAAAAGTACTGACCAATTACAGTATATGATTTTTACTGTGGCTTCGCCTTTTTTTTCACGACACTAAATTATATAATTTAAATGCATATGGTACACTTTGTTATTAATTTGTTCAATATAATAAAATCTAGACGCATTTATAATAGATTTATCAATAATGCAACCTGCTGAATGTGCATAGAAAATTAATTTCATGTAGCACAGTTGGTTTTCGCATAATTAGTTTAACGTTTCGATAGTCGAGAGGTAGAGCGTTTGACTATGGAACCAATGGTCGTGAGTTCGAGCCCGGCAACCTGAAAAGTTTTTTTTTTACATTTTTTAGCATAACGTTTGTAAGTTTGGTCGTAGAAAAAATATACTATTCAACTCGAGTGGATTGTCCATATTGCCTCGGAAGTTTGAGATCAATTTACTTCCTCGTGCGATATGGACATCATATCCACTCTTATTGTACAAACTACTATTACAATCAGGCTCCTATTGAGCAGCAAGAAGAACGATAACAGCTATAAAATAAATAAAGCGACAACTACTTCGCCTTGCTGTCTGTCTCGTTCTACCAGCATCTCGCAGACGGCGCGTAAGCAGTCGTCGATAAGTAGCTAGCCCAGCATTACAATCTGTTTTTTCTTTATTTAATTTATACCTGGTATATTACGTTATTTTTTCTGCCCATTAGGCGCCTGACTATACAAGTATTTTGCAAGACCTGTATACTATAAAAATAATAAATTGCTGAAAGGTATAATAATTAAGGGCTAAAAGGAACTTTCCAGCATTTTTAAGAGCCTTAATTTTTTGACTGGCTTCAATGTGAAACTTCTTCTAATGAAGAATTAAGAATAAAGAAGAATTAATATAAGGATATAAATAAACTTCCTATTAGCAAACCACTAGCTGTCGGATTTTTAATAACAATCATTTAAATCTAGCTTGTTTTATCCAAAAAGGTTTATAACAACAAGGTTTACATAATTTCTTAGGATAAGGGTTTTCAGTCTTTCATTCTTTCAACCTTCTCTTCGCATAGACGATTTGTTTTATGTTGTCTGTATCGAATGCGTATTTTAGATTCATTACCAATTATTTAGTGTATGTTTAAAGGTTGGAGACAATGACATTTCTTGAACGGCTGTAGAGTTTTGGACTTGCATTGTCTTTATTTGTTTATAATCACTACGTTTCAACGGTAAGCATCTACAGTCGTCTTCAGGTGAATACTGGTAGTGGTAGCAGTATTTACCTGAAGACGACTGGAGATGCTCACCGTTGAAACGTAGTGATTATAAACAAATAAAGACAATGCAAGTTTAAAACTCTACTGACGTTCAACTAATTATTTAGTTATTAAGTTGTATAGGTAAGTTGTGTTAAGTCGTGGATTTTTGAGATATAGGTTTAATGTTTATTGTTAAAGAGTTTGTAATGATTTATGTCACCTACCTCTACACAACCAAGCTTTTACTTGTTATTTCATGCCTTAAGGCTTTGTTTACAGACAAATGGTAATTTTTATCGCTTTTTAAAGCCAAGCGATCTTTAAGACTATTTTTCTGTCAGATTTATGTTTGGTTGCTCTGTTAGCTTAATTGTTGATTTACTATCAGGCAACTTTAATTATGAATAAATTATTAATATTGTCGATAAATAAATATAATTGTAGAAGATTCATATTTTAAAAAATATTTTTTGGTGTTACGTCACAGGTAAGGAACATATTTTTTTATTACTAATAAAAGTCACTGCATTTAATTTTATACTAAATAGACCAACGTTCATGTATTAAGAAATTTATACTACCTTTTATATAAATAATACATTTTGTCTCATACCCAATCTATTCCTAGTATAGTGTTTGCGTTTGCGAAAAATCTAATTTATTTAAAAAATATGACACCAATTCTGGTTCCGTTATCAAAGAAAAGACTAATAAGAGCTATCTAAATATTTTAAAAAATTAAGTAAATATAAAATATAAATGCAACAATTAGGTCCACTAACCACAGTCTTGGCTCTTGAAAATAAAAAAGTATCTTTGTATTTACCTACTAACCACAGTCTTGGCTCTTGAAAACAAAAAAGTATCTTTGTATTTACTGAACTGGAGTAACAGACAATTACTACACATACTTACATACACTTGCTTTTATGTATTTATAATTTGGGAGATTATGATTTCCAACATTTTTGTATACATAATTTTACACATTATGATTTTCACTTCTTTATGTGTAATTACAATTTTGGAAATTACGATTATCACTTCTTTGCATTTATTCATAATTATGGGGATTACGATTATCATTTCTTGTTTGTTTTCATAATTTTGGACATTACAATTATTATCACTTCTTTGTGTGCGTTCATAATTTTGCATGTACGCTGTACATTATACGTAAATATCACAGCACTCGTGGGGTTACCACGATTCACAAACTCCTTACAAAAAATGTTTGAATACAAAATAAAGCTCTTATAACCAAAGAAAAATTGCGTTGCCCGCAACAGCTATTATGTGAATGATGCAATATGTGTTCATGAATCTTTTAATCTAATTTTTTTGAAGTATTAGTTGTAGTTAGGGATCTTCTAGACTAGCGGTGACGGTTTCGTCGTGGTGCCACAGAACACAGCGACCCACACGCTGCGGTGGTCGAGCTTACGTTTTTCGCTATGACAGCGTTTTATTTTGACAATGCTGTCTGTACTGCCGCACATCGGCACATCAGCCACGCGTTTTGTAGCGATGGTTGTGCTAACATGACTGTTGTTTTGACATATTTCTGCAGGTTAACTCACAGAACAAAAGAAATCGCACTGCGCTAGTGTGAATAGCTAAAAAAGAAGGAACGCGGTAGTCAGTATCCACAGACACCGTCACCGCGTTAACCTGGAGGATCCTTTATTTGGTAATGGTAGAAATTAATTATATTTTTTATTAAAAGTAGGTTAATATGGTAAAGTAAAATAGCTGCGTTGTTAATATTCTCTCATTCTAGCCATGGGTATCACTTTCTAGGGTCTACAAAGGAAGTACAAAATAGGGTTTTAAAATTTTGTTAAACAAATTTTGATCCTACAAGAAAAAAAAATTAATTAGCGGACTTGGAATAAATATATCTAAGTTCATCATTATCTACTAAAAAATGTCTAGTTCGTAACGGTATCGAAAAACTATGCATTTTCTTTTCCTAAGACAAATGTAACTTCCATTATGATTTAAGTCAAGTTTTAAAAAATATTTTGTTACATTTTTTATTAATAATTCACGAAATATACCTGCATTCGATAATATGAGGCACCTAAACAATAGAATAAAATTATGACGACTATAAATCAGACACGGCTGGTTTTAATAACACCGAGAAGGAGAATACAAAATAAAGCCCTTTAGTCGTAGCCGACAGGCCCCGAGCACATTTTTCATTCATTCATTCGCTAATCTCTTCTTACTTTTAAAATTCAAATAGAATGGGAGGATTTAAAATGTCACACAGAGATTTTTCTGTAAATATAAAACCACAAAATATACATTCATTAAAGCACTCGGTAAAAGAGATTTTTACCTAACTCTGTTGAAAATTTATTACAACGGAAATTATATTAAGATGGAGAAGCATTTAAGCGGGTTTAGAGCTTAGAAGTTAATTTACGACAAGGAAAAATACGGTTAAAATATTTTTATTGTGCATATTGCCAGACAGTTTATTTTTGTAAATTAAAAGCGTATTGTGCCATTAATATTTGATTATTGTAAGTTTTTTTTTATATAGAGGATCAGGAATCTTCAAAAGACTTGCAGGCGAGTGGATCCTTTGTGTCTGCAGAGTGTCGGATGCATTGCCAGGGGCATGCCTACCGACCAGACCCTTCCCTCTCTGGTTTCGCTCGCCATTTCGGTACTACTTAAGGGCAATATATAAATGGTTGCTGTCTTTTTTAGTCCTTATTGTTGTCCACTGCTTTCATCCCTATTATTTCTCTCCATAATTGATCTGGCCAAATCTCGTACCACATTCCATGCAGCCAAGCTCTTTGTAATTTCCTGCACCAAATTGTTCTTTGTTAGTCCCAGCTGTCTGTATCCTCCATTTCTTTCTCCTTCCCATCTCAGGCACTCAAAGAAAGTGGCTTCTACTGTATCTACCTCTGCACAATATCTACAATTGTCAATATCTACATTGGTTGACGGCCATCTTTCCCATTTTCAGGGCATAGTTTCCTAATCTTCCATGACCAGAAAGTATCTGGGTATGTTAAGTGCCTGTATCGGCCACATTCTTATATTTGGTATGAGTATGAGGGTTTTTGTCCACCGTCTTACTTCTTGTTCTTCCTCCCACCTTACCTGCCACTCATCTATTATTTCTACCCGGATACCCGCTTTTGCGGCGGGGTCCTTGATGGCTCTTTCATAAATTTTTTGTCTCTCCTTTGCCTGGAAATCTATCGGGATTGCTCCCGCTATGACCTGCAGTGCTTTCGTAGAGACTGTCCTGTATGCTATAGTTACCCTTATAAGAACCTTTCTCTGCACTCTTTCCAGTGCTTTGACGTGCCATTTTGTTTCCAATGTCTTATATCATATGGGGGCTGCGTATAGTATGATTAAGTATAATACTACTCCGCTCACATTGTAAGGTACGATCAACAGTAATATACCAATAGAAGAAGCTGCGATGCATTTTTAAACAATATAATGGAAAAAACGGAAAATGGAATGAACGGATGTGGTACCGAGCGCGCGATGCGGCTTTGTTTAATTGAAATAATTGAAAGACACGCGGATTGCTGAAGTACGTAATAAGATATGCGGGGGTCCAAGCGTTAGAAAGAGATACACATACTAAAGGCATCGATATTAGGTTCGGTAACAATAATTTCTTGACGGGTTTTAGCTAATTGAAGGGTAACAGATTGGAGTTTTCATGAGTGGATGGAACTCTAATGCAACCAAGAGAGAAAGCACATATGGGCAAAACCTTCAGTTAAAAAGAGACACATAACCACTCCTACATTCCAACTGAGAGGGAGGATATGTGTGTGGTGTGGCCGAGTCAACGTATCGATCACTCCCGTATTAGCTTTGACCAGGTGTTCAGAATGGAATGTGGGAGGTAGGGGTAGCGTGTTCTCTGTTTAACGTGTTAAATGCTGCTAATAATCTCCTTCTGATGTTTTATATCGGCACCCTAGATTAAACTTTGCCAATATGTATGTAAACATACAGTTATATATATTCTCATGAATCTAGCCTATGCTCATGAGGAAAAGTCGTAGTCAGAATTAAGGAATTTTTAAATTACATGTTGGCCAACGCGTTTAACAAGAGAAACGTCAAAGCATTAAAAGCTTAGGTGAAAAATAGTATATTAACAATATTTTGATAATCTGATTCAACCACTTGAAGATATGGATCAATTATTGAAGATGCCCTTGCATGACGGTTATTTTTATTAACTCTTGTTCCTGCCTTGATTAGATGAGATACGGCAGTTGTTCTGCTACTATAATTAGTACTTTTCGTATTTTCTGAATCAAAACCAATTGATTTTGCAGCCCTTTTTTCATTTAGACATTTTATTTGGAGAAACCTTATGTATGTAAGTAGAGAAAGCCCCATTCCCGGACTCCGTATTGCCACTCTCGGCTTGCGCCTCGACATTGTTTACGGTCATCCGGGAATGTTCAGCTTTTCCTACTAGGTATACAATGTACAATGTACTAATTTGAGGTATGTGTTTTTGGTTTAATCTATTTTAACGTTTCATTTAAAAAGGAACAAGAGTTATGCCTATCTCCTAAATACTTGGCAAGCGTCTGCAGAAAATGTCCTAACTCCACTTTTTTAACAAAAAATTTTTTTTTTACAAAATACGTTATTTTTCATAACACAACATTTTAATCAATAAATATAATTTTCGGTATGTTTTGACTCTCTGAGAAGTTTTTTTGTATCTCCTGAAAAAGTGTCATTTTTGGAGTTAGGCAATATGCATCTTAAGACGACGTTATACCATGTAATTTTGTATACCGATTGGCAGTAAAAAAAAAGTCTCTCTTTTCAGTCTTTCCTCTATTTTCTACAGACTTTCTAATTATCCATTATCTTATCTGATATGTTTATACTCAATAAGACCTTAATTAAGTATTGTAATTAAATTAAATACGAATTAAACCATAATTTAAATATTTTTACACAAACTCTAATCGTCATTTTGTTTTTAAAATAAAATAGACTTAAAGTGGGAATCAAAAATATCACATAAAAATTTATCTCTAAATACAAAGCCCCAAAATACACACTTATTAAATTACTTTGTAAAAGAAATTCTAGCTTTAAACTCTTATTACAAGAGACATTTTTATTACGATGGAAAAACATTGAAAAGTGGTTTAGAGCTTAAAGTGTACAGCAAAAAAAATAGGAATATTTTCTTTGTCCATATTCAAGAAATTTTAAATGTAAAGATTAAAGAGAAAAGGAAAAATTGTTGTATTTTAGTATAAACGTTTATTAATACAGAAACTAAGCGCTATCGGCATTACTTACTTAACGTCACCGTTAGGGCTTAACCCTGAAATGGTCTTAAGTAAATAAGATCGAAATCGCTTGGCGTTAGGATTAATACACTGAAATACAAAAATGTTTCCTTTTTTCTTAAACACGGTTCATCAACCCTCCCCATTACTTGTAAAGATAAAGGCCTATAAATAAAGTTTTTAAACTTATCTATCGTAAAGTATAACTAAAGGCATCCTATTTTATCGACTCTAACAAAGTTCATAAAGATACATAGAATAATTACACATTTGTTCTGTTTTGTCGTAATTTACGAATTGCAAGCTTTTCTTTATACCGGTTTCGAACTATTTAGTCCTCATCAGTAAAGGATATGTGAGGGTTTATAAACAAACACATTTTTGTATTGTTTAACTGAACATTGATCATAAATTAGTAGGGCCTTAAAACTGATATCTAGAATAGTATAATACATACCAAGTAATAAAAGTGATACTTTTCAAACGAGGAGATATTTAGCAAGAAGCGTCAGCCGAGTGCGGAAATTCTTCGAGTTTTAAAATAATTACTTTCACACGAGTAATGTACACTATTTGTTCTACGACCACAATGAATTATTAAAAAAGCCTTTGATTTGTGAAAAAAATATTTCAACACTAGTGTTGAAATTAGCATACTTAGGATTATGTTCCACTTAATATCTGGTTTCATAGTTTGTCAATAGGTTTTTTCTTTATTTGTAGTTTAACTTTTTAATTTTTTTATATTTTATATATCATAGGAAGACCTAATCCTGGATTGACTTCTAGATTAACTAGAATGAACATTTTTAAATTTTATCAAGGAACGATGCATTAAATATAAATTTAAAAAATCCACCCAACAAGGAAGATTTAAATTCAAAATAATTGTGTAAATTATTTAATGTTTTTATAAAAAAAAGCCAAATACTCCTGATGGGATTTGAACCTGTTACCTTGCGATCGGTAGGCTAGAGCTCTATTCTCTACGCTATGGCTACCGATAAACATTTGTTGTTTAATACATGACTTTTTCTTCAGCGCGATTTGTTTTTTCTGGTAATAGATTTTCCAATATATTAATAATACTTTGTATAATTTCAGATGGCGTATTTTCACACTCTAATTCTGAATCACTCGACACATAGATGATAAATAAGTTAAACACTTTACAATTACTGCTTTCTAAAATTTGTTCTTTTTAATAAATAGGGGTGGTCTGTCAAATTGGCACCATTTGTTTGAATTAAATAGTGTGTCTTGTATTTCAACACTAGTGTTGCCTATGCTTAAATTTTGTCCTTTTATTACGCGGTGAAGCTAATCGAAAACTATATTTCTTTATGCAACCCGCTGTAACATTGTTAAAATAATTAGCTTCCCAAAATAACAAATATTCCTGCAAAAACAGAAGGATTATATTTACATTAGATATTTTTTTAGTTCGTATCATATTTACTAAAATTTGCAAAGCTTTTTTTTTTTTTTTTTTTTATGATAAAACACCTGCACTGTAGGAAAAATCCTTTAAGGCGCTCTGGGAGCGGTGCGTGTGCGAAGAAAGCGATTTACGTTGGTCTTGAAACGTTGAAGATTGTATTCATTGGGAAACACGACCTCAGGAAGATCATTCCACAAAGATGACGTTCTCCAGATGAAAGAATTCTTGAACAATGAAGTTCGAGGAGTACTAAGCTGAACAACATATGGATGAGCGGCAGCGGTTCGCCGTGTATTTCTGTTTTGCATTGCTCTAGGTGGAATCAAGTGGGCAATGTCAGTCGAACACCTGCCATGGAAATATCTGTAAAAGAGAGCCAAATCACCAACCTGTCTTCGATGCTCCAGGCTATCGAGGGTCTTGGTCAGCTCGGGGTCGCCGATCAGACGAACGGCTCTCCTTTGAATGGAATCCAGTAGCCGAAGGGTGTGCTTGGGTGCAGAGCTCCAGACATGAGAGCAATATTCTAATGATGGTCGAATCTGGGCTTTGTAGAGTGTCAAAAGTTGATGAGGTGTGTACAACCTTTTGGTGCGGAAAAGTACACCAAGTTTCTGTGCAGCTGCCCTGGCAATTGCGACAACGTGATCATGCCAAGACATATTACCTCCCAGATTGACCCCCAGCAAATTAATAGACGGTGCCAGGGGAATTGCGTGTCCTGCCATGACTATATCCGGTTCTGCAATGTTAACCTTTTTGGAGAAGACTGCTGCCTGGGTTTTCTTAGCATTAAATTCGACTTGGTTACTGTCACCCCAAGCCAAAATTTCTTCCAGGTCATTGTTGAGGCGCAATACTTCATGCTGCCTGCGAGGATGTGCGTCGGCAGCGGATGTTTGGGGAGTCAAGGTAAAAGATGAGACAAGTGTGCTGTCATCAGCAAAGCTATAAATTGGATTTTGGGTTTTCACTAGAAGGTCGTTAATATACAGTAAAAAGAGGGTAGGCGACAATATGGACCCTTGAGGAACACCGGCATTGATGGTGAAGGTGTCTGAGAGAAACCCGTCAATCGCCACTTGCAGAGAACGGTTCTTAGGGAAGCTGGTTAACCATAAACAAAATCCATTAGGCATACCGTAGGATCGCAATTTACTTAGAAGCCCATCGTGCCAAACACGATCAAAAGCCCTAGAGATGTCCAGTGCAACAGCCCGGGATTCTCCATGATGTTCGATGGTGTTGCTCCAAAGATGAGTGACATATGCCAAAAGGTCACCTGTTGATCTGGACTTTCGAAAACCGTATTGATGGTCGCTGATAATGTTAAGCCCTTCCAGATACTTTAGAAGTTGTTGGTTAATAGCTTTCTCCATTACTTTTGAAATTACTGAAAGCAATGCGACGGGTCGGTAGTTGCTTGGCAGGGTCTTTTTACCTTTCTTTGGAATTGGCTGGACACGCGCCGACTTCCAGCAGGATGGAAATATTCCTTTTTTGTAGGATAAGTTGAAAAGTCTACAAAATACTGGTGTAAGTTCATCGGCGCATGTCTTGAGAACAATGATAGGAATTTCGTCTGGACCAGAAGCTTTATTGACGTCGAGTCCTTTAAGAATCCGTTTAACAAGACGCTGACGGAACACGATTTCAGACATTTGCGATTGAACTGAGGAAATGTTGGGTGGTGATTTTCCCTGAAAGTCTACAGTGGAATGCGATGAAAACAGTTCAGCAAGTAGGTTTGCTTTATCCCCGGCTGTGGTTGCTATTGTGCCGTCTGAACGTGTTAGAGGTGGAATAGTTGACTTTGTAAAGTTTTGGCTGACGGCCTTAGCGACTGACCAAAAGGACCTTGATCCGTTAGGACTGGCAAGAAGTTTGTTTTTGATTCTCTCGTTATGAGCTTCTTTGCTTTGGTCTATCATTTGCTTACATTGGTTTCGGGTGGTAACAAAGATGGCGCGATTTTCAGGAGTAGGGTTTTTACGCCACTGTCTGTAAGCCAGGTTTTTAGATCTGACAGCACGCTCGCAATTCTTGCTAAACCAGGGCTTGCCGTTGGAAGGGCGCTTTCTGAAGAAAGGAATAAAGGCCTCCATGCTAGTTAGAATGACGTCGGAGACCTCCTTTGCACAGACAGATGGATCATCCGAAGAAAAGCATACGCTTAGCCAGGGAAAGTTGCGAAAATGGTCCTTCAGGTCTTCCCACTTAGCTGATGTATAGTGCCAAATCTTACGGGGTTTAGGAGGTTGTTCAGAAGTAATTGGCAGCTCGCTTAGGGTTGAAATAAGTTTGTGATCGGAAGAGCCCAATGGTGGTTGTACGGTGACCGTATATAGGTCTGGATTTGAAGTTAAAAAGAGATCTAAAAGACTAGCAAAATCCCCAGCTCGGTCTGGAACCCGCGTTGGTTCTTCTACGAGTTGAGTTAGACCAGAACTGATCGCAAAAGATTCGGCCTCGCGGCCTTGCTCATCGTTGGTGTTTGAGTATTTAAGCCAGTTGACATTGTGGACGTTAAAGTCGCCAAAGATAGCAACTTCGGCATTCGGATGATTGGTTTGCAAAAAGTCGATTGTGTTGGCTAGTGATGAGAAGAGGGCCCTGTAATGCATGTCGCTTGGAGGACGGTAAAGGCAGCATATAAACTTAGTGATTTTTTGTGAAGATATTTTAAACCACATTACATCAAAGTCTTTCGGTTCCAGTATCTCCTCCCGTTGGCAGCAAAGATCATCTCGAATGAACAGACAGACCCCAAAGTTGCGTCTAAAACGGAAATGAAAATCATATAAGCATATAAGCTTGTAAACAAGTTAAATGGTCCTAAAAAAACATACAACAAAATTAGTAAAATATCAGCTGAGATAGCAGTAAAATAATATAGCGTCCACGAGCAATCAGATATCTTTATTAAACAACGGTTTTCCAAAATATAAGATAAATAAACCGAAGAGTGAGTGGGGTACAGCGAAATCATTTTTATTAAAAAATTGTATACTGTTAAGCAAAAATAACAACCAATGATGACCCTTTAACTTACAGAAGCCCAATTATCCACTAATTAGACGACTTACAATGTGGGTAAATTATTTCTGTCAATGTCGTTGATGTCACAAATAAAGTTGCCGGGTTAGTTAGTTATTTTTTAAAATCTTTATACAACCAAACATCGGTATAATAAGTTCTATTCATGTTACATTAAAACTATAGACATTTTATTTTAACCAATGATGTCAAGTATGCTTTACTGTAATCTAAAGTACCATTAAATATTGAATTTCTACCATAAGTTAAAGAATGGTTTTCTTATGTGTATTGCTAGAAGTTTTTCATTGCCATTGTGGTATATACACTTTATCCGCGGATATGGTATAGAAGAGGACAAATGAACCAAAATGGTTATTGTTTATTAAAGTTTTTGGTCCTAAAATAAATAAGAGATAGGTTTCAATTACATTTCTAGTAAATAAAATTACATAAAAATAAAAAGATTGTAAGTTTTTTTATTGCTAATATGTATGAAACAACAAAGTAACGATTGCCTTAAACTATTTTGTAATCATGATTAAAATATATTTTAATATGTTTTTTATATTTTTTGAAAAATTAGTAGGTACAGGGACATTATTTTAAGTGTCTCACCCGATTGGCGACTTTGCTATCGACCACAACAAAAAAACAATTATGTATTCCCTAATAGCTTTTTGTGAAGAAGCCAAATTTGATGTCAAAAAAAATATATGTTTACAAATTTGACAGATACGACGCCATATTGGATTTTCTTAAATGGAAACCCTAGTATGACAGTTGCATTCGCTTATTTGTTCTATCATCAAAAATATATAATTGTCAACATTTATTATTAGCCGTTTTGGAGATACGAGGCCTCGAAGTTGGTGGATTTGTTATTATCGAATTAACAGAAGCTTTAACATTAAAAATTCAATTTTTTTTGGAGATACGTAATTTTTTTATGGCGGAGCCACCAAGCTATTGTTAGATGTCAAAAAATTACAGATACGACGCCATTTCTATTTTTTAATGGGGTGAGATACTTAAAAGACATAATCGAACGATGCAGTTTTTGATGCGGTCGTATTTCCGTAAGGGTTGGAAATAAATATCGACAACTATATATTTTTGAAATTGGACCGCGAAATACAATACACTGATGTAGTTATAAATGTGGGTTGCCATTTAAAAATATTCAAAATGGCATCGTAACTGTCATTTTGTTGACATCTGACATATATAGCAATAGCATAGGTAACTCCGCCATAAAAAATTATGTATCTCCAGAAAAAATTGAGTTTTTAATGTTAAAACTTCTGTTAATTCGATGATAACAAAATCACCAACTTCGAAGCCTCATATCTCCGGAATGGCTGAAAATAAATGTTGACAATTATATATTTTTAATGTTGGAACACATAAGCGAATGCAGCTGTCATACTATAAAGTAGGGTTTCCATTTAAGAAAATCCAATATGGCGTCGTATCTGTCAAATTTGTAAACATATATTTTTTTTGACATCACATTTGGCTTCTTCACAAAAAGCTATTAGGGAATACATAATTGTTTTTTTATTGTGCTCGATAGGAAAGTCGCCAATTGGGTGAGACACTTAAAATAATGTCCCTGTACATTCACAAAAATTTGCATTGTTTATTAATAATTTAAAAATGCCCTAAAATAATATACAAAATTGTAATGATGCATCAGCTGGGTAGGCAGTGAAATAATAAAGCGCCCACAAGCTACCAGGGACTCGATTCTTGAAAACCAGGGAGTAGAACAACCGAGAGAAAGTAGGCGTGGTTCTACTGAAAATTGATAAATCGTATTCTTGAACGTCGTTCTATTCAATGGCGAGAGAACGATCGCTCCCTGTTGCTTCTACTGGGTAACTTTAGTGGAACGGACAGGGAGCATGCGACATAACCTAATTAATTTTTAATTTGTGTTTATTTTAAAGTGAGTTGGTTTGACTTTAGTGTTCTTTTTGTTGTTTGTTGAACAATGAATAACTTAGTCTTGTGGGATGAAATAATCTAAAACGTAGACGAGGCAGTGGTATTTAATCAGATTGTAAGGGTAATACTTCCAAAGGCAGATCCGTTTGATCTTTCTGACGAGAAGTTTATGAAATTATTTAGGCTTTTTTTTTCGTGGACCCATTTAATAGATATTAAATAATTACCTACAAGTTTAGTTCAAAAACCTTAGCCAAGATGGAAATTAATAATTTAAATTTATAGTAAACAGTAAACACACGAAAACACCACTTGGTCCACGATGTTTCATCTGTCACCGTATAGCCGTAAATCCTTGATATCTGTCGAACAATTCTGTATTGTGATTGGACAATAACTTTGGCAACGCGGCGGCTTTGTTCCCCGCTTCAAACTCCCTCCTTTATGTTCAAGAATACGAATTTTTGCATTTTGTGATAGGCAGAGAACAAGTAGTAGAGTAGAAGTGGGGAACAATCCCCGGTGAGTGTTCTATTCTATCGCCCTCAAGAATCGAGCTCCAGATGTGTTCCTGGAACAACGTTTTTCCAGAATAAAAGATAAACAAAACTGAAGCGTGGGTATGGCAAATGATTTTTAATTATTTTTCTGATTTACATTATTCAATCAAGGCTTAGAAAGTTTAGAAAAAGAGCGCGATAGTGATTTTATCGCAATAAGTTGTAAAAAAATAGCAAGTAGAAGTTTTTTTTTTTATTCATCCAGGCAAAATTTTCTTATATATGGTGTTGTAAGAGTAAATAAGTTCATACAATAAGTAAACTTACAGGGGCAACAGCGAGGCTCAAGGCCGCGACTCAAATACTGAGAAGCGAAGTGACTCTAGACCAGTGGCGTGCATATAATATAGGCAAAAAAGCATTGCTTACCCTGGGAATAATGAAACAAACAGAAACAATTTCTTATTTTATTTTAGTTTTTATCCGTGTAATCCAACTATGGCAATTTATTTCTACTATAATATAATAAATAATAATATAGAACCGAAAAATTAATCCTATAATCATTTCCACGAATGCATTCTTTGCTTATTATATCGCAAACTAGATCCCTGTGTAAGCATTCCGTAAGACCGTTTTAAAAGCAAAGATCGCGCTGTACATTAGCGTCTTATACAAAAGCAAAAGCACTGCTTTTGTACGAGTGGAAGCAAGCGGAAGAGTCGGTACTGTCGGTAGGCAGTAGGGTAGAAAGAGATGTAACAAATAAACTGGTCGCATCCTTCGACCTTCCTTCATCGATCAGTTTACGCCGCCAAGAAAGCATTGGTGCCAATCTTCAAGTTTTACCGTAGTTTGGAAAATACTTCGCTTTCTCAATATAAAATATGACACACTCCTCTATAAGTTTTATTATTAAGTTTAGTTAGGATAATGGATAAGGTAAGGTTTGTGACAATTCAAATATTTTTTGCTGATAGGTTCATAATATTTAATAGTCAGTAAGTTTATCATCATATTTCACATAATAATTGACTTCGTTTTTGGCAACATTGGTTCAATCAGGTGAATGATAGATTTTAAATTTATAATTAGTTGTTTTCGGCCTTTTGCTAGACTTCGCTCCGTCGGGTTTTGGGAAAAAAAATATGGAGGCAGTAATTGTTACTATTCCGGCTATCAGCGCGTCTGCATGACGAACCTTTTCTGGATTAAAAAGAATGTATACCTATTTACGAGACACACAGGGAGAAACACGCTTAAGTGAATTAACAATAATCTCTCTGGAGAGCGACCTTTTGCGGGGTATAAAACGTAAAACCAATTTTTATGCCGATGTTTTAAAAGCTGTTTTACATCAAGACCACCGTGTTGAACTAATTTACAAATAATGTCGTTTTATTCTTCTTCTGCCAGTGTTCTATCCACAAACTTAAAAACAAGACATTTTGTGACAAAATTTGACATTTAGATGCGTAAATGCTACGAAGGTAAATTTTGCCTACCATAGTTAAAACAGCATTGCACGCCACTTCTCTAGACTGGTAATTGCGTTAAATAAATATTTATTCCAGGTAACGTTTGGCAAAAAATTATTTGTAAAAATTGTAATAGATCCTAAGGAGCCTATTTTAAGAATATCTTGTGATATACAAGGACTTTCATTAATCGACGACAAATCAAACCATGTATTTTTTTAAACAGAATATTCCTTTTTATATTACATAATTAAATTCCACTTACTGTTCTGAATCTCTCTCTTGTTGATCTATACAGGGCACTTTAAATTTGATGTCCAATTTTATGTCAAAATCGTTATGATTTCAATGGTCTTTTTGTGGTAAAATGCAATAAGAAATTTATTTTGCCATTATAAGGTATATAGCAAGGTCTAATTATAACATTTTAGTGCTCACTTGGATTTGTTGTTTTTCATGTATAGAGTAGGGCAAAAGTCAAACTCCTACTTTCTCAATTTTGTTGAATAAAACCCTTCTAGCCGTATTCATTAAAGGGTTCCAAGTTTAAAACCGTCCTAAACTGATAGGTAGTTATAGTTAATAATGGGCTAAACATAAATTAAACGAGAAAAGTTTGGAACTTGGAATTTTAAGGCTAATTCTCCAAAGCCAAACTTAAACAACTCTAAAAATATATGTTAAAAGTTTGGATACAATGATGAATGATCGAAACTCTTTGGACATTTCAACCGGTAAGGATATTCAGTTATCTTCAGGTGAATACTAAATAAGTATAGTAACTACAGCTCTAATTATACTAGCTAGATGCACTGAACTGGAATGGCTACAGTCATGCTCTTAATTCTATGTGATAACAAGATTACATTAACTTAACAAAGGTTTCCAAATAATTCTTATATTCAATCAGGGCCTGTTTCTGGTAATATGGGGCCCTAGGTCCGTTACTAAATCTGGGGATTCTAATTTCAGGCGACGAAGGGGAGGGTAATCAGCCAAAAAACGGGGCTGAGATATCAAAAAGAATAAATTACAAAGGTTAAGAAACACCCCATCCAATATATTTTTTCAGTGTACTTTTTTCCCGAATTTTGAATAAAAACCTAAAATATGTAAAAAAAAGATATTTATTCGCTTAATTAAACTAGGGTATATTTTTTTAAATAAAAGATGTTGGTGAGAAAACTGTAGTACATGTTTGGACTATTTTCACATTTTCGTATATTAAAATATACAGTGTGTCCAAAAAAGTATGCAACATATGTAAAAGTTTTTTTATTCCGATTTCTCAGAAAATTTTATTCTTGATAAAAGTTGATACATGCCTTAAAACTATAAACGCATATTTCACATTTTACCTGCGGTTAATAGTAAGGGAGCAAATTCCATTTTTTCTAAATTGCATTAAGAGTAAAGTACCTTAGTTATTAGAAAAACAGAAAAATTTTATATGGAAATATTATTGCAAATTAAAAACATAGCCCAAATACGAAATTTTAGTTACGTGTCTCAATTTTAATTTTTATTTTCTAATCTCTAATTTCCCCTAAACGGTACGCCTCTGGTCGATTTTTCTTTTACAATGACAAATAAATTAGTAGTTATTTCCAGTACTATGAATAGGGTTGAATTTTATTATAATTTAGTTTCGAACACAAGTTGGCTAAAATGTGTTTAAGTAGGCGTGCAACACGCTTATATCTAAACCGACCCGGTTCATTGAAAAGTTTTTAAAAGTTTGCAACTACTTAATGCATTTTCATTATAAACCCACGTTTAAGTTAATTGATAAATATATAAAAATTGCGTAAACGAAAAATCGACCAGAGGCGTACCGTTTAGGGGAAATTAGAGATTAGAAATAAATAAATAAAAATTGAGACACGTAACTTAAATTTCGTAATTGGGCTATGTTTTTAATTTGCAATAACATTTCCATATAAAATTTTGCTGCATTTATAATAAAGGTACTTTACTCTTAATGCAATTTCGAAGAAATGGCATTTGCTCCCTTACTATTAGCCGCAGATGAAATGTGAAATATACATTTATAGTCTAAAGGCATGCACCAACTTTTATCAAGAATAAAATTTTCTGAGAAATTGGTAATAAAAAACTTTTACATATGTTGCATACTTTTTTGGATACACTGTATATTGCTTAGCTACAATAAGCAAAAAAACTAAAAAATATTACTTATTTTAATTAAATACCTAAAATTATTTTGACTTTATTTATTATTGTCCAGAAATTATGGATGGGAATATATAGTATACAGCAATACATAGTAATACATAGAATATAGAAAGTTCAGAATACATGTTTATGTTCTATTTTTGGTCTTAGAAAGATCGATCATATTTCACACACTTTTAAAGATCTTGGATGGCTTAAAATGCAACATACTGCGTAATATAAGATTTCCAAAGAAAATAACCCTTCCTCATCATCAGAGCGCCATGTTTTAGAGGACATTTACCTGCAACTGTATTAAATTATATAATAACTTACCTGACGAGCTTCTTTTACTTCACAACAATAAATTTAAATTTCTTTATTTATAGATCTTTGTGCAACCCAACATTAGAGTTCTTACTTTGACTACATTTTTATTAGAGTATTTTATCTGTTTCTAATTTTTGGGCTAATCGGGGTTCAGTAGAGTAGCCTCTTTTTTGGCTAGACTACGCCTCGCAACTGCTCAAGATGTTTTAAAATTAGTTTTCAGTAAAATGTATTAATTATTATTATTATTATTTATTATTATAAATTGTAATTTTTTTTTAAAAGGACTATTTTCCCTCTATAGTTTTATTGTTGTAAATGTGTGGTTAATGTTTCAAAGCGGGTATGAAATTACTGTTTTAAACTATGTTTTGTATTGAAATTCAAGAAATAAATATTTTTCGCACTAATAAGGAAGAATAGATACCATTTACATTTTTTGTGAGAATAAAAGCAATTTTCACTTGCTCCAGATAATTGAAAATTGAATGTCTAGCGATGGTGAAGGGCTTGATAAGGGTTGTTTACGTAACATATTAATTGAAAGTTGTCATTGTGGTAAAGTGATTAAGGTTAATAAAGGCTTAAAATTTAGTTAAATTTAATCTAAATAATTAGGTGCAATGATGCAGCATAATTGAAATAATGTGTAAATGTAAAGAATTTCTTAAATTTATCACAAAATTGTATTTTATTTCTGACTGTAAAATTTTATATTTTTCACTGTTTGTTTAATTGGGTAAATATTTTAGCAAACACACGTAAGTAGGTACTTTTTACAAGAACTAACTTATGCATTAAAATTATTTCTATTTTACCAGCAAATCTGCTGTGGTAGTATACACTGCACAAATTCCAAGATGTTATAAAATATAGGGTGGTATGTTTAAAAAGGTAATACATTTTTCGTTTCTCGATTGTTTACCAAGCGCTCTTATTAGACCAAGTTTTGTGTTGTTTGAGTGATTTCAAGTATAATTGAGATATTGACCTGTATGCGTAGGTTTTCTGTACACTGAAATTTGGATGGTGGAGAGCGGTAGTTACTATACTTATTTAGTATTGACCTGAAGCCGACTGAAGATACTTATCAGTTGTATCGTTGTGATTTAATGCAAATAAAGACAATGCAAGTCCAAAACTTTTCTTATCACTCATATAACATAATGCCACGGTGAAAACACAACTGTGGGACTATTAGATCTAAATTATTCGATGGTCTGTCTAAACTTTAAACCATTTTAGTAAATACGGGTAATATTGTTTAAGTTTCTAAGTGGATTCTGCAATGATAGTTATTTTATATTCTTTACACGAAAGAAAGTTTAGGGTTTTTGTTAAAGTCTTTCGTAGAGATTTACTATTATTTTATTTCTATTTTTAACATTCATTTTAAACAAAATAAAATAGTAGAATTTAGTTTCCGTTAAAATATATAAACAAAAGAAGCTTAGTGGCCGTTCCGTGCTTGATTTATTTAGATTTATTTATATTTCTACGTTTTTACGTTAGATGGCTATATCTTTTGCATTGAGTTGATTCCTTATGATGGCGTTACTCGGTTTTCATCGCGTTTTTATTTCTTAAAAACGCCTTGAAAGAACAGGCTCGCTGTACTGGGGGTCGCTTACGGGTTATGACTTTCTGATAAGTTCTAACAAGAACGAAACAGCCTGTCATTGTCTACCTGTGCCCCAGGGATTCCATTACCTTTGGAGTCCCTGTGTACTTTAATGCAAAAGATAGACGCACTACTCTGTCCGCTTGCCGCTAAGCTTCTTTTGTTTATTAATTTTAAACGTTATAGTAGGTTCCTCATTTCTATTTTGTTACACTGTCAGATAGAAACAATAAATGGTTTTACGTCCCTATTTTTGTTTAATGTGCTCTTGATACGTATCTGTGTTTTTCTAAATAGATATTGTAATTAAAGATTGCCTATTTAACGTTTTACGAAGTGAGGAACTTCTTGTAAACGAACGACTGACTAGTATTTACTATAAATTATTGACCAAAATTTTTCATCCGCGGCGCTTTTCCCTACATGGTGCATTAGTTGGCTCAGTGGCGCTTGGTGCATAATCGCTGCATTGCTGGAAAGCTCCCAAAAAACAGAGCTCACAATAAAAAACAAAAAATAGTAATCTTACTAAAATGTTTTCTATTACCAAAAAGCATAGCATTACTTAGCATTTGCGATTCACGTTGTAAATGATAAAAAACTAAAAGCGATACAAGTAAAGTCGACCAGTGGAATAACCTACCATATCACGCTATCGCTGAGTTATTGTTTATCTATTTATCTGGGACTCTTCGAGCTTCTTGAAACACCCGCTCAGTTCTCCGCTTCCGCATGTCCGTCTTAAAAAAATAAAGCTGTGATTTAAGTGAAGAGTTCGCTGCATTTAGTCCAGCGCTTGGTTCTATATCACCATCTTTTTTATTTTTTACCCAAAAATATCAACTTTCAATTAAAAAAGTTAAGATGCACCCTATTGCAGCATATTAAATGTAATTTTTTAAATATCGATATCTCAAAACAGCTGAAGTAAAACATGTAGTGTGCTATATAAAAAGGGCTTTCAATTATTAGTACTATTCAAAAATGCCATAATAATATATTTTAGAGACAAGTTATATTCGATACGTTTTTTTTTTTTTTGATAACCTTAGACGATCTAATTTAATTTTAAAATATGCATCTTAATGATCTTTATAATTTTTGTGTACAACATTTTTATCTAGTTTTTAAAATAAAATAAAAAAATGTACTTTACTCCACCCTTACCCTGTATAATATATAATAGTACATCTTATAAGAAATTATAATAAAACCACAGATAATAAACTTTAAGAAACTATATAATACCATATAAGAAATTAATTATTAATAGCTATACTAAGAATAGTTTATATTTTTTACAATACAATCTAGTAAATCTCATAATATTAATAAAATATAGTAAAACCAAGTAAAAAAATAATATTTCTTTTTAAAAAATATCGTAATATTTATTAATTTCTTTAATACATTTTAATAGAAACTACTGTTAAGATTAAAAACTATTAGAATAATGTATTTTACCAAAAATATTAAGTATTATTTGTTTAAACGGTATTATCCTGGATTATTGTTTTATATACTACTAGAAATTAAATTGTTAATAATAATGTTGTATTCAAAGCTTTATCGTATCATTGACAACGGCGATGCGAAAATAAAAACAAGGTTTTATGTCATTTCATTTTGGCATTTCAAAAAGTCATCATTAAAATCATGTAAGATTTTGATATTCCTGACGATATATTAGCTGCAGCCAACATTATAAGGTTGAACTTGCTTCCGGACAAATCTAAAATCTTTTATGAAAAAGAATATCGGCAGTTTTGTGAGTGGCGAAACAAAGTACATGTTCAAGGTGCAGAAAAAACAGATTGCTGGCGTATTTCGCAAAACTCTCTGAGGAATATTCTGCTTCATCCTTATGGTCGAAATATTTCATGTTACGAGCGACTTTAGAACTGAAGGAAAGAGTGGAAATCGACAAATACGGCGCCTTAATACGTTTCATCAAGAAGAAAAATGTTGGATATAGAGCAAAAAAATCAAAAGTATTTACAAGAGAACAAGTCAACGAATTTGTGTGTTCTGCCTCAGACGAGAAGTTTTTAATGATGAAAGTGACTTTTTTTAATTGGAATTGGAGGCGCCTGTCGAACTAATGAATTAGCGAAGATGACCACGGAAGATGTTGACGTTTTAGAGGACTCAAAAACCCCCAAGAGACGTATTTTCGCTGTGATATTTGACGGCGAAGACAATCCTGTGCTTTTATTTAAAAAGTACGCAATGTTAAGGCCAGACCATGTCACTCACCAAAGATGGTTTGTATCATATAGAAAAGGGAAATGTACGGTACAGCCCTGCAGCATTCACTTCTTCTCTAAAATACCACAAAAAATAGCTAAGTATCTCTTACTTCAAAAATCCTAATTTGTATACTGGTCACTGCGTTAGAAGATCTTCGGCAAATTTTCTTGTTAATGCTGGAGGTGATATATTAGACCTACAAGAACTTGGTGGATGGGAATCGGCGAAGGTTGCTAGAGGGTATTTAGAAGAAAGTGTGACCAAGAAAGTTTCCATTGCTCGCAAAATTCAAATCGGCGATGTTTCCGGCAGTGGATTAAGCACTGGGGAACCGCACGAAATCGAAAGGAGTGCTTGCTCGGTCATTAATCAGTCTTCAGAGGGCATACCTAAGATCGTGGACGTTAAAGACAAAGGTGTATCCATCAAATTTGAAAACTGTCAAAATATTGTTTTATAATTATGTTCATGAAAAATAGTTCTAATATTATTTGGTATCTAACGTATTATGCTTTCGTAACTAACGTATTAAATTATGGTAACTAATGTATTATGAGTAACTAAGGTGTTATGTAGGTTTCAGTATGTTTATGATGTTAATAATTTATTAATAAAGATATCATATAAAAATGACCTAATCTTCAATGATACGATAAATATTATTATATTTCATATTAGTGGAAGTACAACTTTCTTTCCGTGTAATACCATAGTTTACAGGTATTCTGTGAAACTCTGGTAAGGCAACATTTTTGTATTTAAATATAAATCTTATAATTAAGTCTCTCAAATTATTATTTCATTCATATTTAATTCACGTTTCTAAAATATTTACAGGCTGCTACAAATTCGTGTGCGTACAAGGGAATCTCGAAAACGGCAAGAGATACGAAGATGGTTAAATTAAGGTAAAGTTGCGCATTTTGGGGCTTAATACTCTGGTGAAAGAAAATTGCAAATATATCCGAAAAAAACCGAAATTTCTAGTTTTGGTTTTTAATTTTTTACGTCTTCATTTTTCACTTCCACTCAAAAAGACAAAATACACTCTCTCATAGCCGTTCTTTATGTTCTACAATATGGCGTTATTAGTTTTCAAATTAGACTTTTAGTTTTTTAGATACCAAAAGTATTTTTGTTTTAAATACGGACTTTTAAATACGGAATTTTAAAAACAGTTTTAGTGACTTCTACGCGTTGTAAATATAATGCAATTTAAATGTTTTTAAAATTTTTACGTTTCGTCATCAAATATTACATCATTAATATTTCAAATTATTCTTTCTTTACTATTGCGGCCCTGGCGATTATTTCTAGGATTACTCTAATATTAAAATTATATTACAAGAAGTTATGGTGTTTAGGCCTTTTATTATTTCAATAAGATTTATTGTAACACTACAAGTTAGCAAGTTTTTAAGGCATGAGAAATAATGCCATATTTTATTGGTATTTTATTTATTTTTATAATATAAAATCTATCTTAAATTATTTGGTTTTTGCCAGAGATTTGGACTAAAATACTGTAAAACAGAAAAAATTATTGTTCCCAAGCGAAAAAAAGGTAACTGGAGTGTTAGTCTAGTTATGTTACTGTGATGCGCTTATGTTTGTTTCAAAAACAATTTTTTTTACTGTTTACACGGTCTGATACTGCCAGTTTCAGGTGAAACATAATGTAACAAAAATAAAGAGACAGAAAAATATTTGAGACCGAGACTTACGGTCTTTTTTCTTACAATATATCAAATATAAGGACTCTTTGAGTAAAAATGAACGTATTTTTATAATCAGATTTTTTTGTTTTGGCTCTAAATGTTCAGGACCGTAATGATATAAAAAGATAACTCGAACAATGTGTTATTAGATGACAAAACGTTAAAATTTCAAAAATCTTTAAAATGTGTTAAATTTCTAAAACTAAGAAGTCCCTAAAACTATATTTAAAATTCCAGGTCCGTATCTAAAAAAATTGACTTGAGGTTGGTATTTAAAGAACGAAACGTCGAATTTGAAAACTTATAATGCTATCTTGTAGAACATAAAAGACGGCTATGAAAAAGTATTTTTTGTTCGTTTCCCAAGTCAAAAATAAAGGCGCAAAAAATTAAAAACTAAAAATAGAAATTTCAGTTTTTTTCGGATATCTCCGAAAGCATTCGGAATATTTGCAATTTTTTTTACCAAATTATTAAGCCCCAAAATTCGCAACTTTGCCTTAATTTAACTATCTTCGTATCTCTTACCGTTTTCGAGATCCCCTCGTACGCACACGAATTTGTAGCACCCTGTATAGATAATCTCGAATATACAGCGAAAATCTAAATAAATTTTAAAAACGCGTATTTTTCCCCCACTTTTTATACCTTCGGGATATATTATGAAAAAACAAAAACAAAGAAAATAATAGCTTAAACGTATTAGCGATGTCCCTTTTTTTAGCTCGGGCCAATTCCCTGCGGGAGAAAAACAGGCAAAATTCGCATTATGTTTAATTAAAACATTAGTGAGATGACCTGTTTTTTTTGGTCGCCAAGGTTTTTAATAGCATATAAAAAGAACCCGCATTTTTGATTGTTTTATATTATTATTTAAATTCGGCAATGCCTAGATATTAAGAAATAATTGTTACTTTACAAAACTGACAAGTATATTTCTATGGTCTATTTCTTTTCGATTGCGAACGATGACAGAAACCCGTTTTACAATAAAAAAATTCAAGAATTTTCATTTTTGACAAGTTGAAAAAGTAAGGTTAGGGATTTACGTCATAACTGACATTTTGTTGTTTACTGTTTATAGCGGTTAGAATTTTAAATTAACACTTGTTAAGGCCGCTTTACAGTTTGCAATTTTTCTTTCAGGCAAGAAAAGATTGCCCGGGAGTATGCGCCGAACGAGGCTAATGATCAGCTGGCGCAATTTGTATTGCTTGCAAGAAATATAACTCGGACCGTATTTTTATTGCCATTGCAAGAACAATTCTGAGGATTTTCTGGTGATTTATGAGACACCAAACTAAATATAAAAATGCCTGACATTTATTTATGTTTTTTCTAACCTATAGCGGGTACGTTTTGTTTTTGTTGGTTTGCTTTCATGCCCTGTAATGATGTTTTGCTAAAATGAATGCACAAAAAGCGCCGGTAAGTCCTAACCAAATGTATTTTTATTTTAATGGTTGGCAAGTGGTACATCACCTACGATCTTGGCAAGTCATTGCACGCTGTAAAACGAAGTGAAATTTTTATTGCCGTAATATTAATTGCTGCAAGACAACTTGCGTGAAAGAAAAATTGCAAACTGTAAAGCGGCCTTTAAGAAGAAGAATTTTTAGGTTATGTCACAATGTTTGGCGTTTGGCATGGCCTTCTATATTTTATCGATAAATCGGGCATCCTTTTTGCTTTAACACAAAGCAGGCATAGGTTTACTATTTTATGCTGCAGAAAAACGTGAAATTAACCGATTTTATGTACAGAAAGTTAATAGATTGTTTGTTTTGTAATATAACTAGAGCTAAAAGTTATTTTTAATTGCTAAAAGGTTTATAGTTAGCATATATTTGCTAGAAATCAATGGAACGGAAATTTCTTATTCTTCTTCTGTGATTAAAAAAAAGACCTTTAATAAGTTGGCTATGCATTTATGTAGTGTAAATTGGTCCATGATTTAACCAATTAGGTGAATTTTTGTTCAATTTTTTTTTCAGTCATCGTTCGCAATCGAAAAGAAATAGACCATAGTAAACGAAGCTGATATCCTGCGAGTTCTGTACAACATAATAATGTAAATTAATACATGGTGTTATGGAATTGATGCATTATATTTAAACCCGTAAATTCTGATATGACAACATTCGAGGAAAAATATTTTTTTCTACTCACATATACAGGGTGTATCACGGTGGATGGAACGTTGGTCGTTTATGGAAAACGAGTGATAGGTTTTATTCAAAAATTTGGCTGCTAAGATAAACAAACATGGTCTATCGTTCTAAAATTTCTTCAGCAATACGACATTGCCGCTTCTGCCCCAAACAAGTAGCAACATCGTTATGTTAAATAGAACACCCATTTGGCAAGCAAATTTACGCACACGCTGTATATTATATTATTTTCTAATTCCCTATACAATTTTACGCGCATCTAAGAGAAAAATGGTTTTCACCTCCCTATCTTAGTTCTTTATTCTTTATCCAATATAATCAACGTCCGGTTTAATAAGTTAAACCAAAAAAATGGTTTTGCGGTAAAACCCAATCCAAAAGGGATTTTCTGGTAACTAAATTGTTCTTTAGGTAACTATACTTAAATTTCAGTTAAGGTAATAGTTGTTCTTTTCTTATATGGGTATAATAAAATACAGAAAGTGGTTTCAAAATAAATGCGAAATTTCCCTAAAACGATTAATTTTTTTAACTAAAAAAAATAACTTTTAAAAAATCTTCATACAGTTTCAGCAAGACCGGGAGCGGTTATGGCATTTTTTTGTTTTAGCTTATTTATTCAATAAACGATTTGCTTTGTTCGTGACAAAACAAAAATTTTCAATGTCAGGGTGATCATACACTCTTAAAAATAACATGGTATGGATTACTAAAATTTGGTTCTGACAACTATTTATTTTCGTGAAATCGGACTCAACCCAAAAATTAGTTTGTACAACCAAAAAAAAATTGTCGTTATTGAACTGTTGAACTAATTAATAACATTAACCAACCCAACCTACAAATTTTAGTTGTCACAAAGAAATTTTATATACGGAAAACTAAATTTATATGTTACTCCCGCTTTTAAAATTAGATGTTACAACTAATGTGTAAATATGGAAAATTAAAAAAAATTTTCAAGGCAATATTGTTTTTGTTAAACGAATATTGCCAAAGCAATCATTTATTTGGGCCAAACTTGAAATTTTCATAAAGTAACAATTACGTATGTAGTCACAACCTTGTGTTTATTATCTTTTATCTGTACTTTTTAATTGTAAGAAAGAAGTTGAATAATAAATAAGTAAAAATTTTATATTTTTGTCATTGCAGTTGCACATTAGAACTTTGAATGAACTGCTTATAATGCATGGCAAAATTAGCAAGTTGATTTGATAGAAATAACTTTAAAAAAAAGTTTGTTTCATTTCTAAAAAAAATGTCATATGTAACGAAGTAACGAAAAATATTCCTTCCTAGGTCCCTATTAAAATAAAAAAATGCCTTGGTATTACTACTCTATTAGGTATGCGTAAACTAATTGCTGGAATAAATTATCAGGGTTTCTTAAAAAAAAATTATTTCCAATGCCCTTGTTCTCTCATATTCTTTATAATACATACTTATGCAATACAAAACAGAAACACTAGATTTTTAACTTATTTTACTCAACCTTTTGGGTTGTTCAATTGCTTATAGAACTGAATTATCCTTATTTAAATTTTCCTATCTGCAACTGCGATTATTAAAAAACAAAAAATATCCCCTGGACTTTCTATTTAAAATATACAGCTATATGAAATTTGTTGTACTTGGTCAGATTAAAAAGTCATCAATATGACGTTCGTTTATAGAAATGGAACATAGAACAAAAACAAAACAAAAGTTATTTCTCATCGTGTCACCTTGCCATGCTTTATAAAAATCTCATTTAAACTTTCTAATGTACAACTGCAATGATAAAAAATAAAATGTCTACTTACTTATGATTTAACTTCCTTCTGCCAATAAGAACGTACATAAGAAAGAAAATAAACACAAATAAATTACATGAAAATGGCCAATTATTGCCTTAAAAACACGAAAAAATGGACACGGAACCGCAAAAGCACCCTAACATAAACATAACCTCCTGACAGTCCTGGCTAGAATGATGTCACATGTCACCCACCGGGCAAGGGCGTCAAGTCTCTGTTGATGCCGTTAGTTATAAATGTGAAGAATAATATTACTTGAAAAGAAAAGTTAGTTCTGGTAACTAAGAATGTATCTTAATCAAAATTAACAAAGTGATAGGGACTACAAATTCATAATGTATTATTACAACAAGCTTAATTGATAAATGCAAGTTTGTAGGAATCTTGATGCAACATTTAAATAAGATATATACAGAGTAAAATTCAGCTAAACAAAATATTTTATTTCTGCCAACTAATATGAAAACAAGATATTTTCTTTGTTCTGATGGCATCATTTTTGGCAAATATAACCAAGAAAAAAATCTTTTTTGTTTTTCTAACTAAAAATAGTTATTTTTGGGAACGTAAACACGAGAACAAATAAAAATAAGTACCAAATACCAAGTCATTTTTAAGAGTGTAGACGTGTTACAAAATTGTGTAGTACCTACCGCTTTAATTGCCTATTTAACCTATTTTCTGTTAACGTTCAAAAAGATGAGGATTTTTTAAAATTTGGTTCCAATATACCGGGTAACACAAGAAAGTGCCCCCTCTCCTAATTCTTTCCGTAATTTTAGCAGTAAAGATTTAAAAATGTGAGACATTAATAGGTAAATGGCCGTCTAGATCAAATTTCCTTTGTTTTATAAAATGTCTCTAACTTTAGTAAAACAGTGTAAGTGGTAAAGAGTAAGCCCTGAAAACGTTAAAAAGGTTTATTTTAACCTACTTAACCTATTAAATAAGTTTGACGTGCTTGAGAAAAATGTTAAGGCTATTGTATTTGCAACCTATTTTTTAGAAAAACAAAATGGAATTTCTTTATTTTTTTCAAATGGCAACCCATCGTTGTTTTATTATAATAATATTCTTCATAGTATATACCTTACTGCATTTTTTTATTCACTAAAGCATACTTTTTATGAAGCGTATGCTCTCACCGAGGATGAAACTCGGACCGCCATCGTCGAACGCCAGTAATTCAACCACTGAGCTCACAATTTTTTTTTTTAATATTAAAATTTTAACTTACTCTACTAGTTATACATATTTTTGTTTTTCTCTTTAGTAAACACGGGTTTTACAATGGAATAGCCTAAAATTGATGAGTCCAAACAATTTAGACTGAATTTTATAGTTAACCAGGAATTTCCGAAAAAGGTCTGACAGCCATGAAATTAAAATATATGCTTGATTAAATAAACTTAATGGCGTTGACGTGTAGGTTAAACTCAACCTAAAATAATATTAAAACTCGGGGAACTGACCAGGCTTGAAATAATTTATTTCTGTGTAAGTAAAAAATATAGGACTGTCATTTTAATGCATTATAATTTATAATTATGGATAATATGTACCTTTATTTTATATAAACCTATTTAATATTTAACATAAAGTTACAATACGTTTCTCCTTTATTTGTTACTACATAACTACTTGAAATATTCTAATTTAATAATCACCTAAATCAAATCTTACTTTTGATTTTCTAAACAAGACGACTTAAACAATATTTAATAGTTTGTATAGGTACCATAAATTTTAAATTACTTTTTTCTACTTCTATATTAGTAATAACAACAAGTGATGAAAGTGATACTTTTCAAACTAGGAGATATTTAGCACGAGGCTTTCACACGAGTAATGTACACTATTTTTCCTACGACCACAAAGAATTATTATAAAGCCTTTGATTTGTGAAATAGTTATTATCCTAACAAGTGCGGAAAGAGCCACTTTCCCGCACGCAACTGCCGTTACCGGAACGACGCGAAGCGGAGTTCGGGTAAGCAGTCGAGTACGGGGAAATGTCTTTCCGCATGAGTTAGAATCAAAATTTTTTCTACAAGCGTTAGAAAAACTACCACAAAATATTTCTAAATATATAATTTTACTAAAAAACAAACAGAATAAATTTCTACTTATTATTAATATTTATATTAAAAGTATAATTTGATGCACTATGCAAATTGATTGCGGATGCCAGACAGGTTGAAGCAATCGAAGCCAACTGATCTTGATGAGCGGATGGTTGTGTGAAAAGTTGGGTCGCGATCTCTTGATGTAGGCAGTAACTTTATAGTATTTACTGATATCTACATTTTTCTTAACCTTAAGTACTTTTTTTAACATGGAATATCGACCATAAGATATTTGGCGTACAAATTTTATACATTTTCAAGAAATATGCCAAAAGTAGGTACTTCTTCTCTTGGTGCTTTTACTTTTTCGCTTCACACTAACTAACAAAATGTTCGTATTGTTTTTAATACCTGACTAATGACTTTTTTGGTAGTAAATCCAAATTTGCGACACTTGCAGCTTCTATAATATCTTCTGGAAGCTCTACGTCCGAGAAATTATCTATGGAAGATATTTGTATCAGAATCTGAACGAAATCAAAAATCAAATCCACGGTCCGGTGAACTGTTGTAAGGTGTCACTTTGATAATTAAATTTTATGTGTGTGTCGTGGTTACCATGTTAACATCTATGTATGGGGTTTTTGAAATAAACCGTTTTAAATCAGCTTTTTTTAAAATGTTTATAATAAACTGCAAAAATTAGTGTTTCTGTAATATACCTCATTTACTTTATGAGTCTAAAAATTCATATTTTATTCATTATAGTTGTATTTTATTATAAAATTACAGAAAAAAAAATTTTCCGGTACACCGTGCGGGAAAACTTTTCCCACACCGTGCGGGAAAAAATTTCCCACACCGGGCGGGAAAATGGGTCTTTCAGAACCAAAACGAGTGCGAGAAAACGGTAAATCGCGCACGCTTGTAAAAAAAAATTTCAACACTAGTTTTAAAAAAATATCAACTCTAGTGGTGAAATTAACATACTTAGGAATATATTCCACTTAATATCTTTCAAAGTTTGTCAATAGGCTTTTCCTTTATTTGTACTTTAACTTTTTCATTTTTTTATATTTTATATATCGTAGGAAGAACTAATCCTGGATTGACCTCTAGATTAACCAGAATGAAAAATTTTAAATTTAATCAAGGAATGATGTACTAAACTTAAATTTAAAAAACTCCCCAAAAAAACCAACAAAGAAGATTTCAATTCAAAATAATTCTATAAATTATTTATTGTTTTTAAATAAAAAAAGGCAAATACACCTAATGGGATTTAAACCTGATTTGTTTTTTCTGGTAATAAATTTTCCAGTATATTATTAACATTTTTTATAATTTTAGATGGCGTATTTTCACACTTTAATTCTAAATCACTCGACAAATACATGATAAATAAGTTAAACACTTTACAATTACTGCTTTCTAATTTGTTCTTTTGAATAAATAGGGATTGTCTATCAAATTGGCACCATATGTTTAAATTAAATTATGTGTGATATACGGCGCTTTCTAGCCAAATTAATCGTGCTTTTCTCATTTCCATGCGTGGTCGTAGGAAAACATTGTTTCGCGTATAGTTCACTCTACAAGTTAATCCACTTTTCCGCATAACTGTGCGTATAGTATAGTATAACAATTAAGTTTGCCTTGAACCTCTCAAATAATGACATTTATCTTCTTGCTTTTTGAATATTTAATTGTGACATTGTTTAGATTTAAAATTCAAATCGATACTTTATAAATTATATACCGGTCTTTAATTTATAAATAAGAGTCCTAGAAAAAGTATAGTATGTATTGCGTATTGTAAAGCAATTACGCACTCATGTAATTACCACAAATGTTTTCATTCGCGCGTACCACATTACCACACTTAACACGTAATATACTATTAAAACTTCGATGTTATTATCTTGCCTCATTTGTAGAAAATATTATTGTTTTATTTTTTTGCCACCAGACGTTAAATTACTGTTTTTATAAACTCTGTTAATTCTAGCAAATGTTATAAAAAGAAGAGATATTCAGTAATGGATATTTTAGTAATAACCTTTATTTGTGGTTAAAAGAGATAAACAGAGTTTGTTAGAAATTTAATTATTATTTATAAATAACGTAGGTCGTTATGAATTCTGTTTAATTTAATATTTTCTGTTTGGTAACCACAAAGGTACTAAAGAGAGTATTAATATCTTCAAGTTTTTTTTTTTAATTTTAGTAAAAAATATAGAGGTGTTATGGAATTGACGTATTATATTTAAACCCGTAAATCCTGATATGAAAACGTTCAAGGGAAAAATATTTTTTCAATATGTCATCACTAAAGCTGAGACATTTGTATTCGAACCATAGACGTTCTCGTTCTTACATATAAATTAAAAATTTTAAAGAAAATGTGGTACTTAAGTAGTGACATAGTTAAGCTGTGTCGAGCGCGGTTAGTACTTGGGCGGGTGACCGCTTGGGAACACGGCGTGCTCTTGCCTCAGGGAAGAGTGTAAAATGAATCGACACCTAGTCATCCTATTCACGCCGGACAGGCTGGATGAGATCGGATATCTCGTAGGATGAAGGTGCCGTTTCACACTCCCCAGTCAGTAGACCACATTTGTGGTCGATGACCGGTTCAAGAGGGTCTCCGTAGTCGGCAAACCGTAAAAAAAAAAAAAAAAAAAGTAGTGACATGTAATATTACCCAAAATTCTTGTAAAAATACCTTATAATGCCACAAGACACTCTTCCGTAGGTAAATTTCATCATCCTAATTTAATAAAACCAAACTAACGACGTAATTGTAGATAGCTCGCAAAAATTTACGGTCGTTTACAAGTAGAAATTAATTTGCAAAAATCTGAAAATTCAAAATTATTAAATACCTGTATATTATGATAACACGAGTATTTGGACAGTTTTAATATATATTGTTCTTTGTATAATAATACTGTTTTGTATTTTGAAGTATCTATGGCTTATTTATTTGAAAACTAAAATGCTGAGAATGATTCAAATACTATAGACTTTTAGGTCATAGGTTACATTCTCTAACCTGTTGATCTAAGCAGTTTAGACCACTCCTAGTTTTATAGATAAGAAATATTGTAAATAGAAGTAAGAGGCATTTTTATGACACTGTTGTTGTTACTGTTCATTGTAATTTTACGCTTCTTCAATATTCTTAACTACAAAAAGCAGTGTTTATTTAAAAATCCAATACCCTTGGCCCGACATATAATTCACGTATGCCTGCATGCTTCAAATAAAAATAATAATATTACCAATTGCACTCTTTTTTACTTAAAAAATTAAAATAGGCTCTTTCACTATTGTAAAGGCGTTTTGCGATCCGTATTAATTCCTATCTATCTATCTAGCTAATCTATTGCTCACGTCGCTTATGCGTGATTTGCTGCATGCGACTATAGGACGAAAAGTACTTTTCCAACGGAGTCTCGGGCGCCACCTCTTGGATTAATGTGGTAAGAGGCCCACAGTTACCTTCGAGTAGCTTTTAGACAGTGGAGAAAATAATCCAGGCGTTCAACTACGTATGGTGCGAAGGAATAATAAAACAATCGGTTTTAAAACATTTTGTATTCAAAGACTTTTACATTAATATGTGCCCCATTTACTATCGGTTTAAAATGAATGATCTTACCAGTTAAAAATAAAGGAAATAACAGAGAGAGGAGGATTGTATACGTTCTTTATCTTTATTGACCAATCGCGGCTAAAAATAAATGATTCCGGCTTTGACGTCCGACGGCTTGATTAAATTAAAGATTCGCGTCTTCAGGTTCGCAAGCGGTCCGGCGGTCAACTTAATAACAATACTACATAGACCCGCGGAAATAAAATCAGTACAAAGATCTGCAAGCGCGGTCGCAGCTTAATTAATAGGATAAAGGTCAGGACGGACTACGGTGATGGACTTGCAGATATCAGCAAAGGATGCGGTCTATGTTTGAAAGAAACGGTTTACGCGGTAAAACTACTTGCGAATGCGGATGTTACTACGTCAAGCGGTATCGGTAAAAAGTTCCAGAAATAAACGACAATATGACTAGCAGTTCAGTGGCGGTCTTTAAATGGTAGATCGGTTTTGCTTTACGCATGCGTGACTGCGTATGAATTCCGCGGACCTATACGTTCTGGCTATCTAACAGTGTATGATATTAAAAGTGTATGAGTGAGATAAGGACGGTATGATGTATGTGTTATTGTGTATGTTGTGTCGGTGTGTGTGTATGAGAGAGACAGATAGTCTATTTTCCCCGGTCTGAATTTACATTAAGCAAATCAGAGTTCCTGCAGCAACTCGGACTTGCATAAAGGTGATAAAATGGATTTGCGGCCCGTTGTACTAAAACAAAACAGAGCTACTCGGCTAAGATGACCTGGAGTAGTCCGGTTCTGCATATGAGAGGAAAAGAGATACGAAATTGTCGGTGTCCTGTGTGTGAGTGTAATGGCGGTGGTAACCGGTGATATGAGAATGATACAAATGAACGATTTAGCCTTTGAAATTTAAAACGAGACAGAACTACTCGGCTGAGATGACCTGGAGCAGTCCGGTGTCCTATAGTTGAACTGTGTCTTGAATCAGAACGAGACAGAACTACTCGGCTAAGATGACCTGGAGCAGTCCGGTGTCGTGTAATTACTACTATGTCTGGGATTTAAAACGAGACAACACTACTCGGCTAAGATGACCTGGAGCAGTCCGTTGTCGTGTAATTACTACTATAAAACAACCCGGTATACGCGTCAGAGTGAAAGAAAACATTATATTGTCAGTAGGTGTGAGTGAGAAAGCGGTCAGTAATGCCAGAATGTGTAGTATGGAACGGCGGTTTAAATATATATTAATAATCTACATTTTACTGCTTACCGTTAATTTTTACTTTAGCCCGGATGGTCTCGGTATTTGTCCGGAGCTAGTCAAGAGAGTCGACCGGTTGCGGTGTGAGAGTATCGTACTCTGATTGTAACACCGTACGATCTTGCTAAGGTAGGCTTCCCGCCGGGATGGTCCCCTTCTACTCGGCGCGCGACATCGAGAAGTACCGATGGCGACGGCGGTTCCGCGCCGACCCGTACTACGAATAGTGGGGAATGAAGGAAAACTAAGAAAAGCTATTTCCCGGTATTTCGCGACGGAAAACTTTAGAAAATTAATCAGTACAACTAATATGAATAATTTACGAACAAGAATGAACTTCGTGCGACGAAAAATAAGAAAGTTAAGAACGGATACGTATACAACCCTGTAAAAATAATGTAACTTCGTTACACTATAATCAAATTTCACATGTCCTGAACTAGAACCTATTGAAAACATATTCCAATAATAAAAATCTTTTTAGAGTTATACCAAACTTTTTCTAGAAACATTTAAAATCACGACGGGAAAGCTGCAAGTTTATAAACATGAGGCGAGAAGGCCCCGTAATTATTTTATTTGCGAGTCGTGTGACCGATTATATTGTTATCTTTGTTCCGATAACTTAAATAGAAAAAAACAGATTAGAAAAAGAACACCAAGATGTTAGCCAGGTCGGAGATGGGTCCGAGCGTGTCGAATGAAGGCTGTGAAACCTTGGAATATTTAATTTTTTCGTGCTTTAACGATAGGGTCAAAATCAAAATTTTGTAAAAAAGCCAGATGTAATTAAAGCTAAATTATTAAAAATCAGGAACTCAGGTAGGGTTATGGGAACTGTCATTGCAAACGTTCACTTAATGACATAAGTAAATCTACAGATATAAATAAATAATGTCGATATTTTCTTTTATTCGTCCAAAATTCTAGACACGTAAGTGAAATAAATATTAGATTAGCCTAGGCCTAAAGTAAATAATAAAATGGTTTTCAAATACCACAGGTATCCACGTTTCCTTTTTATGTCAAAGAAGACCGGTCAGAGTCCCAAGAGAAATTTAACCTTTTTTGTAGCTTATTTTGCCTGCCATCAGCACTTTCTTATAATACGGGAGCCATTTTGAGAAAATACTAAGTAAGAACGCACTCTCTATATTAATAGGAATAAGAGAAAAACAGGAAGAAAGATACATTGTACCTAGTTACATAATGGGCGACCTATACAATTCCTTAAAATATTGTTAATATTATACAAGCGGAATAAATATTTTAAATCAAATCTAATAGATTTGAAAAATTTTGGTTTACAATAATATGCAAAGTTTTAAATTAAATAATAATTATGGTTTATAGCAGAGCCGTAGTACGACGTTGACCAAGGAGAGAGGGAGGGGAGCTAGGTTGGAAGGCAAACAAAAAAATTGCATATCGCCAATATATTTTGAACAGAAAGTTTACGGGGTATTTCAAAAACCCCTAATAAATAAAGTCAATATGGGACAATTTGGTTACAAAAATTACCTTTGTAGATATTGTCGCGTATCAAAATGGTAGGCGACTGGAACGTGTAGCTTAGATGATTTGGAATAACGTTTTAATCTAATCTAATTTGTTGTGCGCTATTTATTTACTGAAGATTTTTATTAGTTTTATTAAAGCGAATCAAAGCAAAACAATTTACGATTACATTACGATGAATACTTAAGAAATGAAAATAAATTTATCAAATAAATAAATTTAGAGAGTTTTCTCTAAAGAAGAGTTGTCCGCTTAAAACTCACATACGATGCTATTTCAAGTAAGTTCAAGAGAAACAATTTCCGCTTTACAGTCAACTCGGCCAAAAGAGAAATAGACAATTTAACACTTAAATCAACATTACAAACATCCAGTGGCGTAGCCAGAAAATATGCTTGGGGGGGGCTCATTGGGCGTGAGTAGGGGATTTATTTCTAAAGAGAGAGACAGTCGGGACGAAAAGCGCCGCAGGCTAAAAATTTTCGGTGCTACGCCCAAAATTCGCTTAAAATTCACCTATCAAATTTTTAAAATTAAATTAGGGGAGAGGTACCCTCTCTGCATGGTTGGATTAAATTTGTTTTTGTAAATGTTTTTTTTCTAATTTTTTTTTAATAAAACCATGTATTTTAGGAGCGTAGATCTAAGAACAGTTTTTGGTGCAAATGCTTAGGTTTTGAAATACTTCTTTAAGTGCCGTTTTGTATATTCATAATACAGCATTCTCGTTTCTTCCCGCTGTATTTTTTTTATTATAAATTATCACACTTTTTCCATAAAAAATATTTCAATTAAAATGTTTACTTTAATTTTTCTCTTAAAAAATAAATACTTAATTGTTTTTTGTATTTGTTGTAATAGTATTTTACGTTACAAGGCTGGTGACTTATTACAGTACGAGTGCTGTAATAACACCTAACGGACGTGTATAGTATGATATTTTTTCATCCTGTCTTTATAATCGTTTTTAAAAATAAATAAACAAATAGGTCATATTACCTTTTAAGTGACAACTTGTCAAAAATCGAAAGTAACCAGTCATTGTTTCTAAAATCATACCATTGTTACTAGGGGCAACCCATTACAGTATCTGATACTGTAATGTTCCATTTACCGGCCGCAAATGAGTACAGAGTAAGTAAGTAAGTAAATTTACTGGACAGGATGAAATAAAAATATTTTATTGCATTGGGTTATATTTTTGTTGATTTAAAATAGCTCTAAAGAAGCGAAAACGGAACAGACAAGTATATAATAGAAAAATACTATAAAATATTATTCTTTTTACTCGGTTTGTTTTAAATTTCAATCAATAACTAAAACGATATGCGTCCGAAACCTTAATCTCTATAAAACAGGACTTTTAGAAGGAAAAGTTTAAAAACTAAACGTTTCCTACAAGACTTTTAGACCCGAGCTTCTATGCTCGAGGGGGGCTGCCCCCCCCCACCCCCCCTTAAATACGCCACTGCAAACATCACTTACTCACTGGCTGAAAAGTGCTCTGGTTCTGGGATTGTGTTTTTACATCATTTAGACGGGCAGAGGTTACCCTTACACTTGAATACGTTAAACAGCTTCTCTGAGTAAGTGTTTTTTGAGTTTTTATAATGTTTTTTAACCCCTATCAAAAAAGAAAAGGGGTTCCTTTTTGCTGTGTCAGGAATTATTAGCAATCCTTGATAAGAGAGATGATTCTTGAATGTACTATTAAAAATTAAACCCTTTCTTCCACCAATTACAAACAGTTATTTTTATAAACTACTGGCTTCTCCTACGACATTAGAAATGTTTTTGTCCTTGTTCTATCTGTCCCCTATATCTATTTATCACCCGTTAAGAGTCTTAACTTCACAGCAAAGTATTAGATGAGTAATGCATCTTTCAGGATACCAATCCATTTCCGACAATATATTGGGGAGCCTATCCACAATCATCAGTATCGCATCAGTATTACTGGGCATGCTAACAAAATAATGATATTATTATTGTAATTTATTTAGTCACGAACGATATTACTTTAGTCACTTTAGGATTGCCATCAGTAATACTATGATCGTGTAAAGTGTAGAGTCCCCATATAAATAAAAGTTGCCTTTGTATTACAGACTATTATTTATTCCAACTAATTGTAATAAATTATTTATGATTTTATGGTTTCGTAAAAAAATATTGTAAATGTCTTTGTTCTATCTTATTGTTTTTTTAATATATAGTCATGTCACATAAACAAAAAACTATTACATCTTTAACTTATTTCAACAGGTTTTTAGATTGCTCATCCTTCCGTATCCCAACTCGCTTCGTCAATATTGTCATCGTTAATAGTCAGGGTTCGGAATAAGTAGCCAAAATAGCGATGACCACATAAAACCAGGCGGAAAGTTTTTCGACAATATTAAATAGTAATGTACCAATACAGTTACCATTTTAACCCTTAAAAAATAATGATGTTCGAATTAATAACATTAATTTAATCCAAATGTAGCTATTCATAATAGGGTTACGGTTAACTCTGATGGACAATAATTATAAACACTTGTGCATTTTGGCGCACCCCAGCCAGCCATGTCCGTTAGCTCAAAGCAAGTGAAGACCCAGCGTCCAATATGGCTTTGATATTCACGGTTGCTATGGTTACGTGGCGTCAGTCACGCAAACAGCATGTAACAATTTGTGTTATGATGAAGGGCAATTAAAAAATAGATCAGTCGTATGCACCATTGTCTTAGCATTGGTTCACCTAACCTTAAGGTATTTATTTTGAGGCTGCGCAAAACTTACGGTTATAGATATCGTTTTTACGTGCTTTACTGTGTAATTAAAAAGTTTTGTTTTTATTTTTCAGTTAATTCAGTAGTGTACGTACCTACTTAGTTGTGTGTTTTAAAAATGAACTCAATTAATGACATAGTTTGTAATTCGTTGAAAACTCCATTCATTCGTTGGATATGTGATGATAAGAGAGACGTTTTGTTAAACGGGTTTTTAGTCAACGTTTGTTTAAGTACCCGCACTATACCTACACCATTTTTTAAGACCGCGAGCCGCCACTGGATGACGTTAGTTCTACGTATTGTTATACAAACTGTAACTTAACTGAAAGAAAACGGCGAGGAAACACAAAAAATTAGGTATATGGAACACTCCGATATATCCACCCCTGGCCTGCATGGAATCTCAATAAGTTCATCATCTTTAATAATCTGCCAGCCTTTCGAGTTTCGACTGTGCCGCGGTGCAAATTCGTTTGGTCCACTGTATTTTTCTCATTCGGTCAACATTCTGTACTTTCCAAACGTTTTCCGCATTCTTTATGTGGTTTCAGAACGGTCTGTACAACATTACATAATATGAAGAATAATTTTCCATGAAAGGAAAATTAGTTGTGGTAACCAAGAATTACCTAAATCCAAATTAACAAAATCATAGGAACTTTAAATTCAAAATATTATGTTATTTCAATAAGCTTGTTTGATAAATACAAGTTTGTAAAAATCTTGTAGTAGTTATATGGAGAATCAAATAGAACTAAACAAAATCAAGATTTTTTTTTTGTTCAATTGACAATATTTTTGATTAAAATATAACTAAAAAAAATATTTTTGGTTTTCAAAATTTTATTTTCTTACATTAACATGAGAACAAGTACGAACTCGTTCAAAAAATGTATGTGGCAACTTTTAGGAGGGCGGGCAACTTCCCTTTCTTTACTTTTGCCTCAAACGACGTCCATGCGTGCTAGGGCAACGTTTTAACCAGCAGTAGTTAAAATTTTCTCTTATCTACTCAAGCGCTTTTGGGTTTGTCACGACGTGGGAACGTCGCGTACACTTTCTCAAATCTGGAAGTTCGCCGGCATGATCCATTCTCTCCGAACAAAAATTACCTTAGTCAGGTATGATCCACACGCTCCCCTTCGATCGGCTGTTTCGATTTTCGCGTCGACGCTTGTTGTATGTGTGTCGGGCAAATGCGAATATTTCTTTACTTAAACTATCTTCCTTTTGACCTCTCAAATGGTATTTATTTGTAAATTATTTAGTTAAGCTAAATTTTACCTGATGATCGAAAAAGATAATAATATATTACGTATTAAGTGTAGTAAAACGCATATTACGAACGAATGGAAAAATTGCGAACGAGCCGCGTAGCGGCGAGTACGGTAATAACATGAGTGCGTTATTACTTTACAACACGCAATACGTACTTTTCTTTTTCTACGGCTCTTACTCATAAATTAAAAATCGATTTATAATTTAGAAGGTATCGATTTGAACTTCAAATCTCAAATAATGGCAATATGTCACTGTCAAATATTCAAAACGCAAGATTTGTCACGATTTGAGTGGTTCAAGGCTAACTTTATTGTTATATTGGGCATCATAACTCACAGTTGTGCGTTTTTATCCTTTACGCACGGTTGTGCGTAAGAATGGATTTACTTATGGACTGAACTGTAAATAAAACAATGTTTTCTAATATTAGAGCAGAAAAAGCTATTTATTGTACGCATAGCTTACCTGACAGAAACTGGTGTGTTCTGTGGAAGTAAATAAAGCTTTTCTTATTCCGAATAAACATGAGAAAACGAATACTGTTCTTCAGCAAAAGGCTTCTTTGTTATAAAATGTAAAGTGTCGGTTATAGTTACCTTTTTATGAACAACTTTATTAAACTCGTTCTAGGTCGTGCCTTTTCTCAGTAATTATAATTTAATTTAAAATTAATTAAATGCAAAAATTTTACCCAAGCGTAAAATTTTGATTAATGTAGCATAGCTTTAATAGAGAGATATTTTTTAAAAGCTATAGGAAAGTTTTACCAATTAAAAAATTAGATATGAATTTATGCCTTATAACGTTTTTGTAATAACACAACTCGTTACGTTACGTTACGTTACACATGTAGTTACTTTAAATCAGGATTACTGTCCATGTTTTTCGACAATTTTAAATCCACTTTACATTTACTATTGATATAATCCACCATTTTGTTTTGTTTTAAATTATTTAATTAGTAAATATAGCATATACCCTCTACATAATTTTGGTCTCGACACACATAACTCTTATACCTTTTAAAACATAATAGTTATTTACGATATAAGTGTTGTAAAGATTCATATTACAACACGAGATTTTAAAGTTGTCAAACGAGGCGTCAGCCGGGTTTAATAAAACATCGAGTGTAGTAATATGAATTTACAACAAGAATATTTTATCTACTTTCATCTATGAATAAAAATATTTGGAAAAAAGGCATTTTTAAAAATAAAAATGCACCTGTAAAAATGCACCTGCTATTAAGTTTACTAATCAATTTTTTATGTTTCCTTTCGCATAGTTACTGTTTCGCATGGTTACTGTCGAAACTCTGTCAAACATATAACCACTAGGACTAGTTATGATAATCGGCAATTTTGGGGCTTGTCGGCGCGAAGAACTAGCTAAATTAATGTTGGATCATATTGAACACAATGATTTGTATATAAAAATTGTGATTCCATTCTCGAAAACCAAAATTATGCGAGAATTTGTTATAACAGAAGAAATGTGACAGGTGTCAACTGTTTAAGTAATTTTCGAAAGTATGCTATACTTCGTCCTCTTAATGCAACTCACAGGCGGTTTTTTGTATACTATGAAAAAGGAAAATGCACCTCTTAGCCTGTCGGAATTAATAGTTTTGGAAGTGTACCTAAAAAGATTGCAACAAAACTTGGATTGAATAATCCCTAAGGATACAGTGGACATTGTTTTAGGAAGTCCTCAGCCACCATTCTAGTTGATGGTGGTGCAGATATACGGATGTCAAAGTGTCATGGGGGCTGGAAATCCTCTTCTACGGCAGAAGGCTACGTTGAGAATTCTTTAGAAAATAAGAAACAAATAGCAAAGAAGATCATAGGGTCAGACACGGATTTAATTGAAATTCGAACGTAAAGGGCTCCATCACATCCACTTCTGGTATACAAATTTCTAACTGTAAAAAGTGTATTATTAATGTTTATATTAAACCTTAAGTGTTATATTTTAATTAATAATTGGTAATTAATTTTATAATTGTTAATAATAAATCATTCTTCTAAAAGGTGTGGTTTTATTTAACAGCAAAGTTTTAATAAACCCGTTTTTTCCATTACAGCACTAGTGCTGTAAATGCATCTATTACAGCACTAGTGCTGTAATATCCCTTACAAAACGATTAAACAGAACTGTAAAATTCATATTACTAAATGAAAGTAGATAAAAATATTAAATAAATTAATTAGGTAGAAACACATAAAGAACAATTCATTAAAAAAATACTAAGTTAAAAATCTAGATTTTTTTTTAAAGGCGAAGAACTCTCCAATTCATGGACTCTTGTTTTGTTTCTAGATATCCGTGATGTTACCAAGTCCTATCGGCTGTTATCACTAAAAAAGTTATAGTTTATGAAATTGAAAAAAAACATGGTCAAGACAACTACATGGTGTATCTGACAATAATGGGATGCCATACATCTATAACCATAAGTTCTATGAGGTTGTTGCAACAATGCTTTTAGAGAGATGCGTTTTAATATAAAAGCGCTATGAAGTATATCATAAGAGCTATAGCTTAACTCATAGCATAGTTAGGGGGTACTTGGAGGTGCTAAGTACCCACGAGATATAAAATTAGCATCATAAAAAAAATCATAATCTATCTGCTAATTTCAAAATTAACCTATTTTTATATTAAAATATGTAAAGAACTTTTACATACATAATGTTACTCAAAAATGTCGTTAAGAGAAGCAGCTTCTGCTAATTCAAAAAGTGGAGGGCAAGGCTATATACGTTATAACTGCAAAAAGAAGTGTTCCACGGCTAAATGTAGCTGTAAAAGCGCAAGAAGCTTAATGCAATTCGAAGTGTCATGGTAGTTTAAGTTGTTGCAATTAATATGGCTGTAATCCTTTTTCATTGTTTTTTTTTACATTTCAGTTTAAAAAATAAAATGTAAATATAATAAAATTTAATAAAAATATTGGCCTTCCAAAACTGCATCCATTACAGAAGTGTATATCTCACAGACAGTTCAGTAGTTTGGTGAAAACCGAGTTCTTCACCTAGAGAATTTTGAAAGCCCGAATCCGACAATTGCCGCAGAAAGACTTTCATTTTATTTATAGGCGACAGTGCACCCCCTCGCTTTTCATCAGTATCAGTAAAAAAATAATTTTCTAACCACTCAACATTTTCGCGGTCAAATCGATATAACTTTCTGAAATCATCATATATGCAATTTTTATGTAAACTGTAGATTTTTCTTTTACGGACGTTCATATATTCAGTCATAATTGAAGACACAAATTAAGAGCAACGCACGTATATGTTGCGGAGAACTAAAGTTTACTGCTACCAAGCAAATGATGCAGGGATCGCCCTACCTTAAAAAGTTTAAAGCAATTGCTACACTAGAGAAAGAAATTCCTTAATTTATTCACCACATTTGAAGCAAGCGATAGCAATTGCTTCTATTTTTTAGGAAAAAGCATTGACTAGAAGCAATTCCTGCACTTTTAAGCAATTGCTGGACGCACAAGCAATTACTTTAGTTTATTCATTGGCTTTCAAGCAATTACTTCGATTTATTAAGAAAAAGCAATTGCTACATTTTTATTCATTAGGGCCAATAACATCCATATTATCGGGCCATTTTGAACGACAAAACTTTTTAAAAAAATATGATTTATGCTGTGAAAAAGTCGTATGTGTTGATTATTATAACCTTGTACGAAATAAACTCTATATATATATATAGCAGCTGTATATTCTGTGGTTCTAGTATTTTTCATAGATACAAGTAAAGGAACTAAAAATGTTAAATCGTGCAGATTTTATTTCAATAAATTGGTTTCTCTTCGCTTACTTTTTAGTTATCTTTATTAAAATGTATTATACTCCCCTTAAAAAATTACAAATTTAACTTTTTTTTTCTTTTAACTTTCTTAGCATGGGAGACCGACAGCGTGCTCAACAAATTCCGCGGTTCATCCACTTTTTACACTCAGCATATCAACATTTTTGTTTTACAGACATTTTAAAGAAGTTTTAAATTATCTTTTTTAGGATATATCTACCGTTTTTACATGCAAAAATACTTAAAGATGTTCGAGAATAACGCGATTCCTGAAAAGCTTTTACCATTAAAAAAACCCTATTAAAGAAGCTAAAAAACAAACGGAAATACTTGAAAAATCCGAGGGAAAATGTAAAACTTTTTATAAATCGATCCCGCAGCGAGTTAAATTTATATAGCTGGGTGATTCCACAGTATCATGGTTTTTGAAGGCAATTAAAAAAAAACTTTTTTTTGGCTATTAGTTACGTTACTTTTCGTTCCGCAAGTAAAGTAGAAAACGGTGACAATCTAACAAATAGTTATTTACACTACAAGGGAGCTCTTACCAGTCGAAGACGTGGTTTGGCCAAAAAGTCTGAGACTGGTCAAGAGCACTATCTGCCGAGTTGTGTATCATATTTTTTCTACTCCGATTATTCTACATTCAAAATAATTGTTTTCTTTTTAATGTAATTCAGTTAATTCAAGTTAGATACCCTGTGCAAGTGTGCATATAAGAGATTTAAACACAAATTTCCTTTGACAAGACTGGTTTCTATAAAATTAATTTATTTATTTAAACTTCTTGTCAGTGTCGTCAGAGTTTTGTCAGAAAAAAGGTAAAATGGATTTTAATGCAGCCACAAAAATACCAACAAACATTTCAAAACTTGGTGTCAACTGGTGAGCGTTGACAAAGTAGAAAACTCCATGCTGGCTTATTTTGTGGACAAATCAAAGATCCTCAAGTCCCCTGCAAGTTTATGGAATGAGTATTCCATGCTTCAATCCACTTTATCTATTGAAGACAGCAGAGATATTTTAAAGTTTCCATAAAAATAAAAAGAAATATTTTTCTGAAAAGAAAAAATGATGGTTATAAGCCAAAGAAGTCCTGTGTTTTCACCTGAGAAGAAATTGACACATTTTTGACAGTGGCCGAAGATAAAAGTTTTTTTTTATTAATGAAGGTGATAATGACAGTCGTTGGGATTGCTGTCATACCTAAAAATTTGTTGAAATGTCCAATCACCTACCAGAGTTGTAACCAAATTTTTTAAATTGCAATTTTTTTTATCTAAACTAAATTTTGTATTTATTAAATAATTATTGCAGGGCCTGGTCATCAAAATGTAGCCTGCTATACTTTGTGGCTTTTATCTTATTAGTCATGCAAATTACAGGTCAGTGGTCAGTTATTTCTTCAGGAATCCGCTGCGGTGTGTTTTTCTGAAGCAAGTTAATTTTAAATTGGTGACACGTGAAAATGGTAAAATTTGAAAACAATGAACTAGTAGATATGGTAGTTGCTAATTTATTGTGAGTGCCGTTAAAGTGCGGCTGCTGCTTCGAGATTATACGCAGAACGCTTTCCCTTGTAGGCTTATCCTACACCCAGAAGTGTTTTTAATGTTATTCAACGGGCAAGTTAGGCAGGACCGTATTTGATCCATAGTGTAATAAATGAATGTAAGTACGTTATTTTTGAGTTTTTTGAAAAAAGATATTTGAAAAGGCAGAAGGATTTCCTTTCATTTGTATATGGTATATTTGAAAATGTTGTTTATTTTAATGCCTTCTATACACACCTAAAAAAGAAGTATCAACTTAGGAATCACCCTCTAGATATAATATTAATTATTTATTTGCCTTTTATATGTCTTTATATTTGTAACCTATTACCACGGAATCGCCCAGCCACCAATTTTATTTGAATCAATCCGTTTAAATGTGGTTACTCCTTTATCGCTTTTCTAATTTAATTGGGTTTAGCTCGCGTATTCTAGTTTGAAATAATTGACAGCCAAAGACCACCTTATCTGGATTATACTTATCTAACTAAAGATTTAGCTTCAGCAGATAATAGCTTTGTGTAGTATTATATGACTGCGTGAATAGAAGTTAACAGTCTACATATTGTTTTTCGGCTGGTTTCGTTGCTAGTCGGTTGGTTGGTGGTATGTTCTGATTTCAGTACGGTACGATTTTGCTAAGAAAGGCTCAGGCTTAACGGCTCCCCTCCACTTGGAGTCGCGGCATCGAGAGGTACCGTTGGCTATCATGGTTTTATGCCGATCCTTGCTATGATCATATGGAAAACTTTAGAAAATCAAAAAGTACAATTAATACGGATTATTTACAAACAAGAACGAACTTCGTATGATGAAAAGTAAGAAAGTTAAGTACGAATAAGTATACAATCCTGTAAAAATTATGTAACTTCGTTATATTGTCATTGTAGTGTCAACATTTATATCTTCTGTGGTGTCGTTCAATGCGGTTTTTGGAAGATAAAATGTCTGAAAACGGTGAATTGTTACCACCCGATATTCTAGTTCAGGCATCAGAGGCCATAGCCAAACTTTACCACCAAAATGCATTTCTTTACTTAAAAAATAAAGTTTTTAATCCATCCTTGCTGTTAAAGTATCATTTAATCTACCCTTGCGGTTAAAGTGCTATTTTAATTACCTTTTTAACAGAGGGTTGCATAAGGAAAAATCATTCTCGGTTAGCCTAACCGCGTATTAAAAAGACAAAATTTAATCAGAGACTGGCAAGGCCTAATGCGTGTTTGCTCAAAATTTCCTTAGATTTTGCAAAAGATGGCCGCTGTCAGTGCTGTCAAATACCACTTAATTAATGATTAAATTTTGTCTTTTTAATACGCGGTTAAGCTAATCGACAACTATATTTTTCTTTATGTAACCCGCTGTAAGTAGATTTAAAGTAACTTTACCATTAGCTATGGAAAAAAAATTATTTAAAAGTTAAAAGCAGTAGTTTTCATTACTCTCAAATAAAACCGTCATCTAAATATAATTTCAAACTAATATGCTTTCCGAATATGCCCATTTTGATGGTCGTATCGTAAGATAAGTAATTTCATTTAATTAAAAGTATATTAAAGTGACATTTAATTATATTTAGAGAGACATTTTCTTGTATAATTGTTTATTTTAATTATGTTAAAGCTCCTTAACTTAATTTGAGTAGTTACTAGAATATTCGATGTACTTTTGAAGTTAAAGCTTGTAAGGTAGTGTGATTATTGCTTCTATTTCGTTAAGATGCGTTACAGAAAAAGGCGAGTGACTTTATTGAGTGTTATTGGTGTATGAAATATATAGGAATGAAACTCGAATTGACCTAGAACAGGTGGGTACTCATTCTATTAATAATAAAGTATTTTAAAACCCCACTGAAAAAAATATTATCATACCGGGTTAGTAGAAAGTACCGAAACACCTAAATATCTTCAAAATCGCTAAAGCTGTGATTACTAAATTCCGCGTTTGGGGTTTTTTGGGCATGCGTTCTCCAATTGGTTAGTAAAGTAAAATTATTTTTGCCAAGATTCGCTCGTCTAATGTAGTGAATTTATTCCGAAAGAAATAGTTTTAAATTTTATAATGACCAGCAATTTATTTGAAACTTTTACCCTAGAACAAGATCTAATTCTTTAAATTCAAGGAGGTCATCAAAATTTAAATGATTCGTCTCGTATTATGCCTTAGGTAAGTACGATCATACTGATTTATTCGAGAATCAAAGGACCTCCAATATATTTGCGAGGTAAATAAATCCTACTGTTCCATGTATTCTTCAAATGATTACCTACTCCGGAATTGCTTCGGTAAGAATGGGATGTATATGGGGTTATAGTCTAAACCCATCATCTTAAAAATAGCTTTCGCTAGGATTACACTTGAATATGATCCTTTTTACAACTTAATCGTCAAGGTTAAATGTTTGATTAAATTATTTATTATTTGCTGTTTTATCTTTCTGTGCTATTGTTCATTTTTCTCCTATCTTTTTTCTTTAAGGCGATTTTGTTTCTCATCAGGTGTATTAAAACTTAACGAATATCGGGGATTTATAACCAATGTTAAATCATTTTTAGTAAATAAGGGGTTTAAGAAGGTGAGAACAACTTGCTTGGAGTATTTTTTATATGATTGTGGTTAAGATTTTAGCTAAAGGTACATACTATATATTTTTTATTTCATCCTGTCCAGTAAATTTATTTACCCTGTACTCATTTGCAGCCGGTAAATGGAAAATTACAGTATCAGATACTGTAATGGGATGCCTCTAGCAACAATGGTATGATTTTAGAAACAATGACTGGTTACTATCGATCTTTGACAAGTTTTCACTTAAAAGGTAACATGATCTATTTGTTTATTCTTTTTAAAAAGGATTATAAAGACAGGATGAAATAAAATATCATACGATACACGTCCGTTAGGTGTTATTACAGCACTAGTTTATATTCCAGACTCGACTCCTACGTCGCCGTCCGTAACCCAACTCGTACTGTAATAAGTCACCTCCCGGCCTTGTAACGTAAAATACTATTAGTGCACGAACATTTTCTACCCATCAAAATGGAAATATTTATTATCGTTGAAATTATTTTTTAATTTAAGCATTAATAGGTTGACACTATATAAATATTTAAACTTACGCTGTATAGCATATTGGATATTTTTAAATGTTTACCTAAAGGTTTGGATCCAGGTCAACATAAAACAATATAATCTAAACATAATATTTTTAGCAAATATTTTATATTTTTTCCGTTTTAATATTTGGAAAAATGGGTGAATCTGAGTAATAAAAACGTTTCAGTCAAATTTATTCAATGACAATTTTGATTGATGATTTGATAAAAATCTCATTCAGGGATACTCTGCTGTATACTTCACTTACACACATTCAACGTTATTGAATATAAATAAATATTGGTTTAATATGTAAATGAGACAGAGCGCAACTTTTAAATTAGAAAAATAAATGAAGAGACAATAATACTTCCACGACGTGACGTGGTTTGCCCCAAAAAGTCGCAGACTAGTCAAGGACACATCTCCCTTGTTTTCTTTTTAATGTAAAATTTAGGTACCTAATCCAAGTTACAATTTACATACACATACACTGTACATATAATAAATTTAAAAATCAAATTTCAATTAACAATGTAGGTATGTTGGTGTCTGTAAATAATTTTTAAATGAAAAGTGTTTTGCCGGCGTGCAGACAAGATTAAAATTAAAAAAGTTTTATGCCTCCGCTGGAAATCGAACCCAGAACCTCTCGATTAGATCTCAAACAGCGCGCTCCCAGAAAAAACTAATACACTATTACATATAAAGTTTTACAAATTTACCAGAGATTCGTATTATTAAGAGCAAACAATAGTCGATGAGTCAACACGAACAAATACTGTATTTCCACCACATCGCGCATACTGTATCTGTGTCTAGCGATGGCATTAAAATATTATATAAACGAATTTCCCAAGAATTCAATGCCGCGGCGTCAGTGGAGATTTTAAGGTTAATATTGGGGCATGGTTTGTAATTTCAATGGAAAATAAGAAATTAACATAAATAGCCGTAATATTTCTATTTTTATGTTCTGCATGGCGGACGATGTAAGGTGAACCTTTAAAATTTTAAAATACATTTTTAATTTTTATTAAAAAAAAAATGTATTATCCGCCAAACTAGATTCTCTCATGAATTCCTTACTAAAATGTGTATATTAAATTTTCACTTAGACAAGCCAGGAAATGATGCCGCGTTTCACGCTGGTGTGGAAGGCTCTTAAATGAACATTCATTTTGTTTCAGCTATTTTTCGAGCTGCTGCTGAAGCTAGTCAAAGTGATATTCTGAAATTGTACAACACTGCTGGTCAGCTGCTCAATATCAGTTCAGATTTGCCTCCTAACACTAGGGACACACCCTACTCGTTACAGGTATGGATTAATAATATACTTTTTTTATTTAGAAATTAAATACTACAGCGGTTTAATAAATCTCTAACACAGTACAAATTGCTAAATATTGGTAAAATTTTCCCAGTTAAGTTATTATTTTCAAAATATTAATTGTGATTGCAAATAATACTTTAATGATGGTACTGCTGTTGTAGTTCTTAACATATAAAATATATAATATATAAATAATAATAATATATATATATATAAAATATAATATAAATAATGCATTTTTGGGCGTGAAACCCAAAAATGTTTTCGTCTGCGGCGCTTTTTGTTTATCCTGCATATATACAAGGTCCTGCACCCCACCTGCCGTCTTCTCGAGCTTACTTATTAATTAAGTTAGGATATTGATATTTTGCAGACTTTACCTGTATCCTAAAGCGCATATCAGGTAAAAAGGTGTGACGTCATAAGAAGATCTATTTTTTAAAATTATATGCTATATATATTGTTACTTATTTGGCTGCCTCTTATAATTGCCTTCATACCACTAAAATTTAAATGAAGTCTGTTCAGTATTATAGGCGAAAAAAAATAAAAACTAAGAAAAATCAGTTTTGCACCACTGGTTTTAAAAATGCATAAAAAATAAAGTACTTAATAAATTAGGTCGAAAAGTCTCGTAAACCAAGTTTGATTAATACGAATTGTACAGGGTGCCCAAAGTTTAGTGTCAAACTTTGCAATTAAACTTTAAAGCAATTTATTTTTCTTATTTCAAATTTAAACCTTTGTATATTATTATGTCATTCGATGCAGAATTAAAAATCAAACATTTGTTCTAATTACAACCTATCGCAATTTCTAACGCATCAAGACTTATTTTCAAAAAACTCATTTTATCAACTATTCCACCAGTCATTAGTATAAATAAATATCGAAGATGGCTTTGCAACATAATTTATTGGTATTAAAGTTTATTAAAGTGACAAAAGCCCATTTTAACTTTAGTTATTATATAGTTTCAAATATTGTTAGATTATTATTAATTATAAGCTATATTATTTTTTGTTAAGGTTAATATCAATAAATCGTTTGTCACTCTTGTCTTGGGTCTGTCAGTGGCGGCGAGGTTATGTCATAATACAATCAAAAACAAATGGTTAGTTTTCTCGTTTATTATAGTGATGAGACATTAAAAAAAATCCCTGGAGTGTTAGTTGTCATAATAGTATATTAAAACATAAGTTTTATAAGACAAATATTAGAGCACGCGTTGGTTTAATTAACTAATTAGACGAGTGCTCTAAAATTTGTCTTATGGAACGAATATTTTCTAGAAAAGGTAATTGGTTGTTCTCTTCTTTTTCCATGGTGAATTTAATTGTCGGTGCAAAGTTATTAATGTGATGTAAGAATTCTCTGAGTTCGTCCTCGATTCCGTTCCAAATAATGAAGGTGTCATCCACATATCTAAGCCATATTTTTGGTTTCTTCTTTGCTTGTTTTATTGCTTCGGATTCGAACCATTCCATATAAATGTTGGCGATTATGGGCGAGAGAGATGAGCCCATTGGTAGTCCGTCCTCTTGGCTAAAGAATCTATCTTTTTCTTGAAAATAAGAATTGTTAAGGCAGCATTCCAATAGTTCCATGATGGCATTTGTAGGTAGCGGTGTTCTTTCTTGTAGGGTCAAGTCTTCCTCAAGTCTGCTCCTGATGACCTTAAGTGCGTCTTTTATAGGGACGTTGGTGTAAAGACTTTCGACGTCAAAGCTGACCAGTTGGTCTCCTGGTTGTACTTCCTTTTCTCCTATTATTTGTGCAAAGTGTTGCGAGTTCTTTACAAATGACGTGCTGTTTCCTTGAAGTGGTTGGAGTAGGGGAAGTAAAAATTTACCTAGCTCATATGTAGGGGAGTTACGGGAGCTTGTAATTGGTCTTAGAGGCATATTATGTTTGTGTATTTTTGGCAGGCCATAGAGGTGTGGTGGTTTACTGTGGTGTGGTGTCAGGCGTCTCCGCGTCTTTTCTGGAATGTACCGCTCAAATTTCTTAAGTGTTCGGTAGACTCTTCCCTCGATTGTGCCGGTCGGATCTTTGGAAATAAGGGTGTAGTTTCCTTTTTGCACAACTTCCTTGATTTTTTGGTCGTATGTCTGAACATCCATGATGACAGTTGCGTTTCCTTTGTCGGCTGGTAGAATCTTGATATTAGGATCCTTACGAAGTTTTGTGAGAGCGATTGTTTCTTCCTTACCGATATTTCGTTTTGGAGGCCTTGATTTTTCTAGAATATTTCTAACCTTCCATCTAAATTCTTCCGCTTGTGTTTCTCCTATGGTTGTTGAGTCGACGGCGCTAATAATGTCCAATATTGGTATCTCTGTTGGAGCAATAGTAAAGTTTAAACCCTTAGCCATTAGGGATTCTTCTATGGGTGTTAATTCTCTAGATGAAATGTTGACGATGGTTCTTTGGTTATGGGGTTGCGTTGTTGGTGGATTTTGACTAACATGCTTTCGCAATTTCTTCTCATGAATATTTTGTTGAGCTGTTCTTACTTTGTCGCAGGTGGCATCAATCTTCCGAAAAATGGGTTCGTGATCCTCTTCCAGTGTATATTCTTTAATTTCCTCAAATCTCTGTTGGATATCTGTGAGTAGAGAAGCTTTCTTAAAGCGATGGTAGTTGATTTGGGAGCGTATAAGAGCTTTGCTGGCGTTGTTTAGAATCTTCTTAGCTTGTTGTCCTGGGATCGGTGACTTGATCCTAAAGCCATCTGGAATAATATCTTGGTCCCTTGCCCGTAGTAGAAACTGGATGTGCGTTTCCTCCTTTGTTAATTTTATCTTAGCTTTCTCGTAGTTACGGAACTTATCACTTATACCGGGTCGATACCGGGCTTCTAGTGTCTGTTTAAAGGTTGGAGACAATGACGTTTCTTGAACGGCAGTAGAGTTTTGGACTTGCATTGTCTTTATTTGTTTAGAATCACTACGTTTCAACTGGTAAGTATCTCCAGTCGTCTTCAGGTGAATACTGAATAAGTACGGTAACACAGCACCTGCCTAGTATAAATAGAGAGATTCTTTAGCCAAGAGGACGGACTACCAATGGGCTCATCTCTCTCGCCCATAATCGCCAACATTTATATGGAATGGTTCGAATCCGAAGCAATAAAACAAGCAAAGAAGAAACCAAAAATATGGCTTAGATATGTGGATGACACCTTTATTATTTGGAACGGAAACGAGGACGAACTCAGAGAATTCTTACATCACATTAATAACTTTGCACCGACAATTAAATTCACCATGGAAAAAGAAGAGAACAACCAATTACCTATTCTAGACGTCAATGTAGAGAAAAATGGCAACACCTTCCTAACCTCAGTGTACAGAAAACCTACACATACAGGGCAATATCTCAATTATACATCAAACCACTCAAACAACACAAAACATGGCATAGTAAGAAACCTTGTGGATAGAGCAATTACTCTCTGTAACACAAACGAAGCTCTCAAAAGAGAAACTAACCACATCAAGACCGACCTCAACAAGAATGGCTATCCCATGAAACTGATTGACACAATATTGGAAAATCGCAAGAATCGGCCAAACACACGTAAAGCAGAGAAAGAGATACAACCAATACTCAATATTCCGTATGTCAAAGGAGCATCTGAGAAAATAAGAAGACTAGGAAAACGATACAACATCGAAACAGTATTCAGCTCTAGAGACACTTTAAGAATCCACCTAACGAAGACGAGACCAGTAAGCCAGAAAGACAAGAAAAATTGTGTTTATCAGATCCCATGCGAATGCGGCCAGTCTTACATTGGTGAGACACTAAGACCACTAGAAGTAAGGATTAAAGAACATCGGAATAATACCCGAAAAGGAGAGACCGAAAAATCAGGTGCAGCTGACCACGCCTGGACGCACGGCCATCATATCATGTGGACAAAAGCGGAAATCCTGCAAAAAGAACCGCACTGGAGGAAGAGGAAGTTTAAGGAAGCTGCTACCATACACCAAAATCCAGGTTGCTTTAGTAAGCCTTCATTAGACATGAGAAACGTCTGGAAACCCTTGTTAAGTAAATGTAATCTTAGAATAAGACCACCCAAGAGTTAAACGCATGATTCACCGAGCATGACGTCATCGAGCATGACTCATCAAGCATGACTCATCCAGTTATGCGTCATCACCTAGCAACACGCATGACTCCGCCCACTAGTCATGCGTCACAGCACCTGCCTAGTATAAATAGAGCTGTAGTTACCGTACTTATTCAGTATTCACCTGAAGACGACTGGAGATACTTACCAGTTGAAACGTAGTGATTCTAAACAAATAAAGACAATGCAAGTCCAAAACTCTACTGCCGTTCAAGAAAATAGTATATTAAAACATAAGTTTTATAAGACAAATTTTAGAGCACGCGTTGGTTTAGGACACGAGCCGCGTAGCGGGGAGTGTCCTAATTAGACGAGTGCTCTAAAATTTGTCTTATGGAACGAATATTTTATAATACTTTTTCTATTTGGGTCATTTTTAAGGAAATTCAAATAAAAATGTAGTTAATAGTTTCCAGTCAAAATTTTTATTTTTTTTTGAGGTTGGCAACACTAACAGAAACAGAAAGTTGGTGTGGTCACAGAAGAGAAAAGGGATTAGTATGGTGCACAAAACACGGACTTTTAGTATGGTGTGCCATGAATTTTAAAACGGTATTGTGTTGTTACCAACAGGAAGAAAATAAAAAATGCGTGTTTAAAATGAATAAAATAATTGCTTATGCAACCCAATGGAAACCCATAATGAAGACTTTATGGTTCCCAAATAGAAAAAAGGATTTACGGGTTTAAATATAATACATCAATTCCATAACACTCTGCATAATACTATAATTATTGCTCAAAGAATATCAGACTTACTTATCAGCATTACTCTTATACCCAATATTTTTTGTAAGATTGATTTCTGATTTGATTTTATTTCAGTTTAAATTTTTAATACTTCCCTTGACGTAAAACCCTTAAAAGGAGCCACATTGAAGTGTCAAGACCGTGATTTATTTGGGGGCTAACGTAACCTATATGTGCTACTTCGGTTTTTAGATTTATGATGCTGGTATTTACGTTCAACTCAAAACCACAATATGGCGCTATATATAGTTGTTACTGCTCTCTGACGTTGTATGCTTTGAAAAGGAAATTTTTATTTCTTATTTATCGGCAATTTACGTTAATATAATTATATTAAACCTATAAATATGATACTAACGATTCATTTGTTAAGTATAAGCTATAAAATAAACCCAACTTTATTTAAGTACGAATATAAGGAAAATTTAGATACTCTATGTACGGGGTGTCCGAAATTTGTTTTTAATACAATTCTCATTTTGATCGAAAGAGAAGGCTTAATCAGCCTTAACTAGAACTCAGGAGCAGCCAAGCTGCCTACCTCTCATGTATCGAATAAATCACCGACAACGATGAGCTAAGGAGTCTAGAGGATCAATATGCTAACTGGACATCGAACGTGTCACATTGCCAAGCCAGAACACTGATGAGCACCCAGAGTCAGAAACAAGGATGACCTCACATTTCATTTTAAGTGAGGCAAGGAATGTTAACAGCAAATTAAATGACAGGCTTGCCGTGGTTACCTCAAAACCCGATGGACGTACCTATCGGTATGCGCCTATAGATGGTCAATCGTCTGACAACTGGCGTTATCCATCATCGTCATGGAAGGTATCAGTCTCCACACTCACGGACCTCCCTTTAAGGGTCCGAATTGGGTCAGCTTTTGGTGAGCTTAGTTAAAGCCAATAGTTGTTTCGAAAGAGAACTCAGTTTGTTCGTTTAGCGGCAGCCTAGCTCGACTATCGCAAGGACAGAAAACGGTAAGCCAGGTAAAGGACCTGTGAAACTCTGGGCAAGGACTACAAAGATTGTAGTGTTGCACGTTCGAGAGTGCAGGGGTGATTCCCCTCTCGGCACCAGGCAACCGCCGGTTGCTCCTTGGCAACAGACGACTACGAGACATGAGCTCTCTCAGAACCGGCCATAAACAAGCATCCGGGTTCCCAAGTCCCGGACCCCCCCCCCCCCCAGGGGATGCGTGAGGGTGGACTGGAAACAACCAAAAGCCGACCCAGCCCGGACCATTGAACGGAGGTCCGTGAATGTGGAGACTGATACCTTCCATGACGATGATGAATAATGCCAGTTGTCAGACGATTGACCATCTATAGGCGCAGACCCTTTGCAGGCCGCGGCCTCAGGATGGTCGCGCATCTCTGATGTGTCCCAGTAGGACAAAACAACGAAAGGATTGAGATGTTAACGAAAGGAGACAGGGCATACCGCTGTTAGCAGTGAGTCTAACGACCCTTAAACTGCCATTTCCCACTGACAAGGTGAGGGGACAGAAGAAAAAATACAAAACTACCTTCTACCCTAACATTATAATCGTATATTACAATACAAGTACGGTAGGTACGTCTTTACAGCATGTGCGTGATGTTTAACAAAACGGGCCGAAGGCAAGTTTGGTAAATTACGCAAATGCGGTAAAGACACCTACCGTAAGTGTACGATATAAGTATTTATTAGAGTTTCTTTTAAAAATAAAAAATTCACTTGAATAATATAAAAACTTGTTTTTGTAGTATGTAATTACTTACAGCACTAGTACGGTAAACTGATACTTACCGCACTCAAATCAGTTCGGTAAGTAGTTACTTACCGCACGCTTATAGATAAAGTAACATTACCAGAAAAACTTAAAATATACTGCAATAACCTTGGCCCAACTTGTCTTCTTCCCAATCAAAGTAATTCGATTCGCTTAAGTACTAATTTAATAACTAGGGTGTTTCGGGCTTGGTTTTTCCTTTTTAAAAATAAAGTAAATATCTTTTATACGCTCACCAGTTCAACATTGATGATTTTTCAAAAATTATGTATATTTGGACGGTTTTTTTGTTTGATTGCTTAGGTTTTGCAATAATGCTTCTTTAAGTACCGCTTTGTACAAAGGTTAGGTTTTGAATTCATAATAAAGCCTTCTCGTTTCTTCCCGAACTATTTTTTTTTATCGTGAATTTATTAATCAATAAAAAAGAAGAAATTTTTTTTGTTATTAGGTAGTAAGTAAAATTTTTTCTCTTTTTTTAATTAAAATGTTTACCTTAATTCTTGCCTTTAAAAATAAATAGAAGACTGATGGTATTTTTTAAAAAATATTTTATTGCATTTAGTTTAATTTTTTGTTGATTTAAAATAGCTCCAAAAAAGGGAAAACAACACAGAAAATTATACCAATAGAAAAAGACTATAAAATATTATTCTTTTAACTCGTTTTCCTTTAAAATTGCATCACAAACTATGACGATATGCGTCTGAAACCTTAATCTCTATTGAAACCAGGACTTTATAAGAACATTTTTAAAAATTAAGCTTTTCCCACTAAAAGTCAAAATACACCATTTCTTATAAAATCATCAATTTTGACATGAAGAGTGTGAAATAGATACGTATGTAAAAAAGGCAACCTAATATATACATTTTGTACTATGTACATTAAGAGTCCAAAAGTGCGACGAAAAATTAGTTTGTAATTAGACTTTTAGACCCGAACACATTGTGCGGGGTGGGGGAGGGGGGGGGGGGGCTGCAGCCCGGCAGTGCCCCCTTGTCTGCCTCCCAATGTCACATTAAAGTTGTCTAGTTAGGTAGTTAATTATTATTTAAAACCTTCAACGCACCACGTACGACAACTAAAATGTATTAATTTTTATTTATATTATAACTGGATGGTGTTATGAAAAACGATTTTAAACCACACTAACATGTTCTTAAGAAAATGATGTTTCTAACATTTTTGGTTATAAAAACGACTTAAAATATTTACGAAATTACTGTTTATGTTTATACCAAGAAAAACGTATAAGTTCAACATATTTTTATAGAAACGGGTCAACGAGATTAGAACATTCTTTAAAATTAGTTTTTTGTGGTTTAACGTTGTATTGCATAATACCGTCCATTTACTCTTATTAATACTGTATATTTCAGGTGGTTGCAGCAAACGGTCTAGCGATGCTTCAAGAATCTACATGCGCTGATCTTAAAACACTGGAGGCTCGTGTATCTGCTGTAGAGCGGCAAATGCGCGCAGAGCTTCCACTTCCACCGGCGGTAGAAGAATTACGTAGAGAAGTAGACGCTTTTCGCGAGAGATTGGAAACGGATGAATCTTTGAGCTGGCTCGGTAAGTATATACCTTTCAGTTCAGCACGAAAATATGAGGCCGCTCAAATTTCGTTAAAATTTCACCCAACTACTATAAAATTTCTTTAAATAAGTTGGTATAAGTTTGGTTGTTTCAATATTTTTAACTTCTTTCTTCTTCTGTGCCACGTCCCAAAATGTTTTTTTTATATATATTTTTATAAACTTTCTATTAAAGTCCCTAGATTTACACTTTTATACTGAAAATTTGAGGACGTGAAAATCGCTTTGGTTTGTAGTCATCAGGCCGTAGATAAGGGGTGGGATCCCACTTCCATGACACCATGACAAAATAAATATTCTTACCGATTTAGAAAAAAAGATAAAGCTTAATGATGAACAATCCCGCCCGCTTCAATGTTAACGATTCAGTTTACATCCTACTAACTATTGCCAATGGCTCGACACCCTACTTATCACATTGATCATACCATCCTAAAATTCAAATAATATTTTAATTATATTAATTTTTACAACTTCCACGGCAACACTGAGCGCCAGCACCTAAGGCGCTGGCGTCAGAGTCATACTTGCTGGTTAGTTAATTATGGTTAAAAATCTTTGTGTAACCCAACATTATTGTCATGACTACATAGACATAAAACTTCCCATTAAGATTAAAAAAGATCTGTATCGTGTTAGGTTAAAAAATTATTATTTAATTAGTCAATATTTTATGTCTGAAATTTCGCGGTCAAGATCGTTCCCATTTTGATACTAAAACATCTATAGACAAACAACAATATACAAAACCACTATAGAGTGCATATCACATACAATATTCTCAGTGAATGATACCCGTGCATAATAACTTATACGTTATTAAAATCGTACGAATAAAATTGAAGAAATATGGTCAAAACAAAGTCTAATTTCATAAATATTATAGTAGATGTTGGTAGTGTCCTGCTGTACGGGTTCCTAAAGGTTGTTTAAAGTTTTGAATCAAAAATTTAAGTCTAGTACAAAACCAATGTTATCTATACATTTAATAGATCGTTCAAAAGCAGTTTACACAATATTTTTATTAAAAAAGTATACATAAATATTAAATTTTTTAGCATATCTTCATTTAGAGGACTTCCACCGCCGTAACTTTCTTTACGACATATTATTAAACGTTAGAACATTCCACATTAAATAAATACTTATTATAAACTACTTACCGAAACACAAGCGAACGATAATAAAAGCTCCGAAAAGAACTATTTTTACGAATAAGTTCAAGTCTCAAAAATGTAAAAAAATTATAAAATAAAAATCCCAAAAAAACGATCACAGCGGAAGGCAATGGACAAACTTCAAAAAATAATAAAATTAAAGAGTTGAATAAATCCATAACTCTTCCTCACAATTTGTTCTCTATCTAGCACGTTTCATTGGTAACGACGTATTGCGCAATAGAATAGTGCCCGGAAGACGTGTGGTTATGTTTATATTTACCCTTATTATTATAATAAATAAAGATGGGGAGTTATAAATTACATTGTCGCTTAATCGTTAAACAATAACGCACGAGTAAAGAACCACTGTGAACATTGTAACTCGTTAACAAAAATGATACCGACATTTTAATTTAAACTGAGCAGATTATTTTTCATAATATTTACTTTGCGTTTAGCAGTAAAGGTTTTTTTTATTAATAATAATTTCTTCTATAAAGTATTTTTTTCCAATAATTAACATACGATAATTAAATTAAAGCTGTTCAAATTAACTGAACTATACCTGTGTAATTAAATGATTATTGCTCATACTTTCGTCAATCTTGACTGTCATAAAGATGATATAACGTAAGCGATGTAAAGAGAGCAGAGTATTTGTGTTTTATGTATAAAGATTTATGTATACAATAAAGTCACAAATGTGTAATTAAAAGTTAAGTAACTGTTTAGATACACGACTTTCTTCTGGCATGACTCAGCTCAAGGTATGATGTGAAGACATGAGGGTCATACTACCTGTGATTGTGATGGTGATGAAGACATACTTTTTAATTGATATAGGAATTAATTATACATATAACAACAGATAGATAGCTGATAACTTCCGAAAAATGACACTTTTATGGAGCGAATACGGTCTAGGATAATTTTGTTAAAATTAGTATTTTATTTAAGAAAGCATAAAAATACATATCAAACCACCTAAAAATACCTTATTATACTATAAGGTTGTATTTCGTCTAACACAGTTAGATAATGAAATACAAATACTCGTGTCTATATCATAGCCTACTGACAGCCATACTTCGCATACTGCGCATGTCAGGCGAATAGCGCGATGGCGATATTTGAAATTTACATAGGTAGAAATGAGTTCAATTATTACATGTAAATTTTTTTTAATATTACGGTATTCTATTTATATTTTTAAATCAAACACTTGATTCTATTTTCTTCTTTTACGTTTTAAGGAATTCAAAGATGTGGTTGACGGAGTTGACAGTTTACGATTTTGTAATTCCGACTTTTTGTTATGAGGGTCATGAGTGTTAGAAGAAATCATAGGGATTATTGTTGTTTTTAGTGCATTAATACCAGAAATGATGGATGTGACGTTTTTTGATGCATAAGAAATTTCTTCCAAATTATTGCTACTTGATATTAAACTTGTTAGGATGCTTAGTTTTTGTAGAGCCAAATTTTTTTTCTGTTTCAGGGGTACTTCTGGTTATTTGCTGAAGTTGGCTGGATATAAATGTATGTTCATAATTATCATGTTTAATATTTAGGGTCAGTCGCATGCCATAACAAAACTTACTGATTAATAACTTGCCCCTCCATTTTGATTAGGAATGACCCACAAGGCCACAAATTAACAAACTGGCAAGTGGCAAACTGTTCTTGTGAGTGGCCGAGAGCAGTAAATCGAAAACGCTATTAATACCTCGACTGTGACTCAACACCGTGACGTAAAAAAATAATTAAATCCATTTCTACCTATATTTTAAATGTCCCGCCATCCGCCTGACCTTGCCAGTAGGCTAGGATATAGACGCGAGTGAAATACAAATACTCGCGTCTATATCATAGCCTACTGGCAAGTGTAATGCATAATGAGATTCTGTATTATTTTTGTTATAACTATATTTATGTTCTTTAATGCGTTTATTAAAACATCTACCTGTTTGTCCTATGTAAATTTTAGGACAACTTCCACATTTTAGTTTATATACTCCACATTTAGCCTATTTGTTATTTTTAGTTTTATTATTTTTTATGAATGTCCCTAACTTATTATTTGTTTTATATGCAATTCTTATATTACGCTTTGATAAGTATTGTGCAATATGTTTAGTAATCCTACCATTGTATGTTAAAGATTTGTATGTAATATTATTGGTGTGTTCTGAACCCGGGTATGCTAATTGCTTTGTTGTAATGTTTCTTGATAATAATATCATCTATCATCTTGAGTTGGTAACCATTATTTAAAGCAATTTATTTAATAATGTTAAGTTCCTTAGCGTAGTTTTCTTTTGATAATGGAATATTTATAAGTCTGTGAATAAAAGAATTATAGGCCGAGACTTTATGTGAGTACGGGTGACTAGAAGTACTATATATAGTGGTATCAGTATTCGTGTTTATTATTTACTTTAGTGATTGTGAGTTCTAAAAAATTAATTGCATTTTCTTGTTCGATTTCTAATGTAAAATTTATATTGGGGTGTAAACTATTTATATGGTTTAGAAAAATTTTTAATTGACGGTCAGTGCCAGTAAAACAAGCTAATATGTCGTCAACGTACCTGTACCAATAAACGAAATTTTTGCTAAAATTGTTATTATGGATTCTATTTTCTAAATAATTCATAAATATTTCTGCCAACAGTGGACTTAAAGGGTTTCCCATTATTAGTCCATCCCTAGTCACATAAATTGATTCATTAAATTCGAAATAATTTTAGTAGAGATAGATGGGGGTTTCACCATCCTCCATTTACTCCAAGGCCTCTGCGCATGCCCAGGCACTGTTTTTAAACAGGGCTTTTTTTTTAAAAACAGCCCTGTTTAAAAACAGCTAAAACAGCCCTGTTTAAAAACAGCCCTGTTTAAAAACAGCCCTGTTTAAAAACAGCTAAAACAGCCCTGTTTAAAAAAAGCCCTGTTTAAAAACAGTGCCTGGGCATGCGCAGAGGCCTTGGAGTAAATGGAGGATGGTGAAACCCCCATCTATCTCTACTAATTTTGATCCAAGCATGCCGACAATGCTTCCAAGATATCTTGTTTTATTAGTGGATTAGTATTGTTTTTAATAAGTAAATCTTTGACTAAGTTTATAACTTCATTGGGAGGTATACTAGGAAAAAGGTTTTGAACGTCAAAAAAATCAATTTAGAATTCCTCGGAATGTCAATATTTTTAATTTTATCAACTAATTTATAGGAATTTTTAATACTAAATTTAGGTTTGAAGTTACTGTATTTTATAATGATGTCAATAACTTTATTAGATAATTTTAATGCTGGTGCTGTGATATATGATACTACCGGTCTGGTAGGCTTTTTAAACGCATTAAAGAACTTAAATATAGTTATAACAAAAATAATACAGATTCTCATTATGCATTACACTTAAATACAGAAAAACATAATTTTGACGATAATATCCAAATATTACACCAAGAAAATAAATCTATGAAGTTAAATCTACTTGAGTCAATGAAAATAAACAAATATAAAAAATTGAATGTTTTATTAAATGATCAATTGGACTTGAATAGTTCCCCATTATTAAACTTATAGGTTACACCCTGTATTCGTTTAGGTAATTACTCCATCTATTGTTAACCCTTGTCGGGTTTTTCCTTCTTAGTGTTCATTAAATAATAACATTATGGTTTATTTATATATTTGATTTGTTTATGGGCTAAAGTTATTATTTCATTACATTCTAATAATTTTGAAAATGTTGAAAAATCTGTTAATCTTAGTTAGATTAGACCATCTGACGAAGACACTGTGTGTCGAAACAATTGTTATGCAATTTAAAATAAATAGTGGAAATTATAACAGTTTTGTTTCTCATTAATATTATATAATGAATTTCCATCAAGTATCGGCTACTTCAGTAGAATATAGAATTAAGAATTCAATCAAGAATACCATTATTTAATACTACCCTAATTAAGTAAGTAAGTCAAAGAAAGTTTTCATTTTTAATTTGAAAAAAACTTTTTCCACCATGCACGTGAAGAACGAATTCTATCACAACATATTAACTAAACAACCCGTTTTCTCTTTTTTTCCAGGCGTTCCAACTCTTTTTTAAAACACTAAATTCCACAATAAAACTATAAAACCTTCACTTACATAAAATGTTTTCTTAAGATAATTCTAACAGTTACCATATTATAAACTACCCATGTAACTTAAAGTGGTCATATTCTAATATGTCTTCGAACACCACAGTTCATACTATTACGACAACAATGGTACATCTATCTTACCAACACTCATAATTTTTCATCTTCTCGTTCTACCACAACTTCTCAACAATATACTCCACCACTTAAGTTACAGTCACTTCTCTAGATCATTCACACATAACGTTTTTCATTTTTCACCCTGAAATACCATTTAACTCCCATATTTGTCTTCAGAACCTGGTAGTACCATTTTTTCCGCTACTTCGATGTAAGCATTATTCTCTTCAAGTATTTAACTTCCTCAAAAGCTCTCTGAGGATGTCACCCACAATTTCCTTTACTATAACTATACTTCTCCTGAAGATGAACGTTTCTACGTTCGAAACATGTAGAACTAAGTAAATATTTTCTTATAAAATATATCTTAGTAAAGGTTGACTTTGAGTATTATTTCTCCCTATTTATTTCTATAAGTTTGTTAGAGGTACTGGTATGCTCAAGAGTGTCTAACAACGACACAGTTATCGCTCCGTGCAACATCTTGCTGGTGTGCCCCACCAAATACTGTATAAGCAGTTTTGAGTTGCTCCTTTCTTTCGTCGGATCCTCGCTCCACTGATGAGCCATGATATGGCGACAAGCGTCTAGGAATGGATCTGACGAAATAAAAGGAAATTCTTCTTCTATAATTTTATTGGTTTCCTTTGAATTTATTAGGTTGCCAGATTGTCAAATAAAGATGTTATAATTTAAAAAAAAACTTACATATTTGTATCGTATTTAACTAGCCTACGAAAAAGAAGTAATGCAACGGTTAATTTAATACTCAGAGATATATTTAATACGAGTTTTAAAATTATATTAAGGGATGGAAATCGTTAACGAGAATAATAATTAATAATTAAACCTATTACTTCAGTCGTTAAATGATGTCGTTATAAATGTAATAAAGTTAAATTTAGTTATGTCATTAACTCTCGTTATAGGCCTCTTGTTGTGAAGTGGAAAATGAGACTCTTAAGTTAAAATAAAAATAACGTCATAATTTTGGAAATAAAACCCGAAATAAATAGGTAAGTTAATTATTGCTTTAATTATTACATTTGTTTCTTAATAATAGGTCGTTTTTACTTAACAATAACACACACATTGCATAAGGTAAAGAACAATCTAAAGAATAAAAGGACTAGACAATAAGACAATATAAAATAAAGTGTACAGATTAATTATATTATTATCATCGACTTAAAAAGACATGGACCCGGTATTCCTATATTTGCTTTGTACGTGTCAGCTTGACGCCCGTTATTTACGAAAATAAATACAACAAACTTCTTCATATAAAATCTATATTTCTCTTTATTTTTAGTCCGTCTCTGCTGTTATTCTAACAGCTGATAAATTTTATGTCTCGTTTGGGCAAAGTATACAATCGACGGACGTGACTTAAAAGTTCACAGACGAAATTTACGTAAGTAAACCGTTCCGTGATCCTCTAAAATTCACATTCACTTATTAGTCGATTTTTAATAAAAATATGAATATTCAGTAATTGGGAGCTACTTTATGTACCATTGCGTCAAAAAAAAAAATTGGGACAGCAAAATGTAGTTTAATCTCCCAGACGATTGTTGTCAATTTAATTTAATTTTGTGACTGACAGTGACGTGTTAAAAGAAGAAGAAATACTTTTTGAAATGCCCGTGTTAACCTCTGAGCAAAAAGCGATCATTTACACTCGATTGAGAGATAGTCATCAAATAAGAAACATCGCAGATGAATTAGGGATCATTAAAAATACCGTATTGTTGACTAAGCACAAAATTGTAGAATATGAAAGTATTGTAAGAAACGCAGGTTCTGGTTGCTCCAAAATTTCGAATGACGGCCAAGATATAGAATTAATTAATTTTCTAAAAGATCATTTTTCAAAACAGCAATAAAAGCTAAAGAAGAAACGCATTTTCCTGGTTCGGCTAATACAGCGCGTAGAAGAATTCGTAGTTCGGATATTAAAAGTTATTGTGCTGCCAATAAAATATGTTTGACCAAAGCAAACAAACAGAAAAAAGTAGAATTTGCTTATAAATACATAAATCAAGGTAACATTATGGGAAATCGTAATATTTTCCGATGAAAAAACCTTTCAATCATTTAATAATAAACCGGCGTTTATAGGCGTTCTGGTACGAGATACGATGAAAGATATACAAATAAGACTAATTATAGTGGACGCTTTTCTATAAACGTTTGGGGCTGGATTAGTACAAGGAGCCTAGGAGTTTGCCAAATAGTTCAAGGAAGATGCAATGCACCATTATAATGCCATATGCTAAACCAAGTTATTATACCATCTGTCGACGCAGTATATGGTCAAGATTTTATATTTCAACAAGATAATGCTTTATACATAAAGCTCGCATAGTTCAAAATTATTTAGAAAAAAAGCAACTTCGTGTTCTGCCGTGGCCTTCGAAATGTTCGGATATCAACTTAATTGAAAACGTTTGTGGTTAGATTACAAAATTTATGTATAAACACAACTTCCAGTCCAGAACTTGGGATAAATTAAGCCAAAGGATAATGGAAGCATGGGATGTAATAACACAAGAGTGTACGAGAAATCTAGTGTTAAGTATGCCACGACGTTTATAAGTCTTATGTCGGGTTGCACAAAGAATTTTAATAATAATTATTTAACCGGCAAGTTTGACTGTGACATAAATGACTTTGACAGACAATATATACTCACATTCAAAGGTGCGAGATTAGTAAATTAAAAATTAAGGTAAGGGGGCCAGTATGATTTTGAGAAAATTATTTCTGTCAATGTTACGTCTGTCAGAGTCAAACTTGCCGGTTAAATAATTATTATTAAAATTTTTTGTGCAAGCCGACATTAATCGATAATATCTTTGCAATTACCAAATATTAAAAAACATGTTATTATATTAAGGTTTAAATATGATTGAAATTAAAATTAATAGAAACATAATATTAAAAAATGTTGTTTTATTTTTGTTACATGCGTATTTTAATTTTTTCTCGTATTCATAAAAAGGTATTATTGTTGTTTTGTTTTTATTCCTTATAGTCAAGGAGCTACTCTACAACAACAATTTTGCTGTCCAAGTTTTTTTTTGGGCGCCATGGTACCAACTGAAACAGAATATGAATTATAATTACACAATCCGACAAAAACAACATTTTTTTGTCGTAAAAACTGACTTTGCAAGTATTTTAAACCCTGTATACGGACTATATTTATAATCTATAAGTTATCATTTAAGAAAAAAGCAAACATAAAAAAAACACTTATTTGAAATACACTAATTCCGTTTTGCTTTTATGGAGGATAACATCTTTTCTCTTCAAAAACCAACAGTAATAATTACCCATCATGAGTGGATCCCATCGTCCTTGGTACCGAATTTCTATTGACTCTATTATATCTTGATGGAACTCTTCACCCTGCTCGTCGTTGACAGCACCCAATTCTCAGGAAAAAAATAATCAATGGGAATGGAGAAAGTGCAACCAAGTTGCTCGTAGTTTGCAGATATATTGTTGCCTAAAAATCCCTTCACTACACTTACAAACGAGTTTCAAGCTTTCAGTTCTTGCGTGGTGATTTTTACTATAAAATTAACATCGTCCAGCAATTTTCTAATAATCAGTGGTCCAATAAAAATACCAAATCACGTACAAAATTATTTAACTTACTTTAAACAATTAAATGTGGCCCAAGTTTCTTCAAGGCTACCTTATGATGTGTTATTATCCCCATTATATTTCAAAACAATCTTGCCAGTCTAAAGGCGCAGTCCGTACTGGTAGGTCTGCATCGTATGGAATAGGTCTTATGGCAGAAGGCAAGAATATTCGATCTTGCTCTTTTCTTTTTTGAAAGGACCTTCAATCTTTGTCATGCAAAAATAGCAATCGTCAAAATGATTGGTGGATTTTCGAAGTGCAAAAGGCATACTTTTTCTCTTTCCTGTCAATTCTAATTTACCGCACACTTTACACATACTATGTTGAGCTGCTTTTTGCACTCAACAATACTTAAATTTAATACAGAAACACTGAAAACAAACAAATATATGACAGCTGTTAATCAGGTACTGATAAACGTCAAACCAGTATGAAAGACGGGCGTCCCAAAAATGGATAATAGAAAATACGGCTGAACGCCCGAACGCAACTTGACGTCCTTGTCTAATCAAAAAATCTAACCGTCAACAAATAAGATTAAAATCTCATCATAATTTTCTGTGAATTTTATCTTATTTTTGTTTCTGTAAGGCATAAAAAAGAAACGATAAAAACATGTTATTATGGAATTTTCTGAAAATAAAGTACATTTCTTTCATTTCTTGCAATTTGATATATCATAATGTTAGAAGCTTAATCTGCTTAGAATTGGAAAATATTAAAAGAATCAAGGAAAGCAATTTGTCCTACCCACAAAACATACACGAAGATATAATAAAAATATTACTTTCTGTTTGCAATAGACTGTTATCGAGCCTAAAACGAAAATACAGACACATAAAAGAGAAGTGTTCGTGGAAAGGCACGTTCTTTAAAAGCAATAATAATCGAGAAAAATACCAGGGGAAGTAAGGAAAACAGGACGATTTTTAAAAGTTCATTCAAGTCAGTCAAAGTTTATTATGAACAGTTATAATACAATAAATATGTTTTTTCCACTATTAACCTATACAACGGCAATTGACCGATTAGTAACCTTATAAATCGTTTAGTTTTTGTTGATAAATATTCGTTTAAATAAAAACATAAATATTTTAAAAAGTTTTGTCCTGTGGACTTATTTATTTTAGGTTTTATGGTTATTTTATTTTTATAACGTGTATTTTGATTATAGCTTTTAAAATTGTATAAGGTTTTAATTTTTAAATAGATATTTTTTTTTTACGGTTCGCCGACTACGTAGGCCATCTTGAACCGGTCATCGACCACAAATGTGATCTACCGACTGGGGAGTGTGAAACGGCACCTTCATCCTACGAGATATCCGATCTCATCCGGCCTGTCCGGCGTGAATAGGATGGCTAGGTGTCGATTCATTTTACACTCTTCCCTGAGGCAAGAGCACGCCGTGTTCCCAAGCGGTCACCCGCCCAAGTACTAACCGCGCTCGACACCGCTTAACTTCGGTGATCTGCGGGAACCGGTGCTTAATATGTCGACAGGCCCTTGTCCCCTTTAAATAGATATAAAGATGTTATAAATGTAAAGTGGTACGATTTTTTTTTGTTTCAGAATATAATTTTTTTAAAGGGTAAAAATAATCTTTACCTAATAAATATAATTTTTAGAAACCTTTTTTGTATTATTTCTAATTGTTTAATTAATGTTCTATTTATTTCTCCCCGACCTTAAATTCCTTAATTTAAATTAGTTTTACTAATACATTCCATATGTTGTACATTCAATTTTTTGAATATTTCTAAAAATTGGTACAAAACTTCTTAATTTTTCAATCAAATAATCTATGTGAAAATTCTGATTTAATTTACCATCAAAGATTATTTCTAAATATTTTACTTGATTAACTTTCAAAATTTTAATGTTATCATTTATTTTTATTCTATTCATATTTTGTGGTATGTTATTTGGGTTTGAAGTAAAAGGAAGATAATTAATTTTATCAAAATTAATTGTAATCAATCCAATTTTTTCTAATTTTAAATTTTTTTAAATTTTGCTATTTAAGTTGTCCCAATTTGTATCGGTATATATGCATTATCATTTGCAAAACTATGAATTTCTCCCATCACAAATTACATTAAACAAATTATTAATATAAATATTAAAAAATTATTGTCCTCAAATGTCTGACTGTAACATTCTTATTTTAAATATTAAAAAACGGTTTTTTTTCTTATTTTAAAATTTATAAATTTATTATTAATTTAATTAGATCATTCGCATATAACCTCATTTAAAAAATAATATGTCGATGATATAATTACACCTGTACACAAGTACTTACACACAGATAATATAAATGCCCTACTAGTCATCTTCAATGAATATTATCGAAGGATACCTACTTGTTACGGCAGAAAAGGAACTAAACAGCTCCACTTCATTTTTGGTTATATTACTACTGTTACTTTTCATAAGTATAATAAAAACGGATTGGTACCACAAGCCGACATTTTCAGAAATTTTATATCTTTTTAATAAATTCAACACAATTCTAACCTAATTTAAAATTATAAAAACAGTGCATTAAAACTTACACAATTTTCACCAAAAATACTAAACATTTCAAGTCATCCAAACTCGCTTACTCTATCTAACAATACCATGTACTTATGTGTTTACAAGATAAAAACAGATTACAAGTTTTATAAAATATTTTTTTCCATACATATAAATGGACATATCTTCGGGTTTTGAGTCCATTATAAAAATATTAAATAAATACTCTACTTACTTACTTTTAAAATATTCTTTATTTATTTAATAAGATACATGTCAGGTTTTTCTACATATCGATTATTAATAGTATTACATAATATCTTAATACTATTTTCCGCTGGATTAGCGAGTGCTAACCAGGACACTACAACGAGGCAACGCCCCGTTGGGACTTGTCTTAGCCCTGGTAGAAATGATCTTATTTTCATTGATTTTATTCGGCCGGTTCCAGTAATCTTTTACCGCCATGAAAGAGCTTATTTTGCTTTTGCTTTAAAATTTTTTTGCTATTAAATGGTTTCTGTTATGGTAGATTTTTGCGTTTGGTTCACTGGAAAAACGGTTCGAAAAAACCAGCTTTAGTCACTCAGGTACTGTGTAGCGAAAGTTGTTGTCTTATGACTTGAACAAAAGTTAGAACTACCATAATTGGGAGTGGGCGGGAGTATTTCCCGTGGTATGGTAAATAGGGTTACTGCCTGTCCGTCTGTTTGTGTCCTAAATACTCTAAAAACACACAGCAACTCACTTTTTGCAACAGTTTCAATCTGTAAATACATAACACAACGTCGTTAATTCATAGAGTAGACTAAAATAGTGTCCGGTAAGCCACTAAAATAAAACACAAACTGGCTGGGGGTAAATCCATCGCATTCCAGAAATAAATCAGGTGAAGCGGTAAGACTGACTTTGTTAGTTGAAGTTTTGGCCCTCAACCTGCACATAATATACGCTGGTATGCAATAATAGTAGCTGGTTAATAATATACCATTCTTGTAAGTTAAAATTTCTAAAAGTTTTGTCAAGAAAGTTGTTTCTTTTTGGCATTAACCCCCACCTCTATAATTTTTTTGACAAAAATCAGGAGTGGGTGAGACAGAATTTCTAGTTCTTTGATTTCTGCACTTTGACGGATTCAGATGTAGGGACGTATTTAAGGGGATAGCCTGGGGCAAGTGAAGACTTCTTCCTTGCATATTTTGCAAGAAAAAAAGACACAAAGTCTCGGCTTCTTGCAAAATATCAAATAGCAGGTCTCTTTGAGTAAAAATGGACGAATTCTTCGAATTTCTTCCTTGCAGCTATTTGATTTATATCTTTACTAGCCTCAGCCGAGTAGCTGGACGAACAAACTTGCCTATTTTGCGTTTAAATAATTTGGTAACAGAAAATTGCAAATATTCCTTCTTCGGAGATATCCGAAAAAAAATTAAGTTTTTAATTTTTTGCGCCTTCATTTTTGTCTTGGGAAAAAAACAACAAAAACTTTTTATAGTCGTTTTTTAAGTTCTTCTAGATGGCGTTATAAGTTTCCCAAATCGAAGTTTCGTTCTTTAGATACCAACGTAAAGTAATTTTTTTTAGCTTTAAAAAATAAATACAATTTAAAATTGTAACCTTTTGTTATCAAATGACACATAGTATTTCAAATTACGCTTTCTTTACTACTACGGCCCGGAAAATTATTTTTAGGAGTACTTTGATATTAAAATTACATTACAGAAAGTTATGGTATTTAGGCCGTTTATTATTTCAATAAGATTTACCGTCACAATACTCTGGGATGTAAATAAGTTTTTTGAGCATGAAAATTAAGTAATTCTATTTTTTATTAGTATTTTATTAATATAATATATATCTTAAGTCCTATGGTTTTTGCCTAAATATTTGAGGCCAAGACATTGGGTCTTTTTTCTTACAAAACATAAAATATCAGGGGTCTTTAGTAAAAATGGATGCATTTTTCATATCAGATTTGTTTTTTAGTTTGGCTCTAAATGTTCATGACCATAATGATACAACTAGGTACCTTATAAAATGTGTTATTAGATGACAAAACGTTAAAATTTCAAAAACCATTAATATGTATTAAATTTCTAAAGCTTTGAAGTCCCTAAAACTATATTTAAAATTTCAGGTCCGTATTTAAAAAAATTGATTTGAGGTCGGTATCTAAAGAACGAAACAGTGAATTTGAAAACCAATAACGCCGTCTTATAAAACATAAAAAAACGGCTATAAAAGGGTGCATTTTGTTTTCAATAATGAAGGCGCAAAAAAGTAAAAACCAAAACTAAAATAGTATATTATGTTACAAGGACGAAAAATGCAGTATTTCGGACGTATTGCGGGAGATTACTGGACGAGGCAAAGCCGAGGCCAGTAACCCGCATAGTCTGAAATACATTCTTCGTCCGTATACGTTATTTTTTATGCGATTGTGTTTTTGCTCGGATTATAAAATAATGTAAAAATTAAGAAAACCAATATATTTCATCTTGCATTGTAATTTTTTGTCCCTTGAATGTTTGAACAATGAAACCTGTAATATGCGTATCCATGGATCTAACAAATAATTAAATTAATATTATCAATCAGGCGATAGTTTTAACTAATCTTTCGTGTTCTGCTAGTTTTAAAACCTGAAAAACACAATTAAAAATGGAAATAGACGATGATCTTATAGAAGGTACACCACCTGACATTCAAGAAACTGCCAAGGAAGTAATGTTACATTTGTTGCCACAAAAATCTAAGGAAATATATAAAAGAGCTTATAAAACATTTATGGATTACCGGCAAGAAAAGAATATACAGTCGTTCTCCGAAAACGTCTTCTTGGTCTATATGGCGGAATTATCGAAAACTATGAAGTCATCTACTCTGTGGTCGCAGTATTCTATGCTATGTGCAGTGGTAAATGTAAAACAGAATATTAATATATCTAAATACATGAGATTACGAGCATTGTTGAAACAAAAAAGTGTTGGATATTGTCCAAAGAAATCAAGGATCCTAACTAGAGAAGCGGTTCACAAATTCCTTTGCCATGCTCCAGATGACAAATACTTAATGTTGAAGGTAAATGTAACTATATAATAGTATTTTAAATTTCTGACTAACAATTTTCCTAATTACAGGTTACTTTTATTTTTGGAATCGCGGGCGCATGTCGTCGAGAAGAATTGGCTCATATGAAAATTGACGACATACAAGATTTGGGAACGGCTTTGATAATAAAAATTCCCTATAATAAAACAAACAAACCGAGATCATTTACGGTGACTGGAGAATATCTAAAGTATTATAGAAATTATCTGGCTTTACGTCCAACAAATATGAGTGATGGGCGATTTTTTGTGTCTTATCGCAATGGAAAATGCCATAAGCAAGTTGTCGGTATACACAAATTTGGCTCTATACCTCAGGAAATAGCATCTTACTTAAAACTGCCGAATGCCAAGGAATTCATGGGACATTGTTTCAGAAGAACATCGGCCACATTACTTGTAGATGCGGGAGCAGACATAACATCTCTAAAACGGCATGGAGGCTGGAAGTCTTCGGCAGTAGCCGAGGGCTACATAGATGATTCCTTAAGTAATAAGTTAGAGCTGACCAAGAAAATATTCAACATTCCCCAATCTGACCTGCAGTCAGTCTCGACTCAGGTGTCGCAATCCGTCTCCCAATCGAGTTCAACATTGGAGAATAATATCATAACGGAGACCAAAAATAATAACACATCCTCAAAATCAAATTTACATTACCCCGTTCTTGTTTAAAATTATTGTTCTAATTGTACATTTAATATAAATATTGTAAATAAATGAATAAAATAAAATGTTGAAAATATTTTAGTGTCCGACAAAATGTTTTTCGGACTAGGACGACAATGGTTGCCTAGCTACCAGCGCAATAATCAATACCTTATTAAAAAGGTTACCTTTTCGTCCAAATATCTGATCTATAAAACGTCATTTTTTGACACAATCGGATAAAAATATCGTTTTTTTTCGATATCTCGAAAAGTATTCGGAATATTTAGAATTTTCTTTCACCAAATTACTAAGCCCCAAAATACGCAACTTTGCCTCAATTTGACCATCTTCGTATCTTTTACCGTTTTCGAGATCCCATTGTACACACACGAATTTGTAGCACCCTGTAAAGGATAAAAACCGATTTTAGAGAAAGCTTTGAAAATAGCTCCGCATGCCTTGAATCCTAATTCAGTGACAGTTCCTATCTTATGCCGGAAATAACGTCAAATTTATGACGTGCCTAAAATGTTGCAAAGCTAACTTTGAAGACGATTTTTTTTTGTGTCTAACATTATTTTACCTCCTTCAACTTTGGCCATATAACTCTAAAACCGATAGTTAAAATAAGCGTTTTGTTCCGATAACTCCAGATACGGCTCAACATTAATAACACATTTTTTCATTTTCACACATCTTGTTTTTCTACAGAGAAGTATTTTAATATTATACCAGATACGAGAGTATTTATCAAATTATAAAGCTCAACTCAAATGTGATAAAAGTAACATAATATTAAGTTGTACTTAAGACAAGCCATCCAATCTTGTTTATCGCGACGGCAACGTTCCCCTATTTTTTTGGTGTGTTCGATACCCCAGGCGCTTATAAACAGCGATTAAATGAAAACTGGTTTTGAGTAGAGTGACGCCAATTTATTTTAAATAAAGTTAAGTTATTGGATTTCGTTTATATTTGGTGGCGCAAAAGCTGAACCAACAATTTTTTCGAGGTCCAAAAATAATTATGTTTATTAAAGATTTTTTTCCTGTAGCCCCCAGAGCTGTTTTAATTAATTTACTGCTAAAAGGAGGGCGGTGAACGTCTTTAGCATTCTTTTGATCTTTAAAGTCAGTAAAAAATGATTTAAGGGTTAATGAAAGCTTATAGGCCCCTTTAGAAATGTTCATTAATTAATTATAACAATTCGCTGCGGTTAGTTCGTTATTTTGATGCTATTCTTTACTTGGCAGTAGAAATATCCCTATTAGAATATCTTTATGTTTCTCTGGTTAAAAATTAATGAAGTTAGGTACAATTATGGCGTGGCATAAAAACAAAGACACAGTAAAAACTTGGGGAACTATAAGATCTAAATATTTTGAACGTGAATACATTAAAACCTCTTTAATGATTTAGGGGGAAAAGTTTATAACATCCACAAATTAAATACATGCAATGAAAATAGCGATGTAAGCCGAAAGTAATAAGAATCAAGGCAACTACGTTCACCAAAATATCTTAAAATTTATAACTGAAAAGTTTTTTAAAAGCCATATTCTAGCCTTTAATGGTTAAAGGGCGGTAGTGGAGATACGACAATATATTTTTATTATTAATATTATACTAATACAGTGTTAATATTGTTATGCTAGTCTGGTGTTAACTGTTTTTAAGGTCTGATGATGCCAGTTTAAAGCGAAACATGTTACAGAAATAAACAGACAGAAAAATATTTTAAGGCCGATACTGTATTTAATATTTTACAAAATATCAAATATTAGGTCTCTTTAAGTAAAAAGGGACGAATTTTTCGTTTACAGTGTGTCCACGGATTGACTATCGAAGAGGAAAAACTTTTTTATTTGTAGGTTTATAAAAAAAGTTATTTTTCATAAAAACTCCTGCTTATTCTCAAACAACCAAAAAGCTAAGAACAAAGTACCCTTATGTGTAAAGATAGGATAAAAAGTAATTAGTAAAAGTTGTTGTAGTTGAAAGCCTACGTCTCATTACCAAGTTTTGATTTATTAACTAAATGTACAGAGACCGGCAAAAAGTTCCAACTCATAAAATATGATTTGCTCTAAATTAACGCATTTTGCAAATTAGTTAGTCTTTAGAAGGTATTATTCTGTAAAATCTTTATCTTTATACGAGGAAACCTATACTATAAAGCTTTTACAAAGAAATACCTTCTAAAGACTAATTTGTAAAATGCGTTAATTTAAAGCAAATCACATTTTATGAGTTGGAACTTTTTGCCGGTCTCTGAATATTTAGCTAATAAGTCAAAACTTGGTAATGATACGTAGATTTTTAACCACAACAACTTTTACTAATTACTTTATACTTTATCCAATCTTTACACATAAGGGTACTTTGTTCTTAGCTTTTTTTATTTTTTTCTAAATTCTGAACACCCGGTATAACAATTTGAAAAAATAATATGCTTTTTGGTCGTTTGAGAACAAGCAAGAATTTTTATGAAAAATAACTTTTTTTCATAAACTCACAAATAAAAAAGTTTTTCCTCTTCGATAGTCAATCCGTGGACACACTGTTTATTACCATAAGAGAAAAAAAATTCTGTAAAATTTTCGACTTGTATGAAAGTTCATTGCTTGGTAATTTCGCGAATGAAATTTTTGAGCCGTTAGGCGAGTGATTTTTGTCAAAAATGTCATGAGTGAAATTACCAAAAAGCAACAAAATTGAATAAAACCAAGAGAAAATTTTGCCGACACAAAATTTTCTCTCGGATGATATTCGACAAGACTATTTCACTAGAACACAATAAAACACACTAAACCAACTAGAAACTTTATTTATTACGAATATTTAACGTAAAGTTGTAAAAGGTAAAAGTTTGTCCATTCTTTTCTATCAAAGCATGGTTTTGGGTATAATTGACTTGCATTTAAGAAGTCGAAGGTCCAGAACATGCGTCCATTTGTTGTTCTGAGATTTTCGATGAGCTTCAGATGATGACTAGGATCTAGCTGCAGATATGGTTTCAGGAAATTTGTGTTTGAGTGGCCTGTTAACTTAATCAACTCTTGTTTCTTAACACCTTGTTTAAATAGGGCAGACACAGCGGAAGATCGATGAGAATGATTTGTTATTTCATGCGTCTTCGTATCAATTTCAATTCTTTTTGCTGAAGTTTTGGTCCACTTAAATATGTACTGTATTTATTTCTAGAGGATTTTTGAACCAACATCCCTTCTGCCAGTTTGGATGAACGGAGAGAAATAGTCTGTCTTTGGAAATATTTGGTCCTCTTTTTCCAATAATTTAAAAAATTATCTTAGAGGCAATAAATAAGTCTTTGTTTAATGAATTTCTTACCAACCATTTGCTGTTTGCCAATCCTCTTGACCCACCTTGAGCTGTCTTGGAAAATATGCTGTTATATTCAATTCGTCCGGCAAATTCTCCTCTCCAAAACTCCTTTTGAAAATATTAAATTTTGCAATTTACGGCCAGTAGAAACTCTGAGAACTGTGCCCAAATTGAGCTTGGACTTTTTCAGCTATTGATTTTTTAATTTCTTGGGTAGATTGGCACCCAAAACTTAAATTTTCATTTAAATTGCTCATTTTGCCTTTTTTATACCAGGATGACATTTGTCAGACTAATAATAGTTTTTAGCTGATATCTATCAAAGTTGACCGCTGATATTGTTGCTTTTGTCCGTAGTTGTACGTATGTGTGAGTGAGAATTTCTTTAATAAAGCCAGACTGTGTAGTATTATACGATGGCGCGAATATAGAAGTTAACAATCTACATATTGTTTCTTACCATTTAATAAAATTCGGCTGGTCTTGGCGCTAGTCGGTTGGTTGGTGATATTGTTGACCAGTCGCAAGGTGAGAACTCGATGTTCTGATTTCTGATTTCAGTAAGGTACGATTTAACTGAGGAAGGCTCCGGCTTAGCGGCTCCCCTCCACTTGGCGTCGCGGCATCGAGAGGTACCGTTGGCGACGGTGGTTCCGCGCCGATTCGTGCTATGAATAGTGGAGAATGAAGGAAAATAAAGAAAAGCTATTTCCCAGTATTTCGCGACGGAAAACTTTAGCAAATCAAAAAGTAAAATTAATACGAATTATTTACAAACAAGAACGAACTTCGTATGAAGAAAAATAAAAAAGTTAAGTACGGATACGTATACAACCCTATAAAATTATGTAACCTCGTTACAATATAATATACAATGATCTAAAAACCGGCTTAAAGCTATTCTGGTGGGTTTTTGTAAGAATTTTTTTTATTAATATCATATAAACAGTAATGTTAACTAGGGACCGTTCACAAAATACGTAACGCAATTTGAGGGGGCCCTTCATTACTGTCCTGATATGTAGAGAAAACAGGTCACAGTTGGCGTTAGGTCACGATTTTTAAATAGCGAAATTCTTTATCAGGAACTTATAAAACTTTCTTTCCTTAATATACTCCCAAAACTTTTCACAATAAACCAGTTAGTTACGTAACGGAATGGTACGGGAGAGGGGGGTTAAAAAGTGGAGAATTTTGGGTTACGTAATTTATATAGATATTATTATTGTCTTTAATATTACAATCTTCTTAAAGTAACACGACATAAATACGCTGATTTTAAAATACTCTTCTCTAAACATGGTTATTCGTAGTAAAAGCTATAAAACATCGGGACAGGGTCAGACCTGAATTTATAAAGCTCGACAAAATACATGGTTCCTGGGGACTACGTGACACTTTTAATAAAGGCGGTTATATGTTACAAAAGTATTTTTAAAAGTGCCCAGTCAAGGAAGAAAGTTGTGACAAGGGTTTTTAATGTAGTTTTGAGAATAAAAGGCAACAAGTTATATTCTCAATATATAAATCCACATTTAGGCTGTCTGCTCTGAGTTTAAGTGACGCAAAATTTTTAATACTGACAATAAATTTCTAAATATTTGCTTACGCAGCCTAAACTAAATATGGTCATTAACATCTCTTTTTACCAAAAAAATAGATAAAGTGTACTCCTACAAATGACTTGATGTCTGTATATCGCAGCAAGGGCTAATTTAGTTTTATATAATGAGGGTAGGGGGTAATGCTATCGAGAAAAATATGTTTATTCGGAGACGGGGGGCTAGTTAACGTGGTAAATCTCTTATCAAAAAATAACTTGTGTACCACCTACGGTTGTGGTAGCGATTTTCGACCTAGAAGGTATTAACAAAGGACTAAAAGCACCGCAGGTGAAATTGGTTTATTAAAATTGAGAGAAATTAGGAGAAATAATTAAAAAAACCATAGCATTTTTAATATCTAATCATTGCAAAAACTATATTAAGTTAACTAAATTTTAAAATAAGGTCCTCAAGGATATGTGCTGGGTCCTTTATTATCTATACTACTATAATTTAGACATACATACATATTTGCCGTTGATAAACAAACATATGACATAATAAAAAATTACAATCTTAGGCATTGGGTTTCATCGATAAAATGAGGATCTTTCCAATGTGCCTAAAGTAATAAAGGATCATAGTTTAAAACTTAATGAAAACAAGGCCAGCCTACTTTTAACCTGTCAAAAAAATATTCTAACTAAAGTAATACAAACACACTGATTTTAAAGCTATTATTAATGATTATGAGATTCATGTAGTAATCACAGCTACAAATTTTGGTATCATTTTGATTAATACTCTTGATATTTGAAACTCATAAAAATATAATAAAAAATAAATAAGGGGTTAGAAAAGAAAGCCCTGTCTTCCTTTTTTAATGTAAGAAGGAAGACAGGGCTTTCTTTCCTAACCCCTTCTTTAATGCAAGAAGGAAGACAGGGCTTTCTTTCCTAACCCCTTATTTACAATGTCCCTTCTGGAGAGTATTTACGACTTCGTTAATAAAAAATACTTATTATAAAACTTGGTAATATTTTAAATTATGCTTAGATGCTAATACAAAATTTAAGATTGGAAATTCTATTATTTTAAGTGGTTTAGACAGTGGTGATGTTATCTATCATAAAAATATTAATTACAAAAGTTACAATTATTATTATAAAATAATTTCACAAGATTTTCCACAGCCCTTAAAAATATGACCAGTAACATGGTCATATTTTTAAGGGCTGTGGAAAATCTTGTGCAACATAATATAGACAACATAATATTATAAAACTTGAATTTAGACACGAAATACACCTTAATTTTTATATTCAGAAAACAAGTTGTACAAAAAAAAACACTATCTACACACACTAAAATTCAATTAAGAATTAACCACAACATAAATACTAGAAATCAAAATAATTCGGAAATACCAATACATCATACAGAAAAATATATAAATATAAATTTTTTCTAAATATAGTATTTTAATAATATACAGGGTGGCGCATCGAAAACTAAACAGAGACATTTACTGGCAGCTCAGTTCTTTTTTTGGAAAAACGCTCAGACTCGTTGATTTTGCTTTTGAGGTGGACACAAAATTGGAAAAAAAAACACGTGCAACCCCCTGGGCGGGGTGGCACCACCCTTAAAATCTTAAATGGAAAGGGGGGTTGAATGCTACCTTATTTTAAAGGTATTTCAATTCCTTTTACTACTGAACTAAAGTACATGAATTTTAAATCATTGTAAAGGGAATTAAAAGACCTTTCAAATAAGGTATTAGTAGGTTTTATTAATATTAAATTTTGCTATACTCCTCGTATTTTTATTATCCTTAACTAGATCCACGGGGTATTACGGAAAATATGTAACTTATCGTCCAGCTGCAAATTGTTTAGAATGTCGCCTATCTTTCCATTTTTAAATTACTACTAGGCAATAGTCTATTATTTTTACATCTGTGATCTGCTGACCTTCTGTAATCTCACCGCTGATCTATTAAGACAATTTGTTACCAGCAGGGTTTTAGGTAGTAAATGCAAAAAAAAAAATAACTGACCCATTTCAACAAGTTAGTTCAGAATTTGATTAAACGAGAAAACTTAAGGTACAATTTACATAGGACTATACTGTAAGTTTATATTAAACCCCGATAAGGCTTGCGGCGATACAGTTAAACTCGTATGTTATTTAATTTTGAATCAAGTTTTGAAATAAATTTCTTACCAAATATATAACTTTTTTTCTATTTTGTTATAATATGGTATTTTTAATGTTGGTTCACTAACCTAGGTAAACGATATTTAAAGTACGTATGATATTATAATTTTTTGCAACATGAAAGTATTAAAGTTTTTATCGCATCATTGAAGATTAAGTCATTTTTATATGATATCTTTATTAATAATTATTAACATCATAAACGTACTAAAACCTATATAACACCTTAGTTACTTATAATACATTAGTTACCATAATTTAATACGTTAGTTACGAAAGCATAATACGTTAGATACCAAATAATATTACAACTATTTTTCATGAACATGTAAAACAATATTTTGACAGTTTTCAAATTTGATGGATACACCTTTTTCTTTAACGTCCACGATCTTAGGTATGCCCTCTGAAGACTGATTAATGACCGAGCAAGCACTCCTTTCGATTTCGTGCGGTTCCCCAGTGCTTAATTCACTGCCGAAAACATCGCCGATTTGAATTTTGCGAGCAATGGAAACTTTCTTGGTCACACTTTCTTCTAAATACCCTCTAGCAACCTTCGCCGATTCCCATCCACCAAGTTCTTGTAGGTCTAATATATCTCCTTCAGCATTAACAAGAAAATTTCTAAAGGTCTTCTAACGCAGTGACCAGTATACAAATTAGGATTTTCAAATGAGAGATACTTAGCTATTTTTTGAGGTATTTTAGAGAAGAAGTGAATGCCGCAGGGCTGTACCGTACATTTCCCTTTTCTATATGATACAAACAATCTTTGGCCTTAACATTGTGTACTTTTTAAATAAAAGCACAGGATTGACTTCGCCGTCAAATATCACAGCGAAAATACGTTTCTTGTGGGTTTTTGAGTCGGGAATAGTAACAATCAGCTTGTCATCTAAAACGTCAACATCTTCCGTGGTCATCTTCGCTAATTCATTAGTTCGACAGGCTCCTCCAATTCCAATTAAAAAAGCCACTTTCATCTTAAAAACTTCTCGTCTGAGGCAGAACACACAAATTCGTTGACTTGTTCTCTTGTAAATACTTTTGATTTTTTTGCTCTATATCCAACATTTTTCTTCTTGATGAAACGTATTAAGGCGCCGCATTTGTCAATTTCCACTCTTTCGTTCAGTTCTAAAGTCGCTCGTAACATGGAATATTTCGGCCATAAGGATGAAGCAGAGTATTCCTCAGAGAGTTTTGCGAAATACGCAAGCAATACCGTTTCTTCTGCACCTTAAACATGTACTTTGTTTCGCCACTCACAAAACTGCTGATATTCTTTTTTATAATGGATTTTAGATTTGTCCGGAAGCAAGTTCAACCTTATAATGTTGGCTGCAGCTAATATATCGTCAGGAATATCAAAATTTTGCATGATTTTAATGATGACTTTTTGAAATGCCAAAATGAAATGACATAAAACCTTGTTTTTATTTTCGCATCGCCGTTGTCAATGATACGATAAAGCTTTGGCTACAACTCGATTATTAGCGATTTAACACCGTCTCGGACATTGCGGGTGACTCGGCTGTTGCCTCGTTACCTAGTAATGTCCTCGACTATTATAAATCGCATAATAATCTCGTTATATTAATAACTATTATTCAAAAGATATTTGATTATATTATACTTGGTGAGTCAACGATAGACTAAAGTTCTTTTTCGCCTATATCTTACAAATTAGATAAAAATGTGAAACACAAAAGTTGTAGAGACCAATGAGGTGCACATTTTGAAATTATACTGGAGTATACAGGGTGGCCTAAAAACGTAGCGAATATAACTTGGGGGTTTTAAATGAAACACCCTATATATTATTTTCTGATTCCCCACAAAATTTTTTTCACCTATTTTTGTAAAAGTTATATGTCTAAATTCAATAGTTTTTGAGATATTGACGTTTAAAATATGGAATTTTCAGACTGTGACAGACTTTAACTTTGGAACGGTTCATCTTAGAGAAAAAGGGTTTTCACCTTCCTATCTTAGTTTTTTATTTTCTATTCAAAGAAACCAATTTCCAATGCACCATGGTAAACAAAAAAACCGATTTTAACGGTTTAACATGTTAACCTGGAAGTTGTAACTATTAAATAGAGAATAAAAATTAAGATTTTTTTCTCTAAGATGGAACCGTTCCAATGTTGCAGCCTGTCAAAGTTTAAAAATGCCATATTTTAAACGTCAATATCTTAGAAACTATTAAATTTAGACTTATAACATTTTATACAAAATAAGTGTAAAATTTAGTGGGGAATTAGAAAATAATACAATATATAGGGTGTTCTATTTTAAAAAACCTAAGTTATATTCGCCACGTTTTTTTGGACCACCCCGTATATTCCAATATAATTTTAAAATGCGCACCTTAATGATCTCTACAAATTTTGCATATCAAATTTTTATCCAATTCTAAGATAAAGGAGAAAATTAACTTTACTCTTTCGTTGACTCATCCTGTACTTACAGTCCATAAATAAATTAGGGGTTTGGAAGGAAAGCTTCTTAAATTTATTGGATACAATTAGTGCCCACCATCGGTCTTCAGGACATGCTGTAAGAAACAAGGTATATGTTACACAATATGAAAATAATAAAACAAACTAAAAACTAACAGGCAATGAGGTCCAAAAGCACAGAGGCAAAGAAGGGCGCACTTTGGTCAATTAAAATTAATTATTAACATAAAGCACACTGATTGATGTTACATTTATCAAATATCAAACGGAAAATAATTAAAACACAACATCATGTTATCAGAGTATGTACGACTAACAAATTATTTATATTTTTAATAAAATAGTTTAGTGCAAAAAAGTATGAAACATCGAAACAAAAAAAGAATGCAGATATTCTCGAAAATAATATTGAATGTAAAAAGGATATTTAAATTGAAATCGATGTAAATAAAATTGTTTTTAATTTTTGAAAAGTTGGACAACACCAACATAGTTTCGGTATAAAAACTAACCTGTTGCGCGAGATTGGGATTGATGGTGCGATTTCTATATTTTCCAACACATCTAATTTTTGTCCTTTGTTAAAGTGTTTTTAAAATTTTCATCTATTTCAAAAGAATAGTTGGATGTCTTAAGGTGAGTACCAAAAGGAGATTTACTATCATGCTGTAGTCTCTTAGATCTAAGGTGGTCCTTTTTCTTTTATTGAAAGAACTATTGTTCTATAGCAAAAAATAAATATTTTGTTTTTTTAAAGATGGTGAAAATTAAAAATAAATGATTTTCGAAATAATTCATGCAAATTTCTGCTATTAGTCGGGATACTCCTTAATTTACAATGTCCCTTCTGGAGGGTAGTTACGACTTCGTTGTTCATAAATAAGATTCTCATTGTGGAAAATTTAATATTTTTGTACAGGAAACAAAAAAATAATTGTGGATAATTTTCTACCTAAAGCAAAAATATAAGATATATTTTAAATTAAACCCCAAGACTAAGTACAAAATTTCATTAAAAAATTTAAATAGTAAAAGTAACGAATTTTTTCGTATTTAGTATCTTCCAACTATTCTCTCTAGATAACCCAAAGCTCTAATCTTTTCCGTATTTTTCATCCTCAGAAAATTGGGGGGGGGAGGGGGGTTTATGGCAGCGTAATTGGAAGTATCACGATATTTTGAATTAATTTTTTTAATTGATACGAACGCTACTGCTTTACTGTAGTAGGTACAGTAGTACCTAATATAGAGCTATAACCAACACAATAATAATATTACATTTTCATAGCTTCGTATATTGGAAATTTTAAAATCAGCAGATTTTACACAGATTGATATTTTACTCAACACCTTGAATAAAAAAGACATAAAGTGAACCTGGCCTACCCAATAAACTGATGGAATTGATTAAATTTTGAAGAAAATATTGTCTTTTTAAATTCAAATACTTTTTTTAACTATGCTATTAAAAAGATTTTTTTTCTCATCCCTAAGAGATTTTTCTTTAACATAAATTCAAAAGCTTCATTAGAATCTCATTCACTATTTTCGTTTCAACGGTTGTTCCAAACGCTTTATTTCTCCTGATGATGAATGTTTATACGTCCGAAACATGTAGATTAATCCCTGAATAATTCCTGTAATATACTAGTGGACGATGACTTAAAGTATTATTTACTTCTATTTAACTTACCAAGTAAGGACTATCTCATCAAATTAAGAGATACTTTGCTTAAAGTTTATTCAGATATTTAAAAATATGCTAGTGTTAGTGGGGTTAAGTGGACCACCTGGTTAAGTGGTCCACTTGATTTTTTATTTTTTGTATTGCGGGTCAAATGAGTTTCTGCTTTTTAACACAAAGGTATTTCCAAACTCTATCGAGTATTTGATACTACATTTAACAGTCCTATTATTAAAGTTTTTTTAAGGCGATCGTTACTGCTTTCGTGTTATCAAAATGTTTTTTTTTTCGTACCCACTAACTTTTAGAACTGATTATTTGTATAGGTAGGTGTACTTTTAAGTAAGCACATGATTGTGTTTTAGACGTAAAATTTTTTATAGTTAAGGGAAAATTTGGGGTTTGTGGGATTAAGCGGACCAACCTATGGTCAGACTGAAGAGGCAAAGTCCATCGAATCGATTTAAATATTTAGAGGAGTATCCTGGCTTTGTTGCATACGAATATATTGTATGTGGTTGGTCAATAGGTACCAACCAAGTATTCAAATGGTCGTTATGAGAACCTACTTTACTTAAACTTTGATATTTCAGAATACAGTGTTCAGTAACTTTTGCTATTAATAATGTACTTGCTAAGTCTCCAATACTTTTTATGTTTATATTTCTAAGAATCGATTATTGTTTCTAGATTTGCTTTAACTTTGTTATTATACCTACCTAGGTTAGGTTAACTAGTCATTGGGGTGTTCAGTTAATAACGTTCAAAGATGTAAGTATCAGGGCTAAGGTTATGCTAATATAGCTATTAACGAACCAATTAAGACCAATATTTGTTAATTATATGGTTGGTTGGTTGGTTTAAGGCGGGGGTCGGGCGTTTGGCCCAACCTTTCTGCACTGCAGTTTAGTGGCTTATAGTACTCCCCTGTCTTGCTAGAAACGATTTGTTCCTTTTATAAGGAAAATAAAGGCAAATTCCTACCAAGTTTATCATGCGGGAGGTTATCCCCACATTGGATTCCTCAGAAGATTTTGAGTTTTCTTCGGGTCAGTGCTTCGCAGTTATATATAATGTGTGAGGCGACTTCGTCCTCTTTGCCGCAAAGCCTGCATTCAATAGGACCATTGTAAATTCCTACTCGGCGTAGGTGTTTTCTTAAGCAGTAGCTGTTAGTAGGCCGACCACTTGTTTTAGCTGGGTGCGCGTTAGAGGCAACATTCCAGTTAATAGCCTTTTGGAGGGTTTCCCAATTGTGACCCTCGCTTGGGTATGTCCAGGTATCCTGTTCCATCGGGATAGGTGTTGTTGTTGCGCTGTCTGATGTTGTTTTGGTTGCCTGTTTTGTTATGCCAAGGGCTGGTTCAGGGCCTCTAAGTTTTTGAGATGATCCGGCTCTAGCCAGTTAATCGGCCCTTTCGTTGCCCGCTATCCCCAAGTGACCAGGAACCCATAGGAGTTTTATCCTGTTGTTCTTTGCGGCTAGGTTTGTTTGGGTGTGTTTCTATTAGTCGATTATATGACATTCATGCAAGATACTTATACATCTAAAAAAAAGTGGACCAGATAAACTTACTCTCCCCTATAGCGCAAACGTAGGATATAATTTTATTAAACCACGCAAAGGTATTTTATTTGAAAAAATTTTAATTTTAATATAAAATGCAGAACGCTATTGCATTTAAATTTTACTACTTTTATTAACAGTTCTTTGAACGATTTTAATAAAAACTGGTAATTAAAATGACTCATTTTCTTTTCAGCCATCCACCAGTCTCAAAGTAAATTAAAAATTGCTAAATTGGGAAGAACGTCGCTGCGACCCAAATTCAACCTAAATTGTTTCGGAGAATTTCATATTGCAGCGATATCGCTTTAAGTAAGCCTCCAGTTCTTTTTAATAAAAAAAAAATTAATTATATTTCTTTGACGAGGAATTTTAACTAAATAATGGTGAAAAAAGATTTTTAAAAGTTGTATTCCTGCGCTGGGAATCGAACCCAGAACCTCTCGTTTCTTAAAGACACTCATTTGGCGTACTCACAGAGACTGGAGGATTTTTCTCAACTAACTCTGAGCCCTATAATTTAGTAAATTTTCATGTTAGTAGTACATTAAATTCGGAATATTCCGGATGGGAAGTTCATTTATGATCTATAAGATCTGTTTTCTCTTTAATCCAGATGCGTCGCATTACCGACATATGTAGCGACATCTACAGGAATCCGATATGAATCACAAAGTACAGAATTCACAGTGGTTCTTTACTTGTACGTCATTATTCAACGATTAATCAATAATTGTAAAAACACAGAATCTCTTACTAGTCAGGTGGAAGCAAACATTTAAGAAAGCATGAAAAATAAATTTTCAAACCACCTGAAAGTGCCTTATACTATAATGTGTATTTTGTCTAACACTGTTAGATAATAAAATACAAATCGGATTGCATGGTTCTACCAAGAAATGAAAACTTTACATTGGTAGGATGTCACCACCTGCAGACCGGTTTCGAACTCTTTTGTTCTCGTCAGTACAGGGAAGGCTGGGAAGGTGTTCATACCATACCAAATAAAAGTTTTAAAACCTAATCCATATAATATCAACCTTCTTCGGTCGTATATATACGTTAGCGCCATCTCTTAGTAAGAGATTCTGTGTTTTTACAATTCTTGTAAATCCCTTGACGGGAATACTCAGATAGATTGCATGGGACTACCAAGAGATGGCGCTAACGTATATATACGACCGAAGAAGGTTGATATTATATGCATTAGGTTTTAAAACTTTTATTTGGTATGGTATGAACACCTACCCTGTACTGACGAGAACAAAAGAGTTCGAAACCGGTCTGCAGGTGGTGACATCCTATCAATGTAAAGTTTTCATTTCTTGGTAGAACCATGCAATCCGATTTGTATTTTATTATCTAACAGTGTTAGACAAAATACACCTTATAGTATAAGGCACTTTCAGGTGGTTTGGAAATTTATTTTTCATGCTTTCTTAAAAGATTAAGCAATAGCGAAATTTACACCCTATCTTTATTTATTATAAAAATGAAGGTCAATAAAATATAACCCAACATCTTCCAGGCACTATTCTATGGCGCAATACTTCTTTGCAAATGAAACATGCTAGAGAGAAAAAGAATTGAGAGTTGCAGATTGATTTGATTATTTAATTTTAATATTTTTTTTTTCAACTTATGATTTGTCATTGTCAATGTAATTTGAAAGTATTAATATTTTATCCACTTTCATTTGGTTATATGAATCGTTGCAGCACTAGTGCTGTTATGGAAAAGAAACGGTTTTATTAAAATTTTGCTCTTAAATAAAACCACACTTTTTAGAAGAATGATTTATTATTTACAATTATAAAATTAATTACCAATTATTAATTAAAATATATCACTTAAGGTTTATTATAAACATTAATAATACACTTTTTACAGTTAGAAATTTGTATAACAGAAGTGGATGTGATGAAGCCCGTCACGTTCGAATTTCCAATCATTAAATCCGTGTCTGACCCCATGATCATCTTTGCTATTTGTTTCTTGTTTTCTAAAGAATTCTCAACGTAACCTTCTGCCGTAGAAGAGGATTTCCAGCCCCCATGACGCTTTAACATCTGCATATCTGCACCACCATCAACTAGAATGGTGGCTGAAGACCTCCTAAAACAATGTCCACTGTATCCTTCGGGATTATTCAATCCAAGTTGTGTTGCAATCTTTTTTGGTATACTTCTAAAACTATTGATTCCGACAGGCTGGGAGAGAGATTTTCCTTTTCCATAGAATACAAAAAACCGCCTGTGAGTTGCATTAAGAGGACGAAGTTTAGCATACTTTAGAAAAATACTTAAACAGTTGACACCTGTCACATTTCCTTCTGTTATAACAAATTCTCGTATAATTTTGGTTTTTGAGAATGGAATCACAATTTTTTTATACAAATCATTGTGTTCAATATGATCCAACATTAACTTAGCTAGTTCTTCGCGCCGACAAGCCCCAAAAATGCCGATTATCATAACAACCTTCATAAGTAAATATGTTTCATCATCTGCAGTACTAAAAAACTTACATACGTCTTCCTTTGTGAAAACTTTGGACTTTTTGGCCTTGTAACCCTCTGAACTTCTTTTCAAAAATGCGATTAGTTGAGAAAATCTGCTTAAATCTTGATTTTTCTTGACTGAAATCATAGTTTTCAACATTGAGTAGTGAGTCCATAGTGTAGATGGTTTCTGGGACCGTTGCTTTACGGAAAAATAACCTAAAAGGATTTTCTCAGACACCTCCTTCATTTTGTTAGCTTTGCACCAATCTTCAAACTTCTGATACTCCAACTCATACCGCGCCTTGGATTTTGTCGAAACTAAACTTGAGATGGCTTCGTTTGCCGCTGCTTCTATATCATGCGTTTTATATTTTTGAATTTGTTTGACAAAGTTTCGACAGTAACCATGCGAAACAGTAACTATGCGAAAGTTAACATAAAAAACTTGATTAGTAAACTTAATAGCAGGTGCATTTTTACAGGTGCATTTTTATTAAAAATGCCTTTTGCCAAATATTTTTATTCATAGATGAGAGTAGATAAAATTTTGTTCAATATTCTTGTTGTAAATTCATATTACTACACTCGATGTTTTATTAAACTCGGCTGACGCCTCGTTTGACAACATTAACATCTCGTGTTGTAATATGAATCTTTACAACACTTATATCGTAAGTAACTATTATTTGTCATTTCTTGTCCTTCTTCCGAATTAGGCTTTTTACCTGTTCGTTCGCTGCCAGGGCTATTCCCGAGTGGGTTCCGAACCCCAATCCTCAGTCATGCGACACCCCCCAAATGCTACCAACCCTTGGTTTCTTGCCATTGCATGACCTACCGATTGGGGAGTGTGTATCTTCTTCCGCATCCCACGAGATATCCGATCTCATCCGGCCTGGTTACCGGCGTGAATGGGGTGGGTTGGGAGATGATACATTTTACACTATTCCCTGTATTCCTAAACCTACTAAATTTCGGACATTCTTTATTTATTTTGTGCATATGCCGACTCCGGGGATCGAACCCAGACCGCTACGGTTAAATGCCAGTACCTCACCTCTGAGCCACTACCGCGGTATTAGATTTCTTACCATTAATAATTTTTTACCTAAGTTATTATTATGAGTTACATAATAAAATAATGTTCGCTTTATTTGAAAATATTAGTTAAATCCTGTGTAAAATGTATCTGTTAAGGATTTTTAAAAAGCCTATCTTTTCAAATTACATTTGACAATGACAAATCACCGGTTGACAAGTCCAATCAATTCTGGTGTCCGCAGCATCATCTGTTGAATTCCAATGGCAAACTAATCGCAATCCTATTCAATTAAATTAAGATCGGATTGTCCAACATTATTCAAACTCCGCATGTGCACTCACCACACAGAGACCCTAAAAAAGTCTCCCTAGAACGCCGCTTTAAAGTCAACAGGGAGCAAATATTTGGACAGGAATTTTCTGTGTTTCCAACCACGATGCACAACTCGATATACAGAGTGTGTCAGTAAGGTGTCTGTCTTAGATAGCACCTAAACTATCAAAGATAGGGAAAAAAGTGTAATACAAAAGTTAAAGGGTTTTTAAGGATACATAATCTAAAAATATTTTCTAATCTACAGGGTGGTCCTAAAAAGTGGTTCTGAATAATAAAATAGAAAATTAAATGGGACACCCGGTATAATTTTCTAGAATATGATTCATTGGAACTTTGAAACCCTATTAAAATTTTTGAATTGAAATGTAACGTTGCCAAGTAATTAATTTTTTTCCGAAATTTTAGTAATTTTAAGGGTATCGTTAAAAAATCATAGCGACCTGTGGATTAACCCTAGGCAAATATAATTTACGTTGTAAGTACTTTAAGGTACGATATATTGATCTATAATAATGTTTTTTAAATCTCTTATACAGAGCGTTCATTACAAGTTGGACACCTCGATAGTTTTAAAAATGCTTTATTTCAATTTTTTGAATGGAACCCCCCTAATTTTTTAGACAAATGAATTTATCTTTCGAAAACCTTACTTTTTTAAATATCATAGTTTTTGAAATATTTTAGGATTTGTCTTAAATCAGGGTAAAAAAGGAAATTTCTAATTAAACTATTTAGTCAAGATTGCTTTGGAACAAAAAATAAATGATTTTTTTTGTAACAGCTGTCATTGCAAAATTATTTTGCCAACATTTTGTACTTTATTACTGTTTAAAGTTTAGTTTCCCGAACTAACTTTATCGAAATAGAAAAATATGAGTTATGATAAAGTTAGTTCAGGAAATAAAAATTTAAACAGGAGTAAAGCACAAAATGTTAGCGAAAAAGTTTTGCAATGACAGCTGTGACAAAGAAAATTATTAATTTTTTGTTCCCAAGCAATCTTGACTAAATAGTTTAATTAGAACTTTCCTTTTTTACCCTGATTTAAGACAAATCCTAAAATATTTCAAAAACTATGATATTTAGATATATGACATGTTTAACAAAAAAGCAAGGTTTTCGAAAGATACATTCTTTTGCCTAAAAAAATTAGGGGATCCCATTTAAATTAATTAAAATAAAGCATTTTTAAAACTATCGAGTTGTCCAACTTGTAATGAACGCTCTGTATAAGAGATTTAAAAAACATTATTATAAATTATTATATCGTACCTTAAAGTATTTACAACGTAAATTATTTTTGCCTAGGGTTAATCCACAGGTTGCTATGATTTTTTAACGATACCCTTAAAATTACTAAAATTTCGGAAAAAAATTAATTACTTGGCAACGTTACATTTCATTTCAAAAATTTTAATAGGGTTGCAAAGTCCTTATTCCATTGAATCATATTCTAGAAAGTTATACTGGGTGTCCCATTTAATTTTTTTTATTATTTAGTACCACTTTTTAGGACCACCCTGTAGATTAGAAAACATTTTTAGATTATGTATCCTTAAAAACCCTTTAACTTTTGTATTACACTTTTTTCCCTATCTTTGATAGTTTAGGTGCTATCTAAGATAGACACCTTACTGACACACCCTGTATATTTCATTTTCTTGAACCGAATCCTGTTCATGTTTAATAACGGATTATTAAAAACTTTTAAGATTTGGTCTCAACAGATATTGGAGAATGTGAGAAAGTTATTTTTATTTAAAAAATAATAATTAGGTAACTATAATTTTTTCAATACAATGATCTTTTTCTTCGATTTTTTTTTGCATGAAAATAACTTTTTCATACCCACATAGATACCACCTTTCCATTGGTAAAAAGAGAAATTTAAAATCTAGCTTTTTTGTAATTCGGTTAAAAAATCTGCAATTTAACATGGAAAATTTTAGCGGATTTGGATCCACCTAAGAATTATACGTGCGCAGATAATCTCTTCTTTCTCTGCCATCTTAAAACAAAAAGAAGGCACACCAAGATCCTTGGCTTAAACTAATATCCTCATCCATCATGGTAAAGGCAACGAACAAGTGAACAGTTCACAGTGTACTTTAACGTGTACACCCTCATAGCTAATTTTCTTAAATAACTTAGATAACTATAACTAATTTGATCGAAAGAGCTTAATAAGCCTTAACTAGAACTCAGGAGCAGCCAAGCTGCCTACCTTTCATGTGTCCAATTAATCACCGACAATAATGAGCTAAGCAGTCTAAAGGATCAATATGATAACTGGACATCGAACGTGTCACATTGCCAAGCCAGATCATTGATGAGCACCCAGAATCAGAAACAAGGATGACCTCACATTTTATTTTAAGTGAGGTAAGGAATGTTAACATCAAATTAAATGACAGGCTAGCCATGGTACGGGCAAAAACCCGATGGACGTACCTAACGGCGCTGAGCGTCCGGGGTTTGCACGCTGTGCACCCCTTCGTCTATTACCCGCTGTCCCCTCACCTTATCAGTGGGAAATGGCAATTTACGGGTCGATTTGACTCACTGCTAACAACGGTATGCCCTGTCTTCTTCCGTCATCATCGCAATACTTTCGTTGTTTCGTCCTACTGGGACTCATTAGAGACGCGCGACCATCCTGATGATTTGATGTTAACATTCCTTGCCTCACTTAAAATGAAATGTGAGGTCATCCTTGTTTCTGATTCTGGGTGCTCATGAGTGATCTGGCTTGGCAATGTGACACGTTCGATGTCCAGTTATCAACTATAACTAAGTGTCTGTTTGAAGGTTGGAGACAATGATGTTTCTTGAATGATAGAAGAGTTTTGGACTGTATTTGTTTTTCATCACAACGTTTCAACTGGTAAGCATCTCCAGTCGTCTTTAGGTGAATACTGTACAGTTTCAGTATAGTAAGTTAGTAAACTCTTCTATTATTCAACTATAACTAAGGTTCGTAAATTGGGTCGTAGAAGAAATATTTTATATAGCTCAGTGAAATATTCATATCACGTTCAGAAGTTTGATATACTTTCTTGTGCGATATGGATATTATATCCACTATTGTTGCATAAACTACTGTAATCTACCCGAAAATACAATTTGATAAAAATAATACGAAATCATATATTTAATTATTATTATTATTATTATTATTATTATTATTATTATTATTATTATTATTATTATTATAAGTGAAAATACCATGAAATTGACATTTTGGTCACTCATTATATTTGATTGGAAAATTTACTGAACAGATCACAAATACCATAAAAGTAAATATAAAAGTTTATTCGGATTCTAATTTCTAAATTTTTCTTAGAATCCATAATTTTTCAAGAGTATTTAGACATTTTTTTTATCTAAAAAGATGGGCAACTAGTAGCTATAGAGATGCACGTGACGCACAGGTGGACAACCTTAAATGAACTTGAAGTTGACTACAAGGATATATTTAACGTTTTTATTTTTAGCATATAATTAGTAACTTCAATGAATTACCTAAAGTTATTTTGGTAGTTGCAATGTAATAATGAACCCTTTACATAAAATATAAACTAATTTACTAGGTTAACCAACGCAAAGCAGCTCCATCATAGTATTAAATTATATTACCTTTAAGAGAATTTCATGTCACATAATCAAATTCTTGCAAGTTCCTACCACATATACAATGGTTATTAAGCTCATTACTGTAAATTAATTGTAACTTCTAAGTTAAAAATAGTACACCGATTTACTATATGTTTTTGTATACAAGAACATTTAACTAAAACAACCCGGATCGTCGAAGTGTATTCTTAACTCAATATACAATGAACAAGATATTGATTTAAATATATAACAATTAAATCAAATTGTTCTTCTGCGTTCGGCCCAAACTTCTTGCACTACAGCCTAGTGGATTATTTGTTTTAGTCAAGTAAATTTATACCAAGTTTCACCGCATTGGAATCCTCCGAAGATTTTGAGCCTTCTTAGGATCAGTACTACTTCTCAGTTGTATATAATATGTCCTCTTCGCTACAAAGTTTGCATTCAAAGGAACCGTAGTAAATTCATATTCGACGTAGGTGCGGCAGTGGCCTGTTAATGGCCAACCACCTATTTTAGCTGGGTTCGCGTTAAAAGCAACATTCCGGTTGATATATTTTTTTGAGGGTTTCCCAATTATTGTGGCTCTCGGTTGGGTTTGACCAGGTATCCTGTTCTATCGGGATAGGTGTTGTTGTTACGCCCACCTGTCTGATATTGCTTTGGATGTCTCTTTTGGTATGCCAAGGGTGGGTTCAGGGCCCCTGAGTTTTTGAGATCATCCGGCTCTACCCAGTTCATCGGTTTTATCGTTACCCGCTATTCCCGAATGACCAGGAATCCATAGGAGTTCTACCTTGTTGTTCCTTGCTGCTAGGTATTTCAGATTGTTTAGGTATTCCATTGTGATCCTCTATTTTAGTCGGTTGAGGTTTATGGCCTTGAGGGCCGCTTGACTGTCTGACAGAATGTATATCTCTTGGTCATGGTAGCCCTTTTCGATATTTTTCTGTACACATGCTTTATATGAATGTCTGGGAATGTTAGTCCTAGTATTACTTTCATTATTGCGGTGGGGGTGCTTCCCATTGCACCGCTGATACCCAGGCAAGCCAGTCTCTGTAGGCTGTTTAGCTTGCTGACTGTTGTAGTTTGATGTGTTTTTGTCCATCATATTACAGAACCATATGTCATTATGGGTTTGATGACTGTGATATATAACCACAACTTCATTTGCGGTCTTAGTCCCCAGGATTTTCCAAACAAGCTTCTACATCTTATTAGGCACATTTTCGTCTTGTTTAGATTTTTAATTATTTGTTGGTTCCAGGTTATTCACCTGACTGTTTTCATCTGCTCACCGAAGATGTTTAGGTTTTTATAGTTCCCTACTTGTCTTTTTTTGATGAAAGGCAGAATTACGGTTTTTCCTGCGTTGCCTTAAAGCTTTACTTTCTAGCACCAGCGAGTTAATTTATTAATATTATATTAAAGTAAACGTTTTATAGCATTCGTCCATTATACAAAACGAGCCGCTGGTGGCGAGTTGCTAACGGAATTAGTACCCTAATCTAACAAACCATTATTTCTGTGCACTGAACGCGGCCATGATATTTCTATATATTTTTCGATTCTGAAACCGAATCCCATTTAAAAAAAAAGGCCTATATCGCCAAATGTTTACAGTTGTTATGTTATAGTCAACAACCTTCAGTATGAGATAAAACTACCTCATAGATCAGGATTTTATGAAAAATTGTAAATAAATTGTGAAAATCGTACGTTCATTAATGAATTAATTATTTTGAAACGAAAAGTTCCCTTTGTTCTAGGATTCTATAAGCAGCTTCCAGAACCATTATCTAGCGAAGAGTGTCGACGGCTTCAGTATAGAAGAAAGAGCGATTCGGTGAAAAAACGGGTTAAGCAGAATTTTGCAAGTATATGGTAAGTATGAACTTTTTTTGTAAAGCTTATTTAAAAGGAGACCCTCAATGAGTGCGTTCGCCATTATTATTAATTATTATACAGATGCTACAAATTCCTGTGCATACAAGGGAATCTCAAAAACGATAAGAGATACGATGATGGTTAAATTGTGGCAAAGTTGCGTACTTTGGTGAATAATAATTTGGTGAAAGAAAATTCTAAATTTTACGAATAACTTCGGAGATAAACCGAAATTTTCAGTTTTGGTTTTTAATTTTTTGGGCCTTCATTTTTGACATGACATAAGAACAAAAAAAGCTCTTTATAGCCGACTTTTATATTTTTCAAGATGGCGGTGTTATTTTTCAAATTCGACGTTTTGTTATTTAGATACCAACTTCAAGTTAATTTCTTTAAATACCGACCTAGAATTTTAAATACAGATTTAGTTACTTCTAATCTTTTAAAATTTACTATAATTTAAAATTTTCACGTTTTGTCATCAAATTCAAATTATCCTTTCTTTACTATAATTTTTAATAATTACTAATATGTAAAAATTACACGAAGGGAAGCTATGGTGTTTAGGCCGTTTTTCTTATTAGTATTTTTATTTATTTTATGAATATAATATAATATAATAATTTAATTCCTATGGATTTTGCCTTAGATATCGAAATACTGTAAATCAGAAAAAAATTAATGCTCCAAAGTGAAAGCTAATTATTTCAAAACCAATTTAAATGTTTTTAACTGTTTATAAGGTCTGATAATGCCAGTTTCAGGCGAAACATATAACAAAAATTAACAACAGAAAAATATTTCAGGCTGTGACTTTGAGTTTTTTTTCTTACAAAATATGAAATATCAGGTCTCTTTGAGTAAAAAAGGACAAGTTAAGTTCTAAAAAATTGACTTGAAGTTTGTATCGAAAAAATAAAACGACGTATTTGAAAACTAATAACACCATTTTGTAGAATAATAATAAAATTGTTACAAAAAGTGTTTTTATTTTCCTCCAAAGTTAAAAATAAAGGCGCAAAAAATTTTAAACCAGAACTAAAAATTTTTTATTTTCTTCAAAGGTATTCGAAAAATTTACAATTTTCTATCATCAAATTATTAAAGCCCAAAATATGCAACTTTACCTCAATTTAACCATCTTCTTATCACTCACTACACCCTATATAAGTTTAAAATAATTCTATTTTGCTATATTCTATAATCCCATTTTTGTGCTTCTTCTGGAAATATTCTACTAAACAGCGCATAAAAAATTAACCAAATATTTCTAAACGTAAAAAGAAGCCCGTTATTTTTCTTTACCTTTGAATGTGTGTCAAAGTTTTGGTAAATTGGTAAAATGGTCAGTTAGGCTCAATTTTATAAATTAAATATAGGTTTAAATCGAAGAATAATTCAAAAATGGTAGAAAAGTCAGAAATGGTCGATTTATTATGTTGGATTGACAGCAAAGTTCAAGCTAAGAGTAATCAACCTATAGTAACTTGTTATGTTACATTATATTAAGTTATTACAAACTTTAAACTCGAATGTTGCTGTCAACCCCACATTTAAACCTAGGTTTAAACATATATACAACCTAAGTTTAAATCTAGGTTTAAACTGAATAATCATTTTAAAATCGTAAAAAACTCAGAAATAGTGATTTACCTAGTCATATTATAATTTAATGTAACAAGTTATTACCAGGTTGGTCACTCTTAACTTGAACTTTAATGTCAATCCCACATTATAAATCGACCATTTCTGACATTTCTACGATTTTAGCAATATTATGCTGTTTAAACGTAGGTTGTATAAAGCTTTAAACGTAGGTTTAAAAGAACTTTATAAAATTATGCCGTAATAAATCAGAAACATTCAATAGGCTGCTTGCCTTAAATCACTCAGTTAAGGTAAATTATTAAAAACAATAGATCATACACTAAAAAATATTGCAAATCGAAAGTCATATTATTGTAAATTTGATATTTGTCAAATTCCTAAAATGTTTCACAACAGCATAATATTTAGTTTAACAATTTCTAATTCTACCAAAAATGTATTTAAAAAAAACATCAATTTATTATTCAAAATTAACAATTCTTCATCCAGAAGAGAAAAGGGAAAAATTAAATTTATTAAAAAGTATGCCAATTAATAAGCGTAAAAATGTAAATTTTATACTAAATTATCAGTTGGCTTTATGTAATTATTTCAAATCTCTATTAGTTTCAAAAAGATAAAATTTTCATGTTACAATTAAAACACATGAGTCTGCATTAACTAATTAAAATAAGAACACACCATAAAAAATAATTGCACCATAAACATTTTTATCGACGGTGCTTTTCACCTTATTGGGTTCCGTCCTTTTCTCGTTACAAGTGACCACTTGCCCCACTGATATTTCCTGATATATACCGGGTGTTCGTCGAGCGGGACATGGGAAATCCCATGTAATTTTAAATGGGGTCAATTATTGGCTTCCCTAATTATTTTAGAGAAAAATTCTATTTAGGTTTATTAAAGAGCACTAAAACCCACATTCAAAAGAATAACTTTAGATATTTTTGATGAGCCCGTTTTCGGGTTATCGCCGATTTCTTTTTAACTATTTCTCCTTTTTATGGCCCCGTATTTGCGGGCACCAGTCAAGGTAAAAGATGACTGTCAAATAAAGTTGTCATTTTAAAATGTGTGCTTTATTGTTATAAAAACTCGTACATCGAAAATATTAAAGGTCTATTTATGAGTTCAAATTAATCTGAATAAAACTAAAATAACGTATCCAATTACAAGGTTAATTATGACATTTTACATGTTTCAATATTTTACTAATTAATAGGTAGGTACTATTAAATTGTTAGAACTTTAAGATTTAAGAAGATGTTCAAATATTCCTCCATTGACTGCTAGACAATAACCGAGGCGATCATAAAATTCTCTTCTTACATTCGCTAGTTGGTAAACTGAAATTCTATTGCATTCGGCAGAAATAGCATTTTTTAACTCGTCTAGATTTGGGTATTTTTTATCTTTGTATATCTTGTTTTTTAAATGGCCCCAGAGAAAGAAATCATTTGGCGATAAATCAGGAGACCTGGCTGGCCAATTTACTGTTTGATTTAAGCCAATAAAATTTCCATTAAAAGCACGGTTTAAATATTCCCGGACAGCCAGGGTACTATGTGCCGGGCAGGCATTCATTTGGTACCAAACTTCCTGATTTTCCCTAGCGGCATCATGTAAAGTAGGTAAAATATGATCTTCAAGTAGTTCCAAAAAATATTCTGCATTTAAATTTCGTGTAAGAAATAATGGCCCGATAATATTTTCTCCGAAAATCCCAGCCCAAACATTAACTTTTTGTGGATATTGCGTCCTTGTTTCGACAAACCTGTGTTGGTTCTTTGCTCCAATATCGATAATTTTGAACATTGGGTTCATTGTTTAAGGTAAATGTGCATTCGTCAGTGAAACAAATGTTTTTAAAAAATTCCCTATCCATGTTTGCTCTTTCAATCATACCAAAACAAAACTCCTGTCGTCGTATTTCGTCCCTATCTCTTAGCTCTATAATATTTATGTCGTTTCAAAGCTCGTAACGCTGTGGTGTGATCTAATCCTATGTCATCCTCAAGTTTTCTTGTGCTGATCTTTCCATCATTTTCGTCCACGCACAATAAAACTTGCAAGTCCCTATCATTTCTTGCATCTCTTCTTTGTTCCTGCCTTTGCAAGTCCCTATCATTTCTTGCATCTCTTCTTTGTTCCTGCCTTTCTTCACATCTGCAGTTATTTATTACAGTGCCTTTTGTCTGAAATTTCTTGATAGTCCTTTCGACTGTAGATTTTGCAGGTATCGGTCTATTCGGATACAGAGCAGGAAACATGTCTGACACATTTTGATAACTATTTCCTTGATAATACAATTTAATCATCAATATTTTTTCTTCAGAAGTGTAATTCATGGCTAATATTTTCGATGTACGAGTTTTTATAACAATAAAGCACACATTTCAAAATGACAACTTTATTTGACAGTCATCTTTTACCTTGACAGGTGCCCGCAAATACGGGGCCATAAAAAGGAGAAATAATTAAAAAGAAATCGGCGATAACCCGTAAACGGGCTCATCAAAAATATCTAAAGTTATTCTTTTGAATGTGGGTTTTAGTGCTCTTTAATAAACCTAAATAGAATTTTTCTCTAAAATAATTAGGGAAGCCAATAATTGACCCCATTTAAAATTACATGGGATTTCCTATGTCCCGCTCGACTATGCAACACCCGGTATTGTGTACTTTTTGTCCGATAGTAAATAATGAACCCTATTAAAACATATCGTAACACACGTTAGGATGGATTCAAACAATATATTAATCAACAACTACTTGCCAGAAATGGTTTTACAATTATAAGATTATGCCAGTGGCGGCTCGTACAGTAAGGCCGCAGTGTCATGGCCCTCTACCTACCTGTACATCAAGTATTCTATATCTCACTCATAATTATTATTACTTTGTTTCCCTACGCTTCACTCTTTTTATAAATGTGAATAATTTATAGGGCAAGGGCCTGTCGACATATTAAGCACCGGTTCCCGCAGATCACCGAAGTTAAGCGGTGTCGAGCACGGTTAGTACTTGAGCGGGTGACCGCTTGGGAACACGGCGTGCTCTTGCCTCAGGGAAGAGTGTAAAATGAATCGATACCTAGCCATCCTATTCACGCCGGACAGGCCGGATGAGATCGGATATCTCGTAGGATGAAGGTGCCGTTTCACACTCCCCAGTCGGTAGATCACATTTGTGGTCGATGACCGGTTCAAGATGGCCTACGTAGTCGGCGAACCGTAATTAAAAAAAAAAAAAAATTATAATTTAAGACATTGATAACGCCTAACTATGCAAAAACTCCCTAATAATTTGGTGAAAGAAAATTGTAAACATTCCGAATACCTTCAGAGGTATCCGAAAAAAACCGAAATTATTGGTTTTTAATTTTTTGCGTCTTCATTTTTAACTTGGGAGAAAACAAAAAACGCTTTCTCATAGCCGTTTTTTATGTTCCACAAGATGGCGTTGTTAGTTTTCAAATTCGACGTTTCGTTCTTTAGATACCAACCTCAATTTTTAGTACGGAACTGGAATTTTTAAAGCAGTTTTAAGGATTTGTAAGCTATGGAAATTTAATACAATTTAAAGGTTTTTAAAATTTTAACGTTTTGTCGTCGAATAACACATCACTAGCATTTCAAATTATCCTTTCTTTACTAATACGGCCCTGGCAATTATTCTTAGAATTACTTTAATATTAAAATTACATTACATGAAGTTATGGTGTTTAGGCCGTTTATTTTTTCAATAAGATTTACGTCACAATACTTTAAAAAGTAAGCAAGTTTTTAAGGCATGAGAAGTAATTCTACTTTCTATTAGTATGTTACTTATTTTATTAATATAACGTATATCTTAAGTCCTATGGTTTTTGCCTTAGACCTAGACCGAAATGCTGTAAAACAGAAAAAAATAATGCTCCCGAGTGAAGAAAAGGTAACTGGAGTGTTAGTCTAGTTATGTTATTGTGGTGCGCTTATGTTTACTTTAAATGCAATTTAAATTCATTTTACTGTTTAGAAGATCTGATGATGCTAGTTTCAGGCGAAACATGTAACAAAAATAAACAGACAGACAAATATTTGAGGTCGAGACTTTGGGTCTCTTTTCTTACAAAATATCAATTATCAGGCCTCTTTGAGTAAAAATGGACGGATTTTTCAAATCAGAAATGTTTTGTTTTTTAGTTTGGCTTTCAATGTTCAGGACGGTAATGAAATGAAAAAGATAATTTGAAAAATGTGTTATTAGGTGACAAAACGTTAAAATTTCAAAAACTTGTACATTGTATTAAACTTCTAAAGCTTATAAATCCCTAAAACTGTATTTAAAATTCCCGGTCCGTATTTAAAAAAACTGACTTGAGGTTGGTAACTAAAGAAAGAAACGTCGAATTTGAAAACTAATAATGCCATCTTAAAGAAGGTAAAAAAGGCTATAAAAAAGTGTTCTTTATTTTTTTCCCAAGTTAAAAATAAAAGCGCAAAAAATTAAAAACCAAAAATGGAAATTTCTGTTTTTGTTTTCTGCATTGCAATGCATTTCTGCATTCGGAATAATTACAATTTTTTTTTCGACAAAATATTCGGCCCCAAAATACGCAACTTTGCCCCAATTAACACGTTGAATACCTGGCCACTATAATGGCCACAAAATGTTGTAAAAATGTACCGCGACCACTATAGTGGCCAGCATTTTAAAGTATTTTAAATGAGTACTGAATTTCTGCAGTACAAAATAGGTTTGATTTAGTTTCGTGGAACACAGAAAGGATTAGGGAAACACCCCGCCCACCATGGCCATGTAGTACTTACATTAGTCGTTTCTAAAAATAACATACGAAAAAGGACCAGATACTAATGCCCCAAGTGTGATGAAAGTCCAGGTGTATGCATTCATTCTAGTATATGGCACACAAAATAAAGTCAGAAATATGATTTTTGATTACCTAACATTTTCTTTGTATTTGTTTAAATATAAATATTTTTTTTCTATAACGCTTAGTGACCATTATAGTGCATCAGGGTTATATTTCTTCAAAATAGACCAGTGACCACTATATTGGATCAAGGTCAGAGCTGTCAACGTCAAATTAAAAACTCCTATTAATCATTTATTTCTGTCTAAGATTCATGTTAATATGTCAATCCGTTTCCAAGTTATCCACTGCGGTACAGCAGCATAGAACTGATTAAAGCATTGTTAGTACTCAACGTGTTAAACCATCTTCGTATCTCATCGTTTTCAAGATCCCCTAGTACGCACACGAATTTGTAGCACCCTGTATAGTTATGTTTTTGGCTTTTGTACCGCTACCAGCTACTAGGTAGCAGCTGTTTTTAAAACGGTTTTGCATGTCGATATTTTAAAAGATTAACAACACATTAATAAAAAATAACAAATAACACGAGAAACGTCTCCTACTTAAGAACCTTGCTCACTTGATTTTCAAGAAGAAACTGATACGTTTTAATCAGCCGCCTAAGAAACAGGCATCTAGTTGCCGAAAACGGTAATGTTGCTGTTTATAATGGGTAAAATAATTTTAAAATATCTATCACTCTACATATCACATTTTGTTTTCAGTTTGTAAATAGAAAATCTAAAGAAAATATTAAGCTTGCCAAAATGACGTAAATGAGACTATTGCCAGCCCTCCATCTATTTATCGTACAGCAGTTAAAAATATATTTCAAGAAAATTATTTCTTATAGCGTATATTTTAGAAATCAAATACATTTTTTAAAATTTTTTGAAATGTAACCCTACTGATTCCTACAATTTTAGCTTAATTATAATTTGTAAAAGAAAGTTTAAACTTTTATAAGGAAGGGTATGTTTAGCCTTTGTTTTAGCCCTTCGTAGGTTAAAACTTTTAGTGAGGGATATTGCCTGATACCTATTTGACCTTTGTTACTTGCTGATAATCGGAGTTGACCTTTAAGCTAATAGCTCACGCAATGTTTCTTCCGGGGATAAGTTCGTTTTCCAACTAATTTATTTTTATTGTCGGGTTATTTGTTAAATACCAAACATGCTTTTAAATTATGTGTATTTGGTAGTTTCTATTTATTTTATTGACATGCTTATCGCATTTCAGTTCATCCTTTTTGGTTTTTCACTGAATTTATCTAAATTTTTTTAAATTGGAATATGCTTTATTTTAAAGATTAAGCCACCATAAACTGTGGATGCAACGGGTTTTTAAATTTAGCTGGTTTTTCGTGTGGGTTCAAGGGGGTCTCGAAAACGGTTAGAGGTACAAAAATGGTTAAATTGAGACAAGTTGCGTATTTTGGGACTAATTACTATCTAATTATTCCGAATACTTTCGGAGATATCAGAAAAAAGCCGAAATATTAATTTTTGGTTTATAATTTTTTGTGCCTTCATTTTTATCCTGGAGAAAAAAACAAAAAAACGCTTGTTTATAGCCTTTTTCTATGTTTTGTAAGATAACGTTATTAGATTTCAACATTGACGTTTCGTTATTTAGATACCGACCTGAAGTCAATTCTTTTACATACGGACCTGGAATTTTTAATTCAGTTTTGGGGACTTTTGTGCTTAAGAAATTTAATTTAATTTTTTGAATTTTTTGAAATTTTAACGTGTTGTCCTCTAATCACACATTTTTTCAAATTATCTTTTTATATCATTACGGTCCTGAACACGCCAAACTAAAAAAAATTGATTTGAAGAATCTGTCCATATTTACTTAGAGAGGCCTAATATTTCGTGTTTTTAAGAAAAAAGAGTTTTTGTCTGTTAATTTTTGTTACATGTTTCGGCTGAAACTAGCATCATCAGACCTTATAAATATTTTTTAAAAATTGAAAATATTTTTAAAACAAACAAGCAGTAAATCTTATTAAAGTAATAAACGGCGTAAACACCATAGTTTCCTGTAATGTAATTTCAACATTTAAGTAATCCTAAAAATAATTGACAGAGCCGTAATAGTAAAGAAATGAAAATTTGAAATATTAACGACGTGTTATTTGATGACAAAACGTTAAAATTTTAAAAACCTTTAAATTGTATTAAACTGCTAAAGCTTAGAGGCCCCTAGAACTGTTTTAAAAATTCCAGGTCCGTATTTAAAATAATTGACTTGTGGTTGATAACTAAACAACTACACGTAGAATTTGAAAACTAAGAACGTCATCTTGTAGAACATAAAAAAGGACTACTATGAGTGTTCTTTGTTTTTTTCACAAGTCAATAATAAAGGCGCAAAAAATTAAAAACCAAAACAATTTTTTTTTTCGAATATTTTCGAAGGTATTCGGAATATTTACATTTTTTTTTCACCAAATTATTAAGCCCCAAAATACGCAACTTTGCCTCAATTTAACTATCTTCGTATCTCTTACCGTTTTCGAGATCCACTTGAACGCACACGAATTTGTAGCACCCTGTATAATATGTACGGAAAGCCTAAGAAGGAGTCTAAACCACGAGACGTGATTCAATATGGCGAGTGTGGGCAAAAATCATTTTTCCCGTTAAATGCCACCAGCGTGTCATGTTTAAAGTCACGTGTACTAATTACAAAGCAGAATTTGACAACAACCGCCATTTTTGACACATCGTTGGATTACCTCATTATGTGTTTTCGTTCTGTAGTCCATCGGTCATCAAGCTGTTTTCCAGTTTTTAATGTAAAATGGGCCCAAATTTACCAAACACTTAAAAAAAAAGTACATTAATTTGAGAAAATTCTGTAAATTCACTTAAATTTGACTGTAAATTGTTCTGTAATTATTATTACGAAATTTGCTGTAAATTTACCTGATAATTTTACAATGTGTTTAAAAGCATGCCGTTCTTGATTATTCGTTACAATAACGATAAAACTAAAAGTTTTAATTTAATATTACAAATAAATCCAATACCTAAATTTATGGAACAAGCTTTCAAAAATGTTAAAGGTCATTATGGACAACCCGAAGAAATTTGTCCTAAGCCGATCTAACGGTACTATTGTATATTAGCATGACATTCCACTATCCGGTATGTATCTGATTATTTATCATTGGGGTTGTCAGACCCTTTCAACACTTTGTCCCTGATCAGGGCCGGGGCTCTTATAAATGCCAGATTAACATGCCAGCATATCTTGAAATATTGGGTCCGCAAAGGATGCGAATATGCTAAAGAAATTTAAAACTGTTTGAGGTCGGGAAACAGTATGTTTTAAAATAACATTTAATGATACAAATAAATATAGTATATCAAACTTACACAGCAGTGGCGCATCCATGGAGCTATGAGATGTAACCCCTCCCTACACTACTTAGAAGAACCTGATATACAAATTTGAAATAGATTAAGAGAACATCCTCGTTTACTCCAATTAGATTTGGATACGTGACGATGATAAAGGGATGTTTACCATCGCCGACTTGATTTTCAAAAGTAACGTTAGTAATTTTATTCAAAAATGTTTAAGATTTTAGAATCTTGCACGTAAAGATATACAGTGCTATTTAAAAAAGTTCCAGCGAGTTTTAAAGTTTAACCAAACCGAGGTGTATCCGCCATTTTGTTTTTTCAACAAATGTGAGAAAATATCAGATTGGCGGTCTTTTTTGATTCATCGTCTTTCAAACAAGATAAAAATCAATAAAATTAATCCATAAATAAAAAACTTATATCAAAACAAGATTTCGGTTTTTTTTTAAACTCTATACAAATAATTTTGTATAGATATACATTTGTAGTATGGTGTCTAAAAATGAGTGAAAACTGAAGATCTTTGAAAAGAGAAAGTACATTTGTGCACAAATCTTTATTTCGGTCTTTACAAACTTAGGAATAGTTCGGTAAAAATATATTATGGTTTTATATCTTAAATATTCGCACCATTTTGAGGGAAAAATTGGTGTATGTATAGGCTCTGGGATAAATGTTTTGATTCAAATAGAAAAAATTACAAATTTGATGTGACAGAGTAGCATCATTTAATGTATACTCTTAACCTCATTTTTATTAAGTGTCATAAAACATCTCACAAATTTATAACGTGTAAACTGACTACTGTGATTGGTCAGTTTCATATCCTAACTAGGATGGATAAGAAATTATATCTGTTCAGTTAACCGGAATAGCCCACCTTATTCAATCACTTTAGTGTTAAAATAAATCAAAATCTTAATATTTTAAACTGTGATTCAATCAATATTAAATGCGCATGCTATTTCCAAAGTTCCATAATTATTAATGATTAAATAAACTATTTTCACAACAGAGTTGTAATAGTAGTTTGTACAACAAGAGTAGACATGACGTTCATATCGCACAGGAATTAAATTGGCGTCGTAGGCGAAATGCTCAAACTTCTGAGCGCAATATGGATGATCCACTCGAGTTGTACAGTATATACCGTATTGGCAATCTCGAACCTAGGGTACCGATATAAGCGCATCAGACAGAGACTATTAGTAGCGTTTAACACGTTAACACGTTCGTTACCGACTACCACTATAGTGGCGATCAGTGTCTAATGTGTGAAACCGACTACCACTTTAGTGGCAAAATTTATCATGTATTTAAAGCGAGTCTAAACCTGAGTCGGTTCGTTTGTATACAGCGGGTGTTAGGGAACATTATAAGTCACCTATATGCCATTATAGTGGTAGTTGGTTCCGGAAATGCACTAATTTTTGGCTTCTTCTGAATGTTTGTTTTCAGTTCATAAAAACCATTTGTCTAAAAGTTACAGCTTTGGTTCAAAACGTACAACGCAGTAAAAGCTTACGGTAACGAACGTGTTAAACAGAGAACACGCTATCCCCTACCTTCCACCTTCTATTCTTTAGAACACGCAGTGGAAGCAGCAACGGGACCGATCGATACGTCGACTCGGCCACACCACACACATATCCCCCCTTTCAGAAATGTAGGAGAGTGGTTAGATGTCTCTTTTTAACTGAAGGTTTTACTCATATGTGCCTTCTCTCTTGGTTGCATTAGAGATTTCGCACCCTAGATTCGAATTTGCCAATACGGTATTGTTGTTTAAGACTTAATTTCCGAACTTCATACTAAAAATTTTAAAAAGTTATTTAAATTAGGCATCATAACTTGTCTTTTTAGTTGGCCGTGAACTTGTGAGAAAGATAATAAAAAACAATTGAAAAAAAACTCATTTTGTTAACAACTCCATGGACCAAATTACACGGTAACATATTTCTTAATTTCTTATACCTATTTACACAAAATCACTTTAAATATATTTATCTTTCTCACATTCGGCCTTTTGCATAATAACAGACAAAGAGCAAGATATTTATTAATAAAAGTGAAAAATTTATTTTTTCAGTCATAGCAATTTGATGGCAAAGTGTTGTCTCGTATAAATTTAAACATTATTAAGTTATGAGGACCTACATATTTTTATACTTCAGGGCAATTTCTAAAAGAGTCCTTATTTCTTAGTTGTGGGTATCGTATATCGATGTTCATAAAACCCTATTAATTTGTTTTATTTATTAAGCACAAAAATGTATGAGTTCAATGAAAAAAGGCAATTCCATGTTTTTATTTAATACCCTCAATTCCTTAAAAGTAAAGTTACCTCCACCAATATAACATTATTGTTTATATTTCCGTCTTCTGTAAAAAACAAACGATATTCCCGTACGAAGAATTTACCGAGTCAACGTGGACTACAAGAAAACACTATCTAATTTACCCTAATTAACATTATATTGGCCTTTAGAGCCTATTTCCGCTCCTCATTGGCTCAATCAGAAATAAGTCACCATGCAAAATTCGACCAATGGACAGTATTTGAAATCGCTCGAAGTCGACGTGCCGATACGGCTTTGCTCGGTTCGTATCTATATATTACGTTAAAATGGAATAGTTCAAAATCGTCATAGACCCTATTACGATCAATCAGAACCAGCCCTATTACCGCAGGTAAAATTGTAACAAAAAGTATTGAGTTAACAAATTCATATAGCCTATTAAGTACCTAAATAGTATTATTGTACTATTTAGGTACTTAATATTTTACAGGCAATTGTCGCTACTGTGTTTAATTATATTTTTCTATTGATGAGGCCTTTACTTGATGAAAATCCATGATAATACAATAAGAAAACACAGTATGTTCTTGATTTTCACTTTATATTAGGTAGAAACCATTACAGCTGTTTCGGTACACAGTACCTTCGTCAGATGGTGAGTACTAAAGACTAATTTACAAGTTTATAATATTTGTTAATATAGTCATAACAATGTATGAAGGGTAATTTATATTACCTAAAAATGTAAATTTAATAAGGGAGAATTATTCAGGTCTAACTGGTCGTTTAATAAAATATTGGAGTATTTAAGTTTGTTGATTTCTAAAGATTCCAGAAAATTTAATTTGCGGCTTTTGTTTTGTACATGTAATATTTCAAAATTTTCGTTAAACATATGATTTTCTTCAATTAAGTGGTTAGCATAATTAGAGTCTTTTTGTTTTTTGAGAAAACTTCTTTTATGTTCATATATTCGTTTCTTAAAAGAACGACCAGTTTGACCTATATAAACCTTAGGACATGAATCGCATTTTAATTTGTATACACCAGATTTATACCATTTATTGACTTTACTTTTATTGTTTTTTATATATTTTCCTAAAGAATTGTTTGTTTTAAAGGCAATATTTAAATCATGTTTTCTTAAATATTTCGACACTCTTTCGGTAAGTTCACCTGTATAGGAAAGAGTATAAAATTTATTATTACTTTTCGGAGGTTGGGGATAGACCATTTTTATTGTTTTATTATATTGTTTTTTAAGTAGTATAGAATCTATTAAATTAGCTTGGAAACCATTATTTACTGCTATTTGTTTTATGATATTTAATTCTTTCAAAAAGTTTTCTTGTGATAATGGAAGGTGTAATAAGCGATGGATGTAACTGTTATATGCTGAGATTTTTTGTGTATAGGGGTGTATAGAAGAATTATGTATAGTTATGTCTGTATGTGAAGGTTTATGAAAAATACTGAATTCAAGTTTGTTTTTATTTTTATTTATTGTTAAGTCGAGAAAATTTAAAGTATTATTTTGTTCGATTTCTAATGTAAATTCAATTTCTTTATGTATGTTATTTAGGTAATTTAAGAAAATTTTTAATTGTCTAGAATTACCTGTGAAACAAGCAAAAATATCATCTACGTACCTGAACCAGAATAATAGATTTTTACTTAAAGGATTGTTGTGAATTTTTGATTCTAAATTATCCATAAATATCTCGGCTAATACTGGGCTAAGGGGATTTCCCATAATTAGACCTTTATTTGCAGTATAATAGTTATTGTTAAATTCGAAATAATTTTGGTCCAGGCATACAATAAGGGCGTTTAAAAGATCTTGTTTAATAAAATGATTAGTGTTATGTTTATTTAAAAGGTTATCTATGATGTCTACAACTTCTAGAGGAGGAATGCTGGGAAAAAGGTTTTTTACGTCAAACGATATCAATTTAGCGTTATTTGGAATATATATATTTTTTGTATATTGTACTAATTCATAAGAATTTTTAATGCTGTGTTTGGCTGTAAACTTCGAATGTGTTAGAATTATGTCTATTAATTTATTAGACAATTTAACAGAGGGGGCAGATACAAAGGATACTACCGGTCTAATAGGGTTATTGTCTTTATGTAATTTAATAAGAGAATATAGCTTCGGTGCCTGAGGATTCATTAACGTTAATTGAAATTTGTCAATATCTCTAAAAATGCAAGAATCTTGGATGATATCTTTAACTTGCTTTTGAAAAATGTTTGTAGGATCGTAACTGATTAGTTTATATTTATTTGAATTTATGAAGTCAAGAGTTTTGGAAATATATTCTTGTTGGTGTATAGCAATAACAGTTATTAATAAAATAAAGAGACTAAACTTTTAGGAAAAGGGTTTAACTACAACCTGCCATCTACAAATAATAAAATTAATATAGAACAATTAGGTGTAGAATGCGAAATGATTTTGACTGATAAGAAAGTTTCTGCCTCAACCGATTCTAACTTAAATAAACATATTTTAGTAGATAAAATTAAAACTTTTAACACCCCAAATAAAAACTGTAATACTCTAGAAGAACTCTCACTCGTTAAATCTATAAAAAACAAATCTATAGAAAATAATATTATTTTTACTCGAGCCGACAAAGGAAAAACTGTTATTGCTATACACCAACAAGAATATATTTCCAAAACTCTTGACTTCATAAATTCAAATAAATATAAACTAATCAGTTACGATCCTACAAACATTTTTCAAAAGCAAGTTAAAGATATCATCCAAGATTCTTGCATTTTTAGAGATATTGACAAATTTCAATTAACGTTAATGAATCCTCAGGCACCGAAGCTATATTCTCTTATTAAATTACATAAAGACAATAACCCTATTAGACCGGTAGTATCCTTTGTATCTGCCCCCTCTGTTAAATTGTCTAATAAATTAATAGACATAATTCTAACACATTCGAAGTTTACAGCCAAACACAGCATTAAAAATTCTTATGAATTAGTACAATATACAAAAAATATATATATTCCAAATAACGCTAAATTGATATCGTTTGACGTAAAAAACCTTTTTCCCAGCATTCCTCCTCTAGAAGTTGTAGACATCATAGATAACCTTTTAAATAAACATAACACTAATCATTTTATTAAACAAGATCTTTTAAACGCCCTTATTGTATGCCTGGACCAAAATTATTTCGAATTTAACAATAACTATTATACTGCAAATAAAGGTCTAATTATGGGAAATCCCCTTAGCCCAGTATTAGCCGAGATATTTATGGATAATTTAGAATCAAAAATTCACAACAATCCTTTAAGTAAAAATCTATTATTCTGGTTCAGGTACGTAGATGATATTTTTGCTTGTTTCACAGGTAATTCTAGACAATTAAAAATTTTCTTAAATTACCTAAATAACATACATAAAGAAATTGAATTTACATTAGAAATCGAACAAAATAATACTTTAAATTTTCTCGACTTAACAATAAATAAAAATAAAAACAAACTTGAATTCAGTATTTTTCATAAACCTTCACATACAGACATAACTATACATAATTCTTCTATACACCCCTATACACAAAAAATCTCAGCATATAACAGTTACATCCATCGCTTATTACACCTTCCATTATCACAAGAAAACTTTTTGAAAGAATTAAATATCATAAAACAAATAGCAGTAAATAATGGTTTCCAAGCTAATTTAATAGATTCTATACTACTTAAAAAACAATATAATAAAACAATAAAAATGGTCTATCCCCAACCTCCGAAAAGTAATAATAAATTTTATACTCTTTCCTATACAGGTGAACTTACCGAAAGAGTGTCGAAATATTTAAGAAAACATGATTTAAATATTGCCTTTAAAACAAACAATTCTTTAGGAAAATATATAAAAAACAATAAAAGTAAAGTCAATAAATGGTATAAATCTGGTGTATACAAATTAAAATGCGATTCATGTCCTAAGGTTTATATAGGTCAAACTGGTCGTTCTTTTAAGAAACGAATATATGAACATAAAAGAAGTTTTCTCAAAAAACAAAAAGACTCTAATTATGCTAACCACTTAATTGAAGAAAATCATATGTTTAACGAAAATTTTGAAATATTACATGTACAAAACAAAAGCCGCAAATTAAATTTTCTGGAATCTTTAGAAATCAACAAACTTAAATACTCCAATATTTTATTAAACGACCAGTTAGACCTGAATAATTCTCCCTTATTAAATTTACATTTTTAGGTAATATAAATTACCCTTCATACATTGTTATGACTATATTAACAAATATTATAAACTTGTAAATTAGTCTTTAGTACTCACCATCTGACGAAGGTACTGTGTACCGAAACAGCTGTAATGGTTTCTACCTAATATAAAGTGAAAATCAAGAACATACTGTGTTTTCTTATTGTATTTAATTATATTTATTAATTTCTGTAATAACATTTAAAAATAAATATAATAAAATAATATAAAAAATAATTACTTTATTTGATAGCTCTACAAAATATAAAGATCCATGAATATATCGCTTTATTATTAGGCGTGCGTACACGACCAAATATCAATTATAAAATGATCTAAGTAAAACCATTCGTTAAGAGCAAACAGTAGTCGATGAGTCATCACGAGCGAATACTGCATTTCCACCACATCGCGCATATTGTACCTGTGTCTGGCGATAGCAATAACATTTCTTTTTTTATATACAAAATATTATATAAACGAATTTAACGAGAATTAAGGGGGGCGGCGTCAGTGAAGATTTTGAAAATAATATCGAGGCATCGTTTGTAATTTTAATGGAAAATAAGAAATTAACGTAAATAGCCGTAAGTTGTTAAGTTGAAACTTAAAAAAAAACAATTCTTGTTATAGCTTGTCTAATAAAAAATGTAATACAAACATTTTACTAAGGGGTTTACAAGAACTTCTAGTTTGGCGGAGGATACCTTATTTTTTTTCAAAAAAAAAATTCATTTTAAAGTTTCAATTATATAGGCTCAATTTATATCATCCGCCATGCAGAATATAAAAATAGAAATATTGCGGCTATTCATGTTGATTTCTTATTTTCCATTAAAATTACAAACGATGCCCCGATATTATCTTAAAAGTCTCCACTGACGCCGCGCCACTTAATTCTCGTGAAATTCGTTTTTATAATATTTTACATATAAAAAAATACATTTTATTGCCATCGCCAGACACAGGTACAATATGCGCGATGTGGTGGAAAGGCACTATTTGTTCGTGATGACTCATCGACTACTGTTTGCTCTTAAAATAAATTACAATAATAATGTAATTATTTTGTAATAATACTGGATATAATAATAGTCATGCGCCACCCCCCAAGGACTATCAACCCTTAGTTTATTGCCATTGCATGACCTACCGATTGGGGAGTGTGTACCTTCTTCCGCACCCCACGAGATGTCCGATCTCATCCGGCCTGGTTACCGGCGTGAATGGGGTGGGTTGGGAGATGATACCTTTTACACTCTTCCCTGCATTCTTAAATCCACTAAATTTCGGACATACTTTTTTTATTGTACGTATGCCCACTCCGGGAATTGAACCCGGGTCGCCGCGGTCGAATGCAAGTAGCTCTACCTCTGAGCCACAACCGCGGTTGCTTACTACTCTATTAATGTTCTTATATATATATCATATATTTATCTCGGCTTGCATAAAGAATTTTAATAATAGTTAACTAACCAGCAAGTTTGACTGTGACATATATTTATATATGAAGAAATATTTAAAGAAATAATTTTTGTGTGACTACATAATGCCTGTCAATGTCAGTTATATCACAGTTAAACTTGCTGATTAGTTAATTCTGGTTAAAAATCATTGTGCAATCTAACATTAAGGTTAAAATAATCGACTGGTGACTATTTTTAATTTAATAATGGTATAATTATAAATTCGATCATTGAACTATATCTAGTCTTATTCTTATAGTCTGGGCAATCATTTTTAACATTTTACCATTGTGGAATGTGAGAAATAGAAAGTACCTAGTTTTATGATCTATGATAAAACCCACGAAGTACTTACACCAGTATGCTTACAATAATTCCTCTATATCTCTCACATCATTTTAAGAGAAAATAACAAACTTTATAGCTAAAGGTTATGTCTGCCTAATTATAACCTAACATCCTTTTTCAGCGAAGCACAAGTTTCCGACGCTATTAGGCAATGGCTGCGGATGCCAACTTTCGACGCACGACCATGGGAAGACGAAGAACTTCTCCTTCTTCTCCAACAAATGTACTTGGATCATGATTTGTGTTCCAAGTTCGCCATTGATATTACTACGCTTAGAAATTTTTTATATGAGGCTTATAAGAACTACAACGATGTGCCATTTCACAACTTCCGGCATTGTTTTTGTGTTGCACAAATGGTAAGCGTTTTTTAACTATTTTTTTTTTGTAAAGTGCACTCCTGCACTAATTGTTTAAAATTGCAAGGGTTGAATGTGAAGTTACTTAATAGAATTTAATCAATATCGGTAAGAAATAAAAGAGAATGGAAATTTTTCTCTATATAGGCTTCGCATCACAAGCTACAAGACATATTATTACTTACTTTTTACGTTCTTTAGTTGCTAAGGAGGACGAAATCACAAAGGCAAAATTTTGGAGTGGGTCGAAAAATATTAAGTTTTATTAAATTTAAGTTCACAAATTTGGAAATTGACTGGCTTAAATATAAACAGTCTAGAAATTTAGTATCATCAAAAATTAGAAATGAAAAAAAAAAGTTTTTTAATTTAAAAATAGATGAATGTAAGCATGATTCAAAAAAAATGTGGAAGACTTTAAAATTATTTATATCAGAAAATAAAGTAGAAGAATACAAAGGAATAAGTTTTAATGGAAATATTTTAAACAATAATATTGAGATTGCAGAAAATTTTAACACTTTTTTTATAGAAAGCATAAATCATATAGTTAATTCCATACCAAATTATGAGGACCATTTTATTTTTAAATTAAATTTAACTAGGTTAGAAAACTTTACATTATTAAATTTAAACGAATTGAAACAAATAATATTTAGCTTTTCAAATAAATCAAGTACAGATGATATATCAATAAATTTTTTAAAAACAAATTTTAATGAATTATCCAATCCATTATTAGATATTATTAATTCTAGTTTAAAGTTTGGCATTGTCCCGGAAAATTTAAAGGTAACTACAATAACACCAATTAGAAAAGTTCAAAATACATCAAAGCCCGAAGAATTTAGACCAATTAATACACTTGTAGCTGTCGAAAAAATTTTGGAAAGAGTAGTCTATTATCAGTTATTGGATTTTGTAGAGGAACATTATCAAAATTTCAATCAGGGTTTAGAAAGAAATATAGTTGTGAAAGTGCTGTACAGTATGTTTTAAATGATTGGAAACTAGCAGTTGATAAAGGTGAAATGGTGGCCGTTATCTTTTTAGATTTAAAACGAGCATTTGAAACAATTGACAGAAAAAAGTTATTAGAAAAATTACGAAAGTATGGAATTGGTGGACAGGTATATAAATGGTTGCATGACTATTTAATAAATAGATGGCAGGTTGTAAAATGTAATGAGTATGTCTCAAATAAAAAAGGTATTAATGTTCGTGTACCTCAAGGTAGTATACTTGGTCCTTTGCTGTTCATAATTTATATTAATGATTTGGTTTATAATCTAGTCGATTGTAAATATCATTTTTTTGCTGATGATACAGTGATTTACATTTCAAGTAGCAATATAATGTGGATAATAGATAACATGAATAATAAACTATACCTTATATATAAATGGATGTGTGAAAATAAATTGAAAATTAATATCGACAAAACAAAATGTTTATTATTGGGATCTGAAAAGCAATATAGTGAATTTTTGGATCAAAAGCTTTCTTTTAAAATCAATAAAGAAGATATTGAAATTGTAACAAAGATTAAATATTTAGGAGTTATCATAGACCAAAATTTAACCTTTCGTGATCATGTGGACTATACTTGTAAAAAAATTTCAAAAAAAATAGGAGTTTTAAATAGATTAGGAGGATATTTAAGTACTTATAGTAAAAAAATTATTTTTAATTGTATTATTTTACCTCATTTTGTTTTTTGTAGTTCGATTTTATACATGTGTTCACAACAAGATAAAAATAGATTACAAGTTTTACAAAATAGAGCAATGAGAATAATATTGGGGTGTGATAAATATACCAAGATAACAGATATGCTAAATTGTTTGGAATGGATGAACATAGAAAACTTTTTATTATTTCGTAGTTTGATTTTTATTCATAAAATAAATTTAAATATATCAGCACCATATTATGAAAATTTTTTAACAAAATTTAATGAAGTTCATATTCACAATACAAGAGGAAAAAACAACTTTATTTTGGATCATACAAATTTAAAATCTACTCAAAAATCAATATTTTTTAAAGGTATAATAGAATATAATAAATTAGGGAATGAAATTAAAACATATAACTTAAAATTATTTATAAAATAATTAAAAAAACAAATTTTACATAATATAAGTTTAATACGATAATAGTCTTTCTAGATTGTAATTATCAAAAAAGAAGAAAATGAAGAAAAAGATAAAATGTAAATGTATTGAAATAGCTCAATGAGCTAATAAAAATTGATTGATTGATTATTATTATTATTATTATTACATTCGCTATAGTGCGGAAAAGTTGCCTTCTATAATAAGAAGCAAATTGTAGTAAAAAACCTATAAATCGGTTCCCATCATCCGGTCGCGCATCATACTTAGGGAAATTGACGAAATTGATTATTTCTCGTAATTTTTTTAATACTACTTAAACTGTTACAATCGCCGCAGTATAACTTGTCATATTTAGTTAATGGTTTAATATTGTTAAATAAAATAAGACATGTTTACTTTTTCCGGTCGCGCAATATTTTTAAACAAGGGCAATTTTTTAAAAATTTTGCTAGTTTTATTGTGCATTTATTTATTTTTATTTATTTAACAAACCATTGGCTCACTGTTGTTTCTGCTATTTATTTTAAATATAAACAAGATTTATTTTAACTTTTAATATTAAAATTTTGGGATAAATCTTCAGGTTTAGCTGATTTTAATAATAGCATTGATCTGATATACCCAAATCTGCCATTGTTTCCTTTAGTCCGCTTACTTAAGCCGCGTTTACACGGTTCAAGTGACTTGAACAACTCACTTGAATTCAACTGAATGGAACGCTTGAAAAAGTTTACACGTTTTATTTGACATAAAGGCATTTCAGTAAAAAAAAAATGGCGCCGAGAAAGATTAATCTCGTTATTTTACCAGCAGCAATCTCACTTGTCTACAAATCTCTATTTCTATAATCTACACTTTTTGTGTTCCACAAACATGGATATTTTTGATAGGCTAAAACAAATTTCAGCGACTTTTCCTCGGTCCACCTAGTGCCGGCGATCTTGAATTTGTCGACTTGAACGAAAAAGTTGAAGCTTGTTCAACTGGCGATTCTTTCAAGTGAAATGAATCAAGTTAGATGCATTGGAGGTTTACACGTTCAAAAAGCGTTCAATTCAGTTGAATTTAAGTGAGTTGTTCAAGTCACTTGAACCGTGTGCAATAAAGCTTCAAGCTGAAGCCTAGGTAAGAACATTGATGCATCTCGCTATTGCCCGATGAGCATGACAAGTGACAGGAGAACTTTTTTAGTCTCTAATGGACTTTGTGTTGAAACGACACTATACACTAGAAAACAAATTATTGTCTATTTAACGCCACAAGATAAATTCTAAACATTTGCAAAATGTCTGATGAAAGCATTTTGTCCATAATTTGTTTCTGTATCTATTCAAAAAACCACTGGAGCTGCCTGGTTCTCCAAACTGGAACACGGAATGGGACTGATTGAAGTGACCACTCACAGTTTATCTGACCATTAACTACTTTGTATAAAAAGACCAGAAGTGCTTTATTTCGCCGATGTTCAAGTGATTGTAGGCCACATAAGAGTAGCCTAGTTTTATAATGAATGCCTTAATATGGAAAGTGTAATTTAAAAATCAGATCGTATCTAAATTTATTCTGTACCCTTTCCAGTCTGTTAATATGACTTTGATAATGTGGGCTCCATATTACAAAAATACTGTGCACCAAACAGTTAAAGAGGACTGTCAACGCCTTGATGTCAAAAACATGCTTTGTGTGTCTTTTTATAAAACCCAGCAGCCTAAAACTATTAAAAATTATGTTATCTCTATATGTACACTAAATGATAAATTACTATTAAAAATTACTTCAAGATCATTAAAAGGCGATACAACTTCCAAATTAATGCTACTAATTCTATAGATTTCACTCTGCGGGTTAGTACATTTAAAGAATCTTAAAACCCTGCACTTCTTTACGTTAAGTTTTAAATAGTTTTTATCGCACTAGTCGACAATATCGTCAAGGTTCCTTTGCAAACGATCGTGTTCTTGTGAAACTATGGAGTATAATTTAAAATCATCCGAATATAAAAGACAGTGAGATGCCTCGAAGCATTGTATAATATCATTTATGAAAAGGATAAATAAAATGGGACCGATGTGTGAACCTTGCAAAACACCTGACGTTACTATCATTTAATCAGAATTATTTTTCCTTTAAAGGAGGATTGTCTTGCTTGAAAAGGTCTCCTATAGTTAAGCTCTGGAATGTATTATCTGGCATTCGGCACATTCGAACATAATGCGCGACCAGAAAAAGTCATATATTAGTGATGTTTTATTTAACGATATTGAACCATTAACTTAACATAAGTTTTACTAAGGCGATCGTAGCAGTTTAGGTAATATTAAAAATTGACGACAAATGTTCAATTTCGACTATTTCTTTACACTGCTAGTACGATGCACGGCCGGAAGATGGCAACCGATTTGCTTCTTATTATAGGAGGCAACTTTTCCTCACTATATCGAATCAAAAATAAGTTTTAATAATATTTCTTCAGAAACAAGAGGCGCATAAGAATATTAGTGGTCATATTCTGATGTGTCTATGATTTTTATATTTTTTCTAAAAGTTTTATAATCTTATACTGACCACCATTGATTGTAAAATAAAATAATAGGAATTTATTTAAATTTTGTGTAGGTACCTATTCTACTTGTACCCCTTGAAGATTATACTTATCAACAAAATCATCAGCTTAATTATCACAAATACTTTTTGCGAATATATCCACTTTATGATCTCACCTTGGCTCAACTGTTAGCTATAGGATAAGTAAGGTTGCGGTAAACTACAAATATGTAGTTAGAGGAAGGAATTACGATTTCAACTTTATGAGTTAATGCAAGGGCTTGCATTGCTGTGCATTATTATGCACTCACTTTTTGGATTTACTTAAAAATAGGCCAAATATCGATCAATTAGGCAAAATAACGTAGAGCTTCATGTTATTTTAATTGATTAATGAAATTAATAAAAGCACAAAACGAAATATTGGAAAATTTACCTCAAAATATTTTTTTTAGTTTTTAATAATTTTTAAAACAAAAACCTTCAACATAAAATTGTAGGCTGTGTCCCAAAAATCAATATTTGGTCGCGTTGTGGATAAAATAGATAACAAAATAATATTATTATTGTTATTAAATTTTAATTATAATCGACATTAAAAAATATTTATTATTAATTTCTTTATAAAATTAACTCACATTCTTCAACCTAATATTAATTTTTCAGCTGTACGCGATCTCCTGGTGCGTGGACCTACCTAGCAAAATTGGTGACTTAGAAGTGCTGATTCTATTGACATCCTGCATTTGTCATGACTTAGATCATCCAGGGTACAATAATATATACCAAATTAATGCAAAGGTAAGTTTTTACACGTTTATGTTTTTTTCTTTATCCTTTTCGTATAATAAAGGTTTTTCGATTGGGGTTGGGACCCCATTGAAAATATCAGGAAATTGTAGAAAAATTGTGTGAAAATTGTTTACATCTCAAAACCACAATAAACGCAAGTTTAAACGTTCATTTTACATATAAATTTTATATTTGAAATGTTGTAGCAATTTTCCAGAAATAAATGGAAAAATGAAGATTTTTAGAATAACAAATGTGTGCACAACTTGTGTTTGCACGGATCTTTGGTAATCTGTCAGATTTGTACCTTTTTGAATTATATATCTATGATAATTTAACTCACATAAAGAGAACCAATCAAACGCTAATTTTTATAGGTAACGGTCGTCTTACCCGATAAGATATGCCGCTAGCTCGATAAGAAGAGTAGCTTTTTGTCAAATAGACAGTATTTTATTTAAGGAAATCAAGCTTAATAAATATTATAACCCCTACAAAATAAAAGTGACACGCAACAATATTTACAGATTATTTTAGGGCATAAACTTAACTTAATTTTGATGTGACATGTTTTATGACAAAATATATGAAATATTAAACACAGTGTACTTTGCTTTGACGTAAGCAGAGATCTTGGCCTTTTCATGGCAAACGTGGTGGAAACAAAGGAATTTGATTTTTAACGTACCAAGCATTTAATTGAGTCTGATATTTAATTATTTGTTAGTAGTCGCGCTTTTATAAACTTAAAAGTAAATCTATTGATTTTAAATCATTTTAATCAAATTTGAATTTTCGGTAAAGTAAATTTTAACGAAATGTGATTTTTACTTATAATTAACAATAAGATCCTCGAACAAAAGCTCTCGGGATCATATCAGATTATAAGAAAAAATTACATTTCGTAAAAATTTGTCAGAAAATCGATGGCTTGTAAAAAACAGCGTTATTACCGATAAGACGCCTCCTCTATCGGTATATTACTGTTGATAAAATTAAGAGATAAAGATTACTGTGGTAAAACCTGATATGGCACTTTGGGAACATTTTGGGAAAAGTGATTTTTAAGTTTGATATGCTTAAAAAAGTTACAATTTAGCCACGATTTTGTAATTAATAAGTTACATTAAAAAAAAGCTTTGAGCAGAATCTATCTTCTAATATTTAATTTTTTCCAAACTGTGTTCTTTCTTAGCTTTTTTTTCCTGATATACAATATAACGCCATCTTGAACTTATTTTATTTGTTTAGATACCGGTATTAATCACTTTATTCTTCGCAAAAAAAACAGAACATAAGGCCAGAAACAGACAAGCGTAATTAAGGTTTCTTCAGTTACTTCATATTGTAAGGCTTCCAATTCATCAAACTCTACAGCAACTTCAGTTATATGCAGTGCTCTGAAGAACTCATGACAGTCATTGTCTTTAAGGGATAATAGCCATAGAAAGTAGTGCTTTTTTAGAGGGTTGATTGGTAATGTTTCCCCAGAAGAGAGTCGGATATCTACTGGACCTAAGGCTACCTTATTTGACGCCGCAAATCAAGAGTTCCGAAAGGTTAACTCTCTTCAAGAGTATACTTGAAATTAATAAATTGACTTATGTATTTAGTCTTCCTTTATTAATATTTAATTAAAGGCCTCGGTAACAGTTTGTTTATAACTGATTTGAGGTCTGAAATAAATCTTTAAAAAAATAAAAACGATTTCCCATCAGTATCAGTAAATTATAAGACACACTATTTTTTGTTAATAGCTTTTTGCAAAGGCAAAAAATCTTGCCTAACCATAGCACTAACTTCAAACGTTATGTTTTTTTTCTGCCAACAAATGAGTACCAGTTCAATAGGCAGAATATATTGCAGGGAATATCATATTTTGCCCTCTTAGAATAGGCAAATATCAGACATATCGTAATTATGACTTTGGGAATACGTCTACAACTACAATAACTACACATACCATATTTTCTCATCTTATAGATAAGCCTGGCGGTATACATATCGAAATTTATACAAAAAGTTGACATATAACTATAAAGGAAAAAGACAATATCCATATGGTAGTAGAAAAAAGATGTATTGTTGTAAAATGAATAGTAAAACATTTTGTTGTACAGTAAATAACAAAAATAATATTTTGGGAAGTTATAATCAAAGCGGAAGACCAAGGCGGACATTAGTGAGAACAATGAGTCCCTTTTGCTATACTATATATTTTTAAACTCTTGTAGTAGGCTAAGGTACACCAGGATTTTTCTTATCGCTACTTCTATAACATACGAAAAAATTCCATACATTAACTTTCATTAACTTTCTTAAGTTTATTTTAAACTAACAAATATATTCATATTTTGCTGTACTGATTTATCACAACAATTACATAGGCCTAAGCACATCGACTTGTCACTCTGATCGAACCGGTCAATTAATATAAATTTCCTGGGGGATATAAAGCTGTAAATTTACTACATTATTCTGTTCCACCATTAGCCAATCAATTTTTTCACTGGGGACCGGGACAATTTATGGCAAAATATTTTAATGATAGCAACGCGAAAAGAGTTTTTTTCTACTCCCACATGGAAATTTGCTGTTTTCTTTACACTTAATTGGCGGGTAAAGTAGGCTATTCCAGTTAATTGTGCGGCCAAATTTTATAACAATCCTAGATAGGTAATGAAACTGACCAATCACAGTAGTCAATTACAGAGAAGATATTGTTGTTCTTAAAAGTACTGATCAATCACAGTATATTATTTTTACTGAGGCTCCGCCTTCTTTTTTAAGACACTAAATTATATAATTTAAATGCATATGGTACAATTTGTTATTAATTTGTTCAATATAATAAAATCTAGACGCATTTATAATAGATTTATCAATAATGCAAATAATGAAAATTAATTTCATGTAGCATCATTTATCAGTTGATTTTTCGATAATTAGTTTAACGTTTCGATAGTCGAGAGGTAGAACACTTAACTATGGAACCAATGGTGTTGAGTTCGAGCCCAGCAACCGGAAAACTTTTTTTTTCATTTTTTAGTATAAGGTTTGTAAGTTTGGTCGTAGAAAAAATATACTCTTCAACTCTAGTGGATTGTCCATCATATCCACTCTTTTTGTACAAACTACTATTTTTTCAGTAATTAGAAAAATCACTAGCAACTTTCAATAGTCCACGATTTTTGGGCTGGTTTTATAAATCGAATACAGGGTAACATGTAACAAAAGAAAACAGATTAAAAAAATTTGAGGTCGAGACGTTTGGGTCTCTTTTTTTTGCAAAATATTAAATATCAGGCCTTTTTGAGTAAAAATTGACCGATTTTTTAAATCAGAAATCTTTTGTTTTTCAGTTTTGCTCTAAATATTCTAGACTGTAATGAAATGAAAAAGATCATTTGAAAAATGTGTTATTAGATGACAAAACGTTAAAATTTTAAGAACCTATACATTGTATTAAATTTCTAAAGCTATAAATCCCTAAAATTATATTTAAAATTCCAGGTCCGTATTTAAAAAAATTGACTTAAGGTTAGTAACTAAAAAACGAAATGTTGAATTTGAAAACTAATAACTCCATCTTATAGAACATAAAAAACGGCTGCATAAAGGTGTTTTTGTTTTTTTCCAAGTCAAAAATGAAAGCTCAAAAAATTAAAAACCAAAAATGTATATTTTGGTTTTTATCAGATATCTCCGAAATCATTCGGAGTAATTACAATTTTTTTTTTCATCAAATTATAAACCCCAAAATAGGCAACTTTGCCGCAATTTAACCATCTTCGTATTCGAGATCCCCTTGTACGCACACGAATTTGTAGCACCCTGTATAATTTAGCTGTCATAATTGATGGGGTTTTAATATCTCAACGTTTATATTTAAAAAAAAAAAACGACTTTGTTTACTTATAATTATACGAGTATTATTGTAAAAATTGTAGATCATAAATTAAAAAATTGTGATAAAAGTAACTTACTTAATATACTGTATATTAAAGCTCCATACGATTATTTACTAAAATCTTATCAAAAATACAAATATTGTAGCAGAAGCTATTATATGCTGGCCGTAATAATAAGTATTGTGATGAAAGTGATTTAGTGAATATTGTCACGATATATTCATTTATGTCTATATATGACAATATCTTAAATACAAAGATTGTACCAAAAAGCTAAGTTAAAATGACCAATTGTGTTGGCAATAATTTAGCGGGAAAGAATAATTTGTTTAATTGATCAACGCTTGTGGATACATCTTAATTAATAAAACTGACGTCAGTTTAGGTCTTTTTTCCACAAATTTTATTTTATGAATACCGGGTTCGACAGTTTTTTTATAGAGCCATCATCAGTCCCACCAAAACAATGATAAAGAAAATAAACATCTTCATAATATTATCAGGTTGCACAAAGATTTTTAATATTAAACAGATAAGCTATATAAATATCGAGTGAGATGGTCCACTTTATCGTGGATAAAATCCTACCTTAAAGATAGAACTCAAAAAGTTGTCGTCAAGAGTGTCTCTGAGAAGTTGATAAATAACCTTGGTGTACCACCAGGAAGCATTCTAGGGCCACTTCCATTTATTATTTATTTAAATGACCTACCAGCAGTTTTATTAAGCCCACTTATATTCATCGTAAATTATACCGATGATACAAGTCTACTAATTAGAAAGAAAAGTATCATAATTGGTTTATTAAGCATCTCGAAAGAACAATAATTCTTAATAGTAAAAAAGTAAGTGGCAGAAGAGTTTTGGACATGCATTGTCTTTATTTGTTTTGAATTACAACGTTTCAACTGGTATGTATCTTTAGTCGTCTTCAGGTGAATACTAAAACAGCATGGTAACTACAGTTCGATTTTTACTAGCTAGGTGTAGTGACGCATACCTAAGTGGGCGGAGTCATGCGTTTAACTCTTACGTGGTCTTATTCTATGATTACATTTACTTAACAATAATTTTTATACGTTCCTTATATCTAATAAAGGCTTTCTAAAACAATCTGGGTTTTGATGTATTGTGACAGCTTCCTTAAACTTCCTTCAGTGCGGTCAGCTGCACTTGATTTTTTGGTCTCTCATTTTTGAATGTTGTTCTTATGTTCCTTGATCCTTATTTTGAGTAGTCGGGTCTCAGTAATATGCGATTGGCTATACTTGCAGGGGATCTGGTTAACAGTAATATACCGATAGAGGTGGCGTCTTATCGGTAATATTGCTGTTTTCTTGCAAGAAATCGATTTACAGAGGATAATTACTCTATCCACAAGGGTACTTACTTTGCCAAGTTCGGTGCTGTTGGAGTAATTTCATGTATAATTGAGATATTGACCATAAATTTTAAGTCGGCTCTTTTCTATTTTGGTTACAATTTTAAGTTTAAAGCCAAAATGTTTACAATATTTTAATTTTAATAGATTTCTTTTATTTTCTTTATAAAGCTACCTTATTAGTACATAAAATTAAAAATAAAATATCTGTAAAAATAATCAAGAATAACATGAAGAATTATTGCAAATAAACTTTATTTTGTAAATATATTTTGGTCACGTTCTGCCCTTTATATATTTATGCACATTGCAGTATATTCTGGGTCACAATAAATCAGCAAAATAAATATTGAATATCGAATTTTAAAATACGTACCAAGAATATATCCAAGTTGTATTTTCATTTTTATTTTTATAAATATTTTAAATAAGTGTTTGTTCGGGTTTGTACACGTATAAATAGAGTGCTAGTTTATAACTTTAAACAATTCAATACATTTTTGGAAAAAATGTTCTGACACGGGTATTAATATTTTAAGTTGTACTCTTTTTTATAAAAAAATATTGATTTTAGCAAATCTTAATGATTTTAATACTATTTAATATGTTTTATTGTAAGTTAAATAATTCGATTTCTATTTCAAGATCCGCTTAATGGTCGGTCAGTGTAAACTGTATCTGTTTAAGATATTTAAAAAGTTTACCATTTGCAAATTACATTTAACAATGACAAATCCCGGGTTGACAAGTTAAGATCCGGTTGTCCAAAATTGTTCAAACTCCGCATGTGCGCTCACCACACAGAGGCCCTAAAAAGTATCCCTTCAACCCCGCTTTAAAGTCAACAGGAGAGCAAATATTTGGACAGTCCAAAACTTGCATTTGGGATTTCCTATGTTTCACAATGCACCACCCGGTCTACCAAATTATATACAGAGTGTCATGGAATTGATTGGAAAATATAGTTAATATACATTATATTTAAACACGTAAATCTTGATAGGACCACAAGAAAATGATCACTTTGCACACACAAATACAGGGGCAAAATTGAACGTTAACTAACTTTATTTGTCAATGTCAATTAATAGAGGTCAGGGTCATGATTTGTAGCAATTCGGTATCTGTCCTAAGGTAAGAAATAAAAATTAAACCTATCTTAAACATTTATTACTGGCACTAAAAGGAACCACCATAATAAAAATAAACAAAAACTTTTATATATTTTAAATACAAAACACAATTGCCACAAACATTTAAATAGTGTAAAGTAAAACGAAGAAAACGGCACCATTATTAGACTGAAGTGGCGAGACTTCAGGGCTCGCGTCATTTGTTCTCGTCCAAACACAGTCTCGGCTAGGTAGCCTACAACGACGTTATATAAAAAGTAAAAATGCAACCCAAAAAAATAGAGTTGATTTTTTAAAAGGGTTTTCCCATGGGCGTTGGCCAATGTAATCTGGTTTTAGGGGTACTTACCCAACTTTTTAGATGATCGTTAAAAATAAATTATGAAGTGTTTCTCTGGGATACTCAAAAACTTAACTTTAAAATATTATTATGGTATAGTTAAAAAATTACTTGATTTTTATCAGCCCATATTTTTATCAAAATTTAATCAATCCGTTTCATTTTCAGTTTACTGAGTAGCCTGTCTCTTGGATTACTATATAAGTACAATGTAGGTGACTTTACTTTATGTCTTTTTATATGGCTAAAATATCCAAAGCGTGTTAAATCTGCTGATTTCAAAATTGATGTTACTAAAATACGAAGGTATAAAAATTGAATTGTATTATTGTGTTGGTTACAGCTTTATGTTACATAGTACAACGCAGTGTTGTTGGTGTCCCTCCCGTTTTCGAGGATGGGAAATATTAAAAAGCGTTAAGTACAGCTCTGTGTTAAGTACTTACTGTTTTCATTATAGTACAGTAGGGTTTATTTCAATTAAAATTAAATTTAATAAAGAAAAGAAGCTTAGCGGCAAGCGGACAGAGTCGTGCGTCTATCTTTTACACAGGGACACCAAAGGTAATGGAATCCCTGAGGCACAGGTAGACAATAACAGGCTGTTTCGTTCTTGTTAGAACTCATCAGAAAGCCATAACCCGTCAGCGACCCCCAGTACAGCGAGCCTGTTCTTTCAAGGCGTTTTTAAGAAATAAAAACGCGATGAAAACCTAGTAACGCTATCAGAAGAAATCAACTCAATGCAAAAGATAGCCATCTAACGTGAAAACGTAGAAATATAAATAAATCTAAATAAATCAAGCACGGAACGGCCACTTCACCAGTATAAGAAACATTTTTTCGCTTCTCTATACATCTCCACGCTTTGTGGATTCAGATCTAGATCGCGCTGCAGTCGCCCACTGGTTTGCAGCACTATTCCGTAAATGCCGTGTGTAAGTATAAATAAAATAGTGGAATTTAGTGTCCGTTAAAATATATAAAGAAAAGAAGCTTAGCGGCAAGCGGACAGAGTAGTGCGTCTATCTTTTGCATTAAAGTACACAGGGAGGCCAAAGATAATGGAATCCCTGGGGCACAGGTAGACAATGACAGGCTGTTTCGTTCTTGTTAGAACTCATCAGAAAGCCATAACCCGTAAGCGACCCCCAGTACAGCGAGCCTGTTCTTTCAAGGCGTTTTTAAGAAATAAAGTGGCCGTTCCGTGCTTGATTTATTTAGATTTATTTATATTTCTACGTTTTCACGTTAGATTGCTATCTTTTGCATTGAGTTGATTCCTTCTGATGGCGTTACTGGGTTTTCATCGCATTTTTATTTCTTAAAAACGCCTTGAAAGAACAGGCTCGCTATACTGGGGGTCGCTTACGGGTTATGGCTTTCTGATGAGTTCTAACAAGAACGAAACAGCCTGTCATTGTCTACCTGTGCCCCAGGGATTCCATTCCTTTAGCGTCCCTGTGTACTTTAATGCAAAAGATAGACGCACTTCTCTGTCTACTTGCCGCTAAGCTTCTTTTCTTTATATATTTTAACGGACACTGAATTCCACTATTTTATTAAATTTAATTTCAAAAATATTTATATTGCCAGTTATGCTGCTATAAAGGAGGCGTAATTGGAAATATAACAATTTCTTGGATATTAATTGTCACAAACGGCCCTGAGCTATAATGGGTACAATAGGTACCTAACATAAAGCTACAGTTAACACTTTTTAGTATTTTCCATCCTGAAAAACTGGGGAAAGTGGGTTTAAATAATATATCGACTTTTGGAATTTTTTTTTTTAATGTAACGAATGGTACTGCACCGTAGTAAGTACTAGTAAGTGCCTGATATAAAGCTGTAATCAACGCAATAATAAAATTCAATTCTTAAAGCTTCGTATTTTAAAAACTACAATTATATAATCAGAAGATCTTACACAGCTTGATTTTTTAACCATCTTCCTAAAAGAGATAATGTGAACACACACTCATTGTTCTTAGTGGTACAAGAGACAGCATATATAATAAGCTAAAAATGGAACGGATTGATTAAACTTTAATGAAAATAGGGGCTTTTGAAACGCAATAAGTACTAACTTTTTAACTACTCAATAATACTTAATAAACAATATAGAGTTAATAGTGACTAAATTTAAATATACGTACACAAATAAATTGAAACCTATTAAATATAAAATTAATCATATGGGTGTTTATTGGTGGCAAATGGTACAAACCATAATAATTTAAGCATAGATTTATCTGTGTCTGCAAATAGAACTACTGTGGTTAATTACCGCAATATAATTATACAACAGAGTAGATCAATTCCATATAATAATGTTTGTGTAATCAAAATTATGGTCAAGCTTAATTATTGTAATTTCCCATTTGGAAAATTCGAAATTTACAGGTTTATAATGTATATTTGATAATCTAAAAACAATAAATTTAAATGACCAATGTTAGGCTAAAGTTTTACACCCATAGTCATTATAGGATTTTCAATTTAGACCATCAAATTATTTAGAATTCATGGTGTCCCAGTTGCGTTTTCACTGTGACATTATTTTGATATGCCATAATCATGACGCTTTCTTGTTAATTTGATTTTTTTTTTAATTAAATTGTTTTACCGAAAATGGTATATTATGAATTTAGTGTTGTAAAATAGCTATTTATGCCATCAGTTACGAAATGCCTAATTTTGTGTAACGCGTGAGATTTTTGCGGAACAAACGAAGTGAGTTTCGCAAAAACTCACAAGTTACACAAAATATCATTTCGTAACGTATTGCATACAAGATTTTTTCTAATTTTGAAGAAAGTAATAAAAAAATAAAATTTAATATAATTGATAAAAATTTGGAAAACATAAATTTAGTTTTTCTAATTTTGACATATAACTGATGGCATAAATAGCTATTGTTGCTGTTACTTCATGTTAGTTGTCAGTTTGACATTTTGTAAAAAAAGTCTAGACGGAAGGTTTTTAGCGAGATTGATATATTTTTAGTTTTATTTTAAAAAAATGAGTCATTCAAGTTCTGAAGAGCTACCAAGCGATATTGAAGAGGCAGCAGGTAATGCTCTATTATCGGTAATTCCCAAAAAGTCAAAGGCAGTTTATGATTTGGCATACGAAAAATTTGTTACGTGGTGTGATGAGAAGAAAATTAAACATGTTAATGAGAAAGTTTTACTTGCATATTTCGAGGGTAAGAAAGATCTAAAAGTTTCCACATTATGGACACTTTACTCAATGTTAAGGTCTGAACTAAATCTGAAAAGGAATATTGATATTAAAAAATATACAAATTTGGTAGCATATATTAAAAGGCAAGCAGACGGGTACAGTGCTAAAAAGTCAAAAGTTTTTATTAAAAAAGATTTTGCTAAATTTTTGTTGGAAGCTGATGACAAAGAATACTTAATGGCTAAGGTTGCAATGATAATTGGAATGGCAGGAGCATGCAGAAAAGCAGAATTAACTTTTCTTCCAGTTGAAAATGTTATAGACGAAGGAAGCCATTTTCGTGTTGATATCCCACCTTTAAAAACAAAAGTTATACGGCAGTGTGCAATTACCACTGGAGAAATTGAAAATACAAATCTTGTTGAAATATTAAGAAAATATATTAAATTGCGTCCCCAGATTCTTAAACACAACAGATTTTCTGTAAATAATGCGAATGGAAAATGTACCAGAAATCCTGTGGGAATTAACACATTTAGCAGTCTGCCAAAAGTTATTGCACAATTTCTTGGTCTTTCAAATCCTGTTCTATATACTGGCCACTGTTTCAGAAGAAGCTCTGCCACTTTCCTAGCAGACAGTGGCGCTGATCTTTTAAAATTAAAGAGGCACGAAGGTTGGAAATCTAGCTCTGTTGCGGAGGGATATGTTAAAAATTCCATGAATAATAAAAAACTTATAGCGCAAGAAATATTTGGTGAAACATCTAATGCAATGTGTGTCGCTTCCCAAATAACAGAAGTTCGAGCAATGAAAAAAATATGTCGTCGGGAATTAATTTGAATAATTGCAATAATTGTGTTATCAATATTTATAATAATTAATTAATTTATAATTTATGTTTTTAACTTGTATTATAACAGTTTAATAAATAGAATAATTCTTTTTGTCACTAATTTTTAAATACATTTTTCGTCACCAATTGCATAAAATTTTACTTTATGCAACTAGTTACAAAAAGTAAGACGTTTCATAATGTCCATCAGTTTTAAAAAGTGTCACTTTATATGTCAAAATTAGAAAAAGCATATTACGCACGATTGAAAAAATTGTGAACGAGGTGTGTAGCGGCGAGGTCGGTTATTACATGAGTACGTAATTGCTTTACAACACGCAATACATACTATACTTTTTCTACTAGTCTTACTAATAAATTTAAGATCGGTTTACAATTTATAAAGTATCGATTTGAACTTTAAATTTTAAATAATGACAATGTCACTATCAAATATTCAAAACGCAAGACAGATAATTGTCACGATTTGAGTGGTTCAAGGCTAACTTGTTTGTTATACTAGGTATCATAACGCATAGTTGTGTATTTTTATGCATCATAACGCACAGTTGTGCGGTTTTATTCTTTATTTATACTAATCAGATAACTTCGATTGTGAGAAAACAATGCTTGCCAATGTCATTTATGTCACAATAAAACTTGCTGGTTAGTTAATTCTGGTTAAATATTTTTTTCTACTACCACATGGAAATTTGCTATTTTCTTTACACGTAAGTGACAGGAAAAAGTAGGCTATTCCAGTTAACTGTATGGCAAAGTTCCATATTCTTACTGTTCAGTAAATTTTCTCATTTTTAAAGAACCTGCAACCTGCTGAATTAGAAAATTAATTTCACTTAGCATTATTATTAAGTAACTTTTACCCTAATTTCTAATATGAGGATCTGGCGAAGCGACATAACATCTAGTTTTAAATCCAATGGTCGTAAGTTCAAACCCGACAGTCTACAAATTTCTTAACATTTGTTAGCACAAAGTAAAACATAACCCAACTTAATTTTTTTTAAATGGGAAGATATCACTTGTGATACCTTTTTGGAAAGGTCTTTTAAAGAGAAAATTAAACATCCTATTGTTTTTAATTTGTTTATATTTTTTATTGAAAAATAATTAACTTGGGTTGTTTCACCTTGTAAAAAAAATTTTGTGGTGCCAAAATGTAGCTCATGCAAAATTTCAATCGACGTTTTTTTTGTATTTTTCAAAAAAACTTTTTTCTTCTTCCAGCGACTTTGTTCCAGTTAAAGTCCCCACCGTGTATATAAGTGGAGTAATTCTCTAATCAATGTCCATGAATCATTAAAAAGCTACAATTGTTTTACTGGAGAATGTATATTAAAAATATTTCACAAGGAACCAATTGATAAATTAGTACAGTGTATTTCAACGGTAGATATGCACACAAGTAATAAAATATATTTAATATTAAATATCTTCTAAACCATATCCTCTCTGTTGGCTTTCCCATTTCTTTTTGGAAGCTTTTTCATTCTGATGCCTCAAAAAAGTTTGATTGAATTAATAATTTTTTATTTTGTAAATTTATATTTTTATAATTTTTGCACTCTATACAACAAAATCAAGATTTCGTATTCAAATATTAGGCAAACGAAGTTATGAAGAAGGACTTTTTCTCGAAAAACTGGTATCTATAGTTAGGTCTATCCGTGGACAAACTGTACATTTATGATTTTTTTTTAAATCCAATTATATACAGAATTATTATCTAATATTTTCGTTATTTTTAAGTAGCGATTACTTAAATGATTGCCTTTTATTAATATAACCTTATTAGCAATTAATGCAGGACACATTTTAACCCATAATTTTGTTTCAGACCGAGCTGGCGATCCGTTATAATGACATATCACCGCTGGAAAATCATCACTGCAGCGTGGCATTTAGAATTTTGGAAATGGAAGATTGTAACATCTTCAAGTCGTTCAGCAGTGAAGATTTTAAACAAGTGCGAGAGGGAATGATTCGCAGTATTTTGGCCACCGACATGGCTAGACACAATGAAATTTTAACAAACTTTAAAGATATCGTGCCCACTTTTGACTATAATGATAAAGCTCATGTGAATTCTGTAAGTATATATTATAGTCATATTGTTACTATTTATTAAAGAAATTTATTAATGTCAATGATCCCAAACAGCAGTCAGGGTAGAATTCGTTTGAAGTGGGCTTCGGGGCCAAGGATAGGTTACAACACAAGGCTAGTGTGTCAACCGTCCATCGCTAAAACCTTTTCGGTTTTATATTATTAAATTTAATATTTTTTGTCGGCTGACTCACACCGACATGAGTGATTTATAGAGACATGAGCATCGAAAAAATACATATATGGTTAAAGTAGTATTGCATTATTATTTTAGTAGACACATTGTCTACGAAACTGCAAAAATAAAAACAGGTCCGTATTCAAAAAAAATATATTTCTGATGATGTACCCGCACTCCGATACGTCACAACCAATTTCTGATAACAATGATTTATGAGAAATAAAGAAAGGCAATGAAAATATAAAATTAATTTTTGACCATCTCTTACCATCACTCTACCATCTTAAATAAAGCTCAAAAACCATAAAAGTAGAAACGGGAATTTTCGCGTTTTTCCGAATGTCTTCGGAAGTACCTACTTATTTGGAATTTACCAAATTTGTCGACGGCTTGTTAGTTGTCTTTAAAATGTGCAACTTTGCTTAATGTAATCTTCGCGGATATCTTACCGACAATTTGATGTATATCTTCTTTAAGACATTAAAAAGTTCAAATTAAAAATCGCATGGTTTATTAAGCTTTGTGTATAATTCTAAATAGGGTTAAACAACATATAAACTAATAAAGATTTTTATTAAAATTAATGATGCTGAAGAATGGTGTTTTCTGTCCAATTTAAAATCCTTTTAAAAAGGCACGTTATCTTTCCATGACTTACTTGTAATTATGCTTTTTAACGACTCTTTTAAAGAAAGAATGAAAAAGTTTAAAAAGTCGAAAGTATTTTTCAGAACTTTTAAAAAGGTTTAGATCATTAGGTAATAACAATTAAGTTGTATAAAATGTTTTGGAAAATCATTTATTTTCTGATAATGAGACAGCGGAAATAAGAAAAGATTTTATAACGAGAAAAATTTGGTAAAACTTTTAACTTATTTTATTTTCCTTAGGGCCAATTTTAATTTTTGATTTAAATTGCAAGGTTCACTTTAAATCATAGTCAAGTTATAAAGTGGGATTGACAGCAAAGATCGATTTAAGAGTGATCAATCTGGTCATAACTTAATACCTATACAGGGTGATTCACGTTGAGTGGCCTATTAGAAGATCTCGAAAATGAGTAAACTTATCTTTCTAAAAATTTGATAGCAGGCATAGTTAGCTTTGAGCTTTTAAAACATTATATTTTGATGTTTTTATTACTCCGGTTATACCGGAAGTTAATGTCAACTTTGCTATTTTAAATGGAATACCCTATATATTTTAGCATTTTTGATTACCTTAATAAAATCTAAATAACTTTTGTTAATAATAATCTATTCTTATCTCTAACCGTTTTTGAGATATGAATTATAAAAGGATTTTTTTGTGTAAAAACGCTCCGAGAAGAAAGTTTAGTAACTCTGAAACTAATAAAGGTAAACATTTAAAATTTTGTAAGCTTTCAAATAATACATAGATCTTTAGTATAAATTACTTAGGTTTCACGTTTTTTATACAGGAAGTTTTTAAAATTGTGCCAATATTTCCATTTAAATAAATGTACATAAGTCAATTTTTGCAAATGGAACACCCTATTTTTTAGCTTACTAACGTATAGAGAATTAAATTTCCTATCTAAACGCTTAATATGTTACAATCCACATTTTTAGTCGTTTTGGAATTATGAGCAATTTAAATAAAAAATCTTAAAATTTCTGTTTGTGTAAATGTTTATTTTTGAAAAGAAAAAATTGTAATTGTAAAATTAACTTACTTTTTAAGAAATGCATGAAATATAAATTTCACACCACCTCAAGTAAAACTTAACTACTGGTCAGTGTTGCCACAGAGTTGTTTTCAGTCGACACAGATTTGCTTAAAAAACGTAACAGGTTGACCAAAATAGTAACAGCATTCTAGAGAATACAAAAAGAACAGATTTGCAAAAATAATTACAGCGTTGTAGCAGGATTGTTTGGGATGGGTGGGCCCTATGATTTTTGGATAGGCACTACCTAAATCAAAAATATTGACTTCTTTCGATGTAACATATAACGTGATGAGATGAAAAAAAGATAAAAGTCCCGCATCTTGTCCGAACACTGACTTCTAAAAAAAATATTTTCCTACGACCACCTATGAAAATGAGAAAAAAAGCACGGTTAACTTGGCTCGAAAGCGCAGAATATCACACGCGTGTTGAAAGAAAATATTTCAATTCTAGAGTGAAAATACAAGGCACACTATTTAATTTAAACATATGATGCCAATTTGACAGACCACACCTATTTATTAAAAAGAACACATTTTAGAAAGCAGTTTAGTTTATTTATCACGTATTTGTCGAGTGATTTAGAATTACAGTGTGAAAATACGCTATCTGAAATTATAAAAAAGTTAAGAATATACTGGAAAATCTTTTACTAGTCAAAACAAGCCCCGCTGAAGAAAATGTCATATATTAAACTTAAGCAAGAAATGTTTATGGGTCGCCATAGTGTAGTGACTAGAGCCATGACCTACAGATCGAAAGATCACAGGTTCAAATCCCATCAGGAGTACTTGACTTTTTTTTATGAAAACATTAAATAATTTATAGAATTATTTGAATTAAAATCTTCCTTGTTCGGTGATTTTTTTAAATTTATGTTTAATGCATCTTTCCTGGATTAAATAAAAAAATTCATTCAACAAGGAAGATTTCAATTCAAAATATATTCAATAATTTATTTATTGCTTTTATAAAAAAAATTCAAGTACTCCTGATGGGATTTGAACCTGTCACCTTTCGATCTGTGAAATTCGCATCATATGTTTAAATTAAATAGTGTGCCTTGTATTTCCACTCTAGAGTTGAAATATTTTTTTTCAACTCTAGAGTTGAAATATCTTTTTCACAAATCAAAGGTTTTTTTTAATAATTCTTTATGGTCGTAGGAAAAATCGTGTACATTACTTGTGTGATTATTCTAAAACTCGGAGAATTTCCGCACTCGGCTAACGCCTCGTACTAAATATCTCCTCGTTTGGAAAGTATCACTTTCATCACTTGTTATGTAATATACTAATTCATCGTCCTCTTTAAAGACGGACGTTCCTAACATTACGACGGCTTAAAAAACGTAATAGATTAGTTAAAGGCATAACAGATTGGCAACACTGAGTAGCATGTCAGCAGTGTCACCACCTGCCGACCGGTTTTTGTACTAAAACCTATGGTATCGGCGTTCTTGGGTTGTATAGCGCCATCTCTTGGTAGTCCCACACCAAAAACCCGAAAAATTATTAGGTAGTTCGAAAAATATGTTGCGTATAAATACTGTAAAAAATAAATAGCTGTAATTTTGCATAACAAATAGTTAAAAAAATATTTTTGCTTTGTAAGTTTTCATAAAAGTTGTAAATTTACTATATCCGTAAAGAAATCATACTTACCCATGGAAATATAGCTTATATATAGTGAACAAATAATAATCCCTGATTATTTAGCGTAAGAAATACAATAAATATTGTGAAATTTTATCATTATTTTTTACAGTGTACATAACAACTTATGATAAGGTTGATTATACTTAATGGACGCTTTTACTAGATTTTGATTGTAATATAAGTATAAAAAAACAAAAAATAAAGTTTTCTGTGTTTATACTTTTTAATATTTTTAAACCATCACTGAGAAAATAAATAAATTTAAAAAAATATTGGAACAATAATACGAAATTTATCGAATATACACTATTGGCAAGTATGGGCTAAACCTTCAGTTAAAACGAGACACGTGACCACTCCTACATTAAAACTGAAAGGGGGATATGTGTGTGGTGTGGCCGAGTCCACGTATCGATTGCTCCCGTGCCTGCTTCAACTGCGTGTTCTAATGAATGGAAGGTGGGAAGTACGGGAGAGCGTGTTCTCTGTTTAACGTGTTAAACGCTACAAGTAATCTCCGTCTGATGCGTTTATATCGGCACCCTAGATTAAAGTTTGCCAATAGTGTACGTCATGTAAACGGTAGCTTAACAAAGTTGCCAATGTTCTCTAAAATGTTTATATGTGTTTACAATGAGTCTGAAAAGTAATCCAATAGAAATAATTGTCCAAAATGGACTAAAAAAATTATCATATTATTTCCAAAATATTATCTATATTTCGTCTTAAAATAAGTTATTAAAGTTCTGGCAACAAAATATATTATTTAACTAGCATAAAAGGTTTTACATGTGGCAACACCGAAATTATTGACAGAAGACCAAGCTAATGAAATGACAGTTGAAAAAAGTCTAACCTAAGTTGTATGTCGATGTTTCTGCTCTATGAGCAAATAAATTAAAAGAACGGTTATTTTAAACAAAAATACCTCAAAATTTCACAGTAATTCGGATGTAGGTGGGATGTAAACAAAAAACCGGACATGACAAGTAAAAGATCGTTAATGATGCTCACTGTAAGTTTTTATCGGATCGACGTCATACAGTAATCGGGCCTGTTTAGCGTTTTTAAAATTTATGGACAGTGTGCATGAGCACAATGTTAATGAGCCGCAAAAAATGCATGCTATGATCTAACAATAGTTTGATAAACATTATATTACCGACTTCACAATTTAAATGCCAAAACTATTAAATATGAGAATAGTGAATGAGCCCATTTGAACTCCCATTTGAACTTTATTTGCCGTCAATCTCACATTATAAAATGACCATTTTTGCAAATTTTTGATTTAAACTGAACCTTGCGAATTAAATCGACTTTATGAAATTGGCCCTAAATGTAAAAATAATAAATATTACTAGATGTATCAACCCTGCATATTGGTTGGTTGGTTGGTTTAAGGCGGGGGTCGGGCATTTGTCTCAAGCTTTTTGCACTGCAGCCTAGTGGCTTATTGTGCTCCCCTATCTTGCTAGAAAAGGTTTGTTCCTTTTATAAGGTCCATCAAATTCGTACCAAGTTTGTCATGTGGGAGGTTATCCCCACATTGGATGTCTCCGAAGATTCTGAGTCTTCCTCGGGTCAGTGCTTTGCAGTTATATATGATATGTGAGGCGGTTTCGTCCTCATCGCCGCAATGCCTACTTTTAATGGGACCATTGTAAATTCCTACTCGGCGTAGGTGTTTTCTTAAGCAGTGGCCTGTTAGTAGGCCGACCACTTGTTTTAGCTGGGTGCGCGTTAGAGGCATCATTCCAGTTGATATTGATCCAATTGTGGCCCTCGCTTGGGTATGACCAGGTATCCTGTTCCATCGGGATAGGTGTTGTTGTTGTGCCCACCTGTCCGATGCTGCTCTGGTTGCCTGTTTTAATATGCCAAGGGCGGGTTCAGGGCCCCTGAGTTTTTGAGATGATCCGGCTCTTGCCAGTTCATCGGCCTTTTCGTTGCCTGCTATCCCTGAGTGGCCAGGAACCCATAGAAGTTCTACCTTGTTGTTCCTTGCGGCCAGGTCGTTTAGGCACTCCAGTGTGATCCTCGATTTGAGTCGACTGGAGTTCAGGGCCTTGAGAGCAGCTTGGCTGTCTGACAGAATGTATATCTCTTGGTCGTGGTAGCCCTTATCGATATTTTTCTGCACACATGCTTGTATAGCACGTATTTCTGCTTGGTATACTGTGGCGTAGTTTCCCAGGGGAATGCTGATTTCCATTCTGGGTCTTTCCCCAAATATACCTGCGCCTACTCCGTCGGCCGTTTTTGATCCATCAGTGTACCAAACCAGGCCCATTACTTACTGCCCATTGGTGTGCAGTGTCAATTAAAGCAGGCTAGGCTAAATTATAAAATATTAAATTACTTACTATTTTCTGCTAGTCTTTTCATTAACAACCGGAACATAATACAAAAATACAAATACCATTAAATTAAATTCGGTTTAACTTCAAATGTTTTTAAAAGGAATGAAATTTTTAGTTGTTGCACATAATTTTGATTTTCACTGCACTTACACGCACACAATCACACACACCAGCCCCCACCCACCCATCCTCATACCCACCCTCACACAGACTGCATTATTGTTCTTTTATTTTAATCTTAGGCATTACTTAAACAACACTATAGACCCACCCATACACCACTAACACAACTCCGTAGCTTATTAAAAATAATATTTATTCAGCAAAAATAAAATCATCGATCGGATCGATTCCTGTTCATTATTCAATGAAATGAAATAAAATAAGAACATTTATCTCAACAAATTGTAATTAAATTTTCGAACAGTATTACAATAAGTTTTTTGTTCTAGCTCTGTATGGTATTAATCAAGGTATCAGACATATCGAATGAAGCTCGACCCATGGATATAGCGGAACCATGGTTAGACAGACTTCTGCAGGAATTTTTTAAACAAAGTGATGCAGAAAAGTTAGAAGGCCTACCGGTAACTCCGTTTATGGACAGGGAAAAAATTACGAAACCTGCGTCACAATGTTCATTTATTGGCTTTGTGTTGCTACCACTTTTTGAAGCTTTAGGTGAATTGTTAACTGAACTACAAGTAAGTTTAATCAGATTGAGTCAAGAACTATATGTAATACTAAGCTTAAGGCGGTCCTCTAGTTTTTCGGGTTGAAAAAATCGATTTTATTTTTTTTCATAAATCACATCTACAACATGTGTAGAAAATGTGTGCCAAAGGATTTTTCGATATTCGAAGTGGTTCACAAGTTACGGCCCTGGAACGGAGCAGGTATACGGAGCGCTCGCCGGGCTGCTCCAAAAGCCGAGCGGCGCTTACCGACCGTTTAGAAAGGCGCACGAGTGATGTTGTAAAACAGGCCAGAATCGCGAAAAGAGAATACGGAGCAGCTCTGCGTGACTTCCAAGAAGAAGAGGAAGGCCTATTGTATGGTCCAGGCATAGCAGATTGATGGTAAGATGACATTTTTAGTATAAATCACATGCGGGAACTTTCAAACGCGTTTTTCTCAAAACACCATTTTTCGAAACGGTGACCGCGAAATTTCAGAAACTGCTGCATCGATCTTGTTCAAATTTAAACATCATCTTTAATATGTTATAACCAGCGATTGAACTAGGATTATCATGATTGCATCGATAGTTTTTTTTTGTACGAGCGAAAAACTTAAGAAAAAATTAGTAAAAAATAGAATGTAATTTTCATAAGTGTAATTTAGAATTCACTCTAGTTCAATTGCTAGTCTTAAATATGAAGATTAAAATGCCGTTTGGTTTTTTGATTTCAGATAAGCAGAACAGCCGCAATCTTGGTCACCATCAAGCACCTCTTTTACTTGATAAATTCCTGTCAGCCACTATACATTTTATTCTATTATATATTTTGACTTCAAAAAATTTGTAAAGCTTATTTAAATGTTAATAAAGATTATGCAAAAACAATGAGATTGATTATTTCGATGGTTTGTCCGTAAAAAATTATTGAAAAAGCCGTGAAAAAACAGCCGAGAAACTAGAGGACTCCCTTAAATTTGTGTGCCAATTCTGTCACGATTCTTAAAACTTACAGCGGTCTCAGCCACCGCCAACATCTGTGAGATTTTCATTTCTTCTAGTACCAGAGCGCCGCATACTACAGTTATATAACGAGCACTACGGCATTATACAAAAGGATAATACGTGCTTAAAACTTCAAACTGCAATGTTTTAGTGCTACATATAAGTATAAGTACAGAAGAAGAATTTTAAAAAATTTATAAGTAATAAAACATTTTTTCTATGTATCTTTTTATATCATGATGATTCTGATCATTTAGAGCCAACTTAAAAAAAAAGGATTTGTGATTTGAAGAATTTGTCCATTTTTACTCAAAGTGATCTGATATTTAATATTTTATAAGAAAAAAGACCCAAAACCTCGTCCAGAATTTTTTTTCAGTCTGTTTATTTTTGTTATGTTTTGCCTGAAACTTTTTAAACAGTTTAAAAAAATTTAAATTGTTTTTAAAACAAACATATAAGCACATCACAGTAACAAAACTAGACAAACGTTCCAGTTACCCTTTTTTCACTTGGAAGCATTGCTTTTTTTTTAGATCTAAGGCAAAAACCATATGAATTAAGGTATATATGCTATATTAATAAAATAAATAAACTACTAATAATGAATAAAATTACTTTTCAAAACCTTTAGTCATTTCCAAGAGTATGTAAGGTAAATCTTATTGAAATAATAAACGACCTAAACACCAACTTTCTGTTGTAATTTTAATATTTAAGTCATCCTAAAACTAATTGCCATGGCCGTAAAAGTAAAAAAGGGTTAAACTGAAATAGTGATGTGTGTCATTGACAAAACGTTAAAATTTTAAAAATCTTTGTATAGTATTAAATTACTAAAGCTTAGAAATCCCTATACCTGTGTTTAAAATTCCAGGTCCGTATTTAAAAAAATTAAATTAAGGTTGATATCTAAAGAACTAAACGTCGAATTTAAAAACTAATTACGCCATTTTGTAGACTTAAAAAACGGCTAGTTTTTTTTTTGTTTCTTCTAAGTCAAAAATGAATACATAAAATATTAAACACTAAAATCAAAAATTTCGGTTTTTCGGATATCTTAGAAGGTATTCGGAATATTTACAATCTTCTTTCTATACAAATTATTAAGCCTTAAAATACGCGACTTTGCCTCAATTAAATCATTTATTGATTCCCTTGTACGCATACGAATTTGTAGTACCATGTATACAGTGTGGTCACTGTTTGCAACTCGATGTATGTGTTACCAACCAATAAAAGTTTTATGAAAATAAAGTTGATTTTAAATATTACTTTATATCGTTTTAAATTTTTAGATGTTTAAAAACATCTGAAATGTACATACTTACATAGTTGTCAAACCATTACATGATTGAGGCAGAGTTTATTAACAAAACAAGCAACCTATATTATTACCTCTTAATTGTATTAAAAATGTACCGAATTTTCATAAAAAGTTAATCAAATAACCAAAAATTACCAGTTTATATGGTTTAAACTAGAGGATTAAATATTTAATTTGCCGTAATATTAGTGGCTTTTTGGTATTAAGGCAATAATTATTATTTTTTCAGGATCTCATAGTACAACCAGTAAGAGATGCACTGGATTATTACAAAAGACTAAATGACATGACGAGAGAAGAAAGACTGCACCGTAAAAGTATAGTGGCTGAACTAGCTGATCAGCATAATAACTCGGCAAATCAAAGTCCGGATGGCGGAACTGGCAACCTTGCTCTTCCAAAATCCAATTCAAATATTAGCTTTAAATCCAAAGCTTTAAGTAGTAGGTCAAGGTAAGATTTGATATTTAATATTGATTTATTAGCTTACGAGAATTTACTTATGAATCAACATACACAGTTATTGTTTACTTAGCTACTATTTTCATGAAATCAATTTTAATGATTTAAGAAGTAAATAACTACGTTCTTTATACGCTTCTGGTGAAAAACTAACTTTAACATCATGATGGCGACTACAATGTCTGTTAGATAACTAATATTTAAGTTGATTCAGTCCTGTAGCAATAGGTGGTGACTAAAATGTTTAACTTGGATGGCTTAAATTTGTGCTGCGATACAGTATTCACAGTGGTTCTTTACTTGTGCGTCACTGTTCAACGATTCAGCGACAAAGTGGTTTGCAACTCCCCATCTTTATTTAATATAATAATAAAGGTGAATAAAAACATAACCCAACGTTTTCCAGGCACTATTCTATGGCGAAATTAAACGTGAAAATTGTCAGGAAGAGTTGAAGATTGATTTGACTATTTAAGTTTATTATTTTTTGAAGGTTGTCCATTGTGTCATCGTTTTTTTCATTATCATTTATAATTTTTTAACTCTCACATGGATATTTGCTGTTTTCTTTACACTTAAGTCATGAGAAAAGTATGCAATTCCAGTTAACTGTACGGCACAATTTCATATTCTTACTGTCAGTGCTGAACAGTGTTGCAACCTTTAAAAATAAATTTTCTCATTTTTAAAGAAAAATTCCACGAATTTACACAATATGCATAGGGGAGCCTGTTCGACAGTGAACCAGTCGGGAACAGTGAACCACAACAAAATTGAGAAATCTGACAACGTCACAAATTACTTATTTGGTAGAAACGGTCATAAGGTGATCCGCTGTTGTCCCTTCAGTCAACGGGCGTCTGCTGTAAAAAGTACACGTGGTGTTTAAGAAAATTTGTTTTCGTGTGAAAGATTGTAAAAATTTCAAGTAAGTATTGGGATTTTTATTATTTTATAGCTTCTTTTCATCTTCACAATTTATCTTGCATGGTATTTTCAATGTATTTGGCCATATATACAGCAAAACTGTTTTTGTATTTGTAACGTTTTTCTTATATTTTTATAGCCAAATAAAATGGCGGTGCCGGTGGTACACACTGAACCAAATTCAACGGTTCCACAGTGAGCTGGTTCACTGTGGACCCATAAGTTAAATAATTAAATTGTATATCATGGTGCACATATCCTTGGTTTACCAGCTTAATCATTTTTGCACTTGGGATTACCTATGTTATTTTTTTTAGGATGCCGCGTCACAAAAAAGTAAAGAGAAAAATTGGAGCACACACAGAGGAGCAAATGAGAGCTGCTCTAGAAATGGTCGAACAAGGTATAAGCCGACGTCAAGCAGCTAAGCAAAATAATATCCCCTATCCCACTCTTCGTCGTTATGTACAAAAAAGGACCGAATTTGGTAATAACGTTCCATTAATTCCCAATTATGAAGTAAATCGGGTATTTACTTTGGCACAAGAAAATATGTTGGTTGATTACTATAAGATGTGTGCACTTAAGTTTTATGGATTGACCATCAAAGATTGCAGACAAGTTGCTTATGACATGGCAAGACTGAACAACATTAAAATGCCAGAATCCTGGAAAAGAAACTCCATAGCAGGCTTGGAATGGTTTCGATGCTTTCGAAACAGGCATCAAGATATCTCATTAAGAAAACCAGAATGTTGTAGTCTTGCAAGGGCTACGGCGTTTAACCGAGAAAATGTTAAAACATTTTTTGATAATTTAGCACATGTTTTAAAGAGAGAGCCGAAGTTTGCCGATGGAACGCGTATTTACAATTTAGACGAAACTGGAACTACGACAGTTCAGAAGCCCCAAAAGGTCATTGCTCCAACTGGATTATCAAACGTCGGAAAGGTGACCAGTGGCGAGAAAGGAACTTTGGTAACAACATGTTGCATGGTAAGTGCAACTGGACATGCGTTGCCCCCAGCAATTGTTTTCCCTAGGAAAAATTTTAGAGACATAATGCTGCATGGATCTCCTCCCGGAACCTTAGGACTGGCTGCTCCTACTGGATGGATGAACTCTAATCTATTTGTTGATGTTATGAAACACTTCGTTGCCCACACCTCTTCATCACCAGCAAATCCATCATTGCTAATCATGGATAATCATGAATCTCATCTATCCATAGAAGCGTTAGATTTAGCAAAAAGTTCTGGAGTCACAATCCTTACTTTGCATCCACACACATCAGCTAAAATGCAGCCATTAGATGTGGGGTTACTAAGTCCGTTTAAGACATATTACTATTCAGCTATGGAGTCATGGATGCTTCGTTATCCTGGAAAGCCTGTAACTATATACCAAATTGCTGAGTTTATCGGTCATGCCTATCCAAGGGCAATGACGCCTATGAATGTAGTCGCAGCCTTTTCCAAGTGTGGAATTTTTCCTTTTAATAGGGACATATTTTCCGACATTGACTTTTTACCAAGCAGTGTAACAGATCGCCCTCAACCTGACATTGAAACAGAAAATGCTCAACCTGGAACAAGTAAATCGGCTCCCATTGAAATAATTGACCCTTTCTCATCGAGCATTATCACCGAAGAGCCTCAACCAGGACCAAGTGGAACCTCAAATATTGCAAAAGATCCAAGTTCCGAGCCTACAACTAAAACATTTATAACACCAGATATATTTCGTCAGCCGTTAAAGGCAGGTCCTCGCACTGATAAGAGAAAACGTAGAAAAGTTAGAAAAAGCATAATAGCGACAGATACACCAGAAAAAGATGCCATAGCTATCGAAAGAGCAGGTACGAAAGCAAAGCAAAATAAATGCAAAAGGCAGGTTTTACAAGATTCGACAGGACCCAATAAGGTCCTATCTAAGAACCCAAAAACGAGGCGCAGACAGAAATCTGATTCAGAGACAGATGAATCTACAGAAGAACTTATAAGTAGCAATAGCTCATCTGGTAGTGAATGGTATGATGAGCCGGAAAATGATATTTTAATTTTAGATGAAAATTTTGCTAATTTGCCACGCAATCCTCAAGTAGGTGAATATGTTTTGGTTCACTTTACAACAAAAAAACTCTCGATCTATTATATAGCGAAAATTCTAAAGCAGAACGATAATGATGATTATTCTGTATCATTTTTAAGAATGAAACATAAAGAAAACCAGACATTTGTGTTTCCAACAGAACTGGACTCTGCGGATGTCAAAAAGTCTGATATTAAGTTTATCCTCCCTTCACCCCAAATCATAGGTACCAAAAGAAGGCAAGAAACATTTACTTTTAAAGTCAATTTGTCTTTATTAAATATGCGCTGATTTTAGGGTTATTTAATTATTTTATTTTATGCGTTACAATGTGTAAGATTTTTTTATATTCCCTTATTTGTAGAAGAGTAATTATTTCATTTTTATTTTGTATTCGTATTTTATGCTGCAAATAAAGTTTTTCAAAAATTTGATTCATTACTGTCTTCATAGATAAGGTTGGCTCACTGTGTATTTAGGTGTGGTTCACTGTTAAAAGTACTATGGTTAAGTGTGGACCAAACCTGGTCCACAATTAACCAAATGCAATTTTTTTTAAATTCAACTATTTGTTGTTTTTTTTTCATTTTCTAAACCAAAAATTGTTCCAAAACCGAAGGTATGCAGCGTTTCCAATAAACTCCTGAAAAAAAAATTGCATACCGATGAAAGTAAAATTTTTTACAGCATTAAAAAAAAAAGTGGTTCACTGTCGAACAGGCTCCCCTACATTCTTTTTATAGCAAATCACAACCACAGGTGATCATAAAGAATATCATACAAATATAAAACTGTGCGTACAAATTACCGTTTTTCCTTTTCGCCGACCTATCATTCCTCTGCACTTTGTTCTCACAAATCTGAAAATTTCCCATTAATTATTTTTATTTTTTTCGAAGTAAAGTAAAATAATAAGATCTTTATAATTGTTTGCTTTAGCTTTTTCATGATTCTGTTTTGTGCATTTGCAGTTGTTTGTTACAACGCCTTTCGACTCAAACATAGTAATACTTTTTTTGTATTGCCTACTTGGTAGAAATGGGTCTATCAGGGAAATAAACCGAAAACATATCAGATACAATACTTAAGCTTTTCCCGGAATAGTACCATTTTATCACAGTGACTTTTTTTTTATTGTGTAACTCATAACAACCATACAGAGACCCTAAACGAGTCTCTCTACAACACCGCTCTAAAGTCAACAGTGGAGCAAATATTTGAACAGTGTAAAACTTGCATGGGATTTCCTATGTTTCCAACCACGATGCATCTCCCGGTATATTAACAAGACTCTAGAAATGCTTTATCAACAAAACCTTATGTCATTTATAAACATAATGTCAAAGTTTTGGGTGAAACACATTGACCGATAATATTTAGAAGACTAAAAAATATTATAATATAATTGTAATAGTTTTTTTTATCATTGCTTTATTTTCATATATCTTATGGATTTTTTTTGTGCAGTAATTCATCAAATGCCGTATCTGTGTTCAGACCTCTCAAAAGACTGGTTAGATAAATTGCGAGTCAGGCTATCCGAATCATGTTATTAATTTTAAAATTATGCTGCCACTTTATCTTTAAGAAATGTACATAAATATAAATAGATTTTAGGAAATAGTCCATAAGTGGAGTGGAAAGTTAATTGAAAAGAAATATAGTAGTTTGTACAACAAGAGTGGATAAGATGTCTATATCACACGAGAAAGTAAATTGAGCACGACGCCGTAGGTGGAGTGCTTAAACTTTCGAGTGCGATATAGACAATCCACTCGAGTTGAACAGTATATTTTTTCTACGACCTTATGCTAAAAAATGTAAAAAAAAGTTTGTAGGTTGCCGGGCTCGAACTCACGACCATTGGTTCCATAGTCAAACGCTCTAACGTCTGGACTATTGAAGCGTTTAGTTAATTATCGTAAAACCAACTGAATAATGATGATACATGAAATTAATTTTCTATGCACATTCAGCAGGTTGCATTATTGATAAATCTATTATAAATGCGTCTAGATTTTATTATATTGAACAAATTAATAACAAATTGTACCATATGCATTTAAATTATATAATTTAGTGCCTTGAAAAAGAAGGCGGAGTCTCAGTAAAAATAATATACTGTGATTGGTCAGTACTTTTAAGAACAACAATGGCTTCTCTGTAATTGACTACTGTGATTGGTCAGTTTCATTACCTATCTAGGATTGTTATAAAATTTTGCCGCACAGTTAACTAGAATAGCCTACTTTACCCGCCACTTAAGTGTAAAGGAAACAGCAAATTTCCATGTGGGAGTAGAAAAAGATACTTTACGTCCTCCACCCCTAAAATAATAAAAAATAATTACTTAGGGAATTGTCTACCGGGTGGTGCACCATGGTTGGAAACATAAGAAATCTTATGACAGTTTATACTATCAAAATATTTGCTCCCCTGTTGACTTTAGAGCGGGGTTGTAGAGATACTTTTTTAGGGTCTCTGTGTGATGAGTGCACATACGGAGTTTCAATAATTTAGGATAACCTGATTTTAATTTATTTGAATATGATTGTGGTTGGTTTTTTATTGGAATTCAACAGGTGATGCTGCGGACACCAGCATTGATGATACTTGTCAACCTATGATTTGTCATTGTCAAAGGTAATTTGCAAATGTCAGGCTTTTTAAAAACCTTTAACAGATACATTTTACACTGGATTAAACTAACACTTTCAAATTAAACCAACATTATTGTCAAAGCGGATTTTTTAATAGAAAACGAATTATTTTACTTACAATTAAACCTATTTTTTTTTGTGTCAGGGAGGAAACCCTTTATGGGCACCGGTTACTTGTTCTACCTTTCGCCGGTAGTGTGCGAGTCCAGAGACTGTCCTGTTTACGCACTAAAACCTCCCTCCTCTACGGGACTGCCCCGGAATCACCAAAAGGTATTACCGTCAGGGGAGCCCCGGGCTATGTATCCTCTACTGCCTTTCTTCTGCCACTTTGGTCTCCAGGATAGTTTTGATATATTCTTTCAATATGGTCCACTTGTGTCCTGACTCCAGCATCTCTTCTACAAAGGTATCTACTTCTAGATTTTGCACATCTAGCAGTAGGTATGTGTTCTGCCTCTGTATTACCCATCTCGGACACTCAAAAAGTGTGTGCTGGACTGTATCCTGAGCACCGCAGTATACGTATTAAATGGTATTAAAATCATCAAGAATTGCTAAAAGGGGAAGAAAATTAGAGGGTGTTTAAAAAAACTGACTTTTGTATTTAAAGAATACTCTACAATCCTTTGGAATATTGATAATTCTTAATTAAATGTTTAAATAAACCACTATTAAAATCACAAGTTAAAAATTCCAATCAATGTTGGTGTCCACATCATCACCTTGAATTCCAATGAAAAAACAACCTTAATCCTATTCAAATAAGTTAAGATTGGGTTGTCCAAAATTGTGCAAACTCCGCATGTGCACCCACCACATAGAGATCCTAAAAAGGTCTCACTGAAATCCCGCTTTAAAGTCAATAATTATGTGGACAGTCTAAAGAAGCATAAAATTTTCTGTTTCCAACCATGATGCATCATCCGGTATATATTTTGGACTTTGTAAGGTCGATTCTTAGGAAGGGTTTGGTAATATCAAAAGAAAGTAGGTTAGAGTCACTTCATTTATTAATTTTTACTAAAATCAGACATTAATGTGATCTCTTTAATGATCGTTCTCTAAATTCATAAAGTTCATGTACATTATTTTGTAAAATACAAAACAGAATAAAACCACAGTTTAAATAAATCTTTTACTTGGATAAACCCAGGAAAAAAACTACACTTTCCTGCAATACGATAAAGAAAAGTATCGGATTATTTTATGTTAAATTGGCCAAAGCCGATACAAGAGCTAATCAAACTAAAACCTCTTTTATCGTTTCACCTTATTTCTACTTCCACTTTGTAAAAAATAAATATGTTGGAACAACAGTAAAGAAAAAATTGGTAAATACCACCATAAATAAAGTTTTTTTAGGTTATAACATGGTGATATGTTAAATCTTATGTATTAACTTTCTTTAATTTCTAAAATACTTTCAACTATAACAAGGTTTTTGTTTATCTTCCTCTTTTAAACTACCTAAATTTTGGTAGTACAATAATCAGTAATTAAGTTAATATGAAATGACCATATAAGCTTTGTTCCAACCCAGCTATAGAATCGTTGGTGAACCGTAGTTTTCAGTCGCTCAACTACTTTGCTACTGCACAATCAATTTCTAAATTCAAAATCAATTTGGTCGGCTGGTACGGGTTTTTTGCAGGGTTGGAACAGAACTAATATAGCTCTTAAAGCTCTACTAAAGGAATTTTTAATATTAATGAAAACGTCCTTTGCCTTTCTGGTCATGCCAATTCTCAACAAAAGATAATGCGAAGCCCTAAAAATCTACACTTGTGTTTAGAGATAGAGAAGCTGCATTTTGCATTCTCAGAAAATTAGCAGGTTAGATTAGAAGGTTAATTGAACCAATTTTTTTAAGGGACTCTCAATTCGTCGCCTTATAATAACGTAATGAAATTTTAGAAAATTTGGTGATGAATGTGTGATCGAATGATAAAGAAATGCGAACAGGCTACTTCTAGCAAGACGACGCACGAATTTATGTAACACAATAAAAACTACGTTTTTCAAACTGACATGCAAGATCGATTTCACGGTATACTTTTAGTCTCTTTTTTTTAATTCTACATTACGTATTTTTTCTATTTGAACTGTTCAATGTTTTTGTGTATACCGTATTGGCAATCTCGAATCTAGGGTGCTGATATAAACGCATCAGATAGAGAATTAACGTTCACGGGCAAAGGCTCGGCCACACACATATCACCCCTTTCAGAAATGTAGGAGAGTGGTTAGGTGTCTCTTTTTAACTGAAGGTTTTGCCCATATGTGCCTTCTCTCTTGGTTGCATTAGAGATTTCGCACCCTAGAATCGAATTTGCCAATACGGTATACAATTGAAATGCTGATTTTTAAATGATTATGGATAACAAAGTATACGTTACCTTCATCGTTCGACCTCAATTCAAGTAACTTAAAAGTAAGATTTAAATAAATAAATATCTGTTTCAGATCTCGGTCCACAACCGATGAAGAATTTGATACGAGTGTGGAAGGCTCCGTCCAACAGCATAACGAAGATCAAAGTTTAGAAGATGTTCTAGAGGATCCAGAAAGCGGCGATTCAGAAGCTGCCAATGAAGTCGAAGTATCAGAAAAGGCTCTGAAGTTCAAAATATCAACGGAATCTACAATTCCTACTACAGGAAGAAAAAGTTATCCAGGATCACGAAAAGGAAGCAGGGAGAAAGGGCATAATCTGAATCATTCCGATTTAACACGCATGATGCAGCAAAAAGCTAAACTTAAAACATCGGCCTACAGCTTTGACCATCATTACTTGTCGGATAATAAAAAACTTTCCTTTGATAGTCCAGATTTTTTAGATGAATATGCTTTAACGCTAAAAAAAAAGTTTGAGCAAGGGCTGGCTGAACAAGAAAGTAGAGGAAATGAAGAGGAATATATTATTTCCAAAGATACTATAAGTTTAAATAAAAGAAATTCCGAGCACTCTGTGAAGGTACCCGTTCCTTTAGATGAGAAGAAAAGTATTCTAAAATGCACTGACAATAAAAATCGCCTAATCGCCGATAACTTAAGAATAAGTGTTCATTCAGATAAAGAAGAGGAAAGTTTAAGAACTAGCCCTAAATACAATGTTTTTAATAAAAAATATAAATATTCGGACCCAAGTGATAACGACATTAGCATAATATCACAAAGGGAAGACATCATAGGTCAGTCTATACCCCTTGAATCAAAATCCAATAAATCCATCTTCTCACGATTCCGGCAGTTCACGGACAGATTCGGACTGTCACAAGAATCAAAAGTAAAACATCCGAAAAATAACAACTGCGCTAAAAATTCACCGTTTAAAGGTAAGAAAATGTTAGAATCATCTTGTTGTAAGAGTTTAGAAGAAGTAGATAGTAGAAAGGCTAGCACGTTACCAAAGGCCAGAATTCATACAGGCAAAAACAAAGGTTGGAAATCTTTTATTTTAGGCAAGGAGAAAAGCTGGTCTTCAGACGCTGGCGTGGATAAGACTTTAGATGGGGACGCTTCCGATATTGACAATCACTCTCTACCTTCTACCTCACAGATGAACAGTAACTGTGCAACCCCGAATAAACTTCCTGCTAGTAGCCAAAGCCTTCAGAGTTCTCCTAGAAAAAGTATAGTTAGTGATCAATTAGATGAAATGAAACAGGACCTTATAGAAAATAATGTAGTGGATAAGTGTAGAGTGAAATTACAAGAAATCAAAAATGACATAGATAAGGATCCTAATATAATTTGACAAGAGGTAAACATTCCCGAAACGGAATGTTTTAGTAGATACATATTTTGTCGCTGTTGTACATATAGATCTAACGCTAGCGAACCTGTTTAGGAGAGATTTTTTGTTTTAAGCTGCTATACAATTGGAGCGGTACAAATAAATTTTAAAATCAATATCAGCGTGGAATTTTTTACTAATTTATTAAATGTAACTTTAATATGTCACTCTAAAGTTGTATTGGTAAACTTATTTGATAAATATGTAGATTACACGACACCAGACTTATTTTTGCTATAAGAAAATTGTTATTAATACATTGTTTATTAATAATATTAATAACTATAGTATTTTGAAACTAGGTTGGTCGAAAGTTAATTTAACGATTTATAATTTTAAATAATTCAGAAATATACAGGGTGTTACAAATTCTATGTTCACCATTGGGCTCTCATAAACGGTAAGAGATACAGCAAAGGTTAAATTGGGGTAAAGTTGCGCAATTTATAGCCGACCAATATGTCATGAAGAAAGTAGGAAAATTCCGAGTATTTCCGACGGTATTCGTAAAAACCCGAAAATCGGCGTTTTGGTTTTAAATTTTTTATGGCTTTATTTAAATGCCAAATAAATTTCAAATTTTGATTACTACCTTTAATCTTCAATAAAGCAGTGTTCTTAAAGTTCGTGTCTGACGGTTTGGCTTTCAGATACCATCGTCAGATTTGTTTTTTAAATGCAAACCTGTATTTTTTACTGCAATTGTTTAAACTTAATACCTGAAGTAATCTTAATACAAAATTACTTTTATCAACATTTCTACCCCATAAAAACATTTTCAGCAATATTTTATTTAAAAAACTTTTTAACCTTTTTGATTATTGCAGATCAAAAAAAAACATCTTTAATAATATAGGGAGAAAACGATCTTTCCTTTTTCTAACCTCATCGTGAGGATTTTTAGAAAGAGAAAAATTGTTTTCTCTCTGTTACACATTATCAAAGTTGGCTGTGATCTGTAATTACCTATCAAAACAAAAATTAAATTAACTATTACTAAAGAATTTCTTATGAGGTAGAAACGTTGACATTTAATAAAAGTAATTTTATAATAAGATAACATCAAATATTAAGTTTAAAGAATTGTTATAAAAAGTAGAGGTCCGTATTTAAAAAAACAAACCTGGCGATTGCATCTAAAAGACAAAAGGTCAGACACGAAATCTAAGAACACTGCTTTATAAAAGATGAGAAGTGGCAATAATAATGAAATTTATTTTATATTATCTCTTTAAATCAAGACAGAAAAAATTAAAAACCAAAATGGCAATTTTCGAATCTTTACGAATATCTTCGGAATTACTCGCAATTATCTTAATTTCTTCATGGCATATTGGTTGGCTATAAATTGCGCAACTTTCCTCCATTTTAACCTTTGCTGTATCTCTTACGGTTTATGAGATGCCAATGGTAAACATCGAATTTGTAACACCCTGTATATAAAACGCGAATGTTCTGAAATTTAATATAATATATAAGTAATTAATTAAAAAATTACACTCCAGGATTTTTGGTTTCAAAATTATTATTTTTGAGGATATAAATTGAAAATGGCGCATTTTAAATTTTCTCAAATTTTGGTATGTTGTAGTTTCCTTCAAAACTTTTTTCAGGGCACAAAGTTCTTAGTATACAGAATGTATCAATAAACTGGGTTAAATATCATGCTTAGTAACAAAAATAAGCATGTATATTAATTTGTTATGAAAATTTTGAGAATAGTAGAGTTTGGAATTTATAAAAGACATATTTAGTTTTACATTTCGGTAAGTATAACAGAAATTTAGTTTGTTAAAAGTACATCATAATCTATTTAAAAATGTAAATGTATCCAATTGGCGAAGCTATGATAAACATTTATTAAATTCTAGAAAATGTAATATATTATGATACACCTTTCTTAATTTATTATCTAATTAAACATGATATGATGAGCCTTTTCTGATAATGATTCAATTGACATTTATGAGAATGGTCCATTCCTACCAAAGCAGCAATGAGTAACGGGGAGCAGGACTGATACCAACCCATGGTATTAGAAGAAGTTCAATTTGCTGCGTTGGAACGCTCCACTTCGGTGGAAAGGATAGCACTTAATTACATGGTAGTGATTACCATCACTATTTTGCTGGGTAGCGCTGCGATGCATTGATTATTACTATTTGAGCCTATATTATAGATTACGTATATAGGAGGCTAGAGGAATATTTCTATATGTATCAGATTTTTACCTCTCGTGCTGTTATTATATCAACGTAAGATTTACTGATATTTGTGACGCGACACTGTTGACTGCGTTTTTTTTTCGTACACCCTGTAGAGTACGAGCTTTAGATCCATGTCTTTCATGAATGCGAAATACAACAATACTAAAATTTTAGAAAAATTGGCTGACGGTCAAAAGGTTTGGTTTTTCTTTTCGAGAATTATAGGTCATGGGACCTATTTTTTTAAGAATATCTTGCAAACTGCATAGTATCCTCTTTTACTTTTGAACTATTCAACGTTGTATTTTACAAGAAAATTATTTTGTTCCGCTTTTTTTGTGTGCAGTTTATTTATCGTTAGTTATTTATTAAAGTACTGTTATATTTTTAAATTAATTTTTACTCATTTTAATATTATATAAATGATATTTTTTAAAGATTTATTTTTTAATTTAATAGAGGTAATATTTATTAAAGATCATACAATTTAATTAACATAGAAGGGATATCTTTTAAATTAAGAACCATTTGGAGGTATATATCAAAATTATAGGAATTTTGTGATATACATAATATAGCTTTAGTATATTTTGGTAATTTAATTTTGTTACACAACCGTATACACGTCTGGCAAAACAAAATATGCATGCTTATGGAAAGAAGTAAGGAGCTTCCCTTATTGTATTTTGTTGCTGAAGCTTAAGTTCTCATGCAGCTTACCACTACCTGTAAAAGGCAACATTAGTATTCTTGAGTCTTTGTTGATGACATAATATACGAACTGCTAGAAATTATTATGTCTAGAGATAGTGTTTTAACAAAATTTAATCTGAAGGTATTTACTACTTTTTTACTTCCGCTAGAATTTTTAAAATGGAAATATGGCGATCCTTATTTTAAATTTAAACAGTAAATTAAAAACACGTTAGACGTTTTCTACTTTTTTTAAATTATTTGTAAAGGCATAATTATATTTGAAGCTCTGCGAGTTTCGGCTAGCCTTCATTTTCTTTTATTATAAATATCTATTAGGACGGTTTGTCCATTATTAAAAAACTATTCCAGTGGTGTAGGCAAGGTGAGGAAAAATACTGCTATTTAGGTATTTACTTGCGATTACAAGTAGTGATTAAAATGTTGTTTTTAAAATTAATTGCAAAAGAAAAATATTACAAACCAATCGTCATTAGTTAATTGTGTTAATGGTTGTAAAGACGAGTACCCCATTTTTGTCCATTGTCTTCTTGCACTTTTAGCAGCCATGGTTGAAAAACATTAATTTTTTCTATTTAATTTTATTATTACTGCCAAATAAGACTTTAAAACTTTGCAATAAACAGGTGCATTATTCTGTTATAGTCTAAAACCAAATTAATAACCTTTTCAAAAAAAAATTTTCAAAAAAAACATTTTTAAAAGAAAAATTACTTTGAGAGAGAGATGTTTATAAGTCAAAAAGTATTTAAATATTATAATATAATATCAACCTCACCGTGATATATATGACACTGTATTGTTTTGCGAAACGTGTAGATATGGTTATTTAGACGGGGCTGCCAAAATGCTTAACAGAACTCAATTATTTTATATAGTTTTCAGAAACTGTCAAGGTTACCAACAAAATTATTATAAAAAGTTGACCGTTTTGCAGTAAAAAACATCCTTCCCTCTATATCCTCCTCATTATTATGCAGTTATACGTCTAATACAATCACTAGTTTGTAGGTAATTTTAAATAAATGTGTCTATATGTGTCCCAAACATCGATATTTACCATTGGGGTCTCGGTTGGTATTAGAGCTGAATGGATAATTAAATTTTAAAAAATTGTATAGAATTAGATGGTAAATCCTATCCTTCAACGTTATGTTTATTTATTCTTCGGTATTTAGGATAAAATACAACACTGCATTTCTCGCTTTCGTTTCGCATTTATTTAAATGCTTCCTTAGGACTAAAGAACAAAAAAAACCTACATGGATACAAAATATACCGGGTAAAATATAGTGATTAAAATCATTATAATAAGTTTTTCTTGATATAATTAGTGATCATACTAAGTAATATTTAGAGGAAGATATTGTTGGGTAATGGTCAGGAAAACAGCTTAGAAGCTCAAAGTTTTGTATTTAGCCAACCTATATGAGGTCATCTTCAGGGCGCAAAAGTTATTGTAATTGTAAAATGTATTGAGAATTTGGAATGAAATAATTTAATTTTATAATTTTTTTATAAGGTAATCTAAATGTTATTAATAATTAAGATTTAAGAATATTAATTTTAAATAGGTTTTTAAAAACAGTTTCTATATAACTAACAAAATAAACATCACACTTTACGGAGTAAACAGGTACTTACATACAGTTATGAACTTCTGCGTTAGAAATAAACTTTTTAGGTACATTATTAAATAACTAATTGTAGGTCTGCTGCTTATTCATTTTACTGTTGTTTTATTTCGTGTCTACTGCTTTTATATGAAACAACAGCAAAATGAATAAGCAATCCATCAATTAGTTATTCAATATTGTATCTAAGAATTTTATTTCTAACACAGAAGTTTATAGCTGTATGTAAGTACATGTTAAGTCCATAAAGGGTGATGTTTGTTTTGTTAATTATACAGAAACTGTTTTTAAGAAATATTCTATTTATAGATATTTTATTGTACGTGCTTGCATAGGTATATTATATTTAAATTCTAAATTAATAACATTTAGATTAATTTATAACAAAAATTATGATAAAATGAAATTATTACATTCCAAATGGTCAATAAATGTAATCCCTTTTTAGCGCCCTGAGGTCAAAATGTTGGTATAATTACCGAATGTGAGCTTCAAACAAATATCAGTATAAAAAAGATTAACACTATTAGATTCAGAGTATCTCTAGACCCCTTGTCATAAATCACACCCAATCCCATGATTTAAAAAATAATTTTAGATGGTTGTTTTGATTTTTTTTCCACGACCTTAATTTTTTTAGTTTAAAATTTATTACTCTTTAAACTACTAAAGCACAATAAATACAATTTTCAACAAAAATAAAGGACTCTAATATGAACCTTAATATGCAATAAAATACTGGGTGTTCCATTTAAAAAAATACAACTTTTGTTTTCACAATTTTTTAGGTCACCCTGTATATGGAAAAGTATTTTCTTGAAATGCACAATATAATACAGTATAAGTCTGCATATGAATAAAATTCCTAACTTAATTCGTATGGGAGCTATAAAAGCCTGACGAACTATGGGAGATTCCTGTATAATATGTTGTCTTAACAGAAGTTCTTAAAGTTCTAGGAATAAAATATATTATTTGACTAACATAAAACTTTATATATGTGACAACACTGAAATAATTTTTTATCTTTTTTACTCATTATAACTGAGGTATTAGTATATTACATAACAAGTGATGAAAGTGATACTTTTCAAACGAGGAGATATTTAGCACGAGGCGTCAGCCGAGTGCGGAAATTCTCCGAGTTTTAGAATAATCACTTTTACACGAGTAATGTACACTATTTTTCCTACGACCACAAAAAATTATTAAAAAAGCCTTTAATTTGTAAAAAAAATATTTCAACTCTAGAGTTGAAATTAGCATACCTAGGATTATGTTTCACTTAATATCTGGTTTCATATCGTTTGTTAATAGGCTTTTTCTTTATTTGTAGTTTAACTTTTTCATGTTTTCATATTTTATAAATATCATTGGAAAAACTAATCCTGAATTGACTTCTAGATTAACTAGAATGAAAAATTTTAAATTTCAAGGAAATATACATTAAACCAAAATTTAAAAAATCCACCCAACAAGGAAGATTTAAATTCAAAATAATTCTATAAATTATTTAATGTTTTTATAAAAAAAAGTTAAATACTCCTGATGGGATTTGAACCTGTGACCTCCCGTTCTGTAGACCAGAGCTTTAGTGTCTACGCTATGGCTTCCATGGCTACCAATTAACATTTGTTGCTTAAATATGATGACATTTTCTTCAGCGCTACTTGTTTTTTCTTTTATTAACATTTTTTATAATTTCACATGGCATATTTTCACACTAATTCTAAATCACTCGACAAATACATGAAAAATAAGTTAAAACACTTTACAAATACTGATTTCTAAAATTTGTTATTTTTAATAAATAGGGGTGGACTGTTAAATTGACATCATATGTTTAAATTAAATAGTGTGCCTTGTATTACCACTCTAGAGTTGAAATATTTTCTTTCAACACGCGTGTGATATTCGGCGCTTTCGAGCCAGGTTAACCGTGCTTTTTTTTCTCTTTTTTATAGGTGGTCGTAGGAAAATACATTTTTAGTATACGAAAATGTGAAAATAGCCCAAGAATGTCCTCCAGTTTCCTCACTCACATCTTTTATTTTAAAACTTTTACCTTACTTTAATTAAAAACAAATAAATATATATTTTTTTAACATAATATATTTATGTTTTAAACAAAACTCGTATGAAATGTACACTGAAAAATTATATAATGTTTTTATTGGACAAAATATGAAAAAAAAAAATTTTAATTGTGCACCAAACTTTGAATTTAGAATGACCATGTAAATGCAAATAATTTTTTTATGACATTAATTTGTTGATATTTGGACAATTAATGTTACGTTTTAAAATTGGATTTGAAGCAAATATGCGATATGTCAAATATTTTAGAATATTTTTTGGTTTTTAATTACGCAAAAACAAACCAGAATACTTTTTTTTTTAAACTTCACGAATAAGATTTTTTTCATATAGTGCAGACTTTTTCAGGGGCACTGTATCAACCGATATCCCAATGGTGAAATTTGAATTTGAAAAACACTGTATAAGTCAAAGAATTTTTGGTAAAGCTTTCTTACACCACTATGCTGATAATTCTGCGCCCAATTATTTAAACTTCTTTGATAGAATTTTTAAATCTACGTCATATATGACAGTTAACAATTTCCAGCTACTTGAAATATGCATCGCATCAAAATAATTTAAAAAAAAACTAAAACAAATTTAACAAGAAGACGACTGACACTACTGGTCGTTGGTCGTTTCCAATTTCAATAAAACAAAATATTTTAACCGTATTTCAGGAACTAGAATGTTTATGTTTCGTTGCACACAGATTTTTAACAATAATTAACTAACCAGGCAAATTTGACTGTGACATAAATGACTTTGGTAGTCATTATTTATTTACAATCAAAATTGTTGGTTAATCAAGAATTAAGCTAACCGGGGCAGTTTGATTAAGAGAAATTTATTTTTGCCAATGTCATGAATGTCACTGATGTTTTATTGATTAAAATATTGGTGCAACCAGATAACAGTCTTCGGTAATTTCCTTTTTGCACATTAATTCAAACAACAAGAGTGGCACTGCTGGAACAATGGGTCATTTTTCGGCTTGCCTCTTTGGAAAAAATTGATTTTAATACATTTTAAAATCAATAGCAGAAGCTTTTACATTGTTTCAATAAAACAGAAAGTGCTGAAGTAAAAAAGTTCAATTCTGTGTCATACAAAGTACCATTTTAGCTCTCGTTAAATGATTTTTCTCTAGACGGTGAAGATTTTTAAATATACAGGGTGTCCCGAAATTTGGTGACAATATTTTAAGGGGTTAAAGTACATCCAAAAAGAGAACTAAAATCCTCTATTAATATAACTTGAAAAACGCTTCATTATGGGGCTAGACCCCCCGAATTGAAGCTATGATAAGCGGTTTTTTTAAATCATCTCAGACACTGATTGAGGTATCAAAACAAAATTTGATACATGTTTTACCCATGGCAAGACGCAATAAATGGTTTGTTTAGCTTAGGTGTATTTCCAGTGGCGTCCCACTGGAGGTAGTGAGGAGAATATTGCCCCAACTTTTTTATTTATAGGATTTTTTAACGCCAGGTGCAATTTTTAAAAGCACTGAAGTCTTCTATTAAAAAAAGGTACTCCTGCTTCATTTCGGTAGGATTCACCATTTTTCAGTATAATCGATTTTAAAATTTTCGGTTTTCTGCAAGTCGTTGAAAAGGCTAAGGTGTTTTTTTGCATATCTCCACAAACACAATATTAAAACATGAAATTTATTAGAAATTCTACTAGCGACAAGGCATATTTATTTAAGAATGTGACATTAAAATATTTTTTCAGTGGCGTCGCACGGGGTGGAGCTTAAAGTAAATATTACTATTTTTTTTTTAATTTGAGGGGCTTTCATACTTTTAATGTAATTTTTTTAAATTTTTAAAAAAAACTTCCATTATTATTATTTGACAGAATATAACGTTTTCAACAGATTTTTAGACCTTGTTTTTTAAATATTTATATTTATAAGAGACTTAAAATAAAACAAAAACGAATAAAAAATTGCAAATCAAATTTAATTGTAAAACCACACGGGAAACTAATTCTTAAGCTAATGTTCGAAATGATTTCAATTTTGTTGAAAGCAAAATCTAGACCTGTGTTACGTTTTGTAAGGCACAGAGAATTTGAAAATATTATGAAAGGAAAGCCCCTCAAATTAAAAAAAAATTGTAATATTTACTTTAGGCTCCACCCCGTGCGACGCCACTGGAAAAATATTTTAATGTTACATCCTTTAATAAATATGCCTTGTCGCTAGTAGAACTTTTAATAAATTTCATGTTTTAATATCAAGTGTTTGCTGAGATATGCAAAAAACACCTTAGCCTTTTCAACGGCTTGTAAAAAACCGAAAATTTTAAAATCGATTTAACTGAAAAATAGTGAATCCTACCGAAATAAAGCAGGAGTACCTGTTTTCAATAAAAGACTTCAGTGCTTTTAAAAATTGCACCCGGCGTTAAAAAATCCTACAAATAAAAAAGTTAGGGCAATATTCTCCTCACTACCTACCCAGTGGGACGCCACTGGAAGAAATACACCTAAGCTAAACGAACCGTTTATTGCGTCTTGTTATGAGTAAAACATGTATCAAATTTTGTTTTGATACTTCAATCAGTTTCTGAGATATTTTGAAATAACCGCTTATCATAGCTTCCATTCAGGGGGCTCTAGCCCCATAACGAAGCGTTTTTCAAGGTATATTAATAGAGGATTTTAGTCCTATTTTTGGGTGTACTTTATCCACTTAAAATATTGTCACCTAATTTCGGGACACCCTGTGTATATGAAAACTTTGTTAATATATTTTTTTGTTAGTTTCAGTGCCGCCACAAGTTTAAATATTTAGCATATCTTGGCCTTACATTTAAAAAAATTGTGTTTCCTCTAATTTTTTGAAATTTCGATTATAATTTTAATATGCAGCGCGTTTTTTTTTTAATTCTTCATTATAACAAAAATTCCTACATTATCATAATATAAATGTAAATCTCTTTTGCTAATATTATACAGAGTGTTTTTGGGACAACTTTCAGAAATTTCAAGTTGAGATTTATTTTTAGATGTTCCCTCTTGAACTTAAATATTGGCGTTTTCCTATCACTTCGGGTTATATCAGAAGTATCTGCCAGGTTTGTTATGTCAAATGGGATAATGATGATTATGGTCTATTTCTTTTCGATTGTGAACGATGACAGAAAAAAAAATTGAACAAAAATTCACCTAATTGGTTAAATCATGGACCAATTTACACTACATAAATGCATAGCCAACTTATTAAAGGTCTTTTTTTTTAAATCACAGAAGAAGAATAAGAAATTTCTGTTCGATTGATTTCTAGCAAATATATGCTAATTATAAACCTTTTAGCAATTAAAAATTACTTTTAGCTCTAGTTATATTACGAAACAAACAATCTATTAACTTTCTGTACATAAAATCGGTTAATTTCACGTTTTTCTGCAGCTTAAAATAGTAAACCTATGCCTACTTTGTGTTGAAGCAAAAAGATGCCCGATTTATCGATAAAATATAGAAGGCCATGCCAAACGCCAAATATTGTGACATAACCTAAAAATTCATCTTCTTAAAGGCCGCTTTACAGTTTGGAATTTTTCTTTCACGCAAGTTGTCTTGCAGCAATTAATATAGCGGCAATATAAATTTCAATTCGTTTTACAGCGTGCAATGACTTGCCAAGATCGTAGGTGATGTACCACTTGCCAACCATTAAAATAAAAATACATTTGGTTAGGACCTACCGGCGCTTTTTGTGCATTTATTTTAACCAAACATCATTACAGGACATGAAAGCAAACCAAAAAAAACAAAACGTACCCGCTATAGGTTAGAAAAAACATAAATAAATGTCAGGGATTTTTATATTTAGTTTGGTGTCTCATAAATCACCAGAAAATCCTCAGAATTGCGCTTGCAATGGCAATAAAAATACGGTCCGAGTTATATTTTTTGCAAGCAATACAAATTGCGCAAGCTGATCATTAGCCTCGTTCTGCGCATACTCCCGGGCAATCTTTTCTTGCGTGAAAGAAAAATTGCAAACTGTAAAGCGGCCTTAACAAGTGTTAATTTAAAATTCTAACCGCTATAAACAGTAAACAACAAAATGTCAGTTATGACGTAAATCCCTAACCTTACTTTTTCAACTTGTCAAAAATGAAAATTCTTGCATTTTTTTGTTGTAAAACGTGTTTCTGTCATCGTTCGCATTCGAAAAGAAATAGACCATAGTCATTAGTATAATAGGTCAAAAGTCTAAACTGAATAGTTTTTGAGGAATTTGCGATTGAAAAAAGGCATTTTGATACTTTATCAGTCTGAAACATCTTGTCGATACATCTTTAAAAAAAAACTAAATCTATAGCTATCTTAAATTTTGTTTTCTACTTAAAAAAATCATCTTTCTCCTAACTTTCAAATGTCCGGTTAACCCGGAAGTGAAAATTTGTTGAATGCCCAGAAAAAAATCACATGTACAAGCCCCGTTAGGATGTTATAGTGTGTCATTTATCTAATTCAAATATCTCAAGAACTGTTTAGTTTTGACGTCGGTTTAGACATATGGCTCCTTATACAAGATTTGTTGAGAATCTTGACCAAAAGCAAAATGTCAAAAAAAAATCATATTATATTTGACGGTTTATTTACTTGGATTCGGGTTTGAAAAACTCGAGCAGAGCTAGCAGATGCAGATTTAATGATGTCACGTGATCCGAGCTAAACGAGCGCATAGCGTTTACCGATCCCGCGATAAAGTCCAAAGTCCAAATTCAGAGCAGATGCATCCCAGGCCATAGATCTATTAAACGAACGCAAAACTCCACCAATGGGTAGACCTAGAGGACAGATTGGCATTAACCGAACGCAGTACCTAATAATAGCTGGAAGTGATAGGAAGAAGCCAATATTTTAGTTAAAAAGTAAGTACATCATTATTTAAATATAACTTTTCCCAAAAGTTCTAATGAACGCTCGTCGTGAATCACCCTGTATAGTAAGATATGTTGTCAGTGATAATAAAAATTTGGTACAAGTGATTTTAAATGGGTTTCCTCAAAATTAATGTCAGACACACGATACACTAACCACCGGTATTATAGTATGCAGACGCGCATAAATGATTTGTATCTTTCTCACATTGTGGTGTCAGGTACACGCACGCTTTAACAATGTTAAGGCCGGTTTACATTAGGTGCAAGTGCAAGTAAATGATCGTTTTATTTTTGATAAAGAAATAATTTTTTTATAATATTATAAACGATATAGGTACTGCCTAAATTCATCTCAGCTATTCTTCTAGACGGTAATTACAAAAATAGTTTTTGCTTACCATTATTTATATTGATTTGGTCACCCTTTTCGCAAGCAATAATCCGTTATTTTGCCAGATCCTTATTTTTTGGAAACCGAAAATATTTTAAATCTGTGCATTTTGTGTTTTGGTTGCAATTGTTACAAATCGCCACAGTATATATTTGCATTATCATTATCCAAAATCCAACACAATTTTAAAAAGAGTGTGAAACTGCAGAGAAAGAACACAGCGGAACTAGTTTTTTGCTACTTGTCTTTACAGTTTTGTTCTGCCAAAGTGCTAAATACGTAACAGTAGTTAATTATTATTTTTATCAGTACACTATAAAACTACCCAATCTGAAAATAAAAAATAACAACAGCCACAGATAGAAAATTTACCCGATTTTTATGTGAGGTTAGATCCGTCACTCGCATCAAACGGTTGCTAAGCAATCGTACTTGCAACCATCGCATGTAACGACATGCGCAGCGATGTTTAAATTTTAGCTTGCTTATCGGCACATCGTTGTAGGTGTATCGTAGTCAGACATAAAATTTGTTAATGTAAAGAAGTTCACAATATTTAGTTGACAGTTGTTCGTCTTCTCTTACATAGAAACCCAATTTACATGTAAATTTTACGCATTTTTATGACTCTTCATAAAAGTGAGGTTAAGAATTTACTTCAAACAGAGGCAAATCTGTCATATTTTTTTTTTTTGTTATTTTAATAAAAAAAAATATTTTATTTCAGATCCTATGCATAAACCAATTTTTATAAAATTTATATACTTATGTTGGGTTGCATAAAGATTTTTAATTACAATCAACTAACCAGCAAGTTTGACTGTGACATACAGGACATTCGCAGAAATAATTTTCTCACAATCATACTGGCCCGGTTACCTTATTTTTTAATTTACTAATCAGGCACCTTTAATTGTGAGTAAATAAGGCCTGTCATTGTCATTTATGTCACAGTCAAACTTGCTGGTTAGTTAATTGTGGTTAAGAATCTTTAAGCAACACAATATTAATCTTGCATTTTTTAAATGTTGACCTGAGTAGTAAGAAATTATATGTGTTTACAAGGCCCTCGAAGCGTATGCTCAGATAGATTACATAGGCCTATCAAGCGTTATACCTGGTAAGATATGAACACCTACCCTACCCTACCCTGTAATGGCGACAGGGCCGTAGGTAAGGAGGGGCGGGGGGTATTAAGGGGGTTCAACACCCTTCCCCCCCCCCCCCCCCCCCAATGACAAATTACTTTACTGAACTACCCAATTCAAAAATCGTCTCCCCGTTTTATAAATTTTCTTTAGGATTTTGTTTTGTGACCAAACTTTTCGCGCTATTTTAAAAGTAAAAGGGCGTGGCACCCAAAAATACTACTTTTTTTAACTTCATAACCAACCTACCCCCCCCCCCCCCCCCCATGAATAAAGTCTACGTACCTGATTGGCGAGAAAACGAAAGAGTTCGAAACCAGTCTGCAGGTGGTGATATTTACTTCTTGGTAGTACAATGCAATATGACTGACTTATTTTGATATTTAACAGTGTTAGACAAAATATGACCACATATATGGTGGCCCGAAAATTATTTTTCATGCATTTCATAAAACTATTAGTAGTATTTTCGGTACTTTGTCTTCACCTATGTATGAGTAAATCTTACAATATCTGATCGAGATTGAAGTATTCTCAGATAATAGATACTTCAAGGTTTAGTAAATACTATGTTTTTCAAGATAATGTTATTCGGAATAGTGGGTTTCGGGAAAATTGAAGAATTTACTTTGGTATGTAGTTTAGAAGTACTTACGTAAGTATTTTATCTGTATTGCTGTTTTGAAGTATTAAGATTTCAGGATTAAATTAATCGCAAAAAGACCTTTAAAATAAGAGAGAACTCGATTTATCTTACCATCTAAATATGTTCTCAAAGATTGCAAAACGCCGCCATCTTAAATAACAAAAGAAACGTTTTCATGTTAAAAAATAAGTAAAAATACTTCCTACATCATTTACGCATACCTAATTTAAATAATATATATCCAGTCATTCTCGCGTTAGCAACGGGGAGGGGACGGACTTTATATTAAAGCTGTATTATAAATTTTATAACATACCGGGTGACAAAGAAATTACCTATCTTACCAAATTTTTTCCGTAATTCTTGAAGTAAAAATTTTAGAATATTAGGAGTGAATAAGTATATATAATTGTCAATTTTGGGTAAAATAAAACTTACTTAACCACTTCCACTTTAACCAGAAATATGGTCAACTTTAAAATGTTAAATAAAAACCTGCCATTTGTACTAAATGACTGAATTGTTTGGAAAATTCTTATTTCAGGGACATTTTACACGTTATTATTTATTTTTAACATAGCCGCCTAAACTAATATTCTTCCATTTACTAAAATGTCCATGAATTTGTTAAAACATGAACATGAACATTAAATTGGTTTATTTCAACCTTTGCTGCAACTGCTTGCTTTATGATATGAAAACAATTTATTCGTTAGGGCTATTTTATGTAAGACCTGTCTTAAAAAAAACAAAGCAACCCATCTTTGTATTAATTTTTTATAGAGTTTTCTTTTAAACGGTATATCACAAGTTATTAAATATTTATTATATAATAGTAGAAACTAACAAGAAATAGCATACAATACATAGACATGTATAAGCCATAAGAAGTTTTTTCAAGACCAGTCTAGTTTGGGGAAACAAAATCATAATAGGATAAAATAAAAGTCTGTCTTACACCACTATTTATATTTTGAAATTTAGATTATTCAGCTATTAGCTTATTATAATTGAGAGTAGGTATATGGACAAAAAATTATAATTTTTGGATTTTAATGTTTGTACTAATTTTGATAGGCCAATTTTTTTATTCTTAATTTTATGAAGAAAGCAATGTACGATAACATTAATGTTAAAGCAACATTATACTTTTGCTTTTATAAGACAAAATGTCAGATGGAATAACTGGGAAGTATTTAAAGAACATTCAATTAAGTGGATCCGAACAATATTTCTAAATTCTTGTCCAAAGTTACCAGCTCCATGCGAAATTATATCTACATATTAAAATTGCCATAAAGATTGCCAGATGGATCGCCAACCTTCGAACTTCTTATAAAGCTTAACTTTTTTTCTTAAAATTAAAAATCCCAGTTATAGAAAACTTTAAGACACACTGTGTAATGTAAAGACCTAGTCCAATTTTCCCAAGATAATGTTTATCTTTAATTCATTAATAAAAAATAAATGATGAGAACTCATCAATTTGGGACCTAAAAGCGCAGTTAGGTTATTCGGGTTTAAAAAAATAATACGAATTAACTTAAATATACAGTGTCCATAAGAAAGTCCGCATCAAATGACATTTTTTTTATTATTAGGTATAAGTAAAAATTGAAAAAGCAGTTAGCTTTTGCTTGCCTAAAACCCAAAAATGACGTATACTAAAGCAGCTGCACGACTTGCGTTACCTGTCAAATTTGACATTTTTAATAAAATAGGTTCAAAAATGCCCTTATTTATCAAAATATCGAAAAACTTTATTCTAGAAAGTTGTTTATTTAGGCATTTTTAGCCTCTGGACGAAATTTTGACAGTCTAATACAATTTTTATTTCTTGTCAGTTTCTTGAAAATTTTGATCAACCCTCGTAGATTAACTTTTATACATCAATGTAAAACCCTTTGCCTTTACTTCATTTGTTATCTTAATGCAATTTTGTGTAACATTATTGTTTTCAATTATTTATTTTGCTTCAAAAACAGAAATTGTTATTTATCGGTATGTAATGTTTGATGCAAAGTTTATCTAATTACATCAGTTTTGCCAAAAACAACGTTTCTTATTTTTCTTAAGTTAGTAAACAGATGTACAAAAAGAAAATATTACAAAGCTTTCGTTGAAATTTTACTTAATTAATATTGGATCAAAAAGAATAAATATTAATCTCTGGAAACATTTTATTTAACAAAAATATAGTTAACAAGTAGGCGATGCATTTATTGCTAAGGAACATTACATTCATTTGTTGTTTAATTAATTTCTGAAGCAAAAGTCTGAAACAAGACCTAACTGATTAGACCACAATAAAACTTTTAAATAATGTTAACAATAGAAGAAATTGAGATTGAGATTGTTCTACTTTTTTTTACTAATATTAATTAAATAAAACGTCAACGAAAGCTTACTAATATTTTCTTTTTGTACACCTGTTTACTAACTTAAGAAAAATAAGAAACGTCGTTTTTGGCAAAACTGATGAAATTAGATAAACTTTGCATCAAACATTACATACTGATCAATAACAATTTTAGTTTTTGAAGCAAACTAAACAATTGGAAACAAAAATTGTACACAAAATTGCATTAAGATAACAAATGAAGTAAAGGCAAATGGTTTTACATCGATGCCGCTGTAAAAGTTAATCTACGAGGGTTAATCAAAATTTTCAAGAAACTGACAAGAAATAAAAATTGTATTAAACTATCAAAATTTTGTACAGAGGTTAAAAATGCCTAAAAAACTAACTTTCTCGAATAAAGTTTTTCGATATTTTGATAAATAAGGGCATTTTTGAACCTATTTTATTAAAAATGTCAAATTTGACAGGTAACGCAAGTCGTGCAGCTACTTCAGTACACGTCTTTTTTGGTTTTTATGTAAGCAAAAATGAACTGCTTTTTCAATTTTTACCTATACCTAATAATAAAGAAATATGCCATTTGATGCGGACTTTCTTACGGACCCTGTATGCACACTTTTTAATTAAATCTGCCTAAGTATTCTGTCATAACTGTCAACCATATACATATCACAAAAGTCCGACTTTATTACCAAATACGCTTCCTTTCTACTTCTGAGGACCACTGTCGCAAGTCTGTACCTTATTCTAATTCAAATACCTGTTTATTCTATGTATTCCAAAAAAGAAAATAAATTAGTTGTAAATTTTACAAATAATATTTTTGTGCCTGATGTACAATCAATTTGCTGCACACACATTCGATTTATACATATTATAGTCAATAGGTAAATAGAGTAGGTAAAAAATCGTTTGTTAAAAAGATCAAATTGAAGGTATATTTGGAAATAGAAATTAATGTAAAAACCAAATAAATGTGTATGAATATAAACTTCTTGTTTTATTGTGGTCATTCAAGAAAACTAAATATTCTACAGGATGGCCAGCTCTCATCGCAGCAGTGGCAGCTCATGACCTGTTAAAGTGTGGCAGACCGTACGGTAGGTATCGACAATTAAAGTTTAAAAGCATAAAAACTGCCCATTTATATATTGTGTATCTACGTTATTTATGTATTAAGGGCATTATATACAGGGTGTGTCAGTAAGGTGTCTATCTTAGATAGCACCTAAACTATCAAAGATAGGGAAAAAAGTGTAATACAAAAGTTAAGGGGTTTTTTAGGATACATAATCTAAAAATATTTTCTAATCTACAGGGTGGTCCTAAAAAGTGGTACTAAATAATAAAAAAGAAAATTAAATGGAACACCCAGTATAATTTTCTAGAATATGATTCAATGGAATAAGGAGTTTGCAACACTATTAAAAGTTTTGAAGTGAAATGCAACGTTGCCAAGTAATTAATTTTTTTCGGAAATTTTAGTAATTTTAAGGGTATCGTTAAAAAATCATAGCAACCTGTGGATTAACCCTAGGCAAATATAATTTACGTTGTAAGTACTTTAATATATTGATTTATAATAATGTTTTTAAAATCTCTTATACAGAGCGTTCATTATAAGTTGGACAACTCGATAGTTTTAAAAATTCTTTATTTCAATTTTTTTAAATGGGACCCCCTTAATTTTTTTAGGAAAAAGAGTTTATCTTTCGAAAGCCTTACTTTTTTGTTAAACATGTTATATATCTAAATATCATAGTTATTGAAATATTTTTGGATTTGTCTTAAATCAGGGTAAAAAAGGAAAGTTCTAATTAAACTATTTAATCAAGATTGCTTTGGAACAAAAAATAAATAATTTTCTTTGTCACAGTTGTCATTGCAAAATTATTTCGCCAACATTTTGGGCTTTATTACTGTTTAAAATTTAGTTTCCCGAACTAACTTTATCGAAATAGGAAAATATGAAAATCGAAGAAATCGTCCATAATTCTCAAAGAGACCGGATATAGATTTAAAGGAAAAAAGGAAAGACAACAAAGTCTCGGTCTCAGAAGAAAGACAACAAAGTCTTTTGTTGTCTTTCCTTTTTTCCTTTAAAGGAAAATATGAGTTATGAATCCAGTACACGATTTATGTCAACCAGTATTACAATAGGCAATATAAGAACGCGATTGGGCTCAACCTGTGCCACCGGTGAAAAAAGTAATATAACTATTCAGTCCTAATAGAATTTAAAAAAAAAAACGATTTAATCAACGGCATTAATTACGTCATAAGCTCGGACGTGCACCAAGCCAAGTAATTATTATTATTTTAAGTACTTTAGCCACAGCCGCCATTTTCGACATAATATTGGATTGTCTGACTGACAATTTAAATGACAGTAGTTGTGGAAAATTAGATAAACACATAAGTGAATTTTATCTGTTTCAAATTTATTTATTATTTCCTATGATATTATATCCACTAGTGATTCAATTATGAAAAAATTACACACTAATAACTGCCATTTTCTCAAATAATTTTCAATTTTGGACTATAGAGAATTATTCCGTTAGGATGTTGGAAACTACTTACAATAAAAACAAGAAGTATGAGGATATGCCATTGATAACAATCAACAATGAAGAAAAACCTTTAGAGAAAAACAATAAGTGGAAATTACCCTCCGATGTTATCACATTTTGGGTAACTAGTGCAATATTAATAGGATTGATCTTCTTAAGTTATTTCTTGAAATTTGGAGCATACAACTTTTTTAAATGGGGCAGTTTTTCCAACTTACGCAAAGAACAATATTCTCTTAATGGATATCTTATTAACACTCCAGGTAAGGTAAACTAAAGTGCATTTATTTTTAACTGGCAGGGACAGTAAACAATAAATTAAGCACGAGAAGCTCAATGCGATCAGTATAGGACTATATTCATCGTTCACACTTAGAAAAACATGTTTTCTGACTATATTGTAGCTTTATCTTGCACAACATGCTGCTCTATTAAAAGACAGAAGAGTTTTTGACTTGCATTGTCTCTATTTGTTTTGAATCACTTTTGTTGAGCTGTTCTTACTTTGTCGCAGGTGGCGTCAATCTTCCGAAAAATGGGTCCGTGATCCTCTTCCAGTGATTCAAAACAAATAAAGACAGTAAGTCTAAAACTCTTCTGCCGTTCAAGAAACATCAGTGTCTGCAACCTTTAAACAGACACTAGAGGCTCGCTATAGACCCGGTATAAGTGATAAGTTCCATAACTACGAGATATCTAAGATTACATTAACAAAGAAAGAAACGCTCATCCAGTTTGTACTAAAAGCAAGGGACCAAGGTATTATTCCAGCTGGCTTTAGAATCAAGTCATCAATCTCAGGACAAGAAGCTAAGAAGATTTTGAATAACGCCAGCAAAGCCCTTATATGCTCCCAGATTAACTCAAATTCAAATTCACTAATTATCATATAAATGACATGAGGTTCGTCATTTTAACATTTTCAAATTAAAATCTAATCCAAAGCTAATCTTGTCTGAGACTCGAACAAATAATACAAACAAAATCCTACTTAAAACAATGAAGCAAACTGGCACAATTATATTTTTAAGATTAAAATTTAGGCGTTTCCGGGTAGGTAGTCATTAAGAGAATAAAAGGTGTTATTAATAAGAAAGATTTTTAGTTTTCTCCTAAAGTTGCAAACAGAGGTAGATTTTCTTATTTCTCAGGTAGTTTGTTGTAGTTCCTTACACAAGCATAGTGTGGCGATTTTTCGTATAGTGTTGTGATACGTCGGGGGACTACTAGCCCATTCACATTTCTTGTATGATAGTTGTGATTGTCTCTGTTTTCCTGAAATTCATTTCTTTTTTTATAGACATATGTTGAGCACTTAACAATGTATATTGAAGGGACAGTGAGGATTTTGTTATTCTTAAAGATGTCCTTGCATGTCTGTATTGGCTTCAATCTGAATATAAATCTTATTGTGCGGTTTCTGTACTATGAATATTCGGTTTATATTAACTGCTTGTCCCCAAAGTAGAATATTATAGCTCAGATGTGGATAGGCCAGTGCATAATAAGTGGTTAGAAGAGTGCTGGTAGGAACTGTTTGCCTTGGTTTATGTATAAATTGTATCAGCTAAAACTACCCTCGTTCTAAGAAAGCTTACATCTCTCTACTCACAGATATCCAACATAGATTTGAGGAAATTCAAGAATATACACTGGAAGAGGATCACAAACCCAGTGATTCAAAACAAAAAAGACAATGCAAGTCCAAAGCTCTTCTGCCGTTCAAGAAACGTAATTGTCTCCAACCTTCAAACTATTCTATTATTTCAAACCTTTTTTCATTTTGGTTTAGCTTAGCGCAGTGCTGATCGGCGGTTTCACACAGCAATTGATAGTAATTCAATTGCGGTTTTCTACCGATTTACAGTCACACACCTTATTTTACCGTTTTTTACTGATTTTTAAAAAGAAAACAAAAATCCATAAACATTTTTGAAAAACCGGTATTTTTGGGAATATTCCTTATTGTTTCACTTTTCTTCGGAGATTTTGGGGGTGCTGGTGGGCCGTTTTTTTTTAGAAGTCGTTCGAAGCTAAGATTACGTGGTTCAAATTAGTTGAAAAGTTGACTAAATAAAATAATCCGAATAATCCGAGTATTTTTCACATCTTTCGATTTCGAACATCGTTTCCTCCCGATTTTACATTTCTCCATTCGGCAATACTGCTTAATAAAATAAGTAAATATTTATTTATATATATGCGTTAAATAATTTTCGACATATTGTTTTGGTAAATTATGCAACTGCGATAACAAAAGTTAACAGTATGACAATATGACTCGCTGCTATCGCAGTCGACTGCAGAATAAAACTGCCGCTTTCGTCTTGTTAAAAATCGTGCAGCTGGTCGAATATCCACGTGTATTTGTTTCCCTTTTCTTTCAGTTGGAAATATAGACTCTAGGCCCGATTGTCCATAGGCCTCAGTCAATGTTCATTGTGAAAAAGAAAATATATGAGTGAAGAATAATATGAACTTGTAATAGTATATTATTAACCAAGGTTTAAACAGATACTATTATTGATTGAGCGACGATTTTAAATCGTCGACGATAATGCCCCTTTAAAGTTAACGCAGATTAAATTTATAAAATAATAAATTTTATAAAATTTTGTTTTTCGCTTTCATTAATTCATCAATCAAAATTTCTTTAAATAAAAACTTTTGGTAATAGCTACTCAAAGGCTACCCGCCTGGCCGCTTTTTAAATAAAGCGAATAGGATACCTACGAAATATTGATCAAAAAATGAAATGGCGAAAGCATTACTAGACCCATTTCCTAATCATATTTACAACCAATGTCAATAAGACACACAAACAATTTTTTTTTTATTTTAGGTTGTCGGATACCAGATATGCATGTTTATGACGCTAGTGTAACAAAATTTATTTTCAAGCCTGATGACTTATTGTGCAACAAACGAGGCAACAAAGGACGACCGGCTTTATTTAAGAGCAATTTAACTTCTCTTTTCGTAATAACAAAGTATTTATTTTATTATAATGTTACAAATTTCACCGACTTAAACTGCTGCTATAAAGAATTTTGGCGTGCAAAGCCAAACAAAAATCAAAATGACAATGGTACAGTATATAGTTCACGCTGTATTCCTATTAACGCTGATGCGGTACGAATTGATAGAGAGTTTGTAAAAGTCATTTGTACAAATAAGAAAAAACAAAAACTCTATGAAGATTTTTTTGCCTTTGTGCCGCTTATAAAGAAAAACAAGGGGCGCAGTTCAAAGAAAGGAAAGCCCAATATTCTAATTATTGGTCTAGATGGAATATCGAGGTTAAACTTACATAGGCAACTTCCGAAAACATCCAAGTATCTAACCAAAAAACTACGAGCCATTGAATTATTAGGATACAATATAGTAGGAGAAAATACATTTAAAAATATAATTCCAGTTTTAACAGGAATGTCCAGTAGCGAGCTAGAAGACACATGTTGGCCTAGTCATAAGCATCACTTTGATAAGTGTCCATTTTTGTGGAATTACTTTTCCCAAAATAATTACCTCACGGCAATGGGAGAAGATTGTTCTGGAATAAGCATATTTAACTATGAAAAAAATGGTTTTTTTAAGAAGCCGACGGACTATTATTATAACAGTTTTAATGGAGAAATGGAACGTGCAATTGGCGGAATATACCATACAGATCTGTTCGAAAATTGTCTTCAATGCGGCGGTTCAAAAGAAATCTATAAAATAACTTTAGATTATATAAAAAAGTTTGTGCTAACAATGAGGCTAAAATCCGTACCTTATTTTGGGTTTTTCTGGGGCAACGCTTTAAGTCACGATCATTTGAACAGACCTGCATTAGGTGAGTATTTTATGTTATAAATAGGCTTGCCAGATATACAAAAAAAGCGTGACGACGATGACGGGGGGAAGGGGGGTTGAAATGTTTTTCTTTTCTTGGGAGTTGGGACTAATAGAAAAACGTTAACACAAACTTACACAAATTGTCAAAAAATGTAGACAAACAAATGAAAAAAAGTCAATAAATTGACATGAAAATACAAACATTTCATATTATACAGGGTGTTTCACGGTGGATGGAACGTTAGACTTTTACGGAAAACGGGTGATACGTTTTCTTCAAAATTTTGGTTGTTCAGATAGACAATAATGGTCTATTGTTTTAAAATATGCTCAGCAATCTGGCGTTGCCGCTTCTGTCTGAAACAGGTGGGAACACCCTATATGTTATATTATTTTCTAATTTCCTATACAATTCCACGTATATTTTTTTATAAAATGTCATACGTCCAAATTTAGTTGTTTTTGACATATTGACGTTTAAAATATGCCATTTTCAGACTTTTGACATGCTGTAGTACTGCAACGACGCATCTTAGAGAAAAATCTCTATTTAAAAGTAACAACTTTCCGTTTATTATGTGAAACCGTTAATTTTTTTTGGTTTAATATATTAAACCGGAAGTTGGTAAATTGGTATAAAATATACTAGCAACAGTTTAGAGTTGAAAATTTTTCGTTGTCTACTTATAAATTATAATGTTCGCTTCTTGTAATAAGGAAAGCCCTTCTATTTTTTTCATACGCACACTGTAATATGGGGTAGATTTCTGCTTACAACACTGTAGGAGACTTTCCCCGCCCCGGTACCCCCTTTGGTTCAACAAGGTATACATGAATATTTAATTTTTTAGCATATCTTTATTTAGAAAACTATAGCCATTGCCGTCATTTTTTTCTAGGTATTAGTTGGAACTTTTTACAATAAATAAATACGTGTCAATAACCACTTACCGGAAAAACAAGAGAACGATAATAAAAGCTTCGAAAAATTTTTTTTTTACGAATATAGTTATTTTCCTAACAAGTCGAGAAGTGACTACAGTTGACCCGAACGACGCCGAGCGGAGTTCGGGCAAGCGGTCAAGGGCGGGAAAGACACTTTACGCATGAGTTAGGAACATTATTTTTTTCATGACCGCATATACAAAAAAGTATAACAACCTATTTTTCAAAAATTATTTTATTTCAACATACATAAATACAAAACTTTAACTAAAAACTACTAATTATTATAAATATTAATATTAAAAACACAATTTGTTGCATTCTGTAAATTACTTAAAATTGCCCGTCCAGTGAAATTACCTCTTCCTTATAAGTTTTGGCCCCTTTCTCCTTACACCATGTAACAAAATGGTCGTTTTGCTTTTCATATCTTAGTCTGGATTTGGCAGGAAACAGCTCGGAATTAGCTTTATCTGCAGCCTTCAAAATGGCTTCAGGAAGTTCTTCGTCGGATGAATCCATTAATATTATTGCTTTGGATTCGGTTTAATGTGGTTTAATTTAAAAGAAGATTGTATTCGGTCACTTCGAAGCACTTTGAACAACTTTGACGTTTTAGTAACAATTACACGCCTGGGTTATCATAGCAACTGATATCAAACCCGGTGGTTTGATAGTTGTTTTGTAACATTACTTTAAAGAATGTACAGGGTTATATAAAAATATCTTCATTATTTTATATTTTTATAAATTAAAAATTCAACAAAAAGCTAGAAAAGATGTAGATTTTATTTGATGGACTATTTCGTAAATATTTATTTACCTGTTGTAACAATAGTTATAACTTCCAAAGTAAAAAAACTATCTAATAAGGTTAAAATTTGCATTATTTTACTTTCCCGCACTAGTGCGGGAAAGTGGCACTTTCGAAAGAAGAATTCAAATTATTAAATCAATCTGCAATTCTTCCTTACAATGTTTTCTCTGTCTAGCATGTTTCATTGACACCGACGCCGACGCGACCTATTGCGTCTATGACACTATTCTATGAATAGTGCTCGGAAGACGTTGGGTTATGTTTTTATTCACCTTTATTATTAAAATAAATATAGATGGGGAGTTGTAAATCACATTGTTCCTTAATCATTAAATAATGACGCACGAAGAAAGAACCACCGTAAATACTATATTGATAACACTTTAAAAAAAAGCGTTTTTTTTTTTTTGGAAAAAGTCGGTTTTGAAGAATTTCTTTTGGATTACTTTTCACACTTGTGTATCAAGAGAAAATATTTACTATACCTACAGATAAATATTTCTTGTGGGTTAAGCCTTTTATTTTTATTATATTTATTGATTTAATTACTTTTCGTTGATTTATACATTTTATGGCCTATGGTCATGGTTTGTTTTAATGTTCTTTAATGTAAGCATAACCCCAGTATTCCCCCTAGACCATATTTTTGTATGTTAATGAGCCCTAACAGCCTATTAATTTCTTATGGATGTTGCTTATCTTGTACAATCTTTAATCTGAGGCTGCCTTATACTGTATGTAGGGGAATATTTTTCCATGCGTTATAACATACATGTGTATTTTTTGAATAAAACACCCAATATTTTATTACATGTATCAGATTCCTTTATAATTGCCCAAAATTGTATTTAATTTGCTTTGGTAGTTTATGGTTAATGGGTTGCGTAAAGATTTTAAACAATAATTATTTAAGCAGGCGCTTTGATGGTGCCATCAATGCCATTCTCTGAAGTGATTTTCTTACAATCAAATGATAGATGTCACAATCAAACTTGTCTGGTTAGTTAATTATTGTTGGAGCAACTTTACATGATATCAAGAAATTAAAAAAAGGTTTTGCCGTCCTTTAAAAAATTTTTAAAAAAAATTTTTAATCTCTTTTTAAACTATGACATTAAATGAAATTGAAAGGATCCATAGATACCAAGAATCGAATAGTGTTTATTTATTTTTACAATGTGTTTATAACAGGGTTTCAAAAACGACACAATTAAAAATAACGTTTCTGAAGTTATTCAATTTCGGTTACATGGCTATTTGATGTAGAATTTATAAGCAAAATCGTACTTTTCACTAGCTCGGCTTTTTATGGTACAAAATGCCACATTTCAAAAGGGCTTGTAAAAAAGTGGGTCTACGGAATTCAGTCAAAAATTACAAAAAATTATTATTTAATAAAAATCCTAGTTTTTACTGGTTTGATTCCTTTATATAACAGAATACCACATACTTGAAGAATCTGTCAAAAAAGTGGGTAATTTAAAAGTTTCAAAAATTATTTTTTAGCAAAAATCTTAATATTACAAAATACTACATAGCTGAAGGATTTGTTAAAAAACTAAGTTACGGGTTCATTCAAAAGTAGTTTAAAATACCTTTTTATCTAAATCATAGTTTTTTACTTGATTTCTTATGTTGGGTTACATAAAGATTTTTAACCACAATTAACTAACCAGCAAGTACGACTGTGGTTGGTTTAAGGCGGGGGTCGGGCGTTCGGCCCAAGCTTCTTTCATTACAGCCTAGTAGCTTATTGCCGTATGTGCCCCTGTCTTGCTAAAAAAAGATTTGTTCTTTTTCAAAAGTCCAGTAAATTTCTACCTAGTTTGTCATGCGGGAGGTTGTCACCACATTGGTTTCCTCCAAAGATTTTGAATCTTCGTCGGGTCAGCGCTTCGCACTTGTATATAATATTTATGTGAGGCGGTTTCGTTCTCCTTGCCGCAATATATTTAAGGATTTATCAAAAAGCTTAAATTAAAGGGTTCATTCAAAAGCATCATAGTTTTTATTAATTTGGTTTCGTAATATTATAAATGCAACATATCTAAACGATTTGCCAAAAAAAGTGGGCCAATTTAAAAATTTAAAATATTTTTTTTATTAAAACAAACGTAGTTCTTACTGGTTTGACTTTCTTATATTACATTAATATTTTTGAAGTAAAGGGTCAGCATAAAACGGGTAAAGGTACAAAAAAATAGTATATAATAGTAACAACGTAAAGACAAAACAAGTATTTTGATGTTTAAACAAATAAAAGTTACACCAAATACTGCTTAAAACAGTTTTGAGTTATTCCTTTTTTTTGTCAGATCCTAGCTCTACTGATGAGCCATGATATGACGAACCGCGTCTAGGGATGGATCTGACAAAATAAAAGGAAAATCTTTATTTGATTTAAATAGAAGTTACTTTAAATTTTAGGTGATGAAACTTATTACAAATTCTTCAGATCATTAAAAAGAAACGGCCATTTTAACAACACAATCCTTATATTTATGAGTGACCATGGAATAAGATGGGGCGGTATTCGCGAGACTTACCAGGGACGGATGGAGGAAAGGTTGCCATTTGTTTTCATAAAATTTCCGAATTGGTTTAACCACGACCATGCTATCGCTATAAAGAATCTTAAAAGAAATAAAAGAAGACTGACTACACCTTTTGATCTGCACGAGACATTAAAAGACTTATCAGATCTGAATAGTTTTACTAAATCGAGAAAAATACTTCATTTTGCCCGAGGGTAAGTAGATATACAGGATGTCCCAGATTAAATCTATATTATTGTTAATTTGATAATTATTAACCTATAACGTAATAAAGCTAGTTCAAGATGGTAAATGGCCACCGGTCATACCTCGGAAACTACAAGGCTTAGAAACACAAGGAAAACGTGCTATGAGCAAATCCCCGAAATAATTTCCAGATTTTGCAACAAGAAAGCACAATTGAAAATTAATTATTAAAATTCTAAATTTCTGCTACAATTCCCATATTACGGTATGCCTTTGGTAACATCATTAGAAAGCTTGAACAATTCTGCATCATTTTGGTTCAAGGCTTATTGGCGTACTGACCTTGATAATAGTAGGGGAAGCCATTGAAAGTGTAATCAATTCTGCTGTAACTTCTAAACGACTTATTCGATTTTAATAAACTTAAGCTTGTTTGGAAGAGAAAGAAATGTTATTTCAATTGTTGTATCCGGTAGTACACGGTAGTTTCTAACAAAATTTTTAGAGAGCACAATGTAACAACGATAGTTTTTTTTATTTAATTTCAAAAACTTAGATCATCTTTCTTTTTAACGTCCTTAAGTATGGACAATTTCTTCAAATAAAATGCAATACATTTTTAGTTACAGTCTCTTCAAGGAAATACCCATATATCGTACATGCGAAGATGCTGAAATAGCAAGCCACTGGTGTACGTGTCAAGAAAGTGATGACATAGATACTGATGATTTCAAAATTGTTGCAGCAGCTAAGTTTGCCATCCACGATATGAATTCTCAGCTTAAAGATTATGCTCAATGTGCAACGTTAGTTCTGGATAGCATAATAAATGCTAGAGTATCGTTTCACGATAGGGAATATTTTTCTAGGAAAAATATTATTCAAGATTATACTATTATGTTAAAAACAGTGCCAGGCTATGGTATTTTTGAGGTAAGCCAGTGAAAACGTTTAGTATCATTTTAATATTTTATCTAAAGCACATGAACGTGCTGCTATCCTTCTTGATTAGTGTTTCACTCTCGTCTCGTTCTCGCGATTATATAACTATATTAGGAATAAAACTATTCTTGTTTAAAGAACAACTTATCTAATTAGAGATTTCATAATGCCACATCATATTATTGCATCTTAAAACTACAAAATAACTATAATTTTAAATCATTGCCCTGTTTGTCTCTGCAGTAGGTACCATTGCGCCCAAAAAAAACTGGGACAACAAAATTTAGTTTCATCTCCCAGACTATTGGCTTGTTGTGAAATCGTCCCAGACTGACAGTGACTTGTTAAAAGAATTTTTTTGAAATGCCCGCGTTAACCACTAAGAAAAAAGCGATCATTTACACTTGATTGAGAGATGGGCATCAAATAAGAAACATCGCAGATGAATTAGGGATTAGCAAAAATACCGTGTGGTTGGCTAAGCACAAAATTGTAGAATATGGAAGTATTGTAAGAAGGCAGGTTCTGGTCGCCCCGAAATTTCGAATGACGACCAAGATATAGAATTAATTAATTTTCTAAAAGATCATCCACTCGAAACAGCAATAAAAGCTAAAGAAAAAACACATTTTCCTGGTTCGGCTAATACAGCGCGTAGAAGAATTCGTAGTTCGGATATAAAAAGTTGTTGTGCTGCCAATAAAATATTTTTAACCGAAGCAAACAAATAGAGAAGAATATATATATCAAGGTACAGGTAGGTAGGTATTTGTGGGTTTAGGACAATAAAAAACAATTCCTCTAAATTAAAAAATTGCCGACGTTTCGACCTTTATTAGGTCTTTCTCAAAGCTACAACAAAACATCAATATTAGGGAATACAATGATAAAAGACCTTTTCTTTTCACTCTGTATGTATGTATATAGGAAAAATTAAATTTATGAAATTATTTTAAATTATTTTAAAATAAATCTTACACACAACTCTTTTTTAATTACATAATTTTTTTTATATAACTTTTTGTAAATTTTTCCCTATCTAAAATCAGAACAATGCTTATAAAATACATTGAGTGTTCTATAAACTAAGAAAAGGGTTTTAAAAAATATATATTTATATAAATCAATATATTATGAAAAAATAATTTATTTAATTATTTGTGGGAATAAAGAAAGCCAAACAAGACACACACGAGAAGCCCAATGATAATGTAACATGTACAAATGTGTAGTTAATCATAGAATATTTACCTATTTCACATAGTCGAGGAACATAAGTCGAAAACAATTGTTAAAATCATCTCCAGACGGGAACACACATTACAAACTGACATGGAACAAATATTCAGTAAAAATAACGAACCACACCACAACGAGTACTGTTAATATCTGAATAAAGGAATGTGCATTACGCTCTAGCAAACTCGTATATCTTTTTTTTTAACCTTATTTTTTACCGTTCGTCTTTTTTTTCCCTTTGAGAGAAAACATTATACACATTCGATTTCAATCAATCATGATTATCCACTATACTAAGACAAAGAATTTTTATATAAATTCAGTAAATAATTATATTGTATATTAAGTCCTTGGGTGTCCGTTCTACAATTAACTGTGTTATTAAGAGTTATGTAAATCATTTCACTCAAAACCCTTTTATGGTAGTTACTCTCTCTGTCCAGGATAGAGACACCATTAAAATCAAAATTGTGGTCCAGATTAAAGTGGTGTTGTGATAATGCTGTTTTTTCTGGTTTATTACGATTTAACTCTCTACAGTCATATTTATGTTGATAGGTCCGACTTTTTAAATATTGTTTCGTCATGCCTACGTAACACTTTACGCAACCAGAGCAAGGCATTTTATAAACAATATTAGAACATAGATTTAATGGTGTAGGATCTTTTAATTTTGTAAAAATGGAGCCCACAAGCTTAGTGTTATAAAAGGCAAGTGTACACTTAGGATTTTTTTTTGTTATGTGCGCTTCTATCCTTTCAGAGAGGATAGAAGCGCACATAACAAAAAAAAATCCTAAGTGTACACTTGCCTTTTATAACACTAAGCTTGTGGGCTCCATTTTTACAAAATTAAAAGATCCTACACCATTAAATCTATGTTCTAATATTGTTTATAAAATCCCTTGCTCTGGTTGCGTAAAGTGTTACGTAGGCATGACGAAACAATATTTAAAAAGTAGGACCTATCAACATAAATATGACTGTAGAGAGTTAAATCGTAATAAACCAGAAAAAACAGCATTATCACAACACCACTTTAATCTGGACCACAATTTTGATTTTAATGGTGTCTCTATCCTGGACAGAGAGAGTAACTACCATAAAAGGGTTTTGAGTGAAATGATTTACATAACTCTTAATAACACAGTTAATTGTAGAACGGACACCCAAGGACTTAATATACAATATAATTATTTACTGAATTTATATAAAAATTCTTTGTCTTAGTATAGTGGATAATCATGATTGATTGAAATCGAATGTGTATAATGTTTTCTCTCAAAGGGAAAAAAAAGACGAACGGTAAAAAATAAGGTTAAAAAAAAAGATATACGAGTTTGCTAGAGCGTAATGCACATTCCTTTATTCAGATATTAACAGTACTCGTTGTGGTGTGGTTCGTTATTTTTACTGAATATTTGTTCCATGTCAGTTTGTAATGTGTGTTCCCGTCTGGAGATGATTTTAACAATTGTTTTCGACTTATGTTCCTCGACTATGTGAAATAGGTAAATATTCTATGATTAACTACACATTTGTACATGTTACATTATCATTGGGCTTCTCGTGTGTGTCTTGTTTGGCTTTCTTTATTCCCACAAATAATTAAATAAATTATTTTTTCATAATATATTGATTTATATAAATATATATTTTTTAAAACCCTTTTCTTAGTTTATAGAACACTCAATGTATTTTATAAGCATTGTTCTGATTTTAGATAGGGAAAAATTTACAAAAAGTTATATAAAAAAAAATTATGTAATTAAAAAAGAGTTGTGTGTAAGATTTATTTTAAAATAATTTAAAATAATTTCATAAATTTAATTTTTCCTATATACATACATACAGAGTGAAAAGAAAAGGTCTTTTATCATTGTATTCCCTAATATTGATGTTTTGTTGTAGCCTTGAGAAAGACCTAATAAAGGTCGAAACGTCGGCAATTTTTTAATTTAGAGGAATTGTTTTTTATTGTCCTAAACCCACAAATACCTACCTACCTGGATTTTGAAATAGGACGCTAATTTCATAACATGTATATCAAGGTAGGTATATCATGGGAAACTGTAATATTTTCCGATGAAAAAACCTTTCATTCATGCAATAATGGGAAAATCCGCGTTTATAGGCCTTCTGGTACGAGATAAGATGAAAGATATACAAATAAGACTAATCAAAGTGCACGCTATTCTATAAACGTTTAGGGCTGGATTAGTGCAAGGAGCCCAGGAGTTTATCAAATAGTGCATGGGAGGCTCCATGCACCATTATATTTCAACATCCAAGTTATGATACCACCTGTCGACGCAGTATATGGCCAAGATTTTATATTTCAACAAGATAATGCTCCCATACATAAAGCCCGCATAGTTCAAGATTATTTAGAAGAAAATCAAACTCTTGTTCTACCGTGGCCTTCGAAAAGTCCGGATATCAACCCAATTCAGTAAGATGACAAATTTTATGTATATATGTAAAAACACAACTTCCAGTCTAGAACTCGGGATAAAATAACACAAAAGTACATATACGAGAAACCTAGTGTTAAGTATGCCGCGACGTTTACAAGCCCTAATTGGTAATAACGGTGCAACTACACCATATATATTAAAAAACATGTTATCATATTAAGGGTTAAATATGATTGAAATTAAAATTTATAGGAGCATAATATTTAAGAATCTTGTTTTATTTTTGTTACATTTTAAAACACTAAACATGGGTATTTTCATTTTCGTCGTATTTATAAAAATGTATTATTGTTGTTTTGTTTTTATTCCTTATAGTCAAGGAGCTTCTTTACAACAACATTTTGCTGTCCCAGTTTTTTTTGGCGCAATGGTACATATTTTCCCTTTTTTTTAAATTATTTGATGGTTGCTAATTTAAATTTAAAAAAAAATAAACTTAAACATTTTACAGTCTTCCTGACGCTATCAAATAATATAAATTACTTACTGGCATCTACAAATTAGTTGTAAAGTGACTTAGCGGTCTGTTCAATTGGCCCGAAATGGGTTTATGTTGGAAATATATAATAGCCAGGCCGGGCTACTCCGCTAATTTGTGGTAGTTTTTTTTTAAGAAACAATGTAAAATATAGTGTGGCCATAATATAGCAGGATTCTATCCCGTAGTTATATTCACTGACTTGGACACCTTGGGAGTATCCAATATATTTGAATATATCATTGACATAAAAGACACATGGACCCGTTATGTCTATTCCCTTTGTACAGGGACATTATTTTAAGTATCTCACCCGATTGGCGACTTTGCTATCGACCACAATAAAAAAACAATTATGTACTCCCTAACAGCTTTTAGTGAAAAAGCCAGATTTGATGTCAAAAAAAATCTATGTTTACAAATTTGACAGATACGACGCCATATTGGATTTTCTTAAATGGCAACCCTACCTTATAGTAAGCCAGCTGCATTCGCCTATTTGTTCCAACATTAAAAATGTATAATTGTCAATATTTATTTTCAGCCGTTCCGGAGATACGAGGCTTCGAAGTTGGTGATTTTGTTATCATGGAATTAACAGAAGCTTTGATATTAGAAACTCAATTTTTTCTGGAGATACGTAATTTCTTATGGCGGAGCCATCCATGCTATTGTTATATATGTCAGATGTCAGAAAATGACAGTTACGACGCCATTTTGAATTTTTTTAAATGGCAACCCACATTTATATTTACGTCAGTGTATGGCATTTTGCGGTCCGATTTCAAAAATATATAGTTGTCGATATTTATTTCCAATCCTTACCGAAATACGACCTTATCAAAAACTGCATCGTGTGATTATGTGTTTTAAGTATCGCACCCCATTAAAAAATAGAAGCTTTGTGATTAAAAAATCAATTTTTTCTGGAGATACGTCATTTCTTATGGCGGAGCCACCCATGCTATTGTCATATATGTCAGATGTCAGAAAATGACAGTTACGACGCCATTTTTATTTTTTAATGGGGTGAGATACTTAAAACACATAATTGTACGATGCGGTTTTTAATACGGTCGTATTTTGGTAAGGGTTAAAAATAAATATCGACAACTATATATTTTTGAAATCGGACCACGAAATGCATTACAATGTGGGTTGCCATTTAAAAATATTTAAAATGGCGTCCTAACTGTCATTTTCTGACATCTGACATATATGACAATAGCATGGGTGGCTCCGCCATAAGAAATGACGTATCTCCAGAAAAAATTGATTTTTTAATCACAAAGCTTCTGTTAATTCGATGATAACAAAATCACCAACTTCGAAGCCTCGTATCTCCAGAACGGCTGAAAATAAATATTGACAATTATACATTTTTAATGTTGGAACAAATAGGCGAATGCAGCTGGCTTGCTATAAGGTAGGGTTGCCATTTAAGAAAATCCAATATGGCGTCGTATCTGTCAAATTTGTAAACATAGATTTTTTTTAACATCAAATTTGGCTTCTTCACTAAAAGCTGGTAGGGAGTACATAATTGTTTTTTTATTGTGGTCGATAGCAAAGTCGCGAATCGGGTGAGATACTTAAAGTAATGTCCCTGTACATGTCAGCTTGACGCCTGTTATTTACGAAAATAAATAAATTTCTACATGTAGAATCTCTATTTCTTTTTATTTGCAGTCTGTCTCTGTTGTTATTCTAACAGCTGATAAATTTGCTGTCCCATTTGTGCAAAGAATACAATCGACGGACGTGACTCAATAGTTCACAGCAAAAATTTAGGAAAATAAACAGTTCCGTGATCCTCTAAAAATTGCATTTACTTATTATAGGATTTCCATAAAAAATATAAATCATTTAATAATTGGGAGATAATTTATATAAAAACGTGGCAAATAAAATGTTACGTATTAGTCAATTTGATGGCCTAAACACTGTTTCAAATTTCTTCGTTATTTCCATATGAAATAAAAAGGTTGTTAATAGAGGGATGGATACTTCTAATATGATAAAATAATTACCAAGACTCGTGGTATAAGTATCATAGTACCAATAATGCTTAGTCAACAAATATTTTAAATTTACTATTTTCAGAACATAAAAAATTATTGTGTCACTTTATATTTAATATATGATTCCATTCTAAAACTCAAATATTATAGCAGTTTAGATTACAAAAAAAGTAGATATAGGTAGGCACCTTTTCCAAAAAATGAAAATTTAAATACATAATTTATTTTCATAAATAACTGTTCATTTACGAGTGCAAATGGTTTAATAAACTGCTGGAACTTTGAAACGCATAAAGAAAATTTTTGGTCTATATTTGAAATGAAATATCTCGGAAAATATTAAACATATTTGAACGCGGTTTAAAGCATATTGAAGCTTATTGTTTGGTCTGAGGGTATATTGATTAGTTTTGGTTTGAATAAGTTTTAGTTTCAAGATACAGGGTGGTAAATGAAACAGTGCAAATTTAACAAAATTTCACGAACACCCCATTTCGTTGCAAATATATTTTTGCTTCATTTCTCGGTTTTAAAGGGAACACTGGTTCAATTGAAAAAAACAACTTTCTGGGTTTTTGGATAAATGTGTTACATTTGCCATAATTAGAGTTTAAGCGAAAAACGACACTTTCGTATTTCATCCACCTGTATCTGTGTCGCAATTGCTTGAAAAAAAAGGGTTTTAACTTATTGTTAGTCCCAAATTCTTGGCTTTTTTACGTTGTAAAAAGATTTTATACAGGGTGAGAAAAAAGTGTACTTCCAATAATACCCTAATAATATTAATGTTTTCATTACCCAGTACCATTTTTTCTCGGTTCAATTTGGTGACACAAGTCATATTCTTGAACCTCAAATAATACAATCAAGATTGCCTTGATAATTTTGTTTATTGACATTTAAGTTGTGATGACAGGTAAGTTATTAATTTTATAAGAGTGTGGTGAATTCAATGTTTATTAAATAATAACTTCAATTTAAAATGCGTAGATTTACTAGTATGGAAAGAGAAAATTGCTTAAGGCTCCTTAATCAAGGTTTGGACCAGAAACTTTTGACGAGTTAGCTCAAGCCATATTTGAGGAATGGGAAAATATTTCTCAAGAGTTTATTCGCAAGTTAGCAGATAGTATGCCTCGCCGGTGCGCAGATGTAATACGCGTTAGAGGGGGGCCTACAAAATATTGAATCAAATATTGTTGATTTTTATATATCAGATAGTGTTGTTTATTTTTAATTAGGTACCTACTTAAGTTATTTACAAGTATTAGTTTGTATCATTTAAATCATTTAAACATCAATTTTTAAAAAAGTTAAAAAAGTTTGTTAATATTATTAAAATAAAAAATTAAAAAACCGTCTTCACATTTTAATCCATAGTTTTAAACACTTGCACTTAATTTTGAGAACCATAATAATCTCTTGTGTCACCAAATTGAACCGAGAAAAAATGGTACTGGGTAATGAAAACATTAATATTATTAGGGTATTATTGGAAGTACACTTTTTTCTCACCCTGTATAAAATCTTTTTACAACGTAAAAAAGCCAAGAATTTGGGACTAACAAAAAGTTAAAACCCTTTTTTTTCAAGCAATTGCGACACAGATACAGGTGGATGAAATACGAAAGTGTCGTTTTCGCTTAAACTCTAATTATGGCAAATGTAACACATTTATTCAAAAACCCAGAAAGTTGTTTTTTTCAATTGAACCAGTGTTCCCTTTAAAACCGAGAAATGAAGCAAAAATATATTTGCAACGAAATGGGGTGTTCGTGAAATTTTGTTAAATTTGCACTGTTTTATTTACCACCCTGTATCTTGAAACTAAAACTTATTCAAACCAAAACTAATCAATATACCCTCAGACCAAACAATAAGCTTCAATATGCTTTAAACCGCGTTCAAATATGTTTAATATTTTCCGAGATATTTAATTTCAAATATAGACCAAAAATTTTCTTTATGCGTTTCAAAGTTCCAGCAGTTTTGTTGCTTTGGCTGTTATGCGTTTGCAGTATCGATGATCAATAGGCGTACCGGTTAATATTTATTAAAAAAAACTACTACGTAAAAAAAGTTTTTTAACCCTGTATATCGACTATATTTATAATTTATATCTAAGAAAAAGAAAGCATCCAAAATATTTATTTAAAACACACTAATTTTATGGTTTTCTTTTATAGAGGATCACATCTTCTCTCCTCAAAAACAGTAATAATCACTCATCATGTCTGGATTCCATCTTTCTTGTTTTTCCGTTGTCCCGATATCTTGATGGAACTTCTTACCCTGCTCATCACTAACAGTGCCAAATTCTTAGGAAAAAAATAATAAATAAGAATGAAGAAAGTGAATTCTTAATAACATTCGGCAACCAAGTTGTTTCTTAGTTTGCAGCCACAACATTGTTACATAAATATTTTGAAATCCCTGTTGAAGTTCACTTCTTTCCGGCCAAATTTTCGTCACATTCACGGCACGACTGTCCGACAAACAAAGAAAACAGCAATATTTTGTAAATCTTTCCTAAAGTGTCGCTAAAATTGCTAAAACTTTTAAATCCCCACATATCTTCGGAGCTACCTGATGATGTGTTATTATCTCTATTGTCTCCCAAAACAATATCTTGCCAATCTAAATGCGCAGTCGGTACTGATAGATTTGAATCGTGAAGAATAGGTCTTATGGAGGAAGGTTAATTTGGATAGTCGATCTTAAGCTTTTCTTTTTTGGAATTACCTTCAGTCTTTGTCATGCAAAAATAGCAATCTTCAAAAGGATTGGTGGGTTCTCGTCACAGCACACAACTGCAAAAGATATACTTTTTCTATTTTCTTTCATTTCTAATTTACCGCACATTTTACACAAAATATGTCAAGTTGCTTTTTCACTCAAAAATACTAAAATTTAACCCAGAAACACTGAAAACCAACAAATACATGCCAGCTGTAAATCAGGTACTGATAAACGTCAAGCAGATATGAATGGCGTCCCAAAAAGGCTCAATAGAAAACACGTTCTGAACGCTTGAACGCACTCTGACGTCCTTGTCTAATTTGCACAAGACGAAAAGGTAAATTATATAAATTTTCCGAATACCCCGAGTGTTTTCCTGAAAAGTTGTTTACAATGGAGCTAATAATGGGCTTTATTTGTGCTTCAAAGACTGTGATCCAACTTCGTACCTCCCCCCCCCTTGATTTAATATCCTTGGAATATATCAATCATCTCGATCTCGGTACAGCTTAGTTCACCTGTGAACTAGTCGTTTAAAAAGTCGTAAACTAGTTAATTTCGTTCATGAACTCTACACCTCTAGGCCGAATGGGATAGATTTTTGCAGAATAATTTTTTCCCTCGCGTCCTTTAAGTTGATCTACCCCGTGTTGCCATTGGCATGGGAATTTACGAAATCGGACACCTTGGGATTATCCAATATATGCTATCGTGTTCTCGGTCTCCCATCAATCATCTCGATATCGGCAAAGTTTAGTTCACCCGTGAACTAGTCTGAAAAGTCGTGAATTAGTTCATTTCGTTCACACACCTCCAGACCTAACGAAAAATAAGAGTACTTTACTCGTGAGCAACTTTTAAAAAATTAAATCTCCCTCATAGACACAGCAGTGTTTTTCAATTTTAATTAGTGCTTTTTTTAGTTTAATAGAATGCAGAAGCTTTTATTTATATTTGTGAAGTCAATAATAAAAAAAGTTCTCCAAATGAACCCAGAATTCTGCCGGTCGCTGTATTTTAAATAATACGTGTTTTCTAGGCAACTGTTAGAGACAAAGGTAGACGATATATAGATATAGATCAAGAAAAGGAAATATCAGACGTAAGTTAACCTGATTTTTTATTCTAGTAGATGAGTATAAATAGTAAGTACGAAATGTTTCAGCAGAAAAACTAAAAATTATTTTTATTATACAAAAATCGGTTGACTTATCCTAACAGTTGTCATTTTAAACCCAGAAATGTCAATTTAGAACGGTTTTAAACTAAGAATCCAATATGATTAAATCCTCTTAAACCGAAGAATAATTCTAAAATCGCACAAATGTCAGAAAGATCGATTAGTAATGTGGGATTGACAGCAAAGTTTAATTGAAGAGCAAAGCTGGTTATAACATGTTACATTATATTAAGTTATGACCAGGTAATACTTTTGACTTGAATTTGGTTGTCAATCCCCCATTATAAAATGACTATTATTGACATTTCCTCGGTTTTAAAAATGGTCTTTTTATAATGTGGGATTGACGGCAAAGTTCGATTTGAAATATATTAATTTCCTATTGGTAGTGCTGCTTATTATAATTATTAATATAATTATAAGAATATTTTATATATCTTACAATAAAATATAATAAAAGCAAATAAAAAAACAATATTTCTTATTAGAAAATATACTTAGTAATTTAATATAGAAATAAACGGCAAGCGGATAGAATAGTGCTTCTATCTTTTGCATTAAAGTACACAGGGACTCTAAAGGTAATGGGTTCCTTGGGACACAGGTAGACAATGACAGGCTGTTTCGCCCTTATTGGGACTCATTAGAAAGCCATAACCTGTATGCAATTCCCATTACAGCGAAAATATGTTTTTAAGATATTTTTACGAATAAAAATATGATGAAAACCTAGTATCGTTATCTGTTGGAATCAACTGAATGCAAAAAATTGCCGTCTAACGTGAAAACATAGAACTATAAATAAATCAAGCATGGAACGTCCACTCATCCAGTATAGGAAACATTTCTTGCGCTTTCCTATTTATACATATCTACGGTTTTGTAGATTCAGACCTAGATCGCGCTGCAGCCGCCCACTGGTGTGCAGCAATAATCCGTAAAACTGATGCCGTGTAAGAAATTTAATATTATAAGAAATTATTGTACAGAGTATTACTTTTCTAGTAAATTGTGTTTATTATAATTTTATATTATCAGGTAATAAAATTTAATTCTGTATTTTATGATAATTAATTATTATACAGAATACTAAACAAATTTTACAAATCAATTTGAAGAAGTAGTCCATACTTGAAGTGAAGTGGCAAGTTAAATAGGGTAAAATAATACTCTAAGTAAACCTTCACTAACCTTCACTAAGATCTTAGTTGCAATAACATTTCCATATAAAATTTTGCTATATTTCTAATAACTAAGGTACTTTACTCATAATGCAATTTCGAAAAAATGGCATTTGCTCCCTTACTATTAGCCGCAGGTGAAATGTGAAATATGCATTTATAGTTTCAAGGCATGCACCAACTTTTATCAAGAATAAAATTTTCTGAGAAATCGATAATAAAAAACTTTTACATATGTTGCATACTTTTTTGGACACACTGTATATCTTACAATAAAATATAATAAAAGCAAATAAAAAACAATATTTCTTATTAGAAAATATAGTAATTTAATATAGAAAGAAACGGCAAGCGAATAGAATAGTGCGTCTATCTTTTGGATTAAAGTACACAGAGACTCTAAAGGTAATGGGTTCCCTGGGACACAGGTAGACAATGACAGGCTGTTTCGTCGTTATCTTGACTCATTAGAAAACCATAACCTGTAAGCAATTCCCATTACAGCAAAAATATGTTTTCAAGATATTTTTACGAATAAAAATATGATGAAAACCTAGTATCGCCATCTGTTGGAATCAACTCAATGCAAAAAATTGCCGTCTAACGTGAAAACATAGAACTATAAATAAATCAAGCATGGAACGGCCACTCATCCAGTATAGGAAACATTTCTTGCGCTTTCCTATTTATACATATTTACAGTTTTGTAGATTCAGACATAGATTGCGCTGCAGCCGCCCACTGGTGTGCAGCGCTAATCCGTAAAACTGATGCCGTGTAAGAAATTTAATATTATAAGAAATTATTGTACAGAGTATTACTTTTCTAGTAGATTGTGTTTAATATAATTTTATATTATCAGGTAATAAAATTTAATTCTGTATTTTATGATAATTAATTATTATACAGAATGCTAAACAAATTTTACAAATCAATTTGAAGAAGTAGTCCATACTTAAAGTAAAGTGGCAAGTTAAATAGGGAGAAATAATCAGGGACGGATGGGCTCTGTGAGACCGGCCCGGGAAAATTTCTGGTCAAGCGGCCTACTTGGCATTTCGTGTGTAAAAGGTATGCTCCTTATTAAAAGAGATCATTATGGTACGACCTAAATAAATATGTTATTTAGTAATGACAAAACTAATCGTATATTAAAGAACATTAACAATATATTATAACAAGAATTCCAAGTTATATCATATTATGCTAAAACTTAAGTGAACGCCTTTGAAATTTATAAATATTAAAAAATCAAAGATCAAATGTTACACAAGCAAAGCATATTTTGTAACCTGTAAAACTGTGAATCATGAACTTGGAAAGTCCTAAATTTAACAACTCTCAACAAAACATAATATATACAAGTAATGTTTGAAGGTCGGAGACAATGATGTTTCTTAACTGATAGAAGTGTTTTGGACTTGCATTGTCTTTATTTGTTTTATATCACAACGTTTCAACTGGTAAGTATCTCCAGCCGTCTTCAGGTGAATACTAAATAAGTAAAGTAACTACAGCTCTATTTATACTAGCTAGATGCACTGAAGCATGACTGAGATGGGATGGGTGCAGTCATGCGTTTAGTTCGTGTGCGGTATTTTAAGTTTACATCTGCTTAACAAAGGTTTCCAGATATTTCTTATATCTAATGATGGCTTACTAAAACAATCTGGGTTCTGGTATATGGTAGCAGCTTCCTTGAACTTCCAATCCTAAGAGGATCTGGTAGACACAGTTTTTCCTGTCTTTTTCCTGCGAATGTGGCCGATCTTACATTGGTGAGACTCTAAGGCCACTTGAAACTAGGGTCAAGGAACATAGAAACAACACGCTTAAAAGAGAAACCGAATGATTTTCGACGTTGTCAATAAATATGCACCGACGGTAATTAAATATAATATAAAAAGTAGGTGAACACAAAAAAAATATTTGGTTTTATCCAAAATATATTTTTACCCATTTTGTAGTAACTTTTTGCCAACTGGCCGACCAGCCCACCGGGAAATTTCCCGGTCTCCCTTATGGCCCATCCGTCCCTGGAAATAATACTCTAAGTCAACCTTCACTAAGATCTTAGTGAAGGTTGACTTAGGGCATTATTTCTCCCCATTTTACAACTCAGTTAGTCAGTCAATATATTAAAATCAGTTATAATAAAGCCAGTTTGATCCGTGTAAGGATAACACAACCACAGCCTTGTTAACATATGGTATATTTTTTTCCTCAGGAAGAACAATGGGAATACTATTCTATTACAGGAACTATAAGCAGAATAAGCATCTATGGAAATCAAAGTCATTGTATTAATAATTTTCATTTAAAAGGCTACTGTTATTGTAAGAGTCAGTTTTAAATAATGGCAGCGGCAAAGAAAGACAATCGGTATACCACCTTAACTTAAGCGATTACTTTTTTTTATTTTTTAAGATAATTATATTATTTGTCATAAATTGACGAACCTTGCTTATAGACTATACAGTGTCCGCATCAAATAGCATATTTTTTTATTATTAGGTATAGGTAAAAATTTATCAAGCAGTTTTTGCTGGCTTAAAACCCCAAAAATGACGTATACTGAAGCAGCTGCACGACTTGAGTTACCTGTCAAATTTGACATTTTTAATACACTAGGTTCAAAAATGCCCTTATTTATCAAAATATCAAAAAACTTTATTCGAGAAAGTTGTTTATTTAGGCATGTTAGCCTTTGTACGAAATTTTGACAGTCTAATAAAATTTTAATTATTTGCCAATTTCTTGAAAATTTTTATCAACCCTCGTAGATTAACTTTTGTCATCGATGTAAAACCATTTGCCTTTACTTCATTTGTTATCTTAATGCAATTTTGTGTAAAATTTTTGTTTCCAATTATTTATTTTGCTTCAAAAACTGAAACTGTTATTGATCAGTATGTAATGTTTGATGATCTAATTACATCAGTTTTGCCAAAAACGACGTTTCTTTTTTTTTCTTAAGTTAGTAAACAGATGTACAAAATGAAAATATTAGGAAGCTTTCGTTGAAATTTTACCTAATTAATATTGGATCAAAAAAAATATATATTAATCGCTCGAAACATTTTATTCAACAAAAATATAGTTTACAAGTAGGTGATGCATTCGTTGCTAAGGAACATTACATTCATTTGTTGTTTATTTGATTTCTGAAGCAAAAGTCTGAAATAAGACCTAATTGATTAGACCGCATTGTAATCAACAATAAAACTTTTAAATAATGTTAACAATACAAGTAAAATTTCAAAGAAAGCTTCTTAACACTTTCTTTTTGTACACCTGTTTACTAATTTTAGAAAAATAAAAAACTGATGTAATTAGATAAACTTTGCATCAAACATTAGATACTGAGAAATAACAATTTCAATTTTTGAATCAAAATAAATAATTGGAAACAAATATTTTACACAAAATTGCAATAAGATAACAAATGAAGTAAAGGCAAATGGTTTTGTATCGATGTATAAAAGTTAATCTACGAGGGTTGATCAAAATTTTCAAGAAACTGGCAAAAAATAAAAGTTGTATTAGACTGTCAAAATTTCGTACAGAGGCTAAAAATACCTAAATAAACAATTTTTTCGAATAAAGTGTTTCGATATTTTGATAAATAAGGGTATTTTTGAACCTATTTTATTAAAAATGTGAAATTTGACAGGTAACGCAAGTCGTGTAGCGGCTTCAGTATACGTCATTTTTGGTTTTTAAGCAAGCAAAAACTAACTGCTTTTTCAATTTTTATCTATATCTAATAATAAAAAAATATGCCATTTGATGATGATTTGATGGACTTTTTTGCGGACACTGTATTGTATTTTTGTAGCCTCCTGGACAAGAAAAAAATACAAAAAGAAGTTTTCATAATGTTTCATAATTTCCCAGAATACCGGAATAAAATTCATATAGCCTTAACTAAGCCTACAACTTTTGGGGAAAACGCTCGGACACATCAACACATTTTGACGTTATTCGTTTTTTTTTATAGACATTTGTCAAAGATATGACGACATCGATCTTTTTTTTAAATGGAAACATACAGGCTTATGATACATCATTTGAAAGCTAATATCTCGTATAGTATGCTGATAAATTTTGGCGCGATTCTGTCAAGCTATTTCAAAATGGCGACTGTTAAAAGTTTTTGAAAAATATCTTTTTAAATAAGCGGAAATGATGTTTTTTTACCTTTGAAGGTAACGAATCTTCATTGTTTTACGTTCTGACATTTCTTACCTTGAAAGGTAAAAAAACACCAATGACTTATCATTCCCGCTTATTTAAATAGAGATGTTTTAAAAAGTTTTAACAGTCGCCATTTTGAAATAGCTTGACAGAATCGCGCCAAAATTTATGACATACTGTGTGAGATATTAGCTTTCAAATGATGTATCACAAGCTGTATGTTTCCATTTAAAAAAAATATCGATATCGTCATAATATTTTTGACAAATGTCTATAAAAAAAACGAATAACGTCAAAATGTGAGCATATTATATAAAACTAAGTGGACGTGTTCGAGCATTTTCCCCAAAAGTTACAGGTTAAGACTATACTAATTTTATTCCGGACTTCTGGGCAACCCTATACTTTAACTTTTCTCTAATTTTACTAAAATTGTCTTTAAATTATAGCTGATTCTGTCAAGAGTATCGCCTGTTTTTAGTTCTCAGAAAATATTAAAATTATTGATAAATTATACCAGGAGAAACGAAGGCCAACTTTTCCCCTAAATTCTAAACACTGTGAATAAAGTGACTGCCCTGGAGAGGGGCTCGTGGATAGTGAGCAATGGAGGGCGCAGATACGGCGGGAATATTCTAATTATTGAGGTGAAGTCTACAATACATAGTGATAGATGACAGGTGTCAGTCATTTGACCGGTATTATATGACAGGTGACAGCCGTCATCTTTCCCTAAACGTAATATAACATCATTCTCAATATCAGCTCAATAAGGGCCGTTTGCACGGGTTCCACTAAAGACGTTTTAGGTGGGACTTAACTTAAGGTGTCACTTAACTAAAAGTTTTTTGTTGCACAGTCGTAAACATCTTCGGCTTAATTTATATCTACTTAGGGCTGACTTATGTGCCGGTTTAGCGACTGTGCAACGGAAAAGTTTTAGTTAAGTGACATCTTAAGTTAAGTCCTACCTAAAACGACTTAAGTGAAACCCGTGCAAACGGCCCTAAGTTCGTTTATCTGACCCTTAAGTTTTATACTTTTGAAACTGGTTAATGTTAATTTTGGATGTTTATTATTTCAATTATTTTTTTAGGATTACACGATGATTAAACATAAATTGATCTTTTGTATTTATGGGCTTAAGAAATACAAGTGGGTTATATATTAATACTTAATAAAGATTTTAAAAATATATCATGATCGGTGAAGGGACCTATAAAGACGTAAAATGTAGTAAACAAAATGTTATTCTATAAAAAAAATGTTACAAATTGATTGAAAAACAAAATGTGGAGAAAAGATGCTACTTTAAAACGAAATAACATTGCATCACTCAATTATCCAATATTATCATTCGTTTGCCGTGATATATTTTTAGAAATAATAATTTATTCGAATTAAAAATAAGGTAATAATCTTGATAAGCGCTGTATATCAATAAGTTTTTTTTTTGAACATTTTTTTCCAGAAGTATCTACATTATATTATTTTTATCCCTGGATTATACATTGACATATGCCACTTCTTGCACTATCTGGCATTTATCTGTGGTTGGCGGCCACACTGGCTTAAATGTCAACGACAAGTACTGGTAAAACCACAACAAAAACGCAAAATACGGTTTCTTTGTGTAGTCCTGGGGTTATGTCGTTTTTTTAAATGTTTAATTGTGATGTAAATATTTCTAGTTAGAATAAGAAATAAATGAATACTACTAAAAGGTGTTTTAATTAACCAATGGAGATGGTTAACGGCCGTATTCACCAAATATATATTTATCCCTCTGATAGTTATCTGTTTGTTAAGATTTATCCCTCTGATAATAAAACAAGGTATTCACAATTGAAAAAGTTACCATTAATTGTAAACATCATTGCCTTCTCGATGTTAGAAAAATTAGTGAGATCTCTTTCTGACTCACTCTTCGTTAAAGTCTAGACGGCTATCATAAACATAGAGATAAATAAAAACCCCTAGTTTTTGAACTAGTATTAGATACAGGGCTAAACATGTTTTATTCTATGCCCAAGGTCTTTAGATAGATAGGTTGCCTTGTAAGCTCGGTGTCATGACGGGCGAAACGTCATCGCCTACATCACAAAACGTCTTTTCAGACATTTATATACAAAATTAGCATTGTTTGTTCTGTTTTCCGAAGCTTTTAAGTTGTTTCCAGCGAATTTTCAGAGTTGTAATGGTGTTTTATATACCTACTCATATTTAAAGATAAAGAGACAATTTATCAATATATTAATCACTATAGTACAATAAAAGGTAAATAATAAATATAATTGATAGTCAAAGTGAATTACGTAAAAATGGTTTTATTTGTATTTTTAAGATGCCTGGGACGATATGTAGTATCGCTACCTGTAAAAGCAGCCGAGCAAAGGCAAAGAGGGATGGAGAAGCTATGCGGTTTTTTACATTTCCTAAAAATCATATGAGTTAAACTTTGCTGTAGAGAAGACACCACAACAAAAAGATTTGCAGTAAACATTTTGAGCCATATTATTTTGAAGACGAAATACAATTACATAACGCTCAACCTAAGGGGCTAAAAAAAAACTGGTGAGTTGGAAACAAATATAACATAGTTATAATAATATTACTTGTAATTTTAGCTATACACAATTATTCTTGCCAAATAAAACCAACAAGACCCCATCAGAGAGAAAAGAAGGATAGAAATAAAGAAAAGGAAGCAAATTTATACCTATATATTTTTTAAAATAAACATTGATAACAGCAGCTATAACTCATGCGTTTTTTTAAAGGAAACTTGAACTTTAGTTAAATTAAATTGCACTCTGTTCTCGGTCTGTATTTGTAGACTTATCTTTTAAAAGAAAAACAGAAAACTGGATATTTAAAATTGCGGTCCAAGTTTCAGTTCAATTTTATTTTTATAAAATTCGCTTCCAGAAATAAAAAAAACTAATTTATTAAGTCCATAAATACTAAAGACCTTCTGAAAACTATCAAATATGTATAGCGTTCTCGGTTTATTTCATAGTAATGCGTATCTGTTTCTCTTTGTCTGTTGCATTCATATTAGACCCGTATATCAAAGACGTTTTGTGACGTCATCAGCAGTCAGGCTCTAATTGGTCAGAAAATTATCAGACAACCGTTTTTTTTAGTAACCGTGCACCAAGCCAGTAATTATTATTATTTAAATGACTTTAGCCACAGCCGCCATTTTCTACATAATATTGGATTGTCTGACTGACAAATTAAATGACAGTAGTTGTGAAAAATTATATAACCACATTGGTGAATTTGATCTGTTTCCAATTTATTTATTATTTGCAATGATGTTTTATCCACTAGTGATAAATACTTAAAATTACAAACTAATAACTGCCATTTCCTCGAATAATTTTCAATTTTGGACTATAGAGAATCATTCCGTTAGGATGTTGGAAACTACTTACAATAAAAACAAGAAATTTGAGAACGTGCCATTGATAACAATTAATAATAAAATAAACCCTTTAGAGAAAAACAATAAGTGGAAATTACCCTCCGATGTTATCACATTTTGGGTAACTAGTGCAATATTAATAGGATTGATCTTCTTAAGTTATTTCTTGAAATTTGGAGCATACAACTTTTTTAAATGGGATAGATTTTCTAAGTTACCCAAAGAATACTCTGGATATCTCATTAACACTCCAGGTAAGGTAAACTAAAGTGTATTTATTTTTAACTGGCAGGGACAGTAAACAATAACTTAAGCACGAGACGCTCAATGCGATCGGTACAGAACTAAATCATCGCTCATCGTTCACACTTAGAAAAACACGTTTTTTGACCATATTGTAACTTTATTTTGCACAGCATACTGATCTATTGAACAGCAGAAGAGTTTTTTTTTGCATTGTCTTTTTTTGTTTTGAATCACTTTTATTGAGCTGTTCTTACTTTGTCGCAGGTGCATGGCGTCAATATTCCCAAAAATGGACCCGTGATCCTCTTCCAGTGATTCAAAATAAATAAAGACAAGACAAGTCCAAAACTCTTCTGCCGTTTAAGAAACATCATTATATGCAACCTTCAAACAGACACTATGAGCCCGGTATGGACCCGGTATAAGTGATAAGTTCCGTAACTACGAGAAATCTAAGATAAAATTAATAAAGAAAGAAAAGCACATCCAGTTTCTACTACAAGCAAGGGACCAAGGTATTATTCCAGATGGCTTTAGGATCCAAAGTCCAAAACTCTTCTGCCGTTCAAGAAACATCGGTGTCTTCAACCTATTCTGTTAAGTATTTTACAACTTTATTTAGATTTTTCATTTTGGTTTACCATAGCGCAATGCTTAGCGGCGGTTTCACATAGCAATTGATAGTAATTCAATTGCATTTTTCTACCGATTTACTGTCACACACCTTATTTTACCGTTTTCTACTGACTTTTAAAAAATAAACCAAAAATCCATAAAAATTTTTTGAAAAACTGGCATTGTTGGGATCATCCCTGCTGTGCAGCGGGGCAGGATTGAGAGAATGATCAAGCCTTTTTGTTTTTTTAGAAGTCACTTTATTTCGGAACTTTTGGGGGTGCTGGTGGGCTTTTTTTATAGCATTCGTTCGAAACGAAGATTTCGTGGTTCAAATTGGTTAAAAATTTGACTAAATAAAATAATCCGAGTCTTTTTCACATCTCCCAATTTCTATCTATTTAAAACATCGTTTTCTCCCGATTTTGCATTTCGACGTTCGGCAACACTGCTAAATAGAATTAGTAAATATTTATTTGTTCAACAAAATGCGTTTAATATTTTCACCATATTGTTTTGGTACTGCGATCACAGGACCAGAAAAGTTTCTAGTTATCGCAGTATCTGATATACACCCAACTGCGATCGCAGTCCTATGATTCACCATTGACAGTATGACCAGATGACCACACCTTTCTAATACTCTGCTGCTATCAGAGTCGACTGCTGTGTGAAACTGCCGCCTTTGTCTTGTTAAAAATCGCGCAGCAGGTCGAATATTCACGTGTACTTGTTTTCCTTTTCTGCCAGTTGGAAATATAGATTATCGGCCCGATTGTCCAAACCCGTCAGACAATGTTCATTGTGAAATTAAGGCCCCTCATAGACACAGCAGATACTATATGCTGGAAATGAGGAATATAGAATCGGTGTAAAAGTAGTGGTGTGACTGAATCGGGCGGTCGTATTCATGTTTCCCTTTTAGTTTCGGTTGGTAGTGCAAGAGTAATGAAAATCAATACATAGTACATAAACAGGGTGATTCCTAAGTTGATTATTCTGTTTTAGGTGTGTATAGAAATTAGTAAAATAAACAACATTTTCAAATAATTGTTCCAAAAAACTCAAAAATAAGGTACTTACATTCATTTATTACACTATGGATCAAATACGATCCTGCCTAACTTGCCCGTTGAATAACATTAAAAAAGCTTATGAGTGTAGAATCAGTCCACAAGGGAAATCATTCTGCGTATAACTTCGAAGAAGCAGCCGCACTTTGACGATACTCACAGTAAATTAGCACCATATATACTAGTTCATTGTTTTCAAATTTTCACGTGTCACCAATTTAAAATTAACTGGCTTCAGAAAAACACACCACAACGGATTGCCAAATAAATAACTGACCTTCGACCCGTAAATTGCATGACTAATAAGACGAAAATAACATAAAGTATAGCAGGCTACGTTTTGATGACCAAGCCCGCCCTTAGATTTTTTATTTCTGTATCACGCCTATTTTTAACTTTTGGAAAAAAGGTATTTGAAAATGTTGTTTATTTTAATGCCTTCTATACACAGTTAAAACAGAAGTATCAACTAAGGAATTACCCTGTATTGCGGTCCGAAATTAGGCTGTTTTACGCATGTCGAATTGGTTTCTAATTTGCCGTTTTTAATATTTGTTTACATATACCGAAGAATTGTCTGTTTAATTCTTTTGGGGGAACTCATGATGACTTGGTGCATCAAATTTATATATTATGATCAATCATACAAAATTAATTAGAGAATTTGTTGTCCTCTTTTAAAAGTTTTTCAAAGAGAACGTAAAAAACTGCTTTCCAAGTACTATTTGACAGTCAACAAGGGATGTACTTTTTTCTACTCGCACATGGAAATTTGTTATTTCATTTACACTTTAGTGACGAGAAAAGTAGGCTATTCTAGTTAACTGTACGGCAAAATTTCATATTCGTCACTAACAATGCTGCACAGTGTTGTAATATTAAAAATTAAAATTTTCCATTTAAAAAAAAAATCCACGAATACACACAATTCTGAAAAAGTATTTTTTAGTGTTCCTAAAGAATATCCTACAAATATAACACTGTGGGTAAAAATTTCCCTTTTCCATTTTGAGACAGCACCGACTTGTTATAAAAATTAGATTTTTCTGTGACGTCCTTATAAAGTACTGATCATTCACAATTTATTGAATTTATTTACTGAGGCTCCGTCTTCTTTATCAAAACACAAAATTATATAATTTATATATAAATGGTACTATATGTTATGAATATGTTCAATTAAACAACATATATACTCAACTATATTAGTTCTATCAATAATGCAACCTGCTTAATGTGCCTTGAAAATAAATTTCATGTAGCATTATTATTGAGTTAGTTTTACCATAATTTCTAATATGAGGATCTGGCGAAGCGACAAAACACCGAACTTTGGATTCAATGGACGTGAGTTTAAGCCCAGCAACCTCCAAACTTTTTTAAAACATATTTAGCATAAGGTTTGTAAGTTTGATCGTAGAAAAAATATATTGTTCAACTCGAGTGGATTGTCTATATCACACTCAGAAGTTTAAAAATAAAAAAATAAGGTATCATCGGCCAAACTAGAAGTTCTTGTGAACCCATTGGTAACATTTTTGTATTAAATTTTCAATTAGATATGCCGGGAAACGATGTGTTTCACGCTGGTATGGAAGGCTCTTAAGTTGGGTCTGAGATATGCTTATCTAGCATACTATATCTGTATCTGGAAAGGCTCTAAGTAGTACGATCCCGGCTCAGTTATAGTACTCGGTTTAAAGGGTTCAAAGCCGGGCTTAATAATGTTATATTGTGTTTGATTGGAAATTAATTTAGTTAGTTTATCCAATACATGACCGTTATGACCAAGTTATGACTGCCATTATCAATGTGATTTTAGACAAGTAAACTACCAAATAACTCACTTTCATATTTAAAGTAGTATTCCATTTATTTATTACTATATATTACAGAATTTTTACACAAATTGATCGGGTTGACTGGAAATCCTTCTTCAAGTATGGTGAAACTTCTCGATATCTTGGTTTTAGTGTCTGGCAAAACTACGTAAAAATATTTCCCTTTGTCTTGAATATTTTCTATTTTTAAATTGACCAATTCATCGCATCTACAAGCACCGCTAATCCCCATTATCAAAGCCACTTTCATCAACAGGTACTCGTCGTCGGAAGCTTCGTTTAAAAACTTCTCTATTTCAGGTCGTTCTAATGTCTTGGATTTCTTTGGTTTGTATCCCTGTGATTTGCTTTTCAAAAAGCTCGCTAGTTTGCCATATTTTGAAATATCTTTTTTTATATAAAACTGGATTCTACGAAAAAAGTTCTGTAAGAATACCTTTTCACCTCTCTAATTAGTTAGTAACAAGTGACATACTGCATTCTTAAATCCACTAAATTTCGGACATACTTTTTTTTATTATGCGTATGCCCACTCCGGGAATCGAACCCGGGTCGCCGCGGTCGAATGCCAGTAGTTCAACCTCTGAGCCACTGCCGCGGTAAAAAAGCTGCATGTTGGTGTTGGTGTTGGTATTGGCCCAGATTTTTAAGCCTTCATATGCGATGTTTCCATAATTGTTTTTTATAATTTTCAAAAATTCCATAGTTATCCTGTATCCTTGTCGTAGGAGTATCCAAATTTATTAATTTTTCTTGGTATAATTAGCTTTCACTGTGAGACGCTACGCTAGATAACTACAAGTATGCTTCCATCAGGACCAAGATTAAGGTCCGCCAGATCGAGATTCTGGTAACTTTACCAACCTGATAATTTCTATGGAAACAATTGTCTCAAAAAGGGTTTCTTTGAAAATTATCTTGTTGGTAAAATTACCAGGAGATCGATCTAGCGGACCTGATGTTCGCTATATCAAGCTCTTTGTAACTTTATAAGCGAGATAATTTCTATGGAAATCATTGTTGAGACAATATTGTTTTCATGAAAATTATCTGGCTGGTAAAGTTACCATGATATTGATATAGCGGTCCTCGGGGTCTTCCGAGGATGTTTTTCAGAATAAACACGGAGGAGAGGTTTATATATACAGTCTTGTTCAATGAAGTGTTGTACACCGATTCTAACATCTTGTAATAAGACTTGTTGAAATAGGTTATTAAAACTTTATACTGACATTGGCTGTCAATCAAAGTTATAATAGAAATAAGGGTCTACCCAAACATTGTACCAGCAACCATTGTTTACGATATTCTTGTACAACACTTTATTGAACTAAAGAAAATAATAGGCAGGTTCACAAAGCACAAATGCTGTACAACACTTCATTGAACTTAACTGTATATGTACAAATCGTGGGTCGAGTATTATATTGTTCTATGCGTCAAAAATGAAATTGTTGGGAAATAGCAATTGAATATTCAAGGTTAATTTTTTTTACCATGGAAATATTTCAATAATTTTAAGTACTGGTTTTGCACAGACACGTAAGAATAAAAATATTTCATGGTTCCTATTTAAACTTATTTGTTCCTATACGTTTTTAAACCAATTAAACAATAATTGTTGATAGAACATTTTTTTATTTGTCAACAAAAATTTTACAAAATATCAGATTTTGTTCTAACAGTATATAAAATTCAGTAGAACTAAAAGTTTCAGTTCCAAAAAACTTAAATAGGAGATACCTACTATGACAAAACGAACATGAACACATTGTATTGTACTATAAAAAATATCATTAATATTCCTAACATAAAATGGAGGTATTCTTAACTAAAAAAACAATCAACACAAATATTATATTATAAACTGAAGGTAACTATTTAAACAAAAATTAATATTTACAATTTTCTGGATTATCTGGGTCTCTTCTCTCTTTTTCTTTGGTATTTAGGTACCATATTTTCTTCGAGATTAGCCCGTTTTTCTTCTTGATTAACCTGCTCTTCTTCGGAAAATACGTCTTCAGGATCTTGATCTGAATCTGTAAATAAAAAATGTATTTTGCTTAGTCAAAAATATTCCATATTTAGTTTGTACCTGCAAAAATATAAACCGAGATCTTTCATCTCTGTGTCCGATAAGGTATAGTCCGGGTCACGTATGGAATCATTGCTGTATTCAAAATAAGGAAAACCGCCACTAAAACAAAATTATTGGCTTAATAATCGTTTGTCCTAACAACATACAGAAAAAGACATAATAACGCGAGTTCAGCATAAAACTATTAAAACTACATTGTTCTAACAGCCAATGTAATTTGAAAATTTGAGGTTATAATCACATAATTGAAAATAAAATTACATAAACTAGCTTGTAAATATTTCTTAATATAGTCAATTAATTATTAAATAACATACACATTACTTACGGGTCAAGTTCGCCATCCATAACACTTATTTCAGTCAAAATTCCTCAAAATTGTACAACATAAAGAAGCCGTGTCTATTGCTACTACCGGGATAGAAAACTGAAAGAACAAAAATTATATTCAGAAGGAAAGAAATAAGAATACAAAGTCTTCCTCCACTATTATATTAAAGAATCTCGTATGTTCAGAGAAACTTTTTATTTCTACATGTTTCGAATGCAGAAGCATTCATCTTCAGGAGAATGAATGAAAAAAGAAGAAACTAATAGATATCACCTTAACGGAGCATCAAAATTGTAAGTTTAGTAAATAGAACTGTGAGAAAACTAATACACACGTGGTATTGTAACAATAAAAATATATTATATATTTCCAAAAGATCATCTTTTTGGAAACGTGGTGGCGATCGCGCCTAATTTTAGTTAATCCATAATGTTTTTTTTTGAAAAAAGTTCATTTTATTCTACAAAATGCTAAATAAACATAGCAAAATCTACTTTTTCCAATTTTTTTATTCTTAACTGTCAATCGACATGTGGTATTCATCTTACGAACCTTGTCAGAACTGAAACTTTAAACATTAACCCTCCAATTATAACATAATTTAATAACTTCATCTTCCTCACACTTCAGTTTTCTGTTATGACCAGCCTTCAATTTCAATTTCTGGATTAATTATTAACTTTTTCTTTTCTACATTTTTCCAACCATTCTTCTCAGACAGAGATGTTATATTTTTTATTTTGCATATAAACTTTTACAGTGCCATGAGCCTGAATCCCATATATTTTTATTGTTACAATACCACGTGTGTATTAGTTTTCTCACAGTTCTATTTACTGAACTTACAATTTTGATGCTCCGTTAAGGTGATATCTATTAGTTTCTTCTTTTTTCATTCATTCTCCTGAAGATGAATGCTTCTGCATTCGAAACATGTAGAGATAAAAAGTTTCTCTGAACATACGAGATTCTTTAATATAATAGTGGAGGAAGACTTTGTGTTCTTATTTCTTTTCTTCTGAATTTCCACTCCACTTTAAGTATGGACTATTTCTTCAAGTTAAAAATTATATTGTTCTAACAGCCTAAAATTCTCTTCTTTTATTGATTAGCCTCTTAGAACATTATAATACTAAACGGGTTTTAAATAGAGTGTTATATATATGTTATATATACTATAGTTATATAGTTTTTTTTATACACATAGAACAGAAATTTTGTGTAGGTACTGTTGTTCTAGCTTAAAAAACTATTTCGCGCCAAAAGTGCTGTAAGAACAGTATAATACTCGATCCACGAAATGTGAATTTATAACTATACAGGGTGTTGGAAAAAGGCCGGTACCCCTAAACATTTCCGTGATTTTAAAAAAGAAAAAAGTTATGTTTATTGGACTAAACCCCCATGTCTATATGTTGAAGGTCGCTAAATACGACCTCCGTTTCACCTCATCAGGTCTATTGGAAGGTAAAACCACTCTTTTAGGGGGTGAAACAATTTTTTTTGGTTTTCCAAAGATGTTTCTTAGAATAACGACCTGGGAGGGATTTATAAATACATATTTATCTACAATGTGAGTATATGTACAATATTATGTACAAAATGAGTGTTGGAAAAAGGCTGATACCCCTAAAAGTTTTCGGAAAATTTTGGTGGGGCTGGAAAAAAAATCATGTTTACTGGACTAGATCTCCATATCCATATGTGTTTAAGGTCGCTGAGTCAAAATCCGACCTACCTTTTACCCCATCGGGCCTATTGGGGGGTCAAGCCATCCTTTCAGGAGGTAAGACCCGTTTTTCTCTCAAATTCATATTTATATATGTATAAGTATACAGGATGATTCCTAAGTTGATTCGTCTTTTTTAGCTGCGTATAAAAGGCATTAAAATAAACAACTTTTTCAAAAATAGGCGAGATAGAGAAGTAAAAATTCTAAGTGCGAGCCTGGCATCAAAACATTCCCCGTTATAGTTTCTGTTGTTTTTCTTATCTTTTATTAGTATTAGTCATACGGGTATTATTGAACAATCCGGTGTGGTGTGTTTTTCTGTTAGTTTTAAATTATTGATACGTGAAAATGGTAAAATTTGAAAACAATGAATTAATAGATAAGGTAGTAATTTGCTGTGAGTGTGGCAAAGTGCCTCGAGATTATACGCAGAACGCTTTCCCTTGCGGGTTGATCCAACACCCAGAAGTTTTCTTAATGTTATTCAACGGGCCAGTTAGGCAGAACCGTATTTGATTTGTAGTGTAATAAATGAATTTAAGTAGTTTATTTTTGAAATTTTTGAAAAAAGGTATTTGAAAATGTTGTATATTTTAATGACTTCTATACACAGCTCAAAAAGAAGTATCAACTTAGGAATCACCCTGTATATATACCTATCCTACGTCGTGATTCTGGTAAACATCTTTTGAAAACAAAAACTGGTTTTACCCTCTGAAAGGCTGGTTTCACGGCCTAATTGACCTGATAATAATGGGGTGAAACGGAGGTCGAATTCGGATTCAGCGACCTCGAAAACATAGTAATATACCTGGGAGTCTAGTCCAGTGGATATGACTTGAATTTTTTTTTGTGGGGCTGTGTTATTATGAAAAATCTTTTTGCAACATGAATCTTATAAATTAGCACATAATAGCTGTTAAGAGTACAGGCTAGTGACGCATTCGCCAGTTTTTCCTGTTTATCTAATAATTGACAAAATACCCATGTTTACAGCATAATTATCTATAGTTTAAAGTTAACACAGATTAAATTTATAAAATAATTAAAGAAATAAATATGGGCAAATTTCACAAAATTTCGTTTTTCGCTTTTATTAATTCATCAATCAAAATTTCTTTAAATAAAAACTGTAAGTAATAGCTACTCAAAGGCGGGTATTTGGCCGCTTTTTGAATAAAGCGAATAGGATACGAAATATTGATCAAAAAATGAAATGGCGAATGCATTACTAAACCTATCTCTTAAACATATCACAACCAATGTCATTAAGACGTAAAACATAAATAATTTTTTTTATTTTAGGTTGTCGGATACCAGACATGAATATTTATGACGCTAGTGTAACAAAATTTATTTTCAAGTCTAATGATTTATTGTGCAACAAAGGACGACCGGCTTTATTTAAGAGCAATTTAACGTCTCTTTTCGTATTAACAAAGTATTTATTTTATTATAATGTCACAAATTTCACCGACTTAAACTGCTGCTATAAAGAATTTTGGCGTGCAAAGCCAAACAAAGGTCAAAAGGACAATAATACAGTATATAGTTCACGCTGTATTCCTATTAACGCTGATGCGGTACGAGTTGATAGAGAGTTTGTAAAAGTCATTTGTACAAATAAGAAAAAACAAAAACTCTATGAAGATTTTTTTGCCTTTGTGCCGCTTATAAAGAAATACAAGGGGCGCAGTTCAAATAAAGAAAAACCCAATATTCTAATTATTGGTCTAGATGGAGTATCGAGGTTAAACTTACATAGGCAACTTCCGAAAACATCCAAGTATCTAACCAAAAAACTACGTGCCATTGAATTATTTGGATACAATATAGTAGGAAAAGATACATTTGAAAATATAATTCCAGTTTTAACAGGATTATCCAGTAGCGAGCTAGAAGACACATGTTGGCCTAGTCATAAGCATTACTTTGATAAGTGTCCATTTTTGTGGAATTACTTTTCCCAAAATAATTACCTCACGGCAATTGGAGAAGATTGTTCTAAAATAAGTATATTTAACTATAAAAAAAATGGGTTTCTTGAGAAGCCGACGGACTATTATTATAACAGTTTTAATGGAGAAATGGAACGTACAATTGGCGCAATATATAATACAAAGAGGCACGAAAATTGTAAACAATGCGGCGGTTCAAAGGACATCTATAAAATAACTTTAGATTATATAAAAAAGTTTGTCCTAACAATGAGGCTAAAATCCGTACCTTATTTTGGGTTTTTCTGGGGCAACGCTTTAACTCACGATCATTTGAACAGACCTGCATTAGGTGAGTATCTTGATAGCGGGGGGGGGGGGGATAGATTTTTTTCTTGAGAGTTGGGATTAGTAGAGAAACCTTAACATAAACTTACACAAATTTTCAAAAATTTAAAACAATTTAGAACAAACCCAAACAAATGAAAAAAAGTCAATAAATTGACAGACAATAAAAACATTTCATATTATACAGGGTGTTTTACGGTGGATGGAACGTTAGACCTTTACGGAAAACGGGTGATAAGTTTTCTTCAAAAATTTGGTTGCTCAGATAAAAAACCATGGTCTATTATTGTTTTAAAATATTTTCAGCAATGTGGTGTTGCGCTTTTGTCCGAAACAGGTGGCAACATCGTTATTTTAAATAGAACAAACTATATATTATAATGTTTTCTATTCTATTCCCTTTTTTTATAAAATGTCATATGTCCAAATTCAGTTGTTTTTGAGATATTGACGTTTAAAATATACCATTTTCAGACTTTCGACATGCTGTAGCACTGGAACGACGCATCTTAGAGAAAAATAGTTTTCATCTTCCTATCTCAGTTTTTTAATCTCTATTTAAAAGTTACAACCTTTGTTTTAACATGTTAAATCGTAAAACCATTGTTTTTGATTTAACATATTAATCCGGAAGTTGGTATATTGGTATAAAATATACTTGGAACAGTTTAGAATTAAAAATATTTCGTTGTCTCATATCCTATACTTATAAATTATAATGTTCGCTTCTAGTAAGTGAAGTTAACCCCCGTAGGGAGTTAAGATATAGAAGAATATTTTCAATGGAAAATAAAAATAACTTTCTGTGTTCTTTGAGGGATCAAGATTGGATAGAGGTATATGATGTAAAAAAAAATTATGTTAATGGACAGTGGGTTGTTTTTATAAATAATTTTATGTTAATATATAATGAGAGTTTTCCTTTAACATTAGTAAGTAAAAAACAAACATTTACGGCAACAGAGAACACTGACCTCATAGAATGCAAGCGTAGATTAGATATTTTTTTGTCCTTAGCAAGCCATAACCCAAGATATAAAGATATGTATAATAACGAAAAAAAAAGTATACGATCAGATTTTAATTAGGTCGCGAGCAAAAAACTATGAGGATAGAATTAAAAACTCTGACAATAAAAGAAAATGTATGTGATCAATTTGTAGAGAAATAAATGTAAAAAACGGAAACCTAGCAGAGAGTAAGTTAGAGGGTGACCCCGAGGTTATTGCAAACAAATATAATCAACACTTACTGTCTGTAGTTCCGAATCTGTTAAATGATTTAATAAATCAACCCTTTAATTGTGACGTGAAGTATAATGAGAAGTCTATATTTTTAACTTCGGTAACGCCAGATGAAATTTGTAAAATAGCAAAAAACCTAAATAACAAACATAAAGAAATATTCACGAGAGAACTCGTTTTTCGACATTTGACATCCAGATATATAACCTCGGCCGGCTGATTGGGACTTTCAAAATTTCCCCAGATTTTGACAGAGACGTATTCAGCCAATGTTTGATTCATGAACGTACGATATTCTGTTTTAGACTATAACTAACAATTAATTATGGATCATAACTATTGTTTTCCTAGTACCGCAGTTGATGTCATTGCTGAGAAGGTACTTTTAAACAGTTTCAATTTATTTTTACAATAATTTCTTGCATTTAGTCATATAACGCATTTGAACCTGCTTTTTAGAAAGCGCCTTCTTGGCGTAGGGGTATAGGCTCTCCACTTTGGAACTAAGGGTCGCGGATTCGAACCCCGCTTACTTATGGGCGTACGGATTTATAGGGGTTGTAAAATAATAATTCACCTTTAGCGATTATTAGTTTTCATTTTCGTACAACTAAAAGTTTCGGAATTTAACAAATTCTGAAGTTTCTATCTTGTTATTGTGATGGTCTGTTAAACTGTTTTTTAAAATTAACATTTCAACCTTCTTCTTGTCAATAGATTGTGTTTTTTTGAGGGTGCTAGATTTAGGGGCTTAGCACCACAAAGTATTCCCCGAACTACGCCTATGTCAATATTAGATATATTATATAATAACACATTAGTTAATAATTTGTATATAAATAAAGCAAATAAACATTTCTATTGTATGTTTTAAAAGAATAGCGTACACGACTTTTTCTATTTACCACCGGTAAGCATATCTACTATCTCTGTTATAATTACCTATTTCCAAACGAGGAAAGAACACAAGGGATATAGGCGAATCTTATTGTAATCTTGTTTAGCATAACAACAATAACTATTAGTTGCTTAAATAATATTATTCGTTTAAACATACATTTTACATAAAAAAAAATTTGTAATTTCCAAGTCCGATCCTATAATTTACGTCAAGTCATACCAACATAACACACTAAAATTAACCAGCATGTCATTCATATCACGTGATTGGGCCAGGATCTCGCGAGTTCTATCAAGATTATTACTATAGTAGTGGTATAGATGATGTTCCAACAAGTATTGTTAAGCTAGCTACCAATGATTTGCAGGATGTATTGTGTTATCTCATAAATACCTCTTTTAAATTTGGCATTTTCCCGGACAATTTAAAAATTTCATTAATTAAACCCTTATATCAAAAAGGAGATCCTGAAAATCTAGACAATTATTGGCCTATTAGTTTGTTACCGGGATTCTCTAAGATTTTTGAACCAGCAATGAACAGTAGATTAGTTTCATGAAAGAATGTAACATATTTACCAAATATCAACATGATTTTATTAAAGAAAAATCCACACAATTGCTATCTATCCGTTTATACAATTTATTATTAAACACCTAGAAAAAGGCGAAATGGCTCTTGGGATGTTTTTAGATCTGTCAAAGGCATATGACTGTCTAGATAGGGAATTATTAATAAAAAAAATTAAATCTATATGGAATCAGGGGGGTGCCAAAAATTGGTTTGTATCGTATCTAAACAATAGAAAACAAACGGTATCAATCACTAAAGGAGGTAAAACATGTAAATCAGAATTACTTTTAAATGATATGGGAATAGCACAGGGTAGTATTCTAGGGCCAGTTTTGTTTATACTGTTCATCAATAACCTGGATTTCATAACTAATAGACCGAATCAATAGATTGTTAAATTTCCAGATGACACGAATGTAATCATAGGTAACGAAGTTTTAGAGATCCTGCTCACTGAAGCAAAACATTTTTTTGCAAAAGTGACAGATTGGTTTACGAAGAATAGGCTTATATTAAATAAAGATAAAACAAATATTATTTTATTTAGAACAAAACAGTCAACAGTAGAGAAACCTCCAACTGTAGAACTAGATAATAAAGACGTAAACTTTTCAGAAAATACAAAATGTTTAGGAATATTTGTTAATGAAAATTTTGATTGGTCATGTCATATAGATAACTTGGAGTAAAAACTTAATTCGGTTTGTTATGGAATTAGGAGATATGTGGAAGAAAGGACTCTCAGGATGTTCTATTATGCAAACTTTGAGGCATTGATACGATATGGAATTATTTTTTGGGCTCTATTAACAAACAGAGAGTTAGGTTGATGTACGTACAGGGACATTATTTTAAGTGTCTCACCCGATTGGCGACTTTGCTATCGACCACAATAAAAAAAAACAATTATGTATTCCTTAACAGCTTTTAGCCAAATTTAATGTCAAAAAAATCTATGTTTACAAATTTGACAGATACGACGCCATATTGGATTTTCTTAAATGTCAACCCTACCTGATAGTAAGCCAGCTGAATTCGCCTATTTATTCCAACATTAAAAATGTCTAATTGTCAATATTTATTTTCAGCCGTTTCGGAGATACGAGGCTTCGAAGTTGGTGATTTTGTTATCATCGAATTAACAGAAACTTTGAGATTAGAAACTCAATTTTTTCTGGAGATACGTAACTTTTTATGGCGGAGCCACCCATGCTATTGCCATATATGTCAGATGTCAAAAAATGACAGATACGACGCCATTTTGAATTTTTTTAAATGGCAACCCACATTTATAACTACGTCAGTAAATAGCATATCGCGGTCCAATTTCAAAAATATAGTTGTCGATATTTATTTCCAACCCTTATCGAAATACGACCGTATCAGAAACTGCATCGTACGATTATGTTACACTTAAAACACATAATCGTACGATGCAGTTTTTGATGCGGTCGTATTTCCGTAAGGGTTGGAAATAAATATCGACAACTATATATTTTTAAAATCGGACCGCGATATGCTATTTACTGACGTAGTTATAATTTTTTTGACATCGGACATATATGGCAATAGCATGGGTGGCTCCGCCATAAAAAATTACGTATCTCCAGAAAAAATTGAGTGTCTAATCTCAAAGCTTCTGTTAATTTGATGATAACAAAATCACTAACTTCGAAGCCTCGTATCTCCGGAACGGCTGAAAGTAAATATTGACAATTATATATTTTTAATGTTGGAACAAATAGGCGAATGCAGCTGGCTTACTTTAAGGTAGGGTTGCCATTTAAGAAAATCCAATATGGCGTCGTTTCTGTCAAATTTGTAAACATAAATTTGGCTTCTTCACTAAAAGCTGTTAGGGAATACATAATTGTTTTTTTATTGTGGTCGATAGCAAAGTCGCCAATCGGGTGAGATACTTAAAATAATGTCCCTGTACGTCTGAGCTGACAATTTTAGTTTATAACTAACTTCAGAGTAAAATTTGAATGATAGAATAGTTTTGGACTTGCATTGTCTTTCATTTGTTTTACATCACAACGTTTCAACTGGTAAGTATCTCCAGTCGTCTTCAGGTGAATACTAAATAAGTAAAGTAACTACAGCTCTATTTATACTAGCTAGATGTACTGGAGCATGACTGAGATGGGTGCAGTCATGCGTTTAATTCTTGTGCGGTATTTTAAGTTTACATCTACTTAACAAAGGTTTTCAGATATTTCTTATATCTAGTGAGGGCTTACTTAAACAATCTGGGTTCTGGTATATGATAGCAGCTTCCTTGAACTTCCTCTTCCTCCAATGTGGTTCTTTGTGCAGGATTCGAGCTTCTGTCCACTTAATGTGATGACCGTGTGTCCAGGCATGGTCAGCTGCCCCTGATTTTTCGGTTTCTCCTTTAAGCGTGTTGTTTCTGTGTTCCTTGACCCTAGTTTCAAGTGGCCTTAGAGTCTCACCAATGTAGGATCTGCCACATTCGCAGGGAATCTGATAGACACAGTTTTTCCTATATTTTTGACTTGTTGGTTTCGTCTTCGTCAGGTGGCTTCTTAAAGTGTCTTTTGAGCTGAATACCGTATTAATGTTGTATCGTTGTCCTAGTCTTCTAATTCTCTTAGATACTCCTTTGACATACGGAATGTTGAGTGTTAATTGTGACTCTACTGGCTTCTTTTGTGTATTTGACCGATTCTTGCGATTTTCCATTAGTTTATCAACTAGATGCCCGGGGTAGCCATTTTTGTTGAGGTCGGTCTTGATGTAGTTAGTTTCCTGTTTGAGGGCTTCATTTGAATTACAGATGGTAATTGCTCTATCCACAAGCGTTCTTACTATGCCATGTTTTGTGCTATTTGAGTGATTTGAGGTGTAATTCAAATATTGACCTGTATGCGTGGGTTTTCTGTACACTGAAGTATGGATGGTGTTGCCATTTTTCTTTACGTTTACATCCAGGAAAGGTAATTGACTGTTTTCTTCTCTCTCCATGGTAAATTTGATTGTCGGCGCCAGGCTGTTAATGTGGTATAGGAATTCCTTGAGTTCGTCATCGTTTCCATTCCAAATAATGAAGGTGTCGTCCACATATCTCAGCCATGTTTTTGGTTTCTTTTTTGCTTGTTTTATTGCTTCGGATTCAAACCATTCCATGTAAATGTTGGCGATTATTGGTGAGAGAGATGAGCCCATCGGTAGTCCGTCCACTTGGCTGAAAAACCTATCTTTTTCCTGAAGGTAAGAATTATTCAGGCAACATTCTAATAGTTCCATGATGGCCTTGATAGGTAGCAGTGTTCTTTCTTGTAGTGTCTGGTCTTCCTCAAATCTGCTTTTAATAACCTTTAGTGCATCTTTTACAGGGACGTTAGTGTAGAGACTTTCGACGTCAAAACTGACAAGTTGATCTTCTGGTTGTAATTTCATCCCGCCAATAAGTTGTACGAAGTGTTGAGAATTTTTCACAAATGATGTGCTATTTCCTTGGAGTGGTTGAAGTAGGGGTAGTAAGAATTTCGCAAGTTCGTAGGTAGGAGAGTTTCGAGAGCTCGTTATGGGTCTGAGAGGCATGTTCTGTTTATGTATCTTCGGCAAGCCATAGAGGTGTGGAGGCTTACTGTGATGTGGTGTCAGGCGTCTTCGTGTCTTTTCTGGTATGTATTGGTCAAATTTCTTGAGTGTTCGGTAGACTCTTCCTTCAATGGTGGAGGTAGGATCCTTGGACATGGGGGTGTAGTTTCCTTTCTGCAAAACTTCTTCGATTTTTTGATCGTAGGTCTGAACATCCATAATGACGGTTGCATTTCCTTTATCGGCTGGAAGAATCTTGATATTCGGATCTTTACGTAGTTTTGCAAGCGATATTGTTTCTTCCTTACTAATATTTTGTTTTGGGGGTCTTGATTTTTCTAGAACCTCTCTAACCTTCCATCTTCTTTACGTCACTTTACGCTAATAAATTATATTTTACGGATCCTTACTACTGGATTTAATGATGGACAAAACAGGATATAGGAAGACATCCAGTAACTATACTATGCGGGAGAAGAACTCTAATTTCATTGGAACAAAAGTACATTAAAATCGGAAATCCCCGATATTTATTTGAAATGATCCTGTAACATAATATCTTAAACAAATTAGTATTTAATATATTCTTAAAATAGGTTGATTTCTATAATTTACTGGTTCAACTACTCCATCTAACCGATTCGCCAATTGCTCAAATGTATTTTTATTTCTTCTAAACCGTTTTTGAATTCAATATCGTCTATTTCTTCAAATACATTGTTATGCACTTTTACGTTCCTTTCTCGTACGATTTTCTCATCATCGGAGTCTGACGAGTCTATAGTAAACGTGGAAAATGTATTCGATAGTCTAAATTAATTTTTAAACGAAAAACGTATTAATAATTGTTATTATTTGTCATGTGTTTGTTATCAGCTCAAAATTTCACTGTTAATTTTAACTCTCTGAGGCCCAGTTTTTTTCCTGCTTGTTAGGGTGACTGTTTCTAGACAGCCAGATAAATTTAAACTGGCTGGTAAACACGAAGTCCGTATTTTATCCATTTTTCAACCTTTCGGTAGGCAACCAACAGTTACCGTTAACAGCTAACTTCATGCGGTATACAGCTAAATCAAAACTTGTCTCTTTTCAATATTTTTGTGAGGTTATTTTGTTATTTGTTGGTTGTTGGAATTGTTATATATTTTCTGGTTGTTGGGTTTCAATCAAACGACGATGGTGTGTTTTCGGTTTTTGTGAATTTCAATATCATCATCATCACTGTCGGAATCAAAAACGTTAACGTTTATTTCTATCATAGTTTAAATTAAAACTTTTGTTTGATAAGACGAAGAAAAAAATCAAAATTGCAAATGAATTCGCAAGAAAAAAGACAGGTTAGGTATAGGTACTAAAAATCGTTTCCGGTCGGTTTGTGTTCGTTTCGGTTCGTCTCCTTGTTAGCGAATTAACAGCTGGACACACTTCTTGGCAATTGATCCCATTTGGTAAACAGCTTTTATCCCGTTGGAAAGACAAACAATTGGTTAAAAAACCGAACTTTTCTTCTAACAATCGGTTCACCTTAACAGTCACCCCAACAAGCAGGAAAAAAACTGGGCCTAATAGGGTTTAAAATCCAATGGTGAATACGAGAATAGAATTTAACAGACTGACAAGAATCTTAACCGACTGATAGTGAAAAAATAGTTATTGGTAAATACGGGTGTAAGGCCCATTTTTTTTCCTGCTTGTTAGGGTGACTGTTAAGGTAAACCGATTGTTAGAGAAAAAGTTCGGTTTTTTAACCAATTGTTTGTCTTTCCAACGGGATAAAAGCTGTTTAACAAAGGGATCAATTGCCAAGAAGTGTGTCCAGCTGTTAATTCGCTAACAAGGAGATGAACCGAAACGAACACAAACCGACCGGAAACGATTATTAGTACCTATACCTAACCTGTCTTTTTTCTTGCGAATTCATTTGCAATTTTGATTTTTTTCTTCGTCTTATCAAACAAAAGTTTTAATTTAAACCATGATATAAATAAACGTTAACGTTTTTGATTCCGACAGTGATGATGATGATGATATTAAAATTCACAAAAACCGAAAACAAACCATCGTCGTTTGATTGAAACCCAACAACCAGAAAATATATAACAATTCCAACAACCAACAAATAACAAAATAACCTCACAAAAATATTGAAAAGAGACAAGTTTTGATTTAGCTGTATACCGCATGAAGTTAGCTGTTAACGGTAACTGTTGGTTGCCTACCGAAAGGTTGAAAAATGGATAAAATACGGACTTCGTGTTTACCTACCAGTTTAAATTTATCTGGCTGTCTAGAAACAGTCACCCTAACAAGCAGGAAAAAAACTGGGCCTCAGAGTTATAAAGAAAATGGAATTTAGGGAAAGTTGCAGAAATGTTTTTAAAAATTTAGGAATGTTGACGGTTTATGCTATTTATATTTATGAATGTTTAATGTTTTTCTTTAAACACAGAGATATGTTCAATCTAAGGGTAAATCATGAAAATAGAACAAGCACTCTTGATGTTTCGTATCCAATACATCGATTAACTCTCACTAAAAAATGCCCCTATTACATGTGCTTAAAACTTTTTAATGCTCTGCCAATTAGAATAAAACAAATTAACTCACAAAAACTTTTTACAGTGGAAATTAGAAAATCGGTAATTGATTTAGAACCCTATAATTTAGGTGATTTTATTGATAGTTTATAGCGTGAATTGCTTATAAAGTACTTGCATTGGTGTGTTATGACGTCATTTCATTTTGTACTCTTCTTGACTATGACTTGAAATAAAGAAATTTATTATTATTGTAATAAGGTAAACTCTCCTATTTCTTTTATACGCACGCTGTAATATGGGGTAGATTTCTGCTTGGAACACTATAGGAGACTTTCCCCGCTCCGGTACCCTCTTTGGTTCAACAAAGTATACATGAACATTTAATTTTTTAGGATATCATTATTTAGAAAACTTTAGTCATCGCCGTAATTTTTTTCTAGGTATAACTTAGAACTTTTAACAATAAGTAAATTAGTATCAATAACCACTTTAACAAGACACACGAGAATGAAAATAAAATTTTCAAGGTACAACAAATCACAAGTCAGAATGACAACCAAAAAGACCATGACGTCAGAAGAATTTAAATTATCAAATTAATTTGCAATTCTTCCTTACATTTTTTTTCTATCCATTGGCACCGACGCCGACGCCGACGTGACGTATTGCGCCATTGAATACTGCCCGGGAGACGTTGGGTTATGTTTTTATTCACCTTTATTATTTATTAAAGTAAATAAAGATGGGGAGTTGTAAATCACGTAGTCGCTTAATCATTGAATAAGGACGCATGAATAAAGAACCACCGTGAATACTATATGGATAACACTTTAAAAAAAACATGGTGATTTATTTATTTTTATTTTCGCAAAAGTCCGTTTTGAACAATTTCTTTTGGATTACTTTCACACTCGTATACCAAGAGAAAATAATGTATTATATAAGTACTCCAGATAACTATTTCTTGTGAGTTTAGCCTTCTATTTTTATTATATTTATTGATTTAATTACTTTTCGTTGATTTATACATTTTATAGCCTTTAAAGTATGCGCCGCCCATGGTTTGTTTTGAAATTCTTCAATGTACAAACATAACCCCAGTATTCCCCCCTAGACCATATTTTTGTATGTTAATGAGCCATAATAGCCTATTAACTTCTTTTGGGTGTTGCGTATCTTGTACAATCTTTAATCTGAGGCTGCCTTATACTATACAGGGTGGCCCATTTGTCTGACAAAGTAATATACCGTCTCTACTATTAAAGATATCAAAAAAAAGTTTTTATAAAAGTTGTGAAGTATTAAAAAATATATGTTCTAAAATTATTTTTAAACATACAGGATGGTCCAAAAAAGTAGGACAATAAAAAGATACATTTTTTTAAATGGAATACCCTACATATTTTACCATTTTTTGTTTTCTTACAAAATTATCCATATGACGCCATATTTAGTTTTTTAATTTTTTGCAACGTTGCCAAACAAAATGCAAAATTCTTAAAATTTTGGAAAAACCATAACAGTAAAAAATTACCTGTATTTCTCGATAAGAGTATCGAAAATCGAAAATTTCTTGTGAGCTCGTACGTTTAGGGATAGAAAAACTGTCTTAAATCTTTAAGTACCGAAAATTTTGTACAGGGTGTTTTCTGTTGACCTTTAACTGTACATAATTTTAAAATACAATAACTCTGTTTGTTCAAATAAAACACCCTATATTTATTAGGCTGGTCTGATAGATATTGTAAGTATCTTTTATTATTGTTAAGTCATACCTATACCTAAATTTACTAGTTTTGGCAATATTTCGATTTTTATTTAAATTTTGGTGAAAAAACTATAGTTTTTATTTTTCTAGTAAGCCATAACCAGCAAAGTAAAAACAAATGTAATTGAATATAATGTCATATTTATAATAATATTAAATTTATGTTTATAATGTTTGTGAACCTATTTTCAATATCAAGTTGCGTAATAAAAAATAAATTTTCTTTAATTAAATAAATACTTAACTAACTATGGTTATCAATTTATTTTAATATGACATTATATTTAATTACATTTGTTTTTACTTTGCTGGTCATGGCTTACTAGAAAAATAAAAACTATAGTTTTTTTCACCAAAATTTAAATAAAAATCGACATATTGCCAAAACTAGTAAATTTAGGTATAGGTATGACTTAACAATAATAAAAGATACTTACAATATCTATCAGACGAGCCTAATAAATATAGGGTGTTTCATTTGAAAAAACAGAGTTATTGTATTTTAAAATTTTGTATTTTTGGATGTCCACAGAAAACACCCTGTACAAAATTTTCGATACTTAAAGATTTAAGACCGTTTTTCTATCTCTAAACTTAAAAGCTTAGAAGAAATTTTTGATTTTCGACACTCTTATTGAGAACTACACGTAATTTTTTACTATCATGTTTTTTTCCAAAATTTTAAGAATTTTACATTTTGTTTGGCAACGTTGCAAAAAATTAAAAAACTAAATAGGGCGTCATATGGATAATTTTGTAAGGAAACAAAAATTGCTAAAATATATAGAGTGTTCCATTTAAAAAAATGTATCTTTTTATTGTCCTACTTTTTTGGACCATCCTGTACGTTTAAAAATAATTTTAGAACATATATTTTTTTTTACCTCACAACTTTTATAAAAACTTTTTTTTGATATCTTTAATAGCAGAGACGGTATATTACTTTGTCAGACAAATGGGCCACCCTGTATGTAGGTGCATCACAGGAGAGTATTTTAAACGTGTTATAACAAAAATGTGTATTTTTTAAAATAGAATACCCTGCAATATTTTATTACAATATGTATTAGTGTGCTTTATAATTGCCCAAAATTGTATTTAATTTGATTTGGTAGTTTAATGTTATAAGGTTGCATAAAGATTTTAAACAATAATTAACTAAGCAGGCGCTTTGATGGTGCCATGCATGACATTTTCTGAAGTGATTTTCTTACAATCAAAGTGGTCCGGTTACCTTAGTTTTTTTATTCTTTTATTAACCAGGCAATTGTGAATTTACGTATATTAATTATAATACAGTGATTGATGTCACAATCAAACTTGTCTGGTTAGTTTATTATTGTTTGAGCAACTTTACATGATATCAAGAAATTTAAAAAAGGTTTTGCATTCCTAGAAAAAATTTAAAAAAAACTTTTTTAATCTCTTTATTAAATGAAATTGAAAGGATCTACAGATACCATCTGTAGATGTAGTGTTTATTTATTTTTACAGGGTGTTCATAATAGGGTTTTAAAAATGACACAATAACTTTTCTGAAGTTTTTCAATTTCGGTTACTTGGCTATTTGATGTAAAATTTATGAGCAAAATCGTAGGTTTCACTAGCTCGGCTTCCTCATGCTACAAAATGCCATATTTCAAAAGGATTTGTAAAAAAGTGGGTCTACGGAAATCATTCAAAAATTACTAACAATTATTATTTATTAAAAATCATAGTTTTCACTGATTTTGTTCCTTAATATAACAGATTATAACATACTTGAAGAATTTGTCATAAAGTGGGTCATTTAAAAGTTTCAAAAATTATTTTTTAGCAAATATCGTAGTTTTTTAGCTTGTATTCCTAATATTAAAAAATACTACATACCTGAAGGATTTGTCAAAAAACTAAGTTACGGGTTCATTCAAAAATAGTTTAAAACACTTTTTTATTCAAAATCATAGTTTTTACTAGTTTGATTTCTTAAGTTGGACATTAAGATTTTTAACCACAATTAACTGACCAGTAAGTTTGACTGTGGTTGGTTTAAGGTGGGGGTCGGGCGTTCGGCCCAAGCTTCTTTCAGTATAGCTTAGTGGCTTATTGCCTTATGCGCGCCTGTCTTGCTAGAAAAGATTTGTTTCTTTTATAAGGTCCAGTAAATTTCTACCAAGTTTGTCATGCGGGAGATTGTCACCACATTGGTTTCCTCCGAAGATTTTAAATCTTCTTCGGGTCAGCCCTTCGCAGTTGTATAAAAATAAGTGTGGCGGTTTGGTCCTCTTCGCCGCAAAGTCTGCATTCAATAGGACCATTGTAAATTCCTATTCGACGTAGGTGTTTTCTTCAGTGGCAGTGGCCCGTTAGGAGGCCAACTACTTGTTTTAGCTGAGTACGCGTTACAAGCAACATTCCAGTTTCTTTAAGGGTTTTCCAATTGTGGCCCTCGGTTGGATTTGACGAGGTATTCTATTTTATCGGGATAGGTTTTATTGCGCCCACCTGTCTTATGTTGCTCTGGTTGCTAGTCTCGATATGCCAAGGGCGCGTTTAGGGCCTCTGAGTTTTTGAGAAGATCCGTCTCTAGCCAGTTCATCGGTTTTTTCGCTATCCCCGAGTGACCAGGAACCCATAGGAGTTCTACCTTGTTGTTCCTTGCTGCTACAAGATCTTTCAGGTTGTTTAGGCACTCCATTGTGAACCTCGACTTGAGTCGATTGGAGTTTTGAGCCTTCAGGGCAGCTTGACTGTCTGACAGAATGTATATTTCTTGATCATGGTAGCCCTTTTCAATATTTTTCTGTATACATGCTTGTATAGCACGTACTTACGCTTTTTATACTGTAGCGTAGTTTCCCATGGGGATTCTGATTTCCATTCTGGGTCTTTCCCCAAATATACCCGCGCCTACTCCGTCTGCCATTTTTTAACCATCAGGGTACCAAACTAGGCCCTTGCCTAATGACGGAGGTGTCCCTTTTGACCATATGTCAGAGTCACACCAGTCTCTGCAAGCTGTTTAGCTTAGTGATTGTAGCAGTTTGCTGTGTTTTTGTTCACCATATTACAGATCCATATGTCATTATGAGTCTGATGACTGTGACATATAACCACAACACCACTTGCGGTCCAAGTTCCCACGTTTTTTCAAACAAGTTTCTGCATCTATATACGTCACAGTCAAACTTGCTGGTTAGTTAATTGTGGTTAAAAAATTTTATACAATCCGATGTGAATAGGTTCATTCTAAATTTCAAAAGATAATTTTTTAGCAACAATCGCAATTTTTACAAGTTTGGCTACTCTTCATAACAGAATATCACATATCTAAGGGATTAGTCAAAAGAGTGGGCTTACGGGGATGTAGTTAAATGTTTCAAAAATTATTTTCTTTAACAAAATTGTTTTTTTTAGCTTGCCTACCTAATATTACCAAATACTACATACTTAAAGAATTTACCAAAAAACTTAAATTAAAGGGTTTATTCAAAAGCAGTTTAAAAGATTTCTGTAACAAAAATCATAGTTTTTATTAATTTGTTTTCCTAATATTATAAAATACAACTTATCTGAAGGTTTTGCACTAAAAAAGTGGGTCAATTTAAAAATTTAAAATATTTTGTTTATTAAAAGAAACGTAGTTCTTACTAGTTTGTTTCTTATATTACATTAATATTTAAGGGTCAGTATAAAACGGCTTTACCCGTTTTGTTAGTACCTTTACGTACTAACAAATCGTGTCTTAAGTAACAAAGTAAAGACAAAACAAGTATTTTGATGTAACACTGTCTATGACTTTTAAACAAATAAAAATTACACCAAATACTTCTTAAAACAGTTTTGAGTTATTCCTCCTTTTTATCAGATCCTAGCTATACTGATGAGCCATAATATGACGAAACGCGTCTAGGGATGCAACTGACGAAATACAAGGAAAATCTTTATTTGATTTAAATAAAAGTTACTTTACATTTTAGGGGATGAAACTTATTACAAATTCTTCAGATCATTAAAAAGAAACGGCCATTTTAATAACACAATTCTTATATTTATGAGTGACCATGGAATAAGATGGGGCGAAATTCGCAAGACTTACCAGGGACGGATGGAGGAAAGGTTGCCATTTGTTTTCATAGTATTTCCGAATTGGTTTAAACACGACCATGCAATCGTTTTAAAGAATCTTAAAAAAAATAAAAGAAGACTGACTACACCTTTTGATCTGCACGAGACATTAAAAGACTTATCAGATCTGAATAGTTTTATCAAATCCAGAAAAATACTTAATTTTGCCCGAGGGTAAGTATATGTCCCAGATTAAATCTATGTATATTAATTTGGTAATTATCAACCTACAACCTATAACCTAGTGAAGTTAAACGGCAGTAGAATTCCGGACTTGCATTGTCTTTATTTGTTTTGAATCACTACGTTTCAACTGATAAGCATCTCCAGTCGTCTTCAGGTGAATACTGTGAAGTTAGTTAGACATTTTAATAGTGTCCATACAGGGTATTTCATTAAGGCTGACCACCGGTCGTAGAAACTCAAGGAAGACAATTCGGAATTAAAGTACTATGAAAAAATCCTCGAAACAATTTTTAAGTTCCACATTTTGCCGTAAAAGTGCTGAATTAAAAATTAATTATTAAAATTTTAAATTTCTGCGAAAATTTCCACATTACAGTATGCCTTTGGTAACATCATTAGAAAGCTTAGACAGTTATGCATCATTTTGGTTCAAGGCTCATTAGCGCACTGACCTTGATAATAGTGGCAGAAGTCATTGAAAGTGTAACCATTTATGATACTGTAACTTCTAAACGACTTATTCGATTTTAGTAAACTTAAGCTTGAACGGCAGTAGAGTTTTGGACTTGCATTATCTTTATTTCTTTTGAATCACTACGTTTCAACTGGTAAGCATCTCCAGTCGTCTTCAGGTGAAAGTATGGTAACTACAGCTCTATTTATACTAGGCAGGTGTGGTGAGGCATTACTAGTGGGCGGAGTCATGTGCGTTGCTAGGTGATTACGCATAACTGGATGAGTCATGTTCAATGACGTCATGCTAGATGAATCATGCGTTCAACTCTTGGGTGGTATTATTCTAAGATTATATTTACTTAACAAGGGTTTCCAGACGTTTCTCATATCTAATGAAGCCTTGCTAAAGCAACTTGGAATTTGGTGCTTTGGTGCTTCCTTCGTTCCAGGCGTGGTCAGCTGCACCTGATTTTTCCGTCTCTCCTTTTTGGGTGTTATTTCTATGTTCTTTTTTCCTTACTTCTAGTGGTCTTAGTGTCTCACCAATGTAAGATTGGCCGCATTTGCAGGGGATCTGGTAGACACAAATTTTCGTGTCTTTCTGGCTTGGTGGTCTCGTCTTCGTTAGGTGGCTTCTTAAAGTGTCTCTCGAGCTGAATACTGTGTTGATGTTGTATTGTTGTCCTAGTCTTCTTATTTTCTCGGATACTCCTTTGACATATGGAATGTTGAGTATTGGTTGTACCTCTTTCTCTGTTTTACGTGTGTTTGGCCGATTCTTACGATTTTCCAATAGTTTATCAACTAAATGCCTGAGGCAGCCATTTTTGTTAAGGTCGGTCTTGATGTACTTGGTTTTTTCTTTGAGGGCTTCATTTGAATTACAGATGGTAATTGCTCTATCCACCAGCGTTCTTACTATGCCATGTTTTGTGTTGTTTGAGTGGTTTGATGTGTAATTGAGATATTGACCTATATGTGTAGGTTTTCTGTACACTGAGGTTAGGAAGGTGTTGCCATTTTTCTCTACGTTAACGTCTAGAAAAGGTAATTGGTTATTTTCTTCTTTCTTCATGGTGAACTTAATTGTCGGTGCAAAGTTATTAATGTGATGTAGAAATTCTCTGAAATCGTCCTCGTTTCCGTTACAAATAATGAAGGTGTCATCCACATATCTTAGCCATATTTTTGGTTTCTTCTTTGCTTGTTTTATTGCTTCGGATTCAAACCATTCCATTTAAATGTTGACGATTATGGGAGAGAGAGAGAGAGAGAGAGAGAGAGAGAGAGAGAGAGAGATGAGCCCATTGGTAGTCCGTCCTCTTGGCTAAAGAATCTTTCTTTTTCTTGAAAATAAAATATATTTGACCCATATGATTATGTAGGTTTGTCACTCTTTAAATATCAGTCACAGATCTAGATAGCTGTGAAATAAAATTGGCTGGTTTCCATGGATAAATAGATTGAAATAGTCAAACTAAAAAATAGTCAACTACTTTAATTTTGACAGATGCTGATTTTTTTTCACGGTTATCTAGATTTATTTTTTAAAACACCTTAATTAGAATTATGCCTAAATTAGAAGTGGAATAGGTTTGTAGCGGCTGTGTGCACTTTTTGAAGTGGAGGGGAAGAAAACTTGTATTAAAGTGCATTAAAATTTTTTTATTGAAATTGCAGAGCGTTTTCGGCTTATTTGGCCATCATCAGTGCTTCCTAAGTCAGGGGGCAGTACATTAAAGCACTCCGGGGGAGAGCATCCCTACACGATTAACAAATTAAAATAAACAAAGGTTAAAAAGAAACAATCACATATTAAACAGGTATTTTTACGTCTAGGGCTAGTTACTAGACCTTATTTTTCATCATTTGGCGTTATGAAATACACACAAATTGAATTGTTTTTGACATATTGACGTTTAAAATATGTGATTTTTAGACTCTGACAAGCAGTAATATTGGAACGGTTCATCATAAAAAAAAATCGTTTTCACGTGCCATTTTTATTCTTTATCTAAAATTTTCGGTTGAACATTTGGGCAATTTAAATAACAAAACTAATAAAGATTTTAAAATAATTTTGTTTGATAAAAATTTATTAACAATTAATTTTGATAAAACTAATTATCTTCCTTTCACTTTAAATCCAAATAACATACCACAGAATATGAATAGTATTAAAATAACTGAAGACATTGAAATTTTGAAAGTTAATCAAGTAAAATATTTAGGAATAATGTTTGACAGTAAATTAAATTAGAATTTTCACATAGAATATTTGATTAAAAAATTAAGACGTTTGCTACCAATTTCTAGAAACATTAAAAAAAATTTGAACATAAAACAACTGGAAATATTATATTATGCATTAGTTAAAACGCACTTAAATTGCGGAATTTTAGGTTGGGGAGAAATAAATAGAACTTTAGTTAAAAAATTAGAAATATTACAGAAAACATTACATTATAGGGCACAACAAGCAACAAGGTACCTAAATTATCTCCCTAGTAAAATAATATTTTTGAAAAAGTCAAGTATAAAGCATCAAAGCATAAAGAGTTTTAGTCAGCCGAGAAGTACAAAAACCCAAAGGAACTAAACTTTCTTGGTAGCATACTCCGCTGGACATTACATTTTTATTATGGTTGACCTAGTTTCTCTTTCATGCCATTCTCCTCGATGATATTCCCATATTGTTACCACATCAGGGGTTCTACTGTTCCTCACACTGTAGCAGATATATAAACTTTCCTCTTGCATAGTTTAATTTACATTCTTCTTTACCTATTTTCACATTTTACGACCTCCTACATAATATCGTCATCTTTTTTGAAAATTATTAAAAAGTTAAGAAGTTGCGAACGGGCCACCCTAATGAATATTAGTAGAGAAAGATTTATGTATCTCGTTTATTTTATTTTTTTAATTTACTTAGGTATGGACTATTTCTTCAAATAATATGCAATACTTTTTTAGTTACAGTCTCTTCAAGGAAATACCCAGAGATCGAACATGCGAAGATGCTGAAATAGCAAGTCATTGGTGTACGTGTCAAGAAACTAATGTCATAGATACTCATGATTTCAAAGTAGTTGCAGCAGCTAAGTTTGCCATTCACAATTTGAATTTTCAACTTGAAGATTATGCTCAATGTGCAACGTTAGTTCTGGATAGCATAATAAATGCTAGAGTATCGTATCACGATAGGGAACATTTTTCTAACAACAACATTGTTCAAGATTATACTATTATTTTAAAAACAGTGCCAGGCTATGGTATTTTTGAGGTAAGCCAGTGAAGACGTTTGACATCATTTTAATATTATGTCTAAAGCATGAACGTGCTGCTATCCTCATTGATTCGTATTTCACTCTCGTTCTTGCCATTATATAACTATCTATAATAGAAATAAAACTATTCTTGTTTGAAGAACCATTTGTTCTAATTGGAGATTTCATAATGCCACATTATATTATTGGATCTGTGTAACTATAATTTTAAACCTTTGCTCTGTTTGTCTCTGCAGTAGGTACATAGATACAATCTATACTTCTACGCTAGCTATCATATCTATTTTCCCTTTCCCTTTCCAGTGTTCCTTCAGCTATTTTGTACTAGATGACGTTATCACATATAAATTACTTACTGGCTTCTACAAATTAGTTTTTAAGTGGCTTAGCGGTCTGTTCAATTGGCCCGAAATGAGTTCATGTTGGAAATGTATAATAGCCAGGCCGGGCTACTATGCTAATTTGTGGTATTTTTTTTAAGAAGCAATTCAAAGTGTAGTATACCCCCAATATAGCAGGATTCTATTCCGTAGTTATATTCACTGACCTGGACACCTTGGGATTATCCAATATATTTGAATATATTATTATATCGTGTTCTCGGTCTCCCATCAATCATCTTAATCTCGGTACAGTTTAGTTCACCCGTGAACTAGTTTTTTAAAAACTCGTGAAATAGTTCATTTCATACATGAACTATACACCTCTAGGCCGAAAGGGATTGATTTTTGCAGAATAGTTTTAGCCCTCGCGTCCTTTAAGCAAATCTACCCCGTATTGCCATTGGACGGGAATTTGCGAAATCGGATACCTTGAGATTATCTCATATATGCTATCGTGTTCTCGGTCTCCCATCAATCATCTCGATCTCAGCACAGTTTAGTTCATCCGTGAACTAGTCTTTTGAAAAGTCATGAATTAGTTCATTAAGTTCACACACCTCTAGGCCTAAGAAAAAATAAGAGTACTTTAGTCTTGAGCAACCTTGTATGCACTGCAGTGTTTGTCACTTTTAATGAGTCCTTTTTTAGTTTAATAGGATGAAGAAGCTTTTATCGAAAATAATATTTTCTGTAAAGTCAATAATAAAAAAGTTTTCCATATGGAGCCAAAATTCTGCCGGTTACTGTATTTTAAATAATACATTTTTTGTAGGCAACTGTTAGAGACAAAGGTAGACGATATATAGATATAGATCTAAGAAAGCAAATATCAGACGTAAGTTAACCTGATTTTTTATTCTAGTAGATGAGTACTTATAGTACGAAATGTTTCAGCATATTTCTAATCAACGTATCATTGCGATAAAAAAAAAGTAGTACAACAAAATATAATTTAATCTGCTGGTCTATTATAAAATATTTTTTTTCAAACTGATAACTTAGTGTCACCATAATTCTTGTCATGTAATTTTTAAAAAATGCCTTTAACTTCAGAGCAAAAATCGATCATATTAACGCGATTAAGGGATGGGGTTCCCATAAGAGACATTGCAGGCGCATTAGGGATAAACAAAAACATAGTGTTGTTGGTTAAATCCAAAATTCGAGAACATGGAAGTATTGAGAGAAACCCAGGTTCTGGTGGCCCAAAAGTTTCCACCAATGACGAAGATACAACTTTAATTATTTAGGGGACAACCCATTCGGGACCGCCATCAAGGCTAAAAACTCATTTTCCTGGATCTTTAATTACAGCTCAAAGAATAATTCGGGAGTCTAAACTGAAAAATAGGTGTTCTGAAAACAAAATATATTTACCAGAACTAAATAGGCAAAGACGAGTACAATTTGCTCACGAATACCAAAACCAACTGTGGGAGTCTGTAGTTTTTCAGATCAGAAAACGTTCCAGTCCTGTAATAATGGAAAAGTCCGAGTATATAAACCTATAGACACAAGGTATGATGAAAGATATATGCACAAGACAAATCAAAGTGGACGTTTTTCCGTAAATGTGTAGGTTGGATTAGTGCTAGAAGCCCAGGAGTTTGTCAATTTGTGCAAGGGCGGCTAACTGCAGGAACATATTGCAACATATTAAATAATGTTATGGTGCCATCGGTTGAATTCGGTGATCAAAATTATATTTACCAACAAGATAATGCTCCCATTCATACTGCCCGCATAGTAAAAGATTTTTTTCGACAAAATAACATCCAAGTTTTACCATAGCCTTCGAAGAACCCCGACCTCAATCCCCTAGAAAATATCTAGGAAGAAATAACCAAGTTTATGTATAAACATGACTTTCATCCAAGAAATGAAGAAAAACTACGCCAGGGGATAAACGCAGCATGGGAAAATAAAACCAAGAGTATACAAGAAGCTTAGTCTTAAGTATGCTTCGTCGGTTACAAAAAGTAATTGAAAACAACGGCGCAATGACTAAATATTAAACAGCTGCTTTTAAATATATATTATTTTAGGATGTTGCATTTAGAAATGTTTATTTTTGGTTAAAATTTTCTATTTCTACTGTGTTTCTACTTTTGGCTTTTGTTGTTTTTGGAGTTTTCTATATTTAATATATAAATCGATAGTTGTTATACATACTTTATTATTTTGTTTAAAAACTTGAAAAATAGTCCATTTTTAAAAGGTAGGTAAATTTTTAAAGCACCTTTATTACAATACTTTTATTTCGCCACGTATATAGTAAATAATTCATGGTAACGCCTAAAAAGTTAGGTGGCATAATTATATTGTTTTCATAGTGACGACGATATCCACTTCTCGATATCCTTATAGATCAAGAGTTCTATCTGTACTACTTTTTTTTTATCGTAATGGTACATATACATATATTCCTAAGTACTATTTAACTTTAAATTATTTACTCTCAACCGACTATAAAGTTGATTACAGGGACTCTTAATGGTATATTACAATGGGTAAAATGATCCCCCGATTTTTAAGTATACATTTTAAGTGTGAAACAACTGAAATATTGGCAATAGTGTTACTCACAATGTGGTTATTAATGTACAATGCTCAAAAACACCGATAAGTATCAATCAACTAGTATTAAGTTAACTTGTGCTATTTTTCTAAATTACGTGATTTTAATATTCTTTCTTATGCTCATATTAGGAAAAAAGAAACAAAAGAATAGCGAAAGAAAATGAAAAAGTTGGCTTTTTGATCATTTTTGTTATTAAAGCATTGTTAAGTTGTTTTTAGGAGGGCTCATTTTACCCCGTCGCGCCATCTGGAAAAAAAATTATTTTTGTATGTTTTCAATGCGTAAATAAATCATAGGTGAAAGAAGAAATAGTGTGTTGTTTGGAGAAATAAGTATCGTACCGTCCAATGTAAACGAAATTTAAAAAAATTATTTTCGTTTTATTTTAGAATTATTTTTTTAAGAGATTATTTTGCCCCATTATCCCCTACTTTCGAAGCGACATATTATAGCCTAATTGTTTGTGTTGGATAAAACTTATTTTTTAAGTGGATAGGGGCTTATTGGATGTACATTTTAAAATTATTTTTATATTGTACAGGTTGTCCCAAAAACACGACACGTATCAATGTTGTATTTTTTAAATGGAATGCCCTATATATTATTTCATCGTGATTAATATTAAATTAGTTAAAATCATCGATAGACATTTAATCTTTATGCAACCCAACATACAATCCGTATTCACTAAATGGTTTTTAATTTAGACCATCGAAATATTTAAATCTCCTAGTTGTGATTTTTTTGTAAATAAATCGTTTTATCGACAGTTTTACCGGAATGTTGTTGCAAATACAGTTTTAGTTCTATTAAAGAACAAAGTAAGTACGTATTAGCATACTTTTTTCTTTTAAAATTTAAAGGTGGTTGAGTTATCCTGACAGTTGTCATTTTAAACCCAGAAATGTCAATTTAGAAAGGTTTTTAATTTAGAACCTTTTAGGCCCAATTTTATAAAGTCGTCTTAAACCAAAGATTAATTCTAAAATTGCACAAATGTCAGAAAGCTCGATAAGTAATGTAGGATTGACAGCAAAGTTTAATTGAAGAGTAAACAACCTGGTCATAACATATGTTATGTTACATAATATTAAGTTATGACCAGATAAATAACTTTTAACTTGAATTTTATTGTCAATCCCACATTATAAAATGACCATTAATGACATTTCATTTTCTCGGTTTCAAAAATGTTTTTTTATAATGTGGGATTGAGGGTAAAGTTCGAATATATTAATTTCCTATTGGTATTGCTGCTTATTACAACTATTAATATGATTAGTAAAATGTATAAGAATATTTTATATACCTTACAATAAAATACCTATAGTAAAAGAAAATAACAAAAAATATTGTACCATAATATAAAATATTAAGTAATAATAACTATATAATAATTTAATAGTGCGTCTATCTTTTGCATTAAAGTACACAGGGACTCTAAAGGTAGACAATGTCAGGCTGTTTGGTTCTTATTGGGACTCATCAGAAAGCCATAACCTGTAAGCAATTCCCATTACAGCAAAAATATTTGATCAAGATATTTTTGCGAATAAAAATATGATTTAAACCTAGTATCGCCATCTGTTGGAATAAACTCAATTCTAAAGATGGCATTTAAACATATAACTATAAATAAATCAGGCACGGAACGGCCACCCATCCAGTATAGAAAACGTTTTTTGCGCTTTCCTACACATCTCGACGGTTTTGTAGATTCAGATCTAGATCGCGCTGCAGTCGCCCACTGGTGTGCAGCACCAATCCGTAAAACTGCCGTGTAAGAAATTTAATGGCAATGGTAATTTAATATTATAAGAAATTATTGTACAGCGTATTACTTTTCTAGTAAATTGTGTTTAATATAATTTTTTCCACTACTAACTTTAAAATCATTATTGACCGATTATTAACTTAAGGAATCGTTTTTCTTTACCCCTAGCCAGAAGCCTCTATTATTAACCGTCGTTATTGACAACGGTCAATAATAGAGGCTTCTGGCAAAAACAATATAAAACAGGCAACTTGACCTTTTTTTATTTTAAAAATATATGAAAACGTCATGTTTAGACAAATCGACAAATACTAACAACTAAGAATGCCATCTGACGAGATAAAAAAAATGCTGCAAATTTCAAAGCAAAGGTAACTTGACTCAAAAAACAGAAGCAAATCTAAGAAGGTATGTTAACTTTAATTAATAATTTAATGTTGTATTAGTAGTGGAAAAAATATTATATTTACCACGGTTTAGACAACTATTATTGCCCCCACGTCTTAAATCCCGAGGAGCGCAGCGACGAAATCGACGCTCCGTCAATAATAATATCTGTCTAAACCTTGGTCAATAATATACTATTATATTACCAGGTAATAATATGTATTTCTGTATTTTATGATAATTATTATACAGAATACTAAACAAATCAGTTAGGCTCGGTTGTACAATTACGGCTTAAGCTTAGTTCAGCGTTGAACCAAGCTCAAGCTTCATTTTGACAACACCTTTACATTGTCGTTGGTTGTCAAAATAAAGTTTAAGCTTGGTTCAACGTTGAACTAAGCTTAGGTCCTAATTGTACAACCGAGCCTAAGTCAGTCAAAATATTACAATCAGTTATAATAAAGCCAGTTTGATCCGTTTAAGGATACCACAGCCACAGCCTTGTTAACACTTGATATATTTTTTCCCTCAGGAAGAACAATGGGAATACTATTCTATTACAGGAACTATAAGCAGAATAAGCATCTATGGAAATCAAAGTCATTGTATTAATAATTTTCATTTAAAAGGCTACTGTTATTGTAAGACTCAGTTTTAAATAATCGCAGCGGCAAAGAAAGACAATCGGTATACCACCTTAACTTAAGCGACCACTTTTTTATATTTTATTTTTTTAAGACAATTATAATATTTGTCATAAATTGACGAACCTTGTTTACGAACCATATTGTATTTTTGTAGCCTCCTGGACAAGAAAAAAATATAAAAAGAAATTTTCATCACGTTTCATATATTTTAAGTTTTCTCCAATTTGAATGAAATTTTCTGATTCTGTCAAGAGTATCGCCTGTTTTTATCTCTCAGACAATATTGCTATTTTTGATAAATTATACCAGGAGAAACGAAGGTCAACTTTTTCCCCTAAATTCTAAACACTGTGGATAAAGTGACTGCTCCGGAGAGGGGCTCGTGGATAGTGAGCATAGAAGGGCGCAGATACGGCTGGAATATTCTAATTATTATTGAGGTGAAGTCTATATTGCACAGTGATAGGTGACAGGTGTCAGTCATATGACCGGTATCTGTTCTATGAAAGTGCGTCCTGGTTTCTAATATACCCAGCGCGTTTACGTATACATCGCTTACAAGTTCTTTTTTTTCTAGGGCCAGTTTACTTAAGCCCATTGTGCTCACCCTGTTTGGTTGTTACACCCACTCCGTGATCCCAGTTCCTTGCACTACTTTGGAAGGTCAACTTGGATGAGGATAAGGAGATCCCCTGGTTCCAGTCTTGGTTGCCTGAGTATTTGTTGTATCTTCCGATCTAGTGACTCACAATGGCAAACTATGTGCTGTACAGTTTGCTTGACTTGTCCGCATAATCTGCAATTAAGGTCTCCCATTACAATTGCATTCTGTGCAGATGGTTCTTGACAGCCATGTGTCCTGTCAGAATACCTGTAATGATTCTCAGGTGGTTCCTGTTCATTTGAAGCAGCTTTTAGTAAGTCTTGGGTCTGGATCCACAATGAATCTTTTGCTGTAGTGTAATCCCTGTTTGTTGCTACAGTGGATTTTGTGCTTACTCCTGATCCATCGCTTTATGGTATCTCGTACTGTGCAACTTAGTACTCAGAGTGCCAGACCAATGTAGTATGTGTTTTCTGAGCATTTCCTCGCAAGTTCATCGGCTTTTTTATTTATTGTAATACCGTCGGGTCCTGGTACCTACTGAAATATTATTTTGTTTACTTTTGCCAGGACCTTCAATTCCCCTTGACATTCCCATAGCAGTCTTGAGATTACCTTCTTGCATATTAGCGATCTAAGGGCTGCTTGACTGTCGAAATATTTATGCTTATTGAGATAAGCCCTCCCTATGTTTTCATACACACACTATAATATGGCATAGATTTCTGCTTGGAACACTGTGGTAGACTCTTCCAGAGAGAAAAACTAATTTTTCTCCGGTCTTACTTCTTATATCCCCGCTCCGGTACCCTCTTTGGTCTTGGAGCCGTCTGTATATCAGATTGTTACCATAGGAGTAGTCACTTGGCTTTTGTTTTTCATACGTTTCGGTCATCAATTACGACCTCATATGGTATGTCATAGCGGAACCTTGGATTTATGTGGTCTGATCTCATTTCTAATTCAGGTCCACCTAAAGTCTCGCTTGTCCAGTTCTCTGCCTGCAGTAGAGCGGCGTTAAACTGCCTCTCCCTTTATAAACAAGTCAAGTGGAGAAAGGTCTAGGATAATTTCCATTGCGATGTGTGGATTTATTTCATGGCCCCCGTGATGCTCAAGCAGGCTTCCTAGCTTTGATATTCTCTGCTGTACCTTTGGCCACCATACCAAGGCTACATATGTAATAGCGGGTCTTACCACTCTGCTGTACAGTTAATGCCTCAGTCTAGGTGAGAATCCCCATGTTATACCCTACATTCGTCTAGTAACTGTTAAGAAAACTTCCTACTTTCGGATAGTTTTCTCTAAGTGTTGGTTCCAGGTCAGTCTGGAATCTAAGGTTACTCACTGGTATTTGACCTCTGACAGTGGAATATTTCCTCTTCGTAGGGTTAGGGGCGTAAGCCCCTCTTTCTTAGTAAACCCTTTTGTAAAGGGTATTATAACAGTTTTTTGTGGACTGCTGTTTAGTCTTTCCTGCCCTACGCATTTTTCTACCATTTTGAGAGCTCTTTGCGTCCTATCTCTTACTATCGTTTTGAATTTGCCTTGGGTTACTATGACCAGATCGTCTGCATAGCCTACGATGAAGTATCCTTCTCTACTGAGTGCTCAAAGCAGTCCATCCATGACAAGGTTCCAGAAGAGGGGAGGGAAAACACTACACACTACAAAAGCCGAGTGCATCGCGTCAGTTAGTTTAATCCGCAATTAACTCTACTTCTAATGTATCATTTACCGTGTATTTAACGCTCGCCAGCCTCGAGGGTTACGATAAATATTAGTTGTTCTCTTTAAGCACGATAGTTTTAAATTAATGTATTTGTGATCCAAGCAGCTAACCTTATCAGAAACATGCCAGTTTTTAACAAAACTACCAACATAGTTCATACCTATTGTTAACACTCAATGAACAACTGCGATCTATTTCCCCTGTAGGTTTTCTACCTTTCTGGGGTGAGGAAAGTACGCTGATCCGATAACAAGATCCCTCATTCCTCTTTTCTTCTTATTTTACTTACTTACTGCTTTTAACTACAAATATAAATTAAATTCTGTTTTTTTAGGTGGTAGTATTAAAACAGTCTTGGTTTTTTAAGTTGCCGGAATTAAAAAAAACTCTTTTAACTAAAATGAAGTTCTTGGGATACACTGCGAATTTTGCAAAAATTCCCCATGTTACATGCTGCTTTTTTATGACACTGATCGAACTTCACATAAAATTATATTTTCATCAAAAGGTAGGCATCTGCTCTAGTGTTGTAGACAAAACTCAAAAATCGATTTATTGGGCATGTAACTATTTTCTTCCAAACGATCGAAGTATTAGGATAAGTTACGAAAAAAAAATATATTATGAACGGTGGGTGGACCTATAAAGAGGTAAAATAGAGCAAAGTTATTCTATAAAAAATTTTACGAATTGATTGAAAAACAAAATGCCGACAAAAGCTAGTTTAAAACGAAACAACATTGCATCACTCAAACTATACAATTGGTCTTCAAAATTTCAGGAAAAAAATTACCATTCGTTTGCCCTGGTATATTATCAGAAATATCAATTTATTCGAACAATTAAAAGCTGTATATCAATAAGTATTTTTTTGAAGCTTTTTTTTCCAGGAGTGTCTACATATATTATTTTTGGCTCTGTATTGTATATTGACATATGCCAATTCTTGCACTATCTGGCATTTATCTGTGGTTGGCGGCAACACTGACTTAAAAGTCAACGACAAGAACTGGTAAGACTACAACAAAAACACGAAATATGGTTTTGTTATGTAGTCCAGAGGTTACGTCGTTTTACCTAGAAACAATTCAAGGATTTTTGATTTCTTGTGGAATACTATTTTAAGACGTTATTGCCCCATTAACTTGGCGACCTTTAAATCAGTTGGAAAATGTCTAAATTTCTGACACGTAAAAAAATCACAAATCTCAAAATATGTATATTTTGCGAAAAAAAGTTTTTATACAGAATTCAAGGCAATCAAATTTACTACAATTTGGGGTATATGAAATTTTTGTAGGGCACATATTTAAGGTTTGGCGCCGCGTAAACATTACCACTGTGCTTTATGTATATTATTTATTATTTTCAGAATTTGGCTTTCCTATCGAATTGGCTTAAAAATAATCTATAACTACATAATCTAACTAGTAGATAAACTTAAGCACTCAACCGCCACTGACAATCGAACTGAAGAGCATGTCATGAGCAAAACTATTATATCACGTGCTCCCATAATTTTATTTTATTACTAGAAATAACAATTTTGGTAACTCCACATCACTTTCAACAGAAACAAAAAGACTTTTTCTACTCCCATATGGAAATTTGCTGTTTCCTTTACACTTAAGTGATTAGAAAAGTATAGGCTATTTCAGTTAACTGTGCGGCAAAATTTCAAATCCATCCTAGTTAGGATATGAAACTGCACAATCACAGTAGTCAGATCCTAGAGACCCATTTACACATTGTAAATTTTACTCGCCGTTTTCTGACATTTAAAAAAAGTTAGGTTAACAATATACTTCAAAAATATGCAAATCTGTCAGATGAAATTTGATCTTTATTAGTTTAAATCAAAACATTTATCTCAGAGTCTGTGCATACATACACTAAATGGTGCGAAAATGGAAGGAATAATAACAAAATTAATACCAAAATAATTATATTTCTACCAAATTATTGGTATTTTCTGACCGAACTAAAGATTTGCGAACAGACGCACTTTCTTATTTCAAAAATATCTTTATTTCCACTCAATTCTAGACAATTACTACAAGCTTTAATGCATAATATGTAAAATATACCTACCAAATGAACGTTTTTGTACTAACCTTGGTTCTTTTTTTTTCATATAAATAATACATTGCATCGGGATATTTTCTGATATATTTAGAACGGGGTTCCAACCCCAATTGATGTTAAAACTTTTATTATACCCAATAAACAGAAAATTTACTGGTAATTCTTCCTTGTGGAACATAAAACCCGATAAAACAGACGAAATTATAAGATTTCTTGAAAAATATATTCATTATTTACTAAAGGTTTTAAGGTTATGTTATTTCTCCTTACAGTATTGCCACTTCTCTTTCCACGTTAACAGTGTTGCTAGTTTATAAATTGGCGATTATTTTGAAAAATGTTACCATAGTGAACGTTAAAAATTCATATTAATGCACAGAGTCCATTTTTAACTATTTAAAACGAATTCTACAGCTATTTTGCTGTACTTTCAAAGTTATAATTCTTACGCAAGCAGAAATAAACCCGGACAAAAAAAAATTAATTGTTCATTTTTATTAATATACCGCTTTTTTTCTGTTATTCTGCAAAAGTCAAATGTGAGAAAGATAGATATATTTAGAGTAATTTTGTTTAAATATAAGAAATTAACCAAATCGATAAATATGTTACAGTGTAATTTGGTCCATGAATGCTTTCAAAGTTAATTTTTGTTCATTTGTTATTTATTATCGTTCTCACAAGTTCATGGCCAACTTAAAAGACAAGTTATGATGCCCAATTTAAATAATTTTTTAAAATTCTTAGTATGAAGTTTGGGAGTTGAGTCGTAGAAAAAATATACTGTACAACTCGAGTGGATTGTCCATATGTCCATATTGCGCTCGAAAGTTTACTTCCTCGTGCGATATGGACATTCATATCCACTCTTGTTGTACAAACTACTATTCTCTTATCTTACTAGTTTCTCTACAAGTATCAAACAGCGCGAAAATTAAACTAAATTTGTATGGCAAAATCTTGTCGCACCGTCTCTGAGATTTAGTAGAGTAATTTTTAAAAAAATGATTTAAACAGCAGATCTTACTAAAGAAATAAGCTTATAACATTCAGGCACTAATTGCTAAATTAAACTGCTTTGTTTGGTAGCACTTCCTGGTATCACCGGTATAAGATTTTTATCTTTAAAAATGTTTTTAATTAATTCGCGCTATGATTGCAATTAGACCACTGTACGACGGTTAATTAATAAAGAAAAAGTTTTAAAACATTCACACATTCCACAATAAGTGAAGTACAATGTTAATGTTTACTTCGCCACCTAGCTGTAGTTATTGGTCCTACAAAAAATATAACAAAGCCAAAACTGTTGCATCTTAGATTTTCGAATAGATTTCATTCATTATTTACGACCCCAAACCGTATCGATTCTACTGATAATCAAATCTTGAATTATTTAAAAGCTATAATGGTAAAATTTTAAAAAAGTGTTATTGTTATTATAATTTAGATCTTTATATAAAGTCCGTACAATTACTGGCTGAATGCACGTCACAGCTTCTGACGTAATTTTTGATTCGAGTCATGTCGTTGATTAAATGGTATATTTTACCAATTATCTCGGGATTTAACTATACTTCAAAATGAGCATTTTTTCTTTTGCTGAATAATGAGACATATTTTCAGAATATGTTAATTAATTAATATTAATTATTTTTAACACGTAAAATTAAAGTTCTTCAAAATGACAAAGGCTGCCAAAAAGAATTTTACATCAGTTGACAGGACCCTTTAATTAATAACAGACATAACTTTTTTCTGTTATGATTATATATTTGCGAGCTATGACGTGCATCCAGCTAGTAATTGGATGAACTATACTAATTCTACGTCCTCGAAATAGTTGTTTCTGTTTACTCTCCCATGTGAAAAATACCTAAAGTAATATTAAAATACAGGGTGATTCACGTTGAGTGGCCTATTAGAAGATCTCGGAGACGAGTAACCCTATCTTTCTAAAAATTTGATATCAGGCATAATTGGTTTTGGACTTTTAAAACATTATACATATTTTGACGTTTTTATTACTTCCGGTTATACCGGAAGTTAATGCCAACTTTGAAATTTAAAATGGAATACCCTGTATATTTTAGCATTTTTGTTTACCTTATGAAAATCTAAATTATTTTGTTAATAATAATCTATTCCTATCTCTAACCGTTTTTGATATATGAATTATAAAAGGATTTTTTTGTGTAAAAACGCTCCGAGAAGAAAGTTTAGTAACTCTGAAACTAATATTGGTAAACATTTAAAATTTTCTAAGCTTTTATATACATAGATCTTTAGTTTAAATTACTTAGGTTTCGTCGTTTTTTATACAGGGAGTTCGTAAAATTGTGCCAATGTTTCTATTTAAATAAATGTGCATAAGTCAATTTTTGCAAATGGAACACCCTTTTTTTTACTAACGTGTAGAGAATTAAATTTCCTATCTAAAATTGCCTAATATGTTACAATCCACATTTTTAGTGGTTTTGGAATTACGAGCAATTTAAATAAAAAATCTTAAAATTTCTGTTTGTGTTAATGCGACATTATTTTTGAAAAGAAGGCTTCGACTGGGACTTTCGTTTGGCTTTGAATAAGAAATAGCTAAACAACAAACATAGGCAGTTAACAAATGATAATAAAGTCAAACGAAAATTCCAGTCGAAGCCTTCTTTTCAAAAATAATGTCGCATTAACACAAAAAGAAATTTTAAGATTTTTAATTTAAATTGCTCATAATTCCAAAACGACTAAAAATGTGGATTGTAATATATTAGGAATTTAGATAGGAAATTTAATTCTCTATACACTAGTAGGTAAGCTAAAGAATACGGTGTTCCATTTGCAAAAATTGACTTATGCACATTTATTTAAATGGAAACATTGGCATAATTTTAAGAACTCCCTGTATTAAAAAACGTAAAACCTAAGCAATTTAAACTAAAGATTTATGTATTACTTGAAATCTTAGAAAATTTTAAATTTTTAGCTTTATTAATTTCAGAGTTACTAAACTTTCTTCTCGGAGCGTTTTTAAACAAAAAAATCCTTTTATAATTCATATCTCAAAAACGGTTAGAGATAGGAATAGATTATTATTAACAAAAGTTATTTAGATTTTAATAAGTTAATTAAAAATGCTAAAATATACAGGGTGTTCTATTTGAAATAGCAAAGTTGGCATTAACTTCCGGTATATCCGGAAGTAATAAAAACGTCAAAATATAATGTTTTAAAAGCTCAAAACCAATTATGCCTGCTATCAAATTTTTAGAAAGATAGGGTTACTAGTTTCCGAGATCTTCTAATAGGCCACTCAACGTGAATCACCCTGTATAATTTATTGCTGGGTCAAAGGGATTACAATTTTAATTTTAATGTTTGATTATGATGTAAATATTTCTACTTAATTAGGTTTAGAATAAAAAATAAATGAATATTCTACTAAAAGGTGTTTTAATTACCAAATCTATACTTATCCCTCTGATAGTTATCTGTTTGTTAAGATTTATCTCTCTGATAATAAAACAAGGTATTTACCACTGAAAAGTTACCATTGATTATAAACGTCATTGCCTTTTTGATAATGTTAGAAAAGTGAGTGAGATCTATTTCTGATTCATTCTTCGTTAAATTCCAGACGGCCATGGTAAACATTAAGATAAATAAAAATCCCTAGTTTTTAAACTGGTATTAGCTACAGGGCTAAATACGCGTTATTTTTTTTCTTCTATGCCAACCTAAAATGTTGATTATTTTGTCATTGTTAATAGTTATTTTGCTGCTGATTGTAAAAATGGACAGAAAACGATCCGCAAACTTCACGCTTCGAGAAAAAGAATTATTATTCTCTTTGAGGGAAAAATACTTTAAGAAAAAAACAACGTCTTATTTCATAAGCAATATAATAATTATAATAAATCTTCTATATTTTAAAGAAATATACAATGTTGCTTAACACTAAACAAAGAATAAAATTGCGTTAGAAAAAATTTTTTGGCGGACAAACTTGAACCGTAATTTAATTCTTCTTAAACCTCAGATCTAAGATTGGGTGCTCAGTTACTTTGACCACAGTACAAGACACTGTTGGCTGGGACATATTAAAACGTTTTTATTACAACACAAAATATTGGCTAACTGCTTCATTGTATTTTTTCATATGCTGGGCGGCTAAATAATCAAATCGACGAAAAAATCGATTATTTTTTATAATCAAAAATTAATTATAAAATTTCATAATCGGCCAGCCCTAGTATCGAGCCCCTGAGTATACAAATATTTTTTTTACTACTAACCTATAGAATCAATTATTGACCAATTATTAAACTAAATAGTTATTTATAATACAAGGGATGTAAGAACCATTTACTAGTCGAGAACGATTTTGCGCCCGAGCGATAGCGGGGGCTGGCAATAAAGTTCTGGACTAGTAAATATACTTATATCCCCTGAAGTATACCGGGTGGGTGTCCCATTATGGATGGCCAATGGCCGTATCTCGGAAACTACTGGGCATAGAAACTCGGGAAAAAAAATCGTAATTAAAGTGGCTATGAGAAAATACTAGAAATAATTTTTAAGTTTCGCAATTTGCCGCAAGAGGGCACAATTGAAAATTAAATATTGAAATTCTAAATTTCTCCGAGAATTCCCACATTAAGGTATACCTTTGGTAACATCATTTGAAAGATTAGACAATTCTGCATCATTAGGTCTCATTGGCGTGCCGATCTTGATAAGAGTGGGGGAAACTATTGATAGTGTAATCATTTAATTTTCTGTAAGTTCTAAACGACTTATCCGATTTTAGTAAACTTAAGCTTCTTTGAAAGAAAAAGGTAAGTACTTTTAATTGTCGTATCCATTGGTACACGATAGTTCCTAATAAAATAGCTAGAGAGCGTAATTTATGATTATAACAGTTTTTTTGATTTTATTCCGAAAACTCAAATCATAAAGTATAACTATGACATCATAATCGAAGAGTAGATTAAATATGCAAGAAAAAGTGTGTAGACTGCAGTTTAATATCTTCTTTGATTTCAAAGTTATTATCAAAAGAATAATTTTTAATACTTTAAATTGAAGATGTGATTTTTTTTTATAGTTGTTATCAATCATTCCACGATAAAAATTTATTTTTAACTTTGATGAATATGTAAGTTTGTCACTCATTATTCCTGTGGCCCAAAAACTATTTTATGTATCATGGTTAAATATATCAAAATAAATAAATAAATATTTTTAATTTAGACATAATTTAATATGGTGTTTAAAAAATTAATCTAGATAGCTGTAAAACAAAATTGGCAGGTTTCCATGGAGATAAATAAATTGAAATAGGTGCCCACGGTTACTAAAAAGAACGGTTGTCTGGTAACTTCTGACCAATTAGAGCCTGCCTGCTGATGACGTCACAAAACGTCTTTGTTATACGGGTCTATTATGAATGCAACAGACAAAGAGAGACAGATACGCCTTTCTATGAAATGAACAGAGCACGGTATATATATTTGATCGTTTTTAGAAAATTTTAGTATTTATGGACCTAATAAATTAGTTTTCCTATTTCTGGAAGCGAATTTTATAAAAATAAAATTGAACTGAAACTTGGACCGTAATTTTAAATATTTAGTTTTCTGATTTTCTTTTAATATAAGTAGATACGTCTACAAATACAGACCGAGCACAGGGTGCAATTTCATTTCACTAACTTTAAAGTTTACTTTAAAAAAACGCATGTGTATGTAGCTGCTGTTTTCAATGTTTATTTCAGAAAATATATGTATAAATTTTGTTTATTTCTTATAAAACATATATATATTATTGTTCTGTATAGATAAGAAAGTAAAAAATTATTGTTTGAATATAAAATACATATTTTTACTAAAACAACTTTAATTTATTACAAAGAAGCAAAAGGTAACAGTTATAAAGATCAAACTTAGGACTTAGTTAAGCTAAATTATAAGGCAAACTACATAGTTAACGCAAGTAATAACCTATATACACACATAAAGACGGTCTTGTACAAATTCCCTTTAACAACGTCGAGGTTACATAATTCGCTGGCAACTGAGCATCATGAGATCTACAAAAAGGAAAGAAGCATATAAAAATAACAACACCTGCATTATAAATGTTTTCTTTTTAATACTCTGGAATCATCTTTGGTATTTAAATATTTAATTCTTATAGATACCCGTTGTCTTGCAAAAGAATATACTAATTTAAAGGGAATATTGGAAACTTTTCGAAATATAATTTTTGCAGTTCGTTTTATAATGTTTGTTTTAAATTTAAAGTTATTACAATTCAATTTATTAAACCATTTGTCCATTGCTTCTACACTTTGCTTCCATGAAATTGAAGGATCAGTTAAACCCCCAAAAGAAAGACTCTGAACTCAAGATGGCATAGCATACGAATGCATTTTTTGGCTCATTCTCATAATTGTAGCAACCCAGCTTAGGACACCCTTACACCACATACACCAACCCATTTTTTTCACATATATTTGTAGCAGATCTGCGTGATGAAGTATAACTAATTTAGTCACTTTATGCTAGCCTTTATAATCAGCGCGGTTTAAGGCAGTAGACAAGATAAATTCTTCACTTTGCTCCCCCTCAACATTAGTATTTCTTTGTACCATTCCGGGATTTTTGCCAAGTACTATCATTCTTATTCTATCTATAGCATTAAGGGGTGCCGGGTGATCATGAACGAAGGCCCCCTCGTTCTTATCTAAAATTTAGAAAAATTATAATATACCTATTACTTAAGTAAACAAAAACATGTAGGTAGGTATTAAGATTTAAAGAGAATAATAATTAATTACCTTTTATTGTACTGTACTGATTAATATATTGATAAAATGTCTCTTTATCTTTAAATATAAGTCTCTAAAACACCTTACAACTTTGAAAATTTGCTGAAAACCACTTCAAAAACAGAAATAACAGAATAAACAATGCTAATTCTATATACAAATGTCTGAAAAGACGTTTTATGACGTAGGCGATGACGTTTCGCCCGCCATGACACCAAGCTTACAAGGCAACCTATCTATCTAAAGACCTTGATAGGTGCCAACTGATTTAATTTTGACAGGGGTTGATTTTGTTCACGGCTATCTAGATCTATTTTTTAAAATACCACATTAGAATTATACCTAAACTTTAAATTTTCCCTAATTATATTATTAATTCTAAAGTCGTTTTTGGCCATGAAATAATGAGTAGCACACTTGCACAACCATAAAGTTAAAAATAAAATTTTTGTCGTGGATTGCTTGACAACAAAACTGTGAAAACAATCACTTCATCAATTAAAGTGGTAACAGTTATTCTTTTGGCAATAACTCTGAAACAAAAGAAGATATTAAACCAGGGTCTTCACAGTTTTTCTTGCAAATTTAATATACTTTCCGATTATAATGTCATAGTTATGCCGTATGATTTGAGTTTTCGGGAAAAAATAAAAAAAACTGTTACTATCACAAATTACGCTCTCTAGCTATTAGGAACTATCGTGTTCCAATTGATACGAAAATTAAAAGTACTTACCTTTTTCTTTCAAACAAGCTTAAGTTTACTAAAATCGGATAAGTCGTTTAGAAGTTACAGAAAATTAAATAATTTCACTTTCAATAGCTCCCACTCTTATCAAGGTGGGTACGCCAAAGAGCCCTAAACAAAAATTATAAAGAATTGTCTTAGCTTGTTTATGATGTTACCAAAGGTATACATACCTTAATGTGGGAATTATCGGAGAAAATTAGAATTTCAATATTTAATTTTCATTGCGCCCACTTGCGGCAAAATGCGGAACTTAAAAATTATTTCCAGGATTTTCTCTTTAATAACGATTTTTTTCCCCGAGTTTCTATGCCTAGTAGTTTCCGAGATACGAAGGGTGGCCATTTATAATGGGACACCCGGTATAAAATTTTTACTCCTCCCCGCAGAATTTATTCTTAGATTTTTATTAATTTAATTCGATACTTTTCGCATGAAATTATGGACAGCTTTGACCGGTGTGTTATTTTATCAACAACGTTAAGCTGACAGTTTAAAAAAATTGTTAATAAACAATTGAGAGAAATTGAAATTATTGATTTGTATAACAGCCAGATGGATATAAAAGAATCAGCAAAAATCGCTTGTCGGTCGCTGCTGCCAGAAAAATCGAGGAAGAGATATAAAGCAACGTATCAATACTTTAAGAAATGGCGCCAAACAAAGACTGCTACTGCAGTTTCAGAAACTGTGCTTTTGGCGTACTTTCACGAAAAATCTGCTAAATTAAAGTATCCATTAAGTTTATAGTGTGAATGTTTCATGCTGAAGTCCATCCTTTTTATAGAGGAAAACATAGATATTTTCAAGTAATATCCTAAACTTTGAGCATTTTTAAAAAGAAAAAATTACGGATATAAACCCAAAAAATCTAATGTGTTTGACAGGGAAAATGTAAATAAATTCCTGTTTGAAGCCCCCGATGATATTTATTGTAATGATAATGGGAATTGCTGGAGCGTGCCGGACTAGTGAACTTTGTGCAATGAGAATGGACAATGTTGAATTAAGGCATGAATTGATGTTACTATTCCTGATTCCAAAAGTGAAATGGCACGTAAATTTATAGTGACTAAAATTGATGATGAGAAGGTTTGTTAGCTCAAAATTACATTGATATAAGATCCCACATGACCAATTTTAATCTTCGCTTTTTCATGCGAAATGGAAAGTGCTTAAACCAGTCTGTCGGGAAAAACTCTATTTCTTCAATTCCAAGTAAAATTGCTAAATTTCTGAACTTTTAGTACTGTAAGGAGTATACTGGACACTCCCTTAGAAGAACGTCGGTCACTTTATTAGCGAATACTGGAGTTGATGTCTTAGCTCTCAAGCGACATGGCGGATGGAAATCTGCAATTATTGCGGAAAGTTATGTAGCAAAGAACGTCAACAATAAAAAGAAAGTTGCAAATTAAACTGTATACAATATAACGAAGCCAGAAGTCTCCTGCAGCACTTCAAGAGTAACAGAAAACTTGGTTAGAGATGGAGAAATTATGGAGTCAGAAATTCATACAAATTGAGAAAAACCACGAAAACATTTATCCAAATTTTGCAAATAATGTTCATAAATGTGATAATTGTACTATTAATATTCATATCACTTAAGATTACTCAATTTTTGTAAATCATTGTTTTTATATGGCATAAATTATTACCCCTTCCAATGATGGTAAGTTGACTTACAACCCGTCGTCAAGGGCAATCGATACCTTTTTGGTAATTGTTTCTTCACAACAGTGACAATATAGGGAGGAGAAAAAAGTTTTTGTTCACGACTATTGTATAATATGTTCATTATATATGTGTTTGCTCAATAATAATAATACCCATTATTCACTAGTGAATATTAAACTCATAATTCACTAGTAAATAATGAAATCAACAGGTAATGCGATTTGAAATCAAAAAATATCATTGGTCATTTCCCCTGTAAGGTCCATCCATAATACGATTTTGTGTATATAATGAACAATTCAAGCATGCCATGAAATGTTAAGTCGAAGCGCTTTGTAATTTTAATTTGAAACGTCAAAATATAGTTTAACTTATCAACTTTAAAGTTAAGAATTGTATTAAAAGAACTTACAAAATAATTAGAGATAATGAAGATGAGATGTATTTTGTTATACCCCACCACATATACAGGAAACAGCAAAAATAGCAAGTTTAAGTTTATTACCAGAAAAATCGAAAAAACTTTACGTGTCTGCTTATGATTCGTTTGTACAATTAAGGATTGATAAGAAAACTAGTTATTTTTTAGAATCCGTATTGTTAGTGTATTTCACAGAGTTGTCCTAAAATATAAACCATCGACGTTATGGACAAACTACTTGATGCTTAAAACTACTATTAATTTAAATCATGGTATTGACCTTGATAATTATAGCAAATTAAGACCCTTTTTAAAACGAAAAAATAAATTCATTACGGAGGCTTCAGACGATAGATATCTTGCAACAAAGGTAAGCAACAATATACTAAGTGTTTATGGGCCAAATTATCATTCTCTTTATTAAAGATAAAATGTAACGAGTTAGCACTTGTTCTTGCGAAAGGTTTTTTTTTTAATTTTTAATAACTTTATTATATTTTTTTATAACTCTATTATAGGGGAGAGTGTTGTACCTTGGGACACTTTTTGTGTTCGGTAGTGTGACTTATTTATCAGTCAATGTAAAAATCTGGAATTAAAAAAATTAAACTTATGTTATGTTGGTTATATAGTAATGTATTCAAAAATGTAAAAAAACAACATCAAGCGAAACTATTTAGGCTTTCTTAATCCTATGTAAAATGGACCAAGGTACAAACTGGTCTTGTACCTTGGTACTAATGTGATTGTACCTCGGTCCAGTTGAAACAAACTATAAGTACACATAATCAAAATGGCTTGACACATACTGTTAAAGCAAGAATACAAGGAAACAAATCCTTCTCCAAAATTTATGACCTTTTTCTACTATCTATTCAACACTGTAATGACCAAAATTAACACCAAAGCATAACATTGCGGCATTTCGAGCTGTTCCACCTACATTGCTAGGTGGGGGTAATTTTGAAATTATGTCCTCTTTAAGAAAAGAAAACGTTGTAGTTGCATCATTTAAAAACTTGTTAGTGTCTTTAAATCGACGTAAGTATTTAAGTTCATTATCGTCGCCGTAACGCATTACTTCTGCAACGTAATAACGGAACCTTTTTTTTCCAGCAACCTTCACTAAAACAAAGTCACCGATTCTTATATCAGCGTCTTCAAAATTTTTCTCCAGAATTAGCTCTTCTTGTTCCCTTTCAATCTCCTTGATCCATGTTTGATCTTCACCGCTCCCACTACTAGTTGACAAATTATTCTCTGATTCAGAGCTGCTTGAAATTTTTCTTGTTTTCTTATGCGGAATAGAAACTACATTTTTTTGAGAAATCTTTTGCACAGAATCTCCGAACACTTGTTTTTTTGTGCTTTTAGTTAACTTTAAATTAACTTTTTTTAATGCGGCAATCTCAAGTTTTTCTGGAGTATCTGTTAGAATACGAGATTTGCCTCTGGGTCTTCCTCCGACAGCTTTTTTACGGGGCAGAGCTTTGGGATATGGTCGTATCATTTCGGGAGTCACCGTTTTATGCACAGTATCTGATGTGATGGTGTTACAAGGATTGTTTGAAAAGCTAGTGCTCGCAGAGTTTTCTGAATTAGCTGTACCAGCATCTGTCAGACTTGAAGTGCTGGAGGTTGAAGGTTGTTGTTCAGACTCAAGTACCAAGGGCCGATCTGTAACGTAGGAGGTGAGAAATTCATTTTCCTGGAATATATCCTCATTAATCGGATATAGCCCGGATACTTCAAAACCTTTTACAATATTACTTTGAGAGAAGGCCTTTGGAAACGCTTTTCCAATGAGTTCCGCTATGTCGTATATTGATATTGGTTGACCTGGATGAATAAGCATCCATTCACTGCAGGCTGCGTTGTAATATGTCTTCATTGGTCCGAATACTGTACGATCCAGCGGCTGCATTTTGTGACTGGTATGTGGGTGAAAAGATACCAGAATTATTCCGTTCATTTTACAAAACTCAATTACTGGGATGTTAACGTGGCTGTCGTGATTGTCAAGAAGTAAAATGATGGGGTCTTCAACGGATGGTTTAACGTGGTTTTTGAAATGTTCCAGAAATTCTAAAAAAAGTTGCCCATTTGACCATCCAGATGAATTAGCGCCGCCGATGGATCCTACAGGAGCCCCTTTTAACATATGCGCCTTAAAATTGACTCTGGGAAAAATTAACATAGGTGGGATGTGATTTCCAGATGCACTTATTGCCGCAATGCAAGTAACGTTTTGTCCCCGTTCTCCACTGGTCATCTGTCCTAGCTGCTTGATTCCTTTTGGTCCAATTATTTTAGGTGGTACATGAACGGTTGGGAAACCGGATTCATCACAATTCCAGATTTTGTGTGGCGGGAATTCATTCCGGGATAAAACTAGTTTGTAATTATTAAAAAATGATGTAACATTAGCTTTATTGAAGGAAGTCGAACGCGCTAAGCTTGTTGGTTCTGGTTTTCGTAGCGATAAGTGTGGGTGGTAACGTTTAAGAAAATACCTTAACCATTCCTTGCCAGCCTTTTTATGTTCCTTCCAAGTTGGTGGACATTTTTTCTCATTTGCTGTTGCAAACTGATACGCAAGGCACCGAACTTCCATTTTTGTTAACCCGTAATGAAGACGAGCAGCTGTAATCAAATAGTCCTTAAGGCTATTTTCTTCTTGGGCTGAAAAAACTTGTTTCGTTTTATTATTGGCTTGATACCGAAATTCTGCAGAGTCTTCAATTTTTCTGTATTTACTTAGATGTCGAATAAGTGTAGTTTTGGACACATTATATGTACGAGATGCTTCACGAATGGAAAGGTCCTTACTTAAGACTCTATTAACGGCACAAGTAATATTCTGTTGATTTACTGGCGTTCTCTTGACACCTTTTTTGCTGCGTGGCATGTTGACTAAAAATCTGAAAAAAATTAGAGGGTTACGTCGCTGGTATTACCTATTTGAAATCATCAAAAATTGTGTAAATATGTCATGACGTGTTCGCCTAATAACAAAAAATAACCTAAGTGATAGTGTCAAATATTAGGTATTGTACCTTGGACCGGTCCATGGTACAATAACTAATGCTGGTCCAAGGTACAACAACACACATGTCTATTTCTTTTTTAGCAAAAAAAAGTTTGGTTATAGTTTAATAAAAAATACTATTACTACAGAAAAGTCTAAACCATAATAGCCAACTAAGCATCTTAAAAAAAAACAAAATGCTTACCATTAAAACGGATGAATCTCGATTACGAAAAGTAAAATATTTACTTTTTGTTGGTGGAAAACATAAACGCGTCACAATTTCCAGAAGACCTAACCAGAAGTGCCAAAACCATACTTTCTCGCCATCTGCCGATAAAGTGATGAATTTTCGTACGTGCGACGGCCTGTAGATTTCTTTAAAAGCCAGTAAAAGCAAATGGACCGAGGTACACGCATACCCAAGGTACAACACTCTCCCCTACGCATGCGCGAAGCTTTGAAATTACAGTTTTAATGGTATCTCATGATGAAATTTCACATATATTATTTATTTTAGGTGGCTTTAATACTTAATGGGAGTAATGGGTGCTTACCATGGTAATGAACTGTACACTATGAAACTTGAACATTTACAAGATCTTGAAGCAGCTTTCTTAGGAAAGATACCAAATACTAAAACAAAAATTACCCGCAAATTTACAATATCAGACGATTATTACCAAATTTGCAAGAAGTATATCAGCCTTCGTTCATCTTGCGTCTCATCTAATATTTTTTTTTTTAATTATCAAAATGGCAAATGTACTTTACAAATGATGGGAATTAATGAATTTACACAAATGGGAAGACAAATAACAACATTTATGCAATTACCCACTCCAGAGAAATATTCTGGTCACAGTTTTCGCAGATCTTCAGCCACTTTACTTGTAGATACAGGCGGGGATATAACTGCATTGAAAATATACGGTGGATGGAAATCCACGGCGGTAACAGACGGATATATTGATGACTCAATTAAAAATAAAATCGAGACAGCTAAAAAAATATCAGAGGCGATCCAGAAAAATCCTTTTTGTCTGCCGTATATACGCAATGAGGCAGTATCTACATCTACTACGAATAACCAAGATGTTAATGTAGAATTAAATTCGATTCCTACAATTATCTTGGCATACTGTGTGAATACAAATATTACTATTAATATTTCTAAATAAATAGAATTGTTTAGTACTTAATTCTGGCTAGAATAATTATTATTGGATAGTCGTGGACAAAGTATAGTATTCTACTCGCATATAATGGCTTTTATTCATTTGAATAAAATTATGAAACTCACCTACGGCTCGTGGCATAAACTTTATCCGCGTGAATAATAGCCACCATTCTATGCTTGTTGTATAATATACTATTATTCACGATACACTACAACGGTATGCTAATAAGCAAGTTAAAATTTAAACATTGCTGCACAATACATAAAGTCACATATGAGCACGGTGACATAACGTTTTGACGCGAGTGACAGTTTAACCTCACATAAAAAGCGGGCAAATTTTCTTTCTGTGACAAGTTGTTGTTGTTTTTTCATTGTCAGTTCGGGTTCAGGTAGTTATATAATGTCTGATAATAATTATTATTACCTAAGGGATCTTTATCGACTTGATTTGTATTTCGCATTTTGACAAAACAAAACTAGAGAAGCAAGTAGCAAAAAACTAGTTCTGCTGTGTTCTTTCTCTGCAGTTTTATAGTCACTGTAAATTTGTGTAGGATTTTGGATATTGACAATGCCACACTGTGCTGTGGCGATTTGTAACAATTGCAATCAAAACACAAAAGGTACAGATCCAAAATATTTTGGGTTTCCCGAAAGTAAGGAACTGGTAAAATAATGGATTATTGCTTGCGAGAGGGGTGACCAAATCATTAAAAAATGGTAAATATAAAAACTATTTTTGTAATTACCTTCTAAAAGAAGTAGCTGAGATGAATTAAGGCAGTAAGTATATCAATTATAATATTATAGGAATATTTTCTTAATCAAAAATTAAACAATCAGGTACTTGCACTTGCACCTAATGTAGGTAAACTAGCCTTAATTCGCACATCACAATGTGGAAAAGAGATAGAGAACTTATGCCAATCAACATACCGGTGTATCGTGTTATTAAAGCCACAAAGTGGCCACATGTACTAATCAAATTTACATGACAGTAGACAATGTTAAATTGTCAAATAATTCCATAACCAAAATTATATAAATGTTGACCCTTAAATTTATTTGTGCTATAATTTTTGAAAGAGATGATTGATTTTGAATGGGGAAAATATGCAGCTAATACGGTGAACAATATGTTGGGGCGCAATTATTACAGAAACACCGACTCGTATATGCCTTTACTAGAAACAAGCAATGGAGGAAAACAACCGGAAAAAAACAAGAATTGGAAACTAACTTACTTTTGGATCGTTACCGCAATATGGGTTGGAATGATTTATATCATTAATTATTGTGAACTGAAACCATTTCATTTTTTTAACAGAATTACTCAGTGGTCTAATTTTCCTGATTTACCTAAAGAATTCTACCCTCTTAATGGATATCTTATTAACACTCCAGGTTTGTTTAATACACAGGGTGATTCACGTTGAGTGGCACGACGATCTCGGAAACGAGTAAACTTATCTTTTTAAAAATTTAATAGTTGGCATAATTGGCTTTGAGCTTTTAAAACATTATATTTTGACGTTTTTGTTACTAATCTAAATAACTTTTGTTAATAATAATCTATTCCTCTCTCTAACCGTTTTTGAGATATAAATTATAAAAGGATTTTTTTGGGTAAAAACGCTCCGAGAAGAAAGCTTAGCAGCTCTGAAACTAATAAAGGTTAACATTTAAAATTTTGTAAGCTTTCAAGTAATACATAGATCTTTAGTTTAAATTACTTAGGTTTTACGTTTTTTATACAGGAAGTTTTTAAAATTGTGCCAATGTTTCCATTTAAATAAATGTGCCCAAGTCAATTTTTGCAAACGGAACACCCTATTTTTTAGGTTACTAACGCGTAGAGAATTAAATTTCCTATCTAAATGCCTAATATGTTACAATCCACATTTTAAGTCGTTTTGGAATTATGAGCAATTTAAATAAAAAATCTTAAAATTTCTTTCTAGCCCTGTTGTCATATTCTAGTTAACTTATTTAAAATTACGTTCATTCTTGGTAATCTGGGAATGGCGAATAATAATTATTAAAATAATTTTATTTAAAAAAATCAGAAATAGCTAAGCAACGAACATAGGCACTTAATAAAAAATGGTAACAAAGCTCAAAGTCAAACGAAAATCCCAGTCCAAGCCTTATTTTCAAAAATAATGTCGCGTTAACACAAACAGAAATTTTAAGATTTTTTATTTAAATTGCTCATAATTCCAAAACGACTAAAAATGTGGATTTTAACATAATAGACATTTAGATAGGAAATTTTATTCTCTACGCGTTAGTAAGCTAAAAAATACGGTGTTCCATTTGCAAAAATTGACTTATGCACATTTATTTAAATGAAAAAATTGGCACAATTTTTAGATCTATGTATTACTTGAAAGCTTACAAAATTTTAAATGTTTACCTTTATTAGTTTCAGAGTTACTAAGCTTTCTTCTCGGAGCGTTTTTACACAAAAAAATCATTTTATAATTCATATCTCAAAAACGGTTAGAGACAGGAATAGATTATTATTAACAAAAGTTATTTAGATTTTAATAAGGTAATCAAAAATGCTAAAATATACAGGGTGTTCCATTTGAAATAGCAAAAGCTTTAACTTCCGGTGTAACCGGAAGTAACAAAAACGTCAAAATATAATGTTTTATAAGCTCAAAGACAATTAAGCCAGCTTTCAAATTTTTAGAAAGATAAGTTTACTCGTTTCCGAGAACTTCAAATGGGCCACTCAACGTGAATCACCCTGTATATACAATAATATTAAAATTATGTACTCGTGTTTCAGAAAAGGGATTTATCTCTTAGAACAGCACGTCAAATCGGATTTTTTTACGAAATATGTATTTTGAGGCTTACGTCCTTAACCTTACCCCAATTTTTGGTGACTAAGTTATTGAGTGACTTCTCATATTGTCATACAATACTTAATCAAAGATTGTTTTCTTTAGATCATTTTACAATGAAACACTAGGTACCCATTAGAAAACAGTACCATTCTTAATCCAAAAGTTCTTCGTACCATGTACAATATACCTACATATAGTAGCAGCAATCATTTTTCAAAACATCCATATGCAGACCTATACTGTATCATAGGGTGCATTTCAGGAATATATTTTCCATATACAGGGTGTCCCAAAAAAGTATAATAACAAAAAGTTGTATTTTTTTAAATGGATCACCCAGTGCATATTTTTTAGGTTTGTATTAGAGTCCTTTATAATTGTCCAAAATTGTATTTATTTTGCTTTGATAGTTTAATATGTTTATTATAATTTGACAAGTTATTTAATTAATTTGATAATTGGTAATTAAGGCGAATAAATTATAAGGAATAAAAACGAATTTTAATGAGATGAGTTGGTTGATATGATCTTTGTACTCGGTGAGAGTGGCCTAGGTACCAACTTTTTTGAATTAATCAAATTATAATAAACAAATGAATTCATTATTTTATTTTGAAGCCTACCTTAGTTTTAAAACATAACACATTTTTGGGCCACCCTGTATATGGAAAAATATTTTCCTAAAATAAAATATAAATGAAATTCGTATAGGAGCTATAGAAACCTAACTCGCTATTGCAGGATTTTAAAGTATTACACTACTGGGAATTTATGAAGGCAAATATTTTGGGACACTAAATTAAAGGTTCAATTCAATGTGAAAAATTACAAGTTTACCACTAAAAGAGAGACGTTAAAAATGCACCAAAACACAAACTGACATCTGCTGAATACGTGTCTTTCAAAATCTGGAGAAACTTTGAAGGTCGTAGATCAGCTGGCTGATGTCATGTACATGGATATCAATTGTCGAAAAACGAGCTGTATCATTATTTTTTCTATACCTATAGTTTTTTTATTAGCCATGAGTGTAAATAAAGTAATTCGTGTAAATGTATTTTAGGTTGCAGAATACCAGACATGGACGTTGATGATCCTAGTGTAAAAAAATTTATTAATAAGCCCGAGAAAATGTTTTGTAACGAAGGACTGCCGTCCTTATTCGAAAGCAATTTAACTTCACTTTTTTTAATGACGAAATATCTACCCTTCTATAGAATTAGAAAATTAGCTTACTTAAAATGCTGTTATAGAAGATTTTGGCGAAAAGAACCAAATAACCAACAATCAGACTCGCAAGTAGCATACAGTAAACGATGCATTCCTATAAAAGCTAATACTGTACGAGTGAATTCAGAGTTTGTTAAAGTAATTTGTAGAAATAAGAAAAAGCAAAACATTTATGAAGATTATTTCGCATTTGTACCATTTAAAAAGAAATCTCGTTACAATTCTACTAGGGCAAAACCAAATGTTTTAATCATAGGTTTAGACGGTGTATCAAGAGTTAATTTACATAGACAACTTCCAAACACATCGAAATATCTAACAGAGACGTTAGGTGCTGTTGAGTTATTAGGATATAATAAAGTAGCATACAATACGTTTTACAATTTAATTCCTGTTTTAACAGGAATGTACGTGAGTGAGCTAAAAAAGAAATGCTGGCGTGATTCTTACGCTCGTTTTGACAAGTGTCCCTTTCTGTGGACTAACTTTAGCCAAAATAACTACATAACTGCTTATGGAGAAGATTGTTCTTGGTTAGGGCTCTTTAACTATAACAAAGCTGGATTTTCCAAGCAGCCGACTGACTATTATTATAACAGCTTTAATCGAGAAATGGAAAACAAAATCGGCAAAGAAGACGAAAATGAAGACAATAGTTGTCTTCCATGCGTCGGAAAAAGAGAAACATATAGCGTTACTTTGAATTACATTCAAAACTTTGTAGTCAGAATGAAACTAGACTCAGCACCTTATTTTGCATTTTTCTGGGGCAACACTATAAGCCACGATTATTTAAACAAACCTGCATTGGGTAAGTAAGTTTTTAAAACAATATTTTTTTAGTTACAATAACCACAAAAAAAACGAATCGAAATTTGCTCATATTTTATTCATATAAACCATTTTACTCCTAGGTGCGGTACTTTCACATATACATTACCACTATTTGGCAAATAACTACTCATCAAATAAATAAACGAGTTACCGGACAGGTAATAATTCAAAACCTCAAGCATCAAAGTCAAATATAATTGTCGTTTAGTTTCAAACGCAACTTTTAAATTATCAATTAATTAATTCCAAGTTGGTTTTCTGTTTCATTCTCTTATCATATCGATGTCTCTGGATAAAGGAAAAAAAAGAAGCGGAGTCGGGTACTCACGTCTATTTCTCAACACTATTGTAGACACACTGCTCATTAGGGTGGAGTGAAAAAATTAATTTTTTTTTTTGGAAATTCAAGATAGGCTAGTAACCAAAAGTTGCTTCTAATAAACGCTGTTAACTACAAAATTTTGACTCTTTAGGACATAATCTTCAGATGCCAGAATGCACCTATTAAATAGTGTGCCTTGTATTAAACTTAAGAGTTAAAATATTTTTTTTCAACACGCGTGTGATATACGACGCTTTCTAGCCAAATTAACCGTGCTTTTTTTCTCATTTTCATAGGTGGTCGTAGGAAAAATACCTTACATGATACAAGGAAATGCATGAGCTTTTCGGAATTAGATCAACATAGTTTTAAGAAATTACTTCAGAATCAAAACATCTATCAAAAAAATTTATTTTGTAGAGCTGTGACTGTTAAATTAATAAATTCATTAAGAATTGTTCTAATATATTATAACAACATATTCCAATATATTGCAGTAAATTATAATTTTATAAAGAATTGTTACATTGAAAAAGTAATACAGTGTAAGTTACATATTTTAAAAAACAGGTTACTTTATTTCGACATAAATAATAGTAATTATATTATTAATCATCATGTTCTGATGAATTTTATAATAATGATATACATTCTAAGAAACAATTGATTATATTACAATTACAAAAATTTCAGGAGATCAAACATATCACCGCCTATTTACCTCTCTAAAAGAAAACGGTCATTTAAACAATACCATCCTGATATTTATGAGTGACCATGGTATAAGATGGGGCGGTATTCGCCAAACTTACCAGGGACGAATGGAGGAAAGATTGCCATTTGTTCTCACAGTATTACCAGAATGGTTCAAAAATGAATATCCTACGGCTGTTACTAATTTCCATAAAAATAAAAGAAGATTGACAACACCTTTTGATCTGCGTGAAACATTAAAAGATCTATTAGATCTGAATAAGTTAAAAAATGTCAGCAAAATACAAAATGTTGAACGAGGGTAAGTAAATAAAAAAATACTATTTAATTAAATCTTTTATTTACAATATATACTTTTGGTAATTTTATTTGCTAAAAGTAAAACGTTTTATTGCTTACAAAAAAAATAATCAAATACAGTATTTACAGTAAATAATTACCTACCCGTGCGTCATATAACTTATAAGTCATTAAAATTGTACGAACAAAATCGAAGAAATATGATCGGAACAAAGTCTAATTTCATAAATATTATAATAGATGTGCCTAATGTCCCAATGTTCGTGGTTCCTAGAAAGTTGCTTAAAGTTTTGAATCAAAAATTTAAGTCTAGTTCAAAACCTATGTTATCCATACATTTAATAGATCGTTCAAAAGCACTTTGCACAATATTTTTATCAACAAACTATACATGAATAATTAATTTTTTTAGCATGTTTTTCTGAGAAATTTAATTTAAAATGACCTTTGTCAAGATTTATTGTCGCGACAAGCTTTTATATTATTAAATTTTATAATGGAACAACAAGATGGGTTTGATTTACTTTAAAGTTTATTTTCTTTCTTTTAGCCCATTCAAATAAGATTTTTAAGTTTTTTTAATATTACTTTATTAATTTAGTTAAAATGGTAGAATTTAGTTTTCGTTAATATACAGGGTGTTCCGTAACTTATGGACCGTAGAGTAACTGGAGATACTAGACATCAAACTAAGCCGATTAAGTCATATAAGTTTTTTCGGATTGTTACTTGTTCTAGAGATACAGGGTGTATATGTATTATTAATTTAATTATGTACTATGTTTTTTTATGCTTTGGGATGTTTAAAGGGCAATATCTCGAAAACCGTTAAAGATATTAAGATCGATCAAGTACACTTTTTGACTCAGAAAATGCCCTTCTTTAAGAAACACAGGTAAGAAAAAAAAATCATAGATTTATGAAACCCAGTGTATGCAACTTGCGCCCTCTAGTATCAAACTTAAAAATTTCTACAAATTCTTATTTCTTGTTCATGAAAACATAACATTGCCAACTTTGAATTCGATTCATTTAACCGTTTTAAAATTATGGCTTATTTTCGAGAATAAACTTTTACTTTCAACACCCTGTATCTCTAGAACGAGTAACAATACGAAAAAACGTATATGACTTAATCGGCCTAGTTTGATGTCTAGTATCTCCAGTTACTCTACGGCCCATAAGTTACCGGACACCCTGTATGTAGAAAGAAAACTTAGCGGAAAGCGGACAGAGTAGTGTGACTATCTTTTGCATTAAAGTACATACACACAGTGTAAGAAATTACAAGGCAGTTTTACGGACAGTGCTGCTCCTCAGTGGGCGACTGCAGCGCGATCTAGATCTGAATCTACAAAACCTTAGAGATGTGTAGGAAAGCGCAAAAATGTTTCCTCTACTGGCGTCTAACCTACCGTGCTTGGTTTGTTTAGAGTTCTACGTTTTTACGTCTGATGGCTATCTTCTGCATTGAGTTAATTCCCACAGATGGCGATACTAGGTTTTCATTATATATTAATTCTTAAAAATATCTTGAAAATATATTTTCGCTGTATTGGGAATTGCTTACAGGTTATAGCTTTCTGATGAGTCCCATCAAGGACGAAACAGCCTGTCATTGTCTACCTGTGCCTCAGGGAACTTATTACCTTTGGCGTCCCTGTGTACTTGAGTGCAAAAAATAGTCACACTACTCTGTCCTCTTGCAGCTAAGTTTTCTTTCTATTAGTCTATTTTTTTTAGTTTTCGTTAAATATTTTTCTTAGTATGTTAATTTCCATTAATGCGTCTTTGTACGGGTTTGTACATTTTTTTCTATCATAAAAATGCATTATCATCGGATCTGAATCACCATGTAAAATTTCAACACCGTAGGATAAGAGGGAGGGGTTCGGGTTTTTATTTCGGTTTGTTCGGTTTTTTTTTATTATAATATAATAATAATATATTACGGAAGTAATTACAATGCATCACTTATACTAATATTAAACTGGACTAATTTATTAGTTCGAGACAGTAGGTTTAATCTACACCTAGACATAAATATCTGTATCTGTAGTTTACATCACTATTGAGAGTCAATACTTTCCAAAACTTTAAGTACATGCAACTAAAATCAGTTTTTCTTAATAAATAAGTAAGTGATTAATTTACAAAATCTTTAGAGCAATACCAGAAACAAATTTAGATTTTTAAATATAAAATTTAGACATTTTTGTTTAAAGATTTTTCTACTCTATATCATTCTAATATCGATAGGTAACAGACTATAGAACTTTGGGGCTAAGAAATTAAGAAATCTTAAGTTAATATTGGAATTACTACTTGGTATAATAAGGTGTCTGTTGAGGTTACTTCTAGTGTTATATAAGTGATTAACTGTTTCATTAGAGAATGGCTTGGTATAAACAAACAAGCAAACAGAATAGCTATACAAAGTTCTAACATTTGGAATATCTTCAAAGTATAAAAGTAGGGTACCTTTTATTCTTTCCAAAAATAACCTTAAGAATGTAATTCTGAACCACTTTCAACTGTCTAAGAGAAATATCATACTGACCACCCCAGATAGGAATGCCATACCTTATCAAGGATTCAACCAGAGCCTTGTAAACCATCAATAAGATTCTCTTGCTGAAAATATGTCTTAGAGTGTAAAATCTAGGAATAAGCCTTCGAATGTTGTTAGCAAGTCACGTAACATGCTTGTCCCACTTAAGATATCTATCAATTGTTATACCCAGATATTGAGTGGATTCCACCTCCCCAATACACTCGTGTCCCAGCCCCACAGTGGCAAAATGTGGTCGATTCACAGAGGTTAGTGAAAAAGACTTGGTTTTATTGATGTTCAAAGTCAGCTTGAAGGTTTGCAGCTTGAAAGTTTGAACAGTAAGGGTCCCAGAACTGTACCTTGCGGAACACCGATCTGGACGTTAACTTGATCACTCAGAGTTTTACCAATCTTGACTGTCTGCTTTTTGTCACTTAGGTAACTAGAAAATACCCTCAAGGCGACCCCCCGTACTCCATAGGAACTTGAGTATTCAGAAGTGTTTCATGAGGTACCGTATCGAACGCCTTAGCAAGATCTAAGAATACTGCCAAACAGTTGGTTCCATTATCCAGGCAGTTCGTGACCCCTTTAGTAAATTCTAGTAAAGCATCCGTTGTACTCTGTCTTTATAAAAATACATTTTCATCGGAACTGGATCACTATGTAAAATTTAAATTCCGTAGGATAAAAAGAAGTGGTTTGGGTTTTTTTTATCATAAAAACGCTTTGTTTTAGAAACTGAATCACTTTGTAAAATTTCAACTCCGTAGGATAAAAGGAACTGGTCCTAATTCAGCTTGCAAGATTTGACCCTTACACATTTTGCACAGTTAAATAAAAGCTTTAAATTAAAAATAATTTAAGTAGTAATTTCAATAATGTACCTGAGAACATTTTTTAGAAAAGAAATTCTCTGTATCGCCCTGAGGATGATCTTATAGAGATCGAAATGTTTATTTTATTTTATTAACAATAATCTAACAAATCTACTTTAATATTTTTTATGTGAGCTTATATATCATTAAAGTATTATACTTTTTTTGATCTTTAATAAGCCGTGTTTAAATATTTGTCCATAGTTTTAAGGATAATACACTAATCCATTCTTAAGCTGGAAATATTATATATATAGAAAGTTATATAGAAAACAAAAAAATAAATAATGCACTTATATTATACTACAGAATGGCATTGGGTAAATGCAAATTTTTTTTAGTTACAGCCTTTTCAAAGAAATACCCTTAAACCGTACGTGTGAAAGTGCCGAAATAGAAAGTCACTGGTGTACGTGTCAAGAAAGTATTGAAATAATGACTGACGACATTAAAGTTATTGCCGCAGCTAACTTTGCTGTTCACAACATGAATGCTCAGCTTAAAGGTTATGCCCAATGTGCAACGTTAGTTCTGGATAGCATATTAAATGCCAGAGTATCGTACCATAATCAAGAAAACTTTACCAATCACAAATCCATTGTAGACTATAGTGTTACTTTAAAAACAATGCCAGGCAGTGGTGTTTTTGAGGTAAGTTATTATTGATTTAATGTACAAATATTTAACTTAAATAAATTTGGAATAGTTTTGGACTTGCATTGTCATTATTTGTTTTTAATCACAACGTTTCAACTGGTAAGTATCTCCAGTCGTCTTTAGGTGAATACTGTATTTACTCTTTAAGTAAATCCATTCTTACACACGACTGTGCGTAAAAAATAAAAATGCAAAACTGTGCATTATGATGCATTAAAACACACAACTGTATGTTATAATGCCTACTACAACAATTAGGGAATCCAAACCACGTGATTCAATATGGCGGTTGGATGGCAAAAATCATTGAGTCACCAGTTAAGTGCCACCAGCAACATTATTTTTATGGTCACGTGTACCAATTACAAAGCAGTATTTGCCATCCAGCTCCATTTTGACACATCGTTGGATTGCCTAATTAAGTTACCCTTAAATCACTCAAATCGTGACATTTATATGTTTGTCCAACACATGACAGTTATGACTGCCATTATCAATGTCATTTTAGACAAGTAAACTATCAAATAACTCACGTTCATATTTAAAGTAGTATTCTATTTATTTTTTACTATTACAAGCACAATTTTTACACAAATTGATCGGGTTGACTGGAAATCCTTCTTTAAGTATGGTGAAACTTCTCAAAATATTTCCCTTTGTCTTGAATATTTTCTATTTTTAAATTAACCAATTCATCGCATCTACAAGCACCGCTAATCCCCATTATTAAAGCCACAAAACTTCTCTATTTCAGGTCGTTCCAATTTCTTGGATTTCTTTGGTTTGTATCCCTGTGATTTGATTTTTCAAAAAGCCCGTTAGTTTGCCATATTTTGAAATATCTTTTTTTTTTATAAAAGTGAATAGTTGAGCGAAGCATCGAGTATTTGGTCCAAGCGACGATGGAATTTTTTTGTAAATGTAAAAAATAAGCCAATAGAACATTTTCATCGATACCTTTTATCTTCCGTGAATTCATCCAAAACTCAAACATTTTGAACTCCTTGTCGTAAGCATCTCGGGACTTTTCTGGCAAAATCTGCATCGCTGCTTGTTCCGCTTCCGTAAGGATATCCTTAGGAACGTAATTTTCATCGGTTTCCTCCATTTTCTATAGGTTTTTTTCTTAAAAAAGCTTCCCTTTTCGGCAGGGAAAACTGACAAGTGTCAACATTTATTTAAACATTTGCTATTTCGAACATGCCCGTGGCAACCAAACAATCAACTGACTTTGACCAAAATGTAAAAAAGTTACTGTAAAGTCATTCTGACATTTATAGGGTATGTTCACAAAACTTATTAATTATTATTATCTCATAAAAAAAAAACGATTTCTTCCACTTGTTGGAAAAAACATTGTATGCCACTCGTCTGTTATGTTACTTAAGTCACTTGAGAATTCATACCACTCGGCCTGTTCTCGCGTGACTTATTTTCAACATAACACACTAGTACCATAAATAACTAATCTTGCGTTTTGAATATTTGACAGTGAAATTGTCATTATTTGAGATTTGAAGTTCAAATCGATACTTTAAAATTATTAACCGATCTTTAATTTATTAGTAAGAGTCATAGAAAAAGTATAGCACATATTGCTTGTTGTATTTTTTCAGAAATGATGTATTTTTGAAGCGTAGAGTAACTGAGAGCCGTTTTTGTTGTACATGGATAGGTTTTGAAATTTACGTCTTAAAATGCCGTGTGTTTAAAGGTTCGGTTTTAGATTCATAATGAAGCATTCCTGTTTCTTCTCGCGTCCTCCTAATAAATACATAAACTGCTCAATAACAAAGAAAAAGCTTGCTGCACAAACTAAACTTTGGAATTCCTTCCCTAAATTTATATACATTCTACTTACCACTTTCACGAACCACCAAATATTCTCCCATCAATAAGATGTGTGTGTTGTGTACATGTTACAATACCAATGCCCATGCCTATAATATCTTTAATTGTAGCTTGAGCGCTGTCAAACTACCAGTTATCACTAGTATGTTATTGGATGTATATAGTTACTTTTTTTGTAAGGTACCTATTATTATCACTGTACTGTTAGTTTTTTTATTTCATCCTGTCCAGTAAATTTACTTACCCTGTACTCATTTGCGACCGGTAAATGGAACATTACAGTATCAGATACTGTAATGGGTTCCCCCTAGCAACAATGGTATGATTTTAGAAACAATGACTGGTTACTTTCGATCTTTGACAAGTTGTCACTTATAAGGTAATATGACCTATTTGTTTATTCTTTTTAAAAAAGATTATAAAGACAGGATGAAATGAAATATCATACGTTGCACGTCCGTTAGGTGTTATTACAGAACTCGTTTATATTTCAGACTGGGCTCCTACGTCGCCTCGTCCGTAAACCAACTCGTACTGTAATAAGTCACCTACCGGCCTTGTAACGTAAAATACTTTATCTACTTTCATTTAGTAATATAAATTTTACAGTTCTGTAAATAGTTTTGTAAGAGCATCTATTACAGCACTAGTGCTGTAATAGAAAACGGTTTTATTAAATATTGATGTTAAATAAAACCACACTTTTTAGAAGAATGATTTATTATTAACAATTATCTTGATTCTTCTTGACTGAAATCATTGTTCTCAACATTGAGTAGAAGTCCATAGTGTAGATGGTTTCTGGGAGCGTTGCTTTACGGAAAAATAACCCAAAAGGATTTTTTCAGACACCTCCTTTATTTTGTTAGCTTTGCATCAATCTTCAAACTTCTGATACTCCAACTCATACCGCGCCTTGTATTTTGTCGGAACTAAACTTGAGATCGCTTCGTTTGCCGCTGCTTCTATATCAGAGGGTAAACTTCCATCAGAATCGCTCATTTTGAAAAACGCTTTTTATATTTTTGAATTTGTTTAACAAAGTTTCGACAGTAACCATGCGAAACTGTAACTATGCGAAAGGTAACATAAAAAACTTGATTAGTAAACCTAATAGCAGGTGCATTTTTATTTTTAAAGATACCTTTTGCCAAATATTTTTATTCATAGATGAAAGTAGATAAAATTTTGTACAATATTTTTGTTGTAAATTCATATTACTACACTTGATGTTTTATTAAACTCGGCTGACGCCTTGTTTGACAACTTTAACATCTCATGTTGTAATATGAATCTTTACAACACTTGTATCGTAAATAACTAATTGCTAATCTTTATGTTTATTGTTAAATAATTTATTTTAATTTTACATAATTAAATTCTATTGTCTACCTGAACTGGGAAAACTGTAAAACAGTGTATGGAATAAATAAAATAAGTAAAAAAGGCAAAAAAATATTTACAAAATATATCTTTTTTTATTTTCTCAACTAAATTTTTTTGGTTTAATTTTTGCCTTTAAAAATAAACAAAGGAGATTGATAGTTGTAATTTGTTTTTCTTGCAAAAATATTTTATTGTATGCATTTGGTTATATTTTTGTTGATTTAAAATAGCTCTAAAAAGAGGAAAGGGGACAGAAAAGTATATTATAGAAAAATATTATAAAATGTTATTTTCTTTGCTTTTTTTGATAACATATTATAAATGAAATTAAAGAACGTCAATAGTTCAGTTGCCGATATTCACGTTAAAAGAAAGAGAGAGAAAAATTGACCTTAAAATTGTATTATAGAGATAGTTAGGGAAAGGAAACGGGAGAAAGTTGTAATAAGAAATTATACACTAATATAAAAATTTTGGTATCGGATAGTAGGTAGATTTGTATATAACTGTTAAAGCAAAATTCTAAGGAAATGTGCGTTAAAAAAAAGAATATTTCAAAATCTATTTTTTATTCTTTATATATATTGTGGTGGTTTTCCTTTAAAATTACATCACCAATAACTATGACAATATGCGTCTGTAACCTTAAACTTTATACATAACAGAACTTTTAAAAGGAACATATTTTGAAAATTAAGCGTTTCCGACAAAAACTGCTTCGTAAGCTAAGTCAAAAATACATCCCCCCCCCCCCCCCCTTGGTTGCGCCATTGCTTAAGGTCGCTCATACTATATGGAATAAACAAGCTTATAATAATATCATAGTTACTTTTTCTTATTTCTAGGTAACTGTTAGGGATAAAAGCCCCCACCACAAAGTACTGGAAGCTAGAAAGAAAAAATCTCGTGTAAGTTTATATTATGTGTGTATGTTAAGCTGACAGTTTATTATCAAAAATTGAGAGAAATTGAAATTATTGATTTGTATAACAGCCAAATGGATATACAGTGTGTCCAAAAAAGTATGCAACATATGTAAAAGTTTTTAATTACCGATTTCTCAGAAAATTTTATTCTTAATAAAAGTTGGTGCATGCCTTGAAACTATAAATGCATATTTCATATTTCACCTGCGGCTAATAGTAGGGGAGCAAATGCCATTATTTCGAAATTGCGTTAAGAGTAAAGTACCTTAGTTATTAGAAATACCGCAAAATTGTATATGGAAATGTTATTGCAAATTAAAAACATAGCCCAAATACGAAATTTGAGTTACGTGTCTCAATTTTAATTTTTTTTCTAATCCCTAATTTCCCCTAAACGGTACGCCCCTGGTCGATTTTTCGTTTACGCAATTTTAATATATTTATCAAATAACTTAAACGTGGGTTTATAATAAAAATGCATTAAGTAGTTGCAAACTTTTAAAAACTTTTCAATGAACCGGGTCGGTTTAGATATAAGCGTGTTGCACGCCTACTTAAACACATTTTAGCCAACTTCTGTTCGAAACTAAATTATAATAAAATTCAACCCTATTCATAGTACTGGAAATAACTACTAATTTATTTGTCATTTTCACCCAGTACGCTAGAGTCCAAAAACCTACTTTAAAAGAATGCATATAAAATATTTAAAAAAAATTGACACACGTAACTCAAATTTTGTATTTGGGCTATGTTTTTAATTTGCAATAACATTTCCATATAAAATTTTTCTGTATTTCTAATAACTAAGGTACTTTACTCTTAATGCAATTTCGAAAAAATGGCATTTGCTTCCTTACTATTAGCCGCAGGTGAAATGTAAAATATGCATTTATAGTTTCAAGGCATGCACCAACTTTTATCAAGAATAAAATTTTCTGAGAAATCGGTAATAAAAAACTTTTACATATGTTGCATACTTTTTTGGACACACTGTATATTTGTACAGCAAAATCTAGGAATTCTTGTAAACCTTTGTTTATTGTAATGTTGACACTAACTTCAATTTTTTTATTAGAAACAGTTTGATGCAAAACATATATAAAAATTATATTAAATTTACCTACTTATAATAGAAGACAAGATGTTAATATTATGTTTATCTACTTTCATTTAGTAACATAAATTTTACAGTTCTGTAAATCGTTTTGTAAGGGCATCTATTACAGCACTAGTGCTGTAATAGATGCCTTTACAGCACTAGTGCTGTAATGGAAAAAGAACGGTTTTATTAAAATTTTGCTGTTAAATAAAACCACACTTTTTAGAAGAATGATTTATTATTAACAATTATGAAATTAATTACCAATTATTAATTAAAATATAACACTTTAACTTTGGACTTTTTGGCCTTGTAACCCTCTAAACTTCTTTTCAAAAATGCGATTAGTTGAGAAAATCTGCTTATATCTTGATTTTTCTTGACTGAAATCATAGTTCTCAACATTGAGTAGTGAGTCCATAGTGTAGATGTTTTCTGGGAGCGTTGCTTTACCCCAAAAGGATTTTCTCAGACACTTCCTTTATTTTGTTAGCTTTGCACCAATCTTCAAACTTCTGATACTCCGACTCATACCGCGCCTAGGATTTTGTGGGACCTAAACTTGAGATCGCTTCGTTTACCGCTGCTTCTATATCAGAGGGTAAACTTCCATCAGAATCGCTCATTTTGAACAACGCTTTTTATATTTTTGAATTTGTTTGACAAAGTTTCGACAGTAACCATGCGAAACAGTAACTAAGTGAAAGGTAACATAAAAAACTTGATTAGTAAACTTAATAGCAGGTGCATTTTTACAGAAGCATTTTTATTGTTAAAAATGCCTTTTGCCAAATATCTTTATTCATCGATGAAAGTAGATAAAATTTTGTACAATATTCTTGTTGTAAATTCATATTACTACACTCGATGTTTTATTAAACTCGGCTGACCCCTCGTTTGACAACTTTAACATCTCGTGTTATAATATGAATCTTTACAACACTTATATCGTAATTAACTATTATCTATTCAGTCTATGAAGTAAAGTATAGTTTATGATTCTAGATTTTTTTTTAAATTATTTTCTAGTTTTTCCAAAATTTTAAATGTAAAAAAAAATACTACTAAGATATTTTGACCTTAAAATGTATTGTTAGGATATTGAAAAAAAAAACAGTTTATAGATGCATCTAAGTAAGCTAAGACTTTAAATAACACAAATATTGCAAATTTTGCAGTAAAAACTTCTATTCGAGCAATTCTTTGTTGTTCTAAAAAAAAGTTTAAAAAAGATTGCATTAAATCACATAATCTAAAGGACACAAGATTTCCTAAGAATTATTATATTTTTCTTTTATTTCTAGGTAAGTGATAAAGGCAAAAAAATTAAACAAAAATTATCAAAAACTCGGAAGAAGAAATCAGATGTAAGTTGACTATATTTATATTATTACGGAGGTATACATTTTTTTAACCAGTACCTACTGGAAAGTGTTTGTTAATCTAAAAGGGTTAATCCAATTAAAAGCAAGAAACATTTACAACTACTTGTTAAAAATTGTTTATATAAAATTTCATTTAAAAATACGAGAGAGAATCATCGTTTTACATGTCAGTAAGGCGCGACGGGTTGATTTGGAATGCCCATTCCACATACACTCTGTATAAATTTTCATAACTTATTAATAATTTCTTATTTTGTTATAGGTGACTGTTAATACCAAAAGTACCGACAGCAAAGTATTAGAAAATCAAAAGAAAAAATCGGATGTAAGTTTACTTTTTCTTTTTACTGTTTATTTATAAAATAAACTAACTATAAATATACTTTAACATTAAAATTTTAAACGTCGGGGGTAATTTTTGATTGTATCAGGATCGTCTTTAGTCATGTCGAAGCTGCTGAAACTTTTGGTCCACTTAATCAGGCTTTGAAATGATGAAAAATAGCAAAGCTGGCAATTTTTTTAGGACTAAACTATGTATGGGTTAATTTCCGTTTAAAAATAAGTTAGATTTAAACCAAAAATTTTTAAAACGCTTCAAAATTGCCAGATTTTTTATATTTATTTTATTATAGAGTTTGAATGCTTTACCACATGTATATTATACTATAAATGTTTTAAATAAAAATTATATATAAATTAACAACCTTTTAGGAGTTAAAAACAAATAAAATCCTCTCCGAAAAAAAAAAAAATTAGTTAGAAAACTTTCGGATAGCCCATAATTGTCTGCCCTACCCAGAAAGAAAATGGCGTTGTCGTCTTTAAAACCAAATATTAACTAATGACGACTTTTCCAGTGATATTTCTTTAACAAAAGCAATTCATTTTAAAAACATTATGGTAATCACTTTGGCATGAAATCGCAAGTAAATACCCAAATAACAGTATTTTTCGTCACTTTACCTATACCACTGGCACCTTGAAAGTCTAAAAAAATAAAAATATTTTCCAAATACAAACGTAACCTTTTAAAATCAGCTGCTCTAATTTGGAACTAATTTATTTGCGTTTTTGTGTGTTATTTTTGAATTTAGAGTGTTTATGTAACTGGAATATTTTTAACCTTTAAAGTTTATTTCATAAAAAAAATATATTTAAAAATTAGGCAGAAAGATTTTCCTTTCATTTCGTCAGATCCATCCCTAGATAGTTAATAGTTAAGGAAGGTTATTCGTTTAATAAATAGTTCGAGTCTCCTAAATAAAATTGATTTTCTGGTTGAATTAATGTTTTTAGCATTGTGTTAGTCTACATACATTTAGAAAGGTAACCATATTAATGTTTAGCATCATAGCGAACAATTCCTATAGCGTACTTTAAGTAAGTCATATACCAAAAAGGGGGCTTCCACTAACAGTAATATTAAATCACTGGCTGCATTTAAGTTTTTAACATCATGTTAGTTATACGTACAAATTTAGAAAGGTAATATAAATGTACCTATAGTATCATAGCGAACCAGTCCTATATATTCATTATTTTTGTGTTTACATAGATAAGTCAAATAAGCCAAAAACTAATAAAATTAGTAGGCTTAATAGGCGGTTGAATGCAAATAGTTTCAAATTCTCTTATAATATGTGAGTTTATACCTCCGATTTATAGGTAACCATAAATAATGTTAACCTACTTTTCTTCTTATGTCTATAACCTAAAAGAATTAAATAAAAACCTACTACTAAGTGACAAATCATACCATATTTCATTATATATTCTAGTTTATATAATATATATAAAATGTCCTGTTTAAATAGATAATAAATCAAATAATTATTATTCAAAAAGTAAGGTTACAAAAATAATTTTTGTTCAGGCTAGCAACCTAAAAGCCGAAATAACTTTTAAAACTAAAAATAACTAAACTTGGTTATAAGGCCGAGGTCGCGTCGACGAAGTCAATTTGTACTTATATTACTGAAAGTAAGTAGTTGTGTAGTGCCATCGTTACAACGTTGGATTTGGTATAGACCTACAACTTTGTGAAATAATACCAATACCGCCATTGTACCGCAGTTATTTGTTCGTAGGTAGAGTGCTGACTATTATTTGTACCTAACCTAACGTCGAAAGTAGTACAATATTGGTCGTATAATAGAGATAAAAACTATTTACTCATAATTATAGTTGTTTGGTTAGTTATTTATTGTTTAAAATCTTTAAATCTACAAACCAAAATAAATATTTTTTTAGGTAACTGTTCAAGACGCAAGTAGCCACTACCCAGTCATGGAAACTCTAAAGGAAAACCTATCAGCTATAGTAGGTTATTTACTTTATTTTCGTTTTTTCTTTTTAAATTTTGTTTACGACTTTAAAATGAATTTACAATGACTAGGATCTTCATTGATTAAGGCTAGGCCCATAACTCCTCTTAATTATTGACAAAACAATAGCTTAAAACTAGTACATTATGTTCGTGTTGTGTGAGGGGTTTGAACCTGGGTCCCCCATTGTCGTGGTACCCTGTATGGACCTGTCTAGTGTTGTGGATGGTGGGAATGGCGGATTAGCGGGTTCTGGCATTGTTCTGCTGTGTTAAAGTAATTGTTGCTGGTGTTCGTGATGTAGTCTTGGATCGTTTCCATTTTAAGGTCTCTATGTAATGTGGTATTACGTACGAACCATGGTGCGTTAGTTATTATTCGTAGCAATTTGTTTTGATATGTTTGTATTTTGCTTTTCCCCGTCATGCAGAGTGTTGACCATGATGGAGCGGCATACAGTAGTGCAGGCTGGTCTTATGCATAGTTTGTAGATGGTAACTTTGTTGCGGGTGTTTAGCTTGCTATTTCTATGTATTAGTGGATAGTACTGGTGTAGGAGCCTGTTTGCTTTGGTTAATGTTTGGGCAAGGTGTTCCTTCCAGATAAGCTTGGAGTCGAAGTGTAAACCCAGATATTTGGTTTTTTTGGACCAGGTCAGTTGGGTGTTATTTAATATGATTTGCCTGGGTAGCGGTTTCCTAGATTTGGTGAATATAATGGCCTGTGTTTTTGTGGGTTTAGGGTGATTTTCCATTTGGTCATCCATCTGGCTATTTCGTTTATGTGTCTTTGGAGTTTTACTGCAATGGGGTTCATATATATTGCGGTTGTAACCATATGGCTGTATCGTCGGCGAACAGAAACAGTTGGTTTTCGGGATCATGTGGGATGTCTGCCATGTAGATGTTGAACAGGTGGGGCGAGAGAGGGGAGCCTTGGGGGACTCCTGCTAGAATATTTTGGGTGGCTGATTTGTGATTGTCTGCTTTTACAATGAAGGTTCTATCTGCTAGGAATGACCTGACCGTTTTGATCAGGTATGTCGGGTATCCTGCCCTTAACATTTTTAGTATTATCGCTTCGTGCCATATCTTGTCGAAGGCTTTGGAGATGTCTAGCAGGAGTGCTCCCGTCTGTCTCTTCCTGTTGAATCCTGATATTATGTGAGTTGCAAGTCTTGTTGTCTGGTGGATGGTTGAATGGTCTGTTCTGAAGCCGAATTGGGCGTCTAGGAGTATGCCTAGTTCGTTGGTTTTATCCTGTAGGATTTTACAATGTATAAGTTTAAATTTAATCGAACTGTCGGTTTTACGTGATTTTGGATTACTTTACTTTAATGTGACTCACCTTTTCGCATTTGGAACATATAGGGTGTTAAAAAAATATAGTTTCTGGAATGAAATAGAATACATGGAAAAGTTAGGAAGAGTTTTTTAAAACAACCCTCCAAAATATTTTTGAGCTAGCTGAACGTTAAAAGTTAGCCCAAGATTTTTTAAATTCGAAATTATTTGGGGGTAGTAACAAAAGTGCTGTAAAATTAGCGATAATTTTGCATGAATGCTTATTTTCTAAAACTGCACGAGTTATAAGGCCGAGGTCGCCTCGACATAGCCAATTTGTACTTATATTACTGAAACTTAGTAGTTGTGTAGTGCTATCGTTACAACGTTGGATTTGGTATAGAACTATAACGTAAAATATTACCAATACCGCCGTTGTACCGCAGTTATTTTTTCGTAGTCGGAGTTCTAACTATTATTTCTAATGTAACGTCCAAAGTAGTACAATATTAGCCGGACTTCGGAAATATGCTACTTGGGACTAATCATACACTACGATTGTGACATCAATAATAGACAGAAACTATTTATTCATAATCAAAGTTACCTGATTAGTTAATTATTGTTTAAAATTTTTATGCAATCCAAAATAAATATTTTTTCTAGGTAACTATTCAAGACACAAGTATCCACCACCCAGTCATAGAAACTCTAAAGGAAAACCTATCAGCTATAGTAAGTTATTTACTTCAGTTTCGTTTTTTTGAAGTACCTAAATTTATTTAAGACTTTAAAATGGATTTACAATGTATACACGTTAAGAGTTAATCGACCTGTCGGTTTTACGTGATTTTGGATTACTTACTTACAAGGGCGGATTTAGCTTATATTTATGGATGGGATAAACAGCATATCGTAAATCCGCCCTTGCTTACTTAAATGTGATGAGGTGACCTTTTCGCATTAGGAACGGATAGGGCGATAAAAAAAATATAGTTTCTGGAATGAAATGGAATACATGAAAAAAATTAAGAAGAGTTTTTTAAAATAACCCTCCAAAATATTTTTGAGCTAGCTAAACGTTTAAAATTAGCTCAAGATTTTTTAAATTTGAAAATTTTTGGGGGTATAATAGCATAAGTGCATTAAAATTACCGATAATTTTGCATAAATGCGTGATTTCTAAAACTGCACGAGTTATAAGGCCGAGGTCGTATCGACATAGCCAATTTGTCCTTATATTATTGAAACTTAGTAGTTTTATTGTGCCATCGTTACAATGTTTGATTTGGTATAGAACTATAACGTTGTAAAATATTACCAATACCGCCGTTGTACCGCAGTTATTCCTTTGTAGTCAGAGTGCTGACTATTATTTATACCTCAAGTAACGTCCCAAGTAGTACAATATTGGTCGGACGTCGAAAAAAAAATGCTCCTTGGGCCTAATCATACACTTTGATTGTGATATCATTGATGGCGACAGAAATTATTTACCCATAATCAAAGTTGTCTAGTTAGTTGATTATTGTTTAAAATCTTTATATAGGTAGTCCAAAATAAATATTTTTCTAGGTAACTATTCAAGACACAAGTAGCCACTACCCAGTCATAGAAACTCTAAAGGAAAACCTATCAGCTATAGTAAGAAATTTACTTTATTTTCGTGTTTTTTTCTTAAATTTTGTTTAAAACTTAAAAATGGGGAACAAACCCCGCTCTAAAGTCAACAGGGGAGCAAATATTTGAACAGTCTAAAACTTGCATGGGATTTCCTATAATAATAATTATAATATTTCTTTATTAATTCTGTCAAAAAAATACAATACAGCATAGAACTTGTCAGCTAATCTAAGACTAAAAACTAGTATAGAAACATAATTAGAAAGGATAAAGAGTACAATTACGATACACCACCCTGTATACCAATTTGTCAGTATTTGTGTTTCATGTAGTACACCGTGTAGTTTTTATAAAATTTAGTTAGTACATTTTAAATTTACTTTATTAGTAGATAACAAAATAAAAAGACAGTTTTTATGTTTTTAAATTTTTATTGTTGATACCCACGCTCTGCAGTTTCTTAAAGAGGTCACTAGTCGCCACTGGTTCTAACTGTAAATAGGTTAGAAAACTTGTAATAAAGTAGTTATTTATTAATCAAATAGGTTTCACATGACACTACAGATATTTCGGAAAATGTATGGGAAAAACTGGAAAACGAAATTTAAAAATATAGCCCAGTCCAGTTTATTATTATATATTTACTCATTTTTTGCGTGTGGGCTGTATGGTCGTTTTTTAAATGTTAGCTTCGTTCTAAAATTAAAAGTGACACTTTTAATGACAGTCAACAGTGTTAACACTAGTGTTAAAAATATTTTTAACACTACATTTTCTTATGATGAAATCAAATAAAATTATAATAATAATTTTAGGAAGTGCAAATTTTTATTATCAATATCATTATCATTATTTATGAACATTAATATTAATTGTACAACTAGAACAATCGCTAACATTAATGCATTGCGACTTTAGGGAGCTTCGCAACACATTCTCACTCACAAAATAAAACATCACTTTTAACACTCACATGATAAATAACTATTTTTGACAAAATTTCTGTTCTAAAAATTTTCAAATTTTGAAGAAAAGGTTTTCTTATCTCTAAAATATGATTAACTATAGAAGCCACAAAGAGCGATGGTGGAATTTTAAATATAAATAACGTTAAGTAACTGAATTTAAAATAGCTATAAACAGTTGTTTTTTATAATCTACATCACCTACACTCAAATATAGTAATTAAAAACTATTATCTAACCTTGGTTTTAATTGTGACTAAATTTTTTTAGGTACCTGTTAAAAACAACGACAGCCACTTTCAAGTAACAGAAACCGAAAATAGAAAAAATAGGAAACTGTTACATGTAAGTTTATAATTAAAAATGTATGTTTAAAACTCAAAAGTGACTTCAAAAAAAAGCACGACAGTATCAGAACTTCTCCCCTTATCAAAAGTGACATCAGCAAAAAGCACCACCATATCAAAATTTCCCCTCCTATCAGAAACAAAAAAAAAATCATAGTTGGTTCTAATCACTAGAATTATTGGATTTGGGAAAAAATATCAACAGTCTCTGAAGTTAAAAAGTTGTCTTGCTGCGGGTTGTACAAAGAAAAACCGTTCTCGTTAGCTTAACCGCCTACTAAAAATATAGAATTTAATCAGAGACTGGCAATGTCTATTCCATGTTAGCGCGAAATTGCTTTAGATTTTGTGAAAGTTGACAGCTGTCAGTTGAGACAGATTCCACTACTTGTAAAATATTTCGAGCAAAACGAAGTTAGCCTTACCAGCCACTAAGTAAATTTTGTTATTTTAACACACAATTAAGCTAATCGAGAACTATATTTCTTTGTGCAATCCGCTGTTGATATAGCAGGTTATTATTTTATATTTTGGATATTTCTGAAACCCTACATAAACTTGGTTTATGAAGATGCTATTGGAAAATTACTACAATATACTACCTACCAGTGGCGTATATAGGAAATAGGAGGCCTAGCCTAGGAGCGCGAGGTCTAAAAATCTAATTGCAACCTAATTTTTCGTCTCACATTTGGAATCTTAATTTAAATTTTTAAATAATGTATTCTTGGCTTAGATTACAAAGATCTCATAGAAAACGTTTAGTTTTTAAACTTTTCCTTCTAAAAGTCCTATTTTATATAGAGATTGGGGTTTCAGACGAATATCGTTTTCGTTATTGATGTTTGATGCAATTTTAAAGGAAAACGAGTAAAACGAATATTATTTTATAATATTTTTTTTATTATATACTTGTCTGTTCCGTTTTCCCTTTTTTATGGCTATTTTAAATCAACAAAAATATAACCCAATGCATTTTACAACAAACCAAAAATCAATTAGGTAGGTATTTATTTTTAAAGAGGAAAATTAAAGTAAAAATTTTAATAAAAACATTTTTTATGGAAGACGTGTGATAATTTATAATAAAAAAAATAGTGCGGGAAGAAACGAGAATGCTTTATATGAATATACAAAACGGCACTTAAGAAGGAGTATTTTAAAACCTAAGTATTTACATCAAAAACTGCTCTTAGGTCTAAAAATACATGTTTTCTAAAAAAATCATCAATTTTGGTCGTGGTGAGCGATATTTACTTTATTTTTACTCATGAAAACCCGAGCCCGAGAAACGTTGGTTAGAGTCATACATACGTCTTATGTTAAAATTTTGGATTGACACCATTCATATTTTCACAAATATAAAAAATATTTCTTTAAAGATAAAGAGCCAGCTAGGAATATCAAAAAAAAGTAAAAAAAACAAATTTAATCCAACAATGCAGAGGGGGAAAGGTAATAATTTAATTCTTGAAATGTGATAGTAGTTAGATGAATTTTAAACGAATTTTGGGCGTGGCCACGAAAATTTTTCACCTGCGGCGCTTTTCCGCCTTCTTCACTAGGTACAATGTCATGAAATACATGTAGTCTCGACTGTCCCTCTCTCCAGAAAAAAAAAATGTCCTACGTACACTCACTGAGCCCCCCCCCCCGAGCATATTTTCTGGCTACTCCACTGCTACCTACCCTGCATTATTGATACCCATGATGATTACACAGCCCTAAAAGTCATGTTCACTGGAATAGACCCCCATATTTATATGTCTTCGAAGTCGCAAATTCCGAAATCAACCTCCGTTTCACCCCATTAGGTCAACTGGGGCGTGAAACCACTCTTTTAGGGGGTAAAACCAGTTTTTTTTGTTTTCGATAGATGTTTGTCAGAATCACGACGGAGGAGGGGTTTGTATATACTTATACATAATACAAATATGAATTTAATTGAAAAACGGGTTTCATATACCTAAACAAGTGGATCTAGTCCAGCGGACGTGACTTTTTCTTTTTCGTGGGGTTGTGTTATTAAATAATTACTTTTTTAAGGTAATTGACAGGAACAAAGCCAGCAAATACAAAGGATTAAAAGCTCGAAATATAACAGTCTCAGATGTAAGTTTACCTTATTTATAGACTGCTTTAAATATAACAATATGTTACAAAATACTTACATAGTTTTCGGATTTTTTGATTATTATATCACATTAATAGTTAGATACCAATCTGAAATAGGTTTCGATTGTTTTAAAATTAGTTTTAAAAATATATACAGGGTGTGTCAGTAAGGTGTCTGTCTTAGATAGCACCTAAACTATCAAAGATAGGGAAAAAAGTTTAATACAAAAGTTAAAGGGTTTTTTAGGATACATAATCTAAAAATATTTTCTAATCTATAGGGTGGTCCTAAAAAGTGGTACTGAATAATAAAAAAGAAAATTAAATGGGACACTCAGTATTATTTCTAGAATATGATTCAATGGAATAAGGACTTTGCAGCCCTATTAAAATTTTTAAAGTGAAATGCAACGTTGCCAAGTAATAAATTTTTTTTCGAAATTTTAGTAATTTTAAGGGTATCGTTAAAAAATCATATCATACAAACAAAAACATTTTGCAGTCTATTATAAAAACTTTAAAAGTTTTCCCTAATTAAATTAATTTTTTTTTAGAAGAAACAATGGACGCACTTCTCCATAACAGGAACTATAAGCAGATTAAACCTTTATAGAGAACAGAGTTATTGTATCACTGATTTTCATTTAAAGTTATACTGTTATTGTACTAGTTTATTAAATTTATAACAAAATATTGTCGACTACTTTTTATTACATTCTTTTTACATAAAAAATTCGAGCGAAGCTAAGCCAAAGAAATCATCAAGTTTTCCATCATCAAAATTTGCTAGAAAAAGTGGTTAATGCACCGTAATGGCGACGCAATAGTAATGTTATTTTTGAAAAGAAGGGGCAAATAATAATTAATTTTTTTCACAGGCAAGACAATACAAACATAATCTGCACATTTTCAATAAGAGTCAAAGTACACAAAAATTAGTGCCTCATTAAATAAAAATTGTGCATTCTGGAGAAGAGCAATACAATTACTTGTATGTCGGGTTGCATAAAGATTTTTAACAATAATTAACTAACCAGCAACTTTAATCGTGACACAAATGACGGTATCAGAAATTACTTTCTACCAATCAAAGTGGCCCGGTTATAAAAGGAACCATTGAAAATTCATTTATAAGCAGACCCTACACTATCAGTAGGACTGATCGACAGTCCTAAATATCAGTCCTTCGTCATTCTCGCATCAGTGTTTTTTTTATGGGAATTTACATCAGTGCGACCATCATTCCTTGAAATTTCCCTTATACCTACACCATCAGTATTACTGTCATTCCTTTATCAAGACTGTCACTCCGACTGATAGTATACGGTCTGCAATAAGGGTTTTCGACATCCAACAGCTTAGCCGGCATCCAGCGGACCCAACAAGTTAAAAAAAAGGGGTATTTTACACGAAAAAGTGGTCTTTACTGATCTAAAGACCACAAAAATGTAAAAATATATTTCGGCACTCGTGTAAAAATGTCTCTATCCAGAGAATCACCCATATATTTAATATTATTTTTTGTCGGTTGACACACTCTATCCCCAAGGTCTCTAAATTTAGGAAGGTTGCCTGGTAACTCTGAGAGGGGAGAGACGCGAGAGGAGCGCGTTACGTCACATGATTGCCCGAGAATCAGATGTTAATGGCGGCTCTTATCTGATCGATTGGCGTTGTTTTTAATTGCTTTGTTTTCGTTGTCTATATTTAACTAAATCCAACAATTAAATTAGAATATTTTGTGAATTAAATCAGTGAATAATCCATAAAGGTAAATGTGTTTGAAATTATTGAAATAAAATAGCTATATTGTATATAAAGGTGACAACATGAAATCAATGGATAACCTTAACTTAATATTTTTTAGATGCCTAGAGGGATTGTTTGTAGTGTGCCAATTTGCAAAAATAATTCCAAGAAAGCATTGGAAAGTGGAGAGAAACTTTCCTTTTTTTTTCTTTTCCAAAAGATCCCAAAATCCAGAAAGAATGGGTAAGGAAATGTTATCGTAAAGTTATTTGGATCATTGCAAATAAGAGAATTTGCAGTAAACATTTTAAGCCCGAGGATTTTGAAGATGAGTTGCAGGCTAGAATAATGAATACTCAACGGAACCTTCTAAAAAAATCTGGTACAAAGTTTTAGTTGATTGTTTTTGTTTGATAGTACTTATACTTTATCCATAGGGTACAACAGGTATCTAGTGTGTAGTGTTCAGGGTGTACTTAAGTGTGCCCCAATAATAATAGGATAACTGCATACATAATAAATTTATATTTTTAGCTGTTCCGTCATTATACCTGCTGGTAGGGAAAGAAAAACCTGAGAGTGAAAAGGTCGAAGAGAATGATTCCTAAAGGAGATAAAGTTATTGTTAAAAGTCTAATTACGATAATTTCGATGAACAAAAAAGCCATAGAGGACTTACTAAGAGAAATGAAGAAAGTCAGGGACGAAAACAACAGTCTGAAATCAAAAGTTAAAGCTCTGGAGGAAAAACTAAATGTAAGGGAGCAAAAGAAAAAAGAAAACAATCTCCTGGTTGTCGGTATACCAAAGCAAAATAAGGATGCAAAACAGATAGGGGACATGTATATAGTTCTAATGTTACATATTTTTGTAAGTGGGATGGATATAACCTATGTTTTTTGTAAATAATTTTAAGTATAAACTTCTGAATTATATTTAGTTTGTAGAGACAATTATTATACAGCCCACCCCAGACTAAGATACCATATAGTAAAATTTAATAATTTTTACTGCATTTTTTTATGCTATATGATTATGAATTATTATTTGTCACTATATACAGGGTAATTTTTAAGTTAATACTCTTTTTTTAGCTGTGTATAGAAGGTATTAAAATAAATATTTTCAAAAAACTCAAAAATAAGGTAGTGTTAGCTGCTCAACCAATGACTTTTAAATAGTCTCCATAATTGTTCGGCTTAGAAATTTTCTTAAAAGATAGAATTTATGTATGTAGTCTTCGTATTTTATTAGATAAGTAATCAATATGTGGTCCCCATTTAAGATGTTTATCCAATACAATCCCAAAATATTTTATATACGGAACTTCATGATCATCAATTAAAATATTTGAATAATCCGGTCTATTAGCGGCAGTTAAAGAAAAGGCTATATAATTAGTTTTTGTCAAATTTAACGTTAGTTTATAGGTTTGTAGCCCATTTTGTATAATTGATAATCCTCTTATAGCCTTATTTTTTACTTTACTCCAATCACTACCACTAAAGATAATAACTGTGGTCAGCATAAGAAATAGCTTTACCACTTGTATTTAATTGTAATAATGAGTTTATAGTTTATCAAATGTATTTTTACTCTTTTGTCATAACCAAAAATTTGCCTATTTTTTTCCTCTCAATTTTTTTGATAGATGAAGACAATATAAACTTAGGCTTTATTAAATAAAATAACGCCACTGCGATAAAAAACCAAAAGAGTATGACTGTGAGTTTTATTTACCCTATAAGAAAAAGTAAATTGTGATTTGCAAGAAAAAAATACGTCCAATTTTAGGAATTATAATATATAATTTCTTAAAAAATTAATTTTCCTAACCATTTTAAAATCAATCAAATAAATTAAATTTAAAAACAAATATCCTAAAATTGTAATACTTTCAATTCCTACTGTATGAAAGAACCTACATTTCAATTTATTAATCACAATCACTTTTTATAAGTCTAATAATTAAACACGCGATCTGATTTCAATGTCTTGTTAATACGGTAAATTTAAATTGGGCAATCATGTGACGTATTCCCGCGCTGTTCTCTGGTTGGTCGAAAGTTACCAGGCAACCTTCCTAAATTTAGAGACCTTGCTCTATCCCAATCTATTGACGGCACAACTGCGCATGTCAGGCGGATAGCGTGATGACGGGACATTAAAAATTTACATCAGTAGAAATGAGTTCAATTATTACATGTAAATTTTTTTTTAATATTACGGTATTCTATCTATATTTTTAAATCAAACACTTTATTCTCTTTTTTTTTCTTTTACGTTTTAAGGAATTCAAAGATGTGGTTACCGGTGTTGACAGTCTACGATTTTGTAATTCCGACTTTTTTTGTCGAATAGATTGTTGATATGTGTGAAAACAGCATTTACATTCATTGCAATTAAAATTGCATGGACATAGGGGAAAGGGGGATAAGATGACGAATCGAGTAAGATGACGAATTCCAAAATTCCGATTATTGTAATTAGATGGTGCCACTTGGTTGATTGCCGAGTGTAGCAGGTGTGCTTCGTAAGTTGCCTATGTATTAATATCAAAATCTGACTTACTTTGTTGACGATATTTCGCCATTTGTGTTTAATGGTTATGTCATTATAATATTGGTGCAAGACGAAATAAGCTTTATAGCGTTTGTGTTAAATCTTATTTTCAATCGGTAAGTATTTTCTTCAATGTTATGGTATTGTTTATCTATAGCCCATTACGTTTTCGTGAAATAATATCTCTTTGTTGGTTAATACAAAACTCGATCGAAGTGGGCAAGATGGCGAATTCGTCATCTTACCCGACCTGTTTGTAAATAATTTAAAGCAATGATTTATTCATTTTTTGGGAATAAGGATGGGGAAAATTTATAAAAGAAAGATAACTATAGGCAGAGTTGGTCAAAGGAATCAATGAAAGCGGCTGTACAGAAGGTAAAGAAAGGTGCAGCCGTGAATGCTATGGCAAAAAAATACAATATTTCAGAAGCAACCTTGCGACGCTATGCCAAAAAAATATTTTGAATAGACTATGCCAGTTAGCGCTGGCTTCAGTGATGAGCAGCTGGAAAACCTGAGGCAATATGTGGAAGACCTAAATACCAGGGCATTTGGTGTTACACGCGAACAGTTAGCAAAAATAATTTTTAATTATGCAGAGACATTGAAGAATTGATCATCGCTTCAATAAAGCAACTAAGAAGGCCGGAAAAGATGTCATACACGCTTTCATGGCACAATTTAACTTTTCCTTGAGAAAGCCCGAAGCAACTTCAGCGGCCAGATTGGCGGCTTTTAATAGAATAAATGTGAAATCAATGAAATCATTCTTTGACCTGTACAATAAAAACAAAATACGCAGCTCACCAGATTTTTAATGTTGATGAGACTTTTGTGACAATAATTAATATATATTTTTAATTACCTACTGTTTTTCTTTTATTCAATCCTCGTCATCTTACCCGCATGCTTTCGTCATCTTACCCATATATGAGGGCAAGATGACGAATTTGTCATAAAATTTTTACAGTGAAGATACAATGATAAGAAGCAAAATGTTGGAAACTAAAATTATCCTGAATGCTCTAAAATATGAAACAAAGTTTTAGGGCGAAATATGACGAAGAAAATAAAATATATGCTTACTGTCGTCATATTGCCCTCCTTTCCCCTATATCTTGAGTGTCACTAACACGTTCGACTGAAGGGCTTCAAGGGCTGAAGTATTATCCGTGTTCTTAGATTAATGAAACAATGAACCATTTCTGTTCAGAATTGTCTTCAAAAATTTCAATAGTGTAGGCGTAGGCTAACTGTTCAGCTATTTTATGACGTTTTCTTAACTCACTAAGTTTATAGGGCACCCTCTGTTTTTTTGATATATCCACCAATCTTCTCAAAAATTTCATACGACATTCTAAAACATACTGACATCTAGTTTTTTCTAACATTTTCCTCCCATTTGAGGATTATGTTTTAACTCCTGGTGTCATTTCTCCAAACACATATTGGTATTTTGTTTAAATCCTTTCCGAAAACAATGATCCCATTATTCCGGTCCTTTTCAATAGTAAGTGGCAAAGTACATACTCTCCATATTTTCAGCGTACCTTCCTGAACGGTGACAAACATATCTTATTATTTTCGAGTTGTTAGCAAGAGTTCTTGATTTTAAAATAACAAATGATGACTGACTATTTGCCTCCATTGTAAGCTTTCACTTTTTAAAATATTCAACTAATTTAAATTGCAGGTCTTCTTCTTGTTTCACTGTTCATCACTGGACATCAACAAAATGAAGATCCAGTTCAGTCAACCATGAAAACAAAGTTATACATGAAGGGTATGTTATGGTCTTTAAAGGTGATCGTGTAAAGTGTTTATTTTGCATGTAAACATTAATATTTGTTTTTATAATACATGCGCAGTTGTGTAAATAGGTTGGGATATAGACGCGAGTGTCAACATGCGCCTCCACGTGAGGCCGAGTTAGCAGGTGTGGGTATTGCTTTTTTGTTTTTATGCGGCTTCATCAATAAAAATAAATTTTCGATAGTTACTTTTATACCTTAGTTTCTAATTTACTAATAAATAATAATAAATCGTTTCTGCCACCATCACAATACAAGTGTCTTTAGTTAGTTAATTTATTGTTTACAATCTTTAGGAACAAACCCAAAGTTGTAGAGATAGACTATAATTTATTTTATTACTTTTTAAATTTGTATTTGAAGAAAAAATCGACATAGCCATTAAGGGCTTTTAAGGTCCCGGGTTCGTGCTCCTGAAACCAATGGCGGATCTAGGCAACTTTTTTAGAGGGGGAGGGTTTAAAAAGGGGGAACGCCTTCGATTATGGAAAAATTAAATATTTGTCGAGAATTGAAAATCCTCTTATTTTGTTATTTTTATTATTATTAATTTTCTCCTAAAGAAATATGGATTAAAAATGTTAAACAAATATTTTAAAGCAGTAGACAGGAAGGTGAAAATTCTGTCGACGATCGCCTGCCCGATTAATACTAGTTAGCTGCATCTTTTCTATCGGTGGGCGTTAACCTTTTAAAATAAGGTGGTTTTCAAGATTAAGAGCACAAAAAACAGGCGTCTCTAGACGTTCTCGCGCAACGCTAACTGAAAGAATTAAAAGCTTTTCTTTACAAATTTTTATGGTAATTAACGTTAAAAGCTTTTAGGTAATAAAATTTTATTACAAAAAGCACTTTAGCAGCATCCGGCCCAAGATGGCCGCTTGACCACTGTCCGAAGGTTCTACGAGAACCCAATAAAATACGTTATCGATATTTTTCTGTTCACTCCCACAATGACCAAGAGGGTGGGCCTTGACCACTACTCTAATTGCAAAAATATATAAAAAAACGCTCCTATTGCTAAAAAGTCAGTTCTTGGTAGTTCTCAGCTAGAAGTTCTCTGACCACTCCGAACGGTCATTCAGACAAACCTCCAGGGCTAGCCACTATGCCCGAAATTAAGTACGCGAGTCGTGAAAAAGTATCTAAATTCTAATAAAAGTAAAGTTGCTAAAGTCTGAAATACTTAACATTCAGAGATACAGTGTTCTCATTATCAAAAACTAGTGCTCAGCGAAAACCAGTGAAAATTGTTGTTACTCTAAAGCCCGAACTATGGAAAAGATGCGGACAATTTTAGTTGTACTATGTAAGTTTCCAACTTGTAGAACATTTAGACTCTGTAAGCAAGTGTAAGATAAGGACAGGCGAATATATGCGAAAAGTTCTCCATATTATAAAAGTTAAATATGCTAATGTACGCAGTTCATACTGATGAAGCTATGAAGAGTTGTATTCGTAAAGGGGATTAGGCTATGTATTATTTATCTATGTAGACGCGAGTTAACATAACGGGGCACAAGACTTTTTAGATATGAAAGAACAATAGTGACATTAATTTAACTTAGGCAACGCGCCAGTGAGTAAAGGACAGTACGCAGTACATGTATAGACATTTAAGAAACATGAAAATTTGAACTTAACATTAGAATGGAATTCAATGAACTTCACCGCTTGATTTATATAACTAGTGATTATGATTTAGTAACAATAAACGTATTTATAAATGACCCGTGGGTTATTATTTTCTTCGGCCATACAGCAGATTATTAAGAATAAATTTCTCAGGCAAAATATTTAAAACCCTAAAATCGAACCCTCACTTCTAATCTGTCGCAGCCACTTCGCTCCCTTTCAATTAAAACCCAAGATAACATTCCAGACTTAGAACACCTGAAACCACGTCTGTGAATATGCTAAAATCTTTATTAACCAGTGGCGGCGCGACAATGGTGTCAGGTGTGGGGTTTTTATCCTGTTGATATCGGGATTACAATAAAATATTTTCCTGAATTTTATGTATGAAGACAGCTGTCTCAGGGTTTTAGAAAAATTGTATTGGACGTTAGTGAACCCTAAGGAAAAAATAGGATATCATTATTCTGCTGGTCGAGAAAATATACTCACGTGTTTATTATAAACCATTATATTGCAAATTCAATTTAAATTACAAATAATTAAAAATGGCTAAAGAAAAAGCTAGTACTTCAGCTAGCACTGGGACCATATTTGTCGGAATAGACGCGGTGCCAAATTTCGACGGCACTACCAAAGTAGAAGATTTTATTGAATATGTAGATACGACAGGGTTAATCGCAAAATGGTCGGATGATCAAAAAGTAGCTGTAGCTCGTTTAAAACTTAGGGGACTAGCTAAGCATTTCCTAAACGCTGACAATAATATTAAAACAACACAAGATTGGACCAACTTTTCTACCATTTTACGGGAACAATTTAAAGAAAAAACCTTACCGGGGCAAGAATTAAAAAATTTTGTTGAATGTCGACAAAGACAGGGCGAATCATGTAGGCAATTTTTAACCAGAATAAAATTAATAGGAAATAAAATTAAGGTGACTTCTACTGATAAAACAGCCGCTGCTGCTTTAGAAAAACAATTCGATAAGGACTTACTACGACATTTCGTGTTAGGGTTACTACCACACATAAGAGATAAAGTTTTATCTGCCCAGGCAAAAAATATTTCAGACGCCTTAGATAGAGCGGAAATAGAAGAAATGATTGATAATCTCAACAAAGTAAAAGTCAAAAATGTTTATGAAATTTCGCAATGCACTTATTGTAAAAATAAGGGACATGAAATCGCCGACTGTAGAAAATTAAAAAATTCTAGTAGCTTAAGGAATTGCTACGAATGCAACCAGCCCGGCCACTTTAAAAGAAATTGTCCAAAATTAAGGCACCTGTATAACCGCTCACAAAAATGGAACACGAGTCGGTCCAACGAGTTTCATCAGCGAGAGAGGCCCGAAAGTTTTCATAGGAATAATTCACGAAATATAGATAGGCGAGACAGTAATTATAATTATAGCCCCCGCTTTCCCAATAATTCCACGAATAGGCGTCCGCAAAATAGCTATCCAAATGCTAGAGATAACACGGACCAAAGGGTTAACCAAACAGGGTTAAACGAACAAGCAGTCCACTTCACACCCCGCGGTGGGACTGCAGAAACAAATCAATGGTAAATTTAAATAATTAGGGGAGGATACGGAATTTTAATAAGAAAAATAACCCACCCCGTAATATAATTTTTGTAGAAATTAGAAATAAGCCGATAAAAGCCCTTATTGACTCAGGGGCTGCCGTATCCTTGATCTTACCTGAGATTACCCAGGGGTTTGAAATTAACACAGATAAGACGTATTGTTTAAGAGATATACAGGGCGAATACATCCCTCAACATGGGAGTGTTAATATTCCTATTAGGATAGGAGAGCACCTCACGTTGACCCAAAATTTTGTTGTGACGGATGTGGCAAGTTTTGACGCCGACATTTTATTAGGAATCGACTTTTTATCTACCCACAGTGCAAAAGTGGACTGGGGAGAAAATTTGATGTTCATTGGGGATGAAGTGATACCCTTACAGGAGGAAGACAAAGGAATAAATACAGTAACCACTCAGAAGATCATGCGCAAAAGTGCGATGGAAAAGGACAAGGGCGAAAATGAATGCAAAAGAGAATTGGAAATAGTTCAGGCGGAAATAAAAGATTTAAAAGACGTAATTAGCTCACTTATGGAGAAAGTGGAGAGTTCCTTAGGAGAAAATAAGAAAAACTTGAAGGAAAATAATTATACTGAAAGTTCTTCGCTACCACTAATAGCGACGAACTTAGAAGGTCGGATGGTTAGTGGCCATCCTGATTTTTGCTACCAATCAAATCAGTGTAAGGAAATTCCGGACAAGGAAAGGAAGGCTGCAGCTTCCAATTGTATACAGAAGGAACAAATGAAGAAAAATACGTTCTCGAGAGAAAGAGAAGTATACAGAGAAAAGCCTGAAAGAAGAGAAAACTCTAGTAATGAGAATTCGTTGGCAAAAACGCCAGAAAGTACGGCACCTAACGAAACGATAGAATGCGCTAGGGTGCAATTACAAGGCAGTGTACGTCTGCCGCCGAGGAGTCAAATAAATTGCAAAGGATCCCTTAGTAAAAATAGTGGCTTACAGGCCCCGACTATTGTGATCGAACAAAATGAAGATAATCAGGCAGGTATATTAGTAGCCAGGATTTTATGTAAAAACGAGGGAAGGGTCCCTGTCAGAATTATAAATGTTAACCCCTACGAAGTATTTATTCCTAAAAATACAGTAATTGCTTATGCTTTTGAAGCAGAGACGGACTCGCCCCCATGCGAAATGGATGCTCAAACAGTAGCACAAATAAGTAAGGACGATTTTAATGAGATTTTACAAAAGCTGAATTTAAGTAAGCCATCTACAGAAGCAGAGTGGCAGCTAAGAAAATTGATCGAAGAATACATTGACATTTTTAAGGCCCCAAGTCAAAAATTGACTTGCGCGTCCCAAGTAAAACATCGTATTATAACTGAAGATGTGCCGCCCATTCGTAAGAAGCCCTATAGAGTTCCTTACCACCGTCAAAAGATTTTACGACAGGAAATCCAAAAACTTTTAGCCGACGAGGTGATCGAGAGGTCCCACGGCCCATGGGGGGCCCCTGCGATATTAGTTGAAAAGAAATTACACCCCGGAGAAGAGCCCCAATTCCGGCTCTGCATAGATTACAGAGCGCTTAATGAAATAACAGTAAGCGACGCGTACCCCCTGCCTAACCTTCAAGAAACTTTAGACAGCCTTACAGGGAATACCTTGTTTTCTACTATGGATATGGCTAGTGGATATTTTCAAATAGAATTAGACGAAAGGGACAGGGAGAAGAGCGCCTTTGTGACGCCAGACGGTACATACCAATTCAACAGAATGGCAATGGGACTTAAGTGCGCAGGCGCGACGTACCAACGATTTGTTAACAGTATTTTCTCAGGATTAATTGGCACAGAAGTATTAGCATTCTTAGATGACGTAATAGTATTTTCAAGAGACTCTATACCTGAACACCTCTCCAGATTGAGAAAAGTTTTCGATATAATGCGCAGAAGCAACTTAAAGTTTAAACCAACTAAGTGTCATTTCTTACAAAAAGAAGCGAAATATTTAGGACACGTAATATCGGGCAACGGATGTGCCACTGACCCCGATAAGACTAAAATAGTCGAATCCTACCCTGTACCAAGAAAAGTAAAGGAAATTCGAGCATTTTTAGGCTTATGTGGATTCTATCGACGTTTCGTACCACGATTTTCTGAAATAGCACAACCTCTTACAGCTTTAACTAAGAAAAATACGCCATTTATTTGGACAGAGAAGCAAGAAGAAGCCTTTCAAACTTTAAAATCTGCATTGATAAGTCCACCTGTATTAAGGTACCCAAATTTCGCTAAGCCATTTATTCTCTCAACTGACGCTAGCAACAGAAGCATCTCGGCGATTTTAAGTCAAAAATACGATAATATGGAACACCCTATATATTATCACAGCCGTTCACTTTTAGATGCAGAAACTCGCTACTCTACAATAGAACGAGAAGCTTTAGCAGTAGTGGAGGGAGTAAAAAAGTTTAAGTACTATTTAACAGGAACGCATTTTTATATATTTAGCGATCATAAACCTTTAAAATATATTTTAAACCTAAAGGACAGTAGTTCACGATTAGCTAAATGGGCAATGTTCCTTATGGAATACAGTTTCACGATCGAGTACCGACCTGGACATAAAAATGCGAACGCCGATGCCTTAACTAGACTACGAGAAGTAACCACTGATGAACAAAATAATCCGGGAAATACCCAGAAAATTTCAAGAGTGCAAATCCACAACGAAGGTAGTCCGATGACTAGCGTAATATGGACGCGTGAAGATATAAAAAGGAAACAACGAGAAGACGAAAAGTTGCAGAATATAATTAGGGCATTACCCGACGATACAGGATTTTATTATTTAGATACGGACGATATCCTTTACGCTACACGTAAAGAACCTGAACGATACGACAAAATAGTAGCTCCTAAAGGTATGATTACTGAAATACTGAATTTATATCATGACTCCCCAATGGCGTGCCATGGGGGCCAAAAGAAAACCTTAGACCTAATAAAAAGAGATTTTATTTGGGAAGGAATGACCAGCGATGTAAAGCGTTATTGTCAACAATGTAATTCTTGCAGTATTAATAAAAATACATACCAGCCACCGGCCCAATTACAGAAATTACCGGTTCCCCATTTAGTTTTTGGGAGAATAAGTATCGATATCGTTGGCCCATTAAACAGGACGAGATCTGGAAATAAATATATTCTTACATGCATGGATTACTTGACAAGATTCGCGGAAGCCATACCTTTACCTGATATAACCGCCAGGACCGTAGCCAAAGCTTTTGTTGAAAATATAATTACTAGATACGGCGTTCCCAGGCAGTTGTTAACAGACCGAGGCCAGCAGTTTATTGGAGGCCTATTCACGGAAATATGCAAAATTTTACAAATTGACAAACTGCAAACTACCCCTTATCACGCAGCATGCAATGGTATGTTAGAACGTGCACATGGAAGTTTAAAAGGCATGATAAAGCATTACGTAACTAACGCTAATGACGATTTTCTACCATTTTCTCTTATGGCTTATCGCAATAATATTCACGATTCTACCAAGGAGAGTCCATTTTTCCTTATGTTCGGTAGGGACATGGTGCTACCACAACATTTAAGTATTAAACCTAGAGAATGCAAGTACGACCTAGATGAAAATTACGCCACTGAAATGCTGCAACGCATGAAATATGCATTGAATCAGGCAAAAGAAAAATTAGAAAACTCTGCTGAATTACAGTGCAAAAGGTACAACGTGAAGGCCAAAAATAAAACTTTTAAGGAGGGCGACCGAGTTTACCTTTATACTCCTGCAATACCTGGAAAATCTACGTTAGCTAGGAAATTCCAACCTAAGTACTCAGGACCGTACCGAATAATTGAAGTTAAGGGCCCAGTAACGTATAAAATTAAAGAAGTCAACGGGCGAAAGGAACAAATAGTGCACGCAAATCGCTTGAAAACATGCCACGGCCCGGAAACCCATCAGAGAGAGGAAATTTTGCAGAAAAATAGAGAAGAAGACACTTCTCAACCAAAGGACGAGATGGGAGAGGCGGAAACAACCCCTATGATGTATTATGTTCCAGACCCGGAACCAGCCGTCGAAGAAGCCCTGTCAGAAGACGAAATTGATTTACACGAGGAAGATTTTTATGACGCCGAATTAGAGAGGACCATGGATCAAATGGAAAATGATGTACCTCCTACGGACTCGGAATCAGAAAGCGAATTAGACGAAAATATTACTTACCCGGTCCTTGAACCACTTGATAATATTCAAGAAGACCCAGCACAAGTAACTACCCGTAGCGGCCGCACTGTGCGCAGGCCCGATTTTTATGGAGATTACGAATCTTAAGAAAACTTTTATGTTCATATTTTTACACTAATAGGCTAGTAAATTAGAAATAAGATGAATTTTAAGAATAAATAAATAATTAAAGTAGCAAAAAAAATCGTCGCGGGAACCGTTTTTCCTGATTACACGAGTTAAGACGATGTACGCGCGTTTTAAACACCGCACCTTTAAAACGACTAACATTTTAAGTTATTAAAATTAAGGGAGACGACGGTCGTACCCGTGGACGCGACGGCGCCCCGGCTGGAGTCTCCAGACGAGAGGGTGAAAGGAACATTGAACCCAGAAAAGCAAAGACAGTGCCGTGCTGACGATAGTGTAAAAACTCAGTATTATTTAAATATTAAATAATAAAACTTTATATTTATGGATATATGTACCGAGGTTATTTAGTTTAATAAATATTTATAAAAAAAAAGAAGGGGGAAATAGCGAAACGCGCGCCTCAAATCGCAGAGCACTATAAACTAGAGACGGTCAGTCTCAACGTCAGAAAATAGTTAAGAGCTTATTCCTTGCTCTTGATCCCGTTCCTGCCGCCTGCAGTGAATACCCAGATGACCAAACCAACAGCAAGGCCAGTGAAGGACTTTCATCAACAAATCACCATAGACCACTACCTGCGGACAACGTAACATCCGAAGGGTCTCCAAACGAGGCTATGATAGTGAAGTTAAAACCTAAGGAGGGTGCGGAAAATCCTTAGACCGTGAGTGCGTGAGTGACCAATTAACGCGAATTTATGTACGTTATTTTCATTTTAAGATAAGCATTTCACTAGTATACTAAGGATCATTTGTAATGAAAGGAAGCCAAGCAATTAGTTGGTCAATTTTAATTATAATATTAACTTGATATTTCAATAGAAATTTTCTTTTCTAAAAATTATTATACACTTGGCTATTTTCAATAGGTATGTAGTATTGTATTTTGTAAATTTGTTTACCCGAGTTCCATACTAGTCACACATTCCTTTTATTATATATACCTAGATTCGATGGTATGCTATATACACGGGAACTATATTTGTAATAATAATCTAAATTCTCTTGTATTGAACTAAACTGCTTACTAGTATTCAAATCGGAGTAATAATATCTTGGTTCGAATCAAATAAAAGGAAAATTTTCCTTGCGACCAAAAACAAAATTAGTTGTTACTATTTTGTTTTTTTCGAGGGGTAGGACGATTGTCGAGAATTGAAAATCCTCTTATTTTGTTATTTTTATTATTATTAATTTTCTCCTAAAGAAATATGGATTAAAAATGTTAAACAAATATTTTAAAGCAGTAGACAGGAAGGTGAAAATTCTGTCGACGATCGCCTGCCCGATTAATACTAGTTAGCTGCATCTTTTCTATCGGTGGGCGTTAACCTTTTAAAATAAGGTGGTTTTCAAGATTAAGAGCACAAAAAACAGGCGTCTCTAGACGTTCTCGCGCAACGCTAACTGAAAGAATTAAAAGCTTTTCTTTACAAATTTTTATGGTAATTAACGTTAAAAGCTTTTAGGTAATAAAATTTTATTACAAAAAGCACTTTAGCAGCATCCGGCCCAAGATGGCCGCTTGACCACTGTCCGAAGGTTCTGCGAGAACCCAATAAAATACGTTATCGATATTTTCTGTTCACTCCCACAATGACCAAGAGGGTGGGCCTTGACCACTACTCTAATTGCAAAAATATATAAAAAAACGCTCCTATTGCTAAAAAGTCAGTTCTTGGTAGTTCTCAGCTAGAAGTTCTCTGACCACTCCGAACGGTCATTCAGACAAACCTCCAGGGCTAGCCACTATGCCCGAAATTAAGTACGCGAGTCGTGAAAAAGTATCTAAATTCTAATAAAAGTAAAGTTGCTAAAGTCTGAAATACTTAACATTCAGAGATACAGTGTTCTCATTATCAAAAACTAGTGCTCAGCGAAAACCAGTGAAAATTGTTGTTACTCTAAAGCCCGAACTATGGAAAAGATGCGGACAATTTTAGTTGTACTATGTAAGTTTCCAACTTGTAGAACATTTAGACTCTGTAAGCAAGTGTAAGATAAGGACAGGCGAATATATGCGAAAAGTTCTCCATATTATAAAAGTTAAATATGCTAATGTACGCAGTTCATACTGATGAAGCTATGAAGAGTTGTATTCGTAAAGGGGATTAGGCTATGTATTATTTATCTATGTAGACGCGAGTTAACATAACGGGGCACAAGACTTTTTAGATATGAAAGAACAATAGTGACATTAATTTAACTTAGGCAACGCGCCAGTGAGTAAAGGACAGTACGCAGTACATGTATAGACATTTAAGAAACATGAAAATTTGAACTTAACATTAGAATGGAATTCAATGAACTTCACCGCTTGATTTATATAACTAGTGATTATGATTTAGTAACAATAAACGTATTTATAAATGACCCGTGGGTTATTATTTTCTTCGGCCATACAGCAGATTATTAAGAATAAATTTCTCAGGCAAAATATTTAAAACCCTAAAAATCGAACCCTCACTTCTAATCTGTCGCAGCCACTTCGCTCCCTTTCAATTAAAACCCAAGATAACATTCCAGACTTAGAACACCTGAAACCACGTCTGTGAATATGCTAAAATCTTTATTAACCAGTGGCGGCGCGACATATTTAAAATAAAAAATATTTGAATAAAAATCTTGAAAAAACTTCCTAAAAGAAAACTACTAAGAATTTAAAACTACAGAGGAATTTTTTTATAGTTAAGCATTTTGACTGTTATTATCGAAGTTAAAATATAAAAAATAAATGTTTTTTCAGATAAAAATAAATAATCTTTTACAAAATTAAAAGAAAAAATTTGAAAAACTGAATTTCTGGTGGAATATATTGGGAATTCATCTGAGAAGGGTCGTTTATTTTTAGAAGTCACTTTTTTCTTCGGAGCTTTGGGGGGTGCTAAGGGCCATTTTTTTGTTCAGAGAAGATTTTTATCGAGGTCACGTGTAGATATAGTGCTTCAGAAGTTCAAATTACTCAAAAAGTTGACTACAAATAAATAATCCGAGTATTTTTCACCTCTCGATTTAGAACATCGTTTTTTCCCAATTTTGCATTTATACTTCGGGCAACACTGTTCGAAAGCTGCCTTTTTGGTGCAAGGTACTATTGTTTGAAATAACACTTTAGTACCATTTTGTGTACAGGGTGCCCCAAATTCGAGCCCGATATTACTGGGCACAAAATTCCGCAACTTTGCCATCATTTGACCGATGCTGTATCTCTTATAGTTTCCGAGATCCCCATGATGAGGCTCGAATTTGGGACACCCTGTACAGCCCTTGCAAGAAAATTAAAAAACCTAAATGGGGTTGAAAATATGTTTGATTTATTGAGGTACTTACATTTTTATTCGTTTGGGTATCTTGTCATTTCCTGCCCTTCTTTCGAATTTTACCTCTTCGTTCGCTGTCAGGGCCATTCCCAAGAGGACCCACAGCGTAAACGTGGGTTTCGAACCACGATCCTCAGTCATGTGATTCCCCCCTATTAATCCTCGGTGTGGAAAGTGTGTACCTTTTTCTTCACCTTGCGAGATATTCGATCTCATCGGGATTGGTTACCGGCGTGAATGGGATGGGTTGGGAGATGATATAGTTGACACTCTTCCCTGCATTCTTAAGCCTACTAAATTTCGGACACTTTTTTTTATTGTGCGTATGCCTACTCCGAGGATCGAACTAGGAACGCCACGGTCGAATGCCAGTGACTCGCTGAGCAACCGCCGCAGTTTTGGACATCTTCACACCCATATTGGATCTAATTTAAGGTTAAGAGGATAAGGGCCGGTTTAAGTGAAAGAAATAAAATATGTTACTTAATAGATATATTTTATATAAATATAAATATTGTAAATCAGTTTTTAGTACAATAACCCAATTACCATCATTCAAAACATCTTACACGTTCTTTGGAAAGACTTCACTTTTAATTTCTTATTTATTACATTTATTCTTCATTCAACATAACAAAATAATAGTAGTACATTATGATATTAGGAGAATAAGAAATACTTTATGTGCTGAGCGTGGAAAGCTTGTCTGACGAACGTAGTGAGACCCCAGCAAACTCAGACAAATTCCATTAAGCAAGCAATAAATCATTTAAGAATTTCAAGTAGAAATACAAAACATATTCCTTCATGGCAGTAAAAGATTACTGGAACTCGCCGAAAAATAGAAGGTGTAAGTCAGAAAACCCGTGCAGAGAGCCAAGACCAGCTCCGACGGAGCGTTGCCTCGTTGTTGTATCTATGTCATGTGCCGTATAGTAATATAAGTTCTTAAATGTATCATTATCTATGATAAAAGTATCATTTAAGTTAGCATAGGGAACTGACATGTAGCTATATAAAATGAATGAATAAAGATATTTTAAAAGTAAGTAAGTAACGTAGTGAGTCAGACAATCCATGCGAAGCACATAAAGGATCTTATTCTCCGAATATCATATACTGTTTTTTCTTCAAACGTGCATCATATTATAAATTAAATAAAAGAAAACGAATTTTTAATGAAGATAATAAGATTGAATTTTTAACTTATTTCACGGTACCTATATTCCCTTTTTGGTATCGTTATCATGGATACGAACTTATTTGGCATCTATCAAAAACAAATATTTCAATATAATGTATTTATACTCCTGAAATTTAATGTCATTGAGATACGCCACATAAGTTATCACTTATATGACGTTTGAAGAAAAAGTAAATACCTGATAAAATTAATAAAATTTTTGTATTTAAGAGTATCCGAGCGGGCTAAAATTTGTCATGTTAAATTCCGGATTTTCTTGAAGTGAATTACAAAAAAAACTAAACAAATAATTGCATTTTTTTCACCAATCGAAGAAGAAAATTATTTTCATGTACAAAAAAAATACGAAAAGATATAAGCCAATGAAAATCATTCATTCATAGTATTCTAAAAATATTAAGGATTTTTTTTATAAAAATAACTTTTCCACATTCTCCACTATCCGCAGAAAATGTCCAAAAAAGTTTTTTTTTTAACAGAATTACAAACAAGCAAGATTTTAAATTTCTGCTTTCACCAATGGAAAGGTGTGAGAAAGTTATCTAGCAGAAAAAAAAATCGAGCAAAAAGATATGTCAATGCAAACCTTTCAAAAATGACTTAAAGTTCATTGTATTGTAAAGAATATTGAGAATTATTTTTTTTAATAAAAATAACTTTCCCACATTCTCCAATATCTGTAGAGTCCAAATTTAAAAAGTTTTAAAAAATTCATCAATAAACATGGACAGGATTCGGTTTAAGAGAACGCAATGTTTTTAATATACAGGGTGTGTCAGTAAGGTGTCTGTCTTAGATAGTACCTAAACTATTAAACATAGGGAAAAAAGTGTAATACAAAATAAAGGGTTTTTAGGATACATAATATAAAAAAATTTTCTAATCTACAGGGTCGTCCTAAAAAGTAGTACTGAATAATAAAAAAGAAAATTAAATGGGACACCCAGTATAATTTTCTAGACTATGATTCAATGGAATAAGGACTTTGCAACCCTATTAAAATGTTTGAAGTGAAATGCAACGTTGCCAAGTAATTAATTTTTTTCCGAAATTTTAGTAATTTTAAGGGTATCGTTAAAAAATCATATCAACCTGTGGATTAACCCTAGGCAAAAATAATTTACGTTGTAAGTACTTTAGGGTACGATATATTGATCTATAATAATGTTTTTTAAATCTCTTATACAGAGCGTTCATTACAAGTTGAACAACTCGATAGTTTTAAAAATGCCTTATTTCCATTTTTTTAAATGGGACCCCCCTAATTTTTTTAGGCAAAAGAATTTATCTTTTGAAAACCTTACTTTTTTGTTACACATGTCATAAATCTAAATATCATAGTTTTTGAAATATTTTAGGATTTGTCTTAAATCATGGTAAAAAAGGAAAGTTCTAATTAAACTATTTAGTCAAGATTGCTTTGGAACAAAAAATAAATAATTTTCTGTCACAGCTGTCATTGCAAAATTATTTCGCCAACATTTTGTGCTTTATTACTGTTTAAAGTTTAATATCCCGAACTAACTTAATTGAAATAGAAAAATATGAGTTATGATAAAGTTAGTTCAGGAAACTAAAATTTAAACAGTAATAAAGCACAAAATGTTGGTGAAATAATTTTGCAATGACAGCTGTGACAAAGAAAATTATTTGTTTTTTGTTCCAAAGCAATCTTGACTAAATAGTTTAATTAGAATTTTCCTTTTTTACCCTGATTTAAGACAAATCCTAAAATATTTCAAAAACTATGATATTTAGATATATGACATGTGTAACAAAAAAATTAGGGGGTCCCATTTAAAAAAATTGAAATAAAGCATTTTTAAAACTATCGGGTTGTTCAACTTGTAATGAACGCTCTGTATAAGAGATTTAAAAAACATTATTATAAATCAATATATCGTACCTTAAAGTATTTACAACGTAAATTATATTTGCCTAGGGTTAATCCACAGGTTGCTATGTTTTTTTAACGATACCCTTAAAATTACTAAAATTTCGGAAAAAAATTATTTACTTGGCAACGTTGCATTTACAAATTTTATTAAAGTTGCAAAGTCCTTATTCCATTGAATTATATTCTAGAAAATTATACTGGGTGTCCCATTTCATTTTCTTTTTTATTATTCAGTACCACTTTTTAGGACCACCCTGTAGATTAGAAAATATTTTATATTATGTATCCTAAAAAACCCTTTAACTCTTGTATTACACTTTTTTCCCTATCTTTGATAGTTTAGGTGCTATCTAAGACAGACACCTTACTGACACACCCTGTATATAGATATAATTTCCCATAGAGCTGGTAACTTTGGAAAAGAATTTGGAAATATTGTTCGGATCCACTTAAGGCCAATTGATACTATTGGTCAGATCAAAATATCGCCCGAAAGAAATACAGCAGTCACGTGACTGGAACTTGATCTGACCTTGCCGTACACTGTGTAATTGTGTGTGTGTAATTTAAAATAACCACAACATTGAAATAGACTGTGAACAGAACGTGACTGTCCTATAGTATGAATCGGCTTTTTCTATAAAAAAAATATAAATCTTTTGCATGTAATATAATAGTAGTTTGTACAATAAGAGTGGATATGATGGCCATATCGCACGAGAAAGTGAGCACGACGCCGTAGGTGGAGTCGTCAAACTTCCGAGCGCAATATGGACAATTTACTCGAGTTGTACAGCATATTTTTTCTACGACTCAACTCTCGACTAAAAATGTTAAAGATTATTTAAATTAGGCATTATAACTTGTCTTTTCAGTTGGTCGTAAACTTGTGAGAAAGATAATAAAAAACAATTGAAGAAAAATTCGTCGGCAAATCCATGGACCAAATTTGTAACATATTTGTCGATTTGGGTCGATTCATATTTACACAAAATCACTTTGAATAAATATCTACCTTCCTCACATTCGGCCTTGTGCAAAAAAACAGGCAAAAAACGATATATTTATTACTAAATATGAACAATTTATTTTTCTCAACCATAGTGATTAAATTGTTTTGCTGAAATGCAAAAGAAAAAAGGGTTTGTTCGGTCTTTTTTCTGATTTCATAAGAAAATTCAGAAAGTACAACAAAATAGCTGTAGAATTCATTTTAAGTAGTTGAAAACGGCTTTTGCGCAATACTATAAACTTTTACCGTTCGCTATGGTAAAGTTTTTGCAAAATAATCGCCAATTTACAAACTAGCAACACTGTTAACGTGGAAAGGGAAGTGGCAATACTGTAGAAATAACATAACCTTAAAACCTTTAGTAAAAAATGGAATTAATTTCTTTCTAGAAATCTTACAATTTCGTCTGTTTTATCTGGTTTTATGTACTCATCTTTATGTTCCACTATTTGGGGAAGTTTTATCAGTTATTTTTCTATAACTGTTGCGAATAATTAAAGTTTTAAGATCGATCCCCGTTCAAAATATATCAGAAAATATCTTGTGGACAAGTATTTGCATGGCAACCAACCAAGGTCGGTAAAAAACGTTTATTTCGTAGATATATATAGTTGATTTTATGCATTTAATCTTGTAGTAATTGTTTAGAAATGAGTAGAAAACTGGAGATTTTTAGAATAAGAACGTGTACATAAATGTTTAGTTCGGTCAGAAAATATCAATAGTTCGGTAGAAACATGTTTTGATATTATACCTTCCATTTTCGCACCATTTCGTGCAGTTTTTATGAAGTTGTGTATGCATAACCATAAACAGAATAAATTTGATCTAACAGATTTGCATATATTTGAAGTATGTTCTGAACCTCACTCTTTTAAGAGTCAAAAAACTACTCGTAAAATTTACAACATGTAAATTTGGTTTCTTTGTAATAAAACACTGTGATTGGTCAGTTGTATATCCTAACTAGAATGTATATGAAATCATATCGGGTTCAGTTAACCGGACTAGCATACTCTTCCAATCACGTTATATGTAAAGGAAACAGCAAAAACATTTAATAGGCACTATATCAAATAAATGCACAATATCAAAATATAAAATAAATATGTACAACCTTTCTTATAAACAAGAAGTAATTTGAAATTAAGGAATATACAAGGTGCTGCAAGCTTATCAACAGTAATGACACCTATGGATACATTTGTCAATGTCTTTATTAAATGAAGCAATTATTATTTAATCTAAATCCTTCTCAGCAAAATTTTATCATTTGATCAAAGGATTTTTGTGTTATGAGGTTGGCGAGATATCATAGCGCTATATGGAACAGTTAAGTGAAAATATCTATTTTTATAAATTTATTATATTTTCTGATGAATGTACAATGTACAGTTCTGTTCATAAAAAACCCGTACACTTAATTTGCCATGGTGTAAATACTTTTTTTTTTTTAAAGGTTTTTAAAAGTGCATGGTGGCAATTAATGATAAACGTTTAAAAGTCAAACATTTTAAAATGTCTCATCCTTTAACATTAGTTGAAAAGGCACAAATAGTGACAAAAATTAAAGAAGGATGGTCAATTCGTGCCCTAGCACAATTTTATGGCAGAAATAAGAGCACAATTCTAGAAATTAAAAAGCGTTGGGAGCAAGAAGGGTCCTTGAAAAGAAAGGAGGGTTCCGGTCGTCCTAGAGTTACCAGTCCAGAAGAGGATGCTATGCTTCTGGAGCACTTAAGAGATCATCACTTTGAAGTCGCGAGGGAAGCTATAAATATCACAGAATTTCCTGGCTCTCGACCTACCGCCAGTAGAAGAATTAATGAATCAGAGTTAAAAAATCGCGTTGCGGCGAAAAAAATTAAATTCACAGAAGAACAAAGGCAGTCGCGGTTACTTTTTGCATTAAATTACATATATCGCGAACCTGAATATTGAAACAGGGTAGTATTTACGGATGAGAAAACTTTCCAATCTACTTATAACGGACAAATTCGGGTGTATCGACCAGATGGGACAAGATTTGAAGAGCGTTATACTAGCGACCTTGCTTTTAGATCTGGGCGTTTTTCTGTCAACATATGGGGTTGGATAAGTGCCCATGGGCTTGGTGTATGCTGGCGATTGGAGGGAAGATTTAATTCTGAAAATTATCTTAATGTTCTGGAGCATTTTATGCTCCCATCTGTTAGGTCCATTTACCCCAATAATTATTTTATTTATCAACACGATAATTGTCCCGTGTACACTACAAATGCTATTAAGGGTTGGTTTCAAAATAATAATGTAAAAGTATTACCGTGGCCTTCATTCAGTCCGGATATTAATCCAATAGAAAATGTGTGGTCTATAATTGTAAAAAAAAATTCATAACCGTAATTTCTTGCCTCAAAATTCTACTGAATTGTAGGAAAAAATTCATGAATGCTGGGAGGAGCTTGCCCCAATTATTATAAGAAATTTGATTAACTCAATGCCCAATAGATTGGCTCAAGTTATCGAGAAACAAGGTTCAATGACCAAATATTAATTTTTATACCTACTTATTGTTCTTGTTTAATATAATATTCAATTTGTTCGCATTTTTATAAAATTATTATGAATATAAAATATTAGTTACCATTTTACTTAATTTTTTTTAATTACTTCCTCTACGCCAATGATTTGCATTTATTGCATATAACCTTAGACATACGTCTCTGATAACCTCAAAGAAATAATCACAAAAGCCTGTTTCAAACTGCTTAAATAATACAAAAACTAATCATAAGACTTGTACGGGTTTTTTATGAACAGAACTGTACATTCTCTACTAATGCATGGCACAAGAAAAGCTTGAATTTCTAATAATGAGGCTAAGACAAAATTTTACAAGTGAACGTGTGGTGCGCGACATCTGTCCATGCACGGCATTATAAGCCCGTTTTTTTTAAATACCTGCAATCGTCTTAATTAAAAAATGCTGGATACATTTTTGAGCGAGGAACTCGAAAATTTACCATTAAATTTTCTACAAAAAAAGTATTTTTAACAACATGACTGTCCAGTAAATTGCGCTCACGAGGTAATAAAATTGCTTCACCGCAAATTTGTTCAAGGTAAATTGATAGAAATGGCCAATTTTGTGGCTACCAAGGAGCCTCGACATAACGTTGACCGATAATTTTCTATGGAGCACTTTAAAACAAATGGTGTATGCCACTCCAATTTCAAATAGTATCGATGTACTACAAGGCAGAATTCCCCGTGCTGTTCGTTTAATATCCCAGGGAGGAATAAGCAATTTCTTTAGATATCAAAGGAAGTAATTTATTTAAAAAATGTGTTAAAAATGGGGCGGGGGTGGAATATTTGAATTATGATATCTATACTAAACTGCTGGACAATTGCTTTCGAGCAAGAAAAATTTCGCCTAAATTTAACAGTTAATATTTTCTGAACCAGATATGATATCGACCTACGGTTTTAAATGGTTGATAGATTCATCCCTTGGGAAACAATTGTCAATGTTGGATTTTCTTTAACTGTCAGAAAATTTTATATACAGGGTGTTAAAGAAGACGATGATTTTTGCTCCAATTTTAATGGCGTGTAACTTTCACATTTTTAAATTTTATCACTCTACGTCAATTGAATCACTGGTTTGTAGCAAAGAAAGTAATTTGTCAAATTTTTGATATCTGCTATATTTTAAGAAATACCGATTTATTTTAAGAAATACCGATTTTTTTGGAAACCCTTGCTTTATTTCAACTTATTGGTAGCTAGATCTCACTGTGCGTTGTATCGTGCAAACTTTGTGAGTGATTATTATACCTTATGAAAAGCTTGATTATGTTCAGTAATAATAGTTGTACCTAAATATTAGAATGTACAGTGGCGTACTTATAAACACCTATGTGCCTATGGTTTATGAGTATCTCACAATTTTTCACGATTCTTTTATATTGGAAAATACTCGCCCCTAGATTAGGTGCTTTTTTCTTATTTTTTAGTTCTTCATATCGCACTACAGGTATATTATTTTACAAAATTTTAACAAATAATTTTTTTAATTTAATTTTTGGAAAAAATGTATTTAATAACTTCTAACTTTCTAACACTATACTCATAAAACATAACATAGGTGTTTATAAGTACGCCACTGTACATCATAACATTTAGGTACAACTATTAATTGTTACTGAACATAATCAAGCTTTTCATAAGATATAATAATCACTCGCAAAGTTTGCACGATACTACGCACAGTGAGATCTAGCTACCAATAAGTTAAAATAAAACAAGGTTTTACAAAAATATCGGTATTTCTTAAAATAAAGCAGATGTCAAAAATTTGACAAATTACTTTCTTTGCTACGAACCAGTGATTCAATTGACGTAGAGTGATAAAATTTAAAAATATTATTGTGAAAGTTACACGCCATTAAAATTGGAGCAAAAATCATCGTCTTCTTTAACACCCTGTGTATAAAATTTTCTGACAGTTAAATAAAATCCAACATTGACAATTTTTTTCCAAGGGATAAATCTATCAACCATTTAAAACCGTAGGTCGATATCATATCTGGTTCAGAAAATATTAACTGTTAAATTTAGGAGAAATTTTTCTTGCTCGAAAGCAATTGTCCAACAGTTTATATTGATTAGTTGATATTATATTCTTTTGATGCCAAATTTATACATTGTTCAAATGTTATTGGTGATATCACCAGCCAAATTGAATTAAAAAAGTATACATAAACAGAAATAATGTGCAGTACTACGAAATGAAGTGTTGTTACAGAATAAAATCTCTGAAGTAACGATATATACAATACAGATAACGAAAAAGTGTGCGGTTGGAAAACCGGTATGAATTACTAAGTTATTCGGACATATTGATATCTGTAACGAACTAAACGAATAGAACAAACATCTATTATTTATATAAAAGAAAATTTAAAAAAAAAATCGTAAAATTTAATTATTATTTATTTGAAAGATTTGGTATATAAATTGCATATTTTTCTGAAAATTGAAATACATTTTTAAGTTTCATTGTCATTTTCCGGCTTTTTCATTAAATATTCCGAATTATCTTTAGTGAAACATTATTTGCACAAAAATAATAACTATGTAGCCATAATAAAAGCACAATAGGCATAAATCTGATACATACAGGGTGTCCCACTCTCAACGCAGGATTGGAGATGGATCTAGCGGACCTTAGGCCCGTATTATCCATCTCCTGGTAATTTTACCAGCTGGATAATTTCTATGGAAACAATTGTTTTACCAATGGTTTCTTTGGAAATTATCTTGCTGATAAAGTTACCAGGAGATGGATAATACGGGCCTAAGGTCCGCTAGATCCATCTCCTGGTAACTTTACCAATAAGATAATTTCCAAAGAAACCATTATTGATGATGATGAATTCTTTGGAAATTATCTTGCTGATAAAGTTATCAGGAGATGGATCTAGCGGACCTTATGGTTTCATACATAATGAAATCTGCTCTAAAAGGTATATAGAGGTGTGTTTGCAGGAAACTATACAGGGTTTTAAAAATTCTGAAATATTTCAAAAACTACATACTGAATATAATTTTTGGAAAATTGGCAAACCCGCATATAGTTAAAAAAAAAGGCAAGAACAATGAAACCGTTCCTGTAATTGTAGTGCGTATGCCCGTATTCTCAAGCTTTAAACTTAAATCAGGTTAAAGCTTAAACGAGTTTTAATGTCGACCAAGAATACGGGTATTCGTGTTATATAATGAAATTTACCGCTATAGCGTTTGATGAATCTATCTGTATATTTCTTTTCCTGTCCGTGAGTAAATTAAAATTTCCTGTGTTTCAGTCACTTTTTAAATGAAAGTCTTTTTAATTTGGTAACGCCTCGGTTTATATTAAAACCATCTTCAGAACTACAGTTTTATTACTTTGTAGTTCTGAAAACGGCATTAATATATAAATCGAAACTTTAACAAATCAAAAATATTTTTGTTTTAAAAGTAACAGAAAATTCAGGAATTTTTTTAATAACGGCCTCATAAAAAAAAATTATGTCTACTGGACTAGACCCGTATGTCTATATCATAAACCAGGGATGGCGAACCTTTATACATTTACGTGCCATTTTTCCCAAAAAATAATCTAATATGGATTAATGGAAATAAATGTTGTTTGTTACGCGAGCATCATACAGAAACCTAAATACTATATAAGTATATAAGTAACGCGTATAGCTTACTACCCCAAAATTGATAATTTTTTTAGGAAGGAAATATTTTGTGGCAAAGATTACAAATTTAAAAGCTCTTTTTCTCGGAAACGCTTAGTTTTTTTAATATTTTTTCTTAAATTCGGCCGCATACCTTTGTATTTAATCTTTGGTGACACAGTTTTAAAGGAAGAACAAGTCAAGAGACTGGTGTGCTAAAATTCCTCTCCGTCTTTCTTTAGTGCCTGATTTGCCCCCCCCCCCCCCCCCTTTATACGCCCTGGGCGGTGACAGTTCAAACACAAATGACAACTAGCCTCTTTTAATACTAGAATATTGATTATAAACGTAATTTTCATAAAATGACAATTCAAGAAGGAATATTTTAAAAACTGAGCGTTTTTGAGAAAAACACGGTTTAAATTCATAATCTACAACAAATTTATCGCGTGCCAGCAAGGGCATGCGTGCCATTGGCTCGCCATTCCTGTCATAAAAATTTAACAAAAGGTATAATAACGACGGAGGAGGGGTTTGTATATAGATATATACATGTACACCCCTGGGGCTGCGGAAGTAATCATAACTTCTTTAAAAATTAGAAAGGCGAGTAAACATTGTTAGGTTAGACTTAGACAGTTATCCAGATTTGTGAGCAGTTCAAAACTAGAAAAATTGAGCTTATAATAATTGTTTACAAGTGCCTCAATTTTTGAACCCATTCAGTGGAAAGACAGGAGGGGCAAATTTGAGTGGCGTCGCGAGCCCGACATCCCTTTCCGATTTTAACCGCGATAAAAAATAGCCTCGGTTGTCTGTCGCAACTAAGTTTTCAAAATTGGGGAATTTCACAAAATATCGTTTACTTATGCACCTTTCTTGTAAATTCTTTGTTACAAAACATGCTTCATCCAAAAATTGCTTTACTGTTATGAGTTAGATGTGAGTTATCTTATTCAGCGCCACGACAAGCGACAAAGGCAGTTATACATTAATACATGGGTTTAAAAAGTGTAGTTAACCACTTCTCTATCTAATCAGTGTATAAAAGTATAGGTCTCCTGTCGCAGCTCTTGACAAGGTAGCCATCTTGTACCGGGTATCCCACTAAGAATGGCTCTCGGCTGTATCTCAGGAAGTGTTAGTCGTACGGCTTGCGAACTCTTTTTTTATAAGAAAAGTGATCTTAAGAAATAGCTGGAAATTATTTTCAAGTTTCTCAGTCGAGCGCTAGAGGGCACAACCGTAAGAGCGTTTTCACACGGCACCATATATCGCGCGCGATAAATGGTCGCAATATTGCTTTACACCAAATTATGTGTTCTCTAATATCGCTTGTGTGTGAAAATGGCTCACGGTAAATCAGTGAAACTCAGTATTGTAAAGTTGTCTAGTTAAGGTGTGTTGAAAGTATCATTTTCGTATACTTTGAGGCTTTCTGGACAAAATTCACTCATGAAACGTCTTTGTCAGTTTTAAAATAAAGTGGTGGGGAAAGGTTGAACATTAATGCTCATAACTCCAGGTTGGTTCAGCAGAATTCGGTAAACTTAGTTTTGTTAAAACGAGTTACTTAATCTATATTCTACTATATAAACTATGACAATATGATTTGTAAAGTAGGCGCTAGAGAGAGCTATCTTACAACTTAACAAACATTGCGCATTTTTTCGCCAGTTTGTTAGGTTTTTATTCATCTTTATAATGAGGTAAAATTAAATATACTATTGTATTTACAACTTTTGAAAAAACGTGCAATGTTTGTTAAGTTGTAAGATAGCTCCCTCTAGCGCCTACTTTAAAAATCATATCGTCATAGTTTATATAGTGGAATAGAGTACGGGAAACTATTTTTAACAAAACTAAGTTCACTGAATTCTGCTGAGCCAACCCGGAGTTATGAGCAGACGTTTCATAAGTGAATTGTGTTCAGCAAGCCTCAAAGTATACGAAAATGGTACTTTCAACACACCTTAACAAGGCAACTTTACAATACCTACCGAGTTTACTGATTTATCGTTACGGTTGCGCCCTCTAGCGCTCGACTAAGAAACTTGAAAATAATTTCCTCAAGCCATACGACTAACACTTTCTGGGATATGGCCGAGAGCCATTCTTAGTGGGACACCCGGTACAATAGAGAGAATAAAGAATAACCTGGATGCAAATCAAGGATTGGAAAATACAATCCTCGCAAACTGTAAAAAGTGAAGCCGTCTATTATTGCATCACTCATCAAGAGACTTCATAAATAACATAATAAAAATATCAAAAAAAAGGATCTAAAAACAATGCTTTTTAAATAAATAACAAATAACTTAGTCCTCATCCTCAGGTAAATCTTCGTCTGTCGTGTACTCCGATTCCTGATCTGCTTTCTCAAGTGGATTTTCTTCTTCCGAATCTTCGAACTCCCATTGTGGATGTTCTGTGATTTCAGCGGGCGCTTCTTTCACGTCCAATTTGAAGTCTTTCTGCTGATCAAAGCCTATATATGAGTCCGACCTGAGGCACACTGTAAAGGAGTACATCCCTGGCCAGATGGGCGCGGTGAACTAAAATAAAAATATTACCGTTGTAGGCAAAGAGGCGATCATCGAAAAATTATGGTCTGCAAGGAAGAAACTTATAGCACACCATCTGCACGGTACCCCTTAGGAGGCAAAGGATTTCTTATCTCATCGGTAAATGAATAAAACTTTTCACCAGGTTATAGTATAGTATATGTACTATAAAAGAAAAAAAGTTGATGCATTTTAACTTAAACATCTGAATTTCAATTGGATAAAACGTATGGCACATAGTACACCTAATAATGCACAATCACCCTTATCTACAACCAACAAGGTCGGGAAATCCCTTTAGGAGGCAAGAGCTCTATCTCGTCGCTGAAAGAATAAAACCTATAACCAATTATAGTTTTTTAAATACTATAAAAGAAAAAAGGTCACTGCGTCTAAACTGGAACATTTGATTTTCAATGCGATGAAACACCGTACACTTACCATGCACCAGCATCAGGGTTGCTTTGTCTAAACCTACAAGGATGATAGGGAGACCCCTAAGGCCCGTATTATTAATATCCTGGTAACTTTATCAGCAAGATAATTTCTAAAGAAACCATTGTTAAGACAATTGTCTCCATAGAAATTATCTGGCTGGTAAAGTTACCAGGAGATGAATAATACGGGCCTTAGGAGGCAAAGGCTTTCTTATCTTATCTCTGAGAGGATGAAACGTATAGTTCTTTACGTACTGCTGAAAGGATGAAACCTATAACGAAATATAGCTCTTTATTCCATAACATAGAAGATATCCGCCTTATTTCTCACAGGCTACAATAAAAGCAGTAAAGGAAAAAAACAAGTTTCACAAAAAGTGGAAAATTTTTAAAAATCAAACAGACTATGATACTTTTAAGCTTTTGAGGAGTAGGACTAAACAACTAATTCGTGAAGATTTCGAAAGTTATGTTGATTATATTGAGAATGAAATACCGGTTAATCATAAAAAATTTTGGCAATTTGTATCATTAAACAAAAAAAATACAGGTATTCCATCATCAATGAATTATAACAATCTAGAGGCTAACGATAATCTTGAGATCAGCAACATGTTCGCTAATTATTTTGAAAGTGTGTTTATTAAGTCAACATATGTCAATCAAAACAACAGTTCGAATAATAACAATGATGGCCGATATGTTGCTCCATCGCATGATCATCTATCTCATCTTCAGTTCTCTGAACAGGAAGTGTTTGATGGCCTGAGACAGCTGGACCCCAAAAAGGGAGCTGGTCCGGATGGCATTCCATCTGTTTTTGCCAAGAACTGTGCTTCTGGCCTCTCTTTGCCCTTATTTTTACTGTTCAACCAATCTCTTAAAGCCGGTTTGTTTCCCCAGAAATGGAAACTGTCAAATGTGGTACCAATTTTTAAGGGTGGTCAAAAGAATCTCGCCAATAATTATCGTCCGATAAGTAAGTTGTGCATATTTGCCAAACTACTTGAAAAATTACTTTATAAATATCTTTTTAATCTTGTGAAAGGACAAATCATCTTGGAGCAACACGGATTTATGGCTAATAGGTCCATTGAAAGCAATCTTTTAATCTATACGGACTTCATAAAAGAAAGTATGGATAAACGTGTTCAGGTTGATGCCATTTACACCGACTTTAGTAAGGCATTCGATAAAGTTGATCAGGTTCTCATGCTAAATAAACTAAAATTGATCGGTGTGAGTGGTAGCCTATTGGAATGGTTTAGATCTTATATGTCAGATCGACAGTTCAGAGTATGTATAAATGGAGTCAATTCTGATATTCTTCCAGTTTCCTCCGGGGTGCCACAAGGATCGCATTTAGGGCCGTTATTATTTATTATTTACATAAATGACATTAAAAGCTGCTTCTTGAATTGTGACTTTGTAATTTATGCGGACGATTTGAAAATGTATAAGCAGATTCGTTCACTGGTCGATTGTGACCTCGTACAAGAAGATCTCCTGCGTTTTATCACATATTGCAAAAAAAATTATTTGTTTATCAATATAGATAAATGCTGCGTGATCTCATTTTCTAGAAATAAAAATTTAATTAACCAAGACTATCTAATTAATGGAAGCGTTCTTAAAAAAGTGAATCAAATAAGGGACCTTGGCGTAGTTCTTGATGAGAAGCTTTTATTTGATAAACATATAAACTCCTTGGCGCACAGTTGTTGTCAGATTTTGGGCTTTATTACTAGGCAGGCTAAATACTTTAAGAACACTAAATCTTTGATGTGCTTGTATTATGCGTATGTGTATAGCAAGTTAAATTTTGCATCTGTTGTATGGAATCCAATGTATGCTGTATATATAGATAGATTGGAAAGGGTGCAAAACAGATTCTTGAGATGTCTACTATTTAAGCAAAATTATATACTTCACGACATAAATACTGTAAGATTGCATTTTTGTATATTGTCTCTGCGGAATCGAAGAATTTTATCGGACTTGGTTTATATGTTTAAAATATCCTCGAATAGGGTTGACTCTCCATATCTGGTCTCAAGGATGGCGTTCAATGTTGCACCGCGACAACTAAGAAATAATTATATTTTTTATACTCCATTTCATCATACAAATAGTTCTCAAAACTCACCAATCAGTCGAATGATGAGAAACTCGAATCGCTATTTTTCGGACCTAGATCTAGATTTCTTTTCAACATCTTTGAATAGAATTAAAAAGGCTCTAAAACGAAGGCTTTTAGAATAATTAAATAAGTATCATAATGCTTCGTTTTTTCTTGTTGTTATTATAGGCATTTGCCATAATGGCAAATACTTCTTTTTGTATTGTTGTCCAATCATTAATATTATTAGCTTATAAGTACTGATATTGTTGTAGGATAGATATAATTTACTTATTATAAAATTAGTGGATACTGTCTATGGGATTTCCTGTTTGTATCCTAAATAAATAAATAAATAAATAAATAAATAACAGAAAAAAGGTTGCTATATTTAAGTAACAAATAAAAACTTCAACAATAACTTCAAAACGTGGCAAAGCTGGATGTTAGTCCTTTAAAGAATAATTGAACCCTTATTTCGTCTTTTATGCTGAGCACCAAAAAAACATTATGAAATTTTGCAAACTAGACTCAAATCTTGAAAGAAATGTTGGGGTTACGGTTAAAAGTGGTTATCAGTATATTTTAGATTAGTTGGTCGTCGGTGGAAATGACTTCTTGTTGTCAAATACAGTTCACGGTGACAGGAACTAAGAAACTCCCAATTTTATGGTATGTATCCGTAATCTTTGGCGATTACCAACTCAATAGGGCTAAAGGAAGGCGTACTTTAGAACATAAGAATATACTATTTAACATTTTTTTAAAACTTACCTTAAGATGGACTATCTCTTTATCTACCAGACTGGTAACGTGATACGGTGCCGTAAGTAAAGTTCTTGATTTCCTATCACAGATATACGTCCACCAGTATTCCTGTTTCTCATGGGGGAAGTATGAGCAATGTACCGGATGGGATGACTTTGATTTTCCTTCCAATGACTTTTCGCGCTCATGAATTTTGCGGAATTTTTCCCATTCCTAAAAATGTAATAGATAAAATAAAATAAAACTGTAAATTAAGGTCGCTTTTAAGTAGTCTTTACTCGTGAATAGCACTGATACGGTTTGTTAAGTTTTAGTTTGTAAAAATTCAGAACAGTAAAGCACGAAGGAAAGCATATCTGGCACCGATTTAGATGGATTGGAGGACCTTGTCGAATTGTCATATATATTTCCAATGAAAAAAATGGTGTAGAGAATTATAACTATGGGACCAGGAATGGAATACCGTCTTCGACAATGATTCCTCCTGATGCCATCATGGCCTTAAGTAGGTAAATAAGGCCGAAAGCGCTTGGCATCAGTGTTAATAAACAGTTACACTGAAATATAACGTTTTTTCCTTTCTTGAGAACACAGTGTACAACCAACTCCCCACATTTACTGCCAATATTGAATACAGTTAGGTTATTTTAATCAGATTAGATTGAAATTGTAATCATGTGCTTACCTCCCACATATTTATGCAAAATATTATTGACATACAACCATTTTTACTGGGCAAATGTGTAAAATTTTACCTGATCATCATCTTCAGGATTCGATTTCTGAGCAGCACTTTCATCGCCTGAAGATTTATCATCTTTCTCGTTTGTATCATCAGCATCACTCTCATCAGCTGATTCATCCGATTCTTCCTCTGCTTTCGGCTTTCTCTCTTCTTTCGTTTTTTGCTTTCTCTCAGCTGAAATACTAGGTGAATCTTCTATTTTTGTTTTGGCTATACTAACAGTTGGTTTACTTATAGGTTTGGAAGATTTTTTCGTTTTCTTGCCACCACCTACAGAAAATATAAATTAGCGCTTGCAACCAAAAATACACAATGATATTTAACTAGACTCGATAAAATATTGAGGTTCTGGTTAAAATAGGGATTAAAATAAAACGTTTTTCTATGGGGACGTCTACAAATTATGTAACGTAAGGGAAGGGAGTTCGGCCAGGCGTTACGGTCCTGGTACGTGGGAGAGGTGTGGGGGTCAGGTCAGTTCAAAGCCAGGGTCAAAATAGGAAATTTTTTCATTGGAACTAATTTTTTTTTTGTTTTCTGAATATATGCTCAAAACTTTTCGTAATAACGCACCGTTGAATAAAGGAATGGTGACGACTACCCATTATTGCCATATTCGCATAGGAAATAAAAGGTTCTCCCTTACATTCAGTTCTCTACACGTTCTGGCTACCGATCTTATTCTGTATGAAGTTTAATAACTAACTTGTGCCGACTTTTTTTAAAAGAACCATTAACAAAAAGACTTAAATTTTAAAAAATGCTACGATCCTCGATCTGTGTTAACAGATGCAGTACAGTTGGCTTGGTTAACCTGAATCATCGAAAGAAACGGAATTGGTCGATTTTTTCGTAATAATTACGGCGCTCATTGAGCCTTCGAAGAAAGCCAAAAGCAACAAAATCCAAAATTTCAAGATCATCTTCCAGAGCATCATCTACCAACTCATCTTCGATAATGTTCATATAATAATCCATATTTTTGCGTTTTGTGTCAAAATGAATTATCATGAAAAAATAAGGGGCACAACTAATCGCAAAACAACTTAACTGACCTTTAATTTGACCAAATTAGGCCAATTAGCTAATGCTAAAATACTTCCAAACAAAAAGACACAAAATACGCTAACATTACTTTAAAGGGCCGTTAGCCCAGTTTCTTTAAAAAAGTCGATGCAAGTGGCGGTAATCGCAGAGGAAATGTTGCGATTTTTTTTCACACATACATTTACTGAGGTCTTCGTCTAACACGCCTACCTATAACCATTTCTGCCATACATAAACATGTTACTATCTTTGTTTTACACATACACTACTGTATTTCTGTTTGACACATACTGTCTAACTTCTCTAACAGCATTCTAAAATTGTTGTGCTATGGCCGAAATTATTTCTTTTTTAACTGGATTTTGATAATGAAAAATGTCCACTAGAAATAGCCACTAGTATGGAAACAATGATGTCAAAAACTGAAAAAATAAAAACACCGGCAGTATTATCTTCGGCAATAGCCACATTTGGTCTTGGTGAGTAATTTCCATGTATCATAAATACCTATGAATATTTTAGTTTACCATTCTCGTAAGGTTGTTAATATTTTTTTCTCTAGGACTTACATTAAGGAATACCGACATTATAAAAACATTCAAATCAAATATTACTATATGACCAACATTTTTAAGTATGTGCTAATGCTAAAAAGTATTTAAAATGTTTTTATATAACTATTTTACAGCAGCTGATCACAGAGGAAAAAATATTCCAATTCTACGAACTGCGGCTGGACGTAGAATAAAAAACAACACAGAATTGGCATTGGCACACGAAATAAAAAATATAAGGAATAAACTTTTCTTGATAGTTATTTTAATAGTTTAATTATCCTTAACCCAGAAGTAAAACCAAAAATATGTTAACGAACGTTTACAAACATTTGCAAATGATTTTTAAAAACTCTGAAACTTTTTTATTCATCATTTTTCGCTAGCCATCTTTCTTTAAGAAATAATCTACCGTTTCCGTCACCTGAATAAAGAATGCTACATCCGCAAAATATGTTTAAATAACGTGCCAAATAAACTCCTCCCTCAAGCCTGACGTAAAGCACCTCTAATTGGCCGGTTCAAGTTTCATAACATAACTGCAGGCTGTTGTGTTACAACTCCACAACGGATACGTCAGGAGATTCATAATTAGCCGCGCATGCGTACCGAACCGCTAACTGGTTGGCCGTGCTATCGCCTATCTTGGAACTTTTTACCGACTCCTTTAACGTGTGAATATCTGCGTCCATTTTCGAAAGTAGTCGCATGCAGCAGTGCATGGTCGGATTAAATTTGTTTTTGTAAGTTTATTTTTACTTTTTTTTGATATTCCTAGCTTGCTCTTTATTAAAAAAAACATTTTTTATATATGTGAAAAATATTGGTGTCAATCCAAAATTTAACATAAGACGTATGTACGACTCTAACCAGCGTTTTTCAGGCTCGGTTTTTCATGATTAAAAATAAAGTAAATATCGCTCACCACGCCCAAAATTGATGATTTTTTCAAAAATCATGTATTTTATGGAGCGTAGATCTAAGAGCAGTTTTTCTTAAGTGCCATTTTGTATATTCCTAATAAACCATTCTCGCTTCTTCCCGCACTATTTTTTATATTATAAATTATTATCACACTTCTTCCATAAAAAATGGTTCAATTAAAATGTTTACTTTAATTTTTCTCTTTCAAAATAAATACCCAATTGTTTTTTGTTTTTGTTGTAAAAATATTTAATTGTATTGGGTTATATTTTTGTTGATTTAAAATCGCTCTAAAAAAGGGAAAAAGACAAGTATATAATAAAAAAATACTATAAAATATTATTTGCTTTACTCGTTTTTCTTTAAAATTGCATCATAAATCAATAACTAAAACGATATGCGTCCAAGTCTCAATCTCTATATAAAACAGGACTTTTAGACGAAAAAGTTTAGGAACTAAATTTCCTGCAAGACCTTTGCAATTTAAGCCAAGTATACATTATTTAAATTAAGACTCCAAGCGTGAGACGAAAAATTAGGTTGCAATTAGATTCTTAGGCCCGAGCTCCTAGGCTCAGGGGGGCTGCAGCCAGGCAGCCCCTCCCTCCTAAATACGCCACTGTCTATAAACACATCTAAATAAGAACTAGTGGTTATTCCAAAAATGGACAGCGTCGTCCTCTACGGGTCAAAACAGCACTAATAACTCTAGGACGAAAAAATCGATTTAGTTGATTGTGCCAAATGAAATTTTTAGGTTTAAAGCTTTCTCCCAACTTATCTACCTCTTTTCTGCTTTAGCCAAGCCGGCCTCTTAACTGCTAATGCCGCTTCGTTATCACCGTCGGCTCCAATATCTTTATTGTCTTCAGTACCATTTTCGTTTATCTCCGGGACCTCCTTGACAGTATCATTACCAAAAAGGATTGACATATCTCTTCTTTCTAGATTAACGGTCACCGTAACTATTGCGCCGGCAGTGACCTCTGTGGGGTTTTCATCATCCATAACTAAAAAATTGAATAAGAGTATAAAGTTAGCATTATAATATTGTATTTGTATTGAAAACAATTTCAACTGTATTTCCTGAGTGATTTTATATTTAAAATCATCCTAAATTAACACTTACAGGTTTAAAATGACAAGTGTCACTTACCCTCAACAGTAATCTTAAAATCAATATAAGGCATTCTCCCAAGAACTTTTATGACATTATCATACTCTTCATCGCTTAAACTTCTAAGTAAAACTCTTCTGTCTTCGCCTTTCAATTGGGCATATTGTTGTAATGACTTAATTTGACGTTTCTTAGACATAAAATACTTAAGATTATCGTCATTTATATAAGGCAACTGGAGAAGTGGGGATTTGAATTCCCAAAGTCCTTGCACTACCATAGGACATAATTTCATGCAATTTTCTATTGTTTCTATAGTTGGTAAATTTTTTACTGAAAAGAAAATTAAAAAATTTGTATCGACATTTAATTGTTGAAAATTAATTTCAAAAAAATTTTCAATGATGCCTTATAATTTTGACAACTCTATTGTCAATATGACATATGTTCCACCCTGGGTTTTAGCATTACGTGACTTCTTTAGATACAAAAGTAGGTAACTAACTTAAAATTACATGCTATATTTAAATAATCTCAAATATGAGGATTTTTAATTACAAAGTTTCAACTGGTAAGTATCTCCAGTCGTCTTCAGGTCAAAATGTTAGTGTTGTTAATTTTCGTCTTCCACTGTCTTTATTCGTTTTAATCACATTACAATTCATAAGTATATCCAGTCGTCTTCAGGTAAATACTAACGTATTTAGTATCTCCAGTTGAAACGTTGTGATTAAAATAAATAAAGATAATGCAAGTCCAAAACTATTTTCATTTCACTTCATTGTGGGGAATTTTAGGGTGCAAAATAAATTTAATAGTTGTGAATTATTATTATCTAGTTGGTCATTTTTTTCTAAGATTTGCGACCTTCTTTAATAGGGAACCGAGTAGGGAACATTCACATATTTTTTTGTCGCTTAAAAATGTTCAGTCATATGAAAAAAAGACATAATATTCGAAATATTTTCTTGAATAACACCCCATTTTTAATAAGTAGGTTAAAATATACTTACTTCTTCTAGCATACGCTAAAAGGATTAACTGATTGACACAATTAACTTGTTCCTGAATAAGATAAGGGCATTTTCCTATAATATATCTTCTATCTTTTTCTAAAGTATTAGGATTCAATGGTATTCTACTAAGGTGCGCGTGAATGATAGATCGCGCCTTAATACTGTAGAGGTAGCATAGCGGTCTCTCCTTATTTTTCTCATTTAGATTTGGTAATTTTTTGATAAGCTAAAAAAATAATTTTTTGTATAACATCAGTTTTGTGGGTGGACGCATGATGGTTAGGCTAAACTTGTGCTTGTAAATCTACAAGTAGTACATGTTTTATCTTAAGAGCCTTCCATACCAGCGTGAAACGCGGCATCGTGTCCTGACTTGCCTAATTGAAAATTTAATTAAAAAATTTCACTAAGGGGTGCACAAGAACTTCTAGTTTAGCGGATGATACCTTAATTTTTTTTTTAAATTGAATTTTTTTTTAAGGTTCAGCTATATAGGTTCAACTTATATCATCAGCTATGTAGAACACAAAAATAGAAATATTACGACTATTCATCTTAATTTCTTATTTTCCATCAAAATTACAATATTATTTTTAAAATCTCCACTGACGCCCCGCCCCTTAATTCTCCTGAAATTCGTTTATATAATATTTTGTATATGAAAAAATAAATTTTATTGCCATCGCCAGACGCAGGACAGTATGCATGATGTGGAGAAAATGCACTATTTGTTCGTGATGACCCATCTACTACTGCTTACTCTTAAGTTGTGAAGCAAATACTAACTGTATTTTTACAAAAAAAATACCATAATCTATGATAAATATTTAACAAATAATAATATATTTAAAATCTCACTATCATCTAATATAGAATTTCACAATCGTTTGAGATGTTACAAAACGTGGCAAAACGGTCTTTTCAGGAACGAATAAATCCTCATTTACGTTTTTTATAGATGGACAAAACAGTTAATTTTAAATAAATAGTTGCAATTGTTACTGTTATTTAGTTTCTTTCAAAATTTTGCTGGTGTTCGGTAGACTGTTGAAATAATTGGGGTTAGCCGACGACAGGTGCAAGCCAAAACAAGCCAGCAGTCTCCCTACGTCTCGCCTCGCAACATTTAAATCACATTACAAAAACGGGACAACCTGTATTATAGTTTCTAACCTGTTATTAATTTCTAAAGATAACAGTTGCGACCTGTTAAAATATCTTAACATAGCTAATATAATGTGTCTGTAAAATTTGTATCCAAATGTAATACATTTTAAATAAATGTATCTTTTAAATTAATAAGACAGCTTTAAAGAGGTACTTTTAACTTTTTGCTTTACTTACTTGAGGAACTTCTTCATTATCGGATTGCCTTTCTTCAATTTCTGAGTTATGCTTCTTGTCAAACTCAAGACTTGCTGCTAAAATCATAATAACTCTTTTAAGAGCCATGTGGGGAGTTTTGTGAAAAAAGTAGTAATACATCTGTGTTGTGTCCAAAAGTACCTGATCTCCTGTAAATTTGATACTTCTATACCACCAAGTCCCAACCTACAGTAGAGAAAACAAAATATATAAATTTGCATTTAGCGATGTGTCTGTCGAGTCTTTACCACCTTAACTTTATAGATACTTCAGCGGTAAATTAAAGAAAGTAAAAAAAAGCTCACTTAAATGTGAAATCTTCCAAAAACAAAGTGGGGCATCTAGAAACGTAGTTAAAAAATAATGACGGATATAGGACAAAAAATTTTTAAATACTGACCAATTAGGTAATACCATGAACAAAGTATTCATCAAACGGTTAAAGTCACAATGACATATGCAATACAAGTCCCCCACCCTTAAGAGGGAGATTCAATCGGGACACGCTGTATACATCTGACGTTCTCAAGGGGAAACGTAAATAGTTTTGTCTATGGTAATGGGCTTTTTTACTAAAATTTGATCCTATTGTATGGAGCACGAAAAAATAAAATTTTCTACGGTTTCAGTTTTTAAATTCTTCAAATATTTACTAAGAATATAATTAAACAAAGTACGCTCTCCGATAAAAACACGCAGAAGAAGGTACCGAGGTCACAACAAAACCGGCAAATGGGCAACCCAGGTAGGGTGGTCCTTATTTATAGGGTAGATTTTTTAAATCTTAATTTTCAAAATATGTACCCTTTAATTTTATTCCAGTTGTTGTAAACATGGTACCTGTAAATTTTCAGGTTGATTGGGCAACTCTAACACGTGCCGCATTGACCTTGAAATTTCAATATCCCCAAATAATTTTCTAAGTTGTGATTTCTTATTTTTATTTTTTGTTCAGATCACGATTTAATATATAAATCAAAAGTAGTGTTTCTTTATTAAAAGTGTTCGGTTTCTATTCTATTTCGAAATGCCCCGTTCGAAAATCTATCTTGTGGGTACAATGAACAATCAAATACGGGCAGTAAACTGCCTTCAAAAAGGAATTGTTTAAGTGTTTTATTATGAAGATCTAAGTATTGAAGAACACATTATAAAACATCAAACGTCTAAACGAAAAAAAACTCGTCGAGATATTTTAACACAAAGGCTAAGTGCTGCATTAAACAAATGTAGATTCAGTGACAGGGATGCAGTTCACATTTTAACTGCTTGTGTAGATGGACTTGGTTTAAACACAAATGACTTTGTTATAAATCGTTCTTCAATCAAAAGAGGAAGAGGGGAATATCGTAAGCAAGTTGCAATGGAGCTTCATGCTGATTTTATGGATAAGGACATAGAATTTGTTGTTGTTCACTGGGATTCAAAGATTCTACCTGATTTATGTGGCAAAGAGAAGGTTGATCGCCTTCTTGTTATCGCAACCTCTCAGAACATTGAACAACTTCTTGCTGTTCCTAAATTGGCTTCATCAAAGGGGGAGAAAGTAACATTAGCTGTTTATGAAACCTTGCAGGAATGGTCTTTAGAAAATAAAATACAGGCTTTTGTTTTTGATACAACAGCTTCCAATTCTGATCGTTTAAATGGAGCCTGTATACTTTTAGAACAAAATTTAAAGAGATACATTATTTTTCTAGCTTGTAGGCATCATATTTACGAAATCATGCTAGCAGCAGTTTTCGAAGAATCCAAACTTTCTACCCAGTCTGGTCCGGACATAGCACTTTTTAAAAAATTTCAAAAACACTGGAAGAGTATTACAGGGCCAAGTTTTCTATTTGGAACACTGAAAATGATATTTGTGAAATCGTAGCGGATGTAAGAGAGGATATTCTCTCTTTCGCACATAAAAAAATAAAGATTTTCCTAGGGAAGATTACAAAAAATTTCTTGAGTTGGTTATAATTTTTTTGGGCGATAACCCACCAAATGGTATAAAGTTTAGACAACCTGAAGCTTATTATCTAGCTAGGTGGATGGCAAAGGGAATTAACTGTTTAAAAATATTTTTATTTGGAGAGCAAGTTAAGCTTAATATGAAAGAACAATATTCAATTAAAGATGTTTGTTGTTTCATAATTAAATGTTACACTGAACCATGGTTTTCGTTAAGTGATGCTATTCAAGCGCCCCTCAATGACTGTAGATTTATAAAAAGATCGGAAGGTTATAAAAATAATAACAAACAAATCGCTGAGAAGGTGCAGAAGAAATTTTTAAATCATTTATGGCATCTTAATGAGGAATGTGCGGCAATATCTGTATTCGACGAAAGAATTGGTATTCAGAAGAAAAAGAATATAGCAAATATTATATTACAAGAAGAAAATGAGGAGGAAGAGAATGACGAAATAAGAAAATGGTGTCATTTGAAGAGCTCGATGAGTGTCTTAAAAAAGATTTCCCAGAAAGTGTTACCACAAGCCGATCACGAATTCTTTTTAAACGATTCAACATTCCAACAGATTTTTTGAACGAAGATCCTGTTTTATGGAAACACCATCCAAGTTATATTAAGAAATATAACATTCTCTTATCTATTAAAGTAGTTAACGATGTTGCTGAGAGAGAGGTGTTAAACTCATGGAGGAGTTTAATAGCAAAATAACTAAGAATAAGGATCAGAAACAGTATTTGCTTAAGGTTTTTTTATCACATGTACGTTTTTACTACCTGATTTTTTGTTGTCTTGTTGGTATAAATTTGGCATCATTTATATTTCAATTATTTGTAATATAGAAAATATTTCTGTAAAAGATGATCAAGGTATTAAAAGTAAGTTATGATTCTATTTTTTTTTTCAAATTGTCCAACGATATAGGAGGAGATATCCAGGATGCAGTAAAGCTGTTTTAGCTCAATCTTTCGAATAGACCAATTTCCTTTCCTGTATTTTTTAATACATTATCTTGTAATAAATTTTTGCTTTTTAAAATACGTTTCTTCCAATTTCAACGTCAATGCGGCACGTGTTAGGATTGAAATATCGGCTTAAGATTTCACACAATTTTATTCTATATAAAAAGGAATAAAATGGAAGGGTACTGTTTTTCAAATGTTATTTTTATAAAATAAGGATCACCCTACAGGACAGCCTTCATTCGAGACGCTCCGACCGGCCCCGACCCATCTTAGACCTGACTAATCCCTCGAGACTGGTGTTCTATTTATAATTTGCTCTGTTATTTTTTCATTAAATTATCGGAACAAAGATAACAATAATCGGTCGCACGGCTCGCAAATAAAAGAATTGCGCGGTTAATAGGATGACGTACACACTTTCTCGCCTCATGTGTTTTAACTTGCAGCTTGCCCGCCTGGTTTTTAATTGTTTCTAGAAAAAGTTTGTGATACTTGAGGAAGATTTTTATTATTGGGATAAGTTTTCAATAGGTTCTAGTTCAGGATGTTATTGCTGAATATGATCAATTCGATTATACTGAAAAAGACCCCTTAGTTCCAAGCATTTATTTAAATGTAGAAACCTTAGTACGGTTTTGTTAAAAACCACGAACTTATCGACTCCATTGTAGATAACGATTTTTCTCAACATTACAATACTGAACAAAACAGAAACAGGACAAAAAAGGAAATATTGGCAAATTTGACAAAAGTTCGTTCTTTCTTATATTGCCGCATAATATTTTTGCCACTACAAATTCTGAATCATTGCTACCAACAGACAGGTATTTGGTAGATTCAATAGCTTCACCCCTTAAAGGAAACAAATTATACCTTTTTTTTAAGTTTAATATTACAAAAATTGGTATTGCCAAGAAATTACCAAACCAAAACGAGTTTCAAAATAACATTTATGTCTACTGCGAATAACACCAGTAAGCAACGGAATTCGACAAAATTATATTTTATAGAAATGAATAAATGGTATAGTTCAAATAACAAAATTAAAAGATCTGTCTTAAAATGTACTTACCACAATTGGAAGAGCGACCATAAAGACTAATGCATAAAGCCCAAGCACCCAAACACTATTCTCTTTCTCTACAATCCAAGAGGGAAGAGCAATTCCAAAACTCATAGCACCGGGACCGTCAGGATTTCCATATTTTTCCCAATTTCTTTTAGCTTCTTCATCCGTGAGAGCCTAAAAAAGAGTACACTGTAAACGTGTCTGGTAAAATTTAAAAAAAATAGTGAAGGATTCGTTTTGAGCACCGGTAGCGTTAAAACGTACGGGTACTTAAAATCTAGGTTTTTTGTTTTTGTTCAAGTATGGGTATTAAGTAGCCTACTCATGTTAAGTCGGCCGGTCGGAATTTACCGGAGAGAAAATGGCCGGCCGGCCGGCCGATTTAATAATAATGATACGGTTTATTTGTAGTATTTATATTTACATAGATCTTAGTATAATATAAATAGTAATAGTTAATATTATGTTTTTGAACCAAATACTACAAAAGGGGGCCACACAGTTAAATGACGGGCCAAGGATTGTTAAAACTGAACGTGTGTAGTCGATTGCCGGCCGGCATTGGACTGCAGGCCTACTTTCACTTCAGACGAAAATGTTGTTATTGAAAATAGCTGAAAGAACTTAAAAAAGTTAAAATATCAAAGATTTTATTAATTTGTACCGCAAACCTAAATGTTGGTGGGAAATAAAAGACTTTATATGCCAACAGAGCTTTTGCAAATGAAGGCTTATAAAGAATTACTTTTATAAAACAGTAGATGTTGAAGCTACTGTAGGATCTGTGGAATATAAGATACATAATATGAGAAGTACATTCAGAAAGGAACTTTAGTTAGTAAGTAAGTAAGTAGTAAAGTTAAAATAACAAAAAAAAGCAGAATTTGTCTGATTGTTTGAGTTCTCATATAAGCTCCATGTAGGAGAAATTGCAACGTATTTTTAACCACTCTTTCATCCAAATTGTTTTTCCTTTCCTTTTTCTCTGCTCTTGTAATATAATAACAATTACCGCTGCGCTCCCTTCTTGTGACATGTTTGAACTGACGATAAAAAAATGCGTGTATAGTGAAATGGAGGCCGCAATCCAATCCGGCCATTATCGGTGAACAAAACTGAAGGTGTGACTATCGGTAATTGCGGGTCGGCAAACGGACAATCCCCGGACTGACGTCCGCCTGCCGGCCGACTGAATGTGAGTAGACTCCTTTAGGGACGTAAAAAATGTGGGACCTGCAGAAAGCTGTTTAAATAAGCCAATAGGAATAAGAAATTGATAGGGGTTTTATTAATTAATTAATTGTGATTTTATAGTGTTCAACTTTTTATGTGGTAAGTATATATTGTTTTTTTTTTGCATTTAATATATGAAAATATTCATGTTGTGTTTTGCATATTTTGATGTGTTTTTCTTGGATATAAGTCTCCTTTCGGCTTAATTGAATTTACATTATACTACTACTGTATTGTCTTATTACAGATGCCCAGAAAGTACAAGACAAAGGAAGACGCTACGCCAAGGGTTGCCTTTGACCCTGAAAAGCAGTAGAAATAGTTAAAGCAGATGGTAGTTTTAGGGGAACTGCTAAATCATTTAAGAGTTTCTCTGATGATGCTTAAGCGTTTAGTTAGAAGTGGCAAAGATACAATTCTGGGATATAAAAAGGTCCAAGGTGCTAATAAGCCCCAGTAATGAAGACTTAGACACATTAAGCCTTTATGACAGTTCTATAGATTCCAGTTTTTAGGCCAATCAACTGAATCAAAAAATTGAGGAGGTTGTGACTGCAAACACTTATTTACATAACAAAAATTTTGTCATTGTTAAATTTTCTATTAAATAAAAACAATTCAGTATTTTTTTGGTAAAACGAAATTGAAGTAATTTTTTTTAAGGAAGAGATGAAACCTTCCAGTTCTTTTACCCTGAAATTCCTGACAAAAGCTTTGTCCAACGAGTAGACTGCGTTATAAAATTTACTACATTACCTGCAGGTGATATAAGTTTTCCTATCCATTTTGCGAAGTATTAATTTCAGTACAATAAAGTGCAGCAAGTAATTCATACCATATAATAAAAATCAAAATAAACTAGTGTTTATTTTTTATTTATGGGGATCAAGAAGTATCCTCTATATAAACTTAATTTTGCAATCTGAGAAAGCTATCAAATGTTAGCGGCGCCTTCGCCCTTGTTGACAATACAGGGTGATAAGGAATTGGTGTATTATATTTTAAGGGAGTGACTCCTTGGGTATCTTAGAAATATATACTTATATTTTTTTTAAATAGCTGTCTAAAAACTTGGGTAAGACGCACATGAGGAAAATTTAGACACGTTAGATTACGTCGTCTGTAAGCCGTTTCGCGAAATGAGAAAACATGACGTAAAACTTCGCCTTGCGCGAATCCAGTCACCAGTCTAAATAATATAATGGCGTCAAGTCGTTCGGTTTTACCTTTGCACTATATGTTTATGGTAAAACAAATAATTTTCAGTTCCAACTTAATAACATGTTCTAAAGTTAGTCTTTTGGCACAGTTGTGTCTTGTTTTTATTTACTGAATGAGAAAGCAAACTTGTCCTTCACCTTCTTGATGACCCCTTTGGAGAGTAGATATGATTTTGTTGTAAGGTGAACTTGTGGCAAAATATTTAACCGTTGATTGGATTTATAGTCATTGTTTTTATTGTTTTATTACGGTAGGTTTTTTTGTTTAACTTAACAAACAAATGTTATTCTTTCTTTAGAACTCCTCCAGTGGCGGCGTGGTAAAGCCATAATACAAAAAATCAATTTTCTCGTTTATTATAGTGATAAAAAAAATGGTAAGAGTAAAAAATTATGTTGCTCTATGTATGGCATAAAATGTGTCCCAATTTTTTCCTGGAATCTTGAAGGATTAAATAAATACACACATAAAATGTTCATAAACTGGTTACACTGCCAAACTTTGGCCTACAACCTCCTCATTTAATACCTAGAGAAGCACTGACCCAAAATCTTTGTTTCCCAGAAAGAAACATATGGCAGGGAAATCCCTCAAAATCGATGTAAGTATTACACTTAAGGTACGTCCAGAGTGGAAGCGTCGCGTCCGCGTTGCGTCGATAGTTAAACAATCTAGTGTTATCAAATGCAAACATCCAGAGTAATGCGACGCGACGCTCGACGCTCTTAAGGTACGTCCAGAGTGGGAGCGTCGCGTCCGCGTTTCGTCGATAGTTAAACAATCTAGTGTTATCAAATGCAAACATCCAGAGTAATGCGACGCGACGCTCGACGCTCTTACTCTGGATGTTTGCATTTGATAACACTAGATTGTTTAACTATCGACGCGACGCTCGACGCAACGCGGACGCGACGCTCCCACTCTAGACGTACCTTTAGACTTTTTATGATTTACTGAAAACATGGCAATTAGCACTTTTTTTTATTATGTATTTTAGAACATGATTATGTTTTACAAAAAAAAAGTTATTTTTAATATGAAAAAAGATAGGGTTTTATTGCTAAAATGAATACTCAACCAACCATCTTTTTTTAAGATAAATAGGTATTTCTGTTTTAAATATTCTAATAATTATCCAAAAATATGTCTTCTTTTGACAATTATTTTTTTTTCTCTTTAAAAGCTGCTTTTAATTGAAACAAAGATTGTTGGTAAGGTATTATTGAATAAGTAATTTAAAAAATGAGTATAAGTACCTATAATTAAATTTTAAAAACCTCAAAGAAAATGTATATTCTTTAATATTGCTCTTTTCAATTCCCCAGAAAAGTAATTACTTACTTTTTTAAACAGAATAACCTATAAAATTGTTTATAAAAATATATTTGTATGAAAAACCATAAACCATTTCGATTTATACGCTTCTAAACTTTCATATAAAATAGTCTGGTTCTCAGGCAACCACATTTTATAAAACCCTAAGAATAATAAATGCCTTATTAAATTGTCTTTTAAAGTAATAGCTTTTTTGCCTGTAGACTTATCAGGACTCTATGTCATAATGTTTGTGTTTTATCCGAGGTTTTATCTCATAAATAGGATTACATTTAGGTAATTAATTAAGAAAAACAAAAATTATCAGTACCCATCTCATCACTGAGGCTCACATGATTTATATTTGCAATATTTGTATTGATCATGTAATAATTACTATAACTTATAAGTTTACCTGATAGGCCTTTGATAATTTCATAAATTCTTTTTCATTTCCAGTATCTTTATCAGGATGAAGAATAAGTGACAACTTTCTATACGCTTTCTTGACTTCGGCCTGACTCGAACCTGGTGAAATTCCTAGTATTTCGTATGGGTCAAAATTGGCCATTTCATAATCAAATTGAGATACTTTATAGGCCAAAAAAATTAAAATTATCCAACCAGTTACAATGCCTGCTTTTGTTAAAAAGTTTTTTGTGCCTCGCCAGGGTTCCGCATGCTTCAGATGTTCTTTTTTGGCTTGACATGGGGGACAGTGGCATTCTTTCTTTTCTTCTTCAGGATCTATAAAAGGAAATTATATACTGTGGTTACTAATTTAACCTAAATGAAAATAAATATTAAGAATATTACTTAAGTAACTATATCGATATAACACATGACCATATATTGTATCTACATAGGTAATTAGAAATAAAAACACGTATTTTAAGAATGAACCAAATTACCGCTAGGCAATGTGTTGGCTAAAATTTTTAAGTGTTTATTTACTTACCCCGTTTCTTTTTCTTCGGCCAGTAAAATAAAGTGACTGGAATTAAAATTAATGCTAAAAATGACAATAGGAAATAGAAAAACGTTCCACCACTTTCATCATATTGGAACTTTTGGCCCATTTTTTAAAATTTCAGATGAGGGCCACTATTCGACAACCAACGTGTCATTCATAAAAATTTGTAAAGTTTTGCTATGAAAAAAGAACTGTCACTGTCAGAGTCAACAATCAGTTTTGCCAACACTAAGGATTCCACGTCCCCAAGTCGTCTTTTGGACTCTATGTTGCCAATGAAACAAAAATTAATTTTAGATTAATACAGCACAGAGGAGAGCTTTTTTTTACAACAATGGCCTCTAACTGTTTAAGCCTCCAGCCAAATAGTACGGAAGAGTCAGCACTAGCGTTATCTGGTTTGTTCCCACAGCAGTCACTGACAGTCCGTGACAATCAGGATTCTGCGCAATATAAGGTCTGTTCCTACAAACAATCACGGACAAGTTTGACAGTTCTCTAACCAATCCAAACACCCAGAAATCCGCGTCCGAGTCTATTTCGCAGAATCCTGATTGTCACGGACTGCTGTAGGATAAAGCCTTTCGTCGGACGAGGATTTTTTGGTGTTTGGATTGGTTAGAGAACAGTCAAACGCGTTCTGCATTTTAGAATCAAGAACGTGTCAAGAACTTTCTTATGGTCATACTAAAGAGGTCTGACAGCTTTGGTATCTAATTTTCAAACTATTTTATTTCAAACTAATGGAATAAACAAGAATTCCTTTGATATTTATTTTTTCTTTGTCGTCAGTCAATTTGTGGGTTTTTGGTCACAAGTAATAAAATATAAGTAAAAAAAAATGTTATAATACTATTGGATTGGAGTAGACGTTTTGATGTAATATAATAAATAATCATCGCCTTCTCGATTTAAGAAAAGTGAGTGCTGTCTTCTAATGCCCATATTTGTATTCCTTGAGATCCTACTCGGGGAAAATCTTAAGTGTGTCAAAACTTGACATTGATTAATTACTGGGTTTGGTTAATACAAATCTGTCTCGTCGATCTACGTCTACCCAATGGTGGAGTTTTGCATTCGCTTAATAGATCTATGACCACGGATGTATCGCGGCTGCTCCGTGTTCGATATTTCTACTCTTACATGGGTTTGGTGAATACTCCGCGTCGTTTGGCTCGAGTATTATATGACATTACATCTGCATCTGCTTGATTTTTTCAAAATCGACCGCAGTATTTATGGACTAGGATCTTCATTGATTAAAATGTTAAGCGAGGCTAGGCCTATAACTCCTCTTAATTATTGATAAAACATTAGCTAAAAACTAGTACATTAAGTTCGTGTTGTGTGAGGGGTTTAAACCTGGGTCCCTCATTGTCGTGGTAGCCTGTATGGACCTGCCTGGGGTTGTGGTTGGTGGGAATGGCGTATTAACGGGTTCTGGCTTTGTTCTGCTATGTTGAAGTAATTGTTGCTGGTGTTCGTGATGTAGTCTTGGATTGTTTCCTGTGTAATGTGGTATTAGTATTTATGGGCATGAGCCTTCCTTAAGTTCTAGAAGGCCATGATCTCAACCAAAATTAATTTTTACTAGAATTTAAATTGACCGCCATAGAATATACGGAAGCAAGTGGCGCTACTATTAGCTGTCAAAGGAACTATAAATAACCAACTTCCTTTCATGGTGGACGTCGTGTCCCCTTAGATGTGTTGATAATAGTTTTTAAGTTTTTATATAAAAATGGTGAGTCGGTTTTAATTAGATTTGCTAGTTTAGTTGCTTAAGGTACCGTTTACGTATCAGGATTACACATTTCACTTAATATTTATTTAGTTATATTCCTTAGGCTATTAAAGATCGGTTTACCACGTGTGTTGTAGTGGTCCATATTTTTACTATTTTATCTTTATACCCCGAGATTAAATTACTACCTGGTAAAAAATTAAAATATTTGGCATTTATTCTATGCTTTACTAGTCGACAGTGCCTATATTATAAAAATATTAAAACTTTTAAATTAGGTAAATGTTTACATTTGACGTTACTCTGACCCGCTCACGTTTCTTGCTTATTGCTTCACCTTCATTTTAGAGGTACTGCTTTTAATGCATAATTTTAAATTTCATGTTTTTTAGGCGTTATCTACGGCTCGCCCCCTTGTTAGTATTTATAATGAGAAATCTGAGGAAGTTAAGGGATCAAGCGTTGCTCTCCCTGCTGTCTTCAAAGCTCCAATCAGACCTGACGTTGTTAACTTTGTTCATCAACAAATATCCATGAATCACCGTCAACCTTACAGTGTTAGTGACAAAGCTGGTAAGTACAATGGTTACTGTTAAGGGATTTAAAAATATGTTATTTTTAATTTAAATCCATTCTATACTTAAAGCGTAATGTCCCTATAAGTGGGGCATTTTTATTTTTCGACACCTACCAAAAGTTTCAGAAAATCCTACTTCAAAGCAGGCAAAAGTTTCTAATATAGTATGCTTGTTTTATTATCTCTAAATTTCCTTATTCTCCTATTAATTCAAATTCTTTATTCATGCTACTATACAAGAATGTATTTACATACGTCAATGTTAACAATAAAAAAAGAAGATTAAAAAAAAATATGTTTAAATAAAAAAGTGAATTTGTAAAGATTTACCATGTCAATTTCATTTAGAATTTTACTCCACACTATGAGTGAACATAGAAACTGAAAGTTGCTTATTTTATTTGCTAGTAACTTAGCTCTAACTTGATGCTCAACCTTCAACTGAATTCCTTATTTAGTAACACTAGGCTGTTTAATTGTCTGTGACATTTGAAGCAATTGTGATATGGTGGGATGCTCCCACCCTGAACTGATCCATTCATATATCATCTAGCAATGACCCTAATGCCATAGCAAACAGACTCCAGTTTTTTTGTTACAGTGTTTAAATTAACTGACCAGTCGAAGGATTCATTTATATAGATATGTATGTATCTACAAATTTTACATTGTCTTTCGACTGTTAATTGTTGCTTTTCTTTTTTATAATTAATCTGTTAATTTAACGATAAGTTTAACTTTCACCTTCCAAATTAGTGTCAGTGGTGAAATTAGCAATGTGTTGGTTTTCATCCTGTTATGTGAAGAGTTATAATGAAGAGTCTGTAAAGGGCCCTAATAAATAAATAGTAAATGAATCCAAAGAAAAATATTAAAAAAATACATTTTAATTACAAAATATGCCTGTAGCCTTTTTCATTATTATCATTATGATAGCTTTAGACAGTAGTCCGGTAAACTGTCGTTATTTATAATCTGTACGCGCACTAAGTCTATTTAGTTACATCGTAAAAACTGTCACTATCATCATTCTAGGTTCGGTTCTTTAGGTGAATATCCAGGCGGTTTTTAAGAGCATTAAGCATAGGGGATGTAACCATCTTGTCTGGGAGGTCATTCCATTTTTTTATACCAATGATGATCTGCTTTTGGTCCGTGTTTATGAATCTTTGTGATTATTTACAAAAGCACTGATTTTTTACATATATTCTTTATTATTTACTACTAGTGTTCATTACTCTTTACCTAAAAACCCATTTTTTACATTTTAGGGCATCAAACCTCTGCCGAATCCTGGGGTACGGGTCGTGCTGTTGCTCGTATCCCCCGTGTGCGCGGTGGTGGTACTCACCGTTCTGGCCAAGGTGCCTTCGGTAACATGTGCCGCGGAGGTCGCATGTTTGCTCCAACCAAGCCCTGGCGTCGCTGGCATAGGTAGGGTAGGCAGGTATAGAGGGTGAACTAATTAGGCTATTTATAATTTTTGCTGGCAAGTAATGTTTTTTTGCAAAATGAATATGGATTAGTAACAGATTAAAAACTTTTGTATGGGAACATTTTGTAAAAGCTGATTGTAAAAATCTTGGAATTTTTTGAATATTGCACCTAGTCTAACTTACATAATATGTTGTTTTAAACTTATAATAAAAACATTTTAAAATTGTAAATTCATATAGCCCTCAAACTAAACAACTTTATACTAAGGTAAGTTTACCTAAATTGACTTATTTTGGTCTAAGAAATAATAATAATAATATATTACTGAAGTAATTAGAATGCATCACTTATATGAGGTAGGTTTTGGTAAAGACCTTTTACAAACGCCCTGAAATAAGCTATTTTTCGAAATAACTTGCTCCCAATTGTAGCCCTAAATTAAAAATCAATTGCATGACAAAAGTTTGAATTTTTCAATATATGTATTGTGATTGTATTTAAAGACGAACTATTTATACATAGTGTTATAGAATTGACGCATTATATTTAAATGGGTGACTCCTTATCTATCCTAGAGAAACACTCTCTATTTAATTTTTTTCAAACTACCCTCTAAAAATTTGGTTAAGTATCCCTAAACCTAGTTGGGCGGGTGCCAATGAGCTCTTCAATAACAACCGGATATGAATGACGACGGTCGGCTGGCCACTTATTTAATGTTTCCAGCAATGAAAATTAACGTTTCCAGGCAGGCAGTGGTCTCACTGCATCCGCGTTCGGTTTTTAAATTCTATTTAAATGTTTTTGTGAATAAACAAACATTCAATGTTAAGTTGCTCAAAAACATGATAATATAACGGTTTTGGGCAGAGTTGTATTTTGTGGTGTGATGTAGTAAAGTATCTAAAAGAAAAGATTGGATTTATAGCTATTGTTTTTGTTATGGTTTTGGATTTAATATAAGGATTTATCTGTTTAATTATAATGCATCAATTCAATTACACCCTGTACAAATAGTTATGGTGGTTACTAAAAGTTCTGGAAAATGTTAAATAAAAATGTATTCTTGAAAACCTGATAAAAAAAATTTAGTATTTAGAACATACACTCTTTATTACGAGTCCCACCAACAAACAAAAAAGCTAGTTCCCAAGGGCGGGAATTTTAAGTGCATTATTTGCCAGCAAAAACTCCTATTTTTAGGTAGTGCGCGCACAAAAGTTGTGAGACTATACAATTTGACGAATTTATTTAAAATTCTGTAGGTTTCCAAATTAAAGTAGTATCCATCAAACTTGGTAGAAATTTCAAGGTAATAGTAGATACTAAACTTAATTGATTATGATTAAAATTCAAATTTTTTTTAATTGGTGATTTTTTTTCTTAATGTACTTAAAACGTAATTTCTAAATGCTAATATCTCAAAAACATCCAGTTTAGACTTTTGTTCTGTTATATAAAATACCTTTGTTCTCCTAAAAGTTCCAATGAACGCTTTTGTATAAATATTTACTATTTTTTTTCACTGTTTTTAATTACATATATCTGCTTTTTGATATAAAGAAAGTTCTCTTTTTTTTTAACAAGAACGTGGTTCATTGTGTTTTGTTTTGTTACAGTAATATGAAATAGAATGTCTTGTATACTTGCACGTCTATACACATTATTGAAAAGCGTAAATATTAATTTTATAATTACTTTGGAGATGATGATTTGCTTTTGGTCCGTGTTTATGAATCCTTGTGATCTTACTCTCAAAAGCACTGATTCCAAGTACTATATTTTAATATTAAACATACAATAAAACTTAAAAGAAATGCAGATAAGGGTAAAATTATTTTTTATTTAGGCGTGTCAATATTAATCAAAGAAGATACGCCTTGGCTTCCGCGGTCGCTGCCAGCGGTGTCCCTGCTTTGGTCATGAGCAAGGGCCATGTTGTCGACCAGATCCCGGAATTACCATTGGTCGTTTCCGATAAAGTGCAAGAATTGAGCAAGACCAAGCAGGCAGTGCAATTTTTAAGAAGGATCAAGGCATGGCCTGATATTCAGAAGGTAAGTACTTTTATTTAAAAGAAAATGTACATCAAATATATGGTTTTGATATTAGTAAATTTGACTTTTTTGAATTTATTAATCTGGCCTTCATTTTTTAATATTTATTATAAATGTTTTCGATTTTGGTAACAATTGTGTACTTTTTTAATGGAAATAAATAAGCAAGATTTATAGAAATTAACATGTGCAATGGTAACAATATTGAAAACAAGTGCATCAGCAAATTTTTTTTCAAAATAAACAGTCTGGAAAATCTTGCATTGCCAATTTTCTTTTCAAATACAGTACAATCGCGATAATATGAATATGCACTCTTATGAACTACTCAGTAATATGAACATATTATTTTTTGCATTGACCACTCTGCAGTATGAACAGAATTAAATAACACTGTTCATACTAACAGAGTGGTCAATGTAAAAGGAAAATCAGAATGCCTTTCTTAAGTTTGCTCAATTAAGGGAAAAGCAGAAAATTTAAGCGGACATTTTTTCATAGTCCGGAACTAGGTATATGAAATTCCATAAACATGAACCTCTCTTGGGCGGACGCGGACAGGCTGGTTTTATACAATGATTGTTTAAACTCTTCTTTAAACGGACAACATTTTTTAAAAGTATTTGGGAGACGAATAAGTACGGCGCAAAAACTCTGAAGACAGACCGGCAACCAATCTCGTATGCGTGGCAGCGCGAAATAACTTCGTCGAGTGAAAGTAGTGTGATTCCCCGAAAGCAGTCCTCCGTTTGTGAGTTGTAAGGTTAAAATCGTAAGCAATGGCAGAGAAACGTCGCGTTTTTTTAGTACTACATCATTACTAAAACTAGTGTTTTTTGTTACATTTAATAAATGTTTATTTGTACAAACATATATGTAGTAATAATTTTGCATTTACATATTACCCAATAACAAATTTCCCATGGGCGGACACCTCTATTAGGCGGCCACATTTAGACAGTCCCGTAGGTGTCCGCTTAAGAGAGGTTTCACTGTATTTTCATATTGTCAGATCGATCTCCAGACGCGTTTTGCCATATCATGGCTCATCAGTAGAGCACGAGCTCTTTACTTTTAGTATTTTTATTCAAAGTTGTTAACTATGCTGAAATTGTTAAACTAATATTTTCTAGTGTAATACATAATTTTTATAAATGTTTGCAGATTTAAAAAAAAAATTAATATTTTATCATGATGATTTGCTTTTGGTCCGTGTTTATGAATCCTTATGATCTTACTCTCAAAAGCACTGATTGTAACAAAATCAATACAAACTTAAATTGATTAAGAAAACAATTTGATTGCAAATATGTATATTTTATTAGGTATACAAAAGTCAACGTTTCCGCGCTGGTAAAGGAAAAATGCGTAACAGGAGGAGAATCCAGCGTAAGGGACCTTTGGTTGTCTATAATCAAGATCAAGGTAATAATATATATTAGTCAGTTTAGGTTGTTAAAAAGTTAATATTTCAGAAATTGTCACAGGCATTCGGCTGTTACAAAATATCACCAGTAAAAAGTATTTAAACAAGTATAAATCTGGTATCACTGTATACAGGGTGATTCCTAAGTTGAAACTTCTTTTTTAGCTGGGTATAGAAGGCATTAAAATAAACATTTTTAAATACCTTTTTTCAAAAAACTCAAAAAAAAGCGTACTCATTGATTTACTATTCTATGGATCAAATACAGTCCTGCCTAACTTGCCCGTTAAATAAGAAAACTTCTGGGTGTACGATGAACCCGCAAGGGAAAGCGTTCTGCGTATAATTTCGAAGCAGCAGTCGCACTTTGACGACACTCACCGTAAATTAGTACCATATCTACTAGTTCATTGTTTTCAAATGTTACCATTTTCACGTGTCCCCAATTTAAAATTAACTTGCTTCAGAAAAATAAACCGCAACGGAATGCCAAATAACTCGCCATCGACCCGTAAATTGCATGACTAATAAGAGATAAGACAAACAACAAAGTATAGCAGGCTACGCTTTGATGACTAGGCCCGAACTTAGATTTTTTACTTTGTATCTCGCCTATTTTTAAGTTTTTCGAAAATGTTTATTTTAATGCCTTCTATACCCAGCTAAAAAAGAAGTATCAACTTAGGAGTCACCATGTAGATTAATATTCAAACGTTTGTCAAGTAGGTTTTTAAATTCGAACTTTTATTCTTATATAAAAAAATAATACATCACATTACCCCCAATATACACAAAAACAAATATTGAAATATATAAAAATAATATAGTTACTTACCAACCATAAAAAAATAGTAACAATTAAGTCTATTCAACTGATATTCTTAGACCATAACTGAAAATGGCTCAGCTAAACACACATAATTTTGGTTTATTAATATACACATAAGAATTGAAATTACCTGTCTCAAGAAAAAGTCGCCACTGTTTATTTATAGTAGCATAAAAAATAGTATAAAAATAAATCTGGATTGAGTCCGTGTGAATCTTTCTCCACGTCTGTATTAAATAGATAGCACTTTTCTCATTCCATTTACAGTGTTACAATATTGTTAATGGTCCAAACGGGTGCTAAAATAAATTGTGAAAATCTTTTTTTATTATTATAACTTATAATTGTAAGCCCGATTTTTACAATACATATTCTTAGTGCTATGTTATGTGTATTTAAACATTATCGCGCCCGTAAATATCGCCGTCTCAAAAATATTTAATAAGTAGGTAACTAAATTTGCAGTAATTTAGAAAGGCTAGGAAAATAACATGAGCAATGCATGCGGCTGGGCGAACCAGCTGGATATTTACCAAGCTATTGCTGGGCACTTTCACTAAATTTTGATTGTAGTGTATAAAGGAACAAAAAATTAAATTTTCTGTGTTTGTACTACTTATTGATATTTTTAACGGTCATATTCAACAAATTAATTTTTTTTGTTAGTTTTAATCAGGGTTGCAACGTTGCAAATAAATCACGATTTTTTTGAAAAAACAATAAAATCTGATTGTTTTGATTAAAATAAAATAACTTGTATTGACATGAAAATATTCGGCAGCATGCAGCCTAATTTATAAATATTTTTTACGCTGGACTGATGACGATTAGTTATGTTTTTACACTTACATAATGTATCTAAACACTTCGTTTTAAATAAACTATCTCCTTTTTTTTTTGAATGAGTTATTTGCTTCGGCGACTTGTTTTTACAGAAATTTATAATTTGATTTAAATCACGATTAAAATTGAAAAAATCAGCTGATTTAAATCGTCACCCTGGTTTTAATACAAGTCATATCCAAGGAGGTTTTAAGAATAAAACCGGTCACCTTCCGAGAGCCACTTAAAAGCCGGGGTTCAGGTGGTGCGGTAAAATGCTAGCCAATTATGTGCTTTTATACCATAATTAGATGTAAAATAATATAGCGGACCGATTTTATTTCATCTGTCATCGCTTTCAAAAGTATTAGCTTGAGCAAATTCCCCAATCAATCAAAAAGGTATTTGTTTTAAAAAATTTTCTTCAGGAACACGGCGCCCATCCGTTACGACCGTCACTTTTCTGTGACAAAACTATGAGGCATATTTTGGTTTGATAATAATGGTAATAGAAACCTTTAAAATTTTGAAATAATTATAATTCAGAACAAAAAACTTTATAGAAACAACTAACTTTCTTTGCACAAACAAACTTTCAATATCAAGCTTTCATTTGACATTGTTTATTTTTATTTAAGAGCTATGGCTAGTGACGCATTCACCATTTAGTTTTTTTTAAAACAATATTTCGTTACTTTTTACGTTTATCTAATAATCGGCCCATTATCTATAATTACCTACAGCTTAAAGTTAACAAAAAGTTATTCTATAGCTCGAGATGTCTATTTTGCTTTAATTGAGTCTCACTTAAGATACGGCATTTGTTTTTGGGGCGCATGCCCTAACTACTGTTTTAAAAAGGTTTTTTTATTACAAAAAAGAGCTATTAGGTTCCTTTGTCAGGCTAAAACTCGAGACTCGTGTAAACCACTCTTTATAAAACATAAAATCTTAACTGCCGCTTGTCTATTTATCCTTGAAACGGTTTGCCTGGTGAAGAGGAAAGCAGAGATTGTTACGGCTACGGTGTACCCGTTTCGTAAAACTCATATTCTGGCCTTACCAATTCCTGATTCAACCTTAATAAAAAACTCTATTTTCTACAACGGCAGAAAGCTTTTTAACTCTCTACCGCTGAACATTAGGCAGATTGAATTTGATGGCAAATTTAAGAGGGAGGTCCGAGGGTTCCTGGTTGCTAAAGCATATTATTCTGTAGACGAGTTCTATAATGACAACCTTTAATTTTGTCGTTTTTTATCTTAGTGTCTAAGGTTGTTACCATGATTATTGTTTTAATTTTATATAGTGTAATCAAAATGTGCGTGCTTACAATTTGTTGTTTGATACTGTTATTTTTTTATATTGTCTTAGTTTTATTTTTTGGTAATATGCTTTGTCAATGAAATTTTTTTTTTATGACAATAAAGCTAATTTTGAGTTTGAGTTTTGAGTTTATAAAATAATAAAAGCAGGAAAAGAAATATGGACAAATTTCATAAAATTTCGTTTTTCGCTTTCATTAAATCATCAATCAAAATTTCTTTAAATTAAAACTGTAGGTAATAGGTACTCAAAGATGGGTATTTGTCGGCTATTTAGATAAAGCGAATAGGATACGAAATATTGATTAAAAAATGAAATGGCAAATGCGTCACTAAACCTACCTCTTATCAATTTTATAAACTTAGTATTTCCTGTGGTTCCCATAAATTGTTTTAATTTGTTGTTGATCGGAAGCAGAAAATTATTTCTATTTAAAAAAAATCACAATGTGGGTTCTCCAACTTTACCAGAAATTGTCGTTTTTCAGGTTTACGTAGAGCTTTTCGTAACATCCCTGGCATTGATTTAATCAGTGTAGAAAAACTAAATCTTTTGAAATTGGCTCCTGGTGGTCATGTTGGACGTTTCGTTATCTGGACAGAATCTGCATTCCAAAAATTGGACAAAGTATTTGGAAGCTGGAAAACAGTATCTACTGAAAAGAAGGGTTACAATTTGCCTCAGACCAAGATGTCAAACACTGACTTGTCTAGACTCCTTAAAGCTGAAGAAATTAAGGCTGTATTACGTCCACCACAGTAAGTTTCACTACCTTAAAAAAATAAGTTCGAGGTTTTAAACCGCCATTATGCTAAATTTTCCTTTTCTGCTTTCCATGGTGGGAACTACAACGAATGTCTTAAATTATATTTAATATTTATAAAAGCAGCAACGGGCCATATTGTTTGAGAAATTTATTTCTGCCAATGTCATTGAAGTCACAGTCATAATTGCCAGGTTATTTAATTATTGTTGAAAAGCTTTGTGCAATCCGACATTAGGATTCTAAAACTAAAATGTATTCCTAAGTTTATACTTCTTACCTACAGGGTAAGCCAACAAAAAAAATTTGGTTTTGACTGACACTGCACAGTTGCAAATAATTTTAAATTTTAGTTAAAACAGGGTGTTACCATTGGGATCTTGTAAATGGTAAGATACAGCAAAGATTAATTTGGGGCAAAGTTGCACAATTTGAAGACAATTGACAAGCCATTAACAAATTGGAAAATTCCAAGTACCTACTTTCGCTGATATTCGGAAGAAAACCGAAAATTCTCGTGTCTGTTGTTATTTTTTCCTAGTTTTATTTAGGATGAGCAAAAATTAATTTTACATTTTCATTGCCACTATATTTTTTGTATAACTTTGTTATCAGAAATTGATTATGACTTCGTTTTTCGGGTATCATCATGTTTCAAATACGGACCTGTATTTTTTTATGTAGTCGTAGACCATGTATCCAATAAAATAATAATGCAATATATTACTTTAAGCAAATAGCCACGTTTCGACCCCAATAATAACACCTGCAATTGTCAGCCTCGTAAATGGTAGGATGTTCATCTAAAAATAAGTGGTGACAAAGTTACACAATTTGATGTCAACTAACATGCCTTTAAAAAATTTGAAAAATTCCAAGCACTTCGAAGATATTCGTAAACGAAAATTGTCGTTTATTTCTTTTAATGGCGTTATTTACAAAGATGACACAAGTTTTACGTTGTCATTGTTGCTTTTAATTTCCTGTAGAGTTGGTGTGATGAGATTTTGAGTTCGACGTTGCTTATGTGTGTTATCAGGTTTGTTATAAAGGTGTTTATAATGGTTAGTTGAAAAAATGGTAAGAAAAGGTACAAGTCATTAGTTAAACGACAAACCTGATAATAAGACATAGACGAAACCGCGGACTCAATAACTAGGCACTATGGAGTGCAATCCCGGGATAGCTACCATTTTTGCCATACTTTTCCGATCCCGGGAAATAAAAATATCCTAGGATCGAAAAAAAATGCTGTACATGATAGTACCAGAAATTTTATTAAGGCTCTACCACGCGCAAATTTAGAGGATGAAAAACACCGTTTCGCTACTGCAGGATTCTGCAAAGGCTATTTGAGATATTTGTCGGGACAATTTAGAATTTAATAAAGGAATGTTTGTATTTCTAAGGTACAAAGCCCTTTTTTGAAAAAAATAAGAATATGTATAAGAAAATGCCCACTAAAGGTGCGTATTTTTAGGCCCTTTTCCAAGGTTAATATCGTAGCTAAGAATTTTTTTTCAAAAAAATAGCCATGTACCTTAGAAGTTCCATGTCTTATCTTTAAGACTTCAAAAATTGAGACAAAACAATGTCGTAATAAGTCCGTTATCTTGCAGCGCGCAACTCATGTTTTAGGTAAATTTTGTTGTCATGTTATAGAAGTTGCCTATATACAGCTGAATTTATTCTCGGCTGACGTGAAACAATTTACATCCAGAGAGAATAATGATACACTGAAAAAAATTATAGGTGGTCGAACAAGAAGTAATTTCGGGGGAAATTTTGGGCTAAATTTTATGTTCTTCTTTTTGGATTGTCAATGCCAATAACAGAATATCTAAGCGTCAATTTTAAAAAGACGCAACTAGTAGTTGTGCTATATACTCTGGGTTGCCATAAATGTTTCGGCTTAGACCGAGATGGTTTATACTGCGCCGGAAGGCAAAATGTTCAAGGCGCTTTCACCATTTTGTCAAAACGGGTGTTTGGGCTTTCAAAATTTCTTATTCATGTTAGGTAAGGATAAGAATTGAACGAAATGCAGTGGATTTGTTGATGTATTGCAATCAAAAATGGGCTATATTGAATTTTTTTTGTTTCGTTTTTTATCGAAATGGGCCATTGTCTTGATAGTGAACAAAATATACTAAGGTAAATAGCTTATTGGTATTAGAGGCCCAAACTGGGTCACCGGGAACTTATGACAAATCCCAGGATGTATGGTAACCCTGGTATATTAACTCTTAGATCTAAAATTAAAGTTTAATTTGTCTTGGTAAAGGGTGATAGGTGCAATAAAATGCCATTTATGAAGGTTCTTAGTGAGTAAGGAAACCAACTGTTGCATAATAAATCTATTTCTATTCGATTGTTTTTATATTTTATGCTTATTATACAGGCTCTATATATTGTTTATATAGTGAGCTTCTGTCTAAACCTGTTAAAATATGAATTCATCTTAAAGGTGAAATGTGTTTATTATTTTATCCATGGTTTAACGATTTAAAAGTAGTTGTCAGGCACGAATTTGGCGTTGGTCACATGATATTTATCTGTCCATGTTATTGGCTCGCAGCTACAATTTGGTGCAGCGAGACTACTGTATAGTGACAATGCTTCTAAGAAGCTAGGTAGGTAATATATAAAAATTGGACAGTATGCCACGCAGAGTAATAAAATACAATTTTTTGTTAGGCATGGGCGTCCATAGAGAGGGCTGTTGCTCTTGACCAAGGGGGAGCGGGGGGGGGGTTGGAGGTAGATATACTTTTTTACTAACTTTTGTTAGGGGGAGTTTATGAAACGACTGCGACATTTTTTTTTGTAGGAATCACTTTTGATAGAAGTTCTTGAAAACGCAAAGTTTTGTTTTTTTTTGTAGCCACTTTTGAACGGTGAAGAAAGTGTAGAAAAGGCTGCGAAGTATTTTATTTTATAGAAGTCACTCTTGAGAACTTACACGTTTTTTTGGCTACCCCCCTATCACTTTATGTTTATAAAAAACATTAATACCGTGATTTTGTATCGGATTGGCGCGACGATACGGTACTACCTCCTGTTGTTTCTGTGTTACTAAAAAAAAGTCTAGGTACTTACTTTTTCCTCTTTTGAGGGTGCAGCGCAACTAATCGTCAAAAACATACCACTTTAAAAAAAAAATTATAATGGCACGGAACGCGACGGACAAAATACTGCGCGAGTTAGTAACCACAGTCAACAAATCCTGGAACCAGCGGGACTTATCTTTTGTTTTTTAAATAAACACGGTGAAAAATTTGTAATATAAGAAAATTTTGATTGAAAAACTATTGACCTTACGAAGTATTTGATAACCAATGCTGAAAACCTTTAGTTTCAGGGTAGGCCTGTGCCTCCCAATTTTGAAAATTTGACAGTATATGCTAATGCTGATGGGGGCGATCGGGCCAAAATATTTTTATAATGGTGGCACTTCCCGTTATACCGGAAGTAAGTGTCAACTTGCTTATTTTAAATAGAATACTCTATATATTACTACATTTTTGTATTCTACGCAAGAATTTAGGCATATCTTGTATACCATGTCCTATACCTATGTCTAAGCGTTTTAGATATTTTTAATAGATTTTTTATAATATTTTAATAACTATTAATACAGGGTGTTTAAACAATACGATTAAAAATTAAATTGAAAAACTGCAAAAAGACTAGTTTTTCAAATGGAAATACACAAATTTTATAATTATTCCTTATTTAGCATTAAAAATAAGGGTAAGTTTGTATATCCCAAAAAATTTTAGTTTTAGAAACATTGCCAATTTAATATTTTTATATGGCGATTTTGCTGCAGATTTTAAGTTTAGTTACTTTTAGTTGGCTATAACGGCGTTGAAAAACAATCAAATGCGAGAAAAATTTATGAAGCTGTCACTTACCATTTAAACATCATTAATTATCATGTATGTACGCTTAAATTGTACAAACGAAGATTATTTAAATTTATTTATTATTTATGGAGAATGCGTTAAAGTTATATTAAGAACATGGGACACATTTGCCAATCGATATCTTCAAAACAGAAGCCATCACAATGTGCTTATTAATAATATTCAAATGGTAAAATTAGATTTTGCTGTTTTTCAACGCCGTCATAGACAACTAAGAGTCACTGAACTAAAAATCTGCAGCAAAATTGCCATATACAAATATTAAATTAGCAATATTTCGAAAACTAAACATTTTTGGAATATACAAACTTACCCTTTTTAATGCTTAACTAAAAGTAATTATAAAATTTAGACTTTTTGCAGTTTTTTCAATCTTATTGTTTAAACACCCTGAATTAATAGTTATCAAAATATTATAAAAAATCTAATAAAGCAGGTCCTTTATAACAAGGAATCCCGCTTAAATTAAATAAATATAAGGCTTCTTTATAGAAAAAATTGATAATTATTTTAAGGCTTGCAAACGTCATTCTTAACAGAAAAATTCAAATATGTCAAAAACGCTTAGATATTTATAGGTATAGGTATACAGGGTGGGGACTTTAACTGAAATAAATTCGATTTTATTAAACCTGCTGAAGTTGCGCCTACAAAATTTAGTATGTGGGGGTTTTGGAGCATGCGGAATTGGATTATGAAGTCGGCGCAGTTGCCAGATTTCTCAGCTTTGCGCTACACGTAGTAATTTTGTTATTTTAAATGGAATGCACTATTTATTTTTATTGCAGTGAATTGGTAGTATCAAATTTAGTAAGATCTCAAATTTACAAAATTCTATCTTCACTAGTTTCTGAGCTATGGCAACACTGTAGTTCGCTTAAAAAGTACCGGGACGCTTGTCTACCTCCATAGTTACTAAGTTATTGACAAGCTTCAAGAAAAGTTCTTGTCTTTTCAAAATGGCCAATTTAATTTAAACTTTAAAAATAGAAATTCTCATGATACTTTTTAATGGAACTACAGTGTTGCCAGAGCTCAGCAATTAGTGAAGATAGAATTTTGTAAATTTGGCATCTTATTAAATTGGACACGCCCAATGCACTGCAATAAAAATAAATTGGGCATTCCATTTACATTATTAAAATTACTACGTGTAGCGCAAAGCTAAGAAATCTGGCAACTGCGCCGACATCATAATTCAATTCCGCATGCTTCAAAACCCCACATACCAAATTTTGTAGGCGTAACTTCAGCAGTTTTAATAATATCGAATTTATTCCAATTAAAGTCCCCACCCTGTACAAAATCTGCCTAGAATCTTACGTAGAATGCAAAAATGTAATAATATATAGGATGTTCTATTTAAAATAATCACGCTGATACTAGGGTTTCCAACCCTCCCGATTTAGTCGGGAGGCTCCCGCTTTTTACTAAACCTCCCGCCGCCCCCTCACTTAAACAAAACTCCCGCTTTTCCGATAACACGACGGACGCCTAATAACTGTACAGCTGCCTTAGAGAGGGGCAACCTTTTTTTTTAGAAAGCACGTTTGATGAGAGGAGGAAGAAATATAAAAGGCCCGCCACAGCGTAAGGACAACGGGGTATCGACTTTTTTTTTAGAAATCATCAATATAATTATTTTAAGCACCTCAAAAAAAACTTGTCCTCCAGGCACTATCCACCTCCCGCTTTTCAATTTTTAAAACCTGACTACCCTAGCTGACACTAACTTTCGGTATAACCGGAAGTACCACCATTATGAAATTTTTTTAGTCCGGTCGTCCCCATCAGCATTACCACGATGGCAAATTTTGAAAATTTTCCTATGTATAGTTTTCCATATATAGCTCGAAGCGGTTCCCGGTGGAACACGAACACCCTGTTTGCAGGTGCTTTTATACCTATTCCTATTATTAATTAACACTTCAAACTTTCTGCTCTACCTAACTTTATTTTTTGTAAATATTCTATAGCTTTAAAAATAAAATAAGACAAAATTTAAAAGATATATCCGTATAACGATTAGATACATTATTTTAACTAATACAATAACAAGTAAAATACTTATTTTCCTCAAAACAAATTTCTCATCTTCGAAATAAAATCAACCGAAACTCATTAGCATAAGAAAGAACCTGCCGCCTCGTCTCGTGGTTTCAGTGTGTGTCGATGTTTACGGAATATTTTTCACCACGTCATAAGCTCGCTAGTATGCCCACTTCGGGTGAGACTCTCTTGCAAATAAATTTCTTGCTGCACAAAGTTCCGCCTTAAGTAAACTTGAAAGTCTTATTCCTAAACATGCACGGCGTTGTGTTTAAGGTTGAAAGCAGTAATTTTTCGGTAAACTGCTGCAGGTCGGGGAAGCATGTTGGGATTACAATCCCTGGATAGATACCATTTTTAACATATTTTTCCGATCCCAGCCTCACATAAAGGGATCCTGGGATTGTTTATTCGCTTTGGGATTGCAATCGCTAATAGGCGCACCAACTTTATAGGAAATAAAAAGCGATAATGCAAATGTAATTTGTTGTGTTACCTTTGTAAATAACGCCATAAAAATAACGGAAACGCAATTTTCGTTTTTTTAAATAATATTTTCGGTAATGCTCCGAATTTTTCAAATTTCTTAAAGGCATGTTAGTCGACTTTAAATTGTGCAACCTTGTCGCCATTTAATCTTAGATGTGGATCTCCTACCGTTTAGGAAAATAAAGATTAAAGGTGTTATCGGGGTCGAACTGTTGCTATTTTATTAAAGTAGTATTACATTACTATTTTTATAAATTTTCTATGAAACTTTAATAAAAAATATAGGTCCGTATTTAGAAAACCACATACCTGATGATGGTACCTGAAAGACGAAACGTCATAATCAATGTTGACAAGTTATAGAAAATAAAAAGTGGCAATAAATATGTAAAATTAACCTTTAGTCATCTCTTTAAATAAGGCTAGGAAAAAATAAAAACAGAAACAAGAGTTTTTGTTTTTTTCCAAATTTGTCGATGGCTTGTTAGTCATCATCAAATTGCACAACTTTGCTCTAATTTAACCTTTTCTGCATTTCTTGTTTATGAGGTCTCAATAGTGAACATCGAATTTCTAACACCCTGTATTTGGATAATAAATAAAAAATTGAGGAATCACCGGATAATCGGTGAACACGTATCGAGGTTTGTTTTGGTCTATCTTGAAAGTAACTGGATTGGTACTTTTAATGTTATACAGGGCCGATCTAACCCAACTTACAGTCAAAAAGGGCGCCACCTGCGGTACCTTGCACACATTTAAAACGAAATAACTTTTTTGAGCCACCCTATATTTAACTTTTAAATAAAAATTCGGATTCTCCAACGTCTTTTACCTAAAAAAGGTATACGGGGTAAGAGTTAATTTGAGCAGCTGTTTTTGAGATATCTGGATTTAAAAAATTCACTTCGAGTATGGTCTAAATTATTGTAATAATTGAGCACATTTGATTTATTTTATATTTTTTTATTCTTTGATTTATTGAATTTATGTAACTAATTGTTTTTTTAAAGTTTTTAGTGACGTTATTTTAATTTACCGCCTACGCTTCAAATGTGTTTAATTATTACAATAATTTAAAGCTGGCCATACACAAAGTGAATTTTTTAAATCCAGATATCTCAAAAACAGCTGCTCTAATCAACTCTTACCACGTATACCTTTTTTAGGTAAAAGACGTAAAAGATTATTTATAAAAAATGAAAACCAAATTGAACTTTTGACACTGTATCTCCGAAATCATCCACTTTTGGACTAAGGTAAGTTGGGTTAGATCGTCATATTTACGCCTCAGGAACCTGTGGTAGTTTATTTTCCGCACCTTCAGAGACATCCTGTAGAATCGTCCATTAAAAATGGGCGACCATTTTATCATCAGATCTTTTGTAATAATGATTTCATGTTTTGTTACTATTCTTTCATGATGAAAAAGCTTTGAGCACTGGGTTATGATAACTCATGATTACTTTTGACATTCATTTCTGATGTCTTAAATTATTATTTAGGCATTTTACATTCCAGGATATTTTTTAAAATTATTTCTTTATCTTGTTTTCTAGGAAGAAGGTTATACGCCGTGTACGACGATACAATCCTTTGAACAACGCTAAAGCGATGTTGCGTCTTAACCCATATGCTGCTGTATTGAAAAGACAAGCAATTTTGTCTTCTCAAAAAAGAGATTTGGCAAGGGAAGCAGAGTTAGCCAAAAAACGTGGCATCACGTTGCCTGATAGCAGCCCTGTTGTTAAAGCCGCTAAACTCCAAGCGCGTAGAAGAGCTGCCATCTTGAAAGTGAAAAAGGCCAAGCCAGCAGGGAAGAAAGCCCCTAAAGCTAAAGCTCCCGCAAAGAAGTAAATGACAGGGGGTTGCTATAGTGTGATAAGTACCTATGGTAACCTAATTTAAAAATAAAATGTTAAGAAATATTTATTTCGGTTTTATTGTTCTGACTTTAAACCTGAACACCCCCCTAGAAAATTATTAATTTGTAGGATTTGTATTGTTATAAAATAAATACATAATACATTACAAAATCTTTAACTCAAACATACAAAAAGTAACTGAATAAAAAATTAATGGTCGGTCGGCAGTAGGGTTGCAATAAATCACGATTTTTTTTTTGATAAAATCATAAATTGATTTTTTCGATTAAATCGTGATTTTTATCAATTTTACTGATTTGGCAAGAATGCGCTTTAAAACTACTTATTTTCATTATTTTGTCTCAAGTCGCCCAAAAATATTTGTTGTCTAGATTTACAGTTAGAAAATCTCCTCGGCGACATACAACATATAACTTGTATTGACATGAAAATTTTCGGCAGCGTGCCGCGGCTTTCCTGCCGGAACAAGGAAGTTCGTTCGTCTTTATAATGTGCGGTTGGCACGAGACGGATCATTCTTAATTTATAGTCGGCCCATACGTTCATAAGTAAATCGCGTGTTGCTATCCTTTCTTGTTTAAATCGTCGTGTGTTATTTGCTTCGGCGACTTATTTTTACAGCCATTTATAATTTGATTTAAATCACGATTAAAATGAAAAAATCAGTCGATTTAAATCGTCGCAACCTTGGTCACCAGTGGCGGCTCGGGGCTTATTTGAATAGGGAGGCTAACACAGTCATAAAATAGATATGGATGCTAAGATCAAAAGTAATAACCTTATAAATGTGGAGTTGTATCAAGCGCTCGCGCCCAAAATTTTTCAAAAATTCACATCTAATTTCGTAAATTAAATTTGATTCGAGTTTTTTTGTTTTTCCTTTAAATTAAAGCCTTCTCCAATACCCCGAATCGGCTATAGTTTACACTTATAAAGAAAAACCGAAGATTTCACCCTTATTGTTAATACAGGGTGATTCCTAAGTTGATACTTCTTTTTTAGCTGTCTATAAAAGGCATTAAAATAAACATTTTCAAATACCTTTTTTCAAAAAACTCAAAAATAAGGTACTTATTTATTTATTACACTATGGATTAAATAATACGGTTCTAACTTGCCCGTTGAATAAGATTAAGATAACTTCTGGGTGTAGGATGATCCCGCAAGGGAAAGCGTATAATCTCAAAGCAGTAGCCGTGTTTTGACGACACTCGCCGTAAATTAGCGCCATATCTACTAGTTAATTGTTTTCAAATTTTACCATTTTCACGTGTCCCCAATTTAAAATTAACTTGCTTCAGAAAAACACACCGCAACAGAATGTCAAATAACTCGCCACCGACCCGTAAATTGCATGACTAATAAGAGATAAGACAAAAAACAAAGTATAGCAGGCTACGTTTTGATGACCAGGCCCGCACTTAGATTTTTTACTTCTGTATCGCCTATTTTTAAGTTTTTTGAAAAAAGGTATTTGAAAATGTTTATTTTAATGCCTTCTATACACAGCTAAAAAAGAAGTATCAACTTATCGGCCAAATACCGACACTTGAAACATAATTACCTACAATTTAAAGTTAAACAAATTTGAATTTATAAAGTAATAAAAGCAGAAAAATTGACAAGTTTTCGTTTTTTGCTTTTCTTAATCAATATTTATTTAGTTCAAAACTGTAGTTAATTATAGTAATTCAGTAAATAATATTTAAGGACGGCTATTTGGCCGCTTTTTGAATAAAGTGAAAAGGTAAAGAAATATTGATCAAAAAATGAAATTGCGAATGCATCTTCACACACTTAAACTTAACAATACAGCATGTATACGGGCCGTATAATGCGGCGATATCGCGTACCTACCTACTCTGTTTTTTATATATATTCCCAATTATCAATAAACAATCTAAGTATATTAACATTTGGTTATTATTTTGATTCATTTGCAAAACTATACTTCTTAATATATCTACTACAGGTATTTATTAAGTATAATTTTCACTTATGTTTTCCCTAGCCCTAGAGCATGAATTATTTTCAGAATTTTTTTAGAGGTCGCGAATTAAACTGTCCAGCTTGCTTTCGAGCAAGAAAAAATTCGCCTAAATTTAACACTTAATATTTTCTGAACCAGATATGATATGGACCTACGGTTTTGAATGGTTGATAGATTTATCCCTTGGGAAACAAATGTCAATGTTGGATTTTCTTTAACTGTCAGAAAATTGTATATAGAGGGTGTTAAAGAAGAGGATGATTTTTGCTCCAATTTTAATGGCGTGTAACTTTCACAATAATATTTTTAAATTTAATCACTCTACGTCAATTAAATCACTGGTTCATAGCAAAGAAAGTAAATTGTCAAATTTTTGATATCTGCTATATTTTAAGAAATAACGATTTTTTTGGAAAACCTTGCTTTATTTCAACTTATTGGTAGCTAGATCTCATTGTGCGTTGTATCGTGCAAACTTTGCGAGTGATTATTATACCTTATGAAAAGCTTGATTATGTTTAGTAACAATAGTTGTACCTAAATGTTATGATGTACAGTGGCGTACTTATAAACACCTATATGTCTATGATTTACGAGTATCTCACAATTTTTCACGATTGTTTTATATTCGAAAGTACTCGCCCCTAGATTAGGTAAATTTGTTCTTATTTTTTAGTTTTTCATATCGCACTACAGGTATATTACAATTTAATATTTTTGGAAAAAATTTATTTATTAATTTCTAACTTTCTAACACTATTCCTAAAAGTAAACTTACATTGAAAGAGACTTTGATAATAAATATCACTAGCTGCCGTCAAACCAAACTCCGTCTATCCTAGGAGGGCCTACAATGTATTAATCCCATCAAAATCAAACTAGCGTTACTTAATTTTAAGGATCGTGAAAAATTGTGAGATACTTGTAAATCATAGACATATAGCTAGGTATTTATAAGTACTCCACTGCACATCATAACATTTAGGTACAACTATTGTTACTAAACATAATCAAGCTTTTCATAAGGTATAATAATCACTCGCAAGGTTTGCACGATACAACGCACAATGAGATCTAGCTACCAATAAGTTGAAATAAAGCAAGGTTTTCCAAAAAAATCGTTATTTCTTAAAATATAGCAGATATCAAAAATTTGACAATTTACTTTCTTTGCTATGAACCAGTGATTTAATTGACGTAAAGTGATAAAATTTAAAAATATTAGTGTGAAAGTTACACGCCATTAAAATTGGAGCAAAAATGATCGTCTTCTTTAACACCCTGTATATAAAATTTTCTGACAGGTTAAGAAAATCCAACATTGACAATTCCGTGGTCCCGGAGAAAAAGGAGATAAGTCTCAATTTGGTCAAAATGAGATAAATGATAAAATCACTTTCAAATTGTTGCTTCTATCTTCGGACCTAACGGGATATGTTAATTCACATTAATAAGATTTTTACGGCAAAGTACATTAGGAGATATGTCATAAGTTAGCCCCTAAAATGTGCTTTAAGGGATAACTAAACTTATTTCTTTTCACTCATAACTATACCCGCATTAAAATACTGTCCACGAAGAGATAAGTCGACATATCTCTTTTAGTCCCACAATTTTTTTAGTTTACCTGCACATATCTCTATTTAGTCCGAATATTTACGTTAAATCTGACGAGTCATTTTGCCTAAAAACTCTTTGAAAGCAAGTTGTTTCCTTGATATCCCATATCCCAGTTAAAGTTATCGAATTGGAGTCTAGGGGAAAAAGACTATTGTCTATGTGTGGAAGGTAACGGTAAGTATTTTTGAATAGTAAAAAAGGAATTTTATATATTTAAATTAATAGTAAAAAAGGAATTGCAAGTAAAGAAAAAGGATGAATCAGGGGACCCATTTTATTGGCGTAATGTTCGAGAAATCACCGTTAAAAAAAAATCAAATGGGTCACATGTTTTTTTAGACAAACATTTTTTCATTTAAGCGACGTGGTTCCCCAGCAAATTTAATTTCTAATTTACAGTATAATGGTCCAGTACCAATTGCTAAAAAAAAAAAGATAACCTAATGCAGCTACTTCCGTATATTTCCAATCAATTTTGGGATTTTTACAATAACCTTCGTACCGTGGATGATGCAAAGGAAACACATCCTGACCTGGTATCATCAGACGAAGAAGACTTAAGTTTAGTATAATTATTAGTTCATGTTTCTAGTTATTGTTTTATGTCTAACTATATACATTTTAATTAAAATAGTAGCAAGTGTTTAGTTCTGACAGTATTTTATTTTTCTTTTAGTATAATATAAATAAAATGTTGTAAATGAGATAAGTATTGTTTCAGTTGGTTCTTAAAGGGATAACTACATTTTTTTCTTTATAAACCAAAAATATCAGATCAAGTATTAGACACATTTAAACTTAAGGTAACATTGACTATACCATCAAAATTTTAGCGTCCAAACACCTTCGCCTGATTTGCAGTACTAAATTAAACTTTAACTCAATCTCCTGAAAACTTTAAAAAATCAACTTATCTCCTTTTTCTCCGGGACCACGGAATTGTTTCCCAAGGGATGAACCTATCAACCATTCAAAGGCGTAGGTCGATATCATATCTGGTTCAGAAAATATTAACTGTTAAATTTAGGCGAAATTTTTCTTGCTCAAAAAAAGTTGCGACTGAGGAAAAATATTTGTAATTCAAGCTCGAGAGAGATTCTGTAAGTAAATTTCGCACCTAGTAAAATATTACCAAAATTTGATATTTTTATTATGAAGGAAAAATATTTGAAAAAACAGTGATCCATGAATAAGAATAAAATTACGTTAGTTATTTCCTTTACAACTGAAAAATATGTCTTTACCTCGAAAAATAATTAATTCTGTCATTATTTTGACATTTAAAGTGACAGAAAAATGTCCAGTGTAATTTTTGGCCGCCGAAAGTTCACAGATCATAAATATTCCCGGAAATTTTTTTGTCGTTGCCATGGTAATGATACAAAATGAAATCTTCTGATTGGTTAGAAAAAGTAGGTGCGAAATTTTCATGCAAATTCCTTATTGTGGCATGTGTAGACAACCAACACACCAATAAAAACCAATAAACAAAGTTATTGTGGAGAGATATCTTCAGCTAGTTGTGGAGGCGTTCCTACATGCTCAACTTTACTATCAATAATTAATATTTCTTCCAGTTGTGCTATCATTTGTTCTGACCATAGACTGTCCTCTTCCACTTCATCCTTAAGTTTAATGTATATTTGTTTCTTTAATCTTTTTCGGTTTTTATAAATTTCATTTTGAATGCTCGCTTCTGTTATTGACGTTAGTCTGCACATTCTTAAATCTAACTTTTTTAACGACGTGTTAAAAGTCATTGCTTTTAAAATTTGTTCACCCATGTCCTGCAAAGGATATTTTTGGAAATTTATATTGAAAAAACCTATTTTAAATGTGACTCCGCAATAAGCAATCGGGGAAAGAGTTCCACAGTGAAACAAAAATTACACATTGTTAAATAAGTGTAAGGATAATGAAATAGTATATTACATAACGAATGATGAAAGCGATACTTTTCAAACGAGGAGAAATTATTAACGCGAGTCGTCGGCCGAGTGTGGAAATTCTCCGAGTTTTAGAATAATCACTTTTACACGAGTATTGTACACTATTTTTCCTACGACCACAAAGAATTATTAAAAAAGCCTTTGATTTGCGAAAAAAATATTTTAACCCTAGGTATATTGTTGAAAAAAAAATATCAACAATAGTGTTGAAATTAGCATACTTAGGATTATGTTCTATTTAATATTTAGTTTTATAGTTTCTCAGTAGGCTTTTCCTTTATTTGTAGTATAACTTTTTCATTTTTTCATATTTTATATATTATAGGAAGAACTAATCCTGGATTGACTTCTAGATTAACCAGAATGAAAAATTTTAAATTTAATTAAGGAAATAAGATGCATTAAACATAAACTTAAAAAATCCACCCAACAAGAAAGATTTCAATTCAAAATAATTCTATAAATTATTTGATGTTTTTATAAAAAAAGTCAAATACTCCTGATGGGATTTGAACCTGTGACCTTACTCTGTAGGCTAGAGCTCTATTCTCTACGCTATTCGCTACTAATGAAGATTTGTTGTTTAATACATGATATTCTCTTCAGCTCAATTTGTTTTTTCTGGTAATAGATTTTCCAGTATATTATTAAATTATTTATAATTTCAGATGGCGTATTTTGACACTCTCATTCTGAATCACGCCACAAATACATAATAAATAAGTTAAATACTTTACAATTACTGATTTCTAAAATTTGTTCTTTTTAATAAATAAGGGTGGTCTGTCAAATTGGCACCATATGTTTAAATTAAATAGTAACACTAGTGTTGAAATATATTTTTTTCAACACGCGTGTGATATACGGCGCTTTCTAGACAAATTAACCGTGCTTCTTTCCCATTTTCATAGATTGTCGTAGAAAAAAAAATAGTTTTATGGAAATTTAGCGTAGTTCTATATGACCTCCACTAGTTTTGACAGTAATACAATAATTTTGATTTTTATTTATGTTTTTAAAAAATAGGTTTTTTGTCTCATAGTGGAACAACTAGGTATATTCCACAGTGAAACATACATTTTTTTAAATAAAATATTTATATACGATTATCAAGAACAATATTTTATGAAAAAAAACTAATCAAACTAAATACTTACTATACGTGAATACAAAATAAATATAAAACAATAAGTTTCTACCTTGAAAATAAAAAAAACTCGTGCACAATTTTTTGTTATCGCATTTTAGTAAAGATAGATTTACGTCAAAACGTATTACCTAAGGACTGTTATCTTTTAGTATTTGAATCCAATGCTGCGATTTAATGTAATTTTCAAACACTAAGATAATATCTTCAAGTGAATAGATTAAACACTGTCTCACTGTGGAAATTTGTTGGTAAATAATTTTTAAGATAGCTTCCTACGCCAAATTGATAATTTGACATCTCTGTGTTGGATAGGATGAACCAGGGGCGTATCCAGGAAAAAATTCTGGGGGGGGGGCACACACATAGCCAAAGACTAAAGGTTAATTTTTACTTGTTTTATTAATAAATAGTAGTTTTACAAACAAAAATAACATAGGATCAGTGGTGTAGCCAGAAAAAATGCTAGGGGGGGGGGGGGCTCAGTAAGCGTAAGTAGGACATTTTTTTCTGAAGAGAGAGACAGTCGGGACTACATGTATTTCATGATATTGTACCTAGTAAAAAAGGCAGAAAAGCGCCGCAGGCGAAAGATTTTCGGGGCCACGCCCAAATTTCGGTTAAAATTCACCTAACTACTATCAAATATCAAAAATTAAATTATTACCTCTCCCTCTCTGCATGGTTGGATTAAATTTGTTTTTATAAATATTTTTTTTACTTTTTTCTTGATATTTCTTCACGCCAAAATTGATAATTTTTTCAGAAATCACGTATTTTAGGAACGTAGATCTAAGAGCAGTTTTTGGTGTAAATGCTTAGGTTTTGAAATACTCCTTCTTAAGTGCCGTTTAAGCCCGATAGCCCCCCCCCCCCCCTAAATACGCCATTGCATAGGATGTATAATACGAAAAAAAGTTTTGTTAAAATTAGTGTACGAAAAACTTATATGCCATTGCCAACCCAACTCAATTAAATATCATAGGATGTAAAATAAAAAAAAACGTTTTGTTAAAAGTACCTACTTTATTACAAAAAACTGACAAAAAAAGAAACAGAAACTAGTATTACATTTTTAATTTATAGGGCAAAACGCCTGGGCGGGGGGGTTGCACGTGCCCGGTCTCCCCCCCCCCCCCCGCCTCTGGGATGAACGTCAGCTATATCAGTTACAAATTTGAATTTTAAACCCGAATATCATGCAATTAAAACAAATGATTTTACCGCAGTTGTAAATAAATGGATTTTTTAAAAAACGTGTTTATTCGTCGTTTTTACCTACCTCACCAAGATTGTTATTAGAAATATCAAATATTTCCAAGAAATTGTTTATTTTTATGATATTAGCCACATCAAAGTTTTTGGAAAACCCACATCCTGATAACGACAAAAACGTTATTGTTTTGTTGTTATTCCCAATGCATTTAATTAGGATATTTCCACCATCATCAAGCAATTGATTTAGCTTTAGATCCAAAATTTGTACCTTACAAGCTTCTTGACTTACAGCATATGCTAAACTAATAACTCCAACTGGGCCTAAAAATTAAGATAATTAGCATTGCGTTCGCAATGGTAGACACTAGAAAACTCGCAAAAATTTCCGCCCGTTCGCACGAATTTGCGTTGGTTCGGGGGGGTATGCTGGTTGTCCTTGCCCGCGACCAAGGACTATTATAGTCCTTGGCCGCGACGACTCTGCTATTTCAACCCCATCGTTCAGCTTTACATATCACACCTAGTATTATTAACACGTTTCGGACGTAAGAGTAATAAGTGCAAATTCATATTGTATAAACTTTCACTGCTCGCTAGAAATAACTTGGTTTGGGAAAACAATCAACTTTTATTGAATACACGGGTTTAAAACTAAATTTGTATTTGAATTTAATTCAACAATTAAAAAACCTATTATACAGGGTGATTCCTAAGTTGATACTTCTTTTTTAGCCATGTATAGAAGGCATTAAAATAAACAACATTTTCAGATACCTTTTTCAAAAAAGGTACTTACTTATATTCATTTATTACACTATGGATCAAATACGGTTCTGCCTAACTTGCCCGTTAAATAACATTAAGAAAACTTCTGGGTGTAGGATGAGCCCGCAAGGGAAAGCGTTCTGCGTATAATCTCGCAGCAGCAGCCGCACTTTGACGACACTCACCGTAAATTAGCACCATATCAACTAGTTCTTTTCACATGTCACCAATTTAAAATTAACTTGCTGCAGAAAAACACACCGCAGCGTATTGCTAAATAACTCACCACCGACCCGTAAATTGCATGACTAATAAGAGATAAGACAAACAACATAAAGTATACCAGGCTACGTTTTGATGACCAGGCGCACTTAGATTTTTTACTTCTGTATCTCGCTTATTTTTAAGTTTTTTGAAAAAAATTTGAAAATGTTTATTTTAATAGCTTCTATACACAGCTAAAAAAGAAGCATCAACTTAGGAATCACCCTGTATGCTATAGTGGAGGAGTATCTCATGAACAATGTAGCGAGATAGATAATCTTGTTTAACAAGGACAAGGCAAGTCCAAAACTCTTCTATCAGTCAATAAGGAACATCATTATTGTCTCCAACCTTCAAACAGACACTGACCTATTATGCTTGTATTTATATTCTATTTATTGTCATCTTAAACATACTACTAAATTTAAGTACATTAATTTTACATCATTATAAAGGGAATTGAAAGATCTTTCAAAGAAGGCATCACTCAACCCCCCTTTCCATTTAAGATTTTAGGGGTCGCAACTCCCGCCCAGGGGGCTGCACGTGTTAACGTGATTTTTTACCAGTTTTGTGTCCCCCTCGAAAACAAAATCGACGGGTCTGAGCGTTTTTTCAAAAAATAACAGCTGCCAGTAAATTTCTCTGTTTCGTTTTCGATGCGCCACCCTGTATATAATTTCGTATGGGCTGGTGACTTTGGAGAAGAATTTAGAAATATTGATCGGATCAGTGGCGTATTTAAGGGGGGGGGGGCTGCCGGGCTGCTGCGCCCCCCCCCCCTTATAATTTAATTTTTGAAATTTGATAGTAGTATAAGGTGAATTTTAATCGAACTTTGGGCGTGCATGGCCCCGAAAAATTTTCTTTTCAACCTTCCTCGCTAGGTACAATATCATGAAATACATCTCTCCAGAGAAAAAAATGTCCTGCTTACGCCCACCCCTTTTTCTTCAAAAATTAGTAAAAATATCCACAGACACTCAATTTTGCGTAGGTACCCTAGATTTGCGCCCTCCAATACTCAATGTCTACGAGCCGCCATGCACTGATTATAATTACTAATTTATATCCTGGCTTTGTCAATAGAATTGTGGACAATCTTCTGATAATAGAGCATGTTTGATTTCAATAGTCAAACAACATAACAGTGTTTTCAAGAACCAAATTTATTTAATTTCATGTTAAAAAAGACCACTTCTTCTTTTTCTAAACATATAACTAGCAATGGTATACAATTTCATCCATTACGTTCTCTAACATTCTTCGAGTTATTTTTTTAATGGCGGCTTGAACTCCAGCTTGAAGTTGGATAAGTATTTTCATATGTCATCCATTAGATTTTATTTTTAAAATACCCCAGAGAAAAAGTCAATGTCTGCATGGTCGGAAGAACGCGCAGGCCATCGTATAGGGCGAATATCTATGAAGGTATTCGGAATATTTACAATTTTCATTCACCAAATTATTAAGTTCCAATATACGGAAATTTGCTTTAATTTAACCATATTCGTACCTCTTAACGTTTTCGTGATCGCCTTGTACGCACAAGAACTTGTAGTATTCGTATTATAATACATTGCTAGAAAAATAAAAACTATGTTTACCTATTCTGTTGTTTGCCAATAAAACCTGTTTTACTGGATTTTCTAGTATAAATTTTGATATGGCCATCATTCCTCGGTTTCCTATCTTACAATGGGAAAAATCCAATATTTCCAATTCATGTTTTAATAGTGCTTTAAGTATAATTATTGCTTTCTCACAGTCAATGTCTGAGTTTGTAATTCTAAAAATGATAGTAAATAAAATATATCTATATAATTATGCATGATGCTTCAACTTCTTTTGCCGTATGTGCTCACGCATCTCGAAAGAGATACTTACGAAGATGCTTAAATTATGACAAATGGTATTTTGAGACTTAACAATGATGGTAAAAAACATCTTCTGAATACTCAAGAACAGGGCTTCCATATGGTTATTGGCGCCCGCGTGCTTGAAATATTTTGACATAAGGTCATTTGGTTAGTGACCCACCTAATAAATTTATTTTTAAAAACAAATAAAAAATATTATCCTTCAAAAAGTGATAATATTCCAAAGTGCGAAAACTCCCCAAGACAAATCGAAGCGCTCCGCTCGACCGTATTTTAGTTTGGCTCACGTTTGACCTTATGGGTTTATATTACCTTTGAAGATTACATAAATGAACTAAAAGAGCGAAACAGACATAGGCGCTCTCGGAAGTTAAAAAGAGACAAATCCTGCCGACGACTCTCGCGTTCCATCGGTCAGTGGTTCAATCACGTTCAATAGGTGTTTATGGAAACACAGTCGAACCGCTCAGTGACATGCAAGCAAAACTTTGCGTTATACAAAGAAAACTCTATTACAAAATATGCGTATTGTGTTTGCAACATTTGCAACAGCTTTGTTTCTAAAAAAAGGAAAGTCCAAATCTTTACCACTTATCTTGTTTTGTCAAACCCACCAAACGATATTACAACAATTGGTTACATTGTTTAAAAATAACTTTTGTTACATTTTTAATAATATATTGTCGGGTGGTACAAATTATTTTAATGATAATTAACTAATCACTAACCAGCATGTTTGAATGTGACATACATGACATTGGCAGAAATAATTTTCTCACAATCATACTAACCCGGTTACTTTAATTTTTAATTTATTAAACAGGCACTTTTGATTGTGAGTATAACCTGTCAATGTAATTTATGTCATATTCAAACTTGCTAGTTAGTTAATTCTGGTTAAAACCAACATAAAACTGTTATATAACTAAAGACGACATTAATTTTCTTATTTCAGATTGATATTATTAAGTTATATTTCCTCAATATCACAAAGTGATAGACCATGACTAAAAGTATCCACCTCGACACTATAGATGTCGCCCCGTGTTACGTGCTCTCGCTTTACGCCTTTAATATTTTTTAATATAGTTGCGTACAACATTAACTTTCATCAGGTCTTATAGTCTTACTAAAGAGCTATGATGTGGCCGAATGCATCTCAAAATGTAATTAATATTACAACAATATAACAAAAAACACATTGCATGAGTGTTACTTCTGTATGTTGTAATATTGCGTGACATTGAATATCACTTTGTTATATTAAAACCTGAGACATCTATTTCATACATATTACAATCACCATAATATTCACATACCTCTTAATGACACATTATTACAATAATATATTAGTGCAATGTTGAACTATCAAAACGTTGTTTGGTGGGAAGTTATGGGCATTTTATGAAACAAAGAAAAATTGATATAGATATAGGTGGCCATTTTTAAAAAAATGATAATGTTTGACAATATGTCATTGAAAAGGGAATTTCCTATAGACTCTAGGGACACTTTCTGGTATCACCCTGTAGCATAATACCTTATTGTTTGAAGTCTTATTTTTTCTAATCCTTTTGCAAAAAGTTTTACATCTTGATAAGAAACATTTACGATGTTCCATGAAAAATCTTCATTTGCGTAGGCCTAAAAAAATATTATCTTAAGGCCTTTTTACATTGGGTGCAATTGCAAGAAAAAATTGCCTGAAAGCATGCGCTTTGTCGACGTTGTAAACAGCTAATGCAGGTTTTAAATGGGAAAACGTGCATCAGCTGATTAAAACGTCGTCGAAGCGCAGGCTTCCAGGCCATTTTTCTTGCAATTGCACCCAATGTAAAAGGGCCTTTACAGAGTCAGTAATTCATGACACTAATTTTTCCAGTAGATAATATTTAAAAAATTTAAAAGCCAAGGTTTTCAAATAGATTTTTTTAACTTACATAATTTATGACAATCATGATACACCTACAACGATATGCCGACTAGCAATCATACTTTTAATCACTGCTTCACGTGGTGTCATATGCGAATGACGCGAGGGATAGTTTTAACTTCACATTGCCGGGTCATTGTGAAAAAAAGGCAAATTTTCTTTCTGTGGCTGTTGTTTTTTATTTTCCGTTCGAATAGTTATATAGCGTAGGTACTAGAACATTATAATTATTAACTAAAGAATTTCAATCGACTCGTTACGTATTTGGCACATTCAAATAATAAAGTCCTATTGCTTTTAATACCCCATATTATTTAAAGGTTATTATAGGTGAAATTTCAAATATAATTTTCTAAAAGCATGCTCTTTGATGCCTACTCAGCTGATGTAATTTTTCCTTTTTAAAAAACTATTTATATACACTTGCACCTAATGCAAACCGGTCTTAATATTGTTAAAGCGCTCTCGCACGTGACGTCACATCGTGTGAGAGAGATAGAACTTTTATGCGCGTTCACATGGCGGTGTTAGTGTATCGTGGACATAATTCTGACTGATATTCCCGCGTAATTCATGAGTTGTCATTTATGGTAATAAATCTGCCTTTTCAGAAATTAAGGATACTTAAATTAATATAAAATAATAATACGAGTGTAATAAATCGATAATAATTAAGGGCGCAGGCAGAGGATGCAAGAAGGTGCGCCTGGCATAGCATAAGAAAAATTATTATTATCATTAAATGTACAATTTAAAAAAAATAAATCTACATCGTACCTATCATTTTTTTGAAAGCCAAACCTCTTTGTGCTTCGCCAGGAACAGCCCTCGTGATTAATAGTAAATATGTTCATTTTCGTGGACCGAAAACTTTTCGGTTTGTGTGTTATTGTGTTAGGTGGGGAGGGGAAGGGTAACTAGCAAAATAAACATGGCCGCGGTATGTGATTTCAAACCAATAATAGTTGGCTGGAAAATAGATATTTAAACATAAAATCAAAAAGAATGAAAAAAACTTTTCAAATAAATATGGCATACAAAAAAGCCGACATAGATCAAAGAACAAATTGAGCTTTTTGATCCATTCGCGTTCCATTGTGCATCTATTTTTATTTAATATGATGAAAAATGATAACAGACTTTAATAGGGGAAATTGGTATAATACGGCACACTAGGGTAAAACGGCACACTATCCTTACTTCAAATTACGCGCGCTTTCCCGCGCCCACCATATGATTTCCGACATTTGTGAGGTGACCGAGGGATGCACGGATCAAAACGCGGTGGACATCAGTCGGTGTTTTGCTGCCACGTGGGATGTTAGGTTTTCGGTGATTTTAAAAATTTTCACGCTGGTCAAGAAATTGCATAAAACTCATCGAAAGCAAAAATTAAATAAGGATCTATCCAATATATACAAGGTAGGTGGAATACCAAACTTAAATTTTGTATTGACATTTTTAATCAAACGTAGTTGAATTATTTATATTTACAAATTTCATGTGGTTATTGGTTTTGGATAAGACGGCATACGGTCATTTGTTTTAAAATGGCACTGTGCCGTTTTATCCAAATTCATATAAATACGGTGTTTTATTTATTTTTTCAGATAATGGGGCGTTCAAATACAAGTTCCAATAACGCCTCAAATGCATCTGAAACATATCAACCATCGTCCACTCTTCGAGAACGTTTTGAAAAAATCCCCTCGCCCAAGCTAAATAAAAACACCGTAACCAAAAATGACACACATGACAATGAAGAGCAGATTCCATTAAATAAAATTGCAGTGTTACCAAAAATGTTACAATTTGACAACAAAAAATGTCGCAAGAGTCAGGGGCCCATTGTTTTAAATTCCACACCCAACTTAGACGAAATAAAGGAGAAAGCCGAAAAGAAAAAAAAATAGAAGAAAGAAGATCTAAGAGAAAAGTCAAAGCAAAAGTTGATCTTATAGAAGAGTTGTCTGAACCTCAAGATTCATTTAGTAAGCAGGATGATGAAGACGAAGCAGCTTGCATTTATTGCAATGAACTCTATTCCATGTCTAAACCAAGGGAAGCTTGGATTCGTTGTCAAGTGTGTAAAAAATGGTGTCATTCGGAATGTGCGGGACTTGGTCCAAAAACCAAAATGTTTATTTGTGAACTTTGCTCTTAGTTTTTAATTTTCAGTATTTTTCATGTTTAATTGTTATTATTTTTTTTGATATTATTTTGATGTTTTTAATATTAGTTTTTATAACTTACGCAAGTGCCTATGCCATTTTATCCAATCGTTTGGATAAAATGGCACATTTGCACTTGCGCAAAGAAACCAGTTTTTTAATGTTTTGTATTATTATTTTTTGTACTCTTGTATACTTATACGAAATTACAATGTCCAAAGAATAATATATTTTTTATATACTCTTGTACCTGCTTATTTAAGATATACAGTTCTCGTTTCATAAAAAGTATGCCATTTTATACCAACTTCCCCTAATTGAAGAGTGGAATGGAGTCGCTAAGTGCCAAAAGTTTAGTTTTAGACTATAGTAAGAAAAAACTGTCTGTGTGACTCAATATAAACGCTAGTAAAGTTTTATTTCTTTTTTTATGTGTTTTAGTGTTATTAGAATACCCTGACAAAAATTTAGAAATCCAGCTTATATGATTATTTTAAAAATAATTTTAAAAATTCTTAATCACTAGAACAGGCTAAGTACCTATAAGGCAACATTTAAAAAAAGGCTTAATGATCCAGTTTTATATGCTTTTCCACTGACCCGAAACTTTTTCTGTTCTCTCTTAAAAGACCCTGTACTTTTTTCGCTTGTTAGCACTATTTTTTGTGGGGTTTTCCATGTTTCCCGCCAAAAGAACAGACCGCGTGATCAACACCGTTAACTTATAGCGATTTCGGTTTACAGATCTCGGGCACTCTGAGAGCGCTCTGTGACGTCATAAATCTGCCCGAGATCTGTCATAGCCATAGAGTGAGATATCTCGATTTTGATAATCGAACACGCAAATCTCGGAGAGAGCACTCTCAGAGTGCCCGAGATCTGTAAACCGAAATCGCTATTAGTACTAGATACTATGACTGATTCAGACTTATCGCCGAAACAGATACGTGGTTTACGGTTGGCACTTAGCCGCTTTTAAAAGAAACTTTCGATGGCACATTTTCTAAGCTGCAGTATTTTAGTCGGGTGGCGTAGTTAAATAATGGGTTCAGCACATAGCCTATTTTAGAATACATCCTCGTTGGCATTTAGATTATTTTTAAGTAAAAATAAAGAGTAAAGAAATGGCACTTAGCCGACTTATCCATTTCACTCTTTAATTCCAAAACTTATTTTTTCTACGACCGTGCGTTTTAACCCATTTTCCCGCACTAGTGCGGGAAAGTAAAATAATGCAAATTTTGACCTTATTAGATAGTTTTTTACTTCGGAAGTTATAACTATTGTTACAACAGGTAAATAAATATTTACGAAATAGTCCATCAAATAAAATCTACATCTTTTCTAGCTTTTTGTGGCATTTTTAATTTTTTGAAAATATAAAATAATTAAAATATTTTTATATAACCCTGTACATTCTTTAAAGTAATGTCACAAAACAACTATCAAACCACCGGGTCTGATATCAGTTGCTATGATAATCCAGGCGTGTAATTGTTACTAAAACGTCAAAGTTGTTCAAAGCGTCTTCGAAATGACCGAATACAATCTTCTTCTAAATTAAACCACATTAAACCGAATCCGAAGCAATAATATTGAGACTTTCCGAAGCCATTTTGAAGGCTGCAGATAAAGCTAATTCCGAGCTGTTACCTGCCAAATCCAGACTAAGATATGAAAAGCAATACGACCATTTTGTTTCATGGTTTAAGGAGAAATATTATATATAAATAATATTAATATTTATAATAATTAGTAGTTTTTAGTTAAAGTTTTGTATATGTATGTTGAAATAAAATAATTTTTGAAAAATGGGTTGGTGTACTTTTTTGTATATACGGTCGTAGAAAAAATAATGTTCCTAACTCCTGTGTAAAGTGTCTTTTCCGCCCTTGACCGCTTGCCCGAACTCCGCTTCGCGTCGTTCGGGTCAACTGCAGTCGCGTGCGGGAAAGTATCAATTTCTGCACTTGTTAGGAAAATAACTATTTCCTTTTTCTTTTCTATTCTGTATAATATATGTCAATGAATGTATGAGAAAAACAATATCTCTAGCTAAATCTCAGTTTTTTCATTTTATCCATAAGCTACCTTTGGCTATTCAGAAATAATTATCTACAGTTGTTAATTCAAAAAATTTAGTTTCAATAAACTAATAAAGGTAAAAAAATGTTGCCAATATTTCTTTTTCTGCTTTTACTATCTACTTTATAAATCCAACCTTTTTTTTAACTATGAATAATTATTGTGATCCAAAAATGGGTATTTAGCCGTTTTAGTATAACACGAAATATTAATCAAAAAACAAAATTTAAAATGAATCATTAGACCTCTCGTAAATAAATTAACTTTTAGAATTCTGTATAACAAGTATTTTTTGCTGTAGGTACCTGTTTAAAGCATAAACATAACTCCTTCAAATTTGGAAATCCTGTTAGAACAGCATTTAGTGGTATTTTATTACAAGAGTTCTCTGAACATAACATTTGTTCAATTTGAAGGATTTCTACGGAAGAACCACAAAGATCGCATAATTCTTTAATCTAAAATAAAGAACACGTTAAGATAAACGAAGATAACGTATTTTCTTTTCCATAGCAGCGTCATAGCTACATTGGTTCCATAGGCTTTGGTTCCACATCCGGAATCACACTGAAAGAAAAAAATTCGCATACATAAAACTAGATAAAACAGACGACAGCACAAGATTTGTTGAAAAAAAATTAATTCCAATTTTTATTGCATGTTATTTAGTGTTGTTTTATCAATTTTGTGACTTTACCATAGCGAACACTTATAGGTACAACAAAGCCCGTTTTTAATTTTTTTTAAACGAATTTTACCGCATCATCTGTGTATTATCTTTCACAAGAAGTTATAATACATATCTGATTTAAATAATTTAAAAAAAAATTAGTATTAGAGTAATAGAAAAAGTATACAGTAAAACTCGAGTGGAATGTTCATATTGCACTCGGAAGTTTTAGCACTCCGCCTACAACGTTGTGCTCAAATTACTTAGTCGTGCGACTTGCACATCATATCCGATCTTTTTGTACAAACTACTATTTTATGAGCTCGAAAGTGGTGACAGAACCGGATTTATTTACTCTATTTTACATACTTTTATAGTTTTTTTTTAGATTCAAGCAGGGTAGTATTGAAGATGTTGAACCATCCAAAATATAACTGAAAACATGTTAATAAGTAAAGAAATTTAAAAAATACCCAGAGACCCACATGGTATATAGTAGTAAAAGTAACACTTGATATCCTTTTAATAAACATAGATATATGAATTTTTGAGACGAATAACGTACAAAACTAGAAAAAATTAAATTGTAACACCTTTTCCGGATCATAATTTTCTGGTTTCAAATTTTCCAAATATTCCCTAACGTGCATTTCTATAAAACATTTTTTCCAAGTTCTCTTGTCGATATTCCTATTTGCATTTCTGTATGCAATACTGGCTTTTCTAGAACTTCTTCTGCTTGAAGTGTTACTTGCTTCTTTGCTTCCGTTATCTACACCATTCGATTGTTTATTTTTGGTAGCAAAATACTGGTTTAAAAAGCTTTCATTTGAATCATTGACACCATTTTTTACAATTTGATTTATTTCAATTTCATCTTTAATATTCGGAAGTTTTTTGGGCCATCTTTTAATGTAACATTTTTTCCAGTATATTTCGTCTTCTATTTTTGGAATTGTAAGATCAAGGGGTAGATCTTCGGGTAGTAAATCCAATAATAGATATCTGTCTTCTAATAATATAATTTCATTGAGAATTGGATTTTCTAAAATAGAAATTACTATTTTTCTTATGTCGGGTTGCACAAAGAATTTTAATAATAATTATTTAACCGGCAAGTCTGACTGTGACATAAATGACTTTGACAGGCACTATATACCCACATTCAAAGGTGTGTGATTAGTAAATTAAAAATTAAGGTAACCGGGCCAGTATGATTGTGAGAAAATTATTTCTGTCAATGTTACGTCTGTCACAGTCAAACTTGCCGGTTAACCTAATTTATTATTAAAATTCTTTGTGCAACTCGACGTTAATCTAATAGGTGAAGGAACGTGCTGTCGTGATAGAAGGATTTTGGGGTTTCTCCAGGATTGAACTAAAGCTAGGAAAAATCAAATAATTTCTTTAATTTTATAACAGTTTTTGTAAAAAAAGGTTGCATGGGCGGAGCAAATATTCATCTGTTTTTAGTGTATGTAGTTTATTTATGTTCACATTTTAACGATCAAAATAAAACATTTTCTCGGGACCAGCAGGAACGGTCTGGCTCGCCAAGCTGTCAAGGTGCGTTCGCCTTTCATCTTTAAAACGTCATGTCAACTTTTCATGTTAACGACAATATGAAAATAATTAGTAGTTTGTACAACAAGAGTGGATAGGATGTCCATATCGCACGAGGAAGTAAATTGACAAACTTCCGAGGGCAATATGGACAATCCACTCGAGTTTAACAGTATATTTTTTCTACGACTTTATGCTAAAATGTAAAAAAAAAGTTTGTAGGTTGCCGGGCTCGAACTATATTGGTTCCATAGTCCTTTTTTCTTTCTTTCTTTCTAAAACTCTTTATTTATTACGATTAATATTTTACAACATCAACTATATTACAAAATAATTTATTACTAACTACTAGGTTTACGCTCACGATGTGAACTACTACCTAGGAAAGGCAGCCAGTCCAGACTGGCCGGGGTTGGTGTTAGCCCTGGGTAGTGTTGATGCTTTAAAATTGTTTTTAGATGGTCCTTCCCGGTGGTGACCTTACAGGACTGTCAGGGATATCATTTCACAAGGAAAAGTTTAAGGAAATAGTTGTATATACAAAAGTTTTATATATAAGCTGATTGGGAAAAATAACTCAAAAAACTAACCTTAACGAAATGGGGTAGATGTGATGATCATTGTTCAGGTTTTCTATTGTTAAAACGGCATTCATACTTGGTTCCATAGTCCAACGCTCTAACGTCTGGACTATGGAAACGTTTAGTTAATTATCGGAAAACCAATTGGTAAATGATGCTACATGAAATTAATTTTCTATGGACATTCAGCAGGTTGCATTATTGATAAATTTATTATAAATGCCTCTAGATTTTATTATATTGAACAAATTAATAACAAATTGTACCATATGCATTTAAATTATATAATTTAATGTCTTGAAAAAGAAGGCGGAGCCTCAGTAAAAATAATATACTGTGATTGGTCAGTACTTTTATTAACAACAATAGCTTCTCTGTAATTGACTACTGTGATTGGTCAGTTTCATTACCTATCTAGGATGGATATGAGATTTTCCCGCACAGTTAACTGGAATAGCCTACTTTATTCGTCACTTAAGTGTAAAGGAAACAGCAAATTTCTATGTGGGAGTAGAAAAAAAATAATAGTTTTATCCAATTTTTAAAAGCCAAAAAATGGCGCATTTTCACACACTTTTTATGTTGAAACTCGTTTTCAGGTACGCAAGAACGTTTATAATATTGTCTTCATAGTCCATATCAGACGTCTTCTGATGAGACTTGAAATGGATCGTACCGTATACTTCCCGGTTGCCGAGGACCAATTTTTAAAGTCCTTTTAAACCGCCTGAGTTTAAACCGAAGAATAATTCTAAAATCGTAGAAATGTCAGAAATGATCAAAACTTGTTATGTTATGTTATGTTACATTATATTAAGTTATGACCAGGTAAATAACTTTTTAACTCGAACTTTGCTGTCAATCCCACATTATAAAATAACTAGGGGACACCAGGGCAAGAAGATCTCCGGGGTCAAACGATCCCACGCCAGTTTGACGCAAATGTATGCACAAGAACAGCCGTAGACTTGGCAGCATGTACCTTTCAATACGGCGGTGCCGCGGTGCAGTACAATGATTGACAACGGCCAGTATGTAAGTGTTTCGTGAGTTTCGCCAGTGTAAAGAAAATTGTCATTTTTTCCAGCTAAATAATATGCAAGCATTTCATTTTATTTATGTTTATCACTAAAAAATAGTTAGGTATTTAAATATTTGATAGTAGCTATGCATGAGAAAGTATAGTGTAGCGAACAAATATTGGTCCATAGTTTTGTAAATTTTACTTCTTTTAAATAAAGTTAGGTTAACTTTATTATGCCACTTACAAATGGGGCAAAAGGATTCCTTTAACAATGGAGCAAATGATCCCCTAAAAGAATGGGCCCCGGGTATCGGGGCATTTCACATTTTTATAATTTAAACGTTTCATTTAGTTTTTTTCTTAATAAAAATGCTTAAAAATGACTTCCTAGTTTCATATTCACAAATTTAGCGTTAAAAAAAATTTCATTTACGTACTATACATACGGAATCATTTTGCCCCGAGTAGAGGGGCAAAATGATTAGTTTGCATATGTCTACATACTGGCTAAAATCTTAAAATCCACTTAACGAAAAAATAGGAACAACATATAAAACTACATGCTTATAAAAATACAAACTCCTAACACTTCGTGGATGTGACATCTAAGGCCAAAACTATTAAGGGGATCTTTTTGCCCCAATATCCCCTATATTTGACATTTCTTCGATTTAAACTGGGCCCAGATTTAAAGTATATCAGCGATTTAAATGATTACCTTCTTAATAGTTTCCCCCGCTTCTATCAAGGTCGCTACGCCAATGAGCCTTAGATCAAAATTATGAAAAATTATCTAATTTCTAATGATGTTACCAAAGGTATAATTTGATCTGGGAAATTTTAAAGAAATTTAGAATATACATACATGACCACTTTGATCTTTCACCAGGATTTTCACATGGTCACTTTCCTCTAAATTTCTATGCCCGAGATATGGTCGGTAGCCAATCTTAATGAAACGCCCTGTATACCAGGTGATTCACGACGAGCTTGCATTGGAACTTTTGAAGAAACTACTGAAAATATGTTTTTGAAAATCTGTAGGTTTAAGTTTATCGATATGCTCTCCTAAACTAAAATATTAACATGTATCTGTCACGTCCGGTTATACCGGTAGTAGCTTCACATTTTTTAAATACAATATACGATTTTTTTATTATATTTTTGGTTTTTGCATTAAATTTTATGGAACACGTTTTTTACCTAAGTCTACAAATTTCTGAGATATCTGCATATTTTCTAATTATTTCCTAAATGCATAGCGATGAAATTATCCGTATATATTTTTTACCTTAGCTCCTGGACTAAAATTTGTTTGTTATTGGATAGTTAAAGAACCCACAAATCTCAAAAAACAATTAAACTTGGCATAAAATATACAGGGAGGTAACAATTAAAGGCTCATTTGCAAAAACTTTATACAATAAAAACTTTCTTATTTTAAATGGAACACTCTGTATATTTTTATTTTAATTGATGATAAATTAACTGCTCCATAAAATAGCTATAACCTTTTATGCCTAAATCAACTCGTTTTCTTAGAATATCAAGTTTTTTTAAATATGATTTATTCAAGCTTGTCATGAAAACAAATGTACCTACATGGATACTCCATAGTGATATTTATAAGGGAAATATTGTTAGGCATATTTTATAGTATGACTGGAAAATATAGCACTTTTTTAAAGCCTTATAAAAAAAAATTAAAAACAGTTGATTACTTTTAATGTATCAATTTTTTTTTTAAATAATTTTTTCAAATGATAAAAAAAGTTAAAATCTCGTAAATCACCCGGTATAGTAGTATACATTATCAAAAAATGTTTCCCAAAGTAAAATAACGTGGCAAAAACTTAAGAAATATGTAACACAATTCAATAACTCTAAAGCAATATTATCCTTATTCAAATAATACAAGACAAGAAATCTTTATTTCGCGTAACTTAGAAAATACACTTTTTGACGCTGTCTGGTCCCCGGATTGCGTAAATGGCCTATAAAATCATGCCCATTATAATCAAAAATAGGCACTAATTGCAGGTGCTTAGTACTATATTTAAATTTACCAACCTGTCCAATTCTTGGCAATACACTCTACACATAATTCCTGTAGGGTTTTTGGAATCCTTTCATCCCATTTTTTAAAATTAAAACTTTTAATTTTTCTTTCTTGCCATCTTTTTTCAAAACTTTTCTTTGGTTGATAGGTTATTAGACAGTTTTTGCTAACACTACTAGGAACGCGCATATTTTTTAAATTAAAATTACTTATTTGCCTCCAACAAGACAATGTGTTTTATTCTTAACTTGTAAATAGTATTTTATTGATCAAACATGCCAAGAATGAAAATAGGAAATATACTGTTAATATTGTCGCGGTGTTGGGGTGGATTCACAATGGGCCTTGTCATTAACTTTTTATTTTGACTCATAGAGTATGAAAAAATTAAGTTTTCCGAAAATCGATCGGAAATATTGACATTTTTGATAAAATTTCTGAAAGAAACAGTCAATATTTCCTTACACTTAATTGTTGATAGGCAACGGAAAATAACTGTGAGGAAATATTTATTATTATAGGGGATAGTTGGGAGCATCGACCGCTTATCATTTAAAAACGTCTAATGAAAAATGGGTTTGATAATTTTTGTTATTTGATATGTGGGTCAACCCACAGAACAATTTGGCACAACAGAAAACAAAAAAAAAATATTATAAACTTTTAATTTAACGTTTTTTGACAAACCACATAGTAGCACAAAACGTAGAGGTTACACTTTTCGTGGGCCGTACTTGAAATATTTATTACTTACGAGTATACAGAGGGTGGTTGAATCCTCCCGATGGTCGAATGCTCCCAACTCACCCCTACTGTAAGGAAATATTATTTCTGTACGGCTACTTCTAAACTAAAATGTGTTAAGCTTGACAATTCAATATTACTGTGTTTCAATAGTTACAACACAAATATTTAATGGCATCCTTTATTTGTGAACAAAGTTAATAATATTTATTTCAAGGTTGATTGTAATAAGTTATGTTCTTTTAATAATTTTCGGTTTACGGAAAAATAGTATGTATACCTCGTAGAAAAAGCCACATTCCCGGATTCCGTATTTTCAGTCTCGGCTTGCGCCTCGACATACAATCTTTACGGTCGTCCGGGCATGTTCAGCTTTTCCTACTAGGTATACAATGTACCTAATATTTCTACGGTTGCAGTTTTTAAATTCTTGAATTATTCACTGACAAAATAATTAAACAAAATAACACGCAGAAGAAGATACCAACGTCACAATAAAACCGGAAAATGGGACAGCCTTCATTCGACACGCTCGGACTCATCTCTGACCTAATTAATCTCTCAAGACTGGTGTTCTATTTCGAATATGTTTTTCCATTTAAGTGATCATCGGAACGAAAAGTTTTAGCGGCAGGCGGACAAAGCAGTGCATCCATCTTTTGTATTAAAGTTAAAAAGTTAGTTATAAAGTTATATAATACTTTTATGCAAAAGATAGGTGCACTACTTTGTCCGCCTGCCGTTAAAACTTTCTATTTTACTTATATGGACACTAAACTCTACTACTTTAGGAATAAATAAAAACATGAAGTCTTTCTCCACTGGTTTATTAAGTAGTAAAGTTAAAAAAAGTGGTAAATATTCTACATGTTTCGGGTGTAGTAACACCCATCATCAGGTATAAAATATAAAGAGAAAATAGTTATAAGTGAGAGGAACAAAGTTAAATGGTGAATGGTAGTGAACATCGATGGAGCTCTCATCGAGCCATGGAAGATCAAATATTGAGAAATGGATTAATGATTAAAGATTGGTATGCTTAAGTCTTAACAGTGACTATGGGCAACAGGTAACAGTGGTAAGAGGGGGCCCGTTTGGGCAAAGAGAAAAAACAAATGTAAGAAATGTAAGAAAAATGGAGATTCACAGGTCAAGAACTTTCATCCCGGAAACCATGGGGAGAAAGAAAGGTTGTTTAACCTTTTTTATAGAAAAATAATTTAGAGGTAGGTACCAATTATTGAACTGTATGAATCTTAGTTCATAACAATAAATTCAGATGTTTTTATTTATTCCTATAAATTAACTCCACTTTAAGAATGGACTACTCTTCAAAATCTACTACTTAAATTCTTTACACGGCATTGTATTACGGATTAGTACGGCACCCCAGTGGGCTACTACAACGCAATCTATATTTCAATCTACAAACCTGTAGAAAAAGTGTAGGGATGCGCAAAAACGTTTCCTATACTGGATGTGTTGGCCTACCGTACTTGGTTTATTGTTAGTTTTATGTTTTCACGTCTGATCTTTTGCATTGAGTTGATTCCTACAGATGGCGATGCTAGATTTTCATAATATATTTATTCTAAAAAATATCTTGAAAATATATGTTCTGGTTTCGGCTTTCTGATGAGTCCTAACCAGGACGAAACAGCCTGTCATTGTCTACCTGTACCCCAGGAAACGCATTACCTTTGACATCCCTGTGTACTTTAATTTAAAAGACAGATGCATTACTTTGTCCGCTTGCCGCTAAAATTTTTTTTCTATTATATGATAAAAATATAATCGGTCGCACGACTCGCAAATAAAAGAATTGCGCGATTAATACGATAACGTATCTAATATAGTCTGATATACGGTAACTTAACCGGGAGAAAGTAAGGAAACGTAAAAAATTTGGTATAAAATTTGAAGTCAAAGCGTCAAATTTATTTTTGCCTATATAGTTTAAATTAAAATAACAGCATACATTTCTGTGTAATTTTTTTCTTCTATATTTAATAACGAGCCAGCTGACAATATCGCTAACTTTTTTCTGCATTCGTTAGGTGGTTCCAGAACCATGTTTCAGATAATATATGCCTTCTCGGCGTCAGCCAGTGCTGAGATTTTAGAGCCTGAAAAATCGATTAGCGGGATTTTGTTGGTTGGCAAAATGTCACCATCAATGAAACAAATCCAAACTTTATTTCGTCAATGTTGCCCGACACGGGAAAAATCACTTAATTAAACTCTCTAAGAATTTCAAAAATACACTGGAATTGTCTCCTCTATCTTCGCACAACCCGCTGCACTCTATATGAAAGCGATAAATCACTGACAGTCATTTTGGACTTATAGTATAGTATGATGATGCTAGACTACATTTAATATTTTCTCAATTTTTCTATCTTGTAACCCGATAGTTTTATTGGCCGGCAGAAGTTATAAGTAAACTTTTAGCATTCTACTATTTGCTTAAATTTATTTTTAGTTACTATACAGGGTGACTCCTAAGTTGATACTTCTTTTTTAGCTATGTGTAGAAGGAATTAAAATAAACAACATTTTCAAATGCCTTTTTCAAAAAACTTAAAAATAGGCGAGATACAAGAGTAAAAAATCTAAGTGCGGGCCTGGTCATCAAAACTAAGCCTGCTATACTTTATGTTGTTTTTATTTTATTAGTCACGTAATTTACGGGTCGGTGGTCAATTATTTATTTGGCAATCCGCTGCGGTGTGTTTTTCTGAAACAAGTTAATTTAAAATTGGGGACATGTGAAAATGGTAAAATTTGAACTAGTAGATATAGTGCTAATTTACGATGAGTGTCGTCAAAGTGCGGCTGCTGCTTCGAGATTATATGAAGAACGCTTTCCCTTGCGGGATCATCCTACACCCAGAAGTTTTCTTAATGTTATTCAACGGGCAAGTTAGGCAGAACCGTATTTGATCCATAGTGTAATAAGTGAATGTAAGTACCTTATTTTTGAGTTTTTTGAAATAAGGTATTTGAAAATGTTGTTTATTTTAATGCCTTCTATACACAGCTAAAAGAGAAGTATTAACTGAGGAATCACCCTGTATAAAAGCGATGAATCATTGACAGCAATTTTGGACTTATAGTATAGTATGATGATGCTAGACTACATTTAATGATTTCTCAATTTTAGCATTCTACTATTTGCCTAAATTTATTTATAAATACTTAGTATATTTAGTTATGTAATAGGTGGATTTTCTTTTACAAAAATAAGCACTATAACGAAGATGTTTTTTAGACCAAGTGACAGCTATAATAATTAAGATATATTTTTAGCTCTTGATTACTCACATTTTTAGGATGGGAAGTAGGCGCATTAAAAAGTAGGAAAGACCAAGATATTAAAATTATTATTTATATTTAAAATAAAACTAATGTCCACACGCTTCGTTGCATACACATGCCTAAAACATTTTTTATATAAATTATAAAAAACGATTCTTAATAAATTATATTACCGAACAACCCGCGTCTGTCTTAAGTGGGCAAATCTTTGTTTCAGATTATGCTAATATGCCCATTTATTGGAACCAAGCTTTGCGTGGGTTTTTACAAATATAACCTTGACAACGTATACCTTTAATAAAATCTGTAGATCTTGTTTTGCTTTTGCACCATTTAAAGTATGGCGAACTAGTTTTACATGTGGATGAATTATTTGAATAGTTTCTTGTTTTGATGTACCTTTTTAGGGTATGGTCCGAAAGTAACTAATGTAGTGGTTTAGAGTTCCGTAATTAAACAAATAGTAGTGACAACACAAAAAAAGGTTAATTTCGGACCATGGTCTTACGGTTACGGACCCAAGTGTCAAAATGCTAACCGTCTTTAAAATTCCGGTTACGAGCATGATACAATGTATCATGGATTACGAGTGGTTCCTTCTATCACTTTATTATGAAATTAAGATCCAGTTTTTCACCTACAACCAATAAAACTGCGAAAATACGAATTATTAATTTTTATTTTTTATTTTTAATTTCTTCTTTTTTCCGTAAGCCAAGGGTCGACTGTATGTATGCTTTCTTGTATTGTACAAATCAACACCTCATCTTATAAAGTAATAGACATATCGTTCTATTTTTTAAACCAAGATCGGGTAACCAAAACCAACCCCTGTGGCGGTTATTCTTACTCCCCTCACAAACCTACAACTCGCGGGGCTGATATGGTGAAAAACCAGACAAGATCACCTCGCCACGAATAAGCTGGCAAATTGCCTGTAAAGGAGCAGAGCCATTAACTACAAACAACAACAAGATCCAGTTTTGTTTTTTGATTTTAGTGTCAAAATGTTTGGCCTTTGAAAGCCCGAGAAACAATCTTGAGGAAATGAAATAAGAATTGGGAAAAATTAAAAGTTTTGTTTTATGTGTACCAAATATAACATTTTTCGTCCCGAATTTAACCAGAATTTTATGTCTAATATCTCATTTGTCGCGGTTAACCGTGGTGTTGGTTGGTGATATTCAGACTATACCCTTAATAGTCATCACGTTTTGAATCACACGTAAAAAATCATTAATTTAGAAAAATATTTTATTATAATATCTACTTATACAATTTAAAAAAATATAAATATCATTTTATTGATTACTTATTGTTTTAAAATTTCGTCCAAAACTATTATTAAAATAACCATACAGTTCCGACCATTGTAACAACATAGCCTTCTCGATTTAAAACAAGTGTGTGAAACAGCATTTATAGCCCTTTTATTTGGGCATTTAAAAAAATCAGAGTGGGGTAGTCTAAAGGATAGTGGTGACCTCCATGTCAGTGGCCAAAATTATTCTTATCATTGGTTTAAAAGTTAGATAATTAAATCGTAGGAAACCTTTACCTACCTATTAAAGTTTGCTACCAACTTCAGTCAGGAGTCAGGACTCATCAGGATAAAGAGCTTTGAAAAAAAAACGGATTTTAGAGACACAGTCATACCAGAGATTGAATTTGACCACATTTTTAACTGCTTTGAATAAAAATAACGTCAAATACCAATTGAACCTAATAATAAATTATTTATTTTAAATTCTTGAGTGTTTGGGAATTTGAAGTACTGGTCAACAACTTGTCAGTATTATTTATTATTACATCTTGATAACCATTTTATTATAGTACAATAGAATATGACATTTATTTCTAAGAATGGTCAAAATAATGGAAGATCCAACACTTAAATAGTATACAAGGTGCTACAAATTCGTGTGCGTACGAGGTGATCTCGAAAACGGTAATGTAATGTAACGAATATGGTTGAATTAAGGCAAAGTTGCGTATTTTAAGGTTTAATAATTTGGTAAAAGAAAATTGTAAATATTGCGAGTAAATTATAATATAATAGGAAAAAAACCGAAATTATTGTTTATAGTTTTTAATTTTTTTCGCCCTTATTTTTGACAAAAAACACTCGTTTATATCTGTTTTTTATGTTATTAGTTTTTAAATTCAACGTTTCGCTCTTTAGATACCGACTAGGGGATAGATACCATTTTTAACACACTTTTCCGATCCCAGTATCCCGGGTTTACATAATGGGATCCCGAAAAGTCCGTATTATTTATTTGCTTCGGAATTGCAATTTTTTACAAACTTCAAGTCAATTTTTTTAAATACGGACCTGAAATTTTAAATAAAGTTTTAGAAACTTCTAAGCTTTAGAAATTTAATACAATTTAAAGGTTTTGGAAATTTAAACGTTTTGTCATCTAATAGCACATCTTTTCAAATTATCTTTCTATTTCATTACACTCCTGAACATTTAGAGCCAAATTTATGTAAAAAATCTGATTTGAAAAATCCGTTCATTTTTACTCAAAGAAGCTTGATATTTGATATTTTGTAGAAAAAGACTCGGTATCAAATATTTTTCTGTCTGTTTATTTTTGTTACATGTTTCACATGAAACCAGCATCATTACGTTATAAACAGTAAACAATTGTTTTTGAAACAAACCTAAGAGAAGCAGTAACATAACTAGACTATCAATCCACTTACCTTTTCTTCACTCGATAGCATTAATTTAGTATTTCGGTCTAGGTCCAAGGCAAAAACCATAGGACTTAAGATGTTATTTATTAAAATAAATAAAAAATAGAATAACTTTTAATTCCTTAATAACTTACTTACTTCCTAAAGTATTATTGTTAAGGTAAATTTTATTGCAATAATAAACGGCCAACACACCATACCTTTCTGTAATGTAATTTTAATATTTGAGAATTCTAACAATAATTGCCAGTGCCGTAATAGTAAAGAAAGGATAATTTGAAATACTAATGATGTGTTATTTGATGAAAAAACGTTAAAATCTTAAAAACCTTTAAATTGTATTAAATTTCTAAAGTTTAGAAGTCCCCAAAACAGTGTTTTAAAATGCCACAAACTTGAGGTTAGTATCTAAAGAACGAAAAGAGAGATAATTTTTTATTTCATCTAAGTTAAAAATGAAGGCGCAAATATTAAAAGCCAATACAAATTTTTTTTTTATAGATATCTTTGAAGGTATTCGAAATATTTAAAATTTTCTTTCATCGAATGATTAAGCCCCAAAATACGCAAATTTGCCTCAATTTAAACATCTGTATCTCTTGCCGTTTCCGAGATCCCCTTGTTCGCACACGAATTTGTAGCACCCTGTATATACAATTACGTAATACATTATCCAATGTGCTAATTATTAAAATAAATTCCTTAAAATAACCCCTTTATTACAATGAAATGAATTACTACGAAATACTTAAGTATTTAAAAAAATTATTCAGCGGTCATTCTTAATTCAAATTAGTGGTAAAAATATAAATAAGTAAATATACAAAAAAATTGAAACTATATCGCTAATCACTGGGGAACAGACAAAAATGTCTCCGAGACCAAAATAGCAAAAATCTTACTTATTTTATTATTCAATAATCTATCTTGCAAAAGTCTCAGTTGACTCCGATTTTATAAATCCATGCTAATTATGATAATTGCCTATCTGCCCTTATTGTATGGGAAAATCGACCATTAAATGAGAAATATCTGGATTTATTATACCAGGTGTAGTTTATAAGGGGTTTAAATACATATAACATGAATCCTAAATTGTTGGTTAGTTGTATTTCAATCACCAGTTAATTGGGAGCTGTTCGTATTTAAGAAATAGCAGAGTATTGAGCAACATGTCGTCAAGCGACGATCGTTTAGCAACAAATGGCAATATATTTGAAGATTTAATTAAGAATTAACAATATTCCAAGCGATTGTACAGTTTTCTTAAAATAATATAATTTGATTTTTTATAAACCATTGTTTATTTTTAAACACCCTCGTGTTTTTTTCAGTTTTAGAAATTCTTGGTGACTTTAATACTTTAATAGGCTTAATTGTTATAGTCTATTTCAGAAAGGTGTAGAGTAATAAAATGGGAAATTCAGTCCAGTTCGGCTCAATTTCGGTGTCGGCCATAGGCGCAGGTAAATTTTCTCCATTAAATTATTTATGCTTATTAACGAAAAATTAAATTTAATAAAAGTTATTATTTTAAATGTACATGACTGCATAAAATACGATTACCAGAATTTTACTGTACAAGAAACTGTCGACCGATGTTCCCGAATGACTGGAGTTGGAAAGTCTACCGTTTTTAAATTATTATGGGAGAGAAAGACAGCAGGTCAAGTGGAACCTCCCAAGAAAAGTTCAGGCAGGCCAGTAAAAGTCCTTGATGAAGACACCAAAAGTGTAGTTCGAAGAAAAGTTCCCTCTTTATATTTTAAAAAAGAAATACCCACCATAGATAAGATTCTAATGGAGCTTGGCCAGGATGACAGTATTCCGTTGATAACTAAAAAACTTTAATGGACCACTTCGAAAAATATGATTTTTTTCTGGGAAAAGGATAAGCGTAAATCACTTTTACTGGAAATCGATGAAATTGTTTGCTGGCGACGAAAATACTTGAGAAGTATAAAGCACAGAAAATACTCCTACTTCATCTTGTAGAAAACAAGAATTTATCGACTGGTTAACCACCAAAACAATTGAATTTAAAGATAATTTGATAAAGAAGGAACTATTAGCTATAGCAAGCTTGCATCTTTTAACTTTATAATTGTTGATTCCATAAGACACGTAGGCCATTGCCATCGTTCCAAAATCCCCCAATAAAGTATCATCGGTAATAAATATAGAATCTAGAGGGATACTTGCCTTTTTAGACACTTCTATGATACAACAGAAGGTTGGTTAATAATCTGAACAAATAGTATATTGTTTTATTAGGAGTAAAAGCGATACTTTTCTGACGAGTCTGTAGGTTTGCCGGACGAACAAAGTGAGTCCGGCAATTACGGACGAGTCATAAGAAGTTGCTTTTACTCCGAATAAAACATACTTTTTTTTCTTCAGACGTTGTTTAAATATGAAAACAGAAAGATACAAAATGTTTTAATTGTTTTATTTAAAAATTTTAAGTTTTGAGAAGGAGCTAGCGTTACTATGGATTTATTATTAAGTATATCTATTGTTTGATAGCGAAGTGCCATTTGATTTGACAAGTGTCAGCATTCATTATTGCGTAACTTTATTTAATTTTTATCCTTTTAAAAATAGAATTTTTTAAAACTACATTTACTTCAAATTAAAATGTCATACTCAGAATTTATCTGTACGCCCCCGGAGGTTGCCAAAATTGCAGCAAATGTTGCGAACAATTTGCTGCCAACAAAATCCAGTGGTGTTTACGAAGCTGCGCTTAAAAGATTCCAGGCATGGTGCAATGAGAAAAACACCAAAAATAATTCTGAAAATGTACTCTTTGCATATTTTTCGGAACTAGCGAGCAATCAAAAAATAAAAGGTTCAACAATGTGGTCACATTATTCTATGTTAAGATCAATGCTAAATATCAGACAAGGAATAGACATAAGCAAGTATTTGAAGCTACGAGCTTTTTTAAAGAAGCAAAACGAAGGCTACATTCCCAAAAAAGCTAAAGTATTCACCAGGGAACAGTTTGAAGAATTTCTATCTGAAGCTCCTAATCAGTAATATTTGGGAATTGGGTAAATTTAGGTATTACCTCAAAGTATACAAATTTTTTATAAAGGTAATATATATAATTTTTAGATTGTTTTGGTTATTGGAATATCGGGTGCATGCCGATGTGAAGAAATGGTGAAAATGGTCGTTGATGACATACAAGACTTAGGATCTGCGATTCACATAAGAATTCCTAATAATAAAACTAGGAAACCGCGGTCGTTTACTATTGTTGGGGAGCAATATTTAAGCATTTATAAAAACTATGCATCATTACGCCCGGAAGGTATGCGCAAGAAGAGATTTTTTTAAAAATTTGTAAATGGTCGGTGTTGTCGCATGGTAATGGGAATTCATAAAATAAGTGCTGTTCCTAAGGAAGCAGCAGTGTTTTTAAAACTACCAGGTGCAATAGAGTACACCGGCCATTGTCTAAGGAGAACTTCAGCTACACTGCTTGTAGATGCAGGGGCAGACATTACGTGTTTAAAGCGCCACGGGGGGTGGAAATCGAGTACTGTAGCTGAAGGGTACATCGACGAATCGATGACCAATAAGAAAGATATTGCAAAACAAATTTTACAACCAAATAATAATAAATCAATTACTAATAATTTAAATACTGCAATAAATTCGACAAAAAGTGGTTTCACTGAGAGTTCAACACTAGAAAATACCGAAACAACCAACCAACAGGCCATCGTAACAAGCAGTCTTAGTTTTTCTGGGGCTACAATTAATAATTGTACTTTCAATGTTGTATTTAAATAGTTATGTAGGGCCAATATGGGTAAACGCACCTCCTTAAACAAATTTAACTTTATTATTATTATTTATTATTATAGGGATTAACATAGTTTTTGAATGCTAGTGCTATTACCATAAAAGTACATTTACCCTAAGTCACATTGCTGTACTTTATTTTTATTAAAATAAATAAAGTATGTTTACCTATAACTTTCTGGTATTATTTAATATATATTTAGTCATGAGAACACAGTCATACTTTTACTTCCGCTGCTATTGGCAACGGAAGAAAAAGTAAATACTTTTTCTTCCGTTGCCAAAAGCAACCGCCTTCTGACGAAAAAGTAGAACTTTAACGTCAAAAAATTAGTAGAAAAACGTCAAGTTTATTGACGTTTGAAGAAAAAATATATTTTCAAAGAGTGAGGTTAAAATTACATACACAAAGTATTAGGGAATCCAAACCACGTGATTCAATATGGCAGTTGGCTGGTAAAAAGCATTGAGCCACCCGTTAATGTCACCAGCAATATTATTTATATAGTCACGTGCACCAATTACAACGCAGTATTTGCCAGCCAGCCGCCATTTGGACACATCGTTGGATTGCCTAATTGTATACGGTAGGGTAGGGAGCAGGGAAAATGTTGTTGTGTTACACTGTTAATTAGTGTTATTTATAAAAGTAATAAAACAAAGTGGTATTTCTAACTACATGATAATTTTTACATATCCATCTTTTTGCTAATCCTTGAATAATAGGAATAAGTATTTTTATTTTTTATGGAGTTTCCGCTTATTAATTATTAAATAGAATATTTCTACACATCCGCATTATCTGCAACAAATCGTGTTCTAAAAAAAATACAATTATTACATTTGCAACTAAGTTATTCTACATTAAAGGGCATTCTTGTGTGGTTTTCTTCAAATGTCAACGTATTATATATTTATTTATAAATTAATTGGGTGTCCTCGTGCACACCCATATTATTCATTTGTCGCTATTGTTGAATCATGCACTAAATAAAGCATTTACAAGAAGTGTTGTTTAGATTTTTAAATTGTTATAATGTTTGTCAATATTTTATCTTTAGTCATATTAAGTTCGTTATTATACGAGGGGCACTAAGAAAAGTTGGCCCTTGTCCTTTTTTACTACTATATGCATTTTGCATTGGTGCAACGACCCGATTCTATAAGCAAAAATGGTTCCTGTTGGCCTGATTATTGTCTGTAATATGATGTCCTCTTGGATAATTTTTTAAATATGTGTATAAAAGAACTCGGACGAAGCCGAATCTGAATTTGTTAGGGAGAAAAATGCCTCTCATCATGAAGGAGGTCATCACCTGATGATCAGTAGAGGAAGGGTGCCATATTTTGGATAGCTTTTGTTTTACTTTTGAATAGATAAGAATTTGATGTTAATCTCTAAATTTGTACCAGCTTATAGGGTATAAGCACACCTACCTACAGCGGTATGCCGAGTAGTAAGCTTAAATTTGAACACCGCCTCGCATGCCTTCTTATATACGAGTGACGCAAGTACAGTTTTAACCTCACATTACTGGGTTTCTGTGGCTGTTGTTTTTTATTTTCAGTTCGGATAGTTGTACAGCTTAATGGAACATTATAATTTTTAACTAAGGGATATTTATCGACTCGGTTATATATTTGACACATTTAAACAATAAAGTCCTATTACTTAAATACCTTATATATTTTATCGTATCATTGAAGATTAAGTCATTTTTATATGATATCTTTATTAATACTTATTAACATCATAAACATAATTTAATACGTTAGTTACGAAAGCATAATACGTTAGATACCAAATAATATTAGAATTATTTTTCATGAACATGTAAAACAATATTTTGACAGTTTTTAAATTTGATGGATACACCTTTCTTGTCTTTAACGTCCACGATCTTAGGTATGCCCTGTGAAGACTAATTAATGACCGAGCAAGCACTCCTTTCGATTTCGTGCGGTTCCCCAGTGCTTAATCCACTGCCGGAAACATCGCCGATTTGAATCCAACATTTTTCTTCTTGATGAAACGTATTAAGGCGTCGTATTTGTCGATTTCCACTCTTTCCTTCATTTCTAAAGTCGCTCGTAACATGGAATATTTCAGTCATAAGGATGAAGCAGAGTATTCCTCAGAGAGTTTTGCGAAATACGCCAGCAATATCGTTTCTTCTGCACCCTGAACATGTAATTTGTTTCGCCACTCACAAAACTGCCGATATTATTTTTCATAATGGATTTTAGATTTGTCCGGAAGCAAGTTCAACCTTATAATGTTGGCTGCAGCTAATATATCGTCAGGAATATCAAAATCTGGCATGATTTTAATGATGACTTTTTGAAATGCCAAAATGAAATGACATAAAACCTTGTTTTTATTTTCGCATCGCCGTTGTCAATGATACGATAAAGCTTTGGCTACAACTCAATTATTAGCGATTTAACACCGTCTCGGATATTGCGGGTGACTCGGCTGTTGCCTCGTCACCTAGTAATGTCCTCGACTATTATAAATCGCATAATAATCTCGTTATATTAATAGCTATTAAAGGCCATTAAGTGCAATTTCAAGTAAAATTTGCTGAAAACATTTCTTGCACTTGTGACTTCACAGCACCATTTACTTGCACTTGTGACTTTCACCCAATGTAAACCGGCTTTAATATTGTTTAAGTGCTCTCGAACGTGACGTCACAACATGGAGGAGAGATAGACAATTTATGCGCGTTAGCATACCGACGTTAGTGTATCGTGGGTAAAAGGTATCAAAAGAGATTGGTTCTTCATTTTTATGAACAGAAGGAGAAAGGAGCATAAGATGACGACGGCAATCATATTTTTCTATTTTCTTATCGTTACATTTTGGTGCTATTAAGATTATTTTAGCTCCCAACAATATTCTTCTTGTCTTGGTATGTGTATTGCGAACTTTTTGTTTGTTCTTTAGTTCACAACTGTATGTCAAATTTGTTATCGTATCCCCCTTCTCTCATATGGTTAAGGTGACAAGGGCTAATAAAAACGGTTCTTAATTCGAAAGTTAACATGTTACTTAATTTTTACAAAAATCGCAAATATATGCCTTTACAAATTTAACAAATTTCTTCTTCTACAGCATCATATTCCATTTAACTTACTAACATGGAGAAGACAGAGGATTCGTCATCATTATCAAACATCACTTCCAATCAATCTTGATTTTCTTGGTTCTGAGAATGGAATATAACGTCCTTTTCCCTTATCGACGCCTTTGTATAATACTTTTACAATAAATTAAAAAACGTTTTAACATGCACAGTCTTAGCGTATGATCCTTTATTTAAAATACCAAAAGGCTCTAGGCTAAGGTTTCTTTTATCCTGTTTATATTGGATATTAATTATAGTTTAATTATTGGTCATATATCTATAATGCTATTATAATTAACTATCTAATGTTAAGTAAGGACAGTATTTGATTACATTACCTTCCTACAACTTTTATGCGAAAATCATTTAGTGCTCATGGATTTCTAAAGAAATTGCAACTGGGTTACGTGCGCGTTTATAATAGATTATTTTTGTATTTCAGTCATTGTACAGGGTGTCCCAAATTTACACGTTAAAGTATATCTCAAAGTATATCGTCTTGCCTTTTTGATGTCGATTAACAAATTGAAAATTTCTAGCCAAAGTTTATTATTTACAAACGGCTAACAGGTATCGAATACGGGGTGGACCCACCTGCTCTTGATAACAAGGACAAGATTTCCATGCAAAATAATAGCAAATAAGTGACTGTATTAAAATTGTAAATGTTACCCTGTAGACCTTTCAGTTATACAACAATTAGGTTTTATTAAAATAAATGACAGGTACCGAAATCCAAGACGATATTATACTTTGAGATTTATTTACCATTGGGATCTCAAAAACTATAAGAGATATGAACAAGTATAAATTATGGCATGTACATAATTTAATACTCAATCAAATGTCGTTTATAAATTAAAAAAAATCCTGATACTGCTGGAGATATCTGGACACAGGAAAATTTTGAAAAATTGTATTTATTTTTTCCTTGCTTTATTAAAGGAAAAACTATAAAATAAATTGCTCTATTTTTATTTTCAACAAAATGACATTATTAGTCATTAAATCCAACGTCTCGATGTTTTGCGTCCATTATCAACTCAATTCTTTTAATGCGGACCTGGATTTTAATTCTGATTTTAAACGAGTTCGTCATTCTAAAAGCATACACCGGGTAGTGCATCGTGGTGGGAAACAAAAAATTTCATGCAAGTTTTAGACTGTCCAAATTATTGATCCCTTGTTGACTTTATAGCGGGGTGGAGGGAGACTTTTTTAGGGTCTCTGTGTGGTGAGTACACGTGAGGAGTTTGAATAATTTTGGACAACCTGATCTTAACTTTGAATAGGAATGCGGTTGGCTTTTCATTGAAATTCAACAAGTGATGCTGTGGACACCAACATTGATTAGACTTGTCAACCTGTGCCTACTATAAAGTCTACTTGTCAAGCCTACTATACAGTTAAGACAGATGGAAAGTAGATTAGGTTACGAAGTCCAAAACGTGTTATTAATACCAGGTGTGATACGTCATTAAATTCCAAAGGAGAGGAATTAAAAATAATAAAATAAAGTTTCTCGACTATTTAAAAAAGCAAAGCTGACGATGGGTTTGATCAAACTATACGGCGGATTAAAAATTTAATGACATCAACTTGTAGACAAGAAGGAATGGTAATGGGAATGTGAACGTTAGTTTAACATCTTTTCAAATAAAGTCAGAAAAAAATAAAAATCATATCGCAGTTTTGCCCAAATATCTTCAGAAAGATAAGGAGTTTTTTTAATTTGAAAACACAATGTTGCACAATTTAGTAAGGCGCAACTTTTTTCAAATTTAACCATCTCTGTGTCTTATTTGGTTTACGAGATCCCTGTATAGTGTAGGTATCCTTATCTGCGACACCCTGTATATCTGGTTTTAGATTGACGAGCTTTTCCAAAATTCTAAGTGAAACATCTAGCCGCATTGAAAAAATGCGGGCCCAAAACATTGATCGTAGGATTTAAAATTTGATAATGTCATTTCGTAAAAAACAAAAAGTGCAATTTATTTCATAATATTTCTAAAGTTAGAAAAAATAAAAACTAATTTTCCAAATTTCGCTTTATTTCACATATTCCAGATGTAGGTATTAGACTTTTTTTTAATTTTTGAAAGACCTTTGATTGAGCACAAAATTGTACAGCTTTGGCAGAATTTAAACTTGTTCGCATCTCCCATAGTTTCGAAGACTCCGCCCTATTACTTTTGAAGCTAGAACACCCAGTACTTAATCTTTTATTTACTTATTTATTATTTAAATATAAATTAGAGTTAGTTAATTGATATAATTAAATTATTGTAGGTATTAATATACATATGAATCATAAGATCCGTATTAGATAGTCTAATTGAAAAACAACTTTTATTGACAAGTCAGTAATCGTATATCTTTTTGAAGTTAATTATACTTTAAAAGGTTAAGCGCCGTGTAAAGGACACCGGTAGCTGTTCGGCTACTTGCCGCCAGGGTCATAGCGGCCATCCGAATCCGCTGCATTTTTCAAACTCTATAGTTCCAGCTAGAGATGGCACTTTGTTTTTTTTTCAAAACAGTTTTTTTATTTGGAACCGATTGGAATAGGTAGGTTCTTGGCCGATAGGTTATCCTATTCCAACGAAACAGCTTTAGTAGCGATCGCAATCAGTTTCATCTGTGGGGCCTGTTACACTGAATATACCAACGACAGTGGCGGCTCGTCAGGTGAAGTAAGTGAAAGGGCTCTTCACCAAAAAAAAATAAAACCAGGAGGAAAGTTTTCGACAATATTAAATATTAATGTACCAATACAGCTACCATTTTAGCACTTAAAAATAATTATGTTCGAATTAATAATATTAATTTAATCCGAATGTAGCTATGCATAATAGGGCGACGGTTAACTTCGATTGACAATAATTATAAACACTAGTGCATTGTGGCGCGCCCCAGCGACCGTGCCACTTAGCTCAAAGCAAGTGAAGACCCAATGCCCAACATGGCTTTGATATTCACCGTTGATATGGTTACGTGACGTCAGTCACGCAAACAGCATGAAATAATTTGCATTATGATGAAGAGCAATTGAAAAATATATCAGTGGTATGCACCATTGTTTTAGCATCCTATATAGTTCGCCTCACCTTAAGGTACTTATTTGTTTTGAGGTTTCGCGAAACTTACGGTTATAGATATCGTTTTTACGTGATTTATTATGTGATTAAAAAGTTTTGTTTTTATTTTTCAGTTAATTCAGTGGGGTACGCACCTACTTAGTTTTGTGTTTTAAAAATGAACCCCATTAATGACATAGTTTGTAATTTGTTGGAAACTCTATTCAGTCGTTGGACAGATGAACATAAGAGAGGCATTTTGGTACACGGGTTTTTAGTTAATGTTTGTTTAAGTACCGGCACTATACCTAGCTCTTTATCATTTTTTAAGACCGCGAGCTGCCACTGACCAACGAAAAGACAATTTAATATAAGCTTTACTGATATTAGATGTACTGGCTGAGTTGCCAAACTGAACGAATTAGGCGTCGCATCTCTCACTTTACGCTGCTTTGCCGATTACCATGCAACAATTGCTGATCAACTAGCAGACTTTCAATGTGATTTTGGTCACACAGCGTGTCGAGATGAGCCATACTAGTGTCTGCTTAAAGGTTGGAGACAATGACGTTTCTTGAATGGCAGTAGAGTTTTGGACTTGCATTGTCTTTATTTGTTTAAAATCACTACGTTTCAACTGGTAAGCATCTTCAGTCGTCTTCAGGTGAATACTAATATTCACACACAGTATTCACCTGAAGACGAGTGGAGATGCTTACCAGTTGAAACGTAGTGATTCCAAACAAACAATGACAATGCAAGTCCAAAACTCTACTGCCGTTCGAGCCATACTAGGTCGGTTTTTAGGCGGTCGTTATGGGGAAAAGGTCCCGGGAAATTCGGTACTTTTGAAGAGCATAATACCTATATGATGGAGCGCGGATTATCGTCAGATAACGAAGGTTGTAAGAGAATTACAGACAGTGTTTCCAATCTTCTTAGTTTGTCGGCAGATCTACCGAATTTATTTATCGTTTCACGAAGAACTATAATGAATACACATGATAAAATAAAATTTATCGTATTTTCGGCAGGCGGCAAAAGAAGGCGCGGCCTCATAAAGGAGTACTGTTACTGGGCCACAGCGGTCACCGATGTGCGCTGCTTTATTTGGAAAAATGTAACACATAACACCAGTGTTCAGAGGGGTATAAGGTATCTCAAAGTTGTAAAAATTCATAAAAAAACATAGAATATTTTTTTACTCAAAAATCTCTGGAGCTTAACCTATTAGGATAATACACACAGCTATTAACAAAAAATTCACCTTCTGTCTTTTAAAAATAATTAAATTTAATTATGCTTCTACATATTTTAAGAAAATTCTCCGGACTTTATCGATCTATACCGGGTGTTCCATTATGGATGGTCACCGACCATATTTCGCAAACTACTGGGCATAGAAACTCAGGGAAAAAAATCATAAAATAAGTGACTAAGGGAAAATCCTGGAAATAATTTTTAAGTTCCACATTTTGCCGCAAGAGGGCACAATTGAAAATTAAATATTAAAATTCTAAATTTCTCTGAAAATTCCCACATTAAGGTATACCTTTGGTAACATCATTAGAAAACTTAGACAATTTGCATCATTTTGGTTTAGGGCTCTTTGGCGTACCGACCTTTATAAGAGTGTTAATATAGGAAGCTATTGAAAGTGTAATCATTTAATTTGCTGTAACTTCTAAACGACTTATCCGATTTTAGTAAACTTAAGCTTGTTTGGAAGAGAAAGGTAAGTACTTTTAATAATTGTCGTATCTATTGGTACACGATAGTTCCTAATAAAATAACTAGAGTGCGTAATTTGTGATAGTAACAGTTTTTTTGATTTTATCCAGAAAACTCAAATCATACGATATAACTATAACATCATAACCGGAAAGTAGATTAAATCTGCAAGAAAAAATGTGTAGACCGCAGTTCAATATCTTCTTTCGTTTCAGAGTTATTGCCAAAAGAACAATTTTTAATACTTTAATTAAAGATATGATTGTTTTCATAGTTGTCATGAAGCATTCTACGACAAAAAAATATTTTTAACTTTTATGATTATGTAAGTTTGTGTCACTTATTATTCCTATGGCCCAAAACCACTTATTAATTATATATAATCATCGAATACCTACTTCGAATTTAGACATAATTCGAATATGGTGTTTAAAAAATTAATCTAGATAGCTGTAAAACAAAATTGGCAGGTGTTCATGAAGTTAAATAAATTGAAATAGTTGGCAACTGATTTAATTTTGACAGGGGTTGATTTTGTTTCACGACTATCTAAAGTAGTTTTTGGGCTATGAAATAATGAGTAACACTGGAGAAAGAAGAAATTCAAGGAAGCTGCTTTTGTAACTTAATCTAGGTTGTGTTAGTATTAATTAGATAGAAAAAACCTCTGGAAATCTTTGTTAAGTATAAATAATAATAATAAATACCGCGCACGAACTGGACGCATTACTGTACCAATTTCAAACATGCTCCAGTGCACTTACATAGCTAGTATAAATAGAGCTGCAGTTACTATACTTATTTAGTATTCACCTGAAGACAACTAGAGATACTTACCAGTGGAAAAGTTATGATCATTCGTGAAATATTTATGTTCAACAAATTATTTACTCTTTGAATTTTACATATTATGTATCTTTAATACGTTTATAAAGATAATATATGTCCAAAAAAGTTTAGTAAAGTTAAAGTTTAGTAAAGCTTTATAAAGTTTAGTAAAGTTAAAGTTTAGTAAAGCCTTATAAAGTTTAGTAAAGTTTAGCAAAGTAAAAGTTTAGTAAAGTTTAGCAAAGTTAAAGTTTAGTAATGTTTAATAAAGTTTAACACAGTTAAAGTTTAGAAAAGTTTAATAAAGTTTAGTCAAGTTTAATAAACTTTAATAAAGTTTAATAACGTTTAGCAAAGTTTAATAGCCAAAAATGTCGCTGCCTCACTACTTCGAGTATGAAATGAACGAGAAAAATGTCCATTTCGATGTAAGTCTTCGGGAAATATTTTTTTGAGATTTTTTTTTAACATTGAAAAGCGCACTTTTTGAGCTAGGGAGATCGACCGTAAAAAATTAACGAAATATCATAGCCGGTTCTATTTTGCGCAGAAAGATTGCTTAAAGATCAGTCTATAACACATTCCAATTTCAAATCGATAGCTTTAATGCCAATTTTCGACGATATTTTTCAAAAACTTTCTCCAAAAACGTTGCTGCCTCACTGCTTCGAGTATGAAATGAACCTTTTCGATATTTCTCTTCCCAGAATTCCAAAGAGGCCTCTCCGACTGAAGGCCGGTCTGGCCTCAGCTCAGTGAAAAAATCTGTCAATCCTCTGTCCTCGAGCTCTAATCACGACTTAAATTCTATCATCATTATCATCTATCATGCCCTTCATAAAAAAGATCTCCTAAAGTCGTTCTTTCTTTTTGAAAAAACCTGGACCGCTACTGCGGCGATGCACCCGTGTGTTAACTAAAGAACGAACTCTTAAATAATAAAAAACAACAAATAGTGTCAAGCCGACACTTGAATTTGAATTTTAAAATATCAAGTACCGTAAACAACTTGTAAATAACGATGGTGCAATATTTCTTTATACATACCTAAATACCAATTATAAGAACTTGAATTATAATATTTAATTTACAAAAATTCCTATTTAAACAATTAAAGTTGACAACGACTTTCTGTAGAACCCGAATGCAATTAGTAAAACCGGAACAGGATAACGGAGAGCGTTGTTCCTTCGGCTGACTTTTCCTGGAAAAGTACCTAGATATCTTATTATTCTTTAAAGTCAACAGCAGTGGCGGCTAGCGGTCTTAAAAAATGGTGAAGAGCTAGGTATAGTGCAGCGGGTACTTAAACAAACATTGAGTTAAAACCCGTGTAACAAAACGTCTCTCTTATCCTCATCTTTCCAACGACTGAATGGAGTTTCCAACAGATTAAACTATGTCATTAATGGGGTTCATTTTTAAAACACATAACTAAGTAGGTACGTACACTACTGAATTAACTGAAAAATAAAAACAAAACTTTTTAATCACACAGTAAATCACGTAAAAACGATATCTCTAACCGTAAGTTTCGCGGAGCCTCAAAATAAATAACTTAAGGTTAGTCGACCCAATGCTAAAACAATGGTGCACACGATTGATCTATTTGTGAATTGCCCTTCATCACAATGCAAATTATTACATGCTGTTTGCGTGATTGACGTCACGTAACCATAGTAATGGTGAATATCAAAGCAATGTTGGGCGTTGGGTCTTCACTTGCTTTGAGCTAACTTACACAAAATGCACGAGTGTTTATAATTATTGTTCATCTGAGTTAACCGTGGCCCTATTATGCATAGCTTCATTGGGATTAAATTAATATTACTAATTCGAATATAATTATTTTTTAAGGGCTAAAATGGTACATTAATATTTAATATTGTCAAAAAACTTTTCGCCTGGTTTCATTTTTTTCTTGGTGAAGAGCCCCTTCACCTACTTCACCTGACGAGCCGCCACTGGTCAACAGCAACATATTCTCTGTTATTTTTTTTTCTAATGCTTACTTATAATATTATGATAAATCTCACACATTCTCAAATATATTCTTAATTTTACAATTTTTATTTAAAAATTTATTTACTTTTTAAAACATACAAGGCCATTATTCTTCCTAATTATTGTATGGACATTCCAGTTTCCGATAACCATATTAAATATGCGCCTGTATATGTTATGTGTAATCTTATAAGCATTTCCTCACCAGTGGCGTCGTATCTAGGAGGTAGGGAAGGCGGTCTGCCCCCCCCCCCCCCCCCCACCCCCTTCACTCTCATCGGACGGTGCCTTTATACTGTTTTTGGACCCATGTATCACCTGAAGAAAACTTGTTCCGGAGTCATTAATTTCAATATTTTATTTAAGAAGTTATATTAAAAACCAAAATAAAATATATATGTACCATTAGTAGTAGTCTTCTAAAATTAAATGACAAATCTGGGAACACAGTTGGGGAGTGTTTCTTAAAATAACCTAGAACCTAGAGTTGAAAACGTTTGAAATTGGAATATTTTTCGGCGGTAAGGGCGGTAGAGGTACTTTCCGCTCGTGTAAGGTTTCCTTCGAGCAAATAATTTTTTAAACAAAAATCAAATTTGAAAGAAAAAACTAATTAAAAGTAGCAAATATTGATTGTGAAAAACTATAACCATTTTAATTTTATTTTAAATTTTTATTGCAGTGCTGTAAAGTTATGTTTACTGCACTCCGTGCTGTAAAAATAGGTATTCAAAATTGAAAGAAAAATTTAAGAAATGCAATAATGATTGAAGCAAAAATTATATATTACAAAATTTAAACAATAGCAAAGAAATAATATTTAATATTATATAAAATAACCGCGTAGTAGTGGCTCAGAGGTGGATTACTGGCATTCGACTGTGGCGACCCGGGTTCGATTCCCGGAGTGGACATACGTACAATAAAAAAGTATGTCCGGAATTCAGTGGATTTAAGAATGCAGTATTTTACTAGTGATTTTAATTCGGGACCGAGAGTGGCGTTATGGACCCCTAGGGGCGTAAAAAGGATAACTCGTGCATACACGTGGTTCGGATTCCACGTTAAGCTGTAGGTCTCGTCTGGCTGACATTACCCAGACGATAAGGGATACAATGGGCCTTATATACGCCTAAGTATACTGGTTTTTCCGCCAACCTCAGCAAAAGGAAATTATATAAAATATTTTTTAAAAATATTTCTTACATACACAAGCAATACATAAAAATATAGCTATTAAAAATTAAACGCGGAATTTGTAGCGCAATGTAAATTAAGCTCTGAGCGAACTTGATTTTATTCATCAGTGGTAGTTTAGCATATACCTACCAATATAAACATATTATTACAAGAGTGCAGTAATGAAAGTTTATAGCACTGAGTGTCGTAATAGTTATTTACGATATAAGTATTGTAAAGATTCATATTACAACACGAGATGTTAAAGTTGTCAAACGAGGCGTCAGCCGAGTTTAATAAAACATCGAGTGAGTGAGTAGTGAATTTACAACAAGAATATTGTACAAAATTTTATCTACTTTTATCTATGAATAAGAATATTTGGCAAAAGGCATTTTTTAAAATAAAAATGCACCTGTAAAAATGCACCTGCTATTAAGTTTACTAATCAAGTTTTTTATGTTACCTTTCGCATAGTTACTGTCGAAACTTCAAAATGAGCGATTCTGATGGAAGTTTATCCTCTGATATAGAAGCAGCGGCAAACGAAGCGATCTCAAGTTTAGTTAAGACAAAATCCAAGGCGCAGTATGAGTTGGAGTATCAGAAGTTTGAAGATTGGTGTAAAGCTAACAAAATAAAGGAGATGTCTGAGAAAATTCTTTTGGGTTATTTTTCCGTAAAGCAACGCTCCCAGAAACTATCTACACTATGGACTCACTACTCAATGTTGAGAACTATGAATTTAGTCAAGAAAAATCAGATTTTTTTTTCCATTACAGAACTAGTGCATCTATAGGCATCTATTACAGCACTAGTGCTATAATAGATGCCCTTACAAAACGATTTACAGAACTATAAAATTCATATTACTAAATGAAAGTAGATAAAGAAGTTTTACAGCACTGAGAGCGTCAAATAACCACTTACAACATGCAAGCGCGAGTAGGAAAAACATTTTTTTTTGCTAGTTCAATGTTTAGAGTTGCATCAGAATATTCTGAAAATAGAAAATTTTCATTAAAATCGATTTTTTTAACTGCAAATCTAATTTCTTTGATTTTATCCTAAATACTGATAAAATATCTAGTAAATTTCTTACAAAGGGTACAGAATAAACCCTTTGTGAGATATTGCCATTGGTATTTTTTTTTACCAAAGTATTTATTTTTTAAATATTTTAGTTATTTTGAGGCACCTTAAATCTTAAATTTGGGAAATCCACCATTAGCGCAATCCTTAACTAAGTAGTTGAGCATCTTTTAGCATACTGTAAAAACTGATGGTAAGATTTCATAATTTTTACTGTATTTTTTAAGCTATATAAGTAATCAGGAATTATTTTTTTTCACTCTATATAAACTATTTTTTCATGGATAGGTAGTATTTATTTACGGATATTGTAAATTTTAAACTTTTATGGAAATTTACAAGCAATAAATATTTTTTGTATCTGTATGTTATGCAAAATTACACTAATTTATTTTATACAGTATTTATGATGACATTTTTTTTGAACTAATAATATTTTCACAATTATTAATTCAGTAATGTTTGATACAACATTTGAAATACACACATACTATGGTGTTTTGTTACATTGTAATATTAAAGTTGATATCATGTACAGTCATACTACGATAAGAGTTTTATACTTTTCAATATAACGACATAGAAATTTGCTTATTGCTTTACACTAAAGTTATTGGAAAAGTAGGCTATTCCTGGATATGATTTCATATCCATTATAGTTAGGGTTGCCATCCGTCCGGGTTTCCCCGGATTTATCCTAGTTTGAAGGGGGTCCGGAGAGCGTCCGGGCGGAGTTTTCTTTACAGTCCGGGTTATCACCACTTGCCGTCTACCGACAGTTACGGATCGACGCTATACAGGGTGTTCCTTAATGACGTGCTAATATTTTAGGGTGTGATTCCTCAAGTCATTTTATTAAGAAAAGTTAATATAAACATATGTCCTAAACGGCTAAAAGGTTAATGGATTTTGTAAAAAAAAGGTTCTATGACAAAAGTATTTTAATTATTAGGTTAATTAGTTACGACAAATTACTTCACGTCGTTTGAAAATAGTATTCTGTGTTGATTATTCTAAAAAAATCACAATATTCTTAAAGAACCTATACCAAGTTATTTGTAATAAATTTAATTGGGAACCGAGAGAGCTAAAATTTGCCTTGTTAAACTGCTCTTCTTCTTGACCGGATTTACAAAAAAACTAAACAAATTTTGAGTTTTTTTCACCAATGGAAAATTGGTTTTTATGTAGCTGCGGGAAAGTTATTTTCATGCAAAAAAATCGAAGAAAATGATTTTCCAATTAAAACCATAAAAATTTAAATTAGACGGGCGGGGCGGAAGCATGCCTATTAATGAAGGTGGTCATTTCCAACAATTTTTATAAAACAAAATTTTGTATTATCAATGTTAATAATAATTATTTTAATTAAGAACGGTGTGCCTGAGGAGAAAAACGCAGGATACTATTTTTATGCAGAATTGACCAGGCTAATCAGAAATAATATCCACATGGAAAAATGTCAGTGGCGTACCATTTTTTTAATAAAAAATATCAGAGGACATGTTTGCAGGGACGCCACTGGTGGGACAAAAAAATAACTTTTATAACTAAAATCGATCGTTTTATATCCTATTAGTACATGCCAAAATTGAAAATACTATCTAAAGTACTTTCGGAGATATTACAAAAAACGCATTAAAAAAAAATAATTCAACACCCTGTAACAAAAAATTTAAGCCGTTTAGGACTTAGGTTTATATGAACTTTTCTTCATAAAATGACTTGAGGAATCACACCTTAAAATATTAGCACGTCATTAAGGCACACCCTGTATACTCTCCTCCACGGTATATTCTATAAAATAATAGTTTATGAAGATGTCAAATTAGATGAATTTCAATTTATTGTATTAGTGTAAGATGAAAATTTTCTAGCAGAAATATCCGGGGTTAAAGCTAAAAAATCCGGGGTTTTCGAGCTTCTTGTCCTAGTTTAATGATTTTACAGATGGTAACCCTAATTATAGTTAGGACATGAAACTGACCAATCACAGTGGTCAATTACATAGAAACCAAGTCTGACACTTGACAGGAGTGAGGTTAAGAATATACTTCAAAAATAAGTAATTCTGTCAGATGAAAATGTTCCTGGTAATTTAAATCAACATTTATCCTAGAGTCTATGCATATTGCATACACAATTTTTTCCTAAAGAGTGCATGAAATGGTGCAAAAATTAAAGGTATAATACCAAAATATATTTCAACCGAACTATTGTTATTTTTTGAACGAACTACAGATTTGTGCACAAATGCACTTTCTTATTTTAAAAATCTCGAGTTTTCCATTCATTTCTAGATAATTACTACAAGATTTCTTGCATAAAATGTACTATAAACTTACAAATGAACGTTATCTACTAACCTTGTTTGGTTTTTGCCATGCAAATATTAGTCCACCGCGATATTTTCTGATGTATTTTGAACCTTAAAACTTTTAATATACGTAACAGATATAGAAAAATAACTGGTAATAGTGGAAAATGAAGTTAAGTACGTAAAACCAGATAAAACATACGAAGTTATAATACTTTTAGGAGAAAAATGATTCCAACTAATGGTCTTAAGGTTAAGTATGTTTTGAGTTTTGTTTGGCACAGAAAGAAGCGGTTTGTTCGGGTTTATCACGGAAGCAGGCATGGGTTATGGTTTAAGAATTTGTCCCTTTTAATTAATAAATATATTGCTGTTTGTCTGTGATTCCGCAAAAGGCAGAATGTAAGAAATATAAATATATTCAAAGTAATTTTGTGTAAATATAAGAAATGACCAAAATCGACTTTTTCCGAAAAAGTTATTCTTAGTATGATACGATTTAATATACGGTTTTTGAGATAAATCGATTTAAAAATTACCTTGCTCGATTTTCCAAATATCGAACGCCTAGCAGATGCACCACAGGTAATAATTGATCTATTAAAGGAAGGTTAAAACCGCCAATGGGTACCTAGACCGAGGAGAGGTATTTGCATTAAGCGAAAGCAATGTTTGTATAAAGTGTTATGCCGACATGCAATTGTTTTTGAGATATTGACATTAAAAATATAACATTTTCGGACTTTGCCAGACTGTAACATTGGAACGGTTCATCTTAAGGAAAATGGATTTTAACTCTTTATCCTAGTTTTTTTTTAATCTAAAAGTTGCAACTTCCGGTTTAATTAAATTAAATGTTTTAGTCAAAATAAAAGCACATGATTTTCATTATTAAGAATTTTAATATCCCATATTACCTATAGTTTTCATATCCATTTCGGGAAAATAGGTGCTTCCAAATGACAACTTATTTAGCCGAATTTACTGAGGCCCGTATTATTTCTATGGAACAACTGTCTCGACAATAGTTTCTTTGGAAATTATCATGCTGATAGAGTTATCAGGAGATGGATAATACAGGTCTAGGTCCGCTAGATCCATCGCCTGATAACTTTACCAACAATATACTTTTTAATGAAACCATTGTTGAGACAATTGTTTTCATAGAAATTATCTGGCTGGTAAAGTTACCAAGAGATTGAAATAGCGGGCCTAAAGGCTTCTAAATTTAAAACCGTCCTAAACTAACAGTTCTGGGTTTAATGACCAGTGTCAGAATAAGTCCATTAAGCTTTGTATTGTTAATATTTTTTCGGTTTTTCTTTACATTTATTAAGAAAATAGTACATTGTATACCTATTAGAAAAAGCTGAACATTCCCGGACGACCGTAAAGATTGTATGTCGAGGCACAAGCCGAGACTGACAATACGGAGTCTGCGAATGTAGCTTTTTCTACGAGGTATACATACTGTTTTTCCGTAAACGAAAATTATTAAAAGAACATAACTTATTACAATCAACTTTGAAATAAATATTATTAACTTTGTTTACAAATAAAGGATGCCATTAAATATTTGTGTTGTAACTATGAAAACACAGTAAGATTGAATTGTCAAGCTTAACACATTTTAGTTTACAAGTAGCCGTACAGAAATAATATTTCCTTACAGTACAATAATAAATATTTCCTAACAGTTATTTTCCGTTGCTTAGCAACGACTAAGTGTAAGGACATATTGACTTTTTCTTTCAGAAATGTTATCAAAAATGTCCAAATATTTCCGATCGATTTTCGGAAAAAGCATTTTATAAAATTATTTAACGATTTGATTACAAAATATCAATTTAATAGCGTTTATAAGCGTCATATGGCATATCACAATAATACCATGGTGAAAACACAACTGGGAGACTATAAGATCTAAATATTTCGATCAATCAGGGGATAAACATATTCCGAATTAAAAAAAAAAACAAAGTGTCTGATGGATCTATCTTGATAGCTTCAAATTTTATCAGTATTCTACCCTGCGTGACCTGTTAAAAATGATTCAGAGATAGACATTAACCTTTTTGGTTTCTTCGAATAACATATCCTGCTTGATATCTGCATACTGGAAAAAACTACGGAATCTCCTGCTGGTATCTGATGTGAGACCAGTCTTATACCATGTTATTTGAATACCATATAAATAGGTGGGACATCAGGTTAAGTAAGCCAGTTGGGGAATTATTGTTTTGCAAGACACACATACGGGTCGGCGACCATGGGAAAGAAAAATACGGTTTTGATTTTTGTGATTGTGGCGACAGCGGCAGTGAATTTGTGTAAGTGTCAAGTGAATCATTGTCAAGGATTAATAATCATAAATTGTTTTAAGAATGATAATTATTACGATTGACGCTACCAAATGAATTATTGTTGTTGTAATTGGTTTGTGAGAAAAAATATATAAACGAGTTGTTTTTTTGAAATAGTTGTTGATCTAAATCTGATTTAATTTAAATGATCAAGTTAACGAATTACGTCATTATGCTATTTTTATCTATAGCATAGATTTGCTTAAACGCTTTCTTTGAAAATTGAAATGCATTTTAACGTCTTTATTCGTCCTTCAGTAAAGAGATTTAGCTACTTTGAAATGAACTTATAGTATATCTTTTTATTTGCCTTGATCGATGTTTGCCTGTGTGTCATCTGTAAGCAAAATTTAACTATATAAGTACGCGACTACTGATTTTTTTTTACAGAAATTTTAATATTCGATGCATTAACCCAATATTGGGCCCTTAGATTTAAAATCAATAAACGACATAAATGGGCAAATCCAACAAAATTATTAATATTTATTTTTAATTTTAATTAATATATTTATTTCCCTCACAAGTGCGACAAAGCGATATTATATATATGCACGGACGACGCAAAGCGGAAAAGTATTCCTTTACGTACGCTCGTAGAAAGTAAAATAAAAATATATTTTAAATATGTTTTATGCAACATAAATAGCCATTGCACTTGCAAAAACTTTTTAGTTTATTCTCTTTTACCCTATTTTTGTTTGTAATTCCCGATATTCCAAATCAAAAGTACCCTGTATAATGATAAAAAATGAAATTTCAAGAAACGATAGGTGCACTTGTTAATTTTAACACGTAATGTCAGATTTTTCCTCCATTCCCATGTCAAAGAGAACTACAAACACTGTGAAACGTCGTATCGTTTTTTTTTATCAAATTGTAAAAAGTCGCAAAGACACTTTTAAAATTGATAACTGGACATCGAACGTGTCACATTGCCAAGCCAGATCACTGATGAGCACCCAGAATCAGAAACAAGGATGACCTCACATTTCATTTTAAGTGAGGCAAGGAATGTTAACATCAAATTAAATGACAGGCTAGCCATGGTACCATCACAAACCCGATGGACGTACCTATCGGTAAACGATTCGTTTACTGGTAGCTCTCCACGGCATCGAGCGTCCGGGGTTTGCACGCTGTGCTGTGCACCCCTTCGTCTATTACCCGCTGTCCCCTCACCTTGTCAGTGGGGAATGGCAGTTTACGGAGGTTTTAGACTCACTGCTAACAACGGTATGCCCTGTCTTCTTCCGTTAACATCTCAATCCTTTCGTTGTTTCGTCCTACTGGGACTCATCAGAGACGCGCGACCATCAGCGTGCAAACCCCGGACGCTCGATGCCGTGGAGAGCTACCAATAAACGAATCGTTTACCGATAGGTACGTCCATCGGGTTTGTGATGGTACCATGGCTAGCCTGTCATTTAATTTGATGTTAACATTCCTTGCCTCACTTAAAATGAAATGTGAGGTCATCCTTGTTTCTGATTCTGGGTGCTCATCAGTGATCTGGCTTGGCAATGTGACACGTTCGATGTCCAGTTATCATATTGATCCTCTAGACTCCTTAGCTCATTGTTGTCGGTGATTTATTCGACACATGAGAGGTAGGCAGCTTGGCTGCTCCTGAGTTCTAGTTAAGGCTGATTAAGCCTTCTCATTCGATCAAACTTTTAAAATTAACAGCTATAATGAGGAGTTACCTAATTATATCCTTTATTGCTAGCGAAATCTCGTTAAAAATATGGTTAAGGAAGAAGTATTCCTAGCCTATTTTTCGGATTTGCAAAAACATTTCAGCCGAATACGTTGTGGAGGAAGTAGATACTTCCTGTTAAAGAGGATCAATAAAGCGCTGCTTTTAGGCGAGAAGAGTTTTTATATTTTCGATTGAAGATTTACATGAAAAAAAATTTGGTAGTCCAAAAGTCCTGACAGTAAAAACAACACTTCAAAAATCTTTGTAGTATTCGATAAAATAAATAATTGATATTATCTACAATTGCTATCTACAGTGATCTTCAGATGAAGAGTATTCACCTGAAGACGACTGGAGATGTACTTACCAGTTGGAACGTTGTAATTCAAAACAAATTAAGACAATGCAAGTCCAAAACTCTACTGCCGTTCAAGAAAAGGGTTAATATTATCTTAACGGAGCTTTAAGATAATAATATTTTTAAATGATATAAAGGTTCAATGAGTAGAGTAGGAAGAAAATCACCACCAGAATATACTTCAGACTATGGAAAGGCAACCTATGTAAGGTTTGGGTGCCATATAAATTTTAAGTATAGAATAATGGTTTTAAGTTTTCACAAGATCTATTTTACTTGATGTAACCTAAAAATGTTACTTTCGTTTTTCATATTCCCATCTTGTTTATATATTCGACTTTATCCTAAAAGGGTATTTTTATTAAATTACTTCTTAAAATACTTGTTTGATCTTTCTCACACTTTTATGCACTTCATGTCCATTGTGTTTTTATATGTCGAACCCTTAGTATCTTTCATAAATAATTATTAAATATCTACTCATATTACTCTTCAATTCTCTTAACAATTCTCTCTTCCACACCTTATTGTAACATCAACCTTTTATTCTATACTTAATATTTATATAGCACCCAAAGCTACAAACCTTACATAGGTTGCCTTTTCACAGTGTGACATGTATTTTGGTAGTGATTTTCTTCCTACCCTGCCCATTGAACCTTTATATCATATAAAAATATTATTAACTTAAAGCTCCGTTATGGTGATATTTACCCGTTTCTTCTTAAGTTTATTTGTTCTCCTGAAGATGAATGCAGAAGCATTTAAAACATGTAGAGAATACCCTTTCCGTATATTAAAAAAGTTTTTTTTTAATAATATAACAGTGGAGTTTTCTTCTTTTTCCATTTAGACTCTACAGATATTGTAGAGTGTTATATTTTTTATATTGATTTTTTTTTAAATGAAGATAATACATAAATTTTTTTTTTAATCTTATTAGCAAATATTTTTATTACAAAAAAATTTAATACTTTACAATATGATGAAGTAAGGTAATTGTTTTTAGTGTTTTTATTGGCTTATATCTTTTTCTTTAAATTGTCTTTCTACATAAACATAAGTTTCCCACGCCTACATATTATACCCCTTTTCCACGAGTGAAAAAGAAAACTCAACAATATGCGTCGTTTTCTTGTAATTCGAGCCAAGAATACCGCAACTTAACATGGCTAATTTTAGTGTGGACGGATCTACTTAAATTCGAAAAAATACGTTATTTCAATGAGTTATAAAGGCATGTATCTCAATTACATTCCGAGCTTTAAACCGCATTGGTGCAAAGTGGCATGTATTAATAATAATAATTATACTCCGGCATTTTGTAACTTATCTACTTACTACCTAAATCATAACATTTTCGTGATGCTGAAAAATTTTAATTATTTTGGATTTTCTGAAGGCATAAACTTTAGCTTGGATTTGGCAATAGGTCACGTATATACATATATATTATAACTTTGATTTAAAAAAATTCTTTACCAGAAATTGACTTAACTTGATGACCATGAAAGGGACGAACATATTTTTTGATTTCACATTATTGCAGTGGCATCGAAGTAAAATTGTAGAAGTGTCAAGGAAACCTATGAATAGCGAATACTTTTAATTAAAAATAATCTTTGTTATTGACAAATGTTGCTAAGAATTCATTAAAAGCCGGTTTGTTTGGTTTGCAAAAACAAAATCTTTATTGTAGTAGGTAGTACATACATACATTAAAGTATTATTTTACCGAATCTCAACATGCATCAAGATTAAAAATAAAATTGTCAACAATAAATTTTATGAAATTCGTAACATACCAACTTTTTTTACGTAATGAGGCCCTATAAACGTAATAACAATAATTTGTAATAAATTATACACGGAAAAAATACTTTTAAAATTTACTATAATTTGGAACACTCTATACTCGTATATTGTATTATTTTCTTATTCCCCATAAAATGCTATGCTCATTTTGTAAATGTCATATGTCTAAATTCAATAGCTTTTGAGATATTGACGTTTAAAATATGGCATTTTCGGACTTTGACAGATTATAACATTGGAACGATTAATCTTAGAAAAAAATGGTTTTCACCTCCCCATCTTAGTTTTAGATTCTCTATCCAAAGACACCAACTTCCGATTTACCAAGTTAAACCAAGAAACCAGTTAATATAACGGTTTAACACGTTAAACCGGAAGTTGTAACTTTTAGATATAGAGAATAAAAAATTAAGGGATTGAGGTGAAAACCATTTTTCTCTAAGATGAACCGTTCCAATGTTACAACCTGTCAAACCTGAAAATGTCATATTTTAAACTTTTATATTTCAGAAACTATTACATTTAGACTTAAAACAATTTATACCAAATAAGAGTAGAATTTAGTGGGGATTTTGAAAATAATACAATATATAGGGTGTTCCCTTTTAGAACCTAAGTTATATTCGCCACGTTTTTTTGGGCCACCCCTTATACCTACTTTAATATCATTTTAAAATGTGCAACTCAAAGATCTCTACATTTTTTGCATTTCGAATTTTTATCTAATTCTTAAGATAAAGGAGAAAATGAACTTTACTCTATCGTTGACTCACTCTGAATACTTATAAAAACATACTGTACAGGGTGTTACAAATTCGACATACCAGCATTGGAATCTCGGAAACCATAAGAGTTAGAGAAACGGTTAGGGGGCAAAGTTGTGCAATTCGGTGCTGATTATAATGCCGCTTTAAAAGTTTTCAAATTCCGAATACTTCCGATTTTATTCGAAAAAAACCGAAATTTTGCAATATCGTTTTTATTTTTTTCTGAGCTCATTTGACTAGCTATTTAAAAATAAATAACACTTTTTCATTGCCACTTTTCTCCTCTACAAAATGACGTTACTAAACTAAAGATCCGCCGTTTCGTCTCCGAGCGGCCATCACCAACTTTACATTTTTTAATACGGACCTGGATTTTTTTTTAACCGATTTTTAAACCCTCCTACCTACCAAAGTAATTATACATGTAATACCCAAAAAGAATTTTGACTATTTAAACATTTAGAAAGTGTGCCATGATTTATGAATCTAAGAAACGCGTTTAAGCAAATTTTAAAATATGGATGATTTCTACCTAGTGTCATTCCTTTGCACAAAAATGTTTTTTTCAATGAAGAAAAAAGTGATATGATTCAAATTTTTTTCTTGTGCAAAACGGCAATCTCTTTGAACATTTAGAAAATTACGATTTATAATTAGTAAATTTAGAATTATAAGAAAATTCTTATAAAATGACTTATATTACTTACGTATGAATGTTTTAAATAAAATAAAGTTTTTAATTAATATTGTAATTCGTTGCCAGGACCGGACTGACAAGAAGTGTAAAAAATATGAATTTATAAAAATAAGCAAGGACAATTCCTCATTTTGAGAAAGTAATATCGCCATTAAATTTTGAAGGTAGGAGGGTTTAAAAATCGGTTAAAAAAATTCAGGTCCGTATTAAAGAAAGTAAAGTTGGTGATGGCCGCTCAGAGACGAAACGGCGGATCTTTAGTTTAGTAACGTCATTTTGTAGAGAAGAAAAAGTGGCAATGACAAAGTGTCATTTATTTTTAAATAGCTAGTCTAATGAGCTCAGAATAAAATAAAAACGATTTTGCAAAATTTTGGTTTTTTTCGAATAAAATCGGAAGTATTCGGAATTTGAAAACTTTTAAAGCGGCATTATAATCAGCACCGAATTGCACAACTTTTCCCCCTATTTAACCGTTTCTCTAACTCCTATGGTTTCCGAGATTCCAATGCTGGTATGTCGAATTTGTAACACCCTGTATATTATATTTCTTTCTATATGTAACTGGAAATATTTTTTATTAAGAAATTACAATATTACTCTTGTAAAATCTCTTGGTAGTCTCATGCAATCTATCTGAGCTTACTCGTACAAAGTTTTATAAGAATTGTAAAAATACAGAATTTTGTACTAGTCAGGTAATAGAAACATTAAAAAAATATATGAAAAATAATTTTTGAATCAATTAATAGTTATTTATACTATAAAATGCTATTTGTCTAACACTGTTAAATCACTGGACAACAAATTTTAGTATATTTGTTGTAGATATAGTAGATACCAGATGGTATGAAAATGCATTTTTTTTATTAATCTTGAGGGTGTTGAAGGAAATGACAATGAAATTGAAAACTTAGTTGCAGTTTTTAAAAACAAGTTTCTTTATTTTATTTTTAACAAAATAATAAAAAAATTATGCTTTTACACTGTTTGAGTCACTAAATGAGTTGTCTTTTTGCTATTCTTTTGCAAATTCTTTCTGGAGCATCTCTAACGAGAGTCCAATAGTAGTCGGCAAGCATGGAAGCATTTCAGTGTCCCTTGTACCTTTTCTCCACTGTTGAGACATATATCAACTAATTTTTTGATAGGACGACAGCATATTTTCAAGTCACTCCAAACGTTTTTTTCAATATATCGGGTCCGCCAACGTGGCGGGGATGGAAGATTAAATCATTATCGAGGAGCTTATCAAAAATACTAAACCAGCATAAGGTATCGACTTAAAAGCGGCATATTTTAAAAATATTTTACATTATACAGGGTGGCTCACAAAAGTGTGGCGGACTAAACTTGCATTTTTTTAAATGGAACACCCTATATATTATATTATTTTCTAATTCCCTATACAATTCCACGTATATTTTGTATAAAATATCATATGTCTAAATTCAATTGTTTTTGAGTACTTCACGTTTAAAATATGGCATGACTTTTCCGGTTTAACATATTAAACCGGAAGTTGGTATTTTTGGATAGAGAATAAAAAACTAGGATAGGAAGGTGAAAACCATTTTTCTCTAAGATGAACCGTTCCAATGTTACAGCCTGTCAAAGTCAAAAAATGCCATATTTTAAACGTCAATTACTCAAAAACAATTGAATTTAGACATATGACATTTTATACAAAATATACGTGGAATTGTATAGGGAATTAGAAAATAATATATTATATAGGGTGTTCCATTTAAAAAAATGCAAGTTTAGCCCGCCACACTTTTTTGAGCCACCCTGTATAATGTCAAATATTTTTAAAATATGCCGCTTTTAAGTCGATGCCTTATGCTGGTTTAGTATTTTTGATAAGCTCCTCGATAATGATTTAATCTTCCATCCCCGCCATGTTGGCGGACCCGGTATGTACATATTTTAGAGTGAAGAGTCGAATATTTCGAATCTGTGGCCCGATAAAAATACCTTCTTTAATTTTTGCTGCATTTAGCCTTGGGAATTCTTGACGCAGGTACTAAAAAGCTGGCCCATCCTTATTCAGTGCCTTAACAAAGTTTTTCATAAGGCCCCATTTGATATATCTCGAGTTTCTGAGATATGACGACACATCATTTTCAAAAAAATTAAATTATTTTATTAGATTAGAATAAGCGTTAAGCTGGTCGGAAACGCTCGAAAATATCAATACCTTATGAACAGTAGCTCAAAACTGGGAAATCTGTTAACAGTGCCGACAGTGGCGTGCAATGCTGTTTTAACCAGGGTAGGCAAAAATGTTATTTAAGACAAAAAACTTACCTTCCGTAGCAGTCACGCATATAAATTTCAAATTTTGTCACAAAATGTCTTGTTTTTGAGTTTGTAGAAAGAACACTGTGGCCGAAGAATAAAATGACAATATTTGTAAATTAGTTCAACACGGCGGTGTTTACGTAAAATTTTTTTTAAAACATCGTCATAAAAATTGGTTCTGCGTTTTAAATCTTGCAAAAGATCGTTCTCCAGAGAGAATATTGCTAATAAAGCGTGTCTCTCCCTGTGTGTTTCGTAAATAGGTATGAATTCTTTTTAATCCAGATAAGGATTGATCTACAGACGCGCTGCTAGCTGGAATAGTAACATTTAACGTCACCATATTTATTTTTTTCCCGAAACCCGACGACGCGACGTATAGCAAAAGGCCGAAAACACTAATTATAAATTTAAAATCTATCATCCACCTGATTGAACCATGAACCAATGTTGCCAAAAACGAAGTCAATTATTATGTGAAATATGATGATACTTAGTGATTATTAAATATTATTTTAATTATCACAAAAGTGGTTCATATTTTACGATACATTATCCGTTATCCTTTTAAAATTATTCTAAAATTAAACTAATTAGTAATAATAAAACTTATAGAGGCGTGTTTTATATTTTATGTTAAGAAAGCGAAATTTTCCAAACTACGGTAAAACTTGGAGATTGGCAGTATTGGCACCAATGCATCTATCAAACGCGTACTTTCTTGGCGAAGGTCAAACGTTGATGCGACGGGTTCATTTATTACATCTCTTTCTATCATACTGCCTACCGGCTCTCTCGCTTGCTTTCACTCGTACATAAGCACTGCTTTTGCTTTTACATAAGAGGCCATTGTATAGGAAGATCGTTGCTTTAAAAAGTTTCTTACGGATTGCTTATACAGGGTTCTAGTTTACGATATAATAAGCAAAGAATGCGTTCGTGGAAATGATATAGGATTCATTTTTGGTCCTATATTATTATTTATTAAGTATTATAATGTAGAGATAAATTGCCAAAGTTGGATTACACGGATAAAAACTAAAATACAAAAAAATTCTGTCTGTTTGTTTTATTGTTCCCAGGGTAGGCAATGCTTTTTTGCCTATATTGTATGCACGCCACTGAGTGCCGATTTTATTGTTCAATTCCGTATGCCCAAAAATCCCCAAATACTGAATTTTGTAATCACATCTTTGGCGATTTTAAACATATTTACCCGTTCCGATACTTAGTTCTACTAACTCAGTCTATAACTCTAACTACTTTTTAATAAATAATGCATGCAATCATTTTTTGGTATGCATTAGTATTTAAAATTGTAATTAATACTATATTCTATAGAAAGGCATACAATACAATGTTTACTATATTAAATTTACTAAAGTATGTTTTCCATGTTTTTATGTTTGTACTAAATGAGATTCGTGTTAGATATAAAGATAAAGGCTTAAATAACAGCTAAGACACTGAGAAGGCGTCTAAAAAGATAATGCGAATTTTTTGTTAAAAAATAATTAATAATTTGACCATCAAGTAAGGTTATCTTATCACTCATATTTAAAAGGCCAGCTATGATGTATTATAATATATACTTATGATATAGCATACTTTTAGAAATATCTTGCAGATGAAGGCCAAATCACGTGACATTATGCTCTATCGTTTGCATGCCCTCGGGGCATCAAATTCAATATTTAATTATTTCTGGTTTAAAATAAAAATAAACACCCGTATTCGCCAAAGGGGTTGAAATTTTAGACCATCGAAATCTTTAGATCTAATTGTTTCACAGTGGGGTTATTTTGATATGCCATTGACGCTTTTGTGTAAATTTGATCTTCTTTCAATTAAGTCGTTTTACTGATAAATGAGTTGATCGGGATGTTGTTGGAAATACAGTATTAGTTTTTTTAAAGAACATAGTACGTACTAAGTACGTTTTTATCTATAAATTTGAAGAAAACCCCAACAAAATTAAGCTTTGTTACGATTTACTATTAAGCGCCTATGTTCATTGCTAAGCTATTTTTAATTTTCAAAGTTAAACGAAAATCCCAGTCGATGTCTTTTTTTCAAAAATAATGTCGCATTAACACAAACAGAAATTTTTGGATTTTTTATTTAAATTGCTCATAATTCCAAAACGACTAAAAATGTGGATGGTAATATATTAGGCATTTAGATAGGAAATTTAATTCTCTACACGTTGGGAAGCTAAAAAATAGGGTGTTCCATTTGCAAAAATTGACTTATGCACATTTATTTAAATGGAAACATTGGCACAATTTTAAGAAAAACGTGAAACCTAAGTAATTTAAACTAAAGCTCTATGTATTACTTGAAAGCTTACAAAATTTTAAATGTTTACCTTTATTAGTTTTAGAGTTACTAAACTTTCTTTTCGGAGCGTTTTTACACAAAAAAATCCTTTTATAATTCATATCTTAAAAACGGTTAGAGATAGGAATAGATTAATATTAACAAAAGTTATTTAGATTTTAATAAGGTTATCAAAAATTTTAAAATATACAGGGTGTTCCATTTGAAATAGTAAAGTTGGCATTAACTTCCGGTGTAACCGGAAGTAACAAAAACCTAAAAAGATAATGTTTTAAAAGCTCAAAGCCAATTATGCCTGCTATCAAATTTTTAATAAGATAAGTTTACTCGTTTCCGAGATCTTCTAATAGGCCACTCAACGTGAATCACCCTGTATTATTAACCAAGGTTTAGACAGCTACCATTATTGCGAGCGTCGAGTTTAAATCACGAGAAGTGGAGCGACGAGGGATTTCAGAGGCAAGGGCTATAATAGTATAGCTGTCTTGATACATTAACATTAAATTAAAAACCTATGTTTGTAAATAGTGTTGTCTAAACTTTAAACCTTAGGGTAATTATTGGTCTAAGGTTTTAATACAATAGTACCTAATTAGAAGTAAAATCCTAATTCATTAAAAATATATAGACAATCGTAGATAAAATTTATGGCCGGCCAATTTGCATATACATAGGTATACGTACCTAAAAAATATTCGTATTTAAAAAAAAGCCTCAGGATATAAATAAGTTGACTTAGATTATAAATCTTTAATTAACTGGTTATTTTAGTAATTAAAAGATTTGACATGATCTTATAATGGTTAAACTTATTTTCCAAGCACCAAACCGTGAAAATACTATCGTTGAAAAGTCAAAACATAACTTTGCATAATATTTATATATGTTTTTCTTACAACTAATCTTATAATAATTTAATTTGGTGTAGGGGAGAGCTGGGTAAACTAAAATAAACAATCTTAATTATTGTGGAACGAAAAGAAAATATCAGCAATCATTTTTAGAAAATCGTTTCTAAAGTAAAGATGGATTATTTAGTTGCTAATGAAAAAATATTCCATTTTTAACTGGATGGGAACAAAATCATCAACTTCCAACTCTCGTATCTCCGGAACGGCTGAAAATGAATACGGACAAATACATATTTTTAATATTGGAGCAAAATAAATTGAATGCAGCAGATTTACTATTAGGGTTGCTATTTGAAATAATCCAATATGACGTCTTATCTGTCAAATTTGTAAATTACATATCTTTTGACATCAAATTTGGCTTCTTCACGAAAAATTATCAGGGAATAAGTAATTATTTATTGTGGTCGATAGGAAAGTCACCAATCGGGTTTGTTCGTAACTTTTATATTGTATCGTAACTTGTAATAAAAATAATATTTTTAAAATATTTACTTTAAATTACTAACATGTTTTGAAAAATAGTAGTGTAATTTTTTGCTCGGCTGGGATGTCACCTCTCCTGAAGAGCACTTCTTACAAAACCCATCTAGATGATAGCCAAACTTTTTTAAACATAAGTAATACCTAATATAAAAAATTTAAAACTGTAAAGCCATTCTTTTTTTGAAAAAAAATTATTAAAGCTTCTAGAAAAAAATGTGCCCTATGCGAGAAGCTTAGGATTTAAAAAAAAATCAAATGCAATGAGAGTCCTTGTAAAAAATAGTAGCCAGGAGTAGCGCTCCCCCTTGAACGCCCAAGATTGTCCTCAATATTACTTATATTGATAATAGTAGATTCTGTAACGAGGTTGGAATGAAAATTTGATCCGAGTGGAAGATTCCGAACGCGAGCGTAGCGAGTGTGAGGAACTACGAGTATCGAATTATCATTCTAACCGAGTAGCAGACTATATTTTCTTCACGACCAAAAATACTACTCGCAATATTTGTAATTTCAGGTGGAGTATTATCCAGTTCCATATCTGATACATCCGATTTTTCACTCATATTTTGACTTGCACTAAAATTTGTCTGCTGACATTGACAGTTTCGAAATTCATGGCAATCTATGTCGTTTAGATCAATTACAGAATATTCATTCCGTATCTTGTTATGGAATGAAAATACACGCAAAACGCATAAGAAGCAAGTGTTTCAGAATAAATATTCCCACTCAAGAGCGAGAATTTTTACATTCTATTATCAAAAATAATTTTGGAATTATTGCGTTCAGTAATGGTCGTGGAGAAAAAAATTTCTACATTTCATTCGTCCAGGGCTAGAATAAATAATTTTGCATACCTTTGAGTTTCCAAATACTACAACAAAGCCCTTTTTAAAAACTAAATAGGCCTTTTATACGGAATCACTGAATGAAAATATTTTTAAAAATAAATTGGGTTTAACTAACAGATAAATGTAAATGATTTAAAATATGTTTGCCAATATTCCCTGTCTTTTCCCACATACATTGTGTGAAATGTGAACCATTTAGGAGGACAGATGAGTTCATTTTTCTCAAGAACATCTTTGTACATAAATATTACTGGGAATCCCTAACGAACATAATAAAATTATCATAATTCCGTAAACACGACAAACTTGCCATATTTAAATCTAAATTGAGTACTGGTTATTCCACCTTTTAATTAGCATGTCTACGTGTTTCTTTATGTAGAGTTATTATTTATTGTTACCGAACTTATAAACAATAAATAATAAAGAATACCTATTTAATAAATAAATTTATAAAAAGGAATAAAACCGACTTCAAAAATACCGTAAAAAATGCAAAATAACATTAGTCAGTTTTTGCCAACCGACAAAATCCCGCTATTCAATTTTATAGACGCTAAAATCTCGTCAACCGCTGACTCCTGAAACCAGAATTTGCTTCGTTAAAAAGAATAATAGTTGCTCCTCAATATGAAACAGGTTTTTACCAAATTGTTCTTGTAGTTTTAGGGAAATTTGCCTTTGAAATATGGTTTACCAGGATTTTGTTGTTTGGCTATTATTTAAAGAATTGTCATGTTATTTCTTACTCTTCTTTCGAATTAAGCTTTTTACCTCTTTGCTCGCTTCCAATGCCATTCCCGAGGGGAGCTATAGTTTTGGTAGTTGATACATTTTACTCTCTTTCCTGCATTCTTAAATCTACCAAAATTCGGACATACTTTTTTATTGTGCGTATGCCCACTCCGAGGATCGAACTCGGACCGCCACAATCGAATGCCAGTGACTCATCGCTGAGCCACCGCCGCAGTATTTAAAGAATTGATCATAGCATAAAAAAAACACTAATTTTTTGTCCTTTATTTTCATTTTTTTTTAAAATTATTTCGAATAAATTGGCCTTATTTAGGATGGTTTTTCTCCCAATAAAAGAGCTAAATTCGGAATAGATTACAAGACAAGCAACGTTTGAACCTTTTAGCTATCCAGATATACCAAATTTATACTTGTTTTTATGGGTAATAATAAGTGACAGCCGAACGCTCGCAATTAATTTTAAAACAAAAATGTTGGCGTTCGTTAAAAACAAAGAAGTACAAGGTACAAAAATAACTTTAGTAATTCCTAATAAACATTAGTGTAGCACACACACGACACAGCACATCAGTATTCACCTGATGACAACTGGAGATATTTACTAAACTGCTGGACAATTGCTTTCGAGCAAGAACAATTTTGCCTAAATTTAACAGTTAATATTTTCTGAACCAGATATGATATTGATCTATGGTTTTAAATGGTTGTTAGACTCATCGCTTTAGAAACAATTGTCAATGTTGGATTTTCTTTAACTGTCAGACAATTTGATATACAGAGTATTAAAGAAGATGATGATTTTTGTTCCAATTTTAATGGCGTGTAACTTTCACAATGCCATTTTTAAATTTAATCATTCTACGTCAATTGAATCACTGGTTCATAGCAAAGAAAGTTTTTTGTCAAATTTTTGATATCTGCTATATTTTAAGAAATACCGATTTTTTTGGAAAACCTTGCTTTATTTCAACTTATTGGTAGCTAGATCTCACTGTGCGTTGTATCGTGCAAACTTTGCGAGTGATTATTACACCTTATGAAAAGCTTGATTATGTTCAGTAACAATAGTTGTACCTAAATGTTATGATGTACAGTGCGATATGAAAAATTAAAAAAATAAGAAAAAATGTACCTAATCTACGGGCGAGTACTTTCCAATATAAAACCATCGTGAAAAATTGTGAGATACTCGTAAACCATAGACATATAGGTGTTTATAAGTACGCCACTGTAAATCATAACATTTAGGTACAACTATTGTCACGGAACATAATCAAGCTTTTCATAAGGTATAATAATCACTCGCTAAGTTTGTACGATACAACGCACAGTGAGATCGAGCTACCAATAAGTTAAAATAAAGCAAGGTTTTTCAAAAAAATCGGTATTTCTTAAAATATAGCAGATATCAAAAATTTGACAAATTACTTTCTTTGCTATGAACCAGTGATTCAACTGACGTAGAATGATAAAAGTTAAAAATGGTATTGTGAACGTTACACCCCATTAAAATTGGAGCAAAAATCATTGTCTTCTTTAACACCCTGTATATAAAATTTTCTTACAGTTAAAGAAAATTCAACATTGGCAATTGTTTCCCAAGGGATGAGTCTATCAACCATTCAAAACCGTAGGTCGATATCATATCTGGTTCAGAAAATATTAACTGTTAAATTTAGGCGAATTTTTTCTTGCTCGAAAGCAATTGTCTAGCAGTTTAGTTGAAACGTTGTGATATAAAACAAATAAAGACAATGCAAGTCCAAAACTCTTCTACAAACATAAATATCTTGAAATAAATAGTTTTGGACAAATTCAATATTTTCCATTTTATTTTAAAACGTAAATCAGGCAAACTTCAAATATCACAAATTAAACAACTCTTTTTTTTTATTTTACAAGAAAAATTATTTTAATATCTTCCCTTTTTATTTTAGCAAATGGATACAGCCTTACAAAAATCCCCACAGAAATCAACACTAGTTTTAGTAAGTATACATTTATTATATTATACAGGGTGTTACAAATTCGACGTACGAGCATTGGGATCTCGGAAACTATAACAGATAATTAAATAATATAATAGGGAAAAGTGGCGTAATTTGGTGTTTGGTTGGTTGGTTGATTGGTTCAAGGCGGGGGTCGGGCGTGCGACCTAAGCTTCCTGCACAGCAGCCTAGTGGCTTATGGTACTCCCCTATCTTGCTAGAAAAGATTTGTTCCTTTTATAAGGTCCATTAAATTTCTACCAAGTTTGTCATGCGGAAGGTTATCCCCACATTGGATTCCTCCGAAGATTTTAAATCTTATTCGAGTCAGTGCTTTGCAGTTATATATGATACGTGAGGCGGTTTCGTCCTCTTCGCCGCAAAATCTGCATTCAATGGGACCATTAGGTTTAGGTGTTTTCTTAAGTGGCAGTGGTCTGTTAGTAGGCTGACCACTTGTTTTTACTGAGTACGCGTTAGACGCAACAATAATTTGGTGTTTAATAAAATACAGTTGAAAAATTTAGTGAATTCGTTTATATCCGGATATATCAGTAAAAATTGAAATAAATCAAAATTTTGAATATTTGTTTTTAATTTCAAATTTATAAACAAGCTGATTCAACTTTCCAAAACGACTCTTCAAGCTCTACAAAATCATACATACAGTTTTTCAGTTCGACGTCTCGTTTTTTAATACCATCATAAAGTTTTTTTTAAATTACGGACTTGGTTATTTGTTGACTTTTTTTAATGCTTCAGTCCCAATAATGTATTGCCTATATTGGTTCTTCATAATAGTGACGTATCATAGCTGAAACTAATCTTAATAATAATTTGTAAACATTTTTAATCCCGACCTGAATCCTTTAATTAGTTATTTATTTATTTTCAAAGCTTTACTTACAATTTTGTTTTTTCAATATTTGCAGTTTCACTAAGCTATTACTAATCAACATTAATTTTAAATTAAAACTAATTAATAAGAATGACGACGATAGTGTTGCCGAGTTGGAGCAGCGCATACAAAATACATTTCATAATATAAAAAGCAAGGGCTACGAGTAACTAAAATTGGATGAAAAATGAACTTGTGTGTTAGAGAGAACGGAAATATTTTTGAACATTTAGGGAATTACTACATTAGTTTATCAAATTTATTATGTTGTTATTTAATTAGTAAATAAAGATTTGAAAATAAATGACTAATTAATGAGTCAGGTCGGGATTAAAAAAATTTAGAAATTATTTTAAGATTAGTTTTAGCCATGACACGTCACTATTATGAAAAACCAATATCAGTAATACATTACTGGGACTAAAGCATTAAAAACAAGTTTACGAATATCCAAAAGTGAAACTTAATGATGAAAAGATGAGACGTCGAATTGAAAAACTGCGTGTTTGATTTTGTAGAGCTTGAAAAGTTGCCTTAATAATGTCCAACCAGCCTTATGAATTTAAAAAAATAAGTAAGGACAATTCATCATTATGAGAAAGTAATATCTCCATTACATTTTGAGGGTAGGAGGGTTTAAAAATAGGTTAAAAAAAAATCCAGGACCGTATCTAAAAAAGTAAAGTTGGTGATGGCCACTTGGAGACGAAACGTTGGATCTTTGGTTTAGTAACGTCATTTTGTAGAGGAGAAAAAGTGGCAATGACAAAGTGTCATTTATTTTTAAATAGCCAGTCAATAGAGCTCACGAAAAAATAAAAACGATTTTGTAAACGTTCGGTTTTTTTCGAATAAATTTGAAAGTATTCGGAATTTGAAAACTTTTAAAGCGGCATTATAATCAGCACCGAATTGCACAACTTTGCCCCTATTTAACCGTTTCTCTAAATCTTATGGTTTTCGAGATTCCAATGCTGGTATGTCGAATTTGTAACACCCTATATAGGTATCTAATGATATTCTGGTGATGTTATTTTAAATCTACCTTATGTGTAGTTATATTAAATTATAATCAACTAAAAAAAGACGAAATTCTTTTTTGTATAGAAGATGCATTTTTGTAAATTTTTAATAATCATACGTAAGAAGATGGGCAAATAGCGGATTTAGATTAAAAGGCATTTATTTAAAAACATAAATAAAGTAACCGCTACAAATATATCCTTATAATTGACATTTCTAAATATTGTAAAAAACTCTGATGGAGTTTTTATACAGGAACAGGTATCAACAATAATGTTAAATTTTTAGCGCATACTTTGCCTGTAATTTTATAGAAAAGCAGAAATCTTATAAAGCAGACCCTATACAATTAGTCAGAGGTAAAGAAATGATAGTAATACTGCTCGTGTAAAAGCAAATTTCTAGAAATAATGGTCGGACTGATGTAAAATTTAGAGGAAAAAAGTTTGATGCGAGAATGATGAAGGATTGATATCAATCAAGACTCTCAGTCCTATCAATGGTGTTAGGTCTGCAATACGATTTTATTCGAAAAAAACCGAAATTTTGCAAAATCGTTTTTATTTTTTCCTGAGCTCATTTGACTAGCTATTTAAAAATAAATAACACTTTGTCATTGCCACTTTTCTCCTCTACAAAATGACGTTACTAAACTAAAGATTCACCGTTTCGTCTCCGAGCGGCCATCACCAACTTTACTTTTTTAAATACGGACCTGGATTTTTTAAACCGATTTTTAAACCCTCCTACCCTCAAAATGTAATGGCGATATTACTTTCTCAGAATGATGAATTGTCCTTGCTTATTTTTTTAAATTCATATTTTTTACAATTCTTGTCAGTCCGGTCCTGGCAACGAATTACAATATTAATTAAAAACTTTATTTTATTTAAAACATTCATACATAAGTAATATAATTTATTTTATAAGAATTTTTCAATAATTCTAAATTTACTAATTATAAATCCTAATTTTCTAAATGTTCAAAGAGATTGCCGTTTTGCTCAATACAAAGATCGATTTTTCTGCCAATTTCGGCGACAGCCCTTTCAACCGATCTTTTTTTTATCCTACCAAATGCAACCTGTATGTAAATATACCTAACATGAACTTTAGACAAACTTTTTCATAAAATTTATCTGTAAAGGTTTTAAATAAAATAAAGTTTTTAATTAATACTGTAATTCGTTGCCAGGACTGGACTGACAAGAAGTGTAAAAAATATGAATTTAAAAAAATAAGCAAGGTCAATTCATCATTATGAGAAAGTTATATCGCCATTACATTTTGATGGTTTAAAAATCAGTTAAAAAAAATCCAGGTCCGTAGTTAAAAAAGTAAAGTTGGTGATGGCCGCTCGGAGACGAAACGGTGGATCTTTAGTTTAGTAACGTCATTTTATAGAGGAGAAAAAGTGGCAATGACAAAGTGTCATTTATTGTTAAATAGCTAGTTAAATGAGCTCAGGAAAAAATAAAAACGATTTTGCAAAATTTCGGTTTTTTTTTCGAATAAAATCGGAAGTATTCGGAATTTGAAAACTTTTAAAGCGGCATTATAATTAGCACCGAATTGCACAACTTTGCCCCCATTTAACCGTTTCTCTAACTCTTATGGTTTCCGAGATTCCAAAGCTGGTATGTCGAGTTTGTAACACCCTGTATACGATCTTGAAAATGAAGCAGACAATTAATAAATAATAAACTACATATCAACAAACAAAGTAACCATCTTGTCCTATTCCTTGAGTAAAATGTGTACCTATGGAATTTAAACTAAGAAGTATTAACTAACAAAAAATATATATGATGGGGATATTGTAGCCCAAATCTTAACGTTATTCATCAAATCCGTCCAAAATTGTCTACTGATCTCAAATGAATATTTCAACTTGTAACTTAGAAACTGATTGAAACAAAGAGTATTACCATCTAGGTCCTAGTTTTATACCTACCAGTAGGTATTGTAGAAAACTATAACGGCTCTTCGGCAGGAGTCTTAACCATTAACTCTCGTAGAAAAATGTACATATTAAAAACATACTAATATCATTAATATAATATTTTCTTCACGACCATTACTGAATGCAATAATTCCAAAATCATTTTTGATAATAGAAAGTAAAAATTCTCGCTCTTGAGTTGGAATATTTATTCTGAAACACTTGCTTATTATGCGTCTTTCGTGTATTTTCATTCCATAACAAGATACGGAATGAATATTCTGTAATTGATCTAAATGACATAGGTTGCCATGAATTTCGAAACTGTCAATGTCAGCAGACGAATTTTAGTGCAAGTCAAAATATGAGTGAAAAATCAGATGAATCAGATATGGAACTGGATAATACTCCACCTAACATTACAAATATTGCGAATAGTATATTTGGTGGTGGAGAAAATATAGTCTGCTACTCGGTTATAACTCGTAGTTCCTCATGCTCGCTACGCTCGCGTTCGGAATCTTCCACTCGGATCAAATTTTCAACAGTAATATACCGATAGAGGAGGCGTACCGGTAATACCGCTGTTTTTTACAAGAAATCGATTTTCTGATAATTTTCACGAAATATAATTTTTACTTATAATCTGATAAGATCTTATCTTTGATAAAGGGTAAAAATTATATTAAGTGAAAATTTTCTTATAAAATCGAGTGAAAAACAACGGTATGAAGATTAGACGCCGCTTCTAGAGGTGTATTTTATTGGATAATTTACTGAACCCGAAATAAAAGCCGTTTGTGATAAAGGAAAATATGCAAACACATCATTATGATTTACTTTTAAGTTTATAAACGCGCCATAACAAACAATTAATTAAAAATCCAAGACTAAATAAGACGCGTGGAACGTCAAAAATCAAATTCGCTTATTTTCATCACGGTTGCCATGAAAAAGCCAAGATTTCTTAAGCTCACGTCAAAGCAAAGCACACTGGGTTTAATCTTGCATACATTTTGTCATAAAACATTTCCTTAAAAATGTTAAAATTAAGTTAAGTTTATGCTCTAAAATCACCTCAAATAGTGTTGTGTGTAACTTTTATTTTGTAGGGGTTATAATATTTATTTATTAAACTTGATTTCTTAAAATAAATTACTGTTTGTTTGACAAAAAGCTACTGTGGTCTTACCGAGCTAGTCGTAGGTCTTATCGGGTAAGACCACGTTACCAAGGTGGTTGCTATGAAAATTTGCGTTCTGATTGGTTCTATATATGTGAGGTAAATTATCATTCCAACCTCGTTACAGAATCTACTATTCCATGAAATTGTATCGCAGTGTTTAGTTATTTTTAATTTAAATATGTTATAATTTTAATATAATCGTTAGTATAATACTATAATACCTTTAATATTAATTTCTTGTTTCATTTATAGGTGGATCATCTTCATCATCCTCAGGTAAGTTTTACTATTTTATTATGAATACATTTTGTCATTTTTTGGCATGCGACATTATCCTAAAATAAAAAGTACAATAGAACCCCTATTATCCGTGAGCGGGTTATCCGGGCTGCAGATTATCCGTGCCACGATTTGCCATTATTGAACTTGCATTTTTGAAGCTTTTAACCTACCATTGTAGTATTTTATTTTTCTTATTTAGTGTAAAATGTTACTTATATGTAGAATTATGTTTTTTATTGATATCTTTTTATGCAATTTAATACTTAGTTTTAACTTTTAACGGGTATCCAACCCCAATCGATCTTAAAACTTTAATTAGGTATACAAAACAAATATAGAAAAATAACTAGTAAATCTTCCTTAAATAGTGGAAAATAAAGTTAAGGACATAAAACCACATAAAATAGACTAAATTGTAACATTAAAAAAAAATCCAACTAATGTCTGTAAGGTTAGGTATGTTTTTTTTTCCGTTTTGACCAGAAAAAAAGTGCTTATTCGGGTTTATTAGGCAAGCAGGCCAAGGCCTTGGTTTAGAAAAAGAAATTGTCCGTTTTTATTAATAAATATATCGCTTTTTGTCTGTAAAAAATACAAAAACGTCTTTTTTCTCTCGTCTTTTGAAATTTATTGAAAAAATAGAGGGGAATGTTTCCATTCCATGTCGGCTTTTAACGAAGTTCTGCCATCTTCCTTTTATTAAAACGTTGATTTTATTTATTGTAGTTTAATCTAAAAAATGCAATAATAATCTAAATGTCGCATTTATTGTCAAGACGGCCATGGATAATAATTACAAAATAAAATAAAATAATAACCTTGTCTTTCCGTGTGGTGGATAAAAGAAGAAACTTAAAAAAAATTACTTTGATTTCCTAAAAAATGTATATGCAACCATTTAATCGATTTTATTGCTCATTACTTAGTAGAAAGAATAAATAAATAGGTACATTAATTTATATAATTAAAAACAATATATTATTTTAATTGTTCAAATTGTATGAAATGCAACGATTTAGTCGTCTTCTCGTGAAAATTATGGCTGCTTCAGTGGCGGCTCGCGGTCTTAAAAAATTGTTGAAGAGCTAGGTATAGTGCGAGTACTTAAACAAACATAGACTAAAGCCTCATGTAACAAAACGTCTTTCTTATCCTCATCTGTCCAACAACTGTATGGAGTTTTCAACAAATTATAAACTATGTCATTAATTGGGTTCATTTTTAAAACACACAACTAAGTAGGTATGTACACTACTGAAGTAACTGAAAAATAAAAACTAAACTTTTTAATAACACAGTAAATCACGTAAAAACGATATCTATAACCGTAAGTTTCGCGAAGCCTCAAAATAAATACCTGGCGAACCAATGCTAAAACAATGGTGCATATATACGACTGATCTATTTTTTAATTGCCCTTCATGATAATGCAAATTGTTACATGCTGTTTGCGTGACTGACGTCACGTAACGATAGCAACGGTAAATATCAAAGCCATGTTGGGCGTTGGATCGTCACTTGCTTTGAGCCAACGTACACGGTCGGCTGAGGCGCGCCAAAATGCACGAGTGTTTATAATTATTGTCCATCGGAGTTAACCGTGGCCCTATTATGCATAGCTACATTCGGATTAAATTAATATTACTAATTCGAATATAATTATTTTTTAAGGGCTAAAATGGTAGCTGTATTGGTACATTAATATTTAATATTGTCGAAAAACTTTCCTCCTGTTTTTTTTTTCTTCACTTCACCTGACGAGCCGCCACTGAGTTGCTTCTACTACAGCCCGAGGTAAACTTTTGAAAGCATTTCCAATTCGAATAATCACACCGTCTCTACTAATGTGATTATTACTAAAGCGGCAATGACGGAGTTGAAATAGCAAAGCGTCGCAGCGGGCTGCCAAGGACAAGCAGCATAAGAATCCCCCAAATTACTGCGCACGGCTGGAAATTTTTGCGATCTGTCTACCATTGCAGTGTTGGTTTGTTTTTGTTAAATTGGGATGCAACTTATTTACGGAATAGTGTCGCGCGGCGGACAACATGTAATATAGAACGTTCCTTTTCAAAATAGGGCTTGAACAGCATACGGTATTTTCACAAGGATTTTTGGTAATATAACATGTCAGTGAACACAAATATTTTTTCGCATTTTGAATTTAGATTTGTAAAAAGGGGTAACCCTATGGATTGAATACAAATGTTTCAGCTTAAGTTATTACATTAGAATTGATTTTCCAAAATTTACAGAAGATGGTACAAAGATTATAACAAGTTATTTTCTGACCTACATTGCATTTGAAGATATTAGTAGAACTTAAGAATTTTCTATTATAGCACAGCAACCACGTCCACTAGCGGCAGAATTAGAAACGTAAAAATAATTATCAGAAATATTATTTAATCATATTTTTTTATTTTATCCCAAAGATGTAGCTTGTATGATTTTGAAGATACAGCCACTTGCCACTCGTAGTGAATCACCCTGTATACATAATAAAGTCATTCAAGAGTTGTTCAATAATTCATTTATACAAAGATATAAATAAATGCAATACTAATTTACAAGTGAAATTGTCCGTTTACAACATCGTTTTGTATCAAACCACCATCTCTTGTACGATTTTGCATTGAAAAAACATTAACATATTAGATTCTATTAAATATCAGACATAAATATCCATCTACTATGCAATAAAATCAATCACGTTCATGGTTATTTAAGTTATATTATGGTTACTTATTTGTACATAAACCAAATTAATCTAATCAAAATAAGGCAAAGTTAAACAACCAAGTATGATATTTTGAAATGTTTAATCAGAGTCCTCTTTTCGTACTTTTACAAAGTCCCTGCAGTGCTATTTTCTTGAAAACTCATTTTACAGTGTTAATGAATATCTTGGTGGTTAGTTTTTGTATACATTGGAGTGTCCACCAACAATATTTTAAATATTTTTATTTTTGTCTTGTTGTAACTTTATTTATAGATTCTATTGCTGTATTCTTGTGCTAATTAATATTGTTTAGTGTTTTTAAATTTAATAATTATTTTTTATACTTACCTACATAAATTTATATTTAGGACGTTGTTAATACTTGTAAAAGTCTTGGTAACAATAAAAAATAAATAAATATATTTGGAGAAAGACCCAAAATGGAAATTAGCATTCCCCTGGGAAACTACGCCATAGTATACCAAATCGAAGTACGGGCTATACAAGCATGTGTACAGAGTCATTCGGGGATAGCGGACAACGAGAAAGCCTTGAACCCGCCCTTGGCATATCAAAACAGGCAACCAAAGCAACATCAGACAGATGGGCGCAACAACAACACCTATCCCGATGGAACAGGATACCTGATCAAACCCAAGCGAGGGCCACAATTGGAAAATTCTCAAAAAAGCTATCAACTGGAATGTTGCTTTTAACCCGTACCCTGCTAAAACAAGCGGTTTTCCTATTAACAGGCCCCTGCCACTTAAGAAAACACCTTCGTCGAACAGGAATTCACAATGGTCACATTGAATGTAGACTTTGCGGCGAAAAGGACGAAAGTGCCTCACATATTATATAAAACTGCGAAGCATGACAAACTTGGTAGAAATTTACTGGACCTTATAAAAAGAACAAAGCTTCAGCTAGTTTTAATAATACCCAAGACAATGGAAGCGTTTTCGAGGCATTTTATTTATATCGAAATTCAAAAAAAAAAAAACATTGCCTAATAAAAACACCTCATAAGCCAAGTTTTTAACATTCCATTAAATCAAAAAAATATACGTTAATTTTAATCATTTTAAGTTAAACTAATGACGAGAACTAAAACAACATATTAAACTATACTCTTCTATTTCAGCTTTTGCTCATTCAAGTTCTAGTTCCTATACCTTTAATGGACCCATAGACCCCAATAATTTAGAAAAACTGAAAGCTAGTGCGGTTGCTGGCGCTGCTGCTGGTGCTACTGCTGGTGCCGGTGGTGCACATGCAGTTGCAGGTGCTACAGCTCACGCCGGTGCTGGCGTTCATGCTGGTTCATTATCAGGAGCCCTCGCTGGATCTGGTTCTTTTGTTGGAGGAAGTGGAGGAGATTTTAGTAGTTCAAATGCAGGTACATATGAAATGTGTTAAAAGGTCGACCTGGACCATTGACATTTTGTAAACGGTAAGAGTTGCAGCAAAGGTAAAATTTGTAATTGAGAGCTTCCAATATTCTATTTATTTGTGTCGTATCTTAGTTATAAAATATAATAAAGTTTCAGACATATTTAGAAAAATTTAATATAACATTGCTCTGCTGCAGTCAAACTTAGATTAGAAGTTAAATCCTAAACAGGTTTGTCAGGGAAACTATATCTATTATTATTTAAACTATCGCTTAGTTCGTACAATTTTTGTTTGGAGTTAAAAATACAAGTATGATGATAAAAAAGCTATGAACCTTACACGGAATTAAACATGTTTAATGTTAAGAACTATTACCCACCAAAGCTCTCAGAATCCAGAGTAAATACATATGTCTGCTATTGCATATTTTTTAATCTTATAACTATCTGAACATTTAATACAGAAAAACCAAATAATATAAACATCAATAAATTAAGTTTTCATATTATGGATAATAATTAAATTTTTATATATGCTCCGTATTCGTAATAAATTTGTTTTGCTTGTATAATTATAACAATCGTCGTTCAACCCACGTTAATTGATTATTTGTTAAATGTCAATATTTAAAATTTTAATAAGATTTTACATTCACCATGAACAAACATTTACACAAATAAATAATAATTGATATATATCTGCATACATTTCATTTATTTATTTGTGATTTCGTAGCGAACCCTTAATATTTTAGTGTCTAATGTATTAGGAACAAAGCAATCAATTTTTAAAGAAAGTGTGTGTTATTTATATTATCTGTCGTGTTTCACCCTTAATTTGGCAAGACTATTTTCAGATTTAAAAAAATGTAAAAATTTATAAAGATTAGTTTATGATTAACTCAATCTATTTTCAAGAAAAAAGTAATAAGAATTTGCAAACCAAATAAATTTAGTTGTATCTTATAAGATACATCACCATAAAATCGATGTAATATGTAATATTTTGTATACTATAAGACTCATAATTATTTTTTTTGTCCTAAACCCACAAATACCTACACATAATTTAATAATATATTTTAAAATAGTATAGTATATTTTTAACAAAAATTAGAAAGTTACATAAGTGGTACAAAACAAGAAAGTAAATAAGAGTAATACTCTAAAAATATAACATAAGTACATAAAAATGGAAATTAAACTAAATTTAAAACGATAGAAGTTTTGGACTTGCATCGTCTTTATTTGTTTTAATTCACACCATTTTAACTCCAGAATACTCAGTATTCACCTTAAGAAGACTGGAAATATTTACCAGTTGAAACGTTGTGAGATAAATAAAGATAGTGCCAGTTCAAAACTTTTCTATATCATTCAAGAAACATCATTGTCTCCAACATTTAAACAGAAAGTAAATTTTATTAAGAAAATTATAAAAACAATTTCTGTTCTTTACTAGACACAGCCTAGTATTGCATTTGGTTTAATCCAATGCTTCCCTGTTTTGTACTGACGACATTTGACTTTTTACGTTTTGGTAATGTGAACAATAATAAATAAAAGTAATTTATTTTCTTATATATTTGATTCTGTAGACTAAAGGATACCATTTTTTATGTTAATAATGCAATATTGCACTTTGCTTCTTATATCAGTGTACTTTAAAGAGATATAAAAACAATATCTACACATTTGTTATAAAAAAACAACACTACTTTTATCTAAAAATTGCTACAACTTACCTGATGTTTGACCACTTTCTGCAGTCGGTCGTCATTTTAAGATACTTATGGCGTAGTTTTATCGTCGATGGATGGCGACATTTACAATTATATTGAATATAATATAGTACTCTTTTGGAGTTATTCATGCAATATTGTCATTTAAGGTATTAGTATGCCATAAATTATGGTGATTTCAATACAGTATAATATCATATAGTACACAATATCGAATAAAGGGTTAAAAGAAGTTTGATAATTTAGCCCTTTAATATCTTTTACAAACTTTTTGTGATAATCTACCGGGTAAATGGTAAATAAATCACTTTACCTTCTTTTTCTTCAAGTGCCTTGTCCTCTTCGAACGTTGACAATCATCAACACTATCGGCACTTCATCCACTGCTTTTCTAAAGAGACTCGCCGTGGTCTCACCACACCACTGTCTCAAATTCTTTAGCCACGATTCTATGATCAGTTTGAGAAGTCCGTACTTGTCATTTCTAAGTATGTGTCCGAAGTATTCCAACTTTCGCTTTTTAAATGTGAACATGACCTCTAGATCCTTTGACATTCTCCTTGGCACGTCTACATTGCGTATTCTGTCCATCCAGGAAATTCTTAACATCCGTCGATACGTCCACATCTCGAAAGCCTCCAGCTTTTTGCACATGGCGTCTGTCAAAATCCACGCCTCAATTTTCTTGCTGAATCAAAATACCAAGATATGATCCCCTATCAGAGAAAGGTTATATTGAACGACAGAAGAGTTTTAAACTTACATTGTCTTTATTTGTTTTCAATCACAACGTTTTAACTGTATTATGAAATAAAACGTTTTAACTGGTAAGTATCTCCATTCGTCTTCAGTTGAATACTGTATTATTATACATACTGTATCCACCTGAAGATATACAAGTCTGGAACTCTTCTGCCATTCTAAAAAAAATCATTGTCTCCAACCTTCAAACAAAAATTATATTTTAATATCTCATTCAAGCTTGTACAATTTCAAAAATGCGTAATGATTTGATTGGCTTCGTCTACCTAATATCAGAGACTTCACCACAGTCCATAAATAATGTAAAATTGTAAACTGTTAACTTGTTCAATAGCTGTAACAATATATTTAAGCATTTATCATAGTTTTATCAATATTGCATCAAGACGTTACAGCATGCATAAGGAGATAATTTCATTTATTATTATTGGATTGCTTGCTATATTTCTAACAAGAGCATTGTGGCCGAATGCTAAAATACTATAGCGTTTAAAGCGTCGGGTAGTTGGTTCGAACCTTGTCTGTGTGAATTACTTTATTTTTTAAGTTTTTAGTATTACTACTAAATTTGTAAGTTAAGTCGTAAAAAAATAGGTTTGATGAAACGGTTTTAAAATACAATATATTATAATTTATTGTATTATGAAATAAAACACTCGTGGTTTGTAATTTTCACTCGTATAATGTCAACATGACACGTGTTTCGCTGTCACAGCAGCTTCATCAGATGTGATATTAAAAACATAATTTCCTTAAAATATAGAGGTCCTAATTGACAATAGCTATACAGATGTTGGTAAAACCAAGTTATAAAATTATTAAGGTACTACATTATAAGGACAGGTAGGTGGATACTAAACTAATTATGCATTGAATAAATTTAACAAAGGAGAAGTGCAATTATCTAACTGGTCATTTAATAAATTTGATGAATTTTTCCATTTGTTGATTTCTAAAGACTCTAATAAATTTAATTTTAGACTTTTTTGTTCTACATGTAAAATATCAAAATTATTATTAAAAATGTGGTTTTCTAAATTTAAATGATCTGCATATGTGGAGTGTTTATTATTTTTGGTAAAGGAATCCTGGTGATCTTTAATTCTAGTTCTAAATGAACGACCCGTTTGACCGATGTAATATTTGGAACAAGAACCACTATTTAACCTATATACTCCACTTTTGTTGTCTTTTTTTAGTTTATCTTTATTATTTTTTATGATTTTGCTTAAATTATTGTTTGTTTTGTATGCTATTTTCATATTATGTTTAGTTAAAAAGTTTTTTATATTATTACTAGCTTTGCCGATAAATGTTAAAGTTGTGTACTTAAATTGATCTTTTGTTGTAGGGAATACTTCATTTATTGTCATTTTATACTTCATTTTTGAATATACTAATAGATAATAGATAATATATATTTAAAAATGAAGTATAAAATGACAATAAATGTTCCAAATATTACATAGGTCAAACGGGTCGTTCATTTAGAACTAGAATTAAAGATCACCAGGATTCCTTTACCAAAAATAATAAACACTCCACATATGCAGATCATTTAAATTTAGAAAACCACATTTTTAATAATAATTTTGATATTTTACATGTAGAACAAAAAAGTCTAAAATTAAATTTATTAGAGTCTTTAGAAATCAACAAATGGAAAAATTCATCAAATTTATTAAATGACCAGTTAGATAATTGCACTTCTCCTTTGTTAAATTTATTCAATGCATAATTAGTTTAGTATCCACCTACCTGTCCTTATAATGTAGTACCTTAATAATTTTATAACTTGGTTTTACCAACATCTGTATAGCTATTGTCAATTAGGACCTCTATATTTTAAGGAAATTATGTTTTTAATATCACATCTGATGAAGCTGCTGTAACAGCGAAACACGTGTCATGTTGACATTATACGAGTGAAAATTACAAACCACGAGTGTTTTATTTCATAATACTATTATGGATTTTCATCAAGTAAAGGCTGAAACAATTCGTTTTTTATAATTTATTGATTTCCTATAATAGCAATCACAAACAATATCTTTTTATAGGAAGCGGTGCATCTAGTGGCGTTATATCAGGATCGGATTCAGGATGTGCAGTAGGCAGCACTAGTTGTGGAGGAAATCAAGATACTAACTTAATCGGAGAATCGACCGCACCCGTAGATACAGGCGCTTATAAAATAATAAATACTAATCAGTACAACACTGATTATAACAGTGCTCCTCAAGGAACGAACTATGTAGTTGCTGGACAGTACGTGAAAGGTAGTGAAACATCAGGTAAGAAATAAATTTAAAAAACTGTTAGTTCTGTAGTAAATCTGGCCACCTCAACGTTACCAACATTCTAACTGGTTAAACTTAAATTAGGCTACATTACAAAATACATATTTATTATAGCCGGTGGATGTTCAACTTGCAAGGGAAGATTCCCAGGACCAAGTGGTAGCATTCATGATTACAAACCAGCTTCTTCTGTCCCTCCAAAAGACCATTATTCAAAAGGAACACAAACTAATGCTGGTTCTACCGCACATTATCAATCAACCCAAGGTGCCTCTATCTTTCCAGTAGCACCTGGTAATATTTATACAAGTAAGCCTGCTACAGATATTTTACCACCTGCACCAAGTAATACTTACACAAATAAGCCTCCCACTGCTATCTTACCACCTGCACCAAGCACTGTTTATCATGGTACTGCTAGTCGTGTACCTAGTCATGTTTCCCCAAACTTAATAGCTACTTTTCCTGGGCCTTCAGGAAGTATTTATGATAGCAAGCCCGTCAAAGCTGGTAAGCTCTTAGTTGATTATCTTCTATTCAATCTCCTTGTTTTTCTTTCTTCTTTTCTTTGTACTCTTGTTTTTCGCATGTTTTTTTCAAAATTTAAACTGGTAATCATTCAAGGTTTCTTGATTTAACCTATTTTAATCTTGTCTTATTTACTTCGATTTTTAATTTAAAATTATAAATAGCACGTTCTGGTTATGAATGTTAAGTAAATATACATGTACGTATCAATCTATGGTATGGTGTGTTTCTTCATGTTTTTTTTTGTCTGGAAAATCAGGATATATTAATGATAGAAAGCTCGTTATAGCTGATAAGCTGGTATTTTATTTTCTTCAGGTTAATTTTCTTGTTTCTTGTCTTTGTAATGCAAGGTCTTGGGATCATTTTAAACCTTCGCTTAACTCACAAAAAATTTAACACTAATCTACTTATAACACAAGAAAATATTTTAACATATGTTTACCTTGTTCAAGTCTTTTAAAGAAATCTACATTTTTGTTTTTATTTATTTAAATTATCTTCTTCCAGTTAAACATAAAAAAAATAAAATTCAAAAATATATAAAAAACGATAAAAATTGTATTTAGCAAAAATAGAGTAAACTCCACAAATATAGCATTCTTGTTTATACAGGGTGATTCCTAAGTTGATACTTCTTTTATAGCTTTGTATAGAAGGCATTAAAATAACCAACATTTTCAAATACCTGTTTTAAAAAAACTTTAAAATAAGGTACTTACATTCATTTATTACATTATGGATCCGGTTCTGAATAACTTGCCCGTTGAATAACATAAAGAAAACTTCTGGGTGTAGAATGAGCCCGCACGGGTAAGGGTTCTGCGTATAATCTCGAAGCAGCAGTCGCACTTTGGCGACACTCACCCTAAATTAGCCCCATATCTACTAGTTCATTGTTTTCAAATTTTACCATTTTCACGTGTCACCAATTTAAAATTAACTTGCTTCAGAAAAACACGCCGCAGCGGATTGCTCAACACCACCCGTAAATTGCATGACTAATAAGGAGATAAGAAAAACAAAATAAAGTATAGCGGGCTACGTTTTGATGACCAGGCCCACACTTAGATTTTTTACTTCTGTATCTCGCTTATTTTTAAGTTTTTTGAAAAAAGGTATTTGAAAATATTGTTTATTTAATTGCCTTCTAGTCACAGCTAAAAAGGATGTATCAACTTAGGAATCACCCTGTATTTCTGTCTTCTGTAAAAAAACACCAACAAAAAATATAACAAAAGAAGCGATGTTCCTGTATGAAAAATTTAAAGAGTCAACGTGAACTACAAGAAAGCCAACTCTAATGAACATTCAACAACAAATTGGCATTTGGAACCCATTTTCGGCTCCTCATTGGTCTAATTAGTTAGAAATTAATCATCAGAGCGTAGAAAGTTCAGAGACGGATTGCGTGACGTAAAGGCTGTGTTGTCATATCTCAAAAACTAGTAGAGATAAAATTTTAAAAATTTGGGAACTTGCTAAGTTTAAGACGTCCAATTTATTGCAGTAAAAATATAAGGAGCATTCCATTTAAAATAAAACGAATACGTGTAGCGCAAAACTTGAAACTCTGGCAACGGTGCCGATATCTCTGTTCAATTCCGCAAGCTCAGAAATCTCCAAATGCCGAACTTTGTAAGCGTAGCTTTGAGGGTTTTGAAGATATTTAAGCATTTCGGTACTTTTTACTAACTCTGTATATCAATATTTATAAGGTGTTTTACTGGTTTCCAAACATCAATATTTTATTGGGGAAATATACAAAGTAGAAAAATTAAAGGTTCTCATTTTTTCTTGAAGCCTTTTACCGCAGAGAAATTACATTTAATGTGATTATAGTTAAATCTTGAACGCAAAAAAGAATTACAATTTTTGAAAAATTAAAAGTTAAAAAGTTTATTATTTGCTGTATATAAAGTTATCGTCAAATAAATTTAAAAACATCGTATTCATGTAAAACGACGTTCTTAAAAAATAAAATTAATAGCGAACAATGTGCATATCAAACGAGACTTAATCGCTATTTTAACTTGTATGTACCAAAATGATTTAATTCTTTCATGGAAATTATTTTATTTTAAATTTGCTTGTGAGTTTATTCAACAATTTAAAAATAGGTATGACAAAAATTTAGTTTTTTGAAAATATTATAATGGTATCTTAATTTTTTAGGTCCAGGCACTGGAGCAGGCGTAGGAGCCAGTGCAGGATCCGGTGCAGGAGCCGGTGCAGGAGCCGGCGCAGGAGCAGGTGCCGTAGCAGGAGCAGTGGCAGGAGCTGGAGCAGGAGCCGGTTCCGGAGCCTTTTCGGGTTCTGGATCATACTATGGTGATTCTGGATCAGACACTGGTTGTAAATACTCACCTGGATCAACGAATAAAAATTGTGGTGGCTCTGTTTCCAGTGGAAATTCTGCAGAAGTAGCTGTTTTACCTGGACTATCTGGAAGTATATATGACAGTAAACCAGCTCAAGGAGCAGGTAATTTTTTATTTAATTCCTCTTTTATGCTCTTTAATCAACCAACTATAAATTGGTTACGTATTTTTGTATTGCGAAGTTTTAATAGTTTTTCTTTATAATTTAGGTTTTTATGATAGATAACATCGCCATAGTCTAAACACTCTATACCACTTAAAATGGTAGAATTTACAAGCCTTCATTTGGTATTTGTTTTTTGTACAATTTAAAATGATACAAAATGTATCCTTTTTTATTCGATGCTATTATGACAAAGAAAATTTCGGTAATCATATTATACATATTTTCTTATTTTAAAAGCAGTTTAAAATATTACCGCTGTGTATTTAAATAAATTTAAATTATGGAATAAATGAAAATTGGCAGTAAACGTTATGAAATATTGATAACCCGTGTTTGACTCACACTTTGCAGCTTTTTTAAATTGTATGTAACAATGTGTCATTAATTTTATTATTAAATTTAAGTTTTTTAATTATATTATTTATGATGAATTAGGTTTACCCAATTTCTGAATAAACATGTATACCAGATCGGTGCATCATGTTTGAACATAGGCAATTCCATGCAATTTTTAAACTGTCCAAATATTTCCTCCGCTTTACTTAGGGAGGAAAATAAGAGGGTGGTTTGGAGTATTATTAATTCTTAATTTAATGTTTAAAGAAACCGCCAATGTTTGGTTAGAGGTCAGGAGACTTAGCTGGCCGATTAATTATAAAGTAGACCGACAACGTGTTTAGTAAAGGCAATATTTAGATATTTGCATACCACAAGCGAATTGTGGGTCGGGTAACCATCCATTTTAAGCCAAATATCCTGATTTTTATTAGCGACTTTCTCCAGTGCAGGTTCAACTTGATTTTGAAGAAACTTTAAATATGTTGGACCAGTAAGATTTCCGTAAAAAAAAGGTCCAATAATACCAACCCAAACATTCACTTTCTAAGAGTGTTGGGTTCCAGTGCATGTAAGACGATGTTCATTTTCCAATACCGATAATTTTGTATATTCAGCTCATTATTTAATTGTCAATGTGCATTCGTCTGAGAAGCAAGCATTTTCTAAAAAACATCTGTTGTTGTTAGCTCGCTCCATCATTTCAAAACTAAAAGGTGATCTTCGCTCTTTATCCCCTTCTAGCACTGCCGTCCTAAGCTAAAGCGTCCTAACTGAATAAAATAAAGATATTTATGTTTTAATTTTTTTTTATGTGCCACCCCTTAGACTGTGTTAAAATTAATCTATACTTAAGCTGAAGGTTGTTAATAGGAAAATGTCCTTTTAATTAATAAGTTAACTTAATCAGATATTTGACTTTTGTAAGATAGGACACTTTTCTTTAGTATTTAAATAAATTTATTGGAGCTACAGATAGGACAAAGACTTGCTAATATATGTTTATATTATATACTATTGGCAAACTCGAATCTAGGGTGCGAAATCTCTAATGCAACCAAGAGAGAAGGCACATATGGGCAACACCTTCAGTTAAAAAGAGACACATAACCACTCCTACATTCCAACTGAGAGGGGGGATATGTGTGTGGTGTGGCCGAGTAGACGTATCGATCGCTCCCGTGTCTGCTTCGACAGCGTGTTCTAAAGAATGGAAGGTGGGAGGTAGGGGATAGAGTGTTCTCTGTTTAACGTGTTAAACGCTACTAATAATCTCCATCTGATGTGTTTATATTGGCACCCTAGATTCAAGTTTGCCAATAGTGTATATTGTATAAATTTAAGTCGAGTTTTTGGAATTATTGGAGCCAGGGCAGGTACAAGGGTGTTTCTTCGAGTTAAATCTACCCCGTGTTTTCTCTCTCCAGCATTTGCCATCGGAACTCCGGTCTTAACTACCTTATTATTAAGAAAATGTAATGCCTTAAATCGGCCAAATAAGACTTTTTACTATGTAATCGCATTTTAAGAATAATGGAGCTTTTTGGAGTTTTGATATTTATATGAATGATATTTATGTTTTTTTATAGTTCTCAGTATTGTGATGTGATTCTACCTCTTGCCCGAGAGTTCTAATGCTGATATTTTCATTTTCTTCGAAGTGAAGTAAAATCATCTCATCAGTATTTTCTTCAGCTTTCTCATGATTCTATGCTGTGCATTTGCAGTAGTTTATTACATTGCCTTTTGCCCCACATTTAGTAATAACTTTTTGTATTGCCGATTTGGTAGGAATTGGTCCATCAGGGAAATATACGGAAAACATATCAGATACAATACTTGCATCTCTTGTATAGTACCATTTTATCATAGTGATTTTTTCTTCTATTGTGTAACTCATGATAATTACCTAGGTAAAATATTATTACCAGTAAAAGATCTAATACTTTCAAATTACATTTGACAATGACAAATTACAGGTTGACAATTCCAATCACTTCTGGTGTTCGCAGCACCACCTGTTGAATTCCAATGAAAAACCAACCGCAATTCTGTTCAAATAAGCTAAGTTCGGGTTGTTCAGATACCGCATGTGCACTCACCATACAGAAACCCTAAAAAAGTATCCCTACAACCGCGGTTTATTTAAACATTAAATTAAGAATAAATAATACTCCAAACCACCATTTTATTTTCCTCCCCGCTCTAAAGTCAACAGGAGTGCAAATATTTGGACAGTCTAAAACTTGCATGGGATTTCCTATGTTTCCAACCAGAATGCACCACCTACTTAAAAAAATTATAAAATATTTTATGTAACTCTTCATGGTAATTCTTCAGGCGTAGGCGCTGGTGTAGGAGCAGGTGCAGGAGTCGGTGTAGGAGCAGGTGCAGGAGTCGGCGTAGGAGTTGGCGCAGGAGCTGGAGCTGGAGCCGGAGTAGTCTCTTCTGGTGCTGGAACATATTATGGTAATTCTGGATCAGACACCGGTTGCAAATACTCACCTGGATCACCGAATAAAAACTGTGGTGGATCTGTGTCCAGTGGAAATTCTGCAGGAACAGCTCCTGTGCTACCTGGACCATCTGGAAGTATATATGACAGTAAACCAGCTCATGGTGCAGGTAATTTCCAATTTAATTTAAGTTAGTAGGATAAATTAAGGAACTAACTAATTAAGTACTTATTTTTGTATTGCAAAATTATAGAGATGGTCTTTAGAATTGTTCAAGTTAATTGTTCATCCAATCATCTAGCTAGATAATTTATTCTTGTATTAGATAGTTTTCTATTTCTGCAAATCAGATACCTAGTTATTTTTGTCATCACTAACATAAGATTAAGGTCTGTTTCAGTTTTTTTTTTGTTATTAATGGTATACTTCTTATATAAAATATCATAATTGTACGAAGTTAGGAAACCATTCCAATATATTTTTGAGGTTCTAATTCTAGTATATTAAGAAATATTATTTTGCAAATGCATCAAAATAATAACCAAATGTTAATACATGAAAGTTGTTTATTGATATTTGGGAATGTATATAAAAAATAAAGTACCCGATAGCTTCGTGTACCTGCTGTATAGTTGTTAACATTTTATTTAGTATATTTTTGACCATGAGCAAATAAAATGCGTTGCGTTCTAATTATCCATTATCACCAATTTCCCGAACTTAGAAACGAAAACAATTCCAAATTGAGTATATAGGTAATACTAACAGAGCAGAATATTTATGTTCATGTATTCTTTTTCCTCTGATGTTGTACAATCTGCTGTTTTCGATACGAAAGCGATGAGTCACTGACAGTACTTTTGGACCTGTAGTATAAGTAGAATGATTTAACCTAGCCTTTGAGTTTCCATAAATAATTCTTGTTTTATCAAATATCTATAATTTAATCAAACTTTATCGTCTGTTAATACCATCCATACAACACACTGAAATATATATTTAACGGATAATGCATTCCCACTATAAAAAATTAATATTATTCTTTAATATTAAAGGTGCTACACCTGGAGCATCAGCCGGTGCTACATCGCACAGTGGATCCGGTTCAGTTTCAAATATTCCCTCAACAACTTCAGTGGTTAAACCTTCTTGCACGCCAGGCTCTTCAAATAAAAATTGCGGGGGAACGACTTTCAGTTATTCACTTGGGACTGTCACAGGAGTATTACCAATTCTTCCTGGACCATCGGGAAGTATTTATGACAGCAAACCAGTATCGTCAAGGCCTATTCATGGAGCTGGTTCTGGAGCAGGTAATTAATGATAAATATTTATATTCTTCTATTTTGAGTTATGTAATATTAGGGAAAAACAGTTCAGCACGTGCCAGAAAATGAATCTATATAGATATTCTGTTGTTGATCGCTAGAGGTTTGTAACGTTAAAATTAAAGGTCGATAAGGATGGATAAGGACCCAACATTCTATTCATGATAACAGCAAAGTCACTAATACTTAAGCTTGTAGTAGAGTATCGGTACCATTTCTAATTTGGCAACACAATTATTATCGAACATCATAAGCGCAATTTATATTACATAACATTATCCTTATAGTTTCCGGAGCCGGTGCAGGATCTTACAGCGACTCTGGATCAGTTACCCATATTCCATCTTCACATCCTGTTGTTGCCCCTGCATGTAGTTCGAATCCAGGATCACCGAACTATTGTGGTGTATCAGCCTTTCCAGGATCTTCTGGAAGTATTTATGACAGCAAACCAGTATTGTCCAAGCCTATTCATGGAGCTGGTTCTGGAGCAGGTAATTAATGATAAATATTTATATTGTTAAGTTATAATTCATTTTATTTGAATTATGTGATGCACGTGCCAGAAAATTAATCTATATAAATATTCTGTTGATCGCTAGAGGTTGGTAATGTTAAAATATTAAAGATCGATAAGGTAGGATAAGGACCTAACATTCTATTCATGATAACAGCAAAGTTACTTATACTCAAACTTGTAGTAGAGTATCGGCACCATTTTTAATTTGGCAACACAATTATTATCGAACATCATAAACGCACTTTTATTAATTAAAATTATCCTTATAGTTGCCGGAGCAGGTGCAGGATCTTACAGCGACTCTGGATCAGTTTCCAATACTCCATCATCACATCCTGTTGTTGCCCCTGCATGTAGTTCTAATCCAGGATCACCGAACTTTTGTGGTGTATCAGCCTTTCCAGGATCTTCTGGAAATATTTACAGTAGTAAACCTGTCGCGTCTGTACCATCACATACTATTGCCGGAGCAGGAGCTCAGAGTGGTTCCGGTATGATTGAAATTTTAACAATTTTATTAAAAAAACTCAATTCTTTTAATTAAAAGTATTATTTTCTTTATAATAAGGCAAGAGTACGTGTAAAATGACAATGGCTGGTAACAAAATAGTAAATGCCGTATACCAGAAACACGTTGCAAAAATAATTTCAGTGCCAACAGTTAATAAAGTGGTGAAAATTTGCCCCATATCTGTGACCATTTTCAAGTTTCATTTTTATATAGAAGTGAAAATTTTAATAAAACAGTTTTATAAATTTGTACTAACCAATACCATTCTAATATTTATTTTATTGCAGGAGCTGCATCACAAAACAGTCAGTCAGTTTCCAATATCCCATCATCTCATCCAGTTGTAGGTCCTTCTTGCTCTTACACTCCAGGTTCTCCAAATAAATGTGGCGACGGAAATATCCCTCAAACTAGCGTCACCTCTGGTGCTGGTGCCTCTTCTCACGCTAACGCAGCTGGTAGGTATAATCTAGAAAATTTACTTGCTTGTTAGGGGTTACTTATATATGCAAAAGTGGGCAACAGCGATCATCCTATAGACACACCAACAGCACAAGAGATAGTGGCGCTAGGGCCATAGAAGCGGCGGAAGCACTGATATCCCTGCTTGTCATAATCAAAAAAAAAGTATACACTTTTCTGGTATACGTTTATTTTATAAATAACTTTCTGTATTGTCTAATATTTGCCCGGTCTAATATAGGAATCATTGTTTGATCAAAAGGTCTTGATTTGTCTAAACGTGCCTTGTTATATCCAAATTTGATGTTTTACCTCCTTGGGTATGTTTAAAATTTTGCTTTTATAATAAATCCAGCACTGGTATTCTTAGCCTCTCCTTATGAGTACTTAAAATAAAAATACAGGGTGCTACAAATTCGGATGCGTACAAGGGGATCTCGAAATTCATTTCAGGCGAAACAAACAGACAGAAAAATATTTAAAACCGAGATTTTAGATCCTTTTCTTACAAAATATCAATCAGAAAGCTATTTTATAGTTTGGCTCTAAATTTTCAGGACCGTAATGATATAAAAAGATAATTTGAAAAAATGTGTTATTAGATGACAAAACGTTAAAATCCCAAAAACCTTTAAATTTGGTTAAATTTCTAAAGCTTTGTATTCAAAATTCCAGGTCCGTATTTAAAAAAAATTACTTGAGGTTGGTATCTAGAAAACAAAACATTGAATTTGAAAACTAATAAGGCCATCTTGTAAAACATGAAAAATGGCTATAAAAAAGTGTTTTTTGTTTGTTTCCCAAGTCAAAAATTAAGGCGCAAAAAATTAAACACCAAAACTAAAAATGTCGTTTTTTTTCGAACATCTCCGAAAGTATTTGGAATATTTACAATTTTCTTTCACCAAATTATTAGGCCCCAAAATACGCAACTTAGCCTCAATTTAACCATCTTCATATCACTTACCGTTATCAAGATCCGCTTGTACCTACACAAATTTGTAGCACCCTGTATAATATCGTAAAATAGTAGTCATAGCCTTAGAATTAAATTAAATTTTAGTGAATACTTGAATAGGTATGAAGACAATATTCGTCCGACAAAAGCAGATTTTTGACGATAAAACATTGCTTTCTTTAAGAGTTAAATAAAATAGAAAGTCCGAATTATAGAGTAAATTTTAGAGTATTTTATATACCTATCACTCTTACTTTAAAACTTTTAAAAAGCTTTATCTGTGTTAACGTTTTGCATCTTTGGGTAGATATTCTTGTCACATATAAGTTGGACTACAAACATGATTGTCATTAAGTAAGTAAATACGATCCGTTTTACTTACTTAATTGTCAACTTAAACCTACAGTAACTCTCCATTACGTACCAATATTTTTCCAAACGCATGATAATTTACATCCCATAATTACAATATTAATGCTCTAGTAACTTTAACGATGATTTTACCGAATTAAACCTACTTCTAGCTCGAAACTTAAATTTTTTAATCTTTTATGTCAACATTGCATACTTTAATATCATTTATAATCTGTTTATTAAGATAATGATCTCGATTATTTTTTATATTCGTCATTTAAAATTTTTTTTTAAAAAACATTAGATGCACATCAAAATTTAGAATAGTCCAATGCTGATGACGGTATTTATCACTTTAAATACTTTTGAAACTTGTTTGGTATTTAAACGAGAGTTCACAAATCAACGGTTATAACTTTCATGGAAGTTTCGTTATTCTTTATTTGAAGAATAAAGTATCTACTCTACATCTTTCTTACAATAGCCTAATTCCATTTTATGTAAATAAACTTTTGTCTAGGTTGCCCAAGTTGCAAGGGTCCTTTCCCTGGACCAAGTGGCAGTATTCATGATTACAAACTCGCTTCATCCTTCATATCAGGTGGTGCTTTTGGATTTCATAGTGGTACAGGTGCTAATACGCCCATCTTATCACCTTCATTTGGTAAATAAATATATTTTTATCATTGCCATTCCTTATCGTAGTAGAGTAAATGAATCGCATTATTTTTTGGGGATGATCGTGTTGCAGCCCTGAAACTTAATGCCATGCTTACAGTTCTTCAGCAATTCGAGAAACTAGAAATAGGGAGTGATTTTTGTCCATAGATTGGGGATAAGGGTTTGTGGAACCAACCCTTGGTCGCGATCCATGCACCTCTGCGCTCTCTAAGTAAAATTTTTTCCCTACTCATGACCCAACCCAAAGTTTTTGGTACCATCTCTTGGTTGTAGTCCACCATTTCTCTGAAACCCCTTTCAATTTTAGATTTTCCCCGTCCAATAGTGCGAGTTTTAGATAAATAAGAGGAAGGGGTATATTTTGGCCGGTTGCAAAAAATTGTTTATGTTCTTCGCCCTTAAACACCGGGAATGAAGTAAGTTTCAGAGCTGCAGCATGGCTATCCCTACTGTTGCGATTCCTTCACTCTACTATTAATACAACATATTTTATAATATAATCATACTGATGATACTATAATAATAAAGAGAACTTCTTTGATACCATTTATTTATACCAGCATTGGAATAACAAGGTGATATCAGTGGCCGATCTGAATTGCTTGGATATTATGTAATAGTAGGGACCTATTTCACATCAGAATTAATAGCTTCAAATATATTAAATCATTACATAAACCCATGTATAAAGATATTTTAAGCCATTAAGATAACATTTTTTTTATATTTCCGAATTTAAAATATATTTAAAACTGAAACCAATTCCATGAATGGCAGAATGTAACTTGACTGATCTGCGCTGTGGGGATAATGGAAATTCAGTTTTTGTAGTATACATACCGGGTGTTGCATCGTCGAGCGGGACATAGAAAATCCCATGTAATTTTAAATGGGGTCAATTATTGGCTTCCCTAATTATTTTAGAGAAAAATTCTATTTAGGTTTATTAAAGAGCACTAAACCCCACATTTAAAAGAATAACTTTAGATATTTTTGATGAGCCCGTTTACGGGTTATCGCCGATTTCTTTTTAACTATTTCTTCTTTTTATGGCCCCGTATTTGCGGGCACCAGTCAAGGTAAAAGATGACTGTCAAATAAAGTTGTCATTTTGAAATGTGTGCTTTATTGTTATAAACACTCGTACATCGAAAATATTAGCCATGAATTACACTTGTGAAGAAAAAATATTGATGATTAAATGGTATTATCAAGGAAATAGTTATCAAAATGTGTGAGACATGTTTGCTGCTCTGTATCCGAATAGACCGATACCTGCAAAATCTACAGTCGAAAAGACTATCAAGAAATTTGAGACAAAAGGCACTGTAATAAATAACTGCAGATGTGAAGAAAGGCAGGAACAAAGAAGAGATGCAAGAAATGATAGGGACTTGCAAGTTTTATTGTGCGTGGAAGAAAATGATGGGAAGATCAGCACAAGGAAACTTGAGGATGACATAGGATTAGATCACACCACAGCGTTACGAGCTTTGAAACGACATAAATATTATTCATACAAATATGAAAAGCACCAAGAGCTAAGAGATAGGGACGAAATACGACGACAGGAGTTTTGTTTTGGTATGATTGAAAGAGCAAACATGGATAGGGAATTTTTAAAAAACATTTGTTTCACTGACGAATGCACATTTACCTTAAACAATGAACCCAATGTTCAAAATAATCGATATTGGAGCAAAGAAAACCAACACAGGTTTGTCGAAACAAGGACGCAATATCCACAAAAAGTTAATGTTTGGGCTGAGATTCTCGGAGGAAATATTATCGGGCCATTATTTCTTACACGAAATTTAAATGCAGAATATTTTTTGGAACTATTTAAAGATCATATTTTACCTACTTTACATGATGCCGCCAGGGAAAATCAGGAAGTTTGGTACCAAATGGTTGGCTGCACGGCACATAGTACCCTGGCTGTCCGGGAATATTTAAACCGTGCTTTTAATGGAAATGTTATTGGCTTAAATCATACAGTAAATTGGCCAGCCAGGTCTCCTGATTTATCGCCAAATTATTTCTTTCTCTGGGGCTATTTAAAAAACAGGATATACAAAGATAAAAAATACCCAAATCTAGACGAGTTAAAAAATGCTATTTCTGCCGAATGCAATAGAATTTCAGTTTACCAACTAGCGAATGTAAGAAGAGAATTTTATGATCGCCTCGGTTATTGTCTAGCAATCAATGGAGGAATATTTGAACATCTTCTTAAATCCTAAAGTTCTAACAATTTAATAGTACCTACCTATTAATTAGTAAAATATTGAAACATGTAAAATGTCATAATTAACCTTGTAATTGGATACTTTATTTTAGTTTTATTCAGATTAATTTGTACTCATAAATACACCTTTAATATTTTCGATGTACGAGTTTTTATAACATTAAAGCACACATTTAAAAATGACAACTTTATTTGACAGTCATCTTTTACCTTGACTGGTCCCCGCAAATACGGGGCCATAAAAAGGAGAAATAGTTAAAAAGAAATCGGCGATAACCCGTAAACGGGCTCATCAAAAATATCTAAAGTTATTCTTTTGAATGTGGGTTTTAGTGCTCTTTAATAAACCTAAATAGAATTTTTCTCTAAAATAATTAGGGAAGCCAATAATTGACCACATTTAAAATTACATGGGATTTCCTATATCCCGCTCGACTATGCAACACCCGATATATTATAAATCAACTCACGCTATACTGCCTAAGGGGACAGAGGGCGAAATTTTATAAAAAATCAACTTTACCAATATTTGAGCTTAAAAAGTAAATACTTCAGAAATACCTATTACCTAGTAATACTTCAGGTTTACATTTTTAATGTTCTAAAATGTAAGAAAGCCTACAATAATGTATTTTATAAGTCAGCCAATTTTTTTCGTAATTTTAAACTTTTGTGACAGACCACAAATTATTTACTTAATGTATTTTAGGCTCTCATTTACCAGCGCCTTCTATACATCCGGAAACTCCCTCTTCTTCAGGGACGTATTACGTTAACAAACCAGCAGTTTCATCAAAAGATGTTCACACGTTTACTGGTCAAATACCTTGTTCTGATAGCACTTGCGGTTCAACAACTACAACACATGCCGCTGGTAAGTAAACAGTTCTATAACATAAATTCAAAAATAATTTTAAAATAGTTTCAAAACGAGATCTATGAATATATGAACAAGAACAGAACCTTCACTTTATCAGTGTCTTTTGGGTTTACCATGATATATTGTACAAAATAAGCCTCTTATTTGACATGATAATTACATTTTTTTTTAAATTTAAGCTGGATCTTCAAGTGGTTCCTATACCGGAGTACAGAGTGAATCTCAAGAAAACAAAGTTATATTTGTAGATAAAGGAAAATCTGACATATATTCAAGTAAGTACTTACATCTACTGATGATTAATCATGGTATGCGTAGATAGTATATTTAGTATACCATGATAGTAAAAACAGAAAATTGTTTCTTTATTATTCAAAATGGCCTGTCAAAAATTGTATACTGTCAGGAACCTTAGGTATATTATAACATTTTGCAAGATTTAAACTGAAAAAACGTTTGTAATAGGTTGTAGAATAAAATATGGGTGTAGCAATAGTGAATTTAGAGAGATATTAAAGTGGAATATCCAATTTATCGTTTTTGAGGAAAATATGGATGGATTTGAAATTCAAGTACTCTTTTAACTATTCTATAATTAATGGACGCAGTGTAGTTATGGACAAAAAATATAAATTGTTATACAGGGTATCCCATAACTTATGGGCCGTAGAGTAACTGGAGATACTAGACATCAAACTAAGCCGATTATATCATATAAGTTTTTTTTTGATAATTAAAATAATAATTTAATTATGTACTACGTTTTTTTTATGCTTTGGAAAACCGTTAAATATATAAGATCAATCAAGTACACCTTTTTGACTCAGAAAATGCCCTTCTTTAAGAAACTATAATTGAAAAATACCTAATATCACAGGTAGAAAAAAAAATTATAGATTTATGAAGCCCAGTGTATGCAACTAGCGCCCGCTAGTTTGAAACTAAAAAATTTCTTATTTCTTGCTCATAAAAACATAATATTGCCAAATTTCAATTTGATTCATTAAGCCGTTTTAAAATTATGGCTTATTTTCGAGAATAAACTTTTACTTTCAACACCCTGTATCTCTAGAACGAGTAATAATCCGAAAAAACGTATATGACTTAATCGGCTTAGTTTGATATCTAGTATCTCCAGTTACTCTACGGCCCATAAGTTATGGGACACCCTGTATAGGTTGAGTACAACAAAAATTTAAACGACGGTTATTGTAAAAAAATTTGCGGAGGTCTCGTGATTATGGGTGAAAGGCAAATCAGCAATAACGTTTTATATTAAAAATGTTCTCTGTTCTTTGTCAGATATAAACCATGATGCTGCACACCAATCTGGTGGTATTGTATTCGATAATAATGACGATGGAAAGTACCATGAAGTTCCTGTAGTAACTAAACCGACAGTGAAAAATGCCGATCATGGAGGTTATGCAGTTAGTACCGATGAAGCAGAAAACACCGGATTTGTAATTGGTAAGTCAAAATATGCTATTTTGAAGCAACAATACCAAACTTATTTGTATTATACCACTAGATTAGCCTCAGGAAAAATAAAAAATGGCAATTCAATATATTTATATTAAATTTTGTAGGCCCTGGTACTGGCCACCTACCAATCGAAACTGACGCGAAACCTTTTGGTACACAAGGCGCCTTCGGCGGTTCAGCTTCTTTTAAGAAAACTACTACTCAGAACAAAGATAACTCTTTTGGTACCCACGGAACCTTTGGAACTTCAAGCTCAGTAATTTCCGGTTCCACGGACGATAAACCATTTGGAACTCAAGGGGCCTTTGGTGGATCAGCTGCCTTTGCTAAAGAGACATCTGGTGGGCAAAGTTCAGGTTAGTTTGAAATGTGAATTTTTTAAAAATAATTATTAAATGTTTAAAATTATCCAAGCAACCAAAGCTGTTGTAGGTACCCTTAAAAAATTTTTAAGAACTAAGATTTTCCGACAACATTTTTATTACTTTTTATTAACTTATAAGAAACATTCTGTTCAAACATGCTCGGAAAGCGGGCAAGAGGAAGAGGGGAGCAGGAAATCTGCTCAATTGAGTCAACTCGTAAATACTGGCATACAGGCATATTTTTTAATTTTATCTATTAAATTACCACCCGTTTAAGGATGAATAAGCTACAGCAACAACAAGCTAAAATACGTATAAATTTATTACTGTTTAAAAATAATGATTATAGTTTGTAAATTTCTGTCAACTATTACTTATTTGTTACTACTATTATTGTATAGTATTGTTAGTTGAATTAATTAGTTTTTATTTCCTTAAAGTTTCAGTTATTATTTGGGCCTTAAAATATTACACTACTTATTATACTAAAAATACACCTTTTTGCCATTTCAGGTTCAGTTACGTCAGTTGGATCGGAAGATAAACCATTTGGAACACAAGGAGCCTTCGGAGGTTCATCTGCATTCGCCAAAGGATCATCTTCTGTGCAAGGCTCAGGTTAGTAAATAACTGGTCTTTAGAAGCTTATTTAAATATTAACATCAATTCTCTATTATAACTTTATATAATAATATAGCCATCTTCAATAATTATTTTTTATATTTTTAACCTTTCATACTCCATTATAGATGGTAGAAGATTACAAAAATAGAAATAAGGTGATATTTTTAATTTAATAAACTTTGCACTGCTGTCTTTAACCTTTATTTTAGTAGTAGATAGTAAAATATTCCATTGATCTACCTTTTATCCTTTTATTAGCAAAAGTAAGTTTCTAAGTTTGAGTGCTATGCTAGGCTTATTCATTATCTAACATTATAAAATATAAATGAAGTTATGCTTATGTAGTGCTATACATTTTGGTTTTGGGTTTTCCTCAGTTTTTTAACCTCATTTAACTAATTATTCTTTAACTATGGGTGACTTAAAGGGCTTTGTGGTGGTTTTCTTTTAGTGATGGTAATCAGTAGTTTTTAAACATCATATCTATAATTAGTCCATTTTTCCAATACAACGTATATCTCTAATTACAGAAAATCAGTTTACTGAAACGCGTCCATGCGCCTATGGAGAATGCAGTACTTCTGGTGCAGATGACTCAAGCGGTTTTGCAACTGGGGATATATTAATTCAAAAAGCTGATGGTGCTTTAGTTTCTCCAATAAATGATGGATCGTATAAACCAGGGTGTTCCAGTGGGGCCTGTGGTTCTGGATTTAATAGTAATGCCGGAAGTGGCTATAATACTAATCAAGTAGTTGTTAATAAGGAAACCAAACCTCCAATAAAATTAGAATGCACTGGAGCATCTTGTGGTGATACAGAAGTGTACATAATTGAAGAAAAACCATCCAATTCTGGATCGTATGATTCCGGATGTTCGTCAGGTCTCTGTGGAGGATCTGGAAGTAGTTCTGGCTCCGGCACTGGTTTTGCTACTGGACAAGTTTTAGTACAAAAAGGCAGTGGTACCACTTACGACTTAACAAACCAAGGGGGTTCATATTCCAGTTTAAATGCAGGTTCTTCTTCTGGAAACCAGTATGGATCATCGGGATGTAGCACAGGACAGTGTGGTGGATCTGGATTTGGCATCGGTGGTTCCTTTGGCTTGGGTAGTCCTGGGGGTTTGGTTAATAAGCTTTTTGGAGCTGGTGGACTGTCTGGAAATTTAAATAAGTTTGGTGGAGGTGGATTTGGAGGAAGTGGCGCGTATTCGAATGCTGGATCTTATTCTAGTGCTAGTGCAGGTGGGTAGTATGCTAGAGCTACTTAAACGGTTGAAATATTGAAATTTTTATGAATTTTTAAACATATATAAAGTTAATTCTGACAACCGATGTACACCGTATTATTTATTTCATCTTCATATTTATCATGTAAAATATCTTGATTTATTAGATTATTGTATTATTTTCTACTGATTATAAAATATATAACAAAACATTTGGCTTCAAAAATATTAATTTAAATAATAAATATTGGTTGTGGCAAAAGCCGATCAGAAAGGGGAAAAATAGTTCTTCTGATGTTTGTTTTTATTTAAAATGTCAATCAGTCATTGACCCGTTCAAAATTAGGAAATAAAAATTGAACTTACCTAAATAAATCCAAAAACTATCACAACCATAATAAAAACAATGACTATAAATCCAAACCAATGGTTATAAATTTAATCTATGATTAAAACTTTTACCCCACTTCACATCACAACAATTCACAGCATAACGAGCTTTTACATTTTTAAACACATAACACAGCTGTTTCAAAAGGGTTTATAACATATTATTAAGAAACTCGACATTAAAAATGATTTCTTTAACCAGAAGATCCATAAACATTTAAATAGTGTAAAACTAAACGAACCGAAAGACGCTATTATGTATTAGACTGAAATCGAAATGGTGAAATGCCAGGTCTTGCGTGCGTCGTTCGAATCCGGTTCCGTCGGGGAGCCTCCCGCGCTACTTGTAGATTATTTTAAATTGATTATCCCATTGGAGTCCGCCAAATTCCGTCGTTGGGTTTTAGGGGTATACTTGCCCAACTTTCTAAATGGTCATCTTATACTAACTCTACCATGTGCAAAGATAATCATTAAATACAAATACAGGTTAAATTTATAACCTCCTCCTTCTCAGTTAATTTACAATGAATATAGAAAAAAAGAAATCAAATATAATAAATTAATACCGAGACTCCTTATAAAATTCATTTGAATGCGTAATAATATGCCGCAAAATATATAATTTAAACAAAGGTGTTGCGGCACGGAGTTTCTGTGAGAAATAATTATCAAATAAACAATGTTTTTCTCCTCCTAAGAAGCGAGAATTAAAATTTGTCATGTGGAATCTTATATCAATGTAATTTCAAACTATTCTGAAATAACAAAGTTTCTGATCGTCACTTTCAGTCACTACAAATTTACGTGCCATTCGATTTTTGGAATCAGGATTAGTAACAAATATGACTTCATGCCTTAATTCAACATTGTCTATTTTCTTTGCACAGAGTTCACTAGAAAGGCACGCTCCAGCAATTTCCATTATCATTACACCCTTCATCATGAAATAAATATCATCGGGGGCTTTGACCAGGAATTTATTTACATCTTTCCTTTCAAACACATTCGATTTTTTGGGTTTATATCCGTCATTTTTTCTTTTTAAAAATGCTCGAAGTTTAGAATACATTAACATATCTATTTTTTCCTTTATGAAAAGGGTGGATTGGATGGAATATTCACACCATAAGCTTGATGGAGACTTTAATACAGCAGATTATTCGTAAAAGTACGCCAAAAGCACGGTTTCTGAAACTGCAGTGGCAGTCTTTGTTTGGCATAATTTTTTGAAGTACCTATTGATATGTTTCTTCATACCTCTTTCTCAATTTTTCTGGCAGCAGCGACAGACAAGCGATATTTTCTGCTGATTCTTCTATATCCATTTCGCTGTTAAACAAATTAATAATTTCAATTTCTCTTAATTTTTGATAATAAACTCTCAGCTTAACGTTGTTGATAAAATAACAATGCCTATACCGAAGAAACCGATTAAAGCTGCCCATAATTAATTTAATTAATTATTTAATCAAATTAGTAGCAAAATGTTGTCTTGAAAATACCAAAAACAACGAAATGCAGCTCTTTAATCTCACCACGTGGTGGATAATTCAAACTGAAATACGAATTGGTTAAAGGGGGTTCTGTGAAATTTGAATAAACGCGGAAAAGACACAAATAAAAACACACAAATAACGAAAAGAGATAATGTCGTGTAAACAAAGGCGTAAAAAAAGATGCACATAAGAGTGCCATTCTATACGAGGTGTTGTAAGTATAAACTGTTGGTAGTTTTTAGCTGATTTAAGGCTAAAGAAATGAGGGGCGTGTGATGTGTACATATAAATACAAAGCCAGTTTTATATGCACATCTTATCAATACAGTCAATGTCCGTGCCTGGAAACTATTTTCCGAATAAAGTCACTTTAAAATCAAGAGTTGTCACGTGTGTTTGACAGGAGAAACGTCAATGCATAAATTTAATGCGATATTAGTAGTTTGTACAACAAGAGTGGATATGATGTCCATATCGCACGAGGAAGTAACTCAAACTTCCGAGGGCAATATGGACAATTCCACTCGAGTTGAACAGTATATTTTTTCTAAGAACCAAACTTACAAACCTTATTCTAAATAATGTAAAAAAAAGTTTTTAGGTTGCCGGGCTCGAACTCACGACCATTGGACCCATAGTCAAACGCTCTACCGATCGACTATCGAAACGTTAAACTAATTATGGGAAAACCAACTGATAAATGATGCTACATGAAATTAATTTTCTATGCACATTCAGCAGGTTGCATTATTGATAAATCTATTATAAATGCGTCTAGATTTTGTTATATTGAACAAATTAATAACAAATTGTACCATATGCATTTAAATTATATAATTTAGTGTCTTGAAAAAGAAGGCGGAGCCTCAGTAAAAATAATATACTTTGATTGGTCAGTACTTTTAAGAACAACAATGGCTTCTCTGTAATAGACTACTGTGATTAGTCAGTTTCATTACCTATCTAGGATTGTTATAAAATTTTGCCGCACAGTTAACTGCAATAGCCAAGGAGGCATCCATTTAAATTTATTATGTCATTTCAATAAAAATGTTTTTTTAAAAATTTAGTTGCCTCTGTTCTGTCTGTCCCTTAATAAAAATACAATAAAGATGAGACCATTTTATCACTTAATATATACATATTTACTTATATATTTTTTTTAAACGAAATTAACTATTACCTGATTACTCCATGACACTAATTCTTTGTACATTTTAGAATAATTACTAATTATAGTCATGTAGCGTTGATAATTAAGACAGTACTTCATTAAAACTGCCAGGAAACATCGTATTAGCGTTTTATGACTGTATTTTTTTTTATTACAGGTAGTTTTGCAAGTGCCAGTGCCCATGCAGGATCGTTTGCCCATAGTTTTTAGATAATTTATGAAGATAAAGTCTGTGTGATTAATTTTTATTTATAAGCCATAAAGTGTGATTTGTGTTAACAATAAAAGACTTATTCCTATTTGTAAACAAATTAATAAAGGTTTTTTTAAAAGTTACTATTGAATATTATTTTAAAAATCTATTAACATCAGTTGATAAACAAATTTTGAATTTGGTTACACCTTTCTTATTATTGTAACTTTAATTTAAACATTTTGTATTTTGTTTTCTGCTTTTATACTGACGGTTTACTTAATTTTTTTTATTTAGATTAAAATTTTCTTAATAACTTTATTTTGTTATCTATTATCTTAGTTTTATTATACATTTAACAGAAAGAAAATCAGTAATCGATAGTTGGTTAAATATGTAAATAAAAACATTTTAAAATAGGTAGATGTTTGGCGGCATACAGACAAAGTTTTTAAATTAAAAATGTTTTATGCCTCATCTGGAAATCGAACCCAGCACCTCTTGATTACATATCCAACGCTCTAACAATGCTAATTGCATACAGTTTGGATTTTCCTGCAAATCTAAACCGTAGAGGGTGTTATAAGGAGAAGGAGAACTCATTCACTACTACTTACCATTAGGATATATTTTATTTTTTATCCAAATTCGACATATTATGGCATCTGCAGGAATCAGAGAGAGACTTCTAAACAGTAACATTTAGCCGTAGTAATTTTGCTATTTCTAGCTGTTCTTTCTTGCCTTACAGATGAATTGGTAATAAATAACGCAACTAAAATGATTCAGTTATGGTAAGATTGCTTGACACAAGAATAACAATAGTTATTAATCTTGTGCCTTTGGCTCAAGAACGTAATAAAATTTCAATATATTTACAATTTTTTTAAATTGACAACCTCAATTAACTAGCTAACAATGTAAATCACAACACCGCTTAAACTGTTTTGTCAGTGTGGAATATATAAAATTATATTTTTTTTTATACTGGCACGAACGGCATGCGCCGTAAAGGGTACAGAAAGAACCGAACATAAAGCTGTAACCAACACACCAATAAAACTAATTTTTATTGCTTTGTAATTTAGAAATATCAATATTAAAAACAGCAGATTTTATAGAGCTTATTATGTCATTGGGCTTTGAAAACAACATTATTTTAGCCTACATACAAATTTGGGAAAGTTACCATAATTATCAGTGTGCGGTAGGTATAGAAAAAATTCTTGTAGGACCTTTTTAGGGTTTCCATAGCTTATATAAGTCTTATACCAAAATTTACAGATAAATTAAATTACTGGCTGAATTAAAGTTTTTAACATTATGTTAGTTATACATATGTACATTATAAAATAATATAAATGTACAACATTATAGCGAACAAATCTTATAGGCACTGTTCTTGGGTGAACGTACCTGTACGTAAATAAGTCAAATAAGCCAAAAACTGATAAAATAAAGATTATTCTAACTGAAAAACTTAACAGCCAACTGAATGCAAATAGTTTATATTATATATTTATTTATTTATTTATTTATTTACATTACCTACCCTACAGGTTAAATAACCCAACTACAAGGCAGGACCATGAAAAAGTTTACACAAAAAATAAATATACTAAAAGTGAAGCTAAAAATACTAACAAAAGTAAGCTAGTCTATACGTAAACCTAAACTAATTATTCGAAATTAAATTTGAATATAAGAAAAGTAACAGTAAAAAAAAAAGAGAGACTGAACACAGAAAATCATGTCACTGGACAAAAAATAATACCAGCCGCACAATCTCAGTTTAAAGTATTAATGCCGCACTAACCTCTTAACTGTACTGACCGAAGAACTGAAAAAATCTAAATCAAACGCTTATTATATCTCTCACACATTTGAAAGACAGGAGAAAACTTTAAAATATTTGTCTTTGGATTAGGCAGGTAGAAAGTCATATTTTGTCGTGAATTCAATCGTGGCACATTAAAATTAAGCTTACCCAATATATTAATACAGTCGAGTTGATTGTTTAGTAATTTATACAGAGCCATTAATAAATAGGTGGTAATCACGGCGATCCCTGAGTGATTCATATTTAAATCTGTGAAGAAGTAGAGTCTGGGGAAAACCCTGCATGGGATATATTCCGTCGACCCTAAAGCTAAGGCACTTTAAGAATTTTCGCTGCACCTTTTCAAGATTATCAATGTGAACATTATACTCAGGTGTCCAGATCACTGCTGCATATTCTAGTTTCGATCTTATATAGGCATTGTATAAGCTTGTTAAGACATCAACGCTGTTAAAATCCCTAGTGCAGCGCACAATAAATCCATAACTCTGAAGAGCTTCACTAATAATCTTATTTATATGGGGTATAAAAGAAAGCTTTGAATCAAAAACGACACCCAAGTCACAAAATGAGTCAGAGCGAGAAATAATTTTATTTTCAAGAATATAATCAAAATTAATTACAGAAAGTTTATTTGTAAAAGAAACAACTTTACACTTCTCAATGTTAAGCTTTAAATTATTTTTAATACACCAATTATTAATTAGATCCAAATTCCGTTGAATAACAATACAATCATTGATGTTTCTAATTCTTTTATATAGTTTAATATCATCAGCGTATATCAAATGGTCAACATCCAGATCATCACCAATATCATTTATAAAAAGAATAAAAAGTAACGGCCCAAGCACCGATCCCTGGGGGACACCGGAGCCAGCGGTATATTTATTAGAGCTGAGTCCATGAAGGGAAACATACTGGCAGCGGTTGAAGAGATATGACTTAATTAGTGCCAACAACGACTCTGAAAATCCAAATTTTTCTAATTTTGAAATCAAAATACCATGATCAAGTCGATCGAAAGCTTTTGAAAAATCTAAATATATTACATCAGTTTGTATACCCTCATCCAACGATTTTGTGCCATATTAAGCAAGTTGGTTATCATGGATCTACCCTTAAAGAATCCATGTTGCTGCTGAGTTATTTGCCCGCGGATGAACGAAAAGACAGACTCGTGAAGTAGGAACTCAAACACTTTACAAAAATTACAGATAATTGATATTGGTCGGTAGTAAGATACTTCTGACCTATCACCCTTTTTATATACAGGACATACTTTAAAAGTTCTTCATATCTGAGGTATTGACTGATACTTAAGACACTTAATATATGTATGTTAGCTTATATTATCAATTTATAGGTAACCATAAATATTGGTTTACACATACTTTCCTTCTTAGGTATATAAACTAAACGAAAACCTCCTGCTAATGGGTGACAAATTGCGTTTCATTTATTTAGTATATTCTAGTTTATGTAAATGATATAGTGTAATTTTTAAATAAAATAAACCAAACAATTTTGAAAAAAGTAAGGTTAGAAAAATGTTAAAAATAATTTTTCTTCAGGCTATCAACCTAACAGTCGAAATAACTTTTAGAACTAAAAATAACTAAACTTGTTTATAAGGCCGAGGTCGCGTCGACGTATCCATTTTATGTACTTATATTACTGAAAAATAGTAGTTGTGTTAATGCCATCGTTACAACGTTGGGTTTGGTTATTTATTCCTAAAGTAACGTCCCAGGTATTACAAGATTCGTCGGACGTCGGAAAAATGCTGCTTGGGAATTGTCATAGTAATTGGTCAATTTCATATTTTAACTAGGATGATTGTAAAATAATATCCTTTCAGTTACCTGGTATAGCTAGGGTTGCCACCTCTCCTGGTATCCCGAGAATTTTCCGGAATAGGGCCTAAAAAAGCATGTCTCCCGAGTTTCATATAACTTCTCCCGGAAATCAAGCTTACAAAATGCTGGAGAGAGCGTGGGGGACGTGGCGACCTTTTTTTTGAGGTCACTTGGACAAGAGAGCAGTATTGTTTGTCTTTGCTTATTGCGTTATAGAGCGTAGGGGAGGCGGCGACCTTTTTTTTTTGTTTAGAGGTCACTGGAGGGAATTTTCACTGAGAAAAGCTTCAGCAAGAAATTCTTTGCTAAGATTATTTTGGCTGTAATATTAAATTTTCAACCTACGATAGCAAAATGAATTTCTTATTACAAAAGAAACAATTTACCTGAAAACTCTTTAGACCCGTTACAAAAACCTTTGCTGTTATAGAAAACTTACATTATGATAACAAGTCTTTATAAAAAATTATTTTCTAGGACTACCATTTGCTTTGCTGAGGAAGTAATGCAATATGCTGCTTTTGAAAAAAATCTTTATAAAAAACATCTTTTCTAACGCTCTAAAGAGTTTTTAAAGGGGTAGCAAAATTTTTTGTTGGAATTGGGAAATTCGTAACTATTCGGTTCGAATCGGATTATTTCGTGGTGACAAATTCAGTCTGATTGGGCCAATTTTTATAGTGCGCACCAGTCGTCCCGTTCCTGTCTACACATGTCTTCAGGTCTATATTTTCTGATATTTAGATCCTCGTTCCTTCATGAAGCTGTTGTTGGTGGCCATTACGACTCGACATTTGTCTCATTTTTTCCAATAAAAACTGTCTTGGCTCAAAAATGTTTCCAGTGTGCAGTGCTTTATTGGATTGTGACATCAATGACAGTGTAGATTTTTAATATCAGTGTTAAAAGACCAAAGTTATTTTAGTTTTATGTTAATTTTTTTATGTTATGTGTTTAGTTTAACTGTTGTTTATTTAATAATCATTTTTGTGTGAGTCAAGTTTTAGACAAAAGAAAATTAGTAATTCTTTAGCAAATGCTATTCATACTAAAAGTCCTTAAACTCAAAGACAAGTTACCAAAGTTTTAAACACGGTATGATTTTGAAAAGGAAGATTTTAAGAAATATCGCAAAAGTAAAATACTTTCTTTTTTTAAATAAAATACAATGTTATTATTATTTTACCTAATATTTAGGCTAGATGCAGAAAAATGTTTTTTCGGCATTCCCTTTTGGATATTTGTTTAAGTTTAAAGTGAATAGATATTTTTTAATAATATATGTTTTAACCACTCAAAGAAAAAAGCAGTAAAATATTATTGTTTTTTTAAGTAGCTAACACTGAAACTATTTTTAGGTTATGAAGTGTTGTTTTCTGTTGTATTAAATAATAAAGAGAAAAATATTTTTTTTTTTAGTTTCAAATCTTTGACAACCTATTCAGACGTGGGGAGTTGCATGATGTAAAATGTGATGGAGTCACCTAAAAAATACGCTTTATACTATGTGAAATTTTTGATATAGCATGGAAAATATTATTTTTAATAACGCAATTTTAAATGAATCAAAATTATTTGAAACTTACGTACCCAAAGTGAAAAAATTTGGTTTATATAAATGTGTTATTAAGCATAATATGTTCTTTAGAGTATATTAAAAATTCAACAAAATATACGGCTTCTTTTTTGGGCCACCCCACATATTAGAGCAAATAAGTGGTGCTGTCATAATAAACCACTTTACAATTATTATAGCAATGCTTAGTTGCTACCTTAGCTAAAAAAGAGTTCGTGAAGTAAGTAGGTACATTCTGACCCAGGAAAGTAACTTTCTTGAAGTAAATAAAAAAATCTTTCCAATATAGCAAAATGTTTAGTGATATTGAAAAAGAAATATTGTTTCGAAAACGATGCGGATGGCGTAGAAAAGTATCTTTATTGTTCTAGCAAAGTCTCTTTATAGCCGATGGTCAGTTACTTTGCTAATACAACATTTTTGTTTACTTGAGCTAAGTGATCATTCTTTATAAAGTGACTTTATTACGACAGCAAAGAAATTACAACCAAATGGATTTTACTATTTCAGGTAGTTTTTCTTTTGTCCCCTATGTTAGCATTTTTCTTTATAAGCGGTATAAAGATTTTTATAAGGACAGCAAGAATCTTCTCTCAGTGTTGTTTATTAAATAAACGTATATTTACTTTCAATTTTTTTTTTGGTTATTAGACTCCCGGAATCGTTGGTAAGGAAGGTGGCAACCATAGATATAGCCCATTCATCCATCCACTTACTTGGTTATACATTTATACAATATTCATGTGCAGAAAAAAAATGTATGCTGTACTGTACACGACCTGCATCACAATGCACGATAATTTGACGCATATCTGATTGTTCTACTATAAGAGCCTGATTGAGCATGGGATGGGAAAAATGAATAGGTACACCTCCATTAGTCAAAATCACTCTTGGATTTATAAGTAATGTTTGCAATTATTGTGTTATAATTATATATTCTTAAAGTTCATGTTTTTAATAAACAACTATAAGCAATATAGTAATCAAAGCGGCCTTGTGTTAGACGAATAGGTCGGAAAAAATTAAGTTACATTTTTTAAATAACTTTCATTTTACTCTTAAACTTTTAGAGAAAAAGAGCTAACAAATTAGATATTATTTTAAACTAGATAATTTACAATTTATAGGGTATAAAATTGACCTTATGAAAATAAATTAAATAGTTATTTACGATATAGGTGTTGTAAAGATTTATATTACAACACGAGATGTTAAAGTTGTCAAACGAGGCGTCAGCCGAGTTTAATAAAACATCGAGTGTAGTAATATGAATTTACAACAAGAATATTGTATAAAATTTTATCTACTTTTATCTATGAATAAAAATATTTGGCAAAAGGCCTTTTTAAAAATAAAAATGCACCTGTAAAAATGCACCTGCTATTAAGTTTACTAATCAAGTTTTTTATGTTACCTTTCGCATATAGTTACTGTTTCGTATGGTTACTGTCGAAACTTTGTCAAACAAATTCAAAAATATAAAAAGCGTTTTTCAAAATGAGCGATTCTGATGGAAGTTTACCCTCTGATATAGAAGCAGCGGCAAACCAAGCGATCTCAAGTTTAGTTCCGACAAAATCCAAGGCGCGGTATGAGTTGGAGTATCAGAAGTTTGAAGATTGGTGCAAGGCTAACAAAATAAAGGAGGTGTCTGAGAAAATCCTTTTGGGTTATTTTTCCGTAAAGCAACGCTCCCAGAAACCATCTACACTATGGACTCACTACTCAATGTTGAGAACTATGATTTCAGTCAAGAAAAATCAAGATATATTTGTTAATAAAAAATCATTCTTCTAAAACGTGTGGTTTTATTTAACAGCAAAATTTTATTAAACCCGTTTTTTTTTTTTCATTACAGCACTAGTGATGTAATAGATGCCCTTACAAAACGATTTACAGAACTGTAAAATTCATATTATCAAATGAAAGTAGATAAAAATTATTACCTAATACTTGCAAAATGTAGTCTCTGAATATATTTAGTGTGTTCTAAGTTTCAATGAAGTAGCTGACAGCATTCAAAAAAAGTATGGAAACATTCTAAATTTTTAAACGAAAAGTGTTTTGCCGACGTGCAGACAAGATTAAAATTGAAAAAGTTTTATGCCACCGCTAGAAATCGAACACAGAACCTCTCGTTTAGACTTCAAGCGCGCTGCCAATTGCGCTACGGGGGACCTGATATTCTTTCACCAACTTCGGTCATATAACTTATTCAATTTTATGTTAGTAGTAAAAGTCTGGAATCTCCTGTAATTCACAGACCGGGGAGGGTGTTATAAGGGGAAAGGAAATTTATTCACTACCACTGAACATTAAGATCCATTTTTCTTTTACCCATGATTTATCGACATGTAGCGACATCTGCCGAAATCAGAAAGATATCTCTGAACCCCGTAGCGCAATTGGCAGCGCGCTTGAAGTCGATTCGAGATGTTCTGGACTCGAGTCCCAGCAGAGGCATAAAACTTTTTCAATTTTAATCTTGTCTGCACGCCGACAAAACACTTTTCATTTAAAAATTATTTAGACACCAACATACCTATATTGCAAATTTGGTTCAATTGTAAACACCTTGTATCTGGAGAATGCAGCGGCTGCTCGCGGTCTTAAAAAATGGTGAAGAGGTAGGTATAGTACAGGAACTTAAACAAACATTGATTAAAAACCCGTGTACCAAAATGTCTCTCTTATCCTCATCTGTCAAGCAACTGAATGGAGTTTCCAACAAATTATAAACTATGTCATTAATTGGGTTCATTTTTAAAACGCACAACTAAGTAGGCACGTACACTCCTGAATTAACTGAAAAATATAAACAAAACTTTTTTTATTACACAGTTAATCACGTAAAAATGATATCTATAACCGTAAGTTTCGCGAAGCCTCAAGATAAGTACCTTAAGGTTAGGCGAACCAATGCTAAAACAATGGTGCATACAACTGATCTATTTTTAAATTGCCCTTCATCATAATGCAAATTGTTACACGCTGTTTGCGTGACTGACGTCACGTAACCATAGCAACGGTGAATATCAAAGCCATGTTGGGTGTTGGCGTTCACTTGCTTTGAGCTAACGGACACGGTCGGCTGGGGCGCGCCAAAATGCACGAGTGTTTATAATTATTCGGATCGGAGTTAACCGTGGCCCTATTAGGCATAGCTACATTCGGATTAAATTAATATTATTAATTCGAACATAATTATTTTTTAAGGGCTAAAATGGTAGCTGTAAGTATTGGTACATTAATATTTAATATTGTCGAAAAACTTTCCTCTTGGTTTTATTTTTTTTTTTTGGTAAAGAGCCCCTTCACCTACTTCACCTGACAAGCCGCCACTGGGAGAATGAAGCTGTTGCGGACCTATAATTGTATGAACTTTTTGTCTTAAGAGTGAGTCTTTCATTTTTTGATATTTCTTATCCTTTTCGCTTTATTCAAAAAGGGGCCAAATACCCGTCCTTAAGTAGCAATTACCTACAGTGTTGAACTAAAGAAATTTTGATTATTGAATTAATGAAAACAAAAAACGAAAATTTGTCAATTTTTTTTGTTTGCTTTTATTACTTTATAAATTCAAACTTGCTTGACTTTAAAGTGTAGATAATTATGCTTCAAATGTCGGTATTCGGCCGATTTTTGGATAAAAGGAAAAGTTAACGAAATATTGATCAAAAAAACGAAATTGCGATTGCGTCACTAGACCTCACTCTTAAAATCAATCAAAGATTAATTCCTTAAAGTTTTTGTACTTACTTAATGAACACCCTGTATAGATACAATTTCGTGTGGAGATGGTAACCCTGGGAAATAATTTAGAAATATTGGTCGGATACCCTTTGTAATCTTATCTAATTAGGTTTCAACATTTTTTGTTTCATTAATTTTTATGAACAATTTATTTCAGATGTGAGCTTTTGCAATTAGATAATAAACAATATATAACAATAAATGTGTGTAAATATTCTAACTATAATGCTTGTGGAATATCAAATTTTAAATCTAGGTAAAGGTGTTCAACGAAACTCAAAACATATTTTGTTACATTAATTTATAATTCGTGAGAAAAAATAGATATGTAAAAAATATTGTTGCTAGAGAGAAAGTTTTTAGCGGCAGGCGGACAAATTAGTGTATTTATCTTTTGCACTAAGTAGGGGAGAGTCGGCTAATCGTGCGCGGCGGCTAATCGTGCGCATGTCTTTATTTCCATAACCGGCGTATATAATTCGAAATCGATATTCAGGCGCCATCCCTTGCCAAGCCTGTGTACTATGACATATGAGTCAGGTGGACCGCTTTACTTTACTTATCCAAAATGGTCGCTTCGTTGTTCTAGTAGATGCTTCGAAAAAAATAAGCCGTAAGTATTTCCATTTTTACATTTTTTGATAATCGTGTGCGTTAATACATTGCTTAATGAGTCCTCTTGACATTGACATATATAATTTATGCAAAAAAATGTTTTATATTGTTTTAAAGAATTTAAAACCGAATCTGAAAATTTCGGTTAATCAGGCGCAGTGCGCACGATTAGCCGCCATGTATTTAGCATTGTTAAGAATGCATTTAAATAACACAGCCACACAAAAAAGGGGTCAGGCCACGATCACTATATGCTTTTGGGGTCGCTAAATCCAAATCCGAAGCCCAAAAAAGTCAGCACGTCACAGTTTCGGCATAACCTCAAAAGAACCCATAATTACAGTCTTAAATATCTTAGATTATAATATTTTGCATTTTTGCAGATGCCGAAATACCAACGTAAAACAACAAAGGCGCAATGGAATCCAGAAATCATGATTTGGCTATAAGAATAAATAAGTATAATCTTAGCTTCAATAAATTATTTTATTCGTTTTCCTTTTCAATGCACACGATTATCCTATCCATGCGCACCATTAGACGCATACGTCGGGTAATTGTGCGCAGTGTCACTTTTTGAAATTTCAAATTTTAAAGTCACAATGTGCATTTTTATTTAAAATAAATTACAGTATATTAAAGCCAAATCGTTAAAGAATCTTGATAGCGAACCTAGAAGTCCAATCTTTTGTCATTTCGGTAATATTACAATTTTGGCTTAGGTGCGCACCAATACCCGACTCTCCCCTACACAGGGACGCCAAAGGTAATGAGTTCCCTGGAGCACAGGTAGACAATGACGCGGCTGTTTCATCCTTGTTAGCACTCATCAGAAAGCCATAACCTGTAGGCAATTCCCAATATAGCGAAAACATGCCTTCAAGATATTTTTAAGAATAAATATATGATAAAAACCTAGTATCATCATCTGTAGGAATCAACTCAATGCCAAACATACCCATCAAACGTGAAAACATAGAACTAACAATAAACCAAGTACGCTAGGCCAACACATCCAGTATAGGAAACGTTTTTGCGCATCTCTACTCTTTTTTCACGGGTTTGAAGATTCAAATATATAGAGTGAGTCCTAAGTTGATACTTCTTTTTAGCTGTGTATAGAAGGCAATAAAATAAACAACACTTTTAAATACCTTTTTTTTTTAAACTTAAAAATAGGCGAGACATAGAAGAAAAAGTAAAGTGCGGGCCTGGTCATCAAAACGTAGCCTGCTATACTTTATGTTGCTTATCTTATTAGTCATGCAATTTACGGGTTGGTAGTCAGTTATTTGGCAATTCGCTGCGGTGTGTTTTTCTAAAGCAAGTTAATTTTAAATTAATGACACGTGAAAATGGTAAAATTTGAAAACAAAGGACTAGTAGATATTGAGCTATACGGTAAGTATCGTTAAAGTGCGGCTGCTGCTTCGAAATTATACGCAGAACGCTTTCCCTTGCGGGCTCATCCTACACACAGAAGTTTTCTTATGTTATTCAACGAGCAAGTTAGGCAGGACCATATTTGATTCATAGTGTCATAAATGAATGTAAGTACCCTAGTTTTGAGTTTTTTGAAAAAAGGCATTTGAAAATGTTGTTTATTTTAATGCCTTCTATACACAGCTAAAAACTTTCTTTCTATTTTACTTATACGGACACTAAACTCTACTACTTTATTTTTTAAACACGGCATTGTATTCCGGATAGTGCGGCACCCCAGTGGGGGTGCATGCTAAAATTGCATATTCACTACTGTCAGTGCTACACAGTATTGCAACCTTTAAACATAAAATTTCTCATTTTTAAAGAACAATTCCACGAATGCACACAATACTGAAAAATTAATTTTTAGTAGATAGCAACCACAACTGGTCCTAAAGAATATGCTACGAATATAATAATGTAATTAAAAATTTCCTTTTTCCTTTGGAGACAGCGCCGACCTATTATTGCTATGTGATTTAAATCCTTACTTCTGACGCATCCGAAAATTTCCCATTCGTTGACAACATTGTTATAAAAATTAGATTCCTTTGTAGCGTCCTTATAAAGTACTGGTATGGCTCCGCCTACTTTCTAAAGAAACTATAAATTATATAAATTATATGGTACAATATGTTAAACGGTAGAAGAGTTTTGGACTTGCATTATCTATATTTGTTTTAAATCACAACGTTTCAACTGGTAAGTATCTCCAGTCGTTTTCAGGTGAATACTAAATAAGTACAGTAACTACAGCTCTATTTACACTAGCTAGGTGCACAAACAAAACATTTTTTTTCTCTCAAAACATTATTAAAATTATTGGCCTTGATTCTTAATATTCAGGTGAATTTGCAAATAAAACATAAAATAACATTTTATAAGTATAACTTTATTTCTGCAGTGATGTTACAGTGTACTAAATTACCTAGATATATTAGGAACTAGGTAAATTCCATGGGAGGTTATTCAGCCAAAATAACCATGACCTAAAAAGAAAATATATAATTCAGTAATGTTAATGTTCAAGATGATTCATCATAATATATTTTAAATTTTAAGTTACATTGGAAAAACCCATAATTATCGAATTAAACTACAATTTACAGTAAAAGATGATTTAGGAGCATCTATAAAATAATTTCAATAATAAACTATTAACCTTAGTTAAATTAACATTAGATTTAATTTAAACTTGTAAATAAAAAAAAACTGTTAAAGGGCAAGTCTACATTACATAAACAGGAAATATTATTATTGGAAATTTTTGTGTTACCTAAAACCACTATAATGAAAATATACAAAGGTTAGTTTTATATATTATACATTTTATGCATTAGATCTAGTAGTAATTGTGTCGAAATCAGTGGAAAAGTGGAGATTTTTGATAAGAGAAAGTGCATTTGTGCCCAAATCTTTAGTTCGGTCAAAAGAAAGTTAAGAATAGTTCGGTGAAACTATACAGGGTGTCCCATAACTTATGGGCCGTAGAGTAACTGGAGATACTAGACATCAAACTAAGCCTATTAAGACATATAAGTTTTTTCGGATTGTTCCTCGTTCTAGAGATACAGGGTGTTAAAAGTAAAAGTTTATTCTCGAAAATAAGCCATAATTTTAAAACGGTTTAATAAATCGAATTGAAAGTTGGCAATATTATGTTTTTATGAGCAAGAAATTAGAATTTGTAGAAATTTTTAAGTTTCAAACTAGAGGGCTCAAGCTGCATACACTGGGCTTCATAAATTTATGATTTTTTTTCTTACTTGTGATATTAGGTGTTTTTAATTATAGTTCCTTAAAGAAGGGCATTCTCTGAGTCAAAAAGGTATACTTGATTGATCTTAATATTTTTAACGTTTTTCGAGATATTTCCCCTCCCAAAGCATAAAAAAACATAGTACCTAATGAAATTAATATTTTAATTATCAAAAAAACTTATATGACATAATCGGCTTAGTTTGATGTCTAGTATCTCCAGTTACTCTACTGCCCATAAGTTATGGGACACCCTGTATATTTTGATTTTAAATCTTTAACACCTTATTTAATTTTCACACCATTTCGTGTCTTGGTGTATGCAAAAAATAACAAAATCGATCTGACAGATTTGCATCTTTTTGAAATATATTCTTAACCTCACTTTTGTTAGGTGTCATAAAACGACGTGTAAAGTCAGTTTCCATGTAATTGATCACTATATTCGGTCCATTTCATATCCTAACTAGGATGGATATGAAATTATATCCGTTCAGTTAACCGGAATAGCCCACTTTTAAATTCCTTTAGTGTAAAGGAAACAGCAAATATCCATGTGGGGGTAGAAAAAATATATACTGCATGTACAACTTAAGTGGAGTGTCTGCATCGCGCTAAGACGTGTACCTACTTGCTCGTGCGATGTGGATATTATGTCCACTCTTGTAGTGCAAACTACTATAGTATCTCCTAATAATCGAATATGGATTGAAATAATTAGATTGTAAATAATCAAAATAATTGATTTGTTTTAAAATATTTTTTTTTTCATATTTTCTGTCAGCCACTGAAAAATGTAATTAAAATAACTCAAACCGTTACCTCCTCCAGAGCTTCCACCTCCACCACCTCCCGCGCCTCCAGATCCAGATGATCCTCCAAATCCACCATAGCCTCCTAGTGAACCGGATCCACCACCAACTCCTCCTTCAAATTATTATTAAAAAAAAATTATCTCCGCATATTAATTCATTAAAAAATTAAATTATATGTTTTTAAAACTCTAAGATAACTTGTTTGCCGCATCTTAGAATTAAAATTTAAACTTTTTCGACACGGCGCCATTTTTCCCCAAATGACTAGAAATCATAAACACCTTGCAGCAAGGGCGGATTTACGGGGGGGCAGGTAATGGGGTAATCACCCTCCATGAATTACCAAAGGTGTCCAAAATTGTTCTTAATCTTCTCGAATTATTTTAAAAATATTTTTTTATGTGTTTGATTTTATTTTGAACACATATAGAATCTTTTTTTATTGGCAAAACTTTCTATTGAAAATAAACTTTATTTCCGCACCCCTAATAATTGCGTCTAAACCCTGCTTCCAAGGCTTATTCATAACAAGTTTTTCTTTTCCCTCCAAAACAACACCGTGTGATCAGTGGCTGATCCAGGATTTTTCTGAGGGGGGCGACTAAAAAAAAGTGACCTCTAGAAAGAAAAGAGGGTATCCCGGCTCTAAAAATCTTCTTACTCTCAAAAGTGACTTCTAAAAAAAATTCTGACCCTTTACACGCCCTACAATGTTCAAGACTTACAGTGAAAAACACCCATTTGGTAAGGTTCAGGGCAAAGGCAGTTTCGACCCTCCTCCCCTGTATCCGCGCCTGTCACATAAAAAGCACTCAATTTTCTTAGTTAACTAGTCAATCTTAATCTTGAACCGTAAAACATATTTAGCAGTAAACAACGCACACTATACAATCAAAGGGGTTAAAAACAAAAGAGGATAAAGTAGAAAATATTTATTTTGAAAAATTTCGCCTCAAATTTTAAAAATCAAAAATTCCTAACTTTAAAATTAAATTATTTTGTGTTGAAAACCGACTAAAAGTAAGTATAGAACTATAAATAATATTCCGGTCAGGAAAAACATTTAATATATTGTTTTTAATAAATAAAAGCTCTTAGGTTGTTTAACCTTTGACCACTTCAATAATGACCATAATATCCCGAAATTAGCCTGTAATATTTCTAGAGCGTAAAGTACATCCAAAAATATAATAAAAATGTTCTATAAACATACCTCGAGAAATGCTTCCTTAGGGGGCTAGGGCCCCTTCAAGAGGGTCGAGACGAAAGTTTTTTTTGTAATAGCATGGAAATCGTTTAAGATAATGACATGAAAATTGGTTTATGTCTTATAATAAGTTTTAAATTTAATAGTCAAAGGACAATAAATTCGTAATATAAAAAACACAACAATTGTCAGTGCATTTGCACATATACCACAATACAAAAACATAAAAAAATTAAAAAAATTACAATAGCGCCTACGCCGCGCCGGTTCTAAAGGGTGGCAGATGACGCTTTCTAAATAATTAACAGACAATTGCAGAGAACTTGCGCTCATGCCCTTTTCCGTACTAACGTTTTTTTTTTTAAATCCACGAATCGTAAGTTTTATCGGCGTACAGAATAAGCTATACGGATCTAACCGTTTATAGTGCAAAGTCCCTATTATTATCCCTTCTACGTAACAGATAACTTTCAGGACTTGAGTGAAAAATAATTGTGAACTTAATTATTTACCTCCATAACCACCATAACCTCCATTTCCTGCTACACCTGCTCCTCCACTAGAACCTACCCCATATCCTCCATATCCACCAATACCTTCAGATCCTCCAAATCCTCCAGAACCACCAGATCCTCCCGAACCACCCCCACTTCCTCCTAATCCTAAAAAATAAAAAAATTGATACGTTATAGCTTTTATTTGCATTTTAATGTAAAATGAATAACTACAGTTAAAACAAATTGTGTTTTAGAATATGTATTATGATCTATTAAGCCTATTATTAAAGGGAAACCAAAAATATCAAAAGACTGGTTATTATGTCTGCAAAGCAGGACTGTACGGGGCAATTAAAGTTTTAAGTGGGAAAATTTATTTTAATTTAAGAGGTGAAAATAATAATTATTAAACGTTAAGATACAGTTATAATTTTAACATTAAACCAAAAGTATAATTAATTGAGTTAACAAAATTAAACTAATCAAACTTTAATGTTACAATTGAAATGGTTAAAATAACGACCATGGTATTAACTAAACTAGAATAGAACATGATTTTTTAGAAAGGGCAACATTTTCAACCAGAGTGAGTATTGCCCCCCCCCCCCCCCCAGGTTTTATTGCAATGGTTTACAAAACAAGACCGAAAAAACAAATTTTTGACATTTTTTCCACCAATTAAAAGGTGGTATCTTATAGATTTAAGAAAATAATTCATTGTATTTAAAAAAATAGTGAGTATTATTCTCTTAAATAAAAATAACTTTCTCACATCCTCCAATATCTGTAGAGTCCAAATTGAAAAAGTTTTTAAAAATCCATTAATAAATATGCACATGATTTGTATTAAGAGAACGCAATGTTCTTTTATATAGAAATAATTTCCCATAGAGCTGGTAATGTTGGAAAATAATTTAGAAATATTGTTCGGAACTACCTAAAATTAAAGATCCACTACAGGTCCAACAACGTTTAAACTTTAGCTATTCATTCAATGGTACAATTTATACAAATTATTATTTAATTAAAATTTACTGGCAATATTTTGTGAACGCCCGACACTATTTTTAAAATGCTTATCTACGTGTTCATTAACAACACAGATAGAAGTAAATTGTACTAAAATTTCTTTAGCATTTCTCGATAAACAAATATTCCTTGCAACACGCAAGTAGAGACCCAATTTTATATTTTAATGATAAAGATTACATTTCTTATTAAACGTAAAATATAATATTAAGACTTTTGTGTCAGTGTTAACTTACCTCCAAATCCTCTACCAGAAGATGATGCCACGTAGGCTACCGCATGTCCATGATGTCCATGTATAAAGCCAGCTAAAATAAAATAAGTTATAGCAGGTAGGTATGTACATTTCTATATAATGGTTTAGTACTTTTTTTTATTTAAAGATTTTTATTGGCCAATTAAATTACAATAATTATATTAGCCAAATGACCATTGACCTTAGGTCCATCAGCCACAGAGTTTCCTATGTCTTTTTTTGTATATTTTACATATTATAGTTTAAATTAAAAACACAATTATCAGTTTAAGTTAAAAAAAAACAATTTGGACTTAATATCGAAATAACATTATTTGTTAGTTTTGAGATAGTTCTAAGAGAATTTCAAATATTGTGGCCTCTGGATATTTTTTCTTTGGTTTAGAATTTATAAGAAAAATGTAAATACTTTAGGAACTACATATCCATAAAATGATTTTATTATTAAAAACAATCACAAAAATATTTAATTAAATTTAGTTCATTAGTAGAATAGAATACTAAATTTTAAATTGATAATAAGTTTAAAATCAGATAAGCATAATATAAATATGACAGTATATTAAAGTATATTACGTTAACTAGCAAATATAGACCTAATTAAAAAAAATCTTTATTTCAGGGTATAATTTAAAACGCCAAAACTAAGAGGAACTAACACTTTTTTCAGTACCTCAACAGTTATTTTTCTTTATAGAAAATAACTTACCAACAACACTAGGTACTAGTATACTTACCATTAACTAACGATAATAGTGCCACTAGAAGGAACAGTATAATCTAAAAAAGAAAAAAATAATTTTAAATATTATATGTAAGTACGGTTCTCTTTTATGGAAAGTAAGCTTTTTATATTCGAGATATCCAGATTACAACGAAATTTGAAATTTTGAGTTTTAATTTTTTACTAGAGAAAAGAAAAAAACAGTTTTTATAGCCGATCATTATGTTCTTCAAGACGGCGTTATTAGTTTCTAAATTCGACATTTTGTTCTTTAGATATTTGAATATTTTGATTCAATTAAAAACAAAAAAATAACAAATTTGATTTGACACAGTGGCTGCTCGCGGTCTAAAAAAATGGTGAAGAGCTAGGTATAGTGCTGGTACTTAAACAAACATTGACTAAAAACCCGTGAAACAAAATGTCTCTCTTATCTGTCCAACGACTGAATAAAGTTTCCAAAAAGTTATGTTATTAATTGGGTTTATTTTTAAAACACACAACTAAGTAGGTACGTACACTACTGAATTAACTGAAAAATTAAAACAAAACTTTTTAATCACACAGTAAATTACGTAAAAACGATATCTATAACCGTAAGTTTCACGAACCCTCAAAATTTACTACCTTAAGGTTAGGCGAACCAATGCTAAAACAATGGTGCATACGACTGATCTATTTTTAAATTGCCATTCATCATAATACAAATTGTTACATGCTGTTTGCGTAACTGACGTCACGTACTCATAGCAACGGTGAATATCAAAGCCATGTTGGGCATTGGGTCTTCACTTGCTTTGAGCTAACGGACACGGTCGCTGGGGTGCGCCAAAATGCACGAGTGTTTATAATTATTGTCCATCGAAGTTAACCGTGGCCCTATTATGCATAGCTACATTCGGATTAAATTATTATTATTAATTCGAACATAATTATTTTTTAAGGGCTATAATGGTAGCTGTATTGGTACATTAATATTTAATATTGTCGTAAAACTTTCCTCCTGGTTTTATTTTTATTTTTTGGTAAAGAGCCCCTTCACCTACTTCACCTGACGAGCCGCGACTGATTTGACAGATTTACATCATTTTGAAGCATATTTTTAACCTCACTTTTGTTAAGTGTCTTAAAACGACGGGTAAAATTTACAACGTGGATATTTAGTTCCACCAATGTGATTGGTCAGTTTCATATCCTAACTAGGATGGATATGAAATTATATCCATTTAATTAACCAGAATAGCCCACTTATCCAATCACTTTCGTATCAAGGAAGTAGTAAATAACCATGTAAGAGTTAAATAAAATATTTTAAAATGCAAAAATATCTACAGAAAGTTCTATTTCCTGTTCCGCTTGTTTGAGTCACCCTATAGGGTCAAAAATGATTTTACGTTATAACTCGCTTACTGCCTTTCAACTTTTATATTAACATTTTTATTTATTTGAAATATTAACGGAGGTATTGTAATTTGCCACACTAAATGGTCACCCTGTATAAAGCATTGATTTCATAACACCTTGTATAACATATTTTATAAAATATTTTTAGAATTTTATGCAGAAGTCATAAATACATAAAAAAATTATTTTCAAAAAATAAAGTAAGTTTTTAGGATAGACTGAATTAAAATAAACCATTTATTTCAAAGAAGGAACTTCCACTGGAAAATCCTTGCCCCGGTCCTGTAAATTATTTTTTAGATACGACCTAATACTAAATTTGAACAGAGTTTCTTTAATAAATAATTGTACTAAAAAATTCTTACCTTCATTTTTTAAATTGTTAGTAAATCTAAACTTGTACGGTAAAATACTTTGTTTCAAACAACTAATAGCCCTGCCTATATATAGTTCTTTTAGCACCTGAAATTTATATTTTAAATACGACACCCGTTTGGCACATATCATGTTTATTGATACTATGATAATATGATCCTGGTTGACCTAGTTATAAAATACATTGGTGTAATAATTTGATACATACCCAGGTTTAAGAGTGAGGTCTAGTCACGCATTGATCATTACGTTTTTTGATCAATATTTCGTTACTTTTTTCTTTTATCCAAAAATCGACCAAGCACCGATATTTGAAGCATAATTACCTACAATTTAAAGTTAAATAAGTTTGAATTTGTTAAGTAATAAAATCAGAAAAAGAAGCTGGAGAAATTTTACAAATTTTCGTTATTTTTCTTTTATTAATTAATTAATCAATATTTCTTTAGTTCAAGACTGTAGGTAATCGCTACTTAAGGATGGCTATTTGGCCGCTTTTTGAATAATGCGAAAAGGATAGGAAATATTGATCAAAAAATGAAATAGCGAATGCATCACTAGACGTCACTCGTAATGTGTGATTTTTTCTCTGTTTTTAATTAAAGAATAGAGGAAAGTAGTTTATGCTGATTTGATGAGAGTAGGTACCTATATGTCACTATTCAGCGATAACCTAAACCACATGTATTAGAAATTTCAAATATAAAAAATGAAAAAAAAATAAGAAGTATAATGGAATAAACACAATAAAACACATATTAGGCAATCCAACGATGTATCCAAATGGCGGCTGGCTGGCAAATACTGCATTGTAATTGGTGCAGGTGACTATATAAATAATATTGCTGGTGACATTTAACGGGTGGCTCAATGCTTTTTACCAGCCAACCGCCATATTGAATCACGTGGTTTGGATTCCCTAATACTAAGATAAATGTCAATTCGTGACACAATTTGACAACAATGACATTTAAAAATTGTATTTTACAATGGCTACTATTACTTTATTTTCATCGTAGTCATATTCTAAGTACAGAAGACCTTAAAGCAACTTAAATAAATTTGGTTTTACTGCTATTTTTATGGTAGTAACTCAATATAATCTACTGATGATGCAGTAAAGTGAATTATCTTCATACATGCATGTCTGTATTCAAACTGTATTTTTCTTCATTTTAGGCCATAATCTATATACCTATAAATACTAGTGACTAATAAATAGGTCTATAAGTTGGATAACTTAACAAAGATTTTGCTGCTGGCAAAAAAACAGCGCTACCATTTGTTCTAAAATTCCACCTCCAATCAAAGTTACTTGCAAAAAACAAGCGCTACCATTTCTTCTAAATCTTCACATCCAATCTTCTATTAAAAAAATGCCCTAAAGTGTCTTCCTATAGCGGAGTAGATTAATAACTTGAGGGAAGGGAGAGAGTAAATTTGGTATACAAAAAGCCAAACCTACCCCGTTCGCAATAGCTTTGGTAACACTGCAGGCCAAATCTACATGGGGCAAGAAACTTGTACAATAGTCACTTAAATCCAGTACTAGATTTTAGTACTTGCTTGTTGTAGACTAGACATGTAGGTATATGCACTAAAATTATAAAATATTTTTTTAAAGCACTTGCTTTTAGTACTAAATTTTAGTGACTCGTACAAGTTACTGGCGCCGCGCCGTGTAGATTCGCCTTCAGAGGAGCGAATTTCTGCCGCGCCTTGGTGGCCTATCGAGTTTTGCTCGTTAACTCGACGACTATCCTAATCCGGGCCTGCTGTCGATCAATGAATAACAATTTTTTTTCTGTTTATATTAAGGATAATCCTGAAAACTTTGGGAATCCTCAACCTGAAATATGTGAGGTATTTGAAGTTCTTTGTGTTAAGCAGGTTAGTTAGGAGGATGTGTGTGATGCTATTCAGGATCTCAGAATTAACAATGCAGTTGGATCTGACAATATACCGTTATTTATTTTTAAAGGTTTAGTAGGTTTTCTTGCTGATCGTCTCAGAACAATATTTAACATTTCATTAAGAACAAATACTTTTCCACAATTATGGAAGGAAGTCAAGATATGTCCTATATTTAAAAAAGAGGATAAATCTGATATCCAAAATTATAGACCAGTCGCTTTGTTGTCATGTCCGGCTAAAATTTACGAATCTATTATGTATATATATTGTGTACAGCCATGTCAGAAATAGGATTAGGGATTGGCAACATGGATTTTTAAATAAAAAGTCCACCACTATCAACCTATGCAATATTAGGTACTAAATACATAGCTGATAGTCTAGACAAAAAATGCCGGGTAGACGTGATTTACACTGATTTCGGTAAGGCGTTTGATAAGGCATCAAACGCACCATAGAAAATCTGCGATTTGAATTTCAACTTCGTGAAAAGATGGTGACATTTTTTGAATCCTATTTGCAAAATAGGAAACAACGGGTAGTTGTTAGGGAATATAATTCCAATTATTTTTTGGCTACTTCTAGAATCCCGCAGGGCTGTAACCTAGGGCTATTGCTTCTTTTATACATCTATAGCTTTTTTTTAAATAAAATTAAATAATCCAACGTATTGCTGTTTGCTGATGACTTAAAACTTTATATAATGGTTAAAGATGCCAATGATTGTCAACGTCTCCAAGAAGATTTAAATACACTATATCAGTGAACAATTAAAAATCGGTTGTATTTTAATATAAGTAAATGTTCAACTATGGCAGGAAAAAAAAAATATAATAAATTATAAATATTTAATTGATGGAACGGCATTGGCTCGGGTTATCGATATGCGGGATCTTGGAGTGATTTTTGATTCTACATTAACTTTTAAAACTTATTTTTTTTTAATAACAAAAGAAAGCTTCTAGAATATATGGATTTGAGGTTAGAAATTGCAGACTATTTACAAGTATGAAATTTATAAGAGTTCTATATGTTGCGTATGTAAGTAAGAAGTGTCTTGGAATATTGCTCAATTGTATGGAGTTCATACTATAAGAACTATAAATATGCCATAGAAAAGATTAAAAATAATTTTTTCAGATATATCTATTATAAAGAAACTGGAGTATATCAGATGCATATACCCAAAATGGATGTTATGAAAGCGTACAATCTCAAGAACTTAGAGAATCGAAGAAAAATAGCTACTGTTTTTGTGCACAAGCTAGTAAATAACTTAGTTGATGACACTAGCCTATTATCTTGTTTACATTTTTATGTACCGTCTTACAGAATAAGAAATCCTCTGACATTGTATATTGATAACGCCCGTACAAATCACTATAGGAATTCACCCATTAGGCAAATGTGCAAGCTATATAATCAAGTACAAAACCAATTCGATATGTTTAATATTAGTAAAGTTAGGCTTAGGAAAATGTTAAATGTAGTATTTTAGTTTTTTTCTACTCTCTGTCAACTATCCCGCTCTGTGATTGGATTTACTGTAGAGTTTGTAAACAAATAAATAAAATGAAGTAGGAAGGAGCATAACTAAAACTAACTGTTCGACTACATTAAGAAACATTTATCGTCCTTAAAATAAAAATAAAAAACACCCCATTTGTGACCAAGATTGTGTAGGCAGTTGTTATTATTTTAATAACTACTTGAATACTTGCAACTGGTAATCGTAAATTATATTGTTAACATCAGGTAATGCCACGAAATCGTAATAGAATTACCTTTTATGTATTTTTTATAAATGGTTGAGCATCAAACAAATTAAAGTGATTTATCATGACCTTTTCCTTTACTCAGCCGCCTGGGAAAATAGTAATCAAGTCCGTTCCCAACTGCATTGAAACGTCTCATGGTTCGATGAACCAAGAAAAATTTTGTAACTGTTGAATTTCAGATGGCCATCGCTGAATTAAATAAATATAATATAATAAAACTGAAAGTGGTTCCGTTTATCCAAATTATAATCTGCAAAATACTTATTTATTGTCTAATACGAATTATTGCGAATTGTTTTGTTAGTTATCCGGGATAGTTTTCAGTAGTTTATAATGTGTACCTACTAGCTTTTAACTGTATCTACGTGCTGAGCAGTGGCGTGACTAGTGGGGAGGGGGCAGTCTGCCTTCTCTTGACGCCACCTTCTCATAACCTGAAATACTGTAGTGATAAAGTTTTTGTAAAATCTCTCTTATCGATTTCGCCCGCCATGATCTTGTTAAAGTATTGGAGAAGTAACCAGATCGTAACATTGTAGTAATTGCAACTAAAATGGAGGTACTTTCCATTATATTATTTTAAAACACATATTTTTATCTTTGTCCATTGCAACCAGAGCTGTGAAAGTTACTTCAGAAAAGTAACTAGTTACTTTTTCGATACTTTTGCACAAATGTATCTAGATACTTATAAGGAATAGTTACTTTTACCTAAAAGTAACTTAGTTCTTAGTTACTAAGTTAAAGTAACTAGTTATAGTAACTAATATACTTTTTAAGTAACTAGTTACATTGATTGTAACTACGATAATTTAAAAGTAACTAAGATACTTTTAAGTAACTAGTTATTTTAATTGTAACTGCGAAACTCTAAAAGTTACTAAGATGCTTTTGAACTAGATACCATAAATTTACCAGGTAGTGATAACTTATTTTCCTGTACACACTACCACTATTACCATCAGAAAACTAAACTAAGAAGTGTTAATTCGAACAACGAACAAGTAGAATAAAATGCTTTCAAAGAAATTTCGCATTTCAACCAGTTGGCTGTTTGACGCTCGCGACTCGCCGCTTGTCCCTTCGGGAAAATCTGATTAACGGCCGTCGATCGTCCCTTGGTCATCATCTGATGGACGGCACGTGTGCATCATTGGTATCCTAGAGGAACTTTAAAAGTACCTAACTTAGTTACTTTAAAAGTATCTTAGTTACTTTAAAAGTATCTTAGTTACTTTAAAAGAAACTTAGTTACTATAAAAGTATCTAGTTACTTTTTAAGTGTATAGTTACTCCTAAAAAGTAACTAGATACAAGTTACTTTTCAAAAGTAACGAAGTTACAGTTACTTTTGGCATGATTCAAAAAATAACTAAGTTACTAAGTATCTAGTTACTTTAAGTAACTAGATACTAAAAAGTATCTAGTTACTTAAGTTACTCACAGCTCTGATTGCAACAACGTTAATTTACTCTTGTTAGAAAATTGTCTACTTAATATCTTATTAATGTTCTTATGCTGGTCGAGAAATTAGATTTATCATAATTTCTTGTTAATTTGTACTATTACCTAATAAATTGTTATTAACTTGTCATACACTGTTAGAAAGAAAATTAAACAAAGAATTTTATTATAATAAAACAAAGAAGGTTTGGCATTTGAAAAAATCGAGAAATTTTGCTTCGTTTTTTAAAAAAAACCGGTTGTAAATAAAATAGCCTTAACGGATAAATTTTTTTTCAAGAAAGTCAATTTTATATTATAAAGCAGATTGAAATGAACCATTTTAACGTTTTCAGGGCCTACTTTTTACCACTTACCTTGTTTTATCAAATCATTTTAGAAAAAGAAGGAAAATTGATCTAGACGGCCATTTTTATAACAAATGATAAAGTGTGATATTATGTCATTAAAAAGAGAATTTTCTTAAGAATTTAAATATCGTATAAAAACGAGCGGTTTCCTTTTAAAATTTAAAAGCTGATGTTACTTCTGGTTAAACCGGAAGTTGGTTGGAAGGTTTGAATTGACCAAAAAATGAAAATTTACTGATTTATTAACTCCTCAAATGTTTAAAACTTTACTTTTTAAATTACGGAAAAACGTTCTTGTATCCAGTGGCGTAGTCAGCAAATATGCTGAATAGAACATTTTTTTTCTGGATAAAGGGACAGTCGGGACTATACATGTATTTCATGATACTGTACCTAGTGAAGAAGGCGGAAAAGCGCCGCAGACGAAAAATTTTCGGGGCCACACTCAAAGTTCGTTTAAAATTCACCTAACTACTATCAAATGTCGAAAATTAAATTAATATCTCTCCCCCTTTGCATGGTTGGATTAAATTTATTTTTGTAAATGTTTTTTTTAAATTTTTTTTAGTAGTCCTCTTTATTTAAAAAAAAACATTTTTTATATTTGTGAAAAATATGAATATTGGTGTCAATCCAAAATGTTAACATAAGACGTATGTATGATGCTAACAAGCGTTTTTCGGGCTCGTTTTTCATAATTAAAAATAAAGTAAATATCGCTCACCACGCCAAAATTGATGATTTTTTCAGAAATCATATATTTTAACAGCGTAGATCTAAGAGCAGTTTTTGGTCATCATAAATCAATAACTAAAACGATATGCGTCCGATACCCTAATCTCTATATAAAATAGGACTTTTAGAAGGAAAGGTTTAAAAACTAAACGTTTCCTTTTTTTCCTATAAGACCTTTGTAATCTAAGCCAAGAATACATTATTTAAAAATTTAAATTAAGAGTCCAAGCATGAGACGAAAAATTAGGTTGCAATTAGACTTTTAGACCCGAGCTCCGAGGCTCAGGGGGGGGCTGCAGCCCGGCAGCCCCACCCCCCTAAATACGCCACTGCTTGTACCACTCGGTATATTTAAAATGTTGCACAAGGAACCAACTTCTGGATTAGTATGATGCCAATGTGTTAAATTTAAAAAAAATCCTTCTTGTTCAAGTCAGAAGGTGTCACTTCATACCTACTTTATTTATACCTTTTACCAATATTTTCGTCTCTCGTGGAACATTATAAGTCATACCAACGTGAAACCGCTAAGGTGTCTCCTGGACTTCAGCTACGCTGGAAAGTTTAACCTTAAAGTTTTCTTTTTATCGGTTTATGCGCAATATAAATCAAGATGACGGCTTTGTAACCATACCTTCAAAATTAACTAACCTTGTAGAATTGTGTATTAATATATTTGCGAAATCAGTAGGTAAATTTAACTAAAAGGTAAATTCTTAAGAAAAATGTACGAATTGTTCCTACCAACTTTAAAGTTTTTTTTTTAACATCCTTCTTGGGTTGTGGAAACATTCACCGCCTCGTTGTAGTTAAGTGGATCTCAACGCGCTAAAATTTCCTATGTTAAATTGCGTTTTTTTTAACCGGATTACAAAAAAACTAAGCAAGATTTTGAATGGAAAGGTGGTATCTATGTGGGCATGAGAAAGTTATTTTCTAGTAGAAAAAAAATCGAGAAAAAACATGTAACCCAATGAAAATCTTAATAAAAATTACTAAATTTCATTTGTATTTTAAAAATTATTGGAAATTATTTAAAAAAAAAAAAAAAACAACTGTCTCACATTCTCCAACAATTTTTTTTTTAAATCCGTCAATATACATTCGGATAAGGTTCAAGAAAATGCAATGTTTTTAATTATGTATAGATATAATTTCACATGAAATAAATAAATAAATAAACAAATAAATAATGCCTTTATATTTCGAAATGATAATTACAATATAAGAATGAAAAAAAAAAGTATTTATGGTTGTATTTACTGTAGCATGGCGCAGTCTAGCTGTAAATAGCTATTCAACTGAACCATACGACAATAATTTTTAGAAAAAAAAACTATATTAAAAGTTATAATTATACTAAAACTAAGAAATTACAGGTAGAAAGACACAATACCAGTAACAAGAAATCCATTATTAAAAATACCTTACTATATATCTTAAAAAGAAAACGTTGATCAATAACTAAATGAAGTTAAACAAAAGCACCCATGGACATATTAAAACATCGAAATTATTTATTTTGTTTATTTAAAAGAAACTTTTTATATCTTTTTTTAAATATTTCAACATTTGAGACATCAGTTAATTCACCAGGTAAAGCATTATAAGAAACTACTGCATTGTAAGTAAAATACCTTTGGAATAAAGCACACTGATGATGTGGTAAAGTTAATTTACTCACAGAGCGAATGTTAATAGAGTGTATATATTATATCGAGGAATTAGGCGATCACGAAAAGTGGAGGGAGAGTCAGGATTGTTTAAAATTTTGTAAATAAAACTATTAAGGTGCAGAAGTCTACGACCATCCATCCTAAGCCAATTTAGTTCAGAAAAAGTATGAGAAATATGGTCGTATTTTCTAAGGCCATATATAAATCTTGCGCAAGTGTTCTGCACTTTTTGAATACGGGACTTCCCAATAAGTCTATACAATAACCGTAAACAAAATCGCAATAATTAAAGTTTGAAAGTAAAAGTGATTCACACAGCGTCTTTTTTAGTTTAACGTTTAGAATATATCTGCTAGAAAATAGAATTTTTAGAGCCAAATAGGACTTTTGAAACAATTTTTTTAAATGGTCACGAAACCTTAAGTCAGTGTCCAAGACTATTCCTAAATTTCTTGCAGAATCAACCACATTAAGCTTAATGCCGTTTATTTTTAAGTTTATATTATTCCTACGATGGGAAACTTTATTTTTATTACCAAATAACATAAGATATGATTTATTAGGGTTTAATTTTAAATTATGATCAGACGCCAGATTAGTAAGAGTTTGCAAGTCATCGTTTGTAAGTTCTTCAAACTCCAAATTTTCCTCAAAATCAAAACAGAAATAAACTTGTATGTCATCAGCATAAGCTTGCACTTTACAGTATTTTAAGGATTTAAGGATATCAGAAGTATAAATTAGAAAAAGCAACGGCCCTAATATGGAGCCTTGTGGAACTCCAGATAATATGCTAACCTGGTTCGAATACTTACCATCAGAAAATATTTTTTGGGAACGACCTGTAAGATAAGAGTCAATAATTAAACATGAATTCCTCTCAAACCCATAAAACTTTAACTTTGACAAGAGAAGTCCGTGATTTCGTATCAAATGCTTTAGAGAAGTCTAACAAAATTAAGGCACTGTTCAACTTTTTATCAGACGCTCTAATCATAATAACTTTGGAAAATACTTTAGAAATATTGTTCGGATTCACTTAACAGTGACTTTAGGCCCGTATTATCGATAGTAACCTTATCAGCAAGATAATTGCCAAAGAAAGAAGGAGACAAATGTTTCCATAAAAATTATCTGGCTGGTAAAGTTACCAGAAGATGGATAATATGAGCCTTAAAGTCGAAACTTATTAGTAACAGCGACACGGCCAATAACAATCTCTACTTTAAAGTTTTAGTATATTATAGGTAAGTTAGCTTGGTCGTCAAATGATATCCAGTACTTCAGAGGATACCATAAAGTATTATTAGAATTCATTCACATTCACTCCATCAGGTAACAGAAACTATTTTATTCTTACTCTTGGTAACAGTTATCGATCTTTCACCTAATTATAGTAGCAGTATTAATTTTCTTTAGTTTTTAAAACTTAAATGCTAGCTGGGTTGTTATTTTGTCGTTGCAAAAATAAATCTCTTTTTTTTATTACCTACTTAAAAATATTAACTTGGTTCTAGTAGTTTTTCGCAACTCAGTATTTACATGTATTGCAAAATATATTTACTTTTATATTTAACCATAAAAATGCAAATGTCTAATTAACAACTAAATTATTTTAATTAATATCCCTATTGGCAATAAAAATCTAATATAATTTGTATTTGAAATACATTGTTAACATGGTATCTGTCACCACTCCACTGGAATAACGATCTTTCAATTAAAGCCGCAATAAAATGTGGTAAGATGTAATAAATATTTAAAAATAATATGTAATTATAGCTTTTTGAACTCAAATATATGTTGTTGATTTAAAATATCCACAAAAACATCCATTATATGCGTTATCATTTTTTCTTGAAGAATGTGATTATTTGATTGTCGAGTGGAGTGCGAGTGACAACATAAAGTTGGAAATTGAAATACCGAAATGTTAGAGGTTGTTTCTTAAAAAAACCTCCAAATCAGTGGCGGCTCGTCAGGTGAAGTAGGTGAAGGGGTCTTCAACAAAAAAAAACTAGGAGGAAAGTTTTTCGACAATATTAATGTACCAATACAGCTACCATTTTAGCCCTTAAAAATAATATTAATTTAATCCGAATGTAGCTATGCGTAATAAAACCACGGCTAACTCCGATGGACAATAATTATAAACACTAGTGCATTTTGGCGCGCCCCAGCCGACCGTGTCCGTTAGCTTAAAGGAAGTAAAGACCCAACACCTAACAAGGTTTTCATATTCACCGTTGCTATGGTTACAGCATGTAACAATTTGCATTATGATAAAGGGCAATTTAAAAATAGATCAGTCGTATGCACCATTGTTTTAGCACCATCGTTTTTACGTGATTTACCGTGTGATTAAAAAGTTTTTGTTTTTATTTTTCAGTTAATTCAGTAGTTCAGTTTAGTAGTGTACCTACTTAGTTGTGTGTGTTAAAAATGAACCCAATTAATGACAGTAATTTGTTGGAACTCCATTCAGTCGTTGGACAGATGAGGATAAGAGAGACGTTTTATTACACGGGTTTTTAGTCAATGTTTGTTTAAGTACCCGCACTATACCTAGCTTTTCACCATTTTTTAAGACCGCGAGCCGCCACTGCTCCAAATTATTTTGAGCTAGCTCAACGTTTAGAGATGCCCCAAGATTTTTGAAATTATTAAATTTTCGTAAAAATAGTTTTTTTTTTATATTTAGGATTAGAATGAAATACCTAAGAAAAGTTTAATAACTATAATTAATCGTCTTTTAGCAGCTATTCCGATTTGAAATCAAAGATATTAGATTACTTGTACCTACTTCTTGTTGTGTATTCATAATGAGCCCTTTCACTGCAATCCAGTTTATCCTATTCAGTACTAAAATCCTGAACTAGAACCAATTGAAAACATATTCCAATAATAAAAAATTTTCCTAGAATATCATAAACCTTCTAGAAACAATTAAAAATATGGCGGAAAACCGGCAAGCTTACAAACATAAGGAAAGAAGGAATGTGCGAAATAAGTAATCCTATTACCTGTGCAATTCTTTTATTTGCGAGTCGTGCGACCGATTATATTGTTATCTTTGTTTGGGTGGTGGTACCATAACCAAAAAGTAGATGAAATTTGCTAGAAAAAATATTAAAACCGCAGCTCGATATCTCCGTTCGTTTCAGCGTTATCGCCAATAGAATAATTTTTAAAATTTTAAATAAAGAATATTTTTAAGAAAAAAAGTGGGACGCCACTGATATTTTTCCATGTGGATATTATTTCGGATTAGCCTGGTCAATTCTGCATAAAAAAGGTCTTTTGTGTTTTTCTCCTCAGGCACACCGTTCTTAATTAAAATAATTAAATTAAATTAGACGGGCGGGGTTGGTCATTTCCAACAATTTTTATAAAACAAAATTTTTCATTATCAATGTTAATAAAAATAATAAACAGTAGAGCTAATTTAATTTAATTATTTTAATAAAGAACGGTGTGCCTGAGGAGAAGAACGCAAGAGACCATTTTTATGCAGAATTGATCAGGCTAATCCGAAATAATATCCACATGGAAAAATATCAGTGGCGTCCCACTTTTTTTCTTAAAAATATTCTTTATTTAAAATTTTAAAAGTTATTCTATTCGCGATAACGCTAAAAAGAACGGAGATATCGAGCTACGGTTTTAATATTTTTTCTAGCAAATTTCATCTACTTTTCGATTATGGTATCATAATTATACCGTATGATTTATTTTTTCGGAGTAAAATCAAAAAATGTGTTATTATTACAAATTGCGCCCTCTAGCATTTTTTTTAGAACTATTATGGACAACTAAATACGATTGGTGAAAGTGCATACATTCGTCGTTTATGAGATACAGCGATTTAACTGATTACACTTTCAACAGCTTCCCCGCCTCTTATTAAAGTCGGTACGCCAATGTAAGACCAAAATGATGTATAATTGTCCAAGCTTTTTAATGGTGTTATCAAAGACCTTAATGTAGAATTTTCGGAGATATGTAAACTTTCATAATTTACTTTTCAATTGCGCCCTCTTGCGGCAAAATGCGGGACTTAAAAATTATTTCCAAGATTTTCTCATGGCCACTTTAGTTATAATTTTTTTTTTCCTGAATTTTTATGGCCTGTAGTTTCCGAGATATGGCTGCTCGTCACCCTTAATGAATCACCCGATACAAACACTACAAACTACTATGCCGTACATTAATAAGATATTTTGCAAGATTAGAACAATAATTATTATACATCCTACCTACACATCAAATTCGCATTATTGTAATTATTGTGTAATTGAGGTATGCATTCTTCAGACTCTAATAATTAAATTAGTATATACACTTTGCTCTAAGAGAATTGTTCCAGTTTACCATAAAATGATTTATTGTTCATCAAGATAAGGTCATTGTTTTTAAGTAGAAAAAGAAAAAAGTTAACTTTAACCTTTTTAAATTATTATTACCGAACAAAACTAACTCTCGATTTGTAGACAATCTATTTTTACGCACCTAATCAAATTGATTTATTGCTTCATTGCATATTAAGTAGAAAGAAAGGAGGAAATGCCAAAATTTCAAGATCAGTAAATACTTCGCAAGATGCATTTTTATTTTGTGACCTTCCATTATAGTCTAAAAGCATCGATTTGTATGAGATTCTTGTTTTTGGTCTAGTAGAGAGTAACATAAAGGGTACAAAACGAATGCCATATATCGCTTAAAGGCACATCAGTTATGTTTTTTTTTTGGAAATCGATCGGAAATATTGACATTATCGATAACATTTCTGAAAGAAAAAGTCAATATTTCCTTACGCTTAGTCGTTGCCAGGCAACGGAAAATAACTGTTAGGAAATATTTAGTAATATACCGGGTGGTCAACTAAGAATGGCTGCCGGCCATATCTCAGAAACTAGTAATCGTACAGCATCTGGGTAATTTTTTTTTTGATAAAAGTACCCAAGAGAAAATGCTGAAAATGATTTTTAAGTTTCGCATTTTGCCGCAAGAGGGCGTAATTGAAAAGTAAATTTTAAAATTTTACATATCTCCAAAAATTCCATCTTTGATAACACCATTAAAAAGCTTGGACAATTATGCATCATTTTGGTCTTATGCTCATTGGCGTACCGACTTTAATAAGAGGGGGGAGCTGTTAAAAGTGTAATCAGTTAAATCGCTGTAACTTAACGACATCCGATTTTAGCAAACTAAAGACTGTTTGGAAGCACTTTCACCAATCGTATTTAGTTGTCCATAATAGTTCTCAAAAAAATGCTAGAGGGCGCAATTTGCAATAATAACACATTTTTTGATTTTACTCCAAAAAAATAAATCATGCGGTATAATAATGATACCATAATCAAAAAGTAGATGAAATTTGCTGGAAAAAATATTAAAACCGCAGCTCGATATCTCCATTCGTTTCAGCGTTATTGCCAATAGAATAATTTTTACAACTTTAAATGAAGAAGATATTATATATTTTTTAGAAAAAAGTAGTACGCCACTGATATTTTTCCATGTAGATATTATTTCGGATTAGCCTGGTCAATTCTGCATAAAAATGATCTCTTGCGTTTTTCTCCTCAGGCATACCGTTCTTTTAATTTAAAATAACCATAAATTTAATGGAAACAAGAATGTAAATAGTTCCACTACAATAATAAGGCACTAATAATAAAACTATTTTTAAGTACAACAATATTTTAAAATTTAATAATTTTATTGTAATATTTGAATTTTTTTTGTTTATTAAATATCGTATAGGATTAAGAAAAGGAAAACGGAGCGTCAGTGGGTGCCCAGCGCAGTGTAGTCTAGTTTTCCAGTTGTATTCGATTACTCGCTTTAAAAAAATGAGATTAATTTTGCAAATTGGCTATGTGTTTATTGTAAAATATATTTATTAATTCCCTAAATAAAATATATTTTTTAATTATAGTATTTTTTTCATCGGGACACAGATAGATACTAAAGCAAGAACCCGAAAACTTTAATGTGTGATGATAATATCAAAATTTTTTTTTACAAATATATTTTTTTTTGGCTAGGAAATTAAAATTAAAATTATGATAAGCTGGTAATAAAAGATATATTTTCCCTTTGCTAGTAATTAAAAATAATTGACATGGACTGCCGCAAATACGACACTAATCTGTTGTGTATTATAGATAGTTGTTTTGGAATTAATTAAAACTGCAGTGCTTTTATTTACAAAACATATATTTAAAAATTATAAATAAAGATCGAATTTACAAAATATTTACAAATTTTGTGGGCAATATAATGTATTCTGACTTGAATTTTAAAGCCCAGTTTGCATTTTAATTCTTCTCAGCAATTTTAGTGATCCCCAGTGGTAAGTTTACCACCATCCGCCACCACCACCTCCGCTTCTCCATCCACCTCCTCCTCCTCCTCCACCAGAGGACCAGCCACCTAGAAGAAAACAAAATAAACTGGAAACTCATTGTAAAATTAAATAATTTAGGCTTAAGCGTATTTAACTGCAACCAATGAAATCCTGCTATTTATAAAATATTATTATAAAAATAAAAAATATTTGTCTACTTTTAGGTAGACCGGTTTGCTACCCTCCTAATTGCACTAAAGAAGGTAATAAACCGAACTGTCGAAAACTGAAAAAAAGTTAGTAATTACTATCAATAAGAAATTTTAAAATATTACCAACAAGCAAAGTCTTTACATTTTTTTTATAATTTTATAATTTTTTTACAGAAAATCTGGTCAATTAAATCGATTAATTAATAATAAAGATAAAATACTAAATATTTATTCCGGATGATTTCTATGTTGATATTTCTTTTTTAGCTGTGTATAGGAGGCAATAAAATAAACAACTTTTTCAAATACCTTTTTTCATAAAACTAAAAAATAGGCGAGATAGAGAAGTAAAAAATCTAAGTGCGGGCCTGTCATCAAAACATACCCCGCTATAGTTTCTGTTGTTTTTCTTATCTCTTATTAGTATTAGTCATATTGGTAGTGTTGAACAATTCGGTGCGGTGTGTTTTTCTGAAGTAAGTTAATTTTAAATTATTGATAAGTGAAAATGGTAAAATTTTAAAACAATGAATTAATAGATAAGGTGGTAATTTACTGTGAGTGTGGCAAAGTGCTTCGAGATTATATGCAGAACGCTTTCCTTTGGGGGTTCATCCAACACCCAGAAGTTTTCCTAATGTTATTCAACGGGTATGTTAGGCAGAACAGTATTCGATTCGTAGTGTAATAAATGAATGTAAGTACTTTATTTTTGAGTTTTTTAAAAAAAGGTACTTGAAAATGTTGTTTATTTTAATGCCTTTTATACGCAGCTAAAAAAGAAGTAGCAACTTGGAATCACCCTGTATAAGTCATTTCTTTTTAGGAGCAATGTTACCGCAAAACGTTATGATTATCTGTATTTCCAAAAGCATATAAAAGATTTGAAAAAATATTTTTTTTATAGTTTAAAACAAAAAAAAATCAAAATATTCCTAAAGCTTATAGCACAACTGCATGTCCCAAATATTTATTATGTTACTTTTGATAAAATTATTAGATAGTAAATATCAGTATTTTATAAATGGTAATTTTCATTCTATTTAAAATTATCTATCACAAGTAACATAAACTAATATAAAAAAAGTATGGAATATTTTTTGTACCTGGATAATTCTTATACGAGATGGTAATATCTTGGCTAACTTGCCAGAAGCTAAGATGTTTCGGGTGTCCACTTAATGTGCCGGTGGAAGATATCTCGTTAACAGTCGACTTTATAAAATAACTGTAAATACGAAATTTGTAAGGGTTGATGTTGTGCCTCATTTACAAATTATTTTAAATATACAGGATGTCTCAGAAATGCAGGGTGTACCAAACACAATTTTTTTAAAAAATAGGATGCCATATAATAATATTATGTGTATATTATATTATTTTCTAATTCCCCGCAAAAAACTAAGCTTATGGTGAATAAAATGGCATATGTTTAAATTCAATTGTTTTTGAGATAATAACGTATAAAATATGGCATTTCCAGACTTTGACATATTGGAATGGTTTATCTTAAAAAAAAATGGTTTTTACCTCTTCATCTTAGTTTTTTATTCTCTATAAAAAAAATTACAACTTTTGGTTTAAAATTATAAACCGGAAGTTCTAACTTTTAGATAGAGAATATAAAACTAATATATGGAGGTGAAAATCATTTTGCTCTAAGATAAACATTTCTAATGTTACAGCCTGTCAAAGTCTGAAAATCCCAAATTTTCAACGTCAATAACTCAAAAACAATTGAATTTAGACATATGACATTTTATACAATAAAACGTAAAGTTTTGTGGGGAATAAAAAAATAATATAATTTATATGGCATCCCATTTAAAAAAAGGCATGTTTGGTACACCCTACATTTCTGAGGCAGCCTGTATATTTTAAACTTCTTTTAAAAGATGCATACTATCAGCCTTCCACTTCTGTATTTACAATTTTTTTATAAAGCCTACTGTTAACGAGATATCTTCCACTGGCACACTAAATGGACACCCGGTATATTTGTGTCATTTGAAACCCAAATATATCCTATATTTTAAATATGTAGTTGCATTGCGTGTAGTGTAAGCCGGGAACCCGAAACTTAAAACGTTAAACGCTATGCGAAGATCGAAAGTTTAAAAAAATTTATTTCTTAGGCATTTTGTGCCATTAATTATTTCCGAAAAAGCAAAAAAAAATTGTTGTTCCCCTCCACTAACAGTGTGTTCAAGCAATTCATTAAAATATCATTAGCCGCTCATAGTATGGAGTACTAGTAGCGTGAGTCCGACTCATACTTGATCACTTTTTTTTATAATTTTTTACCATCTCGCTAGAACTACCCACCTCCGCCAGATTTCCATCCGCCACCTCCTCCACCTCCGTAGCCACCGCCTCCGCTGCTGATTATTTTGATGATTTTCACGCCACCTCCAGATCCGCCGCCGTATCCACCGCCGCCGCCAGATCTCCATCCACCTCCTCCTAAAATTAAATAAAATTAAAATATTAGAATATATGGAAATGAACAATGACATTTGTCAATTTATTTTTAATCGGTTCATTGTAAATTATGTGAATTAAAAATATTTGTTACATAAATTCTAATTAAAATAATAAGAATTTACTTACCACCGCCGGATCTCCAACCTCCTCCTCCTCCACCAGAATTCCAGCCGCCACCGCCAGATCTCCAGCCACCTCCGCCGCCGCCAGATCTCCAGCCGCCGCCACCACCTCCGCCATATCCACCTCCTCCGCCGTAACCTCCACCTCCGCTAAGGAAGCCGGCTAAAAATATATAATTTACAATAAATTATTCTAGATGTCCTTAATAAAAATGAATATATTTTGAACAGATATTTTTACTGTATATTATATTATATTTTTATTATACCATGCCCAACTGTAATTAAACGCTGAAGTAAAAATATTTTGTTTGTTAAAATGTCCAATTAAATTTTACCGACGTAGGTAGGTATATTGTTTATTTTGTAAATACGCCACAAAATCATTTATTAGCAATAATTATAACTGGCTCCGAAGTGTCAGTTACTGCTGGACGTAAAATAGATATTCTATTATACTACAGCGATGTCTTGAGCAAGTTTGTACAACAAGAATGGATATTATGTCCTTATCGCACGAGGTAGTAAATTAGGCATGACGCCGCGCCGGCTTCATTTTGAAAAGTAACGAAAGAAAAATCGATATTAACCTGTTAAAACATAGATGTCTTTATTTTGTCATAGGTCAGCTATTTTTCAACATATCTGCATGTATGACCTCTTATTCTGTTCAGAAATGTTTATGATTTTAAAATCTTGTACGTAAAGATATATACTGTCATTCAAAAATGTTCCAGCTAGTTTTAGAGTTAAACTAGGTTAAGCGGCGTGTCCGCCATTTTGTTTTTTAATAAATGTCAAAAATGTGAAATTAGCGGTCTCTCCTAATCCACCCTCTCTTAAAAAAGATCACAATAAATAAAATCGGTCAATAAATAAAAAGTTATCATATAAAAACAAAATTCCGCTTTTTCTTTAAGGCTCTACCACGCGCAAATTTAGAGGATGAAAAACACCGTTTCGCTACTGCAGGATTCTGCAAAGGCTATTTGAGATATTTGTCGGGACAATTTAAAATTTAATAAAGGAATGTTTGTATTTCTAAGGTACAAAGCCCTTTTTTGAAAAAAATAAGAATATGTATAAGAAAATGCCTACTAAAGGTGCGTATTTTTAGGCCCTTTTCCAAGGTTAATATCGTAGCTAAGAATTTTTTTTCAAAAAAATAGCCATGTACCTTAGAAGTTCCATGTCTTATCTTTAAGACTTCAAAAATTGAGACAAAACAATGTCGTAATAAGTCCGTTATCTTGCAGCGCGCAACTCATGTTTTAGGTAAATTTTGTTGTCATGTTATAGAAGTTGCCTATATACAGCTGAATTTATTCTCGGCTGACGTGAAACAATTTACATCCAGAGAGAATAATGATACACTGAAAAAAATTATAGGTGGTCGAACAAGAAGTAATTTCGGGGGAAATTTTGGGCTAAATTTTATGTTCTTCTTTTTGGATTGTCAATGCCAATAACAGAATATCTAAGCGTCAATTTTAAAAAGACGCAACTAGTAGTTGTGCTATATACTCTGGGTTGCCATAAATGTTTCGGCTTAGACCGAGATGGTTTATACTGCGCCGGAAGGCAAAATGTTCAAGGCGCTTTCACCATTTTGTCAAAACGGGTGTTTGGGCTTTCAAAATTTCTTATTCATGTTAGGTAAGGATAAGAATTGAACGAAATGCAGTGGACTTGTTGATGTATTGCAATCAAAAATGGGCTATATTGAATTTTTTTTGTTTCGTTTTTTATCGAAATGGGCCATTGTCTTGATAGTGAACAAAATATACTAAGGTAAATAGCTTATTGGTATTAGAGGCCCAAACTGGGTCACCGGGAACTTATGACAAATCCCAGGATGTATGGTAACCCTGGTATATTAACTCTTAGATCTAAAATTAAAGTTTAATTTGTCTTGGTAAAGGGTGATAGGTGCAATAAAATGCCATTTATGAAGGTTCTTAGTGAGTAAGGAAACCAACTGTTGCATAATGAATCTATTTCTATTCGATTGTTTTTATATTTTATGCTTATTATACAGGCTCTATATATTGCTTATATAGTGAGCTTCTGTCTAAACCTGTTAAAATATGAATTCATCTTAAAGGTGAAATGTGTTTATTATTTTATCCATGGTTTAACGATTTAAAAGTAGTTGTCAGGCACGAATTTGGCGTTGGTCACATGATATTTATCTGTCCATGTTATTGGCTCGCAGCTACAATTTGGTGCAGCGAGACTACTGTATAGTGACAATGCTTCTAAGAAGCTAGGTAGGTAATATATAAAAATTGGACAGTATGCCACGCAGAGTAATAAAATACAATTTTTTGTTAGGCATGGGCGTCCATAGAGAGGGCTGTTGCTCTTGACCAAGGGGGAGCGGGGGGGGGGGGGGGTTGGAGGTAGATATACTTTTTTACTAACTTTTGTTAGGGGGAGTTTATGAAACGACTGCGACATTTTTTTTTGTAGGAATCACTTTTGATAGAAGTTCTTGAAAACGCAAAGTTTTGTTTTTTTTTGTAGCCACTTTTGAACGGTGGAGAAAGTGTAGAAAAGGCCGCGAAGTATTTTATTTTATAGAAATCACTCTTGAGAACTTACACGTTTTTTTGGCTACCCCCCTATCAGTTTATGTTTATAAAAAACATTAATACCGTGATTTTGTATCGGATTGGCGCGACGATACGGTACTACCTCCTGTTGTTTCTGTGTTACTAAAAAAAAGTCTAGGTACTTACTTTTTCCTCTTTTGAGGGTGCAGCGCAACTAATCGTCAAAAACATACCACTTTAAAAAAAAATTATAATGGCACGGAACGCGACGGACAAAATACTGCGCGAGTTAGTAACCACAGTCAACAAATCCTGGAACCAGCGGGACTTATCTTTTGTTTTTTAAATAAACACGGTGAAAAATTTGTAATATAAGAAAATTTTGATTGAAAAACTATTGACCTTACGAAGTATTTGATAACCAATGCTGAAAACCTTTAGTTTCAGGGTAGGCCTGTGCCTCCCAATTTTGAAAATTTGACAGTATATGCTAATGCTGATGGGGGCGATCGGGCCAAAATATTTTTATAATGGTGGCACTTTCCGTTATACCGGAAGTAAGTGTCAACTTGCTTATTTTAAATAGAATACTCTATATATTACTACATTTTTGTATTCTACGCAAGAATTTAGGCATATCTTGTATACCATGTCCTATACCTATGTCTAAGCGTTTTAGATATTTTTAATAGATTTTTTATAATATTTTAATAACTATTAATACAGGGTGTTTAAACAATACGATTAAAAATTAAATTGAAAAACTGCAAAAAGACTAGTTTTTCAAATGGAAATACACAAATTTTATAATTATTCCTTATTTAGCATTAAAAATAAGGGTAAGTTTGTATATCCCAAAAAATTTTAGTTTTAGAAACATTGCCAATTTAATATTTTTATATGGCGATTTTGCTGCAGATTTTAAGTTTAGTTACTTTTAGTTGGCTATAACGGCGTTGAAAAACAATCAAATGCGAGAAAAATTTATGAAGCTGTCACTTACCATTTAAACATCATTAATTATCATGTATGTACGCTTAAATTGTACAAACGAAGATTATTTAAATTTATTTATTATTTATGGAGAATGCGTTAAAGTTATATTAAAAACATGGGACACATTTGCCAATCGATATCTTCAAAACAGAAGCCATCACAATGTGCTTATTAATAATATTCAAATGGTAAAATTAGATTTTGCTGTTTTTCAACGCCGTCATAGACAACTAAGAGTCACTGAACTAAAAATCTGCAGCAAAATTGCCATATACAAATATTAAATTAGCAATATTTCGAAAACTAAACATTTTTGGAATATACAAACTTACCCTTTTTAATGCTTAACTAAAAGTAATTATAAAATTTAGACTTTTTGCAGTTTTTTCAATCTTATTGTTTAAACACCCTGAATTAATAGTTATCAAAATATTATAAAAAATCTAATAAAGCAGGTCCTTTATAACAAGGAATCCCGCTTAAATTAAATAAATATAAGGCTTCTTTATAGAAAAAATTGATAATTATTTTAAGGCTTGCAAACGTCATTCTTAACAGAAAAATTCAAATATGTCAAAAACGCTTAGATATTTATAGGTATAGGTATACAGGGTGGGGACTTTAACTGAAATAAATTCGATTTTATTAAACCTGCTGAAGTTGCGCCTACAAAATTTAGTATGTGGGGGTTTTGGAGCATGCGGAATTGGATTATGAAGTCGGCGCAGTTGCCAGATTTCTCAGCTTTGCGCTACACGTAGTAATTTTGTTATTTTAAATGGAATGCACTATTTATTTTTATTGCAGTGAATTGGTAGTATCAAATTTAGTAAGATCTCAAATTTACAAAATTCTATCTTCACTAGTTTCTGAGCTATGGCAACACTGTAGTTCGCTTAAAAAGTACCGGGACGCTTGTCTACCTCCATAGTTACTAAGTTATTGACAAGCTTCAAGAAAAGTTCTTGTCTTTTCAAAATGGCCAATTTAATTTAAACTTTAAAAATAGAAATTCTCATGATACTTTTTAATGGAACTACAGTGTTGCCAGAGCTCAGCAATTAGTGAAGATAGAATTTTGTAAATTTGGCATCTTATTAAATTGGACACGCCCAATGCACTGCAATAAAAATAAATTGGGCATTCCATTTACATTATTAAAATTACTACGTGTAGCGCAAAGCTAAGAAATCTGGCAACTGCGCCGACATCATAATTCAATTCCGCATGATTCAAAACCCCACATACCAAATTTTGTAGGCGTAACTTCAGCAGTTTTAATAATATCGAATTTATTCCAATTAAAGTCCCCACCCTGTACAAAATCTGCCTAGAATCTTACGTAGAATGCAAAAATGTAATAATATATAGGATGTTCTATTTAAAATAATCACGCTGATACTAGGGTTTCCAACCCTCCCGATTTAGTCGGGAGGCTCCCGCTTTTTACTAAACCTCCCGCCGCCCCCTCACTTAAACAAAACTCCCGCTTTTCCGATAACACGACGGACGCCTAATAACTGTACAGCTGCCTTAGAGAGGGGCAACCTTTTTTTTTAGAAAGCACGTTTGATGAGAGGAGGAAGAAATATAAAAGGCACGCCACAGCGTAAGGACAACGGGGTATCGACTTTTTTTTTAGAAATCATCAATATAATTATTATTTTAAGCACCTCAAAAAAAACTTGTCCTCCAGGCACTATCCACCTCCCGCTTTTCAATTTTTAAAACCTGACTACCCTAGCTGACACTAACTTTCGGTATAACCGGAAGTACCACCATTATGAAATTTTTTTAGTCCGGTCGTCCCCATCAGCATTACCACGATGGCAAATTTTGAAAATTTTCCTATGTATAGTTTTCCATATATAGCTCGAAGCGGTTCCCGGTGGAACACGAACACCCTGTTTGCAGGTGCTTTTATACCTATTCCTATTATTAATTAACACTTCAAACTTTCTGCTCTACCTAACTTTATTTTTTGTAAATATTCTATAGCTTTAAAAATAAAATAAGACAAAATTTAAAAGATATATCCGTATAACGATTAGATACATTATTTTAACTAATACAATAACAAGTAAAATACTTATTTTCCTCAAAACAAATTTCTCATCTTCGAAATAAAATCAACCGAAACTCATTAGCATAAGAAAGAACCTGCCGCCTCGTCTCGTGGTTTCAGTGTGTGTCGATGTTTACGGAATATTTTTCACCACGTCATAAGCTCGCTAGTATGCCCACTTCGGGTGAGACTCTCTTGCAAATAAATTTCTTGCTGCACAAAGTTCCGCCTTAACAACCCTATATAATTAAATGGCTCAGCTGAAACACCACGACCCATATTTTAATTTGCATTTATTTCAGAAGCTAAGAAAAATCCAATATTAAAAAATTTATCACAGCATGTAAAATAAATCAATTTTTTGCTATATGTTGTCACTAAATCTCTTGAAATCGGGACATACGATTTGCTTTAGTTTAAAGATATTGTTTAACAGATTTGTAGATTTAACATTAATTTTTAAGATATACAATAGTTTGTGCTATAATAAATTCATCTTCTTTATGATGTATTTATTGTCTCCCAATAAAAGCCCTTACTTTAAAATTGATTACCCCAACAACTTTTAAACTTTTAGCTGTCCTGAGACACTAAGTGTATTCTGCTCAAATTAAAATTTGTTGGTGAGATTTAGTGAAGGCCGAATGCCCATAAGTATTTTTGAAATATTTAGTTTTGCGTTAGTTAATAACACAGAAGTCAACTATAAAAAAATTACATCAGTATTATCTGAGGAAACAGGAATATATTGAAATAAATTTAAAAAAAGACATAAATTATATTTAGAATTCAGTTTTACATTGAGAGTGAGATCTAGTGAGATTTATCATTTCGCTTTTTGATTAATATTTCATTACTTTTTCTTTTATCTAAAAATCGGTTAAAAACCCATATTTGAAACACAACACTTAAATGTTAAACAAGTTTGAATTTATAAAGTAATTAAAACAGAAAAAAAAAATATGGACAAAATTTAAAATATTTGGGTTTTTGCTTTTATTAATTCGTTAATCAAATTTTCTTTAGTTCAAAACTGTAGGTAATGGACAAGTATTTGGCCCCTTTTTGAATAAATCCAAAAGGATAAAAAATATTGATCAAAAAATGAAATGGGAATGCATCACTAGGCTTCACTCTTAAGGTACACATGTTTCTTCAAAATATTGTTTCTATAAAAATTATATATTTTGCAGTATTTCCCACAGTAAAATTTTTCCAAAAAACCGAAGTAGTATGTATCTTCCGTAAAAACAATAATTACCTTACAATAAGTTTTTGAAATTAAAAAAAAGCACAACCGGCGTACCTGCATTATAAATATTTAACTTATGCCCTTAAATCAGCAATTTATTTAAATTAAAATTAAGTTACAAATATGACAACTTTTAAAAATAATAATTTAACACCATGGAATAAAGAAATTATTATGAGTGTCTCTTTAAAATAAACATTTCCTCTAGATTTTAAAGATGCTGTTTATATCTGTTTATTTTGTTTTAGGTCACAATGCAGAATAATAAAAAACATTGTCAAAAATGTTTATAAATTTTCCCCCCTCGGTACTACTACCTAAACCATTCAATCCTTATAGAATATTTTTTAAAGCCGTTAAATTTATTACTAAACTTATACAAATTTTAAAAAACATGTTTTATTATGGTCAAAAATTTAAATAATTATATTTAAATATATCACTTACCTTCCACCAAACTGGCGACTGTAACGACAACTAAAAAGCAGATAAACACCTGAAATCGAAAAAAAAACAAATTAATTTCACGAAATGCACCTTGCATGCTTTAATGCACTTTACGGAAATTGTACCAAAAATGGATAAACGATTCTTTTGATTATATTTACCTTCATGGTTAAGACAAAAAGGTGACTGACATCTTGCACTTATGACGGATGAACTTATATAGTTGAGATTTAAACCTTGAGGGAACCCCCCTTTCTAAAGACCATGTATCTTCATGGATACATCCCTCCATATTTCAACGTTTTTTTTAATTTAACCAAATACGACGATTTTGTTAATTGTATACATTCCATCTTCATTCACTCTTTAACCTCTCATTGATAAAGGAAATAACTAAATTGCGGAAATTTATTTTACTTACTTAGTTAAGTAAAACAATTAACCATTTAAAAAGTAATTATTATTTCGTCTTCCTCTATTACGTAGTTTAAAATTAATATAAATAAAGTTTAAAGATATAAAAATGAAGTTAAAAATAGTACATTGTATACTAGAAAAAGCTGAACATTTCCGTAGGACCGTAAGATTGTATCTCGAGGCGCAAGCTGAGACTGGCCATACGCAGTCCGGAAATCTCGCTGTTCCCTCGAAGTATACATACTATTTTTCCGAAAATAGAAAATTATTAAAAGCACATAAATTATTACAATCAACTTGAAATAAACATTATTAATTTTATTCACAAATAACGGATGCCATGATGAAATATTTGTTTTGTAACTATGGAAATAAAATAATATTGAATTATTAAACTTGACGGATTTTATTTTACAAATAACTATACAAAATAGCTATTTACCTAACAAGTGCGGAAAATGAATTTTTCCGCACGAGTCTGCCGTTTACCGAACGACGAAATTGAATAATTTTTAATTAACTATAATAATCACATACATACACACACACATATGTAACAGTAACTAATTCTGAGGAAAAAAGTAATAACTACATTAAGGTCCCAAATCTTATATATTATTGATTTTGACATAATCGCGTCGAAAAATTTTTCCGCACTAGTGTGGAAAAATAAATTTTCCGCACTGATATCCGTGCGGAAAATTGGGTTTTCCACACGTCTGTATAAAAATAATATTTCCTTACAGTACAATAATAAATATTACCCAACAGTTATTTTCCGTTGCCTAGCAATGACTAAGTGTAAGGAAATATTGACTTTTTCTTTAAAAATATTATCAAAAATGTCAATATTTCCGATCGATTTTCGGAAAAATTTATAGTTACATTGTCAAGTGCGAGTACAACTCGCGGGATTAGTATTTTGTGTGATTAGTTGCAAATATTTTTTTTTATTCAGTGGCGAACCTAGCGGGTTCTGGTGGTTAACCTCCCCCTCCCTTTCTTCATCCCTAGGCCCTGTAGAGTAAAACACCATTTTTGACATTTTTAATTTTATTATTTGAACTAATATATTGTATATTATATATGTATAGGTATAAGCCACCATAATAATAAATGGTCAAAATTTCAATAATCTAAATTTTTTTATTTAATAATCTAAATGTTTATTATTAATTTAGATTTAAGAATAGTAATTTTAAATAGACTTACATGTACAATAAAATATGTATTAGAAAATGTTTTTTAAACACAAAATACAACTGTACCAAAAGACTTTATAACATGTTATTAAACAACTCGATATTGAAAATAGGTCCACAAATATTTAAATAGTACAAAGGTAAGTAAACAAATAGAACAAACATACATACAACGCCATTAGACTGAACTCACGAAAGGCGAGGTTTCGCGTTGTTTGTTCTTGGTTCATTGATACTTAATAAATTATTTTGCTCATTTTTTTCCGTACAAACAGGTATTCCTTTTATTATAAGTCACACTTTCTCTGTTCTGTCAAACCAATCCAAAATAATTTATCAAAAGCTCGTTTAATGGGTTGTCATCTGTCTGAATATTTTTCATGATAAAGTTTTGTTGCCAACAATGTATTTTTGTCCCTTCCACCAAGAATGTAAATCATATATTTCAGTACTTTAAAAATAAACTTTTTCAATGAATGTTAAAATTAACCAGCAGCACCTAGATATATAAGAAGGCCTTTTCAAAAATACATTACTATAGGTATAGGTATTTTAATTTGACTTTATATTCAATTACAATTGTTTTGACTTTGCTTGTCATGGCTAACTAGAAAGATAAAAATTACATAGAAAAGAAGGTTTTTAACGGCAGGCGGACAAAGTAGTGCATCTATCTTTTGCATTGAGTACACAGGGTCGCTTACAGGTTATGGCTTTCTGATGAGTTCTAATAAGAACGAAACAGCCTGTCATTGTCTACCTGTGCCCCAGAAAACCCATTGCATTTGGCGTCCCTGTGTACTCAATGCAAAAGATAGATGCACTACTTTGTCCGCCTGCCGCTAAAAAACCTTCTTTTCTATTTACTTATACGGACACTAAACTCTACTACTTTATTATAAAAATTACAGTTTTTCATGAAAATTTAAATAAAAATCGAAATATTTGCGACAAGCAAGACTAGGTATAGATATGACTTACCAACAATAAAAAATACTTAAAATATTTATCAGACGAGCCTAATAAATATAGGGTGTTAGTTACATTTGAAAAAACAGAGTTATTGTATTTTAAAATTTTTTATATTTGGATGTCAACAGAAAACACCGTGTACAAAATTTTAAGTATTTTCGGTACTCTAATTGAGAAATACTTACAGGTAATTTTGTACTAAATTTTAAGAATTTTACATTTTGTTTGGCAACGTTGCAAAAAATTTAAAAACTAAATATGGCGTCATATGGATAACTTTGTGGGGAAACGAAAAAGGTTAAAATATATAGGGTGTATTTTTTTATACCTCAAAACTTTTTATTGTTATCTTTAATAGTAGAGACAATATATTAATTTGTAAAACAAATTGGCTACCCTGTATATAGATTATAATTTTAAAAGTTACAATTTTTGTTCGAAGGTTTAAAAAATAGTCTTGAAACTAGTTGTTATAGCCAATTTAATATTCTGAAAAAGGTTAAATAAAACAGTAAAAAACTTTATTATATATTCCGCAATATGCATTTTATATTAATTCGCTGGGTGCATCATGTGCTTATTGTTTCTTAACTCATCTATTTTGTCATCAACACTGCTGCCTCACTGGCCTGTTGCAACCACTGCTCTCTTTTTTTTAGTTTCTAAAGTACATTAAGATACACCCGATATGTGCAAAAAGACTATGTAACTTAACAACAATGCATGAAATATCGTTAACTTTTACTTAAATGAAGAGTTCGACCGAATAACGGTCTATGTTACAGTTTAGTAATTTTTTAAAAGAAGCGGAATTATGCATCGACTTTGATGTAACAAACTTATTTAAACCCAATATCGTCTGTTTGGCCTCGTATCATGTAACGTTAACAGCAACATCTACAATTAATATAAATGAAACAATCTTCTTTAGTTTCTTTTTAAACTGCCCTTTTTCGACCAATCACAAAGCTTATGGGAAATGGCTTTTGGCTAATTTTTTTGAGTTTTTGTGTATGTTGTAGATCTTAACATCCTGATTAAAAATTTCCAAGGCCATAATCCTATCCTATGACTAGTTTTTGAGTTATGGCGTTTTATAGTGGGCAACTTATTACCTTGAGATTTTCTGCATTGTCTAGAGTTTTTTACTTGTTTATTAAAAACTATCAACTTTCCTATTTTTCTTTATTGATGGAAAAGTATGCCTCAAGTTTTATTTCACTTATATAGAAATAAAGTATGTATAGGATGTTGTGATGTGTGATTTGTAGATGGATTAAATAATTAATAATATTTAACAATTACGAAAATTAAAAAAAAAATTATTACCGATTGTTTGGATTTTGAAAACACACGGCTAGATTTTGTTAATATTTTAATCTCGTAGTACCAAGCTACATAGGAAAAAGAATGGGCATAGGTTGATGTAGAATATATGGTTCGGTATTTTATTTTTAAATAAATCACTTGAAATCGTTATTTTATTTCTGGTATAATTGATTCAATAATTTAATATCCAATCTGTAACATTTTTTTACAATTATTATTTTTTAACACATTCTAATTTTGGATATTCAGGGTTATCCAGTTATAATAATTTACACAAGTGAAAACTTTTAAAAATAAGAAACTAAACATTTTTTTTTAACAAATGACAAAATATTATTGTTAAATTATAATATTTTTTTTGTATAATTTTTACCTTGTCTCTTATACAAAAGGCATTTAAACTTCCTTCGGGTCCTAATAAATTGTCATTTTTATTCGTTTCTAAACAAAAAAATTATTTACTAGACATTAAGGCATTTCAAATGCTATTAGTGTAAACTTTACAGTAAAAAATGGGCCACCCTGTATAGCGACGGGTATTCTTTTTGATAATATGTAATCTTCATAATAGTTTCTATTTAAATTTATGAACATTTTTACTAAATATTATTATGTTTTCTAATAAGAATCATTATTTTTTTTAATTACTTGTACTAGATTTTATTGTAAGATTTACTAAACTTTATAGTAAGAAATATAAAATGTGCTTATAGTTATTACTAATTAATTTTTTATATGGCATTATAACGTTCCTTAACGTTTATTATCTGTAATTAAGTGGTTCTATTATAATTTATTATAAGAGGTACTATTTGGATATTATACAGTCAATATAATGTCCATAATAAAACGAGGCGCAAACCAAAGAGGTCGCGCAGCGGTGGCGGTCGCGGTCATTAACGTAAGTAATTACTAAGTAGTAAGTAATTGACCGCCACCGATCATTTGCAGAATACCACTAATTTACTCTTGCTAGCTTTTAGGCCCATGTTATTTATTCTGACCCACTTCTCTGCTTTTCTTTGGTTCCTCTGCAGTTTATCTGAGTCCTCCCCGCTCCTCATCCTTCTATATACGACGCAGTCCTCAACAAATAGACGAATGTAGGTCTCCATGCCCATGGCCAGGTCATTAATATAAAGTTGGAAGAGAAAAGAACCAACTAAAGACACTACCTTGCGGCACCCCTGAGATGATCTCGGCCCCACCAAACAGGACATTTCCAATCCGAGCACATTGTTCGCGATTTATCCATTTTTTGAGTCTAATATCTATATCAAAGTTATTTAATTTATTTTTAAGACTGTTCAAGGTCTTTATAAAATCAATAAAGACAGCATCTACCCTGTCGTTGACATCAAGTGACTCGGTGATGTCCTGCGCAAAAGCCGTCAGTGCCGTTTCAGTGGAATACCCACTTCTAAATACAAATTATCTACAATACTAAGGGTCTTTCAAAGAGTCTACAGCAGATCCAAGTTATGCTAATAGGACAATAGTTATGTGAGTTAAATTTAAGAAATCGAAGTACCTCTGCCCTCTTTTATTCATTTGGAAGGGAAGTGTTGTTAAATAATGGTCTCAAATATGGTATTATTTCGTCTTTGACAAGAAGCAATAACAGTGTCTGTTTGAAGGTTGGAGATAATGATGTTTCTTGAATGATAGAAGAGTTTTGGACTTGCATTGTCTTTATTTGTTTACATAATAATAACGTTTCAACTGTTAAGTATCTCCAGTCGAGCATGACTGAGTTGGGTGCAGTCATGCGTTTAATTCATATGCGATATTTTAAGTTTACATCTACTTAACAAGGGTTTCCAGATATTTCTTATATCTAGTAAACTAGATATAAGATTAAAAAAGTTACTTGTGTAATAAAGACCTTAAGAGGACTCTACGGTCTCTACACTACTACACATTTAAAACGAGATTTTTTCCAACGGGTTTATTAACCGATAAAGAAAAAAATGTTATACACGGTGTCCCATAACTTATGGGCCGTAGAGTAACTGGAGATACTAGACATCAAACTAAGCCGATTATGTCATATTTTTTTTTGATAATTAAAATATTAGTTTAATTATGTACTATTTTTTTTATGCTTTGGGATGTTTAAAGGGAAATATTTTGAAACCCGTTAAAGATATTAAGATCAATCAAGTATACCTTTTTGACTTTAAGAAACTATAATTAAAAAACACCTAATATCACAGTAAAAAAAATCATAAATTTATAAAGCCCAGTGTATGCACCTTGCGCCCTCTAGGTTGAATTTTTACAAATTCTTATTTCTTGCTCATAAAAACATAATATTGCCAACTTTCAATTCGATTCATTAAACCGTTTTAAAATTATGGCTTATTTTCGAGAATAAACTTTTACTTTTAACACCCTGTATCTCTAGAACGAGTAACAATCCGAAAAAACTTATATGACTTAATCGGCTTAGTTTGATGTCTAGTATCTCGAGTTACTCAACGGCCCATAAGTTATGTGACACCCTGTATATAAAATATTTTAGAAATTAAATGAAGAATATTAAAAAGTTCTTTTGGTTTGTCATAATATATATTATATATTTATATTTAAATAATTTATTTTTTAATTTAGCAATACTAGTTTTTGGGGAGTTTTTGGCCATTTGAACTTCTATTCAGAAATGCCATAAATTGAAGAAAATTGCACTAGTGCAGCTAGTGCCGTTATTCAACTTTATAATACTTAAATCATAAATAAACATTACCACACTGTTTAGGTAGGTAATAACCACTATTACAGAGTTTAATCAATAAATTGGAAACCAATTTAGAATACTGACACAAAATTAGGATATTAGTGTATTACTTACATTACTGCACAAATAGGATTTGTACTTACTTTACTTTTTATTTTACTGTGATATGTCACAGTTTCATTCATATATTTAAATATTAAATATCGCACGCGTCCATATTTGTATTTCCGTGCCTGTGCGTTCTTAGCTTAAGCTTCCTGCATCCCGGTACCGGCAGTAATGATTGGGCTCTATGTACCTTCATACGCGGTACCACAAATTGTAATTGTTCTAAATGTGCGAATAATAGTACATTTCAGAAAGGTTTAGAAAGCTCATTAGGTATGCAAAGCGACTACAGAGTGACCCAACGAATATTTAAGCCACTTTCATAATTTGGTATTAATATCATTGCAAAATTCTTTATTTTCATCAAGTGCAGGTAGTACCACCCGGGTTTAGGTCAATTTATGGGTTTTGCCTATTGTTATCCATTCACAGTGAAAATGGTGTGACAAAGGGATGCATTAGGTACATAGTATTAGGTACACTTATTTTTTTTTAAACATTATAAAAAAATACAAAATACAAAATATACATTATACCTACAGAAATTAAATTATAAAAAATCTTAATATTCTTCGCCATCTGAGGAACTGTCATCTTCTTTTGATGTTATAATTAACGGGTCGACGGTTCGATCGATTAGGTGGATCCCACATTTTCTCCTCTTCTTTAATGATATGATGAACTGCTTTTCGCCAGTTTTCTGGTGTCACTTCCTTAATGACTTGATCAAACAGTAGCTTAACGTATTTAATTTTAAATGTCTTGTTGTCTCTTGCTACAAATCCTTTCATTTGCGCCCATATAAGTTCTATAGGATTTAGTTCGCAATGACATGGCGGTATGCGCAGCAGTTACACTATGTTTTCAGCTATATCTTCCATGGCATTTTTCATAAAACTATGTTTGTGTAAATTTGCTATAGCTACTAGTTCCTTCTTTACCAAATTATCTTCTTTTTTTTTTCTTTGGTTAGTTATCATAAATAAATATAATGCACAAAATTTACCTGCGCCTATGGCCGACACCGAAATTAAGCCGAACTGGACGGAATTTCCCATTTTGTTACTACAATTTTGTGATCAACTGTAACTGGACATAATATTATATTAACTTCTTTAAAATATAATTTTAAATTAGGGCCAAGTTACACAACTGTAATCCAACTCTCGGTTATAAGGACAATGATGAATTTGTTACACACTTTTCTGTATAATATATCTAACTAATTAGTCGTACTATCAGATTAAAAACCAAATTGCGCGTAATATTATGTTTTTCGTCAGTTCCTGCAGATTTTTTTTTACAGTTCACACTGATATTTTTCGTAATCGTTGTGCAAGAAGCCAATGGACTAGAGTTTCCATGAAGAAGAAGAAGATCACCGTAAACAAAATAATTAATTTTGATATAATTTTATTTGCTTGGTAGGGGAGATGGCTTGCATTTTTAGTTCTTCTTGTAATTGATTTATTTTATATACTAACAAGGTACAAAAACAAAGTCTGGAAAAACTATTAAATACAGGTTGGGCAAAATGTTATTTTTGTTTTAAAAATCAAAAATCATTGATTTTTTAAATTTTAATAAAAAAAGTATGTCATCTCGCTTTTTTCAAATTAATACACATTATTTAAATATCAGTCGAAAAAAATAGTAGGGGAGAGTCGGGTAATCGTGCGCGGCGGCTAATCGTGCGCATGTCTTTATTTCCATAACCGGCGGTATATAATTCGAAATCGGAATTCAGGCGCCATCCCTTGCCAAGCCTGTGTACTATGATATATGAGTCAGGTGAATCGCTTTACTTTACTTATCCAAAATGGTCACTTTGTTGTTTACGTATGTCGTGTACTAGTAGATGCTTCGAAAAAAATAAGCCGTAAGTATTTCCATTTTTACATTTTTTGATAATCGTGTGCGTTAATACATTGCTTAATGAGTCCTCTTAACATTGACATATATAATTTAGGCAAAAAAATGTTTTATATTGTTTTAAAGAATTTAAAACCGAATCTGCCACTTTCGGTTAATCGGGCGCAGTGCGCACGATTAGCCGCCATGTATTTACCATGTTAAGAATGCGTTGTAAATAACACAGCCACACAAAAAATTGGTCAGGCCACGTTTACTATATGCTTTTGGGGGCGCTAAATCCAAATCCGAGGTCCAAAAAAGTCAGCACGTCAGAGTTTTGGAATAACCTCAAAAGAAACCATAATTACAGTCTTAAATATCTTAGATTATAATATTTTGCATTTTTGCAGATTCCGAAATACCAACGTAAAATAACAAAGGCGCAATGGAATCCAGAAATCATGATTCAGGCTATAAGAATAAATAAGTATAATCTTAGCTTCAATAAATTATTTTTTTCGTTTCCCTTTTCAATGCGCACGATTATCCTATTCATGCGCACCATTAGCCGCATACGTCGGGTAATTGTGCGCAGTGTCATTTTTTGAAATTTCGAATTTTAAAGTCACAGTGTGCATTTTTATTTAAAATTAATTACAGAATATTAAAGCCAAATCGTTAAAGAATCTTGATAGCGAACCTAGAAGTCCAATCTTTTGTCATTTCGGAAATATTACAATTTTGGCTTAGGTGCGCACCAATACTCCCCCCTACAAATTACAGCCTGAATATTTGTATTAATTTTTAACTATATTTTTACATAATATCATTCTTTTTTTTTTTTGTAATTTGGGTTTTTTACTTTCCATTGTAGAAAATTTTCATATAATAATAACTTTTATTGTTTGATAAATGGTAAATTATAACAAATATAGGTATTCAAAATATATATTGTAAAGGCACAGCCATATCAAGGCGAGATTTAGCTGCATCGAACCGTGCACGGCTATGTAAATACAATAAGCAACAACTGTGCAAAAATAATAATACTATTTATATAAGTGCTAACACTAAAATATAAAAATAAATAATTACTATTACTATACTATACTACTATTACATAATGATGCCACACACATTAATTTTACAGTATTAAGAAGGCAAAATATTGAAGGCCTAAGCAGCGTTAATTATTTGAGAAGTTAGCAATATTTTCTTTTAAAATTCTTGGGGTTTAACAGTTTTAATTGGCTTTTCAAACTATTATAAATATGTGGCGCCCGATATTTAAAGCATCTCTGTAACAAGGCTATCCTATGTTGCGGAATATAAAAGAGGAACCTGTAACGAGTACCTCGTTGATGGATATGGCTTCCAGACACGAGCAAGTTATATAGAAAAGAAGGAGACCCAGTAAGAACAATTTTATGGACGAACACTGCAAAATGAAGTTTCCTTCTATTTTCCATATTACCTAAGCCACTTAAGCTCAAGCAATGAGTTCGATATGTGATCATATTTTCTTAGTAAACACACATAGCGACAACATGAGTTTTGCACCTTCTGGGTCCTTCTCTTCTCTAGAAGGGTAAGGAAAGAGCCATAAACAAATGAACAGTAGTTAAAATGTGACAGCACCAATGATTCAGACAAAGTCCTCCTAAGACTTTTGGACAAAATATGCCTGTTTGCGTATAATATTTTTAGTCGATAAAATGCCTTTTGGATGGTTTTATTAACATGTTCATTAAACTTTAGCTTTGAATCAATTATAATGCCTAGAGATTTCGTAACATTTTTTACTGGTAAAGAAATAAAATATTCTCGTTTATAAAACATAAAAGACGCTTAAAATAAACAACCCTAAGCAACCGTCAAACTTATTCTCAACGAAGACAAACATAGACTTATTCTATGACAACCGCTCAAAACTCACTAAATACGAAAACTTGGCGAAAATAGGTAAAAAAATGCAGGAATTTAACTATTTATATTTTAAAATTAATGAAAAATAAAGTATTACTTCTGGCGTTATAAGACAATAATGCCTATCAGGCAAAAATCCTTCGGGCCAAAGGCCCTCGGGCTTGTTGCTTTCACCTTCCGGGCATTAAAGTATACTTAACGCCTTTGGCACATAAATAGTTATTCTTAAAAATAACATAGAAAAACAAATTCTAAATAAACTAACAAGACAACAATAGTAAAAATAAATACTTCAAAATTGTACAAAAGCTACTTTATAAGATGTTCAAAATGCAGCAGAATATTTATTTATATAAAATTTGTTTCCTATGACTTCGTACGACCAGAATAAGTCACTCTATGACAAAAGTTAGTCTCTTCCCGTGCTTTGAAGATCCATTTCTGTTTTTCACAACCCTTTAAAAGAAAGAGAGAAAATATGTTTGCTAAATTTAAATTATACTAATACAAAATTCTATTTCCACTTTTAAATGTTATTAATTAAATAATACTTCACCATTTATTCATCAATATTCAATTTTTAGAATATTTTAATATACTTTAGGCAACCAGATTTACTCCCACATGTTTAAATCGGCAAAAAAGCTTTTAATGTTTGGAATTTAATAAATAAATTTCTATTATTTAACCCATGGTAAAATTTCAATCCTCACTTTCAGCTAGCACTGACGATCGCGAAAGCCGAAAGCGCATTGCTACAAAACTAATTAAATGAAGCATCTACAGGTAATACAAAATATTTTTCTTCTAATAAAATAAACGGCAACTGGCATTGTGGTTAAATGTCACAGTCATCAGACCCATACCTAATGACTATAGCGACTAAATAGTTTATTTAGGGACGTGCCTGAATAACAAAATCATAGCGCTTGCGGTACAATGAGAAACATCTTCAACGGAGAAGTGCGCGTAATATTATTATATACTAGGGCTAACCAGACACACACAAGTTTAACATCCGAATGGAGGACAGTCCCAGCCCGGATGAAAGAAAATAGGATATAACAATATCATCCCGAGAAATAGGGCACGCACCTTATTAATGATGAGCTGTTGAATTTACAAGAAGATCATTATGAAACCGATGTACGTCTTTAAAAAAAACATTTAGCATCAGAAGTGATTTTAATCAGTACATACAAGGAACATCTTTCTCAATAGTATTCAGTATGAAACACTGATGTAGTATCAAAAACGGCAAAGTCCCGGTTGATGGAGAAGAAGCAGGTATATTTAAAGAAAAACTGAACAAAATATTAGCTTCCCCTTATAAACCCGCTCTACAATATACTATGCAGACATAAATAGGAAGACAAAAATCACAAAGTCATGGTCTCAATCATGTAATAAAATCAACTAAGGTGACATGTTTCGCTCTTTACGGAGCATCATCAGACCTTCATTAAAACCAATAAATGAAATAACACATTAAAAACAAGACGAGTACCATGTCAAAATAAACAGGTTACGATTAATCTTAAAACTAACACCTACAACATGATTGAGACCATGACTTTGTGATTTTTGTCTTCCTATTTATGTTGTTACTTTGGTCTCTTTGAGAAAATGGACGATTTTTTCGAATACTAAGCAGAATTCCATCCGATACAAGCATGTGCACAAAATAATCATGTCAACCTCACCTTAAATCTTTAAACTCCAATAGATTTACATAGAAAAACACAAAGTAAGTGCATGAGCATGCAACAACAGATGGTTGCATAAATAAATATTATTCTAAATTAGAGTATTAAAGATAAAATTTATTCAGACGCTGGCAAGGCTAACATTGTATTTGTGCGAAATCACCTCATATTTTACAAGAATGGAATCAGTGACACTCTCAGTTGCCAACTTTTGCAAAATCAAAGACCATTTCGCGCAAACACAAAGTAGAAATTGCTAGCCGCTGATTAATGTTGGTCTTTTTAATATGCAGTTAAGCCAATCGAGAAGGATCTTTCTTTGTGCAACCCGCTGTTTGCAGTCAGGAACAAGAAAGTATTTATCCTAGGGGTTCGATCAGATTTGGCTCTTCTAGATAGGCTACTGTATATGCAGAAAATAATTACTTTTCGGAACAATAATAAATATCTTTTGAAATAAATTTGATAGCCTTAATTGTTACAAATGGAAGGTAATGCAACTTATTAGTTTAGAACATACCTAACCTGTTTGTATATTGTTTATGATGTCCATTAAAAAAATAACTAAATGGCGAAATGCTATAAATACGTCATTGAATTGGTATGGTACTTTAGTCATTTCAACATTCAAGAGCATTATCATACAAGAAACTTTTTTAGCTTCCAACAAACAAACCAAGATGGTTAAAATATAAATTTAATTGCTGGAGCTCGATAAATAAAACCCTCGTAATTGAGAAGTGCACTTTTGCAAACTCGGTAGGGAAAGACAAAGTAATTTCGATACTGGAGGTTGATAATTAAAGTTCAATGAAAAGGTATTGGTTGAAAAGTACATTAATAATTTTGGCCACTTTTTCCATATGCTTCTTTAAAACAATATTCACTTTGTAAACGGTCAATTTGCATTTGTACATTCGTACAATGTTTTTTAGTTAGTATATAGCATTTTAATAAATGCTATACCGGGTGTTGCATCGTCGAGCGGGAAATAGGAAATCCCATGTAATTTTAAATGGGGTCAATTATTGGCTTCCCTAATTATTTTAGAGAAAAATTCTATTTAGGTTTATTAAAGAGCACTAAAACCCACATTCAAAAGAATAACTTTAGATATTTTTGATAAGCCCGTTTACGGGTTATCGCCGGTTTCTTTTTAACTATTTCTCCTTTTTATGGTCCCGTATTTGCGGGCACCAGTCAAGGTAAAAGATGACTGTCAAATAAAGTTGTCATTTTGAAATGTGTGCTTTATTGTTATAAAAACTCGTACATCGAAAATATTAGCCATGAATTACACTTCTGAAGAAAAAATATTGATGATTAAATGGTATTATCAAGGAAATAGTTATCAAAATGTGTGAGACATGTTTGCTGCTCTGTATCCGAATAGACCGATACCTGCAAAATCTATAGTCAACAGGACTATCAAGAAATTTGAGACAAAAGGCACTGTAATAAATAACTGCAGATGTGAAGAAAGGCAGGAACAAAGAAGAGATGCAAGAAATGATAGGGACTTGTAAGTTTTATTGTGCGTGGAAGAAAATGATGGGAAGATCAGCACAAGGAAACTTGAGGATGACATAGGACTAGATCACACCACAGCGTTACGAGCTTTGAAACGATATAAATAATAATCATACAAATATGAAAAGCACCAAGAGCTAAGAGATAGGGACGAAATACGACGACAGGAGTTTTGTTTTGGTATGATTGAAAGAGCAAACATGGATAGGGAATTTTTAAAAATTTTTGTTTCACTGACGAATGCACATTTACCTTAAACAATGAACCCAATGTTCAAAATTATCGATATTGGAGCAAAAAAAACCAACACAGGTTTGTCGAAACAAGGACGCAATATCCACAAAAAGTTAATGTTTGGGCTGGGATTTTCGGAGAAAATATTATCGGGCCATTATTTCTTACACAAAATTTAAATGCAGAATATTTTTTGGAACTACTTGAAGATCATATTTTACCTACTTTACATGATGCCGCCAGGAAAAATCAGGAAGTTTGGTACCAAATGGATGGCTGCCCGGCACATAGTACCCTGGCGGTCCGGGAATATTTAAACCGTGCTTTTAATGGAAATATTATTGGCTTAAATCATACAGTAAATTGGCCAGCCAGGTCTCCTGATTTATCGCCAAATGATTTCTTTCTCTGGGGCCATTTAAAAAACAGGATATACAAAGATAAAAATACCCAAATCTAGACGATTTAAAAATTTCTATTTCTGCCGAATGCAATAGAATTTCAGTTTACCAACTAGCGAATGTAAGAAGAGAATTTTATGATCGCCTCGGTTATTGTCTAGCAGTCAATGGAGGAATATTTGAACATCTTCTTAAATCCTAAAGTTCTAACAATTTAATAGTACCTATCTATTAATATTAATTAATAACCTTGTAATTGGATACTTTATTTTAGTTTTATTCAGATTAATTTGTACTCATAAATACACCTTTAATATTTTCGATCTACGAGTTTTTATAACAATAAAGCACACATTTCAAAATGACAACTTTATTTGACAGTCATCTTTTACCTTGACTGGTGCCCGCAAATACGGGGCCATAAAAAGGAGAAATAGTTAAAAAGAAATCGGCGATAACCCGTAAACGGGCTCATCAAAAATATCTAAAGTTATTCTTTTGAATGTGGGTTTTAGTGCTCTTTAATAAACCTAAATAGAATTTTTCTCTAAAATGATTAGGGAAGCCAATTATTGACCCCATTTAAAATTACATGGGATTTCCTATGTTCCGCTCGACGATGCAACACCCGGTATAATACGTATACTCAACTGGATGTACAGTATTGTACAAAGTGCTGTGTCGTTGTGCAGTACGTAGAAAATCTCATGTAATTTTTGAAAATATGGAATATTAGCTCCCCTTTTAATTATAAAGATAAATATTATAAAGTTCTGGCAGTTGTAACCTAAAAAACTGTTTAATAGTCTATTGGTAAACCAGTTAGTTAACGTTTTTTTATAAATCTGCAATATTTATATTTACCCCGTATTTCTAAGCCTCATTTAAAACTCTTTTAGCAATAACGTTTTAAATCAATATTTTCCATATTATAGTAAAAATTTGACTTTAAAATGTCATTGTTAAATTTAACTAGTAATTGTGGTGTTGCTTACTAATACAGAGCCACAAATAAATAACAAAACTGCAGAAAGATTTATCATCATAATTGGTTAACTGAAAATAGGTAATGTGTGTTATTTTGGGTACGGATCTTGGTCTTGATCTTGATGCTTTTCAATTAATCTCAATAATAAATTTAATCAGAATGATTGGGGAGCCAAATTCGACATCTACAAAAATTGTATGGGATGTCCCGTCTAACAATGCAACAACCTGTTTGTCTTTTTAAGGATTATATTTTTTGAATTATTAGTTCTTTATCATTAAACTAAGTCAATTTAAATAACTGCATACAATAGCCGTTGTCTGTATCATCCAAAAAAACCATCGTATTTATGGCCGACCAAATTTATAAACGTAACCATGGAAACACAATGAAAATGACCATCTGTTTCTTGGGTTACTTATCCACACGATGATGTAATAACCTCTGAATATCATGCCTTGCAATCTTGTGTCATATACCGAATTAGTCAAAATATGAGATTTTGACATAAAAAAAGTGCAATTTTTAATTATGAGAGTTTTATGTATTGACCCCTAGTACTTATTAGAACTAATTGATTTATTTGTATCGTTTTAAACAACAAAATTTAAAAAAAAACATATATATTACAAAAGTATCATACAAAAAATTTACAATATTTACAAAATTTTTGAATGGTTTGGTGAATACTGACATGAAAGTGCAGAATGAGAATTTTGGCAGCTTCTCCTGATATTTGGTGTGGTGTCGCGAATAGTGTGGTTTTACCACCAGCCACTTCCACCTCCGCTTCCACCAGAAGACCAGCCTCCTAAAAAGAAGAAGATAAATATGAAATCATTGTAATGTTATTACGAAACTAGTGTGAACATTTTGTATTATGCGATAATTAGGGAAGGTTGACGTATTCAATAATTAAATGGATTTGAAAAATAGGTACCTATAATCGGTTTTATTTTACGTTACTATTAAAAATTTACAACATTAAATTGTTTTGGTGCTACATTGTGATTAATTAAGCAAATTTTATTTACTTACCTCCGCCTCCACCTCCTCCAGATTTCCATCCACCTCCACCTCCTCCTAGAGACAAGCCACCTAAATATAAAAAATATATTTTGTAAAAATATAATTGGTAATTTTTATATATTTTTTTCTTCTATAGTATAATGTTTTATTTAAAATATATGATGTTTAAATTAAATCTAAGCAGGCCATTTATGTGTGAAAATACCTAGTTGCTTCTACTATTTAAGAGTCGCTCTACGCTCAATCAATATCAATGCGTTTTTGGTCAAAGTACTTGAAGAAAATAGAGCCACATCACGTTGCGCCAGTTGAACAAACTACTCTATTGATATTTCTTAAATTAAAATCTTTCATTTTCTTACCTCCACCAGACTGCCATCCGCTGCTACCGCCAGATTGCCATCCGCCGCCGCTACCGCCAGATTGCCATCCGCCGCCACCACCAGATTTCCATCCGCCTCCTCCACCACCAGATTGCCATCCACCTCCGCCTCCGCCGCCGCCGCCGCTGGGCACAATGATTTTAATAATTTTAACGGTTCCACCGGATCCACCACCTAATCCTCCTCCTCCTCCGGATTGCCAGCCGCCTCCACCTCCGCCAGATTTCCATCCGCCTCCACCACCTCCTGGAAAAAGATTTAAATTAAATTTGAAATAAACTAAAAGTAACTAAAATGTTTCATCCTCCTCACATTGTAAAAATAAAACAATTATGACGGAGTAATAAAAAGTTTACCATTTTTAAAGACAGATGGATATGTTTTGTCCACTAGCAGGGAAAATTAAGTTATTAGACTTTCTAAAAGGCCGTTCAACAATGTTCTCGTTATTGGTCAGGCTAGTTTGAAGATCTAGTCTGTCTTTCAAAGCTATTCAGTTTACATTTTAAGGAGTCTATTAACCTAATCCCAACCATAAATGAATGGCATGCACCATGCACTGCTTGAAAAAATGAAGTTTTGGTGAATTTTGGTTTAGGAACGTGGTATTTGTGGTACAAGACAGGGACATAGATCTTTTCCCTGTTGCTGCTTGATGTGCTACTAAGGAGAAATGCGCGTTTTTTTTTGCTTAAAATGTTTCTTTAATTAAATTATACGTTACCGATTTCTAGATAATATTTGTATTTATAGTTAAATATGGGTTTCTGTTTAAAGATTGATACATCCAGTAGAAGATTTGAAGCATATATTTTGAGTCATTGTCATATTTGTTGTGATGAAATTTGTTCGTGACATTTTGTTTTTTTTTGACTCATCTAGTTATCCTCATTTTTATAGGAGCTTTAAACATTTCAATTTGATGCTATATGTTTTATATTATTGTTTAAAAGGAATGACAATGAGTGGGTATTTATACCAATAGGGCAAAATATGGTTTTTTGACAATGACATTTTAAGTGGCCAATGATTTGAATATAGGTACTTTACCGTTTACTCCGTTAATTGGGAACTAATTTATATAGAGACATGATGGTGCTATAGACACCATGTTTTATAGGTGATGGTTATATCATATCTCGTGGTTAATATCTGAAATTAAAATGGCCTTTATATTGCCCGGATTGAACAATGCTGGTATCATCTAAGAACGATCGTCTGGCGTCAACCTATTTAAGCGCTAAAAGTGACACTGGTAAAGAATATTAAGTGGATACCAAGCGAACTGGTGGAAGAATATTAAGTGCAAATAAAAAAACTTTCCAAAAATTAAACGAGATTACGAGAATCGAAACGAACAAAAAGAAAGCATCAAAAAGCTTAATCATCTACAATTAAAATTGGAACAATCCCGAACAAAAAAGTAAGAAATTATTTTAACTTTTAATTATTTAATAATGTGTGTGTAGAATAAAGTGTTGTGTACTGATCATGCAAAAAACATAGGTAGTAATTATATGAAGTTAGTATCGTAAATTAAAAAATACAATTTTAGATGGTAAACAAATACCACGACCAACATTAAAAAATATATTAGAAGAAGGGTTAAATTATAAAAAAATAACCACTAGAAGGAATGATGATGACGATAAAATAATTTTACCGTATCCTCCTCCAAATCCTCCTCCAAGTCCACCTCCTCCTAATTGCCAGCCTCCTATAGAAGAATTATTTATTATAATTAATCTATGTAGATTTTTATGGTTATTGTTTATTTTTGTAAAAAAAATGTATTGTCTATTTCAGATGGCATCCTATGTTGTATATTTTATTACCTGCTTTAAGTTTTGTTGAAAATCATAAAATATTACCATAACTTGGCATTACTGCTTTTCTTAAATATTATGATCAGAAACTTATAACTTGAGAAACATTTTAGTTAATTTACTTACCGCCGCCAGACTGCCAGCCCCCACCTCCTCCGCCAGATTGCCAGCCGCCGCCTCCGCCGCCGGATTGCCAGCCGCCACCTCCTCCGCCAGACTGCCAACCGCCACCTCCGCCGCCAGATTGCCAACCACCTCCACCGCCTCCGCTAAGGATACCGGCTAAAAAAGAAAAATTACATTAAAAAATAAATGTTGGTTTGTGGTTTGTGACAAATATAATTAAAAATAAGTTGTGTCTGCACTTGCATTTAGGTTATGGCTTTCCATAGAGTATAATAAGGACGAAACGGTCGTCATTATCTACCTGTGCCCCAGGGAACCCATTGTTTTGTCGTCTCTGTGTACACAGCTTTATCCTCTTCCCGTTAATTTTCCTTTTTTTTTAATTGAAAATGTTTGGAATTTTACACAATGATTTTTTTAATTGAAACAATTGTATAGAGTTTAAAAAATAACTTTTAGAAAAATATATAAAATAACCTTTGGTAAATTTCAGCTGGGAGGAAGTTCCTCCTCTTATATTTTTATTTGTAGTTTTTCAGAATTAATTTCTAAATTCATTTTCTGGCTTCTCGAATTATTTAGAGTAATATAACATAGATTTTATAACCAAATCAGGTAATGCCCCTCTTCAAAAATATTTATGGCAGTACAACAAAAAAAGATCTAGTGCATAATATAGAAAAATTACTTATTAGTTTAGAGACCTATACGATATTACAGCTATATAAATTTTACCAAGATCACTTCTAAATCTATAAATCTTCATAACAATTATTTCGAAATTTGAAAAAGGATTTATGATATACATTATTATTCTTTTTGCATGTTCAATATGTTAGATTCGAGATCATAAAAATTTAAATTTATTTTTTACTTGCAATCACCAAAATTAGTATTTCAGCAACGTAGATACAAACAAATTTGGCAATTGATTCGTCTATGATCTAACTAGTTGCGAGGATAATAAAATATAAAAATAAATGACCTTAAAATCGTTAAAAAAAAACTAAATAACGTAATTTTAAAGATAATAATAATTATAAATGATTCGCACCAATTTGTAGTATTTTATTATCAGTTACTTTACAATTAAATAAAAGTTTTTCTCGACACATTTTATTCATTATTAGTCTATTGAGTTGTAGTTTTTATAATTTTCTTATTTACTTAATTTCTTTTAGTGCTTTGAGCCTAATTATAAATAAAGTTAAAGTTCTTTCCATTCCTACTATCTCTACTTCTTTGGCATTTTTAAACAAATAGTGAACCAAATTCATTTCTATAATTTTTCACTACCTAAATGGTACATCACTTAAAATTGTTTCAAGAAATATTGTGTCATTGTAATATATTGATCAACATTGGTTTCTCTGTTATTTATAAATGTAAAAACAACGTTATTCAACGTTTTTGATGTTCTTTCTTGTACCCTTTACTTTATTTAATTTGAAATTGATATTGCCCTTTTTTAAAGTGGATGGATTTTTAAGGTTTAAAAATTTTTTTACAATTCTGACGTTGCAAAACATGGAAAATTTAAAAGTTTCACAAAAATAAAATTAAACTACAAATTCAAAATATCTGCTGTTTGATGCATTATATTGTTCGGGGTTTATTTTTTGCTACCATTAAAAAATAAAATATATTTTTTTGTAGCTTAAAAAGTATTTTTATTATATTTAGACTAGCAACAGTACTGGTTGTCATTTTTTCTATTTTTTTCTAAGTAAAATAAAATATTTAATCACAAACCTCAATTATTTTACCGGTATTTTCAGTGTCACGTTAGTAAATAAGCGCTACTGAGTCGTTTGCTGCAAGTTCTAGATCTTTGGTAATATCGCTATATAAGCATAATTCTCTAGTGTGCAAGCAGACGTATACGATGCTTTAATTAGTACAATATCAGGTTATAAATACAGAATACAATAATTACTAAAAACCGGCTGCTTGCTAGTGATGAGACTAGTATTTTAGAAGGCGATTACTAATTATAATAAAGTTAACGTCAAGTCATTCATAAAAATCAACATTATAAATAATGAAAGCTAATTAGAAAATACCATGAATAGTTGCTTTAAAACAAATTTTTTTAAATAAAAATTGTAGCAGTTTTCTCTCAACAGAATCATATATTAAGGAATAAAAACGAATCTAAATAGATCAGTTTGATAATAAAAATGAATATTCTTTTAAAGATTTGATAAACTGAAATTAGATGAATGGAAAGAAATAAGATTTTCTTTCACTAATATTGGTGAAATTTCGCCAACCAACAAAATCCCTCTAATCGATTTTTCAGGCACTAAGATCTCGGTAGTGTTGGATGACTGAAATATGATTTTCAATTCGCTGGGAAGAATTATAATTGCCGTTGAATATGAAACAGGTTTTACAAAAAATTTTCTGTGAACTCAGAGAAATCACCTTTACATCACTTAGCGCGATTTTGTTTATTTGGCAAAATGTCACTATTAGCGACATTTTGCCAACCAACAAAATCCCGCCGAACGATATTTCAAACGTGATTTTCTCGGAACCCACACAAACAATTTTGTAAAAACCTGTTTCATATTCAGCGGCAAGTATAGTTCTTTCCAGCGAATCGAAAATCCGGTGACATGCGTCAGCCAGTGCTGAGATTTTAGCGCATGAAAAAACGATTAGCGGAGTTGGCAAAATGTCACCAGTAGCTACCACTTTAACAATAAAATATTTCTTTAAGTTAAAATGAAAGCTGTCAGGATATAAAAGTCCACAAATAAAAATAATTAATATTATTATTAAATTTCAAATATTTTTTTGTTTTGGAAAAAGTTAAATGAAAATACACGTTGCTACCGAAGCCGAAATAAATGCGTACCTTTTCTATCAAAATTACAATTTTTATTATACCTATTTTAATGTTACACTATACTATAATTCGGACAATTATTAAAAAAAAACGAACAATTACAATGAATTTGAAAGTTTTTCCAATTTTTACAAAAATTTATTTAATTTAAAAAAAAGTCGTAAATGAGGTTTAGAATTTTATTTTACATTAAAGTGGTTTGTTCTAAACTTTGTTTTTATCAAAATGTTTTAACACAAAATAAACCTTTTTCTAAGATTTGGTTTTTATATTTTTGAAGTGAAATTTGTTGTTTTTATTATTTAAAAATATATTTCCAATGTTATCCGAATAGACTTTGGTACGTTTTTCATTGAAAAATAACGTTAAAATAGATTGTAATCTCATACAGCAATAATTATTGTTATTAAAAAAACAAATACATACCTTGAGCCAAACTGGCGGCAGTAGCTACTACTAAGAGGCAGACGAACACCTGAAACCGAAAAAAATATTAATGAACTCATCCTCTTCCGCACATTGTTTTTAGAATGTAACGTTAATGTTACGTAATAAACGAAACCACAAAAATACAATCGGTAAATATTTATTTACCTTCATGTTTAAGTCCAAAAGGTGACTGACTTATAATATTTTATCTCGGATGAACTTATATAGTTGAGATTCAAGCCTTGATGAGTGCCCCCTTTCTAAAATTCCCCTAGTCATCGTGTGTATACATCCCCCCATGTTTCAGAACACCCAAACTTACAAATTACAATAATTATTTCGATACTTACAATACTACGGTTTGGTAAATGTAATGGGTCTTCACTTACCGGCGCGGCGACTTCTCAACCTGTAATCAGTCAGCCAGCGTTTGCACAATTTGATCCAGTTCGTTAAAATTATCTAAATCTGTAAATTAGTACTTACGCTAAGCAGTTATTATCAGAATAACATCAGCAGCTCCTTGTTGCAATAATGAAAAAATAGGATATTTTAATATATAAGTGCATCTTCGATAACGCCGGTTATACCATCGGAATATGCTCAATTTATACAGTGTGGTCGATTAACTGTGCAACAAATGGGAAAATGTTTTATTAGTTAGGTTCATAACCGAAATTTAAATACGGCCTAAAGTTGGTGCAGGCCCTATATGAGATGTAGTTAGAATGACTTCAAATCAAACAGCATAAAGGGTAGGTCAAGAATATTGCTCCAGATTAAAGTACTCTTATGGCCAAAAATAGAGAAAAAAATACATATACTAATAAAAAAAATTAAATTTTAAATTAGCCCCGAATAATGATTTTTTTATAAAAGGTGATTTACGACGAGCTTGCATTAGAACTTTTGAGGAAACTACTGAAAATCTTTTTTTTTGAAAATCTGTAGGTTTAAGTTTATCGATATGCTCTCTTAAACTAAAATATTAACATGTTCCTGACACTGAGTAGCTTCAACTTTCATTTTTTAAATACAATATAGCATTTTTTATTATATTTTTGGGTTTTGCATTAAATTATAATTACATTTTATGGAACACGTTTTTTACCTAAGTCTACTCATTTCTGAGATATCTGCATATTTTGTAATTATTTTATAAATGCATAGCGATGAAATTATCCGTATATATTTTTACCTTAGCTTCTGGACTACATTTTTTTTTGTTATTGTATAGTTAAAGAATCAACAACTCTTAAAAAATAATTAAACTTAGCATAAAATATACAGGGAGGTCAAAATTAAGGGCTCATTGTAAAAAACTTGAAACATTTAAAACTTCCTTATTTTAAATGGAACACCCTGTATATTTTTATTTTATATGATGGTAAATTAACTGCTCCTTAAAATTGTTATAACCCTTTCTATACCTATGTCAACCCGTTTCCTTAGAATATCAAGTTTTATTTTTAAATACGATTTTTTCAAACGTGCCATAAAAAAATATAAATCGATACTCCATAGTGATATTTTATATTCTTCTTCTTCTAATATTAATGTACAAGGTAGAACAATTATGACCCCAAATTTTACGTTATTTTTATATATTGTATGATTCGAAATTATTCTGCTTCACTCTGAAGTTTTACAATAGTAATTTGTACTTCAAGAGTGGATATGATGTCCATATCGCACGAGGAAGTAAATTGAGTACGACGACGCAGGCGGAATGCTCAAACTTCCGAGCGCAATATGGACAATCCACTCGAGTTGTAAAGTATTATTTTTTCTACGACTAAACTTCCGAACTGTATACTAAAAATTTCAAAAAAGTTATTTATTAAATCATGCATTATAACTTGTATTTTTAGTTGGCCGTGAACTTGTAAAAAAGATAATAAAAAACAATTGAATAAAATGGTATTTCGTTGGAAAATCATGGATCAAATTACATTGTAACATATTTATCGATTTGGGTCGTTTCTTATATTTACACAAAATCACTTTGAATATTATATCTATCTTTCTCACAATAGGCCTTTTGCAGAACAACAGAAAAATATATATATATTAATAGAAATGGATAATTTCTTTTTCAAAACCATATAGCCATTTTTATTAAATTGTTCAGCTGAAATTTATTCTTTGTTCACTTGCGTAACAAACCTGAATAAACCCTTTTTTTTCTGAAAAGTAAATTATAAAAGTTTACATATCTTTGAAAATTCCACATTAAGGTATATCTTTGATAACACCATTAAAAATCTTGGACAATTATCCATCATTTTGGTCTTATGCTCATTGGCGTACCGACTTTAATAAGAGGCGGGGAAGCTGTTGAAAGTGTAATCATTTAAATCGCTGTGACTTATGAACGACTTATCCGATTTTAGCAAACTAAAAACTGTTTGGAAGAGAAATGTATGCACTTTCACCAATCGTATTTAGTTGTATATAATAGTTCTCAAAAGAAATGCTAGAGGGCACAATTTGTAATAACACATTTTTTGATTTTACTCCGATAAAATAAATCATACGGTATAATTATGATACCATAGTCGGAGAGTAAATGAAATTTGCTAGACAAAATATAAAAACTGCAGCTCGATATCTCCGTTCGTTTCAGCGTTATCGCGAATAGAATAATTTTTAAACTTTTAAATAAAGAATATTTTTTAGAAAAAAAGTGGGACGCCACTGATATTTTTCTATGTGGATATTATTTCGGATTAGCCTGGTCAATTCTGCATAAAAATGTTTTCTTGCGTTTTTCTCTTCAGGCACACCGTTCTTAATTAAAATAATTAAATTAAAATAGACGGGCGGGGTGGTCATTTCCAACAATTAAAACAAAATTTTTCATTATCAATGTTAATAAAAATAATAAATAGTAAAGCTAATTTAATTTAATTATTTTAATAAAGAACGGTGTGCCTGAGGAGAAAAACGCAAGAGACCATTTTTATGCAGAATTGACCAGGCTAATCCGAAATAATATCCACATGGAAAAATATGGGTGGCGTCCCACTTTTTTTCTAAAAAATATTCTTTATTTAAAATTTTAAAAATTATTATATTCGCGATAACGCTGAAACGAAAGAAGATATCGAGCTGCAGTTTTAATATTTTTTCTAGAAAATTTTATCTTCTTTTCGATTATATATAATTATACGTATGATTTATTTTTTCGGAGTAAAATCAAAAAATGTGTTATTATTACAAATTGCGCCCTCTAGCATTTCTTTTGAGAACTATTATAGAGAGCTAAATACGACTGGTGAAATTGCATACATTTCTCTTCCAAACAGTCTTTAGTTTGCTAAAAAAGTCGTTTATAAGTTACAGCGATTTAGCTGATTACACTTTCAACAGCTTTCCCTCTCTTATTAAAGTCGGTACGCCAATGAGCATAAGACCAAAATGATGCATAATTGTCCAAGCTTTTTAATGGTGTTATCAAAGATAATAATAATTTATGTGGAATTTTCAAAGATATGTTAACTTTTATAATTTACCTTTCAATTACGCCCTCTTGCGGCAAAATGCGGAACTTAAAAATTATTTTCAGGATTTTCTCATGGCAACTTTAATTATAATTTTTTTTTCCTGAATTTCTATGCCCAGTAGTTTCCGAGATATGGCCGCTCGTCACCCTTAATAAATCACTCGGTACTTATAATTTCTATTTTTCATCCTAAGTAAATACAAATGTTCATTTTGTATATTACATTTTATGCATTAAATCTTGTAGTAATTTTCTAGAAATTTAGATTAAGTGAATCCAAACAATATATTATATAAATTCTTTTCCAAAGTTACCAGCTCCATGTAAAATTATTATATCTACTTTAAATAACTTGCATATATTTTGAGATGTTGGAAAATGTGTGAGAATTTTTATTAAAAAAAAAATAATTCCCAATAATTTTTACAATACAATGAACTTTCGTAATTTCTTTTAGGATTTTCATTGGCTTGAATCTTTTTTCTCAATTTTTTTTCTGCATGAAAATTACTTTCTCACACCCACAATACCACCTTTCCATTGGTGAAAACAGAAATTCAAAATCTTAGATTTTTTGTAATTCGTTTAAAAGACCGCAGTTTAACTTGGGAAATTCTAGCGTATTCGGATTCGGATTCACTTAAAGTTTAACTTAAGCCACTTAAATCTATTTTTTTTTATGTTGGCCAACAAATAAATCCGCAGCGTGCCGCTGTTAATATCCAATTGTTTCGTCATGTCTTGTTTATGTATTGTTAATTCTGTTTAAGTAAACCAAAATAAAAACAATATTATAAATAAAATAGATTTTTACAAGTATCTTTATAAAGAGCATGTTAAAAATAAGCGCGGCCTGCGACTGGACAAGTGCCCTTATTATAGCTTTATATAACATGTACATTGTACGTATTTTATACCAATTATTCACTAGTTGTTTAATAAAAAAATATATTTATAAAGAAAATACGACAAATAATTTTTGTAAATTAGTATATTAAAATTTTATACAGGGTGATTCCTAAGTTGATACTTCTTTTTTAGCTGCGTATAGAAGGCATTAAAATAAACAACATTTTTAAATACCTTTTTTCAAAAAACCAAAAAATAGAGTAAGTACTTACATTTATTTATTACATTACAAATCAAATACGGTTCTGCCTAACTTGCCCGTTGAATAACATTAAGAAAACTTCTGGGTCTAGAGAAGATACAACCGCACTTTTCCGACACTCACAATAAATTAGCACCATAATTAGTGCATTGTTTTCAAATTTTACCATTTTCACCATTTTATTAAAATTACTTTGCTTCAGAAAACCATAGCGCGCAGCGAATTGATAAAATAAATAACTGACGACCGATCCGTAAAATGCATGACTAACATACAAAAAACGGAGAAAAACAATATAAAGTAAAGGGCTACGTTTTAATTACCAGGCCCGCACTTAGATTTTTTACTTCTGTAACTCGGCTATTTTTAAGTTTTTTGATAAAGTTGTTTATTTTAATGCCTTCTATACACAGCTAAAAAAGAAAAGTATCAACTTAGGAATCACCCTCTACATCGTTAATAATAATGGTAGGCTTTAAAACAAAAATTGTACTTCTTAAACAAACAATAATTATTATGCTTTGGTCAAAAATCGAATTTTGAATTTTTCAAGAATATGTCAAAACAATATTTCACATCAAAGCCTATAGCTTCTTCGTTTAAAAACGGCATTTTGAAAAGCACATTCTTTCTTGTGAACTTATTTTGACATATAAGTTATATAAATCTTTAAATTAGTACAAATTATAACCAGAATAACAGCAGCTTCTTGTTGCAATAAGGAAAAATTATTATTATGACTTCAATAAGTGCATCTCTTATAGAACAGGTTATTATGTTGTTGGCAAACAAGAATTTAAAACTATAATAATAATTTACGTCACGTAAATGAAATAAAGCAATAATAAGAAATATGCTTTATCGGCTGGTAACCACCTTTGATAACGGTGTTTTTTGCCTGATAAGATCTACCGCTAACTTTGTATCTTTTAAAATTTAATGAAATTGTTAGTTATTTAATTTATGCCTAGTTTTACATATTTATGTTTCTTTCACTCAAAACTTAGTTGAATGATTGACTTGTCTGATAAAACATCTCGAATTCTTATCAGATTATAAATAAAAATATCACGTCTATATTTTAAAGCTAGTGAATTACTTTTATTTTAAGTCGTTATTGTTGCAAAAAAAAAAATCCCGAAATCTTTTCCGCTACATTACGCTAATATAAATAAATGAACATTTTTTGACATTTCGTTTAAATCATTGTTAAAATGTCATTTTTGATTAATAATATACAGGGTGATTCCTAAGTTGATACTTCTTTTTTAGCTGTGTATAGAAGGCATTAAAATAAACAATTTTTTCAAATATATTTTTTCAAAAAACTTAAAAATAGCCGAGTTACAGAAGTAAAAAATCCAAGTGCGAGCCTGGTAATCAAAACGCAGCCCTTTACTTTATATTGTTTTATAATGCATTTTACGGATCGGTCGTCAGTTATTTATTTTATCAATTCGCTGCGCGGTATGGTTTTCTGAAGCAAATTAATTTTAATAAATTGGTGAAAATGGTAAAATTTAAAAACTATGAACTAATTATGGTGCTAATCAATTGTGAGTGTCGTAAAAGTGCGGATGTTTCTTCTCTACACCCAGAAGTTTTCTTAGTGTTATTCAACGGGCAAGTTAGGCAGAACCGTATTTGATTTGTAGTGTAATAAATGAATGTAAGTACTTTATTTTTGGGTTTTTTGAAAAATGGTATTTGAAAATGTTGTTTATTTTAATGCCTTCTATATGCAGCTAAAAAAAAGTATCAACTTAGGAATCCCCCTGTGCACATAGTGCATCTATCTTTTGCATTAAAGTACACAGCGACGTCAAAGGTTCCCTAAGGCACAGGTGAGGCTTTTTCGTCCTTGTGGGGACTCTTTATAAAGCCAACCAAAACCTGTAAGCAATTCCCAATACAGCGAAAATATGCTTTCAAAATATTTTTAAGAATAAATATATGATGAAAATCTAGTATCGCCATCTGTAGGAATTAACTCAATGCAAAATATCCTAGTATCGCCAGCTGTAGGAATCAACTAAATGCAAAAGATCAGTCGAACAATATACCAAGTCCATTAGGTCAGAACATCCAGTATAGGAAACGTTTTTGTGCATCCCTACACTTTTTCTACGGGTTTGTAGATTCAATTTGAATATAAGAAATCACCCAAATCGACAATTATGTTACAGTGTAATTTGGCCCATGAATTTGCCAACAGAATACATTTTACATCTTCCACATTCCTTTTCATGATGACCTTTTTATAGTTTCGAGTTCGAATGACACGATCTTGGATAGAGATAATAAAACCTTCTGTTTCAGCGTGAAGCTGCCTTTTCTCTAACTAATTCAGTGACATTTCTCTATCTATGAGTGGATTTTGGAGTGCAGTAGGGTATTTGCCGTGTAGAGCTTTCTCTTGCCAAGTTACAAGCTGTTGACTTGGCGGCGCGCGGATGATGTTAGGTAGTCCGTTTCGCTTTAAGTTGAGGGCTAAAAAGACAAAATAATTTTTTTAAAATTTAAACATGAAGTTCGGAGGCTGAGTCCTAGAAAAAATATGCTCAACAACTCGAGTGGATTACTGTCGTAAGTTTACTTCCTCCTGCGACATGGACATCGTATCCACTCTTGTTGTAGAAACCACTATTTTTACTTTTACTCTTGATAAAGCTACTGCGTAGTGAACATGTTGAGTTAACAACAAATAATTTAATAGTGCTTTTAAAACAAAGTGGAATGGAAACACTTTATTAGTTTTTTCTTCATATTGTTTTATACTATTTTTTTGTTCTAGTTCATGCAGAACCTAGTGCCAAAAACAGATTTTTAAAAATCAAATTGAAAAAAATTCCCATTAGGTGCCATTTTTGCCGCGGACACTGTATATGAGCGTAGTAAGTCTTCCTTTCCATAATTATTTTAATCCTTGTTTTTATTTACTTAGTTATTTACGAAAAAGCTTTATGGTGTCATGCACTTTACTGAGATAATTGTTCGTGAACTTCATTATATTCATCCTTGATTTTTTAAGATATAATTTTAAAAGATGCAGGTGTTTGTCATCGACATTTTTATGATATCCTGGAAATTTTTCATGTTTTTTATATAAAATCTAAACACAATAAATCGAATATATTTTTTGATTCTAAAAATTGCAGCTAAACATTTTAACTGCATTATACAGGGTGCTATAAATTCGTGGGCACGAGGGGATCTCGAAAACGGTAAGAGATACGAATATGGTTAAATTGAGGCAAAGTTGCATATTTTGAGGTTTAATAATATGGTGAAAGAAAATTGTAAATATTATTCTGAATAACTTTCGAGATATCCGAAAAAAACAGACATTTTTTGTTTTGGTTTTTAATTTTCGTGCCATTATTGTTGACTTAGGAAAAACATTTTTTCATAGCCATTTTTTCTGCAAGATGGTGGGTGTTATTAATTTGGAAATTGTTCTTTAGATATTAACTTTAAGTAGGTTTTTTTTAATACGAACCTGGAATTTTAACTACAGTTTCTACAGCTACAGACTTCTAAGCTTTTGAAATTTAATACAATTTAAAACTTTTTGAAAATTTAACGTTTTGTCATCTACTAATACATGTTTTAAATTATCTTTTTATATCATTAGAATTAGAATTGAAGTTTCCAGGTCCGTATTTAAAAACTTGAGGTTGGTATCTAAAGAACGAAACTAGGAATTTAAAAACTAATAACACCATCTTCTAGAAAATAAAACAGGGTTATAAAAAATTGTTTTTTGATTTTTCTCAGGTGAAAAATGAAGGCGCAAGAAAATAACAACCAAAACTAAACAATTCAGTTTGTTTCGGATATATTCGAAAGTTTCCGGAATATTAACAATTTTCTTTCGCCAAATTGTTAAGCCCCGAAATACGCAACTTTGCCTTAATTTAACCATCTTCGTATATTTTACCGTTATAAAGATCCCCTTGTACGCATACACATTTGTAGCCCCCCCCCCCCATGTCATGTATGTCATAGTGAAACTTGCTGGTTAGTTAATTATTATTAAAATTCCTTGTGCAACCAGACATTATTCTGACACATTCAGAACTGTCAATTTAGTACAGTTTTAAATGTAAAACCTTTTAGTGATTATGGTTCGGTAAGGTTTTATTAAAATAAATTTCTTGCAAAAATGACACTTTGTATTTTAATGTAAAATTTAATTATAAATATGATTTATTTAAAATATTTTTAAAAATAATAAAATTTAATGTCTTTTTTATTATCATATTATATAGTCGAATCTATACGTATTTTATTATACTTGATGCTCCGTAATATTTAACTAGTTTTATGAAAAATTATGTAATAGAATCAATGCGAAAAAATGACAGGATGTACAAACAAATATAATAAAAACCTTGTGAAAGTAAACGGCTAGAAGTTAGAATAGTTATACTATATTGCCATGACTCTTTTTGGGGATCCCTACTGATAAGTACGCAATGCTTAATGATAGAACAAATAAATATTTCTCTTAAGCGCTTTCGGAAATACTCTTGTACATACAGGCTGTCCCAAATGCAATCTTGGAAACTATGATACAGCATTGATTAAAAAACTTTTAGTTTTGAGTTATTGAAAAAAAAAACTGATTGTCAAGAAACCCCTTGATCTATTGTAAAAATGAATAGTGCCGTCAATAAAGCTTAAATTAAAGGCTCAAAATTCGCATAAAAAAAATATATATTTGCGATTAAAAAAATGGATTTATCTTATTTTACTTGATCGAAAATGGATTTATCTTATTTTGCTTGAACCGAAATAAGTAATTTTATATAAAAAACTACAAACAGGCTATTTTTGTCTGATTTTTTGTTTCATCCAATATTATATCAGGATTGTATGCGAAAATAGAGTTTTTCTAAAGTTTAAAGAATTAATAAAAACGTTTATTAATTATCTTTTGTTTTTATTTTATTTATTTTTTTTATGATAAAACACCTGCACTGTAGGAAAAATCCTTTAAGGCGCTCTGGGAGCGGTGCGAGTGCGAAAAAAGCGATTAACGTTGGACCTCACGAAGTTCATTCCACAATGATGACGTTCTCCAGATGAAAGAGTTCTTGAACAATGAAGTTCGAGGAGTACTAAGCTGAACAACATATGGATGAGCGGCAGCGGTGCGGTTCGCCGTGTATTTCTGTTTTGCATTGCTCTAGGTGGAATCAAGTCGGCAATGTCAGTCGAACACCTGCCATGGAAATATCTGTAAAAGAGAGCCAAATCACCAACCTGTCTTCGATGCTCCAGGCTATCGAGGGTCTTGGTCAGCTCGGGGTCGCCGATCAGACGAACGGCTCTCCTTTGAATGGAATCCAGTAGCCGAAGGGTGTGCTTGGGTGCAGAGCTCCAGACATGAGAGCAATATTCTAATGATGGTCGAATCTGGGCTTTGTAGAGTGTCAAAAGTTGATGAGGTGTGTACAACCTTTTGGTGCGGAAAAGTACACCAAGTTTCTGTGCAGCTACCCTGGCAATTGCGGCAACGTGATCATGCCAAGACATATTACCTCCCAGATTGACCCCCAGCAAATTAATAGACGGTGCCAGGGGAATTGCGTTTCCTGCCATGACTATATCCGGTTCTGCAATGTTAACTTTTTTGGAGAAGACTGCTGCCTGTGTTTTCTTAGCATTAAATTCGACTTGGTTACTGTCACCCCAAGCCAAAATTTCTTCCAGGTCATTGTTGAGGCGCAATACTTCATGCTGCCTGCGAAAATGTGCGTCGGCAGCGGATGTTTGGGGAGTCAAGGTAAAAGATGAGACAAGTGTGCTGTCATCAGCAAAGCTATAAATTGGATTTGGGGTTTTCACTAGAAGGTCGTTAATATACAGTAGTATTTCTAATTACAAATTAAAATCACATAAAGAAGGTAACATATAAAATAAAGTGACGGTATAACAAGAGTTTTTATTATTAAACATGAAGTAAAAATTTTATTTTTTGGATTTATCTGCATTTGGTTAAATTAGTAATTTCAAACGCAATTTTTGATACAAAATATCTGGTTTAGTATCTTCTAATCTGAGTTCGCCAATTTATTTATCTGGCCCCATGAATTGGGAATGTGTCATAAACTAAATTTTTCATAAAAATGGATTTATCTGCTTTTGTCCGATCGCATCTTAAATATGACCATATGATGACCAAATGCTTACATGATCAGAACTGTGACTCAGTGAACATATAGATAAATAATAATATGACTTTAGTACTTAGTTAAAGATATTAGACTGATGCATGCAATGTAATTTATCATAAATAAAACCATTTGCTGTAGTAATATTTTAGTGCAGTAATATTTTGTATTATTTCTAAAACTTTTAATCACATAATATTGTCAAAGAAAATTCAACCTTATGATTTTCTTTAGGGGTATTTGCAGCTGTTTACCATATTTGTTTGAAAGATGTAAAATGGTAAGAAATTAAAAATAATAAAATTCATTGTGGAGTACCTCAAGGTTCAGTTCTTGGTCCTTAATTAATTAATAAACATTTAGTAAAAATTAAAAAAAGGGCGTGATCTAATCTCTTTAAGTATAAAACCAACAGATCACTTTTAAATGTTCCCTGAAATACTCGCTGAAATACTATCTTAATAATAATCAAATTGGAGGATAGCAGAGCCAAAATTATAAAACTTGTTATAATTTATATTTCTCAAAATTTCTCTTTTAATGAACATAAAAATTATGTAAAAATACTACAGCTACTGCTGCTGGTTGTTATGTCCTGAAAGTACTTTCTCATTCTTATAAAGTGCGTAAAACATTTATTCGAAATGTTAATTTTGCTTTAATAAAATATCTTTTAATATATGGAATTTTGGAAAAAGTTTTTGAAAAAATTGTGTCAATGTCAATACTGCCTTCAATCTATTTTTATTTTTCAAAATAGGACCATAAGCTAAATTTTAAGGCATGATTGAGAGATTCTTGTAAGCCTTTGTTTATCTCTGTTTGATAAATAAAAAATATAAACATAATAATAATTTACTTACTTAAAATACAAGACACAAATTTAATATGTAGTTATGTTTATCTGCCACTACTTCTCTACTTTTCTAAAAAAATTTGTAGTTTATTAAATTTTAAAATATGGTAAAAAACGTTTAAAATTTTATTATTTCAAAACGCTTATTATGATAATTCAAATAAATGTTCTGCTTGTCTGTTGTATTTTTTTATCAAATAGTTTAATTGTCGCTATCTTATATTTTACTGTTAACAAAAATCTCTAAAAGCTCTGTCAGTGAAAATGTTTCTTTCTGACATTAAAACATATTTTCAATGTGGCACTAATTTTGTTAAAGGATTTTTTTGGAGCCAGGGCAGATTATTGAGGGGAAAGGTGGATTATTTATATAGGTATTGTATTCCTTAGTACTTTTACTAGTAATAAGAATATGTTTAATTTTTAATGTGTCTAAAGCCTTTGGTGCTGTTTTTGTTATTATGGTTGTAAACAGGATACACTAAAATTAGTATGCTAACGCGCATAAGATCTGTATATCTTTCCCATATTGTGATGTCACGTGCGAGGACGCTTTAACAATGTTAAGGCAGGTTTACATTAGGTGCTAGTAAATAATTGTTTTATTTTTCATTATGAAAATAATCCTATTATAATATTATAAATGATATACTGCCTTAATTCTTCTCAGGGACTTCTTTTAGAAGTAATCGCAAAAATAGTTTTTACTTACCATTCTTCAATTTGATTTGTTCATCCCTTTCGCAAGCAATAATCCATTGTTTTGCCATATCTTTATTTTTGTAAACGCAAAATAATTTATATATGTGCCTTTTGTGTTTTGGTTGTAATTGTTACAAATCGTCACAGCACAGTTTGGTACAGTATTGTTAATATCCAAAATCCTACACAATTTTACAATAAGTGTAAAACTGCAGAGAGAGAGAACACAGCGGAACTAGGTTCAAATTCCACCTTGATTATCGGCATACCGTTGTAGGTGTATCATGTTATAACTAGATATAAAAATGTTATAAATTTTTATTAATTTTCTTAATTTTTATCTCACCATCTTTTCCATCGAAAACTGAGACCACAACCTAAATGAGCTCTTTCACTATAATCTAATTTATCATATTTAACACTAACGTTCCAAACTCTATTGAAAATATATCCCAATGATCAAAATTTTCTTAAAGTATCACAAGTATTTTCTAGAATCAGTTAAAGCATGAAGGGAAAGCTAAAAGATTAAAACCATGAGGCGAGAAGGGATATACGTCATCCTATTAATCGCACAATTCTGTTATTTGCGTCGGGCGACCGATTAGGTATATTGTTATCTTGATTTCGATAACTTAAATAAAAAAGAACAGATGAGAAACAGAACACGAGAGATTAGTCAAGTCGCAGTGTGTCGGATGAAGGCTGTCCCGATTTGCCCATTTCCCATTTGCCGATTTTATTGTGACGTCGGTACGTTCTTCCTCGTGTTTTTATTAAAGGGCGTATTTTGTTTAACTATTTTCTCAGTAAATATTGAATAATGCTTATGCCAATTTTGCCGAGCAATGCTGTTCACCCCTTTTAAAAGTAAAAAGTAATTGCAAGGACTTTTAAAAGTGGCTGCAGTTAATTTTTCCAAAGGTCTTGGTGCTTGCCAATTTTGCCCAGCAATGCTGTTCACCCCTATTAAAAGTGCTCGCAAGCTCTTTAAAAAGTAATTGCAAGGACATTTAAAAGGGGTTGCAGTTAATTTTTCCAAAGTCCTTGATGCGTGCCAATTTTGCCCAGCAATGGTGTTCACCCCTTTTAAAAGTGCTCGCAAGCTATTTTAAAAGTAATTGCAAGGACATTTAAAAGGGGTTGCAGTTAATTTTTTCAAAGTCCTTGATGCGTGCCAATTTTGCCCAGCAATGCTGTTCACCCCTTTTATAAGTGCTCGCAAGCTCTTTTAAAAGTAATTGCAAGGACATTTAAAAGGGGTTGCAGTTAATTTTTTCAAAGTCCTTGATGCGTGCCAATTTTGCCCAGCAATGCTGTTCACCCCTTTTAAAAGTGCTCGCAAGCTCTTTTAAAAGTAATTGCAAGGACATTTAAAAGGGGTTGCAGTTAATTTTTTCAAAGTCCTTGATGCGTGCCAATTTTGCCCAGCAATGCTGTTCACCCCTTTTATAAGTGCTCGCAAGCTCTTTTAAAAGTAATTGCAAGGACATTTAAAAGGGGTTGCAGTTAATTTTTTCAAAGTCCTTGATGCGTGCCAATTTTGCCCAGCAATGCTGTTCATCCCTTTTATAAGTGCTCGCAAGCTCTTTTAAAAGTAATTGCAAGGACATTTAAAAGGGGTTGCAGTTAATTTTTTCAAAGTCCTTGATGCGTGCCAATTTTGCCCAGCAATGCTGTTCATCCCTTTTATAAGTGCTCGCAAGCCCTTTAAAAAGTAATTGCAAGGACATTTAAAAGGGGTTGCAGTTAATTTTTTCAAAGTCCTTGATGCGTGCCAATTTTGCCCAGCAATGCTGTTCACCCCTTTTAAAAGTGCTCGCAAGCCCTTTAAAAAGTAATTGCAAGGACTTTTAAAAGGGCTTACAAGCACTATACAAGTGCTGGCAAGCACTAAAGTGCTTACAAGCCCCATATAGGGATTGAGTTAATTTTTCCAAAGTACTTGGTGCTTGCCAATTTTGCCCAGCTCTGCCGTATAGCCAGATTTGAAAATATCGATAGCACAACAGCTATAAATCGTATGCATATAAAAAAGATTGCACCAATCGCCTTAACCGAACAAAAAAAATTTAATGCATGAATAAATTAATTGATTATCGATCAACTTCCGATTAATGACTTTCAAATATTTAAAATCAGCTGCATCAAGAAGTAGTAGTTTATTGTTAGTAAACACGAATATAAAACTTTCTTAGGTCACAACAATAGTCATTTAAAATTAATTTTTTATTCGAATGTCTCGAATTATTTACAAGATTAAGTAATTAGTTAGAATTAATTTATTATTTTTTAAATAGGTTGCACAATATAATTATTAAATAAAAATATAGTATAATGTTTAATTGTTTTTAAGATTTATTTCTAATCATTTGTAAAAATTTGTAAATTTAATTTATGTTTTACCTATCTATTATTGATCTATAATACCTTAGAAACGGAATATGTTATGATAGCAATAATACCTGCTATCACACCTAGGGCATTATAAGCGGGCATTATGATAATGCCCGCTTATATTACCCTAATGCGCTAATATGGAAATTTTATTGCTTATCCAATTTTATTTCTCTCACAATAAAGATCAAGTTTATACAAAAAATAATTTTTTCTTTAAACAATACTAAAAATTAAACTTTATTTCCAAAATAAAAATTACAATTTTGAAATGTCCCGGAAAATGTAGCTGATCCCACTATAGAATGGTCGGTGTTTTTTGTGATGGTAGCAGCGGTGGTAGCACTAACGCTATTTTGTATAGAAGAACAGTCTATTAAAGAATTTTCAATAGTCGCTACGGAATTAACCTCGGAATTAACTGAATTGGCAATCATTTTGGCTATTTTGTTTTTGGATGAAATACTTTCTTCTATATATCCTTCAGCTACTGAAGAGCTTTTCCATTTCCCATGTTGTTTTAGCGTTTCAAACGAAGCACCTGCCTCAACAAGTAAAGTTGACGATGTGCGACGCAAACAGTGGCCGGTGTAAGCTTCTGCATTATCCAGTTTTAAAAATTTTGCGATCAATGTTGGGACGCTTCCTATGGTATTTTTTCCAATGGGTTGTACTGTACATCGACCCTTTCTATAGGTAATAAAGAATCTTCGCTCCTTTATTCCAGCTGGTCTTAATGTTGTATACTTTTTTATTAAATTTAAAGCGCCTAAATCTTCTTCGATGATAGTAAAACTTTTTGAAGTTGAAGTTTTAGTTTCTGGTACCTTTATAACCAAGACTGTTCCTCTATCTTCAATGTCATCAATGGTCATTTTGACCAACTCATCTCGTCTTAAACCTCCAAAAACACCCATTACCAATATGACTTTGTGTACCAAGTAGATATCATCAGGAGCCTTCTTAATAAATTTTAATATTTGTTCTCCTTCCAAAACTTTAGACTTCTTCGGGACGTATCCTTTCGACTTAACTTTTAAAAAAGATATGAGACGATGGTATTGCGAAATGTCTATATTTTCATAGACCATCAACGTAGACCTTAGGGTAGAATACTTGGTCCAGAGAGAGTTCGGACTGTATTTTTCCGACTAAAAATAATAAAGTTTGTTAAACATATGTATTAAAATAAAATCAATAACTTACCAGTTCCTGGAAATATGCCATTAAAACATTTTCGGTTATTTGAAGAATTGTGTTCGTATCTTTCCAAATACCAAATATGCCATACTCCCGATCATACTGTTGCCTTGATTTAACTGGCAAAAGATTTTCGGTCGCTTTTATGACCTTTTCTCTTATATTTTGTGGAATTTCTTCCATTTTGAGCAAATCGTTAAATAAAAAATGCCAACTGACTAACTGACAGAAACATCAAAGTCAAACTTAACACCAGTCATTATCTACTTACGTATACAGGTACAGGTGCAACTTATTTTTTATATTGCGAATAAATAATGTAATTAGTCATTGAAAAACTCTTTTTTAGGTAAAACATAAAGCATTGTATGCACCACGGGCTTTACTGGACTATAATGCCCATCAGGCAGAAACCTATCCCTCGGGCCAGAGGCCCTCGGGCTATTTCTACCTTCAGGGCATTATAGTCCCCGTAACGCCCTTGATACATAAATAGCTATTAAATCAAAATCTTTATAGCAGATCCTATACATACACCAAGTTTAATCATTTTTTTCTAAGGGGGCACTAATTGGTATCAAAATTAAAAATGAGGCTTGAAATATATTTTTACCGGACTAAAGATTTGTGCACAAATGCCTTTTTGTCTTTTCAAAAATCTCCAGCTCTCCACTCACTTCTAGATAATTACTACAAGATTTAATGCATAAAATGAACGTTTGTACTTTGTTAGTTTTTTGCTATGACGGGGCTCCAACCCCAATCGGCCTTAACACTTTTATTATATTAAACAGATTTAGAAAAGTAACTGGTAATTCTTCCTCAAATTTGAAGAAGTAGTCCATACTTGGATTGAAGTTGTAAGTTAAATAGGGAGAAATAATACTCTAAGTCAACCTTCACTAGGATATGTTTCGAACGTATAAACGTTCATCTTCAGAATAATTCACATTGAAAAAGCTACCCAGTAAGGAAATTGTCAGTGACATCCTCATAGAGCTTTTGAAGAAATTAATTAAATAAAGAAAAAATGTTGAAAAACTTCCATAGAAGTAGGAGATAAAAACATACTACCAAGTTATATAGATAAAGTTGGGATAACCGTTGATAATTTTCAAAAATTCAAAGTGACGGGGTGAAAACATTTATGTGGAAATGATAATGAAAATGAAAAGACTTTAGTGAAGCATATTATTGAAGGAAATTCTTGTTATACGGTGTAAGAAGGATAGGTTACTTGTGGTTATAATAGGACAGATGTATCATATGTGTACATAGATTGTATAAAAAATAGTGGCGACATTTTTGGAGATAGTGCGTAAAGTATTGAGTTGAAGGTTGAGAAAAAATTTTTTAAAAACGAAGGTTATGAAAGAAACATTGTGAAGATTTATTGAAAAATGTTTTTTGGAGGAAGCAACTGAAGTATTGAGTGTAGTTACGTTCCTTGGGATATATGTAGTTAGGAATAGGTGTAGACAAACTTTAATAAAATTGATTTTTTGAGCATTTCAATCGAAAACTATTCCACGTTGTACTTAGTAGATTTTTCCTTAAAAGAAAGTTTCTTAAATGATAAAAAATGAAGATAAACACATAAAACCAGAGATAACAGACAAAATTATAACCTTCTAATGGAAAATTCTACTTTTTAAGGTTATTATCTTATTATGGATTATTAGTGGTTTTAAGGTTTTGCACAAAAAAAATAATTTTTTTCTGAAAATCGATATTTAATATTGACATTTGATAATGTTTTTGAAAGAAAAAGTCAATATTTCCTTACAAATGGTCGTTGCTAGGCAACGGAAAATAACTGTTGGGAAATATTTATTATTGTACTGTAAGGAAATATTATTTCTGTACGGCTATTCGTGCGTAATATGCTTTTTACCACACTTAATACGTAATATAGTGTTCTGTACAGCTACTTGTAAATTAAAATGTGTCAAGTTTGACAATTCAATATTACTGTGTTTCAATAGTTACAACACAAATTTTTAATTTCATCCTTTATTTGTGAACAAAGTTAATAACATTTATTTTAAAATTTTAACAAATTGATTGTAATAAGTTATGTCCTTTTAGTAATTTTTGATTTACGGAAAAAAGTATGTATACCTCGTAGAAAAAGCCACATTGCCGGACTCCGTAATGTCAGTCTCGGCTTGCGCCTCGACATACAATCTTTACGGTCGTCCGGGAATGTTTAGCTTTTCCTACTAGGTATACAATGTACTATTTGTCTCCAGCTTTCCACCAATTTCTGGATAATTACTACAAGATTTAATGCATAAAATGTATTTACCTACAAAATGAACGTTTGTACTTACTTTCTTTGTTAGTTTTTTGCTATGACGGTGCTCCAACCCCAATCGGCCTTAAAACTTTTATTATATGCAACAGATTTAGAAAACAAACTGGTAATTCTTCCTTAAATGTTGGAAAATAAAGATAAATACATAAAACTAGATAAAACAGACAAAATTATAAGTTTTTTATGAAAAATTCTGCTTTTTAAGGTTATTATCTTATTCTGGATTATTAGTGGTTTTGTTATGTTTTGCACAGAAAAAAATATTTTATTTGAAAGAAATTGTCCATTTTTGTTAATAAATATATCTTTAGTTGGGAACTTAAGCATAATTTGGTAAAAATATTTTATTTTGATATCTTTAATTTTTGCAGCAGTTCGTGCATTTTTTGGAAAAAATTGGTGTATGCATTGATAAATGGTTTGAATCAAATTTAAAAAATAACAACTTTTAGGCCGTGGCTAAATTTCGTGAGTTACCATTTGATTAGCATTGAAATCAGTGGCGGCGTCAGGATTTTTTTTGAGATGGGTGGGCACAAGGGGCCCGATGATTTTTGGGAAGGGCAATATCCAAAACAAAAGTTACTTCTAAAAAAATAGGTCGCTGCCTCTCCCACGCTCCAGAACGCCCTATTGCCATGGACGGTTCAAAAAACTTCCCTCTAGTCCAATCTGACGTCTAAAAAAAGGTCATCATCGTTCTCTTTATCCCTTATTACATTATTACATCCTTCTATACTACCACTCCTTTCTGATCAAAAATTTCATAACCAAATCCTCCTTCATCCACGAAAACTGCAATACAAGACCGAATCCCTTAATTTTGGGTGGGCACTAGGGTGGGCACCTATATTTTTAGGGTGGGCTCGTGCCCACCCTGGCCCCCCTTCTGGGACGCCGCTGATTGAAATACGCGTTGGTCTGGGAAGGGATCCTTTATACTACAGGATTTACTGTTGAAAACTGATAAAGACATAAGTAATCGTGTTTTTAAAGCTTTTGTTCTAAACAATCGTTGCTCCGCTTTCTGTAGACGGTTTCAAAAACAAAAAAGAACAACCGTTAATCCTATGTAAAACCTAGATCTTGCTGTAATAGGTGTGCCTTAATTTAAAAAAATCGGTCCAAGAAAATTTAGAGATTAATTTCCTAATATAAGAATCAGAGAACGTAGTAATATAATGACGTCATTAATGTTACTTTAAGAAAAATAATAAAGTAACACCGCTGTTACTTTAGTCGCGGCCTATTTGGCCAAGTATTCTTAACCTCACTTTTGTTAAGTGTCCTAAAACGACGCGTAGGTTGGGCAGTATTATATCCTAACTAGGATGGATATGAAATTATATCCGTTCAGTTATCCGGAATAGCTCACTTGTTCAATCACTTTGGTGTAAAGGAAACAGCAAATATCCATGCGGGAAAAAAATTATTCTATATCAAAAATTTAGTCTGCTATTTTCGGGGGTAAGTGCACAAGTGCATCAAAATTACCGATAATTTTTGAATGAAATGTGTTGTTTTATAATTGCAAGAGTTTGTTTTCATATTTTCGCGAAAAAGCCCGACTCCGCAGGAGGAATTAAGAAAGAAGAAAGAGATTATCTGGTTATTTTTATGCACGAGTGTTATTTATTTGAATATTTCCCAAATTAATTAAGCACTCGAATCAAGTAAATTTAAATATTTTATTTAACAGAAAATACTAACAATAAAATTAAAATAAGATGATTGTCAGAATATTAAATTTTTTGACGTTTGTTAACAATAAAATCCCGCTTTGACGTTTCGTCAACAATATAAACTTGCGATGCAATTTTCGATTTCTGGCAGTGCTGTTTTCGCTATAATTTTGCGAAAATTGCATTTCTCTTATAGGAACTTTAACATATGAGGGAAATATTCGTCGTAAGTTGTTTTAAATAATAAAGGTGTGTTTTTATATATTATGCTTTCGTGTATTTTGCAATGGTGACTTTTATTTCAAAAATATCAGTCACTTTTACTCAAAATCGACTGAAGATCGAATTTCTTTCGAGATATTATCGAATGGCATGATAAATGTTTATTGCAAGATCTTAAAGTATTTTTTATACATTTGACTTTAATATGCCATTAACTAATGAAAAGATAAATATCTCAAAAATAGTTGCGCCAGTGTTGATCTGTTACAAAGTATCACCACTACAATACCAGTACTATTAATATTGTTAAGCATGCTTACATTTTGCATTACCGATTCAAACTTTGTGTATCTTGTATAACATTTTTAGTTTAGAGCTTGAACTTTTCCGAATATTTCCGGATGACCGACACCGCTTTTTTATTAACATTATAAATATTTGAACAACGAAAGTTGAATTCAAAAATATATACGTTACATAAACACCATACTTAGCCTCGTCAAATTATTCAAAAAATGCCGTTCTTGGGTGCACCATTCTAAAATAATAGTTTGATAAAAGTTTAATTTAAAAAGTTTGATTCAAAAAATCGCGGCAGTAGCTCCATGATGAGTTACTGGCATTCGACCGTGGCGGTCCGGGTTCCATCCCCGGGGTGGGCATACGCTTAATAAAAAAAAAGTATGCTCAGAACTTAGTGGATAAAAGAATGAAGTATGCTATTAGTGAATACTAATATCGGGCCCTAGAGAGAGAGGGGTGCATGCCGAGGACCTATGGGGGAATAAAAAGGATAAACTAGTGCATGGGTTCGAATTCCACGCTAAGCTGTAGGTCCCGTCTGGCTGACATTAGGATAGGGGATACAATGGGCCTTAAAGACCTAAGTATACTGACTCTTCCGCTAATTTCAGCAACAACAAAAAAAATTGTTCAAAAAAAATATGAATGGCTTTAAAATTATTTATTTTGGAAATAAATACAAAGAAATAAGACTTTTTCAGTTTTTTGTTCATTCGTTAGATTCTTCTTTAAAAATATGAAATTTTATTTTTAAGGGTTAGGGAAACAGCAAATATCCATGTGGGAGTGGAGAACTACTATTTCGAAGTTAAAAGAAAATAGGTAGGAGCAAATTTAACACAATTTTTGTTAAACATCTTTTTCATAAAAGGTAGACGGTAAGTAGTTAGTCCTCGCAAAGACCAATGTTTGGCAGTTTTTTAGATCCAAACAAAAAGTCACTATAGACATAACTTAAATAAAGGAAGGAAGTATAATGTGGCATGTAATAATATAAATTTTGACCTACCCCCCTGAATGGAGCTTTGTCTTTTTCTACTCGTCCAGGTTTAGACAAGACAACCTTGGTGCTTGTTTATTGTATTGATAAATTTCATTCTTTGAGTTGATATAGCAGATTGCTTCCTTATTTTAACACTTAATTAAATATTGTATGCCGCGAGTATATCCTATACTAGTGATGTATGAAAAGAGTGATATAAAGTAAATATAAGTAAGATCTTGACGATTTTTGTACCCTTGAAACGCCATAGAAGACATCTGTAAAGTAATAAAAAAATAATATTTGAATAATTATATTTTATTTCCTAAATCATCCTATAAGTTGCACATAATAGACTTTATTAAAAAACACTTAAAGATGTGTTGAAATAAATTTATCTTAAATAAATCTGCGGCTCTTTTTATGCATTTTTTGTTAGTAATTTACTTTAAGATAATTAATTACAAAATAGGATGTAATTAAAGTTTACAAACCTTGAAAGAGTTTGATGAATGTAAGAGAGTGTGTAAGTTTATTACGATATAAGGGAATATTTATTTAAAAGAAATTCTCTTAAGTTTAGTGTGGCCCGGTATTGAAAAGACAGAAACCAGAAATTCTGGAAAAGATAGCTTTAAGAGCCTTTCATACTAGCGTGAAACGCCGTATTGTTTCTTGGCTTATCTAATTATTGAAAATTTAATATAAAAATTGTACTCAAGGACTTCTAGTTTGGCGGATGATACCTTATTTTTTCTCAACAAAAAAATTTAAAATTTATTTTAAAATATCAGTTAGGTATACAGGGTGGAATTTTTAACTGCAATAAATTCAGTATTAGAAAGCCTCTTTATTTGGGGAGAAAATACGGGAATACGGGTGCCTGCGGGGGGGGGGGGGGGGAGTAGAAAATACCCCTACTTTTTTTCCCAAACGTAAAGGTATCTATTGCGATAGCTCGTTGGAAAATACGAAAAGGAATACGACTCTCTACTTACTTTTGCATTTTGGTAATGTAGAAAGTCAGAAAAAAATAAGAACTGGCCATTTTAGCAACAATTTATACTACAATTTTGGTTTTGGCAGCGCAGGCTGACTAAAAAAAAAGGAAACATATTATTGATAAGGTTGTTTAGTTAATGCCGCATTCTAGTGGTTACTTTTTGTTATTGGTTTTGTCAAGAAAAAAATGGGCAACATTTCCAACAATTTTTACAATAAAAAAAATTGCGTCTAGATTACCGAAATGCAAAAGTAAATAGTGGGTCGTATTCCTTTATTTATGCCCTTTCCAACGAGCTATTGCAATATACACCTTTACATTTGAGAAAAAAAAGTTGAAGGCGGTTTGTACCCCCAAAAGAGGGGTAAATTTCATGAAGGAACGAAAAAAGTGTACCAAACTAAAAATAAAGGCACTCGTATTTCCGTATTTTCTCCGCCAATAAAGATGCTTTCTAATACTGAATTTATTTCAGTTAAAAATTCCACCCTGTATAGGTTCAAACTTTATCATGTTAATTTCTTATTTTTCATTAAAATTACAAACGATGCCCCGATATAGTCCTAAAAATCTCCACTGACGCCCCACCAATTATTTCTTGTTCGTTTTTATAAGATTTTGTATAATTTATAAAACAAGAAGTTTTATTGCCATCGCCAGATCGTGAAACGCGGCATCTTTTACAAAAATTTTACTAAGAGTTTTACAAGAACTTCTAGTTTGGCGAATATTACATTATTTAAAAAAAAAAGAAAAAGTATTTTATAGTATATTATTTAACGAGCGTATAATGTAGGTCATAATAAAACGAGAATAAAGTGCACGGCACGAGCCAAAGGCGAGTGTTGTAAATCATCCGAGTGTTTTATGGTTCATTAGACGCGAGTCAAATACTATACTTTATCTACAACCATCCAATTATACAGTGCCTGAAAAAAAGTTAAGTACATATGGGAACCGTTTTTCGCTTTTTTATTTTTTAAAAAATGTAATCACGGAATATTAAGAATACAACTTTTTGAGGAAATAAAAGTAAACACGTTTGTCTTATGAATTCAGTTTTTTAGCTAGTGTTTGTTTAAGAAAAGGAATGTAAATATAAATAAAACAAATTTCTTAAACGCCAATCCATAAATTGTTTATATGCTATTTCGTAATAATTCCTAGTCTTTTTTGGAAGCAAATCCAATGTAGCTGCTTGTGCTGCCGCGCGTATTTCTGGTGGGGTGTTCGGTAGTTTATTTTCACCTCGATTTTCAAAATCCATTATCATTCACGTTAATTTCTTATTTTCCAAAAATAATTACAAGCGATGCCCTGATATTTCCTTAAAAATCTTCACTGACATAATTCTATTGAAATTCGTTTTTATAAATAAAAAAAGCCAGTTTATTGCCATCGTTAAACACAGGTTTGGTATATGCGATGTGGTGAAAATGCACTATTTGTTTGTGATGACTCTCAATTGTAATTTATGAATGTTGTGTTTTTGTTATACATTTTAAATTTTTTTTAATAGAGTAGTAATATCATCATATCATATCATATCAAACACATAGTTCGGCTTCGACTGAATAGTTATTAAAAATGCCTACCTACAATTTGATTAAAATATCACCTAGATACTTTTAATTCTTATTTTCAACACTTTCAAAATTCATCTAAAAACTGTAATTTGGCGTTTTTATTGGTTACCTATAATATTACCAGATTGGTATGTCAATATTTTTAGGCAAAGTTGTTCCCCTGGCCCCCTCTAGCTTTTTATTCGAAAAGTTTGCAGCCAATTGTTTATACACAAATAATGTTGGTTTGTATAAAGATTTCAAACTACGATTAACTAACCAGCAAGTTTGGCTGTGACATAAATGACATTGACAAACATTATTTACTCACAATCAAAAGCCTGATTAATAAATTAAAAATTAAGGTAATTGTTTCTGCCAATGTTATGTATGTCACAGGTAAACTTGCTGGTTAGTTAATTGTGGTTAAAAATCTTTATTTAATCCGAATTTTGAGTTATTGAGCTATACTTTTGGAATATACAGTGACCGGCAGCAGAAAATATGCTCGGGAGGGGGGCTTGGTGGTCGTAAGTGAGACATTTTTTTTCTGGAGAGAGGGACAGTCGAGACTACATGTATTTCATGATATTGTACCTAATGAAGAAGCCGGAAAAGCGCCCAAAGTTCATTTAAAATTCACCCAACTACTATCAAATTTCGAAAATTATTACCTCTCCCCCTCTGCATGGTTGGATTAAATTTGTTTTTGTAATAAATGTTTTTTTTACTTTTTTTTTAATATTTCTATTCTTTATAAAAAAAACATTTTTCATATTATTTGTGAAAAATATGAATATACAGCGAGATCAGTTAAGAGTACGGACCGGCCATATCTCGGAAACTACTGGGCATAGAAATTCAGGAAAAAAAGTGATAACTAAAGCGGCCATAAGAAAATCCTGGAAATAATTTTTAAGTTCCACATTTTGCCGCAAGAGGGCGCAATTGAAAAGTAAAATTTAAAATTTTACATATCTCCGAAAATTCCACATTAAGGTATATCTTTGATAACACCATTAAAAAACTTGGACAATTACGCATTATTTTGGTCTTATGCTCATTGGCATACCGACTTTAATAAGATGGTAAAGCTGTTGATTATTTAAATCGCTGTAACTTATAAACGACTTATCCGATTTTAGCAAACTAAAGACTGCTTAGAAGAGAAATGTATGCACTTTCACCAATTGTTTTTAGTTGTCCATAATAGTTCTAAAAAAAATGCTAGAGAGCGCAATTTGTAATAGGAACACATTTTTTTTGATTTTACTCCGAAAAAATAAATCATACAGTATAATTATGATACCATAAACGAAAAGTAGATGAAATTTTCTAGAAAAAATACTAAAACTGCAGCTCGATATCTCCGTTCGTTTTAGCGTTATCGCCAATAGAATAATTTTTAAAACCTTAAATGAAGAAGCGATTATATATTTTTTAGAAAAAAAGTGAGACGCCACTAATATATTTCCATGTGGATATTATTTCTGATTAGCCTGGTCAATTCTGCATAAAAATGGTCTGTTGCGTTTTTCTCCTCAGGCACACCGTTCTTAATTAAAATAATTAAATTAAATTAGACGGGCGGAAGCATGCCTATTAAGTGAAGGTGGTCATTTCCAACATTTTTATAAAATTTTTTATTAAAATTGTTGGAAATGACCACCTGCACTTAATAGGCATGCTTCCGCTAGTCTAATTAAACGGTCTTCTAATCAAAAGACCAAAAAAATTGGTACTTATATTTTGTCTTACCCTTTATAGAGACTAGATTATTTTAATTACATTAATTTAGAATAGTTTAAAGTAGTTTAAGGAGATTTGAACATATCGTTTAAAATTTATTTTTTGTTTAAACCTAACTACTCCTAAAATAAACGAATTTTGGCATAATTTTTTTGAAAGGCTTTAGAAAAATTAAAAGTTTGACTAATATTCTAGAAGTAAACATTGAAAATAACTTTTAAAAATAATTTTATCTCTTTAGACTACTCTTTATACCGGGTATGACAAAAAAATAATTTTTCTTTTTTTGAATAGAAGGCCGTGACTTTTACTAATGAAACTTGTATCTAAACGAAAACTAAGAGTACTTTACCCTTGAGAAACTTTTGAAAAGTTGAATGTCCCTCGTACGTACTAGCTTTTTTTTCATATTTATTGAGCCCCTATTTAGTTTAAGGGGACGCAGAAATTTTTATCAAGAATAACATTTTCTATGAAGTCAATAATAAAAAAGTTTTTCTACTCCCACATGGAAATTTGCTGTTTCCTTTACACTTAAGCGGCGGGTAAAGTAGGCTATTTCAGTTAACTGTGCGGCAAAATTTCATATCCATCCTAGTTAGGTAGACCAATCACAGTAGTCAATTACAGAGAAGCCAAATTTACATGTAAATTCGTTTTCTGACAGTTAAGAAAAGTTAGGTTAACAATATGCTTCAAAAATATACAAATCTGTCAGATGAAATTTGTTCTTTTTAAATTTAAAATTTTAATTGATTTAATCAAGACATTTATCCCAGAGTCTGCGTACACACAATATTTTCCTAAAGAGTACACGAAATAGTGCGAAAATTGAAGGTATAATAACAAAATTAATACCAAATTATTGTTATTTTCTGACCAAAATAAAGATTTGCGCACAGACGCACTTTCTTATTTCAAAAATATCTTTATTTTCACTCATTTCTAGACAATTACTACGAGCTTTGCATAAAATGTACTATATATCTACCAAATGAACGTTCTCTTACTAACCTTGATTATTTTTTCCATATAAATAATATATTATAATAAATATTTGTGCACGGGGATATTTTCCGATATATTTTGAACGGGGATCCAACCCCAATTGATCTTAAAACTTTTATTATTACCCAACAAACACAGAAAATTAACTGGTAATTCTTCCTTAAATGGTGGAACATAAAAATAACCCGATAAAACAGACGAAATTATAAGATTTCTAGAGAACAATCCATTTTTACTAAAATTTTTAAGGTTATGTTAGTTTTTACTTACAGTATTGCCACCTATGTCCACGTTAACAGTGTTGCTAGTTTGTAAATTGGCGATTATTTTGAAAAATTTGACCATAGCGAACGTTAAAAATTCATATTAATGCACAAAATCCATTTTTAACTATTTAAAACGAATTCTACACCTATTTTGTGGTACTTTCGGAGTTATGATTCTTACGCAAGCAGAAATAAACCCGACAAACCTATTTTTCTTTTGTGCATTTCAGTAAAACAATTATTAATCAAAATACCTGGTTGAGAAAATAAATTGTTCGTTTTTATTAATACATATTATATTGCTTTTTGTCTCTTATTCAACAAAAAGCCGAATGTGAGAAAGATAGATATATTTAAAAATGAGTTTGTTTAAATATAAGAACTTACCCAAATCGATAAATATGTTACAGTGTAATTTGGCAATGGGTTTACCATCAAAATTAATTTTTGTTCAATTGTTTTTTATTACCGTTCTCACAAGTTCATGGCCAATATAAAAGACAAGTTATGATGCCTAATTGAAATAATAAGAATTTTTAAAATTCTTAGCATGAAGTTCGGAAGTTAAGTCGTAGAAAAAATATACTCTACAACTCGAGTGGATTGTCCATATTGCGCTCAGAAGTTTGAGCACTCCGCCTACGGCGTCGTGCTCAATTTACTTCCTCGTGCGATATGGACATCATATCCACTCTTGTTGTACGAACTACTATTTTCATACTCTGCCCGTCACTGTATTTAAAAAAATGGTCAAATCTGAAACCTTCATGATGTTGTATCAACATAAATAGGAATTGTAGAAAGATATGAGAATGCGTTAATTTCATATAATTATTGCTATAAATTATTATTGCAAAAGTAAAATTTTTTATTAAATTAAATATACCAACGATATACCCACATAAATAAGAATTATTGCTATTTTTACCTCTTATAGACATTTTAAAACTGTTACAAATCAGTAGAAGGTTCTCTAATGAAGCATATTATATGGCTATTAAGTACTGGGTAATTCCGAACTATGATATTATGAACAAAAAAAACACTAAACTTGCTCATAGGACACTATCTTCACTTGAATATAACACCAATTTAGAGCAGAGCTGGTCAAGGCACTCGAAATAAGTGCTTCGAACCCTTTGGAAAAGTAATTGCCATCATCAGGCATGCCATCATCACTTTGGAAATTGTAAGTGTTTGCAATTACCAATTACCGGTAAAAGTAATTTTAGGTGATTCTAAGTGCTTGCAAGCACTTTAAATGGCTTGAAATGAGAAATTCAATGACAAATTACCAAGCACTTTTTATAAAGGGCTTGAGTTATGAATTTGCGAGCACTTTTTAAAAAGTGCTTGCAAGCACTGGGCTCGAAGCACTTTCGAGGCAATTACTGCCCACCTCTGCTTTAGAGTAATATTACTTTATTTCGCGGTGTACTATTAAGGAAGCAGTGGTGTAAAAACAACACAAAATATTGATTTTTATACACTACGTGTTTAGTTAAATTTGACAACAGTTTTAAATACTGGATATTACTTTATTCCAGTATATAAACACAAATATTGGTTAACATACACCATTTTAAGGTTAACTGCAGGAGCAGTGATTTTTTTAAATTGTGATTATCATCAATTCTAAATCAGGTACCTACCTACTTTAAATTAGGCATGGGAAAAATAATTTTTATTTATAAAATAAATAACAATTCGAAATGAATTTTCTCGCACTTGATTACCCGTTTAGAATTGTTAATAATTTATTTAAATTTCCATTTTTTTCTGCAGACTTTATTAAATTTAATTTCAGGAATCACAATTTAAAAAAAATTAAATTTGCTAATTTTTCTACAAACTCTGCTCCTGCACTGCACTTTAAAATCATGATCAGTATTCGATTATTTAAACCACTACTTCTTCAAGAATACACCAATACTGTAGCGTTACCGGCGACAAAATTAATAAGACAAAATGAAATAACATATTGGATTCAATTTTTTTCGTTAAATCGTATAATTGTGCCTGTTTTATTTGGTTTCGTGCGCTCTTGAAGAAAAAATTGTGTATACCTAGACTCGGGATTAATGTTTTGATTTAAATTAGAAAAGAACAAATTTAATCTGACAGATTTGCATATTTTTTAGGTCTATTCTTAACCTTACTTCTGTTAAGTGTCAGAAAAGGACTCACCGATTCACAACGTGTAAATTTGGTATTTTGTAATTGATCACTGTGATTGGTCAGTTTTATATCCTAACTAGGATAAATTTGTGGCTCTAAGGCAAAACTTGATATGTCACTTTTTGTTAATTTTTTAGGAGAGCTGATTAAAGTATTCTATAATTATAAAGTAATGCATATTCGCATTTAAATTTATGCCAGTTACAAATTTATGTGTGGCTAATGATATGCCCAATAGAAGAAAGCTCCTTAACTGATTAATGGGTTTGCAACATTTTTTTTTTGCAAAAAAATTGACATATCAAGTTTTGGCATTAGGTTTGTACCAGCATAGTTGAGACATATCAAAAAAAGAATTATTAATAATTCTATATCAAAAAGGTTAGAACAGAAAAATCGTATTTACAAACAAAATACTCGTATATTATAATATAATTATTATTTCTTCAATTTTATATTTAATATAATATTTAATTTCGTTAGTGTAAAGGAAACACATTTTCATGTGGGAGTAAAAAAAAGAATTCTTCAAATGACATTGAAAACTATTATTTATTTAAATTTTACCTCCAAAATGGCGTCGCCCGGGGGCTTTGAGTAATATTTATTAACGTTCGTACCCCCTCTATCCCAAAAATTATTAACTGCAAAATTATAGGTTATAGTCCACTATGGGCTTACTAATGACAAATCCATTGGCTAGGAAAATATTTTTAAAGGGGTAACTTTAAATCGTATCCAATCAAGTGTGGTGTTAAATGAAAAAACTCGTCAAATGACTAGTCATCCATCTTTATATAAATTAGGTAAGATAGAAGTCAATTTAGGCTTCAGGACAATTATTTAACGAAAAAATACACGGAGACATAGGAAACTACAATTATCTCGGATTAACCCAGGTATATCGATAGTTTTAAATAAAATTATTAAAATTCCCATTTAAGTTAATATTAACGATTGGTCAAGGATTTCTATTTCACAATAATTGTCGTTACCGATAACTAATTTTTTTATGAACGTGTGAAGAATGAGAAGATACTTGAAAATCGACGAACTTGACGATTGCCTAACTAATGCATATTAGAATATTTATTTTGCTATTTTAAACGTTTAACTTAACACATTACACCTACACTTGTTCGTGACATAGAGATATAAATATATTTTATGTGTACACCTGCCCATACTAAGTATCTATTATCTAGTTTGTAGCACTTTTTTGTCTTATTTTTTTTTTTTTTTTTATGATAAAACACCTGCACTGTAGGAAAAATCCTTTAAGGCGCTCTGGGAGCGGTGCGAGTGCGAAAAAAGCGATTAACGTTGGTCTTGAAACGTTGAAGATTGTATTCATTGGGAAACACGACCTCAGGAAGATCATTCCACAAAGATGACGTTCTCCAGATGAAAGAATTCTTGAACAATGAAGTTCGAGGAGTACTAAGCTGAACAACATATGGATGAGCGGCAGTGGTTTGCCGTGTATTTCTGTTTTGAATTGCTCTAGTTGGAATCAAGTGGGCAATGTCAGTCGAACACCTGCCATGGAAATATCTGTAAAAGAGAGCCAAATCACCAACCTGTCTTCGATGCTCCAGGCTATCGAGGGTCTTGGTCAGCTCGGGGTCGCCGATCAGACGAATGGCTCTCCTTTGAATGGAATCCAGTAGCCGAAGGGTGTGCTTGGGTGCAGAGCTCCAGACATGAGAGCAATATTCTAATGATGGTCGAATCAGGGCTTTGTAGAGTGTCAAAAGTTGATGAGGTGTGTACAACCTTTTGGTGCGGAAAAGTACACCAAGTTTCTGTGCAGCTGCCTTGGCAATTGCGGCAACGTGATCATGCCAAGACATATTACCTCCCAGATTGACCCCCAGCAAATTAATAGACGGTGCCAGGGGAATTGCGTGTCCTGCCATGACTATATCCGGTTCTGCAATGTTAACCTTTTTGGAGAAGACTGCTGCCTGGGTTTTCTTAGCATTAAATTCGACTTGGTTACTGTCACCCCAAGCCAAAATTTCTTCCAGGTCTTTGTTGAGGCGCAATACTTCATGCTGCCTGCGAAGATGTGCGTCGGCAGCGGATGTTTGGGGACTCAAGGTAAAAGATGAGACAAGTGTGCTGTCATCAGCAAAGCTATAAATTGGATTTTGGGTTTTCACTAGAAGGTCGTTAATATACAGTAAAAAGAGGGTAGTAGACAATATGGACCCTTGAGGAACACCGGCATTGATGGTGAAGGTGTCTGAGAGAAACCCGTCAATCGCCACTTGCAGAGAACGGTTCTTAAGGAAGCTGGTTAACCATAAACAGAATCCATTAGGCATACTGTAGGATCGCAATTTACTTAGAAGCCCATCGTGCCAAACACGATCAAAAGCCCTAGAGATGTCCAGTGCAACAGCCCGGGCTTCTCCATGATGTTCGATGGTGTTGCTCCAAAGATGGGTGACATATGCCAGAAGGTCACCTGTTGATCTGGACTTACGAAAACCATATTGATGGTCGCTGATAATGTTAAGCCCTTCCAGATACTTTAGGAGTTGTTGGTTAATAGCTTTCTCCATTACTTTTGAAATTACTGAAAGCAATGCGACGGGTCGGTAGTTGCTTGGCAGGGTCTTTTTACCTTTCTTTGGAATGGGCTGGACACGCGCCGACTTCCAGCAGGATGGAAATATTCCTTTTTTGTAGGATAAGTTGAAAAGTCTACAAAATACTGGTGTAAGTTCATCGGCACATGTCTTGAGAACAATGATAGGAATTTCGTCTGGACCAGAAGCTTTATTGACGTCGAGTCCTTTAAGGATCCGTTTAACAAGATGCTGACGGAACACGATTTCAGACATTTGCGATTGAACTGAGGGAATGTTGGGTGGTGGTTTTCCCTGAAAGTCTACAGTGGAATGCGAGGAAAACAGTTCAGCAAGTAGGTTTGCTTTATCCCCGGCTGTGGTTGCTATTGTGCCGTCGGAACGTGTTAGAGGTGGAATAGTTGACTTTGTAAAGTTTTGGCTGACGGCCTTAGCGACTGACCAAAAGGACCTTGATCCGTTAGGACTGGCAAGAAGTTTGTTTTTGATTCTCTCGTTATGAGCTTCTTTGCTTTGGTCTATAATTTGCTTACATTGGTTTCGGGTGGTAACAAAGATGGCGCGATTTTCAGGAGTAGGGTTTTTACGCCACTGTCGTATGCACCGAATTAAAAAAAAAACAGTTCCCAATTCGACTGCTTATAATGTGTTTTAAGAGCCTCGGAGCTTGGGTCTAAAAGTCAAATTGCAACCTAATTTTTCGTCTCACGCTTGGAGTCTTAATTTAAATAATGTATTCTTGGCTTAGATTACAAAGGTATTGTAGGAAACGTTTAGTTTTTAAACTTTTCCTTCCAAAAGTCCTGTTTTATATGGAGATTAAGCTTTCAAAAGCATATAGTTTTAGTAATTAATTTATGATTCAATTTTAAAAGAAAACGAAGCAGAAGTGTGATAATTTAGAATAGAAAAATTGTGCGGAAAGAAACGAGAACGCTTTATTATGAATATACAAAACGGCACTTAAGAAGGAGTATTTTAAAAACTAAGCATTTGCACCAAAAACTGCTTTTAGATCTACGCTCCTTAAAGACATGATTTCTGAAAAAATCATCAATTTTGGCTTGGTAAGTGATATTTACTTTATTTTTAATCATGAAAAACCGAGCCTGAAAAATGCTGGTTAGAGTCATACATACGTCTTATGTTAAAATTTTGGATTGACACCAATTTTACCAATATTTATATTTTTCACAAATTAATAGGTATAAGAAATGTTTTTTTTTTAAATAAAGAGCCAGCTATAGGAATATAAAACAAACATTTACAAGAACAAATTTAATCCAACAATGGAGAGGGGGAGAGGTAATAATTTAATTTTCGAAATTTGATAGTAGTTAGGTGAATTTTAAACAAACTTTGGGCGTGGCCCCTAAAATTTTCGCTTACGGCGCTTATCTGCCTTCTTCACTAGGGACAATCTCATGAAATACATGTAGTCCCGATTGTCCCTCTCTCCAGAAAAAAAAATGTCGTACTTACGCTTACTAACCTCCCCCCCCCCCTAATCATATTTTCTGGCTACGCCACTGATAAGACCAATATTTCTGAATTCTTGTTCAAGGTTACCAGCTCCAGGAGAATCTACATCTATGCAGGGGGTCCCAGATAAGGATGCAGTCTATAGGGATCTTGTAAACCATAGAAGATACAGAGATGGTTAAATTAGAAAATTTGGGGGGGGGGGGGGCGAAAAGCCTCCTCTTCCCGTCCCTATGGGCGCCCATGAATCTAGTGGTGGCTGGTTAAGGAACAAAAGGAAAGACATTTTTGTATAGTATTGATATTACACAAAGAATCCAATTCCATTTTTGGAATTGTAATTACATTAAGTAATTGAATTCCTTCATTACAATGAAATGTATTGAAAGTAATGGAGAGCCGTAATTAATTCCATAATATCAGGAATATTTTAATACTTTTTTACAGATGAATTGATCACGGTAATGCAATAACAATTCCGTGTTAAAAAAAAGGAATTAAATTAGTAATGCATTACATTTTGAAATGCACTGCCGAACTCTGCCATTATGACCAAATGATAAATTTTCTTATCCTTATGAAGGTTACTAGTATATATTATTTTATAATAAACGATCAATAAATACTTGTATCAAGAATTGGCATTAAAAATTGACAATGTATGCGAAAATAAGTATCTATTAATTTAAATGATTTAACGGCATAAATTAGTTTGGTAACTCGACGAAGAACCATTCTATAAAGTGCCTTATTATTATTATGCTTGACCTAGGTATTTAAAATAATTTAAATCTTCTTAATATCGGTATAAGATTTAAGACTTTTATAAAAAAAATAATTTGTTTTATACTATTCGTAGGTATTAATAATAACAAGTGGTCAAGGATTGTTCTTGTACGATTTAAAGTAGGTATTTCATAACTTTCAATTAATTCATGCAGCTCTAAGAGAATAGTAAATCATTTCAAATAAACTTGACAATTGCGTAATTACCTATTATTTTATGAATACATTATACATTTTTGTTATGTGTGTGGTCAGATACAATAGCTACTTAATTATTACTTATTACAGGTAACATTTTTAACATTATAAAATTTAAAAAGCGGTAGTTATATGAAAATAGAGCCACTTTCTAAGCAAAATTCTGAAAATGATTTCCTTATTGTCAAGAGTGACAAAAGGTTGATTTATTGTCCAAGATTTTTGCACTGGGCCTCATGACTTCTTGTGATCCGCTATCTTGTTAGAAAATATGTGTTTCTTTAATAAGGTCCAATAGATTTTTACTAACATTGTCATGCCGCCATATTGCATTATTCCAAAGATTTTCAATCTACTGCAGGCTAGTCCCTCTTAACTGTATTTGATACGTGTGAGTTGCTTTCGTCCTCTTCGCCGCAAAGTCTGCATTCAATTGCTCCAATTCTCTGTAGGTATTTTCTTAAGTAACAAAGGTCTGTTAGTAGGCCAGCTACTTGTTTTATCTGAGTAAGCATTAGGTTGATAATTCATTTGGAAGTTTTCCTATTGTGGCCCTAATATATGTTTGACTATGCATTATGTTTCATCGAGATAGATGTTGTTGAGCTTATTTATCTGATATTATCCTAGTTGCCTGTTTCAACATTCCACGAGCGGGTTCATGGTCCTTGAACCTTTGAGCAGATGCTACTCTTGAAATGCGTGCCCGAAATATCCCCCAATAACCAAGAATTTAACTTTGTTCTTCCTGGCTGTTAATTGTCTAGGCACTCCATGGTGATATTTCATTATTTAAATCAATTGAAATTTAAGGCTTTTTAAGTACCTTCACTGTCTGACAGAACGTGTATCTCATGGTCGTGGTAGTTGAAGATTCTCTTGTACGCATGTTCGTATTGCATGAACTTCAGTTTGGTTTATAGATAGGGGGGGGGGGGATACTTATATTTCTTTTAGGTCTTATCCAAAAAATTGCTGTGCCCACTTCGTCCGTCGTTTTTGATTTATCGATGTATCAACCCAAGCCTTTGTTAAGTGACGGAGACTTTCCACAGATCAAAGTCACAACTGATACTAAATAGGTAATTTTATAAAGTTGTATTTTTTCGGCTGCTCCGGAAGTCATTGAAATTTTTTAAAAAGATTTGTGACTTGACATTTTGGCCCCACCTGTATCGACTATCACGAGCCGCCATTGGGGGGCGGGGTGGACTGCCAAGCTGCAGTCCTCCACCCCTTTGGTCTAGAAACTCGGGTCTAAAAGTCTAACTGCAATTTAATTTTTTGTCCCACGCACAAAAATGATACAAAGAAGTTTTTGTTGGAAACGTTTAGTTTTTAGAATTTTCCTTTTTAAAATTCTGTTTTGTGTAAAGATGAAGATTTCGGACACATCGATAAGTGTGTATTTACAATAAAAAAATTAACCGGAAAGATACGATAATGCCTTATTATGAATCCAAAACTTAACCGTTAAACAAAACGGTCCTTTAAAAAGGAATATTTCAAAACCTAAGCCTTTGCAACAAAAATGGCTCTCATATTCGTAATCTACCCTCCAGAACATCATCAATTTTGGCGTGGTCGCGAAGATTTTTCGCCTGCGGCTCTTTTCCTAACTAAATACAAAATCATGAAATACATGTAGTCCTCGCTGCCTCTCCCTCTAGAAAAAAAGGCCTAGTTACACCCACTGAGCTTCCCCCGCCCCCCCATTCCTCCCTCCGAACATATATTCTGGTTGCGCCACTGGGGTATAGCAAATAAAACCCTTTATGTAGATGTTTAAAGGTTACAAAACTAAAATAGCTAGTAAAATATTGTTGATAGCTTGTTTGATAGGCATAATAAAATACTTAAAACCATGACAAATTGAAATAATCGTACATTTAAAATGTAGGTAAGCTTTATTGGTAATTTATGAGAAACCATCAAAAACCTTATACTGCTTGTTTAGTAAAATAGATGAAGACCATATGATGACTAATTTTTGCAATAGTAGAAAATGAAAGTGTATCCATTCAGTATACAGCTCAAGTAACTGCCACATTTATAACAAAATATTACCTTTGTGTAACATCCTTGCAAGCATGTTTCATAGAAACATTAATCTATTTTAAAGTAATTGCATAAAATATATTATAAAAAATATTATGCACTCTCAGAGAGTGGACTAGCCGGCTTCGTCATGGTATAGATACTTTATTTTGCAATTTCTTCATGGTGTCATTATCATTATCAGATTTATGGATACCAGCTGAGAAGGAAAGCAAAAGTAACGCACAGTTTCAATAAATTGGTCATATTTAAAGTGATGTTTTCAGCATAGGCGTATCAATAGTTAATTACTTATAAAACTATTTAGATAGTCTTCTGTTTTTTACCATATTATAATATGTGAAATAGTAGTTTGTACAGGATCATCCAAATTGTACTTTATAATTTTAAAGCGGTTGGTGCTCTACACAATTTTAGCATAAAATAAAGTTGTGTTGCCGATTTTTTATTTTTTTTTATTTTCGAAACGATGATAAACTTTTTCTAAAAGATGCTCAGCACTTTAACTGAAAAGATGCAAAAGATCGCTATCTCAGATTGAAGTGTTAATTTGCCCAAACTCAATGGCGGCTCGCGGTCTTAAAGAATGATGAAGAGCTAGGTATAGTGCGAGTACTTAAACAAACATTGATTAAAAACCCGTGTAACAAAACGTGTCTCTTATCCTCATCTGTCCAACGACTGAATGGAGTTTCCAACAAATTACAAACTATGTCATTAATTGTGTTCTTTTTTAAAACACACAACTAAGTAGGTATGTACACTACTGAGGTAACTGAAAAATAAAAACAAAACTTTTTAATAACACAGTAAATCACGTAAAAACGATATCGATAACCGTAAGTTTCGCGAAGCCTCCAAATAAATACCTTAAGGTTAGCAGAGGCGAACCAATGCTAAAACAATGGTGCATATGACTGATCCATTTTTAAATTGCCCTTCATCATAATGCAAATTGTTACATGCTGTTTGCGTGACTAACGTCACGTAACCATAGCGACGGTGAATATCAAAGCCATGTTGGGCGTTGGGTCGTCACTTGCTTTGAGCTAACGGACACGGTCGGCTGGGGCGCGCCAAAATGCACGAGTGGTGTTTATAATTATTGTCCATCAGAGTTAACCGTGGCCCTATTATGCATAGCTACATTCGGATTAAATTATAATATTAATATACCAATAATACGGTATATTAATATTTAATATTATCGAAAAACTTTTCTCCTGGTTTTATTATTTTATTTTTTTTTGGTGAAAAGCCCCTTCACTTACTTCACCTGACGAGCCGCCACTGTCCCAAGTGATGACAATAAATAGACGGGAAAAAATCATAAAAAGCCTGTTCTATACCCTTTATATGCAATAACCAACTTTCTGTACCTTTTTTACAATATTGTCACTCTTTATAAGATATTAACAAGATATTCATTTAGTTAGAATAAAACTGAAGAAACTAGATATGCCATAAAAAAGGCTTTTTTAACAAAAATTATCGATTTTCAAAAAATTCTGGGGCAAGTCTAAACATTATGTGATAATAAAATTTGTTCTGTCCAAATTATCTAATAAATTCAAATGGAATACCCGGAAAAAGTTGAGGAGTATCTCTTACAACAACCATCCAATATATTTTTGGGCTAGCGTTTTTAGAGACGCCTTAAGAATTTTAAAATTCGAAAATTTTCGATAAAATATATATTTTTCCTTCGACCACCTATGAAAATGAGAAAAAAAACACGGTTAACTTGGCTCGAAAGCGCCGAATATCACACGCGTGTTGAAAGAAAATATTTCAACTCTAGAGTGGAAATACAAGGCACACTATTTAATTTAAACATTATGGTGCCAATTTGACAGACCACACCTAGTATTTATTAAAAAGAATAAATTTTAGAAAGCAGTTTATTATCTAACTTATTTATCATGTATTTGTCGATTGATTTCGAATTAGAGTGTGAAAATACGCCATCTGAAATTATAAAAAAGTTAAGAATATACTAGAAAATCTATTACCAGTCAAAAAAGCCCCGCTGAAGAAAATATCATATATTAAACATAAAATTTTTATGTGTTGCCATAGCGTAGAGACTAGAGCTATGGCCTACAGATCGAAAGGTCACAGGTTCAAATCCCATCAGGAGTATTTGACTTTTTTTTATAAAAACATTAAACAATTTTTAGAATTAGGTATTTTGAATTGAAATCTTCCTTGGATGGATTTTTTAAATTTATATTTAAGGCATCTTTCCTTGATTAAATTTTAAAAATTCATCCAACAAGGAAGATTTTAATTCAAAATACCTAATTCTAAAAATTGTTTAATGTTTTTATAAAAAAAAGTCAGATACTCCTGATGGGATTTGAACCTGTGACCTTTCGATCTGTAGACCATAGCCCTAGTCACTACGCTATGGTTACCAATAAAAATTCTTTGTTAATATAATATATGACATTTTCTTCAGCGCGGCTTGTTTTGAATGGTAATAGATTTTTCAGTATATTATTAATATTTTTATAATTTCAGATGGCGTATTTTCACACTCTAATTCGAAATCACTCGAAAAATACATGATAAATAAGTTAAATACTATACTACTTTCTAAAATTTGTTCTTTTTATCAAATAGGGGTGGTCCGTCAAATTGGCATCATATGTTTAAATTAATAGTGTGCCTTGTATTTCCACTCTAGAGTCGAAATATTTTTTTCAACTCTAGAGTTAAAATATTTTTTTCACAAATCAATGGTTTTTTTAATAATTCTTTAGGAAAAATAGTGTACATTACTCGTGTGAAAGTGATTATTCTAAAACTCGGAGAATTTCCGCACTAGGCTGACGCCTCGTGCTAAATATTTCCTCGTTTGGATAGTATCACTTTCATCACTGGTTATGTAATATACTAATTTCTAATTTAGTGGAAACGAAATGTAATTCCCGAGAAAATTTTAATAATATTTTTCAATGCAACTCTGAAAAATATATTTTGGCTAGCTCGACGTTTAGAGGTGCCTCATCAGGATTTTTTTTAATCGACAATTGGAAACATGGCGCCCAGAAACATGGCGCCCCCTGAAACATTTCGCCCCTGCCGCCTCTAAAGTCTGACGACACCACTGCCGACCAGGACTGGACAGGAGTATATTTTTTAAATTTCCATGTATATTTACTAACAATATTACTGACCGTAGAGTTTAATAAAACAGTCATTTAAAAAACGACTTGGGTTGAACCAAAGGAATTGTGGATTAAAGTTGTTTTTTTTAACGGAACACCCTGTATATTTTTTATTTATATGCAACGTCTTCCTTTTCAAATTCTAAAAGTATATTATTTGTTTACATTAGCTCAAACCGTTTTTTAGATATTTGTGAAAAAAACAATAATTTGTTGAGCTTTTGTGTAATTTACTTCAACAAAACCCGCAATTTAACATGCGAAATTTTAATTCGTTTGGATCCACTTGAGAAAGTTAGTTATATCGATTGAACATCCTAAATATCGACATCAAACATTGATGTTTTTATCGAATTTTACAAGTCAGGGCATCGATGATAAAAACATTAAAATTCAAACACATAACGTCGATGATCGAAAAAACTCGGTAATTATCATATACACCCCTACTGATGAGCCACGATATGGCGAAACGCAACTAAGGATAGACAAGCTGCCCTCAAGGCCCTGAACTCCAGTCGACTCAAATCGAGGATCACACTGGAGTGCCTAAACGACCTGAAAGACCTGGCCGCAAGGAACAACAAGGTAGAACTCCTATGGGTTCCTGGCCACTCAGGGATAGCAGGCAACGAAAAGGCCGATGAACTGGCAAGAGCCGGATCATCTCAAAAACTCAGAGGCCCTGAACCCGCCCTTGGCTTATCAAAACAGGAACCAGAGCAGCATCAGACAGGTGGGCACAACAACAACACCTGTCCCGATAGAACAGGATACCTGGTCATACCCAAGCGAGGGCCACAATTGGAAAACCCTCCAAAAAGTTATCAACTAAAACAAGTGGTCGGCCTACTAACAGGCCACTGCCTAAGTAAACACCTACACCGAGTAGGAATTTACAATAGGACGAAACCGCCTCACATATCATAATATATAACTGCGAAGCACTGACCCGAGGAAGACTCAGAATCTTCGAGGACATTCAATGTGGGGATAACCTCCCACATGACAAACTTGGTAGGAATTCGCTGGACCTTATAAAAGGAACAAACCTTTTCTAGCAAGATAGGGGAGCACAATAAGCCACTAGGCTGCAGTGCAAGAAGCTTGGGCCGAACGCCCAACCCCCGCCTTAAACCAACCAACCAAAGGATAGATCTAATGAAATAAAAAAAAACACTTCTTAAAAAAATATAGTTTTTGCCGTTACTTCTACGTAAAAAAGGGATAATAACTCTCAAAACGCCACTGATAAATATTTTTCATGACCAATCCGATATACCGTTCTTCTATTGCCTCATATTTATGATTTTAACATTTTTACTTTTAAATTGTAATTATTATAAACGTCCATAACTTCCTACCTATTTAACATCTAGTGCAACCATTACAATATTAGTTTTTGCAGTGTAATGGTATATCCATAATGATAACATCTGAGGATATAATCTTTTATTTCGCTATATTCTTGGTTCTAATTAATACTAATATTAATGATAATATTATAAAAGATTATGTCTGCACACAATTCGGTAATAGAAAGCATTCGAGTTGCAATAATGAGTTATATTTTCGGGCACACATTCACTTTTTAAAATTTAATGATCCAAATAACGAAGAAAGGGATTTTCTATGAGTGCAGGGTATTTCGTTATGTTGTAGACCTCCACAGATTTATTACATTAGTTTAAAAAGGATTATAAATAATTAAAAACTTCCACAGTTCATTACAACATTTATTACCTACAGCAAATAACAGGTTACTTAGGAAGCACAATCTAGGTTATTATACCGGGTCCGTCAACGAAGAGGGGACGGAAGATTAAATCATTATCGAGGAACTTACCAAAAATACTAAAGCTGCATTAGGTATGGATTAAAAGCGGCATATTTTAAAAATATTTTACATTATACAGGGTGGCTCAAAAAAAGTGTGGCGGACTAAACAGGCTATTGTTTTAATTTAAAATTATATTATTTTATTCTAATTCCCTATGAATATCCACATATATTTTATAAAACATGTTATATGTCTAAATTCAATTGTTTTGGAGATATTGACTTTTAAAATATAGCCTTTTCAGACTTTTACAGTCTGTATCATTAAAACGGCGCGTTCACTGAATGGTAAGTAATTTACTTACCGTCGCCTTTTAGCCTTAGCAACCAGTGAATACAACATGCCGACGTAAAACCAGACTCGGTAAACAATTCAAAATATACAAGTCGTACAAAAATTTAAATAAAAATTGACTTGGTCAATTTATCAATCACCAAATATTGACATTTACAAAGCCACCTGACAGGACAAAAACAAATTATCGTGCCAATTCCAAAACAAAGGAGACTTGATTTAAAAAAGTTATAGAAGCAATCTTTTAAATACATTTTTATAATTATTAATGCTGTAAAAATAAGTTTCTTGTAAAGGTGCTAGTGGTGAAAAAAAAATCATATTAAACATGGTTTAAACAGCTATACTATTATATCCCTCGCGTCTTAAATCCCTCGTCGCCACGCTCCTCGTGATTTAAACTCGACGCTCGGGCTATAATAATAAAAGCTCCCTGTAGGTTTATACTGGAAGTGTATAAAACATCTTATCTTCGTTATCTCTATTTATTTTGTAAGTTTTCCAATAACTTCGAAACTTTGGGTTTGATAATGAGTCAGATAACTCTTTTACGTTTTAAATTCTGAAACTTTTCTAGTTGTCGTTTATAGTAAGTCCAAGCCAAAGGCATTTGAGCATAAATTAAAGTTTAAATTAAAAAATTAAAAAGCGTTGGGTGCCATAGCACCACAACCCACCGTATTATGTTCCATCGTTTCTCCGGGGCAATTGCATTTTCTGCACACATCTTCCACATTTCTTTTTAAGATGACCTTTTCATAGTTTCGAGTTCAAATGACACGGTCTTGGATAGAGATTATAAAACCTTCTGTTTCAGCATGAAGCTGCCTTTTTTCTAACCAATTTAGTGACATTTTTCTATCATGAGTTAATTTTTAAGTACAGTAGGGTATTTTCCATGTAGAGCTTTCTCTTGCCAAGTAACAAGCTGTTGACTTGGCGGCGCGAAGATGATGTTAGGTAATCCGTTTTGCTTTAAGTTAATATCCAGCGTCTGCTGCTACCACTTATTGTAGAATTCGACTCTTGGAAGTATTTTCTCATAGAGGTCTCTTGCGACTTGCACAAGTTTATTATTATTATTATTATTATTATTATTTTTAAGCAAATATTTGTTTAAAGAACATTTCATAAACAGGTATAAAATAAAATAACGTAAGCTAAAAAATCGTCCGCAAACTAAGCCTTGACAATATTTTCGCAAATTTTGAATTAGGTACTCATTATTTAATGACTATTAATATTTTTGGTTAGAAGTTAAGTAGGTTAAATAGTGTTAATGCTACGACATGTCTACGATTTTGCAAAGTCAACTTTAAAGACAATTTTTTACTACCTTTATTTGTTATTATATTTAATCAGTTATAACTTATTATAAGGGTCATTTTTAGTATTTAACACTGATTAAATCAATAAAGAAGATATATAAATATACATACTTTAACCGGATGTAAATAATTGGTTTATTGGTTACCGACAGAAGAGTAAAAAAGGTCAAATTTATTAATTTTAACAAGATAACCGAAGGTTTGTTTTCGTGTAACAAATAAATAATTTTTCAATATTTATCCAAGGTTTACCTCTCTCAAGTACCCTTAATGAATATTTATTTCAATTTTGTGTAGTAAATAGCTATTGTCAGCTTAATTAAATGAAATTTGAAAAAAATTAAAGGAATATTTCCAAGAGTTTTTTAAAAAATTAGGACACTTTAAATCAGGTTTAACTTTGAACATTATTAGGTTTTTTTACTGCTAAGAGTGAAGTCTAGTAATGCATTTAATGTCATGAATTCATGTCAGCTTTTCTCTCATACACAGCACGGTTATTTGAAAGGTAGGTCCACTACTTCTGCCATATTTCAGTTCACAAAAGCTATTTTAGATCAATTAGAAAATAAAAACATGGCATTATAGGTATGTTTATGGACTTAAGAAAAGCCTATGACTGCATAGATAGGGATTTATTATTGTACAAACTACTAAATAAATATGGTATGAGGGATAATGCATATGAATGGATAAAGTCCTATCTGTCAAATAGAATGAAAAGAGTAGTGTTTCAGGATGGTAGCAGGGAAATCAAATCTGAGTTAAAGAAAAACGGTATTGGTATAGCTCAGGGGAGTATACTGGGGCCTATACTATTCATTATTTTTTTAAATGATCTTAGTAGTGTTGAAGAGAATTTTTTAGTAACAAACTATGCAGATGATACGAATCAAATATACAGGATCTTATTAACAATGCAGAAAATGCCTTTGTTATGACCAGTTACTGGTTTTCACAAAATAAATTAATTTTAAATGATGAGAAAATTAAATTAATTCTTTTCAGGACTAAACAAAACAAATTAGATAAGCCCGATACTGTTGCTCTATGTGACAGGAGTTTTACTTTGGATAATAATGCGAAATTCTTAGGTATAACCATAGAGGAATTTTTGTCGTGGAACAACCATATTAATGGTTTGTGTCTGAAACTGGGTAGTATAGGTTATGGAATGAAAGTAGTAGCTAATTATATGAACTTAAACACTTTAAAAATTCTATACCATGCAAATTTTGAATCTGTCCTGAGATATGGTATACTGTTCTGGGGCAGTAGCTTTGATCTACAAAGGGTTTTTGTAATACAAAAAAAGGCAATAAGGTTAATAAATAAAATGAACTTTCTAGATTCTTGTAGGGGAATATTTAAATAAATGAATATATTAACAGTGTATGGTCTTTATATTTTTGAGTGTTTGATGTTTTTGTTTAGAATTAAGAGCAAGTTTGAGACTGTAAATGTACATAGTAATCATACAAGGACGAATAACTTATTATATCCCCGTCACCGCTAAACTATAACAGGAAAAAATCCTTATTACATGTGCATTAAACTTTATAACAAACTGCCAAATATGATAAAATCAATAACTAGTGTATCAAAGTGGAAAAAAACATTAAAAAAAGTGTTAGTAGACATTGAGCCCTATACATTAGCGAACTTCTTGGACAAGGAATGGTAAACCCATTCCATCCTGTGACGTCATTTCATTTTATAATTTTTTGTAAACAGTGTAACTTGAAATATTATTATTTTTTTTTTTTTTTTTTTTTTTGGACGATGGAAAATCTTTTATAGGCACCAGGTACTTGTTCAACCTTTCCCCGATAGTGTGAGACTCCCTATACTCACTAAAAACCACCGTTTGTGTGTCACTCAATTGCACTTCACGGAACCATCATCTTTGATATCTCCTTCGTGAAGGCAACGTGTGAACCCTTTCTCTTACTACATCTCTATGCCATTGTGCTTTTGTATACCATATTTGCTTAGTTTTCGGCTTGGTTTTGCATTAATACTTCTCTGTTTTGTTTGTGTCTTTCTTCGAGTTCTTTAGTTTCCAGTATCTTTTTAAACATTTTTTGTATTTCGTACCAGTTTTCTCTAGATTTAACCATAGTGTCTATTATGTTGTCAGGTGTTAATTCAATGTTTACCCTGGTTTCTGTCTCCTCTCTTAGCTCTCTCCATCTTCTGCAGTTGAAGATTGTGTGTTCTGGAGTATCGACCCCATTGCAAAGTATACAGTTATCTTCTGTGTCTTTTCCAAATTTTTTTGCGTATGTTCTATACATCCCGTGTCCTGAAATCGCCTGAGTAGTATAATAGTCTACGTTTCTATGTTTACATTCGATCCATTTGTTGATATCAGGAAAGAGTCTTTTGGTCCATTGGCCTTTCCTTGTGTTGTTGTTCCATCTTTCCTGCCATTTTTCTATCGTCCTGTTTATTACCTCTGTGTATGTCTCCCCTTCTGCCCGTTTATACATTTCCTTTCTTTCTTCTGCCATGAGATCTATAGGAGGTATGCCTGCGATAACCTGCAGAGCTGCTGCTGAGACCGTTTTGTATGCAGCCACCACCCTGATCAAAGCTTTGCGTTGACTTCTTTCCAGTAGTATATAATTCCTTCTTATTTTTAGCGATTCTATCCATATAGGTGCCCCGTACAGTAGTACAGAATGCACTACCCCACATAGCACCGCTCTCTTACAGCTGCTCGAGCCTCCGATATTTGGCATTAGTCGTGCCAGTTTGCCTATTCTGTCTTCCGCCTTCTGTGTCACTTTTTTTATGTGTTCTCCAAATTTGCCTCGTGTATCAAAGAAAACGCCAAGGTATTTAATACTATTTATTGGTGTTATCTCTGCGTTCTCTATTTTAAATCTTATTCCGTCCCCTTTCCTTTTCTGGGTCGCAACCAGCGCTTCAGTTTTTTCTGGTGCTAGCATAAGTTCGTTTTCATTCATCCACATATTTATTTTCTGCAAGTTTTCATTGGCGATGCGTATTAAATCGCATTTTTGGTCCGCCGATACTACCAGTGCTATGTCGTCCGCAAAACCTATGATCTTAGCTCGTCCCAGCAGTTTAATTTGAAATACGTCATTATAAAGGATATTCCATAGCGTGGGTCCCAGTACAGAACCTTGCGGTACCCCGGCTTTAACTTCAAGTGTTTCATGTTTTGCTATCTGTTTATGTCTCTCTTTGAGATAGTCCGTGATCTCTCTTTTTTAGTTTTTGTATTATTAGATTCCAGTTAGCTGTGTTGAACGCATTTCGGACATCTAGTGTTATTAGTGCATTCCAGATTTTCTTATTCTTATCTCTTATATCTTTGATAACCTGCATCGCCTGTATTGTTGATCGCCCTGTTATAAAACCATATTGGTGTTTTGCCATTCCACCTTTTTCCGTTATTTCCAGTTCCAGCCTTCGACGTATCAGTTCCTCATACAGTTTACTTAGCGTACCAAGTAGGCAAAGTGGTCTAAATGAGCTCGGATGGCCGGGCTTACTTTGTTTTGGTATGAGTATCACCTTTGCAATTTTCCATTCCTTCGGAAAGCTTTGGGTTTTAAGGAGCTCGTTTAGTACTCCCAACAGCCATTTCTTTTGTGTTTTTCCCGTTTGTATAATGGCTTCTGATGGGATTCCATCTAGCCCTGGGGCTTTTCCTATCTTCATCCGTGCTAAGGCATCCTTCATCTCTCGCAGAGTGAAGACTGGCGCCCTAACAATCATTTTTCTGTTATATTCTGTCTCGCTTCTGGGAAGCGGGAACAGCTCCTTAATTATTTCTTTCTTTTTAGTAATGGGCAGTTCGTAGGGAGCCAGCCCTTTTAGTCCTTTGATTGCGATTTTGTAGCCATCACCCCAAATGTCCCTATCTAGGTCCTTGCATAGGTTGTCCCATTGATCTTTCTTGGACTTTCTTATCAACCTCCGCAGTTCCTTTTTATTTATACCAAAGGAATAAATAAAAAGTATTATTATTATTATTATTATTATTATTATTATTATTATTATTATTATCATTATTATTATTATTCGCCATTTCATTTTTTGATCAATATTTCTTATCCTTTTCGGTGTATTCAAAAAGGGCCAAATACACGTCCTTGAGTAGCAATTACCTACAATTTTAATCTAAATAAATTTTGATTAAGTAACTAATAAAAGTAAAAAATCAAATTTTTCCGTTTGCCTATTTCTGCTTGCATCACTTTATAAATTTAAACTTGTTTTACTTTAAATTATAGGTAATTATACTTCAAATATGGGTATTTGACCGATTTTTGGATACAGTGAAAAAGTAACGAAATATTGATTAAAAACGAAATGGCGAATGTGTCACTAGGCCTCACTCTTAAGCGTTTATGACTTCGTTTATAAATTTCGTTCATAGATCATATTCAAGGGATAGGAGAGGGGCAAAGATAAGAAAGGTCTCTGGAGGTCCTTGGCGTACTCAACCCTCTCCTCCTTTCCAAAAAAAGTTCCCTGAAGTTCCCCTCCTTCTCAAAGTGGTTTCTAAAAAAAAAGACCCCATCTCCTTCTTCCCCGCAGGAAGAATACCGCGCACTTAAGGAAAATTCTTGATTATACTTACCAACCACAACTCCTTGTAAAGGTAAATTTGCTTAGCTCACTTATATTATGTTACAGAAAAACTACCAAACCCCCACTATCCAGGATCCAGATATTCCAGCCGTCAGCCTGCAAACCATACAGGACATCATACGCAGCACACACCCCAAAAAAGCACCAGGACATGATGGCATCACGAACACCACGCTCAAAAACCTAGCAAACAAACAAATCTAGGAAATAACAAAAATAACAAACGCAGTGCTGAAACTACAACACTTTCCCAAAAAATGGAAACACGCGGAGATCATGCTAATCCACAAACCAGGCTCAGCCCCAAAAACAACGACCAGTTACAGACCGATCAGTCTCCTGTCACACCTGGGGAAAATAGTTGAAAAATCATTCCTGCAAATCCTACAGGATAAAACCAACGAACTAGGCATACTCCCAGACGCCCAATTCGGCTTCAGAACAGACCATTCGACCATCCACCAGACAACAAGACTTGCAACTCACATAATATCAGGATTCAACAGGAAGAGACAGACGGGAGCACTCCTGCTAGACATCTCCAAAGCCTTCGACAAAATATGGCACGAAGCGATAATTCTAAAAATGATAAGGGCAGGATATCCGACATACCTGATCAAAACGGTCAGGTCATTTCTAGCAGATAGAACCTTCATTGTAAAAGCAGACAATCACAAATCAGCCACCCAAAATATTCTAGCAGGAGTTCCCCAAGGTTCCCCTCTCTCGCCCCACCTGTTCAACATCTACATGGCAGACATCCCACATGATTCCGAAAACCAACTGTTTCTGTTCGCCGACGATACAGCCATGATTACAACAGCAATATATATGAACACCATTGCAGTAAGACTCCAAAGACACATAAACGAAATAGCCAAATGGATGACTAAATGGAAAATCACCCTAAACCCACAAAAAACACAGGCCATTATATTCACCAAATCTAGGAAACCGCTACCCAGGCAAATCATATTAAATAACACCCAACTGACATGGTCCAAAAAAGCCAAATATCTGGGTTTACAGTTCGACTCCAAGCTTATCTGGAAGGAACACCTGGCCCAAACATTAACCAAAGCAAACAGGCTCCTACACCAGTACTATCCACTAATACATAGAAATAGCAAGCTAAACACCCGCAACAAAGTTACCATCTACAAACTATGCATAAGACCAGCACTACTATATGCCGCCCCATCATGGTCAACACTCTGCATGACGGGGAAAAGCAAAATACAAACATATCAAAACAAATTGTTACGAATAATAACTAATGCACCATGGTTTGGACGTAATACCACATTACACAGAGACCTTAAAATGGAAACGATCCAAGACTACATCAAGAACACCAGCAACAATTACTTCAACATAGCAGAACAAAGCCAGAACCCGTTAATCCGCCATTCCCACCAACCACAACACCAGGCAGGTCCATACAGGCTACCACGACAATGGAGGACCCAGGTTCAAACCCCTCACACAACACGAACTTAATGTACTAGTTTTTAGCTAATGTTTTATCAATAATTAAGAAGAGGAATAGGCCTAGCCTCGCTTAAAATTTTAATCAATGAAGATCCTAGTCCAACCCGTAATTTAATTTTTATCAAAGAGTTTTTTTTAATAATTTTTTTTATCTAGTGAATTTGCGCGGTATTCACAAACTTATAAGGTAATCAAGAAAAATTATAAATACGGACATGACGTACTCAATTAAAACAAAAATAATAATTTATAAAGTGTTTCTTCTGTTTAAAGAACTCAAAACATAATATATAAGTGCATTTAGCTCTCCTCACGTCGGTGTCGTAAGACCAGAGTACCACGCGCGTGCACGCTGAAAGAAAGATCAGAAAAGAGAACCAAGAGTGACCAAGTGACGCCACAACTAGCCTGGTATTATTATATCGTTTCATTGATTATTTTCTTTTTCCATTTTTGTGCATACATAAATTTCATAACTAAAGGTAAAAACTGTAAAATGATCTTTTCTTTTCTAATTGTGGTACGTTTAAAGCAAAAATCGCAAGTACAACTTTTCGCTGAGTCCTAGCCTCTGCAGTCTTGATGTGCCCATCTTCCTCAATCCAAACAGCGGAATCATATATCTTTGTTCTGCCCAAATTCTCCACAAATCAAACATTCATTTTTATTATCCATAACATCGTTAAGTTGCATGATACAAATCATTGAGTCATAATACCAAGCGTTATCGCGCGGTATTATAGCCCTCCACTAAATAATATTTTACTTAAAAAAATTGACATTTTATTCATGCCAAATTACATTCAAATACCAGCACAAATACTAGGCAGAACTTCTACAAATAAAAAAAAATCTATTAAAGTAAAAACATTCAATACCTTGCTTATTATATAAGAGAGATTAATATTATGATACAAGTACGCTTAAAAATTAAAAGCCGACTGACGACACGCGTGTGTTTTTCGCTGGTTTTCCAATAATGCACATTAATTAAATTGTCGACCACAAGAGGTCTACAATCTTCAAATTGTAAACTTACTGCAGTAATGATGGTGCGCGCTATTCCCCTCGCGAGGTATTGCCCCACTTTTCCCTATCGTTTTTACCAGAGGACCAAGTATGCAAAAAAATTTGAATACGGGCTAGAGGAAAGGGGCAAGCACCCTATTTATCAAAAACTACGTCAGAAGCTATGACGTGAATCCAGCCAGTAATTGTATGGACCTTAATCTTCTACCGTAGGAGAATATTTCCAGCCCCCATCTACATATTTTCATCGTCATCGACCAGCATAATGGTTGAAGACCTTCTAAAACAGTATCCAGTGTATTCTTCGCAATTTTTTAATTTCAGTTTTTTTGCAATGATTTTTGATATGCTCTCAAAAGTATTAACTTTGACAGGCTGGGAGATATACATTTTTCTTATCAGTAGCATACAAAAACCTCCTGTGAGTTTCACTCGGAAGGCGAAGTTCAGCATACTTTCGAAATAGCTATTTACATACCAAGGGAGGAAATATATTTTCCTTTTCAGGTATCTAGTTTTTTCTACTACTACTAGTTTAACCATTTTGATTTTACAAGGCGCCAAAGTTGAATAAAGTCAATTTTCAATTTTTAATCTTTCTAAAACAATTCAATTTAATCATATGGTGCTCTATACGAAAAACTATTGGAATTTCGAAGAAAATTCAAATAATATGTAAAAATATTAAAGCTGTTTCATTTAAAATAAAAAAGTTAGTATCTATTTCCGGTACAAAGTGCCATCATCTTAAAAACATTTTTTTGGATATACACATACATTATAGTAATTCACCGAATTTTTAGAAAATTCATAAATATAGTTCTTCACATATCGATAGTGGCCTATCGAGGCAAATCATTAAATATTTTTTAAATTTTGTTTTAAAAGTTATAATAAATGCATATCTACTTATAAGAACACAGTAGAAAAACTATTTATTTATTAGAAGTATTAAGAAATTTAGAGGTACGAAAAGGATACTTTTTCTCCCTTGTTTCATGGTCGAAAATGACGTTTTCTAGTAAGGTAGAAGAAAAAATATTTTTTGGTAGTCGAAATCTACTACCTTACTAGAAAATATCATTTTCGAACCCCAAACAAGGAAGGAAATTGGTACTTTTCCTCCCGCGAGGTGGACATTTTTTCCCTCACTCTAAGATTTATAATTAGCAGGAATTTTTCTTCCTTGTTGTTATATTGCATGATATTTTTGGGGAAAATTAAAAAGAAAATGTCCTAGTATAAGAATTTTCTGAAAATCGGTGGATTACTAAAACGTATGTGTACATCCTACAAAAATGGTCAAAATGGGTCACTTCCGGTTGTACCGGAAATAGACACTAACTGATTTATTTTAAATGAAGCAGCCTGTATTTTTTCACATATTTAAATTTTCCGAAAAATTCCAATACTCGTGGAGAATCATATGACTAAATTGAATCGTTTTGATGTATTTAAAATTGAAAATCGACATCTTTTAACTTTACTGCCTTGTAAAATAGAAACGGTTAAACTATAGTAAGTAGTACCTCCAGAGGATGATGCGTTTCCCCCCTTGGATTAACGCCCTCCGCTTCGCGACGGACATCAAACTATCCGCCGGAGGAAAACCACTGCATGCTGTATCTCTTAGTTTCCGACATACCCATGATAAGCATCAAACTTGGGACACCCTGTATAGCTTACGTGCAGTGTTTAGGAAATTCAACCTATATACATAGTATATAATTTCCAGGATGGACTTTTCTCGAATATTCTATAACGACGTATATGGAGCACAATGTGCCAAACTAGGTCTAAGTGCATCCGGCATGCAGACGCGCCCTCAAGAGGAAAAGGAATTATGGAACTAAAATCGAATGGACGTCCCCCAGGACAGGCTTGCTGGAATCATCCTACTAGTGAGACGTTCGGATCCAAAACAATAATTTTTAGCAATTTCTTTCTCGTAAAGAGACCATTTGAAAATATTTTTTTTTGCAATTTTTTTGTTTACATCGTGGCTTTACACGAGTAAGTTAAATGTTATTTATTTAACCATTACAGGTACCAGGTACAGCAAGATATCTAATTCTTTACCAGATACCCGCATATAGTGGAGATTTACTATTAAATAGTTTTAAGTTAAATACCTAGTTATGTAACCCATTTATCTTTATATCTCAATGATTCGTTCAATTTGCGTGCCAGTAATACACCCGAAAAAGGTCAATTTAGACACGCATTTAAACGTTACAACAGTGGCGTGGCACACCTTGGGGAAAGAGGACACCATACGAATTTATAGGCTCCAATTTCAATATCTTCCTTTCACTACCATTCTTGTTTCTATTGTTCTTGAAAAAGAAAGTATTAAAATCGTGATAAAATTTTTTGAGATATATAAGATGTCGGTCTCAAAAAAAATATTTTTTATTTTAATATCAGTATTATTACTTAGGTTATTCATATTGTACCCATAGTTTAATACTTTAGTGTTGGGTTGCATAAAGATTTTTAAAAATAATAATAATATTTAATATTATTAATATTATTATTATTATTATTATTATTATTATTATTATTATTATTATTATTATTATTATTCTTTTTTCTCACTTAATTTTAATTAATCAAGTGGTGTTTCTTTTCTGGGATGACGGGCTGTACCAAGTCGTCTCAGAGTCTATTGCTTGAACTGAGAAATGATCGCATCCGCACATCCGCAAGATGTGTCTTAAAGATGTATGGGGTGATGCCTGTGGTTGAAATCATGAATGATATAATCGTTACTTTTTTCCAAAGTCTCTGAACTTTTTTCCAAAGTCTCTAAACTTCCATGGCTAATTCCGATTACTTTGCTATTTTCTCTCTATATTTTGTTTAAATGTTGGGGTCGTTAGGATATATCTATAAGATAGGTAATTTGTTCTTTTTTGTTTTGGAAAACGATGTCTGGTCTATTGCATGTTATTGTTTTATCTGTTTGGATTTCTAAGTCCCAGTATAGTTTGAATTCGCTGGTATCTATGATGGTGCTTGGGGAGTATTTGTATTATGATGATATTTCTTCTGTGATTAATTTGTAGGTCTTTGCGAGTGCCTGGTGATTGATTTTTCCCGCCATGTTGTGTCTCTCGACATATTCTGTGCCTGCTAAGATTTTGCATCCACCAGTGATATAGTCTATGGTTTCTTTATATTGCGTGGCATTTTCTGCATGTATCGGTATGTAAGTTTGGGTCTTTGCTTATGTATTTTTGATAATTCCGCGTGGTTATGACCGCGTATTGCGAGAAGAAATCCTTTATGTCTTCCATCTTTGAGCCCTTTATATTAAAGTTCTTTTGATCTGTGGTCGTGTTGTATGTTGTATCTATGTTTTCCACGTAGCTGCTTTGTTGTCCCTAGATTAAGACTTTCTTCTATATTTTTTATTGGGGTATATGTAATATGTATCCGTAGGATGACTGGTCGTGGATAGATCACGGGGTGCATAATTTTTGTCAGATTTACAGACTGATTGGTGCAGGGATGTTTGTTTACCAAGGAAGAATTTTCGAAGTTGTTCGATCTGTTTTGTGTGTAAAGCTTGAATATCTATCATACTTCGTTCTCCTTCTTTTCTGTTTATTGTAACTCTTTCTTCACAAGAGTTGGGATGGTGTTTTCTATGTCTGATAAGCTCTGATCTAGTGCGGGTATGGATACTTTCCAGATCTGTTTGGGTCCATTTGATTATACCAAACGAGTACGTAAGTATTGGGATTGCAAATGTGTTGACGGCTTTGAAGAGGCTACGGGAATAGAGGAAAGTTCTTAATATGGCTAGTAATCTTTATTTGTATTGTTTCTTTAATTGTGTTTTTATATCTGTGTGGTTTATCTTGGTGCTGTGTTGGAATCCTAGGTATTTGTATGTTTCGTTTTCTCGTATTAGGTATTATTATTAACTAACCAGCAACTTTGACTGCGACATAAAATACATTGACAGGCATTAATTATTGACAATAAAAGTGGCCTAAATAGTAAATTAAAAATTAACCTAACAAAGTAACTTTGATTTTGGGACAATTATTAGCAAAAGTGTTATGTATGTCACCGTCAAAGTTGCTGTTTAGTTAAAAGTCTTTATGCAACCTGACATACGTCTTTTTAACAAACCCAGGAGGTCATTTAATTATAGATTATGATGCATACTACAGCTTCTTTTTGTTATTAACAATATTTAAAAATTGTTTTAGGAAAACTTAAAGGATACCACAAAATTAAATACACTATACTATAATATTTTTTATTTATAAGGTGGCCCAAAAATGCGTAATGAAATTTTTTTTAATTTTTAAACCGAACACATTATATTTTATAACATTCTTGAATTGTGGGAATCAAACCAAATAAATTTGCTGCTAATATATTGATATTTCAAAAATATTTCTTTACACTTTATTTATGATACAACTTGAATAAAGTCACTTGCACATTTCTGGCTTAGTTTTCAATTTTTTTTAAATTAACATCTCTTTTCATTATTAAACGAGTAAAACTGGTTTTACGTTATGAATATTTTCTTTTCTTTAAACTGTTGCTCTGGAAAAAATATTATTTAGTTATCCAGTACATTTGAGGAATCTCAGTCTCTCTATTTCAATGCATTCTATTGCCGATTTTGATACAATGCCTCGAGCGATGAACGTTGTGTTTCATTGAATTGACAACAAATCGCTTTGTAATTTATTAGCCGACGTAGGACGTGGAAAATGTCTTAAATGCTCTCAGGTTATCGTGGTAGGGAACCGAAAATAGCCAGTATTCGCCAAACAATAAAATCCATTTGCTATTCAACTAATTTCAGAAAAACCTGTAGAAAAATGATATTTGCTGCTGAATCTGAATTATATTGTTTTTGTAGTTTCAGTGAAATTCGCATTTGAAATATCGTTTAGCGGAATTTTGGCTTGTAGTAGATAGTTATAATAATAATAATAATAATACATTAATTATTTCCATTTAAATACAAAAAGTACAAATTACATTTAAAATAATATAAATAGGAAATAATGGGCCATATTTGCAGCATCCCATGCTAGATGGGTGCTGTTGAGGCCTATAAAACACTGAGTTTAAGCTAAGTCTAACTAACTAAATCTAAAAATTAACTTATATATGTACAATATGGTAATAGAAAGAGACAAATAGTGGAAATAGAAAACATATAATAGAAGAGAAGAATTCAACAGAAAAGAAGAAGAAAAAAGTAAATGTAAACATAAAATACTATAGATAGATACTTACCAAAGACTTGAACAACGCATAAATAAATGAATAAACCTTATTTTGGGATAATGTATATTTAATTTTCTTTTTAAATGTGGTAAAAGATGCAGAGAAATCAGATATTTCGAATCTGTTAATAAGTGATGCTATGTTATAACTGAATGACTTCTTAAAAAATTCTTTACTGTGCGTGGGAATAGTTAAAATATGTCTTCTACGGATATATATATATATTCACATTATGAACATCACTGCGAAATTTTAGCTTATTATAAAGGTAAGATGGACTTTTAAATTAAATTATTTTATAGAAGAAACATAGCGAGTGCAAAGACCTCCTCTGAAACATATTCAGCTAACCCAATTCACTCAATTTGTGCGAAACCCTGTCCCTTCGCCGTATTCCGCACGTGAACCTGATATAACAATTTTGCACTTTCTGTATTCGCCTTAAATCGACAGAATTCAAAAATGGCACATAAACGTGATCACAGTAGTTAAAATGAAATAGAACAAGATAGTCGCACAACAATTTTTTAGTTTCCAGATTCAAATAGTGTCTATGAGAATATAAGCCTTTTAGTACTGAGAATTCTCTTTTCAGGCAAAGTGTTACATGTTCTTTAAATTTAAGTTTAGTGTCCAAAATAAGACCCAAGTTTTTTTGTGGAATTTTTTAAAAGATATTTTATACTGTCCGAGATTAAATTTGATGGTATTTAATAAGGATTCTTTTGCAGCTTCATTAGAAAATAGTAAAGCAACCGACTTTTTTGGATTAATCTTCAGCAAGTGATCATTTGAGACCGTAAGAAGAGCTTCCAAGTCGCTATTAAGTTGGTCATTCGCAAGTGCAGCATCAAGGAGGTTTAATGATATTTGTGTATCATCTGCATAAAGATGGTATAGACAATACCTAAGAAATTTTACAAAAGCTGAAGTAAATAAACTGTATAAAAGAGGTCTCAAGATGCTACCCTGTGGTACACCCACTGTGACACCAAGAGATTCAGAAAACTGGCCATCCAAGCTAACTCTCTGAATATTTTCCGACAAGTAGGACGACACAAGCGTACACGCAGCTTGACCAAATCCAATATAATTCAAAATTGCAACAAGGAGATCATAATGAATAATGTCAAAGGCCTTAGTATAGTCCAGAGGAACAAGGATAGTTGCTTTGTTTTTATCATGCGCCTGCACTATATCGTCGATCAGATCAGAAAGCAATGTTGAGCAGCTATAGCCTATTCTAAAACCTGACTGTTTACTTGGGATAACATTATTACCTGTCACAAAGATATTTATTTGGTATTCCTTAATTTTTTCTAATATTTTAGAGAAGGTAGGCAGGATAGATATCGAAGCTAAGTGGCCAAACTCAGTAGGATTTTTTATTTTAGGCAAGGGAATTAAATTAGCGAACTTCCAGGATTTGGGAAAATAAGAAGTTTCAAGGCAGAGGTTTATGATATGAGTAATAAACGGGATAATAAAAGGACAGCATAATGTTATGTTCTCATAACTCATAACTCTTTATGTTTAAATTATCAGTACCAAAAGCTTTAGACTTGAGGTTGAGAATAATTCTAGAAGTTCTAACCAGCCACCAAAATTCCGCTAAACGATATTTCAACTGCAAATTTCTCTGAAACTACACAAACAATTTGGTAAAAACCTGGCTTCTTTTCAGCGCAAATCTCATTCTTTCGACCGAAATTCAGGTTTCAGGAGCCGAGATATTACCGTGTAAAAATTCGAATAGCGGGGTTTTATTGGTACTACTGCCAGTTTTTGCCAACCAACAAACGATATTTCAATGGCAAATTTCTCTAAAAATACAAAAGCAATTTGGTAAAAACCTATTTCATATTGAGCGGCAAGTATCATTCTTTCTAACGAAGCAAAATTTGGGTTTCAGGACTCATCGTTGCAGATATTTTAGCTTCTGAAAAATCGATTAGCGGGATTTTGTTGGTTGGCAAAAACTGGCCAATTACTTTTAAAACTTCTTTATTGATTTGTAATATATTTTTACCTGTCATTTCACATTTCTATGCTTACTTATATAATACTATGTTTATAAATGTTTTATTAGTTCTACTAGTGGCTGACTAGGATAGGCATTAAGGCACGCCTTGATGCCTGTTCCTGTAACTTATGCACTGCCATGAAAATTTTAATTTGCATTTTAATGTTTTAAAGGATTTTATGAATTATTGCTAATTTATCAGATTTTTATGCTAAGGTTTGCTGGAAAAGCGTTTGTAAAAAATAGCCTAACTTGTTCATGTACAAGGTATGTAGCGCATTTTGCCATTAGGCTTGAAATTTTTTTAAAACTTCAAGGTAGACGGGTTTTTGAAAGTGAGTGAAGTGGCAGTGTTTTGAGAAGCAAAAATTTGGGAAATGTTGAGATTTTAACTATCCTGGTGAAAAATGGGAAGCCTGTGATATATGAGTTTGTGTACTGGATATGGTGTGTATCTCGTGTGTATTATATTTTGTGTAAGGAGTGCATTTTGTATTTGTGTATCGTAGAATATTGTAGATGTCGTGTATGCATTGTTTAATGTAGGGTGTGTTTGTTGTATCATGTAAGTGTCTTAGTGATGGTGTCTGTATTACTGAGAGTACCTATCTGCGTATATGTTTTGTAGTCTGTTGAATTTTTCATTTTCATTTGAGATGTTGCATCAAATTTGTGCTGCATATTTATGCTATATATTTGTGTTGATTTATGCGTGTTGAGTATTTTTCGTGATCTGTTACGATTGTAACAGATCGGCAACACTGTCAACCAGTGCCACCGGTGGACTCAAATAAGAATATTCCTTTGCAAACCGCAGGCTGTAGCGACACTACTGAACCTCGTATTCTCCATTTTAGAAAAAGTACTTCTTCTCCTGAGAGAAAGGAAACGATCTCGTTTTATGAGAACATTCCTATTTTGGCCGCATTGCGCATTATTTTTTCGCTGTTTTGGCTGTTTCTACTGTTCTTTATCAGAAGAAGAAACTTCTCCTTATTTTTAATAGAATTTGATCATTTATATAAGTTCAAGAATACTGGATATTATTAGCTTAGGAGAATTTTACACTCCCTTCTCTCACAGTGAATGTTCCCAAGTTTTGAGCTAGAAGCTGGCGAGAGTAGGCGCCACGCTCCGAATGTATTTCATAGAAACTTATAGGCAGTGTTGCCTGTTACGTTTTTAAAGCATCCGTTACGCTGTGACGCCCTAATCTCTTACTTATTGTATGCAGTGATTTTTTTTTAGAAGTCGTGGGTGGTGAGTGCCCTTTTTTTAGAAGAGAGTCTTGAGTAGTGAGGGCAAATTTTTTAGAGATATGTTACGATTTAAAAAAATTTACCACTAAATTTTTTAGAAAACATGAAAAGTAAATTTTCAAACCACCTGAAAATTTCTTATACAATAAGGTTGCATTTCGTCTAACACAGTTAGATAATGAAATACGAATTAAATGTTTGCTATCACCTGACTAGTAAGAGTCTGTGTTTTTACAATACTAAATTTTTGTTCATAGTGTTGGCAACAATTTCTAGAATCCTGTTACCATTTTGGTAAATTTGTTACGTTTCTTAAGTGAATCTGTTACGATTAAAAAAATTTTAACATTCAATGAAAGATCTTTATAAGATAAGTTTTTCCCTAATGTAAGAAAAACACATTTTACCTAATTATTATTAATAAAACTATCGTTATATCGTTGATCGATCACGCCTAGTCATGCTACAGCACTAAAATCAGCTTCCTCCTGTTTTCCAGTATAGAGAATAGGTACGAAAAAAAGGTGGATTCGAACTAAAAAATGGTGCAACCCCACAACCCCTCGTTAATGGCTGAAAGCAATCCTTTTCCTGCTCAACCTTAGGTATTTTGGGAAGAAAAAATGTGAAATTGCGAGGGCTTTGAGGCAAGAGGTAGGTCACAGCCGATCCTGGTCAATCCGAATACTTTCAAGAAAATGCTGTCTGAAGTGCTTTAGCCCTTTTTTTCGTATTTTCCTTTGAAAATGGATGAGGAAGTAGGTTTTAGAGCTGCAACATAGTATCCATAACATGGGGATTTTTACTCTACATAGTCAGGAAAAAGCATCATATATAGCTTTTTAAGGATGTTTGGGGCGAAAGGTGGCGAGAATAAAGTATCTCAGATTTAATCTGAGCAAAGCACAACAAATTTGGATTCTCTAATATCCTCTAAAACACAGAAAGAGTGTTTTTTTTACAAAATTATGTCATTTTCGCATACCTTCGATTAAGGAAAACATAATTAAAATCATGAGAAAAAAAGGCGCTTAAACAGTATTGAATTTAGTTGAGAATACTAAATAAATACAGTTATTACATTATCTACCCCACCTTACTGATTTCCCTCTTCCACTGCAACTTTTCTGATATGCCACTAAAAATATGGGAGGATGTTTGGTTGTCCCCCGTCAGCCCCTACCTTCTACTGAACGCCACTGGGTTTTAGGTTTATTTTTCTTTAAAATTTTGCAACAAACATCTCCTTACCTTAAGAGGAATTTTTGCTTTATGCAATATAATGTGACACCTGCTGGTTTTAAAATCGTTATTTCATGTTATTCTTTTGCAATTATTAATGTTTTCAGAACTTAGTAGCAGTATGCTCTTTTTATAAAGTAAATTGGTATATTACGTATTTAGCTATAGAACAAATGTAACACTTAAGTATACCAAGGTCCACCAACTAAGAAAGAACTGAAGATTACATCTTTATCGTAGGTTTTTAAATTTAAAATCCAAATAATTAATGTACGGCTAACTCTCAAATATGTTATCAGTATGGTATGATATGGAAAAGGCTATCTATAAATTAAAAAATATATATGGTGTTCCATTTAAAGAAAGAGAGTCTATGCGTAATGTTATTAACCTGTAAACAAATGCATTAATCACAAATATTTTACATTGGAAATATAGCGATAGTTTAAATTATTATTTTATTGTTTTCTATTTCATTCTATTAATTTGGAAATGTATATGAAAATGATCAGCAGCTCTATGCCCAACTTTTGAGCCAGTAATATACAAGTGGTTCCATTTAAAAAAATAAAAGTTTAAATCGCCACACTTTTTTTAAGCCACCCCGTATAACATAAAATATTTTTAAATATGCCGCTTTTAATGACCTCAATTTATTTTAATACCTAATTTTTAATAAAAATTAAAGTCCGGTCCTGATCAGACTTTAGATATAATAAAATGAATGCTACTATAAATGACGTGTGGCATCGTCGGCCATTAAAAATGTACGTAATATATACCTACTATAGTGCCCGCTTGGCAGAAACCTGGGTAAGAACCTCTTCTGCCAATAAATTTGGTACAAAGCTACCTTGTTATGTAACTTTTTTTAATATAATGTGCATACTATAAGAGTCCTAACTCATATATATGGCAATGTCGTTTATCAGTGGCGGCTCGTCAGGTGAAGTAGGTGAAGTGGCTCTTCATTAAAAAAAGGAGGAAAGTTTTTCGACAATATTAAATATTAATGTACCACTACAGCTACTTAATCTGAATGTAGCTATGTATAATAGGGCCACGGTTAACTACGATGGACAATCATTATAACACTCGTGCATTTTGGCGCGCCCCAGCCGACCGTGTCCGTTAGCTCAAAGCAAGTGAAGACCCAACGCCTAACATGGCTACGATATTCACCGTTGCTATGGTTACGTGACGTCAGTCATGCAAACAGCATGTAACAATTTGTATTATAATGAATGGCAATTTAGAAATAGATCAGTCGTATGCACCATTGTTTTAGCATTGGTTCGCCTAACCTTAAGGTATTTATTTTGAGGCTTCGCGAAACCTACGGTTATAGATATCGTTTTTACGTCATTTACTGTGTGATTAAAAAGTTTTGTTTTTATTTTTCAGCTAATTCAGTAGTGTACGTACCTACTTAGTTGTGTGTTTTAAAAATGATCCCAATTAATGACATAGTTTGTTATTTGTTGGAAACTCCATTCAGTCATTGGACAGATGAGGATAAGAGAGACGTTTTGTTACACGGGTTTTTAGTCAATGTTGGTTTAAGTACCAGCACTATCCCTAGCTCTTCACCATTTTTTAAGACCGCGAGCCGCCACTGTCATTTATACTGTGAACTGCCCAATACTATTTTGTTAATACTGCACCGAAACAACATTTAATTGTTGGATTGCACAACGATTTTAAACAATTAATAACTAACCAGAGAAAACTTCGACATAAATGACACTTTTAAACCTTACTTACTTACCATCAAAGTTGCCTTCTTAGTTAACCAAGAATTAATTAAAAGTTAGAAATTGTCCTTAATAGTGATCCACATGCGGTGTGTAATCATGAAACGATTCGAAGAAATTAAAACCAATCATATTCTGGATATAACTATATTTATGAAGACCAAGGAGCAGTTATTAATAGAATTCCTTCAGATGAAATACAACAGCTTCCATTCTCTGGCACAGCGTTCCTCGGTAAAATGTATTGCCTTGTGATGGCCATCCGTTTCTGAGGATTTTGACACTGTTCTTCTTTTTGAGCCAATATTTCAACAGATCGTTGAGTAACAGTACATTTTATTTCTTCTGGTTTAAATCCTCTAGCGTCTACCAAAATCTCCAATAAAATTATAAAAACTTATATAATTAAATTTGTTTGATGGATATTAGATAAAACCAAAATGAACTATTAATCAGAAAAGAAAAAGCGAACATTTCTTATTACCTCAAATCTGTCAGGATGAAAAAGTACATTATCCATATTAGAAAATCCTATGTTCTAATTATTCCCCTGGTCTTGTAAAAATCATCACTTCATTTTATACCTGAAATAATTAAAATGGCATTACAATTTAATTATTTTTTAAAGTAAATTCCTATCTGGTTAATATTGGATTGGAGGATATTCTTAACTCCATTAGCAATAAGGATCTCTCAAAGAGGATATCGGAGCGGGGATACATGGAGTACGACCGGAGTAAAATGCGTTTTTCTCTCTGGGAAAGTCCCCCACAGTGTTTCAAGCAGAAAATATAACCTCAAGACTGGAATGGAAATGTCAAGGGGACCTGCAGGCCGTGGTAAAAGTAAATAAAGTAATAATCATACTGCAGTAGGTACAGGACACGAAGGTATTACAGTAAATTAAAAAATCGATGAACTTGCAAGAAAGGGCTCAGAAAATACATTCATTGGTCCAGAATCGGCACTCGGAGTACCAAGGTGCAGAGTACGAGATGCCATAAAGCAATGAATCAGGAGTGAACAGAAAATCCACTGGAGCAACAGACAGGACCACCGCAAAAGCTTTATGGGGATCCAGATCCAAGACAAAACAAACAACAACTTCGGAAAAAATAAGAATCTCCGCCCCCTATCAGATTGTTACTAATTTTGTTATTACTTTTTATTCCAATGCCATGCACCAAGGGCAAAATTGGTAGTGAGGCCCCTTCTTAAAGTTTGAACCTTCCCGCATGGCGGGCCTCTTTTCGCCATTACTGGAATGTTTGAAAAAGTTATTCAAAGTATTTTTCAGCTTTGCTGGAGAAACATACTGGTATTGCTGGTAATAAACCCACTCTGCTTAAGGAACAATAATATATTTCCATGGTTTACAAGCTACCGATTTTTTTCGTAAGTTGCCGATTTTTGCAATGGCGTAACAAACATTTCTACAGACCACCGACCGCGTAAATGGTCGCAGGCATAATAATAATAATAATAATATTAATAATATTAATAATAATAATAATAATAATAATAATAATAATAATAATAATAATAATAATAATAATAATAATAATAATAATAACTTTATTTCAAATCATGTACAATATACATAAAGGAAATGACGTCAAACAACAACAGTTTACACTTAAACTATGGGCAGAAATCGATTATATTATATGGTTCTAGATCAATCAACAGTTTCTTAATTTCTAGCTTAAATCTATTGTATGAATTTATGTTTTTAATATTATTTGGTAATGCGTTAAATAACTTTAACCACATATAGTGTGGACATTTTTCTGTCAGAGTTAGTCGATGTATCGGATATGACACATCCATTGTCCTTGTTCTATACTCATGGGCTATAGTTAGATTAAACATTCCTTTGTACTTGAAGAAAAACATTAGACATTCATATATATAAATCCCATAAACTGTCATTATTCCTAAATTTTTAAACACGCCTCTACAACTTTCCCTGTATTCCATTTTTCTTAAAATTCTCACTACTCGCTTTTGAGCCACAAATATATCATGTGTCGAGTTGTGCTTTCCCCAGAAGACAATCCCATATCTCATCACGGATTCAAAATTTGCAAAATAAAGCATTCTAATCGTTTTCTCTCCCATATATTTGCCGACGACCCTTATGCTGTAACATATTGAATTAAATTTTTTTCTCAAGGTATCTACATGATATGACCAGTCAAAGAATTCGTTAATATAGACACCCAAGAATTTTACGTCATTCGAGAAATTTATTTTTGTGTTTTCTAGTTCTATAGTTGTTGGTTTTTCTATGGTTGACTGTTTCGTTCTAAATAACATTATGTTTGTTTTTTCTTTATTTAAAATTAGTTTATTTCTTGTAAACCATTCTGTTACAGCAGCAAAAAAACGTTTGGCTTTCGTGAAAAGGTCCTCCACATCTTGGCTACTAACAATAAGATTTGTATCATCTGCATATTTGATTAAATGTTCATAATTTTTAGCTGTTATACACGCCAGATCATTGACAAATATTATAAAGAGAATCGGACCCAAGATACTTCCTTGTGCTATACCAATGTTATTATGTAAAATTTCAGAGCTACAGGTTTTCCCATTTTTTGTGACTGATACTGACTGTCTTCTGTCATGCACATAGGACTCCAACCATTTTTTAGCAATTCCCCTGATACCATACATTTCTAATTTTTTAATTAGTATTTCTCTATCTAGACAATCATATGCTTTTGAGAGATCCAAAAAAATGCCCATTGTTAGTTCCCCCTTTTCAAGATGGTCTATAATAAATTGTAGAAACTGGAAAATTGCTGTGTGTGTGGACTTTTCTTTCATGAAACCATGTTGAAATTTGCTAAAAACGTTATTTTCCTTTAAGAAATTAATTATTCTCGTGCTCATGGCTAATTCGAATATTTTAGAAAAGGAGTTCAGCAAACTTATAGGTCTATAGTTATTTATATTTTCTGGGTCCCCTTTTTTATATAAGGGCTTGATCTTAGCTATTTTTAAATTATCAGGAAATATGCCAAAATGCAACGAGTTATTTATAAGGTAGCACAAGACATCCTGTAACTCAATCGCAGTTAGTTTTACGATGCTTATTGGTATATCATCAACCCCACTAATAATAAACGATATGGGAACACTTTACCACCCTGTCGTCGTAGACATGTATTGAGAAAAAACAGATTGAAATATGAGAGATAAATCATCTTAAAATATTTTGTAAGGGTATTAGGCATGTATATTACACGGCTTAGTTTAGTTTAGTTTAGCGTTAAACGTTTAATATACCTATATTTTATATACTTCTTTCTAATATTTATATAATATATAAATTCTATACTTTCTCTCAACCCATTAACGCCCAGAATTATTTTTTGTTAATTATTTTACATATTTTCACAGCAACTTTGGAAGACACGTTAAAACTTGTTCAAAATTAGCAAGAACTGCCTTTCGTTAGCATATTGTTCCAAAAATACCTATAATTGGTAAATATGGTTGGTAGATACAGGGCCTGGACGCACCCAGTTAGGTATATGATAAAAAGCTAAATTTTGAATTTTAACAAAAACATTTTTTCAAGATAATAAAAACGTTTAAATATTGGTTTTTCATTTAACACATGTTTCATTTAATTGCTGGAAATATGAAAGTAACATTTGATTATTTTTGAAATTAAAAAAAAAATATTTTTTTCTTCAATTTTTATTTTAAACTTTGCACACCAGCATAAAATTAAAATCTAAACACTGTTTTCAAACAACTTTTTTCAATGTCTTGTACTCTAATACCAGAATTTCACGACAAAATATATACTTTTCAATTTTCAACTGCAAACGAGTAGTCGCGTGACTAATGTCAAAACAAATTTTAAGGTTACCAATCATGCAGAGGCTATCAGCATAAAAAGTTTTTTTACAATTTCAATAATAAAAAAGTTTCCCATATGGGTCCAACCTTTTGCCGGTCCCTGTATAATATCGAATGGAACTTGTTAACTTTGGTGAATAATTTAGAATTATTGTTCGGATGTTCTTAAAAAAATAAAGAAACGTAAATCACATATCGTGGCCAATTTTCCTAGCTACTGTTTTCGATTTGAATTTGTAGTCATGCATTTTAGACATTTCCTCAAAAATTAGTAAAAATATACGCAGGCACTCCATTTTGCGTATCTAGATTTGCGCCCCCTCGTACTTAATATCCACGAGCCGCCAGACTTTCCATTGTACACTTTAAAAGAACAATCTGAAAATAGACAAAACATAGACAGTGTCGTGCCACAATATTTGAAATTACAACCAGATTTTAATAGATAATAAATACATCTGGGGTAGGTCAGTTTCAATAACTTTGTTATTTCTTTTTTTTTTACGATTCACCGACTACGGAGGCCATCTTGAACTGGTCATCGACCACGAATGTGGTCTACCGACTGGGGAGTGTGAGACGGCACCTTCATCCTACGAGATATCCGATCTCATCCGGCCTGTCCGGCGTGAATAGAATGGCTAGGTGTCGATTCATTTTACACTCTTTCAGAAAGTTGCTAAGTCGAGGAACATATTAATGCCAGCATTAAATATTGCTTAAACTGTTGAAGATGGGTATATGCCATAGGGCACAGTGGCGTATATAGGGGGGGGGGGGGCTGCGGGGCTGCAGTTCCCCCCCAGCGTAAAGTCTAATTATTGCAACCTTATTTTTTCGTCCCACGCTTAGACACTTAATTTAAATCTTTAAATAATGTATTCTTGGCTTAGATTGTAAAGATCTTATAGGAAACGATTAGTTTTTAAACTTTTCCTCCTAATAAAAGTCATGTTTTATATAGAGATTAAGGTTTCAGATGCATATCGTTTTAGTTATTGACTTTTGATGCAATTTTAAAGGAAATCGAGAAAAAATAATATTGTATTTTTCTATTATATATACTTGTCTGTTCCGTTTTCCCATTTTTAGAGCTTTTTTAAGTCAACAAAAATGTAACCAAATGCAACTAAATATTTTTACAACAAACCAAAAAACAATTAGGTATTTATTTTTAAAGAGAAAAATTAAAGTAAAAGTTGTAATAAAAACATTTTTTATGAAAGAAGTGTGATAATTTATAATAAAAAAATAGTGCAGGAAAAAAACGAAAATGCTTTATTATTATACAAAACGGCACTTAAGAAGGAGTATTTCAAAACCTAAGCATTTGCACCAAAAACTGCTCTTAGATCTACACTTCTAAAATACATGATTTCTGAAAAAATTATGAGAGTGATATTTACTTTATTTTTAATTATGACAAACCGAGCCCAAAAAACGCTGGTTAGAGTCATACATCCGTCTTATGTTAAAATTTTGGCTTGACACCAATATTCATATTTTCACAAATCGCTACCCCAGTTCAAAATAGAAACATCTCAAATGAATTCAAAATAGAAATATTTAAGTATATTTCTTTTTTGAACGCGTTCTTTAAGGAAATATCGATGTTTATTATAAAGACATGACACTTAAGTTGTTTCTCTTTTTAAACGGATTATATTAATTCCTTTAAATAATATTACCGTAATATCTAATTTTTGAGAAATTTGAAGTTATTTCGGTTTTGAACTAGGGTAGCGAGGTTTAGGTTATTAAGTTAAAAAAAAAGTTGCATTTTTTGGGTGCCATGCCGTTAAATTCGAAAATAGCGCCGCTAGGAATATCAAAAAAAAAACATTTACAAAACAAATTTAATCAAACCATGCAGAGGGGGAGAGGTAATAATTTAATTTTCAAAATGTGATAGCAGTTAGGTGAATTTTAAACGAACTTTGGGCGTGGCCAAAAAGTCCCGATGGTCCCTCTTTCAAAAAAAAAATGTCCTACTTACGCCCCCTAAAACCCAAAACATACCCATTTAATTTTATTATTGCACATAATATTTTTTTTTCATGTTTGAAGTTTATCTTACTATCCTAGAAGGTAAAAAACCCCTACACATCTTGGGTAGATCACTTTCACAATAAGTTTTTTCTGTTTTTGAGTATTTTTTGCATTTTTTAGTTTTAGAATTTATAATTTTACAAAATCAAGTTGTAGTTCTATGCACACAATATTTTTAATAAGTTTTTCAGTGACAAAAGAAGGTAATCTTTATTTATGCAACTAGTTGTATTTTTACGAGGATAACGTTATGTTAGAAATCTATGTACAAAAAATTTTGTTACAGTTTGTTGCCTTTCACTAGAAAAATTCATTGAAAATGTTTAAATTATTACTATTTCACGATATAATAAACAAAGAATATGGTTTGTGGCATTTAGACAATTATTTTTAATAGTTAAAAAGGTGTATACAAAGCAAACCAGGAAGAAGTAACAAAATATTATAATTTATGGTATTTTATTGTTACTATTTTTACCATTTTTGCCGTTACATCAACCTATTTAAATCCGAGAAGCAGGCTCCCGAGGCTCCCCCTAATCTCCAGTAATCTAGATGCAGTAAAGTATATTAATATTGTATTTATAATATATTTTGCATAGCTTAGTATTAAACAAATATTATATCAAAAATCTATTGCACTTTTAAATTCAAATATCAGCTAACTATCGTATCAAGCTAAGTCCTCTTCCCTTTTTAATATTCCATGACTGAACTTCGGCAGATCCAAACCATAAATAAATAACTCCTGTTCCAAAGTACGCGCCTCCTCCAATTAAGAATATAATGGTCCATTGTAAAATTCCTGCATTATTTCCAAGTATCCATTCGCTTAAGGAAGGTACAATAAATCCTGTTGTTTGGGCCAAACACATGTTTATACCATATATCGTACCTGCAAAATTGGGTGATAGATCCGTCGGGTTTCTGAGATCTGCTCCTACTGCGGCACCACTCAGAAAGTTGCTTAGAATGAGTAAAATGAGGGCAGCGAGAGCATCACATCTTACAGTTCCTAAAGACATCATAATAATTCCTGGCAACAAATGAGAGAAAATGACATAGATCTTACTCATTGCAGTGCAACTCATGATATTCCTTTTTTGAATAAAATCTGCAAAATTTCCAAAGAGTATTCCACTGCCAAAACGCGCAAGGTGAGGTATAATAGCTAGAAAAACTGATTGAGTTTCGGTAAGACCTATATATGATTCAATAAATGTGGGTACAACTTGTAGCTGTATATTTACCCCCCACCAGCTCCCAAAATTTAAAATTGTTAGAGCCCAACAATGCGAGGAAGTAAGTATCTGTCTTATAGGCGGCAAATCCTTTTTTAGGGATACAGATCCACCTTGGCAATCTCTGATATAGTCAATTTCATCCTCGCTTATAAATTTGTGATCTTCTGGATTATTAGCAGATAAAATCCAGAAAATAGGACAATAAATTGCAATAAGAATAGACAATATATAAAATGTCCAAGGCCATCCTAGGGAAGGTGAAATATATCGTATCATAACCCATACAAATGAAGTTCCAATCGATGATCCCATAAATGCATTTATAAACTTTCCTTTCTCGTTAGGAGGAGCCCAGCGCCCTACGAAGCACTGCAGTGCCGGAGACACTGTTCCAGAAGCAAGTCCAACAACAAATCTGGAAGCTAAAGGTACACCCCATCCCCAGCGTCCACCAATTGCACTTAAAATGTTAAGTAAGCCAGCAAATAATAAGGGCCAAAATATAGTATTTTTTGGACCCAGCCATTCGGCAAGAAACCCAGCCGGTGGACTTGCAATAGCTATTCCATAATAATAGGCAACTTGAAGTTGTCGTTGTGCTTTAAGAGACCAATCGAAACGAGGTCCATAGTTAGGAACGTTATTTGGTACTGATAGTTTATTTGCTGTACTCTTTTTACAATATGGAACTGGTTTATCTTTGGGCTGTATGACCATATATCTAATACACAGGGAAATATTTGATACTAAAGCAGAGTTCATAAATGCAGTCATAAAAATAATTGCAATAATCCATGCTCTCACTGGAATTTGGTGAAATTTTCTACTTAAAAAACATTCACACATTTTAAACTTTATTGGATTTGACACTTATTTAACCTATTTATGCTGACATCTACTGCCTGTCATAGTAATAATTTTGATAACTTGCGAGATCGTAATGGCCCAATCACGTGATATGAATGAAATGCTGGTTAATTTTAGTGTCTTATATTGGTATTATTTGAAGTAAATACCAGGATTGGACTTTTAATAAGTAAAGTATATTTTTAAATGAATAATATATTCTTTAAGCCATTAATAGTAACTGTTATAATAATAATAATAATAATAATAATAATAATAATAATAATAATAATAATAATAATAATAATAATAATAATAATAATAATAATTTAATAATAATTTATTTAGTGCTAATACACGGAAGCGCTTACACAAGTCAGTCGACAAAAGTTAAAACATAAGTTACACGCTTAAAATATATAAAAAACATTGACACAGATAAATACCCTTTCTTGGACATAAAATACAAAACAGATTAAAATTTATCACCTGTTTGTTCATCGATAGATAATTATTAATATTGTAGAAAGCATTTTTTAATAAAATATTTATTACATTGGCCCTAAACTGTTTCATTGGCAAGTCCCTCACAGCAGTAGGAAGCCTATTAAAAAACTTCGGCCCAAAGAAACTAGGTCCGTCTTGCGTCCTCTTTAGGCGACAGTAATATGGCTGGATATTCTCTCTTCCACGCGTATTATATTGGTGAACATCTCCATGGGTTATATATGAATCGATATTTTTTTTTACATATAACAGACTTTCCAATATGAAGATCGATGGCAAGGTCAGAATGCGAAGCTGCACAAAAGCTGCTCTGCAATCCTCCGTATATCCCAATCCAGCGACCAACCTCACAGCCCTTCTCTGCAATCTAAACACTCTCTCAGACTGGGACGAATGTCCCCACACCAACAATGCATAGGTTAGTTTGCAGTGAAATAGACCAAAATAGGCCACTCGCAAAATATTATTGGACACACTATTTGTCAAGTTACGAAGTACAAACAGGCTGCTTCTCAATTTTTTACATAGAATGTCAATATGGGCATCCCACATCAGTCTATAATCCAAGTGTACACCCAGAAACTTGACTGTAGTGACGTCCCAGTTAACGGCGGCTGTATCTCTCATTGAAAACCAACGATTGAAAACATTACGCTAGTGGTTTTGTCGCTATTGAGGTGAAGCCTACCAAAAACCAAAAGCATACCAAACAAGATTATAATAAGATGAGGAAGTAAATCGCCAAATGTTAGCAAAAGTGGAGCAAAATTGAAGAAACCGTGGAACAAGTGAATGTAAAAAAGTAGTAATATTGGAAATTTCATTTAAGAAAAATTGAAGAACCTTAAGATTTCTGTTAGAAAAGTTGCATGGTAAATTAATTGAATAGAATTATGGTTTATGTTTAGTTTATTGAGGAATCTTAATTGTATCTGAAAAAAGAGAAAAAAAAGTGTAAGTTATTAGATTATGAAATCTAAAAATATTTCTTTATGACAAAACATTTTGGTAATTATCTTTTATAGCTACACACAAGGTTGGTTGTTATTTTTTGTTGGACTGCCATATGTAAAAGTATTTTATTGTATTCTGCTTTGCATTTGGTTATATTTTTGATTTTATCGTATCATTGAAGATTAAGTCATTTTTATATGATATCTTTATTAATAATAAACGTACTAAACCCTACATAACACCTTAGTTACTCATAATACATTAGTTACCATAATTTAATACGTTAGTTACGAAAGCATAATACGTTAGATACCAAATAATATTAGAACTATTTTTCATGAACATGTAAAACAATATTTTGACAGTTCTCAAATTTGATGGATACACCTTTGTCTTTAACGTCCCTCTGAAGACTGATTAATGACCAAGCAAGCACTCCTTTCGATTTCGTGCGGTTCCCCAGTGCTTAATCCACTGCCGGAAACATCGCCGATTTGAATTTTGCGAGCAATGGAAACTTTCTTGGTCACACTTTCTTCTAAATACCCTCTAGCAACCTTCGCCGTCTAATATATCTCCTCCAGCATTAACAAGAAAATTTGCCGAAGATCTTCTAACGCAGTGACCAGTATACAAATCAGGATTTTCAAGTGAGAGATACTTAGCTATTTTTTAAGGTATTTTAGAAAAGAAGTGAATGCCGCAGGGCTGTACCGTACATTTCCCTTTTCTATATGATACAAACAATCTTTGGTGAGTGACCTGGTCTCGCCTTAACATTGCGTACTTTTTAAATAAAAGCACAGGATTGACTTCGCCGTCAAATATCACAGCGAAAATACGTTTCCTGTGGGTTTTTGAGTCGTGAATAGTAACAATCAGCTTGTCCTCTAAAACGTCAACATCTTCCGTGGTCATCTTCGCTAATTCATTAGTTCGACAGGCTCCTCCAATTCCAATTAAAAAAGCCACTTTCATCATTAAAAACTTCTCGTCTGAGGCAGAACACACAAATTCGTCGACTTGTTTTCTTGTAAATACTTTTGATTTTTTTACTCTATATCCAACATTTTTCTTCTTGATGAAACGTATTAAGGCGCCGTATTTGTCGATTTCCACTCTTTCCTTCAGTTCTAAAGTCGCTCGTAACATGGAATATTTCGGCCATAAGGATGAAGCAGAGTATTCCTCAGAGAGTTTTGCGAAATACGCCAGCAAAGCATTTCTTCTGCACCTTGAACATGTACTTTGTTTCGCAACTCACAAAACTCCCAATATTCTTTTTCATAATGGATTTTAGATTTGTCCGGAAGCAAGTTCAACCTTATAATGTTGGCTGCAGCTAATATATCGTCAGGAATATCAAAATCTTGCATTATTTTAATGATGACTTTTTGAAATGCCAAAATGAAATTATATAAAACCTTGTTTTTATTTTCGCATCGCCGTTGTCAATGATACAATAAAGCTTTGAATACAACTCGATTAAGTATTAGCGATTTAACACCGTCTCGGACATTGCGGGTGACTCGTCTGTTGCCTCGTCACCTAGTAATGTCCTCGACTATTATAAATCGCATAATAATCTCGTTATATTAATGGCTGTAAAATAGCTGAAAATTAGGGGAATATAAAATATTGCCCCCTTTACTCATTTATCCTTTAAAATTGAATTCCAAAAAATGAAATCCGGAGTGAAGACTAAGCGTTTCCGACAAAAATGGTATTTAGATTCGTAATTCTCGCACTAAAATACATCGTTCCTGAGAAAATCATCAATTTTGGCGTGATGTAACTATAAAAGATCATTACCAATATTTCAATTACGTAAATTGAAACGAATTTATTTTTTATTTCTTATTAAATTATAAAAAAATCTTAATGCGGCCATTTTGTAGTATTATTTAATACCAAAATTTGTTTCGATTAACCGTTTCTCTTTAAATAAGTTTAGTGAATATGAAAATATCTTGTAAATCACCTCATCATGACATACCTACATAAGAAAATTCAATATTTTTTTATTTTAAAAACTTAAATTCAATATGATAGGAATAAAAGTCGGTCTAAACCACAATATCTTTAATGAGAAAATATGTTTATGGGTAATTTACATGGATAAAAGAAGAGAACATGTTTCGACCTTAGAAAAGGTCATCATCAGCTCTAACTAGAAAAGTTTCGTAGACAAGCTAGTACATTAGTGCAAAAATGGTGATGTAGAAATTAAAGCATAAAATTTAAACAGGGGTAGAGGTTTTTATAGCATAATATTATCAGACCTAGTCTGAAAAATATGGGGGTGGACAAAATGAGTGGTAGAAAATATTCTGTCTGATTTTCTCATTAAAGATATTGTGGTTTAGACCGACTTTTATTCCTATCATATAATTATTAACCACTGTGAGTATGGACTACTTCTTGAATCTTAAATTCAATAATTCTCTTAGATTTTTTTAGTTAAAATCGATTTACGAAAATAAATAATTACTAAAAAAGTTTAAAACTAAAAAAAATTAAATTAAATAAGTAAAAAAAAGTTAACTCTCCGACGCAGATTTCGAAACCGCAACCAATATTAGTTCGAAAGTGAAAAACCGTACCACCCCGCCTCGCACTCTAAACGCTAAAAGTGACAAATATTTGTAAAAATAAATTGAAACTGTTTATATTCACCTTATTCTCATCACCAATGGCATCAGCGAAGTACTAGAGGAGAACATTAATTATGATCCATAATTTTTAGTTAAAGTCTACAACAAAATATCATACGTTTATGAAGCAATACATTTTGGGAAAAAATAATTTTACTTACCGTCAATTTAATAATAACTCCAACAATTAAGTAAATACTAAATAAAACGTTCAATTTAATATCCAAAATTACAAAGTCACACTAAAACCGATCTAAACATAGTTTAAAACTACGTTAAATAAATCATCACAAACTGATGAGGGCCTGAATACGTCTCTGTCAAAATCTGGGGAAATTTTGAAGGTCCTGATCAGCTGGCCGATATCATGTATCTTGATGTCAATTGTCGAAAAATGAGTTTTCTGGTTATTTTTTCTATACCCAGATTTCATCCCGTAACAACAAAAGCATTAACAACCTGGTAGGCACACCTTGTCAATAATTACTGTGATCGACTAATGCAAATCTGTCTCCTCCATCAATCAATCAATATATTACGGCACACAATATGCTACTAGCTATTTACGATATAAGTGTTGTAAAGATTCATATATTACAACACGAGACGTTAAAGTTGTCAAACGAGGCGTCAGCCGAGTTTAATTAAACATCGAGTGTAGCAATATAAATTTACAACAAGAATATTGTACGAAATTTTATCTACTTTCATCTATGAAAAAAAATATTTGGCAAAAGGCATTTTTAAAAATAAAAAGCCACCTGTAAAAATGCACCTGCTATTAAGTTTACTAATCAAGTTTTTTATGTTAACTTTCGCATAGTTACTGTTTCGCATGGTTACTGTCGAAACTTTGTCAAACAAATTCAGAAATATAAAAAGCGTTTTTCAAAATGAGCGATTCTGATGGAAGTTTACCCTTTGATAGAGAAGCAGCGGCAAACGAAGCGATCTCAAGTTTAGTTCCGACAAAATCCAAGGCGCGGTATGAGTTGGAGTATCAGAAGTTTGAAAATTGGTGCAAAGCTAACAAAATAAAGGAGGTGTCTGAGAAGATCCTTTTGGGTTATTTTTCCGTAAAGCAAAGTTCCCAGAAACCATCTACACTATGGACTCACTACTCATTGTTGAGAACTATGATTTCAGTCAAGAAAAATCAAGATATATAAGCAGATTTTCTCAACTAATCGCACTTTTGAAAAGAAGTTCAGAGGGTTACAAGGCCAAAAAGTCCAAAGTTTTCAGAAAGGAAGACGTATGTAAGTTTCTTAGTACTGCAGATGATGAACATATTTACTTATGAAGGTTGTTATGATAATCGGCATTTTTGGGGCTTGTCGGCGCGAAGAACTAGCTAAGTTAATGTTGGATCATATTGAACACAATGATTTGTATATAAAAATTGTGATTCCATTCTCGAAAACCAAAATTATGCGAGAATTTGTTATAAAGAAGGAAATGTGACAGGTGTCAACTGTTTAAGTATTTTTTGAAAGTATGTTAAACTTCGTCCTCTTAATGCAACTCACAGGCGGTTTTTTATATTATATTCTATGGAAAAGGAAAATGCACCTCCCAGCCTGTCGGAATTAATAGTTTTGGAAGTATACCAAAAAAGATTGCAACAAAACTTGGATTGAATAATCCCGAAGGATATAGTGGACATTGCTTTAGGAGGTCCTCAGCTACCATTCTAGTTGATGGTGGTGCAGATATGCAGATGTTAAAGCGTCATGGGGGCATACGCGCAAAACCATTTTTTTACAAAAACAGTTTTTTATAAAATATTTGACTGTAGGTAAAATTGATAAGTATTTTATGGTTTAGGAATCAAGACCCACTATGTCAGTACTAAAGTCTAGCCTTTAAATTTTATATTTTTAAATAAAGCGAATTTTGCGCTGTCACCACCCGCTCAATAAAAAAGTAATATTACTATTTCTAAAATATTGCAAACCAACATTCTAATATTGCAAAAAATAGATGTGCAATGTTGATATAATTTTTAATACAGCGCTATGTTTTTTTTGATATCACAAAATAACATAATGTTGCATCCACACAACATGAATTACAAATATTTTTATAAAAGTAGGTAATTTAAATATTATAAAAAGTTACACTTTTTTTTGTTATAACATTTTATTGTTTATTCAAAAATATCGTGGATTGACGTGGGGAATGCCTATTTTGTCTATGCGTTAATTACAAGCTATATATTTTTTGTGATACTTTTATTTTATTTTTTTGATTACCTACTTATATTTATTTATTTTTATGTAACATTGCCCAAAATTGGTTTCATATTATTCTTACACGGATCCCCCGATACATTTGGTCATATTATAGCTTTTCAGCAGCGCTGCCACCCCAGACACTTGTGACTATGGCGCCAACTGTTTGAAATTATGGTACTTCATTCAAAACTATGGTAGCAAAGGATAAGGTAGATTTATGAAAGGAAATTGCGGGAAATCATTTGAATTTATACTATTATTCTTCTTCTCAAATACTTTTCTTATATTTTGTTGTTATTTAGACGATTCTAACCTACATAGAAACCGTTATAATACTAAATTAAACATCAAAATAATACACACATTAGCGCATTTTAAAGCGTAGAAATATGTAGGTACCGTATAAATATTGTACGAATTTGAAGCTAGTTTAGAGAAAATGGCAAAACAGGAAATTATGGTATACCATAAAGACCATTATGGTAGCAACCGTTAAATTATGGTAAGACTACCATAATTATGGCAAGGGTGGCAACGCTGCTTTTCAGTGAGACTTTAAGGACTGATGCAGTGTTACCAATACTCCACGTTGTATTCGCGCTGGGTTTTAAAACCGCTAGATTTCACCAAAAGTTAAATTGACTACGTGGGAGATATTTTTTTTAAAAAAAAAAACAGTTTCCTCTTGCGCCACTAAATTTTCACTTTGAACAAAACCGTTTTCTAAAAAAAAAAACGATCCTCCGGCCCCACCACTTTTTCACTCCGATCAAAATAAAGTGACTTCTAAAAAAAAAAACAGTTTTCCGGCGCCACCGACACTTCATTCCGATCAAAAGTCACTCTTAAAAAACTCTAAAAAACCGCTAAGCTAAGCGTGTGTGTGCGTGTCCAATCATTGCTGGTGTCCGCGGCATCACCTGTTGAATTCCAATGAAAAACCAACCGCACTCCTTTTTAAGTAAGTTAAAATCGGATACAACCCCGCTCTAAAGTCAGCAGGGGAGCAAATAATTGGACAGTCTAAAACTTGCATGGAATGTCCTATGTTTCCAACCGAACATTAATTTTATATTACAAGGTATTGTTTTTTTCAAATAATAAAAGTTTCACCACGTATTATATAAAGAAAGTTGTATATGAATACTGCGGCAATACTTAACTGTAAATGTAGTAAAAGTTATGTTTAAAAAATATTACCAAAAGTTGTTGTATATATTATACATATATGGTTAGCGGGCACATCTGGATGAATTGAGATCGGCAAAAATTTTATTAAGAATAATTAACTGGAAGTGCTTATTTTTTAGCGGTTCAAGAGAAATAATTACAAACTAAGAACTAAAAGATCTCTCCTTCTAAGCTTAATTTTGGTAAAGATTCGACGCTTCTTCTGTAATTATCTAGGGACAACATCGAGGTAATGATCATGGCCTTACAGAAAGCCGCGTGTTTCTAGAATTGAGAATTATTTACCTTTTGAAGCATCTATAATATATAATTTACATCATTATAAGTAAATGCACGGCATATTTTAAACTTTTAACGGTCCAGTTGTAATAAATTTTCTTGCAGGAAAGCAATATCGTTTCTATTAAATAAATTCTTTTTTTCCAGTTCTTTCTTTTTTTATATGAATTTACTAAAATTTTGTAAATGTGTCTCAATCATAAATTTACTACATGACAGATGTCTGATCTTAGGGGGCGTTCGTGTATTACAAAGAAATATTTTAGTTTCTGGACCTCCACTTACAGTAAGGTAATAGCGGACTCCCGCTCGCAATAGACTAAAACTTTCTATTATTTGTTATTGTAGGTATATCCCAATAAAAAGATAAAAAAATTTGTAACGCAATTATTTTTTAAAAATTTGTAATAGGTAGGATGACAAAGCAATACCTCTGAATATTACATTTTCATTTTATTACTTGGTACAATTTCTGCTTCCAGTAATACCCTTTTTCTATTCAATTTGCAATAATTACTTGCTGCCGATTCTCTACAAGTATTTAAAAGTAATTCTTCAAAACTTGCTCTTCTAACGGTACTGTCTTTCTCGGAGATAGTGGGCTTATTTCGATCCTTACAAGGTTTTAGTTCGGGTCTGTTCGGGTGTGTTCGGGTTTGTTTAAGAATTGCACTAGTGCGGGAAAGTAAAATAATGCAAATTTTGACCTTATTCGATAGTTTTTACTTCGGAAGTTATAACTATTGTTACAACAGGTATAAATACATATTTACGAAATAGTCCATCAAATAAAATCTACATCTTTTCTAGCTTGTTGTTGCATTTTTAATTTTTTGAAAATATAAAATAATGAAGATATTTTTATATAACCCTGTACATTCTTTAAAGTAATGTCACAAAACAACTATCAAACCACCGGGTTTGATATCAGTTGCTATGATAACCCAGGCGTGTAATTGTTACTAAAACGTCAAAGTTGTTCAAAGCGTCTTCGAACTGACCAAATACAATCTTCTTCTAAATTAAACCACATTAAACCGAATCCGAAGCAATAATATTAAGGCGGAACTTTGTGCAGCAAGAAATATATTTGCAAGAGAGTCTCACCCGAAGTGGGCATACTAGCGAGCTTATGACGTGGTGAAAAATATTCCGTAAACATCGACACACACTGAAAGCACGATGCAAGGCGGTATGTTCTTTATTATGCTAATGAGTTTTGGTTGATTTTATTTCGGAGACGAGAAATTTGTTTTGTGGAAAATAAGTACTTGTTATTGTATTCTTAGTTAAAATAATGTAGGTACCTAATCGTTATACGCATATATCTTTTAAATTTTGTCTTATTTTATTATTAAAGCTATAGAATATTTACAAAAAATAAAATTAGGTAGAGCAGAAAGTTTGAAGTGTTAATTAATAATAGGCATAAAAGCACCTGCAAACAGGGTGTTCGTGTTCCACCGGGAACTGCGTCGAACTATATATGGAAAACTATCATAGGAAAATTTTCAAAATTTGCCATCGTGGTAATGCTGATGGGGACGACCGGACTAAAAAAATTTCATAATGGTGGTATTTCCGGTTACACCGGAAGTTAGTGTCAGCTAGGGTAGCCAGATTTTAAAAATTGAAAAGCGGGAAGTGGATAGTGCCTGGAGGACAAGTTTTTTTTGAGGTGCTTAAAATAATTATATTGATGATTTCTAAAAAAAAAAGGTCGATACCCCGTTGACCTTACGCTGTGGCGTGCCTTTTATATTTCTTCCTCCTATCATCAAACGTGCTTTCTGAAAAAAAAAGGTCGCCCCTCTCTAAGGCAGCTGTACAGTTATTAGGCGTCCGTCGTGTTATTGGAAAAAAGCGGAAGTTTTGTTTAAGTGCGTGGGAGGCGGGAGGTTAAGTAAAAAAGCGGGAGCATCCCGATTAAATCGGGAGGGTTGGCAACCCTAGTGTCAGCGTGTTTATTTTAAATAGAACATCCTATATATTATTACATTTTTGCATTCGACGTAAGATTCTAGGCAGATTTTGTACAGGGTGGGGACTTTAATTGGAATAAATTCGATATTATTAAAACTGTTGAGGTTACGCCTACAAAATTTAGTATGTATGGTTTTGAAGCATGCGGAATTGAATTATAATGTCGGCGCAGTTGCCAGATTTCTCAGCTTTGCGCTACACGTAGTAATTTTAATATTTTAAATGGAATGCCCTATTTATTTTTATTGCAGTGCATTGGGCGTGTCCAATTTAATTAGATGCCAAATTAACAAAATTCTATCTTCACTAATTGCTGAGCTATGGCAATACTGTAATTCCATTAAAAAGTACCATGAGAATTTCTATTTTTAAAGTTTAAGTTAAATAGGCCATATTGAAAAGACAAGAACTTTTCTTGAATCTTGTCAATAACTTAGTAACTATGGAGGTAGACAAGCGTCCCGGTACTTTTTAAGGGAACTTCAGTGTTGCCATAGCTCAGAAACTAGTGAAGATAGAATTTTGTAAATTTGAGATCTTACTAAATTGGACACTACCAATTCACTGCAATAAAAATAAATAGGGCATTCTATTTAAAATAACAAAATTACTACGTGTAGCGCAAAGCTGAGAAATCTGGCAACTGCGCCGACATCATAATCCAATTCCGCATGCTCTAAAACCCCCACATACCAAATTTTGTAGGCGCAACTTTAGCAGGTTTAATAATATCGAATTAATTCCAGTTAAAGTCCCTACCCTGTATGCCTATACCTATAAATATCTAAGCGTTTTTGACATATTTGAATTTTTCTGTTAAGAATGACGTTTGCAAGCCTTAAAATAATTATCAATTTTTTCTATAAAGACGCCTTATATTTATTTAATTTAAGCGGGATTCCTTGTTATAAAGGACCTGCTTTATTAGATTTTTTATAATATTTTGATAACTATTAATTCAGGGTGTTTAAACAATAAGATTGAAAAAACTGCAAGAAGTCTAAATTTTCAAAGGGAAACACCCAAATTTTATAATTACTTTAAGTTTAGCATTAAAAAAGGGTAAGTTTGTATATCCCAAAAATGTTGAACATTATTAATAAGTACATTGTGATGGCTTCTGTTTTGCGGATATCGATTTTCAAATGTGTCCCATGTTCTTGATATAACTTTAACACATTCTCCATAAATAATAAATAAATTTAAATAATCTTCGTTCGTATGTACAATTTAAGCGCATGTTTAAATAGTAAGTGACAGCTTCATAAATTTTTCTCGCATTTGATTGTTTTTCAACGCCGTTATAGCCAACTAAAAGTAACTAAACTTAAAATCTGCAGCAAAATCGCCATATAAAAATATTAAGTTGGCAATGTTTCTAAAACTAAAATTTTAGGAATATATAAACTTACCCTTATTATTAATGCTAAATAAGAAATAATTATAAAATTTGTGTATTTCCATTTGAAAATCTAGTCTTTTTGCAGTTTTTCAATTTAATTTTTAATCGTATTGTTTAAACACCCTGTATTAATAGTTATCAAAATATTATAAAAAATCTATTAAAAATATCTAAAACGCTTAGACATAGGTATAGGACATGGTATACAAGATATGCCTAAATTCTTGCGTAGAATGCAAAAATGTAGTAATATATAGAGTATTCTATAGGCACAGGCCTACCCTGAAACTAAAGGTTTTCAGCATTGGTTATCAAATACTTCGTAAGGTCAATAGTTTTTCAATCAAAATTTTCTTATATTACAAATTTTTTACCATGTTTATTTATAAAACAAAAGATAAGTCCCGCTGGTTCCGGGATTTGTTGACTGTGATTACTAACTCGCGCAGTATTTTGTCCGTCGCGTTCCGTGCCATTATAATTAATTTTTTTAAAAAGTGGTATGTTTTTGACGATTAGTTGCGCTGCACCTTCAAAAGAAAAAAAAGTAAGTACCTAGATTTTTTTTTAGTAACACAGAAACAACAGGAGGTAGTACCGTATCGTCGCGCCAATCCGATACAAAATCACGGTATTAATGTTTCTTATAAACATAAAGTGATAGGGGGGTAGCCAAAAAAACGTGTAAGTTCTCAAAAGTTAATTCTATAAAATAAAATACTTCGCAGCCTTTTCTACACTTTCTCCACCGTTCAAAAGTGGCTACAAAAAAAACAAAACTTTGCGTTTTCAAGAACTTCTATCAAAAGTGATTCCTACAAAAAAAAATGTCGCAGTCGTTTCATAAACTCCCCCTAACAAAAGTTAGTAAAAAGTATATTTACCCCCCCCCCCCCCTCCCCCTTGGTCAAGAGACAGGGGCAACTGCCCTCTTTATGGACGCCCATGCCTAACAAAAAATTGTATTTTATTACTCTGCGTGGCATACTGTCCAATTTTTATTTATTACCTACCTAGCTTCTTAGAAGCATTGTCACTATACAGTAGTCTCGCTGCACCAAATTGTAGCTGCGAGCCAATAACATGAACAGATAAATGTCATGTGACCAACGCCAAATTCGTGCCTGACAACTACTTTTAAATCGTTAAACCATGGATAAAATAATAAACACATTTCACCTTTAAAATTAATTTATATTTTAACAGGTTTAGACAGAAGCTCACTATATAAACAATATATAGAGCCTGTATAATAAGCATAAAATATAAAAACAATCGAATAGAAATAGATTCATTATGCAACAGTTGGTTTATTTACTCACTAAGAACCTTCATAAATGGCTTTATTTTATTGCACCTATCACCCTTTACCAAGACAAATTAAATTTTAATTTTAGATCTAAGAGTTAATATACCAGGGTTACCATACATCCTTAGATTTGTCGTAAGTTCCCGGTGACCCAGTTTGGGCCTCTAATACCGATAAGCTATTTACCTTAGTATATTTTGTTCACTATCAAGAGAATAACCCATTTCGATAAAAAACGAAACAAAAAATTCAATATAGCCCATTTTTGATTGCAACAAATCGTCTGGATTTCGTTCAATTCTTATCCTTACCTGACATGAATAAGAAATTTTGAAAGCTTAAACACCAGTTTTGACAAAATGGTGAACGCGCCTTGAACATTTTGCCCTGCGGCGCATTATAAACCATCCCGGTCTAAGCCGAAAAATGTATGGTAACCCGGAGTTAATAGCACAACTACTAGTTACGTCTTTTTAATATTAACGCTTAGATATTCTGTTATTGGCACAGACAATCCAAAAAGGAAAACATAAAATTTAGCCCAAAATTACCCCCGAAAACACTTCTTGTTCGACCACCTATAACTTTTTTCAGTGTATCATTATTCTCTCTGGATGTAAATTGTTTCACGTCAGCCGAGAATAAATTCAGCTGTATATAGGCAACTTCTATAACATGACAACAAAATTTACCCAAAACATGAGTTGCGCGCTGCAAGATAACGGACTTATTACGACATTGTTTTGTCTCAATTTTTGAAGTCTTAAAGATAAGACATGGAAGTTCTAAGGTACATGGCTACTTTTTTGAAAAAAAAATTCTTAGCTACGATATTAACCTTGGCAAAGTGCCTAAAAATACGCACCTTTAGTGGGCATTTTCTTATACATATTCTTATTTTTTTCAAAAAAGGGCTTTGTACCTTAGAAATACAAACATTCCTTTATTAAATTTTAAATTGTCCCGACAAATATTTCAAATAGCCTTTGCAGAATCCTGCAGTAGCGAAACGGTGTTTTTCATCCTCTAAATTTGCGCGTGGTAGAGCCTTAATGGATTCATCCGACGATAAACTTCCCGAAGTCATTTTAAGGCTGCAGATAAAGCTAATTCCGAGCTGTTACCTGCGAAATCCAGACTAATATATCAAAAGCAATATACGACCATTTTGTTACATGGTGTAAGGAGAAATATTATATATATATAAATAATATTAATATTTATATTAATTAGTAGTTTTTAGTTAAAGTTTTGTATATGTATGTTAAAACAAAATAATTTTTGAAAAATGGGTTATTGGTATACTTTTTTGTATATACGGTCGTAGAAAAAATAATGTTCCTAACTCATGCGTAAAGTGTCTTTCCCGCCCTTGACCGCTTGCCCGAACTCCGCTCCGCGTCGTTCGGGTCAACTGCAGTCGCGTGCGGGAAAGTATCACTTTCCGCACTTGTTATATAGGAAAATAACTATATAAGGGAAATAAAAATATAATCGAAATGTATTAGATTACCACTACAAAAAATTTAATTGTATGGGCTGAAATAATTTAAAGTTAAAATTATAGAAACGTTTAAACAATAAATTGTTTATTGATTTATAAGATATTTTATAATTTTGTATTATAAACGTTATAATATATAACGTATAATATACGTATAATATTATATATTATATTGATAAGTTTATAAAACACTTTAGCATGAATAAAATATCAATAAAATAAACCAGTTGTAAAACCATTAAATTATAAAATAACTTTGTTTTAGATTTGTAGTTTAGGAACGAACTATTCCCTATAGTGAACGAAATGAACTAATTCACGACTTTGCAAAAAACTATAGTTTATAGAATTATTTTGACCCGATAGTACACTGCGTACTATACACTAGACAGATTGGCAACGGTAATACACGGTGGTGACGGTGACCGAGACAGAGTGGGAGACCGAGAAAGAAACTGATTGGAACGATCGGGAGACCGAGAACGGAATACGGACGGATTCATGATAAAGTCATGTTATTCCTTAGTATTTTTCCTAGTTCACAGTTCATGTTTACGTGTTCACGTATCACTACATCAAGTCTACGCGACCTGACGTCGATATACTACGTCACTACGACCTCTTTACAGCCCCTGGTTGCACCAATATGGTCAATCATTTTTGGGTCGTTAAGACGTTGGGAACCGACTTGTCGTCGAAGCACCAGCGGCTACCATTATTTTCAAGTAGAAATGACAGAGAATTCGGACAAATAAACCAATTAGCTACGACATTATCTTTACTTATATAAAAAATTACAGAAGAATAATATATTAACTTGGAAAATAAATCATGTCGGTATATTGTGCTTGTAAGGGTGATATATTTATTTATTTATTTATTTATTTATTTATTTATTTACGGTATACACCATTAACAAAGGAAATAACAATGTATCTACATATACAATAAAGTAAAATCTAATAACACAATAGATTAAGGATAGATATTTTAGAATAATAACAATTAGTATGAGTCAGTTAATAAATTACTACGAATTTTTCTCTTAAGATCTAATTTAAACTTAGGATGAGTGGTATGAATATCGAGGGCGTGCCTATCGAAGTTACGCTGCAGTCTGGTTAAAGGGCGAAACATGATGCCATAATTGGTAGAATGGAAAGGTAAACAGAAGAGATTTCTGCTGCGAGTATTGTGTCTGGTATTAAAATATAATTCAGATAGAAGATATTCACAATCAATGTCACCCCCAATAAGCTTAAATAAAAAACACATATCTGAAAGGAAACGTCTAGCTTGTAGAGAACATAGATTTATATTATTAAGAATAAGTTGATAGTCAATATGATAATTTTGGAAACGAATTTGCAGTTTGTGCGCACAAACACGCAGAAATCTCCTCTGCACACCCTCAATTGCCTGAATATGAACCTGATAATAAGGTGACCACAACACACTGGCATACTCCAGGCCGGATCTCACCATGGAGCAGTACAATAATTTAAAGGTCTCACATGAGAATTCCCTACAGTTCCTAGATACAAATCCAAGGTTTCTATACCCCGCACTTGTAATATAATTAATATGGTTAACAAATGTGAGGGTTTTATCAAGTGTAACGCCAAGATCACGGATATTATCTACTTTATCTAAGACAACACCAGCTATATTATAATTACAATCAATAGGTTGACGGGATCTATAGAAGGATATACTGTGACATTTTTTAATATTCAGATCAAGACCATTCATCTGAGACCAACGGTAAAGACCATCTACATCCCTTTGAAGCAGATCACAGTCCTCACTGGAGTAAATTAATCTATAGATTTTAAGGTCATCGGCAAATAACAAGTATAGCGAGTATGTGATAAAATCACCAATGTCATTTATGAAAAGTATAAAAAATAAGGGCCCAATATGGGAACCTTGAGGTACACCAGAATGCACCGCAATCTCCTTAGATACTTAATTATTTATTCTTACTCTCTGAACCCTTCCAGTGAGGAAACTGAGAATCCACCGAAGAATGCCCGAGCCAAAGCCCAAGGCCTCCAGCTTAGCTACAAGTAGTCTATGATCCACTCGATCGAACGCCTTCAAAAAATCGGTATAAATGCTTTCGACCTGGAGCTTATTCTCGAAAGCATTCAACAGATAATCGTGGTAAGTTAATAAGTTCGTAAGTGTAGACCTTCCCGGACAGAATCCGTGCTGCTGCGCAACTATGACTCGTCTGCACTCCCACGACAGCAAAGATGTGACAAGAGAGTCAAAAATTTTAGGGATGGCAGACTGCACGCATATGCCCCTATAGTCAGCCACATTGCTCCTATCGCCAGCCTTAAATATAGGTACAATGAATGATTGTTTCTAAAAATCTGGAAAGATTCCAGTCTGAAGCGACAAATTAAAGATAAAGTTCAAAGGCTGGCTAAGAGAGCATACGCATGCCTTCAGCACCACAGAGGGCACACCATCGGGGCCATAGGAAGAACTAGATTTGCAATGCATGATGGCTTCAAACACATCGGCGACACCCACGCTCAAGACGCCGAAATTAATTGGCTCTTTCATATTATTATAATACTCAGGAATGTCATGCTTAGACTTAGAATAAACCGTTGAGAAGTAATCCGAGAACAAGTCAACCGAATCAGCACAGGTGTCTCCATGCTGATCACCAAAATACATTGCGCTGGGGTAACCAACAACCTTTCTCGTGCCACTCAAAAAACGCCAAAACCCCCCCGGATCACTTTGAAGGTTGCGCTCAACTGACTGTTAATAGTCTGCATAACACTGACTAGACAAAACTTTACACATTTCACGGAGCGTCGAGAACTCTTCATAATCCGAAAGATTCCCAGCCTCCTTGAAGCGCTTATATAATATATTATAATATTTGAATAACTTTATTTGATTTATGAAATGAAATTTAAAACGCATATTATTATAGGTAAAATATATGAGAAAACCAACGCGAGTAAAGGGAGAAGGGGCATTCATCATCAAAAGTCCACACAAGTTACTTTGGCTATAATATTCAACATATGCCACGTGTTCTGGATTACGTTATATCACGTTAAGAAACATATGGTGGATGTTAATTAAGATATGTCAAGGCTCTCGTAAAATATTAACATTAAAATCAAAGGTCGTGTGACGTAACAAGCCGTTTAGAAGAAATCCGAGATCGATCGATCGACCAATTGGTTTTTGAGTTATAGTTTTTTGCTATTAGAGCCTTATGATTAGAGGTGGATAGACTAGATTTAGCAAATGGTTAAAAGCCGAAAAAATCTATCGACCAGTGAAATAATGTTAAAAAAATCTCAAGTAATAACGGAGCTAGAGGTATAAAACCATGACGTCCTTATTGCGATAAAATTCTTACTATGCATTAATAATATTGTGACTTTTGACATGTGACAGATGATGTATTACAGATGACGTATGACAAATGACGCACACCTGCCCACTGCTGGCACATGCGCACAAGGTAGGGATTAATCTGGCGTTGAATGCCTCTTCCTCTACTAACGCGCCTGCATACTAATTTGTCATTATTCTTTTAAAAATGTTTTTCTTTTGTTTTTTTTTAGAAAAAGTTAATAATTTTGTTTTAGACTATAACAGAATAGTCCCCCGGCTTTAAGTTTTAACGGGTTTTAATTTTTATTTAGTTTTATTTGGCAGTATAATAATAAAATTAAATAGAAAAAATTAATGTTTATCAACAATGACTGCCAAAAATGCAAGAAGAGAATGGACGAAAATGACGTGGCCGTCTACAACCAAATATTAACGAATGACGACTTTTCTAGTGATATTTTTTTAAACAAATGCAATTCATTTTAAAAACAATATTTTAATCACTTTGGCATAATATAATACGTATACGCTATACCTAAATGGGAGTCTTTTTCACTTTACCTTCACGCACTGGCACCTAAAAGTCTAAAAAAATTAAATATTTTACAAATCCAAACTTAAAACCTTTAAAAATCAGCTGTACCAATTCTAAATTAATTTCTTTGCCTTTTTGTGTGTTATTTCCTTATATATTATAACCAATATATCTTCGTTAATAGCATATGTACAAGATTTGTGATGTGATCACATATGGAGGACTTTAAAGAAATAGAGAGTTTGCGCTTTTCATATCATTAAAGTGAATAGTGAACAGGGCCAGTATGTGAGGGTTATAAACAAAGAAACAAATAATATAATAAGCAACACAACACTTAAAAATTCCACAAAAATACACGAAAATAATCACAAATAATGAACGACAGAACGACCAGCTCACAAAACAGAAGAGTCGTTGTACTCGTTGTCGCGGTTGTCGCTATATCATAGCACAGAGGAATAATAGGTCGTCGCTATACCATATCGCTATGGTGTATAGCGACAGCGACGAGCATTTCGGCACAGAGGAATTACAGGTCGTCGTTGTCGCTATACACCATAGCGATATCGTATAGCGACGACCTATTATTCCTCTGTGCACATGGGCTCGTTTGTAGAACCCATCGAGATTGTTGTTCATTCTACCTCAATGGTAGAACCTGTCTGCTCACATCGCCACGTCATTTAACGATATACACTCTGATATACACAGAAGTACAGATTAGCAAAAGTGGCTGGGTGCATATATTGGTTATATCTATGTGGTTATTATTTCTAAATTTACAGCGTTATTTTTATAATTATAATTTATAACTATACTGTGAAACTTAAAAGTTTGTTTCATAAAAGCTTTCAAGTTTCATAGTATTTAAAAATTAGGCAGTTTACGAAGGTTAATTGTTTAAAAGGTAGGTCGAGTATTTGCAATTTACGCTGTAATTAGAGTAGTTTATTGTCTGATGTCGGGAGGTCCTCACCTCCTGTATTTCATTAATCCTTGTTTATGTTCTGCGGTGAATTTTCTAAGTTCTTTCTTTGAAATTGCGTAGAACTTCTTAGGACATTAGGTACCTATATACTTTTCTGTAGTAAATACCAGGAAGTTTTTTTAAATTTTTTTCAATATGTTTCTTGCCTCTTTGAATGGATGCTCGATCTGTTTTTTTGGCTTCCAATATGTTTGCAAATGGTTCTGCTACAACTATTATAGAAAACAAATTAATTTTTTACATCTTGGGAGCCTTTTTCTTCTTTTATTACCCACGTTCCTTACATTTCATAATTTCCCTGCAATTCAAACTTACTAACCATTAACAAGGGAGATGCATTTACATACATACAGAACTTCAACTTAAAACTTAACTGTTTTTCAATTAAAATTAAGGTTAAGTTAAGTTCAAAAATGTTAGAAAAGGACATAACCATCATAAAATACCCAAAATAGAAAAAATAACACCACGCACGATCCATCAAAAATTGCCTTTCTTAGTTCTCCGGCGTTGTCAAAGTCAAATATATTCTTACCTTAAGTCGGTTTTGTATTTGGGTGGTGCATAGCAGCCCTCACGATTTTCTTTAACTTGGTTTAGGAAAAGTTAGCTTCAGCAGTAAACGGTGCTTACAGCCCTTAGCACTTATAGTCAGAGCTCAGAGCTGGGCAGTAATTACCTCGAAAGTGTTTGAAAAAGTGTTTCAAGTACAATAGTATGCTTCGAGCACAGTGCTTGCAATAAGCCCTTTTAAAATACAGTGCTCGGTAATTAGTAATTGAGCCCATTATAAAAAAGTGCTTGGTGCTTGGTAAATGAATTTCGCATTTCAAGCCATTTAAAGTGCTTGAATCACTCAAAATTACTTTCCTCGGTAGTAGAGTAGAGTTTAACCAATCATTCCTCTGTGGTTAATGGGTGAACACAGAGAAATGGTAGGTAGTAATTTGCTTAATCCAAGAAAAGACCACATCGTGAACGTGCCCCCCATTCAATTAGGAATTTTGACAAATGAATTTTTCTCTTATTTTTTAGTGTTGGGAAAAACCCATGATTTTAATAATCGAGTAGTCACTACTCGAGCGATTTCAATAATCGAGCCATCGCTCGAGCGATTTATCACTCGAAATTTCGGTTCAAGTATCAAGTAGTGAATGAATTCAATGAATACTAATGAATAGCGCATTGAGCGAGTGGTTGATCGCTTGCCGCTCGATTCGATTCGATAGCGAATGACGCCGAGGGCAAGCGATCACCACCGATTGCTTTTTGAAGGCCAGGCGTCGCAGATGTTTACGTTTACAGGTGATTCTATTTATATTTAGTTATTTTCGCCTTCTCTTTTATGTTTATGTGCCGTTAACAAAGACGTATGTCGTGTGAGACTTCGGAGCATTAACTTGAAAGCCGTCAAGCGACGATGGCCGAGCGGATATCGAATGAACGAACTTTCGCTCAGTGGTTGGTGCTTGACTGCTTGTTAAGCGACGATTTTCGCTTGAAATTATAACTCGAGTAGTCGTGTCAATAACCGAGTGATGTCGGTTATTTCAATAATCGAGTACTCGAGCGGTTTTTCACTCGAGCGATCCCAACATTCCCAACACTATTATTTTTGACAACTGACAAATTGAAAGCCAAACGCATTTTTATTTCGTTTATTTTGAACCTAGAAACACAAAAGGTCAGCTCAAAAAAAATCTGAAAACAACAGCTAAAATTTGATTAGTTCTATTATTGGCACGTGTTATCCTATAGCTACTTAACGGGGGTACAATAATGGAACGCCAAGGTAAATGGTTTTTTATACTCTTGAGTTGAGCTTGAGTACAACTATTTAGGGTTTCCTATTGTAATTATGTAGCATAATATTTACATTTTTTGTTTTATACTATAAAAATTATAAACATTAGTCGTACTTACGCACAATATTCCAAAATTATATATTTGATATTGTTAGTATACTCAGAAAAGCTGTTTCCCCAGCTGCTTCTTACTGCCATTACCAATTCTCCATGCTTTTTTTAGAATCTATTATTATTATTTATAAACATTCTTATTGCAGCTTTTCAGTATGATTAGCAATTACATATATTGGGTATGCTGTAAACTGTTTAAAGCTATTTTGAGGTTTATGAAAGAATAATGTTGGGTCATCGACAACTGTATTAAATGCAAATCAACTGTATAAACACCCTAATAGTCAGTGCCGAAAAAATCTGTGCATTTTGTGGAGTATAAGTATCTTAGACTAGTCTCGAGACTAGTGTAAAAATTTATGAAAAAGTCAGCGGTTTGGCCACAATCACCATGGAACAAGGGGGTGAAATGGTTTTTTCCTTGTATTTTTGTTCTATTGACATTATCCTAAAGTCATGGCCACAAGGAATAGAAACAAAACATAACTCAAACTCAAAATATACCTACTTTATTGTCCAAAGAAACAGTATCGTTATTGACAAAGTCACTATTTGCTAGTATCTAAATATGCTTACATAAATACATCTAAAAACAAAACAATTAGGGAGGAGAAAAAAACAAACAAACACTATGCCCATCACGAAAGGGTTTAAAATAAGCAAAAATTCAGAATCAGAAAATGATTAGTTAAAATTTTGTAAAACACACAGATTAACGTATCATTAATGGATCATTAAAAAATTCATCTAAAGTGTAGTAAGTGTTTTTAGTTAAGAAACGCTTAGTTAGTTTCTTAAACTTTTTCAAATTTTGTTGCCTTCTTAAAGAGAGAGGAAGATGATTAAATATTTTCTTACCACCATATATAAAAGATTTTCTAATTTGATAACTGGACATCGAACGTGTCACAGCAGTGATTTGGCTTGGCAATGTGACACGTTGAATGTCCAGTTATCATATTGATCCTCTAGCTAGACTCCTTAGCCCACTGTTGTCGGTGATTTATTCGACGCTCCTGAGTTCTAGTTAAGGCTGGTTAAGCCTTCTCTTTCGATCAAATTTTCTAATTTGTTCTGAATGAGGTATAGAAGCTTAAAAAAAATATTGACGCGTATTATAATAAGAAGGCAGCTCACTTTTATATTTTTTATAAACAAGATAGGCAGTCTCTAAAATAAAGATAGAGCAAAGAGTCAATATTGCATGCCTTATAAATAGTGGATGACAAGAATCCCTAATTTTAGCACTATACATGTATCTTATTGCTCTCTTTGGCAGAACAAACACTGTGTTAAATAAATATTGGGTACATGATCCCCAAAAACGGATTCCATAGCGAAGATGGGACTCTATCAAAGCATAGTAAGAGCTTTTTGCCACAGAAAAATTTAAGTTATTTAATATCACCCTTAGAGAATAACAGTTTGAAGAAATCTTATTACACAAATTGATAACATGAGTTTCAAATTTAAGAGAGCTGTCTATTGATAATCCCAAAAACTTATTCACAGAGAGCACTGAAATATTTTCATCTTCTATAAAAATATCCTCCATAACACATTTAAAATTCAACACATTTGTCTTTGCTATATTAAATAATAACAGATTAGCATAGGTACATATTCTTTAAGGATACATCAAAAATATACTACCAAGTAAGTTATGAAAATATTGATACTGCACCTGAAGAAGCTCCTTTGAAAATAATAATAATAATAATATTGTTTGTCGTTTATAATAATATTAAACAGAAGGGGCCCCAAGTGGGATCCCTGGGGTACCCCTGATGGAATTTTAATTTCCTGTGACCTAAAGTTATTAATCTTTACAATTTGTGGACCGTTTGTAAGGTAGCTAGCCAACCACTTTAATAGTGCGCCTCCAAAACCAACTTTCTTGAGTTTATTAAGCAGAAGAGGCATGGTTGACTCTGTCAAACGCCTTGGACAAAGTCCTCAACCTTCAATATCCCATCTTCAGATGATGTTTGCTGATGGGAAAGAACTCATAGTTCTTGGGGTGCGCTTTGAGAAATACTTCAAGCTCTTCAATTTTCTTACCAATTAAACGTTTATTTAGGTGAAAAACATTAAGGGCTTAATTTACAGTAGATGATTTCATTATGCTTCTATTGCTGCTGTCTTGGAACCGAGGATTGTATTGTGGTTGTGTATATTCTGAAAATGTATGAGCCACAAACCATTCGATCAGATCGGTGGACATTATTTCCTAAACCTCCAAAACCTAAGTAATTTTTGTTAATAACAATCTATATCTATCTTTAGTCACTATCTTTAGTCGTTTTTATGATATAAATTATAGAATTATTTTTATTTAAAAACCTTACCAAATCTTTAAAATTGTGCCAATCTGGCCATTTAGATAAATATGCATAAGTCAATTTTCGCCAATGGACCATTGTTTTATTTTACTACCGTGTAGGTAATCAAGTTTGCTATTTAAATGTCTAATATGTCACTCCGTATTTTTTGTCGTTTTGGAATTATGAGCAATTTACAAATTTTTTTAAATCTCTGTTTTAAGTTCATAAGACATCATTTTTGTAAAATAGACTTGGGCTGAAATGATTTAAAAGTTGACATAATTTATCAAATTGTCAATAAAGCTCACAGTCGTCCAAAACTCACAATCAGAGAGTACTAAACAATTAAAAATATGGATAGTGACTTATTAGACATTTAGATAGAAAAGGACCCCACATGAAGCTTATGAGAAATGGCTTTCAGCTAATTTTTTTGAATTTTTAATATTTTCTAGATCTTGACGTCCTGATTAAAAGTATCCATGGCCGTAATCCAATCACATGACTAGTTTTTGAATTATGGCCTTTTAAAGTTGGCAACTTCTTACTTTGAGATGATATGCATTGGCTGGAGTTTTCACTTGGTTTTTAAAAACTATTAACTTTTTTATTTGGGAAAGTAGGCCTTAAGTTTTCTTTTACTTATATAAAAATAAAATATGTACAGGATGTTGAATAATTTATAGGCGGATTAAATAAATACTAATATTAATAAATTATGAAAATAAAAAAAAAAATTAACTCATTTTCTGAATTTTGAAAACAAACGGCTAGATTGAGAGATAGGTTCTTATTTTAATATCTTGTAGTACCAAGCTTTGGATGAAAAAAAATGGGTATAGGTTGTCGTAGAATATATTGCCGGGTATTTTATTTAAAAAAAAAAAATTGAAAATTCACCTGAAAACGTAATACACGACTTTTAATTATTGATTCTTTATTTATTATGCCAATCTATAACAATTGTCTTTTACAATAATTATTCTCTAACACATTATTATCGTAAATATACAGGGTGAACCAGTTACAATGATTTACACAAGTGAAAACTTTTAAATAGGTACCTATAGGAAAATTAAAAAATGTTTTTTTTTTTATCAAATGACAAAATAATATTGCTATATTATAAAATATTCTTTTCGTAAAATACCTTGGCCAAGAGCCAACATGATAAGTTTAGATTATCTTAGAGTCATAACCTTTTATTTTTTTATAATTTATATTTTTTATTTTCCTATACCTAGGTAGGAATTTAAAAGTTTTCACTCGTGTAAATGTAGAATGTGTTAGAGAATAATTATTGTAACAGAAAATTGTTACAGATTGGCATAATAGTTAAATAAATCAAGTATAAGTCGTTTATTACGTTTTCAGGTGAATTTCCATTTTTTTTGGAAAATAAAATACCCGGCAATATATTCTACGTCTACCTATACCCATTTTTTTTTCATCCACAGCTTGGTGCTACAAGATATTAAAATATGAACAAAATCTATCCGTCTGTTTTCAAAATTCAATTTTTTTTTTTTTGGATTTTCATAATTTTTTAATATTAGCATTTATTTAATCAGCCTATAAATTATTCAACATCCTGTACATATTTTATTTCTATATAAGTGAAAGAAAACTTAAGGCCTACTTTTCCATCAATAAAAAAAATAAAAAGTTGATAGTTTTTAAGAAACAAGTGAAAACTCCAGACAATGCATAAAATCTCAAAGTAAGAAGATACCAACTTTAAAAGGCCATAACTGAAAAACTAGTCATAGGATTGGATTACGGCCATGGACACTTTTAATCAGGACGTCAAGGTCAAGAAAATACTAAAACTTCAGAAAAATTAGCTGAAAGCCATTTCCCATAAGCTTTGTGCGGGGTCCTTTGACACATAAGACGTAAATCTGCTACATTCGATTTTTTGTTCCAATATTAAAAATATGTAATTGTCCGTATTAATTTTTAGCCGTTCCGAACAAATAATATTTTAAAAGTTCAGTCAGTTACGCCTGCTACTAGATTTTTAAAGAGAATAACTACTCATTTTCGAGATCTTCTAATAGGCTACTCAATATGAATCACCCTGTAAACATATTACATATATTAAGATTTCTTGATGTTCAAAGTAACCATCTATTTTTTATAAACAAAAGTACTGTGAAACCTCTCACAACGGACACCTCTGATAAGCAGACATCTCTATTAAGCGGACATTTTTTCATAGTCCGGAACTAGGTATATGAAATTTCATGAAAATCAACCTCTCTTGGGCGGACTCTCCTTTGGGCAGACGCGGACATGCTGTTTTCATACAAAGAGTGCGAAAACTCTCCTTTAAACGGACAACATTTTTTAAAAAGTATTTGGGAAACGAATAAGTACGCGTGGCAGCGCGAAAATACTTCGGCCGAATGAAAGTAGAGTGATTCCCCGAAAGCAGTCCTCCGTTTATTTGTGAGTTGTAAAGTTAAAATCGTAAACAATGGCGGAAACACGTCGTGTTTTTTTAGTACTACATCCTAACTAAAACTAGTGTATTTTTGTTATGCTTAATAAATTTTTATTTGTACATACATATATGTAGTAATAATTTTGCATATACATATTACCTAATAACAAATTTCCCATGGGCGGACACCTCTATTAGGCGGTCACTTTGCGACCGTCCCGTAGGTGTCCGCCTAAAGGCCTTAAATTGCCTGAAAGCATGCGTTTTAAACAGCCGATGCAGGTTTTAAATGGCAAATCGTGCATCAGCTGATTAAAACGTCGTCGAAGCGCAGGCTTCCAGGCCATTTTTCTTGCAATTGCACCCAATGTAAAAAGGCTTAACTCTTTGAAGCACAAGATATGGCACATTTTTAACACCCTTTCTGCATGAAATAGATTTGAAAAATAAAATTGTGAAATTTTACCAAAACATGTTTATTTGCTTAAAAAAATATGGGTCATAACATTATTTCATTAAAAAAAAAATTGTATTGCCCAAATTTAAGAAAAATAAGTGGTTAGTTTAGCTAACCACCATGCACAGGAATCGAAATCTTTAAAATCAGAAACAAAAAGGCTGTCTCTTGGCGACTGGTCCCAAATCGGTTCTGTAGCTAAAGTCAAAATATCTATCTGTTGTCTCTTATTTTGATCAGCGGTAGTTCCTAATGATGCAGAATCACTAACATCATTAGGGAGTTTAGAAGTTGAGGCTTTAGGATCTTTTTGATATCCGGATGTTGCAAAATTTATCAGAGGCATATTATTGTCGTCACTATCATCAGAATGTTCGGGTTTGCGATGCCAAAATACAAAGATTAAATTCGTCTTCATGTAGGGAAATGGTTTGCTCAACATCAGAATCATCAGATTCACCTTCAGAGCCCAAAGGAAAATCTTCATCAGAAACATAATGTAGCTCCTTAAGTTCCTTATCTGTCAAACTTGCATGTTTTTCAGTAAAATTTATTCGTGTTATTAGAGATAACTATAATTACGTGCAGCACTAGTCAACAGTCAAGTCAAAAAATAGTCACTGCAATTCCAGTGATAATTCGTTTTTTATTTTTTCGTACCTTTACCAAACTTCTAATTACCATAGAAGTAATTATTTATTTGATAAGGGTACCAAAATATTTGCACTTTTAGAGACAGAAAGACATAACAGTTCGACACTCAATCTATCTTTAAAGATTTCACCGTTCTTACTGACTAAATTTAAAAAAAAATGCGCATTGAGCTACAAACGCTGTTTATGTCAAATATGCGCGGTGAACACGAGCACTAACCACTTAACCTAACGTACATAAATCCGCTTCAGGATAAAAAATCACTATAGTAAATACGCACTCTTATTTAGGACATATCAAAACATGTAACTTACAAAAATAACACCTCCAAACTGCAATATGTAAGTAAAACTTTAAAAAACATATTAACAATAAAAGCAACTCAGTTATTTTGACGTTTACCAGCATACAATTATCTCTACTTTCCAACTATAACAACCAAATTCAAAAACGAGTTCGCTAGCGACATTGTACATCAAACTAGGTTAGGTGGTTCCAGATCTAGCCACTATGCGTAAGTGCCTGGCAATAGGAGGATGTTCGTGGTTATTAACGCAAACCACCATGCTTGGGTCGCAAAATTGGTGGATATTACAGCTAACCACCGTGCTTCAAAGAGTTAAGAGAGTTTTAACTGTAATTAGAAGTATAATATACATTTTTTCATACGATATTTTAATTAGTAGGCAACTAGTGTTTTTCTAAAAATACTATTGATTTAAAACACATAGAGACGTTCAAAGTTCGCATTAGTTTTGCTAAACCCACATAAAACTTACAGTTGCAGGTAATCAGCGCAGGTTGAGATTATTTAGACCCAACGTTCGACCCCATGTGAAGCAAAATCTGAGGCCTCTGCTACAGAATAACAAAAAAAAGTTTGCTCAAGCTTGCTACTACCAAAACCACCCGGAACATCAAAGTCCTTTGGTTAGAGACCACAAAGGACCCGTTCACCAGAGGCTGGGCGTGAAGCAGATTCGCTTGAGAAGGATGGTTCCATTGGGTACAAACACTGAAAATATACTTCCAAAGAAGAGATTTATGAGGTTTCCGAATAATGTAAGTATTTTATTAAGATTTAAGAAAGCATAAAAAATAAATTTTCAAACCACCTGAAGTGCCTTATCCTTATACTATAAGGTTGTATTTTGTCTAACACTGTTAGATAATAAAATACAAATCGGATTGCATGGTTCTACCAAGAAATGTAAACTTTACATTGGTAGTTCATACCATACCAAATGAAAGTTTTAAAACCTAATGCATATAATATCAACCTTCTTGGGTCGTATATATACGTTAGCGCCATCTCTTGGTAGTCCCATGCAATCTATCTGAGTATACCCGTCAAGGGATTTACAAGAATTGTAAAAACACAAAATCTCTTACTATTTTTCATGCTTTCTTAAATGTTTGCTTCCACCTGACTAGTAAGAGATTCTGTATTTTTACAATTCTTGTAAATCCCTTGACGGGTATACTCAGGGACTACCAAGAGATGGCGCTAACCAAAGACGATAAAGCTAAAGAATAGACGACGAATTCCCCTATATCAAAACAAGCCGTCATAAACTAAACTTCATGCTACCACTTAGTTCATGAATGAAAACATATGGAAATAGAAGGCCATTTTTACGAGCGTATAATACGCTGTTGCCAAATGATTAAAAGAGTCTCATATTTTGGGTTTTATTTAAGCTCAAGTTAAACACATCGTTGGATTGCCTAAAACATAATGTAACCTCTACTAATTATCCAAACTACTATTAACGACAAACATTTTGAGAAAATTTATCACTAAATGGAGTGGTGGTATTCTCGTATTCCTAATAATTTACCACATTTACCTAAATCGATCTGAATATAGGGAATTAAAAATTATACGAACACAGGGTCGCGTTCACAGTCGACGTCGGATGTTCGTCGGGCGCGCTCTGTTTCAAGGTCGAGTTGGTATATTTTGTAATTGTATCCGTACCAAAATTTAAATGAAAACCGCAATAGAATCGAACTTGGAACGTAATTGTCAGTTTGACCTAACTTAACCTAACTTTTGACCTGAACTACTGTGGAAATTTACACACACAACAAACTGTCATAATAAATTTATTTTCCAGATTATTCCACACTGACGCATATAGTTCGCAAAATGAGAATCGTGAAAAACTTGGCAACGTTTGCCTCCTAGCGGTAGCAAGTGAAAATATTAAAATGAATGACAACTTTGACATTAAGAAGTATTAAACAATAAATTATTTATTTCCAGCTTTAATAAATAAAAAAGTGGTGAGAATTTATTGTTTGAAGGTTTTGTGGGTTAATTATAAAAGACCAATATGATGTGACAGCGCTAGGTTTGTAAAATAACCGATTCAGTGCCTGGATTGATTAGTAGTGTAAACATTCTATCGCCTTCTTATAAACAGTGAGTTGTAGGCTCGACGCAAAAGTAATTTCAAGAATGAAATGCGGGGTCTATTCTTTAGCTTATCGTCTTTGGCGCTAACGTATATATACGACCCAAGAAGGTTGATATTATATGCATTAGGTTTTAAAACTTTCATTTGAACACCTACCCTGTACTGACGAGAACAAAAGAGTTCGAAACCGGTCTGCAGCAGCGTTGCCAGAGCTGGTACAATTGTACGAATCTGGTACATTTCGAACGCATCTGTACAAAAGTACATTTACACTATTTTCTGGTACATTTTCATCCTCCTCGTGCCGTTCAGCAGCGGCCCACCCTGGTGTCCCTGGTGCCAAAAGCTTCAGCTTTTATGACAATGTATGTTAATTTCAAGAGAGCTATGACTTTTTTTTTTAAAATCTGGTACATTTTATGTTTGTGATTTGTACAATTTCTTGATACCCTCTGGCAACACTGGTCTGCAGGTGGTGGCATCCTACCAATGTAAAGTTTACATTTCTTGGTAGAACCATGCAATCCGATTTGTATTTTATTATCTAACAGTGTTAGACAAAATACAACCTTATAGTATAAGGATAAGGCACTTCAGGTGGTTTGAAAATTTATTTTTCATGCTTTCTTAAATGTTTGCTTCCACCTGACTAGTAAGAGATTCTGTGTTTTTACAATATTTTATTAAAGTCAAAAACAACAAACAAAATTGGGCTACTCGCAATAAGCAACTAAAATTTATTTTCAACTGACCGGGACAGTAAACAATAACCTAACCACGAAATGCTCGATGCGATCGTATAGGACTGTAATCAGCTTTCGCATTTGAATAAACACGTTTTCCGATTATATTGTAGCTTTATTTTGCACAACATATTGCTCTATTATTTTAAAATTTTATATATTTGATCTATTAGCATATTTAACAAATTTCAGCAAATTTTCTTTCATTTGTTGCCGTAGAATATCCGGCCGTGAAAATTAATTGTCATAACATAAATGCGTGCTTAAGGAGTGTTTGGTATTGAATAGTTATGTCCATAACGCCTTACATTGTGTTAACACTGTGATCTTTACAAATATTAAAAAGAAAAAACTCAACGCAAAAAATGTCTATTTTTACTCCATTCCATACTCCTGTTGACGCTATTTTTAAAATACTGACATTTTAGAGAACTGATGGACACAAAGTTTACCAAAACTTCAATGTTTCGTATTTTTATCTTTAAGGTTTCGAAAATATTTAGTGAAAACCATCAGAGTCCCTCATTTAGGGGACTGTAGCTCGGTAACTAGGGGTCCTAGGAGAAAATGTTATATCAATCAATCAAAAATATATTTATTCTCTTTTATACAACAATAGATTTTAAGTATATAATACAATACAATAAATATATTATGCTCCTTCTCGTATTCCTGATTTTATTGTACCAGCATTGAATTAAACAAAAAAGAAGGAAGGACAATAGATACTATTCAAGTCCACAAAGCTAAACGCTTGTCTGCAAACTTGAAGGCCTGTATTGTAGTGTTATTTAAATTCGTGCTTCGTTTGATATACCATAATATAGATACAGAATAAATATACTAAATACCCTAGAAACCAATGAGAAAACATTCTCAACCCCACCCAATTAGAATAAGTAAAAGAGAAACAAAAACACATGTTCCCAGCAAGAAAAGAAAGATACAAACAAAAAAACTGTAATCAAGCAATTCGTGGAAAACACAAAAAAGTAAGATATCAAGTTTAAATCATACACAAGAAACATACATTAATTTTTTTTAAACCAGTACAGTAGCCTTAGCAATAAGCCATTCCGTAATTAGTTTTTTAAAATTTCTGTTTTTTAGTTGAAATTTCAAAAATATAGGAATCAAATTATACATTTTTTTTACCAATATAGGTATAAGCTCGTGTGCCGATTGTTTTTTTTTTCGCCCTGAGCAATACAATGTTATCATTTATTTGGAAACGCGTTTGATGAACTGAGTTGACACTGTGAACAAATACATTATTTTTTATCAATTGTGATAAAGATGCCCTATAATTAAGATTTTTAACACTTAATACATGTGAATACTGGAACAGCTGATCGGTGGGGAAACGTATATTCAGAGAGTAAATTATTTTTGAATAATTTCTAAAGGTCTTAATGTATTTTCGTAAGCACCTCCCCGAGCACCTCCCCAACAGAATATTTCATACGATAAATGAGACTGGACTAAAGCAAAGTATAAAATGCGTAAATTGTTTAAATCCAGGATGCCCTTTACATTCTTAATCAAGTATAGTAAAGATTTGATCTTTTTTGTTTAAAGATTCTATAAATGATAATCCCATTTCATGTGGTTATCTATTATTACTTCTAGGTAATTAACGTATTTATCGCCTTCAATTGACCAGTTGCTAGTGCGTCTAAAGGGTAGTGATATGTTAATTGTTTTATTTGACGGAAGTCCAGTAGAATTATTGGAGAATGGTAAATACCTATTTTTCTGTAGGTTGATTGTCAATGAGTTAATATCTAACCACTTAACAATTTTGTGAAGACATTTTGAAATTTTATTTTCCACTTCCTGCCATGAACACCCTTACACGCAGAGCACAGTGTCATCTGCAAAAGATATTACAGTGCCTGAAATATTTTGAGATAGTAGGTTATTAATATATACATTAAATAGGATGGGGCCTAAGACAGTCCCCTGGGGTACACCATATTCTATATTTTTATAAGCACTGTAATTATTCCCAATTTGCACCGTTTCTAAGTGGTTTTCGAGGTAACTACGTAAAAGGGATAATGATGGTCCTCAAATGCCAATACCTTCAAGCTTGGACATGAAAACCCGATGATCCACAGTATCAAATGCTTTTGCCAAGTCTATGAAAACAACAGCACAAGGGCGGCCACAATGAATTTCTAACCTTATTTTATCAAATCTCCTAAATCCTAATTATTGACCATACCTTTTAGGACACCCTGTATATTTATGTAGAACTAATTAATTAATTGGTTAAGTTATTTATATTGCAAATCTTCTTTTTTCTTCATGATTTCATGACTCAATTTATATTATTATTTGTAAAAATGGAGGTTTTCCGTATATAAATAAATAGAAGACCCAAAACTAACGCTGATAAGTTGAATATATTTTATTTCAATGGAGAGAAACATTTTTCATTTTTAGACCAAACAAAACAAAATGCAGCGGGTTTATTCTGCCCAATCAAGAATTGAAAGAATAAGAATGGCCCAACGCAATAATGGTACTATTAAACTAAGAAGACTAAATAGAGGATCGCTGTCGAATTTGACAGTGGAAGTAAAAAATCCTAATTTTGTTACTGGGGGGTACAATGGCGTTCAAACTGGTGGTTTCTATAAATTTAAGATGATCTTAGATCCCCATATCCAGTCCGAAATTGAAGACATACAGACGGACAGCATATTAAGTGAACTTCCTCCATCAACGAGAATTGATCTCGTACATAAAACATCGATAAAACTGACGGATAGGTTTTCATCGCTATAGTTTAGGTAAGATTTACACGATTAGGCTAAATTTAAAACGACATTTTGGCTTTAAATTTTATCTATGTTTTACTAGGTAGAAACTCCATAATCTAGTATAGTCGGATCTGGTCTTATCGTGCGGGACATACGATTCAAGAACTACATACTCTCAGTTTTTGTTTTCTTTACTTGCGTTTAATTTTACCCTCTAAATAAAATACGTAAGATAAATGCGACAGACTTATTCCATTTTGACATGAAAAAAAAGGATATATATGTATTTACTTTCCAGCGATTCTAAAAAAGTTTATAATAGCACCAGCTACGTTTTATTTTAAATATATGCCAGTTTTGTGACGACAGTTTGTGACAAAATGAAACAATTTTCTGGGTTTTTGCATCCCCAATCAAAAAAAAATGGTACTTAATCTGATAAACTATTTCGAAAATGAAAGAAAAAGTGGAAATTCGCCAACCAATATTCAGGAAACAGTAGCTAAAGCACTGGGAATTAGTTTAAGGACTGTGCAGAAAATTGTGCATGAAACAAAACATAACATAATACCCAAGAATACTAAAAAGTGTAAACGAAGAAAGCCAAAGACAGGATGTAAGCAAAAATATTAAAATTGGAGTTCAAAATGTGATTTACGATTTATACAAATCAAAAACCAATGTAACTCTTCCAGTTTTACAAAAAACATAAAAAATTCGGGGTGTTTTGGAAATTGGACTTGAAGCGTTATCAAAATTATTAAAAAATTTAGGTTTTTGCTATAAAAAAGACTGTAACCAAAGATTTTTATGTGAGCAGCCACAGATAGTGAGTCAGCGTGTTCAGTTTAAAAAAAAAAAATACGGACAATTACAAATCGAAATTTAGAAAAGTGGTATTTTTAGACGAAACGTGGATATTTTCGAATGGAAGTGGTTCAAAATCTTGGCAAGATGAGTCTGTAAAAAGTGTTAAAAGGAAAAAGGGGTGCGGTACGGGAAAGCGTTTTATTATTTTGGTTGCCGGTTCTGCAACAGGATATGTTGCAGGTGCGAGTTTAATTTTTTCTTCAACATCAAAAAGTGCTGACTATCATGATAATATGAATTGCGAAATGTTTGAAAAATGGTTAAAAGTTCAATTGATACCAAATTTGGATGCTCCGTCTTTAATTGTATTAGATAATGCATCATATCATTCAAGAATTTTAAATAAACAGACTACTTTATCTTGGAGGAAAAGTGATATTTATGAGTGGCTGGAAAAACACAACCAAAATCCTTTACCAAATATGCTTAAATCGGAACTCCTATCAATAGCAAAGTCTCTTAAAAAACCCAAAATATACGCGGTAGATGAAATACTGCGTGAATATGGTCATGAGGTTCTACGACTGCCACCATATCATTGCCAGTTTAACGCAATAGAATTAATATGGGCTGGTGCAAAGTCTTATTATGAAAAACATGTAGATGATGGTCTTAAATCCGACCAAGTACAAATAGTTTGGCAAGATTCGTTAGATCATATTACACAAGAGTACTGGAAGTAATCGGTGGAACATACAGAACAAGTACTAGATGTCGAAGTAGCGCCAATGATAATTGCTCCATTCGAAGACGACGAGGACTTTTCAGATTTTATAAGTGACGCTGAGAGTTTTTAGGCTATAATTATAAACGGTGTTTTTCGTTTACATTTTTTAGTATTCTTGGGTATTATATTATGCTTTTTTTTCATGCACATTATTCTGAATAGTCCTTAAACTAATTCCCAGTGTTTTCATTACGGTTTCCTGCATATTGGTTTGCGAATTTCCACTTTTTCTTTCATTATCGAAATAGTTTATCAGACTGAATGCCATTGTATTTTTAGGTTTTAGTAGTAAAATTGTTAAAATAAATTGCACTGTTTATTATTGTCGTTTTTAATTAAAGGGTACAGTAGGTATATAATTAACGATTATATAATTTTTTTGTAACTTTTTCAACTCCCCTGTACATAATTTTTACAAAACTAATAATATTAGGTATATGTGGCTATCTTCACGATAGCTAAAATAATGAAACTATTTTTCCTTCCTTCGGTATATTTGTAAATAATCTCAAAACATTTTGATAGCCTCTGTGTTGTCTGATTTGACGCATATGATCAGTGACCTTTGGACCCGCACGTTAAGACCAGATCTGACTATATATGAAAAACACAGGTTTCTTTATAAAGTCCGCCTTACGAGTGGCTACGAAAATTGAGGCCAAAAATATACTTTGTTGCCGTAAGACCCAATTTTATAAAGTCCTCTTAAACCTAGGTTTAAACCGATTCAAAAATCGTAGAAATGTCAAAAATGGTCCTTTTATAATGTGGGATTGACAGCAAAGTTCAATTTAGGAGTAATCAACCTGGGGTGCTACTATGTTCATCTTCCAGGACGATTTCGATTCGAATTTATCGCCGAGGGCGCTAGGTTTATAGGAATCTACATCTATGTCGATTTCTTTCAACAACACCATAGGTGGCGATTTCAAAGTCGCTTATGTCTTTTAATTTCAATATTTAAAGAACGACGGATCAGTGCAAAAATGTCGCAACCGTTTTTAGAGACAAACTAATGTTTGTCTCCTTTTCGATCGATTTCAGACACAAGATATTGTATTATTTTACGCAATAAAAGACGGCGCGCTACGAAGTCACCTCGGTTCTTACGTAGCGAATGAATCATAATGCGCCTATCCTGCTTTCTTTAAATGTTGAAATTCAAAGCTTATGTGAATGCGATGAAGATAGATATATTTTGATCCGACATATTACTCACTCCTTTAACCTCTAACCCAACTTTTAAAATGTTTTGTTTTTATACCTTAACAAATAAAATTTGTTTATGAATCGTAAACCTCTTCTATAAGATTATGAAATAAAACACTAATGGTTTATAATTTTCACTTGTAGGTATATTGTCAACATGATACTTCATCAGATGTGATATTCAAACAATATTTCCTTATAATATAGAGGTCTTATTTACAATAACCATACAGATGTTGGTAAAACCAGGTTATAAAAATATTACGGTATTATTTTGCACCCCTATCAACATAAAGTAGCAGCTTACCACAGTATGGTCCACCGCCTTATCAATGTTCCTATGTCAAATGAAAACTTTACCAAATAATTTACCTTAATAAAACAAGTAGCAATTAACAACGGATATAATCATGAACTAATAGATAACATATATTCAAAAATGAAGTATAAAATGACAATAAATGAAGTATTTCCTACAACAAAAGATAATTTGTACAAAACTTTAATATTCATCGGCAAAGCTAGTAATAATATAAAAAACTTTTTAAAATCATAAAAAGCAATAAAGATAAATTTAAAAAATACAACAAAAGTGGAGTGTATAGGTTAAATTGTGGTTCTTATTCTAAATATTTCATAGGTCAAACTGGTCGTTCATTTAGAACTAGAATTAAAGATCACCAGGATTCCTTTACTAAAAATAATAAACCTCCACATATTATGCAGATTATTTAAATTTAGAAAACCACATTTTTAATAATAATTTTGATATTTTACATGTAGAACAAAAAAGTTAAAAATTAAATTTATTGGAGTTTTTAGAAATCAACAAAGGGAAAAATTCACCAAATTTATTAAATGATAAATTAGATAATTGCACTTCTCCTTTGTTAAATTTATTCAATGCATAATTAGTTAAATTATCTACCTACCTGTCCTTTAGAAAATAATACCCTAATATTTTTATATCCTGGTTTTACCAATATCTGTATAGTTATTGTAAATAGGACCTCTATATGGAGGGCTCAGAAGCCAATCAGTGTAAGTCAATAAAAGTTAAAATTGAGATTCAGTTACTTTTGGAAAAATTATCTGCAAAAAAATACGAACAGAAGAGAGGTTCCAAAAAATACTTTTATTTAAAGAACAACGTGTAAAAAACATTAATTTACATGAGAACAACAATCTACACTACTATTTTTTTTAACTAAGTTAAATATAGAAAAAAAATGACTTAAGTGAAATGACCACTCAAAGGTTCTTCTAAAATAAAAAAATAACTTCAGAAGTCAATCAGTGTAAGTCGGCGGAACCAAAAATCTGAGAACTGTTAGAGAGTTTAAAAAAATTCACAATTTTAAAATTATTCTTTCAACTTACAAAAACCACCGAGATTTAACTTTAAACCTGTTAAAACTTATTCACAATCGACTTACACGGTTTGGCGCCCGAAAAGCTTTGCAACCTATTCTGTTGCCAAAACAAGTGTCGCCATCTGTGAGGGTAATATCAAAGTAATGACTTAAATTTTTTCTGAACAGAAAGTTTTTGTAATCTAAAGGTTATTTTACTGTCTAAGTCAATTTCAGTAAATTGTTGACTTACACTGATTGGCTTCTGAGCCCTCCATATTATTATAAGAAAATATTGTTTGAACATTACATCTGATGAAGCTGCTGTGACAGCGAAACACGTGCCATGTTGACAATATACAAGTGAAAATTATAAACCATTCGTGTTTTATGCATAGTAGTATTATCGATTTTCATCAAGTAAAGGCTGAAACAATCCGATCCTATACAAGAGTTTAAGAACGAGAATAATGTTGTTCATTATTTTATCTACTTTCATTTAGTAATACGAATTTTACAGTTGTAAATCGTTTTGTATCGTACTTTATTACAGCACTAGTGCTGTAATGGAAAAAAACGGTTTTATTAAAATTTTGCTGTTAAATAAAACCACACTTTTTTGAAGAATGATATATTATTAACAATTATAAAATTAATTACCATTGATTAATTAAAATATAACACTTAAGGTTTATTATAAACATTAATAATACACTTTTTACAGTTAGAAATTTGTATACCAGATTATTATTATTATTATAATTCAATCCAAGTTTTGTTGCAATCTTTTTTGGTATACTTCCAAAACTATTAATTCCGACAGGCTGGGAGGTGCATTTTCCTTTTCTATAGAATACAAAAAACCGCCTGTGAGTTGCATTAAGAGGACGAATTTTTGCATACTTTCGAAAAATACTTAAACAGTTGACACCTGTCACATTTCCTTCTGTTATAACAAATTCTCGCATAACTTTGGTTTTCGAGAATGGAATCACAATTTTTATATACAAATCATTGTGTTCAATATGATCCAATATTAACTTAGCTAGTTCTTCGCGCCGACAAGCCCCAAAAATGCCGATTATCATAACAACCTTCATAAGTAAATATGTTTCATCATCTGCAATACTAAGAAATTTACATACGTCTTCCTTTGTGAAAACTTTGGACTTTTTGGGCTTGTAACCCTCTGAACTTCTTTTCAAAAATGCGATTAGTTGAGAAAATCTGCTTATATCTTGATTTTTCTTGACTGAAATCATAGTTCTCAACATTGAGTATTAAGTCCATAATGTAGATGGTTTCTGGGAGCGTTGCTTTACGGAAAAATAACCTAAAAGGATTTTCTCAGACACCTCCTTTATTTTGTTAGCTTTGCACCAATCTTCAAACTTCTGATACTCCAACTCATACCGAGGCTTGGATTTTGTCGGAACTAAACTTGAGATCCCTTCGTTTGGCGCTGCTTCTATATCAGAGGGCAAACTTCCATTAGAATCGCTCATTTTGAAAAACGCTTTTTATATTTTTGAATTTGTTTGACAAAGTTTCGACCAAGTAAGTAACCATGCGAAAGGTAACATAAAAAACTTAATTAGTAAACTTAATAACAGGTGCATTTTTATTTTAAAAAATGCCTTTTGCCAAATATTTTTATTCATAGATGAAAGTAGATAAAATTTTGTACAATATTCTTGTTGTAAATTCATATTACTATACTCGATGTTTTATTAAACTCGACTGACGCCTCGTTTGACAACTTTAACATCTCGTGTTGTAATATGAATCTTTACAATACTTATATCGTAAATAACTAATTTTGAATAAAATATTGCTGAGGGACCAGGAGAGAAGAGAAATTATGAAGGCCATACACCAAGAAAGGTATTTGGGTATTTTTCTGCAAACCCTAATATCATCTCCTGGTTACACAGTCTCATGTTTACAAAATACAAAAAATGTTAAATACCAACTCAAACGTACTTTACATTGTTTAGGTTATAACCAAAAAAATTTAGTCCCACCAATATAACAAGTATAAAATCCCTACTGATTTTTGACAGAAAGTCAATTCTACCGATGACACCCCAGTATTTTATCGACAGTTGAACACGGTCGAATATTTATAACTATCGATAGCGATGTCGCTAGAAATCGATCGCTTTTTTTAACATAGTGGCGCCCCTGGTCTTAACTTGTTATATTTTGTAAGAAAAAGACACAAAGTCTCGGCCTCAAAATCACGTTGTGTCTTTTTTCTTACAAAATATCAGATCTCTTTGAGTAAAAAATGGACGAATTCTTCGAATTGACTTGTTTGTTACTTACTTAAGTTATGACCAGGTAAATCACTTTTAAATCGAACTTTACTGTGAATCCTACATTATAAAATTACCATTTTTGACATTTCTTCGATTTAAAGTGGACCTCGGTTAAAATCGACTTTATAAAATTTGGCAAAAGAATATCTATGATTTAATCAGAGGTTAAGTTTAAATCGAAGAAATGTCAAAAATGGCTATTATTTTCAAAAGGTCTTAATTTGTTTCCATTTCAGGTTAAGACGAGCTTATTGGTTCCACAAATTAATTCGGATGAAAGAGGGTTAAGATAAAAAGGATTGTTAAGGATTTTCAAATGTTGTACTGTTAAAAAAATCATTGTGTGTAAGGAAGATATGGTTGTGACAATATACGTTTTGTTAAGCCACTGTTAATTCATTCATGCACACGATAGATGCAAGAAAAACTACATAACATAACAACGGTGTATGCAATAGCGATAACTTTTACACGATGATGTATTAGAAGAGCTATATTATGTAAAATAGCGATAGTTAATAAAGATACTTAATAAAATGGCAATTCATCCAGCGATTGCAATATTAACTTTACTATGTTAACTCAGCAACAAAAAAAGTACCAAATATGGTGTCTATAACAACTTCTTTATATTCATCGCCGTTTTTATTTTTGTAGGATTCTCAATTATTCAACAAATGTTCTTCAGAAGTCTCTCGGAACGTATTCGTAGCGAATTACCCTCTATATAAAAAATATGTCATTAAATTCATCATCGAGTTCAACGAAATATGTTTTATATGGCACAGATAATTTGTTGGAACAGGTTTTTAACAATAATTAACTAACCAGCAACTAAGACATGACATTGGCAGAAATACTTTTCTCACAATCAAAATTGCCCGGTTAGCTTAATTATTAGTTTACTAATTGGGCCACTTTGTGAGTAATGCCTGCCAATATCATTTATGTCACAATCAAAGTTGCTGGTTTGTTAATTATTGTTAAAAATCTGTGTGTAACCAACCTTTAAAAAATAAATATTTCTTAAAATGCAATGTTACATGACGGTTCAAATTCTAATTTTTTAGAAAAAAGCGTATTGTGGAAAATATTTCAAAAAAAAAATAAAGCCCAACATTTTTATAAAAAATGTAAATTATAAAAGTACGTTTTTCTGAATATTGGAGCAACTTTTAAACTTCATTCTCATTTTTTGGCTGTTAATGATGGATAAACGACTTCTAATACATCGCCATTTTTTTAAATTTCACTTTATGATTGCCGCCATTGTAGGTCTCCGCTTGTATGTCGCTACTTGGTCACATTGCCATTTAGTTTTGTATGTGCCGGACACGGTATATCTGCAAAGTAATAGATATTTAATTTTTAATTTTCTGGGATATTGTTATTCTTAAATTAAACCTATGTAACTTTTGATATTATGGGCTGACAAGTTAATACTGATTTATCATTAAGCAGAACTTTTATATTGTGTTGACATTCTCCTAATTAAAAAGTGCACTTTTTTAAAAGTACACTAAGAAATGTGGCGACTTTTTAAAATGTAATTTTATAAACACAGTGTATATATTATATATAATAACCTCTAAATGTACGTTTTCCTCCACGGTCGCTAGTCGCTGGCGAATACGAACCAGTAGCGACGACTGATTTGCCACGACATGTACAAAGGTTTTTTGAAGTTTCTGAACATGTTTGTTTTCCTAGAAGCTACCCAACCGCTGGTACCAAATTTCAAAGAAACATTGTGCATGCGAATCAGTCTCGCTACTGGATCGTAGTCGCCAGCGACTGTGGAGGAAAACCTACCTTTCGCTCGCCGCAGTTTGTGCTAGAAAAACTTCAAGACCTTTGCGCTTAGCAGCGGTCAGACTAGTCGACTCCGCCGAGCTCTATACTTTGATAAGCACATCTATGCAGGTGCGCACTAAAAAGTTGTTTTTACGCACGGGGGGGGGGGGGGGGGGGGGGGGGGAGAAGAAGAGTTTTTGTTAGAAGTCACTTTTGATCATGGTAAAAGTATTAATTCAGCAGATATAACTTTTTCCCTATTAATTACACTATAAATAGTAATATCAATAGTTTTTCAATTATACTATCGGTATTTGTCCACCTCTACACGGTTAATTTTGACGTGCGCATGCCTGGTACTATGTTCTTTGTTGTCATGCGCTGGGTCATAAATTTGCCACTTCTGGTTTTAATCTTTGAGGATCCATAGTATAGGTCAGTGGCCGACTCCGATTCAAGCAGGATATTTCTTTTATGACCATAATTAATTGCAAACCACTTAAAAAAAATTCAATTAAGATTAGAAATATTCTTTAAATCCAGTTTTAAACTCAATGCGACGTTCAACCAAATTACTATGAACGTTTGTTAAGTTCCATTTTTTATGTTTCCCTTATTATAATTAATTAATAATATAATTGAATCGCTATATGCAGAAACGTCACATGTCCAAAAAAGCAAATTTCGGGAAAATGAAAAAAACATTATATTATTTATTACAAAGGGTTTGTCATTGGTTTAATAGCTACAAAACATAGTTTAAGGCAGTTGTAATAATATGTAATATTATGTTTGGTTTTAAAATATAAGTTTTAGTTTCTACGATTTTTTTAAAAAAAGGACATGTGAGCTTTCTGCATAGCACAGGGAAAAATTAATATATTTTTTAAATTTAAAGGTTATTGTTTATTACAAACGACTTAAAACATTTTTTAAATTAATTATTAGTAATAGTTGGCCAAAGAAGTATTGAATTATAAAATTCTTGATATTCTTCCTCAACGAAAGCAGCACATTTTCTTATATCTTGAAGCTTTTTTGCTTTCATAGGAACTTTTCCCAATGGATATGCAAGATTAGATGGTAATACAACTGCACTTTTACCAGACTGTTGTAGTTTGAATGTGTGTTCTAAAGCTCCATCAATAAATTGGGAAGCTTTGACACACCCCTTTTTTTGAATATCATAAGTAAATTGCGAAAAGGTACTTATATTGAAATGAACTTTTTGGTTACGTGGAGTATTTTTGGAAGACGTTTCTTCTGATATGGAGTTTTTTTTTATATAGCTTTGGCCACCAATCTTTTAAATTTATTATCTCCTCTGTTTTGATTTCTTTGACTGTGAATTTTTTTGAGTTGCTGCTTGTTACAATCAACTCGGTTATTTCATGAACAGTGGAAAATCTGTCACATCTCCTAAGTTTTCGCTTTACTACTGCAAAGTCCCTATCGCAAGGAAGAAAAGAATGGCCTCTCACAGGAAAATAATGTATTATTTTCAAAAATCGTCCACTATCGGTTAAAGAAAGGAGCATCCGAATTAGGGTGTGATTTTTATTTTGCCCCCAGCAGTTGTCACTATATAAGTGGATTTCAGTTATATTGTCTGAATTTTCCTTTATATAGTCCAAAAGAAATGATCCAATCTCATTGGCAGTTTTTTTAGCTTGACCTTCGTGATAAAGATACATTCTTGCTGTATTATCTTTGATGTTATGTATACAAAACACCGAAACTGTCAATTGTTGATAATAAAAAACTTCACCTACTGGTGTTTTTGGGAGCTGTATATTCTGCATAAAATCAATGGATAGCGGTAAAATATTATCAGCAGTACGTGGTTCATTCGATTCATTTCTCAGTTTAGTATAAAAATTTTTAGTTCGACGTTTGTGAACCATCAGTTCCGCCACTGCTGTTCGTTTAGCAACTTCGTTTAAATGCGGGTTTTTAATTTTGTTGTTTAAAGTCTCACACGTTGAACAAACATCCACTTGCGGACGTCCAAATCTTAATGAAAAGTTTTCTCGAAAATACCTTGTATAATAGGGATAACTGACTTTTATTGCAGGGTATTTTTGTTGAAATAAGTCATACATAATTTTTAGATTTAGCTGACTGTCCAAATATTTAACTTCTCGATTGGCATAATGGCTCAACTTAACTGGAAACGACTCAATATGTTGTCGAATAGAAAGTTGAACATGGTTCCCAAACTTATTACCACTTTGATTTTGACCACGCAAATATCTTGGAGATTTTCCTAGTATAGCCAGATCTTTGAGTCTTCTAACTCGACTTAAAGTTGTATTATAAACTGAGGTAAACGCATTCAAACAAACTTGAATTTTTGCTGACCCTTTCAATGCATAGTATTTAAAGCTATTGGATTTTGATTTATTTCCTACTTGAACCCTTGCGCGACGCCTCTGCACATTGAAAGGTTCTATTTGCCCTTGTAGAAATACGTCCTGTTGGTCCTTAGTATCCATAGAATAAAATCGCTTTAAATTTTCTTGCAACTCCTCATTGGAGAATTTATCAAAGCATTTTCCCTTACAACTAGAACAAAAAGCTTATTTTATTCACAAAATACCAAAAACTATATGAAATTGTCTATAAAGGAGACCCAATACCTTACTAGAAATATTATCTCTCTTAGTTTTTGTAACACTTAACTTTTACACCCTATTTTTAAAATAATATTTCGTTGAGGCTATAATTTTGTAGGCAATATTCCAAAAACCATAAAATTACCTGCAACGAAAGCCCAATCCTTTGCCAGGAATATCACGTCCCTTATAGTTTCTGTAAGGTTCTCCTTTTACACGAGATTTTTTAATAATGTTTCGTTGGTATCCCTTAGGATCTGCCTTTCTCTTGCCCTGGGAATTATTTTCATTTTCAATTTGCTCCATCTTACACTATTTAACACTTTACTAAATCAAAAACAATAAACTAGTTCAGAACAAATACAACAAGTGTGAACGTTTACCTGTCTCAAATAACAACACTCTCCCACCACATTGTCATACATCACCCCATTAATTCCCGATTGGTCGAATGACGGCAAATCGCACGCAGGTTATGTTAAGATTCTGTTTTACAGCAGAAACCGCACATGTCCGGGACTTGTGCCGTTTCTGCTGAGTATGCACTAAACTACTCATCATTCTAAGCGTAGTTATGATATGGACATGTGCTATTTATGTATAGTACGATGTAATAACCTTCATAGACTCATATTCTTGAATAATCTGGTTTTGGCTAAAAATGGACATGTGAGGTTTCTGCATATAGCGATTCAATTATAAAATATATTATAATTATTTCTTCTTTAAAACCTTTATTTGATACACTAAAAAATCTTTTTTGACATCCACCCAACAAGAGACACCCAATAAAACTTTCGTGATTCTTTTTGTTTTGTATCTGCATATTATTCCATTTGACGCTGTTTGTCTTGCATCAGAATTTTAAAATGTGATAACTTTAAATTTTATCCCCCTTTTTCCCAAGCAAAACCTGAAATGGCGCCACTGTGTAAACAATATTCTCACACTTAATAAACATTGGAGTTGCACCCGGGCGATTTGTTTTAGTTGACATATTTAATAAAGGCAATGTGTATGTGTTATAACTGGCTGTGACTTATGTGTCTTATTTGTCTTTCAGAGGAGTATAATATATTTTTCCTACGACCACCTATGAAAATGAGAAAAAAAGCACGGTTAACTTGGCTCGAAAGCGCCGAAAATCACACGCGTGTTGAAAGAAAATATTTCAACTCTAGAGTGGAAACACCAGGCACACTATTTAATTTAAACATATGATGCCAATTTGACAGACCACACCTATTTATTAAAAAGAACAAATTTTAGAAAGTAGTTTAGTGTTTAAAAAATACGCCATCTGAAATTATAAAAAATATTAATATACTGAAAAATCTATTACCATTCAAAACAAGCCGCGCTGAAGAAAATGTCATATATTATATTAACAAAGAATTTTTATTGGTAACCATAGCGTAGTGACTAGGGCTATGGTCTACAGATCGAAAGGTCACAGGTTCAAATCCCATCAGGAGCATTTGACTTTTTTTTATAAAAACATGAAACAATTTTTAGAATTAGGTATTTTGAATTGAAATCTTCCTTGTTGGATGAATTTTTAAAATTTAATCAAGGAAAGATGCATTTAATATAAATTTAAAAAATCCATCCAAGGAAGATTTCAATTCAAAATAACTAATTCTAAAAATTGTTTAATGTTTTTATAAAAAAAAGTGAAATACTCCTGATGGAATTTGAACCTGTGACCTTTCGATCTGTCAAATTGGCATCATATGTTTAAATTAAATAGTGTGCCTTGTATTTCCACTCTAGAGTTGAAATATTTTTTCCACAAATCAAAGGTTTTTTTAATAATTCTTTGTGGTCGTAGGAAAAATAGTGTACATTACTCGTGTGAAAGTGATTATTCTAAAACTCGGAGAATTTCCGCACTCGGCTGACGCCTCGTGCTAAATATCTCCTCGTTTGAAAAGTATCACTTTCATCACTTGTTATGTAATATACTATTGAGTAATACTTATTTATCATCGAATTTTGACCTAAATTAAATCGTTTAATGACGGTTGTCAATATAATTCATAAAGTTTTAGTTTTTCAAAACCTCGTTTTCATAGCTAGGATCATTATGTTGTCAGTGAAAAGTATGGGAATGTGACGTTAAAAGGCACTTTTTAATTAGAAGAAAGTCGACCCCTCCAGCACATTGAAACGATCAATATAAATAGTTTTTTTTTTAACATTTTTTACATCTGTGTTCGGCTTCACCAACTTGAAAGCGGTTTGCGGATTTCAAAGATTTTTTCAGATTTTTGTAGCAATGTAAGTACTAAATATAAATATTGCACAAAATGGCAAAGTGTTGTACTTTAACGCTGTCGTCTAGTCAATATCTCGGGACATTTTTGACATATTTTTGTTTTATGCTCTGGGTACTTACTATTTTTATGTCAAAGTTTCTTTGCTACTACAGGGCGTTTCACTATTAGCATTTTTTAGAACTTTTAGGAGACAACTGAAAATATTTTCTTCAAACATTACGAGTTTATATTTTTTGTTGAATTAAAATATTCATTATTTTCTTACACTTCCGGTTATACCGGAAATAGCTGTCAATTTTGTTATTTTAAATAAGTTATGATTATTTTTATTGCCTTTTTGGTTTTTCTCAAGATTCTAATATTATTTTGTATGATAGTCTATGACTAGTTTTTAAGATATTACCATTTAAAAATTACACTTAATTTGGCATCTTAGAAAAACAGTTTTCACATTCCTATCAAACTTATTTTCCATTTTAAGAATTATCTTCCCTGTTAAATATCATATGTCCGGTTGGATAAGTTTATAATAAGTTATAATATTTGGAATGTGTAAAAAATTTTTTTTCTTTTTTTCAGCTAGCTAAGGGTCGACTGTATCGTCAACACCTTTTGTACGACAACTGTAAATATCCTTTGTTGTATTGTCTAAACTAATACCTTATCTTATAAAGGTATCGACACATCGTTAAATTTTTTTAAACCAAGATCGGGTAACCAACCCCGGTGGCGGTTAATCTAACTCCACAGCACAAAACTACAACTCGTGGGGTTAATATGGTGAAAAGCCAGGCAAAATCACCTTGCCACGAATGAGCTAGCAAATTGTTCGTAAAAAAGCAGTGCAAAAAACAAGAACTATTCAGTTAGGACGTATGATCTGTAATAAAAAAATCAATTTCGAGCATAATCCAAATATACAAAAAACCAATCATATCACATTTAGAATAACAAAGTTGGCTGCTACTTCCGGTATGACCGGATGTTATAGGAAACCGCCAATATTTTAGGTAACGTGGGCCCACAAGAAATATGAAAGCGTAAAGCTTCAGTGGTTCTCCCAAAAGTTCAAACGATCGCTCGTCGAGAATCACTCTGTATAATATTGAAGAGCTTTGGTAACGTCAGCACTACCATGATTGTATTCTCCGAAGAACAATATTTTTAAATTGGTAAAGCCGTTTTCTAACAACAGATACATATGTAAATAAGTTGTGAAAAACTTATAGTTATCCAACCAACAAAACTTTTTTATACTTGCGCCCTTTCGCATTATATTAATTTGCGACAATTGTTATATTGGTTCATAACTTGGATTAATGTTTTTTAGTGAGTTTCATTGTATGATCTGTGGAGGTGTTAAATGGGAAAATCAATATCTTTTCTGTAAAATTAATTTTTAGTTTTAAAAAAAATATATTTACGTTTTTTTCAAAAGTTTAAATTGTTAAAAAAAAAATAGGTTTCGTTATCTCCTCCCCCCTTATTTAATAAAGGGTTTTAAATTTAGTCCATTTTTAATATATCGATTTTATAGTTTCCCAGTCGCGTTTTCAGGGTGTCATTGTTTTCATATGCCACGACACTTTAACCTTTAAGTTTAATATTTTCCGAGTTTTTTATTTTTATGTTTACTCAATGAGTAGGTATGTTTCAAAAATAGTTTTGGTTCTATTAATAACAATAAATTTGAAGAAACCTCAAGAAATTTCATTGCGCTAAAAAACTTATGTCACTTTTGTTCATAGACTTTAATTTAAAGCCCTTGAGTGAATACGGCTGTTCATATTTAATGTAATGAACACTTTTAATTAGGAGATAATGGAAGTTGAAAAATGTATCATAAAACTGTAAAATATGGCTTGTTTTTATACAGGGTGTCCCAGATGAGGATGCATACTACAAGAATCTCGTAAACCATATAAGATACAGAGATGGTTAAATTAGAAACAACTTGCGCCCTACCAAAGTCTGCAACATTGTGTTTTCGAATTTAAAACCTTCCTAATCCTTCCGAAGATATATGGGCAAAACCGAATTTTCGCGTAATGGTTTTTCTGAAGAGAGATAGAGAAATAAAGTTTACATTTTCGTTACAATTTTTTCTCCTCTGCCAGTTGGTGTAATTAGATGTTTAATCAGACGTTTCGTTTTTTCAAAACCATCACCTTTTTATTAATCGCGAAATTTTATTTTTAAATTCCCCTCCTTTATAATTTAACAACGTATCGCACCCAGTATTAATAACACGTTTCGGACGTAAAAACCCAAAATAATAAAATTGCCCGACTATCTAAAGAAGCGAAGTTGATGATGGTTTTGAAAAAACGAAACATTGTAATAAAAATCTAATAACACCAACTTGTAGAGGAGAACAAATGGTAATGAGCATGTAAACTTTATCATATCTCTTCAAATAGAGTCATAAAGAAATAAAAATTCGGTTTTGCCCAAATATCTTCTAAAGGATTCGGAGTTTTTTTTTTAAATTTGAAAACACAATGTTGTAAAGTATAGTCGGGCACCAATTTTTTCTAATTTTATCATCTCTGTATCTTATATGGTTAACGAGGTCCCTGTAGAGTGCATCCTTATCTGGCACACCCTGTATACGCGTTTTATAAGTAAAATTGACATTTTTGTCTAATTTATCTGCAACATTTCGTTAAAATAATAATTATGTAGGTATAGTTTTGTATTTTTTATAGTTGTCGCCAGAATATAGCAAGTAAAAAATATAGCCCAAATAAATAAAAAAAATTCTATGGCACTTCTAGCAAGATATCTCAAGAACCACTGAACCGATCTGCATCTAGTTTTATACATGTTGTGTTCAAATCAAAAGATAGTCAAAGAGCAAATAATTTTAAGAAATATCTAGTTTGGTTATAAGTAATATTTGAATCACAACGTTTCAACTAGTAAGTATCTCCAGTCGTCTTCAAGTGAATACAAATAAGTATGGTAACTACAGCTCTAGTTTTACTAGCTAGGTGCTAGATCGAAATACTGTATTCACCTGAAGGATTAATATTTTCTGTCGGATGACTCAAACCTATGTTGGTGATTCTCTGGATGGAGGAAAAGAATTTTTTTTTTTTGGCTTTTCGATCAGTACAACCGAATTTTGTGTAGCATAACCCACTTTTAAAAATATTTGGGCAAGTGACCAGGTAGATGCCGGCTAAGCTGTTTGGGTTGGTCCGCACCTTTTTATAAATGATTTTTCGATGGTCTTTTCTATACGTATGTAGATTCATTTTCAGAAATAACCCAGTTTTTGGAAATGGTGGACATGTCATTGTGATGTTTCTGTAAATATCGATTAATTTACATTCTAATTTATGTTTGAGTATGCAATGTAGCTTATTATTTTCTGGACATTCGACTACAAATATGTTATGTGCGATGTGCGGTCTCAACTTCCGTGTTGTCAACCTGTTATAAATAAACTTATTTACCAATGGATAAATATTGAAGTTTCATCTATATATACTAAGCTTTAATATGTAGGTACTAAATTTTAAACAATATCATGCAGATCGGTTCAGTCATTCTTAACATTATCTTGCGCTAAGAAAAATATATCACTGGATAACAAAGAAAAACTCCTCTTCGATACATATGTAGGTGTGTAATATAGAAATGGAATAAGTAACTTCTCTTTGCCTACAAAAATTCTCCAAAAAGCGTCGTTTTTTCACCTGTTAACTAGATATATTATAATCCCTAATAGAATATTTTTTTTTTCAGGATCATATCTACCGTATAGTAGCACCCTCTTTCCAATAATTGAATCAGTGATTTCGAAAACTGTACAAGTCCAAAGTTAAAAAAGTTAAGCTAAGATCAAATTATTGCAATATAACTGGTTAAGCATTTTGCATTTGAGGAAAAGTATATTGCTAAAAATGAACTTAAGATCGCTAGTTCTGCAAGTATTTTGTGCATGCTTATAATGTAAAATACTACTAGATTTGAAAATTTATACGGTTTTAACGGTTTTGGACACCGAACTCACCGATTCAATTGTTTTGATGAGAATTTTTTTTCTTCTAAACTTTTGTTGTATTATAATTTTTTTGCTTTATCGTGTTAATGGTTTCGTGAGTGTTATATTGCTATTTTAGTTTTTTTTATCAACTAACCCAAAAAAATATTTATAATAAGATGTCTAGCTATAGAGCGAATACTTTTTATTTTGTAACGTGCGGCATGCAAAATTTAAAAATAAAGAAACATTTTTTTCGTTGGATTTTTAAATTTAACTAACTCATCCGTAAAACCGATTTAATCAGAGTTAGCCGTTAATCCATAGGTAGCTATATTTCTGTAATATAAAGAATTAAAATACTACGAATTAATGTAAAAATTGTTTTATTCCAAGTTGCATTATTTGAAAGTTACAGACAGGGCTTTTTTATGGTAAAAAATATTTTATAGAATCTAAACGGATCGACAGATTTATTTATTACTGTATGCAGAAAAAAGAACCGTAAAAAATCATGACATGTTGCTCCATACGTTTGTCGCCTTATAATACAAATAAAAATTATTTGAAATTATACAGGGTGATTCCTAAGTTGATCTTTTTTAGCTGTGTATAGAAGGCATTAAAATAAACAACATTTTCAAATACCTTTTTAAAAAAAACTCAAAAATAAGGTACTTACATTCGTTTATTACACTATGGATCAAATGCGGTCCTGCCTAACTTGCCCGTTGAATAACATTAAAGAAAACTTCTGGGGGTAGGATGAGCCCGCAAGAAAAGCGTTCTGCGTATAATCTCGAAGCAGCACCCGCACTTTGACGACACTCACCTTAAATTAGCACCATATTTATGAATACATTTACCAATATCTTTAATCATTGCTTTCCTTTAAAATTAACAAACTTTCGTCAAAAACATAAAATATCTAACGATCCAAGAATAATAGAGTGTAAAGACAGATTAGATCTATTTTTAACTTTATCGAGATATGACAATAACTTTAAAGAAGAATACAGGAAAACAAAAAAAAAATATGATGATCTGCTAAGGGCAGTGAGGTCGGAAGAATACGACAAACGGATAAGATCAGCAGATAATAAAACTAAGTGTATGTGGAGTATTTGTAAAGAAATAACCGGACACAACAAAAACGATGGAAAAGCACGCGGTAGCGGTCGAGCTGAATTAAAAAGAATTTTTTCTTCCATAAAGCCAAAATGTTAGAATTTTATAAAATTAAATGCTTATTTTTCCAGTTTAATTACGTTTATTCGTAAACCTTTGAGGTTTACATCCAACAATTATGTTTTAAATTAAATTAAATTTCCAATGAATTTTTAATAGTCTTCTTCCTCACACTTTTATTTACTTCTCCAAAAAAATATGTTCTCTAATGACTAGCTAATAGCTTGTTACTTCATTCTGATTTCTCGACAGTTCTTCCACACAAAGATGTTAAATCTTTCACTCCACCTTAAAAGTTTTCACAGTACCTTAAGTCTCAACCCTTATACTTTTCTTATTCACAGTGCAATGTGTATTGATTTCTTCATTCATTTTATACCGAACCTATATTTATGTTGCTCAGTTAGGGTGATATCTGCTGGCCCTTTCTTCTTTAATTTTTCTCCTGAAGATGAATGCTTCTGCATTCGAAACATGTAGAGAATTTGACTAAATATTTCTTTAATATATCAGTGGAGGAAGACTTTGTGTTCTTATTTTTACCTTCCAAAAACGATGGTGATATTGGTATTAAGGGAAATGCCGAAGAAATACCGGATCAGTATAACACATACTTGTTATCTATAGTGCCAGAGTTACTTAAAAAACTAGAAACAAAGTCATCAAATTGTGATATTAGGAGAAATAATAAATCATTGTTTTTAAGACCAGTGTCTACCAATGAAATTTGTGAGTGTGCTAAAAAAATTAAAAATAAACATAGTAGTGGTGTAGATGAAATACCAACTAGCATTGTAAAATTAGCCATCCCTGTAATCCAAGATGTTCTTTGTTACCTTATTAATAAATCATTTAAGAAAGGAATCTTTCCAGACCAACTTAAAATAGCGTTAATTAAACCTCTATTTAAAAAAGGAGATCCCGAATTAATAGAAAATTATAGACCAATCAGCCACTTACCAGCTTTTTCAAAATTGTTTGAGCTCTTAATGTGTCGTCGTCTTATTAACTTCATGAATGAATGTAACCTTTTTAATAGTAACCAACATGGGAAAATCAACACAAACTGCCATTTTTCAATTTACGAAAAAAAATTTAGAAATTGTTGAGAAAGGAAATTTGGCACTCGGTATATGTTTAGATTTATCAAAAGCCTATGATTGTATCGACCCAAAGTTATTATTAAAAAAATTGGAATTATATGGTGTTAGAGGAAATGCTCTTAAACTATTTGAATCTTATTTAATTAATAGACAACAAAAAGTTAAGGTAACAAAGAACGGACAAACTTACTTTTCGAACTTAATGAGTAATAGTTTAGGAATTGCTCAAGGCAGCATTGCAGGGCCAATCTTATTTGTAATTTTTCTCAACGACCTGAATTCCATAGAAACTTCTCAACACGAAAAAGTAACATGTTTTGCTGACGATACAAATCTTATTACGGGAGGGGAAAATATCTTTGAATTAAGGGCAATGGGAACTACACTATTTGATAAAGCCAACTCTTGGTTTTCAAAAAATAAATTAATTTTAAACAAGAACAAAACAAATGCTCTTATTTTCAGAACTAAACTGTCAAAAGTTGAGAAACCACAAAGTATATATTTAGGGGAATCGGATGTAGAAATTGTTGAACAAACGAAGTTTTTAGGCGTCAACCTAGATGAATTTCTAAGTTGGTCACATCACATTAATACACTTATAAAAAAATTAAACTCTGTTTGCTATGGAATTAGGGTTGTTGCCCGATACATGAAGGAAAAAAGCTTGAAAGTAATATACTATGCAAACTTTGAATCCATCATGAAATACGGAATTATTTTTTGGGGTAGCAATAGCTTAATTGAAAAAATATTTGTAGTTCAAAAACGAGCATTAAGAATAATAAAATTAATGGCTTTTAATGAAAGTTGCAGGAATGTTTTTAAACAATGTGGAATCTTAACGGTTTATGGTGTGTACATTTATGAATGTTTGTTGTTCTTTTTTAAGAATAGAAACACTTTTGAGCTGCAAACTTTTCATGATTATAACACTAGAACTCTAAATGTAAATTACCCTATCCATAGACTAACATTAACAGAAAAATCCAGGTTATATGTGTCTAAAATTCTTTAACAAGTTGCCAAATGATATTAAATGTATAAGTAGTCTTAAAGTATTTAAAGTTAAAGTCAAAGAAATGTTAATTAATCTAGAACCGTACTCAATACAGGATTATTTAGGATAATTTATAGAGAATAAGAACATTTGTTTTCTTCCTTTTATGACGCCGTTTCCTTTTGTGTTTTTGTATGTTTTGTGTGCTTTGTACAAGAAATGTATATTATAACATAATTTGAAATATAGATTATTATTATTATTATTATTATTATTATTATTATTATTATTATATCTACTATGATAGTTCATTGTTTTCAAATTTTGCCATTTTTACGTGTCACCAATTTAAAATTAATTTGCTTTAGAAAAACACACCGCAGCGGGTTGCTCAACACCACTCGTAAATTGCATGACTAATAAGAGATAAGAAAATCAACAAAGTATAGTGGGCTACGATTTGATGATCAGGCCCGCATGCAAAATGTTGTTTATTTTAATGCCTTTTATACACAGCTAAAAAAGAAGTATCAACGTAGAAATCACCCTGTATATCTATTTTAAGAAATGTTAATATTATTCTTTTGCGTAAACTATAAAGAAGCCGTCACCGATACGCTTGCTAATGGTATTCGTTCAATCACACGCAAGTGCGGATCCAGGAAGGGTCATGACTAACTCTCAACCAAAAACTTGCGTGTGGCGCTTTTTCTTTATGTTTAAATCTGTTTTTAATTAAATTAGTAGCTTTTTGTTAAAGGCACTACAAGCAAAGTTATATTATTATATAAGTCAATTTTTTTTTTATTTTGAAAAATTTATTGATAGGCCTAAAAAAGGGGTTTGGGCGTGGCACCCACAATAGTTTCGTCTGCGGAGCTTTTCCTTTGTTCTACCTGAAAAATTAGGTGGATTAAAAAAATATTTTGTAAAAAATGCCTCCGCGATGGTGGGAAAATATGATATTATTATAAAAATATTTTAGAGTTAGATTTCATTTAGATTTCAATTCACTAAATAATCAAAACTTTACTTTAAAAGAACGTTATCCAAAAATATCTTAGATATTGATTTAAAAGTATTATTAAATAAAAATAGCCGCTTCGAGGAAGGCGAACGGATCAAAGGGTCCGACAAGCATTGTGCCGCTTCGATTTGTTCTTTGATCTACATTGGCTTCTTTGTATGTACTACATATTTATTTGAGAAGTTTTTTAAATTCTTTCTTTGAATTTATGTTTATATACCTATTTTAAGACTGTTTTCCAGACTTAATAAATACTAATTATTGTTTTTGTAAAAAAGTATAACTTCTTAAAGTTGCGAGGAGCATGGGCGCCCATAGTAGGGATGGGGGCGGTGTCCCCTGAATTGTGGGGATTTTAGAAGTCATTTTTGATACCGCGGCCACGTTTTTGCTCCTTGCCTAACATTGGTTCTATGGCGTCCATATTAGGAGCCCCGGATTGCGTTACGGGCTTAGGGCCCCCTATAACCAAAAATAGGCCCTGGGTACAGAGCCTGTCAAAGTTTTAAATTTTACGTGGGCTCTCTGCAAATCAAAATTCCATGTCCAAATAGATGGAAATTGTCGTTTTCTAAATAAAAAACTTGATTTTTTTAAAAGGACATTATATGAAAAATGTCCTTTTCCGCAGAAAATATAGGTATAGTGCAGTGGCGTAGCCAGAAATTTAGTTGGGGGGGGGGGGGGGATCTGAAATTGACTAACTAGCAGCGAAAAAAATTTTGGGCACTACGCCCAAAAAAAAGCACTTTCAGGAACATAAAATAAATTTCGAATTAGAAAAAATATATAAAATAAGTTAGGGAGTTATACTAATAATTTAAACCTATAATCGATAAATATTAGAAGCCATAGTCATCTAAAGAGCATCCAAACACCAATAAAACTTTTTAAATTAATAAATAAAATCCGAAGAGGGTGTCACGCGCCGCGGGTGTATTTAAAAGTTAAGATTTGCGTGGATGTCAGTTTCTCCTTTTATTTTATAAAACTTAAAACGCAACTAAGAAGATTAAGTTGTACCTAGAAATGTTGTTTGTTTTTATTGGAAATAAACTACTTGTAGATTTTTTTTTAAAAAGCTAACACTGGCAAACTAATTTCTATGATAGTTTTAACGCGCTAAGGCCCGTATTATTAATCTCCTGGTAACTTTACCAGCCAGATAATTTCTATGGAGACAATTGTCTTAACAATGGTTTCTTTGGAAATTATCTTGCTGAGAAAGTTACCAGGACCTTTTCACCTACCTACCTTTTCATCTTTTTTAAAGGGAAAAATTAAAGTACAAATTTTAATTGAAACATTTTTTATGGAAGAAGTGTGATAATTTATAAAGAAAAAAAAAATAGTGCTGGAAGCAACAAGAATGCTTTATTAACATATACAAAACGGCACTTAAGAAGGAGTATTTTAAAACCTAAGCATTTGCACCGAAAACTGCTCTTTAGATCTACTCTCCTAAAATACATGATTTCTGAAAAAATCATCAATTTTGTCGTGGTGAACGATATTTACTTTATTTTTAATCATGAAAACCCGAGCCCGAAAAGCGCTGGTTAGAGTCATACATACGTCTTATGTTAACATTTTTGATTGGCACCAATATTTTACACAAGTTATATAAAAAATGTTTTTTTTTATATCTTTAAGCCAGCTAGGAATATCAAAAAAAAAATTACAAAAACAAATTTAATCCAACCATGTAGAGGAGGAGAGGTAATAATTTAATTTTCGAAATTTTATAGTTAGGGTGAATTTTAATCGAACTGAAAACTGTGGCAAAGTCATCCCAGTCTACGGTAATTAAAAAGAAAAAATGCTGATAAAATTGTGTGGCCCGACTTGTGACATGCCAAGTAAGATATAAAAAGTATCTCCAATAAAAAATTTAATAATCTTTCCAACTATGTTGAATTAAATTTATTAAAATGTAATAAAAGTAATTAAAATGACTGCAAAAAACTCTAATGAACTTGAAAAATTATTTACCATATCAATAGTATTATTGCACCTTGAAAAACAGTTTTTAGTAAAATTTCTGTAAGTATTTTTGTTATTCCATTGGTTGTTATCATAAAAGTGACTTGTGCTTAAACCATTTAAAAGTAATAATGATGAAGCTGTTTACCATACACGCCCTTAGTAAGTACCTACTAAGTCAGTAGTATTTTATAAATAAATAAATAAATAAATAAGGTCTTTATTTCCATTGTAATTATAACACATTTAATAATACTAAAGTGTAGGTACCTAATGGAAAATGCCGAAAGTCAGATAGGAGTGTAAAAACCTGGAGGCAATACACTCCCCCTGTTCTTAACCTTAAGCATATACAATAGACAGGCTATGGCAAGAAAAAAAAATAGAAGAACTATAATATAGGGAAAAAAACAGTTACTTGTTCAGGAGCAAATAACCGTGGGGCATGAATAAAATTAATATTATAATTATTGAATAAAGATTATATGGGAAAAAACCATTGAAGTTCAGATAAACTAGTATTTTTCCGTACAAATTTTAAAAATTTATTGTTGACTTAATAAAAGCTTTTTATATGCAAATTTAAATGACGTGGGACTTTTAGACTTGAAATTTTCGGGAATTTCGTTATAAATTTTGGTTATTTGGTAAGAAAATGATTTTTTAAATTGTTCGGTTCTGTGAGCGGGAGGTGTTAGACGATCCCTAAATCTAATATTTAAGGCATGAACATCTGACCTAAATTTAATTTTTTTGCTTAAATACGAAGGGGATTTAGTTAGAACTATTCGATGAAACAGACAAGCTGCATGCAGTAAACGCCTATTACCCATGTTCAACCAGCCAAGATTTATTTGTTTATGCGAATATGATTTCTACGACGAATACCAAATATTAGACGAAGACATGAATTTTGTAATACCTGAATGCGGCGTTTATCGGACGAGTCTATTGAAAAACCATAGACACTATCGCAAAAATTAAACCTTGACAAAACCAATGCTTCACACAAGATAACCCTTAGCTTTTGAGTTAAATAGTTTCTAGAATTGAAAATCATCTTTAAATTAAAATAAGCCTTTCTAATACAGTTGCTCACGCGAGCTCTATATTTTAGAGTGGAATCTATTGTAAGACCAAGGTTTCTACAACTGTCAAGTATGGGCAATTCATCATTGTTGATTTTTAGTTTAATCGATGGCAAAAGAACCTCTCGAATCCTTGCAGGACCAAAGACCATGACAGAGCTTTTTTTTGAATTAATAGATAATGAGTGATCAGAAGCTTCTGAGACCAACCTGGATAGATCATCGTTTATATCCTGCAGGGATGTGTCCGTATCACGAGGATCGAAAATAAGGTAAACCTGCGTGTCATCAGCATATAGATGTACCCTACAATGTCTTACTTGATTTATAAGTTGTGAGGTATATATAGAGAATAAAAGGGGTCCCAGGATCGAGCCCTGGGGAACACCACAAGAAATAGGAAGCGACCCCGATTGAATACCAGCAACAAGAACAGACTGACTTCTTGCGTCCAAAAAGCTTTGCAGTAATTTTAAACCTTCATTACCGATACCAATAAATTTCAATATGGAACAAAGAAGCTGGTGACTTATGGTGTCAAAGGCTTTAGAAAAGTCAATCAAAGTCAGCACGGCAAGATGCCCCTGATCTACACCCCCTAATATGTCATCGGTGACCTTCAAGAGTGCAGTTTCACAACTATGTCCCGGTCTGAAGCCTGATTGGAATTCAGGTAAAATAGAAAACCTTTTTACGTGCTCACGCAACTGTGACTCCATAACCCTCTCCAGAATTTTGGATAGTGTAGGAAGTACACTGACCGGTCTCAGATCCTTGAAGTCTATAGGATTTGGAATTTTTGGCAATGGTGTAACAATTGCATGCTTCCAACAGTCTGGGAACTCGCCCCTTTCCAAACAACAATTTACTATATGAGTTATAAAAGGTATTATATATGGACATGCCAACAACAACAGGCTAATATTTAACCCATCATCGCCTGTAGCTTTAGATTTTATGGAATTAAGTATTTTTTCTACCTCGTTGTAATTTACCAATTGAAATTTAAATATATCTACCCCAGGTTTGAGATTATTTTCATACCAAGCTATCTTGACTGGATTAGGATTTAGTTTAGTAATTCCATTTATGTAATAATTATTGATTTGATCAGGATTTGCGAGAAGAGGAGGAATATCAATATTTTTTTTCTTAATATTAAGTAATTTAAGGTCATTCCAAATTTTGTTTATACCAACAGTGTTTATCCTTTGCAAGAAATATGCTTTTTTTTCCTTACGACACGCCAGTGTGGTGTAGTTCCTTAGCGATTTGTAGTAGTTATAATGAGCAGGGTTTTTTGTCTTGCGCCATTTGACGCGCCATTATGACGAATGAATGTCAGAGAATGATGGTTTTCTTTTAGAAAGTGTACACTGGGAAAGTCAACTTTTCTAAATCATCGGGCTGGACAAATTTAGCAGCTTTTACTAAAGATAAAGCTATAATAATTGAAGTATTGTTTGGTTGGTTGGTATAAGGCGGGGGTCGGGCGTTCGGCCCATGCTTCCTAAAAAGAATTGTTTAAAGGTGACATGATGTGATATTGTAGTCTCTGCCCAAGGTCTATAAATTTAGGAAGGTTGCATGGTAACTTTCGACCAACCAGAGAACAGCGCGGGAATACGTCACAAGATTGCCCAATTTAAATTTACCGTATTAACAAAGCATTGAAATCAGATCGCGTGTTTAATTATTAGACTTATAAAAAGTGATTGTGATTAATAAATTGAAATGTAGGTTCCTTCATACAGTAGGAATTGAAAGTATTGCAATTTTAGGATATTTGTTTTTAAATTTAATTTATTTGATTGATTTTAAAATTGATAGGAAAATTAATTTTTTAAGAAATTATATATTATAATTCCTCAAATTGGACGTATTTTTTCCCTGCAAATCACAATTTACTTTTTCTTATAGGGTAAATAAAACTCAGTCACACTCTTTTGGTTTTTTATTGCAGTGGCGTTATTTAATTTAATAAAGCCTAAATTAAAAATAATTAGTCACATCTGATAAGTAATTTGTTTCAGTCTATATTTAAGTAGATAATTTTCTTTATTTGTATATGTTACCGGCCAAACCCGATTTCAGGATAAACTAGTTTGGCCTAACCCGATTTCAGGATAAACTAGATTTGCCTAGGCCTGTTCGGGTTTGTTCATATTCTAACAAACCTGACCAGACCCGAACAATTTTTGGGATAAACTAGTTTGGCCTAGTTCCGTATATAAAATGTTTTGGGATTGTATTGGATAAACATCTTAAATGGGGACCACATATTGATTAATTATCTAATAAAATACGAAGACTACATACATAAATTCTATCTTTTAAGAAAATTTCTAAGCCGAACAATTATGGAGATTATTTAAAAGTCGTTGGTTGAGCAGCTAACACTGACACTACCTTATTTTTGAGTTTTTTGAAAATGTTGTTTATTTTAATGCCTTCTATACACAGCTAAAAAAAAAGTATTAACTTAAAAATTACCCTGTATAGGTATAGTGACAGATAATAATTCCTTATCATATAGTGTAAAAAAATGCAGTAAAAGTTATTAAATTTTACTATATGGTATATTTTTCTGGGGTGGGCTGTATAATAATAATTGTCTCTACAAACTAAATATAATTCAAAAGTTTATACTTAAAATTATTTACAAAAAACATAGGTTATATCCATCCCACTTACAAAAATATGTAACATTAGAACTATATACATGTCCCCTATCTGTTCTGCATCCTTATTTTGCTTTGGTATACCGACAACCAGGAGATTGTTTTCTTTTGCTCCCTTACATTTAGTTTTTCCTCCAGAGCTTTAACTTTTGATTTCAGACTGTTGTTTTCGTCCCTGACTTTCTTCATTTCTCTTAGTAAGTCCTCTATGGCTCTTTTTGTTCATCGAAATTATCGTAACTAGACTTTTTACAATAACTTTATCTCCTTTACGAATCATTCTCTTCGACCTTTTCACTCTCAGGTTTTTCTTTCCCTACCAGCAGGTATAATAACGGAACAGCTAAAAATATAAATTTATTATGTATGCAGTTATCCTATTAGTATTAGGCCTCACTTAAGTACACCCTAAACACTACACACTAGGTACCTGTTGTACCCTATGGATAAAGTATAAGTACTATCAAACAAAAACATTAAACTAAAACTCTGTACCAGATTTTTTTAGACGGTTCCGTTGAGTATTCATTATTCTAGCCTGTCACTCATCTTCAAAATCCTCGGGCTTAAAATGTTTACTGCAAATTCTCTTATTTGCAATATTCCAAACATCTTTACGATACCATTTCCTTACCCATTCTTTCTGGATCTTGGGATCTTCTGGAAAAGAAAAAAAAGGAAAGTTTCTCTCCACTTTCCAATGCTTTCTTGGAATTATTTTTGCAAATTGGCACACTACAAACAATCTCTCTAGGCATCTAAAAAATATTAAGTTAAGGTTATCCATTGATTTCATGTTGTCACCTTTATATACAATATAGCTATTTTATTTCAATAATTTCAAACACATTTACCTTTATGGATTATTCACTGATTTAATTCACAAAATATTCTAATTTAATTGTTGGATTTAGTTAAATATAGACAACGAAAACAAAGCAATTAAAAACAACGCCCATCGATCAGATAAGAGCCGCCATTCTTTCTGATTCTCGGGCAATCATGTGACGTAGCGTGCTCCTCTCGCGTCTCTCCCCTCTCAGAGTTACCAGACAACCTTCCTAAATTTAGAGACCTTGGTCTCTGCCATAATACATTAAACAGGATCCTGCAATAGTGCTTCTATACGAATTCAGTTAGGAATTTCATTCATATGCAGACTTATACTGTACCATAGGGTGTATTTCAGAAAAATATTTTTCCATATACAGGGTGGCCCAAAAAAGTGATAATAAAAGGTTTTATTTTTTAAATGAACACCCAGTATTTTTTTGCATATTTAAGTTCGCATTAGAGTCCTTTATAATTGTCCAAAGTTTTATTTATTTATTTTGCTTTGGTTAATAAATTAAAAACAAAAAAAATTAAGTTTTACGGCCCTGGTAAGAAAATCGAAAAAACCATCTGAATTCATTTTTTAAATCACGGGATTGGGTGACATTTATGACAAGGTGTTTAGAGATATTATGAATCTAATATGTTAATCTATTTTTAGAGCGTTCATAGGAGGTTTAAAAAACGACACATTTTAAAGTACTTTTTCTCAAGTAGGTATTTCAAATGACCGAATGTCTATTTAATGTAAAATTCTTTGTACTATACGAGCATATAAGTTATTTCCAACCGTCGTTTTTGAAAAAAGTGCAAATTTTAAAAATGTTTAAAAATAAAGGTTTATTATTAAAATTATACAAAGGCGACTAGACTAAACTACACAAAATGTTTAAAATGTCCTTCATTTGAATTTATGCACAAGTCAACACGTTCTTGAGAAAATATGTTTACATCCCTTAATATTTCGGGTGAAATACTAGCAAAACTATGCAAAACGATTCATTTAGTAATTGTTATGCCTAAAAACTATGGTATACAGGGTGATTCACGGTGGATGGTACGTTAGAAGTATATAACAAACCAGTTAACGAATGGTTTTGAAAATTTGGTTGTTTACATAAACGGTTATGCTCCATTTATCTAAAATATTTTTAATAATACAGTGTTGCCACTTCTACCAAAAATTAGTAGCAACTTTGATTTTTTAAATGGAACCCCCTATATTTTATTATATTTTCGAATCCCCTATTACTTTCTTAACAAATTTGTTTAATATTATTCTATACTTATCTCTTACCGTTTTTAAGAAAATAACTAAATTGCATTTTTTTGACGAAAAATGTTAACTTAAAAAAAGTTGATATTTTTTAACTCTGAAATATTAGGGACCTAAAAATTTGTGGATGGTTAAATATTACCAGGGGGCTTTTAACTCTATGCCCAAATCTTAGTTGCGATATACAGGGTGGTTAAAAAATACAGTTAATTTGGGGACTTAAATAGATGCCCATAAGTATATTTTTTTAAATGCAACACCCTGTATATTATCACTGATTTAAAAAGCTACTTAAATTGGCTGTTTATTTGTGTATAACATACTAACCTAACTAGCCAAGTTTTTGACTTATAAGCCATTATTTGTAAAATTTACTCAAAAATTTAATTTCCTTTAGATTTTTATAAAGTATGCCATGACAAACTCTTGTTTGACATAAAAATTATGTCACTTTTATTATTGTTGTGGTATTTTGTTAATTATTGTCGATTGAGATACTGAGTTCTGTTAACAATTATGAAAGAAAACTAATCAAACACAGTACTTATGAATTTATTTGGACGGTGTGATAAAATTATAGCTAGAACATGTATAAAGTTTAATGAACTGTACCCAACTCTACCGCCAATGAACTTAAGGAAATTTATACTATTTCAGGATTATTTGTATGCATGATACACAGACACATCTATATTTAAATCATCAAATAATTTAAAAAAAATTAAATTGATCATTTTAACGCTGGCCGTTTACATCCAAACACTTTTAGATGCGGGTGTTCACTGTGGAAGATTTAATCTCGTTTGGATTTAGATCTCTAAATGCTTGAGTACTCGACGTAGCAATTCTTCAAAATTTTTTCCTTAAACATGCCCCACAAGTAAAAATCCAATGGGTTGAGATCGGGTGATCTTGGAGGCCAATTCCAAGGCTCTATGGCTTGAACTTTAGTAAACTTAAAATCATGCATGTTCTGCTGTTCTAAAATTCTCTGGACTGATGAATATGTTAGACCTAAATCATATTCAGTACATCGTATTGAAGACTAAGGAAATGCATGAAAATATACCAAAACATTAATCTGGTTGTTCAGAAATTACGGGTTGAGGCAAGTTTCTTGGCGTTTTTAAAGTTGAACCAAACTCAGTTAAATTTTTATATATTCGTAAAAATTTCCTTAAGTTCATTGGCGGTAGATTTAGGTACATTTTATTAAACTTTATACATGTTCTAGCTATAATTTTATCACGCCGTCCAAATAAAATAAATAAATTCATAAGTACTGTGTTTGAATAGTTTCCTTTCATAATTGTTAACGGAATTCAGTATCTCAATCGACAATAATTAACAAAATACCACAATAATAATAAAAGTGACATAATTTTTATGTCAAACAAGAGTTTGTCAGGGCATACTTTAAAAGGAAATTAAATTTTAGAGTAAATTTTACAAATAATGGCTTATAAGTCAAAAACTTGGCTAGTTAGGTATAGATATGTTATACAAAAATAAAGCGGCAATTTAAGTAGCTTTTTAAATCAGTGATAATATACAGGGTGTTACATTTAAAAAAATATACTTATGGGAATCTATTTAAGTCCCCAAATTAACTGTATTTTTTAACCACCCTGTATATCGCAACAAAGATTTGGGCATAGAGTTAAAAGCCCCCTGGTAATATTTAACCATCCACCAATTTTCAGGTCCCTAATATTTCAGAGTTAAAAAATATCAACGTTTTTTTAAGTTAACATTTTTCGTCAAAAAAATGCAATTTAATTATTTTCTTAAAAACGGTAAGATATAAGTATAGAATAATATTAAACAAAATTGTTAAGAAAGTAATAGGGGATTCGAAAATATAATAAAATATAGGGGGTTCCGTTTAAAAAATCAAAGTTGCTACTAATTTTTGGTAGAAGTGGCAACACTGTATCATTAAAAATATTTTAGATAAATGGAGCATAACCGTTTATGTAAACAACCAAATTTTCGAAACAATTCGTTAACTGGTTCGTCATATACTTCTAACGTACCATCCACCGTGAATCACCCTGTATAGGTTTTAAAATAAAATATGAATTCATTTGATTATTATAATTTGACGAGTTATTTATTTAATTAATTTGAAAATGTTGGTATTTAGGTGATTCTACAGAAGTAAGCAAGATTTCAAAAAAATTTGAAAATTATATTTACTGTAGAACACAACATTTTTTGATGTGCTATGTTGACATACATATATTGAAAAAAAACCTTATTATGGACCGAGATCGTTATTGCCTTTTTGATTTTTTGTTTGGAAAATGACGTGCATGGTAATGGCGAAATGTTAAATTTTGCTACTTTGTACCTGAATCTAGTTTAAGCATTTCTGAACCTGCGAATTGCAGAGAGGCGTAGTGAAGCGCAAACATGTTTTCTATACTAAATGGGTGGCCTACAGTGCCTTGTTTATTTTTAGTTCTATGATTTCACGTCTGGTGGCTTTTTCTTTTGCATTTGAGTTGATTCCTACAGATGGCGTTACTGGGTTTTCATCACTTATAATTTTAAAAAAATAAATGTTGAAAACGCATTCTCACTGTGTCTGTGAAGTTGCCTAGGGATTTTGGCTTTCTGATGAGTCTTAATAACGTAGAAACAGCCTATCATTGTCTACCTGTGAACCAGGAAAGTCATTGTTTTGGCGTGTCCCTGTGTACTTTAATGCAAAAGATAGATGCACAGTGCATCTATCTTTTACATTAAAGTAGATACACAGGGACGACGCACACCACTTTGTCCGCTTGCCGCTAACTTTTCTTTCTATTCTATTATTATGGACACTAAACTCCTACTACTTTAATAATAATAGTCTTTTTAATTATCTCACAACAATTTTATGCAAAATATTAAAGTAAATATTGCGGCAAGATCTAGCCAGGCTACTCCATGTTAGTTAACAATGTATTAGTACTATATAAATATAGAAATTTATGCAGTATTCTAAAGAATAAATATTCAAAAAATTAAATCAAATATCCCTGCGTTAACTAAGTTTAACATTTAGAAAAAGCTATACAGGGTGATTCCTAAGTTGATACTTCTTGTTTAGCTGTGTATAGAAGGCATTAAAAAAACATTTTCAAATACATTTTTCAAAAAACTCAAAAATAAAGTACTTAGATTCATTTCTTACCCTACGAATCAAATACGGTTCTGCCTAACTTGCCCGTTGAATGACATTAATAAGAAAACTTCTGGCTGTAGGAGGAGCCCGCAAGGAAAAGGGTTCAGCGAAAAATCTCAAAGAAACATCCGCACTTTTACCACACTCACAGTAAATTAGCACCATATCTATTAGTTCATTGTTTTCAAATTTTACCTATTTCACGTATCACCAATTTAAAATTAACTTGCTTCAGAAAAACATACTATAGCGGATTGCTCAACACCACCCGTAAATTGAATGACTAATAAGAGATAAGAAAAACAACAGAAACTATAGCGGGTTATGTTTTGGTGATCAGGCCCGCACTTAAATTTTTACTTCTTTATCTCGCCTATTTTTGAGCGTTTTAAAAAAAGGTATTTGAAAAAGTTGTTTATTTTAATGCCTTCTATACACAGCTTAAAAAGAAGTATCAACTTAGGAATCACCCTGTATATCCAGGATTATTAATCTATGTAAGAATGTAATTGGTATTGGCAAAAATGGGATTATTTTAATAGTCGAGTACTCGGTACTCGAGTGATCACTCTCGTGTGATTTTTCTTTCACTCGAAGTACTGGTGACTATGCAGCACGATGAAACGACCTATTCCGAGTGATAGGTACTATTAGTACACAAAAATTATTTTAAAATTAATTATATAATTTGTTAGCGAAATATTTTTTTTGTTTTAAATATAAACACCATTAATTTACACATTAATATTTATCCATGCTTAGCTATTGTTTTTCAACAATAAAACGTTTAACAGATTTTTTTAAAGCTGGTATTTTATTAATAGCTATAACCACAGCTATAACTTGTGCAGGTAATCTGTTGTAGATTTTTGTTGCATTATACGAGAAGGATCTCTGAAACATGACTGAGACAATGACATGTCTTAGCACTTTTTACTGTTAATTATTCCTAGTGTTCCTCCCATGAATATACAGAGTGGTCGATCAAGTGTGCAACATATAAAAACATTTTTATTAGTTGTACAACATGATGTCCGATAACCATTTCAGGTGCAGTGAGATAATGGCTTCAAGTTAAATAGTATAAAGGGTAGGGCAAAAATATGAAAATTGTTCAAGAGTAAAGTGTGCTTATGTGGAAAAAATGAAGAAAAACGTTATTATGATAAGCATGACCTGATTCTACGCCCAGGACTGACTCCAGATTAGTTGGCCCCATACGACTGTGATTTGGCGAGATGGGTGTCATTTACATTGGCTAATTGTAACCTCTGTCTAGCGGAAAACTCCAAAATCCAACTAGGAACTGTGTTTAATTAGTTACCTACAAGTTAGCTTTAAATTGAAATACTTAGATTAAAATAACGGGCGCGTAGACCCAAACTCCCAATAATAAGTCAAGGTGAGATTCACAGGCAAGGGACCATGCAACAATAACGCATTAATTGGAATGATACAAATCCAACGAAAACTAGAAGAAAAAAAAAATTAATAGGTAGGTGGAATTTTTTTTCTTTTTGATAAAAATATTTTATTTGAATAAAATAGTGGAATTTAGTGTCCGTTAAAATATATAGAAAGGAACTTAGCGGCAAGCGGACAGAGTAGTGTGGCCATCTTTTGCATTAAAATACCCAGCAAACACAAGATAAGAGGGCCGATACCGGCAAGCGGGCGCTTGCCGATGCACTTATCAACGGACCACTATCGGCATTCTGTACTGGGCCACATATAGGGAATGTCCGCCCGGCCGACTTGTGGGCCAACGACGATTACCCAGCACGGGTTGAAACGGCGCGATGCATAAAGCTTGCTGGAGCATTGCCGGTTAAACAGCCAGATGCCAACGTCGGAACAGAAACGGGCCTGTTTCAATAAAATGTTAATGTCCGATGTAGGTTATGCATCGGCCCACTTTGGGCTAACGTGCAAAAGCCCAATGCGGGCCTAAAAACGATTCCTTCGCCATTTCATTTTACAAAAATGCTGGGTATTTTAGGACTGAATAGTTATGCGTTCGCCAATATTATTAAAAATATATAAGTGTTTAACTCGAAATAAGCAATATATCGGGTTTTGTGACCAAATTTTCCGCATTTTGGTGAAAAATAATATATAAAACACTAATAATTATTTTTCGACAACCAAAATATTGGTAATTGGCCCCAAATGCCGGTTTAAAAGTAATTTGATTAACAAATATAAAATATTCATAAAAAAAATAACGAAGACGTCGCTACTGCTCGATCTTAAAACTAGGCTTTGCCTTTCAAATTAATTATAAAATGCATTAATGTAAATTTGATAAAAAAATTAAAACTTTTCAAAACTAATAATAATTCCTCATGGTTGTTAGTATTCTGTCATTGTCAAGAGATTTACAAAAAAAATTACTTTAGTTTTAGAATCCTAATTATAGTGAAACGAAAAGTGCAACAGACTTTTTGCACCTTTATAAGATAGTAGTAATAAAACTTTGGTAGTTAAACAAAAAAATTATTTTATTTTCCACCAAAATCGAACGTCCTCACAAAAAATCCTGTAACAACAATATTTCTTTCATAAAAATATCGAGTTCGTCTTACTATCCAAGAGGACCTGATGGGTTCGTTTGGTTTCTTTCAGTTCGGCCAGCTTCTCTATCTGGGGTATTTCTTAACCATACCATAATAACGTCATCGATTGACTTCTGTGTCAGTGCAGTTCCTCACCCGAGAATTTTTATGTGCTGCTGCTAAAAATTAATTAAAAGAAATTGTTTAAGCCTTTGAATCTAATTTTTATTATTTATTTTTTTCTTAAAGATCAATAGTAATAAAATAAATGACTAGTGAAACAAATAAAATATGATTTAGGCAATTGATAAAATTTAAAGAAGTTGCATGGTTTTATTCAGTGGCGCAGTCAAATAGTTCTACCCAAAAAAAAATTATATTTACCTTTTATTAATGACAGTTCATGTCTCACTGTAGTCATTGATGCCCCCACGAGATCCATTTTCATGCACTCAAAAGTTATAAATTTAAGTAAGATGCTCAAGTTCCTAAACCTAAAATTAAATAACTGAAACTAAAATTGGAAAAAACATCTGAGTGTACAAAAAAAATATATCTGAAAATTATAACTCTGGACTATTATCTAATAATTTTGAAACAACTGTACTTACGCATTTTTTGAAGAACTCTCCATTTTTCAAATCATCATTAAATTTAACCAAATCTTCATATAACTGGCATTTGTGTAGCTCGGAAAATGACACTTCGGTTATATCTGAACTGGAACGTATGAGTAGTTTAACATCCTTCTTTATTGTAACGATTTCTTTTACCAAATGGCTTAGAAGCTCTGAAAAAATAAGGATCTAAATAAATAAACCTGTAATTTCAAGTAAAGCCCCAGCAAACAATTTTACGTTGGCCCAATGTTGACGACCATACCATTTGCCGCTGTATACAACGTCTCCCCGATGTTGGATTCCGGCATTGGGCCGCCGACTATAGGAGACTGCGGCCAACGTATGGGCCAATTGTGGGTTGCCGATCGTTGGCAAACATCGGGCCAATGTCGATCCGTTAAAGGATATATAGATATAGCCAACCTTGGTCCAACATAAGGCCAATTATAGATTGCCAATTCTTGACCAATGTGTTGCCTATGTTGATCCGTAAAAAATTTCACTATAGCTAATATTGGTCCAATAATATGCAATAGAGCGTATTTCTGGCCCACGACGACACTGCTAAATTTTTGTTTGATTTACAAGTAATTTTGACACGATTTCGGTTAATTTAAAATAGTCTTTTATTGGGATTAGCCACAATGAGGTTGCAATTTGCAAACCAAAACAAACGCTGGTTGTTATATTTATACAAAATTAGCGGTATGTCAAAATCATAGTCCAAAATAATTCTAATTTGTTTAATTTGGGATTTGCAAATCAAAATTGAATTATTAATAATGATAAAATATTAATTAGGGTACCCAACAATCAGTGTATTTTGAAGTAACAGAAATAGTGTTAAAAATACTTTAAAAAAAAGAACAATGCAAATTGAAACAAAAGAATTTATTTTTTTTTTGAAAAGTTTATTCCAATAATACTTAAATTAAAGAACGAAAGAGTTTATTAAAACATTAAATAATAGAAACTGAAAAAATTAATTTATAGTGTAATAAACACTCCAATCAAAGAAATCATACCGGCGGAAAGCAAACCACTAGAATTTTGTTTAACAATTTTTCGTTAAGCCAATAATAAAACAATCGTACTTATCGTACAATTAACCCTACAATCTAAACACATATACTTATATTATCGAAAAATATTCCTAATCAAAAAATAGAATTTACTCTTTTTCCCAGCTTTCTTTTTGATCGACATCCAAGTATATGTTTTATCACAACCTCATGTTATGATACTGAGTAGATATTTTTGGTAACATAATTATTTTATATTGTACTTAAATGTTATAAAACATATACTTAAAATATATAATATCTTATGTAGTATACGGGACCCTACTATAAAGTCAATTTTTAATAAATTGTTTTTAATTTGGCATCCTACATGCATGTATAGGTAGATTAAGCTAGAAAAACTGTTAATATACTAACTACATTATGAAAAAGAAGAAACATAAAAATTGTAATGCATATGAGAAAACAAAACATCATGACAACGCATGAGGGACCGATAACACCCCATTTTGAAACAAACACTAAAAATAATAGTTTCTAAAATACATGTTTTAAATATTATAGATGTTTTCGAGAGTTTACCCCTGCAGCTTGTTTTTTCTGTTGGCTCGTCCTCCCTGTCTGTCACCAGCATTTCTTAGCCACATTTTAATATGATCTTCTATTTGTCTTTGATTGGCGTCTTTACAAAAAGGATTTCTCCTTACAGCTCCTGAAACATACATAATTACTGGTACTGTGTATTGTTAAAAATTGTGTTTTTCTCCATTTAACTTAAAAGCAGTAAAAAACTCATAACCAAGAAGATATACCTAGGAAATAAAATAGAAAATGGCTAGCATCTTTTCTTTACTTACACTCAACACAAGACAGTGGAGAACATTTTAACAGTTAAGGCACATTTAAATAAACATTCATTTTGACTTATGTCTTAGATCATTTTACCTCTTAAAAAAATATCTTACCTATGATGACATTAACTATATTCCCAAATTCTTTAAATCCTCTTTTATTAAAGCGACCCATCCAATTACACTCCAAGGCTAATTTATTTGCAATTATCTTTGAAAGCAATCGCCTAGTGCAATCTGTTAAGTCTTTACCGCCGATAATAGTTAATGTGCCACACTAAAATATATAAATTATTAGATTAAATAGGAATAACAAAATGTAAATTAAATGTTAATAAACACAGGATGACTTTATACTTACTACACTTGAGAATACTGGTGGTTCAGCTAACATCGTATTCAATGTTTCAAGGTCTTCAAATGACTGAGCAGGAAGGTCCTTAGTATGGTCATTATTTTGGACTCCAATGACTGCAGTATCTGTTCCCATTTGACTTTGAACAAGTTGCATTAACAAATTACATGTTTTGCTTACTTTTTCCACTTTTAAGAATATTGACTTAAGAAGAGCTACAAAAATTATAAAGAAATAAACAATAAAACAATTAAACTACATATTGCATTACTAGAGTGTATAATCTATTATATTACCTTTAATTTCATCATGGCTTGTTTGCTGAGTTGTTGTTTCTTCGGATAATTCCAACACAATAGGCATGTTATTAGCTTGTCGAGAAACTGGAACGTTTAAAACCAATGAACTAGAGGAAGATGAAGAATCATATTTTGCGTCTTGTGATACCAATTTGGAATGAACAAGGGATGAGATTTTATCTTGAGAATCATTTTGAAAATTTTTTGAAAAAGCTTCAACATCAGTTATTTTAAAATCCTTTTTAGTTACTTTTACTCCCTTCAGTTTCGGTGTAGGGGGGTATTCATCATCTGAACTGGAAAGGGAAGAGAATCCTTCATACTTTTTATTTTTATGTCTGAATCTTCTAGTCTGAATAGCATCATCATCACTTTGAGATTCTGTGTCTGGACAATCAGTGAGACTTTCCAAATCTTCCATTTTTTTTCTCGCTTTCTCATACGATGCTAAAAAAAATATTTTGCAATATATAAATATTTGGTGAGCTGATTTCTGTTAATTATCTAGGTTCTATGACTACTTTTATTAACATGAACATGTTTGTTGTCTCAGACAGGTTTGATTAAGAACTATATATAAGTGGAAAGAACTTACCAGATTTATATTTAATAATAATGGGGCATTTTTCACTTTTTTCAATATCAGGAACTGTGTGGCTTTTTAGTAATTTTAAATTATTTTTAAGGTACAATGGCCATAAACAAATTTTCTTTCCTTCATGCTCAAGAATCCAACTGTCTGATATAATTGCCATGCTGGTCAGTCCTTGTTTGTCTTTTTCTGATGGAAATTCAACAACACAGAAAATTCTAAAAACAAAAAATATATTTTAGGGTACATTTCACAATAAAACAAATACACGCACAATAGTATGTAGGTATTGTGATAAAAAAAAGTAGGATATCAGGATGGTTTTGATAAAAATATACTGAAATAAACCTACTTCTGCTGAATCTCGGGTTATATACCCATTGAGCATTATGGACAATTTATTTTTATCTTGTGTAAGTTTATTTATAGGATTCTATTGCCATATTCTTGTGCTACTGACTATCTATTGTTTAGTGTTTTTAAATTTAATTATCAATTTTTATACTTATAGATATAGATTTATATTTAGGCCGTTGTTAATACTTGTAAAAGTCTTGTTAACAATAAAAGATAAATAAATAAGTAAATACATTTCTGCTTACTCAAAGTTTGTTCAGATTTTGATTTATAAAAATGTATTTTTAAACTACCTAAGCGAGCCAAAATAAATTTTAAAGGAAACCTTTATTTAAAAGTATGTAAAACAAGAAAAACATATGTAACGAACTCAGAAACTTTTCAAATGATATGGAAGAAATATGGCATTAACTACTGGTAGATAAAAGCTGTTAAATTAAGCAAAAAAAAAAATAACATAAAACTAAGTAAATAAATTATACTTACCAGCATGCGGTATGTATTAATGGAGCAAAGAAAAAATTTTCATTGTGTGGCAAAATGACTCCTTTACATTGTATCTCTGATATTTCACAGTAAATATTTTCACCACTAGGAGTTATTTCATACATCGACAGCAGACTTGAGTCACATGGATATGTTGACCATGGTTTCAGAATGGTATACTGTTCTCCAAGAATAAAGATTAAATCATCTTTATTGATAAAATATAATAACTTTACAATAGTGCCTTGTTTAAGAAGAACACAATTATCACCTACTTTATTCGATAGCTTAGAGCTTTTAAAATTAATATCAGCATAAAAAATTCCATTGTATGAACTATATTGATCATCAATATTAGCAGCCCTTTTTCCCAAAATGCTGACACTCTCTTCACACTTTTGATTCTTCTGAAGAAATTTATTACATAAAAAAGTTTCTAGCTCAGTTAAACGTCTAACGAGCTGCTGCAATGGAAGGTTCGATTTCCTAAGCAATTTTAAAAATGTTCCCAATACATTTTCATAAATAAAGCAACTCACATCTTCTAACGATCCAAATTTTTTTGCATCTGTTGCTAAATGGATCACCGAATGTATATTATAAGTACTAAACTCTTCACCATAAAGCAGAGAACAGTGTTTGACAAATAGTTGCAATAAACTATCGGCATATTCATTATAATCTTTATTTAATTCAGGATTGATTAAAATTGTAATTCCAAAAACAAGTAACATAAAGTTATGATAAAATTTTTTTGGAAGGTAAGTTTTTAATAGAACTGGCCCAGAATAGAGTAAAAAGTGTCTATATTCAGTGGCTTTCCATCTTTCCAAATCAGCTGTTGTTCGAGGTTTTCTGTTGAAATCCGATGGCCAAAAGCGTCGAAAATTTTCCTGACATTTGTTAAGGTTATTCCAAGCCATTGTGGTGATACCCAAAGACCTTTTTTGACCTCTCCAATATATTAACAACTTTTTCATTACGCCTAAGCAAATGTTATGCATATAATCAATTGGGAAATCGCTTACTAAACCAACTGGAATTTTAGAAAGTGGTGTTTCTCCATTATGGTGACTAATATTAACTTTAGCGAGAAAGCCTTCATCAGTCCTTAAAGCAGCTCGTGCTTCCAAAAATAACATTCTGTGATTTCTATAAATTCCTTGCACACAACACTTGTCACAGCCATAATACCCATTATGGTGCTTTATATTTTTTATATAATGTCGAGCAGGAGTGTCACAACAAAATGATCTTATTTTCACTGTATGTTTCTTATTATTAATGTAAATTCCATTTGTCGTTATATCTATTAGTTCATTAGTAAACTGTAATAAATATTCTTCAAGAGGCGGTTTGTCCCTTCCACAATAAATAGCAGCTACAAATGGAGGTCTTAAAATCCCATACAATCTACATAAAATTGGCCAAAATGAAATACTAGTGCTTTTATGGAGAGGCAAACCATCTACATTAAAATCTAACAATATTTCTGTACTTTTAATAATATTTTCAGTTGCAATTGTTATTTTTCTTTTTAAGCCAAAGTAGTAAAACTGGCCATTTCCCATGGACACAATGTCAATTGTTTTTGGTGTATTCAACAATGTTCTGGCATCGCATGGAAGAGCTGTAAGATCAGGAATAGTTGAAAACCACTTTAATAACTCTGAAAGGGCTGTATGGGTTACATTGTTACTTAAAGCCCAATTTTGTAGAAACAGAGCAGAATTTTCTTTAATGGGAGGGTTCTCTAGAGCTAAAGTGACATTGTTGGTAGGGTTAAGGAGCTTATCTATTTCACTCATATCATATTCGTCACCTGAGCTATCTTCACAGTCAAAATAAACATCATTATTTAAAAAAATACCATTGTCATTATCAACTTTCTCGATTTCTAAAAATTTCGGTTCGTCAGCTATGTCTGGAGGTTGCTCTTTCCAACCTTGATTAGAATCAGATCTTAGATCAATACCCGACATTTTTAAAGTGTCATCAATTTTTTTTTTAATTAACTTGTATTCATAACTTTTTGAAAAGTTTCTACTGGAGCATCCTTCATCTTTACTAAAAGTAATAATTAATTATTGTCCACATAAGTAGGTATGTATATTGTATATTAGTATTATAGTCTTACACTATAAAACTGCGTTTTTCAAGTTCTACAATATGGCATTATCAGTTTGATTTAATTTTGCCATCACATAAATACATTTTAATTTATATAAGTAATATGGTTCTGTAACATATTTTACAGACAAGTTGCCAGATTACCCAACATATTAAAAGATTTTATTAGATTTCAAGGGGAATTATAGGATTTTTAAGGATATAGATAGTTAACCAACCCCCGCCCTCGATAAAGATTAACAAAAATTATAACAATTATTTTTATCAAGCAATCCAAATAAAAATATATACTTTATGTCATTAATTACACAGGTATGTTGGTAAATTAGAAATAAAATCTAATAATTATAATTAAAAATAATTTAAGCGGTTAAAATTTTAAATGGCCGAGTGCAGGGAGAACGCTTGCAAACAAAAAAATAAAAAGCTCTTTTAAGTACATGCACATTGCAGAATAATAATATATACTATATAATATATACGTTATATGCCACTTACCCATCTTTTTTCTCCATTTTAAAACGCAAATTAAATCTCCAGAATTAAAATAATTAACTCACAAACGTACAATACAAAGCAGCCGACTAAAAAATGGCGACTCGAACGGCAAACCCGGGCAAACGGCAACCCTTTACCCTACCGGTGCCGATTTGAAACAATAATGTTGCCACGTTGCCAGACTGCAGTTTAAAAAAGTCAATATAATTGGATCAAAATTCTTCAAATGTATTGAAATGGCTATATAAGAATACTGTGCACTTGCAGATACAAAAAATAATAGATCATAAGAGAATACAACATTCTAAACCACTTGCAGCTGCAAGATAATAATAAGTTGCAGAGGCTTTCTGTCTCACCTGTAGGTTTTAATTTAAATTTTGCTACATTTATTTGAAATTTAGTAAAAATTTACGTATGTGATGTATTAATATAAAAACAGCATCAAAGACAAAATAAATATTTAGGTCCAAATATAGAACATTCTGGCTGCAAACATTATTTGATTGGGAGAAAACTCTTGATATCCGGCAACACTGTCCAAGTACAGATCAAAAGCCGCATGTCTACCTGGGGGGTTATGTTATATGTTTTTCTTTTTCTAACTTTACCTTAACATCTGCTGTTTCTATCAAACAAGCCAGTTTGGAGCAAGAAAAGAACCTTAAAAGAAAAATTTGCGATTTGCATCTGGTTTGCATGTTTGCAAGACGAGGAAAGCGGAATGGGTTTGAGAGAACAGCAACACGGGCTAATTATTTAAAATCAGATATGGTTCGTAAAAATACATCAAGCCAAGTAGTTTTGCTACAAATGGGAATAAATCGATCAAAATATTTGTACATTTTACTATAGAAATCTATCTTTTTGGTAACTAATAACAAAAAATAATACAAAAAATGCAAAACATTTAGGTATAAGAATTAAAATGTTATGGAAACAGCAAAATATTTTTATTTTGCATATCAAATAAAAGGCATTTGTATATTGGACCAATGTCTTTAAGCCAGTGTCGGGCCAATGTAGTAATAACAAAACAGGTCCAGCATTGGCTACCCAATGTTTATGGCTATCAAGCATTGGGGAAATTATGGCCCTATATATGGTTACCAATGCCAGCATTAAGCCAGCGGTGCCAGAAGTAAACCGACGGTTGGCCAATGTATCAATGTTTGCTGGGGCAGAATTCAAATTTTAAGATATATAGGTAAAAAGATGTTTTTTACCTATTTGCCAGATAGACTACACAATTCTTTATAAAATAGCAAATTATTTTTAAATTACAGCTGATATATTGGATTAGTCCTGATAGCAAAAAATAAAGGAATATACTTACTCTTATTTATTTATTATTAAATTAAAAACACGCGATCAACATGGACACGCGCGACTTCCACGAGAAAGGAAAGAAGTTTGGTTATGATAATAAAAACAAAAGCTACCAACCAAAAGCGTCATATCAGACACATCCTATTAGACAACTTTTAAAAATTGCCGCCAAATTCAATTTCTAATTCATTGCTAGTTATCGTTGAATGTCATTTACGGAGGAATTTTGAAATGTTTAAAACATTTAATAAACTTATATTATTATCAGTTTGACATTATCTCAGCTCCCCATTTTAACAATTATTATTTAAATAATTAAATATATGGTGCTATTTATCTAGCGTTTATGACTTTCAATGGCACGCGTAATATAACCGACGCTGGCACGATACTGGAGCACCGATGACATTAAAACGATTGGCAAGCCAGAACCGGCCCGCTACAAATTATCCTTTAATATGCCACCGCTGTAAGACCAACAATGGACCAATACCGGTTCGGTATTATGCGCCCGTTGCCAACGCCGTGCCGTTGTTGCCACCATAGGCCCAACCATTTACCGACGGTCTGTGTTTGCTGGGTACATAGAGACGCCAAACGTAATGGGTTTCCTGGGTCACAGGTAGACAATGACGTAATTTTTGGGACTCATCTGAAAGCCATAATTCCACTATTATTATTTACTTTTAATGCAATATTTAAAGAACGACGGATCAGTGCAAAAATGTGGCAACCGTTTTTGGTTTGGAGACAAACTAATGTTTGTCCTCCATTTTCGATCGATTTCAGACACAAGATATTGTATTATTTTATGCAATAAAATACGGCGCGCTTCGAAATCACGTCGGTTCTTACGTAGCGAATGAATCATAGTGCGCCTATCTATTCGGCTTTCTTTAATTGTTGAAATTCAAAGTTATTTATTTCGTACACGGCACATATAAAATAGTACTGCACACCAGTGGGCGACTGCAGCGCGATCTAGATCTAAATCTACAAAACCGTAGAGATGTGTAGGAAAGCGCAAAAATGTTTCCTATACTGGATGGGTGGCCGTTCCGTGCCTGATTTATTTATAGTTCTATGATTTCTATGTTTTTACGTTGGATGGCTATCTTTTGCATTGAGTTGATTCCAGCGGATGGCGGTACTAGGTTTTCATCATAATTTTATTCATAAAAATATATTGAAAACATATTTTCGCTTACAGGTTATGGCTTTAATGAGTCCCAACAAGAACGAAACAGCCTGGCATTGTCTACCTGTGCCCCAGGGGACCCATTACCTTTGGCGCCCTGTGTACTTTAATGTAAACTACTCTGTCCGCTTGGCGCTAAGTTTCTTTCTTTTTATTTGAATGTGGTTGTCGGGCATTGGCTTATCTCTTCAATATGTTGGACTGTACAGCATCCCTAGATTGCCACCATTGAAAATAAATACGTCGAAGCCAACAATACGTAAATTTTACGTATATTACAAATATGCGCAAAAATTGTCTCAAACCTTTAATTTTTTTAGGGAAGAGTAATTACTTATTTTTATTCAAAAATAACAAACATTTCCTGAATATAAAACAAACGAAATAACCAAAAAATACACAAAAAAAGATTAGTTGAACTTAGCGCATTCATAACACATCTATACCTACGAATTCAGGGCATTCATAACACATCTATACGTAAAATTCACGCGCCAATAATTATTCTTTATTCAGTCACGTTCAACCCTCAACTGCCACATCAGAAACGCGTCGGCAGCCGAATGTTGTGGTGCTTGAGCGGCAAAACGAGTATACCAATAATAGGTCAATTATTTCAGATTTAAAAAAAACTGTACGTAAATTTTACGTAGGTTGGCAATCTAGGGTTATATATGATCTGACATCTTTTCACCCGTTCGTCCGTTGCTATCACAGATAATAATCCTGTCTCCAACAAGTGCATCATTATGATCTAGCGCTAAAAAAAAGAAAATAAACTTTGAAATAAATCAAAACTATCATACGATATAAAAGTTTGTCGCGGAAGTCAATCTTGATATAGGTAAATTTTTATATCATAAAATGTTATAATGTCACTATAAAAAATGATGGGCTTGATTTAGTTCAAAGTTTATTTTTTTCTTTTTAGCGCATTCAAATAAAAGATTTTTTATTAAAAAAATATTTACCATCAATTTATTTAAATCAACAACAGCAACGTCAGCAACCTGGAGAAATGATTAAATATTGATTTTAAAAATATAAGTTTTTTCCCATTTAAACATTCTTTTTATCAATAATATGTTTACAGAATTAATCAACAAACTGTTGTATACCTACTTTACAAAAGACATCATGTCATATATTAGTGTTCCTGATGTAGGGTAGGGGAGAAAATTAAATAAAACTTTAAAAAAATAAGTTTCTATTGTTACCATTTATTACAGTATCGTCAAAAAATGGTAAAAATATCTGGACACTTTTTTCCCCTTTATTATTTTCTTTCTTCCATACTGTCTCGTAAGTATGTTATACTCTGCACATCTTTTTCAGTAGCCATGTATTATTTCATATACAATTTTTCTTACAGCAACTATACAACATAAAAAGTTATTCCAAATGAGTAGGTAGAAAACATATTTTTTTATTTGTTTATGATATTATGATGTAGGTGGTAACTTTAATGTATTGTTTAAATTTTATTTACTAATATTATGTAGAAAAATAAAATGATCGGTTTCTAACAACAATGGCGTAACTAGCAGTGTTAAATTAATCTCCACACGGTTGTAATGACCTCTTTTATCGGACTTTTAGACCTGCCGGGAATTGCGGGCCGAAGAGGCTTTTCAAGCCTACCGGGCTTATTGGGCCTACCGGGCTTGCCGGGCCTTTCAAGTCTACCGTGTCTGCTGGGCCTTTCGGTTTTGGTAGACGAGCCAGGCCGGACCGCGTCACAAAATTCTGGCACGGGTCGGGTCGTGAAATTTCGGCTAGGACATCTAACACGCCGCTGCTACTTTTGATGATAGGCCGGCCTCCTGCCCGTCGATATAACTGACAAAAAGTCACTATAAGGCGCTAAGTAAATAAAATAAATTAATACGAATTAGGGACCCTCTCCACGATTAATATTATTGACAGTAATCATTACTACTGATGTCAATAATAATTGTAAAATAACTAACGTAACACCATATTCATTACTATAGAGAAATCATAAATAATGTCAAAATTAGTATAATCTGTTTATAAATGCTGGTCGACGCAATATCCGCAGATTTAAAAACTAAAAGTTTGTTATCTGGGTTTTGTTAATTCATTTTTTAAACATATACTTGATGAAGAAATGTTTATATATAAAACAAATATATTTTGGGGGACGCCATGTTTTTAGTTTTCGATTTTTAAAAAATCCTGGGGCACCTTTATACGTCGAGCTAGTCATAATATAGTTTTCACAGTTATTGCGTTGAGAAATCTTGTTAAACTTTTCTCAAGAATTACATCCCGTTCCCACAAATTATAAAAATATATACGTATTTTAACAAAAATTTTCGAATTTCAAAATTCCTAGAGCTAGTCCAAAAATATTTTGGATGGTTGTTTTAAGACTCATTCACCTATTCCCAGGTTTATTCCATGATACAGGTATGATATCAACAGGATGCGCAGTGGATCGTGACGTCACACAGAGAGGAATTTTTGAATTGAACGCGCCGAATTATATGGCAAAGCGTAGTTTACGTTATTAAAAGGCTTTTTTTTTATATGAAATTTTTAATAAATTTATTTCAAATCATATTAGCCTTAGAATTTCTACTTAAAATATACATTTTATATAGATATAGATTGATTGTTTTGATCAAAATTTAAAACTTCCTTTACTTACCTTCGGTAACTCAAACTTTTAGATGTGATTATGCTAAAAGGAAACTTCTTTAAAGTAAGTAGGAATTCATTTAGAACATAATTTTACATCGAAATAGCATGTTACTTATTTTACAAGCAAATGAAAAATATTCTAATTTTAAATTATTTGAAAATTAAAATATTTTGACTCCGAGTACTTATTTTGAAGATGATATGCACAAGTAGAATTAATAATAAATGATGGCATTGTTTGGGAAAGTTAATATTAATAAAAATAACAATATTAATAAGATATCTTTATTTAAAATAATTATAAAAATAGACAATAGATATGAATATTTAACCGTTCACTCTAAAAGTTGATATACTTAACACGAACAAGTTAAGTAGGTATACATTGCGAATATGAAAATTGGAAAACAACACACTGTCCAATATTTTTTGTATAGAAAAGAGTTTAAAATATTTTTACCAGTGTCTGAGTATTCGTTCAAAAAAAAAAATTGTTCTGAATTTATTTCACATAAAAAGTTTTAATACAAAATTTAGGTTATTGTTTTTATCATTTTTCTTTTTCTAGAAAGGGTCGCATCATTTTAATGCTCTGCTACAAAAAAAATACATCCTACATCAAAAAATAACATTTTTGCCCTTCGAACATAATATCGAAGAGCTAATTCAAGAATGAATACGCACATAGTAAAAAAAAATAAACAAGACTGATATATTTGTCAGGTGTATTTTTTAACAATTTGTGTTTCAAAATTTCGTTTATGGTCATCGTCGCTGAAATGTTTGGAGCAAGCACCAGCATTTTTAATTTTAAACTTGAAGTTGCGTTTACACACATGCTTCCAAACACCTTGTAATATTCCTTAAAATTTGACATCAGGCGTAAAACTCTTGTATTTACTATCGACATTATACAACCATATACAGCACACCTCATTTTTCAGTAACTTTACAAATCAGTTATCAGAAATAAACGACTGGTACATTATTCAAACTCTTAACGTAAACAACGGAAATATCGCAATATGGCAGTTTTTACTCGCTGGGTGACGTCACGAAAGTCACGCCCACCTGCGCGGTATCTCTTGTAGTTGTATCATTGTATCATGGGTTTATTCCATTTGAATTTGATGAATAAATTGGACGGAATAAATTGTAGTCCAGAAAATGCGTTTAGGAAAAATCGATAATTTTTGTAAAATAGATATTTTTTTATTGCAAATCTAGCTTCTTTGGGTTTGTTCTAAATGATAGAATTTTCTTGTAAATATCTCACAAAGAGTGACAATCTTGTAAGATACATTTGTAAGTGTACATTAGGTTGGTTATTGTATATACAGGGTGTCCCAAATTCGATGCTCACCATGGGGATTTCGGAAACTATAAAAGATACAGCAAAGGTTTAAGTGGGGCAAAGTTGCATAACACTGCGTAACATAATTTGGGTCTTGTTTTGTCCCATAGACAAAAAGTGTTTTTTCGGGTTTCTTGGGTCCCAAATAGTAAGATATGGCCATTGGGAGCTCTCGAAAAATTGGCATAAGCTCAGGGGAATAAAAAAATCCTATTTTTTAAGTTTTTGCCAAAATTTGACCTATATTTTAGTCGGGCGCAGAATTTTTCCGTGTTTTTGTCCAGGTGAGGTTCTAGGATGGTCAGGAGACCTCAAAAGAAGCCAACCCTACGTTTTGATTGGGTTACTTAACCCATAACCTACTTAAATTAGGCCAAATTTGGCCAATTTTTACCCATTTAAAGCATTTTTTCGAGATATTTTTAACATAACTTAAAATTTGTATTTTTCGACCGGACCTGGACCAAAGGGCGCAGGAAGGTCCATATTAAAGAGAACAATTTTTTTCGACAGCAATGGGCTTGGCGAAAAAATAAATTTGTCCTATCGACTAAGCGTTTCCTTCTTTTATACGAGTAACCATTTCCTTGCTCAAGCTAGTAAAAATCTTGAAATTTGAAATCGTTGAGTAAATTTTGCAAGAGTAAAAAATTACAGGTTCATGAATAACACTCAACACACATAAAATCTACGAGGAAACTGCAAATTTTCGATTTAAGTTGAAAAAAGGACTTTTGGCAATATTTTTAACTGCGGCAACTTAATATATTGCCTGTAAATGTGATATTAATGGTTCTGTGGGGCCCTATTTTCATTTCTTACTTTTTGATGTAAATTACTAGTTATTTTCAAAAGGCAGCATATATAGCAAAAATCGCAAAATCGGTAAAAATCGTAAAATTACGTGTTTTTAGCTAAATTTACGATAGTTTTTTATTTTTTCGCCTAGCCCATTGCTGTCGAATTTTTTTTTCTCTTTAATATGAAACTTCCTGTGCCCTTTCGTCCAGGTCCGGTCGGAAAATAAAAATTTTAAGTTATGTAAAAATATCTCGAAAAAATGCTTTAAATGGGTAAAAATTGGCCAAATTTGGCCTAATTTAAGTAGGTTATGGGTTAGGTAACCCAATCAAAACGTAGGGTTGGCTTCTTTTGAGGTCTCCTGACCATCCTAGAACCTCACCTGGACAAAAACACGGAAAAATTCTGCGCCCGACTAAAATATAGGTCAAATTTTGGCAAAAACTCAAAAAATTAGATTTTTTGATTCCCCTGAGCTTATGCCAATTTTTCGAGAGCTCCCAATGACCATTTCTTACTATTTGGGACCCAAGAAACTAGAAAAAACACTTTTTGTCGATGGGACAAAACACGACCCAAATTTTGTTACGCAGTGAAATTTGAAGCCGAAGTTATTGCCGGTGAGAAATTAAGAAAATTCCGACTGCTTCCGGAGATATCTGAAAATTTAATTTTCCATTTTTGTTTTTTTTGTTACGTTACTTATAAACACGTGGAAAAACAAAAAGCACTTTCTGCAGGTACTTTTTAACGACGCATTTAAAGATTTATAGAAAAATGATCTCTAAAGATACCAAAATCAACATGTAAACAATCAAAACCAAAATGGAATGAACGGATGCGGTGCAGAGCGCCGCGGTTCTGTTAAATTGAAAGAATTTAAAGAAGATACACGGATTGCTGAAGTACGAAAAGAGATGCGAGTATCAAAGCGTTAAAAAGAGATACACATACTATAGACCTCGATATCAGGTTCAGTAACACTAATCTCTTGAAGGGTTTTAGCACTCTCGTCTATTTACCAACACTATTGCAGGCACACTGCGCATGCCAGGCGGATAACTTAATGGCGGGATATTTAAAATATAGGTAGAAATGGATTTAATTATTTTTTGCTGATTTTTTAGGTTACGGTGTGGGTCATAGTCGAGGTTCTAGTCTGAATTAAGTTTTTTTACAGGAATATTTTTGTTATTCGCGGTTTGCGAGTTTTTTAATTTATGGGCCATAATCATAAAATAGAGGGGCAGGTTATTACTTTAGTAAGTTTTATTGTCGAGGCTGTAAAGCACCTGTAAAGTAAAAACCTTACGTCCACTATTTTAAATTGTAGAACAATTTATTTGTGTAGGGGAGAGTCGGCTAATCGTGCGCGGCGGCTAATCGTGCGCATGTCTTTATTTCCATAACCGGCAGTATATAATTCGAAATCGGTATTCAGGCGCCATCCCTTGCCAAGCCTGTGTACTATGACATATGAGTCAGTTGGATCGCTTAACTTTACTTATCCAAAATGGTCGCTTCGTTGTTTACGTATGTTGTGTACTAGTAGATGCTTCGAAAAAAAAAAGCCGTAAGTATTTTCATTTTTATATTTTTTGATAATCGTGTGCGTTAATACATTGCTTAATGAGTCCTCTTGACACTGATATATATATAATTTAGGCAAAAAAATGTTTTATATTGTTTTAAAGAATTTAAAACCGAATCTGCCACTTTCGGTTAATCGGGTGCAGTGCGCACAATTAGCCGCCATGTATTTAGCATTGTTAAGAATGCGTTGTAAATAACACAGCTACAGAAAAGAGGGGCCAGGCCACGTTTACCATATGTTTTTGGGGTCGCTAAATCCAAATCCGAGGTCCAAAAAAGTCAGCACGTCAGAGTTTCGGCATAACCTCAAAAGAACCCATAATGACAGTCTTAAATATCTCTATTATAATATTTTGTATTTTTGCGGATGCCGAAATACTAACGTAAAATAACAAAGGCGCAATGGAATCCAGAAATCATAATTCAGGCTATAAGAATAAATAAGTATAATCTTAGCTTAAATAAATTATTTTATTCGTTTTCCTTTTCAATGCGCACGATTATCCTATCCATGCGCACCATTAGCCGCATACGTCGGGTAATTGTGCGCAGTGTCATTTCTTGAAATTTCAAATTTTAAAGTCACAATGTGCATTTTTATTTAAAATTAATTACAGAATATTGAAGCTAAATCGTTAAAGAATCTTAATAGCAAACCTAGAAGTCCAATCTTTTGTCATTTCAGAAATATTACAATTTTGGCTTAGATGCGCACCAATACCCGACCCTCCCCTACAGCCTGTGTGCTAAATTGTGTGAAGTACAAAAATATATTTACTCCATTGAAGAAAACAATACCTAGAGAGGTTATTATGCTGGTCCATATTTCTACATTATTTTCTTCAATGGAGCAAATATATTTTTGTACTACATACAATTCATCTCACAGTCTGTGCATACATAAATTGTTTTGTAGTTGTAGTTTATTTATTATTTTGCAAATGTATCAAAATAATAACCAAATGTTAATACCTGAAACTTGTTTATTAATATTTGGGAATGTATATAAAAAATAGAGTACGCGATATCGCCGTATACCTGCTGTATAGTTGTTAATATTTTATTCAGTGTATTTTTGACCGTAAGCAAATAAAATGCGTTTTAAGTAAAATCTAACGTTTTTCTAAACTGCTGGACAATTGCTTTCGAACAAGAAAAATTTCCCTAAATTTAACAGTTAATATTTTCTGAACCAGATATGATATTGACTTACGGTTTTGAATGGTTGATAGACTCATCTCTTGGGAAACAATTGTCAATTTTGGATTTTCTTTAACTGTCAGAAAATTTTATATACGGGGTGTTAAAGAAGACGATGACTTTTGCTCCAATTTTAATGGCGTGTAACTTTCACGATATTATCTTAAAATTTTATCACTCTACGTCAATTGAATCACTGGTTCATAGCAAAGAAAGTGGTTTGTCAAATTTTTGATATCTGCTTTATTGGCGAGTACTTTCCAATATAAAACAAACGTGAAAAATTGTGATATACTCGTAAACCATAGATATATAGGCGTTTATAAGTACGCCACTATAAGTGTACATAATAACATTTAGGTACAACTATTGTTACTGAACATAATCAAGCTTTTTATAAGGTATAATAGTCACTCGCAAAGTTTGCACGATACAACGCACAGTGAGATCTAGCTACCAATAAGTTAAAATAAAGCAAGATTTTCAAAAAAAATCGGTATTTCTTAAAATATAGCAGATATCAAAAATTTGACAAATTACTTTCTTTGCTATGAACCAGTGATTCAATTGAGCGATAAAATTTAGAAATATTATTTTGAAAGGTACACGCCATTAAAATTGGAGCAAAAGTTATCGTCTTATTTAACACCCTGTATATAAAATTTTCTGACAGTTAAAGAAAATCCAATATTGACAAGTGTTTCTCAAGGGATGAATCTATCAACCATTCAAAACCGTAGGTCGATATCATATCTGGTTCAGAAAATAGTAACTGTTAAATTTAGCAGAATTTTTTCTTGCTCGAAAGCAATTGTCCAGCAGTTTAATAAATATATATTCCATATTGAGTATATAATAGTAGTTAAAAAATTGAAGGTTAGGTTTGTATTTTACAAAAGCTTCACGGCCTCAAAAATAACAAAATTTATTGAATAGCCTGCCCCTCCAGTTGAATTATGGCCCATAAATTAAGAAACTAGCAAGCTATGAATAACAACAATATTCTTGCAAAAAATTTAATAGAAACTAGAAAATAAACTATGACTCACGCCGTGAGGTAATAAAACATTAAAAAATTATTAAACCATGTCTACATATATTTTAAATATCCCGCCTTTAGGTTATTCGCCTAACATGCGTAGGGCAATAGAGTTGGGAAATAGACGCGAGTGTTTTAGCTGACTGAATGGCAACAGATTGGAGTTTTCAGTTTGTATCTTCGTCGTGTAAATGTAAATATACCGTCAATTATCTATCCATCCCTCATGAATCTAGTCAATGTTCATGAGGAAAAGCCGTTATTGTAGTTAAGACATTTTTAAATCACATGTTGGCTTCCCAGTTTTTTCATTAAAATAAAACCTATCAATGGTTCAAGTAGTGATTTCAAAACACTAATTTAAAACATAATTTTACTGAGTATATTACTTTTAAGATCTTATCATTCTACAAAAAAGATATCTTTCTACAATATAAGTACTTACTTAAACATATACGAACTTTATGCTTGCTAGAAAGTGCGTTATTTGCCCAGTAGGTACGAGTGAATCGGTATTAATACGTTCCTGTGAAGTTCTATAAAAAACAATTGGTTACTCTGTTCATAGTTTCGTCTAATGGAAAAAACAATCGTGGCAATAGACATAATTGAGAAACACGGAATGGAAAGCGGAGTGAAATATCGAAAAAAAAGTAAGTGTTTTTTTATTATTGAAAAGTTGCATTTTATTAGCATACAAATTGCAGTTACCGTCGAGGTTTATATGCGCTTGGAGAACATTTTTTGATTATGTTCAATTTCTATAGATAGTCCTGATCGTGACTACGAATATTAAAAAAAAATATTGCCATCCAGACGAAAAATGGTTTTCATTAAAATTTTAACGCATCGAGTCAAATATTTACATATCACATCATCACTTGTATTAAAAATGGAAGCCTAGATCAATTTTTCCTTATTTCCTTAAATGTCTTGGATAGACTGGGCTATCAATGGCGGCTCGTGGATATTGAGTATGGGTGGGAGCAGATCTAGGTACGCAAAATTAAGTGCCGGCGGATATTTTTCTAATTTATTATTAGCTAGGAATATTGTCCACGATATGACGTTTCTTTTTTTTAAGAGCATCCGAACAATATTTCTGAATTCTTCCCCAACGTTACCAGTTCCGTTGATACTTCTTTTTTAGCTATATGCAGTGGCGTAGCTAGAATTTTAGTTCGGGGGGGAAGGGGGGGGGGGGCGGGGGCAAAAGGGTAGGGAAAGCGACAAATCAGCGCCGCAGGTGCCACGCCAAGAAACCCTTTTTTTGGACAATCAAAAAAAATTTCAAAATAAAAAAATACAACGCAACGTTCGTTGCTAAAAACCAAAACCAACACATTGGAAAATTTGTTTAGAAATTTTCCTTTCATTCTGAAAATGCTTCTTGCTTCCTGGACAAATTTGACGAAACCTAAGCCCTGATGATGGCCTTCAAGTAGGCCGAAAGCGCTAGGCAATAGTGAATAAATTACGCTGAATACAAAAAATACCTTTCATTTCAAAAACTTCTTCATGAAATAAGCATATTGCAGCAAAAAATATTAGAAAAAGGTATATTTTTTATTTATTAAAAAAACAAAAATGAACCATATACTAAAAGCATAACATATTTTTTTGCCTAAAACTAAACCGTAATTCGTCGCCTGTTTTGACAAAATATATTCTTTTTGATGAATACTTATTAAAGTAAAACTTGTTGTACGCTCTTCGCCTAAATGGTTTCTCAGATATGTTTTAAATCTTTTTAAAGTGGAAAAACTTCTTTCTGCTGACGCTGTAGTTACTGGGAGGATGATTTGTTATTTTATTTTGCGCGTTATTGATAGCTTTGCCGTCAGAGATTTTTTATGTTGCCCAATTATATTTCATATCTTCTTTTTTTTTATTTCGGGGGGAGGAGGCCCTGGGTCCCCTGGTTACGCCACTGTATAGAAGGCATTAAAATAAACAACATTTTCAAATACCTTTTTTCAAAAAACTTAAAAATAGGCAAGATACAGAAGTGAAACATCTAAGTGCGGACCTGGTCATCAAAACGTAGCCTGCTAACTTAATATTGTTTTTGTCTTATTAGTCAGTTATTTATTTGGCAACCTACTGCGGTGTGTTTTCCTGAAGCAAGTTTTTAAATTGGTGATACGTGAAAATCGTAAAATTTGAAAACAATGAAGATATGGTGCTAATTTCCGGCGAGGGTCGTCAAAGTGCGACTGCTGCTTCAAGATTATACGCAGAACGCTTTCCCTTGGGGGCTCATTCTACACTCAGAAGTTTTCTTAATGTTATTCAACGGGCAAGTTAGGCAGGACCGTATTTGATCCATAGTGTAATAAATGAATGTAAATATTTTATTTACGAGTTTAAAAAAAAAGGTATTTGAATATGTTGTTTATTTTAATGCAGTCTATATACAGCTAAAAAGAAGTATTAACTTAGGAGTCACCCTGTATATATATTAAAAACTTTGGGTTTCCTTGACCCGAATCTGACTAATGTTTATTATTGGATTTTCAAGAACTTTTGAATTTGGACTGGATATCAAGGAATGTGAGAAAGTACCTAATTTTCATTAAAAAAAAAATTTCAAATATTTTTAACAATAAAATGAAAACAATAATTTTAATGATTTTATATTTTTACCTGTCATTTTTTGATTGAAAATAACTTTCTCACACCCACATAAATATCATCTTTCCATTGGTAAAAATAGAAATCCAATATCTTGCTTAGTTTTTTTAAAAATTAAATTCGAAAAAGTCGCTATTTTACATGACAAATTTAAACGCGATCGGATCCACTTGCCGCGTCTCCCACTTTACGTTGGTGCTTTGCCGTTTGCCACAATACCCTCGCGGATAAATCATCGATATTTCAGCCTATTTTCAGTTACACAGCGGGTTGAATAGGACCGTCGCCGAGGTCGCTGATTTTACGCGTTCGTTATAAAGAAGCTGCCGCAGAAAATTCGGTACCGATCGCATTACATGGGGTCGCGTGGATTAGTAGGTAATGAAGGTAGTAGGAGAGTTGCAGGAGTGTTTGTCAGGGGCGGCCACTTGGTTTCAGGGATGAGCCGCCACTGTGGGTTATGGAAACGTTAAAATGGTTCATTTTAACCCACTAGATTATATGAAATCAGCTTATTTAAGAAATATGTATCCGTCTGGGCTATTTTATTTTCAACCTGCTTTAAAAAAAAAAACAGAAGAATTTATAAATTTTTTTTTAAATAGCAATCTATTTTTGTATTATTATAAGATTATTCATTTAATTTTTGACGGTATATCACAAGTTACTAATTAATTTTATTACGTAATGTTAGAAATTAAGAACAAATATAAATGGAATTTGTCGACCCATGTAAGCCGTAAGACGGTTCGTCAACAGCAGCGACTACTGATGGTAAAATTTATTGTATTTAAACTAATATTGTTTGATGCAAATAAATAGTTTATTTGGCTCGAAGTATTATAAGTAGTCAGCAAATCGATGTGTTATTTAATCCAAATAAAGGTTTGTTTTTGTAGCAAATAATTTCATATTTATTTTTCGATTTATTAGCTTTTTAAGTCATTTCTCCTTTCATTGATAAGAACGTATGGAGTATGCGTGTATAAAAATAAATAAATATATAAAATGTATTTTCATGTAGTTTCTGGTACTAGCATAATAATTATTATGTAGTACCAGAAAGGTTTTAGATTATTATAAAATATACTTAACAGAGTCTATTTTCTGAAATAAGTACTAAATGTTCACATTAAATAATGATTTATTTGAATAAAATAAATTAAATTGATCATAAATAAACAATTTGTCAAAAATAAGTAATGGTTTGTCTTAAATATCCATTTATTTAAGACAAGTAAATATTTGTTGCAATACATTTTGCAGAATGTAATACGGCTGTTTGAGTTATGGCTAGTGCGCATTCGCCATTTTTTTCTAATCAACATTTCGTTAATTTTCGTTTTATCCAAAAATCGACCAGATACCATATTTGGAGCATATATTATTTATTATTTTTAAATTTAAAAAAATATTGCGTTGCGGCGTTGCCACACTATTTATAATTTACTAAAAAATCCAAGAAAAACCACTTATCTAAAACTCCTTAAAAAAAAATAGCTGATTTAAATTTTCTAAAATATGGTAACGGTATTGGATACCCGAAGGATGATAGAATGATCTTATTAAAAAAATCTGACCATAATTTATACAGGGTAATTTTTAAGGAGGTGCCAATATTGCTATAATTTAAAATATCAAATCTTCATTTTTTTAAATGGGACACTCTGTGTATTAATGAGTCATATCATGTATTTTATGCCCTCTAAATTTGCTTGGTTATAACTTATCCCAAAATCTACCATTTTGTCACAGTTTTGGATTTTTGAAAATGCAAAAAAAGCATTATTTTTTTTTTGATAGGCCGTGACTCAAATAAAAGCGGATATTATCACATACTTTACTTTACTTTTAAAATATTCTTTATTTATTTAATAAGATACATGTCAGGTTTTCCTACGTATCGATTATTATTATTACATAATATCTTAACACTTTTTCCGCTGGATTAGCGCGTGCTAACCAGGACACTACAACGAGGCAACGCCCCGTTGGGGCTTGTCTTAGCCCTGGTAGAAATGATCCTGTTTTCATTGATTTTATTCGGCCGGTTCCAGTAATCTTTTACCGCCATGAAAGAGCTTATTTTGCTTTTGCTTTAAAAAAATTTTTGCTATTAAATGGTTTCTGTTATGGTAGATTTTTGCGCTTGGTTCACTGGAAAAACGGTTCGAAAAAACCAGCTTTAGCTCACATGTCAAAATAATGTTTCAATTACTTTTTGACACTAATTTTAATATGTTTTCAGTTTTAAAAGTTGGAAATGACAATATACCTACCATTTTATATCATTTATAAACATTACGACAACATAACAAAAGACAATAAAAAAAAAAACAAAAAAATAGACACACACGTGGATATTTAAAATAAAAACTTTAATAAATGTTCGAAATATCCACCATTGTTATTTAAAAATGCTTGTATACGTTCTTCAAAAGATCGACTGACTTCTTATAGTATATTGTTATCAATGTATATAAAAACTTCCGTTATACGTTGTTTCATATCTTCCTTAGTTGTCGGAGAAATTCTATGCATTTCTTCTAAGTGGATCCGACCGCGCAAAAATTCGCCGTGTAAATTTGCCGTTTCTTTTGAAGTGAATTACAAAATAACTAAGCAACTTTTTGTATTTTTTTTTTCACCAATGGAAAGGTGGTACCTATGTGGGTGTGCGAAAGTTATTTTTGTGCAGAAAAAAAAATCGAAGAAAAAGATACGAGGTAATGAAAACCAAATTTTTTTTTACCAAATTTCATTGTATTGTTAAAAATATAAAAAAAAATTTTTAATGAAAATAACTTTTGCACGCTCCCCAATTCCTGTAAAGTCTAACTAAAAACTTTTTTTTATATCCATTAAAAAACATGGTCAGGATTCACTTCAAGAAAACGCAATGTTTTTGGTCTCTAAAATCAAACGAAAATAATTTGTCTCTGTTGAAAATCGACATTTGGTTTTTGCTACACGTGTTGTACTTGGGGTAGGACGCCTAAACATTAAAATATTGCTTTCTAATCATTACTAGATTATATCCTAGGCTTCGCTTGCGTAGAATATGAAAATAATGAGAAAATCAGTTGGTTTCCATTGCAAAGATCTTAAACAGTCTTCAGCGCAGTTTTATGCTAACGTGTTAAACGTTTTCTTATGTGTATATATTATATTTGATTAACTTTCTATAGGGTTTTTTGCGGCCGTCCGTCGTTTCTGCGTATTTGTTTGGCGAGTATAGTGGCAATAAGTAAAGTAGGGAGATACATACCAAGCCCTATTGATTATAGTTTTTAATATTATTAAACGTTTTTTTAGATGTATTGTTTATTTTTATTTGACTGTCAAAAGTCATCATAAGTGGCACTATTAATAATATTAATAATTACAATGTAAATCAATATAGACTTGGTTTCAGACCAAAAATCAAAAAAATTATTAGTTCACAACATCCTTGGTACCTTTGTCCATGCTGATTAAAATTCAGTTTACCGGAGCAAATAGGAAAATTTTGCTGCTATTGTAAGAACATGTTTTTTTATAAAGTTCTTAGTTTTTGTATATTAAAATAGTTAGGTACATTCCTGACATATTAAATAGTTACATTTTTGACATTATGTCATTGTTCAATACCTGAATGCATCAAATCAGTAAAGAAAGAAATTAAAAAACTTTAATTTAAAATTAAATTTTTTTTTATTACATCGTGGTTAATGCTACAAGATTTCTGAGAATATTAAAAAATAATTTTGAATGGAGATCAAAAAAACCATTCCAAATTTTAAAAATCCATCGTCATATCCGTAACTAACACTGCTTTGCGTAATGTATTAGCTTATGTACTGCCGCTCTTGAATTGAAGAGAAAGATCGCCGTTCAATACCTGAATGTATCAAAGGAGTGAAGGACGATAACTAGTACGACGAGGAAGATAATTCAGTATATTTTCTCATAACGTCGTGCTTCGAACCGGTAATTTTGGGAAAGATTTTAGAAATATTGTTCGGATCCTCTTAACATAACCCCATAAAAAGAAGTCCAACGACTCATAATAAGGCTTAGTGACTAATAAACAATTCTTGTCACTGGCGCCTAATATAAAAACCATATCAACAAGATGTTTGTTTTTCTTGGGTTTTCGGTCACTCTTGAATAAAAGAGTTTTCTTTATAAGGGGTTAACGTTTCGGTGTTATTAGGAAACCATCATCAGAACTATAAAAAAAAATATTTGTCTAAACAATCAAAAGAGAGAAAAGAAACTATTGTATACAGAAAATAAAAAAATACAATAAAATGCAAATTTTTACAATCTACTTTTAATACCTTTAATATAATTAAGTTAAGATAGTTATTCCAATGTATTAGGTAAAATGGAATTCCCATCTGGTCCATCCCTTACCCCCATAAAAATTAAAACCATTTTTATTTCATCTTAAATTGACCATTTCGAATATGATGGTCATACTGTGAATTTAAAGTTTTGTGAAGTGTAAAAAATTAAATAAGGGTATGTTTAGCTTATATTTTATACTTTATTATAGTTTTCTGTATTTTTTTATTTTTTGTATACAATAGTTTCTTTTCTCTTTTGATTGTTTAGATAAATATTTTTTTTTATAGTTCTGATGATGGTTTCCTAATAAAACCGAAACGTTAACCCCTTATAAAGAAAACTCTTTTATTCAAGAGTGACCGAAAACCCAAGAAAAACAAAAATTTTAGACGATTAAAACGGTCAGGAAAACAAACTAATATTCATATCAACAAGTTCTTCTTTTAAAAACTTCATTGTAATTTCTTAATCGTAAAATCGTCAATATTATCCAAAATTAAATATTAATTATGGCATTTTTGAAACATTATTTTGACATTTGATAATATTCGCTTTTGTTTGAGTCACGGCCTACCAAAAAAAAAAAAAAATAATGCTTTTTTTGCATTTTCAAATAAAATCCAAAATTGTGACAAAACGATAGATTTTGGGAAATGAGTTATAATTACAAATTTAGTGGGCATAAAATACTTAATAACATGATCCATTAATATACAGAGTGTCCCATTTAAAAAAATGAAGATTTGATACTTTAAATATAGCAATATTGGCACCTCCGTAAAAATTACCCTGTATAAATTATGGTCAGATTTCTTTAATAAGATCATTCTACCATCCCTCGGGTATCCAAAACCGTAACCATATTTTAGAAAATTTAAATCTTGGATTTTTTAGTAAATTATAAATAGTGTGGCAACGCCGCAACGAACACCAAATTAAAATATTCTAGTATATGCTGAATTTCATGCGGAATTCAATTCCCTAAAAAAAAATAGGGGTAGCCATTTAAAAAAAAATTTACCTTTTTGCCGCTCTGCTTTTTTGGGTCACCCTGTTTATCTGAAAATATTTTTAAAATATGCGTCTCAACGGATCATATAGCTTTTATGTGTAATATTTGTTACTATTTCTGTTGATAACTGATATATTGGACTTCCTCGTACTAATGGTCCACCATGTACATTTACAAATTAAATCAGGCTAAAAATGTATTCATTTATTATTGTCTCTCTTGCAGATCGCCTAAATTAAAAATTTATTTAGCATCAAATTTTTAAACAGGTATTTTGACAAAAAAAAAAACCCATTTAAGTGCTTTTTTTTACATCGCTACTTAAATCATGCACAAATCATTAAAAGGCATTGTAAAAGTTTAGGTTATTATTTTTTGATGTTGTGTATTGTGTGCATGATAAATATTATAGCGACTTTTTAATAACCGTGACTGCAGCGACGTCTTCTAAGAATGTCCGTTTCGCGCTTTAAGTGTCGTATTGTGATCTGATAAGGATAAAGTGTTGAGATCTATGCATAATTATTAGAAAACAGGTAAATATGTAGATTAAAATGCCGAATAATTATTACGACATCAGCAATGTTTTTAATATACGGGGTGGCGCATCGTGGTTGAAAACATGCAAGTTTTAGACTGTCCAAATATTTGCTCCCGTAGTGATTTTAGAGCGGGGTTATAGGGAGACTTTTTTAGGGTCTCTGTGTGGTGAGTGCACATGCTGAGTTTGAATAATTTTTGACAACACTGTCTTAAGTTGTTTGAAATGTTTGAGGTTGGTTTTCATTCGAATCAACAGGTGCGGACACCAGCATTGATTGGACTTGTCAACCTGTGATTTGTCATTGTCAAATGTAATTTGCAAACAAACGGTAGGCTTTTTAAAAATCTTTAATATACAGTGTGTCCAAAAAAGTATGCAACATATGTAAAAGTTTTTTATTATCGATTTCTCAGAAAATTTTATTCTTGATAAAAGTTGGTGCATGCCTTGAAACTATAAATGCATATTTCACATTTCACCTGCGGCTAATAGTAAGGGAGCAAATGCCATTTTTTCGAAATTGAATTAAGGGTAAAGTACTTTAGTTATTAGAAATACAGCAAAATTTTATATGGAAATGTTATTGCAAATTAAAAACATAGCCCAAATACGAAATTTGAGTTACGTGTCTCAATTTTTATTTATTTTTTTCTAATCTTTAATTTCCCCTAAACGGTACGCCTCTGGTCGATTTTTTGTTTACGCAATTTTAATATATTTATCAAATAACTTAAACGTGGGTTTATAATAAAAATGCATTAAGTAGTTGCAAACTTTTAAAAACTTTTCAATGAACCGGGTCGGTTTAGATATAAGCGTGTTGCACGCCTACTTAAACATATTTTAGCCAACTTCTGTTCGAAACCAAATTATAATAAAACTCAACCCTATTCATAGTACTGGAAATAACTACTAATTTATTTGTCATTTTCACCCAGTACGCTAAAGTCCAAAAACCTACTTTAAAAAAATGCATATAAAATATAAAAAAAAATTGAGACACGTAACTCAAATTTTATATTTGGGCTATGTTTTTAATTTGCAATAACATTTCCATATAAAATTTTGCTGTATTTCTAATAACTAAGGTACTTTACTCTTAATGCAATTTCGAAAAAATGGCATTTGCTCCCTTACTATTAGCCGCAGGTGAAATGTGAAATAAATGCATTTATAGTTTCAAGGCATGCACCAACTTTTATCTAGAATAAAATTTTCTGAGAAATCGGTAATAAAAAACTTTTACATATGTTGCATACTTTTTTGGACACACTGTATATATTTTACATTGAATTTAACTAATTTTTTTCAAATAAAACGAACATTATTTTCAAAACGGATATTTTAATAGAAATCGAATTATTTTACTTGAAACAAAACCTGTTAAATAGTATTAAAATCATGAATAATTTCTAAAAGGGAAAAAAAATAGAAGGGTGTTTAAAAATAAACAATTATTTAAAAAAACCTTAAATAATATTATATTAGGAAAACTGTACAATCGTGTGGAATTAAAAAACTAATTTTGAAGAGAAAATATAATGTAAAAATTATCTGTTGCTGTCAGCTCGCTCCATCATTTCAAAACAAAAAAGTGATATTCGCTTTTCATTCACTTTTAGCAATTCTTGATGGTTTTAATAAGTATATGAATGATATTTATGTTTTTTCAAAGTTTGCAGTAGGTACTAACTGTGGTTTGCTGTTTTTCTACTCCTTGCCCGAGAGTTTTAGTGCTGATATTTTTATTTTCTTCGACGTGAAGTAAAATACTAAGATCTTTATGATTCTGTGCTGAGCATTTGAAGTTGTTTAATACAGTTCCTTTCGCCTCAAACTTAGTAATAACTTATCTTGGTAGTCCCATGCAATTTAGTATAGTATCTAGAGTATACCCGTCAAGGGATTTACAAGAATTGTAAAAACACAGAATCTCTTACTAGTCAGGTGGAAGCAAACATTTAAGAAAGCATGAAAAATAAATTTTCAAACCACCTAAAATCCAATACTATAAGGTTGTATTTTGTCTAGGCATGGGTAACACTGTGTTGAATGGCGCTTTTGTGCTGACACCTTTCGGATAGGTGTTGTTACGCATGAGTTAGGAACATTATTTTTTCTACGACCGCATATACAAAAAAGTATACCAACCCTTTTTCAAAAATTATTTTATTTCAACATACTACCTACTAATTATTATAAATATTAATATTAAAAACACAATTTGTTACATTCTGTAAATTATTTTAAATTGCCGGTCCAGTGAAGTTATTTGGTAAGTAGATGACTATTTCGTAAATATTTATTTACCTGTTGTAACAATAGTTATCACTTCCGAAGTAAAAAACTATCTAATAAGGTCAAAACTTACATTATTTTACTTTCCCGCACTAGTGCGGGATAATGACACTTTCAAAACTAAAATGCGTGCGGGAAAATGGGTTAAAACGCACGGTCGTAGAAAAAAATATGATTATATTAAAGTTTTTACGGTAAAGGTTTTTTCAAAAGTCAAATAGGCCTTGGAAAAATAAAATATGATTTAATATTAGGTGCTTACAAATTATTATTACGTCAAAATTTTCATCGGGTCCACAGTGTTGTGCCGTTGTATTTATTGTTGTGCCGTTTTATTAATTTTTGAAAATGCCTTTTTTACTTGAAGAAGCGGTTGACATCATCGCAGTGTATTTAAAATGTTTGAGCAGTGCAAGTATTGCTGCAAGGGTTTATGCAATGCGATACCCCCAAAGGCGCCATTACGACAGTAGAATGTTTAATCGTTTAGCCCAACGTTTTCGTACTGCGAGAAGTATTATCCCTGTATATCGCAGACGAAGTTGAGGTAGTATATGAAATGGTACTTTCAATACACCTTAATAAGGCAACTTTTGAAAATACTGAGTTTTTTTGATTTACCGTTACGGTTGCGCCCCCTAGCGTTCGAATGAGAAACTTGAAAATAATTTCCAGCAATTGCTTATAATCACTTTTCCTATAAAAAAAAATTCCGCAGGTCATACGATTAACACTTTCTGAAAAACGACCAAGAGCCATTCTTAGTGGGACACCCGCGGTACTTGTTTTATATACTTATTAAGTAAAGGAAAACAAAGGACCTTTCCTTGCTCGATATTACCGTTTTGTCCAATAAAAATAACATGGCCACTTATTCTGCCGTCATAGTGAAAAACGCAGTAAAGTAAGAAATCAAGTTTTGGAGAAAAACGACGTTAAAATTTTCATTTTATTTTGTAGTCATATAATATTTTTGTTAATTTTTTTTATAGATTTATAAAATATAGGGTCTAACTCTATATTTTTATTCAATTTAATTGGTATTAAGTGTTTCTATAAAATAATATTAACAAGAATGCGTTTCTTCCTAGTATAACATGACATATTATCACATGTTTGCTAAGCAAGAACGCAGTATTCCTCTCTGTTACTGCGTTATTAAGAAGTATTCTTTGATGTGCCGCCACTATGGTAAATGGGATTCAGGGCTAGTTTTAATTTATTTTTTTCATAATACTACATGATTTTAGAAAAATCCAAGTTATAATACTAAAACTTGATATATAATACAAAAAAAATTGTGTTTAAAATATAAAATATTGTTACTAATAAAAAAGTTATCACAAATTAGATATTGTGTGTAATTCTATTGTAAAAAATTTAAGAAGTGCTTCCTTTTAAAAAAATGGCCTAATGTAAAAATATGTTGTTAAATCGGATAAACATTTAAGGCCCTAATGGTATACTTGTAAATAGTTTTGTATTTTTTCATATTGCAAAAGTAACAAATTACATGTTTTAGTAGGTATAAAATTTATTAAATAATACAATACTTTTTTTATTCATCAAATGATTCGTTTAAGTCATTTGATTGAGAATTGTCTTCTAAATTAAACCAAAATAGTTTTGTTCCTTCCTTCATTAGGGGACAAAGTATTGTAATAATTGTTTTCTTCTTCAATTTATTTACTCCCCTAGCAATTTGGCCATAAACACAATAGTAAAACTAGCATCAGCTTTCGAAAAAAGAAAATTGAATTGAAATACTACCTAGTGTAATATGTTTTTAAGCCTGATATTATTTAAAAAATAACATAAATCATTAATTTCTATAAAATAAAGTCTAAATGAAAATCACTAAAGGTGAATAATTAAATTTACCCATTGTAGTGGCGCCCTTGTCTAAAATTATGATCGCATATTACTCTTTGCCTTTTTACATTTATACATGGTGACCAAAAACAAAGCAGTGTTGATTTGGGGCAATTAGGTCCAATATTTAAAAAATGCCTGGACACGGGAACAAAAATCTTGAGATGAACAAACTAACAATCAAATGCCGTTATTTAAATAAAAGCCAGTAAGTATTATGTTACTGCGTTCTTCATTATGAACATGACACAACTGCATTTTTGGTTAGCAAACAATGACGTTTTAATATAAAGAAATAATATTTTATGCAGTAACCACAGAGTTACTGCGTTTTTTATTATGATTAACTAGGTACTGCACTTTTGGTAGTAATTGATGACGTATCAATACCCTTTCAGAATACTACTAATTTTATTTAAAAAAAATATATTGGATTATTGAAAATGAGACCATGGAACATAAAAAACACATTCAGGCAAAATTTGAAAATCAACAAAAATAGACTTTACTGTGTTTTTAACTATGACGGCAGTATTATCCTTTTTTGTGGTAAGAGCTAGGTCGCGGCGGGGGACGTTGAATGTTGCTAATAATCCCTAAATACTAAAATCACCCTTCCAAAGGTAAAAAATGAATGAAAGTATATTCATCCTTGGGTTGACAGCAACATTGCCCTGTTTGGACGCACTATTACCTTTTAACCCTTTCTAAGCCCCATTTTCTACGTCTAAATACGACTCAATACGAGAAAACGAAATAGGGGTGATTTCGAACATGGACTGGAGGTAAATAATTTTTGGCCCCATCCCTCGGTCGTAACGCACCTCTTGCCTTAAAACCTCTTCAAATTTACGTTTTTACTCGTCCGGTTTCGACTTATTTTAAGAAAGAACGAAATAGGAATGGTTTTTGCCTGTTGTCGGTGGTTGTGGTGGTTTTTAGAGCTGCAGAAAAACCTTCCATATCTTTGTGGTTCCTTTATTCCGCCAACTGTTGCATGTATATAATGAGATAATATAACGTTTCTTTCTTTATCGTTTATCAAAATACTTTACGTGATATAAAGAAATCCATGAGCTATTTGGAATTAGATCAACATAATTATAAGAGATCACTTCTCAGAACGAAAACATCTCTCAAAAAGTTAAATTTGTAGTCCTGTGTTATTATTAATATTTAAGAAACAGAGAAATTACCAATGCTTGGAATTACCGTTACTTACATGTTTACACCGTACTTATAAATTTGATGATTTGTAATAAAATACTCTCTTACCATAATTAAATCTACCATTTGTATATAGCATAATATATTTTATACTGCACATTATGAAATTAATATTTATGTCTAAATGAACACAGTAAGAATGTTCCTCGAGTTCGAAGCGGATGAACTGAGAGAGATAATTGTTAGTTCCAGGCGACCGTTTAATTTGATTTTTAATTCGTATATTTCGAAAATTACTTCTCGTATCGACTTAACATTTTTAGGATTGACTATAAATTGAGAATGGTTAAAAAAATTAAGTTAAGAGGGGTATTTGAGGTTTGACCAAATGACCCTAGAATCGGCCAACATAGTAGCTGAGGATTGACGATAAATATGTTCTATATACTGCTCTGTGCTCTAATTGTTTTGGTTTCAGATGTGCAGCTATTTCTAAAGGCATTTATCTAAATACATTTATTCCAATAAATTGGGTACCTACTGCACACAGTTTGTCTCTAGGTACTGGACAAAAACAGTCCTCGCAAATTTCGAACTAGTTGTAGATAACGTTATATATTTCATCAGATACTAGAAAAATTCAAGTATTATTAGAAATTTTTACAATCAAATTTTCCTATTTCTCTGATATAATGTAATTAATTATTACCTTTGTAAGCTCTTCTTGCCTACAAACACCGACCAACCCAAAAAGTGTGACAACTTTTTTTAAGAGATACGAGTTAAAGAATGTGACAGTATTTCGCAAATAGGGAAATTTCTAGTAATTTCCAAGATTTCGCATTATTTCTGAAGATTGCGCAAGATTTTCACAGATTGCGCACCATTTCGCGAGATTTCGCAATATTGCGCGAGATTTCGCAATATTGCGCGGGATTTCGCGTCATAGTTTGGGATTTCGCCGAACGGAATTCGTTATGTTAATAATCCAATGAGTAATGCAAGCAGCTACTGAGTTAAAATGCAGTGGACTTTATAATGTTGTATAATTCAAGGAAGATTTCTATCCAAAAAATAACTCTTATAAACACAGACACAATATATGGTAAGTTCAGTTACAGTTTAAATTGCACGTAAACCGAGCATGGGTTAAAGTTTACATGGGATTCCGCTAATAAATAAAGATATTATTAGGATTGAGTTAATGGCTTTGTTTTTATTAACGAACAATCCAGGCCAGAATAACATACAGGGATGGCCTTTAAATGTGGCAAAGTGTGGCAAAGGCTCCGTTAGTAGTCCAAATACATCAAAAATGTTAAGATTAAATTTAAAGGACAGTAAGTGAGCAATAACGTAAAATTATTTTTGACTCAAAAATGCGCCACAAGAAAAATTTAATTTTTTTTTAAATAGAACACCTTGTATATTATTGCATTTTTAAATTATACTTTAAGAATTCAATATATATTTTATGTAACATACTACATGTCTAAATTTAATTGCTTTTAAGATATTGACACTTAAATAATGACATTTATCACACTTTGACAGGCTGCTGCGTTGAAAGAGTGTATCTTAGATAAAAACGGGTTTCACTGTCCTATCTTAGTTTTTTATTTTCTACCAAAAAAAAAACAACTTTTGGTTTAACGGTTTAACCTGTAAAACCGGTTTTTTTAGGTAGTTTAGTGTGGCAAAGTACAATAGCTCCGTTATTATTTCAAATGCATCAAAAACATTAATAAAAAAGTTGAAGGGCAGTAAGTGAGTTATACCGTAAAATTTTTATTGACTATATAGGGTGACTCAAAAAGGAGCAATAAGAAAAAATGTATTTTTTTAAACGGATCACCCTGTACATTATTGCATTTTTGAATTATGGTGGATGGTGAGTGGTTCACCCCTCAACCTTTTCACTTTTCACTAATTCCTAAAACCTGCTTTTCGGTTCCCTAGAAAAAATGAGATTTGCTGCTGAATACGAACTTTTACCAAATTGTTTGTGTAGTTTAGAAGAAATTCGCGTTTGAAATATCGCTTAGCTGGATTTTGATGGGAGACAAAAACTGACTAGTGACTATTTTTAACCTGGGCAAGAACTTTGATATTAGTGATAGTGGTAAACGCAAGGTCTTCAAAATGGGTCCACGATTCTAGAAAAACTCAGCAGACGTCAGATGAAGGGAAATTTTCCATTTATTGAAAGGAATTCCGTAGTTTTAAGATATATTTAATCTTATCATCACTATTATTATTGACCTATTTCTAATGAAATTCAAAATGAGTATTATTATTTTTTACACTTTAAATTTAAAAAGGTCTAGCCATGGAATTTTTTGCAACTAGATAGGTTGATATCTTTTAATAATGGCGCTTAATCAAATAAGTCACATTTTTTACTAGGTACCGTAGAAAGGGAATATATGAAAAGATTTTTGCGCATTATCCTTGACATCTCTAAATGAAAGATATTAGAACTACGCTTTTTTAGTATCGATAGCTTAATTGAACGGCAGTAGAGTTTTGGACTTGCATTGTCTTTATTTGTTTAGAATCATTACGTTTCAACTGGTAAGCATCTTCAGTCGTCTTCAGGTGAATACTAAATAAATACGGTAACTACAGCTCTATTTATACTAGGCAGGTGCTGTGACACATGACTAGTGGGCGGAGTCATGCATGTTGCTAGGTGATGACGCATAACATAACTACATGAGTCATGCTTGATGAGTCATGCTCGATGAGGTCATGCTCGATGAATCATGTGTTTAACTCTTGGGTGGTCTTATTCTAAGATTACATTTACTTAACAAGGGTTTCCAGACGTTTCTCATATCTAATGAAGGCTTACTAAAGCAACCTGGATTTTGGTGTATGGTCGCCGCTTCCTTAAACTTCCTCTTCCTCCAGTGCGGTTTTTTTGCAGGATTTCAGAATCGGCCAAACACACCTAAAGTAGAGAAGGTTAGGTTAGGTTAGGTAAGAGTGGCAGACCCTTGGTTCTGACCAAACAGTCTCACGTAGTCCTGATTAGGTCCGTTGTGATACGACACGTGTTCCGTAGAACCCACCTTCATCAGATCTCTGATGGTTAGTGCGACGTAACCGCGGAAGGATTTTAACAACTCATTCAAACCAGCCACTACTGTTCATAAAGTAGAGAAAGAGATACAACCAATACTCAACATTCCGTATGTCAAAGGAGTATCCGAGAAAATAAGAAGACTAGGACAACGATACAACATCAACACAGTATTCAGCTCGAGAGACACTTTAAGAAGCCACCTAACGAAGACGAAACCAGCAAGCCAGAAAGACAAAAAAAGTTGTGTCTACCAGATCCCCTGCGAATGCGGCCAATCTTACATTCGTGAGACACTAAGACCACTAAAATCACTAGAAGTCCGGATTAAAGAACATAGGTTGCTTTAGTAAGCCTTCATTAGATATGAGAAACGTCTGGAAACCCTTGTTAAGTAAATGTAATCTTAGAATAAGACCACCCAAGAGAGCATGACGTCATCGAGCATGACTCATCAATCATGACTCATCCAGTTATGCGTCATCACCGAGCAACACGCATGACTCCGCCCACTAGTCATGCGTCACAGCACATGCCTAGTATAAATATAGCTGTAGTTACCGTACTTATTTAGTATTCACCTGAAGACGACTGAAGATGCTTACCAGTTAAAACGTAGTGTTTCTAAACAAATAAAGACAATGCAAGCCCAAAACTCTACTGCCGTTCAAGAAACGTCATTGTCTCCAACCTTTAAACAGATACTTGGTAGCTTAATGTTAAGGCTTTCGAGTTCTGATATATAAAATTGTTTTTTGGGCCACCATCATGCGTTTTTTAAAAAATTTTTGTTGTTCCATGCAACCCGATAATCGGGGATATATGGAATTAAATGAAAATTTTCGATGTTTGCTTGCATCTGGGGTTTTATGAAACATGCACAAAAAAAGCCACTTTCTTCTTACATCTACATCTAGGCCTTAAGAGGTCGTCAAAGGATGGTAAATAAATCATGTATGAAAAATGAAAAGTTTAGTCATAAAAAAATAAAAAAACATGAATAAAATAAAATTTGGCAAAATGAAAAAGGCACGTGTGACGATTAGAATACGTTGTTGTTGAAGGTGTGAATCCCCCAAAAATTATTAATATTATTATTATTATTATTATTATTATTATTATTATTATTATTATTATTATTATTATTATTATTATTATGTTTTCAGTGTTCTGTTTCTCAGCTTTTTGTTGGTAAGGCTGGTATTATTTACAGTACAGAGAAGAAATTCATCTTAACCTGTACTGTTAAGAAACTTCCGTACTATATGGCAAGTTTGGAGGATGACGCTTTTCTGAATAAGTTGGTATAAATAACCTGAAAGGCCCAGTTTTTCCAAGTTGGGCTTGAAATTTTTCGTCATAGCTCCCTCCACCGATATTATAATCGGAATTATGTCGATTTTATCTAGCTTCCATATATTTTTAATCTCTATATCCAAATTCGAGTACTTGGTCTTCTTCTCCGATTCGGTTTTAGAGAGGTTGTGTGTTAGTGGGCTACCTATATCGATTATGAAAGCTTTCTTGGTGGTTTTTTCGATAAGAAGAATATCCGGTCGGTTGTGGTCTACTGTTCTATCCGTTATTATTGGCCTGTCCCAGTATAAGAGATATTCAGGGGATTCAAGGACTGGCTCGGGTGAGTATTGGTAGTATGGTGGGAGGTTTTCCCTTAGCCCTAGTTTATGAGCCAGTTCCTTGTGGATGATCTTTGCCACCTGATTATGTCTCCCCAGGTAAGCGTTGGGGGCCATAGCACCACATCCCGCCGTGATATGTTCTATCGTTTCTCCGGGGCAATTGCATTTTCTGCACACATCTTCCACATTTCTTTTCAAGATGACTTTTTCATAGTTTCGAGTTCGAATGACACGGTCTTGGATAGAGATTATAAAACCTTCTGTTTCAGCGTGAAGCTGCCTTTTCTCTAACCAATTCAGTGACATTTCTCTATCTATGAGTGGATTTTGGAGTGCAGTAGGGTATTTGCCGTGTAGAGCTTTCTCTTGCCAAGTTACAAGCTGTTGACTTGGCGGCGCGCGGATGATGTTAGGTAATCCGTTTTGCTTTAAGTTAAGGGCTGTATATCCAGCATCTGCTGCTACCACTTTTTTAAGAATTTCCCCATTCGATTCTTGGAAGTATTTTCTCATAGAGGTCTCTTGCGACTTGCACAAGTTATATATATTAATGAGACCTCTTCCTCCCTCCTTTCGTTTTAGGTAGATTCTTTCAAGTGCAGAGCGTGGGTGGTGGAATCTGAATTTTGTTAGCAGCCTGCGCGTAAGCCTATCTAGTTCGTGCAAATCCGTGTCTGAATACTTAAGGATCCCGAATGAGTAGGTAAGTATTGGTATTGCCCAGGTGTTGATGGCAGTAGTAAGGTTACCAGCATTCAGGTGTGTATTAAAAAGCTTTGTTAGTCTGCTTTTGTATTTGTTTTTAAACTCCCTTTTTAGGCTTGTGTGGTTTATTTGTTGGTTTTGGGAGATGCCTAAGTATTTATATGTTTTGTCCTCATCTAGTATATCTATGCCTTCAAGCAGTCCACGGTTTTGTTCAGTCTTTCCGCGTACGACATTCAAGATTGCGCACTTGTCTAATCCAAACGACATTTTGATGTCATCGCTAAATGTCTTGGTTATTTGAATTAGGAACTGTAGGTGGGTTTTGCTTTCAGCGTAGAGTTTGATATCATCCATAAATAGAAGGTGGTTTATTCTAAAATTCTCAGTTAACTTGGGACGATATCCGTAGGATGTTGATTTTAGTAGTGAGGCCAGTGGGTTCATGGCCAAAATGAACCAGAGGGGGCTTAAAGAGTCGCCTTGAAATATACCTTTTGATATATTTATATTGCCAAGCTTCTCTTGTCCAATATGGAGATTGGTATTTCATTGCTCCATTAGGGTGCCTAACATGTTACATATTAGGGGGTGTACTTTGTATATTTGCAATATCTTCTTTAGCCAGTCGTGAGGAACAGAATCGAATGCTTTACTATAATCAATGTAGCACATATTTAGATTTCGCCTTTTAACTTCAGCCTGTTTTATAATAACGGCATCGATTGTAAGCTGTTCCTTGCAACCCAAAGCTTTCCTAATACAGCCCTTTTGCTCATCAGCTACCAGGTTGTTATTTATGCAGTGTGTGTATATTTTTGAGTACATGACTGATGTTAAAAGTTTATACACCACTGACAGACAGGTGATCGGTCGGTAGTTTTTTGGGTCGTTTACCTGCCCTTTTTCAAATAAAAGGAAGGTATTGCCACTGGCAAGATGAGATGGGAAGTGTTCGGGGCTTAGGAGAGCCTTGCTAAAGCAGTTTGCGATTACAGGGTGTAGGCTGGTGAAAGTTTTGAGCCAAAAATTATGAATTTGGTCAGGTCCCGGTGATTTCCAGTTAGCCAAGTTCTTAGTGGCATCCCTTATGTCGATGGATGTTACTTGCGGCTCAGGCATTTCTTGCAAAGTTTCAGCCTCGGCTTCAACTTTTTCGAGCCAGCTTGCTTTTTCGTTGAAATGGGACGCGTCAGACCAAATATTACTCCAAAATGCATTAAATTGGTCTTTATTCATGTCATTAGTTGGAGTAAGGTCATTTTCTTCTTGGTTCAGAGTCCTATAGAAGGTTTTTTGGTTCGTGGTGAACTGTTGGTTTTGTACCTTCCTCTTTGTGGCTTTATTGTATCGCCTTAGACGGGCACCTTTAGCCTTACATTGTTGTCTAATAGTGTCTCTTACGACAGTTAGCAACCGTTTTACATCGGGACTATCTAAAGGAATATTCTCTGCGTTCAGTATATCTTTAACCTTTTTAGCAACCTTGCTGCTAGAGTTTCCATTTAGATGTTCTCCAATGATATCACTTTGTGCTTGTAACTGGCTTATTTGTTTTTCAAGTCTCATTTTCCAAGCGGGTACCGCTTGTTTCTTGGTTGTTTTCTTATCAGTTCTGAGATATAATGCCTGACCATTGAGTTCAATTACAGTTACTGCTGCTGCATATAACCCACTGTGTAATGTCTTGAGGTCCTCAGTTGTATTTAAGGACGTCCCTGCTGCTAGGTTTACTCTCGCTAGTATTTCGTGGGTTCCTTTCTTGAATCTTAGCTTAGGGATACTCGGTCTCAAGGTCGGGTCACTGTTTTCAAATAAGGACAAATTTTCCAAATATTTTTGGTTCGTATTGTCCGTATCAGCCTGTATAGTTTGATCTTGTTCATGTATTACTTCCTGCTGTGCTGTTAGCTCTTCCACATGCTGAAGGTTATGCAACGTTCTGCCAACTTCACGCCGTATTTGATCTATTTCAGCTTGGGGTAGCAGGTGGTTAGCATAAATAGCTCTTTGACGGCACGCTACATTTTGTTCCGTGAGTTTTAATTCCGGATATATCTGGCTCATTTCTCGGTGGAGTTTTATTCTCCAGCCAGGGCGGGGGTTATCTTCACAGTCGTTAATCAAGAGGAATGCTTTGATAAATGTTCTATTCATGTCACAAGTCCACTTGATTCGACCGGTTTCTGTTCTTCTGGGTAGACCAGCGGCAGTTCTATCGACTCCAGGGTCAGGCTGCAAGCTAGTCTCCATTATGATGTGTTCCTCGCCGGTGTTCGGTTGAATAGTTCGGTTGTCGGCAGGGGCTTGTCTTAGCATCCTGCCGTTAGTATTATTAGTACTATTCGAATTTATGCCTCCCCCAGAATCCGTGAGGCTGCCTGCTTGCGCAGTGTGGGATTGCGAACCCACCTGGGGTACATATTCTTGTAAATTCGACATCATATTTGTTTAAATCCATATTTACACATTTCGTCAGAAATGGTTTGCATTTATACCTTCTGCCAGGTTATTGATACAGCCGCCCTTAACATAGGGAACAGACGCTGTTGAGAAACCGCCCCTAACATGGAGTCAGCCGTTCCTTCACTACATCAGTTCCTACGCCTACCTGCGGTAGCCGGTGACCAATGTAGGCCCCTTTAAGGCAAGGACCACCAACCTTTTAGCCGCCTTTTACGGCAGGCAGGTTCTACCCTGGGCCTAGATTCGCAAACCGGAACCCAGACGGCTTTTATTATTATTATTATTATTATTATTATTATTATTATTATTATTATTATTATTATTATTATTATTATTATTATTATTATTATTATTATTATTATTATTATTATTATTATTATTATTATTATTATTACGCATTCATTACAGATCACAGTATCACACTCTATAGTCTGGGGACTTTAACTGGAACAAATTTAGAAAGTTTAGGAAAATATATTTTGAAAAATGGAAAAATACGTCGATTGAAATGTATTAGTTACATTTTGGCCCCAGAATTTTTTTTTTACTTTTTTAGAAAGCTCTTTTAAAGGGAAAATTGAATATTCTATTTTGAATATTCTATTTTGATTGGGCTTGTCCCGTAAATAAATAAATACATTGTTTTTAATTTAAATTTATTTTCATTGTTTCAGGATGGGGACTTTCCTTAGAACAAATTTGCTATTGTGTTGGAAAAAAATACAAAAAGAGTTGTGTAAAATACAAAAATACGTCGATTGAGATGTTTTGTGGACTCATACCAAAAATTATTTCAATCCTCTTAAGGGGTGAAACATAAGCTAACCTAATTTTTTTACAATAAATAAAAATTTAAAAAAACCAATAGCACAGTCAATTTTATCCGAGATTTTATCTTTAAAAGAGCTTTCCGAAAACGTGTCACAAGTGGCAATCATTAAAAAAAATGAAGTTGGGGTATGTTTCACCCCTTTAGGCCCATTATATCAATGATAACTTGATAATTTCTATGGAAACCATTTGAGACAATTGTTCCCATTAAAATTATCTGGCTGGTAAAATTATCAGAAGATGGATCTATAGTTTATTTCAGAAAGGTAATAAAAGCTCATTAGGTATGCAAAGGGACTACGAAATGACCCAACGAATATTTAAGCCACTTTCATAATTATTTGGCATTGATTTCATTGCAAAATTTTTTCTTTTCATCAAGTGCAGGTAGTGCCACCCGGATTTTGGTCAATTTATGGGTTTTGCCTATTGTTATCCATTAATAAATACTGAAAATTATGTGACAGAGGCGTTCATTAAGTTCATAGTATTAGGTACACTTATTTTTTATTAAACATTATAAAAAAATACAAAATACAAAAAATGCATTATACAGAAATTAAATAATTATAAAAAATCATAATATTCTTCGTCATCTGAGGAACTAACGGGCCGAGGGTAAGATCGATCAGGTGGTCCAGATCCCACATTTTCTCCTCCTCTTTAATGACACGATGGAATACTTTTCGCCAGTTCTCTGGTGTCACTTCCTTAATGGCAAATTGGTATATAATATTTTGATTTTGACACTTCAGGCCAGAAAAAATACCTTTCCTTATCTTCTTACGCAATAACTTGTATTTTTAATTACAAACAATACTATTTTATCTTAATACCCGTTAATCTAATTCTCTGAAGTTTTTGGTCAGATAACATAAATAATTTAATGCACAAAATTTATCGGCACCTATGGCCGAAACCGAATTTGAGCCGAACTGGACGGAATTTCCCATTTTATTACTCTACACCTTTCTGAAATAGACTATAGCAGACATTTTTGATATAAGTATGAAGCACACTCCAACAATGCAGCTTTAATTATGACACTATATTATTACGTATATTTACATGTTTTGACATGAACGGTGTGCCTGAGGAGAAAAACGCAAGATACCATTTTTATGCAGAATTGACCAGGCTAATCAGAAATAATATCCATATGGAAAAATATTAGTGGCGTACCACTTTTTTTCTAAAAAATATATAATCGCTTCTTCATTTAAAGTTTTAAAAATTATTCTATTGGCGATAACGCTGAAACGAACGGAGATATCGAGATGCGGTTTTAATATTTTTTTCTAGCAAATTTCATCTACTTTTCGATTATGGTATCATAATTATACCGCATGATTTATTTTTTCGGATTAAAATCAAAAAATGTGTTATTATTGCAAATTGCGCCCTCTAGCATTTTTTTTTGAGAACTATTATGGGCAACTAAATGCGACTGGTGAAAGTACATACATTTCTCTTCCAAACAGTCTTTAGTTTGCTAAAACCGAATAAGTCGTTCATAAGTTACAGCGATTTAAATGATTACACTTTCAACAGCTTCCCCCCTCTTATTAAAATTGGTACGCCAATGATGCATAATTGTCCAAGCTTTTTAATTGTGTTATCAAAGATATACCTTAATGTGGAATTTTCGGAGATATGCAAAATTTTAAAATTTACTTTTCAATTACACCCTCTGGCGGCAAAATGCGGAACTTAAAAATTATTTCCAGGATTTTCTCATGGCCACTTTAGTTATCAATTCTTTTTCCCCGAGTTTCTATGCCCAGTAGTTTCCGAGATACGGCCGGTGGCCATCCATAATGGGACACCAGGTATACAAGATTAACCATTTATAATTTCTAGACAATCAATTATAAAAAATGATAGTACATTTTCTTGTTTACTTCCATTACCGTCCTTTCTAGATAACAGGAAATTGTTTCGATAAAACAGTAGCTCTTTTCGACGTTCCGAAAACGCGTAGGCGAGCAAGGATCAAATCAAAAAGCCCGGTGCAATTTTCCAGTCCCCCTGCAGGGCTTGCGCTTTGGTAATGCCCAATTGGCGGTGTACTGATGCTGTTTAAACCCAATTTTTTTATTGTTTAATATTAGCAATAATTGACCAATGTCACATAATAGAGTCTAGTTATGTTTATTAAGTGAGTGAAACATATCCTCTGTTAAAATCGCGAATCTGGAACACTACAACCGTTTTCCTGTTGCATTGGCTGGATTGCGGGTAAGTCTCCTGGATTTTGGCGGCATCGGGCGGTGTATTATTGATCTTGACCGTGAATATAGACCTTGACCTGCGGTAATAAAATCTTAACAATCTTTCTTTTAAAAATAAAACGAAAAAATAAGTAAGGAACGAATTTATATTCTGGTTAAAGGAAAAGACGTACAATATTAAAAAAATATTTATAGTCGGGTCAAATTAGACCAAAAAATGATAGTGAAGGTACATAAATTTACAAGCTGAAAATCAGTAAAAATGTTCAAAATACAAATATAAATAAAATTAAAAGTTCCCCAACGTTCCCGTGTATGGAAAAAATTTGACTCGAGGTCAAAGGTCAAAAAATAACTTTTTCGCGATTTTTAGCAAAACGGTAAGTTTTATCATAAAAATACTTTTGACAAAAATTGTAGATCATAAAATTATCTATAATAAATGTATTGAAATTTTTTTCCTACGAGCCATCGTTTCTGAGATATAACGATTCAAAAAGTTGTAAACGTCGAATCGAAAAAAAGTTATTAATTATAAAAAGTTTTGCTTTTAAAATTATTAAGATTGGCTTAAGAATTTTTTTTTGTATATTACAACTCTAGAGATATATATACGTGGCGTACTCATGCATATTATGACAATAACAACTTTTTGAATCGTTACCTATATCTCGAAAACGGTGGCTCGTAGGAAAAAATGTATTTATACATTTTTTATAGATAATTTTATGATCTAGAATTTTTGTTAAAAGTATTTTTATAATAAAACATACCGTTTTGCTAAAAATTGCAAAAAACTCATTTTTTTGACCTATGACCTCGAGTCAAATTTTTTCCATACACGGGAATGTTGGGGAACTTTCAAATTTTATTTATAATTGTATTTTGAACATTTTCACTGATTTTCAGCTTGTTGTAAATTTATGTATCTTCGAATGTGTAATTTGACCGGATCCTTAATATTATCTTTATATTCTGTTAACAATAGATGTAATAAATCAGTGGAATAACGCCCATTTGGCGAACAAACATGTTATATTACAACTACATTCGGTTACATTGTTTGAAAGTAACTTTTATATATAACTGAAGACAACATTACTTTTCTTATTTCAGATTGATATTGTTAAGTTATATTTTCTCAACATAATATAAGTGGTGATTCACGACGAGCTTGCATTAGAACTTTTAAGGAAACTACTGAAAATATTTTTTTTGAAAATCTGTAGGTTGAAGTTTATCGATGTGCTCTCTTAAACTAAAATATTACCCTGTTTCTGTCACTTCTGGTTATAACGAAAGTAGCTTCAACTTTCATTTTTTAAATACAATATAGCATTTCTTTATTATATTTTTGGTTGTTGCATTAATATTTAATTACATTTTATGGAACACGTTTTTTACCCAAGTCTACTAAGTTCTGAGATATCTGCTTATTTTGTAATTATTTCGTTAATGCATAGCGATGAAATTATCCGTATATATTTTTTACCTTAGTTCCTGGACTAAATTTTTTTTGTTATTGTATAGCTAAAGAATCAACAAATCTCAAAAATAATTAAACTTGGCATAAATATACAGGGAGGTCACAATTAGGGGCTCATTGTAAAAACCTTTTTTATTTTAAATGAAACACCCTGTATATTTTTATTTATTATGACGATAAATTAACTACTCCTTAACATTGCTATAGCATATCGATAAACTTTAACCTACAGATTTTCAAAAAAATATTTACATTAATTTCCTCAAAAGTTCTAATACAAGCTCGTCGTGAATCACCCGGTATGTATCGCTCTAAGTGAAGAGCACCAATATAAGTAATCCGTATATTTTGACTCATTTTCAGTTCGGATTTTTTTTTCAATAAATCGAGTTTTACGTCACTCAATATTCGAAATAACATAATTTAATAAATAATTATTTTTTTGAAAAATACACCTTTGATAATTACGAAATTTAAAAAAATAATTTTTAATTTTTTAAATTATTAAATTTTTATAAATAATGAACAAAATCGATAAGGTTCTAAAATACTAAACCTATTATTACTATTCAAAAAATGTATATATTGGCGTAGTTTTAATTTTTTATAAAAAAAAAACATGAATAAAAAAGTTTTCAGTTCAATACCAGACTCATTTAATTATATTTAAAATTATTTCTCCTCTTCAAGTACTTTTTATGCGTATAAATCTAATCTAAAATTCATACTGTTTAATATTCTTTAGATTTTATTTTATTATTTTTTATTTATTTATTCGTGTTTGTCTTTTTTTAAATTAGTTTTAATCCACATAGGTATGGAATCGATCCAACTTCAATTTTTAATCATTTTGGGATTTTCTTTTATTTAAACTTTTATAAAAATATTAATAAAAAATAAATAATTATTATTGAAAATTTTTTTATAGGGCTTACAAAATAGTATCAAATAACTCGGTTACAATATCTAGGGGAAATAAATTCCATAACCAAAAAACATTAATTTATTTTGGAGCTAAGTTGTTTAACTGTTTGCCTTCAGCAATTAAAAAAATTACAAAACTTGCCAAACATAAATATGAAACAAAAAAGTTTATTTTAGAAAATTTAAATAAGGTGTAAGCAGTCATACATAACGATAAATAAGTCTTATCATGGTCTCTAAATTTTTTTGCTTCAGAGGAGTTTGTTCTCTGTTCGGTTCCGGCCCGCAGTATCCTGCTCCGCCCCACCTCCCGTTTATCTTTTAGATGTTATTTAAAACTGTTAGGTCTCACGAACTTAGGTTAGGAAAAATAATAATTCTGTTTTTATTTTAATGTTGTCTAATGTGTTTCATTGTATTATATGAAGGAAAGAAAACATTCTGTACTCTGTGCCCGAGGGAGTGCAAGCTGACACAAGCTTCCTGGAAGACTCAAATGTTTACAACTCCCTTTCACATAATACAAAGGAATCTTTCGCAAGAAGAATTATTGATAAGTTAATATATTTTCACTTATTATCCAAGAAATAGGGTATTCACTCCATATGTATTTTATAGCATTTGTAAATGTACCTAACATTGAATAAATAAGATTTTGATTTTTTTTTTCCTTTTCCGTTCTGTCCACTATTATTATTATTATTATTATTATTTTTTTTTTTTAAAGCATTTGGCTAATTAGCCATACAGCCAGTCACAAAGTAGAGAAGTAAAAGAAACTTTTTTTTTATAAACAATCAACTGGGGTCTGTCAGGGCGACTTTCTTTTAAGACATACAAGGAATAAAGACCACTAAAAAAAGGGAAAACACATAGGGAAAGACTAGGATAGGTAGGACTTACAGTTTTAAATTGGTTTTATATAAGTAGCTTACCAGTACATTATAGATTTTTACATTTTAGAGGGATAAGAAATTTAGGATATTAAATGGGCACTTGACTTTACATTCTTGAATTAATTGTTCAAATAGGCTATTAACATCATTGTCATACCTTCTACACTCCAAGAATAAGTGGTCTAAATCACATTTTTTATCGCATAAATCGCATTTGTCAGAGGGAACAATACGTATTTTATTTAGGTGGGCTGGGTAACAAGCATGGCCCAATTTTAGTCGGATAATGGTTGTTATAAATCGTCTGGGAACTATCAAATCTTTATGCCAGTATTTATTGGGAATACTTTTTACAAGAAGTGAATATCTTGTTGAAGATGTGTTACAATAGGTTTTCCATCTTAATTTCCATTTTTCCAGTATTTGTATTTTTGGGACATGCGCATCGGTAAGAGTGAGATTAGAGCTAATAGGTGTTCCATTGAGAATGCTATCCTTGGCTAGGGTATCTACATATTCATTATCTGGTATTCCACTGTGTGCTTTTACCCAAATAAATGTTATATGCTTTTTTTGCAGAGTGATTTGACGTAATAATTTTTGAATGTGCCATAATATAGGATTAATTTTGTAGGACCAAAGCTGGATATTATTTATTGCTTTTAGAACAGACATAGAATCAGACAGAATAGCGAAATATTGACTGTCGTATTCGAGTGCAAAATTAAGTGCTTTACAAATAGCTAGGGCCTCTGTAGTAAAAATACTGCAGCTTTTTTCAACTTTATACTTAAATTCATTGTTGAGTTGCCACTATTATTAATTTATGTATTTTTAATAACAAATAAAAATAATAGTTCAATTAATTTAAAATATAAAAAAATCACCAAAATCCTAGAGTTAAATTATGATTGATTCAGAAACCAAAATATGAGAGTAAATAAAAAACATGTAATTTTTCCAAAAATTATTAATAACATAAATAATGACACAAGATCATTAATAAGAGATTACCATGTAGAACAAAAGTTTTCCGTAGACTGGCTTTATCATTTTTGTTTCATTTTGGTATGTTATACAGTGGCGCAACCAATATTACACAATCCTACTACACCTCCTGAAAATTACTTCTAAAAAAAAGGTCGCACGTGTAATAATCCAGCACATCCAAAAGATTACTTTAAAAAAAGTGATCCTATATAGAAAAGGATGTAAAAACACCAATTGGTGTAGTGAAGGCTAATCTCGATTCAGGAGGGGGAGGGGGGGGGGGGGGGGGGCTAAGCCCCATAGGCTCCCTCGTGTTACACCTATGTGTATGAACTATTTTGCGTAGCCTGGGAGATCTCACGCAGATTAGGGACCGAGTGGTAACGGTTAAAGAGCCCTAAAACCCACATTCAAAAGAATAACTTTAGATATTTTTGATGAGCCCGTTTACGGGTTATCGCCGATTTCTTTTTAACTATTTCTCCTTTTTATGGCCCCGTATTTGCGGGTACCAGTCAAGGTAAAAGATGACTGTCAAATAAAGTTGTCATTTTGAAATGTGTGCTTTATTGTTATAAAAACTCGTACATCGAAAATATTAAAGGTGTATTTATGAGTACAAATTAATATGAATAAAACTAAAATAAAGTATCCAATTACAAGGTTAATTATGACATTTTACATGTTTCAATATTTTACTAATTAATAGGTATGTACTATTAAGTTGTTAGAACTTTAGGATTTAAGAATATGTTCAAATATTTCTCCATTGACTGCTAGACAATACCCTAGGCGATCATAAAATTCTCTTCTTACATTCGCTAGTTGGTAAACTGAAATTCTATTGCACTCAGCAGAAATAGCATTTTTTAACTCGTCTAGATTTGGGTATTTTTTATCTTTGTATATCCTGTTTTTTAAATGGTCCCAGAGAAATAAATCATTTGGCGATAAATGAGGAGACCTGGCTGGCCAATTTACTGTATGATTTAAGCCAATAACATTTAGGTATATTAAAAGCACGGTTTAAATATTTCCGGACAGCCAGGGTACCTACTATGTGCCGGCCAGCCATCCATTATTTGGTACCAAACTTCCTGATTTTCCCTGGCGGCATCATGTAAAGTAGGTAAAATATGATCTTTAAGTAGTTCGTGTAAGAAATAATGGCCCGATAATATTTTCTCCGAAAATCCCAGCCCAAATATTAACTTTTTGTGGATATTGCGTCCTTGTTTCGACAAACCTGTGTTGGTTTTCTTTGCTCCAATATCGATAATTTTGAACATTGGGTTCATTGTTTAAGGTAAATGTGCATTCGTCAGTGAAACAAATGTTTTTTAAAAATTCCCTATCCATGTTTGCTCTTTCAATTATACCAAAACAAAACTCCTGTCGTCGTATTTCGTCCCTATCTCTTAGCTCTTGGTGCTTTTCATATTTTATGAATAATATTTATGTCGTTTCAAAGCTCGTAACGCTGTGGTGTGATCTAATCCTATGTCATCCTTAAGTTTTCTTGTGCTGATCTTCCCATCATTTTCTTCCACGCACAATAAAACTTGCAAGTCCCTATCATTTCTTGCATCTCTTCTTTGTTCCTGCCTTTGCAAGTCCCTATCATTTCTTGCATCTCTTCTTTGTTCCTGCCTTTGCAAGTCCCTATCATTTCTTGCATCTCTTCTTTGTTCTTGCCTTTCTTCACATCTGCAGTTATTTATTACAGTACCTTTTGTCTCAATACACCTTTAATATTTTCGATGTACGAGTTTTTATAACAATAAAGCACACATTTCAAAATGACAACTTTATTTGACAGTCATCTTTTACCTTGACTGGTGCCCGCAAATACGGGGCCATAAAAAGGAGAAATAGTTAAAAAGAAATCGGCGATAATCCGTAAACGGGCTCATCAAAAATATCTAAAGTTATTCTTTTGAATGTGGGTTTTAGTGCTCTTTAATAAACCTAAATAGAATTTTTCTCTAACAGACCCATTTAAAATTACATGGGATTTCCTATGTCCCGCTCGACGATGCAACACCCGGTATATGTCCCATAAATCAAAAAGAAAAACGGCGTACACTTGCATATTTTTTTACTACTTGCGTTTAAAATTTTGTTTTATTTTTTTAAACTTTGTTATCAGTAGGTTTAAAGTATTTTTTATTGCCAATTGTTTTTTGTTATTTTTAAAAGAAGTAGAGTATAAGAATTAGGTAGTACTGTGTTTGGAAAAATCTTACAAAACAAAGATTTTGCTTATTGTTAATTTATGTAACGTTTTTTAAATATTTAACATATATGTTGTAATACAGGCTTTCAGAACACCTTGTGCTTTATTTATTGACAAAAAATATTATATAAACGTTTATTTTTTTTTATAACTGCATATTTTTTAAGTACTTATGCCAGACTCCCCTTCCGTATTAGTGTAACAAAACTGGGTGTCCGTAGTTAAGGGTTAAAATATCGAAGTTGCTACTAATGTTGTGTTTAGGTGGCAACACTGTATCATTAAAAATATTTTAGATAAATAGAGCATGTTCGTTTATGTAAATCAACAAATTTGCAAAACAATTCGTTAGCTGGCCATCCTGTATAATGTAAAATATTTTTAAAATATGCCGCTTTTAAGTCCATTTCTCATGCTGGTAACATTGTAGAAGAATTTAGAAATATCAGTTTTAATATTTTCAGGATTAAAGTCTTATACAATACAGGGTGATTCACGCTGAGTGGCCTATTAAAAGATCTCGGAAACGAGTAAACTTATCTTTCTAAAAATTTGATGGGAGGCATAATTGGTTTTAAGCTTTCAAAAAATTATATTTTGACGTTTTTTTACTTCCGGTTATACCGGAAGTTAATGCCAACTTTGCTATTTCAAAAAGAACACCCTGTATATTTTAGCATTTTTGATTACCTTATTAAAATCTAAATAACTTTTGTTAATAATAATCTATTTCTATCCTATAAGGAGTTTTTGTGTAAAAACGCTCCGAGAACAAAGTTTAGTAACTCTGAAACTAATAAAGGTAAACATTTAAAATTTTGTAAGCTTTCAAGTAATACATAGATCTTCAGTTTAAATTACTTAGGTTTTACGTTTTTTATACAGGGAGTTCTTAAAATTGTGCCAATGTTTCCATTTAAATAAATGTGCATAAGTCAATTTTTGCTAATGGATTACCCTATTTTTTAGCTTACTAACGCGTAGAGAATTAAATTTCCTATCTAAATGCCTAATATGTTACAATCCACATTTTTAGTCATTTTGGAATAATGAGCAATTTAAATAAATGATCTTAACATTTCTGTTTGTGTTAATGCGACATTATGCGACTGAGATTTTCGCTTGTTGCCAATTTGTAAAGTAGGCTTTGACCAAAATGATTTTAAATTTGATACTTATCTTAGCCCTGTTGTCATATTGTAGTTAACTTGTTTAAAATTATGATTCTTGGTAATCTGAGAATGGCGAATAATAATTATTAAAATAATTTTATTTAAAAAAGGAAACAGCTAAGCAACGAACATAGGCACTTAATAACAAATGGTAACAAAGCTCAAAGCCAAACAAAAATCCCAGTCGAAGCCTTCTTTTCAAAAATAATGTCGCATTAACACAAACAGAAATTTTAAGATTTTTTATTTAAATTGTTCATAATTCCAAAACCACTAAAAATTTGACTTATAACACACCAGGCATTTAGATAGAAAATTTAATTCTCTACGCGTTAGTAAGCTAAAAAATATGGTGTTCCATTTGCAAAAATTGACTTATGCACATTTATTTAAATGGAAACATTGGCACAATTTCAAGAACTCCCTGTATAAAAAACGTGAAACCTAAGTAATTTAAACTAAAGATCTATGTATTACTTGAAAGCTTACAAAACTTTAAATGTTTACCTTTATTAGTTTCAGAGTTACTAATTTGTTCTCGGAGCGTTTTTACACAAAAAAATCCTTTTATAGCAAAGTTGGCATTAACTTCCGGTGTAACCGGAAGTAATAAAAACGTCAAAATATAATGTTTTAAAAGCTCAAAGCCAATTATACCTGCTATCAAATTTTTAGAAAGATAAGTTTACTCGTTTCCGAGATCTTCTAATAGGCCACTCAACGTGAATCACCCTGTATACTGGTTTCCCCAAAGTTGAATGGGTGTATAAACAAATACGAACAAATACCAAAATTGTAACAACCCCGTAGCTTTCAGTGGTTATTTTAATTTCTTCTACCGATATATTTCGCCCGCTTGCGCCCGTCATTTTGCTATTGCTCTTTGCTTTTCCACGGGAGAAAATTTAGGGAACTCTAGTTATAAGTGGCGGCATATTGTTTGCCTATAATAGGTATCTATCTATTTATCTTTATTGACGTTTCCATTAAGATCCACGGCACTTAGGTGAAAAACAACTGGCTTCTAAGTGCTATCACAAACATACGCTGTTTGTCGAATAACTTATTTTTGTTTTCTTTCCGTCCTAAAGTATTAAATAAATAATTGGATCACAAATAAACATTAATAAAACATCAAGGTCCACAGAAAATTAACTTGACCATTATTTTATATTAAGAAATGGTCACTAGCGTATAGAGCTAGAGCCAAACCACTCTGTTAATATTGTCGAGTAATTATTAGAGGCATCGAAATAAATTGCATTTTGCTTTATAATTGAGTTTCACCTTTATAATCACTTCCGTGTCTGTCTCACTGTTATAGTTCCTACTCAGTGGCGTGCAATGCTGTTTTAATTAGGGTAGGCAAAAATTGTATTTAAGACAAAAATTTACCTTTCGTAGCATTCAAAATATATTGTTTTTGAGTTTGTGGAAAGAACACTGACTGAAGAAAATTAAAACGACATTATTTGTAAATGAGTTCAACACGGCGCGGCGGTCTTTACGTAAAAATTCTTTTAAAATTAAGTCATAAAAATTGGTTTTGCGTTTTAAATCCTGCAAAAGTTTCTTATTGTTAATAAGCGTGTCTCTCCCTGTGTGTTTTGTAAATAGGTATGAATTCTTTTTAATCCAGAAAAGACGCAGACGCGCTGCTAGCCGAAAAAGTAACAATTAATTAATAATTAATTATATAAAAATAAATGGTTCCTGTTTATTTTATTGTTCACAGGGTAGGCAATGCTTTTTTGCCTTTATTGTATGCACGCCACTGTTCATACCGCGCTAAAAGTTGTTCTAGTGAATTGTTACTGTTCTTCTTGGCTCGAGTTACAAAAAACTAAGCGAGTTATTGAGTTTTTTTTCTAATGTGAGAGTGGTGAATGTGGAAAGTGAAAAAATTTTTATGAAATAATAATTAGTTTATTTTCAATATTTATAATATAATAGTAGTATATTATTAACCAAGGTTTAGACGGATACTATTATTAACCAAGAGTCGATCCCAAGGAGTGCAGCGACGAGGTATTTAAGACGTGAGGGCAATAATAGTTGTCTAAACCGTGGTAAATACAGGGTGTCCGGTAACTTATGGGCCATAGAGCAACTGGAGATAGTAGATATAAAAATATGTCTTTTGAGCCAAATTTGCCCAAGTAAAATGTTAGAGGTTAAAGAGATACAGGGTGTTGAAAGTAAAAATTAATTTTTGAAAAATGATGATAATTCTGAAACAATTTAAGATATCGAATTCAAAATCGGTATAACTAGGTTTTAGAGAGTGAAAAATTCGAATTTGGTGTTAATTTCAAGATACTCCCTAGAGGGCGCTTGCTACGTGCTTCATGTTGAACTAATTCATCCATATTTTTTTTAACCGTGCAGTTACTAGTATTTATACTTTAAACTATAAAATAACCTACCTCTTTACGTAAAAAAGATACTCTTGATCGATCTCGATATCTCAAGCCGTTACCCAGATTCTAGGACTTGATGATAAAAAGGCAGAAAAAAAAACAAAATGAAAATATTGGAAACTATTAAGAATTTGTTTTAATTCACTTTAGTAAATGTTAAAAGTGTCCACCGTTTACTTCAATACATTTTCTTAAGCTTTTTAACAAATGACGTCTCACATTCAGGAAAAAAAAATTCAAGAAGCCGCCATTGTTATAGGAGATAATCAAAATATCTTCCTGAATGTGAGACGTCATTTGTTAAAAATCTTAAGAAAATGTATTGAAGTAAACGGTGGACACTTTTAACATTTACTAAAGTGAATTAAAACAAATTCTTAATAGTTTCCAATATTTTCATTTTGTTTTTTTTCTGCCTTTTTAACATCAAGTCCTAGAATCTGGGTAAAGGCTTGAGATATCGAGATCGACCAAGAGTACCTTTTTTACGTAAAAAGGTAGGTTCTTTTATAGTTTAAAGTATAAATACTAGTAACTGCATGGTTAAAAAAAATATGGATGAATTAGTTCAACATGAAGCACGTAGCAAGCGCCCTCTAGGGAGTATCTTGAAATGAATACCAAATTCGAATTTCTCACTCTCTAAAACCTAGTTATACCGATTTTGAATTCGATATCTTAAACCGTTTCAGAATTATCATCATTTTTGGAAAATTAATTTTCACTTTCAACACCCTGTATCTCTTTAACCTCTAACATTTTACTTGGGCAAATTTGGCTTAAAAGACATATTTTTATATCTACTATCTCCAGTTGCTCTATGGCCCATAAGTTACCGGACACCCTGTATATTATTTTTTCCACTACTAACACATTTACAACATTAAATTATTAATTAAAGTTCACATACCTTCTTAGGGTTCCTTCTGTTTTTCAGTCAAGATACCTTTGCTTTGAAATTTGCAGCATTTTTTTTATCTTGTCAGGCATTCTTAGTTGTCAGTATTTGTCGATTCATAAAAAAATTCAAGTTTTTTTGATAACCTGGTTGTTTAAACATGACGTTTTTATATATTTTTAAAATAAGAAAAGGTCAAGTTGCTTGTTTTATATAAAAGTCAATAATGAGTGATTTTAAAGTTAGTAATGGAAAAATGTGTTTATTTATCTTCTTTGATCCCCCGAAGACGTGCTTATTTAAATTATTTTTTTAAATAAAATGAACTTTCTGACATACAATATCTACCGTATCTGGAAAATCTAAATTCAGAAGTAACAAATTCGTAACTACTCTCCAGAAGGGACCTTGGTTAATAAGGGGTTTGGAATCTTCCTTCTTAAATGTATTAAAAACAAACACTAGTGCCTACGCGTTTCGGCCAAAAGGGTCATCATCAGGACATGAGGCAATAAGGTCCATAAACATAAAGACAAAGTAGGGCGCACTTTGGTCAATTAGAAATTAATTAATACTAACAAAACACTGACAGAAGTTAAGTTTTTTCAATGTTTGTGTTGTTTTATAATTGTTTTCTATGAGATATTTTTAAAAAATATATCTTATGTCAGTGTTTTGTTAGTATTAATTAATTGCTAATTGACTAAAGTGCGCCCTACTTTTTCTTTGTGTTGTAACTATTTTGATTTTTTTTAATAGGTTTAATTCAATCTGAAAAGGTCACAGGAAATAAAGCACCACAAACATTTAACTCGAGAGTAATACAGTTTAATTATTTTATACCATCTCGATAATATATAAGCCAAAGGCAAAGCCATAAAGGGTAATAAGGCCTATGGTTTATTTTGATAGATCTTAATACCTGCTGGTTCCAAAATAAAATTTTGTTTTTAAATAGATATTTCGATAGCAGAAATATTAAAACAAGTATAAATATTATGAGCTTGAACTAAGAAAATATCAAGTAAGAAGTTAGATAGTTTCTGCAGAATTTTCAAAATTAGTTGCTGCTTTTTCTAACGAATTTTATTATTCCCGCGGCATATAAAACATGACAACTGGAACGATATTTGCTATGTAAAGTACGCACAATAGTGCGGCTGCGTAAAAATCAAATTGGCTCTATCCAATGCATGTGCGTAAAGTGTGTTTGTCTGTACACTTATTACTAATACGATTTAAATATCTTAAGCCTTATTACCCGCCGGTACCTTACTTGAAAAAATAATGATAACTCCACTATTACCTAATGATTATTAGAAGTGCAGTGTGCTTCTCTGAATATTTTGTTTGACGTATATCAGATATGACTTTTTAAATCTTATCTTCACTAGATACCTAAAAAGGTTGACAACATTCTTAAAAATAAAACCATACCTACTAATCTCATTACCAAAATCTCGTGCTTATATACACTCGTATTAGTTACATAAAAAATGGCAAAATTAAAAAAAAAATAGGCAATTATCTTTACCTTTTTGTGCAAAAGTACCGCTCTCTTAATATTAGGTACTTACAGTTTGACGTGTCATCTCTCATTCCTATTTGGTGCACCATCTTATCTTTGGCGGTTAAATATTTTTTAAGTATGTGTAATTGTTATGGATACTTCATTAAAAAGTAAACTTTGATCAATCATCGATTTATTAAAATATCGCAATATAGGATCACTACTGTTTTATTATTATTATTTTAGTTTTCTCTAGATTTAACCATAGTGTCTATTATGTTGTCAGGTGTTAATTCAGTATTTACCCTGTTTTCTGTTGCTTCTCTTAACTCTCTCTATCTTCTGAATTTGAAGATTGTGTATTCTGGGGTATCAACCCCATTGCAAAGTATACAGTTATCTTCTGTGTCTTTCCCAAATTTTTGTGCGTATGTTCTATACATCCCGTGTCCTGCACTGAGAAAATTGAGCTACTAAGAAAATTAGTTAAAGATTTTTGGTTGCAGTAACTCAAAATTATGGTTCTAGCAACAATTTTTTTGTTACCGCAATACTAACGAATAGCTACAACAATCAACTTATTTTTCCTGGCTTGTCTGGCTGCTCCAGCCAAAATGTCTATTCCAGCAACTAAAAATTTGGTTAAAACGTAGACACCAACCAGAAATTTAAGTTACACCAACTAGTTGGTGCAGAAGGATCATGAGGCTAACTTTTCCTGGTTCTACCAGGCGTGCCGTAAGTTGATACAACAAAATCTCTAATTGATACAACCAAAAATTTGTTAATGCAACCGACAGGTTGGTTGCCGTAGCGAACGTGATTGATTAAAAAATCATTCGGGTTGTTCCGCGACTAGTCGTTTGGTCGCGAAACCAATTTCGCGCCATCGCATTACGAGTACGGCGTCATTTTCTGAATTTCGTCATTTCATCTTTGGTGTTATCTCCCTGCGGTCGATGAGTTTCAGTGTTTAGTGCGCGCACAAATTTCAAAATGGCGTTCAAGCTTATGTTACTTGAGTGGAATTTTGCAGACTACGTGGATGCTTTTGATGGTAAGTAGGTAGGTAATCTAAAATTTTGTTAGTTTTGTTTTTGTAGGTAGCATGCTGTTGTATTATGTAGGTATAAGTATAATAATGTAGGTATAAGTATAATAATAATAAAATAATTGCAAGTAATAATAAAAATTATACCCTTTTGGAAAGGATGGGGGGGGGGGGGGGGTCCCCAAATGCCCCACATTGGTATAGTTATTGTTCGTTTTATTGAAAGTAAAACCGTTCAAAATGTTGACCTCATGGTCGTAAACGAAAAAGAAGTTTTCTCTGAATGATGGAGAAGAAAGACACCCTAACCTCTAACTCATTCTTTGCTACTTACATAATTTTTATATTTTTCTATCATTTACTCAACTCAACTCACTTAATTTTTTTGCCGTAGAGGAGGGTATTGATGACGAGAGTTTTAATTTGCTAGATGAAGAAACAGTCAAAAAAATATTCGTTAAGTCTGGGCCCAGATTAAAATTTAAGAAATATTATGAATACTTTTTGAAAAGTAATTCCAAGGAAGCAAGTACACTGGTAAGTTTTTCCTTATTATTTTTAGTTTCCAAAGATACTAGCAGCATTATTGGTATAGGGGTAGAAATTTTGTAAAAAATGACATGGTAGTGATTCACCGATTACCTACTCGTTAAAAAATATACACTATCTTCTGCACCTCTGATCGACAGTCATAAAAAAATAGCAAGAATTCCTTGGGTTCTTTAGGCCTGGTATAAGCAGTAGAATGTTGAAAATAGGGTCTATATTAAAGGGCTAGATGATGTGTTGACTTTATTTGTATACGTATGATTAGCACTAGGGCAATTTGCGTATCTGAATTAGTGTCTTACATCACCGAGTACATCACCCAAATTGCTTTTTTTCAAGCATCTTTGCATAGCTTAGAAATTTTCTCGGAATATGTCGAGGATTACGTAAAACAGGGTTGTTATGTTTTAAACAATTGTTTTAAACATGTTGAAAACAGCATAATAGGTATAGCGTTTTAAACAGATATGATTTAAACTGTTTAAAACTTTTTTAAAACAATATTTTTTTGAAAGTGTTTTTTGTATCAAATATTAAAAATTATAGGTACCTACCTATTACAAAAAACAAAAAAAAAAATAGAAATTTTTTTTTATTTAAAAAAGAAGATAATATTTTACTACTTTAAATTTATTTTATTTATTTAAAATAAAATAAATTTGGTAAAAAATATTCAATTTCAGGTAGCAGAAACACAATCCACCGTTTCGACAGACACTATATCTACAGGTAGAGTTAGTGTTACTGACTCCGACCTTGAATCAGCTTTGGAAAATTATACTTTCCAAATTGAAGAATATAAAGGGAAAAGACCATTAGATCAGACTCAGACAGATACAAATTTGCCAAAAAAGGCAAATATTGACATAACTAACATTGACACTGTCTTTCATGAGGTAAGAATGGTAATTTGATATTTATTTTAGTAGCTCTGATGTTTTATTTTCCACAAACATTTATTCTTAATGTTTGGTATGTGGCTCGGTATGTTACTTTTAGTCGAGCTTTTAGTTTTCCCTTCAATGTGTTTGTATATTTATTATAGCAACATACATTAACAGTATAGATTAACTAGTCTCTTTCAGAAATAATTTAAAAAGTAGGTACCTACTTATACTTATTTGTAGGGTTTGGAAGCACTATTAAAAAAAAATACTGAAGGAAATATAATATTGCTAAATAAAAATAAGCTAACAAATGACCAAAGGCAAAAATTGGCGAACATTGTAATAAATGAACTAATTGGTGCTTATGGACCTGAGTAAGTATATTCTATATATAGTAAACAAAAAATACATTTTTGTTTACTATTTTCTAATTATATAAAATATATACCTACTAAAATAATTTCGTAAAAAACATATTGTACTCTAAACCTTTTGTATTTTCCATTTTTTCATATATCATCAGATAATACAGTTAAAGGAGCAGTCCATTTATAGGGGACCACCCTCTACACCTATTTTTGAATTTGTAGCTAAATTTAGTTTGATACCAATTTTGTATTTTTTTTTGCAAATTTTTGTTGTATAATATTTTAATAATAGGTTTGTAAATTAGTTTTTCTTCATTAAAAAGTTTGGCAACACACTATTATATAAGTGACGAAGTTGTCCGTAGTTTATATGACGAATAAGCAGAAAATATATATATTTTTGTGACAAAACTTTTTTTTCATTTCCTAAAGATAACCTAAGTTAACGAACTCTAGAAGTTACTTCCAGGTGTATATCTACAGCGTGACGCTAATAACATAATATAGGCACCTACGGAATTTCCGGCTTTTTATCTTGCATATTAGATGCTTAAATTTGATTTAGGACATCCCAAATTAGGGATATATCGGTAACCACAGTGATAAAACTGTAAAATAAAATGGAGGAAAATTAAACACTTAGATACCTACAGCAGTTAGAATTTTTAATTATTAGTACCTAGGTACGTAGATACCTAATTAAAATAGTTTTAACAAAATCACATGACTAATATTTCTTTTTTTAAATATAATAATTAGAGATTTTAATTAATGTAAGTAAAAGTGTTTAATTATAAACTATTTTGGTAAATATATAGTGTGTCCACGGATGGACTTAACTATAGGTAGATACTTGTAAAAAACTTTTTTCAATTTTTCGAAAAAAAGTCATTCATCATTTCTTCTGCTTATTAAATAAATATAATTCACGTAAGAAAATGTCCATTTTTTTATTTTGATCATTCAAAAAATTTGGATAAAAATTTTTTAATTTTTCAAATCTACATTATTACATTTTTTGTGCACCCTGTATAGAAAAATGAAAATTTTCTTACGTGAATTATATTTATTTAATAAGCAGAAGAAATGATGAAGAATGACTTTTTTTCGAAAAATTGAAAAAAAAGTTTTTTTCCAAGTAAGTATAGGTAGTTAAGTCCCTCCGTGGACACACTGTATTTTCACTGCCAGTACAAAAAATTTGAATAAATGGCGAGAGCGCTTTAAAAAAACGTACTTTCAATTGGCGAAGGCGCAAGAATGTTAATAATTTTCAACCCAAAATATTAGCTGTCACAGTCGTCTACATTTGTCGCAGCAAACCAATATTTTGGTTACCATTACTAAAAATGTAGTTATCACAACTACTGCGTTTAGTTCCAACAGCTAAAGAAAATGTTTCTAGCAGCAAATGGGTTTAGTAAGGGCAACCAAAGAATTTGTTGTTGTTACTTGGCTACTGTAACTAAAAAGTGTAGTTGTCTCAACCAACCTGTCATGGCGCCGGTCCAACAAATATAATTTGGTTGTCACAACTAGAGGCATAGGCTGTCCTCTATTTAATGCATAATTTTTGTTGGAGCAGCCCATATTTTAGTTGTGGCAGCCAAATTTTTCCCTCAGTGTGAAATCGCCTGAGTAGTATAATAGTCTACGTTTCTATGTTCACATTTGATCCATTTATTGATGTCAGGAATTAGTCTTTTGGTCTATTGATCTTTTCTTGTGTTGTTGTTCCATCTTTCCTGCCATTTTTCTATCGTCCTGTTTCTTACCTCTGTGTATGTCTCCCCTTCTGCTCGTTTATACATTTCCTTTCTTTCTTCTGCTATAAGATCTATAGGAGGTATGCCTGCGATAACCTGCAGAGCTGCTGCTGAGACTGTTTTGTATGCAGCCACCATCCTCAAAGCCTTGCGTTGACCTATTTCCAGTAATATATAATTCCTTCTTATTTTTAGCGCTTCTACCCATATAGGTGCCCCGTACAGTAGTACAGAATGCAGTACCCCACATAGCACCGCTCTCTTACAACCACTCGGGCCTCCGATATTTGGCATTAGTCGTGCCAATTTGCCTATTCTGTCTTCCGCCTGCTGTGTCACTTTTTTTATGTGCTCTCAAAATTTGCCGCGTGTATCAAAGAAAACTCCAAGGTATTTAATACTATTTTTTGGTGTAATCTATACGTTCTCTATTTTAAATCTTATTCCGTCCCCTTTTCTTTTCTGGGTCACATAAGTTCGTTTTCATTCATTCACATATTTATTTTCTGCAAGTTTTCATTGGCGATGCGTATTAAGTCGCTTTTTTGGTTCGCCGATACTACCAGTGCTATCCGAAAAAACCTATGATTTTAGCTCGCCCCAACAGTTTATTATTTTTATTAGATAATATTATTAATATTATTATTATTATTATTATTATTATTATTATTATTATTATTATTATTAATATTATCGTTGTATTACCTCAGTATTTTCTACTGGTGATTCAATAAGACACGGGTTAGACCAAGCACACTCATCTATTTCAGGCTCAAAACTCTTCTAACTATTCTGGTGGTGTTCAATACTGCTGCTATTTGCAGGTTGATCGCATTTTTCTTAACCTTTAAATGTTCCTTTTGGTAGACTTTTTGAATTACGCAGATGGCTGATAGTACCAATGACAAGATGACATCTGCCTGTGCAGTGACCGTCTCTAGCACTCATATCTTTTTTATTTCATTACTTAATGGTAAATATTTCACCACTTTTTCTGTTTCTGTTGTTTTGTAATTAAGGCGTTTTTTGCTGTGAATCTCTTACCATGATATCTAGTCGGTTGTGTGTGATATTCCTGTCCGTTATCACTGATTAGTCATAGTATATATTTTTTTAGTTTGAAGAACTGGCTCAGGTATGTATTTATAGTAAGATTTCTTCTGATCGATGTTGAGTTCTGCCGCTAGGCATTGATATACAATTGATGCCACCTGGTTGTGCCTACACAGGTAGTCAATTTGAGCCAGGGCTCTGCACCCTGCTGTAATGTGTTAGATAGTTTCGGGTTTGGATGAACATTTTCTTTAGTTGTCATCCTGTATATTGTCATCTTTGATTATGCACTTCATATAGTTTGTGGTGGTTACAACTTGGTCTTAAATGGCATAAAACCTTCCGTTTCAGGAAACAACCCGCCCCGAGCCAACCACTCGTTTGATGCCTCTTTGTTGACGTCAATGATGGAAATAATTTTAATTTGCACCCAAAAAGATATTATTCAGAAAAACGTTTAAATTAAAAGGGCACATCATAGGGCTGATTTAATATTAAAAAAACAAAGTACTTTTAAATTATAAGTACATTACCATGTGATTTTTTCCTTTCACGTGCATTATTATGTTCATACAATTAAAAATATTTATTTTTTATATACTCGCCAGAAGCGTGTAAACAAATCTCGGTAACATTAATACTTGGTATAAATTGATAACATAATTATTCAAGCACTAATCGTTAGTGGCTGGCGGTAGATAACACTAATTTCCAATATATCAAGTGTCCCAATATTAAGGCACATTAAAATAAATTCTTTCAGAATATTATTTTATTTTACATTTGATTGGGCTTTTTCACTTCATTTTCATTTTAATTGTAGTGTATTTTAAAGGAACATAAAATGAAATTGCTATGCTTTTACTTTTTGATATTTTAAGTCATCACTAAGAAAAAAAACTATTAGAACATAAACATAAACTTTATCAAAGCTATGACATGACAATTGCACTCAAATAATCGAGTGCAAGTGAATTAAAAAACTTTCTAAGGATGAATGATAATTGTTTCGAGTACAGTATTGCCCGAAATAAACAGTACTGAACTTGTAATCGTATTATATATTTAAAAATACATATTATTCACACTTTATTATATGTTCTCAATGTGCACCTCCTCGTTCAAGACAGACTTCATGACGATGTTCTAAGTTTCTGGTCATGTTATTGAATAAGGGTTGTCTCAGAGCTGCGAAGAATACTCGGCATCCTTTAATTCATCGATGATTTGTGGTGCCCGTTTGAAAACGGCATTTTTAGCCATGCCCCAAATGTATGCGTCTGGAGGTGTGAGGTCCGGAGAATGTGAAGGATAAGGGAAGTCAGTAAATCGTGAAATGAATTTGCTTGGAAAATGTTCTTGAAGAAATTGACGAATTGCGGCAGCAGTATGGCAAGTTGCCCCGTCCTGCTGAAAAAATTGGTTTCGAAATGCCAAGTTACGTGCACGACAGAATTGACGTAGATCAGGGATAAATCGTGTTAAAATGTGTCTGTACCTCTGTTGATTAAGTGTGACTTGCCTACCATTTTCTTCGATGAAGTACGGACCAATGATTCCGTGTCCGGACACAGCACACCAGACACACACTTTTGCACTATGTAAAGGAACCTCTTGAACCTCATCGGGTCTGGCAAAGCCCAGAAATCGATTTGTGCGACGATTCACATAGCCTGACAAGTGAAAGTGTGCTTCGTCTGAAAACCAAACATTTTTCAAAAATTCAGGATTTTCATACTGTAACGCGAGAATTCTGGCGCAATATTCCACTCTACTGCGATAATCCCGAGGATGTAGTTGTTGATGTACCTGAATCATATACGAACATGCACCCAGCTCCTTCAGGATTCTTTGAAAGGAAGTTCTTTTTAAATCAAGTTGTAACGTTGTCCTTGCCTGGCTGACTTTCGGATTTTGTAAGATTTGCTCAAAAACACGTTCATGGTTATTGTTGTTGTTAACTGTCCTGGGACGCCCCGAGTTTCCTTTTCGTTGGCACAATACACTACCCGTATTTCTGAACTTTTCAATAACCTTCAAAATTACAGCATTACTTGGAGAACGTTTATTAAACCGTTGTGTGAATTGATCAGACACGTATAGCAAACTTGCACCATTATGTCGGCCCATTCCGTATGAGCGAAAATAATGCTCTACCAGAAACACTTTCTCCTCTGTACTTAACACCATTTTTAACAATTAGGCCCTACTAATTACTTGTTTGAGGTTTACTTGACAGGTCTATACTAGCTAACTTGAGTGTGACAGCGCACGCATAAAAACAGCGCCAACTTAGTTTCAGTACTGTTTGTTTCGGGCATACCTGTATTTATTAAATTCTGCTTCTTTTTGATATTTTAACCTTTTAAAGTTTCTTTCTGAATGTAGTTACTTCTCATATTATGTATCTTATGTTCCACAAATTCCACGGCAGCTTCAACATATACTCTTTTATACAGTAAAAGTATTTATTCATAAGTCTTCATTCGCAAAAGCTCTGGTGGCATATAAAGTCTTTTATTTCCCACAAACATTTAGGTTTGCGGGACAAATTAATAAAATATTTGATATTTTAATTATTTTAAAATCTTTCAGCCATTTTCAATTACAATTTTTTCTTCTGGAGTATAATTAGGCCTGCAGTCCAATGCCGGCCGGCAAACGACTACACACGTTCAGTATTAACAACCGACAGCCGTCGGCCGGCCGAGTCTTGTAATTTAACAACTGAACGTCAGTAGGTTACCTAAAAAAAAGAATATGATTTCGTCGTGTGATTTTCAAATTCGACATGCCAGAAACAAAGTTTTGTTGATCGTCAATATTCAACGAGTCGAAATTCGCCCAAACTTGATGTTCGCTATTTCGGGCATTGGGTGTCAGCTTTTTACACTATTTTGTTGTTCCATAACAAATGCTATGTCATAACTACAGCCGACCCCGGAAATAAAGTTGGCCGTGCCATAACATTTAAAATTCTAAGAAAAAAATAGAAATTCTTTAAATGAGCTAGCTCTATTTATTCACTCATTTTAATCGTCTAGTTGTCGAACTTGTCAGGATTTTATTTAAATATCTTTAATGCGTTTAACTGTCATTGACTTCACTATCTGGTAATACTTTACAAATTGTCTAGACCGTTGTTCCTATTGCTGATTATTTTTAAAATTGTAATAAAATATTGATAAAACCTTTCGCACTAACATTATAATCAAATTCATCATCATTAGTAGTAGTTGTTCTGCGTAGTTTAGAAACACCGTAAGTTTTTCTCATGAAGAATGTTGGTCCACCTAACAGACTGACAAATAAATAATGTTTTGGTTGACACAAAGAGATGACTTTGAGTCATAAACTTAACTAATAACGTAGTTCCGTCAATCAGCGTGCAGTTGATGTAATTATGAAGCTAATTTACAAAGTATTTTATTTAATCAAATAGAGAAATACATACATATTTTAACAATAAAATACTATATTCTATAGTAATTCTATATTGCATTCAGAATATAATAATTTATACCCGGGTACGGTACATCGATGTTAAATTTGGAATTTGGTTTAAGAGGTGCACCGTCTTTCGGTAGAGTCGTTAAACTGTGGGCCCCGTGTCATGAATGTTGGCACGTTAAAGAACTCTACCCTCGACAAAGAGGGATTCGGCAAAATTACCAGATAGTGTGTGACAAATTCCCTGGCGTCGGTGATTGGCCTCGCTGCGGAAATAGGCCGTAAAATTAAAAAAAAATAAATAAATAAAAAATAATAATAATTTATAATATAACTACCTAAAATCTTGTTTTAAAAATGAGGGAAAGTAGGGTAATATTGCTCAGGGGATAATCATGTGCACTGAAATAGGTCAAATTTAGCGGCTGAACAAGTGCTGCACTATGCTATGCGGTGGCTGATTGTAGCACCACCATTTATTTTGTTAACTCAGTTTACACATTAAAGTTGCGAGATGCGTGATATCGATCTACAGGGTGGCCCATTTGTCTGGCAAAGTAAAATACCGTCTCTACTATTAAAGATATCAAAAAAAAGTTTTTATAAAAGTTTTGAGGTATAAAAAAATATATGTTCTAAAATTATTTTTAAATATACAGGATGGTCCAAAAAAGTAGGACAATAAAAAGATACATTTTTTTAAATGGAACAACCTATATATTTTAGCATTTTTTGTTTCCTTACAAAATTGTCCATATGACGCCATATTTAGTTTTTTTAATTTTTTGCAACGTTGCCAAACAAAATTCATAATTCTTAAAATTTTGGAAAAATCATGATAGTAAAAAATTACCTGTATTTCTCAATGAGAGTATCGAATATCGAAAATTTTTTGTAAGCTCTTCAGTTTGGAGATAGATAAACTGTCTTAAATCTTTAAGTAGCGAAAATTTTGTACAGGGTGTTTTCTGTTGACATCCAAATATACAAAAATTTTCGATTTTCGATACTCTCATTGAGAAATACAGGTAATTTTTTAATATCATGTTTTTTCCAAAATTTTAAGAATTTTGCATTTTGTTTGGCAACGTTGCAAAAAATTAAAAAACTAAATATGGCGTCATATGGACAATTTTGTAAGGAAACAAAAAATGCTAAAATATATAGGGTGTTCCATTTAAAAAAATGTATCTTTTTATTGTCCTACTTTTTTGGACCATCCTGTATGTTTAAAAATAATTTTAGAACATATATTTTTTATACCTCACAACTTTTATAAAAACTTTTTTTTGATATCTTTAATAGTAGAGACGGCATATTACTTTGTCAGACAAATGGGCCACCCTGTATGTAGACATTTTCATTAATTATTTGTCATATCAATAAATTATCAAAAAAACTAAAGGGAAAATCGATTCCCCCTTATGCGATTAAGTACTTAATATTTTGCTTTTTATTTCCAAATAACAACAATAAATTATTTTTTTCAATTAAGTAAAATTTAAAATGTTGTTTTAATAAAACCTAATAATTATAAATTAAACCTGTAAATAATTAATTGTCAAGGTAAAACCTGCAAAGACACATAAAAGCTTTTGTGATTGTATTTTTACAACGAACAGTCAGGAATGTAAATTTAAACGAGGATTTCCGGCGAGGAGAAAATCAAAATCAAAATAAAAGTCCTAGCATATACGACGAAAATAATAAATGGAATAATTTGCTTTACATCAACGAATTCCCTAGAACTAGTTTAAGGAAAATGTCTGGAGATTGCCATAAAAATATCAACTTTAGTAGATAGGTGCTAAACAAACATGAAATTAAACTTTTAAGGCAAAGTTTACCTATACATTTTACCAGGGGCCTCTAACTGAGACTAGATTTTTCTGGGTGGAATTATTAGGCCTTACGGAATATGATCGCTGTTTACCATTTATGGTTATTTTTTGAGATGAAGCTGTTTTGACGAATAATGACATCGTAAGCTCTTAAAACTTCCAATATTGATCAGTGGATAATCTCCATCGAAACCAATATTCTGAAAAAATAAAAAATGTGTATGGTGTGGCATACTCGGCAACCAAGTATTGTAAACTTTTTGGAGATTTTCAAGATCCTGACAAATAGCTTGACAACCTTTATCAACGTCCTCCTTTCTAAAGGATAAATATAACTGGGTGTCGTCTGCGTAGAAATATTTTTCACATTTTTTAATAGCCTTTGGCAGGCACGAGGTATATATGGCATACAATAGGGGGCTAATAATAGATCCCTGGGGGACACCAGTAGTTATAGCTAGTTCGCTGGAAATCTCAGCACCGAGCTTCACGCATTGTCTTCGACCCTCAAAAAAACTCTTAAGAAAGTTAACAGCATGATTGATCACTCAGACCGATATAATGAAGAATCCCTAGTAATAGTCGGTGGTCAAGAGTATCGAACGCTTTTGAAAAGTCCAGAAACCAATATTCTGAAAAAATAAAAAATGTGTATGGTGTGGCATACTCGGCAACCAAGTATTGTTGGGACTAATACTATTCGGTAAAAATATAAACGGCGAGGTATAAACTTTTTAACAAATGATTTTAGTGGTATGTTGGACGATGATTTATTGTTTCAGCTAGATGGAGCTCCTGGTCATATTACATGGCAAGTTGGACATTAATTAAATATAAATTTTGGTAAAAGGTGGATAGGATCATAATTTGTGTTTTGTCATTGGCCTGCGAGATCCCCGGATCTTACCCCATTGGATCATTTTTTGTAAGGGTGTGCTCAAGGAATGGTTATATGAAATACTGATTTTAAATAGAGAAAACCTCAGAAGAACTAAAATGCAGGTGCCGGGTTTGGGGGACTATCAACTAACAAATACCGTCAGAATATAGGTGTATTTTTTTCCCAAAGGCCCGTCTATACGCCGGATAAACTTAGGTCAGATTTGGCCCATTGTGCTGACCCTGTTTGATTCTTCACATCCACTCGGTGATCCCTTGCACCAGTTTGTGTAGGTCAAGTGGGGAGAGGATCAGAATGTCAGGTTTCAGTTTTGGTTGCCCGAGTATTCGTTGCCTCTTCCGATCTAGGAACTCGCAATGGCGGACTATGTGCCGTCCTGTTTCCCTAGCTTGTCCGCACAATCTGCAGTTAATGTCTCTATTGTACAGTTGCATTTTGTGCAACTGCTTCTTGACACCCATGTGTTCTGTTAGAATTCCTGTAATAGTTCTCAGCTGATTCCTATTCATTTGAAGCAGGTGTTTCGTTAGTCTCGGGTCTGGATTCCCAATAAAGCATTTACTATAATGTAATCTCTGTCTGTTGTTTCAGTGGATTTTGTGTTCACCCCTGATCCATCGCTTTATGGCATCTCGTACCGTGCACCTTGGTACCCGCGTGCCGATTCTGGACCAATGAATGTATTTTCTGAGCCTCTTTTCTCAAGTTCATCGGCTTTTTCGTTCCCTGTAATACCTTCGTGTTCTGGTACCCACTGCAGTATTACTTTGTTTGCTTTTGCTAGGGCCTCCAATTTCCCTTAACTTTTCCATAGCAGTCTTGAGGTTATCTTGTTGTATATTAATGATCTAAGCTTGGCTGTAAGAGTATATAGATCCGCTTATTGAGGTAAGCTCATCTATTGTTTTTATACGCACATCACTGTAATATGGCGTAGATTTTTGCTTGGAACACTGTGGGAGACCCTCCCAGAGGAAAAAATAAGTTTTTCTCCGGTTTTACTCTGTGTATCCCAGTTCCGGTACCGTCTTTGGTTTTAGAGCCGTCTATGTACCCGATAATTGCCCCAGTAGTAGTTTCTGATGTTTTGTTGTTTCATGCGTTTCGTTTATCAATTACGACCTCATATGGTATGTCATAGTGAAACCTTGGATTTATGTGATCTGATCTCATTTCTAACTCAGGTCCACCTATAGTCTCCCTTCTTTGCTTGGCCAGGAGGAGCATCGAACTCTGTAGTCTATAGAGTCCCATATAGATGTATGATGATATGATTAACAACGGAGGGTTATTTAAATAATCTTCTTTTTATTCTTATTGATATTTACTATGTAAATGTAATTACTAGTAATTATTGAAAAATAATAAATTTTTAATTATGTTGTTGATAATTTAAATATTTTAATTACTAAGTAAACTGAATTAACGTGTAAATAGTACTTTTACGGCTTAATAATAAATACTGCAATCTTACTTATCTATATTTTTATTCATTTTATTAGGAAACTTTATAATATGACTGAAATGTAAATCTTCACGACATACAAATTTACTTCAGAGCAAGAGGCTACGTTGGATTTTTTAGAATTTTGACCTAGAAATTTCTTATATGTGCATTTCTGTTCTACAGTTGTTTATTACTAGCCAGTTGAGTTTTTTATAAGTGTGGGAAATGTGATAAAATTTTCAAAAATAAGGCGTGAGCATGTATCCACTACACTTTTTGTATTCTATTTCTATCTAATGAAATTATAGTAATTAAAACTGGACAAAATGAGACTTTCATAGAGCATTATGCACAATTAACAATTAAGGATATGGCGGTTGTAAAAATACTCTTAAGAACATATTATGACCATTACCTACCATTCAAATCGACACTTTATAAATTATAAACCGATCTTTAATTTATTAGTAAGAGTCGTAGAAAAAGTATATGCGTAATATGATTTTTACCATATTTAATAATAATATACTATTAAAACGTCCTAATGTGCCCTTTTCCTTACCCCGCTATAAGATGGACAAACGGCAGCAATGACATTTATTTTTTAGAAGTCGCTTTTCATCGGAGCCACGGAAAAAATCTACGCCCTTAAGGGGGAAGGGCACCAAATAGTAGGCCATGCCACTGCTAAGTAGAGTAAAGGTACGAACACATTTTGAACGATATTTTAAAAGTAATTTTCTCTGAATCCTCACAAACAATTTTGTAAAAACCTGTTTCATATTGAGCAGCAAACATAATTTTTTCCAGCGAATCGAAAATCCTGTTTTAGGCATCAACCCCTGTCGAGATCTTAGCACCTGAAAAATCGATAAGCGGAATTTTCCTGGTTGACAAAATGTCACCATTATTAAGACATGTTGTGTTATAGAATTTTCAAAGGTAGTTGACAAGAATAAAATATTAATTACCTTGGCTGGTCGCCTCAAGGACCTGCTGGGAGGTGCCGGTGTATTCGAAATCTTTATAGTAAAGACCAGAGATTTTTAAAAGTGATATCTTTTGCAGCTGATTGCATTCATTTTGGTTAATTATTTTTGCATGTCAATTGACTTAAACAATACTATAATACGTTACGTAACATTATTTTAAATCAAAGCGTACATACATATTTTTATGGCGTGACTTTCGATGACTGAAACACGCTTCAACAAGACAACAACAAATTTTCAGAAAATTTATAGTTTTTGAGGAAGAGTTGTTTACTAAAATATATTATCATTCTTCAATAAAAGTATAGAAAAAATACAAATTACGTTAACATTACTTTGCAAATTTAAATTATGAACGTACTTACCGGTTTGAGAATCATATGATTTTTTTGTCTCTGATAGCTGATTATAAGTAGGTTCCAGACATATTTATTTAGTTTTTTATATAATTATTTACAGATTTAACATATTTCACGTGCACGACTAATATCTATAATAATTTAGATAGTTCAAGATAAAACTGCTAATCGTGTGCGATTTTTTTTTAACTTTACGTTTACTAGCCCCCTTCTTTTCCGTACCTTCTAAGTTCACCCAAGATACTATTTTATAACGATTTAAAAAATATGATATATAAATGATTAATGCAGTTTTAAAGAAAAATAAAAAAAATGTAAAATTGTAAAAAAAACGATGTTAAGACATCTCTGATTGAACCCTTATATCAAAGTAGGCTAAGGCCATATGTCCATAGCAACTTTTTTTCTTAAAATGATATCAGAACTCATCCTAGATTTTCTTCATGTACTTAAGGATCACCCTGTATGAATGAGAGAAGAGTTTTGGACTTGCATCATCTTTATTTGTTATATCGCAATCTTTCGAATACAGAAAGCTGAGCAAGCCTGGACACACGGCCATCATATCAAGTGGACCGAAGCTTAAATCCTGCATAAAGACTCATACTGGAGGAAGCTTAAGGAAGTTGCTACCATACACCAGAACCCCAATTATTCTAGTAAGCCCTCATTAGATATAGGAAATATCTGGCAACCCTTGTTAAGGATGATGTAAACTTAGAATATCACACTGACTCACCTATCTAGCCTATCACATGGTGAAATTTTACCAAGGGATAAAATAAAATTCAATTCAATAATTCAATGTAATTATATATTTTGTCGGGTTTTCTTTTCGTTTTTTTTTTATCATGTGGTACTTATTTTAGGTCTGTTTTGTGCTTACCGAGGTATTTAAAGATATTTTTTCTAAAGTTTTCTAGAGTAAGCGTTCTAAAGTAGTCGGGCAGTGAGTTATATAACTTTGCAATATTAAAAGTAAAGGATCGTTCAAACATAGTATATTTATGCAGGATTGGGATTATCATACCCCGAGCTCGAATATTTATGTCATGTATATGAGATCTAAAAACCACTTTAGCATATAAATATGGGGGACTCTGATTGGATAAAATTTTATGATAAAAACAGGCCTCGTGTAACTTTCTCCTTCTCTCCATATTCAGCCACCTTGCATCAGTTAGCTTATGGGATATTCTATCTCGTCGCCAGATAAGACGTAAACAAGAGTTTTGAACCTTTTGGATTCTTTGTTTTTGATTGGATGTTAAACAATTTCCGTAAATTACATCTCTATGGTTAAATGTGGAGAGTACAGTGAGTTAGAAAGTAAAATTTTGAGTTTTGTGGATAGTTCATGGCGATTACTATAGAGAAGTTTTAATCTAATATAGGCCCTCTGGACACATTGCGTAATGTTCTGTTCAAAACGCAAGGCACCATCGAAAACCACTCCCAAATTTCTTACATTGTCTCTAAGAGGTAATACCGAGTCGCCTATCTTTATTCTTTATTATGAAGTGAGTCTTTTACATTATCGACGTCATTTTTTTTGCCGAAGATCATTACATAGCATTTTTTTGTGTTAAGATGTAAGGAGTGTTCTAAGGAAACTTTTTGGAGATTTTCAAGATCCTGACAAATAGCTTGACAACCTTTATCAACGTCCTCCTTTCTAAAGGATAAATATAACTGGGTGTCGTCTGCGTAGAAATGTTTTTCACATTTTTTAATAGCCTTTGGCAGGCACGAGGTATATATGGTATACAATAGGGGGCTAATAATAGATCCCTGGGGGATACCAGTAGTTATAGCTAGTTCGCTGGAAATCTTAGCACCGAGCTTCACACACTGTCTTCGACGAAAAACTCTTAAGAAAGTTAACAGCATGATTGATCACTCAGACCGATATAATGAAGAATCCCTAGTAATAGTCGGTGGTCAAGAGTATCGAACGCTTTTGAAAAGTCCAGAAGTGTCAAGGCACTTACTGCTCCCGAGTCGGCAGCCCGAAATATATCGTCGGTTACGATTGTGCAGTGCAGTGGAACAGCCGTGATTTTTTCTAAAACCGGATTGAGTTGCAGGCAGAATGCTGTTTGTTTCCACGTATTCTGTAAGCTGTTTGGTCATAATTTTCACAAGAATTTTTGATATACATGGCAATATACTAATCGGGCGAAGATCCGTCAGTTCACGTGGATCATTATTTTTTGGTAATGGCACTAGCGCCTTTTTCCAGCTATCTGGATAAATTGAGTTATCTATACAATTATTTATTACGTGTGTCAGAAAAGGCACGATAAATGGACAACAAAGTTCTATTATATTAATGTTTAAACCCTCATGTCCCTTAGCTTTTGATTTTATTTTGGAAATTATCTTTAACAGTCTATATCTGTCACCAATTTAAATTTAAAAGATTGCGTAATATTAACTTTAATATTGTTTTTATAAAAATTATAGAGATCGTTGTTGCTCACGTTAGGCACAGGTATGGAGGACCTAAAACAATTATTTACCAGGTTAGCATCTCTCAGATACTCGAGAATATCTACTTTACTGCCTCCGGTACCTACGCTGTATTTTTTCAGGTCCTTCCATATATTTTGGGATAGCCAAATTTTCTCTTTTTTTCGTTGCGTATAGTGAGTGTTAACAAGTTACGAATATGAATACGACATATAATTTTTTCCAATATAATTTTTGATTAACGGTATCAAAACTTTACTACATCGAATATCTCTACAAATCTGATATGTAAAGTCAAGTTACCTGCTTTCAAATAAATGGTTTTCAGTATTAATCTAAAACTATTGGTACATTCAGTACAAAATTCCCTAGGATTGCGCTGTTGCTGACCGCTTGCAAGGTCAGCTTTGCCCATCAGAGTGATTTTAACCGCTCCCACCTAGAAAAAAGCTGCCACCGCCACTGTAGAACGCTTTTTGTGCTGTACGATATTCCATGAATAAAATATTATTCCTTAGATCTTGGAGATCTGGAGACGAGAACACCCACACAATTATTCTATAACTTTGAATTACAATTATCTGCTTACTAATATATTACCACATATTTTTGTTCTTACATTATTTCACATAAAACACAAAAAGGCAACTTTTTTTCTATAAACGTTGTTGCGATACTAAAATTACAGAAGGCTCATAGAAATCATCAATTATTAATTTATCAGAAGTTATTTCAATCCACACAAAGCACGACTATTAACATTTAATATAATCAATTAACAGTAATCGGTTTTAACTTCCCATTTATTGTTATCAAATTAGTTGTGTTAGTAGTGTTTTAATATTTTTATTGTAAAGTAGCCGTCATAACAACTGTGCAATAATGAATTTAATTAAAGGTATGATAAGTAATTATATGTTTTTAAAGCCGGGGGTTACCCTTATATGTGACTTTTATTATAATACTGTATTTTTAAATTGTATATTAAAAATTACTTAATTCATAGTACAGGCAATTAAAACATAGTATTTATAAATATTTTCATATGTTACATCGAGGTAAATTTTTCTTTTTCATTATGTGAATCTCACTATTTAAATTTGGTTTTTGCAATTTAGAAATTATTCAATCAAAAAGTTGAAACTGATTAAAAAACACAATGCAATTCAACAGCGATTAACTTTTTCTAGCTTTTGATATTAAAATTGTACTTAAAATCAGACGATTATGCGCGCGGGGGAGGAGGTTTTAGTACCCCCAAAATTGAAATAGACAGACAAAAATAAAAATTAACATTTTCATTGCCTGTTTGGACTATATGGAGTATTTCGGATTGCGTTTTAGGTTTTATATCAATATTAAAATCATTATTTAATTGAAAATGAACAACTTGAACATTCGGAATAACCTAAACCAGAAATTAACACGCAACACAAGCAAAGTGTAAATGCAGACACTTTAGTAGAAAGTTTAAAATGGAAATGGCATTAAAAAAGTAACTTTAATAGTGGATCAGGCAATATATTTTTATTCATTTATTTCTTCATTTTTTAAGGCTAAAAAGTATTTTAGGGTGTGGAACAGGCAGCTAGAATTATTAAAAAAAAAGTAAAAAAATATTTAAAGAAACAAATTTAATTTACAAAAATTAAACTGTGGTTGAGTGAATTTTTATGAAGGTCGGGAGTCGCCCCAGTCATGCCCTGGGGCGCTTTTTCACTGGATTTAACATGTTGCATTTTCAAATGTTAATTTTCTCATTTCCCCCCTTGGCTGGTGTTGTTTTTGTATAATAATTTAATTGCAGTAGGAAAACCAGAATTCGCACTATTTTACAAATCCTTAAGAAGACATAAAATTAAGCCGAATCGTTGATACGGCAACAGCAAAATTTCCAAAAACTGGGATGAGGATAAATTAATAAAATAAAAATGTTTGTTCCTAATGCATATGCAAAATAGATTTTCCGCACTCGACTGCTTCGCGTCGTTTTTGCAACGGCAGCCGTGTTCGGGAAAATATAACTTTGCGCACTTTTTAGGAAAATAATTTTTTCCCTATAAATTAAAATTTTTAAAATACGAATGAAAAGCTGCAAGTTTCAAAACAAAAGGCGAGAAGGTATGCTTTAACAATCGATTATATTATTATAGAACTTAAAATTCCTTCATCTGACGCAATAAAAAACGCGAAAGAAAAAATTCATGATTGGCAGATGCACTATACTGAACGTAAGAAGGGATTATTCTATAAAGCAATTTTTCCTATAATTCAAATAACTTCTTCGTTTAATAAAATATCAAAAAGAAATTTAATAAAAATTATTTCAAGAATCCGAACTTCTCATGCTTCATACCAAAAACATAAAAAAATAATAGGTTTAGTTGGCACCAAGTATGGTAGTTGTGGCAGAATAGGCGACGTGAAACATTGATTCTAGAATTTATCAATCTACAAAATAGCTTAAACTCACTGTTAAATGATCTGGGTGACTTCGTGTCAAGGCCGTTCAATTTGAGTCACTTTATATCATTGAATGGCGTAAATATTTACATATTTATATCATAGATAAAACAAAATAGAATTATATAATATATGCAAAAAAAGAAGAGAAAAAATAACAAAATAATGAAAAGTAACAGCAATACATTAAAAAACATATAAACAAATAAAAAAAAGGAGAAAAAGCTATACCTATATAGAAATAAACAAATAAAAACCCAAATATTAAAATGTAATGTATCATACCTAATTGCAGTGAAAAAAAGGATATATTTCTTTTTCAAACCTTATTCTTTTAAAAAACTAAAAAAAAGAGATAAGAAGTCTTTAGACTACTAAATCAAAAACCGAAGCTGGCAATTTGGTTTAGACCAGTGTTATTAACGTAATACACACACATACACACCATCTCCCTCACCCTCCCTCACCCTCCCTCACCCTAGCACCAACTCACACACAACGTTTTTAAATTTAGAAAACTTTATTAGTGAATACAGTTGTTCAGGTTTAGGAATACTTATCAGTGTTGTTTGCATACAATAATTAAGATAGACAACTGATTTTACTTTCTGTTTTGTATTCTATTTCATTAAATGCTAAAAACCCTTTGAAATCATGAATATCTTATTCCGCGTATAATATAAAATAACTGTGTTTCGGGTGTGCAAAATGGTAGTATTTATATAAGTTTTAATTATTATTAAAATGGTATCTATTATAATATTATAGCTAGTAAATAAAATAGTAGAATTTAGTGTCCATTAAAATATATAAAACGAAAATTTAGCAGCAAGCGGACAGAGTAGTGCGTTTATCTTTTGCATTAAAGTACACAGAGATGCCAAAGGAAATGGGGCACAGGTAGACAAGGAAAGGCTGTTTCGTCCTAGTTGGGGCTCATTAGAAAGCCATAACCTGTAAGCAATTCTCAATAGAGCAAAAATATATTTTCAAGATATTCTTAAGAATAAATATATGATGAAAACCTAGTATCGCCATCTGTTGGAATCAACTGAATGCAAGAGATAGCCATCAGACGTGAAAACGTAGAATTATAAATAAACTAAGTACAGTAGGCCACACATCCAGTATAGAAAGCATTTTTACGCTTTCCATTACATCTCTACAGTTTTGTAGATTCATATCTAGATTGCGCTGCAGTAAATTGCTTAGAGGTTATGGAGTCCCAACAAGGACGAATAGCCTGCCATTGTCTACCTGTGCCCCAGGGAACCCATTACCTTTTGCGTTCCTGTGCACTTTAATGCAAATGATAGACGTACTACTCTGTCCGCGTGCCGCTAAGTTTTCTTCTTTTTCTTCTGGCGTCCATTAATTATGGAATAGTTAAAAAGTACTTTTTATTTCTTGCCCTTCTTTCGAATTAGGTTTTTTACCTCTTTGTTTGCTGGACCTACAGTTTAACGTGGGTTTCGAACCACGATCCTCGGTCATGCGACACCCCCCAAGGGCTATTAGCCGTTGGTTTCTTGCCGTTGCATGACCTACCGATTGGGGAGTGTGTATTTTCTTCCGCACCCCACGAGATGTTCAATCTTATCCGGTCTGGTTACCGGCGTGAATGGAGTGGAGTGGGTTGGGAGATGATACATTTTACATTCTTCCCTGCATTCTTAAACTTACTAAATCTCGGACATACTTTTTTTATTATGCGTATGACCACTCCGGGGATCAAACCTTGATCGGCACGGTCGAATGCCAATACCTCACCTCTGAGGCACTGCCGCGAAGTCTAAAAGTACTTGAATTTCAAAAGCCCATATTTTCATCAAAATTGAATCAATCCGTTCCATTTTTAGTTAATTGGGTAGGATGCCTCTTGAACTACTAAGTACAATAATTGGTTTGACTTTTTTGACACTTTGTCATTTTTATAAAGGGTGATGGCTAAAAAATCAAGCTGTGTAAAATCTGTTGTTTCTAAAATACGATGCTATAAAAATTATATTTTATTATTGTGTTGGTTACAGATTTATGTCAGGTACTTACTACAGCGCAGTACCGTTCGCGTTAGTTTAAAAAACTAATTTATAAAATCGTCATATTGAACATGACGCTGCTATGAGGAGGTCACTGTATATAAAATATTCTGAAACTAAATTTTAGTAAAATAGGGAGAAATAACACTCAAAGTCAACCTTTACTAAGATATATTTTATAAGAAAAAATTTACTTGGTTCTACATATTTCAAACGTAGAAACGTTCATCTTTAGGAGAAGTATAATTATAGTAAGGAAAATTGTGAGTGACACCCTCATAGAGCTTTTGAGGAATTTAAATACTTAAAGAGAATAATGCTTACAGCAAAGTAGCGTGAAAATGGTACTACCAGGTCCTGAAGATAAAAATGGGAGTTAAATGGTATTTCAGGATGAAAAATGAGAACCGTTATGTGTGAATGACCTAGAGAAGTAACTGTAAGTTAAGTGGTGAAGTATATTGTTGAGAAGTTGTAGTAGAACGAAAAGATGAAAAATTATGAGTGTTGGTAAGATAGATGTACCATTGATGTCGTAACAGTATGAACTGTGGTGTTCGAAAACAATAAAGGTTGACTTTGAGTATTATTTCTCCCTATTTAACTTGCCACTTTACTTCAAGTATGGACTACTTCCATAAAATAAATTTTAGTAGTTTTATAAGCAAGTTGCGGGTGAAAAATACGCAATCGTGCATGCGGATAGAAGTTTTAAAAATGTTGGATACATTTTTTTAAAATTGTCCTTTAAAATATGATTTATTAAATTACTCAAACGTAATATTCTTTGTGTTGTCCCCTGGATAGGGCTAAGTTTTAGAGCAACTAATTTCTAAGCTGACGATAGTGCGAAATTAAAACTCCCATATGACGTGATCTAATTGTCGAGTAGTTACATTATGTAGCCAAAAATAATAAATTAACATTAACCTGATAATTAAAAATGTACAAATTTTATTTGAATTTAGTTGTAATATCTAATGATAAATAAAATTTTTACACAAAATGTCGTCCAACTCATACGTATAAAATTAAAAATTGTTTAGATATGGTTTGTTAATTTGATTAAAACGTTTTTTTAAATATTTTCGGAAAAAATTAGCGATCATTAAAAACATTTTTTGTGCTATTGTTACTGTAAAATATGGGAAAATGATTTAGTTGTGATATTAAGCTTGTGGTGCATCTCTTATGTTTCTGATTTAAAATTTGATTTTTTATTGTGTAATATATAAAACGAGAGAACTTAACTTTAAAATATTTTCTTTACATATTCTTATGTATATTATCTCTGAAGGAAAAAGTTTGTGATCATTTCGCTAATTGTACCAAGAAAGTTACGAAAATACACGGTGATCCTGAATTAAACAAGTTTTTAGTACCGCCGTGTCAATAGTAAGTATTCTTATTTGTATCCGAGTGACAAAATTTTAGTAATAACGTTTTTAATACCTACATTTTTCACCTAATATGTGAATATGCTTCCTAGTGCCAGAGTAGTGGACAATAAAATTTCAGTCATTGTCCTGTATTTTGTGGTACTCTTAAAGTATTAGGAAAAAAAGTAGTACGAAGAGCTGAACATTCCCGGGGGACCGTAAAGATTTCATGTCGAGGTGCAAGCTGAGACTGACAATATTGAGTCCGGGAATGTGGCTTTTTCTATGAGGTATACGTTAGTACATTGTATACCTAGTAGAAAAAGCTGAACATTCCAGGACGACCGTAAAGATTGTATGTCGAGGCGCAAGCCGAGACTGACAAAACGGAGTCCAGGAATGCGGCTTTTTCTACGACGTATACCTACTATTTTTCCGTAAATCGAAAATTATTAAAAGGACATAACTTATTACAATCAACTTGTTAACATTTTGAAATAAATATAATTAACTTTGTTCACAAATAAAGGATGCCATTAAATATTTGTGTTGTAACTATGGAAACACAGTAATATTGAATTGTCAAGCATGACACATTTTAGTTTACAAGTAGCCGTACAGAAGTAATATTTCCTTACAGTAAAATAATAAATATTTCCTAACAGTTATTTTCCGTTGCCTAGTAACGACTAAGTGTAAAGAAATATTGACTTTTTTTTTTCAGAAATGTTATCAAGAATGTCAATATTTACGATTGATTTTCGGAAAAAATTATTATTGAATTAATTAGTTACCTATTAAATAATGGTCAATACTTTAGGGTTTTCCAATAATTTAATTATTGATTCTTAAAAATATCTAAAAAGGTTTCCTTTTGATAATAATAATTCTTTCTTTAAGACTCTTAGACGTATTTAAACAATTAAAAAACTTATGTCGGATTGCACAAACATTTAAAAAAATAACGAACTAACCAGCAAGTTTGACGGTAACATATATTACATTGGCAGATATACTTTTTTCACAATCAAAGCGGCCCGATTACCTTAACTCTTAATTTACTTATTAGGCAATTTCAATTGTGAGTAAATAATACCTGTCAACATGATGTTTGTCACATTCAAACTTGCTGGTTAGTTAATTCTGGTTAAAAATCTGTGTGCACCAATCACCTTTATGTCTGTTTGATCTTAAAGTATCTAGATTTACTATTTAATATTTTTTGTGTAATGTAACGAGAAAATCAGGGTTATAGAGTATTTTAATTTTAACTTTAAATGGTATTATAATAAACGCTTTAATAAAAAAAAAGGATTAACATCCCCATAAGCTGCTAGTAAAATAAAAAAAATTAGAGTAAGATCCACAAATATAACATTGTTGTTAACACTTCTGTCTTCCGTAAAAAACTTAAGCGATAATACCACCTGTTGATATTACACAGAGGTGTATTCAGTAAATTAATATAACTAATTAACTAAACTACATTTGTTTTGCTGGTCATGGCTAACTAGAAAAATAAAAACTATAGTTTTTTTTTCACTAAAATTTATACAAAAATCGAAATATTGGCAAAACTAATAAATTTAGGTATTACTTGACAATAATAAAAGATACTCACAATATCAGACGAGCTTAATAAATGTAGGGTGTTTTATTTGAAGAAACAGAGTTATTGTATTATACAATTATGCATATTTGGATGTCAACATAAAACACCCTGTACAACATTTTAGGTACTTAAAGATTTAGGGAAGTTTTTCTATCCTTATACTTAAGAGCTTACTAGAAATTTTCGATTTTCGATACTCTTATTGAGAAATACAGATCATTCTTTATAATCATGTTTTTTCCAAAATATTTTAAGAATTTTGCATTTTGTTTGGCAACGTTGAAAAATATTAAAAAACTAAATATGGCTTCATATGGATAATTTCGTAAGGAAACAAAAAATGCTAAAATGTATAGGGTGTTTTATTTTAAAAAAAATGTATCTTTTTATTGTCCTACTTTTCTGAAACATCCTGTATGTTTAAAAATAATTTTATAACATATATTTTTTTATACTTCACAACTTTTATAGAAACTTTTTTTTGATATCTTTAATAGTAGAGACGGTGGTATATTACTTTGTGAGATAAATGGGCCACCCTGTAAATTTACACTAATAAAGTTTGTTCCGCTATTCAAATTTTCAAATGTTAATAACTAACTTTTAAAACTTGAACATCGATTCGCTAGAAATAATGATATTTGCGGTTGAATATTAAACAGGTTTTAACGAAATTGTATGTATAGTTTCAGAGAAATTCGCGTTTGCAATATCGTTTAGCGGAATTTTGGTGGCTGGGAAAAACTGGCTATCACGATTAAAAAGGCAAAACTATTGTTTTAAAAAAATATATATTTTGAAAAATTTGCCTGTGAAATAATATTTACTGGTTAATAATTTATAAATTTTTAAAAACTTAAAATTTAAATTTTTGGAACAAAACTTCGATATTAATCAAAATATATTAAGAGCTTTCCATAACAGCGTTAAACACGGCATCGTTTTCTGGCTTATCTAATTGAAAATTAAATACAAACATTTTACTAAGTTTTTTTTTAGAATCAATTATATAGGTTTAAATTTAATCATCCGAAATGCAGAACATAAAAATAAAAATATTGTGGCTATTAACGTTAATTTCTTATTTTCCATTAAAATTACGATTCCCCGATATTATATTAAAAATCTCCATTGACGCCGAGCCACTTAATTCTCGTGAAATTTGTTTTTATAATATTTTGTATATAAAAAGGACATTTTATTGCCATCGCCAGGCACAGGTACAATTTGCGCGATGTGGTGGAAATGTACTATTTGTTTGTAATGACTCATCGACTACAGCTTGCTTTTAAGAAACAATATTTTCTTATAACTTTTTTCGTATCTCTGAAAAAATGAAACTTCTGCCAGTTTGAATTTTTTACATAATATTTGAAAATAATTGTCATAATTATTTATTAACACTCGTCGCAGCTAAAACATGTTGAGCTTTTTTTTTCTGGGCTATGCAGAATTGAAAACTCATTCTACACCATTAATGAATATCTTGGTGGTTAATATTTGTACTTCTACATTGGAGTGTCCACCAATAATATTTTAATTTTTGTCTCGTGTAAGTTTGTTTATAGATTCTGTTACTGTATTCTTGTGCTACTGAATGTTTTTTAATGTTTTTAAATTTGATAACTAATTTTTATACTTATTATATAGATTTATATTTAAGACATTGTTAATGCTTGTAAGAGTCTTCTTAACAATAAAGGATAAATAAATAAATAAATAATGTCGATAACATATTTTGAAAAAACAAGTGCATACAAAAGTTTTCTATATGGTGTGGACACTGTATAATTATATAATAGTAGTTTATAATTTCTGATTTATTTTCCTAATGCAATAAACAGCCTAGATTTTGCTAAAGGTAACTCGTTCCGGTAGTCTTTTAGAATTGACCTAGTCTTATTTTGAATAAATAGAAAATATATGTCACTTTTTTTCTGATGTAGATATGTTTTTTTTTTCAGGTTCCCAAATCGGTTATCAGACTATGAATTCATCTACTCAAGATTTAGAGTCGAAAGGTGGTAGCACTGGTACATTGCCAGATATCCAGAAGCCAAAAGTATACCCAATAAGATGGTTGATACTTATACTTTTTGTTTTATTCTCTGCCTCAAATGCTATGCAATGGATACAATATTCCATCATCAGTCCTGTGATAAGAGAGTACTATGGAATATCTACTGAATGGGTTAACTGGACGTCTCTCATTTATATGACTTTGTACATTCCATTTATCTTTCCTGGAAGTTATTTGTTAGAAAGACTAGTAAGTTCCCACTTTATTATTAAATGCCATTTGACACCGTTCAATAAAATATATTAACTAAAATTACAATTAGGTGAGACTGGATAGTGCATTGATGGAATCCAGAAACAAAATTAAAATCTTTGTAATTAGTAGATCCATAAGAGTTATCTGCCTTCAATGGAGGCTCGCATATAATCTTCAGCTCATGGTCATCGTCCTTTGGGATCAATCAACTATTCTCGGCACAGCTTGGACTCTCGTGTTTTAACACTTCTCGTGTATCACATACTTTGACAGGAGCTCATCACGTCTCTGTAGTGCGACATGAAAGATGGCGCAGAACCCACAATTAGGATCGGGAGTGTAATTTTTTACAACTATATTTCTTTTGTTTAGAACTCCCCAAACCTTTTCCTAGTGAAGCGCACCTTTTCAACGAATGGGGAGTTTTTTAACTAGGTTTTTTTCTTTTTCCACTAATTTTACGCTTTCTACGGATTATGGCAGTGGGTTGAACTCTAATCTTAATACCTTTTCTCGATGTTTTGTTTTGTGAAACAGCTAAAAACCCTTTAAATTTAGAATATTTATGTGATCCACTTAAAAGGACTGATATAGAGGCTCCATACTTTTCAGTATTTCCCAAGTATGTTGTAAGTGCTGGTACATAATTCACTGGGTCATCAATCAAGTGATCGAAAACATTTTCTTTGTGCTCGTTCCATTTCAATCCTAAATTTTCAATTACTTCACTATAATGGTTTAAAAGGTTTTTTTTCGTCTCATTCCTTCTTGTTCAATTTTGATGCAGCAGCTATTTTTTACGTTTTTTTTAATATTATCCTCAGTTATCGTATATAAATCGTCTACTAAATGAGGAAGAAATATATTTTCATTAGGAGACTCTCCTGCAGCAAATTCAAAAAGAAATACTTTATTTATAGATGATATTACGTATATCAAACTTGGATATCACTGCAGCTTGATGTTTACAATGTTTGCCATTACATTTAATGACGCATGTAAAAATGTTGATAGTCATATCTATGTCATAAAATAATTCTATATTGGAAACATTTTGAACTCGATACTGTTGATTTCCAAATTCTTCGATTGGTGGTACAACATTAACTTGTTTACCTACTTGAATAAAATCTATGCTTTCTTTTTCTTTCTAGTAGATAACTGCATTACTTATTAATTATTAATTTTAATTGCTAATAATAATAATTAATCATATTTAAAATAACTTACTAGTTAAAATACCAGACGAAGTAGAGGGCAGCGTAATAGATAGCTGGTTGTATAGTTGCATATTCTACTAACATAATAACCGTCCGGCATCAAATCAGGTAAGCTTCCGCTGGCGATCTGTGAATGCTACCGCTGCGCTAAACTGCCAACTTGTTATGAGGTAGATTAACTAGATAACAGCTCTAAAAAAACATTATGGGAAGAAAGTTAAAAACAAATAATTCTGGAGAATTTGTACGTGATTGCGTATTTTTGCAATTTTTTCGATATCCGGATATATCAATCGAGAAGTTAAATCATTGGGCGCAGCTGTTCTATGTATTGCAGTTCCTTGAAATAATATTTGGACTATAACCTACAATAAGAAAATGTCAACGTCAAGTAGTGTTAATTATCAAGTATACTCTAGTCGATGGATCATATTAGCATTATTTGTGGCTGATTCTGCCCTTAATTGTCTACATTGGAGCCAATATTGTATTATTATAAAAGTAGTAACAAAATATTACAAGATATCAGAAACATGGATTTTGTGGACATCTTTAACTTTTATGGCTTTTTATATTCCATTTATTTTTCCTGCCAGTTTTTTAATGGACAAGTGGGTAAGCCGTATTGCAACTATTTAGCTTGAACCAAAAAGGATACAATTACATATTTTTTCAAGTAGTTTTGCTACTATAGTTTGATGTTACTATTTTAATATTTGTATAGAAAATATGACCCTTTCTTATTTATTTACAAACACAGAAAATACAATTATATATATTAATAATGACATTGCTCAACAACTCCTATTCTAGGAGTTGTTGCATTGCTACCAAAGGTGATAAGGTATATATTTATAGTGACACGGAATTATCGCCCTGGTGAAAATATCTGTATCCCGTTTTGAGGTTTCAGGTGCCCGAAGGTTCTAACGCCAAAATTAGGGACTAATTAATGATTTCATATAACATTACCTACCCTTTTACAGAAGAAGTAATGACATTACTTCAAATTACATAATGTAATACCAAGTATTTACAATTACTCATGACACACTTAGAAAACGGTTATTGAAAATTAATTACATATTTAGCAACAAAAAAGATACTTAACAGCTGAAGAAAGAGAAACTAAAACAATCGCTACTTAGTATCACTAGATTATGTAATTTATAGCGCTCATGTGACAGCAATGAAAAAAAAAATGATTAACTTCTGCCCCAAATGCCAAAATTGTGCCCTTACAATTACAGGCTCGATGCATGTCATCATTTGAAAATACATAACAAAAATTTTAAAAAAGTAGGTGTGTTGTTATTAATACTAATCATTCATTAAATATGCGAGGTTAAAAGGCTATGTTAATTGACATTAATAAATAAATAATAGTTTTGCCAACCTTTGTCATTTCCAAAAACTTCAATTTTACGTATTTAAAAGTGGTTTTGAAAGCGAGAAATAGTTGGTGGGTACATATTCTATAAATATATTATCTCTAATAATGATCTTACCATTTTATCGAACACATAGTCCCTTTTAAATTACTAATTTATTTTCTCCATATGAGTTTCCTTTCTCCACTCTAAACTGAAATCAAAAATAATATTAATATATTATTTACGATTGTTTATCCAGTTTTCATATTCTCATCTACTGCAATATTCAGTCTATTCTCTTCTCCATGATATGGTTGATAATTTTGCCCAAAAATCACTCAAATTTACTTAATGCTTTTATCAATTTACTTCGGTAGTATGTTCTTCATTCCCATAAATAAACTAACTTTCAAAATCTATTAAGATGACATTTACCAATTTTCCTTCTAAAACCGTTTTATTCTATATAACTCTTGATAATGATTACATGGTGGAAAAAGATTTTAAGTGTCTCATTTCTTTTATTCTAATTACTAAGTTACTGCTATTAAAATAAAGTCGCTTTATGGTTCATCATGTTAAATCGGAAGTTGCAACTTCCTTTACAACAACTAAGATAGAGAATAAAAAACTAAAATAGGGAGATAAAAATAATTTTTCTCTAAGATTCGCCGTTGCATATGCATCAGCCTGTCAAAGTCTGAAAATGTCATATTTTAAACGTCAATATCTCAAAAACAATTGAATTTAGACCCATGACATTTTATACAAAATATATGTGAAATTTTATTGGGAATTATACAGGGTGTAAACCCGGAAATCCTGATATGATAACCTTCGAAGAAACAATATTTTTAAATGTCACTTTGCTTTAATAAGTGAGAAAATTCACCTTTTGTGTTTTAGATCCCGACGCCTTCACTGCCAGACCCAAGTGCGTTTGTTTTGATTTTTAACTGTCAAACTAAAAAAAGAAGGTCAGTGACTTTACAATGTTGCATGACAGTGACCTACTAAATAAGAGTTCACTGACCTTATGTCTATAGGTATATTTAAACTTTTTAGAAATTAAAATTAAACATACTCCGCAAGAATCCTTAAAAACTGGCATAAAAACCATAATAAAATAAATAAATTCTTCTAAATCGAATCTGCGATTCACACTTTGAAAATTAACCCGTGTATTTCACAACAAAAACAACACGTTATTTAAGCCACATTGAAAATTCTTTGTTAAACTATTTACTTTATATGGGGTCCTTACGAAAGCACCTGTTTTTGTTCATATTTTCTTTTTTCTGCAATAAGACCGACAAAAACCTTTCGTTACTTTCCCAACGCAAATACGTTTAAGCTGTACGCCGCTAGCGATGGCGCTGATGATTTAGTGATGGGCAATGTGTATTGATGGTTTTCTAAACATCGGTTTTTCGTTACCGACGTTCGATATTTTGCCATCGATAATAAGAGTCACAACCAATGATGAAACCATCGATGTTTAACCTTTGATGTTTGATACTGCCTTTTAATATTTGACGTCACATTTTTATTTAGAAACTAGTTTGGGAGGCGGAGTTTTAGCACGCCTAAGACTGGCGAAACAAAACATCGATGAACCTCGCTCATCACTAATTTAATTTGCAGTTATGGACAAAAGCATTGAGTCACCCAGCAATGCACCAAGTATGTCATCTTGGAATAAAAATTAACCTTTTCGTGTCTTGTTCGTGTATTATGTAAAAACATATTTTTATTCCGTCTAGTTGTCTCCGTAAAAAGCGGGGTAGGTTTTTTCTTCGTGGAATAACATCATTTGAGAACAAAATACGATCGTTAAAAGTCAAAGAAAACACAGCAGAGTTTCACACTATCATGAGTCTCAAGATTTTTGGCGAGTTTCTCTTTTAGAATGTAAAACATTAAAAACTAGTAAATAGGCACGGTCGCTAGTGGTAAATAGGTATCGTTATTTCTTATTGATGCAACTTTTAATCTAAAATTTAAGTACCTATTCTACTTTATGTTAGGCTGCTGATGATTCCGTATTTATTTTATTATTTTTATTTAGCTAAAAAATAGTTTCTTGTTTACTAAACACAATCAGCTGATGCAATTAGTTCATCTAAACCCATATGTTTTATTTACTGTACACCTGATTTTGACAGTTTGATATTTGGCAACGTTGCGACATCCATCTCTCTCACTCGCTAGGCTAGGTTTTTACTAGTATCTCTCACTGTTTTACATTGAGAACTTCATGGCTTTTATTCATTGGCGTCGGGCTGATTTTAGGGGTCCTTACCCCACTTTTTATATGGTCGATTTAAAAAAAAAACTACGGAGTGTTTTTCTAGGACACCCAAGAAGTCATCCATTTAAATATAATAGGGCTATTCCATAACACGCTGTAAAGGGTGTTATGGAATATTTTTAAAATATGCCTCTTTTAAGTCCATAACTCATGTTGGTTTAGAATTTTTTAAAAGTTCCTTGATAATGATTTAATATTCCTTCCCCGCTTTGTTGGCGGACCCGGTATACCCATTATACTTGGATAGTGAGATGAAAAATTAATTTGGTCAAATTTATAAGAAATATATAAGTACGTAGGGGAGAGTCTGGAACAGTGGCCACCATTTTGCAAAACCAATCAAATAAACCAGATTTTTCACTTTTTACTAACTCTTATATCAATAGAATATAGAGGCGTCATCTCCTCTGATATTACCAGATTATGGGACTGAAAAAACAAAAACTAACGATAATATTTTCATTGCAAAAACATGTTACAAAGTGGCCACTGTACCAACAACAGTGGTACAGTGGCCACTGTAGTATGGTACATTGGCCACCATAATGGTAGGTACAGTTCCTTTGAGAAATAGGGATATAGAAAACAACTTAGACAGAATAATATTTAATTATAATAATATTTTAATTATAATAATTATAAGTAGTAGGTACTTGTAACCAAAAAGCAACTCAAGCATATTTATATTGCAACTAAAATAACAAATTTAAGTATTTTCAAGCAGGTTACCAGATATTGTACATGGATAAACTTATGGAAAAAGAAAATAGATTTGCTGATCTAGTAGTGCCACCCACTTTGAGAGGTCTTTGACGGATATTATCAAAAAAATGTTGCACTACTGGTTTATTGAACCCCATCGCTCTTCCTAAAGATGTGGCTTCTGCTGACCTTACGGACAGTTCTTTTCGTCTTTTCATAAAACCGTTGAACCATAACCTTCTGGCGGTACTATTTTCTTCCCACGAGGCAGGTATTTTTTTTCTATTTGCAACTGCCAAATAATACGCCAACTTTCGAGCACATTTTGGAGTCATACCATGATGAAGTTTGGTCATGGTTTGGAAATATTCACTGAGAACGTCTTCTTCACAAGAAAATATTTGACTAATTCTGTAATTAGGAGTCAGTCTTGGTGTCCCCTTCAAAAATGGCGAGTTCCAGTTAATTTGGTCTGCGTTATTCTTGCATTTTTTCAAATACCGCCTAAGTGTAGTACGGGGAATGTTGTGTTTAATAGCCGCGGCTTTAGCTGATAACCCACTATTAAGCACATCAGAAATTGTATTTCGGATGCTTTCGGATGTAGTTTTTCCAATTTTAACATTTGTTTTTTTTTCGGCGAGGCATTCTTTTAAGAAAACTCTGAAATAAAAGAAAATATAAGACGTCAAAATTGTACTATATATTTTTTCAAACTGAGGTACAGTGGCCACCACTTATTAACCTAATTAAGTAGTGGCCACTGTACCTACATTTAACATGGCCACTGTACCAACAATCACATGTTTTTGAGAAAAACTGTCAAACAGAAAAAATTCTCCATGCAATAAAATAATTTTTATACCAATAAATACTTACATGATGTAGGTTTAAGTCACCAGTCCTAGTTTATTTTTATATATATTTGTTTAGTCACTAACGACAATTTCACTGCCTTGCTGTAATTTACTTTACACACTAAAATATTAGGTTAGATATATTTGAAGGGGAAAAATATGACATTATTACAGATAACTTCGTCGATGTAGTCTGTGCTTGATACGCTACTTTTATACTAGATGGCAGCACCAGATAATGTTTCAAAAGAAAATAGCGGGCAGGTGGCCACTGTTCCTGGGTGGCCAGTGTTCCAGACTCTCCCCTACTTATGTACATTCTCACTGACGACGAGGATGACGCAGGTTTATAAATACATTTTCCTCAAAAACTATAACATCATAACACTAATTAGATAAATAACGTTTTCTATGAATAATATTGTTAACACCAATGGTCTAAATGTTTATAGATTTAGAATATAATTTTTGCCACCTTAGTTTTACGATAAAGTACGCTTTTAAAGTTGACATATTATAATTTTTTTCCGGTTTTTACCAGAACTTCTCTGCTTAATGATTTATTTATCGTATTTATCATTTTTGTTGGTTCGTATGATTTTAGAGCATCGTGACGTTATTAATTTACACAAAACACTTATTTTCATCAATAATTTTGACATATTTAAGTACCCTAAATAATCAAATGTCTTTATAAATGCGTTTTAAGCAATTAAAAAAATCAAATGCCTGTCATGACTAATTAATTTTAATTGCCTTTTATTGTGTTGCGTTAGTTGGTGCATTGTGTCTGAAAATTTACCTTGATATTTAGAACAGCTGAAAAATAAGTTATAAATTTTGACACTTAATTAGATTTTTTGTTTGTACCTAAGAATAAGATATTTGGCGGTACACCAAGGACGCTATCGCGGAACACTAGTGTGCCTCGGAACACAATTTAAGCTACGCTGCTTTAATGCATCATATTTAAATATACTGTGTTTATAGTTCCATGTCTCACAGTGGTTGAAAAATGGTATCTGAGCGATGGAAAAGGCTCAAAATTAAACATGTAAATAAAATAAAATTACCACGGTAAAGGATACCTTCTTCTGTACATATTAAAGGCCCACTACATTTTGTAGTCTTAGTAATGGTTTCGAGAATAATGATCTAGGGAGGTAACGGCATCGGTGCGATAAAAAATAAATAATTTTTGTCTGTTTGAAGGTTGGAGACAATGATGTTTCTTGAATGATAGAAGAGTTTTGCACTTGCATTGTCTTTATTTGTTTTACATCACAACGTTTTAACTGGAAAGTATTTCCAGTCGTCTTCAGTTGAATACTAAATAAGTACTATAACTACAGCTCTATTTATTCTAGCTAGATGGACTGAAGCATAACTGAGATGGGCGCAGTCATGCGTTTAGTTCGTGTGCGGTATTTTAAATTTACATCTACTTAACAAAGGTCTCCAGATATTTCTTATATCTAATGAGGGCTTACTAAAACAATTTGGGTTCTGATATATGGTAGCAGCTTCCTTGAACTTCCTCTTCCTCCAATCTGTTTCTTTATGCAGGATTTGAGCTTCTGTCTAATTGATGTGATGACCGTGTGTCCAGGCATGATTAACTGACCTGATTTTTCGGTTTGTCCTTTAAGTGTGTTGTTTCTATGTTCCTTGATTATAGTTTCAAGTGGCCTTAGAGTCTCACCAATGTAAGATCGGCCACATTCGCAGGGGATCTGGTATACACAGTTTTTCCTGTCTTTTTGACTTATTGGTTTCGTCTTCGTCAGGTCGCTTCTTAAAGTGTCTTTCGAGCCGAATACCGTATTGTTGTTGTATCGTTGTTTTAGTCTTCTAAAAGATTAGGACAAAAGAAAGAATATGAAATGTATTATACAGTAACCATTGTACCATTTGTTGCTTATAACTTTGTTAAGATGATCCATTCAATTGATGAACATACCTTCCCTTTCAAAAGAAATACTTCTTGTTCTTGTTCCAATGTTTTTGTTTAACATTTGCTATATCATTTTATTATTAATTATTCGTAACATCGACTTTGACTACCTGCCAAACCGGTTCCTTGGAAAAGCAAAAAGCGATGTTCAAGCTCGTACTTACAAAGGGACCGACGCTAGTGAAACTACTGGTCTTTGGTCTATATTCTGTGCTATTACTAATGCATTGTAGGAGTAGTATTGACTTCAGGACGTCCATAAGTCGCATTTAATCCAATTATTCAACAAAATAGTAGAAACTCTATTGAAATTTAGAAATAGCTGCATTTAATTATGATGCATGTTTGTTTAGGAATAAGTATTTCGTTAAATTCTTTGCATCGTTTAGATTATTTTTGTACCTAAAAATACATTTTAATTTAATCTCAATAAGTAGGTACCTATACAACTAAACATCAGTTTGTATCATTTTAATTACTAAAAGTAATTATACTGAGGTATGTAGGTACGTGTTTATATAAAAAAATATATAAATTTCCTGTTTTCGGGAAAAATATTACTTCATTTTTTAATTCTGTTTTCTGTTTACAGAACATATTATAACGGTTTTAATATACATTGTTCTGGTTTTGGAATGAGAAATTAAAAATAGAAAAAAAAATAAATGTAAGATTTATTTTAAAGGAATTGTATACAAATTAAGAAAAAGGTCCTGTAAACGTTATCGCTGTTGTTGTTGCTGCTTTGTTTTAGCCATGATGACCCAATAAATGTCAAAAATTTAATAATTTTTTTAATAAAAAGGATTTGTTTTTTATTCATAGTCTTAGCCTGCCTCTATTGCATTAGCAGGCTAATCTCATAAGAAGTAATTTTAATAATTGCAGAAATGTTATTGGATTCTTTTCACAATTTCAATACAGGAATGGAATTTATCTGTTGCATCCACATACTTCGTTCAGAAATAAATTTAATGAATCAGCTGTTGACCACATTGTGCGAAATCTGTTGTTAATGTTAGGTATTAGTTATGTGATATCATATCTAATTAGAATAAAAACAGCAGCATGTATGTCTACACTAAAAACATGGCAGACATTGTACATAACTAAATCTATGCTTATTTTATATTAGTAATGCAATGTTACTATTATTATTATAATTAATAGCATACTACCTATCTATTGGTAGTATTATTACTATATGGGAAATGTAATATACATCGGTAGATATACCTACTAACTGTATATTATTGTATTTCTACATTATTCTAAAATTCAAATGTAATTAAATTTTAAATTCCTTTTTTCTAATTAATGAATAGTGGAATTACTTTTTATTCTATCGATGGTGTCTTCTGGTTCCAGTTTTGGTTGCCAGAGTATTTGTTGCCTCTTCCGATCTAGTGACTCGCAATGGCAAACTATGTGCTGTAGAGTTTCCCTGTCTTGTCCGCATAATCTGCAGTCAAGGTCTCCATTGTACAGTTGCATTCCAGACGGTTCTTGACAGCCATGTCCTGTCAGAATTCTTGTAATGGTTCTCAGCGGGTTCCTGTTCATTTGACTCCACTGGTTCATAAGTCTTGGGTCTAGATTCCTAATGAAGCTTTTGCTGTTGTATAATCCCTGTCTTTTGCTCTAGTGGATTTTATGTTCACTCCTGATCCATCGCTTTATGTCATCTCGTACCGTGCACCTTGGTACCCCAAGTGCCGGTTCTGGAGAATTTTGGACTTGCACTGTCTTTATTTGTTTTGAACTACAACGGCTTCAGGTCACTGTACATGTATAGGAGATACGCCGCGATTTAAGACAAATAAAGACACTGCAAGTCCAAAACTCTTCTGTCCTTACCATTATTTGTTTTAAAAATAAACAACTAACAAATTATCGCACTAATTGGCACCCATAAATTAGATAATAATAATCAAAATCTAAACAACAATAACAAAACAAGTAAATTATGAGGAAATTATTTGACACTATAGATTTTCCCGATTATAAAATAAGAACTACTCCCGCAACAACAAACTTGCAACTTTCGTTGAACCTCAAAAATTAGTGGGAACTAGCCTGAATAAATTTTTTTCGTCCCTAATGCAACTGGTAGAATGCATTTAATTCTCTTTTATTCACGGTATAAGTAGGTACTGTTAAGTGTGGATTGGTTAAAAACGAGGGCTATTTAAAAAAAATAGCAATAGTAAACGATAAACAAAGTTCGACTCGATGTTGGATGATAGATTTTAAACTTAGTATAAATAAAGTTGAAAAGAGAGTTTATGTGGGAGGTCATTAACTAAATAAACTTGGATAAGAGCTGCCAATGGCTATTACTATTTACATATTATCTCTTATAAGTTACCCATTATAAAGAACTGGTACACTAGCGAGTTAATAAATAAATAAATTTATTTTAGGGTCTTCGGTTAGCTATAACTATTGGAATCTTCGGAACATGTCTTGGGGCCTGGATTAAAGTAGCATCAGTGGATACAGATAGATTTTACCTCGGATTTATTGGGCAGAGCACCGTAGCTTTGTCTCAAGTTTTTGTGTTATCAGTACCAGCACGGCTGGCTGCGGTATGGTTTGGACCTGATCAAGTATCCTCTGCCTGCAGTATTGGAGTCTTCGGAAACCAGGTATGTAATCAAAAATATACAGTGTGTAAATAATAAACTGCTCTTGTTAATGACAATAAGGAGGTACTGAAAAGTTAAACTTAAAGTTGTATTTTTGGGGATGATAATTGGAAAATCTACGTTTTTTAGCTTGTCTAAGATAGTTTTCTTAGTGTAAAGGTGATAATAAATAGGGTGCCTTAAATTCGAGGGTGATCATTGGGATCTCGTAAAACATAATACAAAGAAGTTTAAATTGTGGAAAAGTTACACACTTGCTCAGTCAAAAAATTGAGGAAATTTCCTGGTATTTCTGAGGATATCTGGAAAAAGGGAAATTTTGAAAATTTGTAGAGAGAGAAAGAAAGACAAATTATGAACACATACATACATTATATACACATACTACATTTACAAAAAGGCATTATCATTTTTTGAATGAGACGTTTCAATATTTTGGGCCTATCATCGACTTCATTTTTAAAAATATAGGTCCGGATATCGATTTTTTTTAAACAGATATGCATAATACTTGTTAAGTTATTAAGGGTTTCGACGAAAAATAACATCTTTACGTTATCTGCCTCGATATTCTACATGAAAAAATCAGACAATATTTAAAATAATAAATTAAAGGTGACTATAAGACAAGGCGCTAACAGCAAAAAATAGCTATAACTTCAAAAACTATCAAATATGTTAATACAAATCTACTATTATGGTTTAGCATCTAATGTTTTGTCTCACAACGACCTTCAAGTTACTATTTAAATTCTGATTTTTCCACGTACAATATGTCAGCTGGTGAGGTTTAGAAAAAGATAAATGTACCAAACAGTGAAATGATACAAACCAAAACGTTCTTTATTTAATTTTATTTATACAGAGAGCATAAAAAATACGAAAACGTAATTTTGCGTAAAAGTAAACATTGTAACAGGGTATTTCATTAAGATGGGCCACTGGCTATATCGGAAACTTCTGGGCATAGAAACTCGGAGAAAAAAAACTCGTTATTAAAGTGCCTATGAGAAAATTCTGGAAAAAATTTTAAAATTCCGCAGTTCGCCGCAATGGGGCACATTTGAAAATTAAATATTAGAATTCTAATTTTTTCCGAAAATTCCCACATTAAGGTATACCTTTGGCAACAACATTTGAAAGTTTAAGACAATTCTGCATCATTTTGGTTTAATGCTCGTTGGTGTACCGATCTTTATTACAGTGAAAGAAGCTATTAAAAGTGTATCATTTAATTTACTGTAACTTCGAAACGACTTATCCGATAAGGGCGAACGTAAGTTCGTTTGGAAGAGAAAGATAAGTATCTTTTTAATTGTCGAATCCATTGGTACGCGATAGTTCGTAATAAAATTGCTAGAGGGTGCATTTTGCAATAATACGATATTAGAATTATGCCTAAATTATAAGTTTTCCTTGATTATATTATTAGTTCTAAAGTAGTTCTTGGGCCATGAAATAATATATAGCAAACCTACAAAATCATAAAGTTTAATAATATTCTTTTGTGGTGGAATGCTTAACCACGGAACTATAAAAAATCACTTCTTTAATTAAAATGGTAAAAGTTATTCTTTTGACAATAACTTTAAAACGAAAGAAGATATTGAAGTGCGGTCTTCATATTTTTTTTTACACATATAATATATTTTTTAATTATGATATTATAGTTAGACCCTATGATATAAGTTTTTGGATCAAAATAAAAAAAACCGTTTTTTTACAAATAATTCTGTAGAGAACAGAGATATCGAACTGCGGTTTTCACGGTTTTTCTTCCAAATTTAATCTTCATTACAATTATGATGTCCTAACTATACCCTATGATTTAAGTTTTTGGGATGATAATTTTATTAGAAACTATCATATACTAATAAATAAGACAATTTAAAGTATTTACCTTTTTCTTCCAAACAAGCTTAAGTTTACTAAAGTTAGATAAGTGGTCTAGATATTTTAGCAATTTAAAGTTCATACGCCAATGAGATCAAATTGTTGGAGAATTATCTAAGCTTTCTAATGATGTTACGAGAGGAACCTTTTGAAGATATATAGATATTCTTTTGCTTAATTTTATCGTCGATTTAAAGCGGGGTCTAGTTTAAACCGAAGAAATTTTCAAAATGGTCATATTATAATGTGGATTGACAGCAAAGTTCAAGTTAAAAGTGACTTAAATGGTCATAACTTAATATAATGTAACATAACATAACATAATGAGTTATGAAAAGGTTGATTACCCTTAAATTGAACTTTAGCTGTCAACCTCACATTATAAATAGACCATTTTTGACATTTCTACTATTTTTAAATTACTCTTCGGTTTCAACCTAGATTCCAATCTAGGTTTAAGAGGTCTAATATACATAAATAAAATGTTAAAAGGACATAACCTGTAAAGACATTCGTCATAATTACAGGACTCCCGCTGAGAAGCGCGAGCCTGCAGATATCGATTGAAAGTTCCGAAAACTAATAGTATTAAAATTATTTTTAGATTGGCATTGCTGCAGGATTCGTTATACCCCCAATGATTGTAACAGGAGGGACAACAGAGGAGGTGACCAAGCAGCTGTATATTTTGTTTATTGGTGTCGCATGCTTGACGTCGGTTCTACTAGTTCTTATACTAATTTGTAAGTATTACATTATTGTAATCATACAAAGATAATGTACTATTGTGCCGATAAAAAACTGGGACAAGAGATTTACAAAAACAATGTAAGAAATACATATCCCCTAGACTATAAAAGGTGTCTAGAGCTAAAAAGGAAAAACATTCAAAATTTAAAAAGTAACCTAGGTTACATAATGGAATGTTTTGTATTTTTCGATACGGGGTGGTTAAATTTGAGAGACATCATATAATATGGATAAAGTAAATTTATTAGATTTTTTTAAAGTCAAATATTTTATAAATTATTATATTTACCATTACCACAAAATAATAAATAAAGCTAATACAGGTAATAAAATACATTTAATAAAAAGAAAAAAATTGCGAACACAAAGTTTGTCAAAACAACACAAAATTAATATTTGGTCATAGAACCATTTCTGTTTATTACTTTTTGGAGCCTTTGTGGCATACTTAAAACTAAGTTTCTACATAATTCGACAGTTATTTCATCCCAAGCTTGATTTATCCTATGACGTAATTCATCCCTGTTTCTAGGTTGAAAATCATGTTTATACATAGATTTGACCATGGCACCCCAAATGTTTTCTATCGGGTTCAAATCGGGACTCTTCGAAGCCCAGGGAAGAACTGCTATGTTATTTTCTTGGAGAAAATTTTGTACAATGCGCGCTGTGTGTATTGGAGCATTATCATGCTGAAATGTGTAATTTTGACCGTATACAGCGTTTACCGATGGTATCATCACTTCGTTTAGTATAATAACGTATATTGCTGCAGTTAGTCTTCCTTCGACGATTTGGCAAAGTCCTGGTCCTCTAGCGCTAATCCAGCCCCAAACATTTATGGAGAAACGCCCACTTTGGTTGGTTTTGTGGGTGTATCTCTCATCATACCGCATGCCGGAAGGCCTATACACCCGAATTCTCCCATTATTGCATGACTGAAAAGTTTTCTCGTCAGAAAATATAACTGTTTCCCATAAATTTATTTGATTAATATATTCATGTGCAAATTCTAACCTGCCCTGTTTATTTATTTCCGTTAAAAAATTTTTATTGGCAGCACAACGGCTTCGTATATCGGAATTTCGAACCCTGTCTCTAGCGGTATTTGCAGAACCTGGAAAATTCGTCTCTTCTTTTGCCTTGATTGCAGTTTCGAAGGGATGATCCCTTAGATAATTAACCAGTCTTCTATCATGATCATCAGTAGAAATTTTAGGGGGACCAGAACCTGCATTCCTAATAATAGTCCCATGTCTTGCTATTTTTTGTTTTGCCAATAGCACGGTATTCTTGCTTACTCCCAGTTCATCTGCAATATCCCCAATAGCAACACTATCTCGCAACCGACTATAAATAATTGCCTTTTGCTGGGGGGTTAATTGTGGCATATTTACAAATAATATATGATTGTATGTTTGACGAGTCAATCATAAAGTGACAATCTTTATTGACATGCAAATTTTCATGACATTTTACTGGTACCAGGCTTGATGTAAAATTATTCTTAATAGTCTAGGAGAAAATAGAAAAATTTCCTGTCCCAGTTTTTTATCGGCGCGATGGTACTATTGTGCCGATAAAAAACTGGGACAAGAGATTTACAAAAACAATGTAAGAAATACATATCCCCTAGACTATAAAAGGTGTCTAGAGCTAAAAAGGAAAAACATTCAAAATTTAAAAAGTAACCTAGGTTACATAATGGAATGTTTTGTATTTTTCGATACGGGGTGGTTAAATTTGAGAGACATCATATAATATGGATAAAGTAAATTTATTAGATTTTTTTAAAGTCAAATATTTTATAAATTATTATATTTACCATTACCACAAAATAATAAATAAAGCTAATACAGGTAATAAAATACATTTAATAAAAAGAAAAAAATTGCGAACACAAAGTTTGTCAAAACAACACAAAATTAATATTTGGTCATAGAACCATTTCTGTTTATTACTTTTTGGAGCCTTTGTGGCATACTTAAAACTAAGTTTCTACATAATTCGACAGTTATTTCATCCCAAGCTTGATTTATCCTATGACGTAATTCATCCCTGTTTCTAGGTTGAAAATCATGTTTATACATAGATTTGACCATGGCACCCCAAATGTTTTCTATCGGGTTCAAATCGGGACTCTTCGAAGCCCAGGGAAGAACTGCTATGTTATTTTCTTGGAGAAAATTTTGTACAATGCGCGCTGTGTGTATTGGAGCATTATCATGCTGAAATGTGTAATTTTGACCGTATACAGCGTTTACCGATGGTATCATCACTTCGTTTAGTATATTAACGTATACTGCTGCAGTTAGTCTTCCTTCGACGATTTGGCAAAGTCCTGGTCCTCTAGCGCTAATCCAGCCCCAAACATTTATGGAGAAACGCCCACTTTGGTTGGTTTTGTGGGTGTATCTCTCATCGTACCGCATGCCGGAAGGCCTATACACCCGAATTCTCCCATTATTGCATGACTGAAAAGTTTTCTCGTCAGAAAATATAACTGTTTCCCATAAATTTATTTGATTAATATATTCATGTGCAAATTCTAACCTGCCCTGTTTATTTATTTCCGTTAAAAAATTTTTATTGGCAGCACAACGGCTTCGTATATCGGAATTTCGAACCCTGTCTCTAGCGGTATTTGCAGAACCTGGAAAATTCGTCTCTTCTTTTGCCTTGATTGCAGTTTCGAAGGGATGATCCTTTAGATAATTAACCAGTCTTCTATCATGATCATCAGTAGAAATTTTAGGGGGACCAGAACCTGCATTCCTAATAATAGTCCCATGTCTTGCTATTTTTTGTTTTGCCAATAGCACGGTATTCTTGCTTACTCCCAGTTCATCTGCAATATCCCTAATAGCAACACTATCTCGCAACCGACTATAAATAATTGCCTTTTGCTGGGGGGTTAATTGTGGCATATTTACAAATAATATTATATGATTGTATGTTTGACGAATCAATCATAAAGTGACAATCTTTATTGACATGCAAATTTTCATGACATTTTACTGGTACCAGGCTTGATGTAAAATTATTCTTAATAGTCTAGGAGAAAATAGAAAAATTTCCTGTCCCAGTTTTTTATCGGCGCGATGGTACTATTGTGCCGATAAAAAACTGGGACAAGAGATTTACAAAAACAATGTAAGAAATACATATCCCCTAGACTATAAAAGGTGTCTAGAGCTAAAAAGGAAAAACATTCAAAATTTAAAAAGTAACCTAGGTTACATAATGGAATGTTTTGTATTTTTCGATACGGGGTGGTTAAATTTGAGAGACATCATATAATATGGATAAAGTAAATTTATTAGATTTTTTTAAAGTCAAATATTTTATAAATTATTATATTTACCATTACCACAAAATAATAAATAAAGCTAATACAGGTAATAAAATACATTTAATAAAAAGAAAAAAATTGCGAACACAAAGTTTGTCAAAACAACACAAAATTAATATTTGGTCATAGAACCATTTCTGTTTATTACTTTTTGGAGCCTTTGTGGCATACTTAAAACTAAGTTTCTACATAATTCGACAGCTATTTCATCCCAAGCTTGATTTATCCTATGACGTAATTCATCCCTGTTTCTAGATTGAAAATCATGTTTATACATAGATTTGACCATGGCACCCCAAATGTTTTCTATCGGGTTCAAATCGGGACTCTTCGAAGCCCAGGGAAGAACTGCTATGTTATTTTCTTGGAGAAAATTTTGTACAATGCGCGCTGTGTGTATTGGAGCATTATCATGCTGAAATGTGTAATTTTGACCGTATACAGCGTTTACCGATGGTATCATCACTTCGTTTAGTATATTAACGTATACTGCTGGAGTTAGTCTTCCTTCGACGATTTGGCAAAGTCCTGGTCCTCTAGCGCTAATCCAGCCCCAAACATTTATGGAGAAACGCCCACTTTGGTTGGTTTTGTGGGTGTATCTCTCATCATACCGCATGCCGGAAGACCTATACACCCGAATTCTCCCATTATTGCATGACTGAAAAGTTTTCTCGTCAGAAAATATAACTGTTTCCCATAAATTTATTTGATTAATATATTCATGTGCAAATTCTAACCTGCCCTGTTTATTTATTTCCGTTAAAAATTTTTTATTGGCAGCACAACGGCTTCGTATATCGAAATTTCGAACCCTGTCTCTAGCGGTATTTGCAGAACCTGGAAAATTCGTCTCTTCTTTTGCCTTGATTGCAGTTTCGAAGGGATGATCCCTTAGATAATTAACCAGTCTTCTATCATGATCATCAGTAGAAATTTTAGGGGGACCAGAACCTGCATTCCTAATAATAGTCCCATGTCTTGCTATTTTTTGTTTTGCCAATAGCACGGTATTCTTGCTTACTCCCAGTTCATCTGCAATATCCCTAATAGCAACACTATCTCGCAACCGACTATAAATAATTGCCTTTTGCTGGGGGGTTAATTGTGGCATATTTACAAATAATATATGATTGTATGTTTGACGAGTCAATCATAAAGTGACAATCTTTATTGACATGCAAATTTTCATGACATTTTACTGGTACCAGGCTTGATGTAAAATTATTCTTAATAGTCTAGGAGAAAATAGAAAAATTTCCTGTCCCAGTTTTTTATCGGCGCGATGGTACATAGGTACTTTGTTTTTTTTTACAACATTGTTATTACTTGGAGTGTTTACAATCAGCAATTAATTCAGGACTTTATCAATCCAGGATTTACTGCTTTGGAAATTTCACTAACACAATAAGAATGATCGAGTGCTCTCGGATATGATCTAATAAAAATTAATTTGGTGATATATAATGTGATCTAAACATGTGACTTAGCCCTTAATGGTGATTAGTTGTTACTCTTAGACGACAAATAAGCTACAAAGGCAGTAAACCATTAATTATACAGGGCCGATGTTAAGTGACTGTGTTCATATTAATAACTTGCTGATGCTGCCAGAAGTGCCAGATGACAGGCATTTTTTTCTTTAGAAAAATATCGCTTTTTGTTGGCCTGGGGCAAGTGGCGATCTCTCTCCTTGCAACTATTTGTTAGTATCTTTACTAGCCGTAGCAAAATAGTAGAAGGCTGTGTGTTAGCCCTGTGGCAAACGTCAAATTATCAGTCCTCAAACCGCAGAAGCCATTGAGGGGCATGATTGTTTTAAAGAAGAATGATTTACAGATTAGATTAAAAAATATCTTTTACATTTTATTTTGGTTGCCAAAATATACAGTGTTGAGTGCTGAGTGCCTGACAGGCTAGATTTCGACAATCCGTCCTAAATGTGTCAACGAGTCACTCTTCCATGAGCAAAGTATTTTTATAAAATGCAATGGGTGTTTATTTCCTAATTGTGTTGTTTGAGTCCGCCGAGTTCAAATCACGCTGAGTAGTACCTAGTGTGTATAAATTTTATAAAAAAAATGTATAATATTTATATACAGGCTACGTAAATTTACGAATAAATCACCCCAATAATTCAGAAGAAGAATTTCTCTTTATTTCGTCAGATCCATCCCTAGACGCGTTCAGCGTTGCCAGAAGTCTGTGATTGAAGGTAATAGCTTGACGGTTCAAAAAGTAATAGATTTCATGAAATAGTAGAGCTAGGATCCGACGAAACAAAGAGAACTCAAAGCTGCTTATGGCAGCACAGTGGTGGGACACACCAGTAAGATGTGGCACGGAGCGCCATCTGTATCGTTATAAGACACTCTTGAGCATACCAGCACCTCTAACAAACTTATAGAAATAAGTAAAAATGTTAAGAGGAAATCTCCTGTAAAGACATTCGTCACAATTACAGGAGCGCTAATTCGCATCGGTTTATTAACCGAAAACAAGAATACAGAATTTCTCTTTATTTCGTCAGATCCATCCCTAGACGCGTTTCGTCATATCATGACTCATCAGTAGCCCCAATAATTGTTGTAAAAGTATCGTTAAATTTACAGTTTAGTAAAAGTATATGATTACAAAGTTTTTATATATATATTTTTTTTTAGTTTTCAGAAATGCCCCACCCACCCCACCATCTTATGCAGCTCAACAACAAAATGAGGAAGATGTTAATTTTATTCAATCACTAAAAAACTTGTTCAAAAATCGCAGTTTTATGCTTCTTTTAGTTGCTTATGGTATTAATGTTGGAGTATTTTATGCCATTTCGACTCTGTTAAGTGAAATTGTTCTTAGATTTTATGAGGCAAGTAGAGAAACATCTAGAAACAAATAATGTCCTTTCCCTCCATTTAACCAACTCTTGATGGTCACCGAGATAGCAATCCTAATACATCGCAAGGTTGTCTAAAAGTTTAATATTTTTAGGGTGCTGATAAAGATGCAGGACGAATAGGTCTTGTAATAACTGTTGCTGGTATGGTCGGCTCAGTATGCTGTGGATATATTTTAGACAGATATCGCAAATTCAAGTAAGTATTATTTGTTTTCTTCTAAAATAAGTTTCTAGTTTCCCAGTAATTTCGCTTAGGTATAACAATTGCATGATATTATATAGATAATAAAATTTTAAAAAATTGTTTTTATTCCAGGTTAATCAAAATGGCTTTCTGTGTTTAATAATAATTTTATTAATAATGATTTCTTACTATATACGGAAACAATATTTATTGATTTAGGCACCGAAGCTATTTTATCTGGAAACCCAATACAATTTTATATACAGTATCCACAGTGGTTCTTTATGCGTGCGTCATTGTTCAACGAGTAACCGATATCGTGATTTACAACACCCCATCTTTATTTATAATAATTAAGGTGAATAAAACCATAACCCAAAGTCTTCCCGGCACTATTTTATGGAGCAATACGTCATTACCGTTAAAAATGGAACATGCTAGACAGAGAAAACATTTTAAGGAAGAGTTGTAGATTAATTTGCTTATTTAATTTTATTATTTTTTAAAGTTTCTCCACTGACTTCCGAGATCATCGTTTTTTTGATTGTCATTTTGCCTTGAAATAGTACATTGTATACCTAGTAGGAAAAGCTGAATATTTCTGGATGACAGTAAAGATTGTGTGTCGGGGCGCAAGCCGAGACTGGCAATACGGAGTCCGGGAATGTAGCTTTTTTTACAAGGCAAACATACTATTTTTCCGTAAATCGAAAATTATTAAAAGAACATAACTTATTACAAGCAACTTGTTAAAAATTTGAAATAAATATTAACTTTTTCACAAATAAAGAATGCCATTAAATATTTGTGTTGTAACTATAGAAATATACAGTAATATTAAATTGTCAAGCTTAACACACTTTAGTTTACAAGTAGCCGTACAGAAGTAATATTTCCTTACAGTACAATAATACATATTTCCTAACAGTTATTTTTCGTTACCTAGCAACGACTAGGTGTAAGAAAATATTGACTTTTTCTTTCAGAAATGTTAATAATAATGTCAATATTTTCGATTTTCGGAAAATTAATTTATTCGTAAAATAGTTCTTTTCCGAACTTTTACTATCGTTCTCTTGTATTTCCGGTAAGTAGTTAACTATTATACCTATTTATTTATTAATTGTAAAAAGCTCAAACTTTTAATAGTATATCTAGAAAAAAATTACAGCGGTATCTAGTGAAATTTCTCTAAGTGAAGAAATGCTAAAAATTGAATATTCATGTATACTGTTAATAAGAATATTGTGCATAGTGCTTTTGAACGATCTATTAAATTTGTGGATAACATTGTTTTTTACTAGACTTAAATTTTTGATTCAAAACTTTAAACAACTTTTAGGAACCCGTGCATTATATAATATTTATGAAATTAGACTTATTTTTTTGCCTTATTTCTTCGATTTGGTTTATATGATTTTAAAGACGTATAAGTTATGACGCATGATGGGTAATCAATTATTCACCGAGGATACTGTAAATAATAATCGGTTCGTGGTTCTAATATATTGCTAAAGAAAATTTATACTCTAAATAAAAGGCTGTAAGCAGTTTAAAGCAGCTTTTGTTCCTCTGTTTCCAAACCATCTTCCGCATGTCAATATGCCGTGTTGTTTTAAGTTTGAATCGTAACAGGGTGGCCAACTAAGAATGCGAGGTAATGTATCTGGAAAACTACTAATCGTACACTGAGAAAAGTTTCAGCAAGAAATTCTTTGCTAAGATTATTTTGGCTGTAATATTATATTTTCAACCTACGATAGCAAAATAAATTTCTTATTGCAAAAGAAACAATTTACCTGAAAACTCTTTATTCCCGTTACAAAAACCTTTGCTATTATAGAAAACTAACATTATGGATAACAGCTAAGTAAGTCTTTATAAAAAATTATTTTCTAGGACTACTATTTGCTTTGCTGGGGGAAGTAATGCAGTTTGCTGCTTTTGAAATAAATCTTTATAAAGAAATATTTTCTAGCGCTCTAAAGAGTTTTTAAAGGGGTAGCAATTTTTTGTTGCAATTGAGAAATTCGTAACTGTTCGGTTTGAATCGGATTATTTCGAGGTGACAAATTCAGTCTGATTGGGCCAATTTTTATATTGCGCACCTGTCGTCCCGTTCCTGTCTGCACATGTCTTCAGGTCTTCATTTTTTCTGATATTTAGATGCTCGTTCCTTCATAAAGTAAAATTTTTTCTCTCATTTTTTCCAATAAAAATTGTCTTGGCTCAAAAATGTTTCCAGTGATTGGATTGTGACATCAATGATAGTGTAGATTTTTAATATCAGTTTTAAAAGACCAAAGTTATTTTAGTTTTATGTTAATTTTTTTATGTTGTGTGTTTAGTTTAACTGTTGTTTATTTAATAATCATTTTTGTGTGAGTCAAGTTTTAGAGAAAAGAAAATTAGTAATTCTTTAGCAAATGCTATTCCTAATAGAAGTCCTTAAACTAAAAGACAACTTACCAAAGTTTTAAACACGGTATGATTTTGAAAAGGAAGATTTTAAGAAATATCGCAAAAGTAAAATACTTTCTTTTTCTAAATAAAATACAATGTAATTATTATTTTACCTAATATTCAGGTTAGATGTAGAAAAATGGTTTCTCGGCATTTCCTTTTAGATATTTGTTTAAATTTAAAGTGAACAGATATTTTTTAATAAGATATGTTTTACCACTCAAAGCAAATAAAAGCAGTAAAATATTATTGTTTTTTTGAAGCAGCTAAAACTTGAACTATTTTTAGGTTATGAAGTGTTGTTTTCTGTTGTATTAAATAATAAAGAGAAAATTAATTTTTTTTTTAGTTTCAAATCTTTGACAACCTATTCAGACGTGGGGAGTTGCATGATGTAAAATATGATGGAGTTACCTGAAAAATAGGCTTTATACTATGTTAAATTTTTGATATAGCATGGAAAATATTATTTTTAATAACACAATTTTAAATGAATCAAAATTTTTTGAAACTTACGTACCCAAAGTTAAAACAATAATTGGTTTATATAAATGTGTTATTAAGCATAATATGTTCTCTAGAGTACAATATTATTACAAATTCAACAAAATATACGGCTTCTTTTTTGGGCCACCCCACATATTATAGCAAATAAGTGGTGCTGTCATAATAAACCACTTTACTATTATAGCGATGCTTAATTGCTACCTTAGCTAAAAAAGAGTTCCTGAAGTAAGTAGGTACATTCTGACCCAGCAAAGTAACTTTTTTGAAATAAATAAAAAAATCTTTCTAATATAGCAAAATGTTATACTGATATTGAATTAAACTTCTTGTTTCGAAAACGATGCGGATGGCGTAGAAAAGTATCTTTATTGTTCTAGCAAAGTCCCTTTATAACCGATGGTCAGTTACTTTGCTAATACAACATTTTTGTTTACTTGAGCTAAGTGATCATTCTTTATAAAGTCACTTTATTACCACAGCAAAGAAATTACAGCCAAATGGATTTTACTGTCTCAGGTAGTTTTTCTTTTGTCCCCTATGTTAGCATTTCTTTCGTTGAACGTTTGAATACCCCCCACCACTTTATTTTTAGAGATACTGCAAAAAGTGTCAAACAAAAAAGGTTCACATTATCCTCAACTTTAAAGATCAGAATTTTTGTAAATGTTAATAAAGCGGAATTTACAGAAATATGACTTTTTAGATTCAAGATTGCAGTTACGCCCCCTAGCGGCCATTTCAGAAACTTGAAAATATTTTCCGGGTTTTCCTCTTGGCCGTTTTAGTAACAATTTTTTTTGCCGCAAACCTCTACGATTAGTAGTTTCCCAGATACAGTACCTCGCATTCTTAGTTGACCACCCTGTACATTAGATGTACAATATTTAATTGTAAAGGTTGTACATAAGTGGCAGCGAGCGATAAATTTTAAGAGATAAATAAATGGTAAATTTTCTCCTTTAATATAGTAAATCGACATTTAAAAATATTTTTCGTTCATTTGTTTTGTATCAAGTTATTTCCGCAATACTCTGTACATTTAAAATATTTTGCTTGATTTAAAAAAAAGTGTTTTATTTAATTTATATCTTAAATTATTTTTCTTCTTTTATTTTAGGGAAACGACAATCGTTGTTTATGCTTTCTCATTAATTGGGATGATTATTTTCACATTTACGCTTAGCAAGGGTCTGTACGTAGTTTACGTAGTTTCTGGAATACTTGGGTAAGTAAATAAAACAGAAAACACACTTAAACTGTTGCTCTAAAGTTAATTATAACCTAAATTAACTTAAACCTTTTAACTACTTACATTAGAAATATATCGAAATACTTATTTTGACCTGCACTCTGTTTCTCAGACTATTAGACTTCGACACTGTTTCTTATATGATTCCAAAATATACCATAATTTATGTTTCCCAAATAAAAATGGTCTCTTGCGTTTCTCTCCTCAGGCGCACCGTTCTTAATTAAAATAATTAATGCATTAATGCATAATGGAGTTCCTGCTTATTTAGCGTATAATTGTTCGCGACGATTTAAATGCAGTTTGTCCGAATCGTTGGATAGGTCGCGGAGGAGCTCAACAATGGCCAGCAAGATCCCCTGATCTTAGTTTGGATTTTTTCTTGTGGGGTCATCTTAAAAGGGGTGTGCGCCAAAAAACAAACCGCACCCTTCTATCGCAAATAATAAAGGAGATATGCCTCTTCAAAGATGTCATATTTCAGCGCGTGACGTCACAAAAGCTTGGCCGCTGCATAAGTCAGTATAATGCATAGAATTTACGTAAGTTTTAGAGCTTAGTATTCGTCAGGTTGTTAACCAACATGTTGTTCACTGTCAAAAATCTCTTTCATTGGCGTATTTAGGGAAGGGCTGCCGAACTGCCTAATTGCAATCTAATTCTTCGTCTCACGCTTGGACTCTTAATTTAAATTTTCTTCTGTCATTAGTGACAGTGAATCTGAAGTGCTGGAAAATATTCAGAAATAGGGCAATTCTGAAAATGATCAAATTGAGGAAGAATTTCAGCTACTACCAGGAAATTTTCTTTATGCTAGCACAGATTACCGCCTTATTGACACTTTTAAAGTTTTGTGGTGTTTGCAATTTTCCCATTACGCAAACGCATTTTTTTTCAGTCGGCATTAATATACGCAGCCCGAGTATTTACACCAATTTACTTTATTTTTTACTTATTGGTATGTTGACTGCTCGATTTTCTTCTTCCATTCGTTTAAGCTCTTTTTTACTAAACTTCAAACCCAAAAGCCATTACACAAATACTAGCACTCCTTAATAATAAATAAAACTTTCCACAATAAATTGGACATAGACTGGAACAATTGGTACGAAATAAAGAACGTATCTATTGCCACGTGCGAGGAAGCAATTCGGTTAATGTTTAATCGTAGAATGACGATGTTTGAACCGTTATTCTTAGATTTTTTTGTACTAAAACTTTAATTTTTGACGCACACCCCCTTTAAAACTCTAGTGTATAAAACTACCATTAACACTTTAGAAAACTTAAGGGAGCGAATAATTGCCTCCTGTGAAACAATACAGAATTCGCCTGAAATATTTGAACGAGTGCGCTATTCGATGCGAAGACGGGCGGAAGTATGCCTATTAAGAAAAAGTGGTTATTTTCAACAATTTTTATAAAACACAATTTTGCATTATTAATGTTAATAATAATAAATAGTAGAGTTAATTTAATTTAATTATTTTAATTAGTAACGGTATTCCTGAGGAGAAAAAAGCAAAAAAAATATTTTTATACAGAATTGACCAGGCTAATCAGAAATAATATCCATATGGAGAAATGTCAGTGGTCTACCACTTTTTTTCTAAAAAATATCAGAGGACATGCTTGCACACTATTGGGACAAAAAAATAACTATTATAACTAAAACATGTGGTTTTATGTCCTATTAGCACATACCAAATTTGAAAATATTATCTAAAGTACTTTCATAGATATTACAAAATATGCATTAAAAAAAATTCAACACCCTGTAGCAAAAAATTTAAGCCGTTTAGGACTTATGTTTATATGAACTTTTCATACAATAACACCAGGAATTACACCCTAAAATATTAGCACGACATTTAGGAACACCCTGTATATCTATAACATCGATATTACGAAAAATTGCATCGCTCTATTTTGTAAAATTTGTAAGCGGTTACTGCACCTTCATCAATGATAAACAAAATTGTAAAACATTAAAAGAAATATGGTAAAATTAAAATATTATACACATTTTCTTCACATAATATTGTAAATAGAAACTAATTCTTTTAAAATAATACATTTTTAAATATTCTTTTTTTTTTCAGCTTTTTCATGACCGGACTGCTACCAGTTGGTTTCGAATTGGGATCCGAATTGACCTACCCCGAACCAGAAGGCACGCAAGCAGGTCTTTTAAATGCGGCATCGCAAGTTTTTGGCATAGCATTTACGAATATTTACTCGCCTCTGTTCTATCAAGTCAGCGATACCTGGGCTAATATCGCCATGTGTATAGCATTAGCTATTGGGTTATTTATGGTATCTTCCGTTAGTTCCAATCTTAGACGACAAGCGGCTTTATCAGCGTCAAAATAATTTTTTTTTCTTTCTTGGTCTTGAATAATGAAAATGTTGATAATTTTAATTCTGCAAAGCTATTGCGTTGACACGTGATGACGTTTTTTTTCTATTGAGGAATGATGAATGTGTTAACGAAGCTTATGATTCTGAAATTTTATACTATATGACGATGATGATGATTGCAGACAAATCAGGCATCCATTATTTAATTTTATACCAGCAGTTTTTGATATTTTACAGTATTTTTAAGTCTAATGGTAATTTAAATACATTCTTAATATAAATAAGACAGAGTATTCTATCTAAATCACTAGTCCAAGATCTTTTTTTTTGTTTTAAAAAATTTAAAAATCATTAAAACAAAATATAATTTATTGTTACAGCTGATCATTGAAAATATTGCATCGCCTGTTGTTAAAAAGCGAGAAAAGATAGTGGATGTTCATTGCTAGAATTCAGTTTAGTCAAACTTTTAGAGTATAAAAGTTTAAATATAGTTCAAAATGTGGTAATCTTTCTGTGTGACAATAATGCAGTGCAATAGATTAGTACAAATAGTATCAACGTTAGTATTACTAAATTAGTGTTTTGTAAAGAAAGCCCTGTCTTCCTTCTTAAATTGATTTAAAGAAATTAATACCTACGCGTTTCGGTCAAAAAGGCCATTATCAGGACATAAGGAAATAAGGTCCAAAAACACAGAGACAAAGAAAATACTTTGGTCAATCAAAATTAATTATTAACGTAAAACACAATGTCTTTTTAAAGGTTGGAGACAATGACGTTTCTTGAACGGCAGTAGAGTTTTGGACTTGCATTGTCTTTATTTGTTTTGAATCACTACGTTTCAACTGGAGATACTTACCAGTTTAAACAACAAACAACATTCAAAACAACTAAGGACAATGTAATTCCAAAACTTTACTGCCGTTCAAAAAACATTCATCATTGGCTCCAACCTTCAAACAGTGTGTATTATGATTCAATCAATCAATCAAAATTCAATAATTCATTTTAAATGACCAAAGTGCGCCCTACTTTGTCTCTGCGTTTTTGAACCTCATTGTCTGTTGAAAATTCGGTCTAAATGATGAAACCACCAGCAACAATGCCCGTTCTCGTCGCTCTTCAAGGCGACAAGTAAAAAAGTCTTTGACAGTGACACTTTTTTACGCCAACAATTCATAATTTTTATTTTTATTTGTAAATAGTCTAAATAGAACAACATTTGATACAAACTGGGTTATTATTTAACGAAAACGATTATTATTTAACATTATGTCCTGATGATGGTCTTTTTGATCAAAACACGTAGGCCTTAATTTTATTTAATAAATTTAAGAAGGAAGATAGGGCTTTCTTTCCAAACCCCTAATTTACAATGTCCATTCTGGAGAGTAGTCACGACTTCGTTATTAGTATAAGTATATTTTAGACAATAAATAATCAACCTTTAAGATGTTCTAATCTAAGAAAATATTTAAAATGGTGATGTGAGAATTAATTGAATATTTTAAATATTATATAAATATCTATTTTTGAGTATAATTTTAATTAAAGTAAGTAATTTATAAAATAATTTTACAAAAAACTACATAAGGTGGAGAAGATACCTGTAACTAATTTCGTATTATTTATTATAATACAGAGTGTTACAAATTCGACGCTTACTATTGGCATCTAGGAAACGGTAAGAGATGTTAGTAGCGAGGGATAAATAATTGGGGCAAATTTACACAGTTGGCAGACGACTAAGAAGCCGTCGAGAAATTTGGAAAGTTACAAGTGCTCTCGAAAATATTCGAAAAGAAATCGAAAATTCCCGTTTTTGTTTTTTTTCCCAGTCTTACTTAAAGAGATGGTCAACAATTATTTTACATTTTCATTTCCACTTGTTATCAGATATTATAAATAATATACAGGGTGTCCTTGAAATGACTGTACAACGCTTTTCTTTAACCAAAAATAAGGCAATCTAGGCAAACTTACCGATATGCAATGTTGCTTCGTTTTGCCACTATAGGGCGCTAAAGTTTTCAAATTAATATCGTATTTCCGGAATAATTTCTAAACGCTTTTATCGATTTCCACTAATTTTGGAACTAAGAATGACCACTATTATTAATAGCGTGTTTTGACGTGTGCGCCATATTTTTTTTATACCTGCAAATTTTAAAATGGCGTGTGATTGGTAAATAAAAGTTGTCTATTTATTATCCCCATATAAATGACTTATGAATGAATTATTTCTCTGACACTAGCTGACTTCATGTCGAAACTTTTTGATTTTAATTAAAATTGTTCGAAAAGTTCACCGTGTTCCTGAATACATAAATTAATTCTTTTCAGAAAATTAGACTGTACTTTGGGCATCATGTCGGGCTTGTGTTTAAAATAATCTGCAGCATTGATAATTCTTTGCAATTACTCCCTTCCGTAGCGATGGGGGAAGCCTAATTGATTTAAGAGCGCCCACAGAAAATAGTCCAGAGGCGTTAGATCTGGGATTTATACACGACGGGGCGTCACTCCATTTTATTATCAACGTACGAAGATTTGAAAAATATCTTAATAGATGAAGGGCCTGTCGACATATTAAGCACCGGTTCCCGCAGATCGTCGAAGTTAAGCTGTGTCGAGCGCGGTTAGTACTTGGGCGGGTGACCGCTTGAGAACGCGGCGTGCTCTTGCCTCAGGGAAGAGTGTAAAAGAATCGACACCTAGCCATCCTATTCACGCCGGACAGGCCGGATGAGATCGGATATCTCGTAGGATGAAGGTGCCGTTTCACACTCCCCAGTCGGTAGACCACATTTATGGTCGATGACCGGTTCAAGATGGCCTCAGTTGTCGGTGAACCGTAAAAAAAAAAAAGATGGATCGAAAGAGGTAACGATGCACCAAAATCCCCAGATCGAACGCCTCTGGACTATTTTCTCTAGGGTGCTCTTAAATCAAAAGTATATGCTTCCCCCATCGCTGAGGAAGATGAGTAATTTCAAAGAATTATCAATGCTGCAGATTATTTCAAAAACAAGCCCGACGACACGGAACACGGTGAATTGTTATAAAAATCAAACTAGTTGGTAGTTATTTAGATTTTAAAAAATTTTCATATTTCTCCTTCTGAACAAACAGCAATGATAAATTACAAGGTATTGTCAATAATATTTTTGTGGAAAAACTGCATGTCTGGCTAAAATTTAATAGGAGACAAAAAATTTTAAACGTGAAGTCAGCTTGTGTCAGTGAAATAATTAAAGTCCAGGGGTAACAAAAAGACAAACTTTTGTTTACTAATCACGCGCTATTTTTAAATTTGCAGGTATTAAAAAAAGATTGCGTATACATCAAAACACTCTATCAATAATAGTCAGTCTTAGTCCCAAAATTAGGTAAGTTTGTCTAGATTGCCTTATTTTTGGTTAAGGAATTTGTGGTGAAGCGTTGTACAGTCACTTTAAGTACACCCTGTATAAACATGTGAGGTAGGTAATGTAAATAAATAAATATTAATTATGATCTTTCGTCTTTCGGGTACCATCATTGGGTATGTTTTTTAAATATGGACCTGTATTTTTTAGTGCAGTTTCGAAGACCATTTTTTAAATAAAATAATTATGCATTGCTACTTTAATAAAATAGTAACGTTTCGATGGCAATAATTACACCTTCAATTTATTTTCGTTAATGGTGGGAGACAAATCTGAGACTAATTATCCGAAAAGTTGCACAATATTCGACTAACATGCTTTTAAAATTTTTAAAAATTTCCAAGTACTTCCCAAGATATTTTTAAAAACTGAAAATTTTAGGTAATCCATAACAAATTTTATATTTTCCTTGTCTCTTTTCAATTTCTATAAAATGGGTCTTTTAACTCTTACAACCTTAGGTATGTTTATTTAATTTAAAGGCATATGCACGGTGTCCCAGATAAGGATACACTCTACAGAGCTCTCATAAATCATATTAGATATAGAGTTGATTACATTAGAAAAAAGTTACGCCCTACGAAATTCTGCAACATTGTGTTTTTAAATTTAAAAACACTGAATCTTTCCGAAGATATTTGGGCAAAACCGAATTATCGCGATAACTTTTTTTCTGACTCTATTTGAAAAGATATGTTAAAATAAAGTTTACATTCTCATTACCACTTTTTCTCCTCCGACGTTTCGTTTTTTCAAAACCATCATCAACTTTGCTTTTTTAAATAGTCTTAAACTTTATTTTATTATAATTAAATTCCCCACCTTCTTTATAATTCAATAATGTATCGCACCTAGGATTATTAACACGTTTCGGACTTAAAAATCCATCATCAATAGGAATAAGTGCAAATTCATCTTATTTGAAATTATTTCATTTTCAATCTCCGCTAACGCTTTCTACTTTTCACCTGTCTCAACTGTAAAGTAGGCTGTGACAGGCACTTGGCTTGGCTTGGCTTGCTTGGTTATGGCTTTGCTACTAGGCAGCTCGCTTCGTTTGAGATCCCCAGCTGTCTGGCTCTGAGCCATGTAGGGAACTCTGGACTTTTCCTTAGTTCTGGATGCTTCCTTACTCTGTATAGCTTAAAACAGGAATTATTATACTTTAACTAATTCTTTATTTGTTTATAGAGGAGAATTTGTTAGTAGCACAACATATGGAAGCAGGATACTAAAAGTACACTACACTACATGGGAAATAAGGAAGGTAGATAGTTGAGCTTTTATAATTTTAACTTATTTATATTGACAAAATGCATGATTACTTCAATCGTTTCATCGTCAGGCACAGACAGAATGTCAGACATCGATATGGGTGAAATTTTTTTTTTTAACCAGTTTTTCATACAAGTCTACACTTGGTTTTACATATATATTCAAAAAAAATATGATTCAAGTCATCTACAATCCCACAGTCACATAGGGGATTATCTCTTATATTGATTCTGTAGAGGTGAGAGTGTGACAGGCACTTGTTTAAATACTTGCCAACTGACAGATTAGGTTAATAAAATCGTTTAGTGCAAATTAATTCTTATCTAATTTCTCTGAAGTAAAACTTTTCCACTCCACTTTAAGTATGGACTACTTCGTCAAGTTAAAACTTTTATGTTTTTGAGGAGTTGTGATTGTAGTTTCTTTATTATGGAACATTATTCAAGAAAAGAAAAACTGGATATATTTTTCAGTTAATAGTCAAATTATTTCTAGTTGGCCTTGAAAACAAAAGAAAATAGATAGATACAAGATAAATAATAATTAGAACTGACTCTTATTGAAAATGGGTTTGAAACGTATTATTAATACTTGATGTGATACGTCATTAAATTATAAAGGAGGAGGGATATTGAAACATTGAAATAAAATTTCCCGACTTTATAAAAAAAGCAAAGTTGATGATGGTTTTGAAAAAACGAAACGTCGGATTAAAAATCTAATTACACCAATTTGTAGAAGAGAAAAAGTGGAAATGAGAATGTAAACTTTATATTAACATTCAAATAGAGTCGAAAAAAAATAAAAACGAAATTGATAAAATTCGGTTTTGACAAAATATCTTCGAAAGGATTGGGAGTTTTTTAAATTTGAAAACAATATATTGCAGAATTAAGTAAGGCGCAACATTTTTCTAACTTAACCTTTTCTGTATCTTCTATAGTTTACGAGATCCCTCTAGAGTGCACCCTTATCTGGGACACCCTATATATAACCACACGCTATAGAAAAAAAGTAGCAATGAAAATGAAAAATTAATTTTTACCCATCTTTTTAAATAAAGCTAAAGGAAAATAACACCAGAAACGAGAATTTACGAGATTTCAATGGTAAGCGTCGAATTTGTACCACCGTGTATAAGTATTATATTTATGTTTATTATATAAATGAATGTGGTATATTTTTAAAAACAGTTTTATTATAGTTTTATTTTCCAGTATTTTGTGAGTTCTGTCACTTTGAGCTTTGTTTATAAGTAACAAGAAACTTGTTTGTAGTTTAGGTATTGTATTATCTTCTTTGCTTTACATATGAATGTCATATAACCTCCTTTGTTGTGATTATTATGTGATATATAAAGTATACATATTCTTTATATCTTATTTTAAAGAGGTATATTTATACATACAGGATTTTTATGGAAATTACTTACTGAGAAACACTCTCCACAATTTTTTTAGTCTAACGTCTAACAAGATTGGTAAGGACTCCTATAATCAGTTCACATGCGCCGCCAGTAACCTGCTTTGGGAATAATATAGCGCCGATCGCCTGGCCGCCTACAAAATACGCAACCGGCTGAATGTGCATGTAAAATTAATTTTATGTATAGTATTGAGTTGGTTTTACCATAATTTCTAACATGATCATATGGCCGAAACGACAAAAAGGCGCACTTTAGATCCAATGGTCTTGAGTTCAAGTCTGGCAGCCTGCAATGAGTAGATTTTCCATATCGCACTTGGAAGCTTGAGCACTCCGCCTACGGCGTCATGCTCAATTTACTTCCTTGTGAGATATAGACATCACATTCTCTCTTGTAGTACAAACCACTATTCCTGCAATGTGTTCTTATATCAAGATTTAATTAGTTTAATTATTATAGCAAGTAATTTCCATTAAACCCTGTATAATAGAATATATAAATGTTACCTAATAATAATTCTATATATTCTATATATTCTATGTACACTATTAGATTTTAACAATAAATAAGTTAGGTAGTTACCTACTTCGTATTTATTGATGTTAATACATGAAATCAATAAACTGGTTCAGTTATTTTATACCAACGGCAAATTTTTGTAACCATCTAGGTGACAAATTGTTGTTAAAGAAAAATTGGTTGGTTTGTTATACACAACTGACCATGCAATTATTGATTTTTTACCAGAGATTAGCTAGCAGTGGCGTAAAGCAAGATACCAGGGCCTCCCAGTAAGATGTCGTTTGGGACCCTCTGTTCGCGTCTAGGATAATATTAAAGAAATAGCGGTGTGATGGGGGGCTGTTTTTTAATTTTATAAAATAGTATTCATTACTGTTCATTTTGTATATGTATTGTAAAATTCTTACCTTTTAATTTTGAGGATCCTTGAGTTTCGAAAAAATATTATCAATATCAAAAAAATTTTCATTTATGTAACCAAAAGTTTAACTGTATGGGTACTTATTTAAAAAAAAATCACGGTTGCTGCTAAACATTTTTTTTGCAAAATCATTTATTAATTCCTCTAACTTTAATTTTCTTGATTCTTCCTGCCCAATACTTAAGAAATAGATTTGAAAGTCTCTCTTCCTTCATTATAGTCGTAAATAGTTTTTATAAAGTACCTATATGTCTGTGTTTTTATTTTTTCTTGGTAAAAATTAAGTTAACACCTGCATGAAGATATCATGGATGTGTGAGTTAATAAAATTGTGGCGGACAAAGTAGTGCACTAATTTGTCCGCCTGCCGCTAAAAAACCTTATTTTCTAGTTAATAATGATGTTTAATTAAATTAAATCATTATTCCCTTCAAACAGTAGCGAAAGGCTAAAAATAAAATCATGCGGGGGTTGTGGGATTATAATTTACGCCACTGCTAGTAAGTAAAGAAAGACAAAGCTATTTCCTCATGAGAGTGAAAATACTGCGATTACAAATAAGAACTTAAGTTAACAGCTATTTTTTGCCAACCAATAAGACACCGCTATTCGAATTTTCAAACTTCAAACTCATTAGACCTGAATTTCGGTTCCCTGACAAGATTGATAATTGCTGCTTAAATAATAAAATTAGGTTTAAGACTATAAGTTTAAAACAATGCACCTATTTAACACTTTTTTGAATTTAAAGTTTAAATAGGTGGCGCAAACTAGCAAAATCTAACCTTAAATCACCAAAAAAGGTTGAAATATACAACTGATTTAAAATGTTATTTCTGTAAATCTTTGGAAATAGTCATGATCAAAGTAACTATTGATTGGTAACTCTTAGAGAAGGAGTTTTATTTGCTTGCTTCAGATGTGATTTAAAGAGTGTCAGCCAAACAAAACAAGTTCTATAAATAGCTTTGTCTGACTTTCCTTTTTCTCTGAGAAATTAAAAATTGAAATTACACCATTCGCCTTAGGGGAAAATAATAGTAAACATAAAACACAAGCCAAATATCTGTAATTGTTACTCCCAATGTTTAGACAATAAATTGTTGACAATAAGGTTCTACATGTTAAACTAATGAAATGAATTAAAAAAATTATAATTATTATTTTTACAAAGATGGAAGGATTGACCAAACTACTGCAAGGTATTTTTTACCAAACACTTTTAATTTAATGATGTTATTTCTAAATTACTAATAAGGTTTTTTTGGCTAATATTATAGATAATTAATATTTTAACATTATGAGAAATAAGTGTAAAATAGTTCTGTGCCATATAGATTCTGCTGTGTTAATAAAAAAGTGTATAATACAAAATTAAAATGAGATATATGTTTGATGAATGTATCTTGTTCCTTTTTTTATGTTAAGTGTATAATATGTCGTAGGCTAATTACAAATTCAGTCGTTTTATAAAACGCCTAGTCGTTTTATAAATGACAAAGCATAATATATTAGGAAGAATAAATACTGAATTTTTTTAAATCGACTGAACTTTTTAGGCGTTTCATTAACCGCCGAATTGCACTCAGGCTTATTGTAAAATGAAGGCGTGGAAGATTATATTTACAATGCAATTGAGGAGCGATCAGACAAAAGCAGATAAATCCATTTTTAACGAAAATTAATTTTATACCGGATTCTCAATTTATGGGGTCAGATAAATCCATTGCCGATATCAGATTGAAGCTAAACCAGATATTTCGTATTAAAAATAGCGTTTAAAAGTAGCCAAATTAAGCAAATGCAGATAAATCCAAAAAATCCTGCTTTCAATTCACGTTTCAGGCAAAACAAGATAAATATTTGGTTTTAAAATCAATTATAATATAAACGTAATAAAGGGCGGTGATCTATTTATAGCATCAGTTCTCTAGGCTAGATGCCACCTGCATGCCGTTTGTCCGCAAGAAATATAATTTTTTGTGAGATTCTACTATTATGTCTACGAATGTGCATCGGTAAACACGCTAAAACGTATTTTAATATTGTTGAATAGTTTGTTGTCTTTGTGTATTATTTGCAAATATGAAGACCATAGAGATGGATATATCCGTAAGAGAAGGTACTAAATTTAATAATAATATTTTTTTAATAAAATGTTTTATTTCGATTCAAGCAAAATAAGTTAAATCCAGTTCATTCAAGCAAAATAAGATAAATCCATTTTTTAAATCGCGATAACTCTTACAGAATACCTATTATTTTTTATATTTTCTTAATTTCAGGTCCTTAACCTAAGCTTTATTGAATGCATTTCTCATTTTTACAATAGATCAAAGGGCCTCTGGATTAGCAGTTTTTTATCAATAGCTCAAAACCATGTAAAATGGATTTATCTGCTTTTGTGTGATCGCTCCTAAATTGGAATAAAATAGACATATTTAAGCGTATTATAATAAGACTGCTATCGAGTGAGGCGAGTTGTTAGTTTAACTTCTTTCCCAGCAAATACAAGATAAGAGGGCCGATACCGGCAAGCGGGCGCTTGCCGATGCACTTATCAACGGACCATTATCGGCATTCTGTACTGGGCCACATATAGGGAATGTCCGCCCGGCCGACTTGTGGGCCAACGACGATTTCCCAGCACGGGTTAAAACGGCGCGATGCATAAAGCTTGCTGGGCCATTGCTGGTTAAACAGCCAGATGCCAACGTCGGAACAGAAACGGGCCTGTTTCAATAAAATGTTAATGTCCGATGTAGGTTATGCATCGGCCCACTTTCGGCATACCTGCAAAAGCCCAATGCGCGCTTAAAACGGTTCCTTCGCCATTTCATTTTACAAAAATGCTGGGTATTTTAGGACTGAATAGTTATGCGTTCGCCAATGTTATTAAAAATATATGCGTTTAACTCGAAATAAGCTATATATCGGGTTTTGTGACCAAATTTTCCGCATTTTGGTAAAAAATAATATATAAAACACTAATAATTATTTTTCGACAACCAAAATATTGGTAATTGGCACCGAATGCCGGTTTAAAAGTAATTTGATTAACAAATATAAAATATTCATAAAAAAAATAACGAAGACGTCGCTACTGCTCGGTCTTAAAACTAGGCTTTGCCTTTCAAATTAATTATAAAAGGCATTAATGTAAACTTGATAGAAAAATTAAAACTTTTCAAAACTAATAATACTTAATTCCTCATGGTTGTTAGTATTCTGTCATTGTCAAGAGATTTACAAAAAAATTATTTTAATTTTAGAATCCTAATTATTATAGTGAAACGGAAAGTGCAACAGACTTTTTGCACCTTAATAAGATAGTAGTAATAAAACTTTGGTAGTTAAACAAAAAAATTAATTTATTTTCCACCAAAATCGAACGTCCTCACAAAAAATTCTGTAAAAGTTACAACAATATTTTTTTCATAAAAATATCGAGTTTGTCTTACTATCCAAGAGGACCTGATGGGTTCGTTTGGTTTCTTTCAGTTCGGCCAGCTTCTCTATCTGGGGTATTTCTTAACCATACGATAATAACGTGATCGATTGACTTCTGTGTCAGTGCAGTTCCTCACTCGAGAATTTTTATGTGCTGCTGCTAAAAATTAATTAAAAGAAACTGTTTAAGCCTTTGAATCTAATTTTTATTATTTATTTTTTCTTAAAGATCAATAGTAATAAAATAAATGACTAGTGAAACAAATAAAATATGATTTAGGCAATTGAATAAAATTTAAAGAAGTTGCATGGTTTTATTCAGTGGCGCAGTCAAATAGTTCTACCCAAAAAAAATTATATTTACCTTTTATTAATGACAGTGTATGTCTTACTGTAGTCATTGCCCCCCACGAGATCCATTTTCATGCACTCAAAAGTTATAAATTTAAGTAAGATGCTCAAGTTCCTAAATCTAAAATTAAACAACTGAAACTAAAATTGGAAAAAACATCTAAGTATACAAAAAAATATATCTGAAAATTATAACTCAGGACTATTATCTAATAATTTTTGAAACAACTGTGCTTACGCATTTTTTGAAGTACTCTTCATTTTTCAAATCATCATTAAATTTAACCAAATCTTCATATAACTGACATTTGTGTAGCTCGGAAAATGACACTTTGGTTAAATCTGAACTGGAACTCATAGTAGTATGAGTTGTTTAACATCCTTCTTTATTGTAACGATTTCTTTTACCAAATGGCTTAGAAGATCTGAAAAAATAAGGATCTAAATAAATAAACCTGTAATTTCAAGTAAAGCAGAATTCAAATTTTAATATATATTTAGTCTAAAAAGATGTTTTTTACCTATTTGCCAGAGAGACTACACAATTCTTTATACAATAGCAATTATTTTTAAATTACACCTGATATATTGGATTAGTCCTGATAGCAAAAAATAAAGGAATATACTTACTCTTATTTATTCATTATTAAATTAAAAACACGCGATCAACTTGAACACGCGCGACTTCCACGAGAAAGGAAAGAAGTTTGGTTATGTTAATAGAAACAAAAGCTACAAACCAAAAGCGTCATATCAGCCACATCCTATTAGACCACTTTTAAAAATTGCCGCTAAATTCAATTTCTAATTCATTGCTAGTTATCGTTGAATGTGATTTACGGAGGAATTTTGAAATGTTAAAAACATTTAATGAACTTATATTATTATCCGTTTGACATTATCTCAGCTCCCCATTTTAACAATTATTATTTGAATAAATAAATATATAGTGCTATTTATCTAGCGTTTATGACTTTCAATGGCACACGCAATATAACCGACGCTGGCAAGATACTGGAGCACCGATGACATTAAAACGATTGGCAAGCCAGAACCGGCCCGCTACAAATTATCCTTTAATATGCCACCGCTGTAAGACCAACAATGGACCAATACCGGTTCGGTATTATGCGCCCGTTGCCAACGCCGTGCCGTTGTTGCCACCATAGGCCCAACCATTTACCGACCTTCTGTGTTTGCTGGGTTATGTTGTTGGTTTGACAGTTTGTAATCAATCGACGAGTTAACAGTATTTTTCCATTATTTTTACTTCAGAAACTTTCGTTTCAAGATGTTAGAAGACTCAGGAAGTGATGCGTTTGTTAATAAAGAGTTGTACTATAAAGAGCTTGAAACATTTTACATCTGTAAGTAATAAGAAATACATAACCTCAAAAGCCAAAAATATTATACTTATAGGTAATATTATTTTCTACTATACTGTATAAATAAGAGCCCTAGCAATAGGAACGATAAGAAAACTAAACCTTCGTGTTACCAATACCATACCATACCAATAACAATATAAATCGTTATTTTATAAAATGCCTAAGTACTTTCCAGTCTTTTACAAAACGACTAGTTATAATCAGTCATATCCTAAAACAAACGAGATTGAAGAACCGTTTACAATGAGCCTGAGAGCAATTCGGCGTTTTATAAAATGCCCAAAAAGTTCAGTCGAATTGTAAAAATTCAGTATTTATTTTTCATATTACAATATGCCTAGTCATTTATAAAACGACTGGGCGTTTTATAAAACAACTGAATTTGTAATTATAGCCTACGACATATATATATATATATATATACTTGAGGATTCTACACGATTAGTATTACTGACAGTATTTCTGAAATCATTTCTAAGCCGATTACAGTAGTTTGTATAACAAGAGTGGATATGATGTCCATATCGCACGAGGAAGTAAACATTCTGCTTAAAGAAAAACAGAGATAGATAGAGAGAGATAGAAAAACAGAGAGAGATAGTAAAAACAATTAAAGAAAAACTCATAAAGTTTCCAAATCCATGGACCAAATTACACGGTAACATATTTATTAATTTGGGTAATTTCTTATTATACACAAGATCACTTTGAATATACTAATCTTTCCCCAATTCGGCCTTCTTCAAAATAACAGACAAAAAGCGATATATTTATTAATAAAAATCTTAAAAGGTATTTTCTTAAACCATAGCAGCTAGTTTGATTAAATTGTTCTGTAGAAATGCACAGAAAAAAAAGGGAATTGTTCGGATTTTTTCTGCTTGCGTAAGAATTGTAACTCCGAAAGTACAACAAAATAGTTGTATAATTCGATTTAAACAGCCCACTTTCTCAATCACTTTAGTGTAAAGGAAACAGCTAATTTCCATGTGGGAGTAGAAAAAGTTATAAGTACCTAAAATGACCATGTCTTCCTAAATACGTTACAATAACAATATTTTGTTACTAAGGGACTGACTATTACAAAAAAAATAAAGCTGATGTGATAGTGAGCGTGTATGGTCCTTAATATGCGAAAATTGCCAATAATGAAATTGCTCGATTTTGAGAAAATTCAGTTTGCGTCAAATATTTAGACATAAACATTTTAGTTGTAATAGAATTTAGTAATTCTTAAAGCAGTATACCATGATTTCAGAGTACTTTAGTCTCCTTACTAAATCATGAATGAGAAAATCGGGTAAAGTAAATAGACCATAATATAATATCATTATAGTTATTATATATTTTATAACTAAGTTTATCTCTTTGTTCTTTTAGCATGTTAAAATCATTAAATTTATGAATTCAACTAATTGACTTTAGGCCAATTTACCTTACTCTCTCATATGTCAATTATTCTATACCAGGTATCCCATTATAAGTGGTCACTGGTCGTATCTCGGAGACTACTGGGCATAGAAACGTAATTAATGTGGCTGAGAGAAAATTCTGGAAATAATTTTTAATTTCCGCATTTTGCCGCAAGAGGGCACATTTAAAAATTCAATATTAAAATTCTAAATATCTCCGAAAATTTCTGCAATAAGGTATACCTTATGATTATGATTAGAAAGCTTAGAGAACTCTGCATCATTTTGGTTTAAGCCTCATTGGCGTACCGGTCTCGATAAGAGTGGGGGAAGCTATTAAAAGTGTAATAATTTAAATTGCTGTAACTTCTACTCTGTTTAAAATAGAAAGGTAAGTAAAGTACTTTTCACTGTTGTACCAATTGGTACACGATAGTTCCTAATAAAATAACTAGAGATCGTAATTTGGTTGGTCTTTTGATTTTATCCCGAAAACTCAAATCATATCGTATAACTATGACATCATAATCGGAAAAAATTTGCAAGAAAAAATGTGTAAACCGCAATTCAGTAATTGTTTTTATAGCTGTCATCAAGCATTCCACGAATCTCTAGCTATTTTATTAGGAACTATCGTGTACCAATGAATACGACAATTAAAAGTACTTACATTTCCATTTTAAACTAGCTTAAGTTTACTAAAATCGGATAAGTCATTTAGAAGTTATACAGCCAATTAAATGATTACACCTTCAATAGCTTCCCCCACTCTTATCAAGGTCGGTACGCCAATGAGGCTTAAACCAAAATGTTGCAAAATTGTCTAAGCTTTCTAATGATGTTACCAAAGATTAAACAAGCTTAAGTTCACTAAAATCGGATAAGTCATTTAGAAGTTACAGCCAATTGAATGATTACACCTTCAATAGCTTCCCCCACTCTTATCAAGGGTGGTACGCCAATGAGGCTTAAACCAAAATGTTGCACAATTGTCTAAGCTTTCTAATGATGTTACCAAAGATTAAACAAGCTTAAGTTCACTAAAATCGGATAAGTCATTTAGAAGTTACAGCCAATTGAATGATTACACCTTCAATAGCTTCCCCCACTCTTATCAAGGGCGGTACGCCAATGAGGCTTAAACCAAAATGATGCGGAATTGTCTAAGCTTTCTAATGATTTTACCAAAAGTATACCTTAATGTGAGAATTTTCAAAGAAATTTTGAATTTCAATATTTAATTTTAAATTATGCCCTCTTTCGGCAAAATGCGGTACTTAAAAATTATTTTCAGGATTTTCTCTTAGTCACATTATTTACCATTTTCTTTTCCTGAGTTTCTGTGCCCAGTAGTTTCCCAGATACGGCCGCCGGTGGCCATCCATAATGGGTATAGTATAGTATATCAGCATTTCGACATTGCTCTTCTGAATGTACCAGTATTCAGTATTGTATTTTTTAGCTGTGAATGTTTGATTATGGTGCCGCTTTCAGCGCTTTCTAATTAAAATGAAATTGTCGCATTATGACACTAAACATATTTTTAAATTTATAGTATCATATAATTTTAATCAACAATTTCAATACAGGGCAATCCTATTATATATATTATATTCTTAATCTGGTAAGCAAAAATACCTTATAGTAACTAGTGATGTGATAAGGATAGTATTTCTAACTTCTGTGTTCGTCTATGTTTCTAAAAAAATGGTGTATTAAAATAATAATAATTACATATCAATTATGGTGAGTTTATTGTTATAACTTTTAAAATTTTTTTTATAAAGAATCAAATTATTTCAGATTTATCTATCAAGTTATATAAGTATTATAAATCATATTTTAAAAAACAAATTTATTGTAAAGTTAAGTAATAAAATTGTGAAGTTAAATATATATGTAATGTTTATCGTTTCAGTTTGTTTTATTTAATGTAAAAACCGTTAAGCTAACATTTTTGGAAAATAAAAATTACTTTCCAGCTGGTCATTCAAAAAATTCGATGTCCGTTGCTAGTCAATGAAAAATGATCGTAAGGAAATAATATTTATTGCCACTGTAAGAAAAAGTAATTTGTGCAGCAAGATTGGATATGATGTCCAAGTCGCACGAGAAAGTAAACACTCGGTCTTTGCAGAATAACAGACAAAAAGGGATATATTTATTGTTAAAAATAAACAAATTATTTTTTTAAACCGTAGCAAATTTGAATTATTGGTCTGGCAAAGTATATACATAGATAACCAGATTACCTGCTTGCGCAGGAATAACGTCGAGAGATAAGCAAAGTAACAGTAAAATTCGTTTAAAAAAAAAACGTCTTTTATACATAAATATTAACTTTTATCTACAAGCGTGCGGTAAGTAACTACTTACCTCACTGATTTGAGTGCGGTAAATATCACTTTACCGCACTAGTGCTGTAAGTAATTACATACTTACTATAAAAACAAGTTTTTGTATTATTCAAGTACGTGTATTTTTTATTTTTAAAAGAAACTCTATTAAACATTATATGTATACCAAATAATTACATACAGAAAAATAATTTCCTGTCGTTTCGTCAGATCCATCCCTAGACGCATTTCGCCATATCATGGCTCATCAGTAGAGCGAGGATCCGACGAAAGAAAGGAAAACTAAAAGCTGCTTATGCAGCACTTGGTGGGACACACCGGTAATACCTATCTACTTACATATTTAAATTTCTAAGCTAATCCAAACTTATAAATTAAGAAATATTAATATTGATGCCCTAAAACATGCTTGTAGATAAAATATCGTACACGTACACTTACGGTAGGTGTCTTTACCGTATTTGCGTGATTTCCCAAACTCGCCTTCGGCTCGTTTTGTTAAACATCACGCACAAGCGGTAAAGATGTACGTACCGTACCTACTTGTATTGTAATATACTATTATCGTTCGGTGTGGTAAAGTTTTTCAAAATAATCGCATTTCATTTCAACTTATACAGGGTGATCCTTAAGTACATCAAGAAAATCTAGGATATGATTCCTGGCATCAACTTAAGATGAACAGTTCATATGGACTTATGCCCTAAAATGCTTACCCTCTAAGATACAGGGTGTTAAAATAATTTTAAAAAATATTTATTTTAGTTAAATTTCGAAAATCCTTAAAGATACGTATTGAAAATTCGTGCTTATCTATTTTGGATCAAACTACATCTTTTCATTAAAAAAGGTTTTGCTTACTTTCACCAGTGGCATGCGTGCCAGATGCAATAACATTGTTTTGATGAAAATATTTAATATTTCACTGATTTTTTAACTCGGATGCATTTTTATGCATTACTGATACAAGCTGAACAAGAGTTGACTCTACTATTTTTTTAAAAAAAGCATTAGATTTAAAGAAAAATGGAGAAAATAAAAAAAAACTTTGTCATAGCTTATCGACTTTTTTCCAAATTAGGCGCGTGTCACAGATTTTTTTGGACTGTTGGTCGATCAAAAGTTTTAAAGTTATGGCTGATTTACAAAACATTGCTCATTTGGCAAATATGCATTTTGTTTATGGTTTTGCTGATGGAAATGCATAAAAAGAAGAAGCATTTTAGTGCCACAGCCAGAGAATATCTAAATGCTGTATACGGAAATCGATGAATCGGTAGAGGCGTTGCACTACGCAAGTACGCAATCAACCATGGCCGTCAAGGTACCCAGATTTAAATGCATTGGATTTTTAATTCTGGGGACATTTAAAATCTCTGGTTTACAAAACTCCAGTTGAAAACTAGGAAGATCTTATAGAAACCGTATAATATAGGCATGCGAAAGTATTCAAAACATCCCAGCAATTTTTGAAAATGATAGAACTTCAATGAGAAGACGGCTAGATGCTCGTATTTTAGCAGATGGTGGCCACTTTCAACAGTTTCTTTAAAACCAGTATGTTAAATTATTTGTTAAGTAACTTGTTAAATCACCTGTGGCATAAATAATTCATAACATGTTTTGTACTTATTTAATTAGTAAATTAATTTTGTCCCATACGGCATCAGAGTTATCTAATAGTAGAGACAACCCTTGCATAAAAATGCATCCGAGTTAAAAAAATCAGTGGCGTATCAAATATTTTTACCAAAACAATATTGATGGTATCTGGTACGCACGCCACTGTTAAAAGCAAGCAAAACCTTTTTTAATGAAAAGGTGTAGTTTGATCCAAAATAGATAAGCACGAATTTTCAATACCGTATTTTTAAGGATTTTCGAAATTTAACTAAAATAAATATTTTAAAATTATTTTAACACCCTGTATCTTAGAGGGTAAGCATTTAAGGGCATAAGCCCATATAAACTTTTTATCTTAAATTGATGCCATGAATCATATCCTAGATTTTCTTGATATACTTAAGGATCACGATCACCCTGTATGTAGGTATAGTAGCAATACTGTATAATTGTATATACGTGAAAATAGAAGTGGCAATACTGTAGTGATACCTTCCACAAACCTGACAATATAAAACGAAATAAACTAGAAAATGTTGAAAAGTTGTTTACAATACAAAAACGATTGTCTTTAATTTACTATTTTGAACAACTCTTCTTAACTACATTTTTAATATGTCAATGGACAGGGTGGATTGAAAATATCAAAGGCATCGGATTTTAAAATTTTGTATTTTTTACTTTTTCTTTCGGAACATCTATTCAATAACATTTTTTTCGTATCTCCTATAGAAAACGCACTTTATTAGCGGGACAAATAAATAGTTTATTAATGTCCATGCAACTTCCGTACAAGATTATATACAATTTCGAATACGAATCTCCAAATTTAAATGATAAATAATTTTCTTAGTTTGGAAACCTGTGTATTTGGATAAGACTCGAAAATTGTAGCAAACTGCATTTAATTTTGTTTTAATATATTCAACATGATGTTCCCATGATAGAACATTATTCCGAACTATAAGACACTACTACCAGACAAGAAAGTACTTTACATGGATCTCGTAAACCAGATATGGTTAAATTAGAAAAAATTTGAGTCCCACTAAATTCCACAACGTTGTGTTTTCAAATTAAAAATCTCCGAATCCTTTCGAAGATATTTGGGCATTTCGTTTTTATTTTCGGTATAATTATAGTTCATCAATCAACTTTTTTGTGTGATGGTGAGTTTTTTAGTTCGTTTAGTTAGTAGAGAATTTAAAAATAATAAAACAGACTATTCAAAAAAACAAAATTGATTAAGGTTCGGTTTTGCCCCCCTCCCCTGTTGGATCCCCCAGATAATCCACATCAGCGGCGGCGCCAGGAGGGGGCCAGGGTGGGCACTGGCCCACCCTAGAAACATGAGTGCCCACCCTGGTGCCCCCCCAAAATTGATGGATTCGGTTTTGTGATGGAATTTTCGGAAGAAGAAGGACTTGGCTATGTAAGTTTTGACGAGTGGTTGTATGGTATTTGAAGAAAACGATGACCTTTTTTTTTTTAGACGTCACTTAGGATAAGGGGGAAGTTTTGTTTGTCGCTGCTTATGGCGTTGTAGAGAGCGTCGGGAGGCCAGCGACCTTTTTTTTTTTTTAGAAGTCACTTTTGTGTGCCCACCACTCCAAAATCATCGGACCCATTTGTGCCCTCCCATCAAAAAAATCCTGGTCCCGCCACAGATCCACATAGCTAGTGATAAGGTCTTAGGTGAATTTCTGACAGAATGGCGGAGATCAATTTTACTTAAGAATAAAACACCATTTATATCCACAATTTGTTTCAAAATGTAGATACTTATCTCAGTTTTATGTGCCAAGTTTATTAGTGGCATTCGGCATTTTAAAGTTCCATAAAATAACTTATCATTAAAATAAGTATCTATTAAATGTTAGATAGCATTCCATTTATGTTTCACAAGAACTTAGAAATGTGCACCTTATAGTCTTTTGTATTTTTTTGCATAATAATTTCTAAATCTTTTAAAAGTGAATTATTTAACTTTATCGCAATTGGAATTAGAATCATTCGGTGGAAGCTTAAATACAGGAATAGTATTCAAGTTACTTTACTTAAAGTTACAAAAATTATGTTTCATTTTGCAAAAAAGTAAAACTTATCAAAATCCAGCCGAGTATCAAGCGTATAGAGATATCATTGTTTTATTAAAAACGCGAATCTGGGGAACTTTTAATCGTACAGCTTTCAAAAAAAAATTATAAGGAAAGTGGCCAAGAAAAATATCTGAAAATAATTTTTAAGTTTCTAAGATGGCCGCAAGAGGGCAAAATACTAATGCTCAACTAAGAAAATGAAGGTATATGACCTGTTAAGCCTTATGGAAAATATATGGGCAGCGTTGCCAGAGCTGATACAATTGTACGAATCTGGTACATTTTTAACGCATCTGTACAAAAGTACATTCACACCATTTTCTGGTACATTTTCATTCTCGTGCCGGCCCCTATCATTTAATAGATAAAATTCACAGTAAGGCAGTTTTGCAGTCAAGTTTTTAATATTTCATCCCCCTACCCAGACGGCACAAATACATTGCATGTATATTCCCAGAATATTCAATTAGCATATTCATATATTCCAGGAATATATCATATCTCCCGTGGCATATTTTAGGAATATTCAGGGGATATTCAAGGTCACCATGAAACATATGCCAGCAATATATTTATATCGTCTGACATATATCCTGAGCATATCAAAAAAATTGATTATTTGTGTGCTTATACAGGGTGCTTCTAAATATCATGTACATACGGAAGGCGGTAATACTCTGGCATATTTCATGACTAAAAATGTATATAAACATAGGTAAGAATTGCCTCCCTTCGTATGTACATGATATTTAGGAACACCCATATTGGTTGTTTAAAATTGTTAAGAAATAACATTTCTGGATGATTTTTAGCTAAAATTAAGGGGATTTTCATATTTTTGTAAAAAGTAATAAAAAACTACTATTTGGAAAATAACATAAGTAATTTATTATTTTTTAAACATTTAATAATAATAAATTTAATAAAATTTCTTGTTCACTTGTTCACTTTTATTTTGCTTAAAGTGTGCTTTTAGCAGTATCCTTATTTCTAAAAACAAAGGAAAAAAAACAGTAAGAAATCACCCACACCAGAGAAAGATATAAAGTTTACATAATTCTTTTATACCGGGTGTCCCAACGATGTGTGGAGGAACTGTAGCTAAAATAGCAAATAGAAAAAAATGTTTTACTATATAAAACTTGGAGAAACAGCTTAGCTCTATAATTTAAAATTATTTTGATATATACAGGGTGGCTCAAAAAAGGGTAGCGATACAAAGTTACATTTTTTTAAATAGAACACCCTGTATAATTATGCTATTTTTGAATCGTACTAAGAATTCTACATCTATTTTATATACACACCCCATGTCTAAATTAAACTGTTTTTGAGATATTGACATCTAAAAAATGACATTTATCCCACTTTCACACGCTGCAGCGTTCAAATGGTGTATCTTAGAAAAAAACGGTTTTCACATCCCTATCTTAGTTTTTTATTTTCTACCTAAAAATATCAACTTTTTGTTTATCCTTTAAACCTGAAAACCCGGTTTTACAGGTTTAAACGTAAAACCGATAAGTGGCATTTTTGGGTAGAAAATAAAAAACTAAGATATAGGGATGTGAAAACCGTTTTTTGGCATAATATACAGGGTGTTCCATTTAAAAAAATGTAACTTTGTATCGCCACACTTATTTGAGCCACCCTGTATAAATCAAAATAATTTTAAAATATAGAGCTAAGCTGTCTCTCCAAGTTTTATATAAAACATTTTTTTCTATTTGCTATTGCTTTGAAGCTACAGTTCCTCCCTCGGTTTCTCCACACATCGTTGGCACACCCGGTATATAGTTGAAACTGTAATTCAGGTAAATTATTATTATTCTACTTACATCTTTCGGCTGCAACGCTCAGATGCTTTTGTTAAAAAAACAGCAATAACATCTTCAACTGCTTTTTCAGTGAAGGATTTTGTGTTTGGGTTCTGTTTGCAGACATCTAAAAGAATATTTTAGTTAACTTATAATTTTAAAATTGAGTATTGAAACAAACTACCTTTTATAACATCAGTTATCTTGAGTAAAGAAAATTTTTTCTTTCCTTTGCCCCCAACCCAGCTATACAGTTTTAAGACCTCGTCTTCCACAATTTTTGGGAAAATTCTTTTTATGCTATCCTTTAAACAGTTTCCTCCAACTTGGACTAGCTTCTTTACCTAAAAAAAATCAGAAGAACTGATAACAATTGGAATTAGACATTTGACTTCATTAGCAAAAGACTGTCGTTAAAGATCAGCTGATTTGGTCATAGTAAAATTTTAGTGCAATATTATCAAATAGAACTAGATAATTAAAACTTACTAAAAATGTTTTTAGGGTACTATCGTCCATTTTACAATCTAGTTCGAGCAGTTCTATGTCAGATTTTGCAGGTAGGGTCAGCGATACATCAGGTTCAATTAAAGTGGCATCAGGGTTTTCTTTTTGTGTTGCAATATCTGACAACTGCATTAAAACAGCTCCTAACAACTTATGATTTTGGGCCACTCTGCCATTAACTATATGAAGTAACCTGATTACTTCGGAAGAGTCTGAAAAAACCTGATTATTTTAAGATATAATTTTACTTCGGGGGACTAAAGAATAACTTTATTCGAGAAGATATATGAACATTTTATTATATTATGTGGATATTTAAATAAACTTATTATTATTATTAGTATTATTAAATAAAATCAAAATATGCTTTATCATCATAAAACAATAAATGTTATCGACAAAGTCAGAATGAAACAACAAATAAATAGGCACTAGGGTATTACAAAGTTAAAACAATTTTACCATTTGGAACTGTTGATGTTTTTGCAGAAACAGCTTCCGTATTGCTATGTGTATTTGCGGAAGATGTTCCGGCTTCTGAGAACACAGAAACAGATGTATTTTTTAAATTTGGATGAGCTTCCTGGGAAAATATACCTAAAAGTAATATAAATAACATATCCTGCATTAAATAATACTGCTATCTATTATTTTACCTTCTGTAGCCGGTGAAGAACACATTCCAGGTTTTGCGAAGACGGATCCAGATACCGAAGATAATCTGTCACTTAGATTATTTTTTACTCTAGCTAAAGTCTCCTGGGAAGACATATCTAAAAAAATTACAGATACTTAAAAGACTGTTTGCTTGTCCTACCTTCCAACAAAGTTAAAAAATCAAAATATAAGTTTAACAGTCAGTACAATAATACTATTTACAATTTATTGTTAGAACATATTAATGAATTAACTGTATAACTTACGATGAACTCTTGGAGGTGTGGGCATTTTAAATCTTGGCGACTTTCTTGGTGTCCTCTTTACCGGCGACTCATCATCAGAATCAGATGATACGTATCTAGGATTACGCCTCCTAGACCTTTTTAATAGTCCATCACTTTTTTCGCCTTCGGACTCCAAGCCACTTGTGTATTGGGCTTTTTTAACTTTTTGTGTGGCCACAGCAAAACTATCATATGGACATTTACTCAAAACCAATACAGCATGGCTTTTCCAATCAGCCCTTATTGGTGTTTGCTGACTTTTAATGCAACTGGCTATTTTACTCTCTGATATGGTGTTTGGCCAATAGCATCGCACAATTCCCAACTCTTCAAAAATCCAAGAGGAAGGAACAGCCTCTACCATATTATTTTCCTCAGGGAATTTTACAATTTGCCAGCCCCCCATTAATTACTTTTTGTAATAAAGTAATAAATTACATTTACAATAATTTACACAACGAATGTTCAATTGCATCAAAAAATACAGGTTTTTGTTAAAGTTCTTACAATAAAAGGAGTAGGTACAAAATAATAATATTTAGTTTGTAACACGCTGCAAATAACAATTACCTGTACTCATTTTAAAACGAGGGGTAAGCCGCTGGGGCATTTTGGTGTACAAACAAGTGGCAGTATTGGCATTAGGTGTACAACTCGGTGTACAACATTTTTGTCAGCAGTTTGCCCCTCGATTTAAAACTGTTTTATGCAAGATTTTTGTTTATTATAGATGGCAAAAACAAAAAGCATTACCTTTAAACTAGTTATCTATTTGGTTGTTTTAAAACCTATATATACAAAAAGAAACTGATAATGATTAAAATATAAATAAACAACAAATATATTAAATCGTAAAAAAATTGATTCAAAAAAGGAATGATCAAATCAAATCAGTGAAGTCCCTGTCATTAGGTGTTAGTACGAGTATGTAATAAAGGAAGAGTAAGAAAGCCATCTTGGTAAGGTAGCCGAACACATTTGTACAACATTTGTGTCACATCTATAACTTCACAAATTTCATATAAGTTTGTCACGAAAAAAACGTCTATTATTGTAGATTTACAAGGAATTTCAAAAAAATCGCGTACAGTTTTAAAGTGTCTTATAACGGCTAATATAGAATTATTAGAACCATAGGAGAAACCAAATACTAAACATAATCTCCCATCTTTTAATTTACAACAGTTATCTCGTTTATAAATAGCATTTAGGGTAAAGCTAGGAGTAACCAATTTTATATACTGGGTTGATGGTAATAAAGGAGAAACATTCTTTATACATGTTAGAAAACATTTTGTTTCTATATTAATATTTTTTTTAACACATATTATTCTTTCTGACAATCTTTTCACAATTTGTTGCAACGGCTTGTCTCCTTTTCTCAAAAGATTTTTTAAAATTTGCAAATAATTTTCACTGGAAAAGTTACTGAAATTATCTAAGGGTCCAAACCGACGGGCACAATCAACAAGATGCAACAAATTGTGAAAATTATGTGACAAATAGTGAGGTCCATAAATATTCTTTGTTTCCTCAACAAAAAATACAAGTAGTTTTTCTGCATAATCATACAAATGTGTCATATAGGGGGAAACTAAAATAGTTATACTAACAAATAGGCATAAAAAATGGTTGTATTTCTCCTCTGACAAAACTGATTTTACAAGTATAATGCCAGTATACAATAAAAATAATCTTAATTCCGTGGCCTTCCACCTTTTGCTTTCTAAAACTGTACGGGATTTTCTATGAAATTCAGATGGTATATAAACAGTAATTTTTTTAACTAATGCATCAATGCTGCTAATACTTTTACTGGGTAAATTGTGTGGTGGCCTGCCAAAAATCCAGGTCCCAACTAACAGCTTTTTAGTAACTCCTAATAAAACCAGATGCATATAATCCAGTGGGATATCATTTACCAGATCTAAATAATTAATTTCTTGTAAAATGGTATATCCTAAATGATGATTATCATCCTGATGACTCCTAAAACTGTTATTAGTTCTTTTTCTAAAATTAATATCTGGGAAACACACTCTATCCCTAATGTAAGTACCTTCTTGACAGCACTTTGTGCAAGATGAATAACCACTATGTCCCTTTATGGATAAAAGATACGATTTAGCTGGTGCATCAAAAAGAAAATATTTCACTCTAAAACCAACTTGTTTCCCTACTAATGATAAACCATTATTAGATAAATAAATACACTCATTTACAAAGTCCACCAGAAATGCATTAGGGTCTTTTGGTTTTTGATTACCGTGGTAAATACCCACCATCACAACATTTTGTGTGATTTTTAACCCTAAAACATTTAATAAGATAGGGTAAACTTGACTGCTGGAACTTTTACTAAGAGGCAGTCCATCTATATTCACCGCAACATCAAGTTGTTCAGGAGGGTTTATTTGGTTTATGCGAAAAAAAACATTTACAGTATTTTCTATGCCCAAATGGCAATAAACTCCAGGATCCACATCTTTGGTCTGTACTTGACGAACTGTTCCTAGAAAAGATCTAGCGCTTCTAGGAATAGCTTCACCACACCCTGGTTCTCTTCGCAATATATGTAACAGTTCATTCAGAGCTTTATGGGAAATGCTATTTTCCACAGCCCAAATTTTTAATTCTTTAAAAAATGGGGCAGAAAAAGGAGTGTCGAATGTGGAACTAGTCTGAGAAGAACTAGGTTCTGCCTCGTACACATTTTCACTTACATGTGACAACACTTCACCCGAGGCTTCACCATAATATAATGAATGGGTATGAAATATTGGAGAAAGAGAACTTTCGCTACCGGTAGTTAAGGGGTCAGTTAATAAGTTCGGCTCGGAGTTAGGAGTATTTACAAATATTTGTGACAAAGTCTGGTGTGAAGAGTTCTCAGAAGGGTTAGTATTTAATACACAAGTATTGTTACCTTCAGGCTTGGATCTACTATTATCACGTTCTGTGTTATCACGTAATAAGGCATCATTGCCTGATAGCAACAAAGACTCTTTAGTCTGTTTGTTTACTTTTCTAAAGAAAGATTTTTTCATTCTGTAAAATCAATTTGGTTAGGTACTTACATTATTCTCAACAATACAAACAAAATGTTTTTATATTTTGTAGTGGTTTTTGGGCACAAAATTCATAAAATAAACCTGACGCAAGCCATAAAAAAGCCAAAACCGCCGAACCACAAATTACAGCAACGGAGTAATTTGTGCGCCAAACCAAACGACATGACATAAAAAAGAAATATGACAGCAAACAGGGTTGCCAACAGTACACAGAACTACACGGAGTTGCCAAAGTGAAAACTTTTATAATAGATCTAAGGTTCGTTCGTACAGCAGTTTCCAACTGATCAGCGCCAATCAGGTAGCTCTATTGAAGTTGGAATCCCGTTTTAAGCCAATCGGAAGCGCGCTGATCAGTTGGAAACTGCTGTACGAACGAAGCTATATTTATTTAATAATAAAAATGCAGTCATAAATGTTATAGAATTCCTTAATTTGGATATTTTTGCATTATTTATATGTTTTCAATAGTTATTATACTAGCTGAAGCAAAGATTTCAATATTTTATGATTCGCGCGCATGCGTATATTATATTGAGTATGTCCAAACCAATCACGCTTTAAATTCAATCAACTGCGTAGCTGGCAGCTTGGCGGTGGCTTGGCGTCGCTGGTTCAAATCTCGCAGCGAGCAAGTTACTTTTTTTTATTTAATAATAGGTTAATTTTTTAAATTTGTTATTTAAAGGTGGAGTGTAATATAATCGGGTTAACACTGTTTAAATTAGGAAGGTTTTTTATTTTTTTGCGTCGATACTCAATACGAGTGCGCGCGAATCATAAAATGCCTATCGAAATATAATCTGCTGCTACAGATAGATCCGAGCCAACAAACCTTTTTTTTCTGTGGATCCGAGCATGATCCGAGCACAGAACAATAAAATCCGAGGGCTGGCGTAGTCGGCTTCAAAGCGAAAGCAGACATAAGAAAAAGAATAATAAATAAGGGTTATAAAAATAATGTGAGCACATATAATCACCAGAAACGTGTGAATTAATAGGTAATTTTTCTTAACAATATGCAGGTGGAATATCTTGCAATATAAAAACCAAATATCCTCTGTATATCTGTTGAAATATATTCCTAGAATATCTCTTGGGCATATAAAATATTCGGTATATTTATGGAATATTCCAAGAATACTGCAATATACTTTGGTAAATAAGATGTAATAGGCATATTCTACAAACATTGGGTGCCGTCTGGGTATCGCCATCTATATATTGAAGGCAAATCTCAAAAATTTAGCAGATCACGGCGGTATCTGACGGAACTGTAACTTGGAAATCTTTGACAAAATATGGCGCAAATCCGAATCATATAGTTCGGGGAACTGTCAAAATTCTTCTTTTGGTACGAGGTTAAAAAATAAGTAATTTTTGATGGCTGTACAAAAGTTCAAAATCTGATACATTTTATGTTTGTGATTTGTACAATTTCTTGATACCCTCTGGCAACACTGTATATGGGTTGTAGTCTCGAAAACTAGCAACTCTTTTTAAGCAAAAGTTTGGTTAGGGTCAACAGAAATTATCAAACTTGGTCTCGTTTAAAAGAAATTCAATTGTTTTATCAATTGCGTTATAATACAGGGTGTCCCATGGGCCGTAAAGTAACTGGAGATACTAGACATCAAACAAAGCTCAGTAAGTCATATAAGTTTTTTCGGATTGTTACTTGTTCCAGAGATACAGGGTGTTGAAAGTAAAAGTTTATTCTCAAAAATAAGCCATAATTTTAAAACGGTTTAATGAATCGAATTGAAAGTTGGCAACATTATGTTTTTATGAGCAACAAATAAGAATTTGTAGAAATTTTTTAGTTTCAAACTAGAGGGCGCAAGTTGCACACACTGGGCTTCATAAATCTATAATTTGTTTTCTTACCTGTTATAGTAGGTGTTTTTCAATTATAATTTCTTAAAGAATGGCATATTCTGAGTCAAAAAGGTGTACCTGATTGATCTTAATATCTTTAACGGTTTTCGATATATTTCCCTTGAAACATCCCAAAGCATAAGAAAACATAGTACATAATTAAATTAAAATTTTAAATTATCAAAAAAAAAACTTATATGACTTAATCGGCTTAGTTTGATGTCTAGTAGTAGCAGTTACTCTACGGCCCATAAGTAATGGGACACCCTGTATATGTCTTTCTGTGGTGTTTAAGACATCGTTAAAATTTGAAGGTTTTCTTAAAAATGTTAAATGAAACAAGTAATATTAGAAAGAAAAAATAGCCATTTTTAGTATTTTGAAACGAATTTAGCTATTTTCTTTATCCTTCGGCGCTATTACTCTTGCAATAGCAGGTAACCAGGTGCGGCTTGTCCATAAGGTTATTTGGGCAATGGCCCACCTATCAATTGGACCCACCAAATTAATTTTTTTTTCAAAACAAACAAAAATGATTATTCTTCAAAAAATTTAAATATTCCAAAATATGTCATGCGAAAACTCCCAAATACAGATTGAAATCAAAGCAGTCCGCTCTTCCAGGCCGTATTTCAGTATAGCTGATGGTTGACCTTATGGGTTTATATTGAAGTACAAATTACATAAATTAATTGGAAACTAAGAGCGAAACAGACTTAAGTGCTTTCGGAAGTTAAAGAGAGACAGGAAAGAGAAAAATCCGTCGTCGTCTTCGGCACACTTCGCGTTCAGTCGGCAACAGTTATGCAATCAATCACGTTCAATAGGCATTTATGAAAACAGGCAAACAGCTCCGTGAATCATGACATCTCAATCAAAACTTTTCGTTAAACAAAGAAAAACTTCTTACAAAATATACGGATTGTATTGCAACATTTAAGTAAACCTTTTTTTTATTAGGAATGCCGATCCGCTCGTAGTATGTTCTTACCCATATTTAGTTCTTTTAGATGTTTTTTGATGTGTATACTTATGTGTGCTTGTATTAAAGAACAATAACCTCTATAGTTCGTTATAAATAAACCAAGCCTGGTTTATTATTATTTATAGTTCTACGTTTTTATGTTTGATGGCTATCTTTGCTTTGGGTTGATTCCAACAGATGGCAATCAGGGCCGTAGCCAGAACCAAATTTTTGGTAGGGCTATTCGATTTCTTACCAGGGCCCATATTCTCACCCCATAACTTGCAGACATTTTTGACACCCTTTTTCTTCTATTTCAAAATCTGCCAGCCCCCCTCTAGCTACGGCCCTGATGGCGATACTAGATTTTCATCATATATTTATTCTTAAAAATTTCTTGAAAACATATTTTCGCTGTATTGGGAATTGCTTAGGTACAGGTTGTGCCTTTCTGATGAGGCCCAATAAGGACGAAACAGCCTGTTATAAGGACGAAACAGCCTGTTATTGTCTACCTGTGCTCCAGGGAACCCATTACCTTTGGCGTCCCTGTGTACGCATTACTCTGTCCACTTGACGTAAAGTTTTCTTTCTATTTAATTTAACAGACACTAAATTCTACTATTTTATTTAAATTTGTTATAACTTTAATAATAGTAGGTATATTACGTATTAAGGCCCGTATTTTTAATGTCCTGGTAAATTTTTACCATCTTATTTATTTCTTAAGTAAGTCTTGAATACGCATTTTCTTTGTTTCTGGAGTTGCTTACTGGTTTTGGCTTTCTGAGTCCTAATATTTGTGTCCCAGGAAACCCATTATTTTGACGTCCCTGTGTACTTTAATGCAGGAAACAGATGCACCACTTTATCCGCTTGCCGCATTTTTTTTCTGTTCATTGTATTGTAAAAATATTGAAATAGTAGATTATACAACAAGAGTGGATATATGTATTTCACGAAGAAGTAAATCCCCCCGAGTACGATATGGACAATCCATTTGAGTTGAACAGTATATTTTTTCTGCGACCAAACTTACGAACCTTATGTTAAAAAAAAATATTTTCAGGCTGCCGGGTTTAAACGTACGACCATTATTTCTAAAGTTCATCGCTTTACCGTCTCGACAACCGGATTATGATAGAAAAGATGGTAAAATGGGAAATAGGATGGGAAATTAATTTTCTATGCACATTCAGCAGGATGCATTATTAATAAAACCATTATAGATGCGTCTATATTTTGTTATATTGAACAATTTAATAACATATTGTACCATATAAATGATAAAATTTGGTGTCTTGAAAAGGAAGGCGGAGCATCAGTAAATACAATTAACTGTACTTGATCGGTACCTACTTTATAAGAACGCCACAGAGAAATCTAATTTTAATAACAATTTTGTCAACTAGTGGGAAATTTTTAGATTCATAAGAATCAAGCACAGAGGATAGGTCGACGCTGTCTCCAAAGGAAAAAAGAGAAATTTTTACCCACAGTGTTATATTCGTATGATTTAGAATCACTTGTGGTTGTGATCTGATAAAAAAAGACTTTTTCTGTGTTGTCTGCAATCTTGGAATTGTGCTTTAAAAATGAGAAATTTTATTTTTAAAGGTCGCAACTCTGTGCAGCACTGACAGTAAGAATATGAAATTCTGTACTACAGTTAACTGGAATAGCCTACATTTCTTTTACACTTAAGTGTAAAGGAAACACCAAATATCTATGTGGGAGTAGATCAATTATTTTTTTAAATAAAAATAACTCTCCAATGCCTGTAGCGTCTAAATTCAAAGAGTTCGTAAAAATCCATTTATAAATATGGTCTGGAAGGTCAAGAAAAGTTCTCATGGATCTGGTAACCTTGAAGCAGAATTAAGAAATACTGGTCGAGATCTTAATAATTCTAAACTCTTCTTTAAAGTTACCAGCTCCACGCAAAAACATTGCGTGCTCTTGAAGAGAATCCTGTCCATGTTTATTATTGGATTTTTTAAAAGTTTTTAAATTTGGACTCTACAGATATTGGAGAATGTAAGAAAGTTATTATTATTAAAAAAAAGTAATTTTCAATATTTTTTAGAGTACTATTATTTTTAGTAATTTTTTTTGGGTTTTCGTTGGCTAATATATTTTCCCTTGATCTTCTTTTTCCAGTATTTATTTATCTAAGTACATGAAAATAACTTTCTCAGCTCCACACAGTTACCACCTTTCCGTTGTAAGAACGACTAGATTCGTATGAGATGGTAATATAATCTTTTTTCCATTACATATTTTAACTAATCCAGTAAGGAGGAACATTGCGAATGACTTCTTAAGTGAAGGGGGATTATCTGCCCCCCCCCCCACATGTGAATACGGCCTTAATCAATCAAATTAATACAATTTTTTTAAATTTAATTAGACAGGAACCATTACAGGAATTCTGACAAGACACATGGCTGTCAAGAACCATCTGCACAGAATGCAACTGTACAATAAAGACCTTGATTGCAGATTATGCGGACAAGACAGGGAAACTGTACAGCACATAGTTTGCCATTGCGAGTTACATTACGAGAGGCAACAAAAACTCGGGCAACCAAATCTGGAACCAGAGGACATCCGTACCCTCTCCCCAGTTGACCTACACAAACTAGTGCAAGGAACTGAGAGTGGGTGTAACAACCAAACAGGGTAAGCACAATGGGCCAAACCTGGCCTAAGTGCATCCGGCGTACAAACGGGCACCCGGAAAAAAACTTAATTAAAATAATTATATTATGTCAACTAGTTAAACTCTTCTTCACCGACCCACATATAAGAACCTTAGCCGCCAATTTGCATATAAACAAGACTAATTCCGAAATTCCAAATTTATTTATCGGATACTCTATTAATACCCGGTACGTCTCCCCACTTTGGCGAGCTTCGTGCGGTTTATTCGTTAAGAGACGCTTTACACCGAAGCGCCGACTCACTTTTAAAATAATTGAATAACATCATTTTACTCTGCATTGTAAATAAAATCGTAAAGTTTTGTGCAAAAGTGTGCGAAATTATTAAATTAGTGAGAAATGGCTTCCCTTACTACAGTGCGGCTGAACAGGGGTGATTCCTCCAGCTGGGGCTTCCGATTACAAGGTGGAAAAGATTTTGGCACCCCGCTAGTCATCCAAAAAGTAAGTAGTTAAAATTTTACGCGCTTAAATTTATAAATAGAATCATCAATAAATTCCAATATTCTTACCTAATAATTCAATTAAAAACGATTCGAAAATGTTCTGTGCATTGAGCGCACGAATTTAAAAATAGGCCAGCGCAAAAACGTAGAAAACAAATTTGTTTATAGTTAAAAGGCGCAATGTAGATGAAAACGTATAGCTCTGGATTGCGTCGAAACGACTAAAATATTACATTACATAATTATCCCGCGGTGTAAAATTAGAAAATATTATTTTTAGATGTATCAAAACCCTCAGCTCTATTGCGAATTTTTAAATAGTGTTTCACATACAAAAGCTAATTTTAGATGCCCGTGCCTTTGTAACTTGATATCTTCTTAACATTTTTGATTTTCTTTAATTTCTAATAGACAGCTTGACATTTAATAATATTTCTTTAATATGTTTTATAACAAAACTTAATTAAGACATACAACTTACGCAACTGATTATTTTTCCATGATCATAAAGAAGATATAATATATATATATATTAAAGGAATAGGTGCAATAATTATTCTATAATATATAATATTTATTAGATTTATATCCGTTGTTATTATAATGACTACTTTCGAAAACTGGCTATTATATGCAATTATACAAAATATATTAGATACCGATATACTACAGATTATTCGGAAAAATTATTTTTATACAGTGCACGCAGAAAAGTCACACCACATGGAAAAAAATATTCGTTTAGTTTTAAAATGAATAATTTCCTAGTTTGTTTCTGTTTAATTAGAAACCAAAAAAAAAAATCTAAAATATTTAACATATCGCATTTTCAGATGTCGGAAAATGACATTTTTTGTCCAAATATCAACAAATACCATAAACATTTTTTTTGTATTTACATTCTAAATCCAAAGTTTGGTGCAAAATTTTTACAATTTTATTTTTCTTTATATTTTGCTAAATAAGAAAAATATCTAATTTTTTAGTGAATATTTCTCCTAAATTTTATATAAAATCCGTAAACATTATGGAAGAAAAAACATTTATTTGCCTAAATAAAATAAGGTATATCTTTTTAACAAAAGATGTTGGACATTCTGGCACTATTTTCATATTTTCGTATACTAAAAATGTATATTTCTCAGTTATAATGAGCGAAAAGGCTAAAAATTCCACTTATATGAAGTTAAGTACAAGTTATGTACCTAAACTCAATTTTCTTTTCCACCAAGGTTTTCCTAAAAATTTTCAAAAGTCATAAAATTTTATGCTTATCTTTAAACTTTAATAATTGCACAATAAGTAGGCTTGGAAAACAATTCACAATTTTAGGCTTATTCTTAAACTCTAATAATTTCACAAGTAGGCTTGGAAAAAAATTAACAATTTTAGGCTTATTCTTAAACTCTAATTATTTCACAAGTAGGCTTGGAAAACAATTAACAATTTTAGGCTTATTTTTAAACTCTAATTATTTCACAAGTAGGCTTGGAAAACAATTAACAATTTTAGGCTTATTCTTAAACTCTAATAATTTCACAAGTAGGCTTGGAAAAAAATTAACAATTTTAGGCTTATTCTTAAACTCTAATTATTTCACAAGTAGGCTTGGAAAACAATTAACAATTTTAGGCTTATTCTTAAACTCTAATAATTTCACAAGTAGGCTTGGAAAACAATAATTATCAATTTTAGGCTCTCTATAGGATATAAATAATTGAATAAAAAATGTCAGTATGGTGTAATTTCTTTATTGAATTGTTCAAAAATGTTATTAATAGTGGAAAAAATAGAAATTATTTTAATTCACGGAGAAGATAGAACCAACAATATTTTTAATAAAAGTTTTAAACAAAATAGTAAATATTCAATTTGTTACAAAATTATAATTATTTGTTAGCGTTTTTAAACTTATTGTGGCAAGACATTCCAGAATAATATTTGAGGCCAAGACTTTCGCCTTATTTTCTAACAAAATATCAAGCCTCCTGGAGTAAAATTGGATGAGTTCATTAAATCAAAAAAAAAATTTCGTTTGGCTTTAAATGATCAGGACCGTAATGATTTAAGATTGTAATTTTAAAAAAGTGGTATTGGATGACAAAACGTTAAAATTTCAAAAAATTTTATATTGTATTAATTTTCTTCATTCATTCAATTTCTCAAGCTTAGAAACTACTAAAACTGTATTGAAAATTCCAGGTGCGTATTTAAAAAAAATTGATTTCAGGTTGGTATCTACAGAACCAAACGTTAAATTTAACAACTAATAAAGACATCTTGTAGAATGGAATATAAAAAACCGTTATAAAAAAATGTTTTTTGTTTTTCCCATGTCAAAAAATTAAAAACCAAAACTAAAAATTACGGTTCTTTTCGGATATCTCCGAAGGTATTCAGAGTTTTTAAAATTTTCTTTCACCAAGGCAAGTCCGAAAATACGCAATTTTGCTTCAATTTAACTATCTTCGCATTTCTTACCGTTTTCGAGATCCCCATTGTACTCTCACGAAGTTGTAGCACCCTGTAGATTAATAATTTATAAAATTAGCAAAGCAGACATAAATCTGATACATATAAAACGTAGTCAATGTCCTTAATTTTATTTTAACACTGCATAGACATAGAAATGTCATTCTATTCTATTATTATCATATTGCAGTTTATGTAGTAAGCAGTTTTTATTTTCAACAAGTCGGCCAAAAATCTGTATAATGCAAGGCAACTACTACTGGGTTTTCAAGAAATTTTCCTAGGTTTGTAATAACTAGACATTTTTTGCATATCATTAGGTGGATCTGAACAGTATTTCTAAATTCTTCTTCAAAGTTATTAGCTCCATGCTAAATTTTATCTATATAGATTAAAAACATTGAGTTCTCTTTAAACGAATCCTGTCCGTGTTTATTAATGGATTTTTAAAACTTTTTCATTTTTTCAGCTGTATTAATTAAAGGGTTCTAAATTCAACCTAGGTTAAAAATGATAAATGTCCATGTCAATAAGTCAACTAAGTTTTGTATTGTATTTAATTTTTTGGTGTTTCTTTAAATTGATAAAAAAAAGTATTTATGCACATACTGTGTCCTTTAATACAACTAAAACTGTAGTTGCAACAACATCCCAGTCAAATTATTTATCGGTAAGACGATTTAATTACAAAAAAATTAAATTAACACAAAAGCATCATATTATGATATGTAAAATAATGCCATGGTGAAAACTCAACTGTGAGACTATAGATCTAAATATTTCTATGGTCTAAATTTGAAACCTCTTTAGTGAGTACGGGTGTATAAATTTTTTTTCTACTCCCACATGGAAATTTGCTGTTTCCTTTACACTTAAGTGGCGAGTAAAGTAGGCTATTCCAGTTAACTGTGCGGGAATATAACATATCCATCCTAGATAGGTAATGAAACTGACCAATCGCAGTAGTCAAGAAGCCAAATTGACATGTTGTTCTTAAAAGTACGGACCAATCACAGTATATTATTTTTACTGAGGCTCCGCCTTCTTTTTAAAGACATATTATATAATTTAAATGCATATGGTACAATTTGTTATTAATTTGTTCAATATAATAAAAGCTAGACGCATTTATAATAGATTTATCAATAATGCAACCTGCTGAATGTGCATAGAAAATTAATTTCATATAGCATCATTTATCAATTGGTTTTCCGATAATTAACTAAACGCTTCGATAGTCCAGACGTTAGAGCGTTGGACTATGAAACCAATGGTCAAGAGTTCGCGCCCAGCCACCTTCGAACTTTTCTTTTAATATTTTTTCGGTCGAAGAAAAAATATACTGTTCAACTCGAGTGGATTGTCCATATTGCCCTCGGAAGTTTATTTCCTCGTGCGATATGGACATCATATCCACTCTTGTTGTACAAACTACTATACTCTACAAATATTGGAGAATATGACAAAGTTATTTTTATTAAAAAAATTACTTTTTAATAATTTTTACAATACAATGAACTTTAGTAATGCCTTTTTACTTTATTTTTTATGCTTAAAAATAACTTTCCCACACCCACATAGATACCACTTTTCCGTTGGTGAAAATAGAAATTCAAAATCTTGCTTAGTAATTTTTTGAATTCAGTTAAAAAAAAACGCAATTTAACATCGTAAATTTTTGCGCGATCGAATTCACTTAAGGCTAATTTTCATACTAGGAACACTGTAAACGTGAAAAGAGAAGTAGCAATACTGTAGTGATACCGGCCACAAAATTGATAAAACAAAACGTAAACTTAAAAAATGGGTTTACATTTTGTTCTAAAAATCTTATAATTTCGTCTGTTTTATCTGGTTTTATTTACTTATCTCCATTTTTCACCAATTAAGACAGATTTGCCATTTATTTTTTTATATCTGTTGCGTATAATAAAAGTGTTATAGTGGATTGGATTTGGGGTTTCGTTGAAAATATCAGAAGATAGTGGAAAAATCTCATTGGAAAATTATTTGCATCGTAAAAAGCCAACAAAGGCAAGTACAAATGTTAATTTTGTGTTTAAATTGTATGCCTTAAATCTTGTATCAATTGTCTAGAAGTGGGTAGTGTCATATATATGGTATATACTATACTTTATAGACACTTAAGGTGTTATGAACTCTACATCTTTTTTAGTGCATTTCCATTTTTTATCTGCATTCCCTTTGTTATCTTGTTGGTGTGATTTACTTGAAAGCAGACGAATAAAATCAAAAATCAGTTTATAGTAAACGGTATTTTATTTAACATGGCGCTGCGAAAATAAAATAAACATAGCGGCTTTAGAAAAACGTAATAATTATAAAATTTGCGTCGCGTCGGCGTCGGTATGGCAAAATTTAAAGGTATCGCACCTCTAGATATGAGTGGTGAGGTATCCAAAAATTGGAAATTTTGGATACAAAAATTCAAAAACTACCTAAAAGCTACGGAGGTTGAGGTTAATAAAAAAGCGGAGGACATACAATTTGCTCAGTTATTACAGTATATTGGTGACGAAGGTTTGGGAATTTTTAATACTTTTAAAATTAAAAATGAAGATAAGGATAAAATCGAAGTGCTTATTTACTATTTCGATGCCTTTTTTCAACCGAAACCCAATTTAATTTATGAAAGGCATCGATTTTTAACCAGAAAGCAGTTAACGGGGGAAAGTATTCAGGAGTTTTTGACAGATATAAAAAAAAATAAGGCTAAGGTGTGCGACTTTGACAAGCTTGAGGATTCTCTTGTTTGTAGTGTGCTAATTATTGGATTAAATAGTGATTCCCTATGGGAAAGGTTGCTAGAAGAGCCCGATATCATACTTAAAAAAGCCGGACGTATTTGTCTCGCAGTAGAAGAGTCCAAAAAACAAGGACAAGAGATTAGTCTGGTTTCAGCTGCTCCAAGTGTGGCACGACCCATCAAGTAAGAAAATGTCCTGCATTTGGAAAGCAGTGTGGACTATGCGGTGGAATAAATCATTTTCAAAAATTGTGCTTTAAAGGGAGGTTCGTTCATATTATTTTGAACACCGCACTTTTTATCATAATTTTGCTTTTGTATCACTTGTCTTTCTTTTAAAACTTTTTTCACTCGCGAATTATCACAGGTAGAAAACTATAAATTTTATGAATAAGAAAGTGAGCGTTTGTGAACAGATCTTTAGTTGTCACAAAATATTTTACAATAGGTCGGTAAAAATATATTTTAATTTTATATTTTTAATTATCATAATAATATATCAAGAAATAATAAATTTTATCAGATAGATTTGCATCTTTTTTAAGTATATTCTTAACTTTACTTTTGCTAAAAGTATAGTAAAACGATGAGTAAAGTGTACAACGTATACCTAACTTTGATTTTTTTGTAATCTTTACTTTATAGTGTAAGTATCCAAAATTAAAAATAAAATTTTCCTTGTTTTTAAAATAATTTTTTTATTATAGCAATCATTTTTATATATCAAATGTATTGCTTCCATGTGTCGGTACTTAAAAATTTAATAACGAGTTTGTTTTTATTATTATTAGCAGATTAGTGTGAAAAAATATTACTTTAAAAATAGGAAATAATACAACACAATAGAATTAGCATTTAAATGAAGTGATTTTTTCTTGTTATTGTATTGTTATTATTCCTAATTAAATTTTCCATAATTTGTTGATTTAGGTATGATTGAAGCATATTATAAAGGGCTGAGGGGGTGAGGAGATGTGGAGGGGAAAGGAGAGGGTGGTGGGAGAAGGTGAGGGGAGAGTGTGAGGGAAGAAGTTGAGAGGAGATGTTAAGGGGAGATGGAAATGGGTAAGGGCGATGGAAGAGGGTGAGGGAGGAGTGTGTGATAAGAGGGAGAAGGAGTGGATGACTATTGGGAGTGGATGGGAAAATGGAAGTGGATAGGGGAAGAAAAGTGGGGGATTAGAGGAGGGAGATATAAAGGGGATATAAGGGGTATGGGAGGGTGATATGGGGGGTATAGGATCATGAAAGGAGGGGTGTAGATAATTTCATTAAAGGAAAATAATATAAATATATACCAGGGATATAATTTTCCAATGAAAACAATTTTGTATTTGTTTGTATTCTTTCCTTTACTAATTATTAAAATTTTACAAATCTACTTTCTACTAACATGTATATTAAAATAAGACTTATTGATTTTGCCTTTTGCTTTAAAACGACCTCCCAAGTCGAACATTCCACAGCGAAATATTGAGTACTTCCTAAATTTATTTTTGGCACATTTAGGAACACACAACATATACTATAATTCTCTTCTCTTTAATCTAAAAGAAGATAAACCAATCGCCCCGTACCAGAACATAAAAAACAAAAAAAAAACTTTAAAATGTTTACTATGTTACTACAGTCAATGTCCATTTAAATTCAAGAATTTTAAAAAGAGATACAAGAAAAGAGTAAAATTAAACCAGTTCATAAAATAAAAAATGCTTGCAGAATACAGTAGTCTACCTCACCAGAGTTGTCCTGTTCTTAGATAAAGGTATTACGAGTAGACGCTGCATATTTACTTAGTAGGTATGTGGTATACCGTAAAACGGGATGAATAGAAACGTTTTTTGAAATATTCAGGTGCGTGATAAACTTACCATTAAAAATTTAGAAGAAAAATAAGCTTTTACTTATATTATCGAGTGTCAATTTGAAAACGTTCCTACCACGAAGAATATTTCAGCCATTCTACAAATAATGTAAATTTGCAAAAATAATTCAACTTTATTTTCAGTGGGAACGTTTTTAGCACAGTTTTCAATTAAATTATATCAACCATTTAACAACAGGGGATGATCCAGAATATTTCCAAGGGGGGAGGAGGGAATCAGCGAGTGTAACATAAATTTATAATCTGATCCGAAGTGACTTCTTAAAAAAAAATATCCACCATCTTAGAGATACAAATATCCACTATTAAAAGTAATTTCTAATAAAAATCTTGACAATCTGGCAATACAATGTGTCAGTGGCATAGCCACAATTTAAGTTCGGGGGGGGGGGGGGGGGGGGGGGAGAAGCAGCGACGAAGGCGAAAATTTTTTTAGACAATCAAATAAAATTTAAAAATAAAAAAAATACCTATATTTAAAGAAACTTGTAATGAGTTATACAAATATACACTAATATAGATAATATAAAACAGATATTATACTTGTTAAACAAAAACTTTATGAAATAAGCATAATTGAGCAAAAAAATATTAAAAATAAAAAACAAAAATTAACCATAAACTAAAAGCACAACATATTTTTTTGCCTAAAACTCAACCGTAATTCGCCGCCCGTTTTGACAAAATATATTGATTATTTCATATATCAGTGTGGATTTTTTGATTAATACTTATTAAAGCCAAACTTGTTGTAAGCTCTTCGCCTGAATGGTTTCTCAGATATGTTTTTAATCTTTTTAAAGTGAAAAAACTTCTTTCTGCTGAAGCTGTAGTTACTGGGAGGATGATTTGTTATTTTATTTGACGCGTTATTGATAGCGTTGCCGTCAAAGATTTTTTATTTTTTATAGGTCCAGAACATAGAAGTGATTTCTTCATTTTTATAACGCTTATGGAAACAATTTCTAATATTTTTTATTTCTTAAAATTTTACATGTTTGCACATAATTTTGTACAAAAAGTTAGAAGTAAAAGGTCTGAAATACAGTCTTTTAAACAGTTCAGATATTCGATAACCCAAAAGTATTACTCTTCCCACAGAATTTATTGCCACCACATGAATGCTGCTACGAAAGTAGTTGTTTCGGGTTGGTAGGTTTATTTTATAATAAAGGATTGCATTGGCATTTAAAATAATTAAATTGGAGCCACTTTAATTAAAATCAAAAGAAGTATCGATCCAAATTTATATTTTATAGGTATTATGGAGTTACATACAATATTTATATCGTGATAACTATGGATGGGACGCAAATAGAATAACATTTTCCGTTATTGACATTTTCCTCGATTACCCACTATTAACAATATATTTTTTTATATATAACGATTTATGCAAGATTTCTCGTTCTAGCATAATTTTCATCTCGTCTCAGAAGGTCCTCGAAGAAAAACCATCATCTCGTCTGGTACAAGACTTTCGTTTCATTATCGTCTTGTCTTGCGGGAACGAGAAAAATGCGACACGAAAATGAAACACTAATAAATATACAGGGTGATTCCTAAGTTGATACTTTTCTTTTAGCTGTGTATAGAAGGAATTAAAATAAACAACAATTTCAAATACCGTTTTTCAAAAAACTTACAAATACACGAGATACAGAAGTAAAAAATCTAAGTGCGGGCGTGGTCATCAAAACGTAGCCTGCTATACTTTATGTTGATTTTGTCCCATTAGTCATGCAATTTACGGGTTGGTGGTCAGTTATTTATTTGACAATCTGCTGCGGTGTATTTTTCTGAAACAAGTTAATTTTAAATTGGTAACACGTGAAAATGGTAAAATTTGAAAACAATGATCTAGTTGATATGGTGCTAATTTACGGTGAGTGTCGTCAAAGTGCGGCTGCTGCTTTGAGATTATACGCAGAACGCTTTCTCTTGCGAGCTTAACATACAGCCAGAAGTTTTCTTAATGTTATTCAACAGGCAAGTTAGGCAGAACCGTATTTGATCCATAGTGTAATAAATTAATGTAAGTATTTTATTTTTGAATTTTTGAAAAAAGAAATTTGAACATGTTGTTTATTTTAATGCCTTCTATATACCGGGTCCGCCAACTCGAACAACATTTTTAATATAGGTATTTATCTAGATTTATTTAAATTATTGCTTTTAACCTCCAATTTATCAACTTTAGCTATATTTCTTGAAGTAAATCTAATCAATATGGATGAATATGGAGGAAACCAACCTCCGATTTACCATATTAAACCAAAAAAACGGTTTTAACGGTTTAACATAGTAAATTGGAGGTTGGCTTTTTTGGATAGAGAATGAAAAACTAAGATAAGGAGGTGAAAACCATTTTTCTCTAAGATGAACCGTTCCAATGTTACAGCCTGTCAAAGTCAAAAAATGCCATATTTTAAACGTCAATTACTCAAAAACAATTGAATTTAGACATATGACATTTTATACAAAATATACGTGGAATTGTATAGGGAATTAGAAAATAATATAATATATAGGGTGTTCCATTTAAAAAAATGCAAGTTTAGTCCGCCACACTTTTTTGAGCCACCCTGTATAATGTAAAATATTTTTAAAATATGCCGCTTTTAAGTCGATACCTTATGCTGGTTTAGTATTTTTGATAAGCTCCTCGATAATGATTTAATCTTCCATCCCCGCCACGTTGGCGGACCCGGTACAGCTAAAGAAGAAGTATCAACTTACGAATCACCCTGTGTAATGAAATTATTTCATTAGAATTGATTCCTGCAGGCAATTTAATTGCTTCGGCTATAAAATGATTTGATAGTAATTATAGGTCTCTGCTGAAACCAGAACTTGTGTTGAACAAACTTTTCCAACAATTGCCTCTACAGTTGTTATTCACCTCATTTTACGGTATACCTATCAAGGTCGATACCTGCAAAGAATATTGGAATTTATTAGCGGAAAATGAATTAATTGCAGGTTGTTATTTAAATATGGAATGCATTTTAGCATCCAGGAGCTTACCCATCCGAATACGCTGAATTTTAAATACTATTTAGGTTTATTCTCAAGAAAAAGGGCTAGAAATTTTTCAGCGGTAAAACGGGTCAGCCATTCCATACTTATCGTAATTTAAAAGTCTCTTTGTATTCAGTGAAAACGAAGGCTGATTTAACCCTCTATATTTACTGCTATATTTTTATTCTTTCTAAAGATTAAAAAATAGAATTATACTAAACATTCTTTAGTAAAAAAGAAAAAAATGTGTGATATTGCATATGAGTACTATTTTACAGGGCGATTCCTAAAATTATACATCTTTAACGGGAGAAAGAAGTCATTTTAATTAATTTTAAAATAAGCGAAATGTAAGTTCTCATAAAATTATAAATATTCTATTCCGGTTTTAAGCGTCGCTGCTAAATATATGTTTATTTCTTTTCTAATAAATCACACAGTGTACTGGTCAGTTAGTTGTCAACCAGTCGCATGGTGTTTATGTTTATTAGAATCTACATTAAATTATTAAAACCTGAATATGGAACATTCGGGAAGTAATAAACTATACAACATAATAATGTTGCTTAATTATTAGTTAAAAAAGAAAGAAAGGACAGTGTTGAGTATGCTGTTTTTGCGATAAAGTACGCAAAGACGTCAAAACAATTATTTTTCTGGGACCAGATAGACAATGACGGTAATTTCGTCTTTATTTGGACTCATCGGAAAGACATGCCTTGAAGCAATCCATATACTACAAAATCGTATTGTCAATATTTATTTACAAATAAATAAGTAATAAACACGCGACATCGCCATCTCGTAAAACATCCACACAACGATACGCCACACATCTAGTATAAGGAATGACATTTTGAGCTTTGAGGTCTCTCATTATTTGTTCTCGTTCAATTTCGGCTCCACAGAGGTGGTCTGCAGCGACATCACCTTACAAGTGAGGTGTACAACCTAAAAACAATACTTATGGTCCATTATTTTACATGATTTTCCCAAGGCCGTCTGGTCAATTCGTTCTGTTTTTAGTAGTAACTTTTTAAAAGAATAAGTATGAAATATTTTTCCAAAAGTCAAATATAATGTTTTAATTCCATAACATCGTGTATATCTATATACAGGGTGGCCCATTTGTCTGCCAAAGTAATATACCGTCTCTACTATTAAAGATATCAAAAAAAAGTTTTTATAAAAGTTGTGAAGTACAAAAAAATATATATGTACATTTGTTTTGACTTTGCTGGTCATGGCTTACTAGAAACATAAAAACTATATTTTTTTTTCACCAAAATTTAAATAAAAATCGAAATATTGCTAAAACTAGTAAATTTAGGTATAGGTATGACTTAACAATAATAAAAGATACTTACAATATCTATCAGACAAGCCTAATAAATATAGGGCGTTTTATTTGAAAAAACAGAGTTATTGTATTTTAAAATTTTGTATATTTGGATGTCAACAAAAAACACCCTGTACAAAATTTTCGGTACTTAAAGATTTAAGACAGTTTATCTATCCCTAAACTTAAGAGCTTACAAAAAAATTTCGATTTTCGATACTCTTATTGAGAAATACAGGTAATTTTTTACTATCATGTTTTTTCCAAAATTTTAAGAATTTTGCATTTTGTTTGACAACGTTGCAAAAAATTAAAAAACTAAATATGGCGTCATATGGACAATTTTGTAAGGAAACAAAAAATGCTAAAATATATAGGGTGTTCTATTTAAAAAAATGTATCTTTTTATTGTCCTACTTTTTTGGACCATCCTGTATGTTTAAAAATAATTTTAGAACATATATTTTTTTGTACCTCACAACTTTTATAAAAACTTTTTTTTAATATCTTTAATAGTAGAGACGGTATATTAGTTTGTCAGACAAATGGGCCACCCTGTACCTAATATGTCATATAAACATCTGTGCCTAGAAAAAAATGGACATCGAAATACTTATTTAAATTTGATTGGCCATCAAACTGAGTTAACTGAGAGTGACAATGGGCTTTTTCACTATAATCGAATTTATCATATTCAGCACCAAAATTCTGAACTAGAACCTGTTGAAAACATATATCACAATAATAAAAATCTTCCTAGAGTACCACAAACCTGTTCTAGCAACAATTAAAAACGCGGTGCGAAAGCTATAAGTTTAAAAACATAAGATGAGACCGACCGAACAGAAAACCAGACTCGAAACCTCAGCCAGGTAGAAGTGCGTCGTTTACAGAGCGATCTTCTGCTGCTATTGCTTGGAATTTTTGTGGCGTCGGTAAGTTGTTTCGCGTGTTTTTATTAGAGGGCTTATCTTGTTTAATTATTTTCTCAGTAAACTGAGGAATTTAAAAACCGTAGAAAATTTTATTTTATCCTGCTCTAAGCGATAGGGTCAAAATCAAAATTTAGTGAAAACCCACCCAATATTAAGTTTTCTAATAAGTTTAACCAATTTGTTTATAGATAAATAGATTTTTTTAAAGAAATAATGATTTTTCTTTGGTTTTGTCGGATCCATACCTAGACGCATTTCGCTATATCATGGCTCATCAGTTATATTAGGATCCGACGAAAGAAAGGAACAACTTGAAACTGCTTATACAGTATTTGGTGGGACATCGATAAGATGTTGCACGGAGCGACATCTGTGTCGTTGTTAGACACTCTTGAGCGTACCAGCACCTCTAACAAACTTATAGAAATAAGCTAAATGTTAAGAGAAGGTCACCTGTAAAGACATTCGTCACAATTACAGGAGGAGAGTTTTTTTAAAAATTATTACCAACTAGAAAAGAAGGTTTTTTAGCGGCAGGCGGACAAAGTAGTGCATCTATCTTTTGCATTGAGTACACAGAGACGCCAAAGGTAATGGGTTCCCTGGGACACAGGTAGATAATGACAGGCTGTTTCGTTCTTATTAAATCTCATCAGAAAGCCATAACCTGTAAGCGACCCCCAGTACAGCGAGACTATGCTTTCAAGGCATTTATAAGAAATAAAAACGCGATGAAACCCCAGTAACGCCATCTATAGGAATCAACTCAATCCAAAAGATAGTCGTGACGAAGCAACAATAAACCAAATACGTTAGGTCAACACACCAGTATAGGCAACATTTATCGCATCCCCCAATTTTTCTACGGATTTGTAGATTCAAATAAGTTCGCGCTGCAGTATACCCACGAAACAGCCTGTCATTGTCTACCTGTGCCCCAGGGAACCCATTACCTTTGGCGTCTCTGTGTACTCAATGCAAAAGATAGATGCACTACTTTGTCCGCCTGCCGCTAAAAAACCTTCTTTTCTATTTAATTATACGGACACTAAACTCTACTACATTATTACCAACCTTTTTTGTTCATAAATAAAATTTATATTTATACTGATATAGTTATTGAAAATAGTAATAAACTCAAAGTATATAAAGTGATACAGAAAAAAAAATCAATAAAGGAATAGATTTCTAGAAGCAAAATTTTTCTTTTATTATTTATTTTTTAAATAGCCAAATTGTGTGAACGCCAATGAATGTAAAAAATACGGCTCAGTGATGCTTTGCAAATTTTATTATAATTATATTATTATGCTCTTTTGTGAATTTAAAACTTTTAAACATTTACGGTCTAACGCTTTTTCTCTTGAGTTTGTGGCCTGACAGGAAAGAGATAATTAAATTTCGAAGAAGATGCATTTTATTTTTTGCACTACATGAAGACAGTGAATCATATTAAAGACGGTAATTTTAGCGATTAGCTGCATCATGTTCATTAAGCGGATCGGGAAATATGTATTGTTACCATAGAGGCACGGATTAAGGACAAAGAAAAGGCGCAAACATTTTTTGGTGCCACGCCCAAAAAAACCTTTTATTGACTTATCAATAAATTTTTCAAAATAAAAAAAATATAGGAATATACTTTTAAATTTGTTTCTAGTGACTTTGACGTGAAATCACTAATTTAATATTTAAAAACACAACGTTTATAGGGTCTAAAGACCAAATCAGTATAAGGAGTTGCACGAAATCGAGAGAAAAGTATTATCGGTTCCTGAGTTAAATTATATTCTTGCATATCAGGCATTAGTTATAGATACCGTCAAAGTAGGACAGAGGCACATCCGCTCTCTATTGCAGACCCTACACGATTAGTATTACCATAAAGAAACTAAACAACAAAGAACCGTGAAATGTTAAAATCTTCCCGCTCATAATTTTGGGCGAAGTCCAAATCTGTAAAGGGTTACGCCAAGCGCCAACTTTAAATTTTCAACGGTGGCTCACAACAAAATTGTCTTACTGTCACTTAGTCTGCGATGCCTGGCCCGTAGATTACACCCTCCTCTTCCTCGAATAAACGAGCTGATTCTTCCTGCCTCTTTGCGAGCCTGGCCTGACGATCCTGATTGGTCGAGATGACATCGCTGGCGACAAAACGTAGCTCTCAGAACGCGGCTTAACTCAAAAGCCGCTAGTGGTGAGAACTGACCGGCAATCAGAAAATTGGAAGTAACTTTTTTTTGGAGTAGATTTGGTAAAAACGTTTACACACGGTTAGGTTAGGTTAGGTAAGAGTGGCAGAACCTTGGTTCTGACCAAACAGTCTCACGTGGTTCTGATTAGGTCCGTTGTGATACCACACGTGTTCCGTAGAACCCACCTTCATCAGATCTCTGATGGTTAGTGCGACGTAACCGCGGAAGGATTTTAACAACTCATTCAAACCAGCCACTACTGTTCAGAAATCTGCTTAGCCGTCCAAGTTGTAAGTTGCTTAGTTCCTCCAGGCTATCGAAAGATGATTCACCCAGAGTAGTGAACCTCCTTCTTGCGAGGCCAGGGCATTCACACAGAAAATGTTAAATACTTTCTTCCTCTTCGCAACTTCTGCAGAAGTCGTTAGTGGGTATTTGCATACGTTCGGCATGTCTACCGAAGAGGCAATGTCCGGTAACAACCGCAGTAATATTTCTCACGTCCTTTCGACTGTGTCTCAATAGCTCTGCGGTTCTCTTTTTATCGAATGTGGGCCATAGTTGCCTGGATGTACTACAGGTTGTCAACCCTGTCCATCTGTTCTGTGCAAGCTGCTTGGCCGTGTAGTCAATCTCCTCTTTGACCAATCCCAGTGGTTTGTTCACTGTATTGTCTGCTAGATCAGCTGGCATGCCTGCGCCCTCTGTTGCGAGCGCATCGGCAGCTTCGTTGTCATCTATTTTGGAGTGTCCAGGACCCAGCACAGAATAACCCGATGTTGGTTGCCAAGTGTGCATAGATTGTTGAGCGTTCGCTTTACGATTACAAACGGTTATTCTAGAGGCTATAGAGAGTCGAAAAACGTCGGAAAAAAATTTCGATTTTTGAAAACCATCACAGTAGAAATCCCCCTTAAGCTGCATCATATCATAACATTGAAAGATCTGATTTTAGGGCGATTTAGTAATACAAAATAATAATATAGGTACATACATAAAAGTAATGTCTACAAATTATATTAATAGGTCGTTTATTTCTAACAATGCAATATGTATGTACGTATTTTGCGATAACGTAAAAAAAGTATCCAATATGACCTTGAAGTTTTTAGATAATATTATTTTTATGTTTGTTGTATTTTAAAATAACCAAACTCAATAAAACTTCACATAAAAAAATATTTATGTATAGCAAAACGCTATTTAAGGAAATGTTAATTATTTTAAAGATAAAAAATATCAACAGTTTGTTTAAATATTTAACTTTACTTATGATTCTTACGAAATAGTTGTCATCAGGTTTCATGATAGCAATAATTTGTGCAGTTTATTCAAACAACAAAACATATGAAATACAAAAAAATGTAAAATAACCGCCGCAAATATAACATTATTTTTCAAATCTCTGTCCTTCTATTGGTATTGGTAGGTTCCATTGTTTGGTCTATCAACGCACACTTCTTTGAAAGGAAACAAACCCTTATCCTCTCACCAGCGTCTGTCTGAATACACTTACATTATACTGATTAATGACACTAGATCGATATGAACACTATAATGAAACGTGTGCAACGTTAAATTGCACAAGTTTCATTAACAAAGTTCATATCGAACGTGTATCATTCAAAATTTAATCTACGACAGTGCAAATAGATTTTATTCGTCTAAATTTCATTGATATCAGATAACGTTTTCGTAATTTTTAAAATTTTCAGTTGTCCATATTACTCGATATCATGGTAACCGCATTTTTGATTGTTTCAATTTCGATTTTGACAACGTCATTATTGCCGTCTAATTTTCTATTGTATGCAAAGTGTTGGCCAAAAATAATTTAAATATGTGAGATTCTGAATCCGAAATTATCCCTTCAGATGTCGTAGATATCGCGTAATAGATTCCCTACTTCCCGAAAAATCAAGACAGGTGTACGAACAGACTTTTTTTTGTTTTTGTGTCTTAACTGCACTAATTCACAATGGCCCTGAGTGCTATTATGAAGGCCATAATGACATTCAAATGATAATGCTAAATACGTCATAATGGCACTGTCGTAGATTAAGTTTATTTTTTGTACCCTTGTAGGTGTAGTGTAAATAAACTGCTGGACAATTGCTTTCGAGCAAGAAAAATATCGCCTAAATTTAACAGTTAATATTTTCTGAACCAGATATGATATCGACCTACGGTTTTGAATGGTTGATAGATCCATCCCTTGAGAAACAATTGCCAATGTTGGATTTTCTTTAACTGTCAGAAAATTTTATATACAGGGTGTTAAAGAAGACGATGATTTTTGCTCCAATTTTAATGGCGTGTAACTTTCACAATAATATTTTTAAATTTTATCACTCTACGTCAATTGAATCACTGATTCATAGTAAAGAAAGCAATTTGTCAAATTTTTGATATCTGCTATATTTTAAGAAATATCGATTTTTTTGGAAAACCTTGCTTTATTTCAACTTATTGGTAGCTAGATCTCACTGTGCGTTGTACGTGCAAACTTTGCGAGGGATTCTTATACCTTATGAATAGCTTGATTATGTTCAGTAACAATACAGTGGCGTACTTATAAACACCTATATGTCTATGGTTTATGAGTATAGTGTTAGAAAGTTAGAAATTAATAAATACATTTTTTCCAAAAATAAAATTTAAAAAATTATCTTTGTTAAAATTTTGTAAACACACTGTATAATATACCTGTAGTGCGATATAAAAAACTAAAAAATAAGAAAAAATTGACCTAATCTAGAGGCAAGTACTTTCCAATTTAAAACAATCGTGAAAAATTGTGCGATACTCATAAACCATAGACATATAGGTGTTTATAAGTACGCCACTGTTCATCATAACATTTAGATACAACTATTGTTACTAAACAATCAAGCTTTTCATAAAGTATAAGAATCACTCGCAAAGTTTGCACGATACATCGCACAGTGAGATCTAGCTACCAATAAGTTGAAATAAAGCAAAGTTTTTCAAAAAAATCGGTATTTCTTAAAATATAGCAGATATCAAAAATATTACAAATTATTTTCTTTGCTATGAACCAGTGATTCAATTGACGTAGAGTGATAAAATTTAAAAATATTATTGTGAAAGTTACACGCCATTAAGATTGGAGCAAAAATCATCGTCTTCTTTAACACCCTGTATATAAAATTTTCTAACAGTTAAAGAAAATCCAACATTGACAATTTTATTGTTTCTCATGGGATGAATTTATCAACCATTCAAAACTGTAGGTCGATATCAGATCTGGTTCAGAATATATTAACTGTTAAATTTAGGCGAAATTTTTCTTGCTCGAAAGCAATTATCCAGCAGTTTATTTAGTGACTGGGTGAGTTAGTATAATGCCCAAAATCTCCCTACCAAACCCTACCCAACTACCAAATTTCTTGCAATCCGATATATGTAGAGGGACATTTTGTATCAAAATTCTTTGTTAAATAAACATACTGGTCATTAATTATTCTATCATTTTAAAAGTAACTTTAAATCATAAAAACTTTTAGGTGCTCCATTAATTACCAAATTTAAGTTTTTTATGAATTAAAACTTAAAATCCTGTTCACGAGTCTTTTTGTAACTTTGTTTATGAGGTATTTTTTTATACAAAAATCCAACCTTAGATTACATGGATTCTCTCCTGATATTTTCTTTCGTCGACGCAAGACTTCTAAAAAAAGAAGAAAAACATCAGAATATAAATTAGTGTGCCAATGTTATTTAAGACATTTTATCTCGACTTGAAACATCCACACACCAAAATAAGAAAATCCGTTAATGATTCACTTGATAAATAATACCATAAAAAGAATGAAATGGCTTTGTTTTAAATTCAAGATCACAGTCATTAAATCCTTTTTGGTGATAAATTTGATGAGCTATTAAAAAAAGACAAATTAAAGGTCATGTTTTTAATACCTTATCAGGACAAATTGTATTGGACTAATGACTTTTTTGCTAAACAACTGTAAACTAAATCAAAAACATGTTTTTCAACACAAGGTTTATTCGTTTGGAAAAACAGCAGGTAAATAAATATGTATGGTTCGGGGTCAATATAGAATGAATGTTTTTTTTTACGGCCTGCTACAACAGACCCGAACAGACCCGAACAGTGGCGTAGCTAGCATGGAATGGGCCCTGTATCAAGAGCCAGGTGGCGGGCCCCTGAGCCAGAGACGGGAGCGGTTAAAACAGAATTAAAAGCAACAGTAGGTAATTTTACCTTTCGGCCTTAAAAAAATTCTCTTAAAACAGGATCGTAATCTGAAATTAAACGTAAGATAGATTGGATGTTTATCGATAGTGTTTTTTTTACGAAACACTTTGACAGTTCCATATCAACTTAGCCAAGCTAAGCCGTCGGCTTTGCTAAGCTAATTATTAGCACGTAAAAGAAACTCAAGTTTTATAACAATTTTAAATTGTATTGCTTTCACAGTGGTGTGCTGTTTAAAATGATAGCAAAGTTTACGGAATAATAAATAATTTAAAGTAGTATTAAAAACTAAATATCTGATATTTGCAGCAAAAACATTTTTCCTCCTTTTGGTGCCACAAGAAGTGCATATGTCAGTTTTTGTGAAATTGTTATTATTTGCATTAAAAAAATATTGTAAATATTATTATAATATACCGGGTGTCTCATTATGGATGTCCACCGGCCGGATCTCGGAAATTACTGGGTATAGAAACTTGGAAAGAAAATGGTAATTAAAGTTGCTAAGAGAAAATCCTGGAAATATTTTTTAAGTTCCGCATTTAGCCGCAAGAGGGCACAATTGAAAATTTACTATTGAAAGTCCAATTTTCTCCGAAAACTCCCACATTAAGGTATATCTTTGGTAACATCATTTGACAGCTTAGATAATTCTGCATCATTTTGGTTTAGGTCTCATTGGCGTACCGACCTTGATAAGAGTGGGGAAAGCTATTGAAAGTGTAATTATTTAATTTGATGTAACTTCTAAACGACTTATCCGATTTTAGTAAAGTTAAGCTTGTTTAAAATAGAAAGGTATGTACTTTTAATTGTCGTATCCATTGGTACACGATAGTTCCTAATAAAATAGCTAGAGAGCGTAATTTGTGATAGTAACAGTTTTTTTGATTTAATCCCAAAAACTCAAATCATACGGTATAACTATGACATCATAATCGGAAAGCAGATTAAATTTTTAACCGTCATTATACATCGAAGTTCTTTAGCATTAGTTCATATACATCTTCGAGTCAGTCAGTCAGTTCAAAATATTCGCGAAGTTGAGAAAATTTAAGCACTAGTGATAGGATATGGGCTTTTGAAGTCATAAACGTGCCTAATTTATTTTTTAATATAATGTTTAATTTAAAATAACATATATTTCTATGGAGTATTTTTACTTTTTTAACTTGGTGTTTGTTTTTCAGTATTGTACATATTATTTCCTACTTCATAAATCTTAATAATTATGTATATTATTTCTTATTTTTAACAAAACAATGAAGTTATGGTCCCGACGCCAATGACCGGGCAACATGTTTACGAACTTTAGTTATAATTAAGCGGACCAACCTAGGGAATATGTTGCGCAACATGTTGAGTAACTTATCTCAGCAGCTAAAGTTCGCCTGTGTGTGGCGAAGCTCGTCAACATGTTCGTAAGTTGCCGGTGTGCGGGAAAATACGGGCAACAGCGACACGAGCATCAACTTGTTGCTCTGTGTGTGTAGTATATTTATATTGAACCTAAAATAGCCGAATAGAAAAAAAAAATTATAAAGTTTTGATATGTTGAGATTAGATGCACCAAAAGAAGACTTTTCAAAATCAAAAGAGTTCTTAAGTTTAAAGGGTGAGCTTCACCCCCAAAAACCACCCCCAATACGCACTGCGATGGTTTTTCTCGTTTTTCTCTGAAACCGTTGGTCGCACAAATTTTTTTATAATGACTAAAAATATTCCTTATAAAGTTTTCTACAAAAAAGGTTCTATGAATTATTTTTATCGATCCAATGCATTTCGAGCAATAATCGTTTTGAAAAATGGGGTGCAAACGAACACGGGTCGCCTTCCAAATTATAGTCCCCCAAGGTGGTTTAACGTTCTAAATATACACGCAACCGATATAAAACTGTAATATTATATAAACAAAAACATGTTTTGTGTGTGCTTCTGTATTTATAATATGTTACCTCTTTTAATTTTCGTGCTCGTTTCTACACCACCTATGAGGTAGAGATATCGGCGCGTTTTTTTTAGTGGTTTCCCCTGTAGGCCTATTCCACTAAGACCTGGTTTCTAAATTGAGGGTGTCTCCCGGGTTAAGAGTAACCCTGGGTCAAGCTGTCAGAAGTGACATTTTTCAAATGTAAAAAGTATCAATTTTGACAGGGTTATTTAAAGTCGGGCAAACCCTCAATTTAGAAACCGGCCCTAAGCTAACTTTGATCTACATGTCAGCTTCTATTGTTTCTACAACGTGCTCGGTATTCGTACAACTTTGCCCGCGACAGGTTCCGCACATAGTTGTACATTTCATGCCGGCTTTAATGATTTAAATCTTATTTGCAGTTGCAAGTTATTAATGATACAATTGAAGCCGGGGCGGGCGATTCTGTTGTATATATAGGTGATAGAGTGTTGCTGATTTTCTTTCAGCCCCATTGGTCGGGTTTTAAAGGTTGTTCTTGCCATATTTGTACTTGAAAGTACGCCCTCCGGGAATGTTGCCTACCTGCTGGAGGCAACTAGGATAAAAGTACCGTGCTGTTTGCTTGTCCAACGAACTTAAGGCGGAACTTTGTGCAGCAAGAAATATATTTGCAAGAGAGTCTCACCCGAAGTGGGCATACTAGCGAGCTTATGACGTGGTGAAAAATATTCCGTAAACATCGACACACACTGAAAGCACGATGCAAGGCGGTAGGTTCTTTATTATGCTAATGAGTTTTGGTTGATTTTATTTCGGAGACGAGAAATTTGTTTTGTGGAAAATAAGTACTTGTTATTGTATTCTTAGTTAAAATAATGTACCTAATCGTTATACGGATATATCTTTTAAATTTTGTCTTATTTTATAATTAAAGCTATAGAATATTTACAAAAAATAAAATTAGGTAGAGCAGAAAGTTTGAAGTGTTAATTAATAATAGGTATAAAACAGCGGCGGCGCCAGGGGGGCCACTGGCCCACCCTAGAAACATGAGTGCCCACCCTGGTGCCCCCCCAAAATTAATGGATCCGTTGTGTAAGGGACTTAGCTATAAAAGTTTTGATGAGTGGTTGTATGGTATTTTGAAGAGAACGATGACCTTTTTTTTTTAGACATCACTTAGAAAAGAGGAAGGTTTTGTTTGTCCGCTGGCCTATAGCGTTCTAGAGCGACCAGGAGGCCGCGACCTTTTTTTTTTTTTAGAAGTCACTTTTATTTTGGGTAGTGCCCACTCAAAAATCACCGAGCCCATTTGTGCCCTCTCATCCCAAAAATCCTGGCGCCGCCACTGGTATAAAAGCACCTGCAAACAGGGTGTTCGTGTTCCACCGGGAACCGCTTCGAACTATATATGGAAAACTATACATAAGAAAATTTTCAAAATTTGCCATCGTGGTAATGCTGATGGGGACGACCGGACTAAAAAAATTTCATAATGGTGATACTTCCGGTTACACCGGAAGATAGTGTCAGCTAGGGTAACCAGACGCTGTGGCGTGCCTTTTATATTTTTTTTCCTCCTATCAGCAAACGTGCTTTCTAAAAAAAAAAGGTCGCCCCTCTCTAAGGCAGCTGTACAGTTATTAGGCGTCCGTCGTGTTATTGGAAAAGCGGGAGTTTTGTTTAAGTGCGTGGGAGGCGGGAGGTTAAGTAAAAAAGCGGGAGCATCCCGACTAAATCGGGAGGGTTGGCAACCCTTGTGTCAGCGTGTTTTTTTTAAATGGAACATCCTATATATTATTACATTTTTGCATTCTACGTAAGATTCTAGGCAGATTTTGTACAGGGTGGAGACTTTAATTGGAATAAATTCGATATTATTAAAACTGCTGAAGTTACGCCTACAAAATTTAGTCTGTATGGTTTTGAAGCACGCGGAATTGAATTATAATGTCGGCGCAGTTGCCAGATTTCTTAGCTTTGCGCTACACGTAGTAATTTTAATATTTTAAATGGAATGCCCTATTTATTTTTATTGCAGTGCATTGGGCGTGTGCAATTTAATAAGATGCCAAATTAACAAAATTCTATCTTCACTAATTGCTGAGCTATGGCAATACTGTAATTCCATTAAAAAGTACCATGAGAATTTCTATTTTTAAAGTTTAAGTTAAATAGGCCATTTTGAAAAGACAAGAACTTTTCTTGAATCTTGTCAATAACTTAGTAACTATGGAGATAGACAAGCGTCCCGGTACTTTTTAAGGGAACTTCAGTGTTGCCATAGCTCAGAAACTAGTGAAGATAGAATTTTGTAAATTTGAGATCTTACTAAATTTGACACTACCAATTCACTGCAATAAAAATAAATAGGGCATTCTATTAAAAATAACAAAATTACTACGTGTAGCGCAAAGCTGAGAAATCTGGCAACTGCGCCGCCATCATAATCCAATTCCGCATGCTCTAAAACCCCCACATACCAAATTTTGTAGGCGCAACTTCAGCAGGTTTAATAATATCGAATTTATTCCAGTTAAAGTCCCTACCCTGTATGCCTATACCTATAAATATCTAAGCGTTTTTGACATATTTGAATTTTTCTGTTAAGAATGACGTCTGCAAGCCTTAAAATAATTATCAATTTTTTCTATAAAGAAGCCTTATATTTATTTAATTTAAGCGGGATTCCTTGTTATAAAGGACCTGCTTTATTAGATTTTTTATAATATTTTGATAACTATTAATTCAGGGTGTTTAAACAATAAGATTGAAAAAACTGCAAAAAGTCTAAATTTTCAAAGGGAAACACCCAAATTTTATAATTACTTTTAGTTTAGCATTAAAAAAGGGTAAGTTTGTATATCCCAAAAATGATGAACACTATTAATAAGCACATTGTGATGGCTTCTGTTTTGCGGATATCGATTGGCAAATGTGTCCCATGTTCTTGATATAACTTTAACAAATTCTCCATAAATAATAAATAAATTTAAATAATCTTCGTTTGTATGTACAATTTAAGCGCACAGGCATGACAATTAATGATGTTTTAATGGTAAGTGACAGCTTCATAAATTTTTCTCGCATTTGATTGTTTTTCAACGCCGTTATAGCCAACTAAAAGTAACTAAACTTAAAATCTGCAGCAAAATCGCCATATAAAAATATTAAGTTGGCAATGTTTCTAAAAGTAAAATTTTTTGGAATATACAAACTTACCCTTATTTTTAATGCTAAATAAGAAATAATTATAAAATTTGTGTATTTTCATTTGAAAATTTAGTCTTTTTGCAGTTTTTCAATTTAATTTTTAATCGTATTGTTTAAACACCCTGTATTAATAGTTATCAAAATATTATAAAAAATCTATTAAAAATATCTAAAACGCTTAGACATAGGTATAGGACATGGTATACAAGATACCTATGCCTAAATTCTTGCGTAAAATGCAAAAATGTAGTAATATATAGAGTATGCTATTTAAAATAAGCAAGTTGACACTTACTTCCGGTATAACGGGAAGTGCCACCATTATAAATATATTTTAGCCCGATCGCCCATCAGCACTAGCATATACTGTCAAATTTTCAAAATTGGGAGGCACAGGCCTACCCTGAAACTAAAGGTTTTCAGCATTGGTTATCAAATACTTCGTAAGGTCAATAGTTTTTCAATCAAATTATTACAAATTTTTCACCATGTTTATTTATAAAACAAAAGATAAGTCCCGCTGGTTCTAGGATTTGTTGACTGTGGTTACTAACTCGCGCAGTATTTTGTCCGTCGCGTTCCGTGCCATTATAATTAATTTTTTTTTAAAGTGGTATGCCTTTGACGATTAGTTGCGCTGCCCCTTCAAAAGAAAAAAAAGTAAGTACCTAGATTTTTTTTTAGTAACACAGAAGCAACAGGAGGTAGTACCGTATCGTCGCGCCAATCCGATACAAAATCACGGTATTAATGTTTCTTATAAACATAAAGTGATAGGGGGGTGGCCAAAAAAACGTGTAAGTTCTCAAAAGTTAATTCTATAAAATAAAATACTTCGCAGCCTTTTCTACACTTTTTCCACCGTTCAAAAGTGACTACAAAAAAAACAAAACTTTGCGTTTTCAAGAACTTCTATCAAAAGTGATTCCTACAAAAAAAAATGTCGCAGTCGTTTCATAAACTCCCCCTAACAAAAGTTAGTAAAAAGTATATTTACCCCCCCCCCCCCCCCGCTTCCCTTTGGTCAAGAGACAGGGGCAACTGCCCTCTTAATGGACGCCCATGCCTAACAAAAAATTGTATTTTATTACTCTGCGTGGCATACTGTCCAATTTTTATTTATTACCTACCTAGCTTCTTAGAAGCATTGTCACTATACAGTAGTCTCGCTGCACCAAATTGTAGCTGCGAGCCAATAACATGAACAGATAAATGTCATGTGACCAACGCCAAATTCGTGCCTGACAACTACTTTTAAATCGTTAAACCATGGATAAAATAATAAACACATTTCACCTTTAAAATGAATTTATATTTTAACAGGTTTAGACAGAAGCTCACTGTATAAACAATATATAGAGCCTGTATAATAAGCATAAAATATAAAAACAATCGAATAGAAATAGATTCATTATGCAACAGTTGGTTTCTTTACTCACTAAGAACCTTCATAAATGGCTTTATTTTATTGCACCTATCACCCTTTACCAAGACAAATTAAACTTTAATTTTAGATCTAAGAGTTAATATACCAGGGTTACCATACATCCTGGGATTTGTCGTAAGTTCCCGGTGATCCAGTTTGGGCCTCTAATACCGATAAGCTATTTACCTTAGTATATTTTGTTCACTATCAAGAGAATAACCCATTTCGATAAAAAACGAAATAAAAAATTCAATATAGCCCATTTTTGATTGCAACAAATCGACTGGATTTCGTTCAATTCTTATCCTTACCTAACATGAATAAGAAATTTTGAAAGCCCAAACACCAGTTTTGACAAAATGATGAACGCGCCTTGAACATTTTGCCCTGCGGCGCATTATAAACCATCCCGGTCTAAGCCGAAAAATGTATGGTAACCCGGAGTTAATAACATAACTACTAGTTACGTCTTTTTAATATTAACGCTTAGATATTCTGTTATTTTTTCACAGACAATTCAAAAAGGAAAACATAAAATTTAGCCCAAAATTACCCCCGAAATTACTTCTTGTTCGACCACCTATAACTTTTTTCAGTGTATCATTATTCTCTCTGGATGTAAATTGTTTCACGTCAGCCGAGATTAAATTCAGCTGTATATAGGCAACTTCTATAACATGACAACAAAATTTACCTAAAACATAAGTTGCGCGCTGCAAGATAACGGACTTATTACGACATTGTTTTGTCTCAATTTTTGAAGTCTTAAAGATAAGACATGGAAGTTTTAAGGTACATGGCTATTTTTTTGAAAAAAAATTCTTAGCTACGATATTAACCTTGGAAAAGTGCCTAAAAATACGCACCTTTAGTGGGCATTTTCTTATACATATTCTTATTTTTTTCAAAAAAGGGCTTTGTACCTTAGAAATACAAACATTCCTTTATTAAATTTTAAATTGTTCCGACAAATATTTCAAATAGCCTTTGCAGAATCCTGCAGTAGCGAAACGGTGTTTTTCATCCTCTAAATTTGCGCGTGGTAGAGCCTTAATTAAAACAAGCGTATCTTTGCTCACTAAGGCTACCTTCAGATGATTGAAGTTTGTACAGTTTCAGTACAAGTATCTCTCCGGCTTTCTCAAAATCTTCAGGGGTTGACTTTGGGTTGTTAAAAACATCAACGACACTATCAAGGTCTTTCTCTCTATTAAATATTTGTACGTGTTGTTGTTTTCCTTTTCCAAAAAATTCGGATGTCGTGTCACACCCGCTAATGGCGTGAATGAATAAAATCGATTTTTTTAAATTGCGTATAATACTGGATGATTGTAGTCCCTCGAACTGTATATTCGTTGTTTCACATTACCTATGGCTTCTTTCAGAAACATAATGTCTTTATCATCGGGAGAAAGTGCTGCTAGTAAAACAACAAGGTCGACATCTTGTCCGACGACTAGAACTTGTTCATTTTTCTCAGATATTTTGATGGCAGTACGAATAATCTGGACATCAGCATCATCTATTGCAAATGATGTGCTAATATTCTCGCTGTTTAGGTGTATTGCATGCTGCGAAATAAGTCGTTCCTTATTTTTAATATTGCCTATGAATTTGCTCTTCTGTTCGACCAATAAGGTATTGCTATCAAAAATAATCTCACGACTCGAATGCTTCAGCAATCGTCTTGCACGTTCGACGCATTTTGTGCTTGTACTGTTTTCGGAGTAACCGTCGAATACCACAGTAACTTTTTGACCATAGCGCTTTCGAATAAAGTTGGTATATGCAGTATAAACATCCTAAAAGGTACCTTCTTTTAGCCACTCCATGCGGTGGATAAGAAACCCACCGTCAAGAACAACATGATAATTTTCTGTGCGTATTTTTCCTCAACTGCATTGAAGATATCATAAAATGTTGATTTTTTTGTCTTTCTCATCATTCCAGTGTTGTCAAATAAAGATAGGGGTACAGAAGCCAGTTCATGTTTGAAGCAAGAGCGCAAATCTTCTGGAGAATGAACAGTGCATATTATTCGTTGGAAAAGCTGAGTGGAATCGACTTGGATAATGCCATTGCCAACCTTAACTTTTCCGGCTGACGAGGCCATATTCCTAACTATATTTGCACGTTTTAATTTAACGGTTCCAAATTCATTGCCTACAGTAGCATGCAGAGTTTTTTCTCCAACAGTTTTCACGTCGTAGCAATTAGTTTTCTCCTCGGTCACAATACCAGTAGATAAAGAAATAAGATTGTTTGTAATGGTAAACGGTGAGTGATTTCGGAGCCACTGTTCAAATTTTCGACAATCTTGTTCGTCTGTCTGTATTCTTGAGTCTCTCATTTCTACATGCTGATCTGAAATGACTGGTGTGTTATCCTTACAACAATCGAAGATTATTTTAACATCTTAAAGTGTTTTTATTGATTAAAATAAAATAATTTAAAAAGGTCAGATAAAAAATTGGTATATCTCATCTACGCTTAAAGCAACTCCTAACTTCGATCGCTCGCTGCTCGTTATACATTGAAAAAAACAAAATAAGTATAAGAACCTTTTTTATATAAAATTTTATAAGGAACATTTTTTAGAAGAATAAAATTTTCTGTGCGGTTAATGGTTTTTGAGAAAAACGCCAAAAACCACCGCAGTGCGCATTGGGGGTGGTTTTTGGGGGTGAAGCTCACACTTTAAACTTAAGAACTCTTTTGATTTTAAAAAGTCTTCTTGTTGTGCGTTTAATCTCAACATATCAAAACTTTATAAATTTTTTTTTCTAAATATGCTAATATCAATGTACTAGTGGCGTGTTGCCTGTTGCCAACAGTTGACTGACGAATTTGATGGATTGTTCGACTGTTTTGTTTAATTTTAAGATCAAGAATGTCTTTTAGGGACAATAAAGAATTCTGGCAGGAATTTATTGAATTATATCAAGTTTATCCATGCTTATGCAATGTGAAAATTAAAGAGTATTTAAACAAACATATGAAAGATAAAGCAAAGCTCGCTCTGGTCGAAAAGTGTAAAAGTGTGTTTCCTAGAGCAAACAAGGAGTTTGTTAGTAAGAAAATAAAATCATTTGTCCCAGTAACTGTGGAGAAATTGCAGTGGTAAATTTGAGATCTTCAAAATTCCTTCCTGTTGCCAGAAACCTCAAAGTTGCCACTAACCGTTCTTCTGCGCTCATTATAGTATTTTGTTTTTCAATCTTGGGTCCTACAAGATTCGTAAGTATGGAAAATGCATCGTTATCAACTTTTCCTTTATTTTTATTTTTTCCATTGTTATTTCTAATCCCACACTAAAAGCAAGTTTCTGTTTTTTTGATAATGACACCATGGTAAATATTTCTGCTATGGCTTTTTAGATAGTATTGATGCTCGCCAGTGTATGCTCAGTTGGGAACAAGATGTGAAGTATGTTGCTCAATATATTGCGCAACATATTCCCCAGTAAGTGGCCTGCTTTAGATTTGGTCCTTTTTTAATTACGTCCAGTGGCGTAACCGTTGTTTGCCGCATCGCAGAGATAAAATTCAAACTTTTTCGACACGCCTTTTCTCTTAAATCAAAATGACTGGGAGACATAAACATGACATGGGAGAGGTATTGTTCTTGAGAGCATTAACCCTTCCATGACAAAAAGCTGAATCTATACTTACGTCAAAGGTAATTTTGATACGGAGACGAACATCTGACCAGAGAAGACCATCTGACTATCCATTTGCTTCACCGCGTTCGATGCAGTTTGACTAATCGCAGTCGAGCCTAAGGCCCTTCGCACACCAGGCGACTAGAAAGAGACAAACCAACTACTGGCATTATGTGCGAATGCAGCAGTTGAAGCAGATGTCTTGTTTGTCCCGAGTTTAGTTCCCCAATGCATCGTTTGCTGTAGTGTAATCCCTGTCTGTTGTTCCAGTAGATTTTGTATTCACTCCTATTCCATCGCTTTATGACATCTCGTACTGTGCACCTTGAAACTCCGAGTACCAGTTCTAGACCTATGAATGTATTTTCAGAGTCTTTCCTTGCAAGTGCATCAACTTTTTCGTTCCCTGCAACACCTTCGTGTCCTAGTGTATTCACTGAAGTGTCACTTTGTTTACTTTTGCCAGGGCCTCTTATTCTTCTTGACATTCTCATACCTCTTGAGGTTACCTTGTTGCATATATAAGTTTTTCTGACTTGATCATTTACGCAATACATTGTACCTACATCCAAATACACAAGGAAAACTACGAAAATGAAAATAAGTTTTTCCGACAAACGGGAACTGTTTTCTAAGAAGATGGTAGTTTTTATTCTTTCAAATTTTAAATTAAGCTTTCTATTTTTATTTATTAAGATACGCTAAGTCGTTTAATGTACAGTGATAAGCAAAAAGGTTGCGACATATGTTAAAAAAGAATTATTAGTGGAGTAGAACTTTGGATGTAGGCTAAGAAGTGTTTAAAAAAAAATATTTTTGTAAGAAGTCATGTAAAACAACCTGGGGGCAAAAAATTATAACTTTGCATCATCTCTCATTTAATATTTCACCTGATTATAATAACTCGTTGTCAGTTTCATGAAGCCAGCAAAAACCTGGTAACAGGCCATAGATTAAATAATTTTAAACTCCCTAATTCATGGTAACATACCAATATTTGCATACTATACCTAGGTCAATACAAATTAATTTAATGATTGAATGAAATTACTAAAATTAATTTGAAACATTGCCAACATCATTTGCAAATATTTTTAGATTTTTTGATTTTAAAATATCTGATAAACATAGAGAATGACGTAAGTATTTAAGCATGTTGTAGAAATCCTGAATGAAAATCTATGACAAAAACATTAAAAAGGGCGTTTGCTTGAGTGTGGGACTTCTGTTCTATGGCTTATCTCAACTAGTATTTTTTTAAAGTGCTAGTCATCGTTGGTGGGTTGTTGGGTATGTCCGCTTACTCTTAGCATTTATAATATTTTTGTAAAAACAATTACTATTAAAGAAACAAACCCTGTCTAGCAATCAAACTAGAATTAATTAGTTAGTAAGCAGTTAGTAGATTTGTTGACGTTTTTTCCAAGTCTTGACGTCTCATGTTATGAATTGTTGGTATACAAAACTAACCTCAAGTTATTTAATTCAATCTCTAACTTGATTGTTTATATTTTGTTATTTAAAAACGTTTTAAAATGGCTATAGATGCTGCATAGTAATTTGCAACATTGTAAATTTAATATTTAGTCCTGACTGATTACTCCGTTGGTAAATTAGAGCTTCCATTCTTTCAGTGAAGAAACGAGTGCTGTAAAAATAAACCTGATCTTTTTGTTTTTGATTGATTTTTAAACAATTATTTATTGAGATACACAATAAGTCAATAATAAAATATTATTGATTTTATCACAAATTCATATTTGTGAATAAAAACTCCTGGACAAAGTTAACGCAACATCATAAACTTTTCCATATTTTTGATCCTGTATTTTTTCTGAACTCCTGGTCCAATTTGCATGATTTCTTTTGAATGGTACGTTGGTTTCTTGAGAATGTTATACTTAGAAATTTTCAACAGATTCTAATGATTCTAATGTTTCAACCATCAACCTTAAAATAATCAATCGACTTGCAGCTAATGTTTTTAAGTAGAACTAAATTATTTAGTTAGAGATTTAGGATTTGCCAAAGATCACTCTCAAATCGCAGGATCAGACTTTTTTCCCGAGGGCCTGTCCATATGCTAGATGCACTTAGGTCTGGTTTGGCACATTCTGCTAACCCTGTTTGAGTTTCACACCCACTTAATGGCAAACTATGTGCTATACTTTTTTCCTGACTTATCCGCGTAAGGTCTTTATTACACATTTGCATTTTGTGCAGATGATTCTTGACAGTCCTGTGCCCTGTCAGAATGCCTGTAACAGTTCTCAACTGATTCCTATTCATTTGAAGTAGCTGTTTTGTTAGTCCCGGGTTTGAATCCTCAATGATGCGTTTGCTGTGGTGTAATCCCTGTCTGTTGTTCCAGTAGATTTTGTGTTCACATCTGATCCTTCACTTTATGGCATCTCGTGCTGTGCACCTTGAAACTCCGAGTGCCAGTTCTGGACATATGAATGTATTTTCAGAGTCTTTCCTTGCAACTGCATCGACTTTTTCGTTCCCTGCAACACCTTCATGTCCTAGTATGCCCATTGAAGTAACTGTCACTTTGTTTACTTTTGCCAAAGCCTCGAATTCTCCTTGACATTCTTATATGACTAACCCTGGAACAAATATTTTGCCTGCTGGAGCCTTTTCTGTATTTTTTAAATCTGTTTTCAATTTAATTAGTGTCTTTTTGTCAAAGTCACTACCAGCAGAATGTATATTTTTTTTATATTTGAAAGTTTATAGATAGGCCATAAAGAATGTTTTTAGGCGTGGAACTCAAACATTTTTTCCGGTATTCGTTTGATCTGTCTAAATAATTATATGGATATAAAAAACTTTTTTGTAAATATGAAAAAACGAAGTTGTGGATCCGCACCCGCATCGTCGATCGTGGGAGCTTCTTTATAGTTTTTGGGAAAGTATAATATTGTTATTAAAATAGTTTTGGGGGAGATTTTATTTCGATTTAAATTCATTTGATAATAAAAAATAATCTAAAAAAATAGGCGCTGTGCGTTTTAAGTTTTAATATAAGATTGAGGTTGGAGCTCCATAATCGCAAGAAACCAACAAGAAGCAAGTAAAAACGTTCATTTTGTATACTACTACACATACATTGTTTCGAACGGAAGGATGCCATCACTGCCTGTGCTAACTTAAACTCGGACTTGGAAACAATTAGATCTTTATCCCTACGCCACAACTTAATTCTTAACCCTGCTAAGTGCAGCATCATTGTATTTGACAACAAAGGTGATAACAATTCAATCAATGATTTTACTGTTAGAATTGGAGACAATGTTTTCCCCCGTACGAATAATGCAGAGTCTGGGATTAGTCTTTGATAGTAAATTAAAATTCTCTCTGCACGTCAGCAGTTTGCTTTCGCTAGCTTATTTATCTCTTAAGCTTTTATACGCAAATAGGCACTGTTTTGATATTAACCTAAAAAAACTTCTTTTCCTACGAGCGTGCGCAAAGTAGTACTTTGCGCACGCATTTTTGTGTGCAAAGTTACACTTTTCCGCACTAGTGCGGATAAGACTTTTATCCGCACTGGGTGCGGAAAAGTAAAACTATTCAAAAATCTCCTTGGTAGGGAATATTTATATTTATTTTAGTAGCTGTAAACTATTTTATGGCAATGTGAGAAGCCGTTGCAAGAGTATTCTCTTTTATCTTTTAATCGTAATTCCCGATATTTGTATTTCAGCTTAAAACGAAAAAAACTGTATTTTTTAAGTACCTCGTATAGTGATAAATGATTATAATATTGCCAAGCAACAATAAATGTACATGTCGATTTTGACACATGATGTCAGATTTTTCCTCAGTTTCTATGTCCACAAGAATCTACAAACACCGACACTTTTATTTTTATCAAATCATAAAAAGGCTTAAACACTGTTAAATAAATTATCATATTTTTATTTTTGTTGTTATCTGATATGAAGCTCGTAGGAAAAATGTTGTTCCTAACAAGTGCGCAAAGTGCTTTTCCGCACGCAAGAACTTATCCGAACTCCGCTTCGCGTCGTTCGTCCAACTGTACTTGCGTGCGGAAAAGTATCACTTTGCGCACTTGTTAGGAAAATAACTATTGCGATACTTTGGTCCTGTCTTTGTTCAATTATGGCGCCGTTGTTTACTACAACTACCTGAATGCTTTCGATAAGAGAAGAATACAAAAGGTACAAAATGCCTGCTGCAGATATATATTTGGCTTGTGCAAATTCGACCACGTTTCTCCTTCCATATCTCAGCTATAGTGGCTCAATATGCAGAACCGTGCAAAACTTCTCTTCCTTACTTTTGTACATAGAATTTTACTGATTAAGAAACCATCTTATTTACTTTCCAAATTCTCAAGGCGGCTGGACTGTCACTCTGTTAACGTCAGATCCCGATACTTACTTCATATTCCTCGACACAGAGCTGCCATGTTTCAGAAAAGCTTTTCATACTGTTCTGTTAGTATGTATAATAATCTGCCCTTTTGTTCAGACAATATTAGCATTATTACTTTTAAAAAAAAGTTAAATTCATGTTACTGTCGTCTCAATCTTAATTTTCCTAATGTTTTGTATATTTTTTTTATATTAATATATAAATAAATAAACTAGTTTACTTGAGCAAGTTTTTAAATCATTTCATAATTTTTTTTTTCTTTTTGCTAAGTTAGGTTATATTATATACCTCTTTTTTAGCGAGTAATTTACACTAGTGTGTAAGAATAGCTTATTGCTATTTGATTAAACGTGAGTATGTGTTAGATAATTAATTTTTTCTTGGTTAAGTTTGGTATTATACCTTTTTCTTCTTCTTATCAATAAGTCTTATTGGGGTTGGTGTAACAATGGCTGACTCATTGTTGATTCAGCTAAACTTGAGCAGGTGTTAAGTTATTAATTTTTTTTTTCTCTTTGTAAGTTAGGTTTTACACCTTTTGTTTTTAGCGATAAGTCTCTCTAGGGTTAAGTGTAAGAATAGCTGACTCATGCTGATTCGGCTAAACTTCGCCCTTGCTTCATGCAATTTAATTTGTTGTTGTATTTTATTATATTATGCGGTAAGGATTGTAGTAATTGTCTAGAAATGAGTGGAAAATTGGATACTTTTAAAATAATAAAGTGCATTTGTGCACAAATCTGAGAAAGAGGCTCTGGGATAAATGTTTGCATCTATTTGAAGTTCCCAGATTCTTAACCTCAGTTTAGTAAAGACTTATGAAACAAGGCGTAATATTTACAACGTATACATTTCATTTCTTTGTAATTGACCACTGTGATTGATCACTTTCATATGCTAACTAGGATAAATATAAAATTATATCCATTTAGTTAACCGGAAAAGCCCACTTATCTAATCACTTTAGTGTAGGTTAAGTAAGAGTGGCAGACCCTTGGTTCTGACCAAACAGTCTCACGTAGTCCTAATTAGGTCCGTTGTGATACCACACGTGTCCCGTAGAACCCACCTTCATCAGATCTCTGATGGTTAGTGCGACGTAACCGCGGAAGGATTTTAACAACTCATTCAAACCAGCCACTACTGTTCAGAAATCTGCTCAGCCGTCCAAGTTGTAAGTTGCTTAGTTCCTCCAGGCTATGAAAAGATGGTTCACCCAGAGTAGTGAACCTCCTTCTTGCGAAGCCAGGGCATTCACACCGAAAATGTTGAATAATTTCTTCCTCTTCCTCATCTCTGCAACTTCTGCAGAAGTCGTTAGTGGGTATTTGCATACGTTCGGCATGTCTACCGAAGAGGCAATGTCCGGTAACAACCGCAGTAATATTTCTCACGTCTTTTCGACTGTGTCTCAATAGCTCTGCGGTTCTTTTTTTATCGAATGTGGGCCACAGTTGTCTGGATGTACTACAGGTTGTCAACCCTGTCCATCTGTTCTGTGCAAGCTGCTTGGCCGTGTAGTCAATCTGATCTTTGACCAATCACAGTGGTTTGTTCACTGTATTGTCTGATAGATCAGCTGGCATGCCTGCGCCCTCTCTTGCGAGCGCATCGGCAGCCTCGTTGCCATCTATTTTAGTGTAAAGGAAATAGCAAATATCCATGTGAGAGTAAAAAAAAAATATTTTTGGCATTTGAGCAATAGAAGCTTGCATTGCACCTTGTATTTAAGTTTAAATTACGCTGAAAGAAACGTGAGAAAATATGGTAGTTAATAATTTAATTATAGATATTTTGTTTTTACTTCAGTAAGTTTTATGTTCATAGACCATAGATGTTTTTTACCTTGCTTTAAATTATTAATAGCTGTTTTTTCATAAAGAAATTATACATCTGAAAATATTTTCCTGACAATGCCATTTCCCTTGAAAAATCCGGAAACTGCTTTTAATTATTTAAATCCATTATGGATAATTATGCAAAAATATTATTAGTCCACTTTTAATATTTTATTAGTTTTTTTTTAAAGGTTTAGAATACCAGAATAATAACTCTACTTACGCGAATATACAAACGCTTTAAGGTTTACTATTTCTAAACTTTAACGCTTGCTAATATTTAATTTGTAAACAACTCTCCTAGCAGGAAAGTTGAAAATAAAATAACCTACGTCTGGTTGAAAGAATAGTTTTACCAATATTTACGGCCATATATCTATATTGGCTAGTAGTTGGCGGTGCGCGATGGGCATTGATGTTAATGGACTTTTCGCAAAATTTTGATTTTGACTCTATCGTAAAAAGCACGAAAACATAATATTTTCTACGGTTTCATTTTTTAAATTCTTCAATTATTTAGTGAGAAAATAAATAAACAAAGTACGCTCTGAACGGAGGTAGAGTTTTGGACTTGCATTGTCTTTATTTGTTTAGAATCACTACGTTTCAACTGGTAAGCATCTCTAGTCGTCTATGTGGATGACACCTTCATTATTTGGAACGGAAACGAGGACGAACTCTGAGAATTCTTACATCGCATTAATAACTTTGCACCGACAATTAAATTCACCATGGAAAAAGAAGAGAACAACCAATTACCTTTTCTAGACGTCAACGCAGAGAAAAATGGCAACACCTTCCTAACCTCAGTGTACAGAAAACCTACACATTCAGGGCAATACCTCAATTATATATCAAACCACTCAAACAACACAAAACATGTCATAGTAAGAAACCTTGTGGATAGAGCAATTAATCTCTGTAACTCAAACGAAGCTCTCAAATGAGAAACTAACCACATCAAGACCGACCTCAACAAGAATGGCTACCCCATGAGATTGATTGACACAATATTGGAAAATCGCAAGAATCGGCCAAACACACGTAAAGCAGAGAAAGAGATACAACCAATACTCAATATTCCGTATGTCAAAGGAGTATCCGAGAAAATAAGAAGACTACGACATCGATACAACATCAACACAGTATTCAGCTCTAGAGACACTTTAAGAAGCCACCTAACGAAGACGAAACCAGCAAGCCAGAAAGACAAGAAAAATTGTGTCTACAAGATCCCCTGCGAATGCGGCCAATCTTACATTGGTGAGACACTAAGACCACTAGAAGTAAGGATTAAAGAACATAGGAATAACACCCAAAAAGGGGAGACCGAAAAATCAGGTGCAGCTGACCACGCCTGGACCCACGGCCATCATATCATGTGGAGAAAAGCGGAAATCCTGCAAAAAGAACCGCACTGGAGGAAGAGGAAGTTTAAGGAAGCTGCGACCATACACCAAAATCCAGGTTGCTTTAGTAAGCCTTCATTAGATATGAGAAACGTCTGGAAACCCTTGTTAAGTAAATGTAATCTTAGAATAAGACCACCCAAGAGTTAAACGCATGATTCATCGAGCATGACGTCATCGAGCATGACTCATCAAGCATAACTCATCCAGTTATGCGTCATCACCTAGCAACACGCATGACTCCACCCACTAGTCATGCGTCACAGCACCTGCCTAGTATAAATAGACCTGTAGTTACCGTACTTATTCAGTATTCACCTGAAGACGACTGGAGATGCTTACCAGTTGAAACGTAGTGATTCTAAACATATAAAGACAATGCAAGTCCAAAACTCTACTGCCGTTCAACAAACGTCATTGTCTCCAACCTTTAAACAGACACAAAGTACGTTCTTTTATAGAAACACGCTGAAGAACATACCGACGTCACAACAAAACCGCCAATGGGCAACTTGTGACATCCTTCTACCAAAGCGCTCTGACCTGACTAATTTCTCGAGACTGGTGTTGTGTTTCCAATCAGTTCTTTTCTATTTAAGTTATCGAAACAAAGATATTAATATAATTAGTCGCACGACTAGCAAATAAAAGAATTGCGCTGTTAATAGGATGACAGTACATGTTTTAAAACTTGCAGCTTTTCCGCCGTGTTTTTATTTGTTTTTAGAAATAGAAATATAAAAGTTTTTTAATACTCCAGGAAGATTTTTATTGAACGGCAGTAGAGTTTTGGACTTGCATTGTCTTTATTGGTTTTGAATCACTACGTTTCAACTGGTAAGTATCTCCAGTCGTCTTCAGGTGACTAGTAGTACCAGTTGAAACGTAGTGATTCAAAACCAATAAAGACAATGCAAGTCCAAAACTCTACTGCCGTTCAAGAAACGTCATTGTCTACAACCTTTAAACAGACACAAAGTACGCTCTTTTATAGAAACACGCTGAAGAACATACCGACGTCACAACAAAACCGCCAATGGGCAACTTGTGACATCCTTCTACCAAAGCGCTCTGACCTGACTAATTTCTCGAGACTGGGGTTGTGTTTCCAATCAGTTCTTTTCCATTTAAGTTATCGAAACAAAGATATTAATATAATTAGTCGCACGACTAGCAAATAAAAGAATTGCGCTGTTAATAGGATGACAGTACATGTCTGTTTAAAGGTTGGAGACAATGACGTTTCTTGAACGGCAGTAGAGTTTTGGACTTGCATTGTCTTTATTTGTTTAGAATCACTACGTTTCAACTGGTAAGCATCTCCAGTCGTCCTCAGGTGAATACTGAATAAGTACGGTAACTACAGCTCTATTTATACTAGGCAGGTGCTGTGACGCATGATTAGTGGGTGGGGTCATGCGTGTTGCTAGGTGATGACGCATAACTGGATGAGTCATGTTTGATGAGTCATGCTCGATGACGTCATGCGTCTAACTCTTGGGTGGTCTTATTCTAAGATTACATTTACTTAACAAGGGTTTCCAGACGTTTCTCATATCTAATGAAGGCTTACTAAAGCAACCTGGATTTTGGTGTATGGTCGCAGCTTCCTTAAACTTCCTCTTCCTCCAGTGCGGTTCTTTTTGCAGAATTTCCGCTTTTGTCCACATGATATGATGGCCGTGCGTCCAGGCGTGGTCAGCTGCACCTGATTTTTCGGTCTCTCCTTTTTGGGTGTTATTTCTATGTTCTTTAATCCTTACTTCTAGTGGTCTTAGTGTCTCACCAATGTAAGATTGGCCGCATTCGCAGGGAATCTGGTAGACACAATTTTTCTTGTCTTTCTGGCTTGCTGGTTTCGTCTTCGTTAGTGACGTAGTGATTCTAAACAAATAAAGACAATGCAAGTCCAAAACTCTACTGCCATGACAGTACATGTTTTAAAACTTGCAGCTTTTCCGCCGTGTTTTTATTTGTTTTTAGAAATAGAAATATAAAAGTTTTTTAATACTCCAGGAAGATTTTTATTGAACGGCAGTAGAGTTTTGGACTTGCATTGTCTTTATTGGTTTTGAATCACTACGTTTCAACTGGTAAGTATCTCCAGTCGTCTTCAGGTGACTAGTAGTACCAACCTTTAAAGATTTTTATTATTTCAGTACGTTCTAGTTCAGGATGTCAGTGCTGAATATGATAAATTCGATTATAGTGAAAATACTTGTTAGGTTATTATTTTGCAGTTTTGACCCATATAATATCCTATCGTTTTCCGAGCCACATTTAATTTTTAATTATTAAAGTGGCTAGTTGAGAAGACGATTGTTTTGCAAATAACTTTAACTGCGTGAATAATAATTGCGGTTGTAATAAGGAAAAATGGTGGTTTTTAAATTCTGCATCAAATGACATAAGAATACTGAAAAACAGAAAAAAATGTTTGCTTTGATTAAAAAGTTTGACATTAAATTTGGGACACAATGTATAATTTTTTCCATTTATTTTAAACCTACCTACTTTTTTCTTTAGCAGCCATCTTTTATTTATTATTCCTTTCTTGATTAATAGAAAGTTTTTACCCACCAATAAACAAATCATTCATTCAAAAATTGTTCGGCGATAATTAAAATAATAAGATGAGTAAGTAGAATGACTATTTAAAATTTATCATCGCTTACTACTATTAATAGGTATTTATTTACCTATTTAACACCAAATATTTCTTACTAAAGGTGATTCAGATTAAATATTAACAACTTTCTTCGTCCTCTTAGCATTTTTCCTTACTCAGAATTACTAAAGGTATTAAATATGCATAGAGTAATAATATTTTTTTAAGCAGCTAAGCTAACTGAAAATGATTTTTCCTTTTTGCAACCGGCTGTATTGTTTTGGTTTAATTAATGATAATATAAAATATTGAAAATTTTAATTTTTTTGAACCTGTATTGTTATTATTAGGTTTCCAAAATATAGTTTTTTTTCGTCAAAGCAACTATACAGAATGCTACAAACTACACGGACAACAAATTTTGAAATTTATTTTTTATCCTTGATAATAATTGTTGATTAAGTACCTACAATATGTTATGGACGCATTATTTGACTTCTTGGCTACCCTAGGGATACACTTTATATTTTTTTTAACGACCTTCTCAAAATTGGGTTAAGTACACCTAAATTAGAGTTAGGCAGACGACAATGGCCGCCTCAATACCAGATTTCCAGCAATGGAAATTTACGGTTCCAGTCGAGTATATACGCCAAACCGTGCAGGTAGAGATCTTACTACATCCGAGTTCAGTTTTTTAGTTTTGCACTATTTAAATGTTTTCATAATTAAACAAACGGTTAACTTGGCTCGAAAGCGCCGAATATCACACGCGTGTTGAAAGAAAATATTTCAACTCTAGAGTGGAAATACAAGGCACACTATTTAATTTGAACATATGGTGCAAATTTGACGGACCACACCTATTTATTAAGAAGAAGAAATTTTAGAAAGCAGTTTATTGTCTAACTTATTTATCATGTATTTGTCGAGTGATTTCGAATTAGAGTGTGAAAATACGCCATCTGAAATTATAAAAAAAGTTAAGAATATACTAGAAAATCTATTACCAGTCAAAGCAAGCCCCGCTGAAGAAAATGTCATATATTAAACATACAATTTTTATGTGTAGTCATAGCGTAGAGGTTAGAGATATGGCCTACAGATCGAAAGGTCACAGGTTCAAATCCCATCAGGAGTATTTGACTTTTTTTTTTATAAAAACATTAAATAATTTATGGAATTAGGTATTTTGAATTAAAATCTTCCTTGTTAGATGAATTTTTTAAATTTATATTTAATGCATCTTTCCTTGGTTAAATTTTAAAAATTCATCCAACAAGGAAGATTTCAATTAAAAAATACCTAATTCTATAAATTATTTAATTTTTTCATAAAAAAAAGTGGGGATGATGGGAAAAGATGGGATTTGAACCTGTGACCTTTTTGTAGACCATAGCTCTAGTCACTACGCTATGGACGGCTACCAATAAACAATTTTTTTTTTAATAAATGACATTTTCTTCAGCGCGGCTTGTTTTGAATGATAATAGATTTTTTAGTATATTATTAATATATTTTATAATTTCAGATGGCGTATTTTCACACTCTAATTCAAAATCACTCGAGAAATACATGATAAATAAGTTAAACACTAAACTGCTTTCTAAAATTTGTTCTTTTTAAGAAATAGGGGTGGTCTGCCAAATTGGCATCATATGTTTAAATTAAATAGTGTGCCTTGTATTTCCACTCTAGAGTTGAAATATTTTTTTTCAACTCTAGAGTTGAAATATTTTTTTGTCACAAATCAAAGGTTTTTTTAATAATTCTTTGTGGTCGTAGGAAAAATAGTGTACATTACTCGTGTGAAAGTGATTATTCTAAAACTCGGAGAATTTCCGCACTCGGCTGACGCCTCGTGCTTAATATCTCCTCGTTTGAAAAGTATCACTTTTATCACTTGTTAGTAATATACTATTGAAATATAATAATATTGTAAAGTTTCTGGGTACAGTTGTATTTGCAAAATCGTAAATTTAATTTATAGCTATCGTTTATATTATGGCTTTGTGGACATGTAGAAGCACATGTCGCTCTTGTCTTATCACTCTTTCTTGAAAACCTATCCAGTATATTCTTCTCAAAATATTTGGTGTCTATTAATACTATATTTGCGGCTACCGAGAATGATATAAAAGCAAAAACAGTTAATGTAAATTGGTGGTTTTAAAGCTGTCGCACTTTTAAATTAATTTAGATTTTCTAAGTAGTTTTACTGAAAAGTGTAGCTCAAAATAATAATCTTTTCGTTGCTTTTATGACAACGAAGATTCCTACAAAAAATGTATAATGGGCGGGTATGTAAGAAATTTAAAATATTTTTATTATATTGTGTTCATCGTTTGCCTTAGTTATTTCCATAATAACCTGTATAACTGTTTTGTGTAGTAGGTAAAGTACGTGCTTTTGGCTTGAAGGCTCTCTGGTAAAATATTCTACCAACCCAAGTATTTTGTTGAAAAACTTCTTTATTATTAATAATTTAATTAATTACTTCTTTTAATGGTGTAAAATTAAGTACCCATCAATAAAATTAAACAGCCGCATCATACATATATTACAATTTCTATCTTAAAATTATATTTTAATTGATATTAATAATATACGGTTACTTTGTTTCTGCTTCAAACAAATTTAATTTATTAAAGATATACTAGGCAAATACGGAGTAATCCGTCAATCAAATGCCGTCGGACTAAAAAAAATCAGTATTTTTACAATATTCTGTTCTAAAATAAAAAAAACATTAATCTCAGCGATTACAAGTTAACCATTTTTAAAGAAATATTTTGGGAAAAAAGAAAAATTTAGAAATTTTTTGCCCTAGGGAAAATAAGTGATAAAAATATCTAAAGTGAGTATCTATAGTGTATTTCATGTAAACTTTTAATGACCGTCAATCTAGTAACATTTATTATACAGAATTTAATGTTTGGTTAGGGCCGGACTGGTGTTCCTGTAATAGTTAATTACCACATGAACAATATATTTACCTGGATTTCCGAAAAAAACACTTCTCAAATACCCATATTTAAAATCACAAAGTCTATGCATAACATAATAACAAAATTATCTTTAAAAATACCAAATACAATAACAAAACTGCACTTATTATTCAACACCTGAACAAATGAATGCCGGCTCTGTGGCATTGAAAGAACGCAGAAAAGACATGTGGATTGATAAGCACGAAAGATATATGCGAAGAAGAACGCAAAGAACACATATGGATTGATGGAGCACGGAAATATATTAGCTACGGAAAAAGCGTAAGAAAGAGCTACACATACTAACTGCATCGATGTCAGTTTCTTTAATAATTGACAAGAAAACGTACAAGCATTAAAAATGTACATGAAATTTACTAAATATAGATAAGGTCAAAATCATGATTATTAGTAAATACATTGTGCTTATTAGTATGAGTTTGGCTTTAACTACTCGCCCAGTTGCTTGTTGCTTTTAACCAAATAATTTCCACATCAAGTTAAAAATTATTTCTCCTAAGCTAACGACCAATAGTAGAAACGAAAGAAAAGTAAAGAGGGCACACTATTCTGTACTTTTAATCGTTGATAATAATTTTTATTCGCATTCGAAAAATGCAATTTTTAACTAAGTGTCATCTATTTTTGGAAAGTACAAGGGGTGTTTTTAATATTTTTGAAATATCGACGTCGGCGGTGGAACAGCAAACATTTTCTTATTTTAGTATTAGCGGTTTCGCTGTACTTAAAAAAATAAGTAAATAGGTACGTCAAACTCTTATAAAATTTTCGAATACTTATCTAGTTTCGCGCGGTTAATACATTTCTCACAAAAAGCTGGCTAAATCTATACCCAGATATACTTTTAAACAAATTGAAAATTATGATTTATAAAATCATATAAGTGTATATTGCGTTGCATAAAGATTTTTAACCACAATTAACTAACCAGCAAGTTTAACTGTGATATAAATGACATTGAGAAACAATATCTACACACAATCAAAGGTACCAGATTCATTAATTGAAAAACCAAGGTAACCGGGCCAGTATGGTAGTGAGATAATTATTTCTGCCAATATCATGTATGTCACAGTCAAACTTGCTGGTTAGATAATTGTGGTTAAAAATCTTTATACAACCCAAAAATAGACTTTGGAAAATAATGTTATTCTCTTATTATAATTTTTTTTTACGGCGACATACCTCAGCAGAACCCACAAGAGGTGTATTCTTTTTTTCACCGGTAAATTCAATTAGTGGTGGAACTGATGAACTTATGCTTGACAGCTGGTAGAATGATGTCATCAACCGGTTGGTTAATTATTTTAGGATCTCTCTCTTTCTCTTTCTCGTTGACGTGGTTAGAAATCAACAGAAATCCACCTCGAATATGCAATTTATATCCAACCGATAACACAAAAGGCAATTTAAAAACGCGATTCGGCTCAATCTGTGCCAAAGGTTTGCTCACTGGTGAAAATATACCTTATTAGTAAAAGTTAAAAAAATTCACCCAACCTAACATTGACAGTAACATTTCCTTTTCTGTCGGGAATGATTGGTTATGTTCGGACTGACAGAAATAAAAAGACGATTTCATATGTCAAAAATTAATTTCTAATTTAAATATTTAACAAAGATGGTAAACGAGAATATAGTAAAGGCTTTAGTAAAGCTATATAGTGATTTTAATAAAATCAATGTTCTTTCTGCAAAAGAATTTATCAATGAAATAAACGAGAAGCAGGAAATTACTTTAAGTAAGTCAACAACAAATTATTTTTTCGAGCTCATCAAACATCAATCATTTGTTCGGAAACTGGCAAAGCAGTTTATCCAGGAAAATTTTTTGGGTTATTTAAATGGAGAACATGTAGAAATAGTAATATATTTTGCGATATTTGTGCTGGATAATGAAAATCTGGATACTTTGCTAGAATGTTTTCATAAATTGAACTGTTTTTATTTATGTGACTTACTAGCCATGCTGGCCGATTCAAACGAACACCAAAATTTCTGCTTAATTGCTTGTAAGCTATTTGAAGACGAATATGTTTTAGAAAGCATAATATATCCCCTTTTAAATAAAATACCTATTCTTTTTACACTGGCCAAAAAGTATGCGGAATTACATTTAATTATAACGAAACCAAATACAAAACCAAAACCTTTTAAAGGAGTTAAACTACACGATCAGAAGCCACCCCCTCCTCCTGCAAACACCCCCCTGCGTCGTTATAAATTTAGAGCAAAATATTTTCCTGGATCTACCCAATTTAAGGACACAGGCTTACAAAGAAGACTTATTAAGGCAAAAAAGGAAAACAGAAAGAGAGCTGAACAATTATTAGCAGAGGCGTCAAGGGTATCAGAGAGATTAACAAAAATTAAAGTTATTACCGAAAGCAAAAAAGAAAAAGTTAAAATATATCGAAAAGATCCTCCAATCACTAAAAAAGTTGAAATAAAATCCAATCTAACTACCACTCTTCGCGAAGCATCTAGAATTTTAAAGAAACAAGATAATGAAATAAAGAAAATTGACGATATAATAAAAGGTGGATTTAGTGAGGAATGTATCCAAAAAATTGAGGAGGAGGGGAAAAGAGAACAGGAACTTCAGGAATTAAAAGACATTGAAATGAAACATCTTAAAGGTATGTTGTCTTATGAAGAAGCAATATTAGCTAAAAGGAAACTGCTCGAGGCTAATAAAGAAAAAATGGAGAAGTTTAAGGAATATAGAGTTAAAATAGCAGATGCATTAGATAGATGGCGAGAAGAAGAAGAGCAAAAAATAAAAGCATTAGTAGAAAAATCCCAACTTATTAAACTGTCGGCTAAAGACAGCGAAAGAAAATTGTTAGAACGAAAGAGGGAGCAGGTTAGGTTACAACAATATGAGACGAAGCAAATGCTTTACGAAGCTTATCAAGAAAAATTGAAAGAACTTAGTAAACGAACAGAAATTATAGAAGAAATAAGGACGCTACATCAAGTAAGAATTAATTCCAAAGAATTTGATCCTACTGAAACTCCAAATCTTGGGCTTCTATGTGAAATGTCCCTAGCTGAACTTCAGGAACGACTTGTAATTACAAAGATGAATATGCAGAAGGAATTAGAAACAAAGAGACAAAATATAGCAAAGGAAAAAGAAGAACGACGTTTTATGATTGACAATATAAAAAATCTTATTGAGCAAGATCGTCAGGCACCAAAACCTAAAGTGGAACCCATTAATCCGGCAGTGTTAGAACTAAATCCTGATTTGATTGAACTTAGAAAATTGCTCGAGGAAAAAAGAAGGCTTCGAAATAATTTACAGTAATACTTTTGTATTTTTTTATATTCCAAATATATATTATTATGCAGAAATAATTAGAATTAAATATTACGTGCAAACTTTTTTATTAAACAAAATCATAGCAGGGCGCTTTTGGATTTCGCCATTTTCAGTGTAATTTGTCAGTATATATTAAAATCTTTTGTTAGATGTATAGTCCGTCTAGAGAGTATCCCGAAAAAAGAAAGCAAAATTATAATTTTTCGGTATATATTTTTATTACTTTAATTGTAAAATTACGAAAATAATTCATCTCATTTATTATATACCTACAAGGTGTTTTTTCATTTGAGTGCCGATACTTAAGGATGTGAATCCTTGGGTGATTTTAAGAAGAAAAGTTAATATTAACAAATGTCCTAAAGCTCTTCATTTTTGAGCTACAGGGTGTTAACATTTTTTAAAAAATATAACTTTTTTATCATAATTTATTATATAACTCTTGGATAAGACAGGTGGCCATAGCAATCAAGACTAGACTAGACTATAACTCTTGGATATTTTTATGAAATTATGTACACAGCTCTAAATCATTAAGGAGCATTTTTTGACTTAAAAGATTTTTGAAAATTTTTACCAGTGACGTCTGTACGGGGTTTGAACTGAATATTTTTAAAGAAAAAAATGGTACACCACTGATTTTTCTAAAAACCAAACTTATATTTAAAATTCTTATTTATTTTGGAGCAAATTTGGTCCAAAGACTTACTTTCGTATGATGCACCCTTTTTGCAAAAAAAAACTAAAAACCAAAAAAACAATGTTTTTCTTCGGTTCATTGAGACTCCTTTCGATATTTTGTTAAAAAAAATTAAGAGCTTTAGGACATATGTTAATATTAACTTTTCTTCTTAAAATCACCCAAGGATTCACAACCTAAAGTATCGGCACCCAATTAAAAAACACCCTGTATATTATATAACCTCTATTGAACTTCAAACACTTAACTAAACCGATACCTACGGATCAGCGCTGCCTAGCGAGACTCCTTTAAGTGTGGCGAATGTTTTTAGAGGTGATTTCCTCTTAACATTTGCTTATTTCCATAAGTTTGTTATAGGTGCTGGTATGCTCAAGGGAGTGTAACAATGACACAGATGTTGCTTTGTGCAACATCTTACTGGTATGTTCCACCAAATACTGCTTAAGCAGTTTTGAGTTTTTCCTTTCTTTTCTCGGATCCTAGCTCTACTGATGAGCCATGATATAACAAAACACGTCTAATGATGGATTCGGTTCGGCCGATAGTATCACCACACCATCTGTTAAATATTGTTGATTGTATACAGGCTTTGTAAAATAATGTCGCCAGTAGAAAAGAGAAAAAATGTGGAATTCTTGTATAGAAAAGGCATTAGAAACGTTAAAAAAATTAGTGCAATTTACCAAACTTGGAAAAAGTGCAGTATATGACACAAGAAAGAGGATAAAAAGGGCGTAGATATGAGACATAAACCAGTTTCGGGAAAACCGCGTAACACACCAGTAAGATATTGCACGGAGCGACATCTGTGTCGTTGTTAGTAAGTTGAGCCTACCAGCAATTTCAGCAAACTTATTGAAATAAGCAATTATTATTATTATTATTATTTCTAAAATTACTTTTCTTTTCAGGTGAATGGTGGATCACCAGCAGAACGCGCTGGTCTTATCGCTGGAGATGCCGTTATTAAAATAAATAATGTTGATGTATATAACTTATTGCACAAAGAAGCACAAGATGTTATAGTAAGATCTGGTTCCAATTTTGATATGGTGATTCAAAGGTAGGTTTTTTATAATTTAGGAATATTTGGAAGGGTAAAAATTGTAGCGGAAATTTTTAGGAGGTGTCCAAATATTAGAACAAAGTGTTACATATAAAAAGATCACTAAATCCTTAGGGCACCTTCTAAAACTACTTACAAAAAATTATAATATAAGATATCAAAAATTTAGATGGAATAAGGCAATGGCACTCCTTATTTCAGACCATAAGAGCGCACGCTAGTAAGTCACTTCTTATTATACAGGGTCGCTTTTATGTTATTTCTTAGTAATATAGCTAGCGAACATGGTTGAATAGAAAAGTTTCGTTTAAAAAATGTATTATATTGCAAAAAAATTAACTATACAGGATCACTCAAAAAGGGTTAACTTATTTTAAAATAAAACATTTCCATTATTAGCAAAATTCTAAAAAAAGAATTATTAAGAACACGACATGTCCGAACTTAACCGTTCTCGAGATATAGAGTTTTTATTAATAATAATAACAAACTTTATTTTCGAATAATTGTGTTAATACATTACAAATACAAGGTGCTACAAATTAGTGTGCGTACAGGGACATTATTTTAAGTGTCTCACCCGATTGGCGACTTTGCTATCGACCACAATAAAAAAACAATTATGTATTCCCTAACAGCTTTTAGTGAAGAAGCTAAATTTGATGTCAAAAAAAATCTATGTTTACAAATTTGACAGATACGACGCCATATTGGATTTTCTTAAATGGCAACCCTACCTTATAGTAAGCCAGCTGCATTCGCCTATTTGTTCCAACATTAAAAATATATAATTGTCAATATTTATTTTCAGCCGTTCCGGAGATATGAGGCTTCGAAGTTGGTGATTTTGTTATCATCGAATTAATAGAAGCTTTGAGATTAGAATCTCAATTTTTTCTGAAGATACGTAATTTTTTATGGCGGAGCCACCCATGCTATTGTCATATATGTCAGATGTCAAAAAATAACAGTTACGACGCCATTTTGAATTTTTTTAAATGGCTACCCACATTTATAACTACGTCAGTGTATGGTATTTCGCGGTCCGATTTCAAAAATATATAGTTGTCGATATTTATTTCCAACCCTTATCGAAATACGACCGTATCAAAACCGGCATCGTATGATTATGTGTTTTAAGTATCTCACCCCATTAAAAAATAGAAGCTTTAAGATCAGAAACTCAATTTTTTCTGAGGATACGTAATTTCTTATGGCGGAGCCACCCACGCTATTGTCATATATGTCAGATGTCAGAAAATTATAGTTACGACGCCATTTTGAATTTTTTTAAATGGCTACCCACATTTATAACTACGTCAGTGTATTGCATTTCGCGGTCCAATTTCAAAAATATATAGTTGTCTATATTTATTTCCAACCCTTACCGAAATACGACCGTATCAAAAACAGCATCGTACGATTATGTGTTTTAAGTATCTCACCCCATTAAAAAATAGAAGCTTTAAGATTAGAAACTCAATTTTTTCTGAAGATAAGTAATTTCGTATTTCGGTAAGGGTTGGAAATAAATATAGACAACTATATATTTTTGAAATCGGACCGCGAAATGCAATACACTGACGTAGTTATAAATGTGGGTAGCCATTTAAAAAAATTCAAAATGGCGTCGTAACTGTTATTTTTTGACATCTGACATATATGACAATAGCATGGGTGGGTCCGCCATAAGAAATTACTTATCTTCAGAAAAAATTGAGTTTCTAATCTTAAAGCTTCTATTTTTTAATGGGGTGAGATACTTAAAACACATAATCGTACGATGCTGTTTTTGATACGGTCGTATTTCGGTAAGGGTTGGAAATAAATATAGACAACTATATATTTTTGAAATTGGACCGCGAAATGCAATACACTGACGTAGTTATAAATGTGGGTAGCCATTTAAAAAAATTCAAAATGGCGTCGTAACTGTTATTTTTTGACATCTGACATATATGACAATAGCATGGGTGGCTCCGCCATAAGAAATTACGTATCCTCAGAAAAAATTGAGTTTCTGATCTTAAAGCTTCTATTTTTTAATGGGGTGAGATACTTAAAACACATAATCATACGATGCCGGTTTTGATACGGTCGTATTTCGGTAAGGGTTGAAAATAAATATCGACAACTATATATTTTTGAAATCGGACCGCGAAATACCATACACTGACGTAGTTTTAAATATGGGTTGCCATTTAAAAAAATTCAAAATGGCGTCGTAACTGTCATTTTTTGACATCTGGCATATATGACAATAGCATGGGTGGCTCCGCCATAAAAAATTACGTATCGTCAGAAAAAATTGAGATTCTAATCTCAAAGCTTCTGTTAATTCGATGATAACAAAATCACCAACTTCGAAGCCTCATATCTCCGGAACGGCTGAAAATAAATATTGACAATTATATATTTTTAATGTTGGAACAAATAGGCGAATGCAGCTGGCTTACTATAAGGTAGGGTTGCCATTTAAGAAAATCCAATATGGCGTCGTATCTGTCAAATTTGTAAACATAGATTTTTTTTGACATCAAATTTAGCTTCTTCACTAAAAGCTGTTAGGGAATACATAATTGTTTTTTTATTGTGGTCGATAGCAAAGTCGCCAATCGGGTGAGACACTTAAAATAATGTCCCTGTACATGGGGATTCTAAATATTCCGAAAACCTTCGGAGATATCCGAAAAAAACCTAAATTTGTAGTTTTGGTTTTGAATTTTTTGCGCGTTTATTTTTCACTTGGGAAAAAAAAACAAAAAACACTTTCTTATAGCCGTTTTTTATGTTCTACAAGATAGCGTTATTAGTTTTTAAATTCAACATTTCGTTTTTAAGATACCAACCTCAAGTCAATTTTTTTACATATGGACCTGAAACTTTAAAAACATTTTTAGGGATTTCTACGCTTTGGAAATTTAATACAATATTAAATGTTTTAAAATGTTAACGTTCTGTCATCAAATATCACACCATTAGTATTTCAAATTATTCTTTCTTTACTATTACGGCCCTGGCAATTATTTTTAGGATAACTTGAATATTAAAATCACATTACAGGAAGCTATGCTGTTTTGGCCGGTTTATTTCCATAAGAGATACCGTAACAATACTCTAGAAAGTAAGTAAGTTTCTAAGGCTTGAGAAGTAATTCTATTTTTTATTAGTATATTATTTATTTTATGAACATAACATCTTAAGTCCTATGGTTTTTGCCTTAGACCTAGACCAAAATACTGTTGTATAGAGAAACATTAATGCTCCCGCGAGTAAAGAAAAGGTAACTGGAGTGTTAGTCTAGTTATGTTACTGTCATGCGACTAAGTTTGTTTCAAAAGCAATTTCAAATTTATTTTTACTGTTTATACGGTCTAATAATGCCAGTTTCTGGCGAAAGATGTAGCAAAAATAAACATATAGAGATTTATTTAAAGGTCGAGACTACTGGTCTTTTGTCTTACAAAATCAAAAATCCTTTTTTTTTGGTTTGGCTCTAAATGTTCAGGACCGCAATGACATAAAAAGATAATTTGAAAAAATGTGCTATTAGATGACAAAACGTTAAAATTTCAAAAACTTTTAATTGTATTAAATTTGTAAAGCTTAGAAGTCCCTAAAACTGTATTTAAAATTCCAGGTCCGTAGTTAAATAGTTAAAAAAAAATACTTGAGGTTGGTATTTAAAGAACGAAACGTTGAGTTTGAAAACTAATAACGCCATCTTGTAGAATATAAAAGACGGCTATAAAAAAGTGTTTTTGTTTTTCTTTCAAGTCAAAAATGAAAGCGTAAAAAATTCAAAACCAAAACAAGAAATTTCGGTTTTTTTCGGAAAGCATTCTGGATATTTACAATTTTCTTTCATAAAATTAATGGGCCCCAAAATACGCAACTTTACCTCAATTTAACCATCTTCGTATCTCTTACCTTTTTCGAGATCCCCTTATACGCACACGAATTTGTAGCACCCTGTATAATATACTCAACACAAAGGCAATCGCGTCAAAAGCGTCAAAATATCATTGGCTAATAGATCAGAAAAGAAAGAAAATAGGTTTTAGTAAACAACACTTTGGAATTCTATTATTTAATGTACTCACAGTGCAGTGGCGGATTCAGGATTTCGTTGGGGGGGGGGGGGGGGGGGGGGAATTACTTTATATCCTGGCTCTAAATATCTTCCTACTCTCAAAACTAGCTTCTAAAAAAAATGCTGACTCTTCATTGTAGATCTGTGTAATTAATAATTTTTAATTAAAAATATTAAATGGACCAGTACTTCACTGTGACATGCTTTATTGCTATAAAGCGGTTAGTCATAAATTACACGTGGCATAAATTTATATGCTTGACTCGCTCTCGCCGGCTCTCATTGCCCCATAACACCCTATTTAAATATATTTTTGGTATTATTTATTTGCTTCTCGTCCAATAAATAAATAACGTTCTAATCACAATGTGACCTTGATCTTCTAAATTGGTGTTTTGCCCAATAAAATATTGCTAAGAGAAAAAAATAATTATATTTTTAGAGGTGGTTCAACGTGGAAGCCGTCAGTTGTACCCACGGGAACATACCCGAAACCTTCTCCCTCAATCAATAATGTTAGTGCTGTAACGAAAACATCGTTGGCTGCAAATCAAAGGGAAAATATTGGAGCGATTGGAACTGGACATAACGTAGCCGCAAAGCCTTTTAATACACAAGTAAGATTTAATTTCTTAGCATTTATTGGGGGTTATTCAACGGGTAAATATGCGAGTGTGGTAGTCCAGGAGACAGTGCATTTTTTTTGTACTTTATACTGCAGTAAAAATTGCATAAGTATTAAGCCGTAATGCTTATACGTATCTAGATATTTTAAAATAAACCATAGAATATAAAATATTACTAACCTAATTAATTCCTGTAAAATAGAAAATGGTCTAAAAAAACTCACATATAAATAATTATTATTATTATTTAGCAATAGTAAGCGGTAAAACCAATGAGACTATTCTGTTATCACATGTAAATATCACAGCATGTAATGTTTGAATGAGCTGTTCCATTGTTTAATGTCTCTGTCAAGTCTATTCTTAAATTGGTTTATTGAGGTTGCATTGACTGTGTCTTTGTCTTCACTTAGTCGATTCCAGTTGTACACTACACAGTTCGAGAGAAAGTTTCTTCTTAGAAGTTTGGCATATCTTTCCTTTGATAACTTCTTATTAATGCACTATATTTTTGTTAATTCAAGCAACACATAAATACGTACTTATGTTAGAGTAAGTGCATTCGATGCATTTTTCTGATATTCTTGACTAAAATATTGTTTTTAACAAACGTAGCTGGGTTTAAACATTACATGGCTGTGAAATTAAAATGCAGTAATCTTTCTCTTATAAAACTGTCCAATTAAGTTGTGTAGTAGAAACAGCTTTTCTTTGGAGTATTACATAGGTATATAAAGGTTTTTCCTACGACCACCTATGAAAATGAGAAAAAAAGCACGGTTTACTTGGCTCGAAAGCGCCGAATATCACACGCGTGTTGAAAGAAAATATTTCAACTCTAGAGTGGAAATACAAGGCACACTATTTAATTTAGGCATATGATGCCAATTTGACAGACCACACCTATTTATTAAAAAGAACAAATTTTAGAAAGCAGTTTAGTTTATTTATCACGTATTTGTTAAGTGATTCAGAAGTAGAGTGTGAAAATACGCCATCTGAAATTATAAAAAAGTTAAGAATATACTAAAAAATTTATTACGTCAAAACAAGCCCCGCTGAAGAAAATGTCATATATTAAACTTAAGCAGAAAATGTTTATGGGTCGCTATAGCCTAGAGACTAGAGCCATGACCTACGAATCGAAAGATCACAGGTTCAAATCCCATCAGGATCACTTTACTTTTTTTATGAAAACATTAAATAATTTATAGAATTATTTTGAATTGAAATCTTCCTTGTTGGGTGAATTTTTTTAATTTATTTTTAATGCATCTTTCCTTGATTAAATAAAAAAAAACATTCAAGAAGGAAGATTTCAATTCAAAATAATTTTATAGTTTATTTAATGTTTTTGTAAAATAAAGCCAAGTACTCCTGATGGAATTTGAATCTGTGACCTTTCGATCTATTAAATTGGCATCATATGTTTAAATTAAATAGTGTGCCTTGTATTTTCACTCTAGAGTTGAAATATTTTTTTTCAGCTCTAGAGTTGAAATATTTTTTTCACAAATCAAAGGTTTTTTTAATAATTCTTTGTGGTCGTAGGAAAAATAGTGTGAAAGTGATTATTCTAAAACTCGGAGAAAGTGATTATTCTAAAACTCGGAGAAAGTATCACTTTCATCACTTGTTATGTAATATACTATTAATTCTGCTTTCATCATAACATAGAGGTGTCCAATTTATATTAATTCTCGCACTAAAATCACTTCTTCAATGAAATTTAGGTATATATTAGTTTTCATTATTCTGCTCTCACCATAAAGGGTAGGTTTCCACTTTACAATTCTCTTTATCAGCTTATTAAAAACCAAAACATTATTTTGCCACCCAAAGCAAAGAAGTTTTATTTATCCATAACTGGAACATCGCCAACATTTAGGTATTTCCAACTTAAATTTAATAAACTGACCGGTCCAAAGGGCATAGATAACTAAACACGTAATCCACAAATGCTTTTAACTTTATATTTTACTCACATGTTACGAATACCACCGAAGAAATACTATAATAGTCCAGGAGGCAGTGCATTTTTTTTGTACTTATTTTCCCAGTCGGTGAATATCAAATAGTCTGCTCGGATGGTGACACAAAACGACAATTTGTGAGTCTGGCTAAAATTTTCAATGGGTTCACGAGATAAAAAAAAAAGTCAGGTCCACTTATTTTCCCAGTCATAAATATTTGACATTAATTAAAGCGAGTAATTTTATTAACGGAAATAACAGTCTGGCACGTCCCAAGTGGAGGAAAGTCTGTCTGGCTGAAAATTTACGGATGCAAAAATTTGACCGATTTTTGGAATCCGTAACCCTTAATTTCCCATGCCTGAAATTTATCGTATCATTTGGTATGATCATCAACTATAATCAAAAGTAAGTCTGGCTGATTTACGAAATTGGCAAATGAGTATGGCGGCATCTTGAAAATTGTGAAAATTACAAAATTTTTGCTCTTATTTTCCCAGATTTGATAATTTGTCACATGATAAATAATACTATAATTTCATAGAAAATACACGTCTGGCTGTCATTTACAATCACTTAAGCCCCGCCAGACTCACAAGTCGGATAGTTAAATGAGGAAAGGAAGCGGCAGGTGCGTATTTAGGTAACGACGCTGGAATTTATTTAATTATATATCATTTTAGTTTCATTTTTCAGTATTATTTTTAATTTTTTACTATCCAGATTTTCATAGAAATTCAAGATTTCGCAAATAAATATTTTTCAATCTGCCCAATAAAAATTCTGTACTTATATACCCACTACAGTGAATTTGCTTATCTTGATTTTTTAAACAGCCAAAAGTGATATTTCTCGTGTTTTAGCGAAATATCTACCCGCTCGTTCAGCCGTCATTAATATTTTTGTTGGAAATTTACTTCTCTACAATATTGCTTCTTAGTCTTGTTCATTTAATTTATATAATTCCAGAGATAGTTGCGTCTGAATGTAAGAATTATTCGCAATTTTGTATATTTTGACTATATCTCAAAAACTAAACGAGATACACAAAAATGTTAAAAGATCTTTTTTGTAGAGAATTAAATTTCCTACAAAAAACAATTTTCTCGTATCTCTGAAAGTTACAAAGTTATTTGCGATTAAAGTTTTTTGATAACGGACGGACGGACTGACATTTTGCTAAAACCATATTTTTTGGATTTTTGGGGTCTCAAAACGTTAAGAAAAATGTTTTTTAGCCATAGTCGAATTTTGCTCTAAACCAATACTTTTCTTAGCAGAAATTATGAAAAGTAAAAACATGTAGAGATGACAACAATCGCCTGTTTAATTGAACATTTCACATTAGCCAGACTATATTTTCAGCGGTTATTATAATATAAACTATCATCTGACAAATTTTTAGGACTGCGAAAATAAGGGCAATGGTTTGGCTAAATTTTTTCCAATTTTCCACCTGCCAGACATATTACCCATCGTCACAGATTAGCCAGACTATTTTTTTTCTTAAATTCACTTTATCTCTCACTAATTGAACTATTTTTATCACTGGAAAAAAAGTGCAGTATATTTGTACTTTCTAACGCATTTTCCGCCTCAACCCATCGGAAAACCTCCCCCTACATATATATGAATTTTGCTTAGAATAACAAACCCAATAATTCTATCCATGTTTGCTGACTGGGAAAATAAGTACCGAAAATCGTCACTGCCGTCACAAAGCTTATGGAAAATGGCTTTCGGCTTATATCTTTAAATTTTTAGTATTGTGTAGATCTTGACGTCCTGATTAAAAGTGTCCTTGGTCGTAATCCAATCCTATAACTAGTTTTTGAGTTATTGCGTTTTAAAGTTTGCAATTTCTTACTCGGAGATTTTCTGCATTGTCTGGAGTTTTCACTTTTTTCAAACTAATACCTTTTTTATTTTTCTTTATTAAATAATTAATAATATTTAAAAATTTAAAAAATGTTATTTTATTTATTTTATTAATATAACGTATATCTTAAGTCCTATGTTTTTTGGCTTAGACATTTATCGAAATACTGTAAAACAGAAAAAAAATAATGCTCCCGAGTGAAGAAAAGGTAACTGGAGTGTTAGTCTAGTTATGTTACTGGATGCGCTTACGTTTATATCAAAAACAATTTCAAATTTTTTTATTGTTTAAACGATCTGATGATGCTAGTTTCAGGCGAAACATGAAACAAAAACAAAGAGACAAAAAATATTTGAGGCCGAGACTTTGGGTCTCTATTCTTATAAAATATCAAATATCAGGCCTCTTTGAGTAAAAATGGACGGATTTTTTAAATAAGAATTATTTTGATTTGTTAGGTTTGGCTCTAAATGTTCAGGACCGTAATGAAACGAAAAAGATAATTTAAAAAACGTGTTATTAGATAACAAAACGTTAAAATTTCAAAAACTTGTACATTGTATTAAATTTCTAAAGCTTAGAAATGCCTAAAACTTTATTTAAAATTCCAGGGACGTATTAAAAAAAATTTACTTTAGGTTGGTAACTAAAGAACTAAACTTCGAATTTGACAACGAATAACGTCATCTTTGAAAATATAAAAAACGGCTATAAAAAAGTGCTTTTTTCACCAAGTCAAAAATGAAAGCGCAAAAAATAAAACACCAAAAATTAAAATTTCGGTTTTTTTCGGATATCTCCGACGGTATTCGGAATATTTAGAATTTTCTTTCACCAAATTGTTAAGCCCTAAAATACGCAACTTTGCCTCAATTTAACCATGTTCGTATCTCTTACCCTTTTCGAGATCCCCTTGTACGCACATTTGTTGTACCCTGTATATGTAAACCTTAGGTTTGTCCATTCATTAAAAAGCGCTAGTATTTTTTTTTAAATAGTGACATTTTTAAGCACGTAAGGTATTTTATCTCATAAATTTAATATTCCAAATATTTTATCTTCATAGAACTTATGTGTTATTTTTGAAACATTATTTACCAAAAATAACCGAAAACAAATGAACAAATATTATAAACTTGATGGTACTTCCATTGTTTACGAAGACAAAGATTGAAGATAATTGGGGTCGAAACGTTAATTTGTATTGGATTAAAGTTGGATTGTAGTATTGCTTTATTATACAGAAGGTCAAGAAAACTTCATTAAAAAATAGAGGTTAGTATTTTTGATAACAAAACGGTATAGACAACAAACCAGGGGAATAAAAATGTAAAATAAGTTTTGGTCATATCTGTAAATAAAGCTAGGAAAAATATAGCTAGAATTTTCTTTTTCTTCAAATTTTCTTAAAATTCTCCCAGTGTTTTGACAGCTTGTTAGTCGTCTCCAAATTATACAACTTTGCCCCCATGTAACATTTGCATCTGGTATTATTTACGAGATGGTGAGTATGGGACCACATATAAAAAAAGAATTGTACCTTTTGATAACTAAAACCGAAGGGCAAGTCGTTCTGGGTGATATCGAAAATCTAATATCAAATATCGATATGCAGAAAATGTATTAATATTTTCACAAATGTCTTCATTTGTTTTTACATCACAACGTTTCAACTGGTAAATATCTCCAGTCGTCTTCATGGGAATACTGAATGCAAGTCCAAAACTCTTCTACCATTCAAGAAACATCATTGTCTCCAACCTTCAAACAGACACAAAAAAATATGGATGTGTAAGAGGCTTTATTCTTTAAATATCGTTATTGGAGGTGTCGAATTTTAGCGCGCAATGATCACAACATACAAATGTAGGTTAGGGTCTTTAATTTTAATAGCTCAGAAAATAAACCAGATACTCCTAAAACTACATGCTTACTAAAATTTCTCCAATATATATTTAACGATTATGTATATTAACACATAACATTTTATGATCATCAATATGTTGCAATTAATTTGCACAATACACATTTTTATCGACCATACATGCGGCTCCCTGGCAATTGATCAATACGAAATTCCAATCTGAACATTGCAAATTAAAATTAATTTAAATGAATGCAACCCATTAAATTGCCTACTTGAACCTGATCTCTTTTAATATAGGTCAAAATATGAGGTATACAAATAAATTGAGAAAATTTATTTTTGTTAACTTTATTGTTAGTTTATTGGATCAAACTATTATCAACAATTAGTTATATATTAGCGAAATGTTTTGATGTGTTTGCAAAGCCTGTGATACCAGAGTGGTATGACCCGCAATTATATAATATGCAGCCCTGGTTCGATAGACAAACGTAAAGTGGAAAATCACTATGTCAAAACTAGGGAGCATGCAGAAACTGTCCTGCCTAAACATCACAGGGGCCATGAAATCGAACTTCACATCCTTAATGTAGAACATTCTCTTCCTCCACTTCACTTGGCTATTAAAGGAGAGGCGAAAATGGGCCCTAATAGACTGTAAGGTTTGACGTTCGACGCCGCTTTAAAGCAGGGAAAGAACTAGATATAAGCTCTAAGCGAGACTCTAGGGAGATTTAAGTTAGAAATTATATCAGACCACACAAACCCAAGGTTTCGCTATGACATATCATTAGAGATAGTAATTAATAAATAAAACCTTTAAAATAAATGAAGTACATAGACGACCTTAAAACCAAATAGAGTACCGGAGCGGGGAGATTTGGGTAAGTCCCCGCAAAAATCCACACAGAAATATACGTCACCCAAGTGTATGAATACAAAAGGAGGATTTACTTTATTAATCTACACAACTACAACTATACTCTAACAGTCATGCCGCTTATAGCAATAACGTGAATGTCTAAAAGATTTAGTAAACCTGGCACAAAATAACAAAGTAATACTGCAGGACGTACCAGGACACGAACGTCTGAGTAATATATCAGGAGGGTTCGAAAATAAAATTCGTATGGCCAGGACCAGCACTCACAGGTATACCACAGTAATAGACGCCATACATGAGTGAACAGAAAATCAACTAAAGCAATAGACAGGAATACCACAGTAAATCTTTAAGTAAGGAGATAAGCTCGAGATTTCCAAGGCAGCTGCTTCCGAAAGGCAGGAATCGGCTGATAGTCATTCTAACAGAATATGTTGCGGTTAAGAAGCACATGCACCGAATGCAACTGTACAACGAATACCTAAGCTGCAGACTGGGAGGAAACAGGGAAACGGTACAGCACATAATCTGCTATTAAGAGTTACTGGATCAGAAAAGGCAACAAATACTCGAGAACACACTAGAACCTGAGGGAGGACATTCGGATCCTCTCCCAAGTTGACCTATATAAACTATAATATGTTGAATGAGTTTTGGACTTGCATTGGCTTTATTTTTTAACATCACAACGTTTCAACTAGTAAGTATCTCCAGTCGTCTTCAGGCGAATACTAAATAAGTACAGTAACTACAGCTCTAGTTAAACTAGCTATAGTCTGACGCACGGTTCTAGAGCTACAATGCCTGATAAGGCAGGGAGATAACGGCCGCATTAAAAAGGCAATTCCCCTTAAAATAAGGTAAAGTCCATACAATTACTGTCTGGATGCACATCACAGCTTCTGACGTAATTTTTGATTCGAGTTAGGTCGTTATCTCCCTGCCTTATCAGGCATTGTAGCTCTAGAACCGTGCGTCAGACTATACATGCTCTGGAGCATAATTGAGATGGGTGCAGTTGTGCGTTCAATTTATGCGGGGTATTTTAAGTTTACATTCACTTAACAAAGGTTTTCAACTGTTTCTTATATCTAATGAGGGCTTACTTAAACAAACTGGGTTCTGGTGTATGGTAGCATCTTTCTTGAACATCCTATTCCTCCAGTGTGGTACTTTATGCAGGATTCGAGCTTTTGTCCACTTGATATGATGGCCGTATAAACAGGCATGGTCAGCTGCACCTGATTGTTTAGTCCTTCCTTGATCCTTGTTTTGAATGGCTTTAGTATCTCTCTATCACCAATGTAAGATTTACCACATTCGCAGGGGATCTAGTAGACACAGTTTTTCCGATCGTTTTGGCTTGTTGGTTTCATCTTAATCAGGTGACTTCTTAAAGTGTTCCCCAAGCTTAATACCGTATTGATGTTTTATCGTTGTCCTAGCCTTTATCAGCCTACCGGGCTTTTCGGGCCTGCCTGGCTTGACGATATTGTAGGGCCTACCCGGAAATTCGATTTTGGGTGACGGGTGGACCGGGCCGCGTAGCAAAATTCTGGCTCGTGTCGGGTCGTGAAATTCCAGCTCGTATAGGATTCTACTGGTTACTCACATATAAAATGTTGCCAGACTGGAAAATAAAATTTAAAGAAAGGTTTAGAAATGGATGGACATGGGTGGAGCTAGTCTAAGGGGATAATCCTTTGCTACTGCGTTGCCATTTGGGAAATATGAGTTTGTGTTTATTCTTTCCAACATACATGCTAATACTTTTAAGAAATTAAGTTTGGTAAGCAAAATGGAGAAGTGTAAAGTATGTTTCAGAGCCGAATTATATTTTGTCAACAGAATTATTTGTTATTGTTGGATCTATTGAAAATAAAATATCAGTAACCAATAAACAAAAACATATTTTTTAAATTTCATTGTTTTGTATTGCAGAAAAACAAATTTGAAAATCATCATAATTTATACGGCTTGATATTTTAGCCGTAAAGTAAAGTCAATCACAGCCAATAAAATAAATGGAATGGATGGATTAAATTTTAATGAAAATATAGGCATTTAAAATAAAGTAAAAGTACTTTTTACGAGTTCAATGGCAATTTTTTTAAATTTCCGAAATTATAAATAATTTTTTACATTACAGGTAAATGGTGCTGTGAATGGTGGTCCAACGTTAGTTAATAAGCAATATAACAGTCCTTTAAAACTTTATTCCGAAGACGCTATTGCTGAATCTCTTTCCGCCCAAACTGAAGTTTTATCTACCGGTGCTTTAGGGTGAGTTAAAAAAATTAACAAAAATGTTAACGTACCATTCAGTAGAGTGGAGTGATATTTGACAATTTTTTAAATGAAACAGCTGCTAAAACTAAAAGTATTAAAAATAAATGGACAAAATTACAAATGGAAATATCTTGGAAACGGTCTATTCTATTCTCATTGTTTAAAATTTACTAGATGAAACCAAACTGAAGAAATTCGATTTATTAAAAAAACATCGATTCTGACGTTGAGCTAGTCAAAAATACTTTGAGCAGTTGCTTTTTGAAATATTCTTAAACTTTTCGCTGGTATTCCATTTCATTCTCAAAAATTAATTAATTACACATTTATTTTTACGAAAACTTTCGAAATTTAATACTCTTGGGCACCTCCAAATGTTGAGCTGGCCCCAAAGTTGTTTTCAAAAACACTTCCCTACTTTTCACAGGTATTCCTTTCAGAAAAATTTGTATTTTCACTCTACTATACCTTTATTATGTCTATCACCATCACAAATTCTTTAAGGAAACGACTCTACAGGATTGTGCATCGTGGTTGAAAACATAGGAAATCTCATGCAAGTTTTATACTATCCAAATATTTGCCCCCCTGTTGACTTTAGAGCGGGGTTATTGAGAGACTTTTTAAGGGTCTCTGTGTGGCGAGTGCACATGTGGAGTTTGAACAATTTTAGACAACCCGATCCTAACTTGTCATCCAGTGATTTGTCATTATCTAATATAATTTGTAAACGGTAAACTTTTTAAAAATCTTTAACATATAACAACAGATAACACTGGGTATAACTAATATTTTTAAATAAAACGAGCATTATTTGCAAAACGGATTTTTTAATAGAAAACGAATTACTATTCAATAAAACATATTAAATAATTTTAAAATTATCAAGAATTGCTAAAAGTGGAAGAAAACAAAAGGTTTTTTAAAAATAAACAATTGTTTATAAAAAAAATCTAATAATTTTTTAAGAAAACTGTACAATCGTTTGGAATATTGGTAATTCTTAATTAAATGTTCAAATAAACCGCCTTTTGCTGCTAAACAATATCTTTAACGATCGTGAAATTTTTTACAATTATTAGCGAGTTGGCACTGGATAATTATTTCAGATTGCATTAAAATTAAATTTTTTAACTGCTCTAAATTTTTAGACCTAACACTTTTATACAAAAAAATTTCGAAAGGACCTCAGAGGAAGAAGTCGTTTGGTGAGAGTTCAGAAGATGTAGCTGGTCAATTAATTGTTAAGTTTGGACCGACAACATGCCCAATAAAGGCATTATTTAGATATTCGCGTACCACAAGCTAATTGAGGGACGAGCCACCATCCATTTCTAACCAAATCTGCTGATTTTTATCCAAATTTTTTTTAAAGAAAATCTGAATTGGACCCGTAAGATTTTCGTCAATAAAAAATGGTCTAATATTGCGATGTTCAAAAATTCCTGCCTAATAAAAAATAAACAGAAAACATATCAGGTACAATACTTAAGCTTTTTCCCCGCATAGTATCATTATATCATAGTTACTTTTTCTTAATAATATCTAATAATTACCTAATTAAAAAATTATTAGAAGGAAAGAAATAAGAACACAAAGTCTTCCTCCATTTTTATATTAAAGAAAAAAATTTTTTTATGGGTTGAAAAATTCTCTACATGTTTGGAATGGATTCTTTAGTTTTAATATAAAATTAATTTATTAAAAAAAAAAAAAAATCCATAAGACTGTCTTTTGGAAAACGTGGTATCGTTTCCAGCTCAAGTATTTTGTAAAATCCAAATTTTATATTAAAACTAAAGACTAAAATGTTATTCAAGCCCAAAATGTTTCATTACTTTGGATACACTTACTCTTAACTTCATTATGAGGCTTACATCTTTATTCAAGAACTTTATTTGGGAACTTTTCAAAAAATAGTTTTTCTTCCTCAAACTTCTTTTCCAAAGTTTTCATAATGATTTTTCTTAAAAAATTCTTCAATTTTACATCGAGTTCAATATAATCAAACATTAACTTTTTCTGCTGAACCCTTCGTTCTACATTTGAACTCTTATGTGCCCTAAGCCATAAACCCATAATTTTTTTTTCTCTCTTTTTCATAATGCAAGTCACATTATGATTTTCTCTCCATTATATTCATTGAACCGGTTCTTTGTGCCTGCAAATTTGGATGCTCCGTTAAGGTGATATCTAATAATTTTTCTTTTTATTTATTCTCCTGAAGATGAATGCTTCTGCATTCGAAACATGTAGAGAATTTTTCAACCCATAAAAAAAATGTGTTCTTTAATATAAAAGTGGTGGAAGACTTTGTGTTCTTATTTCTTTCCTACTAAATTTCCACTCCACTTTAAGTATGTACTACTTCTTAAAGTTAAAAAATTATTATTAGTAAAAAATGTAATACTTAAAAATTTTATTTAACAATGGCTAATCATAAGGTGACAAGTGCAATCAGTGTTGGTGTCCGCAGCATCACCTGTTGAATTCCAATGAAAAACCAAGCCCAATCCTATTCAAATAAGTTAAGATCGGGTTGACCAAAATTGTTCAAACTCCGCATGTGCACCACACAGAGACCATAAAAAGTCTTCCTAAAACCCCGCTCTAAAGTCAACAGAGGAGCAAATATTTGGACAGTCGAAAACTATCATGGGATTTCTTATGTTTCCCACCACGATACACCACCCGGTATACATTAATTTAAAAAGCCAGAAAGTTAAACTTAACAAGACTTTCCGGACCGTTTCTAATCCATCAAAGAAAAATCATCAATAATAATCAACGTAAATGAAACAGAATAACTTTTTGGAATTCCGTAATTTTTTTAGATGTAAAACTAGTATTAAAAATACTGGGTAATCGTGTAATGAAGAAAAGTACAATAACTTGTGCATTATTCTTAATTGACAATCGTAGGCATACTTAAGCTGTATGTCCATTAAAAAGTTCACAGTATTCACTAAAGAGTTTTAAATAAAATAGACCTTCGAAATATTTTACTTTTATAGTCTTCCAGTGTGCATTTTACTTCGGCATTGTTTGATACGCAATATAAACAGGCTGTTACGTTTTACTTAGTTTTGATCAACCATTTCTTTGCATTGGCCACTTTTTATCAATATTAAAACATCCTACCAATAGTAAAGTGTTTATTTTTTGGTTAGACTATATAATCTGATTTGTATTTTGATATCTCACCGTGTAAGATAAAAATATGACCTTATTATATAAGGAACTTTCAGGTGGTTTGAAAATAATTTTTCATGCATGTCATAAATACTTTAACAAAGACTTTTATAACATATTTTACATTAAACCAGGACAACTACTCTAATATCAAGGGGTATTTTTGTAGCGCTGTCGCACATCAATATCCCATCGCCACTATATTACCCGATTGTACAATAAGAGTTTAAGTACGAGTTTTGTAAAGCTCGACCTAAAGTTAAACTCGGTTCTCCTGCGCTTTCATTCTTCAGGTAAGTTGTCAATTTTCTAGGCATAAACCAAGTTATTAATGACTGATGACATAGAGGTCAATAAAACAAATTTTATTAATTCTTTTCGACTTTAAAACTTGCAATAATAATATTTTAAAGTTATGAATGCGAATGATGAAGTTGAACACTCTCTGGATTTATCAGACAAATCGGATGATAAAGATTTTATGGATGTATTAGGGCCCTAAAAAAATGCTCGAAGGCGGCACCAAAACTACAGACCGAGACCTGATCATATTCAAATTTTCGTAATTAAATTTAGTCTCAATGTTTTTCCAACATTCTATTTTTTCTTTATTGGTAATATTATCTGTATTCTTATTTACCAAAATACCGTTTAACTCCTTAACAAAAGCTAATAGCAGACATTATTTTTAAAACTAAAATTTGCATACAATTTTGTCTTAGAATACCTACACGGAAAAAGTAGCTGCAAATTGTAAATAACCCAACAAATAATGTTTGATGGTTTTTTGATAGTGTAACCATTGCCAGCATGGTAATTTAATTATTGATCCCGCCTGTGCAGACCTGGGGTTAGAAATAGATTATACAACAGGCCTTTGACCTTATGAATCACCAACTGTTACTTGCTTTGTTAAGTTATTTGGGGTTTTCTAAGGACGCAATTAGCTTTTTTGCTGCTTATTTGACGGATAGATTTCAGGCAGTGAGAATTGGTGGAAAGTTATCCGATTTTGCTCGCGTTCTTAACGGAGTCCCTCAGTGCTCGGTCTTGGGGCCACGTCTATTTACCTTGTACACATCTCGATTTTATAAGGCACTTCGGTATTGTATGTCTCACTTTTATGCAGATGACGCGCAACTTTACTTATCATTTTTTATTAATGAGATAGTTGCATCCTGTAACCTAATAAACCACGATCTCGAGGCGCTCTGCGATATATCAAACAAATACTGTCTATCGATGAATCCTTTAAAGTCACAAGTTATGCTGTTTGGTAGAGCTGCTGCCCGTTCTAGATGCTTAGAAAATGTCAATATAATTCTTAATAACGAAAAGCTTACCCTTACAGATGAAGCGAAGAATTTAGGCGTTATTGTGGACTATAAACTTAAGTTCTCGAAACATGTTACTGCTATAACTAAACGAGCATTCTGCAATTTAAGGCTGATTTATTCAAATCGCCATCTACTTAATAAAAAGTGCCGAATCACACTTTGTGAAATGTTAGTACTATCGCACCTTAATTACGGAGATGTAGTGTATGGCCCAAACTTACTTAATGTAGATGCACGCAAACTGCAGCTCGTTCAGAATTCCTGCGTTAGACTTGTGTGGGGTTTGAAAAGAAGGGACCATGTTACTTTTTCGATCAAAGATATAGGATGGCTGAATATGGAGAAGAGGAGACTTCTACACTGTTTAGTATTGTATCATAAAATCATTACCATTCAAAAACCTGCTTATCTGTTTAAAAAACTAAAATTCAGAACCTCTGTTCATAATTTAAATGTCAGGTATCGGAATCTTCTAACTCCCAAACAAAATATAAAACCACCCAATTCCGAGGATCTTTTTCTTATAACGTCACCAAGCAATATAACAAACTTTCTGAATCTTTGAAGTCTTTAAATTTGGCCAACTTTAAATGCAAACTAAAACAAGTGCTACTGGAGAAAACTCTCTGTCATGTCATAAATTAGAATTTAAGGTAATATTTAATTTTGTTACATATTTTATGGTTTTTTTTTTATTTATTTATGTACTAGAAATTTTGGTTTTTTGTTAAGATTTATTTAAAATATTTTATTTAGTAAAATATATTTTTTTTTGTTAGTATAATTTAGTTAATAAGTATTGCTGGGTTGAGTGTAAAGGTGCTGCTCACTGTCTCGACAGATGAGTGCGAACTCTGCCCTTGTTGGAAAATGTATGTGTTGTTGTAATTGCAATGATGAATTGTATTTTACTAATTTTTTCAACAATAAAAACAATTATTATTATTATTATTAATAACCTTTTTGAACCAAGTTTAACTTTACGTCGAGCTTTACAAAACTCGTACTTAAGTTCTTATTGTACAACTGGATTTTAGGGGCTTCTCTCATGCCACCGTCCCGGTAGAGTTAGTTTAAAAGGATACTATGTTGCTTTATCACGATAAGCTAACGCCGTTGTGTAAAGATCTTCTATTTGGAAATGAGCCTAGTTTCCCGAAAGTCGCCGCCTTAATCTAGTTCTAGTAAAATATGATTCTACAATTTGTCCGTAATAAATTACTCCTAGTTTCGTTAAGCCGTTTTTTTTACATCCGGATATTTTTTATTTTGGAATCGTTAACTAGCTGCCAATTTGTTTTATTTTAAAATCCACCAAGCTAAATATCAACATAGGCGTGATCTAAATAAATCACCTCTCGTAAACAGTTTTCACCAATTTTCTAGCCAGTTATTTAATACGTTTTTAAAGATTTAACCGAATGTTGGAATAACGCCAATAATGACACTCTATTGTATTTTCCGCTCGGCTTAACTTTCTGTTTTTTTTGTCTCATTATATAAAACAACATAAATATATTTTTATGCACAGAACAATATTAATTAAAGTTAATTAGCACTTAAAAGTATTCAAGGATTTTACTTTAATAAATAAAACTTTATATTATCTTAAATATAGGTACAATACAATAAAAAGTTCTAACTTGGAGGGAGAAGACAACAGTAATTCTCCCAAGTTCTTGGATACACACTTTCCAACTCAACCAAGACAGCTTACTTTTTTTTTGAGGTCCACGTATTTTATTTACACTGAAATTTGCATGATTGCAGCAACCTTTGTTTTACAATTAATGCCGTTAGGTTCAATTTTATAAAGTCCTCTTAATCCTAAAAGTTTAAACCGAAAAATAATTCTAAAATCGTAGAAATGTCAGTAATTCGTCGATTTATAATGGCGGATGGAAAGCAAAGGTCAATTAAAGAGTAATCAACCTGGGGTGCAACTATGTTAATCTTCCAATGAGATGTCGATTTGAATAAAATATGTTCATAGAAAGCCGCGCTTCTAAACGATATTTTAAGTGCCACCTACAGGGTGGCCCGTTTGTCTGACAAAATAATATACCGTCTCTACTATTAAAGATATCAAAAAAAAGTTCTAACTTGGAGGGAGAAGACAACAGTAATTGTCCCAAGTTCTTGGATACACATTTTCAAACTCAACCAAGATACGTTACTTTTTTTTGAGGCCCACGTATTTTATTTACACTGAAATTTGCATGATTGCAGCAACCTAGATTTTACAATTAATGCCGTTAATCCTAAGTTTAACCGAAAAACAATTCTAAAATCGTAGAAATGTCAGTAATTCGTCGATTTATAATGGCGGATGGAAAGCAAAGGTCAATTAAAGAGTAATCAACCTGGGGTGCAACTATGTTCATCTTCCAATGAGATGTCGATTTGAATGAACTATGTTCATAGAAAGCCGCGCTTCTAAGCGATATTTTAAGCGCCACCTATGTCGATTTCTATCGACAACACTGGTAGGTATCAATTTCAAGTCGATTATGCGAGTGTGATAGAGATAGATGTAATTTGAACCGATCGGTCTTTTGTTGATTAAACTCTAGCCCAACTATTAAAACGTTTTGTACTACAACAAATGAAATTTGTTTGTGAATGGTAAACTTCTTCTGCACAAGTTTTAGAACGAGAATAATGTTGTCCATTAATATTTGTATTCAGTTCAAATTCTGAGGGAGGAGGAGAGAAGATAAATTTTGAAGACCCTAAACCAAGAAAGGCTAATGGTGTTTTTCTACCAACCCCAATATCATCTCCTGATGGATGGTACACAGTCTCAAAATACAAAAAATGTAAAAATCCAACTAAAACCTACTTAAAAAATTGCAAATTTTTTAATATATTTGAGGTTAACCCTAAATAATTTAATGCACTCTATATGAGATGTATAAAATTACTACCGATTTTTGATAGAAAACTGATTCTAACGATGACACCCAAGTATTTTATCGACCCGTGAACATGGGAAGAATATTCATAACTATTGAAAGCGCAGGGAGAAAAATATAATAAATATTTATTTCAATTTCTAGTAGTATCTATATAGGACCATAATCTAGTATATTACCGTTTACAATAATATTATTATATTTCATTTAGTAACGGGTATTATTTTTGGTAATATAAATTACTATAATAGTTTGTAATCTTCATAATAGTCTCTATTAAAATGTATGAAAATTTTTATTAAATATTACGATATTTTCTAATAGAAAATATTATTTGCTTTTACTATATTTTGTAGTAAACCAGAGCGGACGCGCCGCGGCTATATTTCTTATTAAAAAATATCGTACCATATAAGATATTAAATTTGAAAAAACCTAGAAGAATATTTTATAATTCTTACAATAAAATCTAGTAGAAGCAAATAAAAAAATAATATTTCTTATTAGAAAATCGGCAGTATAACTTTTCTAGTAAATTGGTTGAAATATAATTTTATATTACCAGGTAATAAAATGTGATTATGTATTTTATGATAATTATTATACAGATTACAAAAAAAAAATCACAAACAATAAAGCCGGTTCGCTTCGTGCGATGTCGCTAGAAATCGATCGTTTTTTTTTAACATAGTTGCGCCCTGGTCATAACTTGTTATTTTATGTTACATTATATTAGATTATGACCAGATAAATCACTTTTATTGCCAACCGACAGTAAAGCCGTACATTATTAGAGTGATTCCCGCAGTAAACGAACACTTTATTTTATTGTAAAATAAAATACTTTATCTTCCGCATTTGCGGCAGATAAAGTATTACCCTACCATTTCTCATAGTAGGTCAAATTTTTTGAGGGGTGCTTTGGAATACGCACGTGGTCGGCCAACATTTTTTGATGTGTCAATTTAGGTTAAAAATGGTTTTTTTTGTCGTCGAATTGTAAAGCTATTTTAACCTTTCGAGCTTGAATATGGGATGGAATAGGTAGTATGAAACTTGTACTTAACATTTTGACCAAATATAAGGCAAGAACTATTAAATATTTTACGCAGACCCAATTCTAAAATAGGTCTACATCTCGTCTTTTCTATTAAGTTAACATGGGGAAAAATATCTATTTTCTTAGAGCGGCCTGCCTTATATAAAACGGTGATGAACGGTTGGCGATAAAATTTTGTATGCACCACGTCAGTAAAGTGTCTTTATCGACTCGCCTGTTATTCGCCTCGCTCGCTTCGCTCGCTCATCTCATAATTTCAGACTCGTCCGATAAAGAATCACTTTACTGCCTTGGTACATAAATAACTATTAACTCGAATTTTGCTGTCAATTCTACATTACAAAACCACCATATTTGACATTTCTTCGATTTAAACTGGGCGGTGGTTTACATCAACTCTATAAAAGTGGGCAAAAAAACGGCTTAAGGCGTCATGCTCAATTTACCTCCTCGTGCGATAAGGACATCATATCCACTCTTGTATAAACTACATATACCACATTAAACATCTACCCTGCTTGTTTAGAAAATTATATCTTATGTGTAGTTTTGAAGATTTTGCGGCTTAAATTCTATTAACCCTTAACTACTATCATGTTTTTTAGTTACATAACTACTATCGTGGGGTCTTTCGGCACCCAATCTGTTTTTTGTAAAATTTTTTTTTGTATGTTTTTTCTTTCTGGGTATACTAATAATTCTTGATATAAAAAAATTACAGCCAACTTAAATAAAAAATATATTTATTTATGACAAAAATGCAAAATATACGGAAATTCTTAAAAATAACAAAACAAAATGCAATCGCGCTTAAAAAAAAATTAAAAAAACTAAAGAAAAATATTCCCTCTCCTAAGTGATTTTCTCCTTTGGCGGGCTTGGTAGCTACTTCTAAAATAAAAAACAACATGTATAATATGCAGATAAAAAAACTGAAAATAATGTTTGAAAGGCATGGTATTGCTAGTGTTTAACGTGCGTTTATACATTCATACCTAATATTGTAGCTAAGTTACTAATAGTAAAAAATACTAATGGAACTACTATCGTTGGGTATTTAACACCCCAAACGCTATTTTTTCTGAAATGAAAATGTTTTTCATAAAAGTCTTTTCACTGTGTTATAGAGGGAAGCCTTTCAGGAGATTACCTAAAATAGAAACATTTTTGTTGAAGAAATAAAAAAGTTCTATTAAAAATTCGAGAACTGGGGTATTAAAATACCCCACGATAGTAGTTAAAGGTTAAAGATTTGCAGAAAATCGCAATTAAAATAGAATTAAGTGAATTCAAATTTTAAATATAATATTTTAATGATACGCTCTGCTAGATCAAGTATATCAGCGAAACCTATTTTAATAAAATAATAATTTTAACCGAACGTAACATTTTTACTTTTTCGCTTTTATCACATAAATCCAACGCACCCACGTGTTCTACTAAATATTTTTCATAATATAATAAACAGGAACTAAACGCCAAAATTATTTTTTGTTTAAGAGACCTGCCAACAGACTAAATATATTCTGTGGTATTATTAGTTTTCGAAAATACTTTTACATGCACCAATTTTTGTTTACTAACGACTCTTAGGAAGTTTAAAATAGTAAATATTGGTTAGCCATATCCTCACATAAGTGGACCCGAACAATATTTCTAAATTCTTCTACACAGCTAAGAGCTGAATGTGAAATTATATCTATATACTGGGTCATTCACGACGAGCTTGCATTAGAACTTTTGAGAAAACATCTGAAAATATTTTTTTTTTAATCTGTAGGTTTAAGTTTATCGATATGCTCTCTTAAACTTAAATATTAACATGGTTCTGTCACTTCCGGTTATACCGCAAGTAGCTTGAACTTTAATTTTTTAAATACGATATAGCATTTTTTATTATATTTTTGGTTTTTCCATTACATTTTATGGAACACGTTTTTTACCTATGTCTACTAATTTCTGAGATATTATCTCCATATTTTGTAATTATTTCGTAAATTCATAGCGATGAAATTATCCGTATATATTGTTTACCTTAGCTCCTAGACTACATTTTTTTCTTATCCTTTAGTTAAAGAATTAACAAATTTCCAAAAAGAATTAAACTTGGCCTAAAATATACAGGGAGGTCACAATTAAGGTCTCATTGAAAAAAACTTTGAACATTAAAAACTTTCTTATTTTAAATGGAACATCCTGTATATTTTAATTTTATATGATGATTAATTAGCTTCTCCTTAAAATTGCTATAACCTTTTCTATACCTATATCAACGCGTTTTCTTAGAATATGAAGTTTTTTTTAAACGATTTTTTAAGCTTCGCATGAAAACAAATGTACCTACATGGATACTCTTATAGGGGAAATATTGTTAGGCATATTTTATAGTCTGACTAAAAAATATATCACTTTTTAAAAAGTTTATAAAAGCAAATAAAATACAGTTGCTTGCTTTTATTTTATTAAGTTAAATTGTTTTAAAATTATTTTTAAACGTTATTTAAACTAAATATATTATGTAATAATAAATAAAAAATTTAGTCATTTCCTTTTAAACAGATATTTAAAATGATTACCATTTACTTCCAAGTATTTGTACATTCTCTCGTCAATATTTCCCTTATAAATATCAATACTTAGTATCCATGTAGATACATTTATTTTCATCGCAAGCTTGAAAAAATCGTATTTAAGAAAAAAAATTAATATTCTAAGAACACGCGTTGATATAGGTATAGAAAAGGTTATAGCAATTTTAAGCAGCAGTTAATTTATCATCATATAAAATAAAAATATATAGGATGTTCCATTTAACCCGTAACCCGTACAGAGTCACTTTTAGGACATAAGTCGTACAGTGGGGTCTGTGAGACACCTAGCCATATATACATCTATATATTTTTGTAAGCGTATAAAAATGGTCAGGCTATAAATACAGGGTGTTCCAAGTTAAGTGCGCACTATTGCTAACTCATTTATTATTATAGATACAAAGTCGATTAAATTAGCAAAGTAGTAACATTTTTGTTGCTGATTAAGATAGTAAAAACAAAAAACAATTGAATACAGCATTTCCGATTAAACGAAAAAAATGCATTTTTTTTTAAACGGAACACCCTGTATATTTTTGACATAAATGTTTGCTAATCGTCTGCAGAATAAAAAAGTTCATATGCAATATGGGCCTAAAACTAAGAATATACTAATTATTGCCATATTTACTTTTTAGACAAGGTGGCTGTGCTTCTTGAAACAAATGCTTTATTCGGTGTGTCAGTAGATTATTCTGCTGTGAACAAAAGTAAGCATTTATGTTATTGTAAGTGATTGAACTAGGTAGTCTGTGATTTTAGATGTTTTGGTAAAAATATTACAAAATAGTGTTCACACATTTAGAAAAATGCGATATGTTAGAAGCATATTTTGTATGCAGAAAAAATAATTTCCGGGCACAGGAACAATATTCCTAAATGTATCCTGAACGTGATCAACCAAACAGAAGGTATTGTTTAAAGCTGTATAGAAAATTTAGATGTAACGAAGGAGTCTTTGCAAAACGGCAAAGTCTTTGCACATCTAATGTAGTTTTTTTTATTACGCTTAAACCAAACAGTTATGATAAAATTAGATTTTATTTTAAAAATGCACAGCCACCTTGTCTAAAAAGTAAATATGGCAATAATTATATTATTCTTAGTTTTAGGCCAATATCGCATATGAACTTTTTTATTTTGTAGACGATTTGCAAACATTTGTGTCAAAAGTATACAGGATGTTCTGTTTAAAAAAAATGCATTTTTCTCGTTTAATCGGAAATGCTGTATTCAATTGTTTTTTTTTTGTTTTTACTATCTTAATCAGCGGAAAAAATGTTACTACTTTGCTAATTTAACCGACTTTGTATCTATAATAATAAAAGAATTAGCAGTAGTGCGCACTTAACTTGGAACACCCTGTATACATAATAATATATTGGGAGTTAGCTTATGTAAAAATTTTATGAAATAAAGTCATATTTGCACGAAAATATTTATTTAATTTTTGAAAAGTAAAAAGTAGTACATCTTTAATATTTACATGTTTTTTCTTTAAAAATGTAAAATAAACATTTCAATCGATTTTTATCTGTAAAGAAACTAAATGAACAACAGTAATATAAAAAAATATTCATACATTTTTATCAAGAATTACAAAAATAACAGCTTTATTTTAGAGGTCGTTTTTACACTCTTTACATAGGAAAGGTGCACTCTAAACATATTGGGTTTTTACACATAACACATAAGTACATAAGTACATAAGTTTAAGTATTTTGGGACACAGTCTTCTCAAACTGTTTGTCACCATACCGAACACGTTTGGACGGCCCCGGAGCAGAATACATTATAAACGTTTTTTTTAAAGTTACTTAACCCGTATAGAGGGGTCTCACAGACACTTCCGTACTTTAACCCGAAATAACTTACGCGGATGTTCAGCTATCTCGCTCAAAATCTTCAAGCACATTGCTGTCTGCCCAATTTAAAATAGATGGAAGGGCAGAATGATGTAAGAAAAAGTTGAGGAGCAGCTGAGCGGTATTTGTTGACAAGTGTCTCCCAGACCCCATGATACGGTTACGGGTTAAAATAAGAAAGTTTTTAATGTTTAAAATTTTTTACAATGAGCCCTAAATTGTGACCTCCCTGTATATTTTATGCCAAGTTTAATAATTTTTTGAGATTTGTTGACTCTTTAACTACTATACAATAACAAAAAAAAATGGTCCAGGAGCTAAGGTAAAAAATATATACGGAATTTTATTGCTATGCATTTACAAAATATGCAGATATCTCAGAAATTAGTAGACTTAGGTAAAAAACGTGTTTCATAAAATGTAATTAAATATTAATGCAAAAACCAAAAATATAATAAAAAATGCTATATGTATTGTATTTAAAAAATGAAAGTTGAAGCTACTTCCGGTATAACCGAAAGTGACAGAAACATGTTAATAGTTTAGTTTAAGAGAGCATATCGATAAACTTAAACCTACAGATTTAAAAAATATATTTTCCTCAAAAGTTCTAATGTAAGCTCGTCGTAAATTACGGGGTATATTAAAAACATTGTATTCTCTTAAAGTAAATCTTGCCCATGTTTATTAATGGATTTTTGAAAATTTTTTTAATTTTTTGAAAATTATTTTTATAAAAAAAAAATTCTTGCAATATCATTAACCGCAATAATTTAACAAGGGAAAGTTTCGGATGCGCTTAAGAGTACATCACCGCATATCAAATAAGCTTATTATTTCCGCTCCGTTGTCACAATAATATACGATTTGCTTTAATTTAATTAGTGACCATCAATAATTTCTTGTCCATCCAGTACGCACTGTTTTTTTTCAACCTACCCAGAAAAATTATGAGAAATTCAAAATATCTATATGCACTCATGCCATGGTCTGAAAATACAGTTTTTTTTCTTTCCAAAGAGGAAAACTAGTTAAAGTAGATACAAATAAGAGTGATCAGAAATATCGTCAAAATATTAAATTTTTATGTTCCAAAGACATGTAAGTGATAGATTGTCTCTACAGGAACTTTCTAATTTCTCGTGTCTGTATACTTTTTTTAATTACAAAATTTAATTTTTTGCAGTGTTAATTTTAAGAAAAACGAAAAGGATTATGATGCAACAAACAGCGCAGTATATCGCATGCTCCAAGAAGCTGAAAATGACAAAGACGGCAATGATACAGGTAAGAATAAATTATGAAGAGAATGTTTGACATTAAAATTTTGTTTTTAACCTAATTTTTCTTTTTTATATTATAAAGTAGACGTATACGTATTAAGTACTTAAATATGAGATCCGAATCCACAGATTTTCTTCTCAATAAAATTGTTTTAGTTGATAATTTTCACCAAACTTTTCATTAGCTATTTTATTGATCTTAATTTATTAAATCCAAAATATTTAATAGGCACACTACTAAAATGTATTTTTCATTTTTAAAATTGTTAGCATTTGAAAAAGTAAATAATGGTAAAAAATATTTTTTCATGTAAAAAAGTTAATAAATTTTGAAAATCGTTGGATATTTCCAACGACGAGAAAGCAAAGATAGACCCCTCTCATTTATAAAATTACTATTGCGTCGAGCCTACAACTCACTGTTTATAAGAGGGCGATAGAATGTGTAGACTACTATGAAATTCAGGTACTGAATCGGTTATTTTGCAAAACCTGACACTGTCTTATCATATTGTTTTTTATAATAAGCCCACAAAATTTTCTAACGCTAAACTCTCGCCACTCTTTAGTTAATAAAGCTGGAAATAAATAATATATTGTTCTTTATGTCAAAATTGTCACTTTTAATTTCCATATTTTCATTTGCTACCGCTAGGAGGCAAACATTGCCAAGTTTTGGACGATCGATCCGAAAAATAAATTTATTATGACTGTTCGTTAACTGTATGTTAAAGGCAATTATTATAAAATGTCATCGTAGTGCTGATTCACTCACTGTGTTTTAAAATAAATGTTAGGTTAAGTTATGTCAAACTGACAATCATGTTCCAAGTTCGATTCTGTTGCGGTTTTCATTTAAATCTCGATACGAATACAATTACAAAATATGCCAACTCGACCTTGAAAATAAAATGTTGGCGAAATTTTTAATTCGCTACGTGGATTCAGGTCGATTTATGTAAATAGGTACTTCATGAAAATGTGGTAAATTATTAGGAATACGAGAATACCACCTCTGGTGGCAGTCACAGGAGATTTCTCAGCTGTCATTCTATGAGAAATTTTTTTGAAATATTTGTCGTTATTAGTATTTTGACTAGTTTGAGGTTAGAATATGTTTTAAGCAATCCAACGATTTTTCAATTTAATTTAGTTTAATTAGGTATTTTTTTTACCGATGAGTCCACCGGTGGCACGGTTTGAGCCGAATCGCTTTCTTAAATTGCCTATTGGTTGCCGGTTGGAAATAAATCATGATATTTTATTCATGGTGAATTTCTGGTGATTTCTATCAAAGCCAACAAATTTTTTGTTTAATTAATAAACTATATTAATAGTAAACGAACTATTCCCCTGGTCCCATTTAAAAAACTTCTTTTTCTTCTCACCAGAAACTTGAGAGTAAAAATCGTTTAACATAATAAATATTTGGTTTACATTATTATTAATAGGCTTCTTTGTATACATTATTTCTAGAATCATTAAAATTAGTCTTATACCAAACTTAAAAAATGTTCTTGCTGATACAAAATTTTGTAATAATTACAAAAATACAGTGAATAACATAAGTTTTTGGCACTAGAAATGTTATCCACGGTGTTTGCCAAGAAACTTTAATTTTGCACTCGCTGCAAAAATAGCTTTTATATTCGTTTTTATTGAAAAAACAAACGAAATTTTGCAAGAATCGGATTTTATTTTCAGTTAGCAAGTAAATGTATTAAGTGAAAGATTACACAGTTAAGTGATATAAAATAAAAAGAATTGTGAGGTGCGTTTAAGAAGATAATTTAAGTTTAATTGTAGATTGGTTGTTACCTTATTTTTCTTTATTACGTAATAATACGATTTACGACTTGTGTTCTATTTTACGTTGTAAAAGTTACATAAATATTAAAGTTACAGTGTTTTATCTAGATTAAACAATTTACAAGCAAACATCACTAAAGTTTTGATTCTGACCTTGAAAGGTAAAATAAAAGGTTATATTGACGAGGAGTGTAAATCCACCTTGCCACAAGGCCACAGGGCGCAAATTAAAGAAAAAATGGTTTGATTTCTACTTAACTAAGCGGACAGTTTTTACCACTCTACTTAACAATGTTTCAAGATCAAGTTTATAAATGGATTATCTAGTTCAGGTGCTTAGAAAATGCTTTTTCTTGGATATTAGACGGATTAGTGGTTCAATCTAATTTACTACTTTTAAAATATCATCAGAGTGAAGTCTATTGATACATTGGCCATTTCATTTATTGATCAATATTTCTTATCCTTTTCGGTTTTCTCAAAAAGGGGCCAAATACCCGTCCTTGATTAGCAATTACATACAGTTTTGAACTAATGAAATTTTATTTAATGAATTACTAAAAGCAAAAAACGAAAATTAGTGAAGTAGGTATATCCATTTTTCTTTTATTACTTTAAAAATTTAAACTTGCCTAACTTTAAATTGATGTAGATAATTATGCTTCAAATATGGGTATTTGGCCGATTTTTGGATAAAAGGAAAAAGTAACGAAATATTGATGAAAAACAAAATGGCAAATGCATCACTAGACCTCATTCTTAACGGCAGATTCATATGATATTGGTAGTTCTGTTACTATCGAGAATGGCAATAACCTTTAAATGAATACCTTGGACATTGTTTATTTTATACCAAATTACCTAATATCTTTATTAAACAAATCTAAACATATTAAACACAGCTTTTAAAAAATTTGATCGCTCATATTAAAAACGGTTTGAGCTAATATAGATAAACTATATATTTTTGGAATAAGGAAAGAAAAAAATTTTCATAAAAAAAAATATACAGGATGTTCTATTAAAAAAACACAACTTTACTCCACACTTCATTTGTTTTAAGCCAAGTCGCGTTTTAAATTGCAATTTTAGATTCTATTGTCAAGTATAAACAAGATGGCTAGATTAATTTTTATAAAAATAATGGAAAACTTAAAAAAAAGGCCCCTGTTCAGGCTAGGTTGAATGACCCTGTACATGTCTTGGTAAATAGGTCTTTTCTAAATCGCAGTCGTAAGCAGCTAGCGATAGTGGACAAAAACTGTCCCTTTATGAATTCAGTACGTCGCTCATCTCCTCAACTTGACCTCATCATCAAGTAGAAGAAGACATAATTATCTAATCCTAGATTTTTGGTGAGATTGTTAAAAAAACTGTATCAAAAGAAAGAAATGTTTTAAGTAATGTTGGTAACATGATTTGAATTATTTTTACATTGGCATATCTATAATTAAAATTTTCATTTATAATTTTATAATAATAATAATAATAATAATAATAATAATAATAATAATAATAATAATAATAATAATAATAAATATTACATAAAAAAAAAGTTAAGTGGTAAGTCGTTATCGATTGCGAAACATATTTTAAGCAGTTTTTAAGTTGGTTTTACAGTAACAACAAACTTTTAAATTAATCACATTAAACTTGATTTTTGTCCTTTTATCCATTTCTTAACATTTTTCCAACGACTTTAATACTTAGAACCAGACTCAGGAATAGTAACTGCTCCAAATAGAGGAATGGCAGGACTTAGGCACGTAGAAGCTCCTGTAAACCGTCCTGCACCACCTAACCCACAATTGCCTCCTGGTCAAAATATTTGTGCCGATTGTGAACGTCTTATTGTGTAAGTATTGTGTGATGGTCTATCTTAATTATTATGGTAAGAAAAATACATTAAATTTCTTATCATCAACGTAATTGTGATAACCCCTGTCGTGGAGACAGTTATTTTCAAATTTGAAATATTTTTACCAATATTTTGTCGGTAACCAAGCTGTCCGCACGCCGTAGGTGGGAGTGTTTTTCTAGGAGACCTCGGGAGTAAGCCATAAAGTATAATAAACCATATTCATAACACGCCGTATCTCTTTTTCCCGAAACAAAATTTACCTTTCTTTAACAGAATACCTAAGCTCACCGTGTCAGGAGTTAGATGATTAAAGTAGTAAGGTTTTGAATGATAGAATAGTTTTGGACTTGCATTGTCTTTAATTTGTTTTACATCACAACGTTTCAATTGGTAAGTATCTCCAGTCGTCTTCAGGTGAATACTAAATAAGTAAAGTAACTACAGCTCTATTTATACTAGCTAGATGTACTGGAGCATGACTGAGATGGGTGCAGTCATGCGTTTAATTCTTGTGCGGTATTTTAAGTTTACATCTACTTAACAAAGGTTTCCAGATATTTCTTATATCTAGTGAGGGCTTACTAAAACAATCTGGGTTCTGGTATATGATAGCAGCTTCCTTGAACTTCCTCTTCCTCCAATGTGGTTCTTTGTGCAGGATTCGAGCTTCTGTCCACTTAATGTGATGACCGTGTGTCCAGGCATGGTCAGCTGCCCCTGATTTTTTCGGTTTCTCCTTTAAGCGTGTTGTTTCTGTGTTCCTTGACCCTAGTTTCAAGTGGCCTTAGAGTCTCACCAATGTAGGATCTGCCACATTCGCAGGGAATCTGATAGACACAGTTTTTCCTATCTTTTTGACTTGTTGGTTTCGTCTTCGTCAGGTGGCTTCTTAAAGTGTCTTTTGAGCTGAATACCGTATTAATGTTGTATCGTTGTCCTAGTCTTCTAATTCTCTCAGATACTTCTTTGACATACGGAATATTGAGTGTTGATTGTGACTCTACTGGCTTCTTTTGTGTATTTGACCGATTCTTGCGATTTTCCATTAGTTTATCAACTAGATGCCCGGGGTAGCCATTTCTGTTGAGGTCGGTCTTGAAGGAAGCTGCTATCATATATCAGAACCCAGATTGTTTTAGTAAGCCCTCACTAGATATAAGAAATATCTGGAAACCTTTGTTAAGTAGATGTAAACTTAAAATACCGCACAAGAATTAAACGCATGACTGCACCCATCTCAGTCATGCTCCAGTACATCTAGCTAGTATAAATAGAGCTGTAGTTACTTTACTTATTTAGTATTCACCTGAAGACGACTGGAGATACTTACCAGTTGAAACGTTGTGATGTAAAACAAATTAAAGACAATGCAAGTCCAAAACTATTCTATCATTCAAGAAATATCATTGTCTCCAACCTTCAAACAGACACTAGTAAGGTTTTGTTATATTTATGGGTGATTTTAAATATCCCTATTAAATTATTCTAAAGCCACCGAATGTTAATAAAGGTATAGTAAAAAGAACTTACATTAGCAAATTTAAAAAAAATTAAGACAGACCGCAGTTTTAAATAGACCAAAGGCGAGGATCAAAATATGTGTGATATTTTTTTCAAAAAAACAAAGGCTGATTTTGCACAGTTAACTGTAGCATTAAGTATCCTCTCTCCTGACGTATTATTATTAATTAAGAATGTTAAAACGTCGGGGTGCTTAAATATGTTTAATAATAATTAACTAACCAGCAACTTTGACGGTGACATACGTGACATTGGTAGTAACACTTTTCTTACAATCACAGTGGCTCGGTTACTTTAATTTTAATTTACTAATCGGTCAATATCCATTGCGAGTAAATATTGCCTGCCAATGTCATTTATATCACAGTCAAATTACTTAGTTAATTATTCCTAATAATCTTTGTGTAACCCAACATAGATCTGTGAAATTTGCAATACATTTCCATTAAATATCTATTACATCAACGTTCAAAATAGTATTTATTGCTAGCCGATGCCGACGACATATTAAAATTACATATCGACATTTTAAAAATATCATTTTATGTACCTATAGCATGCCAAATTTTAAAATTCTTTTTCGGTGATTGGTCATTTTTGGTTGGGAATTTACTATTAACTTAAATTAGCTATTTCCTTCCAGTTTTAGTACTTATACGAATTATATTTGCCTTAATTATTGAGATAGACCAATAATTTCAGATGTCATCGTAGATTACAGAAAGCAGTACACTGTTTCCAGCCAGCATTCCAGATAATTTTCCATGGTCACAAATATCCATTTCTATTAGATTAAAATATTTTTATCTTTTCTTTAGTAATTCAATTCGACAACTACACGACCCAAAGTCAACCGACTGGTGGTAGATCAATCGCTAGTCCCCGACCAACAACGCCATCTTACGAAAATATTCAAAGTCAAAAATCTACTTCCACTTCTGAAAGTGCTACTATTTGCACTGATTGTGAGAGAGTAATAGTGTAAGTCCAACTGCCCGTTGGATCAATCAGTGTTTCTTGTTATCTTACTCTTGTCCTTCACTTGTTCGTCGTTATTCCTTTCCCTGTATTATTTCTGTAAAATTCAAAAAGTGTTCTTTAGTTATAGAGCATGTTCTATTATAATTTTCATGTACTAGTTTATTCGTTTGTCTGAGTAGTGGGTAGTTTAAAGTACTAGTTCTCTATTTGCACACCTCTGCATGATAGTGTCACAGTCTTGCATGCTTTTAATTTTTGTATTCATACAGTAGTTATTATAGATTATAGTTTGTACCCATTTAATTCCAAAGGATTGATTACGATAATTAATTTTAATTGAGATAGATAGAATAGTTCTTTTATATTCGTTTTTAGTTATTTTCTGGTAGTAGGTTAAACATCCCACTTCTGTTAATAAGTTATGGTAACAACTCTCCAGTCCAAAAAAGCCCAGTTAGAATAAAATTATAATATCTCGAATGTCGCTGTAACTATTGTTTCAATTTTCTTGTGGTAGTTTTTAATGGGTACCGAACTCTCTATATAAAAACATTTTTTAGTTAAAAAAATGTTATGTCTTAATATTTTCATATCTATGTTCATATTCTTAGTGCAAGAAATAAGAAGACGAGCTTTATAGCCTTAATAATTGAGCAAATATTCCAAATATGAAGAGGACAATAATGGAAATTTTCATGGCTTTATTTTTAAATTTATACTATATTATTGAACAAAGCGATTATTCTTAAACTCGGAGAATTTCCGCACTCGGCTGACGCCTCGTGTTAAATATCTCCTCGTTTAAAAAATATCACTTGTTATGTAATATACTATAATGTGTTAAACATAAATCATCAAATTAAATACAGCAAATGCATTAATGTTTATTAAAACAAGAACGAAACATAAGCAAAAGCAACACTCTTAAAAATAACATTGTATGGATTACTAAAATTTGGTTCTGACAACTATTTATTTTCGTGAAATCGGACTCAACCCAAAAATTAGTTTGTACAACCAAAAAAAAATGTCGTTATTGAACTGTTGAACTAATTAATAACATTAACCAACCCAACCTACAAATTTTAGTTGTCACAACAAAATTTTATATACGGATAACTAAATTTATATGGTACTCCCGCTTTTAAAATTAGTTGTCACAACTAATGTGTAATTTCAAGGAAATATTGTTTTTGTTAATGATACAATCTAGAAATATCGCCAAAGCAATCATTTATTTGGGACAAACTTGAAATTTTCATAGAGTAACAATTACGTATGTAGTCACAACATTGTGTTTATCATAAATAAGTAAAATTTTTATATTTTTGTCATTGCAGTTGCACATTAGAAAGTTTAAATGAACTGCTTATAAGCCATGGCAAAATTAGCAAGTTGATTTGATAGAAATAACTTTAAAAAAGTTTGGTTCATTTGTAAAAAAAATGTCATATGTAATTTATACTTAGTAACAAAAAATATTCCTTCCTAGGTCCCCATTTAAATAAAAAAATGCCTTGGCATTACTACTCTATTAGTTATGCGTTACATATTTATGCAATACAAAACAGAAACACTAGATTTTTAACTTATTTTACTGAACCTTTTGGGTTGTTTAATTGCTTATAGAACTGAATTGTCCTTATTTAAATTCTTTTATCTGCCACGGAGATTATTAAAAAACAAAAAATATCCCCTGGACTTTCTATTTAAAATATACGGGTATATGAAATTTGTTGTACTTGATTAGATTAAAAAGTCATCAATATAACGTTATTTTATAGAAATGGAACATAGAACAAAAACAAAACAAAAAAAAAATTTAAAGTTATTTCTCATCGGGTCACCTTGCCATGCTTTATAAAAATCTCATTTAAACTTTCTAATGGACAACTGCAATGATAAAAAAAAATGTTTTCTTACTTATGATTTAACTTCCTTCTGCCAATAAGAACGTACACCTAGTTTCACGGCTAACTTCCAGGTGAATAAAATAATTTTAAATTTGCTGCAATTTTTAGCCGCAACAGCCTATATATTTTCGGGTCGTGAAACTTCGTCTTTTAGCGTCTTTAAAAATCAATAGTATGCGTAAGACAGAGAAAGAAATGCCTTTGATCACTATTAAACAAGAAATTGTGATTTAATGCTTTGCAATGAATTTAAGAAACCCGCTAGCAATAGGTTGCCGTTAATTAGGTCACAAGAGTGGGGGAGCGGGGATATAAGGGTTTAATTGTTCGCTGTTTGAATATTAATAATAAATAAAATAAATGGCGATTAAAATTATGTAATCCAAATAATATGTTACGCAAAAAAATCTATTATCAAATTATCAAAATTTGACATGTGATGTGTCGGTGTCAAATTGTAATGATTGACGATATTGATAGAATGAAGTATGCGGACAAAGGACAAGGTGACAAGGTTTTTAAGTTATTTTGCGATTCGCAAAATTTTAATTTAGAGGACGAGGATCTTGAAGGTACTATATATAATCTTATTGGCCGATTTAAAATTAGCCTTTAGCCTCATTTCCTGAATTAAATTATGATAGGCACCCTGTTTCTTTTTAAATTGAAAAATTTCGCAGGTTTCTACTGACCTGTCTGTTTTTGTGCTCTATTTTTTAACAATAAATAGGCAGCGATTGGTCGTCTTCCAATGCCAACATAACAAATTTGCATAGTTCATTTGGACGTTTTTTAATAATTAAAGTTTAATCAACATTGAAAAAGAAATGAAAACTTAAAACGGAATTAGTTATAGGTAAAAATAAATATGTGATGTCAATATTACTGTCAATATTTCGCGAATATTCGTGTCTATATGAATTAGGAAAAAATCGCGATTTTTATGCGTAAGTATATCCGCAATTCGTGATTCGCGTCTATGATGAACTAACATATAGGGATATATACTAAAAAAAATATTATCAAAATCGACAGGTGCTGGCAATGTCAAATTGTAACAATAAACGATATATTGATGAAAAGGATAAATCGAACTAAACTGCCCATGTTGTCATTTTTGTTGCCGTTTCAGCAATCACAACACTTAGTTTAGTTTCGTATTACCTACCCATTGTTATTTTATGAATTCCTGAATTTGGGAGTGGATATCTTAGGATCATTTATTAGTTTTCTTTTTAGGAAATAAACCAAATTATGCAGTACCTAAATCAAAAAAAAACTGCGTAAACAGCGATTAACGGGAAAATGTTGTGTAAGTTGTGTCTAAAACAACAAACTGTTCTAATAAAAATTAGGATAATTCTTGCCCTGGGACATAAAACAAAAAAATATCAAAAATATTCCAAGATATTTTAATTTTTTAAAAACGCACTTTTTCAGGTCGGGAAATGGGCCGTAAAAGACTAACGGAATATTGTGGCCGGTTCTAGTTTACGAAGAAAGATAGCTTAAAGATCAGTCTATAACATATCCCATATTCTAATCAATAGCCCTTAAACCCATTTTCGAAATTTTTTTCAAGGGACCCTTTGATCTATTCTACAAAAATTTTGGGAAAAAACTTTGTCCAAAAAAGTCATTTCCTTACTAATTCGTATAATATAACTTCTAAATCGTTCGGTATATTTTAATGAAATTTAGAACAATAATATTTGAGTAAAGTCTTGCATTTTTTGACATATCAATGACAGCTATAAATTTCTAGATGACAGCTGGGTCCGCTTTTGGAATACATTCTTCTACTGATACCTCGTTTTAAAGGTATTTTAATGCTTAAGACATTCTCAAATAAAAAAATAAAAAAAATTTAATCACAAAAAAAATAAAATTAGTTTTTGCAAAAAATGTTTGCATATTTTGCGTTCCGGATATCATTCATTTAACATACGAACAGCAGCTTGGTAATTTCGACTAGCTTCGCCAAAAATAATAACCGCCTCAAATTTATCTTGTAAAGAACAAGCCATTTAAGACAATTTAGGGCTAAGAATATTTTCTGTCAATCAGACATTTAAAAATATTATGACAGCAATAATCAATGGACATCTAATAGGTAAAAAAAAAATTTGCAAAAAGTAGGTAATTTTAATTTTTTTTTAATTTAAAAAAAAATTTATTTGGAGAATTGGAGAACCCCATGTTCATTTAAAAAAATATTCCAAAAGCGGACCGAACTGCCATCTTGAAATTTACAACTCTCATTGGTATGTCAAAAAATGTCAGACTTACTCAAATTTTATCTTGTCTTGGCCTCCTAAGAAGTAATCGAAATAAATAATAAATCTCAACTTTTAAACTCCACCTCCCTATTGTCGAAAATACTATAAAATAACCTTACCCCACTTTCGATCTTTGTCACAGTCAATCAACAGCCAAATTATTATTTAATTTTAACAATCGCGCAACAACGCTAACGATCGCGCAACAACGCTTAGGCAGGCCAACACTATTTAATGGACCAGCGCAAACATCGGGACAGTGTTGCCAGACCAGACTGACGAATTATTCTGCGGAGTGGATCATTTGCTGAATTGTGTATCAAGGTTGTAATATCAGATATATTTTTATTGGCCCCTTGCCCTTACTTCGTCCTTATCAATAGTTTCAATAAAAACAAAATTATGAATATTTTCATTGTATACTGTATTTTTAAATCTAATTGTTAAAGTATTCCTTATTTAATAAAAATTCTTTAAAAATCTGCACATTACGAAATGATTCTGCAGCTCTGCAAATATGCTTCCAAAAATCTGCTAAAAGCAGAAAAGTCTGGTAGGTATTTATACGGACGATAATTTGAAAAATATTGCTAATACGAAATGATTCTGCAGCACTGCAAATAGATATGCTTCCAAAAATCTGTTAAATTCAGAAAAGTCTGCTATTCTGTAATTCTGTTAGGTAGTTATTTATACGGACGATAATTTGACAAATAATGCTAATCGACTTAAGATAGGTATAGGTATATGAGTACGAGATCGTCTCGAACTGGGGATTTGCTGAATCCTAAATCCGAAAAGTCAAACCTAATCCTAATCGGAGTATGAAGTGTGGTGCCGACCCGGCAATAATGATTTTGCTCCAATATTGACATGTCTTTTGTTGTAAATTAAATTAAAAATTATTATTAAGGATACTATTTTAGTATTTATTAGCATGCCTAGTTTGAAAGCGTAAATTAATTCATGTAATGTTTAGCGATAGACAGGAAAGCATCAAAACGGTAGATCCACCGCTAAAACTAAAGATCTGGCAACACTTATCAATATTAAAAACGTCATTGGCTGGCTGCATTCCATTCCCTTCTACCCAGAATTATATTAGTATTCGGTTTTACTCGGCTGTATATATAGTGCGTATCATATGAACAATTCACCAAATTTCAATATTTCCACCTGGAAGTTAACCGTGAAACTAGGTGTACACAAGAAAGACCATAAACACAAATCAATTACACTAAATATTGTCACATCCATTTTCCACACGGGCACGGCCATGAAAATGGCCAATTATTGCCTTAAAAACATAAAAAAATGGACACGGAACCGCAAAAGCACCCTAACATAAACATAACCTCCTGACAGTCCTGGCTAGAATGATGTCACATGTCACCCACCGGGCAAGGGCGTCAAGTCTCTGCTGATGCCGTTAGTTATAAATATAAAGAATAATATTACTTGAAAAGAAAAGTTAGTTCTGGTAACTAAGAATGTATCTTAATCAAAATTAACAAAATGATCGGGACTACAAATTCATAATTACAACAAGCTTAATTGATAAATACAAGTTTGTAGGAACCTTGATGTAACATTTAAATAAGATATATACAGAGTAAAATTCAGCTAAACAAAATATTTTATTTCTGCCAACTAATATGAAAACAAGATATTTTCTTTGTTCTGATGGCATTTTTTTTGGTAAATATAACCAAGAAAAAAATCTTTTTTGTTTTCCTAACTAAAAATAGTTATTTTTGGTAACATAAACACGAGAACAAATAAAAATTAGTACCAAATACAAAGTCATTTTAAAAGTGAAGCAGCACTAGAGTATTTAAAACGAAAAAGTATAAATAGATTGAATAAATGTAGATATTGAATATATTTCCTACCAAGACAAATGACATTGAGTTAGCGATTGCAATATAGACCATTTTTATAACACCCTCTAAGTTATTTATTAATTTTAATCTTTTTACAAACTTTATGTTGATTTTTAATTACCATTTTGTATTTTACAGAGGTGTCTTTGTAAGGATAAAAGACAAAAATTTACACGTTGAATGCTTCAAATGTGCTACTTGTGGATCATCTCTTAAAAACGTTGGGTAAGAATATTATTAATTTTCTATATTTTTTTGATAATTTTAAATATGATGTAGTCGATTAAGTGTGCAATAATTAGGATTTTTTTTTATTTTTTTATTTCATACCAGGTGCACTTAGATTGGCTTTAAGTCAAATAACATACAGTCCCTTATGTCAAAAAATAGAGAAAAAGTTTATTAAGACAAATTGTTTAGACAAAAAAAATGTCCAAATATAAAGTTACAAGCTTCAATTTAAAAAAAAGTTTAACAACCTTCATTAATATATTTTTTAAATTTAGGTATAAAGCTCTTTCACATTAACCACAATCAAATGTCTGAACAACAATCTTTAATCAAATTGAAGAAAATTCGTAAAATTTATTTGGACTTATATTTTGAGTGACCAAAAACTTTATGTTGCAAGGATATTACAAAGAAGTTTAAACTTTTTTTAATCATAATGTACCCACATAGTAAAAAACTGGTCGTAGAAGTGAATGCGTGGAACATTAAAAAAAAAAACAAATAAGAAAAATAATCGAAAGCTGCTAAAACTCTCCCGGATAGCTATAGAAAACAAATAATAGGAAAGTAATGCATATTTTGAGAGTTTTTTTAGACTGTATTTTTTTATTTTAAAACCTTTCCTTAATAACGTTTTTATCTATTATTCGGCATAAAGGTACTTTACCCTTTTTTTTCCTTTCGACGGCCCGTCCATATGCCGGATGCACTCAGGCCAGGTTTGGCCCATTGTAATCAACCTGTTTGATTCTTCACACCCACTCGGTGATCCCAGTTTCTTGTGCTAGTTTGTGTAGGTCAACTGGGGAGTTGGTATGGATGTCCTCTGGTTCCAGTTTTGGTTGACCGAGTATTTGTTGCCACTTCCGATCTAGTGACTCCCAGTGGCAAACTATGTGCTGTAGTGCTTTCCTAGCTTCTGCGCATAATCTGGAGTTAAGGTCTACATTGTGTCATTGTCTCGATTGCGCATTCTGTGCAAGTGATTCCTAACACCCATGTGTCCTGTCAGAATTGCTGTAATAGTTCTCATCTGATTCCTGTTTATTTGAAGCAGCTGTTTCACTAGTCTTGGGTCTGTGGTTTCTTAGTTTCTAATGTTTTGTTTTCCATGCGTTTTATTCATCAATTATTACTTCGCATGGTATTTTATAGCGAAACCTTGGATTTATGTGGTCTGATCTCATTTCTAACTTAGGTTCACGAATAGTCCCACTTAAAAGTTCGTGTCCACTTCTCAGCCTGCCCAGGAGCGGCGTCGAACTCTGCAGTCTATAAAGTCCCATTCTTGCCCTTCCTTTCAGTGTAGCGAAAGAATGTTTAGGATTGCAGCTTCCTAGCTTTAATATCGTGGTTTTTAGCTGTACCTACTTTACTCTTAAACAATTTTCGTAGTTTTTGACCCTAAGCAATTCTACACCTGATATAATTATCAGACACGCGTCTACTCATGACGTCATCAAAAAAATTCCTATTTGTTGCACACTAATTGACCATACTTTAAATTTTATTCTAGATACTATAACATCAATAATAAATTGTACTGTGACATCCACGCTAAGGCAGCAGCAATAGCTATCAACAATCCTTCAGCGATTCCAATTACAATATCTCCGTAAGTAATTTTAAAAAATTCTATTATTAGAAAAAACGTTAATTAAATAATGAATTAGTACAGGTCGGAAAAGATAATTAAACCAATTTTATTAAATTTGTCCTAACTTACAGTAGTTAGATATTCCTACCATCCGACCGTGGTTACAAACTACTGTAGGGTCGGTATCTGAACTGCTACTTTGGAACGGTATTTTATAATACCTTCGTGTCGCGCTCCACCTCATACAACGAAGCGGTTACTCTCTGGAAGTATAATTTAAGATATCGTCCTTTCGTTACATGCAGCGATGTGGACCCAGAGAAAGCGATAAATAGTAACAGCATTGGTTGACTAAAATAAAAGGTCACCTGGTTCATTGTGTAGTGTGTAACAGCAAACGCCGCAAGCGGTATAAATAACAGTATAGAGTCAGTTTGTTACTTTGAATTAGAAGAACAAATATTCTATAAATGTTGTTACTATTTTAGTCAATCTGTTACGGTTTTTCACCGCGGTTACAATTCAAGAAAATTTTGTGGCAACACTGGCACTGCTCTCTAGTTCGTTCCTGAGTAATCGTTATTTAGTCGCGGTATTTTTCTCTCGCGGTATGAAATGTAACGTTCCGTATCGGTAACAGTATTTCCCACCTCTATTACAAACTCTGTAACAGATTTAGTGAAGGTAGAAATTGCTTAATTTAGCCATTAAATCTTAAATTAAAGGAACTAATTGTTTAATTTGGTCATTTTATATATTATTTCCGAGTGTTTAACCAGCACTTTAGTATTTAATATTAAGAATAATGTACAGAGTGTCCCAAATTTAAGGGTGGCCATTGGGTTATTGGAAACTATAAGAGATAGGAACAAGTTTAATTCCTAACAGTTTTTTTAAATGTTAATTAAAAATTGAGGAAACTACTAATACTTCTGGAGATATCTGAAAAAAAAAGTTTTAATTTTATCCCAATTTTATTTAAAGAAAAATTATGAAACGACATACTTTTTTTTATTTCCACTTTTTCTTCTCTACAATTGGCATTATTAGTTTCTAAATTCGACATTTTGATGTTTAAATCTTATTATCAATTTTATTTTTTTGAGTAAGGACCTTTATCATTTTGAAAGAGCTCGTTATTCTAAAAACAAATATTTATCACACATATTTTGTTATTAAACGTTTCAATGAAATATTTTATCATTATACCGGGTCCGCCAACATGGCGGGGATGGAAAATTAAATCATTATCGAGGAGCTTATCAAAAATACTAAACCAGCATAAGGTATCGACTTAAAAGCGGCATATTTTAAAAATATTTTACATTATACAGGGTGGCTCAAAAAAGGGTGGCGGACTAAACTTGCATTTTTTTAAATGGAACACCCTATATATTATATTATTTTCTAATTCCCTATACAATTCCACGTATATTTTGTATAAAATATCATATGTCTAAATTCAATTGTTTTTGAGTAATTGACGTTTAAAATATGGCATTTTTTGACTTTGACAGGCTGTAACATTGGAACGGTTTATCTTAGAGAAAAATGGTTGTCACCTCCCTATCTTAGTTTTTCATTCTCTATCCAATGAAACCAACCTCCGATTTACCATGTTAAACCAAAAAACCGGTTTTAACGGTTTAAATCGGAGGTTGGTAAAATTCGGTTAATAAACCGATGCGAGTTAGCGCTGCCTAGCGGGACTCCTGTAATTGTGACGAATGTCTTTACAGGAGATTTCCTCTTAACATTTTTACTTATTTCTATAAGTTTGTTAGAGGTGCTGGTATGCTCAAGAGTGTCTAATAACGATACAGATGGCGCTCCGTGCCACATCTTACTGGTGTGTCCCACCACTGTGCTGCCATAAGCAGCTTTGAGTTCTCTTTGTTTTGTCGGATCCTAGCTCTACTGATGAGTCATGATATGACGAAACGCGTCTAGGGATGGATCTGACGAAATAAAGAGAAATTCTTCTTCTGTAAATATAGGTATGTTTGAGATGTATTTTTTCATGAAAGCGTTTAATAACTTAACAACTGTGATTTACTTCTATTTTAAGAAAGTCAAGCTTTTTCAAAATCCAAAGTAAATTATGGAAGTCTGTATTTAAAAAAATTAAGTTGATAATGAGCCCAAAACTTCGAAACATCAGATTAAAAACTTGTAGTTTCATTAGTTAGAGAAAAAAGATGGCAATGAAAAGTTTAATTTATGTTATAATTTTACTTTAAATAGAGTTAAGAAAAAATTAAAACAAATTATCAAAATTTAGATATTTTCCGGATATCTCGAGTAGTACTAAGATTTTTTCAATTTTTAAAAGTTATTTGAATGAGCACCAAATTGTTCAACTATGCCAGAATTTAAAGTTGTTTGAATCCCATATAATTGAAGGGTGTCCGGTTCAAACAGGCTAAGTGCCAAAATTAAAGAACAGAGATATTTAAGAAAAACGAATTTTTGAGTGGTTATTTCCAAAAGGGTAAACGATATGTACGTCTTGATTTTACATTTTGTTAAAACATATTATACTAATGTAAGCTTAGCCTTGTTTCGAAGGTTAATGAAAAAAATGTGTATTATAAGAAAAAAATAAGAAAAAAAAATAAGACACATGCTAAGTGCCACGATAAAAAAAGGGGTTTTTAAAATATGTTTGCATAAACTTAAGCTTACCTCTCGTTTAGGTTCTTGTTTTTTCGGCACAATTATATTTTTTCTAGTTTTATATTCTAATCCGGAAACTTTTAATTTCTTTTGTTCATCTCTATGTTGACCACTGCCTCTTTTTCTTTTGTTTTCCATTTTAAATCACGTCAATAAACTTTAAACTTAAGCCTAGTTTTCAGAATTACGTTCTGTCACTGGCGACACGTGTTGTGACTAATAGAAAATGAGAATTTTGACATGTGATTCCAATACTCATTTTCTATTGGTTACATCACGTATCGCCAGCGACAGTTTGTACCGAAATAAGGCATGTGATTTGTAGGTTCCCCCACTTTGCCAAATTGATTGCATTACTATACGCGGTAAGCGGCACTTGGCATTTTTTGAGGACACGTTCGATGGCACTTAGAATGTTTTTATGCAAAAAGATAAAAATAAAATAAAATGGCACTTAGCCTGTTTGAACCGGACACCCCTCAATTTTAGATATCCCAATGAAATCCTAGAATTTGGGACATCCTGTATATACAGTTAAAATAAGTCTTATCGTTTGCTAGTTTTCTTATTTCATAAGGTAGATTTCATAGTATTAAAGACGTCAATAATACTAGCATATTTTAGGAAACTCTAACTTAATATACAATTAATTAAGAGAAACTCATCCTAAAATGCTAGAGAAATCTTCGATTTGAGCTGAATAATTAACATAATGCCTCCATTATTTTACTGTCTTATTAACATGTTTTATTATTTTAGTGGCAGCAAGGCACCAGCTAGTGCGATTTCAGCAGCTCTCTCAAGTCATTCGTATCCATCTTCACCACTCTCTGCGAAAGCACCCAGTTACACACCATCTTACCAGGTATGTCTGAAGTACCAATTTAAAGGACATTTCACCTAGAAACAACACTAAAACTGCACAACTAATTTGAATGGATAATTTTCCAGTTTACTGCATACTTACTAATTATTATTTATCTGTTCTATTTTCATAGACAGTTAATTTTCAATTTAACTTTTACTAATATAAAATAAATACACAGGGGCGGATACAACAATATACAGGGTGAGTCATAAGTTGATATTTCTTTTTTAGCTGTGTATAGAAGGCATTAAAATAAACAACATTTAAAAAAAACTCAAAAATAAGGTACATACATTCATTTATTACACTATGAATCAAATACGGTCCTGCCTAACTTAAACAATGCCTTTTTAAAGGCACTCACCGTAATAAACTTGCTTCCGAAAAACACAGCGCAGCGGATTGACAAATAACCGACCACCGACCCATAAATCGCATGACAAATAAGACAAACAACATAAAGTATAACAGACGTTTTGATGACCAGGCCCGCACTTAGATTTTTTACTTCCGTATCGCGCCTATATTAAGTTTTTTGAAAAAAGGTATTTTCATTTTAATGCCTTCTATACATCATCAACTTAGGAATCACCCTGTATATGGGTCTCACTCTAAAGCCCTCATTATAAGCCCAGTAATATGCTCGGTCTTATCAAAAGACCTATGTCTTCGCACAAATAATAATCAAATGAATAAAATTTACAATAAGTTTTGAATAGGTAACCAACTCGTGTGTTTTTATTTCATATCACAATAATACAATACTTTTATCCATCTTTGTCACATTAAACTTAATAACATTCAAATTTTTTCTTGCACTCTGTTATGTCTTGCATGCCGCCCTCTACAATGTGCCAAAAAACTTTTAGCCAGAGGAATTATTAGGGGTGTCTCCAGCAGCGGATGATCTTTCTTCTTTGCCAAACGCTCCATTGACAAGTTTAAACTCTCCTCCATCAGCTCCATCTAACATTAAGCCTTCTAGCAGCGCTCTATTTAATACTTCTGCTCCTCTTTCGTTTAGTAAATACATTAATAAGGTGAGTTTTTATAGCTTTATTTCTATCTTTTTAATTTAAAATCCCCATCAACATCTACTTAGCGTTAATATAAAAAATATTGTATTTTCCAAATGACGAACAATTAACTTATTATTTTATTTCGCAGCCCAGCAATTTTTCAGGTCCTAAACCTTTCTCCAGTGTAAGTGCTCCACTGTCACCAGGAGGAACTTTTCCCAGAGCTGCACCATTGTCTCCCCAAACAAACTACAATAAAGCACCACTTTCCCCATCAGCTCCATCTTACGGATCATATAGCCCGTCATCTACTGGTAAGTAGTGTATTAAATTTGCAATATAAAACCCAAATTAGTAACGATAAGTTTTATATTTTCTTTTTGATTTATTATTTACTGATGGATATTTAACTATTTAAAGAACCGCTTCAAAAATAAATTAGCACACACTCTGGTGGGTTCTTTGGTATCACTGTATAAAATTATAAACTGTAATAGTAGGTACAGCGCAAAATGTAGTTCTCTTCAACCAAACAACGTTTTGTTATCGTACCATTACACTTATTGTAATAATGCGACATTTGGAGGTATGTGGCAGTGATGACATTGTAATATACCGGGTGTTGCATCGTCGAGCGGGACATAGGAAATTCCATGTAATTTTAAATGGGGTCAATTATTGGCTTCCGTAATTATTTTAGAGAAAAATTCTATTTAGGTTTATTAAAGAGCACTAAAACCCACATTCAAAAGAATAACTTTAGATATTTCTGATGAGCCCGTTTACGGGTTATCGCCGATTTCTTTTTAACTATTTCTCCTTTTTATGGCCCCGTATTTGCGGGCACCAGTCAAGGTAAAAGATGACTGTCAAATAAAGTTGTTTGTAAATTTTGAAATGTGTGCTTTATTGTTATAAAAACTCTTACATCGAAAATATTAAATGTGTATTTATGAGTACAAATTAATCTGAATAAAACTAAAATAAAGTATCCAATTACAAGGTTAATTATGACATTTTACATGTTTCAATATTTTACTAATTAATAGGTAGGTAATATTAAATTGTTAGAACTTTAGGATTTAAAAAGATGTTCAAATATTCCTCCATTGACTGCTAGACAATAACCGAGGCGATCATAAAATTCTCTTCTTACATTCGCTAGTTGGTAAACTGAAATTCTATTGCATTCGGCAGAAATAGCATTTTTTAACTCGTCTAGATTTATGTATTTTTTATCTTTGTATATCCTGTTTTTAAATGGCCCCAGAGAAATAAATCATTTGGCGATAAATCAGGAGACCTCGCTGGCCAATTTACTGTATGATTTAAGCCAATAACATTTCCATTAAAAGCACGGTTTAAATATTCCCGGACAGCCAGGGTACTATGTGCCGGGCAGCCATCCATTTGGTACCAAACTTCCTGATTTTCCCCGGCGGCATCATGTAAAGTAGGTAAAATATGATCTTCAAGTAGTTCCAAAAAATATTTTGCATTTAAATTTCGTGTAAGAAATAATGGCCCGATAATATTTTCTCCGAAAATCCCAGCCCGAACATTAACTTTTTGTGGATATTGCGTTCTTGTTTCGACAAATCTGTGTTGGTTTTCTTTGCTCCAATATCGATAATTTTGAACATTGGGTTCATTGTAAGGTAAATGTGCATTCGTCAGTGAAACAAATGTTTTTTAAAAATTCCCTATTCATGTTTGCTCTTTCAATCATACCAAAACAAAACTCCTGTCGTCGTGGTTCGTCCCTATCTCTTAGCTCTTGGTGCTTTTCATATTTGTATGAATAATATTTATGTCGTTTCAAAGCTCGTAACGCTGTGGTGTGATCTAATCCTATGTCATCCTCAAGTTTTCTTGTGCTGATCTTCCCATCATTTTCTTTCACGCACAATAAAACTTGCAAGTCCCTATCATTTCTTGCATCTCTTCTTTGTTCCTGCCTTTCTTCACATCTGCAGTTATTTATTACAGTGCCTTTTGTCTCAAATTTCTTGATAGTCCTTTCGACTGTAGATTTTGCAGGTATTGGTCTATTCGGGTACAGAGCAGCAAACATGTCTGACACATTTTGATAACTATTTCCTTGATAATACCATTTAATCATCAATATTTTTTCTTCAGAATTGTAATTCGTGGCTAATATTTTCGATGTACGAGTTTTTATTAATAATACAGCACACATTTTAAAATGACAACTTTATTTGACAGTCATCTTTTACCTTGACTGGTGCCCGCAAATACGGGGCAATTTTTTTTTATGATAAAACACCTGCACTGTAGGAAAAATCCTTTAAGAAAAAATAATAAATAATAAATAATAAAAAGGAGAAATAGTTAAAAAGAAATCGGCGATAACCCGAAAACGGGCTCATCAAAAATATCTAAAGTTATTCTTTTAAATGTGGGTTTTAGTGCTTTTTAATAAACCTAAATAGAATTTTTCTCTAAAATAATTAGGGAAGCCAATAATTGACCCCATTTAAAAAGACATAGGATTTCCTATGTCCCGCTCGACGATGCAACATCCAGCATATGCAATAGATTATGTCTCAGGTTGTACTATAACAAAATTATATTTAATGTCACGCTATATTACTGCAATATTGCAGCAGCACACATGCAATGTGTTTTTTGTTATATTGTTGTTAATATTAATTTGAAAATATCGTCGAGTGACGTGAATGAATATTTGGTCTATGATGAGCTATTATTTTTGGAGAAATTTGTTATTTATGTTTATTTTTATGTAATATTGCCTAAAATTTACTGGATCTCCAAAACCAGATGCTTTTGTCCACATTATAGCTCTTCAGTGAGACTATACAGGGTGCATGGGGATATCGAAAACGGTAAGAGATACGAAGATGGTTAAATTGAGGCAAAGTTGTGTATTTTGGGGCTTAATAATTTGGTAAAAGAAAATTCTAAATATTTCGAAGGCCTTCGGAGATATCCGAAAAAAAAACGAAATTTTCAGTTTTGATTTTAAATTTTTAGCGCCTTTATTTTTGACTTCGAAAAAAAACAAGAAACTTTTTCATAGCCGTTATTTATGAGCTACAACATGGTATTCTTAATTTTTTAATGCGACATTTAGTTCTTTGGATAACACCATCAAGTTAATTTTTTTAAATACGGTTCTGGATTTTTTATTACGGTTTAAGGGACTTATAGGCTTTAGAAACCTAATACAATTAAAACATTTTAATGTTTCGTCATCAAATAATACATTTAAAATTATCAATTTATTTCCTTACGGCCCTGTAAATTATGTAAAAAAATTTAAGTCCCTTTTATAGTTTTAAGATTTTTTAGTTAGACAATTATTATTACAAGGAAAAAGAAATATTAATGTTGATTATTGATGTATTAGTGTGTATTAAATTAACAAGTTATTAAATGTTTTGATTTTTCTTTATGATTTCACAATTTTTTTAAGATGTATTATCCAGTAAGAAGAAATTGTTATAGATAGCGATTACTATAATCTGTCTTTAAATTTTGCCCAAGAACCTTCAAATTTTTGTTTCAACTTCACTCTACTGCTATGTACCTCTTTTTCATTCATGACTGTCCCTTTTTCTAATTTAAAATATTTTGAGGTCTCAGGACAAAATTATACGAATTAAAAAACATTAATAAAAAATATAATTACTTCCCATGATTTAAAAACTATACGTTTTATTGAACTGCTGAAATATTTGACCTTAACTGTCTGACTAATTTTAATAAAATAATTAATGGCTTAAACCATACGTCTCACTTCCTGTAATGCAATTTAAATATTTAATCCTAAAAATAATTGCCAGGACCGTAATGGGTAAAAAGGGATAATTTTAAATATTGATGTGTTATGTGATGACGAAACCTTAAAATTTTTAAAATAATTTAATTGTATTAGGTTTCTAAAGCCTATAAATCCCTAAAACCGTAATAAAAAATCCAGGTCCGTATTTAAAAAATTGACTTTATGGTAATAACCAAAGAACGAAACGTCGCATTTAAAAATTAAAAAGGCCATATTGTAGATCATAAAAAACGGCTATTAAATGGTGTTTCTTGTTTTTTTCCAAGTCAAAAAAAAAGGCGCAAAAAATTAAAAACCAACACTGAGAAGTTCGGTTTTTTTCGGTTATCTCCAAAGGCATTCGAAATATGTAGAATTTTATTTTGCCAAATTATTAAGCCCCAAAATACGCAGCTTTACCTCAATTTAACCATCTTCGTATCGCTTACCGTTTTCGAGATCCCCATGCACGCACAAGAATTTGTAGCACCCTGTATAGAATATTTGATATAATAATAACTAATACTCCGCTAAGATAATATTTGCCATTTCTCTTCTTAAGTTCATTTGTTCTCCTGAATATAAATGGTTTTGCATTTAAAATACGTAGGTAGTGAATACCTACCCTTTTGTATATTAAAAAAGTTTTTTCAATAATATAACAGTAAAGAAAGACTTTGACTTCTTATTTCTTTCCTTCTAAATATCTACTCCATTTCAAGTATGGACTATTTCTTCAAGTCTTAATATTATAATTTTATTTTTAAGGTTATAAAATAATTTTTATAAGAATTGTTGATTATGTATTATTATCCCCTTAGTAGTAGCTTATATGTAAAATCCTTTAGAATTTTATAATACAATTAAAATACCTATATGGATAAGGATTTGGGACTCTATTTAATACTAAATTTCTTAGGACGAACTTCCATCCTTAACTCTTCTGGTGGCCTGTTTAGAGGTACAACCGCATTTTGACATGCCTCTCTTTTATTGTGCTTCTTATCATTCTTTCGCAAACTCTTCTATTTAAAATTATAAGTTTAATAAATTACCAAAAACCTGTAATAATTTTTCCACATATAAAAATTGCTGTCATTTGTGTTTTGGCTCTTTAGCATTAATTTATATTTGTAATTAATGATAATGAAGTTAAATTTTTTAATAAATGTGACACACAGTATTTTTGACCTTAGATTTAACATTGAAATTTATACATCTACCAATCATAGTAGTCGGAAATTTAAATGGAATATAAAAATGTTTATATTTCATAAGCATTACGGTGAAACGTATTACCTTTGTCCCTCTTTATTATCATATTTCTGAGAGAGATACGAATACTCATGGAATGTATTATGAAGGGATATAACCTTTTAATGAGCTAAAACGTGATTTGGGTCATTACTTATATTTACCCAAAATAACTTTTAAGACATCAAATTTATAATGACAATGAACAATGTCATTTTCTGAACCATAGCTAATTTGATGTGTTGCTCTTGGTATGATGCAATGTATTCTTAATTGCCTGGTTTCGCGAGAATAATAATGCTGAACGATAAGCAAAGTAGCTGTAAAATTTATTTTAAAATATTATAAACCGCAATAATATTAACTTTAAACTTTCGCGATGGTTCTTTTTTTTAATAATAATATGCAGTTCAATAATCTAATAGCATAATAGCAACGCTATAACGTAATAAGGGAGAGCAATATCTTCTTTACACTGACAAAAACAAAAACAAGACAAAACAACGACATGAAGTAACCTCAAAAGTTTCATTTTATTTCTTTCTACAAATCTTATAATTTTATCTGTTTAATCTAGTTTATTGTACTCATCTTTAATTTTTATTACTTGGGGATGGTGTACCAACTTTTATATTTTTGTTTCTTATAATGAGTAACTGCAGTTACATTACTACATAAACTTAAGTTTAACTGTCACTTGTAGTTTAAACTGAACCTATACAAGTGAACTTCTTTGGGATAAAGTATAAAAAAAGTGCCGAAATTTCCGAGAGTATCTTGTCTACCTGCTTTTTTCAGAAATCATTGTAAAATAGTTACACTAGATTAAAAAAACTTTAGCTAAAGAATAGTAGTTATACAGGGTGATTCCTAAGTTGATACTTCTTTTTTAGCTGCGTATAGAAGGCATTAAAATAAACAACCAATCAAATACCTTTTTTCAAAAAACCCAAAAATAAAGTACTTATTACATTTATTTATTACACTCCAAATCACATACGGTTCTGTCTAACTTGCCCGTTGAATAACATTAGAAAAACTTCTGGGTGTAGAGAAGAAACATCCGCACTTTTACGACACTCACAATAAATTAGCACCATAATTAGTTCATTGTATTCAATTTTTTTTTACCATTTTCAACAATTTGTTATATTAATTGCTTCAGAATACCACATCGCGCCGCGAATTGCCAAAATAAACAACTGACGACCGGTCCGTAAAATGCATGACTCACATACAAAAAACGGAGAAAAACAACATAAACTAATGGGCTACGTTTCGATTACCAGGCCCGCACTTAGATTTTTTACTTTTGTAACTCGTTTTTTTCATAAAAGGTATTTGAAAAAGTTGTTCATTTTAATGCCTTCTATAGACAGCTAAAAAAGAGGTATCAACTTACTTAGGAATCACCCTGTATATTTAAAGAATATTTGTTTTTCTTCATTAAAAGAAATAATAGGATAACATAGTCCTGGCTCAAAATATTTTCAATGACAGGTAAAAACTGTTTGATGTAAAAAATAATAACTTAATGTCTATATTCAAACTAAGGTCAAAACTACACTTCTAGAATATCGATGGCGCTTTAGAATATAGAGAATATTGTTGGTATTACTATAATAAAATTAAGTTATCATAAGGATTGTTTTCTGCGAAAACCTTTGAACCTACAGCTTTAAACTATTACTTAAAACAAAAATTTTAAAAATAGAATAGTTTGTTCAGCTTTCGTTGATCTTTGTCACTAAAATAGTATAACATGTCACTTGTTAGGTTCAATGTTGGTCTTTTTTTATTACAGATTGGTCTTTGAATTCCAAACCACGGCCCTTTTCCTTAGTATCAGAGTAGACCGGCTTTTTTAAAAATAGCTTTTTTTATTAATTATATTTTTGCTTCTAAAAAACAATATCTAACATTTAAAACTGTCTTTCCGTCAAAAAAAACGTTCGGCTCGTGGCCTTAGGATGAGAGTTCAGTATTTAAAACAATTATGTAAACCTATTGCTGGTTTGTACCATGCTAGGTTGTACCACCTACTCCATGTGCATAATTTTATACGGATTCTTCGCGGTTTATTTATCCAAATAATAAAATATGGTAGATACAGAACTTTTAAGGTTTTGTCTAAACCTTTCGAGCCTGCCAGAAAAAGAAACCATTGAATTGTTTTAAATAAAAATAATTAGCACGAACTTTACGTTGGGTTGCATAACTTTTTTTACAATGAATAACTAATTAGCAACTTTTACATACATGACATTTTACATATTTAACCATATTTGACCAAAGCTGAGTTATTTTTCTATTCAACAATAATTATATTAAGTTATTGATGCTATTTCTTTTTTTTTCATATTCAAATGTTTTTCTCTCTGGTTAAAAGATTCTGGAGACTTGGACAAAACTTTAGAATATATAGTGTATTCCAGAGTAGGTGGTCCAAGAGGACAAACTGACAAGAAATTACTATTTTGAAAGAGGTGTTTGGTGTCTGCAAGGTCTAAAACTAAATTAAACAAAATTTCAATCAAGTTTGTTTATGCAAGAAATATAAATTAAAATTGATAAATTTGAGAGATGTAGGAAAATTTATTATATTATTATTCTAATTATTTTAAGTGAGGCCAGAGGATCTAATTGCAGTACCGTAATGTGAATTTTTATATTTTTTAAAAGTTGTATCATTTCCAACTCAAACCTTCTATACCACCTCCAAATTAACCGGAAGTAAAATCATTTATCATTACTTTGTTTTTGTAAAATTATGCACAGTTTAGGAAATAAAGGAAAATTTATCCATGCGGCCATTTTTAACGAAAAAAATTTAGATGTAGGGGTATACCCGGTCTACAATTATTACAAACATTATATTATTATGAAATCGATCTAAGTGAAATTCTATGGATTTTAGTTTTATACCCTACAGAAAATAATCTTAAAACACCATGCAGAAAACGTAACTCTTTTGTCCGTTGGTCCTCTTGAACCACTCATCTTGGGATATACTTTATGTATTTGCATTCACTGTTTTTAATCGTTTTAAATAAGGCGCATACATTCCGTTTTAAATATAACCAAAAACCATAAAAAAATATAAATGAAATAGCCATATTAATCCACATACTCCATATATCTGAGCAAATAAGGGTGGTTAAGTTATTCCCCACTTAAAAGACGTTGAAACATTGAAATTTGATAATACTAATTTCTCAAATGAACATCAACATCATTTTGATATTTACATTCCATTTCAATCTACGTCTATTTGAATAATTTAAATTTCTTATTGTATTAACATAAACGTTAAGTATGATTTTATGCATAGTTGTTACCTTTAAGTTTACATAAAAATATGTTTTTTTAAATCTTTGTCTAGCTATTTGATAATGCAGTGATATTCCTACTAGGATTAAGTAACCACTGACCACGTTAAGCATTTTTAAGGGAATATTACCGAAAAAATATATTTATCAAAATATAATACGTACAACAAGACTTTCCTTTACGGAGAATGTAAAAGTGTTACATATTATCATAAACTAAGCAAAACCTAGACATCCGACCTAAAAGGGTTAAATCGTGACTGAAGGCGCTAAAGGTTCCGTGTTTAGTTTCTCTATTATATTATATAAATAAGCATGCAGATTTAATATATTTGTGACTTATTCATTTAATTTATTTTATCTCAGATACTGTTCAAAGTAAGAATGTGTGATTTTGTCACAAAAACCTAAAATTAATTAATAAAAGCATGGAGGTTACATAAAATATAAATTATTGGATTTATATGATAAAACCAAATAGTTTTAAATGTGTCCATTTAATAAAGTAAATAAATGAAGTGTTTTTAATTATTTTAAACTGAAAACTCATCCAAAGGTTTGTATATCAAGTTCTTGCGTTTTTTTTTTAATATTTGAATACAAAAATAAGTTATACTATTTTTATGACATATAATTTGCATTTACATTTTTGCCTAACTTTATATTTTTTTGCTTCTTTTTGCCTTCACCTTTGTTTACAATCCTGTTTTTTTATGTTTCGTGTGATAATTGCAATCTAAGGGCATTGCACAAATATAACTTGGCCTCCTACACAGGAGGATACTGAAGTCCCTACTGCTTGTCCTTTATTTTACCCACCCCCATCCAAGGTTGAAGCTGAAATCGAGAAAAAATTACAAATTAAAAAGCAATCAAAATTTGAAAGTGAATATTTTACCGAGGAGTCTGAGTTGATGGACGAAACAATGTCTTTTAATTCTGAAGAGTTAAGTTTCTCTGGCCGAAGAAGTACCACAGAATGTATAGAAATCTTATCAGAAACACTTGATACGCAAAAGCTTGTAGAAAATACAATAAGAGTATCTCCACAGCAAATTCTTCCACCTTTAAATGTTGGAGAAACAACTGGAATAAAATCTCAGAGCGATTCTAATTGGGTCACTTCGTGTCCAATATCTCTACCAAATATGGAACGCTGTCAAGAAAAAGGGGCTTGTGATTTTAAAAGACCTGCAGAGTTTGAGCATAATACTACAGAATGTCAGCTAACTAGTAAAGTAGAAAACGCTGTGCCACAAAAATGGGAGGGATTTTTAACCCAAGCAGCGCGAACAGTTGCTACAGACTCGAGTACATTTTCTCGAATACCATCAAGACATTCTGCTAGTCCAATGGCATCTGCGTTAGTCATTGCACCCGCTCAGCCATTCAGTTCTGTTTCTCACAAAAATTTGGAACCTGTTCCTTTTCCAGAACAAACAGAACCATATTTTCCCCCAGAACACCCGATAATACCATTAGAAAAGACAGTTAAAGAAGAAAATGAAAAAGAAGAAGAACGACTGCCCATTCCAAAACCGTATAGTCCTTTTACAAAAGCGCTTGAAATTGCCCCAGATCGTCCATTTACACCTGTCGGTTGTAAACCAGCTCCTTCTCCAGTCAAAAAAAAACCAAAAGATCCACTGGATAAACTTCTTGAAGAATTGCCAAAGCCTGCTAAAAAAGTTGATATGAGATGTGCGCTAACTACAGCGCCTGAAAGACCATATACACCACAATTAACCGAATATTCTGCTACTTCCTCAGATAAACATCAGAAAACACAGCATATTGATCGTTCTCAATTAGTGAAACCTCTAAAACCAGAAGAGCTGCCTGCTTCTTTTAAAATAAATGTTAAGGAACCCAAACCGCCAAGCTACTATGCTCCATCGGTCATAGAGGAGCGAATTAACTCGGAGCATCATGAATCTAGTACTACTTCGGAAAGAAAGGAAACGAAAACTGTAGAAAAAGAAATATTAAATGCAGTGGAAATAGGTCAACCAACAGTTACTACTTCGCAAGAACCACAAACTACTAATTATGCACCAATGTTTCAAGGATTTACTTGTTCTTTTAAAAATAAAACCGAACACTCCCAGTTCTCTGTGGAGGTGTGTACGACGCCACCAGTCCTAAGTCCGCCGCCAAAACCTCAGATACCGATTTCTTATATTGCAACGGTCGAGCAAAAACCTACCATTATAACTAGAGAACAAGTAGTTCAAGAATCCACCGATAGGCAGCAAATTACGACAAGCCAAGAAAATATTAAATATGAAGCAAAAGTAAGTAAAGGAGAAACCAAAGGGCAAAAGGTTCAAAAACAAGCAGAAGAAATTATTCAAATAAAACCTTTGCCAGTAACTGCACTATTACGAAAAGCTGAAGCGTTGCCCAGTTATCAAGTGGATTTACAGGCTGCAGCTGAGTCAGAGTTACGTATAATGGAGAAAAAGCGCAAAGCAGAGGAGAGACTTCAACAACAAAAAAGAGAACGAGAACAGAAACTAGATCAGCAACAGAATATACAGCAATCTCAACAAGAAATAGAAAAAATGCAATCTAGTGGGCAAGTATCACAATTTTCCACGCTTAATACTCAGCAGCTACAAACACAATTAGCTGAACATGTGCCCCTTAAACCCGAAACACATCACCTCACTAAACCAATTATTACTGTTGAACCAAGTGATACAAATAATGTAACTGAAAAACTTGATTTTCAACCTGTACCATATGAAAACCCATTTACTTCAACATTTTCTCCAAGGGCAAGATCTATGACGCCAAGTATGATTCACAAAGCTCCAGCGTTACTACCTTATTACCAAGATAACTTAGTAGCACATTTTCATGCACCAGTTTCAGTAAGTGTTCTTGATCCAACTACACCTGATATGTCTCGCTCTCCAACTCCACATCCTCCACATTTAGAAATGCGCAGTAGGAGTCCCTCTCCTTTTCCAACAAAGGCAAGCCAAGATCGAGCTAAATCACCAGCGCAAGGTCCTCCCCTTAATCCTCTGAATACATCAAGCCCTTTGCCTACTCCTCAGGATTCAAGACTGCAACAAGCTAAAGAAAATTTGAAGACATATATCCCTGAATATAAAAGTCACAGAGATATAATGGAAATCAACAGGGGCATAGATTTCAATAAAAGTAATGACGAAATTCAACAACACACTTTAAGTCAAGTTAGCCAAAATGTAGCGTATCCAACAACATATTCCAAAAATCAACTAAGTGTCCAAACTGGAAATGTACAACAGATTGTGCAGTCTTCCGAACAACAGCGACTAGAAGCAGCTAATATCCAGAAGCACGAAACTAAGATCTATAATAACGGTAATGTAAGTTCTACAATAGATATCTCAGAAAAATGTAATGTTGAACAGTTAGAAGCCTCTCGTCAATCACAAACTCAATGCACTGAAAAAATTGCCGATGGACTAACACAAATACAAAGAAAAAAAGTTGTCACTGAAGAGTATGAACAAAGCCATAAAGAAACTAATATTCAAATAGAGAAAAATATCACTTCTGTTACGACTAAATATCCTTTTACTAAGGTTAATGTTTCCGCGGTAGAACCACCCAATGTTCAGTCATTTCACATTACTGACCCGCATCATGTTTCGCGCTTAAAATCTAGGGACGGAATTAGTTCCCAGGATATAGATCAGCGCCTAGATGCACAAAATGTAGTACAACCATCTCAAGAAGTATCCAAAACAAAACCATTTAAACTTTCTGAACCAGAAAATCAAGCTCAGGCTCCACCAGAATCTACTATTACTCCTCAGTCTCAACCTGTTCCTCCTCAACCTCCCACACGTCGGGTATATGCTCCCGGTTCCTTGCCTCCTAGTAAGCATGTAACCGCTCCAGGTGCTTGTCAAAAACCTAGTCAAAATGTTACCAAACCCAATGTTCCTAAACCCGATGTAGGTGCTGGCGCCGGACGTCAATCTGCTGGAATAACGGCTGCTCCAAAAAGAGGTAGAGGACTGCTCAATGCTGCAGCTTTGCCCGGTTCTAGGGTCCCACTATGTGGTCACTGTCATGGTCAAATAAGGTAGAGTTTTGGTGTTCTTGATGTTTGGTTTGTTCTGTCTTTGATTGCTTCTATTATGCTTGTTCGTAACAGTAAGGTATTTTATTTTTTTAAATTCGGATTCTCACCTCTTTGTTTGCTGCCGGGACAATTTCCGAGGAAACATACAGCTGAACGTGTAACGTATATTTGTCAATTTTCCCTATATTCTTAAACCTACCAAAATCTCGGTTAACATTTTTTAAAGCATATTCCACTTCTGAGTCTCGAACTCGGACCGCCACAGTCGTATTTCAGCCACTTAGCTACCATCGCGGCTAAGGTATTTATGCAAAAATGGTGCATTTTTATTGAGTTAGTATAATCTTCTGATTTTTCAGTCTGACTAAGTTTAGTTGTTCCGCTCTGCCCAATTGTTTTATATTTCAAATTATTATTATTATTTTGGGTGGTCCTGTGAGTAATTATCCTTATTATTTAATTTAATCATTATACTTTAATTAGAAAAAAATGTTTATATTACTTGATAATTATATAGAATTCAAGTTTTTTGTGCATAAAAGTAAAATCGAAAGTCCTGTTTTCTTTGGAATATTTAAATTTAATATTACGAGCCATTTAATAGTATGTCACCGTGACATTGCGTGGTGTATACGTTCCTTATTTATATAATTTTAAATTATGTGTGTATTAATGCGTTTGTTCAGTTTTTGTTTGTAATTTTATTTAATTTCAAAAATTAACCAAAATTATTTTTTGCATGGTTTTATTTATTTTTTAGAGCATGCGAGTGATATATACCACACTAACTCATCTGAAACTGTAACGGATCTTGACGAAGACTCCCAAACATTACCACCTACACTTCCACCACCAACAGTACCAGTGTATAGTCAAATAAATATTACCATTCCTCAACATTCCTTTCATACCCATTCCCAACTTGATTCCATTGGATCATCTCCAAGATCAGATTACTCTTCTCATTCTTCTTCATCTGGCAAACAGCAGCAGTCCATAGACACAGCAAAGGAAACAATTATAACAGAACTAAATAAAGGTCTAATTCCTAAATTAAAACGAGTTAGTTTATCCGAAACTCAAAGCCCAAGATTGAACTATATTGTTAACAATGTTAACACTGTTATTGAGAATAACGTAAAAAGGGTGAAATCCGAATTGGTTATTCCTATTAATAATTCTAATACGCATACAAGTACAAATATCATTAACTCAATTACAAAAAATAAAATTGCTACAGAAGATAGTTTGCCTGATCATCTGACCTTTGCTAATAAGTCGTCAAGCCATCAAGAGTTTACCGAAAGAACCTTTAAAAGTTTCGAAAGTGAAGATGTAGAAGATACGTTCAGAGATTCGTCTTCTAAACGTATTTGCTGGAAGTGTAATACAGAAATATATAGGTAATTCTTTAGAAGTATGTTAATTTAATATAATAGCGTAATTAGGAAGACAGGTAAAGGTATAATAAATGTTTAAAGAAAGAATAATTTTAATATAATAAATAATCATTTGTTTAATACTCTAGCATTAATAAATGTTCTTTAATCCATTTATATGCTTGCCTATTGTACGTAAAATTTAAAAAGCAAACAGCATATTCTTTTATGCGAATATTTAAAAAGTGTATCCACAAAATTATTAACTTGACAAAAATTGGCAGTAGTGAGACCAGTGGGATACTATGACCGACAACTCGATGCCACGTCACCCTTAGAATCAGACCATTGTATCGTGTTGTAACAATTTGTGGTGGCATAACAAGGATCTTAGCAATGGCTAATATTAATAATAACCACTTGCAGTTAATATATACACTCATATATCTTTGCTTAATTATCTTTTTTTGCGTAGTGCTCACCATTTACTACATTACATGGACCTTTAATGTGCTTTTGAATAAATTTTAGATGAAAGCGTTCTAAAGTTTAAAATTTCTGTAGCGTTGTGGGGGCATTAAAAGTCTATCTGCAATTTCCCCTTAATCAGTAATTTATACTTAGGTAGTAAGAATTAAATTTAGGGAAAATTTTACATAAAAAACGCTGATTCTAAGGCAATGACATGTTGCTGAGCTAAAATATTCCGCTTGTATATCTACTGATACAAAATCCCATGATATTTTTAATATTCCGTCGATTTATATTGTTTTTATTATTTTGAGAACTTCTATGCATGTTTTATATTGAATTTTTATCATTTATTTATGTTAAAATATGTTTTTATAATTTTTAGAGGGCCTTTCATCACAGCCCTAGGTAAGATCTGGTGTCCACAGCATTTCATTTGTGCCACTCCATCTTGTAGACGCCATTTGCAAGATCTTGGATTTGTGGAGGAAAATGGCCAGTTATACTGTGAATACTGCTTTGAACAGTATCTGGCCCCTCCATGTTCCAAATGCCAAGGCAAAATTAAAGGAGTAAGTAACAAAAAATTTAGATTTAACCTTAATTATATTATTAATTCTAAAAAAGTTTAAAAACTTTTTTTTGCCGTGGAATGCTTGGCTACGGAGCTTTGAAAACAATCACTTCTTTAATTAAGGTGGTAAAAGTTTTTCTTTTTACCATACTACTCTAAAACAAAGAAATATATTGCAGTTTTTACATTTTTCTTGCAAATTTAATATGCTTTCCGATTATGATGACATAGTTATTCCGTATAATTTAAGTTTTCGGAATAAAATATAAAAAAATGTTATTACAAATAACTCTAAAGCGAATGAATATATTGAACTGCGGTGTTCCCTTTTTTCTTGCAAATTTAATATACTTTCCGATTATGATGTCCTAAGTATACCATATAATTTAAGTTTTTGGATTAAATTTAAAAAAAAACTGTTATTATTACAAATCGTGCTCAATTTAATTAGGAACTATCGTGTACTAATGGATACGACAATTAAATTCGTTTAGAAGTTACAGCAATTCAAATGATTACACTTTCAGTAGCCAATGAGCTAAGGCTCTACTAAAATGATGCACAATTGTCTAAGCTTTCTAATGATGTTACCTTAATATGGGGATTTTCGGAGAAATTTCGAATTTTAATAAACATTTCTCAATTGGACCCTCCTGCGGCAAAATGCCTAGTAGTTTCCGAGAAATACCCGGGGGCTAACCTCAATGAAACACCCTGTATATAAACCCTAATTTAATTTTCCTTGTGATAGTTTAAAACTAAACATTTTGTATAAATTAATGCTTTTACAAATTAACGAAATTATTTTATAAACTATTCTTGATCAGATACGAAAAGATACACACAAATCCAAATTCAACCTTTAAAATTTTCTGACTGTATTAAAAAAAAAATTATATGTGATTGACAGACATCGAAGAGATACTATATCAAGTGTTTTTTTTTATATGATACGATAAACACTTGTTTAACTTTAAGCCTAATCAAATTTGTATGAGTCCAGTTTCCATCTATATTTTATGATCTACTACATTTGTTCTCTAAAGGGTGTCCGTATTGCAGTAATATATTGTCTACTAAATATTTGCAGGATTGTTTAAAAGCCATCGGAAAGAATTTCCATCCAGAATGTTTCAACTGTGTTTACTGTGGTAAATTATTTGGAAACTCACCATTCTTTTTGGAAGATGGCAATCCCTATTGCGATGCTGGTAAGGCACATAATTATTTTTAAATTATACATTAAGTACATATGTAGAATACATTTTAACACTAGGACCTGGTTATTACTTAAACTTCATAAACCAATTATTTTAAAATTACTTGAACTTTTATTATAAAAAAAAAGGAAAAAGCCCGAAAAACAATTGGATCGTTTGATCTAATAGCTGAATAATAACGATGCAAATTATTAAATTGATAGCCCAAAATCCGAATTTTTTGTTTCCAAATTAGCTTTTATCATTACACACGATGTTTGTAGTTATGTAATTTACTTACTTTTCACTTACACTAAAACAATTACCTTTTGTATGTTTTTTTCACCATGGTATAATTTACGACAAGCCGTTTATCTATTTCTAGACAATTTGTTAATATATGACGTTTAATTTTTAGAAGAAAATTTTTGGAGGTTTCCTTATATTTGATATGACATTTTTATTGGTGAATTCAGTAAGCTAAATTATAACGCCTTAAGCTTATAGACTTAATTAACTTAATTATGAAGGTATCTGCCACACGTACATTCAGTCTAGAGTATAGTACACTGGAAACATTTTTAAAATAATATTTTTTATTTAAACACTTGTAGCTTTTTAATGTTTCATTTATATTTATTAGAGAATTACTCTACATGTTTCGCCATTTTAGAGCTTTTTAAGGAGTACTTACAAAACTAAAATTGAATTCTAAGATTTACAAATTTATATTTTTGCACTACTATTGTAAAATATTTAAATGGTATAATTAATCATACTTAAGAACTATTTTTACTATTTATTGCGGCCTATCTTTGGAAAATCCGGAGTTAGTCTACAATCTATACCTATCTATGTTGATATTTTGGAATATTTGTTGTTCATTAGTCGTGTTATTACGTAAAGATTTCCTAATCTCTAATTGTTCAGTATACAATTTATTCATGCCGAGAATAAAAGCAAAAGATTTGGACCTTTTAGAACAATGAGAGATTAAGAAATCTCATAACATAATAACACAGCCCTCACTACTAACGAACAACAAATGTTTCAAGATACCCCAATTTTACATAGGTGGATATGGTCGACTAACCCCGGATTATCCAAAGATAGTCAGAAATAAACAGTAAAAATAGTTTCCAGGTAACATTAATTATACATTTGTAAAAAGTTTAACTTTAGTATTGTAAATACTCTTGAACAAGGCGAAACATGTAGAGTACTTTTCTAATAAATATAGATGAAACATTAAAAATCTACTGTTTTACTAAAACATATATGGTACTATAGGTACAAAATACACAATAAAAGGATTTTTTCAATGACGTGGGTTTTGTTAGACTTTTCTTCTTTTATGTGTATTTCTTGCTACTCCAGAAGTTTTACAACTGTTGTCTTACTGTCACTAATGTTTACTTATTCAATTATAGTATAATTTTTACAAGTTCATTTCATTAACACATATATAGCACAAATAAATTTCTTTTTTATTATTATTAATTTGTTTTTACACTGAATTAATAAAAGCAAGCCGTATTATAACGAATTATTTATGAAATAGTACCCAACTCTATTACTGTTATTTAGATTTTAACATCCCTAAATTGAAACTTTGTCCTTATCTAGTAACTTTTTTTAGATTGGAATGAATTATTCACCACGAAATGCTACGCTTGTGGATTCCCTGTTGAAGCTGGTGACCGTTGGGTAGAAGCTCTAAACAACAACTATCATAGTCAATGTTTCAATTGTACGGTAGGTTTGAATATCTGTTAGTATTTCAACATAAACATTATGAATGATTACTTTGAATATTTTTTAAATACAACTTGGTAAAGATCTATAAAGACAGAAAGTATATAATTTTTGTCTTTAGATTAAATACTAATATTTGTAAACCTTCTAGTGCATCCATCATAAGCTTAAATTCAGAAGAAGATAGGAACTTATTTCCTGCTTATGGATATATAGACCGTATTTTAATAAATCTATTCAAAATTTATAAATATATTGAGTTATATTTATAACTCCGATACAACTGAACTTCTTTAAATTAATTTATTAAAGAAATACTAAAATAACACACTTAACTTTATTTTATAATATAACGGAATTTCAAATGTAACTTTCGTTTCATTAGCGTAATAAACAGGCCCTGTATTGAGTACTTAACAGACACTAGGTAAACAGATAAACTCAGCTATTATACATACCTATAGAGCTTACACCAAAATATTCCACCTGGGGACCTTAGGGCCTGGGGGAGTGTTAGCCAACGACGGATTAACCAGTTGGTCAGGGAGATAATGCTCCCGAGAGAGAACGATCATTATAATATTAAAAAAGCTTAACATTTTCTAAATTAATAAACTTTAAAGAAATTAAGAAAATTGATGACACATGACATTTATTTTCTAAATAAAATTTATAGAAATTTTTTTCTTTTATATAAAAAAAGTAATATATCCATTCTTTACTAATCTTTCTAGATGTGCAAAAAGAACTTGGAAGGACAGAGCTTTTTCGCCAAAGGAGGACGTCCCTTCTGCAAGAACCACGCACGCTAAGGAGTCTTTTGCAATTTGCAAATTAAGAAACGTTACCAGTCGTTTGCTTTAAACTACAAATATAAAAGCTTTATAATTTATTTTAAGTGCTAAAGTTCTATTAGGTAATTTATTATTTACTTTTTGTTTAGTTTTTAATTGGTATTACTCTTAATGTATTTGGATTATTAGAAAAAACGTCGGATCGTTATAAAGTTGTGTAAGACATTTAGATACAAATAAACATTATTAATATTGCATTACACTGTAGTGGAGAACCTTAAAAACCGGTATTACAGCGGGTTTAGTGCGAGTACGGGTACTAGAAAGCCATAAATATGGTACAGAACCGCTTCTCTATAGATGTTTTCTGGTCACGTCAATGCTTTCTAAAATCTGTTTTTTATATTGGAACTGATTCAGTATCAGTGGGTTTACTAGCTTACTAATAACTTGTACTCTACACTTATTTTAAAATAGAAAAAAACTGGTTCCAAGAATTGAGGATAGGTACTGAAGGATACCGGTACTTGCGAAAAATAAAAAATAAAAAGAATCGGTTCTACAGACCTTTAATTCGAACCTTTTAAAGAACCAAAATAAATAATCGAACCAACAAAAAAACTGTTTTTTGCCCACTGTTCTTGAATATAAAAAATATTTATTGATATATTCATATCAAAGTAATCTGTGTAAAAAAAATTATTTTTATTTGGGCATCGCTAGATTTAATAATTTAGTCTTTACAATAAACAAAACTTAAGACCATTTTAAGCACAGTCGATTGTTACTTTATCAAGTTTGATATTATAAACCATGTTTTACAAAACTCTATTACAGGTCTGTGGTAATATAATATATATTCAATAACATACGTGCGGCTATAGCCAAAAGTCAATTTTCCAATATAATAATATGTATAAACTACTGAGTAAAGCCAAGTTCCACCCAAAAAATACTAAAACAAATTTAATTTGCATTAATTGCAAAAGCCGATTGTTTGATGCGATATTAAAGGATTCTAAGGTATGTTGTATGAGATACCCACTTGCCCTCAGAATATTCTAAAATAAAAACTGGCCATTTTAGATTCTATGGCAGATAATTTTTTCTCTTTTGAGACAAGAGAAAAAATTTCCCTAGAAAAATTATGATAATTTCTGAATTTTTCAGTGGATCTATACTTTTCTAAGGAGTTTGAGTCGGAATGGGATTGAATAGTATGTTAAGCAGGTGATAGAACATCCATAACTTAGTAAATCTGGAGATCGGCGTAATTTTTAATAAAAATACTTTCACCATCATCCAGCTTTATAAAAACGCTTGAATCAGTTTGCTTTTTAATATTTTTGTCTGTCATATTTTTTCTGCACTGTAAAACGTTTACTATTTGTACTGTAAATTTGTGAAATATTATGTATTGTCTATTCTTTGTATGTTATTTAAAATAATTATGAATTCCTTGTAGATATGTCAATAATAATATGCAAAGTTACTTTTAAATTATGTATGAATTGTGCCATTAAATATTAGTGTAGGAGGATTGTTTGACAGCATCATATAAAGTTCATCATGTATAAATTATTAATAAATAAGATATAAACACATATTTGTTTTCATTTTCTTTATTTGAAGTTGAAGTCATATATAATTAAAACTTTATATTTTAGAATGTTAGGCAGTGGAACATTAAAATTGCATTTTTAAAAAGCATTTAGAAGTAAAAACAAGATTAAATTGATCTAACATTTTACAATGGACAAGCCAGATTCGACTGCTCCGAATATCTATATACCGGATGACAACGAATGTTGTATGCTAAAAAATTAAATATTCATGTATACTTCGTTGATAAAAATGTTGGGCAAAGTGTTTTGAATGATCTATTAAATATATGGATAACAGTGCTTCTGTATTAGACTTAAATTTTTGATTCATACTTTAACTTGGTTTTGACCATATTTCTTTGATTTGATTCGTACAATTTTAATGACGTATAAGTTATGACGCACGGGCTCACTGTAGATACTAATAAATAATTATTAAAAAATATTTATTTTAAGTTATGTGCTGGTTCACTCTTTACCGTCGACTACATCATTGAACTTTCCTTGGTTGATTTTGACTCTACGTTCTCCATTTTACAGGCTGACCTATAAAAATACAGTGGCGACTCGCGGTCTTAAAAAATGGTGAAGTGCTAGGTATATTAATGCGGGTACTTAAACAAACATTGAATAAAAACCCGTGTAACAAAACGTCTCTATTATCCTTATCTGTCCAACGACTAAATGGAGTTTCCAACAAATTACAAACTATGTCATTAATTGGGTTCATTTTTAAAACACACAACTAAGTAGGTACGTACACTACTGAATTAACTGAAAAATAAAAACAAAACTTTTTAATCACACAGTAAATCACGTAAAAACGATATCTATAACCGTAAGTTTCGCGAAGCCACAAAATAAATACCTTAAGATTAAGCGAACCATTACTAAAAAAATGGTTCAAACGACTGATCTATTTTTAAATTGCCCTTCATCACCATATCGTCGACATTAAGACAATAACTGCTATCTGACATTTTTGGTGAATATGACTTTTTTATGTAGTTAGCTTCATACATATTTAGCGCGCGCAATATGAAATGATCTGCTAACTACAGAAAAAATGTTTTATTTACTTTATTAAGTGAAAACAATTCATGCTATCTAATCACCACACACAACCGCCGTAAGGTTTTTTCATTCTCCTATAAAAAAGCGTGTCATGCACTTAGCAGGTATTGTCATATCGTCGACGATATGCAAATTGTTCCATGCTGTTTACGTCACTGACGTCATGTTACCGTAGTAATGGTGAATATCAAAACTATGTTGGGTGTAACATCTTCACTTGCTTTGAGCTAACGGACACGGTCGCTGGGGCGCGCCGATATGCACCAGTGTTTATAATTATTGTCCATCGAAGTTAACGGTGGCCCTATTATGCATAGCTACATTCGGATTAAAATAATATTAATAATTCGAACATAATTATTTTTTAAGGGCTAAAATGGTAGCTGTAATGCTATATTAATATTTAATATTGTCAAAAAACTTTCCTCCTGGTTTTATTTTTATTTTTTTAGTGAATTCACCTACTTCACCTGATCAGCCGCAACTGTAAAAATATTCTGCGAATTTGATTACAACGGTAGCCCGACAACTGGTATCCATTGCATAATGTAAGTGGTAGTATAAGAGAAGTTAAATACTATTGCAAAATTTATGGTTCAAATATATGTTGGATATATTGGCATATAAGCAAAATAGGAAAAAAATCCCTTTTTTAAAGGAAAATAATCGTCTTATTCAAACCGGTGGTATCCAGACATCTCCAGTTATATTCATATCTTGTTGTAAAAATTCACTTAGTTGACTTTCCGGTGCTGCAGGATGCCTTTTTACCAAATCTTTGGCCAGTTTGGTAAATTTAATAACCTACAAATAAATTAAGTAACAATAAAAATTCCTCACTATACCTACACTTCAAAAATTATTCTATATAGAGATAAGGAATCCCCAAAATATTCAAGGTGTTCGGAAAATACGTGTACAATATTTGATTCTGTTCTGACAGGTCGACCAAGTAATTAAGATCACTCGAAAAATTATTATCAGATAATTCTTTAATTACAGTTAATAGGTGTAATTATGCCGGTAATTTAAATTTCCAACCAAAAATAAAAAACTTTAAAACATTCATTTACCTTACAAAGATACCTGGGTTGTAATTACATTAATGACTTCTGTTTATTTATAGCCGGTACTACTAGAAAACGTCAGTCGCAAGTTCAGTCGTTCGTCCATCGGCTGTCAGTCCGCGGACTGCCGTCAGCCGGCTGGTCGTTATCGATAGTCACAATACACCTTTAGTTTTGTTCACTGATAACGGCCATCAATTCTCTGCCGGTTTCGATAGCGGCCTCCTCATCACTAAATACGCACAGTTGTTTATCGTGAGTTCAAACATGTCACAAAATTGTTATTATATCACACGAGCAGAGAATAAGGAAAATAAATACAATTCGGATGAAAGAGTGGTTAAAATGGCGTTGCACTTTCTCCTTCATGTAGCTTATATAAGAACCCAGACAACCAAGTGTAAGAAGTTTAAAAAACTTTCTTAGGTGAAGGATAATTTAATATAACAGTGGAGGAAGACCTTATGCTCTTATTTCTTTCCTTCTGAATTTCCACTCCACTTTAAGTATGGACTATTTTTTCAAGTTGAAGAATAATTATTTTGAGCTTCTTTTTAATATTTTAACCTTGTTAAGTTCCTTTCTAAATGCCCTTCTCATATCATGTATCTTATGTTCCACAGACAGTAGCTTCAACATCTACCGTTTTATACAGTTAAAGTAATTCTCCATAAACCTTCTTTTGTAAAAGCTCTGTTGGCATATGCAGTTTTTTATTTTCCACCACCATTTATCGGTACAAATCAATAAAATTTTTGAAATTTTAATATTTGCTTGCAGCCATTTTCAACTACAAAAGTTTCGTCTGAAGTAAAAGTAGGCCTGCAGTTGGCAAACGACTACACACGTTCAGTTTTAACAACCGACAGCCGCCAGCAGGTCGTGGCTCGTCATTTAACTGTATGTGTATAGCGAAATTGACCGGCGAGCCATTATCTTCGGAAAACTACTTTACTTTAGAGTAAACATCAAAAATTTGCGAGAAACTAATTGTTTTTTAAATCTTTGATGACCTCTGCCGGCTAAATGAAGCCATTTCGTTTGCCTGTTCTTTAACATCGTACAGGTATTTTCCGGATACCCTATATATCTAATTAAAAAAATAACTATCTTAAAGTAACCTTATTGTCCCCTATCCAAGAGTATTATAACTTGTGTAACATGTGACAACAATAATATGATCCTAATTTAAGAGAATTCTATTTGGTGTGTATTTTTTTCGTTCAGACGTTACGCTGGTCACGTTGGAATATTTCTTAATCTATAATCGTTAAAAGAATGATAACATTTGACGCATGTATAGTTATTTCGCCAACAAATAAATAAAAAAGCTGCAAGAAACTATTTTAAGAAGCAAATGGAAAAAAAATTACCTACAATGGCATGTATATTATGTTGTCAAAAAAAAAGAGCTAATAACCGTATAAGTAAATAGAAAAAAGTTTTTTAGCGGCAGGCGGACAAAGTGGTGCATCTATCTTTTGCATTAAAGTACACAGGGACGCCAAAGGTAATAGGTTCCCTGGGGCACAGGTAGACAATGACAGGCTGTTTCGTTCTTGTTAGATCTCATCAGCAAGCCATAACCTGTAAGCAACTCCAAGTACAGCAAGGCATTTTTTAGAAATAAAAACGCGATGAAACCCAGTGACGCAATCAGTGGGAATCAACTCAATGCAAAAGATATAGCCATCTAACGTGAAAACATAGAACTAATAAACCAAAGTATGGTGGCCAACAAACACCAGTATAGGAAACTTTTACGCTTCACTAAATTTTTTCTACGGGTTTGTAGATTCAAATATAGATCGCGCCGTGTAGCCCACTGGGTGCCATCCATTCGTAGAAAAAATTTAATGAAGCGTAAAAGTTTCCTATACTGGTGTTTGTTGGCCACCGTACTTTGGTTTATTATTCCTACTGATGGCGTTACTGGGTTTTTATCACGTTTTTATTTCTTAAAAATGCCTTGAAAGAACAGTTTCGCTGTTTTTGGAGTTGCTTACAGGTTATGGCTTTCTGATGAGTTCTAACAAGAACGAAACAGCCTGTCATTGTCTACCTGTGCTCCAGGGAACCCATTACCTTTGGCGTCCCTGTGTACTTTAATGCAAAAGATAGATGCACCACTTTGTCCGCCTGCCGATAAAAAAAATTTTCTAGAGCTAGTCACGTTTTTTCTTTTAATTTTTATCTCAAAATGGCCCTTTGGGTGGTCTTTATGGTGGGCTTCTCTATATGTACTCACCAATAAAAGATCTATAGTTTTTTTAAAGGATAAATCACTTTTATTAATTTTTTTTTAATCGTATCCAATCAAATGAGATATAGGGTCACTCGCTATTTTTTTTTAATTTAATTTTTAGTTTAAAAATTACGATTTCAAGGGGCTTTAAGTAAAAACTCAAAAAATATATGGCTATGGTAATTTATGGGACCCCAACGATAAATCAATGGTTTAAAAAAAAATTAATTACAATTTAAAATATTTTTAAAACTAATTTGGTAGAGTATCAAATGAAAGAGCTCGTTATATTATTATAAGGGGTATTAAATGCTATTGTAATACAAATGGTATAATATTTCTTCTACAAGACTAATTTAGTAGAAACTATGGTAATATAATCAGAAAATTTACAATAAACTCTGAGAATCTGTATATTTTAATACTGGAAATCGGCTATTAGCTGTACAGTGTGAATGACATCTGTTATGGCACCGAAGCGGCGCGGAGGAGCGCAGTTGACTACTAAAGACGATGCGATGATGTATTTTAGAGAGACTTATGGTCATATCACTTTAACTTGAGAAAGATGACAGAAACCCATTAAACACGCGTTAAATTTTACTTGACACTTTAGAGAAGTGAGGTTAGGAGTACATTTCAAAAAGTGACAATTCTGTCAGATTTGTTTATTTTTTATTTTGCTGTAATTCAAACCTTTCTTTGGTGGTATTTGTAACATTTGAGTGCAAATTATAGTTAAAAACATTTGTGGATTACATGTTTAGTTATCTATGTTATTTGGACCGGTTAGTTTATTAAATTTAAGTTGAAAATAATTCCTAAATGTTGGCGATGTTCCAGTTATGGATAAATAAGAAGTCTTTGCTTTGAGTGGCAAAATAATGTTTTGATTTTTAATAAGCTGATAAAGAGAATTGTAAACTGATATATTTAACAGGGCCGCAATCGAACTTTTATTATATGCAACAGAAATTGAAAAGAAACTGGTAAATAGTCCTTAAATGGTAGATAATGAAAACAAGTCCATAAAACCAGAACAAAACAGATAAAATTATAAGGTTTGAATAAGAAATTAAATATTATTTTTGACTTTTTGAGGTTGTTATATCGGCTTGTTAGAAAAATTTCCTAAAGTATTGCCACTTCTCACGGTTACAATGTTGTAACGTTATTACTATAAATTGAAAAAAATGTCATTATTTTAAAAAACTGCTTGCCATCACGAATACTCAAAAGTTAATGTTAATTCCCTAAGAGTATTTTTTAAAGGAATTTAGAGCTATTTTGTTGAGAAACTGGATTTTCTTGTTAGCGAAAGTAGGCAACCAAGAAAACACTTCTGAAACCCAAGAGATCACAATGGTTTGGTACAAAAAAACACATTGTTCGTTTTTCACAATAAATACAATCATTTTTGTCTCGTATATGCAAAATGCCAAATGTGAAAAAGATAGATATAAATCTGATGTCTTCAATGGAATTTGAAATTTTCTATAAGTGAAAGGAACAAACCCTTTTTTCTTCTGTGAGTAAAAGGAAATGGGTAATTCGACAAATATTTTACCGTTTAATTTGGTTCATGGATTCACCAATGGAATTAATTTTTCCTCAATTGTTTTTGTGTCATCTTTCTCAAGTTAAGATGATATGACTTTAGGTCATGTATTCTATATTTTGGAGAATCAATTTTGTTCACGACAAAGATTTTAATCGTCCCCTCATTACGGCGGTGGCTCAGCGGTGAGTCGCGGGCATTTGACAGTGGCGTTCTGAGTTCGATCCTTGGAGTGGGCATACGCACAATAAAAAACTCTATCCGAAATTTCGTAGGCGTAAGAATGCAGGAAAGACTGTAAAATCTCCAAACCCACCCCATTCACGCCGATAACCGGGCCGGATGAGATCGGGGTGAGGAAGAACCTACATACTCCCCAATCGGTGAGTCATGCAATGACGCAAAAACCAAGGGTTGAAAGCCCTTGTAGGGATTGTCGCATGACTAAGGATCGTGGTTCGGAATTCACGTTAAGCTGTAGGTCCCCTCGGGAATGGCATAAAGCCTAATTCAAACGAAGGGCCACAAATTACAATGACAACCGTCCCCTCTGAAAATTAATTTATTTTTGGAATAATTTATCCTTGAATTTTTGTCCAAGACCGGCCTTGTATACAAGCAGTCTCAGGTTAACCTTGCTATATTTTAGCGAAACAAAATTAAATCAATATTACCATGGAGATCCAAACTACTTTACATATAACAATAATTTAGTATATATAAAGTTAGTGAACAGTGAAATTATTTTTGAAAACAGGATATTGTTTAAAATAGAAGCCTATACTTTCACGACACTCTTTACAAAAATGACATATTTCCCCTACGTTTTAGGGAAACTTGTTCAATTTTTTATAGGTATAAGATGGTTGTAGAGTTATTAATTATATATAAAAAGAAAAACTTACATTAAATTGAATTAAAAAAACGTATTTCAATTTGTTGGCTCTACCGGGTGTCAAATGAGATTACTTACTAAACTTAAAATAAGTAATTCAGAAATTAAAGGCAACTTTGGTAACACTTTCGGTTAAACTGAAAGTGAGAATTTCGTGTTATTTGCAGATCGTACCTTGTTAATAAACTTAAATAAGTACACTATGTTTTTCCTACACTGATTTGTTTTCTGTTAAATCGTTATGACTTTTGATAAATTTAATATATTCAAGCACCCTTTTCTCGACCAAATAGTCAAAGAGAAATATAGAAAGTAATACATGTTTTGTACTTGAAATTTTACGTAGAATAGAAATTTTAAAAAAATACAGTGTATTTCATTAAAAAGAACAAAGATGATAGCGCTTCCGGTTAATCCAAGAGTGACTCTCAATGAAACATCATACCTAATTATAACAATTCTAAAAAATTCAAAGAGTTTCTGCATAATGATACCACAACCTTGCTAGTAATTTCGTTAACACCCGATGTATAAGCCATTTGAAACAATATATAATATATTTAAAATAAATAAATAATTTTTAGAATTATTAACTATAATTTAAATATAAAGCGATTCTATTTAAATTTTGCTTTTATTAATAGTATTTAGTTTCCAGTTTTTTTTTTCTAAAAATCGAACTCAGTGCTTTAATGTAAAATTATTTATTACAAAGTACGAAAGTACGAAGTACAAATATTAATTTATTTGAAAAATATGGTTTTAAAGTTTCTAGTTTTCTCTAAAAACTTGAATACATTTTTCCGGCTTTTCTCAGATCTCTTAGATTCGAATATCTATTTGAATAATCTGTAGTGTAATATAAAATATATTTTGAGTAAAAAACTACTCTATTTCCAGTTTTTGAAATTATTTACAATAAGCCCTATTACAATAGGAATGTCGAAAAAGTAGCAAACTTCTATATATAATAAGTTATTTCTGTAATACTCTATATACCGGGTGACACCCCCCCCCCCCTAATTTTTTACATAATTTTAGCAGTAAAGGTTTAAAAATGTGAGACGTGAATAAGTGTAAATGGCCATTTTTCGACCAATTTAAATCTTTGAAACCACTTTGGGTTTAATCGGAAGGGAAGTCAATTTTTAAATGGAAATTTCTTGTTTTTATTCTTTGTCATTTGATTTAAAAATGGCCGCCTGGATCAATTTTCCTTTGTTTTCTAAAATGTTCATAGTTTTGATTAAACAAGATAAGTAGTAAAGATTAGGCCATAGAAACGTTAAAATAACACTAAGAAAAGCTTCAGCAAGAAATTCTTTGCTAAGATTATTTTGGCTGTAATATTAAATTTTTTACCTACGATAGCAAAATGAATTTCTTATTGCAAAAGAAACAATTTACCTGAAAACTCTTTATACCCGTTACAAAAATCTTTGCTATTATAGAAAACTTACATTATGATAACAGCTAAGTAAGTCTTTATAAAAAATTATTTTCTAGGACTACTATTTGCTTTGCTGAGGAAGTAATGCAGTTTGCTGCTTTTGAAAAAAATCTTTATAAAGAAATCTTTTCTAGCGCTCTAAAGAGTTTTTAAAGGGGTAGCAAAATTTTTTGTTGGAATTGGGACATTCGTAACTGTTCGGTTCGAATCGGATTATTTCGTGGTGACGAATTCAGTCTGATTGGGTCAATTTTTATATTGCGCACCAGTCGTCCCGTTCCTGTCTCCAGGTCTTTATGTCTTTAGGTCTTCATTTTATTTAAGATATTTAGATGCTCATTCCTTCATAAAGTAAAATCGTCGCATTGGTGGCTGTTGTTGGTGATCATTACGACTCGACATTTGTCTCATTTTTTCCAATAAAAATTGTCTTGGCTCAAAAATGTTTCCAGTGTGCAGTGCTTTATTGGATTGTAACATCAATGACAGTGTAGATTTTTAATATCAGTGTCAAAAGACCATAGTTATTTTAGTTTAATGTTAATTTTTTTATGTTATGTGATGTTTATTTAATAATAATTTTTGTGTTAGTCAAGTTTTAGAGAAAAGAAAATTAGTAATTCTTTAGCAAATGCCATTCATACTAAAAGTCCTCAAACTAAAAGACAACTTACCAACGTTTTAAACATTGTATGATTTTTAAAAGAAGATTTTAAGAAATATCGCAAAAGTAAAATACTTTCTTTTTCTAAATAAAATACAATGTAATTATTATTTTACCTAATATTCAGGCTAGATGCAGAAACATGTTTTTTCGGCATTCCCTTTTGGATATTTGTTTAAATTTAAAGTGAATAGATATTTTTTAATAAGATATGTTTTAACCACTCAAAGAAAAAAGCAGTAAAATATTATTGTTTTTTTTTAAGCAGCTAAAACTGAAACTATTTTTAGGTTATGAAGTGTTGTTTTCTGTTGTATTAAATAATAAAGAGAAAAATAATTTTTTTGTTAGTTTCAAATCGTTGATAACCTATTCAGACGTGGGGAGTTGCATGATGTAAAATATGATAGAGTTACCTGAAAAATAAGCTTTATACTATGTTAAATTTTTGATATAGCATGGAACATATTATTTTTAATAACACAATTTTAAATGAATCAAAATTTTTTAAAACTTCCGTACCCAAAGTGAAAAAGCTTGGTTTATATAAATGTGTTATTAGGCATAATAAGTTCTCTAGAGTATATTAAAAATTCAACAAAATATACGGCTTATTTTTTGGGCCACCCCACATATTATAGCAAATAAGTGGTGCTGTCATAATAAACCACTTTACTATTATAGCAAATCTAAGTTGCTACTTTAGCTAAAAAAGAGTATCTGAAGTAAGTAGGTACATTCTGACCTAGCAAAGTAACTTTCTTGAAATAAATAAAAAAATCTTTCCAATATGGCAAAATGCTATGCTGATATTGAAAAAAAAATTCTTGTTTCGAGAACAATGCGGATGGCGTAGAAAAGTATCTTTACTGTTCTAGCAAGGTCTCTTTATAGCCGATGGTCAATTACTTTGCTAATACAACATTTTTGTTTTCTTGAGCTAAGTGATCATTCTTTATAAAGTGACTTTATTACGACAGCAAAGAAATTACAGCCAAATGGATTTTGCTGTCTCAAGTAGTTTTTCTTTTGTCCCCTATGTTAGCATTTTTCTTTATAAGCGGTATAAAGATTTTTATAAGGACAGCAAGAATCTTCTCTCAGTGAATACTTAATAGTATAAAATTGGCTTGCTTAAGAAAAATGTATCCAATTTATTTAAAAACCAGTTTTCTAAAAAAAAAACAAAGCAGAATTTCTACATTTTGTTGAATGGCAACTCATCTTAGTTTTATTAATATTAAAATTGTTCATATTATTTTTTTTAAGGTATATCACAAGTTAAAATTATTCATTAGGTAAAAGTAGAAATTAACAAGAAACATCATACATTTAATTTCTAGACTCGAATAAGCTATAAGTAGTTTAGCCAAGACCAGTCTAGTATGCTGTGGAAAACAAAAATATTTTTTCTTCATTTATTAGACCAAAATGTCAAGTGGTATCAAATAATAATTACGATTATTGACATGAATGAATCGTTTTCCACGGCACACTTGACATAACTTCTCATGACTTATAGGGCTAGAATAGTTATTTATGCAACTAGTGCAAATAGTGTATGTTTATTGCACATAGCATAGAAGTTATTTACCGAGACGTAGTCGAGGTGAATAATATGCCATGTGCAATAAACACACTTTTTGAACATATTACATACACTATTTTTTCTACGATCGCTTTCCTATTTAACAAAAAAGTTTAAAATTACTCTGTATTACCTCTCCTTTGTGTGCAAAAGTTGTAATTCAAATTTAACAATGGATCATAGATACCTTTGACTTTAATTGTTTGGAAGGAACACGTCCGTCATTCCGCCATATTGTTTTGTGATTCTCGTTTTAAATTTTTATTCGTTTCCTAGCCAATTTACTTTATTGCACTAGGGCAAAAAGTACTTCATTGCATAGTATGCAATAAAGACCTACTTTTGTCATTAGAAATGCATACACAAAATGATATTTTTTGAACGATCGTAGAAAAATTACATTTATGATGTTTTTATTAATTTCTAGTATTATCTACCTAATAAATAATTAATAACGTACGATACACAGTAAGAAAGAAAATTAAATGGATAATTTTATCATAATAAAACAAAGATAGGTTGCTATTTAAAAAAATCAAGTAAATAACATCTTGTTTTTTTTTTAACCGGTTTTAAATAAAATAGTCGCAACGGGCACATTTTTTTCAAGCTAGTCCATTTTATACTATAAAGCAGGTTGAACTAAACCATTTTACCGTTTTCAAGGCCTACTCTTTATCATACTACTTCATCAAAGTTATGAACATTTTAAAAAACAAAGGAAAGTTGATATGGGCCGCCACTTTTAAAACAAATGATAAGTGTGATATGTCATTAAAAGCATTTTCCATAGAATTTAAGCATCAAATAAAAACCACTTTTGGTTAAGCCGAAAGTGGTTTTGAAAGTTTGACTTGGTGGAAAAATTATAATTTACACACTTATTAACTCGTTAAATGTTCAAATCTTTACTTTTAAAATTACGAAAAGTTATTTTAAGAAACTAAACTTATTTTTTAAAATCTAATAAGGCCCACAGTGTCTGAAGTTAGAAAAAGTATCTACATTATTCGGATTTGTTTTTTGTCTATTTGTGTACTTTCTTAATAATAATTTCAAGTTTATTGAGCTTATTTTAAATCAACTTTTCTTACCTTATTTACCATACTTTTAACTCCTATGTTATTTAAGTTGCTTATGTTATTAATATTATTATTTCTATCTAATTTTTCTTCACCATCCATGGGCCATATTCTCACCCACCCACCTTCCCTGGCTTTAGGAAAGTTCCAATCTCGTCCATTACCCCAGCTTTTATAGGTGGATTTTTTAAACTCTTCTTCAATCTATAACATATCAATAATCAACGATAAATATAGTCTTTTGAATGTAATAATCGGGTAAGGGCCTGTCGACATATTAAGCACCGGTTCCCGCAGATCACCGAAGTTAAGCGGTGTCGAGCGCGGTTAGTACTTGGGCGGGTGACCGCTTGGGAACACGGCGTGCTCTTGCCTCAGAGAAGAGTGTAAAATGAATCGACACCTAACCATCCTATTCACGCCGGATGAGATCGGATATCTCGTAGGATGAAGGTGCCATTTCACACTCCCCAGTCGATAGATCACATTTGTGGTCGATGACCGGTTCAAGATAACCTACGTAGTCGGCGAACCGTAAAAAAAAAAAAAAAAAAGAATGTAATAATCAAAAGTGATATACCAAATTTAACGGTTATAAGCTGGATTTTAGAACTATATTTTGCACAAAAATCTTTAAAAAAAAATGTTTATATTTAAATGCATTTTGTAAACTGTTAATAAAGGTTAGAGCTTTTTATATAATATATTTTATTTTTAAAACTGCTAAAAATGTTTTTTATAAATTGGTACTATAAACAGGTAAGCAGGATTATTTTTTTAAATTGGAATAAGTTATAGGTGTCTATTCAGTTAATAGTCGTTTCTACAACAAGAGTGGATATGATGTCCATATCTCACGAATACGTAAATTGCGTAGGAAGCAGTAGGAGGAGTGATCAAACTTTCGAGTGCAATGTGGTCAATCTATTCGAGTTGAACAGTATATTATGTTTTCTACGACCAACCTTACGAACATTAATGTAAAATTGTTTTTTAAAAGTTTGCAGGCTGCCGGGGTTGAACTTGATCATTGGATCCAAAGCTCGTCGTTTCGGCCCAATGCTCATGTTAGAAATTATGGTTAAACCAACCTAATGATAATCCTACATGAAATTAATTTTCTATGCACATTCAGTAGGTTGTATTATTGATGAAACTATTATAGATGCGTATATATTTTGTATTAAATAAATTAATATGATATGGTACCATATAGGATAAATTAAATAATTTATAGTGTCTTAAAAAAGAAGGCGATGCCTCAGTAAATTCAATAAACTATGATTAGTTTTTACTTTACTAGGACGCCATAGAGGAATCTAATTTTTATAACAATATTGCCAACTAGATGATATGAATGAAATGGGTCGGCGCTTTCTCCAAAGGGAAAAGGAATATTCTTATGTACATATTCGTAGGATATTCTTTAGGATCAAATTAGACCAACAATTTTTATAAAACAAAATTTTTCAATATTAGGGTTAATAATAATAATAAATAGTAGAGCTAATTAAATTTAATTATTTTAATTAAGAACGGTGTGCCTGAGGAGAAAAACGCAAGTGACCATTTTTATGCAGAATTGAGCAGGCTAATCCAAAATAATATCTACATGGAAAAATATCAGTGGCGTTCCACTTTTTTTCTAAAATATATATAACCGCTTCTTCATTTAAAGTTTATTAAAATAATTCTATTGGCGATAACGCTGAAACGACCGGAGATATCAAGCTACGGTTTTAATATTTTTTCTAGCAAATTTTATTTACTTTTTGATTATGGTATCATAATTATACAGTATGATTTATTTTTTTGGAGTAAAATCAAAAAATGTGTTATTATTGCCAATTGCGCCCTCTAGCAATTTTTTTAAGAACTATTAAGGACAACTAAATACGATTAGTGAAAGTGCATACATTTCTCTTCCAAATAGTCTTTAGTTTGCTAAAATCGAATAAGTCGCTTATAAGTTACAGCGATTTAACTGATTACACTTTCAACATCTTCCCCTCCTCTTATTAAAGTCGGTACGCCAATGAGCATAAGACCAAAATGATGCATAATTGTCCAAGCTTTTTAATGGTGTTATCAAAGATATACCTTAATGTGGAATTTTCGAAGATATTATGTAAAATTTTAAAATTTACTTTTCAATTACGCCCTCTTGCAGCAAAATGCGGAACTTAAAAATTATTTCCAGAATTTTCTCATAGCCACTTTAGTTATAATTTTTTTTCCCGAATTTCTTTGCCCAGTAGTTTCCGAGATATGGCCGCTCGTCACCCTTAATGAATCACCCGGTACAGTTTCAATTTCGATAAAAATATGAAAAATGTATCCGAAAACTGCTTAAACGTTTGACATCTTAAAAACTGCGGGTACCAGCTATTTTGTTCTTATTTTTTCTTAATTTTTAAACTTAATTTACAAACCGGTTTTTCTCTTGGCACATTGTAGCAATTTAGGGTCGGAAGGTTGTGACGGTCTACTTGAACTTTTGGCAGTTTCATATAAGTCTCTAAAACAAAAAAAAAAAACAGGTTAATATAGACTACAAACAAGTCTTATCCAATAAAATACACCTCTAGAGGTGGCATCTTATTTTTATATCTTTATTTTACTCGAAACTCGATTCTCTACGAACATTTTTATATGCAATCAAAGAGAAGACCGATAAGTGTCAGTCAGTGTCAGGCAGGTCTTATTTTATTTAAATATAATTTGACATTAACATTTTAAAATTAATTTGTGAATACCATTGGTAAATTTAATTCCCACTGAGTAGGCCTACAGAAAAAAATTATATTCGTAGGTAAGTTTTTTGCCAACATGTAAAAATATACTTCTTTCCATATGGGTTTTGAAATAAGTTACAGGAAAAAGTAATCTATGTATAGGTTTTTTCCATAGGAACCATATTCAACAATGGATGATTTTTCTTTCTATATCAACCATTATTTTTTATTAGTCAAAGTCAATTAAAATTTAATTTTTAAAGTATTTCTTTAAAATGTCCTGGTTTGGAGATAATTCTTTCAGTTCGATTGGAAAAAAAATTAAAGAACGTGACCCAAAAAATACCAAGCACAATTACATAAGCAGTACGCATAAAGCCAGTTTATGTCCTTTATCAACGAAAAAAAGTTTGTTTTCGGGAAATACTGCACTAAATAGCATTCCTGCTTCAAAAGAACCAGATAATTTTGCATTCAGCCCTGTTTTCTTTAAAAAATGCATTTTTTCATTCTCATATTTTTAAAAAAAAACCCTCCACGCTTCGGTGTCTTTTGAAAATACGAAAACAAACTCATGCAGTTTTTAGAAAACACGCATTCACGCAAAATTATCGGTAATTTTAATGCACTTATGCTATTACCCTCGATCATTTTTAATCAGTGAAAGTTGGAAATTAAATGAGTAATATATTTTAAATAAAAATAAACTAAGAAAGAAATTGTTAGAGAACAGCTGTCTGTTGGGCGTTCTTGTAACAAGTTTATTTATTTTTTTTGATGTCCCAATACTTGCTTTGATTATTTGCAGAAGTTGTTCGACTTTTTGGTCGTCCAGCTGTACTTGATCTGGAAGATGACTGATGAGCTGACATTCTTTTATATTTCCTTCTCCATCTACCGGCAGCATTGAGTACAGAAATAGTATTCTTTAGCGATACTTTACTTGACATTTCGATATTTTCTTCGCTAAAATGAAATATGATGGGGTCAGTGAATCATGTAAATCAATTAATTATATTTTTACAGTGGGTAGTAATTGGATGAACTATGTTAACTTAAAAATATAGGAGGGAAAGAAATAATAGCTTAAAGTCTATCCGTATGGATAGTGCGGCACCCCAGTGGGCTACTGCTACGCTATCTATGTTTAAATCTAAAATTCTGTGGAAGGATGCGCAAAAACGTTTCCTATACTGGGTGTGTTGGCCTAACGTACTTGATTTATTGTTAGTTCTATATTTTCATCTTTTACATTGAGTTGATTCCTACAGATGGCTATACTAGGTGTTCATCATATTATTATATACCTATTCTTAAAAATATCCTGAAAACATATTTTCGCTGTAGTGGGAATTGCTTACACTTTTTGACTTTCTGATGAGTCCTAATAAGGATTAAACAGCCTGTCATTGTTTACCTGTGCCCCAGGGAACCCATTACCTTTGGCATCCCTGTGCACTTTAATGCAAAAGCTAGATGCAGTACTTTATCCGCCTGCCGCTAAAAACTCTCTTGCTATTGTTAATAATATAATTGTATTTTTTAAAAACAGTGATGTCTAAGATTTAAATTGAATATAATTGAATCGTTCATTTAAAAAACCACATAAGTCAACATTTGTAAAAATGGTTTTTTGTCATGAAATTACTTTTCAGGGGTATTTACACGTTCTGTGTAAAAATCACACAAGTCACATAAACCGTTAAAGAAATATACATACTTAAAAATCGCCTTCGTGGCCAAAACCACATAAGTCGTCGACTTATGTTGTTTTTGCACGGATTTTTAAATATAATGTTAGCTGATTGAAGTTGCGAAGAGGGCGAAGAAATGCCATGTTATGTACATGTTACTTTTTCTTTATATTTTATGAGAATTGTAATTAAAAATTTTGTTCATGTAGCATTTTGTTTTTTATTTTGGTTATTCCGAGCAATAACCACATAAGTCAATTGAAATATATATATTTTTTTAGAAAAACTACTCATTTTATAACATTTTTTTCATATACATATTATCTAGTCACCTGAGTACTTTATTTACAAAATAATTATTTTCTTTAATAAAACATACTTTTTGTATTAAACAGTTTTTATCTTCTCCTGAAAATTTAACTTTTTTGACTTATGTGGTTTTTGAAATGAACGATACAATTAAAAAAATAATTAAATCTAATTGAGAAATGTTTCATACATTTCAAAGTCTGAATTTGTATGTTAAGTAGTATATTTAGCTGTGATATGATAAATAAGTTAGGTTTATGTTTAAATTTGACGATTTCTGTACAATACTATAGTATCAAATAATGAATAAATTTTAATAAAATAATTAAAATATTGTTGGTTAGTTGATGACTTACTCAGCTTGGTGATCTGGTTGATCTAACAAAATATTAAATGCAGAAAGTCCAGTATTATACAATGGTAATCCTAGTAGGTCAAACATGTCATGAAGCATTGGCTTTTTTACCAATCTGTCAGCATCACAATCGTTACTGAGTGCTGGGCTTAAATTAACCTAGAAATATTTATACCAATTAATATAATATGTTTATGTCTTTAAGATTTATAATTTTCAGCAATATTAATTTTTATTTACTTAGACTCTATAATGTGAGGAATTAAAACTTTAAAAGCATAATAATATATTAAAGTAGTTTTTTTATATAGGGATATCGAAGGGAAGAAAACCCAGTAAAGTTAGTTAGGTTTTCTGCAACAACATCTTCTAAAATGGAAAATTAACTACGAAATACCAATAAAAAGAGATCATAATTTATTTAAAATGAACTTTAAGGTTAGGAACTAATAGTCTTTCAAATATACCGATCTGACTTAAATATAATATTAATAATAATAATAATAATAATAATTTTTATTAGCTTATTTAGCTATTTTAATACATTTACATTTTTCGTGTGTTACTTTTTTGATAATTGCAACCTAGAATAGTAGATTCTATAACGAGGTTGGAATGAAAATTTGATCCGAGTGGAAGATTTCGAACGCGAGCGTGAGGAACCACGAGAATCGAATTTTCATTCTAACGTAGTAGCAGACTATATTTTCTCCACGACAAAAATACTATTCGCAATATTTGTAATTTCAGGTGGAATATTATCCAATTCCATATCTGATTCATCCGATTTTTCACTCATATTTTGACTTGCACTAAAATTTGTCTGCTGACATTGACAGTTTCGAAATTCATGGCAACCTATGTCGTTTAGATCAATTACAGAATATTCATTCCGTATCTCGTTATGGAATGAAAATACACGCAAAACGCATAAGAAGCAAGTGTTTCAGAATAAATATTCCAACTCAAGAGCGAGAATTTTGACGTTCTATTATCAAAAATTATTTTGGAATTATTGCATTCAGTAATGGTCGTGGAGAAAGACTATTATCGTATTAAATTGTAAAGTATGTAAAATTTGGTTTTTTAATTTTTTTATAAATAATTTTAAGTTATATGTTTTAATTTCATTCCCTAATTTATTATATTCTGTTATACCTCTAAAAAGTATTGATTTTTGAGTAAATTTTAAATTTGTCTGATCCAAAATAAAGTTGTTTTTTCCTCTTGTATTATGAATATGAACTTAATTAAATTTTGTTAAGATATTTTCATAATATGGTGCTGATATATTTAAATTTATTTTATGAATAAAAATAAAAGTACGAAATAATAAAAAGTTTTTTATATTCATCCATTCTAAACAATTTAGCATATCAGTTATCTTGGTATATTTATCACACCCCAATATTATTCTCATTGCTCTATTTTGTAAAACTTGTAATCTGTTTTTATCTTGTTGTGATCTGTTTAATACTCCTATTTTTTTTGAAATTTTGAAAAATATAGTGCACATGATCACGAAAAATTAAATTTTGGTCTATGATAGATAACTCCTAAATATTTAATCTTTGTTACAAGAAACTCACTCTGTTGCTTTTTAGATCCTAATAAACATTTTGTTTTGTCGATATTAATTTTCAATTTATTTTCACACATCCATTTATATATAAGGTACAGTTTATTATTTATGTTATTTTCTATCCACATTAAATTACTAGTTGAAATGTAAATCACTGTATCATCAGCAAAAAAATGATATTTACAATCGTCTAGATTATAAATCAAGTCATTATGAATTGCAAAGGACCAAGTATACTACTTTGAGGTACACCAACATTTATACCTTTTTTATTTGACACATACTCATTACATTTTACAACCTGCCACCTATTTATTAAATAGTCATGCAACCATTTATATACCTGTCCACCAATCACATACTTTCGTAATTTTTCTAATAACTTTTTTCTGTCAATTGTTTCAAATGCGCGTTTTAAATCTAAAAAGATAACGGCCACCATATCACCTTTATCAACTGCTAGTTTCCAATCATTTAAAACATACTGTACAGCACTTTCACAACTATATTTCTTCCTAGACCCTGATTGAAATTTTGATAATATTTTATTTTCCTCTCAAAATCCAATAACTGATAATATACTAATCTTTCCAAAAAAATTTCGACAGCTACAAGTGTATTGATTGATCTAAATTTTTCAAGTTTTGATGTATTTTGAACTTTTCTAATTGACGTTATTGTAGTTACCTTTAAATTATCCTATGTGTTAATATGTAATCAAGATGACTATGCCAATAACTTAAATGATATCTAATATATTTTATACTTGTTAAGACACTACTTTTGAAACATTATACAAACAAGCAGCAAATATATATACTGACTGCGCCGGTTAGACAAATTTCATTTTAAACAAATCCCACTCTATCAAATTCGCCAAATGGAACGAGATAAGCCTAGATCAAATAAGTTTTAGGGGTGGGCAACATACTTCTAAAAAAAAGATCCAATGGTCTTGAGGCATAATACATCCCGTGAGTAATTTGATGATTAAATTTTGGCACCAATTTTAATACATTTTTATGTTCTTCATAATATATATAATACTTGCTGAATTGTGTAGCAGATATGACGTCATTTAAATCAAGCAAGACACGTAGTAAGGAAAGCAAAAGGAATGCATTAAAATTAGTGTCTGTTTAAAGGTGGGAGACAATAACGTTTCTTAAAAATGATACTTAGTATTCACCTAAAGGTGACTGGAAATGCTTACCAGTTGAAACGTAGTAATTCTAAACAAATAGAGACAATGCAAGTCCAAAACTCTACTGCCGTTCACATTAAAATTAGTCCCACAATTTCATCCTGAGAATTATATATTTCATCAAGTCTGCCCTACGACTACAACTAGCTTTAGATATTTTCCAGTAGAGTTTTATTAAAAGGTTTTAAGTTTCCGTGTGCTCCGAATATTTGATCTTTGTTGCAAATGTAACTCAAAATAGTGAAATCTCATTTTTTTAATAATGATTGGTCGGTTCCTTATTGCATAATGGGCTTTGAATATAACTTAAAAATACTCAAAACTTATGATAAATCCTCAACTTACCTCTAAAAGCCAAGGTCTCAATGAATCGTCAATAAGAACGTCAAAACCAAAAAATTCAAAACAATTAACGGTTGGAGGCACTTGATGAACCTGACTTAATATCGTCAATATAACTAAGGATGTAATTTTCTGCCATATTAACCAATCTGATGTTGATGCTTGCTGGAAATATCTTCGAAGTTGCCGTAAGGTCCATTTGCAACCTAAATTTTGTATATAAATTTAAGAAAAAGAAAACTATATTATTAAATTTTTTAAAAATCCAAACGTATAGTGTGTAGGTGTGAAGTTTGACTGTTAAAACCTGTAAGCGTAATGAAGGAATCATGAGAAATTAAATTAGAACCATTTAAGAGCAAACAGTAGTATATAAGTCATCACGAACAAACCGTGCGTTTTCACCGCATAGCGCATATTGTACCTATGTCGGACGATGGCAATAAGAAAATTTGTTATACAAAATATAAAGACGAATTTCACGAGAATTAAGTGGCGAATGGCGGGGTGTGAGTGGAGATAGAATAGATAGAAGTTTGTATCGGGGAATCATTTTTAATTTTAATATAAAATAAGAAACTAACATGAATAGCCATAATATTCCTTTTTCGCCTTCTACATGGTGGAAGATACAATTTGAAATTATATAATAAATTTTCAATTTTTTTTTGACAAAATATAAGATATCATCTGCCAAACTAGAAGTTCTTGTGAATCCCTTAATACATTTTTGTTGCGGACAACGCAATTCTTCTTTTTTTATTCTTATTTTTAATCAAATAGTTTTTTGTAAATATCTTATGAATTTAAATCGCCCTGTACACAAATATTTATAATCAGGCATGAAGTAAAAGTTATCCCTAATTTCTAAGGGCCACATGTTGACCGTTATTACTTTTACGTACTTTCAACTTTCTACCATAGACATTATTTTTATATTTCTATGCTTTCTACCCAGCGGGGTTATTTGGGAAAGTTTGGTCCCGAAAAATATACGGTTCAACATGTGGGAATAAATCAGTGCCTTGCAAACCGAAGAGTCGAGCGGGACTCATTCGGTGTCGGGTGAAAATAGCCCACACTGGGCACTCTATCCAATTTAAACATAAACAATAATTTAATTAGTGTCTTCCGAGCCAAAGAGTCGAGCGGGACCACGGCGGTGTCGGGCGAAAATAGCCCACACTGGGCACTCTATCCAATTTACATATAAACAATAATTAAATTAGTGCCTTGCAAACCGAAGAGTCGAGCGGGACTCATTCAGTGTCGGGTGAAAATAGCCCACACTGGGCACTCTATCCAATTTAAACATAAACAATAATTTAATTAGTGTCTTCCGAGCCAAAGAGTCGAGCGGGACCACGGCGGTGTCGGGCGAAAATAGCCCACACTGGGCACTCTATCCAATTTACATATAAACAATAATTAAATTAGTGCCTTGCAAACCGAAGAGTCGAGCGGGACTCATTCAGTGTCGGGTGAAAATAGCCCACACTGGGCACTCTATCCAATTTACATATAAACAATAATTAAATTAGTGCCTTGCAAACCGAAGAGTCGAGCGGGACTCATTCAGTGTCGGGTGAAAATAGCCCACACTGGGCACTCTATCCTATTTATATATAAACCATAATATAATCAGTGTCTCATGAACGAAAGAGTCGAACGGGACTCATTCGGTACCGGGTTAAAAAAGCCTCAATTAATTGCAACTCATTCGGTACCGGGTTAAAAAAGCCTCAATTAATTGCAACTCATTCGGTACCGGGTTAAAAAAGCCTCAATTAATTGCAACTCATTCGGTACCGGGTTAAAAAAGCCTCAATTAATTGCATACATATAAACAGTACATTATAATTGATAGGTCGCGTCTTACCAGTGCTGTGCGACGACACTATCACTTACTTATTCCTGTGCCAAGGAAAGTTTTTTCTATTCAAATTTGCGTAACTTCTCCTTGTGCTACGAAGCTTTACGCAGCTAGAGTAAGGTGCTGATTCCTGCTCACCTGCCGAGCAAAGGTGTTCCAGCCAGCCTCTATTGGACGCAGCTATCATATTGCTATATTGAACGAGTGCAGCTGAATGATAAGTTTACTACATTTACAGCTAGTCGGTTCATAATAATAAAAAAACTAAGTACTTTTTACACCACAACCATTTCTTTAAATTAATAAATGAGACACGGGGAAGATGACACCTGACTGAGGGTTCATCGATTCATCTGCTGATCACAGTTTTATATTTTTTGGACAGTTACTATTTTATTCCTTTGTATTTGTATTTAATTTTTAATTTTACAACCGAATGAATGGGAGAGAGTGAATTTTACATTTGTTTTATATTGTTTCTATTTTTGTCTTTTGACGTTTAGCTGTATTTTTTGCATATATATTTCTACATTTTTTTATTATACATTTTATTTTACACATAACAAGTAGGTAGTTGTTTTTATTCTTTGCAAGGGTCCAGAAATATAAAATAAGAAACTAACATGAATAGCCATAATATTCCTTTTTCGCCTTCTACATGGTGGAAGATACAATTTGAAATTATAAAATAAATTTTCCATTTTTTTTGACAAAATATTAGATATCATCTGCCAAACTAGAAGTTCTTGTGAATCCCTTAATACATTTTTTTAATTAAATTTTCAATTAGATAAGCCAGGAAACGATGCCGTCTTTCACGCTTAGAATAGTAGATCAGAATACTTCTTAGTGAAAAGTACATTATTTGAATCTGAAAACACCGAACTATGAAACTCATTGAAGAATCGATACCGAAAAGAAAGTGGGTGTGATAAAAGAAAAAAAAAGATTCTTTCGTACAAAGAAAGGAAGCTTAGCGGCAAGCGGACAGAGTAGTGCGTCTATCTTTTGCATTAAAGTACACAGGGACGCCAAAGGTAATGGAATCCCTGGGGCACAGGTAGACAATGACAGGCTGTTTCGTTCTTGTTAGAACTCATCAGAAAGCCATAACCCGTAAGCGACCCCCAGTAGAGAGAGCCTGTTCTTGCAAGGCGTTTTTAAGAAATAAAAACGCGATGAAAACCCAGTAACGCCATCAGTAGAAATTAACTCAATGCAAAAGATAGCCATCTAACGTGAAAACGTGGAAATAAATAAATCTAAATCAATCAAGCACGGAACAGCCACTTCACCAGTATAGGAAACATTTCTCGCTTCTCTAATACCATCTCCACGGTTTTGTGGATTCAGATCCAGATCGTGCCTCGTGTGCCCCAGGAATTCCATTACCTTTGGCGTCCCTGTGTACTTTAATGCAAATGATAGACGCACTACTCTATCTGCTTGCCGCTAAGCTTCTTTTCTTTATATATTTTAACGGACACTAAATTCCACTATTTTATTTAACTTACACACGGCATTTACGGAATGGTGCTGCAAACCGGTGGGCGACTGCAGCGCGATCTGGATCTGATTCCACAAAACCGTGGAGATGGTATTAGAGAAGCGAGAAATGTTTCCTATACTGGTGAAGTGGCCGTTCCGTGCTTGATTGATTTAGATTTCTTTATTTCAACGTTTTCACGATAGATGGCTATCTTTTGCAATGAGTTGATTCCTACTGATGGCGTTACTGGGTTTTAATCGCGTTTTTATTTCTTAAAAACGCCTTGAAAGAACAGGCTCGCTCTACTGGGGGTCGCTTACGGGTTATGGCTTTCTGATAAGTTCTTACAAGTACGAAACAGCCTGTCATTGTCCACCTGTGCCCCAGGGATTCCATTACCTTTGGCGTCCCTGTGTACTTTAATGCAAAAGATAGACGCACTATTCTGTTCGCTTGCCGCTAAGCTTCTTTTCTTTATATATTTTAACGGACACTAAATTCCACTATTTTATTCTTTCGTACTTCAGTAAAATCCAAAAACTAAGAATAGGAATAATAAACAAGGAAAATGCAACTTTAAGGTATCCTGTAATTGTTTGCTAAATAAATTTAATAAAAAATCAAGTAGTCTTGAAAAACCTCTTGATTTTTTAAATACTTGACTTGAACCCTTCTGTATGCAAGCCAATCAAGTTGATCCGTGAATCAAACAGGCATATCCTTTTACTAGTTGTCCCAGATATAACACAATGTTTTTACTATAACCAATTTAATCTTATTTAACACTAACATTCTGAATTAGAGTCCTAGATACCATGCCAATAATATAAATTGTTCTAGAATGTCACCAATTTTATTTTAGAAATAATAAAAAATACGTGGCCAAAGCATAAAGTTGCATCACAAATGACCTACATCATCCCATAAACAACAGTTCTTTTATTTGTGAGTCGAGAGAGCCGATTATGTTATCTTCATTTTGTATTTATGACACAAAAGAACAGCTTTAGAAACCAAAAATCTAAAGAAGTAATTATCATTATTATCATCATCATCATCATCATCATGATCATCTTTATAATCACATTCATTATCATCACCATTACCATATTAATAAATACTTTAAGATTTTATTAACTAACACTGTAGGATTTTTTTTTCTATCAATATCAAGTGAAATAAAAATTTAGTAAAGACACCCGATAAGTTAAATTTATGAACATTTCTAACTTATTGTGTAATATCTGAGACAGCTGGAGACAGATGCTTTTCTGGTGTTGACGTGATGGGTCATCCACCTTACCATAGTTACTTTAGTCATTATTTTAATGGACCTTTAGTCCTAAGCTTTATTGCACCTTTTATATTGTCATATTATTGTAAATTTATACAATTACTAACCTGATCCAACTCGGTCTTTCATTTCCGCATAGCCAGGTCCTAATTTGTTGATGGAAGAATTTGTTAAATGTCTAAATGGATTTCTTAAGTCATTGAGGCTAAATTTGTCAGTACCAAATCGGGCCAGTCCCTCTCTGTACATGTATATTGTTAAGGGATGGTATGAAGGCACACATACATATAATCTTAAATCAAACTTGTATCCGCCAATCAGAAAAGGTTTCTCAATATACCTTTGAACAATTGTATTGGTATCGTAGTTTAATTCACTGAGTTTCTGAAATTTATTTTATTAATGTTAGTTTTTATAGTGTGTGTTATGTATAACTAAACAATTTTTAATGATAAGATTACAGAAGCTCTGCATCTGATTACTGCAGCTACAAATGATAGAAGTAAGATTTTAGGTCCATATTGTACGAGGAAGTAAATTGAGCATGCGACGCCGTAGGCGGAGTGCTTAAACTTCCGAGTACGATATGGACAATTTACTTGAGTTGACCAGTATGTTTTTTCTACGACTCAACTTCCGAACTTTATACTGAAAATTTAAAAATATTATTTAAATTAGGCATTATAATTTACACTGAGAGAAGATTCTTGCTGTCCTTATAAAAATCTTTATACCGCTTATAAAGAAAAATGCTAACATAGGGGACAAAAGAAAAACTACCTGAAATAGTAAAATCCATTTGGCTGTAATTTCTTTGCTGTCGTAATAAAGTCACTTTATAAAGAATGATCACTTAGCTCAAGTAAACAAAAATGTTGTATTAGCAAAGTAACTGACCATCGGCTATAAAGAGACTTTGCTAGAACAATAAAGATACTTTTCTACGCCATCCGCATCGTTTTCGAAACAAGATTTTTTTTTTCAATATTAGTATAACATTTTGCTATATTGGAAATGTTTTATTATTTACTTCAAGAAAGGTACTTTGCTGGGTCAGAATGTACCTACTTACTTCAGGAACTCTTTTTTAGCTAAGGTAGCAACTAAGTATTGCTATAATTGTAAAGTGGTTTATTATGACAGCACCACTTATTTGCTCTAATATGTGGGATGGCCCAAAAAATAAGCCGTATATTTTGTTGAATTTTTGATATACTCTAAAGAACAATTTATGCTCACACATTCATATAAACCAAGTTTTTTCACTTAGGGTACGTAAGTTTCAAAAAATTTTGATTCATTTAAAATTGTGTTATTAAAAATAATATTTTCCATGCTATATCAAAAATTTAACATAGTATAAAGCTTATTTTTCAGGTAACTCCATCATATTTTACATCATGCAATTCCCCACGTCTGAATAGGTTGTCAAAGATTTGAAACTAAAAAAAAATATTTTAGCTGCTTAAAAAAACAGTAATATTTTACTGCTTTTTTCTTTGAGTGGTTAAAACATATCACTTTAAAAAATATCTGTTCACTTTAAATTTAAATAATAATAATTACATTGTATTTTATTTAGAAAAAGAAAGTATTTTACTTTTGCGATATTTTTTAAAATCTTCCTTTTCAAAATCATACCGTGTTTAAAACTTTGGTAAGTTGTATTTTAGTTTAAGGACTTTTATTATGAATAGCATAATAGAATTACTAATTTTCTTTTCTCTAAAACTTGACTAACACAAACATTATTATTAAATAAAAAACAGTTAAACTAAACACATAACATAAAAAAATTAACATAAAACTAAAATAACTTTGGTCTTTTAACAATAATATTAAAAATCTACACTGTCATTGATGTCACAATCCAATAAAGCACTGCACACTGGAAACATTTTTGAGCTAAGACAATTTTTATTGGAAAAAATGAGACAAATGTCGAGTCGTAATGGTCACCAACAACAGCCACCGATGCGACAATTTTACTTCATGAAGGAACGAGCATCTAAATATCAGAAAAAATGAAGACATGTGGAGACAGGAACGGGACGACTGGTGCGCACTATAAACATTGGCCCAATCAGACTGAATTTGTCACCACGAAATAATCCGATTCGAACCGAACAGTTACGAATTTCCCAATTCCAACAAAAAATTTTGCTACCCCTTTAAAAACGCGCTAGAAAAGATTTTTTTCAAAAGCAGCACACTGCATTACTTCCTTAGCAAAGCAAATGGTAGTCCTAGAAAATAATTTTTTATAAAGACTTACTTAGCTGTTATCATAATGTAAGTTTTCTATAACAGCAAAGGTTATTGTAACGGGTATAAAGAGTTTTCAGGTAAATTGTTTCTTTTGCAATAAGAAATGCATTTTGCTATCGTAGGTTGAAAATTTAATATTACAGCCAAAATAATCTTAGCAAAGAATTTCTTGCTGAAGCTTTTCTCAGTGTATCTTTTTAGTTTGCCGTGAGAAAGATAAGAAAAAAAAATGAAAAAATACTCATTTTGTTGCCAAATTCATGGATCCAAATTACACTCTAACATATTTATTGATTTGGATCATTTCTTATATTTATTTCATTAATAACTTTGGATAATCCTTATTACTTCCTTCTTACATTCTGCCTTTTGCGGAATAACAGATAAAAAGCGACCTTTATATTATTAAAAAAATAAATAATTTATTTTTCTCAACCATAGCTAGTTTGATTAACTTGTTACGCTGAATTGCACAATAGAAATAGGTTTGTTCATTTTTTTTTCTGCTTGCCTAAGAATTATAACTCCGAAAGTACAACAGAATAGCAGTAGAATGTAAAAAACGGCTTTTGTGCATTGTTGTGAACTTTTAATAATCGCTATTATAAAGTTTTTCAAAATAATCTTTAACTGACAAACTAGCAACACTTTTAATATGGAAAGAGAAGTGGCAATATTGTAGAAATGCCACAACCTTAAAACCTTTAGTAAAAATTGGAATTTATTTTTATCTACAAATCTTGTAATTTCGTCTGTTTTATCTGGTTTTATGTCCTCATCTTCATGTTCCACCATTTAAGGAAGATTTACCAATTTAAATAAATAAATAAAAGTTCCAAGGTCGTTTGGGGTTAGATCCCCGTTCAAAATATATCAGAAAATATGGCGGTGGACAAATATTTGCATGGCAAAATATCCATCAAGCTTAGTACGAAGCGTTCATTTTGTATGTATATTAGGGTGGTCCTTATTTATACAGTGTATTTTTTAAATCTTAATTTTCAAAATATGTACCCCTTTAATTTTATTCCAGTTAATGTACACAGTACCTGTAAATTTTCAGGTTCATTGGGCAACTCTAACACGTGCTGCTTTGACCTTGAAATTTCAATATCCCCAAATAATTTCCCAAGTTGTGATTTCTTATTTTTATTTTTTGTTTCAGACCACGATATAATATATAAATCAAAAGTAGTGTTTCTTTATTAAAAGTGTTCGGTTTCTATTCTATTTTGAAAAGCCCCGTTCGAAAATCTATCTTGTGGGTGCAATGAACAATCAAATTACGATCAGTAAACTGCCTTCAAAAATGAATTGTTTGAGTGTTTTATTATGAAGATCTAAGTATTGAAGAACACATTATAGAACCAAGTATAGAACCTCAAACATCTAAACAAAAAAGAGCTCGGCGAGATATCTTAACGCTAAGTGCTGCGTTAGACAAATGTAGATTAAGTGACAGGGATGCAGTTCACATTTTAACTGCTTGTGTAGATGGACTTGGTTTAAACACAAATGACTTTGTTATAAATCGTTCTTCAATCAAAAGAGGAAGAGAGGAATATCGTAAGCAAGTTGCAATGGAGCTTCATGCTGATTTTATGGATAAGGACAGAATTTGTTGTTGTTCACTGGGATTCAAAGATTCTACCTGATATATGTGGCAAAGAGAAGGTTGATTGCCTTCCTGTTATCGCAACGTCTCAGAAGAACTTCTTGCTGTTCCTAAATTGGCTTCATCAAAGGGGGAGGAAGTAGCATTAGCTGTTTACAAAACCTTGCAGGAATGGTATTTAGAAAATAAAATACAGGCTTTTGTTTTTGATACAACAGCTTCCAATTCTGGTCGTTTAAATGGAGCCGGTATACTTTTGGAACAAAAATTAAACAGAGATATTATTTTTCTAGCTTGTAGGAATTATATTTACGAAATCATGCTAGCATGTTGTTTCATAATTAAATGTTACACTGAAGCATCGTTTTCTTCAAGTGATGCTATTCAAGCGCCCCTCAATGACTTTAGATTTATAAAAAGACCGGAAGGTTATAAACATAATATCAAACAAATCGCTGAGAGGGTGCAGAAGAAATTTTTAAATCATTTATGGTATCTTATTGAGGAATGTGCGGCAATGTTTGTATTCGACGAAAGAATTAGCATTCAGAAGGAAAAGAATAAAGCAAATATTATATTACAAAAAGAAAATGAGGAGGAAGAGAATAATGAAATAAGAAAGAAGAAAATGGTATAATTTAAAGTTTCTTAAAAAAGATTTTCCAGAAAGTTTTACCACAAGCCGATCACGAATTCTTTTTAAACGATTCAACATTCCAACAGATTTTTTAAACGCATATCCTGGTTTATGAAAACACCATCCAAGTTATATAAAGGAATATAACATTCTCTCATCTATTAAAGTAGTTAACGATGTTGCTGAGAGAGGTGTTAAACTCATGGAAGAGTTAGCAAAATAACTAAGAATTAGGATCAGAAACAGTATATTTGCTTAAGGTTGTTATCACAAGTACGTTTTTACTACCTGATTTTTTTGTTGTCTTGTTGGTATAAATTTGGCATAATTTATAACTCAATTATTTATAATATAGAAAATATTTCTGTAAAAGAATGATAGTTACATTAAGGTATTAAAAGTAAGTTATGATTCTTTTTTTTTTCAGATTGTCCAACGATATAGGAGGAGATATCCAGGATGCAGTAAAGGTGTTTTAGCTCAATCTTTCGAATAGACCAATTTCCTTTCCTGTATTTTTTAATATATTATCTTGTAATACATTTTTGCTTTTAAAAATTCGTTTTTCCCAATTTCAACGTCAATGCGGCACGTGTTAGGATTGAAATATCGGCTTAAGATTTTTTTCTATATAAAAAGGAATAAAATGAAAGAGTACTGTTTTACAAATTTTATTTTTGTAAAATAGGGACCACCCTAATGTATATAATGTATTTTATGCATCAAATCTTATAGTAGTTGTCTAGAAATAAGTAGAAAACTAGATATTTTTGAAATACGAAAGTGCACCTCTACACAAATATTTAGTTCAATCAGAAAATCATAGTTTGGTAAAAATATATTTTGGTATTAAGTATGCCTTCAATTTTCGCACCATTTGGAATAAATGTTTTGATTTAAATTAAAAAAGAACAAATTTCATCTGACACATTTGCATATTTTTTAAGTATATTCTTAACCTCACTTCAGTCAACAAGTGTTAGGAAACGACTCGTAAAATTTACAACATTTAAATTTGGTTTCTTTGTAATTGATTACTGTGATTGGTCAGTTTCGTTCTCGGTCGCTTGTCGCAACTATCGGAAAGCTACTTTGGTTACCAGAAATCATTTTTATCAATTAAAATGGAAAAACATACCCTAAATAGGAAGATACCCCTTCCCTGGCTTTGTGCGACTGGTTTACATATCCAAACAGGTTTTTCTTCTGGCAGTTTAGCGGTATCTTCTTTGCCACCTTGCTGTTTACTGCGACTACATTCGGCAGCTAGCTTTGTGTATTCTAATGGCAAGTTAAATCCATGTGGACTAAAAACAACTCTAAATGAGAATGACGTCGATGTTACGGCATTCTTAAAATATACCAAAAACTCTAGCATGAACCTATTAACTATTAAGTGTTAAATGCTAAGAGGAAATCACATGTACAGGCTTATATCACAACAATTATTACAGGAGTCACGCTAGGTAGCGCTAGGTCATTAGAAAGAGTATATTATACCAGAACTCTGTTTTTGCAGGATAAATAATTTTAAGAAAAACGTAAAAAACCGCTCGTAGGTTTATTTAAAGAAAATAAATTGCAAAAATTGTATAAAAAAGCGTTTTTACGTTATTTTTATCCAAAAAAGTGAAAACAAATCCTTTAGAATTAATTCCTTTAGTAAATTATCGACATCAAATGATTCAAAAACCAGGTTTTACATCTTTTTCGACCATCGGTTTTCAATATATAAAAAGAACGAAATAAACTTCTTAAAAATTACTTTTTCTACTACCGTGCGTAAAATACTTACTTAAAGCACTATACATACAGGGTGTTCTTTAATGACGAGGTAATATTTTAGGGTGTGATTTCTCAAGTCATTTCATAAAGAAAAGTTTATATAAACCTATGTCCTAAACGACTTAAATTTTTTGCTACAGGGTGTTGAATTTCATTTTTTTTAATGCGTTTTTGTAATATCTCCAAAAGTACTTTAGATAATATTTTCAATTTTGGCATGTGCTAACAGGGCATAAAACCACATGTTTTGGTTATAAAAGTTATTTTTTGGTTTTTCCCCTCAGGCACACCGTTCTTAATTGAAATAATTAAATTAAATTAGTTTTACTATTTATTATTATTAACATTGATAATGTAAAATTTTGTTTTATAAAAATTGTTGGAAATGACCACCTTCATTATTTAATAGGCATGCTTCCGCTTGTCTAATTTAATTTAATTATTTAAGTTAAGAACGGTGTGCTGAGAAAAAAAAACGCAAGAGACCATTTTTATGTAGAATTCACCAGGCTAGTCAGAAATAATATCCACATGAAAAAATGTCAGTGGCGTACCACTTTTTTCTAAAAAATATCAGAGGAAACGTTTGCAAGAACGCCACTGGTGAGACAAAAAAATAACGTTTTTAACGAAAACCTGTGGTTTTATGTCATATTAGCACATGCCAAAATTGAAATATTATCTAAAGTAGGTAAGTACTTTCGGAGATATTACAAAAAACGCATTAAAAAAAATAAAATTCAACATCTGGTAGCAAAAAATTTAAGCCGTTTAGGACATATATTTATATGAACTTTTCTTTATAAAATGACTTGAGAAATCACACCCTAAAGTATTAGCACGTCATTAAAGATTAATTTACGAGTAAAAAATATATATTTTAGCCTTAGTAGCACTAGTACGTTTAAGTAATATATTATAGTATGTTTGTTGTCAATATTTATTATAGATTACCTCAGCAAGTTTTATTATTGGTATTGGAAATTGTTGCAGAGAAGAACTGATTTAAATGCAGTGGTGTAATGCAAAATGCTAAAACCTATATACAGGGTGTCCCACCGGGAACCGCTTCGATCTATATATGGAAAACTATACATAGGAACATTTTGAAAATTTGATAGTATGCTAATACTAAAATATTTTCATAATGGTGGCACTTTCGGTTACACCGGAAGTAAGTGTGAACTTGCTTATTTTAAATAGAACACCCTATATATTATTACATTTTTGCATTCTACGCAAGATTCTAGGCAGATTTCAAATACCATATCCTATACTATCTAAGCGTTTTTGACATATTTAAATTTTTATGTCAAAAATGACGTTTGCAAGCCTTAAAATGATTATCAATTTTTTCTATAAAGAAGCCTTATTTAGTTAACTTACGTGGGATTCCTTGTTATAAAGGACCTGCTTTAATAGATTTTTTATATTTTGATTACTATTAATACAGCGTGTTTAAACAAAAAGATTAAAAATTGAAAAAACTGCAAAAAGTCTAGATTTTCAAATCGAACCACCCAAATTTTATAATTATTTCTTATTTAGCATTAAAAATTCACGGTGGGACACCCTGTTTAACAGAGATTTGAAAGTATCCCTTCTACCCTTTTACTACGTAAATATTTTTTTTTAGTTTCAGTTTTGGAAATGACCTTTCAGCCTTTGCCACAGTAACTGATAAACAAATAAAGTTAATAAATACTGTTTTTATTTGTTAAAGTTTCATACAATGCAGATAGCCAGTTTCAGCCAACAACAATGATTTTTCAAACATCATTACGCACTTCTTCTTCATGAGCACACTTTTATCATGCGAACTTATAATCATGTTTCAATACCTCGCGATTGCCGAGTACTTTACGGATAAAATTTGGTAAAACTGATTGCCAGAAGTGTTTTTAAGGTTATTCGCGTCACATCGATGTCAGTACCTGGTCGGACAGTTCGATTTGCAAACTCTACTTATCACTAAGGTTAGGCTGCGCGGAAAGAAAGGAAATTTTAGTTATATGTAGTAATAAACTTGAATATCTAGATGTCGCCGCTGCTAGACATAGGTAGCAACATCGACGCTTACCATCGATAGCAGCGATGTATCAAATGTTATTAATTAACATCAAACTATTGGTAAACTCGAATCTAGGGCGCCGATATAAACGCATCAGACGGAGATTATTAGTAGCGTTTAATACGTTAAACAAAGAACACGCTATCCCTTACTTCCCACCTTTCATTCTTTACAACACGCGATCGAAGCTGGCACGGGAGCGATCGATACTTCGACTCGGCCACACCACACACATATCCCCCCTTTCAGTTAGAATAAAGGAGTAGTTAAGTGTCTCTTTTTAACTGAAGGTTTTGTCCATATGTTCCTTCTATCTTGGTAGCATTAGAGATTTCGCACCCGAGAATCGAGTTTGCCAATAGTGTATACCTCCTACCTACCTAAAATCATAAACCGATCCATAGACTTTTTTCTGACATCTCATGTATCTAATAAGGTTATCCTTCCTACATATAGTGGATCCTTTGGGAATATGATTTAAATACTAAAAATATAAATAAAACTTAATTTGTTTAAGTGTGATATCTAATAAAAATTAAATAATATTAGATGTATAAAAGTGTATACACTATACAAGGTACCTTTACGAGCGTCGCGACAAGCGACACTTGCCAGTTTTCAAACAAGAGTTGGTAATAATATCGCGCTCTAGATTAGGGTTTGTTCGTCAACCATACTATAATAGAATTACACCTTATAATAGACCAAAAGTATTATATAATATAGGTTTTATTAATGCTGTTAACGTTTTTAAGTTTGTAAATAATTTATTCAAGTACCCTGTGAAACGGAACCCAAAAATTCGTTCAGAGCAAGTAGAATAACTATGTCATATCAATAAAAAAAATTTTGGGATTGTCCCTCACTGCATGAAAATTTATATTTGCTACTCACTCTAGGCAGAGGTACCTGCAAATTCATTTACATTTACTGTTGTAGAAACCAACCAGAACTTTACAAAATTTGTCTAAGCAATTATCAGTTTTGATTTTCGACTTGTAAATTAGACGATCTTAACAAAATATAACGTTTGTTGAAATACGCAAAAAATGTCCGCCAGCCCTGAAGTTACTATTGTTATTTCAATACTCTGGAATCTTGTAAATAGACGCTCAAATTATATTATTATCGCTACATGCAACATCTTGCTGATTGATTTTATAATATTTTAGTTATATTTAAACAATACCTGCCAACCGTAGATATTTTTATGATGACTTGAAGAAAACCCGGACGTTTTCCACCATAAATTCCAGTTATTTTCGTTATGATCCACATCATATTCATGCCATCCACGTTCCAAGCACACCTAAAATATTTTTGTATTATATTTTTTTTTAAATTCACATTGCCACAAAACTAAAAATTCTATTACTAAATATTATACAGGCAATCCAGAGTTTAATGTTTTTATATATCACTTGTTAGTAAAGTCTATATCAGCTTCCAATTATTCATTTTCAAACAGCTAATTTTGACATGATGGCCATTTTGTCTAGACGACAAACACCATCACTTAATGGCCCCCATTTAAAGATATTTATCCTATAGAAGGGCATTTGCTTGATTACCAGCAGAGCAACAGATTTTTTAAAAGTACCTTACATTGTCTCTATTTCCTCTCATACCTCAATTCACTACTGAATAAATTGAGGACATTACTATACCTATTTAGGTTTGTTATCTTATGATTTAAAAACACAGTACATAAAGCTGTTTAGATACCGCCAAAATACATAAAAACAAGAGTTTACCAAATCTATCTAGCAGTCGCGGCTTGTCCATTATGTCCATAAGGTCATTTGGTCAATGACCCATCTATAATTTTCACCCACCTAACTAATTTAGTTTTTCTACTACTGTATAAATAAATTAACTTTCGGGCCCTAACAACACGACAGATAACAAAAGTAAACATTCGAGTTACCTGAATATTATACGTTGCTAGCTATGTAAAGTAGTGTTGCTAGCTATATACAGTATTACTTTCGGTGCCAGGACAAAAAAAAATTAATTACTTCACAGGTGGAAAATCCTTATTTTATTCGAACTGATAGACTGACAATACTCAAATAACTAGTCATGGATTATTTTAGAGGTGGAAAAAAAAACTTATTTTATCATTACAATTTGAACAAAATCAAAGTTTATTACTTAATAATATATTGATCAAAGAACAGTAGTAGAAAAAATGTAATACATTACACGATGCGAAAGCCTTTTTTGGTGGTCGGAGGTATTAAATAACCTCGGCTTCGCCTCGGAAATTGACAAAACCTCCTCACACCAATAAATTAACTTTCGCAACTAGTAATGTAAATAACTATTTCAAAACAAACAAAAATGATTATCCTTCAAAAATGCAATATGTCATGGAAAGATTACCCAATATAAATCGAAACTACCATCGAAGCACTCTGCTCGGCCGTTTTTTAATTTATCTCATGGTTGATCTTATGGGTTTACATAAAATTAGAATATTACAAAAAGGAATTGGAAACCAAGAGCGAAACGGACTAACTGTTGTTAAGGGATGGATAAGAGACGAATCTCGTCGTTGACGTCTCCACATTTTACGTTCAATTAACATCAGTGGTTCAATCACGTTCACATTTATGAAAACACAGTCAAACAGCTCCGTGAATCATGCCATTTCAATCAAAACGTAGCGTTAGACAAAGAAAAACTTATTACAAAATATACGGATTGTATCTGGAACATTTCCAAAAACCTATTGCTTCATTAGAAATGCTGAATCGCCCGTAGTATATCCTTAACCGCTATTTTGGTTCGTTTATATATATTTCTGACGTGCACTTATGTGTGTTGTGACTTGTATTAAAGAACAATGACTTAAACAGTTTAAGACAAGCGCCAGCGGTGCGTTAACATTTGAAAACCCTTTTATTAGAAGTATTTATAATTTTAATGATCTAGTAATAAAAAATGTTTCCAAAAAAAAAGGATAGAAGGATTGATTTGATAAACAACTACATAAAGGTAAAAGAATTATATCAAATAATAATAATAAAGTAAAGCTGTTTGATGTAATTTAAAAAAAAAGTCAGCGCAAATGCAATCTTAGTATTTTATGTTTTTGCGGTGTTAATTAGTAGATAAATAATTATTTCTTGGCAAAACTATGCACTAAACTTACTAATATTCTGTTTATGAAAGTTAAGTTTCGTCAGGGCCAATTTTAATCTTGATTGAAAAATTAATATTTAACATTATTTAAGTTAATTTAGCTACGACTATAAAGTTTAAATCGATGTTGTAACATTTGCCATGCATCTAGTCACTAAACTTTAAACCCCCTTGGTTTGAACTAGTTTCTAAAAAAAATGTATGATTAAAGCTTGTCGCGAGATTAAATCTATGTAGGTATTTCTTATAAATTAAATTTAAGAATACTTTTGTCAAGATTATAAGGAAAAAAAAGATGAGATTTCAGGTTCTAAACGTCGGGATCAATTCTTATGACTTTTCGCTTTTTCCATGTGTTTTAATTTTTGATATGAAACAAATGTGTCGGTAAATCGTACCATGGTCTATTGTTTAAAAAAAAAATCAGCAATGTATCATTGCCGCTTTTGTGCAAAACAGATGGAAAATCGTTATTTTAAATGAAACATCCCATATATTATATTATTTTCTAATTGCCCACAAAATTCTACGCTTATTTTGTATAAAATATGTCTAAATTCAACTGTTTATAAGATATTAACGTTTAAAATATGGGATTTTCAGAATTTAACAGTAACAGGCTGTACCATGAGAACGGTTTATCTCTCAAAATGGGTTTCGCCTCCCTATCTAGTATTTTTATACTCCATCTTAAAGTTGTAACTTCTGGTTTAACATGTTAAACTAAAATGGCGACTTTATGTAGGGTCTCATTTCGTCCCTCTTTTTATTACCAAGTGAAGTGGAGAAAGAATAATCTCCATTGCGGATGTGGGGGTTTATTTAATGGTCCCTCAGATGCTCAAGCACGCCAGTCTTTTCAGGCTTCCTAGCTTTGATATTGTGGTTTTCTGCTGTACCTTTGGCCACCATACTAAAGCTGCATATGTGATTGCGGGTCTTACTCTGGTATACAGCGAGTGCACAGTAAGAGTCGTGTTATGTTTTCGTACATTCGTCTGGTAACTATTAAGGTAACTTTCGACTGTCGTCGGCTAGTTTTATCCAAGTATTTGTTTTAGGTCAGTCTGGTATCTAAAGTTACATTTAGGTATTTGAACTCTTCTGGAAAATTTCTGAGCGTCAGTCCCCATTTATTTCGAAGTTTTATAAATAGTACTATAATGGACTGATGTTAAGTTCTTCCTGTCCTACACTTCCTTTCACGATTTTAAGAGTTCCTTGCAATATTGTATGTTTTGGGGGTTGCGCAAACCTAAACCTTGTACATTTAGGTACTTTTATTATTATTGCAGTCAAAGTTTAATAATAACCTGCAAATCCTGCGGCTGCATATGTGCACTAGCTCGTATTTAGCAACAATAAAGACTATTTTAGACACCACAGTTAACTTAATGAGCTCAGTATATCGCCAATTTATTTTATGCTAATAGTGCTGCAACATGCAAGTTAAAGTATTTATGGTAAAATGGCAAAACCAATAAAGAATATTCTAGACAGGTATTTATGATTAATTTTAAGTTATTCCATTAACTTTTATTAAGCGTTGCATAACTGGCAGCAGGCAAATTTACTAAGTTTAGAAAGTTAAATTTCACATTTTCAACCTTATACTTGACATTTAAAAATGCAAATTTCTTGGTAAATATTATAGGAATTAGGAAAGGTTTAGATTTTCCTTATCTTGGTTATATTGTGCAGTTTTAAAAGGTTAAGTTTATCTTATAATCTGGGGTAATGGAACGTACATAAAAATTGATAAACATCTTGATGCTTTTTGTAGTATTAAATTACCTTATATCGGAGTAAATTCTTGGGAACATTGCCAGTATTTTCAATAAAAATAGAAATATTATGATTTTGGTAGTATGCTTCTTTCAGTATTTCCTCACTAAACCTTTAATTACGAATTTCATTAAGTTTAAAAATCCATTAAGACGATATTAACCTTTTTCTTTCCTTTATCATATTTGTTCTCATCAAGATGAATATTTATACAGGGTGCTACAAATTCGTGTGCGTACCAGGGGATCTCGAAAACGGTAAAATATAAGAAGATGGTTAAATTGAGGCAACAAAGGTGCGTATTTCGGGGCTTAATGATTTGGCGAAAAAAAAATTGTAATTATTCCGAATTCTTTTGGAGATATCCGAAAAAAACAGAAATTTCCATTTTTGGTTTTTAATTGTTTGCACTTTCATTTTTGACTTGGGAAAAAAATTAAAAAACACTTTTTTGTAACCGTTTTTTATGTTCTACAAGGTGGCATTGTTAGTTTTTAAACTAGTTTAAAACGTAAAACGTTTCGTTCTTTAGTTACCAACCTCAAGTCAATTTTTTTAAATACGGACTTGAAATTTTAAATACAGTTTTAGGGTTTTCTAAACTTTAAAAATTTAATACAATGTACAAGTTTTTGAAATTTTAACGTTTTGTCATCTAATAACACATTTTTCAAAGTGTCTTTTTCATTTCATTACGGTCCTGAACGTTTAGAGCGAAACTAAAAAACAAAAGATTTCTGATTTAGAAAATCCGTCCATTTATACTCAAAGAAGCATGATAATTGATATTTTGAAGAAAAGAGACCCAAAGTCTTGGTCTAAAATATTTTTCTGTCTGTTTATTTTTGTTACTTGTCTCGCCTGAAACTAGCATCATCAGATCTTCTAACGAGTAAAAATATTTTAAATGGTTTTTGAAATAAACAAAAGCGCATCATAATAGCATAACTAGACTAACACTCCAGTTACCTTTTCTTTACTCGGGAGCATTATTTTTTATGTTTTACATTATTTCGGTCTAGGTCTAAGGCAAAACTCACAGGACTTAGATATACGTTATATTAATAAAATAGTAATAGAAAATAGAATAAGATACTTCTCATGCCTTAAAAACTTGCTTACTTCCTAGAGTATTGTGACGGTAAATCTTATTAAAAAAATAAACGCCCTAAACACCATAACTTCATGTAATGTAATTTTAATTTTAAGGTAATTCTAAAAATAACTGCCAGGTCCGTAATAGTAAAGAAAGGATAATTGGAAATGCTAGTGGTGTGTTATTTGACGACAAAACGTTAACATTGTAAAAACCTTTAAATTGTATTAATTTCCAAAGCTTAGAGTCTTTTAAACTGTTTTAAAAATTTCAGGTGCGTATTTAAAAAAAATAATTAAGGTTGGTATCTAAAGAATGAAACGTCCAATTTGAAAACTAATAACGCCATCTTGTAGAACATAAATAACGGCGATAAGAAAGTGTTTTTTGTTTTTTTCCAAAGTCAAAAATGAAGGCCAAAAAATTAAAAACCAAAACTAAAAATTTTAGTTTTTTTCGGATATCTCCGAAGGTATTCGGAATGTTCACAATTTGCTTTCACCAAATTATTAAGCCTCAAAATACGCAACTTTGCCTCAATTTAACTATCTTCATATCTCTTACCGTTTTCGAGATCCCCTTGTACGCACATGAATTTGTAGCACCCTGTATAAGTATTCGAAGGATATAGAGAATTCACCAACTAAATATTTTTTAAATATACCAGTGAAGGAAGACTGGGAGTGTATTATTTCTTTTTATTTAAATTATCATTCTACTACAAGTATAAACTATTTTTTCAATTTATATAATAGGGTTTGACGGAAAAATGCAAATAAATTGATTTGATAATTTAAAAAAATATGGGAATAACTTTTTGTATTTTAATTGGTGATTCTTTGGGTGCTATATATTGAGAATCACTTTCTACTTTATTTTTTAATCGACCGTCTAATCAGTTGGATTTGTTCAAATCAAATTCGCTGCACGCCAATGGGAAAACAATAGGTAATAGAATTCTAAAATTGGTTAGCGTGCCCATCAATAACAGAATATGTAGATAGTAAATTTAAAAAAAAAACTTTTATTAATATCACAAATTAAATAATATATTACATAACAAGTAATGAAACGAATACTTTTCAAACGAGGATATATTTAGAACGAGGCGTCTTCATAGTTTTAAATACCACTTTCACACAAGTAACGTAGGTATGATCCGTACAATTACTCGCTGGATGCACGTCACAACTGGCAAATACATAATCATAACAAAAACAGACCACGGTAGTGGCTTAGAGGTGAGGTACCGGCATTCGACCGTGGCGATCCGGGTTCGATCCCCGGAGTGGGCATACGCATAAGAAAAAAAAGTATGTCCGAAATTTAGTAGATAAAAAGAATGCAGCATGCTACTAGTGATTCCTAATATCGGGACCGAGAAGGGCGTTATGGACCTCTCGGGGCGTAAAAAGGATAACTAGTGCATACATGTGGTTCGGAATCCACGTTAAACTGTAGGTCCCGTCTGGCTGATATTATTACCCAGACGATAGGGGATACAATGGGCCTTATAGGCCTAAGTATACTGGCTCTTCCGTCAACCCCAGCAACAACAACAACAACAAAATAACAGACACAAATATAAGGTAGGTTTGTTGTTAATTAAAGGGTCCTGTCAATTGACGTAAAATTCGTTTTGACCACTTTTGTCATTTCGAAGAACTTTAATTTTTTTGTGTTAAAGGGGAATTGAAAGCGAAATCTAAGTTTACCAAAAAAATAAACGCTCATTTTGAGGCTTATTTAAATCCTGATAGAATTGAAGAAATATACAATTTAATCAAAGACGTTACTCGAATCAAAAATTACGTCAGAAGCTGTGACTTTCATTTAGCCAGTAGTTTGACGGACTTTACACCATTCTACTTACTAGCCGTAAGAATTACCAAAAATTCTTTAATTAGTATTTTATATTTGTAGGCATATCACTACTGCGTTTAAGAAAATATTTTAAGACAAATAAAACCAAAAAAAAAAACAATGCCAAGTTGCATAAAAATTTTTGACTTCTAAGGCAGTGACGACCTATATTATTCTTAATGTGAGCCCAGATCCTCTTGATAATATATTTTATTATTTACTTTAGCAACACTATATTTAAAAATAATTTTCTTCAATTTGTTTTCCAAATCGGGTTTTAATATAAGTAATAAATCATTTCCATAATATCCTGTAGTTAGAACATTTAAAAGAGTTTTGTGTGTTATTACTCTGAAAGTACAAATTACAATTATAGCTGTAGAATTCCGTTTAAACATTTAAAAACAGCTTTTGTGCATTAATATTAACTTTTAACGCTTGCTATTTTAACGTTTTTCAAAATAATCGCCAACTTACAAACTAGCAACACGGTTAATGTGGAAAGATAAGTGACAATGCTGTAAAAATAACATAACCTTTAGTAACAAATGGAATTAGTTTTTTCTAGCAATCTTATAACTTCGTCTGTTTTATCTGGTTTTATGTACTCATCTTCATGTTCCACCATTTAAGGTAGAATTACCAGTTAATTTTCTATTCTATATCTGTTGCTGATGGATTGGAGATGGATTGGGGTTGGATCCTCATTCAAAATTATATTAGAGAATATCGCGATGGACAAATATTTGCATGGCAAAGAACCAACCAAGGTTAGTAAAAATGTTCATTTTGTAGGTATAAAATAACTACATTTTTCTACTCCCACATGGAAATTTGCTGTTTGGATCCTCATTCAAAATATATTAGAGAATATCGCGATGGACAAATATTTGCATGGCAAAGAACCAACCAAGGTTAGTAAAAAACGTTCATTTTGTAGGTATATAATAACTACATTTTTCTACTCCCACACGGAAATTTGCTGTTTCCTTTTCACTTAAGTATCGAGTAAAGTAGGCTATTCTAGTTAACTGTGCGGGAAAATCTCATATCCATCCTAGATAGGTAATGAAACTGACCAATCACAGTAGTCAATTACAGAGAAGCCACTGTTGTTCATAAAAGTACTGTCGAATCACAGTATATTATTTTTACTTACTTACTTTTCTTTTTTTTTTAAGACACCAAATTATATAATTTAAATGCATATGGTACAATTTGTTATTAATTTGTTCAATATTATAAAATCTAGACGCATTTATAATAGATTTTTCAATAATGCAACCTGCTGAATGTGCATAGAAAATTAATTTCATGTAGCATCATTTATCAGTTGGTTTTCCCATAATTAGTTTAACGTTTCGATAGTCGAGAGGTAGAGCGTTGGACTATGGAACTAATGGTGGTGAGTTCGAGCCCGGCAACCTACAAACTTTTTTTTAACATTTTTTAGCATAAGATCGTAGAAAAATATACTGTTCAACTCGAGTGGATTGTCCATATTGCCCTCGGAAGTTTAAGCACTCCACCTACGGGGTGTGTGTTCAATTTACTTCCTCGTGCGATATGGACATCATATCCACTTTTGTTGTACAAACTACTATTTATGCATTAAATCTTGTAGTAAATTGTCTAGAAATGAATGAAAAACTGGAGATTTTCGAAATAAGAAAGTGCATCTTTGCACACATCTTTAGTTCGGTAGAAATATATTTTGGTATTAAACCTTCATTGTTCACACTATTTTGTGCACTCTTTAGGAAAAAATTGTGTATGCATAGACTCTGGGATAAATGTTTTGATTTAAAATTAAACGGAACACATTTTATCTGACAGATTTGCATATTTTGAAGTATAACTCTTAACCTTACTTCTGCAAAGGGTCAGAAAACGACTCGTAAAATGTACATATAATTATGGTTTCTTTTTAACTGACTTCTGTGATTGGTCAGTTTCACATCCTAACTAGGATAGATTTATAAAATCATATCCGTTCAGTTAACTGGAATAGCTCACTTTTCCCATCACTTTAGTGTAAATAAACAGAATTTCCATGTAGGAGTAGAAAAAAGTAGATTACAGGTAGTTAATTACCTCCCAAAACTATGTAACAATGCTACACTTTTAGGTACACATTTATTAATTAGATGGATGTTATTTGTCTTGATCTAAAGTGAAGGCTTAATCAACCTTAACTAGAACTCAAGAGCAGCCAAGCTGTTTACCTATCATGCGTCGAATAAATCACCGAAAACAATGAGCTAAGGAGCCTAGAGTATCATTATGTTACGAAAAAAAATACGAAACATACAGAGTATGCCTTGCAAGAGTGCCTCACGGTCCGGTAACGGTGAATCGGGAAAACCCATTAAACCGTCAGTCCCCACTAGTAAGGTCTACAGAGTAATCTTGCCGTTCTGTTTGTTGTTGAACATTCCTTGCCTCACTTAAAATAAAATGTGAGATTATCCTTGTTTCTGATTCTGGATGCTCATCTGTGACCTGGCTTGGCAATGTGACACGTTCGATATCCAGTTATCGTTATTTCTCTTGTCCCAGCCAGATTGTAGTATACAGTAGATAGATAATCAAGCATTATAAAAAAACTGTAGAAAAGTTTTAAATTAAATGTAATAGTCAGTTAAATTTATCAGGGTGATTGTTCATGTTTGGCTTACATTATTTCGAAAATTGTGAATATTACTATTGACATTGACTTCAACAACATGATTAATTTATCCTGTCTGTCACGCAATCGTCCATATTTAAAATAATTTTCCTATTGTTTGGGTCTAATACGAATAAATATTAATTAAATATTATAAAACTCAATCTAACTAAATTTATGATAATTATATTTAGACTGACAGATATCATGTTTATTTTATTGCTGACAAATTTGTTTTCATTTAATTTTGGTTGTTTCAAATTAGTTTTCTTGAATAATGATTTCCAGTCTGTAAACAGGGTGCTACAAATTCGTGTGCGTACAAGGGAATCTCGAAAACGGTAGGAGATACGAAGGTGGTTAAATTGAGGCAAAGTTGCTTATTTTGCGACTTAATAAGTATAATTATTCTAAATGTTGTCGGAGATATCCGAAAAAAACCGAGATTTAAATTTTTTGCACTTTCATTTTTGACTTGGGAATAAAATAAACACTTTTTCATAGCCCTTTTGTATGTTCTACAAGATGGCGTCATTAGTTTCTAAATTTGACGTTTCCTTTTTTAGTTACCAATCTCAATTCAATTTTTTTAAATACGGTCCTTGAATTTAAAATACAGTTTTAGGTATTTCTAAGCTTTAGAAATTTAATTAATTAAAGTTTTTGAAATTTTAAACTTTTTGTCATCTAATTACACATTTTTCAAGTTATCTTTTCCATTTCATGAACATTAAGAGCATTAGGAGCCAAACTAAAAAACAAAAGATTTCCGATTTGAAAAATCTGTACATTTTTACTCAGACTACAACAAAGATATTCAGCCCTTGTCTGGAGTCCACAAAAACTTGCCTTTTAAACATGCATTTTTGCACAGGCCTCATCTTTTTAGCATACATACAATGTTGCCGGTTACCTCATTATTTAATTGTTTTAATAATTTGTAAGCATTTACTACTCTTAAATTACCTGGCTTTGTCAGAATTTTGATTTTATTTCTGTTATTTTGATTTTCATGACCTACATATGTTCGTATCTTTCTGTTTGTAAAATGTCATATTTATATTTTATAATTATTAAATTATTCAAGTTTAATTCACGACATCACGACGTCAATGTGTTTATTGTTTGAAATGTCATTTGTCCAAGTTTAGGTTATTGTCTAAATAGCTATTTATACAACAAGTAACGAAATAAGTGTCTTTTAGGCACGCGACGTGAATTGTCCTACGAGGCGAAGCCGAGTTGGACAACACGTCAAAGTGACTAAAAGACATTGTTTCGTAACGAGTTGTATATAATATTTTTTCTACTAAAGTTTTATAATAAAAAACTTAATTTATTTTACTAACATTTTATTACCTATGTTTCATTTGGCCCTTTCAAAAATTGACACTTGCCAAAAAAAATTAAATTATATCTAGTCTGTGGTTACGTTTTAATTGTAAATAATTACCTGCATTACTTTTAAGCACGTTGCTCCTGGTAACGCGCTTAAAAGTTTTTTAAGCACGCTGCGCCTAAAAGGAGGTTATTAAAAAACCATAATGACAATCAGAAAGAGGTTATTATAAAACGTCAGTGGAAAAAATAAATTATGTAAAACAAAAACTATTTAAACATTATTTTTAAAACTCTTTTTGACTAGTAAGTACTCTCTTTTATTGTTTTTTTACAACTTCTAAATTTTATACTTACTTTTAGGGTTATGCCCTGATGATGGTCTTAAGTAAATAAGGCCGAAAGCGCTTGGCGTCAGTAATAATAAACAGTTACACTGAAATACAACGTTTTTCCTTTCTTCACTACACAGTTACCAACTCCACACATTGACTTTACTACAAAGAGGCCTGATATTTGATATTTTGAAAAAAAGAGACGCAAAGTCTTGGTCTAAAATATTTTTCTGTCTGTTTATTTGTGTTTCATGTTTCGCCTGAAACTAGCATTATGAGATCTTCTAAACAGTAAAAAAAAATTTAAATTGTTTTGAAACTAACATTAGCGCATCACAGTAAGATAACTAGACTAACACTCCAGTTACATTTTCTTTACTAAGAGTATTATTTTTTTTTCTATTTTACTACAGTATTTGGGTCTAGGTCTAAGGCAAAAACCATAGGACTTAAGATAGGTCCGTTATATTAACAAAATAAATAAAATACTAATAAAAAATAGAATTACTTCTCATGTCTTAAAAACTTGCTTACCTCCCAGAGTAGTGTGACACAAATCCTTTTGAAAAAATTAACAACCTAATCATCATAACTTCCTGTAATGTAATTTTAATATTGTCACGTGAGGAAGAATTAAAGGTGACAAGTCTCTATAACACCTACTTTATTATATAATTTGAAAGGGCAGTTCAAACGGTTACACAAAATTAGAACTACGTACAACATCTTTGGCTACAGACGAAGGGCTGCTGATGATATTACCGACTGACTGGTCTGGACCGCATCGTATATCGATCGTGTATCGACCTAAATGGTCGAGATCTAGTGGTCTCGACCTGATGGTGGTGACTTGAATGGTCTTGACCGGAAGAACTACTTCTCATGCCTTAAAAACTTGCTTACCTCCCAGAGTATTGTGACGATAAATCTTATTGAAAAAATTAACAACCTAAACATCAGAACTTCCTGTAATGTAATTTTAATATTTAAGTAATCCTAAAAATAATTGTCAGGGTCGTAATAGTAAAGAAAGGATAATTTAAAATGCTAGCGATTCGGAATATTTAAACTTTTCTTTTACTAAATTAGTAAGCCCCAAAATACGCAACTTTGCCTCAATCTAACCATCTTCATATCTTTTACCGTTTTCGAGATCCCCTTGTACGCATACAAATTTGTAGGACCCTGTATATACAGGGTCCTGCGCCTCACCTCCCGTCTTCTGTAGCTTACTTATTAATTAAGTTAGGATTATGACGTTTTGCAAGCTTTACCTGTATTCTAGGGTGCATTTCAGGAACATATTTATGTTTATACAGGGTGTTCCAAAAAAGTGTGACGTCATAAGGATATGTTTTTTTTAGATTACATATATTTTCTTACTTATTTGGATGCATCTTGTAGTTGCCAACATACCCCTAAAATTTTAATGAAATCGGTTCAGTGTTATAGGCGAAAAAAAATAAAAACTAAAAAAATCAGTTTTGCACCACTGGTTTTAAAAATTAATAAAAATTAAAAATAATGTCTCGTTAATAAAATTATACAAAGGTACTTAATAAATAAGGTCTCACAGTTTCGTTAACCAAGTTTGATTAATACGAATTGTACAGAGTGTTCAAAGTTTAGTGTCAAACTTTGCAAACTTTAAAGCAATTTATTTTTCTTATTTCAAATTTGAACCCCTGTATATTATTATATCATTCGATGCAGAATTAAAATTTAAACATCTGTTCTAATTACAACCCTATCGCAATTTCTAACGCAATAAGACTTATTTGCAGAAAATTCATTTTATCAACTATTCCACCAGTCATTATTATATATAATAAATATCAAAGGTGGCTTTGAAAAACAATTTATTGATATTAAAGTTTAAAAGGACAAATAAAAATTCTTTTCGCATGCTCCTAATATGAAAATCATATCTACGAGCTCTTCTTGGTTGTATTCCATCAAAAAAAATAATATAGCTTAAATAATTAATAATACCGTAACAATATTTGAAACTATATAATAACTAAAGTCAAAATGGGCTTTTGTCACTTCAATAAACTTTAATATCAATAAATTGTTTTTCAAAGCCACCTTTGATATTTATTATAAAATAATGACTGGTGGACAGGTTGATAAAACGAGTTTTTTGCAAATAATTCTTAATGTGTATAATAACTAAAGTCAATTGCGATAGGGTTGTAATTAGAACAAATGTTTGAATTTTAATTGTGCATCGAATGACATAATAATATAAAGGGGTTCCAATTTGAAATAAGAAAAATAAATTGCTTTAAAGTTTGCAAAGTTTGACACTAAATTTTGGGCACCCTGTACAATTTGTATTAATCAAACTTGGTTAACGAGATTTTAGGATCTTATTTATTAAGTACCTTTGTAGAATTTTAATAACGAGGCATTATTTTTATTTTTTATTAATTTTTAAAACCAGTGGTGCAAAACTGATTTTTTTTAGTTTTTATTTTTTTTTCGCCTATAATACTGAACTGACTTCATTAAAAATTTAGGGGTATGTAGGCAACTACAAGATGCATCCAAATAAGTAAGAAAATATATGGCATGTCATCTAAAAAACATATCCTTATGACGTCACACTTTTTTGGAACACCCTGTATAAATAAAAATATTTTCCTGAAATGCGCGGTAGGATACAGGTAAAGTGTGCAAAATATCAAAATCCTAACTTAATTAATAAGTGAGCTAGAGAAGACGGGAGGTGAGGCGCAGGACCCTGTATAATATAATAATATGTTTTAATAATTTTATCAACCGTAATTTAATTGATATAGTCTAATGTTGCATAAAGATTTTTAGTGATAATTAACTAACCAACAATTATGACGGTGACGTACATGACATTGGAGAAATCAATTTTCTCACAATAAAAGCCCGGCCCGGTTAGCTTAATTCTTGATTTACGAATCAAGAAACTTTAATTGTGAGGAAATTACTCCTGACAATATCATTTATATTAAAGTCAATTAAAGACAAATTGATGGAGAGATTTGATAGAACAGAAGAAAATAAGCTAAATTATTTATTGACTCATCACTTAACCAAGAACAAATGACGCAATACCTCGCCTTTCGTGAGTTTAGTTTAATGGTTTTATTTGTATGTTGGTGCCATTTTTTGTTTATTTACCTTTACACTATTTAAATGTTTGTGGACTTATTTTTAATATTAAGTTGCTTAATGATATGTTGTAAAGTCTCTGTGTATTTTGTGTTTAATAAAAGAAGTAAAAGTTTCATTTGATGTATAAAATTTCTTTATTTTAGAATAGAAATATTTTTTTTAATGTGAAATTTAGGTCCCAAGGGCACAGAGATAGTAAAACACCGTTAAAATAAAAATAAAATTTTTTCACCGCTTACGATAAACATTTCATTATATTGTATGTATATTACCATGAAAATTAAGGCTAATGGGATTATGCAAACTAGGTATATAATATAACGAGTAAAAACTGTTTTAAAAAGCCAATAAAACGTAAATTTCCATAGTTATACATATATAATAAGAGTAAAGTTTTTTTTTATTGCCAAACGGTTTTGTTCCATCGAAGTTGTTGCGTGAGAATAATATATAAAAACTCACCTGAGTTAAAAGTTGTGGCCCCGATCCGTTATCATTTATTCTAAATATAAACGGTCCATTTCCGAAACATTCCTCAAACATTCTTGTATAAATCCTGAAAAAAATGAATACTTTCTGAATATCCTTTAGAAATTGTCATTGTACAAATAAGTTAATTATATTGTAGTAAAATGAGAATAAAACTGATTTTCACTGATCCGTAAATTGACGCATTGATCAGATCAGAATGGTCCAGCAATAATCGTTACTTGAAAAGTAGAATTTAGTATGAATTAAGGTGTTTTCGATTAGTTGGCTGTTCATAATGGTAATCGTCTATAGAGTATCCAAATATAGGTATATTTAGGGTTTGAGCTACTTTTGAGTCAAATTCATCAAAGGAATCGCCATAACCATAACCTTGGTTACGACGCGTTCTTTAGACACGGTAGATTTCAAAGTCAATACAGCAAAGAACGCAATTTTATCTTTTACCAAACGAAGACAAACAGGGAACTATAACCACCTAAAAATCTTTGGTGAATAGATAAAACAATTTATCGAGATATAATATCTAAAGAAAAGACTAATCCTGGACGCCAAGCTGACCTGAGATAAACAAATCACTAGATAGATACCTTATCATAGCAAAATATATCTGATAAAGTGCAGCCTGTTTAAGAAAATCTGGGGACCCCAAATGGTGTTATGGTGATATGTAACAGAATAGGACCTATAATTACATATGGATAGGCTGAATGAAAATATAGCAAATCACGACAGAAACTAGGTTAAATAGCTTACAGAGACTGACTTACTTATGTATTAGTGGTACAATGAGAAGCACTCCCATTGCATACATAAAATTTACACTAGGACTTTCATCCCCAGACATATACATCGAAGCGAAGGTCAGTTGTAGCGCAGTACAGCACATGAGGAATTGAAGCAACATCTTGAGAAAATAGGGTAGACAAGAGCAATGGATACAATCAATGATGAGTTGTTGGATGTGTAAACCAACTATATAAGAAAGATCCATTTAATAAAATCAGTCGACATCATTTGTGACTTTGTGATATGTGGATAAAAGGATAACTCTGGCATTAACCAAAGGCCTGGTACACCGATGACAAGCAGAAGAGTAACTGTCGGTCTATTTGGGAAAATACCCAGAATGCAATACCCAATACAAGGATGCGTACAAAAGAATCTCGAATATGGGCTACCATATACCAGATACACATCAGATAATCAAATTGTCCTCAAAGCTTTACACTTTAATCGATTTATATCAAAAATCATAAAGAAGTACCCACATGACCTAAATGATCTAGCAGCCAGGAACAACAAAGTTATAATCTTATGAGTTCCTGGTCACTCGGGGATAACGGGCAACGTAATAGCAGATGAACTGCGTAATATTTAGGAACAACGGGCACCTAGAACAATATTAGATATATGGGTGTAACAACAATACAATACACATCTCGATGAAACAGTATATCTGGTCAAACACATGCTAGAACCACAATAGAAAAATCCTTAACTGGGGTGGATAAACAAGTGATTAACCTTCATAATACTGACTGACTTCATACCCCGTAAAGTACTAACTGGGGTAATTTTGTACCCCGGCTAATTTATTGATATTTTACTAAATTTTCTAGGTACCTATATCTTATATTTGATGTTAAATCAAACACAATTAATAAAATATATGAACAAATTATTTATTATAACAAAGTTTAAAAATGAGAAAGGGTATCCAAAAAAAACAACATAACATTTTTTGAGGTAACACAATTTTAAAGTTCTGCACTGCCTACAAAAAACTTTTTTCTCACTATGTTCTAGGCAAACAAAATTTTTACAGGATTCGCATTTATTGCAGGTTTTTCTGTCTTTTTGTCGAGGACAAATAAAACAACGACTAGATGATCTCTCCACTAAAGGTGGTACATGAGGGCCGCCTAACTCGGGAACAGCAGTGATCATGTGATCTCGGATTGCTTGCTGGATCCTATCGTTGTTACCAAATCTTTTACGTATTTCATCCTTTACAAGTTATATTTCAAGACATAAGAGAAATTTGCGCGTAGCATCTAAGTATGACTTGTTCCGAATGGGATAATTTAGTCTCCATAAAATAAAGGAATTTAGAGCTGCGCTATAAATGAGAGGACCAAAAATAACCATTGGCCATCTGTTTGTCACTCTTCGCGTAGTGTGTTCCTTGACCATTTTGTCCGCGGTTTCAACAGCGCCTTTAGTTATATTGAGGTGAAGAACTATTTCAGATAGGAGTTGGCCTCATCACTAACTTTTACGGATTGGGTTATTTTCGTACCCCAAACACGATAAACCTTGGAAAAAATAGTAGTATTTTAGTGCGAAAACTAAGTTAGAAATATAGTCTAATTTGCATTTCTAAAAGGATTTTCACACATGATTAACGAAAACGAAACTATCTTGATTTTTTATGAAAAAATCAAGTTGGGGCACAAAATTAACCCAGTTAGTATTAGGAAGGTTAACATAGGTATTAACAGGTCTTTGTTATTTAAGAGAACACCTACAGTGAATATGAAGGTATAATGGACCCATTGAATGTAGACATTGGGGCGAAGAAGACGAAACCGCCTCACACATCACAGTATAGCTGCGAATCACTAACCCGCAAATGATTCAAAATCTTTGGAGAGAGATTTAATGCCAAGTATGAATTCCCACCTTACAAACGTGGTAAGAATTCATTGGACCTTATCCTATTAATACAAATCTAGTGTCTATTTAAAGGTTGGAGACAATGACATTGTTTGAATGACAGTAGAGTTTTGGACTAGAGTATTGTCTTTATTTGTTTTGGATAAAAACAAATAAAGACAATGCAAGTAAAAAACTCTACTGCCGTTCAAAATACAAATATGTTCTGACAAAACAGGGTCGCACATTAAGCTACATAAGCTATAAGCTTGCTTAGTTACGTGGGCGAGAAAATGCACTCCTGTAGGATGAGTTAAGGCAGACCAAGATAGTATTTTATAAAATAATTATTAAAGTGGTTGGCTAGCTACCTTACAAACCGGTCACAGATTGTAAAGATTAATAACTTTAGGTCACAGGAAATCAAAATTCCATCAGGGGTACCCCAGGGATCTCACTTGGGGCCCCTTCTCTTTAATATTTTTATAAACGACATATTCACCTGTTTCCATAACTCACAATTTGTATGTTTTGCAGACGACTTAAAATTTTACTTAGCTGTATCATCAGCGGATGACTGTCAAAAATTACAAGCTGACCTTAACAGACTTGTCACTTGGTGCGAGCAGAATGGTATGGACCTTAATGCCTCAAAATGTCATGCACTATGTCTCTCAAGAAATCGTAACCCTGTACAGTTTGATTATGAAATCGGTGATACCACGTTATCAAAAGCTTCCTCAATTAAAGATCTTGGGGTAATCATTGATTCTTCACTGTCATTCATTCCTCACATTTCTGAGGTTGTCTCTAGGGCTCTTAAAATGCTTGGCTTTGTTAAAAGATGCACGCAGGACTTTAGCAACCTGTCTGCCATCCGCTTGTTATATTGTAGTCTTGTCAGACCTCACCTAGAGTATGCCTCCTCTGTCTGAAATCCCTTGTATGCCTGCCATATCCATAAACTCGAGCAAGTTCAGCGTAGATTTTTGAGATATATCTCATTTAAGGCAAATATCAACCCAATCGATTACACTTTTGACTTCAATATGCTTCAGGAAACATTCTCTTTAGAAACTTTAAAAAAGAGAAGTGATGATAGGGATCTTAAACTTCTATACAAGATCATTAATGCGCATGTTGATTGTCCTACTCTCTTGAGCTCAATTGGGTTAGCTGTTCCTGCAAGAAATACGAGATTCTACAGAACTTTTTATCAACCCCTTTGTCGTACCAACTTTGCGTTAAATTCTTTTGTTCCCCGTGTTACCAAACTTGCTAATCGACATCCTGAACAACTAAATTTTTTTGGCGCATACCGAGGTTTTATTTGCCAGCTGTGAATAAACTCTATAGTGTGTGATAAGTTATGTACCTGAAATTTGATTGTTTTCTTTTGTTTTGTGACTTATGTATTTTTCTTTTATATTTATGAATAGGGAATTTTTTGTTTGTACTGTACTGTTGCACTGATTTTAATTTTAATTACTAATTTTTATTTTATTTACTGAGGTTTACCATTTGTTTTTGTAATTTTATGGGCAAGGCCCGTTAATAAATAAATAAAATAAATAAATAAATAAAAATTGTTTAAAGATGCAGAGTTTCATGTGGCCATTTACCCGGAATATGTACACCCTTGACCTGTTATGTAGAGTAAATATAAACAGATTATTTAACACGACTTGTGTTTTGGGGCTAGTCAGCCAAAAAAATATTATTGTTTTAAAGCAAGCTCTAAAATCATATGATTGTTTTATTAGATTTACCGAAAGTGGCCCTACATGGTGGCTATACATTAAAAAACATATGGTAACGGGTTTACAAAATTCTTGTACAATTATGACTTAAGCTTAGTTCAGCGTTGACTCAAGCTCTAACCTTATTTTGACAATACCAGTAGGTACATTCTTGTTGGTTGTCAAAATGAAGTTTGAGTTTGGTTTAATGTTTAACTAAGCTTAACCCATTAACGCCCAGTGATACCATTTGGTATCGCTAAATCAGCTATTACTATAGATAGACATCGACCATTTTGTGGGTGGTAATGGGTTAAGCCGTAATTGTACAACCTGATCGTAGTTTTTTTTATTTTTCTAGGCTGATTGAGCCGAAAATCATGTTCTTCGGGTACCTTAAAGTTTACTTTTTTAGAATAAATGGTCAAAAAATATGTTGTGTGCATATAAAATTTAATACTTAAGCATTTAGGTATGTTTTGAAAGTAATTTAACATTTTTTCTACGCTCAAACGGATTTTTACTGTTTCCTTTACACTTAAGTGATTGGATAAGTGGGCTATTCCGGGTGACTGAACGGATATCATTTCATATTCATCCTAGGTAGGATATAAAACTGAACAATCACAGTAGTCAATTACAAAAAAAGAAAATTTATACATTGTAATTTTACACGTCGTTTTATGAAACTTTAACAAAAGCAAGGTTAAGAATACACCTTAATATTTTAAAAAATTGAATCAAAACATTTGTTCCAGAGCCTATGCATACACCAACTTTTCCTAAAGAGTGTACGAAATGGTGCGAAAAGTGAAGATATAAAATCAAAATGTATTTTTACCAAGCTATTGTTATTTTCTGACCGAACTAAAGTTTTGTACACAAATGCACTATCTTATTTTAAAAGTCTCCATTCTTCCACTCATTTCTAGAAAATTATTATTTAAAGATTTAATGCATACAATGTTTATACCTACGAAATTAATATTTCTATCTATCTTTGTTAGTTTTTTTCCATGCATACCTATATTTGCCCACAGCGATATTATCGAAATTATAATATTTCTAGAAAAAAATAAATTCCATTTTTAAGGTTATGTTATCTTGCTTTGTTCTGTCGACCACCTAACTAAAGTATTGCCAACCCTCATTTCGCTTTTACAGTATTGCTAAATCAAATTGGCCATGGTTTACAAGAAAACATTGTTCATTTGTTTATCTTTATAAGTAAATATATCGCTTTTTTGTCTATTATTCTGCAAAAGGCCGAATATAAGGGAGCTAGATATATTCAAGTGATTTTGTGCAAATATAAGGAATGACCTTAATCGACAAATATGTTGTAGTGTAATTTGGTCCAGTAATTTGCTAACAAAATAAGTTTTTTTTATCATCTTTTTCACAAGTTCACTGCCAACTAAATAATCAACTTACAATGCCTGATTTAAATAATTTTTTTAAAAATTTTATATGAAGGTCGGAAGTTGAAGCAGAGAAAAAATATACTGTACAACACAAGTGGATTGTCCATATTGTGCTCGGAAATTCGAGCCCTTCGCCTACTGGGTCGTGCTCATTTTCATTCCTCGTACGATTAGGTTATCATATCCACTCTTAAACTGCAAACTAAGTGGTGGCTGTCCACTCTGTTGGAAAGGTGGGGTGTAACTTTGGAACTTTAATTAGGGGAATACTCTTTTGTTTTTAAAATTCTAATCTGCATAATTAACTATAAATATGTAGATATTTTTTTCATGTACTCGTTCGGTTAAGGAAAAGGAATAATATAAAATATTATATAATAAAGTTTTTTTTTATTTGTTTTCCCTAAAATTATTGAAAATAATTTAAAATTCACATAAGAAAAAGTCTGATTGTATAAGTGATTCGAAGCAGAATGGTGAATGACCTAACAATTTCATAGATCAACAAGTGGCATAATTCTAGTAATAGTGTAGATAATAAAACAATATGTGAGCAATTCATATGTAAAGAAAATAATGTGCATTTTGCGAGAAAACTTTACTAAATTCCTAAAAAAATTTAAAAGAAGTTATGTACGTACAATCTATTTTTCGTCTCTTCATAAAATTTAAAGTATGTCGTAATTTTTTAAGCAAAACATTACCCAAAGGTAAAAACTTGTAACTAAATCTAAAATGAACACACCAGGCACAGTTTCAGCTTCGACTGATAACGGGAATCCTAAGCAGGGAAAATCGTGGCATAAAAGACGTCGGTGACATGCGATTGTCGAGCCATTCATATTTTCCTGCTGGTTTCCTGATGAAAACTTATGTACCAGGTTATGTCAACGTTTGCAATGGAACAGTAATGTGACGCTGTTAAATTAAGGAAAAGTTTGTGACGTTTCTAGTTTAAATTTTAAATATAAACTGCTGGATAATTGCTTTCGATCAAGAAAAATTTCGCCTAAATTTAACAGTTAATATTTCCTGAACCAGATATGATATCGACCTACGGTTTTAAATGATGGACAGATTCATCCCTTAGAAAACAATTGTCAATGTTGGATTTTCTTTAACTGTCGGAAAATTTTATATACAGGGTGTTAAAGAAGACGATGATTTTTGATCCAATTTTAATGACGTGTAACTTTCACAATAATATTTTTAAAATTTATCGCTCTACGTCAATTGAATCAGTGGTTCATAGCAAAGAGAGTAATTTGTTAAATTTTTTATATGTGCTATATTTTAAGAAATACCGATTTTTTTGGAAAATCTTGCTTTATTTCAACTTATTGATAGCTACATCTCACTGTGCGTTGTATCGTGCAAACTTTGTGAGTGATTATTATACCTTATGAAAAGCTTGTTTATGTTCAGTAATAATAGTTGTACCTAAATGTTATGATGTACAGTGGCGTACTTAGAAACACCTATATGTCTATGGTTTATGAGTATCTCACAATTTTTCACGATTGTTTTATATTGGAAAGTACTAGCCCCTAGATTGGGTAAATTTTTTCTTATTTTTTAGTTTTTCATATTGCACTACAGGTATATTATACAGTGTGTTTACAAAATTTTAACAAAGATAATTTTTTTTATTTAATATTTGGAAAAAATCTATTTATTAATTTCTAACTCGCGTAATTTAATTTTAAGGATCCCTTTCAATGTAAGTTTAATTTTAGGAATAGTGTTAGAAAGTTAGAAATGAATAAATAAATTTTTTCCAAAAATTAAATTAAAAAAAAATTATCTTTGTTAAAATTTTGTAAACACACTGTATGTGTAGTGCGATATGAAAAACTAATAAATTTTAAAAACATTACCGAATCTAGGGGCGAGTACTTTCCAATACAAAACAATCGTGAAAAATTGTGAGATACTCATAAACCATAGACATATAGGTGTTTATAAGTACGCCACTGTATATCATAACATTTAGGTACAACTATCGTTACTAAACATAATCACGATACAACGCACAGTGAGATCTAGCTATCAATAACTTGAAATAAAGCAAGGTTTTCCAAAAAAATCGGTATCTCCTAAAATATAGCAGATATAAAAAATTTGACAAATTACTTTCTTTGCTATGAACCACTGATTCAATTGACGTAGAGTGATAAAATTTAAAAATAATATTGTGAAAGTTACACGCCATTAAAATTTGAGCAAAAATCATCGTTTTCTTTAACACCCTGTATATAAAATTTTCCGACATTTAAAGAAAATCCAACATTGACAATTGTTTTCCAAGGGATAAATCTGTAAACCATTCAAAACCTCAGGTCGATATCATATCTGGTTAATAAAATATTAACGGTTAAATTTAGGCGAAATTTTTCTTGCTCGAAAGCAATTATTGTCCAGCAGTTTAGTTACCGGCATTTAATGTGCTTTAATTTTTAAGGGTCCTTCATCGCTTTTGGGTCTTTTCCCCTTTAGATTTAGACTATTTGCTCAAAAACGCTTTAAGTTATCGAAATTATTTCAATTCAAATAATTAATTTTTTCAAAGTAAACCTGTTAAGAAACAGGAATAGGATACTCAAAGTCTTCTCCAGATAATATTATGTGTATAAGACTTTGAGTTTCTTATACAATGTGGAAAAAACTTTAAGTTTCCTTCTCCTGTGCAAGTTATATTTGCTTTAAACGTTAACCCTGGATTAGATCCAGTCGGCTTCAAGTGAATACTAAATAAGTACAGTAACTAAAGCTCTATTTATACTAGCTTTGTGCACTGGATCATAACTGAGATGGGTGCAGTCATGCGTTCAGTTCGTGCGCGGTATTAAGATTACATCTCTTTAATAAAAGTTCCCAGATATTTTATATTTCTAGGGAGGGCTTACTAAAACAACCTGTGTTCTGATGTATGGTAGCAGCTTCCTTGAATTTCCTCTTTCTCCAGTGTGCTTTTTTATGCAGGATTCCAGCGTATGTCCAATTTATATGATGGCCGTGTGTCCAGACATGGTCAGCCGCACCTGATTTTTCGGTATCTCCCTTTAGCGTATTATTTCTGTGTTTCTTGATCCTGGTTTCGAGTGGTCTCAGTGTCTCACCAATATAAGACTGGCCACATTCGCCGGTGTTCCGGTAGACATAGTTTTTCCTGTCTTTTTGGCTTGTTGGTTTCGTCTTCGTTAGGTGGCTTCGTAAGGTATCTTTAGAGTTGAATAGGGTCAATGTGTCAGTAGTCAGCCACCTAACATAAATTTAAAAGTAAACTGGGTGTTAAAACAAAGCTTTTACAGAAAAGTTCATAAATTATTTTTATCGCACCCTTGTATTTATTTTATGTTGGCTAAATAAAGTTAAAAGTCGTGAATATATCATCAAACTTAATAAAAAATGTATTATTAAAAAGGAACAAAATTGCTATTGCTCAGCCACCCTAATTCTAACGTCAGCCATTTCTCTGCTAGTAGTCAGCCATTAAAAAAAAAACACAAAAACAAACAAAATACCTACCGTATTGATGTTGTATCGTTGTTCTAGTCTAGTCTTCTAATTCTCTCAGACATTCCTTTAACATACGGAATGTTAAGTGTTGGTTGTGCATCTCTTTGTTACTTTAAAGTTCTCCGATTATTACGATTCTTTAATAGTTTGTCCAGTAGTCTCCAGAGAGTAGCCATTTTTGTTGTTGTTCATTTGTTATAACAAATATCTGAAAAGTTTTGTTAAACAGATGTTATACCGCGCACGAACTGAACGCATGACTGCACCCATTTCAATTATGCTCCAGTGCACCTAGCTAGTATAATTAGAGCTATAGTTGCTGTACTTATTTAGTATTTACCTGAAGATGACTTAAGATACTTACCAGTTAAAACATTATTAAGAACATGTGTAAAGACAAAGGAATTCCAAAACCCTTCTATCATTCATGATAATGGTATATTTTAACAATATTTTATGGCAATTGTATGAAAGTAACTATAATTTAAAATTACTTTTATCTACTTTCATTTAGTCATATGAATTTTACAGTTCTGTAAATCGTTTTGTAAGGGCATCTATTACAGCACTAGTGCTTTAATAGAAGCCTTTACAGCACTAGTACTGTAATATAAAAAAACGGTTTTATTAAAATTTTGCTGGTTAATAAAGCCACACTTTTTAGAAGAATGATTTATTATTAATAATTATAACATTAATTACCAATTATTATTAATTAAAATATATCTTGATTCTTCTTGACTGAAATCATAGTTCCCAACATTGAGTAGTGAGTTCATAGTGTAGATGGTTTCTGGGAGCGTTGCTTTATGGAAAAATAACCCAAAAGGATTTTCTCAGACACCTCCTTTATTTTGTTAGCTTTGCACCAATCTTCAAACTTCTGATACTCCAACTCATACCGCGCCTTAGATTTTGTCGGAACTAAAATCGAGATCGCTTCGTTTTCCGCTGCTTCTATATCAGAAGGTAAACTTCCATCAAAATCGCTCATTTTGAAAAACGCTTTTTATATTTTTGAATTTGTTTGACAAAGTTTCGACAGTAACCATGCGAAACAGTAACTATGCGAAAGGTAACATAAAAAACTTGATTAGTAAACTTAATAGCAGGTGCGTTTTTATAGGTGCATTTTTATTTTTTAAAATGCCTTTTGCCTAATATTTTTATTCATAGATAAAAGTAGATAAAATATTGTACAATATTCTTGTTGTAAATTCATATTACTACACTCGATGTTTTATTAAACTCGGCTGACGCCTCGTTTGACAACTTTAACATCTCGTGTTGTAATATAAATCTTTACAACACTTATATCGTAAATAACTATTACAAAACTAGTGAGTTAGAATTGTATACATGTGCATTTAATTATTGATGACTCATAAGTTTTCTTCTTTGGCTATCACCATAAGGGACGCTGGCAACTTTGCTTTGCTGTTTAGCTTTTGTTTCTTCTTGATACAACTTACATTACCACAGTATAGGGAGGTCTTGTTAACCCAATACAAATTCACAATAAAAATATTTAGTTGACAAAATATAATTAGGCCGTGGCAGGCAATAAACAAATAAAGCGGTACAATCACATATTGTGCGTATTATTTTCCTTGTCGTCATGCAACATAAGACATAACCCACTTCGTCATGCGTTGGTCATTTGGAGAGTTCCATTGTTAAAATTTTACCACAATGCCACTGTTTGGTGGTGACTTTTATGTAGATTTCTCGAAGAATAACAATAACAACAACAACAACAACAACAACAACAACAACAACAACAACAACAACAACGGATGCATGATGAAATCATACTTACTTATGTTTTCCAAAAATTTTGTTTTTTTAATTTCTCTGATATCTGTAATATCTACGAAATTACACAGTAATAACATATTTTTCTATAATAAATCACAATTTTACTGGGTACTACTTATTCAACAAACAAAGCAGTCTATAATAAATCAGAACGAAAGGTATATCAGTGACACTGTGTATGAGCATGTTGACCCTTTACCCTATCGCTCCGTACATTGGGAATCATTTTTTACTAAAGCACGATAACCTCATGTAGCGCGCATCGTCAAAAAATATTTACATGAAGTATATATTCGAACTCTAAATTTGCCATCGCGTAGTCCCGATTTGAATCCTATAAAGCACTTATGGTATATTATTGGTAGGATACTGAGACAGCATCAACCCTCTTTTGTCAACCTGCAAGATGTCGAAATAATGGTTACCGACATTTAGAATGGACTTTACCAAAATCAAATATCCAATTCAATATCAAGTATGCCGAGGCGATGTGAAGCATGTCATTAGAAGTAGTCGTGAAAACACGCGCGACTATTGTACTTTTTTGTCAAAATGTTATTTTAGTTTAAAAAATATGTTCTTTGCATAAAACTGTGTATTTTATATAATTTTGCAGATTTACAGAGACATTAAAATAAACAAACTGTTTAGAAATAGTAGTTTGTACAACAAGAGTGGATATGATGTCCATATCGCACGGGGAAGTAAATTGAGCAGGACGCCGTAGGCGGAGTGCTCAAACGTCCGAGGGCAATATGGACAATCCACTCGAGCTGAACAGTATATTTTTTCTACGACCTTATGCTAAAAAAAAGTTTGTAGGTTGCCGGGCTCGAACTTACGACCATGGGTTCCATAGTCCAACGCTCTACCTCTCGACTATCAAAACGTTAAACTAATTATGGGAAAACCAACTGATAAATGATGCTACATGAAATTAATTTTCTATGCACATTCAGCAGGTTGCATTATTGATAAATCTATTATAAATGCGTCTAGGTTTTATTATATTAAACAAATTAATAACAAATTGTACCATATGCATTTAAATTATATAATTTAGTGTCTTGAAAAAGAAGGCGGAGCCTCCGTAAAAATAATATACTGTGATTGGTCCGTAATTTTAAAAACAATAATGGCTTCTCTGTAATTGACTACTGTGATTGGTCAGTTTCATTACCTATCTAGGATGGATATGAGATTTTCCCGCATAGTTAACTAGAATAGCCTACTTTACTCGCCACTTAAGTGTAAAGGATACAGCAAATTTCTATGTGGAAGTAGAAAAACATGATTTCATCATGGATCCGTTGTTGTTGTTGATAATGCTCCCTATAATAAGGAGTCTCAAATTTAAAGTAAAAACACTATTCTCATTTTTGCACCCTGTATATGCCTAAAACTGAAATCTGAATGACAGTTCTATCACAGTGCAATAACCAAAGAGAAAAGCTACAGTTAAAAAAACGAAATCGATTTATCGGATCGCGAGAAAATAATTATTGGTTCTGCGTTATTTTTGCGGCCAAGTATATTTTATTATATTGAACAAATTAATAACATATTGTACCAACCTGAAATTTGTAAGCGAATTTACCATATCAATCTTATCACAATTTAGCTCCAACTAAATTTAATGGCTCTTTTGTTATTGTTGCCCATGTTTACTATAAAGCCATTGACGATGACGTTAAGAGAATCGATTTATAAACTATCTATTTATATTTAGAATGTATAAAAATAAATCTGAATAAAAACACTATATTTAGACATAATGACCATAAAATGCTGACTTTCTTTCTATTCAACTTTCCGTTTTGTTATATTTTGAATAAAAATATTATGTAAGTACAGGGTTTATCATAAATAGACCTCTGATAATGGCGTATTTTCACAGTATCAGCTTAAAATTAATTTCTATATACCATAAATGAAAAGAAGAGGAAAAAATAAAATCAATATAAAAACTTAGTTCAGAGTTAAGATGATGGATGAGCATCTTTCACTAAATACAGGATGCAAAAAAATGGAAACTTTACTTTTTATTAAAAAAACAACAGCATCATTGACGCAGATAAGAATCGCTGTAGAGGAACCTACTTCATCAAGAGCGAACTGGGGAAGAAAGAAAGTATATAAAAATACATTAAAACTCTACAGGGTGCTAGTACGAATAGCTGTTTCGAAACACCCAAAACAACTAAAAAAATATAAAGTAAAAATAAAAAGAATAACGATTACATACAGGGTGATCCATTAAGGCTGGCCACCGGGCACATCTTCGAAACTACTGGACATAGAAACTCAGAGAAAAACAATCGTAATTATATAATAATTTTTAAGTTCCGCATTTTGCCTCAAGAGGGCACAATTTAAAATTAAATATTAAAATTCTACATTTCTCCGAAAATTCCCACATTAAGGTATACCTTTGGTAACATCATTAGAATTCTTAGACAATTCTGCATCATTGTGGTTTAACCCTCATTGTCGTACCAACCTTGATAAGAGTGAAAAATATTGAAATTTAAATAGCTGTAACTTCTAAACGACTTAACCGATTTTAGTAAACTTAAGCTGGTTTGAAAGAAAAAGGTGAGTACTTTTAATTGTCGTATGCATTGGTATAATTAAATGATCATGTTCATGAATTTAGGTTAATAATAAATTTTAGAGAATATCCTTCCAAAAATATAGGTTAATTTTTTTTTCGCTTAAAAAACCAAGATGAAGAGATAGTTTCCATTAAGGCGTCTAAAAAAATATTGAGTTTTTCTAAAAGCCTAGAAAAGAAAAGTTTTTGTTCCCAGATCATGAGTAAAAATAAATTAGACGTACTTGGTTTATTGTTGTACTATAGCATTATTTTTAAATGTTTGTTGGTATATGAATTTTAAATTTATTAGAAAAGAAGGTTTTTTAGCGGCAGGCCGACAAAGTAGTGCATCTATCTTTTGCATTGAGTACACAGGGACGCCAAATGCAATGGGTTCCCTGGGGCACAGGTAGACAGTGACAGGCTGTTTCGTTCTTATTAGAACTCATCAGAAAGCCATAACCTGTAAGCGACCCCGAATACAGCGAGACTTTGTTTTCAAGATATTTTTTAGAATATGCGATAAATGTTGCCTATACTGGTGTGTTGGCCTAACGTATTTGTTTTGTTGATGCTTTCGTCGACGACTATCTTTTGCATTGAGTGGATTCCTATAGATTACTGGGTTTTCATCGCATTTTTATTTCTTAAAAATATCTTGGAAACAGAGTCTCGCTGTTTTCGGAGTCGCTTACAGGTTATGGCTTTCTGATGAGTTCTAATAAGAACGAAACAACCTATCATTGTCTATCTGTGCCCAAGGGAACCCATTGCATTGCACAGTCTCGTTGTTCTTGGAGTTTCTTACAGGTTATGGCTTTTTGATGAGTTTTAACAAGAACGAAACAGCCTGTCATTGTCTGTGCCCCAGGGAACCCATTACCTTTGGCGTCCCTGTGTACTTTAATGCAAAAGATAGATGCACCACTTTGTCCGCCTGCCGCTAAAAAACTTTTTTCTATTTACTTATACGGACGCTAAACTCTCTACTTTATTGGCAAATAGAATGTTCATTAGAGTAGGTTTTCTTGTAGTCTACGTTGATTCTTTGAATACTTTACTTGTGAAAAGGTTACTCTACGTAATTTATCATTTCAACAACCTGAAACCAAAAACCAGGTCAGCATGCCTCGGATGGACAATGTTATCAAATAATCTCAAACTGGTTGTATCAGCAAATCGAGCGAGAGCTTTTGTTTTGAAGTTGTATGAATCCTATCGTTAAGCCCTAAATATATTTTTCCATCTACTGCATTTGTATTTTTTTTTATCTTACGTTAGCTTAGGTAATTAGCAGTCTGATCTGACAAATTATCATTTTATATTATCTATTCATTTATAGCTAGTTCTAGGTTACTAAATTTTCTATTTCTAAAAATGCACATAACATATTTTTATTGATTCGCCGACAAAACAATTATCATTTAACTAGGAAATTCTATGTTGTAATGAAATACAAACACCATTCTTAGAAATTAAAATAATCTCAGGAGCAAGCTGGATTGTATGTTCCGGTGTTGCTGGTGCAAGTTCAAAATTTCTTACTATTTTTGATATAATGGATAACATTTCCATCATAGCAAATTTTTGACCTGAAAAATAGATAATCCTATTATTTACGTTAAACCCGTGTTGAATTAAATCGCCTGTCAATTTCTCATTTTTTAAAAGCTTTTATTTAACTTGTAATGTTATTTAGTCTGTGTGTGTATAAGGGTCTAGGCTGAATTAGAATCACTTTCTTTTGCACTAAGGAGTTGTAATTCTACATGGCGATTTAGTTCCGATGACATGCATTTGTGTGATAAAAAAATCACGAACAAACCCGAACCTCTTCTTTTTATCCTACGGAGTTGAAATTTGACATGTTAATTTACTTTCGATGACAATGTATTTTTATGATAAAAAAAACCCAATAAACATGAACAACAACGCGAACCCCTTTCTCTTATCCCACGAAGTAGAAATTGTACATGATGAATTAGTTTTATTAACAATACGTTTTTATTATAAAAAATCCCGAACAACCTCGAATCCCTTTCTTTCATACTACGGAGTTGAAATTATACATGGTCATTCAGTTCCGATGACAATACATTTTTATAATAAAAAAAAACTAATAAACCCAAACAATGACACGTTAATTGAAATGAACACACTATGAAAAGTATCCAAAGCAAAATGATCTACGCGGCCATTTTTAAAATAAATGATAACGTGTGATATGTCATTAAACAAAAATTTTCTATAAAATTTAAACATCGATTGAGAATGGCCGGGTTTTCATTTAAAAGTTGAATTCACTTCTGCTTAAATTGGAACTGGTTTTAAAAATTTAAATTGGCCGAAAATGGCAAATTTAAAATTTTTATTTTTTGAATTACGGAAAAAATTAGGGCAACATTTTGTTATGGCACTCGGGGTATACCAAATTCTAAAAAAAATATTAATATTGGTGAAATTGGGAACTTCCTCCTTTAGGACACCATATACGAACACAATTATTATTGGAATAAATAAAAACATGAAGTCTTTTCTTTCTCCACTGGTTTATTAAATAGTAAAGTTAAAAGGTGGTAGATATTCTACATGTTTCGGGTGTAGTAACACCCATCATCAGGAATAAAATATAAAGAGAAAATATTTATAAGTGAGAGGAACAGATTTAATTGGTGAATGGTAGTGAACCTCGATGGAGCTCTCATCGAGCCATGGAAGATCTTCCTCTCTTTATATTTTATTCCTGATGATGAGTGTTACTACACCCGAAACATGTAGAATATCTACAACCTTTTAACTTTACTATTTAATAAACCAGTGGAGAAAGACTTCATGTTTTTATTTATTCCTATAAATTAACTCCACTTTAAGAATGGACTACTTCTTCACAATTATTATTGTTAACATGATATGCAAATTTATAATTTCATTTCTACCTATGCAGTTTCTAGGTCCAGCACTGAACGGAGTGTAGGAATAGGGCAATCTTCCATTCTGACTCTCAAATCTTTCAGGAATAAATTTCTCTGGCTCAGGGAAGTACTTAGCATTTCTTTGGTATGCAAAAAACAACAACATAAGTGCAGTTCCTTTGCGATAAACATTTCCATCTAAAATTATTTTAATTTGAAATAAAAACAAATAATTTTCAAAAAAAATATTTTGTTAAAGCAACTTTGATAATAATAGTTTGTACAACAAGAGTGGATACAATGTCCATATTGCACGGGGAAGTAAGTTGATCACGACGCTATAGGCGGAGTGCTTGAACTTCTGAGACCGATATGGACAATGCGACCAAGTTGTACAGTGTATGTTTTTTGACGACCCACCCTAACATAAGCGCTTTGCGATATATATTTCCATTTAAAAATATTTTAATTTAAATTTAAAAAAAGCATTTTGTTAAAGAACATTAGATAAAGTAGTTTGTTCAACAAGAGTGGATACAATATCCATATTGCACAAGGCAGTAAATTGAGCATGATGCTATAGGTGGAGTGCTCAAAATTATGAGAGCGATATGGACAATTCATACAAGTTGTTCAATGTATATTTTTTCGACGACCCACTTTGGCAGAAAAACAATTGAAGAATCTAAGGACTAAATTAAACTGCAACCTATTTGAGAAGTTGGACTATTTCTTATAATTATAAAAAATCACTTTAAAGACATTAGGTTTTCTACTCTTTCACATTATCAATGAAAATGATTGAAACCTTAAAACCAGAAATGGCAAATTTATGTCCAAGAGCATGTACACAAAGAACATAGTACCAGGCATGCGCATGGTAAAATTAACTGTGTAGAGGTGGATAACTATCGATAGTATAATTGAAACACTTTAGATTTCATCGATAGTACTATCTATAATAGTTAGCGTAAATGATATGGAAAAAGTTACATCTGCTGAATAAAAACTTTTACTATGATCAAAAGTGCCTTCTAAAAAAAAGTTCGCCTTCCCATAAAAACAGGATAAATTACTAATAGTAATTCGATAGTATGATAATTACTATAGATAATGAGAAAGCGAATTTTAAACAAAAATATCAATAATTACTATCGATAGTTTTCCACCTCTACAACCGTCGTTAATAACAGCTAAAAAGTAATCAGATGGCAGCCGAATATTGAGAGCATGCTTTATACTACGTTCGGACGCGTAATCTGACCGATGAACTATGCGTACAAACACATTTTTTCGTCCATAAAATGTAACATTTTAGTACGCACCATATAAGATAGGCTTATCCAACTATAGAGCTGTTGGATATACGCCACAGATTAACCAAAAATAATGGCAATTGAAATACATTCTTGATCTCTAAAAGGTTGTTAAAATACAGCTTCCTTTCAATTTAAAATGCATAATATAAGGCTTTAAAAAAATGACTTAAAATATTTAGTATAACACTTAAAATTGTAGTCCGGTTTACTTACTAAATTCTAAATCTTTAGATAACTTTCTTCCAATATAGGGAACTGATGGAAATAGCCGTAATGTTTCTTTTATAACCAAATCTAAATATTTCATTTGGCCGAGTTGCTGGTAGGTTGGGCGTGCCATTTTTAAATCGTTTCCCAATAACTCTTGTTGTTCTTTTATCAGCTTTCGCTACCAAATAGAAAATGATTAAGTATTCAGCTCGAAGAAAGTAAGCTAATGTAAGTTAAGTAAAAATGGTGATTACAATATGAAGTCAACAAGTAATCAATTGTATTTACCTGAACCTCCGGATGCGTTCCAATCATCAATAAAGAAAAAGTAATTGCCGATGAAGTAGTATCGTGACCCTTAAATAAAAAGTTTCAATGGTAAACGAACTAGTAGGTTGACAATGACTAGAATATTTAAATCTGAAAATGTTCTTACTTTCTATACTACACAATCCAAGATAATGATTACTATAGTTCTAAGAAATAGGTTTTTACTTTGTGATATTAATTTATTTATGAAGAATATGGTAAAATAAAGATCTAGTTTGTCAAAACAAAGTAATAACTTGTACTTAAAGTAACATTTTTGCTTCTAATTTTCAAGAACCATAGTTTAATATAATCAAATGAAAATCTTGCCTTTATTAACGGTAATTTAAATACAAGATTCAACAAAAGAGTTGAGTTTAAATTTAAAAGAATTATTTTCTAAATACAAGAGCATGTGTTGATAATATGAACCCTTTGTGTACTCAATAACCCGGAGCTTTAGTCTAAGAGTCTAGGATAATTAAATCAAAATATTATTTAATTGGCATAGATCTACTAGAAATAAAAGATTTTACTTCTGGTAGGATGTTGCAGCTCACATAGTTTGCTTGTTTAGAACTCTTTTATTCTTGTTATTACAGGGTAGATGTTCACAGTGGCGGACTGGAGCGGGTGACCGGGTGACCATCGCCACCGGGGCCAGAAGGTCTTTGGGGGCCAATTGGTCCAAACATTTAAACAACTTTTTTTTTTCGAAAAATGTTAAAACTTTAAGAAAAAGAGGTTTAAAAATGAACATTATTCTCCATCTATGCATAATAATAACATAAGCAGGAGCGGAGCTTCCTTATAGTCTCGTGAGATGCCGCGCGGCGCGCTTAATAAATCTATATTCTAGTGATTCAAATCAACGGTCAGAGATGGCTTGCGTTTAAATGCATTACGTTCATTTTGTTGGGCATTGTTTTGTCTTTTCAACAGTAATATACCGATATCGGTAATACCGCTGTTTTTTACAAGAAATCGATTTTCTGATAATTTTCACGAAATATAATTTTTACTTATAATCTGATAAGTTCCCGAGAGCTTTAGCTCGAGGGTCTTATCTTTGCTTATAAGTAAAAATTATATTGAGTGAAAATTTTCTTAGAAAATCTTGTTTCGAGTGAAAAACAACGGTATGAAGATAAGACGCCGCTTCTAGAGGTGTATTTTATTGGATAATTTACTGAACCCGAAATAAAAGCCGTTTGTGATAAAGAAAAATATGCAAACACTTCATTATGATTTACTTTTAAGTTTATAAACGTGCCACAACTAACAATTAATTAAGAATCTAAGACTAAATCAGACGCGTGGAACGTCAAAAATCAAATTCGCCTATTTTCATCACGGTTGCCATGAAAACGCCAAGATTTCTTAAGCTCACGTCAAAGCAAAGCACACTGGGTTTAATCTTGCATACATTTTGTCATAAAACATTTCTTTAAAAATGTCAAAATTAAGTTAAGTTTATGCCCTAAAATCACCTCAAATACTGTTGTTTGTCACTTTTATTTTGTAGGGGTTATAATATTTATTTATTAAACTTGATTTCGTGGTGTACTACTGTGGTCTTACCGAGCTAGCGGTAGGTCTTATCGGGTAAGACCACGTTACCAAGGTGGTTGCTATGAAAATTTGCGTTCTGATTGGTTCTATATATGTGAGGTAAATATCTATTTATTTAACTTTGAATTATTTTTCAATTTTATAATTTTAAATGTTTTCCATAAATAAAAATAAAGACATATTGTTCCAGGATGTTCATTACTGCCCTTTACCGTAGATACTCTATTACTACCTCTTAATTATATTAACTTATTTTGAACTTTGTTTATGCTACCTAGATTTTAAATAAGCTCTAAAATTATTTCTGTATACATTAATATTTATTCGCTATAAAATCCGCTAGCTGATGAAATGGCCATCATAGCAATAATAATGAGGGTTGAAACCATAGAGGCCATGTAGCTACCGGAGCCAAATGATTCCAGTCCGCCTCTGGATGTTCATATCTTACAAACTAACAGCCCTCATATCAAAAATTAATATATTAACTTTCTTGGGTTGTATAGTTCGTACGATTACTGATTACTGGCTGGACGCAAGTAATATCTCGCAAATACATAATCATAACAAAAACAAAAAATAAGGTAGGTCTATTATTAAATAAAGTGTCCTATCAATTGACATAAAATTTGTCTTGACAACCTTTGTCATTTCGAAGAACCTAAATTTTACATGTTAAAAGTAATTTTAAAGCGATAAATAGTTAGTTAGAACATATTCTGAAAATATGTAATTTTATTCAGCAAAAGAAGAAATGCTCATTTTGAAGTTTAATTGTATCCTGACACAATTGAATAAAATATACAATTTAATCAATGACATAACCCAAATCAAAAATTACGTCAAAAGCTGTGACATGCATCTAGCCAGTAATTGTACTGACTAAAATAATTTAAACTGTTATCGCACATGTCTAATAGAGTGGGCCGAAGAAACATTGTTTCTATTTGTGAGGGGGTAGTGAAAAAAAGCGGTCTTAGCGTTGTACAGACACATACAAAAAAGATTAGCCGTCCCCTGCTCCTTTATACAGGGTCCTGCGCCTCACCACCCGTCTTCTGTAGCTCACTTATTTATTAAGTTAGGATTATGCCGTTTTGCAGGCTTTACCTGTATCCTTGGGCGCATTTCAGGAAAATATTTATGTTTATACAGGGTGTTTCAAAAAAGTGTGACGTCATAAGGATATGTTTTTTTAGATTACATGCCATATATTTTCTTACTTATTTGGGTGCATCTTGTAGTTCCTTACATACCCCTAAAGTTTTAATGAAATCGGTTCAGTATTATAGGCGAAAAAAAAATAAAAACTAAAAAAAATCAGTTTTGCACCACTGATGGTTTTAAAAATTAATAAAAATTAAAAATAATATCTCGTTAAAAAAATTATACAAAGGCACTTAATAAATAAGGTCTCACAGTTTCGTTAACCAAGTTTGATTAATACGAATTATACAGGGTGTCCAAAGTTTAGTGTCAAACTTTGCAAACTTTAAAGCAATTTATTTTTCTTATTTCAAATTGGAACCCCTGTATATTACTATGTCATTCGATGCAGAATTAAAATTCAAACATTTATTCTAATTACAACCCTATCGCAATTTTTAATGCATTTAGACTTATTTGTAGAAAACTCATTTTATCAACTATTCCGCCAGTCATTATTATATAATAAATATCAAAGGTGGCTTTTAAAAACAATTTATTGATATTAAAGTTGACTAAAAGGACAAATAAAAATTCTTTTAGCATGCTCCTAATATAAAAATCATATCTACGATATTTTCTTGGTTGTATTCCATTACAAAAAATAATATAGCTTAAATAATTAATACTAATCTAATAATATTTGAAATTATAAAATAACTAAAGTCAAAATGGGCTTTTGTCACTTAATAAACTTTAATACCAATAAATTGTTTTTCAAAGCCACCTTTGATATTTATTATATAATAATGACTGGTGGAAAGGTTGATACAACGAGTTTTCTGTAAATAAGTCTTAATGCATTAGAAATTGCGATTGGGTTGTAATTAGAACAAATGTTTAAATTGTAATTCTGCATCGAATGACATAATAATATACAGGGGTTCCAATTTGAAATAAGAAAAATAAATTGCTTTAAAGTTTGCAAAGTTTGACAATAAATTTTGGACACCCTGTACAATTCGTATTAATCAAACTGGGTAAACGAGACTTTAGGACCTTATTTATTAAGTACCTTTGTAGAATTTTAATAAAGAGGCATTATTTTTATTTTTTATTAATTTTTAAAACCAGTGGTGCAAAACTGACTCCTTTTAGTTTTTATTTTTTTTCGCCTATAATACTGAACCGATTTTATTAAAATTTTAGGGGTATGTAAGCAACTACAAGATGCATCCAAATAAGTAAGAAAATATATGGCATGTAATCTAAAAAAACATATCCTTATGACGTTACACTTTTTTGGAACATCCTGTATAAACAAAAATATTTTCCTGAAATGCGCCCTAGGATACAGGTAGAGTCTGCAAAATATCAAAATCATAACTTAATTAATAAGTGAGCTACAGAAGACGGGAGGTGAGGCGCAGGACCCTGTATAAAGAGATACATTTTTAATAACAACTAAATATACTATGGACAGCTACCTAATCGAGCTAAGTACTCTATTTAATACAGTTTAAAAACTTGACATCATAGTTTAAATTTTAGCCGCGCCTCTTTAGCTTTAGCGCTTCTTAGAGTATACCTTTGTCAAGCAATGTGACACACTACACTAGAACGCAACTTGTTTACGGGTTCACAGTTAAAGTCTCCTTCGTCTTTACAGTCTTCAATAAAGCGAGCGATAGCTGCAAATATGCTGTAGTTTTAATAATTGTGAGTGCTCAAAGAAATAAAAGATGCCTGAAATTGAACGGCCAATTCTTATCGATCAAAGAAACGACTGAAATAATGAATGGAGCGGTTGATCTTGTAGTAACCAAAAAAACCTCAACAAAAGTTGGAAAGGCAAGCTAAAGACTCCAGGACACTCTTAAAATGAGTCGACAGAAAACAGAAGTTCCTAAGCGACTATTCTTAAATCTAAGCAAAAGGTGCAATTCGACTTTCCAATTCCGACTAACCAGATCAACATTTCTTCTGACAGTGATGCAGACTATGAGTTTTCTTATTCTTCACAACCAAAACCACCTACATTTGAAACTCTGTCATTATATCACTGAAAATCCCACTAACTCATAGAGCCAAAATTTCCAATTTCCCGGGTGTTTCAAGTTGAATTGCCGCAAGAATTATAACAGTTGTGTAAGAAGACTTGGACATCGTTTTCATGACCAATACTTCTAGAACATGTTAATATAATTTTATATATCTTAAGATGGAAAGTTCTTGTGTATAAACACCTAATTTGAAATTCAGAAAAAAGTATTTCCTCGAGCCGGATTCGAACCGACAACCTCCGTATATCCAGTACAGAGCGCTAACCAATTGCGCCATCAAGGAAGTAGGTTCACAACGGCAAATCGGGAAACACTTTCGTCCGAAAATTTCAAATGTTTACTGAGATACGCACAGTGATAGATATTGTAAATCATTTTTACCCTTTTTAAACAACAACATTACCGTTTCGGCAACCAGATGTATGCTTTTCAGGCGGCTGATTAATACCTATCGGTTCTTTTTCGTAAGAAAATCAAATATGTATATATCTTAAGATGGAAAGTTCTTGTGTATAAACACCTAATTTGAAATTCAGAAAAAAGTATTTCCTCGAGCCGGATTCGAACCGACAACCTCCGTATATTCAGTACAGAGCGCTAATTAATAATATTAAAATTAATCAGCCGCCTGAAAAGCATACATCTGGTTGCCGAAACGGTAATGTTGTTGTTTAAAAAGGGTAAAAATGATTTACAATATCCATCACTGTGCGTATCTCAGTAAACATTTGAAATTTTCGGACGAAAGTGTTTCCCGATTTGCCGTTGTGAACCTACTTCCTTGGCACAATTGGTTAGCGCTCTGTACTGGATATACGGAGGTTGTCGGTTCGAATCCGGCTCGAGGAAATACTTTTTTCTGAATTTCAAATTAGGTGTTTAATCACAAGAACTTTCCATCTTAAGATATATACATATTTGATTTTCTTACGAAAAAGAACCGATAGGTATTAATCAGCCGCCTGAAAAGCATGTACATCTGGTTGCCGAAACGCTAATGTTGTTGAGCGGCAGTAGAGTTTTGGACTTGCATTGTCTTTATTTGTTTAGAATCACTACGTTTCAACTGGTAAGTATCTCCAGTCGTCTTCAGGTGAATGCTAATGTTGTTGTTTAAAAAGGGTAAAAATGATTTACAATATCTATCACTGTGCGTATAATTTTATATATAAAGTTTTTCAAGACACTGCGAGTATTCTTAAAATATTTTAATTTCAATGATGACTGATGAAAGGCAATGCGTAAAAGAGTTAGCCATAACGAGAATTATTAAAGTTTGAAGAAACTCTAATGCCTTCCAAACTACGAGATTTTTAAAACGCATAAGCTAAATTTCCAAGCTGACAATGACAAGCTGACGATGTAGACATAATTGACTGTCAGCAAAGAGTTATTTCCTAGCCGCTCCTAATAATTAGGATGACTGACGAGGACTTCATAAATGTACTTTAGACAAGGGATCAATATCGATAAGGTTTCTCACCAATCAATGTCGATGTGCGACCACCTCCCTGTGGTGAGTTCTGGATTAGTTTGGAATCTGAAATTCCTTTTTTCCCAAAAGCTTGCCGGTTTTTGTATTTAGGTTCTAAATTAAGCAAATAGTCGTATACATAGTGTCCTTAAATAAAACTGTGGTTTCTATGATTCTGATACTCAAACTTTTTTTTAAACTAAACGGATTTTGTCCAGTTTTTTTTTCTGTGGTATAGAAAAAGTATAAGCGTAACATGGTAATTACCTATAGCCTGTCTTGTTATTTTTAAAAATTCATTCCTTTAAAGGGGCAAGTGCCCAGTTTTTTTTTTGTAAAGGTTTCTGCACCGCTAAGAAAACTTTTTTACTATGCCCTACAAAAAATACAAAATTTCGGCAAACCCTAATGTTAATTCACTTTTAATCGTTAATTTCTACATTTTTCCTAATAATTAACAATTTAATATTTCGCTGTTTTCTTTACCTCAAACATAAAAGTATTAACTTCATCCCTCAGTTCTTCTTTTGTAAGTGGTCGCCCATTTATATTTGACTTTAACAGCAAGTCTAAAAATGCTAAACGTTCCTTAACTCCATACTCGTCTTTTTTTAATTCCTTATTTTTTAAATCACTTGCCTCTCTTTGGTATTTTTCAATTCTTTTGGTAATAACACTGTCGACGTAGTTATGAATACTCTAAAAAATTGTTATGTACTTTATGGTCCTATACTATAGGCGATTTTATACCACTAAAATATGAAATTCAATGTAACTAAAAAAAAAACGAGCAAATACATCTATAATTTACCGAATCTAAACATTTTATTGAAATATGACGTAGGAAAGATTAAAGGAATAATATAGGTAAAACTTATTATTAAATTATTAAAAAATGCGACTCCCAAATACTTTTTGTCCGTTTAAAGCAGAGTTTTTGCCCTCTTTGTATGAAAAACAGCTTGTCCGCGTCCTCCCAAAGGAGAGGCCGCCCAAGAGAGGTTGATTTGTATGGAATTTCATAAACCTAGTTTCGGACTATGAAAAAATGTCCGCTTAATAAAGATGTCTGCTTATCAGAGGTGTCCGTTATGAGAGGTTTAACTGTATTAGATATATGGTCTACGAAACTGCATTAAAAAATCCAGGTCGTATTTTAAAAAAACATACCTGATGATGGTACCCGAAAGACAAAACTTCATAATTAAATTTTGAAAACAAGTTATAAGAAATAAAAAGTGGCAATAATATGAAATTTATTTTTAGCCGTCTGTTTAAATAAAGCTAGGAAAAATACAGCAAAGAGAATTTTTGGTTTTTTCCAATTATCTTAAAAACTACCTACTGAAAATTTTCCAAATTTGTTATCGGCTTATTAGTCGCCTTCAAATTGAGCAACTTTTCCCCAATTTAACGTTCACTGTCTCTCTTACCGTTGCCGATATCCCTGTGGTCAGCGTCCAATTTGTATTACCCTGTACATGAAATTATATTAAAAAAACCACAACAAAAGTAAAAAATGTACAGGTTCGAGCGATTTTTAAAAGATCAGATTCATACAGGGTGGCCCATTTGTCTGACAAAGTACTATTAAAGATATCAAAAAAAAAGTTGGTATGAAAATTAGGAGGTATAAAAAAATATATGTTCCAAAATTATTTTTAAATATATACAGGATGGCCCAGAAAAGTAGGACAATTAAAAATATACATTTTTTTAAACGGAACACCCTATATAGTTTAGCATTTTTTGTTTCCTTACAAAATTTAGTTTTTTAATTTTTTGCAACGTTGCCAAACAAAATGTAAAATTCTTAAAATTATGGAAAAAACATGATAGAATTACCTGTATCTCTCAATAAGATTATCGAAAATCAAAAGTTTCTTGTAAGCTCTTAAGTTTAGGGATAGAAAAACCGTCTTAAATCTTTAATTATCTAAAATCTTGTACATGGTGTTTTCTGTTGACCTCCAAATATACAAAATTTTAAAATACAATAACTCTGTTTTTTCAAATGAAACACCCTATATTTATGAAGTTCGTCTGATAGATATTGTAAGTAGGTATCATTTATTATTGTTAAGTCACACCTATACAAATTTACTAGTTTTGCCAATATTTCGTTTTTTATTTAAATTTTCATTAAAAAAAAACTTTAGTTTTTATTTTTCTAGTTAGCCATGATCAGCAAAGTCAAAACAAATGTAATTTAATATAAACCTATATTAAAATAAATTAATACCTAATAAAATAGTTACCTTATTTATTTAATTAAATAAAACTTCTTTTTTATTACGCAACTTGATATTGAAAATAAGTTCACAAACATTTAAATTGTGTAAAACAACACCATTAGATTGAACCCACGAAAGACGAGATTTCGCGTCGTTTGTTCTCGGCCTAGTGATAGTTAATAAATCATTTAGCTATTTTTTTTCCGTTCAAATACTTTTTTTTTTATTCCGTTTATGGTCATAGTCACGCTTCCTGTTCTATCAAACATCTCCATTAATTTTTCCAAAGCTGGTTTATTGGGTTGTCGCCTGTCTGAAAATTTTACATGATACAGTTTTGTTGCCAACAATGTATTTTTGTCACTTGCACACGAATAATGTAAATTATATAGCATTTCGGTACTTGAAAAAACAATTTTATATATAAATAATAAAATTAACGGCCAGCACTTAGATAATAAGAAGACCTCGTCGAGCAAATATTACTTATATACGTATTTTAATTTGACATTATATTAATTATATTTATTTTGACTTTGCTGGTCATGACTAACTAGAAAACTAAAAACTAACTTTTTTTTAAGAAAATTTAAATAAAAAACGAAATATTGGCAAAACTAGTAAATTTAGGTATAGGTATGACTCAACAATAATAAAAGATACTTACAATATCTATCGGACGAGCCTAATAAATATAGGGTGTTTCATTTGAAAAAACAGAGTTATTGTATTTTGAAAATTTTGTATACTTGGAGGTCAACAGAAAACATCCTGTACAAAATTTTTGGTACTTAAAGATTTAAGACTGTTTTTCTATCCCTAAACTTAAGAGGTTAAAAGAAATTTTCGATTAACGATACTTCTATTGAGAAATACAGGTATTTTTTTACTATCATGTTTTTTCCAAAATTTTAAGAATTTTGCATTTTGTTTGGCAACGTTGCAAAATATTAAAAACCAAACATGGCGTCATATGGATAATTTTGTAACTATTTTGTAACAGGGTGTTCCATTTAAAAAAATATATCTTTTTATTGTCCTACTTTTCTGGGCCATCCTGAATGTTTAAAAAAAATTTAGAACATATTTTTTATACCTCACAACTGTTATAAAAACTTTTTTTTGATATCTTTAATAGCAAAGACGGTATATTACTATATTAGACAAATAAGCCACGCTGTATAATTACCTATTTTTCCTACGACCACCTATGAAAACGAGAAAAAAAGCACGGTTAACCTGGCTCGAAAGCGCCGAATATCACACGCGTGTTGAAAGAAAATATTTCAACTCTAGAGTGGTAATACAAGGCACACTATTTAATTTAAACATATGATGTCAATTTGACAGACCACCCCTATTTATTCAAAAGAACAAATTTTAGAAATCAGTAATTGTAAAGTGTTTTAACTTATTTTTCATGTATTTGTCGAGTGATTTAGAATTAGAGTGTGAAAATAAGCCATGTGAAATTAAAAAAAATGTTAATAAAAGAAAAGTCGCGCTGAAGAAAATGTCATATATTTAAACAACAAATGTTAACTGGTAGCCATGGACGCCATAGCGTAAACACTAAAGCTCTTGTCTACAGAACGGGAGGTCACAGGTTCAAATCCCATCAGGAGTATTTGACTTTTTTTTATAAAAACATTAATTAATTTATTAAATTATTTTGAATTGAAATCTTCCTTGTTGGGTGGATTTTTTAAATTTTGATTTAATGTATATTTCCTTGAAATTTAAAATTTTTCATTCTGGTTAATCTAGAAGTCAATCCAGGATTAGGTCTTCCTATGATATATAAAATATGAACGAATGAAAATGTTAAACTACAAATAAAGGAAAAGCCTATTGACAAACTATATGAAACCAGATATTAAGTGGAACATAATCCTAGGTATGCTAATTTCAACTCTAGAGTTAAAATATTTTTTTTACAAATCAAAGGCTTTTTTAATAATTCTTTGTGGTCGTAGGAAAAATAGTGTACATTACTCGTGTGAAAGTGATTATTCTAAAAAATTGAAAAGTACCACTTTCATCACTTGTTATGTAATATACTATTATATACCTTAAGTGTCCTGATTTCCTTAAAATATTTCCATGTGAACGGATATAAGTACTTGGAAAATGGTGAAAACATTCTTTCTGTTACGATTAAACACATCGTTTTAATATTTTTTATATATTCAGACTCGTATTCTAATGAGTTCATTTTCACACCCATTGCAGCTTCTGAAATTTACAGTTTGGAAAAAAATGTATTGTTATATGAAATACAAGGTGGAATTTTTAACTGGAAGAAATTCAGTATTAGGGAGTATCTTTATTTGTTAAAAAAATACAGAATTACGGCTGCTTTTATTTTTAGTTGGGATATACATATTTCGCGTATTCATGAAATTCACCCCTCTTTCGGGAATAAAAACCGCCCCCAAGTGTAAAGATATGTATTGTCATAGCTCGTGATATAGTGAAGGGCATAAAAAAGGGAATACGGCCCACTATTTACGTTTTTATCTCGGTATAGTTTCGGTTGTTTTATTGTAAAAATTGTTGGAAATGTTGCCCTTTTTTTTTGACAAACATCTAATCTAAAGTGAAATTCATTCTTGACATTATATTAAATAGCCGGGGTAATTTGGCGAATTTCGTGTTTACTGTCGCCAAAGCCAATCATTATTATTAAAATTTCGATTTTGTTCGATTAAGTTAAATAACCCATTTTAGCAACGCAAAAATACTTCTTACTATAAAGTAACGGTTTAAACAGCACAAAATACTACAACACTCTCACTTCCTCTAAAGCGAAAATAAAATGACCATTGGAATGCGGCATCAAGTAATCAAACAACCTTATCAATAACATGTTTCCTTTTTTTTTAGTTTGCGCGGGAAAATTCCAAATTGTAGTATCAATTGTTTCTAAAAGTCCAGTGTTTTTGGGGCTTTTTAGATTGCCGAAATGAAAAACTAAATTGTGTGGTCTTATTTTCTTTTTTATGCCCTTTGCAACGAGTTGATACATACAAAAAAAATTTAGAGACGGTTTCTATCCCAAAAAAGAGGCGTAAAAGACCCCTCACAAAGCTTATGAGACATGACTTTCGGCTAGTTTTTCTGAATTTTTATTATTTGTAGATCTTGATGTTCTAAATAAAGGTGTCCATGGCCGTAATCCAATCCTATGACTAGTTTTTTAGTTATGGCCTTTTAAGTTTAGCAACTTCTTACTTTGAGATATTCTGCATTGGCTAAAATTTTCACTTGTTTCTTAAAAACTATTAACTTTTTTATTTTTCTTTATTTGTAAAAAATTAAGCCTTAAACTTTCTTTTTATTATATAGAAATAAAATATGTACAGGATGATGAATAATTTAAAGGCGGATTACATAATTAAAAGATTTAAAAATTATGAAAATCGAAAAAAAACTTAAAATTCATTTAAAAACGTAACAGTCGACTTTAATTTCTGTTATGTTACACTTGATTCATTTAATTATTATCCAATTTGTAACATTTTTTTTTACAATATTTATTTAACACATTCTCATCTTAGGTATACAGGGTGATATAGTTATAATAATTTACAATAGAAAACATTTTTAATGATAGAAAATTCAACAAAAGTTTTTTTGTAAATATATTATAAATTATGTGTTTGGTAGAGTTTTTACCTTGGCTCTTGTACAAGATGCATTTAAACTACCTTACAGTCCTAATAAAAGGTTTTCTTTCTAATTTATATGCTGTTCCAAAATTAAAGTAAAATCTCAGTATTTTTTTTGTTTTAACTTTATGAATATATTTTTTTTAATGTAAAGTTTTTACTAGCTTTTATTTTAAAAGCATTTGGAATGTCTTAAGGTTTGGTAAATTATTTTTTATAATAAACACGGATAAAAATGATTTCCTACTTTTAAAAGTTTTCCCTTGTGTAAAATGTAAAGTAATTATTGCAAAAAATAATGTTACAGATTGGATAATAAGTTAAATTTTAAAACATTTAAAACACAATTAAAACCAAAAAATTAAAGTTGTTTATGACATTCTCAGGTGAATATTTAATTTTTTTTTATTGAAATACCACCCAATATACTCTACATTAAACTTTACCCATTTCTTTTCCTCTCTAGCTTTATACTACAAGATATTAAAATATAAACAAAACTATCCGTTTGCTTTCAAAATTCATAACATGGATAATTAATTTTTTTTTCGATTTTAATAATTTTTAAATATTAATAATTAATCAATCTAAAAGAGTTTTTTGCTTCTCCTGAAAAATTTAAAAAGAGTCCTGCAATAATGCGTCGGGCTTCTATAGCTCCTATGCGAATTAAGTTAGGAATTGAATAGGGTGTATTTCAGGAAAATATTTTTCCATATACAGGGTGGCCCATAAAAGTGTGATAACAAGAAGTTGTATTTTTTTAAATAGAACACTCAATAATTTATTGCACATTTAGATTCGTAACAGAGTCCTTTTTACTTTCCAAAATTGTATGTATTTTACCTTATTAATTTAAGAGTAACATATTAAAAACAAAAAAATAAAGTTTTACGGTCCTAGAAAAAAAATCAAAAAAAAAACTTAATTCCTTTTTTAAATCATTTTATTGGGTGTTTATAACAAGATTTTTTTTTTACGGTTCGCCGACTACGTAGGCCATCTTGAACCGGTCATCGACCACAAATGTGACTGGGGAGTGTGAAACGGCACCTTCATCCTACGAGATATCCGATCTCATCCGGCTTGTCCGGCGTGAATAGGATGGCTAGGTGTCGATTCATTTTACACTCTTCCCCGAGGCAAGAGCACGCCGTGTTCCCAAGCGGTCACCCGCCCAAGTACTAACCGCGCTGGACACCGCTTAACTTCGGTGATCTGCGGGAACCGGTGCTTAATATGTCGACAGGTCCTTGCCCTTATTATAAGATGTTTATAGATATTATGAATCTAATAGTGTTTATCTATTTTATACAAGGTGTTTATAAAATATTTTCAAACCAGACAATTTTAAATTAATTTTTCTCAAGTTTTTTAAATGGAACGCCCCGCGCCCTGTATATTATTTAACTATTTAATGTAAAATTCTTAAGCAAATTTTTTTTGTGCTACAAAATAAGTTATTTTTTTCAACGGGTTTTAAAATAATTGCAAATTTCAACGATTATGTTTAAAAACAAAGGTATATTATTAAAATTAAATATAGACGACTAGATTCATGTTGGAGCTATAGAAGCCTGACGCACTATTGCAGGATATTGTTACTTATCAACTTCTTACACCAGGGTATTCAATTATTTCTTGAAAAGTTTTGTGGTTTTCTAGGAAGATTTTTATTATTCAGATATATTTTCAATTATTTTTAGTTTAGGATGCTACCGATTAATATAAAAAATTCGATTATTGTAAAAAAGCACATTAAACTGTTTACCTTTCTAACTATTTGCAACTGTACAGGGTGTTACAAATTCGACATACCAGCATTGGAATCTCAGAAACCATAGGAGTTAGAGGAACGGTTAAATAAGGGCAACGTTGTGCAATTCGATGCTGATTATAATGCGGCTTTAAAAGTTTTCAAATTCCGAATAGTTCCGATTTTATTCGAAAAAAACTGAAATTTTGCAAAATCGTTTTTATTTTTTGCTGAGCTCATTTGACTAGCTATTTAAAAATAAATGACGCTTTGTCATTGCCACTTTTTCTCCTCTACAAAATGACGTTACTTAACTAAAGATCCGCCGTTTTGTCTCCGAGCGGCCATCACCAACTTTACTTTTTTAAATACGGACCTGGATTTTTTTAACCGATTTTTAAACCCTCCTACCCTCAAAATGTAATGACGATATTACTTTCTCATAATGATGAATTTTCCTTGCTTATTTTTTTAAATTCATATTTTTTACACTTCTTGTCAGTCCGGTCCTGGCAACGAATCACAATATTAATTAAAAACTTTATTTTATTTAAACCATTCATACATAAGTAATATCATTTATTTTATAAGGATTTTACAATAATTCTAAATTTACTAATTATAAATCCTAATTTTCTAAATGTTCAAAGAGATTGCCGTTTTGCTCAATACAACGATCGATTTTTCTTCCAATTTTTACGACAGCCCTTTCAACCGATCTCCTCCTTATCCTACCAAATGCAACCTGTATACGTTCTTCCAGTTCTTCCATGGTATCTACGACATTTTTATAAATAATATTTTTTAAGGCCTCCCATAAAAAGAAATCCAGCGGCGAAATATCTGGCGACCTCGCTGGCCATTCTATTGCCCCACCATTTCCGATCCGGTCCACCTATCAGGGAACTCTTCATTTAAGAACAATTTTACTGTCCTGGTATTGTGGGGCGGCGCCCCATCTTAACATGAATTTTAGCCAAACTTTTTCTTGAAACTTATTTGTAAAGGTTTTAAATAAAATGAAGTTTTTAATTATTAATATTGTGTTGCCAGGACCGGACTGACAAGAAGTGTAAAAAATATGAATTTAAAGAAATAGGCAAGGAAAATTAGGCAAGGAAAATTCATCATTGTGAGAAAGTAATATCGTCATTACATTTTAAGGGGAGGAGGGTTTAAAAATCGGTTTAAAAAAATCCAGGTCCGTATTTATAAAAATAAAGTTGGTGATGGCCGCTTGGAGACGAAACGGCGGATCTTTAGTTAAGTAACGTCATTTTGTAGAGGCGAAAAAGTGGCAATGACAAAGTGTCATTTATTTTTAAATAGCTAGTCAAATGAGCTCAGGAAAAAATAAAAACGAATTTGCAAAATTTCGGTTTTTTTCGAATAAAATCGGAACAATTCGGAATTTGAAAACTTTTAAAGCAGCATTATAATCAGCACGGAATTGCACAACTTTGCCCCTATTTAACCGTTTCTCTAACTCTTATGGTTTCCGAGATTCCAATGCTGGTATGTCGAATTTGTAACACCCTGTATACTTAACACCAAGGTTAAAATAAATCATTTGATTTAAATCGTCGCAACCCTGCTTACCACACATTACATCAAGAGCACATAAGGATATTATTTTCGATATTTCTGTGCTATCCTTGCCAGCTTCTCTTTGTAACCTTTTAATCAGGGCGTCCCCGACACTATCAAAAACTCCAACATATTCCTGCAATATCGAAAAATGAAATGCTGGAGTTATGGCTTTTCTATGAGATCTCCATTTAGAACCTAAAAAATAAAAAAATAGTCAACGAATCAATCGAACAACTAATAATAATTATAAATAATAATTTCAGTAATCGATGGGCATGGCAGATTAAAGTTCAAGCCACAAAAATCTTAACTAAAAACATTATTTTTTTTTATTACACCCAATATTCGTTTAAATATGTATATCTTTAAAATTGCCGTTCTGCCCTCCTTTCGAATTAGGCTTTTTTCCTCTTCGTTCGCTGCCAGGGCCATTCCCGAGGGGACCTACAGTTTAACATGGGTTCCGAACCACGATCCTCAGTCATGCGACACCCCCCAAGGGCTCTCAACCCTTGGTTTATTGCCATTGCATGACCTACCGATTGGGGAGTGTGTATCTTCTTCCGCACCCCACGAGATGTCCGATCTCATCCGGCCTGGTTACCGGCGTGAATGGGGTGGGTTGGGAGATGATACCTTTTACATTCTTCCCTGCATTCTTAAATCCACTTAATTTCGGACATGCTTTTTTTATTGTTTGTATGCCCACTCCGGGAATCGAACCCGGGTCGCCGCGGTCGAATGCCAGTAGCTCTACCTCTGAGCCACAACCGCGGTGTCTTTGAAATTATGAATGATAAAATATTACTTAGTTAGAATTAGAGTTAATGGTACTGTTTGGAATTTGTATTATGGTAAATTATAAGTTTAGGGAAACCAATAAAAATAAACACATTTTTTTATAGCAAACTTTGCTTAGTTAACCTGTTCTGCTCGGTATTCCCCTATCTATCTTCTTCACATTTGATGGCATTTAGCATGATATTAGACTAAAAGCGATATACAGGGTGCTACAAATTCGCGTGCGTGCATGGGTATCTCGAAAACGGTAAGAGATACGAAGATGGTTAAATTGAGGCAAAGTTGCGTATTTTGGGGCTTAATATTTATTAAAGAAAATTCTAAATATTTTGAATGCCTTCGGAGAAAAAAACCGAAATTTTCAGTTTTGGTTTTTAATTGTTTGCGCTTTTATTTTTTACTTGGGAAAAAACAAATAACACTTTTTGATAGCCGTTTTATATGATCTTCAACATGGCCTATTTAATTTTTAAATGCGACGTTTCGTTCTTTAAATACCACCATCAAGTCAATTTTTTTAAATACGGACCTGGATTTTTTATTACGGTTTTAGGGACTTATAGGCTTTAGAAACATAATACAATTAAAAAGATTTAGGGTTTCGTCATCAATATTTAAAATTATCCATTTTTACCCATTACGGTCCTGGCAATTATTTTTAATTTAAATATTAAAATTACATTACAGGAAGTGAGACGTATGGTTTAAGCCATTAACTATTTTAATAAATTCGTATAATTTTGTCCTGAGACCTCAAAATATTTTAAAATAGAAAAAGGGACAGTCATAAATGAAAAAGAGGTATATAGCAGTAGAGTGAAGTTGAAATAAAAATTTGAAGGTTCTAGAGCAAAACTTAAAGACAGACAATAGTAATTGCTATCGATAACAATTTTTTCTTACTGCATAATACATCTAAAAAAAAATAGTGAAATCATGAAGAAAAATTAAAACATTTAATAACATGTTAATTTAATACATCACTAATCAACATTAATATTTCTTTTTCCTTGTAATAATAATTGTATCGTATTTTATTTATAGGTGACTAACTAAAAAATATTGAAACTATAAAAGGACTAAACATTTTTTAAATAATTTACAGGGCCGTAAGGAAATAAATTGATAACTGCAGTAAATGTATTATTTGATGACGAAACATTAAAATTTTTAAAATGTTCTAATTGTGTTAGGTTTCTAAAGCCTATAAGTCCCTAAAACCGTACTAAAAAATCCAGGTCCGTATTTAAAAAAATTAACTTGATGATGGAATCCAAAGAACGAAACGTCGCATTTAAAAATTAAAAAAGCCATGATGTAGATCATAAAAAACGGCTATAAAATAGTGTTTCTTGTTTTTTAACCAAGTTAAAAATGAAGGCGAAAAAAATTCAAAACCAAAACTAAAAATTTCGATTTTTTTCGGATATCTCTGAAGGTATCCAGAATATTTACAATTTTCTTTTACCAAATTATTAAGCCCCAAAATACACAACTTTGCCTTAATTTAACCATCTTCGTATCTTTTACCGTTTTCGAGATCCCCATGCACGCACGAGAATTTGTAGCATCCTGTATTTATTAATAAAAAGGAACAATGTGTTTTTTTGAGCCATAGCCAATTTTATGTGTTGATACATTAAAATGTATTCCTGGTTGCCTTCTTTTGCAAAAATAATAACGTTCGAGCGATAGGTAAAAAAGTTGTAAATTCGGTTTAAAAAATTAAAAACGGCTATGGTGTTTAAACATTAGCAATGGTAAAGTTATTCAAAATAATCACATCCTTAAAAATATTAAATTTTTTCTACAAATCTTACGATTTTCTCTGTTTTATCTGGTTTTCTGTACTTATTTTTATATTCCACCATTTTAATAAGTTTTACCAGTTATTTTTTTATATTTCTGTTCTGTGTATAATAAAACGTTTTAGTTCAATTATTTAGGCCCCGTTGAAAATATCAAGGTCACAAGAAACCAATAAATGTAAAGACAAAATTTTATTTTGATATATAATTAAGTATTAATAGTAATAAGTAAAAATTGATGCATGTATAGGATCTAGGACGTGTAAATTAAAATAAAAAATAACAAATCTGACAGATTTATATTCTTTTATGAAACGCCTTAAAAAATTTAAATGTAAATTGTGTTTCTTTACAATTTGTCTTGAGTTATAATGATCTGACTACTGTGATTGGCCAGTTTCATACCTAACAGGGATAGATATGAAATATTTATCATATTACTTGGTTATAAAGAAAATAGATAATGTCCATAAGAGTAGAAAAAATATGTTTATGTAAATAAATCTCTATTAAGAACTTACCGGTACTAGTCAGCAAACCCTGTCCTAGCCATTTATGAAAATATGTGTATTGGTCAGACTTGTCTATGTGAGTAGAGGAATTTAGTATTAGTTCATTAAATTCATAGTCTACACTTGCAACCACCCATGAGAATGTACCATCATGAAGTAATACTTGGTCTCCATATTCATTCAGATATGACAGCAGTTTCTTAAAAATAACTAGAAGGATATACGAAGTAAGAACTTTTGAACAAACTAAAACTACTCTAAAATCATCAAATGAACAGTAGTTGTAGAAAAGATTAAGCCTAATGCCTTACTTATTTTTCCTTACCTAACATGTAGAATTATGAAAAACTTCGGATTTTAAGAGAATGAAAAAATTGGATTATGCATTACTGCAATCAACCAGTAATTATATTATTACTTTACCCTAAAATATTAAATTTTTGACACCCTGTGTAATTAAAAATAAAATACCCATGTTCTTATACAGGATACAGGATTTCATGCGGTCGCCTCCTGAACTATTTTATTATATTTATCATGAAAATTAGCATTAAAAAAAAATTGTACATAATATGCACCATACCTCCAGTTCCTCCACGAAAGTTCAAATAGTTTTCAAAGAACAAAAAAGGTGGTGGTCCAGATATATTTTTTAAATATACCGATCTATTTCTAACTGTTTTTGCTCTTACAATATGAAATATTATGTAGACAATTACAACATAAATAGTAATAGTAAATATACCCATTGCTAGAAGCTCTAACTAAAACTCTGTAATATTATCACTGCAAGTCAATAATAGATTTTGTATTGTTTAGCATAATTTAGTAAAAAAGATAAAATGTAGCAATATTATAAAAATTAATTTAATCACAATAACTATAAATATACAGGGTGGCCGGTAAGGATGGGACAAACTCTTGTGGGCGTCGATTGAAAAATAGTGTTTTAAATAATTTTGTTTTTCTAATGTGCGTCCCCTGACCGAGATATCGGTCCCCGAAGGGGGGACGAAACTATAAAACTTTTTCGTATTAATTTTTTCACCATCTCGTATACTTTGATATAATTTGGTTATTTTATATAGGGGACTGCAGAGTTTGACGCCGCTCTTAGGCAGGCAAGGAACGGGATACGAACTTTTAAGTGAGACTTCAGGTGGATCTGAGTCAGAAATGAGATCAAACCACATAAATCCAAGGTTTAGCTATGACATACCATATTATGAAAAGTTAACGAAAACCAAAACTGGACTTGCTCCAATACATTAAAGAAAAAAACTGATCAGAGTACAGTTAATAAACTGATTTATTTGGGCAAAATTTCTTTGAAATAAAGTGATTTAATATAAATCAATATTATGGCCCCTTGCACATGAAAATATCGATTTTTGATTATTAAAGTAAATATGGGGTAACAAAATATTTGAACGGCAGTAGAGTTTTGGACTTGCATTGTCTTTATTTGTTTAGAATCACTACGTTTCAACTGGTAAGCATCTCCAGTCGTCTTCAGGTGAATACTGAATAAGTACGGTAACTACAGCTCTATTTATACTAGGCAGGTGCTGTGACGCATGATTAGTGGGTGGAGTCATGCGTGTTGCTAGGTGATGACGCATAACTGGATGAGTCAAGCTTGATGAGTCATGCTCGATGACGTCATGCTCGATGACGTCATGCTCGATGACGTCATGCTCGATGACGTCATGCTCGATGACGTCATGCTCGATGACGTCATGCTCGATGACGTCATTCGTCTAACTCTTGGGCGGTCTTATTCTAAGATTACATTTACTTAACAAGGGTTTCCAGACGTTTCTCATATCTAATGAAGGCTTACTAAAGCAACCTGGATTTTGGTGTATGGTCGCAGCTTCCTTAAACTTCCTCCAGTGCGGTTCTTTTTGCAGAATTTCCGCTTTTGTACACATGATATGATGGCCGTGCGTCCAGTCGTGGTCAGCTGCACCTGATTTTTCGGTCTCTCCTTTTGGGTGTTATTTCTATGTTCTTTAATCCTTACTTCTAGTGGTCTTAGTGTCTCACCAATGTAAGATTGGCCGCATTCGCAGGGAATCTGGTAGACACAATTTTTCTTGTCTTTCTGGCTTGCTGGTTTCGTCTTCGTTAGGTGGCTTCTTAAAGTGTCTCTAGAGCTGAATACTGTGTTGATGTTGTATCGTTGTCCTAGTCTTCTTATTTTCTCGGATACTCCTTTGACATACGGAATATTGAGTATTGGTTGTATCTCTTTCTCTGCTTTACGTGTGTTTGGCCGATTCTTGCGATTTTCCAATATTGTGTCAATCAATTTCATGGGGTAGCCATTCTTGTTGAGGTCGGTCTTGATGTGGTTAGTTTCTCTTTTGAGAGCTTCGTTTGAGTTGCAGAGAGTAATTGCTCTATCCACCAGGTTTCTTACTATGCCATGTTTTGTGTTGTTTGAGTGGTTTGATGTATAATTGAGATATTGCCCTGTATATTCTAGACGTCAACGTAGAGAAAAATGGCAACATCTTCCTAACCTCAGTGTACAGAAAACCTACACATACAGGGCAATATCTCAATTATACATCAAATCACTCAAACAACACAAAACATGGCATAGTAAGAAACCTGGTGGATAGAGCAATTACTCTCTGCAACTCAAACGAAGCTCTCAAAAGAGAAACTAACCACATCAAGACCGACCTCAACAAGAATGGCTACCCCATGAAATTGATTGACACAATATTGGAAAATCGCAAGAATCGGCCAAACACACGTAAAGCAGAGAAAGAGATACAACCAATACTCAATATTCCGTATGTCAAAGGAGTATCCGAGAAAATAAGAAGACTAGGACAACGATACAACATCAACACAGTATTCAGCTCTAGAGACACTTTAAGAAGCCACCTAACGAAGACGAAACCAGCAAGCCGGAAAGACAAGAAAAATTGTGTCTACCAGATTCCCTGCGAATGCGGCCAATCTTACACTGGTGAGACACTAAGACCACTAGAAGTAAGGATTAAAGAACATAGAAATAACACCCAAAAAGGAGAGACCGAAAAATCAGGTGCAGCTGACCACGCCTGGACGCACGGCCATCATATCATGTGGACAAAAGCGGAAATTCTGCAAAAAGAACCGCACTGGAGGAAGAGGAAGTTTAAGGAAGCTGCGACCATACACCAAAATCCAGGTTGCTTTAGTAAGCCTTCATTAGATATGAGAAACGTCTGGAAACCCTTGTTAAGTAAATGTAATCTTAGAATAAGACCGCCCAAGAGTTAGACGCATGACGTCATCGAGCATGACGTCATCGAGCATGACGTCATCGAGCATGACTCATCAAGCTTCACTCATCCAGTTATGCGTCATCACCTAGCAACACGCATGACTCCACCCACTAATCATGCGTCACAGCACCTGCCTAGTATAAATAGAGCTGTAGTTACCGTACTTATTTAGTATTCACCTGAAGACGACTTGAGATGCTTACCAGTTGAAACGTAGTGATTCTAAACAAATAAAGACAATGCAAGTCCAAAACTCTACTGCCGTTCAAGAAACGTCATTGTCTCCAACCTTTAAACAGACAACAAAATATTTGTTAATGAAATGTATTTTAACAGTTAAGAAATTACCGGGGGTAATACGTGGTATAAAAATTACCGATTATTATTAGGATTGCGCGTTTTCTATAAATTCACGAGTCCGTAGGACAAGTAATAATAATTTGCTAAGAAAACATGCAAGAGTAAACATTTTTTGGTTAATTTTTCACCACAAATGGTATTCGGTAGAAAATTTCACGAATACAAAAACAAATTAGTAGAAATTATTTATTGTAGGTAACATTGTTGTAATAGTATATTACATAACAAGTGATGAAAGTGATACTTTTCAAACGAGGAGATATTTAGCACGAGGCGTCAGCCGAGTGCGGAAATTCTCCGAGTTTTAGAATAATCACTTTCACACGAGTAATGTACACTATTTTTCCTACGACCACAAAGAATTATTAAAAAAGTCTTTGATTTGTAAAAAAAAAATAATTCAACTCTAGAGTTGTTAAGTTCCACTTAATATCTGGTTTCATATAGTTTGTCAATAGGCTTTTCCTTTATTTGTAGTTTAACTTTTTTATATTTTATATATCATAGGAAGACCTAATCCTGGATTGACTTCTAGATTAATCAGAATGAAAAATTTTAAATTTCAAGGAAATATACATTAAACCAAAATTTAAAAAATCCACCCAACAAGGAAGATTTCAATTCAAAATAAATCTATAAATTATTTAATGTTTTTATAAAAAAAAGTCAAATACTCCTGATGGGATTTGAACCTGTGACCTCCCGTTCTGTAGACAAGAGCTTTAGTGTCTACGCTATGGCGTCAATGTTTAAAGATATGACATTTTCTTCAGCGCGACTTGTTTTTTCTTTTATTAAAATTTTTTATAATTTCACATGGCGTATTTTCACACTCTAATTCTAAATCACTCGACAAATACATGAAAAATAAGTAAAAACACGTTACAATTACTGATTTCTAAAATTTGTCCTTTTTAATAAATAGAGGTGGTCTGTCAAATTGACATCATATGTTTAAATTAAATAGTGTGCCTTGTATTACCACTCTAGAGTTGAAATATTTTCTTTCAACACGCGTGTGACATTCGGCGCTTTCGAGCCAGGTTAACCGTGTTTTTTTTCTCTTTTTCATAGGTGGTCGTAGGAAAATAATATAAAAAAATGTACTTACTTTTTTCACAACAGAAGTCGTTGAACTTGGTCTTGGAATGCATGGATCAAAATTTGAGTTTTCCACAGATTTAACACATCCTTATAATCATTGCCTCGCTTATTTTTTAGTGATCGCTTGCTGGTGTTCCTCATCCATTTGAAGATAGCTTACGGCGGATTTAGAGCTAACATGACCTGGTACTTTAATTAGTTCTTGCTCAGCAACTCCACTTTTTGTGAGATTGCTTACAATTATTGCCGTCAATAAGTGATTGGTAATTTTTCTTCTTTTGATATCTATTCCGACTTTGTCTGCCTGAGTTTTGGTCTACTTTGCCATCCCATTCTGCCCAACAGGAATTTTTTTGAACCATTGACTTCCAATTTTTCAAATTGGATTGACAGTTAAAAACAAGCGGGCCCCCTTCTTGATGTAAGCTATGAAAATAATCGAACTGGACAAAAATCAGGGTTGCTTCTATTTTTTTAAACCTTAAAGAAGCACAAGCCTTTGATCCACCTTAAGTAGTTTTTCCAAATATGGTATTGTACTCAATTCGATTGGTATTTTTACCTTCATTATTGACTGAAAAAAATAAAGCTTTGCTTTACATTCTTCGCCTCCTCTCGATGCCAATTCATAAGATAAAACAAAAAAGTTTCTTTTGTAACCCGTCTGGGGTTTCTTCGTCGCAACTTTCCACCAATTTTTTTAGTTCTGCAAATTTCAGAGCTGATGAACTTAACTTTTTTTGCATCTTCGGAATGCAGACAAATTCGTTTGGCATTTTTGGGTCTCGGACAGATTTAAAAATAGTGTCTTTGAATGGATCAATTTTTATCCCATATTTTTCAAAATACTCGTCCATAAGCATATTTGCCATCACATTTCACATGGTTTTTACAGTGGTTCCTTTATATTCCTCACCGTTACTTCATTTCATGTTATGGGCTTAGTCCTTTAGGATTCTTGCAATCTCGCATGTCGGTGTTTATTTCTCCAGTTGGTACCATCTTGCTGCATAAAACTCCATAAATTGATTTTAAGCCATGTTTTTATTTTTCTTGGTATTCATGGTAATAGTTTTTTCGATATACGCATCCAAATCAACTTCAGAAAAAGCCTCAAATCAATTAATTTTAAAAATGTTTGCGCACTTTTTGCAAAACAATATAAAATAATGTCTGATATCTATTTACCACAGAACGCGTTGCTAAGGAGTTTCCTGTTTTGTTTACTTCCATGGCAATTGTGATCATATAGGCACACTTGCTGATAAGTGACATATTCACAATTCAAAACGTCAAAATTACCGGATTACGTCATCGCAGTGGAATTATCACTTATTAATTTTTCGATAGTTTCACACCTCTCATGGGCATTTTTACTTATGAGTGGAATTCCCATATTAATTAAACCCGCCGATCTAATACTGAGATAACCATTTAATATTAAATTATTGTTCTTGATATTAAAGAAATTGTCGTTACACCGACCGACCCGCAGTACCCTAATCTTTGTCGTTGATGCAGATGTATTTTGATGGTCGCGCGCGTCGTGCTATGAGCACCTCTGAGGGTGAGGTGAGTTATTGGTTTAGTGTTTTTTAAATAAAAAAATTAGAAAAGAAATTTATATATAGTGTTTACATTTGTCCACGGCCTATTTCTAGTTGGCCCTTAAAACTTCTATCGAAAGTAGATCGAATTTACGTCGACTTCCTAACCATAATGGCTGATGCCGATGACTCGAAGAATATCCGAAATGATGATGGGCTTCCAAGAATTTGAATGTAGGTTAATTTAACATAATTTTAAAGTTTTATTATTATTTCTTCTCATACGCCATAGAACAGATATGACTGATGTTATAGAAAGAGTAAAATCTTTAAAGTGGAGCTAGGGCGCTCATATGGACGGATGGAAGATGGTCAAAGCTTATCCTGGAGTGGAGACCAAGGTGCGAAGCTTATAGAAGCAGAGGCAGACCACCAGCAAGATGAACGATGACTTTAAGATAATCTGGAAAAACTGGATGCACGAAGCGCATGACAGGAATTGATGGCAAACATTAAGGGAGGCATATGTCCAGCAGTGGACGCGAACGGCTGATCCATATTATTAAATATTTATTTTAATAAGTTAGCGTTTTATTTTCAAATTAAAATTCCACGGACCTGTTGGCTATACATATTTTTTATTAATTAACGTGCGATATTTTAATCATATAGCGGTTTATATTTAACGTTAGTTAAGTGTATTTATTTACGGGAAAGTAAAACTCTCAGTCGTCTCCACATAGTTTAATTACCCTATTATGGAGAGGGAAAATTTCTAACATGTGAACATGTTTCGGGGCTAGTTAGCCTCATTTTCAGCACCAATAAGATCAAGATACACTAGAATGGATCGGTTTAGAGAATTTTTGGGAGATTAATTGAAAATTAACATTATATGAAAATGGACAACTTCCATAAGATTAATAAACAATTGATCTTGCTAAACTTTATTGCTATAGCAAAAAGAAACAAATCTTATTAATGATTAATTAATGGTCTGGAAAATTGTTACCTCTATTTTAGAATGGTAAAAAAATATTTGTTATTATTAAAGTTATATTTATTTGCCATTCCATAACAAATTATTTCTTAGGAAAAAGCTAATATTTAAACATTGTGGAAATCATTGGAATTAGCAAGACACCGAATTCTTTCACACCAACGTATTCTAAAAGTAATTTGATGTCGTAGAACACGACAGCTTTTTGGCAGTTTCAAAAAAGTTTTGCTGCTGGGCTGCTGACATATTTTGTCAAAAACCCTAATTTTACTGTTAAAAGTCCCATTTTGTATAGAGATTAAAGTTTCGGGCGCATATCGTCTTAGTTATTGGTTAGTGATGAATTTTTAAAGAAAAACTAGTAAAAAGAAAAATATTTTATAGTATTTTTCTACTATATACTTTTCTGTTTCTTTTACCATTTTTAGAGCTATTTTAAATCAACAAAAATATAACCAAATGCAATAAAATATTTTTACAACAAAAACAAATTACAACAATCAGTGTCGTTCATTTATTTGACACACAAAAATTCAATTAAAAATTGTTATATAAAAAAAACACAAAAATAGCTTTTTCAAACTTTTTTATTAAAAATGTGTGGTAATTTATAATAAGGAATAGTGCGGGAAGAAATTAGAATGCTTCATTATGAATCCAAAACCTAACCTTCATACAAAACGGCACAAAGTATTTTAAAACCTAAGCATTTGCAAGAAAAATTCGTAATCTTCGCTTCAAAAATAAATAATTTCGTGGTGAGCGTATAAAAGATATTTAATATATTTTTAAAGATGAAAAACCGACCTAGAAAAATCTTGGTTAGAGTCATACATACATACGTCTTATATGGAAATTTTGGATTGATACACCACATTCATATTTTTCACAAATATAAAAAATATTTTTTTCCTTTCTATAGTGAAAGAGCTTGCCAGGAATATCAAGAAAAAAGCGAAAAAAAAAACAATCATAAAACCAAATTTAATCCAACCATGGGTTAGTAATAAGAAGTGATTTGATTGTAGTTGGATGCATTTTTAACGAACTTTGAAATTGATCCCGAAGATGTTTCGTCTTCCTGACAAAATCATTGCACCAAAAGATCATATCTATAAATAAAATACCACTAAAGCACTAGAAATATAAGTGCAGTGCAGAATCTAGACTTTGATCGAGGATACCAGAATTAAAATGATGATAAAGAAGTCAAGTATTGTTTACGGATAAGAGCAATTTTTGCCGAAATCCATAAATTTAAACAATTGTGAGAAAATATTACATTGTGGTCAAGGAGAACTATCAACTAGACGATGAAATTTTATTAATACTTTGTTTGTGGACACTCAGATATGATGTGATGGAGTATATAGGGTGCTACAAATTCATGTGTCTAGAAGAAGATCTTAAAAATATTACGAGATAAGAAAAAGGAAAGTCATCCATTTTGAGGTTTAGTCATTTTAAAATTTAATTTTATATAAAATTTGTAAAGATTCCGAATACTTTCGGAGATATCCGAAAAAAAAACATATTGTTAGGTATGATTGCTTAATTATTTGCGGTATAATTTTTGACTTGGTAAAAAACTAAAAAACTTTTTTATAGTTATTTCTTTTGTTCTACAATATGACGTTCTTTCTGTCCAAATTTGCCGTTTATTTTTTTAGATACAATCGTCGTTAATTTTTTTAAATACTAACTTAAATTGGCAATCAGTTTCTGGGACTTCTAAGCTATTAAGCAATATTATTTTTATTTTTATTTCAACTTTTTGTCACTAAAAATTATTATTTCTTTACCACCCTAGCAATAATGTCTCTGAAATACCTATGGTATTTAAACTAATTATTATTTCAATAAAATTCTAGTCAGGAATTAGATTTGTCATAACCATACTAACAAAAGTAAGAAAACCATACATTTAAGGTTGCATAATTCAGCAGGTCACGTATATGTCACAGTCAAACTTGGTGGTTAGTTAATTAAGATTAAAAATCTTTATGCAACCCAAACATATGTATTTTATATAAATATTTAAAATTTGCGTAGTACTTCCTATGTTTTGTTATTTGTTGATATACACAATCTGGTTCAATGATATTGCTTAATAAATAAATACAAATAATCTTGCAAATGTAACTTCTTATATTTTTATAAAAATGCAATTGCTATCTAAGAGGTCATAAAATGTAAGTTCTATATTGTATACAAACTTTTAATATCTGCATCTGCAACAATATACGAGGTTATGTAGGGTACACCAACAATTTAGACATATTTTTAAAATTTAAACAGCGCCAGGTATTGGAAGTTAAAGGGGCATGTTTTAAAATGATTATACAGGGTGATTCCTAAGTTAATACTTCTTTTTTAGCCGTGTATAGAAGACATTAAAATAAACAACATTTTCAAATACATTTTCTCCAAAAACTCATAAATAAGGTAGATACTTACATTCATTTATTACACTATGGATCAAATACGGTTCTGCCTAACTTGCCCGTTGAATAACATTACGCAAACGACGCACTTTGAAGACACTCACTCTAAATTAGCACCATATTTTTTAGTTCATTGTTTTTAAATTTTACCATATTTCACGTGTCACCAATTAAAAATTAACTTGCCTCAGAAAAACACACAGCAGCGAATTACCAAAATAAATAACTAACGACCGACTCGTAAAATGCATGAGTAACATACTAACAATACAAAAAAAGGACAAAAACAATATAAAGTAAAGGGCTACGTTTTGATGACCAGACCCGCACTTTTTACTTCTGTAACTCGGCTATTTTTAAGTTTTTTGAAAAAAATTTATTTAAAAATGTTGTTTATGTTAATGCCTTTTATACACAGCTAAAAAAAAGTATCAACTTAGGAATCACCCTGTATGTTATTTAAGGTGACCCAGAATATAAGGCAAGCCAAACTAATGGTACATCCTAACAAATTTTAGGGATTTTTAATGGGCCATTGTGACCATATTATGTCTAGTTGTTACTTGAAATTGCCTTGAGACTTCCTTACTCGAGGAAAAAGTGTTCCTTAAGTTTTGTTTTATAATGGATTCCTGGCATTTACGTCACTAATGTCATTATTTATTTTTTATCAGTCAGAATTTTAAAAGCTCTTATAGCATCGTTTTGTATTTCTATTATTGTGTATTTGTGACTCATCTTAATATTATAGAAAAATTTCATAAATTATATATAAATAGAAAAACTACATCTCTTAACCTAATTAGTTTGTGTCCTAACCATGATTTTGTTAGAAGACCCTCAAGATACGTCAAGACCGTCCTCGATATTGACAATTTCTTGAGGAATTATAAGTGTCCAGGTTTTCTCAAGGAATACAGGCATTAAGGTATTGATAGTTTTCTGCTATTTAAAATAAGCCAATGTCCAGTTATTTCCTAATACTGGCTGACAACAATATTTTTGCTATTTAACCAACATTTAGGGCTCAAAGTTGGCAACTTTGTGATTTATTCAAGTCAAAAGAACTTAAATGAAATGAAAAAAATAAGAAACTTTAAGTTGTCCTCCATGATATATTCAGAAAAGTTTTATTTTATAAAGGATCTCTACATATTTCGAGTGTATAAACACTCATCTTCCAGAGAATAACTTTAACTTAAATAAAAGAAAGGTGAATAAATTATTGTTAAAATTATTCTTCTGTAGATGAGTGTTTATACACCCGAATCGTGAAATCGTAAAAATTCTTAAAGATAGCTGATATAGATTAAGAAAGGATAGAGACAAAGTCTCGATCTCAGAAAGTAATATTTAAATGTTACAGGTGTTTTGCAATTTTGGGTATCATGAGAATAAATACTGAGTATTCACCTGAAGACGACTGGAGATACTTACCAGTTAAAACGTTGTTAATAAACATAATGCAAGTCCAAACCTCTACTGTTGTACATTAATAAAATGTTAGGAGATTAAAAAGCAAAAATTGAAACTGAGAAAGTGGAAAGTGTTATTGGCCCCTATGGTCTTGATAACAGCGAAGAGAGAGCTACTAGATGTATCCAGTTCTGTCAAGAAAATAACTTGACTCCAATAAACATTATACTTATACTACCTCACAGTTGTTTGTACACTTGAAAGTTTCTCAATACAGCAAAGAAAATGAAGTAAGAAATAAAATAAAATACATCTAGATCAACACCAGATTCAGAAACTTTCTCTTTAATCCTTAATGCCAAAGCTTATCGAGGTGGCCACAGAAATTTGAACCACAACTCATTAATAATAAACAAGAGACTAAAATTTAAAAAATACAAAAAATTAAAGCACGGAGTAAGGTTTCGTGGGCTAACGCAAATAAAAATCAAAAAAAGTACCTCAGTACCTCATATATAAATTACATACTTTAAGAATTTTGTTATCAACGCGCGAGAATAAAATCTAGGCAAACGACACCGTAAAAATAAAAAGCTCTGGATAACAGATGATATTTTTAAATTAATGAAGGAGAGACGAAGAGAGAAAAATAAAATTAAAAGAGTACAGGCTTTGTAATAAAGAAGGGAAATAAGGGATGCCAAATGTAATTGGTTTACTGAGGCACAGGTAGACAATGACAGGGTGTTTCGTCCTTGTTGGGACTGATGAGTTGTCCCTATGTATTTTAATGTAAAGGATAAACACACTACTCTGCTTGCTGCTAAGTTTTTCTTTTTATATATTTTAACGAAAACTAAATTCTACACTATTTCATAGTAAAATTATTATGTAAACTTCACAAAAAGAAAAGAACACATTAATACGCCTAAAATGGCCTACATAATTGCACGCTTATTAAATAATATACTATTATGGTAACATAATTCCTTATGGTAAAACTTAAAGTTAGATTATAAAAAACTGCTTATATTCTTATCGCTTTAGGGGCTACAATAACAATTTTTAAACATTTAAGTTATTAATAGTTCTTTTTTACTTTTAATAACTTAAATGTATCATGTCATAAAATGTGTGCCTATAAATCATTATTATTTGTTTTTACTCTATTTCGTAAAGAAATTTTAATACCATTTTTAGAAATTAAAATGGTTTCTGCGGCAAGTAGTAGTTTATGTTCTGGTTTGGCTGGTCGTAGTTCAAACTCCCTTACAATTTTTGATAGTATGGAAAGCATTTCTAGCATTGCAAATTTCTGACCTGAAAATAGTAAATTAATTAAAAGTGGGTATAATAAAATTTAAAAATATAAAAAATATTTTTTAAATGCAAAAGGGAAATAATATTTAAATTATGCAGTGTGATTCACGGTGGATGTACGTTAGACGTTAAAATTAATACCATAGAAATTCCATTTTGTTTGGAGTCCTGCGTACTTTAATGTAAAAAACAGTACACACACAGTCTGACAGCCAATGATTATTCTGCCTTAAAATAGTTGCCTATAATAATGTCAAACAAAAAATTGAAATAATTCATAATTAACATGATTAAAAAAAATCCTTCTTTGATATATCGAAAATTCGTTCGTAATGTATTTTTAAGTCCAAAGAAAAATACGGGCATTATTGGTATGCTAAATATTAGAAACTAAATAGTGTATATTGTTTGAAAAGTGGTATAAACAAAAGGAGGGCAATTAATACCATCTTATTTCACTTAAAATAAGTTCGGTAAGAAGTTCTTATGGCACGCGCATAGTATAATAATATTATAATTATTACCTATACAGTTTCTAGGTCCAGCACTAAATGGGGTATATGCATATGGTAGTTTTTCGTTTTGGTCCTTAAATCTTTCAGGTATGAATTTTTCCGGTTCTGGAAAATATTTTGGACTTCTATGCATTGCAAATGGACACAAAGTTATTCCTAAACCTTTTGGATATAATATTCCTTCTAAAAAAAAAAAGTTTAATTATATTAACAAAAATTTTAAAAAAATTAATATTTATTGCAAAACCCAATAATATAATAAATATTGTATTAAAGAAGTGACAGAAACATATTAATATTTTAGTTTAAAAGAGCATATCGATAAACTTAAATCTACAGATTTTCAAAAAATATATTTAGTAGTTTCTTCAAAAGTTCTAATGCAAGCTTGTCGTGAATCACCCGGTAGAATAATAATAGGGCCATGCAATAGTGTTTCAGGCTTCTATAGCTCAGGGATGAATTTAGTTAGAAATTGAATTTATATGCAATCTTATACTGTATTATAGGGTATATTTCAGGAAAAAAATTTATTTATAGGATGGCCCAAAAAAGTGTGATAACAATTAATAAGTAGTAATATTTGAATAGAATACCCAGGATTGTTATATATTTGCATATTGCATAATTAGGGTTGTATAAGAGTCCATTATAATGGTTCAGAATTTTATTTATTTTGCTTTTGTTGTTTAAGAGTAATAAATTAGAAACCAAAACTATAAAGTTGTAGGTACTGTCCTGGAAATTTTCCAAAAAAAATCGAAAAACCATCAAAATTCGCCAAAATAAGCCATAGCATTCCGTGAGATTTATGACAAGGGGTGTAGAGATATTATGAATTAAATAGTGATTAACTATTTTATAAAGGGTGTTTATAAAAAGGTTCTATACAGTACAATCTCGGTAACGTGAACGCAAACAATTCTAAGGAGTTCATGTTAACGGAACGTTTATATTAGCGAAGTCGACAAAAAAATACATATAAATATATGATATAACTATTATTGTACCTAGCATACTACATAGTGTGTATTGATACAATAACCTAACCTAAGATACTTAACTAATATTTTATACCAAGATTTTTCTGCTTTTTCCCTTAATTGACCAAATTGAAGAAAGGCATTTTGATTTTCCTTTTACATGAACCACTCTGTAGTATGAATAGTGTTATTCATACTACAGAGTGGTCAATGTAAAAAATATTATGTTCATATTACTGAGTCGTTCATAAGAGTGCATATTCATATTATCGCGATTGTACTGTATTAAAATCATTTTTCTCACATTTTTCAAATGAAATACCCTACATAATATTATTTGTCTATTTAATGTAAAATTCATAAGCAATTGTTTTTTCTACTATAAGCATATAAGTTATTTTTAACTGTTTTCGAAATAATTGCAAATTTCATAAACCTAGGCGACTAGACTAAACTATAATAAATATTTAAAATATTTCTTTATTTTATTACAATGTGAAGAAGAATTTTGTTAAAAATTATTACTATTATGGCAAGAAAAATTACGTTATATTTAAAATTAATTTTACTCGAAAACTGTGATTCCTATCAAAATACAACAGGAGTATCTTTTTTAAACACAAACTGTAGGTTTTCAAAAAATAGCATTTAAAATTAATAAATCTTATAAATAGAAAATATAGGATTATAAGCCCCACTCCGTGTGATACCACTGAGATTAATAAAGTAGTAGAGTTTTTTTAGCGGCAGGCGGACAAAGTAGTGCACTACTTTGTCCGCCTGCCGCTAAAAAACCTTCTTTTCTACTGAGAATAATATTTTAATATTAAATTTACTGCAATTTAAAATTTATTGGTTGCAAGGAATGTACCAATTTTCATGCTATTATCTTAAACGGTTTTCACGCTATTATTATAACAAAAAAATTTTCCCACGACCTTCTTTGAGGGGCTCTATTCCCTCAAAGAAGCATTTCTGGGGTTTATATACAAGACGTTTTCGTCATATTTTTTTTATGTACTTAACGTCATAAAAACAACGCTTATTTCGGGTCACCCTGTATACACCTTACTTAGAAGTAGGTTACCATTTAAGAATTATTTAGAGAAATCACTGCTTACTAAATTCAATATCCTTGGTTAATACTCGCCCAAAAAATGGTACCGACGGAAATAGTCTTAAAGTTTCTTTAATAACTAGTTCTAAGTACTTCATTTCATTGAGCTGATTAAAAAAAGGTACGACGTCTTTTATATCACCATTAAATATCTCCAATTGTTCTGTAAGTACTTTTTCCTGTAAAAAGAAACAAAAATAATAGGTACTATTATAAGCTGTAATAATTTATTGCTACTAAAATGGCCTTATATGTTTGCTTGATTCCATTGTTGTTTCGTTTTAATCACATTACAACACTAACCATCTAAACTAATAAAATCATTATTTTTTAAAATTGATGTTTTGGTATGTTCTGATGGAGGTTGATTTTTAAAAATGCCGAATACAAACAATTTTTTTTTTTGAAAAAGTGCACTAGAAAAAATAGCGGCTTTTTTAAAGCGCTGTTCCTTATAAGACAGGGTGATTCCTAAGTTGATATTTCTTTTTTAGCTGTATACACAGCCTTCTTTAGAGAAGGCATTAAAATAAGCAACATTTTCAAATACCTTTTTTTAAAAAACTTAAAAATAAGTTACTTACATTCATTTATTACTACGCTATGGATCAAATACGGCCCTGCCTAACTTGCCCCTTGAATAACACTAAGAAAACTTCTGAGTGTAGGATGAGCCCGCATCTAACTTATAATCTCGAAGCAGCAGCCGCACTTTGACGACATGGTCGTAAATTAACACCTTATCTACTAGTTCATTGTTTTTAAATTTTATCATTTTTAAGTGTCACCAATTTAAAATTATCTTGCTTCAGAAAAACACACTACAGCGGATTGCCAAATAACTGACCACTGACCCGTAAATTGCATGACTAATAAGAAAAACAACATAAAGTGTAGCAGGCTACGTTTTAATCACCAGGCCTGCACTTAGATTTTTTACTTCTGTGTCTCGCCTATTTTTAAGTTTTTTTAAAAAAGGTATTTGAAATGTTGTTTATTTTAATGCCTTCTATACATAGCTAAAAAGAAGTATCAACTTAGGAATCACCCTGTATATTTGTTCGGTGCTTATATATCAATTTTGAACGCTTTTTTAAAACGTAGGTGATCCGGGCAAATAGTATTATTTACCTGAACTTCTGGGTGTGTGGCCAGCATAAATAAACAAAAACTAATTGCAGATGATGTTGTATCGTGCCCCTAAAAAAAATAGTAACTATACATACTAACTAAACCTAAAATATATAAAGAATATTATGACATATAAACCAAGGGGAACATACTCGATTTGGTGTAAATAATACATTGTTACTAAAATTGTGTTATGAAGTGAAGTTGCAGATTTCACTGTCATTTTCTAAATATATTCAGTAATTTCTGCTAGAATAAATAAGCCATATCTAAAAATTATTTTTTCCTTATAAAAGTAAAAATCTATATCATAACAAACGACTTTTGAATCCTTAGTTACCAAATTTTTTACTCGCTTAATTCCTAAATTTTCCCTATAATATTTTTTGACAACTAAACATTTTTAACCAATTTTTAAATATTCATCTTGGCGTTCATTTAAAGCATAAAGTTATTTATTTAAAAAATAATTTAGTATTTTTCTTGTAACAAATTTGTATGTCTTAACATTAATTCGATAGACATTATTTGTCATTTTCTCGAGAAGCAGAAAAAGATCTTGTTAAAAAGTTGTTCTAAATTATTGCGAAAATTTCGCACTCACTTTTTTTAATCAATTGGAATATTTTATTTTGAATTATTACCATGACAACGAAGAAAATTTCCCTCGGCTGACGCCTCGTGAAATTTTCGAATAATTCGCGACCTCGAAAAAATTTCCGGAAATAATTCATGCTCTAGGGAGATTATGAGTGAAAATTCTTTTGATGCTAGAATATCGCTAGTTTATAATTTTGATTGGATATCCACCAGTCATACCTACTGACCTCAAACATAAAAGTGTTTACTTCATCCTGTAGTTCTTCTTTGGTAAGAGGTTTGCCATTTATGTTAGCTTGTAAAAGCAAGTCTAAAAATGCCAAACGTTTACTAACACTGCTTTTACCATTGCTTCTAGATTCCAATAAATCGGTACCGTTTGAGTTGACATCATTTTCTTGTTTAATTCTTTCATTAATAACGTCATTAACCTGACTATGAATAACCTATAATAAAAATAAATTTAATGCTTTATAATATAACAAACTCAAAAATTATTGAATTTTCAAATAATAATTTACAGTAAATCCACTTAACTTCGAGTGATGTTATAGGGGCAAGTAAGTCAGAATGCGCCAGTCCAAATTTCTTGATTTCTAAGAGAAGATAATGTGCGCATCTGTGTAGATGTGCACATTATTTTTATAAAATTTATTTGCTACAGGGTTTGTAACTGAGGGTCATTATAAATATTTCTGAGTACATTTTGGCAAGATGTTACAATTGATACAGCATGACCTTGTACTTGCATAGATAGATACAATTTTACTTCCTTCAGCAACCGTAGAAAATATCTTAATTTTACTTAAGCTCGAGCTATGGTAGCAGAGGCAAATTTAAAGTCTATCTCGTCAAAGGGAAATTGAGTCACGGAAAGAGTTCGACCGGTATTTGACCAGGCGAAATAAAAATATAGGTTATCAAACTGCTTCCTACTTCCGTATATAGTGAAAGATGGTTTGTATAGGTTTAGTTAGTTATTTCAGGAAATATGTTAAAAATATTGCTTTCATTACAAAATCTGTAAGAAATTTAACAAATAAACAATACTTCCTTGTGCTGGAAAGAAGCAGAGTAGGCAAAATGATACGGCAACACCACAAGAATTTAAAGGCAAATGTGGTAAAAAGAGATTTGGTACCATTAACTTGCAAAGCGTTTGGTAAATACATGGCGGCAAAAGATATTAGTTTAATACAATCGTTAAATCCAGAGCGACCGGTCAAGTTAAAAGGCAGAACCACACATTGTTAATAATATAAACGATAGACGTGCAGCATCTGAAGTGCCCAGGGATGCGAACCTTCCATAATATGAAACATGGACCAAACTAGTCAACTGAAGAAGTGAATGTTGATCTAACCGAGGATGTTCTAATATACAATTTCACTAAAAAATATTTTTTAATTTTTACAAATTTTGTCTCAAATTGCCGATAAATTTGTAAAAATAAAAAAAAATATTTTTCAGTGTAATTTCATATTAGAACATAGTTTTTAATGCCGAACAACTTTTCATAATTACAGTTTTCGATATTGTCAAAAATAAAGTTACTTTACTCCTGGGCAAAATTCATATTTTTTGACAAACCTCGTATACGACTGAAAAAATTTAACATCTGATTTTAGGTTTTGGACCATGCGCAACTTTTTATGAAGAATAATTTTTTTTCGTAAAGTTAATTATAAAAAAGTTTCCCATATGCCGACAACTTTTACGTAGACATACTGTCATCATCTGGAAGTTAACCGTAAGTTTTAGTAAATAATTAAACATATTTTTCCCAAATTATTATTTTGCGCCTATTAACTTACCTTAAGGGCCCTCTTTTCTTTGTAAAAAGTCCATGTAAATGGATAAAGTATATCGGCGATTGGAGTGGCTGTTCTTTCCAAAATTACTCCACATTGGATTTTAATATTTTTAGTATAGATAGAATTTTTACCTTCCAGTGCATTGATTCTTAGCCCCATAGCAGCTTCTAAATAACATAATATTATTTAATAGGTATACCGGGTGTTACATCGTCGAGCGGGACATGGGAAATCCCATGTTATTTTAAATGGGGTCAATTATTGGCTTCCCTAATTATTTTAGAGAAAAATTCTATTTAGGTTTATTAAAGAGCACTAAAACCCACATTCAAAAGAATAACTTTAGATATTTTTGATGAGCCCGTTTACGGGTTATCGCCGATTTCTTTTTAACTATTTCTCTTTTTTATGGCCCCGTATTTGCGGGCATCAGTCAAGGTAAAAGATGACTGTCAAATAATGTTGTCATTTTGAAATGTGTGCTTTATTGTTATAAAAACTCGTACATCGAAAATATTAGCCATGAATTACACTTCTGAAGAAAAAATATTGATGATTAAATGGTATCAAGGAAATAGTTATCAAAATGTGTCAGACATGTTTGCTGCTCTGTATCCGAATAGACCGATACCTGCAAAATCTACAGTCGAAAGGACTATCAAGAAATTTGAGGTTAGGTTAGAGCGACAGACCTTTGGCTCGGACCAAACAGTCTCACGTAGTCCTATCAGGTACGTTGTGATACAACACGTGTTCCGTAGAACCCACCTTCATCAGATCTCTGATGGTTGGTGTGGCGTACACCGCAAAAGGATTTAAACAACTCATTCAAACCAGCCACTACTATTAAGAAACCTGCTCAGTCTTCCAAATTGTAAGTTGCTTAGTTTCTCCAGGCTATTGAAAAATGATTCACCCAAAGCAGTGAACCTTCTTCTTGCGAGGCCAGGGCATTCGCATAAAAAATGTTGAATACTTTCTTCCTCTTCCTCATCTCTGCAACTTCTGCAAAAGTCGCGAGCGCATCGGCAGTCTCGTTGCCATCTATTTTGGAGTGTCCACCAGGAACCCAGCACAGCGTAACCCGATGTTGGTTGCCAAGTGTGCATAGATTGTTGCGGCATCGCTTTACGAGCTTTGATTTGACGCTGCTGGAATAGATTGCCTTAATCGCCGCCTGACTATCACTGGTAATTTTTGGTAACAAATAAAATATTATGTGATATTTATGTTTAGTATTTTGCTCTCAGTTACTCTGTACAATTTTCAGAAAAATAATATCGACAGTGGAAAGGTAAGGTGTGACAAAACCGAAACCTTATTGACAAAATATTTTGAAGGTTAAAAACTGAATTAAAAACTTTATTTACACAGATAAGAACGAGACTCTTTTTAACTTTGGTAATCTGTAATTTTTTAAGTAAATCTAACTTTTTGCTTTTATCACCTTCATGACGTATGTTTACATTTTTAGGTGCCAAGAAATGATATTTTGATTATATTAAATGGTTTGGAAAAGCTGATTTCGTGTTTGTCATATTAGAATTCCAGTATTTTTCAACAAAAATATAAGGACAAAATATATAATGAAAAAAGAGACGGCGCGGCGCTTGAAACTTTTTTTCCCAAAAAAAAACAAAAAGTTGAGAGTTATTTTATTGGATAAATCGATAGATATAAATATGCATAGCCTACATCTTGAGGTAAATATTTCCAGATCCAAAGACAAACAATTTTTGTTATATTTATTATAACCTTAGATAAAAGTTCAAAGCCTTGGGATGTTCACCACAAATTGTCAAGATAAGCTCGATTATAAGTTGGTCCATTAAAATTGATAAAGGTTAATTTTTTTCTCTAAGTATACCAACCGTTTGTTTTGCATATATTTAACATTAGGAACTTTTAATTTTATTACGAATAATTTTCTGTACGGAAAATATAAGAGTAAAATATAATAAAGAAACTCTAAAAAAAATGTAAACCGATCGCAAAAGATGTTATAATAAATTAAGTGTAAATACTGAAAAAACTGTGTACGGTAATTAAACAAAATGGTAACCCCATGTAAAATGATTATTAAATTAATTAATGCAGTACTTAAGGAAGTTGTGCAATATAAATATTTAGGACTAATTATATCAAATAAACAAACATGGAACAAACATATAGAGAATATCATGAAAAAAATCGCTCCATGATGGGTACTTATCAGTTAAAGAATATTGCTAAGAATATTCTCTATAATTTCATGATTAAGCCTTATAATAAATACCTGATACCGTGCTGGGGAAACGCTAGTGAATATCTTATTAGCAATATACATGGAGCGCAAAATAAAGCTATAAAAACCCTTTTCTAAATGAAATATCTTACACCTACAGAGACTGCAAATAAAAACTCTTCATTTCTAAAAGTCAAACAAATAAAACAATATGAATAATCTAAACTAATTTATTGCATAACAAATAAACTTGTAAAAACTGAAACAACATTAAATATAAATAAGGACATACACAAGCATGACACCCTTGCCAGGGAATCATATAGAAACAAATATGGTACAACCAAAAAATGTCAAGACTCCCCGCTGTATAGAAGCATCCAAACCTACAATACTTTGCCAAAGACTGTAACCAATGAGAGGCTACCAAAATTCTGCCATAGTTTAAAGACTTTTTTAAGCCCAAAAACTAATTAAATACATTCACTCTTTAGTTCAAGAAATTAGAATATTGTATATACTAAAACTAAATTATTTTTGTAAAAATACTGAAATGTCTGTAGGCCTCGGTGCCAGTACTATTTGTTACTGTCTTGAGGTCATTTATAAATAAATAAATTTAAAATAAATAATAATATTTGCCTTTTAATTAGTACAAAATTATATTTATAACTTAATAACTAATAACAATATCATATTTGATATTGAAATCTTGTAACACCATTTTTCGGTTTCTCCATAAATGAATACGTTTCTACAAATAATACTCCTAGATTGACCGTGTTTCGTTTTCTAATAAATTAAATAGTTATATATGGGGTTGCATACATATTTTTAACAATTATTGCCTAGTTACCTTAATTTTTAATTTACTAATCCGGCAGCTTTGATTGTATATGAATTTATTTTGCTTTTTAAGAACGATAGAACACTTTTGGACTTGCATTGTCTATATTTATTTGTCAATCACAACGGTTAAACGGCTTAAGTATCAAAAGTCGTCTTCAGGTGAATATTAAATAGGTATATTAAGTACACATCTATTTATATAAGATTATGCTTTGAAGTATAACTGGGACGAGTGCAGTCATATGGCGGTAGCTTACTTAAATTTCCTTTTCATTCAGTGGGGAATACACACAAATGGGGCACTCAACTGTACCCAGTCAGCAATAATGTCAGCATTAGTCGGCAGCGTTTTGTACAAAAACATAACAAACCCGAATAATACTCTGTCCACATGATATAATGGCCGTAATTCTAAGCATGGTCAGCTGCATCTGATTTTTCGGTGTCTTCTTTTAGCGTATTGTATATGAATTTATTTTGCTTTTTAAGAACGATAGAACACTTTTGGACTTGCATTGTCTATATTTATTTGTCAATCACAACGGTTAAACGGCTTAAGTATCAAAAGTCGTCTTCAGGTGAATATTAAATAGGTATATTAAGTACACATCTATTTATATAAGATTATGCTTTGAAGTATAACTGGGACGAGTGCAGTCATATGGCGGTGGCTTACTTAAATTTCCTTTTCATTCAGTGGGGAATACACACAAATGGGGCACTCAACTGTACCCAGTCAGCAATAAATGTCAGCATTAGTCGGCAGCGTTTTGTACAAAAACATAACAAACCCGAATAATACTCTGTCCACATGATATAATGGCCGTAATTTTAAGCATGGTCAGCTGCATCTGATTTTTCGGTGTCTTCTTTTAGCGTATTGTTCCTGTGTCCTTTGGTCCTAATTTTTAATGATCTAAGATCCGGTTGTACAATAACAACTTAAGTAGGTACGAGTTTAGTAAAGCTCTACTAAGTTGAACTCGGTTCTGCTAACCTCTCATTTTTCAGGTAAGTTGTCAATTTTCTAGGCTTAAACCAAGTTATTAATGACTGATGACATATAACCCAATATAACTTATATAAAATTATTTTTGACTAGAAAAGAAGGTTTTTTAGCGGCAGGCGGACAAAGTACTGCATCTATCTTTTGCATTGAGTACACAGGGACGCCAGAGGTAATGGGTTCCTTGGGGCACAGGTAGCCAATGACAGGCTGTAACGAACAGCCAGCAGAACACGGCGTTGTATTACGGGTTGGCAGCGCACAGTGGGTATACTGCAGCGCGAACTTATTTGAATCTATAAATCCGTAGAAAAATTGGGTGATGCAATAAATGTTGCCTATACTGGTGTGTTGGCCTAACGTATTTGGTTTATTGTTGCTTCGTCACGACTATCTTTTGCATTCAGTTGATTCCTATAGATGGCGTTACTGGCTTTTCATCTCGTTTTTATTTCTTAAAAATGCCTTGAAAGCATAGTCTCGCTGTACTGGGGGTCGCTTACAGGTTATGGCTTTCTGATGAGTTCTAATAAGAACGAAACAGCCTCTCATTGTCTACCTGTGCCCCAGGGAACCCATTACCTCAGGCGTCCCTGTGTACTCAATGCAAAAAATAGATGCAGTACTTTGTCCGCCTGCCGCTAAAAAACCTTCTTTTCTATTTAATTATACGGACACTAAACTTTACTACATTATTTTTGACTTTAAAATTTTAGGTAATAATATTTTAAAGTTATGAATGCGAATGAGGTTGAACACTTTCTGGATTTATCAGACGAATTGGATGATGAAGATTTTATGGATATACTAGGAGCTATAGAAAACGTTCAAAGACGGGAAGACGGCCCCAAAACTACAGATTGGGACCTGATCATATTCAAATTCTCGTAATTAAATTTAGTCTCAATGTTTTTCTAACATTCCATTTTTCTTTTTGTGTTAGAATACATGAAAAAAGTAGCTGCAAATTGTAAATACTCCAAACTTTTACAATGTATGAAGTTTGATGGTGTTTTGACAGCGTAACCATTGCCAGCATGATAATTTAATTATTGATCCCACCTGTGCGGACCTGTGGTTAGGAATTGAATATACAACAGAAATTCTTTTTGAACCAAGTTCAACTTTAAGTAAAGCTTTAGAAAACTCGTACTTAAGCTCTTCTTCTACAACCGGATCTTAGTGTTTCTCCAATACAAGGTTGCCTACATTCCCAGGGAATCTGGCAGACACAGTTTTTCCTGTCGCCTTTACTTTACTTGTTGGTTTTATCTTCGTCAAGTGGCTTCTTAGTATCTCTTGAGCTGAATAAGATATTGATTCTAGTTTTTTTTTTATTTTCTCAGATACTCCTTTAACATAATATGAAATGTTGACTGTTGGTTGTGGTTCTTCTTTGCCACTTGTGCGTTTGGCCGATTCTTACGATTTTCTAATCTCATGGGTTTTCCATTTTTGTTGAGTTTGGTTTTGATGTGGTTTCAACCACAACATCTATAATAATTTCAATGCTGCAAATTCCTATATTGAGAAATACCTAATAAAAACCATGTCTTTATTTACCTCCCGTTACATTTACTTGAGAATGACCAACAATTTGAAATTGAGGCCATAAATTTACCTAACAATTTATTTTATAAACTAAGGTTTAAACACAACTTTGTTAAAATGGCCATTTAATATGTATTTACATATTGACACAGGTTTGTGACATCGTTGCTAAACTTGGCCGAAATAAACATTACATCATGGCGAATCGATTTAATCGATCTGCGAAAAAAGGGCCCATGGGCTTATGGGCCCTTCTTCCGGGGATGGCCTTAATTTAGACTTACCGCATATGACATCTAAAGCATATAAAGAAACAACCTCTGAAACTTCTACGCTATCTTTACCAACTTCCTTTTGCAGTTTCTTAATAAGTTTTTGTCCAACTGTTTCAAACACTGGAAGAAAGTCCTTGAGAATTGAAAAATGAAATGAGAGTGTTATCATTTTTCTATGAGCTCTCCACTTAGGCCCTGGAAATGTTATACTTGTTGTTAGTGGATAAAACATAAATTTAGCATAAATAATTCAAAACCAACTAGATACTCATGTAGGGTAGGGAGAGGGAATGCTGGTTAGGGGGGGTTTGAACGGCCTGTTTCATCTGTGTTAACATGCCTTAATATATTATTTTTTCGCTAGTATATTTTTAAATGTTTTCCTTAAAATATCATACGTTTTCTGATTTTACGATTCCATTGATGACAGTATATAAAATGTTAAAATTAGGACTTTTTAAGAAACTCAATGGAGGAGTCAAGGTTAAGTTCTTTAGCTATGTTAAGTATTGAAAAACCTTTTATTAGAAGTATTTATAATTTCAATGGCCTAGTAATAAAAAAAATTTCCAAGCAAGAGGATAAAAGGATCGATTTGATATACAATTACACCACTAAGTAAAGGTAAGTAAATTATATAAAAAAATTATAATAAAGTAAAGCTGTTTGATGTAATTGAAAAAAAAGTGAGCAAAAAATGCAACTTTAGTATTTTATGTTTTTGCGGTGTTTATTGGTAAATAATTATTCCCTGACAAATGCACTAAACTGCATTTTGCTTGTTAGATTACGGCCATCGAGATTTGCCCTACCTGTAAAAAAAATCACGAACCGCGCCTGGTAGATACTTTCATACAACATTGTTCAAGAGCTATCGAAGTGGTGAAAGATATGCGAATATGACTTGAACTTTTTTATTAGAGAGGTTTCATATATCGAATCCCCGGCTTTCTAAAGTATGTCAATAATTATACCACCTTCATCAACAAACAAAAATAACAAATGTGTAAAAAAGGAAACTGTAATTTCCTAGCGTTTATGTAGTTTAATTGACCTGAATATAGATGACAGAAGTGTAACAGGGCACTCCTCGTAATAGATACTAGCTTACTACTGATTCCATATATTTCACGATCATAGTCATTAAAAGTTTTAACTTTTATGCTTACCTGTACTAGTAAGTAATCCATTTCCAAGCCATTTGTGTAAATATTTGTATTGATCAGCTTTATCTATATGTTCAGAGGAACTATAAAAATATTCCAGAAGATCATAATTAAGCGTTAATAAGACCTTATTAAATGAACCAAGTTGAAGTATTAACGTGTCGCCATATGTATTCAGGTATTTCATAATCAATGGAAGATAAACTGAAAAACAATCAGTGAATTATTTGTACAGGGTGTCCCAAATTCGAGCCTCATCATGGGGATCTCGGAAACTATAAGAGATACAGCATCGGTCAAATGGTGGCAAAGTTGCGGAATTTTGTGCCCAGTAATATCGTAAAAAAATATTTTAGCTACCTTTTTTAGTTTTAGAAATATTTGAAAAAAACTAAAAAAGTGAGATTTGGTTTTTTTAACTTGGCCGACTTATTTTATCCGCTATAAAAAAACAAACACAACATCGTTAAGGCAACTTTTCTTGCTTCATATCGTGGTGTATTTAGAATTTCGTTGCAACGTTTTGTTTTTGTGTTACCATGATCAACTTAAATATTTTAAATACGGACCTGTATTTTTTATTTTATTTTTTGAAATCTTTTTAAGCCCTGAATTCAACCATGTATCACACTTAATTATATCAAGACGGTTTGAAGTCATTATTTTATCATCAGCAATGTGATAATTCTTTTTAATTAAATACTGCCCTGGTGTTAGTTACTTAATTATTTTTACCAAATACAACATGTAAATAGATCCGGAATTTATTAGTTATAGAAATAATTTACTTACTATATAACATAATATTTCAATTTTTATATAACAAACTATAAAATAAAAATAAACCAAACAAAGGTGGCTAAGACGCGAACTTTATGAAATCATGTGACAATTAAATGAAAAAGTGGATTTTTATTGGAAAAAATAAAACCCGTAACATGTCGCGTTTTTCTAAAGCAGAAAACATTATTTTGCTGAAATATTTAACATAAATGGCGACTACAATTGTCAACATAATTTAAGCCAAACAATCAAGTAAGCATAAAGTTCGCGTCTTAGCCACCTTTGTTTTGTTTAGTTTTATTTTATAGTTTGTTATATAAAAATTGAAATATTATGTTACAAAATAAGTAAATTAATTCTATAACTAATAAATTCCGGATCTATTTACATGTTGTATTTGGTAAAAATAATTAAGTAACTAACACCAGGGTCGTATTTATTAAACACAATTATCACATTGCTGATGATGAAATGATGACATCAAAACGTCTTGATATAATTAAGTGTGATACATGGTTGAATTCAGGGCTTAAAAATATTTCAAAAAATAAAATAAAAAATACAGGTCCGTATTTAAAAAATTTAAGTTGATCATGGTCCCACAAAAACGAAACGTTGCAACGAAATTCTACATACACCACGATATGGAGCAAGAAAAGTTACCTTAACAATGTTAAGTTTGTTTTTTTATAGCGGATAAAATAAGTCGGCCAATTTAAAAAAAGAAAATCTCACTATTTTAGTTTTTTTCAAATATTTCTAAAACTAAAGAAGATGGCTAAAATATTTGTTTACGATATTACTGGGCACAAAATTCTGCAACTTTGCCACCATTTGACCGATGTTGTATCTCTTATAGTTTCCGAGATCCCCATGATGAGGCTCGAATTTGGGACACCCTGTACAGGATCGTCCAACCTGACCAGTGGCCCATTTTTTAAGCTTCCCTGTAGTTTTATTAAAACCATTATAGCCATCTTGTTTATGCTTGACCGTAGATTAGACAATTATTGTCTTTTAAAACGCGACTTGGCTTAAAACAAAAGAACTGTAAAGTTGTAGTTTTTTTCAATATATCCTATATATTTGTTATTTTTATGAAAGGTTTTTGTTCCTGATTCCAGTTTGTCTATATTAGCTCAAACCGTTTTTTAGATGTGAGCGATTAAATTTTAAAAAGGCTGTGTTCAATCTAGTTTAATAGGTCTAGAATGCCTTGGAAGCATATTATATTCAATATGGCCTCCATAACGTTGTCCTATTACTATTTACATGCACTATTTACATCGAAACTTTATTTTCCAACAAATCCTATGACGTTATTTTAATGTCTCAACATGGCGAGGCTTTTCTTTTCCAAAGAATTAAAGAAGTCTTAAACTAGACTTGACAGCGGTTTTTAAAAATTTAATCGCTTAGATCTTAAAAACAGGTAGATTAATATAGACATACTATATATTCTGTAAATTAGGAAAGAAAGATCTTTCATAAAAATTACATATACAGGGTGTCCCACTTATAATGGAAACAAGCTTATATTTCTGTTATTTCTCAATTGATTTTTTAAAGTTTTGGTGTGTTTATATATGATCATAGGGCGCACTTTCGTAATGCTTAAGATTTTAGTTAACTCATTGGCGTACGGTTATATAGGGGTTTTAAAGTAATATTTTAAAGAGTAAAGTACCTTTAGCGATTATTTTATTTCAAAACCAATAACAGAAATCGATTGGGCATCGCTTAAAACCATCAAATACAAAATTTCAATAAATTTCCATAACCAGCGGCGTACGTATGACCATTTTTATTTTAATTTTTTATTAAAAATATGTACATCCAAATAAGCGCGCTAAGGAACAAGTTAATTAGCAAAACATTTGATTGTTTAACGGCTTCATCTAAAAATATATCATACGGTAAAAGCAGTGGCGTACTGTATTTTCTGCTGTAAAATTAAATTTATAATATGAACAATTACAAAATAATCAAACGTACGCGTAAGTCCAATAAAATGCAACTGACAAAAAAATCTAATAACTTAGTTGGCCATGTAAATATAACAAAATTATTATTTGAAAACAACAACAATATGACAAGTGTACAACTCTGAATCAATACCTCATAACATACTAAAAATCAATATCTTCAACCAAGCCACCATTATTTCTAATGCATTTTTCATAAATTTTTCTAACTCTTAAACAAACTTTGCGAACTTCTTGACGAGAAATGTCTGCACATGCTTGTCTTATACGATTCTTTAAATCTTCTAAAGTCACTGGATGAGTTTTATACACTTTATTTTTTATAGCACCCCATAGATAAAAATCTAGCGGGGTCAAGTCTGGAGACCTAGGAGGCCAAGCTACAAAAGGACTGTTGCGACCAATCCATTTATTTTCAAAATTTTGATTGAGCCATTCTCTTACAGCTGCAAAATTATGAATTGGAGCGCCATCTAACTGAATATACAAATTCTCCCTATATTCCAGCGGCAAACCGTGAATAGCATCCCAAAAATCATGTTGCAAGAAGTCCAGAAATCTCACACCATTTAAAGTTGTATTAAAAAAGAAGGGACCAATAATACGATCTTTCAAAATACCACACCACACATTTATACGTGCAGAGTATTGACTTTTGCAATTAATATACCAATGTGGATTTTCCTCACTCCAAAATCGAATATTTTGAGAAGATACGGTCCCGTTTGTAGAAAATGTTGCTTCATCAGTAAACAAAATTTTGCCAAAAATACCATTATCTTCATAAAATTTTGCCTGCATGGTAAGGCAGTACTCCATTCTTCTGTCGTCATCACCTGGTTGCAACGTGTGTAAAAATTTTGGTTTAAATGGTTTAATACCATTTCTTTTTAAACATCTTGATACAGAACTTTTCCGCGTAATGTCAAAGCTTCTTATGCTTGATTTCGGATTTACGCGGTAATGATTTAAAATTCTTTCATCCTGTGGATGATTTCTTAGGCGTTTTACTTTTTTTTGCACTACCGAACCGCGTCGGTTAAACATTTGATTGACTTTAGAAACTGTACTATGTGATAAAAGACGATTTGGGTGTCTTCGATTAAATTCTTGAGCGGCCTCTCTACAATTTCGATTATTATCTCCTACTAGTCTCACTATTTCTACTTTTTCAGCCAAACTCAAACGCATATTTGTTATTTTGAATAATTAGATACAGCAAAAATTATAACAATTTAACTTAGACATAAAAATGATTTGCTCGTTGACGTCTAAACTCATAATTTGTTTACATGGCCAACCCAACTGCTTTAAATTTTCTTTTATATAATAATAATTTTGTTATATTTACATGGCCAACTAAGTTATTAGATATTTTTGTCAGTTGCATTTTATTGGACTTACGCGTACGTTTGATTATTTTGTAATTGTTCATATTATAAATTTAATTTTACAGCAGAAAATACAGTACGCCACTGCTTTTACCGTATGATATATTTTTAGATGAAGCCGTTAAACAATCAAATGTTTTGCTAATTAACTTGTTCCTTAGCGCGCTTATTTGGATGTACTTACATATTTTTAACAAAAAATAAAAATAAAAATGGTCATACGTACGCCGCTGGTTATGAAAATTTATTGAAATTTTGTATTTCGTAGTTTTAAGCGATGCCCAATCGATTTCTGTTATTTGTTTTGAAATAAAATAATCGCTAAAGGTACTTTACTCTTTAAAATATTACTTTAAAACCCCTATAAAACCGTACGCCAATGAGTTAACTAAAATCTTAAGCATTACGAAAGTGCGCCCTATGATCATATATAAACACACCAAAACTTAAAAAAATCAATTGAGAAATAACAGAAATATAAGCTTGTTTCCATTATAAGTGGGACACCCTGTATATAGAGGGTGTTCCATTGAAAAAAAACACAACTTTACTCCACAGTTCGTGTTAAATGGCAATTTTAAATTCTACGGTCAAGCATATCGGCACAAAATTCCGCCACCCTGAATATTTGGCCAAGTTTGATGTTTTATAACTTAGTTATTTTTTATCCGATTTTCATCATTTTTTTATCAGTTTGTAGATCCATTTATTCTGTTTTCCTTTAATTATTTTATAAAGTATCATTTTTCGATTAGGCTATATTATACAGGAGAAAATCAAAATGTTGTTTTTTGTCGTAATTTCAAAACACCCTGTAGGGAAATTGAGGTGGACAATTTTGTTTACATACGATCTCTGGTAATCTCTGATGTATTCTAAACATTTCTTTTTTGATTCACTACATTATCTCATTTCTGCAGAAGGCTGCAAAATTTTAAATGAAAGAATGTTATTTTTTTTAAATGTATGTCAAGCTTTAGGTTAAAAATTATCCACGTTGGCTAAGGACGCAATTTATTAGGCAATCCAACGATGTGTCCAAATGGCGGCTGGCTGGCAAATACTGCTTTATAATTGGTGCACGTGACCATAAAAATAATGTTGCTGGTGGCATTTAACGGGTGACTCAATGCTTTTTGCCATCCAACCGCCATACTGAATCACGTGGTTTGGATTCCCTAATTGTGGCAGAAAGTTTGACAGTGACAATATTATAATTTGTGGTGTGTCAATATGGTATTAACTCCAGCAGACGTGGGTAGAATTGTTGCGTTAATAGAGGATGGTCGTAGCAAAAGTTCTGTCGTCCGTACTCTGAGAATTCCGCGGTCTACAGCTTGAGATGCCTGGAATAGGTATTTATAGACGGGAATTTTTACTAGACGGCAATTCTCTGGCAGAAGGAGAATGACCACTGCAGCTCTTTGTCATCATTAGTTCTTTAAGAGATCGAAGATCTACTGCAGCGTATTTAAAAAATTACTTGCAAATGATTCATCGAGTAAATGTAAGTGAAAGAACGATATGTAGAAGATTTGCTAGAAGATGGGCTTCATTTACGAAGGCCAACAATATATGCACGATAACTTCCTAGGCATCGACAACACCGACTGAGGTTTGCAAGATCGCATTCGGACTGGACTCTAGAACAGTGGGGTAACGTACTATTCACAGGTGAATCCAGGGTTTGATTAAGGTCGCTGGATGGTCATGAGCGGGTATACAGACGTAGAAATGAAAGATATGCTGACTGCGCCATATCAGAATGAATCTCATATCATGGCGGTTTAGTCATGATTTGGGCAGGTATTTCTACCGAAGTACGCACCAATCTTGTATTTGTTGAAAATAGAGCTCTAACCGCCCACCGTTACATTGAGGAAATCCTCCAAGAAGTTGTTGTTCCATTTGCTCTTTTATTGGGAACCAATATACATTAATGCATGATAATGCTAGATCTCACGTTGCACATGTAGTAAGCGAATATCTAGATGAAGTTGGAATGGCCTGCATGTAGCCCGGATCTCAACCCAATCGAACATCTTTGGGATCACTTTAAAAGAGCCGTTCGTCGTCGTCCTGTACAACCACAAACCTTGCAAGACTTAAGACTGGCGCTGACCGAAGAATATCAAGCTATTCCTTAAGAAAGAATATGTGACCTTATTCATTCGATGCCACGAAGACTGCAAGCTTTCATTGCTCCGAGAGGAGAAAATACGCGTTATTAAATTGTTTTTGTTAATTTTTCTTAATAAAATTAGGCTTCATATCAGCGTTTCATTTAAAATTTTGCAGCTCTCAGCACAAATGAGATAATGGAATAAATCAAAAAAAGAAATGTTTACAATACATTAGAGATTACAAGAAACGGTATGTAAACAAAATTATTCACCTCAATTTCTCTACCGGGTGTTTTGAAATTACGACAAAAAACAACATTTTGATTTCCTCCTGTATAATATAGCCTATCGAAAAATGATACTTTATAAAATAATTAAAGAAAAACAGAATAAATGGATCTACAAACTGATAAAAAAACCATGAAAATCGGATAAAAAATAAATAAGTTATAAAGCTAAAATTTCAGGGTGCATGGCGAAATTTTGTGCCGGTGAGTGTAGATAGCTATTAATTAAGGTCTTAATAAAAATAGAGGGAAACTTAAAAAATATGCCTTTGTTCAGTCTAGGTTGAATGACCCTGTAAATTGAAAAGTTACAAAGTGATTTAACTAATTATATTTATTATTTTTTGAGGTTTCTCCATTGACTTTCGAGGTCATCGTTTTTTTTTATTGTCATTTTGATTTATATTTTTTTTTTAGATTTTTGTTTCTGCAAAATTTATTTATTCGTAATAATGGTTCTTTTCGGACCTTTTATTATCATTCTCTTGTGATTCTGGTTAGTAGTTATTGATCCGTATTTATTTATTTAAAAAAATTACGGTGTAACTAAAGTAAAAATAAAGATATGCTAAAAAAATTTATATTCAGGCATACTTTGTTGATAAAAATATTGTGCCAAGTGCTTTTAAACGATCTATTAAATGTATGGATCAATTAAATGAATGGATAATATTGGTTTTATACTAGTAAATTTTTGATTTAAAACTTTAAACTATTCTTAGGAACCCGTACAGCGGGGCTATAATATAATAATATATGAAATTAGACTTTATTTTGACTAATTTCTTCGATTTTATTCGTACTATTTTAATGACGTACTTATAAGTTATGACGTATAGGTAATCATTCACTGTGAATATTGTACCTATAATGACTTTTAATCTCTTTTCAAAGATATCTGAAACATTATATTCCATAGATAGGTTAGTCCATTTGTAAAAAATTACATTGTTTTGATATTCAACTAGCATACACATACACTACGAACTTTTAGTTAGACAAAAAGTTCTTAAGGACTGTGTGGCTTAAAGCACCAAATACAGTTATTATTTAAATTAATTTTTTATTAATTTTGAACATTACGATTTAGATTTTATTTAGATGTATATAAACAAAAATCTTTTTGATTGTGTTTTGATGTATTTAATAGCTCTAAACACTAAACCAAAAAAAAATCCTTTAACTTGCCATGAATTTCGGTTCGCTAGAAATAGCGATGTTTGCCGCTGATATGAAACACGTTTCTTCCAAATTGTTTGTGTAGTTTTAGAAAAAATTATACGCTTACCACGGTAAATATGAAATTTTTTCTGGACCGATGTATTTTGGGACGTAGATTACAAATCTGAAAGCAAATTTTGTCGGAAGCGCCTAGCTTCTGAAATATAACTTTTTTATAGTGCGGTTTTTAGAGGTTAAATTTCTAACGCATAACTTTTTTTTATATAATTTCTTGTATTGTCGGCTTAAATTTGCTTAACTTGCAGTTATCACCAGTATTCTTGGTTTTTATTCTATATTTTATTTAAATAAATATTAATATATATGGTTCTATTAAAACATTTTAAGAAAACTTGAAGAAATAGTCCATACTTAGAGTGGAGTGGAAATTCAGAAGGAAAGAAATAAGAACACAAAGTCTTCCTCCACTATTATAAAAAATTTAAGAAAAATTGAAAAATCTGGTGATGGCGCAAATAGCGCCCTTTAGCGCCGACAATAATAAATTGAAGTCATACTAAATTTTAAATATTACTTTAGGATAAGCTCTTTCAAATAAGATCAAGTTTTTTAAATTTGGTGAAGAAAAACCGAGGTTATGAGTATTTCAGTTTATATTGTGAGTTAGATCAAAATACAGGGTGATTGCTAAGTTAATACTTCTTTTAATAGCTGTGTATAAAAGGCATTAAAATAAACAACATTTTCAAATACCTTTTTTCAAAAAAAAACAAACTTACTTACATTCATTTATTACACTATGGATCAAATACGGTTCTGTATAACTTACCAATTGAATAACATTAAGATAACGTCTGGGTGTAGGATGAGCCCGCAAGGGAAAGCGTTTTGCGTATAATATCGAACTGTAAACGACACTCACCCTAAATTAACACCATATCTATTAGTTCATTGTTTTCAAATTTTACCATTTTCACATGTCACCAATTTAAAATTAACTTATTTCAGAAAAATACACCCCAGCGGATTGATCACCACCACCCGTATGACTAATAAGAGATAAGAAAAACAACAGAAAGTATAGCGGGCTACGTCTTGATAACCAGGCCCGCATTTAGACTTTTAACTTTTGTATCTTGCCTATTTTTAAGTTTTTTGAAAAAATTTATTTGAAAATATTGTTAATTTTTTTAATGCCTTCTATACACAGCTAAAAATAAGTATCAACTTAGGAATCGCCCTGTATATTTAAGCAAAGTACATTCCAAAGAATAAAACAATTAATTCAGATATAACTTTATTTGGCATACATTATCGATAAAAAATCTATAATATTTTTAGTCATAATGTTGAAAGCTCTCTGGCGGTTAATTTAGGCAGCAATTTCTCTTAGTCGATTTTGTGATGCATTTTTTGTTTTAAAAGGTTATGATAAATTGGTTGTTGAGATATGGCCGGCGTCCATTCTTATTTAGCCCCCCGGACCTACACTTGCCTGCACAGCGAAGAAATTGTGGAATTAAAAAAAATAGCAAATTAGCCTTACCAGTAGATCCACCAATAAAATCCCAAGTATTGCCAATAGGAAATATAGGTTTGGGACCAGGAATATTTTTTAAATATTTTGACTGATTTTTAGTTTTTTTGGATATAAGGATCCAAGCTAACACAAAAATAATCACAGAAAAAAATACAAAATATATTGACACAAGCATTTTAAACCAATTGTTTGATTAGAACACTCAAACTGTAGGTATTTACTACTTTTACTAAATGTTTTCAAAATTATCTCAAATGCTAATGAACTTGGCCCATAAGTGATCCAAAATATTATAATCTCAATATTTCAATGTCGCCCCGACAGATATGACTAAAATACATTCGGGAAAGAAATCGACCTTTCTTCTATTATTGTTTATCTTTTAGTGACACTAAATTGGGTAATTAGGAACTTTGTATATTAAGTTTAGATACTGGATGTTTAAAAATATTTAATAGTTTAAAATTTAAAGGATAAATTTACGTATTTTATTTAATACGTTTATTGCGTTACCCAAATATTAGAAAAATTTATACTGGATGGCCCACTCTCAACGCAAGATTTCATTGATGTTACGTTACTCAACTTTTTAATAATTTTCAAACCCAGAGTTATAAGAAGACATTAGGTCTACAATTCAGAATTATTTTAATTTATGCAGAGTGTCCTAAATAGTCAAGGCATATGCAACATACTTACGTTTTTTTTAATTGGAACACCCTATTAATTATATTATATTATTATTCTAATTCCCTATAAAATTCCACGAATATTTTGTATAAAATTTCATGTGTAAATTCAATTTGTTTTTGAGATATTGACGTTTAAAATATGGCACATCCCAGATTTGACAGGCTGTAGTATTGGAACAGCGCACGTTAGAGAATAGTAGATTCTGTAACGAGGTTGGAATGAAAATTTGATCCGAGTGGAAGATTCCGAACGCGAGCTTGAGGAATCACGAGTATCGAATTTTCATTCTAACCGAGTAGCAGACTATATTTTCTCCACGACCAAAAATATTATTCGCAATATTTGTAATTTTAGGTGGAGTATTATCCAGTTCCATATCTGATTCATCCGATTTTTAACTCATATTTTGACTTGCACTAAAATTTGTCTGCTGACATTGACAGTTTCGAAATTCATGGCAACCTATGTCGTTTAGATCAATTACCTACAGAAGATGTTTCGTATCTTGTTATGGAATGAAATACACGCAAAACGCATAATAAGAATAAATATTCCAACTCAAGAGCGAGAATTTTTACATTCTATTATCAAAAATGATTTTGGAATTATTGCATTCAGTAATGGTCGTGGAGAAATATGGTTTTCATCTCCCTACCCTATTTTTTCCCCCTATTTAAAAGTTACAACTTCCAGTTTAATATGTTAAACCGTAACAGCAGGTTTTTGGTTTAACATGTTAAACCAGAAGTTGGTCTCTGGATGGAAAATAAAAAACTGAGATGATGCGAGACTAATTTTTTTTCCTCCCTATATTGTAAACGCATTTTGACCTTGTTTTGAAGGATGTAAGTAACAATTTCCAAAAAGTTATCGATTGCCCCTGACGACGGGTTGCAAGTCAACTTACCACCCTTGAGGGTGTCCGACATGCCCGACAGGCCCGACGCAAGCCCGACAGACCCGGCAAGTCCGACAGGCATGGAAAAAATTATGAAATGAAAACCCAACCCTTGCAGGCATTTACCAGGAGTTGACCATTATAAAACAGTGGATTATTTAACAGGAAAAAGCTTTTAACAGACTTATCTTAATTATTTGCTTTATGTGTCAAATTTGAAACTCATATGTCGGATTCTATAAAGATTTTTAACCATAATTAATTAACACACAAACATAGTGACCCTGTTACCTTAATATTTAATTTACTAATCAGGCACTTTTGCTTGTGAGTAAATAATGCCTGTCAAAGTTATTTATGTCACAGTTAAACTTGTTGGTTAGTTAATTGTGGATAAAAATCTTTATGCAACCCAACGTTACTGTATCTTTGGTAGATTCGCGTTAGCTATCAGATTATGTTAGCAAAATATGGAATTATGGAATTATATGGATATGGATTTTCACCTATAGTTACCCCAGAGAACTACAAGCATAGAGAAGCGACAAAAGCTCTCTTTTAGCATTGATCTTATGGGGACAAAATTATATGTCCTTGACTTTAAAGAATTGACAGTTCACCGGTTTACTACACTGAAAGAAATGCTCAAACAATGGAAGTTAATGCTTTACACTGAGATACGTTTATCGTAAAAATTACGTTTTGCACGAATAATTTACGAGTTTCATGTAATTGGCTTTTCAGTTAATTTCGTAAAATGAAAAATAAAATAGGTAAAAAAAACATAAAATTTTTGAAATATTTTATTGAGTTTCCTTACATTTTCAAACAGGTAATCCTAAAACTAGAAAAAAACAATTTTATAGGTGTTCGTCCTTAAATTTATATAATAAATAATACAAAATAATTTAAAACATAAATGGGGAAGAGTTCCTGGAACCTGTTTAGTCATTCAAAAGATTTACTGATCTGATGGTTTTAAAAATATGTACATGTTCTTTTAATATGAAGAATACGAAAAAATAGCAGACAACAAAACTAAATGTAGGTATATGGAATATATGTAAGGAAATAACTGGAAGTGATGAAAAAAACTATGATATTGGTATTAAAGGCTGATAAAATACCGGATCACTATTTATTGTCCATAGTTTCTATCTTACTAAAAGAACTGGAAACACGGCAGACGAATTTTAAAATCAAAGAAAATAACCAGTCATTGTTTTTTTGTTATCTTATAAATAATTCGTTTAAGCAAGGTGTTATATATCTATTTATAAGCTGTCACTAAAGTTGCGATTCTGTGTCGGGTTGCTTGGAAAATAAAACAATTAAAACTTTTTGGACTATTCTGTATTTTAAAAACTTAACTTGTCTTACTAACAGCCAACTGACTACTTTTTATTTCTTAATCTAACAACTTGAAAACTAAAATCTCTATTTATCTAAAAACGCCATTGATTGCTTACCAGTTATCACCACTACCAATGGGCATTACAACAACTATCATTAATAATTTTGAGAAATTCTATAGTTACAACAAATGCATAAAAATAATAAACTTATTATATTATTCAAGGAAGCAATAGTTTGCAGCTTAATGAATATTTACAAAATTTGTAAATAGTTATTGATAGTAATAACCATTGGTCCCTTTGCAATTTAAAAAGGATTAGGTCGTCTCGACAGGGATAGCTAAATTGAAAAGCAGGTAATTTTAAATGTTTGAAGAAGGAAATTCTGAAGTAATGGAAAATTATAGACATATAAGCGTTTTACCATCATTTTCTAAATTGAACTTTAAATGTAAATTATCCACGACACAGATTATCTTTGACAGAAAAAAGTCCATATTAAATGTGCCTGAAATTGTTTAATAATTTACCAACTAATGTAAAACGTATTGATAGTTTTAAGTTATTCAAAATAAAGGTTAGAAAATTACTTGTCAACTTGGACCCCTATTTATACAGGACTTTTTGAATGAGTTTTAGTAGTAGTTTGTAGTTTAGACAATTATTTTTACCGACGTCATTGTTTTTTCTGCTTTACCTCCTTAGAATACCTATGTGAAAGCCTTTTTTTAGCCTTAAGAGTGGCATGTGACTTAGTTATGTCGGCCAGAGGTTCATTAAGAAAGATGTCACATAATTTGCAGAAATCCTCAAGCGTGGCAGGCTCTTCTTTGTTGTATAACGCTTTCCTTGATTCCTTCTTTGCCACTCGTTTGCTCAAAAGTCGTATTTCCCTTTTCAATCTCCATTTTCTAGGAGTGTTAGAGGTAAGTTGAAGTGAAGTTTGCATAGATAATGTTGGAGAACTGAGAGGGGTTGGAATGATTTGTTTAGCTTCTGTAACCTCATGTTGAGAAAAGACCGTTAACTCACAAGTAGCATCTTTTGACGTACTGGGTCCTGTAACTAAAACGATAATTTGATTTGTAATTAAGCTTATAGTAAGACAGTTTTGGAGCAAATAGTCAAAAGCTTATATAACTACTACTTACAATATGTCTGCAAAGAAGAGGGTTCTTTATCAGATTCACAGGCTTCTATGATGGGTCTATCTTTGAAAGGAGGAACCACTGGAATGTCTGAAAAAAAAGTTACAATTTATGATTTGATTAATATAATTCAATTTATTATTTGATTAATATAATTTTAATTAATAAAAATTGTCATTCACCAACCTGATAAACCACATGCACATACAGATGTTTAGTCATCTAGGTGCAAGCATTAACAAGTTTTGTTAAAACCTTAAATAGTTCTTACAATTGTATATGTTAATAACTTTATAATTTGTTAATAAATGATTGATTGATTGATTGATTGAATAAGCTTCTTAGAAGGTTCTTCTGGAGTTTTTTTTTGGGAATGGCTATGTTTAATTTCTTCCTGAAGTTGTTTATGAAAAATTGTAGGACATGCATTCGGGAGCAAATGTTTCCTTGTAGATCCCTTAGATATGTATTGTTCTTCAAAGTGAAGCTTACACAACTTAAAGGTTTTAAATAAAACTGGAATCTTTGGAAAGAGATCTGTTCGATGACAAGCCATAATGTGACACTGAAAAAAAATATTTACATGTACATCAACAATAATAAGTATTATTCAATACAAACTACTAAATTATTATAACTACTTGTGCTTCGAGGAATATTTATAAAAAAACACAACAAAATCTGTTGGGAAAATAAAATTTTTTTTTTAGGTTAGGTTAACATTTTTTTTCCGTCGCCTTTCCTTAACCAGGTACTTGTTTGATAATTTAAAAGGGAACTTAACTTTACAAACATAATAAATACTGGTAGGTACTCTCCATATTATACTTTTAAGGTAAAAATAAAATAAAACAGAATAAATATAACCTACATTACAAGGGTGCAAATGTACTTACCGTTCAGGATCCTTTGGAAATGAAAACATGCTGATTCCTTGTCCTTCTTTTAAATGACACCCACGGAACGCACAGGTAGTACCACCAGGCATGGTTCTACAGTTTTTATACAGCACAGCACTTAAGAAAACAAACAGTTTTCAACGCAAACGATAACTAACTCGTAAACTTGTCGTCGACTACCGGACTACACAGCCGGCCCAAACGAATGACAGTTAACCGGGTTACCCCCTACTCCAATGTTTTGGCCAAATGTCATATTGTCGCTTCTCTATGCTTGTAGTTCTCTGGTTACCCTAAGTCCAAAATTACTCTCAGAAATTAATTGCTTTCATAATATAGAGTGCAGCGGGTTGTGCGAAGTGAGAGGAAACAATTCCAGTGTATTTTTGATATTCTAATAAAGTAGAATATTTATTTTCATGGAATTTTTTTCCTCTAATGTCGTTAAATCCGCTGCTCTCCATATAAAAGCGATGAGTAATATTGTATAGTATCGACTGAATCTAATATTTTATTTTTAAAAACCCAAGTCTATATTTAAAAAAAATACTATGATGATACATATAGTCTGTTTATTTCCAACTGGCAGGAAATGAAAAAAAATACGAGTGACTACTCGACCTGAACAGGGTTGTATTCAAAAGTCTATAATACTTATAGGGCTGCATGAATTTTAATAAGACACCTCACTGTACAAATCATGAATGCCAAAATCAAAATAAGTTTGGAAAATAATAGAACAGTATGGTCTGCAATATAAAGCTAAAATATAATTGGAAAACGTATTTTTCTACTGCCACATGGATATTTGCTATTTCTTTTATACTTAAGTGACGAGAAAAGTAGGCTATTCCAGTTAACTGTACGGCAAAATTTCATATTCTTACTGATACACAATATTGAAAAAGCATTTTATTAGTAGGTCACAACCACAAGTAATTCTAAAGAATTTGCTACGAATATAACGCCGTGCGTAAAAATTTCTCTTTTCTCATTGGAGACAGCGTCGACGTATCATTCCTTTGTACTTTGTTATCACGCATCCTAACATTTCCCATTAGTTGGCAACATTGTTATAAAAATTAGATTTGTTTGTGGTGTTCATATAAAGTACTGACCAATCACAGTTTCTTGTATTTACTGAGGCTTTGCCTTTTTTTTTAAACAGTAATAGTAATTTATAAGTATATGGTACAGGGACATTATTTTAAGTGTCTCACCCGATTGGCGACTTTGCTATCGACCAGAATAAAAAAACAATTATGTATTCCCCAATAGCTTTTAGTGAAGAAGCCAATTTTGATGTCAAAAAAAATTTATGTTTACAAATTTGACAGATACGACGCCATATTGGATTTTCTTAAATGGCAACCCTACCTTATAGTAAGCCAGCTGCATTCGCCTATTTGTTCCAACATTAAAAATGTATAATTGTCAATATTTATTTTCAGCCGTTCCGGAGATACGAGGCTTCGAAGTTGGTGATTTTGTTATCATCGAATTAACAGAAGCTTTGAGATTATAGAAACTCAATTTTTTCTGAAGACACGTAATTTCTTATGGTGGAGCCACCCATGCTATTGTCATATATGTCAGATGTCCGAAAATGACAGTTACGACGCCATTTTGAATTTTTTTAAATGGCAACCCACATTTTTTATATTTTTTCACATCTGGCATATGACAATAGCATGGGTGGCCCCGCCATAAGAAATTACGTATCTCCAGAAAAAATTGATTTTTTAATCACAAAGTTTTTATTTTTTAATGGGGTAAGATACTTAAAACACATAATCATACGAAGCAGTTTTTGATACGGTCGTATTTCGGTAAGGGTTGGAAATAAATATCGACAACTATATATTTTTGAAATCAGACCGCGAAATGCATTACATTGATGTAGTTAATTTTAAAAAATTCAAAATGACGTCGTAACTGCCATTTTCTGACATCTGACATATATAACAATAGCATGGGTGGCTCCGCCATAAGAAATTACGTATTTTCAGAAAAAATTGAGTTTCTAATCCCAAAGCTTCTGTTAATTCGATGATAACAAAATCACCAACTTCGAAGCCTCGTATCTCCGGAACGGCTGAAAATAAATATTGACAATTATACATTTTTAATGTTGAAACAAATAGGCGAATGCAGCTGGCTTACTATAAGGTAGGGTTGCCATTTAAGAAAATCCAATATGGCGTCGTATCTGTCAAATTTGTAAACATAAATTTTTTTTGACATCAAATTTGGCTTCTTCACTAAAAGCTGTTAGGGAATAAATAATTGTTTTTTTATTGTGGTCGATAGCAAAGTCGCCAATTGGGTGAGACACTTAAAATAATGTCCCTGTACAATATGTTAATAATTTGTTCAATATAATATATAGTTACCATCCTGTATGCTGATATCTGGAAGGATGAATAATATTTCCTTATTATTAAATTAATGACACGTGTTTTTTTACATAAACAATATCGCTTTCAGAGTTAAAAACAAACTAGCAATTATGTAAGTCTCTTTGTGTCAATTATAAGTAAATCTAAATTTGTCGATACTGTGTAAAAAACTTTTTTTTTGTATGTCATACCATAAAATGAGGCTTTGCTTGACTTCTCTGTCGTACAATCAACTTTAAATTAAATTTAAAAATAATGGTAAAACACTTTTTTTGTGTGCATTTATCAACTTTTGCTTAAAGGTTATTATTATATTTATAAAGTTTTGATTGAATAAGCTAATAAATATATTATTTAGTTTTGATTAAAGTGAAGTGCGTTTTTTTTTGTATTTGATGGGTTATTTCTTAACCCGTGTTATATATATTTTTTTCAGAATTCTTGGGTACACAGATTACTCCGATAGAAATTCATTGTGCCGGTAACGACCATGGGCAGTAAATTATACAGTAAATTTCAAGGAGGCAACCTCCCATCAAGAATATACCTATACCTAACCTTTAAACAAAGGTTTTTTTTATAACTAGGTTCTTGCCCAGGACCTAGGGAAGGCAACCCCCCCTCCCCCCCTTCAAGGGTAACGACGTTCCGTTTTATCTTATTGGTACTTAATAACTTATGTCTGAATTCATTTACGATTCATAATATATACAGGGTCCTGCACCTCACCTCCCGTCTTCTATAGCTCACTTATTAATTAAGTTAGGATTTTGATATTTTGCAGACTTTATATAGACTTATACCAATATCCTAGGGCGCATCTCATAAAAATATTTTTGTTTATACAGGGTGTTCCAAAAAAGTGTGACATCATAAGGATCAATGTTTTTAGATTACATGATATATATTCTTACTTATTTGGATAGCTTTTATAAATACCTTCATACCCCTAAAATTTTAATGAAATCGTGTCAGTATTATAAGCGAAAAATAATAAAAAACTAAGAAAAATCAGTTTTGCACCACTGGTTTTAAAAATTAATAAAAAATAAAAACAATGCCCCGTTAATAAAATTATACAAAGGTTCTTAGTAAATAAGGTCGCGCAGTCTCGTTCCCCAAGTTTAATTAATACGAATTGTACAGGGGGTCCAAAGTTTAGTGTTAAACTTTGCAAACTTTAAAGCAATTTATTTTTCTTTTTTTAAATTGGAACCTCTGTATATTATTATGTCATTCAATGCAGAATTAAAAAACCAAACATTTGTTCTAATACAAACCCTATCGCAATTTCTAACCCAACAAGACTTACTTGCAGAAAACGCATTTTATTAACTATTCCACCAGTCATTATTATACATTAATGATTAATACTATTTTTTTTTTAGTGTCAAACTTTGCAAACTTTAAAGCAATTTATTTTCTTATTTCAAACTGGAATTCCTGTATGTTATTCGATGCAGAATAAAAATTTGAACATTTGTTCTAATTATTATAACCCTATCGCAATTTCTAACGCATCAAAACTTATTTGCAGAAAACTCATTTTATTAACTATTCCAACAGTCATTATCATGAATAAATAATATCGAAGGTGGCTTTGAAAAACAATTTATTGGTATTAAAGTGACAAAAGCCCATTTTAACTTTAGTTATTATATAGTTTCAAATTTATTATTATTAATTATTTAAGCTATATTATTTTTTGTGATGAAATACAACCAAGAAGAGCTCGTATATATGCTTTTGATATTAGGAGCATGCGAAAAGAATTATTTTTCGTCATTTTAGTATTAACCAATAAATTGTTTTTCAAAGCCACCTTCGATATTATTTATTCATGATAATGACTGTTGGAATAGTTAATAAAATGAGTTTTCTGCAAATAAGTTTTGATGCGTTAGAAATTGAGATAGGGTTATAATTCGAACAAATGTTCAAATTTTTTTTCTGCATCGAATAACATAATAATATACAGGGGTTCCAGTTTGAAATAAGAAAATAAATTGCTTTAAAGTTTGCATAGTTTGACACTAAAAAAAATCGTATTAATCAAACTTGATTAACGAGACTGCGCGACGTTATTTATTAAAAACCTTTGTATAATTTATTAACAACGCATTATTTTTATTTTTTATTAATTTTTAAAACCAGTGATGCAAAACTGATTTTTCTTAGTTTTTAATTTTTCTCGCTTAGAATACCGAACCGATTTCATTAAAATTTCAGGGGTATAAAGGCAACAATAAGAGGAATCCAAATAAGTAGGAATATATATAGCATGTAATCTAAAAAAATATATCCTTATGACGTCACACTTTTTTGGAATACCCTGTATAAACAAAAATTTTCCTGAAATGCACCCTAGGCTATAGGTAACGTCTGCAAAATATCAAAATCCTAACTTAATTAATAAGTGAGCTATAGAAGACGGGAGGTGAGGTGTAGGACCCTGTATACAGGAAAGCCCACTCTCAACGCAGGATTCCATAGCATCTAAACTCCTCAACTTTTAAATATTTTTCAAAAACAGAGTGGCAAGGTTTCACAATTATTTACAATTACTTTAAAATATACACAGTGTCCTAAATACTCAGGACTTATCCACCATACTTTTTTTAAATAAATCATCCCATATACGAGCCCTATTAACAAAAATAAAGTTTTCTTTAAAAATCTTAATTGTTATGGTTTTATAATCGAATAATGGTGTCTAATTAATTAAACTAGATTTAAACATTGTTTTATTGTGATAAGCTGAAAAATATGATACTTTTGAAGCACAACTTATATTTGTATGATACACGTTTATTATTACTGCAACATATTTAAAAATATAATAAGCAAAAAAGAGTAAATTTAAATAATTGTTTCATTTTTAAAATGTAATTAAATTCGTACCACGGGAATTATAAGGTCTTAATTCACGATGGCAATTGCTGTCCCTCGGGCCAGATGCCTTTGGGTCAGCAACTTTGCCTGCGATAATTAAGACCTTTATAATTCCCTTGTTACATAAATAACTCTTAAGATCAAGGTTGATCGTTAATGATCGTGGTACCTCAGGTTAGGTTCAATAAATGAATAAATCAATCAATTTTAAGGGTATTTAAAATTAGATTGAGCTTAAAGGTGAAGATATCATTCACGCAAGTAGGTATGGGGTTCTTTTTTGCCTCTGTGATTTCCAATCTTTCCAATATGATGTCTTTAGAACACTTGTGTAATAATGTGAATTTTTCAGGAATAATAAAAATTGTATCCCGATCTTATTAAATGACTTTTAAAGGCCAATCTCGTATCTGTTGAAAATACGGTCTAAACAATGAAGCCACCAGCGGCCATGCCCGTTTTTGTCGCTATTTGGGGCGACAAATAGTTGTCAAGAAGAAGGAGGACAGTGGCAGTTTTGTTAAAACGAACATTTTTATAATATTGTTATTGTACACAGTTAAAATAGAACAACACTTGACCAGAACTGGGTTATTATTTAACGGAAACGGTTATTATTTAACAGTATCAAACTATTTGTATCTTAACTGCAGTAGAGTTTTGGACTTGTATGGTCTTTATTTATTTTGAATCACTACGTTTCAACTGATAAGCATCTCCAGTTGTCTTCTGAAGATGCTGACCAGTTGAAACGCAGTGATTCAAAACAAATAAAGACAATGCAAGTCCAAAACTCTTCTGCCGTTCAAGAAACGTCTTTGTCTCCAACCTTTAAACATCTTTGTATTTGTTGTATAAAGATAGATTTAATAAGGTAAAATTAATCGAAAGGAAAACTTAGCGACAAGCGGACAGAGTAGTGTGTCTCATTTGAATCAAAGTACACAGGGACGCCAAAGGTAATATGTTGCCTGGGGCACAGGTAGACAATGACAGGGTGTTTGTCCTTGTTGGGACTGACCATGCAGTCGTCCCTGTGTACTTTAAAGGGTAAACACACTACTTTGTCTGCTTTGCCGCTAAGTTTTTCTTTCTATATATTTTAACGGACACTAAATTATACACTATTTTATGGTAAAATTAATTTTTCAACTTTATAAAAATTTAATACGCCCAAAATGGCCTGCTTAATTACAGAACGAAGATTAAAATATTTTTATAATAAATATAGAACACATTATACGCTTATTAAATAATATAGTATTATGGTAACATAATTCCTTATCGTAAAACATAAAATTTGATTGTAAAAAACTGCTAATATTATTATCGCTACAATATCGGGTACAATAACAATTTTTATAAATTTAGGTTATTAATAGTTCTTTGTTATTTTTATTAACTTAAATGTATCATGTTATAAAATGTATGCTTATAAATCATTATTTGTTTTTACTCTATTCCGTAAAGAAATTTTAATACCATTTTTAGAAATTAAAATGGTTTCTGCGGCAAGTAGCAGTTTATGTTCTGGTCTGGCTGGTCGTAGTTCAAACTGCCTTACAATTTTTGATAGTATGGAAAGCATTTCTAACATTGCAAATTTTTGACCTGAAAATAGTAAATTAATTAAAATGCGTATAATAAAATACCTTTTTTTTTAAATGCAAAAGGGAAATAATATTTAATATAATTGCATGAACTACCGATTGGAAAGTACCGGCGTGAATAGGGTGGGTTGGGAGATTGTACATTTTATACTCTTTCCTGTATTTTTAAACCTAGTAAAATTCGGACACACTTTTTTTATTGTGCATATTCCCACTTCGAGGATCGAAGTAGGAAAATTTTGCATGAAAACGTATTTAATGGAAAACCGGCCTTATCAGGAAAATAAAATTTAATCCTGGGAAGATAGTTCGTAGCTGGGGTAGTAAATCTTGAGGACGCGGGCTATGATGACTATGTTGACCAAAATAACAACAAAAAACTGACTCGGAGGGAAGATCTTCGTGTAGAAAAGTAGTCAATAGTAGGGTAACTATTAGATATTTACAATATAAAAAAGGGAAATAATATTTAACTTATGCAGTGTGATTCATGGTGGATGTACGTTAGACGTTAAAAGGAATACCCCATATTTTATTATATACAAACCCCTTATTAATTTCTTACCAACTTTCTTTAACGTTATCCTATACTTCGCCGTGAAATGCCTAATTTCAGCTAGCTCCGCCGTAAAATGCCTAGCTTCAGCTAGCTTCGCCGTAAAATGCCTAATTTCAGCTAGCTCCGCCATGAAATGCCTAATCTCAGCTAGCTCCACCGTGAAATGCCTAATTTTGGCTAGCTTCGCCGTGAAATGCCTAATATTAGGTAGCTTCGCCGTGAAATGCCTAATTTTAGCTAGCTTTGCCGTGAAATGCCTAATTTCAGCTAGCTCCGCCATGAAATGCCTAATCTCAGCTAGCTCCATCGTGAAATGCCTAATTTTGGCTAGCTTCGCCGAGAAATGCCTAATTTTAGCTAGCTTCGCCGTGAAATGCCTAATTTTAGCTAGCTTTGCCGTGAAGTGCCTAATTTCAGCCAGCTCCGCCGTGAAATGCCTAACTGGTTCTTAAAAACTAATCATCCATTTATCGTTTCTTACCCTTCTTTCGAATTAGGCCTTTCACCTCTTCGTTCGCTACCAGGGCAATTTCTGAGGGGACCTACAACTTAACGTGGTTTCCGAACTACGATTCTCAGTCATGCAACCCTCCCCCCAAGGGTTGTCAACCCTTGGGTTCTTCCGTAGTTGCATGAACTACCGATTGGGAAGTGTGTACCTATACCCCACTACACGTCCGATCTCTTCCGGCCTGGTTACCGGGGTGGGTTGGGAGATGGAACATTTTACACTCTTTCCTGTATTCGTAAACCTACTAAAATTCGGACATACTTTTTTTATTGTGTGTATGCCCACTTCGAGGATCGAACTAGGAAAATCATTAATTTAAAGAGTGAGTTTGTTTGGATTTTGACAACGTACTACTGAAGCGTAATCTGAAGTTTTTCGTATGAACTCTGATAAATATAATTTGCTTGGAAACGTATCTAATAGAAAACCGGCCTTATCAGGAAAGGAAAATTTAATCCTGGGGAGATTCGTAGTGGGGGTAGTAAATCTTGAAAATGCGGGCTATGGTGACTATGTTGACAAAAAATAGACTCGGAGGGAAGATCTTAGTGAAGAAAAGTAGTAAATAGTAGGGTAACTATTAGACATTTACAATATAATTAAGGTCCGCTAGATCCATCTCCTGGTAACTTTATCAAAAAGATAATTTTCTATTAAACCATTGTAGAGACAATTATATCAATAAAAATGATGGTAAAGTTACCAGAGGCCTAATTCTCGTAACCGAGAACCAACAAATACAGTTTTAAAGGTTTCAAACTAACTCCGGTCATTTATCTCATGAGGAGGCTGCGATTTCGAGAATTAGACCTCTGGAGATTGATCGAGCTGACCTTAGTGGGTGGAATAAGAACTTTTTATGCGCGAAGATATGTGACATTTGTCAAACAAGGGCGAAGTATGAGTTGGGCAGTAGCACTGGTATGTTTTTAAGGCGCGATTACACGTACATTATACAAAATGTTATCTATGTTGATCGGCAAAAGAAGAAAATAAATATCTAGTTATAAAAAATAAATAATATAATTATTTCCCTAAAATCATATTAAGGCAGAAGTTAACGTCCGTAATAAGTAGAAAAAGGCAGAATAAATTATTGGCTATTGCACTATGTGTGTAATGTATTTTGCCTTAAAGTACGCAGGACTCTAAAAAACATTGGGCTTTTTGGGGTCAGGTTAGACAATGATGTTTTAATTTTGACTCATCGGCCTACCATAAACCTTATATTGTTATTTTTATGGTATTTTGATGAGGCCATCATTGTCTAACCTGACCCTACGAAGTCCATTTTGTTATGAGCTCTGCGTACTTTAATGCAAAAGATACACACAGTCTGACATCCAATGATTTATTCTGCCTTGAAATATTTGCCTAGAATAATGTCAAACAAAAAATCAAAATAATTCGTGATTACCATGATTAAAAAAAAATTCTTCCATATATCTAAAATTCGTCCGATATGGTTTTTATACAAATAACAATACAGGCATTATTGGTATGCTAAATATGAGAAATTAAATAGTGTTTATTGTTTGAATGATAAAACAGTGACATAAAGAAAATAAGGGTAATAAATAACATCTTATTTCACTTAAATTAAGTTCGATAAGAAGTTTTTATCGCACGCGCATAGATATAGTAATATTAATATTATTACCTATACAGTTTCTAGGTCCAGCACTAAATGGGGTATAAGCATATGGTAGTTTTTCGTTTTGGTCCTTAAATCTTTCAGGTATAAATTTTTCCGGTTCTGGAAAATATTTTGGACTTCTATGCATTCCAAATGGGCACAAAGTTATTCCGAGACCTTTTGGATACAATACTCCTTCTAAAAAATAATTATAACTATAGAATCTACTTATGCCAATATTGTTATAACGCCATCGATAGCAAAACTCGCCACGCATTACTAAGCTTCTATACAATGTATACAATTTAAAAAGACTGTTCTGAGAAACCAGTCATTTACTAAGATAAAATTCCTGTTTTAAAGCCGATTTGTGCAATTTATAAACACTGTCCTGATTCGCTTGCGATACACCTTTAACCCTGCGTTACACGCGGGGTGAGCGCGGCGCTCACCTTTTTATTTTTTTCATCACTGCAGTTAGAGTTCTGCTCTAATCGACCAGCGCGTCCATCTAATCCTCAGCCGTTGTATTGGGTACAAGTACACCTAATAGCGATTTCGGTTTACAGATCGCGGGCACTCTGAGAGTGCTCTCCCCGAGATTTGCGTGTTCGATTATCGAAATCGAGATATCTCACTATATGGCTATGACAGATCTCGGGCAGATCTATGACGTCACAGAGCGCTCTCAGAGTGCCCGAGATCTGTAAACCGAAATCGCTATAAGTGATTTTCTAGCTGTAACGGGTTTAGTTCTGTTGAGAGCTTCTTAGTGCGCGCATGTCGAAAAGTGAGCGAATTGCTAACCTGCGAGTATCGGCGTTACTCATTTTTGTTATAAATTGGTAAGTTTAAAACACTTATATTTTGTGGTTCAGTAATGTTATACGTGTAAATAAAAATGATGTAAAAAATTGTTTTTGTTATTTTTTAGGTGGGCGAGTTAAAAATGGATCCCAAAGAAGAAGCAAGACTTTTAAAAATATTTGAAGAGCTGGAGCAAGAAGAGCTACTTGCTAAAGAACATGGAGTTCCAGAAGAGAAACTTGAGGATGTAGAAAGAGACGAAGACAGTATCGAAATGATTTGAACTTTAATAAATAAGTTATTCGCTGACGATTCTGATGATTCTTTGATTTCTACGCGTTGGTCTGAACAAATTTTGTAGGTAAAGATAAGAAGACAATTTGAAAAGTTCATAGGAAACCTAGAACTAGTCGTACCAAACGCCATAATATAATTATCCATTTGCCAGGAGTAAAACCCAAAGCAAAAAATGCGCGTTATGAAGACTGTCTAAAAAACAAAATGCTAACCAAGCCCGGAAATTGAGTCAGTAATTCGGGGTTAAAATCGTCTTTTATTTTTTTAATTTCACCTACTCTCTAAATCTATTAAAATATTTTAAAAATAAGCTAGTAGTAGCTAATCTATATCGTTCCTGTATTGCAGAACTATGTCCAAAAAGTCTGTTTTCGTTTTAGTATCGTATTTACCTAATTCGAGCTGCTTTACTGCTGCAAAAGTATTAAACGTCTACGCCAACTAGTGTAAAAGTAAGACAAAAGAACATGTACCTACTTTGATAAGACAATGTTTATTAGAGTTTCACAGGTATAAAAAAGCTACTAAATACTAAACTTTGTATATTTTGTGACTAATATAATAGGGTCCTGCAATAGTGTGTCAGGCTTCTTGAGCTCCCAGACGAATCAGGTTAGAAATTGAATTTATATGCAAAGTTATACTGCATCATAGGGTGTATTTTAGGAAACATTTTTATAATTATAGGATGACCCAAAAAAGTGTGATAACAATAAGTAGTATGTTTAAATGGAATACCCAGGATTGTATTGCATAATTAGGGTTGTATAAAAGTTCATTATAATTGTCCAGAATTTTATTTTGGTAGTTTAGGAGTAATAAATTATTAGAAACTAAAAATATAAAGTTGTAGGTACTGTCCTGGAAATTCTCCGAGAAAAAATCAAAAAACCATTAAAATTCATTTTTAAGCCATAGCATTAGGTGAGATTTATGACAAGGGATATAGAGATATTAAGAATTAAATAGTGAACAACTATTTTATACAGGGTTTTAAAGCGTTATATTTTAAAATCATTTTTCTCAATGTTGAATGTAAAATTCATAGGCAATTGTTTTTTCTACTATAAGCATAAGCATATAAGTTTTTTAACTGTTTTTGAAATAATTGTAAATATTCAAAATATTTTATTATTTTATTACGGTGTGAAGAAGAACTTTTTTATAAAATTATTACTATTGTGGTAAGAAAATATAAGTTATATTTAAAATTAATTTTACCCGAAAACTGTGATTCCTATCAAAATACAACAGAATTATATTTTTTTAAATAAATTCCAGATTTTCAAAAAATAGAATTTAAAATTAAGAAATCTTATAAATAAAAAATAAAGGATTATAATAAGCCTCACTTCGTGCGATACCACTGAGAAAAATATTTTAACTTTAAATCCAATGCAATTTAAAACTTATTGGTTGCAAGGCATGTAAAAATTTTCATGCCATTATCTTAAACGGTTTCCACGCTATTATTTTAAAACAAAAAACTTTCCCCCCGACCTTCTTTAAGGGGCTCTATCCCCTTAAAAAAGCATTTCTGGGGTATATTTACATGACATATTTGTCATATTTTTTTTTATGTACTTTCCGTCTTAAAAACAACACTTATTTCGGGACACCTTGTATACACCTTACTTAGTAGGTTACCATTAAAGAATTATTTAGAGAAATCACTACTTACTAAATTCAATATCCTTGGTTAATACTCGGCCAAAAAATGGTACTGACGGAAATAGTCTTAAAGTTTCTTTAATAACTAGTTCTAAGTACTTCATTTCATTGAGCTGATTAAAAGAAGGTACGATGTCTTTTATATCACCATTAAATATCTCCAATTGTTCTGTTAGTACTTTTTTCTGTAAAGAAAAACAAAAAAAATAGGTACTATTATAAGCTATAATAATTTTTTTATTTATTTCTACTAGAATCACATTACAACACTAACGATCTAATCTAACAAAATTATATTGTTTAAAATTGTTGTTTTGGTGTGTTCTGATGGAGGTTGATTTTTAAACATGCTAATTAAAAATATTTTTTTAAGTGCACTAGAAAAAAAAATGTTTTTCAAAACGCCGTTCTTTATAATATATATTATTATATTCGGTGCTATTATATCTATTGTGGACACTTTTTTAAAACGTTGGCGTTTTAGGTGATCCGATCAAATAGTATTTATTACCTGAACTTCTGGGTGTGTGGCCAGCATAAATAAACAAAAACTAATGGCAGATGATGTTGTATCGTGCCCCTAAAAAAAATAGAAACTATACATACTAACTAAACTTAAAATATACAGGGCCATTCCTAAATTGATACTTCTTTTTTAGCTGTGTATAGAAGGCATTAAAATAAACAATATTTTCAAATACTTTTTTTCAAAAAACTAAAAAATTAGGTACTTTTTTTAAATTTATTACACTATGGATTAAATACGGTCCTGCCTAACTTAAACATAATCTCGAAGCAGCAGCCGCACTTTGACGACACTCACCGTAAATTGCATAACAAACAAGACAAATAACATGAAGTATAGCAGTCTACGTATTATGACCAAGCCCGCACTTAGATTTTTTACTTCTGTACCTAGCATATTTTTAAGTTTTTTGAAAAAATGTTTTAAAATGTTGTTTATTTTAATGCCTTCTATACACACCTAAAAAAGAAGTATCAACTTAGGCATCACCCTGTATAAAAAATATTGTGACATATTATAAACCAAGCCTATTATTCTCTCAGCTATCATTGAATTTCCCAAAACGGGAACATACTCGTTTTGATTTAAATAATACATTGTTACTAAAATTGTATTCCTTATGTAATGAAGTTTCAGATTTCACTATAATTTTCTAAATATATTCAGTAATTTCTGTTAGTATAATAAGTCATCTCTGGGAATTATTTTTTCCTAATAAAAATAAAAATCTATATCACAACAAACGACCTTTGAATCCTAAGTTACCAAATTTTTTACTTGTTTAATTTCTCCTCAGTCGAGAATTTTTTAAGAAAATTTCCCTCGACTGATGCTTCGTGAAATTTTCAAAAAATTCGCGACCTCCAAAAAATCTCCGGAGATAATTCATGCCCTAGGGAGATTATAGGTGAAAATTCTTTTGATGCTAGAATATTGTTAGTTTCCAAAGATTATTCATATGTCGACATTTATATTGTATAATTTTGATTGGATATCCACCAGGCATACCTACTGACCTCAAACATAAAAGTGTTTACTTCATCCTGTAACTCTTCTTTGGTAAGAGGCTTGCCATTTACGTTAGCTTGTAAAAGTAAGTCTAAAAATGCCAAACGTTTACTAACACTGCTTTTGCCATTGCTTTTGGATTCCAATAAATCGGTGTCGTTTGAGTTGACATCATTTTCTTGTTTAATTCTTTCGTTAATAACGTTCTTAACCTGACTATGAATGACCTACAATAAAAGTAAATTTAATGATTTTATAATATACAAACCCAAAAATTATTGAATTATCAAATAATAATTTACAGTAAATCCTCGTAACTCCAAGTGATGTTATAAGGGCAAGTGAGTCAGAATGGGCTAGTCAATTTTCTTGATTCCTAAAGAGAAGGTAATGTGCGCATCTGTGTAGACTACTGTACGCATGATGCCATTATAGTAAAAATCGAAGTAATAATTGCTTTGGGTGTACGATCAATTGGATAGATTGGCGGGAAAATATGTTTATAAAATACTGGATTTGGTACAAGGTTGGTAACTCTGATAGTCATTATAAATGTTTACGAGTACCTTTTGGTATATCTTATGCTCTTGCAGTGTTTCAGAAGGTAGTAAATAAGATGTTACAACAGCATGATCTTGTAGATAGATACAATTTTACTTCCTTCGGCAGCCGTAGAAAAAAGCTTAATTCCTCGAGTTATGGTAGCAAAATAAAAGCATATTTAGAGTTTATCTTGCCAAAATTTAGATTTTTCAAGGAAAATTGAATCATGAAACCAGTGCGAATAGTATTTGACCAGACGAAAAGGATATACAGATGGTCAAACTACAATCTACTTCTATATATGTAAGATGGTTTGTATAGGTTTATTTAGTTATTTCAGACAATATGTTAAACAATTTGCTGTCATCAAACTAAACTGTAACAAATTTAACAAAAAAAGGATTCTCCTTTGTACTGAAAAGAAGCAGAGTAGGCAACATGATAGGGCAACACCACAAGAGTTTTGTGGCAAATCTAATAAAAAGAGATTTGGTACCATCTAATAGCAAATAGTTTGAAAATACATAGCGGAAAAAGATATTAAGCAAATACAATACGATACGTTATACCCGGGGCGACCGGTCAAGTTGAAAGGTAGAACCACCCATTATTAAATATAAATGAGAAAAGTGCAGCATCTGAAGTGTCCTGGGATGAGAAGCTTTTATCATATGAAGCATCAATCAAATATTAAATCGAAAGTGTAGCTTCTCTCCAGTACAATTAGTCAACTGAAGTAAATGTTAATCTGACCGAGGCTGGTGGGGCAGAAGAAGCCACTAAGGCTATAGACTAGAAACTATTAATGACATCAAGGAGTCATTAATCAAACGGATCATTATGTCGAGCGAAAATCTGTTCAATACAAGATACGCTATAACAACTCTATTATGATCAAAGGTGTAAGGTTGCACTTACCTGTAAGCTAGCTGATGTGATATTATGGCGAAAAGGAGGCACGTTTTCTGGGGAGATATGATGGTCTTTATCAAGTAGCAAAAGTTATGGGCCATGAGCTCTATCTAATAACAGCTGTTAAAGAAGTACGAGAGTGTTAAACATTAAGACGTTACTAAGCGCTCTTAGGAGCTATTGCCGTTTTACATCGGGTGATTACGGCGATACTGAGAGTGAAAACTAGTTCACGAATTAAAGAGATCTGATTGATCTACAAAATTTTGAAATACTTTATTTTTTTTACAGGCTAGCTTGCTAACCTATCTGACGAATTGGGTGACCAGGCAACGATTTATCCAGCTGATAGAACGATGAAAGCATAGGAAAAAGAAAGCCTGATCGATAAAGACGAAAATAGTAATAATCAATAACCTATTGGGAATAAAAAGCTGTATATGAAATAAGTACATATATATTATCTTATCGTCATCTTGGTGGAAGTTAACTGTGTGTGTTTAATTAATAATTAAAAATGTTTCCCAAATTATTATCTTGCGTCAATTAACTTACCTTTAAGGCACGCTTTTCTTTGTAAAAGGTCCATGTTAATGGATAAAGTATATCGGCGATTGGAGACGCTCCTCTTTCCACAATTACTCCACATTGGATTTTAATATTTTTAGTATAGATAGAATTTTCACCGTCCAGTGCATTAATTCTTAGTCCCATGGCAGCTTCTAAATAACCCCATAATTTTTAAATAAAGAGAAGCAAGATACTTTGAGTCTTTTCCATTTATATTTAAGAAAAACTTTTAATTAAGGTTAGTTCTCTACATGTTTCAAATGTAAAAAAAACATTAATCATGATGAGAAACGGATAGTGGTTTAAATAACATGAAATAGTTAGAAAGAAAGCAGTTTATCATCTTAACCGAGCACAGACAAAATGGTTGTTGAGAGAATGTAATGAAAGAATTATAAACGGAAGAGTAATTTGAAGTAAGAAAATTTAAAAGGTTTATATTAAAGAAATTTCTCTAGAAAGACATAAATGGTTGTTGTATTAATAGAAGTTCATTTTGATTTTGAATTGAAAGTGAAATTGTATATCTTAAGAAGTTAAGAAAATTAACTAGGATCACTAGAATGACGGTCTAGTCGAACAAAATTCCCTTTACATAAAAATTTAAGGGACATAATTGTAATATAAAATCATTGGTAGTCGAAAATAGAATCATGTTAAGACTGAGATAATGGTCTATGAGAAATTAGATAAAATATATTATTTTTAGTATTGTAGGACAATATTGGGTCGATTGAACATTTGGTTAAGAATGAAGTAGGTATATATCTGTGGGGCAGAAGATTTTTTAATAAAATTGAATAAAGTTTATTGCTAATTATGGTAATTTACATTGAAATATATATCTCTCTAGATGTAAATTGTTTCACGTCAGCCGAGAATAAGTTCAGCTGTATATAGGCAACTTCTATAACATGACAACAAAATTTACCTAAAACATGATTTGCGCGCTGCAGGATAACGGACTTACTACGACATTGTATTGTCTCAATTTTTGAAGTCTTAAAGATAAGACAGGGAAGTTCTAAGAAACATGGCTATTTTTTTGAAAAAAAATTTTTTAGCTACGATATTAACCTTGGAAAAATGGCCTAAAAATACGCACCTTTAGTGGGCATTTTCTTATACATATTCTTATTTTTTTCAAAAAAGGGCTTTGTACCATAGAACTACAAACATTCCTTTATTAAATTTTAAATTGCCTCGAAAAATATTTCAAAAAGCCTTTCCAGAATCCTGCAGTCGCGAAACGGTGTTTTTCATCATATAAATTTGCGCGTGGTAGAGCCTTAAACTCGGCATTTAACTATTTAGTAAAGGAAAATTCCGAGTTTAAAGTCGAAATTTGATTTAATTCAGAGTAGAAAGTTAAAATTTAGTACAATTATAGAATAGAATAATAATAGACTCTCAATTCGGAATCTGATAAAATTCTTACTTTAAAATAGAAATTTCTAGTTGAAGCAGAAGTTAGTAAAATTCCAAATTCAGTTAAATTTCTAGTTTAAAGTCGGAAATTAGTTAAATTCAGAGTTAAAGGTAGAAATTCAGTAAAATTGCGAGTTTAAAGTCGTAATTAAAAAAATAAAAATAAATTTCAAATTTAATGTCAAAATTTCGGAAAAATACCTCTGTAGTTCTACGCCATCGTAGATAACAAATCTGAGAATTATTTTCCATATTTATTTTTTTAATAAATAAATCATTCGAATCAATAAAATAATCGTAATTTACATATTAATTTCAGCTGTTTGTCATGACCTATCTGGGGACACGTCAGTTATTGTATTTAATAAATCGATATATACATACAGGGTGTCCCACTTATAATGGAAACAAGCTTATATTTCTGTTATTTGTTAATTGATTTTTTTAAGTTTTGGTGTGTTTATATATGATCATAGGGTGCACTTTCGTAATGCTTAAGATTTTAGTTAACTCATTGGCGTACGGTTTTATAGGGGTTTTAAAGTAATATTTTAAAGAGTAAAGTACCTTTAGCGATTATTTTATTTCAAAACCAATAACAGAAATCGATTGGGCATCGCTTAAAACCATCAAATACAAAATTTCAATAAATATCCATAACCAGCGGCGTACGTATGACCATTTTTATTTTAATTTTTTGTTAAAAATATGTACATCCAAATAAGCGCGCTAAGGAACAAGTTAATTAGCAAAACATTTGATTGTTTAACGGCTTCATCTAAAAATATATCATACGGTAAAAGCAGTGGCGTACTGTATTTTCTGCTGTAAAATTAAATTTATAATATGAACAATTACAAAATAATCAAACGTACGCGTAAGTCCAATAAAATGCAACTGACCAAAAAATCTAATAACTTAGTTGGCCATGTAAATATAACAAAATTATTATTTGAAAACAACAACAATATGACAAGTGTACAACTCTGAATCAATACCTCATAACATACTAAAAATCGATATCTTCAACCAAGCCACCATTATTTCTAATGCATTTTTCATAAATTTTTCTAACTCTTAAACAAACTTCGCGAACTTCTTGACGAGAAATGTCTGCACATGCTTGTCTTATACGATTCTTTAAATCTTCTAAAGTCACTGGATGAGTTTTATACACTTTATTTTTTATAGCACCCCATAGATAAAAATCTAGCGGGGTCAAGTCTGGAGACCTAGGAGGCCATTTATTTTCAAAATTTTGATTAAGCCATTCTCTTACAGCTGCAAAATTATGAATTGGAGCGCCATCTAACTGAATATACAAATTCTCCCTATATTCCAGCGGCAAACCGTGAATAGCATCCCAAAAATCATGTTGCAAGAAGTCCAGAAATCTCACACCATTTAAAGTTGTATTAAAAAAGAAGGGACCAATAATACGATCTTTCAAAATACCACACCACACATTTATACGTGCAGAGTATTGACTTTTGCAATTAATATACCAATGTGGATTTTCCTCACTCCAAAATCGAATATTTTGAGAATATACGGTCCCGTTTGTAGAAAATGTTGCTTCATCAGTAAACAAAATTTTGTCAAAAATACCATTATCTTCATAAAATTTTGCCTGCATGGTAAGGCAGTACTCCATTCTTCTGTCGTCATCACCTGGTTGCAACGTGTGTAAAAATTTTGGTTTAAATGGTTTAATACCATTTCTTTTTAAACATCTTGATACAAAACTTTTCCGCGTAATGTCAAAGCTTCTTAAGCTTGATTTCGGATTTACGCGGTAATGATTTAAAATTCTTTCATCCTGTGGATGATTTCTTAGGCGTTTTACTTTTTTTTGCACTACCGAACCGCGTTGGTTAAACATTTGATTGACTTTAGAAACTGTACTATGTGATAAAAGACGATTTGGGTGTCTTGGATTAAATTCTTGAGCGGCCTCTCTACAATTTCGATTATTATCTCCTACTAGTCTCACTATTTCTACTTTTTCAGCCAAACTCAAACGCATATTTGTTATTTTGAATAATTAGATACAGCAAAAATTATAACAATTTAACTTAGACATAAAAATGATTTGCTCGTTGACGTCTAAACTCATAATTTGTTTACATGGCCAACCCAACTGCTTTAAATTTTCTTTTATATACTAATAATTTTGTTATATTTACATGGCCAACTAAGTTATTAGATTTTTTTGTCAGTTGCATTTTATTGGACTTACGCGTACGTTTGATTATTTTGTAATTGTTCATATTATAAATTTAATTTTACAGCAGAAAATACAGTACGCCACTGCTTTTACCGTATGATATATTTTTAGATAAAGCCGTTAAACAATCAAATGTTTTGCTAATTAACTTGTTCCTTAGCGCGCTTATTTGGATGTACATATTTTTAACAAAAAATTAAAATAAAAATGGTCATACGTACGCCGCTGGTTAAGGAAATTTATTGAAATTTTGTATTTGATGGTTTTAAGCCATGCCCAATCGATTTCTGTTATTGGTTTTGAAATAAAATAATCGCTAAAGGTACTTTACTCTTTAAAATGTTACTTTAAAACCCCTATAAAACCCCTATAAAACCGTACGCCAATGAGTTAACTAAAATCTTAAGCATTACGAAAGTGCGCCCTATGATCATATATAAACACACCAAAACTTAAAAAAATCAATTGAGAAATAACAGAAATATAAGCTTGTTTCCATTATAAGTGGGACACCCTGTATATATAAAAATGCATAGTACATCTCGAGGTACATATTTCCAGATCTAAAGACAAAAGGACATTAATTCATATTATTTAAATTTCTATAACTTTGTCCCGAGGCTTTGAAAACAATTTTTTAAGTTATGTTCATTATTACTTTAGATAAAAGTTCAAAACCTTGGAATGTTCACCACAAATTGTCATGATAAGCTCGGAGATAAGTTAGTCCATTAAAATTAATACAGGTACGTTTTTCCCTCTAAGTATACCAAACATTCGTTTATTTTGTAGTTTTAAAAAGATATATATTTTAGGAACCTTTAATTTTATTACGAATAAGTTTCTGTACGGAAAATATAATAGTAAAACATAATATTTGCTTAATTAGTATTTATAACTTATTAATTATATTTATAACTTAATTACTAATAAAAGCAATATCATATTTGATTTTTGTTTTTAATCGAATCACAAATCTTTCAACACAATTTTTTGATTTCTCAAAAAGAATATTTTTCTACAAATCTCTTAAATACTCCTAGGCTGACCGTGTTTTGTTTTGTTATGTTATACTATACGGGGTTGCATACCTACATATTTTTATCAAATATTGGCTAACCAGCAACAAAGTGTTATACGAATACCACGACAAAATTAATGCTTAGATTATGAATCTGAAAGCGTATTTCGTCGGAAACGCATAGTTTGTAAGTAGTCCATTTTAGAGTTCCTGTTAGTAGTGGTGAGGTTTCCTGATATAAAAATTAAGAAAATATTACCAAAACTGGTAATTTTTATTCTGTACTATTTTTCCTAATATTTGATCTTTGAGCCTTGAGAAGGTTTTTTTAGCGGTAGGCGGACAAAGTAGTGCATCTATCTTTTGCATTGAGTACACAGGGACGCCAAATGCAATGGGTTCCCTGGGGCACAGGTAGACAATGACAGGCTGTTTCGTTCTTATTAGAACTTTACAGAAAGCCATATCCTGTAAGCGACCCCCAGTACAGCGGGACTATGCTTTCAAGGCATTTTTAAGAAATAAAAACGCGTTGAAAACCCAGTAACGCCATCTATAGGAATCAACTCAATGCACAAGATAGTCGTCGACGAAAGCAACAATAAACCAAATACGTTAGGCCAACACACCAGTATAGGCAACATTTATCGCATCCCCACAATTTTTCTACGGATTTGTAGATTCAAATAACCCATTGCATTGTAACACAATTATTTTGCTTTCTAAGACTGATAAATGAGATTTGGACTTGCATTGTCTCTACTTATTTTTCATTCACAACGTTTTAACGGGTAAGAATCTCCAGTCGTCTTCAGGTAAATACTTAATGAGTATAGTAAGAAAAATGTATACTAACTGGATGCTCTGAAGTCTAACTGGGATAAGTGCAGTCATGCGTTTACTTCATGAGAGGTGTTAAGATTTTATTTACTTAACAAAGGTCTCCAGATTTTTCTTATATCCGATGAGGGCTTACTAAAACGACTTGAGTTTTATTGTATGGTGGCAATTTCCTTGAACTTCCTCTTCTTCCAGTGTCGTTTTTTTACGAAATTATTGCGGCTTTTGTCCACATGATATGATGGTTGTACCTCCAGCATGGTCAGCTGCATCTAATTTTTTGATATCTCCTTTTAGCGTATTGTTCCTGTGTTCTTTGATCCTAATTTTGAGTAATCTTAATGATGATGATGATGATGATGATGATGATGATGGCTACATTCGCAGGGGATCTAGCAGACACAGTTTTTCCTATCGCCTTTACTTGTTCATTTTATCTTCGTCAAGTGGCTTCTTAGTATCTCCCGAGCTAAGTACTGTATTGATTCTATTTTTTTTTTATTTCTCAGATATTTCTTAGATTTACGGAATGTTGTGTCCCTTTTTCACGTTTTTTACGATTTTCTAGTATTTAATCATAAAGTATGGGGTAGCTATTCTTATTAAGGTCGGTCTTGATCTGGTTTCCACCATAATATCTATAGTAATTCCAATGCTACAAACTCCTATATTGATAGATACCTAATAACAGCAACCATTTATTTTTCTACCTCTCGTTATATTTACTTGAGAATAAATACACTTTGAAATTTATACTTACCGCATATGACGTCCAAAGCATATAAAGAAACAAGATTTGAAACTTCTACGCTATCTTTTCCAACTTCCTCTTGCAGTTTTTCAATAAGTTTTTGTCCAACTGTTTCAAACACTGGAAGAAAATTCTTGAGAATTGAGAAATGAAATGAGAGTGTTATCATTTTTCTATGAGCTCTCCACTTAGGCCCTAGAAATATGTTTACGGATTAGTTGATAAAATATAAATTTTGCAACAAGGTAGTAATTCAAAATAAATTAGATACTCATGTAGGGTAGGGAGAGGGAATGCTGGTCAGTGGGGTAAAGCTGAGCGACCTGTTTTATCTGCGTTAACATGCTTTTTAAGCCGGTTTATTTTTAAATGTTTTCCTTAAGTCTTTTGCTGTTAACATCAACTAAAATTTATGAATCAGAAAAATTAAAATGTCGGAGTAATAACGGCCAGTAAAAGGTGGCGAAGGTCGGCCGGCCGATATAATCAGATTTTTTCAAGAATTAAAAAAATTATTAACCATATTTACTAAAGGGTCTAAATTTAAATCTGTCCTACACTGACAGTTTAGAGTTTAAAATAACAGTTGTCAGAATAAGTTAACTACATTTTGGATTGTAAATATTTTTTTCTACTACTACCTTACTAGAAAACTTAATTTTCGACCCCGAAACAAGGGAGAAAATTGGTTCTTCTCCTCCCGCGGGGAGGAAAACATTTTTTAAAACTTGTAACAAGCGAGAGTTGTTCTACTGTTGTTCTTATAAGTTATGAATGTATTATAATTTTAAGGGTAAAGTTTAAAAAAAATGTACAGGGTCCTACCTCGATGGGCCACTATCGATATACGTGTGAAAAACTATATATACGAATTAGATTAAAAGAATCATATGGCATATCACCATATTACCACGGTGAAAACACAACTCGAAGACTATAAGTTCTAAATAGTTTGATACTTTCCTCGTCTAAAATTTCGATAGTCTAAATTTTAAACTCTGTAGTGAATACGGATGTTATCGCTATTTATGTACCAAGGGCGCTAAGTAGACTATAATGAACGGCAGTAGAGTTTTGGACTTGCATTGTCTTTATTTGTTTAGAATCACTACGTTTCAACTGGTAAGTATTTCCAGTCGTCTTCAGGTGAATACTGAATGAGTACGGTAACTACAGCTCTATTTATACTAGGCAGGTGCTGTGACACATGACTTGTGGGTGGAGTCATGCGTGTTGCTAGGTGATGACGCATAACTGGATGAGTTATGCTTGATGAGTCATGCTCGATGACGTCATGCTCGATGAATCATGCGTTTAACTCTTGGGTGATCTTATTCGAAGATTACATTTACTTAACAAGGGTTTCCAGACGTTTCTCATATCTAATGAAGGTTTACTAAAGCAACCTGGATTTTGGTATATGGTCGCAGCTTCCTTAAACTTCCTCTTCCTCCAGTGCGGTTCTTTTTGCAGGATTTCCGCTTTTGTCCACATGATATGATGGCCGTGCGTCCAGGCGTGGTCAGCTGCACCTGATTTTTCGGTCTCTCCTTTTTGGATGTTATTCCGATGTTCTTTAATCCTTACTTCTAGTGGTATTAGTGTCTCACCAATGTAAGACTGGCCGCATTCGCAGGGGATGTAGTAGACACAATTTTTCTTGTCTTTCTGGCTTGCTGGTTTCGTCTTCGTTAGGTGGCTTCTTAAAGTGTCCCTAGAGCTGAATACTGTGTTGATGTTGTATCGTTGTCCTAGTCTTCTTATTTTCTCGGATACTCCTTTGACATACGGAATATTGAGTATTGGTTGTATCTCTTTCTCTGCTTTACGTGTGTTTGGCCGATTCTTGCGATTTTCCAATATTGTGTCCATCAATCTCATGGGGTAGCCATTCTTGTTGAGGTCGGTCTTGATGTGGTTAGTTTCTCTTTTGAGAGCTTCGTTAAAGTTGCAGAGAGTAATTGCTCTATCCACAAGGTACTATGCCATGTTTTGTGTTGTTTGAGTGGTTTGATGTATAATTAAGATATTGCCCTGTATGTGTAGGTGTTCTGTACACTGAGGTTAGGAAGGTGTTGCCATTTTTCTCTACGTTGACGTCTAGAAAAGGTAATTGGTTGTTCTCTTCTTTTTCCTTGGTGAATTTAATTGTCGGTGCAAACAAAACAGACACTAGACTATAATGCCCGGAAGGCGAAAGCGACTAGCCCGAGGACCGTTGGCCCGATGGATAGTTTTCGCCTGATGGGCATTATAGTCTAGTAATGCCTGTGGTGTATACAATACTTTATTTTTCATTAATTTTAAAATATAATTAGTTAAATACCTGCATTTTTTAGAACTATTTTCGCCAATTTTTAGTATTTAGTGAGCTTTAATCGGATGTCATAGAATAAGTTTGACGGTTGCTAAGGGTTGTTTTATTTTAAGCATCCTTTAAGTTTTATAAACGAAAATATAGAAATTCCACAAAATATTTTAGAAAATTCTGAAAAAGCTAAGGAAAAACTATTACCGGCAAAGTCGACAAGGAGTTTTTTTCTACAATGAAAGTAAAAAACCAAATTACAAAAAAAAACAGAATATTATTATGTAAAAAAATTGTTAAAAATAAATACAAATTTTGTTCAATATTTTCTTTAATAATAATTACCAGGCATTCTAAAAATCACCGGGCATTATGACCTTTATCTCCCGCTAATATTTTCTATGATATTATAATGATGTTTACAGTAACCATCTGTGAGATATTATAAGTAAACATAGATGAAAAATAAAAAAAAATTAGTTACCTACCATCAAGAAAAAAAATGATGAAACTGAAAATGATGATAATATAAATAGAGAGGTCACTGAAGATATTATTCGTCTTATAGGTGAAGAATTAAAAAAACATATTGAGGTATGGCTTAGGGGTAAATTATATACAGTCTATATTATAAACCTTATTCAAATTCAACATTTGCGATTTTATTACAAAATATATTATTTGAGTTTTAAAAAAATTTGTATTAAGTATTTTTAAACTTTTCTGCAACAAAAGTTTATGATCATAAAGCAATCTTTAAGTTACCCCTAAGTGATTGGCTAAAATTATTTGAGTAAAATTTTATTGTCAAATATCACTCTTCCACTCTACCCTATACATTATAAAAAGCTATACTGGAATGGGATTTTTCACTAAATTTTTATTTTTGTTGTGTGTCTATGTCTACAAAAAAATAAGTATTTCGTTGCAAAGTGCTGGCCAAAATATCAATATCATTTTTTCCAAAAAAAAATATGTATATCATTTCCAAAAGGAGAGATAAAGCTTGTAAGAGGACAAAACTGTATTTATTTTAAGATTAACCAGTCTTTATCAAACCTGACTCCATGATCAATGAAATAAAAAGAATAATTATTTCAATTAAAAACAAATGTAAATAAAAACACTGACAAAACAATAATATCCCACTGCAGCTTTTCGAATAATAACGATTGAAGCGCGCATGATTAAAGCTCACCAGAACATTTTTACTGTACATACGTTGGTTAAAATTTAACTGGGTTTTAATGAGCTGAAAAAAAGTAATGGTATAACATATTTGTTGATAAAAAATACTTTATTAATAATTTAAGTAGAAGGTAAGAAATAAGATCACAAAGTCTTCCTCCACTGTTATATTCAAGAAATATTTTGATTTAAGAAACTTCTTTACATGTTTCAAACGCAGAAGTATTAATCTTCAGGAGAATAAATAAAAAAGAAGAAAAACTAGTAGATATCACCTTAACGGAGCATCAAAATTGTAGGTTCGATGGAAAACGGTTCAATGAGTAGAACGGTCAGAAAATTATTACACACGTTGCACTGTGTGTGAAAAAGAAAAATTTGTGGGTTTAAGGCTTAGGGCACTATAAGAGATTAAATGTAGAATGAAAGTTTTGACATCGTTCTACATTTAATCTCTTAGAGTACCCTAAGCCTTAAACCCACATATTGTTCTTTTTCACAGTGCAACGTGTGCAATAATTTTCTCACCGTTCTACTTATATATCTACTAGTTTTACTTCTTTTTTATTTCTTCTTCTGAAGATGAATGCGTTCGAAACATGTAGAGAGGTTTCTTAAATCAAAATATTTCATTAATATAACAGTGGAGGAAGACTTTGTGTTCCCACCTTCTAAATTTCCACTCCACTTTAAGTATGGACTATTTCTTCAAATAATTTAAGTGTCAATAATGAAAGAGCCAATTTCTACAGAAATTCATATTAATAATTTAATTTTAAGATTATTTAAAATATTTATGTATATTTTAGTAATTTGGCAGGGCTTATGGCTTCATAATCGTATACATATATTTTGGAAGAAAGAAGTCTCCTTTAATTCCGTTAGACCCATGAATCCATTCTTAGAAGGGTTTTGCCACATCATGCATAGCTCGTCAGTGCATACCACAAATGCATTTTGCTTGTTGTTATTTCCATCAAAATTTGCCCCACCTTTAAAAAATCTCACGAGCCGCGCCTGGTAGATACTTTAAAATAAGACCACTTTCGTACAACATCCTACCTTTTTTAAGAGCTATAGAAGTGGTAAGAGGTATACGAATGTATTGTGCACTTTTTAATTAGAGGGGTTTCATATATCGACTCCTCCGGCTCTCCTAAGTATGTCGATAATTATATCAAAACGATCTTCATCTTTTAACATTCCATCAACAAACAAAAATAACTAATGCGTAATAAAGGAAACTGTAATTTCCTGGCGTGTATATATTTGGGCTTTTGTTGGTTCCAAAAGGGGTTCGAACTTTATGGCCCGCGGAATGCATTTTGAGGATGCAACGTTCTCCAATTCTGAAGACACAGTCAACGCTTTTGCTGATTTCTTTAACCGTTCGTATCTTGCACCCTCTAATTCGAGTACAACCCCGGAACCTCAAATATCGGATTTAGATGTTGATATTGTCAGTTTTGACGAGATTGAGGTTTTCAATGCAATCAGGCGGATCAAACCTAAGTTAACCACCGGGCCTGATAATATTCCTGCGTTTGTTGTTAGGGATTGTGCGGGTGTTTTTGCACGTCCTTTATCTTTAATCTTCAATAAATGTCTCAGTTTCTGTCAAATGCCAAGCATATGGAAATCTTCAAAGGTATGCCCTGTCTACAAAAAAGGTGATAAATTTAACATCTCAAATTATAGACCTATATCAATAATATCAAATTTTTCTAAAATCTTTGAAGTGTTATTACATAATAATATTTTTTATAAAGTTAAAAACGCTATTGCTCCTGAACAACATGGATTTGTAAAAGGTCGTTCAACAACAACGAATCTAATGTGTATTATTCAATTTTTGGCTGAAGGCATTGATCAACGTATGCAGACAGATGTTGTTTATACTGACTTTTCCAAGGCTTTCGATCAGCTAGATCACTCCATATTATTAAGCAAACTACAAACCTTTGGGTTTTCTAATAATTTACTGTCATTTTTCGAGTCATATTTAAAAAATAGGAGGCAGTTTGTAGCTTATGGCGGGGACAAGTCTATCGAATATTTCGCAACATCTGGAGTTCCCCAAGGATCCATCCTTGGTCCTCTTCTTTTTACATTATTTATAAACGATATTGTCAATAGGCTTACTATTTGTTGTCTGCTATATGCAGATGATCTAAAAATGTTCTGTTTAATATCAAGTTTAATGGACTGTTTAAAGCTACAGCGTAATTTGGATTTATTGTATGATTGGTGCACTAAAAACAGATTGAACTTAAATATTGCTAAATGTAATGTTATGATATATACAAACAAAAACATTACTTTTGATTTCAATTATAACATAAATGGTAAGATTCTGGATAGACCTACTGTGTTTAAGGATCTAGGAGTTATTTTCGATAGAGAACTATCCTTTCTTCCTCATATTGATCACGTCGTATCCACCGCCTATAAGATACTTGGTTTTATCCTTAGAACTACTAAAGATTTTAGGTTACTTGACCCGTTAGTAACTTTGTATTGTTCTCTTGTTGTATCTAAATTGGAATACTCTTCAATCATTTGGTCTCCGTTTTATAAAGTCCACATTGACAATATTGAGAGCGTTCAGAGACGTTTTTTGAAAGCTTTGTGGTATAGATCTGATGGAGTTTATGCCGACAGAGGTTTTCCTCATGACCAGCTGCTGCAAAGATTCTCGTTTGTTAGATTACATGATAGACGCACATGTTCTACGCAGTTATTTTTACATAAACTGCTAAATAACAATATTATTTGTTAAGAGCTGCTGCACAAACTGAACTTTAGAATTCCTTCTCTAAATGCCCGAAACTTATATACCTTCTATTTATCACCATCACGAACCAATGTCTTTAAATATTCTCCCATCAATAGGATGTGTACATGTTACAATGACAATGTCCATGCCTATGATGTCTTTAATTGTAGCTTAAGCGCTGTCAAAGGACATTTTTATCACTAGTACCTATACTACGTATGTAATTACTTTTTTTTTATTATTATTTCTTGTTGTAGGGTACCTATTTTTACTACCGTATTGTTAGTTTCATAAATTTAAATATTGCTAATCTTTATGTTAATTGTTGAATAATTTATTTTAATTTCTACTTAATTAAATTCTGTTTTGTAACTGGGAAACTGTAAAACAGTGTATGAAATAAATAAATAAATAAAAAATAAATAAATATTTTAATTAACCTAAAAATAGATAGAAGAAGTATAACCAGGCACCCCCTTGTAATAGCTACTAACTACAACTGATCCCATATTATATTTCACAATCATAGTCATCAAAATTTTTAACCCTTACGCTTACCTGTACTAGTGAGTAATCCATTTCCAAGCCATTTGTGTAAATATTTGTATTGATCAGCTTTGTCTATATGTTCAGAGGAACTATAAAAATATTCCAGAAGGTCATAATTAAGCGTTACTAAGACCTTATTAAATGAACCAAGGTGAATTATTAGAGTGTCGCCATATGTGTTCAGGTATTTTAAAAGCACTGGAAGAAAAACTGAAAAACAATAAATACAAAATGTTTACAGAGTCGTCATATCTAGACTGAACATGTTTTTTAAGTTTCCCTGTATTTTTATTAACACCAATATATTACTTAAATATTACTTTACTTTGACCATAGAATCTATAAAATTGCCATTTAAAACGCGACTTGACTCAAAACAAGGTAACTCTGGACTAAAATTGTGTTTTTTTCAATGGAACACCCTATATATATATTTTTTTAAAGGTCTTTTCAGAAATTATATAGTTTATTTATATTAGCTCAAACCATTTTTAAGATATGAGGGATCAAATTCTTATAATTTTTAAACCTTAGTATCTTGGCATTCTATAACTCCTAACACCTGAATTTTTGTTCGCTAGAAAACATTATATCGCTGAATATGGAACCGGTTTTTACCAAATTGTTTATTTAGTTTTAGAGACATTAGCGTTTGAAATATTGTTTAGCGAGATTTTGGTGGCAAACTTCCGAGTGCAATATGGACAATCCACTCGAGTTGTACAGTATATTTTTTCTACGACTTAACTTCCGAACTTCATTATTTAAATTAGGCATCATAACTTGTCTTTTAAGTTGGCCATGAACTTGTGAGAACAGTAATAAAAACAATTAAACAAAAATTCTTCTTTAAACAAAAATTAATTTTGATGGCAAACCCATGGACCAAATTACACTGTAACATATTTATCGATTTTGGTAAGTTTTTATATTTAAATAAACTTATTTTTGAATATATCTATCTTTCTCACATTCGGCTTTTTGCTAAATAACAGACAAAAAGCGATATATGTATTAATAAAAACGAACAATTTAATTTCTCAACCAGGTATTTTGAATAATCATTGTTTTACTGAAATGCACAGAAGAAAAATAAGAAGTAAGAATTATAACTCCGAAAGTACAACAAAATAGCTGTAGAATTCGTTTTAAATAGTTAAAAATGGATTTTGTGCATTAATATGAATTTTTAACGTTCGCTATGGTCAAATTTTTCAAAATAATCGCCAATTTACAAACTAGCAACACTGTTAAGGTGGAAAGAGGTAGCAATACTATAAGTAGAACTAACATAACCTTAAATTTTTTTGTAAAAAATGGATTTTTTTTAGAAATCTTATAATTTCGTCTGTTTTATCGGGTTATCTTTATGTTCCACCATTTAAGGAAGAATTACCAGTTAATTTTCTATGTTTGTTGCTTATAATAAAAGTTTTAAGATCAATTGGGGTTGGATCCTCGTTCAAAATATATCGGAAAATATCCCCGTGCACAAATATTTATAATAATATTATTTATATGGAAAAAAATAACCAAGGTTAGTACGAAAACGTTCATTTGGTAAATATATAATACATTTTATGCAATGCTTGTAGTAATTGTCTGGAAATGAGTGAAAATAAAGATATTTTTGAAATAAGAAAGAGAGTCTGTGCGCTAATCTTTTGTTCGGTCAGAAAATAACAATAATTTGGTAGAAATATATTTTGGTATTAATTTTGTTAATATACCTTTAATTTTTGCTATTTCGTGTACTCTTTAGGAAAATATTGTGTATACATAGACTCTGGGATAATGGTTTTGAATCAAATTTAAAAAGAACAAATTTCATCTGACAAATTTGCATATTTTTGAAGCATATTGTTAACCTAACTTCTCTCAACTGTCAGAAAACGAATTTACAACATGTAAATTTGGCTTCTCTGTAATTGACTACTGTGATTGGTCAGTTTCATAACCTAACTAGGATGGATATGAAATTTTGCCGCACAGTTAACTGGAATAGCCTACTTCACCCGCCCCTTAAGTGTAAAGGAAACAGCAAATTTCCATGTGGGAGTAGAAAAATATCTATTATAAGCTTGCCACGCTAAAAATTATATTTTTTTTGTACCGATGTATTTTGGGACGTAGGTAGATTACAAATCTGAGAGCAGTTTTTGTCGGAAACGTCTAGCTTATGAAATACACCGTTTTAAAGTGCCGTTTTTTAGTGGTCAGATTTCTGACGCATAACTTCGTAATTTTTTTTTATAATATGATTTCTTGTATCTACGGTTTAAATTAAGATATCGACATGCGGCTTTCACCAGTTTTCTTGGTTTAAATTTTATATTTTATTTAAATGAATATTATTATATGGTTTTACTAAAATAAAACATTTTGAGAAAAATTAAAAAATCTCGTGATATAGCAAATAGCGCCCCCTAGAGGCGACGGATATAATAAATTAAAGTCATACTGAATTTTAAACGTTACTATAGAATAAGCTCTGTTAAACGAGACCAAGACCGGAGTTATGAGCATTTCTTTCAGTAGAGGTTCCCCGTCCTCCCCTTAGTTTATTTTGTGAGTTGGATCAAAATATATTAAACCAAAGTTATAGCGTATATTCCAAAGAATAAAACGGTTAATTTAGATATAACTTTATTATTTGGAATATTATCGACAAAAATCCTATAATCTTGTTAGTGATATAATATATGTTTGGCGGATTCCAGCGATTTCTCTTGGTCGATTTTGTAAGGAATTTTTAATTTAACAAGGTTGTGATAAATTGGTTCTTGAGATATCGCCGGCGTCCATTCTTATTTGTCTACCTGGTAGGGGAAATGTGCCCGAGTTGGCATACCAGCTGAGTTAGCATACTGGCCTTTTTTCGGCTATCGGACGTTTTGTGACGCAATTTACTTTATCATTTTGTTGATCTATGTTTAAAAGGGCTACTTGTTTGTTTGTAGTATTGTGTGACAAAAAACAAAAACATTGATTGACATAATTGGATTTTGAAGGTAAGAAAATTTTAAGTAGATTATCTAGTTTCCATAAAACACATATCTCCTGATGTTTATTTTTAATTTTAACAAATATAAATTAAATGGTAAACCTAACCTTACAATTTCATGTAACAACCGTTTTGATTTTCTAGTGTGGTTGTGTGTAAATTAGTATAATTTTTTAAATTGCGATTTCGGGTGAGTTGGCATATTATAATACCGGGCCAGTTGGCATATTATGCCAACTCGCCCTGAAATAATAAAATTATTTATATTCGATTCAATTGTTATAGATTGAAGTAAAAGATGGTTGGGAAATACCATAGAAAAGAAAATCGCTTCCAATGGGAGAAACATAACATAGAAGCAGCAATTACAGCTGTCAAATCCGGCACAATGGGCTGGTTATTAGAATCAAAAACTTACAGTGTGCCTTTCGGAACCTTACGACGACGCTGCCAGGGTACAAATAAATTTAATGTAGAAGCAAAAAAAGACTATTTGGAGGGAAAAGAACAACTTTTGACTAGAATATAGAAAGTCAACTTGTTGAACATACTTTTGACTTTATTTTTTATTTTGGGTACCTACTATATGTAGCTACAGTATTCTTAAGTTTAGGCTCGGTTTAGGCGAAGTTTAGGTATGTTTATTTTTTGTATTTATCAATAGGTATTAAACTGCATATAAAAAAATATGTAAATTGTATATCTTTATTTGCCTTCGTCTAATAAGTACCTTTTTACCTCTTGGACGAGATGGCATAGTAGATGCCATCTCACCCGAACTGTTCAGTCTGAGATGGCATAGCAAGGTGAGTTTTAAAAACAGTGTAACCAAAAATATTTTGGAGTTAGATGTCCCTTGAACTTTTAGATTCATTGGCGATATATCGTCTATACACATACCAAATTTTAGCCTGCAAATCCCAAAAATTAATGTTTAAAAAAATAATTATAAAATGTATGCCAACTCAGGCACATTTCCCCTACACTTAACTTTGTACAGCAAAGAAATTACAACAATAAAAAAAATAGCAAATTAGCCTTACCAGTAGATCCACCAATGAAATCCCAAGTATTGCCAATAGGAAAAATAGGTTTAGGACCGGGAATATTTCTTAAATATTTTGACTCATTCTTAGTTTTTTTGGATATAAGAATCCACGCTAACACAAAAATAATCCCAGAAAAAAATACAAAATATATGGAAACAAACATTTTAAATCAATTGTATAATGAGAACACTCAAACTGTAACCAATTTTACTAAATGTTTTAAAAATTATCGTAAATCCTAATGAACTTGGCCCATAAGTGATCCAAAATATTATAGTCGCAATATTTCAATGTCGCCCCGACAGATATGACTAAAATACATTCGGGTAAGAAATCAACCATTCTTTCATTATCGTTTATCTTTCAGTGACACTAATTTGGTTAATTTGGATGTTTGTACAATAAGTTTAGATACTGAATGTTTAAAAATATTTATTAGTTTAGAATTTAGAGGAAAACATTTACGTATTTTACCTAATACGTTGATTGCGTTCCCCAAATATTAGAAAGATTTATACAGGGTGGCCCGCTTTCAACGGAGGATTTCATAGCATCTACACTTCTCAACTTTTTACCAATTTTTATAATTAGAGTTATAAGACGGCGTTAGCTCTACAACTCAGAAATATTTTAAATTATACAGGGTGTCCCAAATAGTCAGGGTATATGCAACATACTTTTTTTTTAATGGAACACCTTATATATTATATTATGTCATATGTCTAAATTTAATTGCTTTGAGATATTCACGTATATTCACGCATCAAGATTTGACAGGCTATTACGTATTGGAACGGCACGTTAGAGTAAAATGGTTTTCATTTCCATCATTCTTAATTTTTCATTCTCTATCTACAAGTTACAACTTCCAGTTTAACATGTAAAACCGGTTTTTGGTTTAACATGTTTAACCTGAAGTCTCTGGATAGTCCCGTATTTAGGGCGGGGGGGGGGGGGGGGGGCTGCCGGGCTGCATGCAATTATTTTATTGATTTAGTAAGCTGATCTATGAGCTTAGGCACAAATTACAAAATTGCTTATTGCTGAAAATATATTCCCCCTTATTTGTGTTTTTGGTCCAGGAATGACCGCACACTACCCACTTAACCATTTCCATCATTTATCAAGTTATAGTACGTTTAGTTTTTAAATGTTTATATTTATCGCACGCGGATGCCACGATAAATATCAACTTCTACCCCAAATTTTCGCAAAAGTCGCATTTTAAAGCGTCTACTATAATACTATAACGTTATTCGAATGAAATAGTTATTTATGCAATTAGTGCAACAAGTGAATGTTTATTGCACACGGCATAGAAGTTATTCATTATTTTTTTGAAAATCTGGTTTTTATTTATTTACATGATAATTTTGATTCATTTTAATTACAAAGCTAAGATGTTTTCTATATTCTTTGGACACCTCCTTTCTTCTTAATGGCGAAAATGCAGGACTTGGAATGAAATGAATGAAATTACTTAAATGTCTATATCTAATAAAATGTATATATTTAGACACTATTATATTCACCTTTTTTCCATTTAGCACTTTGAATTTTGAATAGTTTAGATGCAAATATTCGTGAACAATTCCAAACAAATTTTCTTTCTACAAGTAGGAGCTACAATCCTCTATTAATACGGGTAAATAAATCATCGCACGATGATTGATCATTACATCAGAGAATTTCACGCATATTTTGCATTTATACTTAGTTTGATTTTCAAACCGATTTATTTTTAAAACAACAAATTTTGTGGGTTTTACTGGCTGCACAATATTCTTTATTACAACAAAACGCGAGTTTTTCCGATGTTTTGAACTGTCAAAATACACACGCCACTTTTGAGCTACTACAATCAGTAGAAATTCGCGGATGTCAACTGCGTAATCTCCTGGCGTATATTTTCTTTGCTTTCTTGACGGAAGCGAAACATTTTTTTACGTCGTACCGCTTGAAAGTTAAAAAACTGAAATAATTTTTAGGTTAGGGTTTCACTTAGTTGCCATGGTAAGTAAATAATTAAGTCGACCAAACCTTCTATGTTTTGCTGGTACTTAATGAAGACGTTGTTGGAAATCGAAATAGCTATTTTCCTAACAAGTGCAGAAAATCGATTTTTCCGCACGCAAATGCCGTTGACAGCACGACGCGTAGCGGAGTGGTGTCAAGCATTTAATTAACTTTTTAATTGGTTTGAAGATAATTATGTTGAACGCTTGAACATGCGAGATAATGGTAGGCGTCCACCAATTTTTCCTCATGAAATAGGGAACCTATATCAGAGAACATTAGGTGGCCAAGATCGAACGAACAACCATGCAGAGGCGGCCCACAGAAGATGACAATTGGAATTAGGAATGGATCATTCAACAATATTCAAATTCATTATTATTATAGAAAGAGAGTTTAAAAGGGAAGAGATCTCTATTATGAACAACTTGTGGCTGGTAGGCTTTCGCCTTCAAAATTAAATAAGTATAAACTAGCTGATGAAAGAATTTTGTCGTTAGTAAATAATTTTAGAAACAATAATATGGCAGAATATCTTAGAGGTTTAGCGCATAACTAAGAAATGTAAATATCTTATTTGAGTTGGGCTATACATTCTTGATGAAACGGAATTTCCACACAATGTAAATATCTTGTTTTATATAATAATTATTATAGTATCTTATCCTAAGTTTATTATTTACTTGCCTATGTATATTTTTTTCAAATATTTTTTTAAATTTAGCAATATATATTATATTCTTTATTACGTATTTTTAATCTCTATTTGACGGCGAAATGGCCTAAGGCGAATCGGCTGCCGGCGAACTGTCCTGCCGGCGAACCGGCGCCGGCGGCGAATAGTCCTAGACCCGACAAGCCCGGCAGACCCGATAAGCCCGAGAAGCCCGGTAGACGGTGATAGACCCGGCCAGCTCGGAAGGCCTGCCAGGTCTACCGATTAGGGCTTGAAAATTATTTTATAAACATTTATTTTTAAAAAAGCACATAAGCAAACCAAGGCTGACCCGAAAGACTGGCTGGCCACAAAAGTCTGGCAGGCCCAGCAGACCAAGCACACCTATGAGACTCGGCAAGCCCGACAGACCCGGCAAACTTGACAGACCCATTATTACCGATAGGCCCGAAAAAAATTGTTAGGGCCGAGAACCCAAACCTTTATTGATTAAATGGCTCGACCCGAGATTGAGAGTTGGGCGGGACGCATTAGGGCCCGACATGAACTCCCAGCCCGCGCAGGCCTCTACCAAGAGGTGACAGTTATAATACAGTGGATTATTTATAACAGGAAAAAACATTTATAAGAATTATCTTAATTATTTGCTTTATCTGTCAAATTTGAAACTGATATGTCGGATTGCATAAGGATTATTAATCATAATTAACTAACACACAAACATAGTTGCGCGGTTACCTTAATTTTTAATTTACTAATCAGGCACCTTTGATTGTGAGTAAATAATGCCTGCCAATGTCATTTATGTCACAGTCAAACTTGTTGGTTATTTAATTGTTAATAAAAATCTTTATGCAACCGAACGTAACTGTATCTTTGTTAGATTCGCGTTAGCGATAAGATCCTATTAGCAAAACCTAGAATTTTCTTTTTAATATAGTGGAAATTTACTAGTATCTATAACTTGGCCGTGATATTATAGTTATGGATTTCCATCTATACCCTAAGTCCAAAAATTCGGTCAGCGATTCATTGCTTTCATATAAAGTGCAGCAGGTTCTACGAAGTGAGCGGAAACAATTCCAGTCTATTTTTGAAATTCTAATAGAGTAGAATATTTATTTATATGGATTTTTTTTCCTTTAAGTTCGTACAACCCACTGCTCTCAATATGAAAGCGATAAGTTCCTTAGAGTAATATTGGAACTCGAGAATAGTATCGGCTGAATCAATTAATTTATTTATTTATTTCATACACTGTTTTACAGTTTCCCAGTTACAAAACAGGTAGAAAACAGAATTTAATTAAGTAAAAATTAAAATAAATTGTTTAACAATTAACATAAATATTAGCAATATTTAAATTTATGAAACTAACAATACGGTAGTAATAATAGGTACCCTACAACAAGAAATAATAATAAAAAAAAAGTAATTACATACGTAGTATAGGTACTAGTGATAAAAATGTCTTTTGACAGCGCTTAAGATACAATTAAAGACATCATAGGCATGGACATTGTCATTGTACCATGTACACATCCTACTGATGGGAGAATATTTGAAGACATTGGTTCATGAAGGTGGTAAGTAGTAGGTATATAAGTTACAGGCATTTAGAGAAGGAATTCTAAAGTTCAGTTTGTGCAGCAGCTCTTCACAAATAATATTGTTATTGAGCAGTTTATGTAAAAATACCTGCGTAGAACATGTGCGTCTATCATGTAATCTAACAAACGAGAATCTTTGCAGCAGCTGGTCATGAGGAAAACCTCTGTCGGGATAAACTCCATCAGATCTATACCACAAAGCTTTCAAAAAACGTCTCTGAACGCTCTCAATATTGTCAATGTGGACTTTATAAAACGGAGACCAAATGATTGAAGAGTATTCCAATTTAGATACAACAAGAGAACAATACAAAGTTACTAACGGGTCAAGTGACCTAAAATCTTTAGTAGTTCTAAGGATAAAACCAAGTATTTTATAGGCGGTGGATAGGACGTGATCAATATGAGGAAGAAAGGATAGTTCTCTATCGAAAATAACTCCTAGATCCTTAAACACAGTAGATCTATCCAGAATCCATTTATGTTATAATTGAAATCCAAAGTGGTGTTTTTGTTTGTATATGTCATAACATTACATTTGGCAATATTTAAGTTCAATCTGTTTTAAGTGCACCAATCATACAATAAATCCAGATTACGCTGTAGCTTTAAACAGTCCATTAAACTTGATATTAAACAGAAAATTTTTAGATCATCTGCATATAGCAGACAACAAATAGTAAGGCTATTGACAATATCGTTTATAAATAATGTAAAAAGAAGAGGACCAAGGATGGATCCTTGGGGACTCCAGATGTTGCGAAATATTCGATAGACTTTACCCCGCCATAAGCTACAAACTGCCTCCTATTTTTTAAATAAGAGTCGAAAAATGACAGTAAATTATTAGAAAACCCAAAGGCTAGTAGTTTGCTAAATAATATGGAGTGATCTAGCTCATCGAAAGCCTTGGAAAAGTCAGTATAAACAACATCTGTCGGCATCTCTGCAATCAATGCCTTCAGCCAAGAATTGAGTAATACACATTAGATTCGTTGTGGTTGAACGACCTTTTACAAATCCATGTTGTTCAGGAGCAATAGCGTTTTTAACTTTATAAAAAATATTATTATGTAATAACACTTCAAAGATTTTAGAAAAATTCGATATTATTGATATAGGTCTATAATTTGAGATGTCCAATTTATCACCTTTTTTGTAGACAGGGCATACCTTTGAAGATTTCCATATGCTTGGCATTTGACAGAAACTGAGACATTTATTGAAGATTAAAGACAAAGGACGTGCAAAAACACCCGCACAATCCCTAACAATAAACGCAGGAATATTATCAGGCCCGGTGGTTAACTTAGGTTTGATCCGCCGGATTGCATTGAAAACCTCAATCTCGTCAAAACTGACAATATCAACATCTAAATCCGATTTATAAAAACCCCTGTCTGTATTTAAACAAATTACTTTGACGATAACTAAGAGTAAATAAAAACAAATACACGTGACGACTTGACCTGAACAAGGTCGTACTCAATTCGTATACTTATGCGGCTGTACGATTTTTAATAAGATAACACACTATGCAAATCACAAATGCCAAAATCAAAATAAGTTTTCAAAATTATAGAACAGTATGATCTGCAATATAAAGATATAATTGGAAAACGTATTTATATAAATTGGTATAATTAGTGACCACACTGACGAATATTTAGAGGTAAAAAATAGTTGGAAAATGGTCAGTAAAACAGCTCAGAAAGTCAAAGTTTGTATTTTGCCTACGTTTCGACCTCTATAACGTCATCTTCAAGGCGATACAGTTATGAACTTCTTTGTTATAAATACATTTCTCAGGTGCCATTGTTGTATAACTATGGAGGGTTGCTTCTTTATTAAAATGTGGTTTTATTTAAAAGCTGTGGCCATCAGCAAAGGATGTCAAGCGAATGTCTTGAATCACATTAGCAAGACATCCTTTCGATTGTTTAGATAGAAATATTCTTTTAAATAAACTTGAATTATATGGCATTAGGGGTTGTGCTCTGAAATGGATTTCATCATATTTAGAAAACCGAACCCAGAGAGTTACTCTGGAAAAAGAAAAGTGTAAATATAAATCAGCAATTTTGCAAAATACAATAGGAATAGGGGAGAGTAAGGCAAAATGACATACTTTCTAAAGATCACCGATAAATACTTACTTCGGTTTTCATTAAAATAGTACTCTAGGTTTTTTTAATACTTTATTTATTAAGTAAACAAAGTACATATATAAACATAAAAAAATTGTATGTAAATATTACAAATTTTCCAAAAAAAAAACAGCAAGTGTGTCATTTTGCCTAACATAGTGGGCAAAATGACATATTAATTTTATTTATTTCTTTATAATTATTTGTTGAAGCACTTATCTTGGCACGCTTCACAAATGAATTGTTTTGTCTTCTTAGATACCCCAGCTCATTCTGTATGAGCCCACAGGTGACATTGCAAGCATTGATTGTTTCGTCCAACTTTTTAAAATAAGTCTGAACCTAAGACCTATTAAAGGCTTGATCTCTTGCAGCTGAGGTCGCTTCAGGAAGTCTTAACGATATGTTTGTATTCCGAGAAATAAAGCTGTAAACCCATTGCCTACTAGAATTCTTTTTAGTTTTATTAAATTGGGGCTTAAATCCACTGCGTTCGGCCAGTGTGTATACCAGTTCTCTTAAGCCATAAGTCGTTAGGCCAAAAAGTCGTGATTCTAAATCTAATATATGTCTGATCAAACTTTGTTCCAGATCAACACTGAGTGACTTCTTAAAGCGACCGAGACATTTTGTTACACCACGGGCACCGACATTTTTTCTCTGGGAGCGTCCCCGCAATGTTGCCTGAGGCACATTGAACGTAATAGATGCTTTTTTTCATCCCATCCTTTTATCATTTAGCGCTTCTATTGCCTTCTGCATGTCTTCACTGGACCGGGATTATCGATTCGATTTTTTCTTGTAATAAGACGACATCTGAAGCACAAAGTTATGAAATTAACAAACCACCACACTCCGCATATTCATGGAAGGCAAAATGACACACCCCATATGTCGTTTTGCCTTAATGTTTTATGCACAAGATTATGTCAATTTGTATGTTTAAGTAGTTGGTCGTATGTAACGGTAATAGAAAGGCACAAAATACTAAGTATTGTAGACAACCGAGAAACAATTTGCTACTAGAATTAGTAAGAAATGTATCGTGACAATTTTCAACTTACCTTGATCTTGAAAAGCATTTTTTAAACTAATTAATATAACAACAACGGAAAACACTACCAACGTCTCTACCGCAACTTAAGGTACAGTCGAAGTGTTGCCATACACAGAAAACATATTCCTCCAAAAAGCGCCGAGAAACAGTCGGTATGTCGTTTTGCCTTCTATGTCATTTTGCCTTACTCTCCCCTACCACAAGGGAGCATATTAGGGCCAATATTATTTATTATATTTATAAATGATTTAAATTTTGAAACAAAAAATGTAATTCCATTTTACAATCTCACAGAGTATGCTGATGATACTAACATTTTGGTAGGTGGTAAGGATGTTTTAGAAATAGTAGCTAATGCAACAACAATTTTCCAGGACACCGAGGTTTGGTTTCAGGGGAACAAATTGCTTTTGTATAAGGATAAAACAAGTATTGTCATTTTTAAAACTAAATTAAGTAAAAAAAAACGACCAGATATGGTAGAACTTGGTCAGAATCAACTAATAACAGAAAATAATACCAAATTCTTAGGCATTCACATTGATGAATTTTTGGATTGGTCACACCATATTGACTATCTAAGTAACAAATTAAATAAGGTATGCTACAGCTTACGTATCATAACAAAATATTTGAACGATATGGCAAAAAGAACTCTCTATTTTGCAAATTTTGAAGCCACAGCAAGGTTTGGAATTATTTTTTGGGGAAGTAATTCAAAACTAGAAAAAAATTTTGTTATTCAGAAACGTGTTTTAAGAATATTATATAAAATGTCCTATTTACAGTCATGTAGAGGCATTTTTAGGTCAAAAAAAAATGTTAACTATTTATGCATTGTACATTTACGAAGCCGTTTTATTTTTTTATAAAAACAAAGATAGGTTTAATACAATTATTTACCACAACTATAATACAAGAACGAGAGATATAAATTATCCAATACACAGATTAACATTGTCCGAAAAAAATCCATATTACATGTGTATTAAAAAGTTTAATAAATTGAATGTTAGAATTAAGGACGCATCAAACGAACGCCTATTTAAGAAGAAACTCAAAAATTTTCTATTACTTAGATACTTAAGATTTTGTGAATTGTAACTATTGTTGCTTTGTTTCTGTTTTTTTTGACGACATTTCTTTTTACTTTGTTTATTACTTATTTGTATATTACAATGTAATTTTGAAAGAAAGATTAAATAAATAAATAAATAAAATCCTTTGCTGGTGGCTACTGCTTTTAAATAAAACAACATTTTAACAAATAATCAACCCTCCATAGTTATAAAACAATGTGATGATGATGATGACCTCCCCGAAACGTAGGCAAAATATAAACTTTGAATTTCTGAGCTGTTTTACTGATCATTTTCCAACTATTTCTTCCCACAAGTATTTATTTAAATGCGAAAGCTGAATACATCCCTGTACAGATTAAGTCGAGCGTTTCATGGTTAGGTTTTATTTACTATCGCTGCCAATTGAAATTAACTAAACTTTAGTTATAACCTATAACATAAAAAAAATAATACTAAATTTTGATTTATATAATATTTTTGTATGATTTAAACCTTTTGAGATAATAAATAATTTTCAATAAATATCTCATAAATAAAATACACTCAACCTAAAAAGTCACATATTCTCTAATTTCATCAACTTTCTGGAAATTACGGTTGAGAACTTTTAGAAGATACTAATAATAGTGGTCAATTAAATAGTTACCACCCTGTATGCTAATATCTGGAAGGTTAAATATTATTTCTTTATTATTAATCTAATGACACGTGTTCATTATATAAATAATACCGCTTTCAATTAGAGTTGCAAAGAAACTAAACAAAATTTGGATTAAGTATTATATGAAGAGCAATTACTCAAAAAAGTCCCTTTTTGAGTAATTTTTTTTTCGATAATTTAAATTATGTTTTAAAACAATGCTTAAAAGATGTTTATTTTTGCATTAATCAACTTTTGCTTGAAGGGTATGGATTTATCTAGTTTTGATTAAATTGAATTTATTTTTATATTTATTGGGGTATTTCTTAACCCCTATTATATATTTTTTATGGCAACCTGGCATTAAGGATATATAACCTCTAAAACAAGGTTTTCGTATAACTAAGTCCTTGCCCAGGACTTAGGGAAGGCACCCTTCGCACACACACTAGGGAAACGACGTACCATCGAAACGGAACGTCTTTTCGTTGATACTCAACAACTTATGCCTGCATTAATTTACGATTCATAAGATATATTATACAGGGTAGCCCGTTTTCAATGCAGGATTCTATAAAATATAAACTATTCAACTTTTTAATAGTTTTCAAAAACAGAGTTATGGGGAGGCATTATGTCCACAATTTAAAATTATTTTAAAATGTACAAGGTGTTAGGACATATCCATCATACTTTTTTTAAATGGAATATCCTATATACCGGGTGACAACGAATGTTGTTACCCCCCCTATTTTTTCTGTAGTTTTATTAATACAATATTTAAAATTTCTGGAGATTCTAAGTGTATATTTTGTTAGTTTTTAGTAAAGTCATACCTTTAAAATCACTTCCGGTTTGACCGGAAGTGGTATCAACTCTTCTATTTTAAATATAAACCTATTATTTTTATTCGATATTTGAATTCTACGGCAAATTTCCTTTAAAATGACATATCACACATTAACATTTGTTTTTAAAATGGCTTCCAGGAAAAATTTTCAAGGAAATCCTTAGATGGCCATGGACTCGCTAATATAACATGACTTTTTGAGAGTGGGCCATGGAAGTTTATGTTAAACGAGTAGGCTATGAAATATTCTGTGAAATAATAAAAGTGTTCGTAACAAAAATTGAAGAACTTTTTTTGAAATATGACATGTCTCGATGTTTCTTCAATATTAGCTACTTCTTTAAGTATACTACCATACTTATGAAACATTTTTAAAAAGATAATTTAATAAGCTATTTTTTGGCCCTAAATGAATGGCTGCTTGCCATTTAAAAATATTGAGTAATTCTTTCTCATTGTTTAAAAAAATATGACATATCTAAAATATTTTTGACAGAAGTATCTTTCGCAAAGAATGTTATTGTTTAACATAAAACGGGTTAAAATAGACCACTTTAAAGCTTTCATGGCCCACTCTCAAAAAGTCATCTTATATTAGCGAGTTCATGGCCATCTAAGGATTTTCTTGAAAATTTTTCCTGGTAGCCATTTTAAAAACAAATGATAATGTATGATACGTCATTTTAAAGAAAATTTGCCGTAGAATTCCAATATCGAAAAAAAATAATAGGTTTCTATTTAAAATAAAAGAGTTGATACCACTTCCGGTCAAACCGGAAGTGATTTTAAAAGTATGACTTTACTAAAAACTAACAAAATATACACTTAGAATATCCCGAAATTTTAAAATTTGTATTAATAAAACTACGGAAAAAATAGGGGGGGGGGGGGGTAACAACATTCGTTGTCACCCGGTATAATATATTATTTTTTTAATTCGCTATAAAATTCTACGTATATTTTGTATAAATTGTCCAAACTAAATTGTTTTTGAGATGGTGACGTTTAAAATATAGCATTTTCAGATTTTAACAGGCTGTTGAATTGGAACGGCGCAGGCAGGTAAAAATCATTTTTCTCTAAGGCGTACCATTCCAATACTACAGCCTATCAAAGTCTGAAGATGCCATTTTTTAGACGTCAATATTTCAAAAACAATTAAATTTAGACATTTAGTTTAAAACAATCCCCTCATCCCCTGTAAACATGTCTGGTTTAAATCATTTTGCAATATTACCGGTATTTTTTCCCCAACAGAAATAATATACACTTTAAACAGTTGTCTTAATAAACTATTGAAATTTGAAGCTTGAATAAATAATAAAAATATCACCGTTTCTACGACACGTTTGGAGTAATATGCACGTCTTTTGTTGCCAGCCAATCGATCTGCAAAACTATAGAGATTACTAGGCAAATCATACAAAAACATTCAGCCTTAAACAAATAATAATGCAAATTGGGAGGAATGATCTGCCCCGTCATATAACGCGATCGGGATATTCCTTACTAATGACGCTTAAACATGCCTCCCTCAACATTCTTAAAAGAAATAGGCCATGGATAAATAATCATTGAAAAGTGTCATCGGATCTCTTACTATTATCTTATAGTAGCATATGGTCACATGCAATGGAGTTTATCGTAATCCCCATTTCCAGTCCCACCCATTTCTTTTCATTTTCTCTCCTATAAACGATGTTGTTAACACATATCTGTAGCATTTATGAATGGCTTGGGGTATTTAGAAGTAAAATATCAATGGTTTACGATCACCAGTCGAGAAGTGATAACTTTTTCGATAGCTGTGCGTTGCTACTAATATTTTTTGATAAACAACGCGAATTCGAAATTTTAGTGAATTTCCTAAAATTTTAGGCACGCCTATGTTTGGCAGAATATATTGCTCATTTCTGACTTGCTTCTACCCTCTTCGTTCCGCTCCTATGTTAGACTTTGGCGTAACCACAACTCATAAAATATGATTTGCCTTAAATTAACGCATTTTGCAAATTAGTTAGTCTTTAGAAGGTATTATTCTGTTAAATCTTTATCTTTATACGAGGAAACGTATACTATAAAGCTTTTACAAAGAAATACCTTCTAAAGACTAACTAATTTGTAAAAGGCGTTAATTTAAAGCAAATCACATTTTATGAGTGGGAACTTTTTGCCGGTCTCTGTACATTTAGCTAATAAGTCAAAACTTGGTAATGAGACGTAGGTTCGCAACCACAACAACTTTCACTAATTACTTTTTATCCTATCTTTACACATAAGGGTACTTACTTTGTTCATAGCTTTTTTTATATTTTTCTAAATTCTAAACACCCGGTATATAAATTTGAAAAAATATTATGCTTTTGGTCGTTTGAGAACAAGCAGGAATTTTTATGAAAAATAACTTTTTTTTATGAACCCACAAATAAAAAAGTTTTTCCTCTTCGATAGTCAATCCGTGGACACACTGTATATCTTTACTTGAATCTGCCCAAAAAACAATTCTTTTTTAATTTAAAACGTGTCTCTGAGAATCGAAGCCGAGACCCCTTAAATTCTTAATTTGTTAAAATTATTGTTTAGAAATAGTCACAATAAATATTCCCCAAGGAATTCAATAAATATATAATTTTTTTGAAATATATACATTATTTACAAAGATAAAATACAAATATCACGTATTACATAAAGGTCAAGGTTATTATTATTTCGAAAGATTACACCTACCGGGCGGTGCCAGTTACCTAAGTAAAAAATTATTACTAATAAAGAATCTAATACTTTTTAATTACCTTTGACAATGATAAATCACAGGTTGACCAAAGTCCAATCAATGCTATGTCCATAGCATTACTTCTTGAATTCCAATGAAAAACCAACCGCAATCCTATTCATATAAGTTACGATCAGGTTGTCAAAAATTGTTCAAACTCCGCATGTGCACTCACCACACAGAGACCCTAAAAAAGTCTCCCTACAACCCCGCTCTAAAGTCAACAGGGGAGCACATTTTTGGACAGTCTAAAACTTGCATGGGATTTCCTATGTTTTCAACCACGATATACCCGGTATACGACCATTATACATCATTTTCTTGTGTAAAAGTCGCATAAGAAAATCGAAAAATAACATTTTTTACTCAAAATGCCTCCATAGTGGTTACAGAATTACAAAAAAGATAAAATCGTTATTACAAATTCTTTGCTTTTAGATTAGAAAATTAAAGCTACACTAAGAAAAATCATTCAATACAATTGATTGCCATTTATATACATTATAATATACTGATTAGATGATGTTCGGTGATTCATTTCTTATTTCATTTTCTAATACAAGAAGATGTTCTTAAGGTATAATCAAAGATTAAATCAAAATAAATCCAAAAAACTAATTTAATTTTCGAGATAAAGGCTTGGAAAGTGGTGACGCTAAAAAAGTTCTTTGTTCAAATAGCCAGTTTTTTTAAACCCATAAAACCTAACTATTCGCAATTTTAAACGCTGATATCTCAGCATTCACTAACTCCGGAAATCTGAATTACGGTTCGCTAGAAAGAATAACATTTGCCGCTGAATATGAAACAGGTTTTCTTCGATTGTTTGTGTGGTTTCAGAGAAATTCGCGTTTGAAATATTGTTCGGCGGGATTTTGGAGGATGGCAAAAGAGAAGTTATAATTCCTGATTTAAATAATGTTGTTAAATTTTAAGTATGAAGTTCGAAAGTTGTCTCGTAGAAAAAAATATACTATACAACTCGAGTGAATTATCCATATATAGCTTGGACGTTTTTAGTACTCCATCTATGTGTGACATGAACAGCATATAGTATCCACCTTGTAGTACAAACTACTATTTGTCTTCTTTATCTCAGAGCTGAATTGTAATTTATACACCAGATCATAAAAATGACAATGTGATGACATTTAACGGATGGCTCAATATTAAACCGCCATTTTAAGTCACGTAGTAACTGTAATTTTACTGATTCAAGCGTACATTTCTATAAAATGTCTATGGTTTGATAAATAGTTTAATCTAAGTCCTAATCATAAATTGGTCGCTGTTATATAGATATTAAAAATTAATAAATTTACTGTAATTTGAACTTGTATTTAACAATTAATGTGAAATTTAAAAATAGCAGTTTTATCAATGAATTATTAAAATAAATGAAATTTTTATATCAATTTGTTAATGTTTTGACTTTTTACACGTTCTCAAAAATTGATAGCCAAATCGAAGTTATGTAATTATTACGAGTAATTACAATATCATCTGAGTTGTAATATAATAATGTCAAACTGAACTTCTTAATTTCAATTTTGCGGAAGTAGGGCCTCTTTTTAGGGTTTACATTTGATCTAGGAAGAAATTTTGCGAAAGTAGGGCCTGTTTTTTAGAAGTTAGTTTTGATCTGGAATGAAATTTCAGGGAAGAAGGGTCTTTTTTTAGAAGTGACTTTTGATTCGAGCATAAGTTTTCAAGTGGAGACATTTTTATCGTATTTTTTGATTAGAAACAGATTTAAAAGATTTACCGGATTTGAAGGAATATAAAAGATGTTTCAAACATAACCTAATAAGTTATTAGCTTCTATTTTGTTTACTTAAAAGTAAAGTCTAGAGACACCTTACTTTTTCCTTTTATCCAAAAATTGGCCAAATACTTATAGTTGAAGCATAATTTTTTACAATTTAATGTTAAATAAGTTTGAATTTATAAAATAATAAGAACAGAAAAAGAAAAAGTGTCGAATTTCACAATTTTTTACGTTTTTCGCTACAACTCCGATCAAATAAGTGTCTTCCTCCCAAGAACTTTTTCTCAATCAAAAGTGGAAAAACGAATTTGTCCCTGCCATCAAATCTTGTGTTTCAATATCGTGAGATCGCATCTAGGTATGTATTTTAAAAGCATATTTCTACGTTTATAATGATTTGTAATTTCGCTGCCCGTATGTATGTGCTCCTTCCTTGTTGATAGTACCACGTCTTATGACTCTTATGTATAATCTTTTTTGCTTAAAACGGCAAATTATCTTTATTTATGTAGATATTCCATTAACTCTCTAACGTCAAAGACCCCACAAGATAGCACATGCTCCCAAAAGAACCTTAAGCCAGTATTTAAAATTATATAATTAAATAATAAATTTGTATAATTTCAAAATCTTCATTGTAAAAAATAAACAGTTAGCAATTATTGTCACTCCTCCCTTCCAACAGGTATTTAAATTTAGATCATTATATCCGATCACCCGAAGCTAATAAATTTGAAATTTTAGATGTATGACTTAGTGGGATTCTTATCTGTGATGACATTGTCTTTAATTTAGGATTATTTTTTTGTGAAAAATGCAGCTCTTGGATGTCAGAAATGGAAACTTTACTAGAATTTTTGGCTCGTTTAATTTAAGGCACCTTTTGTTCCTTTAGACACTGACAATTTTGAAAACTGGAGCATTTGCAGCTACAACTTGCTGTAGATTAAAGACTGCGAAGATCAAGGCGACAGTAAACAAGTCACATTGTCGCGTCTCTATTCACATTGCATTGCTTGAGAATGGTAAGGTATACTCCAAGAAGCACTAAAGCTCAAGTGGCGCGACTAAAATTTAAAGTACGATGTCCATTTTTTTTACTGTATTATAAATAGTATTTGGCTCGATTAGATAGCTAAACATTTATTTATAAAGAGGGAGAAGGCGGATGATTCTTTTATAGCGCATACATTTTGTGTTTGAGTTCTTGCAACGCTAAGACCAGCGGCATAGCCAGAAAATATGCTCGGGGGGGGGGGGGGGGGATCAGTGAGCTTAAGTAGGACATTTGTTTTTCTGGAGAGAGGGACAGTCGGGGCTACATATATTTCATGATATTGTACCTAGCATAGAAGACGGAAAAGCGCCGCAGACAAAGAATTTTCGGGGCCACGTCCAAAGTTCGTTTAAAATTCATCTAACTACTATCTAATTTCGAAAATTAAATTATTACCCCTCCCCCTCTGCATTGTTGGATTAAATTTGTTTTTTTTCCCTTTTTTTTAATATTTATAGCTGGCTCTTTATTAAAAAAAAAAACATTTTTTAAAATAAGTAAAAAATATGAATATTGGGTGTCAATCCAAAATTTTAACATAAGACGCATGTATGACTCTAACCAGCGTTTTTCGGAGGCTTTGTTTTTCATGAATAAAAATAAGTAAATATCGCTTACCACTCCAAAATTGATGATTTTTTCAGAAATCATGTATTTTAGGAGCGTAGATCTAAGAGCAGTTTTTGGTGTAAATGTTTAGGTTTTCAAATATTCCTTAAAAATTTCGTTTTTTATATTCATAATAAAGCATTCTCGTTTCTTCCCGCACTATTTTTTATATTATAAATTATCACACTTCTTCCATGAAAAATGTTTCAATTCAAATTTTTCTCTTTAAAAATAAATACCTAATTGTTTTTCCTTTTTTACTGAAGAAATATTTTATTCAATGGGTTTTGTTGATTTAAAATTGTTCTAAAAAGAAAAAATGAACAGACAAGTATATAATAGAGAAATACTATAAAATATAATTCTTTTTACTCGTTTTCCTTTAAAACTGGATCATAAATCAATAAATAAAACGACATGCGTTCAAAACCTTTAAGTCTATACAAAACAAGACTTTTAGAAGGAAAAGTTTAAAAATTTCCTACAAGACCTTTGTAAGCTAAGCCAAGAATACATTATTTAAAGATTTAACTTAAGAATCCAAGCGTGAGACGAAAAATTAGGTTGCAATTAGACTTTTAGACACGAGCTCCCCTTAATACGCCACTGGCTAAGACTGTTAACTACCCCCTCACAAAATTTAAAAAAAAAATCGGTTTACCCTACTTAGCACCCTTTAATCTGTTAAACGTAGGCGAAATGTATTGTTTGGTTTAATGAATAATGATACATGAAATTTTAAACCGTATAGCTTGGTTGTATAAAGTGCCATATTCTAATATAAATAGGTATTACTATTGACTAAATTAAACTTTCACCAATTAGACTTTCACCAACCACTGGAACAAGCCGAATTTAAAAGTAACTTTGGAACGAATGACCTGCACCTACAAGTAGTAGGTTCCTATAGTTAAGGAGGCAAAAAACTTGGGTATTTATTTTGACGAAAGCCTTACTTTCGAAAAACTTTATCACCTAAACAAAAATTAACCGGCTAAAACTAAATATTACTTATGTAACACTCTCGTATTGTCTTTGTTCGATTATGGAGATGTAGTATACAGTGACTCATTGACGGCTGGGCTTACTTACTTTGTTCAAAAGATTCAAAATTCTTGTATGCGACATTCATTTAACATTCCATTCAGAAATCATATAACTCCTTATTTAAATAATAACTCTATTTTAAATATGAGGAATCGTAGAAAGTACCACATGTATGCTTTTATATATAGACTACTAAAAAACGGAGAACCTCAGTATTTAAGAACAAACTTCCATTCTTATGTACATCCTCATCGTACAAGAAATGTAAATAAATATACAAAGAAGGGAAGTTTAGCCTTATATTTTATTTTTGTTTATCTAATTTTGAGTTATTATCGGTTTTGACTTGGAAACTCCTCGCATTTTAAAGCGTCCTTTTTACTCAAAAAAAGTTTTTGTCCATCTCTTTCTTTCTGCTCTTCTTTCTCTTGCGCCTGGGTCGGTCGTTGCCTTGCTAAATCTTTGTTGGACTTACATAGCATTTTAGTAGGTAATCTATATTATATAAATTTTAGTTATAATTTTTGGGGCTATACTGCACAGGCACAGTTTATCTGTACCTTGTGAGACCGAATTTTTAATAATCGATGTATAGCCCAATTTATTATTAACTTCAGTTACATTGATTTGTAGATTATAATTTTTTGTTTATGATAAATAAATTATTTGAGTTTGAGTTTGAAGTAATAAAGTCCTTGATAGAGAAAGTTATAGAATACAAAAAACCGTTTAATATTAATATTTGTAGACTTTGAGAAAGCATTTGAATCAGTCCAGCATAGCTCTATGTTAAGAGCGCTTACGGAATGCAGTATTGATCATAGATACACAACCCTTCTTCAGAATATATATATAATAGTGCTACAGCTGCAGTCAGAATGTATAATGGCGACACCCACACATTCCCCTTGGAGAAGGGTATTAGACAAAGAGACACCATTTCTCCTAAACTATTTACCGCTTTGCTGCAGAGCGCCATGAAGAACAACAATTGGGAAAATATTGGAGTCAACATCAATGGGGAGTATCTGAATAACCTGGAGTTTGCAGATGACATAGTTCTTATTACAGACCGAGTAGATCATGCATGTCAGCTTCTTCAAGATCTTCAAAGTTCTTGTGCACAAGTTTGCCTTAAAATCAACTTCTCGAAAACACAATATATGACCATCCTTGTACTGGCCAAAAATATTTCAACGTTTGGCAGGCAAATAGAACAATATAAATACTTAGGCCAGTAGATTAAATTCGGAAAAAACAACCAGACCACAGAATTAAACAGAAGAATAGGATTGCCATGGGCAGCTTACGGAAAATTGAGGGATGTCTTTAAATCAGATATTCCCATGTGCTTAAAGAGGAAAGTCTTTGATCAGTGTGTACTCCCAGTTCTAACATATGAAGCAGAAATATTGACCCTTACCAGAAAGGTCATAAACAAAATCCAGGTAACACAGAGAGCAATGGAGCGATCACTGCTGAATATATCCCTTAAAGACAGAGTTCCAAACTATATAATCAGGGACAGAACCAGTGTTACAGACGCAGTCGAAAGAATTACAACGCTGAAATGGAATCCTTGTGTGATTTTAAGAAGAAAAAATAATATTAACGTATGTCCTTAAGCTCATTTATTTTTGAACTACAAATTTCATCAAAATATCGAAAGCAGTCTCAATGAACCAAAGAAAAAAAAATTTTTTTTGTTTTTATTTTTTTATGCAAAAAGGGTGCATCATACGAAAGTAAGTCTAGGAACCAAATTTATTCGAAAATAAATGAGGATTTTAAATATAAGTTTAGAAAAATCAGTGGCATATCATTTTTTTCTTTAAAAATATTCAGTTCAAACCCCGTACGGACGTCACTGGTAAAAATTAAAAAAAATATTTTAAGTAAAAAAATGCTCCTTAATGATTAAGAGGTGTGTACAAAATTTCATAAAAATAAATATAAGTAATATAATAATTATGATAAAAAAGTTATATTTTTTTTAAAATGTTAACACCCTGTAGCTCAAAAATAAATAGCTTTAGGACATATTTTAATATTAACTTTTCTTCTTAAAATCACCCAAGGATTCAAAAAAACCTTAAGTATTAGCCCTACTATTTATTATTTTTATTAACATTGATAATGAAAAATTGTGTTTTATAAAAATTGTTGGAAATGACCACGTGCCCATCTAATTTAATTTGATTATTTTAATTAAGAACGGTGTGCCTGAGAAGAAAAACGCAAGAGACCATTTTTATGCAGAATTAACCAGGCTAATCCGAAATAATATTCACATGAAAAAAAACAGTGGCGTCCCACTTTTTTTCTAAAAAATATTCTTTATTTAAAATTTTAAAAATTATTCTATTCGCGATAACGCTGAAACGAACGGAGATATCGAGCTGCGGTTTTAATATTTTTTCTAGAAAATTGAATTTATTTTTCGATAATGGTATCATAATTATATCGTATGCTTTATTTTTTCGGAGTAAAATCAAAAAATGTGGTGTTATTACTAATTGCGCCCTCTAGCATTTTTTTTAGATTTATTATGAACAACTAAATATGATTGGTTAAAGTGCATACATTTCTCTTCCAAATAGTTTTTAGTTTGCTAAAATCGGATAAGTCGTTTATAAGTTACAGCGATTTAACTAATTACACTTTCAACAGCTTCCCCTTCTCTTATTAAAGTCGGTACGCCAATGAGCATAAGACTAAAATGATGTATAATTGTCCAAGCTTTTTAATGGTGTTCTCAAAGATATACCTTAATTTGGAATTTTCGGAGATATGGGAACTTTTATAATTTACTTTTCAATTACGCCCTCTTGCGGCAAAATGCGGAACTTAAAAATTATTTTCAGGATTTTCTAATGGCCACTTTTTTTCCTGAATTTCTTTGCCCAGTAGTTTCTGAGATATGGCCGCTCGTCACCCTTAATGAATCACCCGGTACTAAGTGATAAATTTTAATTTCATTGTATTTAAATAATTTTATGTTACCAGGCAATAAAATGTGATTTTGTATTTTATGATAATAATTATTATATAGAATACTAGAAATGGTATACAATGAATTATAACAAAGCCAGTTTGCTCAATGAAGTTGACAAATTTGTTAAAATTTAAATATTGATTGTGGGACGAACAATTAATATGATTAGGAATAGAAAAGTATTTTTTTAATCTTCAACCCGATAACCTTTAATGATATTAAAATTATCTTCTTTTTCCTAGCCGTAACATTAAAATTATATTATTTCTAGCGAAATTAATGTTACATTGTATAAATATTTTTATCTGAAAATAAAGAAAAACAAAAGTCTAAAACGCATTAAAAAAAATAGTAAATTACAAGTATCTTTATATCATATCGCTGTCCATGAGTGAAATTTTCACTATGACTGGTCAGAATTATATCAACTATTATTAGCGTTTAAATAGATCTAATATAATGTCCAGTCACCTAGCCTTACCAGTAGATCCTCCAATAAAATCACAAATATTGCCTATAGGAAAAATAAGTTTGGGACCGGGAATATTCTTCAAATATTTTTAATCACGTTTAGTCTTCCTGGATATGAGAATCCATGTTAACACAAATACCGGGTGATTCACGACGAGCTTGCATTAGAACTTTTGAGGAAATTACTGAAAATATTTTTTTGCAAATCTGTAGGTTTAAGTTTATCGATATGCTCTCTTAAACTAAAATATTAACATGTTTTTGTCACTTCCGGTTATACCGGAAGTAGCTTCAACTTACATTTTTTAAATACAATGTAGCATTTTTTATTATATTCTTGATTTTTGCATTAAATTATAATTTCATTTTATGAAACACGTTTTTTACCTAAGTCCACTAATTTCTGAGATATCTGCATATTTTGTAATTATTTCTTAAATGCATAGCGATGAAATTATACGTATATATTTTTTACTTTAGCTCCTGGACTAAATTTTCTTTGTTATTGTGTAGTTAAAGAATCAACAAATCTCAAAAAATAATTAAACTTGGCATAAAATATACAGGTAGGTCACAATAAAATTAAGGGCTCATTGAAAAACTTTAAACAATAAAAACTTTCCTATTTTAAATGGAACACCGTGTATATTTTTATTTTATATGATTGTAAATTAACTGCTCTTTAAAAATGCTATAACCTTTTCTATACCTATATCAATGCATTTTAGACATGTACATTTGTTTTCATGGCACGTTTGAAAAATCGTATTTGAAAAAAAACTTGATATTCTAAGAAAACGCGTTGATATAGGTATAAAAAAGGTTATAGCAATTTTAAGGAGCAGTTAATTTACCATCATATAAAATAATAATATACAGGGTGTTCCATTTAAAATAAGAAAGTTTTTAATGTTTAAAGTTTTTTACAATGAGCCTTTAATTGTGACGTCCCTGTATATTTAATGCCAAGTTTAATTATTTTTTGAGAATTGTTGATTTTTTAACTATACAATAACAAAAAAAATTAGTTCAGGACCTAAAGTAAAAAATATATACGTATAATTTCATCGATATGCATTTACGAAATAATTACAAAATATATATATATATATATATATCGCACGAGGAAGTAAACTGAGCACGACGCCGTAGGCGGAGTGCTCAAAATTCTTAGCGCAATATGGAAAATCCACTCGAGTTGTACAGTATATTTTTCTACGACTTAACTTCCGAACTTCATGCTAAGAATTTTAAAGAATTATTTAAATTAGGCATCATAACTTGTCTTTTAGGTTGGCCATGAACTTGTGAGACCGATAATAAGAAACACTTGAACAAAAATTCATTTTGTTGGCAAACCCATGGACAAAATTACACTGTAACATATTTATCGATTTGGGTAAGTTCTTATATTTAAACAAACTTATTTTTGAATATATCTATCTTTCTCACATTTAACTTTTTGCAGAATAACAGACAAAAAGCGATATATGTATTAATAAAAACGAACAATTTATTTTCTCAACCAGGTAACTTGATCAATATTGTTTTACTGAAATGCACAGAAGAAAAATAGGTTTTTTCGGGTTTATTTCTGCTTGCGTAAAGAATTATAACTCCGAAAGTATAACAAAATAGCTGTAGAATGTGTTTTAAGCAGTTAAAAATGGATTTTGTGCATTAATATGAATTTTTAACGTTCGCTATGGTCAAATTTTTCAAAATAATCGCCAATTTACAAACTAGCAACACTGTTAACGTGGAAAGAGAAAACGAGAAGCGGCAATAGTGTATGTAGAAATAACATAACCTTAAAAATGTTTGTAAAAAATGTTGTTTTTTTCTAGAAATCTTATAATTTCGTCTGTTTTATCGAGTTATCTGTTCCACCATTTAAGGAAGAATTACCAGTTAATTTTCTATGTTTCTTGAGTATAATAAAAAATTTAAGATCAATTTAGGTTCGATCCCCGTTCAAAATATATCGGAAAATATTCCCGTGCACAAATATTTATAATAATATATATTATTTATATGGAAAAAAATTACCAAGGTTAGTAAGAAAACGTTCATTTGGTAGGCATATAGTACATTTTATGCAAAGCTTGTAGTAATTGTCTAGAAATGAGTAGAAATAGAGATATTTTTGAAATAAGAAAGTGCGTCTGTGTGCAAATCTTTAGTTCGGCAGAAAATAATAATTTGGTAGAAATATATTTTGGTATTAATTTTGTTATTATACCTTCAATTTTTTGCACCATTTCGTGTACTCTTTAGGAAAATATTGTGTATACACATAGATTGGAATCTGGGATAAATGTTTTGATTTAAATTTAAAAAGAACAAATTTCATGTGACAGATTTACATATTTTTGAAGCATATTGTTAACCTAACTTCTCTCAACTGTCAGAAAACGAATTTACAACTTGTAAATTTGGCTTCTCTGTAATTAACTAATGTAATTGGTCAGTTTCATAACCTCACTAGGATGGATATAAAACTTTGCCGCACAGTTAACTGGAATAGCCTACTTTACTCGCCACTTAAGTGTAAAGGAAACAGCAAATTTCCATGTGGGAATAGAAAAAAGTTTATTAAACATTGTTACTTTAGCCAACAAATTTATTTTTTAAATGACCATTTTTTATTTAACAAAAGTACAAATATCATGTTCAAGCATGTGGGTATAAGATAAAAATACTAAACCATATTTTTTTTAACTGTTCTAACATTTTTCTGATTTGGTATTAAAATTTTACATGCTTACTTTAAAAACATCAATCAGATCACAGTACAATGTATATAAGAATAAATTTATCACAATAATATTTACAAAATCTAAAACAATATACACAATCAAATTAAAATAATTACAATTAATAATAGTTATGATAATATGAACACAGGATTTGATCTATTTTCTATGGTATTCAACAGCGACGGCTAATTTTTTGTTATAAGTACTTATTCTCCTCTATAAGTTGGTTTAATTAGATTTTTAATACGATGTGTCCTTACACCATTACACAACTCCTCAAAAACATAAAAGTTTCACTTCAAAAAAATTAGATAAATTTGCACTAATAGTATATTATTGACCAAGGTTTAGACAGATATTATTGACCGAGCGTCGAGACGTGAGGGCAATAATAGTTGTATAAACCGTGGTAAATATATAATTTTTTTCACTAGGTACTAATACATTTACAACATTAAATTATTAATAAAAGTTAACATACCTTCTTAGGGTTGCTTCTGTTTTTTCAGTCAAGTTACTTTTTCTTTGAAATTTGCAGCATTTTTTTTATCTTGTCAGATGGCATTCTAAGTTGTCAGTATTTGTCGATTCATGAAAAAATTCAAGTCTTTTTGATAAAATGAGCAAAGAAACTATTACACTGATACGTGCACTCCTACAGAAATGAGGGTGGAAGCACAATAAATTAATGATGAATTGTTACCCCAAAAATCTAAGGTTTTGTATTTAAAAACCTACTCAGTATTTAAGGACTGGTACCAAACAAAGAAAGCTGGAATACCTGGTTGTCTATACATGACGTTTTCATATATTTTTAAAATAAAAAAAGGTCAAGTTGCCTGTTTTATATTGTTTCTACCAGAAGCCTCTATTATTGACCGTTGTCAATAACGACGGTTAATAATAGAGGCTTCAGGCAAAAACAATATAAAACAGGCAACTTGGCCTTTTTTATTTTAAAAATATATGAAAACGTCATGTTTAGACAAATCGACAAATACTGACAACTAAGAATGTCATCTGACAAGATAAAAAAAATGCTGCAAATTCCAAAGCAAAGGTAACTTGACTAAAAAAACAGAAGAAACCATAAAAAGGTATGTAACCTTTAATTAATAATTTAATATTGTAAATGTTTTAGTAGTGAAAAAAACAATATATTTCCCACAGTTTAGACAACTATTATTGCCCTCACGTCTTAATTTAAAATCGACGCTCGGTCAATAATAGTATCTGTCTAAACCTTGGTCAATAATATACTATTTAAATAAGATAAATTTGCACTTTTTCTTATTGATGATAAATCAGAAACGTGTTATTAATACTAGGTATGATACGTCATCGAATTATAAAGAAGAAGGGGAATTTAGAAATAATAAAATTAAATTTCCCGTCTATTTAAGAAAGCAAATCTGATGATGGTTTTGAAAAAAGAAAGGTTGGATTAAAAATCCAATTACACCAACTTGTAGAGGACAAAAAATGGTAATGAAAATGTTAACTTTATATTAATATATCTCTTTAAATAGGGTAAAAAAAACAAAATCGCGAAAATTCAACGAATATTTTCGGAAGGATTTTTTAAATTTGAAAACACAATGTTGAAGAATTTAGTAAGGCGCACCTTTTTTCTAACTTAACCCCCTTATCTGGGACCTGTATAGAAGCCACCACTGGAATTTAAACCTATTAATTACAATATTATTTATTAAAATACCCTGAAATGCTACACACATTTTGATATAAATAAAATTAATATGATCAAGAATGGAGTGGTTAAACACGAAAAACTATTTTAACTAAATACCTATCTTCTAGCTACATATGTATATCCTATCCCTCTAAATTACTAGAATTATGTTTAAACTTTTATGAAAAATCTCTTTTCTTTAGTTTGATTTTAATACCATTTTTGGACTTAAGAACAGTTTCTGCTGCTAAAATAACGTTATGCTCTGGAGTGGCTGGTAGAAGTTCAAAATTAAGTAAAAGTTTAGCTAGCGTAAATTTCATGTTTAGCATGGCAAATTTCTGGCCTGAAAAAAAAACGTGTGTTAGATTAAAATAATGGTACCTGAAACTCAAATATTATATATGGCTGTGATACCACGTAGTGAGTAAAATTTCTACTCGTAACCATGATAATACAATGAAAATAAACATCTACGTTCAGGCTCGTTCTTGGCGGATATACAGGGTGCTACAAATTCGTGCGCGTACAAGGGGATCTCGAAAACGGTACAAGATACAAAAATAGTTAAATTGAGGCTAAGTTGCATATTTTGAGGCTTAATTATTTGGTAAAAGAAAATTGTAAATATTTGGAATACTTTCGGAGATATCCGAAAAAAACAGAAATTTTTAGTTTTGGTTTTTAATTTTTTGTGCCTTCATATTTGCCTTGGGGAAAAAATTTAAAAAAAAAATTTTTTATAGCCGTTTTTTATGTTCTACAAGATGGCATAAGTAGTTCTTTGACGACGTTTCGTTCTTCACTTCAACTCAATTTTTTAAAATACGAACATAAAATTTTAAATACAGTTTTAGGAACTTCTAAGCTTAAGAAATTTAATACAATTTAAAGTTTTTTGAAATTTTAACGTTTTGTCATTTAATAACACATTTTTTTTATTTTCTTTTTATACCATTACGGGATTTTATACAACCCGTCCAATTTTACTCAAAGAGGCCTTATATTTGATATTTACTTAGAAAAAAGATTCAAAGTCTCGGCTTCAGTAATTTTTCTGTCTGTTTATTTTTGTTAAATATTTCGTCTAAAACTAGAATCATCAGATTTTATAAACCGAAAGACATGAATTCAGAAAAAAGAAGTGTCCTTTCATTTCGTCAGAGCCATCCTTAGACGCGTTTCGCCGTATCATAGCTTATCAGTAAGACTAGGGTAGAAAGAAAAGAACAGTGGGGCAACTGTTTAAATAGCAAAAGACAGACACCTTTATTTTAAATTTCATTTAAAAAGTTCTTTCATTTACCCAATTCGAATGGATATGTTTTAAAAAATAAATAAATTTTGCTGGTATTTATATTATAATTATATTTTTTTTCAGATTTTTGAATTTTTTTTTGAGATGTACAAAGTTTTATGAATTTTTAATTTGTTCTTAAATAAAGTATTTTTTAACGGTTTATTTTTTATTTGTGGACTACACAACCATTTTTTTTCTAATTTTTGCAATTATTAGTACTTTTAATTTAGAGGGGATACCTTTTAAAGGCTTCCTAAGTGCCCTTAAATGTCAAATTTTGACATATGACGGGTTCATTATTTGACAATCTATACGGTAGAGTAATATTTTTTTTTATTTTTCATTAACCCGCGAAAAGACTATTTTAATATGGAATTTTATTGCTGGTTTATTAAATTTTTTTGTGTCAATTATCATGGCTTTAATAAGTAGGCCAAATTTAATCTTTCTAAACATTATATCTTAGAAAATATGCCGCACTACGGAATGATCGACGTACGTCTGAGTGAAAACAATCCTAAAAAAACAAATAATACGTAAATTATTTAAAATTCATTTTCATACAGGCACACAACCCCCCAAAAATCGGCCCTGTCTGTTTGCTTGCCTTATCGGTTTTTTTTCTCTTCGTTTGCTGCCAGGGCCATTCCCGAAGGGACCTACAGCTTAACGTGGGTTCCGAACCACGATCCTCGGTCATGCGACACCCCCAAGGGCTTTCAGCCCTTGGTTTCTTGTCATTAAATGACCAACCGATTGAGGAGAGTGTATCTTCTTCCGCACCCTACGAAATGTCCGATCTCATCCGGCCTGGTTACCGGCGTGAATGGGGTGGGTTGGGAGATGATAAATTTTACACTCTTACCTGCATTCTTAAATCCACTGAATTTCGGACATACTTTTTTTATTGTACGTATGTCCACTCCGGGAATCGAACCAGGGTCGCCACGGTCGAATGCCAGTAACTTACACTGAGAGAAGATTCTTGCTGTCCTTATAAAAATCTTTATACCGCTTATAAAGAAAAATGCTAACATAGGGGACAAAAGAAAAACTACCTGAGACAGTAAAAGTAATTTGGCTGTAATTTATTTGCTGTCGTAATAAAGTCACTTTATAAAGAATGATTACTTAGCTCAAGTAAACAAAAATGTTGTATTGGCAAAGTAACTAACCATCGGCTATAAAGAGACTTTGCTAGAACAATAAAGATACTTTTCTACGCCATCCGCATCGTTTTCGAAACAAGAATTTTTTTTTCAATATCAGTATAACATTTTGCTATATTGGAAAGATTTTTTTATTTATTTCAAGAAAGTTACTTTGCTGGGTCAGAATGTACCTACTTACTTCAGGAACTCTTTTTTAGCTAAGGTAGCAACTAAGCATTGCTATAATAGTAAAGTGGTTTATTATGACAGCACCACTTATTTGCTATAATATGTGGGGTGGCCCAAAAAGGAAGCCGTATATTTTGTTGAATTTTTAATATACTCTAGAGAACATATTATGCTTAATAACACATTTATATAAACCAAGTTTTTTTACTTTGGGTACGTAAGTTTCAAAAAATTTTGATTCATTTAAAATTGTGTTATTAAAAATAATATTTTCCATGCTATATCAAAAATTTAACATAGTATCAAGCTTATTTTTCATGTAACGCCAGCATATTTTATATCATGCAACACGTCTGAATAGGTTGTCAAAGATTTGAAACTAAAAAAAAAATATTTTTCTCTTTATTATTTAATACAACAGAAAACAATACTTCATAACCTAAAAATAGTTTCAGTTTTAGCTGCTTAAAAAAACAATAATATTTTACTGCTTCTTTCTTTGAGTGGTTAAAACATATCTTATTAAAAAATATCTGTTCACTTTAAATTTAAACAAATATCCAAAAGGGAATGCCGAAAAAACTTTTTTCTGCATCTAGCCCGAATATTAGGTAAACTAATAATTACATTGTATTTTATTTAGAAAAAGAAAGTATTTTATTTTTGAGATATTTCTTAAAATCTTCCTTTTAAAAATCATACCGTGTTTAAAACTTTGGTAAGTTGTCTTTTAGTTTAAGGACTTTTATTATGAATAGCATTTGCTAAAGAATTACTAATTTTCTTTTCTCTAAAACTTGACTCACACAAAAATTATTATTAAATAAACAACTGTTAAACTAAACATATAACATAAAACTAAAAGAACTTTGGTCTTTTAACACTGATATTAAAAATCTACACTGTCATTGATGTCACAATCCAATAAAGCACTGCACACTGGAAACATTTTTGAGCCAAGACAATGTTTATCGGAAAAAATGAGACAAATGTTGAGTCATAATGGTCACCAACAACAGCCACCGATGCGACGATTTTACTTTATGAAGGAACGAGCATCTAATATCAGGAAAAGAATGAAAACCTGAAGACATGTGGAGACAGGAACGGGACGACTGATGCGTAATATTAAAATTGGCCCAATCAGACTAAATTTGTCACCACGAAATAATCCGATTCGAACCGAACAGTTACGAATTCCCCAATTCCAACAAAAAATTTTGCTACCCCTGTAAAAACTCTTTAGAGCGCTAGAAAAGATTTTTTTATAAAGATTTTTTTCAAAATAGCAAACTGCATTACTTCCTCAGCAAAGCAAATAGTAGTCCTAGAAAATAATTTTTTTATAAAGACTTACTTAGCTGTTATCATAATGTAAGTTTTCTATAATAGCAAAGGTTTTTGTAACGGATATAAAGAGTTTTCAGGTAAATTATCTCTTTTGCAATAAGAAATTCATTTTGCTATCGTAGGTTGAAAATTTAATATTACAGCCAAAATAATCTTAGCAAAGAATTTCTTGCTGAAGCTTTTCTCAGTGTACCTCTGAGCCACCGCCGCGGTGCTTCTAGTTCTAGTGTTACTTACCCACCAATCCTATCATATCTGATCCCAAGTCGGGAAATTACGGAATATTAACTACTTAAGTTTTTTTGTAAATACACAAAGTAGGTATTTTGTTGGAAATATTGTAAAAACATTTTTAACATAATTATTTGTTTATTTATTCCTTCAAGTTGCTACTGAAAACAAATATGCCTTGCGTATTTCTATTATATTTTAAACTCGATTTTAAATGTATAAAAGGATTTAAGTCTTACCAATACAATTTCGAGGTCCAGCACTAAATGGTAAATAGGAAAAGGGTTTATTATCCATATCCAAAAATCTTAAAGGATTAAATTTTTCTGGTTCTTCATACACTTTGGGATCACGATTAACGGAATAACAAACAACTACAAGAGTGACGCCTTTTGGAATGACCTTGTCACCTTAAAATAAAAAGATTATATATTACTTAAATAAGTAGATATAATATGATTTATTATTATTATAGATGATAGTTTATAGCCACTGGGAGAAAGTACTATAAAATGTTTCCAAAACGGACGGGGCGCCATGGATAATGCATTTCCAATTGTAAAATAATCTGTAATAACTATAAATAAAGTTTGTTCGTAAGGTTTTCATCAATAAAAAATGGTCCAATAATATTATGGCCTATATTAACCTCACAAATATTAACTTTTTCTAATCTTTGTGTGTTTGCTTCGACAATCCATAATAGGCAGACCAATATAATATACTCCGTAGCTATGCGTAGCCAAGAATAAAGGTTTAATCAGAAAACAGAATATTACGGGTAAAATAAGATTTCGCAGTACATCTTTCTATCAGAATTTGGCAAAACTCATTTTGTCTAGCGAATTCGAAGAAAAATTTGATAACTTTTTATTTATCACCTTACAATGAATATCTTTCCAATTCCACAAGTGAAGATAATATTATTCACTTTTCTGAATTTCAAAGAAGAATAATTAACTTAATTTTTTTACAAAAATCTATTATTTTGAGATTTAATACTAAAAAATAATTACTGAAAGAATGAGAAAATAACAATAAAGTTATTATAATTTTAGGAAAATACCATAAAAACATTTCAAATTTCAGTACTTAATTATTGCATTTTGGCGCTAAAGAACAAAGCCAAAGTTTTCGAAAAAAATCTTGATTTTTTTGGAAAAAATATAACCTAGCACTTGGGCAGTTCTACATTGGGTAAAGAAAAAAATACTTTGTTATAATTTAATAACGCAAGAAGCCGTTTTAAAATTATTATAAAAAAAAACTATTTCAAAATTGTAACATCACGGCTGTATAGATGCTAAACTAAGTCACTTTGTACTATGATAAGTTTTTTAAATTGGCTTATTTTGATCTAAGAAATATATGATAGGTTGTGGTAAATACGTTTTGCAAACCCCTTGTATATTAAAAAACAAAGCGTTTTGTTCACGAATTACCTTTTACTGACATAAAGTTAAATTGTACATCCCGTTGCATAAACAAGACTTTATTAAATCAAAATGGAAAAAACCTGTTATAGATTCGTGCTATTAGCCTTACCATCAAAAATTGTATCCTCAGTTGTAACTCTAGAATACATTGGTACTGAAGGATATAACCTTAGCGTTTCCTTAATAACAAGTTCCAGATATTTCATTTCCTGAAGATCCCTATATGTAACTTTGTCTCTATCTCCTAGTACTTCCTTTAGTTCCTGCAATGCTTTTTGCTGTAAAATATTGGGTAACTTATTTATTTTTCTAATTTTGACATTTTTAAAAGGTTATTAACTAAGTAAAATTTGGAAACGTCTTCATTTTACTATTAATTACAGTGAAAGTGAAAAATAGAGTCTCTTCTTCCCATCCTCTAACCTCAGATTCAATAACATAATCTTTTAAGATGAGTTTTTATCAGGACATAGTTTACATACATTTTAAGTGATTTTGAAATGCATAACATATTATAATTATTATAATAAGAAATAAATGAGGCGAATCACAATTTTAAGAGACTCCAGAGCTATGTATAGTTATGTAGGTATTTTTCAGAATTATTTAGTGATCCTTTTTTACTGCAGGCTTTTATTTTATTTGATAAACAGCAAAATTGTGTTTAAAATATAAAATCAATATCGATATAGGGCAAACCCCAAACAATTTTTTTTAATATAACAAAGAATATTCATTTTTTTTTACGGTTCGCCGACTACGTAGGCCATCTTGAACCGGTCATCGACCACAAATGTGATCTACCGACTGGGGAGTGTGAAACGGCACCTTCATCCTACGAGATATCCGATCTCATCCGGCCTGTCCGGCGTGAATAGGATGGCTAGGTGTCGATTCATTTTACACTCTTCCCTGAGGCAAGAGCACGCCGTGTTCCCAAGCGGTCACCCGCCCAAGTACTAACCGCGCTCGACACAGCTTAACTTCGGTGATCTGCGGAAACCGGTGCTTAATATGTCGACAGGCCCTTGCCCAAAGAATTTTAAGTTTAGCTTATTTAAAAATACCAAAAAAAAACCAACGAAAACCTAATCGAATAAATAATTGGACAATTCCATAATGAACTGTCATTCATACCTAATATACGTGGTGAAGTTATAAATTTTGATATTTCTGGAATTAACAGTCGAACAACAGTGCGATATTGCCCCATCGCATGAGCAACATTTATTACCTCATTGGGAGAAGGGGCAATTCAATGCAATGTAATTATCCGTTCTTTAATATTTTTTATTAAATAACGTCATCACGTATGCATCAATCGCAAAGCAAATTTTTATGAAAAATAGAATTTTTGTATTCTTTGCACTGAAATTTTATTTTAAGCTTTTTTTTAAGACGAAATAATTATTAGAATACTAACCTGTACATCAGGGTAATTGGCTAAACAGTACATAGCAAAACTATTCGCTGAAGCAGTTGTATCATGTCCCTAAAAAATGAGATAGTCGTAACTAAAATTATTTTTGTAAAAGGCGGTCTGATTTAAAGTAATTTATTATAATCAAATATAATAATAAAGTCTTAAACATCATCAGTCATATACACTAAGAAAGAAAAAACTTTGTATTTCAGTGTAACTGTTTATTTAATGACGCCAAGCGCTTTCGGCCTTATTTACTTAAGGCCATCATCAGGGCTTAACCCTAAAAGTAAGTATAAAATTTAGAAGTTCTAAAATAACAATAAAAGAGTGTACTTACTAGTCAAAAAGAGTTTAGAAAGCGATGCTTAAAAAGTTTTTGTGGTACATAATTTATGTTTATATAGTAACCTAAACTTGGACAAATGACATTTCAAACAATCCAAGTTTAGGTTACTATATAAACATAAATTATGTACCACAAAAACTTTTTAAGCATCGCTATCTAAACTCTTTTTGACTAGTAAGTACACTCTTTTATTGTTATTTTACAACTTCTAAATTTTATACTTACTTTTAGGGTTAAGCCCTGATGATGGCCTTAAGTAAATAAGGCCGAAAGCGCTTGGCGTCAGTAAATAAACAGTTACACTGAAATACAAAGTTTTTCCTTTCTTCAGAACACAGTGTACAACCAACTCCACATATTTACTTTTTATATACACTAAGGCCTAATTTTATAAAATCTTCTTAAACCTTAGTATAAACCTAGGTTTAAACCGAAAAATAAGTCTAAAATAGAAATGTCAGAACTGGTAGTTTTATAATGTGCGATTGACAACAAAGTACAATTTAAGAGTAATTAATATACTTATAACTTGTAGTGGCGGCTCGTGGTCTTAAAAAGTGGTGAAGAGCTAAGTATAGTGCGGGTACTTAAACAAACATTGACTAAAAACCCGTGTAACAAAACGTCTCTCTTATCCCCATCTATCCAACGACTGAATGAAATTTCCACAAATTACAAACTATGTTATTAATTGGGTTCATTTTTAAAACACACAACTAAGTAGGTACGTAAGCTACTAAATTAACTGAAAAATAAAAACAAAACTTTTTAATCACACAGTAAATCACGTAAAAACGATATCTATAACAGTAAGTTTCGCGAAGCATCAAAATAAATACCTTAAGGTTAGGCGAACAAATGCTAAAACATATACGACTGATCTATTTTTAAATTGCCCTTTATCATAATGCAAATTGTTACATGCTGTTTTCGTGACTGATGTCATGTAACCATAGCAAAGGTGAATATCAAAGCCATGTTGGACGTTGGATCTTCACTTTCTTTGAGCTAACGGATATGGTCGCTGGGGCGCGCCAAAATGCACGAATGTTTATAACTATTGTCCATCGGAGTTAACCGTGGTCCTATTATGTATAGCTACATTCGGATTAAATAATATTATTAATTAGAAACATAATTATTTTTTAAGGGCTAAAATGGTAGCTTTATTGGTACATTAATATTTAATATTGTCGAAAAACTTTCTTCCTGGTTTTATTTATTTTTTTTTTGGTGAAGAGCGCTTTTACCTAATTCACCTGACGAGCCGCCACTGATAACTTATTATCAGTGGCATCATGACATCACTTTTAACTAGAACTTTGCTGTTAATCCCACATTATAAAATTGCCACATTGGACATTTCTTTTAATTAAATTGGACCTCGGTTTAAATCATAGACGTTTTTTTGTCTAATTTTATGAAGTCTATGTGGTAATCTTCTAAGGACTTTGAAAAATGTATTTTTTAATTATACACTATCCACAGATAGAAAACTGGTATATGGGGCTTTCTGGTGGTCAAATTTTGATGCTTCTAATTAAAAAACAATCCCCTTATGTTGGGTTCCACAGAGATTTTTGATCGGAATTAACTAACCAGCAAGTTTGACTGTGACATAACTGATATTGACAGGCATTATGAACTTAAAATCAAAGGTGCCTGATTAGTAAATTAAAAATTAAGGTAACCCAGCCAGTATTATTGTGAGAAAATTATTTCTGCCAATGTCATGTATGTCACAGCCAAACTTGCTGGTTAGTTAATTATTATTATAATTCTTTGTGCAATTCGAAATATGTGTATTAGGGTGGTCCATCTTCATAGTGGTAAAAAAAATTTTCTTTTTATTTTTTGCCTCTTACCCCCTAGAAGTGTTCCAGTAGGCCAAAAACAATTTGTGTCAAAATTTGGGATTAACTGGATAACGATACCCGATGCCGCATGCAGGTAAAAGATAATAGAGTTATTAACACAAATTACAACAAAAATTTATTGTCATTTAAAAATACCGCAACCATGTGTACCTGCTTTCTTAGAATAGTTTGTTGGATAATAAAAGTGATAAAATAATCCTTTTGTACAAACATCTACCTTTCTGGAAATATTTGTTAATTATATTATTAATATGCATAATTTTATTTTAGTTAGCAAATGTACTTTACGGTGTTAACATTAAGTAGTTTGTGCTTTGTCCTGTCAAAAAGTTATCTTACGATGTCAGCTAAAATATCTTTACCTACTATGTTCCGTTTATTTAATTGGACACTATAGTGTCAATATAGTGAACAATCCTTTCGTAAAGATATTTTAGCTGACATGACATCATGTATACGTCGAAAATTATTGGCAATAAATTGCCTTCCATTAGACAAGCATTACTGGTCCTATTTTACAACATGCGTGAAGTGAAGCTTAGTTCACGTGAAAGTGCCACATTAACTTTTAAAAAAGTTTCAATTTTTTGGAATAAGTCTCGCATTCCGACACGTAGGGATGACCACTGTATCGAGAAGCTGCAGGCGGAGTGGAGGGCACTACAAAAGTCAGTTAAAAGGCCTAGCTCAAAAGCAAAAGAACACTTTTTGTAGAGTTGTTGAAAATAGGTGAAAATAAACAGTTCTTAATTAATCAAAGAAAAAAGAGCTTCCTGACTATATGCATGATATCGATTACCATCTTCTTTCCCAAGAGGAAAGACTGCAGCAAAGTATTCAAGGAAAATCCAGATTAATGCAAACAGTCCTTTCTTCATCATCAACAAGTAGTAGTCCTGGCAAGTCCAGTAATAACGAACATGAAACTGTTAAATCGCAAGAGGAGGTTTTGGAAGAAGAGCCTGGTCCATCAAATCCAAAAAAACAAAGACTTGGTTAAAGTTTTGAAAAAAATAAAACCAAATCAGGAAGGCATTAAACGTTTAATAATAAATTATATTAATGACATTAGAAATAAGAAAATCGAGGACTTTATAAGCAACCAAAGTAAAATGTTTTTTGATAAATTAAACTTGCCTACAGAGTTTTTAACTGATCCAGCAACTTGGAGCGAAAATATTTGGCTATTGTTAAGAAACTTAAAGTTGTAAATGATGCAGCTGAACGAGGTAACAAGCCTATTAGCAAATATAATACACTTTTAACAAAAAACAAGGAACAAAAACAATTTTTGCTCTATTTTTGCTCTAAGTTGTAAAAGATTATAAATCACCTTTCCCAAATGTTAAAAAGGAAACACTCTCAGAAGTTCTTGAGTAATGTAGTAAATACTTACTTTTACATAGTTTTAGTAGGTACTTTTTACATAGTTTTAGTTTAGTATTAGGAATAAATTGCATAGTTTTTCTTTATCAAAATAAATTTTGATTGAAATTAGTTTTTTATTTAATTTATATTTCAGTCAATTATAACTTTTGAAATACTAGAACGCCCTTATATTAACTAAATAGTTAACCAGAAAAAGAATAAGGGTTTGACATTTATGTCATTTATGTATCCAATTTAATCCATTACCTATTATAAGAAGGGCTCGTCCTTAACTTTTGGTCGCTGATTTTTTTATGGGAATATTTTTTTCATCAAATGGAACCATTTTAAGGGGTGTGAGATTAAAATTTCCGAATTTGAAAAACATGGACCACCTTAATGTGTATATTTTCTCACTGTTAAAAAGCATCGCTTTAAACTATTTTCTAAGTCCACCTCGTTCTAAACAGCTAATTTTTGGGGTGCTCGATTGAATAAAACAGATAAATAAAGAGCGAAAACCTTTATAGAGAAATATAATACAGCAAACTTACTGCAAACATAAATGTATCCACCTGTTCCCGAATAAACTTATTAGAGAGAGGCTGTCCATTCTCATCAAGAGTTGTTAAAAGCAAATCCAAAAAGGCCATTCTCTTTTTCAGTCCTATTTCAACCTCTGACTGTTCACTACTTTCCTTGTCATCTGCAGATACTTTTTTCTTATTTTCGACATCAATTTCTTTTTTTCTTCTTTCGATCACAGTATTCGAAACAGAGTGAAGGAGTTTAACATATTTTCTTTCCTTTAAGTGATCAATACTTAAATAGTAAAATGCATCTATCATTTTAAATGGATTAAAAGCCCTTTCTACTACAATTTTGCACATTCCTGCAACAGCGTCGACGTAATCAGCGTTTGAATCTTCTTGAACATTTAATTGAACTCCCATTGCCGTCTCTGAAATTTTTTTAAACATTCCAATGAACTAATGTTTAATTTTTTTTATTACCTAACTAGAGATTAATAAGATGGAAAACAATCAAAATCATGTAACAAGGAAACACACTTAAAATTATGAAAGATTTGCGGGGCATGTACTTTATTCTATTAACTGCGCAATTCTTTTTTTTGCGAGTCGTGCGACCAATTATAATGTTATCTTTGTTCCGATAACTTAAATAAAAAAGAACAGATTAAAAATAGAATACCAGTCTTGAGAGATTAGTCAGGTCGGAGAGTGTCGAATGAAGGCTGTCCCGGGTTTCGCATTGACGTCGATACTGTCTTCCGCGTTTTTTATTGGAGAGCGTATTTTTTTGAATTGTTGTAAATAATTGAATTAATTTAAAAACTGAAACCATAGAAAATTTGATCCTTCCGTTCTCTATACGATAGGGTCAAAATCAAAATTCAGTATAAAGTCCATTATGACTTGCTATATTTAAATCTCGCAATTATCTTTATACGGCGTGTTATGGAATATCCTTAATATATTTAAATGGGTGACTCCTTGGGTGTCCTAGAAAAACACTCCATGGTTTTTTTTTTTTTAAATTGACCATCTAAAAAGTGGGGTAAGGACCCCTAAAATCAGCCCGATGCCAATGAATAAAAGCCATGAACTTCTCAATGTAAAAGAGTGAGAGATACGAGCAAAAGTATAGCCTTGCGAGTGAGAGAGATGGATGTCGCAACGTTGCCAAATAACAAACTGTAAAAATCAGGTGTACAGTAAATAAAACATATGGGTTTAGATGAACTCATGCATTGGCTGTTTAAACTATTTTTTAACTGCTTCACTTTTCAGCTAATTAAAAATAATTATATAAGGAAATAAATATGGAATCATAAGCAGCCTAACATAAAATAGAATAGGTACTCAAATTTTAGATTAAAAGTTGCATTAATAAAAAATAAAGAGTAGATACATATTTACCACTATTAACCGTGCCTATTTACCAGTTTTTACATTCTAAAAGAGGAACTCGCCAAAAATCTCGAGACTTATGATAGTGTAGAACTCTGCTGTGTCTCCTTTGACTTTTAATGATCACTTTTTTTCTCAAAAGAAGATGTTATTCCACGGAGAAAATCACAACCCCGCGTTTCACGGAGAAAATTAGTCGAAATAAAAACACTGTTTTACATAATACCTACATGAACATGACACGAAAGGAATATTTTTTGTTCCAAGATGACATTTTTGGTGCATTGCTGGATGACTCAATGCGTTTGACCATAACTGCATATTAAATTAGTGATGAGCGAGGTTCATCGATGTTTTTTTCCGCCAGTCCTTGGCGTGCTGAAACTTCGCCTGACCAAAGTAATTTCTTAATAAAAAGGGCGTCAAATATTAAAACGCAGTGTCAAACATCGAAGGTTAAACATCGATGATTTCATCGTTGTTTGTGACCATTTTTATCGATGGCAAAATATCGAACATCGGTAACAAAACACTGATATTTAGAAAATCATCGATACACATCGCTCATCACTAGCTGAGTCAGCGCCATTGCTAGTGGTCTACTTTGTAACTGTAGGTAATTGACAGCTTGAACGTGTTTGCATTGGAGGAATAACGAAAGGTTTTTGTCGGTTTTATTGCAGAAAAAAGAGAAATATGAACAAAAACAAGTGTTTGCGTAAGGACCCCATATAAAGTAAATAGTTTAACAAAGACTTTTCAATGTAGACTTAAATAACGTGTGGTCTTTGTTGTGAAATACGGGTTAATTTTCAAAGTGTGAATCGCAGATTCGATTTAGAGACATTATGTACTCACAATCAAAGGTGCCTGATTAGTAAATTAAGGTAACCGCGTCAGCATGATTGTGAGAAAATTATTTCTTTTAATGTCATACCTGTCCCAGTCAAACTTGCTGATTAGTTAAATATTATTAAAATTCTTTGTTCAACCCGACATCAGTGTTTAGGTATTTATTTGAAAAATCGATAAAAAAAAATATTTATCATGTAAGTACAGTTAGTAGAACTGAAATTTCGAAAATATAAAAAACTAATAACGTCATCTTGTAGAACATAAAAGATGGCTATGAAGAAGTGTTTTTTGTTTTTCGCAAGTCAAAAATAAAGGCGCAAAAAATTAAAAACCAAAAATAGAAATTTCGGTGTTTTTTCGGATATCTCCGAAAGTATTCGGAATATTTAGAATTTTCTTTTACCCAATTATAATTAATAATTATTAAGCCCCAAAATACGCAAGTTTGCTTCAATTTGACCTTCTTCGTATCTCTTACCGTTTTCAAGATCCCCTTGTACGCACACGAATTTGTAACACCCTGTATATAACTATTTAAGAGTTTACAAAAAAAGGTTATACAAATGGTTTATAATAAATTTAGTAAGATAATAAGAATATAAAACTGAAGTTTAATAAACCGATAATAAGAATATAAAACTGAAGTTTAATAAACCGAACTTGTAAAAAAAAATCAAAATTAAGCTATTGCATATATTTTTAACGCATGAAATTTTTTAAATTATTTTACTGAAGGTCAAAAAATAAAAAGACTTTCAAATAGAATTTGGTAGGAAAACCTTTATTTTCTATAATAGCATTTAAGCTTTGGTTATTAGATTAAAAAGTCAGTAACCCTTAGTAAATAATTTTAAAAACTCAACTTGGTAAAAATGTCAAAAAACCAACTACCTTTTTGGTTTGGGTCTTGGCTAAATAGTTGGTTGGTTTTTTTATTGAACCAGTAATAGCAGGCGGCGACCTTTACTATCTCCCTGGTAAACGTCAAAATTGCCCCCTATTCCTTTCAACTGAATTAGCCTGTTATAGTTTCTAACTCACTCTTCGTTAAATTCTAGACGGCCATGGTTCAAAACAACTAAAGGCGAAAAAACGTAATCATAACAGAAACAAAAACATAGAAAGGATGAAATTCGTTTTAACAACCTTTGTCGTTTCGAAAAACTTTAATTTTACTTTTTAAGAGTGATTTGAAAGCGGAAAATAGTTAGTTAGAACATATTCTGCAAATATTTCTAATTATTCAGAAAAAAAGAAAATGCTTATTTTGAAGTTTATTTAAATCGTGACAGAATTAAAAAATTATATGATTTAATCAACGAAATGACTCGAATCAAAAATTACGTCAGAAGCTGTGACTTGCGTTCAGCCAGTAATTATACGGACTAACCTATTTATTTTCCAATTTTTTGAAAATGTATCAAAACTAGCCATCAGGTATAAAGTCATTCTTTGAAATTTTTTGTCTATTACTTTTAAAGCAAAAACTGCCCAGTCAAAATTTGTAATAGTAAAAAAAAATTCTGTATGATACAGACTTTACCGGTGACCTTGTATATATGTAAATTTATTTTTCCTTCGACCACCTATGAAAATGAGAAAAAAAAGCACGGTTAACTTGGCTCGAAAGTGCCGAATATTATACGCGTGTTGAAAAAAAATATTTCAATTCTAGTATTGAAATACAAGGCACGTTAAATATTTAAACAAATGGTGCCAATTTAACAGACCACCCCTATTTATTAAAAAGAACAAATTTTAAAAAGCAGTATTTGTAAAGTGTTTAACTTATTTGTCGATTTGATTCAGAATTAGAGTGTGAAAATACGCCAATCAATTATAAAAAATATTAATAATATACTGGAAAATCTATAACCAGAAAAACAAGTCGCGCTGAAGAAAGTGTCATATATTAAACAACAAATCTTTATTAATATCTATAGCGTAGAGAATAGAGCTCCTGGAGTGGCACTCGGTAACTTTTTAAAATAGCGATAGCAATAGAGATCGTGCTCGCTTAGCAAATTCCTACTCTGTATCACCGTTCGGCTAGTTTCGAAGTGCGCCGATATAGCACGAACTTGCATAGCGAAAGCGATGCGATAACTCAAGATGACGTCTCGGCTCGACGTCTCCGTGAAAGGGACGTAAGTTTGTCTCTTTTCATCTTTACCTAAAAACACGTTTTGTCTCTCTGAAGTTATTATTATAAAATATAAATATAACCTAAAAACTATTTGTCAGTATGTCAATATTTGTTTTTATTTAAAAAAATAATAAAATGCTAACTACCTACCTATTATATTATTACGCATAAGGCAAAACGTGTTGTTATTTGGGCAGTCAAGACTAAAAACCAGTTCAGCTCACTTTCGTCCATCATTATTGAACGTTACATCATTTTATATAATACTTTGCTGAATAAAAAAAGTGGTAAGTACTCATCTTGTTTTTCAAATCCTTTTTTTTTATAATTTAAGTATAGTTACCTATTTGTAGTGCAGTCATTTTTGATTGTGAAAGTAAATTGTATTTTTTAGTACATTTACTCAAGTTGAACTCAGGAATACAAAACAAAAATAACTTCAATATTTCCTTCTTTTTAGTTTTCTCGAGATTTGATGAATATTTAGTAGTATTTATACACTAAGAAATAGCAGAATTAACATGAATGATGATGATAAAACTGGGTACAGTGACAAAGGAAAGGCACTCCACAGTACTGAATTCTAACAGTGCAAAAAGAAGTAATACACAGGTTCTAGTTATAATTTTAAAAGTTTTTACATATCAATCCTTAAGTATGTCATAAATTATTTTTAGATAAAGAGACATAATTTATTTTACCATTAGCATTTATGTACATTGTGTTAATCAGTATAAATTAATGTCCTGCTTAAGTTGAGAGGCAAATAAAACTTTACTGGAAAACCTGAACCTTAAATCCTCGCATAAACCCATCACTGAAATACATAATATAGAGTGTCAATAACTAAACTAGAAAACATTTTATTTAATCTGAGTACAAGAAATATATGGTGGACTTGTTCAATCTCTCCGTGAATACTGTTCTGTTATAAGGAGTCCCAATTATCAATGCCACATCAAAAGGATTGAACATGTTCAAAATAGATATGCTAATTACCTTCTGTTCAAACTCAGGTTTCCCTACCAAAACATATCGTATGAAACAAGACTTCTCCTTTGTGACATGCAGAGCCTAGAACGCCGACACAGAAAATCATTGCTAATCTTCCTATACAAACTTATGAATGGCACAATTTGCTGTAATGCCCTGCTTGAATCTGTGTTTTTTTTTGGTTCCACAAAGGCGCACGAGGCATATGCAACTTTTCTTCAAAGTAACTCATCGAACTAACTCCTTCATTTATAATAGTTATTTTCCAAATTGCGATCTATTTAGGATTAGCCTTTATTCCATAAAAAAACTATTATGACTTGTACCACTTTTTTTAAATTTAAATCTGTTTTAACTCAATTATTCTGTTTATACTATTTATTTTTTTTTCTGCTGTGGCTAATAACTGTATCTTAGATTTAGATGTACCAATTTTAATGTTGTATTCCGTAGTGTATTTAAAAATAAATAAATTAAAATAAATAACACTCGAACCACCATTCTGTGCTTAACTACATTTTTGTTTTATTTAATGTTGACATGACTTGTACAATGCTTTATCAGAAATTCTTTTCTGTCTTTTAACACCTGTATAAGCAACGCACTATCCACTAGAAAACTGTACAATGCTAAGGGGTACCCTGACAAAAACACACTTCGGAGTTTGTGCAACAATAATTTTTTAAAACATTCAGTTACTTACATAATATGCTCAAAAATATAATTACAATGGTTCAGTGTTTCTTTCATTTATAATTATAAATAAATATAATAGTTACGCAAATAAATAAAACATTTAAATAAATCACCTAAATTAGGTTTTGAAGTAACAAAGTATTGGAAAACTAAACGAGCTACATGGGTCTGAACACCTCTTAGTTTTATAAAAAATCATTACAGCGAATAATATTCACCTTTAAATTACTGTTAAATTATTATTAAAATACTATTGGCACCCAAAAAGTGCCTTTTTCACTTTTCTTTAGGTAGTATTAAACTGTTAAAAATTATTTTATTTTTAACATAAATTGTAAAATAAACCAAAAAGTAAGGTTATGGTCTAGTCTAGTCTAGATTGCTATGGCCACCTGTCTTAACAACGCAAAGTAAGGTTATTACTACTTTGCGTAGAGTTGTGCGTAGAGTAGATCTGTAAGCTCGCTCCAAGAAATCGGAGTAAATAGATCTCACTTTCACTTGACGGCTTCTCCAAGTAGAAAAAAGAACAAGCTAAGACTTACTTCGCGACCGTAATAGGACATAAAAAAACGCCGATGGAGCGGATCGAGGAAAAAGATCGCATTGAAGAACGAAACCCGAACAAACCCTTTTTTCTTCTGTGGCAGAACGCGCCAAAATAGCGATAGCGAAAGATAGAGAAGAGATGAGGAAACGATCGCTTTGATATTTAGTACTCCATAAGCATTTCTTTATCGGCAAAATAGAGATAAACATGGTAACGAATAACGCCTCTTACACACTAATAATAATATTTGTCAGTGTCACTTTGTTGATAAATTTTTATATTTTTTCAAATTTAGTTAAATAATGAATCGTTTTGAAGTTATATCTGATGAGGAAATTGAAAATACCATTATACAAAGAGAGCCAAAAAATACTGCGAAGGGTAAGGCATATATTTGGAGGCAGTTTATGTCATTTTGTGAGCATAAAAGTTATATTCAAGCTACCTAAATATGGATGAAGAACATAACAAAGAAATTATTTAAAAAATGAGAGACGCTAGTAGTTGCAGTCATCGGATATCGGAGATTAAGCAAACTATTAAACAAATGCGAAACACTTCAAATTGCAGTGACCAGATATTGGATATTTCGCAACATATTAACAGCACAGACTCTATTGTGACCACCGACACCAGCCAATCCATCAATTCAGGGAGTCAAAATATTAATAATTACCATAATTGCACTTTTAATTATTATTCAACAAATAAATGATTTTCCTGTTATGATTATAATATTTTTTAAGTTAGTAAACTTACCTAAAAATATTGTTAATAGTTATACATATTAGTTAATAAAAATGCATGTTTTAATTTTTAGTTAATAAAGTTATGCATTTAGAAACGTGAAATATTCTTTTTTCTACTCCCACATGGAAATTTGCTGTTTCCTTTACACTTAAGTGGCGAGAAAAGTAGGCTATTTCAGTTAACTGTGCGGCAAAATTTCATAACAATCCTAGTTAGGTTATGAAACTGACCAATCACAGTTGTCAATTACAGAGAAGCAAAATTTACATGTTGTTGTTCGTAAAAGTACTGACCAATCACAGTATATTATTTTTTACTGAGGCCCCGCCTTCTTTTTCAAGACACTAAGTTATATAATTTAAATGTATATGGTACAATATGTTATTAATTTGTTCAATAGAACAAAATCTATGCGCATTTATAATAGATTTATCAATAATGCAACCTGCTGAATGTGCATAGAAAATTAAATCCATGTACCCTGCCAAAAATGGCTGATTCAATCTTTTAAAAAACTATTCAGGTTTAATAGGTTTTTATAGGAACGTAAATGCAATCATGGTTCTGTATAGGTAGGTCATTTTACACACATAGATCTTAAATAGGACTCTATATGTCCTTAATGGTAGACATTTATTGATAGCATTTAATATGTAAACTCTGAATAATTTTTATAAGTCTTAATAAGTTTTAATGCGATCGAATCTGAATAGTTTTAAATTGGATATACTAGTTCAAATTCTATAGTAGTAAATATGTACTTTCCAACTCAATGCTACTTTTAGTTTCTATAAGATTTAATAGGCAAAACCTTAAAAATTCTTTATATACCTTGACAAGAATGAATAGGACCTTGTTTTTATAGTTATTTTAATGAATATACGTATAAATATTACACAGGTATTGAAAGGAATTTTCATACTAAAGATTTGATTATTTTGGATAGGAGTGAATATGCCATAACCAACTACCATTTCATGTGAGGCAATGGTTATGAATATGATCTGGTTTTCAAACGTTCTTATATGAAAATGCACACAGAAATTTTATAGGTATTTAAAGGAATTTACATACTAAATATTTTATTATTTTGGATAGGAGTGACTATGCCATAACCAACTAACATTTTATGTGAGGCAATGGTTATAAATATGATCTGGTTTTTATACGTTCTTATATGAAAATGCGCACAGAAATTTTATAGGTATTTAAAGGAACTTTCATACTAAATATTTTATTATTTTGGATAGGAGTGAAAGTGCCATAACCAACTAACATTTCATGTGAGGCAATGGTTATGAATATGATCTGATTTTTATACGTTCTTATATGAAAATACACAGAAATTTTATAGGAATTTAAAGGAACTTTTATACTAAATATTTTATTATTTTGAATAGGAGTGAATATGCCATAACCAACTAACATTTCATGTGAGGCAATGGTTATGAATATGATCTGGTTTTTATACGTTCTTATATGAAAATGCACACAGAAATTTTATATGTATTTAAAGGAACTTTTATACTAAATATTTTATTATTTTGAATAGGAGTGAATATGCCATAACCAACTAACATTTCATGTAAGGCAATGGTTATGAATATGATCTGGTTTTTATACGTTCTTATATGAAAATGCACACAGAAATTTTATAGGTATTTAAAGGAACTTTCATACTAAATATTTCATTATTTTGGATAGGAGTGAATATGCCATAACCAACTAACATTTCATGTGAGGCAATGGTTATGAATATGATCTGGTTTTTATACGTTCTTATATGAAAATACACACAGAAATTCTAAAGGAATTTAAAGGAACTTTTATACTAAATATTTTATTATTTTGGATAAGAGTGCCATATGTAAGAACCCATAACTCAATAGGAAACTACATATTTAATTAAAAAGTATTTTTCTATTAAGACCTTACCAGCATAGGAAATTACTATTCAAATAGAATAGTATTTTCCTATTAAAACCCCACCTGGAACTATAGAGACCTGTAAGAACCCGTAGCTTAATAGGAAACTACATATTCATTTAAAAAGTATTTTCCTATTCAGACCTTACCAGCATAGGAAATTACTATTCAAATAAAATAGTATTTTCCTATTAAAACCCCACCTGGAACTATAGAGACCTGTAAGAACCCATAGCTTAATATGAATCTTCATATTCAATGAAAAAGTATTTTCCTATTAAGACCTTACCAGCATAGGAAATTACTATTCAAATAGAATAGTATTTTCCTATTAAAACCCCACCGGAACTGTAGACACCTAAGAACCCATAGCTTAATAGGAAACTGTAAGAACCCATAACTTAATAGGAAACTACATATTCAATTAAAAAGTATTTTCCTATTAACACCTGATACGGAATCGCAGACTCCCGATAGTAATTATTTTTATTATAGATGGCGCGGCGTATAATAATCCGATGCCGGGGTTCATAAATATCGAGCCTTAATGTAAAAATCTCGAGAGCCTCGAGGACTCCGCTACCAGTCCGAAGTTACATCTAATAAACGCGGGGATCCGAAAATAGCAAGATCCCAAGACTTTCGGCTCGTTCGTATAGCCGACTGAGTGCCACCTGAGCAAATTAGTCTAGGCAAAATTGACTCAGAGCACGAGAATGCAGATCGAGGGCTATTAAGCCGAACCCCGGTCAACACACCTCACCAGCATAGGAAATTACTATTCAAATAGAATAGTATTTTCCTATTAAAACCCCACCTGGAACTATAGAGACCTGTAAGAACCTATAGCTTAATAGGAAACTACATATTCATTTAAAAAGTATTTTCCTATTAAGACCTTACCAGCATAGGAAATTACTATTCAAATAGAATAGTATTTTCCTATTAAAACCCCACCGGAACTATAGACACCTGTAAGAACCCATAGCTTAATAGGAAACTACATATTTAATTAACTATAGGATATCGTTAAATTATGCTTATTAGGACTCATAGGTTGGTAGGAAATTACTATAAATAGAAGGGTATTTTCGTATCGAGTCTCGTCAACAACTATAGGATATCGTTAAATTATGCTTATTAAGACCCATAGGTTGGTAGGAAATTACTATATAAATAGACAGGTATTTTCTTACTGAGTCTTGTCACCAACTATAGAATATCGTTAAATGTTGCTTATTAAGGCACATAGGTTAATATTGAAACCTATTACGCCGTTAAAGTTCATTCCTATAACTTCCTATTCAAAACAACTTAATAAGGCACGTTTATCCTTATAGCCTATAGGAAAGTACAGTTCCATTAGATGAGTTTATTCCTACAGATACATGTATTTCCAGATTAAAAATACTGTTAAAAACTATAGAATACTATATGTTTTTTTTATATGTTTCTATATGGTATTTTTGGCAGGGTAGCATCATAATTCAGTTGGTTTCACCATAATTAACTAAACGCTTCGATAGTCGAGAGGTAGAGCGTTTTACTATAGATATAATGGTCGTGAGTTCGAGCCCGGCAACTTTCTTTTTACATTTTTTAGCATAAGGTTTGTAATTTTGGTCGTAGAAAAAATATACTGTTCAACTCGAGTAGATTGCCTATATCGCACTCGAAAGTTTACTTTTTACAATTTACTTTCTCGTGTGATATTGACATTATATCCACTCTTGTTGTACAAACTAGGTACTATTAAATACCATGCGTGCTTTAAAATTAACCTCCTTCGGAGTCGTGAAATTAAAAGAAAACACGCATTCGTAAAAAAATTATCGGCAATTTTAAAGCACTTGTGGTATTACTAACGACAACAGAACCCGAATTTGAACAGTTGAACACTTAACAAAATAATATAAGACCTTTTTAGGTTAAGTTTATTTCATCACGGAAGAAAACGGGTTTGTCGGGTTTATTTCATAATAATATTTTATCGTAAGAGAGACAAAAAGTGTTTTTAGCTAAAGGCAAAAAGAGATAAAATAACGTCCCTTTCACGGAGACACATCTTGAGTTATCGCTTTCGCTACGCAAGTTCGTGCTATATCGGCCCACTGCGAAACAAGTCGAACGATGTTACAGAGTAGGAATTAGCGAAGAGACCCCGATCGCTATCGCTATTTTTGATGCAAAGTGTCATTCGAGTACTATATGTCAAAGCGATCGTTTCCTTATCGCTTCTTTATCTCTATCGCTATCGCTATTTTAAAAAGTTACCGAGTGCCACTCCTGCCTACACATCGCAAGGTCATAAGTTCAAATCACATCAGAAGTATTTGACTATTTTTTACAAAAACATTAAATAATTTATAGAATTATTTTGAATTGAAATCTCCCTTATCGGGTGGAATTATTAAATTTATGTTTAATGCATCTTTCCTTGAATAAATTTAAAATTTTTCATTCTGGTTAATCTAGAAGTCAATCCAGGATTAGTTCTTCCTATGATATATAAAATATGAAAAAATGGAAAAATTATACTACAAATATAGGAAAAGCCTACTGATAAACTATGAAACCAGATATTAAGAGTTATATATTTTTTTCACAAATCCATGGCTTTTTTAATAAATTTTTGTGGTCGTAGGAAAAATAGTATACATTACTCGTGTGAAAGTGATTATTCTAAAACTCAGAGACTTTCCACACTCGGCTGATGCCTCGTGCTAAATATCTCCTCGTTTGAAAAGTATTACTTTCATCACTTGTTATGTGTTTATAATGTTTATAATATCCATTGGTGATAATATATTAAAAATACGAGTAAGATGATATAGCACTTAAAATGTATTATTTGCAGCTCCAGACGATTGTCTACCTTGACCCAGAACCAGAGAAATCGAGTGCATTAAAACTTTTGTGTCTGGTTACGTGGTTACCATAATTTGTTTCGTCATAAAACTATAACATTGGCTGCATAATAATTACGATCACATAAGAAAGAAATTAAGATGTAGTTTTCATGTGTATCAGATTTATATATGTTATAGTACTATATAGGGTACTACAAATTCGTGTGCGTACTAAATAGATGAGATATTAGATTCTGTGATAAGTATGTAGTTTTTCAAAGTAAATTTCAATTACATACCCACCTATTATGTGTTTTCTATAATATCCAATATTTAATTTAAATATACCTATATAGGTATGCGTATATCGTAGACATAATATTTAAATTTAAACTTAATTTTATTAGTGTATACCACTCTGACGTTGACTCTGACAGTACTTTTTTTAAAAGTAAGTACAGAATAAAAAATACATTTTTTACACGTACTGATTCCGTAGTTGCTTCCTTGTAAAACATTTTAAATATATATTCTCTAGTAAAACACTTGTACCTTTCTATTGCTTTACTAATATTTATTAGAGAATTACGCTTCATATGTTTCGCCTTTTGAAGGCAATATCATCAAGTACTTTTGAAAAAGCCCACAAAAGGTAAACATGCAGTATGTACAGTAATTCTTAAACAAATGTTATTCGTGCCTTATTATTATTATGTATATATTTTATGGGTACCTGCCGTTTCTAACGATAATAGAAAAGGTACCAGTTATATGTTACCAAGAAGTAGTCAAATAAAATTCAATGTTGTTGAAGTTGATAGATGAAACTGTTTATTTATTTCATAATACACGAAGAAGCCTAGTGAACTAAAATTACCAACGGACGACACGGGCCTCGACAAATGTCAAAAAAACATCAAAAAGCTATAAGTATTTTACTAAAAATTATAAAAATTTGTGGTACCCCAGGCAGAAAATTTTGGTAAAATCTCCATAATTTAAGCTATTCCCACATAAACTAAAATTTTGCCAAAAATGTGTTGCCTGTTTTCTCATTTTCTTTAGAAATGGTATGTAAAGACGAGTGTGCACCTTCCATTCTCTATCTGGCTCAAAAAAGGACACTACTTACCGCAAATAACATCCAAACCATATTTAGTTATAATAGGATAAACATCTACACTATCTTTGCCAACTTCTCCGTCTAAAATATTGATTAGCGTTGATGCTGGCCTTTCGAAGACATCAACAAATTGTTCCAAAATATTAAAATGAAAAGTTGGAGTCAAAATTTTACGACCTTTCCTCCATACAGATCCTAAAAGAAAATAAATAATATGTTGTTTGTTTCTTGCTAGACTAAATTAACCGTCATTGCATCATAAATAAACTCTATAATTCAGTTTAATTCAATTTTTAGACAGCCTGGAGTATAAAAACATTAATTTAACTGCAAGCGGACAAAGTGGTGCATCTGTATTTTGCATTAAAGTGCACAGGGACGCCAATACAATGGATTTCCTAGGACCCAGGTCGACAATGACGACCGTTTTGTCTTATTAGGACTCCACGGAAAGCCATAGTCTGAGTAGCAACTCCAGAAACAGCGATAGAGCGTTTTCAAGACTTATTTAAGAATAAAATAAGTAGTGAAAATCACCATCTTTAGGAATCAACTCGAATTCAGAATACAGAACTACCGAACCTAAAATCATAGAATTGAAATAACTAAAAACACTTAAGACGCGGTGGGCCACACATCTAGTATAGGAAACTACATTTTGCGGTTTACTATAACAGTCTGCAATTTGCAGTTTTAGAAATAGATTACACCGAAGTATCCACTAGGTTTACAAGCCGTATAAAATAAGTAGTGGAAGTATAGCGTCCGTAGTACATCCAGGCAACTGTGGCCCACATTCGATAAAAAGAGAACCGCAGAGCTATTGAGACACAGTCGAAAAGATGTGAGAAATATTACTGCGGTTGTTACCGGACATTGCCTCTTCGGTAGACATGCCGAACGTATGCAAATACCCACTAACGACTTCTGCAGAAGTTGCAGAGATGAGGAAGAGGGAAAAAGTATTCAACATTTTCTGTGTGAATGCCCTGGCCTCGCAAGAAGGAGGTTCACTACTCTGGGCTATCTTTCGATAGCCTGGAGGAACTAAGCAACTTACAACTTGGACGGCTGAGCAGATTTCTGAACAGTAGTGGCTGGTTTGAATGAGTTGTTAAAATCCTTCCGCGGTTACGTCGCACTAACCATCAGAGATCTGATGAAGGTGGGTTCTACGGAACACGTGTGGTATCACAACGGACCTAATTAAGACTACGTGAGACTGTTTGGTCAGAACCAAGGGTCTGCCACTCTTACCTAACCTAACCTATAGCGTCCGTAATAATAAATAATTTTATTATTACTGACACTCAACTCTACTAAATAATAAACGCAAATTACGTGTTTATACACAAGAACTTTCCATCTTAAGATATATTAAATTCGAAAAAGCTGTCCATTTTCTCCAAGAGACCTGATTTAAGTATAAATAATAAATCCCACAAAGTTAAGATATATTACACACTAAATAATAAATGTATAGAGGACATTCTATCTAAAATAAAAGAGTTGTTTTTTTTTCTCACTAACCCTGTACAGTTACAGACTCGCTTTCGTCCCTCTTAGATGTGTCAGTTTTAACAATATGGATGTGCCAGTTTTTACATTATTATATTCAGCAGTTTTTGAGATATTTAAAATATTCAAGACTTTTTAACACGTTATATAACTTATTACGAGTACAACCTAGTTATTTTTTTTAGTCTTCTTCATCCATTACTTAAGGTTAAAAATGGACGAGTAAAGCAAGTGGTATCAGCGAAAAGAAAAGTTGGGGTGCGGAAGAAGGTACACACTCCCTAATCGGTAGGTCATGCAATGGCAATAAACCAAGGGTTGATAGCCCTTGGGGGGTGTCGCATGACTGAGGATCGTGGTTCGGAACCCACGTTAAGGTGTAGGTCTAAGAACAAGCTGGCTTAATGTACGAAAGGACAAGTGACCATTAGTAAACCAGAACAAACCACAACTTTTTATTATAAAAAAGGTAAAATGTATTGTTCATGTATCATAAAGAAAGAAGTGCATTATTATTATATATATTTTTATCTAATACTTATTGTGTGTATTGTGTATATTAAGGCAAACAGAGTAAATTTAGATACCGACTTTTCCATCCGCATTGTTTGTGACAGTCGTTTTTGTTTTTTAGTGATAATATTTATATTACACTAATTTTCTTTGATATGTTTATATCTATTGTGGCTTAGATTTATCTATATGGCAATCTTTATGATGTGTCCTATTAAAAATGTAATTTTTGTTAAAGTTGTGGGACAAAATATTCTATTCCATTTTAAAATAATGCACCTACCGTGTGTAAGCAATATTCCATCCTCCAACCAATTGCTTAAAGTCTGATAGTCCTTACTTTTTTTGATTAAAGTATTTGAAGTCAGCAACCATTTAAGAAATTTGTAGTCCGATACCAGCATCATCGGCCTAAATAAAAGTTCTATGTAGCAAAGACCATTATGCTTAAGGACGTATTTGTGCATGGCATTTAAACTTTCTAAAAAATGAAAAAAGATAATTATTTCAAAAATAATTAATAAATATTATTATTAAGAGCAAACAGTATTCGATGGGTTATTACGAACAAATAGTACATTTCCACCACATCGCGTATATTATACCGGTGTCTGGCGATGGCAATAAAATGTCTTTTTTTTATATACAAAGTTTTTTAAAAACGAATTTCACGAGAATTAAATGGCGCGGCGTCAGTGGAGATTTTGAAAATAATATCGAGGCATCGTTTGTAATTTTAATGGAAAATAAGAATTCAAAATAAATAGCTGTAATATTTTTATTTTAATGTTCTGCATGGTGGATGATATAATTTGAACCTATACTTTATTAGCAATCTCGAATCTAGGGTGCCGATGTAAACGCATCAGACAGAGATTATTAGTAGCGTTTAACACGTTAAACAGAGAACACGCTATCCCCTACCTCCCACCTTCCATTCTTTAGAACACGCGGTCGAAGCAGGCACGGGAGAGATCAATACGTCGACTCGGCCACACTACACACATATCCCCCCTTTCAGGAATGTAGGAGAGTGGTTAGGTGTCTCTTTTTAACTAAAGGTTTTGCCCATAAGTGACTTTTCTCTTGGTTGCATTACAGATTTCGCACCCTAGATTCGAATTTGCCAATACGGTATAATTGAAACTTTAAAATAAATTTTCAATTACACAAGCCAGGAAACGATGCCGCTTTTCACGCTGGTATGGAAGGCTCTTAAGTACTACATTAATAGTAGTTTGTACTACAAGAGTGGATATGATATCCATATCTCACGAGGAAAGTACATTGAAAACAACGTTGTAGGTGAAGTGCTTCCAGAATCAATATGGACAATTTACTCAAGTAAGAAAATATATTTTTTCTACGACTCAACTTCCGAACTTCATAATAAAAAAAATTTTTTAAATTGAAAAATGTTTTTGCCGGCGTACAGACACGATTAAAATTTTTTTAAAAGTTTTATGCCTCCGCTGGGAATCTAACCCAGAACCTCTCGATTATATGTCAAGCGCGCTGCCAATTGCGCTACGGGGGACCTGAAGTTCTCTCACCAACTTCGGTCATATAACTTATTCAATTTTATGTTACTAGTAACAGTCTGGAATCTCCTGTGATTCACAGACCGGGGAGGGTGTTATAAGGGGAAAGGGAACTCACTCACTACCACTGAACATTAAGATCTATTTTTCTTTTATCCCTACATCGACGACATATAGCGTTATTAGCCGGAATCAGAAAGAGATCTCTAAACAGTGACATCTAGCCGTAAAATAGTTTAAAGTAGTTAAGTTGGCGTCTGTAAATAATTTTTAAATTGAAAAATGTTTTTGCTGGCGTACCTACAGACACGATTAAAATTGAAAAAGTTTTATGCCTACGCTGGGAATCGAACCCAGAACCTCTCGATTACATGTCAAGCGCACTGCCAATTGCGCTACGGGTGACCTGAAATTCTCTCACCAACTTCGGTCATATAACTTATTCAATTTTATGTTAGTAGTAACAGTCTGGAATCTCCTGTGATTCACAGACCGGGGAGGGTGTTATAAGGGGAAAGGGAACTCACTTACTACCACTGAACATTAAGATATATTTTTCTTTTATCCGTCTGTACGCCGGCAAAAACATTTTTCAATTTAAAAATTATTTACAAACGCCAACATAACTATTTTAAACAACAATTTGTGGTTTACTATAACTCTCTGCTATTCCATTTCAATTTCAAAATTGAATAACCGAAGTTGGTGGGAGAATATCAGGTCGTCCGTAACGCAATTGGCAGCGCGCTTGAGACTTAATCGAGAGGTTCTGGGTTTGATTCCCAGCGGAGGCATAAAACTATTTCAATTTTAATCGTGTCTGTACGCCGGCAAAAACATTTTTCAATTTAAAAACTATTTACAGACGCCAACTTAACTTCTTTTTTTTAAATATTTAAGTCAGGCATTAGGTATAACTTGTCATTTTAGTTGACGTGAACTTGTGAGAAAGATAATAAAAACAATTGAAGAAGAATGTATTTTACTGGCAAATTCATGGAACAAATTACACTGTAACAAATTTCTCGATTTAGGTCATTTGTTATATTTACAAAAAATATGTTTAAAGGTTGGAGACAATGATGTTTCTTGAATAAAAGAAAAGTTTTGAACTTGCATTGTCTTTATTTGTTTTGAATTACAACGTTTTACTTGGTAAGTAGGTATCTCCAGTCGTCTTCAGGTGACTTCTGAATAGTATATTTTTTTACATTTAAATTCCGAGTTGTATCTCATTGTTTATGAATATGCTTACTTTATTGGTCTGAGAAATAACTTTATGGTAGGTACTAATAAAGAAAAATACGCAATATAAAAAAATATTTAAAAAAAAAACTATCGAGTTTTATGCATCTCCGAAAAATTTCACAGCCACTAGCAAATTTTTAAAAAAATCGTAATTTAGGCCTTACATCGTAGGAAAAACCAGTCAGTAGAACTTAAAACGATATATTATTATGTTATCCATATTCGACTTGCTACGTCCCCTTAACCATAAACAACTTGTTCAATAGAATTGCGCCTTATGTACCGGATAACTAAATAAAAATGTACGCTGGCCATATCTCAGAAAATCGTTTGTCCCAACGTGTTGAAATAAAAAATCGACCAAAAGAAATTGCTGGAAATTATTTTTAAAATCCTAAATTTACAGCTAGAGGGCGTTCAACATACGACGAATAAGATTATAGTATTTTTTATTGATAATGTGCCAAATAAAGTTATGTCAAGACTTAAGTAATTTATTCTCTGAAGTATATGACATAACTTTCTTTAACACATTTTGATCTAGTTCTCAAAACTAATGGTGGGGCGAGGGGGAACCTCTTTAGAAATAAATACCCATAACTTTGGTTTGCCTTAACAAAATTAAAAAATTTGGTACCATTTTAAAGAGCTTATCCTATAGTAACCTAACCTAGTAACCTTTAAAATGTAGTATGACTATGTTTGTTATATCTGTCGCCGCTTGAGGGTGATATTTGCGTAATCATCAGATTTTTCAATTTTTTTCAACAATTTTTAATAAAACCATATACAGATATTTAGTTAAATAAAAAATAGAATAAAAACGAATAAAACTGGTGAAAACCGCAAGTCGATATCTTAATTTAAGTCCGAGAAGATAAGAAAAAATATTAGATATGAAATTGGCTGCACCGAACCGATATTTTTATAAAATAGATATCATTGGTTTAGGAACACACGTATGAATTAAAAAGGTTTAAATGAAATATTTTATAGTTAAGCATTAATAGTGGGAATTACAACTAGTAATAATCAACTACAACCTTACTTTATACAAAGTAGGCTTTGAACCAAAAACATATAAAGTTGTTCCAGAGGAAAACAAATGAAATCCTTTATTTATAGAATTATTTGGGTAAAAGTTTATAACTATATGAAACATTTATTGAGTTTATTAATAATTTTTTGTGCAAAAATGCTAATTTAAAGTGATGAAGCATTTGATATGCTGTTAGCACATTTTGAATTCTTCCAAAATGCAACAATTGCTGACACAGCGTATAAAATAAGGTTTCCTGGAAGGATAGGTGGTTAATTTTATTTTTGCAGCAAAATTCTTTCTAGGAATAAGTAAAAACATGAAGTTTTTCTCCACTGGTTTATTGAAGTAATAAAAATTTTTTAAATTCTACATGTTTCGGGTGTAGTAACACCCATCATCAGGAATAAAATACAAAGAGAGAGCATTAGTAAATAAAGGAGCAAGATTAACTGGTAGTGAACATCGATGGAGCTCTATCGAGCCATGAGAGATAAAAATTAAGAACTGATGATTTAAAAAATTGGTATACTTAGAGCCTCGAGGCTAAGTTTGGACACTGACCGTGGGCAAAAGGTAACAGTGACAAGAGGGCCCGTTAGGGCTGAGAAAAAAATTATAGGAAAAATGGAGACTCATGGGTCCAGAAATCTCATCCAGAAGAAAACATGAGGGGAGAAAAGAAAGTGGTATGGAAAGAAAAATTAATTATTTGGGGCTACCATGGAGCTTAATTGGATGTGTCAATTATATTGTATATTATATTAATCTGTAAAGAATAAAAGAAATTATTTAGTTCGGTGTATTGAAATAAACATTTAAATAATTAGCCATAAACTTTCTTTTATATATATTTGAAGAGGGGCTTACCTTAAGTCAAAGTTGTAAAATAAAAATTTTGAAAAAATTGGGGGAACTAGTCCAAAAAAAGGACTGGAGCCCCGGTGGGTTTTAATTTCAGCATGGCTTATAAAACTTTAAAAAACTTTTTGAGGTTTAAGTAAAACTTGGAAAGTTTTATAAGCCATGCTGAAATTAAAACCCACCGGGGCTCCAGTCCTTTTTTTGGACTAGTTCCCCCAATTTTTTCAAAATTTTTATTTTACAACTTTGACTTAAGGTAAGCCCCTCTTCAAATATATATAAAAGAAAGTTTTTGGCTAATTATTTAAATGTTTATTTCAATACACCAAACTAAATAATTTCTTTTATTCTTTACAGATTAATATAATATACAATATAATTGGCACATCCAATTAAGCTCCATGGTAGCCCCAAATAATTAATTTTTCTTTCCATACCACTTTCTTTTCTCCCCCCATGTTTTCTTCTGGATGAGATTTCTGGACCCATGAGTCTCCATTTTTCCTATAATTTTTTTCTCAGCCCTAACGGGCCCTCTTGTCACTGTTACCTTTTGCCCACGGTCAGTGTCCAAACTTAGCCTCGAGGCTCTAAGTATACCAATTTTTTAAATCATCAGTTCTTAATTTTTATCTCTCATGGCTCGATAGAGCTCCATCGATGTTCACTACCAGTTAATCTTGCTCCTTTATTTACTAATGCTCTCTCTTTGTATTTTATTCCTGATGATGGGTGTTACTACACCCGAAACATGTAGAATTTAAAAAATTTTTATTACTTCAATAAACCAGTGGAGAAAGACTTCATGTTTTTACTTATTCCTATAAATTAACTCCACTTTAAGAATGGACTACTTCCTCAAAATTCTTTCTAATAATAAGTTTGGATATTAACAATAAATTACTTCATTTAACATTTCATATTTTTCTTTTATCTCCGGCTTAAATTTAGATATCGACATGTGGTTTTCACCAATTTTCTTAGTTTTTATTCAATTTTTTATTTAAATAAATATTTATATTTGATATTATTTAATATTTTTGAAAAAAATCTGGTGATTGCGCAAGTAGCGGCCTCTTACGAGGACAGATATCACAAATATTATAGTCATACTTAAATGTAACTATATGATAAGATTTTGCAAATGAGGCCAAGTATGTTAAATTTGGTTAAGGGAAACCACAGTTATGAATATTTCTTTCAAAAGACTTAAAAGAGGTTCCCCCTCCACCCCTCAGTTTATTTTTCTAGTTATATTAAAAAGTATTTAAACAGAGTTATCTCGTCTATTTCAAAGAATAAAATACTTAATTTTTGACATAACTTTATTTGGCATATTATCGATAAAAATCCTATAATTTGTTGAACTCCCTCTAGCGGTAAATTTACGAACTTTAAAATAATTTCTAGCTATTTCTCTTGGTCGATTTTGTATTGATTTTTTTTCAAACCATTGTGATAAAAATGGTTCCTGAGTTATGGCCGGGGTCCATTTTTATTTGATAACCCGGTACTAGTAGCATAAATATACATTATTTTATGCATTTAATAAACAAAAATTTTAATTCACTATTTTTTTTTAATCAATTTCAAAATTTTAGTAGTTTGTTATCTTATTTTGCTAGTTTTCCTTGATCCATATTAGCATAACTAAGCAGAAACTTAATAAAAACTTACTTGTGGAATCCATAAAATCGCATGCATTTCCCACAAGGGGCCAGGCAGGAGCGACGCCTACCCATTTCAGTTTATTTTTGAAATTGTTACTTCGAATGAACAAAAACGTAAACAAAACAACTATAAGCGCGATCACTATATACCACACTGATATCATATTGCGTAATCAAGTCGGCCGGCCTGCTAGGAAAGTACTGAATTTTTTTTTACAACCGTTTTATGAACCTTGATGTTTTAATTTTCGTAGTGCACCTGAAGGACGGCTGGATCTCAGTGTATCATCGTGAACATACTTTTAATGAAATGTTTATTTCGGGCATGAGTATGTAAATTGTTGATATAGATAAATTTGTTTATTGTTATTAGCAATTTCAGACACGCAGGTCGTTTAAAGAATTACAAAAAAGATTAAATGTATGGGTTTTTTGTAGGATAAACAATTTCGTTTTTATAAAATAAAATTTTTAAATATTGATAATTATACTATACTGTATACATATACAACATAATATTAGGGTATGATGCACTTAGGGTTACCATTCGTCCGGATTTTTCCGGACATGTCCGGACTGTGTCCGGCCGGAAAAGCAAACCGGGTCCGGAATTTAGCCGGTCACGGCCGTGAAAGCATATTATTAATATTTATACAGTAAAAATACTTTTGCGATTTTGTGGGTACCAAATATGAACAGCTTTTGTATCATTCTAAAAGTAGATGGTTGTTCTTATTTCCCGCGATAGAAAGAATCTTAAAGATGTTTCAGCCCTTAAAATCATATTTTCTTTCAGAGGCTAACCCTCCATTTTTATTAAAATCTTTTTTTGAGAATAGATTCTCTGAACCATATCTATATTTCATACATTTATTGATGTCTGTTTTTCATAGTAATATAGAAAAAATGGAGAAACAAGATAACTCCATTATTGAAATCATAAAAATTCTAGAATCGGTAATTAATATTCTAAATGAAAGACTGCAGCAAAAAATTATTCCGTTTAAAGTTTAAAACATACTGAAAAAAATAAGTGATGAATGGTTCACATACGAAAATTAAGTTTTCAGAAATAATATTTTTCAATGTTATGAAATATCCATAACTTACTTAAATTGTTGGCTGGAGCCTTTTCAAGAATTTTCCTGTTTTAAATGGGTAAGTTTAGAAAATCTTGATAATCTGGACTGGGCAAAAAAAAATTTACCATCTATTTCTTATATGATTGAAAAGGGCAACGATGTAGACGATACTAAAATGTTTAATGAAATATGCCTTTTGCAAAAAATAATTAAAGAAAAGAAATCAGAATTTCAACATCTACCTACACACAAAAAATGGGTGGTGTGTTTTGCAAACTGTCTATCTGAAGAACAGTATTCAGAACTTTTGAAGGTTTGCCAATTTTTTTTGCGCATAATGCAAATGTGAAACGAGTTTTTTCACTAATTACAGCCCAGGCAGTGGTCTAAAGAACGAAACATACTTTTGCTGGACTCTGTAAAACATATTATCATGACGAGCTTTAATTTTGCAATGACTTGTAACGAGTTTTATGAATTTATGTCACTACCTGAAAATTCAAATATTTTAAAAGAAGTAAAAGGAAAGGCTAAGTATACCTAGGTTACATATCGGTAGTATATGTCATTATTTGCATAATATATGGTAAAAAATGACAAATTTTATATAAAAAAATAAATTTCGTTTTTCATTTGCTGCGCCTCCAAAGAAAAATATCCGGACTTTGTCCGGAATTAATTTCGGGCCTGTTTGTCCTGGAAAATATTCTAGATAGATGGTAACCCTAGATGCACTATTTGAATAACGAAGTACGTACGCAAGGGGGTTATTGGGTTAATCCCCTCCCACTCATTAAAAAAAACAACAACCTTAGTAGACTCACTGTATAGATGGAGGTAAAATTGATTCCGAAAATAGATCTGAAAATTCTTCCCGCAGATTTTTTCCACAACCCCTCCTGAACGGAAATCCTGCTACGTGCCCGTGTGTAATTGCAGTTATTACTATACTTATTAAATTAAAATAATATCGTACGGTAGTCACGTCGTGACAGTAATAGTGATATATATCATCATATAAAGGGCACTGACGAAAGCTACTAAACGAAATTATTAGGCTTATTTTTCTAATAAAGTTTTTTGTTAGACTTGATTTATTCGTGTAGGTATAGTCTATTTTAGAAAGGTACAGAGTAATAAAAGCTCACTGAGTATTCAAAAGGACTACAGAATGACCCAACGAATATAAATGCCACTTGCATAATTTGGCTTTGATTTCATTGCAAAATTCATTCTTTTCATCAAGTGCAGGTAGTACCACCCGGGTTTGGGTCAATTTATGGGTTTCGCCTATTGTTATCCATTCACACACACTGAAAATGGTGTGACACAGGCCTGCATTATGTACATAGTATTAGATAAACTTATTTTTTATTGAAAATACTAAATACAAAAAATACAATAAACAGAAATTAAATTATAAAAAAATCATAATATTCTTTCTCATTCGAGGAACTGTCGATCAGGTCGTCAAAATCCCATATTTTCTCCTCTTCTTTAATAACATGATGGACTAATTTTTGCCGGTTCTCTGGTGTCACTCCCTTAATGGCTTGATCAAACAGTAGCTTAACGTCTATCATTTTGAATGTCGTATTGTAAACTCTGAAAATTGCCGACTGGGTTTGTTAGGGTTTTTATGTTTTTCTGGTTTTATTTATAAGAGATTGAGAAGAAAAATTTCACTTTTCCATTGTCATATTTCGTTTTCTATAATGTGATGTCCTTAGATTTCAATTTTTAACAAACTATTTAATATTAAGTGTTGATGTTATCAAACAAGAATAAAAGGGTAAAAAAAATTATAATTTTTTGCACTTATCGTTTTGACATCTTTAATTTTAAATTAATTATTAATTGGCACTTTAGAGGATTCAGGTCCGTTTCGGGCATTGCCATTTCGTGTAAAATGGCGAAATAGTTTCGTTTCAGGCAATGCAGGTGTGAAATAAATATGTGAAATAAATATTAGGAGGTTTTTTCCCGTTTCGGGCAACATAGACATAACAAAGTTTTTTCATTAGCAAAAAAAAAATTACCAATACGGTTCATTTATTAAGGGTGGTAAAAAACAAATTTGTAACAAAATACCATTAAATGCAGTACACATGCTCTAATTTGGCTTACAAAAATAATAAATATATTTATAATAAATCTAATCTAATTTAATAGCATCGCTTAGTTTTCCTAATGTTTCCCTAATTGTACATTTATTTGTTAATAAATCATTTACAATTTGTTTTATTCTGTAATCTAAATTAGTATACTTTTTGGCCCGTTTTGGAGTCTGTATATAATTCTCAATTTTTTTTTAGAGAATATCATAATAGTTAATTTCCTCCTTCAAAGCATTAATCATTACAAAGATATTAGGGTTTGGTTTGCCAATTTTTTTGTTAAAGCGGTTGTGCCATCCCTCTACTGTGTTTGTAGTGCGGTGACGCTCGCCACACTGAGAAAAGCTTCAGCAATAAATTCTTTGCTAAGATTATTTTGGCTGTAATATTAAATTTTCAACCTACGATAGCAAAATGAATTTCTTATTGCAAAAGAAACAATTTACCTGAAAACTCTTTCTACCGGTTACAAAAACCTTTGCTATTATAGAAAACTTACATTATGATAACAGCTAAGTAAGTATTTATAAAAAATTATTTTCTAGGACTACTATTTGCTTTGCTAAGGAAGTAATACAGTTTGCTGCTTTTGAAAAAAATCTTTATAAAAAAAATCTTTTCTAGCGCTCTAAAGAGTGTTTAAGGTAGCAAAATTTTTTGTTGGAATTGGAAAAATCGTAACTATTCGGTTCGAATCGGATTACTTCGTGGTGACAAATTCAGTCTGATTGGGCCAATTTTTATATTGAGCATTAGTCGTCCCGTTCCTGTCTCCACATGTCTTCAGATATTCATTTTTTTTTATATTTAGATGCTCGTTCCTTCATAAAGTTAAATCGTCGCATCGGTGGCTGTTGTTGGTGACCATTATGACTCGACATTTGTCTCATTTTTTCCAATAAACATTGTCTTGGCTCAAAAATGTTTCCAGTGTGCAGTGCTTTATTGGATTGTGACATCAATGACAGTGTAGATTTTTAATATTAGTGTTAAAAGACCAAAGTTATTTTAGTTTTATGTTAATTTTTTTATGTTATGTGTTTAGTTTAACTGTTGTTTATTTAATAATAGAAACTAGGTTAAAAAGAATACAAAAATGTATAAATCTTCACTTATTTTTTATTGTACTATGACAATTGTTTCGACACACAGTGTCTTCGTCAGATAGTAGAAATCTAATGCATTAGATTAACAAAATAATCATTAAATTTATTTACCAGTTCGTCTTGTGTAGCATTTGACATGATTTCTAACCAAGCGTCGGAATGAAAGTGCTCCGGTAAATGCGCCAGAGCAGCGCACATTCTTATGTGTCGCCTTATTTCCGTGCTTTCTCTGTAGAATGTAACTAAACCAAGTTCTTGTACTTTTCTCCATATGGCTTGGTTAAAATGAAAATTGCAGCCAATTATTTTTGCTTCCGGAAATTCACTCGGTAAAGCATTAATTGCTCCATTTTCAAAATCTTTGTGTATCTTTTCAGGCTTAAACTTTGTCTTTTGCTTAATAAGCCCAAATAATCTTTTATACGTGCTCTTTTTCTGTTGAACAAAAGGGCGTAAACTGCTGGAATTACAGAAGTGGTCTGATCTGTGCTGCCAATGTCAACATGAATAGTATATATCTGCTCAAACAGGGGGCAGCAGCTGCGAAAAGTTCCATCGACAAAAAATGTGGAATCTTATGTAAGTAAATAACAATTTTTGCTTGCAAATACTAACATTCGCTCTTGGTTTGCACCATCATCGATTACAAGCATATCTTGAATGCTGTCAGGAATAAGAATTTCCCCTCGGTTACTTATAGGAAGCTTTTGGATTCCTAAAGCTTTATTGCGTGTTCTGTATAGCGCACTTTTAACTGACGAAAAATCAGGTACGTTGGTCACAAACTCCAATCCAGCATCTTTAACGCCCATAAGTTGTTCTTTAAAAATATTAGGCACCGGGGTCGATTCTTCCCTGGCACGTTTCTTTGCAGTAAATATGCATTTCTGTATTTCAGTTTTGGCTACATCGGGAATACAAGTGTGATTTTTTTCGTTAAGTATTATGGTTTTATCTTTGTCTGTTAAAAGAATTCCTGGGCAGGATCTTTTGGCACAGATCCACCTTAACGTGGAATTTTTATTCTGAGGTTTAAAAGTAAACTTATAACCTGCATAAAGAATGACAGGTTTTCCTCGATTGGACTTAATGAATTGTAAAGAAGACAGTTTGAATAAAAATAACTAAAACTCACTGCTAACTCTTAAATCTAAAATAAGACTAAATATAAAGGGAGGAAACAAGATTTATTTCTATATTAGGTAGGTTTAGGTAAAACCATATTAATGTCATTAGTACGGCCCCTTTTATTATATTAATATGCCATTATATATCTATTAACTGTTATAGCTACCCTTTTTTGACCAGTGAAAATATCATAATTAAAGTTATTACAAATGATGCCCAAAATGGGAAATAATTATTGTTGTATATTTTGCTTTGCACCAAATTGGAGGGTTTCAGGTAGCTTTTAAATAGTGCTCGAAATGGGAATGCCCGAAAGAGAAAAACACCCTTTAGAGTGATGAAAAGAATAAAAAGATTAATGGAATTGTCAGTCATTTAAATACAAGTCGTTAGTACTTTAATGCGCGACGACGCGTTCACATGATCAATAAAAATGTCAGTATTATATAGTATTATTGACCATATAAATGCCGCTTAAGGATTTTTTGCGGCTTAATCCGGAAAAGATATAACATTTCTAAGAAACTCAGTAGCGTACATTATCTCTGTCAATATTATTTGTGAGACTGCCTCCCGAGACGCCACTGAATCTCATAATTATCTTTTAGTTAGTGAAACTAAGCGTCTTCTTATAACAATGAACAAGAGAGCCAAATTTCAACAAAATTGTCAAAAGAATCTTTGAAATAATAATAAAAAAACTTTTTTTTTAAACCGTTGACATCCTGTATATTGAAAATCAGATTTTTCAGGCACATGTTTGCTAAATCTTTTCTACTTGAATTTGGTTCAGAAATGCGCCCTTGAAGTTATGGCCTATCATTAAATAACACCCTGTATAAAAGATCATTTTAGGTATCCAGGTTGTTGCGGAAAGCGCATATATTCGCCACTATATAATTCAACAGCAAAAAGTGACTATATAGATCGCCCACATTAGTACTATCAGCTTTTAAAAGCTTAATTAACAGTTTAATGGCTAGACATCTTCTAGAAGCTTGAGGTCGCTATAAAAATCTTATATCAAAGAAAAAGTACGAAATCTAACAACTTTAACTAGTGGAAGCATGTCTTTAAAGACTAGTTAAAACCAGAGCTGGGCAAACTACTTAAAAAAAGTAGTGGATTATAACTACTAACTACCTATCAAAAAAGTAGTTTAACTACTTGGTAGTTAAACTACTTCTCCGAAAATGTAGTTAGATTACTAACTACCAGGTAGTTAGTAGTTAAATATTTAACTACTCTTTTAACTACATACAAAACGAACATGCAAAGTTGTGGCTTAAAAAATAGTGCAGTACTTAAAAAATAGATAAAAAGGACTTAAATATCAAATAAACAAATATCAAAGTAGATTTTAAAAAAATGTTGTTTATTGTTGAACACAAATTTTTAACACTGGTCCTTTTAGGCTTTTAAGCCTTATTAGCTAATACTAATAGTAATAGTAGGAAGTATTTTAAAAAAAAATATATTTACATTTACATTGTTTAAAACTTTCGAATCCTTTAAATTCTATCTTAGGTTTGCTTTTAAGAAAACTAATTGCTCGAATATTTATCCTTTTAAAAATAGAATTTTTTAAAACTACATTTACTTCAAAATAAAATGTCATACTCAGAATTTACCTGTACGCCCCCGGAGGTTGCCAAAATTGCAGCAAATGTTGCGAACAATTTGCTGCCAACAAAATCCAGTGGTGTTTACGAAGCTGCGTTTAAAAGATTCCAGGCATGGTGCAATGAGAAAAACACCAAAAATAATTCTGAAAATGTACTCTTGGCATATTTTTCGGAACTAGCGAGCAATCAAAAAATGAAAGGTTCAACAATGTGGTCACATTATTCTATGTTAAGATCAATGCTAAATATCAGACAAGGAATAGACATAAGCAAGTATTTGAAGCTACGAGCTTTTTTAAAGAAGCAAAACGAAGGCTACATTCCCAAAAAAGCTAAAGTATTCACCAGGAAACAGTTTGAAAAATTTCTATCTGAAGCTCCTAATCAGCAATAATATGGGTAAACGCACCTCCTTAAACAAATTTAACTTTATTATTATTATTTATTATTATAGGGATTAACATAGTAAATACTTTTTCTTCCGTTGCCAAAACAACCGCCTTCTGACGAAAAAGTAGAACTTTAACGTCAAAAAATTAGTAGAAAAACGTCAAGTTTATTGACGTTTGAAGAAATAGTATATTATGTTACAAGGACGAAAAATGCAGTATTTCGGACGTATTGCGGGAGATTACTGGACGAGGCAAATCCGAGGCCAGTAACCCGCATAGTCTGAAATACATTTTTCGTCCGTATAACATACGTTATTTTTTATCCAATTGTGTTTTTGCTCGGATTATAAAATAATGTAAAAATTAAGAAAACCAATATATTTCATCTTGCATTGTAATTTTTTATCCCTTGAATGTTTGAACAATGAAACCTGTAATATGCGTATCCATGGATCTAACAAATAATTAAATTAATATTATCAACTGACGTTTTATCAATCAGGCGATAGTTTTAACTAATCTTTCGTGTTCTGCTAGTTTTAAAACCTGAAAAACACAATTAAAAATGGAAATAGACGATGATCTTATAGAAGGTACACCACCTGACATTCAAGAAACTGCCAAGGAAGTAATGTTACATTTGTTATGAATAAAATAAACTGTTGAAAATACTTTAGTGTCCGACAAAATGTTTTTCGGACTAGGACGACAAAGGTTGCCTAGCTACCAGCGCAATAATCAATACCTTATTAAAAAGGTTACCTTTTCGTCCAAATATCTGATCTATAAAACGTCATTTTTTGACACAATCGGATAAAAAAGTCATTTTCGGGCCGTGCATCACTTACGGTTAGCTTTTGATCACTACTTTAATTTAAAACATTTTCATTAAACAGTTACGTTAAACAGTAGTTAAAATACATAAAAGAAGTTAAAATAAAGAAATGTAGTTAAAGTAGTTAGCACTGAGTAGTTAACTACTTTTTAACTACTTTTGCGAATATTTCATGCAGACTTTAAAATAATCGAGAAACAAAGTAATAAAAGAATACAACCACTTTTATAAAAAAAAAGTAGTTAACTACTGCCCTACTCTGGTTAAAACTAGGCATACCATGACGCCTGATTACTGTTTAAAATTATATTTAAAACTTTTAATTATTTTTTATAATTAAGTAATACTAGAAAAACAATAATCAAAAATAAAGCATACAATAAAATTAGTAGTTAAGAAACAGTATATTTTTCATAATTTAGTTAAAATAATGTTACAAAATATTCATATATTATTATTATCTACATACACAAAATTAAATTATATTTTATAATATTATGCAGATTGTATTTGCATCATGCTGACCAATCATGATTTTTTAACCGAATATTTACTCCGTTTGAAGATTTTAATACTGCTTCACAAACAAGCCTCATTTTGTGTGGTGGATCGGTTGGATACAACTCAAAATGTCGAAGAATCTTTGATATCGTGCTCTTCATTTCCAAGATTGCAAATTTTTGACCTGAAAATGAATAGTTATTTAAGTACTTGCATATTCAAGAAGCAGAAGCATCACCAAATTAGCTTTAGATTATTTGTGGTGTGAGCTTTTTAATAGCTTGAGTTGCGGTATATATGCTTATAATTCTAAAAACAGTTTTAGTCGCATAACTGCAATAAAATACAACCACGTCAATAAAGATTGTTAGTCATAGACAATTCACAAACAGTAGATAGCTAACTTACTCTAAGGACTGTACCATAAATAACAAGAGACGGCAGCTAGATGGCGTAACTATAGCCACCATTCTTCAAAATTTCTCATATTATAGTAAAGGTAGGAACTAGGTTTAAAAGAATACAAAAATTTATAAATCTTCACTTATTTTTTATTGTACTATGACAATTGTTTCGACACACAGTGTCTTCGTCAGATAGTAGAAATCTAATGCAAATAATATTCTCTTAAAATATAATGGTAACCTACTCCAAAATAATGTACCTATTTTACAACTTAATAATAAAGACATTATAGTAATAAAGTACCGAACCCTAATTATGAAAACACACCTTTTCTTAACTATTCTGAAAAATATTTTTAAAAACTATTGTTATAATAATGTCAGGGAATACCGAATGGTTATAGATTTAATAATGGGGAATTATTCAAATCGAGCTGATCGTTTAATAAAATATTTAAATTTTTGTATTTGTTAATTTCCATACTTTCTAAAAAATTAAGTTTGATTGATTTGTTTTCTACATGTAGAATTTCAAATTTGTCATCAAAATTATGTTGTTCGTTATTAAGATGTAAGGAATAATGAGAATTGGTGAGTTTTTTATTATAGCTTGCTTTATGTTCTTTAATTCTTGTTTCAAACCTTCTACCTGTTTGTCCGATGTAAACTTTTGGGCAACTACCACATTTTAGTTTATACACTCCACATTTTTGTTCTTTTTTGGTTCTGCTTTTGTTATTTTTAATTAGTTTGCCTAACTTATTATTGGTTTTATATGAGATTTTAAAATTTCTTTTCGTTAAGTAGTTTTTAGCTAATTGTGAAAGTTTTCCAGTATATGTGAGTGTTTTGTAAATTAAGTTTTCATTGTGTTTAAAAGTTGGATGTGCTAAACTAACAAATAAAAAAAGCAGAACCAAAAAAGAACAAAAATGTGAAGTGTATAAACTAAAATGTGGTAGTTGCCCAAAAGTTTACATCGGACAAACAGGTAGAAGTTTTGAAACAAGAATTAAAGAACACAAAGCAAGCTATAATAAAAAACTCACCAATTCTCATTATTCCTTACATCTTAATAACGAACAACATAATTTTGATGACAAATTTGAAATTCTACATGTAGAAAACAAATCAATAAAACTTAATTTTTTAGAAAGTATGGAAATTAACAAATACAAAAATTTAAATATTTTATTAAACGATCAGCTCGATTTGAATAATTCCCCATAATTAAATCTATAACCATTCGGTATTCCCTGACATTATTATAACAATAGTTTTTAAAAATATTTTTCAGAATAGTTAAGAAAAGGTGTGTTTTCATAATTAGGGTTCGGTACTTTATTACTATAATGTCTTTATTATTAAGTTGTAAAATAGGTACATTATTTTGGAGTAGGTTACCATTATATTTTAAGAGAATATTATTTGCATTAGATTTCTACTATCTGACGAAGACACTGTGTGTCGAAACAATTGTCATAGTACAATAAAAAATAAGTGAAGATTTATACATTTTTGTATTCTTTTTAACCTAGTTTCTATAATGGATCTTCATCAAGTAACGGCTACATCTATTGAATATGTAAAGGTAGGTATATCAAAACAATTTTACAATCTAATGAGTAGGAGAAATCTACGATGGCTCTGAAGGACCACAGATTAATTTAAAATACTTAAATTGCCAAATACAGAAGTGGAAATTTCCAATTATTATGTGGAAATTTCCACTTATTATGTGGACATTTCCACTTATTATGTGGAAATGTCCACTTATTATGTGAAATTTCCACTTATTATGTGGAAATTTCCACTTATTAAGTTGTCCTTAAAGTACCTACAAGTCTTAACCGGCAAGCAGCAGAATCAAGCAGTACAGAGTGATTCATTAAGGTCGACGAGCGGCCATATCTTGAAAACTACTGAGCATAGAAATTCAGGAAAACAAAAGTGGCCATGAGAAAATCCTGAATATAATTTTTAGGATCCGCATTTGGCAGCAAGATGGCGTAATTAAAAAATAAATTTTAAAATTTTACATATCTCCGAGAATTCCACATTAAGGTATATCTTTGATAACACCATTAAAAAGCTTGGACAATTATGCATCATTTTGGTCTTATGCTCATTGGCGTACCGACTTTAATAAGAGTAAAAAGGTAAATTAAATTAGACGGGCGGAAGTATGCCTATTAAGTGAAGGTGGTCATTTCCAACAAGTTTTATAAAACAAAATTGTTCATTATCAATGTTGATAATAATAATAAATAGTAGAACTAATTTAATTTAATTATTTTAATTAAGAACGGTGTGCTGAGGAGAAAAACGCAAGAGACCATTTTTATGCAGAATTGACCAGGCTAATCCGAAATAATATCCACATGGAAAAATATTAGTGGCGTCCCACTTTTTTTCTAAAAAATATATAATCGCTTCTTCATTTACATTTTTTTTAAATTATTCTACTGGCGATAATGCTGAAACGGACGGAGATATCGAGCTGCGTTTTAATACTTTTTCTAGCAAATTTCATCTACTTTTCAATTATGGTATCATAATTATACCGTATGATTTATTTTTTCGGAGTAACATCAAAAATGTCTTATTATTACAAATGGCGCCCTCTAGCATTTTTTTTTAGATTTATTATGGACAACTAAATATGATTGGTGAAAGTGCATACATTTCTCTTCCAAACAGTCTTTAGTTTGCTAAAATCGGATAAGTCGTTCATAAATTACAGCGATTTAAATGATTACACATTTAACAGCTTCCCCCTTCTTATTAAAGTCGGTACGCCAATGAGCATAAGACCAAAATGATGCATAATTGTCCAAGCTTTTTACGCTATCTTGCGGCAAAATGCGGAACATAATCTATATGAACATTCCATTTAATAAACTTGTCAAAGAAGATGCCGAAATATTTCATAGAATTACATGACTTAATTTTAGAACTGCAATTGCAATGTTGTAATATATTGCACGCTAAATCATGCAGCGTTAGAACATTTTTATTAGCCGCATCTCATCTAGTCATATAGAGAAGGCGAAAAACTTAGTCTTATCGATATTCACAGTTAACTGATTTGTGTCCAGCCAATATTTAAAACCCACAATAATTCTTCAATACATTCACTACTTTCCCAAAATTTCTCCTTAGATCAAGTTCCTTGAAAAAAAGTATTTTTTCTGTTTAAAATGTCAAAAATACATTATATTAACTATATTTCTGAATAAAACCATTCTATGCTTCACGATCCCCAAGATAACCTTAAAATCTTTCATATTGAAGTGAGTGTTTCAAATCTGGTAGTACTGGAGCAGAGATATTTGTAATTTAGAAAGAAACATATGCAGAGGAAATCTCTTAATTCGTTGTATGACAATTACAATATACATTATACAGGGTGCTACATATTCATATGCGGATATGGGTATCTCGAAAACATTTAGATATACGAAGATGGTTAAACTTGTTGTGCCAAGTTGCGTATTTTGGAGCTTAATAATTGATGATAAAAATTTTAATATTCCGCATACTTTCGGAGATATCAGATTTGGTTTTTAATTTTTTGTGCCTTAATCTTTTACTTGGGAAAAACTCTTTTTCAACGGCAGTTTTTATGTTCGACAAGATGACATTATTAGTGTACAAATGCGACGTTTCATTCTTTGTATACCACCGTCAAGTTAAATTTTTTAAATACGGTATTAGGAATTTCTAAGTTCGTTTTTTTAATTTAAACGTTTTATCATCAAATAACACATTCCAATTATCATTTTATACCATTAGGATCCCTAACATTTAAAATCCGAATAAAAAAAGAAAAAATGTATCGATTAGTAATATTTGTGTTTTAAATTAACATGTTATTAGATCCAGTGATTATAAGCTAGGAAAATATTTTAATTTTTTGTTACGGTTTTACTAATATTTTTAAGGATATGTTTTCTAATGAGAAAAAAATTATTACTATACATACAGTGATCACTATTATATATTTTTTAAGTTTTGACCCTTAACCTTACTGCTGCAGTATACTAAAGATACACCCGGGGAATAATCTACGAGACCTGACTGATTACTCTGTCCCAATAACATGCTTCGATAGAATAGACTACTCATTCCGAGTAGGGAAGAGTGGAAAGGCAATCGGTATATAACGAAGACAGATCACGCAATCTTCACAGACGGTGCAAAAATGGACGTTGGTGTGGGAGCCGGGTTTTTTTCCGAAATTTTACAAATACAGAAGTCGTATAAACTCCCCAACTATTGTAGTATTTTTCCAGCAGAAGTACTGGCAGTAGAGAAGGCGATGGATATCCTGCAAGAACACCTTGGCCTGGGAGTAGCCTCGTCAATCACCATCTTTAGTAATAGTCAGGCGGCGATTAAGGCAATCTGTTCCAGCATCGTCAAATTAAAGCTGGTAAAGCGATGCCGCAACAATCTATGCACACTTAACAACCAACATCGGGTTACTCTGTGCTGGGTTCCTGGACACTCCAAAATAGATGGCAACGAGGCTGCCGATGCGCTCGCCAGCTGATCTAACAGACAATACAGTGAAAAAACCACTGGGATTAATCAAAGAGGAGATTGACTACACGGCCAAGCAGCTTGCACAGAACAGATGGACAGAGTTAACAACCTGTAGTACATCCAGGCAACTGTGGCTGACATTCGATAAAAAGAGAACCGCAGAGCTATTGAGACACAGTCGGAAAGACATGAGAAATATTACTGCGGTTGTTACCGGACATTGCCTCTTCGGTAGACATGCCGAACGTATGCAAATACCCACTAACGACTTCTGCAGAAGTTGCAAAGATAAGGAATATATAATAAGAAAGAGTTCAACATTTTCTTTCAAAACAGTAGTGGCTAGTTTGAATAAGTTGTTATCCTTCTGCGGTGTACGCCGCACCAATCATCAGAGATCTGATGAAGGTGGGTTCTACGGAACACGCGTGGTATCACAACGGACCTAATAGGACTACGTGAGACTATTTGGTCTGAACCAAAGCTCTGCCACTCTAACCTAACCTTACTACTGTGTGTAGGTACATTTTTTTACTCGATGGAAAAGTAATTTTATTTGTTTTACAATATTTCTAGATTTAGAATAAATTACGGCAAGAATTTTTCCTTTTACGATATCAAAACAGTTCCTTAATGTAGCTATTTTTAACATACCTACTTGAATTTTGTATTTTGTTCGTCAGTTTACTTCGTTTACTTAACATTGCTCTTGTTATAACCCATAAAATATCTTTATATTTTATCATATTTTACAGTTTTCAGTAGTTGTTATTTATTTTAAATTAGTACTTTCTTTGTGTAATTTTGGGGTCAAAATTTTTAAAAAGTAATTATTTTATTTTCAATAAATTTTTCTTACTTATCGTATGTCGTTGAAGCTTGAAATCTACTTACCAATACAATTTCTGGGACCTGCACTAAAAGGAATATAAGAATACGGATTGTTTTCACTATTTAAAAATCTTTCCGGTTTGAACTCGTCTGGTGATTTATGGTAATCCGGATCCCTATTGATTCCATAAATTGAGAGTGTAAATATTGTATCTTTTGGAAATACGTGACCTATAACAATAAATTGATTTCTCATAGTTACAAAACTTATCACTAATACCGGGTCCATATTGGGCTTCAAGTGTATGTTTGAAGTTTAGAGATAATGATGTTTCTTGAATTCAAGAAATATCATTGTCTCCAACCTTTAAACAAACAGAAGAAATTGATATTGCACCAACATTCAAAAATTTTGTAAAATTATACACTATTGGCAAGCTTTAATCTAGGGTGCCGATATAAACGCATCAGACGCAGATTATTAGTAGCGTTTAACAAGTTAAACAGAGAACACGCTATCCCCTACCTCCGACCTTCCATTCTTTAAAACACGCGGTCGAAGCAGGCACGGGAGCGATCGATACGTCGACTCGGCCACACCTAGTACACATATCCCCCCTTTCAGTTGGAATGTAGGAGTGGTTATGAGTCTCTTTTTAATTGAAGGTTTTGCCAATATATGCCTTCTCTCTTGGTTGCCTTAGAGATTTCGCACCCTAGATTCGAGTTTGCCAATAGTGTATAGTTTATAGAGATGCCTTATTTAGTGTACAGGTGCTCTTCCAACGTTGCAGAAATGTAAATTGTAATGTGTATGCCTGTTTCATTGACTATCAAAAGGCTTTTGATAAAGTTCAACACAATAAAATGATGGAAGTTCTGCAAGATAATGGAATGGACGGCACAGACCTACGCATATCCAAAAACCTATACTGGAATCAATCAGCCTCTGTTAGAATTAACAAAGAAAAAACAAAGGAAGTGAAAATTGTAAAAAGAGTACGGCAGGGATGTATATTGTCACCTCTCATATTCAAATGAAAATTTTCCAAGAAGCTCTAGAATACATGGAAGTAGGAGTACTTATTAAATGGCGAACGAATGAATAATTTTAGATATTACGCCGATGACACCGTTATTTTTGCCGACACTGTACAGGGACTACAGCTTTTGATGAACAGTGTAGTTAAAATTAGTAAGAAATATGGCCTAGAGGTTAACACCAGTAAAACAAAAGTCATGATTATTCGAAAAGAAAAGATTGAAGGAGTACAATTTATCAGCAATGAGAAAGTGGTAGAACGAGTGTCAACATACACATATTATTATCTTGACACAGTACTAAATAAATAGTGGGACCATTCTCAAGAAATAAAATCAAGAATTGAAAAAGCACGAGCAGCTTTCATCCAAATGTCCATTGTTTAGAATAGATAATTTGAATTTAAGATTAAAACTCAGACTACTATGATGCTACATATTATCCATCTTGTTATCCGTAGGTTATCCAAGGTCCAAGACTTCACTTCGTAGTGGAGTCTTGGACCTTGACTGAGACAACAACAAAGAGATTAGAAGCATTCAAGATGTAAACATACCGAAGAATCCTCAAAATATCATGGATGGACAAAGGTTCAAACACCCGAATACTCACCCAAAACTTTATAAAGAAAAAGAAATAATGTACACAGTAAAACGAAGAAAATTGGAATATTTAGGTCACATTATGAGAAACAAATCCAAATATAAATTACTAAAAGGCATTCTGCAAGGTAAGATTAAGGGCAAGAGAAGCATCAGCAGGAGATGAATATCCTGGCTAGAGGACCTGACAGGACTATTCAGAGCAGCAACAAATAAAATTATCATTGCTAGAATGATTTCCAATATTCGGTAACGAATAGGCACTAGAAGGAGAAGGAGAAGATGTAGTTTATAAAACAGAAGTGTAAATGATAAGTGGTGGATTGCTTAAACTTTCAAGCATGATATGGACAATTCTAAAAGGATATTTGATCATCCTAGTTAGGATTCGAAACTAACCAGAAACCAAATTTACATGTTGTAAATTTTACGCGTGGCTTTATGACATTTGTGAGGTGTAAGTAAAAATTTTAAGTGCAGGCCTGGTCATCAAAACGTAGCCTGCTATACTTTATGTTGTTTGTCTTATCTCTAATTAGTCATGCAATTTACGGGTCGGTGGTGAGTTATTTGGCATTTTGCTGCGGTGTGTTTTTCTGAAGCAAGTTAATTTTAAATTGGTGACACTTGAAAATTGTAAAATTTGAGAACAATTAACTAGTAGATATGGTTGGTGCTAATTTACTATGATTGTCGTCAAAGTGAACTAGTAGATATGGTGCTAATTTACGGTGGGTGTTGTCGAAGTACGGCTGCTGCTGCTTTGAGATTATACGCAGAACGGTTTCCGTTGCGGGCTCATCCTACACCCAGAAGTTTTCTTAATGTTATTCAACGGGAAAGTTAGGCAGAACCGTATTTGATCCATAGGGTAATAAATGAATGTAAGTACCTTATTTTTAAAAAAAGGTATTTGATAATGTTGTTTATTTTAATGCCTTCTATACACAAAAAAAATAAGTAGGTAAATAAATAAATAAATAAATAAATAAATAAATAAATAAAACCTTTTATAATAATAATGACTTGGAAATCATGAAATTACCTTTATATTCGATATCTTTATGTGCCATTCTTGCCACAACGGGTACTGGGGGAAAGAGTCTTAGCGCTTCTTTAATAACCAGTTCTAAGTATTTCATATCTTGTAAATTTTGATAACTTGTTGGTGCATCTCTGTCTTTTCCATAAATATGCCTCTGCTCCTCTCGAGCTCGTTCCTAAAAGAAATCAAAACCATTTTTGTTTGTATCATTAGTTGACAATATTGGGACCTTAGACAAGGTAAAACAGGGGACACGGCACGCGCGTCAACCTCCTATAGCGGAGAAGTGTGACCAAAAATCGATTGCCGCCATTATTCTGGTGCCAAGCATCCGACGTGTCACCACGCGGGTTTTTAGTGTTTTCCAGTAAAATTGAATGAATCATAGTGGTATTTATCTTTTAAGGAAATAATAATTTGTTCAGCCTACGGATGCAAAAGTCGTGGCGAGCGAAAGGGGCCTTAAATAAGCTTTCACTGGAAATAAATGGTACACCTTACATATTTCCAAATCATGCTTTTTGATTTTCCGTTCTTTATGCACATGCATCAGAGTTATTTTGCATTATTATCTTATCGTTGAATAGAGTCTTGGGCCAACAATGTATCTGGTTTCTGTAAGATATTTGAATATTCTCATTGATAAAATTGCTTTATAAACAGATAATGCGAGACAATTTGCAGTGGCGTCGGTTGCATAATTTTATTAAAGCAATATTTTTTTTTCCGAAAGATATAACGTTTTTATAGTACATTATAAAATAATGTATAATAACTTTTTCTGGGTTTGAGTAAAGGTTCTCTACGAAATATCCCGAAATATGTAATCTATCGGTCAAGAACATGCATAGATCAGACTGGAGTCCATCCCATAATGACAGGCTACGTTCACGCTCAAGCTCATTGGTTGTATAAAAGTGGGAACAAGACTTGCCTCTTACATCAAACTGTGCCTACTTTGTTTCTCGTTACAAAAGAGCAATATTTTTGATAATTTAAAAAATAAAATTATATTTGATTATTGGTAAATGGATTATTTTAACTGTTTTACGATACACAGGTATATCAGAAACAAGCAGAAATCACATATATTTCTTAAAATAATCTATTATGTCATGGAACATATTCTCCACAATAAAATCTATAACTGTATAAAAACTTATATATATATTTTTTCATTTAAAGATGGGTCACCTTAAAAAACTTATTTATTTACGCTACGCCACTGGCCTGCCTTGTCTGGTTCCAACTGGTCACACTATCGGGTTAGGATGCCGCGTCCCCTCTTTTACTTGGTCTAAGATTGAATCTTATCTGTAACCAATTATACAGGGTGTTTGTATACAACTTTACCTGCCTTTATTGTTTAAAATCTTTATGCAACTAAACATTAACTATTAACTATTTCGTAGTGAGTTTAAGAGTTTAAAGTTTACTGGTTACCCTATAAAAGTTTCTTATAATATATATGGGTTTCGACCCTGGAAGAATAATTTTCATGACATTTTAGAGGTTATGGAAGAATTATTGTAAAAGTGTAAATCCTGATAATCAAAACTAACCTGTCGTGAATTTAATTTATATGGCATATTTTATCGTGGATTTAAATTTAAAAAAATTAAAATTATACAAAAAAAAGTTTTTGAACGAAAGAATAAAATTAATTCTCCCCTGTGCTGATTAGAATTGTTGGCATTTTGTTGGAGTTTTTTTTATAAATGGTAATAACATGCCTTAAAGTGGAAGAAAGCTATACATTGAGCTTAATATAAGGCATAAGTACCTGTACTTCTGGATGACTTGCCAACATATAAAGAGCAGATGAAATTCCAGAGGAGGTGGTATCATGCCCCTAAAAAATAAGTTTAATGTTATTTTAGTAAATGCAAGGATTTTAATCGTTGATATTACTTAAGAGTGAAGTGCATTCGCCATTTAATTTTTTGATCAATATTTCTTATTCTTATCACTTTATTCAAAAAGCGGCCAAATGGCCGTCCTTCAGTAGCAATTACCTACAGTTTTGAATTAAAGAAATTTTTATTAATTAATTAACAAAAGCAAAAAACGAAAATTTGTGAGATTTGTCCATTTTTCTTTTTCTGCTTTTATTCCTTTATAAATTCAAACTTGCTTAACTTTAAATTGTAAGTAATTATGCTTTAAATGTCGGTATTTGGCCGATTTTTGGATAAAAGGAAAAATTAACAAAATATTGATCAAAACCCGAAATGGCGAATGCGTCACTAGACCTCACTCTTAACCAGGTAATAAAATTAACTCATAAGCCGTTATTTTGTCTAAAATAAGAAGACTTATTTAAGCATGTTTCACATTATAGAATTATAGAATAATCTAAAGTATATAACACAAATAAGTGTCTACTGGTAAAGGTTATTTCCTCAATAAATGATTTTGACCTGTTAAGTGCAATAAAACCAAAGGGTCGGTCCCCATTATGTGGACAAGAGCTTGGTAATAAGTAAAGTGCATGTAAAAATGCAGTAAATGGTCGGAATAAGTAAATTAAGTAGGTAATTATGCTCGTATGATGTGTTTATATTAATTTAATGAAATTTAAAAAAAAACTAAATTTTATAAATTTTTAAATACTACCTATATTTTAAGTAAAGAACTATAAACAGTTTTTACAATGTTCCTGGCATCGAGAGATAAATGCTTTTTCTTCACCGGAATATTAGAAGAATTTTTATAAATGTTTTTTCACGGACGCCACATAATTCTGTTTTATAAGTATAATATAATATTTTTCTTAACATGGTATTGCAATACAACTGTACATTTCCTATTAGAAATAAAGACTGACATTCAATCTTTCAAAGCAATGGGGAGATTTCTAAACATTTAAAATGATCTTATTTTAAAATAGTGGAATTTAGTGCCCGCTTGCCGCTAAGCTTCTTTTTCTTATTTTAATTTAATTTTACTCAGAAATGTATATATTACGGCCCCGAAAGGATTAGCTCCTATTTTATTGCAGTCATTAGCAGAACCCTTCATCGTTGAAAGGACTTTAGTCATTAATAGATTAAATAATATTTAGAGTTTTCTGCGACAGGTGTTAATTATTATTAATAAATTGAGATAATACAAAAATCAGTCTAATAGAAAAATCATGTATTTATTTAGTTCCTAATCTTAATAATTGTCTCTTTTACTTTACAGGTCATTAGCTATAAAAATGGATAAACAAAATTAAAGAAAAAACTGAATTGGTTTAAATATTAATCCACTAAAAATATTGACGTATATTTTAGATATAAAAAATTATTTACAAGCAAAAGTTGCTAGTTTTTTCGCCTCTACTGAACCAATCCTATTAACGATTTAATCGTTTATAGGTTTAATTAATTAAAATAATAATAAATATAGTAGTTAATAGCTATAATTTATATTGGTTAAAGTTAGCAATGTTTTGGTAATGATGCTCTGGATAAAAAAAAATACAAATTCATGCATTTTAACTTTTATAATTTTATTACGAAAAAAATGCAACCGGTCAGGGGCGGCTCGTCAACAAGTGCGCTCGTGCGCGCGCACTGCCTAAGAAAGTCAAGCACCAGCAAAAATAAAATTTATACTTATTTAAAAAAATATTTAGGTAACTGAAATAAAGAACTTGTATAATATAACAATGGCGAAGGCGTAAGACTTCAAGCGCGACCGAGCGCGTGAGCAGACTCACCGGCTGTGTGCTGTGACTGCTGTGGTCTGTGGTGTGTATTCGTTCGGCGCTCTTATGGATGAATTTTCGTGCGATTTTCCTTATGCGGATTGATCGGGAATATTCGGTTAATCGCCCGATGAGAGGGCGTCGCCGGGCGCTTTCTGAATACACACTTCAATCATTTAATATGATTGTTTTATGAGTTTTTGACGCGATTAGATAAGTTTGGAGTTTATTCGCGGTGTTGTGGATATTTTTGTGTTGTTTTTAAATTAATAATGGCTAGTAGTTTGGATTGTGTCACACGAAGTGATATAGTTATGGACCAAAATTCTGTAGAGGACATTATAAATAAATTTTCGACATTCGATTTCCAAAGGAAAATTGACATAAAAAGGTTAGGAAGGCCTACGCCGGATTTAAAATTAAATCAAAACTTGTAAAAAGAAAAAAGAAGGTCGATCTTTTATTAGACATTTTAATATTGACATTTACAAAAAAAAAATGGATATGTGGGTGTAATATTAGAAACTCAGTTTTGTTTCCCATGCTTATTATTTTATAATATAAACATGGACAAGAACTGGAGCCGTGTAGGCATTACAGATTTAAATCATATTATACAAAGGTGAAAAGGGGCGTGGCACCTCAAAAAATTTTCGCCTGCGCCGCTTTTTTGCCTGCTGCGCACACCCTACGATAAATATCACGAGCCGCCACTGCAACCGGTATAACAAAGTTGTTATGTTGAACAATTAATTAATAAAAATTTAAATTAGCCAAAAGGGCATTTTGTCATTAAAATTAAACAACCAAATAAACTGCTCGACAATTGCTTTCGAGCAAGAAAAATTGCGCCTAAATTTACCAGTTAATATTTTCTGAACCAGATATGATATCGACAGTTTTAAATGGTTGATAGATTCATCCCTTGGGAAACACTTGTCAATGTTGGATTTTCTTTAACTGTCAGAAAGTTTTATATACAGGGTGTTAAAGAAGACGATGATTTTTGCTCCAATTTTAATGGCGGGTAATTTTCACAATAATATTTTTAAATTTTATCACTCTCCGTCAATTGAATCACTGGTTCATAGCAAAGAAAGTGATTTGTCAAATTTTTGATATCTGCTATATTTTAAGAAATACTGATTTATTTGGAAAACCTTGCTTTATTTCAATTTATTGGTAGCTAGATCTCACTGTGCGTTGTATCGTGCAAACTTTGTGAGTGATTATTATACCTTATGAAAAGCTTGATTATGTTCAGTAGCAATAGTTGTACCTAAATGTTATGACGTACAGTGGCGTACTTATAAACACCTACTTATATGTGGTTTATGAATATCTCACAATTTTTCATGATTGCTTCATATTGGAAAGTACTCGCCCCTAGATTAGGTCATTTGTTTCTTATTTTTTAGTTTTTCTTATCGCACTACAGGTATATTATACAGTGTGTTTACAAAATTTTAACAAAGACAATTTTTTTAAATTAATTTTTGGAAAAAATGTATTTATTAATTTCTAACTTTCTAACACTATACTCATAAACCATAGACATATAGGTGTTTATAAGTACGCCACTGCACATCATAACATTTAGGTACAACTATTGTTACTGAACATAATCAAGCTGATTAAAACGTCGTCGAAGCACATGCTTCCAGGCCATTTTTCTTGCAATTGCCTCCAATGTAAAAAGGCCTTTAGACATTGTGATGTTATTCTTACATCATAAGGAATTTGATTGTTATACCTATTGTAAATACTTAAAGTTTAGGCCTTGTTATTACTATTATTACTGTTTAAAGGTCAGAAATAAATTTGTTTGAAAAAAAAAATACAGTTCTGGTGTCACTTAATAATTTTTACCAAATACAACATGCTAATGAATGCGGAATTTAACAGTTATAGAATGAATTACCTATAATTTATCTATTTATATCTGTTTCGATCAAATTTTATTACTTAAATTACCGAATTAATTAAAAATTACATATTTGATTGTAGTTTTTAATAATAATATATCTAAAGCAGATATTAGATAACAAACAAAAGTTTTAAATAAATAATAAGTTCAATGCAGCCACACAAGCAGCACTGACAAAAAACTGAAATTTAAGATTAAGTATAAAATTAAAACAAAACATGAAATAAACAAACCAAAGGTGGCTATGCCGGAAACATTAGAGTTGATTGTTTGGCTTAATTATGTTGATGAGTATTTTTATGTTCAACGGGCTATATTTAAATTGCGAAGGTTAACTCATTCCAGACACTCGTTTGAACACCTAGTATAAAAAAATATTTTGGTTTTTGTGGCTGATCTATTCTATATTACTCAAAACCTATCAGAGAAATTTGTTGAAACAATGGACTACCTGTCTTCGAACGATTGTAAAACCTTATAGAAACGTTTTTTTCTTATTGCGCAGAATCCTGATAGTCAAGGACTATTTCTGATTGCTAGGGGAATGCACTAATAAGTTAAGGAAAGGCGGCAGCAAAGAATGATATATGGCCTTGATTTTTTAAAGGCATATAAAAAATGCTTGGACACCTAATGCAATAATTTTATACCTCAAACATGAACGTATCAACTTCCTCTCTAATGTCTTCTTGGCTTAGAGGTTGCCCATTAATGGTTGATTGTAAAAGCAAGTCTAAAAATGCCAATTTACGTTTTCTTCCAAAGTCGTCTTTATATTCCTTTTCGTCTGTTTTCTTATTTAGTAACTCTTGCCTTCTGTCTCGAATAACACTGTTTGTAAAGCTGTGAAGAATTTTTAAATATTTTTCTTGCTTGACATAATCAGAAGTGAAACGATGTAAAAACCCGAATCTCCTCCATGGCGACACTGACCTTGTTAAAACTATTCGACACATATCTTTTACTGCAAAAACGTAATCTTGGTTTTTATTTTGTAGAGTGTTTACATTAACTCCCATTGCACTTTCTGAAACAAAATTTTCAATTTTATATTAATTGTCTATTTATTTTAAATATTAAGAGTAAAAAAACGAAAAGTGCTTCAATGTTTAAACTTCGATTCCAACGATTATATATATATTGTAGATTTTAAATGTTTCATTAACATTTATTAGAGAATTACTCTACATATTATATTTCACCTTTTGATGGCCTTCTTAAGAGTACTTATGATGTATGTTTGAAGGTTGCAGACAATGATGTTTCTTGATTAATAGTTTTGGACTTGCATTGTCTTTATTTACTTTACACTACCACGTTTTAACTGGTAAGTATCTCCAGACATCTTCAGGTGAATAGAATAAGTATAGTAAAGAAGCAAATAGAGTCACAATCAACACTCCACTATCTGTATGTCAAAGAAGTATTTGAGAGAATTAGAAGACTAGGACAACGATACAACATCAATATAGCTAGAAACTTTAGACACTTTAAGAGGCCACATGACGAAGACGAAACCAACAAGTGAAAAAGACAGGACTAACTATATCTAACAGATCCTCTGCGAATGTGGCCGACCTTACATTGGTGAGACTCTAAGACCACTTGAAACTAGGATCAAGGAACACAGAAACAACACGCTTAAAGGAAAAACCGAAAATGCAGGTGCAGCTGACCATGCCTGGACACACGATCATCACATCAAGTGGACGAAGCTCTAATCCTGCATAAAGAACCACACTGAAGGAAAATCAAAGAAGCCTGTACCATACACCAGAACCCTGCTTGTTTTAGTAAGGTCTCATTAGATATAAGAAATATCTGAAAACCTTTCTTAAGTAGATATAAACTTAAAATACCGCACACAAACTAAACGCATGACTCCCAGTTATGCTCCAATGCATCTAGCTAGTATAAATAGCCACTTTACTTATTTAGTATTCACCTGAAGATGACTAGATATACTTCTATCAGTTGAAACGTTGTGATGTAAAGCAAATAAAGACAATGCAAGTAAAAAATTCTTCTATTATTCAAGTACTTATAATACTAAGGTTAAATTCTAAATTTAAAATTGTATATTATGCTTGTGCTACTATTGTAAAATATTAGATGAAATAAAATTACCCGGGAACTACTTTTACTAATTATTGGGGCCTATGTTTGAGAAATTCGGGGTTAGTCAATAAAACACACCTCTAAAACTGGAGTATTTTTAAACATTAGTTGTTGCATTATGATTCACAGATTTCTTAATTTTCTAATTGCTATAAATGGTCCAACTTTTTACTTTTATTCTCTGTATGAATCATTATTGTATAATATTATATATTAGGATCTATGAAATGATTATTCTCTATGTAATGAGTTCACATCCCTTTGCATTTATAATTGTTTATGATTGACGTACTATGGTCTTTGAGTCGTGTTTTGATGCTCCTACCCCTTTGACCTACTGCTTCACAATCAGAATAATCAAAGACCCTTGTTTGTTGTATATTTTATCCTTATTGTTTACATTCATTCTACCTAAGTTTTGTTTTTAACTCATATTATCTTACAACCTAAATTATTTAATCTGTTGGTGATTCTGATAATAAGAATTATATAATTTTTTACGACCTAAATTATTTAATGTATTGTTGATTCAAATAATACGAAAACAGCTGGCCGGGGCCTGTCGTTTATTAAAACTGTACGTGTGTAGTCGTTTGAGGCAGGCTTTGGACTGCGGTCCTAATTTTACTCCCGACAAAAATTTTCTAATTGAAAAGGTCAAACCAACCTAGCTTTATTAAAGATTTTATTGATTTGTACCGCAAACGTAAATCCGTGGTCCCGGAGAAAAAGGAGATAAGTCTCAATTTGGTCAAAATGAGATAAATGATAAAATCACTTTCAAATTGTTGCTTCAACCTTCGGACCTAATGGTATAAGTTAATTCATATTAATAAGATTTTTACGGCAAAGTACATTAGGAGATATGTCATAAGTTAGCCCCTGAAATGTTCTTTAAGGGATAACTAAACTTATTTCTTTTTACACATAACTATACCCGCATTAAAATACTGTTTACGAAGAGATAAGTCGACTATCTCTTTCAGTCCCACAATTTTTTTAGTTTACATGCACATATCTCTATTTAGTCCGTTAAATCTCGAGTCATTTTGTTTAAGAACTCTTTGAAATCAATATGACAGCGATGTCCCTTTAAACCTGTTGAAAACTAGAAGTAATGTTACTGGAAAAGGCTGAAATCAGTTGTATTGTAAACCCTATTACTGAAACCACCGTTACCAACGACAAGCGAAAAACTAGGAAATTAAGAAGATCTTTAAAAGGAAAAACGAAAGCTGTTAAATCCGAAAGAAAGAAGAAGTGAACCCATGGTGAAGAATACATGACCGAATCAGGAAAGTTCAGCAAGAATGTTCCAAAGTTTATTAAATTGTCGCATGAAATGTAGAGAAAACTTTAAAAATGAAGACAGGAAAAATATTTTTGAAGACTATGGGGCTTGCGGTTCTCATGATAAACGTGTAGCTTTCGTCAGCAGTTTAATAAGAAAACACAAGAAATTAACAAGCAGGCGAAAAGATGTAACCAAAAGAAGCAAAAATCGGGAATTCACTCACAACTATTAATTAAGAATTAATGGGATAGAACATAAAATTTGTAGAGTGTTTTCGCAAAACATCGGGTGAAAAAAAACAAGTTTTTGGAATTATGCAGTTACAAAGTAAGCTCAAACCTTTCCGGAATTTACCAAAATGATCGCCGAGGAAAGCAACCTCCAAAAAAAAGTATCATAATCACGATATTATAAAAGTAGCTGACTTTATTAAAAAAGTTCCACTTTATGAAAGTCACTATAGCCGGTGTGACACTAATAATCACCGTTAAAAAAATCAAATGGGTCACATGTTTTTAAGACAAACATTAATGGGAACTTTAAAATTTTGTCATTTAAGCGACGTGGTTCCCCAGCAAATTTAATTTTTAATTTACAGTAAAATGGTCCAATACCAATTGCTAAAAAGAAAACCTAATGCAGCTACTTCCGTATATTTCCAATCTATTTTGGGATTTTTACAAAAACCTTCCTACCGTGAATGTTGCAAAGGAAACACATCCTGACCTGGTATTATCAGACGAAGAAGACTAAGTTTAGTATAATTAGTTCATGTTTCTAGTTATCGTTTTATGTCTAACTATATTTTTTATTAAAATAGTAGCAATTGTTTAGTTCTGACAGTATTTTATTTTTGTTTTGGTATAATATAAATAAAGTGTTATAAATGAGATAAGTATTGTTTCAGTTGGTTCTTAAAGGAATAACTACACTTTTTTCTTCCAAAACCAAAAATATCAGATCAAGTATTAGACACATTTAAACTTAAGGTAACATTGTGTGACAAATTCGGAACTTAAAAATTATTTCCAGGATTTTCTCATGACCACTTTAGTTGTAATTTTTTATTTCCTGAGTTTCTATGCCCAGTAGTTTCCGAGATACGACCGAGAGCCATTCTTAGTGGGACACCCCATAATATGTAGGTAGAATAGCTTTGGTAATAAATAAGTATTTTTAATCACATTTAGCGTTTAATAATATAAAAACTTATGGTCGATATACTTCTATTTCTTCTATTCTCCAAATTAAAAAATTTAAGCAAAATTGAGGTATCTAAAAATAAGTGGCAATGTAATTATCTGACATTATTATGTTAGTAAATTGTAAGGAAAATGACGTTTATGATTCTTCTCCAAATAATAACTTCTATGATCATAATTGAATATATAGATCTTTGTAAATATTTATTGTATTTAAAAATTCCCATGGTGTTATTTAACAACTCTTCATATTATAATTGTATGTATTTCTTATTCGAATTGAAGACGTTTATTATTATCATTAATATTATCTTCATAAAAAAATAAAAACAATGGATATGAAATTTACTTAGAACATAGAAAAATGTATTCAGCCAAGTATGCAGATTCGAAAATCTAGTTTTTTTTTCAATTGAATTTATTATTTATCGTTTACAGTGGATGTTAATTTGCACATTTCCATACAATAATAGAATATTATTGCCAAAATAGAAAATAATTTTGAAGTTTTTTAGTTTGTTAAAATTTATAAATGGCGGAGGCCAAGTTCTAGGATTAATAGGATTAGTGCACGATTGCTTATTTGTGAGGTAAGTTTATCATTTTATTAGCATGTCACTAAGCCCGTGGCGCATTCGCCAACTCGTTTTTTTTTGTACAAACATCGGCCAAATATATGCAGTTTCAAGAGAACCTTCTTTTGATTTTGGTTATTCTGTATGATTAATCAAAAATAAAATTTTCTCTATTTTTACTTTTTGATATTTTTAAGACAAATTATTATAAACTATTACTTTATGGTAGGGATTGTTTTGCAAGAAAATTCAATAAACAATTAACCAATCAGGCTACTTTTTATTCAACTGTGAAATATGTAGATAACACTGACAAAAGTGATTTTCTTACAATCAAAAGGCCCTGTTAGCATAATTCTTAATTTATCAACCAGATAACTTTAACTGTAGGTTTTGTATTTCTGCCAATGTATTTTTTTCTTACCATGAAGGGGGGGGGGAGAGATAGTCACAACAATAAATATCTATATTGGAAGTAATTTCATGTTCTTAAGGCGTCATAAAACTTTTTTTGCTATTTTTCTGGTTTAGAATTTGGCTTTGTAATAAATGAGGGCATAAAATAGCTCTTTTCCGCCCTTAAGGCGTAATAGTAAACAAAACGCTCGCATACCAAATAAAAAAATTACACATTTACAGTTAAAAGTAATTTATTTTAATATCGATATTAACATTATTGCAATTAAAAATATTTAGAAATGATAATTTGTACTTTGATAATGTCGATTATAAATAATAATCTTATAAAAATTGGTTATTTGAAGTTTATTCAACTAATAGAATTTTGGGAGCAATTAATTTATTCGATTATGTGATTTAATTAATTAATTAATAGGCAAAGAGATTTCTGAATTTCTAAATATTATTTACCTCTTTTGAGACATTTGCGTTTTTAATACTTGAATTCATTACCCAAACTTAAAATAACAAATATCTCAAAAATAGTGTATTTTAAGCGAAAATCTATCAAACTAAAGACCCAGCTGTCTCCTTAAATATTGATTGGCGACTATAAAATTTCATAACCAATTTTCAGTTATAAAATATAATTGATTCCACGTGCGTTCGGTTTTTTAAATTTTGCTAAAATTTTAATTTTTTTTTTTACTTTTAAGCTATGAGGCTCCAGACATTTTTCATCCTTTTATCCTTATGCAGTGGTATATTAGCTGTATGCCAGTTTCATAGCGATACAAATAATGATTATTCTTTATACATGGAATGCGAAAATACGTCTTTAGAAGATTTTGAGTATGATGTCAGGAAGTTGGCTTATGGTTACCAACAATTGAGTCCATTGGTGCAATTGAATATAGTAAACTCAGATTTTTCAATACTTAAAGTTATTGACAATCCTATTTACGAATTTTATAGAGATTATGACAAACGTTTTAATGTAAAGATCACTTTTAGCCGTGTTAAAACAGTTACCGAAGGGTTTGTTGTGAAATTCGGCAATTTAAGGAATCTGGATTTAAGTTTTAACGAAATAGAGGACTCTACGTTTATTTCATTTTTACCGCACACAGTTACTGAACTTAATCTTAGAAACAACGAGATATCTCAAATAAACTTTAAACTATTTAAATATGCGTTGGATTCGTTGGATTTATCTTTTAATAAACTTCAAGAAATAGATTTCATTTCTAATCTTTCGGTGTTTCCTGTAAAACTATATCTAAATTTAAATAATAATTATATTAAAACAATAGGTATTGATGCTACAGTACACATTTTGTATTCTAAAGAGTTTTTTGTCACCATAAGGCACAATCCTTTCAAATATGTAAAATTACAATATAATGAAAATTGTGAATTACAATCTAAAAAAGTCATAAAACTATTCGATTTAAAAGATTCTTTAACATATTTGCCAATAGAAAATGTTACTATATGTGAAGCAATTAAGAATAGTAATGAAAATGATCTAATTACCAACTTAAAAATATTTGATTTTATTTGGAATAGCTTGGATGTTTCAAATTTGTCCATAAAGTACATACCAAGGGATATATTTGAAAATAAACAAATTGGGTCTTTAAATTTAAGTTATAATGACTTTCAATTTATTAACGACCCTATCTTTGCCAACACTAGAATAGAAAACATTTTAGATTTATCTTACTGTAAAATTAGCGATGTCGAAAATTTGTTTGAAGAGTTGCAGGTCAATGAGATAATTCTTAGGTATAATCAAATTACTGAATTAAACTCACTTAGTTTTAATAAATTAACTGTATCTTACCTCGATTTGTCGTTTAATAATCTAACATTAAGATATGGCAGTTTTAAAAACTGTGGACAAAACTTAATATTTTTAAAATTGAGTGATAGTAACATATCAGTTATTGAAGATGGAGCCTTTAATGGTCTGATTGTTTTACGTAAAATAATGTTAGAAAATAATTTTTTGAAAATTCTTCCCTCAAATATTTTTAAACCAATGTTATATCTTGGCTACATATCTTTAACAAACAACCAACTGTCTATTTTACCGAGGAAAATGTTTAGTTCCATGCCTTATCTTCATATTCTGAAACTTGATAATAACAATATAGAACTTATACAACGTCAAGCATTTTACAATTTGACTAAAATGGAACATTTTAAATTAAACCATAACCAAGCCCAACTAAAAATTGAAGAAGGGGCTTTTTACGAACTAGAATTACTTCAGACGGTTAATTTGATTGATACTGGTCTAACAACATTTAATTCAAATATATTTTTTGGTACTCGTAATTTTGAAAAGTTAAATATTAGTGGTAATAATGTCACTTCAGTAAATTTTTCAAAACTTTGTGAATCGTGTACCTTTCACGAACTTCATCTCAGTTTTTATGGTGATTTAAAGTCAAAGACATTTGTTGGGTTGAAATTTTTAAACCGTATAACTTTTTGGAACTCTAAAATAAAAACTTTAGAAAATAAAGCTTTTCGGGGCTTGTATAATTTAGAATGGCTCCAATTTAAATACTCCGAAATTGACGTTTTAGAAGATGGTGCTTTTGATGGGCTGTTTCGATTAAAACAGTTAGGTTTAGAAAATATTTTTAGAAATAAAAGACATTTAAATTGCTTTACTTTTCAAGATTTAACCGATGTAACATATTTAGATCTTTCCTATCAAGGTCTAGAAACTATATCTCCAGGAAGTTTTATGGGTTTAAAAAACGTATTGGCTCTAAGTATGAATAATAATAATCTAACTAGTTTTAAAGATTTAACATTTTCTGGACTAGATGCTCTTGAAAATTTAGACATAAGTTATAATCGTCTAACATTTTTAAAGCATGTTTCCTTTAAAGGTTTAACAATGTTAAAGAGTTTAAATTTAAGCCATAACGGTCTTAGTAATTTTGAATTAAGTGTATTTCAACATACTCCCAATTTAGAAAATTTATGTTTAAGAAAAAATAACCTAACTAAACTTAAAATCGGAATGTTTTCAAATTTATATTATTTAAGAACGCTGGATCTTTCCCGAAACAAGTTTTCACACAATTTACCTATTGAGACATTTTTATTTTTAAACTCTTTATCTCATTTTAATGTTGAGTTTAATAAGTTCACAACCTTTAAAAGTTATCGTTTAGTTTCAAACTTAAAAAGTTTATCGAGAATCGAATTAGCAAAAAATAGATGGCAGTGTGATGTTTTGCTAGAAATATTGCTCACTCTCAGAAAAAATAACATTGAATATTCTTCTGAAAATATTAACTTCCAGTATGAGAATTTAGAAGGTATTGAATGTGAAATGTAATGTAAATATAGATATTATAGAAAATAATTAAACTCTTTTAATTAATTAGTGTCAAAGGGCATAGCATTTTATAGTGACAGATTTAAAACAATAAATAACCATCTAATTTTAACTATGACATCCACGAAACTGTAGAATTGGCAAAATTTAATTTCTTACAGTCAAAGTGGCCTTAATTTAGTTTCTAATCAGACAACTTTGATTGTAAGTAAAAATAAAATGATCAATGTAATTAATATCACAGTCCAAGTTGTCTAGGTGATTAATTACACAGATCTACAATGATTTTGGTGTTTAGTAGCTATCAGCGGTTTTTTATTTTTTTTTAGACACTGATCCTTACAATAAACTGATTTTTTTATGGATTACGTCCAGATTTTTTACAACATGGCAGTGCGTGCCTAAAATGTAAAAAATAGGTATACTTTCGAGAGATTATCGATTGGAAAATATTTTCATATTTCGTCCTATTGTATACCATGCTCATTATAAATAAATTTATCACAAAAAATTGTAATACCAAAGTAGATGGAGCGTGTCAATGATGGCAATGAGGCTACTTAGTACATATAGTAAAAAAATTGTATGTTGGCGGTTTTTTTATGGGTGTGATGGAGCTCTAAAATCTCACAAAAGTTCGTTTTGTAGACATGTGTTATTGTTTAAAATATTTTTTCAATGAAACGGTACCTTTTATTAGATCTTACCACTGTGATATCTTTAAATTAGATTTATGATTTAAATCAAGCATATTCTAGTAAATTCAGTTTTTCTTTTTGAATTTATTTTAAACCAATAAATAGAAAAAGTGAAAACTTATAGTTAAAATAATTTTGTAAGTAATAGAAACATATATTCATCAGTATTTTACCAACCGAATGTGTGTGGTTCTGATCTACGGCGAAACAAAAATTATTAAAATTGTGTAAATAAATATTGATCCAAGTAAACCAAAGTAATCTAAAAATTATTTAAATAATATTCGAAAAATGGCAACAATTGTCATATTTACATAACTTAGATACATTAATTAGGTCAAGTATACAGATTCGAAAATCGGGTTGTCCTTTGTACTGGGTTGGAGAACTGTCTAGTTAGATCACCTAACGATGCCTATATAATTCTCACCTCCCTAGTTATCAAAGAGGTAATGATTTTTTTCCCTCTATGTTGCAGGGTCAAAATCTAAAATTAAAAAAACTCTGGTACCCGTGTCATTACTGGCACGAGACAAAATAATTTAGTACGGCAGTAATTAGGAAATTTAGGTTTTTGTTTGGTCTTCTTCTTAATTCGCCGTCTCCTGTCGAAGGTTGGCGATCCATCTGGCAATCATAATTCTAGAAGCCGCTGCTCTGAATATGTCTGTGGAAGTACAACCAAACCATCTTCTCAAATCCTTCATCCAAGAATTTTGTCGCCTTCCAACTGATCTTCTACCCTGAATTTTGCCCTCAATTATTAGTCTGAGGAGCTCATACTTTTCTCCCCTCATTACATGTCCGATATATCTTGTTTTTCTTTCTTTGATGGTAACTAGGAGTTCAAGTCGTTTTTGCATTCGAACAAGCACTGCTTTATTTGTTACTCTTTGTACCCATGATATTTTCAGCATGCGCCTATACAGATACATCTCAAATGCCTCCAATTTTTTCTCAATAGTCGGATCAAGGGTCCATCCCTCGCATCCGTACAGCAACACGGAAAATACGTAACACCTGATCATGCGCACTCGGAGCTCTAGGCTGAGTTCAGACCTTATAACGAACTATTTCATGTCCACAAACACTCTTCTAGCCTGTTCAATCCAGGACCTAATTTCCTTCTTAGTGTCGCATTGGTTGTTAACAACTGTACCTAAATATTTAAAGCTTTTCACTTGCTCTATAGAAATTCTGTTTATTGTTAGGTTAGCGTTTATATTTGTTTTCGCGAATACAAGCATCTTAGTTTTAGATATATTTATATAGAATCCGTGCTCCTCACTATACTGTACTATGCGATCAATCATAAACTGTAGGTCCTCCATATTGTCAGCGAAAATTACAGTATCGTCTGCATACCTGATGTTATTCATTACGATACCATTCACCTTTATGCCCTTTATAACGTCATCTAGGACCTCTCTAAAGATAGTTTCAGAGTAAATGTTAAACAGCAATGGCGACAAGATACATCCCTGTCTAACTCCCTTCCTTATCATAATAGTCTCTGATGTCTCATTTTTAATCCTAACCTCTGCTGTTTGATGCCAGTACAGTTGTGAATTAATTTTAACTTCCTCATTGTCGATACCGGTTTTATTAAGAATTTCAATGTTTTATACAATCGAATGCTTTGCGGTAATCAATGAAGCACGCGTACACGTTAACATTCATATCTCTGCACCTTTGCGTCAGCAGGTTCAGTGAAAAGAGCGCTTCGCGAGTACCATAGCCATTTCTAAACCCAAACTGTGTTCTATCCACCTGAGCGTCGCACTTTTCATAAATGCGTGTATTAATAATTCTTAGAAAGATCTTAAGGACGTGTGACATGAGGCTTATCATTCGATATTCATCGCAATTTGATGCGTTTACTTTCTTTGGCAGAGTTATGAACGTCGATTTTTGCCAGTCGGAGGGTATGATGCTTGTTCTACGGATGGAATTGAAAAGTGACGTTAGTATATATCCAATCCTGTGCCCTCTTGATCCGCTATTAACTTAACTATCTTAGCGTGGATGTTATCCGGGCCAGTTGCCTTTCTGTTCTTTTGTGTTTTGACAGCGTGAATAACCTCGCTTTTCGTGATTTCTGGCCCTTTTTCGTTTGACTCGATGCTTGTGCCTGGTGGTGTCTCCGGCTTGTTGTCATGGAAGAGCTGTTCAACGTATTGCTTCCATCTTTTTAACTTGGCCTCTATCCCTAAAATTATTTCATTGTTTTCATTTTTTATGATTGTCACGGGAGCTTTCCGACGCCGATTTGTCATTTCTTTAACTTTCCGGTGTACATTGAAGTGGTCATGCTTTTCTTGGAAGGCTTCTATTTCCTCACATTTATCGGAGAGCCACATTTCCTTTGCTTCCCTACATTTTTTGCGAATGGGTTTATTGAGTGCTTTATATCTCCAGGGTATTGTTTTATTTTTTCTTCTTTCTGTCATGAGCTCTAGTATTTCTGAGGTCATTCTTTCTTTCTTTTTCACGATTTTCTGGTAACCGATCTCTTGTTCCTGTATTTCTTTAATTACCGTTTTAACGTCCGTCCAAGTCTGTTCTATTTGTAACGGCTCTGAGATCGTCAAATTCTTTAACCTGTCTTCCAGTTTGGTTTCTATGTCCCTCAATATGTCAGGATTTCTAAGCTTGTCCAGATCAATGTTTTTCCGGGTACCACTCTTTTTAATATTTTTAAATCGTCTCATCCTAAAGTCCATCACAAGTGGATTATGATCGCTATTGATATCTGCCCCAGGATAAGTCTTCACTGATTTTATGTATTTCTTATATGCTGGAGAGATCATGATAAAGTCAATTTGGTTCCTAACGATGTTTTCTGATGTGTGCTGAGGCGAAGTCCACGTGTACAGTCTTCTTGGGTGTAGCTTAAAAAATGTGTTTGTTATTAAAAAGTTATTTTCTACACAGAATTGAGCTAATCTGTCACCTCTCGCATTTCTTGTTCCCAGGCCATAGGCTCCTATCAAATCACCATCAGCACCCGATCCGATTTTAGCATTTAAATCGCTGATTATCAAAGTAATTTCACCTTTTTTGATAAGGCGCAAAGCTTCAGTTACCTGACTGTAAAATACTTCCACTTCATCTTCTGGTTTCTCACTTGTAGGTGCATATATTTGGATGATGTTCATTGTTCTATGCGTTGTTAAGAGTTTAATCAGCATGACTCGATCACTTAGAGGTACAAAGTCTATGACTAATTTTGCAATATCGTCTCTGAGGATGATAGCTGTGCCACGTCTGTGTTCTCGATCTTCACTGCCTATATAAACATACCCTCCGCCCGTTCTCTGCACTCCTGTGCCAGGCCATCTTACTTCACTGAGGCCTATAATATTAATATTTAATCTTTGCATTTCTGCTACAACGTTTGCCAGTTTTCCAGAAGCGAAAAGGGTTCGCACGTTCCATGTCGCAATTCGTACTACTCTTTTATAAATTTCAATATTTTCAGTATTAGTTGACGGGGGGATTCTTAGCACCCTCTCCTCATTTAAGAGGTGCCCCGGATTGAGGGCCGTCTGGTTTATTTCTTCTGCCATTTGGATTGTTTGGAAATTTGTTAGTACAGTAAGAGTTCCGTTTCTTTTCTATACCGCAGTGGTTTGTACGCGTTTAAAATATACCTTCACAGGAAAGGGGTAATACTCACTTTAATTGTAAAAGTTCACAACTCTAACAAATCACTGTTTAGTCTAGTTTAGTTAATACATTCCAGTGTCGTCTCTGTTTATTAACTTTATTGTTTTTTACTAACAGATTAAATTTTTGTTTGTTTCTTTTTTATTTTTTTTTAAAGCAACATCTGGCCACAGACCTGTTCTGACCCCATTCATTTACAATGTTAATCAGATTTATTATGTAATTTATAGATTTCCATACAATGGATACATATTGCCAAAGTAGAATAATATTTCTCATTTGCTAAATTTGACTTTGCAAAGGTTAAGTACGTTTATATATTTTTTAGGTAAGTTTAAAATCTATTTATAGCTGTGTTCCTGAGGATATTCTTGCTTTTAAAAATATATAAATTTAGAGGATTTTTGAAAATAAATTTTAACAGATCTGTAGTGATTCGATGTTATGGACAAAAATATGTATTGTTTATATTATCTTCCTGTTAGATTGGAAAAAGATATGGGATTTTTTCTAATATTTTTTGAAAATATATTAATACAAATGATTATATTTTACATTTAAAATATTAGTAATAGTACATTAATAGACCCGATATAAAACGGTCTTTAAAAGCCCTTTATACTTTTGTTTCGGTCCAATTTTGGCGAAATTGTAAGAATGTATCGTAATATTATATTGAAATTCATCATTTCATGAAAAGCCTAGGCATTTTATGAAACGCCATGCCGTCATATTGTCGGATATGGATTGGTACCATTAAGGATGAATTAATCATTTCATACTTCGTTGTGGTGCTAAGACTCTTAATAGGTGTTGAGTCTGCTGATAAGAATAGGTGTAGTGAAAAGATAGTGTGTCAAACAAGGACAAGGACATTTCTAGTTTTGTAGAAGGAGTTTGTAGACGAAAGTTGATAAACATAATTGTTTAAATTAGTTGGGATAAAGGGTTACATTTTGAATAGTCCATCCCGAGAAATCCCCTCTTTTAATAAATTGCTGACATAGCAAAAGGAACCCCTTCTTCCATCTGGTAAGGATTGCAAAACTTATAAAAACTCAAAGAGACACTTACTCAGTGGAGTTGTTTAACGTTTTCAAGTGTAAGGGTAACCTTTGCCCATTTGATCATTCAAGTAAAGATGTAGAAACACAATCTTAGATCAGAGCAGTTTTCAGCCAGTGAGTAAGTGATCTTGCTAATGTTAAATTGTTTATTTCTCTTTTGGCCTGAATTGACTGTAAAGCAGAGATTGTTTCTCTTGAACTTAAACAATTAGCGTCGCATGTGAGTTCTAAGGGAACAACTCCTCTTTAGAGAAAACTCTTTAAATTATCTAATTTAATAACTTTATTTTTATTTCTTAAAACTTGTATGTATTCCATCATAATGTAATCGTCAATTGCAAATTGCTTTGCTTTACTCCGCTTTAATAAAACTACTAAAAATCGTTGGTGTTTTAGTAACTAAATAGGGCACAACATGGGCTTGCCCGTGAATAAATAAATAAAACAAATTAAATAAATTAAAACGTTATTTTAAACTATCATAGCTACACGTTCCCGTCGCCTATCATTTTTAAACGCGACAATATGGTGTATCTGCCTCAACTAGTCGTAAAAAGTTTGAAACTTCTGGTCATCCAGTGAATTAATTACTTCTACACGATACTCCATTTGTAAAACTCGGCATTTTGCGAGCAGACTGTATTTCAGTCAGATAGTGTCTCGTAACATTTCTGTTTTTTTCGTATTCCTAACCATTATAGCGTGAGAAATATTCCCGCATAACAGAATTACCGACGGATGTGGATGATAAGCGAAGACAATCCTAATAAAACAAACATTTCTTTATTTTTTCTCCAATTAATATTTTTTTACAATCAGCTCAAGTCATTAAAATCGTATGAATTAAATCGAAGAAATTTGTTCAAAAGAAACTCAAATTTTATAAATTCTATAATAGATGTACCTAATGTTCCGATGTACGGGTTCCCAAAATTTGTTTAAAGTTTAGTACGAATCCAATGTTATCATACATTTAATAGATCGTTCAAAAGAAATTTGCACAACATTTGTATCAACAAAGCATACTTACATGAATATTTAATTTTTTAGCATAACTTTTTACAATAAATAAATACGTAACATAAACTACTTATCGGAACCACAAGAGAACGATAATAAAAGCTCATAAAAGAACTACTTTTACTAATAAAGAAATTTTAATGTCCCTTCTAGAGAGTAGATACGACTTCGTTAGAAATTTTCAGGGCACAAAAATGACAATAAAAAAAACTCGGAAGTCAAGGGACAATTTAAAAAAATTATATAATTAAATAGTCAAGTCAATCTGCAATTCGTTCTTACTTCTTCTTCTCTGTTTAGCACGTTAAATTGCCAGCGACGTATTGCGCCATAGAATAGTGGCCGGAAGACATTGGGTAATGTTTTTATTCACCTTTATTATTATAATAAATAAAGATGGGAATTGTGAATCAAGTTGACGCCTAATCGTTGAACAATGACGCATGAGTAAAGAATCACTGTAAATACCTACTGTAGTTAGGTATACTCATAAGTTCCACTTACCACTTATTATATCCAAAGCACAAGCAGTTACATATGTGTAAATATCCACACTTTCTTTATTAACAGCTTCATTATAAAGTTTTTGGATCAAAATATTTCCATTGGACTCAAATACATCAACAAATTGCTCCAAAATGGAAAAGTGGAAAGCTGGAGTAATAACTCGCCTGCGTTTTTTCCATTTGCCACCTAAAAAGAATGTGTTACATTTTTTGAACAAGTTGTATTTGAAAGGTCAAAATTTACACATTAAAATATTCCTTATACTTTATCAAGACCACTGAGTGACAGGGCCATAAGTATTACTCATGACGCGATAGTTGCAATTTATAACATATTTTACCATTTAAGAAAGCATGAAAAATAAATTTTCAAACCACCTGAAAGTGCCTTATACTATAAGGTGTATTTTGTCTAACACTGTTAGATAATAAAATACAAATCGGATTGCATAGTTCTACCAAGAAATGAAAACTTTACATTGGTAGGATGTCACCACCTGCAGACCGGTTTCGAACTCTTTTGTTCTCGTCAGTACAGGGTAGGTGTTCATACCATACCAAATGAAAGTTTTAAAACCTAATGCATATAATATCAACCTTCTTCGGTCGTATATATACGTTAGCTCCATCTCTTGGTAGTCCCATGCAATCTATCTGAGTATACCCGTCAAGGGATTTGAAAAGGGGTCAAGGGGTTTGAAAATTTATTTTTCATGCTTCCTTAAATGTTTGCTTCCACCTGACTAGTAAGAGATTCTGTGTTTTTACAATTCTTGTAAATCCCTTGACGGGTATACTCAGATAGATTGCATGGGACTACCAAGAGATGGCGCTAACGTATATATACGACCGAAGAAGGTTGATATTATATGCATTAGGTTTTAAAACTTTCATTTGGTATGGTATGAACACCTACCCTGTACTGACGAGAACAAAAGAGTTCGAAACCGGTCTGCAGGTGGTGACATCCTACCAATGTAAAGTTTTCATTTCTTGGTAGAACTATGCAATCCGATTTGTATTTTATTATCTAACAGTGTTAGACAAAATACACATTATAGTATAAGGCACTTTCAGGTGGTTTGAAAATTTATTTTTCATGCTTTCTTAAATGTTTGCTTTCACCTGACTAGTAAGAGATTCTGTGTTTTTACAACATATTTTACCGTTGGGTTACCACAAGCCCCAGCATTTCGTTTCAATGCCATCTCTACATTATATAATACAATACATTGTAATTATAGTTAGTTAGGCACAAAATGATAAACTATGTAACACAAACAAATAAAGTTATTTTGAAAGAAAGAACATATTTTAATGGTGATTATTCTCTATTTAGCAATTCGGTGAGACTTCTTATAGGGGAGTTTGCAGCATGTGATGTCACGAGACCCTATGTTCAACCCGATGATCTAATTTTTAATACAATATCTGTCCTGGTTGTTTTCGTGTCTTTTTAGACTTTTGTTTAAAGTTAAAACTCCTGGAAATATCTATTCCTTTTATAGTTTCACTGACGGTAGATTGCAGAAACAGACGAAAAAATAATCTGAAAAGTATAATGGCCAGGTTATACCTCAATTACACCAATACACCAATCGATTAAAGTTGCGTCGTTAATCACCATATTCAAAATAATCTTAATAATTGAAAAGAAAAATCAAATGTCAACAGAAATTCACAAAATATTCACAAATTTAGGGTTACGTGCAGAAATCAAAAATTCTTCTTTATGCTTCAATCCTTCACTTATTGAATGACGGAAATCACGGATTATGCCGATCGTCGCACGAAAATTGCCGAATCAACTAAACTTAACGAAGAAAGTTAAAAGTTGACCAACTTCTTAGTTTAGTTTAATTCCTTAATTGTATTATAAATGGTTCCATATGAATGTAGTATTTTAATTTCTTAATTATCTTAGCTTAGTTAAGTTAAGTTTAGTTTAGTTGAGGTATAATCTGGCCATTAAGCTTTTTTAAAATCCTACCTAAATTTTACGTCTTGGTCTAAATGGAATTACTCAGCCTCGTCCTTAATAAAATGATGGAAATGGCGGACAGAGATTATTATCACATGGACTATTTCACTAGAGTGTTTTATACTGGCAAAATATCATAGCAAAATGTTGATAGATGTCAGGTAAAAACTATTGTTAGTCTGACAAATGTCATGCTGGTTTAAAAAAGAAACAATGAGCAATTTTAATGAAAAAGCAAGACTTGGGTGCCAATCTACCCAAGAAATTAAAAAATTGATAGCTTAACTTAACACACGGAAGTCCAAGAACTCAATTTAGGCACAGTTCCTAGAGTTTCCAATGGCAAGAAATTATAAACTTAAAAAATGTACTGGTAAGATGGAACTGGCGAAAATACTGGAAGATTAGGCCTTTAATATGAAGAAGGATAATGGCGAAGACTATAAAGAATCTTCTGTAAAGGCTATAGACCCTTTTACGGATATTTTCTTTAAATATGCGCGAATGGCAAGAGACCCAAAGAGAAAGCAGCTCCAAAGTTGTCAGGAAAAGAGGAAAAGTTAAAAGCATTATCTACTAAAGATTTACTAACAATAATGCAAAGTTACAATGAAGAAAACCCTGATGAAGGACAAAAAAGTTTTTTCCTCTCTGCTCATTTGAACTAGCTTGGAGAGGCAATGAGGCCGTAAGTTACAAAATTAATTATTTTCAAAAGGGGCTTGATACGATGGGAGAATTTATCGGATGAATTAAATATAACAGCATATTTTCCAAGACAGCTCAATGTGGGTCAACAGGATGGCAAACAACAAATGGTTGTTAAGAAATTTATCAAACAAAGGTTTATGCCCTGTGTGTTATTTTAAAAATTATTAAAAAAAAGAAGACCAAACATTTCCATAGACAGACTATTTCTTTCCGTTTATCCAAACTGGAAGAAGGGATGTTGGTTCAAAAATACTCTACTAGGAATGAATACAGTATCTAAGTGGGCCAAAAGTTCAGCAGAAAGAATTGGAATTGATACGAAGAGGCACAAAATAATAAATTATTCTCATCGATCTTCTATTGTGTCTGCCTATTTAAACAAGGTGTTGGAGAACAAGAGTTGATTAAGTTAACAGGCCACTCAAACACAAATTTCCTAAAACCATATCTGCAGCTAGATCCTAGTCATCATCTTAAGTTCATTGAAAATCTCAGAACAACAAATGAAGCATGTTCTGGACCTTCGACTTCTCAGATGAAAGTTAATCATACCCAAAACTATGCTTTGATAGAAAAGAATGGACAAATTATTACTTATAACAACAGTATGTTTAATATTAGTAATAAATAAATAAAATTTCTAGTTTGCTAAATAAACAGTGTGTTTTTATTGTTTTCTCGTAAAATAGTGTTGTCGAATATCATTAGAAAAAAAAATTTGTATCAGTAAAGTTTTCTCCTGGTTTTATTCAATTTTGGTGCTTTTTGATAATTTTGCTCATGAAATTAAAAAAAAAAATCTCTCGCCTAAAGGCCGATACACAATTAAAAAATAAGCAATATGCAACAAGAAACAGGAAAATAAAAAATACAATATACTTACATTTGATTTCCTGTTGCTTGTTGCTTAAAACTTAATTGTGTCGTGATTGATTTGTTTGTATATGTCAAAATTTATTTCTGTTGCTAATGGCTTATCGCCTAATGCTTATTTTTTAATTGTGTCTCGGCCTTTACGGCTCGTGATTTAATTTTGTTAAAAAATTCTTTCGCGAAATGTCCAAGCAAGAAATTTTCAAACCTGTCGAAAATTTTAACCGGCAAAATATTCTCTTTTATGATATTATACCGGGTGTTTCAGAGGGTACGCTCGCCCCTATAACTTTTTTGTTGTTTAAATTACAGATTTAAAAATTTGTGTGTTTATAGGTATGTAATATTCTTTTGCATTTGATGACATAGCGGATGTCATTTTATCACTTCCGGTTTAACCGGAAATGATCTCAACCTTAGATTTTTAAATGGAACACCCTGTATATTTTTGGCTATATCGATTCAGAACACCATTCCAAATTCAACGACACCCCATACGTTACTTCTTGATACTTTAAATTATTTTTAATTTTATTTTTATTTTTTCGTCTAGATTGCTATGAACTCTTTAAAATAGTTTACTTCTAAACCAAAATCTTGATAAAAATGCAATTTTCAAGTTTTATTGTGTTTTAAATTTTTTACATACTTTTTAACTTTTTAAAAAGGCTTTTTTCAAGAGAACTCAATTTTTCCAAATGGAAACATATTGGCTCACTCGGGCAAAAAGATAGAGCACTTTTTTACCAACAATTTTATATCACACATCCTAATGCCAAGTTTAAAGAGCAGCGATAATTTATAAAAAATAACATTTTATGACAAAAAATACAACACAAAGCGCAAACGGCTTTGCATTTATCTAGGTACCATGACGCCATAATGATCATAAACAAATGAACATAATTACAAATTAAATATTATCGATTACGATAAAATAGCAAGCTACTGTTGTCATGTCAAACTAATTTCAATGATGGCGGATTTTAACTTTGTAATTACATTCATGTTTATGAGCATCATGGCGTCATGGGTACCTAGATAAATGCAAGGCCGTTTGCGCTTCGTGTATTTTTTGTCATAAAATGTTATTTTTTATAAATTATCGCTGTTCTTTTAACTTGACATTAGGATGTGTGATATAAAATTGTTGGTAAAAAAGTGCTCTATCTTTTTGCCCGAGTGAGCCAATATGTTTCCATTTGGAAAAATTGAATTCTCTTGGAAAAAGCCTTTTTAAAAAGTTAAAAGTATGTAAAAAATTTAAAACACAGTAAAACTTGAAAATTGCATTTTTATCAAGATTTTGGTTTAGAAGTAAACAATTTTAAAGAGTTCATAGCAATCTAGACGAAAAAATAAAAATAAAATAAAAAATAATTTAAAGTATCAAAAAGTAAGGTATGGGGTGTCGTTGAATTTGGAATGGTGTTCTGAATCGATATAGCCAAAAATATACAGGGTGTTCCATTTAAAAATCTAAGGTTGAGATCATTTCCGGTTAAACCGGAAGTGATAAAATGGCATCCGCTATGTCATCAAATGCAAAAGAATATCACATATAAACACACAAAATTATAAATCTGTAATTTAAACAACAAAAAAGTTATAAGGGCGAGCGTACCTCCTGAAACACCCGGTATATGAAAAAATATTTAAGTAAATGGAATATAGCGAGGAATATAGTAAACATTTTATTGTATGCCTTTTTATAAAATATAGTATATATAACTTTCAAGAATAATTCACACCAAAAAATAATATAAATCAATTTAGTACAACCAGGTAAATTATAGTTTCAATTTTTCAAAGCTTTTAAGTAAAAATATAATTCACTAATTTCGGGTTTCACAAAGAAAGTTAGTAATAATTAACTAACGAACAAATTTGACTGTAACATATAATATGACATTGGCAAAAATAATTTTCTCACAATCATACTGGCCCGTTTACCTTAATTTTTAATTAACTAATCAGGCACCTTGGATTGTAATTACATATTATGACTGTCAATGTATGTTACAGTCAAACTTGTTGGTTAGTTAATTGTGGTTAAATATCTTTTTGTAACCCAAGATATGTCATGTATAACCTTTTTAAAGTAGATTGTATCCCTACCGTTGCAGGGTGTCCCAAATTCGATGCTCATCATAGGTATCGCGAAAACGATAAGAGTTACATCATCGGTCAAATGGTGGCAAAGTTCCGGAATTTTGTACCCAGTAAGATCGTAAAAAAAATTTGAGCTTTCTTTTTTACTTTTAAAATATTCGAAAAAATAAAACTAATATTTTGAGTTTTTGTTTTTTTAATTTATCTGACTTATTTCAATCGCTATAAGAAAATAAATACAACATTGTTCAAGCAACTTTATTAGCTTTATAATCTTAACTGTTTTAAGAGGTTTTGATGTTATCTTTACATCATTAGGAATTTCATAATTACCTTTAAATAAATACCGTCCTGGCATTTATTTAAGGTATAATTTCATGAAGCAGGATATGAGAACCAGGTGTCGACTAGAAAAAATATTAAATATATGATGGTGATTCTCTCGATAGAAGCATTTTTATACGAGCGCCGATAAAATACATTTTAACGTGTTTTCTGGCTTTTCGATCAGTAAAACCGAATTTCGAGTAGAATAACCTATTTTTTTTAACTGGTCCGATCAGGTAGATGCCGGATAAACTGTTTGATCTTTATAAATAAATTTTTTAAGGTCCCTCCTATAATTTGTTTTCTTTTGAAATAAGAGAATGAAAAAGTAATAATTATTGTCTCTGTTAAGACTTGTAACACAATGAGACAATTACTGGATCATCCGAGTACCAATAACTGGGATAACGTGCCAATGACTGGGTAAAACTGTGCTGCCATTAACTGGAATTTGGTGCCAATCACCCCAGATCGTGTTTTTTTGAGTGGAAAAAATAATTATTTAGATATTTAAAATGATTTAAAATAAACAATATGTATATTATTTAGCAATACATTAATCGTTTAAGATCAACAAGACAGGTTTTTCCCATTTTTTTTTATAAATAATTCAGTAAAATACGCAAATATAATGAGCTACCTCTAAAAGTGCCAATGAAGGGGGTATTTTAACTTAAAAAATGTAATGTTTCGTCATTCTTCAGATGAAGTATATTGTTAATTTTTTAATTACAAAATTATTATAAGTATTTCAAAAAAAAAGTTAGAAACAGAGTTTTCATGTTTTTATGGTTTTTAATTATTACTTGCCCTTTTTTTAACTTACCTACACTGTGTTGTTCAAGCCCATTGCTATTTATTATTCATTCATTGAAAGTAAATACAATTACAGATATTGTTATATTAAGTTGTGCGTAAAATATATTATCTGTTTATTTCAAATTGTAAGATAAAGTCTGTTTATAATATGCATTCTCATAAAAGGTACTTTTATTTAACACCTGTAACACAATTGTTTTTCAATTATATTATCTAAGAATTGAAATTTTATCTAATATAAAACTTTTTTTTTAATTAATTTTTCCCAAGATTATGGAATATTAAAATACGGGATGTTATTTAAGTAAGTAGACAAACTTTCAGAAGTGATTTGTTATTTAATTTTAAGATAAAAATGTTATATTATGAACAATGAACATGTGTTTTAAACGTTATGGTTTTCGAGATACAGGAGTTTTAAATATTTTTTTTAGTTTGAAAAAAAACATTTGTCAATTGAATAATTTATTCAAATTTAGCACAAATACTTAATCCTTTTACCGGTTCTTATGAAACATTAACATTAAAAAAAAACTACAAGGTTCTCTTAACTTTGTGGCCTCTCCAATTAAACGACGCCACTGACTAAGTGAAACTTCTTGTCTTAAAAACATACAAATAAATCACCTCTTAAAGTTTGTCAAAGTACTTTAAAAAATCAATAAATGATATTTTTTGAATTTTCACCACGTCAACCGCTTATTTATTTATTTATTTATTTATTTATTTATTTATTTATTTATTTATTTATTTATTTATTTATTTATTTATTTATTTATTTATTTATTTATTTATTTATTTATTTATTTATTTATTTATTTATTTATTTATTTATTTATTTATTTATTTATTTATTTATTTATTTATTTATTTATTTATTTATTTATTTATAAGTAGGGATACAACAGACACTAAGTCCAATAAAGCATCCACGTTGTGGTATGAGCTAGTGGGAATTAAATGGTTTAATTATATAAACAAAAATATAATTATAAAACCTTACAAAAATTAAAATTTAAAACAAAAAAAAAATCACAACAATGATCTGACATGTTTTTTAAATCTAACTATAGACATATCGAACATTTCCATACTCAAGGAAAGACCATTATAGGTACGTGTCGCTCTATAGATAGGAGAATTTTGACCTGAATTCGTATTTCGAAGTGGAATGTTAAATGTATTTTGAAGCCTTAGGTCCCTAACCGGTACATTAAAGCTTAGCTTTGATCTAAGTATTGGCGAATCAATAAGACTATTAACCAGCTTATAAATCATAACAAGATCAGAAATTGTCCGACTTCCAGCAAGCGTTACTACTGAAAACTTTTCCATAATAGGTTTATAATTGCTATTTATGACATAACAAAGAGTTTTGGATACCTGATACTTGTTTAAAATAATATTTTCATAAGTAACATTAATATCCAATAAAAGATCAGGAATATACAGGGTGAGTCAACGATAGGCTAAAGTTCATTTTCGCCTTTATCCTAAGAATTAGATAAAAATTCGAAATACAAAAGTTGTAGAGACCATTGAGTTGCACATTTTAAAATGCTGGAGTATACGGGGTGGCCCAAACAAACGTGGCGAAGATAACTTGGGTTTTTTTAACTGGAACCATAAAATTCTACGCTTATTTTGTAAATGTCATATGTCTAAAGTCAATGGTTTTTGAGATATTAGGGTTTAAAATATGACATTTTTAGAATTTGTCGGGCTGTGACATTGGAACGGTTCATCTTAGATAACAATGAGTTTCACCTTAATTTTTTATTCTCTTTCTAAAAGTTACAACTTCCGTTTTACCATGTTCAACCAAAAAACCGGTTTTTTGGTTTAACACGTTAAACCAGAACTTGGTTTATATTATATTATAGAAAACTAAGATTATCTTACCCTGTACATGCTTAGTAAATTTTCTAGCTTAGATTCAAATGAAAGAGTAAAATTTCCTCTATTAAATAAACTTGGGTTGGCGTTTTTTATTTTTCCTGAACCAATATTAACAAGAAGCCGTTGGAAAATTTAGTGAAAATGATTAAAAACTTACTTACTTTCCAGAAGGTCATATTAAATTTCATGCGAATGATTCCATCTTTGTCTGCAAACTATAAGGGCGTATGACGCGACAGAACCCTACGAAATATGAAGTCATAAAAATCAGACAAGTGGGTGGGTATTCATACCATATCGGACGGCGTCGTATCACATGGAAAGGTGAAATATATACACAATGTAAGAATGTACTTGAAATTACAAAAATTGTGTCACATGGAAAGGTGAAATATAAAAATACATGGTGTCAGATCTTTTTGATGTTGGCATAGAGTGGTATCGCATCAGAATAATATGTTCCTACTTTTACCGTGCCAAATACCAGGGGTCATTCACTACTTTTCTTATCGCTTATCTTATTTCTAATTGTAAGTGATACTTAACTTATTCCCAATAAAAGGTTGTCTATTTTAAACCATATTTAATCTATTACATCATTTATTGAATATCTAGAACGATTAAAAGTTATTGCTTTAGCATGCTGTCCCTTATTATTTCAATCATAATATTGGTGAAGGGCGTATTTTTTAAGCCCAACTTGGAAAAACTTGGTCTTTTAGGTTATTTATTTATACCAACAAATTCAGAAACGCGTCGTTTTTCCAAACTTGTAATATGGTACGAAAGTTTCTAATGCTGAAGTCCACCCTTTTTATGAAGAAAAATATAGTATCCTAAGTATCCTAAACTTCGAGCATTTTTAAAAAGAAAAAATGACGGATATAAACCCATAAAATCGAATGTGTTTGACAGGGAAGATGTAAATAAATTCCTGTTTGGAGCCACGATGATATTTATTTAATGATGAAGGTTGATGTGATAATGGGCATTGCTGGAACGTGCCGTTCTAGTGAACTCTGTGCAATGAAAATGGACAATGCTGATTTAAAACATGAATTCATATTTGTTACTATTCCTGATTCCAAAAATGAAATGGCACGTCAATTTATAGTGACTAAAAGTGACTATGAGAAGGTTTGTCATTTTAAAATAGTTCGAAATTACATTGATATAAGATCCCACATGATGAATTTGAATCTTCGCTTTGTGCGATGCGATATCAAAATGGAAAGTGCTTAAACCAGCCTGTCGGGAAAATCTCTATTTCTTTAATTCCAAGTAAAATTGCTACATTTCTGAACTTTCAGAACTTTAAGAAGTATACTGGACACTCGCTTAAAAGAACGTTGACCACTTTGTTAGCGAATACTGGAGTTGATGTTTTATCTCTCAAGCGACATGGCGGATGGAAATCTGCAACTATTGCAGAAAATTATGTAGCGGAGAGCGTCAACAATAAGAAGGAAGTTGCAAGTAAAATGGTATCCAATATAACGAAGCCAGAAGTCTCCTGCAGTACTTCAAGAGTAACAGAAAACTTGGTTAGAGAGGAATTACATGATATTGATGACAAAGCCGAACAGACCCGAACATTTCATTCAAATTGAGAGAAAATGAGAAAACATTTATCCAAATTTTGTAAATAATTTTCATAATTGTAATAATTGTACTATTAATATTTATATCACTTAACAGGTTGACTGCCGGCCTATTATTCTGAGTTCGTGGTTGGTGCCGACCTGTTTTATTATCCATTTTTAACCTCAAATTATAACGACACTGAACGACAAAACATGAAACCAACAAAAGCACATGTTAAAACACCGTCTTTGGCTACGCCGCAAACATAAAAGTAGCACATGGCAGACGCCGTTAAAATACTATAGCATGGAATCGTCCATTAACCATTACTCCGATCGGAGTAGTCGGCGTTAGCGAGGGGAGCCAATGCACTCCGATCGGAGTGATTGGCAATTAACCTGTTGAGAATACTCAATTTTTATAAATCATTGTTTTTATGGCATAATCTATTACCACCCAAAGGTGGTAAGTTAACATACAACCCGTCTTCAAAGACAAGCGATACAATTTTGGTAATTGTTACTTACGTCCTTTAAAACAATGCCAAAATGAGTTGTTTACAAGATAGGGAGGAGAAAAAAATGTTTTCATATCATGCATACGTTTTCGCGGACACTGTATGAGTTTATATTATAATAAAATTAGAAATTTAATGATTTTTCAAAATTATCTCATGATTATGTTCTATTTTTACTTGACCATTTCTTCTATAATATGAGAAAGTATTGAAAGTAAAGAAACTGATTAAAAATTAAATTCATAATCACTTCATTTATAATTTGGAATAACAATAGCTGATTTAAGATATTGGGGAAATATTCCATTTTCAAACGAAATATTTAATGGCTTGGAAGCAAGAATAGAAAGTTTAACTGTTAAAGTATTTCATCCAGATACATTTTTATTTCTAAAGTAAGTAATTTCGTTTTTAAACACCAGCTGGATTAAAGAAAAATAAATTGCTAACTTTAACATTTTTCATAAACAAAAGTGGAGCAATTAAGGAATAAATATTTTTTAAAAAAATCAATGAATGGAACAATAATATATAAAATAATGGTGCCAGCCATCCATCTAAATGAGCTTATTTAATTACCTACCTGGAGCTGTCAGCAATCCAGTTCCCAACCAGTCGTTAAAAAAATCATATCCTGGAGATTTATTCAAAACTACCATGGATGACATTATAAATTCCGTTAAGCCATAATCCCTAATAAGAATGCTCCAGTTTGTGCCAAGTTCCATGTAACATAGTTTACTTGGATTCTTGGTTAATCTGCCAATATTGTCCAATATTTCTGAAATAATTAAAACTCTAGCAACTATTCTACATTTTTAATTTACAATTTATTCCAAAGGTTGGGTTTTAGCTAATTTTAGTTTAGCGTCAAAAACCGTTAGAATTTCGCATAGTAGCTGAAATGTATTTCCCAGTGGTATAAATACTGAATAAGTATGTTAACTACAGCTATATTTATCTTAAAGGACTGGAGATACTTTTAAGTTGAAACGTCGTGACTTAAAACAAATAATGACAATGCAAGTACCGTGCGAGCAAAAACTATTTGTATCAAAGAAGGCCTTGCATCTAAGGACGTAATTCTTAGCCGTAGAGCTTAATACCTGTTGGGTGTCAGTAACTACCTGAATCCATATCATTGTGATTTAAACCAAGCCCTACGTTTTTTAATCCAAGCCATCTTTGAGGCAAATAATTTTTGCTTGCACGGTACTTAACTCTTCTATCATTCAAGAAACATCATTTGTAGACCCTACACAATCAGTCAGACTGTCAGTCCTGTTAAAGGAATGACAGTAATACTGATCGTAAGGACAAATTTCAAGGATTGATGATCGGACTTCAATAGACTGAAACCTTTAAATATACACCAGCTGAAATATGTTCTAACCAGAGGAACTAACGATAAGTGGGTGATTCTACAGAAACAGGCAAAAGGAAGGTTATAATAGGTTTGAAATAAATAAAATAGTATAATTACATATTGTTTTAGTGAGTATACTTAAAAAGTTATCCTTCTATTATGTCCAACTATTTATTTAAATCAATATATTTTTTTAATGATACTTTTCTTAACAAATATATCCCAAAAATCATTACCATGGACTGTCATACTACACGTGTTTTTATTCGGAATGAGGGAAGAACGTTAGTTCAGTTATCGGTAAACAGCTAGGCAAAGAAGGTATGTAGCTTGAATTTTTTAGTGCAAGAGGTCAACACGTGGTATTACAGGTGCGTATTTTTTTAATGCATCAACTCCATGAACAAAAAATAATTAATTTTTTTCAACCTTTTTTTAACATTTTTTTATATAAGTGGTTTTAGTTGGTGTACTGAAACTTGTGATAACAAAAAAAACCTTCATTGCTTAAACTATATTCAGGTAAAAAGTAGCAAAATTTAACATTTTGTCATTACCATGGACGTACTGGAATATATTTTCTGAATAAAAAGTCAAAAAGGGCCTTATGATCTCGGTCATAATAGGGTTTTGTTTCACTATATATGTATATGAACATAGCATAAATATTGGGTTCTACAGTAAATATAATTTTCAAAATTTTTTGGAATCTTCCTTACTTCTGTAGAATCACCCAAGTAAACTTTTCTGTTTCGTCTGAAATGCAAGCCTCTTTGAAAACTATCAGAATGGTTTGCGGATTGTCTGCGGTATATCTGACGCATGCGTATTGCTTAGTTGCTACAATTCTATTATTCCATAGTGTATTTATTTTCTATTGGTACCGACAGTAAAAAAGAACCTAACCACAAAACGTTCGGTTCGATACATAGAGGACTGTAGTTTAGCTTTCGTATGTGAATAAACACGTTTTCCGATTAAATTGTACGATTATACTGATCTAATATTTTAGAACTTATTTTGATTTTGGCATTTTGGATTTGCATAGTGCAGTGCTTGTCTTGTGGTGCAAAATAAAAGTAGGTACAATATAATCGGAATACGTGTTTGTTTATAACGAAGTCATATCTACTCTCCAGAAGGGACCTGATCATGTAGGATTGGGAACAGGGAAGATAAGGCTTTTTGTTCCCAACCCTACATGACGTGTTTATTTAAATTTAAAAGCTGAATGCAGTTCTTTATTGGTGACATTTTGCAAACCAACAAAATACCTCTAAACGTTATTTTAAACGTGATTGTATCCACACAAAAAAATTTGTAAAAACCTGTTTCATATTCAGCGGCAAATATAATTATTTCCAGCGAATCGAGAATCCGGTTTCAGGTATAAGCCAGTGCGAAGATTTTAGGGCCTGAAAAATCGATTAGCGGGATTTTGTTGTTTTGCAAAATGTCACCATTGTTTACTATCGGTGCCAGTTGAAAATAGATATCCTAGATTGATATTTATAAAGTAAAAATGTACTACTGTGTTTAAGGCTCTAGGGAGCGCCAGATTTATATATCAGTGGGCCCTAGGGCACCCAAAAATCGTAGCCCCCATGCCCCCCATATATTTTCCTATAAAGCTTTATATCTTTTTTTATTGTTAAAAGAAACAAACGAGTGTAATATAATAAAATATTGCAAGATATTTTATTTAAAAAAAAATAGGTATACATAATACAAGACATATGTATATACCTATTTAATGAACAGAATTAAAAAGTATAATAAAAAGAAGCAACAAAAAAAATTAAATATTTATAAATTAGTTCTATTTCAGTGATTTTCTGCATAGGTACGCTGTGGGGCCCCCTAGGGCAATTGCCCTTTTTACCCTAATGCAAATCCGGCGCTGGCTATAGGAGTTATTTTCGTTAAGGAACTATTTTTTGGCCCTCATATTGATCAAGTGATTTAAAATATGAATATTAATAAACTAAAGAAAGAAAAAATATACAAATTTTAAAATGTTAAATAGTCAAATGTCTCTCAAAGATTGAAAAAAAGTTTGAAGAAAAATTATGGAAATTTTAACGTTTTTTGTATAGGGCAAACATTTTCTGAAAGGATGATGTTCTAAAGGATGATGATTAATTAAAAAATGTGTTCTTATATCTAAAAATGAAGGACTAGCTGCCACAGATATTGATGCTTGCCAATTTTTAATTTTTGAATAAAAATATCGTCAAAATATTAACGAAGTCGTAACTACTCTCCAGAAGGGACACTATAAATAAGGGGTTAGGAAAGAAAGCCCTATCTTCCTTCTTACATTAAAATATTAAATTAAATTAAATATTTATACCCTGGAATGATGAAAATAGATTTTGATTATTTCTTAACTTTTTATTTTCGTCTAAAAGTCGTCAAAACGTTTAAAGAACACTTAGCTACAGCATCAATTGAATTGTTAAACTTAAAATCATATAGAACAGTGGCGTCTTTGGGGGGGGGGGGGGGGGGGAGGGGGGGGGGGGGAGGGGCTGCAAACGAAATATTGATAAAGAAATTAAATGGCGAATGTGTCACTAGGCCTAGGTCTTACGAAACCAATTAAATAATGGCCAGATGTAACTTTATATTTTTAAAGTTCCTACAGGATAGCTTAGTTTTTATTGACATACCTGCGGTAGTTCCAAATTCCAAAACAGATCCCAAAATTGGCAAACGAGGAGCTGCAGGTATCCAGTTTAACTTTTTTCGTGCTCTTAAAACTTTTAAAAACTTGTTAATAATATATATTATAATAATTAATAAAAGGGCCAAAAAAATTTGAAAGATGAGTGACATTTTACAAGAGCTGGAGATATTAACTCTCCGCTAGTTTATTTAACATATAGTATTATTTTTGAATTATTGATAATATATATTATAATCTCAAGAGTATTTTTTGAGATAAGATTTTGTCGTTTAAAGTCTATAGTTAACATTATTCCCTAAATGGATGATTTTTTTAGGAAACTATATGATTGTGTACACGTAAATTCAATATGAACTATTTTTTTTAATTTAAAGAAGTAGTCCATACTTGAAGTGAAGTTACAAGTTAAATGGGGAGAAATAATACTCTAAGTCAACCTTCACTAGGATATATTTCAAAGAAAATATTTATTTCACTCTCTACATCTTTCGAACGTATAACGCAGTGATGACATTTTTTTGGAGGTTGTGCCTAAATTATTCAGTTGAAGGTTGAGAAAAGATTTTTAAAAGCGACATTTTGAAGACATTTTTCAAAAAAATCTTTAAAATGTCAATAACTTCGTTTTGAAAAATCTTTTCTCAACCTTCAACTCAATAATTTAGGCACTACCTCCAAAAAAATTTCACCACATATGATACATCTGCCATATAACATAACCACACGTAACTACTCCTTCTTACACCGTATAACAAGAGTTTCCTTCAATTATATACTTCACCACTAAAGTCTCTTCATTTTCATTATCATTTCCACATAAAAGTTTTCACCTCGTTACTTTAAGTTTTTGAAAAATAACAACAGTTATCTCAACTTCATCTATATAACTTGGTAGTATGTTTTTTCTCTCCTACTTCTATGGAAGTTTTTCAACATTTTTCTTTATTTAATTAATTCCCTCAAAAGCGCTATGAGGATGTCACTGACAATTTTCTAACTTGGTAACTTTTTCAATGTGAATTATTCTCCTGAAGATAAACGTTTATACGTTCGAAACATGTAGAGAGTGAAATAAATATTTTCTTTAAAATATATCCTAGTGAAGGTTGACGAGTATTATTTCTCCCAATTTAATTTTTATAAGATTAATAATTAAATACATAATATATATTTGTGTAACAGTCACTGCTAGATGCATGTCTTTTCTGCTCCTCGTCTTCCTGTTTATTATTTTAGTTTTTTATTATATTTTATTTTTCTATTGTCGAATTTTTTTTCGTAATATCACTGGTTATTTTGATTCTGGTTGTAAAACCCGCTTTCATTTAACGTTCATTATTTAGCATCTGCTTTTTGGGAGCGACTAAGTGGTTCTGTCTGGAATTTGGAATATTTCCTCCATTCTCTGAAATTCAGACCTTTAATGCATCTCCAACCCAATAATTACAAATATAATAAAATATTGGTCGTGTAGAGGGGACTTTAACTGGAACAAATTCGCTAAAAGTTAAGGGAAAAACAGGTCGATTGAGAGTTGGCATGAGCTACATTTTGGCACCAAAAAATGTTTTCTTTACTTCCTGTATAACATAAACATAACCCAACCTAATTTTTTAAAATGAAAAGATACCACTCATGATATATTTTTGGATAATTTTTTTAACAATTTTCATAGCAACCACCTTGGTAACATGGTCTTACCCGATAAGACTTACCGCTAGCTTTTTGTCAAACAAACAGTAATTTATTTCAATAAATCAAGTTTAATAAATAAATATTATAACCCCTACAAAATAAAAGTGACACACAACAGTATTTGAGGTGATTGTAGGACATAAACTTTACTTAACAACAAGCGAATTTGGTTTTTGACGTTTCACGCGTCTGATAGAGTTGTAGATTTTTAATTAATTTGTAATATGAGTAGGTTCGGGAAAACTAGTCTTGACAAAATTAGAACAGAGGTTAGTGATAGTATATGTAAAAATACCTTAAAGAATAAAAAGTATCTTTGGAATTTATTTACCTTGTTTTGTCAAACGAGAGGCCACCATTTGGAAGCTAATACTACAAAGGTAAAACTAGCAGATATTTTGTTGGATTGGGCCTACAACATGAAAAAGGCAGATGGATCGGACTTTAAAGATTATACTGTTAAAACAATATGGAATACCACCGCTAAACTTATGAAAGAACAGTATTTTGATGAGTTCAACCGATACGTGGATCTTTTTATTGATATAGAGTTTAAAACAGCCAGAGAAGGTAGAAATACTAAAAGAAAAGTATTACAAAAAAATATAGAATATAGAAAAACAAGCTCACAAGCCTTAACTATGGAAGAATACCATAAAATTATCAATAATTACGATGAAGATACGCCAGAAGGGTTGCAGAAAAAAAAAATTTCACAATGGCGGCTTATGAGCTGGCATGACGTGATGGGGAAGCATCCAGATCTTGTCACTTTCTTTCAACAAGAATTGAATAATAGTGGAACTGCTACAAGTCGCTTAATTTATAATCCAGTTTTCACCAAAACATGCCAAGGTGGCAGCAAAAAATGAGCTAGAAACATATATCTTATAGCCAACACTGCAAAACCAGAAATTTGTCCCTTGAGTTTGAATAATAAGCTTATTGAAAAACGAGTTGAGCTACGTCGGATAGACTATTCCTGACTCTAAATCGTTATTGGAACAATACTCCTACTTCAAAATGGTATAAAAATTCACCAGTTGGCTATAATGAGATATCTAAATGGACTAAAAGAGCAGCAAGAAAGATTGGACTTGATACAGCTAATCGCAAAATAACAAATCATAGTATCAGAGCAACAGCAGTTTCAAATTTAAGTAAAGCCGGAATATAACACCAGGAGTTAATTAAAATCACTGGGCATAAAAGTACTTCATCCATTGAACCGTATCTCCAAATGGATAAACACATCACGAAAACATAATTAAAACAATGCGGCAAAGTAGCAGCAGTGATGTCCATTCTTTAAAAAGGGACCAGTTAGAAAACTCTGCGCAGAAAACTCAAACTTTTAATAGTAGTAATTATTTACAATAATTACTACTGTTCTCCTCAAAATACACCGAACTAATATGATGTATTTTTAGAACTATGGTTTTACTATTTGTATAATTTGTTAAACTTATATTTTATTTCCTGTTACCTGCTAGTTCTAAAAAAAAAACATTTAACTTGTATATTTGCAAGTTGATTGTAAAGTGAAGTAGATTATTTCTTTCTTCCATATACCTGAGTGTTTGCATATTTGCCTTTATTATAAAAGGCCTTTATTTCAAGTTCAGTAAATTATCCAATAAAATACACCTCTAGAAGCAACGTCTTATCTTCATACCGCTGTTTTTCACTCGAAACTAGATTTTCTAAGAAAGATAAGACCCTCGAGCTAAAGCTCTCGGGATCATATCAGATTATAAGTAAAAATTATATTTCGTGAAAATTATCAGAATATCGATTTCTGGTAAAAAACAGCGGTATTACCGATAAGACACCTCCTCTATCGGTATATTACTGTTGATAATACTACCATTTTTAAAGACACTATTTTCTTTAATCTAAGGTTCAAAAAAGAACAAGAATATTACTTAAATTTGTCGAGATTAGTGATTGTTTAAGTGTGAAATATCTAGGAATTTTTATCAACAATCGTATGAAGTAAAATGATAAGCACATAAATTAAACTGTAAATATCTCCTATACATGTTTTGTTCTATACACGTGAATAACTACTTATCTTGTACTATGAGCTCGTGGAACCCCATCTTTGCTATGGAATAACGGCTTTACTAATAACCATTTGTATAATTTACAAAAAATACATAAATGATTTAAAAAATATATATTCATCGAAAATAAATACTCGACAGACAGTTTTTTCGGCGAGAAGGGAATTTTTGTTTTATGATAGTTGTCTTGTTGACAAATTTCAATTAGACAGTTTATAAACAAAAAAGAATGAGAAGAAAAGAAGTCTTCCTCCTCTGTTATATTAATGAAAAACTTATTTTAAGATAGAAATTCTTTATATGTTTCGAATTCAGAAGCATTCATCTTCAGGAGAATCAAATCAATCAAATTAAATCAAATATATTTTCAATTTAAGGTTTACAATACATTCCTTAAGTTAAATACAATTTATTTCTATTTTGTCATTATATTAGTAACATACACCTAGGGAACTGAACCCCTGTTGTATGTGCAAAATAAAGTCTAAATTTGTAAAAATCTAAAACAATGTGTTAAATTTTTGGTAGTTATCTGAAATAAACATTTTGCAGCTGTGGCGAAACTTTTTAAAATGTGTCATGATTCTTATCTCTGCTGGCAAAATATTATAAATTTTTGGAAATAGATAAATAACTGATCTTAAGTTAGCATTGGTATTACTATTAGGAATCACTAAGGAGAACAAATGATATTAAGGAAAAAAGGGTAGATATCATCCCAACGGACCTTTAAGATTAAATATTAGATGAAATAAAGGTTCAATGAGTTGAAAAGGAAGACTCATTTGTGATCATTTTCAAATAAAAAACAAAGAAGTATTTACAGTGTTCTTATATAAGAAAATTTGAATGTTTTGCGAACATTTTTTGTTACAATTACTGAAATGCTCCAATTAATTAGTCGGTAAGTTTTTTTTATATACCTACAGGGTTTTACAAATTCGATGCACTGGCAATGTTTTCTCGGTAACTACAAGAGATATAAAGTTTGTTAAACGCTAAAAAATTTGTTAAATTTCCAATTAAATTTCAATGATTTCCAGAGATATCCGAAAACATAAACGAAAAACTTGTTTTAATTTTCTTTATGACAAAATAAGTACTTATTATTTTAAAAAACCAAGAGCACTTGCTTGCTTTTTAAGATAATAATTTTAAGAGATCAAAAGCTAATCAAAATTTTTTTAAAAGTTCGGGTCCGTATAAAAAGCATAAAAAATTGTCTTAAGTAAGTGCTCTTGGTTTGGCAAAACAATATTTTGTCGTAAAGAAAATAAAAACAAAAATTAATTTTTTCTTGTTTTTTTTTCGGATGCTCCGGAAGTCATCGGATTTCTTTTAACAATCATTAAAATATGCAACTTTGCCTCCATTTAATCAAATTTATATCTCTTATAGTTACCGGGATAGCAATGTCAATGCATCGAATTTGTAACACCCTGTATTCTCATTAAAGATTTTTAACTTGATATTTTGGCCCCACCTGTATCGACTATCACGAGCCGCCACTGATAGGATCCAGATGTCCATGGGACATCACTAATTGGAAAATGCTGTGGTTTAACTTATTTCTTTTCAATTAAAAATTATTTCTTTTTAGTGTCATGATCTTATAAATAATGTTGAGACTGTTTTTGTCCCATATTTTTAAAAAAACACACGTGAGATTGTTAGAATGATTCAAAAAACCAAACTATACCAAATGTAAAAATTATAGGTAACGACATTTTTTCGGGTGTGTGTGAAAAAAAGGATGGGTTAATGTAAACTTATTTTCTTTACACGTTTCATGACCATACCATTGCATGGTAAAGATTTCGAAACAAAAAGATCCCAATTTGTTTTTATTAACTTAAATCGAAAAGGTGTTGCTACAATTTGGGAGCGCATGTGTTTTTAACCCATCAACGGCTAACGTTACATATATGTAACGCTAAAGTTTCAATTTTAAACTTGGCAACCCCATCAAAGTTTTTATTCAAGGTTGTGCAAATTAGCATCAGTGGCATCTTAAAAGAAGATAGTGTAGTAAACCGTCGGAATGTTTGAGCTGATTTGCTACTATGAATATAAGAAGTTAAAGCATTTTCTAGGAAGCAAAAAATATGGACATAAAGCTACAGTAAGTTCAATTATTTTTATATTTAGAGTTTTTTGATTAGGTTTTCTGTAAAATATAGTTAAAAATATATAATTTTTTTTTACTGCATTCAAGTATTATTAAAATTTAGGTTTATTTGACTTTTGTGAGTATGTAAACAATGGCGTTACATATATGTAACGCTAGCAGTTCACAGGAGACAAAATTTACAAATATGTTATGTTACTTGTTTTTGTTTTTTAGGCGTGGTTTTACTTTAGAAGAAGCCATTCAAATGGCCTATGGTGAGGATCTGGACATACGCGATATATATATTAAACCTCCAGATGCTGATCTATTGACTGATGAGGATTCTGGAGACGAGGATGATGGTGGCCTCATAGATAATCTCAGTGGCCGGCAGTTACTTCCAAAAGCTGAGTTGGTTTTTCAAAATCCAGTCGTAGAAACAGGTATTGAGATGTTAGATACTGATGAAACAACATCCGTCGTGCTTTCCAGACACAACCAACCAGAAAAAATACAAAAACGATCCGGTTCGAAAGACATTACCTGGCTTGATGGTGATTTTGTTGAAGTCGGTCGCTCTTTTCAGTCACCCGATTTTTCAAGGTATGATAAGACCTACGTGTAAATATTTAAAGCTTTCTTTGATAAAAAAATCATTCAGCTACTTATTCAGGATACAACAAAATACGCCCTATTTTGCAATGAACCGGATACACGAATCTCTGAGGAAAAAATAAAGTATTTGGTAGCCATTCTATTTTTAACGGGTTACAATGAATTGCCAGGGCGAGATTTTTATTGGGATTCCAAAGAAGATATGCGGAATACGAAGGTCAGCCAGGACCAGGAAGAATGGCGACGCCAAAAGCAAGTGTTCACATTCGATATGATCGGATGGATCATCTGTTGACGACTATTCCAAACAAAAAGAGAAGACGATGTGCTGGGGAAGGATGTGCAACAAGCACACGCACCATGTGTTCAAAATGTGATGTTGGTTTATGCTTAAAGTGTAATGTTATTTTCCACTCTAAATAAGAAATTTTTTTCTAAATCAAATTTAATTTTTCCAGAAAAATGTATAAATATATACTTAATAAACCATATATTATGTATAAACACATAGTTCTTTTTGCCCTTTTCTAAAAAAAAATTATTCAGCCCTTGATGGGTTAAAGGTCGTCAAAAATTGAAACGAGGCACACAAGACAATCTCCAGGGTTTAATTACAATTCGTTATAAATTCTTGATAAACTGTTTACACATATTAGTCCATTTCAATAATTAGATGTTTCTAGCAAAAGGTATTGTTGTGATCGATTTATTACAGGTTAGTATTTTTACAATACGTAACAATGTTTCGTTTGAACAAGAGCACTATCTTATTTTTTCATCCAATTGCCTATTGCTGTCAATTTTTGGCTATAACTCCGTTTTACAGTTTTAAAAAAAAGTGTTTAATATACTCTGGAATTTATTTACTGCACGCAATTACTATATCATTATTATTATCTTCGTGTGTTTGGCATGGATGTTTTCAGTCTTTAGTGGGCATTTCTAAAGTTGCTTTATACCTTGAACGTACAACATGTTTAACAGGTTTGTATTTATAGGGCCTCCTACATCAATCTCTTGGTAACTTTATTAGCCAGAAATGTCTATGGAAACCATTGTTAAGACAATTGTTTCCATGAAAATTATCTGACTAGTAAAGTTACCAGATTAATATACCGGGCCTAACCCATGCACCTAAAAAAAGAAGCAAATATCAACAGACCTAATTAATATTTATTAAGTTTTGTATTGTAAACAATTTTTTGGGTTTTCTTATTTTAATTTATAAACAAACGCGTTTTTAGTACGTACGTTGTTACTTAATAGAACTAAAACTATATTTGCAAACAACATCTCGACCAAATAATTTATCAGTTAAAGGATTTAACTACAAAAAAATTAAATTAACTTAAAAGCATTATATAGCATATAAATAATGCCATGGTAAAAACACAACTGTGAGACTATTATATCTAAATATTGCGATGGTCTAAATTTTAAACCCCTTTAGTGAATACGGGCTTCAATGTCACAAATTTCAACTTTTAAGATGAAATTGTCAATTACATTTTATTACACGTAATATTGTGAGTGTCACTAGTAATAATATGTAACAAGTCCGTCTGGCCCAAAACGCCAGGCAGTCCCGGAAAAAATGACACGGGCCCAAAAACCTAAACCTTTATTGATCAAGTGGCCAGACCCGACCCGAACCCGCGAGTGTCTTGTACAGTATTGTACAGGCCTAAGTTGAAAACCGAGCCCCTGCCAGGTTTCTAAAGGCCTTTTTACATTGGGTGCAATTGCAAGAAAAAATTGCCTGGAGGCATGCGCTTTGTCGACGTTTTAAACAGCTGATGCAGGTTTTAAAAGGAAAAACGTGCATCAACTGATTAAAACGCCGTCGAAGCGCATGCTTCCAGGCCATTTTTCTTGCAATTGCACCCAATGTAAAAAGGCCTTTATAGTCGTGTATAACCAGATAGAAGCCGCATCTCATTCATAAAATTACTTTTGCGCCGAGCCTACAACTCACTGTTTATAAGAGGGCGATAGCATGTTTAGACTACTACACAATACAGGCACTGAATTGCTTATTTTACAAACCTAGCGCTGTCCCATCATATTGGTCTTTTATAATTAACAAACAAAACCTTCAAACAATAAATTCTCATCACTTTTTTATTTACTAAAGCTGGAAATAAATAATTTATTGTTCAATACTTCTTAATGTCAAAGTTGTCATTCATTTCAGTATTTTCACTTGCTACCGCTAGGAGGCAAACGTTGCCAAGTTTTTCATGATTCTAATTGTGCTAACTATATGCGCCAGTGTGGAATAATCCGGAAAATAAATTTAATATGACAGTTTGTTTCATTAATGTTGGGTTGCATAAAGTTTTTAATTAAAATTAATTAATCAGCAAGTTTGACTGTGGCATAAATTTCATTGACAGGCGTTTTGTACTCACAGCGAAAAGTGCTTGATTAGTAAATTAAAAATTAAGGTAACCGGGCCTCGATGATTGTGAGAAAATTATTTCTGCCAATGTCATGTATTGCACAGTTAAACTTGCTGGTTAGTTAATTAATATTAAAATTCTTTGTAATTCGAAGAAATCGTCCATTTTTACTCAAAGAGACCTGATAATTGATATTTTGTAAGAAAAAAGACACAAAGTCTCGGCCTCAAAAATTTTTTTGGTCTGTTTATTTTTACTGTAACATGTTTCGCCTCAAACTGGCATCATCAGACCTAAACAAGTTAAGATTATTATAAATTGCACGGAAATTAAAATAAAAATAAAAACTAAATACCTTATAAACAGTCAAAACATTTTAAAATTGTCTTAAAACAAACATGAGTACATTACAGCACAGCAACAAAACTATACTAACCCAAACGTAGGACGAAGCCAGTTGTGTTCTTTGTGCAATCCGAGATTAGTATGTTAAAGGCAATTTTAAAATGTCGTAATGCTGATTCACTTTTAAAAAAAAATATATATTTACTTCTCGAATTCATGAAGAATAGGTGACAATGTGACGAAGTAGAATACTTAAATCGTTGATGAAGATAACTATTTTATAATTAATTTCTATAGTAGTTCAGGTCAATTACATTCCAAGTTTGATTCAATTGCGGTTTTTATTTAAATTTTAACATGTATACAATTACAAAATATACCAACCTTGAAACATAATCGAACTCAATACCTGTTGCGTTCACAGTCGTTTGTCGGGCGCGCTATTTCTAAAATATAGCTTAAAACTGTCCATAAATGTCGCCTTAGAAAAATATTGTCGTAACTCGATAATCGAGTCTCCAGAGCGCGCCCGATGAACATCCGACGTCGACTGTGAACGCGACCCTGTGTTGGTATAATTTTTAATTCGCTATGTGGATTCAGATCGATTTATGTGAATGTGGTAAATTACTAGGAATAAGAGAATACCACGACTCCATTTAATGATAAATTTTCTCGAAATGTTTGTCGTTATTAGTAGTTTGTAGTTTGAATAATTAGTAGATGTTAGATTATGTTTTAGGCAATCCAACAATGTGTTTAACTTGAGCTTAAAGAAAACCCAAAATATGAGAATCTTTTAATCATTTGGCAACAGCGTATTATACGCTCGTAAAAATGTCCTTCTATTTCCATATGGTTTCTTTTATGGAACTCGTCAGGAACTAAGTGGTAGCGTAAAGTTTAGTTTTTGACGGCTTGTTTTGATATAGGGGAACGCGGCGTCTATCTTTAGCTCTTTTGTCTATGTGTATAACTTTTTTTTGGCTTATGCGATTTTGATTTTATTCTTGCAAGTGGTAGCGTGATAATCTCCAATGCATGTGATAAAAAAATTAATTTATTAAAAATGTATAAATGTATGAACTGGGTCCATTAAATTAGGGAATAGTGTAAAAATTATTTTAATTGCAAAACTCCATATTATTATATATTTATCAAAATTTAATCAATCTCTTTCATTTTCAGTTTATTGGGTAGGCTGTCTTTTAAGCCACTGAGTACAATGTATGTGACTTAACAATATATCTTTTTATACAGGGTGATGACTAAAATATCAATATACGAAAATTGTATTTCATTATTGTGTGGATTACAGCTTTATGTTAGGTACCTACTGTACCCACAACTGTGTCGTTCATGTCAATTAAAAAAAAAATTAAATTCCGAAAATTGTGATATTACCAATTACTGCTGCTATAGAACCTACTCTTCCTCTCGTTTTCGATGATGGAAAATATAAAAAAGTGTTAATTTCACATTTGCGTTCAGTATTCAAGTGACTTGAAAACCCTGTGAACTTACTTCCTCAAAAGGCATCCTCCACCACTATCGGCAGTTCTAAAATGTTAGTAGTGGTGCATACTTGCTTCATGCTAACATTCGTACAAGTAAATATTACTTTTTAATCCTCTAATGCGAGTTCAGTTGGAACCAAAGCGGAACCTACATGCTTATCTTTTCATTCTAACCAATTGTAAACCCAAACTATTTTTTCGTTATGTTCACACTCATCCTCGATTATATTTTCACTAACTCATTACACAAAATAAATGTGAACTTTTGAACAATATCTCCCAAAATAGTACATCTGCTTGTTCGGATATTTTTTTCTTAGTTCTCTGTATACTGATGTTTAAATACAACTGCTATTAGATCAACTATTTGAATTAATGTAAACCCTTTACTTGAGTGTCTTTTAAACTTAAATGCTCGATTTCAGCTACTTGTTCAAATAACTCGAACGGCTACTCGACTCGTGTAAACGCTTCTTTAGTGTATTGAACAAGTAGCTGGAATCAAGTAGGTATTCAAGTTTGAAAGGCATTCAAATAAAACGTTTAAGTTCTTGATCTAGCGCTCTAATATCTGGTTATACTAGTCAAGTTAGTGGTTTCAAGTTACTTGCTTAAGTATATTTAACGGCTACTTTACCCGTGTAAACGATGCTTTAGTGGTATATACAGACAGGGTGGGGACTATAACTGAAATAAATTCGTTATTATTAAAACTGCTGAAGTTGCGCCTACAAAATTTGGTATGTGGGGGTTTGGGAGCATGCGGAATTGGATTATAATGTCGGCGCAGTTGCCAGATTTCTCAGCTTTGCGCTACACGTAGTAATTTTGTTATTTTAAACGGAATACCCAATTTATTTTTATTGCAGTGAATTGGGCCTGTCAAATTTAGTAAGATCCCGAATTTACAAAATTCTATCTTCACTAGTTGCTGAGCTATGGCAACACTGTAGTTCCATTAAAAAATACCAGGACGCTTATCTACCTTAAAGTAGCGTTATCTTGTTAACATCTATCTCCATAGTTACTAAGTTATTGACAAGCTTCAAGAAAAGTTCTTGTCGTGTCAAAATGGCTTATTTAACTGAAACCTTAAAAATAGATAAAAATGGAACTACAGTATTGTCATAGCTCAGCAACTAGTGAAGATAGAATTTTGTAAATTTAACACGCCCAATTCACTGCAATAAAAATAAATTGGGCAGTTCATTTAAAATAACAAAATTACTACGTGTAGCGCAAAGCTGAGAAATCTGGCAACTGCGCCGACATTATAATCCACTTCCGCATGCTCCAAAACCCTTACAGTAGGGTGAAGCTAAAAATTTTTTTTATAAATTACATTTGCCTGGGTTGGGGAAAGGTGCCTTTTAGAACTAATCTAAGCCACCAAAAATTTCGGTCATGTGCGACATCATCTTCAGGTTCCTGGACGACAGGCAATTATTCATCATTCTTCTTAATTTTGATGTTTTTTTATAAATTATTATTTAAAAAATTATAAATAATCTACCAAGGCCTGAGGTTAAAAACAGTTTATTTATAGTAAAAACAATTAAAAATCATATAAAAATAAACGTTGTTTAACACCTCGTTTAGGTTTCTAGATAACAAAAATGTAAAGACTATCGAGGTAGTAATTATATTACCTATAACAAAATCTTGTCAATAATCAAAATTTGCTATCAAGCGTAATACCACAGATAATATCTGTGGTAATAACATTTTATTGTACGGTTACAGCGATACAAAAGCACCTGACCTTCAAGCATGCGCAAACGGATCTTAACACATCGCCTCGGCGCGAAATAGCCATTCATTGGATGATGTCTCAGTAGGACTAGCTGAAAATGTATGAAATACCAAGCAAACTATGTGATACTATGCTTCTAACATATTGGGACATTATGATGGGATATTTGTGGTGGTGTGAACAATTAAAAAACGAGACTTATAAAGACCCTAGTATAGATATTTTTAAAAAAATTTTAATTGATATAAAATATGTGTGGCAGAAAGCATCACTTCCAACAATTTCGGATCGGCAGGCGTATTGTACAAAAAATAAGAGAATACAACGAAACGTATAAATCTTTAAAAAAAAACACAAAATTAGTTTATAATTAGAAACGTCTAGAGACAATAGAGTGATTTATAAAAGAGAGCTTAAAACATTTTGATATTTCTCCTTGTAAATAAAAATATTTTTCTGTATGCTCTTGTAAAGTTAAAGTACCAATATGTGAGCGAGAATTTTTGTCAGATCAGAGAATGGATAAAAAAATGGTAATTGGTGGTGCTGATTTTAAAGCTACAAAGAAAATAATGGAGTCAATGGAAAGAAAACAAAAACAACTAGAGAGAATTAAAAGAAAACGATAACAGAACAAGTGTCAACTCCTAACAGCCTTTATTCTTTAGATAAAAATGATGTTGGTGAGAATAAAGATCAAGGTAATAAAAATGTCACTAATAATTGTGACATATCCGACTCGAATTTCTCTTCAACAACATATTCAACAAAGAGCTGAATATACACAAAAGTATTAGTTTTAAAAAAATTGGCAGAAGCATGTGACAGAAGTGGTGTTTCTGATAGGGCAGCTTCTCTTTTAGTAACGGCAGCTTTAAGAGATTTTGGCTTGATTACCCAAAATGATCCTTCAAAGATTATTAACCGAAGCCGAATAAGAAGAGAGCGAAAGAAATATCGAACAGAACTTGATAGAAAAACACAAAAAGAAAATATTCTTATTTCTGGAATTTATTTCGATAGAAGAAAAAAAGAAAAAATTATTACTGAAAAAGGGACACGGGCTATTACACAAAAACGATAAGTGAAGAACATATTGTACTTATTTCTGAACCAGGTTCTAGATATTTAGGACATGTGACTCTACTCTCTAATAATGCCAACGCCATTAACACCAGTACCTATTGTAAGCTTTCTAACCAAATCCTTGGGGAAAGATTTTAACAAGATTGACGCTATTGGTTGTGACGGTACTGTAGTAAATACTGACTCGAAAAATGTCGTTATTAAACAGATCGAATTATCGTTAAACAAACCACTTCAGTGGTTTATATGCCTTGTTTACGTAAATGAATTACTACTTTGACATTTAATGCAGGAATAAGATGGGAAAACAAATGATCCAAGAGGTTTTACTGACGTTGTTGGACAACTGCTGGAAAAATGTGAACGAGATTTTATCAAATAAATTTTTTAAGTAAAGGTTACGTAAGGGTGGTTAGTGGAACCCAGCTTGCAGCCACCTTCACGTGGTGGGTTATGGTTTTTCTTTAACAAGCAGAGAGCTTTAAATAACAATATCTATATTTATCATTAATTTCTGAAAGTTCAAAGTGATCTAGGAACCTGAAGAACTTATTTTTTCGTTTCCAGTTTTTGGCAGTTTCTTCAGATTACTAAGAGGCATCAATCCCGCACCCAGGCAAAAATAAAATCACCCCCTGTTCAGTTGCTCCACCCTACCCCACATACCATTTCTGTAGGTGCAACTTCAGAAGTTTTAATAATATCGAATTTATTCCAGTTAAAGTCCCCACCCTGTCTGTATATATCACTAAAGCATCGTTTACACGGGTAAAGTAGCCGTTGAATATACTTGAGCAAGTAACTTGACTAGTAAAACCAGATATTAGAGCGCTAGATCAAGAACTTAAACGTTTTATTTGAATGTCTTTAACTATGTTAATGTAAACGCGGCATTACTGTAGAGCAACCAGACAGTAGATAAGATTGTTTAAGTTTTCATATTTTTTTAGGGATTCTATGTTCTTTATGGTTAATAATTATTTCTGTACACAATAGAACTCATTGGCAGAATTTTTTAAATAAAATATTTAGTTTAGAGAATCATATTAAACAGTTTATTTTGATACCAACGCTGGAGAAATATTTTTGGAGACAACCTTTTTTTCATATGATGTTGGTATGCTGCTACAGCTTAGTACATACAGTAATAGCTATAATATTTTGGTATAAAAATCAATCATTAACTATTATTGTATATAAAGCTTTTTTTCTATTTCAATGCACTATGGTGCTTTTCAATTACATTAACTTTGTATTTGTCACTAAACAAAAATATCAGAACCTACAGGAAATTATCATATCTACAAGAAAAATGAGTTCCGATAGAACACAAAAAATTATAAGAGAGACCAGACATATCTTTGAAGAAATTGTTAAAATAACCAAAATTCAAAATGAACTCTACGGAAGCACGATATTTTATATTTTTCTTAGTTATGGAATTCAGTTGGAAATTGGAGCTCTTTATCATTATATGATAGTTAAATTTTTTCGACCAAATCACTTTATTAAATGGATTATTACCATTTCTACTATCTTGAGTATTATATATTTGGTACGTATAACGGTAAATTTAGTTATTTTTAATTTGATTTTAATTATTTCTAAAGTAAAATAGTTTACGAAAATTTTTAAATAGAAAAGTTTTGGGGAATTAAAAAATATTTTATACTGATATAAAATATAAGTATTAAAATCAGTCAAAAAGTCATAAAGAAGTGGCCATGAGACAATTTTGGAAATAATTTTTAATGTCTGTTTGAAGGTCGGAGACAATGATGTTTCTTGACTGAAGAGTTTTGGACTTGCATTGTCTTTATTTGTTTTATATCACATTCAACTGGTAACTATCTCCAGGTGAATACTAAATAAGTAAAGTAACTACAGCTCTATTTATACTAGCTAAATGCACTGAAGCATGACTGAGATGGGTGCAGTCATGCGTTTAGTTTGTGTACGGTATTTTAAGTTTACATCTACCTAACAAAGGTTTCCAGATATTTCTTATGTCTAATGTTGGCTTACTAAAACAAACTGGGTTCTGGTATATGGTAGCAGCTTCCTTGAACTTCCTTTTCCTCCAATGTGGTTCTTTATGCAGGATTTGAGCGTCTTTCCACTTGATGTGATGACCGTGTGTCCAGGCATGGTCAGCTGCACCTCATTTTTCGGTTTCTTCTTTAAGCGTGTTGTTTCTATGTTCCTTGACCCTAGTTTCAAGTGGCCTTAGAGTCTAACCACATTCGCAGGGGATCTGGTAGACACAGTTCTTCCTGTCTTTTTGACTTGTTGGTTTCGTCTTCGTCAGGTAGCTTCTTAAAGTGTCTTTCGAGCTGAATACCGTATTGATGTTGTATCGTTAAAATTGTATCGAAGAAGACTAGGACAACGATACAACATCAACACGGTATTCAGCTCGAAAGACACTTTAAGAAGCCACCTGACGAAGATGAAACCAACAAGTCAAAAAGACAGGAAGAACTGTGTCTACCCGATCCCCTGCGTATGTGGCCGATCTTACATTGGTGAGACTCTAAGGCCACTTAAATCTAGGGTCAAGGAACATAGAAACAACCCGCTTAAAGGAGAAACCGAAAAATCATTTACAGCTGACCATGCCTAGACACACGGCCATCACATCAAGTGGAAAGAAGCTGAAATCCTGCATAAAGAACCACATTGGAGAAAGAGGAAGTTCAAGGAAGCTGCTACCATATACCAGAACCCAGATTGTTTTAGTAAGCCATCATTAGATATAAGAAATATCTGGAAACCTTTGCTAGGTAGATGTAAACTTAAAATACCGCACACGAACTAAACGCATGACTGCACCCATCTCAGTCTTGCTTCAGTGCATCTAGCTAGTATAAATAGAGCTGTAGTTACTTTACTTATTTAGTATTCACCTGAAGACGGCTGGAATTACTTACCAGTTGAAACGTTGTGATATAAAACAAATAAAGACAATGCAAGTCCAAAACTCTTCTATCAGTCAATAATTTTTAAGTTTCGCATTTCGCAGCAAGAGGGCGGAGTTGAAAATTAAATATTAAAATTCTAAATTTCTCCAAAAGTTCCGACATTAAGGTATACCTTAAGAAGCATCATTAAAAACTATCAGTTCTAATTGTTGTTTTGATAACTGAGCCCCAGGCTACTAGATATTTCGATATGTTTGAATAATAGGGGAAATAGCTAATATTAAAATAAAAATAAGTTTTTAGTTTGGCTATTAATAGTATAAAAAAATCTATATTTACCTCGGTTAGACCCCGCACATTATATCCCTCGGCGCTAAGAACCTTAGGTTATAAAATTGCTCGGTCAATAATGGCTCACTTCTTACCCTAGGTATATAATACACTATTATTTTTATCTCGTGTTGAATAGAAAAATACTAGAATAGTATATTATTGACCAAGGTTTAGACAGATACTATTATTGACCGAGCGTCGATTTAAGACGTGAGGGCAATAATAGTTGTCTAAACCGTGGTAAATATATTATTTTTTCCACTACTAACACATGTACAACATTAAATTATTAATTAAAGTTAACATAACTTCTTAATGTTGCTTCTGTTTTTTCAGTCAAGTTACCTTTGCTTTGAAATTTGCAGCATTTTTTTTATCTTGTCAGATGGCATTCTTAGTTATTAGTATTTGTCGATTCATAAAAAAATTATATATACCTGGTTGTCTAAACATATATTTTTAAAATAAAAAAAGGTCTAGTTGCCTGTTTTATATTGTTTTTGCCAGAAGCCTCTATTATTGACCGTTGTCAATAATGACGGTCAATAATAGAAGAAGAGAGAATAGAAGAAGCTTCTATTATTGACCGTTGTCAATAACGACAGTCAATGATAGAAGCTTCTAGCAAGGGGTAAAGAAAAACGATTTCTAAAGTTAATACTTAATCGGTCAATAATGAGTGATTTTAAAGTTAGTAGTGGAAAAAAATAATAAAAAGCGTTTATGTTGTTGAATAATTTACGTATAATATTAGGTGACAGTGGTTGCCAAAAATCTAAACTCTTTAGCTACTCGCGCTACATCACGGTCGGCGCCCATGGTCGGGTATTGCGAACTCTAGTAATTAGTAAAGGAACTAGGAAATCTTTTTTGCAATATCATGAATATCGCAATTAAAATGACTGGTCAGTTATTGTAAATATTGTTGAAATACTTTCTATAAACTTAATTACACTGCTAATTTTTTTTAGACTTTACCAGTCCTGGTCTCCATTCTGCTATGTGATGCAACAATTACCGAAAAGAAAAAACTTAGTCATATTTGTCTCACCTTAAAACAAACACTGATAGAAAACTCCGAAGAGCAACTTGAATTGGAAGATTTTTTAATTCAAATAAGCGAACATAACGTCAACTTCACAGCTGCCCGTTTTTATAGTATTAATAAGAGATTAGCTTTGAGATTTTTAAAAGAAATATTTATGTACTTCGTGGCGGTTATACAAGTTTTAAAAATATAGTTATAGATAAATATAATACTCAAATAAAACTGAGACCTGATGAAAGTTAATTGTGCACGCAATTATTTTTAAGAATGTCAAAGACGTAAAACGAGAGCACGTAACCAAGAGCGACATCTATAGTGCCGAGTTAGATACTTATAGTCATGGTCTATCAGTTCTATAAATAAAATATGTGATGTTGAGGAAATATAACTTGATAATATCAATCTGATATAATAATAGTAATGTCGTCTTTAGTTATATTCCAGTTAGGGTAAGGTTGCATAAATCGTACCAATTTCTAGTTTTAATTTTTTTCTGAAGCAAATCCTTTAGAAAATAAGTATTTATAAATTTGAAACAACGAAGCAGTGTTTTGGGTACTAAGCAGTTGCTTTTAAAATATTATTTTTTTTTAATTTTTCAAAAAATGTTGTTTAAAAAAAGGTTGCAATATTTACGATTTTAGTAATTGGTATCCTAAATCATACTTTAGTATTGTTTTAAATTTTATTTAAACCAAGTAAACTCCGGAACATAAAGTTCAACATTTACATGTAACGAAAGATTAAATTTTAAAATATACCCGATGTCCCATTATAGACGGCTACCGGCCGTATCTCGGCAACTACTGAGTATAGAAACTCGGGGAAAAAAATATTATAACTAAAGTGGCTAAAAATCCTGGAAATAATTTTTTAGTTCCGCATTTTGCCGCAAGAGGGCATAATTGAAAATTAAATATTGAAATTCTAAATTTTTCTGAAAATTTCCCTCATGTATAAAAATGCCATAAGAGGTGTGCGATTTCCATTGAATTACAGTGGAAATTGCATCACTGGAAATTGCACTGTAGCAACCATAGCAACAAGTAATAAAGAAGTTAATTTTAACGTTTCTTTATGGACTCAAATAAGACCACACAATATATAATAAATTACAATAATTGTAATATTACTTTTAATAAATAAAAAAACTAAGATAAAATGTTGACGTGTTAGCTATTTATTCTGTAAATTTTCTACCGAATACCATTCGTGCATAAAAATTTCCAGAAAATTCTGAAAAATGAAATGTGTTTTGGAAACCCGCATTCGTTTATTTTCATCGTTGTTTCAAAAAATAACCCCCCTCCTTCGGAGTCAGGTAATTTATAGTTTGAAACAACGATGAAAATAAACTCATGCAGTTATCAAAAAACATTTAATTTTCCAAAATTTTTGGAAATTTTTATGCAATGGTAGGTATTATCCCCGAAAATTTCCCTCATGTATAAAAAATGCCATAAGAGGTGTGCAATTTCCATTGAATTACAGTTTAAACTGCATCATTGGAAATTGCACTGTAGCAACCATAACAACAAATAATAAAGAATACAACTTTCTATTTTAATAATAAAAATTTGTATGATTAAATATAAATGCCCCAAAACCATAGCAACAAATAAAAAAAAGTCAACCACAAAATAAAGCTCATTTAAAACTCTATGTTTCATGTTACCTACTGGACCGAAATTTCAGCGCATCTGGTGGATGTAAGGACCAAGCATTTTCGGTTCTTGATTTTATGGTGAATGCGCCTTAATTTGCAATTTTACAGTAAAATATACTTTTCTTGCCTTTGAAGAATTATTTTTAAATGGAACTTCAAAAAATGAAACAGTTTGAAAATAATGTTCCTTAGTTATTATTATTTACTTAATATAATTTCATTTTTTGAAGTTACTATTTTGTGAAGTCAACTTTGACGTTTCTTCTTTATTAATAATTATTTGAAAGCCGATCGTTTGATAAATGAGTCGTTTTGATGAATTTAGTGAAGATGCGATTGATGTAAATATAGAAAAAACTATTCCGCCCAATACAAGGAAAAGCCGATCGTTCGTATGGAAACAATCCATGGAGTTTTGTGTTGTTAGAAACTATAAACTAGAGCGGGAAACATCAGTGCATGAGATTGCTAAAGTACTTAAAGATTGGGGCTACAACATGCGAAAAAATAATGGCGATGAATATAAAGAAAGCACAATAAAAGTAATGTGGAATTTAACTGCAAAAATGGTGATGGAGGAATACTTTGAAAAATATGCTATTAAAATAGACCCATTTAAAGATCAAAAGTTTAAAGCTGCCAGGGATGCAAAAAATGCTACAAGAAAGGAATTGCAAAAGCACGAGGATAAAAGAAAGGTCAGTTCAATTGCCCTAAAATATAATGAAATGAAAATGTTAATTGACAATTGCAACAAATATACCCCAGAAGATCTGCAAAAAAAGTTGTTTTTTATATTCTCCTATGAATTGGCATGGAGAGGGGGGAAGGCAGCAAAACCTCATTGGAACTTTTTAAAAAAGAATTTGACAATGGGGGGCAAACAACAGGTAGAATAGAATACAATCCCATATTCAGCAAAACGACACAAGGTGGCTCCAAACTGTGCGCTCCATCTAAATGGCTAGTCGCTAATAAGAAATATCCCGATCCTGGTCCAATCAGATTCTTTAACTTGCTAAAATCAAAACGAGAAGGTATTGAAAATGATCGTTTATTTTTAACGTTCAATCCATTTTGAAAAACTGGAAGTCGATGGTATAAAAACAGTCCTGTTGGGCGAAATGAAATAGCAAAATGGACTACTACTCAAGCAAAAACAGTGAGACTAGACGTTAAAAAAACAAAAATAGCCCTCCTCCGTCGGAGTCGGGCAATTTATAGTTTGAAACAACGATGAAAATAAACTCATGCAGTTATCAAAAAACATTTAATTTTCCAAAATTTTCGGAAATTTTTATGCACTTATGTTATTATCCCCGAAAATTTCCACATTAAAGTATACCTTTGGTAACATCATTAGAAAGCTTAGATAATTCTGCATCATTTTGGTGTAGGGCTCATCGGCGTACCAACATTGATAAGAGTGAGGGAAGCTATTGAAAGTCTAATCATTTAATTTGCTATAATTTCTAAACGACTTATCCGAATTTAGTAAACTTTTGGAAGAGAAAGGGAAGTACTTTTAATTATCGTATCCATTGGTACACCATAGTTCCTAAAAATTGTTAGAAAGCACAAATTGTAATAATAATAGTTTTTTTGATTTTATGCGGAAAACTTAAGTCACACGGTATAATAAGGATAACATAATCGCAAAGAAGATTAAATTTCAAGAAAAAACGTCAAAACCGCAGTCCGGTATCTTTATTTGCTTCGGAGTTATTTATAATAATAATAGTTTTTTTTTATTTTATCCCGAAAACTTAACTTAAAGCAAACAAAGATACCGGACTGCGGTTTTCACGTTTTTTCTTGAAATTTAATCTACTTTCCGATTATGTTATCCTAATTATACCGTAATGATTTAAGTTTTCGATATAAAATCAATTATTATTACAAATTGTGCCTTCTAACATTTTTTTTAGGAACTATGGTGTACCAGTGGATACAAGAATTAAAAGTACTTTCCTTTCTCTTCCAAACAAGCTTAAGCTTACTAAACCCGATAAGTCGTTTAAAAGTTACAGCAAATTAAATGATTATACTTTCAATACCCTTCTCCACTCTTATCAAGAATGTTACGCCAATGACCCCTAAACCAAAATGATGCAGAATTGTTTAATCTTTCTAATGATGTTACGAAAGGTAGTTAATGTGGGAATTTTCAGAGAAATTTAGAATTTCAATATTTAATTTTCCATTGTGCCCTCTTGCGGCAAAATGCGGAACTTAAAAATTATTTTCAGGATTTTCTCTTAGCCACTTTAATTACGATTTTTTAGCCTAGTAGTTTCCAAGATACGGCCGGTGGCCATCCATAATGGGACACCCAGTATTAACAAAAACTAGCGTACATGAGTATTTATACTATAGTCTAACAGCATAAATCGCACAGGTGTGGTGTGACTATTTATTACACTTGATACACTTTATCATGTCCTCTATTAAACTTTCCTGGCATAAAGAGCAAAATCACTCTTCTGGCTTAGTTTTAATTATGATTGGACGTAGTTGTGAAGAGTTACCTGTTTACTGTTTCAAAAACCTCCCGGGTAACTATCTCCTTTGTCCCTTTCTTTTCCTCCCTTTTTGCTTTTAGAGTATAATTTTTTTTCTAGCTCATTTTTATAAGGACTCTTTGTTATTATTGCAACTTTTTTTTGTGCTTCTCTTCTTACTGGCTCGCCATATTTCTTAGTTGCGTTTGGTAAAGGACTGATTTTGTGAATTAAAACAGTTAACATAGTTTTGGATTTTTTGTTTGTTTGTATATAAAAACTTAAAAAACGTAAAAATTAGATATTGTATAAGGTATGTCTCCGATCATCATCTTGTGAGTATTCTCATAATAAACGAACATGGTATGAGATACTGCTAAATTTTTCTTTCTTGAAAAAATATTTTATAAAATCTAAGCCAATTGACAAATTTGTTAATTACTGAATTTGCAAAACTGAGATACTGCTAAACTTTTCTTTCTTGTAAAAAAATATTTTATAAAATCTAAGCCAATTGACAGATTTGTTCATTACTGAATTTGCAAAACTGAGATACTGCTAAACTTTTCTTTCTTGTAAAAAATATTTTATAAAATCTAAGCCAATTGACAGATTTGTTCGTTACTGAATTTGCAAAACTGAGATACTGCTAAACTTTTCTTTCTTGTAAAAAATATTTTATAAAATCTAAGCCAATTGACAGATTTGTTCATTACTGAATTTGCAAAACTGAGATACTGCTAAACTTTTCTTTCTTGTAAAAAATATTTTATATAATCTAAGCCAATTGACAGATTTGTTCATTACTGAATTTGCAAAACTGAGATACTGCTAAACTTTTCTTTCTTGTAAAAAATATTTTATAAAATCTAAGCCAATTGACAGATTTGTTCATTACTGAATTTGCAAAACTGAGATACTGCTAAACTTTTCTTTCTTGTAAAAAATATTTTATAAAATCTAAGCCAATTGACAGATTTGTTCATTACTGAATTTGCAAAACTGAGATACTGCTAAACTTTTCTTTCTTGTAAAAAATATTTTATAAAATCTAAGCCAATTGACAGATTTGTTCATTACTGAATTTGCAAAACTGAGATACTGCTAAACTTTTCTTTCTTGTAAAAAATATTTTATAAAATCTAAGCCAATTGACAGATTTGTTCATTACTGAATTTGCAAAACTGAGATACTGCTAAACTTTTCTTTCTTGTAAAAAATATTTTATAAAATCTAAGCCAATTGACAGATTTGTTCATTACTGAATTTGCAAAACTGAGATACTGCTAAACTTTTCTTTCTTGTAAAAAATATTTTATAAAATCTAAGCCAATTGACAGATTTGTTCATTACTGAATTTGCAAAACTGAGATACTGCTAAACTTTTCTTTCTTGTAAAAAATATTTTATAAAATCTAAGCCAATTGACAGATTTGTTCATTACTGAATTTGCAAAACTGAGATACTGCTAAACTTTTCTTTCTTGTAAAAAATATTTTATAAAATCTAAGCCAATTGACAGATTTGTTCATTACTGAATTTGCAAAACTGAGATACTGCTAAACTTTTCTTTCTTGTAAAAAATATTTTATAAAATCTAAGCCAATTGACAGATTTGTTCATTACTGAATTTGCAAAACTGAGATACTGCTAAACTTTTCTTTCTTGTAAAAAATATTTTATAAAATCTAAGCCAATTGACAGATTTGTTCATTACTGAATTTGCAAAACTGAGATACTGCTAAACTTTTCTTTCTTGTAAAAAATATTTTATAAAATTTAAGCCAATTGACAGATTTGTTCATTACTGAATTTGCAAAACTGAGATACTGCTAAACTTTTCTTTCTTGTAAAAAATATTTTATAAAATCTAAGCCAATTGACAGATTTGTTCATTACTGAATTTGCAAAACTGAGATACTGCTAAACTTTTCTTTCTTGTAAAAAATATTTTATAAAATCTAAGCCAATTGACAGATTTGTTCATTACTGAATTTGCAAAACTGAGATACTGCTAAACTTTTCTTTCTTGTAAAAAATATTTTATAAAATCTAAGCCATTGACAGATTTGTTCATTACTAAATTTGCAAAACTGAGATACTGCTAAACTTTTCTTTCTTGTAAAAAATATTTTATAAAATCTAAGCCAATTGACAGATTTGTTCATTACTGAATTTGCAAAACTGAGATACTGCTAAACTTTTCTTTCTTGTAAAAAATATTTTATAAAATCTAAGCCAATTGACAGATTTGTTCATTACTGAATTTGCAAAACTGAGATACTGCTAAACTTTTCTTTCTTGTAAAAAATATTTTATAAAATCTAAGCCAATTGACAGATTTGTTCATTACTGAATTTGCAAAACTGAGATACTGCTAAACTTTTCTTTCTTGTAAAAAATATTTTATAAAATCTAAGCCAATTGACAGATTTGTTCATTACTGAATTTGCAAAACTGAGATACTGCTAAACTTTTCTTTCTTGTAAAAAATATTTTATAAAATCTAAGCCAATTGACAGATTTGTTCATTACTGAATTTGCAAAACTGAGATACTGCTAAACTTTTCTTTCTTGTAAAAAATATTTTATAAAATCTAAGCCAATTGACAGATTTGTTCATTACTGAATTTTCAAAACTGAGATACTGCTAAACTTTTCTTTCTTGTAAAAAATATTTTATAAAATCTAAGCCAATTGACAGATTTGTTCATTACTGAATTTGCAAAACTGAGATACTGCTAAACTTTTCTTTCTTGTAAAAAATATTTTATAAAATTTAAGCCAATTGACAGATTTGTTCATTACTGAATTTGCAAAACTGAGATGCTGCTAAACTTTTCTTTCTTGTAAAAAAATATTTTATAAAATCTAAGCCAATTGACAGATTTGTTCGCACAAACCCGATCATCACCTTGTGAGTATTCTCATAATAAACGAACAAAATAATCCATGGTATTTTTATTCATTACAGTGCAGCAGTGACCAGTTCAAGAACTAATAATTATTGCAATAATGCAAATAATTTAACACAAACTAGTGCAAATGAAAAATGTAAATAAAAATATTTTATAATAAATGTCTAAATATCTAAGTCATTCTGACCAATCATGCTTCTTTAACCGGATACGTACTCCATTTGAAGATTTTAGTACCGCTTCACAAACAAGCTTCATTTCGTGTGGTGGATCGGTTGGAGACAGCTCAAAATGCCGAAGAATTTTGGATATCATGCTCTTCATTTCCAAGATTGCAAATTTTTGACCTAAAATATGTATATAGGTATGTACAGGGACATTATTTTAATTGTCTTACCCGATTGGCGATTTTGCTATCGACCACAATAAAAAAACTATTATACAGGGTGATTCACGTTGAGTGGCCTATTAGAAGATCTCGGAAACGAGTAACCTTATCTTTCTAAAAATTTGATAGCAGGCATAATTGGCTTTGAGCTTTTAAAACATTATATTTTGACGTTTTTACTACTTCCGGTTATACCGGAAGTTAATGCCATCTTTGCTATTTCAAATAGAACACCCTGTATATTTTAGCATTTTTCATTACCTTATTAAAATCTAAATCACTTTTGTTAATAATAATCTATTCCTATCTCTAACCGTTTTTGAGATATGAATTATAAAAGGATATCTTTGTGTAAAAACCCTCCGAGAAGAAAGTTTAGTAACTCTGAAATTAATAAAGGTAAACATTTAAAATTTTCTAAGCTTTCAAGTAATACATAGATCTTTAGTTTAAACTAGTTAGGTTTCACGTTTTTTATACAGGGAGTTCTTAAAATTATGCCAATATTTTCATTTAAATAAATGTGCATAAGTCAATTTTTGCAAATTGAACACCCTATTTTTTAGCTTACTAACGTGTAGAGAATTAAATTTCTTATCTAAATGCTTAATATGTTACAATCCACATTTTTAGTCGTTTTGGAATTATGAGCAAATTAAATAAAAAATCTTAAAATTTCTTTTTGTGTTAATGCGACATTATTTTGGAAAAGAAGGCTTCGACTGGGATTTTCGTTTGACTTTGAGCTTAGTTACCATTTGTATGTTCGTTGCTTAGCTATTTCTCATTCAAAGCCAAACGAAAGTCCCAGTCGAAGCCTTCTTTTCAAAAATAATGTCGCATTAACACAAACAGAAATTTTAAGATTTTTTATTTAAATTGCTCATAATTTCAAAACCACTAAAAATGTGGATTGTAACATATTAGGCATTTAGATAGAAAATTTAATTCTCTACACAGTAGTAAGCTAAAAAATAGGGTGTTCCATTTGCAAAAATTGACTTATGCACATTTATTTAAATGGAAATATTGGCACAATTTTAAGAACTCCCTGTATAAAAAACGTGAAACCTAAGTAATTTAAACTAAAGATCTATGTATAACTTGAAAGCTTAGAAAATTATAAATGTTTACCTTTATTAGTTTCAGAGTTACTAAACTTTCTTCTCGGAGCGTTTTTACACACAAAAATCCGTTTATAATTCATATCTCAAAAACGGTTAGAGATAGGAATAGATTATTATTAACAAAAGTTATTTAAATTTTAAGAAGGTAATCAAAAATGCTAAAATATACAGGGTATTCCATTTGAAATAGCAAAGTTGGCATTAACTTCCGGTATAACCGGAAGTAATAAAAACGTCAAAATATAATGTTTTAAAAGTCCAAAAGCAATTATGCCTGCTATCAAATTTTTAGAAAAATAGGGTTACTCGTTTCTGAGATCTTCTAATAGGCCACTCAACGTGAATCACCCTGTATATTCCCTAATAGGTTTTAGTGAAGAAGCCAAATTTGATGTCAAAAAAAATCTATTTTTACCAATTTGACAGATACGACGCCATATTGGATTTTCTTAAATGGCAACCCTACTTTATACCTAGTATGACAGCTGCATTCGCTTATTTGTTGTAACATCAAAAATGTATAATTGTCAACATTTATTTTCAACCGTTCCAGAAATACGAGGCTTCGAAGTTGGTGGTTTTATTATTAATGAACAGAAGCTTTGTGATTAGAAACTCAATTTTTTCTGGAGATACGTAATTTTTTATGGTGGAGCTATGCTATTGCCATATATGTCAGATGTCAAAAAATTACAGTTACGACGCCATTTTGAATATTTTTAAATGGCAACCTACATTTATAACTACATCAGTGTATTGCATTTCGCGGTCCGATTTCAAAAATATATATAGTTGTCGATATTTATTTCCAACACTTACGGATAATATGCGACCGCATCAAAAACTGCATCGTTCGATTATGTCTTTTAAGTATCTCACCCCATTATATTTTTGAAATCAGACCGCGAAATGCAATACATTGATGTAGTTATAAATATGGGTTGTCATTTAAAAATATTCAAAATGGCGTCGTATCTGTCTTTTTTGACATCTGACATATGACAATAGCATGGGTGGCTCTGCTATAAGAAATTACGTATCTTCAGAAAAAATTGGATTTTTAATGTTAAAGCTTCTGTTAATTCGATGATAACAAAATCACCAACTTCGAAGCCTCGTATCTCCAAAACGGCTGAAAATAAATATTGACAATTATACATTTTTGATGTTGGAAAAAATAAGCGAATGCAGCTGTCATACTATAAAGTAGGGTTGCGTCTCTGTCAAATTTGTAAACATAGATTTTTTTTGACATCAAATTTGGCTTCTTCACTAAAAGCTATTAGGGAATACATAATTGTTTTTTTATTGTGGTCGATAGCAAAGTCGCCAATCGGGTGAGACACTTAAAGTAATGTCCCTGTACTAAAAGGATTCTATTACAAAACTAGCTCATAAATTGGGTTAAAATTATTTGCACTTTAAAAAAGACCAAAATTCTTTTAAAAAGAAATCAATAAACAATAATTTAATTAATATTTATTTATTTACCTACTAAGTATTACTATAATGGAAAATGAATAAAATTGAATCTATATTATCACAAAATTATAGATTTTTAATTAACCTGCCCGACTTTATAATGAAGAATAATTATTGCATTTAAGAAGTATATAATTAAAAAAAATGCTAAAAAATAATAAAAAAGTATAACTACCTATTAAAATGTATGACAATCTACAACTTAGTTTATCTTTGTATCATTTTGTTTAATGTATATTTTTAATTTTCTTTTAAATGTTCGAATACTCATAGGTTTTAAGTTATTTTTTAATATATAAATTAATGATAAATTATTTTATTGCCAACAATTTAGAGATTGCTCTAATACATGAGAGATTTTAATTTAAGACTAAACACACGAGTAGCGACATTGTATTCGGTTCGCCTGACTAAATATTAACCCTTTATTGAGTAAGTTTAAAATTAAATTTGTAATGACTACAATATCTTTGTAAAAGAATAGTATTTTGTTGGGTTGCACAAAGATTCTTAACCAGAATTAACTAACCAGCAAGTTTGACCGTGGCATAACTGACATTGACAGGCATTAAGAACTCCCAGTAAAAGGTGCCTGATTAGTAAATTAAAAATAAATGTAACAGGGTCAATATGATTGTAAGAAAATTATTTCTGCCAATGTTATGTCACAGTCAAACTTGCTGGTTAGTTAATTATCATTAAAATTCTTTGTGCAACTCGACATTAGCTTTATATTTTATTATATTAGTAGAGATATACCGGGTGGTGGATGCATCGTGGTTGGAAACATAAGAAGAGTCTTTGTGTGGTGAGTGCACATGCGGAGTTTGAACAATTTTGGACAACCCGGTCTTAACTTATTTGAATAGGATTACGGTGGGTTTTTCACTGGAATTCAACAGGTGATGCTATGGACACCAGCATTGATTAGACTTGTCAATCTGTGATTTGTCATTGTCAAATATAATTTGAAAGTATAAGATATTTTACTAGTAATAATTTTTTACATAGGTAATTATTATGAGTTACACAATAGAAGAAAAAATCACTTTGATAAAATGGTACTATTATTTCCTTCCAAGTCGTCAATACAAAAAGTTATTACTAAGTTTAAGGCGAAAGGCACTGTAATAAACAACTTCAAATGCATAGCACAGAATTATGAGAGAGCTAAAGGAAACAATGATAGAAATCTTATAATTTTACTTAAAAAAATATCAGCACTGGAACTCTCTGATAAGGGTAAGAAAACATCACACCACATTACTGCGAACTTTAAAATAAATATCATTTATATAAGTATCAAAATCGACAAGAATTGCTATAAAGGGATGAAGAGAAAAGATTACTTTTTTGTTTTATAATGATGGAGAGAGTTAATAACAACAGATATTTTTTAAAAAATATTTGTCTTTCAGACCAATTCACGTTTACACTAAATAATGAGCCGAATATAAACAATTATCGGTACTGAAGCCTACAAAATCAACATCGTCTTGCATGTACTTGAACTCAATACCCTAAGAAAGTGAATTTTTGGGCAGCAATTTTTGGACATCGCATCATTAAACCATTTTTTATTGACGGAAATCTTACGGATTCAAGATATTTAAGTCTTCTTCAAAATCAAATTGGACTCTCTGATGAAAATCAGGAGATTTGGTTCCAAATAGATGGTTTCCCTAGATGGTACCACTAGTGGTACGCGAATATGTATCCAAATAATGCCTTTAATGGGCACATTGTCGACGCAAACTCAACAATTAAAAATAATTTAAATAGTGATAATATTCTGGCTAATACAGAAGAAGAATTTCTCTTTATTTCGTCAGATCCATCCCTAGACGCGTTTCGTCATATTATGACTCATCAGTAGAGCTAGGATCCGACAAAACAAAGAGAACTCAAAGCTGCTTATGGCAGCACAGTGGTGGGACACACCAGTAAGATGTGGCACGGAGCGCCATCTGTATCGTTATTAGACACTCTTGAGCATACCAGCACCTCTAACAAACTTATAGAAATAAGTAAAAATGTTAAGAGGAAATCTCCTGTAAAGACATTCGTCACAATTACAGGAGTCCCGCTAGGCTGGTTAATGTTTATTAATGGAATTTTGAGACCTTTTTAAATTTGGACAGCTATTGAGGAGTGTGAGAAAATTATTTTCTGTTTGAAGGTTTTAGACAATGATGTTTCTTGAAAAGTAGTAGAGTTTTGGACTTACTTACCAATACAGTTTCTGGGACCTGCACTAAATGGAACATAAGAAAAGGGACTTGACCCACTATTTAAAAATCTTTCTGGTTTAAACTCTTCTGGTGATTCATGGAAATCAGGATCCCTATTGATTCCATAAATTAATAGAGTAAAGACTGTATCTTTTGGGAAAACGTGACCTAAAACAATGTTTTAATACTTATTAAACTTCTGTCCTAAAGATAGTAAATTATATACAGGCCCTATTTCTCAATAGGCCTGGGCCTAGCGCCCAGCATTCAGATGGGCCCCGCGCTCGGTCTGAGCGACACTATAGTTATTCAAATAGTTTAAGGCACAATACTGCATTTGCAAAACTTAGATGCTGCTAAACTTCTCTTTATTGTAAAAAATATTGTATAAAATCTAAGCCAATTGACAGATTTGTTGTACTGTATGTTGGGAAAAAAAATCTATCGAAAAAAAATCTTGACACGTTTGACGCCTTACAATACGAATACAAATTAGTTTAAATAATATTTTAATAATATTATTTTTCTGCGAGAACTATAAAGAAGCCGTCAACGACGTACACGTGCTGGTATTAATTCAATCACACGCCTCGACAACGGTGGTGGCTTCTTTATAGTTTCTGGGAAAATACGATATTTATCTTTTTAAAAATATATTTTTAAGGGAGAGTTTTTAATTCGATTTAAATGCATTTAAGAATAAAAATTCAACTAAAAAGAAATTCATGTAGCCATCCAAAGTTATTTTATTAATTAAAAAATATTATTAAATAAAAAATAGCTGCGCTAAGAAAGGCGAATGGATCAAAGAGCTTGATAAGCTGCTTGTGCTGCTGACTAGTCTAGCAAGCAGAAGGTGGAAAGCTTAATTTGTTGTTTGATCTATGTCGGCTTATTTGTATGCTATATTTATTTGAGAAGTTTTTAAAATTCTTTTTTGATTTTATGTTTATAAGTATACCTACATATTTTATTATTGTTTTCCACATTTAATTAATTCTAATTATTATTGTTTCTGTAGCATCTAATTTATTTTTATATTATATTATATTAAATAAATTAATATTGTCAAAGTTATTAATGCAAAAATACTATGAAGTTGTAAGGGGCATGGACGCCAATAAGGAGGGTGCCCCCTGTATCTAAGAATTTTAGAAGTAGCTTTGGATAGGAGAGGTGTTTGATACCGTCTACCGCGGCCACGTTTTTTTTTTGACTGGTTACTCTCCTTACCTAAAATTATGAACGCCCATCATTAAGGGCCCCTGATCGAGTAACAGCCCTAGGCCCCCATTTAATCAAAAATATGCCCTGATTATATATCATAAATATGTTATGATTTTTATATAGGTAATTATTATAACTCATACAATGGAAAACTTGTTTTAAGAAACAAACCGTTTTTTTTTCGTAATGTTTGGCGCTTATGCGTAAAAAATGTCTTACTTCTAAAGACCCCTTTACATTACGTGCAAGTTGCAAGTGCAAGAAGATCGTTGTATTGTAACTTGCATCAGCTGATTAAAACGTCGTCAAAACGTAAGCATTCCCGTAATTTTGGTTAAAGTGCACCTAATGTAAAAAGGCCTTAACACTGTATTTCTACTTATTTATTTATACATTTCTTACTTCAACAATAATTAGAGGGAGTCTAGACTATATCATGTAGCGGCATACAGCGGAACCATGTAACGAGAAATAGAAAAAAACATAAAAAGGAAATTTCTTTCCGATATGGTTTAGCACTATACAGAGTGATTCCCAAGTTGATACTTCTTTTTTAGCCGTGTATAAAAGGCATTAAAATAAACAACATTTTCAAATACATATTTTTAAAAAACTTAAAAATAGCTGAGTTACAGAAGTAAAAAATCTAAGTGCAGGCCTGGTTATCAAAACGTAGCCCTTTACTTTATATTGTTTTTGTCCTTTTTTGTATTGTTAGTCATTCATTTTACGGGTAGGTCGTCAGTTATTTATTTTGGCAATTCGCTGCGGTGTGTTTTTTTGAAGCAAGTTAATTTTAAATTGGTGACATGTGAATATGGTAAAATTTGAAAATAATGAACTAAAAAATATGGTGCTAATTTAGAGTGAGTGTCTTCAAAGTGGGGCGTTTGCTTAATGTTAACGGGCAAGTTAGGCAGAAAATCGTATTTTTTTCCATAGTGTAATAAATGAATGTAAGTACATTATTTTTGAGTTTTTTGAAAAAAGGTATTTGAAATGTTGTTTATTTTAATGCTTTCTATACACAGCTAGAAAAGAAGGATCAACTTAGGAATCACCCTGTATAAAGATTCTGTGTGTTTGACATAACCAAAGCAAACAAATTTGACACAATATAAAAACCACAGAACAAGAAGACATCTTTAGAATGAAACAGAAATACGCAAAATCTAACTTAAAAGAGCAAGAAAGACGATTAAAAAGGGCCGTGAAGTTCTTTCTATTTCTAGTTGGCGAGTCGCCTTTGGGCCATCGCGAATGTAGCTAAGTGATCTTACATAGTGCCAAATAAGAACAGAAAGGAAAATAGACAGGAAACTTTATTTCTGTCCTTTTTATGGTTCCTCTGCTGATTTCTAATTGAAATTAAGGAGTCACGTTATCACTGAACCTATTCTTGAATTTTTTTTTTATGATAAAACACCTGCACTGTAGGAAAAATCCTTTAAGGCGCTCTGGGAGCGGTGCGAGTGCGAAAAAAGCGATTAACGTTGGTCTTGAAACGTTAATTTATGGTATATATCACCAAATGTCCGAAGAAACTAAAAGGAAGAGAAAAAGTTTTCTTAAATAAAGTTTAAATTTAACAAATATTAACTTGTTTGTTAAGTGTATTATGAAATTCCATTAAGTAAATAACTTCAGTATCAACTAGTTAAATCTAGAATTTACGAGGTAGGGTTGTTTGTTACTGTTTCATAAAAGAATCAGTTTCCATAAAAGAATCAGTTTTCATAAAAGAATCAGTTTTCATAAAAGAATCAGTTATATTATAGTAAATAATATAAATATAAAATTTAAATAGACGAGATAGTGACTATACATGAATAGAAAATATTATATATATACCTTTGTATTCGATATCTTGATGTAGCTTTCTTCCAACAATAGGTACTGGGGGAAATAGTCTCAATGCTTCTTTAATAACCATTTCTAGGTACTTCATATCTTGTAGGTCTTGATAACTTGTTGGGGCATCTCTGTCTTTTCCATAAATTTTCTTCTGCTCCTCCCGAGCTTGTTTCTAAGAGAAACCAATACAATTTTTATTTATTACACAGGTTGACAATGTTTTTGCCTATAATAATCGGGGGTAATACCACGAGTGCTTAAAAATTATCTGGTTAATTTTTATGCACGAGCGGTATTTAGGGAGAATATTTCTAGAATGAAATATATATAAAAAATTTTTTTTGTCATACAATGAATTTCCCGAAGGGAACTCATAACAATAACGATCACGTTCGCAGTAAAAAGTTAAATAGGTTCTATTGTGTGTTGGATATACAACGTTGTCTAGGCAACGTTGTATATCCGCTGATATTTTTTTATTTTTAACGTTTCTTATGGGAAAATTTATACATGAGTGAAATATTCCGTACAATTTTATTACTGGCACGATGCACGTCACAGCTTCTGACGTAAATTTGGATTCGAGTCATGTCATCAATTAAATTGTATATTTTTTAAATTCTGTCAGGAGTTAAAGAAGATTTACCATGAGAATTTCTTTTTTGCTAATAATGCGAATAATGGGACATATTTTCAGGATATATTCCAACTAACTATTTTTCGCTTTCAAATCCCTTTTAACACATTAAAGTTCATCAAAATGACAAAAGTTATCAAAACGAATTTTATGTCAATTATTATGCCTTCAGATCGTGGGTTGTACGAAGTAAGAAGAAGCAGTTTAAATATATTTTTGAAATATTAATACAGCAGAACATTTATTTCCATGGAATTTGTTTCCTCCGACTTTATACAACCCGCGCTGCTCTTGATTTAAAAGTGATGACAGTCATTTTGAACCTGGAGTATAATTAATGGTATAAATAAACAAGTAGCTCAAGATAAATAAACTTTGGCAAGGATTTGCTGTTGATCATAAAAGCATCCGTTATAGTTTGCTCAGGTAGAGTTATTGAGGTTTACGGTTAAAAATTTATTTACAATAAGGCATACCTGAACTTCTGGATGATATGCCAACAGATATAGTGCAGATGAAATTCCAGAGGAAGTGGTATCATGCCCCTAAAAAAAATGTTTAGGTTTATTTCATAAATTAACTTTTTACAAAATTTTAATTTTGGTTATAGTGTACTTATGAAGGAACATAAAATAATAATTTCTATGTTTTACTTTTCCATATTATCCCCTATATTACTAAGAAAATAAGTATATAGAAAACCTATTGGAATAAAAACACGTACTGTACCTACATCAACGTTGCCAATGTTCTTTAAATTCTTATATTATAATATCAAGAAACTACACAAGTCTGAAATGTAATCCAATAAAAATTGTTTGAAATGCCAAAAAATAGAGAAATCACCATATTTTTCACAAAATGGTTTTCATTCGGCAACACCAGCATTATTTGTAAAAGATGTATAACACTAGTTAAGAAATCTTATTACATCAAACCGATAATCATGTTCATATTCAAAAATGTTTTTTTAATCAGAAACTAAGCAAACTTTTATTATATATATATTATTATAGTTAAGCTCAAACAAAATCACCGTCGGTTTAGTTTTCACAGTGTTTTGGCCACGCTGCCTATTGCAATTAAGCTGGATCGCACAGAGGAATAATAGGTAGGTTAATATATTTTTTGAATAGAGAGTTGCCAATCAATTTCAAAATGCCATGAGCTTCTTTAATAAGTACTTCTATTTAGCTAAAACCTAAGCTATCTGGGTACAAATATTTTTTTATTAACAATTATTTATAGTTAAAGTTGATGCTAACTAAAATTATAAACTATGCAGAGTGCTACAAATTCGTGTTTGTACAAGGGAATCTAGAAAACGGTAAGAGATGTGCAGATGGTTGAATTGAGGCAAAGTTGCGTATTTTGGGGCTTAATATAATAATTTGGTGATAGAAAATTGTAACCATTCCAAAGACCTTCCGAGATATAAAAAAAAAATTTTTAGTTTTGGTTTTTAATTTTTTGCGCCTTCATTTTTGACTTCAGAAAAAAACAAAAAACACTTTCTCCTAGCCGTTCTTTATGTTCTACAAGATGGCTTTATTAGTTTTCAAATTGTACGTTTCGCTTTTTTTTCAATACGAACCTCACATCAAGTTTTTTAAATACAGAGCTGGAATTTTTTAAATGGTTTAAAGAGCTTCCAAGCTTTAAAAATTTAATACAATTTAAATGTTTTTAAAATTTTAACGTTTTGTCGTCAAATAACACATCACTTGCAATTCAAATTATCCTTTCTTTACTATTACGGCCATGCCAATTATTTTTAGAATTATTTTAATATTAAAATTACATTACATGAAGTTATGGTGTTTAGGCCTTTTATTTTTTCAATAAGATTTACTCTCACAATACTCTAGGAAATAACCACGTTTTTAAGGCATGAGCAGTAATTCTATTTTTTATTAGTATCTTATTTGTTTTGTAAATATAACGTATATCTTAAGTCCTATGGTTTTTTCCTTCCGACCGAAATACTGTAAAACATATAATGCTCCCGAGAAAGAAAAGGTAACTGGATTATTAGTATAGTTATTTAGTTATATTACTGTAATGCGCTTATTTTAAAAACAATTTAAATTTTTTTTACTGTTAAGAAGATCTGATAATGCTAGTTTCAGGCGAAACATGTAACAAAAATAAACAGACAGAAAAATATTTGAGGCCGAGACTTTGGGGTATCTTTTTTTACAAAATATCACTTATCAGGCCTTTTTGAGTAAAATCTGACGGATTTTTGAAATCAAAAATCTTTTGTTTTTTAGTTTGGCTCTAAATGTTCAGGACCGTAATGAAATGAAAAAGATAATTTGAAAAATGTATTGTATAAAACGTTAAAATTTTAAAATCTTGTACATTTTATTAAATTTGTAAAGCTTAGAAATCCCTATAACTGTATTTAAAATTTCAGGTCCGTATTTAGAAAAATTGACTTGAAGTTAGTAATTAAAGAACGAAACGTCCAATTTAAAAACTAATATTGCAACCTTGTAGAACATAAAAAACGGCTATGAAAAAGCGTTTTTAATTTTTTCCCGAGTCAAAAATTAAAGCGCAAAAAATTAAAAACCACAAATGGAAATTTCTGTTTTTTTCGGATATCTTCGAAAGCATTCGGAATATTTAAAAAAAAAATGTCGCCAAATTATTAAGCCCCAAAATATACAACTTTGCTTCAATTTAACCATCTTCGTATTTCTTACAGTTTTCGAGATCCCATTGTACGCACACGAATTTGTAGCACCCTGTATGTCATATGTAGTATGTAGAGTTATTTTAGAGATTCTTAAGGACGGAACACAATTAACAAATTTAATAAGTAATATATAATATAAATATAATATAAATTGTATTCCTGTTGCTTGTTGCTTAAAGCTTAATTACGTCGCGATTGATCGTACGTATCAAAACTAATTTTTGTTGTTTATTGATTATCGTCTAATGTTTATTGTATCTCGCCCCTTACCTAACTTTACAGTAGATACCCATTATAATAAAAAAAGTTTGTCTAAAAAACCCTCCAATACAGATTCAATAATTTTTTTGTTTATATAATAAATAAAATAAATGTCACCTTTGTTAAGCGCTTAATTCACGAAACACTAAAAACTTGAAAGATCAATTTCTGCCTGTGGTTTTACATTATATATAGAACGAGCCTACTCAAACGGAGATGCCTAGAAATATGATTGCATCACTGTGCTTCATCTGTTCTTCTCATACCTATATTTCAATAAACTTACCTCAAACATAAACGTATCAACTTCCTCTCTAATGTCTTCTTGACTTAAAGGTTGCCCGTTAATGGTTGCCTTTAAAAGCAAGTCTAAAAATGCCAATTTACGTTTTCTTCCAAAGTCGTCTTCAACTTTCTTTTCGGTTGTTTCCTTATTTAGTAAGTCTTGTCTTCTTTCTTGAATAACAGTGTTTGTAAAGTCATGGAGAATTTTTAAATATTTTTCTTGTTTTACATAATCGGAAGTAAAACGATGTAAAAATCCGAATCGCCTCCATGACGATACTGTTCTCGCTATAGCTATTCTACACATGTCTTTTACGGCAAACACATAATCTTGGTTTTTATTCTGTTGGGTATTTACATTTACCCCCATTGCACTTTCTAAAACAAAATTTTAAATGGGAGAAAAAAGAAACTTTAAGTCGTCCTCCATTGATATATTCACAAAATTATTCAGGAGAGATACTTTCAGAACTTTATGAAAGGAAAAAAGATGTACAATATCCTAACTGAGCTTTAGTTTTTAGTTTATGATGTAGTTGAAATGCGTTCAGAGATTTTACAGTGGAGAATTATACCACCATAGGTTTAGTGAAGAAAACCCGGAAAGTACACAATGGTACAAGGTTGAAAGTTTAAGTCGTTGGAAACTAAAGAAATTTCATATATAAAAGCAATTAGTAGAAGTATTTAAACAGTTATGGGGTAGGCATATTTATTGAAAGATCCACGAAAGGAGGCAGTCTTCTAAGTTGAGTGTAAGGAAGAGATTTTTGATATATTTTAATTGGGGACTATACAGGTAAATAAATGTTTGATAATTGGCTTAGTTGGGAAAGTTTTGTTTTAGGGTAAAGCCCTTAAACCTTTAACAACAAATAAAGGGTTTGCCCCTTTACTCTATACAGGATGTCCGGTAACTTATGGGCCGTAGAGTAACTGGAGATACTAGACATCAAACTAAGCCGATTATGTCATATAAGTTTTTTCGGATTGTTACTCGTTCTAGAGATACAGGGTATTGAAAGTAAAAGTTTATTCTCGAAAATAATCCATAATTTTAAAACGGTTTAATGAATCGAATTGAAAGTTGGCAGTATTATGTTTTTATGAGCAAGAAATAAGAATTGGTAGAAATTTTTAAGTTTGAAACTAGAGGGCGCTAGTTGCATACACTGGGCTTCATTAATCTATGATTTTTTTTCTTACCTGTGATATTAGGTGTTTTTCAATTATAGTTAAAGGCAAGGGCCTATCGACATATTAAGCACCGGTTCCCGCAGATCACCGAAGTTAAGCGGTGTCGAGCGCGGTTAGTACTTGGGCGGGTGACCGCTTGGGAACACGGCGTGCTCTTGCCTCAGGGAAGAGTGTAAAATGAATCGACACCAAGCCATCCTATTCACGCCGGACAGGCCGGATGAGATCGGATATCTCATAGGATGAAGGTGCCGTTTCACACTCCCCAGTCGGTAGATCACATTTGTGGTCGATGACCGGTTCAAGATGGCCTACGTAGTCGGCGAACCGTAAAGAAAAAAAAAATCAATTATAGTTTCTTAAAGAAGGGCATTTTCTGAGTCAAAAATGTGTACTTGGTTGATCTTAATATCTTTAACGGTTTTCGAGATATTTCCCTTTAAACATCTCAAAGCATAAAAAAACATAGTACATAATTAAATTAATAATACATAAATTATATACACCCTGTATCTCTAGAATAAGTAACAATCGGAAAAAACTTATATGACTTAATCTGCTTAGTTTGATGTCTAGTATCTAGTATAAGTTTTTTTTTTGATAATTAAAATAATTTAATTATGTACTATGTTTTTTTATGCTTTGATATGTTTAAAGGGAAATATCTCGAAAACCGTTAAAGATATTAAGATTAACCAAGTATACATTTTTGACTCAGAAAATGCCCTTCTTTAAGAAACTATAATTGAAAAACACCTAATATCACAGATAAGAAAAAAAATCATAGATTTATGAAGCCCAGTGTATGCAACTAGCGCCCTCTAGTTTCAAACTTAAAAATTTCTACAAATTCTTATTTCTTGCTCACAAAAACATAACATTGCCAACTTTCAATTTGATTCATTAAACCGTTTTAAAATTATGGCTTAATTTCGAGAATAAACTTTTATTTTCAACTCCCTGTATCTCTAGAACGAGTAACAATCCGAAAAAACTTCTATGACATAATCGGCTTAGTTTAATGTCTAGTATATCCAGTTACTTTACGGCCCATAAGTTACCGGACCCCCTTTATAAGGATGACAAAACTTTACCTTTTCCAACTAAATCAATTATCAAACATTTATTTACCTGTTTAGTTCTCAATTAAAATAAGTAATAATCTCTTCCCTACACTCAATTTAGAAGACTGCCTCCTCTCGTAGATCTTTCAATTAATAGACCTGCTCCATAACTTTGCATTTGAACAATGCTTCTGCTTATTGCTTTTATACATTAAATTTCTTTATTTGCCAACAACTTAAACTCTCAACCATGTACCAGTGTGTTCTTTCCAGATTTTCTTCACTGGAGCTGAGCTGTGGTGGTAGGTTTCTCTACTATTAAATCTCTGAACGCGTTTCAACTACACCATGAACCTAAAGCTTAGTTAGGACATTGTCCAACTTTTTTCCTTTCTTAAAGTTCTATAATTAACTCTCCTGAAGATGAATGCTTATGCATTCGAAACATGTAGAGACTATAACTTTTGAATAATTTTCTGCAAATATCAGAAAGACCTAAGGTTTCTTTTTTCTCCCCCTTAAATTCCCACTTCACTTCAAAAATGGACTATTTTTTTAAGTTAAAATTTTAAATATAATACGAGTCATCTTTTGTATACAAAATCCTAGGTTTAAAAAACCTAGTGAGAGAGTCGACTGCATAAGAAAGTAGGTCCAAAAACATCCATTGGTTTTTATTTTATTCTAACATATTAGTTTTGTTTGATGGCCTGACAGTCACACGTCAGGATGACCACAGACAGACCAAAATACTACTTTTCTAAAGGTCGACTAAAGGATTAATACTTTAAAATGGAATAAAAAAAGAACGGATGCTTGAAGACGTATGACAGTATTACTGACAGTCCTGAGTTATATCAATCTTAAAATGACTAAAGTAAAAAAATTGTCTACTTCTATTATTAGTAAACATTGTTTTACGTACAGTTCTCTATATAAGTAAATTCATTCTTACGCACAACTGTGCGTAAAGAGTAAAAACGCACAACTGTGCGATATGATGCAACATACAAATGTGCGTTTTCATGCCTAGTATAACAATCACGTTTTTTTTTAAATGCTTTGGAATTGTCACGTTTGATGTCCACTAGTTTCAGCCTCATAAAAAATCGCCTTTTAAAAAAAGCAGGGTTTCAATGTCAAGCACCTAATTCAGGAAACTTAAAAAAAACTGTAAAATTCAATAATTTAGATTAAATTGAAAGTGACCGAAACTAGCGGAAAATGTTTCTTATGTAAACCAATGAAGATAAAAAATAAAATAAAAAGTTACAAATGCTCCACGTTTTAAGAATTACTCTATTAAGTGAATATATTTTCTCAGTTCTACTTACCACTTATTATGTCCAAGGCACAAGCAGTAACATAGGTATAAATATCCACACTTTTCTTATCCACAGCTTCATCAAGAAGTTTCTGAATCAAGATTTTTCCATTAGACTCAAATACATCAACAAATTGCTCCAAAATTGAAAAATGGAAAGCTGGAGTAATAACACGCCTACGTTTTTTCCATTTGCCACCTGAGAGAAATTTTGTGAGCATATTAAAGAAAAACAGTTAAATTTAGCATATAAAACTAGAGGTAACCAAATATTATTATCAAATTAATTTTTAGTAAAGTAAGCGCCCCAAATATTACATTATTGTTTACATTGTTTTCTATTGTATAATAACTCTAACAAAAAATATCAGCTCCTTGTGAATTACATTAGTTTCTTACAAATCAATAATTGCTGAATTTCACAAGGTTTTATTTTGGGACCTGTTGTATTTCAAAAAAGTTCCAGCGTGTTTTAAATTTTAGCCAAGTTGAGGTGTGTCCGCCATTTTGTTTTTCAACAAATATCAAAAATATAAGATAAGCGGTCTTAACAAGATAAAAATCAATAAAATCGGTTGGTAAATAAGAAAGTTAATATATGAAAACAAAATTCCTATAATAAACTCTATATTTTATTATCTACACTCAAAATTGCAATATCCTATTTCTATTTGAGGAGCAACAAAAAATTTATCCTCGGTACCATAAGAAAAAATCAAAATGGAATTCCTACATTTACACCGACTCTTTCGTATCTTGAAACAACAATTAATTTGTCGAAACCACATGGATATGGAAATTCTATATAAATTAAAAATGTATTTATATTTATTTAGTATTTGATATTAAGTTAGTGCTTATCGCCTAATGATTATTTTTAAATTGTGTCTCGGCCTTAAGGAAAACATAAGGCCTAGGTAGTGGTAACTTAAATGAACTTTATTTTTATAAAAGTTACCTGGAGCTGTCAGCAATCCGGTCCCTAACCAGTCACAAAAAAAATCATATTCTTTGGATTTATTTAAAACTACATTGGACGACATTATAAATTCCATTAAATCATAGTCTTTAACAAGGACACCCCAGTTTGCAAAGACTTCCATATAACAAAGCTTGCTTGAATTATTGGTGAGTTTTGTAACATCCTTCAGTGTTTCTGAAATAATAAATGCAATAGTAATTAGTTACACATTTTCATTTGAAATAATATCAAATCAAAATGTATTTATTCTTAAAACAATAATAATTATATAAAAGAAAAAAAAATAACTATTAGGAGAAATAAATAAATAAAAGCTAAATCAACCCACTAAAGACTACGCTGTGCGTGGGTACGATTTCATTTCTTAATATAATAAAAACTCATAATATCAAACATAGAATTGACAACAAATACTCTAGACATATACACACATCACACGCTATAATATATTACACCTTATATATATATTTAATTATAAAATAATTTCAAATGAATATGGATAGGCATAAAACTATATTCACACATCCGCCAACAACATCAATCAGAGAATAATTTAGTTTCCAGAAACTGAAGCCCACGATAGTTAGCCCCTAATGATGCTGGCAATTCATCACTCAGGTATACGGTATATGTTTTTAAAATCGACGTATTGGTGTATTTGATATCTATGCAATGAAGATATCCATTTTTAATCCTATTTTTAAAAAGAGAGAAACAGGTTACATTTTTCACTTCCGGATGTATAATATTAAAAAGCCTGGGACCCAAGTAATGAAAATTGACAAAATACGAACAAGACTTATGAATACAATTAGTTTTTAAAATCGTACTGAAATTGAGGGACGATCACAAGTCATTCCAAATATTTTACTACTCTTGATCTTGCTACAGGTTTCCACCAAACTCAAATGAAGGAAACTTATATTGAAAAAACTGCATTTTCAACTCCAACAGGTCATTGTGAATATTTGCGCACACCTTTTGGGCTCAAGGGAGCACCTCTTACTTTCCAACGTTTAATGAATGCAGCCTTAACTGGTCTACAATGTCTACAATGTTTTATGTACCTTGATGACATTGACAGGTTATTCGGTATACCTGATGCCGAAGACGCACAAGAAACGACGACAAGAAGAAACAAAATCATGACACACAAATTTTAATGAAACAACAAGTACACATTCTTTCAGAATGTGTACTTGTGTGTCATGATTTTGTTTTGAAGTGTTATTTATAGAGTCAGTATAAAATTGTGCGTCTTCGGCATCAGGTATACCGAATAAAGGATTTGAAAACAAATTATTATTTATAAAATTTTACATTGTTAGTTTGTTGTCTAAGTAGGTTTAGTTGGGAACGTAGCCAAAATTGCAAGTAAAAGTAATATATTTTTGCGTTTTTGACTATTTTCTACTATTCTATTATTACAAATCGTCGCATTTTGAGTGGAAATTAATTTGTTATATTATATGAATCTATTTATCTGTAAAAAAGGTAGACAAGGATTGCCGGTTTGAAACTAGTATCCGCATCCTTTCAGTGGATGCTGGATATTTCTTAATTCTTCTCCAAAGTTACCAACTCCATGAGGAATTATATCTATAGATATGTATATAAAAAAACATTGCATTCTTTTGAACCGAATCCTGTCCATGTTTAGGATTTTTAAAAACTTTTTAAATTTGGAGGGAAATTGGAAAATGTAATAATGTTAATTAAAAAAAATATAATTCCCAATATTTACAATGAACTTTAGTAATTTTTTAAAAGATTTTCAATGGCTTACATCTTTTTCCTAGATTTTTTTCCCCATGAAAATAACTTTTTCACATCCACAAAGATACTACCTTTCCATTGGTAAAAACAGAAATTCAAATCTTGCTTAGTTTTTTTGTAATTCGGTTAAAAAAATGCAATTAAATTTTAGCGCGTTCGCATCCACTTAAATTAAGTATGGTTGAAAATAACAAATTTAAGGACAAGTTATGCAAATAAATAAATGTATACGATTTTTTTGTAATTTATAAGGTCATTGTATTGTGTACAGTTTATTATTAGAAATTAGCGCTATGATAAAATTAATCGATAATCACAACATTCGAACTCGGTTAACTTAATTTCAAGATAAATAAATTACAAAATAAAACAAAAATTACATATTTAACGATAGTGACACCGGTAAAAAAGGAAGGGCGGGGAGCGGGGAATGGGTTTTTAAAAAAATTAATAATTATACATGCCCGAAATCATTTTAATTTGCTCTAATTAATTGCAGTAAAAATGTTTGCCTAGTGCTTTATATTTATTGACGTATTATTCGTTATTGCCTTTGTTTGCAGCATAATAGCTATAAAACTGACCTTAAGATATAGGATTAACATGTGACTGATGCCCGTAAAGTGCTCGCTCACTAGGGTGAAACGGAAAGTCGTGTCGCGCCGCGATGCCTATGTGGCTACTGCCGCGCCGTATTGGTCTGGGAGATCCCTTAAATAGCAAACATACACTTACTTACAAGCAAGTTTCTGAGGCGGGAAAAATACGCTTCGCGACGTACCGCTTCGCTCCAATGGACGAGCACCTATAATATCTATTACAGGATAAATTCAGTGTCTGATCCCAAAAGAGTGTAGATTATACTAGTAAACATACACCAGATCCAAAATTACTCTCATTGACTCATAGCTTTCATATGAAGAGCAACGGGTTGTACAAGGGAAAAAAATCCAGGAACATAGATATTCTACTCTATTAGAATTTCAAACATACATTGGAATTGTTTGTTTAAAGGTTAGAGACAATTACGTTTCTTGAACGCCAGTAGAGTTTCCGACTTGCAATGCCTTTATTTGTTTTGAACTATAACGTTTTAACTGGTAAGCATCTCCAGTCGCCTTTAGGCGAATACTGAAACTACTACACTAACTACACTGGAATTGTTTTTTATCACTTTGTATAACCCGCTACACTCTAAATAAGAGCCATGAATCACTGACAATAATTTTGTACTTAGGGTTTAGATTTTGCAATACATTTCTTCCGTCTTGCAATCTTTTTTGATGCCCTTATTCTCCTACCCTCACACACACCTTAAATAAACGAGTGAGTGAAAGACAAACATTGGGAAAAATTAAGTAACTCCTGTTATGGTCCACGGAAATGATCAAACTTGGTGTGGTTTAAAAGAAATTCAGATGTTTTACCATTTGCATAAAAATGTTTATGTTTTGGGTTTCTGCGATGGTCGCTAGAGGAAGTCGTTTGAAACAATATTGCAAATTGGTGTTTTTCTTTAAAAATTTAAATGAAACCATATTCTATCGGATTAGTCAGAAGAAGAACTAAAATAGGAAGTCACTAATCCCAAGTTAATATATCTTCCATTAACTACCTCATGGTCAATAATAAAGATGGGCAACAAGCATTATAAGACAGATAAGTGATTTAACAACCCCGTGGCATAAAACTAGTAGGTTAAATCGGCAAAAAGATCGGTAAATTATAAAATATTCAGTACGTTTCTTCCTAAGCAGAGTGAATTTTAATAAAAAATGGTCGGCAGGATATTACTCGTGCAAATCTAAAAAATACTGTGAAATTTGGTTGTACCATCAGCAAAAGTGCTGTACATTTCTTTTCGCTCTGCTAACATAATGAGTTCTAATAAAAGATCAGGTTTTATCTTAAAGCTACATTATAATATTGTTTTACCAACTTGCTCTTATTTAAGTGCATAATGGGAGGGGGTAGCGGTATAGTTACTGTTCGCCCCCAGAGATGACACTGTTCTTTAACTAATATATCTTGAAATAAAATTAATAGTTTCAGTCGTTACTACATAAATATTAAAAATAAAATGCCCGAATGGCAAATACCTGTCGCCTGTTACTGAGTCAACTATAAACACTAAATTACTATGCTGCCTGTAACTTCGTGTTCTTCATGCATATTTTTAACCTTCTTTGTAGGACAGTGTACATACCTGAGCTGTCTCCAAATTCCAAAACGGATCCCAAAATTGGCACACGAGGTGCTGCAGGTATCCATTTTAACTTTTTACGCGCATTTAAAAGGTAAAAAGTTAAATATATAATATACGTTACAATAACTAATAAAAGGGCTAAAAAAATCTGAAATGAAAGTGACATTTTGCAACAGCTTTTTACTTATTCATTTAACATACATTATTGTTTACTGGCGATATACAGCATAGCTTATCTTTTATACATAATATCTAGAGTATTTAGTTTTTTTTTGCGATTAGATAGTAATGGCATCAGGTTATAGCGTATAAAGTTCATACTGATATTCTCTTTCGAGATTTATACATTTTTCGTGAAATAAGTGGTTGTGTAAAGTTCATTTAGAATCTATTATATATCTCTATTATACCTGTGCAGGGTGAAATTTTTAACTGGAATAAATGCAGTATTAGAAAGCATCCTTATTTGTTGAAAAAAAATACACTACAATTACTGCTGCGTTTATTTTTAGTTTGGCATACTCTTTTTGTGTGTTCATAAAATTTTCCCTCCCTTTTTAGGGTAAAAACCTCCTCCAATAAAAGGAAAACGACCCACTATTTACTTTTGCATTTTGGGAATCTAGAAAGCCAGAAAAGAAACTGGTCTATCATTTGGTATTTGTAAGTTTAGATGAAGTTGTTGTCTCTCAGGATCAAGTTTTAATGTTCCATTCTCAATGGTATAGCCCAACCGGTTAATGATTTTTTTTATTATACCCGTACCTACTGTTACATCATCCAGGTAAGCAAAAAACACCGTTCAAACTTTCCTTTGTAATAATGTTTTTTTTTATGATAAAACACCTGCACTGTAGGAAAAATCCTTTAAGGCGCTCTGGGAGCAGTGCGAGTGCGAAAAAAGCGATTAACGTTGGTCTTGAAACGTTGAAGATTGTATTCATTGGGAAACACGACCTCAGGAAGATCATTCCACAAAGATGACGTTCTCCAGATAAAAGAATTCTTGAACAATGAAGTTCGAGGAGTACTAAGCTGAACAACATATGGATGAGCGGCAGTGGTTCGCCGTGTATTTCTGTTTTGCATTGCTCTAGGTGGAATCAAGTGGGCAATGTCAGTCGAACACCTGCCATGGAAATATCTGTAAAAGAAAGCCAAATCATTGGTGCGGAAAAGTACACCAAGTTTCTGTGCAGCTGCCTTGGCAATTGCGGCAACGTGATCATGCCAAGACATATTACCTCCCAGATTGACCCCCAGCAAATTAATAGACGGTGCCAGGGGAATTGCGTGTCCTGCCATGACTATATCCGGTTCTGCAATGTTAACCTTTTTGGAGAAGACTGCTGCCTGGGTTTTCTTAGCATTAAATTCGACTTGGTTACTGTCACCCCAAGCCAAAATTTCTTCTAGCTCATTGTTGAGGCGCAATACTTCATGCTGCCTGCGAAGATGTGCGTCGGCAGCGGATGTTTGGGGAGTCAAGGTAAAAGATGAGACAAGTGTGCTGTCATCAGCAACGCTATAAATTGGATTTTGGGTTATCACTAGAAGGTCGTTAATATACAGTAAAAAGAGGGTAGGCGACAATATAGATCCTTGAGGAACACCGGCATTGATGGTGAAGGTGTCTGAGAGAAACCCGTCAATCGCCACTTGCAGAGAACGGTTCTTAAGGAAGCTGGTTAACCATAAACAAAATCCATTAGGCATACCGTAGGATCGCAATTTACTAAGAAGCCCATCGTGCCAAACACGATCAAAAGCCCTAGAGATGTCCAGTGCAACAGCCCGGGATTCTCCATGATGTTCGATGGTGTTGCTCCAAAGATGGGTGACATATGCCAGAAGGTCACCTGTTGATCTGGACTTACGAAAACCGTATTGATGGTCGCTGATAATGTTACGCCCTTTCAGATACTTTAGGAGTTGTTGGTTAATAGCTTTCTCCATTACTTTTGAAATTACTGAAAGCAATGCGACGGGTCGGTAGTTGCTTGGCAGGGTCTTTTTACGTTTCTTTGGAATGGGCTGGACACGCGCCGACTTCCAGCAGAATGGAAATATTCCTTTTTTGTAGGATAAGTTGAAAAGTCTACAAAATACTGGCGTAAGTTCATCGGCGCATGTCTTGAGAACAATGATAGGAATTTCGTCTGGACCAGAAGCTTTATTGACGTCGAGTCCTTTAAGGATCCGTTTAACAAGACGCTGACGGAACACGATTTCAGACATTTGCGATTGAACTGAGGGAATGTTGGGTGGTGGTTTTCCCTGCAAGTCTACAGTGGAATGCGAGGAAAACAGTTCAGCAAGTAGGTTTGCTTTATCCCCGGCTGTGGTTGCTATTGTACCGTCGGAACGTGTTAGAGGTGGAATAGTTGACTTTTTAAAGTTTTGGCTGACGGCCTTAGCGACTGACCAAAAGGACCTTGATCCGTTAGGACTGGCAAGAAGTTTGTTTTTGATTCTCTCGTTGTGAGCCTCTTTGCTTTGGTCTATCATTTGCTTACATTGGTTTCGGGTGGTAACAAAGATGGCGCGATTTCATGTTTTCAATTATTCTCTGGAAACGGATTATACCATTCGTTACACCAAACAGTATTCTGCAAAACTGGTACAAACATCCATCTGCTTCAAAGACTGTAAACAATTTATCATGAAAACTAATTAATATTTGATGATAGGTACTTTTGAGATCTATGGTACTAAATATTTAATATTTTGCTGCCTTTGAAACAATGTTTTCAATGCTAGGATCTAATTAAGTGAATTTATTAATAGTTTGGGAATAATCTATAACCATCCGACATTTATGATGTTTGCTGTGCGTTACCAATACCTGAGCTCGTTATGGAGAGTTACTTTAGTTTATAATATTTTCTTTTAAGAACTTCTTTACATCTTAATCGATAAATTTTTGATCTTCTTCGGAAAGCCGGCGTGACTTAATTGCTATTGGTCTTGAGTAGATTCGATTCGGGATAGTTTTATTTTTGCTTGAGCAAGTCTGCAAAAAGATAGTGACGGCTTCTTACCATCAAAAGTTAGATAGATTAACATTAATATGTTATTTGATTATATCATGACCGATTATGATGTCAGTGCTGCACTTGAATAGCACTGATATTGTAAATTTTTTATGCATTTCATTAAGAAATTATAAATATATCAGAGAGAGAGACTTGACCCTGGTAGCTTAGATGTTTAGATTATTGCATAAGTCAAAATCATAGTCTAAAAAACTCTCCGAACTTCCCTTATCCATTAGAGTATTTGCACTTAGGTTTGTTACTTAATATGAATTGTTATCGGTTTCCTAACTCCAGCGCGGTGCAGACAAGAAAGGTCGTACTTGCGCGTGGGTTTGTGAGCTCATACGGAGCTTTTTGTATGCGATGTCTTTCCAGACACCACTGAAATACATAGCAAAATACGCTGCTGGATTAGAAAATTAGCGCCAATAAATACTTTCGTTGCACCACAAGTCATTCTGCATCGTCAGACGTTTAAGGTTATATTATATTGTATATTCTCTGTCGTTTGTAGTATTTAGTGCGTAGTACATAAAATGAAAGAAAAATAAGTAATAAATGCTTTATGCAAATGGCAAATAAAAAGTGAAAATGGTAAATTTGAAACTCTTGTGCAATGTTATCTTTCCTGTTACGAGACCCTTAATCAGTGGCGGCTGGCTGCCTTAAAATATGGTGAAGAGCTAGATATAGTGCGGGTACTTAAACAAACATTGACTAAAAACCCATGTAATAAAACGTCTCTCTTATCCTCATCTGTCCAACGACTGAATGGAGTTCCCAACAAATTACAAACTGTCATTAATTGGGTTCATTTTTAAAACACAATACGTAGGTACGTACACTACTGAATTAACTTAAAAATAAAAACAAAACTTTTTAATCACACAGTAAATCACGTAAAAACGATATCTATAACCGTAAGTTTCGCGAAGCCTTAAAATAAATACCTTAAGGTTAGGCGAACCAATGCTAAAACAATGGTGCATACGACTGATCTATTTTTAAATTGCCCTTCATCATAATGCAAATTGTTACATGCTGTTTGCGTGACTGACGTCACTTAATTATACCAACGGTGAAAATCAAAGCCATGTTGGGCGTTGGGTCTTCACTTGCTTTGAACTAACGGACACGGTCGGTTGGGGCACGCCAAAATGCACGAGTGTTTATAATTATTGTCCATCTGAGTTAACCGTGGCCGTATTATGCATGTAGCTACATTCGGATTAAATTAATATTATTAATACGAACATAATTATTCTTTAAGGGCTAAAATGGTAGCTGTATTGGTACATTAATATTTAATATTGTCGAAAAACTTTCCTCCTGGTTTTATTTTTTATTTGGTAAAGAGCCCATTTACCTACTTCACCTGACGATCCACCACTGCTCTAAATGCCAAATGTAACGAATGGATTAAACAGTTTCCCATTTAACAAATACAAAATTACATTACAAAAGGCGCTGTATGATTTGAATTTTGTAAAATATCTTTGTGCTACATTTTAGTTTGAATAAAGGTAAAAGAGTAAATAAAAATAATTAGGAAGGAAAATCCTGACTCTTCTTCCACCGTCATAATAATGCGTTTTGCTTCAACTCTTAAGAATATCCAAACTCCGACACATGCATTAAGTTTTATTATTGATAAGTTTACCTCAAAAAAATCCAAAAACATCAAAGTTCAACTCGCTTCTATTACAAAAAACAAAATAAAGGTTTACCAAGTATTAGCAAACGTATTCGAGCAGGGCGTCCATATAACCCCGAGGATAATTTCAATAAGAAAAAAAATAAAGAAGAAAAAAATGCATAATTGAGCTCAAAATATTGAACAAAGATAAATAATAATTATTTTAAAATTTTAACAAGTTAATTGTAATAAGTTATGTCCTTTTAATAATTTTCGATTTATGGAAAAATAGTATGTATACGTCTTAAAAAAGCCACATTCCCGGACTCCGTATTGTCAGTCTCGGCTTGCGCCTCGACATACAATCTTTACGGTCGTCCGGGAATGTTTAGCTTTTTCTACTAGGTATACAATGTACTAATAATCCATATCTACTACTTTTGATTAACATTTTATTAGAGTAGAAATACAACAGCGACCGAAGTTCTGAATTGTACTTGGGTTATAGCAACTTACACCTATTTACATTTCACAAAATACAGTGCGTTGTAGACTGGTACATTCCCTATTGTGTTCTGTAATGTTTGTGGGTTTGGAGTAGTTACTTGTCATCTCAATTCTACAAAGAAGCGTAGTATACAGAATATTAAAGATTATATAACTGGTAAGTATCTCGTTTTCAGGTAAATACTAAATAACTACAGTAACTACAGCTTTAGTTATACTAGCTAGATGAACTGAGGCTTAACTGATATTGGCGTTATATGGCGCTTAGAAGTGCACTGTGGTCTGAAAGTACGCGGCATGATTATCTCAATTATTATTTTTTAGCTACTATTTAAAAACAAACTTAAATGTGTATTTTTACCTTGTCATTGTTTTTATAGCCACTGATATGTAGTTTTAGGTGATTTTGATATTTTTTTAGTTAATTGTTTAACCGATAAATATAACGTCAATATCGCATACTTAAGAACATATTCTTGTAAATACAAGTGGTTGGTTAAGGAGATAATTTATTAAATCTTTATTTTAGAATAATATACCTACTTATTTCTTTGTATCTTATCTGAAACTAAATACAAAAAAATTCTTTTATGAAAGCGGTCTATTAAAACTGTCAGCTTAACCATTCTCCCATAAAATAAATAATGTACTTTTTTAATTATGAAAATAAACTTTTTCTTTCCTGCTTTTAAGGCAAGGAAATCGTGTTAACACAATTCTAACGTTTCATTATTAAATTCAGCAGCTCAATTTTTCTCTGTTCTGTTTGATATGTATGTAATGTCAAAAAATCTCCAATGTAGAATATTTTTTTCGAATAAAGATGAAAGATTTTGCTTCCGAACTTCTGGAATATAAACACTACGTTTTCATGAGGATTCAGTTCGATTTGAATCCGAATTGAACACATGAAAACAGGTATTTTTACCGCATTGAGTTCGTTTTCAGTTCAAGGTCGATTCGCCAATTTTTGGGATCGTATCGGGATCGTACCGAAATTTTTAATCATGAAAACGGTTCGAGATCGGAACGGAATATGATTCTTATAACCTACAAATAGTTCTTATGTTATGTTTGGTTTTGGCGGTTCTGTTATAAACGTTGTAAAAATGACCGACCAAAAAAGCAATAGAAACAAAATCTAAAAGCAAAAACATAGACAAGTACGAGAAAATAGCGGTTATAACCACAGGTTTGACGCATGACAGCATTGACACCTGACAAATGTCGAAAATTCAAATCCGAATTGAAATCGATTTCAATTCGATTTGAAAACTGCAATGAAAACGCCTTGGAATGTAATAGGGTATAAAAATATTCAAATCGAACTCAGTCCTCATGAAAACGTAGTAAATAATATCTAAAAATAAATAAAGCTAGTGGAGCAGCAGACTGGGTGTTTTACTATTCTGTCAATAATAAAAAGTTTTGATGGAGGAAATAATTAAATTTTAATAAAAGAAATCAAATATAAGGACATATAACGTAAGATTAAAAAGAAGTCCTTAAAGTATGCCCAAGAATCGATCGTGCATTTATATATGCATATTACTCTTGAAAGGTAAAGAAAAATTAAAAATATAAACATAAATCAAAGGCCTTCAATTTACTTCAGTAAATAATTTTATTAAATATATTCCAATTTAGCCTATTCTGACCAGCTATGTTTTTTTACCATTATTTTTACTCCATTGGAGGATTTTAATACTGCTTCACTAACCAGCTTCAATTTGTGTGGTGGATTGGTTGAAAATAGTTCAAAATGTCGTAAGATTTTTGATATCATGCTCTTCATTTCCAACATGGCAAATTTTTGACCTGTAAATAAAAATGAAAAAGAGTTAAAACAAAAATTACACATAAAGAGACAGTAAAGTGCAGGGACGGATGGGCTCTGTGAGACCGGCCCGGGAAAATTTCGGGTCAAGCGGCCCACTTGGCATTTCGTGTGTAAAAGGTATGCTCCTTTTTAAAAGAGATCATTATGGTACGACCTAAATAAATGTGTTATTTAGTAATGACAAAACTAATCGTATATTAGAGAACATTAACAATATATTATAACAAGAATTCCAAGTTATATCATATTATGCTACAACTTAAGTGAACGCCTTTGAAATTTATAAATATTAAAAAATCAAAGAAAATGTAACACAAGCAAAGGTCTTCATATTTTGTAACCTGTAAAATTGTGAATCATGAACTTGGAAAGTCCTAAATTTAACAACTTTCAACAAAACATAATTTATACAAGTAATGTTTGAAGGTCGGAGACAATGAAGTTTCTTGACTGATAGAAGTGTTTTGGACTTGCATTGTCTTTATTTGTTTAATATCACAACGTTTCAACTGGTAAGTATCTCCAGCCGTCTTCAAGTGAATACTAAATAAGTAAAGTAACTACAGCTCTATTTATACTAGCTAAACGCACTGAAGCACGACTGAGATGGGTGCAGTCATGCGTTTAGTTCGTGTGTGATATTTTAAGTTTACATCTACTTAACAAAGGTTTCCAGATATTTCTTATATCTAATGATGGCTTACTAAAACAATCTGGGTTCTGGTATATGGTAGCAGTTTCCTTGAACTTTCAATCCAAAGGGGATCTGGTAGACACAGTTTTTCCTGTCTTTTTCCTGCGAATGTGGCCGATCTTACATTGGTGAGACTCTAAGGCCACTTGAAACTAGGATTAAGGAACATAGAAACAACACGCTTAAAAGAGAAACCGAATGATTTTCGACGTTGTCAATATGCACCGACGGTAATTAAATATAATATAAATAGTAGGTGAACACAAAAAAAATATTTGGTTTTATCCAAAATATATTTTTACCAATTTTGTACTAAATTTTTGCCAACTGGCCGACCGGCCCACCGGGAAATTTCCCGGTCTCCCTTATGGCCCATCCGTCCCTGGTAAAGTGTAAAGTGGATATAAAGGTATACAGGGAAATTGCCCAATATGATTTTGCTAATTGTAAAACCAAAATAACAGGTAAAATTACGAAGATCTCCTGTTCTTTCTAATCAGCAGCCAAAAAAGTTCTATCTAGACATTCAGCCATTTTTAGAAACTAAAGGCTAAAGTTTGGGTAACTAATAATCTACTATCAAATTATTGACTTATTAAAATTTGCAAGTCGTAAATAAAGATAGAACCTTGTTAAATTAACGTTCCCAAAATATTTAACCAAACATGGTTCTAACGTTCTAACTGTCACTTTTAACTGTGTTATATTAGGGAATCTATCTACACAAGTAAGGGTAGTAAAACAAAGAGTATTTGAATATTTTAAGATATTTTATTTGATTTTTTTGAATCAAAACAAAGAAATGTTACCCTAATCAAGAAACAAAAGTTAACTAAACAAAATGAATGGAAACTTGAATGCAATGTGAAAATTATAATTGTAATGTGTTTTTTATAAATCTTAGTTCATCTGCTGTATTAATGGCTCTTTTTTTATAGTGTTAATTTTTTCCCTTGAAATGTATTTTTTATTTTCGTAATAGATTTGCAATTTCAGGTGAGACTTTCATATCTTTTTTTTTAAATTCAATGGCAATGACGTGAAAGCGTGTGAGAGAGAACCATACACTTTTGTTAAAACTTGTATAGATAAAATTGACATATATGCTTTCTTTTCTGCAACATGTTTTTCCATAGCTTCTCATTTGGTGTTTTCAGATTTTTTAAATAATAGGTGAAGCAGGTCTCACAAGCATCCTATTTTCGCTTATAAAAAGATTTTTTTTTTGGGGTTATAATAAAAAAAGATCAATTTTTCCCTTTCAGAAACTTAATCTTTTTATTCTTTTAGATCTAATGACGCCTATATAAGGGCGAAACATGTAACCCATAAAGTTTATAGGAAAATTTTGTTGAGACTGTGACTTTGTGTTTGTTCTTGTTTTTTGAAAAATAATATTAGGTCTCTTTGAGAAATGTACTACTTCTTTGAAACAGAAAAAGCTGCTGTTATTGCTGTATTACTATAACAAGGGTGTAACTACTCTCTTTACGGATAACAAAGTTCTAGATAAGTAAAATTAAAATACCAAGCATTTGGAGCAGATAGAAATCTGCGATTATTGGAGATCAGCCTACGATGATATTTATTGAAATTCGGTAGAAAATCGCTGTTACTTACTATGCTTAAAATTATAATTTGAGAAAAAGTGTAGTTAGAACCTTGTTATTGAAAGTGGACGCGAATATTATTATTTCTTTTGAACCGAAAATCATGTTTAATGAATTGGCGAATGCTAAGTTGTTTGCTAAGAAATTTGATTGAAGGAATTTTGTTGGTTTGCAAATATTGCACTAATTTTGCCGCAGTTGCATTATCTTCCTATTCTATTTACGGAATCAACTTTTCGGTAAGTTAAAATCTTAGAATCTCAATTCCATTTTTATGTACTTGATGATTCGTTTCTTCTCAATAACCTTAGTATCCATATCAAAACAATGACTTTGTGATAACGGCAAAAACGCCATAGTATGATGTAATTATTTTGATAGACTAAATTTAAGCCTCTTACGAATGAGGTAAAGTTTATCAAAGATGACTTGACTTTTTGTCTTTGGAAAAAAATCATCTTATCGACCTTAAAATTAATTAAACTGAATTACTAAGTTATCTTTTTATTGTCATAAAGATAAATATTTGTATTTTGTATTTGTCTCGAGTACGGGCAAATATGAATATAAAAATTATTATATTCACGAAATAATATAGTAAATGAAGCAATAATTATATTTTTAAAATAATATAGAATCGGCCGATACTTGGTGGAACTCCATAACTAATTATATGGGTTACTAAGTTAAACTCAAGTTTTATTAAATTTCCACTATAATGTACAATAATGGTAGATCGGTTATTTTAAGTAAAATAATGGATGGATGTATATTTGCTGTTTCTTTTATACTTAAGTGATGAGAAAAGTAGGCTATTCCAGTTAACTGTACGGAAAAATTTCATATTCTTACTGTTTAGTGCTGTATAGTGTTGCGTTAATTAAATTTGCCATTTTTAAAGAAAAATTCCACGAATGCACACAATATGAAAAAGTTCTTTTTTTAAGCAGATCACAACTACAAGTGATCCTGAAGAATTTCCTACGAATATAACACTGTGCGTAAAAATTTCTCTTTTCCCTTTCGAGACAGTGCCGACCTATCATTCCTCTGTGCTTTGTTCTCAAGAATCCGGAAATTTCCCATTAGTTGACAACATTGTTTTAAAAATTAGATATCTTTGTGGCGTTCTTATAAAGTACTGACCAGTCACATTTTAAGGAAGTAAATTATATTATTTATGAGTATATGGTACAATATGTTATTAATTTGTTTAATATAACAACATATACCGGGTGTTGCATCGTCGAGCGGGACATAGGAAATCCCATGTAATTTTAAATGGGGTCAATTATTGGCTTCCCTAATTATTTTAGAGAAAAATTCTATTTAGGTTTATTAAAGAGCTCTAAAACCAACATTCAAAAGAATAACCTTAGATATTTTTGTTGAGCCCGTTTACGGGTTATCGCCGATTTCTTTTTAACTATTTCTCCTTTTTATGGCCCCGTATTTGCGGGCACCAGTCAAGGTAAAAGATGACTGTCAAATAAAGTTGTCATTTTGAAATGTGTGCTTTATTGTTATAAAAACTCGTACCTACATCGAAAATATTAAAGGTGTATTTATGAGTACAAATTAATCTGAATAAAACTAAAATAAAGTATCCAATTACAAGGTTAATTATGACATTTTACATGTTTCAATATTTTACTAATTAATAGGTAGGTACTATTAAATTGTTAGAACTTTAGGATTTAAGAAGATGTTCAAATATTCCTCCATTGACTGCTAGACAATAACCGAGGCGATCATAAAATTCTCTTCTTACATTCGCTAGTTGGTAAACTGAAATTCTATGCATTCGGCAGAAATTTTAACTCTTCTAGATGTGGGTATTTTTTATCTTTATATATCCTATTTTTTAAATGGCCCCAGAGAAAGAAATCATTTGGCGATAAATCAGGAGACCTGGCTGGCCAATTTACTGTATGTTTTAAGCCAATAACATTTCCATTAAAAGGTTTAAATATTCCCGGACAGCCAGGGTACTATGTGTCGGGCAGCCATCCATTTGGTACCAAACTTCCTGATTTTCCCTGGCAGCATCATGTAAAGTAGGTAAAATATAATCTTCAAATAGTTCCAAAAAATATTCTGCATTTAAATTTCGTGTAAGAAATAATGGCCCGATAATATTTTCTCCGAAAATCCCAGCCCAAACATTAACTTTTTATGGATATTGCGTCCTTGTTTCGACAAACCTGTGTTGGGTTTCTTTGCTCCAATATCGATAATTTTAAACATTGGGTTCATTGTTTGCTCTTTTAATCATACCAAAACAAAACTCCTGTCGTCGTATTTCGTCCCTATCTCTTAGCTCTTGGTGCTTTTCATATTTGTATGAATAATATTTATGTCGTTTCAAAGCTCGTAACGCTGTGGTGTGATCTAATCCTATGTCATCCTCAAGTTTCCTTGTGCTGATCTTCCCATCATTTTCTTCCACGCACAATAAAACTTGCAAGTCTTCTTTGTTCCTGCCTTTCTTCACATCTGCAGTTATTTATTACAGTGCCTTTTGTCTCAAATTTCTTGATAGTCCTTTCGACTGTAGATTTTGCAGGTAACGGTCTATTCGGATACAGAGCAGCAAACATGTCTGACACATTTTGATAACTATTTCCTTGATAATACCATTTAATCATCAATATTTTTTCTTCAGAAGTGTAATTCATGGCTAATTTTTTCGATGTACGAGTTTTTATAACAATAAAGCACACATTTCAAAATGACAACTTTATTTGACAGTCATCTTTTACCTTGACTGGTGCCCGCAAATACGGGGCCATAAAAAGGAGAAATAGTTAAAAAGAAATCGGCGATAACCCATAAACGGGCTCATCAAAAATATTTAAAGTTATTCTTTTGAATGTGGGTTTTAGTGCTCTTTAATAAACCTAAATAGAATTTTTCTCTAAAATAATTAGGGAAGCCAATAATTGACCCCATTTAAAATTACATGGGATTTCCTATGTCCCGCTCGACGATGCAACACCAGGCATCTATAACAGTCTTATCAATAATGCAACTTGCTGAATGTTCATAGAAAATTAATTTCATGTACCATTATTATTGAGTTAGTTTCACCCTAATTTCTAATATGAGGACCTGGTGAAGCGACATAATATCTAGCTTTGAATCCAATAGTCGTTAGTTCAAGCCCAGCAAGATACAAACTTTTAAAAAAATTTTAACATAAGGTTCGTACGTTTGGCCGTAGAAAAAATATACTATTCAACTCTAGTGGATTGTCCATATCGCACTAGAAAGATTAATTATTATGTCTACGGCATCATGTTCTATTTACTTCTTCGTAGATTAAGACATCATATTTACTCTTGTTGTATACCTACAAACTACTATTTTCTTTTCTATAATAAAATAAGGATATTTATAACGATTACATGTGATATTTCTAAAGCCCAAGGTTTACAGGGTCCTGCAATAATGCGTCAGCCTTCCATAGCTCTTATACGAATTCATTCATGCTGACTTATACTATCATAGAATATAATTCAAGCAAATATTTTCCCATATATATGGTGGCCCAAAAAAGTAAAATTTTTTTTAATGGAACACCCAGTATTTTATTGCATATTTAGATTCGTATTAGGGTCCTGTCTATTTGCCCAAAACTTTATTTAATTTGGTTTTGTAGTTTTATTAGATAATAATGAAACACCCCTATTTTGAATGACACAAGAGTTTAAACCTGACATTGTCTTGATGTGTTTTAAATCATAAAGTTTCAACAGGTTGCAGTATCTCTAGTCTAGGTGAATAATAATGTTTTATCATGAAGAAAGCAACTAGTGTCCTTGATAAGTTAATCAAACATGTGGGTGTAGCGGGAATAAAGGACATGCGTACTGAGAATCACTGTTTATTTCTTTGGCGACGTTTGGATGATAATTTCATGTGGTATGAACTACATAGGACAGACAAAACAATACCTGGAATCAAGATTGAATCAGCATAAACGCGATTGTCAGGGTAAGAATAGAAGCAAAATAGAGAAGACTGCTCTAGCTTTGCATCATTTTAATTTAGACCATGATTTCTGTTTTGACAATGCTCGCGTGTTTTGGATAATGAAGTAAACTATCGAAATAGAGCTCAGAAATGGTACATATTAAGCTTTTTGATTCAGCAGCGGTAAACCATCGTACAGATGTTGGTAATCTTTCCATTAGCTATAACACCGTAATAGATAAATTAAGAATTTTAACCCCCCTCAGAAACAGACTTCAATAAATAATTAAGCTTAATTGAACAACTTGGCAACATAGTTTTTCAGTTTTTTAAGTTAACAAGACACACCTCTCAAACATCGTTGCCAGTACAATTTTGTAATTTTTCTTAAATTTTAATATTTCAAAAATCTTCTTCTTCTCTCATTTGTTTTGATAACTCTAACAATGATTTTGTCCTTTTCCTACGATTTTCGGTAGCCCAGCATGACAACACTGTTGGTAATACCTTAAGTTTATAATAATACTTTAATTTAGCACTGCCATCAAATTTTTGCATACATAGACTAAAGTTAAGAAAGAAAAATTTTTACCAGTGAGTCAATATTAAGAAAACATTGTCTTTGTGTTTCCCATGGAGAGTTTCTATAGTACGGGTGATATGTGGTTTTAAAACTAAAAATCTTAGCTGCCGCATTTTAATTTTCGAGGGTAAGTGCTTGTTTTGATGCCTACATGTTTTCGTGTTTTTATGCTTTATGTTTTGTTGTTTTATTTTGTTTTATATGACATAGTTTGTGAAACTTTCAATTTTTTGATTTCAGAAAATATATATTATACATTTATAATTTGAACTTTGAATATGTTTTGTGATGTGTTAATTTTCTTGTTAGTATTTATGTATTTGATATTTAAGACATCTTATATGAGTTAAGACTGTATATGTACCCATTTGTAAATTTTTTCTGCAAAAGTGAAAATATATTTTTTGTACAATAGCTTGAGAAAGGTGAAAATCATCATCGAAACGTCACCAAAGAAATAAACAGTGATTCTCAGTACGCATGTCCTTTATTCCCGCTACACCCACACGTTTGAATAATGTTTTATATTTAATTAGTTAAAGTAGAATTCATAGGCAATTTTTTTTAAATTTTAAACTATAAATCATTTCTAGCAGTGTTCGAAATAATTGTGATGTTTAAAGAGAACTTTATTATTAAAATTAGGCATATGCGACTAGCCTAAAATACAAAATTTTTTAAAAATGTGTTTAATTTTTATCTGTGCATATACCCGTCCTTAAATAGCAATTACCTACCGTTTGAATTAAAGTGAGGTATATTAGACTAGTTGTTGTTATTGTTGGGGGGGGATTGCGTGGAGTAGACGTGACCGTTTACCTATTTCAATTTCTAATAAAAAATTAAAAATGTATATCTATTAAACAGGTAGGTATATACCTACTAAGAATATAAAGGTAGAGTAGTTTGCATCTCAAAATATCTCGTAGGGGGCCCGGGCCACCCCCTGGCTGCGCCCCTGGCCAATATCAAAGTGTATTAAAAGGGAACTGGGAAATATCTAGAGGTACCAGCAGTACGGTTTTTATACTAAACATGGTAACTCGGTTATAATAAATAATGTAATAAACTAAAAGTCGTTTTAGTTACCTAATAACCTTTCATTCGGAATACAACATAAACAAATTTTGATTAATAAATTATTAAAAGCAAAAAACGAGAATTTGTTAAGTTTGTCCATTTTTATTTTTCGGCGTTTATATTTTATAAATTCAAACTCGTTTAACTTTAAATTGTATAGGAAAAAGTAACGAAATATTAATCAAACAACGAAATGGCGAATGCATCACTAGACCTCACCCTTAAAAGCAAACAGTAGTCTATGAGTCATCAGAAACAAATAATGTACCTTTATCGGACGATGGGGCAATAACAATTATTTTTTGTATACTTACAAAATATTATAAAAACGAGTTTCACGAGAATTAAGTGGCTTGGCATCAGTGGATATTTTGAAGACAATGTGGGGGTGTCGTTTATAATTTTAATGGAAAATAAGAAGTTAACATGAATAGCCGCAATATTTTTATTTTTATTTTCTGTATTGCGGATGATATAATTTAAACCTATCTAATTGAAACTTTAAAATAATTTTTTTTTTTTTTTGAGAAAAATAGGATATTATCAGTCAAACTAGAAGTTGTTGTAAACCCCTTAGTCAAATTTTTGTGTTAAATTTTCTAATTAGATAAGCCAGTATGAAAGGCGCTTTACGAGTTTTTTCATTTTCATCTATTATCAATGATAGTCCGGGAGCTTCATATATATAAACAACATACATATGCGCGAAGATGTAATTTTATCACATATGCTATTAAGAAACACATAGACCAACGCGTATTTAAAGCGATACGAATTCGCCGCTCTCGAAAATTTTAGAGGTTGGAAATACTGTTACCAATATGGAACGTTCTATTTCATACCGCGACAGGAAAGTACCGTGAATAAATAACCGTTACTTGGGTATAAACCAGAGTGCAAGGTTTGCAGAAAAAAAGTTAAAAATTTATCGAAATAAAAAATAATCTATTATTCCTATCTGTAACCTTGAAATCTCCCATCCAATCAATGATAAAATTTCAATTGTCTGTCAATTAAATTAAGCGATTTTTTATGGTAATTTTCGGTGCGATTTCTGCTATATTGAAAAAAATATCGCGAAAATTCCGATCATCGATCAAAACTCTTTTCTTTTATTTAAAGTTTTTTTTACTGGTTTCTGTAACTGTTTTTTCAATTAAAACTTACTCAGTGACTGAAAATTTTCAGTCCACTATTTTGGTACCTATTCCCAGGCGCAGAACTATGTTAAGTTTTTAATAATATTAAAATATTTTAGTCAAATTAACAAGGCTTTTCAACTTCTTGAGTAATTTCTTTCATCATCGATACACGCCAAAGGGATCCTCGAGACTGCGTCCATTAAAAAATACTATACCAACATGGCTACCGCGCCAACAAAACACCGGCACAATAACTATGATTCGTAGCGTCAAAATCAAACGGTCTCACGACATATAGATACCTGCGAACGGCGGCCGCAATAGTTCCCTCCCCAACCTTTCATTCTCTGCCCGAAAAAATACCTTTAACGACAAAATACCGTCAACCACGAGACTGTTACTGTACATCAGATACTGTTTGCCGTTGCGCGCCTATCAACGAATGGCTGCACAGACCGACCGATGTCGCTTTCTCTCAGTTTGCTTCGCAGCAAGTAGCGGCGAGGGACGAAATCCTAATAGTTTCAGAGTGACTGCTTGCTTGTATAAGGTGGAGAGAGACATTAAAAAATACCGTTTCAAAGTAGCAGTTACACAGATACCCACCCACCAGTAGAAAATTTAAGCGCGTCCTTAGAGAAATCACATTGGTCTGTATGATCATTTTTATTTAGGAATCCAGTAATATAGAATTTAATATTCCTTACCGATACAGTTTCTGGGCCCGGCACTGAATGGAACATAAGAAAATGGCCGATTTTCATTACTTAAAAATCTCTCCGGTTTAAATTCCTCAGGCGACTCGTGGTAATCGGGATCTCTGTTGATGCCATAAAGGGATAGTGACAACACTGTGTCTTTTGGAATAGTGTGACCTATAAAATAATTAATATTATATTAGCTGTTGTAGAAGTGGCTTATTATATTTAAATGGATGCCCTACAGAAACACTACAATCAACAAACATTTTTTTTTTAAATCGACTATCTAAAAAGTTGAGAAGTATCCTCTAAAACCATTTATGCACCGCACGTAAATCTGAAAGTATCTGGGTAAAATTAAAGAGACAGGGTAGTACAATATATCAAGATACGAACAAGGAGTTTGATAATATGGCATCGCAATTCCTTCCCTAAATTTTCAAATCAATTCCTTAAATTTTACCTAATTCAGAAATAATGGACCAAATAATTTTTAAATATTTTTAAGTCCCACACTCTGTCAGATGAATAATATGTATATACCAAGATATACAAAGTCTGATGATTAGCCAATGGCAAATTAACGGAGGAAGGTTAAAAATTACACCCCCTTGAATAAGTAAGGGTGCCCAAAATCAACATAATCTTCCCAAATTGCATTAATAACTTTCACCTATGAGGCCATATTATTCCTTGTTACTTTTACAAACATTTTATATAGGTTCGTTTGATTTACGCCCAAGGCCGCACGGAGAGGGATAAAGGTCCATTATATTAATTTTATGGAGGTGAGGCGCGACGACCTTTTTTTGTATCAAAGAAGTTTTGCTAGTAGGGCCTTTTTTGGCACTTACTTTGGACCTGAGAAGTTTTGAGTCACTTTTCATCAAAGAAGTGACGAATACTCTTTCAGTTAACCCCCTATAAAAATTCCTGTAAGTGGCCTTGTTACACTGAAAAAATTATATGGTCGTCGCAAACATATACCGTGTGTAACAGGATCATGGTACACCCCCGTATCTCCGTTAGTTTTAAAGGTAATTGATTAAAACTTGGGATATCCCATATACATAATAAGCGGCATTTTTTGACCTACAAATGATTTTTTTCCACTTCCGGTTTCGCCGGAAGTGACACCAACTTTCGATTTTTAAATGGAACACCCTGTATATTATTACATTTTTGAATTCTGCATACTTTTCTGAATCCAATGATACTACAAAAGTGTCATTTCAAGCGTAAAAAATATTTATTATTTAATTTTTAATTTTCCATTTAAGTGTGCCATGACGGTTCCGATTTATTCCAATTGATCTGTTTAATGCTAGAAAAATCGAAGTCCCGTCAAAAATACTAAATTGCGTTTTTCATAAGCAAATAAAATTCATCGTAATTGTTTTTGGGGTAAAACTCAATTTTTCCAAATGGAACCATATTGGTACCGTGGTAAAATTTCTTAGTACTATTAATAAGGAATTTATTCATACCTGGTAATAACATGTGCAATAAATACAATCAAAATTACAGCTAAAAGAAAATACAGGTATTTTGTTCTAATTTAATGCTAAGAGATTACTAAGGAGGCTTTGAAAACAATGAAATTATTCAGATTGTCAAATAAGTATTCGGTGATTTATTGGTGTTTTTATTGTGTATTGGAAAAGTTGTTGTTATTTTTGTTCAAAAGGCCGCACATTTATACAAGAGATGAAAAAGTGGACATGTTAATTATTTATGGGAAATGTAGAAAGAATGCCGTTGCGGCTGGAAACCTTTATGCCGACCGATATCCTGATAGACAATATCCAGCGAGAAATTACTTTAATCGTCTAGAAAATCAATTCCGAAGAGAGCCTAACCATGATCTCTAAGAAAACTTCATCATTGGCGAAATAACGGAAATTAATGTTTTAGCTCAAATAGAAGTTGATAAGACTGTATCTTTAAGGCAAATTGGGGTTGAGTTGGAAATTAGTCACCACAGATCAATAATTGGAATAAATCGGAACCGTCATGGCACACTTTAATGGAAAATTAAAAATTAAATAATAAATATTTTTTACGCTTGAAATGTCACTTTTGTAGTATTATTGGATTCAGAAAATTATGCAGAATTCAAAAATGTAATAATATACAGGGTGTTCCATTTAAAAATCGAAAGTTGGTGTCACTTCCGGCGAAACCGGATGTGAAAAAAAATCATTTGTAGGTCAAAAAATGCCGCTTATTATGTATATTATGGGATATCCCAAGTTTCAATCAATTACCTTTAAAACTAACGGAGATACGGGGGTGTACCATGATCCTGTTACACACGGTATATGGTTAAGTTAACAATGCCACCTGATTAGTAAAGGAGCAGTCATACATATTGTTACTTTACTTTAAAAATAACTTTATTTGTTACAATGCTTTTTAAATTGTCATGTTATTCTATAATATATATAGTGTATACATAGTATATTGTTTCGTTTCTGCTACCCACGACTGACCAGTACATGCACCAGGGCTAATGCCTTAATGGAGCTTTTATTTGCCCTTAGATAGAGATAATAATGACTTTTTATGATTATAGAATCGACCAGTTCCGGTAAGCCCTTATACTGAAATGAAGGAATCCAGTTAAGCTCTCGTTTTTAAAATACATTTAGATGGTTGCCATTTTACTAAATTTTGATGCTGTTGATGTGTTTGCTGGAAAAAACCAGCATGAATTTTCTCAGGTACAAAGTAGCTTAATTTTGTCTATAGAATTTGAAATACAATTTTCTATAGACTAAAAATATTTTGTTGCGTGGTGTGGGAGGGATTTAGGAGTGGGCCCTGGTACATGTGCGTTTTTAAAATGGAAAATAATTGATTTTACCTATCTTGCCGGAAAATGGGCAGCCTGTAGTAAATCGGTTTGTGTCATTCACTTAAAAGAATGGCTTTAATATCCTTGGTTTGTGTTTTGGATTGCCTGTATGTCTTGTATAAGTGATGTTTCGTGTTAGAGGTGCATTTTGCATAATGTACGGTGTGTTTATCCGTCTGTGTAATTGTACTAGTGGTGTCCATACCAGTACTATATTATGTACTTTTTGTAGTCGGTTAAATTGTTCGTTTGAAATGTTGCACCACACAGGGGCAGCATACGTCATTGTCGGTTTAATAACTTGATTGTATATTATCTGTTTGTTTCGTTATGATAGAAAAGATCTGTAATTTAGTATCTTGTATAACTGTCTTGTTATGTGTAGAATTTTTCCTTGGAATTGTATAAAATAGCCGCCTCATCCGCAAAAGTAGTAAAAATACCTGAAGTGAAGTGAAGAAGAAATGTCGCCATTAAAAATGACTGACTGATAACCATATGACAAATACGACCTGATTCAGTGAGAAAAAGATGAAACATATAATATTCGCAATTACATATGTGTGTATCATGGTCTGTAGAAGTCCGTAGTAGGTTGGTACCTTTGTAATTAATATCTTGGGTTAATCTTCTAGCCACTACAGGTACCGGTGGAATCAGTCTTAGAGCCTCTTTAATGACCAATTCCAAGTACTTCATATCTTGTAAATCTTGATAAGTTGTAGGGGCATCTCTATCTTTTCCGTAAATTTTTTTCTGTTCCTCTCTAGCTTGTCTCTATAAAAACAATAATAATTTAGCACTTACTATAAATAATTTACAATCTTTTTGTACAAGCTGCTTGGCGTGCACCGGATGGTCAAATAAAATTGACGCCGGTCATATCACAGGAACCGTTTGTCCCAATGTACCATAGTCTTTGCGTGCCTGTGTAACAACCCCTTTTTTTCTGTATAAATCAAAACGAAATAACGTAAAGAACAATATATAACCGTAAAATGAAATTTATTTTTCTCTAAAAGTCCTATAGTTTCTTCTATTCTATCTGTTTTTATGTACTTAATCTTCATTTTCCACCATTTAAGGAAGATTTACCAGTTATTTTTTTTTATGTTTTTAATAAATTTTATTTGAAAGGTAACAATATACTAATAAATCAAACTTGCATAAGATAAACAGATACTTTTTTATTTGCAAAAAATACGCAATTACTAAAAAAAGAGATTATTGTAACTTGCACTTTGATAATAAGCGTACCTATATGAATTATGATGGCCGGGGACTAAACTTCCAACTAAAATAAGTTCAGTATTAGAAAGCCCCCTAATTTGCTGAAAAAATACAGAATCACGGCTGCATTAATTTTTTGTTGGGCATACTTTTTTTCCGTTTTCATAAAATGTACCATTCTTTTGGGGGTAGAAACCGCCCCCAACTTTTTTCAAATTTAAAGGTAGATATGTAATTGCGATTGTGATCGTTGGAAAGGACATAACAAAGGGAATACGATCCACTATTTACTTTTGCATTTCGATAATCTACGAAGGCAGAAAAAGAAACAAGCAAAAATACTTTTTTTAATATGAACTAACGATTTAAATAGCACAAAATACTAACTACAACACTTCTGTGCTGGCAAAACGCAAATTGTAATATCAATTGTTGTTAAAATGGCAAGTTATTTTCTGGCTTTATTGACTACCGAAATGTAAAAGTAAATAATGGGTGGTATTCTCTTTTTTATGCACTTTCCAACTTTCACTTCCCAATACATACCTTTACATTTAAAAAAAAAAGTCAGGGGCGGTTTCTACCTCAAAAAGTGAGGTAAATTTCATGAAGACACGAAAAAAGAATGCCAAAATAAAAATAAATTCATTAGTAGTTCTCTATTTGTTGCATTGTATTGTCATATTGTTGTTTTTCAAAATTCCATTTTTATTATTTGTTAATAATAAATATACCTACTGACCCAATTATTTATTATCAAAACATAAACAACAAAGAATGCTATCTTAGCATAATACCCAGCTTGCATTTTGTTACAAATCAATACCTGGGCTAGTTTATGGATTTGTATAAATAGAAGGCCGGTACTATGCAGAAGATACCATTGGGTCGACACCATTCGGTCCATACCATTGGGTCGACACCACTAGGTCGAGACCATTCGGTCCAGACCAGTCGGTCGATACTAGTCAGTAGCTGCACCAAGTACGGGCCCATTCCAGCAAAGTAGCCATTAAGAGCGTGCCCTTAGCTAAACCATGATTTTGTAAGTAATTATAATTTATTGTAACTAAAAGCCTTCTCAGATTTTTGTACAAATAAAGTGTGGTTTTATGGAGACTTGTCGCCTCTGATTTTCCCCCACGTGATAGTATTGTACTTGACTTGAAATTTTAATTTAAACTGAAATACTTATAACCCCTGGCACTGAAGAAAATTTGTATTTATGACTCTACCTGAATTTCCTGATGATTCGCCAACAAATAAAGTGTAGATGATATTCCAGAGGCTGTTGTGTCATGTCCCTGAAAAAAAATTAATAATATTTTTAAAATTTTCATAAAAGTTCTGAAATGTTTAAATTCCGAAATAAACGAAATAATATTATGTTTTACAACTTATGTCTGTATGCTGTAGACTCGTTAGAAAGTAGGTTTTACTACGTGATAATTAAAAGTAACGAGTCCTAATTTAAATAAAGACTCGTTACTTTTGGCTTTTCGTTACTTACACTGAATTGAAATCTAACTAACTATTCTATCCAGAATATTCAACGGGCCGCTTTGTTCATGGACTTGATAGCAAATGACGGAACGTTGTACGGCCGACGGCGCGTGTTCTAGTTTGTGTTATATTATGTATGTTTGATATGTTTTTTAATTATATATTTGATAATTGATATACCTAGATTTAATATCTTTATACTGCAAGACACGAGTATTTATCAATCAAAGCTATAACACCCATAACACAATAATTAAAATAAAAGTAACGATAAATAACGTAACAAGTCCTAATACCCAAAGTGACGATTCGGTCCAAGTATTTAAAAGTAAAGAAAAATTTACATCACTGCTGTAGGTATGATTAATGATTATGATTTAAAGGAATTATAATTTTTTTTTATTATTTATTCAAGTATTAGGTGGATATATTAGGAATTCATCGTGTCTAGTAAATTTTTCTTTTGCATTGTGTTAATTCCTACCAGGGCCTATTTTTGGTTATAGAGGGCCCTACACCTGTTACGCAATTCGGGACCCGTAATCATGGGCGCCCATGGAGCCAATTGAAGACAGGGAGGGGGAGGATAAGCAGCAAAAAAAAACATGACGCTGTTTGCATTATCAAAAATGATTTCTAAAATCTCCAGAGCCCAGGGGCACCTCCCCCCCCCCCCTCCCTAGGGGCGCCCATGCCCTCCACAACTTTATAGTGTTTTTTCAGTGCTTACCTCAAACATAAAAGTGTCAACTTCCTCTCTTATATCCTCTTGGGTTAAAGGTTTTCCATCAATAGTAGCGTTTAACAGCAAGTCCAAAAACGCCAATTTACGTTTTCTTCCTAAGTCATCCGTAGTTAAATTTATATCCTTTTTTTTATTTATCAGTTCTTTCCTTCTCTCTTTAATTACAGAGTTTGTAAAACCGTGAAGAATGTTTAGATACTTTTGTTGTTTTTTATAATCTTCAGTAAATTGAAATAAAAAGTTAAATCCTCTCCATGATGAAAATGATCTTGTTGTAGTAATCCTGCACATATCTTTTACTGCAAAAACATAATCCTGGTTTTTGTTTTGTTGGGTGTTAACATTTACTCCCATGGCGCTTTCTATAATGAAAAATTATGCTGATAACAACAATTTAAATATAAAAAGAATTGAGGCAAAATAGTTAGAAATATTTTGCCTAAAATGTAGACCGAGATGTAGACCTAATATATTTTTAGTTTAAGTGTGAAATAATTTAGCAGCCGTATTAACTTAAGTCTATTTGAAATAAAAAGTATGTCTATACCACTAAATTTTTATTAATGAAAGGCAAATTAAAATTGTATCAGTGAAAAATTATACAAATATAAATAATAAATAACAAAGGACATGTTTTGACCTTAGAAGTCATCATCAGCTATAAAACTATATATAAAGTTGTATACCGAACAATGGTACTAATATGTGGATAATCATCAGAAAACTAAATGTAATTAGGTATAATAACGTTTCTAATAAGATTAGGCGAGTTATGACCCACTTAGAAGAACAATATGGAAATGTAGTTCAAGGATCATTTGATAGTTTAACTCCCCAATGTGATCATATCAATAATATAATTATAATGGTGCCAAATATAAAATAGGATAATGGCAGAGAAATTGGAATTTTCCGCTTTTGAATTGAAAATTAACAGAAGTTTTAAGAAAAACTACTAGTGGTTTTAAAAAGCGGTTTAAAAACATATTTTTTTAAAAAACTTAAAACCTATATGTAAAGAAAACTCTTTAGGAGTTTAGTAAAATTTGGGAATTGTGACATGTTTAGATTTTCATATTAGTAAGTATCACTGCCTTATTAACAATATATATAATCGAAGTTATGTTTGGTTCCAATTCTTTCTCTACAAAAGTGGAAATTATTTAGTTTTTAAAACATCGAGTATATATTTTATTTGAAGTGATAAGAAATAATTCTGGAGGCAAATATGCCCAATCCCTAAAGTGTATTTAATTCCAACTGGCAGGAAATAAAGACAAATACACGTAAACACTCGACCTGAACAGGGTCGTAATCAAAAGTTTATAATATGTATGCGGTCGCGTGCTTTCAAAATAAGAAGTACAAATATTGGTAAGCTAAGTTTAGTACCGAAATAAAATATCATTAATTATAGTAATATTATTTTTAAGTTTCTCAATTATAAATGAAATATAAATCAAGTTCATGTTTATTACCACTTATTATATCCAAAGCGCAAGCTGTTACATAATTATAAATATCCACACTTTCCTTATCAATAGCTTCTTCAGAGAGTTTTTTGATCAAAATTCTACCGTTGGATTCAAATACATCAACAAATTGTTCCAGGATTGAAAAATGAAAAGCTGGTGTAATAATACGTCTACGCTCTTTCCATTTAGGACCTAAAATATGAATACCACCACTATCATACATAAGAAAAATAATATGAGCGTATAATAATATGGCAAAAATTTTACAATTATTTTTTAATAAATTTCCCATTAACCTACATTTTCTTTTATACAACAAAAGATTTAATATAATACAATAAATAAATATATTATTATGGTTCTTCTCGCATTTCTGGTTTTGTTGCACCGGCAATGAATTAAGCAAAGAGTAGGAAGAAAAATAGAGACCATCCAAGTCCACAAAGCTAAAAGCTGATCTGTAAACTGGAATCTCTCTCTTTTTTTCCTTGTATTGCAATATATTTATTTATTAATGGGCATTGACCAATTTCACAAAATAAGTGGTAATCCTAATTCCAACGCAAAGTTACAGATTCAACATTTTTAGTTAAAATAAAAACATAAATTATGAGATTTGAAATGAAATTAGAGATTTCTAATTATAGTATGTAGTTGTTTTATGAAATCAAGTATGGGATGTTCATTGGCTAGTCTGGCTGACCTTGATATAAAAGCATTTTGGCCGTAGTTGGTTCTATGAGGAGGTACCGAAAACATTCCTCAGACGTGTTTCCCTTGAAGGCACATGCAAGCTTATTTTATCAAGCAAAAGATGACATTTATATTTATAATGTATCAAGTTGTAGAGCATTTTAAGGTCTTTTAGATTCCTGCGTTGTTCAAGCGTATTTATTTGGATGTTAGATTCCATCTGAGAATAGGTTAGTACATTTTTTTGGCTGGTTGAAATATACTCTATGGGCATGCATGCTTGTGCGGTATTAAGTTTGAAGATTATGTATTTTAGAAATTAATGTTTAACCATTTCTATATTCTGAATATGTACATTATAGCAAGGATTCTAGACACAGGAGGAATATTTAAGATGAGTTCATATTAATTAGCAATATAGTTGTCTAACAGCGGTTTATAAATCCGAGAAGTTAAAGAGATTTAGTAGGGTGTTCTAGATCTGAGGTATAAAATTGAGCCTTGAGTCCATATTCAAATCAAGATCCTTAATTTCGAGAACATTACTAAGTACAATATTTGTATTCAATAAGGTTGCTCAAATACTGACCTAGTCTTGAGAAAAACAATCAAGTAACACTTTAAAGAATTTAGCTCCATACCATTGCTCTTGCACCATACAACTAATCTATCTAAGTCAGACTGAAACTTCAAACAATCCTCCAGTGATGAAATGAACAATTTTAAATCGTCAGCAAAAAGGAGGAACTGACTGTATTTAAAATGAGTTTCTAGGTCGTGGATACACAAATTAAAGAATAGGGGACTTAAGTGAGACACTTGGGGAAATCTGGATGAGACTTCTATGCTCTTAGACTGCACATTATTGAATCGGACTATCTGAGATCACCCAGTCAAGTTACTTCGTATCCAGGAAAGTAACGGACCACCAACTCCCAGACCCTCCAGCCCAGACAAGAAGATATCGTGGTTGACCCTGTCAAACGCCTTGGAAAAGTCAGTGGAAATTGAATCTACCTGTGAACCATTTTCCAAGGCGTCGGAAATGAAATCAAAATAATTCAGCGAGTTGAGCTCGGTATTTGTTACATTAAACCACTACTTTAAAAATAACTTACATCGGATACTGATGCTAATACTGAAGAACTAACAGTAATATTAACAGTGACCGGCAAGATCACCAAACTTGGCCCGATCGGAATATTTTCTTTTACATTTAAAAGTTTTGTATATGAAGGAATCATAGAAAATACAAGTCATATTTTTAATGAAACTTTACGCATCTGGCGCTATAATTAAATAGAATACCAAATAATATGAAATTGAATTTCAAAATTTTTAAAAACATTGTTCTTACCTGGAGCAGTAAGTAGTCCTGTTCCCAGCCATGGATGAAAATAAGTATAATCAATCGATTTATTAAGAATTGTGTTGGAAGTTAAAATAAATTCCATGAAGTCATACTCTTTTACAACGATAAAACACTCCCCTGCGATTTCAACATACGATAATTTGCTTGGATTATTCGTTAACCTTTCAAGGTCGTTTAATATTTCTAAAAAATAAAACTCTTATTAAGCACATACCTAAGTCTTTTTAAAACGTATTTAGAATATATTAAACCCAGGAATAATAATGTATATTATATGACAAATTATATGTGGTACATGTGAATATAAGATCTGTAATTTCTTAATTTATTGACATAAAAGACCTTCTCGTACATGAGTTTTTTAAATAAATGTTACCGATTATCGATTATCAGGTATATCGCCTGGATAGACTTACAAGCAGTGAGGAATACTTGTGAATCGATTCCTAAAAGTACTCACAAATTTAAGGAAATTATTACTTTTATAAAAGGTGAATTTTATATTCCAATAGTCAGTAGTACTCAATAAAGTAATTAATTTATAAAGTTCCCAGTCAACAGTATTACATTTTAAAAAATATTCTATTCTTCCCAAAACTACTCATGAAAAGTGAGTGCCTTACAGTTTAAGTGACAGCTGCTTTAAGTGTAAACTTTTGGACACAAAGGCAAATTCAGTGAAGTCAAAGTCTGGTTGTGAATTGAAAACCCAAAAATTATTGATTGATTTAGTTGTTTAGTATATAAACCTATTTTAGTTAATTATAAACTTCTCAGTTGTATAGAAAACTTTTTATCAATTCTGTCAGAATCATATCACATTACTTTAAGGAGACCTAAAAATATCAATTTGCTTGTAACATCTACAGATAGCAATTACTTGGAGTCACTAGTAGGTACATATATTTAACACGAATCAAGTGCTCATTAATTTAACGAAATTTACTCGATGTAGTTGCAGGTTAAATAATATATTTAATTAAATTAATAATAATAAAAACAGCCTTTATTTTGATAATGGAAACAGCATACAAAAATACAATTCCGCACAGGTGGTGAGATTTAGCATGGCTACTCATCCAACCATCCAATATATAAATTAATAAAAATATAAACAACAATACAAATATATATAATTAAAACAACAAAGCATTCAAAGAAAAAAATATTAAAAAAGAACACAATAAACATTTGATTAATATTATACATCCTTTTACGCAAAATAACTCCATATACGCCGAGGTACTCATTGAAACAGACTTTCCAACCAACCAACGAGATCTCCATTAGCACCTTAATCAAATAATCAAATAAGCGATCATTTCTCAAATTTATAGGCGTAAGTCAGTTTGCTGTCTTGGTTAATAAACCAATACTAGAGTTTTTAGAGGAGTTTACATAGTTACGAAAACCTCTATTGTTAAAGAAGTTCCAAAAACCCATAAAATAGAAACATTATCTGTATTAAGGCCCCAATCAATTTGCTCCTCATTCTCGCCAAGATGTCGAAAATAGGTACTTGTTGGTTGATAAATGAATTTATTTTTGAATATCAAATTATTCTGGCTTTAGGAGGTGCGTACGTACGACAACAGCACTTACTAAGTTAAGAACTGAGATTGCAGAGCATATGGATAAGCCAAGGTAACTTGCTTGGTTCTTATCGAATATAGTACTAAAATTGGATACTATGGTTTTTCCGAGCGGGTTTGTTGGTAGTTTTTCAACTATCTTTCTGACTGGACGAAGTAAGGTTATGCTTAATCAAAGTAAGTTATGGAGTTCCACAAGGACGCAATCTTGGCCAAAGTTATTTATTCTATGTATAATATGCCGCTGATCTTCCCGTAGAAATACAATTTGTAGAATACATTTAGGAGCACCCTAGTGTATAATGTATAGAATAAGTACTTGTAGCCTTTAAAATTTTAATGCCGCTTTTGTATTATTTTTATTAATTTATAGTACCTACTTTTATTATTCTAGCGCATTCGCCATCGCAACGCAAATTTTCTGAGCATATTTGTTGGATACCGGCGATGTGACATCAAAACAGGCAGGTACATTCGGCCCGAAGTTTTACCTCTCTAGCTTCGGCAACAGAGTGTTACGTTTCGTGATTTAGAATATCTTTTCTTTTTCGGTGTTAATTTACTATGGTACGTAAATTAACACCGAGAACTATATAACTATATAACTAAAAATATATAGCCAAGTTTAAAACATACTAAAAGTATTAGCACAGAATATATAGCTACGCTGTATATCTATATATTCTGTGGTATTAGGTCAGTTTATGTAATTCTTTGAATAAGTCTTAATATATGTATAATAGAGTTATGTGCTCGTAGTGTGTGAATTCCCCCAAACCAGAGGTAAGATAATTGGTTTTCCTTGGGGTTTTAAGCGTTTTGGCTATTTTTTATTATTGACAGGGTCGTACTATGGGGCTTAGTTCTACTTAATTCTTAAAAACATAATTTTCCGTGCCTGGAAAATCGTGTCACGCAATTCTTTACTTTTTTGGGCCCAGGCCAATATAATTATTGTTCAGAACGAGCGCACGATTGTTCCGTGAACCAGTGAACCTAGTACCACCTACAATTGGTAATTTGAGATCCATTACCTTTCCAACCACGACAAACCGTTGGATTCCTACCGGATATTTCCACTTGTTCCTGGATCTAAGGCCAGTTTGTTCCTTTTATTATTTTAAACCATGATCAATTTAAACTATTAATTAATACTATCAAATTTACATTATTTTATCAAGTTTTCCTCATGACTATTAATTTGTAAAGTTTTCTGACTGGTTACAGTTTTTTATTTTATTTCGGTCGGTATAATTCACAGGTAAGTTTCTGTGGATAAATGTACATATCTTCGGCCAAAAAAAGGGTTATCTATGTGTATATAGTATTTCGATATAAGTCAACTAAATAAGCTTTGGTGCACCTAATTTTTTATTTTTATAAATAGTATTAGAATTCAAGCGTTCTATTTTAATTTTATATTTTTGGTATATGACGTTAACCATCTTTATTATGTAACTACCATCGTAATTCTGCTATTGAAATGGCGATGATACATTTTTAAATATTTATTGACTATGAAGTTACCCATTTTTGAATTAAAAGTATTGAAGATTATCTGAGGCTTTTTATTATTATGTAATTCCATCATTTAACAAAATACTTTTTAGTTGAAAGGCTCTAGTAACAATTAATTAGACGAAAATTGAGTGGCGTCCCTGAAAAGCGTAAACATCGCTTGCCTACGACGGTGAAGCAAGTGAGTACCTTTTGAGGGTAAATTTCATTTCCCCTAAAAAGCACACCAAAAACTAAATAAAACATAAGTCACTGACGGAGAATTGTTGTGGGACCCTAATGCTCTCCTTTGCCCTTTCTTACAGAGCTCATAGGTACAGAATGTTACAGTGGCGAATCAAAAATTTTGCTAAGTGGGGAGCGACTAAAAAATGTAACTTCTACAAAAAAAGAGGGTATCCCGGCTCTAAAAATCTTCTTACTCTCAGAAGTGACTTCTAAAAAAATACTGAGCCTTAATACGCCCTACATTTTTGAAGGCTCAAAATAAACAACACTTATTTTTTGAGGCTCGGGAGAAAAGGGGGCGAAACTGCATTCGCCATGAGGCTCAATCCTACTTAATTCTTATAAACATCATTTTCCATGCCTGAACAACCGTGCCACGCAATTCTTTATTTTTTTGCGGCTCTACCTCCACAAACACCCCCCCCCCCCCCCCGTACCACGCCTGGGTTATTATGAAATTAACTCATTATACTTAATTGGGCAACTCCTTCGGCATCCTAATGAGACACTTCTAACAGACTGTTATAAGTAAGGATTCTGAAATAAAACCGAATTTGCCACACGAATATGGGAAATGGGAAAAGCATATCTGGAAAGATATGTATAGTATATTATTATAGATAATTATTCTAGAAGCATACCCCACACCAATAATTTTGTCTGTAGGTTGTAAAACATTCTTTAATATTCTTTATTGAATATTAATATATATTAATATCTACTACTATATTTAGATTAATATTTCATATTATTATAATAAATAATTGCTAATTAAATTTTTACCTTAAAAGAGTAAGAGCCACAAATATAACATTCTTGTTTACATTTTTGTCTCCTGTATAAAAACCTCAGCCAAAATTCCGCCTTGTGAATAAGAAGCGTATACAGGGTGATTCACGTTGAGTGGCCTATTAGAAGATCTCGGAAACGAGTAAACTTATCTCTCTAAAAATTTGATAGTAGGCATAATCGGCTTTGAGCTTTTAAAACATTATATTTTAACGTTTTTATTACTTCCGGTTATACCGGAAGTTAATGCCAACTTTGCTTTTTCAAATGGAACACCCTGTACATTTTAGCATTTTTGATTACCTTATTAAAATCTAAATAACTTTTGTTAATAATCATCTATTCCTAGCTCTAACCGTTTTTGAGATATGAATTATAAAAGGATTTTTTGGTGTAAAAACGCTCTGAGAAGAAAGTTTAGTAACTCTGAAACTAATAAAGGTAAACATTTCAAATTTTGTAAGATTTCAAGAAATACATAGATCTTTAGTTTAAAATACTTAGGTTTTACGTTTTTTATACAGGGAGTTTTTAAAATTGTGCCAATGTTTCCATTTAAATAAATGTGCATAAATCAATTTTTGCAAATGGAACACCCTATTTTTTAGCTTACTAACGCGTAGAGAATTAAATTTCATATCTAAATGCTTAATATGTTACAATCCACATTTTTAGTCGTTTTGGCATTATGAACAATTTAAATAAAAAATCTTAAAATTACTGTTTGTGTTAATGCGACATTATTTTTGAAAACAAGGTTTCGACTGCGATTTTCGTTTGACTTTAAAATCTTACAAAATTTAAAATGTTTACCTTTATTAGTTTCAGAGTTACTAAACTTTCTTCCCGGAGCGTTTTTACACAAAAAAATCATTTTATAATTCATATCTCAAAAACGGTTAGAGATAGGAATAGATTAATATTAACAAAAGCTATTTAGATTTTATTAAGGTAAGCAAAAATGCTAAAATATACAGGGTGTTCTATTTGAAATTGCAATGTTGGCATTCACTTCCGGTATAACCGGAAGTAATAAAAACGTTAAAATATAATGCTTTAAAAGCTCAAAGCCAATTATGCCTACTATCAAATTTTTAGAAAGATAAGTTTACTCGTTTCCGAGATCTTCTAATAGGCCACTCAACGTGAATCACCCTGTATACAGTGTGTCTGCTTTAGTTCGCACCATATGGAAAACTGCTTTATTAATAATTTGACGCAAAAAAGTTATTCTTCATAAAAAGATCTGCGTGGTCTAAAACCTAAAATGCAATCTTTGGATGTTAAATTTTTTCAGTCGTATACGAGGTTTCTCAAGAAATATGAATTTGGCTCACGAGTAAAGTATCGAAAACCTTTATTTCTAGTTGACCGCGATTAAGTGAATGCATTTCGAATCAAATTGTCATGATATTATTTCTGTCATTAAACGAAAATTAAAATAAATAATTTTGTTATGTATCAATTATTATTTTAAGGTATCATCAAAACAAGAGACGTTAAAAGACATAAATGTTATCAAATTTTTAACGAATAAAGAGATAATTGCATATTTCATTATAATTGACAATTATAAATAAATTTTCTTTATAAAAGTTTTCGATATTGTCAAAAATAGCGGTATTGAAAGTCAAATTCATATTTTTTGAGAAACTTTGTATAGGACTAAAAAAATTTAGCATCTAAAGGTTGCATTTTAGGATATTAACCATGCAGGACTTTTTATGAAGAATAACTTTTTTTCATAAAATTAATAATAAAAAAGTTTTCCATATGGTGCGAACTTAAACAGACCCACTGTATATTACGGTAGAAAGGGATCCACAAATCCATAAATCCATACCCTACAGTACCATTCAGACTAACAGTTTTGATAAAGAAATGACAGTTATACTGATCGTGTAAGGCAAATTTCAAGGATTGATGGCCGAACTGATGTAAATTCTGAAATAAGACTGATGCAAGAATGATGAAGATTGAGAACATTCACGACTGTCAGTTCGTCTGATCGTCTAGAGTCTGCCATAGATAAGAGTAGAGCAAAGCCGCATTTTTAATTTTTTAACCGATTAGGCCAATGATACACGGAAAACGGGCTTTGAAGACCAATAGAATATTTAAACACGTCAAAGATTTATGCATTCATTATTCATAATAAGCACCTTAAAACTCTTTACATCCTTATTTTCATATAAAAATTAAAGGATAGATTTTAAATTCTGTAACCTCTTCTCGAATTTTCGATTTCTTCTGTTCACTTGTTCGTTGCTTTTACCACTGTCAGCATTTTTTTTTTAAATCAAGGATGTTTTATGTTTTGTCTCATCAAGTGTGTGTCAATTCCCGCTTTCAGATAGCACTGATGATGGCAATAGCCGAAAGCGCTCTGCTACAATATTTAAAAAAAAGTATTTACACGTAATACAAATTATCTTTTCTTCAATAGAATATTTATTACAATAAATTAAATAGGGCTTTCTTGTAGTCCACGTTGACTGTTATTATTTACAGATACGTTTTTTTTTAAATATATACTGGGACATTTTACGTTTTAAGGATTAGTTGTTCATTTCTGTAGGAGAGGAAGAGATGGAGAAGTGTTAAAGTAATTTATTCTATATTAAATGGTAGGATATAATATGAACCAATTTAAAATATATATATTATAATATTAATTTACTGAATTAATCTTTTTGTAATATCAACAGGTGTGGCACTCTGTTTGAAAAATAGAGATAGCGATCGTACTTATTAAACACACTTTCGCTATCGCTATTTCTCTTACAGAGTGCCTGTCCAGGTGACATTGTCACTTAATTTTTTTACGGAAGACGATAATATAAACAAGAAAGTTATATTTGTTACTTCTAATAAGCCGCAGCCACGCCAAAAATATGTTTGCAAACAATGTTCACGAACGTTCACAAACGTTTGCGAATGTTTGCAAATGCCATTGTAGCCACATAACAAGGCGTTATGTGATTGTAGCATTCGTTCCGCCTAGAAATACTCTCACAAATAACGAATAGCAAGAATTCGGAACATCGACAAACGTTTGCGATCGTTTGGGATTATTCGTAACCAGGTGTCAACTCTCGCGCTATACATTCACACCAGACACTAGGATTGCCACCTCTTCCGGTATTCCGGGAGTCTTCTGGAATCGGGCCTTAAAAAGCTTCGTTCGCCCGTCTCCCGGGTTTCATTTAATTTCTCCCGGAAATTCAGTTTACAAAACGCTGCACCTTTTATGCAAACTTTTCACCATCCATTTTTCAACAAATAGAAGCTCCATGCAAGAGTTTTCGTTCCTTTTTTGGTGAGCAAACACCTCGAGCCGCGTGCGCAGGAGGAATTTTTGTATGAATTGATTATATTTTATAAATTTTCTGAAATTTTGTTAACTATTATGCCTAAGGATCTTTTATTTATGTTACCTTTAATGGATTTTGTATGTAAATAAACGTATTTACCTTCAATTTTTTTTGGTCATTAGATTCCCGGAATCGTTGGTAAGGAAGGTGGCAACCCTACCAGACATGCATCTTGCGTTTCAGCATTTGCAAACATTCGCGAACATTTTGCCCGACCGGTGTTACCGGCGCTTAACAGTATTTTTTACATACCTGAGTTATTTCCAAACTCTAATATGGATCCCAAGATTGGCACACGCGGAGCGGCTGGTATCCAGTTACATTTTTTTCGTACACTTAATAATTTTAGCCATGAATATAATAAATATGTTAAAAAAGTTACTAATAAAATAGAAGGAAATATTTGGAGTAAATAATACATTTCAGAGATAACAATAACTTTGTTGTTGCCAAGCATATCTGTTTATGGCTAGACGGTCGATTGTTGACTGTGAGTAGAAGATAAAAATATAAGCTGTTATTATCGTGGAATTAAAAAAAAATTAAATACACTCAACAACAAATTTAATGAAACCAATTATGATACAAATTTAGATTTGCTTTGTTACTCAGTTAATAAAAAATACATTAAAATATCGTTATTAACTTTAACTAAGTTGCATGAGTACTTATAAAATTAACGAGCAATGATTCTTTTAGGTAGATATTTACTGCAATATAAATTATATAAATACACAGGGTGCTCCTTAATGATGTGCTAATATTTTAGGTTGTGATTTCTCAAGTCATTTTATGAAGAAAAGTTTATATAAACATATGTCCTTAACGGCTTAAATTTTTTGCTACAGGGTGTTGAATACTTTTTCTTTAATTCGTTTTTTGTAATATCTCAAAAAGTACTTTAGATAATATTTTCAATTTTGGTAAGTGCTGATCGGACATAAAACCACATGTTTTAGTTATAAAAGTTTTTTTTTTCATACCAGTGGCGTATCTGCAAACATGTCCTCTGATATTTTTTAGAAAAAAAGTGGTACGCCACTGACATTTTTCCATGTAGATATTATTTCTGATTAGCCTGGTCAATTCGACATAAAAATTGTCTCTTGCGTTTTTATCTTCGGAGACACCGTTCTTAATTAAAATAATTAAATTAACTTAGTTTCATTTTGCATACCTATTAAGTGGATGGTCATTTCCTACAATTTTTATTAAACAAAATTTTGCATTATCAATGTTAATAATAAATAGAAGAGCTAATTTAATTTAATTATTTTAATTAAGAACGGTAAGTCTGAGCAGAAAAACGCAAGTGACCATTTTTATGCAGAATTGACCAGGCTAATCAGAAATAATATCCACATGGAAAAATGTCAGTGGGGTACCACTTTTTTCCTAAAAAATATCAGAGGACATGTTTGCAGGGACGCCACTGGTGGGACAAAAGAATAACTTTTATAACTATAATATGTGGTTGTATATCCTATTAACACATGCCAAAATTAAAAATATTATCTAAAGTACTTACGGAGATATTACAAAAAACAAATTAAAAAAAAAATTCAACACACTGTAGCAAAAATTTTAAGCCGTTTAGGACCTATGTTTATGTAAACTTTTCTTCATAAAATGACTTAAGGAATCACACGTTAAAATATTAACACGTCATTAAGGAACTCCCTGTATAGAGGAATTTCTCAACAAAAAGATCAGGATCGGCGTCAGGAATTGATAGTTTATAATGGGCTCTTTCACTATTCTCAAATTTGATAGTTTTGGCATTTAAATTGTTAAGTCGGTGCTATTATAAGTGGTTTTGATCAATAAAACTGTTGCTGGGTCATACCATTAGTTTTTTTCAGCTCATTAAAAACCTGCTTAAATTCGAACAAATTTAAAAACCCAAAACAGGCGCGATCTATGACGTAGGTTCGAAAGAACGTTGCTACTGAGCATGCGCGGACTGGCGCATGAAAGCTTACAGGGATCGTATCGATCGGGAAACAGCTGTTCGTCTTTTTATGTTTTTGTTGACATCTGAAATAGTGTGGAATTTTTATTAATTTTTGTTTTGTCTTTTTCTTTACTTGATAATGGAACCAAGTTTGAGAAAGGATCTTCTGATAATCTTCGCAAGGTGAATGCCTAAATGGTGAACGACTTTTTCGTTACAAACTCAAACTTTTTCAGTGCTGAAGTTAAAAACAACAAAGTAAGTAGACTTTTTTGCAAATTATCCTTTAAACAACAAACAACCAGTGTATACATTATCTAAAATATTCTTTTTTTATGTCTTTCTGGCCTTTGCTTATACATAAACTAAAACAAATTTTAAAGTCAGATTATTTAATCTGAGGCTCGATCTGAGGTTAAAACTATCTTTTCCATTTATTACCAATGTATTTTTATTTACTTTTAGAGCACAAAAATCATCATACAGTGACAATGCAGTAGGCTATGTTCAAGTCAAAAGAGAAAATCATTTATGTATTATTGTACATGTTAAAATTACACCTGAACATAAGGTACGCAACAAAGGATACTATGTGGAAGCTACAATTGATTTAAAATAAGAGGTTATTATTAGTTGTGAATGCAAAGATTGTGCTGCCAGTGAAGGTAAGTCTATGATTTCTGTATTTAAATTTACAATGATATATTGGGTTACACTAAAGTAACCTTCGTAAAGTTTTCCATAAGTACACATTTTTGCCTTCAAAGTAAAAGTTAAGTAGGGTTCGAAAGAAGAAGATCTTTTAATTTGTCAAATGTAATGGTAAACCTTAAAATTTCATTTCAACGACTGCTTGCTGGACATTTATTTGTTATTTATACCAATTTATTGTATTTTAGGAGACTGTAAACATGGCATTGCCTTTCTTTTATGGCTACATAGGAGAAGTGAAGAGCCTTCAGTGACTTCTGTAATTTGTTACTGGAAATAAGCAATACTAACCAAGGTAGGGGATGCAAAAATGGACTTGGATTCATTAGTAAATAAAGCAGGACCAACATTGGTACCTTGGAATCCTCAAGTTAATATTATGGAAGTTACTCTAGGTGATGAAAAGTGTACAAATATTATAAATTATGCAAAAATGTGTTGGGAAAGCCAGATTTTCCCATTAATGTTAAACACGTAAAAGAATAATAATAAAGTTTAAAATGTTTATTTGCCATCTTACTTTATTGTAGGTAACCTTTTATAGGCAGGTTTCTTTTAATGCTTATGCTTAGCTCAACCAAAAATTTTATGATTATAATTAGTATTAAAAGAATAGTTATGTTGGGTTGAAAAAAGATTTTTTAAAATATATAATTCACCGGTAACTTTCACTGGACATAAATGACATTGGCAGGCATTATTTACTTACAATCAAAGTTGCCTGATTAGTAAAATAAAAATTGAGGTAACCGGGCCACTGTGATTGTGAGAAAAGTATTTCTACCAATGTCATGTCACCGTCAAAGTTACTGGTAAGTTAATTATTATTAAAAATCTACTCTATAGTCTACTTAATTTATATAAGAAAGTATAATTGGTCAAAAAATGTAGAAAGCTTAAGAAATAAGTAAATTAAAACGCATTTTGGTTGATACCCAATTTATTTTTATCACAAGACCCCGACAATCTGGTTTCAATACCTTAATACTAATAATATAAAATATAATAAACATAGCTTTAAAGGAACATTTTTATTAATCTCAGGTACAACTATAGAACAAATAGTGCAGTCTTGTTTCTAGCATGAACAAACTCCATTTTTCTTTTTTTTTGGCAGATCTGGTTAGCTGGCTTTTCAGTTCAGATGCTGGTGGACGCTTCAAATATAAATAAGGAATAACATCTGGCTTTAAAAATATTCTATTGCCCATAGTTTTATAGTGAATCCAATTAGCTGCATCCTCCTGAAGCTAAAACAAACATAAATAAGTAATATACAATTTAATTTAAAGAGACTTTCACACAAGTTATATTCATTTTTCATAAAACACTTACAAGTTTAGTTCTTTTCGTTTAAAAAAAATATTTTTTATTGCTATAGATGTCTTGTGCTGTTTAAATAATACTCACATTAAAATGGTCCTCACAAACCATATTATAAGGTTCGAGTTCGAGAGTTACGTGTGGGGCAATCCTAACCATCAGTCACTCTTTTCTTCTGATTAGTTGCGCCTCTCCTTTTGGAAATGATATGAATATTTTATTTGGAACGCTGACGCTGGTATTTGAGCAGCACTTTACAGCACAACGCTTAGGTTTTTTGGTAGACACTTTTATTTATACATGTAAATTAATTTAAACCAAAAATAAAATATCAAACCATTGAAATGTCAACAAATAAAGTGGGTTAGGATTTTTTTAATCTGTCATCCAAGCTGCCTTCTGGGATTAATTTCGGTGTTGCCAAATGTAAAATGTTTTATAAGTTACATACGGTCTAAGAAAAATATTGTGCTTAGAAGTTTATTAAATTTATTTTAAGACAAAATATAGTACTTGAGAAATGATATGGTAATTTTTTTATTATTCCAGATAAGTCCGTTTTGGACTATTATTTCTATTGGATTATTTTTCAGTCATTATTCGTATTACAATATAAACATTTTACAAAAACACTGGCAACATTGTCAAGTTCCATTTTCATGACGTAGTTTCGATAAAGTCCGCGTTTTTGTTCTAATAGTTTTTTTATTTATTTGTTTTCTCATTAATGGCTTAAAAATATCAGAAAGTAAAAACACAGAAAATTTTATTTTATTATACACTACAACCAAAATCATAATTTAGTGAAAGAGCCCATTGCTTATATTAGCCCGCCTTTTCTAATACATATGGGGTTACCCAAAAGTCCCCAATAAAGTTATTATTAATTAAAATAAAAAATCCAGGAAAAACGCTCCATCTATATTTTTTGGTTAAATATATTTTCCTACGACCAGAGTTGAAATACAAGGCACATTATTTAATTTAAACATATGATGCCAATTTAACAGACCACCCCTATTTATTAAAAAGAACAAATTTTGGAAAGCAGTAATTGTAAAGTGTTTAACTTATTTATCATGTATTTGTCAAGTGATTTCGAATTAGAGTGTGAAAATACGCCATCTGAAATTATAGAAAATTACAGAACAAACCGCGCTGAAGAAAATGTCATATATTAAACAACAAATCTTTATCGATAGCCATAGCGTAGAGACTAGAGCTCTAGCCTACAGATCGCAAGGTCACAGGTTCAAATCCCATCAGGGGTATTTAACTTTTTTTTTTATAAAAACATTAAATAATTTATAGAATTGTTTTGAATTGAAATATTCTTTGTTGGGTAGATTTTTTAAATTTATGTTTAATGCATCTTTCCTTGATTAAATTTAAAATTTTTCATTCTGGTTTATCTAGAAGTCAATCCAGAATTAGTTCTTCCTATAATATACAGCGTGATCAGTTAAGGGTATGGAGCGGCCATATCTCGGAAACTACTGGGCATAGAAATTCAGGAAAAAAAATAATAACTAAAGTGGCCATGACAAAATCCTGGAAATAATTTTTAAGTTCCGCATTTTGCTGCAAGAGGGCGTAATTGAGAAGTAAATTTTAAAATTTTACATATCTCCGAAAATCCCACATTAAGGTATATCTTTGATAACACCATTAAATAGCTTCAACAATTATTAATTAAATAGGCGCAAGCATGTCTATTAAATAAAGATGGTCATTTCCAACAATTTTTATAAAACAAAATTTTTTATTGTGAATGTTAATAATAAATAGTAGAACTAATTTAATTTAATTATTTTAATTAAGAACGTTGTGCCTGAGGAGAAAAACGCAAGAGACCATTTTTATGCAGAATTGACCAGGCTAATCAGAAATAATATCTACATGAAAAAATATCAGTGGCATCCCACTCGCTTCTTCATTTAATGTTTTAAAAGTTATTCTATTGGCGATAACGCTAAAATGAACGGATATATCGAGCTGCGTTTTAATATTTTTTCTAGCAAATTTTATCTACTTTTCGATTATGGTAACATAATTATACCATATGGTTTATTTTTTCAGAGTAAAATCAAAAAATGTGTTATCATTACGAATTGCGCCCTCTAGCATTTTTTTTTTGAGAACTATTATGGACAACTAAATACGATTGGTGAAAGTGCATACATTTCTCTTCCAAACAGTCTTTAGTTTGTTTATATCGGATAAGTCGTTTATAAGTTACAGCGATTTAAATGATTACACTTTCAACAGCTTTCCCCCCTCTTATTAAAGTTGGTACGCCAATGAGCATAAGACCAAAATGATGGATAATTGTCCAAGCTTTTCAATGGTGTTATTAAAGATACACCTTAATTTGGGATTTTCGGAGATATGTAAAATTTTAAAATTTACTTCTCAATTACGCCCTCTTGCGGCAAAATGCTGAACTTAAAAATTATTTCCAAGATTTTATCATGGCCACTTTAGTTATCATTTTTTTTCCTGAATCTCTATGCCCAGTAGTTTCCGAGATATGGTCGCTCCATACCCTTAACTGATCTCGCTGTATAAAATATGAAAAAATTAAGAAGTTAAACTAGGTACAAATAAAGGAAAAGCCTATTGACAAACTATGAAACCAGATATTAAGTGGATCCTAAGTATGCTCATTTCAATACTAGTGTTGATATTTTTTTTCAACACTAGTGTTAAAAAAATTTCTAGAATCAAAGGCTTTTTTAATAATTTTTTGTGGTCGTAGGAAAAATAGTGTACATTACTCGTGTGAAAGTGAATATTCTAGAACTCGGAGAATTTCCGCACTCGGCCTCGTACTAAATATCTCCTCGTTTGAAAAGTATCACTTTCATCACTTGTTATGTAATATACTATTTCTACTCTTATATGGAAATTTGCTGTTTCTTTTACACCTCAGTGCCGAGAAAAGTGGGCTATTCCAGTTAACTGTACGGCAAAATTTTATGTTCATCACTAATAGGGCTGCACAGTATTGCATCCAATAAAAATAAAATTTTCCATTTAAAAAAAAATACACGAACACACAATACTTAAAAATAATTTTTAGCAGATGACAACCACAAGTGATCCTAAAGAATATCTTACGAATATAATATTGTGCGTAAAAATTACCCTTTTCCATTGGAGACAACGCTAACCTATCATTTCGCTGTGCTTTGTATCTATATTTCTCACGACTTTGGAGATTTCCTATTAGTTGACAACATTGTTATAAAAATTAGATATTGTCATATATAGACATATATGAATATTCTATTTTATACAAAATTCCCTTTTTCTTATTATTTAAAGTTAATATTAAATATACCTACTGACCCAATTATTTGTTATCAAAACATGCAGACTGCAAGTATGCTATCTTAGCATATTGCCGAGCTTGCATTTTGTTACCAATCAATAACTGGGTTAGTTTATTGATACTGATTGGTATAAATAGCAGGCCGGTACTATGTAAAAGGGACCATTCGGGGGTCGGGACCATTCGGGTCTCGACCAGTTTGGTCAAGACCATTCAAGCCACGATCATTTGGGTTAGAAACCACTCGGTCGACACCATTCTGGGCAGATACGACTCGGTCCAGATAAGTAATATTGGGTCAGTAGCAGCGCAGAGTTCTGTTCCAAGTATCAGCCCTTTGCCCTAGAGAGCTCGTCCCTAGTTAATAATGTTGTAAGTAAAACCTAATTTTATGTAACCGTTTTAACTGCCGTTCCCTTATATAATAAAGTAGGTGTTTTGGAGACTTGTCGCCTTTAATTCTTCCCCACGTGACATTTGGTGGAGGCGCCGGGTTTTTGTTTTAAAATTTTTTTTTATTAAATATTCCGTTTCATCGAAATGTCCAATACTTACAAGTTATATTATTTTTTCTCAATTTTAACTAGTGGGGTTGTCTTCGTTTAATCAATTCTTAATAATTTATTTTTTCTTTAAAACACTATACTAATGTGCAAAACAATAATCGAAAATATCAATCACATAATTTATTTTTTTACAACTTTTACTCAAAAATGTAGCAGTTACAATAAACAGTTCCCCTAAGGAAGTTCGCTGGCACTGAGCGTGCAATGATACTAAGGGCAGTCAAAAAAGTACCCGCTACAACTACTATAGCACACCACAGAATGGCAAAATCACGCGACTGTGGTGCAAAGCAATTAGACACTTATAACTTTATTATTTTTTATCCAGGTTTTCAGGAAAATAGCAAGTAATTTAAATGTGTGTGCGTGTGTGCATGTGGGATATGATGTGATATATGGTGTGTACCTATGTGTGTTTTATGGCACTGGTTAAAACCAAATGGCCACCATCTTATTATAAAAATATAAATTATCTTAATATAAATTTGTAACTTTTGTGGTCACTTGGTATAGAAATATATCAAATATTAAATAAATAATTTGTTATTGTATCTAATAATATAAACATAATATTTTTTAAAAACATGACCGATTAATCTTAAAAATGAATAATAAGTAAATTACCGGATTACAAATACCGGATAATACATCTCCTGTTCTCTAAAGAAATTTGAAAAATAAAAAAGTTATAATATGTAAGAATAAATATTTCATATACATTTAAAACGTTAAAATCAAAATCAATTTATAATAACAAGCTATAAGGATGAATAATTTTTAAAAAACTTTCACCCAGGTTAAACTTAGTTGTTTTATATATACGATACGTATAAAGGATTTCGATTAGTCCATAATCTTGTTGAACTATAAAATTATTATACAGGGCGAGAGGACAAGTAAAATTCCATATTATCCAATACCTGACGAGGCATATAGCCAGAGGAGTAGTTGTTTTGGAATTTTGATTTGGTTCCTACGAGTCAAGCGTGACTTATGTAGCAGTAATTCTACTACTCAAATAATTTCAGTGTAGGGGAGCATGGAAGATGACTTGCAAATGATTGAATGCTTAAAAGTTGAATGCTTGCCTAAACATAAGAATTATATTTTAAAATAAATGAGTAGGGGAGCATGGAAGATGACTTTCAAATGCGTAAAAGTTGAATGCTTGCCTAACCATAAGAATTATATTTTGAATAAGTAGGGGAACATGGAAGATGGCTAGATGTAAAAAAAAAGCTGAATGTTCGCCTATAAAATGTATCAGAGGTATTATACTATATGAGGTAGTATGTGAGAGACATAAAAAAAGAGTTTATTACTGAGTTGAATGTTCGTCGAGGCAAAATAGGGATTTGCCATTGTTAGTGAAAAAAGAAATATAAAAGAGGTTATAAAGAGTAAAGAGTAGAATTAACAAGTCACAAAAAAGAGATTGTTTTTAATAATTGTGTAGCAAAGTAAAAGAAATCTAAGGAGATTGTAATAACAGGGTGAAAGTTAAAACAAAGTAAAGCACATTTCTTTAATCTGGGAGAACATTAGATACTTTTTAAACACTTGTTAAATTAAATGAAAGTCTGTCACACACCACTATATATTTAATAACTTGTTTTTGGGGACATGTTTCGACACTATTGGAGTGTCATCATCAGCAATAATTTTATGGGGACCTGGTTCATGTATCAAATCTGTTAGATAATCGAATAGGAGGTGTGAAAACCGTTTGGTTAAAATTAGGTTAAAATCTGTCTTAAATTAAAATTTTTGTGTAATATTATTTATTATATTATATACTTGTCATTGACTATGAATATACTGCTGGTCATTCTCTTTATTTCATGTAACCAATGGAGTCCACACGCTCCCACCTTCCAGCCCAGAGCAAGGAAAACACCCACAGATTGGCAGCCAGCATGTTATGCCAAACATGCTCCCACCAAGCCTCACACGGTACGGTACGTTGATGGTACTAATGCTTAACCCTGCAGTCAACCAGTACAAGTTGGGTCCAATCCAAGAGTTCGGTGGCCGAACTCGTAAGAGGAGGGAGATCCATAGCTACACAAACCAGCCACCGATATCAATCTTCTTGGTGCTGGTGTTATTAAAATACAGGGATGATTAAGCCAACAATCCCCTGAGCATGGAACCAACCCTTAGCACGAAACAACCAACTGTATCATGGAAACAATGAACTGTCATGTGGTGAGACTCAGCATCGCATTCTCCTTCAACAACCTGCATGGGAAATCGAAGGACGAATTACCGGAAACCGTGTGCGGGAGTGTGAAAGACAAAACTGTGTTAGGTGTGCGCTCGAAGAATCTGGTAGCGTGTTGGAACTCTATCGTGGCAATAAGACTTTTTTCATAAAAGAAAGCCAGCAGTGTACATTTTTTTTTGTATTATAAAGTGTATATTTTTTTTGTATTATAAAGTGTATATATTTGATTGTATTATAAAGGGCGTATTTTTTGTATTATAAAGTGTGTATATATTTTTTTTTTGTATGATTAAGGGCATATTTTTTGTATTATAAAGTGTATATATTTTTTTTGTATTGTTAAGTGTATATGTCTATTTAGTTTAAAGATTTAAAGCTAGGGGCTAGCTTTTTTTGGCCCGGGGAATATGTCATATATAGACATATATGAATATTCTATTTTATACAAAATTCCCTTTTTCTTATTATTTAAAGTTAATATTAAATATACCTACTGACCCAATTATTTGTTATCAAAACATGCAGACTGCAAGGATGCTATCTTAGCATATTGCCGAGCTTGCATTTTGTTACCAATCAATAACTGGGTTAGTTTATTGATACTGATTGGTATAAATAGCAGGCCGGTACTATGTAAAAGGGACCATTCGGGGGTCGGGACCATTCGGGTCTCGACCAGTTTGGTCAAGACCATTCAAGCCACGATCATTTGGGTTAGAAACCACTCGGTCGACACCATTCTGGGCAGATACGACTCGGTCCAGATAAGTAATATTGGGTCAGTAGCAGCGCAGAGTTCTGTTCCAAGTATCAGCCCTTTGCCCTAGAGAGCTCGTCCCTAGTTAATAATGTTGTAAGTAAAACCTAATTTTATGTAACCGTTTTAACTGCCGTTCCCTTATATAATAAAGTAGGTGTTTTGGAGACTTGTCGCCTTTAATTCTTCCCCACGTGACAATATCTCTGTGCCGTCCTTAAAGTACTGACGAATCACAGTTTATTGTAAATAGGAAGACAAAAATCACAAAGTCATGGTCTCAATCATTATCTCAATCATTGTTACTTTGGTCTCTTTGAGAAAATGGACGATTTTTTCGAACAGTTTATTGTATTTACCGAGGCTCCGCCTTCTTTTTAAGACACTAAATTATATAATATATATGTATATGGTACAATATGTTATTAATTTGTTCAATATAACAAAATATATACGCAACCATAATAGTATTATCAATAATGCAACGTGCTGAATGTGCATAGAAAACTAATTTCATGTAGCATTATTATTGAGTTTTACCCATATTTCTAATATGAGGATCAGGAGGAAGCGACAAAAACATTGATCTATGGATCCAATGGTCGTGAGTTCAAGCTCGGCAGTCTGCAAACTTTTTTAACAGACGGTTTATAAGCTTGATCGCAGAAAAAATATACTGTTCAACTTGACTGGATTGTCCATATCGCACTCGGAAATTTCAGCACTACGCCTATCGCGTCGTGTTCAATTTACTTCCTCGTAGATTAAGACATCAACTAGTATCCTAAAACAACTGATACATGGCCTGAAAATTTACTTTTCTAAAGTTAAACTTTAATAGTATATTACGTAATAAGTGTTGTAAAAAGCAATTTACGCACAAATAGAAAAGTTACTAATTCTATGAGTGCGTAATTGCATTACAACACGTATTACGTACCATACTTTACCTACGACCTACTTATTCACACAACATCATTTAGTTTTAGTTTTTCATCTTAACTGGTAACAATATTATTAATTTAAGAACGTGATAACATCAACGAGAAGGTATATATTGTAATAATTCTACAGTATGATTATTTAAATTTACAAATGTTATTTTTTATAATATTATTTATTCTCATTACAATAATTATTTATAGTTACAGAACAATTATTGAAGACAAAAGGTATATCGTTTCTTTTGCTTGTTGAAGCATAAGTAAGATTTACATTATTAGTTGCCTCAATGAAATTTTCATTAATACTATTAGTACTACTACTAGTACTTGCTATTGCAGATGATATTTTAGACGAATTGTTAGTTTGATTATTTAGGGAATTATCCACATACCCTTCAGCTACGGCTGAGGACTGCCATCCGCCGTGTCTTTTTAAATCTAATAAGTCACCACCCGCGTCAACAAGAATAGTCGCGGACGAGCGTCGAAAACAGTGTCCTGTATAATTCGCTGCTTCTGGTAGTCCCAGATATTTGGCTATTTCTTTTGGAACCTTTCCTAACTTGTTAATACCAACAGACTGTTTGGTACATTTTCCGTTTATATAGTTTAGAAAAAAAGGTAAATTTGGAGCTGTACTTACTGCAGAGCGAATGTTTATATATTTTTTAACCTTTGGGTAAAAATATTCTGACACCACAAAAGAACGTTGCCGTTTAGTTTTTGAATCGGGAATATTAATAATTAGATTCTTCCCTGTGTCTTGGATATCTGACGGTTTTATATTACGCAACTCTTGTTTCCTGCATGCACCGCTTATACCTATTATAAGAGCAACCTAAAAGACGATTTGAAATAAATTTACACATTTAACATTATATTGAGCTCAATATATTACCTTCATAAACAAATGTTTATCATCTGGTGCGTTTTCTAGAAAATCGTTTATATTCTTGCTTGTCAAAATCTTGGATTTTTTGGATTTAAAGCCGTCCGATTTTCTCTTTAGAAGAGCTTGTAATTTGGAGTAGTTTGCAATATCGACATTGTGATTTATATTAATTGTGGCCTTTAACATTGAGTAAAATGACCAAAGTGAGGAAGGCTTCATCGTTTTTGATAGTTCTTGGAAATATGCCATCATTACATTCTCGGAAAATGATTTAACGTCGTTTTTTAATCTCCATTCCATAAATCTTTGGTAAGTAAATTTGTATCGATATTCAGATTTCGCCGGTAACAAGTTGTTTTTAGCAGCTTCTGCAATTTCGCTAATATTGGGTGGAGTTAAATTTTCTATTTCACTGTCACTCGACATTTTTTATGTACCTAATCAAACTAATTTCACTTTATAATATTACTCACATACAAATTTGATCTACGATTATGTCAGTTTTTGAATAAGTTTGTTTGTATTGACCGTTGCTAAGCGGTTGCTAGGAAAACTGTGCGATTTTTTTACCAAGCTGTGCGATTTTTTTACCGTGCGTAATGGGAATCTTACATTGATCGGAAACGGTGTGTTTTTAAGTATTTACAGTAGTGGTCGTAGGTAAAGATTATTATTGTTTGTCAAACATTTTTGCTTCGGACTATTGAATTTTACTTCGATGGTAAGAGGGGGATATTCTTGATTTATTTGTAATTACAACACTATAATTTAACTCTGTACGAATACCAAATCACCGAATACGTCTTATCTTCAATAAATAAAAAAAAAAATTTCCATGCATTATTTTGTTTATTGAATATTATTACATAACATTACAGTATACACAGTGTGGCGCGTCGAAAACGAATCAGAGACATTTACTGGCAGTTCAGTTCATTTTTGGAAAAACGCTTAGACCCGTCAATTTTGTTTTCGAGGGGGATACAAAATTGGCAAGAAATCACGTTAATACGTGCAGCCCCCTGGGCGGGGGTGACACCACCCCTAAAATCTTAAATGGAAAGAGGGGTCGAGTGATACCTTATTTTAAAGGTCTTTCAATTCCCTTTACTACTAAACTAATGTACATGAATTTACATCATTATAAAGTTAATTAAAAGACCTTTAAAATAAGGTACCACTTGATCCCCCTTTCCATTTAAGATTTTAGGTGTAATGCCACCCCCGCCCAGGGGAGGCTGCACGTGTTAACGTGTTTTTTTTCCAATTTTGTATCCCCCTCCCCCTCCCGAAAACTAAATTGACAGGTCTGAGCGTTCTTCCAAAAAAAGAATTGAGCTGCCAGTAAATGTCCCTGTTTCGTTTTCGATGCGCCACCCCGTATTTAATATTTCTAATCACAAAACTGTTTTAAAATTTAAAGTTCAACTGTCTACGAATACGAAGTCACCATTATACGTCTTATCTTCAGCAAAGAAAAAACAAATTTCCATGCATTATTTTGTTTATTGAATATTATTACATAACATTACAGTATATACAGTGTGGCGCGTCGAAAACGAATCAGAGACATTTACTGGCAGTTCAGTTCATTTTTGGAAAAACGCTCAGACCCGTCAATTTTGTTTTCGAGGGGGATACAAAATTGGCAAGAAATCACGTTAATACGTGCAGCCCCCTGGGCGGGGGTGACACCACCCCTAAAATCTTAAATGGAAAGAGGGGTCGAGTGATACCTTATTTTAAAGGTCTTTCAATTCCCTTTAATACTAAACTAATGTACATGAATTTTACATCATTATAAAGGGAATTAAAAGACCTTTAAAATAAGGTACCACTCGATCCCCCTTTCCATTTAAGATTTTAGGTGTAATGCCACCCCCGCCCAGGGAGCTGCACGTGTTAACGTGTTTTTTTCCAATTTTGTGCCCCCCCCCCCCTCGAAAACAAAATCGACAGGTCTGAGCATTCCTCCAAAAAAAGAACTGAGCTGCCAGTAAATGTCCCTGTTTTGTTTTCGATGCGCCACCCCGTATTTAATATTTCTAATTACAAAACTGTTTTAAAATTTTAAGTTCAACTGTCTACGAATACGAAGTCACCATTATACGTCTTATCTTCAGCAAAGAAAAAACAAATTTCCATGCATTATTTTATTTATTGAGTATTACATCACGTTACAGTACTTATATCTATATTTAATAAAATGTAAACAGTCACAAGATTTATTTGCTTGTTTTAGCAGCAAATTGCTACGGAGCTCCTTTACCCTAAAAAAAATAACTTTATTCGCAAATTATTTCACAAATTGTTTAGTTTTCATTATTTCTATACAGGGTGATTCACGTTGAGTGGCCTATTAGAAGATCTGGGAGACGAGTAGCCCTATCTTTCTAAAAATTTGACAGCAGGCATAATTGGTTTTGGGCTTTTAAAACATTATCTTTTGAGGTTTTTGTTACTTCCGGTTATACCGGAAGTTAATGCCAACTTTGCCATTTCAAATGGAATACCCTGTATATTTTAACATTTTTGATTACCTTCTGAAAATCTAAATAACCTTTGTTAATAATAATCTATTCCTATCTTTAACCGTTTTTGAGATATGAATTATAAAAGGATTTTTTTGTGTAACTCCGAGAAGAAAGTGTAGTAACTCTGAAACTAATAAAGGTAAACATTTAAAATTTTCTAAGCTTTCAAGTAATGCATAGATCTTTAGTTTAAATTACTTAGGTTTCACGTTTTTTATACAGGGAGTTCTTAAAATAGTGCCAATGTTTCCATTTAAATAAATGTGCATAAGTCAATTTTTGCAAATGAAACACCCTATTTTTTAGCTTACTAACGCGTAGAAAATTAAATTTCCTATCTAAATGCCTAATATGTTACAATCCACATTTTTAGTGGTTTTCGAATTATGAGCAATTTAAATAAAAAATCTTCAAATTTCTTTTTGTGTTAATGCGACATTATTTTTGAAAAGAAGGCTTCGACTGGGACTTTCATTTGGCTTTGAATGGGAAATAGCTAAGCAACGAACATAGGCAGTTAATAACAAAGCTCAAAGTCAAACGAAAATCCCAGTCGAAGCCTTCTTTTCAAAAATAATGTCGCATTAACACAAAAAGAAATTTGAAGATGTTTTATTTAAATTGCTTATAATTCCAAAACGACTAAAAATGTGGATTGTAACATATTAGGCATTTAGATAGGAAATTTAATTCTCTACACGTTATGCCTACTTGCACCGTTTTGTCTAACTTAACAGTTAAATTAACTGACGAGTTAAAATCTAACAGTGAATTAAATCAAAACCACTTGCAGCGTACATTAAGGGTGCCTTGTTAAATTTAACGTGCCGATCTAGGAAATTTTCGTTGGGTTGGTATAAACACCTAACTTCATAATAGTATAATTTGAAGTTTGAGGTTATGGTATTTGTTTTTCTTTGGCCCCCAGTTTTTGTTTGGACAAATTTCCTGGTATTCTTAGATATTATTTTGTGATGGATGCAGAACCAGGTGTAAAACGGGCGAGATCATCAAATTTTTCCTCCAACGAAAAATCACACCTTATTAATATAATTGCAAAATACAAAAACATTATTGAAAATAAAGAAACAGACAAAAATACCAATTTTTAAAAAAACTCGGCTTGGGAGAAGGTAACAACTGAATTTAATGCCACATCTTCGGCAATATTTATAGAACAAAAGATTCAATAAAAAGATTTTATGAAAATAAAAAGAAAGAACTTCGAAAAAGGTGGCTGATGGTAAAATAGAACAGAAAAAAACTGGTGGCGGCCTTCCACCACCGGCACCTGATGAACCATTTGAGGATGTTCTGTTATCAATACCAATAAAAAAAAAACAGGCGGAATCTCTTAAAAAAAGTGAAGTTATCCAAATCATTAAATTGGTCTGCTCTGTCATAGATCCGTCTTAGAAACCCCATATCTATTATGTCTAGAATATCCAGATCATCTTCCAGCAAAACTTCTTCGAAAATATTCATGTCGTTATAAAAAAAAAACGGAAATAGCACCCGAAATACGAAAAAAGTTTTTACATTTTTATGACAACACTTTTTTTAGGTTAGAACCGTGTAAACTTATAGTTTAATGTTTAAATGCATTTAAGCCGCCGAAATTGGGGGTTTATTTTAACAGTAGTTTAAAGCCATTTAAACTTGGCTTAACTCGCGGTGCAAGTCAAAAATCAATTTTAAGCTACTGTTAAAATTTAAACCACTGTTAGCGTTACGGTGCAAGTGCCCATTAGTAAGCTAAAAAATAGGGTGTTCCATTTGCAAAAATTGACTTATGCACATTTATTTAAATGGAAACATTGGCATAATTTTAGGAACTCCCTGTATAAAAAACGTGAAACCTAAGTAATTTAAACTAGAGATCTATGTATTACTTGAAAGCTTAGAAAATTTTAAATGTTTACCTTTGGTTTCAGAGTTACTAAATTTTCTTCTCGGAGCGTTTTTACACAAAAAAATCCTTTTATAATTCATATCTCAAAAATGGTTAGAGATAGGAATAGATCATTATTAACAAAAGTTATTTAGATTTTATTAAGGTAATCAAAAATGCTAAAATATACAGGGTGTTCCATTTGAAATAGCAAAGTTGGCATTAACTTCCGGTATAACCGGGAGTAACAAATACCTCAAAAGATAATGCTTTAAAAGCTCAAAGTCAATTATGCCTGCTATCAAATTTTTAGAAAGATAGGGTTACTCGTTTCCGAGATCTTCTAATAGGCCACTCAACGTGAATCACCCTGTATAGTCTACCTTATTAGTAAAGATAGAGAGATACGGTTTTCGCGACACTATTCTAAAGTTATCCAGAAAAGTATGGCCTCCTACATTTTATAATAGAAGAGAAGTTCGATGATATAAGATCAAACCCGGTAGGAGACGTACTTTATATAGCTGAAGAACCTGGAGATCATGGTATGGATTAACAACACTAGCACTTTTTAGAGCAGCCATTAATATTTGGATGATAAAAATTTTACAAATTGAAAAATGTGTAACATTTCCTAATTACAATTTTAATGAAATTTATAACATTTATAAACTAAAGTTACTAACAAAATAGTGCCGTTTCCAAACTGTTTCTGAAAATTATTAAAAGTTACAGTAATTACCCTCAGGCACAAAATAAATAAGCATAGATGAGGTAAATTTAAATAAAAGAGATAATTCCTGCAGGCAATTATTACTTTTCCCTAATTTTTTGCTTTTGGCTTGGAACAGGTGCCGGTTTCCCTGTAGATTATCTGTATATAATAGTATAGACAATTTTTGTTGAACTAACAATAAAAAGCAATAAGTAGACAAACACATAAATTATTTAAATTACATCTAATTATTTTAACTACATTCCACAATATTAAATTATAACCACATTCGGCATTTATTTTTATGGATATCTGTAATTAAACAACTAATAGAGTAACCTCTACAAATATATTATTCTTGTTTATCTTTTCGTCTTCTATTAAAAACACCAGTAAAAAACACAGGACGCGATGTTCCCGTACGAAGAATTTAAAGAGTTTATTTATTTATTTATTGGTGCCAACAGGGATACAAACAGGTAAAAGATACCCACTGGAGTATCCACATAATACATTTAACATAATAAATCAATTTAAGTTTCTATATATGTAACAAAACAATACTAAAATATGAGTAGAACTAAATAATTTACATTAACTTGTATTCCGCACTAGATCGTTAATAACAAAATTACTCATATAAAATTAATAATCCATTAAAGAATTTTTGGAAAAAATAAAAATTAATCACCAATCACCTTTAACCTTACACATCTTTTAAAATGTTCTTCACTTGTCGCAGGGACATTGAGAAAAAGTCAACATTAATAGACACGTTGCTATTTCTCATAATCCTACATAATGGCGAGTGTTAAGCCGAATAAGTGTATCTAAATGGTATGAAAAATAGTTCAGTTGTCCTTAGATACCTCTGGGGGACATTAATATGGACTTGTTTAAGAATATCTGGACTTGGTATTAAGTTATTAAAAAGTTTATATAAAAAGAGTACATCAGTACTTTTTCTTCGATTAGCCAGGGAAGGTAAACGGAAGTGATTTCGAGCCAAAGTTATATCGTTTTTAGGAATATTAAGATGTTGGTTTTTTAATAGGTATTTAATGAATTTATTCTGAATGTTTTCTAACCTGTCAACATAGCTTTTTTGCCTAGGGCTCCAAACAAACCTGGCAAAGTTTAGTCTGCTCACAACAAAGGAATTGAAATTACTGCCTTAATATTGTGAAAAGGTTTACATTTTCTTATGATGTAACCTAATAGTTCGGAAGCAGCGTTGATCATAGATTCAACATGTTCGTCAAAAAGTAATTTGGAATCAAATGTAACACCTAAATCTTTTATTTTGCCAACTTTTTTCAAAGATGTATTATTTATGAAATAAGTGGTTGTTAGTTGATTTTGGTTTTGAGAGAAATTAGTTGACACACACTTGGACAGGTTGACAAAAAGGCCATTTTTATCGCAGTACCTTCCCAAACGATCCAAATCACTTTGTAGCTTATGACAATCGTCAATGCTCATAATAGATATGCACATTTTTAAATCATCTACGTAAAGCAGAAAATTGCAGTAATGAAAACAGGAGCAAATTTTATTTATGTATATAATAAAAACGTGGACTATAAGAACATTCTATTGGTCTTTCGAGTCCATTTTCCGCTTCTCATTGGCTTAATCAGTGAGAAATTAATTATCATGCAAATTCAACCAATGGACAGTATATCCGATCGCTCTAAGTCAACGCGCCGATACGGCTTCACTCCGTTATTATCTATATGTCAGGTTTAAAAGTGATCTAACATCGTAATATGGTCTGGCAACCAGCTACCCTCTACTACCGCAGGTAAAATTGTAACAAAAAGTATTGAATTAAAGATTGCTGTAGCCTATTATTTTACTATTTATTTAATCTATTACAGGCAATTGTCGCTACTGTTTTAAGAATTATATTTAATAATTTTTGTAACGACATCTTTATAAGAAAATAATGTTTATTCTAATAATTATGAAGAAGTAATATTAAAATATAAAAAATCATTACTTTATTTGATGAAAATAGAAGAAAAGAACCAAGAATATATCGCTTTATTATTCGTCCCTACACGACCAGATGTCAATCATAAAAAAATGATCTAAGTAAAACCATTCTTTAATATAAATCACAATAATATTAAAATTATAATAAAAATAAATTTTATACATTAATGGACTTGATATCATTTAGGACTGTTAGTAATATAGGTCGTGCAGAGTCTGTAATAGTTCACAAAGTGGGCGCATTTTTTGTTGGAGTTTTTATACACAAGAAAAAAATGTAAACAACAATGGTAGGTATATTTGCGGATTTTACTTTTAATTGACAGTTTTATCAGTCTAGGTTAGGTTAGGTTAGGTAAGAGTGGCAGACCCTTGGTTCTGACCAAACGGTCTCACGTAGTCCTGATTAGGTCCGTTGTGATACCACACGTGTTCCGTAGAACCCACCTTCATCAGATCACTGATGGTTTATGCGACGTAACCGCGGAAGGATTTTAACAACTCATTCAAACCAGCCACTACTGTTCAGAAATCTGCTCAGCCGTCCAAGTTGTAAGTTGTTTAGTTCCTCCAGGCTATCGAAAGATGATTCACCCAGAGTAGTGAACCTCCTTCTTGCGAGGCCAGGGCATTCACACAGAAAATGTTGAATACTTTCTTCCTCTTCCTCATCTCTGCAACTTCTGCAGAAGTCGTTAGTGGGTATTTGCATACGTTCGGCATGTCTACCGAAGAGGCAATGTCCGGTAACAACCGCAGTAATATTTCTCACGTCTTTTCGACTGTGTCTCAATAGCTCTGCGGTTCTCTTTTTATCGAATGTGGGCCACAGTTGCCTGGATGTACTACAGGTTGTCAACCCTGTCCATCTGTTCTGTGCAAGCTGCTTGGCCGTGTAGTCAATCTCCTCTTTGACCAATCCCAGTGGTTTGTTCACTGTATTGTCTGCTAGATCAGCTGGCATGCCTGCGCCCTCTCTTGCGAGCGCATCGGCAGCCTCGTTGCCATCTATTTTGGAGTGTCCAGGAACCCAGCACAGAATAACCCGATGTTGGTTGCCAAGTGTGCATAGATTGTTGCGGCATCGCTTTACGAGCTTTGATTTGACGCTGCTGGAACAGATTGCCTTAATCGCCGCCTGACCATCACTGAAGATGGTGATTGACGAGGCTACTCCCAAGCCAAGGTGTTCTTGCAGGATATTGACCGCCTTCTCTACTGCCAGTACTTCCGCTTGAAAAATACTACAATAGTTGGGGAGTCTATACGATTTCTGTATTTGTAAACTTTCGGAAAAGACCCCGGCTCCCACACCAATGTCCATCTTTGAACCGTCTGTGAAGATTGCGTGATCTGTTTTCGTTATATTCTGATTGCCTTCCCACTCTTCCCTACTCGGAATGAGTATAGAATACCTTCTATCGAAGCATGTTATTGGGACAGAGTAATCAGTCGGGTCTCGTAGATTATTCCCCGGGTGAATCTTTAGTATACTGCTGTGCCCGTAGTTAGTTTCCTTCCAGAATTTCGACTCTTTTAGTCGCAGGGCACTTTTTGCAGCTATACTTTTTCCATAGATATCCAAGGGGGGTATATATAACATGACCTCTAGCGCCGCTGTCGGGGTTGACTTAAGGGCTCCGGTTATTCCTAAACAAGCTGCCCTTTGTATCTTTGTTATTGACTTAGTGTGCACTGCTTTTTCCAAAGCGGTCCACCAAACCAGGACCCCGTATATTAATATAGGTCTTATAATAGCCGTATAGATCCAGTGTACTATGTGGGGTTTTAGTCCCCATTTTTTTCCAATTGCTTTTTTGCAGGCATATAATGCTACCGACGCTTTTTTAACTCGTTCTTGCAAGTTTATGCCCCAGTTTAGCTTGGAGTCAAGTACAGTCAAGTCTAACAAAATTGTAGTTTAACACAAGTCATATACAGGAAAAAGAACAAAACTATAAATTCAAATAAAGTCCTTCGTTGAAAGTGTTCACTATTCACAATCTCAAATATTTAATTTTAAATTCAATAAGTAAAAATTAAAGCAATTAATTTTAAATATTACAGATAAGATTTATTTAATTAAAAAAATATAAATTTGTAGAGTAAACAATATACGAATATTTGATAAAATAATTTAAACAATTATATAGTTTTAATGAAGCATTTCACTAAATTATGATTTTGACCCTACCAGCAAAAGAAACTTTTAAGAGTCATAGAATAAACACCTAATCAAATTTACCTCTTATTATTAAAAGTTGCCACCATTTTTGGGTTGACCGGTGCTTGTAGGCGAGAAGTAGATAATTAATGATATAGAGAATAAAGAGTATTTAATAGTCGTCAAAATTATTCACAGTAAAAATACCACTTCGATACGCTTTGTAGTATCCAATAAGGGATAATAACTAAAACTATCGAGAATACGTAAATTTGAGAAAACCATGCACTCAGCAAAGGCGGTTTTTTGTGCAGTATACACAAGAAGTATGCAGTACTCAGTGCAGATGTGTTTGAATAAATGTGCCTTCAGAAATAGCTGCATATTCACAACCAAATTCAAAGCAGTACATAGGATCATAGATCTGAGGAAGAAATTACTAATATCAAGAGGAAGCTGGAAATCGAAGACGGTCGCCAAGAGCTACGGAGATTATTCCACATATAAAAAAAAAAAAGGATATTTCAAACAAAATATTGATTGCCATGAACAACTACCCTTCTGAGTTGAGTCAACCATGAAGTCATATAATAAGTGCTTCCCTAATCCACCAGGTAAATAAAATTACGGATTCTACATTCAATCGGCAAAATATTAATAATTGTTCTTTTATTAAAACTATTAATAAGAAATAACTCAATTGTCTATAAATACAATTACTACGTAAGTTGCTGTTGCAATTCTTTCAAGTTTAATTTAAGATTCTTTAAGAATAATAATTATTTTTAGGTTGTTAGCTGACTATATTAAAAAAAAGTTCCGACGCATGCAAAAGTGCTTTTCCGTACTTGACTGCTTGCCTGAACTTAGAGTCCTTCGTGCAACGGCAGTCGTCGCTTACGAAAATATATCACTTTGTGCACTTGTTAGGCAATAATTGATGAGTCTATAAAAATTCCCTTACTTTTTTCGGTGGCTTTAAATAAAGAGTATCTTCAAAAACCACTAGAGGCTCCAGAGATCAATTTTTATTTTAGAACAAAAATGAACTTGTAGTACACTTAATTTTAATTATTTATCGCTTCTCACCCCATAATAATCCTTTTCGGACATTATTTTTTCAGCTCGGGCTCCTACTCCTCGAACTGGTGCTTCCATTCCATGAATTAGGCGATAAACTTCGGATTTCTGAAGATAATCTAGATTCTTTGCTGGTGGCTCGTACTTGAGGAAGTTGATGCTGTAAATAAATATTTTTTTAATAAACTCAAAATACCCAAATCTAATAGTGTGTTGTTATTTTACACATAAAAAGAACTAATAGCCCTATAGAAGGGTTTAGGACATTTTTATTTTGAAAATTTTTAAAAAGTATTTTGAAAACTGAAGTTATAAATTTTTTGTGAAAAATATCATATTGTAGAAACCTTCTTTAATATGATATTAAAGAAGGTGAACAAGAAGAACAAGTTTGTTTCTCATTCAGTTAATGCATTACCGATTTAATACCTATTTGAAAAAAGTAAATACTATTTAATGTACTCTCACTAAATTTTGATTTTAGTTGTAATGTATAAAGAAATAAAAGATACAATTTTGTCCTTTAAAAGATACAATTTTGTCCTTTTTGATATTTTTAAATAATATAATAATAAATAAAAAAACAAGTATGAAAAGTTATCCAATAGAAATAAACTGCTGGACAATTCAAGCGGACCGAGCTAATTGTTAGGTGAACTTTGGAGTAAAATATGTTACGAACGAATAAAGCTATCGATGCGCGGTTTGCAAAATTTAAAAAAAAATTTAATTCCTTATGTGCACATATTTTCCGATTTTTTTCTACTCCTAACCTTTAACTGTCTACAGGGTTCAAAGAGAAGTATGTTTTTTTTACCAAAGTACCGGATTTCCACAAAAATAATTTTAAAATATTTTGGATGGCATTTTCTTTATCTCCTATTTATAGAGAACAAAATAAATTCTCAAATTTTTGATATCCCTCTTTGTTCATAATATTTCGATTTTTTTCTCAACCCCTGTAAATTTCAGGTATTTTTGTCATTAGGCCTTACAATGTTTTGTAAGAACGGGTTTTAGTAAGTGATTATAACTTCTTAGGACCACCTCTTTTGCAACGAGTACATTTTAATTTCTTGCGTTTCGTCGTGAGCAGTTATCCTGGCACGAAACACACGATGTGTGGAAATAGAGGCATATAAAATGAAAAAAATAAAAATAAAACCGATTATGGGTACGCCACTGGTCACGACGAAACGCAAGAAATTAAAATGTACTCGTTGCAAAAGAGGTGGTCCTAAGAGGTTATAATCACTTACCAAAACCCGTTCTTACAAAACATTGTAAGGCCTAATGACAAAAATACCTGAAATTTACAGGGGTTAAGAAAAAAATCGAAATTTCATGAACAAAGAGGGATATCAAAAATTTGAGAATTTATTTTGTTCTATATAAATAGGAGATAAAGAAAATGCCATCCAAAATAATTTAAAATTATTTTTGTGGAAATCCGGTACTTAGAAACTTTGGTAAAAAACATACTTTTCTTTGAACCCTGTAGACAGTTAAAGGTTAGAAGTAAAAAAAAAAATCGGAAAAAATGTGCATATTAAGAATTAAATTCTCTTTTAAATTTTGTAAACCACGCATCGATAGCTTTATTCGTTCATAAAATATTTTACTCCAAAGTTCACCTAACAATTAGCTCGGTCCGCTTGAATTGTCCAGCAGTTTAGTTGTCCAAAACAAGCTTATCCGGAAAAATGAAAAATTCATTGTAACAAAATAATTTATTATAGCATAAAAGGTTTCACATGTGAGAACACCGAAATTATTGACAGCAGACCAAGCTGATGAAATGACAGTTTAAAAAAGTTTAACCTAGGTTATTTGTCGATCTTTCTGCTCTATAAGCAAATAAATAAAAGAACAGTTATTTTAAACAAAAATACATCAAAACTCCACAATAATTCGGATGTAAGTATGATGTAAACAGAAACATCGACATGACGAGGTAACGATATTCACTAAAAATTTTAATCGGATCGACGTTATCGAGTAATCGCGCCAGTTTTGCTTTTTTAAAATTTGTGGAAATTATGCATGCAAAATATTCGTGGTAGGACCTAGCAATAGTTTTATTAGTAATAAACTCCTAATATAGCACCGACTTATCAATTAAATACCAAAACTATTAAAAATGAGAATAGTGAAAGGGCTATTATCCTTTAGAGGTAAAATGGATACTCAAATGACTACGTATAATTTACCCCGCAAATTTTTCCACACACACATTAGTACAATACAAAATCTCTGCGAAATTGGCATTCTGCTCGTGTTCTTAATGGAATAAACAACATAAAATAATTTTATTATTCATTGTTGTGTTGTTTATTATTATTTGATGTAAAAAATATAAACATGTTTACCTACTAATAGTAGCGGAATACACAAGGTTAAAATAAATAAAATTATAAAATTTAATTAATGTTTTTTGTAAGTTGTTACCTGCATAATTATTTCATCAAATTCTAGCTCTTATTACATCACTCAATCTTAGCTTATAATCCTATAGACGAAATTCTAAATCTTTAAACTATAAAGTCTACATATTATATGGGGTATTTTGTGTCAAATCAGACCTATATTTTCTTTTAAAGGAAAAAGGAAAGACAACAAAGTCTCGGTCTCAGCAAATATAATTGTGTGGTTACACGTGTTTCACCCTTTCGGGCATCATCAGACCTAAAACAAGAGACCTAACTAACAGATACACGAATAATTTGAATCTGATGATGCCCAAAAGGGTGAAACACGTGTAACCACACAATTATATTTGCTGAGACCGAGACTTTGTTGTCTTTCCTTTTTCCTTTAAATCTATATCCGGTCTCTTTGAGAATTATGGACGATTTATTCGACTATATTTTCTTGATCGTTCTAAATTTCAACGATTTTTTTAGCATACCAACAATTCCAAGAACTTCTCTGTACCAGTTCGGCTGTTCGATTAAAGCGTTTACTTATGAGGTACATATTTGTAATTAATGGGATAGAAGTAGGTGATAAGGCTTGAATAACACATAAAAATGACATAAAAGTAGTAAAAAAAATTACTTACCCAATGTTAGTATCGAAGTAAAATATTTCTTCCTTTTCTTTAGTTTATGTTAAGTGGTGTTTTTCAATTTTAAAAGGTGTATTTGGGTGCTTCTAAATTTATTTTTTAAATACATGAAAATGTATGTCTTTACGGCAATGTTAAATACGAGGATCATAGAAAATACAATACGCCACTGCTTTTAACGTATAGTATTTTTTAGATGAACTAGATAAACAGTCAACATTTTTGGTAATTACCTTGTTCCTTATCGCGCATATTTTGGATGTAAATATTTTTGAAAATAAATATAAATAAAACTAGAGTTTATTAAAATTTTGTATTTTGTCGTTTTGAGGGATGTCCAAATCAAGCTCTGATATTAGTTTCAAATCAAAATAATCAGTAAAGGAACTTTAAACTCTAAATTATTATTTTAAATCCCTTATAAATCCGTACGCCAATGGTTTAACTAAAATGTTAAGGAATAGAAAAGTGCATCCCAGTGTCGTAGGTAACCACACCAAAATTCAAAGCAATCAATTCGGAAATGCCAAAAATATAAACGTGTTTCCATTATAAGTGGAACACCCTGTATATTGTATAGATATAATTTTGCTAGAAGCTGGTAACTGTGAAGAACACTTAGAAATATTAGTCGCATGCTCTTAAGAAAATTCACCATCCATGCAGATCCTCGTAACCGAATTTAATAATTTTACAACAGGGTTTTTCCAAATATTTTTATATTAATACGTCAAAGAAGTCATTTTTCTACTTGGACTCCTTAGCTTCTGACCCCCTCCACATGGGGGGGAATCAATTTGAAGCGTCTTAAAAGTTTTATAACTTGTGTATTTCGGGAAAATATTTTTTCATATACAGGGTGGCTTAAAAAAGTGTCCTAACAAAAAGTTATATAAAAGTATTTTTTTGGAACACCCAGTATTTTATTGCATATTTAGGTTCGTATTGAAGTCCTTTATCATTGCTTAAAACTTTATTTAGTTTGATTTGGTAGTTTAAGAACAATAAATTAAAAACTAAAAAAGTTAAGTTTTACGGTGCTGGAAAAAATCAATCTTGCATTGGGTGAGATTTACTACAAGGGGTTTAGAGATATTATGAATCTAATAGTGTCTATCTATTTTATTAAGGGTGTTCATAAGAAGGTTTCAAAAACCATACATTTCAAAATAGTTTTTCAAGACAATTAAATGTAGAATTCATAAAAAAAAATTTTGTAACAAGCATTATACGTTATTTCCAGCCGTTTTCGAAATAATTTCAAATTTTATAATTATGATGTTTAAATGGAGTTTTATGATTAAATTTAAGCATAGGCGACCAGTTTAAACTACCTTAAATGTTCAAAAGTATTTAATTTTATTCTGTACACAAGTCAACATGTTCTTAAAAAGATTTGTTTATATCCCTTAATATTTCAGATAAAATACTAGCAAAATGATGTAAAGTTCGTAAAGGTTATGCCTTAAAACCAAGGTAGACTTTGAAATAAAATAGAAGTTCATTTATTTATTATCATTAAAGTAATTTAATTAATTTAAAAAAATTGGCATTAAGGGCGCCCTCACGAAGTACAAAATCATATTAACTATCATCTTATTTAAAAATATTTTTAATTTTTTAGAATTTATTTGCTCTAAATACTTTTTAGTAGCTTGTCAAATTATAATAAATAAATTAATATTTTATTTCAAAGCCTGCCATGGTTTTAAGGTATAGCCCTTACGAATTTTACACTATTTTATTAGTATTTTACCTGAAATATTAAGGAATGTAAACATTTATTAAAGAACGTGTTGACTTGTATACAGAATAAAATGAAATACATTTTGAACATTTATTTTTATAAAATTTGTATTTATTTTGAAAACGGTTGAAAGTAACTTGTATGTTTGAATTACAAAAAAAAAATATTTATGTATTCTATATTTGAGGAGCAACTGTGCAAAACGCATTAAATCCATAATAAAACTTAAAAAACTACCTGTAAGTTAGAAGAAAAACTAAGATTTTCATGTGGCGCAGAATGATTTATGTAATAGGATTAAAAAAGAATATTTCCTTTTTTAATCTAAATTTTCGATTTTCATGACAATATGGTATATTTTTTAGTGGATTTACTGCATTTTGTTTAACGAGAATGTGAATTTATGCCATTTTGCTAGGTTAGTATGGATTTATTCCTTTTTGCTTATTGCTTGTTTGGATTTATTGCGTTTTGCTTGAAGTAATTAAGTTTACATTATTTTATAAGGCCAATAAAATTTAAAACTTCAGTGAAATAATTATTAATTATATATATAAGATAATTAAAATAAAAGAATGTAAACACTTTAAATAGAAATTATTATTCTTTTTTTGGATTTATTTTACTTTGTTTAAATGCGAATTGGATTTATTGCACTTTGCTTAAACGTGCATTGGAATTAATCCGTTTTGCTTAGCTGAGTATTTTTAATATGGCTATTTCTAATTGATTTATCGCGCTTTGATCAAACTGGGTTGTTCTAATGATAGATTGACTAAAAAGCACTACATTTTTATATTTACCTTGAAAATTATAAAAAAAAGATTTAATGCGTTTTGCACAGTTGCTCCTCAATTAATAGCTACATAATATACTTGAGACAAATTAATTAAAAATGTATGGTTTTTGAAACCTTCATATGAACACCCTGTATAAAATAGCTAAACATTATTAGATTCATAATATCTCTGGCCCTTTGTCATAAATCTCACTCAGTCCCATGATTTAAAAAATGAATTTGAAGGGTTTTTTGATTTTTTTTCCGGACTTTATTCTTTTGCACAAGATTTTTAACCATAATTAACTAACCAGAAAGTTCGACTGTGACATAAATGGCATTGACAGGCATTATGGACTCACAATCCAAGGTACTTGATTAGTAAATTAAAAATTAAGGTAACCGGAAATGATTGTGAGAAAATCATTTCTGTCAATGTCATGTATGTCGAAGTCAATCTTGCTGGTTAGATAATTATAATTAAAATTTTTTGTGCAACCCGACATTAAACTACCAAAGCAAAATAAATAATATTTTGGGTAATTATAAAGGGCTTCAATACGAACCTAAATCTATACTGGATGTTCCATTTAAAAAATACAACCTCTTGTTATCACACTTTTTTGGGCTACCCTATATATGGAGAAATCTGAAATGAAAATGAAATTCCTAACTTAATTTGTAGAGGAGCTATAAAAGCCTGACGCACAAGTACAGGACCCTGTATAAACAAGGCTTATATTAATTTTTCTCACAGTGTACTGAAAAGTTCTTTGTATGTATACATTACTTACCACTCTATTTGCCACTTTGCTGGGTACCATGTAGCAGTTTGATTCTCTGGAACTGTACACAATAAAAATCATGCCATCAAACTAAAATCAAAATTCATGTAATTTTGGAATGTCAACATTATAAACAGAATCATAGTTATTTGATGACTACTAAAAGTATATACCAGATTGAAACAAATATTACCAATAATATAAATGCACAAGAATACTGATGTCGTTAAAATTTCTGCTGCTTTTAAATAATTATTGGTAAAATAATGGTCGCAATATGATCAGATTTAGCAGAAATATAGTATAATTTAGCCCATTCCTGATTAGTGGATCGTCAAATTAATGCTGCTGGCTGGGAGTATGAACCATAGTTTTTTTATTCTCAGTGGCGACTCAAATTGATAAGTTATAGGAAGAGAAAAATCAAGTAATCGTCCTGTCGAGTTCATCAGTAAAGCTTCTCACCCGTATTTACTAAAGGAGTTTAAATTTAGACCAATGAAATATTTAGATCTTATACAGCGGGTTGCATAAAGAAAAACCGTTTTCGGTTAGCCTAACCGCATATTAAAAAGACAAAATTTAATCAGAGGCTTGCAAGGCCTACTGCGTGTTTGAGCAAAATTGCGGTAGATTTTACAAAAAATGGCTGTTAGTACTGTTAGATGTTCTTGTAAAATATAAGATTATTTTGCACATATACAAAGTTGGCCTTGCCAGCTTGTGATTATATTTTGTCTTTTTATTACGCGGTTAAGCTAATCGAGAACTATATTTCGTTATTCAACCCGCTGATAGTCTCCTAGTTGTGTTTTCATCGTGGCATTATTGTAATATGCCATATGATGCTTTTGTGCTAAATTAATTTTTTTATAAATAAATTGTTTTACTTAATAACTCTACCGGGATGTGGTTGCAAATACATGTTTAGTTCTATTAAAGAACACAGTATGTGCTAAAATATATTTTTTTATAAATTTAAAGAAAAATCATAAAAATATATATGTTACCGGCCAAACCCGATTTCAGGATAAACTAGTTTTGCCTAGACCAAACCAGTCTATCCTAAAAGTTGTTCAGGTCTGGTCGGGTTTGTTCGGGTTTCTTTAGGTTTGTTCGGGCTTGTTAGAATACGAGCAAACCCTAACAAACCCGAACAGGCCTAAGCAAAACTAGTTTATCCTGAAATCGGGTTGGGCAAAACTAGTTTATCCTGAAATCGGGTTAGGCAAAATTAGTTTATCCTGAAATCGGGTTTGGCCGGTAACATATACAATACAAAACTTAGTTGACTTATTCTGACACTTTCAATTTAGGACGGTTTTAAATTTAGATCCCTTTAACGACTGTATATGTCAATAACAAGGTTGGTCTTTACAAAAAAATGATGTTGTTAAACCTATAATACTAATATAAGCCTGCCATATTATAATTGATTTCGAGGACATTGACTGGAGTTAGGGGCCCTTTACCGGAGTGAAAATTTAAATTAAGGATGTTTATCTAATATCTGTTTCATATAGGTCTATTCGAGTCTATTCTGCCGTCTTAGTGAAAACCGCGGTAAAGTAAGAAATTAATATTAGTTTGTTTTTCTGACCGTTTTAATCGATTAAAATGTTTGTTTTTCTTGGGTTTTCGGTCACTCTTGAATAAAAGATTTTTCTTTATAAGGGGTTAACGTTTCGGTTTTATTGAGAAACCATCATCAGAACTATAAAAAAATATTTGTCTAAACAATCAAAAGAGAAAAGAAAAATTATTGTATAACAAAATATAAAAAAAAAACTATAATCAAGTATAAAATATAATCGAGTATAAAATATAAGCTAAACATACCCTTGTGTTTACCTTATAATTTATACTTGATTATAGTTTTTTTAAAATATTTTGTTATACAATAGTTTTTCTTTTCTCTTTTGATTGTTTAGACAAATATTTTTTTATAGTTCTGATGATGGTTTCCTTCGCATATTACTCTTTGCTAATATATATATAGAGTTTATACATGGTAACCAAAAACACAGCAGCGTTGTTTTGGAGCAATTAGGTCCAATATTTAAAAAATTCCTGGACACGGGAACAAAAATCTTGAAATGACCAAACTAACAATCAAGTGCCGTTATTTAAATAAAAGCCAGTAAGTGTTATGTTACTGCGTTCTTCATTATGAATATGACATAACTGCATTTTCGGTTAGCAAACAATGACGTTTTTATATAAAAGAAATAATAATTTATGCAGTAACCACAGAGTTACTGCATTTTTTATTATGATTAACTAGGTACTGCACTTTTGGTAGTAATTGATGATGTATCAATACCCTTTTAGGATATTACTAATTTTATTTTTTGCTTTTAGAGATAAATATTGGATTTTTTAAAATGAGACCATGCTAGGAACATAAAAACAATCCAAAAAATCACATTCAGGCAAAACCTAAAAATCGACAAAAATATACTTTACTGCGTTTTTAACTATGACGACAGTATTAGGTCCCGTTTTGACAACGTAATATAAATCTTAAAAGGCTTCTGCGATCTGAGAAGGAATGAGAAAAACACAATACAGTCCTGTTGATAACAAAACTGGAAATAGACCGTTTGCCATAGGGTTGACTCACAACCGTCGGTTACTCGACTTTGGCTAGTAATAGTGTGTATTCTAACGTTATGAAAGAGGTAATTTTAAATGAGATTGAATTACTTCTAGTTTTAAACAATCCTTTTCACGTGAGTATACTCCATTTATTCTACGGCTACAAATAATTATCAAAAAAAAATCCTTTGAATTGTATTTTATATTTTGTCGGTATATCACTACTGCGTTAAGACAAGTGGAAACAGCCGACCTATTATTCTTCTATGCCTAGACACTTGCTATGTTCAATGGATTGTCTAACCTATTTTTCTTTCCTTAATTTTTTATCTGTCATAAGAAAACCTAATACTCCTCACAAATACAAGAAATGTATGCAAGTGTATGTAATGTGCTTTACTCCACCCAGCATCCGAATTCCCTCAACTGGTCTCGAAAGTTTGATGTTTTTAATAAATAGTATTGCTGTCAAACTAGCATCATCCATTTAAACTAAATAGTGTTATTGAAAAGTACTATGAACTTCTAATCCTAGAGGACCATGAAAGTAGGGTAAAGTCGCCAAAATCGTACCGTTGCCTAAATCGTACTATTATAAGTTTTTAAATTAGATGATAAATTATACGACATCTGTCGGACGTTGTTGTAGTGTCTAACTAGTGCCAGTAATCGTTTTGAAGCGGTTGTGTTTCGTTTAGCGGGAAAAGCAAGTTAAAAGATTTCGGCTATTTTCATGTTAATTTTGTTGATTTTTTGCAAGGCTCTATCTCATTGGTAAGTATCATTTATACAGATGTTTTTTTTTAGTAGCATAGCCTGGGAAGTTCTTGTAATTTTGCAAAAATCGAATTTAATTTTAGATCTAAATTGGGGTTAGAATTGTATTATTTAATATTTTGATTGACAGTTTTCTAAATCGTACCACACACGCACATGAAAAGTGTTCCATCGTCACACATCTTAATAAGGACTACGTGTGCGACTTTTGTTTGTAGGTACATAAAATGCTTACTATAAACGATAATTTTGTGTAATTTCTTTTCTTTTCAACAAACTGTACTAATTTTTATTTAATATACCACAAAAAAAGACTGTGGTACGATTTAGTAATCCTCTAGTACGATTTAAGTAACCAGTTTCTTAAATCGCACCATTTGCTATTCCTTACAAAAACAGCTGTTTTTTTTTAAATTAAATAAAAAATAATATTTTAAAAATTGCAGTTAGGTGTCCAATAGACCGATCTATTGTTTTAGATCAAAAAATATATATTTCATTTATCAGTTTATAAAAAAAAAATTAAAACCAAAAAGTGGTACGATTTAGGCAACCTTACCCTACATTTCAACCTATGTTTTTAGTACGCGTTTGATATAAAGCATTTTGTAGCCAAGTTAACCGTGTTTTTTTTTCTTAGTTTTATAGTTAATCGTAGGAAAAGTTACAAACTAAATGGCAGCAATAGAGAGGACCACTCCATTTGCCTGTAAACTCTCTCACTCGCTCCTTTTAAATCGATTTTGTTGCATACTTTTAAAATTATTGCAAAACGGTGTCAGCTTTCTTGGCTGATTCATTTTCTTGACCAAACAATAACGTTACAAATGAAACAGTTTTAATGCATTGTGAAGCGTGGCCTGACAGCGTTTCTCAACTGCAATGTGTCAAATAAATGTCACACCCCCTTTATCAAGATTATGTATCTAATATACAGTATTCACAGTGGTTTTTTACTCGTGCGTAATTGTTCACTGATTAAGTGATTTACATCTTTATTTTGTATGTTGATAAAGGTGAATAAAAAGATAATGCAACGTCTTGCAGGCACTATTTTACGTCGTTGCCAATAAAACGTGTTAGATAAAGAAAAAATTGTTAGAAAGAGTTGCAGATCTATTTAATTTTATTAAGTTTGTTGTCCATTGACTTCCGACGTCATTGTCATCTTTAGGAACTTTTATTATCGCTTTCTTGTGTTTTCGGTAAGTAGTTTTTGATACGTATTTGTTTAAACGGCAGAAGAGTTTTGGACTTGAATTATCTTTATTTATTTTGAATCACAACGTTTCAACAGGTAAGTATCTTCGGTCGTCTTACCAAATACACTACTATACTAAATAAGTATGGTAACTACAGCTCTATTTATTCTAGTTAGGTGGAGTGACTCATAACTATATGTGTGGAGTAATGCGTTTAACTCTTACGTATTCTATTTATACTAGCTAGGTGCAATAACGCATGACTGAGATAAATCATGCCATGCTCATACCCGATGAGTCATGCGTTCAACACATGTTTTACTTATTCAAAACTCTTCTGTCGTTCAAGAAAATCATTGTCTCCAACCTTCAAGCAGACATATATTTATTTGTTGTAAAAGAACTTTTACTGGCATGTCGCGAAAAAAATTACGGCGGTGGCTAAAGTCCTCTAAATGAAAATATTTATGCTAAAAAGTTAGATATTCATTTGTTTATAAAAATATTGTGCAAAGTGCTATTAAACGATGTATTAAATGTATGGATAACATGGGTTTTTTACTGGACTTAAATATTTGATTCAAAATGTTTAACACTTTTAGGAATCCGTCCATCGGAACATTAGGAACATCTATTATAATATTTATGAAATTAGATTTTTTTACCATGTTTCTTTGATTTCATTACTACAATGTTAATGACGTATAAGTTATAATGCGCGGCTAATTATTCACTGTGAATACTGTAGAGTTTTCTAAACACATTGATCTATATGTGCGCTTTTATACATTAATGGCGGCTGATGCCCTGATGCAAAAAAGCGCAATTTTTTTAACTAAATAAAAATAACTGAAATGGTTACTTAACTGTCCAATCATGATCAGATTCTGTGTAATAATGTATCGTTCCTTATCCACACATTTAACGAACTGTACCTGTAGACGGGTTTTTCTTTGTCCCCCCACGGCCATATTTTATTCCAGTGGTTGACCTGAAAAGATGAACCGCTTTAAAAATCAATTTTGTTTTTGTTGCCTACCCTTTAGTTCTCCCCACGATCACTTCCGAACAATCTTCAATAGTTCTGGAAATTTTCTCATCTGTCATTTTCCGTGATTGTGTTTTGGGAGAAGCATCATCAGGATCCGTCCATTTTCTACCACCTGGAAGAACTATTGGTCGTTGGGTCCAATCCATTTTTCTTCTTTCTTCTTCTATCTAATTATGAACATGTTATTGAATAAGTTACCTATATACTTATAACTATTATTATTTTTCTGTTTGAAATTGTATGGGTAAGTTGTTTACGCCGCCCCTCTTTTTCATATCTAAGCCAAAAATGTTTTACGTCCTTTCTTTTAATTTAGTTTAGTTAAATAATTTTAAAGATTTAACCTTTAAACAGAAATAGAATATTTTACAGTAGCCAAATGCGCAATAAATGCTCGAAAGAAAAAGTTATTGATTGTAATTTATTAATAAATAGGCCCTATATATAAACTCTATCCACCAAATTTTACGGAGTACCACATCTTTAAATACATTTGAATAAAACACGGCATTATTAAAAAAAAGTTGCTTCAAATACTCCGTAATTATACAGGGTGCTACAAATTCGTGTGCTTACAAGTGGATCTCGAAAACGGTTAGAGATACGACGATGGTTAAATTGGGGCAAAGTTGCGTATTTTGGGGCTTAATAATTTAGTGAAAGAAAATTTTAAATATTTCCAACACCTTCGGAGAGAAAAAAAATTTTTAGTTTTGGTTTTTAATTTTTTGCGCCTTTATTTTTGACTTAGGAAAAAACAAAAAACACTTTCTCATAGCCGTTCTTTATGTTCTACCATATGGCGTTAATAGTTTTTAAATTGGACGTTTCGTTCTTTAGATACCAACCTCAATTCATTTTTTTTAAATACGGTTCTGGAATTTTTACAGCAACAGTTTTAAGGACTTCTAAGCTTTGGAAATTTAGAATTATAAGGTTTTTAAAATGTTAACGTTTTGTCATCAAATAACACATTACTAGTATTTTAAATTATCCTTCCTTTACTATTACGGCCCTGGCAATTATTTTTTGAATTAATTAAATATTAAAATTACAATACTCTAGCTAGGAAGTAAGCAAGCTTTTAAGGCATGTGAAGTAATTTTATCTTTTATTAGTATTTTATTTATTTTGTTAATATAACGTACATCTTAAGTCCTGTGATTTTTGCCAGTGACCTAGACCGAAATACTGTAAAACAGAAAAAAAAATGCTCTCGAGTGAAGAAAAGGTAACTGGAGTGTTAGTTACTGTGATGCGCCTACGTTTGTTTCAAAAATAATTTCAAAATTTTTTTACTGTTTATACGATCTGATGATGCTAGTTTCAGCCGAAACATGAAACAAAAACAAAGAGACAGACAAATATTTGCGGCCGAGACCTTGGGTCTCTTTTCTTGCCAAATATCAAATATCAGGCCTCTTTGATTAAAAATGGATGGATTTTTCAAATCTGTTGTTTTTTTTTTAGTTTGGCTCTAAATGTTCAGGACCGTAATGAAATGAAAAAGGTAATTTGAATAATGTGTTATTAGATGACAAAACGTTAAAATTTTAATAACTTGTACATTGTATTAAATTTCTCAAGCTTAGAAATCCCTTAAACTGTATTTAAAATTCCAGGTCCGTATTTAAAAAAGTTGACTTGAGGTTGGTGACTAAAGAACAAGACTTCGAATTTGAAAACTAATATCGCCAGCTTGTAAAACATAAAAAACGGCTATGAAAAAGTGTTTTTTATTTTTTCCCCAGGTCAAAAATGAACGAGCAAGAAATTAAAAACCTAAAATGAATATTTCGGTTTTTTTCGGATATCTCCGAAAACATTCGGAATAATTAGAATTTTTTTTTCACCAAATTAATAAACCCTAAAATACGCAACTTTGCTTGAATTAAACCATGTTCGTATCTTTTACAGTTTTCGAAGTCCCCTTGTACGCACACGAATTTGTAGCACCCTGTATAGCAAATATTTTTTAAACATCTCCTATTGTATAATTTTTTAATTGGGAACCAATATTTACCTTATAGAGTTTTTATGCCATATCAGAATGGGGTTGATATTTGAGAATCCTTAGTCTATATGACCGAAAAGTGAGTAAGTATTCCAATCATTGGTTAACAATTATAGACAAATGCTTCCGAGCTGGCTTTGACATAAAATATGCCTTGCATAGGTCACATTTTGACTTTACTAGAGCGCTTAACTAAATCTTATTTTTTCCAAAAATTAAAGAAATCTCAAAATAAACAAAACATTTTTAATTACAGTGAAGTTATAAATGCTGCACATGCTGCTCTCAAGCTGTAACGATGAAGTTTAAATAGCAGAGCGTCGCAGCAAGCAGGCAAGTACAAGCAGCATAAGAATCTTCCAAATTACTGTGAACGGCCGGAAATTGTTGCCAGCGATTTGGTTTTAATAAATTGGGACGCAATATAGAACATTTCTTTTAAAAATATGCATTTGAACTGCATCATATGGTATTTTTACAAGGATTTTGGGCAATATTCCATGTCAATGAGTAAAACTTTTTGTTTTGCATTTTTAATTTAGATTTGTAAAAATGGGGATCTTTATGATCCGAATACAAATGTTTTAGCTTCATTTATAACAGTCTAAACACAAAGATGGTCCATTTGTTTCAATCGTTTTAGTTCGTACATGCCATTGCGGTCAATTGGACCGAGAGATGGGGGATATTTGGGTTAATATCTGTCTTTTGGTGATAATGGTTTCTGTGAACACTTTAAATAATTTTGATGAAAATAGCAAAATAGGAATAGGAATATGCCCAGAAGCTACTGTATACAGAAATACTTAGTGTATATGTAAAAATATGAATGTAATAAATCGAATATTTGCGACAAAACCCTATTTTACATTAGTTATTTTGAATCAATAAATCTCCTTATAATACATTTTAAATCTGAATTCTCCTACCTTCTGCTTTTTGACCAACAACTGTTCTTCCTTAATTTTTTCTTCTTTCTCTTCTTCAGTTAAGCCCCCATATGGATCAAGCTCAGCAATTATTTGATCTTCTGTTTCAACCATAGATTCCTCTTCCATAATTGTACTAATTTTATCGTCAAAATCGTGATCCTCCTCTAGATCATCAACGTTTTGGTTATCTTCTACTTCATTTTCTGTTATATCACCTTCAGCGTTTTCTGATATTGATAAATTTTCATTTGGATCTTCTAGAATGAAATGTTTTAAATATCAATTCAGTATTATTTTTAATATTTTATATCCAGTAGCAGAGAAAGAAGCTTAGTATTGAGAGTTATTTAAGTTTTGCCGTGGTAATTTGATATGTTAGATTATTAATAATATTATGAATATTAGTAAGATAGTTTATCAATTAAACTATTCAATTTTCAATAACATTCCAAAAGTAATCATTCAGAATAACATGGAAGAAAATGAATTATCTCTTAAAAGTAAGTTTTTAGAAAAACAAGCGACCACCTGGTCAAACTATGAACAAATATTTACTGACGGATCTGTTCTAGATAAAAAAAACTGGCTGTACCTTCTACCACAAGAACATCCAGTTATACAAACAATTTAAATTGCCAGACGGTTTATCTATTTTTTAAGCGGAACTCTGGGCTATCCTAGAATTACTTAAATACTGCGTAGATTATGAGGGAAACAACAAGTTTGTTATATTCTCTGACAGTAAAAGTTCATTGATAAATATTCAGAATTGGTTGAATATTGCACCTACTAATTATCTTGTTAGTGATATAGCCAATTTATACTTATCCTTAAGAAACTTAAATAAAGATATAAATTTTGTCTGGGTCAAAGCACATATAGGCATTACCGAAAACGAATTAGTCGACAAAGCAGCTAAAGAAGCTACGAGCCGTGGTTCAGCTACAGACTTTAAAATACCTTACACAGATATAGTTAGTCAAGCGAAACTAAGAATGACACATAGATGGCAGGTGCAATATTCAAATTCAGAAAAAGGGCTTGCCTATAAAAATAATTTTTCTAATTTATGTAGGAGAACATGGTTCTATAGGGAATCAAATAAAAAATTTGTTAGGACAATTTCACGCATGAGAAGTTTTCATGCCTTATATCCTAAACACATGAAGCGAATTGGTTTAACCAATGACGACAATTGTGAATGTGGTAAAACGAGAGATCTGGAGCATTATATTTTAGAGTGTACAAGATTTATAAATTATAGAGATAAATTCTTTAGAAATATATTAACTTTAGTAGATCTTCCATTCACTCTGAACTATATACTTTCGCTAAACAATGTAAATGTCTATAGAATGTTATACCCATTTGTAATTGAAACCCAAATAAAATTTAAGAAGAAGCAATATTGTAATTAACTCTTTAGTATTTAAGTATAAGTAATAAAAAAAAAATTTTAAAATAAATAAAAAGGAAAAAAAGAGGGAAACGAAGAAAAAAAAATAATAAAAGAAAAATAAGGGAAAAAAGAATGAAAAGAGAAAAAAAAGGGGAAAAATAATTAATAAAAGAAATAAAAAAAAAATAAAAAGTAATAAAATACAAATTAGGTAAGTTATTTCTTGTAAAATACCATATTTCGAAAAATTGGAAAATAAAGAGAGAAGCTGGCCATTTGGTTTCAACCAGAGCCATAAAACAAACACAAACACACACACACATTAGTAAGATAGGTTAGTCGTCAATTCTGTAAAACGAAAAATAGTTATTACTTTTGGCAAATTAAAACTAACACTGCTTATAAAATAAAATGACAATTTCTTTGACTTTTTAGTTATGAAGACATTTCATATATTGCTATAAACCATCAGCAGTCAATAAAATTAATTTGGCACCACGAATTTCCAAAAATTTGTATTACAAACAAATTGTGGGAATTTCTAAATTTGTCTAATAAACTCTGATTTCTGTAGGGAGAGGATTAGAAAAAAATGTCTCTGTTAATAATTAATAATAATACTAACGTGAATTAATTTCATACATTGTAATTACTTTAGGTGGCTAAACATAAAAATAATAATTATTTCTATAGATTATGTTCAATATCACAATATAGATCATTCAGCCAATTTATTGGGAAATACCCGAATAGGACAATGAAATTGAAATAGTTATTAAAATTTTGTATTATATACACAGCCCCAGAATTTTATAAAAAATCTTTTTTTGGAAATCATATCAAAAAATAGAAACATTTTTATACTTGACCCTGTATATATAATACATATATTTAACTGAAATAAAATCGGTGGCCAAGAGTTCATCCGTTTCTTAAAAAGAATCCAAAAACATGATAGATTTACCAGTGTTTTTGCTTTTCTGTTAATTATAATAATTTTAGTATTATTACCTGCTTCAACGGTTTCTTCTGATTCATTTAAATTTTCAGTTTCATTTTGAGGTTCTTCACTTGAAGATTCGCTCACTTCCTTTGTTTTCATTTTATCAAATACAATTTTATTCAGCTGCTCAGTCACTGCTTCCAGAGTAACTTGAATAGCTGTTGGCAACTGAGATAAGGCAAGAAGCTGTCTTTGCACAGCAGCTAATTGTTCTTCTAATGGAAGGGATGACTCACAAATTACTGGATCGATATGAATATCCAGAGGTGCGGGTTTCACTATAAATATTAAAGAAAATCAGTGAAAAAATTATCTATTTTCGTTGTTTTTCCCGATAACTTGTTTTTTAATAATGTTTTTGAACTTAAGTTAAATTTTCCTCAAGTTAAAGTGAAACTGCATATTTTGGTTATATTAAGGGCCATTATCGTTATTGGATATTTTTCACTTCCGCTATCCATTTATCATGTTTAGCAAAGTTTACTCAAAAAAGAATACAGCAATTAAATGTATGTGAAGGTGTGCACATACCCGCCATGTAAAATTATTTTAATATTTAATTAATCTTAAAAATAATTGCCAGGGCCGTAATAGTAAAGAAAGAATGATTTGAAATACTAATAATGTGTTATTTGATATTAAAACGTTAAAATTTCAAAAATCATTAAATTGTACTAAATTTCCAAAGCGTAGAAGACCCTAAAATGTTTTTAAAATTCCAGGTCCGTATTTAAAAAAATTGACTTAAGGTTGGTATCTAAAGAACGAAACGTCGAATTTGAAAACTAATAACGCCATCTTGTAGAATATAAAGAACGACTATGAGAAAGTGCTTTTTGTTCAAAAGTCAAAAATGAAGGCGCAAAAAATTAAAAACCAAAACTAAAAATTTAGTTTTTTTTCGGATATCTTCGAAGGTATTAGGAATATTTATAATTTTCTTTTACCAAATTATTAAGCTCCAAAATACGCAACTTTGCCCCAATTTAACCACCTTCGTACCTCTTACCGTTTTCGAGATCTCCTTGTACGCACACGAATTTGTAACACCCTGGATATATTAAAAACATTGTGTTCTTTTAAAACGAAAAGATTTTTTACTCTACAGATATTGGAAAATGTGAGAAAGATTTTTTTATTTAAAAGAAATAATTATTCTCAATATTTTTATATACAAAAAGCTTATATTTCTTTCTTTCATTTTTTTTTGCTTGAAAATAACTTTCTCACACCTACCTACATAGCACCTTTCCATTGGTGAAAAAAATAATAATAATTTGTTTAGTTTTTTTTTAAATTTACTTAGTCCAAAAGTGGATGATTTCGGAGATACAGAGTGTCAAAAGTTCAATTTGGTTTTAATTTTTTATAAATAATTTTTTTAATAATTTTTGTATTGTCACAATATTCGGCTTGGGAGGGGTTTTGCGGAGTGAGAAATTAAAATATGCTCTCATATTTATTGTAAAGTTTAGAGGGCGCCACTTGCGGTACCTTGCACACATTTAAAACAAAATAATTTTTTAAAGATATACTATATTTAACTTTTCAATAAAAATTCGGATTCTCCAACGTCTTTAACCTAAAAAAGGTATACGTGGTAAGAGTTGCTTTGAGCAGCTGTTTTTGAGATATCTGGATTTAAAAAATTCACTTCGGGTATAGCCAGGTAGTTTTTAGTGACGTTATTTTAATTTACTGCCTACTCTTCATATTATGTATTCAATTATTACAATAATTTAGACCTGGCCATACACGAAGTGAATTTTTTAAATCCAGATATCTCAAAAACAGCTGCTCAAATCAACTTACCACGTATACCTTTTTTAGGTAAAAGACGTTGGAGAATCTGAATTTTTATTTAAAAGTTAAATATAGGGTATCTCAAAAAAGTTATTTTGTGTTAAACGTGCGCAAGGTACCGCAGGTGGTGCCCTCTAAACTGTACAATAAAAATGAGAGCATATTCTAATTTCTCACTCCGCAAAACACCCCCAAGTGGAATATTGTGACAATACACCAATTATTAAAAAAATTATTTATAAAAAATGAAAACCAAATTGAACTTTTGACACTCTGTATCTCCGAAATCATCCACTTTTGGACTAAGGTAAGTTGGGTTAGATCGTCATATTTAAGCCTCAGGAACTTGTGGTAGCTTTTTTCCGCACCTTTTAGAGACACCCTGTATATTAACTTACGTATCGGTTTATGTTTTCTTATAGTAAGTTGATCTTCATTTGATATTACTTGGTTTTCTAATGAATCGTTGTCCACCGTATCAAATTCTTTATCTTGATCGGTTTCCCCATCGACATCATAAATTTCTACTTCTGTTTCTTCATGTATTTGTACCGAAGTTTCTACTTCCATTTCTTCAACTTGTAATTCAGATATTTCCAGTGAATCTGTGGAATCTGCAAGTGATGCCTCACGAGAAATTTCTACCTCAGTCTGAAACAAGAAAATTATATTTTTATGTTTGCCCAAACGATATTTGTTACGGTTTACAAGAAAAGAGTAAATATACAGATCTGTACTATTTTATTAGTTTTATAATAACATTAAAATAGGGGTTTAGGAAAGAGAGCCCTATCTTCCTTCTTACATTTATTAAAAATAAAAAATAGTGCCTACGCGTTTCGGCCAAAAGGACCATCATCAGGACATGAGGCAATAAGGTCCATAAACACAAGGACAAAGTTGGGCGCACTTTGGTCAATCAAAAACTAATTAATTATTACAAAAACCACTGGTATAAGTTACATATATAAAAATATGCTACAGAAAACAATTAAAACACATTTCGACTGTCGTCAGAGGTACGTACAATTCTCTTAAATATGTAACTTATACCAGTGTTTTTTGTAATAATTAATTCGTTTTTGATTGACCAAAGTGCGTCCTACTTTGTCCTTGTATTTATGGGCCTTATTGCCTCATGTTCTGATGATGGTCCTTTTGGCCGAAACGCGTAGGCACTGATTTTTATTTTTAATAAATGTAAGAAGGAAGATAGGGCTTTCTTTCCTAACCCCTTATTTATAATGTCCCTTCTGGAGAGTAGTTATGACTTCATTAAAACTTATTAAGTTACGACTTATTAAAACTTATTAAGTATCGGCCCCGCCGCCATCGAAAACTTATAAATGTATAAAGATGTAGTCCATACTTGAAGTGAAGCGGCAAGTTAAATGGGGAGAAATAATACTCTAAGTCAACCTTTACTAGGATATATTTCAAGGAAAAATATTGATTTGATTCTACATGTTTTGAACGTATAAACGTTCATCTTCAGGAGAAGTATAGTTTATGTTGAAATAGATATTACAAAATTGTCAGTGAAACCCTCTTGAGGAAATTAATTCATTAAAGAAAACTTTTGAAGAACTTCCATAGAAGTAGGAGAGAAAAACATACTACCAAGTTATATAGATAAGTTGGGAGAATTGTTGATAAAAAGTATTTCAAAGTGACGAAATGAGAAACGTTATGTGAAAATGATATTGAAAAATTAAAACAACTTCAGTGATGAGGCATACTATTGAATTCTTGTTAAACGGTGTAAAATAAAAAATTACATGTGTTTATAAGACAGATGTACCATATATATATATATATATATATATATGATACATGACGTTACGAGACGTCTCAGAGTACTGTTTATAGAAGTTACATGGATTGTGTAATATGTGTGCCCTCCTAGTATCAATCGCAATTTCCTAATCTCTATTTTCAACATCCTGAAGATGAACGTTTATACGTTCGAAACATATAACAAAATAAAAAAAATTCCTTATGAAATATATCCTAGTGAAGGTTGACTTTATGAATATTATTTCTCCCCATTTATCAATGTATGCCAAAGAAAATTAATTTGATTTATGGTCAATTATATAACTACAACTATTATGAAGTAGGCGGGAGTACGAGCCCTAGACGGCAGTTTAAAATTACGACGAATTTTAATCAAAAGTTGATATTTTCTTGCTCCAATTTAAAAAAAAATGTCTTCCGTTTTCTGTGTAAATTTAAAAATAAAGAAACTAATAATTTTAAGAAGTTAAGAAATAAGAACTTAAAGTCTTCCTTCACTGTTATATTAATGAAAAGCTTATTTTTGGATAGAAATTCTTATTTTTCGAATGCAGAAGCATTCATCTTCAGGAGAACAAATGAAATTAAGAAGAAATAAATAGATATATCATCCCAACGGAGCTTTAAGATGAAACTTTGGATAAAATAAATATTCAGTAAGTAGACAAGGGTGAATCATTATCAAAATACACGTGTAAAAAGAAAAATTCCAGTAAGGTTTAACAACCAGGTGGAAGGAGGAGAAATTGAAAGTTATCTGAGTAGAAATTTAATAATACATTTTGAAAAATACTATGGGCTCGGCATAATAAAGACGATGAAAATGAAGTGTAAGGAACAAAAATGTTAAGAATGTTAAAAAAAATTTTTTAATTAAATTGATGGAATAGCCATACTAGGATAAAGCAGAACATGATCTCTAGATGGAAGCATTCACATGGGCACCTCTGTAGATTATATATACTCTTAAATCTTCTAATAGAATCCAAAGCTACAAACCTTAGAAGACTTTAAGATCTTATTTCTTTCCTTCTAATTATCCACTCCACTTCAAGTATGGACTACTTCACCAAGTTAATAATTTTAAACTCAATACAATAATTTCATTGGTTGTATTTTGAAAACCGTTTACTATATTTATAGCTTTCCTCTCTTCTCATTCATATAGTTTAATACGCCATGCCTAGGAAGGAGGAACCTGTTTTTGTAATTGTACAGGGTTAGTCGGGAAAAATGTAAACTTTTTTATTTTAAATAGAATATCTACGATATTAAAAAAAAAAACTTTCAATCCTTAGATTAGTTATGACTAATTTTGTAAAACATTTTTTATAAAATGGTAAACCGTTGAACTGGGAACTTCGACGTGTCGTCGAACAGAGATCTTTGATAAAGTCGCTTAGTGAAGCTGGTGGGGTCGGCTAGTGATATATAAAAAGAGATCTGGACCTCTTTTTTATTATTTCTGGCATTTATGATAAGGCAATCAGACTTACCACAGTCGAATCAAACTTAACAGTTTTTTGGCGGTTCAGAACATCTTTTGGATCTCTTCTCGGTTGTTTAATAATCTTTACCCGGTATGGTTCGCCCTAAAAATATTTACAATTTATTAAATATACGTTTTAAAAAATAATTTATTTATTTAGTTAATGATCATTTATTACTTTTAGGCTTGGTTGTACCGGGTGATTCAATAAGAAAGGTAGCCAGCTATATCTCGGAAACTACTGGGCATAGAAACTCGGGGAAAAAAAAAGATAACTAAAGTGACCATGAGAAAATCCTGGAAATAACTTTTAAGTTTCGCATTTTGCCGCTAGAGGGCGTAGTTGAAAAGTAAATTTTAAAATTTTACATATCTCCAAAAATTCCACATTAATTTTCTCCTCAGGCACACCGTTCTTAATTAAAATAATTAAATTAGATTAGCTCGACTATTTATTATTATTATTATTAACATTGATAATAAAAAATTTTGTTTTATAAAAATTGTTGAAAATGACCACCTTCACTTAATAGGAAAGCTTCCACCCGTCTAATTTAATTTCATTATTTTAATTAAGAATGATGTGCCTGAGGAGAAAAACGCAAGAGACCATTTTTATGCAGAATTGACCAGGCTAATCCGAAATAATATTCACATGAAAAAATATCAGTGGCGTCCCACTTTTTTTCTGAAAAATATATAGCCGCTTCTTCATTTAAATTTTTTTAAATTATTCTATTGGCGATAACGTTGAAACGAACGGAGATATCGAGCTGCGGCTTAAATATTTTTCCTAGCAAATTTCATCTACTTTTCGATTATGGTATCATAATTATACCGTATGATTTATTTTTTCGGAGTAAAATCAAAAAATGAGTTATTATTACAAATTACACCCTCTAGCATTTTTTTTAGAACTATTATGGACAACTAAATACGATTGGTGAAAGTGCATACATTTCTTTTCTAACCAGTCTTTAGTTTGCTAAAATCGAATAAGTCGTTTATAAGTTACAGCGATATAAATGATTACACTTTCAACAGCTTTCCCCCCTCTTATTAAAGTCGGTACGCCAATGAGCATACGACCAAAATAATGCAGAATTGTCCAAGCTTTTTAACGGTTTTACCAAAGATATACTTTAATGTGGAATTTTCAGAGATATGTAAAATTTTAAATTTTACTTTTCAATTACGCCATTTTGCGGCAAAATGCGGAACTTAAAAATTATTTCCAGGATTTTCTAATGGCCACTTTAGTTATCATTTTTTTTCCGAGTTTCTTTGCCCAGTAGTTTCCGAGATATAGCCCGCTACCTTTCTTATTGAATCACCCGGTACAATTCCGGGTTAAGCTTAGTTCAGCGTCAAACTAACCTTTAATTTCGTATTATCCTTATTTTTTAAATAACTTAGGTTAGGTACATATTTATTCTATTATTATAAATATTGTTAGTTTTACTACTTAAATTACTTACTAAAATTTTTCTTTCTTCTTGCACTTTTTGGGGAATTGGCTTCGAATTTTTTGGCTTCAATAAAAACGCTGAAATTTTTTTCGGTTTGTTAGGTTCATAAACCTTCTTAGTTTCGGTAGTAAGAACTATTTGTTCCTGGCTGAAAAGATAAACCTAAAAATATATCATTATCAAGGATTAAAATAAAGGCCATCTTACCCAGCCAAGTTTTCTAAACCTTTTGGTTCTACGCCAATTACTTGATCTTTTTGTTCACCTGCAAAAAAATATAATAGAATTTGGTAACTAAGTAAGTATAAAGTATAACAAGGCTAAGTTTAATGTTAATGACTTAACAGTAAAATTATTGTTCTCATTAAGGCAATAACAAAAATCAAATTTCAGTTGAGTTTTTGGACATATTTTCACATAAAAATTATTGTAAAAAAAGTTAGTATCAATATTACCATTATAAGTCATTAATATTTCGGGAATATGCCGCTTATTATCGGTACGACATTTACTGCGTTCGGTTAATGCAAATTTGTCTCCTCGATCTACCCATTGGTTGCGTTCATTTCATAGACAAAAGAGCTCTTTTGTCTATGGTTCATTTAATGTATCTATGACCTTGGTGGATCTGCTCGGCGTTCGGTATTTGAACTCTACGCGCTCGTTTAGCTCGAATATCACGTGACATTACATCTGTATCTGCTGGCTTTGCTCGATTATTCCAAAACCGAACGCATTGAATAATAGTCAAGGTATAATATATCATCTTCAAGTGGTTAGATAATACATACATTTACTTATCAAATTATATTATTTGTAAAAACCCATTTATCAAATTTAAAAAAACTTTAGTATTTTAGTATTTTACAATCTTCTTAAAGGGGTGAAATAATATAACCTAACTTAATTTTTAAACACTAAAATATAAAAGGGAAGATTAGGATAGGATATTAAATGTTCTTTTTAAAAGATCGAGAGAAAGTACTATCTTTCCATTTAAAAAAATTAGGTTGAGTTATGTTTTACCTTATACTGGGGATAAAAATAATTTTTATTGGTACCAAAATGTAGCACATACAAAATCTCAATCGATCGATGTGTTTTCATTTTTTAAAAATTTTGTTTTTTAAACTTCTAGCGAATTTGTTCCAGTTAAAGTCCCGACCCTGTATAAGAATTAGGCACGTTTTTATCTAGTTCCTGTTAACCATACAAAATTTGCAGAAAATATGGAATACCTGGCATTTATACCCTTTATTTACTGACAAAATAATTAAACAAAAAAGCCCTGTAATCTGTTATTTTCTATTTAAGTGATCGAAACAAAAATAACAATAAAATCAGTCGTACGACTGGATGCCGTACATGCATTCTCACCTCATGCTTCGAAATTTACAGCTTTCCCCCCGTATTTTTAATTATTTCTAGAAAAGATTTGTGATACTATATTAAGATTATTGGAATATGTTTTCAATAGGTTTTAGTTCATGATTCTGAATATTATAAATATAATTATTGTGAAAGAGCTAAAGTAATATGTGTACATTTTATGAAAAATTTAAACTTACCCGTTAGACGTTCTGATATTGATGTTTCTAAAATGTTTTCAACTTCATTGTTATTTTCTTCTTCCTGTAAATTAATACGGCGTAATAAAACTTGTTGGTTTTGACCTGCACGAGTTAAATATCTTACCGTAGGAACTGGAATATCTGAAAATAATCCCCTGAAACAAAATCCTGCATTAAGTGGACGGGCAAGGTTAAAAGTGTTAAGTTGCTATTATAATAGGGGAAATAGAAGAGGAAAAAAAGTAAAAACAATATTTACTTTTATTCATTATTAAACTTTAATTTAATAATATAATTTTCTCGTTGCCTAAGGTATATTTGTCTTCTGGTACAGACGGAAATACACGATTCAATTTGGTTGAACAATTTGGATAAGTCAACTAAATTAAACCGATGCCTTTTTTGCCGACATAATACACTATTTTTTTGTAGTATTTTGTTATGTAATTTTGTATTAAAATCAATTGCAATGTACCACAAATTAGGAATTTCGGTATACAGGGTGATTCATGGTAAGCGTTAAAACTTTGAAATTGAAAATATGTTCTTGAAACTTGGCGAGTTTTAATTTTTTGATACGCCTGCTTTACCCATATTACTAGCGTTCTTCTATTACTTCCGTTAATACCAAAAGGAGCTGTCTATTTTATTATATTAAATATGATTATTTTTATTGCATTTCTTAAAGTTTCTAAACTTATTTTGTATAACATATTAACCTGTACCTACCTATAATTTTGAGATTTTAACATATAAGAAATACATTTTGGCATTTTATGTCATATCTGAAATTTTTATTGGCCGCTTAAAAAATTAACTTTCAGACGTCTGGTTGAACTAGAGGTCATCAATTTTTGAGTGCGTAGAAAATGAAACATAAACATAAGAGTGTGCTAGTCAACTATGACGCACCGTTAAAATGCTATAGTCTGTCAAAGTCTAATATGTATTATTTATTGAAATCAATATCCTAATAACTAATCAGTTTACACGTATTACCTGTTATACAAGATTTCTTTAGAATTTTAAGGGCAAATGGTAATCGATACGTCATCACGAGCAAATAGTGCATTTGTACCTTATCGCGCTTTTTGTACCTGTGTCTGGCGATGGCAATAAAATGTCTTTTTAAATTCGAAAAACTATAAAAGTTTATTTCACGAGAATTAAGTGGCGCGGCGTTGTAATTTTAATGGAAAATAAGATATTAACATGAATAAACGCGGATGATATAATTAAAACTTTAAAATAAATTTTCAATTTTTTTTTTAAATTAAGGTAAGCGAGAAGTTCTTGTAAACCCCTTAAAATTGTTGTATTACTTTTCTAATTCAATAAGCCATAAAACAATGCCGCGTTTCACGATGGTATGGAAGACTTTTAAGCAAAATTCAAAAATACAATAAAAATAATAATATCACAATAACCAGGCCTTAAGTACCACTTTAGCCCATTTACGTGGGATGTCTAGGTTAACGTAATTTATGGTAAAACGGAAAGTGATAGGATAACGTCAATATTTTAGTAAAACAGTACTTTGACGATGTGGAACCGTTAATAGAATCTTTTTCGACGATTCACACTTTGCTCTGTGTACTGAATGATATTGTTAGTCTAAATTACTACACCTACGATTATTTTATTTACCTGCGAACTGCTGCTATAAATGAACATCCTGCATTATTAATCAAATCATGAGCAGCAGCATGGGTCATTCCTGCCGTGGAGGTGTTATTTACACGCACAACTACGTCACCAACCCTTAAACCCACATCTTCTGCGAGGCTGTCTTCATCGACCTTTATTACAAATAAATGACATTATATTTACAAAAAACATCATATTTATGTGTTCATTTAAAAAAAATAGTGTATTCCTGTGAGTAACAAAACAACATATAGTGTTTGTAGAGTTTAACCTGCATATCAGCTAGAAAATTATAAATAAATGGAATATTCCAGTTATTTTAGGTTCATGAGTTATTCCTGAAAATGACTGGATTAATTCTTAACTGTTTATTCGGTAAAAAGAAATCATATTTTATTAAATTGGGCAAAAGAACATCTATGATTTAAACCGAGGTCCAGTTTAAATCGAAAAAATGTCAAAAATGGTCATTATGTGATGTGGAATTTACAAAAAAGTTCGAGTTAAAAGTGATTTACCTGGTCATAGTTTAATATAATGTAACATACCATAACAAGTTATTACCAGGTTTAGGTTAAATTGAACTTTGCTGTCAATCCTACATTATAAATCGACCCTATCTGATATTTCTACGATTTTAGAATTTTACTTCGGTTTAAAATGTGGTTTAAGAGGACTTTATAAAATTGGAATGAAGGCTATTTTATTTACAACCTGGTTTTTAGAAAAGCAAAGCGGAATTTTTCGACTTTTTCAAATAATAGTAACCCATCTTTGTATTAATATAAGATATTTCTTCATTTCATATTCTTTCTAAAAACGTGTATCACAAGTTATTCATTAAGACCCAATTTTATATAGTCCTCTTAAACCTACGTTTAAAACAAGGTTTAAACTGAAGAATAATTCTAAAATCCAAGAAATGCCAGAAATGGTTAATTTATAATGTGGGATTGTCAATTATTTATAATTGGTATGTTATGTTACATTATATTCAATTATAACTAGGTAAATCACTTTTAACTCGAACTTTGCTGTATATTCCACAGTATAAAAGACCATTTTGACATTTCTTCGATTTAAATTGGACCTCGTTTTAAATCACAGATGTTCTTTTGACCAGTTTTATAAAGCCGATTTAAACCGAGGTCCAGTTTCAATGGAAGAAATGTCAAAAAAGGTATTTTATACTGTGAAACATAGAGCAAAGTTTGAGTTAAAAGTAATTTACTTGGTCATAACTGGAAATAATATTATAACAATAACATAACAAGTTATGACCCGGTTGGGGTCCAACTAAACCAAGGTTTAAACTTAGGTTTAAGAGGACTTTATAAAATTATTGGACCTTAGTAGTAGTAGAAATTAATAAAAAAAAACATAAATATAACTTAGGCATCGAATAAAAATGGCGGGTCTCCATTTAAAAGTTGACATTACTACCGGTTAAATTGTAAGTTTTTTAAAATATTTGAATTGGCCGAAATATAGCAGTTTAGTAATCACGTATTAACTCCAAAAATTTTAAAATCATTTCTTCTAGAATTATGGAAAAAAGGTTATGTGTAACCCGGTAGTATAAAAGACAAAATTCATGTAAATGCTGGCAAAGCCAACTCACTGTTGCTAAAAATATCTTTAAATTTTGTCAGAATTAAGTGCTGAACGATCACTGACCAAAAATATTTTAGGCGAATTCGCGGAAACACAATGTTGACTTAAACTATCGATTACATGGTTAAGCTAATCAAGAATGATTTTTTTTTAAAAAAAACCTCTAAATTATGTCTCGAATTATTTCATTTTTGCTCTCCCCATCCCTTACATGTACAAATTGTCTAATTGTTTACTTATTTCAAATTGCTTTTTAGTTTTTAATAAACTACCGTGCCCACCTTGGAAAGGTTCTTCAATTACATTGCATAATAATTAACTATTTAAAATGTCTGATATTTATTACTATTATTTTACTGTAAAGAAAAAAAGTTGAAGGAAAGAAAATGATTGGCGTATATTTTTCTGAAAAAGTGGTCAAATGAAATAAAAACTCGACATCAATCACAGAAGTTAATGGATTTCGGAAATTTTAAATACTCGAAAGCGACAAGGGATTTATCCCAGATTCTAGACATACACAATTTTTTCCTTAAGTGTACGAAATGGTGCGAAAATTGATGGTCTAATACCAAAATATATTTCTACCGAAGTATTGTTATATTCTGATCGAACTAAAGATTTAAGCACAGATGCACTTTCTTATTTCAAAAATTCCCAGTTTTAAACTCATTTCTAGCCAAGTACTACAAGATTTAATGCATAAAATATACTACATACCCACACAATGAATGATTGATTTATTGTCATGCAAATATTGGTCCACCGCGATATTTTTTAATATATTTTAAAACGGAAATCCAACCCCAATCGATCTTAAAATTTTTATTATACGCACCAGATTTAGAAATTAACTCATTTGTTCTTTAAATGGTGAAACATGAAGATGAGTATATAAAACCAGATAAGAAATTATAATATTTTTGGAAAAAATTTAATTCCATTTTATACTAAAGGTTTTAAGGTTATGTTATTTTTACAGTATTGCCAGTTCTCTTTCCAAGTTAACAGTGTTGTTAGTTGGTAAATTGGCGATTATTTTGAAAAACTTTGCCATAGCGAACATTTAAAGTTTATATTAATGCACAAAGGTCGTGTTTCACTGTTTAAAGCGAATTCTACAGCTATTTTGCTGTACTTTCAAAGTTATAATTCTTATGCAAGCAGAAAAAAACACTAACCCTTTTTCTCCTGTGTATTTCAGCGAAAGAGTTAATCAAATGGTTAAGAAAAATAAATTGTTCATTTTTGTTAATAAATATATCGCTTTTTGTCTGTTATTCTGCAAAAAGCCGATTGAGAGACAGATGGATATATTAAAAGTAATTTTGTGTAAATATAAGAAATGCCCAAATTGATAAATATGTTACAGTGTAATTTGGTCCATGAATTTGCCAACAAAAAGAATATTTGTTCAATTGTTTTCTATTATGTTCCCACAAGTTCACGGCCAACTAAAGAGACAAGTCATGATGCCTATTTAAAAAATTATTTCTAATTTTTAGTATGAAGTTCGGAAGTTGAGTCGTCGAAAAAAAATACTGCACAACTAGATTGGATTGTCCATATTGCGCTCGGAAGTTTGAACACTCCGCCTACGGAATCGGGCTCGATTTACTTCCTCGCACGATATGAACATTATATCCGCTTTTGTGGTACAAACTACTATTGAATTATATTCAATCGGAATTCTATCGGTTTACTACCTTTACAACCACTAAAGGTTCATTATAGTCAGCTCCACCAACTACTCGAAACCCCCAGGAAGTAGCGCTGTCCGGTTTGGCGAACCTCAATTCGATTGCCATTAAATCGTTAAAAACCTAATAAAAGTAATATCACTTAACACTTTTTTGCACGTGAGTCACACCTTCTGTAATTTACAACTGAAATAAATTTAATCTCGGCTATAATTACATGCTGGACGATTGACACACATTTGTGATCGCCAAAACGCTATTGACGATAATGTCACCTATTTTTAACGGTGAAACCTAACTTTACTAGGCGATTCCAGAAAAATATTTAATTAACGAATTTGAAACATTAATTTTATTGTTCTTATATTTTTTGAAGGTTAGAGACCATAATGCTTTGTGAGCTATAGATAATAGTATATTACATAACAGGTGATGAAAGTGATACTTTTCAAACGAGGAGATATTTAGCACGAGGCATTAGCCGAAGGCGGAAATTCTCCGAGTTTTAGAATAATCACTTTCACACGAGTAATGTACACTATTTTTCCTATGACCACAAAGAATTATTAAAAAAACCTTTGACTTGTGAAAAAAATATTTCAACTCTAGAGCTGAAAAAAAATATTTCAACTCTAGAGTGGAAATACAAGGCACACTATTTAATTTAAACATATGATGCCAATTTAATCGATCGAAAGGTCACAGGTTCAAATTCCATCAGGAGTACTTGACTTTTTTTTATAAAAACATTAAATAAATTATAAAATTATTTTGAATTGAAATCTTCCTTCTTGAATGTTTTTTTATTCAATCAAGGAAAGATGCATTAAAAATAAATTTAAAAAATTCACCCAACAAGGAAGATTTCAATTCAAAATAATTCTATAAATTATTTAATGTTTTCATAAAAAGAAGTCAAGTGCTCCTGATGGGATTTGAACCTGTGATCTTTCGATTCGTAGCTCATGGCTCTAGTCTCTAGGCTATGGCGACCCATAAACATTTTCTGCGTAAGTTTAATATATGACATTTTCTTCAGCGGGGCTTGTTTTGACTGGTAATAAATTTTCCAGTATATTCTTAACTTTTTTATAATTTCAGATGGCGTATTTTCACACTCTAATTCTGAATCACTCGACAAATACGTGATAAATAAACTAAATTGTTTTCTAAAATTTGTTCTTTTTAATAAATAGGTATGGTCTGTCAAATTGGCAGCATATGCCTAAATTAAATAGTGTGCCTTGTATTTCCACTCTAGAGTTAAAATATTTTCTTTCAACACGCGTGTGATATTCGGCGCTTTCGAGCCAAGTTAGCCGCGCTTTTTTTCTCATTTTCATAGTTGGTCGTAGGAAAAATTTTGAATACCATTTATCTTTATTTATTGAAATTTCAATATTTCAACCAAAAAATATCTTCAGAGGAAGGTTAGATGATGACTATTAAAGGCGACTGTATATCTATTTTTACTAACTACAATTCAACACTAGTGTTGAAATATTTTTTTCACAAATCAAACCCTTTTTTAATAATTCTTTGTGGTTGTAAGAAAAATAGTGTACATTACTTGTGTGAAAGTGATTATTCTAAAACTCGGAGAATTTCCTCACTCGGCTGACGCCTCGTGCTAAATATCTCCTCGTTTGATTTTTTATATAAAGTTCATCTGTGCTTGGGATAAGTATAATTTAGTGTTCGAGTAGGGTATGTCTTTGATGCCTCGCTATTTTTAAACATGTTTTTATTTCTAAAAAGAACAATATGCACTCCTGTACCTATATAAATTCCAGACGATATATAAAATACCGTCAAGAGTCCCTGCTGTGATGTAAAACAGATAAAGACAATGCCTGTCCAAAACTCTTTTATCATTCAAGAAACATTATTGCCTCCAACCTTCAAACAGACACTTATTTATTAAAATTCTATTTATGCGGTATATTCAAAGAGCGCAACATTTTTGGCTCGCGGGCGCCGATAACCCTTGCGAGGGCCTTGTCATTATCATTTCTTGCCTTTCTTTCGAATTGAGTTGTTTACCTCTTCGTTCGCTGCCAGGGCCATTCCCGATGGGGCCTACAGCTTAACGTGGATTCCAAACCACGATCCTCAGTCATGCGACACTCCCCCCCCCCTCTCCCCTCTCCCGCACCCCACGAGATATATTTGATATATTTTACATTCTTCCCTGCATTATTAAACCTATTAAAATTCGGATACACTTTTTAATTGTGCCTATGCCCACTCCGAGGAGCGAACTAAGAACGACATGATCGAATGCCAGTGATTCACCGCTGAGCCACCGCCGCGCCGCACTGCGGGGGCTTTGGTAACCAGTCTGAGATTTTAAATTTTATTTTAATTCTTAACATCGTTAAAAGAATATCTTTCGACGATTGTGCTTGTGCATTAGAAATAAATATATGTTATATTAAATATAGACTAATAGCCGATAAATTTGTAGTAAATAAATGAAATTAAATCAATCAATCAAATAATTCGCTAGTGCAGTTAAAGAATTTTGTGATCCTCGTACGGCTTCATCTCATAGCCATCATTCTATATAATAATAGTCCCGAATCGGCTCAGAATCTTTACCGCGAACAAAGCTATTGTTAGTTTATTTCCGAGTTGTAATTTTTGTATCTATTACCAATAAGATCGCTGCACTATGCCCGGCTCCAAAAAATGTAACTGTGCATTCTGTAACGATTAGACATATTTTTGGTACCTTAGGTTGTTCATGAGGAAGATGGGAGTACATACCTCTCTGGACTCTTTTTACCATCACATCTTCCTTTTCTAAAATTTCTTACATTGGCACCAACTTTATGACATGTTACCCTTTTGTTAATTAACATAATTTAATTAAATAATAATTACTATCTATATTATACAGTAAAAGAAAAATTATGAGCCCATAAGTATAAAAAATCCACTGATTGAATTGTTAGCCTCCTCCGTTTCTGAAGATAAAAATAATACACATTTACTCTATTCTATTTTTTTCATCATTTAATTTAATGCACTTTAACAAAATAAATAATAAAATAAATTCTTAATAAATAATTATTTGGTTTGTAAATTTAAATAGGTATAAATAAATAAATGGCGTCATTCGGAAGTGGATAAATTGTAAAGCAGTTTGCAGAAAGGCACTAATAATTCCATCTAGGAAAGAACTAAAAACAGCGTTTCTTTATTAGCTTCTTCCTTTTTCTCAGGGGTTTTAGTATCTTTTGCACTGCTCTCAGTCTTTTCTATAATTAATTTGGTGAGACTACCTTTAGCGTTTCATCCTTTACTGGTTGTTTACTAGCAGATATGCTAGTACCTTCAAAAGATAATATTTTATTATGGGTAAGTCGAACGAACGAACGTTTTTTGTTGTCTGTAGTAAAGATATATAAAGACTTCTCCCCTTATTAACTCGGAAATGGCTTAAGATATATTGTTTAAAATTAGTTTGCATAAATAATACATAAAATACTTACAATCGTTGTTTCGTTATTCAAAATGGTAGAGACCCGCCATAAATAGTTCTTTCTTTGCATATTTTCACGGTTTGGCAAAATTTTTAAATGGAAATGGGGTCGAGTAATTGTTGATATATACGTAATCGGAAATAAATGATAAAGTCATCTTGAATTTATAAAAACAATACGGGTGAATGTTAAATAAAATATTTACTTTAAAGAAAATATTTTTTTTTGCTTATTTTCCCGATTTGTCATTTTGAAACATTAAAGTTGAAGGGTTAAATTAAGCCTGAAAAAAATATTTAGAATGAGGTATTACTCATTACTCTGCCATTTAAATATGTTTGCCAAGATGACGAATCTCCGCCATCTTGAATACCGAAACAATATTTTTTTGTGTTACCATTTACGCATACCGAATTTAAATAATATATCTTAAGCCATCTCCGAGTTAGCAAAGGGGAGGGGGACTTTATGGAAGCACCGTATAAGAAATGATATATAGCGGTTCATAGGTAAAGCTTAACTTAAGAAGTGTTATGTCTTCGCTAGGAATCGAAACGACCAAAACAGTAATTTGTACAATTCGAGCCTCATCATTGATATTCTAGAAGCAATACTTAAAAGATATAGCGTCAGTAAAATATGGTGAAAAAGTTGAGGAATTTAGAGCGTTGTAACCTCGTGAAAATATTTTGAAAAGTTTTTAAAAAGTTTTAATCTAAAAAAAAATATTGAAATTTTTGTTTTTTTAGTAATTAGTTAGTAATTAGTAGGAACCCTATTAAAAAATTTGAGTCAGTCAGAAATCATTTAACTTTAAAAAAATAATTACTAGTGTATTTTTACAAATTATTTTAAAAGAATTACGAAAATGTTCTTTTATGCTGTTAAAATCTAAATTAATTTGATGAATTGGCATATTTTCATTTTAAGGGTCAAGTTTTCTAGGCCCGTTCATGATTCAATCATGCTCGCGTTACAACCATGGTGTGATGCAATACTTTACATGTTGCTTTGTTTTCTGAAAGATAAGTACCATATACATGCGTCTACAAGTATTTTCAATACTAAAAACAAATTTCAGGGTTTTACAAACAGATATACTAGATTTTTTCATTATTTAATTACTAAATTAGTATCTCTGCAACAAAACTGAACTACAGTTTAAAAACTAATCTCTTATTGTTTCCAAAATCATATTGATACGGCTCGAATTTGAGACAATCTCTACTTTATACAGTGACAGGCAAAAAGTTGGACCCATATGGGAAACTTTTTTATTATTGAAATTGTAAAAAACTTTTTATGGCGATAACCTCTGCATGATTGGTAGCCGAAATATTTGTTTTGACATTAGTTACGGGACTACTCGCTTGCTCGGAAAATTAAAAAGTATATATATTTTGTCGTGAAGTGAGTACAAGATATTGAAAAAAGTTATTTGAAGAAAGTGTTTAGATTTTAATTTTATGCTGTGTGCAAAGTTTAAAATAAGAATTCAAAAAAAAAAATATTTTTTTTAAATTAAAAAAAATATCAAATGTTACTTTCATATTTCCATCAATTTAATGAAAATGTGTTAAATGATTAAAAATCAATATTTAAACATTTTATTTAAAGATTTTTATTTAATAAGTTTATTATTGTTTTTTATTTAATTTATTTATTTTTAGAAATTGATTCCAAGAATTCTTTTTTTAATTTTTAATTTGGTAGGAGCAATTTTAGAAGACACGTTAAAACTTGTTCAAAATTAGAAAGAACTGCGTTTCGTAAGCATATTGTTCCAAAAATACCTATAATTGGTCAATATGGTTGCTAGATACAGGGCCTGGACGCACCCAGTTACATGATAAAAAGCTTAATTTTGAATTTTAGCAAATAACATTTTTTCAAGATAATAAAAATGTTTAAATAAAATGTTTAAATATTGGTTTGTAATCATTTAACACATTTTCATTAAATTGATGGAAATATGAAAGTAACATTTGATATTTTTTTAAATTTAAACATTTTTTTTTGAATTTTTGTTTTAAACTTTGTACACCCGCATAAAATTAAAATCTAAACACTTTTTTCAAATAACTTTTTACAATATCTTGTACTCTAATACCAGGTTTTCATGACAAAATATATACTTTTAAATCTTCCAGACAAACGAGTACTCACGTGGCTAATGTCAAAACAAGTTTTTAGGTTACCAATCATGCAGAGGCTATCAGCATAAAAAGTTTTTTACAATTGTAATAATAAAAAAGTTTCCCATATAGGTCCAACTTTTGGTCGGTCACTGTGTGAAAGCTTGTCTTGCCCCTTAGTTTACGTAGCCATCAAGCCCGCTTAATAACACATAAAATATTAACAATTTATTAAATCCTAACACCGACATTAATTTTAATAAGAAGTACCGGCTTGTCCTGCTATCTGATGAAGCTGGTTTCCAATTTCAGTGATTTGTCCAACAATGGGATTAGAGTTAGCACCGCTAGAATCTTCTGTACCTTGTGAGCTATCAGGGATTGGTGATTTAAATTCGTGATGAATGGTTTCGAATGCATTGTCTATGTTCTGCCCTACTGCTGTAATGGAAAAAACTGTTTTATTAAAATTTTGCTGTTAAATATAACCACACTTTTTAGAAGAATTTTATTATTAACAATTATAAAATTAATTACCAATTATTAATTAAAATAAAACACTTAAGGTTTATTCTAAACATTAATATTTTTTTTACAGTTAGAAATTTGTATACCAGAAGTGGATGTGATGGAGATCTTTACGTTCGAATTTCAAATCATTAAATCCGTGTCTGACCCCATGATCTTATTTGTTTCTTATTTTCTAAAGATTTCTCAACGTAGCTTTCTGCCGTAGAAGAGGATTTCCAGCTCCCATGACGCTTTAACATCTGCATATCTGCACCACCATCAACTAGAATGGTGACTGAGGACCTCCTAAAACAATGTCCACTGTATCCTTCGGGATTATTCAATCCAAGTTTTGTTGCAATCTTTTTTGGTATACTTTCAAAACTATTAATTCCGACAGGCTGGGAGGTGCATTTTCCTTTTCCAAAGAATACAAAAACCGCCTGTGAGTTACATTAAGAGGACCAAGTTTAGCATACTTTCAAAAAATACTCAAACAGTTGACACCTGTCACATTTCCTTCTGTTTTAACAAATTCTCGCATAATTTTGGTTTTCGAGAATGGAATCACAATTTTTATATACAAATCATTGTGTTCAATATGATCCAACATTAATTTAGCTAGTTATTCGCGCCGACAAGCCCCAAAAATGTCAATTATCATAACAACCTGCATAAGTAAATATGTTTCATCATCTGCAGTACTAAGAAACTTACATACGTCTTCCTTTGTGAAAACTTTGGACTTTTTGGCCTTGTAACCCTCTGAACTTCTTTTCAAAAATGCGATTAGTTGAGAAAATTTGCTTATATCTTAATTTTTCTTGACTAAAATCATAGTTCTCAACATTAAGTAGTGAGTCCATAGTGTAGATAGTTTCTGGGAGCGTTGCTTTACGGAAAAATAACCCAAAATGATTTTCTCAGACACCTTCTTTATTTTGTTAGCTTTGCACCAATCTTCAAACTTCTGATACTCCAACTCATACCGCGCCTTGGATTTTGTCGGAACTAAACTTGAGATCGCTTCGTTTGCCGCTGCTTTTATATCAGAGGGTAAACTTCCATCAGAATCGCTCATTTTGAAGAACGCTTTCTATATTTTTGAATTTGTTTGACAAAGTTTCGACAGTAACCATGCGAAACAGTAACTATGCAAAAGGTAACATAAAAAACTTGATTAGTAAACTTAATAGCAGGTGCATTTTTAAATTTGAATTTTTATTTTTAAAAATGCCTTTTGCCAAATATTTTCATTCATAGATAAAAGTAGATAATATTTTGTACAATATTCTTGTTGTAAATTCATATTACTACACTCGATGTTTTATTAAACTCGGCTGACGCCTCGTTTGACAACTTTAACATCTCGTGTTGTTATATGAATCTTTACAACACTTATATCGTAAATAACTATTTAATACGTAATAAAATATAATATATTTTTAATTAAAATACTATCTTAAGATCTCTTCTTAAAATATGTTACCTATATTTTCAGAACTTTGAACCACTGGCTGAAATGGTCCGGTGGGTTGGTTGGCATCAGGAACACTGGCACTTCCTTCGTCCCATTTGGATGCCGGTGGTGCTGATTGCATAGATGGGATGAAATATGGAACGGGTTTAATTACTATTTCCACCGGCGGAAGTTCCCTCTTCGGCACCCCCTTCAAATATTTATTTTACGGTCGTTAATAGCACAAACATTACTTCAGTATTTTTAAATTAAATAATGTTAGCCGACGGGCAGACAAGATTAAAATTGAAAAAGTTGCCTCCGCTGGAAATCGAACAAAGAACCTCTCCATTAAGCCTTAAGTGCGCTGCCCATTACGCTACGGAGGAATATTTACAGACACTAACATACCTACATTTTAAACTATTTACGGCTAGACGTCAGTATTCAGAGATCTCTTTCGGATTCGGGTAGATGTCGCCATACGTTGATGATGTACGGATAATAGAAAAATTAGATCCTAATGTTTAGTAGTAGTGAATGAGTTCCCTTACCCCTTATAACTCCCCCCCCCCCCCCCCCGGTCTGTGAATCGCAGGAGATTTTAGACTGTTACAACTAACATAAAATTGAATAAGTTATATGACTGAAGTTGGTGAGAGAATATCAGCTCCTTCATAGCGCAATTGACAGCGCACTCTTGAGACTCAATCGAGAGGTTCTGGGTTCGACTCCCGCCAGCTAATATTTTTCAATTAAAAAAATTATTTACAGACACCGACATACCGACATTTTAATTCAGTATTTTTCACACAAAATTGTTACATCTTTTTACTACCACCAGCTGTCTTGATTATCAACAAAGTAATAATTATACATCTGTAATCACTAATCCTATCGCCCATGTTGTTCAAATTATATGCAGAAAGAATGTACACTGAATCAGCTCTAGATAATCCTATAGGCATTAAAATCAATGGAATCCCCATTAGCAATATAAGATATGCAGACGACACGCCAATATTCGCAGACAACGTAAACGACCTCCAGACGCTGCTAGACCAGGTCATTGAAACCAGTAGAAGAATGGGTTTAAAAATTAATACCAACAAAACTAAGTTCATGATTCAAAGAAGTGAAGTTTTACGAGTAGCGACATCTAGTCAATGTTCAATAAAGTACCTGCACCTCTAACAAAGCCTATAGAAATAAGCACAATTGCCAGAGAAGATCACTTGCAAAGACATTCGTCACAATTCCAAGTGTTACCGCTAGGTACGCGCTTCGGAGCTTTGTACCGACGACTACGGTAGCGCGTACCTAGCGGTAACACTTGGAATTGTGACGAATGTCTTTGCAAGTGATCTTCTCTGGCAATTGTGCTTATTTCTATAGGCTTTGTTAGAGGTGCTGGTACTTTATCGAACATTGACTAGATGTCGCTACTCGTAAAACTTCACTTCTTTGATACTTTGAAGACTGTATACAGTAGACCGTTTCCCTTCACTCATCGGCTTCTAGCCCTACTGATGAGTCATGATATGACGAAACGCGTCTAGGGATGAAGTCCGATGAAGGAAGGGAAACAAAACTCTTTTTACTTTAAGTTCATGATTGTCAGCAGAAACAGTATCCACAGATGCATGTAGATGGAGTAGACGTTGAGCGAGTCACGAAGTTTAAAAACTTGGAGTGTATGCTGAACAAAGATTGGGACCCAGAGCAAGAGATAAAATGAAGGATAGAACAAGCAAGAACAATCTTTCTAAAACTTCGGAAGCTTCAGCATTAGGTACAGAATGGTTAAGTGATATGTGGTCAGTTCTCTTGTACGGGGTGGAGGCATGGACCTTGAAAACTGCTTTAATAAACAAAATTGAAGCACTCGAAATGTGGACTCTGCGCAGGATGCTAAGAATATCATAGATCGATCATATAAGTAATGAAGAAGTACTCCGAAGAAAAGAATTGATAGATCGTGAACTTTTCGACGACATAAAAAGAAGAAAAATAGCTTACTTAGGATACATTATGCGTGGAGAATGTTATGAGTTTCAACTTCTTATCCTGCAGGGTAAAATCAAAGGAGGAAAAAAAGGGATAGGAAGAAAGAAATTGTCCTGGTTGAGAAATATTCGACAGTGGACGGGGATACATGATTTTCAAATACTTCAAAACGCTGGCACCCTAAGAAGAAGAAGAAGAACTAAGGCCGAATTTTATAAAGTACTCTTTAACCTAAGTTTAAACCTAGGTTTAAACCGAGAAATAATTCTAAAATAGTAGAAACGTTCGATTTATAGTGTGGGATTGACATCAAAGTTCGAGTTAAGAGTAAACAACCTGGTCATAACTAATGTTATGTTACATTATATTAAGTTATGACCAGGTAAACCAGTTTAAACTTTGCTGTCAATCCCACATTATAAAATTTTAATTTTTAACATTTCTTTAATTTAAACGGGATCTCGGTTTAAATCATATACCCTGTACATTTATCTGACTACACCTTTGACCTATTTTAATTTATATATTTTAATGAATTACCTGGTATATGTCTCGAAACCACTCGAACTGCTTTGGGTATATGCTGTGTATCATTATAAAGAAAAGTGCAAGTGACATATTCATGGTGTATACTATGTTCCGGTAGCCTTAAAAAAATATAAAAATTGGTGGTAACTTTGTATAAATTTTATTAGTGTTATTACACGGAGAGAAATATTGATACAACATAATATAAGAAATAAAATAATATGTATTATTATTTCTAGTAGTATAAAGGACCATAATCCAGGATAATACCGTATAAAAATATTATATTTCATTTAGTGACAGATATTATTTTTGGTAATACAAATTATTATTGAACGGCAGTAGAGTTTTGGACTTGCATTGTCTTTATTTGTTTAAAATCACTACGTTTCAACTGGTAAGTATCTCCAGTCGTCTTCAGGTGAATACTGAATAAGTACGGTAACTACAGCTCTATTTATACTAGGCAGGTGCTGTGACGCATGACTAGTGGGCGAATTCATGCGTGTTGCTAGGTGATGACGTATAACTGGATGACTCATGCTCGATGACGTCATGCTCGATGAATCATGCGTTTAACTCTTGGGTGGTCTTATTCAAAGATTACATTTACTTAACAAGAAGGGTTTCCAGACGTTTCTCATGTCTAATGAAGGCTTACTAAAGCAACCTGGATTTTGGTGTATGGTAGCAGCTTCCTTAAACTTTCTCCAGTGCGGTTCTTTCTGCAGGATTTCCGCTTTTGTCCACATGATATGATGGCCGTGCGTCCAGGCGTGGTCAGCTGCACCTGACCTGACCACGCACAGTATTCACCTGAAGACGACTGGAGATACTTACCAGTTGAAACGTAGTGATTCTAAACAAATAAAGACAATGCAAGTCCAAAACTCTACTGCCGTTCAAGAAACCTCATTGTCTCCAACCTTTAAACAGACAATAAATTATTATGTAATATTCATAATAGTTTTTATTAAAATTGATGAAAATTTTTATTTAATATTATTATATTTTCTAATAAGAAGTATTATTTTTTTATTTGCTTTTACTAGATTTTATTATTATATTCACTAGATTTTATAATAGGATCTAATAGATTTTATTGGAAGATTTACTAGATTTCGTTGTGAAATTTACTGGTTTATTAACATTAAGCATGTTTTAATCTTATTAACCAACTATAAAGTTCATTACAGGGAATTATAAAGTAACTTACATAACATAACATTACATAAAGTGGTAGAAGAGTGTTGGACTTGCATTGTCTTTATCTGCTTAACATCACAACGTTTTAACGTTGGTAAGTATTTCCAGTCGTCTTCAGGTGAATACTAAATAAGTAAAGTATTTACAGCTCTATTTATACTAACTAGTAAATGAATACGATTGGAGATACTTACCAGTTGAAACGCTGTGATGTAAAGCAAATAAATACAATGCAAGTTAAAAACTCCTTTATCATTCAAGAGACATCATTATCTTCAACTTTCAAACAGACATTACATAAAGTATTTTTAACAATTAAATAAGTATAAAAATTAATAACTATTCCATTAAATAAAATTGATATAAGATGCATAATATATTTGAGTTATACTGAAGCATTCTATCTATTGTGCAAAAAAACTTATAGAAATATAAGTTTTTAAAGTATATTTTTATTGCATTTTTAAATAGTACTAATATTACAGTGTTCTATGGGAATTTTAATTATTTTTAGTTTATTGTAATTTTCAGGATTTACCCATAACTTCTCCAAATCATCTGTGTGGTCAAACGAAAAACCTTGTGTTTACAAATAAATATCATTTTTGGAAAATATTTATACTAACAGTGCAACAGACATAAATATTATGCATCTAAAAAAACTTTATCGTACCCTTTTAATAGATAAACAATACTAACCTCTTGTAATATAACCAATAAACTTCTGGACCGGTCCTTGTTGAGGAGATGCTAATTGCGCTCGTCCTTCATCACCACTCGCTGCAAGAGGTGCATTTTGATTTTGGCCTTGAAACTGCCGAATAAATTTATTGCACACTTGTTGGATACCACTGGCAATATTTTGGAAAATATTTTGAATCTGAGTTAGTTGAATCTGTCTGGAACCCAATTTATTTGTTGCTTTAGCAAAATATTCTTTAAAGTGTATATCAAAGTTTTTCCATTGTTTTGCGGTAGGTAATTTGTTGTCAGTGGGTATAAAATTTGTTTTCAAAGTTTCTAAACCATTTTTAATGATCTCTTGCGCTTTTTGAACAAAAGTCGCTTTACTTATAATATCGCATTTATGTTCTCGCTGAGAATTCGTACGAAGCTCTCCTAATTTTTCTACAGTAATGTTATCTTCTTGAACATCGTGGCTGACAGGAATAGTCTTTGAAGATTGCAACAACTTCCCTGGTGATAGTTGCAATTTCGCATTAACATTTCTGTTAAAGTTAATATTACTTTTTAGCGTGAGATCTTCTTCGGCAAGTTTTTGCAGCCTAAGATTATTGTATTTAATTTCTTCCTCGCTGAGCTGTATTTCTTCTTCCAAATTCGAATTAATGGTATGTTGAAGTTTTTCGTATCCAACTTTTACCGCAGGTACTTGCAAGGTTGCAGATTTGACCACAATAATAACTAAAAATAAAACTGTACATTTTGGCAGCATGATGAGAAGAACTGTACTGGAGTTGATGAACTCTTAGCCGGGATTTTTAAAGGGGACTCCTTATATTTATCGTTGTTTTTACAGTGTTCAGAAAACTGTAGTGGTACAGAGGTGGATTTTCCGTTTTGTAATATTTATTGACAGTAACATACCTGTTGGCATAAAAAATATAGAATTGTTCAGGCAACACTAGTTTAATAGGTTTTAAGAAAAATAGTAGTAGTAAATTATTATTTTTCAAAAATAAAATTTAATCAAAAATGAGATAGTCGGCGGAGGTTTTGGAGGCTTATTAATTAGGGATTGTTAACAACAAAATGTTTTCAATTTGCGAGATTATAAAGCCATATTTATTTAGCCGTAATAATAAGAAATATAATATAAGAAAACGCATTATACTTAAAATTGCCAACAAACTTCTCAACTCTAGAATATATACAGTAATAGTAAGTAATATTCAGTAAGTAAAAATAATTAAAAGCAAAATAACATCTACAAACGCCTGGAAAAAAAAATTAAATATTTGACCGTAAACTTTTAATACATGATTGCTATCGCTAGTCCAGGTCTCTCTAAAAAAGAATTTACACTAAATATCGATATGAATAAAATAAAAGCATACTTTACTTTAAAAATATCTTTATTTGTTACAATGCTTTTTAAATTGTCATATTATTCTACAATACATAATATATAGTGTATACATAGTATATTGTTTCATTTTTGCTAGCCGCGACTGACCAGGACATGCACCAGGGTAATTCCTTGATGGAGCTGTTGTTTGCCCTTAGGTAGATATAATTATAGTCAAATTTTTTTAAGAAAACGCCAAGTCACTTGTCATTTATGGCACCCTGTTGACGTCTGGTCTATTTTACGTTTAGAGGTTGGCTAAAAAGACAGGACCGGACTATTTTTATGTTCCATTAACAAACTAAAACAATATTTAAATATTAACTTCCTTATCTCCCATTTTAATTTATCAAAGAAGACTTTACAAATTTTTCTATTTAAATCATCGTTCTTAACTAAAGTTGTCAAGAAACTTTTAGAGATGTTATCCAAATTGGAACAAAAGTCAAGAACCTATTAGGTATCCACTGAATACTACCTAGGTATTGTGATAGGAATTACTTACAATAAAGTAATGTACTAGTAACATAAACATTATCGACAAAGCTTTTAAAAAATTTAACTTTTCGACACACTACTCTCCTTTGCTCGTCAATATTAAAGAATGTAATAAATGCCGGTAGTACTGCACCAGCTAGGTATAATACGTAAAACATGGTATATATGGTTAAAATATTGGTATACAAAACAATCACTATGCTTCATTTTAGTTATGACTCTAACTTTCAATCAGAAAACTCTATATACACTATAAAAAACAGCCACAAAAATACTAAAAAACACCAAAAATAACGAAAATAATAGGATGCGAACTGACATGTGAACTTGTTACGGTCCATACTAAATCTAGTAACTTTTCGGCGGAACTAGAATCAGCTGTGAATGTCATCTGTGGCTTTCAACTGTCGAAACGCCGTTTTCTATCGCGATATGATCTCTATGACTGATATGTTGTGTTATATAACCGGCCAGTTCCGGTAACCCCTTATACTAGCATGAAGGAATCCAATTTGGCTTCTGCTTAAAATATATTGAGATATAATTGCCATTTTGATGCTAGGTGTTTGCTAAAAAAAAACGATTGAAAAAACCAGCATACATTTTTTCAGATACAAAGTAGCTTAATTTTGTCTATAGAAATTGAAATAAAATTTTCTATTGACTTAAAATATTTTGTTGCGTGGTGTGGGAGGTATTTAGGAGTGGGCTCTGGTACATGTTCGTTTTCAAAATGGAAATTGGAAAAATATTGATTTTACCTATCTTGCTGGAAAATGGGAAGCATGTGGTTAATCGGTTTGTATTTTGGATTGTCTGTATGTCTTGTGTAAGCGATGTTTCGTGTTAGGGGTGCGTCTTGTATGTGTGTTCCGTAAAATTTAGTCGAAATGTCATGTACGTATTGCATAATGTACGGTATGTTTGTCCCTCTGTGTAATTGTACTAGTGGTGTCCATTTGCGTGCTGTAAGTCTTTGTCTCAGTACTATATTTTGTGATTTTTGTAGTCGGTTAAATTGTTCGTTTGAAATGCTGCACCATACAGGGGCAGCATACGTCATTATCGGTCTAATAACTTGATTGTATATTGTCTGTTTGTTTCGTTGTGATAGAAAAGATGTGTAATTTAGTAGCTTATATAATTGTCTTGTTATAGTGTAGAATTTTTGTATTATGTGTGTGGTGTTATGTATAAAGTTTAGATTTTTATTCAGTACAACCCCAAGATATTTAATTTTATCTTTGGATTCTACTGGAGTGTTGTTTATGTGTTTTTAGTGTAATGTTGAGGCATTTGCATTTTTCTCCGTTTATTTCCAACTTCTATTTCTTATACCACGGAAGTAGGACATTTAGGTGGTTGGTAATGTGTTGTCTGACCACATTTGCATAAAATGAACTGTATATGTATAAGACGCATTATTTTTAAAATTGCCAGCAAACTTCTCAATCCTGGAATACCTACGGATATTCAGTAAGTAAAAAATAATTAAAAAGCAAAATATCATGTATAAACGCCTAGGGAAGGCAAGGGCCTATCGACATATTAAGCACCGGTTCCCGCAGATCACCGAAGTTAAGCTGTGTCGCGCGCGGTTAGTACTTGGGTGGGTGACCGCTGGGGAACACCCTGTGCTTTTGCCTCAGGGAAGAGTGTAAAATTAATCGACACTTAGCCATCCTATATACGCCGGACAGGCCGGATGAGATCGGATATCTCGTAGGATAAAAGTGCCGTTTCACAATCCCCAGTCGGTAGACCACATTTGTGGTGGATGATCAGTTAAAGATGGCCTCCGTAGTCGGCGAATTGTAAAAAAAAAGCCTAGGGTATAAAATTGAAAATTTGACCGTGAAATTTTAGCACATGATTGATATTGCTAATCTGTGTCTCTCTAAAAGAAATTTACAATAAATATCGATATGACTAAAAATAAAAGCATATTATTAGGTTGAAATGGCATTGACAGATTTTCAAAAAAAAATAATAATTTTTCCCGGTGTATATACCTAAATAAAAAATTAGAAAATATATTGACTTGAGCTAAAAATACGATAGAAGTAAAAATAATAGGGCCGAAAATTATGCTTATTTAAGTAGCTAGTACTGCCAATTTTTGACAGAATATTTTGTTTCATTAATATGTGATAATTTATAAAACATTCTGTTTCGACATCTGTATGAGAACCGATGAGAGGCAGTTCGAACGATTGGTGTAATTTACTATTAGGTATTCATCGTTATCAGATAGAGTATAGCGGGTAATATGAATTTATAGAAAACAATTCCAATGTATATTTTTGAAATTCTAATAGAGCATAATACTTATTTTCATGGATTTTCCCTCTGACTTCGTACAACCCGCTGCTCTCGATTTAAAAGCGATGAGTCACTGACAGTAATTATGGACCTGGACTATATTGATCATTATTTATATTGATGTTGTTATTTTTAAAGTAATAATTTAATAAATTATTTAACAGAGTGGACCGGATAAAGATCTTATACAGACGAAAGTCTAGTTAATATTTCAAAAGACAATTTTAGAGATTTAGAAATTTCTCTAAATAAGGTTTTATTTATTTCTCGATATTAGTATTAGGTGATAAACAATAAGCAACAAAAATTAATTTTGATACGTAGAAACAAATCAATCGCGACACAATTAAGTTTTAAGAAACAAGAATAAATGTATATTACATTTTTTATTACCTGTTCCTTATTGCGTATTGCTTATTTTTTAATTGTGTCTCAGTGTGTTACTCAGGTTTATAGAGACCGATTACACCAGCTTAAACCTTTTAATACAAATTATTTATCTAATTTTTTTTTTAAAGATATAAAGCCTTACAAATTTTAGATAATATATCTTATAAAACTTTCCTAATTTAACCATGAATCCATCGAACGATTAGTGATCCGTTTATAGGTATATTTTGTAGCATATACACAAGGCGGGTCCGTCACTGGCACTGTTTAAGTCCATCGCGATGCTGAAGAACGATATTAATTTAAACGGTTCTTAGGTCAAGTTGAAAGAACTGCAAACGTGTAAGTCAAGAACGTTTAACAGTTATCATTTAATAAAATAGAGGATAAATATTTTAAAAATATACTTACTTATTGACAAGGCCAATGCACATGGGTGGTCAACAATAGGGACGTCCCAAATTTCATACCGATTACAAAAAAAAAAACAATAAAAAAAAATTACTTTAGCCGATAAACCGATAAAAATATTTTTAAATTATATTTAGAAACGGCTTTGAATATCAAAGGAAACGGTAAAAATATAATTGTTTCCTCACATTTAAATGAAAATACACTATTATATTCGTATATTTCGTACTATAATGTGCTATCAGGGCCGTAGCCAGGGGGGGGGGGGGGGGTTAGGGGGGTTGTAACCCCCCCGAAATGTTAACAAATCTAAAATAATTTACTACTTGCTCGCTTAATACCTAAAAAGTTTTAATAAATATTTAAACACCAATTACTGTGACGACCGCTACACCGGAGCGAACTTTTTCAACTATGAAGAGAGTGAAAAGTTATATAAGAAACAGCACTGGACAAGAAAGAATGTCCGATTTAGCACTTATGAGCATTTATAGAAATATTAATATTGACAACGAAGAAGTTCTTAATTTGTTTACTGAGAAAGCGCGACGCTTAAATTTAGTATCTTAAAATCCAATACATTTCTTGTAATTAATTACAGTTTACAGTTGTCACGCTTTAACTTTTCCCGTGCATGTTAATAAGTTATACATAAATCATAAATTATATGTCATACCAAAATACCAATACTTTTTTGTTTTGTTTGTTTAATATGTGGAGGCGATGAAAATTGGATAAAGGTCGGTAAATAGAAAAAACTTTTACAAGAAATTAAAGTGGCAGACATAAAAATACTTGTTTTTAGTTCTCTATCTATGGGTATTTTACCCAAAAAAGGGCGTGGCACCCAAAAATAGCGCGGCAAGATAACCCCCCCCCCCCCCCGAATAATATTTCTGGCTACGGCCCTGTGTGCTATATTGGCCTGCACTTACTCTGCGCTAGGGAAATAGTCTTCACAAGTTGAAAAATGCATGTCTAAGGTGCTGTTACAATGCTAGAAAGTACGATCATGTTACTCCGCTATTCGAGGTGTCTCAGTGGCTCAACTTAAGCCAGAGATTTTATGATCACACAAACACAACACAAACAACTATTTTTTTCTACATTTGTAATAGTTAATTTATTAATAGTAAGTTATAATAAATATCTTTTCCTACGACCACCTATGAAAATGGGAAAAAAAGCACGGTTAACTTGGCTCGAAAGCGCCGAATATCACACGCGTGTTGAAAGAAAATATTTCAACTCTAGAGTGGAAATACAAGGCACACTATTTAATTTAGGCATATGATGCCAATTTGACAGACCACACCTATTTATTAAAAAGAACAAATTTTAGAAAGCAGTTTAGTTTATTTATCACGTATTTGTTGACTGATTCAAAAGTAGAGTGTGAAAATACGCCATCTGAAATTATAAAAAAGTTAAGAATATACTGGAAAATCTATTACCAGTTAAAACAAGCCCCGCTGAAGAAATTGTCATATATTAAACTTAAGCAGAAAATGTTTATGGGTCGCTATAGCCTAGAGACTAAAGCCATGACCTGCGAATCGGAAGATCACAGGTTCAAATCCCATCAGGACCACTTGACTTTTTTTTATGAAAACATTAAATAATTTATAGAATTGTTTTGAATTGAAATCTTCTTTGTTGGGTGAATTTTTTAAATTTATTTATAATGCATCTTTCCTTGATTAAATAAAAAAAATCATTCAAGAAGGAAGATTTCAATTCAAAATAATATTATAATTTATTTAATGTTTTTATAAAAAAAAGTCAAGTACTCCTGATGAAATTTGAACCTGTGACCTTTCGATCTATTAAAGTGGCATCATATGTTTAAATTAAATAGTGTGCCTTGTATTTTCACTCTAGAGTTGAAATATTTTTTTCAGCTCTAGAGTTGAAATATTTTTTTCACAAATCAAAGGTTTTTTTAATAATTCTTTGTGGTCGTAGGAAAAATAGTGTACATTACTCGTGTGAAAGTGATTATTCTAAAACTCGGAGAATTTCCGCACTCGGCTGACGCCACGTGCTAAATATCTCCTCGTTTGAAAAGTATCACTTTCGTCACTTGTTATGTAATATACTAATGCTTTCAAATGCCTAAATGTACAAAAAAAAATAACTTTCTTGTGAATGATTAATTATTTTTCTAAATAAAGCTGATAAAAAATTACATTTTTGTGTCAAAAATACTGTAGTCAATAGTATAGATATAAATAAAAAATTAACTTTTTCTTATCTTAATTTTTAGAAGTCGATGGCAATTCTCTCTTTTTTTGACTTGCCGCTGAAATAAAAGGATTTTCCGGAATACCAACACGTTGGATTTTTACCGAATTTCCTCCGTGAATTTTTATTTCGTGAGTTTTGTTATAGTCCTTGTTAAACTCAAAACCGCAAGATAAGCATTTAACTAGAACTCGTGCTGATCTAGGTTCCTTTTTCATATTTAAAACAACAATAATTCCCTTGACAAAATAATTTAAAAAATCAATTTTAAACTCAGCTGAATACCGTTGAAAAGTCTAGAGAGAACTGATAGGTATCTGCATTCTGAAATAAACTAAATTAGGTACATAAAATTATAGGACAATAATCCGAGTTCTGAAAAGCTGCACAGTTGAAAGAATAATTATACTTACATTTATTCTTTTAACTGGAGACCCCGCGGTCTATTTTAAGCGAACTGCTGCCTCCTTAACTAAAGACGCCAACTATTTTTGCGGCTTGCAGCCGCGGTTCATCAAAGGGGTTGTTAAAAACAAAAAACAACTAGAGCTAAAGCCGACGCTAGGCCGACTTTGTTCGTGTCGCCCCGCCAGTTGAATAAAATAACGTTTTTATATAATGTATAGTGATTAATAATTTGTATATAAAATATTATTTTCCTACGACCACCTATGAAAATGAGAAAAAAAGCACGGTTAACTTGGCTCGAAAGCGCCGAATATCACACGCGTGTTGAAATAAAATATTTCAACTCTAGAGTGGAAATACAAGGCACACTATTTAATTTAGGCATATGATGCCAATTTGACAGACCACACCTATTTATTTAAAAAAAAAATTTAGAAAGCAGTTTAGTTTATTTATTACGTATTTGTAGAGTGATTCAGAGTTAGAGTGTAAAAATACGCCATCTGAAATTAGAAAAATGTTAATAATATACTGGAAAATTTATAACCAGTCAAAACAAGCCCCGCTGAAGAAAATGTCATATATTAAACTTAAGCAGAAAATGTTTATGGGTCGCCATAGCCTAGAGACTAGAGCCATGACCTACGAATCGAAAGATCACAGGTTCAAATCCCATCAGGAGCACTTGACTTTTTTTTAAGAAAACATTAAATAATTTATAGAATTATTTTGAATTGAAATCTTCCTTGTTGGGTGAATTTTTCAAATTTATTTTTAATGCATCTTTCCTTGATTAAATAAAACAAAAATCATTCAAGAAGGAAGATTTCAATTCAAAATAATTTTATAATTTATTTAATGTTTTTTTAAAAAAAAGTCAAGTACTCCTGATGGAATTTGAACCTGTGACCTTTCGATCTATTAAATTGGCATCATATGTTTAAATTAAATAGTGTGCCTTGTATTTCCACTCTAGAGTTGAAATATTTTTTTTCAGCTCTAGAGTTGAAATATTTTTTTCACAAATCAAAGGTTTTGTTAATAATTCTTTGTGGTCGTAGGAAAAATAGTGTACATTACTCGTGTGAAAGTGATTATTCTAAAACTCGGAGAATTTCCGCACTCGGCTGACGCCTCGTGCTAAATATCTCCTCGTTTGAAAAGTATCACTTTCATCACTTGTTATGTAATATACTAATTTTGCCAGTTGCTTACTGAACATAGACAGAATAATTATATGCCCGTATAGAATTCTTTTGTTTTTGTCCATGTTTTTGAAACCAACTGACATAACTTGGGGGGGGGGGGGGATTCCCTTAAATGCCCCCCCCCCCCCTTGGGTCCGGTCCTGGCCCCTCTGAAAGCGGTGCCCTATTCACGGGCCTACTGGTCCTATTGGGAAAATAGACCCTGCCCTAGACCCAACCATAATTTATGGTTGTTAAATTTAATATATTATTTTATAGTATATTTCAGAAAGGTGTAGAGTAATAAAAGCTCATTAGGTAAGCAAAGGGACTACAGAGTGACCCAAAGAATATTTAAGCTACTTTTATAATTTGGCATTGGTACTGTATATTAACGACCTTCTAGTGAAAACCCAAAATCCAATTTATAGCTTTGCTGATGACAGCACACTTGTCTCATCTTTTACCTTCACTCCCCAGACATCCGCTGCCGACGCACATCTTCGCAGGCAGCATGAAGTATTGCGCCTCAACAATGACCTGGAAGAAATTTTGGCTTGGGGTGACAGTAACCAAGTCGAATTTAATGCTAAGAAAACCCAGGCAGCAGTCTTCTCCAAAAAGGTTAACATTGCAGAACCGGATATAGTCATGGCAGGACACGCAATTCCCCTGGCACCGTCTATTAATTTGCTGGGGGTCAATCTGGGAGGTAATATGTCTTGGCATGATCACGTTGCCGCAATTGCCAAGACAGCTGCACAGAAACTTGGTGTACTTTTCCGCACCAAAAGGTTGTACACACCTGTAAAGTTGATGAACTTTTGACACTCTACAAAGCCCAGATTCGACCATCATTAGAATATTGCTCTCATGTCTGGAGCTCTGCACCCAAGCACACCCTTCGGCTACTGGATTCCATTCAAAGGAGAGCCGTTCGTCTGATCGGCGACCCCGAGCTGACCAAGACCCTCGATAGCCTGGAGCATCGAAGACAGGTTGGTGATTTGGCTCTCTTTTACAGATATTTCCATGGCAGGTGTTCGACTGACATTGCCCACTTGATTCCACCTAGAGCAATGCAAAACAGAAATACACGGCGAACCACTGCCGCTCATCCATATGTTGTTCAGCTTAGTACTCCTCGAACTTCATTGTTCAAGAATTCTTTCATCTGGAGAACGTCATCTTTGTGGAATGATCTTCCTGAGGTCGTGTTTCCCAATGAATACAATCTTCAACGTTTCAAGACCAACGTAAATCGCTTTTTTCGCACTCGCACCGCTCCCAGAGCGCCTTAAAGGATTTTTCCTACAGTGCAGGTGTTTTATCATAAAAAAAAATTGATTTCATTGCAAAATTTTTTATTTTCAGGTAGTAGGATTTGGGTCAATTTATGGGTTTTGCCTATTAATATCTATTCACAAACACTGAAAATGGTGTGATAAAGGCGTGCATTATGGTACATAGTATTAGGTAAATTTATTTTTTATTAAACATTATAAAAAAAATACATTATACAGAAATTAAATTATAGAAAATCATAATATTCGTCATCATCTGTTAGATATACTAAAGTCTATCTAGCGAGAAAAAATTAGTTTGGGCGACCAACTCACTTTTTAAAGTGTAGAAAGAATTAATGCACCCCGTTTTTCTACCATAGTTTGTTTATCCACGAAAAGTTGGATTGGATTTTTAAATACAGTGACCGGGACTACAATTTTTTTACCCCTATACTCCCCAATTAAATAAAATATTTTTTAAACTACCTAAAGCCACAACAAACGTAAATCTGATATAGTTTTTTAAAAAATTGACCAAAGGGAACAAAGAATACAGCAAAAACTTTTACTTTATTTTGGAAAGAATTGGAAGATTTTGAGTATCTTTGGTCGTTCAGGGAGAGAATAACCTCTTTTACCCTCTCTATACCTTTTTTACCCCACATTTTTTAAAATGTCTTACATTGATGAGATAATAAGAGAATATAAATTTTACAGTTCTGTAAATCGTTTTGTAAGGGCATCTATTACAGTGCTAGTGCTGTAATAGATGTCCTTACAGCACTAGTGCTGTAATGGCAAAAAAATGGTTTTATTAACATTTTGCTTTTAAATAAAACCACACTTTTTAGAAGAATGATTTATTATTAACAATTTTAAAATTAATTACCAATTATTAATTAAAATATATCTTGATTTTTCTTGACTGAAATCATAGTTCTCAACATTGAGTAGTGAGTCCATAGTGTAGATGGTTTCTGAGAGCGTTGCTTTACGGAAAAATAACCCAAAAGGATTTTCTCAGACATCTCCTTTATTTTGTTAGCTTTGCACCAATCGTCAAACTTCTGATACTCCAACTCATACCGCGCCTTGGATTTTGTCGGAAATAAACTTGAGATCGCTTCGTTTGCCGCTGCTTCTCTATCAGAGGGTAAACTTCCATCAGAATCGCTCATTTTAAAAAACGCTTTTTATATTTTTGAATTTGTTTGACAAAGTTTCGACAGTAACCATGCGAAACAGTAACTATGCGATAGGTAACATAAAAAACTTGATTAGTAAACTTAATAGCAGGTGCATTTTTACAGGTGCATTTTTATTTTTAAAAATGCCTTTTTTTAAATTTTTGTATTCATAGATGAAAGTAGATAAAATTTTGTACAATATTCTTGTTGTAAATTCATATTACTACACTCGATGTTTTATTAAACTCGACTGACACCTCGTTTGACAACTTTAACATCTCGTGTTGTAATATGAATCTTTACAACACTTATATCGTAAATAACTATTACATGCAACAAGAAAATAAGGTATGAGATTAAAATCATAAAGAGTCCATTTGTGGAATCAATAACCTATTCGATTTTTGTAGTTGGTAAAAAAAATAAAACAGATTTATTCTATTTTATACTATTTCCTAGTAGCATTTAATTTATTGCAAACAGTTTTTTCGACAAAATAAATAATAAAATAAATAATTAATAAATAATAATTTGGTTTGCAAACATAAATAAATAAATGGCATCATCCAGCAGTGTGTTTAACTTATTCCTTTTTCTCAGGGACCTCAGTATCCTTTGGATTGCTGTCAGCCTCTTCTATGATCGATGGGACGATCTCTGGCTTTTCATCTTCTGCGGGTTGTTTGCTAGCAGACCCGCTACTACCTTTAAAAGAAAATTATATTTTATTGTAAATAAGTAAAAAAAAATATCTTTTCAATTGAGAAAATAGGCCATGTTAAAAATCTAGTTGTAAGTTAAATGGAAATAATTAAGATAATGTTTGGTTGCACAACGATATTTAGTCACAATTAACTAACCAGCAAGTTTGACTGTGAAATAACTGATATTATGAACTCACAATCAAAAGTGCCTGATTAGTAAATTAAAAATTAAGGTAACCAGACCAGTATGATTGTAAGAAAGTTATTTCTGACAATATCATGTATGTCACAGTCAAACTTATTGGTTAAATAATTAATATTAAAATTCTTCTCCACCAATATATTAATATACCTACATTAAGTAGTGAAAACTCCACATATTTCGGACGTAGTAACATCCATTATCAAAACATTCTTAGAAAGAACAATTGGGAATGACTTTTTAATAGAGCTTTGAAATATGATTGAACTGAGTAAAGAAACCTCGAAAATATTCCGCCGAATTGAAATTTCTAAACGTTATAGAAATATTAAGGAACCCTAATTCTGTTGCACTTAATTAGAGCATATATTTAGTCGAATTTATTATATCAATTCAATTCAATTTATTTCAATCAATATTCAATTAACAGTGTCACTTTACAAGAAATTTACTGCTTTCAGTGCGATCAGAAAATTTCTTGTAATTTTACAAACCATATTATTTTCAGTATATTTAATTTAAAATCTAAGCATGGAAGCTTGTATGCTTTATTCATTGTCGCTTAGAATATACCTTGTTTTCAAAATGTAGTCGGCACTATTGCTATCTTTCTTATTACAAGAGATACGGCGTCGGTTCAATTAGTAAACATGTTATTTGCTTAAATTCAAAATTTAGCTTCTTATCATGTAAGGCCAAGGCCAAGGCCAGTATCTAGCAACCATATTAACAATTATAGGTATTTCTGGAACAATATACTTACGAAAAGCAGTTCTTTCTAATATTGAACAAGTTTCAACATATCTCCTAAAGTTTCTTCTACCAAATTGAAAATTAGAAAAAAGAATACTTGGAATATATTTATTTTTAGAAATTGATTCCAAGAATTCTTTTTTCTAATTTTTAATTTGGTAGGAGCAATTTTAAGAGACCCGTTAAAACTTGTTCAAATAAAGAAAGAACTGCCTTTCGTAAGCATATTGTTCCAGAAATACCTATAATTGGTAAATATGGTTGCTAGATACAGGGCCTGGACGCACCCAGTTACATGATAAGAAGCTAAATTTTAAATTTTAGCAAATAACATTTTTTCAAGATAATAAAAATGTTTAAATATTGGTTTTTAATCATTTAACACATTTTCATTAAAATGATGGAAATATGAAAGTACCATTTGATAATTTTTTTAATTTAAATTTTTTTTTTTTAATTTTTGTTTTAAACTTTGCACACCAGCATAAAATTTAAATTTAAACACTTTTTTCAAATACCTTTTTTCAATATTTTGACAAAATACATACTTTTCAATTTTTCAGACAAACGAGTAGTCACGTGACTAATGTCAAAACAAATTTTTAGGTTACTAATCATGCATAGGATATCAGCATAAAAAGTTTTTTTACAATTTCAATAATTAAAAAAGTTTTCCATATGGGTCCAACTTATTGCCGGTCACTGTATATACAGGGTCCTGCGCCTCACCTCCCGTCTTCTGTAGCTCACTTATTAATTAAGTTAGGATTATGACGTTTTGCAAGCTTTACCTGTATACGAGGGTGCATTTCAGGAAAATATTTATGTTTATACAGGGTGTTTCAAAAAAGTGTGACGTCATAAAGATATGTTTTTTTAGATTACATGCCATATATTTTCTTACTTATTTGGATGCATCTTGTAGTTGCCTAGATACCCCCAAAATTTTAATGAAATCGGTTCAGTATTATAGGCGAAAAAAAATAAAAACTAAAAAAAAAACAGTTTTGCACCACTGGTTTTAAAAATTAATAAAAATTAAAAATAATGTCTCGTTAATAAAATTATTCAAAGGCACTTAATAAATAAGGCCTCACAGTTTCGTTAACCAAGTTTGATTAATACGAATTGTACAGGGTGTCCAAACTTGGCAAACTTTAAAGCAATTTATTTTTCTTATTTTAAATTGGAACCCCTGTATATTATTATGTTATTCGATGCAGAATTAAAATTCAAACATTTATTCTGATTACAACCCTATCGCAATTTCTAATGCATTTAGACTTATTTGCAGAAAACTCATTTTATCAACTATTCCACCAGTCATTATTATATAATAAATATCAAAGGTGGCTTTGAAAAACAATTTATCGATATTAAAGTGTACTAAAAGGACAAATAAACATTCTTTTATCATGCTCCTAATATAAAAATCATATCTACGAGCTTTTCTTGGTTGTATTCCATCACAAAAAGTAATATAGCTTAAATAATTAATACTAATCTAATAATATTTGAAACTATAAAATAACTAAAGTCAAAATGGGTGTTTGTCACTTTAATAAACTTTAATACCAATAAATTGTTTTTCAAAGCCTCCTTTGATTATTATTATATAATAATGACTGGTGGAAAGGTTGATAAAACGAGTTTTCTGTAAATAAGTCTTAATGCGTTAGAAATTGCAATAGAGTTGTAATTAGAACAAATGTTTGAATTGTAATTTTGCATCGAATGACATAATAATATACAGGGGTTCCAATTTGAAATAAGAAGAATAAATTGCTTTAAAGTTTGCAAAGTTTGACACTAAATTTTGGACACCCTGTACAATTCGTATTAATCAAACTTGGTTAACGAGACTTTAGGACCATATTTATTAAGTGCCTTTGTAGAAGTTTAATAACGAGGCATTATTTTTATTTTTTATTAATTTTTAAAACCAGTGGTGCAAAACTGATTTTTTTTAGTTTTTATTTTTTTCCGCCTATAATACTGAACCGCTTACATTAAAATTTTAGGGGTATGTAGGCAACTGCAAGCTGCATCCAAATAAGTAAGAAAATTTATGGCATGTAATCTAAAAAAACATATCCTTATGACGTCACACTTTTTTAAAACACCCTGTATAAACAAAAATATTTTCCTGAAATGCACCCTAGGATACAGGTAAAGTCTGCAAGATATCAAAATCCTAACTTAATTAATAAGTGAGCTACAGAAGACGGGAGGTGAGGCGCAGGACCATGTATACAGCTGTAATATAAATCAGTAACGAATTCATCCGTTAACTGTTGCATTAAGTATACTCTATTCCACTTAAATAGGTCTGCGAAGCGGCGTTTTCATTGCACTATGCGAACCTAAATGCAAATCCCAGTTAAAAATAATGAATAGAAAAAGTAAGAATCCCCTTAATTATAGAAACAATTTGTTCTTAAAATCGAAGTTTTCTTGGCATACTGGATTCAATTATTGCCGAATTAAAAAGAATTAATAAAAACTTCTCAAATAGATACTGCATGCAAAGAAGGCGACATACGTCAAAGAAAAAATCGAGTGACAATGCTTGTCGGGACCTTTCATTCGTTCCCCTTCCTTTGTATCGGTATTTTTGTTTAATAAAAAAATCCCGTCAACCAAGAAAAATTCATCTTTACCTTTTGGATTGATTATTTAAAAATAATAATAACAATATTAATACATTTTACAAGAATTTAATAATTCCTAATAACAACATTACCTGGAATAAGATTTTGGATAGGATTACTACCGGCTTGTTGTCCTGCTATCTGCTGGAGCTGGTTTCCAACATTAGTGACTTGCCCAACGATAGGATTAGAGTTAGAACCTTCTGTTCCTTGTGAGCTAGGTAAACCAGGGACTGGTGGTGGTCTAAATTGGTTTTGAATGTTTTGGAATGCATTGCCTATGTTCTGTCCAATGCTTTGCACAAAGTTTTGACCCGGAGCCGGAGGTTGACTACCGGCATTTTCATCTTCTGAACCTAAATATACAACAATATTGGGTAATAAATCTAAATTCATTTCGATAAAACATACGCAAGATTAAAAAAAACGCCTTGGAATCGATCTTGCATGTCTGACACTATTACTCTTGAAATGTAATCTAGATGAAAGTTAAGACTGAATAAACAATAGAACTGTCTAGTTCTAAAGTTTTACAGAGATATTTTTGCTAGATCCATCTTCTGATAATTTTACCATCAAGGAAATCCTTGGAGGGACAATTGTTTCCAAAGAAATTATAGGGCTGGTAAAGTTACCAGGAGATTTACCTAGCGATTATGGAGAGGGTTTTAAATAAAAAAGTTTAAAAAGACAAATATCAGAAGAAAACCCTTAGTTTTATTGAGTGGAGCCACTAACTTAGTAGACAGAGGGCAACAACCACTTAGAAAATTATTATTAGTTACATACACATTATTTTTTGCAATTTGGAAAAAACTGGTTACGATGACCCAAAACCATTAATGCTCGCTTGATTCACTATCTGCAATTTATAAAATGTGTATGTACTGTTGCAGACTTGTTGTATTTGTACTCGCTGTATCTGTCATCTTTAGCACAGAGCTGTGTAAGATTTTTAATCAACTGTGATAACGTGTCGTTAAGTGTGCTGTGCTAATGTCCCGTCAACGTAAACTTTTTTCGAGTCTTCATGAAATTTAGTCCTTTTTTGGAGTAGAAACTTTTTCAAATGTAAATGTATGTATTCACTCATTGGAAAGGGCAGCAAACCCCTAATCTAGAGTAAAATTCATTCTTACTTACTTACTTCAAAATATCTTTATTTGATTATTTTCATTTTTGCATGAAGTTTGTGTCTAAACAAATATAAATATAATTTATATATTAATGTTTTACTAGGACCGGCTAGGACTCGCAGCATTGAGACGTAATGCTGGGATTGATGGTAACCCATCGGTAGACACGAATATGACCTTTAATGAGCATATAATCGGACAGTTCCAGCAACCTATACACTGCCATGAAAGAAATAAGTTTTGCTTCAGCTTGATGAGAATTAATAAAGCTTTTACTTGTTAGCATTAAATTATTCAGGTACAGAGTAGCCTAATTTTTATCCAAGGATTTTAGAGAAATTTGTTATTTTAGTGTGGACGGGAGTTGGGAGTGGGCGGGGCCAGGTACAGGTGCTTAAAATGAAAATTGCAAACATTTTGATTCATCTATCTTTCTGGAAAACACGTAGACTGTGATAAATGGAATTATGTGTTGTTTTGTTTATTATTTTGTGTTAGTGATGTGTTGTGTTATAAGTGCTTTCTGTACGTGCGTATTGTAAAATTTATTTAAAATGTCTGGTATGTATTGTCTTAAGAATGGAGTGTTTGCTGCGTTATGTAATAGTCTGATTGGTGTTGATAGTCTGGCTGTTAGTACTTGTCTGAGTATTATGTTCTGTAGTCTTTAGTTGTCTGTCTGGAATACAGCAGCGTAAGTTATTATCGGTCTGATTACTTTTGTATATGGTTGTATAAGGTTAGTTTGTTTTGTGGTGATAGTGCTGATGTTGGTCATTCTTGACATTATATACCATATCCATGGTCATTGAACGAATTTCGTGTATAAGTCGTTGCCTAAGTTTCTCTTAAAATTGTAGTATCAATTCAAAAGTAAATAGTGGGTCTTATTCCCTTTTTTATGCCCTTTCCACAATATATACCTTTATATTTAAAAAAAGAAGTTGGGGACGGTTCCAAAAAGGGGGATAAATTTCATAAAGACGCGAAAAAAATGTGCCGAACTAAAAGTAAATGCAGCCGTAGTTTTGTATTTTTTCAGCAAATAAAGAGGCTTTCTAATATTAAATTTATTTTAGTTACATTTACCTTGTGGCTTGTTTTGCTGCTGTCCTCCTTGTACAAACTGATTAAAAGCACTGCCTAAAAAAATCGGACAAAATTAATAAAACAAGACGACAGTTTGTTCTTGTAATGAGATGACGGTGCCATGTCGTCATTTTTTTTTAATGTTTCGCCATGTTTCTCACATATTGTAGTGCCAATATAGTCTAGCGTTTTTTTATTACATCGACCAAATCCGACTATATCATTTTTTGATTAATCATTCGTATTCTTTTGTTTTATCCAAACAGCGGACAATTATTTTTAACAACAACTAAGAACACACCACTTTAATAGTGACAAATTGACATTAACAGCAATAATTTTTACACAATCAGAGCAGCCCGGCCAGCTTAATTCTTAATTTACTAATCACATTTTGATTTTGAGTAAATAATATTAACAATAAAAAAGTTGAAAGATTAAAACAGCCTATTTAATATTTGTAGAATTTTTAGTATATTTCCCTAAAAAAACTACAGAATGAAATGCGGCCCTATTCTTTACAATAATCTATCAGAAATAGAGGCCTGCATGGGCCGGGGTTTCATCTGGGGTCCTAACGCAGCCCGGCCCGACTCTTGTGATCGAGTCGGGCCGGGCCACCTAATCAATGAAAGTTCGGGTTTTCGGGCCTGTCTGACTTTTGTGGCCAGCCCATCCTTTGGGTCAGCCTTGGTTTGTTTATGTGCATTTTTTTAAAGAAATATTTGTAAAATAATTTTCAAGCCCTAATAATTTTTGTTTTTTAGTTGACGGGCCGGATCCGACCGCGTCGCACAATTCCGGCTCTGGCCGGGTCGGGTCGGGATATTCCAGCCCGTGCAGGGCTCCAATCAGAAATGCATGGTAATTACATCTCTGTTGTTCGAAACCATTACTCGATGGTGTTTTTCTGTTACTGCTTTAGTTCGTTCAATTTGTGCACGTTTTTTATAATAATATCGTTTTTATTATTCTAAAGTAAAAAATTAATCGTAGCAAACACATATTGACACATAATTCATATTATCCAACTATTGTCAACCACAAGACTTTAAAGGAAAATATGATTTATACCGAGCAAAAGTCATATTTATGCGTTGGTTGTTATAGCCTTGTACAAAATAAAGTATATATCCACAAAGTTGTATTTAACTGATTTTTACGTATTTATGCATTTATAAACATCAAAATATTTTCAAAAAACGTCCCTAAGATCATGGTTCCGTAATCTCTTAATGTCAAAACCCTAAATTGTCAATATGAATTTTTGAAAAAGAAAATTCAGTATATTGGCCTCCTGAAAAAAATTGGTAAAATAAAGAACAACGGCATTGATCGTTGGGAGTGTCGATATGAAACATAAAAAGAGAGCTCCGTTTATTTGTTTTGCCAGCCATTCGGTAGTCAGTTAATAAATCCAACAAATAAAAAGACCAAAAAACGAACTTTTGTTAGAACACTTAATCCAGAAATGTATATTAAACACACGTGGATTTGGGATGGTGCACTAAAAATGTTTTATCAATAATATATTTATTATTGTTAATTACACCAATGGGTGTAACCTCCGCATATCTTAGACACAAGCTACCATTAACATTACTCTCTTGCTAAGACAGGTCTAAAGTTATTTTTTTCTTTCCTTTTTTTCAACACTATCCTGACGTTTTATTCTTTCTTCAACGTAATACAGTTTATTATCTTTTTCACTAAAATATTAACTAAAAAGATTAATCTCTCCTTAATATATTTTACCTATATTTCCGATACTTTGAACCACTTGCTGAAATGGTCCTGTCTGTTGGCCGGTAGGGGCACCTCCAGTTCCTTCGTCCCCTTGGGTTACCGGTGCCGCTGGTTGTGGAGATGGGATGAAATTGCTTACTACTTGGTTAATCTGACTAATTGCACCAGCGAAAAATCCTTGTTGAACTTCTCCACCGCTGCCTGCGCCAGCGGCTGGAGCTGTATCACCTATAAAAACGAATAATCTGAAAATATTTCGGCCAGTACATAAGAAGTCTTAATAAAAATCTGCTGCAACCTATTTCTTAAAAGTTCATGAGCGCATATAAAATACTCCTCCTTTTTTACCCTCTGCTATCTGAATTACTTACATTGGGACATTTAACTTATTTTAAAAAAACAGTAATTTATGACCGCCTTCTTTAGTATTTATTTTCTCCCATTTATTTTAAAATCTAATACAAGACGAACATTAGCCTTTAGCTATGTAGTAATACAAAAATTTTACTTGTTTATTAATTCTTTATCATTTCTTTCCATTCCTTCGAATTCGGCTTTTTTCCTCTTCGTTCGTTCTATTTATCTACTATATTTAAAGGGCGCCAAAAGATTTCCGGCTCTCGGGCGCCGATAACCCTTGCGGCGGCCTTGTCACTGTCATCTCTTGCCTTTCTTTCGAATTGAGCTTTTTACCTCTTCGTTCGCTGCCAGGGCCATTCTCGAGGAGACCTACAGCTTAACGTGGGTTCCGAACCACGATCCTCGGTCATGTGACACCCCCCAAGGGCTATCAACCCTTGGTTTCTTGCGCCATTGCATGACCTACCGATTGGGGAGTATGTACCTTCTTCCGCACCCCACGAGATGATACCTTATACACTCTTCCCTGCATTTTAACTCCACTAAGTTTCGGACATACTCTTTTAATTGTACGTATGCCCACTCCGGGAATCGAACCCGAGGTCGCCAGGGTCGAATGCCAGTAACTCACCTCGGAGCCACTTCCGCGGTTGTTGAATTGGTGAAACTAAGTGACAGCTGCAACTGTGTTCCAAATATTTGTCTGGCCAATCGTTAATAGAACAGAAGTCAAATGTTTTTTTTTTTGGCTTGAGCTTTTCAGCTATTCAGCCAGTCGCACATAGTCAAATGTTCGAATGTAAGAACATTAGTCATTAGGAATATAGATAGTGGTTTAAATAAAATCAAAGAGTTAGAGAGGAAACAGTTTATTATATTAACCGAGCTCAGACCAAATGGTTCATGAGAGAAGGTCGTGAAAGTATTATAAACGGAATAGTAATTTAAAGTAATCAGATTTAAAGGGTTATTGTAAAAGAAATTTCTCTAGATAATGTTGTATTAATAGAGGTTCATTTTGATTTTGAATTGAAAGTAAAATTGTATAACTTAAGTTGTTAGGAAAGTTAACTAGATCAGATTATCACTAGGATAAAGGTCTAGTTGAACAAAATCCTCATAATATAAATGTAGGGGAGAGAATTGTAATATGAAATTATTGAGAGTCGAAAATTGAACATGTTAAGACTAAGATAATGTCTATGAGAAATTAGATAAAATATATTATTTTTAGTACTGTGGCACAATATTGGATTAACTATAACCTAGTGTACCCAAGAATATCCAAACAAATATATTCGAACATAAGACTGCAATACTAAAATAGTGGAATTTAGTGTCCGTTAAAATATATAAAGAAAAGAAGCTTAGCGGCAAGCGGACAGAGTAGTGCGTCTATATTTTGCATTAAAGTACACATGGACGCCAAAGGTAATGGAATCCCTGGGGCACAGGTAGACAATGACAGGCTGTTTCGTTCTTGTTAGAACTCATCAGAAAGCCATAACCCTTAAGCGACCCCCAGTACAGCGAGCCTGTTCTGTCAAGGCGTTTTTAAGAAATAAAAACGCGATGAAAACCCAGTAACGCCATCGGTAGGAATCAACTCAATGCAAAAGATAGCCATCTAGATTTATATAAGACTGCAATTTTAAGTACCACAAGCTTATTTAAGAGCTTCATTGGTTGACTATCGTTTGCATTGTATATTTTTTAGATGTAACATTTCTTCTACTAAGACACATCTAGGTCCTAGAATTTTCAAAAGAATCGGCAAAGATCTTCAAGGGTGATGTACATATTTAGCACAGAAAGCTAAATTTATAATCTTTTTATTAAAGCAGCAAAACTTGCTGACTCATATTTTAATTATCAGGCTATAAATATGTTATTGATAACTTTTCGTTTTGTTTATTGTTTGCACCAATTTAAATTAACACACGAATAAAACTAAGATTTGAATGTTTAAAACATTATTAGTTATAGTAGTAGCCGAGACCTGGCGTTATCACTCCGGCTACTCGGCCTATCCATAGCCCTGAAAAACCGTCACTTTTTGTACTACCAAGAAAATGAGTCACCGATTCTTCTAGATTCTTGTCTTGATAATCAACAACGTAATTGTCTGGTAAATGTTTTAGTAAATTTTAAATATGTGTTAAATAATATAGAAGTAGAAATTTACTAAAATATATTACTGTTTGATTCATAACTGGGGAATATTACACGGGTGCTGGTGGATCTAAATTCTCTGTTTCAAAGGAAAAGAAAGTTGTTTTTGGAAAAAAATAGAAACAAATTCTTTATTTATTATTGTGTAGCAAATTTTTTTATCTTATTCTAATTTAAATTATGTATTTTAATGATTTACCTTGCGTTCCATTTCCAACAACTCCCTGATTATTTCCTATAGTTTGTCCTTGGAAAAGCTGTTGAACATTATTAACAAAGTTGCCAAAAAAGTTTCCAGGTTGTTGATTACCACCAGTACCAGAGTCTCCAAGAACTGTATTGTTTCCAGTGGACTGTGGTCCACCCTGAGCTATATTCTGGATATTACTTACTATGTTCTGGACCCCTAAAAAAATATAAAAAATTTATGTTATGGTGGTAATTTTATATTATTGCTATTAGCCTAATATTAACAAAATAACTTAAAAAGACATAGAATTAAAAAAACTGCATCTCTTATCAAAGTAGTCCATGACACAAATTGGAGCTGCAAAGATTAGAGGCAAAGGCAACTCGAAATCTTCCCCAAAAAATTCTTTATTTTACAATAGAAAGGGCTGAGTAGGAGAAGATATATTAATGAACATGTTTCGGGGCCAGAGAAGAACACGAAAGATAAGGAAATAACTTTTTACCAGTACCTATATAGAATTTGTATAATATATATAATAATATTATAATTGATTAAATTCATAAAATGGAAGACTACGATGGGAACTTGCAGACCGTTTTGCTCTACCTATAACAAACTGTTCGCACACTTTTGTTAATTATCACTAGTTAAGAGCAAACAGTAATCGATGGGTCATCGCGAACAAATATTGCATCTCGGCCACATCGCGCATACTATACCTGTGTCTGGCGAAATTTATTTTTTTATATACAAAATCTTATATAAACGAATTTCAAAAGAACTGAGCTGCCACCATAATAGAACTGAATCTTTTCAAATGATTTTTTGTAGTGACCGAAATCGACAAATATTTTGCAGTGTAATTTTTCTTCAATTTTTTGTGAAAACAGAAATTCGAAATCTTGCTTAGTTTTTTGTAATTCTGTTAAAAAAAACGCAATTTAACATGGGAAATTTTAGGGGATCCACTTAACAATGTAAAAAATCATTTATAACCCCATTTGACCAAAATGTCAAGAACCATTTACTTTATTATCTTTTTTACTTTGTTGTGTCAATAATGGCTCAGCAATTGGAAGATAAGTTTATTCTAATCAAGCTAGGTTTGCAGTAATACACATTCTGCAAGACTGGTTAAAAATAAAAAGCTTATAACAAAAATTGTATTGCTGAAGAATAACATTTTATGTCTGACAAGTGAAAAAACATGAAAATAACAGTTAGGTATCTATAAATTTCTAGGTTTATAACAATAATTCAAAATATGCGTAAAAATTAACGACAATTTAAAGTCAACAGGTTTTTGACACAAATTAAGTGAAATGCTTTAATAACGGTTTGTATATTAATGTGCGGGAAATACCCATACTGATTATGGATTTTAAATTTTTAACACAGTTTTTAAATTCGACAGTGGAATACAAAATAAGTACCAACACTGGAAACTTTCATTACATTTTTTTTAAATAACTTTCAATGAATATTAATTTTAATGAAAATTCTTAAATGTATTTTAATGAAGGGGATCGATAGAATGTTACTATACTTGTTAGATTTAAGCTAAAGCTGTTGTTATCACAGATAGTTTTAAAAATATACTATTAATTATTAGTTTTATTGTTAGTACCTCAAGAATATAAACTACTGGTTCAAGAAATTTATACATCAAGATTAATTATTAGTTTACATATATATATATTTGGCTATAGGGTAATTATTTAAAAAGAAAATATATTAGAAGTTAAGTACATAAAAAAATTATCAATATTTATTTAAAAACCTGAAAATAATTTTTATTGAACTTTAAAAAGCGTATTTAATTTTCAAAAAAAAAACTGAACTTTTTTGAAAACAAATATATCCAAGAGAAATATTTTTTTTATAATCCAATTTTACTTTACAAAGGATTTGATTTAAAAGTTTACTTTCTGCCTTTGGGCTTCATTTAAAAATTAATGTATTTAAAACATTTTTCTACACTTTTGTATAAAAAAAAATAAACTTAATTTTCCTGTTTTTTATTAAATTTTCCGGTACATCTATAGCGTGAAATGAATTATATTTTTTAAACAAATCATTATTTTCTAGCCATTTTTTAAAATATTGATAAAACAGCCCAACAAACAGGCAGAATAGTAGTTTTTACTACAAGAGTGAATATGATGACACACGAGGAAGTAAATTGAGCATGACGCCGTATGCGGAGTGCTCAAACTTCCGAGGGCAATATGGACAATCCACTCGGATTGTACAGTATATTTTTTCTACGGCTCAAATCCATGGACCAAATTACACTGTAACATATTTATCAATTTGGGTCAATTATATTTACACAAAATCACTTTAAACATTAGTTTTAAACAATTATAAACGACTTTTGTGCACTAATATGAAGTTTTATCGTTAGCTATTGTCAAGCTTTTCAAAATATTCTTCAATTTATAAACTATAGCAACAATGTGAAAAGGGTAGTGGCAATACTGTAAAAATAACATAACCCTAAAACCTTTAGTTAAAAATTGAATTAATATTTTTCTATAAATCTTATTTTTAGTCTGTTTAATCTGGTTTTATGTACTCATCTCCATGTTCCACCATTAAAGGAAAATTTACCTTGGATCCCTGTTCAAAATATAGAGTTGGGCATAAAAAACCGAAATTTTGTTTTTATATAAAAACTTTTTATTTATGGACCGATTTTATTGAATTTTATCTTGTTTGAGATAGGATGAATCAAGACAGGCCGCTAATCACATGTTTTTGACATTTGTTAAAAAATCAAAATGGCGGACATACCTCAACTTGGTTAAACTTTAAAACTTCCTGGAACTTTTTTTAATCATACGGTATATCTTTACATATAAGATTCTGAAAGCCTAAATATTCTTCAATGTTGGGAAAAAACTTCTCAAGACCACATCAGAGGAGCCATCGAGAGTTGGAGACGGCATCTGAAATTAGTAGTTGAAGCTAATGGGGGTCACATAAATATATAATTTTGTTTTTCTATTTAAAATCTGATTCTTATTTAAAATCGATTTCACTTTTGTTTAAAAAAAATATTGGTATTTAGTAGTTATTCGTTAAATGTGCAATATTATAAGTTCAACTAGATTAAAATTAATTGAAAAGATTTAAAAATAATTGTTTTTTAGTATTCTTTTAAGCAAGTTAGGAGAACAATGCCATACGTTACGTTGTTGTGAAAAAAAATGAAAGAAAAATCTAAATCAACAAGTTAAAACATACATGTTTTTATTTCGTCATAAATCGGCTATTTTTTAACATATTTGCATGTTCGACCTCTTGTTTTGTTCAGAAAAATTTAGGCTTTCAGAATCTTATATGTAAAGATATACCGTATGATTAAAAAATGTTCCAGGAAGTTTTAAAGTTTAACAAAGTTGAAGTATGTCCGCCATTTGGATTTTTCAACAAATGGCAAAAACATGATATTAGCAGTCTGTCTTAATCCATCCTATCTCAAACAAGATAAAAGTCAATAAAATCGGTATATAAATAAAAAAGTTATTATATAAAAACAAAACTCCGGTTTTTTATGCCCAACCCTATATATCAGAAAATATCGCTATGGACAAATATTTGCATGGCAAAAAACCAACCCAGGTTAGTAAAAACGTTCATTTTTGGGTAAATAGTACATTTTATGCATAAAATGTTGTAATAATTGTCTAGAAATGAGTGGAAAACTGGAGATTTTTGAAATACGAAAGTGCATCTGTGCACAAATATTTAGTTCGGTCAGAAAATAATAGTTTAGTAGAAATATATTTTCGTATTAGTTTTGGTATTATACCTTCAATTTTCGCTTCATTTCGTAAACTCTTTAAAATTGTGTACCTAATGCATAGACTCTGGGATAAAAGTTTTGATTTAAATTAAAAAACGACAAATTTTATCTTACAGATTTGCATATTTTTAAGGTAAATTCTGAACCTCACTTCTATCAAGTGACAGAAAACGACTAGTAAAATTTACAGGGTGTAAATTTGATTTCTTTGGAGTTGACCACTGTGATTGGTTAGTTTCACATCCTAACTAGGATGGATAAAAAATTATATCCGTTCAGTTAACCGGAATAGCCCACATTTCTAATCACTTTGTAAAGGAAGCACCAAATTTTCATGTGGAAGTAGAAAAAGCATATATTAACTTATTCTTAAGGCCTATCTATTCAGCTATAGTAGAAGATTAAAAACAGTAAAAGTTAGGTGATTAGTTTATTACTAGAATTTAGAAATAATTAAAAAAATAGAATTTAGATATAATTAAAACATTAAAAATTTGAAATATTCGTGTTTAAGAAAATTAAAATAGTGGTACCTACGGCGTTATATCGGCGTAGCTTAGACCCAAGATTCAACAATGACGTCGTTCGAAGGGGATTTTAAAAAACATTTTTTTTTTATAGTTTTTGTCAGTTTTTAAAATTTTAATTTTTAAGTTTTCCCACAAGTTCGCAAGTTTTTTGTACATTTTAAATAGGCGCCTATAGCGATTTTTTTGGCTAAATAAATTACAGTTTTAAAATAGTTTAATTTAAGTAAAATTGTGTCACTTGATTTTTAATTGTTATTATCATGGACATTTTGCCCTTCCCTATATTCTTTTCTAAACCAGTCACAGAATAGACAAATTCCTTACTTGACTTTTTACTAAAGTTTTTTTGCCAGCAGGTCCCTTAGATTTTAAGTATTATCGAATTTGCACCTTCAATAAATAATTTTTAAAAGTATTCCATTATTTTCGCTTCCTTTAATAAGATTATGAATAAAGCAATATATCTATTATTAGTAAACAAACAAAATAAGGTGAGTGTGAATGAAAGAAGTGAACTAAAACTTGCTTTAAATAAATATACTTTCTTGTAAAAAAATACATCAATTTTATCGAAAATCAAACATTATTAATAACTTCTTCACAAGTTTTAAATAACCTCATACGTACCAGTTTCACAAAACAGGACCAGTACCAGCGGTGTCCATAAGGTCATTTGGCCAATGACCTCACAAAAAAATTCGAACAAAAAGCAGAAATATAAGCAATTGAGTACAACTTATTTGTTCATGTGTATTTATACAGGGTCGCATTTATGCACGGACATAGTCGATTATTTCTTAAAGTAAGGTAACTAGCGAAAAATATTAAATAGAAAAGTTTTAGAGTTTTTAAAAGTATATTATAATGCAAAAAATTAAGTATACAGGATCGGTTAAAAAGTCATAGAAGAATAAAGTTACTTTATTTTAAATAGAACAACCTGTATATTGTTCTATATTTTAATAATTTAAAATGTAAGCATACCACATACCCAAACTTAACCATTTTTAAGATAAAATGTTTCTCATTGTACTAGAAATAATTTGAAAATTATTGCATTTTGAAAAAACAGAAACGGACAATGAATTTAAAAATGTAGTCAAATTTTTATTATAAGTAAGTATGAACTTATATTTACAATAGATAATTTTTGTTGTATAGAATGATACACGCATGCCCATCACTTTATAGGCACTAGCCTGTTTATAGAGATTAGAATAAACAGTTCTACCTAAAAGGTTGTTTGAATTAAACCTATACTTAACATGGCGCAGTACGGAAAAAACGCTGCAAAAAATTGAACCGAACTAATACAATAATTTAAGTGCGTGATAAAAATAATAGTGGTTTGCCGTTAAATAAAATAGAAATGGGCGATTACAGGGGTATAAGTCCCATGGGTATGACGGGAAATCTGGCGGAAAATTGGAAAGTTTGGCGAAAACGCTTTGAAAATTATTTAATTGCTTCTGAATTAAACAAAAAAGGTGAAACGGTACAAATAGCACAGCTGCTGCACTACATAGGTGATGAAGGCTTTCTTATCTACAATACATTTTCGTTTGAACAAGACGAAGATAAAAAATTAAGCAATGTGTTGAAAAAGTTTCAGGAACATTTTTTACCAAAAAAGAATTTGGCGTACGAACGTTTTATATTTTTTACTCGTAAACAGATAACGGGTGAAACTATTGAGCAGTTCGTAACTGATTTAAAAAACAAAGCATTAAGTTGTGACTTCGGTACTTTAAAGGATGACTTAATAAAAAATTTACTTACATGCGGCCTGTCAGATGTGTCGTTACGTGAAAAACTTTTACAAGCCGATGACAGCATGTCATTAGACGACGCCGTAAAATTGTGCGTGACCGTGGAAAATTCACGAGTGCAATCGTCACAAATGAATCGCATATTCCAAGAAAATTCAGTGCCAGTGGATTGGGTACACAAAGGATTTAAAAATGTGCATTATCAAAATAGTGATGGTGTTCCAGGGACGAGCTATAGGGCAGAGACAAGTTACAGAAAGGAAACATTTCCTAAAAATCTATCACATTCCACCAAATCGAGGTCACAAGAAAATGTAGAGCAGCACAGGGGTAAGAATGTTCCATGTACTCGTTGTGGGCGTTACCACCAAAAAAATAATTGTCCAGCTTTTGGAAAAAGGTGTTCCCAGTGTGGAATTACTAATCATTTTGCAAAGATGTGCAGAAACAATAAAATTCACGAGGTAAATTATACCAGTTCAGATGAATCTGTTGATGAGAATGAGTCAAATTATTTAGTTGTTGATGAAGTAATTAATGATAACAAAGACACTTCTTATTGGAATGTAGATTTAACTATAAATTTCTGCTATAAAATAAACTTTAAGCTTGACACAGGAGCTATGGCCAACTGTCTGTCAGTCAGCGATTTACGAAAACTTAACCTTAGCTCCAAACATTTAATTAAAACAGATGTGAAATTAACTTCCTATACAAAAAATGTGTTACCAGTGATCGGAAAAATTTATTTAAATTGCGTTTATAAAGACCGTAATTCATTGCTAGATTTTTTTGTTATAAATTCTAATTCCAAATCCTTACTCGGACTTCATGCTTGTAAAAAATTAAATTTAATTAAGAAAATAGAAACAATAGACAAAACTACAAACAGTTTAGATTTTGGCAGTTATAATGTATTTTTGCAACCTTATAAAAATATTTTTAATGGACTTGGATGTTTATCACAGAGGTATCACATTGAATTAATAGATAATTATAAACCTGTTATAAATCCACCGAGAAAAGTTCCTTTTCCGTTGCTTGCTAAATTAAAACAGACTCTGCAAGAGTTAGAAAAAAATAAGATAATAAAAAAAATAGATGAGCCGACAAATTGGGTTAATTCACTGGTTATTGTTAAGAAACCAGATAATAGTTTACGTTTATGTTTGGATCCCACCCATCTTAATTTGGCTGTTAGAAGAGAGCATTTTGTTTTACCTACTTTGGAGGAAATCACAGCAAAATTGGGTGGTGCAAAATATTTTAGTAGCTTAGATGCTAATAGTGGGTTTTGGCAGATAGCTTTAGATGAAGAGAGTGCCAAATTGTGTACTTTTTCTTCTCCCTTTGGTAGATATTGTTTTCTTAGGCTCCCCTACGGATTATGCTCGGCACCTGAGATTTTTCACAAACGTTTTAAAAAAATATTTGATATAGAGGGGGTAGAACTCTATATAGATGACATAATAATTTATGGTAAAACTAAAGAGGAACATGATAAAAGACTTTTAAAAGTTCTAAAGATTGCACGCGACCATAATATCAGTTTTAATAAAAATAAATGTAAATTTGGGTTAACAGAGATTAATTTTATGGGTCATAAAATGACAGAAAATGGGATGTTGCCGGATGAAAAAAAAATTAGCGCTATAAAAAATATGTCAATACCAAAAGATAAATCAGAGGTCCAAAGATTTCTAGGCATGGTAAACTATATTGGCCGTTTTATTCCAAATCTTACGAATTTAAATTCACCTTTAAGAAACTTATTAAAAAAAGATGTTCCATTTATTTGGGATGAGAATCACACTTATTCTTTTAATAGGTTAAAAGAAATGCTTACATCCCAACCTGTTTTACAATATTTTGATGTAAAAAAACCCAGTGTGATATCTGTGGATTCGTCCAAAGATGGTCTAGGTGCTGTTTTGTTGCAAAACAATTTACCATGTGCTTACGCTTCCAGAGCTCTATCTACCAGCCAAATGAATTGGGCCCAGATTGAAAAAGAATTGGCTGCTGTTTTATTTGGTTGTGAGAAGTTTTCGCAGTATGTTTATGGATCAAAATTTACTGTAGAAACGGATCATAAACCCTTGATATTTATTTTAAAAAAACCTTTAGCATCTTGTCCACCGAGATTGCAGAAAATGTTATTGGCGCTTCAAAAATTTAATTTTAATTTAATCTATAAACCAGGTGATAGCGAGTCGGACTGTTATTTTAGTGATAATAATGAAAGTACTAATGTTAATTTTAATAGTACTACGGATCAAAACTTATTAAATGTTCCTACTATGTCAACTAAAGGTAGAGTCATTAAAAAACCAGACCGATTACAATATAATTAGCTAGGATTTTTCATTTCAATTAGCTAAAAATTATTTAGGTATAAGTAATATTTGTATTTTGGTGAAGGGTTAATGGTTAAACAAAATGGCATATGTGATCTATTATTTTTCATTGTATTAATAAAGGGAGATGTTGTATAGAATGATACACGCATGCCCATCACTTTATAGGCACTAGCCTGTTTATAGAGATTAGAATAAACAGTTCTACCTAAAAGGTTGTTTGAATTAAACCTATACTTAACAATTTTTATCATTTAATTTTATATTAAAATATATTTTTAGAAAAAAAATTTATTTTGGAATTTTTACTACTAGTACCTATTTACTCGAAGACTACTGGAGACACTTACCAGTTGAAACGTTGTGATTCAAAACAAATAAAGATAATGCAATTTCAGAGCTCTACTGCCGTTTATTGCATAACTAACTTATTAAGGGTGGTAACAACCAGCTTTTAAAGGTTAAATTAAATTGTAAAAATTATTTACTTCAGAAATATTTTTTAAATTACATAAAAAACAAATAAAACTATCCGCTGTATTAGATAAATAGAGGTTTTCAATGAGTCTAGTGAACCATGAAAGTAAGAACTGATGGTTGAATAGAACATAAAGTAAACGATTGCAAATTTTATTCAAATATAACTAAAGAAAACACTGGTTTTATGTAATTTTTCCTAAATAAATTATTTCCAAAATCAGTTGGAAGAAAGATTATTGTCTAGTTAATAGACTCAATACATTGTGGAATTTTTAACTGGATAAAATTCAGAATTAGGAAGCCTCTTTATTTGTTAAAAAAATACAAAACTACGGCAGCGTTTATTTTTAGTTTAGCATACCTTTTCATGTCTTCATAATATGTACCCCTCTTTTTGAGGTAGAAACGGTACCCAACCATTTTTTTAAAAGTAAAGGTATGTATCGTGACAGCCCGTTCAAAAAAAAAACAATACGACCCACTATTCACTTTTGAATTTCGGTAATTAGATAGCCCCAAAAAAAATGAGCCATTTTAACACAATTTATGGAGAAACACGAAATTCGCTAAATTGCCCCCGATACATATTGTCAAGATTGAATTTTACTTTAGATTAGGGGTTTGTCCTGAAAAAAATGGACAGCATTTCCAATAATTTTTACAATAAAACAAATCTCGTCTTCATTACACACACGTTACAAATGCAAGAGAAAATAGTGAGTTGTATTATTTTTTTATACCATTTCCAACGAGTTCACAATCATACATTTGAAAAAAAAGTTGGGGGCGGTTTCTGCGGTTCCAAAAATAAATGTACCACATTTCTTTAAGACGCGAAAAAAGTAAGCCAAACTAAAAATACACGCAGCCATGGTTGGATGGTTGGTTGGTTTAAGGCGGGGGTCGGGCGTTTGGCATAAGCTTTCTGCACTGAAGTCTAGTGCCTTATTGTGAGCCCCTATCTTGCAAGAAAAGATTTGTTTCTTTTATAAGGTCCAGTAAATTCCTAAAAACTTTGTCATGCGGGAGGTTATCCCCACGTAGCCATGGTTCTGTATTTTTTCAGTAAATAAAGAGGCTTTCTAATACTGAATTTATTCCTGTTAAAAATTTCACCCCCTATAAAGTTAAGTATTAAATTAACTTATTTTAATCTCGGGTAAAATAAATAAATGCCGATTATACTTTTTACCAAAATTTGACGTATATTAAATACCAAATTATGGATAATTCGAAAAATTTAATGACCTAACAGAAAAATAACAAAGAAGTTTAAAAAGTTATTATCGTTAAAATATTTCTATAAAATTTAAAAAAGAATCTATTATTTATTTAATTATTAAGGAACAAAACGATTTATTAAAATTACCAGAAATGATTTATTCAAAAACTATTTTTTGAAATTTTACAGCTATTTCTGAAAGTTGCAAGAACTTTTTAAAGTTTAATATTATTTCCATATTTTCAGGATAATCTATGATATGATATATAAAAATGTTGTATACAGATTTAATCATGCATAATAACAACACAAATAAATAGGCATAAATCTTAAGCATTTACAAATTTTACCGATGGTAGGAAATACTTACCCCCAGTAAAATAACCAATAAAGCCTTGGACCGGTCCTTGTTGAGGAGGTACTGGTTGCGGTTGTCCTTCATCACCGCTTGCTGCAGGTGGTGCATTTTGATTCTGGCCTTGAAACTGCTGAACAAAGTTATTGCTCACTTGTTGGATGCCACTGGCAATATTTTGGAAAATATTTTGAGGCTGAGTTACTTGATTCTGTCTTGAACCTACTTTGTTTGATTCTTCAGCAAAATATTTTTTAAATTGTATATTCAAGTTTTCCCATTGTTCTGCGGAAGGTGATAATTCGTTTTCAGTGGGTACAAAGTTTTTTCTCAAATTTTCTAAACCCTTTTCAACGATCTGTTGAGCTCTTTGGATAAAAATCGCTTTATTTATATTATCGGGTTTACTTTCTGGCTGAGGATTTATACGAAGCTCGCCTAATTTTTCTGCAATAACATCATCTTTTGGAACATCGTGACTGACTGGAATATTCTTTGAAGATTGCAACAACTCCTCTGGTGATAGTTGCACCTTCTCATCAAAATTCCTGATAAAATTATGATTACTTTTTGGTGTAAGATCTTCTTCGGAAATAGTAAGTTTTTGCAGCCTGAGATTATTTTGCTTAATTTCTTCCTCACTGAGCTGTATTTTTTCTTCCAAATTCGTATCAATATTATGTTGAAGTCTTTCGTATCTAACTTCCACCGGAATATTTCTTTCGTATAAAGTTGCAGATTTCACCGCAACTATAACTACAAATAAAACTATACATTTTGGTAGCATGATGAAAAGAACTGTACTAGAGTTGATGAACTCTTAGCGGTGGATTTTATAGGGGACTTCTTATGTTTATAGTTCTTCTTTCAGTCTCCGACAAAACTGTGGTACAGAGGTGGATTTGATACGTTGTGAAATTTTTATCCGGGGATTTCTGCGCAAGGAAATTGTTATTGTAGAACAATAATTTATAAAATTTTATTAATAAATAATAAATACGAAATATTTCCTCTGTTATATTAGAAATTTTGGCAATTACTAAATATATACACAAATATTGATTCATAGAAGTATAAATAAATAATTGTTAATAGGATTTGATGATCGTTGCATCTGAGAAGATGAGAAGAATTTTAATCTATACAGGGTGTTTCATTAAGATTGGCCACCGGCCATATCTCGTAAACTACTGGCCAGAGAAAAGGAAAAAATTTCGTAATTAAAATGGCAATGAGAGAATTCTGGAAATAATTTTTAGGTTCCTCATTTTTCCATAAAAGCGCATAATTGAAAATTAATAAATAAACGACTTATTAGATTTTTGTAAACTTAAGAGCAAATAGTCGATGGAGTCATCACGAAAAAATACTGCATTTCCGCCCCATCGCGCATATTTTATCTGCGTTTGGGGATGGCACTAAGATTCCTCTTTTATACAAAAAAATATTATATAAACGAATTTCATCAGAATTAAGGGACGCGGCGTCAGTGGAGATTTTAAAGATATCAGGGCATGGTTTGTAATTTTAATGGAAAATAATAAATTACCATAAATAGCCGTAATATTCCTATTTTTATATTCTATACCGGGTCTCCCAAAAGTCCCACATAAAATTAATATCAATTAAAGAAAAAAGATCTAGGAAAAACGCTCTGACCCGTAAATTTTTATTTTTAATTGTGAATTTTTGACATAAAAAAATATTATACAGGGTGTATCATAGAACTGTCGTCACGTCTTTGACAATTTTTATGGAACACCCTATATATTGTATTATTTTCTAATTCCCCACAAAATTCTACGCTTATGTTGTAAATGTCATGTGTCTAAATTCAATAGTTTTTGAGATATTGACGTTTAAAATAATATGGCATTTTTTGACTTTGACAGACTGCAACATTGGAATGGTTCATCTTCGAGAAAAATGGTTTTCACCTCCCTATCTTAGTTTTTTATTCTCTATTTAAAGAAACCAACCTCCGATTGGCCATGTTAAACCAAAAAACCGGTTTTAACGGTTTAACATGGTAAATCATTTCATTTATTACACTATGGATCAAATACGGTTCTGCCTAACTTGTCCGTTGAATAACATTAAGAAAACTTCTGGGTGTAGGATGAGCCCGCAAAGGAAAGCGTTCTGCGTATAATTTCGAAGCAGCAGCCGCACTTGGACGACACTCATAGTAAATTAGCACCATATCTACTAGTTCATTGTTTTTAAATTTTACCATTTTTACGTGTCACCAATTAACTTGTTTCAGAAAAACACACAGCAGCGGATTGCTAAATAACTGACCACCGACCCGTAAATTTTATGACTAATAAGGCAAAAACAACATAATGTATAACAGGCTACCTTTTGATGACCAGGCCCGCACTTAGATTTTTTACTTCTGTATCTCGCCTATTTTTAAGTTTTTTGAAAAAAGTTATTTGAAAATGTTGTTTATTTTAATGCCTTCTATACACAGCTAAAAAAAAAGTATCAACTTAAGAATTACCTTGTATATTAGAGGATGGTATATTTAAAATTTCCAAAAAATCTTGACTTTAGGATTTCTCCAATCTCACTAACTATGTACAATGATTACACAGCCCCCCAAAAAAATCAATAAGCCCAAATCCGACCTCTGTTTCACCCCATCTGGTCAATTGGGGCGTGGAACCACCCCTTCCGGGGGTAAAACTAGTTTTTTTATTTTCGAAGAATGTTTGTCAGAATAACGACGGAGGAGGGGTGTGTATATACATTTGGTGAGGTGTTTCTTAACCTTCGTTTGTAGCATAGAGGTTGTAATAAAAAACTCATTGTTTATTTTACAACGTTTTATGCCTACATTTGCGCACTTTTTTAAGCTTTAGTTTTTATAAGTTATGCTTGGAGTTGCTATTTAGTGAAATGCATGTGTTGAAATCAGTTTTCTATTAAAACCTAATATACCCAAGAAGCTTCAAACAAATATACTTACTAACATAATAATTTAAATAAAAAACGGGTTTCACCCTATGAAAAAGTACCCCCTCGCCCCTTCCCTCCCAAATAGACCTGATGGGATGAAACGGAGGTTGAATTCGGATTCAGTGACCTCATATACATGAAGGTCTAGTCCAGTGGACATCACTTTTTTCGATGGATTGTCTTATCAAAGCGGTTTCATTCTTCCTATAGGTGGACCCTCGGGTGGACCGTTTTTAACTATACCGGGTGATTCACGACGAGCTTGCATTAGAACTTTTGAAGAAACTACTAAAAATATTTTTTTGAAAATCTGTACGTTTAAGTTTATTGATATGCTCTCTTAAACTAAAATATTAACATGTTTATGTCACTTTCGGTTATACCGGAAGTAGCTTGAAGTTTCATTTTTTAAATACAATATAGCATTTTTTATTATATTTTCGGTTTTTGCATTAAATTCTAATTAAATTTTATAGAATATGTTTTTACCTAAGTCTACTAATTTCTGAGATATCTGCATATTTTGTAATTATTTCGTAAATACATAGCGTTGAAATTATCCGTATATATTTTTTACCTTAGCTCCTGGACTATTTTTTTTTTATTGTATAGAGTTAGAGAATCAACAAATATTAAAAAATAATTAAACTTGGCATAAAATATACAGGGAGGTCACAATTAAGGGCTCATTGTAAAAAACTTTAAACATTAAAAACTTTCTTATTTTAAATGGAACACCCAATATATTTTTATTTTATATGGTGATAAATTAACTGATCCTTAAAATTGCTATAACCTTTTCTATTTCTATATCAATGCGTTTTCTTAGAATATCAAGTTTTTTTTTAAATACGATATTTTCAAGCTTGCCATAAAAACAAATTTATGTACATGGATACTCCAGAGTGATATTTATTAGGGAAATATTTTTAGCGGCAATATTTTCTAGAATGCTTTAACAAGAAAAACAGTTACGCTAAATTATGTGTTGCCCATTTTAAGAATGTCAATCCTTGTTCTGGAAAATGTCACGCTTGGAATTTTCAAATAATTTTTTTTTAAATTTATTAGGTAAGTGTTTATATTGATGTGCAAAATAAAGTCGTCCAACTCCTTCACCTGATATTATTAAAGAATAAATAATAATTGCTTAAAATATTTTCCTTATAAATATCACTATGGAGTATCCATGTAGGTACATTTTTGTTTTCACTGCAAGGTTGGAAAAAATCGTATATAAAAAAAAACTTGATATTCAAAGAAAACGCATTGATATAGGCATAAAAAAGGTTTTAGCAAATTTAAGGAGCAGTTAATATATCATCATATTAAATAAAAATATACAGGGTGTGCCATTTAAAAGAAGAAAGTTCTTGTAAAATGAGCCCTTAATTGTAACCTGCCTGTATATTTTATGCCAAGTTTAATTATTTTTTGAGATTTGTTGATTCTTTAACTATTCAATAACGAAAAAATTTTAGTCCAGGAGCTAAGGTAAAAAATATATACGGATAATTTCATCGCTATGCATTTACGAAATAATTACAAAATATGCAGATATCTCAGAAATTCTTAGGTAAAAAACGTGTTCGATAAAATTTAATTATAATTTAATGCAAAAAACAAAAATATAAGTAATAAAAAATGCTATATTGTATTTAAAAAATGAAACTTGAAGCAACGTCCTGTATAACCGGAAGTGACACAAACATGTTAAAGAGCATATAGATAAACTTAAACCTACAGATTTTCAAAAAAATACTTTCAGTAGTTTCCTCAAAAGTTCTAATGCAAGCTCTCTCTCTGTCTAGCGGCTCCAATGCTGGATATTTAAATTCTTTATTCGTGCTATTTATACAAGATGGGTTTACATACCTCAAATAAATAGCAGGATACACTTTAGATAATTATTTTATTATTTTGCATCGTATACACTTAGCCAGTCCGTCACTGCCATTGTTCAACCGGTCCAATCTATCGAGATGCTGAAAGCGATATTTAAACATTTCTTCGGTCAAGCTGAAAGAACTGCAACCGCGGAGGTTAAGGACATTTAACAGTTATCTTTTAATTAAACAGAGAGTAATTTAAAACATACCTACTTATTGAGTTAGGATGGCTATTAGCGCTTATAACAGGTTTTATCACTAAAGAGATTCTGATATACTTAATACCTATATCTAATGGCTTTTGCAATGATTAACTTTATTAACGAAGGTAATCAGTGGCGGCTCGTGGTTTTAAAAAATGGTGCAGAGCTAGGTATAGTGCGCATACTTAAACAAACAACAAACATTGACTTAAAACCCGTATAACAAAATGTCTCCTTTATTCTCATCTGTCCAACGACTGAATGGAGTTTCCAAGAAATTACAAACTATGTCATTAATTGGGTTCATTTTTAAAACACACAACTAAGTAGGTACGTAGACTACGGAATTACCTAAAAAATAAAAACAAAACTTTTTAATCACACAGTACCTAAATCACGTAGAAACGATATCTATAACCGTAAGTTTCACGAAGCCTCAAAATAAATACCTTAAGGTTAGGCGAACCAATGCTAAATCAATGGTGCATACTATCGATCTATTTTTAAATTGCCCTTCATCATAATACAAATTGTTACATGCTGTTTGCATGACTGACGTCACGTAACCATAGTAACGTGAAAATCAAAGCTATGTTGGGCGTTGAGTCTTCACTTGCTTTGAGCTAACGGACACGGTCGGCTGGGGCGCGCCAAAATGCACGAGTGTTTATAATTATTGTTCAGCGGAGTTAACCGTGGCCCTAGCATAGCTACATTCGAATTAAATTAATATCTATTATTAATTCGAACATAATTTTTTTTTAAGGGCTAAAATGGTATTGGTACATTATTTAATATTATCGAATAACTTTCCTCCTGACGAGCCGTCACTGAAGGTAATAAATTAAAGAAGTTCTAATTGGATCCGAACGCTTTAAAATTTCCCAAGTTAAATTGCGGTTTTATAACCGAATAACAAAAAAACTAAACAAGATTTTGATATTCTGTTTTTACCTATGGAAAGATGGTATCCATATGGCTGTGAGAAAGTTATTTTCATGCAGAAAATAAATTGTAGAGTCCAAATTTGAAAAAATTTTAAATATCCGTCAATAAACATGAACAGGATTCGGTTCAGAATAACGCAATGTTTTTATTATACAGTGTGTCCACGGATAGAGTTTGGAAGAGGAAAAACTTTTTATTAGTAGCTATAGAAGAAAAAGGTAATTCTTAATTAAAAAGTATGCTTGTGCTGAAACTACAATTTCGAATATCAGATTTACTATACAGGGTTCCTCAGAAAAAACATTTTTAGTTTCAAATCTGATATTCTAAATTATAGTATCAGCACTAGCAGACTTTTTTATAAAGAATGACTTTTTCTTCTATACCTACTAATAAAAAAGTTTTTCCTCTTCCAAACTCAATCAGTTGACACACTGTATACAGGGTACTACAAATTCGTGTGCATACTTACAAAGGGACCTCGAAAACGATGAACGATGAAGATGGTTAAATTAAAGCAAAGTTTCGTATTTTGATGCTTAATAATTTGGTGAAAGAAAATTGAAAAAATTCCGAATATTCCGTGGATAACCAAAAAAAAACAAAATTTTCATTATCGGTTTTTAATATTTTGCGCCTTTATTTTTGACTGAGGAAAACAACAAAAAACTCCTTTTCATAGCCGTTTTTTGAGTTCTACAAGATGACGTTATCAGTTTTCAAATTCGACATTTAGTTCTTTAGATACCAACCTCCAGTCAATTTTTTTAAATACGAATCTAAAATTTTAAATACAGTTTTAGGGACTTCTAAGCTCTCTAGAAAATTAATACTATTAATTTTTTTTTTCAAATTTGTCATTTTGTCATCTAATACCACATTTTTTCAAATTATCATTTTATATTATTACGGTCCTGAGCATTTAGAGCCAAACTAAAAAAAAAGATTTCTGATTTGAAAAATCCATCCATATTTACTCAAAGAAACAACATTTGATATTTTGTAAGAATTATGAAACCATACTCGCGTCTATATCCCAGCCTAATGGCAGGCATACTGCGCATGTCAGGCGGATAGCGTGATGCCGGGACATTTAAAATATAGGAAAAAATTGATTTAATTATTTTTTTACGTCACGGTGTTGAATCATAGTCGAGATATTAAGTTCTCTTACAAGAACAGTTTGACAGTTTGTTAATTTGTGGCCTTGTGGGGCATAATTAAAATTGAGGGGCAGGTTATTAATCAGTAAGTTTTGTTATAGCATGCGGCTGATACAAAATATTAACTATATTGAAAGTAAAAACCAAACCGTCATTTAGAACAGTTTATATGTGCACAGACTGTGGGATGAAATGTAGTATAAAAACAAAAATATTAATGTCCACATGAAAAGAAAACGCAAAATCTTCAAACGATCACCTTTAAAGATCATTACGTGCCATGCATTTTTGGTATTAATGCACTAAAAACAACAATAAGCCCAATGATTTCTTCTAACTATGACCCTCATAACAAAAAGTCGGAATTACAAAATCGTAAACTGTCAACACCGGTTACCACATCTTTGAATTTTTTGAAACGTAAAAGAAAAAAAGGAGAAAGTGTTGGATTTAAAAATATAAATAGAATACCGTAATATTAAAAATTTAATTAATTAATCGCTATATCAATCATATTTTACACGTAATAATTGAACTCATTTCTACCTATATAAATTTCAAATATCACGCCATCCGCCTGACATGCGCAGTGTGTCTGCCAGTAGGCTGGGATATAGACGCGAGTTGAAACCATTGTTTGTTTTAGAGCGTTTTCACGCGACGCCATATCATTACCATAAACAGCGCGCGATAAAAGGTCGCAATATAGTACGAACCTTTCGCCCACAACGATAGTTAGTTGCCATAACATATTGCAGAACAAGTAAATAAATCGGTGTTGCCGACTCTACTTGCAGTGGTATGAAGTGTCATGGAGGGACGACGCAGATGGCGCTGATTTTAAATCGAAGGAGAAAAGCTAAGGAAAGAGAGGCTCGACGAAAAAATCGGCGTTTCTGGGTTCATCCCTTGTTAGAAGCAAGATGTGTAAATGGTGCTTTTTATACACTTTTCGAAAAATTACTACAACATCAAGAAACATGTTTTAATTATTTCTTATTTACTCTCTTTGTAATCATCTATTATTTTGTGCCAAATGCGCGGTCTTTCTTCAATTAATTTCATAAGACTTACAGGATCATATGAATATTTCATTACTTTCTTCGCCATTTTGATACATACATATATGCAGGCAACGCCGCTCGAATGACACTGAACAAATGGCGACAATATGTGGCGATTTGTGTAAAAATCTACATTAACCGTCCACTGTTTACAGAATGGTGTCCGCAAAAAATGGCGCGATATCAGTAGAACAAATCGTCTGCTCATACCATATAGCGTCGGCGTTACCATAGCGTTTATGGTATCGCCTGTGTGTGAAAACGCCCTAAGAGCGTTTTTACACGGCACCATATATCGCGCGCGACAAATGGTCGCAATATTGCTTTTACACCAAATTATGTGTTTTCTAATGAGCTATTTTCACACACAAGCGATATTAGAGAACACATAATTTGGTGTAAAGCAATATTGCGACCATTTATCGCGCGCGATATATGGTGCCGTGTGAAAACGCTCTTAAGCTCTAGATTTCACTAAAACAACTTAGAAAATCTAATATAATAATTAAGAGAGCATAAAAAATAAATTTTAAACCACCTGAAAGGGCTTTATACTATAAGGTTGGATTTCGTCTAACACTGTTATATAATCAGATTGCATAGTTCTACCAAGAAATAAAAACTTTACATTTTACATTGCTAGGATGTCACCACCTGCAGATCGGTTTCGAACTTTTTTGTTCTTGTCAGTAGGTACAGGGTAAGTGTTCGTTGGGTGATTTGAATTGGTCTTACCTATCATTTGTTTAAAAAAAAAAGTATGTTAAATATAATAAGTTATTTCCATAATACCCTGTATAGAAATTATAATACTCCTGAGACTCACAAAGTATCAAAAATACTTTTAATGATTATAAAAGTGGGCCAAGGTTATTTTAATTACTTTCTTTTGTGTATGTAAATTTTACTTCCATTAATGCTGGGTAAGTTTTCACTTTATTTCCGCGAATTTTTTAATGTTTATTCGTACACCTAAAAAATTATTTATCATGATCCATAAATACATATTTGACCTGTTTTTAACCATTTGAATTATTCATTTATCATAAATTTCTAGGTTTATAGTTTCAAAAGAGCCAATAAAAAAATTCTTAAAAAATTTTCATTTTGTAATAATTACTTTATTTAAAATGATTAACACTCTGCCTATTAGTTTTTTTTATTTAAAAAATATTTTTTCTCTTTCGATATTAAATAATCGGGTCCAAAAGATATATTAGATAAAACAAAAAATGACGATTAATAATAGTCAGTTTTTGCAACTTACCATAAACTCTCTAAACAATATTTCAAACACGGATTTCCTTGAAACTATACAACCTATTTGGTAAACCCTGTTTTGTATTCAGCGGCCAATATCATTCTTTCTAGGGAACCGAAAATTGAGTTTCAGGAAGGCCAAGATATTTGGGTTTGAAAATTCGAATAGAGGAGTTTTGCTGGTTGGTAAAAACCGACTAATAGTTCCTAGAACAGTGGCGGCTCGCGGTCTTAAAAAATGGTGAAGAGCTAGGTATAGTGCAGGAACTTAAACAAACATTGACTAAAAACCCGTGTAACAAAACGTCTCTCTTATCCTCATTTGTCCAGCGACTGAATGGAGTTTCCAACAAATTACAAACTATGTCATTAATTGGGTTTATTTTTAAAACACACAACTAAGTAGGTACGTACACTTCGTACACTGCTGAATTAACTGAAAAATAAAAACAAAACTTTTTAATCACACAGTAAATCACATAAAAACGATCACTATAATCGTAAGTTTCGCGAGGCCTCAAAATAAATACCTTAAGGTTAGGCGAACCAATGATAAAACAATAGTGCATACGACTGATCTATTTTTAAATTGCCCTTCATCATAATGCAAATTGTTACATTTTTTTTTGCTGGGATTGGCGAAAGAGCCAGTATACTTAGGCATATATGAAGGCCAATTGTATCCCTTATCGTCTGGGTAATGTCAGCTAGACGGGACCTACAGCTTAACGTGGAATCCGAACCACGTGTATGCACTAGTTATTCTTTTTACCCCCTCAGAAGTCCAGTCCATGGTCCAGTCCATGACTCTCTTTTTGGTTCCGTTATTAGGAATCTCTAGTGACATACTACATTCTTAGGTCCACTGAATTTCGGACATACTTTTTTTTATTGTACGTATGCCCACTCCGGGAATCGAACCCGGGTCGCCACGGTCGAATGCCAGTAACTCAACCTCTGAGCCACTACCGCGCCATAAATTGTTACATACTCTTTGCGTGACTGACGTCACTTAACCATAGCAACGGTGAATATTAAAGTCATGTTGGACGTTGGGTCTTCACTTGCTTTGAGCTAACGGACACGTCAACTGGGGCGCGCCAAAATGCACGAGTGTTTATAATAATTATTATCCATCGGAGTTAACCGTGGCCCTATTATGCATATGGATTAAATTAATATTATTAATTCGAACATAATTATTTTTTAAAGGCTAAAATGATAGCTGTATTGGTATCTTCATCAATATTTAATACTGTCGAAAAACTTTCCTCCTGGTTTTATTTTATTTTATTTTTTTTGGCTACTTCACCTGACGAGCCGCCACTGTCCTAGATCAAAATAACTTGTTGAAGTTAAGCAATGACGCTTTCAGAGCTAAAATTTTGCATATAGGCACACGGTGGCCAATTACCAGCAAAGAAAAATAGCTTCGTTGTTATTCCAAATAAATAAACTTAGCCATATTCACTAATTCTAAATTTAAAACCATACTTAATTGACAGTTCTTGGTTTTTTCTAACCATAACTAACTAACCAGCAAGTTTTACTGTGACGTATATGACATTGGCAGGCATTATTCACTTACAGTCAAAGGTGCCTAATTGGTAAATTAAGAATTAAGGTAACCGGGCCAATATGATTGTGAGAAAATTATTTTCGCCACTGTCATGTAAGTCACATTCAATCTTGCTGGTTAGTTAGTTATTATTGTTATGTCTTTTTGTCATTCACGTATACAAAGTCATTATTTTGATATTGATTTTCGTTGTCAACCGTTGTCAGATTTATTAATTAAAATTTTTATGCACTATCCGGCGCCTTGAGGGGAAGTTTTTTAAAGTTCTATGAGTTTCACCTTACTGGAAAAATTAATAATATAATAAAATAGTTTAGACGCCGGTACTTAAGAGACGTTTAGAAATCGGGACAAAATGGTGAAGGAATTTATACATGCTTGTGCTTAAAATTGTATTTACTCTCCTTTCAAATTTCAGTCTTTTATTCTTTCGGAGCCCTTTCGAAAAGAGAAGGGGGGGGGGGGGGAGGGGGAGGAATGACACCTTTTCTTTGAGGTCTCATCTCAATAAAAATAAATAACTAATGTTTGTAAGTAAACACACGTTTTAATATCTTGAAGAATGATTTAAAATAGAAAATCTTTATCTAGTAAGTATTTGTGTGGATTCAATAAACACGAAAAATATTATAATCGCAGGTTTTCTTCAGATTCTTTTTCCAGAACTTAATATTTTTATTAAAAATAGGTAAGGAAATTGTGCCCTAAAAGAACATACCAGGGCAAAACGAGTGTAAATTTACAGAAAAATATTGGTAGGTACTTACGGGTTGAATCAATATATAACGTGAAAATCAAATTCGTCTTTAATATCAGTTAATTTTAATTTTAATAAAGTTTGCAGGGAGTGCATGCATGTTATTGGAAAATTGACTGTCTAATCGAAGTTGTCAGTGGATAAAATTATATTTGATTCGCTTATAAATCTGGACTTCTGTTTATAGTCTGTTTCAGAAAGGTGTAGAGTAATAAAAGTTATTAGGTATGCAAACGGACTACAGAGTGACCCAACGAATATTTAAGACACTTTCATAATTTGGCATTGATCTCATTGCAAAATTCTTTATTGTCATCAAGTACAGGTAATACCACCCGGGTTTGGGTCAATTTATGGATTTTGCTTATTGTTATCCATTCACAAACACTGAAAATGGTGTGACAAAGGCGTGCATTATGTACATAGTATTAGGTACACTTATTTTTTATTAAACATTATTAAAAAAATATAAAATACAAAAAATACATTATACAGAAATTAAATTATAAAAAATCATAATATTCTTCGTCATCTAAATAACTGTTAACTCCTCTTGCCGTTATAATTAACGGGTGGACTGTCCAATCGATCAGGTGGCCAAGATCCCACATGTTGTCCTCTTCTTTAATCACATCATGAACTGCTTTTCGTCAGTGCTCTGGTGTCACTTCCTTAATGGCTTGATCAAACAGTAGCTTAACGTCTTTTATTTTCTATAGGATTTAGTTGACAATGATATGGCTGTGTGCGCAGCACCGTTACACTATGTTTTTCAGCTATATCTTCTACGGTATAGGTATTTCATAAAACGATGTTTGTGTAAATTTGCTATAGCTAATAGTTTCTTCTTTATCAAATTATCTTCAAATTCAATACTTTTTGTGGTTAACCAGTCCATAATTTCTTGTTTTCTCCAAGATGAAGGTGGAATCTTCTCTGTGCGTCGTGAATGATAGCTTACGTTATCCATAACTACTACTGAATCAGCTCGAAGATATTTTATCATTTCACCAAAATAGTCCTTAAAAATATTTGGTTTCATGTCCTCGTGGTAATCTCCCGATCTCCCGAATTGAATTATGCATTATTTGAAATGTTAATATTACAAATAATACTATTTTATCTTAATACTCGTTAACTTAATTCTCTAAAATTTTTGGTTAGTTATCATAAATAACATAATGAACAAAATTTACAAGCACCTCGACGAAATTAAGCCGAACTGGACGGAATTTTCAATTTTACTACTCTACACCTTTCTGAAATATACCATAGTAGCTAAGATTTTTTTATAAGTAAGTTTTTTTGGATGGTGGTGCTGGACCTCTAAAACCTAATTCTTTCCCTCCTCTTACCATTTTTGAAGGTAAAGATATTGAAAAAGTGCTTACAGTTCTTCACACCCTCCGCTTTCCTCTCCTGCAAGTCGCATGGAAAAACTGAATCTCTCGTTCGTAATAAACGTCTTCGTCTTATTTCAAGATAGCATGAAAAAGAGGTAGCTTTTGACTGTTTTTGGTGGTTGTGGGGAATGAAGAGAAGTTTAAGAATTTTTTTCATATTCTCCACCTTAAAAATCGGGGAAGGAAGCAGGTGTTTAGAGCTGCAGAACGACCATCGATATCTTCGCGCTTCCTTTACTTCACCAACAACTGTTAGATATAATGAATAATATGACTTTTTTTTTCTTTATCGATTGTAAAAATACCTTACGTGATATAAGAAAATTTATGACCTTTTCGAAATTAGATCAACATAATTATAAGAAATCACGTCTTAGAACCAAAACATTCCTCAAAAAAATTAATTTTGTAGACAAAGTTATTAATTCAGTAATGATGTCCGTTGAATATAAGATATTAAACAAGTAATATAAACACTGATTATATATTTATTTAGAATTGATGATTGATAAAGGATTTTAATTGCAGGTCGAGACATTACAAGCTTCTTGTAATATTTATATAACGGACTGTTACAGCCATAGATGCCTGCTGTAGAAAGAAATAAAAGAAATTTGCATGGAGGAGTTAGTAAGTTATGATCGACGGCGTCTTCAGGAGATAAATAATAGAATTACTACTGTCGTTGAGCACTTGTGGAAACATATCATTAAAAAAATTATAATTTTAATTTTCATGTTCATATTTAAAAAAAGTCAAAATCAACAATTCTCCTGTTACCAAAACGATATCTCATAGTTTATATTATAAACTATCTAAATGTTAATACATTTTTTATAGCTAAACAACACCAACATCTTGTTGGTGTGCCCCATCGAATACTGTTATAAGCAGTTGCTCCTTTCTTTCTTCGGATCCTAGCGCTACTGATGAGCCATGATATGGCGAAACGCGTCTAAAAATGGATCAGACGAAATGAAAGGAAATTCTTCTTCTGTAAAAAATTAATGCTTGCGGGAAAAATATATCGATTTTTTTTAATTTTCCATTAATTTTTTATATGTGTATACTTTTATCGACAAAATTGGGCCGATAATAAGTTATGCACCAAGATTAATCAATATAAAATACTTCCTATATATTTTTTAGCTCAAGATTATTCTTGTTAATTAATTATTAGAAAAATATTTTTTTAAATAATATACTTTTTTCTCTTATATTATTTATAAAAATTCAATATTAGATATTTACAAGAAGAATTTATTAGCTGTTCGATCGGCTTGGTCATAGGCTGTGTCATAGGTCTTGATATAATAGAAAGAGACCTGAGACCGAGACTTTATGTCTTTCCTTTATTAGCCAAAATAAAGTTACAATTTTGTTTAATGATATTCGTGACTTTGATAGTAGAGACATCATTCTTTTAACTATAAATTTATATTTTCATATTTAAAACATCTTAATATTAAAATACATGTATATTATGTTTTTACATTCCTCCCTTTGTACCCTTTAATTTTTTATTACATTGTCACGGGTTTTGGCAAATGTTAATTTTAGCCTTTCTTATTATACAAAAATCAAATAGGTAGTTTAAAAACTAGTTTGTTAAAATAATATTCTGATAAAGAAAAAGTAGAAGTTAAAAAGCTCCCAAAAAATCATCTCAATATTTAAAGGGTGACTTCCCTTATTTTTTTTTTAAGAGACGTTTGCAATAAAAATGTTTTAAAATAATAAGAAAAGCTAAAATTATTATTTTTTTCCTAAAACAATGGTAGCTAACGCTCTGTAAAATTAAATTTCAAAGACTCATTATTTAGTAAACATGCCTCGTAGAATTTAAAAATGTGAAAATATACAGGGTGTTCTATTGTAAAAAATGTAACTTTCTATCGCCACACTTTTTTGAGTCACCCAATATGATAACATGTAAATGAAAAGTGTATAACGAATACGAATTTATTATACTTACAAACTTAATACATTTCTAATAAAAGTAGAAAGAAAAGATAAGTTGTAACAAAAAACCTATTAAATAAACATAAGTAACAAAACTAAATATATATAAATGAAGTAACAAATCCAAATACACTAGGAACTTTTATAAAGAACCAAAAAAATTTAGAACGTTTATAAATGCCCCGTTGGCTTTTAAAAGTACCAAAACAATGGATCACATCTTATGCCGAACGAGCCAAACTCCTTTTCCTGTACACACTACCACTATTACCATCAGAAAACCAAACTAAGAACTAAGAAGTGTTAATTTGAACAAGTAGAATAAAATGCTTTCCAAGAAATTTCGCGTTCCAACCAGTTTGTTGTTTGACGCTCGCGACTCGCCGCTCATCCGCTCATCCCTTCGTGAAAATCTGATTAACGGCCGCCGATCGTCCCTTGGTCATCATTTGATGGATGGCACGTGTGCATTATTGGTATCTTAAAGGAACTTTAAAATTAACTTAATTACTTTAAAAGGAATTTAGTTACTCTAAAAGCATCTTAGTTACTTTTTAAGTGTATAATTACTCCTAAAAAGTAACTAGATACAAGTTACTTTACAAAAGTAACGAAGTTACAGTTACTTTTGGCATGGTTCCAAAAAGAACTAAGTTACTTGAAGTAACTAGATACTAAAAAGTATCTAGTTACTTAAGTTACTCACAGCTTTGATACCTATACCTACCGTGTATACCACAAACTAATAAGGAAAGCCGCGCCTGCCGGCTGTATCTTGCACACCATTAATCCTATAGCTTTCGGAAAAAAATTATGAGCAAAGTTGTCAAGACAAATCGAATTAAAAGTTGGCAATATTATGTTTATATGAGCCAGAAACAAGAATTTGTAGAAATTTTTAAGTTTCAAACTAGAGGGCGCTAGTTGCATACATTGAGCTTCATAAATCTATGATTTTTTTTCTTATCTGTGATATTAGGTGTTTTTCAATTATAGTTTCTTAAAGAAGGACATTTTCTGAGTCAAAAAGGTGTACTTGATTGATCTTAATATCTTTAACGGTTTTCGAGATATTCCCTTTAAACATCCCAAAGCATAAAAAAACATACTTAGTACATAATTAAATTAATATTTTAATTATCAAAAAAAAACTTACTTATATGGCATAATCGGCTTACTTTGATGTCTAGTATCTCCATTTACTCTACAGCCCATAAATTATGGGACACCCTGTATATTTGAAACTTTAAAAGAAATTTTCAATTTTTTGTTTTGAAAAAAATAAGGTAACTATTATCCGCCAAACTAGCAGTTCTTGTAAAATTAGTAAAACTTTTGTGTTACATTTTCAATTAGATAATCCAGAAAACAATGCCGTGTTTCGCGCTGGTATGGAAGGTTCTTATTATGCTCAGTAGTCCTTCGGAACAAACTTGGTCTCGTTTAAAATAAATTCAATTTTTTTTTCATTTAATGTTTTTGGTTTTTCCGGTAACCGGTAAAAGGCACCGTTTGAAATATGATTGAATATTTCCCTCATATGTTAAAGTTCCCATAAGAGAAATGCAATTTTCGCAAAATTACAGCGAAAACAGCACTGCCAGAAATCGAAAATTGCATCGCAAGTTTATATTGTTGACAAAACGTCAAAGCGGTATTTTATTGTTAACAAACGTCAAAAAATGTAATATTCTGACAATTAACGTCATCTTATTGAGTGACAGCAGACAAAAAATTCTTGTAATTTTTAAGCATTTTAATTTTATCGTTAGTATTTTCTGTTAAATAAAATATTTAAATTTACTTGATTCGAGTTCTTAATTAATTTGGGAAATATTCAAATAAATTACACTCATGCATAAAAATAACTAGATAATTTTTTTATTCAATGTGTTTTTTTAAAAAATTGCAATCGTTTGTTTTCATATTTTCGCGAAAAAGCCCGACTCCGCAGGAGCTTTTTCGCGAAAATATGAAAACAAACTCTTGCAACTATAAAAAAACACATTTCATTCAAAAATTATTGGTAATTTTGATGCACTTGTGCACTTACCCCCGAATATTTTCCTCATATGTTAAAGTTCCCATAAGAGAAATGCAATTTTCGCAAAATTACAGCGAAAACAGCACTGCCAGAAATCGAAAATGCATCGCAAGTTCATATTGTTGACGAAACGTCAAAGTGGGATTTTATTGTTACCAAACGTCAAAAAATGTAATATTCTGACAATTAACGTCATCTTATTGAGTGACAGCAGACAAAAAAGTCAATGTCAACGAATGTTTTCCTTTCAATTTGTCAAGAATTGTTAATAACTATCTCTTTGCATTGGGATAACCCGTGGCAACGTAAATTTTTTTGTTTTTTTTGTAAACAACGCTATTGAACTTTTCCGTAGACGTAATTTTACTACAAAAATGTCTTGTTTTGGCGAAGAATCTATCCTCGAAATAGAGCAGAAAATAACAGAAGCCATTCCAAAGAATACTGCATCAAATCACGACTATATTTGACGGCAGTTCATGTGTTTTTGCAAGGAAAGGGGGCACGTTCTTGATGAAAACACTAATGTTTCAAAACTGGCAGATATCTTGAAGGACTGGGCGTTTAATATGAAAAAGCAAAATTGTGAGGACTATAAAGATTATACTGTCAAAACTATATGGAATGTTACCGCTAAATTGTTGATGAATAAGTATCACAGAGATTACAATATTATTTTCAACCCATTTAGTGATATTCAGTTCAAATCATCCCGTGATGCCAAAAATGCTAAGCGGAACAACTACAGCAGGAGCCGAAAAAAAGAAAACAAAGCTCAGTTTTTCTAAAGCACGACGAATTCATCAAAATAGTAGAGACTTGCAACGAGGAAACCCCCGACGGTTTGCAAAAAAAGATGTTTTTTGTTTTATCCTACGAGCTGGTCTGGCGTGGAGGAGAAGGTCCAAGGTGTTTAACAAACTATCTTAAAGAAGAACTGGATCACGCGGGTTAGAAGACGGGACGAATAGAGTACAATCCGCTTTTTACCAAGACTACTCAAGGAGGAGATAAGCCCTGCGCATCCTCGAAATGGTTGGTCAGGAATAAAGTAAACCCGAACATCTGCCCTATCTGACTATATAAGAAATTTATGCAGAAAAGGCAAGCAATAAAATGCGAGCGACTTTTTCTCTCTCTCCGTGAATCCTTCCTGGCAATCAGGAAAATGGTACAAAAGCATACCGGTTGGACGAAATTTGATGAATAAATGGACCTCTACACGAGCGGAAAAGTCAGGCCTCACCAATAAAAATATCAAACTGACGAATCATAGCTTACGAGCAACCGCCGTATCAAAACTTGCCAAAAAAGGTGTTGGAGAACAACAGTTAATTAAACTAAGTGGACACTCACTCCTGCGGAGTCGGGCTTTTTCGCGAACATATGAAAACAAACTCTTGCAATTATAAAAAAAAACAAATTTCACTCCTCCTTCGGAGTCGTGAAATTAAAAGAAAACACGCATTCGTAAAGATTTATCGGCAATTTTAAAGCACTTGTGGTATTACTAACGAATATTTTATTATTACGGACACTAAACTTCTACTGCAGTATCGAATATTGTCGTTTTTCTTTGTCAGTGAAAGCCACAAGTTAATTTATTTTTTCTGCCAAAGATATTATCAAAATAATCTAACATTGAACAACTTTAATACTGATGGGTTTTAAATTAATAATACCGAAATCCTGTAGGTAACTGTCACTCCTAAAAATATATAATGTTCTACCAAACTGAGGTGAGATTATTTTAAATTTAATTCACGAGTTGATTATAATGGATTAGCTTAAAAATTACACAGTATTGATAAAATTTCACAATTCATTAAAAATATTCATTTCGTTTAATATTTTTTCATATTTATAATTCTTCATAAATTAGTTAAGTATGTACAAAAAAAAAGTTATATCTGAATAATACTGTTATATCTTCTTTAGAACCTTCTTAAAGTTGGTTTGTCCTCCTGTTGAGGATGAGCAGCAATCCACTCAAGAGCTCTAAGTATAGCGTATGGTACTGGAGGAGGGGTTGGAAGAATATCAGAACTGGGCTGGTAACCATTTTCATCGGCAATGTATTGCACTACAATGGGTACTCCTTCAGGGGAGCTGTACTGATATGAACCTTGAACAGAGTTAGCACTTTCTTTTCCTACTGGTACTTGTTGACCCTGTTCTTGTGCGGCAATTCCGTTTGCAGTTTCGTAACTGGAAAAGAATAGGATAGGTAGTTTCTTAAAAAGAATATAGGTAAGGGTATACTCGTTATAGTCGTTGTGTGCCTTTCATAGGCCCATAAGTATTGATTTACTTATAGGTAGATGTAGGTGGTGTAAATTTTGGGATCTTCAAGGACTGAATCAGTGGCGTATTTAGGAGGGGGGGGTCTGCTGGGCTGCACCCCCCCCCCCCCCCCCCCCGAGCCTCGGAGGTCGGGTCTAAAAGTCTAATTGCAACCTAATTTTTCGTCTCACGCTTGGACTCTTAATTTAAATCTTTAAATAATGTATTCTTGGCTTACATTACAAAGGTCTTTTAGAAAATGTTTAGTTTTTAAACTTTTCCTTCTAAAAATCCTATTTTATATAGAGATTAAGGTTTCAGACACATATAGTTTTAGTTATTGATTTATGATGCAATTTTAAAGGAAAACGAGTAAAAAGAATCATATTTTATAGTATTTTTCTATTATATACTTGCCTGTTCCGTTTTTCCTTTTTTGGAGCAATTTTAAATCAACAAAAATATAACCCAATGCAATAGAATATTTTGATAACAGAAAACAATTACGTATTTATTAAAAAAAAAATTAAAGTAAATATTTTAATTGAAGAAGTGTGATAATTAATTATAAAAAAAATAGTGCAGGAAGAAACGAGAATGCTTTATTATGAATATACAAAACTGCACTTAAGTATTTCAAAACCTAAGCATTCGCACCAAAAACTGCTCTTTGATCGCTCCTAAAATACATACATGATTTCTGAAAAAATCATCAATTTTGGCGTGGTGAGCGATATTTACTTTATTTTTAATCATGAAAAACCGAGTCAGAAAAACGCTGGTTGCAGTCATACATACGTCTTATGTTAAAATTTTGGATTGTCACCAATATTTATATTTTCACAAATATAAAAAATGTTTTTTTTTTTTAATAAAGAGCCAGCTAAGAAAATTTAAAAAAAAAGTAAAAAAAAACATTTACAAAAACAAATTTAATCCAACCATGCAGAGGGGGAAAGGCTCGGGGAAAGGTAATAATTTAATTTTCAAAATTTGATAGTAGTTAGGTGAATTTTACACGAACTTTGGGGGTGCTTCCGAAAATGCTTCGCCTACGGCGCTTTTCCACCTTCTTCATTAGGTGCAATATTATAAAATACATGTAGTCCCGAATGTCCCACTTACGCCCACTGAGCCCCCCCCCCCAGCATATTTTCTACTTTCTGGCTACGCCACTGGCCGTGACTCTGTAAATAGTGTAAATAATAGCGCGGTATATAATAGTTGACTTTATAATTAAGGTATCTTGTAGTTATATCTACTAATTACTTACGCATATTGGTAGCTGCCATCTGGGTTAACATTGGACTCTGACTTCAAAATAGCTATCTCTTGTCCAGGCCTCGTTGAGGATGGGGCTACTGGTAAACGTCTTGCTGGGGCTGGGGCTACTGGTAAACGTTTTGATGGGGCTGGGGCTACTGGTAAACGTCTTGATGGGGCTGGGGCTACTGGTAAACGTCTTGATGGGGCTACTGGTAAACGTTTTGGTGCAACTGGTAGACGCGAAATTGGTTTTTTATTACCTTTAGACAGGTGACTAACATCAGCAATAGTAATAGCAACGAGAGCGGCGAGCAAGAACTAAAATAGGAAATTTTATTATTGAAACATCTGTTTCGTGTAAATTTTATTACAAATCTGGTGAAAACGTATGCGACTCCTTCATATAACTAAGTAACTGTCATCCTTATGCGACTTACAAGAAATTTTCCCTTCTTAATTTAGTAACAAAAACTGACCCTAGTTAGTAGGGTTTATTTACACTTTTCTACTTTTTGTAAGTCAGACTATTTAATTATTATACAATTTTTCAGATCATAACATATTCTTTTTTTAAAACCATATTCAAATAGAAGTGCGAAACATTACTCGTTAGTTGTCGGCACCAACTCGACTCAAATATTTGTGAATTTTTAGTTTATTGTTTCTAAGTTGTCGCTGTGCCATATTAAACACTATCTTTGAAACCAGATCCGGAGAGTCAACCTTAATAGAGAATAATTTGAAGAAGTAGTCCATACTTGAAGTGAAGTGGCAGGGGAGATATAATACTCTAAGTCAACCTTCACTAAAATATATTCAATAAGAAATTTTTATTTTACTCTACATGTTTCGAACGTATAAACGTTAATCTTCAGGAGAAGTATAGTTTATGTTGCAATAGATATTCAGAAATTGTGAGTGACACCCTTATAGAGCTTTTGAGGAAGTTAGATTATTGAAGAAAGTGATGAAGAACTTCCATAGAAGTAGGGGAGAAAAATATTACCAGATTCTATAGATAAATATGGGAGAATTATTGATAAATGGTATATTAAAGTGACGAAATGAGAAACGTTACGTTGGAATGATATTGAAACCTGAACAGCATTTTCAGTGGTGAAGTATATTGTTGAAAAGTTATTGTTAAAGGGTGAAAATAAAAATTATGTGTGTTGGTAGGATAGATGTACTATTGTTGTTGTAAATGTCGTAACAATTCATATGTATGGTTTTCTTTTAGCAAAGACCTAAATTTTCTAAAATATTTTTTTTAAAAGAAAAACCATATACCTAATAATATAACACAAAAATACACGAAAATTATCACAAAAAATAATGAACGATCTAATTCTGCTCGCGTTAAGCCATCGGCTCGTTAAAGGCTGCTATTTACACACATATCGAGCACGTTCACAACCCCGAACACGAGTTACAAGGAAACTCTTTTGGTGACGGCTTAACTGCATACCATTGGCAATACACTGGTAATGAATACAGGGTATCCCACTGGTAACCATCTCGATCTATATATGAAAAACTATACATAGAAAATTTTTTGAAAATTTGACAGTTTGCTAATATTAATGTGGGTAACCCGGCTAAAATAATTTTAATATTGTGGAACTACCGGTTATACCGGAAGTAGGTGGCAACTTGCTTATTTTAAATAGAATACCCTATATATTATTATATTTTTGGAGCTTTATCTAAGATTCTAGGCAGATTTTGTATACCATGGTTCTATACGTAAGTCTAAATATTTTTGATATATTTAAATTTTTATATAAGAAAAGATGTTTACAAGCCTTAAAATGATTATCAATTTTTCCTATAATAAAGCCTTACTTATTTAATTTAGATGTCTAGTTGCAAAGGACCTACTTGAATAGATTTTTATAATATTTTGATAACTATTAATACACGTTGTTCAAACAATTATTATATTAAAAATAAAAGTGAAAGAACTACAAAAAGTCTAGATTATCAAATAGAAACACCCAAATTTTATAATTATTTCTTATTAAGTAGGTATTAAAATTATTGGTAAATTGGTGTAAAGTTATCTAGTCCAAAAAATTTTAGTTTTCGAAATAATGTCAATTTAATATGTTTTTATTTTGATTTTAAGCTCAGTTACTACTAGTGTTGGCTATGACTACTACTAACAGTTTAAGCGCCTCGGCATGATTATCAATAATAATTATCAAATGGTAAGAAGTGACAGCTTCATAGTTTTTAGCATTTGACTCTTTTTCAACGCCGTCATAGCCAACTAGGAGTAACAGAACTTAAAATCCGCAGCAATAGAGCCATATAATAATATTAAAGGACGCCGCACAAAGCTTATGAAAAATGGCTTTCGGCTAATTTTTCTGAATTTTTAGTATTTTTTAGATCTTGACGTTCTGATTAAATACGAAAATAAAAAATATAAATTATTAAAAAAAAACATTTTAGTATGATTCTAAGATAATCTAAACATATCATGTACAAGAGCCAAGGTATTTTATGAAAAAAATATTTTACAATTTAACAATAATATTTTGTCATTGGATAAAAAAAAAATTTAATTTTCCTATATTTAAAAGTTTTCACTTGTGTAAATTAGTGTAACTGGTTCATCCTGTATATCTAAGATAAGAATGTGTGTGAAAATAATTATTGTAAAAGAAAATTGTTGCAGATTGGGATAATAATTAAATGAATCAATTAAAAGTCGTTTATTACGTTTTCAGGTGAATTTTCAATTTTTTTTTTGAAAAATAAAATACCCGGCAATATATTCTACGTCAATCTATACCCATTTTTTTCAAAATTCAAATAACGAGTAATTTTTTTTTTTGAATTTTCATAATTTTTTATTGTTTGTATTTATTTAATCCACCTATAAATTATTCAACATCCTGTAAATATTTTATTTCTATATAAGTAAAAGAAAACTTAAGGGCTATTTTTCCACACATAAAAAAAATAAAAAAAGTTGATAGTTTTTTAAGAAATAAGTGAAAACTCCAGACAATGCATAAATCTGAAAGTAAGAAGTTACCAACTTTAAAAGACACTCAAAAACTAGTCATAGGATTGGATTACGGCCATTGACACTTTTAATCAGGCCGTCAAGATCTAGAAAATATTAAAAATTCAGAAAAATTAGTTAAAAGCTTTTTCCCATAAGCTTTGTGCGGAGTCCTTCCCAATATTTCGAAAATTAAAAATTTTTGGAATAAACAATATTACACGAACTTATCCTTTACTTACCCTAAATTTGGGGGTTTTTAATTGAAAATTTAGACTTTTTGCAGTTCATTTAATCTCATTTTTACACTTATTGTTTAAACACCCTGTATTAATAATTACATATACATATTATACAAAATCTATTAAAGCAGGTCCTTTACAACAGGGAATCCCACTTAACTTAAATAATTAAAGCTTCTTAATAGGAAAAATTGTTAATTATTTTAGTTGTAAACGTCTTTTGACATAAAATTTAATCTTGGTAAGGACATGATATACGAAATCTGCTAGAATGTGGGGTAAAATCCAAAAATATAATAATATATAAAATGTTTTATTTAAATTAAGTAAGTTGGCACCTACTTCCGGTACATTATGCCACCATATTGAAAATATTTAAGCCGGGTTGCCCCCATCAACATTAACTTACTATTAAATTATCCTATGTACTTATAGTTTTCCATATAAGTATAGATCGAAGCGGTTCCCAGTGGAACACCCTGTATGAAGGTATAATACACAAAAGGCCGGGATATATAGCCTTTGAAACACAGGCCCTTAGCTTCATTTTTACGCCACTGGCTTGTATTGAAACAAAATGAAATGACTGTAGATTTCGAAAATACAAGATAAAACCGAGAGTACATGAGAAACACCGTTTAAAAATGCGTTTTTCAATATCTTTAAACTAAGTAAATTGTATATTATAATTAGGAAAAATTTATTGATGGAGGGCAAAAATAAATATTGTTTTAAATTGGTATAATTAGCGACCACACTGACTAATAATTAGGGGTAGAAATATTTGGGAAATGGTCAGTAAACCAGTTCGGAAATTTTGTATTTTGCCTACGTTCCGACCTCTGAGGTCATCCTGTATCTGTATCCAGTTATGAACTTCTTTGTTAACAGTAAATTTATCAGGTACATTATTGTATAACCATGGAGGACTGCTTATAACAAAGAAATTCATAACTGTATCGTCCTGAGGATGACCTCATAGAGGTCGAAACGTAGGCAAAAATGCAAACTTTGAATTTCTGAGCTGTTTTACTGACCAGTTCCCAACTATTTTTACCCCTAAATTAATATTGTTTTATGCATTAGTAGATTATTTTAAAGGTCGGTACTATTTTTTATTGTCAATTACTTCTTAATAAATAATTAGTTTACTAGAATATTGCGCTGATTTCTTTAAATTAAAACATAAATAAAAATTCCAAATATTATGAAGGACTAAATAATATTACTCACCAGTTTCAACATTTTGATTTAATTTAATTCAACCTAAGATCAAAATTAGAATGCACGTATTTTGGAAATAGCTCCGTATTTATATTTATATATTACAAGACCCATCTTCTTAACACCCACAGAGAGTTCAGGGTCAATTTATCAGCATTTAGATTTTTTTATTGTGGTGGGTGCAAAGTTTAGTTGTTAACCTAAAACCCAAAATGAAATAATAAAAATACATTAATATTCAAATTATCAGTCAATAAATGATAAATTTAAATGTCATACTAGATACAGTATAGTTAAAATTAAGCTTGGTATATTAAACTATCCCTTAAGCAATAAACCTTAAATTATTAGTTAAACCTTAATATATATGGGTACTTCTACAAAAGTCGGCTAACTTTGTAGTGTAATTTGAATTGTATATTTTTTATGCCCGGTACTGTTCCTATGTACTTTTTATGGCCGAATATAGGTTGGGAAGATTATATTTAAAAGGAGCCGACAAATCAATTAATATTTTTGGAGAAAATCTGATACAACAATTTTAGTATAATAGTTATTTACGATATAAGTGTTGTAAAGATTCATATTACAACACGAGTTGTTAAAGTTGTCAAACAAGGCATCAGCCGAGTTTAATAAAACATCGAGTGTGGTAATATGAATTGACAACAAGAATATTGCACAAAATTTTATCTACTTTCATCTATGAATAAAAATATTTACAAAAGGCATTTTAAAAAATAAAAATGCACCCGTAAATATGCACCTGCTATTAAGTTTACTAATTAAGTTTTTTTGTTACCTTTCGCATAGTTACTGTTTCGCATGGTTACTGTCGATATTTTGTCAAATGAATTTTAAAAAAAAGCGTTTTTCAAAATGAGCGATTCTGATAGAAGTTTACCCTCTGATATAGAAACAGCGGCAAACGAAGCGATCTTAAGTTTAGTTCCGACAAAATCCCAGGCGCGGTATGAGTTGGAGTATCAGAAGTTTGAAGATTGGTGAAAAGCTAACAAAATAAAGGAGGTGTCTGAGAAAATCCTTTTGGGTTATTATTCCGTAAAGCAACGCTCCCAGAAACCATCTACATTATGGACTGACTACTCAATGTTGAGAACTATGATTTCAGTCAAGAAAAATCAAGATATAAGCGGATTTTCTCAACTAATCGCATTTTTGAAAAGAAGTTCAGAGGGTTACAAGGCCAAAAAGTTCAAAGTTTTCACAAAGGAAGACGTATGTTAGTTTCTTAGTACTGCAGATGATGAAACATATTTATAGATTGTTATGATAATCGGCATTTTTGGGGCTTGTCGGCGCGAAGAACTAGCTAAGTTAATGTTGGATCATATTGAACACAATGATTTGTATATAAAAATTGTGATTCCATTCTCAAAAACCAAAATTTGCGAGAATTTGTTATAACAGAAGGAAATGTGACAGGTGTCAACTGTTTAAGGATTTTTGGAAATTATGCTAAACTTTGTCCTCTTAATGCAACTCACAGGCGGTTTTTTGTATTCTATGGAAAAGGAAAATGCACCTCCCAGCCTGTGGGAATTAATAGTTTTGGAAGTATACCAAAAAAGATTGCATGAAAACTTGGATTGAATAATCCCGAAGGATACGCAGATATGCAGATGTTAAAACGTCATGGGGGCTGGAAATCCTCTTCTACGGCAGAAGGCTACGTTGAGAATTCTTTAGAAAATAAGAAACAAATAGCAAAGAAGATCATGGGGTCAGACACGGATTTAATGATTGGAAATTCGAACGTAAAGGGCTCCATCACATCCACTTCTGGTATACAAATTTCTAACTGTAAAAAGTGTATTATTAACCTTAAGTGTTATGTTTTAATTAATTAATTGGTAATTAATATTATTTACTACCAAAATATAAAATATTTAATGACCATGTTAACTAACTGATCAGCCTCTGCATTATTTCCTCTCTTTTTTTTGCAATACTTCATCCCGTTTTATTTTCATCTTCTTATAAGGCACCATGTTGTTCTACAAAATAAAAATGATAATTTTATAAAATAAAACATGTTGCTATAATATAAGATACTTAAGTAACATGATCTAACAGTGTTAATCCCTTATTAATTCCTCAGTCACTTGTTACTTTCACGACCAAAGGAATGACGATGATGAATTGAGTGTAGAACTAAGGATGTAACCTTCAATGTAATAAAATAAACATAATTCAAAAAAAAATTATTAAATAACTACCAAAAAATACTTACCCAGAGACTGACATTTTGACCTTTACTACTACTTGATCGTCGCATAAGCGCGCATCAGCTAAAACTGATTTTAAAATAGATTATTCCCAATAAATCGTATTTGCAGCTAATATCCAGTCATAACATGACAAGTGCCGTTTTAAAATCCGCGGATTTTAAAATTTTTTACATGACTAAGAACTGACGCCCGATTTTAAGTACGTATATTTCGCATAAAAAATACAGGGTGATTCACGTTGAGTGGCCTATTAGAAGATCTCGGAGACGAGTTAACTTATCTTTCTAAAAATTTGATAGCAGGGATAATTGGCTTTGAGCTTTTAAAACATTATCTTTTAAGGATTTTGTTACTTCCGGTTCTACCGGAAGTTAATGCCAACTTTGCTATTTTAAATGGAACATCCTATATATTTTAGCATTTTTGATTACCTTATTAAAATCTAAATAACTTTTGTTAATATTAATCTATTCCTATCTCTAACCGTTTTTAAGATATGAATTATAAAAGGATTTTTTGTGTAAAAACGCTCTGACAAGAAAGTTTAGTAACTCTGAAACTAATAAGGGTAAACATTTAAAATTTTGTAAGCTTTCAAGTAATACATAGATCTTTAGTTTAAATTACTTAGGTTTCACGTTTTTTATACAGGGAGTTCTTAAAATTGTGCCAATGTTTCCATTTAAATAAATGTGCATAAGTCAATTTTTGCAAATGGAACACCTTATTTTTTAGCTTACTAAAGTGTAGAGAATTAAATTTCCTATCTAAATGTCTTATATGTTACAATCCACATTTTTAGTCGTTTTGGAATTATGAGCAATTTAAATAAAAAATCTTAAAATTTCTGTTTGTGTTAATGCGACATTATTTTTGAAAAGAAGACTTCGACTGGGATTTTTGTTAAAAAAAATTAGAAATAGCTAAGCAACAAACGAAACGGCGCTCAAACGAAAATCCCAGTCGAAGCCTTCTTTTCAAAAATAATGTCGCATTAACACAAACAGAAATTTTAAGATTTTTTATTTAAAAATTATAAATAAGTATAAGTAAGTAATGTTTTTTAAAAAAATATATTTTACAGTGATAGATTTGTGACCCAATTTGGTATTCAATGGAGGGAGTTTGTTGGGAGGGGTCAAATAAAACAGGGAAATCAATTGGTTTCAATTCCGACGTTTCGACGTTTATAGCGTCATCCTCAGGGCACTACAATGGATGTAAATTATTAATATTTTTGATTACATAAAAAAAATGGACAATAGAAGTAAATAGAATTTATGTTTTTTTTTATGATAAAACACCTGCCCTGTAGGAAAAATCCTTTAAGGCGCTCTGGGAGCGGTGCGTGTGCGAAGAAAGCGATTTACGTTGGTCTTGAAACGTTGAAGATTGTATTCATTGGGAAACACGCCCTCAGGAAGATCATTCCACAAAGATGACGTTCTCCAGATGAAAGAATTCTTGAACAATAAAGTTCGAGGAGTACTAAGCTGAACAACATATGGATGAGCGGCAGTGGTTCGCCGTGTATTTCTGTTTTGCATTGCTCTAGGTGGAATCAAGTGGGCAATGTCAGTCGAACACCTGCCATGGAAATATCTATAAAAGAGAGCCAAATTACCAACCTGTCTTCGATGCTCCAGGCTATCGAGGGTCTTGGTCAGCTCGGGGTCGCCGAAAAGACGAGCGGCTCTCCTTTGAATGGAATCCAGTAGCCGAAGGGTGTGCTTGGGTGCAGAGCTCCAGACATAAGAGCAATATTCTAATGATGGTCGAATCTGGGCTTTGTAGAGTGTCAAAAGTTGATGAGGTGTGTACAACCTTTTGGTGCGGAAAAGTACACCAAGTTTCTGTGCAGCTGCCTTGGCAATTGCGGCAACGTGATCATGCCAAGACATATTACCTCCATCAAAAATATTAATAATTTACATCCATTGTAGTGCCCTGAGGATGACGCTATAAACGTCGAAACGTCGGCATTGAAACCAATTGGTTTCCCTGTTTTATTTGATCCCTCCCAACAAACTCCCTTAATTGAAAATATATTTTACCCCCTGAAAAAATGTAGGGTTAATTATACAGCATCACCGGTAAATATTTGAAAAACGTTTCGAAATTAAAGAAAGAGAACGCCCCAAACCTTCTTTGAAACTAAAATAGATCACGAGAGACAAAAGGAAAGACATAAACAGTTATTTTAAGCCAACGTTTTAGTTAGATTCAAAAGAGTTCTACAAAATATAAAGAAAAACAGCCCCTGATCTTAACCGTTCCAAACTCGTATGAGGTTTGTTAAAACCTATAAACGGAGTATATTTGTCTCCTTGCATTAATACAGACTTTATTTTTTCGAAAATCTACTTTAGCTATAAATTATATATGGAAAAAATAAATGTCTTTCATATTAAATATGTGACGAATCGAACAGCGAAGACTGAAAACAATAAATAATTTTTAAACCACTATTTTTAGCAATTTATATTTTGTGCTGCATAAGCAGCTTTGAGTTCTCCTTTCTTTCGTCGGATCCTAGCTCTACTGATGAGCCATGATATGGCGAGACGCGTCTTGGGATGGATCTGACGAAATAAAAGGAAATTCTTCTTCTACACTTATTGTTTTCGGTTAAATAAACCGATACAAGTTAGCGCTGCCTAGCGGGACTCCTGTAATTGTGACGAATGTCTTTACAGGTGATTTCCTCTTAACATTTTTTACTCATTTCTATAAGTTTGTTAGAGGTACTGGTATGCTCAAGAGCAGTGCCGGCCCCAGGGTAGGGCGATCCGGGCGGCCGCCCGGAGCGCAATGATCTAGGGGCGCCAAAATCATGGAAAATGAAAATAAACTGATAAAAAAATTAAGTTACAGGCTTTTATAAAATGCACTAAAAAGTAAAGAATATTTTTTTATCATTCTGATATCATATCAATAAATTATTTTTCATAATATTACATTGTCATCGGACCCTTGTAAGTATACCAAATTTCATTAAAATCGGTTCACGGGAATTTTCTCAAAAACGCGTTGCAAGATTTGACTGATAGTTGACAAGATTAAGAGGCGGCAGGCGGAATTTATCATTTTTATTTCTAAGCACATAATTCAAATAATATAATATATTTAAACATTAAGGCAAAATCTAGTTGAATTCAATTCAACATGACAAAAAAGGAAACCCCTGTTGAAGTTCTCAAGTTTATCGCTACACTTGAATTCACACCAAACCTCAGCATAGCATTAAGAATCCTACTTACATTGCCAGTCACTGTGGCTTCAGGGGAAAGAAGCTTTTCAAAACTAAAAATAATAAAAAATTATCTCAGAACGATGCAGACGCAAAATCGTCTCAATGGATTGGCAATGATAGCTATAGAACACCAAATTAGTGACAAATTAGACTTGAAATCACTGGTTCGTGAGTTTGCCGAAAGAAAAGTTAGAAAAAGGGTATTTTAATTACTTTGGTTAGTTAGAAATTATTTATAATATGGGATATTAGTTTAGTTAGCATTACTACATTTTAATTTTTGGTATTTTTCCCTTAAGTGCTAAATGGCTTATCTTGTTATCTGATGATTAGGTTTTTAATAAAACGTTTTTTTTTAATGTTTTCTTGACTTTCTGATATGGTTGCATGAGATTTACTTTTAAAAAACGGGGGGGGGGGGGGGCGCAAAATTAAGGTTTTTCCCGGAGCGCCAAAATGTCTAGGGCCGGCCCTGTCAAGAGTGTCTAACAACGACACAGATGGCGCTCCGTGCCACATCTTACCGGTGTGTCCCACCAAATGCTGCATAAGCAGCTTTGAGTTCTCCTTTCTTTCGTCGGATCCTAGCTCTACTGATGAGCCATGATATGGCAAAACGCGTCTAGGGATAGATTTGACGAAATGAAAGGAAATTCTTCTTCTGCAATTTCCATATTAATATTACTTAAAACTGTATCTGAAAGGGGCATGTTTTTTAATATCAAGTATTATTTGAGCAAACTTTATTCAAAAGTAAATGTACATGAATTATTATATCTTTGAGTAATTAGATTTCTTTATTATGCACGTCAGCTATGCCTTCTAATCCTTTATTGATTTAAATAAATATTCATATTCCTCAACAAAAATAATCAATAATATTCATAAAATATTTAGTTGAACAATGGGTATAGCCTAATCCTCTTTAATTAATTTGTTTAGTCCTTAAAAAAATAATATTATTGTAATAACCAAACAATTTCAACATAGTGATAATTAATTTATTAACTTGATCTGAAACCAAAATTGGAATTAATAAATTTTGTTATTTATAACAATTTATTGGCCAGGTTCCTTCCAGGAAACATTATTAATTATTACCTACTTATCTTATGGGAAAATTATTTTCATGGACAAGGTAAAATAATGTGATTAGTACTGACGAAGGCAGTCGATTCAGGAGATATTTTTTAAGGGGATTTTCCACTCGCAACATTCATTTATACCATTCAATCAAAACCCTTCAAATCCGCTTGTTTAAGTGTTTGAGACAATTATGTTTCTTGAACGATAAAAGGATTTTGGACTTGCATTCTCAAAAAACCCTATATTAAAACGTAAAGGGTTCCATTAAGAATTTAAAAAATCAACGAGTCAACAAGGATTTTTTTGCTAGGGTTGGCGGAATCGCCACTATACTTAGGCCTATAAGGCCCATTGTATCCCCCATCGTCTGAGTAATGTCAGCCAGACGGGACCTACAGCTTAACGTGGAATCCGAACCACATGTATGAATTAGTTATCATTTTTAGGCCCCCAGAAGTCCATGACGCCCTTCTCGGTCCCAATATTAGGAATCACTAGTACAGTCCCTAATTCAAATAACCAAGACATTTAGCGATGACATCAAAATGTCGTTTGGATTAGACAAGTGCGCAATCTTGAATGTTGTACGCGAAAAGGCTGAACAAAATCGTGGACTGCTTGAAGGCATAGATATACTAGATGAGGACAAAACATATAAATACTTAGGCATCTCCCAAAACCAACAAATAAACCACATAAGCCTAAAAAGGGAGTTTAAAAACAAATACAAAAGCAGACTAACAAAGCTTTTTAATACTCACCTGAATGCTGGTAATCTTACTACTGCCATCAACACCTGGGCAATACCAATACTTACCTACTCATTCGGAATCCTTAAGTATTCAGACACGGATTTGCACGAATTAGATAGGCTTACGCGCAGGCTGGTAACAAAATTCAGATTCCACCACCCACGCTCTGCACTTGAAAGAATCTACCTAAAACGAAAGGAGGGAGGAAGAGGTCTCATTAATATATATAACTTGTGCAAGTCGCAAGAAACCTCTATGAGAAAATACTTCCAAGAATCGAATGGGGAAATTCTTAAAAAAGTGGTAGCAGCAGACACTGGATATACAGCCCTTAACTTAAAGTAAAACGGATTACCTACCATCATCCGCGCGCCGTCAAGTCAACAGCTTGTAACTTGGCAAGAGAAAGCTCTACACGGCCAATACCCTACTGCACTCCAAAATCCACTCATAGATAGAGAAATGTCACTGAATTGGTTAGAGAAAAGGCAGCTTCACGCTGAAACAGAAGGTTTTATAATCTCTATTCAAGACCGTGTCATTGACTCGAAACTATGAAAAAGTCATCTTGAAATGAAATGTGGAAGATGTGTGCAGAAAATGCAACTGCCCCGGAGAAACGATAGAATATATCACGGCGGGTTGTGGTGCTATGGCCCCCAATGCTTACCTGGGGATACATAATCAGGTGGCTAAGATCATCCACAAGGAACTGGCCCATAAACTAGGGCTAAGGGAAAATATCCCACCATACTACCAATACTCACCCGATCCAGTCCTTGAATCCCCTGAATATTTCTTATATTGGGACAGGCCAATAATAACGGATAGAACAGTAGACCACAACCGTCTGGATATTCTTCTCATCGAAAAAACCACCAAGAAAGCTTTCATAATCGATATAGGTTGCCCACTAACACACAACCTCTCTAAAACCGAATCGGAGAAGAAGACCAAGTACTCGAATTTGGCTATAGAGATAAAAAAAAAGATGAATTTCTTCTCTGTACTGTAAATAATACCAGCAATACCAACAAAAAGCTGTGAAAACTAACATTGAGAACATAATAATAATAATAATAATAATAATAATAATAATAATAATAATAATAATAATAATAATAATAATAATAATAATAATAATAATAATAATAAAAATATCACTTATATATTCTTAAAGTTTTTATATTTCTTTAAAACTATTTTATTCCTTTTTACCCAAGTGTATTTTATTCTGGAGTGTTTTATCTTTTTTTAAACCTCCCCCCTTTAAATCATAAAATCTCTGAGATATTTAATAGTTCCCTTAAGATATTCCCCCACTCTATCCTAATTACAAAATCAGATTCGTATCTTCTACTAAAATAAAATAACAAAATACATTCTTATTTTTTTTTATTTTTTCATTATTCTATTCTACCCTACTACAATTACAATAGTAAATTATACATGCAGAAAAACTACTACCAAGGTAGAAACGCAAACTGAGGTTTTATTTTTTAAACGTAACCCGTTTTTCTTAAAAATTAAGGTAAACAGATAATGCATAAAAATAAAGTTACTACTACTCTTCACCAGACCAACAGTATAAGTGAATTTTACATTACTATACAGGTTGCTACAAATTCGTGTATCATCTTTTAAATATAATTTATTTTCTTCGCCATAATATTACAGCAAATATGACTATTTAATTCTTAGTAGAAGTTTTTTCTGTGTCTATAATACACTAATAATAACAGATATGAAGGTATTGCTTTTAGATTTAATTGGTTTCTTCTTCAGGATGAGCTTTGTTCCACTGAAGTGATTTCAAAATGGCCAATGGGATTGGTGGTGATGTGGGAAGGACGTTGGATTGAGGTTGAAATCCATTTTCGTCGGCAATGTATTGGAGAGATACTGGTACTCCTTCAGGAGAAGTGTACCTATATGCTCCTTGAACAGCGGTGCCACTTCCTCCAATAAGAGGTTTTTGTTGACCCTGTTCTTCCGCAGCAATGCCGTTTCCAGTTTCATACCTAAGAAGGCGTATTTTAATTTTAATTTCTTATTTTATAATTCTCAAAAATATGACAAGCCTATTTATTGTTAACATTTCCAACATTGAGCTTTAATAAATTTAAATAATTCATTTGCATTAAATAAATGTTTTGGAGGATATGTTACACTCTTATAACATATATTTCAGAAAGAGTCAACTGTGGTTTAGCTATTTTGTCATTTGCATTTCAGAATATTTAAGTTAAGGGAGAGTGAAGTAATGGTGTGCAGTGGGTAATCGTGCGCACCAAGATATTTGTGACCTAATTTTGCACATGAACGTTGCGACATGCGTTCCCAAACAGCAATATTACGACGGCCCGACGTCGAACTGATGTCGGCACCCGAAATAATTCCAACCTTATTACGACTTTCTATTCCACCAATATGGCCAATTATTTTTGGGTCATTAAGACGTCGGGAACCGACCTATCGTCGTGTTTGAATTGACTACGAGGATTTATAGAGTGGCCGCCCAAATCTCCAGATATTACATCCTCAGATTTTTATTTATGATGCGTTTTCAAAAGAAGGGTATATGTCACCAGACCAGATATATACATACACTATTATGCTAATACCATAATTTAATGATGACACCACTGTAAGCAGATGATCAGGGACCGTTGAGTTTGCGCAGATCGGAAATTTGCTTCTTGATGTAAACATTTTACAAGACCGACTTTCAAAATATTTTTACATGCTTTTATTTAAATTCACTCGTTTAGTACGGGTGTGTACAGTGTACAGTTTATGGTCAAATAAAACTAAGTAACCAATATTTTGCATACCTGAAATACCTTATTCCTGGTATTGAACCGCGATTCGTGCAAAAAAGGATCATGCACTTTTTTCTACCCATCTTGAGACACAAGTCGCTAACAATAACAAAACGTCTGGTAAAGTTTTATACCTAAATTCGCACCCAAAACTTAAAAATAATATCCACCATCCGAACGAATACAACGTAAAAAAGAAGGAAACTACTATAACTTACAAACTAACAAAAAAAAATGTCTAACGTAAAGTTTTATAAATATTAACACCCAAAACTTGGAAATTATAACAACACACGACTGAACGAAACAAAAGATGGCGACTAATAAGAATATAACGGCGAGCCGGTTCTGTTCAAGAGACCTTGGGTTCTGTTAGAAATCGTGTGGGTTGCCTAATATTTTCCCTACTGCGCAAGCGCGACAGCCGCCAACTCAGGTTATTTTAAATCGCACGATGGGTGTATTCTTGCTTCGTGCGGCTGCTTGTATTGGCAATATAGTGTATGTATACCGGAGAGTTAAAGGTAAAGATTCGGGCAGAGATCCGTTTAATCAAACCAAAAGTTTTGAAAAGAGTAAGGAAAGAGTCTTACCATCAGTTAGGTCTGTACAGATTTATGGGGCACATTTTCGACAATTGCTATGCTAAAGAAGTGACATTATACAAAATTTTTTTAACACATTCCTTTTTCGATAAGCTTTCCAAAAAGGGACACAAGTGGTATCCACTAATTTGAAAAAAAAGTTGGTTAGGGCTGTGCAATTTTCTTTTACATGACAAAAACGAAGCCTATACAAAATCTTTGAGGACGCATTTTTGAATTTTTGACAAATCTTATTCACAGAGCCGCTATAAGCAGCGTTCCATTTAAAATCCCCACCCTGTATAATATAATAGATATAACGAAAAAAAAACTTACGCATATTGGTAGCTTCCATCAGGGTTAATATTAGAGGCGGACCTCAAAATAGCGATTTGTGGGCCATATTGGAAATATGGTGGTAGAATTTGTAAAGAATATGGGTTATAAGGATTGCTGCCCCTGAAGAGGTGACTAACATCAGCAGCGGCAATTACAACAAAAGCCAGTAAAACCAACTAAAAATTAAATAAATATTTGTTTAAAAAGGTTTTCGGCCTTTCACCGTCAGATGTCTTCAATCAAATTTAACTTTTTATAAGGATGGACACGTTCTGGCCATAGTTGAGGTCATCTTCGGCCTAACTAGGCTAAAATGTCCCTCATCATAATACTTTAGATTTAGTGTCTGTTTAAAGGTTGGAGACAATGACGTTTCTTGAACGGTCTTCAGGTGAAGACGACTGGAGATGCTTACCAGTAAAAACGTAGTGATTCTAAACAAATAAAGACAATACAAGTCCAAAACTCTACTGCCGTACTTTAAATTTAATTATATAATATTGCTGATGTAGGATGCTTAACGCGCAGTCTACATGAGGGCTGCGAACAATTTATAATTAACAGTATTCGCGGATATTGTATCGAAGATAGATGTTCAATAATATTTTGTTGTATCTACTAACATTTAAGTACATTGTCTGTTTTGAGGTTGAAGATAATGAGGTTTCTTGAATGATAGAAGAGTTTTGGACTTGCATTTTCTTTATTTGTTTTAAATCACGACATTTCAACTGGTACGAATATTCAGTCATCTTCAGATGAATACTGTACACAGAAGTATTTCACCCACACACAAAAATAAAAATAGTCTATATAACAAGTGATGAAAGTGATACTTTTTTACACGAGGCGTCAGCCATGTGCGGAAATTCTCCGAGTTTTAGAATAATAACTTTTACACGAGTAATGTACACTATTTTTCCTACGACCACAAAGAATTATTATAAAAGCCATTGATTTGTCAAAAAAGTATTTCAATAATAGTGTTGAAAAAAAAATAACAACTAATCCTGAATTGACTTCTAGATTAATCAAAATGAACAATTTTAAATTTAATCAAAGAAAGATACATGAAACATAATTTTAAAAAATCCACCAAACAAGAAAGATTTCAATTCATAATAATTCTATAAATTAAAAAAAAAAAGTCAAATACTTCTCGCGGGACTTGAACCTGTGACCTTGCGATCTGTAGGCTAGAGCTCTATTCTCTACGCTATATCGGTACCAATAAGGATTTGCTGTTTAATACATGACACTCTCTTCAGCGCGATTTGTTTTTCTAGTAATAAATTTTCCAGTATATTATTAATATTTTTTATAATTTCAGATGGCGTATTTTCACACTCTAATTTTGAATCATTCGACAAATGAGCCGTCTAGGTACAAACCCCGTCAAGTGCAAACGAAGTAGTTCCTAGAAAAACGCGAAAAACTGTTTTGCTTAAAAGTATCGATCAAATAAGGGTACTTTATTATTTTGTTAATGTAGAATACTATTTCTTATTAGTTATAATTCATATTATACATCAGAGAGGTCGCATAGCACCGTAAATGAAAAAAATAAAATACAGTTTACGGCTTTTGAAAATAAACTTGAAAAATGACGAGTTTTGCTGCCAAAATTGATTGTTTTAAAACCTTGATAAACTTTAAAAAGATTAACATATTATACCACTTAGAACATTCATAAGGGAATTTTGACTTTGTGGTAAAGATAAATTCTTTTAAAATTTAGTGTTTAACTTTTGTAATATTATTAAACGAAATAAACCTTAAAAACAACTTTAAAATACAAACAAAAGTAACTAAGACACACTTAAGTAAGAAACTTTAAACATGTTTAAAAATTAAACAAATCTTGTGTCACTTCGGAGTTTTCATCGTAGATGAATTCTTCCATGACTGTAGAAGAGTTTCGTAAATTTTGACTGTTTTGATTGCCCATTGCATCCTTATAAAATTTTAAATTTTGCAAAGATTTCCAATCAGGTCCAAAATGTTTGGATACTAAATTTTCGATTGAATAATTTTTTTCGTTATTAACAGTAGGTACGACCAGGTACTAGTTCTTTTGGCTACGACAATATTACTAACAATAACGTTCTTCACTTGTTTACTATAATTCACAATTAATAATAACTAAAACAAACTGCCGCCAATAGAATCGGAAGCATCGAACGTCACGCCGGCGACATGATAGTCACGCCACAAAAATATGGCTTTCCTATTGGTCACCAACACTTGGCGCTTTTTGCAGAGAAACAAGTCTGCACTTGGCGTAAGATTGAAAGTAAACTGAATTTAAGATTGGGAATAATAAATTGAAAAGGACGGTTTTGAGACATAATATTTTAACAGAGTACAAATATTAACATTTTTTATCAAATGGCAATGTTATTCCATTTTTTTTTGCATTTGGCGGGGTTTGCATTTAGACGGCTCAGTTACATGATAAATAAGTTAAACACTTTACAATTACTGCTCTAAAATATTTGTTCTTTTTAATAAATAGGGATGGCCTGTCAAATTGACACCATATGTTTTAATTAAATAGTATGCCATGTATTTCAACATTAGTATTGAAATATTTTTTTTGTGAAAACGTTTTGAAATAGACATATTTCGATATTGATTAGAATTTCAAAATGACACTCTTTTAAGCACTAGTGTCTAAATGTGACAGTTTTAGGCACTAGTGCCTAAAAGTAAAAATGAAGGTTTCAAAGTTGTCGTAGGTTTTTTCGTATAAATGTTTCGATTTTTTTGGTACTAACGTGGATAACGCAGGTTCAGCAGCTTCTTCAATTTCCAAAGACTAATATCACTCATTTGAAGTAATTTTTTTCCAAAAACTTTGCGGGAAAACAAAGCAAAACGCGACGTTCGAATTTGACAACACACTTGACATTAAATAATGCATAAACAATGCCTTAGAAACAGATTGCCTGCCTACTTTTTAAAATGTTTGAAAATACTAATAAAAGCTTAAATTATCAAATTCTCCGCTTTCACAAAAAATCTTGTATATAATTCGTTACGAAACCATGTCTTTTAGCCACTAGACGTGTTGTCCAACTCGGCTTTGCCTCGTTGGACAATTTTCACGTCGCGTGCCTAAAAGACAGTCATTTCGCAACTTATTGTATAAATAGCTATTTTTACCGTGCTTTCTCATTTTAATAGCTAGTCGTAGGAAAACACATTTTTATAGTAATTTTTCATGTTCTACAAGAGGTCGTCATTAGTTTCCAAATTCGACATTTCGTTTTTTAGATATTACCGTCAAGTGATTTTTTTTTTAAATACGAACCTGTAATTTAAAATACGATTTGAGAGACTTTCAAGCTTTAGAAATTTAAAACAGCCTAGATATTTTTAAATGTAATTTAATCGATAATATGGTTTTCATAAATATATTATTTCATCCTTTCTTACTATTTATTATTTATCTCTTTAACTTTTTATTTTAATATTGATCAAAATTGATTTCTTTGGCTTTAAAATCCAGAAAGATTTTTTTAAAAAGTATGGATCAATTTGAGGACCTTCTTCTTTATTTGTACTACTACATAATATTTTATGCGTTCTATTTTTAATTATATTTTAAAGCAGTGTTAAAACAAATTCCTACTTACCAATTTCACCATTTTAATTTAGTTGTTTTAGATGATTCGATCTAATATTCGAAATAAGATTAATTTATTTTTGTCAAGTTAAGATATTTATACTGACTTTAATGGGTCGTTAGCACAAAAGTAACATCTTTAAAATTAGGGAAATAGTCAGTGGCAACTCGTCCACCATTAGATTATAAAAATGTTATATTTCCTTGTTTTGTTGCCGATAGAACCTATAAAATAAGGTTTTTTGGAAGGAGAACGGGGTTTATTTTATTGAAATTGAATAAAATTGTTCCTAGTGGTAAATTTAGATATTAATAATAACTAAAAGCTCCTTTATTTAAACTTTTTTTAAATCATATTACTGTTCCTTAACCTACCATACGCCTTTTATGAAAATATCTATTACACACAGCTGTTTTCATATTATGATTTCTTGTATTTCCGGCTTAAATAAGAATATCAATATGCGGTTTTCACCAGTTTTTTGTTTTAATCTGATTTTTATTTAAATATGGTACCTAACATTTAAAATGTTTGCGAAAAATTTAAAAATATGGGATTGCGCAAATAGAGCCCTTTCTCTCTCTCTCTCTCTCTCACCGCGGCAGTGGCTCAGAGGTTGAGTTACTGGCATTTGACCGTGGCAATCCGGGTTCGATTCCCGGAGTGGGCATACGTACAATAAAAAAAGTATACGCCGGCAAAAACATTTTTCTATTTAAAAATTATTTACAGACGCCAACATAACTACAATATACAATTATTTACGGCTAGATGTCACTGTTTAAAGATCTCTTTCTGATTCCGGCTAATAACGCTATATGTCGTCGATGTACGAATTAAAGAAAAATAGATCTTAATGTTCAGTGGTAGTGAGTGAATTCCCTTTCCCCTTATAACACCCTCCCCGGTCTGTGAATGACAGGAGATTCGAGACTATTACTACTAACATAAAATTGAATAAGTTATATGACTGAAGTTGGTGAGAGAATTTCAGGTCCCCCGTAGCGCAATTGGCAGCGCGCTTGACATGTAATCGAGAGGTTCTGGGTTTAATCGAGTCTGTACGCCGGCAAAAACATTTTTCTATTTAAAAATTATTTACAGACGCCAACATAACTACAATATACAATTATTTACGGCTAGATGTCACTGTTTAAAGATCTCTTTCTGATTCCGGCTAATAACGCTATATGTCGTCGATGTACGAATTAAAGAAAAATAGATCTTAATGTTCAGTGGTAGTGAGTGAGTTCCCTTTCCCCTTATAACACCCTCCCCGGTCTGTGAATCACAGGAGATTCCAGACTATTACTACTAACATAAAATTGAATAAGTTATATGACCGAAGTTGGTGAGAGAACTTCAGGTCCCCCGTAGCGAAATTGGCAGCGCGCTTGACATGTAATCGAGAGGTTCTGGGTTCGATTCCCAGCGGAGGCATAAACTTTTTCAATTTTAATCGAGTCTGTACGCCGGCAAAAACATTTTTCTATTTAAAAAAAGTATGTCCGAAATTCAGTGGATTTAAAATTACAGTATGTCACTAGTGATTCCTAATAACGGAACCGAGAATACAATACACGTGGTTCGGATTCCACGTTAAGCTGTAGGTTCCGTCTGGCTGACATTACCCAGACGATAGGGGATACATGGCATATTATCGATAAAAATATTATTATCTTCTTAGTCATATGTTGAATTCCCCCAGGCGGTAAATTTAGAAACTTTAAAATAATTTCCAGCAATTTCACTTGGTCGATTTTGTAATACATTTTTTTCTTTCAGAACATTGTAATAAATATAAAAAAAAAGGATTTTCCTTTCATTTCGTCAGATCCATCCCTAGACGCGTAATTGTAATAAATGTTTTCTGAGATATGGCCAGCTTCCATTCTTATTTGGCCACAAAGCACGATTTTTCCTGGATCAGAAAAACTGTCTGGATACTTTACAATGACATTATAATTTGTTGTCGTTTGGGGTTTGAGGTGTACAGTCTAAGAAGAGAAGAGGAGGGGGGAGGCAATACATTCTAGATACGCCACTAGTACTAAAACAGTGTAGAGGACCACACACAAAAAAGAAACGTTGACTATATTAATTCGAAATCAATCAGAATACGTGGATTAAAACCCAATAAAATTAATATTTTTAACAAAACTTTTATAAATAACGGAATAATTTAACTGCAACGCGAAAGACCCAAAAACAATATGTTATATTATTTATAACATTATGAATTTGCATGCTTTTTTATTCTATATTTTTGGTACGAACGCCCAGGCAATGTTATCTTTTGTGAACAGAAGACCTCGTAAATCTAATAAAAGAGTTTTCCAAGGACGATTTTTTTTTAAAATCTTGTATGCCTATAGGATTACACATAAAATCGATTTTGTTAGGTTGACATTTATTCCTAAACACTTGTAAGGCCTATATTTGCATTTTTATTATAATTTTATTTTATTATTATATTTTATAATCGTTTTAAAAAAAAACCTTTATTATCCTTATTACCGGTAGGGGAAATACGTCAACTATGGCCTGAAATGTTAAAAAAAGAATGATAATTCCTGTGCTCACAAAAATATGTCCTTATATTTTAATAACACAAGGCCAGTGGCGCAACCAGAAAATATATTCGGAGGGACTCAGTAGGCGTAACACGGACATTTTTTTTTCTGGAAAGAGCGGCAGTCGGGACTATACCGGGTCCGCCAATGTGGCGGGGATGGAAATTTCATTATTGAGGAGCTTATCAAAAATACTAAACCAGCATAAGGTATCGACTTAAAAGCGGCATATTTTAAAAATATTTTACATTATACAGTGTGGCGGACTAAACTTGCATTTTTTTAAATGGAACACCCTATATATTATATTATTTTCTAATTCCCTATACAATTCCACGTATATTTTGTATAAAATGTCATATGTCTCAATTCAATTGTTTTTTAGTAATTGACGTTAAAAATATGGCATTTTTTGACTTTGACAGGCTGTAACATTGGAACGGTTCATCTTAGAGAGAAATGGTTTTCACCTCCCATCTTAGTTTTTTATTCTCTATCCAAAAATATCAACTTCCGGTTTAACATGTTAAACCAAAAAAGCGTTTTTAACGGTTGTTATGTGTGTGAAATGTTAAAAAGAACCATTTTTATGAATAAAGATATTTTAAAACTAAACTAACTGTATAATAATATACAAAATCAACGTTTCTACTTGCCTTTTTTTGGTTTCTTGCGATAACTGGGCTCCAAACTCAATCGATTTTGAAACTTTTATTATACGCCACAGATATAGAAAAATAACTGCTTAATCTTCCTTATCTAAATGGTGAAAAACGAAGATAAGTAAATAAAACCAAATAAAACAGACGAAATTAGGATTTCTAGAAAAAATTATTACCATTTTTTGAGGGTAATGTCTTGTTTGGCGGTTTTAACCTCAGAAAACACATGTCTTGTTCTGGATTGGTCGGTTTTAAGGTGTTAATGTTATTTCATTTTTCTACAGTACTGCCACTCCACTTTCCAGGTTTAGTGTTACTATCATGTAAATTGGCAATTATTTTGAAAAACTTTACCATAGCAAACGTTAAAAGTAAATATTAAAGGACAAAAGCCGTTTTAAACTATTTAAAATAAATTTTACAGATTTTCCTTATCTCAAAAATACTTTCAGTAGAACAATAACTAATCAGTATTATGTATGATTGAGAAAAATAAATTAATCATTTTTATTAATAAATATAATATCGCTTATTGTCTGTTATTTTGCAAATTGCCGAATGTGAGAAAGATAGATAAATTCAAAATGATTTTGTGTAAATATAAGAAATGACCCAAGTCAACAAATACATTACGGTGTAATTTGGTCCATGGATTTTCCAACGAAATTAATTTTCCTTGAATTGTTTTTTATTTTCTTTCTCACAGGAAATACCTAATTTAAATAATTTTAAAAAATTTTTATTATAAAGTTTGGAAGTTGACTCATAGAAATACTATACTTACAACTTGAGTGGATTGAATGTCCATATTGCACTCCAAAGTTTGAGCACTCCGCTTACGGCGTCCGTCGAGCTCAATTTACAGATGTTCTTTTGATCTGAGACCGACCATACGCAACTGACCAAGATAGAGACGATGGCATCTTCTTGCCATGATAAATGTCAAGTTTTGACTTAACTTGTTAACGTCATTTACGTATTAGCAGAAGTAACATTAATAGTAGTTTGTACAACAAGAGTGAATATGATGTCCATATCGCACGAGAAAGTAAATTGAGCACGACGCCGTAGGCGGAGTGCTCCAACTTCCGAGGGCAATATGGACAATCCACTCGAGTTGAACAGTATATTTTTTCTACGACCAAACTTACAAACCTTATGCTAAAAAATGTAAAAAAAAAATTCCGGTTGCCGGGCTCGAACTCACGATCTTTGGATCCATAGTACAACGCCCTAACTCTCTCGACTATCGAGACCTTAAGCTAATTGTGGGAAAGCCAACTAATAAATGATGCTACATGAAAATTAATTTTTTATGCTCATGCAGCCGGTTGCATTATTAATAAATCTATTATAAATGCGTCAAGATTTTATTATATTGAACAAATTAATAACAAATTGTACCATATGCATTTAAATTATATAATTTAGTGTCTTGAAAAAGAAGGCGGAGCCTCAGTAAATATAATATACTGTGATTGGTCAGTGCTTTTAAATACACCACAAAGAAAATAAAGAAATGTAATTTTCATAACAGTGTTGTCAACTAATGGAAAATTTCCGGGTTCGTGAGAACAAAGCACCGAGGAATGATAGGTCGGCGCTGTCCCCAAAGGGAAAAGGTAAATTTTTACGCACAGTGTTATATTTGTAGAATATTCTTTAGGATCACTTGTGGTTGTAATCTGCCAATAAAAGACTTTTTCAGTACCTATTGTTTGCATTCGTGAAAGTTTTCTATAAAAATGGGAAATTTTATTTTTAAAGGTTGCAACACTGTACATCCTATTGTAACATGTAAATTTGGTTTCCTTGTAATTGACCACTGTGATTGGTCAGTTTCATTACCTATCTAGAATGGAAATAAAATATTTCCGCTCAGTTAACTGGAATAGCCTACTTTTCTCGCCACTTAAGTGTAAAGAAAACAACATTTTATTAAAGTTCATGTTCAGTTGAGTTCAAACTTTTGCAATGACTTATGCTTTACGCATACGGCCAAAAAGTTCATGTTTGTTAAGGGGTTAAAAGATAAAATTATACCAACCTATTTCGGTTAACTTCTTCTAACAAAATATATAGGATAAAATCGAGGAAATAATAGATGCGTTAAAAAATTGGTAGTGTATTACCCAATTCTCTCCAGCTAAAAATGTAGATTAATGATGAGATATTCGATACAAATTACATTTGATTTTTTTTTCCTAAATTTATCTGCCCATTAGTTTCCGAGATATGGCCGGTAGCTAACCTTCATGAAACACCCTGTATATATAAAGAAATTAAACTCTAAATGTAGTTTATATCATACTCCGTATACTAGAACAGCTGGCAATATTACTATTTAACGGTTTAACAAATCAACAATACTAGAAACTAAATCCTAGTTTCCTCAACACGACATTATTTCTCTCGTGCACAAAATCAAATTATTTTTAGGTAGCAAAGAAGGAGATATGAGTATACATACAACGTCCTGCACCTCACCTGCCGTCTTCTGTAGCTCACTTATTAATTAGGTTAAGATTTTGATATTTTGCAGACTTTACCTGTATACTAAGGCGCATTTCAGGAAAATATTTTTGTTTATACAGGGTGTTCCAAAAAAGTGTGATGTCATAAGGATCTATTTGTTTTAGATTACATGCCATAAATATTCTTACTCATTTGGATGCCTCTTATAGTTGCCTACATACCCCCAAAATTTTAATGAAATGGGTTCACTATTATAGGCGAAAAAAACACTAAGAAAATTCAGTTTTGCACCACTGGTTTTAAAAATTAATGAAAAATGAATATAATACCTCGTTATTAAAATTATCGTTAATAATAAATAATATTATAAAAGTACTTAATAAATAAGGTCGATTAGTCTCGTTAACCAAGTTTGATTAATACGAATTGTACAGGGTGTCCAAAGTTTAGTGTCAAACTTTGCAAACTTTAAATTAATTTATTTTTCTTATTTTAAATTAGAACCCCTGTATATTATTATGTCATTCGATGCAGAATTCAAAATCAAACATTTGTCCTAATTACACCCCCATCGCAATTTCTAACGTATCAAAACTTATTTGCAGAAAACTCAATTTATCAACTATTCCAACGGTCATCATTATGAATAAATATCAAAGGTGGCTTTGGAAAACAATTTATTGGTTCATCAAAAATCAAAGGTAAACCTAATTTCTTTAGAAATATTATGTTTTGGTGTAGAAGTATTTAAAAATGTATTAAGATAACATTATAATTTTTTATTTAGAATCAATCTCTAGTGCCAGACTTGGGTGGCAGATTTTAGAAAAATCACACTTGATAATGTCAATTGTGACAATGAATGTAATCCTTATATACCGGATTCTTATAACTTTAATATTACATTTATTTCAATCAATCTTAGAGGATTATCCACACTATAAGATAAACAAAAAAACAAATTTGTTCAAAATCAATAATAACAAACAAAATAACATAAGATAATGTAACCGTGAGTAGTCCAGGATGCAGGCAGTCTGTTGCCAGATTATACGATGTCAGTCATTTGACGCTACCCTTGGCTCCCTGCGGCGCCTCCCCAGGGGGTCGCATCCCTCAGTTTGAGAACCTCTGTACTAGGGGGTCTTTATTTTGTTAACATATTTGATAAAGAAAAATAACTCTAGATTATTTATTTATTTATATATTTACATTACCTACCCTACAGGTTAAATAACCCAACTACAAGGCAGGACCATGAAAAAGTTTACACAAAAAATAAATATACTAACAGTGAAGCTAAAAATACTAACAAAAGTAAGCTAGTCTATACGTAAACCTAAACTAATTATTCGAAATTAAATTTGAATATAAGAAAAGTAACATTAAAAAAAAAAAAAGAAAAAGAGAGAACACAAAAAATCATGTCACTGGACAAAAAAATAATAGCAGCCGCACAATCTCAGTTTAAAGTATTAATGCCGCACTAACCTCTTAACTGTACGGACCGAAGAACTGAAAAAATCTAAATCAAACCGCTTATTGTATCTCTCACACATTTGAAAGACAGGAGAAAACTTTAAAATATTTGTCTTTGGATTAGGCAAGTAGAAATTCAATCGTGGCACATTAAAATTAAGCTTACCCAATATATTAATACAGTCGAGTTGATTGTTTAGTAATTTATACAGAGCCATTAATAGGTGGTAATCACGGCGATCCCTGAGTGATTCATATTTAAATCTCTGAAGAATTAGAGTCTGGGGAAAACCCTGCATGGGATATATTCCGTCGACCATAAAGCTAAGATTAGGTTAAGCTAAGATTAGCTTAACCGCGTACTTTACTAAAAAATTTAATTAGAAGCTAAATTATCTTAAGGGGGTGTGGACTTTCCCAGTTTATTATTCAAAATATGTAAATTTACGTAAATAAAATCTCGAAGCATTGTTTCTTAAATTGATTTAACGCTTTTTAATGGCATACTAATGAGCACAGCCCACATCCCATACCCCGATGTATCCCCGGTTTGACGTACCGGTGGGGCTTGAGAGCTTCAATGACTTGGAGAATCAAGCCAGCGGTTGCCACGGCAACCGGCAGGTTCAGCCATGCTGGACAGACCCCCAAGGGTAAAGGCTAGACCAAGAGGGATACAACCGCTCACTACACAACGAACATTGCGACACTAATGCACAAACCCGCTGTAGTTCTTGGTAGTGGTTGCGAAAACGGCCGCAGCCAGGTGCAGTGGCGAGCACATCACATCACCTACACACGAAAACGCAAACAAAACACACAAATGGCCCAATTATACGGTGTCAGGTGATTTGTGCCTAAGAAATGAATGGCGCCAGGCCGAAATAAGGCGTCACAAACGGAAATTACAGTTGGATGGGCAACCTTCTGGAATATTCTGCCTTGCGTCGGTAACGGTAGCTCTGCCGATGTCGACCTTCTCCCTTGCTCGTGGAAACAAATGGATACGGAAGTAACAACAAAACTTCTAGAAGAGAACTCAGAAGTGAGCGACACCTGTGTCATCACAACTATAGCAAACGGCAGTAGATCGGGTGTGGGTCCAAAACAACACACACAAAATGAGTAGGGGTAATAAGCCTACCATTGTAACAAGTCACAGGCGGGAAGTATTAGATTTAACAATAGGTACACACTACGTTAGTAATTTGGTTAAAAACTGACATGAATCTGATGAGGTTAGTTGCTCGGATCACAGATACATTTATTTTGATCTAACATGCGTGAAGCGAACAACTAATATGTATCGTAAGCCTTGCACGACGAACTGGAAAAACTATAAGTTAGACCTAGATGCGAACATTGATAGCGTTAAATAACACATTAGAATTGGAGTTAATCGCGGACTAACTGACTGACACGATGCGCTCGTCTTTCGCAGCAAACTGTCCTCCAAATGTAACTTTATCCACTAGGAACGTGCCCTGGTGGAGTAAAGATCTAGAAGCAAAAGAAGAACAAGTAAGAAAAGAATTTAACACGGCTAAAAGATTTGGAAACTGGGATTTAAAAAAATAATATCTTGGAGGAAGCACTGTGAGGCAATTCAAATCGCCTCAAAATGTGCCATACTATCTACATCTATAGTGTTGCCAACATTTAGATATAATATTTCAATTGTTTTCAACCATTAATAACTCAAATTCTTTTCAATACCAGCGTGCGTTTTTCATTTTTTATTCGCCCTTTGTTTCGAATGTTCATGCATACTACTTTAGAGTTTTTTATTTTTCAATAACATTTTTACATTATTTATTTCCAGATATCTCCAGAAGCACTAGGAATTTCCTTAATTTTTAAAATAGATAATTGAGCACCAGGTTTTGCAACTTTGCCATAATTTAAACTTGTTCGTATCTCTTATTGTTTCGGAGATCCCAATGGTAACCCTGAAATTTGGGACTTTTATTAGCTGAACAGAATAAGATTATATAGATAGTTTATTTAACTACGTATTGTATATATAGCACATTGTAGCAAGTCATAAAAATATATATCATTTTGTAGGGTAAAAATAAGGACATTATGGTAGAATTACCAAATCCATTATTTTACCTTGTATTATAAAATAACAAATTGTTTAATATCATTGTTATTAGCTCCTGCTTAACATTGAACACCATAACAAAGTTACGTCAGGGGTGATATTCATTGTCAGACGTGATGTGGTAATCACTCTTAAATACTTATAACAATAATATTCCTTCTAACCAAAGGTTATTATCATAGTATAAGGTTAGTTAGTAGATTAGGTTAGATAAGGTTCCATTATAGATTGTTATAATTTAACTACAAGTTACAAATATACCCTTTTGATACCTAACCAATATAACACGTATTTTGCTTCATCGAACAAAGTAGTCACCTTACAATTTGAATATAAAACAAAAAACATAATGAATTATATAAAAAGAAGTCTTAAATAACAGATATTGTTCAGGGCGAGTCAACGATAGAGTGAAGTTTTTTTCCCTTAAGAATTAGATAAAAATTCGAAAAACAAAAGTTGTAGAGACCATTGAGGTGCACAACATGCGATTTCTTTACTCCACTACAATTTTTAATAATTTCATTTATAATTTGCACGGTATACAATCAGATGATCATTTTTTTAATCCGTAATCTTTTGAAAGTATACCTACCTATGTTTTACATTTTCGACACGCACAGCCGAATCAGAGTCTCAAAGACGGTCAAGAATAGATGATAGCTACTAAACATCAAAATAGTTATAGACCTGTGTTATTGTTCCTTAACCATCTAGTACGGTTGATAAAATATAAACTTTCAGTAAAAATATACTAATGGTAATAGTTTCCGACTACTGAATAAATGTGTAATTTGTATAACTTTACAATTCAAGTAGCTTAAATGAAATGTAAATTATATGTATGTAGGTAATATGTCGAGTTTGATTTGAAAAATAAATTAAATTTCAAAGTTTTTTAAAATAAATATTTCATTTTAATTAATTAAAACTATAAAATATTATAGGGCACCTCTCGGGGCAACATTTTCTTCATATTAATAATATCGATGGTTTAATGGCAAAAGGCCCTAAGCCACACTTTGGACTAAATTGAGATATATATACCAACAAAATTAGAAAAACAAAACAATTTTTTTAAAACTGGGCCGAAGCCTCCAAAATAATCTTATAACCTTCTATTCTCATAATTATTGACGTAACCCACCGGTAACTTTTACAAAAAATTTTGGTCAGGCACTAATCGTTAAAAAATTAATATCAAAAAAAGACCTATTCCACATATTTCTTATGGGTCTATATAAATACAAAAGGTCCTAAGCCACAAATTCTGAACATTTTACTTAATAGCATTAAAATGTAGTTGTTTAATAAAATTACAGATGGCAATCATGTTAGGTTGGTTGCCGAACTATCCAGTCTTATGCAGATTATGATCGAGTGACAGCTCGTTTAACTCCTACCGTTTAACTTTTAAAAAGTGCAGTTTTTTCCGGAAAAACACATTACAGGTATGTAAAATCTTGTTTATATTATAGCATAAGATAGGGGAACTATTTTAGAATCATGAGAAACTGTAAAGAATACCAATTAATTATTATTCTTCCATAAAAACATCAGAATGAGGTTAGGTGGCTTAGGGCCTTTTGCATTATATGATTAAGGCTTATGCCTAAGTAAATACACAGGTTATATTAAATACCAGTGGCTTAGGTCTTTTTATTATTTAATATGGGTGATGGTTAGGCCGACTTCTTAAGGTTTTTTTAAAATACAATATTTTAAATTCAAAATGGTTTAAAAAGGGATTACTTAGCGCATACTAATAAATTAATAATTGTTTCAGATTAAAAATGGAATGTGGTCACAATACTAGAAGTATGAAAATAGTTAGGATGGCTCAACTAGCTCATACTATTTCCAAAGAAAATATAAGAGAAGTACCCAAAGAGAATAACGAAGATAGTCAGAACGGATCGGCTAAAGAAAGCCAGATAGAACATCATACAGAAAGCTTTAAGAAAAATAGTCTCATTCCCAAAGAAAACCTAATGATGAAAGCCCTATAGAAAACCCTGAGGAGGTTAACAACAAAGAAGACTTCGAAATAATTGCGAACAACAGATGTCAAGTAGTATGTAGTAATGTTGAAATTGTATTTAATGACGATGAAGAACTTCTTAATTATGCAGACAGAGTAGTTGCTTCCCTGGCAGAATGTGAGGAAACTTCAGATCAAAAAGATTATTGTGAAGCAGGACCGTCAAAACAAAAAGATTATTATGAAACAAAAAAAGAATCACTGGATGATAAAGAACAGGATGATGACCTATATAGCCCTGAAGAAAACAGTACCGACTCATCTGATTACACGGAAAATATTGAGAGAATAAAAAATAATCGAAAAATAAAAACAGCTAATAGTCTTCAACCAGAAAGATTAAATTTAAACGAAGTCGCAATTATTAATTTTCCAGTTCTTAATAATGCACCACCTTTAATTGAAGATGCAATGGAGAATACAGTAGGCGAAGATGGTAAGCGTAAAGCCAAAAAAATTAACCAAAGAAAAACAGCGAAAAAATTACGATTTGAAGGTAAAGAATACCTTTCTTCAAAACAAAACCTGATACCGGCAAAAGCGGTTCAAGAAATTCCTTGCAGGGGTTGCCAAAATAGTTGTGCAGAAAAGTTTGATGAAGAGGAGAGGCAGAAGATATTTACAAAATTTTGGGAATTATCAGATGGCCAAGCTCAGAGTTCGTTTTTACTCTCATGCATTGACTTTTCATCAAAAAAACGCAAGTATACAAAAAAAGAAACTAGTAGGAGGGCACTAACAAAGGTATACAGGTTCCCAAAAGGAGAAGAAAAAGTACAAGTATGCAGACAGTTTCTTCTGGCGACTCTAAATATTAAGGAAAAGCGGTTAAGGAAATTATGTCAAAACAAAACATATTTAAGGACACCAAAAAAAGATATGCGAGGAAAAAATACTGTTCCGAAAAATAAAACAAAAGAAGAAACTTATAATCAAGTTGTGGAATACATAAAGAGGCTTCCAGCAGTACCGTCCCATTATTGCCGAAGCAGCACATCCAAAAAATATTTACCAGCTGAATTTAAGAATATTAGAAGGCTTTACAGGTTATATAAAGCATGGGTGGAAGAAAAAAGATATTATTTTGTTAGCGAACCACTATTTAGAAGAATTTTTACTTCACAATATAACATAGGATTTCACGTACCTCGCAAGGATAAATGCAGCATCTGTATTGGCTACAAAAAACAAGAAGCCTCTGACGGCGAGACAACAAAGTACAACATTCATATTGACGAAAAAGAGTTGGCAAAGAAATTATATTTAATTGATCAGAAAAAATCAAATTTAAATGGTTTTCTATGTAGTAGCTTCGATATGCAAAAGGTTCTTAGCACTCCACATGGTGAGCTGGATATGAGAATTTTTTATTATAACAGATATTCAGTGTACAATGAGACCATTTATGAAGCTGGAACACGAAATGCTTATTGTTACATTTGGGGTGAGGCCGATGGTAAGCGGGGAAGTAACGAAGTGAGCTCCATACTGTACAGTTATCTTCGTCGTGTAGATTTATCCAACAATGTTTCAGAAATTGCTTTATACTGCGACTCTTGTACTGGGCAGAACAAAAACAGAGTTGTAATGGCTATGTTAGCCTATTTTCTGAAAGTGGCTGTTAATGTAAAAACAATACAAATTACATTTCTAGTTCCCGGACATACGTACATGCAAGTAGATAGTGTTCATGGTTGTATTGAAACATATACAAAAAAAATGTTAATCTGGGCGCCAAGTGAATGGCCTACTGTCTTACGAAATTCAAGAGTAAATCCACACCCTTATGAGGTTATTTCATTGAAATACGGTGACTTTTACGATTTTAAGGCAATTCAAAAAAAAATTTGGCCTGAAAAAATTAAAAAGGATACAGACGGAATGCTAATTAAATACGTGAACATTAGACAAATGATATTCTTAAAGGGCTCGAATGAGGTACAATTTAAATACTCGCTAAAGGATGAAGTCAAGTTTATAACTGTTGAAAATTTGAGAATATCAAGGAACATAGAACTAGTACCTGCGTATACAAGCGTCAAGAAATACCTCTTAAGAAATATAGTCTCCTGGAAATGTGCGAAAAAAACATAATTGGAGAAGAATACCATGATGAATATAAATCCCTAATTGCAAAAGATATTCCTGTAACTTTACCAGAATCCGATGAAGAAGATGCTATTAGCAACTATGAATAATACTCTTATTTTATTTTTTGTTCGTGTTCCATATTAAAAAAAAAATTAATTTCATTCCTGTTTTTTTTTCTAGTAGCAATAAATCTAGACCTACATTAAATTATTATGAAATTTGTTGAAAAGACATATCCCACAAAATTTTTTATAATTACCCAAAAATATTAAAGAAAAAAAGCCCTAACCATCATTTTTGCTATTTTTAGGCATAAAATGATATTTAAAATTATTGTAAATTGTATTTAAACAAAGTATTCATATAGATAGTCATTATATAAAAAATCGAACCCCTTTATCTTTTGAACAAGCTTATGATTTAAATTTCCTTCTTTCTGACCAAATTTACTTCTGCGGCTTAGGGCCTTTTGCCATTAAACCATCGATATATTGTGTACCTTAGAGTAAAAAAAAAGGAAAGTGCCCTTACTACGAGATACACATACTACATTTTCTAAAATCGCATTAATATTGTTAGAAATTAAGTAACTTAAAGTAGGCTATTCCAGTTCAGTTAACTGTACGGCAGAATTTCATATTCATTACTCTTATGCCCGTTTTCTCCATTACGCTTCAAGCCGGCTTAAAATTTAATATAGCTTAAATTGCTGATGTCGTATTCGCGGTCGCTATTTGGAGACTTAAGCTCAATTAACTTTAAGCCCTAAATATCACAGGCTTAACCACGCGTCTGCGCCGCGTCTTATAATACATATTAGTATTTTTCGAAGTTAAATATGGAAATAGAAGATGAAATATTTATTGAGAACGATAGAGATATTTTGGATGTTATAGATCTTGGATTTTCCAAAACAATCTACGAACGAGAAGTATATTATTAACATCATCTTGTAAAAGTAGTTTTTGTGGGCGGTCCACCGCCAGTCAAAAAAATGTTGTTTTTCTCCTCTGCCACTTTTTTACGTAGCTCTTTCTTCTAATTACAGTATAGTTTATTTGGCTGATTAGCATCCCGATAGTTATTTGAAGGATTTACCGCATTAAAGCCTTCCTCAACGGATTTCCACACTTCTTCCCGTTTTTTTTTACGAAAGCAAGGTCGTTTTTTTTTGTCCTCAAGACTTATCGCATATTTGTCAGCGATTAATCTGAATAGGAATGATTTTTCTCAATATGTTAAATTACAGCACTTTTTTTTCCTCCATTTTAGCAGGAAAAGGAAAATTATGAAAAAAAGAAAAATTTTTGTCAGTTGAAATTTGAAAATATTTTGAAAGCTAAGGTTAAAAACCCACAATACAAAGTTAGTAACGATAACACAAAGTAGTGTCGCAGCGTTGCAATCTTTACAAGATAAAAATGTTATTTCCTCGAATGAACACAATGCTGAAAAAGTATTTGTTAAAGTCAAATTTTTTTAGGAAAACGCCAAGTCACTTGTCATTTATGGCACCCTGTTGACGTCTAGTCTATTTTACGTTTAGAGGTTGGCTAAAAAAACAGGACCGGACTATTTTTATGTTCCATTAACAAACTAAAATAATATGTAAATATTAAGTTCTTTATCTCCCATTTCAATTTATCAAAGAAGACTTTACAAATTTTTCTATTTAAATCATCGTTCTTAACTAAAGTTGTCAAGAAACTTTTGGAGATGAAATGAAATGAAATGAAATACTTTATTATCAGTCAAATTGACTTACAAAAGAAAATGTTACAACAACTTGCCAAACACGTTCAAAATTATAAATTCTAAGTCTAAGTAAGTTAACTGCCTACATAACAATTTAAAAAAACAAAAAGAAACACTTGCATCATTACAATAAAAACTCTAACAAATTAAAATAAATATTGAAGACAGCATCTTACAATGCAAAAAAATGACAACACAGCAGTTCACAATAACATTTAAATTTCTTATTAACCACCTAACGTGTCATTAGTTAACCTACAGTTAAACAATAATATAAAATCAACACTAAATAAACCTAGAGTCAAACAAATAATATAAAATCAACACTAAAATAACCTAAAACGATTTATTGTACTCACCGTGGTAACTTAAATAATAAACTCCAAGAAAATTGCAATGTAAAAGTCTAAAAATATCTCAAATGTTTTTAAACACACACTAAATAAAAAACAGCTACAAAAATACTAAAAAACACCAAAAAACAACGAAAATAATAGGACGCAAACTGACATATGAACTTGTTACGGTCCACACTAAATCTAGTAACTTTTCGGTGGAACTAGAATCAGCTGTGAATGTCATCTGTGGCTTTCAACTGTCGAAACGCCGTTTTCTATCGCGATATGATCTCTAGCAGATCACAACTTCAAGTGATTCTAAAGGATATCCTACGAATACAACACTGTACGAAAAAAATTTCCTTTTGTCCTTTTAAGACAACGCCGGCCTATTATTTCTTTGTGCTTTGGATCTTTATTTTTCACGAATCCGAAAATTTCCTATTAGTTGAAAACATTGTTATAAAAATTAGATTTCTCTGTGGCGTCCTGACCAATCACAATTTATTAATATGGGTCCATCTTTTTTTTCAAGACACAAAATCATATAATTTATATGTATTTGGTACAATATTTTATTAATTTTTTCCATATAACAAAATATAAACGCATCTATAACAGTTTTATCAATATTGCAACCTGCTGAATATGCATAGAAAATTAACTTCACGTAGCATTATTATTGAGTTAATTTTACCATAATTTTGAACATGATCATTTGGCCGAAAGGGCAAGACGGCGAACTTTGGATCCAATGGTCGTGAGTTCAAGCCCGGCGGCTGCAAACTTTTTAAAAAAATGTTAAATTAAGATTCGTAACGTTGGTCGTAGCAAAAATATACTATTCAACTCGAGTGGATTGTCCATAGCGCACTCGGAAAAGTGAAATCTAAACATCGTAGCCACTCTTGTTGTTCGAACTACTATTTGTTAGTTCATAACATTTTCTTTTGCAATAGAATCTAATTTTCCATAAAATTGTTTTGCATGACATTCATATTTTGTAATATTTATATGCTTAAAAGTAATAAACGAAGTAAACATTTGAAATACAGATAAATAAAGGCCTAGAGAGGAAAAATAACAAGAAATCGGTACAGAAATAGTATTGTATACCTAGTAGGAAATGCTGGACATTCCCGGACGACCGTAAAGATTGTGGCGCAAGCCAAGACTGATAATACGGAGTCCAGGAATGTGGCTTTTTCTACAAGGTATACATACTATTTTTCCGTAAATCGAAAATTATTAAAAGGATATACCTAACTTATTACAATCAACTTGTTAAAATTTTGAAATAAATATTATTAACTTTGTTCCCAAATAAAGGATGCAATTAAATATTTGTGTTGGTACTATGAAAACACAGTAATATTGCCTTCTATTTTAAACATCACCCTGTATATTAAAGATATCAAGTAAAGTCACACACACATTTTGTACTTTTTCTATTCCCACATGGAAATTTGCTGTTTTCTTTACACTTAAGTGGCGAGTAAAGTAGGCTATTCCAGTTAACTGTGCGGCAAAATTTTATAACAATCCTAGATAGGTAATGAAACTGACCAATCACAGTAGTCAATTACAGAGAAGCCATTGTTGTTCTTAAAAGTACTGACCAATCACAGTATATTATTTTTACTGAGGCTCCGCCTTCTTTTTCAAGACACTAAATTATATAATTTAAATGCATATGGTACAATTTGTTAATAATTTGTTCAATATAATAAAATCTAGACGCATTTATAATAGATTTATCAATAATGCAACCTGCGGAATTTGCATAGAAAATTAATTTCTTGTAGCATCATTTATTAGTTGGTTTTCTCATAATTAGTTTAACGTTTCGATAGTCGAGAGGTAGAACGTTTTACTATGGAACCAATGGTCGTGAGTTCGAGCCCAGCAACCTGAGAACTTTTTTTTACATTTTTTAGCATAAGGTTTGTAAGTTTGGTCGTAGAAAAAATATACTGTTCAACTCGAGTGGATTGTCCATATTGCCCTCGGAAGTTTGAGCACTACGCCTACGGCGTCGTGCTCAATTTACTTCCTCATGCGATATGGACATCATATCCATTCTTGTTGTACAAACTACTATTCCTTACAGCACAATAATAAATATTTCCTAGCAGTCATTTTCCGTTGCCTAGCAACGACTAAGTGTAAGGAAATATTGACTTTTTCTTTCAGAAATGTTATCAAAAATGTCAATATTTTTGATCGATTTTCGGAAAACTTACTTTTCCTGTAGTTGACGAGAAAGAAACAATAAACCTGATGATTGCTCAGCAACGAACCTGCAATTGCGTCAAAAATAATGACTACCTTGATAGATTTAAAAAAAAATATTTTCAGACTGAATTTAATTACTTTGTGGGATCAAACTTTAGTTTGGATGTAGTTACTATTAAAAATGTTGCCTTAAAGATGACGGCGACTTCAAAACAACGAAATGTCAGACAGCAAATTCATCAGATAATTAAATTCTAAAAAAAATATTTTCAAAAAAAGAAGCAATTAAATTCCACTGATTTTTTTAATAAACATAAGGATCAATTTAGTAGAATTAAAAGATGACAACTAAATCTGGCGGGAATATTTACTAAAATCATTGCCTGATCCATTATTGATTATTTATTACCAATTGTACTGAATAATTGTTGCAATAAGCTGAATAGGCATGTTTGACTTTATCGATAACTAAAAATGTTTTATTCTTTTACTAATATATTTGATTGCAATATATTGCATAATTATTGATGTAATGTTTTTGAAAATAAACCAAATTTGAATATGATAAGTACTTTATATAAACAATAGTGTATTACGTGCGGTGAAATAGTTTATTATGTATTAAGTGTGGTAAAAAGCATATTACGCACGATTGGAAAAACTGCCGCCGGTAGCGGCGAGTGCGGTAATTACATGAGTGCGTAATTGCTTTACAACACGCAATACGTACTAAGTATACTTTTTCTATGACTCTTACTAATAAATTAAAGATCATTTTTATTATTTGTCAAATATTCAAAACTCAATATATATACATAATGTTATATTAGGCATCATAACGCACAATAATTTATATGTCTTTATGCATTATAACGCACAGTTGTGTGTTTTTATTCTTTACGCACAGTTGTGATATAATTCGAAAACGAATAAAGATATCAAAACGCGGTTTTCGTCAAATGTAGGTATTTTTATGCTTTTCAAACATATTATATATAAAGTATACCATTCCATTTATTTTTTTAAACCTAGATTGCCAATGTTGAATTGAATTGAATACGTCAATGCCAACAATACGTAAATTTTACTTATATTATAAATATGTGCAAAAATTGTCTCAAACCTTTTAATTTTTTGGGGAAAAGTAATTACTTATTTTTATTCAAAAATAACAAACATTACCTGAATCTAAAACAAACAAAATAATCAAAAAATGCACACACAAAAAATTAGTTGAACTTAGCGCATTCATAACACATTTATAGGAATTTAGCGCATTCATAACACATACGTAGTATACGTAAAATTTACGCGCCAACAATCACTTTTTATTCGGTAACGTACAACCTTCAAATGCCACATCAGAAACGCGTCGGCAGCCTAATGTTGTGGTGATGGTAGATGCACTGCTTGAGCGGCAGAACGAGGATACCAATAATAGGACAATTAATTCAGATTTAAAAAAAAAACTTGTACGTAAATTTATCGTAGGTTGGCAATCTAGGGTTAAAGAAAATTAGAAAAACCTGAAACTTTTATACATAGCGCCCTCTGAAAAACAAAATACAATGTAGCGACAATCAACAAAATTACCTTCTTATTAAGCATAAAATTATCTTTCAATCGAGCCAAAATTTATTAAAATTGCATAAAAGATGTGAAAGATACAGTGCATTTAGTAATAACTTATTTACCAGCTTTCCACACCCTTATTATTGGAGACACAAAAAAAATCCTTAGGATCAAACTGCGGCAAGAATAAATAGGCTCTCCATTCTCGTTATCAACAGTACCATAATGGAGCTATTTTTAAGATTAAGAATTTTATATTATGTCCCATCAGGTACCCCTCTATCGGCAATCGTATTACTTTAAAAGTAATTTTTTATTTCTTAATAGTACAAAACGCAGTACCTAGTTAAAGTAGGTAGACATAATTAATAACAACTTAAGTTGCCTAAAATGAGTTTCTTATTGTAAAAATAACTTTAGACCATATCTGCTATTACGTAACAGCGATAACATAATGAAATGCCTGATAATGGGTAAAGCACCAAATTTTAATAATTATCGAACTTTATTTGTTTGCTCCTTCTTACATTGTAATGACTAGTTTTGTACTTTAAATACACAGGTGCCGTGTGTATGAGCTTCATTCATTTCCCAAAATGAATTTTAAAATAAACTTTATTTGTGTTCTTATTTTCAGTGTTTCTATTAGTTTCGCATATCGTTTAAAACCTAGAAGTGAAAATATTGTAGATAGTTGTGTTCAGTGCCATGAAACCGACCCTGAAAGAATTAATGTACATTTGGTTCATCACTCCCATGATGATGTAGGCTGGCTCAAAACAGTGGACCAATATTTTTGGGGATGTGAGTATATTTAATTGGGGTAATTTAAAATGAAATGTTAAGAGCATCATTTCTTTTTTTTCCGAGAGCCCGTCCGTGCGTCGGATGCACTTAGGCCAGGTTTGGCCCATTGTGCTCACGCTGTTTAATTGTTACACCTACTCCGTAATCCCAGTTTCTTACACTAGTTTTTGTAGGTCAACTGGGAAGAGGGTAAGGATGTCCTCTGATTTCAGTTTTGGTTGCCCGAGTATTTGTTACCTCTTCCGACCTAGTGACTAAAATGGCAAAAAGCATCATATCAATATTTATAAATTCTTCTCCGATGTTAGCAGTTCCATGTGAAATTATATCTAGACAGGGTGGGATCTTTAACTGAAACAAATTCGCTAGAAGTTTAAAAAAAAATTTTTTTGAAACATGGAAATACATGTCGCAGACAGGAGTTTTTCGCCTTAAAATCACGTCAAAAGTGAAAAGCACAAAGTTCGGTTGAAGCCTCTTAAATTATATTTTTCTAACACCTCGTTAACCCTGTCATCGTATACCGTTTTTAAATCAAAGAGAAGAATTACCTACTTTTGGCATATTTCTTGGAAATATCTAAACTTTGGACGCCAAATACATTATTGGTTAAGAAAAATTTAGATATCAGTAAATACTAAAGTTACTGTCTACATCAAGAGACCGCGACTCAACTCCACAGTTTCACACAACCATCCGCTCATCAAGATCAGTTGGCTTCGATTGCTTCAACTTGTCTGGCATCCGCAATCAATTTGCATAGCGCATCAAATTGTACTTTTAATATAAATATTATTAATAAGTAGAAATGAACTCTGTGTTGTTTTTCAGTAAAATTAAATTTTTAGAAATATCTTGTGGTAGTTTTTCTAACGCTTGTAAAAAAATTTTTGATCCTAACTCATGCGGAACGTGGCTCTTTCCGCACTTATTAGGATAATAACTAATACTGTTTTCATTGGCTTATATCTTTAATTAGAATTTCTTTTCTGCATGAAAATAACTTTTGCAGGCCCACTTTTCATTGGTGATAAAAAAAAATTATTAATCCTATGCTTATTTTTTTTGCAATTCGAGTCCAGAAGAAACGCAATTTACCAAACCCACTTTTAGCACGGTTACAGAAATATAATTATGTGAAAAATGAAAATATAAATCTCGGAAATACACTACGTGCTATAATCCTGAAATAATTAAAAAATTTCTTGAATTTCAAAAGCCCATATTTTCATTAAATTTCAATCAATCCGTTACATTTTCAGTTTATTGGCTAGGCTGTCTTTTGGACCACAATAGTAGTTTGTACAATAAGAGTGGATATGATGTCCATATCGCACAAGGAAGTAAATTGAGTACGACGCCGTAGGCGGAGTGCTCAAATTTCCGAGGGCAATATGGACAATCCACTCGAGTTGAACAGTATATTGTTTCTACGACCTTATGCTAAAAAATGTAAAAAAAAGTTTGTAGGTTGCCGGGCTCGAACTCACGACCATTGGTTCCATAGTCCAACGCTCTACCTCTCGACTATCAAAACCTTAAAATAATTATGGGAAAACCAACTGATAAATGATGCTACGTGAAATTAATTTTCTATGCACATTCAGCAGGTTGCATTATTGATAAATCTATTATAAATGGGTCTAGATTTTATTATATTGAACAATTAATAACAAATTGTACCATATGCATTTACATTATATTATTTAATGTCTTGAAAAAGAAGGTGGAGCCTCAGTAAAAATAATATACTGTGATGGGTCAGTACTTTTAAAACCAACAATGGCTTCTCTGTAATTGACTACTGTGATTGGTCAATTTCATTGCCTATCTAGGATGAATATGAGATTTTCCCACACAGTTAACTAGAATAGCCTACTTTACTCGCCACTTAAGTGGACGCCGTAGCTACCCGCTTTAACAGATTTCATGCTGATACCTTCACAAAAGCCAGCGGCCGGCTGACGTGGAAAGGCATCGCGGATGGCCGGCAATTTACGGGAGCCAGTGGCGTAACTACCAATAATTTATTACCAACTTTTAAAAAGAAAGATTACTCAAATCGATTGGCATTCTTGATTATCTATTTATGTTAGCGTACAAACGTTTGCTGCGAGTGAAAAATTGAATAAATGGCTGACGGATAAATAATTTCTTCTAACAAAATATATATTTGGCATCATAATTGTCGCTTCTAATTGGTAAAAATTAAATGGTAAGTTATAGTGGTTTCATAGGATTTTATGTCAATTTGGGAACTTTTGAAATTAAACACTTTTGATTCCTCATTGCCTTGAAAAATATAGGAAATATGTAATCGAGAAATTATTTTATTTGTTTTTACCCTCGCAGCTAAATATATATAAATAAAATGGAACAACTTTAAAAAATTGTCTACAAATAATTAAATAAAAAATTAATATAACTAACAGGTAAGTACCTACTCCTGGAAAAGTCGATGCTTTAAAAAAAAGTGTAAAACTATGCAAAAATAGTTAGAAATTCGCAATATGCACAAAATGGGCTTTTTCAATAAATTTTCATTTTCACCCTATCGTATAGAGAACGAAAAAATAAAAAATTTTACCTTACAGTTTTAAAAATATTTAATTATTTACGGAGAAAATAATTAAACAAAGTGCGCTATCTAATAAAAACACGCAGAAGAAAGTACAAACGTCACAACAAAACCGGCAAATGGGCAACTCGGGACAGCCTTCATTCAAATAACAAATAAGAAATCTTCAATGTTTCACGTTTTGACATGTTGTGAAATTGTAAACTAAAAAACATCAATGATTTATCATTTCCGCTTATTTAAATAGAGATTTTTTAAAAAGTTTTAACAGTCGCCATTTTGAAATAGCTTAACAGAATCGCGCCAAAATTTATAAGCATACGGTACGAGATATTAGCTTTCAAATGATGTATCACAAGCTGTATGTTTCCATTAAAAAAAAAGATCGATGTCGTCATATCTTTGACAAATGTCTATAAAAAAAACCAATAACGTCAAAATGTGAGCATATATGAAACTAAGTTGACGTGTCCGAGCGTTTTCCCAAAAGTTACAGGAGAAGGCTATATTAATTTTATTCCGGACTTCTGGGAAGCCTGTATTACTTCCAGTTTGAACAGAAATAAAATGGTGTGTCTACTATACAGGGTCCTGCACCTCACCTCCCATCTTCTATAGGTCACTTATTCATTAAGTTAGGAGTTTGATATTTTGCAAACCTTACCTGTATCCTAGGGCGCATTTTAGGAAAATATTTTTGTATATACAGGGTGTTCCAAAAACGTGTGACGTCATAAGGATCTATTTTTTTAGATTACATGCTATATATATTCTTACTTAAACGGCAGTAGAGTTTTGGACTTGCATTGTCTTTATTTGTTTAGAATCACTACGTTTCAACTGGTAAGCATCTCCAGTCGTCTTCAGGTGAATACTGAATAAGTACGGTAACTACAGCTCTATTTATACTAGGCAGGTGCTGTGACGCATGATTAGTGGGTGGAGTCATGCGTGTTGCTAGGTGATGACGCATAACTGGATGAGTCATGCTTGATGAGTCATGCTCGATGACGTCATGCTCGATGACGTCATGCGTCTAACTCTTGGGTGGTCTTATTCTAAGATGACATTTACTTAACAAGGGTTTCCAGACGTTTCTCATATCTAATGAAGGCTTACTAAAGCAACCTGGATTTTGGTGTATGGTCGCAGCTTCCTTAAACTTCCTCTTCCTCCAGTGCGGTTCTTTTTGCAGAATTTCCGCTTTTGTCCACATGATATGATGGCCGTGCGTCCAGGCGTGGTCAGCTGCACCTGATTTTTCGGTCTCTCCTTTTTGGGTGTTATTTCTATGTTCTTTAATCCTTACTTCTAGTGGTCTTAGTGTCTCACCAATGTAAGATTGGCCGCATTCGCAGGGAATCTGGTAGACACAATTTTTCTTGTCTTTCTGGCTTGCTGGTTTCGTCTTCGTTAGGTGGCTTCTTAAAGTGTCTCTAGAGCTGAATACTGTGTTGATGTTGTATCGTTGTCCTAGTCTTCTTATTTTCTCGGATACTCCTTTGACATACGGAATATTGAGTATTGGTTGTATCTCTTTCTCTGCTTTACGTGTGTTTGGCCGATTCTTGCGATTTTCCAATATTGTGTCAATCAATTTCATGGGGTAGCCATTCTTGTTGAGGTCGGTCTTGATGTGGTTAGTTTCTCTTTTGAGAGCTTCGTTTGAGTTGCAGAGAGTAATTGCTCTATCCACCAGGTTTCTTACTATGCCATGTTTTGTGTTGTTTGAGTGGTTTGATGTATAATTGAGATATTGCCCTGTATGTGTAGGTTTTCTGTACACTGAGGTTAGGAAGGTGTTGCCATTTTTCTCTACGTTGACGTCTAGAAAAGGTAATTGGTTGTTCTCTTCTTTCTCCATGGTGAATTTAATTGTCGGTGCAAAGTTATTAATGTGATGTAAGAATTCTCTGAGTTCGTCCTCGTTTCCGTTCCAAATAATGAAGGTGTCATCCACATATCTTAGCCATATTTTTGGTTTCTTCTTTGCTTGTTTTATTGCTTCGGATTCAAACCATTCCATATAAATGTTGGCGATTATGGGCGAGAGAGATGAGCCCATTGGTAGTCCGTCTTCTTGGCTAAAGAATCTGTCTTTTTCCTGAAAATAAGAATTGTTAAGGCAGCATTCCAATAGTTCCATGATGGCATTTGTAGGTAGCGGTGTTCTTTCTTGTAGGGTCAGGTCTTCCTCAAGTCTGCTCCTGATGACCTTAAGTGCGTCTTTTATAGGGACGTTGGTGTAAAGACTTTCGACGTCAAAGCTGACCAATTGGTCTCCTGGTTGTACTTCCTTTTCTCCTATTATTTGTGCAAAGTGTTGCGAGTTCTTTACAAATGACGTACTGTTTCCTTGAAGTGGTTGGAGTAGGGGAAGTAAAAATTTACCTAGTTCATATGTAGGGGAGTTACGGGAGCTTGTAATTGGTCTCAGAGGCATGTTATGTTTGTGTATTTTTGGCAGGCCATAGAGGTGTGGTGATTTACTGTGGTGTGGTGTCAGGCGTCTCCGCGTCTTTTCTGGTATGTACCGCTCAAATTTCTTACTCTCTGCAACTCAAACGAAGCTCTCAAAAGAGAAACTAACCACATCAAGACCGACCTCAACAAGAATGGCTACCCCATGAAATTGATTGACACAATATTGGAAAATCGCAAGAATCGGCCAAACACACGTAAAGCAGAGAAAGAGATACAACCAATACTCAATATTCCGTATGTCAAAGGAGTATCCGAGAAAATAAGAAGACTAGGACAACGATACAACATCAACACAGTATTCAGCTCTAGAGACACTTTAAGAAGCCACCTAACGAAGACGAAACCAGCAAGCCAGAAAGACAAGAAAAATTGTGTCTACCAGATTCCCTGCGAATGCGGCCAATCTTACATTGGTGAGACACTAAGACCACTAGAAGTAAGGATTAAAGAACATAGAAATAACACCCAAAAAGGAGAGACCGAAAAATCAGGTGCAGCTGACCACGCCTGGACGCACGGCCATCATATCATGTGGACAAAAGCGGAAATTCTGCAAAAAGAACCGCACTGGAGGAAGAGGAAGTTTAAGGAAGCTGCGACCATACACCAAAATCCAGGTTGCTTTAGTAAGCCTTCATTAGATATGAGAAACGTCTGGAAACCCTTGTTAAGTAAATGTCATCTTAGAATAAGACCACCCAAGAGTTAGACGCATGACGTCATCGAGCATGACGTCATCGAGCATGACTCATCAAGCATGACTCATCCAGTTATGCGTCATCACCTAGCAACACGCATGACTCCACCCACTAATCATGCGTCACAGCACCTGCCTAGTATAAATAGAGCTGTAGTTACCGTACTTATTCAGTATTCACCTGAAGACGACTGGAGATGCTTACCAGTTGAAACGTAGTGATTCTAAACAAATAAAGACAATGCAAGTCCAAAACTCTACTGCCGTTCAAGAAACGTCATTGTCTCCAACCTTTAAACAGACATATTCTTACTTACTTGAATTCCTCTTATAGTTGCCTACATATCCCCAAAATTTTAATGAAATCGGTTCTGTATTATAGGCGAAAAAAAATAAAAACTAAAAAAAATCAGTTTTGCACCACTGGTTTTAAAAATAAATAAAAAATAAAGATAATGCCTTGTTAATAAAATTGTACAAAGGTACTTAATAAATAAGGTCAAACAGTATCGTTAACCAAGTTTGATTAATACGAATTGTACAGGGTGTCCAAAGTTTAGTCTCAAACTTTGCAAACTTTAAATCAATTTATTATTCTTATTTCAAATTGTAACCCCTGTCTATTATTATGTCATTCGATGCAGAATTAAAAATTAAACATTTGTTCTAATTACAATCCTATCGCAATTTCTAAAGCATCAAAACTTATTTGCAGAAAACTCCTTTTATCAACTATTCCACCAGTCATTATCATAAATAAATATCGAAGGTGACTTTGAAAAACAATTTATTGGAATTAACGTTTACTAAGGTGACAAAAAATAATTATTTTCGCATGCTTCTAATATGAAAATCATATCTACGCGCTCTTCTTGGTTGTATTCCATCATAAAAAATAATATAGATTAAATAATCTAACAATATTTGAAACTAAAGTCAAAACGGGCTTTTATCGTTTTAATAAACTTTTATACCAATAAATTGTTTATCGAAGCCACCTTCCATATTTATTTATAATAATGACTGGTGGAATAGTTGATAAAATGAGTTTTCCGCAAATAAGTCTTGATGCCTCAGAAATTGCGATAGGGTTATAATTAGAACAAATATTTGATTTTTAATTCTGCATCAAATGACATAATAATATACAGGGGTTCCAATTTGAAATAAGAAAAATAAATTGATTTAAAGTTTGCAAAGTTTGACACTAAATTTTGGACACCCTGTACTATTCGTATTAATAAAACTTGGTTAACGAGTCTGTTCGACCTTATTTATTAAGTGCCTATGTATAATTTTATTAACGAGGCATTATTTTTATTTTTTATTAATTTTTAAAACCAGTGGTGCAAAACTAATATTTAATAGTTTTTATTTTTTTTTCGTCTATAATACTGAACCGATTTCATTAAAATTTTAGGGGTATGAAGGCTTTTTAAATTAAATTTAAATAGGTAAAAATATTTATGACATGTAATTTAAAAAAATAGATCCTAATGACGTCACACTTTTTTGGAACACCCTGTATAAATAAAAATATTATCCTGAAATGCGCCCTGGAATACAGGTAAAGTCTGCAAAATATTAAAATCCTAACTTAACTAATAAGTGAGCTATAGAAGACGGGAGGTGAGACGCAGGACCCTGTATACTATAATGAAGTTATGTGAAGATGACTAGAAGACGCTTCCCACAGAAACCGTAAACGCTGCATTTTTATACTATGTTATAAATATATGTAAAATGGTATCATTATTCATTCTCGCTTTAATCTTTGCTTGTAACTGTAACAAATAAATTTTTTAAAAACAGTTTTCGGCTTTTGCGACTCTTATTTGGCGCAGTCGGTAGGATTTGTGCAGTTTTTCGTTCGAATTATTTTCACGGCATCGGGTCCGGTTCGATCGCGTAAAACGTGGATTTCAATCCTTTGGCATTCATCCAGAACTTCGCACGAGCCAGCCAAGACGAGGAGAATCACCCCCGTGCAGACAGGACGTCATATTTGGTAAGCCAAGTGCCTTATCCTGTTTTTCACACCATTTTTTCTTTCTTTTCCCTAAATAGGAAAACCTCATAATTTTAGGACAAGATTTTTCTCCGTATAAGAAAAGTCCTGTAGATTTAAGATTTTTGAATTTTGCTTTTTGTAAAGTACGAAAATAATTTTGTTTTGTTGAAACTTACACGTATTAGCGGTTGCAATATTATAAAAAAATATATACTGAAAATACTGCATTTTAAATAAGCGAAGAAATAGTATATTTATTTCGGTTATTTTATTATTTATATAGGCATAGGAAAAAGCCGCAGGCTTAAAACTATTTCAGTACATGACTGAAAATAACGATTTAGATATAGATCTACTTGTAAGTGATTTTTTCCAAAGGTTAAACATAAAAACTACCCCTAAAGAAAAGATGGCTAACGCACCTGAACCACAGGTTCAAGCACCAGGCCCAAATTTAAACATGTTAAAAATGTACGTTGATATAATTCCAAATTTTGATGGTGATGCAATCACCCTATCAAATTTTATATCTGCATGTGATTTTATACAGGTGAATTATGGTCAAACTAACGATAACATTTTAAATAATTATTTGATTCGCGTTATTCAAAATAAACTGATAGGCAGGGCTAGATTATTAGTAGGCTGTCGAAACGAATTAGATACTTGGGACAAAATCAAAGGTGCACTTCAAAATTGTTTTGGAGACAACAGAAATTTAGAATGTCTTGAACAAGATTTATTTTTAGCCAGACCTAATAAGGGTGAAAGTACCTTAGATTTTGCCAAAAGATTGCAAATATTACGTAGTCAATTAGCCCAAAAATTGACGTCTATTCCGGAAGTTATAATGCCCAATGCTTCAAAAATTATTTATTTGAACCAGTATGAACAGATTACGTTGAGAACGTTTATAAGAAGTCTTCACGGACCCCTACAAAGTGTCATACGCCTAAGAAACCCCGCAAATTTAGAAACCGCGATTACCCTTATAACGGAAGAAGAAAACTTTCAATATACGCAAAATCTATTTAGAAATCCGCCGCAGGCTGAGTCTAAAAATGTACCAAAAAATAATTTCCAAAATCAAAATTTTACGAACAAAAGTTGGAGTCCAAACAACCAATTTTACCACCCACAAAGACCGATGAATTATTTGTCACCAATAAATAATTTTAGAAATAACCAACCGATGAACAATTTCCGTTATAATCAACCGATAAATAACTTTCGGCAAAATCAATACCAACAAAATTTTCAAAACTCTCAATTCCCGAGGCAACCGATAAACGTGCAACCCCGGCAATTGCCACCCCCGCGTTTTCCGACAAACCGCGAAGTGTTTGGCCCACCAAAAAATGTATTTAAGCCCACAGGGCAAGTGCCAAACAATCAACCTGAACCAATGTCGACGAGATCGCGAAACTCAACAGTTCAACAAACGGCATACCAAGGGTATGATCAAAACAACCCTTTTAAGAACCGCGCGAACCCGCTACATATTATCTCAGAAGAATTATTTCAAATAGAAAACCCCGAGAATCTCGAAAATACTGTAAATAATGAGGCTGCAAGCCAAAATACAGAAACAACCCCAGATACGCAATTAAACCGTTACGAACCCCAAAATTATAATAACGAGTACTATACCCCAGATAATCACTATGAATACGATGGCTATGGCGATCCTAACATCGAATATTCCGAGGACTACGACAATTTTTATGAAAATTTTCAGATTACCAGCCAGAACAACAACCAAAAATAACAGTAACTGAAATGCATACAGAAATTAATAGCAAGTTACCGTATATCGAAATCCAAAACCCACCTATAAAACTTTTAATTGATACCGGCTGTTCTCAATCAATGTTAAGGCCATCTATTGCGGAAAAATACTTTCCAGATAAAATTTTTACATGTCCTACTAAAATACGCACAGGCATAGGCGAGAAAACGGTTCTCTCTAAAGTAAATATTCCGGCACCAAAATAATTAAAAAGCAATGAAAACATAACTTTTATTCTTTTTGACTTTCATACATTTTTCGATGGTATATTAGGGCTCAAAGAAATTCAAAATCTAAATTTTGTCATTGATTTCAAAAATAATTATTTGACAAATAAATTTACAAAAATTCCCATATTTTATCCGAATTCGCAGAATAAAACTTATAAAATATGTATTAACCCACACGAAGTTGCCGCCGTGCAAGTACCCGTATCTGTTTACAACGGTGATATCATAATTCCTGAATGCAATAGAGATAACGTTCATTTTGCAGAAACACTAACTGTAGCAAAACAAGGACTTGCAAAAACAGAAATTTATAATTATTCTGACGAAACAGTAATATTAAACCTTTGGGAACCTATACGCGTAATTTCTTTCCCAGACGCGAAGAAAGAGGATTTCGAATTATTTCACATGGAAAACTTCCTACCTGATAAAAATACAGAATCGTGTAAAAATATAAAAACCGATATTTCAAAATTAATTCGAATCGATCATTTAAATTCGGAAGAACAAGAAGAGATATTAAAAATTTGCCGAGAATTTTCGGACATTTTTCACAAAAATGAGGATAAATTAACATTCACTAACGCGATTAAACACGAAATAAAAACTACGGACGAGATCCCGATTCATACAAAATCGTATAGATATCCGTTCATTCATAAAAACGAGGTACAAAAACAAATAAATAAAATGTTAGATGACGGAATAATCAAACCTAGCCAAAGCCCTTGGTCTAGTCCAATTTGGATTGTACCCAAAAAACTAGATGCGAGCGGTAAACAAAAATGGCGGATAGTTCAAGATTATCGTAAAATAAATGACAAGACGATTGATGACAGGTATCCCCTGCCCAACATTACAGACATATTAGATAAACTAGGTAGATGCCAATACTTTTCAACTCTTGACCTCGCTTCCGGGTTCCATCAAATCGAAATGGACCCGAAATCGGTAGAAAAAACGGCATTTAGTGTCGAGAACGGGCATTACGAGTACGTAAGGATGCCTTTCGGCCTTAAAAACGCCCCCGCAACCTTCCAAAGGGTCATGGACAATGTATTAAGAGGGTTGCAAGGCACTATATGTCTCGTTTATATGGATGACATAATTATTTTTTCAGCCAGTCTAGAAGAACATATAAAAAATCTAAAAGCAATTTTTAAACGCTTACGCGAAGCGCGATTTAAAATACAACATGATAAATGCGAGTTTTTACGAAAAGACGTCGAGTTTTTAGGGCATGTTATCACGCCAGAAGGAATCAAACCGAATCCAAAAAAAATTATAGCCATTCAAAAATTTCCGATTCCAAAAACGGTTAAAGATATCAAATCGTTTCTAGGCCTCTTAGGATACTACCGCAGATTCATTAAAAACTTTGCCAAATTAACAAAACCATTCACGAAATGTCTAAAAAAAGGCGAAACTATACTACACACACCTGAGTTCATCGAAACTTTCGAAATGTGCAAAAATCTGTTATGTAATGACCCTATCTTGCAATACCCGGATTTTCAAAAACCATTTAATTTAACATGCGACGCATCCAACGTTGCTATAGGTTGCGTGCTTAGTCAGGGAAAAATAGGAAATGACCTTCCAATCGGATATGCATCACGCACTCTCAATCCAGCAGAAATGAACTATAGTACGATAGAGAAAGAACTATTGGCAATCGTATGGGGAACGAAATATTTCCGCCCTTATCTATTCGGACGTAAATTTACTATAGTTACAGATCACAAGCCACTTCAATGGTTGTTCAGTTTGAAAGAACCAAATTCTCGTTTGGTAAGGTGGCGCCTCAAACTTGAAGAATATAATTATAAAATCGTGTACAAAAAGGGCACGCAAAATACAAACGCGGACGCACTCTCTCGTGTCGAAATTCACATGACCGAAAATGAATCCCTATTAGGCAACCCCGGAGATATTGATCAAGATATCGATCGATACTTACAAACAGACACCGACCAACCACCAACAGTAGAAGACTTAGACAACTTAGATCAAATATTTAATGTCAATCAGCCAGTAGAAAATATCGAAGCTCTCGAATTACCAAGAGTACGAGAACCAGATGACAATGAAACAGTACACTCGGCTATAGAAAATCCTATACTTAATATACCATTTACCGAAAATGCTGTAAACTACTATAGTCACCAAATAATTATTAAATACAAAAAAAGTAATACCTATCACGTAATAAGTTCGAGTCTTTTTGATAATATGAAAACGCGTAAGGTCGTTAATCTGACCGAAAATCTCGAACAGGAAACAATTAAATTTTTCAAAGAACATGTCAATCCAAAAAACATGCACTGCTTGTATTTAGAAGACTCAGATATTGACTTATTACCAAAAATAAGTACAGTACTGTCAAATACATTTAAAAACCATTCTTATCGTTTATTAATTTCTAGAAAATTACTAACGGACGTCACTAACGTACAACGACGAAAAGACCTACTTAAATACTATCACGAAAAAACATGTCACCGTGGAATTAATGAAGTTTTGTCTGACTTAAAAACTTTATATTTTTGGCCCGGTATGAAAACAGAAATTACCGAATATATAAATAACTGCGAAATTTGCCAACAAGCAAAATATGATAGACACCCTCCGAGAATAAAATTTGCATTAACACCAACGCCCAAAGAACCAATGGAATCCATTCATATCGACACTTTCCAAATTCTAAATACAAAATTTCTTACCATCATAGACGTATTTTCACGATATGCACAAGCATACCCCCTAGAACCCGTTTGTAACGCAGAAACTACCCTTGACAAACTTATTCATTTTATAACTCATTTTGGTATACCGCAACAAATCACGTGTGATAATGGCCCCGAATTTAAAACATCACTTTTAACAGACTTTTGTAAATTACATAAGATAAATCTACATTTTACTACCCCAGGAAATTCCAACAGTAACAGCCCTGTTGAACGCCTTCATTCTACCCTCTTAGACAATTTCAGAGTAATGAAATTAAAAGACCCGAAACTAAGTATAAAAAAGACAATGCAATATGCAGTTTTAGGATATAATAATTCAGTTCACAGTGTTACAAAACAAAAACCCTTTGACGTAATAAACGGTCGTGTCAAAGCAATTGACCCCTTCGACTTAACGGACGAAATGATTTTAAATCAATTTATTATAGAAAGACGAGAAAGATTAAAACACCTCTACAATCAAATCCATGAAAATTCGCTCAACGAAAAAACGCGCGTCATAGAAAAACGTAATGAAAACCGCGAAAAACCTCCTACATACGCTATTAATGCAAGCGCCTATGTTAAAAATAAAGCAGCCAAACGAAACAAAGCAAAACCAAGACAAATCAAAATAACAGTTAAAGAAAACTTGCCCAATAAAATAAAAACTGCTAAAGACAAATTAGTACACAAATCTCAGATCACTAGACCCCGTACTAACAAACATTCTCTTTCACAGGAAAAAACCAACGACCCACAACATGACCAACCTCAACCCGGTTGTAGTTATACTCTTGACGATAACGACTCTTGCTAGTGGTAATGACATTGCCATTACAGACATAAAATCTCCCTTACTCCCATTTCAATTAGGAAAAGCGCGAGTACTCGAGAATAAACATACCTTTATTCATTTTATAGAAATATCACATCTTAGCGATCAACTACGTAAAGTTGATCAATTTTATCAAACAGTAGAACTAAGCTTAAATGTATCTAGACCTAAGGTAAATAATAATAATCTTTTACGCAATTTACTTACGCATGCGCAACATTTAATTTTAAGTGCAAAAAACAAACTTAATAATATTACCCCTCATAAACGCGAAAGACGCGGTTTATTAAATATAGTAGGGAAAGCTCAAAAATGGCTTTACGGTACACTAGATAGCGATGACGGCGAAAGATTTGACAACGCCATATCTGTGTTACAAAAGAACCAAGATTCTATATACCATGAAATGTCTCTTCAGATGTCCCTAACAAAACAGCTGATTAACAATTATAATAAAACGATTTCGCTTCTTAATATAAATCAGCAACTAATAAAACAAAGGTTAGAATTTTTTCAATATAACGTTAACCGATCAATAGATGATATTTCGGCTTATTTAAGAGCTCAAAATACATTAGATCAAATAATTCTAAATTGTCAAAATATAATCACATTTTTGGACAATTTGGAAAACGCGCTTATGTTTGCAAAATTGAATACTTTACACAGTGCAGTAATTTCGGGCACTGAATTGAACAATATTGTAACTTATTTGACCGGACTATATAAAGATGAAAAAATAATAAATTTTAAAAATATTATTTCTTACTACCAACTATGCGGACTTCAAGTAAGTTTCTCAAATAATAAAATTATTTTCGCAATACACTTTCCGATTATGAAAAATGAGGTTTTCGATAACTTTTACCTCATCCCAATTCCTATTAACCAATCAATTATTGTTCCAAATTATCCTTACCTTATACTTGGCAACAGTCAACTGCAAGAAGACTATGAAGATTGCCCCTACATAGAAGACATCTACATCTGCCAAAACCGATTGAAACCACTGTTTAGCGATTGCATCGTATCAATGATCCGCGACGCCGAAAATCAAAACTGCAACATAATGCCAATACATCTACCGAATCCTATTATAAAAGCCATAACAAGCAAACACGTAGTAGCCATACCTACAAACAAGCCTTTGAAGATTTTCAAAAAATGCCAGTCCAATGGAGAATATATGTTCATCAAACAACCCAGCCTAATAGAAATACCAATCAATTGCGAAATCAAAATATTGGATTTCCAATTGTACAATAAAGAAGAAAATGTCAAAGAAAACCCACTTAACTTACCAGAAATTAAAATTAACAAAGAAAACAAATATCACATGGATCAAGACCCAATCAATATCCATTCAATCGATATGGAAGAAATACATGAACTTCAAAGAAAAGCACAATCCATGAAGACCCCCGAAAAATATGAAATCCATCCAGTTGGCTGGAGTTTTCTAAGTACCATAACTACACTAGCTATTATGATATTGATAGGATACGTTCTGGTAAAAATATATATTAGAAGAAGAAGAAGCTTAATCACCAATCAATAAACCCAAATCAATTTAAGAAAACATATCAACCCTTATGTTTTCTTCTTAAGGAGGGAGGAGTTATGTGAAGATGACTAGAAGACGCTTCCCACAGAAACCGTAAACGCTGCATTTTTATACTATGTTATAAATATATGTAAAATGGTATCATTATTCATTCTCGCTTTAATCTTTGCTTGTAACTGTAACAAATAAATTTTTTAAAAACAGTTTTCGGCTTTTGCGACTCTTATTTATGACAGATAATAAAATCATAAAAAAAACAAATGAAAAAAAAAATGTTGTCGCCAAAATGTAGATCATACAAAATCTCAATCGACGTGTTTTTCCATTTAAAAAAAAATATATTTTCCTAATCTAGCGAATTTATTCCGGTTATAATCCTCACTCTGTATAACAAACCCGTACAACATAATTTCAACAGAAAATCAAATCCGCCCTCAGAAACAATAAACTGGATCGCACGACGAAATAAATATAATTCTTTTACTCTAATATAATAGAATATTAATGTCCAATCGTCCACATAAAGAGACATAAATAACTATGAGTCAATTATCTATACAATTCATTTGGTGCATTGTACAGATTCTTGGTATCACTGACCCGCAAGGCAAGACGGTTTGCGTCTCCATAAGTTCGCCACTGATATTGTAAGAAAGAGAACATCGGTGGGCGACTGCGATGGATTATAAATAAGCTAAGAAATAGACTAAAAATCGAATTTTCGTTTAAAAAAAAACCGTAATCGTTTAAAAAAAAATGTTTTTATAAAAGTTGTCTAAAATTAGTTACAGAATATTGGAAAGTCCATATGGTGTTGCTAAATTAAAAAATAAATGATTTAAATATACATAATACATATATGACAAACCAAAAGGACTTTCCAATATTCTTTGCTAAATTTCAAAAAACTTTTATATACAACATTTTTTTCTTAATCGATTAATAAACCCTTGAAAAGAAAACTCGTTTTAGAGGTGTACGGAGTCCTCTTAAGTGTAAAGAAAACAGCAAATTTCCATGTGGGAATAGAAAAAGTACAATATTATGTGTGTGTGACTTTACTTGATATCTTTAATATACAGGGTGATGTTTAAAATAGAAGGCTGTGTAAAATCTGCTGATTTTAAAATTCATTTTTCTAAAATACGAAGCAATCAAAATTGAATTTTATTATTCTGTTGGGTACAGCTTTAAGTTAGGTACTTACTGTACTCCTTACAGCGCAGACCCGTGCGTATCAAATAAAATTTCTTTTTTATGTAATTGTGATATTGCCAATTCCGCTGCTATATAACCCACTCTCCCCTCCATGTTCGAGGATGAAAAATACGGTAAAGTGTTAATTACAGCTTTGTATTAGGTACTAACTGTTCACATTACAGCGCAGTATCGTTCGTGTTAATTAAAAAGAAATTATGTTCAAAAAAATTTTATATTGCCACTTTTGCAGCTATCAAGCATAATTATAACGATTTTTAGAATGTATTTTTTTTAACTTGATATGAGCGGCACTGAGCTGTAATAGGTACAATAATAACCTAACATAAAGCTGAACCATCAATTTTAAAATCAGCATATTTTATTAGAGGCCTGCACGGCCCGGGTTTTCATCTCGAGCCTTCACGCAGCCCGACCCGAGCCCGGGCCACTTAATCAATAATGTCGGGCTTGACGGCCCTGCCTGGCCTGATGGGCCGGTCGGGCTTAACGGGCCTTACGGGATTGCCAAACTTCTATGTCCAGCCGGTCTTTTGAGTCAGCCTTGGTTTGCTTATGTGCTTTTTTTAAACAAATATTTGTAAAATATTTTTCAAGCCCAAATAATTTTTCTCGGGTCTTCCAGGCTCGTCGGGCCTGTCGGGCTGTCCAGTTTTGGTTGACGGGGCGGACCGGGCCGCATCGCAAAATGTTGGTTCGTGCCATTTTACATTAGGTGCAAGCGCATGCCTTCAGGCATTTTTTCTTGAAACTGCACCTAATGTGAAAAGGCCTTTAAAAAAACACATATGAAAATCAAGGCTGACCCTAAAGATCGGTTGGTCATAAAAGTCCGGCAGGACCATGAGGCCCGGTAAGCCCGACAAGCCTAGACAAAATTGTTAAGGTCCAAAAACTCAAACCTTTATTTATTAAGTGGCCCGGCCCGACCCGAGCCCGAGAGTCTGGCCGGGTCGCGTTAAGGCCCGAGATGAAAATCCGGCCATTGCAGACCTTTAGATCTGTTTACATCCCTTAACAATTTTAGATAAAATACTAGCAAAATGGTTTAACTAATGGTTATGCCAAAAAAACTAACTATTATTTTTAGCTATTTAGGAATAAAATAGGCCTCAGTATTTTGATGGCCGTCTCTCTGCCTAATGTCAATAAATAAAAGGAAAATTACTTTTTTATACAGAAATTAAAAAACTAACCTTTTGTTTTATATTATTTTTAGTAAACTCTGGGTTTGCAAATGCTGGAGTTCAATATATTATAACATCAGTGGTAAATGCGTTATGGGAGCATCCTGACAGACGGTAAGTAAAATATGCCCAAGAAAAGTTTACTCTGAAAGGCCTGACATGATATATTATTTAAGACATATTATATAATTATACACCATTGGCAAACGCGAATCTAGGGTGCCGATATAAACGCATCAGACGAAGATTATTACTAGCATTTAACACATTAAACAGAGAACACGCTATCCCCTACCTCCCACTTTCCATTCTTTAGAACACACGGTCGAAGCAGCCACGGGAGCGATCGATACATCGACTACTAAAGTAGATAAACTACTTATTTCTCATAACAGACAATACGGTGAACAGACTACTGGGATTAGTCAAAGAGGAGATTGATTACACGGCCAAGCAGCTTGCACAGAATATATGGACTGAGTTAATAACCTGTAGTACATCTAGGCAACTGTAGTACACACTTGATAAAAAAGAACCGCAGAGCTATTAAGACACAGTCGAATAGACGTGACCGGACATTGCCTCTTCGGTAGACATGCGGAACGTATACCCACTTACGACTTCTGCAGAAGTTGCAGAGATAAGGAAGAGGAAGAAAGTATTCAACATTTTCAGAAGGTTCACTGCCCTGGGTGAAAAATTTTTCAATAGCCTGGACTCAGCAGGTTTCTGAATAGTAGTGGCTGGTTTGAATGAGTTGTTAAAATCCTTCTGCGGTGTACGCCGCATTAATCATCAGAGATCTGATGAATGTGGGTTCTATGGAACACGTGTGGTATCACAACGGACCTAATAGGACTACGCGAGAGTGGTCAGAGCCAAAGGTCTGCCACTCTAACCTAACCTAACCTATTTCCCATAAGACCTGGTATTATTAAAATTGTTGTACACATACAGGGTGCTAAAAGGGGATCTTGAAAATAGTAAAAGATACAAACATGGTTGAATAAAGGCAAAATTGCGTATTTTGAGGCTTAATATGAAAGAAAATTGTAATTATTATGCATACGTTCGGAACGATTAAAAAAAGAATGAGATTTGTTATTTTGAATTTTTTGCACCTTAATTACACTTTTTCATAACGTTTTTATGTTCTATAAGATACCATTAGTAGTTTTAACATTATTGACGTTTCGTTCTTTGGGTGCCACCCTCAAGTCATATTTTTTAAAACCCAGATCTAGAACTGTAACTAAATTAATGAACTTATAAGCTTAGGATTTATAAATTTTAACGTTTTGTTATCAAATAACACAATTCAAATCTTTTTATATTATTACTATCCTGAACATTTGCAGCCCAACTAAAAAAATTGTGTTGACTAGTGATATTTGTATATTTTAACATATTAAGTATTAGATACAGTAATAAAATTATAAGGTAGAAAAACGTTTCAATTTAGTATTATAATTTTACTAATTTTTTTATAAATATGTTTTTTAATAAGAAAATATTCTTATTATTATAAAGTGATGGTTTTTAAAGTTTTAGCCCATAATCTTTAAATTTCTGTTCGATTTTCACCTTTATCCCACTTAAAAATATCTCAAGGTCGAAGGCCACAAACCACACGAATTGAAGTAGATGTCATAATAATGAAATACAAATACTAATAATAGTACAGGCAAGGGCCTGTCGACATATTAAGCACCGGTTCCCGCAGATCACCGAAGTTAAGCTGTGTCGAGCGCGGTTAGTACTTGGGCGGGTGACCGCTTGGGAACACGGCGTGCTTTTGCCTCAGGGAAGAGTGTAAAATGTATCGACACCTAGCCATCCTATTCACGCCGGACAGGCCGGATGAGATCGGATATCTCGTAGGATGAAGGCGCCGTTTCACACTCGGTAGATCACATATGTGATCACATATGTGACCGGTTCAAGATGGCCTACGTAGTCGGCGAAACGTAAAAAAAAAAAAAAATAATAGTACATTATGATATTAGGAGAATAAGAGTTACATTAAAAAAAATCGTTTTCTTTTATTTAATTTATAATATGATGCACGTTTGAAGAAAAAATAGTATATGATATTCGAAGAATAAGATACTTTATCTGCTTCTTATTCTCCTAATATCATAATTAATGTACTGTTCTTTAAACGTCATATAACTCATAACTTATGTGACGTATCTCAATGACATTAAATTTCCTTTATATGACTAGCAGTATAAGTACTTATACTCCTAGGCGTATAAATACATTATATTAAAATATTTGTTTTGATAGATGCCAAATAAGTACGTATCCATGATAACGATACCAAAAAGGGAATATACCGTGAAAAAAGTTAATAATTCAAAATTGTTATCTTCATTAAAAATTCGTTTTCTTTTATTTAATTTAAAATATGATGCACGTTTGAAGAGAAAATAGTATATGATATTCCGAGAAGGAGATACTTTATGTACTTCGCATGGATCACTACGTTCGTCAGCCAAGCTTTCCACGCTTAGCACATAAAGTAACTTTTATTCTCCTAATATCATAATGTACTATAATTTACATAGGTACCTTAAAAACCTTAAATTAAAAAAAAATCTCACTTTCTTGAGTATTATTATGGTAAATCTGACTAGAATATTATACCATTAATCCACGGCTTAAACACCATAGCTTCATGCGTTTATGTAATGTAATTTCAATATATTAGTATGTTATTAATTAATAATATTACAAGGTTATAAATTTATGACGCTTGAAAGTCCCTAAAACTGTATTTAAATTCCAGGTCATTTTACGGTGATATCTAAAGAACGATCAAATTTGAAACCTAATAACGTCATCTTGTAGAACGTAAAAAGCGGCTACAAAAAGTGTATTTAGTTTTTTCCCCAGTCAAAAATAAGGCTCAATTTGTAATGATTTCATTTTAGATTTATTCAAGTTGAAACCGCATTTTTTTGGGATTGGTGGAGAACCCAGGATGATATTATGAGAAATAAATTTAAAACTTTAGTTGATAGAGGACAACTGGAAATCATTAATGGAGGATGGGTTATGAACGATGAAGCATGTGTCAATTACCAATCTACAATTGATCAGTTTACATGGGGCTTTAGGTAATTATTTTAAATTATTGAGATACAACATTCAAATGTGTTCAAAAGCAATAATTCAGTAAGATAAAGTCCGATGATCCAGTGGAGTTGCCAGAAAATATGCATGGTTGGATTAAATTTGTTTTTGTAAATGTTTTTTTTTTACTTTTTTTTTATATTCCGAGCCTGGCTCTTTATTAAAAAAAACATTTTTTATATTTGTGAAAAATATGAATATTGGTGTCAATCTAAAATTTTGCCATAAGACGTATGTATGACTCTAACCACCGTTTTTCGGGTTCGGCTTTTTATGATTAAAAATAAGTAAATATCGCTCACCACGCCAAAATTGATGGTTTTTTCAGAAATCATGTATTTTAGGAGCGTAGATCTAAAAGCAGTTTTTGGTGCAAATGCCTTTAGGTTTTGAAATACTTTTTCTTAAATGCCGTTTTGTATATTCATAATAAAGCATTCTCGTTTCTTCCCGCAATATTTTTTTTATTATAAATTATCACACTTCTTCCATAAAAAATGTTTCAATTAAAACTTTTACTTTAATTTTTTTCTTTAAAAATAAATACCCAATTGTTTTTTGCTTTTATTGTAAAAATACTTTATTGTAATTGGATTATATTTTTGTTAATTAAAAATAGCTCTAAAAGAGGGAAAACGGAACAGACAAGTATATAATAGAAAAATAGTATAATATATTATTATTTTTACTCGTTTTCCTATAAAATTGCATCATAAATTGATAACTAAATCGATATGCGCGATATGCGCCCGAAACCTTAATCTCCATATAAAACCGGACTTTTAAAAGGTAAAGTTTAAAAACTAAACGTTTCTTACAAGACCTTTGTAATCTAAGCCAAGAATACATTATTTAAACATTTAAATTAAGAGTCCCAGCGTGAGACGAAAAATTAGGTTGTAATTAGACTTTTAGACCCGAGTTCCAAAGCTCGCCACTGCGATGATCCTGCCGGCCAGTATTTGTTAATACTATTTTCGTCATCAGCATTCGAGTTGTTATTTTTAAAGTAATAATTTAATAAATCGTTTAATAGAATTTACCTGATAATGACTTCTTACAGACGAAACGTCTAATTAGGTTTTGAAAGTGAATTATGATAAAATATTACAAATTTCTCCATTAAAGTCGTTTTTCGATGTATCATTAATAAGAACCAAAAAAAATAATTTCCTACTCGACGATTATATTTCAAAAACGAGTGGAGATAGCAAATTTAAGGAATATACAAAAATTTGTAGAATTTAAAGAACTTTTTAAATCTAATACCATTAAGGTGCCTACTTACTAACATATTTATGGCGTCGCGACACCTAGGCAATTCCTGGCGTCGATCTAATTTGTCCTCGAAATGATAGTGATCTACTACACCTACCAACATCTTTTTAATGATATTAAATATTCCAATTCGTTTTAAAGATATAGTAATTGACAATTTTAAGTAAAATGCTCTGTATATAAAGTCATTTGGGAAGGTAAATACAGTTCTAAATTAGAGTGATGAAGTTTAGGATAATAAAATAAGGATATCTTGCAATAAATAAACTGGCTTAAAAGATTTCCATTTTGAAATAATTTGATTTCATACCGATGCGAGACTAAGATAAAAAAATAATAAAATTTCTGTGCCGGTAAAAAATATAGGTATTGTCTAACCTTTTCGTGTCCCACCTACATATTTATAACTAATAACCAAAAAATTAAATAAAAACACAAATAGGTTATAAAAAACTAATGAATAAATTTATTATAAATTACTTGGACAGTTTACATATTTTATAGCCCATTATAAAAATAGATTAACTTTGATAATTTAATCAATGTCATCTTACTAATAGTTATGGTATTTATACATTAACAAAAAATAGAAGATTCTTTTATTCCCAATTTTATAAAGTCATCTTAAACCTAAGTTTAACATTTTCTTCTTCGATTTAAATTGTACCTCCGTTTAAATCATAGATGTTTTTTTGTCCAATTTTATAAAGTCGATTGGTGTTGGAGCCCAATATGGCAGTACAAACGTTCATTTTGTATATTATACATTTTAAATCTTGCAGTAATTGTCTAGAAATGAGTGCAAAACTAGAGATTTTTGTAAAGAGAAAGTGCAGTTATGCACAAATCTTTAGTTCGACCAGAAAAACCATAATAGTTCGGTAAAATTGTATTTTGGTTTTATATTTTAAATTTTCACACTATGTCGTCTCCTCTTTGGGAAAAATTAGTGAATACATAATTTCTGGAATAAATATTTTGATTCATATAAAAAAATAACAATTTTAAACTAAAAGGTTTGCATCTTTTTGAAGTATATTCTTAACCTCACTTTTGTTAAGTGTCATAAAACGTCTCGTAAAATTTACGTGTAATTTTGGTTTCTTTGTAATTGATCGCTGTGACTGGTCAGTTTCATATCCCAACTAGTATGGATATGAAATTATATCTGTTCAGTTAACTGGAATAGCCCACTTATACAATTACTATGGTGCAAAGAATACACCAAATATCCATATGCGAGTAGAAAAACTACTATTATGGGTCAGTCCCGAACTAAAGTTCTGAATGTTTTTCTAAACCAAAAGAATTAAAAAAAAAAGGAATTTTTTCCTTCAGCTTGTCTAGGCAGTTTTAGTTTTACCAGACGTATTTTTATAATTTTGTTCGATTTTGTGTACTTGTGTCATAATATTGTAAAAACTCAACATAACTTTGAAACAATATGCATTGTTTTACCCAGACAGAAGTAAAGCTATACTATTTACTCAATAATTGATGTACACTCATAAAACTTTTGTGAAATAGCGGAATGCTGCTTGAAATATTTACCACCCATACTACAATATGTTTATTTTTATTATCTAATATCAGTCAATGACTTAATAGAAAGATTTTCTTTGTAAAAAATTCCTATTCATTGTTCCGTTGATTAAATCTTACATAATATTACAGTATACGTTATAGGTTTTGTTAGTCACTATACAATTATAAATATTTCAGCAACTAGTAATCGTACAGCATCCGGGTATATTTTCTTATAATAAAAGTGCCCATGAGAAAATGCTAGAAATTATTTTCGAGTTTATAAAATACACGCAGGGGAGCATACCAAGGTTCAAATTAGGATTTTCTTCGTGTTTTGACTAATTCAGAGGTATAAAAAATATCTCTATATTAATACTTACATATTTCCTAATACTTTTTTCCTACACAAATTTTCCGATCTAGTAAAATAAAGTGGTGGGGGAATTCATTTTTTTATAAAAATACGCCACGGTTACTCCGGTTTGTCATAGCCGATTTGAACAAACTTAGTCTCCTTTAGGAGAGCAATATTTACCCTATAAATTGCTCTCTTGTTTTTTTTTATCCTTGAGTATTGGTATCGCCGCTAAATGGCGCTAGCTGAAATATAAGCAAATATTAAGCCTTTTCTAGAAAAAGTTAAATGCAATGATAAATTTGTTTTTTACATGGTATAATAGAGAAATAAATCCTTAACAGTTCGGTAAAAAAACACAAATTTGTAACTTTTCTACAACCGGAGATTTTAATAAAATTAATTATCTTATACGAATTTTTTCTTTTTATGAGCGTTTTAATTTTATCTATAAAATAATTTTACCACACATTAGTTATAAGTAAATAAAAAGTATAAAAATCCATGAGAGTCTTTAAATTACCATATCTTGACCTTGGTTATGGCTGGTACTCCCCCTTGCGGGTATTTTACAAACTCGAAAATAATTTCATTGCACGGGCATGAAAAACAAATTAACCTAAGAACGAGGGATTGAGAGTAAAGCTCTACTATTTATTATATAATGAAAAATTTTATTTTATAAAAATTGTTGGAAATTACCACCCCACCCGTCTAATTTAATTTAATTATTTTAATTAAGAACGGTGTGCTGAGAAGAAAAACACAAGAGACCATTTTTATGCAGAATTGACCAGGCTAATCCGAAATAATATCCACATGGAAAAATTAATCTGACCTGAACCAATTTTTTTTCTAAAATGCGTCTATTGGAAAAAAATACGATCGTGTATTTGGATGCATTTAGTTTTCAAAAAAAGTTGCCTTAAATTATCTCGTTAAATGCATTAAGTATTTCGAAATTTTGACATGAAAAAACTAAAAACTTTTCACTCGTATTTTTAAGCGCTTTAAATGATTTTGTGAAGTTTTGTAAATTCTATTATTTTTAATTTTTTTAAGTTTATTTTTAGTTTTGTTTACACACCCTGTACATTTTAAGAGCAGCTCTAATTAAACGTAATATTTTTATAATTTGACCTTTTGCTGAGAATATTTTTTTAACCAATTCTTATTAACAAGAAGTGTTCTATACTGGGTATTTCATTTAAAACTGTAAAACAGCCATATTCACTAAGGGATTCTAAAATTAAAACCGTTCTAAATTGACAGTTCTGGGTTTAAAATGACAAGTGTCACTATAAGTCAACTAATTTTTGCATTGTAAAAATTATGAAGAAAAAGTATTTTAGTATATACTGTGTTCTTTATTAGAACTACAAATATGTTTCCAACAACATTCCGGTAAAATTATTTATAAATAAAACGATGTAATTACAAAAAAAATAAATCAATACAAAAGTATAATACAGGGTTGCCCAGAAGTCCGGAATAAAATGAATATCAATTAAAGGAAAAAGATCTAGGAAAAACGCTCGGACCCGTAAATTTTTATATATAAAAAATATTATACAGGGTGTCTCATAGAACTGTCGTCACGTCTTTGACAATTTTTTTTTAATGGAACACAAATTCTACGCTTATGTTGTAAATGTCATGTGTCTAAATTCAATACTTTTTGAGATATTGACGTTTAAAATATGACATTTTTTGACTTTGACAGGTTGTAACATTGGAACGGTTCATCTTAGAGAAAAATGGTTTTCACCTCCCTATTTTAGTTTTTTAATCTCTATACAAAGAAATCAACCTCCGATTTACCATGTTATACCGTTAAAACCGGTTTTTTGGTTAAAAACTGTCTTTCAATATCTATAAACTAAAGTAAATCGTATATTATCCCAATGCGGAAAAATTAAGTGACAGGGTAAAAAAATGGGTTTTCCAAAAATCGATCGGAAATATTGACATTTTTGACAACATTTCTGAAAAAAAAAGTCAATATATCCTTACACTGAGTCGTTGCTAGATAACGGAAAATACCTGTTAGGAAATATTTATTATTGTACTGTAAAGAAATATCATTTCTGTATGGCTACTTGTAAACTAAAATGTGTTAAGCTTGACAATTCAATATTACTGTATTTCCATAGTTACAACACAAATATTTAATGGCATCCTTTATTTGTGAACAAAGTTAGTAATATTTGTTTCAAAATTTTAACAAGTTGATTGTAATAAGTTTTGTCCTTTTAATAATTGCTTGCGCCTCGATATACAATCTTTACGGTCGTCAGGGAATGTTCAGCTTTTCCTACTAGGTATATAATGTACTATTGTTTTACATGCTGTGATAAAATTTTTATTTTTTCCTATAACTTCTTTTATTTAAAAAAATAATTTGTGTTTTTACTTCTTCTTAGAATTTTAAATGATACTTTGGGTCAGTGTGGTAGTCCGACGATTGGTTGGCAAATTGATCCTTTCGGACACAGCAGAGAGCATGCATCGATTGTATCGAAGATTGGATTTGATGGACTATTTTTTGCACGTCTAGATAATAATGATAGGGAGCAGCGCAAAAAGGACAGTAATATGGATTTCCTTTGGAAAACAAGTGCTAATAATGGTAAGTAATCATAAAAAAAAATCAATATACTTTTTATTTTAAAAGAAAGCACAAATAATAACATGTTATAATATGTCACTTTTAAAAGCCATGAACATCAACTTTTATAAGTTACATGTGGAACAAAAATATTCACATATCATCGAAGAGTGTTGGACTTGCATTGTCTTTATTTAATTTAAATCACAACGTTTAAACTGGTAAGTATCTCCAGTAGTCTTCAGGTGCATGAATGAAGACAACTGGAGACACTTACCAGTTATAACGTTGTAATTTAGAGTAAAAAAGAAAATACAAATTCAAAACTCTTTACATCTAATTGTCGATCACTTAATAGAGTCTGTGAGACTTCCGGAACAAAAGTGCACATTTTATTCTAAATTTGTAGTGGCGTTTTTTCGGGAACTTCCTTACAACTTCTTAAAAATTAAAATATTGACATTTTAAACTCTTTTTTTATAAGCATGTCAAATATTACAAATTTAAATAATTGGTTAAAAAAACAAATAATATTACTCAAAATACCTATGATCTCGGAGAAAACCAAAGTAGAATTTTTGTACCTATTGATGGCAAACAATCATAAACCAAGAGGAAAAACACAAATTAATTTTTATCATGTCAAAAATTAAAAAACGTGTAGGCTATTAATGACCTCATCAACATCAACAGATTGGTTCATTGCAACTAAAGGCCAAGACACAATTAAAAAATAAGCAATATGCAACAAAAAACAGGTAATAGAAAATAAAAAATACAATATACATTTAATTTCGTTTTGCTTGTGGCTTAAAACTTAATGATTGAGTGATTGATTTGTTTGTACGTCTCAAAATTTATTTCTGTTGCTTATTGCTTATCGCTTATTTTTTAATTGTGTCTTGGCCTTTAAACACAGAAAAAAGGGTTTTCTCCTGAGTTTTGCTGGGCATGTATAACAGTATTTCCTATTATCAAGTTTTTCTTCTGAATGTGCCGGTTTAGGAATATTCTGAATACGATAGATGATATACCATAGCTCTTTACCTACATTTTTCACATTTAGACGTCTAGTCATATGAGATTCTACTAACTTATCTGCTAACATTTCTATAAAGACAAGTCAACAAAATATTGTTTTGAGGAGAAGTGTACGTAATAAAAGAATTGGCGTTGCAAACATCTAGAAGTTTAAAAAAAAATAGCTAATGACCATCTCTGGGTTCTACGTCTACAGCTGCACTTTGCACATTTCTCATCCATTGAACCTACTCCGCCTTTTGTCTATTTACCTCATCGTACCACTGGTTATATAACCCTCCAAATCTGGATCGAAAATATTAATGAATTTTCGAGTACCAGCCATGATCCAAATAACTTGTTTTGTTGCATACAAGCTGACATACTCTGCGGTACTCGAAACGAAAAATGACAGAACACTTTCCCTTTATTACAAACTATTAAACTAACATCCAGAAAGATACTGCGCGCGGGAGGTTCGCTATGAAATAGGAGTAGGAGTTAAAGGCTGAAACGTGGTGAACGGGGAAGGGGGGACTTATGTTAGTAGTTAAAGGTTTAAATAACTGTGAAATTTACAAGGTCATTTACATTTCTGAGATAATTATAAAATTTTACATTAAAGCGCAGAACTATGTTTTAGAAGTGGTATTTACATAAATATTATATTTTTTCTTGTAGGTTCTACTATCAGTTGATTTGTAAATATAATGGCATTATACTTTCATGTTTATTATTAAAGTATAAGAATTAATTATTTAAAATACTTTTTAGGTGGAATAACTTTGTAAAAATAATTTATATTTCAAGGTTTTACATTCAATTGTTTGAGTTTTTCTTACATCTGACCATTTTTAGATGACAGTGTAATTTTCGGAGGAATGTTTGGATCAAATAATCTTTATTATCCTCCAAGTGATTTTTGCTTTGACGTTCTTTGCGGTGATGATTCCATTGATGATGATACTGAAAGCGATGCCTATAATGTCAACAAAAAGGTATCTATATTTCGATTTTTAAAGGCTTGTTTATTGAAGACGGTTGCCTTTTAAAATAATATAGATTCGATTGGCTTATTTGCAACTATATAATATTGTTTAAATTTAAGATCATAGCCAATCAGAGGGATCAGAGGTTTGAAACCCTCCTTTGTTACACTAGTATTTAATATTTACATGTAAGAGTACGTTCCATACAAATGGCAGTCAAATCAATGTTTCAAAATAATAGTACCTAACTTAAAAGGACTTTCAAGGAGGTCCGTTTCCTCATGATCGCAAATAATCAATAATAACTGCAAGAATGTTAATACATTTATGGTAATAGTTGTTTGTGAGATCTCTAAACACAAGTGCTTTTGAAAAATAACACCAGTATTCACTAAAAAGTACATTTTCTTTGTTATTTTTTATGTCTTTCTCGCTGCACCACATCTGGAATTTTTTTAAACGCAGCTTTGTAAATGCAACTGAATTTTGTTCGCACCACTTTCGCCAGTGATGCCAGATTATGCCAGATTTTCTTTAATTTAACCTGAAAAATTCTTCATAATCCTTCAAAGATACAATTGTAAGCGGGCTATACTTTTCTCGCGATTAAAAGTGACTTCTAAAGGAAGTTACCCAATTAATCCCCTACACATAACTATCAAAAACAAAACTAATAAAAATATACAAAATGTGATGTAAATTCAAATATTTGTATGATTGAACTAAGAGATAACATCTCAGAAAATGGATATTTTTAAGATATGTATGAGAAATTAAAAAATTCCTCATATTTTCATACTTTTTTTTGTTGCTAAACCTCATATTAAAGAAAATTCTTTTAACATGTAATCACTGATTGAAAGGTAAACGTGGCAGATGAGACGTCAAAGATGTGATACCAACTTCAAGTAAAGAGAAATAGCGTATCGAAAGGCTTTCCTTAGATAAGTAAATACGTTTCGTATTGAACGTATTATGAACATGAAATAGGAAAATACAATTTAACAAATTTAAATTTTATTTTAAACTTTGTAAGCTACACAGTCCAATCACCCATATTTTGATACCCGACAATAATATAATTTAAATCATTTTTTAGGTTAGTGCATTTGCAGAGGATATAAAAGAATATGTTAAGTATTACAAGACTAAAAACGTTTTAATAACCATGGGAGGTGATTTTCAATATCAAGCAGCAGAAATAAATTTTCTAAACTCTGATAAGTTGATAAAGTAAGTTGGTAAATGCCATCAAAATATATTTATTCTAAAAATAGGAGAATAGACATTAATTAGTTCAGTATTTATTTCAGTAAATACTTAAATTACTCAATTTAGAAATCAGGTTTTGTTTAGGAAAAATTACTAATTACTCAAAGTACCGAATCTATATTCCGAATCAATTTTTTAGTTAATGAAATAATAATTATATTCGGTTTAAGAGAAATAGATATTTGTTTAACATTTTAGATTATAGGAATTATTTAATAAATTTAGAGAGATTGGGTTTAGATTTTTTAAGTGATATAAAGTTAGCCGATTAATTATTTTCGTCAAAAAAAAAATGTCTATTACTTATGGGTCTACCACATTAATAAATAAAACAGTTCCTTGCCCTTTACTGTCAGTGAACCATTTAAAATTAGGAATAAGGTACTACTACGTACGTACTAACTTTTTTTAGACGTATTGAAAGACCCATTCGGTCTCATATAATAAATTTTAAAATTTAACTTTTAGTTGCAAAATATTATGCATTAATTGATGTTATAGAATGACTAATGATAAAACATATCGCTTCGTCAATTGATAACCACAGATAGCACCTACAGCTGTTCGTAGAGTCAGAGCCAAAGATATAACATTCTTGTTTACATTTCCGTCTTCCGTAACAAATTACCGTCTTTACCCAAATAATAAAATTAATCCTTTAAAACGTAGTATGAATTTAAAAAATACGTGTCTGTAAATAATAGCAGTCAATGTGGACTACAAGATCAGTGGCGGATTTACCACTAGGCAGACTAGGCAACCGCCTAGGGCCGCAAGGCAAGACCATTTTTGTAGATCGTATTTTAGAACGGTTTAACAAAAGGAATGAAACTCTACAAAAAATAACTACTGACCTAAATGTCACTTGTCGAGTCAATCTTTAAACAAATATGTAGAAGGACTGAGAGATAGTTATGATGTTTATGAGAGAAAAGGTGTTGAGTTGTCAAGAACAGAAACTTATGCTATTGATCTGGAAACAAAGAGACGGCCGAAAAGAAAACCCATGGCTGATGAAGTTAGAGAAGGGCGTGATACCAAAGTTGTGTTTAGAGGGAAAAAGGAAATAAAGATTAATACTTTCTTGGTGTAATTGATAGGCTTTCAACAGAATTAAATAAAATATCAGATGTGTACTATACCTTAGAGATTCCAGTTTTTGAACAATTTAAGGGTAATGGCAAACGAAGAAATAAGAGAAAAAGCAACTGAATTAGCAAACATTTACCAATCAGACATTGGGAGTGATTTTGCTGAAGAATGTGTACACTTTAAGGACTTTGTTGACGGACTTGGGTTCTTTGAACAAGATAAAAGTAAAAGAGAAAAAGAAAAGACAAAGCACAGAAATTTACCTTTGGAGTTCCTACAACTTATTCGTGACAAACAATTAACTACACTCTTCCCAAACTTGGACACGACCCTGCGAATTTTACTGTGTATGATGACTTCAAACGCGTCTGGAGAAAGATCTTTTAGCATTTTAAAAAGGATAAAAAATTATTTACGAAATGCTAGTTCTGACGCAAGATTGTCTAGTTTAGCAAGTTTTGTAGCTAATGCTGAACTTTGTAATAACTTGGACTTTGATGAACTGATTAAAGAGTTTGCAGCTCAAAAAGCAAGAAAAGTTTAGAGTGTAGGTATAAAATTATATGATTTATTTGTATTTGACTGAACATAATACAATATACTGTAGTTCATTTTGTCATTGTGCGTTAATACTTTACAAATCCACATTCTAAATTGAAAAAAATTACTTTTTCATTTCTAAGAGTAAGAGTTGTTGACTTTTCACCCGCATAGAGTGAAAAAGCCGCTTTTTCCGTTTTTTCACTTTACTATTAAAATAATCTAAATATTAATCTTAAAGTAGTTAACTTCTGAATTGGATAGGCTACAAACTTGTGATTTTAAAACATCCAAGCGTACATGGAATAATTATTTCAAAGAAAGTCAACCGCAAATTAATTTTTCTGTTGGTTTTTGAGGTTTAATTTGTTTTAAAATAGCCCTTAAAATACCTTAAAACTTGCCTTGGGTTAAATTTTAGAAAATACATCCCGGTTGTAGGGGCCGCTCGATAAGCCTTGCCTAGGGCCTCCAATGTCTTAAATCCGCCACTGACAAGAAAGCACCTTCTAGTTTATTTTAATAAATATTCTTTGGCCATCAAAGCCGTATCTCATTGGCTTAATGAGTTAAAAAAATGCAATATTTGACCAATCAACAGTATTTCAGTCGCTAGTAGCCGAAGCTCCGATACGACTTTGCTCTGCTCTTATCTAGAGCAGACCCTAGACGATCAGATAAACTAACAGTCCTAAATGATAGCAATATTTCATCATTCTCGGATTAGTCTTGTTTCTAATGAGAATATACATCAGTCCGGCCATCAAGCCTTGAAATGTGCCCTTACCATATTACTGTAACTTCTTTATTAAAACTGTTAAACTCAATGCTAGTGTAGGGTCTGCTATAAATCTTTGGATCCCTGTTTACCGTGATATAGGCTTCTTATTTACTAAGAGGTAGCATTTTTGTCTGTAGTTTTTATACAGAAGACTAAAATGTAAACAAGAATGTTATATTTGTGGCCATTACTCTATCTAATTCAGTAGTGGATCGTAGAAAGCTCACAGGTCAGGTCAAGTAGTTTTCTTGCGCCTTTGCCATAAAGCCAGAGGCCCTCGACGTATAAACATCTACTTAATACTATTGGTACATAATAGTATATTACGTAATAAGTGTTGTAAAAAGCAATTTACGCACAAATAGAAAAGTTACGCACGACGCCGCGTAGCGGCGAGTGCGTAATTGCATTACAACACGTATTACGTACCATACTTTACCTACGACCTACTTATTCACACAACATCATTTAGTTTTAGTTTTTCATCTTAACTGGTAACAATATTATTAATTTAAGAACGTGATAACATCAACGAGAAGGTATATATTGTAATAATTCTACAGTATGATTATTTAAATTTACAAATGTTATTTTTTATAATATTATTTATTCTCATTACAATAATTATTTATAGTTACAGAACAATTATTGAAGACAAAAGGTATATCGTTTCTTTTGCTTGTTGAAGCATAAGTAAGATTTACATTATTAGTTGCCTCAATGAAATTTTCATTAATACTATTAGTACTACTACTAGTACTTGCTATTGCAGATGATATTTTAGACGAATTGTTAGTTTGATTATTTAGGGAATTATCCACATACCCTTCAGCTAGGGCTGAGGACTGCCATCCGCCGTGTCTTTTTAAATCTAATAAGTCACCACCCGCGTCAACAAGAATAGTCGCGGACGAGCGTCGAAAACAGTGTCCTGTATAATTCGCTGCTTCTGGTAGTCCCAGATATTTGGCTATTTCTTTTGGAACCTTTCCTAACTTGTTAATACCAACAGACTGTTTGGTACATTTTCCGTTTATATAGTTTAGAAAAAAAGGTAAATTTGGAGCTGTACTTACTGCAGAGCGAATGTTTATATATTTTTTAACCTTTGGGTAAAAATATTCTGACACCACAAAAGAACGTTGCCGTTTAGTTTTTGAATCGGGAATATTAATAATTAGATTCTTCCCTGTGTCTTGGATATCTGACGGTTTTATATTACGCAACTCTTGTTTCCTGCATGCACCGCTTATACCAATTATAAGAGCAACCTAAAAGACGATTTGAAATAAATTTACACATTTAACATTATATTGAGCTCAATATATTACCTTCATAAACAAATGTTTATCATCTGGTGCGTTTTCTAGAAAATCGTTTATATTCTTGCTTGTCAAAATCTTGGATTTTTTGGATTTAAAGCCGTCCGATTTTCTCTTCAGAAGAGCTTGTAATTTGGAGTAGTTTGCAATATCGACATTGTGATTTATATTAATTGTGGCCTTTAACATTGAGTAAAATGACCAAAGTGAGGAAGGCTTCATCGTTTTTGATAGTTCTTGGAAATATGCCATCATTACATTCTCGGAAAATGATTTAACGTCGTTTTTTAATCTCCATTCCATAATTTTTTGGTAAGTAAATTTGTATCGATATTCAGATTTCGCCGGTAACAAGTTGTTTTTAGCAGCTTCTGCAATTTCGCTAATATTGGGTGGAGTTAAATTTTCTATTTCACTGTCACTCGACATTTTTTATGTACCTAATCAAACTAATTTCACTTTATAATATTACTCACATACAAATTTGATCTACGATTATGTCAGTTTTTGAATAAGTTTGTTTGTATTGACCGTTGCTAAGTGGTTGCTAGGAAAACTGTGCGATTTTTTTACCAAGCTGTGCGATTTTTTTACCGTGCGTAATGGGAATCTTACATTGATCGGAAACGGTGTGTTTTTAAGTATTTACAGTAGTGGTCGTAGGTAAAGTACTATTCGAAACAGACCCGAATGTTAGATAACCTATAATTTTTTTGCTATTTTTCAGAACTAGTAATTTTATTTTTAATACAATTTTTTTCAGGGCATTTGAAAACCATACTGAAATTAAACTGATCTATTCGACTCCTTCATGCTATCTTAAAGCCGTTTACGATGCCAAACCAACTTTGGTCACCAAAACAGATGATTTTTTCCCTTACGGCAGCGCAGACCACAGTTATTGGGCAGGATATTTTACTTCTAGGCAGAATTTTAAACGATTTGAAAGAGTTAGCCACAACATACTACAGGTTTGTCATATATATTTTATAAAGAGAAATTCTTCTTCTGTATTCTTGTTTTCGGTTAATAAACCGATGCGAGTTAGCGCTGCCTAGCGGGACTCCTGTAGTTGTGACGAATGTCTTTACAGGAGATTTCCTCTTAACATTTTTACTTATTTCTATAAGTTTGTTAGAGGTGCTGGTATGCTCAAGAGTGTCTAATAACGATACAGATGGCGCTCCGTGCCACATCTTACTGGTGTGTCCCACCACTGTGTTGCCATAAGCAGCTTTGAGTTCTCTTTGTTTCGTCGGATCCTAGCTCTACTGATGAGTCATGATATGACGAAACGCGTCTAGGGATGGATCTGGCGAAATAAAGAGAAATTCTTCTTCTATATATATTTTATGTCAATTAGCTAAGAATCAGCAGCGATTTAATCAAATTTACATGATACTCTGCATCATAATATGGGAGAATTTGTTATTAACGAATTTAAGTTTAGGGCGACTTTGTGGACAGTTTTGCTTTAGAAGAAATGCAAAATGCCAGCAATAAGAAATTTTAACAAAATCCTCTTTACCTGTCAAATTTTACATATTTTATAAAAATTGGAAAAAAGACGTTTATTTTTTAATATTCTACCAATAGTATTAAATGTGTTCGAAGCAACTTACTTTTTTGCACTTAAAAAAATCATTTAAATGTAACATATTTCTTGCCTACATGGGTATTTGATACTTATCAATATTTAGAACCCTTTTTTTAAATGTGCTTATAATGATATGTCGTAGATACTTTGATGAAGACATTTTATTACCATCGCCAGACGCAGATATAATGCGCGCGATGTGGTGGAAAAGCACGGTTTGTTCGTGATGACTCATCGACTACTGTTTGTTCTCAATAATCACCCAAAAAATTAACTACCATGCCCGAATACTTTTTTTTAGAGCAATTATTGTTATTTGTAACATGCAACTATTTTTTTTATATGAATATTATTTTCTTCTAGATAGCTAAACAACTATCAGCTATAGGATCAGCCACTTATCAGTGGGTGAACAAAAATACAATAAAAGCTTTAAGAGAAGCTATTGGAGTTGCACAACATCATGATGCCATTACTGGTACTGAGAAGCAACATGTAACTCAGGACTATACGAAAATTCTGTCGAAAGGTCTCTCGCAGGCTCAACAGCAATTTACGGATATTATTGGGTTTGTTAATTTGCTATTGCCAAGGCACTATAAAAGTTTTATCCACAAAAATTAAACACCATAATTTTATTTTTCAAAAAAACTTTCTTACCTTTAACTTAATTATATTACCTGTGCCGCCACGACTTTAGAACAAAAGAAAATAATTGAGGAGTTTGATGAGCTACGTAATAACTAAAGCATTAAGAGTTAAAAACTAAATTTTGTAGATATTTACTTGAAATGGCTTTGTACTTGTATCCCTCTAAAGGTTCTAAGTGCAAAAAGTAGTATTTTAACGTTGGGTTAACGTCGGTGCCGTCGATTTAACGTTGCCACACAACGTAACGTGGTAAAAATGTATTAATCGACTTCAAAATAATGATTGATTAACAAAATTTTTAATAAAAATGAAAAAAGTACAAAAAAATAATGGTTACCTACATTTTGGTTCAAATTATGAATTAAAGTAAAAAACGTTATTTTGGACTTACAGATTAAATAAGTGTAGCAAACTAGTGCAAACCTAACGTTAAACCGCCAAAAAAGGTTGAAATTTACAACTGCTTTTAAACCTTATTTCTGTAAAAGATGAACTCGGAAAAGGGAACAACATGACCTTAAAAATTCAAAAACTTCATTTGGCAATTTAGCAGTTATTTTATAATTGTTAGTTTTGTTTAAAATTAAACATGCCCAACTTTAAAATAGTTACCCATTTTTGGGAACAGGATGACGTACTGTATTGACTTCCAACAAAAAATTATGGCTTTTACAACGTTGAACAACGTTCCTGTAAGTAGGTTGGATATCGTCGCAATAGGCGACGTTTCGTAATGTTAGAGTGAACGAAATTTATTATAAAGTAGTTATATTGGCGTCTGTAAATAATTTTTAAATTGAAAATGTTTTTGCCGGCGTACAGACACAATTAAAATTGAAAAAGTTTTATGCCTCCGCTGGGATTCGAACTTAGAACCTCTTGATTAGACCTCAAGCGCGCTGCCAATTGCGCTACGGGGGATCTGATATTCTCACACGAACTTCGGTCATATAATATACGTTATAAAACGTTTTCAATTTCAATCGTGTCTGTACGCCGCCAAAGACATTTATTATTCTCAGGAATTTAACCGTCACGAATGGTCTTTCTGGGTAGACGTTTTGAGCTAGAACTAATATTGCCGATATTCAACGTCGCAGTGCTAAAATATATTAACGTAAATACGACGTTGATACGAAATCTGGGATAGTAGGCCCTTTTGGGCAACCATTTTTGGCGGCAGAACAACGTTAAATTTTGTCAAAAATTAGTCGCAAGTGGGAGAATTACCAAAAAATGTTACTTGGGTTGCTCAACGGAAGGATACAGAAAGTTAATAGAACAAAGTTAAAGTAGTAAAGTAGTTAGAATAAAGGTTGCCTTAATAAGTTCTATATTTCTAATTAAAAAAAAACATCTCTTACCTCGAAGTGTAGAACCGAATAAATATTTTGAAGAAGGGAAAACGAAAATAAGATATCTCTAAACAAGAAAGTCTTATTCATCCATGATTCCATACCTAGAAAATCCTAATTATAAAAAATTCTACACAGAACATCGTAACCTTAACGGAAAGAACTTAGGGCCAAGTAGCGGTTTAACTCATCGATAATAATAGGTAATTATACGTTAGAATTGTATGGCCCTTATTCAAACACTTGTGTTATTAATTAAAACCTTTCAGTTTTTGTTAAAGAAGGTTATGAAAAAATTATTGTTAGAATAAACATAACATTTCATTTAAATTTAGTACATTATAAGACTATACACTCAACATTCCGTATGTCAAAGGAGTATCTAAGAGAATTAGAAGACTAGGACAACGATACAACATCAATACGGTATTCAGCTCGAAAGACACTTTAAGAAGCCACCTGACGAAGACGAAACCAACAAGTCAAAAAGACAGGAAAAACTGTGTCAACCAGATCCCCTGCGAATGTGGCCGATCCTACATTGGTGAGACTCTAAGGCCACTTGAAACTAGGGTAAAGGAACACAGAAACAACACGTTTAAAGGAGAAACCGAAAAATCAGGTGCAGCTGACCATGCCTGGACACACGGTCATCACATCAAGTGGACAAAAGCTCGAATCCTACATAAAGAACCACATTGGAGGAAGAGGAAGTTCAAGGAAGCTGCTACAATAAACCAAAAACAAAATTGTTTTAATAAGCCCTCACTAGATATAAGAAATATCTGGAAACCCTTGTTAAGTAGATGTAAACTTAAAATACCGCATACGAATTAAATGCATGACTGCATCCATCTCAATTATGCTCCAGTGCCTCTAGCTAGTATAAATAGAGCTGTAGTTACTTTACTTATTTAGTATTCACCTGAAGACGACTGGAGATACTTACCAGTTAAAACGTTGTGATGTAAAACAAATAAAGACCAAAGATTCCAAAACTCTTTTATTATTAAATGTGTATTGTAGATTTGTTTTTTCCAATTTTCTCAAATCAATGAATGGGGCATTTTCCTTCTTCAATTCTCCTTGTCTTCAAAATAATAATTAATATATCCTCTTTTCATTGGCTTTCATCCTCGTAATTATGTCCCCTTCAAAATAAGAGCTTTTTATAAAATATAAATTACACAACATTCTTAATACTAATAAAAAAATATTTTTTATAGAAACCTTCTTATTGCAAATGGAAACTTATCATCTTTAACTCAATTGAATGCATGCCTTCTGGCAAACATGAGCATTTGCTCCGTTTCACAGTCTTCAGATAAATTTATAGTTGCTGTATATAATCCATTGTCATGGCCTGTAAGCCACGTTGTTCGTTTACCAGTTGAAGATGAAAACTTTACTATTAAGGGACCAAATGGTAAGCTTTATTTTTTATTTCATTTTGAACGCGCAAAGGGTTTTTAAAGGGCGTGCAAAATAAATACCGTATCTGTAGAAATACTAAAGAAACATACAAACCCCAATAGGCCCAAACAAATTCTAAGAAGTCCAAGCAAACATTGTCGTGCATTATAGATTTGAAATTTAATTTCCTAGTTCGAAATACTTTCTTTCAGAGCTGGGAAAAACTGGCAATTACCAAACACCAAGCACTTTGTACAAAGTAATTGCAAGCCCTTGGAAAAGTGCTTGCAAGCCCTTGGAAAAGTGCTTGCAATCCCTTTAAAAAGTGCTTGCAGGCTCATTTAAAAGTGCTTACTTACAAGTATTTGCAAACACTCTACAAGGCTTGCAATTGCTTTTTACAAAGTGCTTCGTACTTGCTAGTTTTTCCCATCTCTGAATAAGCATCTATTACTTATACCAGCTGATACATCCGTGAATATAAACATAGAAAATCCCATGCAAGTTTTAGATTGTCCAAATATTTGCTCCCTTGTTGACTTTAGAGCGGGGTTGTACGAAGACTTTTTTAGGATTTCTGGGTGGTGAGTGCACATGCGGAGTTTGAACAATTTTGGACAATCCAATCTTGACCTATTTGAATAGGATTTCGGTCGGTTTTTCATTGGAATCCAACAGGTGATGCTGCGGACACCAGATTGATTGGACTTGTCAACTTGTAATTTGTCATTGTCAAATGTAATTTGAAAGTATTAGATTTTTTACTGGTAATAATGTTACGATCGTTTGGGATATTGTTTAGTAGCAAATGTCGGTTTATTTGAACATTATATTAAAAATTAACAATATTCCAAACGATTGTACAGTTTTCTTAAAATAAAAATATTAGGGATTTTTATATACAATTGCTTATTTTTAAACACCCTCTTATATTTTCTTCCCCTTTTACCAATTCTTGATGATTTTAATACTATTTAATAGGTTTTATTGTAAGTAAAATAATTTGTTTTTTATTAAAAGGTCCGTTTTAAAAATAATGTTTGTTTAATTTGAAAATATTAGTTAAAGAAGTGTAAAATGTATCTGTTAAAGATTTTTAAAAAGCCTACCGTTTGTAAATTGCATTTGACTATGACATATCACAAGTTACCAAGTCCAATCAATGCTGGTGTCCGCAGCATGACCTGTAGAATTTCAATGAAGAACCAATCGCAATCCTATTCAAATAAGTTAAGATCGGGTTGTCCAAAATTGTTCAACATCTGCATGTGCACTCATCACACCACCCCGTAACTATATAGACATTTTTATACTTCCAAGGGATTTCCTATATTTCCAACCACGACCAACTATATTTAAACGGCATGACAAGCAATGTTTGATCCTTTGGCTATTTACTGATGCCGCATTGGTACTTGCTGACCTTAAGACATTTTATTATAAATGCAACGCCTGCAACTATGTTAGAAATATTTTTCTTTGTAGTCGTTTATTAACTTGTGGTCTTCGTTATTACAAGAAGCACAAAAATTACTTCTTATCTTTAAATATACCGGGTCCGCCAACGAAGCGGGGACGGAAATTTAAATCATTATCGAGGAACTTATCAAAATTACTAAAGCAGCATGAGGTATGGACTTAAAAGCGGCATATTTTAAAAATATTTTACATTATACAGGGTGGCTCAAAAAAGGGTGGCGGACTAAACTTGCATTTTTTTAAATGGAATACCCTATATATTATATTATTTTCTAATTCCCTATACAATTCCACGTATATTTTGTATAAAATGTCATATATCTAAATTCAATTGTTTTTGAGTAATTGACGTTTAAAATATGGCATTTTTTGACTTTAACAGGCTGTTACATTGAAACGGTTCATCTTAGAGAAAAATGGTTTTCACCTCCCTATCTTAGTTTTTCATTCTGTATCCAAAGAAACCAACCACCGATTTACTATGTTAAACCGTTAAAACCGTTTTTTTGGTTTAACATGGTAAATCGGAGGTTGGTTTCCTTGGATAGAGAATAAAAAACTAAGATAGGGAGGTAAAAACCATTTTTCTCTAAGATGAACCGTTCCAATGTTACAGCCTGTCAAAGTCAAAAAATGCCATATTTTAAACGTCAATTACTCAAAAACAATTGAATTTAGACATATGACATTTTATACAAAATATACGTGGAATTGTATTGGGAATTAGAAAATAATATAATATATAGGGTGTTCCATTTAAAAAAATGCAAGTTTAGTCCGCCACCCTTTTTTGAGCCACCCTGTATAATGTAAAATATTTTTAAAATATGCCGGTTTTAAGTCGATACCTTATGCTGGTTTAGTATTTTTGATAAGCTCCTCGATAATGATTTAATCTTCCATCCCCGCCACGTTGGCGGACCCGGTATAGTGATCACTTTTGAAAGAGAAAATCTGAATTAATATTACAACTAGATTCATGCAAAACAAATAAATACAGTTTATCTTTTTAGGTCAAGTTAATTTTGACGTAGTATCGCCTATTTCCAATTTTTCCTATGTTCAATTGGACAATGTTAATATTGCTAAACGTGAATTGGTTTTCGTTGCTTCGAACACTCCACCTTTAGGAACACAGGTTTATTATGTAGTAAAATCACCAAATGAAATGACCAATAACATAAAGCAGGATCTCGATAATACTTGGAAATTCGGAGATGAGGTAAAGTAGGTTTTGTTTATTCATGTCCTTATTTCTAGTTACTTAAATATCTTGAGATGTACATTTACTAACATATTATGATATTAATCCACAGTAAATAATTATAAATAATGTTACTGTTCTATTCTAAAATAATTTAGGTGGGCATGTTTTAGAATTTCAAATTCACAAGCTTTACAATGAGTCTTCCATCGGGTTTACCCCAGAGGCCAACATAGGCGCAACTAGAAAGGGCCTACGGGAAGCTTACAAACTCACAGTCTTGAGCGTTAGCTACTATGGCACTAATATTTAATATAGGTCCTGTGTTTATGATGACGTCATATTAGTTTAGGAAAAGATAACATCTATGACCTGTCATGTAAGATATGTTAGTGGCGGCTCGCGGTTTTAAAAAATGGTGAACAGCTAGGTATAGTGTGGGTACTCAAACAAACAATGACTAAAAACTCGTGCAACAAAATGTCTCCCTTATCCTAATCTGTCCAACGACTGAATGGATTTTCCAACAAATAACAAACAATGTCATTAATTGGGTTCATTTTTAAAACACACAACTAAGTAGGTACGTACACTACTGAATTAACTAAAAAATAAAAAGAAAACTTTTTAGTCACACAGTAAATCACGTAAAAATGAAGTTTCGCAAAGCCTCAAAATAAATACCTGAAGGTAAGGCGAACCAATGCTAAAACAATGGTGCATACGACTGATCTATTTTTAAATTGCCCTTCATCGTAAAGCAAATTGTTACATTCTGTTTGCGTGACTGACGTCACGTAACCATAGCAACGGTAAACATCAAAGCCATTGCGCGTTTGGTCTTCACTTGCTTTAAGCTAATGGACAGGGTCGGCTGGGGCACGCCAAAATGCACGAGTGTTTATAATATACCGTGGCCCTATTATGCATAGCTACATTTGAATTAAATTAATATTAATAATTTGAACATAATTATTTTTTAAGGGCTAAAATGATAGCTGTATTATTGGTACAATAATATTTAATATTGTCAAAATACTGTCCTCCTGGTTTTTTTTTTGTGAAGCTTCACCTACTTCACCTGACGAGCCGCCACTGAGATATGTAAAGATCACGAGTCACTGGTCAAATGTCAAAATTAAAATCTAACGTGGAATAAGTTTTGAGTAACATAACCACAAAATATAGCTAATTCTAATTATAACAAGGCGTTTGGAGAAAACCGATCGATCGGCCAACTGGGTAGGGAGATATAGTTTTTTGCGATTAGTGACCTTATGACTAGAGGTGGGGAAGAGAGATGTGGAAAACGGGCACAGACCAATAGGGCCCAATGAAGGAACTTTTTTTAAATCTCAAGTAATAACGGAGCTAGAAGTATAAAACCATTAAGAACTAATGAGAGAGAATGTTGAAATGTTTTAATATACAGGGTGCGCCAAACTCAGTGGCCTATTAGAAATATTTAGAAAACGACAAAAGATATGTTTTTGAAAATTTGAGTGTGTTCATAAGAGCTAGTGTTCTAGCGTTTAAAAATATTTTGAAAGGGGCGGTGTTGCCAGATCATCTTGAAACTCCTAGCAACTTTGGAATTTTAAATGAGACACCCTGTATATTATTTTACTTTTTGTTTCTGCTTAATAACACAAAAATTTTTTGTATATAATAGTCTATGCCTATCTCTTATAGTTTTTGAGATATTAATTAATTAGTCATTTTTTGGAGCCAAAACATGATAACCAGAAAATCAAATATTTTTCTGATTAAGGTACCTAGAAAGTTAAAATTTTTACAGACGGTTCTTATAGCATGGTCATCTAGGAATTTTGATGATATATGAAAATATTTTTACACAGAGCGTCACAAAAAAACGTAATCTTCGTAATATAAATAAATGCAAAATTCTCAACTTTTTTAAATGGAACACCCTGTATTTTATTTTCTTAACAAAATCTAGTTTATATTTCCTACCAATAAGTATAACATGTTCCTATACCTATCTCTAACCAATTCGAACTTACAAGGGGTTTAAAAAAATTTATAACTTAATAAAAAGGTTTAAACACATTTAATAGTAGGCTTTGGCAGAATTTGTTCGGAAACAAATGAAAGAGTAAAAATGTCAACCGAGATGTCAACTTAATTTCCTATATTATCTTATATTTAAAAAAATTATTCGTTCTATGGATTTATACGTCACACATTCACATTATTATACTGCAACATATTTCGTTCTATTTTTCTAAACTTTTTTGCTGTTATTGGAGATAAATTGGGATACCATTCATTAAATCGTATACATGTTCTTGATACAATTTTATTACACTCTCCATGTATAAAAAGTAAATTCAAAATTTCTGCATTTGAATAAGAAATATTGGCCATTTTAGTCAATAATTTAAAAACACAGATTATAGACAAAACCAATTAAGATGACATTTTTTCTTTTTCATTTGTTTCCGAAAAAATTCTGCCAAAGCCTACTATTAAATGTGTTTAAACCTTTTTATTAAGTTATTAATTTTTTTAAACCCCTTGTAAGTTCGAATTGGTTAGAGATAGGTATAGGAACATGTTATACTTATTGGTAGGAAATATAAACTAGATTTTTTTAAGAAAATAAAATACAGGGTGTTCCATTTAAAAAAGTTGAGAATTTTGCATTTATTTATATTACGAAGATTACGTTTTTTTGTGACGCTCTGTGTAAAAATATTTTCATATATCATCAAAATTCCTAGATGGCCATGCTATAAGAACCGTCTGTAAAAATTTTAACTTTCTAGGTGCCTTAATCACAAAAATATTTGATTTTCTGGTTGGCATGTTTTGGCCCCAAAAAATGACTAATTAATTAATATCTCAAAAACTATAAGAGATAGGCATAGATTATTATATACAAAAAATGTTTGTGTTATTAAGCAGAAACAAAAAGTAAAATAATATACAGGGTGTCTTATTTAAAATTCCAAAGTTGCTAGGAGTTTCAAGATGATCTGGCAACACCGCCCCTTTCAAAATATTTTTAAACGCTAGAACACTAGCTCTTATGAACACACTCAAATTTTCAAAAACATATCTTTTGTCGTTTTCTAAATATTTCTAATAGGCCACTGAGTTTGACGCACCCTGTATAGATATTAAAAAAATCTGACAAAAATCAGTCAAAAATCTTAGGTAATAACAGTACTAAAAGCCTAGTATGATTTTGTCGTTACAGACGACATTCCCATAGGTGTAGAGCTTTCTAAGTAAATGTTTGATTAAAATTTTCCATTGTTGATATATTTCCAAACATAAATAAAAATAAATAAGCAAGTACAGATATGCCCGAAACAAACAGTACTGAAACTAAGTTGGCGGTGTTTTTATGCGTGCGCTGTCACACTCAAGTTAGCTAGTATAGACCTGTCAAGTAAACCTCAAACAAGTAATTAGTAGGGCCTAATTGTTAAAAATGGTGTTAAGTACAGAGGAGAAAGTGTTTCTGATAGAGCATTATTTTCGCTCATACGGAATGGGCCGACATAATGGTGCAAGTTTGCTATACGTGTCTGATCAATTCACACAACGGTTTAATAAACGTTCTCCAAGTAATGCTGTAATTTTGAAGGTTATTGAAAAGTTCAGAAATACGGGTAGTGTATTGTGCCAACGAAAAGAAAACTCGGGGCGTCCCAGGACAGTTAACAACAACAATAACCATGAACGTGTTTTTGAGCAAATCTTACAAAATCCGAAAGTCAGCCAGGCAAGGACAGCGTTACAACTTGATTTAAAAAGAACTTCCTTTCAAAGAATCCTGAAGGAGCTGGGTGCATGTTCGTATGTGATTCAGGTACATCAACAACTACATCCTCGGGAATATCGCAGTAGAGTGGAATATTGCGCCAGAATTCTCGCGTTACAGTATGAAAATCCTGAATTTTTGAAAAATGTTTGGTTTTCAGACGAAGCACACTTTCACTTGTCAGGCTATGTGAATCGTCGCACAAATCGATTTCTGGGTTTTGCCAGACCCGATGAGGTTCAAGCGGTTCCTTTACATAGTGCAATAGTGAGTGTCTGGTGTGCTGTGTCCGGACACGGAATCATTGGTCCGTACTTCATCGAAGAGAATGGTAGGCAAGTCACACTTAATCAACAGAGGTACAGACACATTTTAACACGATTTATCCCTGATCTACGTCAACTCTATCGTGCACGTAACTTGGCATTTCGAAACCAATTTTTTCAGCAGGACGGGGCAACTTGCCATACTGCTGCCGCAATTCGTCAATTTCTTCAAGAACATTTTCCAAGCAAATTCATTTCACGATTAACTGACTTCCCTTATCCTTCACATTCTCCAGACCTCACACCTCCAGAAGCATGCATTTGTGGCATGGCTAAAAATGCCGTTTTCAAACGGGCACCACAAACCATCGATGAATTAAAGGATGCCGTTAGAGTCTTCTTCGCAGCTCTGAGACAACCCTTATTTAATAACATGACCAGAAACTTAGAACATCGTTATGAAGTCTGTCTTGAACGAGGAGGTGCACATTTAGAACATATAATAAAGTGTCAATAATATGTATTTTTTAAATATATAATACGATTACAAGTTCAGTACTGTTTATTTCGGGCAATACTGTATTAACAATCCCCTTTGCAATAAATTTATAACTATTTGTTTTAGGATATTGGATTTTCGATTAATAACTCATCCAACTTATTAGAATCTGTTACTATGAATGGTCAAACCATCCAAATAACACAGCAGTTCTTGTACTATGTTAGTCACAATGGAACCAAAGATACAGATCCTTCTGGTGCTTATATATTTAGACCGGATGGTGTCGCTATTCCTTTTAATAGTCCTACCATTACGTACAAAGTGCAAGGAGATGTGGTGGATGAAGTTCATCAAAAAGTAAATGATTGGATCACCCAGATAATAAGAGTTTATAAGGGAACTCAAAACTATATTGAATTTGATTGGCTAGTTGGACCTCTAAATATGTAAGTTATCTTTAAAAATTGAAGAAAACTTCAAAATTAATGGTCTGGAATCTTCTTAAATTAAATTAGTGTGTATTTTCCCATTATATTAAAACTGTTTTCTTATATTAAGATAAAGATTTTACTTACCATTACCACCGGACAACTACAACACTGTAGTTCCATTAAAAAGTACCATGATAATTTCTATTTTTAAGGTTTCAGTAAAATAAGTCATTTTGACATGACAAGAACTTTTCTTGAAGCTTGTCAATAACTTAGTAACTATGGAGATGTTAACAAGGTAACGCTACTTTAAGGTAAATAAGCGTCCCGGTACTTTTTAATTGAACTACAGTGTTGCCATAGCTTAGCAACTAGTGAAGATAGAATTTTGTAAATTTGGGATCTTACTAAATTTGACACGCCCAATTCACTGCAATAAAAATAAATCGGGCATTCCATTTAAAATAACAAAATTACTACGTGTAGTGCAAAGCTGAGAAATCTGGCAACTCCGCCAACATCATAATCCAATTCCGCATGCTCCAAAACTCCCACAAACCAAATTTTGTAGGCGGAAATTCAGCAGTTTTAATGATATCAAATTTATTCCAGTTAAAGTCCCCACCCTGAAAATTATATTAGTTTCTAATTCCCTGTAAAGTTCCAGGTTTATTTTGTATAAAACGGCATACTAATATGTCTAAATTCAATTGTTTTTGAGATATTGACGTTCAAAATATAGCATTTTCAGATTTTGACAGGCAATAGTATTGGACCAGCTGATCTCAGAGAATATGGGTTTCACCTCTCTATCTTAGTTTTTATTCTCTATCCAAAGAGGCCAACTTCCGGTTCAACTTGGTAAACCAAAAAAAAAATGTTTTTGGCACATTCTTGAACAACGAGCGAGTTGCTTTGAATCAACATGAGGATTTATAACTACTAAACCCAAAACCCAACGGCTATATTGTCTTTTTTTTTTTTTATGATAAAACACCTGCACTGTAGGAAAAATCCTTTAAGGCGCTCTGGGAGCGGTGCGAGTGTCATTGGGTTTTCACTGTCTAAAAACTCTGTTCCTATTTTGAAGGACTCAAGTACTGTGTCCTTGATCTTCTAATCGTTTAAATGCCATATAAGGTTTTGGATTGGCGAGAAATCTAATAGCCTACAATTATGCAGATTCTCGGTAGTTCTTTTTAAATTCTCCCAGAATTAATAACATATCTGTTTTAATGTAGTAATATTGTTCCATAATTGCACTGAATAAGAAACTCTATCAAACTAAGAAAATACCATTGAATTAGACATCAGAAATATTTTAAAATTTGTCCTCCAACCTCCCTATTGCCGTTTGAATAAAATATTTCCAGCCATTTTTTATATTTTGAATTGTAACCCTTTATAAATCCTTACTCTGTAAATTATGTGGTTGCTAAGAAGACAAAAAATAAAATTAGAGAATTTGTAAAACCTGCAGCTCATTCCGATCGCTAATGAAATGTTTTCATTTTAGCTCAGATAATCATGGAATTGAAATTATAACCAGATTCACTGTAACCAATTTCCAAAATAATAAAACCTTTTACACAGACTCTAATGGAAGGGAAACAATCCAAAGGATATTAAATTACCAACCCACATATTCCTACAATTCCTCAAATGAGCCGATTGCCAGTAACTACTATCCAGTTACATCAAAGATTAATATTATAGATAATGAACAAAAATTAGAAGTTGCGGTTTTAAATGATCGATCACAGGGTGGAAGCAGTTTGGGAGAAGGTCAAATTGAGTTAATGGTATGTAGACATAAAGAATGGCAAATAATGCATAAATATAATATATTTAGGATACCAATATATTCTCAGCAATATTAAATCCAAATTATTTCTACAGGGTGATTCCTAAGTTGATACTTGTTTTTTAGCTGCGTATAAGAGGCATTAAAATAAACAACATTTTCAAATACCTTTTTTCAAAAAACTCAAAAATAAAGTACTTATATTCATTTATACGAATCAAATACGTTCTGCCTAACTTGTCCGTTAAATAACATTAAGAAAACTTCTGGGTGTTGGATGAGCCCGCAAGGGAAAGCGTTCTGCGTATAATCTTGAAGCACTTTGACATATTTACAGTAAATTATTACCACCTTATCTATTAATTCATTGTTTTCAAATTTTACCATTTTCACGTACTAATAATTTAAAATTAACTTGCTTCAGAAAAACACACCGCACCGGATTGTTTAAGACTACCCGTATGACTAATACTAATAAGAGATAAGAAATACAACAGAAACTATAGCGGGGTATGTTTTGATGCCAGGCCCCCACTTAGATTTTTTACTTCTCTATCTCGACTATTTTTGAGTTTTTTGAAAAAAGGTATTTGAAAAAGTTGTTTATTTTAATGCCTTCTATACACAGCTAAAACAGAAGTATCAACTTAGGAATCACCCTGTATAAAACAAAACCCTGTGTAACTAAACTAAACTTAGGTTTTATTAGGCAAAGATTTTAAATAATAATTAACTCACCGGGCAGGATTAAAACATCAATTAAATTAGCCTAAATAATTTACTCACCAGTGGCGGCTTCTCCTTGAGGCCACAAATACGATAATTTTATTTCATCATGTTTGGATAATTCTTTTTATTAAGAAAACCTTTACATAAAATAAAATATAGCATTTCTAAAAAAAGAAAGTGGTAGAGTCTTTGGTCTATTTCTTTTTGATTGCGAACGATGACAGAAACCCGTTTTACAATAAAAAAATGCAAGAATTTTCATTTTTGACAAGTTGAAAAAGTAAGGTTAGGGATTTACGTCATAACTGACATTTTGTTGTTTAGCGGTTAGAATTTTAAATTAACACTTGTTAAGGCCGCTTTACAGTTTGCAATTTTTCTTTCACGCAAGAAAAGATTGCCCAGGAGTATGCGCAGAACAAGGCTAATGATCAGCTGGCACAATTTGTATTGCTTGCAAGAAATATAACTCGGACCGTATTTTTATTGCCATTGCAAGCGCAATTCTGAGGATTTTCTGGTGATTTATGAGACACCAAACTAAATATAAAAATCCCTGACATTTATTTATGTTTTTTCTAACCTATAGCGGGTACGTTTTGTTTTTGTTGGTTTGCTCTCATATCTTGTAATGATATTTTGTTAAAATGAATGCACAAAAAGCGCCGGTAAGTCAGTCCAAATGTATTTTTATTTTAATGGTTGGCAAGTGGTACATCACCTACGATCTTGGCAAGTCATTGCACGCTGTAAAACGAAATGAAATTTTTATTGCCGCAATATTAATTGCTGCAAGACAACTTGCGTGAAAAAAAAATTGCAAACTGTAAAGCGGCCTTTAAGAAGATGAATTTTTAGGTTATGTCACAATGTTTGGCGTTTGGCATGGCCTTCTATATTTTGTCGATAAATCGGGCATCCTTTTTGCTTCAACACAAAGTAGGCATAGGTTTACTATTTTATGTTGCAGAAAACCGTGAAATTAACCGATTTTATGTACAGAAAGTTAATAGATTGTTTGTTTCGTAATATAACTAGAGCTAAAAGTTATTTTTAATTGCTGACAGGTTTATAATTAGCATATATTTGCCAGAAATCAATCGACGGAAATTTCTTATTCTTCTTCTGTGATTAAAAAAAAAGACCTTTAATAAGTTGGCTATGCATTTATGTAGTGTAAATTTGTCCATGATTTAACCAATTAGGTGAATTTTTGTTCAATTTTTTTTTCTGTCATTGTTCGCAATCGAAAAGAAATAGACCATAGTGTCCTTATAAGTAAAATAGAAAGTTTTAGCAGCAGCCGGACAAAGTAGTGCATCTATCTTTTACATCAAAGTACACAGGAACGCCAAAGGTAATGGGTTCCCTGGGGCTTACAGGTTATGGCTTTCTGATGAGTCCTGAAAAGGACGAAACAGCCTGTCATTGTCTATCTGTGCCCCAGGAAACCCATTACCTTTTACGCATCTGTGCACTTTAATTCAAAAGATAGATGTACTACTTTGTTCGCCTGCCGATAAAACTTTCTTTCTATAGCATTTCTTATCTTAAACGAATAATAAAGTTGTGTTTTAATCTAAATGTTTCAAAATATGAACGATATCTCTTGAAAATCAATACCAATATAAAGTTTATGATCGAAAAAGTGACTCTTTTTACATCAATTAAATTACGCTTGTATTGAATGTTACATTTAAGTGGTAGCTATTACTTGGATTAAGGATTTGTTTTATTTTTTATGTAAACCATTTGTAGACCTATGGCTTAGGATATATTACTGATATTTAATTGCATGATGCTTATCTATTTTAGGTACACAGACGCACCCTTAGAGATGACAATAAGGGTGTTGGGGAACCTCTGAATGAAACTGAATTTGGGCAAGGGATCGTTACTAGGGGGCAGCATTATTTAATCGTAGGGCCCACTTCGCAATTACTTACTGATGGTATGTGTTCTAATATTTTTTGTTTGGCTAGTATCACGTCATGGATGTGGCTATTTCCATTATTCCAATGACAATTTCTTTAAATAAGAATAATTTGATTTGCGCATGTGTATTATATTCCTAAATATTTTTAGGTAAAACTCTTACTGCTCAACAACGCATAGTTGCTCAACAAAAGTTACTTCAACCATGGGTTGGTATTGGAGATGCAAGTCAGATTACTGATTCAGTGATAAGTCAATTAGTTAATTCTACAGTAAGTATTTTCAAGCTTAGCGACGAATTATACATTTGATTTTTGAAACCTTTTTAATTTGTACCAAGTTCGGCTAAATATTAATTACTGAAGCGAAATTAGCTGCAGTTTTAAATTAATAAAGTTAGAATTTGCCAAGTTATTAAAGTAGGAAAAGAAGTATGGCCAAAGTTGGCAAAAATTTGTTTTTATCTTATAATAATTTATTAACCAAAATTATTTAAATCGAAAATTATAGGTAATTATCTAGGTTCTTAGATAGTTTGGTTACCTGGTAATTTTGAACCAATCAGATGTTCGCATTCATAACAAAAAAAGTGTAAGATTTTCATATAACTAAAAACCGGATTTTATGCAAATGCATATTTAATGCATATTTGCATATATTTGCACTTTTTATTATATATATATACACCTATCGTTTTCGAAATATTATAAATAAAACCATACATTGTTAAATATCTCTGAATATAATTAAAGATATGGTTATAATTTAAAATAAAATAAAAACTTTTCTTTTAGTATTCAGCCCTCAGAGAGAAACTTCCAGAAAACATAAATATATTGACTTTAGAACCATGGACTGGTTCTAGTTATTTACTACGCTTGGAACATATTTTGGAAAAAGATGAAGATCCAAATCTTTCAAAAGATACAACTATTGATTTACAGGTAAATGTTTGAGTAATAAATTCAACACTTAAAAGTTTTATCTACAGGAAACGTACCGGCTGTACAACTAAAAAGGGAAGCCAGCCGTACATCTTTCAGAAAAAAAATCTTATTAGAAATAATATGGCCAAAGGCAATCGCTGGAATTTACTTTTAACATTCTTAGATAGCCGCTCAAGGGCGTAATACTAATGCTCAACTAAGAAAACGGAGATTTCTTTTTAATATGCCTAATTAAGCGTTATTGTATGGGCCTTGAAAAACTTGTGAGCAACTTTGTTTAAGTACTAAGTGCTTCAGCTTCTCAAATAAAGGAGTGGGGTTCAAATAAATATTTTTTTGGAAAATTAGCTATGGCTGTGTACAGGGACATTATTTTAAGTGTCTCACCCGATTGGCGACTTTGCTATTGACCACAATAAAAAAACAATTATGTATTCCCTAACAGCTTTTAGTGAAGAAGCCAAATTTGATGTCAAAAATAATCTATGTTTACAAATTTGACAGATACGACGCCATATTGAATTTTCTTAAATGGCAACCCTACCTTATAGTAAGCCAGCTGTATTGGCCTATTTGTTCCAACATTAAAAATGTATAATTGTCAATATTTATTTTCAGCCGTTCCGGAGATACGAGGCTTCGAAGTTGGTGATTTTGTTATCATCAAATTAACAAAAGCTTTGAGATTAGAAACTCAATTTTTTTTGGAGAAACGTAATTTTTTATAACGGAGCCACCCATGCTATTGTCAAATATGTCAGATGTCAAAAAATGACAGTTACGACGCCATTTTGAATTTTTTTAAATGGCAACCCACATTTATTACTACACCAATGTATTGCATTTCGCGATCCGATTTCAAAAATATATAGTTGTCGATATTTATTTCCAACCCTTACCGAAATACGACCTTATCAAAAACTGCATCGTATGATTATGTGTTTTAAGTATCTCACCCCATTAAAAAATAGAAGCTTTGTGATTTGAATTTGAAATTGATTTTTTAATCACAAAGCTTCTATTATTTAATGGGGTGAGATACTTAAAACACATAATCATACGATGCTGTTTTTGATACGGTCGTATTTCAGTAAGGGTTGGAAATAAATATCGACAACTATGAATTTTTGAAATCGGATCGCGAAATGCAATACATTGGTGTAGTTATAAATGTGGGTTGCCATTAAAAAAAAATCAAAATGGCGTCGTAACTGTCATTTTTTGACATCTGACATATATGACAATAGCATGGGTGGCTCCGCCATAAGAAATTACGTATATTCAGAAAAAATTGATTTTTTAATCACAAAGCTTCTATTTTTTAATGGGGTGAGATACTTAAAACACATAATCATACGATGCAGTTTTTGATAAGGTCGTATTTCGGTAAGGGTTGAAAATAAATATCGACAACTATATATTTTTGAAATCGGATCGCGAAATGCAATACATTGGTGTAGTTATAAATATGATTTGCCATTTAAAAAAATTCAAAATTGCGTCGTAACTGTCATTTTCTGACATCTGACATATTTGACAATAGCATGGGTGGCTCCGTTATAAAAAATTACGTTTCTCCAGAAAAAATTGAGTTTCTAATCTCAAAGCTTCTGTTAATTCGATGATAACAAAATCACCAACTTCGAAGCCTCGTATCTCCGGAACGGCTGAAAATAGATATTGACAATTATACATTTTTAATGTTGGAACAAATAGGCGAATGCAGCGGGCTTACTATAAGGTAGGGTTGCCATTTAAGAAAATCCAATATGGCGTCATATCTGTCAAATTTGTAAACATAGATTTTTTTTGACATCAAATTTGGCTTCTTCACTAAAAGCTGTTAGGGAATACATAATTTTTTTTTTATTGTGGTCGATAGCAAAGTCGCCAATCGGGTGAGACACTTAAAATAATGTCCCTGTACACATTGGGTAGAATTGAAGAAAGAGAATTTGTATTATATGTAAATACTTCTTTTATTAATATTGTTGAAGAGCGCTTTCGGCTTTCGCCATCATCAGTGATATCTGAAAGCGAGAACGGTAGGTTAAATAATAGATATATATATAATTCAAAAAATTTAAAACATTCTGTTGATTTAATAGGTATTTATGCCATCAGTTACGAAATGCCTAATTTTGTGTAACGCGTGAGATTTTTTCGGAACGAACGAAGTGAGTTTCGCAAAAACTTACAAGTTACACAAAATTTCATTTCGTAACGTATTGCATACAAGATTTTTTCTAATTTTGAAGAAAGTAATAAAAAAATAAAATTTAATATAGGTAATTGATAAAAATTTGGAAAACATAAATTTAGTTTTTCTAATTTTGACATATAACTGATGTCATAAATAGCTATTGTTGCTGTTACTTCATGTTAGTTGTCAGTTTGACATTTTGTAAAAAAGTCTAGACGAAAGGTTTTTAGCGAGATTGATATATTTTTAGTTTTGTTGCGGAGGGATATGTTGAAAATTCCATGAATAATAAAACACTTATAGCGCAAGAAATATTTGTTGAAACATCTAATGCAATGTGCGTCGCTTCCCAAATAACAGCAAGTTCGAGCAATGAAAAAAATATGTCGTCGGGAATTAATTTGAATAATTACAATAATTGTGTTATCAATATTTATAATAATTAATTAATTTATAATTTATGTTTTTAACTTGTATTATAACAGTTTAATAAATAGAATAATTCTTTTTGTCACTAATTTTCAAATACATTTTTCGTCACCAATTGCATAAAATTTTACTTTATGCAACTAGTTACAAAAAGTAAGACGTTTCATAATGTCAATCAGTTTTAAAAAGTGTCACTTTATACGTCAAAATTAGAAAAAATATCTTTCGAAACGCAGTTTGAATTCAATAAACTCCGCCAAAACATGTCAAGGATATGCATTCATTATTCACAATAAGCACCTTAAAACTCATTACATCTTTCTTTTCATATAAAAATAAAAGGATACATTTTTAATTATTCTGTAACCTCATCTCGAATTTTTGATTTCTTTGGTTTACTTGTTCGTTGCTTTTACCACTGTCAGCATGTTTTTTTAAATCAAGGATGGATTATGTTTTGTTTCGTATTGTCTTTTTTACCATTTTAATATTGTTTTAAAATAATAAGTGGAAATGCCATCCTACCTAAATGAGGATTTTATTGTATAATTATGGACGAGTGAGTATTGAAAACCAAATTTTAGATCTTTTAAATCAACAGAACGTTTTAAATTCTTTGAATTCCACAAATTCATTTCAAAAAATTCTATTATTTAACCTATCATTATAAAAAAAATCCATTCTCACTTTCAGATAGCACTGATGATGGCGAAAGCGAAAACGCTCTGCTACAATACAATTAAAAGAAGTACTTACACGTAATACAAATTCTCTTTTCTTCAATCCTACTCTACTTGTACACAGCCATAGCTAATTTTCCAAAAAATATTTATTTAAACCCCACTACTCTATTTGAGGAGCTAAAGCACTTAGTGCTTAAACAAAGTTGCTCACAAGTTTTTCAAGGCCCATTCAATAAGGCTTAGTTAGGCTTTTTTAAATATTTTTTTAGCAAAGAGCAAGCAACTTCGGTTAGGGGCAGTGAAAATTATCAAACTTGATCTCATTTAATTGTTTTATCATTTGCAATATAATATATTTATTTTTAATATATTAGAGGGCTTCGTTTAAAACATAATTAAAATTTACTGTTTTTCCTAAATATTTTAAAGTAAACCATAATATGTAAGATTTAACCATAAAGATTTTTCAAAAAACATTTGATATTAAAAACAATTTAATAAAAAAAAATTTCTACTGACGTTTTATAATAACCTCTTTTTGATTGTCATTATGGTTTTTTAATAACCTCCTTTTAGGCGCAGCGCGCTTAAAAAACCTTTAAGCACGTTACCAGGAGCAACGTGCTTAAAAGTAACACAGGTAATTATTTATAATTAAAACGTAACCACAGACTAGGTATAATTTAATTTTTTTTTGGCAAGTGTCAATTTTTGAAAGGGGCAAATGAAACATAGGTAATAAAATGTTAGTAAAATAAATTAAGTTTTTTATTATAAAACCTCAGTAGAAAAAATATTGTATACAACTCGTTACGAAACAATGTATTTTAGTCACTTTGACGTGTTGTCCAACTCGGCTTCGCCTCGTAGGAAAATTCACGTCGCGTGCCTAAATGACACTTATTTCGTTACTTGTTGTATAAATAGCTATTTTCTATATGTTCAATATTTTTTTTTTAATTTAAAATAACAACTGCACAATTAAGTTTCTATCGGTATAATTTGTAATCAATTGACCCACTAAAATATACTGTTCAGTCGTTGGTAGTCTAAATGGCGTTTATCTTAAAAGCATCAAACAAAAATTACCTTACGTTGTATTTTAATAAAATAATTCTCTTTAGGCTTTGTTTGCTAATTTTACCGTCAACAATGTCGTTGAAACAACCCTGGGAGCTAACAGAAGATTGGATTCGATAAAGAAAAAATATGACTGGAGCTATACAGGACAAAAAATAAACAATATTAAATATGGCCTAAAAGAAAATCAAGTTGTTCTTTCTTCCATGGATATTAAGACATTTATTGTAGAGTTAAGTAATAATTAATTTTATTTTTGTAAATCTGTCTTTGAAATAAATGTATATTTTAAACTATTACTGTCTGATTATTTGAGTAATTGCTATATTATAATGTTCACTAAAGGTAATTGATACTCTAAGGTCCAATTTTATAAAGTCCTCTTATACTATACCTTAGTTTAAAACTAGAATTAAACTGAAGAATAATTCTAAAATCGTAAAAATGCAAGTACTATGGTCTATTTCTTTTCGATTGCGAACGATGACAGAAACCCGTTTTACAATAAAAAAATGCAAGAATTTTCATTTTTGACAAGTTGAAAAAGTAAGGTTAGGGATTTACGTCATAACTGACATTTTGTTGTTTACTGTTTATAGCGGTTAGAATTTTAAATTAATACTTGTTAAGGCCGCTTTACAGTTTGTTTGCAATTTTTCTTTCACAAAAGAAAACATTGCCCGGGAGTATGCGCAGAACGAGGCTAATGATCAGCTGGCGCAATTTGTATTGCTTGCAAGAAATATAACTAGGACCGTATTTTTATTGCCATTGCAAGTGAACCTTCTTCTTGCCAGGGCATTCACATAGAAAATGTTGAATACTTTATTAATAATACTTACTTAATACCTATTAGGTCCGTTGTGATACCACACGTGTTCCGTAGAACCCACCTTCATCAGATCTCTGATGGTTAGTGCGTACGCCGCAGAAGGATATTAACAACTTATTCAAACCAGCCACAACTGTTCAAAAGCCTGCCCAATCGTCCAAGTTGTAAGTTACTTAGCTCCTCCAGGCTATCGAAAGATGGTTCACCCAGAGCAGTGAACCTTCTTCTTGCCAGGGCATTCACATAGAAAATGTTGAATACTTTCTTCCTCTTTCTTATCTCTGCAACTTCTGCAGAAGTCATTAGTGGGTATTTGCATACATTCGACATATCTACCGAAGAGGCAATGTCCGGTAACAACCGCAGTAATATTTTTCACGTCTTTCTGACTGTGTCTCAATAGCTCTGCGGTTCTCTTTTTATCGAATGTGGGCCACAGTTGCCTGGATGTACTACAGGTTATCAACTCTGTCCATCTGTTGCAAGCTGCTTGGCCGTGTAATCAATCTCCTCTTTGACTAATCCCAGTGGTTTATTCACCGTATTGGCCTCGTTTATGACAAGAATATTATAATACAATATCATTTCGATTCGTTCGTTAAAATAAATAAAAAGTTTATTTGGTTTAAACCAGATTGGACTCTTGAATATGTTATCACTTATCACACAAATGATCCTTTAATTTCCTGACATTAAAATACCTAGGGTAGAATTAGGTAAACAAACTATCTAAATTGTACATTGGAACGCATTTTTTTTTTCGATTAATAAAAACAAACCTTTTTTTTGCCTCTCTTATTTCTGGTTTCCCCACATAAGCATTTTTTATGTTAATTTGGTTTAAGTCAAAATTTTTTCCGCCTGGTGAAATTCTGGTTGTTTAAAGTTCAAAAAAAGTTTCTGTTTATCTTTGTACGCGGACTGTAATTTTTTGTTAACTTTGACGATTTTCGCCCTACCTTCGATAGTGTAGTTGCGACTTACGATTTCGTTGTTTAATCCGTTGTTTGATTGTCTTTTGTGTAAGAGCAATCCGTCGGTCGACCGATTTTTATTCAGAAAATTTAAGGTTTTTAGAAAATTAAGGAACAAATCTGACTTTAATTTTTTAAATCCAAAAATATTTAAAAGGAATTATTTTTTTACTAATCTGATGATACTTGCAGAATGCAAATTGGAGGGCTGCCGGGTTGCAGCCTCCCTTCCCCCCCCCCCCCCCTAGCCTAGGAGCTCGGGTCTAAAAGTCTAATTTCAACCTAATTTTTTGTCTCACGCTTGGACTCTTAATTGTAATTTTTTAAACAATGTATTCTTGGCACGTTTATTTTTATATAGAGATTAAGGTATCGACTCATATCGTTTTAGTTATTGATTTATGATGCAATTTTGTAGGAAAATGAGTAAAAATAACAATATTTTATAGTATTTTTCAATTATATACTTGTGTGTTCCCTTTCCCCTTTTTGGAGCTATTTTAAATTAACAACAATATAATCCAATGCAATAAAATATTTTTACATCAAACACAAAACACAATTAGGTATTTATTTTTAAAGCGAAAAATTAAAGTAAAAATTTTAATTGAAACATTAAAAAATGTGATAATTTATAAAAAAAAATAGTGCGGGAAGAAACGAGCTTTTTTATGAATATAAAAAACGGCACTTAAGAAGGTGTATTTCAAAACCTAAGCTCCTAAAAATACATGATTTCTGAAAAAATCATCGATTTTGGTGTGGTAAGCGATATTTACTTTATTTTTAATCATGAAAAACCGAGCCCGAAAAACGCTGGTTAGAGTCTTATGTTAAAATATTGGATTGACACCAATATTAATATTTTCACAAATATAAAAAATGTTTTTTTTTTAATAAAGAGCCAGCTAGGAATATCAATAAAAGTAAAAAAAAACATTTACAGAAACAAATTAAATCCAATCAAGCAGAGGGGCAGAGGTAATAATTACATTTTTGAAATTTAATAGTAGTTTTATTTTAAATGAAAAATTTTCGCCTGCGGCGCTTTTCCTTCTTCTTCCCTAGGTACAATATCATAAAATACATGTACTCCCGACTGTTGACAAGTGTCACTGTGTATAGTCTTTATTGTTACAAATTTTACGTACAATTTCAAACCTACAAAATCATAATAATACCTTTTAACAAAAATAAATTTTGTTCAGTTTAACTACATTTTGGTAAGCTTGACAATCGACAACAGCCAATGCAAATAAAGCGCGCCAATTTGCAGTTCGAGCGAAGCCGAGCCAAATCGATGGAATGACATTTGTCAAATCTAGGTTATAATTCGGTAAATCGGGGTTTATTTGCAGTTTGATTAGTGTTGTAAGTATGTGAAATTTATGGGCAATGGTTAGATATTATATCGTGCTTACAAAATAGGCTAATTTCTTTCCAAATATTCTTTATCACCAGTAAGTGTATCCTGTCAATTCTAGTGTCATTTTAGCCAACAGAGGCGACCCGCCCAGGTAATTTAAAATATAGAAACAGGACGTATTCCCAAAATGTCCCAAACTTTTAATGCAGGAAGAAAGGTGGGTAAATTAAATATTACAAAATTGTGGAAATCATTGGAATTAGCAAGACACCGAATTCTTTCACACCAACTTATTTTAAAAGTAATTTAATATCGTAGAACACAAATCTTAATTTTTTTTTTGCGGTTTCAACCAAGTTTTGAGAAAATAAGGAAAAAAAGTGATGGTGATGGTTAATTTTTTCTATTTATTTTCCTACATTTTTTTTTGTTATTACTGATATATTGATTTGTATACCACAATACACAGTATTTTTGTAAATTAATATCTAAAATTACCAAAAAAAATAGTAAGAAAACCACCATATTCATTAATGAATAGTTACAAATTTTCTTACAATTCTACCTTTACTACGTCCATTTATCATTAATTGCTATGTTCAATAGTTAGACGTAAAATATAAATATTCATATTTTTTCAATTTTACCTGTTTTTATATCTGTATATTAAAAAAGGATAAACTAGTGAGTACACGTGGTTTGGATCCCACGCTAAGCTGCAGATCCCATATGGCTAACATTACCCAGGCGATAAAGGATACAATGTGCTTTAAGAGGCCCAAGGGTCTAAGTATACTGGCTCTCTCGCCTACTCCTGTTACAATGATTAAAAAAACTGTATATACATGTAGATAATACAAACAAAAAGCGAACTCTCAGTATATGCCTAATTTTTTACGTCTTGACATCCATCACACTTATTATGCTAAAGAATAATAAGAAAAAAATGTATGTCTCTACGCTACTGAGTTTAGAATAGTAACTACTTATTCTTATCGAATATGTAGTCATGAGGCGGAGGCATTTTTATGAATAAACGTATTTGTCCATCTATAATAGGTTATCGGGTGATATAATTTTTAATACCATACCATGATGACATAAAAAGGAAACATTTTAACAGAGCTTCCATAACCTCGCTTAAAAATTGTAGTCAAAATAAATAAATAAATAAATAAATAAAAATGCCTTTATATTACGTAAAAAAGAATAACACAATGAAAGTTGAAAGGGTGGCGGTATTCAACTACGTTGCTCATACAACCACCCAAATAATAAATAATATTATATGCTAAAAATACTAAAAATAATTACATTAAAACGCTAGAGTATACATAGTGGTTTTAAGCTATTAGGGGATCTCTCTTATGTTTAATAAATAGTTTTAAGAGTCTGCTAAAAGACTCAAGGGTGGGGGCTCCCTTGACATTAGCAGGTAAAAGCGGTATAAAGCAAAATACACCATTATTACTCCAAAGGGTTGTGAACAAGTTATAAACTATTTTACAAGAATATAGTTACATAATAAAATTTTACTTTATTCTTCTAAAAGATAGAAACAATAATTCATATTTTATTTTAAAAGAAAAGTGTTGTATTTTGGTCGGTACCTGTGTTTATCCAAATGTAATACTTAGCTTTAAATAAAATATACACTAAATCGAAACAAAACCTTTTTAAAACACACTTTTAATGTGAACTACCGAACAGCTAAAGATAAACTAAAATGTATTAGTTTTCGTGGAAACTTCCTCAGCACATTGCAAAAAACCCGGAGTTCCATGTTGTCAGCGTTTGACTGCTTTAGTGCTAATATAAAACAAGGAAAAAATCGATTTTTTGAAGATGTAACGCTTTCGTTCCGAATATTCGATGTATTTACTATAAGAATAAGCCGGTAGGCAGCGCTCGACCCGTAGAACGTTTAGTTAAGAAGAGAGCCTAAAAACTATTAAAATACCAGAAAGGACGTTTCCTTTTGTTTTGCCAGATCGATTTTCAAACGCATTTCGGACTATAGTGGGTCATCAGTAAAGTTAGGATCTGACGGTTTCTCAATTTTTACTGCATATTCTACCTGGTCAAGCATATTTTCTTTCATTAAAACAAATAACTCTACTGAAATATTGATCAAAAACAATAAAACAAACTAAGACTATAAATGCGGTGTTTATAAATTGACATGTCTAGATTGCCCCAAAACATTCATAGGCCAATCTGGTAGAAGGTTTTGAAAAATAATTAAAGAAGATAGTTCCAGCTTAACTTTGGAAAAACCCGACTCTCTATGCAAATCATTTCTCCAGCCATATTTTCATAATAAATTAAAATGATAAAATAAGTTTTTTTTTCCACCTGTAAAATAATCCATGACAACTAGTTATTTGAGTATTGTCAGTCTGTCAGTTCGAATAAAATAAGGATTTTCCACCTGTAAAATAATCCATTTTTTTTGTTCTGGCACCGAAAGTAATACTTTACATAGCTAGCAACGTATAATATTCACTTTCGTTATCTGTCGTGTTGCGGCCCAAAAGTTAATTTATTTATACAGTAGTAGAAAAATGATATTTTATCGGTTCAGTTAACTAAAATAGTAAATTTATTCAGTTCCTCTAGTGTAAAGGAAACAGCAAATATCCATGTGGGAGTAAAAATAGTATATTACATAGCAAGTGATGAAGGTGATACTTTTCAAACGAGGAGATATTTAGCACGAGGCGCCAGCCGAGTGCGGAAATTCTCCGAGTTTTAGAATAATCAATTGCACACGAGTAATGTACACTATTTTTCCCACGACCACAAAGAGTTATCAATAAAGCCAACTAACACAGCACTAATGTGGAAATTAGCATACTAAAGATTATGTTCCACTTAATATCTGGTTTAATAGTTTTTCAATAGGCTTTTCCTTTATTTCTAGTTTAACTTTTTCATTTTTTAAATTTTAATAATAGGAAGAATTAATCCTGGATTGACTTTTAGATTAACCAGAATAAAAAATTTTAAATTTAATTCGTAATTAATTAAACATAAATTTAAAAAATCTACCCAACAAGGAAGATTTCAATAATTCAAAATAATTCTATAAATTATTTAATATTTTATTATTAATTTAATATATAAGTCGTCAAATACTCCTAATGGGATTTGAACGTGTGACCTTGCGATCTGTAGGCTAGAGCTCTATTATCTACGCTATCGCTACCGATAAAGATTTGTTGTTTAATACATGACACTCTCGATTTTCCAGTATATTATATTATTAACATTTTTTATAATTTCAGATAGCGTATTTTCAAACTTTAATTCTGAATCACTCGACAAATACATGATAAATAAGTTAAACACTTTACAATTACTGCCCTCTAAAATTTGTTCTTTTTATTAAATAGGAGTTGTCTGTCAAATTGGCACCATATGTTTAAATTAAATAGTGTGCCTTGATATTTCATAAAAAAAAATTTCAACACGCATGTTATATACGGCGCTTTCTAGCCAAATTAACCGTGCTTTTTTTTCTCATTTTCATAGGTAGTCGTAGAAAAAAAATATTACTAGACACTACCTACTGTCATGCGATGCGGTAGGTACTTTCAGAGAGTTGATTAGTGCATGTTAAATGTAATCATTTTTTGCCATCCACTGTCACCGAATTTCTCCAATGTGGTAAATATAATGTGCTTTAGTTTAAAGATAATAAAATATACATTAAATTGTCTTTTTTATGTAATGGATGTTCAGATTTAACTTTTATTTTTGAAATATGCAGTATAAATCTTTAGAAATCATTTTCTCCCAATGAAGGTTATGAATGAAAGTAATGATATCTATTACATGGTAAACAACTTATCTATTCGGGAATATCAAATATAGCTGTACCGGGTGAGTCAACGATTGCGCGAAGCAATTTTATGGCTTGAAGATAAAATTTGTCGACAATAAGCTTTTGTGTTAAGATATGGTTGGATATCAGGCACATTTTAAAAATATTTTGAATTATACAGGGTGCGCCCAAAAAGTAGGGTGTCAAAAAGGTACATTTTTTTAAATGGAACACCCTATATATTGTATTATTTTCTGATTCCTCGCAAAGTTTTACTCTTATTTCGTAAATGTGAAATGTCTAGAGTCAATAGTTTTTGAGATATTGAAGTTTAAAATATGGCATTTTCAGACTTTGACAGGCTGTAACATTGGAACGGTTCATCTTAGAGAAAAATGGTTTTCACCTCCCTATCTAAATTTTTTATTCCCTATCTAAACGTTACTATTTCCGGTTTAACATGTTAAACCGTTAAAACCGGTTTTTTTGGTTTAACATGGTAAACCGCAGGTTGGTTTCTTTGAATAGAGAATAAAAAACTAAGATAGGAAGGTAAAAATCATTTTTCTCTAAGATGAACCGTTCCAATGCTACAGCCTGTCAAAGTCTGAAAATGCCATATTTTAACCGTCAATATCTCAAGAACTATTGAATTAAGACATATGACATTTACAAAATAAGCGTAGAATTTTGTGAGGAATAAGAAAATAATACAATATATAGGGTGTCCCATTTAAAAAAATGTACCTTTTTGACACCTTACATTTTGGGCGCACCCTGTATAATTCAAAATATTTTTAAAATGTGCCTGATATCCAACCATACATTAAGATAAAAGTTTATTGTCGACAAATTTTATCTTCAAGGCATAAAATTACTCCGCGCAATCGTTGACTTACCTGGTACCTTTTTCTATTAAATTTTACAACAGCCTGCAACAATTCTTTAAATATTTATCTAGCCTTCGTTAATAGCACACAAGTCAAATGTACAGTATATTGGTTTATAACTTTTTTATAAAAAAAATATTTTTAAATCCCAATTTGGTTATTTTTTCGTAAACGACAACGACAAAAAGAGTGGAAAATATCCGATACCGATGGTAATAGAACACAGTATCCCGTTTTAGCCGACTACTCCATTTTGGCCCACTTTCCCCTACTCATTCCGATGCAATAATTAAAAGTCATTATCGCTTTAAAACTATGATAAAATGAATTTGGTATTTGTCAGGTAAATTGAAGCATAGTCTATGCAGGTCTATAGAAGATTAAGGTAAGATTTATTTAATTAACTTGATTATTTTATTTTTGATTATTATAGGTCATTTTGAAGTAGTGCTCTTTTGGATTTAATCAAAAATAAACTCGTGCAGATACAATATGACACGTTTTCAAGCAGAGTTATCGGTCATTTTAAAACACGTCTTGTTAGATTACCCCCTAAAAAAACCCTAGACCCAGGGTCTATTTACCCAATAGGCCCGGGCCTAAGGCTCCGCTTTCAGAGGGGCCCCGCGCTGGGACTGGGCGATACCTTATTTACAAAACTGAGATGCTACTAAACTTTTTTATTATATAAAAATATTTTATAAAATCTAAAATGATCGACAGATTTACTTATTAATGTATGCAGAACAAAAAACAATCGTCAAACATCCTGACGCGGACTGTTTGTCGAAAAATTATTGTTATTATAAATTTAAAGAAAAATAATACTATTATTATAAACAAGCAGTCACCGATGTACACTTGCAGGTATTTGTTCAATCACACGCCTCCACGATGCTTCTTTATAATTTCTTAGAAAATGTGATATAACGGCACAAAGGAAGACGAACATATTATCAAATCATTGTGCCGCTTACTGTAGTCTAGCAGGCGAGACCCTTGGATCCTGGTGATTTTTTTAAAAGTCACTTTTGATTCCGCCTATCGTGGCCACGTTTTTTTTTGCTGGTTACCCTTCCCTGCCCGCCTGAAATTAGTTCTATGGGCGCCCTTTATTTGGCGCCCTGAATTCCGCAACGGAAATAACTGAGATCGCTTATAACTAAAAATAGGCCCTACTTAGACCCGTTTTGGCCTAAATCAGAGGTTGACAAAAAAAAACTGAGAATTGATTGGTTAATTAATTAATTGATTGTGCTGTGGGTGGATGTCAAAAAAGTAAAGTTGGCCAATGAAAAAAGTGATTCCATCCAACTTTACTTTTTTGACATCCACTCACAGCATAAGAAACCAATCCATTCCCACTTATTTTATTTAGAAAACTCTCGGAGTGGTAAAAATAAAAAGAAAATTAATATATTTTTTTATATTGTATATATTCAAATATGTAATTCTCTCGACACGTTGCACTGAATATAGAATATGCAAGTTTTTACAAGTAACAGTCGCTGAGCTTCTTAAAATATTATCTGCCCACATTGATAGAAGTCAAGCCAACATTTTAGTTCTTCACTATCGAAACCAGATACATTTTCGTGGACCCCAGCTTACGTATTGTGAACCCCCATTCTTTGTCACGCCAACGTACACCCCCGTCGAGTCTCCCGTGCCGTGGACCCCTCAAACATTTAACAAAATAAATATCTGTGGATTGTCAGCAGCACCTCGAGTCAATCAATCAACAGAATTGGAAGAAATTCTGTTAAGACCTTTTTACATTAGGTATTTTAAGTAAAATTGTCTGAAAGCATACACTTTGATGACTTTTTAATAGGTTGATGCCATTTTTTTCATTTGCTTGCACCTGCGACTTACACCTAATCTAAATGGGCCTTTAGAACGATGACTCGTATTTTTTTATAGTTTCTAAGCTCTCGTTTTCTAATCAAATTATCGGTACAAGATGACATTGTCGTTTAATTGGCCACTCAACTAAAAATTAAAGAAATCTTAAATTCCCAAGGAATGATGACGTTAAATTTAAGTGTTTTCAAGCGCGATCCTTTCGCGTTATCTTTAGACTTGTTTTTCGAAAAGTTTTATGTTACCTTAGAATAATCATTATTATTAAAATATACTCTTAACTCTCATTAAAGATGATTATGCTAAATATAATTAATTCGGATATTCAGAAGGAAAGAAATGAGAACTCAAAGTCTTCCTCCACTATTATATTAATAAAAAACGTATTTTAAAATAGAAATAATCTACATGTTTCTAATCCAGTAGCATTCGTCTTCAGGGAAACAAATTAAATTAAGAAAAAAAGGTAGATATTACCTTAACGGAGCCTTAAGATTATATTATTAGATCAAATAGGTTCAATAAGTAGGACAGTGAGAAAATCATCATCAAAATACTCGTCACACTGTGAAAAGGGAAAGTAGGTTTATAGCTGTGGGCACCATAAGTTAAGTATAGACTCAAAAAATTTAAAAACCATGTGTGAGAAAGAGTATTATCAAGAGAGATGAAGAGTAATCAGAGTAGATATTTAATAATTAATTTAAAAAAGGTTGTGGGCTCGGCATATCAAAAACTATGGGAGTGTGAGGAAGATAAATATTAATAACGAAGTCGTAACTACTCTCCAGAAGGGATATGATCATGTAGGGTTGGGAACAGAAAGCCCTATCTTCCATCTTACAAAAAATATTTTATTAATTACAACCTACGCGTTTCGGCCTACAAGGCCATCATCAAGGCGTAAAGTAATAAGGACAACACATATAGACCACAAGCAGGACGCACCCTAGTCAAAGTAAATGTGTTTTTCGTGTGAAACAATGTGCCAAGTGTTTATTTTTATTAATTGATTTGTTGACTAGGGTGCGTCCTGCTTGTGGTCTATATGTGTTGACCTTATTACTTTACGCCCTGATGATGGCCTTGTAGGCCGAAACGCGTAGGTTGTAATTAATAAAATATGTTTTGTAAGAAGGAAGAAAGGGCTTTCTGTTTCCAACCCTACATGAAAATATTAATAAAGTTTTAAATATTTTATAATTTAATAATAATGCCATCATCAGATGAAAGTCTGACAAATTTTTCGTTATATTAAGTGAATAATAATTTTAAAAACTTACATTCATATGGGCAGCTATTCGAATTATGAGTATGTAGAAAAAAATAGATTTTTGCAGTTTTATTCAATATTTTTTAGTTAAAAATTGAACCTTTTTGGATTTACTTTTTAAAAAAACGCCACTACGTTACCAAAAAGACAGTTGCAAATTGGTGACAGTGTGACAGATTTTCTAAGGTTTAAGAGGGGCGTTAGAAGATGTTAGAAAAAAAAATTAGATAGTGAATGACACCGAAGTGGTATCCATCAGAATAAGCTAGAGACAATAATCACAGAGAAAAAAAATTAGTATTATCCTCAAGCTGTCCCAGAGTAAATGTGCAATTAAAAGGATTATAAAGCTCAGTTAAGTTTTACAAAATATATCCATCTAGAGAGAGAAAGAGAGAGAGAGACAAAGGTTCAAATCAGAGGTGAAAAATTAAGAAATGCTCGAAACGTAATTGAAAATCAAGCACAACACCGTGGATTAAAACAACAGACTGCTGGGTTCACCCTCAGAACTCATATTCGCGTATTTACCTTCCGTTTGTTATGTATCGAATTTAGTCGAATAAAACCGAACGAATGTCAATGTCTAAGTTGAATTTCATAGTCAAGCAATTGCAGCCTCGATGCTCGATGCAGCGGTAAAATCTAAAGAGAGTCCAATTACTGACTTAGCGCAAAACCTCTCTATTTTTCTTAAAATAAAAATTTTACATCAATACAAATACTTGTTCACATTTATTAAAGAATCTGTATAGGTTTATTTAAAATAAATAAACATTGCTTATAATTTTTAAGTATTTTTGAGAGAGGCATTCCGAGAGCCTGATATTGCTAAATAGTGCTAATAATAAATTCCAATATATAATCTTAAAATATAATGGATTGGCAAAAATTATAAATTTTTATTAAATTATTTTTTTATTTTCAGATATATACAACTAAATTATGAAGCTTCTGAGTACTTTATTAATAATAACTTATTTTCTACAAAATGCAAACAGTCATTATTTTCGCCGATTTAAAACAATACGTCGCCCTGTGCCAGTAGGTGCAGGAGAGCCTTTAATTTTAACGCCCTTAATTGAAGCTGGTCAGATAGAGGAAGCTAGACAAGAGGCGCTTGTTAATTATACCGACTTCAAAAACATTGTCGCATATTCTGGATACCTGCAAGTTGACAAGGTTTTTGATAACAATTTATTCTTTTATTTCTTTCCATCTGAAGATAATTCTCAAACTGACCCAGTCATTTTATGGCTACAAGGAGGTCCTGGAGCTCCAGCAGGATATGGATTATTTGTTGAAAATGGACCATTCATTATCAACGAATTCAACGGTGTCGATTTACGAAACTATCGCTGGACCAGAAATCATTCTGTGCTCTATATCGATAATCCAGTTGGTACTGGATTTAGCTTTACTACTAAAGAAGGATATGCTCAGAATCAAACCAAAGTAGGCCAAGATCTCTACAGTGCTTTAGTGCAATTCTTTACGTTGTTTCCAGACCTCCAAAATAACGACTTTTTTATAGTTGGAGAATCTTACGCAGGAAAATATGTCCCTGCCATAGGTTACACCATTTTGCAAAATAATCCAAGTGCTTCCCTCAAAATAAACCTTAAAGGCTTAGGCACTGGTAATGGATTAAGTGATCCAATCAACCAAGCCAACTATGGAGACTACGTTTTCGAATTAGGATTGGTTGATGCTAATACTAGAGACACATTACACGAATACCAGGAATTAGTAAAGAAATATGTTGCGGAAGAAAACTGGTCCAAAGCAACAGAATATTTTGAGGAGAAAATAATGGGGCTAATTGGAAAAGCCACTGGCCTTCCCAGTGTTTACAATTATCTACAGTTAGACACAGGAGAAACAGAATATTGGCAATCTTATATTCAGGAACGGCTAAGAGATGCATTGCATATTGGAAACATTGAATTTAATAGCGGACCAGTATTTGAAAATTTAGCTAATGACATCGCCAAAAGCGTAGCTCCATGGATTTCTGAGTTACTGAGTAACTATAGATTTTTGGTATATAGTGGACAACTTGATGTTATAGTAGCATATCCTCTAACGGTTAACTACCTACAAAACCTAAACTTTAGCGCTGCAGAGGAATACAAGGTAGCAGAAAGACAAGTTTGGTGGGATACTGTGGGTACAGCTGGTTACTACAAAGAAGCTGGAAATTTAACTGAACTTCTTGTTAGGGATGCTGGACACATGGTACCCGTAGATCAGCCTAGAAGAGCGTATATGATGATTTATAGTTATGTGAGAGGTTTGCCTTTCCCACAAAATTTATAAGGCACGCTATTATGTTAGTTAGTTTGTATTATTAAGTGGATTAATTTTTTGTCCTTTTTATATCTAAACGCGGCCAAAATTTAGAATTTTGCAAATGTAATAATAAAAGTGATTTTGATTTTTTTAATTTAACGTTGCTCATATGTTTCAGCCGAAAATAGTATCGGATTCGTTTAAATTGTTATTTTATATACGACTATACCCTCAGCTTTGTTCGTGGGTACAAACTAATTCAAAATAAAAATTAACATCACCGACAGTGCCGAATACTACAAAAACACTTGTATTAAATACACTGGGCTTTTTTTTATCACAATAACATAAAACATCGCACTGAGGTTCTTACAAAATCTGTCTATATAGAAATGTCCTCTCTTTTTTTCTACAAAAGTATACCTACAACCTTTATAAATATATTAATTCAAATAAAAGATAAATACATAAATTGAAAAAAAGGGGAAACCCCAAAGGTCTTATCTCGATTTTAGTTTGGTAATGTGCCTTTTTAATAATTGTATATTGTCGACTAACCTCACGGAGTTTTCCAAAGTACGATGCTGCCAATGTTTAACTGAAGTAAGTCCTATCCTTATCGATGTGAATTTTTGGGTTGATTTTATTCCTATAAAATTAAATAAGTTTACTGTTAATTTGTCTCATATATTTTATTTTAATATATTTTTGTATAACAAGAAATTTTTAAACATTTTTGAAAACTAAAAGTGTATAATATAAGTTTTCTGTTTGTTAATGACGAGATTGTATTTTTTGAGTATTCTATCTAACGCGTAAACCGTATTTTTTAAGAAACAGATGCTTACCAAAAATGTTTTTTTTCGAACAATAAAGTTTTCAATTGGTTTGACTACTTATAACGACTATCTTGTACCAATTTTTAATCTGTATTTAAGATAGCAATCGACGCCATTCTTATCTTGGACAGAAATCGACCAATTACGGGGTCTTAGATCAAATGCAGTAGTTTCAGTGCACCTTAAATGCATATTATTTAGTACATCGATTCAGATTCAGACGGGGTGCGTAGATAAAGGGCTCTAGTCATACTCTAAAAGCGTTCAAAATTTACACGGGTAAAAATCGTTTAACTGTCAAGCACTCCCACAGCATACCCAATTTACATGAAAAATGCAGTACTTATGAAGTACTTGTTGACGATGTACAGAATAAAACAGTATATATTAAGTACTTTTGAGGTATTTAATTTTAAATTCTTATTTTTTCTTAGTCGTCCGTAAGTATTTCAGCAGTTGCGTTGCGGTCTGTGCTATCTGAGATGAACAAATGCATTTTGGAGACACTTTTTTACACTTTAACTTGCCAATGAAAAGATTTAATTCAGTCCGACTGTGAGGCCTATAGATCTTTAGTGAAAATACGAACATTACTAAAGAAAACCTAAAGAACGAATACAAATCAGTAAACAAGAAACCATTAATAAGCATATTACGAAGTATGACTCGAATGGTAATTGTGATTATTAAGTACGTAAAATTTTTTTATAAACTAAAGTTATTATTGGTAGTTTAAGTATAATAAGATATGTATTTATATTATTAATAACTAATTTAGTTTACTTGAATTAAATTTTTTGATTTTTTACTATCATGTCCTTTGGTGATTTTTTTGGCACCTTATCCCTTGTATACTTTAAAATATCAAGTCTAATGGTTTCATTGACTGTTTGGTTATCAAAGTCCATGATTGACACAAAATTATAGCGGCAAACATGGTTAGGTTCAGTTGGGCACATGTAGGCATTATTGCAATTGGGATATTTTACAAGAATATCTTTTTTTTTAAATGAATGCGTCATGTATGCTATTTACTTTAGGGGTAAATATAAAATCTACAAAAGAACGCCATCCGAAAAAGAACGCTCTAAAATGGCGGCAAATGGTAAAGCCGAGAAACATAATTACATTTATGGAACGAACAAGAAGCTCAGTATATTTCCATCTTTGTCTAAAACCCTCAAGTGGTACCATATCCACACTAATTCCACAGCCCTCTAAACAAATCAAGTGTTGTAAAGCACCTAATGTAACTTTTACCCGGGTGGAACTCACCTAGTAATTCACAACATTTCACCACAGAAGATTTGATTTTCAGAAGTCACTTTGATCGGAGTGAAGATTTGGTGGCTCAGGGGCGCGTTCACAGCCGTTAACCCGATAATGAAACTTCCTCAGGTAAACATTTGAATTTTATTTTTCTTTTCCTTGCAGACAAAAATAATAAATAATTTAGAGTGGGTTATTTTGAAGTAAAGTTTAAGGCCGAAATGTTTATTCAGAATCCTACTAATACTTTTTTGACTTAAATAATACTTTAAAAGATTGCTAACAGAGAAATTTACGAAACTGTGGGCATTTAAATGTTCGCTTTTTAGCTCAAAGTTGTCTCCACTTATTTATTATTATAAATAATTATATATTTAACATTTCTTTACTTCACTTAAACGACGCTTATTTGTCTTCTTTCTGTAGAAATATTCGTTGGTTTCAATACTAAAAGTGGTCTTATAGTTACAATATGTTGATCCTTGAACGAAAAAACTAAAAATAGTAGAGAATAATTGACCACCAAACAAAAACAATATATCTATAAATTATGTATTTATTTCACGTTCCAAAAATTGTCTTATAGACTAATATTTATTTGCAATCGATTTTTCATATTTGTGAAATTCTTATTTTAACGATGAGATCTTTCGCACGAACACTTTGCGCTTCCTTCTGGAATTACTTGACCTTGGATATGCTTAACTGCTAGTTCTAGCTTATGTTTTTCCCGTTGAAGTTCTTCGAGTTCTTTTCTTAATTTTTCACAGTCGTCCCCGCTTGAGACTTCTCCACCTATTCAGTAGATACTTTAAGCATACGATACTTATTTATGAAGCAAACACTTATGTGCTAATAAACAGTAAAAATTAATATAATACATTGATCGATGCTATCGTGGAGCCTGATTGACAACAGGTAGAACTGCGGTGCCATAATAAAATATAGTAATTCTAAAATTGCCACTTTTTAGTATGAACGTTACAAATTTTTAAAATTTATTTAAACATAACAACTCTTAAGACCGCTTTACAGTTTGCAAATTTTCTTTCACGCAAGTTGTCTTGAAGCAATTAATATTGCCGCAATAAAAATGTCACGTCGTTTTACAGCGTGCAATGACTTGCCGAGGTCGTAAGTGATGTACCACTTGCCAACCACTAACATAAAAATACATTAGGTTAGGACTTACCGGCAGTTTTTTGTGCATGCATTTTAACATAACAGCATTACAGGACACAAAAGCAAACCAACAAAAACAAAACGTAATCACTATAGGTTAAAAAGAACATAAACAAATGTCAGGGATTTTTATATTAAGGTCTCATAAATCACCAAAAAATCCCCAGAATTGCCTTGCAATTGCAATAAAAATAGGGTCAGAGTTATACTTCTTGCAAGCAATACAAGTTGCGTCAGCTGATCATTAGCCTCGTTCTGTGCATACTCCCGGGCAATCTTTTCTTGCGTAAAAGAAAAATTGCAAACTGTAAAGCGGCCTTTAGAACAAAGATGTAGATTTTAGAATTAACTTGCATGTGTAACTTTTTGTGCTTTTTCTAAAAGTGTACGGTAAGCTGTATTTTTTTTTAAAGAAAAGTGCTATTATAGTTATTAATGATACTAGTTCGATATGAACACTATAATGAAACTTGTGCAACGTTAAACCACGAGGAGTTAGCCGAGTGGTTTAATTGCACAAGTTTAATTAACAAAGTTCATATCGAACGTGTATCATTCAAAATTTAATCTACGACAGTGCAAATAGATTTTATTCGTTTAAATTTCATTGATATCAGTAGAGATAGATGGGGGTTTCTGCATCCACCATTTACACCAAAGCCTCTGCGCATGCCCCAGCAGTGCGCAGGCGTGTGTCATATGTCATACGTCATCTGTCATGTCACACTCTTGGGCGTGAGCTATTTGGGCATTAACTACTTGGGCGTTAGCTACTTAGGCACTAGCTACTTGGGCGTTAGCTACTTGGGCAATAGTATTCATTATAGGCTCCGTGTTAAGGATGACGTCATATTATGTTTAGGAAAAGATGGCGGCTGCCACCTGTCAATTAAGATATGTCAAGACCACCTGTCACTTGTCAAATGCTAAAATTAAACACGTGAAATGTATTCAGGGTGACGTAATAAGTCGTTTAGAGAAAACCCAAAGTCGATCGGTCAACTGGTTCGGAAGATATAGTTTTTTGCGATTAGTGTCCTTATGCCTCGAAGTGGAGTGCAGAAATTCTGGTTATAGGTAGAGGTATATAGGGTCTATTAAACAGTGAAGGAATTTTTCAAATATCTCAATTAATAACAGAGCTAGATGCATTAAACCATAAGGGCCTTAACACGATAAAGTCGTGCAAAGCACTGGCAATGCTTATTTCTTAGTAGGAATATACTTCGTATAATACGGTATCGTTAAGATTGCGTCATCTCCATTTCCTATATGAGACCAAGGTCAACTGCAGATCAGCTAAATGAACAGTTAAATGAACAGTGGAACAGCTAAATGAACAGTGGAACAGCTAAATGAACAGCTAAATGAACAGTGGAACAGCTAAATGAACAGTGGAACAGCTAAATGAACAGTAGAACAGTTAAATGAACAGCAGTTAAACGGATCAACAGCACATCGGGTCAAGACGCGTTCTTCCTATGATAGCAGGAAAGGGGGGAAGAGGAGGAGGAGGAAAATCAATGATAGACGATAATTTCAGTAAAAACCTTTATTTCCCACTAATATTACAATAACTAATATATAACCTAATTAATATCTAACCTAATTAATATCTAAACTAATTATTTAAGAACAGTGACGTCACAAAAGATTGATTAAAGTATATTTAAACTTTTCGAACAGTTCCCACTAATGGTGAGTACTTTATAAGCTTATCATGAATAATAAGACAGTATGCGGTAGTATTTGCTGGAACATTTTCTTTCGTTTCAAACTCCAACCTGACATCAATAATCCCCGAATTTAATATTTCATTTTGTCGGGAACAATCAATCACAATTATTAGAGGAGCATTTGTTAAAAAGTCTTTTGGAGAGAACAGTGGTTCATTTTCTTTTTCGTAAAAACATTCTTGGAACTCTGAGTACATTTCATACAAAGAAGCAATTTGACCTTTAGAAACATCTAAATTTAAATTATCATACGGATACATTTCAGAATTTAAATAAAGTTTAACATTAAATACATTACAATGATCAAACAAACTACAGTTTTTAGCTATCTTATCCTTTCTGTCGGGGGAAAATCCTAAAATTACCCATCTGGGACGTTCTACTTGAATAGCATTCTTTATAGTCCAGGTATGCTGTTTAGCCGTTTGTAATGTAGGATATTCAGCTAGCTCCCAACTTCTAAAGCCGACATCTAATTCGGTGCCAGTTTCAATAATCTTTAGTAGATCCAATCGTTCCATATCAGATACCGAAATATGAGGCAGCTTCCAAACAATTTTATCTATTGTAACCCCCATATTCTCGGCTGCGTTAGAGTTGATAATTGCATTTTTATCAGTATGACTTCTTAATAAGACCAATTCATGCTTCACATTTATTAATATCTTCTGAAAATCCTCTGCAAATCCCAAAATCGTGCGTAGCGGTACACAAACATTAAATGAGCCGGTAGTTCTATCAACCACATCGCAAGTAAAATTATCATCAATGCTCCATCCGGCGTTCTTGTATTTCTTAAGTTCGTTTGCATTATACGAAACATATCCCTTCATTGAGGTGGCTATTCCAGGATTACGTACTGAATCCAGGATTCTACCCCCAAGCTCAAATCGGATTTCTTCAAACAAGTGACAAAAGAAATTGTTTACAAATTTTGCTGTAGTTGAAACAGTTGAATCGTCTTGTTTTAAGAGTCTTCCTTCCAGATATATATGACTAGCATAAGGCAATGTGTATATATCAGTTTGCTGAACAGGAATTCTTATTTCATCATTGTTGTTAAACGAGTTGGAATAAGGCAGATGACTGTGTCTTTCAATTTTTACTATTGAATTGTCAAAGACAAGAGATTCAGATACGTTTAGTATACTCATTATGTATTCCCTTTAGGGTATATCCTAATGATTTGAGATACTTGCTATTATCAGCTGACAATTTTTTAACTTCCTTAGAGGACTTTAAAAGCTGTTCGAAATTAATAAGTTTGTGACAATTATATTTCACAACCATTCTCTACAACGTATACTTAACTACTAAAAACATGTGCTTGTAACAAGTCTTATATAACTTTCTTTAAATGAAGCCTAATCGTAATGACTTCACCTCTAAGGTTTATTGCATCACCATCCTGATCAACAAGCTTTAATTCAATATTACTTATTAATCTGGTGTTAATTGGCATATAAATTACGTTTTGAGGAATTTCGATTATTTTAAATCCTGCGGGGACAGAGGGTGAAAATTCATGGATTGTATGAACTAGATTACTATTGTGATATGCTCCAGTAACAATATTACACTCTACTTTAATAACATTTACTTTAAGGATATTTACAGGTGTAGGAGATACATGTTTAGTACCAGCCTGCAGTTTCATATTGCGAAATCCTAACAAGTCTCCAATTGAACCCTTCTTGGAGAAATCTACGGTATGAGTACATTTAAGCTCACATTTTAGCGTGCTCGTATTTCCATTAAGGATTAGACCGCAATTAAAATCTGGGTCGATATTATTCTGCTGCTCAATTGCTTCTTGTAGGTAGTCATTTAGAGCTGATATTTCATACGATCCGACTGGAATTTCAAGTACAACATCACCCACATAAAATTTATTGTTATATTCGTCTATATTGGGGATGGCGTTAAAAGTCTCCAAACTAATAAGTCCCATCACATAATCACTGTCATTATTTCTCAGATCCAATGGAGGGGAATAATAAGCTTTTAAGACAGAACTATTACCACTTAAGCAAAAGGTACTCATCTCGAAGGATTTTAGAGACAACTAATTCATTAACTTAGTTGTTATGATATTTATAAGGTGTAATGTAAAGCCCCAATCCACTCTTGTATTTCTTTAAATACAGACCACTGCCACTTTTTCCCAAAGCTATAGACTCCATAGTTTCGTTGTGCCTTTTGTCTTCCTCTAACTTTTGTTGAGCACTTTTTGCATCGTTAACAGCTTTTGCAATACCAGCAGCTCCACCACTTAATGCTCCCAATGCGCTAAGCCCGGCAAAAAGAGGAATCAAAGGTAGGAATCCTCCTGTTTTTGGGATCGGAATTACTCCTGTAGGAAGTACTTTTTCAACTCCTGCGAATGATTTTAAAGCCACTTGTGCTGCCGACAAAAGATCTTGGGGTTTTTCCTTAATAATAGCCTCTCGCGCTCTGTTTAGAGCGGATATAAAGGGAATCCCCTTGCCCCTTTTAGTAATCCGTTTTTTTTACAACTTTATTCTTAAACTTCTGCATTGTAGACCAGTCAGTACAACAACCTTAGTAACACTAATGCTGTGGTATTAATGCGAATGTATATATGAACGTTAGTTAGGTATACTGTTCAGTTATCTAGTAGCAGTTGTGGAATCAACAGCTATTTTTACTGTTCATTGAATCATTTTGCTGTTATAATGCCATCAAGTCTTGCCGGTTTGGACCCTGATGTTCAAAAAAGAATAAAGGACGCTGCTAAAAGTATTAGAAAGAAATATCTGCAACTTAAAGCAGAACGAGAGGGAGAAAATGATAATCAGCAGATGGAAGATGAGGAGGAGCTTAAGAATACACGTACGGTTCAAACTGATCCTAAAATCATTAAACTTATTGATAAGCATTCTCAAACCGTTAAAGATTTATATAAATCACTAAAAGAAAACCGTTACGAAAGTGCTCGTGCATTGGAAACTTCATATCGTCCTCTGGCTAAAATGTTAACCAAGACAATTGAAAAATCTACTTCAGGCAAGCTGTTCACGCCTTTCAAAACCCATGCTTCACTAAAAAGACCAAAGAGTGAAATCAAACACTCTTCAACATTGGTTAAGAAACCTCGATATCCTTTAAATTTTAATACTCCTAATAAGAAAAAAGATCGCCACGATGAACAAAGACAGGAAGAAGAAGAAGATCATGATGATAATATGGAGATAGAAACTATTGAGATACCAGATAATGAATCATTTAATCAAACAATTAACTTTGATAATGACGATGCAAACACTACCATGTTTGAGTATAATCCTCGCGAAAGCTTTTTTTACGACGATGACTTTAGACTTGATCCTAATACCCAGCCAATTCAAGCCGATGCAATTCCTGAAGAATCGTTTGAAGAATACATGGAACAGTATGATGAACTACCTCGAGAATATATGAGAGGGCTAATACGTGATACGGATAATCAGTATGATCGTACTTATCTGAGGCATGATTATGAGACGGATCATTTGTATTTTGGTGATTCCGAACTTGAATTTAAAGGACCAGATATTGTTATCAAGGGACAAAATTTCAAAGGAACTCCTGGTCTTTATGAGCTTATGTTTAAAACTGTTCCTTTAAGGAATAAATTTACTGCTTTAGACGAGCGAGTCTTTGCAAAAATAATTTTACTAACAAATGCTCATAAAAGAAATTTCAATCCTGATATGCAAATAGCAGGAAATAAGGGTGCGAAATATACGCATATAATAAAGCCTCTCCTTGAAAAAGGTTCGAGAAGACAGCGATGCTAGTCAAAAGGAAAGAGATAAGCAGTTGCGAATTGTTAGGAAACAGCAATATCAAGGACATGGGTTCAACCAACAGTCCCCGAATCGTTCCAATAACAACACTTCTGATACTTTTAAAGAATATTCCAATAATAAAACTGATTACGTGTATTGGGACGATCCAAATGAACTAGTTGATCGGCTTAGAAAAATATTAGCAAGTTCTGAAGTAGGTAATAATTCACACATTAACGAAATAATCAGTATAGAGGAAGAGTTGAGAGAGGCTGGAATAATAGAATAAATATATTGGATGTATGAAAATGTTATTAGTTTCAAGATGACTATCGATAAATTCGGTCGTAATCTGGCCCATCCGTATCACTTGTCTAGGAAGCTAAAGAAGAGTCCAGAAGTGGTACGAGAAGTACAAACAAAGCAGTTGTATGGTTTTATGCATATGACTCTGTCTGGTAGCGTCGATTCATCGGGTAATTGTATGATTCATGGCCAGCCATTTTACAAATTTCCTCTCAAAAGTGGAACTATTGAATATGTAAATGTTCATCCTCAAGATGTACGCACTACAATCAACAAGCAACCATATACGATGTTACTGCTTAAGAAACTCAAATTTTCTGATAAAATATCATTTTCAACCAAATCAAATTCTACCGTGCTGTTTGTAGAATTTTTAATAAAGTATCCAATTGAATAATTAAAAATATTATTAGTTAGTATAATAATTCTTATTTACTTCCTCTTCCTCTCACCACTTAACTATTGTAGAGGGGAGGAATAGGGTTTAAAAGTGACTGATAGCGATTCATTAACGTTCACTTTTATTAGAAACGCCTAACAATCATGGCATTAAAACTAACGACAGAAAATTGGCAGAACAGTTTATTACGAGCTGTTAGAAAAATTGAAAATGATTTTAATAAAGAAATTAATTTAAATACAAAGTCTGTTATGGCAAGTAGTTCATCTTGGGCTATATATTATAATGAAGAAATAATGTATTATACACAAGGTGCAAAGTTGTGTAAAGATTATTACGAAGGAAAAGATTTGCTCAAATTATTAGAAGGACTTTTAGATAATGAGTTTTTTAAGCAGATGATATATTTAAAAAAATTTGTGCCTGAGGATCAAACGGATGCGTTGGAGCTAATTCGTTTAGCAGAATGTAGCATTGAGAATTTTGGTGAATACAGTAAAAATGGCATTGATAATTCGGACGAGGACAGTGATTAAATATGACCGATTATTCTTAAATAAGTAGTTTAGATATTAATTAGGTTAGATATTAATTAGGTTATATATATAGGTTAGATATTAATTAGGTTATATATTAGTTATTGTAATATTAGTGGGAAATAAAGGTTTTTTACTGAAATTATCGTCTATCATTGATTTTCCTCCTCCTCCTCTTCCCCCCTTTCCTGCTATCATAGGAAGAACGCGCCTTGACCCGATGTGCTGTGATCCGTTTAACTGCTGTTCATTTAACTGTTCCACTGTTCATTTAGCTGTTCCACTGTTCATTTAGCTGTTCCACTGTTCATTTAGCTGTTCATTTAGCTGTTCCACTGTTCATTTAGCTGTTCCACTGTTCATTTAACTGTTCATTTAGCTGATCTGCAGTTGACCTTGGTCTCATATAGGAAATGGAGATGACGCAATCTTAACGATACCGTATTATACGAAGTATATTCCTACTAAGAAATAAGCATTGCCAGTGCTTTGCACGACTTTATCGTGTTAAGGCCCTTATGGTTTAATGCATCTAGCTCTGTTATTAATTGAGATATTTGAAAAATTCCTTCACTGTTTAATAGACCCTATATACCTCTACCTATAACCAGAATTTCTGCACTCCACTTCGAGGCATAAGGACACTAATCGCAAAAAACTATATCTTCCGAACCAGTTGACCGATCGACTTTGGGTTTTCTCTAAACGACTTATTACGTCACCCTGAATACATTTCACGTGTTTAATTTTAGCATTTGACAAGTGACAGGTGGTCTTGACATATCTTAATTGACAGGTGGCAGCCGCCATCTTTTCCTAAACATAATATGACGTCATCCTTAACACGGAGCCTATAATGAATACTATTGCCCAAGTAGCTAACGCCCAAGTAGCTAGTGCCTAAGTAGCTAACGCCCAAGTAGTTAATGCCCAAATAGCTCACGCCCAAGAGTGTGACATGACAGATGACGTATGACATATGACACACGCCTGCGCACTGCTGGGGCATGCGCAGAGGCTTTGGTGTAAATGGTGGATGCAGAAACCCCCATCTATCTCTACTGATATCAGATAACGTTTTCGTAATTTTTAAAATTTTCAGGTGTCCATATTACTCGATATCATGGTAACCGCATTTTTGATTGTTTCAATTTCGATTTTGACAACGTCATTATTGCCGTCTAATTTTCTATTGTATACAAAGTGTTGGTATCTAAACATTTGAATGTTATTATGAATTCTTAATGGCACTGAGTGCTATTATGAAGGTCATAATGACATCCAAATAATAATGCTAAATACGTCATAATGGCACTGTCGTAGATTAATAAATTTATAGTTACTACGTAGCTCTAACCTAATAACATTGCCATAGTAAAAGTCAGTAACTCGATTTGCTGTATATTTTGGTCCGTATTGGCTACTTAGAAATAAAATAGATTGATTTTGTACAAGCATGAACTAAAATCTGTAAGTTATTAAAGATAGTAACTCTTTCTTGGTTATTAAGATAATCTAAAAATTATTTATATAACCCAGTAAAACGAGTGGGTTTACAAAAATTTAACAGGAAAGCCGTCTTGGTTGGTCTGGTTTTGTATTTATACACCGAATTTTAACTACTTGTAGAGGAAAGATCATATAATATATTGTATAAACCCCACCAACGACTTTTATATGTCTGTATTTGTGTGCAACTAAACTTACTGTTAAATTGTTTTATTATAATCATAGGGTAACTGGAGTTACTACAATATATTTTTGTAATTTTTACTAAATCGATGTTTGAAATCTGCTTAAATTGCTTAATGCCCGTATTCTCCATTTTTTCATAAAGCGGACTTAATTTAAGCTCCCTTAAATTTTAAAGTTGGCTTAAATTAAATTTAATAAACACCGTAGAAACTTTTTGGTTACTTAACTAAGCCCTATTTTGAGTTGGCAACTATGCGGTTATTTATTTATTTTTTTAAGAGTTAATGGCTGCAGCAACGAACGAAAATCTACATATACTTTGTGTTATCGTTACTAACTTTGTGTTGTGGGTTTTTAACATTAGCTTTTAAAACTGACATAAAATTTTCTTTCTTTCATAATTTTCCTTTTCCTGCTAAAATGGAGGAAAAAAGGTGCTGTAATTTAACATAATATTCAGAAAAATTATTTCTATTCAGATTAATCGCTGACAAATATGCGATAACTCTTGAGGACAAAAAACCGACCGTGCTTCCGTAAAAAAAAAGGGAAGAAGTGTGGAAATTCGTTGAGGAAGACTTTAATGCGGTAAATCCTTCAAATAACTATCGGGATGCTAATCAGCTAAAAAAAACTATACTGTAATAAGAAGAAAGAGCTACGTAAAAAAGTGGCAGAGGAGAAAATCAACATTTTTTTGACTGGCGGTGGACCGCCCACAAAAACTACTTTTACAAGATGATGTTGATAATATACTTCTCGTTCGTAGATTCTTTTGGAAAATCCAAGATCTATAACATCCAAAATATATCTATCGTTCTCAATAAATATTTCATCTTCTATTTCTATATTTAACTTCGAAAAATAGGAATATGTATTAGAAGACAGGAGCAAAGAAAAGTCAAATACGGCGCAGACGCGTGGCTAAGCCTACAATATTTAGGGCTTAAAGTTAATTGAGCTTAAGTCTCCAAATAGCGACTGCGAATACGAAATCAGCAATTTAAGCTGCATTAAATTTTAAGCCGGCTTGAAGCGTTACGGAGAATACGAGCATTAATGCTTTATGTGATCGGCTTAAAATGAGGAGAATAAAAATTACCGCTAAAAACACAAACTATAATAATAACTGGAAATGACTGGTTGAAGTACGATCAGTTATCTTTGATGCTACCTCAGTATTGGGTGAATAATCTCAAGTATTTTAAGGTAACTGTTTTTATGGAAAATATAATTAGACAGGAAAGTTCATAAGGGTAAATAATAAGCTTTTGAATGTCTTTATTTCTTGCTTAGAAGAAAAAACAGAATGAATCAAGAACCAACTTCTTCATTATGCTATCTCCATTTTTAAAAGATTTTTAACTCTGTACCTTACAAGACCCCCAGTAATTAGTCAATTAAGTGAACTAATACGATTGTTATAATTATTAAACAGAGATGCTAACTGAACCTAATATTTGCGGGAAATGGAGCACTAAAAACGCATTGGTACATTGAGAATATTTTACCAAAGTTCCAATTTCTTTCGCCCTAGATGAAAAATTTATAGTATTACATGAATACTAGGCTTAATATTTCACGTAATGGTTAGATGAGGTTGGTATTCGACAGTTAGATTGGCCTACATATAATCCAGATTTGAACCTCATTGAATATTTCCGAGATCAGGTAAAAAAAAAGTTCATGATCGCAATATGTAAATAGAAAATGTACAGTGACTAAGAACAGCACTGTCTGAAGAATATAATTTAATTCTTTAAGGAAGAATTAATACTCGGTTATTAAAACTAGAGAAGGATAAAACATTGTTTTTAAAATATTAGTGCTCGTTTAAAATTGTTTCAACAAAAAAAGTTTTTTTCTAAAAATGGAATTAGCATAATATATTCAGGAACGAGATGTTAGGAATACATGAAATTTTTTCAAACCATTATTAGTAGCAAAAACAACAGTATCAATTTCTTCACATCGTGATTACAACTTTTAAAAAGTATAAAGGGCCAAACTTGTCACGAAGTTTAGCAATCGCTATCAAACTTTTTATTATAGAATTCAGCCTCAGTATTCGGTAATATTTAAGGCTAATGATTATTATTTTTTGTATATAAAAATAGATTTTTTTTATGTTTTGAGATATATGTACTTATTTACACTTCATCACATTTATTGACCTAACAATATAAAATTAATATAAATACCATTTTCTATTTACTAGATCACACGATTTTGCTTCATAAATAAGGATCCTCATAAGAAGCATCTTAGATACCTGGGCTATGACACATACAGTCTTGCTTGGTATTAGTTAATTTTCCTTTGGGATTTTTTGTTTTTATATGTTCCCAGTCTTTGTATTGCTGGCTTAATTCTTCTACGACCCTCTTCACTGCACATTCCGATTGTTTTAAAATTTTCTTCATGTGATCATCTCCGCTTATCGAAACCATCTTATTTAAAACATCTTGAAGTCTTTTATTTTCGGTTTTAGCTGCTTCAAGTTGTTTGGCCATACACTTGACAGCATCTAATTCTTTTTTATTTAACTTCTTGCCTGCGCTGAGAGATCCGGTTAGGCAACTTAGTTGATTCTCTAGGCAAGCAATATGGCAATCTTTTTTTAATAATTTATGTTCTGCATTATGAAGAAGCTTTTCAAGTTCTTTTATTCGAGTAAGCATGTTTTGTGTTTGGGCCAATTGCTCTTGTGAAGCGGCTATGAGTCGATCTTTTTTAATTAGTTGTTCGTGCATTTGAATCTAAAAATATATGGATGAGTTAAGAATGATGAATTAAAATATAAGCTTTAAAGGACACTTATGTCGGATTGTACAAAGATTTTTAATAATAATTAACTAACCAGCATCTTTGACGGTGACATATATGACATTGGCAGTAATATTTTTCTCACAATCACAGTGGCTCGGTTACTTAATTCTTAATTTACTAGTCAGATAGCTTCGATTGTGAGTACATAATGTCTGTCAATGCTATTTATGTCACAGTCGAACTTGCTGTTTAGTTAATTATTGTTAAAAATCTTTTTGCAGCCCAACATTAGTTAGAGAAGTCGACCAACTAAGAATGGTAATGAATTTTTATTTGTGTTTATTTCATGTACCGGGTGTACAACTAAAAAGGGACGAGGGCTGTATCTTGGGAAACGTTAATTATACAGCTCTCGGATTTTTTTTTACGAGAAAAGTGGAAAAGAAAAATCGCTGTAAATTATTTGTAAGCTTCGCAGATGGCCGTTCGATGGCGTAATACTAATGACTATTTTTCTAAGAAATCAAAAGTGTATCCTTATATGCCTAATTAAACCTTATTGCTACATGTTGTAGTTCTTATGTGTTATATTCTTAAAGGGGGTGTGTTCAACAACTTTATAGCCGTATTCACCATCTTTAACTTAACAGTCTGATAGTTAACATCGGTATAAGGATTAATAACAAACAGAGAGTTATGTTGATGTACCATCGCGCCGATAAAAAACTGGGACAGGAAATTTTTCTATTTTCTCCTAGACTATTAAGAATAATTTTACATCAAGCCTGGTACCAGTAAAATGTCATGAAAATTTGCATGTCAATAAAGATTGTCACTTTATGATTGACTCGTCAAACATACAATCATATATTAATTGTAAATATGCCACAATTAACCCCCCAGCAAAAGGCAATTATTTATAGTCGGTTGCGAGATAGTGTTGCTATTAGGGATATTGCAGATGAACTGGGAGTAAGCAAGAATACCGTGCTATTGGCAAAACAAAAAATAGCAAGACATGGGACTATTATTAGGAATGCAGGTTCTGGTCCCCCTAAAATTTCTACTGATGATCATGATAGAAGACTGGTTAATTATCTAAGGGATCATCCCTTCGAAACTGCAATCAAGGCAAAAGAAGAGACGAACTTTCCAGGTTCTGCAAATACCGCTAGAGACAGGGTTCGAAATTCCGATATACGAAGCCGTTGTGCTGCCAATAAAAATTTTGTAACGGAAATAAATAAACAGGGCAGGTTAGAATTTGCACATGAATATATTAATCAAATAAATTTATGGGAAACAGTTATATTTTCTGACGAGAAAACTTTTCAGTCATGCAATAATGGGAGAATTCGGGTATATAGGCCTTCCGGCATGCGGTATGATGAGAGATACACCCACAAAACCAACCAAAGTGGGCGTTTCTCCATAAATGTTTGGGGCTGGATTAGCGCTAGAGGACCAGGACTTTGCCAAATCGTCGAAGGAAGACTAACTGCAGCAGTATACGTTAATATACTAAACGAAGTGATGATACCATCGGTAAACGCTGTATACGGTCAAAATTACACATTTCAGCATGATAATACTCCAATACACACAGCGCGCATTGTACAAAATTTTCTCCAAGAAAATAACATAGCAGTTCTTCCCTGGGCTTCGAAGAGTCCCGATTTGAACCCGATAGAAAACATTTGGGGTGCCATGGTCAAATCTATGTATAAACATGATTTTCAACCTAGAAACAGGGATGAATTACGTCATAGGATAAATCAAGCTTGGGATGAAATAACTGTCGAATTATGTAGAAACTTAGTTTTAAGTATGCCACAAAGGCTCCAAAAAGTAATAAACAGAAATGGTTCTATGACCAAATATTAATTTTGTGTTGTTTTGACAAACTTTGTGTTCGCAATTTTTTTCTTTTTATTAAATGTATTTTATTACCTGTATTAGCTTTATTTATTATTTTGTGGTAATGGTAAATATAATAATTTATAAAATATTTGACTTTAAAAAAATCTAATAAATTTACTTTATCCATATTATATGATGTCTCTCAAATTTAACCACCCCGTATCGAAAAATACAAAACATTCCATTATGTAACCTAGGTTACTTTTTAAATTTTGAATGTTTTTCCTTTTTAGCTCTAGACACCTTTTATAGTCTAGGGGATATGTATTTCTTACATTGTTTTTGTAAATCTCTTGTCCCAGTTTTTTATCGGCACAATAGTACGTACGTCTGAGCTGACAATTCTAGTTTATAACTAACTTCAGAGTAAAATATTAGTACCTCATATCTTCTAAAATATCGTTTTATCAATTAAATCCGTTCTTCACGTCACTTTACGCTAATAAATTAAATTTTACGGATCCAGTAGTAAAATTTAATGATGGACAAAACAGGATATAGGAAGACATCCAGTAATTATATTATGCGGGAGAAGAACTCTAATTATATTGGAAGACTAAAATCGGAAATCCCCGATATTTATTTGAAATGATCCTGTAACATAATATCTTAAACAAATTAGTATTTAATATATTCTTGAAATAGGTTGATTTCTATAATTTACTGGTTTAACTACTTCATCTAACCGATTCGCCAATTGTTCAAATGTGTTTTTATTTCTTCTAAACCGTTTTTGAATTCAATATCGTATATTTCTTCAAATACATTGTTACACACTTTTACGTTTCTTTCTCGTACGATTTCCTCATCATCGGAGTCTGACTAGTCTATAGTAAACGTGGAAAATGTATTCGATAGTCTAAATTAATTTTTAATTGAAAAACCTATTAATAATTGTTATTATTTGTTATGTGTTTGTCAAGTTGTTATAAATCTAACATCAATTTTAAAACTTAACAGCTTGTTATTTCTTATCATCTCAAAATATCACTGTTAATTTTAACTCTCTGATAGGGTTTAAAATCCAATGGTGAATACGAGAATAGAATTTAACAGACTGACAAGAATCTTAACCGTATGATAGTGAAAAAATAGTTGTTGGTGAATACGGGTGTAAAAAATATAGAAAAAAAATAAGAATAATAGCCTAAACCGCACCCTTATATCGCAAATAATAACAAAAATATGCCTCTGCAAGGATGTCATATTTCAGCGCGTGACGTCACAAGAACTTGACCGCTGCATAAATAAGTATATTATAGTGCATGGAATTTACGTAAGTTTTAGCGCTTAGTATTCGTCGGGTTGTTAAAAATAATTTAATAAAAACCTTACTGCCTGATGAAAAAATAGTTTGGAGATTAAAAAAATGGACAGAGCACCGCTAGCCGAAGCTTTCGTAACGTCACGAAAACTTTAACCCGCTATTTCTCAGCAATGGTTAGTCGTAGAATGACGAGGTTTAAATCGCTATTCTTAGATTTTTTTGTACTAAAACTTTAATTTTTGACAGACACCCCCTTTAAGAACTTATGGGTACCTTTGTTCAAGCATTTAGTGCTTCAGCTCATCAAATAAAGGAATGGACGAAATACCAACATTTCAAATAAAAATTCAATTATTATTATTATTTAAACTATAATTTAATATACAGGGTCCTGCAATAGTGCGTCAAGCTTCTTTAGCTCCCTTTCAAATTAAGTTAAGAATTTTATTCATATGCAGACTTGTACTGTACCATAGGGTGCATTTCAGGAAAATATTTTCCAATATACAGGGTGACCCAAAAAAAAAATGTGATAACAAAAAGTTATATTTTTAAATGCAACACCCAGTATTTTATTGCATATTTAAGGTTGTATTGGAGTTTTAATAATGATCCAAAATTGTATTTATTTTGCTTTGGTATTTTAAGAATAATAAATTAACTGAAAAGTATAGTTTTAAGGTTCTGGAAAAGAAATCATCTAAAATCATTTTTAAACCATGGAATTGGGTGTGATGTTTAACTAATAAAACCAGTATTTTTTCTTAATATACCCAGTCCTCTAACAATCAAAGGCTAGACACCAAATCGAAAGGCCAGAATACAAGCCGTATTAATTGCGAACAGTCGACTGCAATGCTGCCGATGGCGATTCTGTGACATTGAATAATAATTATGACCCTAAACTTACCTGCAACCTCTGTAAGTATAAAGTGATCCCCATAATACCCTGAGAAGTACAACTGATCCTGAAAGGGCTTAAGGGACGAGTCCTCCTTGTACGGATCAATATACAGAGCACGAAATGCAACTTCTGGTAAATATAATTTTTTCTTAAACTTTTATAATTTTTAAGTATAACTGCCCTATTCGCGCGGTAAGAAGGGTTTTGTTATGGTAAGAGAAAAATATTACTTTATTTAATAAATAATACTAAAACTTCTACTATTCGAGTACAAATCGAGAAGTTAGTATAATGGACTATTTTCTAGGAGGTCACACCCCTTTAAAATATAACAAATACTGCCAATTATTTATTAAATTACCTACAATACTCGATTCTTGTACTCAAGTTTACAACCATGGTGGTAAAGTGATCGCTTTGACCTCCCCTCCGGACGGCCTTGTTTATTTACTGTCTTGGCCGTCCAATTGCAAATGTGATATTTTCATCCAAAAAAGAATAATAAATTGTGTAACAAAATAGAAGAAATATGAAATAACTAAAAGCCGCATCATGATCAAATGCCGATGGCGTCATTGCCTAAACTTAGAAAAAAAATGCTCTAATAAAATATTAATTTACGGACTTATCAACATTTTTTCTGGTGTTTGTAATAAATGTTGAAACAGAATACACTAAATAATTATTTTTAAACGAATCAAAAAACTAGATTTCTATGCTATTTAAGATAAAAATCCAGATTTATCAAATTATGAAAATGTGATACAAAATATTAATCTTAGTGTCCGGTATTTTTCATTCTCCACTGCGCATACTCGAATAGTAATTTGACGCAAGGAAATTTAATTAACAAAAATGCATTAGAATTTTTTTCGCCTGCCCTGGAAAATTATAAAATTATACCTTGTAAATATTGATTGTAGGTATCTAAGAAGCTCATTAAAATAGATTTTAGTATTTTAATAAATTACACTTATTTATGATACCTATAAATAAAAGGAGCGAAGAGTAATTATAACGAAAATCTAGCCTTTTTAAAGAAGGTGGTTTCCAATAGAAAATATTTTAACACTAGATAATTTAACATCAATATACAATATAGGTAGATGTTTGATGAATAGGTTATTGGTTATATTTTTTTAGCATATATGTAATTTATTTTTAAGGAAGTATTTACTTACATTCGCACTGTCTTTGGTTTTTGCCACATTTTCAATTTGCGTAACCAAGCCCTTTATTTCCTCTTCTTGTTCACAGATACACGCCTCTAAGTCTTGAACTTGTTTTTGTAGATGATCTCTTTCTCTACTCATTGTCCTGGCTTCCTCAACTTGTGCTTTCAACATTTCACACCTACATTCCATATCAAGCACTTCTTCGTATTTTTGTTTGTACATGTCTCTTTCTGCTTTAATATTGTCAAATATCTTCAACTTATTCATCATTTCTTCATATTGACCCTACAATATCATAATAACTTTAAAATACCTACCACACACACATGATTTCAAAACAATACACTAATGTTAGGGTGCACAAAGATTTTTAACCAGGATTAACTAAACAGCAAGTATGACTGTGATTATAACTCACATTGAAAGGCATTATGCACTCACAATCAAAGGTGCCTGAATAAAAATTTAAGTAACTGCCTATAAATGTCATATGTCACAGTCAAACTTGCTGGTTAGTTATTATTAATATTAAAATTATTTGTGCAACCCGACATAAGGGATGAATTTAAAAAAGTCATCCTCTTCCTCCCTCAATTTTAATATTTTGCTTTAAAAATATGTAGTCAGTGATTTTGTTAAATCTTAATAACTCTTAGAAATATGTATATCATTCCGAATAGGTTTCTGTATTATTCAGGATATTTTAGAAAGTGTTTTCTTCAAGACCATTACTGAATGCAATAATTCCAAAATCATTTTTGATAATAGAATGTAAAAATTCTCGATCTTCAGTTGGAATATTTATTCTGAAACACTTGCTTCTTGTGCGTTTTGCGTGTATTTTCATTCCAGAACAAGTTACGGAATGAATATTCTGTAATTGATCTAAACGACATTTCGAAACTGTCAATGTCAGCAGACAAATTTTAGTGCAAGTCAAAATATGAGTGAAAAATGTTTTTAATAAAATTCGATACTCGTGGTTCCTCAGGCTCGCTAAGCTCGCGTTCGGAATCTTCCACTCGGATCAAATTTTCATTCCAACCTCGTTACAGAATCTACTATTAGATTTCAAAAAATTTTAATGTGCTACCAAATTGAGAAAAATGATTACTTACTTTAACCTATATAAAACCTTATTAGGTTCTGCCGACATGTTTTTTGGATCATCGAATTATTCCACAAAGTCGGAGACCTATTCATTTTTAAATTATTAAATCCTATAATTTCACAGTTGTTATGCTTAAAGTAGCCTACTCACGTTCAGTCGGCCGGCCGGTATTTGCTGGAGAGATAATGGCCGGCCGGTTGATTCCGCTACAAACACACATACAGTTACATGACGGGCCAGGCCTGGCCGATAGTTACCGGTTGTTTAAACTGAACGTGTATAGTCGTTTGCCGGCCGGCATTGGACTGCATGCCTACTTTTACTTCAGGCAAAAATTTTATAATTGAAAATGACTGAAAGAACTTTTAAAAAAAATATCAATGATTTTATTGATGTGTACAGCAAACATAAATGTTTGTGGAAAATAAAAGACTGCATACGTCAACAGAGCTTTTGCGAATAAAACAATTATCATTCATCCTAAGATAGTTTTTAAAATCACTTGCACTCGATTGTCTGAGTTCTCGTATAGGCTCCATGTGGGAGAAAGTGCAACGTCTTTTTAACCACTCTTTCATCCTAATTATTTTTCCTTTCCTTTTTCTTTGCAATATAATAATAATTGCCGCTACTCACACTCTTATTGTGACATGTTCGAACTGACAATAAATAAATGTGCGTGTTTAGTGAAATAGAGGCCGCAATCTTTACCGGTCCAGAACTTCCGGCCATTTTTAGTGAACAAAACTGAAGGTGTAGTGTGACTATCAAAGTGTTCAACAATGGCCCTTTCTACGGAAAAGTTTGAAATGTGATAATTCATCAATGATTTTAAAACTGATGATATTACTTTAATTTGAAAATATGGAAAAATATTATTTGCTTAAGAAAGCAATGTCATTTTATTGTCATGTTACACTAACGTGGATTTAGACAAAGTAAAATTTCCGATAATTTGAGAAATAGTAAGAGTGTAATTCCAAGAATCATTAGTCGCCATCGGGAGACTATAGAAGACCTTGTAGCGGGTTTGTACGGGCTACTAGTGATAGAGATGATCGATATATTATAATAGAAGTAGGAAGAGCTCCCTTTTGTGCAGCTCGACGACTTTAACAACAGCTACAAAAAGCATATAACTACACAGTAAGAAGCCAACTTGAAGCAGTGGGAATTAAATTTTATAAGCTACTATAGCGTGTAGCTATTAAAGTGAATTATCGAGATATTAGGCTTGTCTGGGTCAATAAAAAGAATAAAGAAAATAGTATTTGGGATGATGTTCTATTTTTGTATAAGTCAAGATTCTGTTTACACAATGATTATCGTCGTAAAACAACTGTCAATACACGGAATTTGCCATCACATATTATAAGGTGGTATCATGGTTTGGACTGGTGTTACTCTGGGGTTTCGAACTAAGAACAAGGTTCGCCTTAGCTAGAAAATATTGTTCAGTTGTGGTAGCTACTTCATATCTTGTAGCAACTACTGTCTCAAGAATGCATCAACAACATTATTAAAAATATTCCTCTAAGGAAGGTATTATGAAGTCTTTCAAAGTCGCGGTCACCCACATTAGTTTTTTCCATTTAACCAGTACCAATTGTTGCACTATCGTATTTTAAGTGTTTACATAAAGTAATCACTAAATTAATTCAATTAAGTACACTACCTGCACCTCTAGTGTAAACCAGCGTTTATCTTTTTCCCAGTATTATGTTATTTTCTTATAAACAGAGACGCGTCAATAACTCACTCACAAAAAATGTATCTAACTGTGAAGTTGTATGGTATAATTTAAAAATTAATAGCTTTTTGACTTTGAGGTATAATTCGATGATGCCAAAAATGGTTTGACAGCACCAAGTAAGCTTTTGAAAAAATAGCATATAATAAGCCCTAAATAATTTTTTAGAATTTAGTAGCACATCAAAAATTTGCAACCTAAAACACCCGTTTTATTACAGAAACATAGCCATTTTTAATAATTAATTAGGGTTATATCAAAGTCGACTAAATTTTATATCAAGGTCGATTTATTATTGTTACAAAATATTTATCCTTAAAAAGATGCAAATAAATAATAAATTTTTATTCTTTTTTTCTTTCTGAGTAGTTTATGAACTATTTATGATTGGTTAAATACAGAATTATTTTGTATAAAATAAACATTTAAAGTAAAATATCTCCAATATTATATTTTCTACTAAGGATTCTTGGCTTCAGACCCCTTATTTACTTTTATGACATATAGCTAAAAAGAGTTAAATAATCCTTTATTTAGTACTTATTATCATTGAACAGAATTTAGAACCTTAAATGAGTTTAAAAGATTAAACCATAAACCCGCTATAATAGAAAGATCATTTTCTAAATAGGATGCATTAGGAAATGATGCCATTTTATATACTATATACAACGACCTGTATACTATACAATTACTTTTCAGTATCGCTTTAAAAAATAGTCATAATAACTACATTTATATGCATGATACAAACATTACAAGGTATATTATTCAAATATGTATATACAGGGTATCCCGTAACTTATGGGCCGTAGAGTAACTGGAGATACTAGACATCAAACTAAGCCGATTATGTCATATAAGTTTTTTCGGATTGTCACTTTTGTTTTTTTTTTTGTTAATGTAATTATTTACTATGTTTTTTTTATGCTTTGGGATGTTTAAAGGAAAATATCTCAAAACCCGGTAAAGATATTAAGATCAATCAAGTACACATTTTTGACTCAGAAAATGCCCTTCTTTAAGAAACTATAATCGAAAAACACCTAATATCACAGGTAAGAAAAAAAATCATAGATTTATGAAGCCCAGTGTATGCAACTAGCGCCCTCTAGTTTGAAACTTAAAAATGTCTACAAATTCTTATTTCTTGCTCATAAAAACATAATATTGCCAACTTTCAATTTGATTCATTAAACCGTTTTAAAATTATGGCTTATTTTCGAGAATAAACTTTTACTTTCAACACCCTGTATCTCTAGAAAGAGTAACAATAAAAAAAAACTTATATTATGACATAATCGGCTGAGTTTGATGTCTAGTATCTCCAGTTACTCTAGGGCCCATAAGTTACGGGACATCCTGTATAGTCTTACCTGTATTTCAGAGAGCTCATTTAGTTTAATTTGGAGTCGATCCCTTTCCAATCTTAACATTTCTGCCTCTGTAGCTTTGGCCTTTTGAGCATCCAGCTCTTTTTTAAGACTATCTATCCTTTTTTGCATTGCATCTTTTTCGTACTTTAGATTTTGTAACTCCCTCTCTAAGTTCCCAGCAATCGATTGGGTTTTTCTTAACTCAATTCCAGAACTTCGGTCACCTTTACTCAGATTTCGAAGTTCCCTTTCCAATTCATCAACTCTGTCCGCTTTCAATTTGAATTTTTGCAGTTCTTCTTCGAGATTCTTTATTTGTCCAATCTTTTTATACATATTGTCTCTTTCCTCTAATGCATTGTCCAGCATATCTGACCTAGTTTTAAGAAGTTCAATGTCTTCTGGAACACCTTGATACTGCATTAATTGTTTCTCAAGTTGTTTGACTTTATTAACTAACATATCTCTTTCATTTGTTAATTCCTCTAGATTCTTTAGTTTGTCTTTCAACGTTTCCATTTTGTCAGGTTCCATTTCAGCGGTGCTATCTTTTATAGCTACTCTACTTCCGAGTTCAACTTTAAGTTTTTCGTTTTCACTTTCTACTTCTTTAAGTTTAGCGCAGTATCGTTTTAAGATTTCTACCTCTTTTTTTATAATCTCTGCTTCTTCTTCGGGAGATGGATTACCGCTTCTCATTATATTTATTTCCGCCTCAAGAGCTTCGATTTCTTGTTGACATGAAGCGGGAAGAGTGGGGTTTGCAACAGTTTGTAGTTTCTGAATAAATTAAATTTATAGTTAAATTTGAGTAAATAATAAATTTTTAGGGGAGGAAAATTAGGATTGTTACTGCTGCATGTTCAAAAAACTAACTAACGAGACTGAACATGCAGCAGTAACGTGCTCTAATTTTCCTCGTTAAAAAAATAAATAAAGAAAACATGCTTTAACATTATCTATTTATTATACACAGTCACAGTCACATAAGGGACTGCAGTCGCATAAAGAAAATTTGCTTTTGTTCAGCCCGCTTTTAACTGTAACAACTGTCAAAAATCGCTAAAAAGAGGAAATTAAAAGCGGTTTATTAGAATGAAGTAAATTGGTTATAATAATACATGTAAACACTATATTAGATAATCTAAAGTTTAACGTAACTATGTATGCATAAAATAGTACCAACTAACAAGATCATTCCAGAAAATCTGCAAGTTATCTTGCAGCTGCAAGTTGTTTAGAATGATGCTTATTATTTTATTTTTAGATTATTATAGCAATGGTTTATTAATTTTGCATCTGCAAGTTCACCTGCAGGTCTTCTGTATTTCGCCAAAAGTAGATAACTTGAAGAAATAGACCATACTTAAAGTGGAGTGGATATTTGGAACGAAAGAAATAACTCAAAGTCTTTCTCCACTGTTATAGTAATGAAATATTTTTGCTTTAAAATGAAAATTCTCTACATGTTTCGAACGCAGAAGCATTCATCTTCAAGAGAACAAATAAAACAAGAAGAAAATGGTGGATATCATCTTAACGGAGCATTAAGATTGTAAAATTATATTTAAAAAAGGTTCAATGAGTAGAACGGTGAGAAAATTAATACGCACGTTACACTGTGAACAAGAAATATATTTAGGTTTGTGGCATTTGGACACTATAAGAATTTAAATGTAGAATGAAAGATTTAATAACTATGTGTGAGAAGAACTGTTAATAGAAATGAAAAGTAATATGAATGGAAATTTGAAAATTCAGTTAAGAAAAGAAAATTGTGGGCTTGTCATATCAGAAACTATGAAAAACGAAGTGTATATAAGTGTGAGAAATATGAAAGTTAATAAAAAAATGTATTAGAAATTAAGTGAAACGTTTCGTTCTTTAGATACAAACCTCAAGTTCATTTTTTTAAATACGGACCTGGAATTTTAAATGCAGTTTTAGGGACTTCTAAGCTTTATAAATTTTATAAAATGTAAGGATTTTTGAAATTTTTACGTTTTGTCATCTGATAACACATTTTTAAATTATCATTACGGTCCTGATCATTAAGAGTTAAGCTAAATATAAATATATGTGATTTGAGAAGTTTGTTCATTTTTATTTAAAGAGACCTGATATTTGATATTTTCTAAGAAAACAAACCCAAAGTCTCGGCCTAAAATATTTTTTTGTCCGTTTATTTTTGTTCATGTTTCTCCTGAAACTGGCATCATCAGACTTTATAAACATCACAATAATATAACTAGAATAACAATCCAGTTTTTTCACATGGGATCATTAATTTTTTTCAGTTTTACGGTATTTCTAGGCCTAAGGAAAAACCCGTAGGAATTAAAATATTATGTTATTAATAAAATAAATAAAAATACGAATAAGAAATAGAATTACATGCCTTAAAAATGTACTTACTTCTCGGAGTTTTGTTACGGTAAATTTTATTTAAATAATAAATGGCCTTAACACCCTAGCTCCTTCTAATGTAATTTCTATGTTTAAGTACGCCTAAATATGATTGACAGGGCCGTCATTTTAAATACTGATTAAGTATGTGTTATTGGATGACAAAACGTTAAAATTTAAAGTTTTATTAAATTCATAAAGCTTAGAAGTCCCTAAAACTGTATTCAAAATTCCAGGTCCTTATTTAAAAAAAATTACTTGAGGGTGGTATCCAAAGAACGAAACGTCGAATTTGAAAAATAATAAAGCTATTTTGTAGAATATAAAAAATGACGTAATGAATTAAAAACCAAAACCGAAAATTTTGGTTGTTTTTGGATATTTCCAAAGTTATTCGAAATATTTATAATTTTCTTTTATTATTTTATTATCTCTTACCGTTTTTGAGATTCTCTTGTATGGACACGAATTTGTAGCACCCTGTACCGTAAGATATGAATCACAAAATAGATGTCGGGTCCGCTAACGATGCAGGAACGGAAGATTAAATCATTATCAAGGAACTTATCAAAAATACTAAACCAGCATGAGGTATAGACTTAAATGCGGCATATTTTAAAAAATTATACAGGGTGGCTCAAAAAAGTGTAACGGACTATACTTTTTTAAGTTTCTTAAAGGGAATATCCTATATATTATATTATTTTCTAATTTCCTATATAATACCACGTATATTTTGTATAAAGTGTGATATGTCTTAATTCAATTTTTTTTATATATTGACGTTCAAAATATTACATTTTTAGACTTTGACGGGCTGTAGCATTGGAATAGCACATCTCAGAGAAAAATGGCTTTCACCACCCGTCTTAATTTTTTATTCTCTTTGCAAAGATATCAACTTCCGGTTTAATATATTATACCAAAAAAATGGTTTTACGGTTTATCATGTTAAACCAGAAGTTGCAACTTTTAGATAGAGAATAAAACATTAATTGCACAAAGATTTTAATCAGAATTAACTAACCAGCAAGTTGGACTGTGACATAACTGATATTGACAGGTATTATGAACTCACAATCAAAAGTGCCTAATGAGTAAATTAAAAATTAAGGTAACCGGGGCAATATGATTGTGTGAATATACGTGGAATTTTATAAGAAATTAATATAATATATAGGGTATTCCCCTTTAAAAAATGCAAATTTAGTCTGCCATACATTTTTAAGCCACCCTGTATAATGTAAAATAATGTCATTTTTAAGTCTATACCTCATGCTGGTTTAGTATTTTTCCTCGATAATGGATTAATCTTCCGTCCCCGCTTCGTTGGCGGACCCGGTATAGCTTAGAAATATTGTCTTCCAAATATTTTCAAGATTTTATAATACGAAATTTAAATATATGGCGGCTAACGGACAGGTGCGGTCTTTTACATTAAAGTACACAGGAATACCAAAATAATGGGTTATCTGGAGCTAGGTACATGATGGAACTGTTTCGTCCATATTAGGGCTCATCAAAAAACCATAACGTCACCTTATAGTTACACTGTTGGATGTAATAATTTTGATTTTGATATTAAAGAATTTTAAAAGTTGAAGCATAACCTTCTCGATTTAAATAGAGTTAGTTAGATAGAATTCTGCCCTTTCATTTCGACACTTTGACAGATCCAGGTGAGAGAACGTCTATTAAAGGGGAGCAAGTGGCAACCTCTCTTTTACATCTGTTTGGTTTGTATACAGGATGATTCCTAAGTTGATATTTCCGTTTTAGCTGTGTATAGAAGGCAATAAAATAAACAACATTTTCAAATACCTTTTTCAAAAAACTCAAAAATAAGGTACTAACATTCATTTATTGCACTATGGATCAAATACGGTCCTGCCTAACTTGCCCGTTGAATAACATTACATAAGACAACTTCTGGGTGTAGAATTAGCCCGCAAAGGAAAGCGTTCTGCGTATAATCTCGAAGCAGCAGTCGCACTTTGACGACACTCACCATAAATTAGCACCATATCAACTAGTTCATTGTTATCAAATTTCACCATTTTTACATGTCACGTATTTAAAATTAACTTGCTTCAGAAAAACACACCGCAACGAAATACCAAATAACTCACCACCAATTGCATGACTAATAAGAGACAAGACAAACAACATAAAGTATAGCAAGCTACTTTTTGATGACTAGGCCCGCACTTAAATTTTTTACTTCTGTATCTCGCCTATTTTTAAGTTTTTTGGGAAAATGTTGTTTATTTTAATGCCTTTTATACACAGCTAAAAAAGAAGTATTAACTTAGTAATCACTCTGTATTTACTAGCCGTAGCCAAGTAGTAGAACGCCTTAAGACAGCCCACTGACAAACGTTTTCGTTTCGAATTTTTTCCATTCGTGCTTAATATGCTCTTTACCACAATTAATACGTAATATATAATTTTACTTTATTTCAAAATGATCATTAAATTACATAATATAGCAGTGTAATTTTAAGGTGATGGAGTTTTTACCACCTATTTATAAAAATATTTAAGATCCGAGTAAGGTAAAGGCTAAGCTTTTCACCTCTTGTTTAAGATGCATGTATTACAAATTAATAAAAATTACCTTTAGTTATTCCTAGCTTACAGTCAACAGAAGTAAGGTAACTACTTTCCTTTAACTAATTAAATTAAAATATCTACAAAAAGATAAGCTAAACGTTCTTCACCTACCTTAAAATTATCTAACTCTTTCAAACATGCTTCAAGCTTTTTCAGTAGATCATCCCTCTCTTTGGTTAACTCTTCAATTTTGGCCTTTTGTTCGTTGCACAAAGCTTCCGTTGCCTTAAATTACAGAATATGACATTTTTGTATTTGTATTTGTTACTTTATAATTGAAAAGCCCAAACACTATATGATAACCTTTTTGACAAAGAATTAATTCAAATACTATGAAATTATTATAAAAGTGTAAAGTAACAGAAGAAACAATACTTACAGCTAGCTTATCAGGACTAACAATTACTCCACTGCGACTTTTCACCCTATTTGCTAATCCATCGCTCTCTGGTTTTGATCTAAGTGGTCCTCCAGCCTTTACTGTAATGCGACCGGGCTTAGACGGATCGCTTATGACTTCATAATCGGATGGTAAATTTTTGATTTTTGCAACCTGTAAAACATTATTTTAGATACAATATAAAAGAAGAGTCCGGATAATACGTTTATCGATAAACAGCTATTGTTGTATAAACACAGATAGCCTACTTGCTGATGGAATTAACATACAAAACGAATTTTCTAACCACCTAAAGATTCCTTATATTATGATTAAAAAGGCCTTTAAAAACTGTTGTCAAAATCAAATTGTTAATTTAAGGTATTGCATACGTTCATAGTAATAACCTATAATGAAAGGTGTAACGAAAAATTAAAAATTATAAATACTTTCATTATAAACTTGCATGCTAGAGCCCTTTAAACTGGCTGCATTAAAGTCAATAATATCCCCCAACATTTTTCATTAAAGAAGTCCACATTAACAGCATCATTGCAGGATAAGCGCTTGGCCCTTTTATGCTTCGAAGTTAAAATTGTTTTGTGTTAGAGATTTAACTGTCAAATGTCCCAAGGAAAAAAAGCGGGAAACAAGAGGTTATGTCCATGAATGGAATTAATTTATTATGTTAAAATAGGGTTCAAAATTAAAAACTTCGTTCACACAGGTAAGGATAGGACTTTTCTTAGCTTTGGTAATCTCAAATTTTTCCAGTAAATCTAAATTTTTAATTTTATGACATCCATGACTTACATTAAGGTGATTTTGTGTTTGTTATATCAGATTTCCGGTATTTTTCAACAAAATCAAGATGTTCCTGGATTCTGGTCAATATTTTTTGCCCTGATTGTCCTACATACACTGCAGGGCAATCACAACAATGTAAGGAGTAAACACTAGACTTTGAAAATAAGTCAACTTTATGCCTAATCTTGACCCGATGCTGCTTTAGAGTATTCTTGGTTTTAAAAGCAAGTGATAAATTGCAAGGCTTGAAGAATTTACCCAATTGTAAAGAGAAATTGCCGAAACGACCTATAATTATTTTTATCGCCAACCGACAGTAAAGCCGTACATTATGAGTGATTTCCGGCAGTACACGAACACTTTATTTTATTGTAAAATAAAATACTCTATCTGCCGCATTTGCGGCAGGTAAAGTATTCTATCTGCCGCACATGCGGCAGATAAAGTATTACCCTGCCATTTCTCATAGTAGGTCAAATTTTTTGAGGGGTGCTTTGGAATACGCACGTGGTCGGCCAAAATTTTCTGATGTGTCAAATTTAGGCCAAAATGGGTTTTTTTGTCATGTCATCATTTTTTGTCGAATTTTAAAGCTATTTTAAACTTTCGAGCTTGAATATGGGATGGAATAGGTAGTATGAAACTTCTACTTTACATTTTGACCAAATATAAGGCAAGAACTATTAAATATTTTACGCAGACCCGATTCTAAAATAGGTCTACAGCTAGTCTTTTCTATTAATGTAGTAACATGGGGAAAAATATCTATTTTCTTAGAGCGGACTGCCTTACATAAAACGGTGATGAACGGTTGACGATAAAATTTTGTATGCACCACGTCAGTAAAGTGTCTTTATCGACTCGCCTGTTATTCGCCTCGCTCGCTCATCTCATAATTTCAGACTCGTCCGATAAAGAATCACTTTAATGCCTTGGTACATAAATAACTATTATCGATTGTGTTGTTGTGTATGTTTATTGATCTGATGATGCTTAGATAAATCAAAACCTATGTAACCTTATAATTACTTGAATGAAATTTGTGTCTATTTAATTTATTCCTAATAAAACCAAATAAGAAATAAAATATTAATGTTTAATACAATTGGAAAAAAATTTACTATTTTGGCTGGTCCTTTTACTTTGCCAGTTATTGAGGGAACTTGTTGAGCTTCACTGCCACTTTGAAGTAGAAGACCAGTAGTAATTGCTTGTGTTCTCATGGATATACCACCAGGTGTTCCATTGTCTTCCTCTATGCCTTCTTCGGCTACACGTTCCTGGGATCTCTTCATGTTTTTCATGGCCTCACTAAGACAGGCTTCATTACACTCCTCGCCTTCAATACCCAGAGAAGCCAAGTCCATTCCGGCAGTCTTAAAAAAAAGAACGATGCATAACTTAAAGAAGTTAAAAATTGCTGATTCTATTCATCTAAATTGTTTTCGTGGTTTCAACGTCCGTCGGTCAGTCTTTTTTTTACATATTTCTTAATACTTTTTACCTACACAAATTTTCCGATCTATTAAAATAAAGTGGTGGGGGGAATTAATTTTTTTCTAAAAAAAACGCCATGGTTACTCCGGTTTGGCATAACCGATTTAAACAAACTTAGTCTCCTTTAAGAAAGAAAAAGTTAGATGCAATGATACATTTGTTTTATCATATATAGAGTATAATAGAGAAATAAATCATTAACATTTTGGTAGAAAACACAAATTTGTAACTTTTTTACAATCGGAGTTATTAAGAAAATTAATTACATTATACGAATTTTTTTATAGAATAATTTTACCACACAGTAATAAATAATAAATAAATAAATAAAACATCATGAAAATCGATGACAGTTTTTAAATTACAAAATTTTTAAAACGCTTAACTTCTTTTAAACCGGAAACATTTACAAAAATTGATTAAAATGCAATTAAAAAATTTTGAGTTACACTATGTTAAAATTAAAAAATATAAAAAATTTTACAAGAAATTCGTTTATTTTAAATCTTATTACAATAAGTATTAAAAGAACAAAAATTTAAGTTAGAAAATTATTCAACTGCTAACCTCGCCTTCTTAAGTAGTTGTTGTTTTTTAATTCACCACAATTCCTATGGGGACTACTTGGGGTAGTCCCAGTTGGACATTTTTGATTACCCTTTGAGAATTTTTCATTTTATTTTCAATGGTTTCTTCTACGTATCCTTCAGCTATGCTTGTGTCCCCCATGCCGTTTGAGATCCTGAATATCAGCGCCATTATCAGCAAGAAAAGTTGCAGATGTTCTTCTCAAACAATGACCGATGTAGCTTGAAGCATCAGGAAGTTTTAGATATTTCGCAATTTTTGCGGGATTTTGGGGAAAGTGTCGATGCCAACTGGCTGTACTGTACATTTGCCATGACGATAAAACAGGAAAAATCGATTGTGCCTTACTGTTTTGGGTCTTAACAGTAAGTACCTACTTGTGGTAAATTTTATACCCATTGACGTCTGATCCTACGGTAAATACACGTTTTTTCTTTGTTTTGGTATCATGTAACGTTACTATTAGCATTGTTCCTGAATCGTCTATATCTTCAGATGTTAAACTACATAGTTCTACACGCCGACATGCGCCATTCAGCCCAAAAATTAATACCACTTTCATTAACAGAAACGTGCTGTCTGGAACTTCCTTCAAAAACTTCGTGACGTTTTCCATGGTCAAAACTTTTGATTTTTTAGGTTCATATTTGTCGTTTTGACGTTTTAAAAAAGCGATTAACTTTTTATATTGTGAAATATCCGTATTTTCACTGATAAGTATTGTGCTTGTGATCATAAAGTACGTAGACGATAAACTGGAAGCTTTAAGGATTTTTGCCTAAAACAAAACAAATAACAAAATTAGTACCTAAAACCACACTTTAACCATATAAAATAGCTTACCTTCTCGTAAAAGTATGCCAGCATCAAATTTTCGTCAATGCCTTTAAAATTCTTGGTGTTTCTCCATTCGCAGAACATATTATAGGCTTTCTCGTATCGTTCCTTGGATTTTACTGGAAGCAAACTTGAAAAAGCTTCGCGGGCCGCATTCAGGATATCTTCCAAGTCGTTTTCATTAGCCATTTCCATAATTCTTGTGAAATTCACTCTTCAAATATGATTTTATTTGGATGCTGTCAATAGTCGTCAAACACAAAAAAAAACATCTTCTTTATATTGCTAAGTTGCCGAGAAGTCATACTACTAAGTTTTTGTAGATTTTCTTTAGTAACTATTCTTTTTAGATTTTAATATGAAATGCAAAATAATTAATTACTTACAAAATGCGAAAATATAGTATACGCACCTCGTCAGAAAAGTGATTTTACTGGACTCGTATGGAAATTAAATCCTCGCTTCGCTCGGATTAAAACTAACCATACTCGTCAAGTAAAGTTCCACTTTTCTAAACTTGATATGTAATTTACTATTAAATTTAAGAATGCAAGATTTTTTTTTTGTTTTGGTAAAGTATTTAATTTTAATTTGTCTCTATGCTGGGTGATAAAAATTGAAAAATATTGAAATAAAATGTGCTTAAATTTTTAACATTTTTAGCTCGCATTGCTTTCAGTAATTTCAAAAGTAATGGAGAAAGCTATTAACCAACAACTCCTAAAATATCTGGAAGGGCTTAACATTATCAGCGACCATCAATACGGTTTTCGTAATTCCAGATCAACAGGTGACCTTCTGGCATATGTCACCCATCTTTGGAGCAACACCATCGAACATCATGGAGAATCCCGGGCTGTTACACTGGACATCTCTAGGGCTTTCGATCGTGTTTGGCATGATGGGCGCTAAGTAAATTCCGATCCTACGGTATGCCTAATGGATTTTGTTTATGGTTAACCAGCTTCCTTAAGAACCGTTCTCTGCAAGTGGCGATTGACGGGTTTCTCTCAGACACCTTCACCATCAATGCCGGTGTTCCTCAAGGGTCCATATTGTCGCCTACCCTCTTTTTACTGTATATTAACGACCTTCTAGTGAAAACCCAAAATCCAATTTATAGCTTTGCTGATGACAGCACACTTGTCTCATCTTTTACCTTGACTCCCCAAACATCCGCTGCCGACGCACATCTTCGCAGGCAGCATGAAGTAGTGCGCCTCAACAATGACCTGGAAGAAATTTTGGCTTGGGGTGACAGTAATCAAGTCGAATTTAATGCTAAGAAAACCCAAGCAGCAGTCTTCTCCAAAAAGGTTAACATTGCAGAACCGGATATAGTCATGGCAGGACACACAATTCCCCTGGCACCGTCTATTAATTTGCTGGGGGTCAATCTGGGAGGTAATATGTCTTGGCATGATCACGTTGCCGGAATTGCTAAGGCAGCTGCACAGAAACTTGGTATACTTTTCCGCACCAAAAGGTTGTACACACCTCATCAACTTTTGACACTCTAAAGCCCAGATTTGACCATCATTAGAATATTGCTCTCATGTCTGGAGCTCTGCACCCAAGCACACCCTTCGGCTACTGGATTCCATTCAAAGGAGAGCCGTTCGTCTGATCGGCGACCCCGAGCTGACCAAGACCCTCGATAGCCTGGAGCATCGAAGACAGGTTGGTGATTTGGCTCTCTTTTACAGATATTTCCATGGCAGGTGTTCCACTGACATTGCCCACTTGATTCCACCTAAAGCAATGCAAAACAGAAATACACGGCGAACCACTGCCGCTCATCCATATGTTGTTCAGCTTAGTACTCCTCGAACTTCATTGTTCAAGAATTCTTTCATCTGGAGAACGTCATCTTTGTGGAATGATCTTCCTGAGGTCGTGTTTCCCAATGAATACAATCTTCAACGTTTCAAGACCAACGTTAATCGCTTTTTTCGCACTCGCACCGCTCCCAGAGCGCTTTAAAGGATTTTTCCTACAGTGCAGGTGTTTTATCATAAAATTTTTTTTTTTTTTAGCTTTTTATTAATGCTTTTTTGTGTTTTTTTAATTTCTACCATCTCGTTAAGTAAGTGCATACATTTTTCTTCCAAACAGTCTTTAGTTTGCTAAAATCGAATAAGTCGTTTATAAGTTACAGCGATTTAACTGATCACACATTCAACCGCTTCCCCCCCCCCCCCCTTTAAAGTCGGTACGCCAATGAGCATAAGACCAAAATGATGCATAATTGTCCAAGCTTTTCAATGGTGTTATCAAAGATATACCTTAATGTGGAATTTTCGGAGATATGTAAACTTTTAAAATTTACTTTTCCATTACGCCCTCTTGTGGCAAAATGCGGAACTTAAAAATTATTTCCAGGATTTTCTCATGACCACTTTAGTTATAATTTTTTTTTCCTGAGTTTCTATGCCCAGTAGTTTCCAAGATACGGCCGAGAGCCATTCTTAGTGGGACACCCGGTACATTATATTAAGTTATGATCATGTAAATCACTTTTAACTCGATTTCCGCTGTCAATCTCACATTATATAATGACCGGTTTTGACTTTTCTTCGATCTCGGTTTAAATCGACTTTAAAAAATTGGACAAAAAAAACATCTATAATTTAATCTGAGGTCCAGTTTAAGTCGAAGAACTGCCAAAAATGGTAATTTTAAATTGTGGAATTGACAGCAAAGTTTAAGATAAAAAGGGATTTACCTGGTCATTGCATAATATAATGTAACATAACATAACATAACATAACATAACATAACATAACATAACTTAACAAGTTATGACCAGGCTGATTACTCTTAAAATGAACTTTGCTGTCAATCCTACATCAAAAAATCTGAATTCGACCATTTCTGACATTTCTACAGTTTTAGAATTATTCTTCAGTTTAAACTTAGATTATAGTAGATTTTCCTTCCCATCTTAGGCCTAAAGGGTTTTTGATTTAGACCATTGAAATTTCTAAATCGTATAGTTATGTTTTCACAATGGCATTATTGTGAAATTCGATTGGACGAATGCTTTGGTGTTAATTTTATTTCTTTGTAGTTAAATCTTTTTATCGATAAGTAATTTTACCGGGATAATGTTGCAAATATAGTTTTAGTTCTATTAAAGGACACAGTACGTACTACAATATGTTTTTCTTCATAATTTCAAAATAATACCAAAACAATATTTACAATGCAAAACTTAGTTAATTACCATGACATAACCGTGCAAACTACAATCAGTCGAAACAGGCAATGAAATGAAGCATTTTTTTTAACCCGGAATTGTCAATTTAGGACGGTTTAAATTTTAGAACCTTTTAGTGAATAAAGCTATTAGATTTTTATGAAGTTGTAAGTGGTTTAATTTGGTGACTGACATAAGGTATCAGTCCTCCATGGCACTTTAAAGCAATCATGTCACCTCCTGCGTCAGGAAGAAGTGTTGCAGACGTACTCAGAAAAGCAGTGACTCGGAGAGTTTCCGCGCTCGGCTGACGTCTCGTGCTAAATACCTCCTCGTTTAAAAAGTATCACTTTCATTTTATCACTTGTTATGTAATATACTATATTGCGTCCCTACTCTTATGCAATACGTGTGAATTGAATATCAAAATAAATATGTGAAAAAAAATCTTACCATTGCTCGGAGTCTTTTTAAATCATCACCTTTTAAATCCAAAGTTTTTATAAAATCCCATAGTTCTTTTATACCCTTTTTCAAGTTTGTTATTTCCGCGGTGTCCTGGGCGAGAAGGAAGTTCATAATTAGTTCCATGGGAATGATTTTTCCGCCGCTCTAAAAATAAAATTGAGATTAAATACGAATTAATGTTAATAAAAACATATCAAAATTTCTCGTATTAATATTAAAAAAACGTGATTGGCTAAGAAATCAAACAGTTAAAAAGAAACATTTTAGCTCCTGTCCTTACGAGAAACCAAACAGCCCCCCAGATAAATTCTGGACCTCATCTTTTGCAAGAAAGACTGGAGTAGTTAGTAAAGATGCAGCTGCAGATAGGCAGCGATGAGTTGTTGTCGGCTATGTCAAAACTCTCAGCGAAAATGGCATACTTATTTTAAACGAAAACGACGACGAAGATGACTTGAAACCCTTGCCCACATCCTCTGCGGATATTTTATTCCACCTTCAGGAAATTGATGGCTGAAGGTGATTCGCAATTCGTGCTGCGATCAGTGTCGATGGTGGAACTAGAAGCTTCCAGCCCAGGAGAAACGGGCCCTATCAATTTGTGTTTTTTAAATATTTATTTAAAGTTTTATATGTCTCGTTCTGATGTCAGTTTATGTAAAATAAAATTTATATAAATAATCGCTAGAAAATCAGTACAGACAATATAGTAAAATAATGCTTGTTAAACGATGATGTCATTCGAACCGTTTATGTTTCAATATAGACAAGACTAGTATTTTTACATTTAAATTTTCATTCTCGGGCTTGAATTTGAACAATAATTTAATACAGAACGGAAATGTTGCCAAATTCTTGGGTGTTCAAATCAATGATAAACTTAAGTTCAGAGACCACATTTTTACATTGAACAAAAAATTAGCTTCCAGACCACATTTTTACATTAAACAAAAAATTAGCTTCAGATTCTTATGCTGTGAGAGTTGTTTCCAAGGAATTGGGAAAAAATATAGGTCGAGTTATTTACTACTCACTTATTGAAAGCCACGTAAGTATGGTATCGCCTTTTGGGGGTTTTGTAGCCAAGACTTGTTCGGCTCAATATTAGTATTACAAAAGAGGGCTTTAAGATATTTGTGTGGTGTTAACTTACGTTCCCTCTGCAAACCTTTATTTTTTAGAGAAAAATTCTTAACTGTGGTTCGCATTTTTATCCTAGAAAGACTTTGTTTTATTCATAAAAAATAATAGAATTATCCTAACAGCAGCTTTATATAATAATAATATGCGCAACAAAAATGATATACCTCTTCCTATACCAAAATCAACTCTCACAAAAAAATTACTAATATTTAAGAGTATTAAGATATATAAATATATTCCTTTAACTTTTTGACAAATATTAGATGATAGAAGTCTCAAGAGAACATATATCTGGTCACTAGACCCTACTACACTCTTCAGAAGTATTATGATGATACTGTGATTTAGTTACCGGTTCATGTGTTATATTTCTCTCTATAATATGTTCCTTTTATATAATATTATTTTATGCATATTTTTGTTATTGAATTGTACACTTGGTATGTGTCTATAGAAGTTTTGTTTAATGTCCTCTTTATATTGTGTAACTTGCTTTTTATAATTTATTAAATGTACCTATTATAAGCTTCTGTTTATAGATTTACTTTTTAGTTTTGTTAACGAGATTATTATTTCTTATGACAATAAAGCATATTTTGATTTGATTTGATTTTGAATCACATTCTTCAAAGGTTTTCAATTTGTCATAAAAACCTTTTATGTATGTATATTTGATACTGCACTTAATGTGCACATATCATACGTTATTTATATGTAAATGTATAGTATGTTAGCTTACTTATTATTTCTTAAGTTTTAAGTAGTTTTTCTAGAAAAATTAAAATTTTTACCACAATATTCAAATTCCTATAACTTCTGTTTAATTGGACAAAAATGAGTATATGTCTCTATATTCGTAAAGAAAATGTAATGCTCTATACCATTTTCTAATGCAACTTTTGTGTAAAATAAAACAGCCGAGGTGTTACCAGGGGAATAATGACAAAAAACGTGGGACAAAAGAATATATTTTCAAAATTATCGAATTTTGACAGCAGATATTCCAAAAACGATACATTGTAGCGAAAAATGTATAAAACTAATATTGTAGAAAATTGTATAAGTGTACATTTTTATTGGTTTATATTGTCATAATATATAGACATTATGGCATATCCTTTTTTCTAAAATTTCCTTTTTTCGTATTATTTAAAGTTCATATCAAATATACCTACTGACCCCATTCTTTGTTATTAAAACATACAAACTACAAGAATGCTATCTTAGCATAATACCGAGCTTGCATTTTATCACAAAGCAATAAACTGTCCCAGTTATAGTAATATAAATAGCAGGCCTGTACTATGCAAAAGATACCATTCCGGTCAAGACCATTCAGGTCACCACCAACGGGTCGAGACCACTAGGTCTCGACCATTCAGGTCAATACCCGATCGATAGACGATTCGGTTCAGACCAGTCAGTCGGTAAGATTGGGTCAGTAGCAGCGCCGAGTCCTGGTCCAATTATCAACCCCTTGCCCTAGAGAGCTCGCCCTTAACTAAATTTATGATAGTGTAAGTAATCCTAATTTTGTATAACCGTTCGAACTGCCTTTTCAGATTGTATAATAAAGTAGGTGTTATGGAGACTTGTCGCCTTTAATTCTTCCCCACGTGACAATATATTTCGCTACGACACGCCGCTTTAGAGAGAATCTTTCTATCGGAGGGGCTAGGGATAGGAACTTTCAATATGTTTACCTACTAACTACCCCAACACATTCCTGCCCCAGTATATAAAACTCAAAACCGCTTCTTCCTGCATGCCCCCTACTATCGTGCATGGTATTTGTTGCACTGTCCAATAAATCAGGTTTGAACAACGGTAACCAAGCATTATGGTAGCCTAGACTTAATTGGTGCATCCTTAAAAAACTTTAAATCCTCAGCTAAGAGGGTTATTTTAGGTTAAGTTTCAAAACTCATTGTTGTATATAACTTGAAAATGTTGAATTTTAATTTTTTTTTTCGAGAAATAAAATACTCTATTTAACCTAGGCCCATTTGTTTCTCTATAGTTTAATACTACAAGATATATTACAATATCAACAATTTATAGCCGTTTGTTTTTGAAATTCAAAAAATTAATAATAATTTTTTTCTTGATTTTCATAATTTTTAAATATTATTAGTTAATTAATCCGCCTATAATTTATACACCATCCTGTATATATTTTAGTTCCATATAAGTGAAAGAAAGCTTAAAACATATAATTATCCACTAATAAAGAAAAATAAACAGTTAATAATTTTTAAGAAAGAAGTGAAAACTCATAGACATAGACACTGCATAGACAATGCAGAAAATCTTAAAGTAAAAAGTTGCCAACTTTATAAGGTTATCCTTAAAAAATAGTCAAAGAATTGGATTTATCCACGACCATTACTGAATGTAATAATTCCAAAATTAGGCAATCCAACGATGTGTCCAAATGGCGGCTGGCTGGCATATACTGCTTTGTAATTGGTACACGTGACCATAAAAATAATGTTGCTGGTGGCACTTAACTGGTGGCACTTAACTGGTGGCTCAATGCTTTTTACCAGCCAACCGCCATATTGAATCACGTGGTTTGGATTCCCTAATAATTTTTGAAACTGTCAATGTCAGCAGACAAATTTTAGTGCAAGTCAAAATATGAGTGAAAAATCGGATGAATCAGATATGAAACTAGATAATACTCCACCTGAAATTACAAATATTGCGAATAGTATTTTTGGTCGTGGAAAAAATACAGTCTGCTACTCGGTTAGAATGAAAATTCGATACTCGTGGTTCCTCATACTCGCTACGCTCGCGTTCGGAATCTTTCACTCGAATCAAATTTTCATTCCAACCTCGCTAGAGAATCTACTATACCACCATGGACACTTATAATCAAAAGATCAAGATCTACGAAATATTAAAAATTTGGAACAATTAGCCAAAAGCCATTTCTTGTGAGGATTGCTTTACTAAAAACTATTTTTTCCACTAGTTAAGTGCGTTTTCTCTAGGAGATACAAGAAAATGTTATTAGGAAAAGATGTTTAGAAAGGCAAGACTCAGTAAGAACACAAAATTTAAAAATTCTATGCCTCCTTTGATTTTTTTTTCATCTCACCATCCCACAAAAATATCATTTGAAAAAGTTTTTTTTAAAAAAATAAATTAAAGACGATCGGTTTAATATTTAAAGCAAATTTTTTTAACAAAATTGTTTTAGATCTTCAAAAAGGAGGGTTGAATAAAAATTACGCAAAATATCAAGATATCAGTTTTTTTAAATTTTAATTTACTTAGTTTTTCTTTCTGAGCATTTTTTCCTTATAACAATTTTTCGTATTTCCTAGAAAGAGCGCACTTTACTAGCGGAAAAGAGATTTAGTAAATTTTCAAGGCATGCTTGATTTTTCGAAACTAAAATTAAGACCCAAATTAGTTTTTATCACAGCAGGGCTAAACCTCAGAAGATAAGGTTTCAACTAAAAAATTGTCAGTATTTTTCACCTATTCATGCGGCAATCCGGGGACACAAAAAAAATACTATGTCTTTTTGAAGAATAAATTCATCAAATTCTATACCACTGAATGTGTCTTTTGAGGTATTTACTAGTAATTTAATATTCCAAAAATTTATAAAATAAAAAAAAATTGTATATTTTGTGATTAACCCTGTACTATAACAAAAACGTTTTCATCTTTTCTATGGCGCCATTGAAACTATATGAATTTGACAATTTTCAAAAAAAAAATGTATAAGGTAGTGTCTAAAATATGTACAATATTCCTTACTTTTCTACCACCCTGTATTATATACAATATTATATACAATACATAATAATGATGTCGCGAGTATTATTATTTTTTAAACATTTTTCCTTAAATACAAAAATTATTTACGACCAATTCTTCTTATTTAGGTACGATTAAAATCCAAGCGCGTAATATCATACTTACTTTCTGAATGTCTTGCAAAATTAATTCTAATATATGTTGCCTACGATCTTCTACGGTATCACACCAGTTTCTTACATCTGTAGAAGAAGAATACGTTTTTAAACGGGACTCAGATCTTCTACGTTCGGGTCTTATGTCCTTTGGTTCTCGCCACATTTTATTTTTTCTTTGCACGTAGGTAGTCATTTTAAATGACTACAATTTCGAAACAGACAAAAAAATGTTTAAAATAAAATTCAAGTCCTAATGGTAACTGCACTTTAAATATTCATGAGGTGGTAAAGAAATTTTGACTTTTTTTGTGACAAATATGTCATTTAAAAAATATCATTAAGATATAAAATAAACCGGTGCATTAAGTCTTGCTTTAAGGTAAATATCACCTGCACAAAAATGTTTTATGGTCAGTATCATTATTTATTTGTTAACCAAAAAAATTTACAAATATGGAAGCCCTGGAAAAATAGTTTAGGATTACTATTATTAGAATGAATATTTATGTTGCTAATACATAATGATTAACTTTATTGGACAATGTTTATGGTTAAGCAAGGACAGAGAACAAAGGCAATAAAATGCATTTAGTCTAACTTGCATACATCGATTTATTTTCTACTGCATATTTTTTACTGAAATTGAATGCCTGAATTAAAATTATTTTAAAATTTCCTAGCATTATGATGTATAATAATCTTTATATGATGTAGTCAAACATAAAATGAAAATAAATAAAAGTTATTTTAAATAAATCGAATAGTCTAAATGAATAAACATCATGCGTTTCTTCTAATAGTTAAGGAATTAAAAGAAATCCACTTCAAGCAAAAATTACATTTAAAACCGTAAGATAATGGCAACCATAACTAAATATATTTTAAATTGGCAATGGTAGACTAATAGGAATGCGTCACAAGATTTCTCTATATTTAAAAGTCATCGCAACATAAATAAACCTTAATAGTTCAGAAATGTTTATTTAAAAATTAAAACATACTTTTTCAGGGCAGTATAACATTATGCATGTATATTTGTTTTTAATTATTTTTGTTAATATAGGATAAAGTAAACTCGAAACTCTCTCCACAAACTTTTTGTTTGTAATTGTCTACATTTTATTATAAAGTAAAATTATATTTGGTCAGCTAGGTTTCGTCTATGACACATCATTGGCTTCCGATTCAGAATGAACTTTGACCTTACATTTACTTGTTGTTGTATGTGACTTTAAAATGTTTAAATTGGTACTCCATTACAATCAAGATGGCGGTCACGGACACACCAAACTTCTCAACATTTTTTTTTCTGCAGAGAGGTATTTAGGAAAAAGAAAAGTTATGTCTTATAAAAGGGTTGAAAAAAAAATTAATTTTTCACAGATGGGTATACGAATTATTAAATATTTAAACAAAATTTTATATGTACCTTAATGATTTTGTACTATCCCTTTTTACCGTAATACCGTATAGATAAGAACGGAGCGAAGCCGTATCGACGCTCCGACTTTAAGCGATCGCGTTCATTGGTTCAATTTTGCATGATGATTAATCTTTAACTGATTAAGCCGATGGGGACCGAGATATAGGCTCTAAAGTCCAATAGATAGTTCATTGGAGTAAATATTCCGTTAACTCTTTTTCTTCGTGACGTACTTACTCAACACAGGAACTTTTTACCTCATATTTGATGTTTAAAAATGTACGACCCCTTGATTTTTAACAATTCATGGTTTAGATGGAACATACAATATGAGTAAAATCGTTAGATAAAGCACGTACTGTACAAAAAAAATCACCAAATTTTGTTTTTAACGGAAATATATTTTATATAAGGTAAGATTATTTATATAAAAAAAATCCTCCAAAAATCGACAGTTTATTCTTGATAAGGAAAGTGTTTTAGGGACATGGTACTGAAGAGAAAACGTTAAAACCTGGTTAAGAAAAACTTTTAAAACATCCCTAGATAGTTAATTTGGCACAAGCTTGGAATGGCATTAACTCCTGGCTGCTAGGCAAGAGTACAAACAGCCCGCAGTTATGTTATGGAACTTAAACCGGTCAATTAATGGTGCTTACGTCAGGCGCGTGGGGCGGGGTCTTGTGTGATGTCGCAGGGTGAGTTACTTCTATAACCGCATTCTAAAATTGTTGGGGGTTAGGGCCGAAATTATTTCTTTTTTAATTGAATTTTGATAATGAAAAATCACCAGTAGAAATAACCACTAGTATGGAAACTATGATATCACGAATTGAAAAAATAAAAACACCGAGAGCATTTTCTTCGGCAATGGCCCCATTTTGTCTTGGTGAGTTATTTCCGTGTACCATAAATACCTATAATTATTTTAGATTACCATTCTTGTAAGGTTTTTAATTTTTTTTTTTGCCTAGGCCTTACATTAGGGAATGCCGACATTATAAAACCATTCAAATTTTCAATATTACTATAGGTATTATCAAAATTTTAATGTACCTACGTGCTAATGCTAAAAATATTTAAAATATTTTTAATTACCTATTTTTACAACAGCTGATCACAGAGGAATAACTATTCCAATACAACGAACTGCGGTTGGACGTAGAATAAAAAACAACACAAAACTAGCATTGGCACACGGAATTTTAAAAAATAAGAAATAAACTTTTCTTGATAGTTATGTTAATAGTTTTATTTGTTTAATTATCCTTAAGCCAAAATGAGCCCATTTTAACAATTCTTGCTTTTATGTATGGAAACGGTCGATTATTTTTTAAAGTAAAACCTAAAATATGTTAACGAACGTTTACATACATTTGCAAATGATTTTTGAAAACTCTGAAACTTTTCTATTTGTCATTTTTCGTTAGCCATCTCTCTTTAAGAAATAATTTACCATTTCCGCCGCCTGAATAAAGAACGCTACATCCTCAAAATAAATTCAAATAACACACCAAATAAACTCCTCTCTCAGGCTTGACGTAAAGCACGTCTAATTGGCCGGTTTAAGTTCCATAACATAACTGAGGGCTGTTTGTACTCTTGCGGCTGCTAGTCAAACAGGTTTTTACTAAACCTGTAGAGATAGTCGCCGCTGCCTGGTTACTGTACTATTGTAAATGACTTATGTCACATTTTGACAATTATTTTTTATTTATACACATTTTTTATAGTTTTACCAACACAAAATATTTGATAGATAACTAAATTTATCTCTAAAGGCTCATCCTACCCATTTGATCAACTTATGTCTTACGTCAATAAACGGGAGCGTATATTTAGGTATGGAGACCCCTTTGACATTCCACATAGTCGTTCAGAAGCCCGAATAAAAAAATACTGGTCAGCTACTGATCGTAGAGCCTGGTGTGATGAGGTGGAGCAGAGAAGACAACATATTCTGGAACTTAACGCTAGAAATAAAGGTGTAAGTAAATTCTCAAAAGTGTATTCATAGATATACTAATATAAGTACCTACGATAAATAGTGAGTTTACAAAAAGAAATTATTTTTACACTGCCAGTTGGAAAAATTTGGTGTAACACGTATGAAGGAGACATACTATGGAGTATCTATCACGAATTACACAAAACAACTTCCCAACGCCATAAGAAGTATAGGGGTTTCATACCCTTTTCGTAACTAATTGTTAAATTTCTTCCAGCTTCTAAGTTCAGCAAACTTTTACTATTCATAATTACCTACTCATAACGGCCAGCATTGAAAATTTTTACGTAAAATATCAAAGTTAGAAAATAAATATTTATGTAATTACAATACAATCCCGATTGTCGGAAATAATAATATGGACCAAAGTGATTTAGTATAATCTAATTTTTTTTTATTCCGATCTTTTTATAAAATATAAGTTTATAATGCATTAAACAATGACATTACAGATTTACTTCATCTACAACCTATAACTACGTATATACTACATCTGCGATAATAAAATACGTTATAGTTATTACATACTTGTGACACTAATGTTGGGTATAAAAATTTAAGCTTTTGAACATTAAGGGGGATTTCTACTGTGATGGTCCTATTTTCATCGTTTTTTTACGATTTTTTTCTGGGGATAATAAGACAAACAAGTTTTCAATTCATTTTATTAAAGATAAGATGTAGGTACCAAAAAAAATTTTCAACCCCCAAAAAATGAAATACTTGAGGCTACAGGGTGCTGAAGTAACCCCCTCAAAAAAAACGTAACTTATTGGCGGAATTCAAATAAATTTTTCTATTCATGACAAAAATAAAATTGACCCAGATTCTTCAATTGTAAGCATGTAGTTATAGCCCCCACTAGAATCAAGTCAAAACTCAAGTAACTGTTAAAATGGCGCCAGATTTAAATTTTTTTTTTGAAAATTTACCATTTTTTTTGTATTTTACGAGCCGTAACATTTTCTGTAATATCGCAAAATACTTGATTCTAGATGGGGCTATAACCACTTGTATTCTGAGCATTTTAAAACCATAATCATTAAATTCTGATAATTTGACCATACCGAAGTACTTTCCGCCAGCGTGAAAAACAGGGTTTCGAGAAAAACAACTTTAAAGTGTCAACGGTGGCTCACAACAAAATAGTCTCACTGTCACTTAGTCTGCGATGCCTGGCCCGTAGATTACACCCTTCTCTTCCTCGAAAAACGATAAACGAGCTGATTCTTCCTGCCTCTTTGCGAGCCTGGCCTTTTTAGCGCCCTCAGATACCCGTTTTTCAGATTGATTACATGCAGTGTGTGCCTAACTCAAAAGCGGCTAGTGGTGAGAACTGACCGGCAATCATAAAATTGGATATAACTTTTTTTTGGAGTAGATTTGGTAAAAACGTTTACACACGGTTATTCTAGAGGCTATAGAGAGTCGAAAAACGTCGGAAAAAAATTTCGATTTTTTTAAACCATCACAGTAGAAATCCCCCTTAAGTACTTTTTAAAGCATTCTATAATAATTAATGGAAGTGTATATCAAATTTAAATGTTGAAATAAATTGAAAAACACCGTAACGTTTTTTTTTTTAATTTCTAGCAATTCTGCTTGGAAAACTTTATTCCATTGGATTTTCTCTTCAACGCCATGGCAGCAAATCGAGAATTCGAAGTCGAAAAACTCCAACAACGAATCGCCTATTTAGAGGCTTTACTTGATGTTTACAAACAAATTGAGCTTACCCCAGAACAGCAGAAACAAGTTGATGCCTTGGTAAAGAAATATGATTTAAAAAATCCTGATGATTATTAAAAATATTGGTTGTTATTATTTGTTTGTTTAAATTTTTGTAATTAAATAAGTGAAATAAAATTTTCTTAAATTTTATGTGTGTTATTGATTCTATTTAAGAAAATATTTTTAATAATCATGTTGGAATATTAAAATAGATATTTAGGTTAGGTAAGAGTGACAGACCTTTGATTCTGACCAAATAGTCTCACGTAGTTCTAGTTAGGTCCGTTGTGATACAACACGTGTTCCGTAGAACCCACCTTCATCAGATCTCTGATGGTTAGTGCGGCGTACACCGCAGAAGGTTTTTAACAACTTATTCAAACCAGCCACTATTGTTCAGAAACCTGCTTAGCCGTCCAAGTTGCTTAGTTCCTCCAGGCTATAGAAAGATGGTTCACCCAGAGCAGTGAACCTTCTTCTTGCGAGGCCAGGGCATTCACACAGAAAATGTTGAATACTTTCTTCCTCTTCCTCTTCCTCATCTCTGCAACTTCTGCAGAAGTCGTTAGTGGGGTTTTGCATACGTTCGGCGTGTCTACCGAAGAGGCAATGTCCGGTAACACCGGCAGTAATATTTCTCACGTCTTTTCGACTGTGTCTCAATAGCTCTGCGGTTCTCTTTTTATCGAATGTGGGCCACAGTTGCCTGGATGTACTACAGGTTGTCAACCCTGTCCATCTGTTCTGTGCAAGCTGCTTGGCCGTGTAGTCAATCTCCTCTTTGACCAATCCCAGTGGTTTGTTCACTGTATTGTCTGCTAGATCAGCTGGCATGCCTGCGCCCTCTCTTGCGAGCGCATCGGCAGCCTCGTTGCCATCTATTTTGGAGTGTCCAGGAACCCAGCACAGAATAACCCGATGTTGGTTGCCAAGTGTGCATAGATTGTTGCGGCATCGCTTTACGAGCTTTGATTTAACGCTGCTGGAACAGATTGCCTTAATCGCCGCCTGACTATCACTGAAGATGGTGATTGACGAGGCTACTCCCAGGCCAAGGTGTTCTTGCAGGATATTGACCGCCTTCTCTCTAAATAGATATTTAGGGAACGATTGTGTAAATCACCAGTTGTTGTTGACCAAAATGGAGTCGTTTGGGGTTAGGGGGGTCCTTCTTCAGTGGTTGGGGAGTTTCTTAATAAATCGGAAGCAGCATGTTTCTGTATCACAGATCGATCCGGTTACAGGAAGAAATTGAAGAAATCATTTGCTTCGGGCATGACTAGCGTTGATATAGAAGTCCCTCAGGGATCCGTACATAGAAAATTGTTTAAAACCATTAAAATATATTTTCTTCTATCCCAGTAAGCCATCTAAACCAAAATGTACCACATTTGGATAAATACCACAACCTCGTAATGGACTAAAGACGTCGTATAATTAGAATGTAATTTTAGCATTTTTTTTAGACTGTCAGAGTAGACGCTGAGCGAAAGAAACTTGAGGCTGCTAAACGAGACAGAGATGCCGACGCATCTCGAAATTTTGAAGATAGGTTTAGAGTAAGTTAAAATCGATATTGGTCTTTACAATAAGTAAGTAAGTCTGCTACAGAAAATATAACAACTTGGGTAAACTAATAGGTAATCCCTTAACATAAGAACTTTTAAAAAAATTCAACTCTTAAATTTGTAGTGTGCCCTTATATTTGTCTAAATGAGATTGTACTTTATTATATTTCTTTATATTTATTATTATAAATATAGTTCTTAGCAGTGGCGTACAGTAGGGCAACAGTGCCATGGCCCTACCTACCTATACACCAAGCTTTTTATTTCTGACTTAAAGGTATAATTACTTTGTCTCACTACGCTTCAATCTTTTTGTTAAGATGCATAATTTAAAAATTAAAACGTTGATATTTGATAATGCCTAACTGTGCAAAAACTCCCTAATGTGTGGGTGACGCCGCAAAAATTCCCGATGTTAAGCGCGTACGAGAGAGATAATAACACCAATGAATATATCGCCATCTCTTACTGACGCGTAGGAAAATCGGCCTTGTTTGGCCTGGCCAGATTCTCATATGATGTTTTATTTTATCGAGATTAAACAGTCCCAATCGGGTTAAGGCACTACTAGATTATATGGTTAGGCTTTCCACTTTGCTACCGCTACCAGCTACTAGGTAGCAGCTGTTTTTAAAACGGGTTTGTCTGTCAAAATATTAATTTTAGAATATTTTTCTGTTAAACAGTTTTTACTATTTAACAACAGACATTATTCTTGTAGGCGAGTTCTGTGCTTGTAGGTTAGGTTTAGGTTAATCCGTCAGTGGATTATATTCCTGATTCCGTGTTTAGGTGTATCAGTTTTAAAATTATTAAAATGAAAGACTGTAGCGCTTTAGGTATGTTGTCTGCCGAAAAACATTTTGTAAACAATATTGGTAACTCAAGGAACAAAAGTGATTGAATAATTTTTAAATAAAAAACAACGACATAAGAAGTTTTCTTATAAGAAAATTTAAGTATTTTGTGAACAAAGTGGCATATTTTAATGCTGAACAATTTGATAAAAAGGAATTTAATCAAATTTTGATTACTTCCGGAGATAACCGAAAAACAAACATAAAACTTCTTTTTATTTTTTTTATGACAAAATAAGTAAGTATTGATTATTTAAAAAAAAAACAAGGGCTTTCTTCAGGCACTTTTTAGAATAATAATTTTAAGAGGTCAAAAGCTACCCAAAAATTTTTAAAAAATTCAGGTTTGTATTTAAAAAAATTAAGTTGATATAGGTATCTAAAAAACGATCGTCGTATCTGACAAATCAAATTATTTCCTTGAAGAGCATAAAGAAATATCTTAAGCAAGTGCTCTTGGTTTTTAAAATAATCAATATATTGTCATAAAGAAAATAAAAACAAAAATTCATTTTTTCCTTTTTTTCCTCGGAATTTTTTTTAACAAATAATTCAGCATTAAATTATGCAACCTTGTCTCCATTTAACCAAATCTCTATCTCTTATAGTTACCGAGATAGTAATGTTAATGCATCGAATTTGTAACATCCTGTATTCTTATTAAATATTTTGGACTGCCCAGGTCACCCACAAGGCAGCGCAGTGCTGTGGGGGCTGATGTTAGCCAAACAGTATGTAAAAATTGTTTTGTCAGTGGGAAATTTTGCTTAGGCAGTTTCGTAATATTTACTGCTATCAGGAAAGTTATTTTACTTGTAGGTTTGAAATTTGTTATTTATTTGTTGTTAATTGTGTGTAAACGTACAAGAAAGCACAACCTCAAAAATAGCAAATAAAAAATATAGACAAAATATAGACAGATTTAATGAATACTTACAACTTATTTATGTATTATTTGAGGTGAAGCGGCCAGACGAAATATAATATGCGAGTTGTTTAACTAGCGACAGAGCATAATGTATACTATACAGGGTGTTTCATTAAGTTCATTAAATTAGACGGGCGGAAGCATGCCTATTAAGTGAACGTGGTCATTTCCAACAATTTTTTTTTTAATTTTGCATTAATAATGTTAATAATAATAAATAGTAGAGCTAATTTAATTTAATACTTTTAATTATGAACGGTGTGACTGAGGAGAAAAACGCAAGATACGATTTTTATATATATTAATTTCAACTACTTTTCGATTATGGTATCATAATTATACCGCATGATTTATTTTTTCGGAGTAAAATTAAAAAATGTTTTGTTATTGCAAGTTGCGCCCTCTAGCATTTTTTATTAGAACTATTAAGGATAACTAAATACGATTAGTGAAAGTGCATACATTTTTCTTCCAAACAGTCTTTAGTTTGCTAAAATCGGATAAGTCGTTTATAAGTTACAGCGATTTAACTGATTACACATTCAACCGCTTCCCCCCCTTTTATTAAAGTCGGCACGCCAATGAGCATACGACCAAAATGTTGCATAATTATCCAAGCTTTTTAATGGTGTTATGCTGTCAAGAAATTTAAAAAATCCTAGTATTGGCTTTTAATTGTTTCTGACTTTATAAAGAAAGATAAATTTTACAAATTTATTGCCACTTTTCATGTTACATAAAGCAGTGTTCTTAGATTTCGTGTCCGATATACAACTTGATATTTTAGTCATTACCCTGTATAAAAAAGACATAAAGTGAAGCCACACACATTGTACTTAGTGGTCCAAGAGACAGCCTACCCAATAAACTAAAAATGGAACGGATTCATTAAATTTTGATAAATATACATATGGTCTTTTCAAATTCAAGTATTTTTTAAATTATTCCATAATTAATGGACGCAGTATATTTTAAAATCTCATTACGTTCTAAGAAATTTTTGTTTTTTTATTCAAACTTAATTTTTAATGTCGTCATTTTTGAGGTCGATTAGCAAATTTATTTTATTTTGTATAGGCCTATATAGGAAAATACAGAAATATAAATAGAACCTTATGTAACTTAAGTTAGACGTTTCGTCTGTGAAAAATAATCATCAGTTCAAATTTGTAAGTAACCTGCTCTAACACATACAGAAAGTATAAACAAATCTGTTAAATAATTAAAAAACGCATTTAATGGTAGTCAAATTCATAATGTTCTTTTTTGCAGAAAAGTTATTATATTTATATTACAGGACAGAAAAGCACAAAAAGGCCTCGGAAGGAAAAGGTCACTGTCAGAAGACTCTGAAAGGCTAAAAACCGGAAAAAGGAAAAGACCAAGCAGTGCCCCTGAAGCAAGCCGCCCTGAAGTTGGTGATCAAATTGGTAGAAAGAAAAGGCCCAGGACATCTGGTAGTCAAGGTTCATCAAAAAAAAAACGAGCCAAAAGAGACGGAAGTCAACAATCTGAAACATCTAGTACAGATAGAGATATTTCAGATGCGACAATGTCTGGTTACCAGGCACAAGCAAAACCATTGGATTTTGGAATGTTGTCAGAGGAAGAAGATGCGGAATCAACAAAAAGAACAGGTGCTGGCAAGGGACCAGGAGGACCTTCTGATGGAAGAGAAGGACTGAAACCTGATTTAATCAGAGGGCGGGGAAGAGGTCGAGGACAATCGAAAGATGGAGTAGGAGTCGGCAAGGGAAAATCTGTTGGCAAGATTGGAGGCGATAAAGAATTCGATAAATATGCGACAGGTAGTGTTGTAGTTACCATTATGTTAATAAATATTTTTTTTTACTAAGCAAGATTCTTACACACACACAGTTATCGAAGGATATTATTAATGTAAACTTTCAAGTCTTCGTGCATATTACATTAAGAAAGTAGTATGTACTACACATCCAGTGAAACAACGCTTAAGTTATCAATTTGCTCTAAAAGAGTATTTAATTTTAGGACCGGGCTGAGATCTGCATCAGTAATTATTTATTCACTAAAATTTAATAGACTAGGAGCTGGTAGTTTCAATCTTAAATAATATATTAAATTTATGGTTTTAATCAGACACTGATACTGTACAAGGTGCTACAATTTAGTATGCGTATAAAGGAATCTCGAAAACGGTAAGAGATACGAAGATGGTTAAATTGAGGCAAAATTGCGTATTTTGGGGCCTAATAATTTGGCGAAAGAAAATTGTAAGTATTCCGAATACTTTTGGAGAAATTCGAAAAAGCCAACATTTTTAGTTTTTGTTTTTAATTTTTTACGTCTTCATTTTTACTATGGGAAAAAACAAAAAACACTTTTTTATAGCCGTTTTCTATGTTTTAGAGGATGACGTTATTAGTTTGCAAATTCATTCACATTTCGTTCTTTAGATATCAGGATCAAGTCAATTTTTTTAAATATGGATTATGTTTATATCATTACGGTACCAAACTAAAAAAAAATCTGATTTGAAGAATCCGTTTTGTAGAGGCCTGATCTTTGATATTTTGTTAGAAAAAAGACCCACAGTCTCGGCCTCAAACATTTTTTTGTCTACTTATTTTTGTTACATGTTTCGTCTGAAACTAGCATCAGGAGACCTTATAAACAGTAAAAAAAAGTTATTTTAAAACAAACATAAGCGCAACAGTAACAGTAACATAACTAGACTAACACTTCAGTTACTTTTTTTTTCACTCGAGAGCAATAATTTTTTTCTGTTTTACAGTATTTCGGTCTAGGTCTAAGGGAAAAACCATAGGACTTATAATATATGGTATATTAATAAAACAAATAAAATATTATTAAAAAATGGAATTCTTTCTCATGCCTTAAAAACTTACTTCCTCGAGTATCGTTACAATAAATCTTATTGAATTAACAAACGACCTAAACACCATAATTTCCTGTAATGTAATTTTATTATTTAAGTAATCCTACAAATAATTGACAGGGCCGTAACAGTAAAGAAATGATAATTATAAATTTTAATAATGACTTGAGGTCGAATTTAAAAACTAATACCGCCATCTTGTAGAACATAAAAAACGGCTATAAGAAAGTGTTATCTATTTTTTTCCCAAGTCAAAAATGAAAGCGCCAAAATTTAAAAAACATAACTAAAAATTTAGGTATTTTTTCGAATATCTCCTAAGCCTAAGTTATTCGGAATATTTACAATTTTCTTTCACCAAAATATTTGGCCCAAAAATACGCGCTTTGCCTCAATTTCTCTTACTGTTTTTGCGATCCCCTTGGACGCACACGAATTTGTAAGGATCTGTATAATTTAATCAAAAAAAGCATATTTAAAATATGTCTCCGATTTAATTAGATTCGCTTTTAGCTCCTTCAACACAGTCACAAATAAGAGGTCGCGGACGAGGCTCACCAGGAGCCGGTAAGGAGGGTAAACCTGGTTCAGCAGGAGGCCTGGAAAGAATACCAGAAGATGCAGGATCTAAGGGAAAACCAGGATCAGGAATTAGAGGCAAAGGAAAAGATGGAGGTGAAGAATTTATTTATTATCGCTTTATCGCCAAATCTAAATTATATAATAAAATATTTAACAAATCGCTGAAATGGCATAAGCAAAATTAGCAATTATTTACGAAGCAGGGAGCCGGGCTTTTTATACAACTCAGCGAAATTTTTTTATGGTGTTCAACATTTCGAAAACTTGCTGTAGAGTAACTGATTTTACATGATAATATACTATGGATAATTTTGAAAAGTTATTGTTAAAACTGGAAAGGGAAATATCAAAATTTCGTAAAGTCGTTCAAATAAATAATTTTTAGAATTTAATGATACATTACAGTACAAAGGGATTTTTTAAATTTGGTTTTAAAAAAATATTTGGTTATATTTTTTACTTTATTCTCCATTTTTTTTTCTAAAAATCGATCTCTGTAGAGTAGAAATCAATCATGAAAAGTACAATTACGTCAGTGTCTATAGAGACATTGTTGTCACTCTGGAAACGTGATTGCCGTCATTCAGAACCTGTAAAGAAATATTAGTTAGGCGTTACTAACATTATAAAATATTAATTATTTTAATATTTATTAGGGGAGCAAATATTTATATAGTCTAAAACTTGCGGGGGATTTTCTATCTTGTCAACCTCGATGCACCACCCGGTATATACAGGATGTCCCATAACTTATGGGCCGTAGAGTAACTGGAGATACTAGACATCAAACTAAGCGGATTATGTCATATAAGTTGTTTTTTTTTTGATAATTAAAATATTAATTTAATTATGTACTATCTTTTTTATGCTTTGGGATGTTTAAAGGGAAATATCTCGAAAACCGTTAAAGATATTAAGATCAATCACACCTTTTTGACTCAGAAAATGCCCTTCTTTAAGAAACTATAATTGAAAAACACCTATGAAGCCCAGTGTATGCAACTAGCGCCCTCTAATGTGAAACCTAAAAATTTCTACAAATTCTTATTTCTTACTTATGAAAACATAATATTGCCAACTTTCAATTCGATTCATTAAACCGTTTTAAAATTATGGCTTATTTTCGAGAATAAACTTTTACTTTCAACACCCTGTATCTCTAGAACGAGTAACAATCCGAAAAAAGTACATGACTTAATCGGCTTAGTTTGATGTCTAGTATCTCCAGTTACTCTACGGCCCATAAGTTATGGGACACCTCGTATATCTTTGGCTATGGCAATGGTTTTAGGGTAGTTTTTCAAAGTTTTGACCTAGGCCCTTACCCCACAATTATTTTTGATCCCCCAATAAGCTGAAGGTCAAACTTTAAGAACCGTTATTTAAACCATACTATTCATACCTACTGTACTTCATAAATATACTATTAAAATTTATCTGCGATTAATATGGCACGGTTTGATATTGGTCAATAATAAAGTTTAGAAGATCAAGTTATTTAATAATCTACGTTTCTACCTATATAAATTTATCTTCAGAATTATAAATAGATATCTTCGGTGTTAAAATAAGTATAATAATATAATAATATATAATATAATAATAAGTAATAAAAAAATTTGCTGGGGACATTTTTGTTTCTACCTTTACCAACTGCTAAAATCAATAATAAGCACATATTATTATTCCAGACCCAATATGCATTTATTGTAAACTTATTTTTAGGCAAATATATATATTTAACAATATCTAACAACGAAACAGATGGCGCTCCGTGCCGCATCTTACTGGTGTGTCCCACCAAGTGCTGCCTTAAGTAGCTTCGAGATCCCTTTTCTTTTCGTCTGATCCTAGCTCTACTGGTGAGTCATGATATGACGAAACGCGTCTAGAGATGGATCTGGCGAAATGAAAAGAAAAATCTTCTTTACTCATTGTTTTCGGTTAATAAACCGATGTGAGTTAGCGCTGCCTAGCGGGACTCCTGTAATTGTGACGAATGTCTTTACAGGCGATTTCCTCTTAACATTTACTTATTTCTATAAGTTTGTTAGAGGTGCTGGTATGCTCAAGAGTGTCTAACAACGACACAGATGGCGCTCCGTGCCGCATCTTACTGGTGTGTCCCACCAAGTGCTGCCTTAAGTAGCTTCGAGATCCCTTTTCTTTTCGTCTGATTCTAGCTCTACTGATGAGTCATGATATGACGAAACGCGTCTAGAGATGGATCTGGCGAAATGAAAAGGAAAATCTTCTTTATATATATTTATGATCCTGAGGATGACCTTATATAGGTCAAAACTTTGATTATTAAATAATATGATCTTCTAGCTTTATTATTGATTCATATTCAAGCACCTCTTCGTAAATTACCTTAACCTGTCACTAAACTCAAGTTTAAGTACTATTAAAATTTCATCATCAACACATGTAAAATAACGTCGTTTTTTGCCCACCGCTGTTACCGAATTTATTTTTTTAAATGCGATTAACTTCATTTAAAAGATATTGAAAGGAAAATTAAAGTTTTGACATAACATAGTATATTTTTTTTACTAAATACTGAAAAATCTAAAATTATTCTTACACCTTTTGATTGATTTGAAATCATTTATAGATAATTCAATATCAAAAAATCAATTTTTATTTTTGTCAATTTTTTTTAGAAATTACAGTTTTTTTTTCTTTGTTTACTTAACAGATATGTTTGAACGTTAAGTTAACTTATTAATTTTTGTTTGTGCACTGATGTACTCCGATAAAGGGCATTGCTTAAAAAATTTATATTATTAGTAAGTGGTATCTTATTTCTGTGCATCGGGGAACTTTTTCATTATTTCATTTTTGGTATAAGTACAGGTTAAGTAGAGGGTTAAGTGTAAGACCAACCTTTACAATAGTAAAGGATGAACTTCGCCTTTTCAGAAGTTGAAATATGGTCCAATTTTTTTTTTTATACATTTTATATTAAACCTAAATATTTAAACTTTTGAATAATGATTTTATTTAAATTTATTTATTTATTTATAAATCATGTTTTAGCAACAGATAGAGAAAAGGCAGATGGCGTTGGTAAAGACCGGCCAGGAGAAGAATATTATGGAGGACTTACTGATGGTAAAGTTAGCTCTACTATATAAAGATAAATTCCCGGGAAAAAAAAACGGCACAGATTCTTTGCTTAGGTTAATCCTTTACACTTTTTGCAATTCGAAGAATTCGTCCATTTTTTACTTAAACAGACCTGATATTTGATATTTTGTAAGAAAAAGACACAGTCTCTGCCTAAAAACCGAGACTCTGTGTCCTTTTTCTTATGAAATATCTTTACACTTTTTGTTTTTAATCCGATTTTTCCAATTTTTATTTACCATTTAATAGATTAGGAATAGGCATACTGTTTTTAATGACGGGGCATGTTTAATATAATGGTATTAATGGGGTCATTATCATTATCCTCATTAAAGTGTGTATTTTTACACACTATGAAGTGTGGATAAATTGGAACTGTTATTTGTCCTACTTATAATTTATTATTAAAGTTCCATGTACCATTTGCTTGATCCTTCTATACTTTGAATTTCAATATTTAAAGAACGACAGATCAGTGCAAAAATGTAGCAATCGTTTTTGGAGACGAACTAATGTTTGTCTTTTTTTTTGGATCGATTTCAGACACAAGATATTGTATTATTTTATGCAATAAAAGACGGCGCGCTTTGAAGTCCCGTCGGTTCTTACGTAGCGAATGAATCATAGTGCGCCTATCTATTCGGCTTTCTTTAAATGTTGAAATTCAAAGTTCTATATCAGCTCTTCCTCCTTCCATTTTATGGAGAATTGAATTTGAATTTAGTTTTATCCTAGAAGGCGTTTTTATGAAGGGTATTCAAATCATTTTGATATTTTGATAATTGGCAAGATGAATAAATTATTTTAAAATTAATTTCTTTGTTTAGTTATGTTTTACTTGCGATTTGTTATAATTGCATTAAAGAAAAGTCCTGTTTTATTACTTCTAACTTAACCTACATAATTTTTAAATAAATTCAGGTGAATTAGGTTTGATTTCGGCAATCCGACAATTCCAATCCAAGTTCGCTTCTGTTGCGTTTTTATTACGTTTAAATTCCGATACGATCCTGGAAAAAGCCGAATCGAACTTGAGAATCAAATCAAATTCAATACCCGTTCTCATGCAATTTTTAATATAAAATCAATCATCGTCCCATGCAGCCAGGAATCTACTAGAACTTTTTGAAGAATATATTTTAATTCCTCAAAAGACTCGTCATTCTTATTTATTTAGTACCTTTTTTTCCAATACATACTTTAATTATATGACCCATCATTAAAAATGTACAGCACATTCCTAATGAATATGGTAACAGTAAGGAAGTAAATATATTTTTAATTAACTTTAACAAACCTACTTAGTTAGTGTGATATAGTCGAGTATCCAATTAAGCCCTAGCAACATAACACACTAGCTTTCTTAACTGTTGGTTATCGTAACACGTAACATAACTACAAATAAAATATCAGTGATCGTGCGATTATGTACAGGATGGGTGGCCCATTTGTGTGACCAAGTAATATACCGCCTCTACTATTAAATATATCAAATAAAAAGTTTTTATAAAAGTTATTAGGTATAAAAAATATATGTTCTAATATCATCATTAAATAGACAGGATGGTCCAGAAAAGCAGGACAATAAAAAGATACATTTTTTAAAATGGAACACCCTATATATTTTGGCATTATTTGGTTCCTCATAAAATTATCCATGTATTAATTAATGTAATTGTCAAAAATTAATTTAAAAAAATAAAGAAAAATTAATCTAGGCGGCCGTTTTTAAAACAAATGATAACGTGTGATAGTCATTGAAAAGTGAATTTTCTATAGAATAAAAATAAGGGGTTTCCATTTAAAATTTAAAAGTTGACTTCACTTCCGGTTAAACCGGAACTGATTTCGAAGGTTTGAATTGGTCGAAAAATGGCAACTTAGACACCTAACATCTCACATTTTCAAATCTTTACTGCTAAAATTACGGAAATTCCTTGTGTCACCCGGTATATGGCTGTATCTATAACAATTAGGCGGTAATGTTAACTTAACCGTCTATACAGGGTGCTTACAAAGTAGTATGCGTACAAGGGGATCTCGAAAACGGTAAATGATACGAAGATGGTTCCACAAGGTGACATTATTAGTTTTCAAATTCGACGTTTCGTTATTTAATTACCAACCTCAAGTCAATTTTTTTTAAATACGGACCTGGAATTTTATATACAGTTTTAGGGATTTATAAGCTTTAGAAATTTAATACAATGTTCAAGTTTTTAAAATTTCAATGTTTTGTCATATAATAACACGTTTTAAAATTATCTTTTTCATTTCATTGCCGTCCTGAACATTTAAAGCCAAACTAAAAAAAAAAAAAGATTTCTGATTCGAGAAATCCGCAAATTTTTACGCAAGGAAAAGAGACCCAACGTCTCGGTCTCAAATATTTTATGTCTCTTTGTTTTTATTTCATGTTGCGCCTGAAACTAGCATCATCAGATCATATAAACAGTAAAAAATTTTGAAACTCTTTTTGAAACAAAAGTAAGCACATCACAGTAACATAACTAGACTAACACTTCAGTTACCTTTTTTTCACTCGGGAGCATTTTTTTACAGTATTTCGATCTAAGTCTAAGGCAAAAACCATAGGACCTAAGATATACGTCATATTCTTCGATAATTGGTTGGTTATATTAATAAAATAAATAAAATACTAATAAAAAATAAAAATTCTTCTCATGCCGTAAAAACTTGTTTTACTTCCTAAAGTATTGCGACGGTAAATCTTTCTGAAAAATACACCGCCTAAACACCATAACTTCCTGTAATGTAATTTTAACATTTAAGTAATTCAAAAAATAATTGCCAGAGCCGTAACCAATAAAAAGATAATGATTTGAAATACTAGTGATGTGTTATTTGATGACAAAGCATTAAAATTTTAAAATCTTTTAAATTGTATATATAAATTTCTAAAACTTAAAAGTCCTTAGAAGTGTTTTAAAAATTCCAGGTCCGTATTTAAAAAAAAATGGATTTAGCTTAGTATCTAAAGGACGAAACGTCCTATACGGCTATAAGAAAGTGTTTTTTGTTTCTTTCCTAAGTCTAAAATAAAGGCGTAAAAAATTAAAAACCAAAACTAAAAATATCGGTTTTTTTCTGACATCTCCGAAGGTATTTGGAATATTTACAATTTTTTTTCACCAAATTATTAAACCCCAAAGTACGCAACTTTGCCTCGATTTAACCATCTTCGTATCTCTTACCGTTTTCGAGATTCCCTTGTACGCACACGAATTTGTATCATCGGTGTATAAAAAAAATTCTAAAAAAAGACATTACAAAAAAATAAAATTTAGTAAGTCAGCGGTATTCTTATAAAGGGCGAATCCATTTCCTCATCACAACCCTGTACAATCAATAGTAAAAAAAATTGATTGAAAAATAAAAAACTTAAAGTTAGGCTAAAGGATCAAACTTAGCAAAAAATCCCGTGCTCGTTTTTTTTCGGTTCAGGAGTTTTTTTTTAAATATTTATCTTGGCGTTTGTTAATGCTTATAAATCAAACATTACAATAGTATTTCTTCATAAGCAAGCCAATAAATTTTGAAATAAATTTTACAGTTTTAGTAATTTTTAAGTAAACAGTATAAGTAAATGCAAGGCGCTAGTAAAAAAAACCTTTAGTTGGAGCAACAGTTAATATTACATACCTATATTCACATAACTTAATTAATTTCTATTAAGTCGTTATTTTTAGTTATATTAAATGCAGACAATAAACATTAACAAACAATAGCATTGATAAATAAAGGTTTTACTATAACTAGAAAGTATTAATCGCATTAATGTAGACACGCGCGGTCATTCCCATTCGCTTTTATTTGTGTTATAAAAAAAGGTTTTCATCGCGCTATTTTAAAAAAGGATTCGTGTCGATTATTCTCACGCATAAGAGTTTCTTTTAATTTACGTGCCTGTAAAATCTGTTTTAATAGAATCACGGAAAGATTCTTCTTAACACGTAAACATTTGTTTACAATATTCCGTATAAACACTCTTAACCAAAGGGAAGAGTATTTAGACGATGTATGTAATACAAGCAGTACAAATTTCAGATAATTTTAATATAGTTCCTCCAATTACTGGCTGGACGCACGTCACAACTCGCAAATACATAATCATAACAGAACAACCTTGGCCTTTTCGAAGAAGTTTTTTTAAGTGGTAAGAATGATTTGAAAGCGAAAAATAATTAATTAAAACATATTCTGAAAATATGTACATTATTTAGCAAAAGAAGAAATGCTCATTTTAAAGTTTAATTAAATCCTGACAGAATTTAAAAAATATACGATTTTATTAATGACATGGCTCGATCAAAAATTACGTCAGAAACTGTGGCGTGTATCCAGCCAGTAATTGTACTGACTTAACTACTGTTTTACTCGTGTAAATAACTGCTTAATCTGTCGCGAACATAATCGCTAGTTTCTAAGTTACACAGTTTTTACTAGATGATCCCTATTCAGCAAGAAGTAGAAGTAGAGGAAAGGCAGATGGTGTTGGTAGAGATGGAACAGGAGTATCTAAAAAACAATACGACGGACTTAGTGATGACGATGGTAATGTACCTTACCATAAAATATATTTTTTTAACATAGTTATTTTGGCATTGGTTCGTAACACAAAAGAGAAGTAGAAGTTAACTTAAGCCTTTGGTAAATTATTGCAGACGGTAACTTCTTATTTTCTTTTATAGGCTTGGCTTAGTAAACGGAGCGCCCTAGTGGGTGAGATGAGTCTTAATTTTCTGAATCTCACCAATCCGTGTGCTGTAAATAATGATGCAAAATGTCTTTCTTACACTAAAAATGTGCGCTCCGTCGATTATTTGTTACAATTTCCTTGTTTATTGTCACACATACGTAAACTGCATTAAAGTTGATTCGGAAAGATGGCGATGCCACTTGTTCAATACCTATTGCATTCTACTGCGGATATTGAATTGGAGTTTTCGCGGTCGAAAAAGTTTCAACTAGTTTATGGCAGTTTTCTTGAAATCAGAAACCACCAATCAATCTACAGCAACTGCCTTGCCACATATGTACTTGAGGGAAATATTGTACTGCTTACAAAACTTCTCAAACCATACGCTAGAAACCTTTGATTATGAAACGCCAGTCCCTTTAAAAAATAACGACGGTACCCCCATGTTTAAAAAAAACCTTTTACGATTACTGTTGTGGGCGGACATACATTTCTTTGGTCTTAAAATATTGCAATGTTGCTGTTTTAGTAAAGAAATTTTAATAAATGTATTTAATTTAATTGTTTAAAACATTTAGTTATATCTAGCATCGCTGTTAACGCTCTAACAAACTTATAGAGTTGCTCTTTGCAACATCTTACTGGTGTATATTACCAAATACTGCTTAAGCAGTTTTGAGTTATCCCTTTCTTTCGTAGGGTCTTAGCCCTACTGATGAGCCATGATATGGCGAAACGCGTCTAGGGATGGATCTGACGAAACAACAAAAAAAAACTTTATTTGCTCTGTCATTAGTTTTTGAAACTTTAAACAGATACATACGAGTCAGCTCTGCCTAACGGGACTCCTGTAATTGTAACGAATGTCTTTACAGGTAATTTCCTTCTAACATTTAGCTTATTTCTATAAGTTTGTTAGAGGTGCTGGTATGCTCAAGAGTTTTTAATAATGACACAGATGTCGCTCCGTGCAACATCTTACTGGTATGTTCCACCAAATACGGGGTAAGCAGTTTTGAGTTATTCCTTTCTTTCGTCGGATCCTAGCTCTATTGATAAGCCATGATATGGCAAAATGCGTCTAGGGATGGATTTGACGAAATGAAAGCAAAATCTTTATTTTTTTTTTTTTATTGAGATAAGTTAAAATGTTAGGAGAAAATCCACATTCATCACAATTACAGGAGTCCCATTAGGCAGCGCTAACCCGTAGGTGTCGGTTTAATAGTTTCGGAACTTCAAACTTATGGTGAGGTGATTTTCTCTTAACATCTTTACTTATTTCTATAAGTTTGTTAAAGGTGCCGGTATGCTCTAATAGTGTCTAACAGTGACGCTAGATGTCGCTATACGTAACATCCTGCAGGTGGTTTTTGCCAAATAATTCTTAAGCACTTTAGAGTCCTCCTTTCTTGGCAAAACGCATCTAGGGACGCATCTGATGAAATGAACGAAAAATCGTTATTTGTCATTTGGTTATATAATCTATTATCGTATTTTAACCCTAATAAATAATAACATTGGTAAAAGCATATTTCGCAATAACAAATGGATGGTGATCCTACTTCAGCAAGAGGTAAAGGTAGAGGAAAGGCAGATGTCGCTGGTAGAGACGGAGCTGGTAGAGGCAGAACAGGAGTAACTACCATTAAAGATGTTGTTGACATAACATAAAAGTCAAATTTGCAACAATTATCTCTATATTTATTTTTTAAACCCATAAAGCTAAGAAAGTAAACGAATATAACTGTGGTAGCGATATACAGGGTATCCTAAATTCGTGGATTGGTATTTCTAAAACTATAAGAGATACGAACACTTTTATCAAATATGGGGAAAAGCGAAATTTATTTTTAATTTTTCATTACCTTTATTTTTAAAATTATTGAAATAAAATAACCTTTTTTGTTACCACTTTTTCTTTTTTACAAAATGACGTTATCACTGTTTGAACCAACGTTTTAATATTTTGGTTCCATGATTAATAGATATTTACGTTACAATCAACTTTTACAGTATGAGTGAAATGTTTGTTGGAATTTTGAAACGAATACTGCAAAGGATTTGCCAATTGAATGGCGTTCAATATTTTATTTTTATTGAATACTGTTCTGTTGAAAATTATGTTTTGAAATTATAATAAAGTTTTATTCTGCGTCGTATATTTGAAAAGTGCTTATATTTATTGGTGGAAACATTGTGTGTTTGATATAAAATTTAAATCTAATGGAAAGATAGCGTTGATGTACCTAGGAAACGTAATTGTTTTAATTTCATTTATGTCCAAATGGCGTCTAAATAAAAACTAAAGTCAGTTGAAAATTAGCGTTATTTCATAATTATTTTCGGTAAAATTGACGAAATGGAGTAAATTTGATGCCCGAAGAAATCATGCAGAAACCTAATGAAGCTAGAGGACAGTTAATACCAAATAAATAAATTTGTATTTTGTATTAAAAAAATTTAGGATTAAACTTAAACTTACAAATTTCACTCCGGTAAAGAAATTTTACAGGACTAGTCCGGTAAAAAAATTTTACGAGACTTATTGCTATAAAACATTATTTTCTGGAATAAATTCAAATATGTAAAGGTGTGTTTTACAATACAGTATAAAATAAAGAATATTATGGATCGATATCTGGTACTTTAAATTTTGAAAGAGCTTGTTATTCTAAAAACAGATATTGATAAAACTTCTTATGTTTTTAGACGTTTCGACGAAAAATCAAACCAAATCGTGAAACTTTGCCACAATTTAAACTTCGTACTCTTATAGTTTTGGAGATCCCATGATACATGATGACACCCTGTACAGCAGCTGCCCAGATTTGCTATTTTATTTCTTATAAATGTTACGAGAAAAACTCACTGGTTACCAAAAAAAAATTTAAAAAATATATGTACTTAAATAATGACAGATTTTAAAAGCAAAGTTCGAGCTTTAGCAAAACCATTATTTTCAATGTCAAAATTTTTTTTCAAACACAGCAAACAGCATGCCTCACATAAATGGCTGAAATTTCTTCACATTCTTCTCGTATCCTGTATTTTATTTGAATAATATTTCCAAGCTTATCTTTTTAAATAAGTGCCTCTCTCGTCTTAACGAAAGAAATCGATGGTGATGAGATCTGGGGACCTCGGCGGCCAATCCGAAAAATTATTATTTTGAGGGCGTAACTTACTAAAAATTGTGTTTTTCATTAAAATAGTTTAGATAATTTTAATGGAGTACCTAACTTAATTCATGCGATCTTTGTATAAGGATTTTCTAGGGTTTCTCTGTAATAATAAGCAATCCGTCGAGCTCATTTTCGTAAATGTCTTTATTACTTTCTTGAACCTGACTTAAAGAAATTTGATAAAAAAATCTTTACTTCATTACATGAAAGTATTTTTGTACTCCTATATTAGTAAACATTGTTTTACGTACAGTTCACTCTATAAGTACATCCATTCTTACGCACAAAACTGTGCTTATACATAACTAAAAGAAGCCACACATATTAACAAATCTAACTTTTTCTCGTAACAACCAAAATAAAAAATTTTCATTTGGTAACCAAATCTAGGCAGACATAAGTAAAGTTTTATTTGGAATATTTTTAAGTTAACTTTATTACAGACAATAAACATTAACAATTAATAACTAATGACCATCACTCTTTTTAACTATATTGTGGTTTTAAAGGTAGAGGTGGAGGTAGAGGTAGAGGAAAAGGAAAGACAGATGTCGTTGGTAGAGACGAATCAGGAATACCAAAAAGAATAGATTCGAGTAAAGAGCGACCTGGAGGAACTGAAAAAGATAAAAAGGATCGAGAAGCAGCTGGAGTTGATAAAGGTAACGTTCATAAAGGATTTTTTTAAATTTATGATCGTATTTTCATTAGATATATTTAAGTTGCCATGCTCTTAGGACTTAGATAGATGCCAAGGGCATTGCATTGGAATAATAATTGTTTAATTCCATATTTGATCCAAACAATAAAGACAACCATGTGTTTGAACACACATTGCCGGTTCGAACCTGTAATAAAATGAATTCAACTGCTGAACAAATATTTACAAAAATCATCTCCAAAAAAAAATATTTAACAACTAAAGTAGTAGCAGGTATTATTTAATAAAGAAACCACTTTAGCTTAGTAACTCGATTTTTGCCAATCAGGGATTAATGTGAATCATGTATTAGTACCGAGTTTATATAACTTTCACCGGAGTGTTAACTTTTTCTTAATTCTAAAGAAAAATACCAAATTTCAATGACGTTTCAAACAGCGCCCGATAGCAACCACAACAAAAACTAGGTCTAAAGGAAAACCTCCCACTATACTACCAATACTCATCCGAGCCAGTTCTTGAATCCCCTAAATAACTCTTATACTGGGACAGACCAATAATAACGGATAGAACAGTATACCACAATCGTCCGGATATTCTTCTTATCGAAAAGACGACCAAGAAACCTTACATAATCGATATAGGTTGCACACTAACTAAATTTTGAAAAATATTAGGTATGTATTATATTATTGATAACAATATTAATTAAAAATTTATTAAATTATCTGTTTCCAATATCCATGCTTTTATTGCTATCGTATTTCGAAGAACAACAGTAAATCCTACCAATTATTGAAGAATCGTATAAATGAATTTGGATCGTATTCGTACGCTTAAATAGTACGGTTGGCAACCGCATATCGGCGAAAATACATGTCGTAATGTAATGTAATGTCGCAATCACACAAAGAATGCTACAAGATATTTCAATGATGAAATTGTACAATAAGCACTAATTTTATAAAGTTATAGCATATAGGCTTTTTTAGATGGATTATCACCTTCAAGAATTCCACAACCAAGAGGAAGAGGCAGGGGCAAGGAAGGGCCCGATTCTGTTAGTAAGGAGCGACCTGGAAAATTTGGGGAAGATGGCAAGCTGGATATGGGTAAAGGGAAGGTCTCACCGGGTACCAGTGCTGATGATAAAGGTATTGTTACTATATAAGATACCACTTGGCACAAAAAGGTAGGATTTTAATTACTAATTAATCGGTCTTCCAATCTGACCCTAAAAATATGTTTTTTAAAATGTGTTGTTGTATATTATTATATATTATTGAACTATTATATTTACGAGGTTTTATATTTTTGTCTACAATGTGTTGATATTTCTAAATTGATTTGATTTTTAATATTCAAGTTGTGAATAATTCTATACTGAATGGACCAAGTAAAATCGCTGGAAGGTATTTCAAAGTTTCTAAATTTACCGCTAGGAGGAGTTCAACCTACGGCTAAGAATATTACAGAATTTCTATCGATAATATGCCAAATAAAGATATGGCAAAACTTAAGTGTTTTATTTTTTGGAATATACGAAATAACTTTGCTTTAATATATTTTGATCCAACTCAAAAAATAAAGTGAGGGGTAACCTTTATTGAAAGAAATTATTTTAACTTCGGTTTGCCTTAACCACATTTAACAAACTTTATTTCGTTTAAATAAACTTATCCTATAGTAACATTTCAAATTTTGTAAGACTATTTGTTGTTATATCCGTAGCCGCTAGCAAATTTCTCCATTTTTTAAAAGCATTTATTTAACTTGCAAGGTTAGTTTATACCCATAGCTTAAACTCCCTCTTGCAGTAAATTTAGGAACTTAAAAATAATTTCCAGAGATTTTTCTTGGTCGATTTTGTAATGACTTTTTTAATTTCAAAAAGTTGTGACAAGCGTATCCTGGGATATGGCCGGCATCTATTCTTATTTTGCCACCCAGTACATGTTGAGTTGCACAAGATTTGACAGTGTGATAGTCAAAGTTATCTCTCTCTGATTAAGAGAAAATCATTTCTAGCGATGTCATTTATGTTACATGCCTAGTTAGTTAATTATATTAGTTAAATTCTTTGTGCAACATACAAATACTTCAAATTATCGAGCTTTGGTAAGGTAGGTATATATACACATTGTTGCAGATATGAGCACTGCACAAGTAAGAGGTAGAGGAAGAGATAGATCAGATGCTGGTAGACCAGGTGCTGATAAGTCAGATGCTGGTAAATCAGATGCTGGTAAATTAGATGCTGGTAGACCAGATTCTAGTAGATCAGATGCTGGTAGAACAGGTGCTAGTAGACCAGATGCTGGTAAAACCGGTTCTGGTAGACCAGATGCTGGTAGAACAGGTGCTGGTAGAACAGGTGCTGGTAGAACAGGTTCTGGTAGATCAGATGATGATGGATCAGATGCTGGTAGTAGGGATCGATTTGGAAAAATGAATAAACTTGATGCAACCAAATTGGGGCCACATGGCAGTAAAGAAGGGACTGACAGAGCATCAGATAAAGGTATAGGCCCTAGTTCCGCAAAAAAAAGAATGAAGTTAGTTATCAACTTAATAAAAAAAAAAGATCAACTTAGTAAACGTACTGTTAAGTTAGTAAAGCTAATTATGAAAACTAGGTATTTTATTTTATTTATTTAATGGGCCGTTATATAATAAATGAGAGATTAAAGTTCTAGTTTTACCTATATTGTAGTTTTAAACCTGTTATTAATTCTTTGCCTGATAATCTAGATTTTACAAAGTCCATGGTTAGGATTATACTCATTGTTTTGATTTGTATGATGGAGTCATGTCCTTATTTAAAGGCAACAACAAATCACAAACGTTATCTGATTCTTCCTCTTTTGGTCTCATACACTTTCCAGTTATCTTATTATTGTGTCGAATTTAAGGAAATGGCTCTTAAACTTTTTATTTTATTTTACATTTTCATATCAATGTATTTTAAAATACATACTCTTTTAATACAGTTTCTTACTACGTTTTCATAGCTTTGGCTTTGTCAATCTTAACTAGATGTTTATTAGGTATACACTGTCTATGCTGAATATCGCATTGGTATCTTTAATCTCGAATTCTGGCTTTTTTCCTTTTATCGTCACTAAAATCCATTAAAAATGTATTCATGCACATATTTAATTTGGAATGGCAAAAAATATATAATTTCTAGTCTCATATACCTTTAACTAAAAATTACCCAATTTTAAATAGAAATAAACTTTGTGAACATTATTATTAATATGATTTTACAATAATGATTTTTAAATTGCACACCTACGATCGGTACCGCCTGTGTATGGTTTTGCTTACTTTCCAATAAAATGATACAAAATCTCGTGGTTTGCTCCTTACGCCGCACACACACTTATTAGTCAGTTTACGGTCTAAAATGTTAATTAACGTAGGATATAATCCAAAAAATTACAGAGAAACACACGAAACCATAAAGAAAACTAAGAAAAATGATATAAATTCTGGACAGTATGACTGTAAGCCCAAATGATATTGTGCCGACTCGTTACACCCTAATTTCTGACCAATGGCATCAAAACTACAATCTCTGATATGTTCAGGGCATTAATATTTGTTTTGTTACGGATCTTGTACAAAATTTTAATCTGAGAATGTTTCATTTAAAAAAATACAACTTTTTGTTATCACACTTTTTGGGTATATGGTAAAATATTTTCCGGAAATACCTTCTATGAAATAGTATAAATCAACATATGAATGAAGGTGCCATCCTGATGAAACTAAAAAAAATTCATTCAGTTTTGATTAAAAAAATATCTAAGGATGAAATAATTTGTTAGTAATAATACAGAAATGTTTTTAACTACATATATTTAATATGCTAATTAAACAAAAAGAGTTTTTGGAAAACTTGCAATATTCTAGACCTTTTTGGCACCACATAACAATTTATTAAAAAAATTAGAAACACTAAACTATTTGGATATGTAAGTTAGCTTAATATTCCGTGGAATGAAGTTAGTTGGGTGTAAAGATATTTAAAAATATCGTCAAAACTTGAAATATCGATCGTCCTTACTTAAAGTGGCGTATCTACAAATTTCATTTGGGGGGGAAGGTCTAGGTATTGAATGGGTCATGAAAAACGTGATGGTCAAAGAGCGCGTATCTAATAAAAATAAAAAATGTTGTCTTTTTATTATAACTATACCGTAAAACGTGGGGATGTTGACCGATTTGCAACTTTAGAAGGAATTATTTATTATTTATTTATTATATTATAGTGCCTCGGCTGCTGTGGCCATTGGCACGTTTACAAAGATATAAATACTATAATTTGTAGAATATGGTGGCTAACCGAATTATGGTGTGTAAAATAAAAATATTAGAAGACTTATAGCAAGTTGTACATATTAATGTCTTTTAGAAATTGGATCACATGTTGATGCTGACTGGGTGAACTTAGGGTTTCTTTGAGGTCTGCTGCTAAGTGATTGGTTTGGCTGCTTTCCGTATATTTGGGACACACCGTAAGGATATGGCGAACTGTTAAGGTTGTGTTGGAGTAGTCACATAAAGGTGGGTCCCCAGAGTCCATTAAGTACCCATGGATGGCGCGGGTGTGTCAAATTCTTAACCTATGGATTATGACTGCATCTCTCCTGCTCATGGGGGGCAGGTTAGATGCAGTATTAGGTTGTATCTCTGATAGCTTCGTATTTGCCTGGTTCCAGTGGTTTTTCCATTTGTTTAAAATGTTTTGTTTGAAGCGGTTCTTCAGATCTTTTGGAAGCTGGATTTCTTGGATTGGCAGGTTCAAACTCAGAGCTTCCTTAGCAGCTTGGTGTGCTTTTTCGTTGCCCCTGATACCGACGTGGGATGGTGTCCAAACGATTCCTATCTGGATGTTTTGGTCCGAAAGTTGTTGGCAGATATTATGTATGTTTTCTGCCAGTGGATGTTGAGTATACATATTTTCTATGGAGTGGATCGAGGCTAGTGAGTCTGTACATACGGTGACCGCCTTATTCTCACCTGTAATGGTTTTAAGTGCCATAAGTATTCCATATAATTCCCCGGTATGTATAGTGCAGAACCTAGGAATTATCTTTGTGTAAAATTATAAAAAAAGGGTATTAATGTGGGCTATATTATAGGCCTTGAAGTATATTATTAATACTTACATAAATTAACCACAGTTTTTTAGGTTTTGAGGTAAAAAATTTTTAAAGATCTATATGGTCAACTTCGCCCCGCACAGGGGTAAACTTGACCGACTATTGAATTTGCATGATAAAAAGCTCGCATTACAGTAAGGGGCGTAGTTGACTACCGCAGTAGTCGTGAAAATGTACTGTTAAATATTTGCATTTATTTAGTTTTTTCCAACTAACACAAACTAGGAACAAACAAGTAAATATTAAAACAAATTAATAATAATTAATAACACTTGAAAATATTAAAGCAAAAACTTCATTGAAGACTGTAAATATCGAATAAAAATTCAAGTTTATATTATCAAATGGAGACAAGTCATTTTTAAAAGAAAGTTCGCTCCTTTTGTCTATCTGTGGTGAATTTAAAACCTTTTTAATGTCCGATATAGGCACTTCATTAACGTCTTCTTTTTCAGGCCACACAAATATGCCTTTATATTTTTTTACGACCTTTATTTTGGCTTCATTATGGATATAAGTGGATATGACTTCTCCAACGTAATGTTTAGGAATTTTTTTAGTTAAAAATGTATGTGAGCGAACTGTTTAAGCCGCTTGGAGCCATCTATTTTTTCGTTGGTACACTCTCGGCATATTTTACTAAACACTATTGCTATAACCTAACGCCATACAAAATAATATAACCTAATGTGTCCAAAAACATTATTATCAATTTGGACTATCGCGAATAGACTGTATAGATGCAAAACGCGATGAGCTTGTTGCATTTCGAGTTTTAACTCGCCATTTTAACTTGTCGGTCAATTTCACCCATGCGGTCAACTACACCCCAAATTCAAGAAAAGTATGCGTAGTTTTGAACATTTTATTTTTACTCAAAAAAAACTTTGTTTTTTTAAATTTTCTTTACATATACATATTGAGAGAGGATAACGTATGTAATAGAATAGAAATAATGTACGGGAACGAGACAGCTATCAGTTTGACCACCTTGTTTTTATGGCTTAATACAGTGGAATAAGGAGTATATAGTTTTTCACGTTATTTATATCCGAAAAAGGTTAGGTACCCCACAGTATTTTATAAGTTTATTAGGTTATTGATAGGAAAAAATGAAGAAAAAAACTTTTAAAAAATTAAGGACGAACGTATAACCGAAAATATGGTTTTTTGAAATTTTATTTATTTATTTTTATTTAATATTACCACATTCTACAGAATCAGATATACAATTATCGAATGGGATATAAAAAAAAAGTTTTAACATAATACAAAGCATTATAAAAAAGAACAACATAGATAGATATAGTAAAAATAATTAAACAATGATATATAATATGTAAATAATTACAGAGTCAGACGTTTAACGGAGGCCACAGTGCAGGCATGTATATCTAACTGGTTTTGAATTTTATTATATTTTTCACATATTTGATGTAATGAAGAAAACTTTGGTGTATTTGTCCTTGGAGTTGGTAGAGTAAAAGTCAGGTAACTACGCGAGGTTGGCCTTGGCACCTGAAAGTGCAGGGACTGTAAAATATTCCCAGCATCAATTTTTCCGAAAAGTACGTTATGTAGAAAGATAATTTGAGATTTTGTTCGCCGTGTTTCGAGGCTTTTCATTGAAAATCTTGCCAAGAGACGATCGTGCGGGAACCCTATTTCAGGGTAGATTCCATCTAGCTTAAAACTGGTGTACTTTAAAAAGCGTCTTTGAATTTTTTCCAGACTACTAATGTGGGTTTGATAGAAAGGGCACCAAATAACCGAGGAGTACTCAAGGCGTGACCTAACAAAGCTATTAAATAACAACCTAAGTGTGTCTCAACTCGTGAAATCTCCAGCGTTTCTTATAATAAAGCCCAGCAATTTTAAACTTTCTCCAACAATTTTAGAATAATGATCACGAAAAGAGAGCTATGAGTCCAGCACAACACCAAGATCACACACAGACTCACACCGTTTTAACATATCCCCATTTATACTATACTCATATACAATCGGATGCACTTTTTTAGTAAAGGTAATAATACTGCACTTAGACACATTTAATAGTAATTTATTTTTCTCACACCACCTATTCATTTTCTCAAAGTTATCTTGTTATTTCATGTAATTTTGGTCAAGTTGACCCCATCGGTCAGCTTCCCCCCGTTTTACAGTACTTTGATAAATTAAGGCTTGATCTTTAGGTAGGGTAACAACAAAATGTAAAATACTTATTAGATATTAAGTTACATCATTCTATGGGAGTGGAAAGGAGCTGCCTTTCCTCAGTAAATACGCCACTGCTTATTTATTGTAAAAACGTTTAGAAAGTTTTCGCTCTGAGGCTCTTAAATGAATCAACTATAATTTTATTTTAAATTAAATAATTAAAACATTTAGTGCCTCAAAATTAAAGTAACATTAATATTATAATTTTTTCCTCTTTATTATTATTACAAACACTATAATGTTGGGTTGCATAAAAATTTTTAACCACAATTTACTATCCAGCAAGTTTGACTGTGGAGTAAATGACATTATCAGGCATTATTTACTCACAATCAAGCCTGATTAGTAAATTAAAAAGTGGGCCAGTATGATTGTGAGAAAATTATTTCTGACAATATCATGTATGTCACAGTCAAACTTGCTGGGTAGTTAATTGTGATTAAAAAAATGTATACAACCCGACATTAACGTCTACTAAAGTCCTGACAATTACTGGCTGGTTTCACGTCACAGCTTCTGACGTAATTTTTAATTTGAGTCATATTGTTGATTAATTCGTATAATTTTTCAATTCTGTCAGGATTTTAATAAGCTTTAAAGAATAATTTCTTTTTTTGCTAAATAATGCGAAATATTCTCAGAATATATTATAACTTACTATTTTTCGTTCTCAAACAACTTTTAACACGTAAAATAAAATTTCTTGAAAATGACAGAGGTGTCAAAACGAATTTATTATTTATTACCTTATTTTTTGTTCCTGTTATGATTATATATTTGCGATTTGTGACGTGCATCCCACCAGTAATTGTAAGGACTATACTTTATTATAATTTATACAACATTTATTAAACAGATTTTCAAAAAGGCAGAGGAAAAGGTCGTTCACCAGGTAGTGACAGTGAAGATGGGCCAGGAAAACCTCGAGGGGAAGCCGGCAAATATGATGCAGATAAAGGTAAGAAACTAGGACCTTTTGGAGGATTTTATAAGACTTCAGAGGAGGCTGCGCTGATAAAATATATTGTTTGTCATGGAAAGTGTTAGTATGATAAGTAGATATCCATGATAAATCGCATATTTATTCCAAACCCATTTAAATCGTATGAATCAAATCGAAGAAAATGGTCAAAACCAAATCTAATTTAATTAATTCTGCATTCGGTTTTGAAAAATAGAGCACATCGAGCAGATGCAGATGTAATGTCATGTGGTAATGCATTGGAGTTGCATGTGACATTCATAAATCAAAATTAACCTCACTTTTCCACTCAAAAACTGTAAATCTACTTTCTTGTTTAAGATTAAATAAATTTTTAAAGCATAAATTTTATCAAAACGAAAAAAAAAATATAATTCAAAACGACAATAAAAAAAAAACTAGGACATTCAGACAAATCAGTGGAGAAACTGTTAATATTCTTAAAATTAAATAATCAGTTTTTAATACTTTTTCTCTTGGTACAGAGCGACTAGGGGAAACTAAAGGAGTACAAAGAGATAAGGGAGCGAAATCACCTGAAGATTCTGGTAGAGGCAAAGTTGATGTAGGTTCAGAAAAAGAAGGTACTAGTATACTGTTTTGTTATTTTCTTCTTAACTGCTTACTTCCTAATAATATCACATAGTTTTCTAGGTCATATTAACATAAAAAAATCCAATACTGGCATAAAATGTATACCTTAATAACTAAACAAATTGTTTCAAATCTAATTTTAACTTTAAAAAAATTTCTGCATAAACCGCGAAACCATGTTTCAAGTTATACTTTTCAAAACTACTTACTAAAGCTAAAATAATATTAAAACCCACAGACATCGACAAGCTGACGTCCGCCATTTTAACTACTCATCAAATTCTAATTGCTATTTTCAATCAAATTTTCAGAGTCAATTTATCTATAAGAAAAAGTATGGAGTGTTGCTCTAGGACACTCAGTCACTCATTTAGTTATAATAAGTTATTTTCATATTACAAACATTTGTCTAAATAATACCTTGATTTGAATTTTTGAGTAACTATATTTAAATGTTATAAAAGGCATGCGAGAATTTTCGACAAATAAAATAGTGGATTGAGTAGTCCGTTACTTTGTGATATTGCATATTAACAAAAAACAATATGAGTAATACTTTTATCACTTAATTACTCCACACACCCGAATTCCCACAAACTTGCAGCATACAAATGCATGATACATAGAGCCTTTACAGTTCCCTTAAATGAAGATAACCGCCATAATAAAAATAGTAGACAATAACGGGGTTAACGCAAACGTCATTCAATCTATAATAAATAAAAAACGAAGACAAATAACACCAAACAAAATATACCCACAGACATAAAAAGTAATGAAAAAAGTAGATATACAAAAATAACATATTTTGGTACAAGATAAAATCGCACACATAATCAAAAAAAAACAACTTCAAAGTAGCATTCACACCAGCCCAAAAAATGTCTCAATAATTTTTTAATGCCAAACAAAAAACACCCCCACCTAAAAAATCAGGTTTTGCACAAAATGCAATAGCTCCTATATAGGTCAAACAGGAAGAAATTTTAATATTAGATATAATAAACATAAAACTTCTTATTTGTTAAACAGAGAAAATTCCAATTTTGCTAAACATTGTTCGGAGACAGGTCATTGTTTAAAATTTTACATACTGCACCTAAAAGCAAGAGGCTTAACATCTTAGAATCAATAGAAGTTCACAAACATAATTAAATCCTACCATAAACTTACTAAATGACCAAACAGACCTATGAAATTCCCCACTATTTATTACTAATACTATGTAAAAAGAATAATTACTAGATTAAGGGATAAATATTCTATTTTTATTTTATAAGAACCCTTTGTCAAAACCTATTTATGATTATACAACGTAGTTCTAAGTTATTCAGTTTGATAATATAGTAGTACTACGAACTGCAGTCACTATTATCAGTTATTAAAGTGATATTATAACAAAGTACATTACTCATATTGTTTTTTGTAAATAAAATAGTACTTAAATAAAATATGGTATCCATTAGTTATACTTAATATATTAATAATACATCATAACCGTTCAGCTGAAGTGTATAATTTGTTGACAATATTATGTTTTCAAAGGTTTCCTCTCGCCTTCTAAAACTGCACAGATAAGGGGAAGAGGCAGAGGTCGATCAGATTCCAGCAAAGACCGTCCAGGAGAAATCACAGACGGATCAAAGGCAAGAGCTGGTGAAAAAGATAAGGATCGATTAGGCAGAGAAGGTATCGATTTTCTAGAATAAATGAGAATTATTGCTAAACACCAACGGGGTCGTGGCCTATCCTTGCGGGAAGTAGCTAGAAAAAAAATTGTAATCTATAAGGTTATTTAAAGATGCATAACATAAAAAATCACAATTACTTAAACGACCCAATATAATATACATTTACTGTAGCATAAATAAGTTAATGGAAATAATATGTTTAAAGGTTCCCTCTCGCCTTCAAGGGACGGAGAAGCTAGGGGCAGAGGACGAGGTAGAGCTGATTCGGCCGCTAAAGAAGGCCCAGGAGGAACTAAAGATAAACTTAAGGCCGGGACAGATGGAAAAGATAAAGATGGTGAAGCAGAACTTGATAAGGACAAATTTGGAAGGCCAACAAGAAAAGGTATTGATTTAGTATTTTTGGTTAATAATTGTTTCACGACATTGAAAAAAAAATGTATAATGTTCATGAACTTTTGCAAGTATTAACGTACAAAAATACCAATGAACCATTCTTACGTCCTAGTTATAGGTTTTAATGAAGTTACTTAATATAAGAATTAAAGTATATATACTGGGTCCGCCAACGAAGCGGTGACGGAAGATTAAATCATTATTGAGGAACTTATCAAAAAAATATTAAACCAGCATGAGGTATGGACTTAAAACGGCATATTTTACATTATACAGGGTGACTCAAAAAAGTGTTACGGACTAAACTTGTATTTTTTTAAATGGAACACCCTATATATTATATTATTTTCTAATCCTATAGAATTCCACGTATATTTTATATAAACTGTCATATGTATAGATTCAAATATGTTTGAGATATTGACGTTTAAAGTATGACATTTTCAGACTTTGACAGGCTGTAACATTGGAACGACGCATCTTAGAGAAAAATGGTTCTTACCTCCCTATCTTTGTGTCTTATTCTCTATGTAAAAGTTTTAACTTCAGATTTAACATGTTAAACCTTATAACCATTTTTTTGGTATCTCTGGATAGAGAATAAAAAAACTAAGATAGGGAGATGAAAACCATTTTTCTACTAGATGCGTCGTTCCAATGCTACAGCCTGTAAAGTTTGAAAATGTCATATTTTGAACGTCAATATCTCAAAACAATTGAACGTAGACATATGACAGTTTGTACAAAATATACGTGGAATTTTATAGGGAATTATAAAATATTATAATAAATAGGGTGTTCCATTTAAAAAAATACAAATTTAGTGAGCCACCCCGTATAATGTAAAATATTTTTAAATAATGCCGCTTTTAAGTCCATACCTCATGTTGGTTTAGTAATTTTAATAAGTTCCTCGATAATGATTTAATCTTCCGTCCCCGCTTCGTTGGCGGACCCGGTATATAAGCTTTTACAATGTATATTATTTGTTTATAAATATTAAAATAATTTAAAATGCTTAAAAAATATTTTCTTAATATAGGGGCCTTCCTAGCTGTATAAAATACTAACTAAGATATTTTTCCTACGACCACCTATGAAAATGAGAAAAAAAGCACGGTTAACTTGGCTCGAAAGCGCCGAATATCACACGCGTGTTGAAAGAAAAGATTTCAACTCTAGAGTGGAAATACATGGCACACTATTTGATTTAAACATATGGTGTCAATTTGACAGACCACACCTATTTATTAAAAAGAACAAATTTTAGAAAGCAGTTTAGTGTTTAACTTATTTATTTGTCGAGTGATTCAGAATTAGAGTTAGCTCCAGCTTTACATATCCGGTAGTGCAAGTTTCGAAAGTCTGATTTTTGAATGAAGTTTCATATTCTTTTATAACAATATAGGTAATATAAAATAAAAAATAAACACTTTAAGTCGTCCTCCACTGATATTTTTAAAAAACTGTAGAAACCCTCATATTCAGGAGAATAACTTTAACTTTAGGAAAGGCAAAAAAAGGTCACTAATATAACACAAACACACACACACACCATCACAGGTGTAACGTGAAAAGTATCATTGAATAAAAAAGTTATAGTAAAGGTGGAAGAAATTGAATGATTTATTGGTCCAGCATTTTAATTGAATGATAAAAACAGTTAGGTACACCAAGTAGTTAAGTTAAAAGGTAAGAAATAAGAACACAAAGTCTTCCTCCACTGTTATATTAAAGAAATATTTTAAGCAACTTCTCTACATGTTTCGAACGCAGAAGCATTCATCTTCAGGAGAATAAATAAAATAAGAAAAACCAGTATATGTCAGCCTAACTGGGCAACAATAGGTTCGATGTAAAAATGAGTAGAACGGTGAGAAAACAGGTACACACGTTGCATTGTGAGAAAGAAAAATATGTGGGTTTGAGGATTAGGGCACGATAAATAATTTAAAGGTAGAATGAAAAGTTTGACATCTTTGTTTGAAAAAACGGTCGAAAGATGAAACTGAAGTGAATGGTTGCTTAAATGATTATTCCCATTCACTTCAGTTTCATCTTTCGACAATTTTTTCACATAAAGATGTCAAACTTTTCATTCTACCTTTAAATTTTTTATAGTGCCTTAAGCCTCAAACCCACATATTTTCTCACAATGCAACGTGTGTACCTGTTTTCTCACCGTTCTAATCATTTTTACATCGAACCTACAATTATGTGGCTCAGTTAGGGTGATATCTACTGGTTTTTCTTCTTTTATTTATTCTCCTGAAGATTAATGCTTCTGCGTTTGAAACATGTAGAGAAGTTGCTTAATATTTCTATAATATAACAGTGGAGGAAGACTTTGTGTTCTTATTTCTTACCTTCTAAATTTCCACTCCACTTTAAGTATGGACTATTTCTTCAAGTTAAGTTAAAGTTGTTTTCCTGAAGACGAGTGTGTTTAAAGGTGAAACATGTAGAGATTCTAACTAGTAAAACATTTTTCTAAATAATTATATCACTGAAGGAAAACTTAAAGTTTCTTATTACTTTCCATTTAAATTCGTACTCCATTTTAAGAATGGACTATTTATTCAAGTTCAAAAAAAATAATTGCTATAACACACTTTAAATTAAATGACCCACGTTTTCCTCCTTTGTAAGGACTTAAAACAGTTTTAGTCTTGAAAGTACCAAAGAATTATAATATTTTTAAAGGATCTGCTTCGCCGTCAGAAACTGCACGAATTAGAGGACGAGGAAGGGGTAGATCAAGTCTGGATGGTAAAGAACGACCAGGAGAAACTAGAGATCAACTCAAGGCAGGTACAGATGGAAAGTATAAAGATGGTGAAGCAGAACTTGATAAGGACAAAATTGGAAGTCCATCGAGAGAAGGTATTAGTATTATAATTTGGTATTTTCTTAATAATTATTTCACAGCATTGATAAAAAAAATAATTTTGATAGAGTTGGTGCCAGTATAAACGTACAAAAAAAACAAATGAACCATTCTTACTTTCTAGTTAAAGGTTTTGATAAAATTACTTAATAAAAATTTGATATTTTATAATATTGAATATTATTTAAGTATTTTATTTGCAATATCGAAGTTGTTGGAATATTTGTTGCCTTGTGGACCTTTATTTTACAGTATTTTGAAATGACCAATTCAAAAGATTTAGTTATTACGAATATCTTTTGTCTTTGACCTAGTCACCTAGCACCTTTTTTAAATTAACAAAATATTTACACTAGCTCGTTGTTAGAAACTAAGCGGAGTTCGTAGAGTCCCAAAATTGCCTAAGAAATATTCCTTTCACAGACTACTAGTATGAAATGCAGAAACTAAAGATATTTTCTAGGTTTTCTCTCTCCTTCAAGGACTGGACAAGTTAGAGGAAGGGGAAGGGGTACATCTGATCCTTCCGGTAAAGAAAGGCCAGGAGAAACTATGGACGAAAAAGAGAAAGCAGCAAAAGCGGAGAAGGACAGGCTTGAAAGGGCAAAAAGAGGTACAATTTGTTATTTTCTTAATAGTATGCATTCATAAAGTAATACGAAATCAAGTGATTTACTTTTAGTAGTTAGGGTGATCTAACAGAGAGGTTGTGTGCCTTATAGAATTTTAATTTGCTTTATTTCGCAATGATAAAAAAATGTTGCAGTAAGTCCTAGGTATATACACTGGCCACTGTCAAGTGATTAAACAATATTTGAAAGCAAAGGTTTGTGGTGTACCAAATTAACTGTCTACTATTGCTAACTCTTTTATTATTATTATTTTAGATACAATATCGGTTAAATTCGCCAAGTAATAAGTTTTCTTAATTGGCTGACATAGGGACAGTACATTTGTCGACTTCCTTGCGTATACAGGGTGCTACGAATTCGTGTGCGTACAAGCGGATCTCGAAAACGGTAAGAGATGCGAAGATGGTTAAATTGAGGCAAAGTTGCGTATTATAGGGCCTAAAAATTTGGTAAAAAAAAACTCTAATTATTCCGATTGTTTTCGGAGATATCCGAAAAAAACCGAAATTTTCAATTTTGGTTTTTAATCTTGGCGCTTTCATTTTAGACTTGGGAAAAATATAAAAAAACACTTTTTCATAGCCGTCTTTTATGGTCTATAAGTTGACGTAATTAGTTTTTAAATTCGAAGTTTTGTTCTTTAGCTACCAACCTCAAATCAAATTTTTTAAACACGGACCTGGAATTTTAAATACAGTTTTAGGAATTTATAAGCTTTAGAAATTTAATACAATGTACAAGTTTTTAAAATTTTAAGTTTTTGTGATCTAATAACACATTTTTTAAATGATTTTTTTCCTTTCATTACGATCCTGAACATTTAGAGCCAAACTAAAAAACAAAAGATTTCTGATTTAAAAAATCCGTCCATTTTTACACAAAGAGGCCTGATATTTGATATTTTGTAAGAAAAGAGACCCAAAGTCTCGGTCTCAAATAATATTTTTCTGTCTAAACTAGCATCATTAGATCGTATAAACAGTAAAAAAATTTAAATTTCGTTTTAAAACAAAATTAAACGCATCGCAGTAACATAACTTGACTAACACTCCAGTACCTTCTCTTCACTCGGGAGCATTATTTTTTTCTGTTTTAGAGTATTTTGGTCTAGGTCTAAGGCAAAAAACCATAGAACTTAAGATATACGTTATATTATTAACATAGGACTAATAAAAAGTAAAATTACTTCTCATGCAGTAAAAACTTGCTTACTTCCTAGAAAATTGTGGCGGTAAATCTTTTTAAAAAAATAAACGGCCTAAACACCATAACTTCCTGTAATGTAATTTTAATATTTAAGTAATCCAAAAAATAATTGCTAGGGCCGTAATAGTAAAAAAAAGGATAATTTGAAATACTACTGATGTGTTATTTGATGACAAAAGGTTAAAATTTTAAAAATGTTTAAATTGTATTAAATTTCGAAAGCTTGGAAGTCCTTCAAATTTTTTTTTAAATTCCAGGTCCGTATTTAAAAAGAAATGAATTGAGGTTGGTATCTAAAGAACGAAACGTAAAATTTAAAAACTTATAACGCCATATTGTAGAACATAGAAAACGGCTATGAGAAAGTGTTTTTTGTTTCTTTCCTAAGTCTAAAATAAAGGCGAAAAAAATTAAAACCCAAAACTAAAAATTTTGGTTTTTTTCGGAGATCGCCGAGGTATTCGAAATGTGTATTTACAATTTACTTTTAGCAAATTGTTAATCCCCAAAATACGCAACTTTGCCTCAATTTAACATTCTTCGTATCTCTTACCGTTTTTGAGATCCCATTATAGGCACACGAACTTAATTAAAATTGCCATAGATCTTTCGAATTTTTTTTTCTGGGGTTGGCCACTGTACTTAGGCTTATATAAGGCCCATTGTATCCCCTATCGTCTGGGTAATGTCAGCCAGACGGAACCTATAGCTTAACGTGGAATCCAAACCACGTATATGCACTAGTTCTCCCCCCCCCCCCCCCCCCAACAAACAAATAAAATCATATTTATATTTTTTTTTTAAAGCCTACCATGGTAATTAGACATAACTAAATGAACTGTTTTGAAGAGTTTTGCTATAGAATACAAACTACAACTTTTTGTTATCACACTTTTTTGGGTCACCCTGTATGTGAAAGAATATTTTTCTGAAATACACACTATGATACAGTATAAGTGTGCATACGAATTAAATTCCTAACTTAATTCGTATAGGAGCTATTGAAGCCTGACGCTCTATTGCAACACCCTGGATAAATTCTGCTAATTAAAATGATTTTTATTAACTTATCAACAGTAATATACCGATAGAGTCTTATCGGTAATACCGCTGTTTTTTACAAGAAATCGATTTTCTGATAATTTTCACGAAATGTAATTTTTACTTATAATCTGATATGATCCCGAGAGCTTTAGCTCGATGGTCTTATCTTTGATTATAAGTAAAATAGGTCAAAATTATATTGAGTGAAAATTTTCTTAGAAAATCGAGTTTCGAGTGAAAAGCAAAGGTATGAAGATAAGACACCGCTTCTAGAGATGTATTTTATTGGATAATTTACTGAAACCGAAATAAAAGCCGTTTGTGATAAAGGAAAATATATAAGCACATCATTATGATTTACTTTTAAGTTTATAAACGCGCCATAACAAACAATTAATTAAAAATCCAAGACTAAATCAGACGCGTGGAAAGGCAAAAATCAAATTCGCTTGTTGTCATCACGGTCGCCATTTGTTAAGCTCATATCAAAGCAAAGCACACTGAGTTTTATCTTGCATACCTTTTATCATAAAACATGTCTTTAAAAATGCCAAAATGAAGTTAAGTTTATGCCCTAAAATCACCTCAAATACTGTTGTGTGTCACTTTTATTTTGTAGGGTTTATAATATTTATTTATTAAACTTGATTTCTTGAAATAAATTACTGTTTGTTTGACAAAAAGCTACAGTGGTCTTACCGAGCTAGCGGTAGGTCTTATCGGATAAGACCACGTTATTAAGGCGGTTGCTATGAAAATTTGCGTTCTGATTGGTTCTATATGTGAGGTAAATTATCTTAATATTTAAAATTATTTAAATATTAACATAATATAATACACAATATTATTAGAAACCTCTTCTAACCAGTGGCGTATTCATGAGGGGGGGCAAGGGGCCCGGGCCCCCCGAAATCCAAAAAAAAAGGAGATATAAAATATAATTGGGCAACATAAAAAAATCTTTTACGGCAACGCTATCAATAACGAGCCAAATAAATTAAGAAATCATCCTCCCAGTAACTACAGCTTCAGCAGAAAGAAGTTTTTCCACTTTTAAAAGATTAAAAACATATCTGAGAAACCATTCAGGCGACGAGCGTACAAGTTTAGCTTTAATAAGTATTCATTAAAAAAATCCACATTGATATATAAAATATTCAATATATTTTGTCAAAAAAGGCGACGAATTACGGTTTAGTTTCACGCAAAAAAATATGTTGTGCTTTTAGTTTAAGGTTAATTTTTGTTTTTTCAATAATTAAAAAATATACCTACCTTATTTTTAATATTTTTTGCTCAATTATGCTTATTTCATGAAGAAGTTTTTGTTTAACAAGTATATTATCTGTTTTATATTACCTATATTAGTGTATAACTCACTACAAGTTTCTTTAAATATATGTAGTTTTTTTTTATTTTCAAAAAAAAGGGTTTTTTGGACGTGGCACCCAAAAATTTTTTAGCCATAGCGATTTGCCTGTGGCGCTAGTTCATCGCTTTCCCTACCCATTTGCGCCCCCCCCCCCCCCCCCCAACTAAATTTCTGACTACGCCACTGCTTCTAACTATTAGAAAATCTGTTATCTACAGAAGAATGTTAAAATAAATAAACACTTGAATTATATTAATTCATAAAATTATACACAATATACACTGCCAATTTTAGGTCTCGGCTCGTCTGATATTGGAAGAGGAAGATCCGAAGATGGTAGAGGTCCAGGAGAAACTAAAGGGGAAGAAAAAATAGGAGTGCCTGGTAAAGGCAAAGATGGTGAAGGTGCGGAGAATGAAGGTATCGATTATATTGTTTGAACACCGTGTATTAATAATTATCAAAATATTATAAAAATCTATTAAAGAAGTTCCCTTTCTACATGAAATCCCAGTTAAATTAAATAACTAAGGCTTCTTTATCGGAAAAATTGATAAACATTTTAAGGCTTTTAAACGTCATTTTTGAAACGAAAATTTAAATAGGTATGTCAAAAACGCTTAGATTTAAGGATAGGACATGATATGCAAAAAGTTGGACCCATATGAAAAACTTTTTAATTATTGAAATTGTAAAAAAACTTTTTATGCGGATAGCCTCTGCATGATTGGTAACCTAAAAATTTGTTTTGACATTAGTCACGTGACTACTCGTTTGTCTGGAAAATTGAAAAGTATATATTTTGTCATGAAAATCTGGTATTAGAGTACAAGATATTTAAAAAAATATCAAATGTTACTTTCATATTTCCATCAATTTGATGAAAATGTGTTAAAGGATTAAAAACCAATATTTAAACATTTTTATTATCTTGAACAAGTGTTATATGCTAAAATTCAAAATTTAGCTTTTTATCAGGTAACTGGGTTCATCCAGGTCCTGTATGTAGCAACCATATTTACCAATTATATATCTGTGGCTTGATACAAGAAGTGCATATGTCACTATTTTTCGTTTTTGAGATAAATGCGCCAAAGTACTAATAAAAAATGTAAATTTTATGATGGCAAAATGTCGAAGCCCCTGGTATTATCTAAACCCCTTTTAACAAAATCATGAATGTTTATTTCATTTATTAACTATTTAAAAGTTTGAACTTTTAAACTTTAAAAGCAAATATTATAAATTTTACAAAAACTGACATATGCACTTCTTGTACCAAGCCACAGATATATGTGTCTAGAACAATATACTATTTCTAAAAATAAATAAATTGATTCCAAGTATTCTTTTTTCTAATTTTCAATTTGTTAGGAGAAACTTTAGGAGATACGTTAAAACTTGTTCAAAATTAGAAAGAACTACCTTTCGTAAGTATATTGTTCCAGACATACCTATAATTGGTAAATATGGTTGCTATATGCACGGCCTGGACGCACCCAGTTACATGATAAAAAGCTAAATTTTGAATTTTAGCAAATAACATTTGTTCAAGATAATAAAAATGTTTAAATATTGGTTTTTAATCATTTAACACATGTTCATCAAATTGATGGAAATATGAAAGTAACATTGAATTGTGTGTGTGTGTGAAATTTAAACCAAAGAAAAGGCATTCTTTTAAATGGAAAAACTCTTTATTATTTTCGGTTTTTTATCTCTCCTGAAAAAGTTATATTTGCATTTACGTCATTGTCGTTCCGGAACAGCGAATGATGTTCTATCTTGACACCTACTTCCGGTTTCCGGTATAATTGGAAATGCCACCATATTGAAAATATTTTAGCCGAGTTGCCCCTATCAATGTTAGCGTACCTACTGTCAATATTTCAGAATGTTCCTATTTTTTTATTAGTTTTCTATATATAGATCAAGGCGGTTCCCGGTGGAAAACCCTGTATACTCTGACAGTCGAGCACACCTTAAAACATTAACGAGCTGAAAATTATTTTAAAGTTTTTAGACTAACCGCTAGATGGCGTAGCACTTAAAATAATCAATAAGATAGACTTTCCCATGATTTGTCAATTATAAAGATGTATTTAAAATATTTAAGTTGTAATCCAGAAAAAATTGTAATCTTTGAGTGTTGATGAATCGCTTGAAAATTACAGCGTGTTAAAGGGTTAAATGTCGATATCTCATAAATTAAAGGTTTAGGATACGAAAACCTTTGTGCAGCAAACCCAAATCAGGTTTTGAAATTTATAAATGCTATAAAATACAGTGTGTTTAGGTGTTCTATTATTTAAAATACCTCTTTCGTTAAATTTAGAACACGTCTTAATATATAAAGTACTTTTGCAATATATCGATACCAGTAGCGGAACCACGAACAATCGCTTTCAAGTCGGATCGACAAGGAGAAGTCGACGACACTCTTGTCGAAGCGATCGAAAATTCGTACCACAGTCAATCGCTTTACCGAAATCGTCATCTATTCGGGTGTTTCCGCTCTGTCAATAAAGACTTATAATCCATTCTAAAAACATTCCCTATGTTTCCTAGGTTATGATTAAAGGCCAATAATTTACAGAAAAAAAGAAAAAAATATATTATATTTTTGTTTGTTTTCGCACGTTTATGGTCGTTTTTAAATATTTGGAGAGTTTTAATCGTTTAATATTTTGTGAGTTATTATAGTTTATTAATCAAAATGTTACCAGTAAATATTTTAATGGATCGCGAGAGACGTAGGTTACGTCTACGACCTTTTAATTTGCAGAGGATGCGAATGTGGGACTCATTTTATCCTTTTACTGTGGACGACGTGGAATTTAGACGAAGAGACCGACCACAGGCACAAATGCTGGTGAATTGCCCCACATGAGGAATATTCCGCAAAGAGGTGCATTGTCCCCACGGACAAGAATATTTGCGACACTGCAATTTTTCGCTACTGGCAGTTATCAGAGGCTCATGGGGCAAAGCGTAGATATTTCAGTACAAAACCAACATTCGATGTCAAACTGCATTAATGAAATTTCTTCCATCATAACAAATAATTTGGGTCAGAGATTTATTCATCATACCAATATTTCTACTTACCGTGTGTGAAAGAATGGCAAATAATTTTAAAAAAATTTTGCCGAAAAAAACAACATAAACAAACCCAAACAAAACTAATTTTGAGGCTAGATTACTCATCGACAAGCTTTAGCGGCATTCACTTGTCAGTCGCTTTGTGGCGATTCGATTAAATCGATATATTTCCGTAAAACGATTGTCGGTGGTAGCGATTTGAGTGTTGAAATTACTAAGGTTCTGCAACAACCGTACATTTACAAATATTAATGTATTTTGACAGAGCTAAATCTCAACTCCTCAAGCATCTTGACACTCGATACCACATGTGATGGTTCGGGAGATGCATTTCGTGTGTTTACATTTTTTCCGAGGGGCCGTCTGTGCGCCGAATGCACTTAGGCCAGGTTTGACCCATTGTGCTTACCCTGTTGGTTGTTACACCTACTCCGTGATCCCAGTTCTTTACACTAGTTTGTGTAGGTCAACTGGGGAGAGGGTAAGGTTGTCCTCTGGTTCCAGTTTTGATTGCCCGAGTATTAGTTGCCTCTTCCGATCTAGTGACTCGCAATGGCAAACTATGTGCTGTACAGTTTCTCTGTCTCGTCCGCATAATCTGCAGTCAAGGTCTCTATTGTACAGCTGCATTCTGTGCAGATGGATCTTGGCAGCCATGTGTCCTGTCAGAATTCCTGTAATGATTCTCAGCTGGTTCCTATTCATTTGAAGCAGCTGTTTCGTAAGTATTAAGTCTGGATCCCCAATGAAGCTTTTGCTGTGGTGTAATCCCTGTGTGTTGCTCCAGTGTATTTTGTGTCCACTCCTTATACATCGTTTTATAGCTTCTCGTGCCGTGCATCTTGGCACTCCAAGTGCAGGTTCTGAACCAATGAATGTATTTTCGGAGTCTTACCATCATACCATTGCACATACAGGGATTTAGTTCCCTAGGTGCAAACCCAAAACTCCCTATAGACAATTATTTACACTGTTAGATTTTATTTATATATACACGATTTGTTATAATTTATAACCAAGTATGTAATATATATATATTTTTATATTTCTATTTCTATTTTCTTGCAAGTTTGTCGGCTTTTTCGTATTCTGTTCATGGCCTGGTACCCACTGCAGTATTACTTTGGTCACCCTTTCCAGGGCCTTCAGTTGCTCCTGACATTCCCATACCAGTCTTGAAGTTGCCTTGTTGCATATTAGCGATCTAAGGGCTGCCTGACTATCAGAATATATATGGATCCGCTTATTGACGTGTGTGTTTACATATACTTACTAGCATTTGTTGATTTTCCTAACCTAAAATTAGTGTGTAATTTTTGTCTTATGCACACCAAAATAATCAAGGGGGCACTTCTTAAATTCGCCACTGAGTGACAAAATAGAAATTTCAATTGTTCTGCAACTTTTCTGATTCGATTTCAAAAAAACATATCTTTCGCATAAGTGTTGCCATAAGAGAGTCAAGGTACTTAAAGGTTTGTACGTTAACTGTTTGTAAAAAAGCTTAGTGATATCAACACTCTGAGGGTATCAACATAGATTAGCATCAGTAAATATGCTTTTCGTGCAATTCTGAATTTAAAAAAACCCATCAACGATTGTTTGTATTTTGTGTGTAATGTTGTAACAAAATTGGAATATTTCATTATTTTTAAATGACTTCAGTGCAGGTTAGGATAATTCAACCTATATTTTCAGTAATAGTTAGTAAAGAACTATAATAATATATTATTCTTAGTTCATCATTAGTGTAAACATCGGTTACGATATCTAGCGGGCAACCTAAACACCTAAAAATATTTTATTATTTTTAATATATTTAAATTACGAATGAATGGCAGTAGAGTTTTTAAGTGGCATTGTCTTTATTTGTTTTGAATCACTACGTTTTAACTGGTAAGCATCCCCAGTCGTCTTCAGGTAAATACCCAACCGGTACATAACCACTATTAACCTGAAGACGACTGGAGGTGCTTAATATGAAACAGAGCGATTCTAAACAAATAAGGACAATGCAAGTCCAAAACTCTACTGTCGTTCAAGAAACGTCATTATCTCCAACCTTTAAACATACACTAAATGACGAATGTTGCGCTATAAATGATTTAAGAGGTACAGTTTGTCCAATTAATGGCTGGATGTACGTCACAATTTTCAAATACATAATACAAAAAATAAGGTAGGTCTGTTATTAATTTAATGGCCATATCAATTGACATTAAATTCGTTTTGACAACCTTTGTTAATTTGAAGAACTAATTTTACATGTTAAAAGTGATTTAAAAGCGAAACATAATTAGTTGGAACAAATTATAAAAATATGTCTCATTATTCAGCTAAAGAAAAAATCTTTACTTTGAAGCTTATTTAAATCCTGTCAAAATTGAAAAAATATACGATTTAATTAAAGACTTGACTCAAATCCAAAATTACGTCATAAAGTGTGACGTGCCTCCAGCTAGTAATTGTACGAATTATACAGGGTGCTACAAATTCGTGTGCGTACAAGGGGTTCTCTAAAATGGTAAGAGATACGATGATGGTTAAATAGAGGCAAAGTTGCCTATTTTGGGGCTTAATAATTTGGTGAAAGAAAATTGTAAACATTCCGAATACCTTCATAGATATTCGAAAAAGACCGAAATTTTTAGTTTTGGTTTTTAATTTTTTGCGCCCTTAGTTCTGATTAAAAAAAAACAAAAAACACTTTCTTATAGCCGTTCTTTATGTTCTACAAGATGGCGGTAAAAGTTTAAATTTTTTTTTTAAATACCGACCTGGAATTTTTTATACAGTTTTAAGGACTTCTAAGCTTTGGAAATTTAATACAATTCAAAGGTTTTTAAAATTTTAACGTTTTGACGTCAAATAACACATCACTAGCATTTTAAATTATCCTTTCTTTACTATTACGGCCGTGGCAATTATTTTTAGAATTACTTTAATATTAAAATTACATACAAGAAGTTACGGTGTTTAGGCCGTTTATTTTTTCAATAAAATTTACCGTCACAATACTTTAGGAAGTAAGCAAGTTTTTAAGGCATGAGAAGTCCTTTTGCCTTAGACCTAGACCGAAATACTGTAAAACAGAAAAAAATAATGATCCCGAGTAAAGAAAAGGTAACTGGAGTGTTAGGCTAGTTAGTTACTGTGATGCGCTTATGTTTATTTCAAAAATAATTAAAAAAGTTTTTACTGTTTAGAAAATCTGCTGATGCTAGTTTGAGGCGAAACATGTAACAAAAATAAACAGACAGAAAAATATTTGAGGCCGAGACTTTGGGTCTCTTTTCTTACAAAATATCAATTATCAGACGCTTTGTGTAAAAATTGACGGATTTTTCAAATCAGAAATCTTTTGTTTTTGAGTTTGGCTCTAAATGTTCAGGACCGTAATGAAATAATAATAATAATAATAATAATAATAATGATGTCATTATTTCTGTATTAAGTAATAGTATTACAATTATATTAAAATAAGAGTTACAACAACAGAAAAGGCGAAGTCCAGATGTGGATAACACTTACAGATATTATCCACCCTGATCGACTTAACCTTAGAATCAACAATATAATAACAATGAAAATAAAACCTCCAAGAGTAGTACGCTAGTATTTCAAAAAATAAAAAAGATAAAAACATTTAAATAAAAAGAAACATATTATATTTTTTCCTATCCTATAGCTTGCTTAGCGAAGAGGTATTTAAAGATATTTTTTCTAAATTTTTCTGGAGTAAGAGTTTTAAAGTAGTCGGGCAGTGAGTTATATAACTTTGCAATATTAAAAGTAAAGGATCGTTCAAACATAGTATATTTATGCAGGGGTGAAAAATGAAAAAGATATTTTAAAAAATGTGTTATTAGATGACAAAACGTTAAAATTTCAAAAACTTGTACATTATGTTAAATTTCTTAAGTTTAGAAATCCCTAAAATTGTATTTATAATTCCAGGTCCGTATTTAAAAAAATTGACTTGAGGTTGGTAACTAAAGAACGAAACGTCTAATTTAAAAGCTAATAATGCCACCTTGTAGAACATAGAAAGGGCTATAAAAAAGTGTTTTTCAGTTTTTTCCCAAGTCAAAAATTAAAGCGCAAAAATTTAAAAACCAAAAATTGAAATTTCTGTTTTCCAAAAGCATTCGGAATAATTACAATTTTTTTTCGCCAAATTATTAAGCCGTAAAATGCCCAACTTTGCCTTCATTTAACCATCTTCATATCTATTACCGTTATCGAGATCCCCTTGTACGCACACGGACTTGTAGCACCCTGTATATAGAATATACACCATTAAAATATATAAAATATTTAAAAAATAATATTCTCCAAGGTCTGTCATCGCCTTCAAAAACGGCGGAAACAAGAGGACGAGGAAGAAGTAGACCAGAGATTGCTAATTTAGAACGCCCGGGATCAATTAAAGGAGAATCAAAGGACAAAGAAAAACTTGAAAAAGAAAAACTTGAAAAAGAAAAACTTGATAAAGAAAAACTTGCCAAAGAAAAACTTGACAAAGAACAACTTGCCAAAGAAAAACTTGCCAAAGAAAAACTTGACAAAGAAACACTTGCCAAAGAAAAACTTGCTAAAGAAAAGCTTGCCAAAGAAAAACTTGCCAAAGAGAAACTTGACAAAGAAAAACTTGACGAAGAAAAACTTGACAAAGAACAACTTGCCAAAGAAAAACTTGCCAAAGAAAAACTTGCCAAAGAGAAACTTGACAAAGAAAAACTTGACAAAGAAAAACTTGACAAAGAAAAACTTGACAAAGAACAACTTGCCAAAGAAAAACTTGACAAAGAAAAACTTGCCAAAGAAAAACTTGCCAAAGAAAAACTTGCCAAAGAAAAACTTGCCAAAGAAAAACATGACAAAGAAAAACTTGACCAAGAACAACTTGCCAAAGAAAAACTTGATAAAGAAAAACTTGCCAAAGAAAAACTTGCCAAAGAAAAACTTGCCAAAGAAAAACTTGATAAAGGAAAACTGGACGAAGATGCAACAAGAGAAGGTATTCCTGGCATTCATTTAACTTTTATTAACAAAGGAAGCAACCTGAAGTACCGATTTTGATCTTTGACAATTTTAATAATATAATAATAAGTTTATTTCAAATATAATAAATATGTTTATTTTTTCTTCCTTAATAAACCCTTTTGTAAATTTCCTAAAGAAGGGCTTGTTACTGGAAAATCTAGTTTTTTTAGTACTAAAAATCATAAGAGTATAAATTTTATTTTAACGTTTGTAAACATCGCATATAAAAATTAAATGTTAAATCGAAAACGTTTAAGTTTATGCAGGGTCTTATGGAATAGCCTTATTATTTTTAAATGGGTGTCTCGTTGGGTTTCCTAGAAAAACACTCCTTATATATTTTTTTTAATCGACCATCTACAAAATGGGGTAAAGACCCCTAAAATCAGACCGACGCCAATGAAGGAAAGTCATAAACTTCTCAATGTAAAAGAGTAAGAGATACGGGAAGAAGCATAGCTTTGCAAGTGAGAGAGATGGATGTCGTAACGTTGCCAAAAATCAAACTGTCAGAATCAGGTGTTCAGTAAATAACAGTTATAAATCGATTTGAAGCGATGGACCGGTTATAAATATTCCAAATTGGTTTTTCCACTGACGTTGTAGCGAGTGTGGTTACCATGAAGTTTTCGATGTTTAAAGAGTAGAGAAGAGTTTCTTATGTCGTGTGACGAAATAATTTAAAAAGAGCACATTTAAGATTAACCAAGACCTCAGTAATTACATCGATCCAAATGGCTTATGGTTTTCAGACGAACTGACTGTATCAGCTGTTTGTGTTTAGTAAACAAGAAATCATTTAACCAGTTCACTTTTTAGCTAAATAAAAATGATAAAGGAAATAAATAATTAATCAGTCATTAGTTTTTGTCAGCTGACTCGGTATTTCGTTAGGTTCGCCTAACATAAAGTAAATACAGGGTGGCCCATTTGTCTGACAATATACCGTCTCTGCTATTAAAGATATCAAAAAAAAGTTTTTATAAAATTTGTGAGGTATAAAAATATATATATTCTAAAATTATTTTTAAACATAAAGGATGGCCTAGAAATGTAGGACAATAAAAAGATTAAAACATGTAAATGGAACACTCTATATATCTTATCATTTTTTGTTTCCTTATAAAATTATCCATATGACGCCATATTTAGTTTTTGAATTTTTTCCAACGTTGCCAAGCAAAATGCAAAATTCTTAAAATTAAAAAAAAAACATGATAGTTAAAAAGTACCTGTATTTCTCAATAAGAGTATCGAAAATCTCTTGTAAGCTCTTAAGTTTAGGAATAGAAAACCTGTCTTAACTCTTTAAGTACCTACCTAAAATTTTGTACAGGGTGTTTTCTGTTGACCTCCAAATATACTCTCTCTCTCTCTCTTTCAAATGAAACACCTTATATTTATTAGGCTCGCCCTATAGATATTGTAAGGATAATTTTGTAAGGAATCAAAAAATGCTAAAATATATAGGTTGTTCCATTAAAAAAAATGTATATTTTTATTGTCATACTTTTCTGGACCATACTGTATGTTTAAAAATAATTTTAGAACATATATTTTTTTATACCTCATAACTTTTATAAAAACTTTTTTTTTTTAATAGTAGAGACGGTATGTTACTTTGTCAGACAAATGGGTATACAAATTTTAGATTAAAAGTTGCCCTAATGAAAAATCTCCTGACTGAACAGCCTAGGTATACTCACTAAAAACCCGTTCACCTTACCGACATTATTAACACTGCCAAAAAACTTTAAAACACAATAGTTTAAAGTTTGTAATAATGAAAGGAAGCTTAGCGGCAAGCAGACAGAGTAGTGCGTCTAGCTTTTGCATTAAAGTACACAGGGACTCCAAAGGTAATGGAATCCCTGGGGCACAGGTAGACAATGACAGGCTGTTTCGTTCTTGTTAGAACTCATCATAAAGTCATAACCTGTAAGCAACTCCCAATTCAGCGAGAGTGTTCTTTTCAAGGCGTTTTTAGGAAATAAAAACGCGATGAAAACCCAGTAACGCCATCAGTAGGAATCAACTTAATGCAAAAGATAGCCATCTAACGTGAAAACGTAGAAGTAAATAAATCTAAATCAACCAAGCACGGAACGGCCACTTCACCAGTATAGGAAACATTTCTCGCTTCTCTAATACCATCTCCACGGTATTGTGGTATTGGAAGTTGCTTACAGGTTACGACTTTCTGATGAGTTCTAACAAGAACAAAACAGCCTGTCATTGTCTACCTGTGCCCCAGGGAACCTATTACCTTTGACGTTCCTGTATACTTTAATGCAAAAGATAGACGCACTAGGTACTCTGTCCGCTTGCCGCTAAGCTTATTTTATTTTTATGTCAGTAAGGTGTCTGTCTTAGATAGCACCTAAACTATCAAAGATAGGTAAAAAAGTATAATACAAAAGTTAAAGGGTTTTTTAGGATACATAATCTAAAAATATTTTCTAATCTACAGGGTGGTCCTAAAAAGTGGTACTGAATAATAAAAAAGAAAATTAAATGGGACACCCAGTATTATTTTCTAGAATATGATTCAATGGAATAAGGACTTTGCAGCACTATTAAAATTTTTAAAGTTAAATGCAACGTTGCCAAGTAATTAATTTTTTTCCGAAATTTTAGTAATTTTAAGGGTATCGTTAAAAAATCATAGCAACCTGTGTATTAACCATAGACAAATAAAAATTTACGTTGTAAGTACTTTAAGGTACGATATATTGATCTATAATAATGTTTTTTCAATCTCTTATACAGAGCGTTCATTACAAGTTGGACAACTCGATAGTTTAAAAAATGCTTTATTTTAATTTTTTTAAATGGGACCCCCCTAATTTTTTTAGGCAAAAGAATGTATCTTTCGAAAACCTTACTTTTTTATTAAACATGACATATATCTAAATATCATAGTTTTTGAAATATTTTAGGATTTGTTTTAAATCAGGGTAAAAAAGGAAAGTTCTAATTAAACAATTTAGTCAAGATTGCTTTGGAACAAAAAATAAATAATTTTCTTTGTCACAGCTGTCATTGCAAAATTAATTCGCCAACATTTTGTGCTTTATAACTGTTTAAATTTTAGTTTCCTGAACTAACTTTATCATAACTCATATTTTTCTATTTCGATAAAGTTAGTTTAGGAAACTAAACTTTAAACAGTTATAAAGCACAACATGTTGGCGAAATAATTTTGCAATGACAGTCGTGACAAAGAAAATTATTTATTTTTTGTTCCAAAGCAATCTTGACTAAATTGTTTAATTAGAACTTTCCTTTTTTACCCTGATTTAAAACAAATCCTAAAATATTTCAAAAACTATGATATTTAGATATATGACATGTTTAAGAAAAAAGTGAGGTTTTCGAAAGATACATTCTTTTGCCTAAAAAAATTAGGGGGATCCCATTTAAAAAAATTGAAATAAAGCATTTTTTAAACTATCGAGTTGTCCAACTTGTAATGAACGCTCTGTATAAGAGATTTAAAAAACATTATTATAGATCAATATATCCTACCTTAAAGTACTTACAAAGTAAATTATATTTGCCTATGGTTAATCCACAGGTTGCTATGATTTTTTAACGATACCCTTAAAATTACTAAAATTTCGGAAAAAAATTAATTACTTGGCAACGTTGCATTTAACTTTAAAAATTTTAAAAGTGCTGCAAAGTCCTTATTCCATTGAATCATATTCTAGAAAATAATACTGGGTGTCCCATTTAATTTTCTTTTTTATTAGTCAGTACCACTTTTTAGGACCACCCTGTAGATTAGAAAATATTTTTAGATTATGTATCCTAAAAAACCCTTTAACTGTTGTATTAGTTTTTTTTTCCTATCTTTGATAGTTTAGGTGCTATCTAAGACAGACACCTTACTGACACACCCTGTATATTTTAACGGACACTAAATTCCACTGTTTGTAATAATCTTATTTGAACTTTACTAACAAATTCAACGCTAATCAAAGCGAACACAACACCGAATCACTTTAAAATACCAAAACAGCAAACTGCTAATTGCACCATCTTATTTTTTTTTAAATTTTGATTATTACCTTGATATACAGCACATTCACCAAACCAACCATATGATTCAAATTATTAATTTTAGTGAAGAACAAAAAATCAGCGCAGATTAACAAATTCAAACATTTCACAAATTTATAATCTTTTTTATCCAAAGCTACTTACGTTAAACGGTTTTAGGGAATATTAATTTGAAATAAGCGCCATTTCCTAGCGGTAGGAAATTGTAGTGGGGGTCCGCCAACGAAGCGGGGACGGAAATTTAAATCATTATCGAGGAACTTATCCAAATTACTAAAGCAGCATGAGGTATGGACTTAAAAGCGGCATATTTTAAAAATATTTTACATTATACAGGGTGGCTCAAAAAAGTGTGGCGAACTAAACTTGCATTTTTTTAAATGGAACACCCTATATATTATATTATTTTCTAATTCCCTATACAATTCCACGTATATTTTGTATGAAATGTCATATGTCTAAATTCAATTGTTTTTGAGTAATTGACGTTTAAAATATGGCATTTTTTGACTTTGACAGGCTGTAACATTGGAACGGTTCATCTTAGAGAAAAATGGTTTTCACCTCCCTATCTTAGTTTTTTATTCTCTATCCAAAGAAACCAACCTTCGATTTACTATGTTAAACCGTTAAAACCGTTTTTTTGGTTTAACATGGTAAATCGGAGGTTGGTTTCTTTGGATAGAGAATAAAAAACTAAGATAGGGAGGTGAAAACCATTTTTCTCTAAGATGAACCGTTCCAATGTTACAGCCTGTCAAAGTCAAAAAATGCCATATTTTAAACGTCAATTACTCAAAAACAATTGAATTTAGACATATGACATTTCATACAAAATATACGTGGAATTGTATAGGGAATTAGAAAATAATATAATATATAGGGTGTTCTATTTAAAAAAATGCAAGTTTAGTTCGCCACACTTTTTTGAGCCACCCTGTATAATGTAAAATATTTTTAAAATATGCCGCTTTTAAGTCGATACCTTATGCTGGTTTAGTATTTTTGATAAGCTCCTCGATAATGATTTAATCTTCCATCCCCGCCACGTTGGCGGACCCGGTATGTATGTACAGAGACATTATTTTAAGTGTCTCACCCGATTGGCGACTTTCCTATCGACCACAATAAAAACAAATAATTATATATTCCCTAATAGCTTTTTGTGAAGAAGCCAAATGTGATGTCAAAAAAAATATATGTTTACAAATTTGACAGACACGACGCCATATTGGATTTTCTTAAATGGAAACCCTACTTTATAATATGACAGTTGCATTCGCTTATTTGTTCCAACATTAAAAATATATAATTGTCAATATTTATTTTCAGCCGTTCCGGAGATATGAGGATTCGAAGTTGGTGATTTTGTTATCATCGAATTAACAAAAGCTTTAACATTAAAAACTCAATTTTTTTTGGCGAAGCTACCTATGCCATATATGTCAGATGTCAAAAAATGACAGTTACGACGCCATTTTGAATATTTTTAAATGGCAACCCACATTTATAACTACATCAGTGTATTGCATTTCGCGATCCAATTTCAAAAATATATAGTTGTCGATATTTATTTCCCACCCTTATTGAAATACGACTGCATCAAAAACTGCATCGTTCGATTATGTCTTTTAAGTATCTCACCCCATTAAAAATAAAAATGGCGTCGTATCTGTCATTTTTTGACATTTGGTGGCTCCGCCATAAAAAATTACGAATCTCCAAAAAAATTGAATTTTTAATGTTAAAGCTTCTTTTTTTTACCAACAAAAATTTAAAAATATATTTCAAAAAAAATATATAAAGTCGAAATAAAAGCATGGATATTGGAAACGGATAATTTAAAAATATTTTTCGAAATGTTTTAATTGATATTGTTATGAATAATATATTTTTCAAAATTTTATTATACCTATATCTTCAAAAAACTGCGTTTATATTTATATACATATACTTAAACTTTTTTATTTACAATTTAACTTTTATATAATATTAACAAATATTTAAACAAAATATTTCATTATTCTCATATATTTATAATTAAAAATATTAAGATTTGCCCCCAACAAGCACGTCTTCGGGGGATCAAAGAAGAAGTTTATTAAGGAAGATAGATAAACAAATGAATTATATTATAAATATTGAAAATAAACTCTTATTATTATTAATTCGATGATATCAAAATCACCAACTTCGAGGCCTCGTATCTCCGAAACGGCTGAAAATAAATATTGACAATTATATATTTTTGATGATGGAACAAATAAGCGAATGCAACTGTCATACTATAAAGTAAGGTTTCCATTTAAGAAAATCCAATATGACGTTGTATCTGTCAAATTTGTAAACAGATTTTTTTTTGACATCAAATTTGGCTTCTTCACAAAAAGCTATTAGGGAATACATAATTGTTTTTTTATTGTGGTCGATAGGAAAGTCCCCAATTGGGTGAGACACTTAAAATAATGTCCCTGTACTCTGCGCCATGACGCGTGATTCAACGTCTCAAAGTTTTGGCGTTTCATTTATAAACAAACGGTTCTTGCGAGATTTTAGTAAAGAACAAGTAGAAATAATAAGATAAAGAAGTCTGGGATCGCACAGGAAGAAAGAACTTTATATTTCGAGTACGTTGGTCGAATTACGCGACGTGATGTTGTGAAATACTGATTAATTTTTAAAGTTTAAATCGTAGATTGGATTTAAAAGAATTTGTTTATTTTTTTATGGCTTTGAAGCATTTTGCTGAAGATATGATTATGTTTAATGTCCAAAAAATTTGAATAATCAACCTACAAACCTATGATAAGGTCAGTAACCTCAGGTCTGTGGTAAATTCTAGTAGCAACACTGTCAATATTTGTTCATCACAACGTTTTAACTGGTAAGTATCTCCAGTCATCTTCAGGTGTATTACTCACCTGAAGACGACTGGAGATACTATCATCAAGAAACATCATTGCCTCCAATCTTCAAATAAACAACACTGTCAATTTACTGACCTACCTCTATTATTGTGACAGTTTAAAATCAAAATAAAGCCATGCGGATAAGGGTAATGACGGCGTCGGTTGACAAATTGCCAAAAACACAAAAGGTGAATATTAAAACAAAGCGACATTAAAAAATGGTTTTCTTCTGAAGGTTGGCATATCAGGATATACGAGTTCAAATATACCAAGGCAATTCCATAATACCCTATACAGGGTGATTCCTAAGTTGATACTTCTTTTTTAGCTGTGTATAGAAGGCATTAAAATAAACAACTTTTTCAAATATCTTTTTCCAAAAAACTTAAAAATAGCCTAGTTACAGAAGTAAAAAATCTAAGTGCGGGCCTGGTAATCAAAACGTAGCCCTTTGCTTTATATTGTTTTTCTCCGTTTTTTGTATTGTTAGTCATGCATTTTACGGATCGGTCGTCAGTTATTTATTTTGGCAATTTTCTGAAGCAAATTAATTTTAATAATTTGGTGAAAATGGTAAAATTTTTAAACAATGAACTAATTATGGTACTAATTTATTGTGAGTGTCGTAAGAATGCGGATGTTTCTTCTCTACACCCAGAAGTTTTCCTAATGTTATTCAACGGGCAAGTTGGGCAGAATCGTATTGGATTTGTAGTGTAATAAATGAATGTAAGTACTTTATTTTTGGGTTTTTAAAAAAAGATATATAAAATTGTTGTTTATTTTAATGCCTTCTATACGCAGCTAAAAAAGAAGTATCAACTTAGAAATCACTCTCTATAAACGCAGTTTTTTGAAGTTAAATATTACACAATTTTTTTGAATGTTACATATATATTATTATTTACAAAAATATCGCTTAATTAAAGTTTTAATCTCTTTTTAATATTTATGTTTTTATTTTGACAAGTATATTTTTTTAGTAAAATAATTTTTTTAATTTTTTTTTATAAATTAATCGTTTAAATAGAAACTAAATTTCTTTTTTCTTCTACCCATCGTAAAATTCCGTAATTTAGGTGAGTTTTAATTAATGCATATAATATTTTCATGTGTTTTACATTCAATTTTTTTTTAATGTTTCTAAAAATTGGTACTAAACTTCTTAATTTTTTAATTGAGTGAAAATTTCAGTTAAATAACTTTCAAATTGGGATATCATCATTTATTTTATTACCACTTATAACTTGTTTGTTATTTATATTTATAAAGTAAAAGGGAGATCATTTGTGGTATTCAAATTAATTGTTGAAGTTTCCTCAATTTGTAGTATCATCTGCAAAACTATGACATTTTTCATCCCAAAAAGGAAACTATTTATTTGTTTTGATATTCGTTTTCGGACCTTTAAACCGATACCTCGGCGCTACTTAGCGAGACACCTGTAATTGTAACGTATGTCTTTACAGGTAATTTCCTTCTAACATTTAGCTTATTTCTATAAGTTTGTTAGAGGTGCTGGTATGCTCAAGAGGGTTTAACAACGACACAGATATTACTCCGTGAAACATTTTACTGGCCTGTCCTACCAAACACTGCTTAAGCAGTTTTTAGTTATTCCTTTCTGTCGTCGGATCCTAGCTCTACTGATGAGCCATGATATGGCGAAACGCGTCTGTGGTTGAATCTGGCGAAATGAAAGAAAAATATTTATTTATTGTATTTCTAATATAACTTTTTACTATATATGTATATGTTGAAATACTTAAAACAATCGATTAAACTAATTTTTATTTTCAAAATTCAAAATTTTAAAATATTCTTACCAACAATGTATTGCTTACTAGTTTATAGTACAATTTCATGTTTATTTTCTTTAACAAAACTTTAGTGTTTTTTAAAGGTCAGATGAAATCACAAAATTATATGGGAAATACACATTGTATACGAAATATAATAAGTTATATTTTCTTAGGTCTCCTCTCACCTTCGAAACTGGCGCAAGTGAGGGGAAGAGGTAGGGGTAGACCAAATGATAGTAATGAACGCCCAGGAGAAACAAAGGGAAAACTAACTGGAACGTTGGATGAAAAAGATAAGGAAGCTAAGAGAGCTGCTGATGAAAAACGCGATAAAGACAAGCTTCGCGAAGGTCTAGCGGGAGAAGGTAATAAACAATTTTCTCATTATTGATTCGTAATATCTGGCTAATTTGCAAAATCTAAATAGGGAATCGTTAATTAAGTTTAAGAGCGAACAGTAGACTACTCACGAACAAATAGTGCTTTTCCACTACATCGCGCATGTTGTACTTGTATCTGGCGATGGCAATAAAATTTATTTTTTTATATACGAAATAATATATAAACGAATTTCACGAGGATTAAGGGGCGCGGCGTCAGTGGAGATTTTTGAAAATCATACCGGGGCATCGTTTGTAAGTTTAATGGAAAACAAGAAATTAACATGAATAGTCGTAATATTTCCATTTTTATGTTCTCCATGGCAAATGATTTAAGTTGAACCTATATAATTTAAACTTTTTAAAAATGTCACTTTTTTTAAAATAAGGTATCATCTGCCAAACTAGAAGTGCTTGTGAACCTCTTAGTAAGATTTTTGTATGACAGGCACTAGACAATCAAAACACAACACTGGTATAGGTCAACAAGCAAACGACACCATATTTTAAAACTTATATACTAATAAACATCAAATACCCATCAACAAGACTGTGGTTGGTCAACAAAAATCGGTATGAAGTTAAAACTGAAAATTAGGTATGCAACCCAAAATTATTTAGACATTAAGGAAATAAGAAGGAGTATTAAAACTATACTCGGTAGAGTGTTAAAAAATTACCGATCAATGAAGAGAATTGAGCTAGGCTCATTGAGGTTTGTGGTAAAGGGATTGGTTTGTGCAATTGATATTTATAAGTTTTCCAAAATATTCAATTTAAAGCTTTCATTGTGAGTTTAAAGAACTGTGAAATTAGATCCCGGATCAAAGGAGTGGTTTTCCGTTTTTAAATGTGTTCCAAAACTAGATTTAGTATCATGGGTTAATCTTTGTGATCTAAGATGTTCTTTAATTCGTTTTTCAAAGGTTCTCCCGGTTTGTCCAACATATTCTACAGGGCAGGAATCACACTACAGTTTATACACTCCCCTTTTGTTGAAATTGTCAATTTTATCTTTAAGGTGTGAAAATAATGAAGAAGTTGTATTGTTAAATTTGAAAGAAATAAATAGATTTTTTAAGATCCTTCAAGAATTTTGCACAAACTATTGAAATATATCCCAAAAACGGTAAAATCAAAAATTATTTGGTAAACATTCTTTCAGTTTTAACGAACCTTGTATAGCAGTTTCCAGAAAACCTCAGTCTAACTTTTTTTTTATATGTCTCATTAATGACGTGCAACGGAAAGCCGTTTCTTAAAGCTATCTGATATATAATATTCTTTTCCAAGGTAAAGTTATCTGGGCTGAGTGGTATTGACAAAAGTCTGTGAAAGTAGGAATTTAACGCTGAAAGTTTGTGAAAAATGTGCTGTTGGGAACCCCATGGAATCATGTGGTCTGTTTGTGTTGGTTTTCTGAACACTTTAAAGACAATTTTATTATGTAATTTGAAAAGGGTAAGATCTAGAAAGTTAATTTGACTGTTTTCCTCCAATTCCATTGTAAACTGTATTTTAGGATGAATATCATTTAACATTTTAAAAAACTGGTCAAGCTCCTCCCTAGTCCCTGTCCATCCAAGTAAGATATCATCGACATACCTGTACCAGAAAGTTATTTTATCTAACAGTTTGGTTTTTAAATTATAAATGTAATCATTTTCAAAGTTAGTCATAAAAATGTCTGCTATAAGTGAAGATAGGGAAGAGCCCATAGGCAGACCATCAGTCTGCTTATAGAAAGTATTATTAAATTTACAAAAATCCGAATCCAAGCACCTCTTCAAGAGCAAGCTAATGATATTAATCTGTTTTGAGTTGAATTTATTTAGACTTCTTAAAATATTCTCCACCATTTAATAACTTTTCAGTCTCGGAACATGGGAAATAAATTAACAATCTCAAATGACACTAAAATAAGATTATTGGGAATTATTAGGGGTTTGTTACCGAGATCTATGGAGATTTTCCCACTTCTTTTGAAATTTAACGATAGATTACTTCTCAAAAAATTGTTGAAGGATTGTGAAGGACAAAGTTGCTTTCTTATTCAGGTAATGATGCCCCTTCTGGAGAGTTAATATGATTTTGTAATGCAGAAAGGCGGTTCCAAGGAGGAAAACAGTAGTATCCGGAGGAGGAAGTGTTTTAGTCGGTAGGAAGAGGAACGAATCCGACATACCCAGCCACATAAGAACCTCTTATCGGTAGTCTTTTGAGGATGCTTTAATCTCCCTTTAAACATTTGAAAATAAAAAAACGTAGTATCTACTCGTGAATCAGTGAATAGTTGGAATGTTATTTTGGTTTTAGCATTTTTTTAAATTTTGGTATTTTATTAATTTGTATTTTTTACCTCATTATTTGTAAAAAATACTTCCTGATTGGATTTGTAAGTTAGTTTAATATTCCGTGCAATGAGCTTTATAGTTGGATGGAAATAAAAATAAAAAAAATAGTCCAATATCGTTTAAATTGATAACCTCGTCCGTTTTTTGAAGTATGTTTAAAAAGTTATTTTTTAGATTCTGCACAAGTTAGAGGAAGAGGTAGAGGAAGAGATAAAGATCTGGCCGGTAGGGAGCGATCTGGACTAGCCATAAGTGAAAAAACACCCGGAGCGGGTAAAAAAGATTTAGCAGATATAAGTGGTAGAGATCCAAGTAAAAAGTATTTAACTGGTGCCGACGTAAGTGGTACTGATAAAGATAAGGACGCATTAGAAAAAGGTACTTAATATTGACACTTGATATTTTTTTAAATTTTTATTTTATGGCCATACGCGTAATAAAAATAGTATATAAAGATATCTCTTAGAGGATATCTGTACTTTCCTAGCAAGAGGGTTCTCCAGTTGATAAAAAAGCATGTTTTAAATTTCTGTAGATCTGTGACTCTGTCTGTTAACTCGAGAATTCAAAAACTATTGTACAAAGAAGGATCACATTTTGTATCAGCATTAAGCATTAACATTGCTTAAAACAGAATATACTGTGGCAGTTAGAAAGTGTGCAACCTATGGGCATTTTTTTAAAATTTAAATGAAATAACTTTAACTTATTTCAAATAAGTTCTGCATATTTTTAAACCAAAATAATATCCATCAAATCCAGTGAGAGTCGTATGGTATACGAAAAACAGTTAAAAATTTCAAATTGCCGAGTAAAGTACTCTAATTTTTTACTTTATAATGGTTTTGTTTGTAAATTCATGCTAAAATATCAAATTTCGTTTACGTTGAACAAGAATTAAGATAAACTTGTTTTTGTTAATAGCCATCTATAAAAAGTAAATAACAGTCATACAGTATGCAAGTCCTATTTTCTGTAGACTTTACATTTACTTTAACAGAAACAAATTCGTTAGAAAAAAATATTTAGAAAATATAAAAAAACACCTCGTTTCAGATATTATATGAGCTACATTTTGGCACCAAAACAAAATGTTTACCTCCTGTAAAAGATGAAACATAAACCCACTTAATTTTTTTTTTATTTAATGTGCAGATACCACTTATAATACCTTTTTGGAAAGTTCTTTTAAAGAGAAACTTCAATATTCTATTAATTTTAATTTATTTTCATTGCTCATGGGTGGGGACTTTTGTTGGAGCAAATTCACTAGAGTGTTGGAAAATAATATGAATATATTTTTTTTTTAATATATTTTTAAAAATGTTCCAGTGAAAGTCCCCATACTGTATAGGTGAAAAGTTAACATATAGTTATAAATAATATTATAATTCATAATATTTAAACATGTCACAATATATTTATTTGTAAGTGATATTTAAATCCGTTACAACATATTTGTAAAACATATGCATACATTTAAATACGCAACAATATATGTGTAACTGATATGCATATATTTAACCAAGTAACAATATATTTGTAAATGATTGGTATTTATTAAAAAATATGCCTGTTTATATCATTTTAAATGGTAAGGGGCTTTAGTTGATTAAATTTTATCATTAACAACTTCAGGAATGGCAAAGTATTTGTAAAATTACCACTTTATTTAAGAAACCTTCTTTACACTACGTGTTTCGCCTTGTAGCTGTAACACTGTAGTGGATGGAGCCCGGCAGTTAATTTTGACTTTTTCTAAGTAGTAAAATTTTACTACTTATATTTTTACGTTTAGTAATATAATTGTATTGTTTGTTAAGTTCTTGAAACGATGATTGACCCATTTAAAGGCGTTACAATAACAAATCAGGGTACAATCATCGATAATTGAAGGCACAATGGCACACTAAAAACTAATTAAAAACAGTACTTTCTACCTACGAAATTGTTCCTTTTTTAATGATTGTAAAATAAATACCGAATACTTTTTTAAAAAGTAATATGTTACTAGTTAGCGTGACCAATATGACCAAAAAAAATTTAAAAAGAAATATTTTTAAGTTTCTAATTGTAGAATTACCGTAGGGTAAGTAGTTACTATAGTTTTATTCAGTGGAGGTCAGTATAGTATAGTGTGTAAAGGAGTAAAAGAAATATATTCCCGAAGAACAATGTAAATTGTTGCCCAAGGCGATAACCGGGGCCAGCATTGAAATCCCGGAATGTGCTTTTACTGCGAAATACACACACTGTTTTTTTCTTATATCTATATATATTAAATATGGTTACACATTCATACCTCAGCCATATTTTTGGTTTCTTCTTTGCTTGTTCTATTGCTTCGGATTCAAGCCTTTCCATGTAAATGTTGGCGATTATGGGCGAGAGAGATGAGCCCATTGGCAATAGTTCTATGATGGCATTTGTAGGTAATTTGTTCTTTCTTATAGAGCCTGGTCTTCCTTAAGTCTGCTCCTGATAACCTTAATTGTGTCTTTTACAGGAACGTTGGTATAAGAACTTTCGACGTCAAAGCTGACCAGTTGATCTCATGTCTGTATTTCCTTTTCTCCTATTATTTGTACGAAGTGTTGTGAATTTTTTACAAATGATGTACTATTTCCTTGAAGTGGTTGGAGTAGGAGAAGTACAAATTTACCTAGTTCGTATATACTACGAACTAATAGATATTAAGGATTTTCCAACATAGGGACTACGATCCCTAGCGGTAAAATTAGAAACTTATAGTATTTTTGAGTTAACTTTTTTGGTCATACTTCTTGTAACACTTTTCTACAAAGTATATGCTTTTGGGAATATAGTTGCTCGTCGCCCTTAAGGGATCACCCTGAAAAAAAATCCTACCAATAGAAAAAGCTTTATTTTCTTTGTATACTATCATGCAATGTGAAATAGTAATTTAATATTATCTAAGAGTGTTAGACAAAATACACCAAATTTTGTTGAACAAATTTGGTTAGAAACATATTTTCCTTGCATATTTATATAATTTTTTTAATGATTTATAGGCGCCAGCCAGAGTTTAATTAGAGGAAGAGGTAAAACGAATGCAGTAGGTCAACCTGAAATAGGTAGACCAGGTGAAGGAACTGATGCCGATGGTAAGTAACAAGAGGGTTTTAACACAACTATGTTACCCAATTGGTTAAATGGTTATATGATTAACACGTCTCATGTCAATTAGTTATATTCAATAATTTTTCGTTTAAATAAAAATAAATTATGAAATTTTAAGTAGAGAAGAAATAAATAGAACTTATTTAAAAAAATTTGAAATATTACCAATACGTTTCTAAAAATAATATTTAATAAAAATTATATTTATTTTTCAAACGAAGTATATTCAGAAACAAAAAAAAGATTAACAAAGAACAGATACACAACGCTCGTTTATCAACGTCTGTAGGTGGATGTAAATAAAGCACGCTCAATCAAGGACGTCCGCCATGTGGACCATAGTTCACCCCGTGCAGCTCTTTGTGTCTGTGGCCGGATTTAGACATTTATAATATTTTAATGCTATGGGACCCAGACGTAATCAGGTGACAAAGAGCATCCACAGAGAACTAGCTCATAAACTACTTCTAAAAAAAAAACTTTCCGCCATACTAAGTATTTATACTCACCCGAGCCAGTTGTTGAATCTCCTAAATATCTCTGATACTGGGACAGGCCAATAATAACAGATAGAACAGTAGACCACAACCGTCCGGATATTCTTCTAATCGAAAAGAATACCAAGAAAACTTTCATAATCAATATAGGTTGCCAACTCTAACATACAACCTCTTTAAAACCGAATCGGAAAAGAAAACCAAGTACTTGAATTTGGCGATAGAGACAAAAAATATATGGAAGCTAGAAAAAATAGACAGCATTCCGGTCATAATATCGGTGGGGAGAGCTATGACGAAACATGTCAAGCCCAACTTGGAAAAACTTGGCCTTTCAGGTTATTACCAATAATTACGGAAGGTTCTGAACAGTACAGGTAAAGATGAATTTATTTTCTGTACTGTAAATAACACCAGCAATACCAACAAAAAGCTGTGAAACATAACATTAAAGACATAATAATAATAATAATAATAATAATAATAATAATAATAATAATAATAATAATAATAATAATAATAATAATAATAATAATAATAATAATAATAATAATAATAATAATAATAATAATAATAATCAATAAAGTTAAATAAAAACTGTTGAAATAAAGTTTCGTGTAACTTAAAAATATTTAGTTAAAGTAAGTAAATTATTTATACACATTATTACAATTTCTCAAGTGGTCCAAGTCACCTTCTTATTTTTATTTTAAATTGGTGTAAAAGCTATGTGTAATATACCGTACATTTATCCGAATGCGAATAAATGGAAAAGAAAAAAAGACTAAAATAGATCTCATTAGTTTTGTTTTGTTTATTTCTCGTTAATGAAAATTTTAGGCTTGGACTACTTTTGCTCTAAATTTCAAAACCGAAACGTAACTTTTTGTCAAAAATATCGGGAACTGTGACATTGTCAAAGAACCCACTTATCATGCAAAGAAAATAATTCAAATCGTATCGTAGGTTCAGAGAAAGGATGGCATATAAACATGTGGCAAATTTATGAAGTTGCATTAATTTTATCCAAGATTATATCTAATAATTATAATCGTAACTTTAATTTTAAGATATTAAAAGAGGTATTTCGCTTCACGACCGCTCCAGAATGAATGCCGCTGCTGCTGCTGCTGCTGCTGCCGAAGCAGAAAAATTAAGATCTAAGATGGAATTGGACGCAAAAGCAAGAGAAGACGCGAAAAAAGGAATTGGTAAAGAAAAAGGCAAAGGTAATAAATAGTCTTATTTAAATGTTTATTTTGCAAAATAAAATGTTAATAAGTAGATTGTAAGATTACAGAACACATGTAGTTTTGCTCGAAGTCCGGCATGCGAGCCTCGGTTTGTGCAGGTAAATCTTCGTATAGGGGCGCGAAAACTAACGGTGCCTCAAGGAAAAAAAAATATTTCTGTGTTTATCGAGGTTTTGTCATAAACAAATTACCATCTTCCGTATTGGGTGAACAGACAAAATCTAACTAAAACTACACTGTTAGAGGGAAGCAATCAAATTTAATTTTTTTTAAATTCCCAGAAAGTCCACTGTCGTTTTTGTGTAAATTTGATTAAAACCGGTTAAGTCAACTGGTAACTAATAAAATATGTATTATTTTAACGTAAATTTTACATTGTTGTATGGTAAAAATAACAACTTAATTATTTATTTAACATTATTTATTTAACACTTTTTTAGTGTATATATTTACTTATTCTATAAATTATATTGTGTGCACATAAAATAATTTTAACTGATTGCGAAAAGTTACCAAATTTCAGGCCAGCAGTTAATTTTGATTTTTTATAAGTGGTAAAATTTTACTACTTATATTTTTACGTTGAGTAATATAATCGTGTCGTTTGTTAAGTTCTTGCAACGATGATTAATCCATTTGAAGGCGTTATAATAACAAATCAGGGTACAATCATCAATAATTGAAGGCACAATGGCCGGTGTATCAATTTTTTTTTATATTTAAGTAGTTAACAGATCCTGTTTATCTTTTCACAACTGAAAATGAACAGTGCATATATTTAAGTCAGGGGGACTTTGGCAATTATGGTTTAAGTATCCAGTTAGGGGCAAGGGTTTTGTTCAAATATTTATTGTTTAATAAGTTTTTTAATTAAACATAGACAAGCGTAAAATAGAACACACAATACCTCAACTATAAAAACCGTCATCATGCCAAAAAACTATAAACTGAACAGATTTGTGGTTTTCTTGAATAGCGGCCTTTACACGGAAGGTGTTAACCGCGCGAATGTAGACACGCACGTTCTTCATCCAAATGCTTCTTTTATATTTTTTACTTTTATTCCTATTATTTACTGGTTAATTCGGTTGTTATAATTGCAAGTATTTTTTTATTTTTTATAAAATATTACATTTTTTTACAAGCAAGAAACGTAGAATAAACCTTTCCAAACTTTAAGAATTTTACATAAACTTTTGCGTGTGCGAAACACTATTAACCGAACGCAAGAATGTGTTAATCAAACAATACAATTTTAATACCACAGTTTTACGCGTGCTAATAACTACGCAATCAATCGCGAATGCATTCGCTCGTTCCTGTAACGCGGTTAAGAGTTTACGTGTAAAGACCGCTAATAATGTATACCTACTCATTTCGAACCTGCTCGAAGACAAATCTGTGTAGGAAAAACTTCGAGCTAAACTGCTCTAAACACTTTAGCTATTAATAAACTTTTGATATTGGTATGAACAAGAAAAGAAGATAACATATATAATTAATAATTAAAAAATCTAAATACGAATATGGAATAAAGGTCTGTCAACAAACTGATATAACCTTAACCTTAAGGTTAACCTTAAAAAATATGTTCCCGCAAAGTTGAGCACGTTTCGAAAAGTTAAAAAGTACAATATAGAATGTTCTACAACACAATGAAGAAGAAAGGGCGTTTAAAAAACTACTCACGATATTACTAGTAAAATATAAGCAAGATTTTAACCTAGTTTAAAAAATAAATAAAATTTCACCTCAATCAAGGTTTCACACGTTCTTTCAGATTATCTAACAAATAAATAATCCAGGTCCCACAAATATAGGGCTGATAATGACACTCTAATAGTGTCGAAACATGTCTCCCAAAACACGTTATTAAAATATATCATAGTGGTGTGTGACAGACTTTTGTTCCATGAAATTAATCACCACAGAAAATGGACTACTTCCAAAACCTTAAATACGAATACTTATTGATGGTTATACTATGTATTACAATATGGCTGATTTTAATAAAAATGATGGCACTGTAGTATACGTAAGATCTAATTTACAACATATAGTAACGCACACCAAACTTAATTTATCCAGGGTCACTCTAACTAATATTGAATTAAAGGTCAGTGATGTCACTGCTAGAGTCTCTTGTATCTATAGACCACCCTCTACAAGCACGCCTAATTTTCTCTCTGACATTGAAACATATTTTTCTAAACCATTTGAAAGTCAGATTGATGTCCTTTTGGGAGACATAAATCTCAATTTGCTTGATGAAAACAATAATGAAATTATAACTTATACATCAATTCTAAACCATTTTGGCTTTGTATCCACCATTAACTCTCCTACGAGGGTTACTATTGGTTCATCCACTGTCTTAGATCACATATTTTTGAGAAAGAACGTAAGGAGCAAATTCAAATACTCATCGTTTATCATTCATTCTGCCATCACAGATCATTATCCTACCATGTTTAATATAAATAGTGTTGACAAAATACGAGAAAATAGGGATGTGACGAGTTTACACTCTGTCACAAAAATAGATTATACATTATTAAAAACACTAATGGAAAATCAAAACTTTGATGATATCTTTAATAGTCAAGATCCGAATTATGCAATGGAAAGTTTAAGCAATATAATTTCCGATGCCCTAAATCAGGCTAAATCTCAAAAAACATTCCTTGAAAATAAATTCAAAAAAATTAAACCGTGGATTACAAATGGGATAATTACGAGCATAAAAAAAAAGGACAAAATGAAAAAAAAACTTTTAAATCACAGAACTTTAGAAAACAAATCAGCTTTTACAGAGTATCGTAACAATTTACACAACCTAATTCAAAAATGTAAACATGATTATTACAAGACCAAAATCCTGAATAGTGGTACGGATCTCAAAAAAATTTACAAAGTCATCAACGAAGCATTCGATGTCGATACTGTGAATCGCGACATAAACCTTAACATAACCCATAATAATATCAAATTTAATAACAACTTGGACATGGCTAATTTTTGTAACGAGTTCTTCATTAATATTGGGTACAACATGTACAAAGAAATAAAATCGCCACCTAACCCTCAACAAATAAATTCAACGGCTCCGTACTCGATGTACCTGAGACCAACAAACAAAAACGAAATCATAAAACAAATAGCCTCACTAAAAAACTCTTCCGCTCCTGGTGCTGACGGCATAACTTCCATAATGGTTAAACACCTTCACATGTACATTGCCACTCCACTTGCTCACATTATCAATTTAATTTTTCAAACATCTAAAATACCTAAATCTCTCAAAGTAGCAATTGTCAAACCCATTCACAAGTCTGGTGATAGAACTAATATTGGCAACTACCGCCCCATTAGTATTATTAATACCTTTTCTAAGATTTTCGAAAAATGTCTGAAAGATCGACTAGTTGAATTTTTGAACCAAAATAAAATTTTATCAGAACGTCAGTTTGGATTTAAGAGCGGGTTGAGTACAGCGGATGCAGTTTGTGAACTGTGTGAACAGGTTACAAACAATCTTGACAGTGGCAAAAAGTGCCTGGCAGTCTTCCTGGACCTAGCCAAAGCTTTCGATACGGTTCCCCATGATTTGCTGCTTCAGGTGCTGGAATCCTGTGGAGTAAGAGGTCCTGTTCTGGATGTTTTTGGTGACTATTTGAATGACAGAACACAGTCAGTTAAAGTGGGATATACAATAAGCGACCCACTTAAGATTAAAATTGGCATTCCACAGGGTACAGTTTTGGGGCCAATTCTTTTTATAACTTACATCAATTCACTCACTAACATATCGACACAGAATGGGTCAGTAATATCATATGCTGATGACACGGTTGTTGTCTTTTCTGGAGATACGTGGGATTCCGTCAGAGACCATGCAGTTGAGGGCATAAATAGAATAAAACACTGGTTAGACTCATTTAAATTATCTCTGAATGTTGCAAAAACCAATTACATCGCCTTTTCACTCACATCTGCAAACCGTCCAGATTACAACAATTTATACATAGATAGCCTCAATAGCAATTTACCTCAAGTTGATCATACAAAATACCTGGGAATTATAATTGACAAAAACCTGAAATGGGATCAACATGTGCTTAGGTTAACAAAGAATATCAGAAAGTTGGTATTTAAATTTTATACAATCCGAGAAATTTTAAACAAGCAACTTCTGATCCTGGTATGTAAGGGAATAGTTGAGTCTTTGCTTAGATACGGCGTGGTTGTTTGGGGTGGACTCTATCAAAATACATTAGCCTGTTTAAACATTGCTCAAAATTATATTTTAAAAATAATTTTCAGAAAGAATAAGCGCTATCCTACTGCTTTGCTCTACTCAAAAGAGATATTTGATGTTCGTTCACTGTATTGTTTATCTATTTGCATTTATGTTCACAAATCTAATAAATTCAAAAACTTTATAAGCCATACGCACCAAACTAGGATTAATGTTAAAAAAAACCTAGAAACACCTAATGCTTCCACCACAAAAAAATTGAGATCGATTTCCTATCTGGCACCAAAAATGTACAACTTATTACCACCGCAAAGAAGACTTTTAAGTAATCTAAAGAAATTCAGTGTAGCATGCAGGGAACACCTCTATGTAAATCTACAGACATTTAAGAACATCTTTATTTAGTTTATTTAATTCATTGGATTATTTATATATGGACTTTCTCTTAATACTGTTTATTATGTATTATTATTGTATCACAGATAGTTTTTTATATAATTACCTAAAACCGCATACACTACCCTGCACATACAGGTATTAAGTTACCTAGGTGCTTGCTTTACATTAGGGATACATTTAACACATCTACAAGAAATACTATATTTGATTATGAAAGCTGTAACCATTGTGTAATAAATTTTATTATATTTATTATTATTATTATTATTCTAGTTTTTCCTGATAAAATGCCTGAAAGAGATAAAAGTAAAGTGCTAGATATTGCAGACGGTGAAAAACTAAAACGCGAGAAACTAAAAGAAGGTGAAAAGGCCAAAGGTATGCAAGATGTTTCAGGTAAAGCAGGTACAGGCCGGGACGCTCATACAGTACCATCTGACAAGAAATTGACAGCCGTTAGTCAACCCACTCTTCAAAAGGAATGGTCAAGAGGCGGTAAGACAAAAGATGTATTTTTACACAATACGTTTTGACATAATAGTACGGGTTCTGACGTGGAGATCGATTGACATTCTGAGGTGGCATCCACTTAAAGTAGAAGTTGATAATGCACACTATTCACAATGGTTCTTTACTTGTGCATCATTATTCAACGATTAAGCGACCACATGATTTACAACTTCCCATGTCTCTTTATTTTAATAAAAAAATATTCAATGTCCTCGGGCACTATTATATAGTGCAATACATCGTTGCCCTAGACAGAGAAAAAATTCTAGGGAAGAGTTGCAGTTTGATTTGATTATTTAACTTTATTATTTTTTAAAGTTTGTCCATTGATTTCCTAGGTCATCATTCTTTTGATTATCATTTTGACTAACTATTTTTGTGCTTTGAAAACAATTTATTATTTGCAAAACTTCCCAATCAAACTAAGTTGCTAGCTTTAAAAAGTACAGACTTTAATTTATTAATAGAGAATAGAAAACAAAATAAAAGAATTAGAACCTTAAAGATATTCATCGTTCATGACCGCACAATACAAGATTATTTTCGCACAACCTTAAACTGAGTAAACTTGATCTAATAGTTGAAAATACTTTATTTAAAAAAATAGTTTTTCGAAAATATAATAACAAATCTTGTTCTTTTTAATGTGCAGACTATCAGCGGGTTGCATAAAGAAATATAGTTCTCGTGTAGCCATGCCAACTTCGGTCTTGCGTAAAATCACATTATATTGTATAAGAACTGGAGTTGATAGCACTGACAGCTGTCAACTTTTGCACAATCAAAAGAATTTCGCTCAAACACGGATTAAGTAGGCTTTGCCAGCCTCTAATTAAATGTTATCTTTTTAATACGTGGTTAAGCTAATCGTTAACGATTTTTCTTTGTGCAACCCGCTCTTTTATTACTAATTAATACGAATTCTAAATTAATTTTATTAAATACATGATATGTCAAGCAATATTTGTCTACAAGTCAATGTGCACATTTGGATTATTCAAATGATAAGAAATGTCTTTTTTATAGTATTTATTTACTCAGTAGGTATCGTTTTAACTTTATTATTAGATTTTACGTTACATACGTCACCTATTTTATGTGGTTATAGTCACGGTCTTTGGTAATATACTAATACAAGGTACTGCATTTTCAGGAAGACTAGGAGATAAATCTGAGGATCAAATTCGAAGAGATCTAGCTAAACTTTCTCCTTCGGAACTATTTATAAAAGATAGAAGCAAGACTCCGTGGACCGATAAGGAAAAAGAAGCCCAAAAAGCCAAAAGCCTCCAAGGTTTACGAAGTAAGTACTTAGTAAGTAATAAGTACCTACAAGTAGGTATTTATATTTATTTTATTGGTTATTAATAACAATATTAATAAATTCGGGGTAATGTAGGGGTTGGAAAAGAAAGCCCTATCTTTGTTATATTTGTCCAGATTTTGTCCCCTATTAAATGATGTAATACTAAGTGTTCGTCTATTTCGAAAGAATAGTTTGCTGTTTTGAGATGAGTTCCAGAAGATGAGTTATTGTCGGGTTATAATCGACTAGCTTTAAGATGTTTTTTATTAAGAGAAAGACCTGTTTGTCCTACGTATACAGCTGGAACCACAGAAGAGTAAATAGACTTTGCATTGTCTAAGGCTGGTATTTTAACTTTAAGTCTAGAAAAAAGGTTAGAGATGATTTCTACTTATCTATAGCAGACAATTCAGACATAAATATTTTTCAATAAAATTAGCTATGGCTGTGTACACGTTAAAAGAATGGAAGAAAAAGACTTTGTGTTACATGTAGATGCTTCATTTATTTAATTTTGCAGCAGAGTGCTTTTGACTTTCACCATCATCAGTGCTATTCCTCAATTACATAGGCACATCCTCATTCGGGTAGAATGGCAATCCGTCCAATATAAAAAATTTTAAAAAACAATTTTAAAACAAAAAGGCGACAAGGCAAGGCATCGTTAACTGATGTACTTCTTACAACATGTCATGACGATGGTCTATTTAGCCGAAACTCGTAGGCTTTTATTTTTAACAAATAAATTTAGGAAGGACGATAGAGCTTTCTTTTCCAGACCCTTCATTATCATGTCCCTTCTGGCAGGGCTGGCTTCAAGGGTCGGGAGAGCGGGTAGCCGTTTTGAGGGGGAGGCCGTTTTTGCCCTGCTTCTCTTTGCCTCTTCTACTTCGTTAAATTTGGGTTGCAATTGCAAAAAACATAAAAAAAACTTCCATATTGATAGCAACTACAACAACAAATACTACATAAAAAAATCATGGACACAAAAAAGAAAATGCCCTCAGTCGTTCTTATTGGACATCTACTGTTTATTTACAACTGCTAAAAACGAAGCACTTTTTATGTTACCAGCTGGTTATATATCGGGTACTTTGCACTTGTCTTAGTTTTTCTGATTTATTCGATTAATTATCACGACTTGAACATTTAAATATATTAAAAATCTGCTTGGGTTAAATCACATTACCATTTACACTAATTAAAAACTTTACCGAAGAAAAACATAAAACATTCACGAGCGAGTTTAACACCTTTAATGCCACACTCTTTTATAATATTGTATGTTTATAGGACAAATATTATGCTGACATTTTTGTCCCTCTTAAGCAACAAAATATTTCCATTTTTTATATGCTTTGATATTTTTCGTAATCTATGAATTTTTGCTTGTTTTTTGTTATTGGACTGGTAATTCTGCCCCTAAATATTTAAAATACCTGATAACGATAACTTTAACAACGTTATAGACCGTGGAAGAAATAACGAACCATTTTTAATAAATTTTTACAGGCTACCCGGCTGGCTTTTAGATGTCCGTCTACCCAGGACTTAGCCACTGCTGCCTACCCCCTAGAGACGGCGCTGTATTTACTGACTTAAACTGTTTATTGTACATTGCATTTATAGCTTTGCTGATGACAGCACACTTGTCTCATCTTTTACCTTGACTCCCCAAACATCCGCTGCCGACGCACATCTTCGCAGGCAGCATGAAGTATTGCGCCTCAACAATGACCTGGAAGAAATTTTGGCTTGGGGTGACAGTAACCAAGTCGAATTTAATGCTAAGAAAACCCAGGCAGCAGTCTTCTCCAAAAAGGTTAACATTGCAGAACCGGATATAGTCATGGCAGGACACGCAATTCCTCTAGCACCGTCTATTAATTTGCTGGGGGTCAATCTGGGAGGTAATATGTCTTGGCATGATCACGTGGCCGCAATTGCCAAGACAGCTGCACAGAAACTTGGTGTACTTTTCCGCACCAAAAGGTTGTACACACCTCATCAACTTTTGACACTCTACAAAGCCCAGATTCGACCATCATTAGAATATTGCTCTCATGTCTGGAGCTCTGCACCCAAGCACACCCTTCGGCTACTGGATTCCATTCAAAGGAGAGCCGTTCGTCTGATCGGCGACCCCGAGCTGACCAAGACCCTCGATAGCCTGGAGCATCGAAGACAGGTTGGTGATTTGGCTCTCTTTTACAGATATTTCCATGGCAGGTGTTCGACTGACATTGCCCACTTGATTCCACCTAGAGCAATGCAAAACAGAAATACACGGCGAACCACTGCCGCTCATCCATATGTTGTTCAGCTTAGTACTCCTCGAACTTCATTGTTCAAGAATTCTTTCATCTGGAGAACGTCATCTTTGTGGAATGATCTTCCTGAGGTCGTGTTTCCCAATGAATACAATCTTCAATGTTTCAAGACCAACGTTAATCGCTTTCTTCGCACACGCACCGCTCCCAGAGCGCCTTAAAGGATTTTTCCTACAGTGCAGGTGTTTCATCATAAAAAAAAAAAAAAAAAAAAAAAAAAAGATGTATAACTCATCTGGGTGATTTGATCTTATTTCACTCACCCCGTCGCCTTCACTGTGGCGTGCTATTTATATAACTGAACACATTTGTTAACAGTATTTTAATTTTATATGAAGCAGTATCAAATTCGTAATCACAATCACCATCAGAGACAAATTACCCCTATTACTTTCCTACAGTTACCACCACCGCGTTGTCTAGATATACTCTTTCTATGAAACTTGTGAATTAAATAAGTAGGGGCCAAAACCAGAAGGAACGTTTTTTGACAATATTAAGTTTTAATGTACCATTTTAAACCTTAAAAAATAATTATGTTCCAATTATTAATATTAATTTTATCCGAATGTAGTTATGCATAATAAAATAAACGGAAACGGTTAACTCCGATGGACATTAGCACTCGTGCATTTTGGCGCGCCCTAGCCGAAAGTGTCCGTTAACTCAAAGCAAGTGAAGACCCAACATCCAACGTGGCTTTGATTTTCACCGTTGCTATGGTTACGTGATGTCAGTCATACAAACAGCATGTAACAATTTGCATTATGATGAAGGGCAATTTAAAAATAGATCAGTCGTACGCACCATTAGTACATTGATATTAGCATATTTAGAGAAAAAAAATTATAAAGTTTTGATATGTTGAGATTAAACGCACAAAAAGGAGACTTTTTAAAATCAAAAGAGTTCTTAAGTTTAAAGTGTGAGCTTCACCCCCAAAAACCACCCCCAATGCGCACTGCGGTGGTTTTTGGCGTTTTTCTCAAAAACCATGAGCCGCACAGAAAATGTTATTCTTTTAAAAAATGTTCCTTATAAAATTTTATATAAAAAAGGTTCTTATACTTATTTTGTTTTTTCCAATGTATAACGAGCAGCGAGCGATCGAAGTTAGGGGTTGTTTTAAGCGTAGATGAGATATACCGATTTTTTATCTGACCTTATCAAATTATTTTATTTTAATCAATAAAAACACTTTAAGATGTTAAAATAATCTTCGATTGTTGTAAGGATAACACACCAGTCATTTCAGATCAGCATGTAGAAATGAGAGACTCAAGAATACAGACAGACGAACAAGATTGTCGAAAATTTGAACAGTGGCTCCGAAATCACTCACCGTTTACCATTACAAACAATCTTATTTCTTTATCTACTGGTATTGTGGCCGAGGAGAAAACTAATTGCTACGACGTGAAAACTGTTGGAGAAAAAATTCTGCATGCTACTGTAGGCAATGAATTTGGAACCGTTAAATTAAAACGTGCAAATATAGTAAGGAATATGGCCTCGTCAGCCAGAAAAGTTAAGGTTGGCAATGGCATTATCCAAGTCGATTCCACTCAGCTTTTCCAACGAATAATATGCACTGTTCATTCTCCAGAAGATTTGCGCTCTTGCTTCAAACATGAACTGGCTTCTGTACCCCTATCTTTATTTGACAACACTGGAATGATGAGAAAGACAAAAAAAACAACATTTTATGATATCTTCAATGCAGTTGAGGAACGAGAAATTTGCACAGAAAATTATCATGTTGTTCTTGACGGTGGGTTTCTTATCCACCGCATGGAGTGGCCAAAAGAAGGTACCTTTTTGGATGTTTATACTGCATATACCAACTTTATTCGAAATCGCTATGGTCAAAAAGTTACTGTGGTATTCGACGGTTACTCCGAAAACAGTACAAGCATAAAATGCGTCGAACGTGCAAGACGATTGCTGAAGCATTCGAGTCGTGAGATTATTTTTGATAGCAATACCTTATTGGTCGAACAGAAGAGCAAATTCCTAGGCAAAATTAAAAATAAGGAACGACTTATTTCGCAGCTTGCAATATACCTAAATAGCGAGAATATTAGCACATCATTTGCAATAGATGATGCTGATGTCCAGATTATTCGTACTGCCATCAAAATATCTGAGAAAAATGAACAAGTTCTAGTCGTCGGACAAGATGTCGATCTTGTTGTTTTACTAGCAGCACTTTCTCCCGATGATAAAGACATTATGTTTCTGAAAGAAGCCATAGGTAATGTGAAACAACGAATATACAGTTTGAGGGACTTACAATCATCCAGTATTATACGCAATTTAAAAAAATCGATTTTATTCATTCACGCCATTAGCGGGTGTGACACGACATCCGGATTTTTTGGAAAAGGAAAACAACAACACGTACAAATATTTAATAGAGAAAAAGACCTTGATAGTGTCGTTGATGTTTTTAACAACCCAAAGTCAACCCCTGAAGATTTTGAGAAAGCCGGAGAGATACTTGTACTGAAACTGTACAAACTTCAATCATCCGAAGGAAGCCTTAGTGAGCAAAGATACGCTTGTTTTAATAGGTTCGTTGGACAAGCAAACAGCACGGTACTTTTATGACAGCTTGAACCAGGGTTACTCTTAACCCGGGAGACCCCCTTAATTTAGAAACCAGGTTTTAGTGGAATAGGCCTACAGGGGAACCAACTAAAAAAAAACGCGCCGATATCTCTACCTCATAGGTGGTGTGGAAACGAGCAGCAAAATTAAAAGAGGTAACATATTATAAATACAGAAGCACACACAAAACATGTTTTTGTTTATATATTACAGTTTTATATCTGTTGCGTGTATATTTAGAACGTTAAACCACCTTGGGGGACTATAATTTGGAACGATTATTGCTCGAAATGCATTGGATCGATAAAAATAATTCATAGAGCCTTTTTTGTAGAAAATTTTATAAGGAATATTTTTACTCATTATAAAAAAATTTGTGAAAAACCATCGCAGTGCGTATTGGGGGTGGTTTTTGGGGGTGAAGCTCACCCTTCAAACTTAAGAACTCTTTTAATTTTGAAAAGTCTCCTTTTGGTGCATCTAATCTCAACATATCAAAACTTTATAATTTTTTTTTCTATTCGGCTATTTTAGGTTCAATATAAATATACTACATTGTTTTAGCGGGATCCGGAAGATTCTTCGACCACTATTCTTCTCCCACAATTTTTCGACCACAGTTTTTCAACAGCACAATTTATCGATTACACAGTTATTAGTCCACACTTGTCGGTGGGTGGATAGTGCTGGTCCAGATATATTTTTGCCTAATATTTCTAATAGTCCTCTTCATTTTATCCACACGTGGCAGTTTGGGGGCAGATGCTTGACTGATTCCACTGGCAACACTGGTTAGTATGATTTGTGGCGCTTTATTAGTGCTTTTAGCTTTCATACGAATAAGATTAAGAACTTTTGAAGCTTCCACTTCAGCTGCGTCGGCAACATGGTTATGATCCTTCCCTACTTTAAAAACTGTATCATTAAGGGTGGTTACCCTGGCTGGACATTTTTTCTATAATTTCCCTTTCCTCTGACGACAAAATGCATAATACGGCAAGCCAGTAGGGAATGTTTGAGCCAAACAAGTTTGTTTATTTTTATATCTATTGGTTCATTATCGAAGTTAGATTTAATTATTAGTACCTAATATATTATTTTCATTTATAATTGTAAGTATTTTACAACTAACTCCAAATAAAATTTTGAAAATCAACTAAATTGCGTTTTACTGCAACCAATACAAGTCAGAAAATATTCCGGACGAAAAATTGTGGACCAACAATTGTGTAATCAATGAATTGTATCGTCAAAGAATTGTGGTCGAAAAATTGTGAAAGAAGAATTGTTCTCGAAGAATTGTGGTCAAAAAATTTTCCTACATTCTGTTTTAGCATTGGTTCGCCTAACCTTAAGGTATTTATTTTGAGGCTTCGCAAAACTTACGGTTATAGATATCATTTTTACGTGATTAACTGTGTGATTAAAAATATATATAAATAAAATGTGATAACGCAATAACAGGCACCTTGAATTTTTTTTACAGGTAGGGCAAATTTTGATGGAGTAACCTAACAAGCAAAATGCAGTTTGGTGCTTAGTTTTGCCAAGAAATAATTATTTATTTACTAATAAACACCGCAAAAATATAAAATACTAAAATTGCCATTTTGCTGTGAATTTTTTTTAACTTTGGTACACCAAAACACCTTTACTTTGTTATTTTTTATATAATTCTCTTACTATTATGTAGTCGTGTGTTTTGTATATTAACGCGATCCTTCTATCTTTTTGTTTGGAAAAATGTTCTATCACTAGGCCATTAAAACTATAAAATAAATATAAATTCTTCTAATAAAAGGTTTTTTAATACTTAACATAGCTAAAGCACTTAACCTTGACTCTCCCATTAACTTTCTTTAAAAAAGGTTGAATTCATTTCAGTGTCAAAAATATCTCTCACTTTCCACTGTCCTCAATGAAATAGTACAGTCCCACATGGAAATTTGCTGTTTCCTTTACACTTAAGTGGCGAGTAAAGTAGGCTATTCCAGTTAACTGCACGGCAAAATTTCATATTCATCCTAGTTAGGTTATGAAACTGACCAATCACAGTAGTCAATTACAATGTTGTTCTTAAAAGTACTGACCAATCACAGTATATTATTTTTACTGAGGCTCCGCCTTCTTTTTCAAGACACTAAATTATATAATTTAAATGTATATGGTACAATATGTTATTAATTTGTTTAATATAACAAAATCTATACTCATTTATAATAGATTTATCAATAATGCAACCTGCTAAATATGCATAGAAAATTAATTTCATGTAGCATCATTATTCAGTTGGTTTCGCTTCGATAGTCGAGACTATAGATCCAATGGTCGGGAGTTCGAGCCCGGTAACCTGCAAACTTTTTACATTTTTTAACATAAGGTTTGTAATTTTGGTCGTAGAAAAAATATACTGTTCAACTCGAATGGATTGTCTATATCGCACTCGAAAACTTACAATTTACTTTCTCGTGTGATATAGACATCATATCCACTCTTGTTGTACAAATTACTATAATAATTTTACACTTTCCGAAAACGTTTCACCAAGGTTCATTTCTAATAATAGCTGTAAAATGGCCATAGCATCCGCACTATTATAGAAATCTTCACGACTAAACCAATTCTGATTTAAGCTTGAAAACGTTTATTCTGTCATAATTATCTTTAACGTATTTTAAAATGTCTTCAGGAACCTCTTTTTTAAAACTTGCAAAATTATTTTTGTTAATCAAACGTGTGACAATGTTATTAAATGTTCTGTTGTTCTTTAATAAAAGTCGCAACACACATAAGTACACATCAAAAACATAAATAAATGAATAAGTAAATAAGGGCTAAGGACATGCATACTACAAGCAATTCGGCATTCCTAATGAAACAAAAGGTTTATGCAAATGTTGCAAATAAATTCCTATATTTTGTAATACGTTTTTTTCTTTGTCTAACGTATTTATGTAATATTCTAATTCAACATAAACCCATAAGGTCAAAAGTGAGCTGAAGTGTTATACAACCCGGCCGAGCGGAGTGCCTCGATCAGTTCGATCTGTATTGGGGAGTTCTCGCATGACACATCTTGGAACATTTGAATTTTTTCAAGGACAACCATTTTTATTTTCTTTAAAAAATTAATTAATTAGGTCATTAAATTGTGAAATTTCCAAAATAAAGATGTTTTAAATTGAGGTTCAAATGGTATTCGAGAAATTCTGGGTACAAATTATTTCTTATAGCCGAGAACTACTAACATTGTTATTTTAATGAATGTACTAACTTAAAAGAACATCGTTATTCCGAAAAAGCATAAGGTTCAATAATTCGAACTTACTTCGACAGGCCACCACCGCGACAGGTCTATACACGTAAAAACTTGCCAGAAACCCTTTAAAATAATAATGATAATTTGTTACAGAACCAGTCGCGACCACAACTAAGGAACAATATCAGATCCCCAAGACGATTGAACTAAGCCAGTTAAGTAAGTAAAAAAAATTGTTTTGATTGTTATAGTTAAGAAACTTAAAAAACATTCATATTCTTTATTCATGGTCGTTCGTGACCGCGGCAGTAGCTCAGAGGTTGAGTTACTAGTGATTCCTAATAACGGAACCGAGAAGAGACTCATGGACTGTACCAGGGACTGGACTTCTGGTGGGGTAAAAAGGATAACTATTGCATACACGTGGTTCGGATTTCACGTTAATCTGTAGGTCCCGTCTGGCTGCCACTACCCAGACGATAGGGGATACAATGGATCTCTTATAGGCCTAAGTATACTGGCTCTTCCGCCAACCCCAGCAAAAAAAAATGGTCGTTCGTGCCCATGATTCATGAATTTATTAATCACGGACGACCAATCAGACTAAAAACATTTCTTTAATACTCACGGGGTGAGAAAGACTCAATAGAGACCTGTTCATTAAAAAGAAACAAGTGAGAAGTTGACATTTTCCACTGCTGAGTCGTAGCCTTCGGTTACTTGACCACGGCTAGTGATGATGCAAACCAAATGCTACAAGGAAGAGGTCGCCACTTGCCCCAGGCTCCTTCTTCAAAGTAGTCCCATCACCTAGATTCATCAAAGTGCTTAAAGAAAAGACCTAGGAATTTTGGGCCACGCACTCTTTTTTTATTGTAGGTTATGATTCTCATAAATTTTTAAAATATCGCACCAATAACACAGCCCCACAAAAGAAAGTTATGTCCACTGGACTAGACCCCCGTGATTATATGTTTACGAGGTCACTGAATCCCAATCCGACCTCCGTTTTACCCCAGGTCAGGTCTATTGGACGATATGTGTGGAGGAAATGTTTTTTTTAAATCCTCTGGTTAAATAAAATCGATTAAAGTTTGCGGTTGTGGCGTCGAAGCGTGCTACAATACGCGAGCTATACAAAAATTAAGGAGCGATATTTAAGACGTAATATTTTTCATAAGTTATTTTTTCATGGAAATTAACTTGATAAACGAAGCATTTAAAAAAATGAATGGGAAAGGTCCCTATTGTCATTGTGATGTCAACATTTATTTCTTCTGTGTTGTCCTTCAGTGAGGTTTTTGGAAGAAAAAATGAGTGAAAACGATAAATTGTTACGACCCGATATTTCAGCTCAGTCTTCAAAGGCTATAGCCAAACTATTTAAAAAAAACTAACCTCGACAAATATAGCATTCTTGTTTATATTTCCGTGTTCTGTTAAGAAAACGCCAGCAAAAATATAACAAAGGAAGCGATGTTCCCGTACGAAGAATTTAAAGAGTCAATGGGCACTATAAGAAAACCTACTTTAATAAATATTCTATTGATCTTTTATTTATTATTCAATTAGAAATAAATCATCGTGCAAAATGCAACCAATGGTTTTTTTCGATTGCTCAAACTCGACGATACGCGCTGATACGGCTTCGCTCCTTCCTTATCTATATATCACATTAAAAAGGATAGTATAAAATTGTAATATGGTCTGGCAACCAGCTTCACTCTACTACCGCAGTTAAAGTTGTAACAAAAAGTATTGAGTCATAAATTCATAGAGCCCATTATTTTACTATTTACTTAATATATTACAGGTAATTGTCGCTACTGTTTTATTTATTAATTTCTGTAATAACATTTTTTATAAGAAAATAATTTAATTATTAAGTAGAAAATATCATTACTTTATTTGATAGCTGTACAAAATAGAAAGATCCAAGAATACAGGGTGTCTTTGAAGAACTGAGCTTGGGTAATACAGGCCTACTTAATATATTATATTATTATTATTATTATGTTTTCAGTGTTCTGTTTCTCAGCTTTTTGTTGGTAAGGCTGGTGTTATTTACAGTACAGAGAAGAAATTCATCTTAACCTGTACTGTTTAGAAACTTCCGTACTATATCGCAAGTTTGGAGGATGACGCTTTTCTGAATAAGTTGGTATAAATAACCTGAAAGGCCCAGTTTTTCCAAGTTGGGCTTGAAATTTTTCGTCATAGCTCCCTTCACCGATATTATGATCGGAACTTTGTCGATTTTATCTAGCTTCCATATATTTTTTATCTCTATAGCCAAATTCGAGTACTTGGTCTTCTTCTCCGATTCGGTTTTAGAGAGGTTGTGTGTTAGTGGGCAACCTATATCGATTATGAAAGCTTACTTGGTGGTTTTTTCGATGAGAAGAATATCCGGACGGTTGTGGTCTACTGTTCTATCCGTTATTATTGGCCTGTCCCAATATAAGAGATATTCAGGGGATTCAAGGACTGGCTCGGGTGAGTATTGGTAGTATGGTGGGAGGTTTTCCCTTAGCCCTAGTTTATGGGCCAGTTCCTTGTGGATGATCTTAGCCACCTGATTATGTCTTCCCAGGTAAGCATTGGGGGCCATAGCACCACAACCCGCCGTGATATGTTCTATCTTTTCTCCGGGGCAGTTGCATTTTCTGCACACATCTTCCACATTTCTTTTCAAGATGACTTTTTTATAGTTTCGGGTTCGAATGACACGGTCTTGAATAGAGATTATAAAACCTTCTGTTTCAGCGTGAAACTGCCTTTTCTCTAACCAATTCAGTGACATTTCTCTATCTATGAGTGGTTTTTGGAGTGCAGTAGGGTATTTGCCGTGTAGGGCTTTCTCTTGCCAAGTTACAAGCTGTTGACTTGGCGGCGCGCGGATGATGTTAGGTAATCCGTTTTGCTTTAAGTTAAGGGCTGTATATCCAGTGTCTGCTGCTACCACTTTTTTAAGAATTTTTCCATTCGATTCTTGGAAGTATTTTCTCAAATTATTATTATTATTATTATTATTATTATTATTATTATTATTATTATTATTATTATTATTATTATTATTATTATTATTATTATTATTATTATTATTATTATGTTTTCAGTGTTCTATTTCTCAGCTTTTTGTTGGTAAGGCTGGTGTTATTTACAGTACAGAGAAGAAATTTATCTTAACCTGTACTGTTTAGAAACTTCCGTACTATATGGCAAGTTTGGAGGATGACGCTTTTCTGAATAAGTTGGTATAAATAACCTGAAAGGCCCAGTTTTTCCAAGTTGGGCTTAAAATTTTTCGTCATAGCTCCCTCCACCGATATTATAATCGGAATTATGTCGATTTTATCTAGCTTCCATATATTTTTAATCTCTATAGCCAAATTCGAGTACTTGGTCTTCTTCTCCGATTCGGTTTTAGAGAGGTTGTGTGTTAGTGGGCAACCTATATCGATTATGAAAGCTTTCTTGGTGGTTTTTTCGATAAGAAGAATATCCGGTCGGTTGTGGTCTACTGTTCTATCTGTTATTATTGGCCTGTCCCAGTATAAGAGATATTCAGGGGATTCAAGGACTGGCTCGGGTGAGTATTGGTAGTATGGTGGGAGGTTTTCCCTTAGCCCTAGTTTATGGGCCAGTTCCTTGTGGATGATCTTAGCCACCTGATTATGTCTCCCCAGGTAAGCGTTGGGGGCCTTAGCACCACACCCTGCCGTGATATGTTCTATCGTTTCTCCGGGGCAATTGCATTTTCTGCACACATCTTCCACATTTCTTTTCAAGATGACTTTTTCATAGTTTCGAGTTCGAATGACACGGTCTTGGATAGAGATTATAAAACCTTCTGTTTCAGCGTGAAGCTGCCTTTTCTCTAACCAATTCAGTGACATTTCTCTATCTATGACTGGATTTTGGAGTGCAGTAGGGTATTTGCCGTGTAGGGCTTTTTCTTGCCAAGTTACAAGCTGTTGACTTGGTGGCGCGCGGATGATGTTAGGTAATCCGTTTTGCTTTAGGTTAAGGGCTGTATATCCAGCATCTGCTGCTACTACTTTTTTAAGAATTTCCCCGTTCGATTCTTGGAAGTATTTTCTCATAGAGGTCTCTTGCGACTTGCACAAGTTATATATATTAATGAGACCTCTTCCTCCCTCCTTTCGTTTTAGGTAGATTCTTTCAAGTGCAGAGCGTGGGTGGTGGAATCTGAATTTTGTTAGCAGCCTGCGCGTAAGCCTATCTAGTTCGTGCAAATCCGTGTCTGAATACTTAAGGATTCCGAATGAGTAGGTAAGTATTGGTATTGCCCAGGTGTTGATGGCAGTAGTAAGGTTACCAGCATTCAGGTGAGTATTAAAAAGCTTTGTTAATCTGCTTTTGTATTTGTTTTTAAACTCCCTTTTTAGGCTTGTGTGGTTTATTTGTTGGTTTTGGGAGATGCCTAAGTATTTATATGTTTTGTCCTCATCTAGTATATCTATGCCTTCAAGCAGTCCACGATTTTGTTGAGTCTTTCCGCGTACGACATTCAAGATTGCGCACTTGTCTAATCCAAACGACATTTTGATGTCATCGCTAAATGTCTTGGTTATTTGAATTAGGGACTGTAGGTGGGTTTTGCTTTCAGCGTAGAGTTTGATATCGTCCATAAATAGAAGGTGGTTTATTCTAAAATTCTCAGTTAAGTTGGGACGATATCCGTAGGATGTTGATTTTAGTAGTGAGGACAGTGGGTTCATGGCCAAAATGAACCAGAGGGGGCTTAAAGAGTCGCCTTGAAATATACCTTTTGATATATTTATATTGCCAAGCTTCTCTTGTCCAATATGGAGATTGGTATTCCATTGTTCCATTAGGGTGCCTAACATGTTGCGTATTAGGGGGTGTACTTTGTATATTTGCAATATCTTTTTTAGCCAGTCGTGAGAAACAGAATCGAATGCTTTACTATAGTCGATGTAGCACATATTTATATATTTATTATTATTATTATTATTATTATTATTATTATTATTATTATTATTATTATTATTATTATTTAAATTAGTTACTTAAAAAATACAGATCTCAATCTATCCTCGCTGTTAAAGTATCATTTAATCTACCCTTGCGGTTAAAGTGCTATTTTATCTCAACTTTCAAATTAGCTATGGAGAGAAATGGTAAAAGCTGTCAAATCATTGTAATAAAATGTGTCAGTTGTGTAAATTAGATATATCATAAACGGCAGTAGAGTTTTGGACTTGCATTGTCTTTATTTGTTTTGCATCACAACGTTTTAACTGGTAAGTATCTCAAGTCGTCTTCGGGTAAATACCAAATACGTATAGTAACATTATTAGTAACTACAGCTCTATTTATACTAGCTCGGTGCACTTAAGCATACCTGGGATGGCACCCATGTCGCCATGTCATGCGATTAATTCGGGCACGATGTTATTCTGAGATTACATTTATTCAACAAAGGTTTCTAGATATTTCTTATATCCAATGAGGGCTTACTAAGCTAAACACCCTCTGGGTTCTGATATATGATCCATTGAAAACCAGAGTGGTCCAAGTCAAAAAATGTAATTTTGGATAAATTAGGTCAAAGTTAAAGAGTTTTTGAAAAATCCTCAAAAAAAGTTGTAGGTATTTTTATAATAAAATGATATAACTAAATTAAATTACGGTTGATACTCGAGTATGTAGAGAACTGCGCCAGGAATCCGAATTATATTAAATTGTAAAACCCCAATCTTGGCTTACATGGTAGCAGCTTCCTCGAACTTCCTCTGCTTCCAATGTGGTCCTTTATGCAGGATTTCGGCTTCTGTCCACATGATATGATGACTATGCTTTCAGGCACCACTCGATATAAGGATCAAAGAACACAGAAACATTACACTAAAAGGAGAGACCAAAAAATCAGGTGCAGCTGACCATACCTAAACACCCGGCCATCATATCATATGGACAGAAGCCGAAATCCTGCATAAAGAACCATACTGGGGGAAGAGGAAGTTCCAGTATGTTAGGTTAGGTTAGGTTCGGTAAGAGTGGCAGACCTTTAGTTCTGACCAAACAGTCTTACGTAGTCCTATTAGGTCCGTTGTGATACCACGCGTGTTCCGTAGAACCCACCTTTATCAGATCTCTGATGGTTGATGCGGCATACACCGCAGAAGGATTTTAGCAACTTATTAAAACCAGCCACTACTATTCAGAAACCTGCTCAGTCGTCCAAGTTGTAAGTTGCTTAGTTCCTCCAGGCTATCGAAAAATGGTTCACCCAGAGCAGTGAACCTTCTTCTTGCGAGGCCACACGCAAAATGTTGAATACTTTCTTCCTCTTCCTCATCTCTGCAACTTCTGCAGAAGTCGTTAGTGGGTATTTGCATATGTTCGGCATGTCTACCGAAGAGCCAATGTCCGGTAACGACCGCAGTAATATTTCTCACGTCTTTCCGACTGTGTCTCAATAGCTCTGCGGTTCTCTTTTTTTTATCGAATGTGGGCCACAGTTTCCTGGATGTACTACAGGTTATCAACTCTGTCCATCTGTTCTGTGCAAGCTGCTTGGCCATGTTATCAATCTCCTCTTTGACTAATCCCAATGGTTTGTTCACTGTATTGTCTGCTAGATCAGCTGGCATGCCTGCGCCCTCTCTTGCGAGTGCATCAGCAGCCTCGTAGCTATCTATTTTGGAGTGTCCAGGAACCCAGCACAGAGTAACCCGATGTTGGTTACCAAGTGTACATAGATTGTTGCGGCATCGCTTTACGAGCTTTGATTTGACGCAGCTGGAACAGATTGCCTTAATCGCCGCCTGACTATCACTGAGGATGGTGATTGACGAGGCTGCTCCCAGGCCAAGGTGTTCTTGCAGGATATTGACCGCCTTCTCTACTGCCAGTACTTCTGCTTGAAAAATACCACAATAGTTGGGGAGTCTATACGACTTCTGTATTTGTAAACTTTCGGAAAAAACCCCAGCTCCCACACCAAAGTCCATTTTTGAACCATCTGTGAAGATTGCGTGATCTGTTTTCGTTATATACTGATTGCCTTTCCACTCTTCTCTACTCGGAATGAGTATAAAATACCTTCCATCGAAGCATGTTATTGGGACAGAGTAATCAGTGGGGTCTCGTAGATTATTCCCTGAGTGTATCTTTAGTATAGTGCTGTGTCCGTGGTTGGTTTCATTCCAGAATTTCGACTCTTTGAGTAGCAGGGCACTTTTTGCAGCTATACTTTTTCCATAGATATCCAGGGGGTTATATATAACAGTACCTCCAGCGCCGCTGTCGGGGTTGACTTAAGGGCTCCGGTTATTCCTAATCAAGCTGCCATTTGTATCTTTGTTATTGATTAAGTGTGCATTGCTGAAAAGCGGTCCACCAAACCAGGACCCCGTATGTTAATATAGGTCTTATAATAGCCGAAAAGATCCAGTGTACTATGTGGGGTTTAAGTCCCCATTTTTTTCCAGTAAGCCGCTAATATTATACCAGAATCCAGGTTGTTTTAGTAAGCCCTCATTGGATATGAAAAGTCTGGAAACATTTGTAAAGTAAACATAAACATCGCACGTGCTTTAGTGCACCTAGCTAGTATAATTAGAGCATTAGTTACTATACTCATGTAGCATTGACCTGAAGGCGGTTGGATAATCTGGAGATATTCACCAGTTAAAACGCGATACAGATATTTATTAACAGGTCCTTTTAACTTATTTAGTGCGTCGAGACAGCGCAGCAACACTAAGAAGTACAGGAACACTAAGAAGTACAGGAACAATAAGAAGCAATTTAAGCAGACGTAGCTGTCGTTCTAGAAGAAGCAGGATGGCGCCAAAAGATTTTAAAATTGTTGAACCCCCCAAATATGATTCTAAATCAGGTAAAATATATTTTTCTTTGCCGTATAAATCTTACTTGCAACGCAATTATTACAAGTAAAACAATTTGTATAGTAATTATTTTTGTTTCTTTTAAAAGTATATATTCCCCCAATAGGAAATAAGAAAGACATTTGAAAAAAATGCAAGCGCTGAAAAGGCCTTAAATGATTTTAAGATTTTTCTGGTCAACCTCGCTGTACCACTAACAAATATTTTTTGCTCATAATAGATACTTTAGTTATCCAAACTGTGAATCTATAATCGATTTTACAGCACACAATCCCACACTCTCAAGTATAAAGTAATTTTTTCTGTCGATAGATGGCGCTGGATATAAGATCCAGTCGCCCGTATTCATAATTATCGAACCTTAAAGGCAAAAGTTGCGGGCATCGTGGACCCCGCACCGGACCACGCTACTAGTATAATAGTACATTCCGGACACGGGCGATTGAGAACAACATAATTAACGCGAGGATCCAAAGAAAGCAAGATCCCAGATGTATCGGCCCGTTCTTACACGGGGGTGTCATTACTATACAAGCCAAGGACAACACCAATTTGCCGGACGGTGAAGTCAGTGGGGCGAGAGGGGCATTTACTAGGAATTTTTGTTTTTACACTAAAAGTTTGGTTTTATTAATAATACTCGTTAATTATACAACTTTTTGAAAAATTGTATTTTCTCAAGTTATTAAAAATTAGAATGTAGTTAATCTTCAAGATTTCAGTTGCAAATCTTGAAATAATTTGAATTGTGACTGATGTTGGTCACCCTGTTTCTCGCCGCCATCTCAGAATTCTACAGTCGCGTCGGTCGCCATAATTTTAGTTGGCATTGTTCTAAAGTTTTTGTGAGTTTTCTCGTCGTAATTTTGGTGGATAATCCATTTTAAATTGAAAGAAGTGTGATCGTTTTTGGTCTATTGTAATTACCATTTTAAAAAATTCTATTTTGAAATTGAAAGTGCCATGCTGCGAACAAGAATATAAAAATAAAGAATACGCAGCGTTGGAGCACAATGGTCGGTGAAGTTTTATTTGATTATTAAAAAGTGGCCACGCCGCGCGGCGCCGAGTTTTAGTAATTTGGAATTTTCTTGGACAGGTAATGTAAGTATACCTTATATTTATTAATTTTTATGTGAAATAACTACTAACACTACTCCCTGACTTTGATATTATGAAAGAACCCCCCTCCCCCCGCAGCAGGATGAAAAAGAAACAGAAATTATTTGTCTTTAATTTTCTTCCTTAATTAATTTTGACCAGAAGGATGCTAGATGGGGCACTATGGGTAACATTATACTTATAAGAATAGTAACTTCAGTATACATCATAGTTCTCAATATTCCAATAATTTATAATCATACACCTCAGTTCATATGCAAAATAACGCAATAATTTGATAATATTTTAATTAGTATTTTTCATAACTCATCAGTGGACAACAGAAACTTCGGTACAACCTACAAAAACTGGTGTATGCCATAGAAATCTTGGCAGTAACCTATTCTACGATTTTTCTGTAATATTTCAAAGAATAATGTTTGCTTTCGGCACACTGCGTTAACCCGTGGCTTTGTCCTCCTTTCTCTCCCTCGTTTATTAATTTAGGTAATTAGTTGTAAATGTTTGTTTTGTTGTACTATCCATTTCTAAAGCTTTGACCCCTAACTTTAAAATATTGTAAAGTCTGTTACAAAAAAGTAAAAGAGACTGAGATTAAAGGGAAAAATTCCTATTTCATCGCTACCCTATGAAGTAGTCATAGTTTTACACAAAATACTTGTTACAACTCTTTCAAGATTAGGGGTCAAAACTTTAAAAAGTTTGTTTTGCCGTTAGTTGCAGAAAAATGTAACAAACGTTCTAGTTTATGTGTCTGTAATGTATACTATATAACTCGCTTAATGAACACTCTAGGGTAATACAGGGTCACCTTTAAACAATTACTTTGGTTAGTTCTAATACATTCTTCTTTTGCTTCACGTATAAAGTTTTAATAAAATACATACTTTGCAAAAAGCAGTTTCATCAGACTTCTGCCTACAGCTTTGACAGTAATAATAATAATAATCTCAACATAAATATTGCTTTAGGTCATATGATTATAACTTTAACATATTATAGGGTTATTTCTAGGGCGGTATAAAAAGTTACTTGAGCACACCCTGAAGGCTTCCTTAGTCTATGCTTTTGTATAAGCCAAAGAAACCTTTGAGGTATCCTGCAATGACTCTGCATACCACTCCTAGAATAAAACTACAACAATATGAACCTAACCTAGAGCTTACATGCTTTTTTATAAAAAGACATTTTACTTTTACAAATCAAAGATACTGCTTTTGTTTTCTTTTTTTTTCAGTATACCCCTACAGCTCTATCAGCTGCTATGGAGAATCTATTTGAGTGTTGAAGTCAACGGGAACTATTTGGTGTTAAATAAATATCAACTTATGATAGCAGTTTAAACTTTTGTAATGGATCGTCTCATTCTTTGTAGTTTAAGTTTTTTAAATTTTAATAAACGTTTTGTAGGTATATCATTGTTGTTTTGTTTAGGACGTTGATATATATAATAAGATTGAGATCATCGAAAATATAACTCATGGTATTAATAGACTAGGTTGTATTAGTAATATAATAACTATTGCATCTTAAAAAATATATTTTTAGACATAATTGCTCAAAAATAAGAAATAGCCAGGCATATGCACATTTTTAACGTTAATATAAAGCAAATGTTGCCTAGTTATTTATTATTTTGAGCACTTATGTCAAAAAATATATTTTTTAAGGTGCAATAGTTATTATATTACTAATCAATCTTTTCAAATACTCCCGCCACTATCAATCGGTAAATAAGTTATCTGTATTACCGATATTGTCACTTGCTCAGTCGGTAAAGCTACCTCCTATTTTTTTTTATACCGACCGATTTACTTGGCCAGGTGGCTCATAGATGGCACATGTTGCGTCGAAATAACATGGCCGTGACTTTTCTCAGACCCTTTTTTCTTCTGTGCGTTCTTATGGCCGATGCTTAAAAGTTGTCATTGGAGACTTGTGAAGCCAAATATTAAGAAGTCGTTGTTTTACTGGGAGGGCCTTCATTATTTCAGGACGCCAAGCGATCCGCCGCTGCTTAACCGCCGATCGGCTTAAATTAATCGAAATTGTTTGTGGCGAAAATTGTATTTCTTCGATAACTCGGAATAGAGGCGTGTGCCATTATTATTGGAAGAAGGGAAAGTTGTAGGGAATAATATTCCCTATCTCCTGACGCAAGAATCAGACCGCCAGCTAGTTGGCCAACGAAGTTAGACCAGACAGTGAAAATTAAAAGTTTTGGATTTTTTCGCTATAATAAAAATCCTGGCGCCTAAACAGTAGAGGATGAGTGCCAATCCCGAGGACTGAAGTCAAGGGATGTTATGACATGCCAATGATCGGCTATTCGCCTAGAAGGCCAGAGAGTCAAGGCATAATGAATGCCAAAGACAAAGAGACGAATCCAGAACCTACAGGGAGATCAATGATGCTCCCAGGCATTGCCGGCTCCAATGGGAGCATCAGCGATAACGTCGCCGCGGTTAACCCCTCACTGCATAGAGATGCGGAGCTCGATATGCCCGGTAAAATTTTCGACTGGTATAAAAGTTTGTTGCTTGGCAATTTCGCGAATGATATTTTAAAAATAATTTATAAAAAAGCAAGCGCTATTCTATACAATTACTTTACAATTCAGAAATCCTAAATATTCGATCACTGTATATTTTATCAACCGCCGTATTAACACATAAAACCTCCACATTAATTACCCATATCAGACGTGCAACCATTTAACCGGACAGTTGACAATTCCTAAAAGTAGTAAAAACTTTTACCTCAGATTTATTCATTACTTAGCTCCAAAAACTTATAATGTTCTACCACTAGAAATAAGAAATATTACAAGTAGAAAAGTTTTTAGAAAAAAATGTAGGATTTTTATAAGTAGTAACTTAAATAAATTTAGTGTGTTAGTTTGATGTTAACGTACCAAGGTGCGTAATATAATATCCACATTATATTACTTATATAATTCATTATGACTTTATAATATATACTGTAAACAACATTTTTTTATATATAAATAAGATAGCGTAGCGTAGTATAAAGTAGATTTTAATTAAATATCTGTATTACTTATTTTAACAACGATTTTTGTTAATTAGAATAAAACTTTGCTCATACAGGGATTTAGTTCCCTAGGTGCAAAAAATAAATTAATTTATAATAAATAAACTTATATAGGTACTTATATAACTTATGTATTGAGATCTGTTATCAACAATATGTAATATTATTATTTATTATTATTATTATTATTATTATTATTATTATTATTATTATTATTATTTCCCAACATCTTGTTTAAATAGGGCAGACACAGCGGAGGATCGATGAAAATGATTTGTTATTTTATGCTTCTTCGTATCATATCCAATTCTTTACGCTGAAGTTTTGGTCCACTTAGATACTCTATTTATTCCTAGTGGAGTATTTTTGAACCAACATTCCTTCTGCCAGTTTGGATGAACGGAAAGAAATTAAAATAAAATAAAATAAAAAATAATTTTAAAAGTAATCTTACAGAGCATAAGTCTTTGTTTGATGATTTTCTTACCAACCATTTGTTGTTTGCAAATCATTTTGTTCCACCTAGAGCTGTTTTGGAAAATATGCAGTTATATTCAATTCGTCCGGTAAATTCTCCCATGGCATCAAACTCCTTTTAAAAATATTGGATTTTGCAACTTATGGCCTCATTGCCTCTCCAAGCTAGTTCAAATTAGTAGAGATGAAAATAATTTTTTGTGCTTCATCGGGATTTTCTTCATTGTAGCTTTGCATTATTGTTAGTAAATCTTTGGTAGATAATGCTTTTGAACTAACTTTTCTCTTTTCCTGACAACTTTGGAGCTGCTTTCTCTTTGTGTCTCTTGCCATTCGCGCATTTTTAAAGGAAATATCAGTAAAAGGGTCAATTTTTATTTCGTATTCTGTAAAATACATTTCTTGAATCATTTTTGCTGTATATAGCCTTTACAGAAGATTCTTTATAGTCTTTGCCATTACCCTTCTTCATATTAATGGCGTAATCTTCGAGGATTTTTGCCAGTTCCATCACAGTAGTACATTTTTCCATTTTATAATTTGTTACCATTAGAAACTCAGCACTGAGCCCAAATTGAGTTCTTGGACTTCCGTGTGTTAAGTGGAATAGTTTCAGCTATCGATTTTTTTATTTCCTGGGTAGATTTGCACAAAAACTTTGCATTTTCATTTGAATTGCTCATTTTTTTTCTTTTATACCAGAATAACATTTGCCAGACTAACAATAGTTTTTACCTGACATCTATCAAAATTTGGTTGATGTTGTCCAGGTAAATGTAATTAAGAGTTTTTCCAATAGAAAATAGGCCGTTGATATGATATTTTGCCAATATAAAACACTCTAGTGAAATAGTCAATACAAAACTTAGCTTACTTATTCTTGTCATTTTAAACCCAGAACTGTCAATTTAGGACGTTTTTAAGTTTAGAACCATTTAGTGAATACGGCAGGTTTTATTATTGCTTTAAAACTTCTGTCGCTTAATAGTCGATCACCTTGGAGTTTTGACCACTGAAAAAAATTATGCTCGAACTTAACGTTAATCAACTATACAAAAATTACCATGAAATAGGAATTTTCATCACAGAATTTACTAGGAATTTAGGAACTTTTTTAAAATTATTTAAAAACTGTCTAAAAAACCTTTTTTGTTGGTATTGTTCCACAATTATTAAAGTCCATAAAATATTTATAAAGATCTCATTTTGAATCATTCCGTAAAATAATATTAAAGCCAAAACTAATAAAAAAGTAACAAATACATTAACTTGTGTAAAATCCATTTAGTTAATGGGTTTTTATGGAATTATACCACTCTTTTTTAACATAACAATTTAAAATAGAAAAAATAGTTTTTTTTTAATCATTGCAGCAGTACCATCGGTTCCCTCCATTCCCAGACCTGAAGACAAACCTCTATCTTCCAGAAAAGCTAAAGATAGAGATTATGATTTTGAAGAATATGAAGAAAAAGAAATTCGGGTATACGAAACTGATAGACAGCCATATAGCTCAAGGAAGGCAGAAGTTATTAGTAAAATAATTGCACTATCAAAAGTAGATTTACGTACTAGCACTCTTAGCGGTAAGTAACGAATCATCAATTAGGCTTCTACACTTAGCCGCAAAAATAACACACAACCAAAAATTATGCTCAATTTCAAAGTTGATTTTCTCAAGAACCGATAAATCGATTTTGATAATTTTTTTTAAACTGTAGCTTTTCTCTTTGGCACTGTGATGTGTATTTTTTATTCAAATATCACTTTTAAGCTTATACATGGTGCACAAATGAGAATAGTTTTTTACTTTAAATTTGAGACACCTTGTAGGGAGCATTAGCAACAACAACAGATGCATGATGAAATCATACTGTAGCGTAGCCTAATGTTTTCCAAAAATTTTGTATTTTAATTTCTGTGATATTTGTAGTATCAAAGAAAATACACAGTTTTGTAAGATGTTTTTTTTTATAATTCAAATAACATATTGACAATATTAATCTAAGAATATCATTAATAATAAATAGCAAAAAAAGTACATTAGTAGCGCGTGGTTCCACCTCTACTTCTAATAACTGCTTCACATTACCTCGGCATACTCGATATTAAATTGGATATTTGATTTTGGTCAAGTGCATTCCAAACATCCGTAATTATTATTTGGACATCTTGCAGGTTGGTAGGAGGTGGTTGATGCTGTCTCACTGCCCCCCCAATAATATCCCTTAAGTGCTTTATGGGATTCAAATCGGTGCGGTGGCCAATTGAGAGTTCCAATATTTACTTCATGTAAATATTCATTGACGATGCGCGCTACATGAGGTCTTGCGTTGTCGTACCATTGCGCCCAAAAAAAACTGGGACAGCAAAATTTTTGTTATCAAGTAGCTCCTTGACTATAAGGAATATTTAAAATCTATTGAGGAAAGGTTATCATTGTTGTTATAATTGTTGTCATGAAATTGAAAAAGGTGTAACACTAAAACAACAATACTACATTTTTAAAAATACGAGGAAAAATGAAAATACACGTATTTAGTGTTATGAAATGAACAAAAATAAAACAATATTTTTTAATATTATATTCCTATAAATTTAAATTTCAATCATATTTAAACCTTAATATAATAACATGTTTTTCAATATTTGGTAGTTGCACCGTTATTATCGATTAAGGCTTGTAAACGTCACACTAGGTTTCTGGTATACTCTTGCGTTATTGCATCTCATGTTTCCATTATCTTTTGGCTTAATTCATCCCGAGTTCTAGGCTGGAAGTTGTTTTTATATATAAATTTTGCCATCTCACCCAAAACGTTTTCAATTGGGTTGATATCCGGACTTTTCGAAGGCCACGACCAAACACGAATTTGATTTTCTTCTAAATAATTTTAAACTATGCATGCTTTATGTATAGGAGTATTATCTTGTTGAAATATAAAATATTGGACTTTTACTGCGTCGACAGATGGTATCATAACTTGGTTTAATATGTTGCAATATAATGGTGCATTGAGTCTATCCTGCACTATTTGGTAAACTCCTAGGCCCCTTGCACTAATCCAGTCCCAAAAGTTTATAGAATAGCGTCCACTTTGATTAGTCTTATTTGGACATCTTTCATCGTATCTCGTACCCATAAACGCTGATTTTTCCGTTATTGCATGATCGAAAGGTTTTTTCATCGGAAAATATTACGGTTTCCCATACGTTACTTTGATTTATATATTCATAAGCAAATTCTACTCTTCTCTGTTGTTTACTTCGGTCAAAAATATGGCAGCACACCAACTTTTTATATCCGAACTACAAATTTTTCTATGCGCTGTATTAGCCGAACCAGGAAAATGTGCTTCTTCTTTAGCTTTTATTGCTGTTTCGAATGAATGATCTTCAAGAAAATTAATTAACTTTATATCTTGGCCGTCATTCGAAATTTTGGGCGACCAGAACCTGCTTTTCTTACAATACTTCCATATTCTGTAATTTTGTGCTTAGCTAACAACACGGTATTTTTGCTAATCCTTCATTATTCATCTGCGATGTTTCTTATTTGATGCCCATCTCTCAATCGAGTGTAAATGATCACTTTTTCTCAGTGGTTAACGCGGGCATTTCAAAAAATATTTCTTTTAACACGTCACTGTCAGTCACAAAATTAAATTAAATTGACAACTTCAAAACAAGCTAATAGTCTGGGAGATTAAACTACATTTTGCTGTCCCAGTTTTTTTTGGGCGCAATGGTACATTAGTAAAAAATTATTCCCAATGTACGGCGCGAAAGGGATATTGTGCTCAGAGAAAATGTCAGTGATGCTATAATTTATTATACCTAGACTACTTTGTTAAATCAAACAAGTATCCAGTTAAATTGTGATTTATTGAAGAAAAACATGTTCTGGTATAAAACTGTATTTTTTCTTCGTTATTACAGATATCAGCCAAATTAAAAAAACAAAATATTTAGAAAACATAAGGCTATAGTATCATTTCATCATGCATCCGTTATTGTTGCTAATGTTCCCTACAGGGTGTCTTAAATTTAACGCAAAAAAACTATTCTCATTTTTGCACCCTGTATAAGTATAAAGGGTCTATTAAATGTAAAGGTAATACCAGCGTCTCGTGTGACTATATTTTTGTTACACAATTGACCACTATTTTTTGTATAAACTTCTAGAAGTTTTTGTTTCATTTTTATTTAGTTATATTTTATGTAATGTTTATATCCCGATAAAAAACAGCCTTTATTTAAATATTTAAGTTTTTCGTCTAGTAAATTTTAATAAGATAATAATTTTTTGTTGATGGTGGTTCAATTAATGATTTTTGGAATTTTATGCTTTTTCCAAAACTTGGAAAGGATATAATATGTTATAAACTCTTATTTACATTATATTTTAGATATGGAACGGGACAGTATATCATCCATAGGATCAGTATCAACATTAGCAAGCACTCACACAACTCTTTCTAGGTGCCAAGAAAAGAGAAGAAGCCAGAGGGCGTCAAGAGATTATAAAACTAGTGATAAACCAGGGATTAGTAAAGGTATGGTACCTGTCTTAGTATAGTATTGTTAGAGTCAATTGACATAAATAAAAAACCTATTGACCAAAATAAATGCCGCCTTATTAGCCAGCTGCAAACGAAATAGAACATAATAATCCCTCGAAGTCGTATCTACTCTCCAGAAGGGACATGATCATGTAGGGTTGGGAACAGAAAGGCCCTATCTTCCTTCTTACAAAAAATATTGTATTTATTACAACCTACGCGTTTCGGCCTACAAGGCCATCATCAGGGCGTAAAGTAATAAGGTCAACACATATAGACCACAAGCAGGACGCACCCTAGTCAACAAATCAATTAATACAAATATACACTTGGCACATTGTTTTACATGAAAAACACATTTACAAAATTAAAATTTGGAAAACAACGACAATCAAAGATTAAAAATTGGTATACATTTTAACAGTACATATATCTGACACATGCACACTACATAATAATCCCTCGTCTTTATTATAAAGATTTCGAATACACCGACACTAACAAGAAAGACCTTGATAGATCCAGACAAGGTAATTCATTTTTCAATTTATGTCATTTGATTTTGGGAATTTAATTTACCTGTCAAACTCCATATTTTAACAATTAAATACCATAATTTTATTGTGTGTTATCATGGTTATTCTATTGTTGCAAAAAATTATCGTGATAATTTTTTGACAGCTAAAAAATAATCATGAATATTTCACTCATGTATAAATTTTCCCATAAGAAACGTTTAAAATAAAAAAATATCAGCGGATATACAACGTTGCCTAGACAACGTTGTATATCCAACACACAACAATCGAACCTATTTGACGAGACAGTTTTTTTTTTACCTTTTTACTGCGAACGTGATCGTTCGGGTTTCCCTTCGGAAAATTCATTGCTTTTGAAAAACAAACCCTCTCAACAGATAATTGTTATTGGATTTCAGTTACAGTTTTAATTATGTTATATGAAATTGAAAATTGTATTACAAAAAAAATTTTTTATATATATTTCATTCGAGAAATATTCTCCCTAAATACCGCTCGTGCATAAAAATTAACCAGATAATTTTTAAGCACTCGTGGTATTACCCCCGATAATTTTTTGACAATTTTTCTTTTTGTCAGTCATAATGATACAAAACCAAAAAGCAACATCAGTTCATGAAATTCTCTTACGGATATAACGCGGGCATTGATAATTTATCGGTAATTTTAGGCAAATATGCCTGTATGCAATTTAGATCAAGCAAAAGCATTCGTGCACTACATGCACTCATGCTTTTTCTGGCTCCAAATTGCATTCAAGCATATTTTCCTAAAATTACCGGTAATTATCAATGCACTTGTTATATTATATATGATATTTCGATAAAAATCATCCTCAATTTACCAAATTAAGCGAATATTTAAAATATACAGGGTCCTGCACCTCACATCCCGTCTTCTTAATTGATAAGTTAGGATCTTGATATTTTGCAGACTTTACCTATATCCTAGGGCGCATTTCTGGAAAATATTTTTGTTTATATAGAGTGTTCCAAAAAAGTGTGGCGTCATAAGAATCTAATTTCTTAGATTACATGCTATATAATATATTCTTACTTATTTGAATGCCTCTTATAGTTGCCTTCATACCCCCCAAATTTTAATAAAATCGGTTTAGTATTTTAGGCGAAAAAAATAAACACTAAGAAAAATTAGTTTTGCACCACTGGTTTTAAAAATTAATAAAAAATTTTAATAATGCCTAGTTAATAGAATTATACCAAGGTACTTAATAAATAAGGTCGAACAGTCTCGTTAACTAAGTTTGATTAATATGAGTTGTACAAGGTGTCCAAAATTCAGTGGCAAACTTTAAAGCAATTAATTTATCCTATTTCAAATTGAAACCTCTGTATATTATTATGTCATTCGATGCAGAATTAAAAATCAAACATTTGTTCCAAGTACAACCCTATCGCAATTTCTAACGCATCAAAACTTAGTTACAGAAAACTCATTTTATCAACTATTCCACCAGTCACAAAAGCCTATTTTGACTTTGGTTATTATAAAGTTTCAAATATTGTTAGATTATTATTAATATTAAGCTTTTGTGACGGAATACAACCAAGAAGAGCTGGTAAATATGATTTTTATATTAGGAGCATGCGAAAAGAATTATTTTTTGTCACTATTAATGAACATCAATACCAATAATAGGTTTTTCAAAGCCACCTTTGATATTTATTCATAATAATGACTGTTGGAATAGTTGATAAAATGAGTTTTCTGCTAATAAGTTTTGACGTGTTAGAAATTGCGACAAATGTTTTATTTTTAATTCGAATTAAATAATAATATACAGGGGTTTCAATTTGAAATAAGAAAAGTAAATAATAATAATAATAATATATTTCCAAAATCTTAAAGTACAATGTATAGCCTGAAAAAAGAAAAGAAAATAAAACATCAAGATAAATGGAAATATGGGGAGAATATTCACTGAAATCTCTTAGGATTTGTGCGTGAATTTCTTATTTTCAGAAATCTTGATATTACTACTATTAATTACGTGAAATCTTTATAAAAATATATAGATGTAATGCTCTATAAGTAATATTGACAGCATAAAAACAAAATAAATGTATACATTATAAAAAAATGTGTTTATACTAGAAAAAGTAGAATAGACAACATATAACTTAATTATGTAAGTACCATGAACCCAAAATGGCAAGAAAAAAAGTAAAACTCTTTGTAAACGAATTATTATATTAATATTTTATAAATCATTAAAATGTTAAGAAAAAAATACACTAAAAAATTACCTAAAAACTTACCCAAAATTTAAACTTAAAAACTTAGCGAGACCAAAAATGTTTTTGTTAAATAGATGAAATATAATAGGTTGGCTTGACTTGGTATACCTAGTGTATATATGGATGTAAAACGTTATGAGGATAAATCTATAATATCCATTTTTTTGCTAGTTTTTTAAAGCGTATGAAATTATTTTCCAGTCTAATGTTTTCTGGAATTAATATGTAAATATATGAAGCTAAAAATGAATATGATCTTTGTCCAATCATTTTATTGGCCCTAAGAGTCTTAGTGTATTTTGATTTTTTGTATCGAGTGTCGTGTTCATGTGAAATTTTATCAAGTTCATTTCTTTTTTTGTGCTGTAAGCAAACTATTTTGTAACAGTAGCTTTGACATATGTCCATTAAACCACTTTCTTGGAATAATAAATCGCTAGAGTAGTAAAAGCCCTTACTATAAATCGTTTTTATAAAACTTTTTTGAATGACTTCTAATTTAGTTAAGTGACATTTATAAGCCCCGCCCCATGCACTTATGCCATATTGTAAGATAGAATGTACTAGAGAAAAATAAACAGTCTTTAAGTCATTTTCATATAATATGGTTTTAAGTTTTTTAAATTTATACAGAATTGACCTACATTTCTTCGTTAATATTTTAATATGTTCATCCCATTTCAAATGTCTGTCAAATTGCACTCCAAGATATTTGATATTCGTCACTTCTTTAATTATAATATCCTGTTTATCTTGCTTTACTGTTATTTCTTTATAATTCGGAATTTTTCTTTTGCTACAGCAGAAGGCAATGTAATTTGTTTTGTCGAAATTTATTGTAAGGTACATACTGTCAAACCATTTTTTTATTAATACCAAATCGTCTTCTGCACTCTTTTTGACTTCTTTCCAGGTATTTCCAGTATACAAGACTACGGTGTCATCCGCAAAAGAAGAAATGGTGCCAACACTTCTCAAACTAAATAACTCATTTATATATATTGTAAATAGTATTGGCCCCAAAACCGTCCCCTGTGGAACACCGTACTCGACTTTTCTTAAGTCGCTTTGATTTAAAGTTTGCAAAGTTTGACACTAAACTTTGGACACCCTGTATTAATTAAACTGTTCGGCCTTATTCATTAAGTGCCTTTGTAAAATATAAATAACGAGGCATTATTTTTGTTTTATTAATTTTTAAAACCAGTGGTGCAAAATTGATTTTTTTTATGTTTTTTTATGCATAACAGATTTTTTGGTATCTCGTATAGTCCAAGTAGTTTGAGTTTCATATATACCTCAGGTATAGAAAAATTCGCCATATTTACGAGAGTGACGTAGGCTATATTAAATATAAAAAACAGCAAACGGTAATGTAAAATAGAAGTTCTACACATCGGTCTGGTTAGGTTTTAAAGTAAAGATCAAAAGTAAAGAAAACATTGTTGTGATAAATACATATAATTATGATAGAAGAGTTTTGGACTTGCATTGTCTTTATTTGTTTTACATCACAAGGTTTCAACTGGTAGTTATCTCCAGTCGTCTTCAGGTTATCATAAAGGTACTTTGCCGCACAATGAGACTACCCTGTATGTAGGAATTATATTTTATAGTTTTATTTTTGTGTGTTTTTTAAATAAAGATGTAATCAAAAAAAAAATTAAATGTCTAGGAATAGGTCCTTATACACAATTTTTTTTTTTATGATAAAACACCTGTACTGTAGGAAAAATCCTTTAAGGCGCTCTGGGAGCGGTGCGAGTGCGAAAAAAGCGATTAACGTTGGTCTTGAAACGTTGAAGATTGTATTCATTGGGAAACACGACCTCAGGAAGATCATTCCACAAAGATGACGTTCTCCAGATGAAAGAATTCTTGAACAATGAAGTTCGAGGAGTACTAAGCTGAACAACATATGGATGAGCGGCAGTGGTTCGCCGTGTATTTCTGTTTTGCATTGCTCTAGGTGGAATTAAGTGGGCAATGTCAGTCGAACACCTGCCATGGAAATATCTGTAAAAGAGAGCCAAATCACCAACCTGTCTTCGATGCTCCAGGCTATCGAGGGTCTTGGTCAGCTTGGGGTCGCCGATCAGACGAACGGCTCTCCTTTGAATGGAATCCAGTAGCCGAAGGGTGTGCTTGGGTGCATAGCTCCAGACATGAGAGCAATATTCTAATGATGGTCGAATCTGGGCTTTGTAGAGTGTCAAAAGTTGATGAGGTGTGTACACAATAATAATTAATAATGATAAAATTATTATATATTATATTTATTACAAGAATTATTTCCTTACATTTGACCGTTACTTTGTTTACGTTAGAAATTGCGACAAATGTTTGATTTTTAATTCTGCATCGAATGGCATAGGTAATAATATACAGGGGTTACACATACAATTTGAAATAAGAAAAGTAAATTGATTTAAAGTTTGCAAAGTTTGACACTAAACTTTGGACATCCTGTATTAATTAAACTTGGTTAACGAGACTGTTCGACCCTATTTTATTAAGTGCCTTTGTAAAATTTTAATAACGAGGCATTATTTTCATTTTTTATTAATTTTTAAAAACAGTGGTGCAAAATTGATTTTTTTAATGTTTTTTTTTACGCCTATAATACTGAACCGATTTCATATGTATGTTCATGGGTATGTAGACAACTATAAGGCATCCAAATAAGTAAGAATATTTATGGCATGTAATCTAATAAAATATGCTTATAACGTCACACTTTTTTTTGAAACACCCTGTATAAACAAAAATATGTTCCCCTAGCACACAGGTATAGTCTGCAAAATATCAAGATCCTAACTTAATTAATAAGTGCGCTATAGAAGACGGGCTGTGAGGTGAAGGACCCTGTATATTTTAAATATTCGCTTAATTTAGTAAATACAATTTGCAATGAACAACGTATTTTTATAAAAAAATTATTTAACACAAATTTTAAATGTCAAAATATTAATTTACCTTGATAACAAATATATTTGACTTATTTTTAGTAAAACAATCAATAATACAACGTTTTTATGGCACAAAATCATTAAATTTATATAAAATAAAGTATTTTAAGAACGCCTTTTGAAGGATTCCTTAATCTCTACAAACGGAGAGGCCAAGGAACCCTTCTTCAACGTGTTTTCAAGCTACTACATGCCACCTTCGACAAACACCCACAGCATAAATAAATTTATTAACAAAATAAATAACTGAAATCACTCATCTATGTATACAAATAAGTTTAGGGTTATAATAATTATTATTAAAGTTCAGAATTTAGAGAATGATAGGTCAAAATCCAGTACCAATAGAGATCAATAAATCAGGTTGAGGTCAGTATCGGTGAGGGGCATCATCAAGTTCAGGTCTAAATCGGTAAAACCAGTTGGTTAATCACATTCATGAACGTTCTGAAGGATTTATTATTTAAGTGACCAGTACTTATATATAGACTAACTTGGTTATTTTGTTTACTTAAATTCTTGTAAACCATTAAATAGGCAATCAAATTGATAATATCAGGTGTTATATCATGTTGCTAGAAAAAATTAGGTAATGTACTACCTACCAGGAATATGTTCAATAACATCGAGCCTTTCTTTTTAAACAACCTCGATAAGAAACTGACTGAAGTTTTCAATAAGAAATATGATATTATGAAAATAGAGACGTTTTTTAGATCGGTCAGTAAACAACTACAGATCACGATATTTGAATTATTTCTTGCAGAGATGGAAGTAAAAATTTGAAAAATTGTTTTGAAGTTTAGGGTCGTTGACCTTAACTGATAGAAAATAATTGGAACTGTTTTCAGATTCTTTTTCTTAAATATATTAATATAACTTCTTACCCACACATTCAATAAAACTTTCTTTTTCATTTTTAAAGTACGATCTTGAGATATTTGTAGTAAAAACCCAAATTAATTTCTTAACAAAGAGCCATGTCATGAAAAATACCAAAATCAAAAACGAAGCTGAACACAACCAAGGTGGTTAAGAGAACGTGATTGGTTGCTATTCAAATATGTATTTTGATTTGAGCCAATCTCTTTCATATCCTAGAACGGTAGACATCTTTTGTAATGGCAGACAAGTGACACTAACAGGGGCGGTTCTACGGGGGAGGGGGGGGCAAAATTTCTGAAAAAAACTATAAAATTCATGCCACTGATAAAAAAAAATTCCGGGTGCTTTATTATTTACATAATTTGATACAATTTGAGCATGATCCTAAAAAATTTTGGGCTGTGGCGTTATTTGCTTGCGAAGGCTACCAAAAATTGTGGCTGCGCCCAGTGGCGTATATAAGGGGGGAAAGGGGGGGGGGGGGCTGCCGGGCTGCATTTTCATCTCACGCATGGACTCTTAATTTAAATCTTTAAATAATGTATTCTTGGCTTAGATTACAAAGGTCTTATAGGAAACGTTTAGCTTTTAAACTTTTCCTTCTAAAAGTCCTGTTTTATATAGAGATTAAGGTTTCGGACGCATATCGTTATAGTTATTGATTTTTGATGCAATTTTAAAGGAAAACAAGTAAAAAGAATAATATTTTATAGAATTTTTCTATTATATACGTTTTCCCTTTTTTAGAGCTATTTTAAATCAACAAAAATATAACCCAATGCAATAAAATATTTTTACAACAAAAACAATTAGGTATTTATTTCTTAAGAGAAAAATTAAGGTAAACATTTCAATTGAAACATTTTTTATGGAAGAAGTGTGATAATTTATAATAAAAAAAATAGTGCGGGATGAAATGAGAATGCTTTATTAGGAATATACTGGACTTAAGAAGGAGTATTTCCAAATCTAAGCATTTGCACCAAAAACTGCTCTTAGATCTACGCTCCTAAAATACATGATTTCTGAAAAAATCATCAATTTTCGCGTGGTGAGCGATATTTTTTTTTTTTTAATCATAAAAAACCGAGCCCGGAAAACTCTGGTTAGAGTCATACATACGTCTTATGTTAAAATTTTGGATTGACACCAATATTCATGTTTTTCACAATTATAAAAAATGTTTTTTTTTAAATAAAGAGCCAGCTAGGAATATCAAAAAAAACATTAAAAAAAAATTTTAATCCAACCATGCAAAGGGGGAGAGGTAATAATTTAATTTTCGAAATTTGATAGTAGTTAGGTGAATTTTAAACGAACTTTGGGCGTGGCCCCGAAAAATTTTCGCCTGCGGCGCTTTTCCGCCTTCTTCGCTAGGTACAATACCATGGAATACATATAGTCCCGACTGTCCCTTTCTCCAGAAAAAAACAATGTCCTACTTACGCCCACTGAGCCCCCCCGAGCATATTTTCTGGCTACGCCAATGTGGTGCCCCCCCAATATTTTGGGTCTAGAACCGTCCCTGGACACTAATGACATAAGTGACTGACGCGATTCTCTGGATCCAAGTTACATACCCCTGTTGCGAACTAAGTGAGAATTGGCGTGGCTAACTTTACCTACTCGGAACCTGCTATTGGTTACGAGTGGTATAGATAATTCCCGCATCGAAGCCGATGTTTGGTGCCGACGCTTATCAAAAACAAACTAATTGACGTTTTAAATTTTTGTATAAACAACTGAACCACCAGCCTTTTTGATGTTGCAAGAAATGTTTCAATGTAATATAGTAGACCAAAAAAATATAACTTTTATGCGTTTTATCAATAGTTTAGTAGAAAAGTAAACAATCTCTTATAAAAAGTTTATTTAATTTTAGCTACAAATTATTAATTTTAATTTGTCGGACTACTGCAACAACCCATAATGTGATAAAATTTTACTTTGTTCTAGAAACACCCTCAAAAATGCCCAGATCCTTATCTGAACAAAGACGTCACATAGAGTTTAAAAGCAAAACCATTGAACTGGGCCGTTTATATGATGGTAAGTAATTTTAGTCCGATTTTTGGACTTCTTATAGAATGTTTTTGGATTATTTGAATAATTTAAAAAATTAGAAACATAACCTATATTAAGTATTACATGCCGATATCCGATATCTTGAAAATGGTTTAGAATATTTTCAAGAAATGTTGATGCTCTTTACTTCATATCTCTGTTTTGAGGGGTGAATTGTAACTGAAAATTTTTAAAAATCAGTGTTATTTTTCCTATGAAACAGTAGACTTTTTCATTTCCTTGTAAAGTTGTATTTGTTTCTCCCCAATCTAAAATTCCGTAATTTAAATAAGTTTTCACTAATGCACAATATAATATGTCTACATGTCTTACGTTCAAAATGTTGTTAATGTTTCTAACCCCACTTTTTATATGGTCAATTTAACAAAAACCAACAATGGAGTGTTTTTCTAGGACACCCAAAAAGTCACCCATTTAAATATAATAAGGCTATTCCATAACACGCTGTATAAACTGAACTTATATAAGTGGCCCTTAATACATTTTTATTATAAACCCATGGTTAAGTTATTTGATAAATATGGTAAAATTGGGTACATAAAACATCGATCAGTTAAAGTTAAAAATATAAAAGTTTAAGAAAACAGATTAAAGTTAGGGATACATACCTAAAATTTCGCATTTGGACTTTGGAAGTTTTTGTTGTGCAATAATATTTCTATATAAATGTTTGTGTATTTTACAAAATTAAAGTAGGTACTTGACTCTTAAGGCAATTTTGAAAATATGGCATTTGCTCCCTTACTTTCAGTCGCAGGTAAAATCTGAAATATGCGTTTATAGTTTTAAGACATGAACTATTTTTTTGTCAATAATAACATTTTCTGAGCAATAGATAGGTAATAAAAAAAATTCCCATATGCTACATACTTTTTTGGACACACGGTATATCAAAATCGTGTCTAAAAAAATGTAAAAGCTTTCCTAATTTCCATAAAGACTTTAGGGTATCTTGTTTATTGTCTTCTACTATGTCTCACCAAGTAAGTTTTTTGTTTTGGAATAATTAAAGACAAATATGCTTTGTTCTTTAAACCAATACCGAGGGGAACGCTTTAATATTCGCTTTACCAAATTCTCAATTTTTAAAGTCGTTACCATCACACTCCAAGGGAGGGGTGCAAAATGTTCACTAAATAGTTTTAAATTTAGGATATGAAATTATTTTCAACAAAGATTTCTAACAATAATTAACTAACCAGCTAGTTAGACGGTGACATAAATGACATTGACAGGCATTATGTAGGTACTCACAATCGAAGCTGCTTCATTAAAAAATGCAGTGACCGAACCACTGTGACCGTGAAAAAAATATTACTGCCAATGTCATATATGTCACCAATCATTTTTTTTTCATTCAACTAAGTTTTGTATTGTAGACATTTAAAAAAAAAATTTTGAGTAGCTTTATAAAGCAAAAGAGTAGATATAGAAGAGGAATTCACCATCAACTCCGCGGAAGCCTCTGCTCATGGGTCGCCAGTGCGCAGGCTTGTGTCATGGGTGGTTATAAACAGAGTGGTTTAAAACAGAGGTGGTTTAAAGCCACTCTCGTTTGTAAACAAACTGTTTTAAATCACCCTGTTAAAAACCACCCCTGTTTTAAACCACTCTGTTTAAAACCTCGTATGACATATGACACACGCCTGCACACTTGCGACGCATGCGCAGAGGCTTCGGCGGAGTTGGTGGTGAATTCCTCTTCTATCCTTACTCTTTTGCTTTATAAAGTCAATATAATGTCTTATTATCTTTAAAATGTTCGTATTATTATATATTTTTTTAGAAATCTACCTTCCCTCACAGAAAAAAAATCGGTCATAATAACTACCAGTTACAGGGTCTAATGAATTATATTTGTTTTGCATTATATTTAAACCCGTATATACTGTTACATGAACATTTGAAGGAAAATATTTTTAAATGTCACATCACTATAATAAACGAGAAAATTGACCAATGGTTTTTTAATATTGACCACGCCGCAACTAAAGGAGTTCTAGAGAAAAAGTAACATGTTTATTTTTATTTGAAATGTTAACTAATAGTGGTCAGTAACCCTACCTCCTCCAAAATTCAACCATAAAAAAACAATGGGGATAAATCCAATATACGATTAAGTAAAACTTTTACCGCTTGTTATAGTCCCAACCACAAAACGCAATTGTGCCAAAAGACCGATATTGAAAATAATTTGTTTAACCACAAATCTACATTTAAATACTGTAAAGTTAAATAACGAAACCGCCAAACGAAACGAACGACGCGACAAGACTAGATTCGCACAATGATGGTTTCGGTGTCTTTTGTTCTCGTTTAAACCCGGCTTTAGGGTAAAGTACAGTTTATAAGCACAAATAAATTTTCCCCATTGGAGTCGGTCTAGTTTTAGGGTTACTTACACAACCTGGTAAATAATTTGGGTAAATTAAAAAATATTATTAAAGTAACCCATATACTATTTTAGAAATGTTATTTTTATTACACAGCAATAAGTTAAAATTTTTAACTATTTTGTATATATTTTGCTTGAGAGCGCGGCCGAGTCCCTGGCCCTGGATCGAATAAAAATTTACACATATTATCCACTTCACCAAACTCTATTTTTTAAGGTCCACCGCATGGAAACCTCTCTGGTTAAATCAAAAATTTTAATTTTTTTTAAATTAATGTGTTGCAGATCCAACCGGAGGGGCCTCGTCTGAAGAACTCCCTGGCGTGTCCGGTCACACAAAGGATGGAAAAAACGAATATAAACGTAAGAAAATTAAACTAAGTCAATTAGACTCGCTCTATAGAGGTAAAAATTTGATCACTATTATCTAAGTTGCTTCTTGGTAGAGGTGGAATTCTGTAATAATGTCGAAAATTGAAGCTATTCATTTTAATGAGAGCCTTAAGCTGCGTTGACACAGGTCGTGAATGACGAACGTGGTACCACGAGTCTAGTGATTTCACGAGTGTTGTTTTTACTTTTGTGAAAACGGTATAAATGGCAACTTCTGTATTTGCTTCAGTCGCAAGAATGTGTAAATGTGCCAAATTAGTAATAGAGACATGTCAAGTTGTGTGTGGGCAGGCAACATTTTAAAAACACTGTCGTAAAAAAAAAGAGACGATAGTGGGCAAGAAATAATACTTATTTAATTAAAGGTATTTCCGAGTATCCTAAAGATATTAAAAACTTGATAAGAATGTCCGAACACCATTTTCAGTTTTAATTAAAACTTGTTGGCACAAAAATTATACTAATATGAGGGAAGCTCTACCGACCAAACTGAAACTGGAAATAATACTTACGCCGGTTTGCATCGTTATCCTTTAAATCTTCATCGTAATTAAGTATAACCTAAAGTTAAAGTCAACTTGTGAATTAGCGTTGAACCAGTAAAACTTATCGAAATCTTAGCAAAGTATCAGAAACGTTTAACAGCACTGTAAAAAACTGAATTCTTATGGGCCACACGTCAAAATTACATTATTACTTAAAGGGGGGTTCGTTCACAACCTTAACCTTTCTTTTTAGTTGTCCTTTTGCTTTGTCACATTTTGTGCTAGTTCATTTAATTTTCTCCTATAGTTCCGGTTTCTAGATGTATGTCAGTTTATACATAATGAGCAAAGGTAAAAATAAAGGGACTCCAAACTTTACAATCCGACATTCAATGATTTTAGAACCGCATTTCCTATAACTTGGGTGTTTATTGAAAAATATCCTTTTCGGTTTCGAAATATTTCTACATCCTGTCATCCTCAATAACCAGCATAAATTATAGTTACTGCTTATACCGTGCGAGCAAAAATTATTTGCATCAAAGAAGGCCTTGCATTTAAGGACGTAATGCTTAGCCGTAGAGCTTAATACCTGTTGGGTGTCAGTAACTACCTGAATTAACAATCAATCAGTCAGCCCGGTGAAACTTCTTATGGGCGGGATCGCAGCTAGAGTGACGTCAGACCTCCAGACTTTTTCAAGTTAGGACCTACGTTTATCCCCATTAGCTATGTGTTAATATTACACCTACGTAGTTATTTCTACAAAGAGAGCTACGGCAGACGAACTTGGTCTGACTATATTTGTCTCTTTTTACATCGAATGGAGATAACTTGATGCAGACAGAGATAGGTACTTGACATGAATAGCACGAGCTGTTAAATTATTTTACAACCTAACTTCCCTGTTTTGAGCTTGACCACCAGCACAAATCATTGACATTTGTAATGTCAATGGCGCAAATGGAATTGCCCCTTTTTCTTTCTTCATAGCTGTAAATCGGACCAGGCCTTTTTGATATTTTTATATTATTTTTAATTTTCTAATCTTTTTACCAAAAGGACCGTTTTCTTTTTGTTGCAGGTAAGTAAATCTTTAGTTATTTTTATTCGTTATTTATTACATTAGTTTACCTACTTGTTGCAAAAATAATTATGTTCCAAACATATTTTTACTTTAAGGAGATTTTCACTTAATAACTTTTATTAATGTAAATGTGTAATAAATCATTTATAGTATATTTATTAATTGTAGGTAACGCAAATACCTACAAAATATATATTTTTTGCTATTCAATTATTTAGAATTTAGACTATTAGAAAATTTTAAGTCTGTCGAGTGTTCTAGTAAGTAATTCATTAATTTTTTATTTTATATTCTTTTAGGTTAGCTATTTCAAGAAGTACCTATAGGTACGTGAATCTTTGATGATTATGCATGTTGCATGAATAAATGTCCCATGAGAATCACTACAGCTGGTAATGTAGGTTAATCTGGGGAAGTAAGTACATTTTGGGAATATAAAGAAAAACGAGGTACTGATCTTACCTATATTTTCATCGTAGTTGTCAATAAAATTAATTATAAGCTGATTTCTGAAGTTTTATTTCTAATTGTACAACTGATTGACAAATGATATTTACAGCTTAAAAATCTAATCAGAAAATCCCAATATTTAATTTTTACTCTACTTGAAAAATCAAATAAGAGGATTATTGTGAATAATTTGATGGCCTTAAATATCATTTTAAGGTTTTGTGTGCAACATTTTTTAAAATTGCCATATTTGAAAGTCCCGCCTATAGCCGAAAGGTTGTCCAAATTTTTGCACATAAAATTTTAAAATTATATTTACAACCAACAAACTATTCACAATCCTCATTTAATTTTCCAAGTATAGTAAAAATTAAATATTAGGATCCTGATGGTTTTTTAAGCTGTAAATATCATTTTAAAATTTTGGCGGCCAAAATTTTTAAAATGGTCATATTTGAAAGTCCCGCCTATAGTCCAAAGGTTCCCTCCAGACCCGATGGTGGCGCTGTTTTGACGTTTCTTATGTCAAATTTGCTTCGACCAATTAAAACGTTTGTTTGCCTTTTTTCTATGTTTGTCTTCGTTGCAATCAGTTATTCCGTCATCTTTGACAGTCGTTGCAAGTAATTTGATTTATCGCTAATGTTTCCAATGTCTTGAACAATTCACACAATGGGCTTTACGGAACAGCTCAAAACATTCATGGTTAAAGCGTATTTTCAAAACGGGGTTAGAGTAAATGGTGAGTGGCAATACAATCCGGGTTTGTGCATGGACGATTTTCACGAACAGTTTCCTAACGTTGCTTTTATTGCTGGGGATTTTTATCATTGCCTGAAAAGAACCGTGGCTGTGTTTAGGGAAACAGGTTCTATACAACACAAAAAAGGAGGAGGAAGATCATCTGTAAGAACAGAAGAACTTGTTGCAAACATTCGTGAAATAATGCAAAATACGCCAACAAATTGTATAAGACGCCTGTCCCAAGAAGTGGGAAGATCTTATGGAACATGCAGGACTATTCTTAAGAAGCAGCTAAATTTATTTCCTTATAAAGTGCAAGTATTTTAAGAAATACAAGCCGCTGATTTTGAAAGACGCAGGAATTACCCTCAATGGTTTACCCAAAATTTTTTGGAAAGAAATTTATTAGCCTGACATTTTTTTCCAATTAAGCCTGGTTCCACCTCTCCGATTATGTGAATTCTCAGAATACACGCATGTGGAGTAGTGAAAATCCCCATTGTTTTGTAGAGTCCGTATTGTAGCCTCAAAAAATTGGTGTCTGGTTAGCTGTTTCCCGAAGAAGAATTGTTGGTCCAATTTTTTTCCATGACACAGTTACAGCACAGCGGCATAGAGACAATATTTTGAATCCATTTGTGGAGTAATTATTTGACGACGAACTACGTTTTGGATATTTTCAACAGGACGGTGCAACCGCCCATACAACCACCGAAACTATTAACTACTTACGCAATTTTTTCGACGACAGATTTATCAGTTTTCGATCAGACATTGAATTCCCACCTAGATCACCTTGTTTAACGATTATGGATTACTTCGTTTTTCATCATTTAAAGAACACTATTTTTAAAACAACAGTTGCAAATTTAGAACACTTACAATGTGGTAACATTTTTCCAGAGATGCTGCTCAACACTTTCGAAAATATGAAGAGACGTGTGAATTTATGCTTGGAGCGTGGCGGTGGCTAATTTCGGCAATTTATGTAATTATTTTTCTTTTTCTTTCTCTATATTCTTAATTTGTTAATTTTTTAAACAACAAAAATAAATTTGTATTTGTCTACTTAGGTATTTTATTATACTCATTATTTTGGTATATCATGACATAATATGAATTTGACAAAATTGTAACCTAGATTTGTTTAGATATATCATACCCATATCATTGTGATCTAAACCAAGCCCTACGTTTTTTAATCCAAGCCCTCTTTGATGCAAATAATTTTTGCTCTCAAGGTATTTTACTGTAACCGTTATATTTTTTAAAATCAAGTTTAATAAAGTATTTCCTGCCAAAAAAAAAAAGATTTTTACTAGTAGATATTTTTAAAGTGTATTCTGTAATACTTACTGTGTGCAGTCAATAGCACTAATAACTCTAGGAAATCTTGCCTTTTCATAAAATTTTAAATGACAATCATTGATTTCATTAGGTGTTTGAGGCATTTTTTTGAATCTATTATACAGGGTGCTACAAATTCGCGTGCTTGTATGGGGATCTCGAAAACGGTAAGAGATAGGAAGATGGTTAAATAAAGGCAAAGTTGCGTATTTTGGGGCTTAATAATTTGGTAAAAGAAAATTCTAAATATTTCGAATGCCTTCGGAGATATCCGAAAAAACCCGAAATTTTCAGTTTTGGTTTTTAATTTTTTGCGTCTTTATTTTTGACTTCGGAAAAAAACAAGAAACACTTTTTTATAACCGTTTTTTATGATCTACAACATGGCTTTTTAAATTTTTAAATGCGACGTTTCGTTCTTTGTAAACCACCATCAAGTCAATTTTTTGAAATACGGACCTGAATTTTTTATTACGGTTTTAGGGACTTATAGGCTTTAGAACCCTAATACAATTAAAACATTTTAAAAATTTTAATGTTTCGTCATTAAATAATACATTTAAAATTATTAATTTATTTCCTTACGGCCCTATAAATTATTTTAAAAAATTTTAGTCCTTTTTATAGTTTTAAGATTTTTTAGTTAAACACCTATAAATAAAATACAATACAATTATTATTACAAGGAAAAAGAAATATTAATGTTGATTAGTGATGTATTAGTGTGTATTAAATTAACATGTTATTAAATGTTTTCATTTTTCCGTATGATTTCACTATTTTTTTTACATGTATTATCGAGTTAGAAAAAATTGTTATAGATTGCGATTACTATTATCTGTATTAAAGTTTTGCCCAAGAACCTTGAAATTTTTGTTCCAACCTCACTCTACTGCTATGTACCTCTTTTTCATTCATGACTGTCCCTTTTTCTATTTTAAAATATTTTGAGGTCACAGGACAAAATTATACTTAAAACCATACGTCTCACTTTCTGTAATGCAATTTTAATATTTAATCCTAAAAGTAATTGCCAGGACCGTAATGGGTAAAAAACGATAATTTTAAATATTGATATGTTATTTGATGACGAAACCTTCAAATTTTTAAAATGTTTTAATTGTATTAAGTTTATAAAGCCTATAAGTCCCTAACACCGTAATAAAAAATCTAGGTCCGTATTTAAAAAAAAATACTTAATGGTGGTATCCAAAGAACGAAACGTCGCATTTAAAAAGGCCATATTGTATTATAGAACATAAAAAACGACTATGAAAAAGTGTTTCTTGTTTTTTTCCCAAGTCAAAAATAAAGGCGCAAAAAATTAAAAACCAAAACTGAAAATTTCCGTTTTTTCTCCGAAGGCATTTGAAATATTTAGAATTTTCTTCTTCTTCAAATTATTAAGCCCCAAAAAAAGCAACTTTGCCTTAATTTAATCATCTTTGTATCTCTTACCGTTTTCGAGATCCCCATGCACGTACGCGAATTTGTAGCACCCTGTATAATCTAGCCAGAGCTATTCTAGCTCGGACTCGACTCGAAATTCGAGAAACCGCCAATAAATGTACCCCGTCAAAAAAACCAATACATGCAAGATGGATTCCGGTAGCCAAAAATCTAAGAATATTAACAGTTTATTTATTGTAGCCACACTGTTGTTGATACCAACAAACCGAATCAAGATATTTTAATTTATACTCTATGATAATATTTTAGTTGTTTATTACTATGAGGTTTATTTCTTATATGTTATTGGAAAACTCTATTTGAGCTTCCATTAAATTCAACATGTAAAAGGCTGTGGCTTGGTGACCCGAAACCGTTAAAATAGTTAAAATAATAGGATCGCTGATATATTCGCCTAGGAATCCTGGGGGCCTAACAATGGTCATCTTTCAATAAAAAGTCATTATCCAAATCATTTATTTCAAATAACTCTTACAAAATAAATCAGAAATTGTTTCTAATTTTGAAGTTATAAATAGTTAAGCCATAGTCGATCTTCGGCTTAGCTTGGTATTGATTTTCAGTGACACTAAAGGCAGAGACACAATTAAAAAATTAGCAATATGCAATAAGAAACAGGTAATAGGAAATTTAAAAAAAACGCTGGCTCAGAAGTAGAGCTACCGGCATTCGACCGCGGCGACCCGGGTTCGATTCCCGGATATGAGTTTTAGGGAATGTTAAAAACCGCACAGCTTCTCTATCCCTCTTTGCCTTTGCTTGGCTGCTTTTACAGGTAGCGATACTACATATCGCCCAGGCATCTTAAAAATACAAATAAAACCATTTTTACCTAATTCACTTTGAATAGCATTTATATTTATAGGCACTATATTGATTAATATATTGATAAAATGTCTCTTTATCTTTAAATATAATTATGTAAAACCCCTTACAACTGTGAAAATTCGCTGTAAACCACTTAAAAGCTTCCGAAAACAGAACAAACAATGCTACTTTTGTACACAAATGTCTGATAAGACGTTTTGTAACGAAGGCGATGACTTTTCGCCCTCCATGACACCGAGCTTACGAGGCAGCCGTTCTCTCTAGTAACCGTGAGTAGTGCGCAGGTCACCTGTCATCCATCCTCTGTCATATCTTCTTCTTCTTCTTCTTGTGCATATTCACTAATGAATGTTTGCGATCACATGACTCATATGTGTTCCGTCCCTGGCCGTATGTATTAGACTTTCCACCGTTCGTAATCCGGTCCATTGTCTTATATTGCGCAGCCACGACATCTTCTTCCTTCCTATTCCTCTCCTTCCCTCTATCTTGCCCTCGATAATCAGTTGTAATAACTGGTTCTTCGTATTTCGCATTATGTGCCCTCTTCAACGTTTCAAGACCAACGTTAATCGCTTTTTTCGCACTCGCACCGCTCCCAGAGCGCCTTAAAGAATTTTTCCTACAGTGCAGGTGTTTTATCATAAAAAAAAGGTATGCGGTTATTCTTTTCTTAATTATTAGCAGTAGTTCACGTTCACGGTTTATTCTTCGTAAGACACTCTCGTTGGTTTCTCGGGCCGTCCAAGGGATTTTCAGCATTCTGCGGTATGCCCACATCTCAAAGGCTTCTATTTTATTCATTGTGGTCACTTTCAGAATCCAGCTCTCTACGCCGTGTAGTAGTACCGACCAAATGTAACATTTGATGAATCTCACTCTTAAGTTCTAATTAAAGTCCGTATTTGTGAAGATGTTTTTAAATTTTATGAATGTGTTGCGGGCATTCTTTATACGACATCTTATTTCTAGGTCAGAAGTCCATTCTTCAGTAAGCCATACTTCAAGGTATTTAAATTTGTTCACTTTCTCGATTGATGTTCCGTCCGATGTTAGTCTCACATTTCTTAATATGTCTGGTTGGCGAGTAACAATCATGTATTTTGTTTTAGTGGCGTTTATTTTTAGGCCCATTCTCTTACTGTGTTCTCCTACCACGTTGATAAGATGTTGGAGGTCGTGCATGTTGTCAGCAATCAAGACCGTGTCATCCGCGTATCGAATGTTATTAATCCCGTTGACTTTAATACCTTTTTCAACATTCTCAAGTGCTTCCAGGAAGATTTTCTCGGAATACAAATTAAATAGCAATGGCGAGAGCACACATCCCTGTCGAACTCCTCTGCAAATTCTAACATTATTACTTTGTTCTCCATCGATCTTTATGTGGGCATATTGATTTAGGTAGAGATTTTCGATGCAGCCGTCCATATCCATTTGTTTCAGTATTGTTAGTAAGTTATTGTGTTGTACTCTGTCAAAGGCCTTCTCGAAGTCTATGAAACATAGGTATACATCTTTCCGCTGATCGTGGCAGTTTTGTACCAGTACTTGTGTTGCCACTAGTGCTTCTCGAGTGCCCAGCCCATGCCTTGCCTAAATCCGAATTAAGAGTCACTGATGTTTTGTTCACATTTTCTAAATATTCTCTGATGTATTATTTTGAGAAATAGTTTGAAGGAGTGACTCATAAGACTGATAAGCCTGTGATCTTCACATTTTCTTGCGTTGTTCTTTTTTGGCAGGGGGATGAAGGTTGATGTCAGCCATTGATCTGGGTATTGGCCGGTTTCATATATTTTATTAAAGAGTTTTTGAAGAACTCTTATGCCTCTATCATCGAGAAGTTTTAAGAGCTCTGTCGGTATCTCATCGAGACCAGGTGTTTTGTTGTTTTTCAGTGTGCGAATGGCCCATTCTATTTCTGATTTTATTATTGAGGGTCCGATTAGTTCATCTTCCGTGTCTTGGTTAAGAATTCTTTCATCTGAGAATAGATTTCTAATGTAATTCTCCCATACTACTTTCCGCGCATTGGTATCGCGTGCGATCTCGTTTTTCTCATTGGTTATCATGGAAATTTCTTTTTCGGTATATTCCTGCTGTTTCTTTCAGTTTCTTGTGCAAGTTGAAATGATCATGTAAGGTGTGCAATTTCTCAATAGTTTCACATTCTTGTTTCAACCATTCATTTTTCGCTATCCTGATCTTTGTACGTATTAACTTTTGAACTTTTTGATAGTTGTTCTTGTTCGCTTGGTTTTTGAATTTCCTGCGTTCATCCATCAGCAAAAGAATTTCGTCAGTCATCCATGACTGTTTGTGTTTTCGCGTTTTATACCCTATTAATTCTTTAGCTGTGTTCATTACGATATTTTGGGTCTCTTTCCATATATAGTTTGGGTCTCCGTCTGCTTCTATTTGTGTTGTAACTGTCTGTATCCCTCGATTTATTTCTTCACTTACAGTATCCCTAAGCTGCTTTTGTTCAGTCGTTCATAGGCAATTTTTCCTTGCGGGGTTACTTTTTTGTGTTTTGCCATTCTAATTTTGAGGCAAGCCAGAAGTAAGACATGGTCAGAGGGTACGTCTGCTCCTGGGTATGTGCAGGTTCTGATGATAGAGGTTCCAAACCGTTTGTTGATGAGGATGTAGTCTATCTGGTTACGCACTATGTTGTTTGGTTTGTCTGCTGGGGACTTCCACGTATATAGGCGGCGAGGTGGTAAACAGAACCAGGTATTAGCTATTTTCATACTCTCTTCCTGGCAGAATTGTAGTAGTCGGTAGCCTCTCTCATTTCGATCTCCCAGTCCAAAAGGTCCAACTAGGTCTTCCGATCTGCCTTTCCCTATTTTGGAGTTGAAATCGCCCATTATAATGTTCATCTCATGCTTTTTGGTGAGCTTGATTAGTTCTTTTAATCCCTCATAGAATGTTTCAATCTCCTGTTCCGTTGATTCTGTGGTAGGGGCATACGTTTGGATAACATTCAGGTTGACGGGTTTGGCGCTGAGTCTTAGGAGCGCTAATCTGTCGGAGTATGGGAAGAAGTCTATGGTGCTTGCGGATATTTTATCTGTAACAAATATTCCCACTCCATTTCGGTGGTTCCTGTTTTGGTTGCCTGAGTAGTAGAAGCGGCCTCCATTGACATTGCACATTCCGTTGTCGGGCCACCAAGTTTCTGAGACTCCCAATATATCTATGTCTAGTCTCCTAATTTATTGAATTAGATTTGCTAGTTTTCCCGCTTCAAACAAGCTTTGTACGTTCCAGGTCCCTATATTGATATTTCTGCGGGCATTTAGTTTCTGTATCCTGGTTTGATTGGCTTCATTCAAAACTGTTCCCCCCGGAGATCCGATCGGGGAACTTATTTTACCTCCGGAACATTTTGAATTGAATGTCGTCATCATGTGATTCTCTTGGGAAGTCTAATGGAGGTGATTTCCCGTTATCTTCCTCCATGAGTGTGAAATAACATTTCCGTAATTTCAGTTCTAACGGTTATACCGCCGTGACTTGGTCGCCAGAGCCTCGTCTGTTATCTAGCAGTCATATCTGCTATAATATGTCAAATGACACGCTCTTTGGCGTTAGCTACTATAGCAATAATATTCAATATAGTGCCACGTATTCGATGGCGTCATATTACTTTAAGAAAAATGTTGTACATGTTTAGGGTGACATACCAACTCATTTAAAAGAAGCCCGTAATCGATAGGATAATTGGTTTTTGAGTTATAGTTTTTTGCGATTAGCGCCCTTACTTTTCTGACAGATCCCACTAATAGTAAACATTTTATCCATTAGATTTATAAAGATTTTTTTTTATTATAAAGGTTTACATTTGTAGAAGTCTCGGATTTCTAAAGTTGATTTAGTTTTCACTTTCATCAAGTATTTACTAGCCATTTCACCGCAAATTCGCTGTTTATTTATGTTCGTGTGTGTTGGTTTTTCGGATTTTTACCGGTTTCTTACGTTCGGATTTGTTGGTTTTTCAGGTTTGCACCGGTTTCGCGCGCGTGCCCCGAACATAAATGAATTCTAATGAAATTACTTCTAGTTTAATACGTCTAGAATGCCTTGGACGACGCAACCTCCGTAATGGCGATACATTAAAATGACATCTTGGAGATGTTGGAAAATAAAGTTTCGATATGTCTATAGTGCATTCGATAAAAACAAAACCATGTAAATAGTAATAGAATTGCGTTATAGAGGCCATATTTAATTCTAATTTCCACGACAATGTAGACTTACTAAACTATAATGAATACAGTTTTTTAAAAGTGTGATCGCTCATATCTAAAAACTCGTTTATAATATACACAAATTATATATTTTTAGCATCAGAAAAGAAATGCCTTTCATAAAAATAAAAAATATATAGGGTGTTCTATTATAAAAACAACATAAACCGAATGAGCGCAATTTCAGGTACCTATTAGATTTAAAAATAGCGGATTTAAGTTTGTGGCGCACTAACTTTTAAATAACCTCGAAGTATTTAAAAAATAATATTGGAGTTTGGGCATATTGGCATTATTTGTTTTTATGGTTCCCATAGGCTTTACTATTTTGGGGCAACTTGCTGCCTCTAAGGGGGGGTTAGTATATACGCGTAATATGGAAAGCTAATCCAAAATGCATATCCAATAAACCCGTTTTTTATTATCGGATATCCTTAGGACAGCGTATAAATGAAATCAAATATCCCGGGACGTTTGCTTTGATAAATATCCATGTGATATATCTGTACTATCTATATACAGGGTGTCCGGTAACTTATGAGCCATAGAGCAACTGGTGATAGTAGATATAAAAATATGGCTTTTGAGCCAAATTTGCCCAAGTAAAATGTTAGAGATTAAAGAGATACAGGGTGTTGAAAGTGAAAATTAATTTTCAAAAAATTATGATAATTTGAAACGGTTTAAGATATCGAATTCAAAATCGGTATAACTAGGTTTTCGAGAGTGAGAAATTCGAATTTGGTGTTAATTTCAAGATACTCCCTAGAGGGCGCTTGATACGTGCTTCATGTTGAACTAATTCATCCATATTTTTTTTAACCGTGCAGTTACTAGTATTTATACTTTAAACTATAAAAGAACCTACCTTTTTACGTAAAACAGGTACTCTTGGTCAATCTCGATATCTCAAGCCGTTACCCAGATTCTAGGACTTGATGATAAAAAGGCAGAAAAAAAAACAAAATGAAAATATTGCAAAACTATTAAGAATTTGTTTTAATTCATTTTAGTAAATGTTGAAAGTGTCCACCGATTGCTTCAATACATTTTCTTAAGCTTTTTAACAAATGACGTCTCACATTTAGGAAGATATTTTGATTATCTCCTATAACAATGGCGGCTTCTTGAATTTTTTGTTCAAGTTCTTCCCGTGTATTGGATTCATCACCATATACCAAATCCTTCATGTGACATCGGTGGATTGGTCGCGGTAGCGAATTTCCTTGGCCACCGCGTAGCCCAGATATTAACCCGTTAGATTTTTATCTGTGGGGTCACATGAAGGATTTGGTATATGGTGATGAATCCAATACACGGGAAGATCTTGAACAAAAAATTCAAGAAGCCGCCATTGTTATAGGAGATAATCAAAATATCTTCCTGAATGTGAGACGTCATTTGTTAAAAAGCTTAAGAAAATGTATTGAAGCAATCGGTGGACACTTTCAACATTTACTAAAATGAATTAAAACAAATTCTTAATAGTTTTGCAATATTTTCATTTTGTTTTTTTTTTCTGCCTTTTTATCATCAAGTCCTAGAATCTGGGTAACGGCTTGAGATATCGAGATCGACCAAGAGTACCTTTTTTACGTAAAAAGGTAGGTTCTTTTATAGTTTAAAGTATAAATACTAGTAACTGCACGGTTAAAAAAAATATGGATGAATTAGTTCAACATGAAGCACGTAGCAAGCGCCCTCTAGGGAGTATCTTGAAATTAACACCAATTTCGAATTTCTTACTCTCAAAAACCTAGTTGTACCGATTTTGAATTCGATATCTTAAACCGTTTCAAAATTATCATCATTTTTCGAAAATTAATTTCACTTTCAACACCCTGTATCTTTTTAACCTCTAAAATTTTACTTGGGCAAATTTGGCTCAAAAGACATATTTTTATATCTACTATCTCCAGTTGCTCTATGGCCCATAAGTTACCGGACACCCTGTATAAATATCTACCTAACCATTTCACAAATTTCATTAATTCTTAGACGTACGTCGAGGAAGCATGGAATCAATCAAAAGCGCAAAAAGCATTACCTCGCGGCGTTCCGCGTGCTCAGAACGAAGAAGCAGGAAGGCGCCTAAAGATGATAAATCGAAACCCGATCCAAAAGTTCAAAAGGGTAAGAAATTTATAAATTTTATTAATAAAGTTTGATAAGCGTTAAGTGGGCACAAACCTTTTAATGTTTTTTTAAATATTTACAAGGTTTCGATTCTGTAAAATTCTAATATTTTGGGACTATTTGATATCGTTTTCTTTATATAGAAAATAAATTTAAGGAAAAACTAATTCATCTAATATGCAACAAACATTGTTATTTTGAAAATAATTTTTAAAAAATGTTAAATTATTTGAATGATTTATTGCCAATAATGCATATAATTAAGAAAAAATGTAAAGGATTAACAATTTATTAGTAATAGACCAACAGCGGCCTTTTATTTCCTTCAATGGTAGGCAAATATCTGAAAGAGTTAAACTTATAGCATACTTCCCAACCAGAACAAACATCTATGGGAGGTTTGGTAACGTTTCTTCTAGTCCCGATTACATATCAACAGGATGATCGGTGTTTAATAATAATAGCTTTATTGCCCAACAAGAAACCCATTTACAGAGCAATATTAAAAATTGAATATAAATAATATTGTACTCGATTCAATACAACTATATAAATTTGTAAACATAAACCACCAATAAAGGAAATACAATAAATTCAAAATTATCGCCATATTATGCACACTATCGTATACTATATTATAATAACACCAATTAATAATACATATTATTAGGTATATATAACAATTTAGTTAATGACCACCCTCGACAATCCTCCTCAGATCGCGCAAGCTCCATGTAAATATATCGCAATCTTCGCACATACTTTCAAAATTGTAACACATAAAATTTATAGGAGATTTAATCATTATATTTGTTCTTATTCTTTCACACAAAAATGTTAAATGATGTCTAGTATTTACTCTAGGTACAAACAAATTTATTTGAGATAGCAGATCAGGACAATCGATTTCACCGCGCAGCAACTTAAATAAAAACACTAGAGATGTAATTGCTCTCCTTTTTTCTAGGGTTATAAAATTATATCTGTTTAATAAAATATCGTAAGCGGTTCCTTGCTCAGGATACACTCCTTCTGATTTAAATGTTAAATATTTTAAAAATCTCTTTTGAACCTTGTCGATGTTATTTACGTGACATGCATAAAGAGGATTTCAAATCAGTGAAGCATATTCAAGCTTTGATCTGACGGAAGAAAAATATAATGTTTTAAAAATTCTTGGGTCATAAAAGTTTCTGCAGTTGGGCACGATGAAGCCTAGCATCCTGCCTGCCTCCAAAACTATGTTATTTATATGTTCAACAAAAGTCAACATCGAAGGTGAGATCGAAGGTGACGCCCAAGTCCTTTAACGACCTGGGGCGCTCTAAAACCTCACCTGAGATGGAATAGGGATACAATAGTGGCTGTTTTTTGCGACTAAAGGTCAAAATTTTACATTTAGTTGCATTAAGGTTGAGTTTATTTCTGTCGCACCAACCCTGAACCAAATTCAGTTGTTCTTGTAAGAAAATACAGTCACTAAGAGATTCAATTTGCAAAAATAATTTTAAATCATCCGCAAAAGTCAGCTTTTTACAGTTTATAATCTTATGTAAATCATTGATGAAAAGTAGAAACAGTAATGGTCCTAAGTTGGAACCTTGCGGTACACCAGAGGATGCGATATATTTATTAGATGTAAAGCCATTGTAAAAAACAAACTGTTCTCTATTTGTTAAATATGATCTAAAAAACTCCAGGGCTGATTCGTCAAAACCATACCCCCTTAGCTTGTGTAACAACAATACATGATCTGTCCTATCAAATGCCTTTGAGAAATCTGTATAGACTACGTCCACCTGTCCCTGATTGTTTAGCGCACGAGACACTAGCTGAGTTAGGCATGATAAATTAGTAACCGTTGATCTATCACTCATAAATCCATGCTGCTTAACTGCAATGTTTTTATGTATAAATTAACTAAAAACAACAAGTGCGATGTTTTAACGATGACATACTAGAAACATTTATCATACTTCCTCATTATACTTAAATATTAAAAAAACGAATAAAACCTTTTATAAACCTCGCGTTGCTAATTATTGAAAACATTTTTATTGTATACAGGGTTATCCAAATAAAGTGTGCACTATTGGTAACTTTATTATTACTAAAGATACAATATTGTTTAAATTAGCAAACTAGTAGTACTTTTACAGCTCTTTAAGATAACAATAAAAAAACTGAGCATCGTGTTTTTTTAAAATTAAATTAAAACTTTTTTAAAGGGAAACCCATATATACATATTATAGTTTTATGAGTTAAAACATTGAATTTTAAACAAAAAAGCTTTTTATGAATTTGTCCTAGGATAAAAGTTAAAGAAGTTATAAAGCCAAAACTAAAGCAGTAAATATAAATTTAGAAACTTTTTTTACACAATATGAACTTATTAGTTTTGGACTTGCATTGTCTTCATTTGTTTTGAATCACTACGTTACCTGATGAAGCTGTAGTGCAGTGAAACATGTTGTATTGTCAAATAAAAAACAGTGGAAATTTAAGTAAAAAAGTTGTTTTACTTTCTATAATATAACAAAAGAAATTAAAGGGTATTTAAGAAGAAAGGCAATGCTTTTCGAAATTAAAGTAGTTCAAAAAAAATGTATTGAGTCAACCTTAAGGGGGGAGAGGGGCATAAACCGAATGAGCGCAATGTTAGGTACCTATTAGATTTAAAATACCAGATTTAAGTGTGTGGCGCACCAACTTTAACTAAGCTCAAATTATTTAAAAAATAATATTGGAGTTTGGGCATATTGGCATTATTAGTTTTTATGGTTTCCATAGGCTTTACTATTTCAGGGCAAGTTGCTGCCTCTAGGGGGGGGGGGGGGGTGTTAGTATATACGCGTAATATAAAAAGCTTATCCAATAAACCCGTTTTGTATTATCGGAGATCATTAGGACAGCGTATAAATGAAATCAAATATCCCGGGACGTTTGCTATGAAAAATATTCGGAGAATATTCATGTGATATATTTGTACTAAGTATCTAGATATAAATATCTAACCATTTTACAAATTTCATTAATTCTTAGACTTACGTCGAGAAAGCATGGAATCAATCAAAAGCACGGCAAGCATTTCCACGCGGCGTTCCGTGTGCTCAGAACGAAGAAGCAGGAAGGCGCCTAAAGATTATAGAATTGAGGACAAATCTAAAAAGGGTAAGAAATTTATAAATTAGTTTATGATGAGCGTTAAGTGGTTTTTGAGGTTGGAATTAAAATACAATTTTTTTTAAAGGGAAACCCATGTATACACATTATGTTTTTATCAGTTAAAACATTACATTTTAAACAAAAAAGCTTTTTATGAATTTTTCCTAGGAAGAAAGTTAAAGAAGTTATAAAGCCAAAACTAAAGCAGTGAAGATAAATTTAGAAACTGTTTCTACACAATATGAACTTATAAAGGTTGAAGGCAATGACGTTTCTTCAACGGCAGTAGAGTTTTGGATTTGCATTGTCTTTATTTGTCTTGAATCATTACGTTTTAACTGGTAAGCAACTCCAGTCGTCTTCAGGTGAGTACTGAGTATTTATCTGAAGATGACTGGAGATGCTTACCAGTTGAAACGTAGAGATTCAAAATAAATAAAGACAATAAGTCCAAAACTCTTCTATAAATTATAATATATCCTAGACGGGTGACATCATAATCGTGTAATAAATTTGCAAGAAAAACTGTGAAGACCGCAGTTAAATATCTTCTTTCGTTTCAGAAGTATTGCCAAAATAATAACTTTTACCAGTTTAATTGAAGTTGGTTGTTTTCATAGTTCCGTGGTCAAGCAATCCACGACAAAAATATATTATTAAACTTTGAGATTGCGTAAGTTTGTTACTTAGTATTTCAGGGCCCAAAAACTAATTTAGAATTATTAATATAATCAAGGAAAACTTCTAATTTGGGATAATTATTCTAATATGATGTTTTAAAAAATAAACCTAGATAACCCTGAAACAAAATAAATACCTATCAAAATTAAATCAGTTGACAACTATTTTAATTTATTTATATCCATGGAAATCTGCCCATTTTGTTTCACAGCTATCTAAATTTATTTTTTTAAATACCATAATACAATTATCTTTAAATTGAAGTATTCCATGATCATGTTATTAATATGTAGTTTTTGGGCCATTGCTATAATAAGTGATAAACCTATATTATCATGAAGGTAAAAAATATTTTCTTGTCGTGGACTGCTTGACCTAGGAACTATGAAAAAATCACTTTTTCAATTACAGTGTTAAAAATGATGCTTTTGGCCATGAAGCAAACGACGATATGGAACTGCGATTTACACGTTTTATTTTACAAGTTAAATAATCTTTCAGTCATAGTTGTACCGTTTGATTTTTGGGAATAAAATAAAAAAAAAACTGTTATTATTAAAAATTACCCCATTATTGTTACAATTTATCGTGTAGTGGATGGATACGACAATTAAATGACCTACCTTTCTCTTTCAAATAAGCTTAAGTTTACTAAAATTGGATCAGTTGTTTAGAAGCTACAGCAATTTAAATTAATACGCCTTTAATTGCTTATAAAGATCAGTATACCAATGAGCCTTAAACCAAAATGATGCAGAATTGTCTAAGCTTTCTAATGATGTGTAATGATTTTCGGAGAAATTTAAAATTCTTATATTTATTTTTCAATTGTGCCCTCTTGCGGCAAATTGCGGAACTTAAAAATGATTTTCAGGTTATTCTCAGGGCCACTTTAATTACAGTTTTTTTCCCTGAGTTTCTATGCAGTAGTAGTTTCCGAGATATGGCCAGTGACCAGCCTTAATAAAACACTACTCTAATGAGAAATAAATGTTGCTATTTTAAATTAATCCATAGACGTTGCCCGCTCTTATAATTTATAAAAACGCGGCCGCCCGGGAGTTGGTTAATAAACATGGATAATTTTGTACAATGTAATGCTTATTTGTTTAAATTTAGCCACTGAACAAATATATATTTAAATCATATTGGATGTGACAATACATTTTCTAAGTATTATCATAAAAATATATAATAGTGCTTTTAACCGCAAAGAATTTAATATAACCTTTAAATTTAAAATTGAGTTGATATAAATAAAAGAAGGAAGTACGCCCAGAGTAGATTCTTGCGGAACTCCACATATAATATATTTTTTAGAACTTCGTAAATTTCCCTTTGTACAAGCTGTGTTTCGTTACATATATAATTTTGAAACCACGAATAAATTATTTCCGTTATCCCAATGTTAAACAAGAGAAAAAGTACTAAAGAATGTTTTAAGACCTAATTGCATCCCCTCGTAACTTTCTTCTTAAATAAGAAGTTTAAATTTGGCCACCATGGTGTGTCTATCATTTTGGCGATCAGAAAAACTCTTTTTCCAAACCTATTAGAAAAATTATTGGATCTTTAATACCCCCAAGAGCATTTAGATAGGTGACAGATTAATTAATTGAATGTAATCTAATAATTGTTAAAAACAAATGACAGATTATCAACGTACTTGCTTAGGATTTTTACAAAAGTCGCATTGTGATATTCTGGCGAGATGTTTAGAAGTATATTTCCAGCAGTTATAAGGTACTGTAAGTATTGCAGGGCAACTTCCCCATTTTGTGGTACTAAGCCTCCTAAAACGGATATTCTAAAGTTATAGATATCCTTAGAATATGTTGAAAGAACATTTTTGTTGGCGTTGAGACTCTTTTCTACTTTCCAGAGATGTTATTATGCTGGCTGGATTACTATTACAATCAACAGGCACCAAGGTTGCTTTGTCTAAACCTGCACGACTACCACTTAAGAGTAGTGTACTATTGCTGTAAGGATATGCCAAATTTTAATATACGGTTTCATTTGGTTGAATCAACTGAATTGTTCAACAAGTTAAACCGAGTATTTTCGCCTATAGTTATTTACTCCCCATAACATCAAATAGATTAATTAATTAAGTCCGTACAATCACTAGCTGGATGCACGGCACAGTTTCTGATTGATTTGAGTCCTTTAGTTGATTAAATCGTATATTTTTTTAATTCTATCACGATTTAATTCAAAATGAGCATTTCTTCTGATGCTGAATAATGAGACATATTTTCAGAATATATTCTAATTAATTATATTTTGCTTTCAAATTACTTTTATTATCTAAAATTAGTTAGTTCTTTGAAATGATAAAGGTTGTCAAAACGAATTTTACGTCGACAGGTCCCTTTAATTAATAACAGACCAACCTTATTTTTTAAATCTGTTATGATTGTAAGGTGACTAGTTGGTTCGACGAGTGAGAGGCATTGAGATGCGTATAAAATGTATATTTAATCTATTCTATCTTACAAAATCAGTCGTAGTTGTATATATACTAAACATAACCTTAAACTTTTAACCTTAACTCTAAACTTAACCTATGATTAAATAAATGTTATTATTTATAGTTAATATAAAATAATATACCGTCACCTTTGGTAGAGGGTTATACCCTCGACAATATCCTTGTTATTGATACTAAGGTTCGGGAATTATTATAACAGTAACATTATAAATACAACTAAAATAAGTAAAATAAGGTATAGCCTTATTTTTACCCTACATGATTATGTATTTGCGAGTTATAACGTGCATCCAGCCAGTAATTGAATGAACTATACTAACTCACTGGACACTGAATTCTCCCTTGCGTTTCTATTGGTAGGATGTCGTTTGGTTTGGTATGAACATATACCCTGTACTGACGAGAACAAAAGAGTTGTGACATCCTACCAATAGAAAAGTTTTCACTTCTTGGTGGTACTATGTAATCGGATTTGTATTTTAATATCTAACAGTGTTAAATTAAATACAACCTTATAGTAAAAGGTACTTTTAGGTGGTTTAAAATTTATTTGCTATGCGTATTATTCTTTAAAATAATTGTGATAATTATTTTTAAATTCATTCAATTCAAGCACCTTGAGTTATTTAATTGACAACACCATAGACAACACGATGAACGTAAACTTACAATAACCAGGTGTATTTTTATAAAATTTTGGTGTTGCAAAAGTTGAGCAGCACGGCAATGTAAAAATTTTGCAGCACCGTGCGGTAAAAGTTAATTTTCAACACTAAAATCGGTCCAGAAAAACGTATTTTCCTCATACTCATGTAAAGAAATATTTACAGTACACAATTGGGCAATCCAACGATGGCGACGGATGGCAAATACTGCTTTGTAATTTGTATACGTGAGTCACGTGACCATATAAATAACATTGCTGGTGATATTTAACGTATGACTGTGAGGCTTTTTGCCATTCACCGCCATGCTATATTAAATTACATGGTTTGGATTTTCTAATTTAGTTGACTTATTCTGACACTTGTCATTTTTAACTCACAGCTGTCAATTTAGAACTATGCAAAGCTATTTTTAGTTATTGGTTTTCATCACAAGATAGTTATTTACTTTATCGAACTATTAAGCATTATGTTTCATTTAAAAACAAATAATTCGTTGCAGGAACTTCCAAAGAGAAGTCAAAGGGGACATCTAAAGAAAAAACATTTGACGGAACTGAAGCAAGACCTAGTGCACTTGACAATACTCAGTCCCAACGTTCTAACAGAGCTGCAGATAGACCTACACCATCTGGCAGAGCCACATCTTCGCCTAGTACACTTGATAGAACCAAAGACAGGTCTAGAACATTTGACAAAGCTGCAGATAGACCTGCACCATCTGATAAAGCCGCAGATAGACCTATAAGACTTGATAAAACTGAAGACAGATCTAGAACAATTGACCTAGCTGTGGATAGACGTAGAAAACTTGATAGAACCGAAGACAGATCTAGAACATCTGACCTAGCTACAGATAGATCTGGATTATTTGGAAGACTTGAAGATGGACCTAGAATACCTGATCAAGATGAAGACAGATCCAGCACATTTGACAGGGCTGCGCATAGCCGTAGAACATTTGACGGAGTTGAAGATAGACCTAGAAGTCTTGACAGAACTGAAGATAGATCTGGACTATTTGAAGATAGACCACGAACCCTTGATAGATTTGAAGACAGATTTAACCCTTTCGACAGAGCTCCACATGGTCCTGGAACTTTTGACAGATTTGAGGATCGATCTGGAACATTTAGCCCATTTGCAGATAGATCTGGAACATTTGGCAGAGCTGCCCATAGCCCTAGACCATTTAACAGACTTGAAGATAAACCTCGAAAATTTAGCAAACTTGAGGATAGACCTAGATCACTTGACAGGCCGGCAACTTTTTATCGAGCTAAAGAGAGATCTGAAACATTTGAGAATAAAGAAATAAAAACTAAAACAACTGACAAAGCTGAAAACCGACCTAAAACACTTGACAGAACTGAAGATAGACTTAAAACTTTTAACAGACCAGATAACAGCCCTACAGCAAAAAAAGATGTAGAAGAGGAAGAACTTGTAAACAAGAAAATTGAATTAGATAAAAGCGGTAAAGGTAAGTTATTCTTAGACTGTTTCTAAAGCTATAAATTGTTGATTTTAAACAACTTGTAAAGAATACTATCCAGCACAATAAGGCAACTTTCCAGAGTATACCCATCGCAATGCTAGCACACTCGCCTCACCGTATGATTTAATTATTAGAACTTTAATGAGCATAACATCATTGAAGTCACAATCAAAGTCGCTGGTTAATTAATTAGTGTTTAAAATATTTATGCAACCTAACAAAAACAAAACAAGAAATTATGTCTAGCTACCTGATATCGGTCTCTTCAGGGACACCAGGTAGCAAGGCTGGTATTTTGATATACTTTGAAATCTCATACAGGATGCTACAAATTCGTGTGAGTATATTTCAAAAACAAGATAAGAATATGGTAAAATTGAGCCAAAGTTGCGTATTTTATAACATTTAGGTAGAACTATTGTTATTGAACATAATCAAGCTTTTCATAAGATATAATAATCACTCACAAAGTTTGCACGATACAACGCACAGTGAGATCTAGCTAGCAATAAGTTAAAATAAAGCGAAGTTTTCCAAAAAAATCGGTATTTCATAAAATATAGCAGATACCAAAAATTTGACAAATTACTTTCTTTGCTATGAACCAGTGATTCAATTGACGTAGAGTGATAAAATTTAAAAATATTATTGTGAAAGTTACACGTCATTAAAATTGGAGCAAAAATCATCGTCTTCTTTAACACCCTGTATATAAAATTTTCTGACAGTTAAAGAAAATCTAACATTGACAATTGTTTCCCAAGGGATAAATCTATCAACCACTTAATACCGTAGGTCGATATCATATCTGGTTCAGAAAATATTAACTGTTATATTTAGGCGAAATTTTTCTTGCTCGGAAGCAATTGACCAGTAGTTTAGTTACGCAAGTTTTCACCAGCGAGGTTCGTGGAAATTTCTGCATTGATTTTTGCTGCCAAGTAAACATACGGACTTCTTTAGAACAAATAAATTGGTCAAAAGTGATACAAAGTATAAAGCAAATAACGTGTACGCGTCTTACTGAATTCTTTATGACAGCATGGATTCACCCATATTTATATTGTTAGAAATTGATAAAAAATGAATTAATGCTATTTCAACATAAGATAAGTTATGGTATAAAAGATTAAATGTTAATATTATAACATGTAAGACATCAACTAAATGATAAGCTTCGAAATAAAACATACTCATTAAGAGATAAAGTTTGATGCAAGTCTTATATATTATATAGAGGAAAAAACGTATTTTTTATGCTTAAAAATAGCGTTATAGTTTCCAGATTCAACGTTTTATTATTTAAATACCACCGCCAAGACAATTTTTTTAAATACATATGTGGACATTTAACTGGTTTTAGAGACTTCTAAGCTTTAAACATTGTCATGTTTTTATAATTTTAACGTTTTATTATTAAAACACATCATCAATATTTTCAGTCATCCTTTCTTTACCATTATGGCTTTGGGAATTATATTTAGGATTAATTATCAAAAATAGAGGTAGGCAAAATAATCTATTAAAAAAATTTTAAAAATCGATTAATTGGGTAATCTTGAAGCAAAATCTGTGATTTGAGATTGCATCATACAGTAAGCCAAAAAGATGTAACAAATCCAAAATATAATTTTTGTAACTTCTTTTCTTGGCAGACCATATTTTACATAAATAATAAAATACTGACTTTGCTTAAATTACGTAAAACTTCTTCATTTTAGGGCTCTAGATCCTTAGGGAGACCCACGTTACGTAACCAGATATCGTCTTTTCGTTTTCTTATAAATTATAAAAGCTCAATATAAGAAAATGTTACCGGGTCTCCGTTTATTATGTTATATTGATATATCTATGAAGGTAATATTTTTACAATTTTAGTTTCACGTCGGGAAAGTAAAGCGACGACAAAAAGTTCTATAAGCACATGCCATTCCATCATATGTTCAGAAGAAGCACTAGAAAAGCGCAAGATTTCACGAACAGATCATACACGTGGCGAAACATCTCAACCCGTTGCAGAGGTTATAGAAGGTAAGACGTTCACGCATTAATTTAGGGGATGCTATGGATGCTGCAGTCCCTCTTCCCAAAAGACCTCGCAAGTGAGACTCAAATTATTACAATCTTATGAGTTTGTAACGACTTGTGAAATAAGCACTTTTTAGTCATCAAATAACTATTTAAAGTGAAATATCTCAGCAGTTATACTTTTCTTAATTAATAGAAGAGTTTTGGACTTGAATTGTCTTTATCTGTTTTCTAAAACACAACTTTTTAACTGGTAAGTATCTCCCAGTCATTTTTAGATGAATATTCTCCTAACAACTCTTTTTGGCTAACTTATATACCGTTTGCATCTTTGGCATTCGTTTATGTTTATTCCTTAGTTTATTTGAACAACAGAGAGGTTTAGATAGATTTAGTTTGGAAAATCAAATCTTTACTAAATATTTTAGTTTGAATGATTCGCTGTTCAGCAAAGTTATCTTAAATAAGATCCGTTTAAAAAATGTACATGCAATAATTTATTGCTTTTTCTTTTCTTGTTTTATTTTTTTTTCAAGTATAACTTACATTGTTTAGATTACATATTTAAAAAAGTTCAATTATTTTGTAGGAAGGCCAAAGTATATACCACCTGAAAAAATATTAAGCGATGCTAATAAGGTAACAGAACCAAAAGATGCTAAAAAAATAACTGAAAAATCTCCAGAGCTATTAAAGAGAGAAGAAATGATATGCCCTGTTGATGTCGATAAAGTAACCGGAGAAGAAGAAAAAATTCCACCTGAAAGAGTGAATATCCCGGCAAAAGATATTGATGAAATACCCAAAAATACTACAGAGTTACTAGATAATGCCCTAGAGGTACTAAAAAAAGATACAGAAAAAGAGTCAGTAACTGGAAAATCTATAAGACAACTTACAGAAGAGGAAAGAAAGCTTAGTGAAAAACAGCCTGTGTTAATAAATGATTTAGATAACGTACCTATATTAAAGGAATATGCTGAAAGGGTAGGCGATAAAAGTTCGAAACAAATAAAAAAAGATGAAAGTAAAACCTTTAAAAAGGCGCCTGCATTAGCTGAAAAAGCTGCAAAGGCATTACAAGAAGATAGTGATACCGACACTGCTCCTGAGTTAAAAAAATATTTAGATACAGTAGGAGATGAAATACCTCTAATAAAAAAATCCGAAAGTACGGAAAGTCTTGAAATTTCCCAATATGATAGTCTGGAGGGAAGTAAAGCAGAGGATCATATTACTGATACATCTACTGCCACGGGTGAAGTAAGAAAAGAAATAATTTCTAAAAAAATTGATGAATTTGAAGATAAAGAATCAGTAACTAGGGTTGAGAAAAAATACTCTGATGATGAATTCAGAATTCAACTACCATTTAAAAAAGGAGATAGGGCTTTTGTCAATAAAAAGGAAGATGAAGCATCCTCTGAAAATAAAATTATGGTATGGTTTAACTTTCTAATATTCATTTTAAAATATGCATTATTTTGCTTGATATCAGCTCTGTTCTTTCATTTAGCGCCAACTTTATTAAATCAATTGACATAAAAAAAATGTATAATGTAGAAAGGTATTTCATCTGTTAACAATTTGTTTGTTATTTACAAAATGGTTATTGATGTTGTAACAACAACAAAACATAATTTTTACAGGGTTTTATGCGTGTCCGCAAGTAACTTTTTTATTTTTCACGACACAAAGTTTGTTCCTTTTTATAAATAATCCGTGTCATTTGTACTGCGTAAGTTTTCAAAAATTGTCGCGAAACATTGGGAAATAACTGTTCATAATTTTCTTGCGTACCCGTTATTATTAATTTATAACGACACGAGGCTGCAGTGCGTACTATGCCCTCAGCTGGAAAGCGCATACAGTACTTAATAACCACGTGCTCAGCTAAAGCCGTTTTATTTAAGAACGATTCGTATTTTCATCGAAACATCGTGTTCTTACAACTTGACCGGTCGATACACGACACACCGAGCCGACTAGCCACTGCCAACCGACCATCTGTAAACAGTAAAGGACCATTTATAGATCACAACGTCCACCGTTTACCCTCGCCAACTTCACCGTTATATAGTGTCGCACATTCTGGTCATGATACATACATTACACTCTTTTTTATATAAACTGTTTTAATGCATACCGGGCCATCTTTACGAATTATTTATTTTCTTAACGCGCTCCCATTAAGATTACCTCAAATCCACACAACATTACCGCGAACTTTTCTAAATTAAACCCGTCAAAGATATAGCCGGTATCATTTCAGTTTAATAATAAAACACATTTACGCGAGCATACACGCATGTTTCCCTCCTCTCTCTTTAGTACCGTCATTACTAGTTAAGTTTTTCTAACTCTTGTAGGTTTTCAGATTTTAAAACTACGAAAAAATAGGTCTAATAATGTCATCTGTTATGACTATTCGCTTGGCAATACAAAAATATTTTATAACCGATTGTTTTATTTAATTATTACATTCCGAAATTGTCTTTTTCAGCACGCTCAATAGGAGCATCAGGTAGTCGTGTATTGCGTACTTGACCGCGTGATTTCAACTGAAAGCGCCTTACAATGTTATCAGAAAAAAATTTCACACCATGTAGGATTGTGTAAAAATTGATGTAAAATCCGATGGCATATAAATTTAGTGCTTTTAAATTAGCAGTAAACTCCAGAAGAAAATACAGTTTTTGTTTACCGTTACGATAAATCTGTTAAAGTCACTACACCTTGTATCGCCGCTAGTGGTAAATCATTAATAAAGACCTAAATGCAATATTATATGAGTCATAAAAATCAGGGTAGGATTTACAAATACCATAAAATATTACCTTAAATTAAGATCATACCGTGTACAATATGACTGATTGATAAGTCAAGTATCTGGATAAACACATTATCTTTTTAACACCACTGTAAGTTATTATTTACACGAAAAGAATTGCATGTGTGTTAAAATAAAAAATTAATAACTCTTCTAGATTTCGGCGTCCTTAATTAAGAATTAACTTGAAAAGCGAAAATTATATTTCAATATCACTGATAGGGACATATATTTAAAATAAAAAAGTTTTGTCAAACTGTAAAATAAACGGACAATTCACAAGACGCACAAAATTTTATTATGACTGAACATTTTTTGTTTTAAAGATTTGACTTTGACATTTGGCAACAAACATAAACTAAAATACAGGGTGTCCCGTAACTAATGGGCCGTAGAGTAACTGGAGATACTAAACATCAAACTAAGCCGATTATGTCATATAAGTTTTTTCGGATTGTTACTCGTTCTAGAGATACAGGGTGTAAGTAAAAGTTTATTCTTGAAAATTAGCCATAATTTTAAAACGGTTTAATGAATCAAATTGAAAGTTGGCAATATTATGTTTTTATGAGCAAGGTGACCTTCTGGCATATGTCACCCATCTTTGGAGCAACACCATCGAACATCATGGAGAATCCCGGGCTGTTGCACTGGACATCTCTAGGGCTTTTGATCGTGTTTGGCACGATGGGCTTCTAAGTAAATTGCGATCCTACGGTATGCCTAATGGATTTTGTTTATGGTTAACCAGCTTCCTTAAGAACCGTTCTCTGCAAATGGCGATTGACGGGTTTCTCTCAGACACCTTCACCATCAATGCCGGTGTTCCTCAAGGGTCCATATTGTCGCCTACCCTCTTTTTACTGTATATTAACGACCTTCTAGTGAAAACCCAAAATCCAATTTATAGCTTTGCTGATGACAGCACACTTGTCTCATCTTCGCAAGCAGCATGAAGTATTGCGCCTCAACAATGACCTGGAAGAAATCTTAGCTTGGGGTGACAGTAACCAAGTCGAATTTAATGCTAAGAAAACCCAGGCAGCAGTCTTCTCCAAAAAGGTTAACATTGCAGAACCGGATATAGTCATGGCGGGACACGCAATTCCCCTGGCACCGTCTATTAATTTGCTGGGGGTCAATCTGGGAGGTAATATGTCTTGGCATGATCACGTTGCCGCAATTGCCAAGGCAGCTGCACAGAAACTTGGTGTACTTTTCCGCACCAAAAGGTTGTACACACCTCATCAACTTTTGACACTCTACAAAGCCCAGATTCGACCATCATTAGAATATTGCTCTCATGTCTGGAGCTCTGCACCCAAGCACACCCTTCGGCTACTGGATTCCATTCAAAGGAGAGCCGTTCGTCTGATCGGCGACCCCGAGCTAACCAAGACCCTCGATAGCCTGGAGCATCGAAGACAGGTTGGTGATTTGGCTCTCTTTTACAGATATTTCCATGGCAAGTGTTCGACTGACATTGCCCACTTGATTCCACCTAGAGCAATGCAAAACAGAAATACACGGCGAACCACTGCCGCTCATCCATATGTTGTTCAGCTTAGTACTCCTCGAACTTCATTGTTCAAGAATTCTTTCATCTGGAGAACGTCATCTTTGTGGAATGATCATCCTGAGGTCGTGTTTCCCAATGAATACAATCTTCAACGTTTCAAGACCAACGTAAATCGCTTTCTTCGCACATGCACCGCTCCCAGAGCACCTTAAAGGATTTTTCCTACAGTGCAGGTGTTTTATCATAAAAAAAAAAGAAATAAGACTTTGTAGAAATTTTCAAGTTTCAAACTAAAGGCCGCTAGTTGCATAAACTAGGCTTTATAAATCTATGATTTTTTTTCTTACCTGTGATATTAAGTATTTTTTAATTATTGTTTCTTAAAAAGGGCATTTTCTGAGTCAAAAATGTGTACTTGATTGTTCTTAATATCTTTAACGGTTTTCGAGATATTTTCCTTTAAACATCCCAAAGCATAAAAAAACATAGTAAATAATTAAATTACCAAAAAAAACAAAAGTGACAATTCGAAAAAACGTATATGACATAATCGGCTTAGTTTGATGTGTAGTATCTCCAGTTACTCTACGGCCCATAAGTTACGGGACATCCTGTATATTTAAAAACGAATCCATTATACATTTATTTTTGTAAGTATAAATGGCCTTCTAGGATTCGAGGAGGGGTGAGTGGAACAGAATAAAGATGTGTTCATTAAAAAAAAATTTGACGTTTACCACTTTAAACCAACTGTAGCCGCGAAGATAACCCACATAGTAACTGATTTTTGTCGTTTTTAATAAGGCTTGACGTCTTGTCATGATTTGACAAAGAAAAAACTACCTCTCTTACTCTCCTCGAAACGGTTATGAAATACAGTATTATTTTTATTTTATTTTTGTTTATTTGTAATTTTTTCATGTGTCGCTAAGTATCTAAAAAAGTGAATACAATCTATCAGATACATGTATATCCATAGCATTCAATATTGAAAAGTATCCAAGTCGCACATCACTACCCTACACTGATTCTGACCACTGTCCACCAGGAGGTGTTTTTTTATTTATAATGGTTTTCTAGAGGCACGTGTCTTAAAGCTTTGATGTGTGTTAGGGCGTTTTGGTAAAAGTGAAGGATCAATTTAAAATGTTTTTCTTTTATTATTTTCAAGTGGAAATTATTTTATCATTCCCATCTACCAAAAATGACTTTTATGCGTATAATTATTTGAGGTATTCCCATGTAATACCTACTGGGTAAAAAAATCTTTAGTTCATATATTTTCATTATTATTCACTATAATTTTGGAAAATATATTTGTTTTTATTGTGATTGATTGACATGATTAACTATATTAATACATAAATGATCAATCAGAGGAATACAGATTCCGTCCCTGGAATGTAATATTGAGATCCGATTTCTAATTATTAATAATATGTTTTTATTATGTGTTCTTCACAATTCTATTTATGAACGAAAACATCTACAACATGTTTACGAAATGGGCTTGCCTGTGAATAAATAAATAGCTTTTCAATTTAACTAGGAAGAAAGAAGCAAGTTTTGTTCTTTATGTCAAATTTCAAAACTGCCTACACGTTTTGATTAAAGACCATCCTTGGGGCAAGCAGGTTAAAATTTAGTAAGCTAGACAGTCAAAGCACAATTTAATAACAAATGCATAGTCAACAACTGGTTAAAATTAGTGTCTGTTTAAAGGTTAGAGACTATGACGTTTCTTGAACGGCAGTATAGTTTTGGATTTGCATTGTCTTTATTTGTTTATAATCACTACGTTTCAACTGGTAAACATCTCCAGTCGTCTTATTCACCTGAAGACGACTGGAGATGCTTATTGCTTACCAATTGAAACGCAGTTGTTAAAATCATATATAACAGACGATACTAAGATAAATGCAATAATTATAACATAGTAAACAAAAGTCAACACATCTTCTCGACGTCGCCCAAGTTAACTGCGTAATACCGTTTCATCAAAAAAAAAATGTAAAATTGATGTCTACTAACAAACTTAAAATTAAAATATTTGAAGTAACGAGATTTGGGAATTTCTAAAAATAATGCGACTATTTAAATTTTTTAATGAAATCTAGTTTGGCTTAGAGTTTAATTTATACATATTAAAGATTTGTTCTTTCGGGAGAAAATGATATACAAGGTATGTTTATTCGTATTTTGTGTGCTCCCTGTATAAGAAACTAAATTTGTGAATATAATTTATTTTGTAAGCAAAAACTTTTATAAAACATGTGTTTTTTCATATCTTGTACATTTTGGTCCATTTATCCTTTTTTAAACACCATCGGCGGACATACGACATACTGTATATTGATTTTTCGATATTATTGATATTTTTCAAATGGAATATTTTGATATTTTTGCATAACAATATACGAATATTTTTAAAAACTGGCTATAGGCTTATTATTTGTATACGAAATACGTTTTACCAATACAATAACAGAGTTTTATTGAAAAATAGTGCCCATGGATATAAATATCTTATAGCCCCAAGGATTATTTTGCAATCAGTTTTTACCGATCCTAATTTAACCGGCCCATCCCATGCTCATAAAGTTTTGACACACACATATGCGCGGCATGGCGAAAAACGGTGCTTTAGATTTATTGTATGTGTTACAATGTTGATCTGCGTACACAAGCGAAGCACTGCGCATCGGACTCGATGCTAATTCTCCGCATTTCGCCTTACGGTACCACGCATAAGTGCGATACAAACTTAAGAACTTCACATAGACACAGCGCGTCCAACTCGTGAAACTACCGTGGTACTGCAGGTCTTTTACGTTTTTTTGAAGTTTTCTTCCCAGTTTCTTTTCAGTTTTAAGTAAAATTAGTTTTTCTACTCCTCCATGGTTATTATCTGTTTTCTTTAAAATCAACTCACTGGAAAAATGGGCTACACCAGGTAACTGAAAGGATATAAATTCATATCCATCCGTTTTACGATATAACACAGACCAATCACAATGGTCAAATCATTATAACTTGAGAGAGATGACAAAGAAACAAAATTTATACATACATTTTAGGCGTCGTTGTATGACACTTAAATAAAAATGAGTTTAACAATATATTTCAAGAAGATGCAAATCGGTCAGCTTTGTTATTTATCATTTGAATCAAAACATTTTTCCCAGATTCTATGCATACGCCAATTTTTATAAAATTGATATTATTATCTAAACAATATAAAACCATACTCTTTTTTTAACACAATAATATATTGACATGTACTTTTTAAGACTCTTAGATGACAGTCGTTGTCAAAAACTCAACACATAATGCCAGCCATCTAATTGCACAGGCAACACGTCTAAAGCACCTGCAAGGTTGCTTCGTCTCTTCCGTCGTCTTTGTTTGCCCAAAGATATTTGTTACAGTCGGCCATGCTACTACATTTTTCGTTCCGCAAAACTGTCTATCTATAAAACCTACCAACTTAGAATTGAATAAAATAATACAATTAGTTAAAACGGATAAGACTTTCTGACGCCTTAATATCTCTAGCATGTACGTCTTGACACCACTTATCACAGCTTAGTATTTCTATAACTGAGATAAAATCTGGAATACACTTAGAACTAATGGTTACCTAATTTAGGGTGTGTGTGGTTACCGCTGCTATCTAATAATTAGTTGACCAAAACTTCTTATTGTCAAATTCGCTTTTATAATTCGCTTTCTTGCATTGTAATTGAATTACTACTTGTTATTGATGGCAATATTTTTTATTTAAATCTTGATGTTGCACTCGTATATTAATTTCGGTTTATCTAAACTGTGAACACTCCCTGGTAACGCAAGTAGGAGTTAAACTTTTTAATCTGGCACTTGAATAATTTTTTTTGATAGACCTCTTCAAACATTTTTTTATTAGTTTTGTACTTTTTTGATTTTGACTATCTAAAGTCTTACGGGTTTTCTTGGACCTTTTACTTTTCTATTTGTAGCGTCCAGTACAGTTGCTACTTGCCGACGAGCATATTGAATAACTTGATACTTTCTATTTTTCCCCATTGTTTAAACATTTTGGCACTAATAGTCTACTAACTAACAAACACTACACAAATAAACTCTTGACATGTACTTTTTTAAATTCTTAGATGACAATCGTTGTCAAAACCTCAACAAATAATACCAGCAATCCTATTGCACAGCCAAAACGTTTAAAGCGCTTGCAAGATTACCTCGTCCTTTCCGTCGCTTTGTTAGCCCTAAGCTGTTTGTATTTGCCTTTGTTGATATTTTGTGATGTATATAATTTTTCACAGCGATTTTCTGATATGTTCAACGGAGCCCTAAACCGAATCGGCCTAAAACATTTATTATATGCAATAGAAATAGAAAAATAACTGTTAAATTTCCCTTAAATGGTGAAAAGTGAACATAAGAACGTAAGAACCAGAATAACCAAATAAAACAGACAAAATGATAAGATTTATAGAAAAAATTAAAATAAATTTTTTAAGTTTATCTTATGTCGTTGTTATGTCTTTGTCAATTTCGTAGGCGGTTTAGAGTTTATAGCCCTAATAAATATATTACTTTTTGTCTGTTTTTATGCACAATGCTGAATGTGAAAGAGATAGATATAAACCTGATGTCTTTAAAGTAATTTTGTGTAAATGTAAGAAATTACCCAAATTGACAAATATTTTGCTGTGTAATATGATCATTTAATTGTTTTTTTTATCATTTTTCTCGCAAACTATCATGTTTAATTTAAATAGTTTTTTTAATTTTTAGTTAAGGTTCATTAGTTGGGTCGTAGAAAATATATACTGTACAACGTCCATAACGCGTTCAGATGTTTGAGCACTTCGGCTACGACATTGTCAACCAACTCTGGACAGATAACTTTTAATTTATATATTTGTTGTATACCGCTTGAAATTGTTAAGGAAAGAGAAAGAATTGGTAGTTGTGGCATATAATTTCATTAATCGAAAGCATACTGCTATGTTACAGTGTACACCATACAACTCCATTAATTTGTTGGTTTTAAATGATAATAAATTTGTTTTATAAGAACACAACGGGTTTCCCGTATTAAACTCTTTCGCTCAACATATTTGGGCTCCATTTTTAGGTATGCTGATCGATGCAATATCTTGGTGAAATCTTTCTCCATTCTTACCTATCTGATATCTGTATAAGGATATATTAACTCATTTTTTTTAAAGGGTTTTATTTCTGCAGACATAAATCAAGAAGTGCGGCTTTTGTCTTCGAAAGGTTCAAGTCACGCACAGAATCGCTTAATTCAATTAAGATGATTAAGTAATGTTAAGAAGACGAATCACGAGATATAGGTGGCCTGATGGAGAATCTCCACCAGAGGCTGGAGGGTCTGTTGGAGATTCTTCAGAAAAATATAACTTTCAGTACGCTGGGAAAGGGTAATTAGATGTCATGGGGCACTGATCTGATTGCCGAAGGAGTATTGGGTAATGAATGCAGCACATGATTTTGTACAGTCCATAAGTATTTTTTATGATTGGAGATAAAGAATAGCGGTGCGGTTTCGCAGTAATGTTACCACAAATATAATAAAATTTAACAGTTTAATTCACACAAACTTCGAATTTTTGTCAAATTAAATATGTTAAACGCAAAATGTAATAACTAACAAAATATTTTGGAATATTTCAGGGATTTTTAACTGTCTACAAGTAAAAAAAGTTTAACCGTATACAATAATATAGTAAAGTAGTATAACCAATTTAAGTACAATTTGACAAAATACTTATTTATTTTATGAGGACAATCTTTATGTTTAACAGTGATTAGTAGATAGTCTTTTAAGATAAAAATAGTCATAGAAATGTATTATTTTAGGATAAAGCACAGCGCTCAGACTCTTCTTTAGAGTATTATGGTGCTGTTCCTTCGGATGAGCAACTATCTGATACGGAAAAAGACAAAGATCAGGAGAAAAATGGAAAAAGATTTAAAGATAAGGTATAAACATTTTTATTTACAAATTTAGTTAAAATCTATAAGTAATTAACAAAATTAATTTAGAAAATAGAAGAGCGACGCGCCATCCCCGATAAAATAGATATAGAAGCAAGAGCAACACGTACATCAGAAGAGGAACGCGTTTACCCTAAGTATGCTGATATTAAAGAAAAGGAAGAAGAACGGGTCCTTGGAAGACCAATGGGCGAATGTCAGGCAAGCTGTAACTTGGTTCAAAGTAAAAACATTCAGCTAGAAATTATGTTAGATGCCATAGATATTGAGAATTTACTCACGAGTGAGAGTGAAAAAGAAGTTACAGAATCAGGACAAAACGAATTGGTTTATAAGGAGAACAAAGTCACAAAAGCAGAACCAGAAATATTAGATGGATGGTCAGAAGAAATAAAAATAAATATATTAAAGAAAGATGATAGTGAAAAATCTGCTGATATTGTTGAAGAAAAGAAACAAGAAAGGATACCATTAGATAACTCAATGAATGAATGCCAAGCAATATGTAACCTGGTTCCAAGTAAACAAATGCAACCAGAAATTATTTTAGATACCATAGAGTTTGAGAATATACCCATGGACATAATTAAAAAAAAAGACAGTGTTGAATCTGCCGAAAGTTACGAGTATGCTAATATTGTAGATCAAAAGAAAGAAGAAGGGTTACTTATTGGAAGACCAATAGGTGAATGCCAAGCAATATGTAGCTTAGTTCCAAGCAAACAAATAAAACCAGAAATTATTTTAGATACCATAGATATTGAGAATGTATCTGTGGGTATAAGTGGGAAAGAATTTATAGAACCCGATCGTAAAAGACCAGAAAAACTAAAAATAAGCATATTGGAAAAAGACAGTCTTAAAACTGCTGAAATATCCGAATACGCTAATATTATAGAAGAAAAAGAAGATGGAAGCAGATCATCTGGAAGACCGATGGTTCCAAGCAAACAATTACAACCAGAAATTGTGTTAGATTCCATAGATCCTGATAACTTACCAGTAAATGTAAGTGAGAAAGAATTTATAGAACCAAATGCTCAAATTTCCAAATATTCTGATATTGTAGAAAAAAAGGAAGAAGGAAGACCAATAAGCAAATGCCAAGCAATATGTAGCTTGCTTCCAAGCAAACAAATACGACCAGAAATTGTATTAGATACCACAGATCCTGAGAATGTCCCAATAGATATAAGTGAGAAAGAATCTATTAAACCGGACACCCTCAAAGATTATATAAAACAAAAAGAACTCATTTCTAAAGACCACAAAGTCGCAAAAAAAAATATATTAAAAGTAGACAGTGTTCAATCTGCTCAAATATCCGAATATTCTGATATTGTAGAAGAAAAGGAAGAAAGAAAAGTATCATTTGGAAGACCAATGAGCGAGTGCCTAGCAATTTGTAGTTTATTTCCAAGCAAACAAATACAACCAGAAATTATTTTAGATACCATAGATCTTGAGAATGTGCCCATGGATGTAAGTGAGAAAGGGCAACAAATATCTGAAATTGGGGTTAAACAAATTTGCGATGATAAAGAGATACAGGTTATTGAGTCAGATGAAACGGAAATCGTTGATAGCCCTTATTTATCATCAAAAAAAGGAGTGGATTTTGTTGATACTACTGCTGATAGTTCTAAGAAATTGAATTTGTCGGAAGATATAACTCTTTTACAAGAAATGGAAAGCAGAAATAAAGAATCCAACATATCCATAAATGACTATCATCCCAGATCTCAGGACATATTACCAGCATTTACTAAAACACGAAAGGAATCATCTTTGTTTATTGGGTTTAAGGATGAGGCTACGGAGACAAAGAAAGCTGACCATAAGTGTATAGCTGCGTGCCGAAATGCCAAAGAAAGACCAACAATTTTTGGAGAAGAAACGGGAGGTATTGTTATGGGTAATGACACAGAAACACCTCACGATTTAATACCACCAGGATATTATTTACCTGATGATATGACTCCTAGGCAATTAACGCCACAGTGGGCAAATATACCAGAAACAGTAATTATTGAACAAGGCAATTTATCTCTATCTGAAACCACTGAACCGCTAGTATTGGAAAGTGAGAAAGCAATTTGGATAGTTCCAACGCCAGAAGAAGAAATTCTAGAAGCACCAAGAGGTATATCTATTCCCAGATTAGAACAAGAATGGGAGACTGATACAGAAACATTTGCAGAAGATCACGATCAATTTGGAATCTCAGATGAAATAAAAATGGGAAACGTTATGTCGAGAGTTTTGTCTGGTCAGGTAGTAGGTTTGCCACTTTCAGGTTCCTTATTGGATCGTACATCTCCTCATACCCTTTCTGAGGCCATTTATCAACAAAAATTCTCATCAAAAGCCTGTAAATCTTACTGCGCAAAGAAAAAAACCGATAAAGACATCGGAGATGAAGGTCCGCTTGAAACTGTAGAGGATGTAAGCGATATAAATACTGATTCGGAATTTACTGAAGAATTTTATGATACTCAAGCCATAACGGAATTTGCAGACCCATTATTCGTAGAAGCAACTGACGAAGCATATCCGAATGATTTTGATGTATCTAAGGAGGCTGATATAGAGGAAAGTCCTCAACAAATATTTGAGACCGCGCATTCAGTTGAACCTGAAAAATTAAATAGGGATGTAGATAATTTAAAAGAAGCAAGTACAGAAGAAACTTATGAATCTAAAATAGATGAAATAGCTGTTGCCCCAGAAGAAATCTTTGTCACGGCAGAATCAATCAAGGATGAACCTAAAATACTAAAAGATGATATACAGGATTCGAGACACGCTATGAAAACTGTACAATTTAAGGATGATTCTAAAAAACTTATTTCAGGAGAAAATGTTTCTATAAAACCAGATGTGGATCAAAATAATCCAATTTTAACAGAATTTAAGACAAATAAATTAGATGATGAATTTAAGGATGCACCCAACTTAATTATTGAAATTCCGTCAGATTTATCTGATTTGGAAAAAATGGCATTAGATAAAAAAAGTGTTGGTAAAAAAGAAGGAGATGTTGCAGAAGAAAGTGAAGACAGTTTAGCACAAGTAATAGCACCTAGAAAGTTTTTATCATCTTCTGACGTTACATGTGTTTCATCGATATCAGCATTTTCTGGAGTGTATGAACAAAAATCTTCCAAAAAGTATCAAAAAGATATTCATCAAGGTGTTGATGAAGAATTCGCAGATGCCCAATCAATTTTGGAGGACGGTCAATTTACAATATCGCAACATACAGCAAAGAAGGCTAAACACCACACTATTCCACAAACTAAGGCTACAGAAACTGTATGCAAATTACAAAAAGTTTCAGTGGAAACAGCACCCAAAAAAGTATCTACTAGATATGTCGAAGCTATTGAAAATATGCCACTACCGAAACAAGTTAAAGTTACCCCACTATATGCAAATTGGTTTTCAAAACCATCCGTATTTTCTAACCCTCCACAAGAAATACATATATGTACAGCACCATGTGCGCAAGTATCTAACGCTAAAACTCCTGCTAAAGTGGCTGACAAATCAGTTAGTTCAATAGCTGAAACTGAGGCCTTGGCAACATCAACAGAAGCAGAATACAGAGAAACGCAGAAAAATGTGGCCACTTCAACGGTGGATGTAATTGAACTTACTAAATGTTTGCAACAATTGGCAGCACCATCTAAAAAAATATGTCATGGAAAGTGCGCACAGATCAACAAAGATGAAGAATTGCATCTACTACAAGATGAATTAGTAGTAAGTACAAAGTTACCGGTTAATTTGTAATAGTATATATCATACCAAGCCGATGTTTTATTACCGTATAGACTTTGAAGAAATTGGATAGATAGCCAAGAAGCAAAACGCCGATTGCAGTCGAATCTCGACATTAATTAATTAATTAATTAATATAACTTTTCACCAAAGTTAGTATACTCTTTATTTACAACCCTTTTTACTTTTCTATGTATATATTAAAAGCATGTTTAAGTATTTTAATTTGTCCTAACGGATTCAATTTTTGACGCTATCCAAATATTGGTAGCTAGATTGATACAATATATTTTCTGTTTTATTTGCTATGGTTACCCCGGATGAAAAATAGTACTTTTCACTTCTGGCTGAATATTTTCAACCAGGTTAACCCAGGTAACTAAGTGTAATGGTAAATTTGTAAAGTGTACTTGACAAGACAATAATATTAGATGATGCAACTTCCTACCAAATATTTTTTTATTATGTCAGAAATCTAAGCAGTCAGATAAAGATTGATATATAATGTATCATGCTTTAGGGCAGGGATGGCGAACTTTTATACATTTACGTGCCGTTTTCCCCAAAGAAATGTTCAATATGGCCATGATGTGCCAACAAATAACCTTGACTTAAGGGTTAGTGGAAAAAAAAATGTTGATTGATACGCCAGCATCAAACGTATAGCCCACTACCCCAAAATTGATTTTGTAGCGAAGATTATGAATCTGAAAACTCTTTTTCTCTAAAACGCTTAGTTTTTCAGGTATTTCTTCTTAAATTAACGTTTCCGAGTCCCAGGTGTTCTCTCCATCGTGGCTTCTAGATTTTAAAAAACTTTTGGGGATCTCCATAGTATAACATCAATAATTATGTATTCCAGAATTAGGGGGGGAAGGAGAACAATAACTTTTAGTACATAAACGGGCTCACATATGCCAAAAAGAAAATAATTTTGAAGGCTAGGGGGAAGAGGGAAATACTTCATTTGCCCCCCTACCCCCACCCCTATAGAAGCCCTGGGCGGTGACAGTTCAAAAGCACTACACAAATAGCCTATTTTAAACTAGAATATTGTAAGTAACAAATGTTAATTAAAAACCACAGAAAATGAAGTTTTTTTTTGCCTTTTTAATAAAGAAGGGTAAACGCTAATAATTACAATAGAACGACATAGTGATCAGTCCCAAATTGCTACCATTATGCATATATTTCAAAAACTAAGCGTTTTCGAGAAAAACCAGGTTTAAATTCATAATCTACGCCCCAAAGACGTCTTTTCTGAAAAATAATCAATTTTTTTATGGTGGGTGGTATAATAAATATTTACCACATAAATTCCTTAATTCATGCCGTGCCCAAATTATTTTATCGCTTGCCACGTGCCATTAGTTCGCCGTCCCTGCTTTAGGGTATTCTTTTATATTTTAGAAGCAAAAATTGTTGTAAATAAAATAGTATACAAACCAGAGCTGGACAAGGCACTTAAAAAAAGTGCTCCGAGCACCAAGCCTATTGGTAAAGTAATTGCCAGATCAAGTACCAAGCGCTTTGGAAATTCTAATTGCCTAAGAAAGTAATTTTGAGGGCTTGCAAGCACTTTAAATGGCTTGAAATGCGAAATGCAGTTACCAAGCACTTTTTATAAAAGGCTTGACTTATCAATTACCGAGCACTGTATTTAAAAGTGCTTACAAGCACTGTGCACCAAGCACTGTTGTGCTTGAAGCACTTTTTTAAGTACTTTCGAGGCAATTACTGCCAGCTCTGATACAAACCTAACTCGATGAAAAGGGTCTAGACAGTTGAAGTTGATGTTTCGCGCTTTGGTCAACTAACTAATTTCCATAACACTTACCACATCGGTTTATAATAAACTTATGGCTTATTTAAATTTTTTAAAAAATATTTTTTGAATGTTACGTCTACCAATGATGGGATGCCATAAACATGTCGTGTCTAACAATGGCACTTGATGTTTAAACAGTAGACCATTTTTCTTTTCAATCGTCAAATCCTAGCCCTATTAATGAGCCATGATATGACGAAAGTAGTTAATGTTATTTTATCTCACAGTTAAATTTGCTATAACCCAACATTAGTTTTACATTTAGTTTACTGTGCAGGATCCTACAAATTCGTATGCGTACACGGGGATCGCGAAAACGGTTAAATTCGAAAAAAAAACGTTATTTTCAGTTTTGGTTCTTAAATTTTGACACCTTAATTTTTGACTTGGAAGACAAAAAAAACTTTTTCACTGTCGTTTTTTATGTTCTATGAGATTGTGTTATAAGTTCCAGATTCGACGTTTCGTTCTTTGGGTACCACACAGCACACTTGTCTCATCTTTTACCTTGACTCCCCAAACATCCGCTGCCGACACACATCTTCGCAGGCAGCATGAAGTATTGCCGCCTCAACAATGACCTGGAAGAAATCTTGGCTTGGGGTGACAGTAACCAAGTCGAATTTAATGCTAAGAAAACCCAGGCAGCAGTCTTCTCCAAAAAGGTTAACATTGCAGAACCGGATATAGTCATGGCAGGACACACAATTCCCCTGGCACCGTCTATTAATTTGCTGGGGGTCAATGATGATCACGTTGCCGCAATTGCCAAGGCAGTTGCACAGAAACTTGGTGTACTTTTCCGCACCAAAAGGTTGTACACACCTCATCAACTTTTGACACTCTACAAAGCCCAGATTCGACCATCATTAGAATATTGCTCTCATGTCTGGAGCTCTGCACCCAAGCACACCCTTCGGCTACTGCATTCCATTCAAAGGAGAGCCGTTCGTCTGATCGGCGACCCCGAGCTGACCAAGCCCCTTGATAGCCTGGAGCATCGAAGACAGGTTGGTGATTTGGCTCTCTTTTACAGATATTTCCATGGCAGGTGTTCGACTGACATTGCCCACTTGATTCCACCTAGAGCAATGCAAAACAGAAATACACGGCGAACCACTGCCGCTCATCCATATGTTGTTCAGTTTAGTATTCCTCGAACTTCATTGTTCAAGAATTCTTTTATCTGGAGAACGTCATCTTTGTGGAATGATCTTTCTGAGGTCGTGTTTCCCAATGAATACAATCTTCAACGTTTCAAGACCAACGTTAATCGCTTTCTTCGCACACGCACCGCTCCCAGAGCGCCTTAAAGGATTTTTCCTACAGTGCAGGTGTCTTATCATAAAAAAAAAAAAAAAAAACACCGTCACGTCAAACTTTTTATAATATAATATGGACCTGGAATTTTATAGCAGTTTGTAGAAATGTTTAATTTTAACATTTGGTGAACCATATCACACATTACACATTCTTTTTTTATATCATTACGGCCCTGAACATTTAGGGCTCAGTTAAAAAAAGGAAAATTTGTGTTGATTTAATTATGATATTAATTATTTGTGTATAAGTATTAAATTAGCATGTTATTAGATTGAGTTATTATAAGCTATGAAAATATTTTAATTTTGTGTTCTGGTATTACTCTTTTTTTTTATAGATTCTTCTTTCATTAGGAAGCAATGTTACTTTTTCTGACGATACAATAATTTCAAATTAAATTAAAATACCTACTAATAAAAAATAAAATGACTTCCCTTGTCTTAAAACATTCTTTATTGATCTACTGAATTGTTTAACCTTAAATGTATGTACATTTCTCTTACTTCCTTGAGTAGGGCTATGGTAAATCTGACTTTTGACTTAAATTTTAATAAAATTATAAGTGGCTTAAACATGATAGGTTTCTATAACGTAATTTTGGTATTTAATCCTAAAAATAAATTGCTAGGGCTGGAAAGGTAAATAAAAGATAATTTAAATTACTGATAATGTGTTATTTTATGACAAAACGTCACAATTTAAAACTTTTAAAATTTGAATGTTCCTAAAACGGTATCAAAAAATGTAGGTCCGTATTTAAAAAAATTGATGAAAATCTTAGAACATAGAGAACGGTAATAAAAAGGTGCTTTGGTCTACGTGAACTTGACGTCTCTGTAACAAGAAATTAAACAAATTATAATTCATATTTCGTTCATTGTAAAAAATAATAGCAGGCTTTGACAAAATTAAAAGATGAAAGAGTAAATAGGGGCTAGCAAAAAATAAATTTGGACTGTTTTGCCCAATTAAAAATGTAAGATATACTTTTCTACCTTTACCAACCGTATCTAGTTTTTTTACCTGTAAGAGAATACCTTAACAGATTTTTTGACATTAATCATTATGTATTGTCATTTTTTGTGGCTTATGTAAGATATAAACAATGTTTAGGGCAAGTTTTGTAAGTTGCTTTGAATGAAAATATATATTCAATCAATAATATTAAGCAATTCCCCATTTTTCTAGGCCAAAGAAGCTTATTGCGCTGAGCAACGAAAAATTGCTACAGCTGCATTAGAACAACTGGAGAATATTAAAAACATTGTTGAAGAACGGGATGATCTTCGCAAAAAACTTCAAACTTCTCAGTACGAATTGGCAGACCTCAAGGCATGTATATAAAAACTTATTACTAAAGTAATATGTAACCCTTTATTATTATAGCTACACCACGCCAAAATCAATATTTTCAGGAATTAACTGTTAATTACGAATCTGAACGCTGTTTTTGAGAGAACCTTAGTTTTTAAAACGTTTCTTATTAAAGTGCAATTTAGCAAAGTCCTGCACGAGAATTCTCACGAGTTGACACCGAAAAAAATGTGAGACGAAAATTCATTACTAGTTTTGCATATGTTAGTTAGTTCAGACGCCTAAATTATACCTAATGGAAAAAAGTATATTATTTTAATGTTAAGTTACCTATGAAGAAAAAATGAGTAACTGTTTTTATCAATACTTTTCATCGGTTGGTGAAAAATTATTCAGTAAACAATAGTAGTTTGTACAAAAAAAAGTGGATATGATCTCTATATCTAATGAGGAAGTAAATTGACCATGACGCTATAGGCAGAGTGATCAATCGTCCAAGTGTGATACGGACAATCCACTCAAGTTGAACAGTATATTTTTTCTACGACCAAACTTACGAACCTAATCTATTTTGTTATATTGAACAAGTTAATAACATAATATTGTATCAAGGATTTTAAAGCAAAGGGGGATACGGATTTGGGTCACAGTCTTTGAAGCATAAAAAGTCCATTATTAGCTCCGTTCTCAACAACTTTTCAGAAAAATAATCGGGGAATTCTAAAATATAGTATAATTTACCTTTGTTTCATACTTGTTTGACGTTTATCAGTACCCGACTAACAGCTGTCATATATTTGTTCGTTTTCAGTGTTTTTGTGTTAAATTTAAGTGTTGTTGAGTGGAAAACACAACTCGACATAGTGTGTATAAAGTGTGTGGTAAATTAGAAATAAAAGAAAAGAGAAAAGTATGCCTTTTGAAGTTCTAATGTTATGACAAAAATCCACCAATCATTTTGACGATTGCTATTTTTGCATGAAAAAAACTGAAGGTTATTTAAAAAAAAAGCTCAAGATCTGAATTTGCCTTCAGCCATAAGACCTCTTCTTCACGATGCAGACCTACCAGTATCTACTGCGCCTTTAGATTGGCAAGATATTGTTTGGGGAGACAATGGAGATAATAACACATCGTCAGGTAGCTTGGAAGAACAGTGTACCAATCCCAGTTTTATTTCAGGTCCCAGTTCTGGCGAGCAACATTTAATTGTGCACAGTAGGTAAGTTAAATAATTTTGTACGTGATTTGGGGTGTCAAAGCAACAATCAGAACTTCTTGGTTTCTGTCTTGAGAAGTGAAAGTTACTAGCCAAAGAAACAAAAAGAAAATTCGTTAGTGGGTGTACCGATATCGATGGTTTAATACAGGAACTCAATATCGAGCATTCTCTTTATGAATAACGCTTGTTCATAGATTCCTTGAAATAAAATTTAAAATGTTGTTAAATAATGGAAATTTAAAACGATCTGTACCGGGTGCCCATTCAGAAAGGATTTACAAAATATTGCTGTTTCCTTTGTTTGTGGGACAGTTGTGCAGTGAATGAACATTGTGTGACGAAAATTTTACCAAATTCCATCAAGATATCGAGACAATGAAAATTCGGTATATCAGACGATGAGTGATTATTACTGTTGATTCTTGAAGAAAGAAGATGTGATCCTTCATAAAAGGGAAACATAGAATTAGTGTATTTCAAGTAAATATTTTTGATGTTTGCTTTTTTCTTATCTATAATTTATAAATATAGTCGATATACGGAGTTAAACAACTTGTAAAATCGTCTTTCCAATAAAAAATATTAAACGGTACCCGTACAACATGCGGTTTAATGTAAGAGGAAAACCTTGCGCGTTACAACTTTTTATGGCCATTTTCATATTTAGATAGGTTCATTCTACTACAATCTATTCAGCGTTACCTATGTTACAACAAAAAAATATTTTTTTTGTCTGATTTTGTAATTATTATTTATATTCTGTAAATGTTAGTTAAAAGTTAAAATATTTGTTGACTAAGCATAATTGGTAATCATACCACAAATTTTGATAATAATTATATTATCATATTAGATGTAATATTTTTCCCAAACGAAACATCAAATCTATCAGGCTAGAAATAGAGATTCTGCATGTAGAAGTTTGTTATGTTTATTTTCGTAAATAAAACAGGCGTCAAGCTGACATGTACAAAGCAAATAGAAATACCGGGTCCATATCTTTTTTAAGTCGATATAGTGTACCATATAAAAGGTGTTTTTTTTTAGGTTAGATAGAACTTTAGCTAGATATCACTGTCAGACCGAACTGTCAATTTTCCGCTGTTTATAAAATGTATATTTAGTACAGTTTGGCAAATCATCCTGCACATGCTCAGACACAGACTGTTTCGCTAATTGGGCTTTAGCACAGTTGGAAGTTGACCCGTTGTTTTACCGAAAAATTGTGTTTAGCGATGAGGCTCATTTTTGGCTTACCGGATTTGTAAATAATGAATTTTTCTTTCAAACTATGGATAATTTTCATCCAGGCGAGATGTGGATGCAACAGGATGGCGCTACATATCACACCGCGAACGAAACTGTCGCCTTATTGCAAACAAGATTTGGTGATAAGTTAATTTCAAGAAATGGACCTGTTAACTGGCCACCCAGGTCTTGTGATGTGACGCCCCTAGATTATTTCCTATAGGGCATTGGTTTATGCTAATAAACCAGCAACAATTGACGCCTTAGAAGCCAACATTGTTCGCGTTATTCATGACGTACGGGCAGCAGTGCTTGAAAAAGTCACCAAATATCAGACTCAAAGAATGCGCTAACCTCGTAAACCGCCGCGGTGGCCACATGCCCCAAATTATTTTTAAACGTTAATGCTATAAATTATACAGTGTGTCCAAAAAAGTATGCAACATATGTAAAAGTTTTTTGTTACCGATTTCTCAGAAAATTTTATTCTTGATAAAAGTTGGTGCATGCCTTGACACTATAAATGCATATTTCACATTTCACCTGCGGCTAATAGTAAGGGAGCAAATGCCATTTTTTCGAAATTGCATTAAGAGTAAAGTACCTTAGTTATTAGAAATACAGCAACATTTTATATGGAAATGTTATTGCAAATTAAAAACATAGCCCAAATACGAAATTTGAGTTACGTGTCTCATTTTTTTTTTTCTTATCTCTAATTTTCCCTAAACGGTACGCCTCTGGTCGATTTTTCGTTTACGCAATTTAATATATTTATCAAATAACTTAAACGTGGGTTTATAATAAAAATGCATTAAGTAGTTGCAAACATTTAAAAACTTTTGAACCGGGTCGGTTTAGATATAAGCGCGTTGCACGCCTACTTAAACACATTTTAGCCAACTTCTGTTCGAAGCTAAATTATAATAAAATTCAATCCTATTCATAGTACTGGAAATAACTACTAATTTATATGAATAGGGTTGAATTTTATTATAATTTAGTTTCGAACAGAAGTTGGCTAAAATGTGTTTAAGTAGGCGTGCAACACGCTTATATCTAAACCGACCCGGTTCATTGAAAAGTTTTTAAATGTTTGCAACTACTTAATGCATTTTTATTATAAACCCACGTTTAAGTTATTTGATAAATATATTAAAATTGCGTAAACGAAAAATCGATCAGAGGCGTACCGTTTAGGGGAAATTAGAGATTAGAAGAAAAAAAATAAAAATTGAGACACGTAACTTAAATTTCGTATTTGGGATATGTCTTTAATTTGCAATAATATTTCCATATAAAATTTTGCTGTATTTCTAATAACTAAGGTACTTTACTCTTAATGCAATTTCGAAAAAATGGCATTTGCTCCCTTACTATTAGCCGCAGATGAAATGTGAAATATGCATTTATAGTTTCAAGGCATGCACCAACTTTTATTAAAAATAAAATTTTCTGAGAAATCGGTAATAAAAAACTTTTACATATGTTGCATACTTTTTTGGACACACTGTATAATATTAGTTTTTTGATCACTAAAATATTATTTTTCCAAGTTTGAAGTTCTATCGTTCTTAAAAAACACCCTTTACTAATTAGGCATCTGTTTCGGCAGAAGCGGCAACGGCGCATTGCTGAAAATATTTTGAAACTATAGATCATGGCTGTTTATCTCAGTTTTTGAAAAAAAACGTTTTACCCGTTTTCCATAAACGTCCAACGTTCCATCCACCGTAAAACACCCTGTATACCGGATATAACACCCTAAGGTTTTTATTTATGAGGCGATTTAGAAAAAAAGGTATAATACGTCACCAGACCTAGAAATCTGGAAGAGTTAAAGACAAGGATTCGGGTAGAGGTACGTTTAATCATGCCAGAAATCTTGGAAAGAGTGGACGATTTCTACCATCTATTTGGTTTGTACTCACAGATTCATTTTAACAATTGCTATGTTAAAAATATGACGTTAAAGTTTTAAACTTATTGTTAATGTAATTGTTCATTAAATTAGTTTTTATTAAATTTCTGGCATATGATTTGAAGATGTAAACATCAAATTCCTTTTTCAATAAGCTTTCCAAAAAGGTGCAATAAGTGGTACCGTCTAATTTGAAAAAAATAATTCTGTTTCCTCCCCACCCTTGGGGACCTCAATTTTTTTTATATGACAAAAGCGAGGCCCATAATAGTAGATTCTGTAACGAGGTTGGAATGAAAATGTGATCCGAGTGGAAGATTCCGAACGCGAGCGTAGCGAGCTTGAGGAACCACGAGTATCGAATTTTCATTCTAACCGAGTAGCAGACTATATTTTCTCCACGACCAAAAATACTATTCGCAATATTTATAATTTCAGGTGGAGTATTATCCAGTTCCATATCTGATTCATCCGATTTTTCACTCATATTTTGACTTGCACTAAAATTTGTCTGCTGACATTGACAGTTTTGAAATTCATGGCAACCTATGTCGTTTAGATCATTTACAGAATATTCAGTCCGTATCTTGTTAAGGAATGAAAATACACGCAAAACGCATAAGAAGCAAGTGTTTCAGAATAAATATTCCAGCTGAAGAGCGAGAATTTTTACATTCTATTATCAAAAATGATTTTGGAATTATTGCATTCAGTAATGGTCGTGGAGAAAAAACCTTTGGACCTATTTTGGATTTTAGAGAAATCCTTTTCCAATTTTATGAAATTATGTAAAATTTGACCGATAAAGCCGATTTTTAAAAACTCAATGACATATCAAGTTTCTACCAAGTCGAGTTTTTCTTAAATTCATTAATAAAAAAAACCATATATACTTATTATGCAACAGGTTTTTAAAAAATGTAAAATAATTAAAATTAAATTAAATTTTTTACAGAAAAACCTTGAGTCGATGGGATTCGGCGATGTTAAAAATGCTGATAAAAAAAAATCCGAAGTATACGTTCCCTTCAAGGAAAGCACATCGTCATTAACAAATTCATGTGACGATGACATTGTGGTGCTCGAAGCCGAAATTACGAAAATGAGGAGTTCATGTTTAACTCCGGACCAGGAAACTAAAGTCATCAAAAAGGAGGTCGAAGTTCTAAAGCGATATTGTGCAAAGTTGTCGTCTATACAAGAGGAGAATGCTTTACTTAAAAAGCAGAACATGGATCTCCAGCAAAGATGTCAGGAATCTGAGGAAACAATGCAACTACTTGGTAAATATAGTGTTCACAAAATGCTCAAGTAGACGAAATTTTAAATAATTTTGGTTGCGCTTCTAAACTGCAGATGGATGAAAGAATTTTCTCTCTCTCCTCACATTTTGATGACACGTGCAAGGACGCTTCAGCCCGGTTTACATTAGGTGCAAGAAAATTATCGTTTTATTTTTTATCAAGAAAATAATACTAATTTATAAACGATATACTGCCTTAATTCACCTCTGCTACCTCTTTTAGAAGGTCCGAATTACAAAAAAAAAGGCAAAATTTGATCACTTTTTATGTCAGATTAGAGCCGTCATCGTCAGTCGCGCAAAATTTATGCAACCTTACTTGCATCCTCGCTCGTGACGATATGCACAGCGATATTCAAATGTTAACTTACTTATTGGCATACCGTTGTAGGTGTATCGTTGAAGGAATAAAATAAATTTAGTTAAAAAAAGTATACAGTGTGTCCACGGATTCATATAACCCTACGGCAACATCCATAAGGCAATTAAATGAAGATAAAGCTAACATTTCATTCTATTATCTTCTAGGGTTTAAAAATTATTAAACAAATATTAATTTTTTAACACCCTGTAACTTTGAAGCACAAACCCATAGAGTATAACTTTGTATGAAAAAAAAACACTGTATTCTGTTACTCAGGAATCCACCGTTTATTTTAATCTTAACCTTTATGTTGCACCCTATATGCTTGAAAATGTGTCTGGATAGATTTTTCGTTATCGACTATATCGAGAAAATAGATTTTTATTGTTTCCATAACAATCAATTATTGATGGTTAACTTTATTTTTTAAGGTTGTCAGGATAAATCAACTTACCAGGATATTCAAGATAAACTTCTAACTTTGAATGAAACAGTAGCCGAGCGAAACGTCTTACAAAACAGAGTAACACAACTTGAAACAGAACTCAACGCCTACCAAGATCTACCGGCAGATATTGAACTATTTAAACGAAGATCGCTTCTTCTCGATGACGTTTTGAAAGATCGAGATCGGCTTGCGAAACGTGTAGAGCAGACAAGGGGTATTGATGATGAAATTGTAGCGCTAAAGATTAAAGCAGAGCGGGTAAGTGTAGGATTTTCGGCTTTTGATTGGTTACTTACCGTGTATCAATCAAAATTGGAATGAAGGAATGCGCTAGTTTATTTATAGGCAAAAAAACTTATAGGTTTGTTATTATGATTTAGACTATTTCTAGAAAATCACTGTTACATAACTGTAAAGTATTATTTTATCGACCAATTCAAGGATATTACTGATATTCAATTGAATATCAAAAAATATCTAAAAATTATATTTACCTGGTTAGAATCTTATAAACTAACTTTAAATTTTAATAAATTAATCTTCTTTTATGTAGGGGAGAGTTTCCTAAGATGGGGTACTAGGATTAAAAGTTATATTTTATGTCCTAATTTAAAAATTATATATTTCGATGTCAGTAGATTATCTATAAATACTATTTACTATCTATGAATCATTCTTAAACTAAAGTGCGTTAAGTGAAACGAGAGTAAAAATGCATTTTTTAAAGCAGTGTCTACTACCCCATCTTAGCCGAATGTGCGTATAAGATAGGATTTTCCGTCGGGTAGAATGGGGTATATTAAAGAAGCTTGTTTTTTTATAAATTTACTATTTCTAAAAGGAACAGGTAGTCTTAATAGTGACAACCAACGAAAAATACATAATATAATAAAGCGTTCAAAAATTTTATGTAAAAGAAGTCTTTAAATTATTGGCATAAATCGCAGGTAAATGCATCGCAATTATTTGGCTCAACTCCTGCACATGCCTCATGTGCCCAGTTTTTGCACTTCTCACACTGGATTCATCCTTCCATACTTTTAGAGTTGGAAAATAAGTCGTCGCAATAGAGGCAGAAGGCATTTTCTTCTGTTTCAGTCTCGGAAGAACTTTCTCTTTTTGTGTTTTTCTTTGGCATTTTTCTTTTACCTTTGCTCCCGATATTAATTTCTACCACATTTAAAACCTTTTTCACTTTCTTTTTTTTATTATCATCATCTTTTTTTTTCTCCTCTAATTCATTTTTATAGGGCGTTGAAGTAAGAACTGCCGTTTTGCCGCGACGATTTGTATTTTCTGTTTTTTTGTGTGGTGCTTCAGGCACCTTCAATAGGTCCCTGGGAGTTATTAAAAAAGAAGAAGTTAATTCTACCTTTGGTGGACTCTGCTGAGTATTAACCTCTATAGGATTGTTCATTACTGACATACCAGGTTCTGTTCTAACAGAAACCCACTCTGTAAATTTTTCCGTAACAAATGTGTCTAAATGTACGTGTTCCCCGTTCACCCCATCTTACCCGAATTCCATTGACCCCATCTTACCCGCACTACACAATATTGGGATTATCCCAACTTTTAATTAAAAAACATCTTAAAATCAAATAAATATTAAGTTAACCATATTGTGGAAACCTTAGAGTCTTATATTTAGCATTTACCTTATTAATTTTCTTTAAAATCAGTTCAGAAGCACTTTTAAAACACCGACACAACAAAACAGCGATACCGTTGAATTTTCAATTTCGGTCATATTAATTACATAAACAAAGATAATTATCTTCTCAGAAAGTTTTATTGTTGGTGCGTTTGGGTTAAAAAACTTATCTAGGCTATTTTAGTATAGATGTCGCAAATAGTTTTAAGAATAAACCACATACCCCATCTTAGCCGTCCACCCCATCTTAGGCAACTTCCCCCTACATTACCAAACAGAGGCAAAAAAAGTTATTTCGTTTTAATTGTGTGCAGGGTCCCGCAGATGGCGCCCTCTAAACTTTACAATAAAAATGAGAGCATATTCTAATTTCTCACCCCGCAAAACCCTCCCAAGCCGAATATTGTGACAATACACCAATTATTAAAAAATGTATTTATAAAAAATGAAAACCAAATTGAACTTTTGACACTCTGTATCTCCGAAATCATCCACTTTTGGACTAAGGTACGTTAGGTTAGATCGTCATATTTATGCCTCAAGAACTTGTGGTAGCTTTTTTTCCGCACCTTTTAGAGACACCCTGTATAAACAGTAAGTTTGGAAAACGGTGTTTTAAAATGGATTATTATTATATAGTGTAGGAGCATAATGCCCATTTACCTATTCCGTGGGATTTGTTCGTATTCCGTGTTGATTTTTGATGTAGTACCGGGTGTTTACCTAAGTCCTTCTAGAGGACTCATATGCAAATTGTGCAAGAAACATTTTCGGTTGTGAATGAACCTAGGAATAAATTTAGTCTCCATCAATTTTTTCATATCTTCTACCATTTGTAAGTTGTGGTTTATTAAATATATCACCAACGATTCTGAACAAATCTCACCACTCTTGTCAGTATTTCTGACCGTTCCATACACGTTACCTGTATCTTAAAATGTTGAACTACTGTCTATGAGAGAAAGCACATAAACCTTCATTTTTTGCAATAGCTTGTTCACCAATGATTGATATGCAGATCACGTAGGTAACAAAATACCACTTGGGAAAATTTCATTATTAATTTCATCAAGATTATTATTGTTGTCTTTAATATGGTCATTTCGCAGTGGCGACTCGTCAGGTGGAGTAGGTGAAGGGGCTCATCACCAAAAAAAATAAAACCAGGAGAAAATTTTTTCGACAATATTAAATATTAATGTACCAATACAGCTACCATTTTAGCCCTTAAAAAATAATTGTTTCTAATTAATAATATTAATTTAATGCGAATGTAGCTATGCATAATAGGGCCACGGTTAACTGCGATGGACAATAATTATAAACACTCGTTATATAACTTGTATAGTTGGTTAGATGAAAATAAAAAATAAATACATTTCCAACTTAATAATTCTGGTGGTGGAAGATAAAAAATTTATTAGGCTTTAGTGTATCTAAGAAGGCGTGACCCAGGATACTACAAAAATAGCTATTGTTAGTAGTTATTCTCATGAGTAAAAAAAGTCATTTAATGCACGAATTGCGTATACTATTATTGTAGTACAACTTACAGTGAGTTGTAGTACAACTTAATAACGGTCTTGTTCGATCAAATAGACGTAAGCGTACTTTAAAATTTTTATCAATCGAGGTTTGCATCTGTTTGGTAAAATTCTATTTTCAATTAGAAATTCAAATGAAATGTGATATGAAGTTAGAACTTCTTGGTAGTTTATATCACTCATATTTGCAGGTCTGCAAAGTTTGCATGTATTTTCTGTAATCCCATCTAGGGTCTGAAGAAATTTGACACTGCTGAAAACATTATTCTTCAGACGATCATTAACTGAATAAGGATATTAAAGCCTGTTTTAAAAATCAACGGAAAGTATTTTTTTTAAGCGAAAATTGAGAATCTTCGAGCGGAAGGTTCTCCGGAGGGTGTTTGGGCCGATACTGGACCCAGTCCATCTTATCCATAGAACTAGAAAAAATAGGGAACTCACAGAGTTGTACAAGCGACCCGATATTGTTAATAAGATCAAAGGGATGAGATTGAAATGGGCGGGACATGTCCAAAGACTGACGAACGAACGAACGGCAAAACTAGCATGGGAGAACTACCCCGCTGGTAAACGGCGGCTTAGAAGGCCGCGAATGAGATGGCGCGATAACGTAATCAGCGACCTTCGTACCATGGGATTGGACTACGACCCCCAGATTTTGATGGACCGACAGGGGTGGAGACGCATTGTGCAGTCAGCCAGAACCCACATAGGGTTATACAGCTACGGGAAGAAGAAGAGTCATTGTTGGACATGCTATGACGATTTATTGAAAAAAAATAATCAAACGATGTTCCGTAATAGTTATTTATACTACAAGGGATGTAAGTAACATTTACTAGTCGAGAACGAACTTTATTGCCAGCCCTCGCTACTAGTAAATATACTTACATCCCGTGAAGTATATAACATTTTTTCTTCTCCCCGCAGAATTTATTCTTGGATTTTTATTAATTTAATTCGACACTTTTCGCATGAAATTATGGGCAGCTTTGATAGGTCTCTATAGCATCATAAGCATTGTTATTTTATCAACAACGTTGGGCTGACAGTTTATTATCAAAAATTGAGATAAACTAAAATTATTGATTTGTATAACTGCCAAATGGATATAAAAGAATCAGCAAATATCGCTTGTCTGTCGCTGCTGCCTGAAAAATCGAGGGAGAGGTATGAAGCAACGAATCAATACTTCAAGAAATGGTGCCAAACAAAGACTGCTACTGCAGTTTCAGACACCGTGCTTTTGGCGTACTTTCAGAAAAAATCTGCTGTATTAAAGTCTTCATCAAGCTTATGGTATGAATATTCCATGCTGAAGTCCACTTTTTCATAGAGGAAAACATAGATATTTCCAAGTATCCTAAACTTCGAGCATTTTTAAAAAGAAAAAATGACGGATGTAAACCCAACAAATTTAATGTGTTTAACAGGGAAGATGTAAATAAATTCCTGTTTGAAGCCCCCGATGATATTTATTAAATGATGAAGGCTGATGAGGACGAATAATAATGGAAATCGCTGGAGCGTGCCGTTCTAGTGAACTCTGTGCAATGAAAATGGGGAATGTTGAATTAAGGCATGAAGTCATATTTGTAACTATTTCTGATTCCAAAAATGGAATGGCATGTAAATTTATAGTGACTATAAGTGACCATGAGAAGGTTTGTTATTTCAAAATAGTTCGAAATTCCATTGATATAAGATACCACATGACGAATTTTAATCCTCCCTTCTTCATGCGATATCAAAATGGAAAGTGTTTAAACCAGCCTGTCGGGAAAAACTCTATTTCTTCAATTTCAAGTAAAATTGCTAAATTTTTGAACTTTCAGAACTTTAAGGAGTATACTGGACACTTCCTTAGAAGAACGTCGGCCACTTTATTAGCGAATACTGGAGTTTGATGTCTTAGCTCTCAAGCGACATGGCGGGTGGAAATCTGCAACTATTGAGGAAAGTTATGTAGCGGAGAGCGTCAACAATAAAAAGGAAATTGTAAATGAATTTTATACTATTGTATATGTTATATTTAACGAAGCCAGAAGTCTCCTGCAGTACTTCAAGAGTAACAGAAAACTCGGTTAGAGATAGAGAAATTATGGAGTCAGAACATTTCACACAAATTGAGAAAAAACGAGAAAACATTTATCCAAATTTTGTAAATAATTGTACTATTAATATTCATATTACTTAAGATTAATCAATTTTTATAAATAATTGTTTATATGGCATAAATTCTTACCACCCAAGGGTGGTAAGTTGACTTACAACCCATCGTCAAGGGCAATCGATACCTTTTTGGTAATTGTTACTTACATCCTCCAAAACAGTGTCAAAATGCGTTGTTTACAATATAGGGAGGAAAAAAACTTTATTTAAGAGAATAACAACCATATGCGTATAGAATACTATACTTTATCCACGATTGTAGGTATAATTACTAAAAAATCAGTAAATGAAATTCACTGGTGAATAATGAATTTTAATATTATTAAGCAAAAACATGTATATTAAATAATTTATACAATGATTGTGGACGACAAAGTATTTAATTATTAGGAAGAAAATATTTCTAGTGAACCTCGTAATAATTAATAGTTTCGTCAAATTTATAGGTGGACGAGCTGGAGAGGCAGTTAAGATTAGCAACAAAGGACGTTCATCTTGCTGAAGACGAATTAGATACCATGAGGAATAAATGCACAATGGCAGAAATAGAACTATTAAATCAGAAAACAGAAGCGGATACGTTAAGGTCTAAGCTTATCTGCATGGAACATGAAAACGAAAGTTTAAAATCTGTATGCAAAGAACAAGAGGTTTTACAAATCGAGAAAGAAAGGTAAGTATTAGAAACGTCCTTGGCTTTTTTGACATTATATTCTATTAGTAGAGTAAGATGTCCCATCCCATCCCATCCCATTTTTTTTTTTCGGGGTTGGCGGAAGAGCCAGTATACTTAGGCCTATATGAGGCCCATTGTATCCCCTATCGTCTGGGTAATGTCAGCCAGACGGGACCTACAGCTTAACGTGGAATCCGAATCACGTGTATGCACTAGGTATCCTTTTGACCCCCCCCCCCCCCCCCCAGAAGTCCAGTTTATGACTCTCTTCTTGGTTTCGTTATTAGGAATCACTAGTGACATACTGCATTCTTAAATCCACCAAATTTCGGACATACTTTTTTTATTGTACGTATGCCCACTCCGGGAATCGAACCCGGGTCGCAACGGTCGAATGCCAGTAACTCAACCTCTGAGCCACTACCGCGGTTGTCCCATCCCATAGGGCAAGACGATTTACACATATATCTTTATCCGACAATTGCCCTCTATCAGTTTTACGTTTATAGTTTTCAACTATTCCAAAACGAAATAAATAAATTAAATATGAAACACAACTAAAATGTTGGTCTCCAAAACCCCGTACCGCATCTTGCTCCTTCGAGTTTTTATCAAAAAACTGAAATAATTTTGAAACATATTTTTCATATTTAAAAAAAACTATTCATACTTTATTTGCTAACTAATTATAAAGTGAAATCCTCGCTCTTATTTTAATAACATTATACTTTTGTCACGCTTTAGGCAAAAGACAAAAATAATAACGAAAAACAACACTTTTCCCATCAGCTCAGCGCCACGCGGAGTCATTTTTTAGTCAACTAAGAATAAATTTGGTAACCCATCCCCCAGTTTACACTAAACTATTATTAATACTTATTTTTTATGAGTATGTTTAAGAATTTGAAAATATATTATTTTTTCTTTGTATTTGCATTAAAATAAATTTACACAATATTTTTTGTAGATTACAATCGAGTTTAGATGAGCTAGTGCGCATGCAAGACGATTATGAACATATGTGTGTGCAAATGAAAGCACTTGATGTCCTCAGAGCAGAAAAAGATAGATATAAGAGGAAATACGAAGACTTAGTAGGCATAGAAGGCGAATGTAAAATGTTGAGGGATCAGCTAGATAAAGCGAGAATGATAGAGAAACAAAGAGACGCATTAGAACGCCAAACCGAGGATTTGGAAAAATGTATTTGTGAACAAGAAGATGAAATCCGCAGACTGGTTACTCACATCGATTGTTTAGCCAAAGGAAAAGAAGATCAACATCATAAAATGAAAGAAGTAGTATCAAACCTTAAAACTGAATTGGACAAGAAAGAAAGTCTACTGATACTATCTGAAGAACAAATGAGTACAATGAAAGGCAAAATAGATAGTTCTTTCCAAGATTTATCCGATGAAACGAAAAATCTACGACACAAAAACAATAATCTCGAAAAAGAAATTAGTGCCTTAAAATCACTTAATGAAGATCTGCAGCAAAAACTAAGTAAAACAGAAGCCCAAAATACAAATATTGTAAATGAATTGGAAAACAAAAACCATATTATAGAAACAATGCAAGACGTTCTGAAAGATCGGGAGACATGTCAGGTGGACTACGATACAATTATCAATAACTCTAATGAAATTAATAGACTGAAAAAAGAACTTACAGGAGCAAAACTAGAAAATCAACATTTACAGGAATATGCAACGCGAACCGGAAATAGTAATCAAGAAAATAATCAACAACTTCGTGAAATGCTGGACCAATCAAGAACAGCTGTAGAAAGAATTGCTCTCGAGTTGGAACGACAATATGCTGACTGGGATTGCAAAAAACGTTATAGATGTTGCCCAGGATGCAATTGTAAACAGAAAAATAAGGACACCCCGCAGCCTAAAGTGATAATTAGATGCTGTGCCGGATGCAATTGTAAAAACAAGACCAAAAAAAGTTATATTAATGAAAAAGGAAGTATATGTGGATGCAAGCGAGGAGCTAAAAGTGTAGATTCATCGCCCAGACGTTGCCACTGTACCCCCAAACCAATTCAGCAATCTGAGGCCTCACAAAGTCCATGTCAATGTAAAAACAAAAAAACTGCTGCATCCAATACAGTCCGTACATCAAAAGAGAAAGATGCTGAAACTGATCCTAAAGAACTTTTGCCCTTGTTGCGTTGTTCTTGTACACATAAAGTAATAAAGGAAAATGCAACCGATCCCAGATCAACGGATTATCAGTGTATTGGTGTGGGATCCAACAATGAAGACGTATGTGACTACGGGCAGTTGAATTTTGGCACGGAAGATGAATTCGATGAAGATCAAATGTATACTGCTAGGTGTGGCGAGGAAAGTAAAGCAAGAATTGTAGAATTAGAAAATGAACTTTTTAAAGCGAATGATACAATTATTCAACTAAGAGAAAAAATCGCAACAGATGAGCGATTAGCGGCAGAAAACACTGCTCTTAGAAGACATTCCACTGAAGTACAAGAAGTGGCAAAAGATCAAATCGAAGACTTAATTAATCATCTTAAAAAAACAAAAGATAGAGTGGCCGTATTAGAAGCGAAAAGCTGTAAATGTAATCTTGATAAACGCCTCAAACGTCTGCAAGAACTTGGCATCCAAAAAGAAACTATCGACACAGACGAAATTCCAGATGCGAATACGGTAGCTAAATTTCAGGCAGATTTGAGTGAGTGTTTAAAAGAAAAAGAGCGGTTGTTAAAACTTACAGAAAATCTTAAAAATCAATTAGAAATGGGTCAAAAAGGTGATCTAACAGCGTTTGCACAGCTTAAAACAGACTTGGAAGATTGCTTGAGAGACAAAGAAAAATTATTAAAACACATTGATGATCAAGCGAAACAGGTTATCTCTGATAAGAATCTCGACAAATCAAATATAGATAAACTTAAGGCCGACTTGAAACAATGTTTAAGAGAAAAAGAAATATTATCACAACATATCGATGATCTTGAACAACAAAATCATTTGAATAAGTACCAAGAGCAAGTAAATATTGATAAACTAAGAACTGACTTAAAGCAATGCTTAAAAGAAAAAGAAATATTGTCACAACGTATCGACGATCTCGAACAACAAAGTCACTTAAATAAGTACCAGGAACAATTCAATATGGATAAACTAAAGGATGATTTAGAAGTGTGCTTAGGGGAAAAAGAAAAATTATTAAAACGTATTGATGAGCTAGAGAAACAAGTTTCTTTTTATAAGAATCTGGAGCAATCCAATATGAATAAATTAAGAAGTGAATTAGAAAAAGGTTTAAAAGAACAAGAAGATGAAATGAAAAAATTGTTTGAGGAAATAAAAAAAGAGAAAGAAAAAAATGGAGAGATACAAGCAAAAAATTGCAAGTTGAAGTTTGATCTGTTAAAATGTCAGAAACAGTTAAAAGAACTCGGTATTCAAAAAGATATTTCAAGTGCAGACGAAATTCTAGTTGGGAAACTTCAGTCAGATTTTGAGGAATGTATAAGAGAAAAAGAAAAACTATTACAACAGAATGGCGTTCTAAAGGAACAACTTGACTTTAATAAAAGCAAAGAACAGCAAAATATAAATAAACAAAGAGCTGCACTAGATGGGTGTTTAAAAGAAAAAGAAATTTTAAATAAAAAAATAAGTGAATTAGAAAAATATTTAAGAGAGAAGGAAAGTGAAATGAAAAAATTAGATAAGGACTTTAAAAATGCCAAAGATAAGCGTAATGAGGTAGAAGAAAGAAATTGCAAGTTAAAATTTGACCTTTTAAAATGCCAAAAACGTCTACAGGAACTTGATAGACAAAAAGAGATGTTAGATACAGGAGAAATTCTTATAACAAAACTTCAAGCAGATTTCGAAGATTGCATTAAGGAGAGAGAAAAGCTGTTTAAACAAATCGATTCTCTTAAGAAACAACTTGCAGGAAATAAGACTCAAGAACAATTCAATATGAATAAACTAAGAGATGAACTAGAAAATAGTTTAAGAGAGAAAGAAGATCAGATAAAAAAATTACTTACGGATTTAAATATAGCCAAAGATAGAATTGAAGTGTTAGAATCAAGAAATTGCAAATTTAAATTTGACCTTTTTAAATGTCAAAAACGTCTACAAGAACTCGGTGTGCAAAAGGAGATTTTAGATACCGATGAAATTTTAATTGCGAAACTCCAAGCAGACTTTGAGGAATGTCTAAAAGAGAAAGAAAAACTATTACAACAAATTAGTATTCTTAAAGAACAACTTGATTCTAAGACGGCCCTAAATCAATCCAATGTTAATGATTTAAGAGCCGAACTAGAACAATGTTTAATAAGAAAGGAATCAGAAATTGAAAACTTGGTTAGGAATCTTAAGGAAGCCAAAGATAAGGCTGGTGAGGTAGAAGCAAGAAATTGCAGGTTGAAATTCGATCTTTTAAAATGTCAAAAATGTTTGCAAGAATTACAGAAAGAGCGTTTAGCTGAAGGAAAAGTACCAACTGTATCCAGAGAATCTAAACCTACAGTGGATCTAAAAGAAACTGCAGATATATCAAAACAAACAGAGGAAATAAGTAAGGAAGAACCTGATATGGCAACATTTGCAAGACTAAAATCAGAACTGGAAGACTGCTTAGAAGAAAAAGTTAATTTATTAAACCAAATTGATGCTCTTAAACAACAACTTGCCTCTAGTAAGATGGCAGACACATCTGATGTAGAAAAATTAAAATCTGATTTAGAAAAAAGTTTAAAAGACAAAGAGGGTCTTTTAAAAATGATTAATAGTCTGCAGAACCAAATTGCATCTGGTACAACTCAGGATCTACCTGATATGGTAGCTTTTGCCCAACAAAAAACAGATATAGATAATTTCTTAGAAGAAAAAGAGAATTTGTTACAAGAACTTGCCGCTCTCAAACAACAACTTGATGCCACAAACGCCACAGATCCATCTGACTTAAAGGAAACAAAATTCGATTTGTGTGCCGGTCTAAAAAAACAATTCGAGTCTACTAAGGCCGCATATTTGGCCGAGTTGGCAAAATTAAAATCTGATTTGGATAAATGTTTACAGGAAAAAGAAGAATATCAAAAAATTATTGAAAATTTACAGAATAAATCTACATCCACTACATTAAAGGATCAACCTGACATGGCAGCTTTGCGTGAGCGTGATGAACCAAAAACAGAGCAAGATAATTTCTTAAAGGAAAAAGACGATTTGGTACAAGAACTTGCCGCTCTTAAACAACAACTTGACGCTTCAAATGCCACAGATCCATCTGACTATAAAGAAGCAACATCAGTTATGTGTGCCGTTCTAAAACAACAACTTGACTCTACTAGGGCTGCATATTTGGCTGAGTTGGCAAAATTACAATCTGAATTAGATAAATGTTTAAACGAAAAAGAGGAACTTTTAAAAATGATTAAAAATTTACAAAATAAACCTACATCCACTATATTTCCTGACATGGCAGCTTTGTGTACTTGTGATCAACCAAAATCAGAACTAGATAATTCCTCAAAGGAGAAAGAAAGTTTGTTACAAGAACTTGCCGCCCTTAAGCAACAACTTGACTCTATTAAGACTGTAGGGCCTTCTGATTTGCAGAATCAACTTACATCATCTACATCTACAGATCTACCAGATGTGGCCACTTTTGCCCAACAAAAAGCAGATATAGATCATTCACAAGCTGATATGTGTGCCGCTCTTAAAGAACAACAACTCGAGTCTACTAAGGCCACAGATTCGGCTGATTTAGATAAGTGTTTAAAAGAAAAAGAAGAACTCTTAAAAATGATGGAAAAATTGCAGAATCAACTTACATCACCTACATCTACAGACCTACCAGATATGGCCACTTTTGCCCAACAAAAATCAGAACTAGATAATTCGTTAAAAGAAAGAGAAAATTTGTTACAAGAACTTGCCGCCCTTAAACAACAACTTGACTCTTTTAAGACTACAGAGCCTTCTGACTCGTCACAATCTGATATGTTTGCCGCTCTTAAACAACAACTTGAGGCTACTAAGGCCGCAGATTCGGCTGAATTGGCAAAATTAAAATCGGATTTAGATAAGTGTTTAAAAGAAAAAGAAGAACTCTTAAAAATGATGGAAAAATTGCAGAATCAACTTACATCACCTACATCTACAGACCTACCAGATATGGCCACTTTTGCCCAACAAAAATCAGAACTAGATAATTCGTTAAAAGAAAGAGAAAATTTGTTACAAGAACTTGCCGCCCTTAAACAACAACTTGACTCTTTTAAGACTACAGAGCCTTCTGACTCGTCACAATCTGATATGTTTGCCGCTCTTAAACAACAACTTGAGGCTACTAAGGCCGCAGATTCGGCTGAATTGGCAAAATTAAAATCGGATTTAGATAAGTGTTTAAAAGAAAAAGAAGAACTCTTAAAAATGATGGAAAAATTGCAGAATCAACTTACATCATCTACATCTACAGATCTACCAGATATGGCCACTTTTGCCCAACAAAAATCAGAACTAGATAATTCGTTAAAAGAAAGAGAAAATTTGTTACAAGAAATTGCCGCCCTTAAACAACAACTTGACTCTTTTAAGACTACAGAGCCTTCTGACTCATCACAATCTGATATGTGTGCCGCTCTTAAACAACAACTTGAGGCTACTAAGGCCGCAGATTCGGCTGAATTGGCAAAATTAAAATCGGATTTAGATAAGTGTTTAAAAGAAAAAGAAGAACTCTTAAAAATGATGGAAAAATTGCAGAATCAACTTACATCATCTACATCTACAGATCTACCAGATATGGCCACTTTTGCCCAACAAAAATCAGAACTAGATAATTCGTTAAAAGAAAGAGAAAATTTGTTAAAAGAACTTGCCGCCCTTAAACAACAACTCGAGTCTACTAAGGCCGCAGATTCGGCTGAATTGGCAAAATTAAAATCTGACTTAGAAAAGTGTTTGAAAGACAAAGAAAGTCTTTTGAAAACAATTGAAGATTTAAAGGCGCAATTTAATTTAGGAATATCTAAGGAACTACCTGACGGAGCAGCATTTGCAAATCTAAAAGCTGAACTCGAAAGCTGTTTAAAAGAAAAAGATGCATTTTTAAAAATGATTAATGAATTGAAATTGGAAATCAATAAATTAAAAAAGGAAAAGGATGATTTAGATAAGATGTTAATGAGTAATGTAGCTGTCACATCAAAGCGAAGTTCCAAATTAGAAAATAACCTGGATATAATTTCGAACGAAAATAAGAAACTAACGGCAGAAAATGAAAGACTGGATAAAACGAACAAAGATTTAGCAAATAAAAATCAAGAACTATTGCAGCAACTTGCAGCATTAATGCAAGAAAATGAAAGTTTAAAGAAAAAAGTGGAAAATCAAACAAAAGAAATTAATGAATTATTAGAAAGATTACAGCAGCCATCAGCCATGTCACCAACTACCAAAGCGCAACTAGACAAAGATCAAAAGGATAAAGATGCATTGCAGGGAATTATTAATGACCTTGAAAATCAGTTAAAAAATTTGTTGACTAAGGAAAAGGAAAAACCTCTTGAGCCATCACAAGATCTTAAAAAAAAGATAGATGAACTATCTAAACAATTGGAGGAGGCACAAAAACGTGCAGAAGCAGCAGAGAATGCTTTGCGGAATCTTAAAACTAGTGATCCTACGGCAATGCTAAATGCAGAAATGCAGAAATTAAAGGAACGGCTCGCTCAACTTGAGAAAGAAAACACCTCTCTTAAGGACGCATTAATGCAAGCTAATAATGACAAAGCGTCACTAAAGAAAGACCTTGACAATTCACTTAACGACATTAAAAAAATGAAAGATCAATTCGACGACCTTAAAAGAAGCACAGACAATTTAAAGAGAGAAAACGAAAATTTGCAAAAAGATTTGCAAAAAATGAAAGATGACGCGACAGGCGATTCCGCATTGAAGGCCGAAAACGAAAGACTAAAAAAAAGAATAGCACAATTAGAAAGCGAAGAGGTGGATTTAAAGAAAGAATTGGATCACACCCGGGCTGAAAATAAAAAATCAACAGAACGAATAAATCAACTTATGAGTGAAAATGGAGATTTTCGAAAGAAACTGGCACAAGTGGTGGGAGAAAACTCAAAGCTTAGAAAAGATTTGGAAACAGCATTGGCTGATGTAAAAAAAGCAGCCGACAAATTATTAGAATCAGAAAAAGACAATTCCAAATGCAAGCAAACAGTTAAAGATCTAGAAAATGAAGTTGCAAGATTAAAAAAAGAATTAGATGGCATGCTTAATGATGCTAAAAAAAATGCAAATACAGTATCGGAGCTGCAAAAAGAAATTGCAGATTTAAAGCAAAAAATTAATCAACTTGAATCCATCAATGCAAAGTTAGACGATGAAAATTCTAAAGTAAAAAAAGAGCTGGAGCAAGCAAGAGGTGGTTCTCAGGTTGTGGCAGCCCTTCAAGATGAAAAAAATAAGTTGCAAAAGCAAAATGCTGGTCTACAATCAGAAAATGACAAGCTTAGAAAGGAGTTAGAAAATGCCTTGGCCGATGCTAAGTCAAAACTTTTAACAGCATCCCAGCTTCAAGATGAAGTTGGTAATTTAAAAAAACGACTACAGCTACTAGAAGCTGAAAATAATGATTTAAAAATGAAACTAGCTGCTGCTCTTGCTGATAATAAAAAAGCAGATCTCCAAGAAGCTTATGATAAATTGAGGCAAAAAATGGCAGAAATTGAAAATGAAAACTCTAAGCTGAAAAAAGACTTGCAATATGCTTTAGATGACGGCAAGAAACTAAAAAGTGAATTGAATGAACTAAAACAAAGTGAAAAGAAATGCAGAGATAAAATTGCTCTGCTTGAAGATGATAATAGCAATTTGAAAAAAAGCTTAAATACTGCTTTAGATGATTTAAAGAAAATGGGGACGGAAACCACTGGAATACAAAATGCTGAATCGAAATTAAAACAAAAAGTAGCATTACTTGAAACTGAAAATGCAAAACTAAAAAAGGATCTGGAAGCAGCACTTGAAAGTGCAAGGAAAGCGACTGGTGATGCATCCACATTAAAAGATGAAAATTCCAAGTTAAAACAACGCATAGCTCAGTTAGAATCAGAAAATGCGAAACTGAAGGTAGATATCGATTCAACTGCAAATCAACTTAAAAAAGCTAACGACCAAATTAAACTACTTCAGGACGAAACTAATAAAGTAAAACAGAATATCGCACGACTTGAAGATGAAAATGGAAAACTAAAGCAAAAGCTTGATTCAATTTCAAAAGAGGTAAAGTCAACAGCTGTTGCTGATGATGGTGCAAAGCAGCGATTAGAAGATGAGTTAAATAAACTTAAAAAGGAACTAAACGGAGTTAAGAACGAGGCAAGGGATTATAATAAGGAATTAACTCAGCTGAAAGACGAAAATAATCGTTTAAAACAAAAAAATGACCAATTAGAAGCAGAAAATAAGAAGCTTAAAAATGACTTAGATAAATTAACTAAAGCTGCTAAAACTGCGGAAGAGGAACTAGCTAAATTAAAAGATAATGAAGCAAAGTTGAAAGATAAAATAACAGAGCTAAACAATGATATCGGTCGATTTCAAAAGGAAAAATTATCCCTTGCAGAAAATTTGAAAAAGGCCGGATCAGACTTAGAAAAACTGTCAGAATTAAAGGAGAGTGAAAATAAATTGAAACAAAAAATTGCCCTACTAGAAGCCGAAAATGCAAAATTAAAGAAAAATTTAGACGCAGCATTACTTGATAACAAGAGACTTGCAGAAGATCTGGCAGTTAACAAAAGTGAAACCGCTAAAATGAAACAGGAACTCGCTAAACTGGAAGGTGACAATAAAAAACTTAAGAAAGATTTAGACACTGCTGTAACGGATGCCAAAAAAGGAGCAGCGGGTGTAGTTGACCTGAAGGAAGTGGACGACAAATTAAAACAGAGAATTGCACAACTAGAAACTGAAAATGCTAGACTTAAAGTTGAGTTAGACAATGCTTTGGATAGTACAAAGAAAGCTGCAGGGGATTTGTCAAAGCTTCGCGATGAAGATAACAACTTAAAACAAAAGGTAGCACAACTAGAAGGAGAAAATTCTAAAATAAAAAAAGATTTAGAAAAGGCACTAAGCGATGCCAAAAATAATGCCAGCCAAGCTACAGATTTACGTAATGAAAACAATAAGCTAAAACAAAAAATACCCCAACTTGAATCGGAAATAGCTAACCTACGGAAAGAATTAGAAGCTGCTCTTAATGATGCTAAAAATAAAGCAACGGGAATGTCTAAACTACAAGATGAAATTAACAATTTGAAACAAAAAAATTCCCAGTTAGAAAAAGAAAACGACAAGTTAAAAAAAGACCTTGAAGCTGCAAAAAAAGATCAAAAAGCTGAATCAGATAGTAGTAAAAAAATGCGCGATGAAAACAACAAACAAAAACAAAAAATATCGCAACTTGAAGATGAAATTGCTAAACTAAAAAAAGAACTAGCAGCTGCAGCAACTGCACCAGTAGCTGCTGCCAAGGCCCCTGATGATGACGATAAAAGAAAACAACTAGAACAATTAAATACCGAAAATGCCAAACTAAAAAAGGACCTTGAGAAAGCCCTGAAAGAGGCACAAAATATAGCTGGGTTACAAAATGAAAATGCAAAACTTAAACAACAAGTCTCGAAATTACAAAATGAGATAGACAAACTTAAAAATGATTTAAATGCGGCACTAAATGAAGCTAAAAAAAATGCTGCTGAATTGGGTAAAATTAAGGAAAATGAAAGTAAGTGTAAGCAAAGAATTGCCCAACTTGAAACTGAGAATCTTAAACTTAAAAAGGATTTAGATGATGCAGTCAAGAAAGCAGAGGAAGCTAATGCTTTAAGAAATGAAAACAAAAAATTAAAAGATCAGATAAAACAGTTAAACGAGGAGATTAACAAGCTCAAGTCGGCGCTTGCAGCAGTGGACACTAAAAAAGGTCCGGTCGATGAAAGCAAAGACTTCAAAGATGAAATAGCTCAGCTGAAACAAAGAATTGCCAAACTTGAGGCAGAAAATACAAAGCTAAAGCAACAATATGATGAGGCTAAAACAGGATTAAAATCTGCAGCAATGTCAGTCAAAGAAATTGATAAATTAAAAGATGAAAATGAAAAATTAAAAAAAAAAATTCAGCAATTAGAGCAGGAAATTGCCAAGCTCAAGAAAGACTTAGGGATTGCAAAAGATAGCTTATCAAAAGCAGTTGGTGATTTAGAACAATTAAAAGGAGAAAATGGAAAACTAAAGGTCGAACAGCAGAAACTTCAAACGGACCTTAAGGCTAGTAAGGATCAGCTAAACATGGCACTCCAAGAAGATAAGTTTGATGGTAAGAATCATAAAAATGTCATATGTATTCCGTATACAATGTTTTTGTTTTTAGGAAAAAGGCGTATTCTTTACATTGCGTTGTATGACGTTTTTTAATTTCAACTGTTTTCAATCAACTTAAAACATTTTGAGACATCGCCTAATTGGTATGTTATTATATTTTTATTACGTTTTACAGATTACGAAAGCAAGATTAAACAACTCGAAAAAGAACTTGCAAAACAAAAGAAAGAATGTGAAGATACCATTAAATCACTTAAAGCACAATTCGATAGAGATATAAAAAATCTTCTAAAAAAAAACGAAGATAACATTGATAAACTTCAAAAAGAAAGTTCTGATTTAACAAGGGATTTAAACGAAAAACACGGCAAAGAAATCAAAGGCTTAAGAGATGCCATGAACCAGTTACGAGCAGAGCTAGAAGCTGCATTAAGAGAAAATGACAAGCTGAAAAGTTTACTGGACGATCAAAAAAGAAAAAGCATGGATATTAAAGATAAAGTCTTGGAAGTAGAGAAAGTCATAACTAAAGAGCGTAGACGAAGCAAGGATCTAGAAAAAAAACACAGCGAACTAAAATCGAAAACATCCGAAATACAAGTAGAAAAGGAAGACTTAAGTAAAAAGTTGGAACAAACAGAAAGAAAAAAGCGTCAAATCGAGCAGCAAACAGAAACTCTAAAAACAGAAAAAGATGCCCTTATTGAGGAAAAAGATGAGTTAAAAGCGGAAAGTGACAAGTTAAGGAAAGAAAGCTTAATATTACAGAAAACATTGGAGGGCGAAAGGAGGAAAAGTAAAGATTTGCAAACGGATATAGAAATATTAAAAGAACAATTAACCACAATACCCGAGGTAAGTTATTTTTATACTAAAAAAAAAAATACCCATAAACCTGGGTGGCTTCAAAAGCATTTGAAATAGCAGTCGTCCACAAAAGTGGTATAATTTAAGTATTACAAAATCCCACAACATCCGCTGTAGTACCTAAATCAAATGCAATATGGCGGCCCTTAGTCGAACTCTTGATTACTTAGTTTGTCAGTATACATATGACTTTATTTAAACAAAATAGAAATAATAGAAATAATTTTGAGTTTGATGATAAATGTAAATTCGTTTTTTGTGTTTTCATAATTAGTAGGAAAGTATGAACACACTTTCTCAGGGGCTAAATAAGGAATGTTGGTACTGATCAGGCATTGCCTATAGGAGGGAGAACAAGTATAGAAATATTCACGAGAGAAATCGTTTTTCGACATTTGACATCCAGATATATAACCTCGGCCGGCTGATTAGAACTTTCAAAATTTCCTCAAATTTTGACAGAGACGTATTCAGCCTATGTCAGTTTGTGGTACGTTTTAAACTTAGTTTTAAACTGTGTTTAGATCGTTTATAGTGCAAATCTTGTAATTTTGAACATTAATTGAACGTTTTATTTAATATATATTTGATTGTGGGAGTTATTATTAAATTGGCGGTAAGTAAAATTAATTTGTCCCAAAATGTTCATTTATAAACGTATGATATTCTGTTTTAGACTATAACTAACAATTAATTATTAATCATAATTATTGTTTGCCTAGTACCTCAGCTGATGCCATTGCTAAAGAGAATAAGGTAATTTTAAATAGTTTTAATTTTTTTTATAATAATTTCTTGCATTTAGTCATGTAACGCATTTGTACCTGTTTTGTAGGAAGCGCCTTGGCGTAGGGGTATTGCCTTTCCACTTTGGAACTAATGGTCGCGGTTTCGAACCCCGCTTTGGACAAAAGTTTTTTTTCAGTAATTATTTATTTTTTAAAATCGATTTCAAAGAAATTAAATGCAAGACAATAATTATTATCAAACTTAAATTTTTAAAATAAAACAATATTCCGCAATTAGTATGAATGTCCCATTTATAATGAAAACAAGCTTATATTTTCGGTATTTCTGAATTGATTGTTTTGAATTTTAGTGTGGTTGCGTGTGATCTTAGGGAGCATTTTTTTATTGCAAAAAATTTTAGTTAACTCATTGGCGTACGGATTTATACGGGTTGTAAAATAATAATTTACCTTTAGCGATTGTTTTATTTCAAAACTAATATTAGAAGTCGATTAGCATCCCTTAAAATGACCGACGAAATTTCAATAAATTGGCACAACCAGTGGCGTGCGTATGACCAATTTAATTTTTATTTCTTCTTTAAAATATTTACATCTACAATACACTCCATAAGGAACAAGGTAATTAGTACCAAAAATGTTTTCTACTTCATCTAAAATTACTATATGCTAAAAGCAGTGGCGTACTGTATTTTCTGCTATAAAATTAAATTTTGTACATATGACATCTAATATTTTATTTTTGTCATGTGATAAATTAAAAAATAAATTTAAATCGATTAGCCATGTCAACAAAATATTATCTGTATTTTTTTGTCACTGGCGTTCAATGAAATTATGCTTAATCGATTTTTTTTTCTAATTTGTCACATTGCAAATTTAATTTTATAGTAGAAAATACTGTACAGACTGATTTTTTAACGTATAGTATATTTTTAGATGAAGCAATTGAGTAGGTAATAATTACCTACCTTATTACTTATCGCGTATTTTAGATGATTATGTTTTTAAAAAGAAAAAAAAGAAAATTTGTTATACGCGACGCCACTGGTTGTATCAGTTTATTGAAATTTTGTATTCGGTCGTTTTGAGGAATGCTAAATCGACTTCTGATATTAGTTTAAAAAAAAATAATTACAAAAGGTGCTTTAGTCTGTAAATTATTATTTTAAAACCTCTATATATCCGTATGCCAATAAGTGAATAAGTTAACTAAAATTTTAAGCAATAGAAAAATGCACCCTAGGATCATACAAAACCACACCAAAATTCAAAACAATTCATTCAGAAATACCGAAAATATGTTGTTTCCATTATAAGTGGAACACACCCGGTATATATATACTTAATAATTCCGGAATATTTTTGTATTTTAAAAATATAAGGTTATTAATTCTGTTGCATTTTAATAAATGGGACAACCTGTAGATGACGTGATTTCCATATATACTCACTAAACTTATATAAAGAAAAACGGTTGATCGATATAAATCTTGGTAATAAAATTATACTTCAAAACGACCGTAACTGGATTTCCCAGAACTACGCCTATGTTAATATTAGATATTTAACAACACATTAGTTAATAATTTTTATATAAATAAAGCAAATAAACATTTCTATTGTATGTTTTACTCAAATAGCTTACACGAATTTTTCTATTTACCACTGTATCGACTGGTAAGCATATCTACTATCTCTGTTATAATTACCTATTTCCAAACGAGGAAAGAACACAATGGATATAGGCGAATAAAAGAAGCTGTCATATCCTAATCTGTTCTGCAACTTTTTACCTTCATCTTACTGTAATATTGTTTAGCATGACAACAATAACTATTAGTGGCTTATTAAATAATAATAATCGTTTTTTTTTTTTTTTACGGTTCGCCGACTACGTAGGCCATCTTGAACCGGTCATCGACCACAAATGTGATCTACCGACTGGGGAGTGTGAAACGGCACCTTCATCCTACGAGATATCCGATCTCATCCGGCCTGTCCGGCGTGAATAGGATGGTTAGGTGTCGATTCATTTTACACTCTTCCCTGAGGCAAGAGCACACCGTGTTCCCAAGCGGTCACCCGCCCAAGTACTAACCGCGCTCGACACCGCTTAACTTCGGTGATCTGCGGGAACCGGTGCTTAATATGTCGACAGGCCCTTGCCCAATAATAATCGTTTAAACATAAATTTTACATATTAAAAATTTGTAATTTCTAAGTCCGATCTTGTAATTTACGTCAAATTATACCAACATGACACACTAAAATTAACCAGCATGTCATTCATATCACGTGATGGAGCCAGAATCTCGTGAGTTCTATTATAATTATTACTATAACTCATTCTGTGTGTATCCACGTCGCATTATTACGCATTGCGTCTTTAAAAAAAATTCTTCTCAGTAACCACTCTGGTGGCGCTGATGGCATATCAGACACTGTAGATAATACGAGTTTTCTTTAAACAAACCAATCCCATTCTGTAGCAGTTAAAAGTATTTCTTTTGATTTCCAAACACTGATGGTAGTACGTACGAGAACTATGGCACTTTGCTGCTGACTCTGTAGGGACTAACGCGCGGGTGCGTAAAATGATTAAGCTGTTGCAACACTCGTTGACAAATTGTATAGACAATTTCCTATCTTGTCGCCACATACCACTATACAGGGTGTTACAAATTCGACATCCCAGCATTGGAATCTCGGAAACCATAGGAGTTAGAGAAACGGTTAAATGGGGACAAAGTTGTGCAGTTCGGTGCTGATTATAATACCGCTTTAAAAATTTTCAAATTCCGAAAATTTCCGATTTTATTCGAAGAAAAACGAATGTTCGCAAAATCGTTTTTATTTTTTCCTGAGCTTATTTGACTAGCTATTTAAAAATAAATTACACTTTGTCATTGCCACTTATTTTCCTCTACAAAATGACGTTACTAAACTAAAGATCCGCCGTTTCGTCTCCGAGCGGCCATCACCAACTTTACTTTTTTAAATACGGACCTGGATTTTTTTAAACCGATTTTTAAACGCTCCTACCCTCAAAATGTAATGGCGATATTATTTTCTCATAATGATTAATTATCCTTGCTTATCTTTTTAAATTCATATTTTTTACACTTCTTGTCAGTCCAGTCCTGGCAACAAATTACAATATTAATTAAAAAATTTATTTTATTTAGAACTTTTGCAAATAAGTTTTATGAAGAAGTCTGTCTTAAGTTCATATTAGGTATTTAAATACAGGTTGCATTTGGTACGATAAGGAGAAGATCGGTTGAAAGGGCTGTCACCAAAATTGGAAGAAAAATCGATCTTTGTATGAAGCAAAAGGGCAATCTCTTTGAACATTTAGAAAAATAGGATTTAATTAGTAAATTTAGAATTATTGGAAAATTCTTATAAAATAAATTATATTACTTAGGTTTGAATATTTTAAATGAAATAAAGTTTTTAATTAATATTGTAATTCGTTGCCAGGACCGGACTGACAAGAATTGTAAAAAATATGAATTTTAAAAAATAAGCAAGGACAACTCATCATTATGAGAAAATAATATCGCCATTAGATTTTGAGAGTAGGAGGATTTAAAAATCGGTTACAAAAAATCCAGGTCCGTATTTAAAAAAGTAAAGTTGGTGATGGCCGCTCGGAGACAAAACGGCGGATCTTTAGTTTAGTAACGTCATTTTGTAGAGGAAAAAAAGTGACAATGACAAAGTATTCGGAATTTAAAAACGTTTAAAGCGGCATTACAACCCTCACCAAATTGCACAACTTTGCCCCCATCTCTAGCTCCTATGGTTTCCGAGATTCCAATGCTGGTATATCGAATTTGTAACACCCTGTATAAGACATGTGCCACAGAAATATTAATGTATAGGCTTTTATCTAAAGAAAATACCTTTGCAGTCGGATGTAGCTGTTTACCCTTTATTAATTTTTCCAGTGCTGTGGCTTTTCGAATCCCAAAGATCCTGGACGTTGTTTTAGACTCAGTAAAAGCATGTTAAAAGAAAATATGTTTAGAAATATCACTGTCCAGCCAGGCTTAAAAATTAATAGAATATTTCGTTTAATTTTATAACCAAAGAAGTTGCTTTTACTGGATAATTTTAAAATGATTTCTATTTTGTTTTAGGACTTTGGACCGATCGAAACGGTAAGTGTAAATGTTTAATGATAAATAAGATATGGATACGTGATATACTATCTTCACTTCCCTATTTTTATTTTTTCTATAAAATAGTTCAACATGCAAGCCAAGAGTTCACTACAGTTATCAAGAAAATATAAAATGCAAGGAAAATTTTTATTTTGACTTCATTAGTTTTCAGAACTTTTAAACCGATACCCACAGGTTGACGCTGCCTAGCGAGACTCTAATTGTGAGAAACGTTTTACAGAAGGCTTCCTCTTAACATTTTATACTTATTTCTATAAGTTTCTTAAAGATGCTGGTATGCTTTAATAAAAATATCTAACAATGATACAAGATGTCGCTTAATGCAACATCCTGATGATGGGTTTCTCCATAGACTGCTTAAGCAGAATTACTGTTATTTCTTCCTTTCGTCGGATCCTAGCTTTACTGATAAATTAAAAAATACACGCGATTAGGGTACCTGATTAATAACTATTGGTTTTTTTTTCGAAAATGTACTTATATAAAATCTTAAGACGGAAAGTTTCTTGTGTTGTACACACTATTCGGACTTCAGAGATAAGTCCTCGAGCCGGACTTGAACCGCCAACCTCTGTGTACCCAGTACAACGCGCTACCAAGGAAGCTGAGTTTTCCACGGCAAATCGGGAACCCATTTCGTCCGATGATTCAAATTGTTACTAGTATTTAGAGTAATACTGCCGTCATCGTTAAAAACGCAGTAAAGTCTATTTTCGTCGATTTTCAGATTTTACCTGAATATGATTCTTTGGACTCTTTATGTTTTTAGCATGGTCTCATTTTGAAAAATCCAATATTTTTGTTTAATAATCAAAAATTAAACTAGTAGCATCCTAAAAGGGTATTGATACGTCATCATAGTCATCAATTACTACCAAAAAAGCAGTACCTAGTTGTTCATAACAAAAAACGCAGTAACCCTGTGGTTACTTTATAAATTATTATTTCTTTTATATAAAAATGTCATTGTTTGCTAACCGAAAATGCAGTTGTGTCAAATTCATAATTAAGAACGCAGTAACATAATCCTTACTGGCTTTTATTTAAATAACAGCATTTGATTGTTAGTTTGTTCATCTCAATATTTTTGTTCCCGTGTCCAGGCATTTTTTAAATATTAGACCTAATTGCCCCAAAACAACACTGCTTTGTTTCTGGTCACCATGTATAAACTAATTTAAAAAAAAATATCGGTTGTTCATAATTTTAGACAAGGGCACCACTACAATGGGTAAATTTGATTATTCATCTCTAGTGATTTTCATTTAGACTTTTTATTTTATAGAAATTAATATGATTTTTTGTTGGCTTAAAAACATAGTACACTAGGCAGTATTTCAATTAAATTTTCTTTTTTCGAAAGCTGATGCTAGTTTTACTATTGTGTTTATGGCTAAATTGCTAGGGGAGTAAATAAATTAAAGAAGAAAACAATTATTAAAAAAATTTGTCCCCTAATGAAGGAAGAAACAAACCTATGAAGACGATTCTTAATCAAACTTGAACGAATCATTTGATTAATAAAAAAAAGTATTGTATTATTTAATAAATTTTATACTTACTAAAACATAGTAGTAGTAGTTTCACTAATTTGTTACTTTTGCAATATAAAAAATACCTGAATAAAATACAATACTATTTACAAATATACCATTAGGGCCTTAAATGTTTATCCGATTTAATCTCATATTTTTACATTAGGCCATTTTTAAAAAATAAGCACTTCTATAATTTTTTACATTAGAATTACACACAATATCTAATTTGTGATAACTTTTTTATTAGTAACAATATTTTATATTTTAAACACAATTTATTTTTGGATTATATATCAAGTTTTAGTATTTTAACTTGGATTTTTCTAAAATCCTGCAGTATTATGAAAAAAATAAGGTAAAACCAGCCTTGCATCCCATTTACCATAGTGGCGGCACATCAAAGAATAATTGTTAAAAACGCAGTAACAGAAAGGAATACTGCGTTCTTGATCAGCAAATATGTGATAATATGTCATGTTATACTAGGAAGAAACGCATTTTTGTTAATATTAAAAAACACTTAATACCAATTAAATTAAATAAAAATATAGAGTTATACCCTATATTTTATAAATATATTTAAAAAAATTAACAAAAATATTATATGGCTACAAAATTAAATAAAAATTTCAACGCCGTTTTTCTCCAAAACTTAATTTCTTACTTTACTGCGTTTTTTACTATGACGACAAAATAGTTATTTTTACAATTATTTTACCCATCATCAATAGCAACTAGCAACATTGCCATTTTCGGCAATAGTTATTAATCAGCCGCCTAAATCGCATGGATTTAATTGCTATTGATAATGGAAAAAATGATTGTAAAAATAACTATTACTAAGAAAATTATTTGAATTTTCGGATGAAAGGGGTTCCCGATTTGCCGTTGAAAATACAACTTCCTTAATAGCGCATGTGGTAGCACGTGGTATTGAATATACAGGGTGAGTCAACGATAGAGTAAACTGAATAAAAAAACAAACTTGTCCTTCACCTTTTTTAATATAATATAAAACAATTATTGCTTACGCGTTTCGGTTAAAAAACATCATTGGGGCTAGCCTGCAGTAAATAAGTAGAGTTAATTTTCTCCTTTATCTTAAGAATTGGATAAAAATTCGAAATACAAAAGTTGTAAAGACCATTAAGGTGCATATTTCAAAATTATGCTGGAGTATACGGGGTGGCCCAAAAAAATGTGGCGAATATAACTTGGGTTTTTTACATGGAACACTCTATATGTTCCCTATAAAATTTTACGCCTATTTTGTAAACGTCATATGTCTAAATTTAACGGTTTTTGAAATATTGACGTTTAAAATATGGCATTTTCAGATTTTGACAGGCTGTAACATTGGAACTGTTCATCTTAGAGAAAAATGGTTTTTACCTCCCCGTCTTAATTTTTTATTCTCTATCTAAAAGTCACAACTTAAGATCAGGGACGGATGGGCCATAAGGGAGACCGGGAAATTTCCCGGTGGGCCGGTCGGCCAGTTGGCAAAAAGTTACTACAAAATTGGTAAAAATATATTTTGGATAAAACCAAATATTTTTTTTTGTGTTCACCTACTTTTTATATTTTATTTAATTACCGTCGGTACATATTGACAACGTCGAAAATCATTTGGCTACGTCGCGTCGATTTGACATTCCACATTTCCGTAATCGATCTACATTCGGCCAGTCAGTCAATCCTAGTATCCCCAGTATTCCCAGTCGGCCTTGTCTTATTGGATTGTTTATCTTCTGTGAGTCTGTAGTTCCCCGAATTTCTGTGTGAGTATTGTACTAAGGCCAAAAAAATCCCGGGCTATAAGATGGATAAAGGAAAAAGGAAAGGAGGGGCAGAGAAAGAGAGGGATAGGAAGAGAAGTTAAATTCTCATTTGAAGTTTAATACTCGGTTTACGCTGAAAAAAATCAAAGAAGCGATATTTATAACTTAGGATATTTATAAGTTTAGGTCGTTCTTCGTTCATGATATTACTTGTACATGACTGATAGAAGTGTTTTTGCCTTGCATTGTCTTTATTTGTTTCATATCACAACGTTTCAACTGGTAAGTATCTCCAGCCGTCTTCAGGTGAATACTTAATAAGTAAAGAAACTACAGCTCTACACTGAATGACTGAGATGGGTGCAGTCATGCGTTTAGTTAGTGTGCGGTATTTTAAGTTTACATCTGCTTAACAAAGGTTTCCAGATATTTCTTATATCTAATGATGGCTTACTAAAACAATCTGGTATATGGTAGCAGCTTGCTTGAACTTCCTCCAATGTGGTTCTTTATGCAGGATTTAGGCTTCTTTCCACTTGATGTGACGACGTGTGTCCAGGCATGGTCAGCGGCACCTGATTTTTCGGTTTCTCTTTTAAGCGTGTTGTTTCTATGTTCCTTGACCCTAGTTTCAAGTGGCCTTAGAGTCTCACCAATGTAAGATCGGCCACATTCGCAGGAAAAAGACAGGAAAAACTGTGTCTACCAGATCCTCTTTGGATTGGAAGTTCAAGGAAGCTGCTACCATATACCAGAACCCAGATTGTTTTAGTAAGCCATCATTAGATATAAAAAATATCTGGAAACCTTTGTTAAGCAGATGTAAACTTAAAATACCGCACACGAACTAAACGCATGACTGCACCCATCTCAGTCATGCTTCAGTGCATCTAGCTAGTATAAATAGAGCTGTAATTACTTTACTTATTTAGTATTCGCTTGAAGACGGCTGGAGATACTTACCAGTTGAAACGTTGTGATATAAAACAAATAAAGACAATGCAAGTCCAAAACACTTCTATCAGTCAAGAAACATCATGGTCTCCGACCTTCAAACATTACTTGTATATATTATAATATTTTTATGTTTTGTTAAAAGTTGTTAAATTTAGGACTTTCCAAGTTTATGATTCTAAGTTTTACAGGTTACAAAATATGAAGACCTTAAGCTTGTGTTACATTTTCTTTGATTTTTTAATATTTATAAATTTCAAAGGCGGTCACTTAAGTTTTAGCATAATATGATATAACTTGGAATTCTTGTTATAATATATTGTTAATGTTCTCTAATATACGATTAGTTTTGTCATTACTAAATAACACATTTATTTAGGTCGTACCATAATGATCTCTTTTAATAAGGAGCATACCTCTTACACACGAAATGCCAAGTGGGCCGCTTGACCCGAAATTTTCCCGGGCCGGTCTCACAGAGCCCATCCGTCCCTGCTTAAGATTCACCATTATAAACCAAAAAACCGGTATACTCCAGCATAATTTCAAAATATGCACCTCAATGGTCTCTACTACTTTAGTATTTCAAATTTTTATCTAATTCTTAAGATAAAGGAGAAAATACACTTTACTCTATCGTTTTCTATCGTCTATCGAGGTTGTCGGTTCAAGTCCAGCTCACGAAACAACTTTTTTCAAGTTCAAATAATGTATACAACACAAGAAACTTTCCGTCTTAAGATTCTATACTGGGTGATTCCTATGTTGATACTTCTTGTTTAGTTATGCATAGAAAGCATTAAAATAAAAACTTAAATAGGGCCTGGTCATCAAAACGTAGCCTATACTTTATTTGTTTATCTTATTAGTCATGCAGATTACGGGTAGGTGTTCAGTTATTTCGCATTTCGCTGCGGTGTGTTTTTCTGAAGCAAGTTAATTTTAAATTGGTGACACGTGAAAACAGTAAAATTTGAAAACAATGAACTATTAGATATGGTGCTTAATTACGGCGAGTGTGGACAAAGTGCGGCTACTGCTTCGAGATTATACGCAGAACGCTTTCCCTTGTGGGCTCATCCTACACCCAGAAGTTTTCCTTAATTTTATTTAACGGGCAAGTTAGGCATGACCATATTTGATCCATAGTGTAATAACTGAATGTAAGTAGCTAGTACTTACCTTATTTTTGAATTTTTTGGAAAAAAGTCTTTGAAAATGTTGTTTATTTTAATGCCTTCTATGCATAGCTAAACAAGAAGTATCAACTTAAGAATCACCCTGTATTATAATAGGTGCACGATTGTAGTTATCAGTGTTTTCTTTATATTCTAGATGAAATACGACAAACCGATATCAATGGTAAGTGCATAAATTTATTCTTATTTTTTATTTATAATATCTTAATATACATATTTAAAAATAAAAATCTTATACAGTTTAAAAATCATAATTATAATACTCGTCATAAAAATGAAATAACCATAAAACCTAAAATAAATAAGTCCATAGGACTTGTTTTTATTTAAACGATTATTTACCAACAAAAACTAAAAAATATATTTTATTAAAAAAATATAAAGTCAAAATAAAAGCATGGATATTGGAAACGGATAATTTAAAAATATTTTTGGAAATGGGGTGATTTTTAATTGAGTGTCGATACTTAAGGTTGTGAATCCTTGGGTGATTTTAAGAAGAAAAGTTAATATTAACATATGTTATAACACTCATTAATTTTCATTTCAACAAAATATAGAAAGCAATCTCAATGAACCGAAGAAAAAAATTGTTTTTTTGTTTTTATTTTTTTATGCAAAAAGGGTGCATCACACGAAAGTAAGTCTATGGACCAAATCGGCTCCAAAATAAATGAAGATTTTAAATATAAGTTTGGAAAAATCAGTGGCGTAACATTTTTTCTTTAAAAATATTCAGTTCAAACTCCATACTTACGTCACTGGTAAAAATTTAAAAAAACCTTTTAAGTCAAAAAATGCTCCTTAATGATTAAGAGGTGTGTACAAAATTTCATAAAAATATCTAAGAGTGATATAATAATTATGATAAAAAATTTATATTTCTTAAAAAATGTTAACACCCTGTAGCTCAAAAATGAAGAGCTTTAATATTAACTTTTCTTCTTAAAATCACCCAAGGATTCACAACCTTAAGTATCGGCACTCAATTAAAAAACACCCTGTATAGTTAAACGTTTTTTATTTGCAATTTAACTTTTATATAATATTAACAAATATTTAGACAAAATATTTTAATATTCTCATATATATATAATTTACTAAGATTTGCCCCTAACAAGCACGTCTTCGGGGATCAAAGAAGAAGTTTATTAAGAAAGATAAACAAATTAATTATATTATAAATATTGAAAATAAACTTATTATTATTATTTCATAAACCAGACGCGGCTAGTGAGTTTTTTACAAGTGGGGCAAATTTTAATGGCAGTAACCTAACAAGCAAAATGAATCTGTTTGAAGGTTAAAGACAATGATGTTTCTTGAATGATAGAAGTGTTTTGAATTTGCATTGTCTCTTATTTCAACTGGTACCTAAGTATCTCCCGTCGTCTTCAGGTGATTTGGAATGGAAGCGATAACGAACTCGAGAATTCCTACATCACATTAATAGCTTCACACCTACAATTAAATTCACAATGGAGAAAGAAGAAAACAATCAATTACTTTTCCTAGATATCAACGTAAAGAAGAATAGAATACCATCCAAACTTCCGTGTATAAAAAACCTACTCATACAGGTCAATATCTCAATTACACATCAAATCACTCGAACAACACAAAACATGGCATAGTAAGAATCGTTGTGGATAGAGCAATTAGTATTTGTATTTCAAATGAAGCCCTCAAAGAAGAAACTAACTACATCAAGACCGACCTTAACAAAAACGGCTACCTCATGTGATTAGTGGACAAAATATTGACGACTCGTAAGAATACGTCAAACGCAACGAAGAAAGAAGATGCACAATCAACACTTAACATTTCGAATGTTAAAGCTATATTTTTTCCAACATTTTAGCGAATTTATTCCAATGAGAGTCCCCACCCTGTGGCATTGAAAATATATTAAAATTAAAAACAATAGGATATTCAATGTTCTCTTTAAAAGAGCTTTTCAAAAAGATATCATAAGTGGTATCTTCCATTTAAAAAAATTAAATTGGGTTATGTTTCATGTAAAAAAAAATTTGCCGCTCATAAAAAATATCAATCGACGTGTTTTTCAATTTTTTTTTAATATATTTTCCTTAACTTCTAGCGAATTTGTTCCAGTTAAAGTCTCCACCCTGTATATAAAAGTCAAAATGATGTTCATAAAAGGGTTTCAAAAACAACATATTTTAAATTAATTTTTATCAAGTTTTTCAAATAGAAGACTACTATTTAATGTAAAATCCATTTATCCGGTAAAAAATTACACCAAAAAATTAGAGTGAAGGTACATAAATTTACAACAAGCTGAAAATCAGTAAAAATGTTCAAAATACAATTATAAATAAAATTTGTAAGTTCCCCATCATTCCCATGTAGGGAAAAAATTTGACTCGAGGTCAAAGTAATGAATTTTCGCGATTTTTAGCAAAACGGTAAGTTTTATCATAAAAGTACCTCAGAGAAAAATTGTAGATCATAAAATTATATATAAAAAATATTTTAATACTTTTTTTTCTATGAACCACCGTTTTTGAGATAAAACGATTCAACAAGTTGTAATCGTCATAAAATGCACACATTTCCACACCACCTATGAGGTAGTGTGGGTAATACAAGTAAGTCTACATCTTCACCAACAACAATAGTTGTATTTTTCGAATTGAATTGCTCTATTGCTGTTTCAATAATCAATACATCAGCATCATTATTAACTTGTTTTACCAATATATTATCAGCAGTAAACTTTTCTGTCAACATTGAAATGAACCGAGACTTGTTGTGAGTATTTGTAAGAAATCATCTCAGAAACGGTGGCTCATAGAAAAAAAAGTATTAAAACATTTTTTATAGATAATTTTATGATCTACAATTTATCTCTGAGGTACTTTTATGATAAAACTTACCGTTTTGCTAAAAATCGCGAAAATTCATTACTTTGACCTCGAGTCAAATTTTTTCCATACACGGGAATGATGGGGAACTTACAAATTTTATTTATATTTGTATTTTGAACGTTTTTACTGATTTTCAGCTTGTTGTAAATTTATGTATCTTCGAATGTTTAATTTAACCGGATAACATAAGCAAGTTTTTTTTTGTACCACAAGCATACAAATTATTTCCAACCGGTTTCGAAAAAATTGCAAATTTCATAAATTAGACTTTTAAGTTTTATTATTAAAATTATACATAGGTCACTAGACTAAACTACAGCAAATGTTCAAAATGTCTCTCATTTTAATCTGTGCATAAGTCAACACGTTCTTGAAAAGATCTGTTTACATCCCTTAATATTTTAGGTGAAAAAATGTAAACAACAATAGAGAAAAAGTTTTTTAGCAGCATTAAAGTACACAGGGACGCCAAAGGCAACGGGTTCCCTGGGGCACAGGTAGAGAATGACATGCTGTTTCGTCCTTGTTAGGACTCATCAGAAAGCCAAAACCTGTAAGCAATTCTCATTACAGCGAAAATATGCTGCCAAGATATTTTTAATAATAAATATATGATAAAACCTAGTATCGCCATCTGTAGGAATCAACTCAATGCAAAAGATAGCCATCAGAAGTGAAAACCTAGAACTAACAATAAACTACCATCATCCCAGTGGGCTACCTGACTCGGCCTCATGCCAAGGAGTGTGTCGACTCGCAAAAAAATATTAAATATATGGGCGATTCTCTGTATAGCGAAATTTTGACGGAAGCGCCAAAAAAATACATTTTCACGTTTTTTTTCAGGTTTTTCGCTAAGAGTACAAAATTTCGTATAGAATAACCCATATTTTTTAACTTGTCGGGACAGGTAGATTCCGGCTGTTTAATGTCGAAGCTACCTTTATAAATGAATTTTTGATGGTCCCTTCTATACCTGGGTTGTGATAACATTGATGACAGAAAAAAATCAGAAGGAATGTTTACATATGTAACGTCGCATTTACATCACTTCTACCTATTTAGAGCCGGTCACTAAACTACTAGGAATTGCATTTTAGAAATCGCAATTTTATAATGACTGCACACAAAAAATCACTAAAATGAATTAGCACGTTCGACCTGTCGATCTATTTTGACATCAGGACTCTGTCATCAAATGTACACGTATTTTTCGGACACCCGCCTGTATATTAATTTTATTAAGTTATATATATTTGAAATACTTAGTAACTATTTTGTTTTAGGGCTTGGCCTTAGAAGAACCACCACGGGTAAGTTAAGATTTTTGAAGCATGCATAATAAAACATGGCAAATTTTAATAACCGTCTGTTGGCTAAGGGGTGTAATTCCTGCATGCGCAGAGACTACTCCCCTTGTCGGTTTTACGGTTTTCCTCGAGCGCCACCCTTTGGTTTTATAGTAGCTATGCTACTTTCAGTTTGCCAGAGCAGTTGTCGGAGGGGTCCTAGAATTATTATATATTCTGTGCAGTATTACCCTTAAAAAGTTTGTCGACAATGTGATGGATAATAATTATAAACACTCGTGCATTTTTGCGCGCCCCAGCCGACCGTGTCCGTTAGCTCAAAGCAAGTAAAGACCCAACGCCCAACATAGCCTTGATATTCACCGTTGCTATGGTTACGTGACGTCAGTCACGCAAACAGCAGGTAACAATTTGCATTATGATGAAGGGAAATTTCAGTCGTATGCACCATTGTTTTAGCATTGGTTCGCCTAACCTTAAGGTATTTATTTTGAGGCTTTGCGAAACTTACGGTAATAGATATCGTTTTTACGTGATTTACTGTGCGATTTAAAAGTTTTGTTTTTATTTTTCAATTAATTTAGTAGTGTATCTACGTACCTACTTAGTTGTGTGTTGAAAAAATTAACTCAAATAATGACATAGTTTGTAATTTGTTGGAAACTCCATTCAGTCGTTGGACAGATGAGGATAAGAGGGACGTTTTATTACACGGGTTTTTAGTCAATGTTTGTTTAAGTACCCGCACTATACCAAGCTCTTCGCCATTTATTAAGACCGCGAGCCGCCACTGCTGCTGCGGTTGTTTAATTAAAATCCTGAACCTAAAAAAACATTATAGCGTCTTTGTTTACTTTTTGGTAAAATATTGCGATGAAGTATTTTCTTTTTAAAATTAATACAAATGGTGTATTTTTATAAAACGGCGAATGGTTCCCGTAAACAATTTTTAATCCCTATTCGAAAAAATTGTCCATTTTCTTAAAGAGACCAGAGTAACAATATAAATAGGAAGACAAATTTTTGTCTTCCTATTTATATTTTAATCCCGTCCTTACTAAGATGACATGACCCGCCACTAAGTCTTGTAAATCTTGAACTTGATTTAAAAGAAAACATTGTTTATTTTTATTAATTATATCGTTTTTGTCCGTTATTTTGCAAAAGGCCGATTTTGTGCAAATATAAGAAATGACCCAAATCGACAAATATGTTACAGTGTAATTTTGTCCATGGATTTGCCAACGAATTTTTTTTTCAATTGTTTTTTATAATTTTCTTACAAGTTCAGGGCCAACTAAACAGACAAATTATAATTCCTGATTTAAATATTTTTTTTTTTTTTTAGTTTGAATATTGGAAGTTGAGTCGTAGAAAAAATATACTGTACACCTCGAGTGGATTGTCCATATTGCGCTCAAAAGAGTTTCGAATTTACTTCCTCATGCGATATGGCCATATCCACTCTTGGTGGACAAACTACTATTTTCGACTCAGGATCAAACTTAACTAAACTAGAGTGCGTTTTTTCTTTATCCGACCGGAGGTTTAGGAAAAAAAAAATTTATTTTATAAAAATATTGAATCTCTGTTATAGGTCAGAAAACCTAGGGACGACAAACTTACTATGGCTACCTTTGCAACTGTTTCCCTTGCTCCCGACGTCATATGTATAACTGCACCGTTATCAGATAAAGAAATGAGATTTTACGGAAAGAGACCTTGTCCATGCGCCTCATCCCTTGAAGAGTTATTGAGGAAAGCTGCAAAAAATGGTTTTCAGGTTTGTAACTTATACTAAAAAGATATTGTAGGCTTATAGACCCATAAAACTTTATTATAAAAATGTCTACTATTTGCAACAGTAACACGTACGGCTGTCAGTAACGTAGCCGGGGGGAAAGGAAGATATAAAATATAATTGGGCAACATAAAAAATCATCGACGGCAACGCTATCAATAACGCGCCAAATAAAATAACAAATCTTCCTCCCGGTAACTACAGCTTCAGCAGAAAGACGTTTTTCCACTTTAAAAAGATTAAAAACATATCTGAAAAACCATTCTGGCGAAAAGCGTACAACAAGCTTAGCTTTAATAAGTATTCATCAAAAAATCCACATTGATATATGAAAATAATCCATATATTTTGTTAAAAAAGGCGACGAATTACGGTTTAGTTTTAGGCAAAAAATATGTTGTGCTTTTAGTTTATGGTTAATTTTTGTTTTTTCAATAAATAAAAAATATACCTTACTTTTAATATTTTTTGGTCAATTATGCTTATTTCATGAAGAAGTTTTTGTTCAACAAGTAGTATAATATCTGTTTTATATTACCTATATTAGTGTATTTGTATAACTCACTACAAATTTCTTTAAATGTATGTATTTTTTTATTTTGAAATTTTTTTTGATTGTCCAAAAAAAAAGGGTTTTTTGGGCGTGGCACCAAAAATTTTTAGCCTTCGGCGATTTGCCTGCGGCGCTAGTTCATCGCTTTTCCTACCCCTTTGCCCCCCCCCCTCCCCCCCGAACTCAAATTCTGGCTACGCCACTGACGGCTGTTAACTAGTTACCTAGTAACCACCCTCATCAGCGCTCGGCGGTGGTCTTACATGATCAGGTGCACCTCCAGCTCAGTGCAAAATGACCTAGCTTTTAAAATTGAATTGATATTTTATAATTACTGTTGAGAATCTGATGAAATTATCCGTATATATTTTTTTAACTTAGCTCCTGGACTAATTTTTTTTTGTTATTTTATAGTTAAAGGTTCAAGAAATCTTAAAAACAAGCTTGAAAAAATCATATTTAAAAAAATAACTTGATGTTCTAAGAAAACGCTTTGAAATAGGTATAAAAAAGGTTATAGCAATTTTAAGGAGCAGTTTATTTATCATCATATCAAATAAAAAAATACAGGGTTTTCCATTTAAAATAAGAAAGTTTTTAATGTTTTTTACAATGAGCCCTTAATTGTGACCTCCCTGTATATTTTATGCCAAATTAAATTCTTTTTTGAGATTTGTGGATTCTTTAACTATACAATAACAAAAAAAAAACTTAGCCCAGGAGCTGAGGTAAAAAATATATACGAATTCGCGCCCCAGCGACCATATCCGTTAGCTCAAAGCAAGTGAATTCCCAACGCCCAACATGGCGTTGCTATGGTTACGTGACATCGGTCACACAAACAGTATGTAACGATTTGCATTATGATGTAGGGCAATTTAAAAATAGAACAGTCATATGCACCATTGTTTTAGCATTGGTTCGCCTAATCTTTAGGTATTTATTTTGAGGCTTCGCGAAACTTACGGTTATAGATATCGTTTTTACGTGATTTACTGTGTGATTAAATAGTTTTGTTTTCATTTTTCAGTTAATTCAGTAGTGTACGTACTATTGTGCCGATAAAAAACTGGGACAAGAGATTTACAAATACAATGTAAGAAATACATATCCCCTAGACTATAAAAGGTGTCTAGAGCTAAAAAGGAAAAACATTCAAAATTTAAAAAGTAACCTAGGTTACATAATGGAATGTTTTGTATTTTTCGATACGGGGTGGTTAAATTTGAGAGACATCATATAATATGGATAAAGTAAATTTATTAGATTTTTTTAAAGTCAAATATTTTATAAATTATTATATTTACCATTACCACAAAATAATAAATAAAGCTAATACAGGTAATAAAATACATTTAATAAAAAGAAAAAAATTGCGAACACAAAGTTTGTCAAAACAACACAAAATTAATATTTGGTCATAGAACCATTTCTGTTTATTACTTTTTGGAGCCTTTGTGGCATACTTAAAACTAAGTTTCTACATAATTCGACAGTTATTTCATCCCAAGCTTGATTTATCCTATGACGTAATTCATCCCTGTTTCTAGGTTGAAAATCATGTTTATACATAGATTTGACCATGGCACCCCAAATGTTTTCTATCGGGTTCAAATCGGGACTCTTCGAAGCCCAGGGAAGAACTGCTATGTTATTTTCTTGGAGAAAATTTTGTACAATGCGCGCTGTGTGTATTGGAGCATTATCATGCTGAAATGTGTAATTTTGACCGTATACAGCGTTTACCGATGGTATCATCACTTCGTTTAGTATATTAACGTATACTGCTGCAGTTAGTCTTCCTTCGACGATTTGGCAAAGTCCTGGTCCTCTAGCGCTAATCCAGTCCCAAACATTTATGGAGAAACGCCCACTTTGGTTGGTTTTGTGGGTGTATCTCTCATCATACCGCATGCCGGAAGGCCTATACACCCGAATTCTCCCATTATTGCATGACTGAAAAGTTTTCTCGTCAGAAAATATAACTGTTTCCCATAAATTTATTTAATTAATATATTTATGTGCAAATTCTAACCTGCCCTGTTTATTTATTTCCGTTAAAAAATTTTTATTGGCAGCACAACGCCTTCGTATATCGGAATTTCGAACCCTCTCTCTAGCGGTATTTGCAGAACCTGGAAAATTCGTCTCTTCTTTTGCCTTGATTGCAGTTTCGAAGGGATGATCCCTTAGATAATTAACCAGTCTTCTATCATGATCATCAGTAGAAATTTTAGGGGGACCAGAACCTGCATTCCTAATAATAGTCCCATGTCTTGCTATTTTCTGTTTTGCCAATAGCACGGTATTCTTGCTTACTCCCAGTTCATCTGCAATATCCCTAATAGCAACACTATCTCGCAACCGACTATAAATAATTGCCTTTTGCTGGGGGGTTAATTGTGGCATATTTACAAATAATATATGATTGTATGTTCATAAAGTGACAATCTTTATTGACATGCAAATTTTTATGACATTTTACTGGTACCAGGCTTGATGTAAAATTATTCTTAATAGTCTAGGAGAAAATAGAAAAATTTCCTGTCCCAGTTTTTTATCGGCGCGATGGTACCATCATAAAAATTTGCATGTCAATAAAGATTGTCACTTTATGATTGACTCGTCAAACATACAATCATATATTATTTGTAAATATGCCACAATTAACCCCCCAGCAGAAGGCAATTATTTATAGTCGGTTGCGAGATAGTGTTGCTATTAGGGATATTGCAGATGAACTGGGAGTAAGCAAGAATACCGTGCTATTGGCAAAACAAAAAATAGCAAGACATGGGACTATTATTAGGAATGCAGGTTCTGGTCCCCCTAAAATTTCTACTGATGATCATGATAGAAGACTGGTTAATTATCTAAGGGATCATCCCTTCGAAACTGCAATCAAGGCAAAAGAAGAGACGAATTTTCCAGGTTCTGCAAATACCGCTAGAGACAGGGTTCGAAATTCCGATATACGAAGCCGTTGTGCTGCCAATAAAATTTTTTTAACGGAAATAAATAAACAGGGCAGATTAGAATTTGCACATGAATATATTAATCAAATAAATTTATGGGAAACAGTTATATTTTCTGACGAGAAAACTTTTCAGTCATGCAATAATGGGATAATTCGGGTGTATAGGCCTTCCGGCATGCGGTATGATGAGAGATACACCCACAAAACCAACCAAAGTGGGCGTTTCTTAATAAATGTTTGGGGCTGGATTAGCGCTAGAGGACCAGGACTTTGCCAAATCGTCGAAGGAAGACTAACTGCAGCAGTATACGTTAATATACTAAACGAAGTGATGATAACATCGGTAAACGCTGTATACGGTCAAAATTACACATTTCAGCATGATAATGCTCCAATACACACAGCGCGCATTGTACAAAATTTTCTCCAAGAAAATAACATAGCAGTTCTTCCCTGGGCTTCGAAGAGTCCCGATTTGAACCCGATAGAAAACATTTGGGGTGCCATGGTCAAATCTATGTATAAACATGATTTTCAACCTAGAAACAGGGATGAATTACGTCATAGGATAAATCAAGCTTGGGATGAAATAACTGTCGAATTATGTAGAAACTTAGTTTTAAGTATGCCACAAAGGCTCCAAAAAGTAATAAACAGAAATGGTTCTATGACCAAATATTAATTTTGTGTTGTTTTGACAAACTTTGTGTTCGCAATTTTTTTCTTTTTATTAAATATATTTTATTACCTGTATTAGCTTTATTTATTATTTTGTGTTAATGGTAAATATAATAATTTATAAAATATTTGACTTTAAAAAAATCTAATAAATTTACTTTATCCATATTATATGATGTCTCTCAAATTTAACCACCCCGTATCGAAAAATACAAAACATTCCATTATGTAACCTAGGTTACTTTTTAAATTTTGAATGTTTTTCCTTTTTAGCTCTAGACACCTTTTATAGTCTAGGGGATATGTATTTCTTACATTGTTTTTGTAAATCTCTTGTCCCAGTTTTTTATCGGCACAATAGTTCCTACTTAGTTGTGTGTTTAAAAAATAAACTCAATTAATGACTTAGTTTGTAATTTGTTGGAAACTTCATTCGTTAGACAGATGAGGATAAGAGAGACGTTTTGTTACATGGGTTTTTAGTCAATGTTTGTTTAAGTATCCGCACTATACCTAGCTCTTCACCATTTTTTAAGACCGCGAGCCGCCACTGGACCATAGTGTATATTAAGTATGTAGAATTTTATTGTGAACGGAAGGAATTTAAGAAATAATAATTTGAGTTTTTTATGTTTTATTATTTTTTTTTGTATTTTTTGGGATTGTGCAATCCTGAAAAACTAAAGTAAAGCCCCCATAATAATAGATATTTACGGAATTGAGACCAGTACGTCTAAATCTTCATACAAAACAAGGTTTTTAATATTTTATACTTTCTTGTAGAATCTTACAATAGATGAACTTCGATTCATACACAAGCATCTTAGTGACGCAAGTGCAAATATTTTAGAAAGAATGGGGCATAAAACGGGTGTTTTGCGACCTGCTCAAATGGGAGACAGATTGTCTTTGTTGAGGAAAGTTGCCGAACTGGAAGGAGATCTACTGAAAAGGCAAAAACAGACGCAACAAAAAAGTAAGTACGATCAAAACCACATACCACATAAATACTATTTTTTACACCCACACTGATATTTGATGCTTCCTTTAAACTAAAATGACTGGATCAATAAGCCATTACACTTATTTTATTTATTTACTTTGCTAACAATCTAAAATTGAATCTGTAAACGTATTATCACAAAATCATAGATTAACTAACCTGTCTGTCAGTGGCGTGCATACAATATAGGCAAAAAAGCATTGCCGACCCTGGGAGCAACGAAACAAACGCCAACCAAAATTATTTATTTATATTTAAGTGTTTATCCGTGTAATATCCGGCAATATTTCTGTGTATGTAGAGGACCGACAAGTTAATTGCATATCACTTACCTACTAGATATCAGTTAAAATCATTTTCACGAACGCATTCGTTGCCGATTAATCGTAAATTGGATTACTGTATAAGCATCCCGTATGACTGTCCGAAAAGCAGAGAGCTCCCTTTATATTAGCTTCTTATGGGAAAGCAAAAGCACTGCTTTTTTACGAGTGGAAGCAAGCTAAAGAGGTGGTAAGCAGTAAGCTAGAAAGAGATGCAATAAAAATACGTGACTCGAGACATGAGCCTCCGGCAGCCATCCGCCCGCGTTTGTTAAGCGCATTGGTGCCTATTTTCAAGTTTTGTCGTGGTTTATAAAAATATTAGGTGTCCCTGTATTGCAATTAGGTTAGTTAAGATTTAATTAGTGGTAACGTAAAATAAGAAGTATTTTAATATATAATTCACATACTAATTTACTTCTTTTTAAGCATTATGTTCAATCAAGTGGATGATAGATTTAAAATCTGAACATAAAACGCACGTGGATGAAATGTATTCATAATAAGAATAATAATATTAGTGTTTTCGCCCTTTGCTTGCTTTTGCGATAAACGTCGTCGCACGCTGGCGTCGCGTCGGTTGTCGGAAAAAAAGTGGACATGTCCACGTAGGTACATGTAATTTAGGTGTAGTGGCGATGTGAATGGTGATTGAAAATGATTAAAGAGTTTGGAAATGAAATTTTGGCCTACCCTGTTTTAAACGGCTTTGCACCCCACTGCTGTCTGTGTGTTAAAGTCTGGAAATGCTATATTTTAAACATCGAAATCTTAAAAGCAATTGAATTTAGACATATAAAATTTTATACAAAATATACGTGAAATTTTATAGGGAAACTTAAATTTATTAATACCTACTAAAATCAATAAACAGATCATTAGTAAAAACAATTATTGGTATAAAAGTTAAGTTATTTTAACACAAATCCGTGTTTACGGTCAGCTTTTCCTATGTGAAATTTAAATAAAACTCAATATCTTGCCGATTATTTTTACTTACGTCGCTCAACTGTGACTTTCGAGTGTGTGAGACCAGACCAGTAGATACGTTGTTGCATTCATTAGTTCGACTTCTGAACGAAGTTTAAAATTCTTAATGCAATCGCTAGATATTGGCTACGGGCATGCGATGCGATCCTTTTTCCACAGGATAATTACCACGAAATAGAACTATTAGTATTTCAAGTTTTTTGTATTTCAGTTGCGGAAATGCAAAACGCTGTTAAATTAGAAAAGGATCGGTTAACTGACTTAAGGCAAAAACTGGAAATGGAAAAGAAAAGTGGATCAAGAGATGTTCCAAAGAGGCAGATTAGTAGAGATGTTGAAGCTTTAGAGGTAAGACCCTATCATAAAGTATTTTACGTCAAAATTGCATTGTGCATTGCGAAAATTATTGCGCTTATTCTGCATATTTGTATGGGTAATATAATAGCCAATAACAGAACAATTATTTATTATGCAAATAACATAATCATTTTCATTAATTCATAATACAGGGTGATTCCTAAGTTGATACTTTTTTTTAGCAGTGTATAGAAGGCATTAAAATAAACAACATTTTCAAATGCCTTTTTTCAAAAAACTTAAAAGTAGACGAGATACCTACAGAAGTAAAAAATCTAACTGCGGGCCTGGTCATTAAAACGTAGCCTGTTATACTTTGTTGTTTTTTGTCTTATTAGTCTTGCAATTTACGGGTCAGTGGTCAGTTATTTATTTGGCAATGCGCTGCGGTGTGTTTTTCTGAGACAAGTTAATTTTAAATTGGTGACACACGTGAAAATGGTAAAATTTGAAAACAATGAATTAGTAGATATGGTGCTAATTTACGATGAGTGTCGTCAAAGTGCGGCTGCTGCTTCGAGATTATATGCAGAACGCTTTCACTTGCGGGCTCATCCTACACCCAGAAGTTTTCTTAATGTTATTCAACGGGCAAGTTAGGCAGGACCGTATTTGATCCATAGTGTAATAAATTAATGTAAGTATTTTATTTTTGAGTGTTTTAAAAAAAGGTATTTGAAAATGTTTTTATTTTAATGACTTCTATATACAGCTAAGATAGAAGTATCAACTTAGGAATCACCCTGTATATAAAAGATTTAAAAATTATAATTGACAGGTTGGAGTCTTGGAAACTTACGTTACCTACGATCACAACCGTAAACGGCAAAAAACGTACCACCTACTATCTAACTAAGTTAAATTTTAAAATTAATAATAACAAGAATTATGCAACATCTTATGTTATTTTTAAAAATTTTTAATAAACCACATGTTAATATTTTCAAAATAATACTGTCATTTGTATGGCACAGAAGCTATAATTTTCCAAGTTTGTCAATGTGACAACGTTGCATTATATTTGTGATGTGATTCGTCATCATTTATCACCAGCTGTCAACGCATTAGTTTGTTTTTAGCGTTCATTAAGAAAATGTATTTTGTGACTTTATTTGAAGGATTTTTTTACTAAATATACTGTATATTGTGATAAAATTGCACGTCAGTTTTAAGTGTGCAAGAAAGAACCATTTAAGCCCGGAAATAACAATACACGTATATTTATTTTAGACAATGAAAAATCAGCTTGAGCAAAAATTAAATGAGGAACTTGTCAACAAAATCAGGCTAGAAAAAATAATGACCGCACATCAAAGAAGTCGAGGGGAATCACCGGTTAGAGACACTCCTAGTCCGAAAAGTGGTTCATATCGTTCGACCACATATCTTTAGTGAGATAGGTAGGCTTATTTGTTTTAACTAAAATATCCTAACGTTTAAGTGCTGGCACTTTCAACATAGGATCAGTCAATTTGATATTGATTAACTGTGATCAATTTGACTGTTGTAAGTGACAGAAGGACAAATAATTGTTGGCATGTTTAAAATCCTCGACCAAATAATTTATGTATTAAATGTGGTAATCGAGACCAAGAACAGTAGTTCTACTGGGTGACGTTTTCAGATTTTAATTTAAAGTTATATTGTTCACGTCGCTTACTCGTAACTCGGTCTATAAGAATATAGGACGGAAAGAATTTTATTCAATGGTATCGCGGGCACCACCCCTTTTATTATTGTGGAAAATGGCCCAGGTACACCGGGAGCTTCTCACAGTGGACAAAATTAAACCATGCGTTCAACTACGCAACATGCAACTACTTGTTGATCCTTTTGAGCATTCTAAAACAGATTGTTTTGGATGGAATAAATAAAGAAAACATTCGGTTCTTAAATATTTTCTATTACCCAGCGAAATGTTTGGTACAACTATAAATTCGCAGTTTTAAACTCTAGTACAATACTAGATTGAGACAGACTGAACTAATATTTATTGTGAAAGAGAAGAATAAAATATGATGGAAATGATGCTGTCTATATCGTTGACGGCTTTAATTCAGAAAAGTTTGCAGTGCCAAGTGCGATCACTCAACGGTAGCAGCGCATAGGTGTGCATAAGGTAAAGGATCTGCAAGCGCGGTCACTGCATTATTAACAGTATCGGTAAAAAGGCCCGTACGGTAACGGAATTGCATATATCACACACATAAAACACTTGCAAAGACGGACGCGGACTCATATACGTTAAGCGGTATCGATTATAAGTTCCAAACCAAACGGTAGCACGACCAACGATTATGCATACGCGATGGAGTATGAATTTGGCGGACATACATGTTCTGACGTAAAAGTATGTGTAAGACCAAGAAATAATTTCTAATAATTATTATTACATTTGCAAATGAAGGTATACAACAAAAACGGTAATATATGTATGGGTAAGACAGAGATACGGTTATAGGTTTGTGTGTACAATAAAGACGGAAGCATGTGTAGAAGAGAAAAAGGTAATCTATACGTGTAATAGACAGAAAGATCGTTTTTCCGTTCTAACATGAATTAAAATAAGACAGATCTTCTGCAGAAACTGTGCATATGGAATGAAAAGAAACAAAATATGAAAATTATGGCCCGACGCGTGTTGGAGCAAGACAAAGCCACTCAGCACTGAAGTTTTGCATGTGGGTGTGGAAGTGAAACAAAAATATAGCGACATGGTGTGTGTGGGTGTATGTGAGAGAAAGAAAAAACCATATAAAATTATTATGTGAATGCAAAGGTACCTATAATAAAATCAAATCATGACGAAGTAGTAATGACGGCAAGAGGGGCGATGAAGTCCAGACGTGAGTGAGTTGATGGATGCTAGAGTGGCCTTGGAGATGGTCAGGACTCTGTAGTGATCTTGCTGGCTCGGCGCCTTGGTGGTGGTGATCCGGTGAGTTTTCGAGAATGGGCTGTTCTGATGAAAATACGTCGAGTTCTCGCTTAAATAGGCTTGCGACGTCATCGACGGTACCGTACGCGCCTCAGGTTCACGTCGCAGCAGTCAGTGGTACTGTACGCGCATCGGATTTGCGCCGATAAGTATTAAGAATAGCGGGAATAACGGAAAATTAAAAAACGACCGACGTTTCGTGGCGTACATTTTTGGAGAAGTCCCAATAATACAGATTATTTACAAACAATTACGAACTTTGGCTCTTGAAAAATAAAAAAGTTTACACTACGTAATTTAAGTATGAGATTTTGTTTAACCAAAAAGATAATGTCCGATGAAAAACGCGGTGATATTTCTTTAGACTGTTCCTAGACTGTACCGGGTCGACCGTCTTGGGGGATTTAAGTAAAAATTTCGAGGTGTTCAGAGTAAAGTGGTATTAAGGTATTTGCAAAATAACCATTAGAAAAAAAGCATTACCCATTTTGTTATTAAATATGAAGAATTAGTCATAATTACGATCTAAAGTTGAGAGAAGCAGGTATATACCTTTTGTTAATTCTCTCAGAGTGTATAGTATTGACAGTTTGATATTTGTTCTATAAGAGTAATAGGGTGGATTTCTGTAGTTTTAAATGTATATTAATATTCATAATACTGCAAAACTTAAATCACGATACAATTTGTTGACGCGTTCGAAACATCTTTGGGTGCATGATCTGATATACAGGGTGTTACAAATTCGATGTTCACCATTGGTATCTCATAAACGGTAAGAGATACGAGGAAGTTTAAATTAGGACAAAGTTGCGCAATTCATAGCCGACCAATATGCCAAGAAGAAATTAGGAAAATTCCAAGTACTTCCGAAGATACTATGATACTTTAAACAATGAATCCTCTAATTCTAACAAACTCGAAAGCTTTTTCAAAATTATCTGCAATAGCCTTCTCGATTAGGGTTTTTAGAAAGAGAAAAATCGTTGTGTCTCTGTTATACATTATCAGATACGGCTTTGATCTGCAATAATCCAAAAGTTTTTTTAAATAAAATATTCCTGAAAATGTTTTTATAGGGTAGAAACGTTGATATTCAATGAAAGTAATTTTGTATTAAGATTACATCGCATATAAAGTTTAGATAAATTAAAAACCAAAACGGCGATTTTCGGTTTTTTACGTATATCTTCCGAAGTACTCGGAATTTTCCTAATTTCTTCTTGGCATATTGGTCGGCTATGAATTGCGCAACTTTGCCCTAATTTAAACTTCCTCGTATCTCTTACCGTTTATGAGATCCCAATGGTGAACATCGAATTTGTAACACCTTGTATAGTAAAACACACCCAAATTACCTATATCGATAAATATTACCCTATTTGAATCGCGCCTTTGCAGTTTAATTTATTTTTGATAGGTGACATTCTTCCCTTTCCGACGCTTAAGTTTTTACATAATGTAACAACTTTGTAATAAATTATTTTGATTTTTAGGGCCGAAGATTCATTTATACTACTGTGATGTGTAATGTGACGTTGTTCCAACTCCCTAGGATGTCGGTTATAAAAAACAATGTCTATTTTATATGATTATAAAATGCAAAATTAAAAGCAACTTAAAGTTGAACAAAACTGTCTTTATGTTAAGGTTCAGTTCATTAAATGGTCGAAAAGAACGAAATAACCCAAAAGTTTTAGTTAAGTTTTCAGTGTAACATTTTGTTTCGGATTTAGGTTTGTCCCTAGCACGTCATCATTAAAATAATAACCAAGGCCATCTACGATTTCAGAAGTAAGAGAAACACAATAATACAGGTGCGTTCCAAAAATGACGCGACAGTCGGCCACTTTCGAAAAGAACGAAATAACCCAAAAGTTTTAGTTAAGTTTTCAGTGTAACATTTTGTTTCGGATTTAGGTTTGTCCCTAGCACGTCATCATTAAAATAATAACCAAGGCCATCTACGATTTCAGAAGTAAGAGAAACACAATAATACAGGTGCGTTCCAAAAATGACGCGACAGTCGGCCACTTTCGAAAAGAACGAAATAACCCAAAAGTTTTAGTTAAGTTTTCAGTGTAACATTTTGTTTCGGATTTAGGTTTGTCCCTAGCACGTCATCATTAAAATAATAACCAAGGCCATCTACGATTTCAGAAGTAAGAGAAACACAATAATACAGGTGCGTTCCAAAAATGACGCGACAGTCGGCCACTTTCGAAAAGAACGAAATAACCCAAAAGTTTTAGTTAAGTTTTCAGTGTAACATTTTGTTTCGGATTTAGGTTTGTCCCTAGCACGTCATCATTAAAATAATAACCAAGGCCATCTACGATTTCAGAAGTAAGAGAAACACAATAATACAGGTGCGTTCCAAAAATGACGCGACAGTCGGCCACTTTCGAAAAGAACGAAATAACCCAAAAGTTTTAGTTAAGTTTTCAGTGTAACATTTTGTTTCGGATTTAGGTTTGTCCCTAGCACGTCATCATTAAAATAATAACCAAGGCCATCTACGATTTCAGAAGTAAGAGAAACACAATAATACAGGTGCGTTCCAAAAATGACGCGACAGTCGGCCACTTTCGAAAAGAACGAAATAACCCAAAAGTTTTAGTTAAGTTTTCAGTGTAACATTTTGTTTCGGATTTAGGTTTGTCCCTAGCACGTCATCATTAAAATAATAACCAAGGCCATCTACGATTTCAGAAGTAAGAGAAACACAATAATACAGGTGCGTTCCAAAAATGACGCGACAGTCGGCCACTTTCGAAAAGAACGAAATAACCCAAAAGTTTTAGTTAAGTTTTCAGTGTAACATTTTGTTTCGGATTTAGGTTTGTCCCTAGCACGTCATCATTAAAATAATAACCAAGGCCATCTACGATTTCAGAAGTAAGAGAAACACAATAATACAGGTGCGTTCCAAAAATGACGCGACAGTCGGCCACTTTCGAAAAGAACGAAATAACCCAAAAGTTTTAGTTAAGTTTTCAGTGTAACATTTTGTTTCGGATTTAGGTTTGTCCCTAGCACGTCATCATTAAAATAATAACCAAGGCCATCTACGATTTCAGAAGTAAGAGAAACACAATAATACAGGTGCGTTCCAAAAATGACGCGACAGTCGGCCACTTTCGAAAAGAACGAAATAACCCAAAAGTTTTAGTTAAGTTTTCAGTGTAACATTTTGTTTCGGATTTAGGTTTGTCCCTAGCACGTCATCATTAAAATAATAACCAAGGCCATCTACGATTTCAGAAGTAAGAGAAACACAATAATACAGGTGCGTTCCAAAAATGACGCGACAGTCGGCCACTTTCGAAAAGAACGAAATAACCCAAAAGTTTTAGTTAAGTTTTCAGTGTAACATTTTGTTTCGGATTTAGGTTTGTCCCTAGCACGTCATCATTAAAATAATAACCAAGGCCATCTACGATTTCAGAAGTAAGAGAAACACAATAATACAGGTGCGTTCCAAAAATGACGCGACAGTCGGCCACTTTCGAAAAGAACGAAATAACCCAAAAGTTTTAGTTAAGTTTTCAGTGTAACATTTTGTTTCGGATTTAGGTTTGTCCCTAGCACGTCATCATTAAAATAATAACCAAGGCCATCTACGATTTCAGAAGTAAGAGAAACACAATAATACAGGTGCGTTCCAAAAATGACGCGACAGTCGGCCACTTTCGAAAAGAACGAAATAACCCAAAAGTTTTAGTTAAGTTTTCAGTGTAACATTTTGTTTCGGATTTAGGTTTGTCCCTAGCACGTCATCATTAAAATAATAACCAAGGCCATCTACGATTTCAGAAGTAAGAGAAACACAATAATACAGGTGCGTTCCAAAAATGACGCGACAGTCGGCCACTTTCGAAAAGAACGAAATAACCCAAAAGTTTTAGTTAAGTTTTCAGTGTAACATTTTGTTTCGGATTTAGGTTTGTCCCTAGCACGTCATCATTAAAATAATAACCAAGGCCATCTACGATTTCAGAAGTAAGAGAAACACAATAATACAGGTGCGTTCCAAAAATGACGCGACAGTCGGCCACTTTCGAAAAGAACGAAATAACCCAAAAGTTTTAGTTAAGTTTTCAGTGTAACATTTTGTTTCGGATTTAGGTTTGTCCCTAGCACGTCATCATTAAAATAATAACCAAGGCCATCTACGATTTCAGAAGTAAGAGAAACACAATAATACAGGTGCGTTCCAAAAATGACGCGACAGTCGGCCACTTTCGAAAAGAACGAAATAACCCAAAAGTTTTAGTTAAGTTTTCAGTGTAACATTTTGTTTCGGATTTAGGTTTGTCCCTAGCACGTCATCATTAAAATAATAACCAAGGCCATCTACGATTTCAGAAGTAAGAGAAACACAATAATACAGGTGCGTTCCAAAAATGACGCGACAGTCGGCCACTTTCGAAAAGAACGAAATAACCCAAAAGTTTTAGTTAAGTTTTCAGTGTAACATTTTGTTTCGGATTTAGGTTTGTCCCTAGCACGTCATCATTAAAATAATAACCAAGGCCATCTACGATTTCAGAAGTAAGAGAAACACAATAATACAGGTGCGTTCCAAAAATGACGCGACAGTCGGCCACTTTCGAAAAGAACGAAATAACCCAAAAGTTTTAGTTAAGTTTTCAGTGTAACATTTTGTTTCGGATTTAGGTTTGTCCCTAGCACGTCATCATTAAAATAATAACCAAGGCCATCTACGATTTCAGAAGTAAGAGAAACACAATAATACAGGTGCGTTCCAAAAATGACGCGACAGTCGGCCACTTTCGAAAAGAACGAAATAACCCAAAAGTTTTAGTTAAGTTTTCAGTGTAACATTTTGTTTCGGATTTAGGTTTGTCCCTAGCACGTCATCATTAAAATAATAACCAAGGCCATCTACGATTTCAGAAGTAAGAGAAACACAATAATACAGGTGCGTTCCAAAAATGACGCGACAGTCGGCCACTTTCGAAAAGAACGAAATAACCCAAAAGTTTTAGTTAAGTTTTCAGTGTAACATTTTGTTTCGGATTTAGGTTTGTCCCTAGCACGTCATCATTAAAATAATAACCAAGGCCATCTACGATTTCAGAAGTAAGAGAAACACAATAATACAGGTGCGTTCCAAAAATGACGCGACAGTCGGCCACTTTCGAAAAGAACGAAATAACCCAAAAGTTTTAGTTAAGTTTTCAGTGTAACATTTTGTTTCGGATTTAGGTTTGTCCCTAGCACGTCATCATTAAAATAATAACCAAGGCCATCTACGATTTCAGAAGTAAGAGAAACACAATAATACAGGTGCGTTCCAAAAATGACGCGACAGTCGGCCACTTTCGAAAAGAACGAAATAACCCAAAAGTTTTAGTTAAGTTTTCAGTGTAACATTTTGTTTCGGATTTAGGTTTGTCCCTAGCACGTCATCATTAAAATAATAACCAAGGCCATCTACGATTTCAGAAGTAAGAGAAACACAATAATACAGGTGCGTTCCAAAAATGACGCGACAGTCGGCCACTTTCGAAAAGAACGAAATAACCCAAAAGTTTTAGTTAAGTTTTCAGTGTAACATTTTGTTTCGGATTTAGGTTTGTCCCTAGCACGTCATCATTAAAATAATAACCAAGGCCATCTACGATTTCAGAAGTAAGAGAAACACAATAATACAGGTGCGTTCCAAAAATGACGCGACAGTCGGCCACTTTCGAAAAGAACGAAATAACCCAAAAGTTTTAGTTAAGTTTTCAGTGTAACATTTTGTTTCGGATTTAGGTTTGTCCCTAGCACGTCATCATTAAAATAATAACCAAGGCCATCTACGATTTCAGAAGTAAGAGAAACACAATAATACAGGTGCGTTCCAAAAATGACGCGACAGTCGGCCACTTTCGAAAAGAACGAAATAACCCAAAAGTTTTAGTTAAGTTTTCAGTGTAACATTTTGTTTCGGATTTAGGTTTGTCCCTAGCACGTCATCATTAAAATAATAACCAAGGCCATCTCATCTACGATTTCAGACGTAAGAGAAACACAATAATACAGGTGCGTTCCAAAAATGACGCGACAGTCGGCCACTTTACGAACAATGCTAAAAATCTGGTAAAGCGTCGATGCCACTACAAAAAAGGTAATATTTTTTTGGTAGATCATTACATTACTTACAGCTTTGTTTTAAGGAACATTTTGTATAACCACCTATATTAGGATTCATACTGCTCAGAGTAGACGAAATCTTGACAAAGATTTATTATCCCCCAACATCGAACTGCTCAATTTCAGGGATCTTTTAGTTACAATGCGGCCAAAGTGTACAATGCTCTACCGGCTGATGTAAAATCCCTTAACGCTATTGCGGGCATTTAAGAAGGCTGTCAAAAAAATTATTATAAATAAAAGAACTTAGCCGCTGTTTTTTGCATTTTTTTTTTGCATTATTATCGTGTATCGAACATAGCGTAATAATGATATTATGTATAATGCTAATAATTAGTGGATTAATAAATTAATTTTATACTATATTTAGAATAGGCCACATTTATGTTACCATCTTTTTAAATATTTTGATTTAATATCTATTTAAATTTTAGTTCTGTAGATTATAAGACGGTTAGATAGAGTAGCTGAGCTAAATCTCGCCGTCTATTTGTTATAATGTTTGTATTTTTTTATTTTAACATGAAATAAAAAGACATTTATTATTATTATTATTATTATTATTATTTAAAGGTTGGTATAAAAATGTAGCCAGCTCGGATTTCTCGCAACTTTTAGGTCTAACAATTAATCAGAAGGAACATTGTTCTTTGTTGTGTTCTAAGCTTAACAGTCTTTACTATGCACTATACCGAAATACTTTAATACAGAAAAAAATAATGCTCCCGAGTAAAGGAAATGTAACTGGAGTGTTAAGCTTGGCGCGCACTTATGCGAAGCGCGGCGAAGCACGCCGAAGCGCTGCACGCCGTTGCACGCCTAGGGTCCGCTAACTATAGCGCGGTTTGGTGCACGCAGTTGCACACCTTATTTGGTATAGTTACATTTCCAATTCAGTGTGAGATGAGAGCATCTTAAATTACACAAATTAGATATGTATTCGTTTAAAAACAAATATTAATTCATTATACTTAAAATGTACTACCTAATATTTTAGTTATTTTTTCGGATTTGCTGGAGGATGAAAGAATTTTTTGAAACTGAGTTACAAAATGTCCGTTGAAGAAAAAAATCTATTTGAATTTTGTTAAGAAATTTTACCTTATTTTAAAATGTAGTGCTGTATTTTATTCCAATTTCACTTGACCCGTTCAATATTTTTACTATATTGTCCAATACCTATTTTACATCTACCTATATGAATAGCCTCACAAAAGTTCTTCCCTGAAGATGGAAATCAAATTTTCCGAAAGCTTGGACCAACTTTAAAGAGTAGTAGGTACTCTTTCATTTGCTGCATATTCAAATATTTCCCTAGTTTAATTCCTAACTAGTCAGCAACGACTACCCTATCTCTGTATCTATATATATTATATATATATAGATAAGGGCATGCGGTTTTTACCAGTTTTCTTTCTATTTTTTAATTAAATGACAATTTATATATCGTTCTAATAAAAATTTTTAAGAAAAATTGAAAAATCTGGTGATTACGCAAATAGCGCCCTCTTGCAGCGACAGATATAACAAAAAATAGTCATACTACATTTTAAATGTTACTATAAGACAAGCTTTTTTAAATGAGACCAAGTTTGATGAATTTGGTTACGGCAAATCAGAGTTATGAGTAATTCTTTCAAAAGAGGCCCCCCCTTCACCCCTCAGTTTATTTTGCGAGTTAGATTAAAATGTCGTAAAGCAAAGTTATGATATAATTGTCTAAGTTTTGACATAATTGTATTTGGCATATTACCTATCTATAAAAAAAAACTGTGGTTAAACTTTTTTTTCAATTTAAAATTATTTTTTTAGTGGCTTAATCTTGGGGAATGTTTATACTGTTTTCTTCCCATATTTAAAGAAACACATGTAAAATGGTAAGGATCATTCAAAAAACCAAACTAAACAAAATGTAAAAATTATAGGTTATGAAATTTTGTTTGGGGGGTCTGTGATAAAAGAGTGGGTTTGGTGGGTTCCTGGAAGTTTCGAAAAATATTTTCTTCATAAGTTTTGTATCTAAATGGATGGATACCATTATTTGGTAAATATTTCGAAGCAAAAAAATCCCACACCACACCTTCATATAGTTTAATTAACAATGTTTCGAAAAATAGTCACTATCCGCACGTGTCGTTAATGTATGGACACTATGGTTGGTAAAGTATTTTGAAATAAGCAATGTTTACTAAGTAACTGAATTCGAAAATGTGCTGCAATAGTTTCTAAAAAGCAAATACCTTTTGTCTAAAAATGCTACTTGGGACGCCACTCTAAATAAATATGGAATTTCTGTAAAGTCGCCGATGATCGAAGGTTTTTTTAGAATTCACTTTTAATCCTGGGCTCATTCTAAAAACATTAAGCCCGCTTATACTTACCCATTATAATTTTTCTGGCGCCGCCACTGAGCACGCCGAAGAGAATTTCTTCGCTCAGGATTCTAGGCTTGCAATCCCAATCGAATCGACACGCCGTGCAGCGCTTCGCTTCGCTTAAGTTAGCGGAGCTCCATAAGAATACATGTAATTTAATCCAAAACGCCTTCTTCGGCGTGCTTCGCCGGCTTCGGCACGCATAAGTTAGCGTGGCACCTTCCAACCTCAACCGCATCGACGTGCCGCGCCGCGCTTCGCTTAAGTTAGCGGAGCTCTATAAGAATACATGCAGTTAATCCAATGCACGGTTTTTCTCCGCGCTTCGCCGCGCTTCGGCGCGCATAAGTGCGCGCCAAGCTTTAGTCTAGTTATGTTACTGTAATGTGCTTAAGTTTGTTTCAAAACCAATTTCAATTTTTTTTACAATTTATACGGTCTGATAATGCCAGTTTCTGGCAAAACTTGTAACAAAAATAAACAGACAGAAAAATATTTGAGGCCGAGACTTTAGGTCTTTTCTCTTACAAAATATCAAATACCAGGCCTTTTTGAGTAAAAATGAACGGATTTTTCAAATCAAAAATCATTTTTTTTGTTTGGCTCTAAATCTTCAGAACCGTAATGACATAAGAGATAACTTGAAAAAATGTGTTCTTAGATGGTAAAACGTAAAAATTTCAAAAACTTTAAATTATATTAAATTTATAAAGCTTAGAAGTTCCTAAAACTGTATTTAAAATTCCAGATCCGTATTTAAAAAATTGACTTAAGGTTGGTATTTAAAGAACGAAACGTTGAATTTGAAAACTAATAATGCCATCTTGTAGAACATAAAAGACGGCTATGAAAAAGTATTTTTGTTTTTTCCGATGTCAAAAATGGAGGCGCCAAAAATTAAAAACCAAAAATAGAAATTTCGGTTTTTGTCGGATATCTTCGAAAACATTCGGAACATTTAGAATTTTCTTTTACCAAATTATTAAGCCCCAAAATACGCAACTTTGCCACAATTTAACCATCTTCGTATCTCTTACGGTTTTCGAGATTACCTTGTACGCACACGAATTTGTAGCACCCTGTATATGTATAGTCCGTCTAGAAAGTATCCGGAAAAAAGAAAGCACAATTATAATTTTTCGGTATATATTTTTATTGCTTGAATCATAAAATTATAACAAATAATTCTTCTCATTTACTTATACAACCTCCGTTTAACTCCAAACACTTAACTAAACGTGCAGGTACACCCGCAACTAGGTCACCGCCATAATGTTCGGTGATGGTGGTCCAGGCCTGTAAAACCGACCGAATCAAATCTGGTTTATTTCGTGGCGCTGCTCGTTCCACTTCAATCTTCATTAGTTCCCATATGTTTTCAATAGGACTAAGATCTGGTGAAGCTGCTGGCCATGGAATTGTTGCCAATTGGTGTTCATGCATCCAAGCTTGAGTATAGGCAGAAGTGTGGCATGTTGCATTATCCTGCTGAAAACGCCACCGGTCTGGATATAAAGCATAAGCCGTTTCAAGAAGGAAACCATTTAGAATGTCACAATACTTTGCCTATTAACGGTGCTATCAACTATACAAAGAGGGGTAGCACCACGCTGAGATATTGCTCCCCACACCATTATTTTAGTGGGAAATTTGGAAATTTAAACGGTAACATTTTCTCTTGATAGTATTTTTAGTTGATTTGAACCAAGCTGAAAACAACTTTCGTCAGATATAAAAACATTCCTAAAATTATCTTCTCGAAAACGTTGACAAAAATCTATTCTTCTTTGCCTTTGTAGAGGTGTCATTGCCGGAATTTTTTTTGGTTTTCTTGCTATGTAGCCTTGTCTTTTTAGTGACCTGCGAACAGTTTCTGGACACACTTTTATTCTTCGTGTATTTCCAAATCTATTAGCCAATTTTCGAAACCCTAGACGTGGATTTTGCCGTCCTAAGTTTACTAAAGCGTTTAAATTGTTTCCACGAATCTTACGCGGTCTTCCCGAAACTGGTCTATGCCTCATATCTGCACCATTTTTTATCCTCTTTATTGTCTCATATACTGCACTTTGTCCGAGTTCAAGTCAATTGCACTAATTTTTTAACGTCTCGAACACCTTTTCTATACAAAAATTCCACCTTCTTTCTTTTTTCTACTTGCGACATTATTTCACAAATCTTAAACCTGTTTACAATCAACAATATTTTACAGATCGTGTTGTCATGCGATTTTAGCCATAGCCTACTATCGGCACAACCTACTTGATGCATTGCTCTTGCCTTCGAATGTTACAAAAAGGAAATATATTAAAATTTGGAAAAACATAAAATTCCGGATACTTTCTAGACGGACTATATATGCTCGACATGAAGCGATCTGCACCAAAGCGCTTTGTAGCATGTCATTATTCGGCTATCAAACTCTACTGTCCACCACTGTCAACGTCATCGCATCATGACACGCTTGCGATTTTTTTCCTTTCCAACGCCGCCACCTACTACCACCGAGATAGTGGCGTATATATTAGAACTATTGACAAAAAATAGTCAGCGTCTTCCTAGCACAAACCGAACACATTTCTGTCTGATAAAGTTATTTATTAGGATATACATAAATACTTATAGATAAATATCTTATTGGGTAAAAAGATTAACTTTAAACGGAATGTCGAACAACACATATACCAAATATGTAAAAAAGATTTTCCAAAGAAAATCAGATCGATTATACAGTAAAACCTCTGTTATCGATCACATTTTTAACGTGACCACCTCTGTTATGAATTCCCTGTATTTAAAAATGGAAATTCCAATTTTTTTACTCCTTTTTACCATTGCACTGTTAAACGACCGCGGGCACTCATCGAAATTTTGGTACACATTAAGGAATAAATACCATCAATTAAAAACAATAAAACCTTTGGTAAAACCCGACCCGAAAATTAAAACCGGTTTTTTGGTTTAACATGGTAAACCGTAGAGAATAAAAAATTAGGACAGGGAGGTGAAAATCATTTTTCTCTAAGAATAGCCGTTCCAATGTTACAGTCTCTCAAAGTCTGAAAATGCCATATTTTAATTGTCAATATCTCTAAACTATCGAATTTAGATATATGACATTTACAAAATAAACGTAGAATCTTGTGGGGAATCAGAAAATAATACAATATATAGGGTGTTTTATTTAAAAAAAAAAACAAGTTATATTCGCTACGTTTTTTTAGGCCACCATGTATAATCCAACATAATTTTAAAATGTGTACCCTAATGGTCTCTACAACTTTTGTGTTTCGAATTTTTATATAATTCTTAAGATAAAAGAGAATATGAACTTTACTCACCCTGTACAATGTACTGTATGTAGGTGCAATATTTGGGTTTGTTCGATTTTTATTTGTTTACTATGTACTTTGCTTGATATACAGATACATATACTAATAAATAAACAATGTAAAATACAGACCAGTCGTTTGAATGTATCTCAATTAAACGACCACCCCTGTTTACCGACCAACATTTGATTCCCTGATGGTAGTTGCTACTAAGAGGTTTTACTGTATATTTTTTAAGACACTCATGTTGGGTTGCATAAAATTTTTTAACAATAATTACCTAACCAGCACTTTGACTGTCACATAAATAACATTATGTAGGTACTTACACTCAGAGTTGCCTAAGAAGTAAATTAAAAATTAAGATAACAGGGACACTTTGGTTGCGAGAAAAGTATTTCAGCCAATGGCATGTATGTCGTCGTGAAAGTTACTGGTTAGTTAATTATTCTTAAAAGTTATATGCAACCCGCCATCAATCTTGCTACAATCCTCGACAGAGAATTTAAAAAAAAGTTTAACTACATGAGGTTTTAAACTAAGCGTAATTCAGCCCTTTCCATGTATATGTCGCAGCCTTTTAGTGTAATCAGCCGTTTCATGAAAAGTCTGGTCTTTTCATGAAACGCTGCCAAACACTGAAACGAAAAACTGTTACGCTAAAAGGCTTAATATTTTAGACGTTACATGAAACGTCAGCGTGTTTTGGCCTCTTGATGAAAACGAACAAAATTACGCTAAGTGGCTGACTTTACTGGACTTTTCATGTAACGCTCCGAATCTACTTTGCATTTGATGTAATAAAATAAGTATTGTATCACCTAAAAATGGCGACTGCAGGTTGTTCCAGTTCCAGTGTTATACAATACACTCAATTCTATAAGAAATTAGAAGACTTTTATTTACAAAAACCACTTCGAAAGCCTTACTCAAAGCAGAAGATTGACGATGTCATAGAGGAAATTCATTCATTACTAATGCAAACGTCACAGGGTGCAGGTGTGTTAAATAGCGTTATAAGCACATTACCAGTAGAACTCCACCTGCCTGGCTATTCATATTGTGGTCCTGGTACAAAGCTTCAAAAACGATTAGCTCGAGGAGATCGACCAAAGAATAAATTGGATAGTTATTGCCGCGATCACGACATTGAATACTCAAAGTCTACCGACTTGGAACACAGGCATAAAGCAGATAAAGTACTAGAAAACAAAGCTTGGGAACGTGTCAAGGCCAAGGATTCTAGTTTAGGTGAAAAGACATCAGCTTGGCTAGTAACAAACGCTATGAAGGTCAAACGCAAGTTAGGTGCTGGCAGCAAGAAGACAAAGAGATCTGTATGCTTGTCTTCGGTTGTAAGACAGATTAAGAAACAACTTAAACATTCAGGTTCGGGGAATGTTGGTAGAAAGAAGACTTTAAGTAACTTACTAAAGGCAGCACGAGTAACAGTGAAGAAAATTGGTGGCTCCAAAAGAATCAAGGTTCCTCGAGTAATTCCACTACCAAAACAAGGTGGTATTCTACCACTTATTCCGATATTTGCTGGACTTAGCGCGCTCGGGGCATTAAGTGGTGGAGCTGCTGGTATTGCCAAGGCAGTTAATGATGCTCAGAGTGCCAAAGACAAACTAAAAGAATCACAACGACACAACGAGACAATGGAGGCTATTGCATTGGGGAAGAAGGGCAGTGGCTTGTATTTAAAAAAACACAAGACAGGCTATGGTTTGTTTTTACGTAAAATGCCAAAAAACTACCAATAAAGCTACCTGAACGTCCTTTGACCGATCAAGATATTAGATTATATGCGACTCGCTTAAAGATACCTAATTTTCGAGGTGTATTTATGCGAGATACATTACCGAATGCACCCCGAAAAACAGAGTGCGGTGTTGTTAATTTAGATGGAAATACAGGAGACGGTACACATTGGGTAGCTTATAAGAAGAATGGTGATAAAGTTGTTTATTTCGATAGTTTTGGCAACTTGAAACCACCAAAAGAATTTGTCAAGTATATGAAAAAAACTAAAATTTATTTCAACTATGACCAATATCAGGATTATAAAACATCAAATTGCGGCCACTTGGCATTATCATTTCTCTATCATAATAAAACTTTATAAAATACAGTAATGTTATTGTCTCACATCAGTCATGTCTCAAACGTTCACGTTAAAGGGTCGTACTAGTCGGCTTGAATCTTATTTTGTACCTCCAATAGAACTAGATTCGAGATACGATTACTCTTTAGCATTGATTTCGCTAAATACTTGGAATACAATCCCAAATATTGAAGAAGGTCGTAACAAGTTTTATTACAAAGTTAATAAACAAGAAGAACGAGTAGTGGAAATACCAACTGGATCCTACGAGTTGGAAGATATTGAACAATTTTTGCAGAAACATCTCGCTGATTCTAAGGCAACTGCTCCAGAGCGGAACCTTATTATATCACTCAAACCCAACAACAATACGTTACGGTGTGAGTTGAAGAGCGTATACCACATAAACTTTGAACCAAAGGATAGCATTGCAAAGTTATTGGGATTCTCACCACAAGTTCTAACAGCTGGTCAGCTGTATGAATCAGATCTACCAGTTGAAATTATACAAGTTGCTACCATCAGAGTAGAGTGTAACATTATTTCCGGTTCGTACTATACAAATAATCCATCGCACACTCTCTACGAATTTTCACCAACAGTGGATCCTGGTTATAGCATAAATATAGAACCAAGAAACTTAATTTATTTACCAGTGAACCAGAGGAGAATATATAACATTACGTTATCTTTACTGGACCAAGAATCAAACCCAGTTAATTTTAGAGGTGAAGAAGTTGTAATCAGATTAGAACTTAGACGAGATGGGGTTAGCGTTTAATAGTAAAAGTTATTTAAACACTCACGCATCAGCTGGTCAATCAGTCTGCAGTCAGAAGTCAAAGGGATCACTCACGTTTTCAAATATAGCTTATTTACAGTCTATAGGCCCACACTATCGCTATCATGTCAGAAAAACTTCAAATATTTAATCAAGTTAAGAGTGATGAGTCGGTCATTCGTGAAGAATGGCATACTTATCACCCATTCACCACCTCATTTAATAATAATGACGAAATTGAGATTGTTATTAATCAGCAAGATGTGTTTTTGGATATGAGCGAAGCTCAACTCTATATAGAGGGAACATTTAAGGAGGAAACAACAGCTGGTAAGACTGGCGATTGTAACCTAACCAACAATGCTGGAGCATTTTTGTTTGACAACATATCATATGAAGTGAATGGTAAAGAAATTGAAAAGATTCGAGATCCTGGAATAGTTTGTACAGTTAAGAATTTGCTGTGCCTAAACGATCAAGAGAGCCGCGCATTAGATATTGCTGGTTGGAACTGGCCTAGTGTAGCAATCAAGACCTTGGATGAAACCTCCAAAGAGTTTAATTTTCGCATTCCCCTTTCTATGCTGTTTGGAGTGTTTGCCGATTATAAGAATGTTTTAATGGGTAAACAAAAAATTAAACTGGTTCGAGCCAGACATGATGACAACTGTTACAAGTCCAGTGGAGATAAGAAGGCTGAAATTAAATTAAAAACTGTCGAGTTAAAAGTTAAACACATCTATCCTAGCGATGCAGTTAAATTACGTCTTTTGGATGAAATTGCAAAGAACAAATCGATATTTATTCCGTTTAGAAACTGGGAGATACATGAGCTTCCTGCTCTACGAACAACAAAGAGAGATATTTGGACTGTTAAGACCATGTCTGAGAGAGCAAGATATATTATTGTATTTTTTATGAAGAAACGTAAAGACAACTATAAAGCCGATTGTACTTATTTTGACAATTTAAAGGTGACTGATGTCAAATTGCATCTTAATTCAGAGGTTTATCCCTACGAAGCGTTAAACTTAAATTTTGAAAACCGCCAATTTACCGAGGCTTATCAGATGTATACGGATTTTCAAAAAACATATTTAGGAAAACAGCAGAGTGAACCACTTTTAGACTTTACTACTTTTGCAAGCAGAGCCCTCTTTGTTATTGATTGCACAAAGCAAAATGAGTCCATCAAAAGCAACACCATTGATGTCAAGTTGGAATTTCAAAGTTCTGAAAACTTTTCTGCGGATTCACGAGCCTTTTGTATTATTGTGCATGATCGTGTTCTTGAGTATCAGGCTTTAACTGGCCAAGTACGAGACATGTTGTAGTCAGTTGTTCTTTAGACCCAGCAAGATGAAGGTGGTTATAGTAGATGTTCAAGGATTTTGCATCCCAGACTTTTGCGCCAAGGAGCTGGCTATTTATGATGGGAAGCAAATGAAGAGTTATCTGTTTAAACCAGCTAAGCCGTTTTGCATGTTGCCAGAGGATTGTCAAAAACAAGCATTATTTTTATATGGGAATCATTATGGTCTCTACTACAATTATGGAGAAACCGACTACAGCCAACTTTATACAATTATTCGCAACGACCTGGGAGATGCGGACATTATTTATCTCAAGGGACATGTTAAAGAGGCATTTTTAACAAAGACATTTTTAGATATAGAACATAATTTACCATATATTATTAATTTAGAATTTATTAAAGATAGTGTTAACGTACCCAAATTATCTAGAGGTATTACTGATTGTCCTTATCATAGTTTAGATGTATGTAGCTGTAGTATTAAGAATGCTTATATTTTGTATGACTATATTTATAATTTTTTACCTAAATAAAGATTAAAAATGTATGCATTGTTTTTTTATTTATATTAATAAGAGTTCTATGAGAATTTAGTCATTTAATGTCCAGCTCATGGCTAAGACAGTCGATCTTAGAGTTAAACTCCAAGAACATCTGCGAAAAATACGTAGGCTGAAAAAAGATATCAAGTGTTACGAAGATCATAAATATTTGGTTAGACAGTTGTTAAAACTTAACCTCTAATACTTATCAATGGCGACCTCCTCTTCATCATCCGCTTGGGATAAAGTGTTTGAATCTTCTTCTCGATGTCAGCAGGATAATGATGATATTGTACGCAAGATCAAGCCAAGCAGAGTTTATGAAATTGATGATTACATAACAATTATATTTAACACTACAGAAAAAGAGCGTAAACAAGTAATCATAGACACTATTGGATATGGCAAGATTTATTTTTCTAGTGATGAATTTGAAGAATTCATAAGTACGTTTGATTGTTTCAACACTCACTGGGTTGACATCTTTATGATTATTGGACAGTACACTTTGGTGTTTCATCGTAATGACGAAAAGCGAAGCCTCAAGTTTGAAGATGTTTCGATGGACTGACAAGCTAATTCGCTTATTTGCAAGACATATACCTACATTGTTTAAACTAAACATTGATTATTATACTGTTGTAAAATAAATGTTAAAAATTTACATCTGTTTTTTTTTTTCCTTAGTAGGGAAGAGGGAGAGGGGGTAAAATAAGACAAAAAATTTGAATACAAAGAAATCCTGTGTTTATTTGTATATATGATACACATTTTTAATACAAAAAATTAACATTTTCATCTATGTATATAATAAATAATAATACAATAAATATTAATACAATAAATAATAATAAATAATAATAATACAATAAATAAACAAATTAAATAATAATAATATAATAAATACCTAGCCTAATATCACAACCCTCTAAAACCATCAGCTATCCAAGAAGATTGAAACAAAGATAGCTATGGTTAGTGTTAGCTTATGGAATTTCCGATGATTCCTTATACAATACTATATCTCTATGACCCCAAGCAAGCGTGTGCTCGAAACCGGGTATAATGAAGCGCTTGTCGTCCGCGTATGACAGCGCTACCTTATTTTTAAGTTCGACATACATATCGTGTTCATGCGAACGGAAAGTGTTCATTCTACGATGAATCTGAGTTCCTTCTACGTCAGCCGCTTCTCTATAATCGTCAAGAGTCAGTTCTTTTTGGGTGACGTAGTCAGGAACCCCTTTAGCTTTTTTAGTCAACTTTCCCTCCACATTAACGCAATATGCTTTCGCCCCGGTTCCATAGAAATCCCAAATAATCTTTCCTGCATACTCATCTTTCATTTTACCAAGTATAGATTGGTTTACAGGAACATTATGTGGGTTATCTTGTGAGTAGTTGGAAGTATCGAATCTACTTAAATTTGTAGTCATATCATCATAAAAATTATCTGTTGTTACTTTTAGAATTAGGGAGTCGGTGTCAGTGTATAACAATTCCGCGCTGTTGCCATATTTCGGCTTAATGTATCCGTACAAAAAGTCATACATAATTGTTTTGGATATTTCCAAGATTGAAAAACCTACATAAATAGGTTTATTATATACAACTTTTTGTTTTTTCATCTGGATTGCTACCAGGTTTTCGCTATAAATGGTTCGATCTTTAAAATGAGGTTTCGCGATTAACGCTCCGGCCCCCAACCTCCTACCAATATTTTCCCAATGGGTAACGAGCTTTACATCTACCCGTTTCTCCACGTTTTCCATTGTCTTGCCAAACACAGCATTGTTCATAAGTTTAAAAAAGTCTTTTTCAAATTTATTTTTGGCCTGATTTCTCAACGCTGTGTTTAGATCGATATACTTCTTAAGCCAGGGTGATTGGTCAAAGGATATTACACGATGAATTTTTGTAAGCTGAAGGCCATAATTTAAAGCTTGTTGTAAATTTTGAATGTGAATAATATATTTCTCTTTTTTCATGAAATTTGGAATTAATTTTGTTATTTTCGGGAATTTAGACCCTGGCGGCGCAATGGATTCTGGGCAAAAGGGTAGCTCATTGTGCAAAGAATGTAAATCTTCCGGATAATCTAAATCAACTTCTAATATGTAACCTGTTGGTGAATCTTTCACGATATTTAGGTAATCTAAATTTTGAATTTCGGTTTCGTTTAACCACTTAAAGCTTCCCGTTGGTAAAAATTGAGACATGGCTGCTCCGTATAGATTGGTAGCGTCCAGGTACATGATGTAAGAGGTAGGTTTGGTAGCGTCATAATTAGGTATAAATTTATTATTCGCAAAAGCTTTCCTTATACTACACTGACTGACTCCCCCGCGAATACCGTGTTTAAAGAAGTGTACCATGCCTAGATCGGTCAGAAGCTCAAGATTGATGGATGTCGCTTTAAGGGCGGCCTCCATCGAAAGACCCGGCGCAGTAAAGTACTGCGCAGGATCAAGGCCATAAGTAGCCAGGCACACGTCTCTAAAACTTTCAAAGACATCTGTCAAAATTAATACGTCGGATTTTAAATAAATGTCGGAATATTCGCCTAAAGTTTTACATTCAAATAAATTCCATACCTTCCAAGCACGCTTATAATCATCGGTGGTAATGTCCTCATTTTTTAGTTTATTAAAAAAGTCTTTATGCGATGGTAACCTGTTTTCGTCTAATTTTGAAAAAGAGTCTACGTAATTATACGGGAAGACACCCTTCTGTCGAATAAGTTCAAATTTGTTCTGTTCTGCAAAATATTTACGCACGGTTTTACACTGATCTGATTTTAAATTTTGACTTAATTTATCTAAGCCGCTAGCCATGAATCTGAAACTATCCAAAAAGCGTAATTTTAAAAATACCTGTCGTTGTTTTCCCTCCTTGTTTTCGACGTTATCCACCAAGATATGTTTAGTAAAGGAAATATACTTTTCCTTATTTTGGGGGATAACGTCCAACTTTTCTTCATCGCAAGCCAATTCCTTGACAAACAAGTGGGAATCAAAATTGGACATATTATGGAAAAAGATGGGAATAAAATTGGGGATTTTATAATTTAGATTACATACAGAGTGACTTGGCCCGCGATACAGCCCCGTTAAATGATCGTGATCATGAACTCTATCGTTTGCTTCTACGTCAAATGGTTTTTCGCAAATATGACAGGTTGTTGCTTGTCGATGCTCATTCTCTTGTTCCGCCGTCATAGGTAACATAGGCACCACTTCCTTCATAAAATGGTTGTATATTGATTTACAATCAACATCTAACCATTTTACAAATTCTTTGTGTGCGTCCTGTCCTCTATAACTTTGATACTTTGAATAGGCATCATCAAAGTCACATTTAATGTAGTAAGCAAATGAATAGGGCACATGTTTATGAGTTCTAACAGTATAGGATGTATCAGGGTCCAACTCATTTTCCTCTGTAGGTATAGGTTCAAGGATTGTCTCGAAATCGGCATAAACAACAAAAGGTACCTTTAATTTCTTTTCAAAATTTGTAAATTTCAAAATATTCTCGGGGACCTCTTCTCCGTATTTATTCTTTTTTAAATCAGTTGTCGGTACTTTAGCCAAAACGTGTCCGCAATCATGTTCTTGATGAGCTTTTAATTTTTGCTCTAAATAAAAATATGTTAAACAACCATCACATAAATACTTTGCACCTTGATGTGCGGATAACTGTCTTGAGATCAGTCGAGACATGTTTCTTATTAAACAGTAATGACTATTTTCATAATCATCACTAATTAATAACAAATTCACATGTCTCTCCTTGCGAGATGTAGTAAAGTATAAGGGACCTACAACCTCAATACTATTTTTACCATTATCATAAACTTTTTCAAGCCCATAGACATTGATAGAAATAATATTAAGGCGTTCAAATTTAGATATGTCACTAAGTTTAATCGGAAATTCCATACCTGTAAAGTCCAGTTCGTTCTCAAAAGGTATATAGTTCGCGACTCTATTTGCATGTTGAGTATAATGAACCGGATGCAAGGAAGCTAAGACTGCCCATTTGAAGCATTGCAGGTCCGTATTTTGAATGTTTAAGACAGCAAGCTTTGCTTCAATCTCCTTTGGCAGCGGGATGTAGGATGATGCCTTTAGAGGGTTGATTTTATTGATCCCTAATTCTAAGTGTAGGAGCTGCTGAAGAGTCCACCCTGTAACAATAGAAACATTGTTAAGTAAAATGATTTAAAAAATATTGGTAAAATCTTATTTTTAAACGCTTGCAATAATACTTACCACTGTCCTTTTCCGAAAATTCAGAATACTTCCGGTCCAGAATGACAGCAAACTGTCCAAACAGCTCCTCCAAGTCTGTCGCTCCATTCACCATCACGTATCGTGTGTTGAAAGACTTCACCTCAGTCGACTCGTTCGTCTGCAGGAGGAAGCGGCCAAAAAGCTCTACCCCGACTTTCAGTTGATCATATTTTTGTAGTACGGCTCCCACCAACCTTAAGAACTTTTCCCGTAGGTGTTCTAAGAACAAGGATACGTTGGTGGGGTCCTGGCTTGAAGAAAGTCGGTAGGTAGCAATTCGGCTCCGGAATGATGTTTTAATTAGTTCTACACCTTCCTCCTGCACTGCACAGCAGTTCTCCCGATGACGTAAGGTCCTTAGATGGTTGGACCAACGGGAGACAGACACATCTAGCTTGCAGTCATTGCAATGTCTCTGCTGCGCTGATGTTGACGGTTCTGAAATAAATTAAAATTCACTTATAATACTTTTTATACAATTATTACCGCACTGTAATGGCAACGTCGTTTTAATTTTTCCTGATGCTGTTCATATATGGCCAAACACAGGTTATAGCAAATAATTTATACAAACTGTCAATGTCTTATTATCGTTTTTTAAATTATGCTGCAATATATTCTAATCTTAAACAGTATGATGCAATATCTAATCTTACACAATATGATACAATAACTTACCATCGGTCGAAACGAGTCTAGCCTTCTTAGCCATGGCTACTTGTGAAGACGTCGCTTGTCTTTTTGGGGCTCTGTGCTTCTCCTTCTGATGACATTGAAGAGCCCGCTTCGACGTAAAGCTGTCTCCACAAGTTTGGCAGACTTGGACTGTAAGTCTGCAGTCGCCATGGCGTTTAAGGTTGTCTTTCCTGGCGAATGAGCGCTGGCAATGCTCGCAAACAAACATTTTCTGTAAATTAAAATTATTGCGTTATTGTTCATATAAACAGAATGTTTTCTACTATAGTTATACCTACATAATATATTTAACAGTATGTAATACTTTTGCAATAGTTTAATAATTTACTTTTACTTCATAATATCTACTACCAGCAACTATTACGTATGTATAAAGCCCCTTTAGCAACTTCTGTATCCCTCTAATGTTCAATATTTACTTTAAAATAATAATATAAACAATAATTTCAGTATTTTTACCATTAAATAATTGCCTAATAATCAAACATAACCTCAGTTATTTTGTTTTTAGTTTAAACGTCGTAACACTAAATTTCAAAAAATATGGATCATCGTGTTACCTTATTTGACACTTAATTTTTGGTAGAACCAATAATTTTAAATAATAATACACTGATATAATATAACAAATAATATCTGTACTTACCAAATAATAACATACACTACACAATAAGGAAAAATTCAAATTCTTTAACCACACCTAGTCTTTATGAACGCTTGGTAACGTCTGAGGAATGATTGTTTCTGCTTGTATTTATATACATAAGATGATGCAATAATGCTGACTATATACGTTTATTAATTAACATGGCAAGGCTAAGAGAATGTTTCCAAGTAATAAGGATGATGCAATCTTAACAGCGTGTTAGCACATGACATTGAATATTAATCACTGACCACATTCTATTGTATGATAATTACATTAAACATGTCTTAACCTTTAATATTATCCAGTCACTGTATCCGTAAACACAATAACAAGTTGACCTTGCTATCTAATTTAGATGTATTAAATATATTTAGAAATATTTGCGACTAAGAATGAGATAGCTAAAAGGTTTAATAATATTAATGAATATAAACGCTGTCTATATCGTATTTTCTGTTTTTCACCTAAAAATACCTTAATAGGGTGTTTTTCAAATATACAGTTAAAAGGTGCCCTTTGGCATCCGGAGTACCAAAGGTACTTTTTTCGCTATGTGCGCATAATATTTCCTCGTATTTAACTCCGAAACACCGATTTTGGCTTCTGCGCATTTCCAAAATGTCCTTATTTTTTTATTGCGGGGTTCTATAGGTATGGCTTAATAATGTAGATATTTAATAAAATTATAAAAATCGGATGTGTCGTTTTGGTAGCTTGAGTGGTTTTGGTAATAATTTGAATACTTGGAACAATTTTTATTATGAGGTTGTATAGGTATAGATTATTAATGCAAATACTGAAAAAATTAGAATTTTTGATTGTGCCGTTTTGGTACTTTGGTGATTTTACTGGTGATCCAGTAATATGTAAATATAATTAATATACGAGGTATATTCCTACTAAGAAATAAACATTATCAGTGCTTTGCACGACTGTGCTGTGTTAAGGCCTTAATGGTTTAATACATCTAACGCCGTTAGTACTTGAGATATTTGAAAAAATCTTTCACTTCTAGATAGGTCCAATATACCTCTGTCTACAACCAGAATTTCAGCGCTTCGTCTCGAGGTATAAGGGCACTAATCGCAAAAAACTATATCTTCCAAACCAGTTGACCGATCGACTTCGGGTTTTCTCCAAACGACTTATTACATCACCCTGAACCCGACCTACGTGTTAGTTTTTAATTTTTGACATTTGACAAGTGACAGGTGGTCTTGACATATCTTAATTGACAGGTGACAGCCGCCATCTTTTCCTAAACATAATATGACGTCCTCCTTAACACGGAGCCTATAATGAATACTATTGCCCAAGTAGCTAACGCCCAAGTAGCTAAGGCCAAAGTAGCTAACGCTCAAGTAGCTAATGCCTAAATAGCTCACGCCCAAGAGTGTGACATGACAGATGACGTATGACATATGACACGCGCCTGCGCACTGCCTGGGCATGCGCAGAAGGGTGTGAGGAAATTGGCGTGAAACTCTCTATCGTTCCCTACTTAAGCCTTTTAGCGTAACAGTTTTTCGTTTCAGTGTTTGGCAGCGTTTCATGAAAAGACCAGACTTTTCATGAAACGGCTGATTACACTAAAAGGCTGCGACATATACATTAAGTAAAGATACAACTACGGTTCATATTATCACCAAGCAGTAATTCTAATTATATATCCGAAAAACTAGCCCTAAGATTAACTTATTTTTCTAACTTACAGGTTGGTACACTTTTATATATAAAAATTTATTTTAAACATTTGCTGTACCTGTCTTCTTCAATTTTTGCTGTTCTTAATTTCTGAAATTAAATTCGCAATTTTTATAGAATGCTCAACATACAGTTAATTTACAGGCTACAAATTTGAGTTTATGTTAGGTGCTGTTCTTTTTTCTATTAGAAAGTTAAATCTATAATTGTTAAGAGATAGTTTAGGGTTGTATTTACAAGATTTATGCTCGTACCCACTAATGCAGGGGGCTACAAATTCGTGTGCGTACAAGGGGATCTTGAAACAGTAAGAGATATGAAGATGGTTAATTAAGGCAAAGTTGCGTATTTTGAAGCTTAATAATTTGGTAAAAAAAAAATGTTATTATTCCGAATGCTTTCGGAGATATCCGAAAAAAACTGAAATTTCCATTTTTTAAATTTTTTGCGCTTTCATTTATTTTGTGACTTTTTCATAGCCGCTTTATATGCTCTACAAGATGGCGTTATTAGTTTTGAAATTCGACGTTTCGTTCTTTAGTTACCAACATCAAGTCAATTTTTTTATATACGGACCTGGAATTTTAAATACAGTTTTCATTACAGATTTCTAAGCTTTAGAAATTTAATACAATGTACACGATTTTAAAATTTTAACGCTTTGTCACAAATTTTTCAAATTATCTTTTTAATTTCATTACGGTCCTGAACATTTAGAGCCAAACTAAAAAACAAAAAAATTTTGATTTGAAAAATCCATCCATTTTTACTCAAAGAGACCTGATTTTTGATATTTTGTAAAAAAAAAGAGACCCAAAGTCTCGACCTCAAATATTCTTTTGTCTGTTTATTTTTGTTACATGTTTCGCCTGAAACTATTCGATCTTCTAAACTATAAAAAAAAATTTTAATTGTTTTTGAAACAAACATAAGTGCATCACAGTAACATAACTAGACTAACACTCCAGTTACCTTTTCTTTACTTCATAGCATTCTTTTTTTTCTGTTTTATAGTATGTCGGTTTAGGTCTAAGGCACAGACCATGGGACTTAGTATATACGTTATAAACGCCTGGACAAATTTAACGCAACATCATAAATATTCCACTTATTTGACGCCATTTTTTTTCTGAACCTAATATCCGATTTGAATGATTTTTTTTTTGAATTGTAGGTTGGTTCCATAGCAATGTCATAGTTTTCACTATTTGTGATAAAAAGTGGATTTTCATATTATACCGGGTGTAATAAAAATGTTATGTTTTTTTCCGAAAATTTAAAACACCCTGTGGTGTATAATAGCAACTGTAATACATCGCAGTTATAATTACCCTGTAGGACCATCTTTTTCTAATATTCTCTTTTTTGGTTTATTCAATTTTATCTGTTATTAGAGGAGATATACCGTTTTATAGCTCCACATGTTTTTAAAACCTTTTTTATTCCCTACGTTCATTGTTAACTGTTTTGCAAGCAGGCCGTGGACCTGCTTTGACGTTTAATAGAATATGTCAACAAAATCTTGTGTTTTAAAGTTACAAAGGTGAAATAAAGTTTGACCTACTGCCAAAATCTGTTCGAAAACTACTTATTTTTCATTTGTTTAGTGTACCTAGTTGCGATTGCCTTAATTTGAAATACTCGTATATTTCAAATTAAAAAATGGATCGACCAAAAAATTTGTCAGTGGAGGAAGCAGTAAGAGCATTAACTTTAGTGGATGAGGGATATTCAAGCTGTCATGTCGCTAATGTGATCGGAAGACATCGTTCCACTATAAGTCGTCTGATTGAACGATTTAACGAGACAGGATCTTACTCTCGAAGGCCAGGACAAGGGCGAAAACGATGTACCGATCCAAGAGATGAACGCTTTCTCAGGCTAACTGCTCTAAGAAGTAGAAGGGTTACTAGTACTGTATTAAAAAGTGAACTTAGAACGGTTCGTCATCATGTAATATCGTCTCGAACAGTCAGAAGACGTTTGAATGAAGCTGGTCTAAGCAGTAGAAGACCGGCAAAGAAACCATTGCTCACCAGACAGCACAGAGTAAACAGATTGCGTTTTGCCAGAAACCATCAACATTGGACTGTTCATGATTGGAAGAAGGTCTTATTTTCTGATGAAACAAGAGTTAGTCTCAGTTCTCCTGATGGTCGCGAACGTGTTTGGCGAAGGGCTGGAGAGAGATTTGCAAGTTGTAATATCTCTCCAAAAATCCCGTTTGGTGGAGGCTCTGTTATGTTTTGGGGGGGAATTTGTTTCAACGGACGCACAGAATTAGTCCCTATACGTGTAAGATCAATGGATGCCAATTTTTATTTAGGAAACATTGTAGTTGAACATGTAGTGCCATTTGTTCCTTTTTTGGGACCCAATGGTTTATTTATGCAGGACAATGCTCGTCCCCACGTGGCTAGACAAGTCATAGACTACTTAGACCATGTAGCTATTCCGTTGATGGAATGGCCACCTTTAAGTCCCGATTTAAATCCCATAGAGCATCTATGGGATGCTCTTAAGAGAAATGTTCGAAGCCGTGATCCCGCACCTGTTAATCAAAATCAGTTGGTGAATGCAGTAATTGAAGAATGGGAGGATATGCACCAGGATACAATTAAAAATTTAATTTCCAGCATGCCGAGACGTATTAATGCTGTGATTCAAAGTAGAGGTGGACATACACGATATTAATATCACATTTAAATGACTAATTTTATGTTTTCGATGAATTTTTGTTTTCGTGTTTCAAAAAAAAAAATTTGTATTTCAAATATGAAATTTCAATTAAAATTTTACAGGTTAGAATTCAATTCAATTAGTTTTAATATTGTTATTAAGTTATCGTTTTTAAATAAAGCTACTTGTTACTTTTATTTTTATTTATCAAAACAACAAGAATATGGAGCAAAATAAAGTGTTTAAAAACATAAAACGGTATATCTCCTCTAATAACAGATAAAATTGAATAAACCAAAAAAGAGAATATTAGAAAAAGATGGTCCTACAGGGTAATTATAACTGCGATGTATTACAGTTGCTATTATACACCACAGGGTGTTTTAAATTTTCGGAAAAAAACATAACATTTTTATTACACCCGGTATAATATGAAAATCCACTTTTTATCACAAATAGTGAAAACTATGACATTGCTATGGAACCAACCTACAATTCAAAAAAAAAATCATTCAAATCGGATATTAGGTTCAGAAAAAAAATGGCGTCAAATAAGTGGAATATTTATGATGTTGCGTTAAATTTGTCCAGGCGTTTATTAATAGAGTACTAATCAAAAATAGGATTACTTCTTATACCTTAAAAACTTGCTTACTTCCTAGAGTATTGTGACGGTAAATCTTATTGAAAAAATAAACGGCCTAAACACCATAACTTCCTGTAATGTAATTTTAATATTTAAGTAATCCTAAAAACAATTGCTAGGTCCGTAATAGTAAAGAAAGGATAATTTGAAATGTTAGTTATGTGTTATTTGATGACAAAACGTTAAAATTTTAGAAACCTTTAAATTGTATTAAATTTCCAAAGCTTAGAAGACCTTAAAACTGTTTTAAAAATTCCAGGTCCGTATTTAAAAAAAACTGACTTGAAGTTGGTATTTAAGGAACGTAACCTCGAATTTGAAAATTAATAACGCCATCTTGTAGAACATAGAAGACGGCTATGAAAAAGTATATTTGGTTTTTTTCCCAAGTCAAAATTGAAGGCGCAAAAAATTAAAAACCAAAACTAAAAATTTCGGTTTTTTTCGGATATCTCCGAAGGTATTCGGAATATTTACAATTTTCTTTCACCAAATTATTAAGCCCCAAAATACGCAACTTTGCCTCAATTTGATCATCTTAGTATCTCTTACCGTTTTCGAGATCCCTTTGTACGCACACAAATTTGTAACACCCTGTATATATTTTTTCTTGTTAAGAATAAATTGTGATTAAATAATTAAATCGATAACGACCAATCAACTTTTTTACGTAATCGCCAAATAACTTTATCCGGTAAAATTTGGCCAATTAGGTGCTTAACTGCGATTAGAAAACATCATATTTCTTCGTAGTTTTTTTTTGGGGGTTTTTTGTTGAATATTTGAATTTATAATACTATTACGGACATCTAAAATCACCATAAATAGCCCAATGTTGAGCTAGAAAAACAAAACGTCATTGCATAATTGAGTCTTTAAATCAAAAATGTAAATTCAAATTTGTATTCTAATATTTATTTTAGCTTCTTTTTCTGTTCAATATAATCCTTGTTGACGAACAATTAGAACTCAATATGATTGCGAAGTATATCTTTAAAAAAACACAGCTAAAAATTTTAAAATACATAGATACAACTCACTCAGAATCCTCCTTAAACACAATTTTAAAAACTTTGATTCGATATTCTAGAAATGGTTAAAAAAAAGAATTAAAAATTAATGTTAAATAGTCTTACTTCAAAGCACGAATTTTTTTACTCTCTGTTTTCCCTTGGGCTTAGACGAGCCTACTTCGTCATCTGAGTCCACAAGACTACTAACGGGAATTCCTGTTACGTCGCCAGGTCCAATCTTTGTGAGCCGAGTGCGTGGTATAATAGTAATTTGAGGCTTAGCAGGTTGGATCTAAAAGTAAAGGAAATCTAATCTAAGCTTATAATTTTAAACAGTGACGTGCGTTAATGGCGTTATAAAATATGTACTTTATACCATTTTTTCACGTTACACCTACATCGGCATGCCGATAAGCAAGTTGAAATTTAAACATCGCTGCGCATGCCGTCACGTACGAGGGACGCGAATGATTGTTTTAACCTTTTATTGTCAGGTCATTGTAAAACGCGGGTAGTTATATAGTGCACTAGAACATTACAATTGTTAACTAAGGAAATTACCATTTACCTGCATTTGCACTTGCAACTTGCATCTATAATCTATTTCAGAAAGGTGTAGAGTAATAAAATGGGAAATTCCGCCCAGTTCGGCTTAATTTAGGTGTCGGCCATAGGCGCAGATAAATATTGTGCATTAAATTATTTATGATAATTAACCAAAGAAAAAAAAAGAAGATAAATTAAAAAAGAAGGAACTATTAGCTATAGCAAATTTACACAAACATCGTTTTATGAAATATGCTATGAAAGATATAGCTCATCACACCTTCACCATCAATGCCGGTGTTCCTCAAGGGTCCATATTGTCGCCTACCCTCTTTTTACTGTATATTAACGACCTTTTAGTGAAAACCCAAAATCCAATTTATAGCTTTGCTGATGACAGCACACTTGTCTCATCTTTTACCTTGACTTCCCAAACATCCGCTGCCGACGCACATCTTCGCAGGCAACATGAAGTATTGCGCCTCAACAAGGACCTGGAAGAAATTTTGGCTTGGGGTGACAGTAACCAAGTCGAATTTAATGCTAAGAAAACTCAGGCAGCAGTCTTCTCCAAAAAGGTTAACATTGCAGAACCGGATATAGTCATGGCAGGACACGCAATTCCCCTGGCACCGTCTATTAATTTGCTGGGGGTCAATCTGGGAGGTAATATGTCTTGGCATGATCACGTTGCCGCAATTGCCAAAACAGCTGCACAGAAACTTGGTGTACTTTTCCGCACCAAAAGGTTGTACACACCTCATCAACTTTTGACACTCTACAAAGCCCAGATTCGACCATCATTAGAATATTGCTCTCATGTCTGGAGCTCTGCACCCAAGCACACCCTTCGGCTACTGGATTCCATTCAAAGGAGAGCCGTTCGTCTGATCGGCGACCCCGAGCTGACCAAGACCCTCGATAGCCTGGAGCATCGAAGACAGGTTGGTGATTTGGCTCTCTTTTACAGATATTTCCATGGCAGGTGTTCGACTGACATTGCCCACTTGATTCCACCTAGAGCAATGCAAAACAGAAATACACGGCAAACGACTGCCGCTCATCCATATGTTGTTCAGCTTAGTACTCCTCGAACTTCATTGTTCAAGAATTCTTTCATCTGGAGAACGTCATCTTTGTGGAATGATCTTCCTGAGGTCGTGTTTCCCAATGAATACAATCTTCAACGTTTCAAGACCAACGTTAATCGCTTTTTTCGCACTCGCACCGCTCCCAGAGCGCCGTAAAGGATTTTTCCTACAGTGCAGGTGTTTTATCATAAAAAAAAAAAAAAAAAAAAAGCTGAAAAACATAGTGTAAATGTGCTGCGCACACCGCCATATCACTGCGAACTAAATCCTATAGAACTTGTGTGGACGCAAGTGAAAGGATTTGTAGCAAGACACAACACGACATTCAAAATAAAAGACGTTAAGCTATTGTTTGATCAAGCCATTACGGAAGTGACATCATTGAACTGGCAAAAAGCAGGCCATCATGTCATTGAAAAAGAGGAGAAAATGTGGGATTTTGACCACCTGATCGATCGGACCGTCGACCCGTTAATTATAACGCCAAGAGAAGATGACAGTTTCTGAGATGACGAGGAACATTATGATTTTTTTTTTGTGAATAGATAGGCAAAACCCATAAATTGACCCAAACCCGCGTGGTACTTCCTGCACTTGATGAAAATAAAGAATTTTATAATGAAATCAATGATCAAATTATGAAAGTGGCTTAAATATTCGTTGAGTCACTATGTAGTCCCTTTGCATACTAAATGAGCTTTTATTACTATACAACTTTCTGAAATAGACTATAATATTAACCGGCCTTAATAGTGTTAAAGCGCCCTCGGACGTGACGGCACAATGTGGGAGAGAGATAGAGAATTTATGCGCGTTAGCATACCGGTGTACGTGCCATTTTTTCTATGTTCCTCAACTTGACATTGATTTGTAAAAGCGCTACTCACTGTCTCGACAGATGAGTGCGAACTCTGCCCTTGTTGGAAAAATGTATGTGTTGTTGTAATTGCAATGATTTTCAAATAAAAACAATTATTATTATTGATATTGACAGATCCTTAAGAAATCCTTAAAGACTAATTTTTGTCTATGAAATCCGTTGTGTAACGTCTAACTTCCTAAAGTGTCAAGGCTTCCTTAAGAACTGTGCGCGAAGGATGTCCTATTCTCTTCGGCACAGAAAAACCGGGAGTGAGTATCCCGGCCAAGGAGCCAAGTGCTCCCACCTGCTTAATAATCGCAGGTTATGTGAACTGTATTATCTAGGACGCTAGCTGGACCCTTGCAAAGAATAAAAACAACTACTTGTTATGTGTAAAATAAAATGTATAATAAAAAAAATGTAGAAATATATATACAAAAAATACAGCTAAACGTCAAAAGACAAAAATAGACACAATATAAAACAAATGTAAAATTCACTCTCTCCCATTCTACTAGCTGTAAATGTAGTAAACTTATCATTCAGCTGCACTCGTTCAATATATCAATATGATACCTGCGTCCAATAGAGGCTGGCTGGAACACCTTTGCTCGGCAGGTGAGCAGGAATCAGCACCTTACTCTAGCTGCGTAAAGCTTCGTAGCACAAGGAGAAGTTACGCAAATTTGAATAAAAAAACCTTTCCTTGGCACAGGAATAAGTAAGTGATAGTGTCGTCGCACAGCACTGGTAAGACGCGACCTATCAATTATAATGTACTGTTTATATGTATGCAATTAATTGAGGCTTTTTTAACCCGGTACCGAATGAGTCCCGTTCGACTCTTTCGTTCATGAGACACTGATTATATTATTGTTTATATATAAATTGGATAGAGTGCCCAGTATGGGCTATTTTCACCCGACACTGAATGAGTCCCGCTCGACTCTTCGGTTTGCAAGGCACTAATTATATGCGAAATTAATTGAGTGCCCAGTGTGGGCTTTTTTAACCCGACACCGAATGAGTCCCGCTCGACTCTTCCGTTCGCAAGGCACTAATTTCTTCCCACATGTTGAACCGTATATTTTTCGGGACCAAACTTTCCCAAATAACCCCGCTGGGTAGAAAGCATAGAAATATAAAAATAATGTCTATGGTAGAAAGTAGAAAGTTGAAAGTACGTAAAAGTAATAACGGTCAACGGCCCTTAGAAATTAGGGATAACTTTTACTTCATGCCTGATTATAAATATTTATGTACAGGGCGATTTAAATTTAATACGATATTTACAATAAACTATTTGATTAAAAATAAGAATAAAAAAGAAGAATTGCGTTGTCCGGAACAAGAACTATAAATACGGGCATATTGCCCGCAACGAGAATGAATACAACTTTTTAAAATTTTTATAGCTCAAATCGAAAAAAATGGTTTGAGGTAATTAGACAAATTATATATTTTTGGAAGCAGGAAAGAAATACCTTTTATAAAAACAAAAAATATAGAGTTTTCCATTGAAAAAACATCAACTTTACGCCATAGTTGTTTTAAGCCCAGTCGCTTTTTAAATGGCAATTTTAGATTCTATGGTCAAGCTAAATAAAATTACCATATTGGTTTTTTTAACAAAAATACAGGGAAACTCAAAAATAGGCCCCTGTTCAGTCCTGGTTGGATAACCATGTAAATACAAGAGATTTATATGTTATCAATTTATTAATCAATAAATTCGCAGAAATCAAAGAAAGGTAAGTCGACTTTGTATTTAAACATTGTGTGTGACATTTTCGTATGTGTTACCAAACTATTATATTTGGTGGGATGTTTATTTATTTTTCGGAGATTTTTGAAATATTTACAGAAACTCACTTCGACATTTCGTGCGTCTTTGGCACACTTTTTTAAGCCTTTTATTAAATCCTGCTTGGAGTTGCTGTTTTATAGTAAATCATTAAATAATCGTTACCTTACGAAAATACTCAACTTACCTTTTTAAACTTCTTAAAATTCTTTTTTCCATCAACACTGTCCCAAGAACTATCGTGTAAATTCTTCTTAGATTTTTCATTTCTATTAAAAACAGATAGAGTCTCAACTTTAACACAGTTTTTGAAAGCTTCTACAATCTTTAAAAGTTCCGAGTCTTCCTCTTTTACTTCTTTTTTTACTGAAGTGGTATTTTTGTCTAACCAAGTAGTATTAAGGAAGCTCCTTTTAATTGAAGTGATAATGTCACTATTTTTCGGAACTAATTGTATTTCCTTCTTGGGTTCCTTCTTTGGCTTAAACATTTCTTCTGCTTCTATTGTGAGGGTATGTGAGGGCTTACTGACAGTGCGCAATAGGGCAAACGGGTTTTCATGTTTCGCTGGAGAGCTCTTTGGCCGCGATGACAGTTTACTTGATCCTTTTGTCAGTTCGAAAGGATTTTCATCGTCGCTGGATTTATTTCTTTTATTTTTAGTCACTGTAATGTTACTAAACGGGTTCGATTTTCTTGGATTCGAGTCTTGAAGATCTTCTTCTGCTTTTCTTTTCTGTGAAGGCTTGGCCTAAAATGAAGGTTGGAAAATGGTAAAAAATCAGGTATATGATGACAAAATGTTTATTATTAGAGTCTCAGAAGCAATGTAATGAGTTTCAAAGTCAACATATTTCTTTTAAAATAAATAAAGAAGATACTTAAATTGCTACAAAAGTTAAATATTTAGAAGTTATTATAAAAAGAAAGAAACTTTCAAGATCCTGTAGATTTTATTTGTAAAAAAATAGGAGTGCTAAATAGATTATAAGGATATTTAAGTATTAATAGTAAAAAAAAATACTTGTAATCAACCAAACGGTGAAGTATTACGAGTATACGAGTAGCGAGATCTAGTCAATGTTGGACAACATACCTGCACCTCTTAACACAGCTTATAGAAATATGAAAAATGCCATAGAAGGTCACTACCTAAAAAAGTTAGGTAAGTACCCCTAAACCCAGACCCATTTGCCGGATGCCCATTAGAAAAATTTAGACGAGTTAGACTACGTCCGCGTCGCTTGAAGCCGCTTCGCAGAACGTGAACAACTGAGAGATTCGGTCTGATTAGAATAATGCCGTCGGCCGTTCCTTCCTCGTTCGGTTTGTTATTAACCCTTGCACTATTTAAATGTTTGTGGTTAAACAAATAATGTTTAAAGTCGAATTGCTTAAAAATAAGTTATAAAGTCTTTTATGGCAACGAGGCTGCCGATGCGCTCGCAAGAGAGGGCGCAGGCATGCCAGTTGATCTAGCAGACAATACAGTGAACAAACCACTGGGATTGGTCAAAGAGGAGATTGACTACACGGCCAAGCAGCTTGCACAGAACAGATGAACAGGGTTGACAACCTGTAGTACATCCAGGCAACTGTGGCCCACATTCGATAAAAAGAGAACCGCAGAGCTATTGAGACACAGTCGAAAAGACGTGAGAAATATTACTGCGGTTGTTACCGGACATTGCCTCTTCGGTAGACATGCCGAACGTATGCAAATACCCACTAACGACTTCTGCAGGAGTTGCAGAGATGAGGAAGAGGAAGAAAATATTCAACATTTTCTGTGTGAATGCCCTGGCCTCGCAAGAAGGAGGTTCACTACTCTGGGTGAATCATCTTTCGATAGCCTGGAGGAACTAAGCAACTTACAACTTGGACGGCTGAGCAGATTTCTGAACAGTAGTGGCTGGTTTGAATGAGTTGCTAAAATCCTTCCGCGGTTACGTCGCACTAACCATCAGAGATCTGATGAAGGTGGGTTCTACGGAACACGTGTGGTATCATAACGGACCTAATCAGGACTACGTGAGACTGTTTGGTCAGAACCAAGGGTCTGCCACTCTTACCTAACCTAACCTAACCTATAAAGTCTTTTGTGTTATGATGTAGTAAATTGCAGCAGTTTTTTTTTCATAGATTGTATTTATAGCCATTGTTTTTTTTATTATGGGTGTGGATTTTTTGAGGAAGTAGATTTATTTATTTTTAACTTAGAACAGGTAATCATCGGTCACCGACCTTAATTAATTGACATTTTAAATAAAAACAAATACATGACACTCTTGTCTTATCACTCTGCCTTTAGAACTCCTCCAAAGGCGGCGTGATCAAGCCATAATACCAAAAAAAATAAATAGTTAATTTCTGGTCACTAATTCCTCTAATTCCCCACTATAATTCCTCACAAATTACTAACCCAACTAACATTTTTCGACGCAGGAACGTAATATCGACTAACGTCGTGACTTTATAGTGTTTCGCAACCAATAACTGTTACTGTCTCAATACTTATCCACTACGTTGTATTCACTAATTTGGGGAATGATTTCTGGGTAGCGATTTAGATCCCATAACGTTTTTGGGACTTACACCGTCCGTATACTGCTACGTATATGTTTATTGCCGATTTGCTACTTTAAAGTTATTGTTAATTGTGGTTTTATAATTGCATGTTTAAAGCTATGCTAAGGGTAAATGTTTTTACGCATTTAACTTTACTGATAAAAATATGAAAAATATTCTTAAAAAGTGAACGCCCCTGCACAATTCTTATTTTTTAATAAAAATATATTCCTCACTAAAAGTTAAAGACTAAAAAATATATATAAATTGCTTATTTAGGCAACCGTACTTTTCATATTAATACTTACAGGCAAGAAACGAGCGAGCAGATATAATCATAATCAAAATAGTCTGATTACTTTCATTCTTTATTTACTAATCTGATTGTGAGTAAATTGGTTTCTAAACGTCATTAATGTCACTGTTAAAGTGGTCTGGTTAGTTACCTATTGTTCATTCCAACAATAATCTAATTACTATAAAACTGCATGTTTATTATTACGTTCAAAATACATGTTATTCTAAACTAAAATGTTCAAAATAAATTGTAATTTTTAAGTCCAGTCCTGGAATTCATACCAACCTACAGAAATTAAATGTACCAGAATTGACAGAGTGTCACGTGACTTGGCCTCCATCTTGCGAGAGAATTCAATATATTGACTATACTGTTGTAAGATAATTTCTCCACCTAAAAGTATTTTTTTTATGTTGTAGTAACCCTTACTATAGGTTTTCTAATATAAAGTATCTGCTATTGTAAAGTTGATTTCGGAACTACCCTAAAGCTACTATAAACTATTTATTACTACCCCGCTACTTTCGTTATAGTAGCATTGGGATTTAACATGTGCTAATTACACAATGTAGTTACAAGCGGAAACCTTCTAGGCTTGTCACTTTAAAGTCGCGCCTACCACTAAAATGGAACTATTGTGTTTGATGTATCGTTTTCTAACCTCAAATAATAATCGCGTAAGCATAGTATTTTGGTCCGTTTAGTTTTTGTTTTCAGCTATTAAAAAGAGTTTTTTCGGAGTAAAATCAAAAAATGTATTATTATTACAAATTGCGCCCTCTAGCATTTTTTTTGAGAACTATTATGGACAACTAAATACGATTGGTGAAAGTGCATACATTTCTCTTCCAACCAGTCTTTAGTTTGCTAAAATCGGATAAGTCGTTTATAAGGGACAGCGATTTAAATGATTACACTTTCAACAGCTTCCCCCCCTCTTATTAAAGTCGGTACGCCAATGAGCATAAGACCAAAATGATGGATAATTGTCCAAGCTTTTTAATGGTGCTATCAAAGATATACCTTAATGTGGGATTTTTGGAGATATGTAAAATTTTAAAATTTACTACGGCAAAATGCGGAACTTAAAAATTATTTCCAGGATTTTCTCATGGCCACTTTAGTTATTTTTTTTTCCTGAATTTCTATGCCCAGTAGTTTCCGAGATATGGCAGCTCTGTACCCTTAACTGATCACGCTGTATAATCCTGTACATACCAAATCTTAAAGTATAAAATAATAGTTAACATAGCCAAAAAGTTTTTTTTTGCTAATTAACATTTATTTATGTCTAACGTGTGCAAAAAAAGGTAAAAATCTCTCTCTGTAAAAAGTCGTTGAATGTCTATATAATTTCTTTTTTTCTATTGGCTTGGACATATTTTTTAATTAATTATCCCACAATAAAGACAACACAGCCGACACACATTTCACCTGACTAAGCAAAATTTATAACCTACAAACTTGGGAAAGATATAGAAACTACTATAAAACGGAAAAAACTATTAAGTAATTTTTAGCAGCCACGGAGGGTACAAAGTCGCAAGAATAGCAATCTATTAGTAAGCGCTACTTTACCGTATTCTTATGAAGTAAAAGATATAACATTTTACGATTAGGGCAACTAATATGTTACTAATTTCAAAGTCATACCAAAGCACCCAGTTAAGTCTCCATTACTCGTTGATTGTCACCCATTGATGACAATTACTAATTTTTAGTAAATCCTTAGTTCTAGCTACTGTCGACTAGCGACTTTGTAGTAAAAATACTTTATAGACATTTTTGAAGTGAGTGGTCAGTTTATGTGACTTTAACTGGGTATATATTGCTACCTTACGTCATGTGACACATTTAGAGTAAATATAACGTTATTATATCTTAAGATGGAAAGTTCTTGTGTATAAACACCTAATTTGAAATTCAGAAAAAAGTATTTCCTCGAGCCGGATTCGAACCGACAACCTCCGTATATCCAGTACAGAGCGCTAACCAATTGCGCCATCAAGGAAGTAGGTTCACAACGGCAAATCGGAAAACACTTTCGTCCGAAAATTTCAAATTTTTAATGAGATACGCACAGTAATAGATATTGTAAATCATTTTTACCCTTTTTAAACAACAACATTACCGTTTCGGCAACCAGATGCATGCTTTTCAGGGGGCTGATTAATACCTATCGGTTCTTTTTCGTAAGAAAATCAAGTATGTATATATCAATTCAATTTCAAATTAGGTGTTTATACACAAGAACTTTCCATCTTAAGATATATACATACTTGATTTTCTTACGAAAAAGAACCGATAGGTATTAATCAGCCGCCTGAAAAGCATGCATCTGGTTGCCGAAACGGTAATGTTGTTGTTTAAAAAGGGTAAAAATGATTTACAATATCTATCACTGTGCGTATAACGTTATTGTGTCTGTAACTCGAGACTAAGTAGTTATTTTCCGTTTAAATAGGCAATTGCGGTTCCAATTTCTACCCATTTCCAAACTTAAAGTTATTTAGACTTAAACAAAGGTATTTGTCACTGTCTATGCTAGTTGGGAAAGTTGTACACTAAAATTCCCCTACAGTTTACCCCTCGGAAAAATAGTTAGTTGGAACATATGCTGAAAATATGTCTCATTATTTGGCAAAAAAAGATTTATGTCCTGAGAATTGAAAAAATATACGATTTAATCGACGACATGACTCAGATTACAAATTACGTCAGAAGCTGTAACCTGCATCCAGTTAGTAATTGTACAGACTATAAAAACAAATTGTCATACTTTCGTTTTTTCAGAAATTATTTTAAACAAGAGCGCCTAAATGCATAAAAAAGATCACCACTTTCATGTAAATTTAAACTTTATAACTGTAGTAAAATTAGCTGGCAATTTTTAATTAAAATTCGGCCCTGACCAATTTTTAAGTTTTGTGAAACAATGCTACTGAAGTATGTCATCGACAGCCAATAAATATGGAGTTGGTATAGACTGTAGAAACTATGATAAATATACTAGCAACTATAAAATTATTGAAGCTATGTGCCCTTACCCTGAAGTTATCCTCAACTTTGTTATTTACAGTATTTTTTTGAGGAACAGCACTTTTGTTTTCAATTGGTCTCTCTTTTTCCCTAAAAAAAATGTGGCATAGTAGATAGAACTACAGCTCAAATCTTCTGTCAGATTTAATTAGTAGTTATAAACTTGTTTTAAAAAATGAAATTGAAACATTTATAAACAAAAAAAATACATTTTCCGAAAATCGATCGGAAATATTGACATTTTTGATAACATTTCTAAAAGAAAAAGTCAATATTTCCTTACACTTAGTTGTTGCTGGGCAACGGAAAATAACTGTTAGGAAATATTTATTATTGTACTGTAAGGAAATATTATTACTGTTCAGCTACTTGTAAACTAAAATGTGTTTAGCTTGACAATTCAATATTACTGTGTTTCCATAGTTATAACACAAATATTTAATGGCATCCTTTATTTGTGAACAAAGTTAATAAAATTTATTTCAAAATTTTAACAAGTTGCTTGTAATAAGTGATGTCATTTTAATAATAATTGTCGATTTACGGAAAAATAGTATATATGCCTCGTAGAAAATGCTACATTCCCGGACTCCGTATTGTCAGTCTCGGCTTGCGCCTCGACATACAATCTTTACGGTCGTCCGGGAATGTTCAGCTTTTCCTACTAGGTATACAATGTACTATTATTTTTGAAAATATTGGAAATTATTATAAAGGAAAGTTATCTCCTTTCATCAGAATACAATCTAATATTTCTCACAGGAGAATGCAGTCCTTACTGAAAACACTTACTTTCTTTTATTTTCCTCCTCCTCGTTCTTAGGTTTCTTAAAGACACCCGCATTATCTTGGTTGTCGCTCGGCCTTTTGACACCACCTGATCCAACTATTTCCTTCTCTGTTACAACTGGAACGTCTACCGCCCAGTCATCTTCTATACTCGCAGGAATTATCCTTTCCGTTTTTATATCACTCGGCACCACCATTTCTGATTGAGTTTCCGCCGCCAAAATCCTCATCGTTTGCTGTTTTTGCGTACGCGCTCCAAAAACTTCGGTAATCTTATTAAAATTGGGATTGCAGTTTATTTCGCAGGAACAATGGACTATGGCTAAGGCGATTTCGTTAAGAGGAATTGCCCTCTTCTTTTGCTTAACCAACTCTGTTACTATTGCATTAAAGGAAATATCTTCTTCATCGTTGTCGGTTTTTATTATCAGGTATTCTTTAGAGCTTGTGCTGATTTCGTAGGATGTTTTGGGTCCTTCCTCTTCCCAAGACATACAATCACCACCTAAAAAAAATTTATGATTTTTATTCACTAACTTTGGAAAACGATTGTTTTTAAAATGTTCTGAAACTGAAAAGCACTAATTTAAGAAAACTAGACATTCGTGAAATTAATGCGGTAAAACTTTAAAGGAACGGGGGCACATTTTGTAAAAAATTTGAAATATACAGGGTGTACCAGAAAAAAGTTATTAAACGTCAAACTCGAAAAATTTGCCATTATATGCATTTCAGGTCGCAAAAATTATTTTTTTCGATTTTTACTTCTGGAGGTTCGAAAGAACCGTCAAATAAAATGCAAGTTCGTAGATGGAGGATATCGGAAATTGAGAAACAATTTTTTTGATTTTTTTTAGGGCGAAAAATGGCCATCGCAGTGTCGTTTTGAGTACCGAATAATTTGAATTGGATACGTCGGACATATTTCCGGTTTAAACGATCAAATACTATTTTTTTACAATATATCATTCTATGCCTGAAATCATTAGAAATAGTGAAAAATTGTGAAAATATAAAAATTACGATTTTAGACCCAAAATTTTCACGGGTTTTAATTTTTTTCTCCAAAAATAATTTAAAGTATAACGAAGTCGTATAACTACTCTCCAGAAGGGACATTGTACTCCCACCACTTTTAATTGACAAATTTGGGCAAGGGGATTGACTTTCAAATTAAAAAAAAAAGTGCCTCTTTAAATATATACTTGATTTCATTATCCAATTATCTCAAAAATGACGCATTTTAGCGTAAAGATAGACGAAATTTTTTAAAATCTAATAAATGAAATAATCGATTAATCGAATAATGAAATAATCGAATAATCGAAACATCCATTTAAAATAGTTATAATTGAATAATCGATTAACTTACCACAGGTTTTAATAACTTCCTCCATTTGTTTCTTTGTATTATTTTTTAAAAATACAAACATTTTGTTACTAAATAATGTTTTTCTTCTCGAATCCAGTTTATATTGAAAATCGGACCTTAATAATTGCTCGGCAATTGGTGGTTTATTATACTTGTTTATATCCGGTGGAGCTTTCTTCTTTTCGATATTTTCAACATATTTCGACCAATATTCTGGTGTAACTATTGGTTTTTCATCAATAAGTGCCTGAAGAACTTTAATGGTAAGAGAAATTTTCTCAATAGTTAAATGTGTACAGCTGCTGGACCATTTTTCAACATATTTCCCGTTGCATTTGGCAATGTTTTCTTTTAAAGCCGCTTTCTTATCAGAACTTAATGCACTCGCAGCAGTTATAAATTTGTAGGCTTCAAAACTAAAATTTAAAACAAATATTTTTTTATCTCCGTAATTTTATTTCTTTATTAATGCTTGATTTTATAGACTCGAATTATTTCCCCGAGAATATTGGTTGTTTTATAAGTTCGGATAAGAAATTGTAACTCTGCCACCGCCGTTAGGCATATTACTTAACCTTGCTAAAAAGTCACTCTAAGAACCAATTTTGTAATGTCTCCTTAAACCTTAGTTTTAAACCGAAGAATAGTTCTAAAATCGTAGAAATGTCAGAAATGGTCGATTTATATTGGGATTTTTTTTTTTTTTATGATAAAACACCTGCAATGTAGGAAAAATCCTTTAAGGCGCTCTGGGAGCGGTGCGTGTGCGAAGAAAGCGATTTACGTTAGTCTTGAAACGTTGAAGATTGTATTTATTGGGAAACACGACCCCAGGAAGATCATTCCACAAAGATGACGTTCTCCAGATGAAAGAATTCTTGAACAATGAAGTTCGAGGAGTACTAAGCTGAACAACATATGGATGAGCGGCAGTGGTTCGCCGTGTATTTCTGTTTTGCATTGCTCTGGGTGGAATCAAGTGGGCAATGTCAGTCAAACACCTGCCATGGAAATATCTGTAAAAAAGAGCCAAATCACCAACCTGTCTTCGATGCTCCAGGCTATCGAGGGTCTTGGTCAGCTCGGGGTCGCCGATCAGACGAACGGTTCTCCTTTGAATGGAATCCAGGAGCCGAAGGGTGTGCTTGGGTGCAGAGCTCCAGACATGAGAGCAATATTCTAATGATTGTCGAATCTGGGCTTTGTAGAGTGTCAAAAGTTGATGAGGTGTGTACAACCTTTTGGTGCGGAAAAGTACACCAAGTTTCTGTGCAGCTGCCTTGGCAATTGCGGCAACGTGATCATGCCAAGACATATTACCTCCCAGATTGACCCCCAGCAAATTAATAGACGGTGCCAGGGGAATTGCGTGTGGGATTGATACCAAAGTTTAGTTTAAGAGTAATCAACCTGCTTAAAACTTGTTTTGTTAGGTTACATTATATTAAGTTATGACCAGGTAAATCACTTTTAACCCGAACTTTGCTGTCAATCGTACATTAAAAAATGACCATTTTTGGCATTCCTTAGATTTAAACTGGACCTTGTTTTAAATCGACTTTATAATTCAAGCAAGGCAAGGCAGAGCAATAGAACAACTATGATTTAAACCGAGGTCCAGTTTAAATTGAATAAATGTCAAAAATGGTCATTTTATGTGGGATTGACAGCAAACTCCAAGTTCGAGTGTCAATCCCACATTATAAATCAACCATTTCTGACATTTCCACGATTCTGGAATTATTCTTCGGTTTAACCCTAGGTTTAAGACGACTTTAAAAAATTGGTCCTAAGGGCTTTACAAGAATATTGTAATAAATATCTCGAGTATGCTTTAAAATTAAAAACCACGATGATAGCTCAGTGATTGAGTTACGGGCGTTCGACCGTCACGCCCTGAGGACGATCCTCGGAGAGGGAAAACGCTTAATAAAAAAAAAAGAATGTTCATTTCTAGTATCGATACCAAGAGGGGCGTCGTAGACCTCTGGGGACGTAAAAAGGATAAACTAGTGCATCGTGGTTCAGATTCCACGCTAATCTGTAGGTCCCGTCCGACGACTGACATTACCCAGATGATAGGGGATACAATGAGCCTCTTAGGCCTAAGTATACTGGCTCTTCCGTCAATCCGTGCTACAATGAAAGATGAAACTTCAGAACTTACAACGGCTCGTAAGTAAAAGTTATTGGTTTTTTTATTAATAAATGATATTCTTGTAATTAAGCTTGAGCTTGTTGTTATTCTTACCTAAACATTTTACCAGTTTAGCAGTCAGGAGCTTAAAAAATTATCGTCATTTCCGCAACGGTCATTTCTGCAACAGCTTTTTTGTTAATTAAAAAAATATACACTTCTTTTCTAATTTTCGAAACCTAGATACAATAATTTATTGTATATTTCATATTAATAATACTTAACTGAACCGGCTTAATTTTTAATTAAAGTTTTTACTATCTAAACAGTATTTTAATCATTTCCGCAAGATTTGCGTCTCTTCCCGCAACGTAAAATAGGGCCAGTTTACATAATATTTATGATTTTGATTTTTGATATGTCTGTCAGCTATAATTTTAACATTTTTTTTTTAGTAACAGCTTCTTGATATCAGTCAGAAGTTTCAGGCACTTAAGTTTTAAAGTAATTTTGTTTCATAATATCTACATTTTAAACACGGGTTTGCACAATCTATAAATTTGCCTTAGAGAAATTAGAGGCTTTAATCCAAAATATTTGTTTTAAAATTCAATTTATTTGTAAATTGGTATTATTTTTTTAACATAAAAACTCAATGCAGTGTTCCAAGAATATCCAAGTAGATTAGTTCATTTTTTCAACAAGCTTAAATGCATGATGAGACTTACCTAAATTTACTGTTAAACACCCCAAATTGAATTGAATCCATATGTTCTAATCTAATCTCGACATGGGGACTTACTTGGGTCCCATTTCGTAGTGTATGATACTTTGATTTGCAATCTTCCAGTGTTACATGATCATCCTGTAGATTAAGCAAAATAAATTTAAAAGGCGTGTAAACCGAAAATATATACCGGGTGGTTGGAAATATAGGAAATCCCATGCAACTTTTAGAATTTCCAAATATTTACTTCCCTGTTGACTTTAATGCGGGGTTGTAGGGACTTTGTTAGGGTTTCTGTGTGGTGAATGCACATGCGGAGTTAATTTAATAGATGCCTACATATCAAATCAAATAGTTTATTAGTGTATTAACACAATATGTACTTCCACAAGTCAAATAGGGGTAAAATATATAAAATCAACTTAGCATACTAATAAATGTAGGGTATCATTAATAAAATATAAATTAAACAAACAATCATTAAAATAACAATATCTAATATCACACTAGTAATTTATATAAAATTTTAAAATTTCAAAATATATACAGTCGTGTGGTCATATGGGAAATTTTTTTATTACCGATTTCTCAGAAAACTTTATTCTTGATAAAAGTTGGTGCATCTTCGATAATCATATTAGGTGTACGTTTTCAAACCTATCCATAACTTTTAATTCTAAATACCTTTTCTTAATAACATTTTGCTTAATTTTCTGAAATAGGGGTACTTTATTCTTGTAGAAGTTTTATATTTTTTGCTCTACCCTGTACACCGTTTGACTTGCATCCATTCCAAGTTTAAATTGCGTCGATTTCGTGTATTGTAATTATGAGTCTCTAGGTGAGTTGGTTAAAAGGTGATGTTGTTGTTTATAAACATGAGGTTTTCATAAATAAAAAGTGAATTGAGAGTTAGAATTTTCAAATTGATATATGCAATTTTACAGTCAGCTCTGTAGGGCAAGCCAGCTAGTAATAGGGTTGCCAACTTGGATGTTTTAATATACAGGACACTACCAATAATATAAGAATATTTCAATATAAATGATTTTTTTATTTTAATTAAATATATAAACATTTTAAATAAAAAATATCGATTCTTTTGTAATTAAATTGTTTTAAGACATAATTATTTTACTTCTAGCACAAATAAATTAAGATTTGCTAAAATTTTTTTTAAAATAAACAATACAAAACTTACTTGACTCGAGACTTAAGTAAAAGTAATTTAAATTTAAACCCCTTTGGTGAGATAATTGTAAAAATTTAAACACATCAATCGCGGAGGCGTCTACATAGTTGTTCATGTTTGGGCAGAGATAAAAAAAACATTATTCCAAGCCCCTAAAAAAATTCAGTTCCAAATAAAAGTTAAGAAATTTACACAATTTTGGTAGTGGGTTTGAAGAAAAAATTCTTAATTAAACTGCTGGACAATTGCTTTCGAGCAAGAAAAATTTCGCCTAAATTTAACAGTTAATAATATTTTCTGAACCAGATATCGACCTACGGTTTTGAATGGTTGATAGATTCATCCCTTAAGAAACAATTGTCAATGTTGGATTTTCTTTAGCTGTCAGAAAATTAAATACAGGATGTTAAAGAAGACGATGATTTTTGCTCCAATTTTAACTTTCACAATAATATTTTTAAATTTTATCACTCTACGTCAATTGAATCACTGGTTCATAGCAAAGAAAGTAATTTGTTAAATTTTTGATATCTGCTATATTTTAAGAAATAACGATTTTTTTGGAAAACCTTGCGTTATTTTAACTTATTGGTAGCTAGATCTCACTGTGTGTTGTATCGTGCAAACTTTGCGAGTGATTATTACACCTTATGAAAAGCTTGATTATGTTCAGTAACAATAGTTGTACCTACGTAAATTTTATGATGTACAGTGGCGTACTTATAAACACCTGTATGTCTATGGTTTATAAAAGTATAGTGTTAGAAAGTTAGAAATCGATAAACAAATTTTTTCCAAAAATTTAATTAAAAAATTTATCTTTGTTAAAGTTTTGTAAACACACTGTATAATATACCTGTAGTGCGATATGAAAAACTAAAAAATAAGAAAAAATTGACCTAAGTAATCTAGGGGCGAATATAAAACAATCGTGAAAAATTGTGAGATACCTATAACCTATAAACCTTAGACATATATAGGTGTTTATAAGTATGCCACTGTACATCATAACATTTAGGTAGGTACTACAACTATTGTTACTGAACATAATCAAGCTTTTCATAAGGTATAATAATCACTCGCAAAGTTTGCACGATGCAACGCACAGTGAGATCTAGCTACCAATAAGTTAAAATAAAGCAAGGTTTTCCAAAAAAATCGGTATTTCTTAAAATATAGCCGATATCAAAAATTTGACAAATTACTTTCTTTGCTATGATGAACCAGTGATTCAATTGACGTAGAGTGATAAAAATTAAAAATATTGTGAAAGTTACACGCCATTAAAATTGGAGCAAAAATCATCGTCTTCTTTAACAACCTGTATATAAAGTTTTCTGACAGCTAAAGAAAATCCAACATTGACAATTGTTTCTCAAGGAATGAATCTATCAACCGTTCAAAACCGTAGGTTGATATCATATCTGGTTCAGAAAATATTACCTGAAATTTTTCTTGCTCGAAAGCAATTGTCCAGCAGTTTAGAAATATGAATAACTAAGTACTTGCCCCAGAAATTGCCGAAGATCAAATTTTATTTAAAATTATAGCCAAAAACCTGCATTTTTATTGTCTGAGGCCATGTAAGTTATAAAACACCATTAAGCTACAGAATTTCATACTAGGAGTCGACAAGACACAAGTAGCATAAATTTAATAACATATTATTAACCCATTTTTATTCCTATTAACTAAAGCTATTAAATACAATTTAAATATTACTTACCGAATTACTTACATAAAACCTAATGTACTATTGGAAAATTGCATCTTTTAATTTAATTTCAATTTAAAAAAATTACTTTTTCTGCTTCTATTGTGAAACCATAATTTCATTTAATTTTACAAAGAATTTTTCAAAATAATTAAAAGTTTTCTATATTCATCCATTTTAAACAATAATTTAACATTATTTTCATTATCTTATTTTAATCTGTTGTAAATGTTTAATATAATTGTCTTGGATCTTGGGTACTCCTGTGACACCTACACCCATTATCAACAATTAAGAATATTAGTACATCAATTAATTTTTTTGTTTTTGAAAATTTTTTAATAATCATAAACATAAGCAGGTATACAATTTTACAACATTCTGCAATCAGTTATTAATAGCTCTGGCCTCGAGAATACTAAGCTATCAGTAAAAACAAACAGTGTGATCCTTCTAGCCGTTCTAAATATTAAGAAAGTATTCTTTTACATTTTTTTTGAACAATGCATACTTTCTTTTTATATTACAAGGCAACTGATTAAATACCTTGGAAGCATGCACTATGGGATTATAAAGACCCATAGGTATTTGTTCTAGTATTTATTTGATATAATATATTATTAATAATTTGTGTTCCATAATTATTACTTACTTTAACTCGAATAATAGCATGTTCCCTGCTTATTGACTGATCATTTTCCAACAAAATATCACAGTTCTTTCTTCCAACAATGTATTTCTTTTGTACTGACAAAGTAATGATTTTTCCTTAAAAAAAATGGATTAAAATATTAACAGAAATCTAAAATTGGGTCTTTCCCTGGAATGTTAAGTAGGTATATCAATTTTTGGTTTATTTAAAGGCTTATCTCATATGGAACACATAACGTACCATTAACTGTATCCTTAAGTAAAAAAATCATTTTTTTCTACAAATACATCAAAAACAACACTTAAGTAAAAACAACAAATAACAAAACGAAAACAGTAAAAATTGAAAACACCCTCCAAAATCCAAAATAATTTTAAACAGAAAAGTTAGGTTAGTGTTAGTAGCACAGAGGAATTAAATGTCAACACACAGAAGAAAAGGGTTCAAATGGTTTATGCTATCTTCAAACAGCGCAATGGATACGCTTTGGACCAGCGACATGATACTAATACTATAATAGTATAATGGACCAGCGAGGTCACTTTGGTTTTTGCCCAATCAGGGAGTTTCTTGATCAAAGCCGTCTTACATCATTGTAAAAAGTAGACACAAAGAAAAATCTTCTTATACTCTTTAAGCCAATGGCGTAGCCAGGTGGAGGCCAGGGGGGCGCCCCCCGGCCCCTGGCAGTAGGGGCCCCCTTTGCGCTTGGTACCCTTGGCCGCTTGGTGCCCGTTTACATGATAAACGTTATTATTTGATCTAGTCTATTTTAGCAAGAGGAAGTTCGTTGTGTAGGTGTCGACCTTTTTGTTGTTTTTTTTTAGAAGTCACTTTTTATGAAGAGGGTAGCGCCTCATCATATGTTTGCCCCTCCCGCCCCCAAAGGCTGACTACGCCACTGCTTTAAACCCGAGAATAGCAAACAGAGAGAAGCGACAAATTACATCGGCACCTTTGATGTTGTGGGTAAAAGTTTTCTGACTTCAAGTAGAGTGTTGGCCGGCACGATACACTGGAAAAAAAATGATACACTTAGAGCGTTTTCACACGGCACCATATATCGCGCGCGATAAATGGTCGTAATATTGCTTTACACCAAATTTTGTGTTCTCTAATATCGCTTGTGTGTGAAAATGGCTCATTAGAAAGCACATGATTTGGTGTAAAAGCAATATTGCGACCATTTGTCGTGCGCGATATATGGTGCCGTGTGAAAACGCTCTTATACCAAAATAATTTTTGCCATTTTTTCACAGAAATTATTTTAAATTTTTGAACTGTTAAGAAAAATAACTATTGTTTGTCGTTCCTCGGTTATTATAACCTCAAAATGAGTAATAAAATAGAAGATGACAAGAATGAATTGGAAAACAAGAGCGAGACAATTAATACAAGTGAGTCTAGAAGTTAAAAGTGAGACCTTTCGTTGACGGCGCGGCGGGACCATTGACATCGCTTTTTAGGTGGTATTAGAGCGTTTTCACACGGCACCATATATCGCGCGCGATAAATGGTCGCAATATTGCTTTACACCAAGTTATGTGTTCTCTAATATCGCTTGTGTGTGAAAATGGCTCATTAGAAAACACATTATTTGGTGTAAAAGCAATATTGCGACCATTTGTCGTGCGCGATATATGGTGCCGTGTGAAAACTCTCAAGTTGGTAAATAAAACAGATACCTATGCCTTATTAAATTAAATTATAAACTGCGTTCGTTTTTGTGATGCATTTGAGTTAGCCCTTGGAGGCCATTACGAAAAAGAGACTTAAATTTAAGAAATTATACCTAGTTGTCTTTTTGATATTTTGAAAAAAAAAATTGTGATGTTTTTAATTTTAAAATGAATACAAATGTAATATTTTTATAAAATTACGAATGCTTCCTGTAAAGAATTTCGTGACCTAACCTTACTAATATATCACGAGCCGCCATTGCTGACACTGCTAGTATACACAGTAATCTAAAATAAGCACAAAGCGCTCGATGCGACCGGTACAGGAATGCATTCAGATTTCGCATTTGAATAAACACGTTTTCCGATATATTTTACACAACATGAACATATTGTTCTGTTATTTTTAAGCTTATGTTGAGTTTGGCATTTTGGATTTGCATAGAGCAGTACGTGCTTGTTTTAGGGTGCAAAATAAAGCTATACTTACAATATAATGAAACCGTGTTAATTCAAATGCAAAAGCTGGTTAGAGTCCTATATCGATCACCGATCACATCGAGCGTTTTGTGGTTTACTAGATATTATAATTATATCGGTGCCACTTGAAAATAAATACTTTTTAGGCACGTTCTTTTTATGCTTCATTAAAAAACTGCATGGTCCTTCTTACATTACTTTAGTTGCCCTCAAAATTTGCTCCACTTGTAAGAAATCTCACGGACAGCGCGTGGTTTATATCCACCAGCTATAGCTTTCATAATAACCTTCTGGATTTTAGAAGAGTGAGTGAAACAGAATGTTTATTGCTCATATTATCCATCGACATTTTAAATATGAAAATTCTCATAACATTTTTTTGGCTTAAACGAGTTTCAATGTCGAAGGAGTGTGTGTATTCTGGGTTACTAGTGGCCACTAGTCGTTTCCAATATTTAACAAGCCTTCTTTTGGACCTACAGCTTAACGAACCACGATCCTTAATCATGCGACACGAGATTTCCGATCTCATCCGGCCTGATTATCGATGTGAACGGGGTTGGAAGATGATACATTTTACACTCTTTCCAGGAATCTTAAACCTATAAAATTTCTATTATGCGTCTGCCCACTTCCGAGGATCAACCTTGGACCATCGCGGTCGAATGCCAGTAACTCACCACTGAGCTATTACCGATAAAATAAATACGGACATTACTCCCTCTCTCTTATATTCTAGAAGGCCATGATAATTAATGTACTGGCAGTGTTGACCCACAATTCCTCTGTTATTTAAAGACTTCTGTCAAATTATTAATGTTGCCAACCAACTACTTACAAATTCCCTGTGCATTAGGGATGTATCATAAGGATAGTTTCCGAAAGTACCGATACAAGTAAGCGTATAGAAATGATCGATACTAAAAATATTGATACTCAATTCAATTTCCTATAAACCTAACCCGATAAAATCACCAAAACTATATAAATATAGATAGAATAACTTCGATGGGTTTGACTAAAAAAACGCTTTTTCCAAAACTTCCCTCCTCCGTTATATTATGTAACTTCTAAAAGAAAACGCTCTTGTCGCCAAAACTTCTCTCCCATAAAAAAAACATATTTTTTGTTTGGATACCGCACAAAAAGTATCGATACCCGGTGGTACCGTTAAAATAGTATCGATACCAAAATACTCGATATCGTTCAAGAGTATCAATACATCCGAAGTATCGATACTTTTTTGCATCCCTACACCCAAGGCAAGTGTCACTCGGTTGTCGGCTTGTCTTTGTTGCTCGGCGGGGCCGAGTTGATTTCCGAATTGCTATTGCTGAGAATAGAAATAGATTTTAAGCAAAAAACAAGCGTCCTTATTTTTAAGAGTTTAGTGTTTCTTCCTATTGTAGAACTTCTTATTAAGTATATTAATTTGAGTGCTGGAAGTTGAAGCACAACGAATTGGTAGTTAACATAATCATAGTGTTTGTTCAACGTTTCTAATGTAGCATATTCGCAGATATTTTTGGGATACTCTGAGCCCCCTAATCTGTATATCTGTGATGGAGCCTTTTAAAAACATTCTAGATTATATTAGGAGCTTTTTTCATCCACCTCTAGAAATAACGCGGAAGAGAAGGTAAGTGTACCTACTGAATAAGTAATATAATATAAGAAATAGTGTAAAGTGTATAAAGCTGGATTCATGTAACAAAACTTTTTGTTAATTTTGATTAAATAGGTAGTAGTCTCGGTAGTAGGGTACCTGTAACTATAAGTAAAGTTATGCTTTTTGCTAAGGCTACACTGGGAATACAGTTATTTTAAGGTTTACATCTTTCATGTTATAAAAGTTAGCTCTGAAGATAACTTTAAAAATTTTTAAAGTGCTGTAAAATTGGCCCTTAAATAGAGTTCTATGACCATCTTATTTTATAAGGATGTGAAAAGCTGGGCAGTAATTTTGTTGTCACCAATATACGGGGTTACTCATGACGAGCGGTCGTTAGAACTTTTAAAATTATCTTATGAATGGTATTCTGTACTGCTAGACAATTTAAACATATTATTGATTTCCACCTGCTTGTACTGGTTATATACTGTTTTGTATTTTTACAGAACTAATAAAGAAATTATTATTATTATAAATACGAATTTTGATATTTTAGGGGCTCATATATAGATGCAATAAGCCCAAAGGTTAAAAGATATTCACCATACAACACAAAAACGAGAATAGTGCCTATTCAGAGAGAAACAGAAGGTAAGATATTTTAAGTTTATGTTAATTAAATTGTAAGATGCAATCTAACAGAATTTAATTTTTTTGTGCATATACCTACCTAATATAATTATTGATCAGTTTTATGATTATTAATGGGCGTCTGGAAGGGGAACTAGTCCACCCAGAAAAAATGGTTAACATGTTAAACCGGAAGTTACAACTTTTAGATAGAGAATAAAAAACTAAGATAGGAACGTGAAAACCATTTTTCTTTTAGATGAAGTGTGCAAATGTTACAGCCTGTCAAATTCTGAAAATGCCATATTTTAAACATCAATATCTCAAAAACAATTAAATATAAACATAATATGATGTTTTATTACAAATTAGGTGTCGAGTTTTGTGGAAAATTAGAAAATAAAATAATATTCATAGTATATGGCATCCCTTCAAAAAAAATGCATGTTTATTGTTTGCTAAACCCTACATTTCTAAGACACCCTGTATATTTAAAATTATGTTTAAAAGATGCACACCATCTACCCCTACCACTTTTGTATTTTTTTTCATAAAGTAGACTGCTAACGAGATATCTTCCACCTGCATACTAAGTGGACACCCAGTATACAGTATCTGAAAACTTTTTTTTCAACACAAAAATGTATCTTTATAGTTTTGCTTGATTTAAAAATAATAAGGACTATATTTTATATTGCAGAATTTTTGGAAATAAGTCTCTTTAAACTAACAGAAATACAAAGTTTAAACTAAAAAATTTGTATTGGTCAAATTCTACAGAGTAAGAAATATACTATTTATGTGTAGTTTTAATGTATTATTAAGCAATTATTACCTTAATAATTTATCGCACATTGTATAATATAGCTTACATTTTTTAGTAATAAGATTAGTTTTTTTAGAATATTTTTTTTTCAGGCACGATTTTGAGGTATTTTAAGTTTTTATCGCACCCTGTATAGTAATTTATTAATGGCAATATTATTTTTAAGGCAAGCAAAACTTAAAGGAATACAATTTAAAAAAAAAATGACAATAAAAAAGTTTCCCATATTAACTAAATCTGGGCCGACACTGTATAAATTATAATAATATAATATTCTTTATTGCCCACAAAATCTCACAAAAGCATAGCAACCTCAAAGAAGGAAGGTGCCCTCAAAATGTAGATAAAATTTTTTTAATTTGAGATGTCAAGAGGTAACATTTTTTCTAACTTTCACAATTTAAAATAAAATATAAAAAAATAAATAAATATAAAATGTACATGTGACCTAAGGTGACAAAACTACATATTAAAAAAACTGTATTTTTATAGTTACAATAAATTAGTAGCATTTACAAAACACAATGACTGGCACTCACTGCACATCAATAGTTAAAATCAAAATAAAAATTATATAAACATTTTTCCAGTAAGAAATTGGTGGTAATTCTCTTAAACTTGGTTAAGTTTGGTTTAAATCTAGTGTTGCGATGATTTAAATTAAATCAAAATTTTGGGATGCAATAGATTAAACAAATATTATTATTATTATCAGGAAATACAAAAAAAGGAAGATAGTTTATTTAAAACAAAGTGTTTATATCCATTATGTAAGTATAAAAACATAACTAATCGTCATCAGTCCAGCGTAAAAAATATTCATAAATTTCGCTGCACGCTGCCGAAAATTTTCAAGTCAATACAAGTTATTTTGTATGTCGCTGAGGAAATATTCTAACTGTAAATCTAGACAACAAATATTTTTGGGCGAATAGAGACAAAATAATGGAAACAAGTGATTTTAAAGTTCATTAATGCCATATTTAAGGAAATAATCAATATAAATTGAAAAACATCACGATTCAATTGAAAAAATCGGATTTATTGATTTTTTCAAAAAAATCGTAATTATTTAAGGTGCTGGCCATTTTGTTTTCAACTTTTTTTACACATACATTTTCAGGTTGTTTAAAACGTGATCTGTTCGTTCTGAAAATAATTAAGTAAACCTGTTTTAAAACTAATACTAATTTATCGATTTTTGCAAAACCAGTTATCAGCCTCTACCATCAACGCTCGAATTACCAGTCTAGGGGTGTCTGGATCTTTAATGCTATCTACCAACGTTATTAACCATGTTGATATCTCATTGTATCCACAGCTGAATTTATTTTTTCACAATCTGTAGTAATGGTTCTTTTTCACTTACATATTCTAATTTAATAGTTATTGGTTTAAATTCTATATTCAAGCTAAAAGTACATTCTTAGACGCAATATCAACTCAAAAGTCATTAAAATTACTTGCTATTATCTCTTTATCATCTTCATTCTTTAATTCTTTGTCTGTACTGTGTGCTTTAATGTCATTTACAATAGTACCGGCGCAACTTACCTTTGATATAGAAGTTATTTAATTTTTTTATTAGTTTTTTTTTGTTATTTTATAAGTAGATCCTCATAATCTTTCTTTTTATTGCCATACAGGGTCTTATATCAACTATTGATATTTCATCATATAAAGGATATCCAGATGATTTTTACACTCATTCATCAAATTCAAATTCAAAATATGCTTTATTAATCATAAGAGTTTATACTCTTGTTGACAAAGGTGAAAAACTTAGAACTAAATAAAATAAAAGTCAAAATGAAATGTCACAACAATAATAAAATCTATACGACAATAATAAAATCTACACAATCTCATGCTAAACAAAATATATACCCACAGAGAAAATTATACAAAAGCAAATAAAGGACAATACATAAACCGAACTATTACAAACTTTCTACAAAATACTCAGATACGGTGTAATACACGTGTTCCAATAACAATTTTTTGACCTGAATTCGAAACTTTAAGTAATTACTTAAGGATTTTATATTAGGAGGGAGATGATTAAACATCTTTTTTGAATTGTATATAATAGAATTGTATACAAGAGCGCTAGTTGGCAAAGGTAAAAGAATATCATGAGTATTCCTAGTCTGGTAAGCCAACACATCTCTCTTGTATGCATCCCTCCTCTTAAAAATTAGACAAACAGATTCCAATATGAAAAGGCACGGCAATGTTAATATTCTGTGTTTCCGAAACAGAGGCCTGCAAGGCTCCCTAGGACCCACACCGGAAAGGCATCTCACAGCCCTCTTCTGAATTAAAAATACTAAAAAGACCTAAAAAGAGTTTAAGAGCAGCTACCCCAAAACGGTAAACCGTATCTTAGGTGAGACTCTATAAGTGCAAAATACACAGATCTCGACAATGACAATCCTACCTCTCTGAATGTAAGGCGAATAGCATAGCAACCTCTTGTCAGTTTACTGATCAAGTTCGCAATATGAGTATCAAATTTTAAGTTCTGGTCCAGAAAAATGCCCAAAAACTTTGTACAGGATCTAGCCTCCAAAACCTGATTGCCCAAGTAAACATTATCCAATGTGCAATTAAAATGCATTATACATGTCTTTGATATATTAAAGGAGAGAAAATTCGAGTCACACCAATCCTTAACAATCAGTATATCCTCAGAGATCATCTCGGGATTATTGGGTATATATTATAGCTTTACTAAAAATTCTAGGTACTACCTTTGTAATCGGAAAACATTCATTAAACTTGTTCAAAAAGAAAACGTGGACCACTGCTCGTTTAACTGAATATCTGTTAAGTGCATAAAGTTTTTGCCAATCTATTTCTTGGGAGAGCATTTTTAAATTTTAGTTTGTTAATGTTGGGTTGCACAAAGAAATTTAATCAGAAATAACTAAGCAGCAAGTTTGACTGACATAAATGACTTTGACAGTATTCACAATCAAAGGTGCCTGATTAGTAAATTAAACAAAAGAAAAAGCGCCTTTTTCTAATATTTTTTACTTTGAACAAACTTTTTTTATTTCTATTTCGTTTTTTAGAAACACGCTACCGATACTGTCTCGTATCGATACCCTATGAGAACCTTATGAAACGATCCGTACGATACACACTTTCGGTATATCGGAACATCCCTATTGTTAAAGGCATAGGACATCTATTACAAGTAAATATTTAGGATTGGTAACATTGCAAATAGTTTACACAATGTTACCAACCCTTAGTTTTTGTTATAGAGAGCGTCCTATACCGTACAAGGTAGTTTTTATACCTATATCAATTGAACAAGCCTGTTTTACGTGTCAACTTTCAGCTTCATTGTCCTCGTTGTCAACCTAACTAATAAAGTCTTGCAACTGGAGGATAAAAAGTATAGTGACAAATACCACATAACACCAGTACCTATAAATTTCATTTTTAGATCCCATCTGGTTGTCCCGCAAAGCCGAAACACATAAAAGATCACCACTGCAACGACAATACAGAAGTCCCATGAAACCGCTCTGGATGGAAGATACGGTTATCCTCGACGATGACGACGATGTCGTCGAAGTGAAACAACCTAACTTCAAAATAGGAAGTAGGGGAAAGCTTAAAACCTACACATCAACACCTAGTAATCCTGGTACTTTCCGAAATGAAATCGGACGTGAAAATGAGGATAACGATGTTATCTTGGTGCAAACCATTAAATCTCCCAAAGATAAAAAGAAGGACGCTAACTTAGCTGGATATAATTATATTAAACCAAAATCCAGCCCTTTTGAAAAACCTTTGTTTAGTATAGGTAAGACTTAATTTAGAAGAGAAGAGGTTGCAACAATTTTATTTTTATCAAGAATAAAATTGTTCTTAAATTGATACTTTTTTTTAAACTGGTTAATAAATTAACAAGACTTTGAAATAATAGGTTGGGTAAGAGTGGCAGACCTTTGGTTCTGACCAAACAGTCTCATGTAGTCCTATTAGGTCCGTTGTGATACCACACGTGTTCCGTAGAACCCACCTTAATCAGATCTCTGATGATTAGTGCGGCGTACACGCAGAAGGATTTTAACAACTTATTCAAACCAGCCACTACTATTCAAAAACCTGCTCAGTCGTCCAAGTTGTAAGTTGCTTAGTTCCTCCAGGCTATCAAAAAATGATTCACCCAGAGCAGTGAATCTTCTTGCGAGCCCAGGGCATTCCACAGAAAATGTTGAATACTTTTTTCCTCTTCCTCATCTCTGCAACTTCTGCAAAAGTCGTTAGTGGGTATTTGCATATGTTCGGCATGTCTACCGAAGAGGCAATGTCCGGTAACAACCGCAGTAATATTTCTCCCGTCTTTCCGGCTCTGTCTCTGGTTCTCCTTTTATCGAATGTGGGCCACAGTTACCTGGATGTACTACAGGTTATCAAAAAGAAGCGAAGTATTAAGCTCTCAATGATAAAAATTCTAGTCTGGTCCTAGGCATCGCTGATAAAGTATGTTTATTCCTTTTTTATTGAAGCACGCAGTTAGGTGCCAACTAGTCGTGTTTATATTATGAGAATATAAAACGTGAAATGAAACATTATGACTAAACTAGTAGTGATTAATGTGTTGCTTATTTGAGTAAATATACAAGTAGCGCATAAGTATCCCACTCTTAAAAGAGGGGATCGATCGGGACGCGCGGGGAAGAGGATGAAATAGAGGGAATACTACTTGTAATGTGTAATTGTGCCATTTTATTACAATATACAGTAATTTGTTTTAAAAAAGCACATCAAATAAAGTTACAAAATACAAAAAGCTCACTTCACACAATCTTATAATTACGACAGTGCGTAAATTCTTATCCTAAGAACATCGAACGTCTCTCAGAGAAAACGTAGATAGTTTTGTCTGTGGTAATTGGGGTGATGAGTTAATTATACTTAATTTATACTGCTAAACTAAATCTATACAGGGTATTATAAATTCGTGTGCATACTTGGGGATCTCGAAAACGGTAAGAGATACGAAGATGGTTAAATTGAGGCAAAGTTACGTATTTTGGGGCTTAATAATTTGATAAAAGAAAATTGTAAATATTCCGATATAAATACGGACCTGGAATTTTAAATACAGTTTTAGGACCATGTAAGCTTTAGAAATTTAATACAATTTAAAGTTTTTTTTAAATTTGAACGTTTTGTCATCAAAAATCAAATTATTAGTGTTTCAAATTATTCTCTCTTTACTATTACGGCCCTGGCGATTATTTTTAGGATAACTTAGATGTTAAAACTACATTACATTTCAGGAAGTTATGGTGTTTAGGCCGTTTATTATTTCAATAAGATTTATCGTAACAATACTCTAGGGAGTAAGTAGGTTTCTAAGGCATGATAAGTAATTCTATTTTTTATTAGTTATTTTATTAATATAACATTCTATGGTTTTGGCCTTAGACCTTGACCGAAATACAGTAAAACAGAAAAAAATTAATGATGAATGAATGAAGAAAAGGTAACTGGAGTGTTAGTCTAGTTATGTTACTGTAATGCGTTTATGTTTGTTTCAAAAACAATTTAAAAAAAAATTACTGTGTATTAGGTCTGATAATCCCAGTTTCTGGCGAAACATGTAACAAAAATAAACAGACAGAAAAATATTTGAGGCCAAGAAGTCTTTTTTCTTACTTTCTTACTTGAGATTGGTATTTAAAGAACGAAACGTTGAATTTGAAAACTAATAACGCCATCTTGTAGAACATAATAGACGGCTATGAAAAAGTCCTTTTGGTTTTTTTCCCAAGTCAAAAATGAAGGCGCAAAAAATTAGAAACCAAAAATACAAATTTCGGTTTTTTTCGGATATCTCCGAAAACATTCAGAATATTTACAATTCTCTTTTACCAAATTATTAAGCCCCAAAATCCGAAACTTTGCCTCAGTTTAAACATCTTCGTATCTCTTACCGTTTTCGAGATCCCCTTATAGACACACGAATTTGTAGCACCCTGTATACCGCCGCGCGTTAATTCATCTTTTCTTAAATGTCACATACATTTATTTACTGGGCACAACAGATTTTTTACGTAATATGCGTCAATGACTAATACATGTAAAAGTATTACTGAGTAGTAATAGTACAAAAGTATCTTTTTAGGCTCTGGAGGTCTTCAAAATGGTACTACACCAAAAGATCGGAGCAGACATGTCAGATCACCCCTTAATGGTTCACGAGGGCATTGCACTTTGGATTATTCTTTTAGATTAGATGATAAGCTTAAGTATAAAAAACTTTTGGAGCAAGCAACAAATTCGTCGTCTCAAAATTCATCGCTTTACCAAACGCCAATGGGAAAAATCTTCGATTCTTACAACGGCCTTGGTAGTACAAGTGGCAAAAAGACTAGATCACCGTTGTCTTCTCATGATAAACCCACTGTTAGAGAAACGATAATGAAAGTTCTAGAGGCCGAGCCAGTGGTCGTTGGGGATTCAGATTCGGAAGACAGTGTTGTCATTCTCAACCCACCATCTCCGAAGCCCGATATCAAAGTAGACCCTATAAATAGCTTCAAGAAGATCGTAGACACTTCGACCGTTTCCAGAAAAGATTGGTTAAAAGAAATGTAAGTTTTGAGTTTAAGACATTCTAAATAAATCATATTCTAGTGAGAAAAATATAAACTTTGGCAATTTTTTATTTTTATCTACAAGCTTGCGGTAAGTAACTACTTACCGCACCGATTTGAGTGCGGTATGAATTTACCGCACTAGTGCTGTAAGTAATTACATACTTTACACCTGTCATATAAAAGCCAACTATTAAATTTTTATAATTTATTTCCCTAGCAACCTGATATTAATGCATTGTTGATAACGACTTACGAGGCACCTAGGGGGTAAATTAAAACAGTGCTCTTTTAGTTTTTAATATTGGTGCCCTAAAACATGCTTGTAGATAAAATATTGTACAATACACTTACGGTAGGTGTCTTTACCGCATTTGCGTGATTTACCAAACTCGCCTTCGGCTCGTTTTGTTAAACATCACGCACATGCGGTAAAGAAGTACCTACCGTACTTGTATTTTAATATACTATTAATGGTCCTGTAGAGTCCCTGTCAGTGATATTTGATATTCGTATAAAACCCAGCAGCGGAACCATGGAAAGGCTAAAGAATACATTTCCTTTCTATTCTTATTTGGAACTATGTAAGATAACTCTGCTACATTCGCGATGGCCGAAAGACGACTCGCCCCGATAGAAATAGGAATAACTTTACGGCTCTTGCCAATCATCTTTCTTACTATTTTAAATTAAATTTTGCGTATCTCTATTTCATTCTAAAGATGTGGTTATAATTATGTGCTTATGTCAAATATTTTTTATTTACAACATAACCCAAAAACAAATTTTAAAATTATAACCATACTTTTTCTTATTCTACAATTTTTCTGCTAGTTTTAATCGCAAAACTATATGTTTTCAGTTCCTATTAGGGAATCAAAATCACGTGATTCGATATGGCGGTTGAATGGCAAAAAGCATTGAGTAACCCGTTACATGCCACCAGCAAAGTTATTTTAATGGTCACGTGTACCAATTACAAAGCAATATTTGCCATCCAACCGCCATTTTTGACACACCATTGGATTGTCTAATGGTATAGCTTTTTCTAGGTCCGAAATATAACGATCAAATACAAACAATCTTTATACAGTACCAAATCATATCGAAAAGAAATGTATTTTCTTTGTGTTTTTCTAGTCTTATGGGTTACATGGTTCCGCTGCAGGATTTTTAAAATTTAAATCTTGATTAAACTCGCAATTTTTTAAATGTGATGATTTAAGGGAAGAACAGAATATTCAATTTATACAGGGTGATTCCTAAGTTGATACTTCTTTTTTAGCTGTGTATATAGGGCATTAAAATAAACAACTTTTTTAAATACCTTTTTTCAAAAAACTCAAAATTAGCCGAGATAGAGAAGTAAAAAATCTAAGTGCCGGCCTGGTCATCAAAACATAGCTCGCTATAGTTTCTATTGTTTTTCTTATCTCTTATTAGTATTAGTCATGCGGGTAGTGTTGAGCAATCCGCTGCGGTAAAAATGGTAAAATTTGAAAACAATGAACTAGTAGATATGGTGCTAATTTACTGTGAGTGTGTCGTAAAAGTGCGGATGTATCTTCGAGATTATACGCAGAACGCTTTCCCTTGCGGGCTCATCCTACACCTAGAATTTTTCTTAATGTTATTCAACGGGCAAGTTAGGCAGAACCGTATTTGATTCGTAGTGTAATAAATGAATGTAAGTACTTTATTTTTAAGTTTTTTCAAAATGTTTATTTTAATGCCTTCTATACGCAGCTAAAAAAGAAGTATCAACTTAGGAATCACCCTGTATAAATAATTTCATTGGGGAGCCAACATGGTATAAAAACGTATCACATCAGAATAATCAAAATACATATTACTTCGTCAAATAAATGTTAATTCCTCCCTTCGCCATGTCTCAAATAAGTCACAAATCAGCACAGCCTGATAAAATTGATGTCTGGTAAAACGAAAAAAAAATGTCCTCTACCAGCATAATTTTCCATAAAATAACTAAAAAGATGGTAGCACCTCTGCGTGAAAAAGCCAATAAATCTTTTTCTTTTTTCGTAAAATAAAACTCACACATACACGTTGTGTATTACATTTATTAAAACCTGGCTGTCACTGGTTTTCTTTTAATTTATTAAGGTCTTTTTACATTGGGTGCAATTGCCTGAAAGCATGCGCTTTGTCGACGTTTTAAACAGCTGATGCAGGTTTTAAATGGAAAAACGTGCATCAGCTGATTAAAACGTCGTCGAAGCGCATGCTTCCAGGCCATTTTTCTTGCAATTGCATCCAATGTAAAAAGGCCTTTACCTTCATGTTGTCCTGTATTTTTACCTAGTTTTTTAAAACAAGTTACGCGTAACTTAAGCAACAACATGACATTGACGAATTGTGTACATTTTGGTTAAAAGTCAAAATTTATAAATAAAAAATAAACCAAATCATATTAAATCGAGACAAGACGGTATTGCAAGTGCCACCATGGGCAATTTTTTGTTCTCTTTTGCCACCTCATTGCTTACTTATGTGTCCAGGTCTGTTAATTTATGTTATTTGTAATAGTTTAGAAATCAGGAGGGAATTCTAAAATTGCCAATGTTAATTTATCCCCTAAACTCGGATAAAGTTGTACATTTCTTAAAGATTAAAACTGATTGCAGTTTAGCGAAGATAAAATCCATATTACATTTGAATTCGAAGAATTTGTCCTTTTTTGCTCAAAGAGACCTAATATTTGATATTTTGTAAGAAAAAAGACACAAAGTCTCGGCCTCAAAATTTTTCGGTGTCTTTATTATTGTAACATATTTCGCCTTAAACTGGCATCATCAGACCTTAACAAGTAAACACAATTACATGTATTTTCTTGTCTTCACTTGTTTAGGTCTGATGATGCCAGTTTAAGGCGAAACATGTTACAATAATAAACGGAGCGAAACATTTTGAGGTCGAGACTTTGTGTCTTTTGTCTTACGAAATATTACATAGTTTTAAGTTATTGATTTAAAAAAACTGATAAGCAAGAAGTCCTTAGATATATTGTAAAAAATTAAAAAAGCCGTCAATTCAGCTTAAGTTAAGGGCTCAAATTTCTATAGGAGAAGATAAGACTTCGTTCTATAGAAGTTATCGCGATTAAAAAAATGGATTTATCTTGTTTTGCTTGAACCAAGATACAACATGTTGTTAAAAAGACTTAGAGAGACCCTATTTTGTTCTTATTGTTTGTTTCATAACAATATTATATATTAATATTATTTTTAGGATTGTGGAAATGTATGCGAAAATAGCGTTTTTCTTGTTTTAAAGGCATTATTAATAACGGATTTGTCTTGTTTTGTTTAATAATTATAAAGCTTCTTTATTTCTATTCTATTTCTAAATGCAAGTTACAATCACATACAAAGGCTAATAATATTACATTATTATTTTAAAAATGTGTTTTTTGGATTTATCTGTATTGGCTTGACTTAGCTAATTTCAAACGCTATTTTTAATTCGAAATATAGGTTTGATTTTGCCAATAGATTTACCTACTTTTGTCTGATCGCTCCACAATTGAGGGGTGCAAATGGAGTTAAATACACCCCTGAACTAAATTGTTATATTTTTTCTGAACCGATGATCCGAATTAAATGTTTTTTTTATATATATATATATACAGGGTGTCCCATAACTTATGTGCCGTAGAGTAACTGGAGATACTAGACATCAAACTAAGCCGATTATGTCATATAAGTTTTTTTTTCGATAATTAAAACATTAATTTAATTATGTACTATGTTTTTTATGCTTTGGGATGTTTAAACGGAAATATCTCGAAAACCCTCTCGAATGCCCTCCTTTAAGAAACTATAATTGAACAACACCTAATATCACAGGTAAGAAAAAAAATTATAGATTAATTAAGCGCAGTGTATGCAACTAGCGCCCTCTAGTTTGAAACTTAAAACTTTCTACAAATTCTTATTTCTTACTCAAAAAATCATGATATTGCCAACTTTGAATTCGATTCATTAAACCGTTATATACTTATACCGGCTTATTTTCGAGAATAAACTTTTACTTTCAACACCCTGTATCTCTAGAACGAGTAACAATCCGAAAAAACTTATATGACATAATCGGCTTAGTTTGATGTCTAGTATCTCCAGTTACTCTACGGCCCATAAGTTATGGGACACCCTGTATATATTGGTATTTATTCTGATCATTTAGTTATTTTAGTACATTTTTAACCATACGTTATGCTTAAATTCATAAGTTTCTTAGATATCTCATTTTGATCAGTTACAAAACACAACATAAATATCAATAAACAATTTAATAAGTTACATGTACCTAGTCTTATTTACCTGAGAAACAAATAAGGCATGGCCTTTGACAATAATAATTTGGCATCCGAAAGTAAATTTAACTTATTAAATTTGTTTTTGAAATTTATTTTGTGTTTTATAAGTGATCAAAATGTAATGATATCTAGGAAACTAATGAATTTAGGCATAACGTATATAAAAATTGTTCTAAATTAACTAAACGATCAAAATAAATCCATTAAAAAAAAAACAACTTTAATTCTACACAACTTTGTGGGCGAACCTGTATATTAAAATGTATTAAAGATATGTAGATTTTTAAAAGCCTTACATTTTTTATATAAAACATTTTTTATTAACTCATGTATCTTTTAAAATAATCGACCGTTTTGGTAATTTTTCCTAACCCTGTATATTTGATTATCTTAGAGTCGAAAGGCATATGCAAAGCGTAGGAGAACGTCAACGAGAAATAGATCATTTAAGAGAATGTTCCCAACAATCCGAAGAAATCAACAAAGACATTAATATAGAATTGCTTAGGAGGAAAGTAAACGACTGCCTGCAATTGAGAGATGTAATTTTGCCCGAAATAGTACTAGAACCAGAAGCTGAATTACCTCCACTTACCGAAGAACACGAACGCATGGTACAGAAGGCGTTCAGGGGAAACCCCAACGATATATTGGCAAGAAAGTTCAATCTCAACATCACCAGAAGGGACCTAATGACATTGGCAGGTCTCAATTGGTTGAACGATGAAGTGATCAATTTCTACATGAACCTGATCATTGAAAGAGGAAAAGATTCCAAGTGGCCTAGGAGTTACGCATTTAATACCTTTTTTTATACAAAGTTGTTAAAGGACGGACCGCAGTCACTACGAAGGTGGACGAAAAGGGTGGATCTCTTTGACCATGATCTGGTGTGCGTGCCCATTCACCTTGGTATGCATTGGTGTATGGCTATTATTGATTTTAGGGATAAGTCAATTAGGTAAGTTATTAAAATAAGTAGAACAAAGCAGGGCGGCTCTTCCATAAGGTCAATAAGTTCTTTAGTTTATTCACATTATATTGATAAGTAACATAGATATTTCATAAATAAAAAGTAAAATAAATCGCACAGCAAACTTAAAAAATTGGCATATTAATATAACAAATGTTACTGTCATTTATCGTACAGCATTTTCGGTTTACCAATCTGAAAGCTGACGTCATAGATTTGCTGTTACCCTAGATGCAGTCGCTCTCAGACAGTGTAAAATAGAGCATGACCTAAAAATTTTTATTGAAAGTGGTGAATCTATCTTTTGCATTAAAGTACACAGGGACGCCAAAACAATGGATTTTCTGGGGCACAGGTAGACAATGACGGCCGTTTCGTCCTTATGAGGACTCTACGGAAAGCCATAACGCGTATAAACAACTCCAGAAACAACAAGAACGCGTTTTCAAAACTTACTTAAGAATAAAATAGGTAGTGAAAAGGCCGCATCGCCAACTGTAGGAATCTTAAAATTTATTTTAAAAAACAATTATTTTCTTTTGTTAAATGTAGAATAGGGCTTGTCTTTATTTGTTTTAAATCACAACGTTTCAACTGGTAAGTATCTCCAGTCGTCTTCAGGTGAATACTTATCTTCAGTAATAATAATTTTCACGCAAACCAAAATTATTTCTATATTTTAATTTTTATCGTGTAATACCCGGCAATATTTCTGTGTATCTAGAGGACCGGGACTGGAAAGTTAATCGAATATCATTGAAGATCATTTCCACGAACGCATTCGTTGCCGATGAATCGTAAATTGTACCGCTCTATAAGCATCCGGTATGACCGTCCGAAAAGCAGACATTTTACATTATATTAGCCTGTTATGGGAAAGCACTGCTTTTATAAGAGTGAAAGCGAGCGAGAGAGGCGGTAGGTAGTTAGCTAGAAAGAGATGCAACAAATACACGTGACTCGACACCTGAGCCTTCTCAGCCATCCGCCCCCGTTTGTTAAGTGCAGTGGTGCCAATCTTCAAGTTTTTGTCGTAGTTTTAAATAATACTACGCGTTCTCGATATAAAACATGAAACATATCCCTATTATAGTTTATTAATTAGGTTACTTAAGATCTTAATTAGTAACGTAAAATAAGAAGTACTTTTATGATTATTTAAGATAATTTTTACTAATAAGTATCTTATATTATAATTTACATAATAATTGACTCTTTTTTTAGCATAATATGGGTTCAGTCAAGTTAATGATAGATTTAAAACTGAATATAAAACGCATGTGGATGAAATTTATTCAGATCAATAATAAATATTAGTGCTTTTGCCCTTTGTTTGCTTTTGCTAAAAGTGTCGCCGTCTGTTGTCGGAAAAAAAAAATTGGAGAAATGTACATGTCCACGTACGCGTAATTTAAGTGTAGTTAATTCACATATATACATACATACACTATATTGCCCATACAAGCAGCCGCACGAAGCAAGAAGACACCCATCGTGCGATTCAAAATAACCTGAGTTTGGGTCCGTGGTGCTTGCGCAGTGGGGAAAAAATTAGGCAACCGGCACGATATCTAACAGAACGTAAACAGAACCGACTCGCCGTTGTTTGTATTCTTATTCGTCGACATATTTTCTTTCGTTCCTTCGTGTGTGGTTATAATTTCGAAGTTTTGGGTGTTAATATTTATAAAACTTTACTTTAGATATTTTTTTTGTTAGTGTGTAAGTTGTTAGTCGTTTCCATCTTTTTTTACGTTGTATTCGTTCAGATGTTCCGTGTGTGATTGTAAATATTATTTTTAAGTTTTGGGTGCGAATTTAGGTATAAAACTTTACCAGACATTTTGTTATTGTTAGCAACTTGTGTCTCAAGGTGGGTAGAAAAATGCATGATCCTTTTTTGCACGAATCGCGGTTCAATACCAGGAATAAGGTATTTCAGGTATGTAAAATATTGGTTACTTAGTTTTATTTGGCCATAAACTGTACACACCCGAACTAAACGGGTGAATTTAAATAAAAGCTTGTAAAAATATTTTGAAAGTCGGCCCTGTCAAATGTTTACATCAAGAAACAAATTTCCTAGCTGCGCAAACTCAACGGACCCTGATCATCTGCCTACAGTGGTGTCATAATTGAATTATGGTATTAGTAATATAGTGTCTGTGTATGTATATATGTGAGTTAATTGCGATCTCAACTGTGTTGCAAATTATTAAAGTCAATTGTTTGGAAATTAAATTTTTGTCTGCCCTGTTTTAAACGGCTTTCCACGCCACTCATAAGTACGATATATTACATTTATCACAGCACGCTCTCTATAGATGTTGAGGAGACATATAGGAGGCCATAACTCATGGAACAAGAAACAACTTATTTGCTACTTCATTTAAGTCTAATGATTTCATCTCTTTTTTAGATATTATGATAGTATGGGAAGTCCAAACACTCGATGTTTAGAATCCCTCAGAAATTATCTTGAGGCCGAACATATGGATAAAAAAGGTTCGAAGTATGATACAAGGAATTTCAGACTGGAAAACATGGATAATATTCCTCAACAAATGAACGGTAGTGACTGTGGTATGTTCTCATGTACTTTTGCCGAATTCATAACTAGAAATGCAAAGATTAATTTCAAACAAGAAGATATGCCTTATTTCAGAAAAAAAATGGTTATAGAAATAATGACTGGTGACTTTTTGATAAAGTGATTTGAATAAACATGTTTTTCATTGCAGAAATTAATTGTTCGGGAAGGGAGTTATTGGAAATACTGCTACGTAGTATAATAAGATTTGTAATTTACCGGTAATGAAAAGATTTTACTTACCCACCTTAATTTACCGGTATATGGTATACAGGGTGATTCCTAAGTTGATACTTCTTTTTTAGCTGTGTATAGAAGGCATTAAAATAAACAACATTTTCAAATACCTTTTTACAAACAACCTAAAAATAGCTGAGATACAGAAGTAAAAAATCTAAGTGCGGACCTGGTCATCAAAACGTAGCCTGCAGTCACTTATTTGGCAATCCTGCGTTGTGGTTTTCTGAAGCAAGTTATTTTAAATTAGTGACATGTGAAAATGGTAAAATTTGAAAACAATGAACTAATAGATATGGTGCTAATTTAGAGTATCGTCAAAGTGCGGCTGCTGCTTCGAGATTATATGAATAACGCTTTTCCTTGCAGGCTCATCCTACACCCACAAGTTTTCTTAATGTTATGCAACGGGCAAGTTAGGCAGGACCGTATTTGATCCAAAGTGTAATAAATGAATCTAAGTATCTTATTTTTGAGTTTTTTGAAAAAAAGTTTTTTTAAAAATGTTGTTTATTTTAATGCCTTTTATACACAGCTAAAAAAGTTGTATCAACTTAGGAATCACCCTGTCACCGGTCGTCTAAAACTAACAAAAACACCGACATAACCAGCGTAGAACATGCGTGAGACGATTATTACCTAAATTGTATTCAAACGCGACACCGAAAAAGCTAGAAGAAAACACGGATTTGTAATAATATATTTTGTACAGTTGGTTCTTAAAATATGTAAGAGAAAAGAGTGTTGTAGACGATGGACCTTTATCTATTTTTTTTAAAGCGACACGTCAAATCGTTATTTTAATTTATCCTATGAACCTAACCTCAAGAAAAATAAAGAATAAACCAAATTTTTGAGTTAAAACTAAAAGCAACCCCCCATAACGTGGTAAAACTACCCCTATAATAAAGAACACCCCCATATTAGAGTACATAAATACCAGTAAATTATGTTGCTTTCATATACTTATCATGGTTTCCACCTCAATATAAGGGTTATTTTAGCTTGGAGTCATACCAGATTTACAATTATGATATCCAAACTATAAAAATTTCACTTTTTAAGATTTACTGACATTTATGTACTTTGTACAGGGTGATTCACGGTGAAGGGTAATTTTGTTAAACCTACATACAGTGTGTTTTTTAATTGAGTGCCGATACTTAAGGTTGTGAATCCTTGGGTGATTTTAAGAAGAAAAGTTAATATTAACATATGTCCTAAAGCTCATTCATTTTCATTTCGACAAAATATCGAAAGCAGTCTCAATGAACCGAAGAAAAAAATTGTTTTTTTTGTTTTTATTTTTTTATGCAAAAAGGGTACATCATACGAAGGTAAGTCTATAGACAAAATTTGCTCCAAAATAATTGAGGATTTTAAATATAAGTTTGATTTTTAGAAAAATTAGTGGCATACCATTTTTTTCTTTAAAAATATTCAGTTCAAACCCCGTACGGACGTCACTCGTAAATTAAAAAAATCTTTTAAGTCAAAAAATGCTCCTTAATGATAAAGAGGTGTGTACAAAATTTTATAAAAATAGTCAAGGTGAGGTTTCAAAAAATGTTGACACCCTGTAGCTCAAAAATGAAGAGCTTTAGGACATATGTTAATATTAACTTTTCTTCTTAAAATCACCCCAGGATTCACAACCTTAAGTATCGGCACTCAATTAAAAAACACCCTGTATATGACAGACCAGCTAACGAGTTGTTCTGACAATTTGGTTATTTACATAATCGGACATGCTCTTTTTATCTAAAACATTTTTAATTATACAGTGTTGGCACTTCTACAAATTAGTAACGACTACGATATTTTAAATGTATCATATACAAGCGTCTAGCCAGAAAGTGCCAGTTAGACATTTGAATACTGAAAAGGTGCGCCCTACCAAATTTCATAATATATTCTTACAAGGACTCGACAAGCTGGGTAGTAATTTCGTTGTCATCCGGTATAGGGATGGTTTCTACCACATTATAGGGGTACTTTCGAGTTATTCGGGAGGTCGGCTGCTCAATACAAAAAATGTATTTTTGGATTTAAAGCGAAAATAAGACTTCTTTAAAATCTGATTCGATTTCAGCGTCAAAAACTACATAGCCATTTTCTAAACTTTCCTTTCACACATTTTTAAAACCATTGTCTAAAATGTGGGATTACAAAGCTTTCATACAAAGGTTCTTCCAGCTTTTTCAGTTAGTATTTTATGGCATGAATGGGGTAATTTACGATACCATATCTATTTAATATTTAACATTTTCTATTTTGTTTTACACTCAAAATGTTATTGAGTATTTTTGTTTCAAATTTTATCAAAAAAAATTATAATTTTTTTTATGCCGGGCGACACAAGAAAGTGCTACCTCAAATTGTTCCGTAATTCTAGAAGTAAAGATTTAAAAATTTTAGGAGTTAATAAGTGTATAATTTTTCGGCCAATTCAAACATCAAGTAGCCTGGATAATCACTGACGTCGGTCTAATTTTTACTTAATTTATAGGGACCGACTACACCCACCGAAAACCAACTTATTCTCCCAATTAATATAAAAGTTCTAAGCCAAATACGCTGTATGTAATAAAATAAAAGATGGACAATTTCGCTAACGATAAAGTACACCCATCTCTATAACTAGTCCGCCATACTGGTCTAGAGATACAGTACCTGAAAAGGCATTTGGATAAAATCCTAAAACGTAGTTTGGACCAAGATACAAAGTATACAAGGTATTCAGAGATTGTGACGTCATGTTATGAGTGAAGTTTCTATTCATTGTGGAAACACAATGAAAATGATCATCTGTTTCTTGGGTTACTCATTTACGTCACAGCCTCTCAATATCATATCTTGTAATCTATGTTTTACCAATTAAAAAATAACGAAGCTAGTGGTATTATAGGCATATACAGGGTGCTACAAATTCGTGTGCGTACAAGGGGATCTCGAAAACGGCAAGAGATACGAAGATGGTTAAATTGAGGCAAAGTTGCGTATTTTGGGTTTTAATAATTTGGTGAAAGAAATTTGTAACATTCCGAATGCCTTCGGAGATATCCGAAAAAAATCTAAATTTTCAGTTTTGGTTTTAATTTTTTTTGACTTAGGAAAAAAACAAAAACACTTTCTCATATCCGTTCCTTATGTTCTACAAGACGGCGGTATTAGTTTTCAAATTGAACATTTCGTTCTTTAGATCCAACCTCAATTATTTTTATTTAAATACGGATCTGGAATTTTTAAAACAGTTCTAAGAACTTCTAAGCTTTGGAAATTTAATACAATTTAAAGGTTTTTAAAATTTTAACGTTTTGTTGTCAAATACCTAACACATCACTAACATTTCAAATTATCCTTTCTTTACTATTACGGCCCTGGCAATTATTTTTAGAATATCAAAATTACATTACATGAAGTTATGGTGTTTAGGCAGTTTATTTTTTCACTAAGATTTACCGTCACAATACTCTAGGAAGTAAGCAAGTTCTTAAGGCGTGAGAAGTAATTCTATTTTCTATTAGTATTTTATTAATATAACGTGTATTAAGTACAAATGGGCGGATTTTTCAAATTAGAAATCTTTTGTTTTTCAGTTTGGCCCTAAATGTTCAGGACCGTAATGAAATAAAAAAGATAATTTGAAAAATCTGTTTTAGGATGACAAAACGTTAAAATTTCAAAAACTTGTACATTGTATTAAATTTCTAAAGCTTAGAAATCCCTTAAACTGCATTTAAAATTCTAGGTCCGTATTTAAAAAAATTGACTTGAGGTTGGTAACTAAAGAACGAACCGTCGAATTTGAAAACTAATAATGCCACCTTGTAGAACATAAAAAACGGCTATAAAAAAGTGTTTTAATTTGTTTCCCAAGTCAAAAATGAAAGCGCAAAAAATTAAAAACCAAAAATGAAAATTTCTATTTTTTTGGATATCTCCAAAGCATTCGGAATAATTAAAAAAAAAATTAGCCAAATTATTAAGCCCCAAAATACGCAACTTTGCCTTAATTTAACCATCTTCGTATCTCTTACCGTTTTCGAGATCTCCCCACACGAATTTGTAGCACCCTGTATAATAATGATTAATTATACAGAGTGTCCATGGAGGGAGTTGAGAAGAGGCAAAAAAAAATTTCTGTTTTTACTAAGAAAAGTCATGCTTGTTAAAAAATAACTTACCATATAAAAATTTTAAATAACTTAAGAACATATGAAAATGTTTCAAGAGATATTTTAATATTTTAGATAAAATTTGTACAAAAAAAGTTGTTTTTAAAATATAATTATTCCTGAACACAAGTTTTGAACAAAAAATACATAACCAAAAATAAAGATTAAATACAAAATTTTAAAACACCGTCATGAAATCAGATTACTGACATTCTAAAAAAGATGGCGGTCGGTGGTGGCGGGAGGGGGGAGGCTCTAAAGCTCCGCTCTCCCTGGCAAAAAAGAAAAATAACAATCTGATCTCCCAATAACCTAGCTTTACGAAATATTTTTAAAAAATCTAATACTTCCGTACTGCTCACTTGCGATCAATTTAATTTAATTGAAAAAAATGCTGAAATGGACTTCACATATCCCACCTAAAGTTTATACCGGCGGTCGTCATAGCAAAATATATCCTGCAATAAGGGATCTGATTATTATGTCACTCACTTAACACTGAAAACCTTATTGAAAAGTATAAGAACCGGCAAGTTTACAACAATGGACTTTTAATTAAAAAAAAATGGTGATTAAAGGCGTTAATTATGAGAAATTTTTAAATAATTTGTTAAAACCACTATTAATTACCTATTATTCTAAATTTAGATCTTGGAATTTTAGTTTCAAATTTTGTATTCACGCATTATTATGGAATATAAACACCTTCGTTGTATGTATACAAATGTTGTCTAAACTAAGCAATAATGCTACTTTGCATTTTCATTCTAATTTATTAACATCCTGTATATCTAATTTAAGGATTCTCCAGACCAACGCGGTGACGGTTTCGCCGCGGTGTCAGCACGTAGCGGTAAATGGCGTGATCCACACCGCTGCGGTCTTCGACCTCGCGTTTTCCGCTGCTACAGCGTTTTATTTTGACAACGCCGTCTGCACTGTTTTGTGTTACCTATTTCATTTTTGTATTAACTGCGACTGTTTTGATATATATCTTTACAGGTTATATTAACAGAGCTATAGAAATGGAACCGCACCTGTGTGAATAACCAAAACCCGGTGTATCGCTCGGTGTCCACCGCTACCGCCGCGCCGCGTTGGTCTGGGGGATCCTTTTTTTGTTGGGTTGCATATCGATTTTTAACCACAATTAACTAACCGGCAAGTTTGTCTGTGACATAAATGACTAATGGGCATCAATCAAAGGTGCCTGATTAGTAAATTAAAAATTAAGGTAACCGGGCCAGTATGATTGTGAGAAAATTATTCCTGCCAGTGTCATGTATATCACAGTCAAACTTGCTGGTTAGTTAATTATAGTTAAAAGTCTTTATACGGCCAGACATAAATGTGGTAAAGGTAATTTTTCTACAAACAGAGCATTTTATACAGAGAAGTGGTCTTTACACGTACTCTTTACCTCGTGACAGGAACGCGCGATTGCTTTCGTATTGAATTGTACAGTTATTCGCATGCGTAAGACTGTGGTATTAGGACTGTACTATTTGACTCACACGCTCTTGCGTTCGGGGAAGTGTTTAAAATCGCGCACACAAAAGTTTACGTGGAATTTTTAAAATTTAAAAAGATTTATTAGAAGTTTCTTGCTTGTAAAAAAATATCAGATTTTATAGAAACTAAAAATACTTGCAATTTAAAGAAACTCAACGCCTACGTGATTCGTTTCGTAAATCGCGCGTTCACACCTCTGCCAAATTATAGCTGAAATAAAACGAAACGCTTATGCGTGGGAATAATCAACGCGATTATTTTTATAAAATCGCGCGTTTAAAGCTCCGCATTTATAGCACAAATAGAGACAAACGTTTACGCGTGGGAATGAACGTACGCGTGTAAATTCGCGCGGTTAAAACCTTCCGTGTAGCCGCTATAGACTTCTTCCTAAAATTGATAACGTTTTTTTCTCTTGTCAACTTCATTCATGGCCACATTATATAAGAAACAATTACACATACGTCAGTCAAATCCGTTTTCTTTCATAGTTGTAGACTTTACTTACCTTGATTTTGAGAAAGAATAATTGCAGCAGTCCAATAGCTCCTTATAAATGAATTTTTTATTTTTGTTGTAAAGAAACTTAGAAAAATTCCCGTGAACGTGAGGATTAAAATATTCGTATGTATGTGAAAATGTTTAAAACACCTTGTAGTTTTAGGTTTTAAAAATATTTATTTTTATTTCATTTCGAAGAAGATCTGTGATCTTTATTTTATTTCACAATAAAATATCTACCAATTTAAATTATCTTTGTAATCATAACAGAAATACATTTTTACTACTTAATAAACAGTTTTAAAGTTAAAAAGTTGTATGAATTTACCAAAATATCATCTTATCTTATACCACCTTTTTCACTTAAGGGATCCAATAAAATATTTAGATCTTAAAGTATTTTCCTTTGAATGCCTAAAATACTCCAATAACACCTTAATCACTGAGTGGCACATTTTGGCACCTTTCAGCTTGCTCCACGTCTTAACGGAGGTGAATAATGTCAAGGCGCAGAAGACTATGATGTTCTTAAATAATATCAAACTATAAATATGGGTAGGAATTAGTTTCTGATTGTATCCTTCTTTCCTATTGTTATGTGTTCTCCCCAGGCCCTCCTGTTTATCTATAACATGCCCTGATCGGCCCAGAGCGAGAAGCGTGTGATCGTGTCTCCTTCCTTTTAGCGGTATATTAACGTAAATATTAAAATATATAAATTTAATTAATTAATAATTAAAATTAATTATCCGAACCCTATATGCCTCCCGCGCACTAGCAACTTTTGTTATAAGCAACTTAATAGTTTAGTTAACCAAAAAGTTGCCCGTTATCTCCGGCAGCGCGCATCTAGAGAATAGTTGCTTATAAAGGTCAATTTAACCATGGATTTTGTAGAAATTGCATGTGTTTGTGCTCTCAGTTTAGCTAGAAAAAGAAAACAAAATAAAAGTTATTTTGGGTTCATCCAATACTAAGCCAAAGACCTTTAAATGGACAATTTTATAAGTTGTTTGATGGCTTGAGAGAGCATCCAAACTAATTTTTTAATTATTTTCGAATCAGTATAGATAGTTTTGACAACACATTAAAAATACTAGGACATCGTATTTCATATCAAAATACTACATTTCGTCTGGCTGTACCACCACAGGAAAGAAAGAAACCGTTACAGTTTACCATGTAAAAATAGTTAACAAAGCGACTAAATAATCGCCGGGTGCGCGGCGACAGGTTTAAACAAGCGTGGCTGATAATCACAGGCAACAGTTTCATCGCCGTCAAAATAGGACGTGTTGCAATTTTTTAGTTGCTTCGATTTAAAAATCGCCCGTGCGCGAGATTACATTTAGTTATGTATGTTCCATTTATGTGACTAAACAGTTGCTTCGGAAAAGTTGCTAGTGCGCGGGAGGCATTGAAATATCAATCATTTATCCCCCTAAAAAATAGTTTAAAGTAAAAAATACTAGATGCTATAATATTTGGAATGAAATTGGTGTTAAAGTAAGGAATGTCAAGATATTTCAATAATTAACCTATAAATTATTTTCCAAACCATAAAACATTAATGGTTGCACGAAGAATTTTAATAATAATTAACTATAAGGGATCTAAATTTGAAACCGTCCTAAATTAGCAGTTCTAGATTTAAAATGACAAGTCAGAAGAAGTCGACTAAGTATTGTATTGTAAATATTTTTTTGGTTTTTCTTAAAATTTATAATTAAAAACGTATTTTAGCACGTACTGTGTTCTTTAGCAGAACTAAAACTGTATTTGCAACAACATCCCGGTCAAATTATTTATCGGTAAGACGATTTAATTACAAAAAAATGAAATTAACACAAAAGCGTCATATGGCGTATAAAATAATGCCACTATGAAAACACCACACTGAGACTATAGATCTAAATATTTCGATGGTCTAAATTTTAAACCCCTTTAGTGAGTACGGGTGAAAGTTGTTTCAACGTGTGTCTGTTTTTATACAGTAGTACGTACATGTACAAATGTACAAGATTTTAAAAAACACGTAAAAATAAGTAAGTCGAGGTACAAGATTTATTTAAAAAAATTTAATGTGAAAAATAATCACTAGTTCATTTTACGCAAATTATATTATTATTATATTATTTGCGTAAAATGAGCTAGCGTGTAGTAGATCATCAACAAATATAGCAAGGTTTGAATTTGGGAATTTCTGGATATCAGCTGTGTAAAGGTTAAATAAGGGAGCTGCGAGTAATTAATCCTGGAATTTTTCCTGGGAAGCAAACCAACTGGGAACATTATTTTAATTAAGAACGGTGTGCCTGAGGAGAAAAATGCACATGGAAAATTATCAGTGGCGTCCCACTCGCTCCTTCATTAAAGTTTAATAAAATTATTCTATTGGCGATAACGCTGAAACGAACAGAGATATCGAGCTGCGGTTTTAATATTTTTTCTAGCAAATTTCATCTACTTTTCGATTATGGTATCATAATTATACCGTATGTTTTATTTTTTCGGAGTAAAATCAAAAAATGTGTAATTGTTACAAATTGCGCCCTCTAGCATTTTTTTTGAGAACTATTACGATTGGTGAAAGTGCATACATTTCTCTTTCAACAAGTCTTTAGTTTGGTAAAATCGGATAAGTCGTTTATAAGTTACAGCGATTTAAATGATTACACTTTTAACAGCTTCCCCCCCTCTTATTAAAGTCGGTACGCCAATGAGCATAAGACCAAAATGATGGATAATTGTCCAAGCTTTTTAATGGTGTTATCAAAGATATACCTTAATGTGGAATTTTCGGAAATATGTAAAATTTTAAAATTTACTTCTCAATTACACCCTCTTGTGGCAAAATGCGGAACTTAAAAATTATTTCCAGGATTTTCTCATGGCCACTTTAGTTATCATTTTTTTTCCCTGAATTTCTATGCCTAGTAGTTTCCGAGATATGGCCGCTCCGTACCCTTAACTGATCACGCTGTAGATAATTTGGATTTTTTTTTGGTAAAGCTAGAAACTATTTCTTCGATTTTCAAGAAAAACAAAACTTTAAAAAAAATATTTTAACTACATTTATGTGGAGTACATTGCAAAAAATATAACTCAACATTTTTATAGAAATTTTAATGTGAAATTAAATTCTAAAAATTATTTATTTCAAAGAATCCTTTCAAAATTGTATAATTTTTTTATTAATTGGAATCAAATTTCATTATTATGTCCGGGTTTCTTAAATTAAATTATCCGAATAGTTTTCCGAACATATTTTGTTTACAAATATAATATAACAGCACAACAGGCATACATCTCCCCTTCTTTAAATATTTTTTGAGAATTTGTTCGGAAAGTCATATTCAAAATTTAGGGAGTGGTTTTCTCCTCAGTTTCCCTTTAAAACAAAACACTAACGCCGTGTCCTAGCTAAACGCAGGCTGTCCGGTGCGTGCGGAGTGATGCGGTAGACATTTAGGACTAAACGCAGAGCAACAAATGAAGTTGTCCAAATTAAACACGAAATGCGTGCGTTGCGGCAACGTCGCATCGCACGCCTTGTTTAGAAATTAAAACGCTTTTATTTTCTTGTCAATTGTCGTCCGACAAATTGCGATGGAGGTGTTACTTTCTTCTACGGAGATAGGTCTCTGAAAGTTTGTTGTGTAGTGATAACAAGTATCATGTATTTTTTCGACAATATAATCAAAAGTACTTATTTTCATCCTTCATCCTGGTGTACGGCTGAAATGCTGTTTCATCGGCACGCAATTGCGGATACAAATGATGAAACTCACCATAAATTAACCTGTTTCTAAAGATAATGTGAGTTTTTTCTCTTTTACGTCTCATTCATTTTTTTAGTAGTATTAATTTAACTGCACTGTTTTCCACTAACAAAATGCTACGTGTTGAGGCCATCATTGCTACTAATGCGCAAAACGCAAACTTCGTTTCCTATTTTGCCACCTCCGCTTTCTCCGCAAACAAGGACGATGCGTGCGTGCAACGTAGATCCCGTATCGCACGCAGTCGTATTTAGCTAGGACACGGTGTAATGCGTGCAACGCAAGTTGTTGTCGGCAATGTCGTATTGCCGCTTTTGGAATAATATAAGAAAATAAGAAAAATAAAAACGGAATTTTAAAAATACTTTTATTTAACAAGTAATAATTGAAATAAAAAGTAGAAGTAGGTATAAAGGTAAAGCGTTTTATCTAACAATAGTAACAACTTATGGTAATATATACAAATTATAAAATATTAATATACAAATTTCATGCAATCAATCGAGGCATGGGATTGGGAAATGCTTGAATAAAGCAGGAGTCTTAAAAATGTGATTTTGTATGAAAAACATAATCCATGAGCAAGCAACAAAGATCTTAACGTTACAGTATGTGTATATAGTTAACTAAATAAAGACAAAAAAATTGTAAAATATAAAATTTATACACAAATAAAATGTAAATACCGATTCAGTTTAGTATGCAAATTATACGTACTTACGTTACACTACTTAGTGTAACTTTTTAAGACTAAGATATCCCCGATATTTCAGTTACCTGATTTTCTCTGTTCTTTCAAAAGAATGTTTCAAAAAGGCTAGCCTTTCAGCCCGACGAAATATTTTACACGGTACATAATAAAAATAGTCGATGCTATCCTTCTTCGAGGACCAAGAATGTTGTTGCGTGGTACGTGAAAACAGGTTCAGATCACAGAAAATAATGTACAAATTGTTACAAAAAGTAGGATACATAACGCATTCGGTACTAGCAGTTCAAGTTTTATATTTTTTTTAGCGGTAAATATGACTCTTTTTCTTTGCTTCTAACTTTGCTAAGTTTAGATTTTAATAATAAAACCGTTCGAACGATTCAAAGACTTTCCTTAACGTTAACGAATTTTTTTTCTGAAATTGATCAAAAATGTTAACTTTCTTGGTACAATTGCAGGTTCCGAAATATCCTATTCTATTATTTTAGCCCGTTGTTAATCAACAATAAGGTTTATTGTTTTTTCCCATTCCTAGGAAGTAACTTTTCCGAAAATCGATCGAAAATATTGACATTTTTGATAACATTTCTGAAAGAAAAAGTCAATATTTCCTTACACTTACTTGCTAGGCAACGGAATATAACTGTTAGGAAATATTTATTATTGTACTGTAAGGAAATATTATTTCTGTACGGCTACTTGTAAACTAAAATGTGTTAAGCTTGACAATTCAATATTACTGTGTTTCCATAGTTACATCACAAATATTTAGTGGCATCCTTTATTTGTGAACAAAGTTAATAATAATTATTTCAAAATTTTAACAAGTTGATTGTAATAAGTTATGTCCTTTTAATAATTTTCGATTTACGGAAAAATAATATGTATACCTCGTAGAAAAAACCACATTCCCGGACTCCGTATTGTCAGTCTCGGCTTGCGCCTCGACATACAATCTTTACGGTCGTCCGGGAATGTTCAGTTTTTCCTACTAGGTATACTATATACTATTATTGTTATTTTCCCGCCCTAGAAAGTAACTTTTTTCAACTATTTCTTGTTACTTTCCCGTCCGCAAGTTGATAAATCGCCGTCCAAAGCCGATAATTCGCCATTTATGGGAACCTCTTTGGAATATGGACGGTCCTCCCTTGAGGGGTTGACGGATAAACCAGAGTGCATATGCGTGGTTCGGATCCTACGTTAAAAAACTGTAGGTTCCGTATGGCTGATATTTCCCAGGCGTTAAGCAAAAGAGACATTAAGCCGTTCGACTGCAGTGTATGGCAATATGCCAACCCTTCTACATACAACAGCAACAACCCTAGATAAACAATATACTAATTTCTGAGTGACATTTAATGTGGCACTTACATCTATCTAACCTTTTCCATTCCCGTGCCACAATTATAAAATAATTAAAACATTCATATTTTTGAGTAAAGTTTAAAAATACTGCTTGTTTAGTCATCACTACTCTCCGATAATTCAGCTTCAGTTTTAGGCACCCTTTTCTTCCTATCTTTTTTAGGTACATATCCTGGTCCATGCTTTCCTTTTCTAAATACCTCAATAGCTTTTAATTTGTTTCTAAGCACCGCAGATTTATCTTTTTCCTTTTGAGGTATTACTTCCTTTCTTGGAATCCTAGTCGGTCGATTTACTGGTCTGCGGACACTTGGTGTGGGTTGTGATACACTTGGAGTTGCTCTACTTGGTTTTGGCATCTAAAATAAATACAAAGCATTATTCAGATCTCTAAGATAAATATTTAGAAGTAGCTACACAACGTGGCGTCCTTGCAAACACACCCTGATATTTTTTACAAGAAAAGTGGTACAATGTTACATAAAAAGGGTCTTGTGCATTTTTCTCGTTACATACACTGTTCACTAATCGACTTCTTTCATATATTTTTCATTTAATTGTTCAGCAGTTTCAATTTAATATGAAATGTGCACTATGGCATACTAAAACACTTGTGGGAATACCGTGACTAATATTTTTTATACCGTACTTGTAATGTAAAAGCCTATTTTCTACTCGCACATGAAAATTTGCTGTTTCCTTTACACTTAAGTGGTGGGTAAAGTAGGCTATTCCAGTTAACTGTGCGGCAAAATTTTATAACAATCCTAGATAGGTAATGAAACTGACCAATCACAGTAGTCAATTACAGAGAAGCCAAATTTACATGTTGTAAATTCGTTTTCTGATTGAAAGAAGTTAGGTTAACAATATGCTTCAAAAATATGCAAATCTGTCAGATGAAATTTGTTCTTTTTAAATTGAAATCAAAACATTTATCCCAGAGTCTATGTATACACAATATTTTCCTAAAGAGTACACGAAATGGTGCAAAAATCGAAAGTATAATAACAAAATTAATACCAAAATATATTTCTACCAAATTATTGTTACTTTCTGACCGAACTAAAGATTTGCGCACAGACATACTTTTTTATTTCAAAAATATCTTTATTTTCACTCATTTCTAGACAATTACTACAAGCTTTGCATAAAATGTACTATATATCTACCAAATGAACGTTTTCTTACTAACCTTGGTTATTTTTTCCATATAAATAATATATTATTATAAATATTTGTGCACGGGGATATTTTCCGATATATTTTGAACCCAACCCCAATTGATCTTAAAACTTTTATTATACGCAACAAACATAGAAAATTAACTGGTAATTCTTCCTTAAATGGTGGAACATAAAGATAACCCGATAAAACAGACAAAACTATAAAATTTCTAGAAAAAAATCCATTTTTTACTAACATTTTTAAGGTTATGTTAGTTCTACTTACAGTATTGCCACCTCTTTCCAAGTTAACAGTGTTGCTAGTTTGTAAATTGGCGATTATTTTGAAAAATTTGACCATAGCGAACGTTAAAAATTCATATTAATGCACAACATCCATTTTTAACTGTTTAAAACGAATTCTACAGCTATTTTGTTGTACTTTCGGAGTTATAATTCTTACGCAAGCAGAAATAAATCCGACAAACCTATTTTTCTTCTGTGCATTTCAGTGAAACAGTTAATAATCAAAATACCTGGTTGAGAAAATAAATTGTTCGGTTTTATCAATACATATATCGCTTTTTGTCTATTATTCAGCAAAAAGCCGAATGCGAGAAAGATAGATATATTCAAAAATGAGTTTCTTTAAATATAAGAACTCAACTCAATAAATATGTTACACTGTAATTTGGTCCATGGGTTTGCCATCAAAATAAATTTTTGTACAATTGTTTTTTTATTACCGTTCTCACAAGTTCATGGCCAACTTAAAAGACAAGTTATAATGCCTAATTTAAATAATGATAATTTTTTAAAATTCTTAGCATGAAATTCGGAAGTTAAGTCGTAGAAAAAATATACTGTACAACTCGAGTGGATTGTCCATATCGCGCTCGGAAGTTTGAGCACTCCGCGTACGGCGTCGTGCTCAATTTACTTTCTCGTGCGATATGGACATCATATCCACTCTTGTTGTACAAACTACTATTATAGTCCATACAATTACTGGCTGGATGTACGTCACAACTCGCAAACAGAAACAAAAAATAAGGTAGGTCTGTTAATAATTAAAGGGTCCTGTCAATTGACATAAAATTTGTTTTGACAATCTTTATCATTTCGAAGAATTTGAGACATATTCCGAAAAAAAATCTCATTTTTCAGCAAAAAATTAAATGCTCATTTTGAAACTTATTTAACTTCTGACAGAATTGAAAAATATACGATTTAATCAACGACATGACTCGAATAAAAAATTAAGTCAAAAGCTGTGACGACCAGTAATTACCTACTCGATTCAGATCCATCACTAAAAAGGTAAAATAATAACTATTACCTGAACTGATTTTTCAGTCATATTTTCGAGCTGCTCTTGCAAATTTTTATTAATCGCATCCACTTTTAGACTTGACTGTATTGCAATCTGCGACAAGAGATTTACTTCTTCATCAGCTTGCAAACTTTCAGGAATAGCTTCTTCAAATTGACTTGCAACATTTTTAGTTTTCTCCTTTGCTAACTTTGACTTTTCCTTTTGTAATTTTGGCTTCTTAATTTCAACTGCTGCCTTAGCTTCTTTTAGCTTTCTTCTTTTTCTAATATGGTCTATTTTTTCAGAAATATCGACATCATCTTCTGGATTATTCTCTTCTGGCATTACATCTATACTTTCTGTTATTTTGCTACTACTAGCTAACTGATTATCCATGGTTTCCGGTTTTGATTTAAGTTTTCTCAAATGTACTTTATCCGTCTTTCTTAGCTTTCTATCATTTGCGCTTTGCGTGAAATCTTTATCTGATTCATCATCTTTATCTTGCTGAGCTAAATTTCCTAAAACATCATCCTTTTTTGAACTTCTTTTTTTCTTACTAAACTCTGGAGCTTCCAAACCATCTTTTATCCTTCGTGGTGCTCGTTTTTTCTTTGAATCTTTTTTCAGTTCTTCTTCTAGTTCCTCTGCAATAATTTCTGATGGATCGCGTCCCATGTTTGTAATGGCTGATTTAACTCTTTTACTCATTTTGCTCTCAGCTTCACCTAAAATGGAACTTTACTCGTTACGTCATACTTATTTGTTCGACCACAAATAAGCCATTATAGTCTAGTTACTTTTAAGATAGGCTAAAACAAACTTCGATGCTTGATCACTGATGCATGCGTCTCTCTTTTTATATTCGGTCTATCTTGGAAATAAATATACTTTAAGTGAAATCCAAAGATATTTTTAAAATGCTATTTTTACAATTTTAAAGGAAATTTCTTTTATTAATCCCAAGAGCCGACATGTTAAGTTGCATGCGTTAATTTATTCCTCTGATTTCGTATAACCCGCTGCTCTCGATTTGAAAGCAATGACAGTAATTTTTGACCTGGAGTATAGGGTCCAGAGTCCTACAAAAGGAAAGAAAAAAGGGAAAACCACATGTCATTTCAGCACGATTCTAAATTATGCAAAATAGTTATATAAATTTCTAAAACAATGCCAGACACTGTACGGTCTAAAGAATGTGCCATACCGCCAGAAGGTGCTGAAAATACAGTTCATTAACGTTATAGTAACGGCATAATTTTACATATAAAAGACGCATTTTTAAAACTATCTTTAAAAGGGTAGTCTTAAGTCCTTATGGCCAGATAATGATGAAGTTCACAATAAGTGCGGTAACATATGTTTTATACCTTAATGTGAGTGCGACTCCGAATATTTATCATTATTTGACGACAACCACATACCTTGTTTATCCAAAATTAGCGGATATAACGTAACAACGCAAATAAAACTTTTATTTAAGGATTAAATTATACCGGGTGTCCCATTATGGATGGCCACCGGCCCTATCTCGGAAACTACTGGGCATAGAAACTCAGGAAAAAAAATTGTAATAAAGGTGGCTAAGGGAAAATCCTGGAAATATTTTTTAAGTTCCGCATTTTGCCGCAAGAGGGCACAATTGAAAATTAAATATTGAATTTCTGAAGTAATCTAGTTAGCTGTAAAACAAAATTGGCAGGTTTCCATGAAGATAAATAAATTGAAATAGTTGCCAACTGATTTAATTTTGACAGGGGTTGATTTTGTTTCACGACTATCTAGATCTATTTTTTAAAACGCCATATAAGAATTATACCTAAATTATAAATTTTTCCTAATTATATTATTATTATGAAATAAGTAACAAACTTGCACAATCATAAAGTTTAAAAATATTTTTTGTCGTGGATTGCTTGACAACGAAACTATGAACTTCTTCAATTAAAGTGGTAAAAGTTATTCTTTTGGTAATAACTCTGAAACGAAAGAAGATATTAAACCAGGGTCTTCACAGTTTTTCTTGCAAATTTAATATACTTTCCGATTATGATGTCATAGTTATACCGTATGATTTAAGTTTTCGGAATAAAATAAAAAAAACTGTTATTATTATAAATAACTTCGAAGCAAACAAAGACACCGGACTGCGATTTTCATGTTTCTTCTTGAAAATTTAATCTACTTTCCGATTATGATGTTCTAATTATACAGTATAGTTTAAGTTTTGGGTACAAAATCAAAAAACTATTAATATTACAAACAGCGGCGACGCCAGGGGGGGGGGCAGGGTGGTCACTGGCCCACCCTAGAAACATGAGTGCCCACCCTGGTGCCCCCCAAAATTGAAATTTTCGGGGGAAGAGGGACTTGGCTATAAAAGTTTTGACTAGTGATTGGACGATATTTTCAAGAAAGCGAAGACCTTTTTTTTAGACATCACTTCGAACAAGAGGGAAGTTTTATTGGTCGCTGTATATGGCGTTCCAGTGCGTCGGGACGACCCAAAAATCATCGAGCCCATTTGTGCCCTCCCATCCCAAAAATCCTGGCGCCGCCACTGATTACAAATTGTGCCTTCTTACCATTTTTTTAGGAGCTATTGTATACCAATGGATATGACAATTAAAAGTACTTCCTTTTCTCTTTCAAACAAGTTAAGTTTACTAAAATCGGATAAGGCGTTTAGAAGTTACAGCAAATTAATTGATTAAACTTCAATAGCTTCCCCCACTCTTATCAAGGTCGGTACGCCAATGAGCCTTAAACCAAAATGATGCAGAATTATCTAAGCTTTCTAATTATGTTACCAAAGATATACCTTAATGTGGGAATTTTGGGAGAAATTTAGAATTTCAAGATTTAATTTTTAATTGTGCCCCCTTATGGAAAAATGCGGAACTTAAAAATTATTTCCAGGATTTTCTCTTAGCCACTTTAATTACGATTTTTTTTCTATGCCCAGTAGTTTTCGAGATACGGCCGGTGGTCATCCAACACAACAACACCCGGTATATATTTTTCAGGATGGTTTATTGATCTGATATGCAAATATCCAATTTATGATTGTAAAAAATAAACAAACCAAGAAAATGCTAGTCCGAAACTCTTCTATTGTTCAAGAAACATCATTGTCTCCGACCTTCAAACAGACACTAAAATATTTTCTCGGAAATATTGACATTTTTGATAACATTTCTGAAAGAAAAAGTCAATATTTCTTTACACTTAGTCGTTGCTAGGCAACGGAAAATGACTGTTAGGAAACATTAATTATTGTACTGTAAGGAAATATTATTTCTGTACGGCTACTTGTGAACTAAAATGTGTTAATCTTGACAATGCAATATTACTGTGTTTCCATAGTTAAAACAAATATTTATTGGCATCTTTTATTTGTGAACAATAATAATATTTATTTCAAAATTTTAACAAGGTAATTGTAATAATTTATGTCCTTTTAATAATTTTTGATTTACGGAAAAATAGTATGTATACCTCGTAGAAAAAGCCACATTCCCAGACTCCGTATTGTCGGTCTCGGCTTACGCCTCGACATACAATCTTTACGGTAGTCCAGGAATGTTCAGCTTTTTCTACTAGGTATACAATGTACTATTAGTTTTTTAAATTAGTGTGTGTATTATTTACGTACTATTGCGAAAAAGGGCAACCTTCAGTGCACAAATGGAAGCGGAAAGTTCTTTGGAATAGTTGTAAAAAATATAGTTTGCTCACCTGAATCCACTTTAAATCGGGTTTTAAAGTAGTCCTTGATAGATTTTTGATGTCTCCCCTCTTCCAACCTTTTTATTACAGGATTTATAATATCTTCACTTTTATTTCTAGTCCAACCAAACTTATCTCGCGCGAACTCGATTAAGGCCAGAGTATTTGGTTTACCCCAAGAAAATGCTTCTCTACTCGTTTCAACTTTTGGATCCAAATAGGCTTCGACAACTTGTAAACTGGGAAAATTTTCAGTAAATGTGAGGTTTTTCAGTTTACTTTTTAGAGCATTTCGTCCAGGCCCTGGAGACTTTCCTTTGGAAAACCACGAGCGGAACTCTTTTAATCCTTGAAAGAATTAAGAATAACTTTAAACACAATGAAACAGACTTCAAAAATCAACAAAAGGTCGCAGTCAACCGTTGCGCATTTACGAGAACGTAGAAAATTTAATACATGTTTATTTAGAAAGCCTTCCAGGCTATGTGCGGGAACCAATTGGCACTATGCTTCTGAGCTTATGTTGTTTGGCATAAAAAGAATGAAATCTCGATAGAGTTGATTTTAATTGGGTTTGAAGTAGTATCATTTTAGCAAAATGATTTACTTTAAACTTAATTTCTTGGTTTTGTTTATATGTATATACCAGAGAGTGGTAGATACTTTTAAATAATTTTACCCATTCTAAACAGCAACACTAGCGATTGAAAAGATTCGATCAATATTAGTTTCAATCGCCGATTGATAGAATCCGTCTAAAATGAACGAATGATACTTCTCTATGTCGTAGCAACAGTTTTGTTTTCATCAAAGCCTACTTTATAAAATTTTACACAATATATTTGCAAATAAAAAATTTAAACGGGCGCATTGAAATTGTACATGTAAAAACCTCGAAAACCGTTCCTTTCAATATGCATCAAAATGACAAAATGCTTAACAAATTCAATTTCCTCGCCTTGAAAAGCACCCAATCACAAAATTGTATGTTAAAATATTGGTTTAGAAAAAAGTTATTTAGGAAAATTGAAAAAAAAATTGTTTCTCGGGTATCATCAACTTTTAAACTAAGCTGGTCAAATCGCAATATTCTTATCCAAGAAATCTGCAGTAAAAACATATATTTTAACCACAAAATTATTAAGTTTTCCATTAGAATATTAATAACCAACATCAACAACACAGCAAAAATTTACTTAAGTGCGCAAAAACATCCAATGACTCTACTATTGCTACACCATGACTCAGTAAGCCAATTTATGGGGTAAGGTGATATACCCATAGTATGTTGCCAGAGAGTTATTGAAAGTGGGTGTTCTTTAAGTGCCTTTGACAACTTACCCTTGTCACCTAGAACAGATCTCCCCTACACAATTTTATATATTTTTTTAATTAAGAAAACGATTGTTATTAGATGCACTGAACAAATGAGAAATTTTCTTCTTTATCTATCAAATAGGTTTTATATGTATGAACAGTTTGGCTACATTAAAGATAAAAATATATAGATATCAATATTAGGACCAATATCTACAGTTAACCCTATAATAAATTATCTTGCAATTAATTTATACAGATAAGTCCATAAATTAAATTATAATCTGATAAAAGACTGATATATTTTTTTATTACCGCACATTTCAAAATTGTTTGGATTCCTGTTGTGTAATACAGGGCTCTATAAAACTATTAATTAGGGTCAGTGGCGGTCCTAGGGGAATCGCCCCCCCCCCCCTCATACCTTCGTAGTTAACACACTACTTTTTAATTAATGAAAAAATAATTAAGAAATTATTGATGCAAGTAAAACAAAAAATTAAAAACAGTCAGTATACAGGGTGTCCCGAAATTAGGTGACAATCTTTTAAGGGGATAAAGTACATCCAAAAATAGGACTAAAATCCTCTATTAATATACCTTCAAAAACGCTTCGTATAGAGCCCCCCGAATGAAAGCTATGATAAGCCGTTTTTTCACAATATCTCAGAAACTGATTGAAGTATCAAAACAAAATTTGATACATGTTTTACCCATGACAAGACGTAATAAACGGTTTGTTTAGCTTAGGTGTATTTCTTCCAGTGGCGTCCCACTGGGTAGGTAGTAAGGAGAATATTGCCCTAACTTTTTTATTTGTAGGATTTTTTAACGCCAGGTGCAAAGACGTTTATTATTATTATTATTATTATTATTAAAATCTTTTATTGAAAAAAGATACTCTTGCTTCATTTTGGTAGGATTTACCATTTTTCAGTAAAATCGATTTAAAAATTTTCGGTTTTTTACAAGCCGTTGAAAAGGCTAAGGTGTTTTTTTGCATATCTCAGCAAACACTTGATATTAAAAAATGAAATTTATTAGAAGTTCTACTAGCGACAAGGCATATTTATTAAATGATTTAACATTAAAATATTTTTCTAGTGGTGTCGGACGGATTGGAGCCTAAAGTAAATATTACAATTTTTTTTTTATTTGAGGGGCTTTTCTTTTATACCATTTTCAAATTCTCCGTGCCTCACAAAACATAACACGCAGGTCTAGATTTTGCATCCAACAAAATGGAAATCATTTCGAACATTTGCTTAAGAATTAGTTTCCCGTGTGGTTTTACAATTAAATTTGATTTGCAATTTGTTATTCTATTTTGTTTTATTTTAAGTCTCTTATACAAATAAATATTTAAAAAACAAGGTCTAAAAATCTGTTGAAAAACTTATATTCTGTCAAATTACAATAATGGAAGGTTTTATTAACAAAAAACTTAAAAATTTTAAAAAATTACATTTAAAGTATGAGAGCCCCTCAAATTAAAAAAAATTGTAATATTTACTTTATGCACCCCGTGCGACGCCACTGGAAAAATATTTTAATGGTACATCCTTTAATAAATATGCCTTGTCGCTAGTAGAACTTCTAATAATTTTCATGTTTTAATATCAAATGTTTGCTGAGATATGCAAAAAAACACCTTAGCCTTTTCAACGGCTTGTAAAAAACCGAAAATTTTTAAATCGATTTTACTGAAAATTGGTGAATCCTACCGAAATGAAGCAAGAGTATCTTTTTTTAATAGAAGACTTTAGTGCTTTTAAAAATTGCACCTGGCGTTAAAAAATCCTACAAATAAAAAAGTTAGGGCAATATTCTCCTCACTACCTACCCAGTGGGACGCCACTGGAAGAAATACACCTAAGCTAAACAAGCCGTTTATTGCGTCTTGTCATGGGTAAAACATGTATCAAATTTTGTTTTGATACTTCAATCAGTTTCTGAGATATTGTGAAAAAACGGCTTTTCATAGCTTTCATTCGGGGGGCTCTAGCCCCATAACGAAGCGTTTTTGAAGGTATATTAATAGAGGACTTTAGTCCTATTTTTGGATGTACTTTATCCCCTTAAAATATTGTCACCTAATTTCGGGACACCCTGTATAGAGGGTTATTCTCACCCTATTCGACACGGCATATTACAGCTAAATTGTTTCTATTGGATAACATTCTTTTCTGCGTGAATATGGGCCTGTTGGATGTATATTTTAAAATTATTTTTATAATGTACAGGTTGTCCCAAAAATACGAAAAGTATCAAAGTTGAATAAATTCTGAGCGTTTTTAATCCGGGGGGCAACTAACAGCGTTTCTCAAAACTGCACCAAGATTTGCAATAAAATTTACCTGATAGCAAGTCCGGATGTGATAAACTAAATTCATTTATTCTTCCTTTCGACGGAGGAAAAGCGGCCAATATTTCAATAGCTGTAACAGGACCAACACCCTGTAATCCTGAAGTATAATCGCTGCCAACCAACAACGCAAGTAAAATCATCTGCTCTCTTGTCAATTTAAAATGATGCTGTATACTGTCCGCCCTGAACTCCATAACGTATTTGCTCTGATTAAAAAAATTTTTGTAGACCGTCTGGCCACCAAACAACCAAATATCACTGTCATCGGTAATTGTACCGTCAGTAAGGTCAATAGCATCCAGGAATGCACATTGAGCTTCGGCTTCCATAGGTGCTATGATGTAGGGAACTCCAAATAATTCTAACAGTTCCTAAAATGGTTATTGTTAAATTTGGATCCACTATTGAAATAAATACTACAAAAAAATTTATGTTCATTCAGTTCCAAGAGTTTCCAATATTATAAAAATACATGAAATTCATGAAAATTTCCATTCATTAAGAGCCTACTTAGGAGGATAGTAACAACCCCAAAATGTATATAAGCTAGGTTTTGTAAAACACTTACTTGTGCCTCTTGATACATTTGATCAGTAATATTGCCTGCTATTCTCTCTTTGGATGACTTTTCGTTCAGCAACTCAATTCTTTCCGTTTGTAATTCGTTCTTTAATTTTAAAAGTTCCTGTTCGGACATACCTCCCTTAACAGGCTTTATTGATCCGTTTTCGCTATTTGCAATAATATTGTGACTAGATTCAGGTACTTTTTCTGTTTGACTGACTTCCGTAACTTCTCTGCTTTCTGTTAAATCGTTGGTTTTTTTATTTTGATCTTTGCTGTGTTGATCTTCCACACCTTTATTCATAACTATAATTTGAGACCTATTTTCAATGACTTTACTATCGCACTTTTCAGCCGTCATATTACTACTAAGTTCAATATCAGGAACAGTTGCATTGTTTTCCGTATCTAATTTAGATTCCCCTTTTTCTTCAACAAAAATATCACTAAATAAATCATCCTCCTTACTGAACTGTTCACTAGGTTGTATGATAATTTCCAAAGGTTCTTTCTTTTTATTTTCATTCTCAGATTTTGATATCTGGCCTGTACTTTTATGTTTTTTAATACTTTCATACGTATTATTAAAGGTATCATCAATTTTATTTGTTTCTGGATTTGGATTTATCATAATATTTACAGATTTTAGAGGCAGATTAATTGGTGTTTGAGAATCTTTGCTATTTTTATTTATCGATTGCAGAGGTGTATTGGTATAATTAAAAATATCACTAAATAAATCATCGCCTTCGTCAAATTGTTGATTTGGGTTGATCACAATATCTATAACTTTTTTGGCTTGCTGATCCCCACTGTCAGAATCGCTAGAATCAGTTGAAGACATTATCTCTACAGTATTATCTCGGGTCGTGGCATTTTTCTTATCGGGCTCTTTAACTGAATCGTTTATTTCATTTTTTGACGCAGATATTAATACCTTATTTTTATTGAGAACAGGTAACACACGTCTCTTAGATTCCGCTTTCTTTAAATTAGACGTAGAAGACTTATTATCCATGATTTTAGCTATTTCGCTGGGTGTAAGACCACTATATTCTACCATGTAACTCTTCACTGAGGACATTTTAGATTTTGCAACTTTTATTGAGAGTGGCTCTTCATCACTAGAGCTTGCAGCAAAATCGGCATCTGTAAAGTTATCTAAAAAGGAAAATTCTGCTGGGTTCGTTTTTATTTTGGTAGGTATTTTAGAAGTCGATGGTTCATCTGGTGTTTCAGAAGTTGATGGTTCACATTCCAACGATAATGCAATAGCTCTTTCTAAATCTTCTTCATATTCGACATCAGCTTTTGTCTTAACTAATGTATCTGCTTCTTTAGGATTAAGTGAAATGTCTTTCGTGTCTTTAATCATTTTATTTTTACATTCTAACTCATTCTGTTTAGCTTCTTCCATAGCTTTTTTGACATCTTTTACTAGAAGGTACCTGGAAATAAATTAATAATTTTTAAAGGAGATGTTTGATGTACTATTAACATTAAAAAATTAACAACTATTATCATTTTATTAAGAATTTCTTTTTTTTTTAAACATTGTATAACTTTGGAGGATTTTTAAAAAGGAATTGTGACTGGTTTAGTGATCCATTCATATTAAAAAAAATATGTATAAAGAACTTAAACTTAGAGTAGGCACTCCTCAACTAGAATTTCCAAAAAATCAATAGGAGGTCTATTAAAATAGTTAGAGCAAAATGGAATAAGAAAATGTTTCTTGACATTAAATAATATATCTGTTTAGGCTCTTATTAACAATAAACTTGATATAATAAAAAGATATCATATTAAATATGCAATTAAAATCCGGTTGTTCAATGACGGCTTAAGCTTAGGTCAGCGTTAAATCACAAACTTCATTTGTAAAACCTCAACAGGAATTTAAAGTTTGGTTCTGCACCTTACCTCCAGTCTTCTGTAGCTCACTTATTAATTAAGTTAGGATTTTAATATTTTACAGACTTTACCTGTATTCTAGGGTGCATTTCAGAAAAATATTTTTGTTTATACAGGGTGTTCCAAAAAAGTGTGAAGTCATAAGGATCTATATTTTTAGATTAGATGCTATACCGGGTGTTACATCGTCGAGCGGGACATAGGAAATCCCATGTAATTTTAAATGGGGTCAATTATTGGCTTCCCTAATTATTTTAGAGAAATATTCCATTTAGGTTTATTAAAGAGCACTAAAACCCACATTCAAAAGAATAACTTTAGATATTTTTGATGAGCCCGTTTACGGGTTATCGCCGATTTCTTTTTAACTATTTCTCCTTTTTATTGCCCCGTATTTGCGGGCACCAGTCAAGGTAAAAGATGACTGTCAAATAAAGTTGTCATTTTGAAATGTGTGCTTTATTGTTATAAAAACTCGTACATCGAAAATATTAGCCATGAATTACACTTCTGAAGAAAACATATTGATGATTAAATGGTATTATCAAGGAAATAGTTCTCAAAATGTGTCGGACATGTTTGCTGCTCTGTATCCGAATAGACCGATACCTGCAAAATCTACAGTCGAAAGGACTATCAAGAAATTTGAGACAAAAGGCACTGTGTCTGTTTAAAGGTTGGAGACAATGACGTTTCTTAAACGGCAATAGTGTTTTGGACTTGCATTGTCTTTATTTGTTTAGAATCACTACGTTTTAACTGGTAAGCATCTCCAGTCGTCTTCAGGTGAATACAGTATTCGCCTAAAGACGACTGGAGATGCTTACCAGTTGAAACGTAGTGATTCTAAACAAATAAAGACAATGCAAGTCCAAAACTCTATTGCCGTTCAAAAAAGGCACTGTAATAAATAACTGCAATGTGAAGAAAGGCAGGAACAAAGAAGAGATGCAATAAATGATAGGGACTTGCAAAGGCAGGAACAAAGAAGAGATGCAAGAAATGATAGGGAATTGCAAGTTTTATTTTGCGTGGAAGAAAATGATGGGAAGAACAGCAGCGTTACGAGCTTTGAAACGACATAAATATTATTCATACAAATATGAAAAGCACCAAGAGCTAAGAGATAGGGACGAAATACGACGACAGGAGTTTTGTTTTGCTTTGTTATGAAAATTATACAAAGGTACTTAATAAATGAGGTCAAACAGTCTCGTTAACCTAGTTTGATTAATACGAATTGTACAGGGTGTCCAAAGTTTAGTGTCAAACTTTGCAAGTTTTAAATCAATTTATTTTTCTTATTTTGAATTGGAACCCAAGTATATGATTATGTCATTCAAAGCAGAATTAAAAATCAAACATTTGTCCTAATAACAACACTATCGCAATTTCTAACGCATCAAAACTTATATGCAGAAAACTCATTTTATCAACTATTCCAACAGTCATTACTATGAATAAATATCAAAGGTGGCTTTGAAAAACAATTTATTGTTATTAACGTTTGCTAAAGTGACAAAAAATATTTTTTTTGCATGCTCCTAATATGAAAAATATATCTACGAGCTCTTCTTGGTTGTATTCCATCACAAAAAATAATATAGCTTAAATAATTAATAATAATCTAACAATATTTGCAAAAACTATATAATAACTAAAGTTAAAATGAGCTTTTGTCACTTTAATAAACTTGAATACCAATAATTTGTTTTGTAAAGCCACCTTCGATATTTATTTATATTAATCACTGGTGGAATAGTTGATAAAATGAGTTTTCTGCAAATAAGTCTTGATGCGTTAGAAATTACGATAGGATTGTAACTAGAACAAATGTTTGATTTTTAATTCTGCATCGAATGGCATAATAATATAGAGAGGTTCCAATTTGAAATAAGAAAAATAAATTGCTTTAAAACTTGTAAAGTTTGACACTAAACTTTGGACACCCTGTACAATTCGTATTAATCAAACTTGGTTAACGAGACTGTTCAACCTTATTTATTAAGTACATTTGTATAATTTTAATAACGAGGCATTATCTTTTGTTATTAATTTTTAAAACCTATGGCGCAAAACTGATTTTTCTTAGTTTTTTTTTTCGCTTATAACCGATTTTATTAAAATTCAAGGGGTATGACGGCACCTATAAAAGACATCCAAATAAGTAAAATATATGTAGCATGTAATCTAAAAAAATAGATCCTTATGACGTCACACTTTTTTGGAACACCCTGTATAAACAAAAATATTTTCCTCAAATGCACCCTAGGATACAGGTAAAGTCTGCAAAATATCAATATCCTAACTTAATTAATAAGTGAGCTATAGAAGACGGGAGGTGAGGTGCAGGACCCTGTATATTGTCAATAGGAGCTTTTGGTTTTTCTGGGGTGGTTGGAAAAACAGTGTTGTTCCTTATTTCTAAAGATATAGGTACAGATAGTAGATATCCCCAGAGGTGGTTAAATTTTAATTGCAGAAAAGAATTATTGTCTAAAAAACTAAATTTTCATGTTTTACTAATAACGTCCCAAAAATTTACTTTGAGGTGGTGATTCTGTAAAAGCCTTTGTGATAATTTACCTTTTGGTATACCTGCCTATAGGTATCACGGGTTGCATGTTGCATTTCATTTCCTTTTAAAAGTGAAAAATTTGCTTATAATTATTATAAAAAAAAATATTTAACATACTTAGTCGTTTCATCTGATGCTATTATATTTCCTACATTCTGATTATTTATAACTCCTTGATCTTTAAGTATTGATTCCAATTCAGCCATACTCAATGATTTGCCTCCCATTTCTTTCTCTGCGTCCTCTAATGCTGCTTGGACTGCCTGCCTCTTTCTTAATCTATTTAACTGATAAACCGAAAAATCATCACTTATTTTTGGGAGTTCGTGTAGCCTACCTAGAAAATACACCTATGCATACATAGTAAAATATTAAGAAATCATGCGAAATAAACACTGACCACCGCTGTCATCGAATTTCTCCCGATTAATATAGAATTGTTGAAATCAATTGACATAAATAAAAAAATTTACCAAAATGAAAGCTTATTAGGTTATTTCTACACGACTACTTACATTACAGAAAATAACATTTTAAGAAATCTTACCCCACGATGACTGCTTTCTGGTCTCTTTTAAATCAGTCAATATCTCATGACGAACATCAATAGGAAGCGACTTAAACTGATCGCTCTCCATATCGATAGTATGTAGGTCCCAATTTTTAGTTGGACTTGAATCAGCAGTCGTACTTTCTGATTGAGACTCGTCCTCTGAACTTGAAAATGTACTGTCCAGTTCATTATTAAAAGGCAGCATGTATAAATCATCTTTTTTTGGTTTAGTTATAACTTTATTAACGGTACCAATCGAAGCTTCTATTTTTTCAGTAAGTACTTTGCTTACGGCTGTATGCTTTAATAGTGTACTTAGAAGTTGCCTTTGAATTCTATCTGCCGCAGCAACGTTTCTTAACTTTGATTGGGTTCTTTTGGCCTACACAATAGAACAAAATATGTTTTTTAGTAAGTGACAAATAATATACAAAAATAAACTAAAGTAATTCGCAACGACCGATTCGCCGAGACGATGGTTTTTAAAGTTCGGTAGCAGCAGTTGGGTAGCTTCTAGGAAAATAAACATTATATACGTCTTTTGATATTTATTCAAGTCAAGTCAAAAAATCCTTTATTCTTTAAAGAATAATAAAATTCTTGTTAACAAAGGTAAAAAAATAAGTCACACACCTAAAATGAGTATCTTTAGTGTACATGCCTAGGCATGCCTATACACTTAATATTAAAATAATTATTATAGATAATACAAGTACAGGGACATTATTTTAAGTGTCTCACCCGATTGGCGACTTTGCTATCGACCACAATAAAAAACAATTATGTATTCCCTAATAGCTTTTAGTGAAGAAGCCAAATTTGATGTCAAAAAAATCTATGTTTACAAATTTGACAGATACAACACCATATTGGATTATCTTAAATGGCAACCCTACCTTATAGTAAGCCAGCTGCATTCGCTTATTTGTTCCAACATTAAAAATGTATAATTGTCAATATTTATTTTCAGCTGTTCCGGAGATACGAGGCTTCGAAGTTGGTGATTTTTTTATCATCGAATTAACAGAAGCTTTGAGATTAGAAACTCAATTTTTTCTTGACATACGTAATTGTTTATGGCGGAGCCACCCATGATATTGTCATATATGTCAGATGTCAAAAAATGACAAATGCGACGCCATTTTGAATTTTTTAAATGGCGACCCACATTTTTTATAACTACGTCAGTGAATTGCATCACAAAGCTTCCATTTTTAATGGGTGAGGCACTTAAAAGACATAATCGAACGATGCAGTTTTTGATGCGGTCGTATTTCCGTAAATGTTGGAAATAAATATCGACAACTATATATTTTTAAAATCGGACCGCGAAATAATTATTTTATAATTGGTATGTCTGTTGATTGATTGATTCAAAAACTGCTTAGTGGGAAAGATAATATTTTGTATGTGGATTAAAACATCTTAATTTTGAGGTATTTTCTAAAAATCAAAAATGGTCGAATTTGTTTAATTAATATTATTCTGTTACTACCACTGGCCACTTTGGTAAATAACCATAACATAGCAGAAAACTAGAATGTGATGCTATCTTACACATTGGTAAATTAATGAGAATCAATACTTACTATAGTTTGTTTTTTTAAAGCAGGAACTCCACCGTCAAATACAAGTATAGGCTTAATTCGAAAATACAATAGTTTGCACACTCTATGATAAATTCCAAGTAAATGAGCATTGGGTATAGGTGCTCCTCTTGAATCCTGAAAGCCTTTCACGGCTTGATGAAGCCATATTGATATATCTGGTAAGAGTTAAAGAAAATCTGAGTTTGGTCATATTTGAACACGTCTGTATTAAAATACAGTATTGGAATACGTCTTAAAATTATTATTCGTTATTCGTATCTATAACTTCATATTCCAAGTATTTTGTATTTGACTTCATTTTTGCAGTATTTGAATACCTACTTGAAATGTATTCAAATACAATAAAGAATTGAATATAATCAGCAAATTGTGTTTTAGGAACCCTAAACACTAGATCCGTAGTTGTTTAGAAGCTAAAGCTCGAAATGCTTAAATTGGCCAGATTCATAGCAAATTGTGTTTTATATACCCCTTTGAATTTCAACATTTTTTAAAGAAACGTCACAGAGCTAGTTCTACTCAATCTGATAAGTTAAATTCATAGATGGCGCAAGGAGGCGCGTCAAAATAATTTATATTAATTCAGACGAAGCCTTCTCCGGCTAAATGAAAGTACTGTTGCCTAGTTTTATTAGTCGTAATGATCTTCACTCGCTGCACGATCAAGTGAATCACGGTGGTAGATTACGCTTGGCTTGGATTACGTATATGTTCAATTTGTTATATTATTTATTATATTTCCAAGTATCGGTGTAGACTTCACGGTATAGACGCATCGCTTTACGTTATGGCCGAGAATAAATAAGTTTGATTTTTTGATTTGATTTATTATTATTTTTATTACATATTCTAGTTTAGTATAAAGGGTTATTCACGCTATTTGACACGACACATGCTAAATTGTTTGTATTGGAAGACTTTTTTTTCTTGGTGGATATAATTTTTAACATTATTTTCATAATGCACAGGTTGTCCCAAAAACACGAAAAGTATCAAAGTGGTATATTTTTAAATAAAATGCCCTGTATATTATTTTATTTTCGGTTTCTACAATCAAAATAAAAGTGAGTTTCGCCAAGGTTTACTATAATTAAATTTTACATCTGCAGCTAACATAAAATACAGGGCGTTATATTTAATTTAAACAAGTTATTACGATTTCAAATTTGTAATTATTTAGTTCTACTTTTTGGACACCCTGTACAAGTTATTTTTTCTTGGTGGATATAATTTTTAACATTATTTTCATAATGCACAGGTTGTCCCAAAAACACGAAAAGTATCAAAGTGGTATATTTTTAAATAAAATGCCCTGTATATTATTTTATTTTCGGTTTCTACAATCAAAATAAAAGTGAGTTTCGCCAAGGTTTACTATAATTAAATTTTACATCTGCAGCTAACATAAAATACAGGGCGTTATATTTAATTTAAACAAGTTATTACGATTTCAAATTTGTAATTATTTAGTTCTACTTTTTGGACACCCTGTACAAGTTATTAAATTTTTCATAAGTGTGACACAAAACTTAATCGGTTATTATACTCCAGTCTGAATTTGGTTTGAAAAAAGAAAATACATGTGGGACATGTAGGACAACCTGTACCTACATTTTGAAAATAATGTTTAAAAGTACATCCAATAGGCCCCTATTCACCCAGAAAAAAAATGTATCCAACACAAACAATTTAGCTATAATATGGCGTGTTGAATAGCTTGAATAACCCTGTATATTGACCATAATGTCCATTAAGTAACCAACCTACCATTAAACATTAAAAAAATAATAAATTTATCACCGCTTATCCTCTCCCATTTATATTTTGCCTTAAATCATTTATTTTTACTTCAATTATCCCAAAAACAGTATACTACTGAATATTTTTGAAAGAATTACATTATATCTCCAATTACGACGGAGGAAAAATAAAACGCTGTTGCTTCGTCAACAATCGAAATTAATCTATTTCTCCACTTTACAGCCAAAAAACAACTTCTTACAAAAAAGGGTTGCTTAGCGTGACTCATATTTTGTAACATACTCGCATACGTTTAAACATCGGAATCATAACAAAAAGGAATAATATTTAGATGTAACTAAGCACAATCGATACCCATCCTATAACAAAGGGGTACTAAATTAACTTATCTACTGGTTTTATATATTTAACAAAATATGATATTATTAATTATATAGGTAATTATAAGGATTCCGTCACACTTTTATTTGATTTTGAAAGTTTAATACCACGGGTACTAATTTTTTAATATCGCATCAGGCGCGGCTTGTCCTTAAGGTCATTTGGTCATTGATCCACCTAATTAATTAATTTTTAAAAACAAATAAAAAATTATCTTTCAAGTGTCATGCCAAAACTCCCCAATATATAGCAAAACGCAGGCTCTGCTGTTTTCTAAATTAACTTATTTAAATGTAATGAAAACTAAGAGCGAAACAAACATACATGCTTTAGAAAGTTAGAAAGAGATAATCATTGTCGACAGCTCTTCGGCTCGGTCGTCGCTTGCGGCAATATGAAATCACAATCAGGGAAACACATTCAAACCGCTTCGTGATATACTATCGCTAAACATTTTTAGGGTTAGACAAACAAATATACAAATATGCGCATTGTATTTGCATAAAAACTTTAATTTCTTTTACATACGCACGCCGCATCGTCGTTATTTAGTTTGTTTGTATATGTTTGAATATAAGATTGATATAAATTTAACTTTCCTAATTTTGGATATTGTGTGATATTTATTTTGATGTATGTTACATATATCGTGTCCTTTGTGTAATACACCATGTACCTACTTGTGACTTGTACTTGTGTTAAAGAACTACAACGGCATAAAAATAATAAATAAATAGCTACAAGAAAGACAGAAACTCCATAAATTGATAAAATCCAAATTAATCAACAAAATGTCTCTAAAACTTTACAAATCATTAAAATTTCTGACAAAATAAAATGTGCGGCAACACTGTGACTTCAAATTCATTATTTAGCGACCTCTGTCGTCCAAACGCTACATTAAATACGATAGATTTACGAACAACTCCACAATGGCGGCCAAACCAACTCAAACGCAGGGTTGTCAAGTTTTTCCAAAGAACTGCTTTTCTTTATAAGTCGATATTCAAAGCATACCCTAATCACTCTTGATAATTTTTTTACTCTTGATAATTTGATAAATTATTTCATACTTAAATACAGTAGGTATAGTACAAAGTATAATATAAGGAACACAAATATAAATGTGATAAAAAACACCTAGGTATTAAAATACCCGTATGTGTTTACTTACGTACATAACAATATATAAACTTAACTACACAACAATCTATAAAAAGAAAAGAAGAAAAAAAAATAGATTCAACTAGATTCCTAGTTGTTTAAAAGCATTATTTTTTAACAATCAAAGGTGCCTGATTAGTAAGTTAAAAATTAAGGTAACCGGGCGAGTATGATTGTGAGAAAATTATTTTTGCCAATGTCATGTATGTCACAGTCAAACTTGCTGGTTAGTTAATTGTGGTTAAAAATCTTTATACAACCCGACAGTAATGTGCCAAACGCAGCTGGGGATCCAGTACGGACAATATGACGTAAATTTTAGGCAATATTACAAAAAAACACGAATAAAAAAATATCACAAAAATAGCTTTTCATGGACAAGATAGGCATCTCTACGTCACTTCATGATATTTTTAAATTAATATTACAACAAAAAACACGTTGCATGGGTGTTGCTGCAATATGTTGTAATATTGCGTGACATTGAATATCACTTTGTTATATTAAAACCTAAGACATAATCTATTGCAACAATCCACATACCTATTATATTATACATTATTACAATATTTTATGAGTGCGATGTTGAGGTAACAAAACGTTGTTTGGTGGGAAGCCGAACGATCAGTTCTTTCTCGGAAAATCCGACTGGAAACTGCAATGCACGTAAAAATTGTGGCTGGCCGTTAATGAATCAACGGACTTTTAGTTGTTATAGGGGCCATTTTAATTGCAAAAACATTAGGTAAGTACATCATTAGTTGTCGGACAGTTGGTTTCCCAATATAAAAACATTTTCTCACTACATCGAACGAAACTCAATGAAACTACTGTAGAGAGTGTAGAGACATAGCTATGGTGCAGGTACTTAGCAAAATTATTTACAAAGTTTTCTAGCAGCCTTCATCAATTTTACCGATCAGCTGTCAGACGCGTTAAGTTGTTTTCAGCATACATTATTTAAAGTGAGCTTTTTGTATTTTGTGACTTGATTTAAAGTAATTTTTTAATTGAACATACATGTATATTGTGATAAAATGGTACATCAGTTTGAAGTGTGCAAGGAATTAAGCCAGGAAATAACATTTTACAGGTAAGAACAAGTAGTATCGCCATCATTTTATTCACTTCCCCGCGCGTTGTTTGAGGGCTGAATCTAGCAGATGCGACGGTATTCGCGTGCTAAATATATCAAATATACTTGAAAGTAAATCTCCTATAAAAAGTTAATTAAAGTAACAAAAGTTTATGATTTTTGTCATGCAATTTTTGGTAAAATGTGCCCAGAGTACTTAACGTCCCCTAAACCCCCATAAGGGTTAACTAATTTTTCGTCAAAAATACCAACAGACCCCTTTTCTTTAAATAAAAATGAATAAAATCTTGTTAAATTAAGATTGATTAGACATTTTTTAGTAAAAAAGGCTTAAAAATAGTTTAGCTGGCATTAGCCTAAGCCTATTTACACAAACTCACGAGTTTTCTTGTTGTAAACCTGGATTTAGTAACAGGCATTTAAACATTTTTTTTCAAAAAGGGCATGGTCTGTCTGCCGGAGGTGTTTTTAACACCCATAATATTTAACCCTTATAGGCGTTTAGGGGATGTTATTTTGGGCACACTTGTCAAAAATTACAATTTTTTTCTCAAAATAATGTGGGTTTTACTGTATTTTCTTTAGTAAGCGCTCAAACCAGTCTATTAAGGGTATTTTTAATACAAGAAGTATTTTAATCCCTCAAGTACCTAGTGTAGGTTTGTCAAAATTAAACTATTAATTAAGGAAGGGTTGTACAAAATCAGAGGAAACAATTTTAGTAGCGTCTATAACAAAAATTTTGAACTGGAGTTATAGGTACTAGAGCATTTTATTAAAAGGCAATAATTATTTTAAACGTTAAAAATATGAATATTAAAAACAAAAAAAAGGATACCAACAGCTAGAACTTTATTTTCTAACGTTTCCAAAGGTACAGGTTTTCCTGACGGCTCAATCAACCTCCACAAACCGTGTACTCCCATGGGGGAAAGGTATGTTTGGTTGTTTTTATTAAAAGGATAGCTACCTTAATGCCTTATTTGTTCGGTGCTTTTATGTTAAAAAATTCACTTCCTGTATCTGACGGCAGCATTTAGCAACAAAAGAAATATTCATGAAAGATTCCACAAAACCCAAGAAAAACAACAAATAAATAACACACATAACCTAACTTTTTAATTCTTCTTTACGTCTTTTTGGTGTCGGCTGCGGTTAACGCAACGATTTGTCGATCTTAACTTGTTTCACAGAGGAATGATACGTCGCCGCCGTCGCTATACGAATGCTTTAACGGCATAATACGAGCACGAGTTTTTCTTCATAATTTTGTTCACAGTTACCCAGGCAGCAGACTACCGTTAATATGACGTCAGTTTCTAATCACCTCAAACGTGAACTGTACTGTAAAAATGATGGTAAGGGATGACGTATCATGGTCAGCACAGTCCGATAACGTCACTAGAGCGTTATTTATTAACGTGCTAATAATATTTGACGTCATAATTACGTAATTAGTGACGACATATAACGTTAATTTGATGCCATTATTTATTATTTTATTTGGGATGAACACACTTCTTCCTCAAATGTGACTTCTTAATAAATGAAAAAATCGTATCTCACCTGCTCCTAGATACCCCGTAATTTAATATTTACCTCTGTATTTAAAAACATTTTTTACCACTTTAATTAAAAATGAGGCTCAAGCAGATACTCAAGCTCAAGTGTAATGCCCCGCCCTTTTCCTAACCTCATTTCTCAATTTTGTTCTCTCTACTACAAGGGCAGAAGCATTGCAAACTGAGAAGGGGAACTGGGTCGGTCTTAGAGTACTAACTATCAGTAAAACACTATTGTAATGATGAATAAAAATATATTGTAAGAGGAGAACATATTGAAATCTAACAAGCTTGTTTCCAATAGTCCAATTTAAACAAAGGCACATACATGCAATACATTTTATCAACGATATAATCTTCATCCCAAAATCCTATGCTAAACTTCTTTAAAATACAGCTCTCAAAAATTATGTTAAAATGTGTAAAATTATTTCTTCAAATAATCATTAAGGTTGGCTCTAACAGTTCAAAAATTTAGTTTCAATAAGGGAGCATCAACTGTTTCTAACTCATAGTCATCATTAAATTAAATCATAGTATTCAAAGGGAGCTTTTTCTGTTTCTAAAGTTTGAATCCTCAAAATAACATAAGTAAAACGGTTTAAATCCATAATCTTCAAATTGAGCATATTATAATGTTGCTAAGTTTAATTTCTCGCAAAAGTTCATATTCTGTTTCATATTTAATTTCCTAAAACTCATTATCTATTTCTATTGCATTTTAACCTAAAGGGAGCACTGACAGTTACAATTTTAATATCTTAAATTTTTCAGGCAAAGTTTTATAAAGTTTTTACCTTTTCTAAAATACCAAATTGGAGCCGAATTAAGGTAAACACACACTTTTATATTTCTGAAAAATGCTTTCATTTCTCGCGACGAAAACACTGTAAAAGTCTTAGGCTGCGCTTTCTTAGCACAACTTTTTAACTGGGGCGGTATCCGACATCCGCCCCCTGGCTTTACTTTCGGAAACTACTACTGTTAACTTATTCTTTCAAGAACTCTGCACTTATTGTTAACTTATTGTTTCAAGAACAACTCTTTGTCTACTTATTATTCACTTATTGTCGGTCCGTAGCATGGGCGCTTGTATTTATACCCAATTTTGAGGAATGCGGCCAAACAACTCAGGGTCATGTATTGCGCAAAAGTTTGACTTTGGTTTTTTTCCTAGAAGTATTTTTTTTTCAAAACAAGTAAGGGTCAAATACTTGACCGGTGAAGAATGTGTGAGAACGGAATTTTGCTCAAGGTTTTCTTACTTTTTTCTACGAATATTTGAAGGTTACTAGGGTTCAAAACCCAGAAGGAATTCGCACTGAATGTCACGTACACAAAAAAGATTGCACAACTTGTTTTTGGGATTTGATTGACTTTGTTGAAGAATTTTTAGTTTTAACTTTGCAGTCGAAGTGAACACTGTGACTTTGAAATATCTTTGTGCTATGGTTTTGCCACTCCGACTTCTCTGCCTATGGGTCCTCACTACAAGGTAGATTGATAAACTGATTACAGAATATTATTTTCTTTTAATTTTTGAACAACTTTCTTTTTGCCTTTTCAAAATATCAAGCACTATTATTTATTAATTAATTTTCTAAACTTCAGACTTTGACCTTCTTTTTGAAAACGCGACCCCCTTTTATTTAGTTCACGAAATTTATAATTTGTTTTTATTAATTTAATTTATTTTTGAAAATAATGTCTAGTGTACTTATGTCCATATGGCCGGGCACCACACAAGGAAACAACTGATGTTCACTGAAACTTTGCTGTGGGCTGCGGTAATAAAAACTAGTTTGCAAAGAATAATTCTGTTGTAAGTATAGAGGTGTAACTATACAAAGTACTTTTGCTACGTCTAAAATGTAACGTTGCTGCTTATAAAATGATCTAAAACTTTGCTACTGTTGAACAACAAATGTCTGCAAGGCCAGAAAAGTGTTTTTTAATGGCAAAAAAAATAATATTTAGCTTACTCCCCGTAGAGATCTGTATTGCAAAATTTTTATTCTGTTTTTTTATGTCAAAAAATCTATGTAAACAATTTTATATAGGTACATCTAGCCAGTGAAGGATCCAGGATTTTGCTAAGGGCGAAGACAGTTTCGCCCCCCCCCCCCCCCCTGGATCGGCGCCAGCATCCAGCCGCGGTTTACCCACATATAAAAACAATTAGGTATTTTGTATTAATCACAACCGGCAATTTTAATATTATAATTATTGTATAGGTAATTTTTCTGAGTCCCATGCTATTAGAAAAGGTCTTTTCTACTGTCGTGTATTCTCCCTTTGACTATTGTAATATACTTTCTTTTCTTTATAACAAGTAAAAATTCTTTTGAAAACACTTTTTTGCTAAAACAATTATGTACAGTAGACTCCCGATTATCCGAAATAATGTGGACCGGACCGATTTCGGATAATGCGGAGATTATTGAGAAAAATCATTAAGTGGACGCCGTAGCTACCCGCTTTAACAGATTTCATGCTGATACCTCCACGCAAGCCAGCGGCCGGTTGACGTGGAAAGGCATCGCGGATGGCCGGCAATTTACGGGAGCCAGTGGCGTAACTACCAATAATTTATTACCAACTTCTAAAAAGAAAGATTATTCAAGTCGATTGGCATTTTTGATTATCTATTTATGTTAACGTACAAACGTTTGCTGCGAATGAAAAATTGAAAGTGCTGACGGATAAATAATTTTTGCCAACAAAATATATATTAGACATTATAATTGTCGCTTCTAATTGGACAAAATTAAATGTTAAGAAATAGTTATTTCATCGGGTCTCATGTCAATTTGGGGACTTTTGGAATTAAACAATTTTGATTCCTTATTGCCTTGAAAAATATAGGAAATACGTAATCGAAAAATTATTTTATTTGTTTTTACCCTCTCAGCTAAATAAATATAAATAAAATGGAACAACTTTAAAAAATTTTCTACAAATAATTAAATAAAAAATTAATTTAACTAATAGGTACTACTGGAAGAGTCGATGCTTTAAAAAAAAGTGCAAAATTATGCAGGCATGGTTAGAAATTCGCGATATGCACAAAATGGGCTTTTTCACTAAATTTGTATTTCGATCCTATTGTATGGAGAACGAAAAAATAAAATTATTTACCTTTTTAGTTTTTAAAATATTTAATTATTTACTGAGACAATAATTAAACAAAGTGCGCTCTCTAATAAAAACACGCAGACGAAAGTACCAACGTCACAACAAAACCGGAACATGGGTAACTTGGGAAGCCTTCATTCAGATAACAATATAATCGGTCGCACGACTCGCAAATAAAAGAATTGCGCGGTTAATAGAAGTTTCAGCTTTTCCGCCGTGTTTTTTTATTATTTCTAGAAAAGGTTTGGAAGATTTTTGATATTGGGATATGTTTTCAATAGGTACTAGTTCAGGATGTTATTGCTGAATATGTTAACTTCGATTGCAGTGAAAGTGAGTAAGCGATTAACTAAAAAAAATAATTAATGAAAACACTGTGTTTTTGATTTTCACTTTTATATTGTCAACATGACATATGTTTTACCGTCACAGCGGCTTCTTCAGATAGATGTAAAGTATACAAAAAAATTTCCTAAATTAAAGTCCAAATCACGAATAATAAAATTGATGGTTCTAAAATACGGAGCTATAAAAATTAAAGTTTATTATTATGTTGGTTATAATAGCTTTAGGTATACTTACTGTACTCATTACAACGCAGTGCCGTTTGTGTCAATTAAAAAAATCGTTATATTATTTAAACTCACTGTTCCCTGATCTTCGAGGATGGAGAATACGAAAAAGGGCTGCTTACCGTTTTATGTTAGGTACATGTAGGTACGCATTACAGCTCAGTGCCGTTCGTGCCAATTAAATTTCAAAAATCGCTTAACACGTGGATGGAGATTTTGTATGTGCTACATTTTAGCACCAATTTTTGTTTTTCCTGTATCAGGTGAAACATAATCCAACTTAATTTTTTTTTTTAGCTAAAATACCACTTATGATACATTTTTGGAATGCTCTTTTGAAGAATAAATATCCTATTGTTTTTAATTTTAATTTATTTATATTTTTATTGTAAAAAAATTAAGTTGGGTTATGTTTCACCTTATACGGGTAAAAAAAAATGTCGGTGCTAAAATGTAGCACACACAAAATCAATCGACGTGTTTTCTTATTTTTCAAAAATATTTTTCCCCAAACTTCTAGCGAGTTTGTTCCAGTTGGAGTCCCAATCCTTTACAAATTTTCGTCTGTTATACAGGGTTGCCCAGAAGTCCGGAATAAAATCACTATAGCCTTAACCTGTAACTTTTTGGGAAAACTTAGTTTTATATATGCTCACATTTTGACGTTATTCGTTTGTTTTTTTTTATCGACATTTGTCAAAGATATGACGACATCGATCTTTTTTTTAAATGGAAACATATAGCTTGTGATACATCATTTGAAAGCTAATATCTCTTACAGTATGCTCATCAATTTTGGCGCAATTCTGTCAAGCTATTTCAAAATGGCGACTATTAAAAGTTTTAAAAAAATCTTTATTTAAATAAGCGGAAATGATAAATCATTGATGTTTTTTTTACCTTTTAAGGTAAGAAATCTTCATTGTTTCATGTTCTGACATGTTGTGACATTGTGAACTAAAAAACATCAATGATTTATCATTTTTGCTTATTTAAATAGATTTTTTTAAAACTTTTAACAGTCGCCATTTTGAAATAGCTTGACATAATCGCGCCAAACTTTATGAGCATATTGTACGAGATATTAGCTTTTAAATGATGTATCACAAGCTGTATGTTTCCATTTAAAAAAAGAACGATGTCGTCATATCTTTGACAAATGTCTATAAAAAAAAACAAACGAATAACGTCAAAATGTGAGCATATACAGGGTGTCCCATAACTTATGGGCCGTAGAGTAACTGGAGATACTAGATATCAAACTAAGCCGATTTAGTCATATAAGTTTTTTTTTGATAATTAAAATATTTAATTTAATTATGTACTATGTTTTTTTATGCTTTGGGATGTTTAAAGGGAAATATCTCGAAAACCGTTAAAGATATTAAGATCAATCAAGTACATCTTTTTGACTCAGAAAATGCCCTTCTTTAAGAAACTATAATTGAAAAACACCTAATATCACAGGTACGAAAATAAATCATAGATTTATGAAGCCCAGTGTATGCAACTAGCGCCCTCTAGTTTAAACTTAAAAATGTATACAAATTCTTATTTCTTGCTCATAAAAACATAATATTGCCAACTTTCAATTCGATTCATTAAACCGTTTTAAAATGTTGGCTTATTTTCGAGAATAAACTTTTATTTTCAACACTCTGTATCTCTAGAACGAGTAACAAACCGAAAAAACGTATATGACTTAATCGTGTTAATTTGATGTCTAATATCTCCAGTTCCTCTACGGCCCATAACTTATGGGACACCCCGTATAAAACTAAGTTGACGTGTCCGAGCGTTTTTCCCAAAAGTTACAGGATAAGGCTATATTAATTTTATTCCGGACTTCTGGGCAGCCCTGTATATAGAACTTCAAGTTTGAACAGAAATAAAATAATGTGTCTACTATATACTATAATGAAAGATAATATAAAAAAAAACAAATGCAAAAAAATGTTGGTGCCAAAATGTAGCTCATACAAAATCTCAATCGACGTGTTTTTCCATTTTTAAAAAAAATATATTTTCCTAATCTAGCGAATTTGTTCCAGTTCTTCACCCTGTACAACAAACCCAAACAACGTAATTTCAACAGAAAATCAAATCCGCCCTCATAAACAATAAACTGGTTCGCAAGACGAAAATGTAAATCTAATTCTTTTACTCTAATAATAGAATATTAATGTCCAATCGTCCACATAAAGAGACATAAATAACTATGAGTCAATTATCTATACAATCCCTTTGGTGCATTGTACAGATTCTTGGTATTCACCGACCGGCAAGGCAGTTTGAGTCTCCAAAAGTACGTTCGCCACTGATATTATGACGGTTTTGTAAGAGAGAGAGCATCGGTGGGCGACTGGGATGGATTATAAATAAGCTTAGAAATAGACTAAAAATCGAATTTTCATTTTAAAAAAAACCGTAATTGTTTTAAAAAAAATGTTTTTATAAAAGTTGTCTAAAATTAATTACAGAATATTGGAAAGTCCATATGGTGCTGCTAAATTAAAAAATAAATGATTTAAATATACATAATACATAATATAATAAACCAAAAGGACTTTCCAATATTCTTTGTTAAATTTCTAAAAACTTTTATATACAACATTTTTTTCTTAATCGATTAATAAACCCTTGAGAAGAAAACTCGTTTTAGAGGTGTACGGAGTCCTCTTAAGACCGAAGACTACTAAGACTAGACAAATAATTAATTTACCTTCGCCATTCTATCAGCTTAACAATTTCCCGTGTAAACCTTATGGCAGATAGATTATTTGATTTTTAAGAATTACGTTAAATTATTTGTTATTTTTTTTTCTGGCTGAAAGTTGTAAAATTGTATATTTCTCCATGGTATTTGCTTCACATTACGAGATTCAAAACCGTGTGTTAGTTATCGTATTTTTTTTATTTAATAGTCGATTTAGGCCATGTTATAGGCAAAAAAATTAAGAACTGGAAATAGCACTATATTTTTATATATAACTATTACTTCTGTACCTTCTATTCTACCAATAATCCATTATTTTTTTAATAAAATGAAATTGAAGCTTATTGTGTTTCTGTTAGCGCCATTTCCATGTTGCAAAAACTTGGCAACGTGGCAATTTAAATACGTCGAGTCGAGTCGGATAGGTTTTTCAGAAGGATGAAGGATGCAACATTTGAGCATTATTTGAACATTTCTCGTTTTATAATATTATGATATATATCATATAATTTGTTGTGGTTTGTTATTTTTATGAGGTTCATTGTGAATATTACGATGATTGATTTGATTACATTGATTGCTAATTCAACATAATAGTATAAAATGTTTTCATCATAAGGGAGAACTTTTAAAATAGATTGTGAATAAGTAGTCTTCGTTTGTTTAAACTTTAAAGGTTGAATACAGACTTTTCTTTAACGGCAGTAGAGTTTTGGACTTGCATTGTCTTTATTTAATAAATAAAATAAAGACAAACCAAAACTTTGCTGCCGTTCTAGTGTTTGTTTATATGGTACATATAGGCTAGGGGCTACTATTTCTTAGAAGTAAAAGGGTGAGAGAGAATAAAATGGTGTTCAGAAAAAATTGTCAAAATGTTGGATGGAATTGACAATAAATTTTTTTTTAATTATTTTTGGTCTTAAAATGAATATTAAAGATTCAATTATTTATAAAAATGTCTGCTTGATAAGAAAATGCCATGTAAGTTATAAAACAGATGTACAGGGTGTAAATAATTTAGGAAAACATGCTTTAAGAGAAAAATATCATTTTTTGTTATTCTTAGCAAGAATTATACTAAACAAATATTTTATAATACAATATAAAGTCTAAATAGAAGTTTTGAAAAAAAATTCGGTTGTCGTTTTAGAGTTTGTGGTTAAAAAGGACCAATAAAATAGTTTGATATACCCAGTATAAGGAAAATGAAAAGGATGCGGGTAAGAGGGACTATATATTTATCAAATGTCAAGCTGAGTATCTACATATTGAATGAAATTCGAGCGACATGTGTAGAAGTTCGAGGCATTTTTCTTTTCAAATCTGTCGTACAGTAAAGTAAGTACCTAGGTACGATTGGGTGGGCAGACATAATACGAATTTATGGAAAAATAATAGTAGTTTATAACAAACTCCACTCAAGCAACTAAAAAATAATTAACTTGAAACTGATGTGAAGTTTGCAGAAAAAGATAGAAGCCAAAATATCGAACATTGTCGCATGGGCATCAGTGGCGTCGAACTATTGACTAATTGAGCACTAATAGCACTAAAGATTAAATTCAGTGGCGTTCACTCGCAAGCAGTTTCAAGTTTTCCATTTTTGACTGCTGTCTTATTATAATTAATAATTCGAAATCTAAACATAGCAACTTATTTATATTTACAGGGTAAGTAGGCAATGGCGTAGCCAGGTGAGGGCCAGGCGCCCCCTTTGCGCTTGGTGCCCGTCTACTAGTCTACATCATAATAAACCTTATTATTTGATATAGGTCCATTTTTGCAAGAGGAAGTTCGTGGTGGAGGTGTCGACCTCCTATTTTTTAGAAGTCACTTTTTATGAAGAGGGGAGCGCCCCATCATATGTTTGCCCCTCCCGCCCCCAAAGGCTGGCTACGCCACTGTAAGTAGGGTGCTACTAGTGCTACAGTTTTCCATCAGTGGCAGTTATAAGCCGAAAATGGAATTCATTTCAAATCTTGGTGTTTTGTATTTGTATATACCTCATTTCAATAGTCCGACGCCACTGCCCATTCGACAATGTTCGTTATTTTGGCTGCTAACTTTTTCTGCCAACTTCACACCAGTTAACTTGAACTTTTTAGGCGTAAATAAATATATTTTGCTTCGCCCGTCTTTTTTTATGTGTACCTATGAAATAGTTATCATAGTTAAATATGTTGTTTTTGAGGTTAGAGGTAAAAACATTTTACTTATTGATGCCTTAAAAATTAAAATGGGTACCTAGAAGAGAATATAAATTTTTTAAATGCTGTTTTCGCTCGTTATTAGAATAAAAAATTTAAAAAAATAAAAAAACATGTTAAGTTGATATAGCCAGCATAAATCCTTTCAAACATAGATTCCTAATAAATTATAAGAAAAATAATTGAAAACAGTGGAAGTTATCAAGGGCTTCTATAAAACGTTTTTTAGGATGGGCAAAAACAAAACGTTATAACAACGTCCTATGAACGCCCCTTAATAAAGTAAAACTATAATAAAGTCAAAACTCGGGTATTAGAAAATCTTGACCACGCAAAGGTACTTTTGTTATTCCGCATCGAATGACATAAAAATATACCGGGCTCCAATTGAAAATTTAAAAAAAAATTGATGTAAAAGTTTGACACTTAATTTTGAACACTCTGTATAATTCGTATTAATCAAACTTTGTTGACAAAGCAGTTAGACCTTCTTTATTAAGTACCTTGTAGAATTTTCTTAATGGAGCTTTATTTCTATTTTTCAATAATTTTTAAAATGGTGGTTCTTTTTTATTTTCTTTTCGCTGATATCACTGAACCGATTTCTATAAAATACTTGTTATATGTGGGTAAATATATAATAATAAATAAAGTGTCCAAATTAGCAAGAAAATATATGACATGTAATTTTAAAAAATATATCATGACGTCACACTTTTTGGGATACCCTGGATAATCAAAAATATTTTTTGGAAACACTTCCTAGGATACTAGTAGAGTCTGCAAAACATGAAAAGCCTAACTTAATAACTCTGCGCCTTGTCCCAGATATTTTATACCTCCATAGACCATTATCTTAACTCTATCATGATGACATTCTTAAAACTGGTGGCTCAGATCTATTTTTTTCTTTTCTTTTCGCTGATATCACTGAACCGACTTCTATAAAATACTTGTTTAATGTGGATAAATATATAATAATAAATAGTGTCCAAAGAAAATATATATATCTATGTAATTTTAAAAAATATATCATTACGTCACACTTTTTGGGACACCCTGTATAATCAAAATTTTTTTTTAAACGCGTCCTCTGGTAAAGTGTGCAAAACATGAAAAGCCCAATTTAATAACTCTGCGCCTCGTCCAATATATTTTATACCTCCATAGACCATTTTCTTACCTGGATGATGATGACTCATCTCTTCGTACCGGCTCGGCTTGTCTTGAATTTAAAAATTAAAATAAAATATTAAATATTATAATTGAGGCCCTTAGAATAAAAGGGGTATAAGTACAAAGATTATAGTTTTGAGATAATTGCATTTAAAGTTTATTGAACTTTAAAAAGTCGCCAAAAAAGATAGGAAATAGTTGTATCTTGGTCTATATGTAGTATTGGTAATTGTGTCTTAAATTTTTTTTATTTTTTTGAAATTTGAAATATTTTTGTAAAAAATTTTACACGGTACAAGTGCACTTGCATCCGTTTTATTGTAAACATATTTCTGCTTTCAGATACATAGTATTTCTACTCGCTAATAGAGGGCGCACAAAGCCTGAAAATCACTTGTTCCTATTTTTTTCCAAGCAAATATGAACTTTAGGTAGCCATTAATGCACTTATCTCAGATTTGCTTAAATGTGTACTTATACCCCTTTTATTCTAAGGGCCTCAATTATTAGGAAAGTTATCGGCGTTGTTGCCAGATTTGGCGTAAAGTATTATTTCCATTAGCTTACATTTTTGACCGAGAGAGGCCGATGCAGTCAATCATGATATCCTTCTAGGGTAGTCTTCGCTCTTAACTAAGTATAGGAAAAGTAACTATCTATATACTTTTATAGATGTACATATATGTACACCATATATTCTAATTATGTATATGTACATTAGTATATGTATTCATATTTATAAATTCAAAAAGTAATTGATGGTACTTGTTTTAATTTTAAAGTCTGTCGATTTGATTAATTTCTTGGAAATTTCGGATAATGCGGAGGCATAGCAAGAATCATTTCGGATAAACCGGTTCATGGTTCGTTTTGGATAATGCGGAGTTTGCATAATCGGGTTTCGGATAATCGGGAGTATCTACACTGTGTATTTGGCTGTTGTGAATTATTTAAGGAAATATTTATTATCAACAGCAAATAAACTTTTATCAAGATCAATAAAAAGTAATTAATTTGATATTAAAATCAGTAAACCTTATTTTACTGCACAAAAAAGTTTTTTAATTCTGTAACAATTTCTTGGAGGGCGGAGTCTCAGAGGCCTTCTTTACGAACCGCCACTGTGATAAACACACTAATGCCCTTTAAAATCGTACATATCTTCCGTATGGCCAAGACGTCAAGGACAAAGCTAAGTTTTAATCAAAATTCCGGCCACCCACTCTTTCCCACACGATTTTCCCACGCCCCGGCAATAACCCTAACATCCTTGAGGTGGGGAAGAGGCAGTGGTAATCTCATTTCGATAGCCGGTCGTCGGCGTCGCGTCGGTCACGGGCAAAAGGCTCAATAGAAGAGGAGCGTGGGAAAGAAATTGTACGGGTGCATTGCTTAAAGTTATCAAATATAAGTATAAGTAGTTGATTTTTGGATAATCCTACTGTAGGTTAAAAGTTGATATGTATATTATTATAAATGTTAAAGCTTACTTAAAATATATGAGAAAGTATTAGTAGTGAGAACTAAAAGAGCTGTAATAAATCGAAAATAATATGTACATCGAGTGAGTGCAGGGATGAAAAAACTTAGAAAAAGTAATTTGCGGGAGATTAACCCTAAAATATATTTATTTTACAGATAGACTAAACATAATATATAGCAGTCTTTATAACATTCTTCAATTTGATCTGATAAATATAATTCCTCAGAGATGAAGGTCTACAACAAATTATAAGGCGCGTCAATATATGATGGGTGGGTATTTTTTGAAATTGTAAAGGATTGAAGGGGTTTACTCAGAAAACACCAGGTTTGTTGGCAGTTTTGGAGGAATTCAAGAATTTTAAAATTAAAAGACGTTATATGGGGGAATAGAAGTCACTTTTAAATAACAAGTTTTGGGGAAGTCCATACGTTTTTTAAGTATTCCTTGATCACAAAAAGACTTGAAGTATTTTATGAAGGGGTTTGAAACGCGTTTTGACGGATTTCGATAAAAAGAATCGGGCAACATATTGTTTGGGAAAGTTTTACCCTCGGGTTAACGACTGTTAACGCCACCCTGTAGCGATCTCATCAAGCGTTTTGTGGTTGGGTTATTGTTTACTTTCGGTACTAATTGAAAATAAATACACTTTACATAATTGTTAACATTGAAATATTTTTCTTATTTAGTATTTTTCATAAATATAGTTTTGTTTTCTTCATTCCCTTTTAAAAGGATAATATTTGGCATATTAAAAGAAATTCAAATATGGCATCACTAAAACATAAACACACACACTGTGCACGTATATAATTGTCAAAAAGTTAAACATTGAACAGGGCCGTTTTTAAAGCTACAACAATAACAAGAGCGACTAAGTCACGACAAATTAAAGCTAGAATTCAAATACAGTAGACTCCCGATTATCCGATAAACCCGATTATGCGAACTCCGCATTATCCGAAACGGCCCATGAACCGGATTATCCGAAATGATTCTTGCTATGCCTCCGCATTATCCGAAATTTTTAAGAAATTAATCAAATCGACAGACTTTAAAATTAAAACAAGTACCAATTACCTCTTTCTTGAATTTATAAATATGATAACATGCTAATGTACATACATAAGTATTAGAAGATGTATGTACTATGTACAAGTACATAGATACAGTTACTTTATTTCCTATAGTTAATGATTTTCCTCAATCTCCGCATTATCCGAAATCGGTCCGAATGTCCGATCCACATTATTTCGGATAATCGGGAGTCTACTGTAAATTAAAAACAGGCATGCAACGATACACATTTTTGACTACTGAATGTGAACTCATAATACTATTGCTAAATAAGATACAACCACGCGTCGGTTTAACGTCACGTCGAGACCTGATTTGCACGGCCAGTCAATCGAACCTCAAACGGTTAATTATGACTCTTGAGCTTTTCCATAGCGACAAACAGAGTATTGTGGTCTCTCAATGATGCCATGCGCAACATCGTACAAAATTGGTTCCCCAACTGGTTTAATTTTATTATCTTTAGTAATAGTATCGACGTGACCTTGCTGGAAAATTTTGGTGAGCTTGGTCTCGAGCCACCAGTTTTAACCAATAAGGACTGAGCTGTCTAAATGTTAATCGGTGACCACAAGTCGAGGTTTGTTTTGTTTTGATCTATTTTACCCGAGGCTCTCTCCTTAAAGACTTCCCAGCACCTGAAACCGTCCTTCCAAAACTTATTTCTTGATCACAAGTGATTTAAAAAAAAGAATGTTTCTCCTTTCCAACAGTTCCTTCTAATAAAAATGATACTACTTTTACATTGCCCCTCGTAAATAAAGAATCGCAGGGAAAATGACATTTCGATTAAAGTCGATGTTGCCAACATAAGAAAACTTAGAAATAGTATACCATGCACATAATATTCTTTGGGTTTCTAGAGGGTTATAAAGTTATTTAACTATTTAACAACACAATATATTTTTTATATAAAGATTTATCATTTAAAGTTCATGCTACCTTAAGAAAATGGTTAAAAATATTAAGTAAACATCAATTTGGGTTGGCCAGACTGTCGGAAAAAATCAAGTTGTAAACAGGTGTTTTAACAAACGGAGAAATAGTTAACATGAACATGGCAGAGAAAAAGAAGGGGATATAAACAGCTTTTGGTTCTCACGTACCGCGGTAGCCGTGAAGAGTGTCTTCTAGTCACGCAGTGTGTTTGTAATGAAATGAGTAGTTTATTAAAATGTACCAAATCATCTTGTGTTGAGAGAAAGTTCCGTGTTTCGTGGTTGTAGTGCAGCCAGGGATTTGTACTACTAAGAAGAATATGCATGGTCTCTCCATGAGTTTACGGTAGGTAGGCTTTAAAGGGTATTTAGATAAAATGCCCCATCAATACGGACTACCCGGTATAGCTCATGCTCAATCACCACCAACTCCCCCACCGCAACATGGGGCCATGTACCCCCGATTTTCGGGAGCTGTGGTACCAGGAGGTTATAGAGGAGAGGATAGACGTCTAACTAGAGAAGCCATGGAAAAATACCTCCGGGAGAGATCAGACATGGTTATTGTTATCTTACATGCAAAAGTTGCTCAGAAATCATATGGTAATGAAAAACGGTTTTTCTGTCCACCACCTTGTATTTACCTCTTTGGTGATGGTTGGAGATTACGTCAGGAGCAAATGCTTCGTGAAGGAGAATCGGAACAAGCCTCTCAACTTTGTGCCTTCATAGGAATTGGAAATTCAGATCAGGATATGCAACAGTTAGACTTAAACAATGGAAAGCAGTACTGTGCAGCAAAGACACTTTATATTTCAGACTCTGATAAAAGGAAACATTTTATGTTGTCAGTGAAAATGTTTTATGGGTCGGGGCATGATATTGGTGTGTTTCATAGTAAAAGGATTAAAGTTATTTCTAAACCGTCCAAAAAAAAGCAAAGTCTTAAAAATGCCGACCTGTGTATAGCAAGTGGTACTAAAGTGGCGTTATTTAATAGATTAAGGTCACAAACTGTATCAACTAGGTATTTACATGTAGAAAATGGACATTTTCATGCAAGTTCAACTCAGTGGGGTGCTTTTACCATTCATCTACTGGATGACAATGAGTCTGAAAGTGAGGAATTTCAAGTGAGGGATGGTTATATACATTATGGAGCCACTGTCAAATTAGTTTGCTCAGTGACGGGTATGGCATTACCACGTCTTATTATAAGGAAGGTGAGTACCTAAATAAAATATATAAACTAAGGTTAGTTTATTTTCAATAATATGCTAATATAATAATATAAGATGGAGATAAGGTACTTTAAGTACCAAGTCAATTAATTTTCATATTTTTGTTGTATTCATAAAAAGGCAGTAGGTACCTACACAGTACACACCTCATTTTAATATACATACATACCTACCTCAATATATACCTTTGACTTCTTTATAATAAAATAATTTTAGTAACTGTGTGCACCATGTATGTATTGAGGAATTGAAAAGCTGGTATTTTCGGTGCACAATTTTATTATTGATTTGCAGACCTCAAGAGTCATCAGCACTAGTGCCTCTTTGTCAGGCATAACACATGGTTTTAAACAGTAAATCAAAAATTTTTAATGTGTTAAGTTTAACTGTAATGTTTCACTGCTGGTAATGCTGGTTGTATTTCCAACTGTGTTTGGTACCTGGCTCTCATGATGACCCCTGATGTCTGTACTCTGCTACCTAATCAATAATAAAATTTAGCACCAAAAATACAAGCTTTTCAATTCTTTATAATAAGTCATAGAGAGTTACCTATGTACCATCTTGCCAAGAATAAACTGGGACAGTAGAATTCTAGTAGTAGGGTACATAGCTCCTATCTAAAAGATATATAAGATACAAAATTTTGCTTAGCCAAAAGCACAGTAAATATTTTTGGTCATTCCTAAGTCATTTGCGATCTCTCAATTGCTAGTAAATTAAAGCTTTTGGTTCAGTTGTTAACACAGGCATTAAAAAAAATTATTGACATTGTCAGTCACCAAATTAAAAGAAACTGACAATTTCATAAAAAGCTAATAGGGTTAAACTATATTTTGCTGTCCCATTTTTTTTTTCGGCACAATTACATGTTCTTTAGGAATAGGTCTACCACTTTAAATTCTTACCTTTTAAAGTAAATAAATGGAAATATTTTTTACCCATAATTAATCTAATTCCACTCATTATATTATATTTCATTTAAAGAGTTTATGATTGGTACCTAATGCCCTTATTTTATGCCAGCCTCCATAGTTGAATGTTGTTTTTAAATAATAATAAGTAGGTAGTACTGATTTCTCTATATTTTAAAGTCCACATTCCAAAAATTCTCAAGAATATGTTGCATTTTCGAGAAATACTTAAATTATTTATATAATTTAATTACTTATTAGGTATGTAATGCCTTTATAAATTGTAAATTATAATGTAACACAAAACTACAACTAACAGGACCTTAACCAAAAACGTGTTTGAGTTTTGTTTTTAGTTTTCATATATTTTTCCGAGTATTTTTCCCAATTTTTTCTTCGTGTTGTACCCTCGGTTGTACCTTAATAATTTTGTTATTTAAAGTTCTATATTTTCCCTTTTACCCCTACTTACATTAAAAAAAAAATAGCAATTAAGAGGTGTTTACTATTTTCTGACCTTAATAATTATCCAGAAAATGACATGGTAGGTAATCCAGAAAATGACATGGTAGGTACTAGGTACCGCTCAACATTTTTGATAAAAATATTTTTTCATTTCCTCTTGCTCCTACCCTGCTCTTAATTTTTTTTTTATTTGATGGTCTAAATTAGTTTTTTGTCCGCTTTTTGACTGTAATATCTCTATTTTGTCTATCTATTCTTTCTAATTCCATACCAGAAATAAACATTATTGATAAAAATATTATTTTTATTTCCTCTGTCCTACTCCACCCCCTTCTTAATATTAATATTTATATTGCTCTTTTATATCATATTTTCGTCAAAAATGTTCAGTCGTATGTCAAAAGAAACAATTTTGAACAACAAAATCCCGCTAAACGATATTTCAAAACTGATTTTCTCTGAATCCACACAAACAATTTTGTAAAAACCTGTTTCATATTCAGCGGCAAATATAATTTTTTTCAGCGAATCGACAATCCAATGTTCATTTCTGAATGTTTTTATGACAATAAAGAGATTATGATTATTATTATTATTATTATCCGGTTTCATGCATTAGCGAGCCCTGAGATTTTAGCGTCTGAAAAATCGATTAGCGGGATTTTGTTGGTAGGCAAAATGTCACCAATATTGTTTTGTGGAGGGTGAAATAATATTTTTTTTTTAAATGTTTAGTAACATATCATTTTCAGGGTTATTTATTTATAATATCAACAACTTATATAAGTAAGTTAATTATAAATACATATTCCCAATTCTAAGAGCTTACCTACTTATAAGCTATAGGTAGGTACTTAGTAATTTAATATTAAGTATTCAAAGTCAAAGTTGCTTAAAGAATAACAATATTCTACAATTAGGTACTGTAACTGCCTAATTAACTCAATTCTTAATTTTAATATAAATTCTCCTCAATATTATTTATTAAAATGAGAGCGGTGAGTTTCTATACAGATTTGTCCTCGGTGCTGAAACATAAAACAGATGTGCAGAATCTAGTATGGCTTATGGCTATCTTAAATGGAAGCGGTCCTAACAACTCTTTGCTATTGATCATATTTATAAGTAATTTATATAGGAAAACAATACCCATCTCCACCTATAACACTCTCAAAGATGGAATGCCAAACTTCCCAAAAGCTTCTGATCGGTACCTCTTGGTGGATAAGTTGAAAATGACTTATAATATTATAAGAGACGAATTTTTGTGAATTCTAAATAGTAGGTACATGCATATTAAAGTTTTGTAACTACCAGCGACTTATAAAATGTGATTGTATGGCACTAATATTTTTAAAGAGAGCGCTGGCAGTTCTGTTATCAATATGTCCAATAAAACTTAACTTAGCAGAACATCGTGTAGTTTTTTTTTTTTTAATAAGGACAAAATTAATTTTTCCACAACTAAGTAATTAACGACAAATTAGAGGCAAACTTTACGCTACTAACATTTGCAAAAAACAATTTTTTTCTTTTATTGTTTTGCTAAGTTCATAATATGAAGTTAGCAGAACATCGCGTAGTTTTTTAAAAATAAGAACGACAAAATTAATTTTTCCACAACTAATTAACGACAAAATAGAGGCAAACTTTACGCTACTAACATTTGCGAAGAACTATTTTTTTCTTTTGTTGTTTTGCTAAGTTCATATGAAGTTAGCAGAACATAGTGTAGTTTTTTAAAAATAAGAACGACAAAATTAATTTTTCCACAACTAATTAACGACAAAATAGAGGCAAACTTTACGCTACTAACATTTGCAAAAAACTATTTTTTTCTTTTATTGTTTTGCTAAGTTCATATGAAGTTAGCAGAACATCGTGTAGTTTTTTAAAAATAATAACGACAAAATTAATTTTTCGACAACTAATTAACGACAAAATAGAGGCAAACTTTACGCTACTAACATTTGCAAAGAACTATTTTTTTCTTTTGTTGTTTTGCTAAGTTCATATGAAGTTAGCAGAACATCGCATAGTTTTTTAAAAATAAGAACGACAAAATTAATTTTTCCACAACTAATTAACGACAAAATAGAGGCAAACTTTACGCTACTAACATTTGCAAAAAACTATTTTTTTCTTTTATTGTTTTGCTAAGTTCATATGAAGTTATCAGAACATCCCTTAGTTTTTTAAAAATAAGAACGACAAAATTAATTTTTCCACAACTAATTAACGACAAAATAGAGGCAAACTTTACGCTACTAACATTTGCAAAAAACTATTTTTTTCTTTAATTGTTTTGCTAAGATCATATGAAGTTAGCAGAACATCGCATAGTTTTTTAAAAATAAGAACGACAAAATTAATTTTTCCACATCTAATTAACGACCAAAAAACGGCAAATTTTCGATAATAAAAAAATTGATTGGCCGAAGTTGTTTCGCTAACTTCATATACATATTTCTGTACACTTTTCTATATTTATATTTAAATTATGCTCCCTACACCAACGCACAACCAAATTCAAGTCATTCTGCAGTATCCTTACACCAAATTCACTTACAATAGTTTGAAAGAGTAATTAGTTAAGTACAAAATATTTATTTTAATTTTTAGGGCATTACAATTGATTCTCAATTCTAATACTTAACTTACAAGTAGTACAATCTTCAACTCGTTTGTAGGTGGATAAGCAACAGGCCCTTTTAGAAGCTGATGACCCTGTGTCACAACTTCACAAATGCGCTTTCTACATGAAAGATACGGAAAGAATGTACCTTTGTTTATCTCAAGAAAGGATAATTCAGTTCCAAGCCACGCCATGCCCGAAAGAACCGAACAAAGAAATGATCAATGATGGAGCCTGTTGGACAATTATTTCCACTGATAAGGCTGAATATCAGTTTTATGAAGGCATGGGCCCTGTTAGGTATGTATTGTATTGGTCATCTACCATCTACAGTCAATGTGTGATTAGTATAGAGAGTAGTAGACATTTTTACATACATTACATAGATTACGTCGACAATTCATCCAACTATTATCTAGTTTCTTAAATTCATTTGTCTATTTACTTAATATTCTTTTATTTTATTTTGAATTATTGGAACCTATTTGATTTAAAAAATATTTTTTGTAGATGATTTTAATAACATTTTTATATCATTTTTCCTCATCAATTTATTCATATTTAAAGTTTGCGGCGGGAGGGGAGGATAGATCTCTGTACCCCTCACCCTTAAATACGCGGGTCATACAATTTTATTAATATTCCAATAATGCCCCCAGCCTCCTGTTGGTATTGTCCTAGGCTACACGCCCCACCACCCTCCACGGACTTGGCGCCTCTGACTGCAGATACAAAAATAATACACGCTACACTTTGATATATTACTGTTTGCACGGTTTTGGTTTCCAACATTTCCGAGACGTCATTTTTCATACTAACTAAACCTTTTTTTTTTCGTAAACGTAGTCAATTAAATTTAAAAAAAGTTAATATGCATTGGAATATAAAGAATTAAGACTAGGAATTGTTACTGGAATTATCATGTTAATTTTATTTATTTTTATTTTTTCAGATCTCCTGTCACGCCTGTTCCTATAGTTCACAGTCTCCATTTGAATGGCGGCGGGGATGTTGCCATGTTAGAATTGACAGGTGACAATTTTTCACCATCCTTGCAGGTATGGTTTGGCGACGTCGAAGCGGAAACAATGTATAGATGTCAAGAAAGCATGTTGTGTGTGGTTCCTGACATATCACAGTTCAGAGGGGAATGGTTGTGGGTAAGTGTTTTTGAGATATGACATCATTCCAGTTTTTTATATGTAGATTTTTACCAATGACGATCTAGCCACATAGTTCTTACAACTCTATTTATTTTTAAAATGTATTTATCTATTTAGAGAAGGCACATATGGGAAAAACCTTCAGTTAAAAAGAGACACCTAACCACTCCTACATTTCTACTGAAAGGGGGGATATGGGTGTGGTGTGGCCGAGTCGACGTATCGATTGCTCCCATAGCTGCTTCGACCGCGTGTTCTAAAGAATGGAAGGTGGCCGGTAGGGGATAGCGTGTTCTCTGTTTAACGTGTTAAACGCTACTAATTATCTCCGTCTGATGCGTTTATATCGGCGCCCTAGGTTCGAGTTTGCCAATAGTGTATAAAATGATCACATAAAAGGTTACCTGTTAAATATCGGAAATGTCATTGTGTATTTTTGGATACCAGCACTAGAAGACGAGCGTTATTCAGTGTTGTGACTTTATGCATTGCGTTCGTAAACGTATTACTGATTTTTCCCTTTTATTGCAGGTTCGCCAACCCACCCAAGTACCAGTTTCCTTAGTTCGCAACGATGGTATCATTTACGCAACTGGTTTGACATTTACTTATACCCCAGAACCGGGCCCGAGACCGCATTGTACACCAGCCGACGATATTATGAGGCAAAACCAAAGAAGCACTGCCGTGGCGCAAGTGCAAAATCCGTCAGCGATGGCGGAATCCGGGTGGAATCTTCACTGATCAAGATAATAGGTTTGATTTTATTTTGAGCTATTTTGAACAAACGTTGTTGAGGCATTGGATGTTTTCACATCGTTCCGGGTTCACCCAGGATATTTAAGTTGTAACAGTATTCCCGATAACTTTTTTTTTGAGGTCAAAACACAACACAAGCAGTTTTTGTTAACACTCAGCATGCTTTTCTGTGCAAAAATATCAATATTCGGAATAACAGTCCTGAAATGATATCAGTCCTTTGTAATTCTTGCATAGTTCTTGTTTCTAATGAGAGTATACATCAGTTCGGCCATCAATCTTTTAAATTTGCCCTTACACGATCAGTATTACTGTCATTCCCTGATCAAGCCTGTTAGTCTGAATGGTAGTGTAAGGTCGCTATAGATTGTTGAATCCTTTTTACCGTGATCTATATATACAGGGTGTTATGGAATTGCCTATATATTTAACCTTCGAAGAAAAAATATTTTTTAATGTCGCTTTGCTTTAATAAGTGAGAAAATTCACCTTTTGTGTTTTTGATCCCGACGCCTTCACTGCCTTACCCACGTGCGTTTGTTTTGATTGTGAACCGTCAAACTAAAAGAAGGTCAGTGACTTTACAATGTTGCATGGCAGTGACCTACTAAAGAAGAGTTCACTGACCTTATGTCATTAGATATATTCAAACTTTTTTGTAATTAAAATTAAATAAACATACCTCAGCAAGAATCCCTAAAAACTGGCATAAAAACCATCGAAAATCGAATATGCGATTCACACTTTGCAAATTATCCCGTATTTCACAACAAAAACAACACGTTACTTAAGCAAGTCCACAATGAAAATCCTTTGTTTAATTATTTACTTCATATGAAATCCTTATGCAAACATTTGTTTTTGTTCATATTTCTCTTTTTTCTGCAATAAAACCGACAAAAACCTTTCGTTATTCCCCCAACGCAAACACGTTTAAGCTGTCAATTACCTACAGTTACAAAGTACGCCGCTAGCGATGGCGCTGATTCATTAAGTTAGTGATGTTCAATGTGTATCGTTGCTTTTCTAAACATCGGTGTTTTGTTACCGATGTTCGATATTTTTCCAACGATAATAAGGGTCACAAACAACGATGAAAGCATCGATGTTTAACCTTCGATGTTTGACACAGTGTTTTAGTATTTGACGCCACCTTTTTATTGAGAAATTACTTTGGTGAGGCGGAGGTTCAGCACGCCAGGGACTGGCGGAACAAAACATTGATGAACCTCGCTCATCACTAATTTAATTTGCAGTTATGGTCAAAAGCATTGAGTCACCCAGCAATGCACCAAGAATGTAATCTTGGAACAAAAAATAACTTTTTCGTTTATTGTTCGTGTATTATGTAAAAACGTGTTTTTATTTAGTCTAGTTGTCTTCGTGAAACGCGGGGTTGTGATTTTCTCCGTGAAATAACATCTTTTAAAAAAAATGCGGTCGTTAAAAGTCAAAGGAGACACAGCAGTTTTCCACACTATCATGAGTCTCGAGATTTTTGGCGAGTTCCTCTTTTAGAATGTAAGATATTAAAAACTGGTAAATAGGCACGGTTACTAGTGGTAAATAAATTTGAGTACCTATTTTACTTTATGTTAGGCTGCTGATGATTCTATATTTATTTTATTATTTTTATTTAGCTAAAAAGTGAAGCAATTAAATAGTTTCTTGTTTACTAAACATAAACAACTGATGCATTAGTTCATCTAAACCCTTATGTTTTATTTACTGTACACATGATTTTGACAGTTTGATATTTGGCAACGTTGCGATATCCATCTCTCTCATTCGCAAGGCTAGGTTTTTACTCGTATCTCTCACTCTTTTACATTGAGAAGTTCATGGCTTTTATTCATTGGCGTCGGGCTTATTTTAGGGGTCCTTACCCCAATTTTTAGATGGTCGATTTAAAAAAAAACTATGCAGTGTTTTTCTAGGAGAGTCACCCATTTAAATATACTTGGACAATTCCATAACACGCTGTACCGGGTGTCCCACTAAGAATGGCTGTTGGCCGTATCTCGGAAACTACTGGGCATAGAAACTCAGGAAAAAAAAATTATAACTAAAGTGGTCATGAGAAAATCCTGGAAAAAATTTTCAAGTTCCGCATTTTGCCGCAAGAGGGCGTAATTGAAAAGTAAATTTTAAAAGTTTACATATCTCCGAAAATTTCACATTAAGGTATATCTTTGATAACACCATTGAAAAGCTTGGACAATTATGCATCATTTTGGTCTTATGCTCATTGGCTGTTGAAAGTGTAATCAGTTAAATCGCTGTAACTTATAAACGACTTATCCGATTTTAGCAAACTAAAGACTGTTTGGAAGAGAAATGTATGCACTTTCACCAATCGTATTTAGTTGTCCATAATAGTTCTAAAAAAATGCTAGAGGGCGCAATTTGTAATAATAACACATTTTTTGATTTTACTCCGAATAAATAAATCATATGGTATAATTATGATACCATAATCGAAAAGTAGATTAAATTTGCTAGAACAAATATTAAAACCGCAGCTCGATATCTCCGTTCGTTTCAGCGTTATCGCCAATAGAATAATGTTTAAAAGTAAGCGATTATATATTTTTAAGAAAAAAAGTGGGACGCCACTGATATTTTTTCATGTGGATATTATTTCTGATTAGCCTGGTCAATTCTGCATAAAAATGGTCTCTTGCGTTTTTCTCCTCAGGCACACCGTTCTTAATTAAAATAATTAAATTAAATTAGACAGGCGGAAGTGAAGGTGGTCATTTCCAACAATTTTTATAAAACTAAATTTTTCATTATCAATGTTAATAATGATAATAATAAATAGTAGAGCTAATTTATTTTAATTAAGAACGGTGTGCCTGAGGAGAAAAACACAAGATACCATTTTTATGTAGAATTGACCAGGTTAATCAGAAATAATATCCACATGAAAAAATATCAGTGGCGTCCCACTTTTTTTCTAAAAAATATATAATCGCTTACTTTTAAACATTATTCTATTGGCGATAACGCTGAAACAAACGGAGATATCGAGCTGCGGTTTTAATATTTGTTCTAGCAAATTTAATCTACTTTTCGATTATGGTATCATAATTATACCGTATGATTTATTTTTTCGGAGTAAAATAAAAAAATGTGTTATTATTACAAATTGCGCCCTCTAGCATTTTTTTTTAGAACTATTATGGACAACTAAATACGATTGGTGAAAGTGCATACATTTCTCTTCCAAACAGTCTTTAGTTTGCTAAAATCGGATAAGTCGTTTATAAGTTACAGCGATTTAACTGATTACACATGCAACCGCTTCCCCCCTTTTATTAAAGTCGGTAGCCAATGAGCATAAGACCAAAATGATGCATAATTGTCCAAGCTTTTCAATGGTGTTATCAAAGATATACCTTAATGTGGAAATTTCGGAGATATGTAAACTTTTAAAATTTACTTTTCAATTACGCCCTCTTGCGGCAAAATGCGGAACTTAAAAATTATTTCCAGGATTTTCTCATGACCACTTTAGTTATAATTTTTTTTTTCCTGAGTTTCTATGCCCAGTAGTTTCCGAGATACGGCCGAGAGCCATTCTTAGTGGGACACCCGGTATATTATATACGATTCTTGTTCACAAAGAGGCGGGATTTTTCGCTGGAATTGTTATACAGTAAGACAGAAATGTAAACAACAATGTTATATTTGTGGCACCTACTTTACAACTTATTAAATAGGAACGTGCCACTTGGCTTCCACTATTTTCACAGAGCACTTTATCCCTTAAAAAATACAAAACTGTGACGTGTAACTTTACATAAGGTTTTAAACGTTTCCTTTGCGATGCTAACATTGGATTGATACCTAATGTTTAGTATTATGTGTAATTATAGGAAGTCACAAGACTCGCATGTCAAGATTTAATCTAACAAAGGTTTTTGTTCTACAATGTCTTTTCGTAAACATGGAACGACAACTGTATTTTAATATATTTTCTCGTTACAAGGATATAATGATTACAGATTATCTCCATGCCATGAACACAACACATATGATATAATAACATAAAAATCACGATGCATAGTTTTCAATTTTAATAATATTTAAATAAAAGATTTTTACAATTTTTAGTAATATTCAGATTTGAGTTCAGAGTTTGATTTTATAAGTGATCACAAAACTTTGAGTTAAAATATTTAAGATATATATTGTGATAGTTTAAGTTCTGAAATATAAAAAAGATATTTATATTTCCAGTATTTTTTTAGTTTGGTAAGTTATTAATTGTCCCTAAAAATGACAAGAAATGAATCTGACTTCAAAATTTTTAATGATAAAAAATAGTTTGATGTACTACTTCCTTTAGAAAATAGTCGTCGGCCCAACGACCATTGCATTGACAAGTTGCGACGCAATTAGCGTATTACTTATGAAAACTTTGCATTTTTGTATAAATATCTCTCTCTATTGAGGCGTTTTACACTTAGAAAATTAAACCTATTATAGAATTAGCAATAAACAAGTTTGTGATTACTTATCATATTTTTGTCTATCAACAGAGTATTCTTCATAAACGAAAGGATTTTTCTCTAAGATGAACCGTTCCAATGTTACAGTCTGTCAAAGTCTGAAAATGCCATATCTTAAACGTCAATATCTCAAAAACAAGGGAATTTAGACATATGGAATTTTTTATAAAATTAATGTTTTATTTTTGATTAGGAAAATAATCCTACTACAATATTATTAATGATATTATACTGCCCCAATTCATCTGAGCTACTTTTTTAGAAGGTAATTACAAAAATAGTTTTGACTTGCTGCCATTCTTTAAATTGATTTGGTGACTAGAAGTAATAATCCATCGTTTTGCCAGATCTTTATTTTTAGGCAACCCAAAGTATTTTATATCTGTGCCTTTCTTGGTTTGAAAATAAGGAGTTTGGAAAGAAAGCTCTATCTTCCTTCTTAAATTTATTAAAAATTAAAACTAGTGCCTACGCGTTTCGGCCAAAAGGACCGTCATCAGGACTTGAGGCAATAAGGTCCAAAAACACAAAGACTAAGTAGAGCGCACTTTGGTCAATTAAAAATTAATTAACACTAAAAAACACTGATATAAGTTACATTTTTTAAAAAATATCTGACAGAAAACAATTAAAATAACATCATGATTGTTGTCAGAGGTACGTACAACTGGCAGTTAATTGACCAAAGTGCGCCCTACTTTGTCTTTGTGTTTTGGACCTTATTGCCTCATGTTCTGATAATGGCCCTTTTGGCCGAAACGCGTAGGCACTAGTTTTAATTTTTAATAAATTTAAGAAGGAAGTTAGGGCTTTCTTTTCAAACCCCTTATTTACAATGTCCCTTCTGGAGAGTAGTTACGACTTCGTTTCTTGGTTTGGTTGCAATTTATTCAATTCGCCACAGCACAGTTTGGCATTGTCAATATCCAAAAGCCTACACAATTTTACAATGAGTATAAAACGGCAGAGAAAGAATACAGCGGCATTCGTTTTTTTGCTACTTGCTTTTCTAGTTTTGTTCGGCCAAATACGTAACAGAGTCGATAAATATCGCTTAGTTAATTATTATCAGTACCCTATATAACTACCCGAACTCGAACTGAAAATAAAAAAACAACAACAGCCACAGAAAAAAATTTTACTGCTTTTTATGTGAGGTTAGAACCGTCACTCGCATCAAATGGTTACTGAGCTCGCGTCTCTCGCATGTGACGACATGCGCAGCGATGTTTAAATTTCTTGCTTGCTGATCGGCATACCGTTGTAGGTGTATCGTGGTTAAAAGTAGACCATTCTAAATAACAGAAACAATAAATGTTATTACAACACACCGGTTTTGGAAAAAGTGTGTAATGGACAGGTATGCTAATTTATCAGGTTTAATTTTCTAAGGTTTTGCACTTGTATTTTAGAAGCTGTTAATTAATTTCGCAAACCGTTATTTGTATTTCAGATTTGTCAATTATAGTTCAGAAAATAGCATTTGTATTCACATAGTGTTAAATTGTATCAAATGTATTTCACACAAGATTAACTCTATAATGTATGTGTGAAAAAAGGCATTTGAAAAAGTTGTTTGTTTTAATGCCTTCTATACGCAGCTAAAAAAGAAGTATCAACTTAGGAATCACCCTATATTTACAAAAAAGACTCCTCACAAAGCTTATGTGAAATGGCTTTCGGCTAATTTTTCTGACTTTTTAGTATTTTGTAGATCTTGACGTCCTGATTAAAAGTATCCCTGGCCATAATCCGATCCTATGACTAGTTTTTGAGTTATGACCTTTTAAAGTTGACATCTTACTATGGGATTTATTGCATTGTTTTCACTCGTTTCTTAAAAACAATTACTTTTTTTTTTATTAGTGGAAAATTAGGCCTTTTCGTTCACTTATATGTAAATAAAATATATATGGAATGTTGAATAATTTATAGGCGAAATAAATAATTAATAATATTTAAAAATTATGAAAATCCAAAAAAAAAAGGTATAACCCATTTTTTGAATTTTGAAAACAAACGGCTTAATATTGTTCATATTTTAATATCTTGTAGTGCCAATCTTAAGGAGGAAAATAAATGGGCATAGGTTAATGTAGAGTGTATTGACTGGTATTTTATTTCTCAAAAAAATTAAAATTTACCTGATTACGTAATTAACAAACATATTAATTTGTTAGAATTGATTCATTAATTTATTACCGAAGCTGTAACATTTTTTACAATAATAATTGTTTAATACATCCGATGATTTGTAGGTTTATCCAGTTTATATTTACTTAAAAAAAAAAAATTTTTTTTATCAAATGACAAAATATTATTCTTAAATTATAAATTATTTTTTGGTAGAATTTTTACCATAGCTCTTATACAAGACGCATTTAAAATACCGAGTCATAATAAAATTATTTTTTTTTGTTTTAATCTTATGATTATATTTATGATTATATATTAAGGGTTTTTGGATTTTCATAATTCTTAGGTTATTATTATTAGTTATTTAATCCGTCTACAAATTATTTAACATATTGTACATATTTTATTTCCATATACGTGAAAGAAAAAAGGCCTCTTTTTCCCCCAATAAAGAAAAAAAAATAGTTTATAGTTTTTAAGAAACAAGTTAAAACTCCAGACAATGCAGAAAATTTCAAAGTACGACGTTGCCAACTTTAAAAGGCCATAACTCAAAAACTAATCATAGGATTAAATTACTGCCATGAACACTTTTAATTAGGATGTCAAGATCTACAAGATACTAAGAATTTAGAGAAATGAGCCGAAAGCCATTTCCCATAAGTTTTGTGAGGGGTCCTTTAACTGGATTTTAATGTTTCTGAAGATACTGTGAATAATTAACTATTATAACAAAATGATGTCGCAATACCTATTTACGATTATATATTTTTTTAAATCTTGAAAGCCTCCTCAATCGGTTTGACCATTTCCTAACTACATATACTATGCACAAGTTATGCTAAAAGACTTGTATTGTGTTTTTATCGACCAGGTTAGTTAAAGTTGACGTAGAATTATTAGCATAAATAGCGCTTAACTTAATTGGATCCTCATTATTTCATTTGCAAAAAATAAGCAAGTAAACAAATTAATAAAATACATGATATTAACAGATATAATTTTTTGCGCAAAAAATATGCTATGTTAATGTTTTTTTTAGCTAAACCAACGAATTTTCTAAATAAGGAGACAGATCTTTTTGTATATAGATATTAGAAATACGAGTGCATTAAGACAAATATTGTTTAATTTCGTGTTGTATATAATTTATAGAGATATTACAGTATTTTTATTGAGACATATTAGAGTGTGTGTGAGTTGTGAGTATGTATGTGGATTGTATTGTATTGTGAAACGCGTTGAGCAACATTTTTTAAAAATATATCTATTTATTTGACACCAAAGTAATTTTATGTTTTATTTTACCCTAGGCTTGTTATAACATGTTTTAAATAGGAAGAAAAAGTTTTAAATTTTCTTGTCTCGTCGTTTACTGGTCTGGTCTAGTATTATAACTAATAAGATATCCGATTGGTGCATTTAGTGTTTGGCATATTATCTTACCTGGTTTTTCTTACGAAATTTTGACTGAAACTGCTTTAAATAAATTATTAATATATTTTGACAAAAAGGCGTTATCAGTTTCTTTTGACATTTGTTTCAAATTAACAAAAAAAATTTCCGACGTTTCAACACCCCTGACGTGCGCCACTGTTTGTTATATTTGAGGTGACCTCTTTAGGTTTTTTTTAATACCGACCTGTATATTCGTAATTTAGTTTTCAGTACGTCATACTTCATACTCCAAAAAGTAGTCAAATGTACCGATCAGCTGATCGATGATAAATTACTGAATGACTAGTTTTTAAGTTATGCCTTTTTAAAGTTGGCAACTTCTTACTTTGGATTTTCTGCATTGTCTGGAGCTTTCACTTGTTTCTTAAAGACTATTAGCTTTTTTATATTTTTTAGTGGTCGAAAATTAGGCCTTAAGTTTTCTTTCACTTATATGTAGGTGTCCGGATTACTGGAGTTACTTAAAAAAAAAAAATTTTGAAAATGCAAACAACTCAGAATTTGTCAAAACCGTAGTGTTTATTATAAAATCGAATACCTACATATATATATAAAAGAGAACGAAAAAAGAATTTCTACATACGTACCGGGTGGTCAACTAAGAATGACCGCCGGCCATATCTCAGAAACTAGTAATCGTACAGCATCCGGGTAAATTTTTTTATGACAAAAGTTTCCAAGAGAAAATGCTGGAAATTATTTTTAAGTTCCGCATTTTGCCGCAAGAGGGCGTAATTAAAAAGTAAATTTTAAAATTTTACATATCTCTGAAAATTCCACATTAAGGTATATCTTTGATAACACCATTAAAAAGCTTGGACAATTATGCATCATTTTGGTCTTATGTTCAATGGCGTACCAACTTTAATAAGAGGGGGGGAAGCTGTTGAAAGTGTAATCGTTAAATCGCTGTAACTTTTAAACGACTTATCCGATTTTAGCAAACTAAAGACTGTTTGGAAGAGAATCGTATTTAGTTGTCCATAATAGTCCTCAAAAAAAAGCTAGAGGGCGCAATTTGCAATAATAATACATTTTTCGATTTTACTCCGAAAAAATAAATCATATGGTATAATTATGATACCATAATCGAAAAGTATATGAAATTTGCTAGAAAAAATATTAAAACTGCAGCTCGATATCTCCGTTCGTTTCAGCGTTATCGCCGAAAGAATAATTTTTAAAACTAAGCGATCATATATTTTTTAGAAAAAAAGTGGTACGCCACTGATATTTTTCCATGTGGATATTATTTCTGATTAGCCTGGTCAATTCTGCATAAAAATGGTCTCTTGCGTTTTTCTCCTCAGGCACACCGTTCCTAATTAAAATAATTAAATTAAATTAGCTCTACTATTATTATTAACATTGATAATACAAAATTTTGTTTTATAAAAATTGGTGGAAATGACCACATTCACTTAATAGGCATGCATGAAGCTAATCAAATCTTCTTGACTTATTGGACGAAGTTTCTTTTGAAGCTCTGAGAGTGTGTCTAACAAACTTAAAAACCAAATGCAGAATGATAGACGCCGCTCGCGTTACTCACAAAAGTTAAAGTAAGTAATTTCTGCCTGTTCAGACTGGGAAATTCTTGTTCTGCAGCGTTTTAAGTATATAATATTTCGTGCCCGGATTACTGGAGTGTCCGGACTATTGAAGTTATACTGTATATACAGAATGTTGAATAATTTATAGGCGGATTATATAATTAATATTTAAAAATAAAAAATTATGAAAATCCAAAAAAAATTATTAAGTAGGTATGTACCCATTTTTTGAATTTCGAAAACAAACGGCTAGATTTTGTTCATATTTTAATATCTTGAAGTGCCAAGCTATATAGGAAAATAAATAGACATAGGTTAATGTAGAGTATATTGCTTGGTATTTTAATTCTTAAAAAGAAATTTAAATTCACTTGTCAACGTTATAAACGACTTTCTATGTTATAATTGAGTCATTAAGTTATTATCCAAGTTGTAACATTTTTTTTACAATAATAATTTTTTAACAGATTCTTAGATGTGCAGGGTTACCCAGTTATAATAATTTACTTGAGTAAAAACGTTTAAAAATAAGAAAATTAAATAAGTTGTTTTATCAAACGATAAAATATTAATTATTTTCTGGTAAAATTTTTACCGTAGCTCTTATACTAAAAGCATTTAAAATGTCATGTTTGGTAAATATTTTCTTGTTTTATAAACGGACAAAAATGATAATTTATTAGAACCCGAAGGTAGTTTAAATGCATCTAATGCATATAAGAGCCAAGATAAGAATTCTACCAAAAAATATTTTAAAATTTAACAATGATATTTTGTCATTTGATAGAAAAAACTTTTTCAATTTTTCTATTTTTAAAAGTTTTCACTTGTGTATTATAACTAGAGGTGAGATTACCGGTGACTTTCAAGTAACCGGTATACCGGTGACAGCGACTTAAGGGTCACCGGTATTTTTAACAGCGACTTCAGACCCGGTGACTTTCATAAAAATCTCTACCTTTAGATGAAAATATTTTTAGGAGGAAAAACTATATAGAGATAATAATAATAATATTATTATTATTATTATTATTATTTTTTTGTAAATAATTTACAAATGGCGAAGTTGAAGCAAGCTCCCTCACTTAACCACTAGGTATTTGGATTTTAAAATATTTTAGAGCTTGTTCTTACTGTTTGATGATTCAATCACTGCGTGTAACCCTTTTAAAATCATTTAAAATTTATATAAAAAATATATTTGCATACCTTAATATTATTTAAAAAATCTTTTAAAAAAAATAGTTTTTAACAAATCAACTTTTCACACAAGCTCTCATAAAAACTAAACATTAAATATCACTAATCTATAAACACAACTTTCAAAAATAAAAATATACGGTGACAGTGAAATAAAAACCAAAACGTAACCTAAATCCTATAATCCACTCAAACCACGTCAATCCGTGGCATCACCCTGCAAGTTATGCAAATACTACCTTCTCGAGCTTGACCAACCACAAGCAGAAATAAATTTTATTATTTTAATATTGTTTCCGCTGTGTTCAGCAACCAGTCATACAGGTCGCTGCACAGCCCGGCGCCTCGATGAGAATCGAAAATCCAATCGCGCTGTTATCTGTACTCGCAGGTCACTGTTTAGGTCGCTGGTCGCTGTTTAGCTCGCTGGTCGCTGTTTAATATTCGCATTTCGAGCAGTTACCAGTGACTTGATCTGATCGGTCACCGGGTAAGCCCGATACTTGGAGCGGCGACCTGGGTGTGGTACGGTAGGTCGCGGTCGCGGTGACCTGGGCAATTTGGTCACCGCTAATACCGGTGACCAGATAGGTCGCCGGTATAAGTCACCGGTACAAAAATATCGCTCATCTCTAATTATAACTGAATCACCCTGCCGTTTAAGATTAGAATGTGTTATCAAATAATTATTGTAAAATAAATGTTTCAGATTGGTTAATAAATTAAAGAAACAATTATAACATAGAAATAAAAGTCGTTTATTACGTTTTCAGGTCAATTTTTTAAAAATAAATTACCAGACAATATATCAATCTAAGCCAATTTATCTTCCTCTATAGCTTGTTACTACAAGATATTAAAATATGAACAAAATCTAGCCGTTTGTTTTCGAAATTCAAAAAATGAGTAATAATTTTTTTTGTATTCTCAAGTATTATTAGTTATTTAATCCGTCCACAAATTATTCAACATCCTGTACATATTTTATTTCTATGTAATTGATAGAAAAATTAAGGCCTCCTTTTCCACAATAGAGAAAAAAAAAAAGTTGAAAGTTTTTAAGAAACAAGTGAAAACTCCAGAAAATGCAGGAGATCTTAAAGTACGAAGTAGCCAACTTTGAAAGGCCATAACTCAAAAACTAGTCATACGATTGGATTACGGCCATGGACACTTTTAATTAGGATGTCAAGATTTACAGAATACTAAAGATTCAGAAAAATTAGTCGAAAGCCATTTCCCTAAGCTTTGTGAGGGGTCCTATAAAATTACATGGTTCTTAATAGCCCTAGTCGACAAGTACATTAAAAGCGGGAAGAGTTCCGGTCTTTTGGGGCTGCATACTAATTTTGCAGGCCTTGACAGACCCGGATTTTACCGCCATGTTAAAAAATGGCCAAAAATTTGATTTATTTCGTACAATCAGTAAATATGTCGATAACTTTTGGGAAAAATACGTAGTTATCAAAATTAAAGAAAAGTAAATTCTCTACAAAAAATGTTGCTGACTTTTTTGTCATATATTCGTATGTTTGGAATTCATAGGCGTCGAAATATATATACAGTATGTCTCCGTAAGTTGGAACCATATGGAAAACTTTTTTATCATTGATTTTACGAAAAAAAGTTATTCTTCATAAAAAGGTCTGCATGGTCTAAAATCTAAAATGCATTTATCAAATATTACATTTTTCTCGGCGTATACGAGGTTTGTCAAAAAATATGAATTTTGCCCAAGAGCAAAGTACTTACCTTTATTTTTGACAATATCGAAAACTGTAATTATTAAATATTGTTCGGCATTAAAAACTTTGTTCTAATATGCAATTACACTAAATTTTTTTTAAATTTTTACAAATTTATCGATAATTTGAGACAAAATTCGTAAAAATTTAAAAAATAGTTTTTAGTGTAGTTGCATATTAGAACATAGTTTTTCATACCGAATAACTTTTTATAATTACAGTTTTCGATATTGTCGAAAATAAAGGTACTTTGTTCTTCGGCAAAATTCATATTTTTTGACCAAGCTCGTATACTCCTAGAAGAATTTAATATTTGATAAATGCATTTTAGGTTTTAGACCATACAGACCTTTTTATGAAGAATAACTTTTTTTCGTAAAATCAATAATAAAAAAAGTTTTCCATTAGATTCCAACTTACGGAGACATACTGTATATATTTTTGAGTACTTGCTTTTTTTTTAATTGTTATTGACGACGTTTGATGCAACAGAAATCTGTTTTGGTGCTTTATACGGTTTCTATTACTCAAGTAAAGAAATTATGTCGAGATTATCTCGTACTCGTTTCTACACTACCTAGAGGCAGAGTACTATTATAGGCACGATTTTTTTAATGTGGTATTCCCAATAGGCCTATGCTTACTTTGCTAACTTCAAGTTTCTCGTAAAGTTGACGGCTCAACTGATTTTTTTGGTGTTGATTGTTATTCAATATAAAGGCCTTTTTACATTGGGTGCAATTGCAAGAAAAATGGCCTGAAAGCATGCGCTTCGACGACGTTTTAATCAGCTGATGCACGTTTTCCATTTAAACCCTGCATCAGCTGTTTAAAACGTCGACAAAGCGCATGCTTTCAGGCAATGTTTTCTTGCAATTGCACCCAATGTAAAAAGGCCTTAATCGTCAATATTACCCTGACTCCTAACAGCATCTATAAGCATATTCTTCGGAATGCTTACCTGATGAAATCTATGGGATAATTTTTTCAATAAAGAATGTTTCCGGGATGTTCTTGCAAATATAAGTTTTAGTTCTAATAAAGAACAAAGTATGTACTAAAATACTTTTTTATTTAATAATTTTAAAAAAAAAGCGCAAAAAATATTTCCTATACTGGATGGGTGGCCGTTCCGTGCTTGATTTATTTATAGTTCTATGACTTTTATGTTTTCATGTTAGATGGTTATCTTTTGCATTGAGTTGATTTCAGCGGATGGCGATACTAGGTTGTCATCATTTTTTTATTCGTAAAAATATCTTGAAAATATATTTTCGCTATAGTGAGAGTTGCTTACAGGTTATTGCTTTCTGATGAGTTCCAACAAGGACGAAACAGCCGGTCATTGTCTTCCTGTGCCCCAGGGAACCCATTACCTTTGGGTCCCTGTGTACTTTAATGGAAATGATAGCCGCACTACTCTGTCCGCTTGCCGCTTTCTATATATTACGAACACTAAATTTCACTATTAAAAAAAAAATGTAAAATACAATACAATATAGAGATCATATCGCGATAGAAAACGGCGTTTCGACAGTTGAAAGCCACAGATGACATTCACAGCTGATTCTAGTTCCGCCGAAAAGTTACTAGATTTAGTGTGGACCGTAACAAGTTCACATGTCAGTTCGCGTCCTATTATTTTCGTTGTTTTTTGGTGTTTTTTAGTATTTTTGTGGCTGTTTTTTATATAGTGTATATAGAGTTTTCTGATTGAAAGTTAGAGTCATAACTAAAATGAAGCATAGTGATTGTTTTGTATACCAATATTTTAACCATATATACCATGTTTTACGTATTCTACCTAGCTGGTGCAGTATTACCGGCATTTATTACATTCTTTAATATTCACGAGCAAAGGAGAGTAGTGTGTCGATAAGTTAATTTTTTAAAAAGCTTTGTCGATAATATTTATGTTACTAGTACATTACTTTATTGTAAGTAATTCCTATCACAATATCTAGGTAGTATTCAGTGGATACCTAATAGGTTCTTGACTTTTGTTCCAATTTGGATAACATCTCCAAAAGTTTCTTGACAACTTTAGTTAAGAACGATAATTTAAATAGAAAAATTTGTAAAGTCTTCTTTGATAAATTAAAATGCGAGATAAGAAACTTAATATTTAAATATTTTTTTTTGTTAATGGAACATAAAAATAGTCCGGTCCTGTCTTTTTAGCCAACCTCTAAACGTAAAATATACCAGACGTCAACAGGGTGCCATAAATGACAAGTGACTTGGCGTTTTCTTAAAAAAATTTGACTTTACAATGTTGGGTTGCACAACAATTTTAAACCATAATTTACTAACCAGGAACTTTGATTGTAATATTACTAATAACATTCTCAGAAGTGATTTTCTCACAATAAAAGTGATCCGGTTATATTAATTCTAGATATTATTATAATAACTAGGCAACTTTGATTGTGAGTATATCATTCCCGCCACTATCATTGATATCGCAATCAAACTTATCTAGTTAGTTAATGACTGTTTAAAGACCTTAAGCAACCCAACATTATTATTATAACACTTCTCATTCCCTAAATTCAGAAATGTCAATTTAGATGGTTTTAAATTTATAATTTTTTAGTGAAAATGGCTGGTAATTTCTACCGACTCTCAAATAGAATACCTATAAGCTTGAATAGAATAAACATATTTATAAAAAGGTGAAATAGGCAAAAGCTAATACAAAATTTTCAGGTCAACTTTAGGTCACTCGTTAAACTTAATGGCATTGTTTTCTTTTATTAACATGCATTCTTTCATTTTTCTCATGACTGTAAATAAAACGCAAATATCTTATACTTTTATGTAAGTATGGGAACGGGAGCACCTAATTAATATACAACAGGAAGGTAATTATTAAAAATAAAACTATTGTTCCTTAGAACTTCCCACATTTAGGTACAAATTACTATCTTTTTAAAATGCGAGATTTAATTTTATTTATCGTGAGAAAGGAACTGAATTATGACCGTGTGAACAAATCAAACTTCCTTATTTTTTTCTTAAAACTGTATTTTGCATGTGCACACAATAAATTTGCAAATCTCTGCTCTCTATAACCGATTATGAAACTTTTAAAAAATCTACTTTGAAGCTGCGTGTTAAATACATCCATTTTTGTGTTTTCCGTCGTCATTGAATTACTCAAAATCGGGGAACTTGTATACAGGGTGCTACAAATTCGTGTGCGTACAAGGGGATCTTTAAAACGGTAAGAGATAAGAAGATGGTTAAATCGAGGCAAAGTTGCTTATTTTAGGGCTTAATAGTTTGATGAAAAAAAATTGTAAATATTCCGAACACCTTCGGACATATTAAAAAAAAACGAAATTTTCACATTTGGTTTTTAATTTTTTGCGCGTTTATTTTTGACGTGGGAAAAAACAAAACACACTTTTTATAGTCGTTTTTTATGTTCGACCAGACGTATCACATTTAGTATTAATAACACGTTTTGGACTTAATAACCCATCATCAATAAGAATAAGTGCAAATTCACCGTATTTAAAACTATTTTATTTTCAATCTCGGTGACTTAATCGGTCTCAACTTTATAGTAGGCTGTGACAGGCACTTGTTCAAATAAATTATAAACACTTGCCACATGGCAGATTAGGATAAGGATAGTTCAAATTAACTTTTATCTAATTTCTTTGAAGTAAAACTTTTATGTTTTTGAGGAGTTGTGGGCTTGTAGTTTTAGAAATTATAGAACATTATTCAAGACAAAAAAAAAGTGGATACGTCGTTGAATTAGGTGGGCGGGAATTTAAAAATATTAAAATAAAACTTCATAGAAATTCACATCTAAATTTCACAGTTCGATGCAAAACTCGCCTTATGTTGAGCTGTGCGAGATACAAAACTAGCTTTTTACGCATCCAATCAGCATCGCGCTCATAAACACATGATTTTGGGCGACGAATCGCAAGTGGCGCGGAAAGTGTTGGCTTCATTCAGCTGTTTATAATATTTTCAGATGAAATGTCTAACGGATACGAATAGTTTCAATTAGTTTTGTTTTGTTAATTGTGTTACTGTTATCAGAATCTACTTATTATCATGGAAACAATACACAAAGAAACATTGATAACGATCAATATGCTGGCATCGAAGCTGGATGCAGCACTGTGAGACCCTGCGAAATAGGTTTATCTGTGTAAATTTAAGATAAACTGTTACTGTGTTATAATATTTATGTAGCAAATAAATTCCATTTAAATTCATAACTATTTTTTTTTGGTGCTGTTTTATTTATTTTAAATTATGCAAAACTCTCTTTGTGAAAATATTTGGTGCAAAACTCGCCAAATGTATTTAATTTGCTCAGATATCTCCAAAGTCCTTAGTAATATTTTAAAACCACTTGGATGCCTAAAAATAGATATTTTTATGAATAAAATAAAATAATAATAATAATGTGGCAATTGGCAAAATGTAGTTTAAAATATGTTTTTTGTGGTTTTCTTAAATTGACGTTTAATGCATTAGGCTAGGTTTGCATCTATAGGGCACTCATATAGAGATTAAGGTTTCGGACGCATATCGTTTTAGTTATTGAGTTGTGATGCAATTTTAAAGGAACACGAGTAAAAAGAATAATATTTTATAGTATTTTTCTATTATATATTTATTTTGTTTGTTCCGTTTTCCCTTTTTTAGAGCTATTTTAAATCAACAAAAATATAACCCAATGCAAGAACAAGAACAAAAAACAATTAGGTATTTATTTTTAAAGAGAAAAATTAAAGTACAGATTTTAATTGAAACATTTTTTTATTGAAAAAGTGTGATTTATAATAAAAAAAAATAGTGCGGGAAGAAACGAGAATGCTTAATTATGAATATACAAAACGGCACTTAAGAAGAAGTATTTCAAAACCTACGCATTTGCACCAAAAACTGCTTTTAGATCTACGCTCCTAAAAGACATGATTTCTGAAAAAATCATCAATTTTGGCGTGGAGAGCGATATTTGCTTTATTTTTAATTATGAAAAACCGAACCCGAAAAACGCGTGTTAGAGTCATACGTACGTCTTATGTTAAAATTTTGGATTGACACCAATATTCATATTTTTCACAAATATAAAAAATGTTTTTTTTTTAATAAACAGCCAGCTAGAAAAATTAAAAAAAAAATGGTTTTTTAAATAAAGAGCCAGCTAGAAAAATCAAAAAAAAACATTTACAAAAACAAATTTTAATAATTTTGAAGAAATTTCTTAGTAGTTAGGTGAATTTTAAACGAACTTTGGGCGTGGCCCCGAAAGTTTTTCGCCTGCGGCGCTTTTCCGCCTACTTCACTGGGTACAATATCATGAAATACATGTAGTCTCGACTGTCCCTTTCTCCAGAAAAAAAAATGTCCTACTTACGCCCATTCAGCTCCCCCCGAGCATATTTTCTGGCTATGCCACTGGGTAGTCACCACAGTCCTACGATCTCCCGCCGCGCGACTTTTTTTTAGTCTGTTTTTAAATTCCCTTTTCGAAAATTTGAAAGACCCACGGGCTAGAAGTACAAATAAATTTTAAAAAATTCTCCCCCGCGCCCCCGATGCTCATCAATGTTTTTGATTTTATGAAAAGAATCGGTCATTATTGAAAGTAGAAGGTGAGCACAATATGTTTCTTAAATTTTGCAATGACAGTAATTTTCTCAAAAATAAACTTTAAAATCTAGGTTGTATTTCAAGAGTAATAATTTAGTATAATAAGTAATAATAAGTGTTTATGAATAAATTAATTTAGTTGAGGTGATTAAAAAATTTAATAAACTTTTTTTTTAATATTACATTAATTTATGGTTATTTGATCCTTTATTTAAGATTATAAGATAAAATTACCTTAGGGATAACAGCGTAATTTTTTTTGAGAGTTCTTATCGAAAAAAAAAGATAAAGGATAAAGGATAAATTCCACGGCATACTTTGAGGACGTTTTTTAAAGTCTTATGTTACATTTGATACTATAAAACACAAATGGAAAAAGTGATGTTATAGAAATTTACGAACCAAATAAGTATGTTAATAAGGCATTATCATGCGTATATTTTACAATATTTTATCTTGGCCCGCAAAACAAAATAAATAGTAAGTAAAAAAAAAAATTCCCTGCAGTTATCAAAAAGCTAAGTTTCCATACTTACCATATTCATATGAAACAAAAAATTTCAAATAATTCGTTTTAATTTTCAATATGAATCAGAAAACTTGCCTCCAGATATCCAAGAAGCTTTAAAAGCCATTTCCTGTTTGGGTCCACACAAGCCAAAAGAAAAAATATTAGAATTGCAATGCTAAATAAATTTTAGAAATGGTGTTTTATTCTTTTAGTTGCAATGAGATAAAAAAAGGGCGGTAATAAACACCTTATTCCACTCAAAATTAGTACGATAAGAAAATCTTATCGCACGCACGTAGATAATAGTAATTTGTCCAACAAGGTTGCATATGATGTCCACATTGTCAGCAGGACGCCGTAGGCGGGGTGCTCACGCTTACGAGTGCAATGTGGACAATCCACTCGAGTTGTACAGTACATTTTTCTACGACTCAACTTCATACTAAAAATTTTAAAACAATATTTAAATAAACTTGTCTTTTTAGTTGGCCGTGAATTTGTGGGAAAGATTATAAAAAAGAAAAACTCATTTCGTTGGCAAATCCATCGGCCAAATTACCTGTAACATATTTATATCAATTTAAGTCATTTCTTATATTTATACAAAATTACTTTGAATATATCTGTCTTTCTCACAATCGGCCTTTTGCAGAATAACAGACAAAAAGCGATATATTTATTATTAAAAATGAACAATTTATTTTTCTTAACCATAGCTAGTTTGATTAAATTGTTCTACTGAAAAGCGTTTTAAACAGTTAAAAACGGTTTTTATGCAATAATATGAACTTTAAACGTTCTCTATGGTAAAGTTTTTCAAAATAATCGACACTGTACAAACTAGCAACACTGTTAACGTGGAAAGAGAAGTGCCAATCCTGTAAAAATAACATAACCTTAAAACCTTTAGTAAAAATATGGGATTAATTTTTTTCTAGAAATCTTATAATTTCGTCGGATTTACCTAATTTTATGTACTCATCTTCATGTTTCACCATTGAAGGAAGAATTACCAGTTAATTTTCTATATGTTGCGTATAATAAAAGTTTTAAGATCGATTGGGGTTGGATCCGCGTTCAAAATATTATAGAAAATATCGCATTGGACAAATATTTGCATAGCAAAGAACCAACCAAGGTTAGTAAAAACGTTCATTTTGTAGGTATATAAACTGCTGGAACTTTGAAACGCACAAAGAAAATTTTTGGTCTATATTTGAAATGAAATATCTCGGAAAATATTAAACATATTTGAACGCGGTTTAAAGCATTATGAAGCTTATTGTTTGGTCTGAGGGTATATTGATTAGTTTTGGTTTGAATAAGTTTTAGTTTCAAGATACAGGGTGGTAAATGAAACAGTGCAAATTTAACAAAATTTCACGAACACCCCATTTCGTTGCAAATATATTTTTGCTTCATTTCTCGGTTTTAAAGGGAACACTGGTTCAATTGAAAAAACAACTTTCTGGGTTTTTGGATAAATGTGTTACATTTGCCATAATTAGAGTTTAAGCGAAAAACGACACTTTCGTATTTCATCCACCTTTATCTGTGTCGCAATTGCTTGAAAAAAAAGGGTTTTAACTTATTGTTAGTCCCAAATTCTTGGCTTTTTTACGTTGGAAAAAGATTTTATACAGGGTGAGAAAAAAGTGTACTTCCAATAATACCCTAATATTATTAATGTTTTCATTACCCAGTACCATTTTTTCTCGGTTCAATTTGGTGACAAGAGATTATTATGGTTCTCAAAATTAAGTGCAAGTGTTTAAAACTATGGATTAAAATGTGAAGACGGTTTTTTAATTTTTTATTTTAATAATATTAACAAACTTTTTTAACTAACTTAACTAAAAATTGATGTTTAAATGATACAAACTAATACTTGTAAATTAACTTAAGTAGGTACCTAATTAAAAATAAACAACGCTATCTGATATATAAAAGTCAACAATATTTGATTCCATATTTTGTAGGCCCCCCTCTAACGCGTATTACATCTGCGCACCGGCGAGGCATACTATCTACTAACTTGCGAATAAACTCTTGAGAAATATTTTCCCATTCCTCAAATATGGCTTGAGCTAACTCGTCAAAAGTTTGTGGGGTGTTGTCCCGAGATCTCACCAAATATTTTAAACGAGACCAAACATGCTCAATTATGTTAAAGTCAGGAGATTTTGCTGGCCAATCCATTCGATTAATGTTATTGGTACGCAAAACTTCTGTTACAATATGGGCCCTATGAGGTCTAGCATTGTCATCAATATATAAAAAATTCTGACCGTAATTTGTCGCAAACGGGACTACAATTGGAAGAATAATGTCATTCCGGTAGAGTTCAGCATTGACAGTTTGACGCGTAATGTACAATTCGGTTTTCCCGTTGTACATGACACCTGCCCACACTGTGATGCCTCCGCCGCCAAAGGCTTCCTGTGGAGCCATGTTGTCCTCTTCATACCGCTGGTTCGGCTCTCGCCACACTAGAATTCTTCCATCAGAATGAAAAAGATTAAACCTAGTCTCATCAGAAAACATACAGTGCATCCAATCTTCATGAACCCAGTGACGATGCCGCTGTGCCCACGCAAGCCGGGCAGAGCTGCCTCATAGAGCTATGAGGCTGCAATAACCTGGTACATTTAGCCCTTCTCCTAGCTCTACAACAATTAACATTTCATTAGCAACACTTATTTAAACTCACCGTCACCGACACTGGGTAATTCACATTTTTTGTGATCCGAAATCTAACGTACCTACCTTAAGTTATTTTTGTTCAAAGGAGCCTAGAACATTTCGTTCGATTTTGTCTGGCAATGCCGCTTTGGTGCACATTATAAATTTCAGCAATTTGTTTCTGGTCCAAACCTTGATTAAGGAGCCTTAAGCAATTTTCTCTTTCCATACTAGTAAATCTACGCATTTTAAATTGAAGTTATTATTTAATAAACATTGAATTCACCACACTCTTATAAAATTAATAACTTACCTGTCATCACAACTTAAATGTCAATAAAAAAAATTATCAAGGCAATCTTGATTGTATTATTTGAGGTTCAAAAATATGACTTGTGTCACCAAATTGAACCGAGAAAAAATGGTACTGGGTAATGAAAACAATATTATTAGGGTATTATTGGAAGTACACTTTTTTCTCACCCTGTATAAAATCTTTTTACAACGTAAAAAAGCCAAGAATTTGGGACTAACAATAAGTTAAAACCCTTTTTTTTCAAGCAATTGCGACACAGATACAGGTGGATGAAATACGAAAGTGTCGTTTTTCGCTTAAACTCTAATTATGGCAAATGTAACACATTTATCCAAAAACCCAGAAAGTTGTTTTTTCAATTGAACCAGTGTTCCCTTTAAAACCGAGAAATGAAGCAAAAATATATTTGCAACGAAATGGGGTGTTCGTGAAATTTTGTTAAATTTGCACTGTTTCATTTACCACCCTGTATCTTGAAACTAAAACTTATTCAAACCAAAACTAATCAATATACCCTCAGACCAAACAATAAGCTTCAATATGCTTTAAACCGCGTTCAAATATGTTTAATATTTTCCGAGATACTTCATTTCAAATATAGACCGAAAATTTTCTTTATGCGTTTCAAAGTTCCAGCAGTTTAGTACATTTTATACTACATTAAATCTTGTAGTAATTCTAGATTTAAATCTAGAAATGAGTGGAAAACTGTAGCGTTTGAAATAAGAAAGTGCATCCATGCACACATCTTTCGTTCGGTAGAAATATATTTTGGTATTATATACCTTCAGTTTTCGCACTATTTCGTGCACTCTTTAGGAAAAAATTGTGTATGCATAGACTCTGGGATAAATGTTTTAATTTAAATTAAAAAAGAACAAATTTTATCTGACAGATTTGCATATTTTTGTAGAACATTCTTAACCTTACTTCTATCAAGTGTCAGAGAACGACTCGTAAAGTCTGCAAAGTGTAAATTTTGTTTCTTTGTAATTGACCACTGTGGTTGGTCAGTTTCATATCCTAACTAGGATGGAGTTAACCGGAATAGCCCACTTTTCCAATCACTTTAGTGTAAAGGAAACAGCTAATTTCCATGTGGGAGTAGAAAAAATGATAAAGAAAACTAAATATATTATAATATAGCTCTCAGATTTTATTGTCCGATATTTACATTGCAAAGTTCCAGTGATGTAAAATTATTTACATTGATATAAATACGTATAAAGATACCTACAAGGAAAGCGTAAATGTAAAGCTTCAACAGATTCACCGTATTAAAATTGAATAAAAATATTTCTTATAAAAATAAATTTCTTTAGGAAAACCCTTCTTAAAAAAGAGCGCGCCTCATAGCGTCGGGTAGCTACCGAAGTTGAGCAACACGATATTGTTTTTTGCTATTAAAATATCCCAAACAAATGGTAAGTAGATAAAGGTCTTAACTAATTAATTTTTAATTCATATTTTTAAGGGATAAAGGCAGTGGCGAATGCAGGATTTTGCTGAGGGGGGCGACTAAAAAAAAGTTACTTCTAAAAAAAAAAGAGCGTATTCCGACTCCAAAAACCTTTTTACCCTTAAAAATGGCTTCCAAAAAATACTGACCCTTCAAGTTTTAAGGCTCAAAATAAACAAAACACCCGTTTTGTATGGTTTAAGAGGGGTAGGTAGTTTTGCCCCCCCCCCCCCCTGGATCCGCCACTGGATAAAGGTGCTAGAACTATAGTCACATTATAATTCTGTGAATAATAATAATTATAATTTACAGAATCGTAGTGAATAAAGGTCAGAAGGTGGAAACCAGTTATAGCATCTTTTTTCCCTAAAAATATGAATGTTTAACAATTACCCTTCAATTATTTTTTTGGTTAGAAAGAATTATATCTGGCTTCTCCTACTTAACTCTCGCTGGGTTACAAATCAGAAAAACGACAGCTAACGTGAATACTATTCACCTCTACTGTCAACACACTATTGAGTCGTGCTCGTTTTTATCAAGCTCCAGATACGTGGGGCATACAAATTTTCTTCCACACAATAAAATAGACGTTTTTTTTTGTGGCAGTTTTGTTTTCTTAACGTGATCACTTAAATTCAACGCACTTGTTCTAACCGAAAAAATAATAATAACATGCGATGGAACTTCATTGTGATCCAGAAACAAAGTAAGAGCCTCGGTCTCTAGGAAGTGGTTAAAATACTCTTTTCTTTTGGTCTTTTTTTATTTAATAGTGAGAAAATGTCCATGCGACGCCCTCAAAAAAGGCCCGCTTACAATTTTCAGCTGGAAAAATATTCTTTTGGGACCAAGCGTGAGTAATTTTTATTGAATACATCTGAAGGGTATCACAACACTAACAGTTACCAACCGTAATGCGTTAATGAAATTACGCACAGATATTGACTAATACCGTGCTACACAAATGTCGTCCTTCATTACGACAATGCGTGAGTTTACAAAACAGCCAAGGTTCAACCCATTGTCCGTGAGTGTGTCTTGGGCTGGACCACCTCGCCGTATAGTCGGGATATAGCTCCTGGTGACTTATTATTATTCAATAATTTGAAAAGCTACTCGCGACTACATTGTTCAGACAATAGATAACTAATTGCAATTGATGCATTTTTTAATGAAATAAAGTCGTAGCAGCACAGACATTTCAGACAATAGATAACTAATTGAAATTGATGCATTTTTTAACGAAATAAAGTCGTTGCAGCACAGACATTTCAGACAATAGATAACTAATTGCAATGGATGCATTTTTTACCGAAATAAAGTCGTTGTAGCACAGACATTTCAGACAATAGATAACTAATTGCAATTGATGCATTTTTTAACGAAATAAAGTCGTTGTAGCACAGACATTTCAGACAATAGATAACTAATTGCAATTGATGCATTTTTTAACGAAATAAAGTCGTTGCAGCACAGACATTTCAGACAATAGATAACTAATTGCAATTGATGCATTTTTTAACGAAATAAAGTCGTTGCAGCACAGACATTTCAGACAATAGATAACTAATTGCAAATGATGCAGTTTTTAACGAAAAAAGTCGTTGCAGCACAGACATTTCAGACAATAGATAACTTATTGCAATTGATGCATTTTTTAACGAAATAAAGTCTTTGCAGCACAGACATTTCAGACAATAGATAACTAATTGCAATTGATGCATTTTTTAACGAAATAAAGTCGTTGCAGCACAGACATTTCAGACAATAGATAACTAATTGCAATTGATGCAGTTTTTAACGAAATAAAGTTGTTGCAGCACAGACATTATGTTTAATCAGTCTTTTTTTATTGCCAGGAAGAAAACTTATAGTATCCCTCGTATATAATATAATCCTGACATGCGGAACAAGTAAAATAATATCTAATCTGTATTTGGTATTTTCATGGCAAAAATGGGTGAACATTTTCACGCCAAGAAGTAAATAAATGATGTATTTTTAGGGCGAAGTGAAATCGATCTCTTGATCGATATTCTTATGTCAACTTTCTCGGCACAATTACAGGTCCCAAAATACCTTAAATACCCTATTTTAGTCCTTTGCTGAGCAATCATCAGGATACTTTTCCATCCTAGGCAGTAATACTAACAGGCCGTTATGGTACAGAAAGAATAATTTGAAATACTGATAATATTTTATTTGATGATGAAACGTTAAAATTTAAAAAAAAATCAAAAACTTCGAATATAAAAACTAATAACGGCATCTTGTATGCCCTGTATTATGAAAAAGTGTTTTTTGTTTCTCCCAAGTAAAAAATTAGGGCACAAAAAATTAAAAACTAAAATTAAAAAGTTCGTTGGATATCTTCGAAAGTATTCGAAATATTTACAATTTTCTTTCACCAAATTATTGAGCCACAAAATACGCAACTTTGCCCTAACCTAACTATCATCGTATCTCTTGTTGTAAATATCCTCATGTACGCACACATATTTGTATTACCATGTATATTAGAAATTTACGTGTGGAATAAATATATATTTTTTTTAAATCAACATACTTTCAAACAACAAAACATTTTAGTTTTCATAAAAAATATTGAAAACGCAATTTTTCTTACGTATTTTTGTTGGCAAGAAACCGTAAAAACCACTTGGGGATTTCTATGTAGATTATAGGCATTAACCCTGCTCAAATTAGGGAATCGTTTAGGTTTGATATTTAGCTATCAGCACCCCCAGTGTTGACCGTCTAACTACGCCTATGAACTTTTCTCGCAGAAAGGATTCTGAATCGATTCGGAACTACTCACATGTGCAGTTTAAATAATTCGCGTGTGCAGTAAAGAAGTTTGTGATCCATTACTTAAACTGCGTATGCGAATAGTCCCGAATCGGTTCAGAATCCCTACCGCGAACAAAGCTAATATTACTGAAAGCATAAAACAACGAATTCCATTTGTTTTCAGCCCATATAATACTAGGTAACATTTAGTGCCTACCACGTGGCTCTGCACCTATTATTTTAAATTCGCAAAAAAGTTTACACAAAAATTGAATAAAAAATGACCTACCACGTAAACTTATTTTTGTATCTATAAGGTTTGTTTCGGCTATCATAGGAATTACCTGATTTTACTTTTTCCGCACGCAGTATTTTTACCAAAACTAAAAATACCCGTTTTAAAAATAAGACGTCAGTATATTTTAATATCAAAAAAGGTTTTTTATAACTCGCACTAAGCTTTAATTTTTGTTCGAAATAATAAGGACTATTTAATACAATAATAAAAAAATACCTACCAAAGCAAAATAAATTCAACAATACACACTATTTTGTTACACTCCCGAACAAGAAAAATCGGGCGCCAAAACAAATTTGAGTTTAGTTTCCAATAACTTATTATATCGTAAATGGATACAATTTTCAATAAATTGAAGATACATACTTTGCGTTTGCTTGGTGCAGTTTTCGTAAAATATACATCGTTTTGCTACTACATAAGGAAAAACAAGAGGTATGCATTTTTTCTTTTAAACACTCTGTGGAGAAACTGGGCAAAGGTTTATTGTTTTAGTGTGCCCAATTTTTAAGCTTTACCCTTTCCCTTCATTATTTTCTTTGATTCATTTCGTGTTTTTACGAAATGATACAAATTTTTGAAGAAAACCTTGCATTTCTTCTCTTGCGTGTTTTTTCTTGTGACTAGTGAGCGGAATCACGACGCTACAACAGAGTCACACTCAGGACAAAAGTAATTTTACGAATTATTAAGACACAAACATTTTTTTGTTTCAAATAAAATTGATTCTATAGTAGAATAGAGTATTCAGGGTGTTTCACCGTGGATGGAACGTTAGACGTTTATGGAAAACGGGTGATGTTTTCTTCAAAAATTTGGTTGCATAGATAAACAAAGTCTATCATTTAAAAATATTTTCAGCAATGTGGCGTTACCGCTTCTGCCCGAAACAGGTGGAAGCATCGTTATTTTAAATGGAACACTGATATACGTTTTCTTTAAATAGCAAAACGATGAGTATTTTAAGGAAACTGGGATACATCATGCAAACGCAAAGTTTGTATTTTTATTTTATTGAAAATGTCATCCCAATCGATCCAAAAAGTTATTGCATACTAAATTCAACTGACATTTTTGGTGTCCGGTTATTTTTTTTGCCGAAGTGTATTCTAATTTTTTGAAAATACGTCTCTACTTACCCATGTAAATTTACCCATAAGTCAAATTTATGACCCTTTGACCGGTATTTCTTTTTAACTAAAAGGTATTCTACAGATTCTCAATAGATCTTTTTTTACAAAATAATAAAATGATTTTTGAATATCTAGAGATTCTAGTATAAATATTTTAAAATAATATAAATAAAAATCAACAAAATACCAACAAAAGAAACCACTAAACATTTAAAACTACCAACATTTGTAATAGAAAAGCTTAAGAGTATATTAGATCTAATCCATACCCCAAAAAAATTATGGAAAAATTAAAACCCATCTGGCTTTAAGTAGCTTCTAGCACACAATATTTTTGAATTATACGTATTACGGAAAAAGTTGCCATCGACTCTACAATATTATCTTCAGAATAATAGTAGCAACGTATTTAAGACAAAAGTTTTTACCTTTTTTCCCACTAAAAATAAGTAGATATTGGCTAAATACCAGCTTTTGTGGCCTTTGATCTTATATAACCTTCGAAGCTCACACTATAAAGTGACAGTTATACGTTATTAAAACTTAAAAATACAGATTTGTTGTTGATTTGTATAGGTTTTAGTTTTTCCTAAATAAATAAGTCATTATTTGACTAAACAATCTTTCGTACTGGGGCGTACACTGGGACATTGTTTAAAGGAAGTCTAGTGGTTATTTAAATCGGTATAACATGCTTCAACAAAATATAAACATAAAATAAAATAAATACATGAGGTAAACGTAAAATAAAATATGTTTACTTTATCCGTATGCTTCTCTGCTTATTCATATTCGTAAGCATTAATGAGATATATGAAGTCAATAAGTCGTCCATTTTATACCCTAGTGACGTTTCGCATAGTAGTTTGGAGCCCCGTACCAAGTTGCCTATGGTCATATGAAAGTAGGTGTTGCCTGACGACCAGTTTGATATTCGGGTAAAAGGATGCGTTACCAATATTTCCTGAAACAAAAATGAGGTTGGTAAAAGAGCGTTGGACGTAATCAACTACTTGCTATGATCAGTTAATTATAAACTACATTTTAAACTGACAAAAAAGTAAGTTATCATCAGTTCAATTTTTTTTGGTAAATTTCCAAAGCATATGTGATTTTTCGAAACTAAAATAATGACACAAATTAGTTTCTATCTAACGTATTTTAGGAGCTGTTGGCTCAACTCTAGAAAATAAAGTTTCAACTCAAAGAATGTCAGTCTTTTTTACCGATTTGTGCGTCAATCCGGGGACACACGGTATATATTTTGCAATTAGTTTATCTTGCAAGGAAATATTTTTTTTCACTACTAGTCTATAGAACGGCTATTATTGACCGATTATTAACCTTAGAAATATGTTTTCTCTACTTTGCCATTTATTATTGATCATATAATAATGAGAACAATCTATTTGAAAGCAGGTAACTTAATTTTTTGATTCTACAATAACATGGAATGTGATTTCTTGTAAGTAGGCAACCAGATAATTGACAATAGATATCAGATTCTCTGAAATGTTCGACGTTGTAAAGTATCGCTACTGTTAATCACAAATATAGACAAAAAATAAATAAATATGTCATATTCGTGTATTCGAGTCCTAATAACGCTCAAAATCAGTAATGCCACAATAAATTAATAAAAAACAAACTTTGTCAGTTCTTAAATCAACAAAAATCGGACATTAAAAAAGCCACCAGACCAGCTATGTGCTACTAAATTTCGAAAATTAAATTAGTTTCGCAAGTCCTTTTTATAGATATTTATGATGTTTTAAAACAATATAATTAAATCATTTTTGAGGGCCCGAAAGAGGTATTAGGTATACTTATATTTATTAAAAAATTATTGTTAAAATTTGAGTCAAACTTGCCAAACAAAGTGACTCCTTGTAATAATTACTGTGATTAAGTGTTTCGGTTTTTTAATCGTGACCCGGAAAGCCGCCAAATTTTGCGACGCTAAAAATATGGTAATTTTTTTAGAGGAGGTAGGCAAAATATTTTTCTTACAACGAAACTGATTATTTATTAGGATATTAAAAGATCCTCTACTTGGTCAATAAAGAACTTATAAAAAAATTTTTATTTAAACATTAAAACTAATTAGTCGCAGCAGGCAAGGCGAGGGTCGTCCGTACAGACAATGAACCACCTAAAATTCTCTAAACGATTAAATAACAATTTTATTTATAAATATCCTAACACATCATGTTAGTACACACAAAAAAAATGGGGAATTTATACTGTTTATTACTGGTTAGGAAACTGAACTTTAACCCACCTTAAGGGCCATACCTGAGTGCCGCGAGAACTAACCTAAACCCTATTTAAGGACTAGCCTATGGGGATTCTGGCTAAACTTTGACAAAATTTCGTTTTCAAATTTTTCTTTTACCTCATTCCAGAACCTTCTTTTTATGCACACTCATCATTCAAATGCCAACAAGCCGATTTTCTTTCATTTGTTGACCTTAACCATGTTTTTACCCTGCGCAAAGTGATAGAAGATCTTTCGATAGTGCCCGTTGTGCAGGGCTGTGCAAGGGAAATTAGAAGCGCCTGTTTTATAGCTGGGTAAAACAATTGTGTTTCTTGAACTAGTAGGGCTAGTTCTATTTCCTTTAGTTCGGCCCTTGACGCATTTTTGTCTTTCCATTGGTTGTACCAAAATTTAGCTTCACCGATGAAACTATTTTAATTGTATACTACAAAAACTTTCAGTTTTTTTTTTAAATCCTCCTATCAAGCATTACGTGAGAGTGCAACGTAAGCAATGAGTATGCGGGTAAGTTCTCCTCAGAAAAACGCTGTTCTAGAGACATTATTAATGAATCTTTATACGGAATGATTAATGATCCTCTCCAAAACTTGTTAGGAGACTGCTGGAGAATTTGCACGATGTTTCTGCTGATTTTAGACCTGCGGCATACTGAAATCTGTTCAAAGATGCTCGGCGATTGTTTCAGCCTCTGCTACAACATCGGCATTTTCACGGTGTTTTTTTATAATGTTTGTGATTTTTCTAATATAAGTTGCACTTACAGGACGAAATACTTGAGATTTTTGGTAGTTGAGCGCTCGCTCAATTCACTAGAACTAAAGATGATGTGTCGTGGCACGCACGAATGTTGAAATGTTATTTTTTTAATTTTAGGTATTTTAATTTATTTTTTGTTTTTTTATTTTTTTCCTTGATCCAGGGGGGGGGGGAGCAAGCGCCCCACCCTGCCCCACCTTGGCTACGCCCATGTCGTGGTTGACGGTATTTTGTCGTTGAAGGTATTTTGTCAGACCGGGGATATAAGGTTGCCGAGAAAGGGACCGTTTGATTTTAATTTCGGCCTTATCCCAAAAATTTTAGAACGGGTTAGAGAACCAAAGCAAAGCGCAAACCCCGCCCACAAGCATGACGTAAAGCACTTTTAATTGGCTTGTTTAAGTTCCATAACGGAATCGTGGCCTGGATGTATCTTGCGGTTTCCTGAGGCGCAGGTAGACGATGACCGCTGTTTCGTCCTTATTAAGACCCATCAGAATGCCAAAATCCCTAAGCTAGCGTTTTAAAGATTTATTTAAGAAATAAATAAGTAATAACAACACCAGTATCGCCATATGTAAGAATCATCTACGGGACACGATAGGCCACACATCTAGTAGAGGGACACACATTTTCGCTGTCTTTCTTCAGTTGCTTACGGGTTTTGGCTTTTTGATAAGTCCTAATAAGCACGAAACAGCTGTCATTGTCTGTCTACCTGTGCCCCAGGGAACCTATTATTTTGCATCCCTGTATACTAGCACCACTACATTCCTGTATAAAGCACCACTTTGTCCGCTTGCTGCTACCTTTTCTTTCTATAAGGTATAATTTTCCAAAAATATGAAAAAAGTTAAAACATACCTGTTAGTACCTCTAATTTTATTATTATTAGTATGGTATAATTAAATTCTATTACAATTAAGATTTATATAAGAGGATATTATATGAATACCTTGATTACATATTTACCACAGGAAGTGGCACAATTCGTGGGAATATTACTAACAATAAATAATATAATTAGAATAATGATATTTTTATTGTGTTTTTGTGGTTGATCATCAAAGTTATACTCTAATGAGCTATAAAAAGGTTACGCTGAAATCCAAAAGTTTATACTTATAAAATAATAACATCGATTTATTTTAATTTCTGTGTTTGGCAATATTTTTTTAACCTGTTATTTTATTACAATTAGACTTTGTACCATCGCGCCGATAAAAAACTGGGACAGGAAATTTTTCTATTTTCTCCTAGACTATTAAGAATAATTTTACATTAAGCCTGGTACCAGTAAAATGTCATGAAAATTTGCATGTCAATAAAGATTGTCACTTTATGATTGACTCGTCAAACATACAATCATATATTATTTGTAAATATGCCACAATTAACCCCCCAGCAAAAGGCAATTATTTATAGTCGGTTGCGAGATAGTGTTGCTATTAGGGATATTGCAGATGAACTGGGAGTAAGCAAGAATACCGTGCTATTGGCAAAACAAAAAATAGCAAGACATGGGACTATTATTAGGAATGCAGGTTCTGGTCCCCCTAAAATTTCTACTGATGATCATGATAGAAGACTGGTTAATTATCTAAGGGATCATCCCTTCGAAACTGCAATCAAGGCAAAAGAAGAGACGAATTTTCCAGGTTCTGCAAATACCGCTAGAGACAGGGTTCGAAATTCCGATATACGAAGCCGTTGTGCTGCCAATAAAAATTTTTTAACGGAAATAAATAAACAGGGCAGGTTATAATTTGCACATGAATATATTAATCAAATAAATTTATGGGAAAAGTTATATTTTCTGACGAGAAAACTTTTCAGTCATGCAATAATGGGAGAATTCGGGTGTATAGGCCTTCCGGCATGCGGTATGATGAGAGATACACCCACAAAACCAACCAAAGTGGGCGTTTCTCCATAAATGTTTGGGGCTGGATTAGCGCTAGAGGACCAGGACTTTGCCAAATCGTCGAAGGAAGACTAACTGCAGCAGTATACGTTAATATACTAAACGAAGTGATGATACCATCGGTAAACGCTGTATACGGTCAAAATTACACATTTCAGCATGATAATGCTCCAATACACACAGCGCGCATTGTACAAAATTTTCTCCAAGAAAATAACATAGCAGTTCTTCCCTGGGCTTCGAAGAGTCCCGATTTGAACCCGATAGAAAACATTTGGGGTGCCATGGTCAAATCTATGTATAAACATGATTTTCAACCTAGAAACAGGGATGAATTACGTCATAGGATAAATCAAGCTTGGGATGAAATAACTGTCGAATTATGTAGAAACTTAGTTTTAAGTATGCCACAAAGGCTCCAAAAAGTAATAAACAGAAATGGTTCTATGACCAAATATTAATTTTGTGTTGTTTTGACAAACTTTGTGTTCGCAATTTTTTTCTTTTTATTAAATGTATTTTATTACCTGTATTAGCTTTATTTATTATTTTGTGGTAATGGTAAATATAATAATTTATAAAATATTTGACTTTAAAAAAATCTAATAAATTTACTTTATCCATATTATATGATGTCTCTCAAATTTAATCACCCCGTATCGAAAAATACAAAACATTCCATTATGTAACCTAGGTTACTTTTTAAATTTTGAATGTTTTTCCTTTTTAGCTCTAGACACCTTTTATAGTCTAGGGGATATGTATTTCTTACATTGTTTTTGTAAATCTCTTGTCCCAGGTTTTTATCGGCACAATAGTACTTCTCATCTTACCACTCTGACCAATATTTTTAATTTCTTGTCCCAGGTTAATTATATCTATATGTGGTGCATCGTAGTTGGAAACATAAGAAATCCCATGCAAGTTTGACTGTTCAAATATCTGCTCCCCTGTTAACTCTAGAGCGGGGTTTAAGGGATACTTTTTTAGGGTCTCTGTGTGGTGAGTGCACATGTGGAGTTTAAACAATTTTTAACAACCCGATCTTAACTTAATTGAATAGGATTGCGGTTGGTTTTTCATTGAAATTCAACAGGTGATGCTGTGGCCACCAGCATTGATTGGACTCGTCAACCTGTGATTTGTCATTGTCAAATGTAATTTGAAAGTATTAGATTTTTACTAGTAATAATTTTAATGCACAGCACAGAATCATGAGAGCGCTGAAGAAAACAATGATAGAGATCTTAATATTTTACTTCACGTCGAAAAAATAAAAATATCAGCACTAGAGCTCTCGGGCAAGGGACAGAAAAACATCACACCACAGTACTGAGAATTTTGAAAAAACATAAATATCATTCATAAAGTATTAAAACCATCAAAAATTGCTAGAAGGGGATGAAGAGCGAAGATCACTTTTTTGTTTTAAAATGATGGAGCGAGCTAACAACAACAAATATTTTTTACAAAATGCTTGCTTGTAAGACGAATGCACGTTTACATTAAATAATATGCCAAATATACAAATATATCGGTACTGGAGCCTACAAAGTGAACATCGTCTTGCATGCACTCGAACCCAATACCCTCAGAAAGTGAATGTTTTTTATTGACGTAAATCGTACGAGTCCAACATATTTAGATCTTCTGCAAAATCAAATTGGACCCGCACTGGAGGAAGTCGCTGATGAAATTAAGGAAATTTGGGTGAAAATGGATCGTTGCCCAGCCTACAATTTGCTTGTGGTACGTGAGTATCTAAATCAGCCTTTGAAACAATTGACAGAAAAAAGTTATTAGAAAAATTACGAAAGTATGGAATTGGTGGACAGGTATATAAATGGTTGCATGACTATTTAATAAATAGATGGCAGGTTGTAAAATGTAATGAGTATGTCTCAAATAAAAAAGGTATTAATGTTGGTGTACCTCAAGGTAGTAAACTTGGTCCTTTGCTGTTCATAATTTATATTAATGATTTGGTTTATAATCTAGTCGATTGTAAATATCATTTTTTTGCTGATGATACAGTGATTTACATTTCAAGTAGTAATTTAAAATGGATAATAGATAACATGAATAATAAACTATACCTTATATATAAATGGATGTGTGAAAATAAGTTGAAAATTAGTATCGACAAAACAAAATGTTTATTATTGGGATCTAAAAAGCAATAGAAGTGAATTTTTGGATCAAAATCTTTCTTTTAAAATCAATAAAGAAGATATTGAAATTGTAACAAAGATTAAATATTTAGGAGTTATCATAGACCAAAATTAAACCTTTCGTGATCATGTGGCCTTTACTTGTAAAAAAATTTAAAAAAAAATAGGAGTATTAAATAGATTAGGAGGATATTTAAGTACTTATAGTAAAAAAATGATTTTTAATTGTATTATTTTACCTCATTTTGTTTTTTGTAGTTCGATGTTATACATGTGTTCACAACAAGATAAAAATAGATTACAAGTTTTACAAAATAGAGCAATGAGAATAATATTGGGGTGTGATAAATATACCAAGATAACAGATATGCTAAATTGTTTGGAATGGATGAACATAGAAAACTTTTTATTATTTCGTAGTTTAATTTTTATTCATAAAATAAATTTAAATATATCAGCACCATATTATGAAAATTTTTTAACAAAATTTAATGAAGTTCATATTCACAATACAAGAGGAAAAAACAACTTTATTTTGGATCATACAAATTTAAAATCTACTCAAAAATCAATATTTTTTAGAGGTATAATAGAATATAATAAATTAGGGAATGAAATTAAAACATATAACTTAAAATTATTTATAAAAAAATTAAAAAAACAAATTTTACAAAATATAAGTTTAATACGATAATAGTCTTTCTAGATTGTAATTATTAAAAAAGACGAAAATGAAGAAAAAGATAAAATGTAAATGTATTGAAATAGCTCAATGAGCTAATAAAAATTGATTATTATTATTATTATTATTATTATTATTATTATTATTATTAAAGTGGACGATAACGCCCCCTTGTGGTCGCTGCAGCAGTAAAGGGGGGCGGTAAGAGACCCAGACAAAAAATGGGGGTGTTGTGTAGAGGCTTGGGGGGCGACTTGTAATTTCATCTAGCTAGGAGGACTCTTAGATACCGACTGAGCTCTCAACTCCCGACTACAACTTGTGAACATCTTAATATTAGTAAGATTGCTCAAACTCGGTTCGATATTTCTCTCCGCGTAGTTTTTTTTTATGATAAAACACCTGCACTGTAGGAAAAATCCTTTAATGCGCTCTGGGAGCGGTGCGAGTGCGAAAAAAGCGATTAACGTTGGTCTTGAAACGTTAAAGTTATATATCTGTCCTATTTTATTGAATAAATAAAATCATGTCAATCGGTCGCTCCGTTTCGAAATGAAAGTAGATACAAAGAAAAAAATAAAAAGGCAACAGACACACTTTCGCATTTTCATTGTTATTAGTATTCCTAGATAGGTAATTTTCGTAGATAATAGACCGCGGGCAATCATCTTTTATCAAGTTTTTGTTAAATAACCCGATTTGTGCATTCCTGTATCAATGGCTGGTTCATGGAATACCTGTCTGAATACTATAAAGTTGCGTTTCAATAATCATTCTCATTGGCAGGTGTAGCCCGTAAGAGTAAACTTGAGACCTGAGCGCCGTTGTGTACTACCTACTGCGCTCAGGTCTCAAGTTATAGTAAAAGTCTCGTTTAGAATGAATGTTTAATCTCCGCTAATATAGCTCACAATAATTAATTAATTTAATTTGAAGTTATAGTGGTTTTTAAGTAGGTGAAAAAATGGGGGCGCTAAAAAATAATTTATTCTCAAAGTGGGCAGTAGACAAAATAAGTTTGGGAACCCCTGATCTAAATAATGCCTTTAATGGGCACGCTGTCGGCTCGAACTCAACAATTAATTGGCCAGTTAGGTCTCCTGACATCTCAGCAAACGACTTCTTCTTCTGGAGACATTTAAAAAAGTTTCTTTATAAAAGTGTTTGAAAATTTAGGGCAGTTAAAAAATTCAATTTCAATGCAATTTTAAAGAATTACCCAGTACCAACCCGCCAATATTCGTAGAGAATTTTACGATCATTTAGGATATTGTTTATCAGCAAATGGCGGTTTATTTGAACATTTAATTAAGAATTAACAATATTCTAAACGATTATACAGTTTTTTATTAAATAAAATTATTAGTTTTTTTAAACACCCTATCATTTTCCTCTCCTTTTAGAAATTCTTGATTTTCAAACTTAAATTACGTAAAAACGATATCTATAACCGTAAGTTTCGCGAAGCCTCAAAATAAATAACTTAAGGTTAAGCGAACCAATGCTAAAACAATGGTGTATACGACTGATCTATTTTTAAATTACCCTTCATCATAATGCAAATTGTTACATGCTGTTTGCGTGACTGACGTCACGTAACCATAGCGACGGTGAATATCAGCCATGTTGGGCGTGCGGGTCTTCACTTGCTTTTAGCTAACGGACACGGTCGGCTGGGGCGCGCCAAAATGCACGAGTGTTTATAATTATTGTTAACCGTGGCCCTATTATGCATAGCTACATTCGGATTAAATTAATATGATCAATTCAAACATAATAATTTTTTAAGGGCTAAAATGGTAGCTGTATTGGTACATTTTTATTTAATATTGTCGAAAAACTTTCCTCCGGGTTTTATTTTTATTTTTTTTTGGTGAAGCCCCTTCACCCACTTTATCTGACGAGTCGCCACTGTATTTTAACCTTTTTAAGTTATTTTAGTCATTTTCAATAACAAAATTTCCGTCTGAAGTAAAAGTAGGCATGCAGTCCAATGCCGGCCGGCAAGCGACTACACACGTTCAGTTTTAACAACCGACAATCGCCAGCCGGCCGGCCTGGCCCCTCATTTAACTGTGTGTGCGTGGCGGTGGCGGACTCGGTCGGCCGGCCGGCCATTATCTCTCCGGTAAATTCCGGCCGGCCGACTGAACGTGAGTAGACTACTTAAGAATCTTTATCTAATATAATTTTAATAAAACTTACCTTTGTCGTCGGATGAATCAGACTAACACCGTGCTTGTTAATGGCAATGAGCAACATTTCCGGATAGTTTGAATCAGTGGTCTGTTTCACTTCAAAGAACGCCGATCCAAAGGTAGGCCACCTATAAACCACCTTTAAAAAGGCTATTTTGGCATCGTCAGGTGACATACCAGCATCTTGGTTATAAGCGGCAACAATCGCCCGCTTCCAGTCGTTTGCCGATTGTATTTTGACCAGGTCAGAAGGAATAAGCTCTCGGAGCATTTGTCTAAAATGGAAAAAAATTACTTGAGTTTCTAAAATATCTGAACATTACCTACAAAAAGTATGAAGAGCTCAAAATAAGTCATTACACCAAAGGGCCCTACAGATGATAAGAACGGTATCTTCAAGTGTGTCGTGATCATATACAGGGTGTGTCAGTAAGGTGTCTGTCTTAGATAGCACCTAAACCATCAAAGATAGGGAAAAAAGTGTAATACAAAAGTTAAAGGGTTTTTTAGGATACATAATCTAAAAATATTTTCTAATCTACAGGGTGGTCCTAAAAAGTGGTACTGAATAATAAAAAAGAAAATGAAATGGGACACCCAGTATAATTTTCTAGAATATGAATGAAATTAGTAATTTTAAGGGTATCGTTAAAAAATCATAGCAACCTGTGGATTAACCCTAGGCAAATATAATTTACGTTGTAAGTACTCTAAGGTACGATATATTGATCTATAATAATGTTTTTTGAATCTCTTATACAGAGCGTTCATTACAAGTTGGACAACTCGATAGTTTTAAAAATGCTTTATTTCAATTTTTTTAAATGGGATCCCCTTAATTTTTTTAGGCAAAAGAATTTATCTTTCAAAAACCTTACTTTTTTATTAAACATGTCATATATCTAAATATCATAGTTTTTGAAATATTTTAGGATTTGTCTTAAATCAGGGTAAAAAAGGAAAGTTCTAATTAAACAGTTTAGTCAAGATTGCTTTGGAACGAAAAATAAATAATTTTCTTTGTCACAGCCATCATTGCAAAATTATTTCGCCAACATTTTGTGCTTTATTACTGTTTAAATTTTAGTTTCCTGAACTAACTTTATCGTAACTCATATTTTTCTATTTTCTATGCTTTGCTTCTTTTTGTCCAACTTGTAATGAACGCTCTGTATAAGAGATTTAAAAAACATTATTATAAATCAATATATCGTACCTTAAAGTACTTACAACGTAAATTATATTTGCCTAGGGTTAATCCACAGGTTGCTATGATTTTTTAACGATACCCTTAAAATTACTAAAATTTCGGAAAAAAATTAATTACTTGGTAACGTTGCATTTCACTTCAAAAATTTTAATAGGGTTGCAAAGTCCTTATTCCATTGAATCAAATTCTAGAAAATTATACTGGGTGTCCCATTTAATTTTCTTTTTTATTATTCAGTACCACTTTTAAGAACCACCCTGTAGATTAGAAAATATTTTTAGATTATGTATCCTAAAAAACCCTTTAACTTTTGTATTACACTTTTTTCCCTATCTTTGATAGTTTAGGTGCTACCTAAGACAGACACCTTACTGACACACCCTGTATAGAGGGTGATTCCTATGTTAATACTTCTTTTTTAGCTGTTTATAGAAGGCATTAAAATAAACAACATTTTCAAATACCTTTTTTCAAAAAAATTTAAAATTAGGTGAGATACAGAGAAGTAAAAAATATAAGTGCTGGCCTGGCCATCAAAACGTAGCCTGCTATACTTTATGTTATTTTTGTCTTATTAGTCATGCAATTTACACTTATTTATTTGGCAATCTGCTGCGGTGTGTTTTTCTGAGGTAAGTTAATTTTAAATTAGTGACACGAAAAAATGGTAAAATTTGAAAACAATGAACTAGTAGATATGATGCTAATTTACGGCGAGTCTCATCAAAGTGCGGCTGCTGCTTTGAGATTATACGCAGAACGCTTTCCCTTGTAGGCTCATCCTACATCCAGAAGTTTTCTTAATGTTATTCAATGGGCAAGTTAGGCAGGACCGTATTTGATCCATAGTGTAATAAATGAATGTAAGTATTTTATTTTTGAGTTTTTTGAAAAAAGATATTTGAAAATGTTGTTTATTTTAATGCCTTCTATAAACAGCTAAAAAAGAAGTATCATCTTAGGAATCACCTTGTATATCAAGTATATTGCAAATAGCATGTACATGTACAATATTTGTGATCCGTTGGAGGACCAAAACGGAATACAGAGTTTGCGCGTGACTAACAACTCACTGGGTGCATAAAATTACAAGAGTCTGTGGACCAGACGGATAGGTGCACCGAAAGAAGCCGAACGCCGCGGTGTCAATCTAGGTTATGTGCGTTTACATGTCGTCCGAAACAATAATAAGATGTAGGCGTATTTACAAGTTTACATGTCGTTTTAAAACGATATTAGGTAATAAATAAATTATATTAAATTACGTTATATTTCCGGCTTTTTATGTAATTGGCAAAAATCTTAAGTTCAGAATTCGACGGTGTTAGGACAGTTTTTAGCTATTTTTATTGTTTATTATTATGGTAGTAATACAAATTTAAGTAATTAAAAAAGTAAATCAAATGAAAATCATTTTTCGTATTAAAAAAGTAAAGACAAATCAAATAATAGTATAGGGATAACATACCTATAACGGTTGGTTGCCCATTAGAAGTTGAACTGCCGTATCATTTCTTTCTTCCATTGTTGCACCTAATGTTAGGCTTTTAGACATTTGTCAAGTTGGTATATAAGTATTACATGACTTTTTATACAATAAACTTTTCAAGCAATAAAAAATCAATAAATATCTGGGCACATTCTGCCGTTAATAATAATTTAGTAATTCCGTAGGTACGGTGGTAAACTTTAATTATTTTACAAATATGTAATAGATTTCTTGACAAAACGGTGAAGCTAAATGCCAATTTAACACAAACGTATAAAATTAACAAAAGTGTAATAGATTTCTCCATGGAATGGTGAACTTGATAATATTTATTTAGAAATACATACTTAGGTAGATACCATACAATGACATTTGAAATAAGAAAAAAAAGTTAAAAGTTTGACACTAAACTTTGGACACCCTGTACAATTCGTATTAATCAAACTTGGTTAATGAGACTGTTCGACCTTATTTATTAAATACAAATTGTATAATTTTATTAACGAGGCATTATTTTCATTTTTTATTAATTTTTAAAACCAGTGGTGCAAAACTGATTTTTCTTTGTTTTTATTTTTTTTGTATATAATACTGAACCGATTTCATTAAAATTTGAAGGCAACTATAAAAGGCATCCATATATCAGAATATTCAGGGCGGAATATTTAACTGGAATAAATTCAGTAATAGAAAGCCGCTTTATTTGCGGAGAAAATACGAAAATACGGGTGCCTTTATTTTTAGTTTGGTACACTTTTCTCGTCCCGTTATGAAATTTACCCCTTCTGGGGGGTAGAAACCGCCCCTAACTTTTTTTTTCAAACGTATTGCGGTAGCTCGTTGGAAAGGGCATAAAAAAAGGAAAACGACCCACTATTTACTTTTGCATTTCGATAATCTAGACGCAATTTTTTTTATTGTAAAAATTGTTGGAAATGTTAGGGGGGTTTCTACCCCCAGAAGAGGGGTAAATTTTATGACGGGACGAAAAAAGTTTAACAAACTAAAAATAAAGGCACCCGTATTTCCGTATTTTCTCCGCAAATAAAGATACTTTCTAATACTGAATTTATTCCAGTTAAAAATTCCACCCTGTATCTGTGGCTTGGTACAAGAAGTGCATATTATATGTCACTATTTTGCGTTTTTGAGATAAATATGCCAAAGTACTAATAAAAAATGTAAATTTTATGAGGGTAAAATGTCTAAACCCCATTTTACAAAAACAAAAAAATGCTTATGTCATTTATTAACTATTTAAAAGTTTAAACTTTTAAAGCGAATATTATCAATTTCACAAAAACTGACATATGCACACACAGATACATAATATATAGCATGTAATTTAAAAAAATAGATCCTTATGACGTCACGCTTTTTTGGAACACCCTGTATAAACAAAACTATTTTCCTGAAATGCGCCATAGGATACAGGTCTAGTCCGCAAAATGCCAAAATAATAACTTAATTTTTAAGTGAGCTAGGGAAGACGGGAGGTGATGAGATACACGACCCTGTAGAATAAACTTTCATTCAAAAATGATAGACTGATATAGACATTATTCTAAATATTTCCCATTTAAAAAATGTGTATAGGTGGCTTTTAATCCTCCCTTGTATACTCGTACATAATTCAAAATATATATTATAATGTACCTTATAGTCCTAGATTGTCTCGCACAGGTCACAGGTCACACAATGAATACTAAGTACGCGTTTATCGTTTATCAAACGTGCCTGGTAAAACACATGAATTTCGCGCCAATAAGTTATGTCAAACGGTTTTCTTTCGATTCGATCGATCGGCACCGGGCAACGGAGTTCGGCTTCTTTCGGTGCACCTATCCGTCTGGTCCACAGACTCTTGTCATAAAATTTCGCCACACACTTGCATTCTTCAACGCGCGCTTACGTGTGCACGGCTTTGACGTTGATCTCTTTGTGTCTATCGCTCGCTTACTGATTTTAAAAGGAGTTTTGAAATTTATAAGCGCTCTCTGATTTAAGTTAAACGAAAATACCTATTTACTGATGGTAGAAAGTATTTTTAAAAAACTTACGGAATGGCCTGCAACTCTTGTTTGCTCTCGCCAAAGCGTACCCTATAAACTATAGCTGCCAGTTTAATTGCTTCTTCTTTAGTGCACTTATGATACCCCCTTATCAACTTAGGCAATTCTTGATGAAAATGAAATATAAGGTCAGCATTTCTGTCCTTTCCAGGAACAGTATTGGTCCATAATTTTTTCATAAAGAAAACTTGATACGAGAACTGAGGTGTTATACCATCTCTGGTCGGTCTTGCTTTTCTTATCCAATCCGTAAGATGGCGAACAAAATCGAAGAAGAAATCTCCTTCTGGTACGGATATAACCTGAAATATTAATAATTTTTTTTTATTTTATATTACTGTAAAACAGAAAAAAATTAATCCCAAGTGAAAAAAGGTACCTAATTAAAAATAATAAGTGTATTTTCAATATTTATAATATAATAAATTTGTTTATTTATCTTCCTTAATAAACTTCTTCTTTGATACCCTGAAGACGTGCTTGTTAGGGGCAAATCTTAATATTTTAAATTATACATACAGGGTGTTACAAATTCGACATAACAGCATTGGAACCTCGGAAACCATAGGAGCTAGAGAAACGGTTAAATGGGGGCAAAGTTGCCGAAAAAAAAACGAAATTTTGCAAAATCGTTTTTATTTTTTCCTAAGCTCATTTGACTAGCTATTTAAAAATAAATGACACTTTGTCATTGTCACTTTTTTTCATCTACAAAATGACGTTACTAAACTAAAGATCCGCCGTTTCGTCTCCAAGCGGCCATCACCAACTTTACTTTTTTAAATACGGACCTGGATTTTTTGTAACCGATTTTTAAACCATCCTACTCTCAAAATGTATTACGTGGCGATATTACTTTCTCATAATGATGAGTTGTCCATGCTTATTTTTTAAAATTCTTGTCAGTCCGGTCCTGGCAACGAATTACAATATTAATTAAAAACTTTATTTCATTTAAAATATTCATATCTAAGTAATATAATTTATTTTATAAGAATTTTCTAATAATTCTAAATTTACATTATTAATTAAATCCTAATTTTCTAAATGTTCAAAGAGATTGCCGTTTTGCTCAATACAAAGATCGATTTTTCTTCCAATTTTGGCGACAGCCCTTTCAACCGATCTTCTCCTTATCCTACCAAATGCAACCTGTATGTAAATACCTAATATGAACTTAAGACAAACTTCTTCATGAAACTTATTTGTAAAAGTTTTAAATAAAATAAAGTTTTTAATTAATATTGTAATTCGTGGTCAGGACCGGACTGACAAGAATTGTAAAAAATATGAATTTAAAAAAATAAGCAAGGACAACTCATCATTATGAGAAAGTAATATCGCCACGTAATACATTTTGAGAGTAGGATGGTTTAAAAATCGGTTACAAAAAATCCAGATCCGTATTTAAAAAAGTAAAGTTGGTGATGGCCGCTCGGAGACGAAACGTCATTTTGTAGAGGAAAAAAAGTGGCAATGACAAAGTGTCATTTATTTTTAAATAGCTAGTCAAATGAGCTCAGGAAAAAATAAAAACGATTTTGCAAAATTTCGTTTTTTTTGTATTCGGAATTTGAAAAGTTTTAAAGCGGCATTATAATCAGCATCGAATTGCACAACTTTGCACCCATACCATACCGAGATTCCAATGCTGGTATGTCGAATGTGTAACATCCTGTATATGAGAATATTAAAATATTTTGTTTAAATATTTGTTAATACTATATAAAACTTAAATTGCAAATAAAAAACGTTGAAGTATATGTAGGTATATAAATATAAACGCAGTTTTTTGAAGATATAGGTATAATAAAATTTTGAAAAATATATTATTCATAACAATATCAATTAAAACATTTCCAAAAATATTTTTAAATTATCCGTTTCCAATATCCATGCTTTTATTTCGAATTTATGTTTTTTAAATTTTTGTTGGTAAATAATCGTATAAATAAAAACATAAATATTTGACATTTTTTTATCCTATGGACTTATTTATTTTAGGTTTTATGGTTATTTTATTTTTATGACGAGTATTAGTCTATTTATGTTATATGTGTTATATTTCTCTTTATATTATTTGTTTCTCTTATAGTATATTAATTTATGCATATTTTTGTTATTGAATTGTACACTTGATATGCGTCTATAGAAGTTTTGTTTGGTCTCCTGTTTGTATTGTGTAACTTGCTTTTTATAATTTGTTTAATGTGTCGGTATAAGTTATTTTTATGGATTGACTTTTTAGCTTTGTTCACGAGAATATTATTTCTTATGACAATGAAGCATATTTTGATTTGATTACCTACTGTGATGTGTTTATGGTTGATTAAAACCAATATTAAAATATTTGTTTGTAAGGTCTAATGATGCCAGTTTCAGGCAAAACAAGTAACAAAAATAAACAGACAGAAAAATATTTAAGGATGAGACTTTGGATTTTTTTTTACAAAATATCAAATATCAGGTCTCTTTGAGTAAAAATGACTAATTTTTCACATCACAAATATTTTATGTTAGTTTGGCTTTAAATGTTAAGTAGGTACCGTTATGATGACAACAATTTCACAAATCTTTAAATTGTGTTAAATTTCTAAAGCTGAGAAGTCCCTAAAACTGTATTTAAAATGCCAAAAATAAAGACGCAAAAAACTAAAAACCATAACTAAAAATTTCTGTTTTTTTCTGATATCTTCGAAAGTATTCGGAATATTTACAATTTTCTTTCAACAAATTATTAAACCCAAAAATACGCAAATTTGCCTTAAGATTGAGGTCTACGGACGCATTCCCAATTTCATTTTTTGATCAATATTTAGTTACTTTTTTCTGTTATACAAAAATCGGTCAAATACCCATATTTGAAGCATATTTACCTACAATTTAAAGTTAAACAAGTTTGAATCCGTAAAATAATAAAAACAGTAAAAGAAAAATGAACAAATTTCACAAATTTTCGTTTTTTGCTTTTTGTAATTCAGTAATCAAAGTTTCTTTGGTTTAAAACTATAGGCAATTGCTACTCAAGGACCGGTATTTGGCCCATTTTTTGAATAAAGCAAAAATGATAAGAAATATTGATCAAAAAATGAAATGGCGAATGCAGCACTACTCTTAATTTAACCATCTTCGTATCTCTTACCGTTTTCGAGATCCCCCTGTACGCACACGAATTTGTAACCCCCCCCCCCCCCCCCTGTATACTGAAATAAACTTACCTTATCTGCAATTTTAACAAACAAACTAAATCCTTCGCTAGACCTCAAACTTAACCGCTGACTAATATTCTGGCAAAAATCTTTAGCTCGGGTACTCGAATCTACTTCAAACGCCTCATCCGTATCGTCGGGGAAATATACTTTGTGGAATATTTGAGTCGTCTTGTGTTGAATAGCTTCAACTTCCACTTGATGAGGTGGATACTTTCTTTGGCCATTTCTAAGCGTCTTCTGTAGCCTTTGAAGAGAATCTTGTGATATTGGATGCCTTCTACTTCGAAGAAAGATTGTAAGTTCTTTAAGTAGACTTTGAGAGCAGGTAAATAGACCTATAACATAAATTAATATTTAGTTTTTTAACTTGTTAAGGTTTATTTATTTATATTATGACAATGACAGCGCCTCGACTGTTGCATCAAAACCACATATACACTATATTGTCAGCACGAAGCAAGAAGACACCCATCGTGCGATTCAAAATAACCTGAGTTTGGGCCCGTAGTGCTTGCGCAGTAGGGAAAAAATTAGGCAACCGACACGATATCTAACAGAACGTAAACAGAACCGACTCGCCGTTTTTGTATTCTTATTAGTCGACATGGTTTGTTTCGTTCCTTCGTCGGTGGTTATAATTTCGAAGTTTTGGGTGTTAATATTTATAAAACTTTACTTTAGATATTTTTTTTGTTAGTGTGTAAGCTATTAGTCGTTTCCATCTTTTTTTACGTTGTATTCGTTTAGATGTTTCGTGTGTGATTGTGGATATCATTTTTAAGTTTTGGGTGCGAATTTAGGTATACAACTTTACCAGACATTTTGTTATTGTTAGCGACTTGTGTCTCAAGATGGGTAGAAATAAGTACATATGATCCTTTTTTACACGAATCGCGGTTCAATACCAGGAATAAGGTATTTCAGGTATGTAAAATATTGGTTACTTAGTTTTATTTGACCATTAACTATACACACCCGAACTAAACGGGCGAATTTAAATAAAAACTTGTAAAAATATTTTGAAAGTCGGTCCTGTCAAATGTTTACATCAAGAAGCAAATTTCCGAGCTGCGCAAACTCAACGGACACTGATCATCTGCCTACAGTGGTGTCATCATTGAATTATGGTATTAGCAATATAGTGTATATGTGATCAAAACAGGGTAACTATTTAATTGACCACTATTGGTATATTCCAACTGGTAAGTTATTTATCTCCTATTCTTCTCGTTTTATTCAAAAAGGGACCAAATACCCGTCCTTGAGTGTCAATTACCTACAATTTTGAACTAAAGAAATTTTGATTAATGAATTAACAAAATCAAAAAACGAAAATTTGGGAAATTTATCCATTTTCTTTTTCTGCTTTTATTACTTCAAACTTGTTTGACTTTAAATTGTAGGTAATTACGCTTCAAATATGGGTATTTGGCCAATTTTTGGATAAAAGGAAAAAGTAACAAAATATTGATCAAAAAACTAAATGGTGAATAAGTCGCTAGACCTTTCCAATTATAATCGCTTATTATTGGCCACTCGTCTTAGCTCAGTTAACTGGAAGAACTATCTTGACTGAATTGCAAATAAGATGATCATTTTGGGAGGTGACAGTTGACACGTAAATCAGGCAAAACGAACGATCTCAGTTATAGTAACCTCAGCGTAGATAAAGGGGAAAAGTTGATTGAGATAATCTGACTCACTTGGTCAAATAAAACGCTAACTTAGTCAGTTCAGAGCAGATAATACATCGAAAAAATAATCAACAACTTATGTTTCGGGACAGTACAAAAATAATATGATTAAGACTTACCAGTTGCCAGCCACATTAATTCCCATCCCCTTTCCTCTGACATTCTATTTCTATTGTCGGTTAATTGTTTCATTATTTGACAGTATATTTCATCTCTTAAAATTTCATGTTTCAATGGTCCGTCAAAAATATGATCGGTGTATTCATTGCCCAATCTTGGTCGTTTTGATGGCAAATCTCCCATGTATTTTAATATAGCACTAAATGCAAAACAAGCCTCTTCTACAATAAAAAAATAAATATATAGAATAATTTTTATAGTATGTACAAATAACTAATATTGTATTGAAGTAGTAGGAAAGAAAAACTCATAGTCTCCACTAGTTTAATATTTGACTATTAATCCGAACATGTTTCGAGAGTACAAACTCTCATCCTCAGCGGAAATAGAGAAAGGAGGGAACTTATGACATTCTCAAGGTGGTGAATGTAGCAGCAAAAAAAATTTTGAATAGAAAATTATATGAGAATTAACTATGCTAAGTAAATAGATTAATAAAAGCAAATAAAATTAAACTTTATTGCAAAATTTGTGGAAACATTTTTCGTTATAAGAACGTGTTAAGCACCACAGAGTTTTTCTTTCCTACTACTTCATAATTCACTCCACTGAGAGATGGACCAAAAAAAAAAATTAATAGTGTATTGTATAACGATATTGTACAAGGTAACATTTTCTAGTATACAAAAGTGTCAACTATTAATGTGTTAATATATTCTTATACAAACAATAGGTTAACCCAAATACTACCACGGTCCTGTTAAAAGGACGGTGAGAATATACACATCTTAAAATTACTTTTTCTAGTCCCATCGAAATGGCACCACTAACTTGATTTCTGTAAGATATTTATGAAATATTATTGATGTTTTTAACGATTTTAACAGTTTCGTGTCGTTTTTGTGGATTTTTAAAAATATTTTGTCATAGGGAACCAAAGGTGGGATATATATTTTATTATTAAATTTAACTGTAGTTTTTTTTAACATAACCTTACATACGTTAGTGTAGGTAATTTTACTAAAATTTTTATTTCATGATTTATGTTGCTACATAAACTTACAAACTACGCCGTCTTTTTAAAAGGTCAGTGGTAAAATGGGCAACTATTCTGATTAGATATTAGACGAAATCGTTAACTTTAAATAAGCTGTTGAAGCACGCAAATTCCTAATTGTTTTCTCACCAGTTAACGCTTATGACGATGTGACAGATAAATACTCTGGTGATGACGAAAATATGGTTATGAACAATCTTCTAGAAAGTTTATGGAATTCCCAAGCCAAGTCAGTCTTTTATACAGATGTCAATATTGACAATGGAGATCATAGCGATGGTCAATATAGAAACTTGTATGCCGTACCGATTTTGATAAAAGTGGGGGAAGCTATTGAAACTAATCATTTAAATAGCTGTAACTTCTAAACGACTTATCAGATTTTTTTGAAGAAAGGTAAGTACTTTCAATTGCCGCATCCGTTGGTACATGATAGCTTGTAATTAAATTGCTAGAGGGCGCAATTTGTAATAATAAGTTTTCTCGATTTTATCCCGAAAACTCAAATCATACGGTATAACTATGACATTATAATCGGAAAGTAGATTAAATTTGCAAGAAAATATCTTCTGTTTCAGAATAAAATTATTACCATAAGAATAATTTTTAACACTATCATTGAAGAAGTGATTGTTTTCATAGTTTCGGGATCAATCAGTCCACGACAAAAAAATATTTTTAATATTCATGATTTTGTAGGTTTGTCACTCATTATTCCAATGGCCCAAAAACAACTTATTAATAACATAATCATAGAATACTTTAATGTAGACATACTTCTAATATGGTGTTATAAAAAATAAATCTAGATAGCTGTGAAACAAAATTGGCAGATTTCCATTGAGATAAGTAAATTGAAATAGTTGTCAATTAATTTAATGTTTATAGGTGTTAATTTAGTTTTACGGTTATCTAGATTTATTTTTTAAAACGCCATATTAGAATTATGCCTAAATTAGAAGTTTTCCCTGATTACATTATTAATTCTAAAGTAGGTTTTGGGCCATGGAATAAAGAGTAACAAACTTACACAATCATAAAGCCTAAAAATATGTTTTTGTCGTGGAATGCTTGACCACGGAACTATGAAAACAATCACTTCTTCTATTAAAGTAGTAAACGTTATTCTTTTGGTAATAACTATGAAACGAAAGAAGATATCGAACTGAGGTTTTCACGTTTTTCTTGCAAATCTAATCTACTTTTCGATTATGTGCTAATTAATTATACCACATGATTTACGTTTTTAGTATTAAATGAAATAAAAACTGTTATTACAAATTGTGCCCTCTAACAATTTTATTAGGAACTATCGTGTACTAATAAATACGACAATTGATAGTACCAACCTTTCTTTTCCAAACAAGCTTAAGTTTACTGAAATCGGATAACTCGTTTGGACATTACAGTAATTTAAATGATTACAGTTTTAGTAGCTTCCCCCACACTTATCAAGGTCGGTACGCCAATGAGCATTAAGCCAAAATAATGCAGAGTTGTCTACGCTTTCTAATGATGTTACCAAAATAGAAATTTAAAATACTAATAATTAATTTGCAATTCTGCCCTCTTGCGGCAAAATGTGGGGCTTAAACATTATTTGCAGGATTTTTTCATAGCCACTTTATTTACGAATTTTTTCCCTTTTTTCCCCCGTGGGTAAAAATAAGCTTTTTGTGACTGTCGATTGTTGTAATTTACTCTTATTATATTATTTATCCTTTTAAGGCAATCAATCCTTATTTGTATATTTTAAACAGGGTAATTCCTAAGTTGATACTTCTGTTTTAGCTGTGTATAGAAGGCATTAAAATGAACATGTTCAAATATCTTTTTTCAAAAAACTTAAAAATATGCGAGATACAGAAGTAAAATATCTAAGTGCGGGCCTGGTCATCCAAACATAGCCTAATATACTATGCTGTTTTGTCTTATTAGCAGTTATTAGTTATGCCGATTACAGGTCGGTGGTAAGTAATTTATTTGGCGATCTACTGCGGTGTGTTTTTCTGAAGCAAGTTAATTTTAAATTGGTGACATGCGAAAATGGTAAAATTTGAAAACAATGAACTAGTAGATATGAGGTGCTAATTTACTGTGAGTGTGGCAAAGTGCTTCTAGATTATAAGCAGAACGCTTTCCCTTGCAGGTTCATCCTACACCCAGAATTTTCTTAATATTAGTCAACGGGCAAGTTAGGCAGAACCGTCTTTGATTCGTAGTTTAATAAATGAATGTAAGTACCTTATTTTTGCGTTTTTTGAAAAAAGGTATTTGCAAATGTTGTTTATTTTAATGCCTTCTATACACAGCTAAAACAGAAGTATCAACTTAGGAATCACCCTGTATACTTCTCATAGACTAAGAGCTACTCTACTACTACAATTTTGCTGTCACAGTTTTTTTTCGAGACAACGGTACATACCTGCTAACTCTTCTTTCATTAACAATTTCTTCAACAAAGGCTGTTTAATTGGGTCCCGTGAATGCCTCCAGAGCTCATCTATAACACCCCTTCTACTTCCGCTTAGCGTTAACGCTTTGGACACTGTTCTTTTTTGAGGCGGTCGAAAATGGTCGATAGCGTATTCCGCTAAGGTGTGTGGTCTATCCTTAGTTTCAATACCGTTTAGTGAATGATGGCTTAAGCGTCTTTGATGTTCATGTACACCTAGAAAGGATATAAATGAAATACAGTACAATCGCGATAATATGAATATGCACTCTTATGAACGACTCAGTAATATGAACATAATATTTCTTGCATACAGAGTGATCAATGTAAAAGGAAAATTAAAATGACTCCGAAAAAGCAAAATTCATAGAGGATGTTAATAAAGGGTTAGGAGTAACTTTACTGTCAAAAAAATATGGAATTGCAAACTCTACAGTTTGCTCAATTAAGGGAAAAGGCAAAAAAATATTGCTATAAAAGATTAGTTAGTATGTATTTTTTGTAAACTTCGCTAATATAAACGTTCCGTTAATATGAACTCTTTAGAATTTTTTGTGTTCACGTTACCGAGATTGTACTGTATATGAAAATGTTGGAACGTCAGATATATGCAGGGTATTTTAGTTAAAACTTATAATGCTGATATACAAGGTCCTGCACCTCACCTCCCGCCTTCTATAGCTCACTTTTTAATTAAGTTAGGATTTTGATATTTTGCAGACTTTACCTGTATCCTAAGGCGCATTTCAGGAAAATATTTTTGTTTATACAGGGTGTTCCAAAAAAGCGTGACGTCATAAGGATCTATTTTTTTAGATTACGTGCCATAAATATTCTTACTTATTTGGATGCATCTTATAGTTGCCTACATACCCCCAAAATTTTAACGAAATCGGTTCAGTATCATAGGCGAAAAAAAAAAACACTAAGAAAAATCAGTTTAAAAAAAATAAAAATAAAATAATGTCTTCGTTATTAAAATATACAAAGGTACTTAATAAATAAGGTCGAACAGTCTCGTTAACCAAGTTTGATTAATACGAATTGCACAGGGTGTCCAAAGTTTAGTGTTAAACTTTGCAAACTTTAAATCAACTTATTTTTCTGATTTCAAATTGGAACCTTTGTATATTATGTCATTCGAAGCAGAATTAAAAATTAAACATTTGTCCTATTTAGAACTCTATCGCTAACTCTAACGTATCAAAACTTATTTGCAGAAAACTCATTTTATCAACTATTCCAACAGTCATTATTATGAATAAATATCAAAGGTGGCTTTGAAAAACAATTTATTAGTTACTAAAGCGATAGGGTTGTAATTAGATCAAATGTTTGATTTTTAATTCTGCATCGAATGACATAATAATATACAGAGGTTCCAATTTGAAATAAGAAAAATAGATTGCTTTAAAGTTTGCAAAGTTTGACACTAAACTTTGGACACTCTGTACAATTCGTATCAATCAAACTTGGTTAATGAGACTGTTCGACCTTATTTATTAAGTATATTTGTATAATTTTATTAACAAGGCATTATTTTTATTTTTTATTAATTTTTAAAACCAGTGGTGCAAAACTGATATTTCTTAGTTTTTTTTTCGCCTATAAAACTGAACCGATTTCATTAAAATTTTAGGGTTATGAAGGTAACTATAAAAGGCATCCAAATAAGTAAAAATATATATAGCATGTAATCTAAAAAAATAGATCCTTATTACGTCACACATTTTTGGAACACCCTGTATAAACAAAAATATTTTCCTGAAATGCGCCCTAGGATACAGGTAGAAGACGGGAGGTGAGGTGTAGGATCCTGTATTTAAAACCAATTGGGAAAATTAATTTCTGTAAAAAGGTATTGATATAATATGTCGCGACGCCATACAAATGTCAATTGATGGCAGGCACCTTAAAGGATTATGCACAGCCGCAAAAATGACCCACAACCAGAAATTATGCTCAATTTCAAAGTTGTTTTTCTGGCGCAGCAGTAAAGTTTCCGGGAGGGGAAGGTTTTTTTAGAAGTAATAGTAATTTTAAATTGGAAAGTAGTGGTTTAAGTTTCACCCGGGTAGGCTTTTTTTTAGAAGCCAGCTTAGATCAGGGGAAGGAAAAGTTTCACCCGGGGAGCTTTCACGGCAAGGGACGATTTTTTAAACTTTTTATGTAGGCAATGCCCACCCTAAAATTATTGGGCCCGCGTGTGCCCATCCATTGCGAAATTCCTGGCGCCGCCTCTGATTGGGAGTAAATAAACAAAATGATTTCTTAACATATTAGGCATCTTTTCCAACAAGGGGTAAACAGAGCCCACAAAACCACCCGTTCCCCATTCCGGCACCATTGAATATGATTAAAGGTTTGTCGAAATTATTTTGATGTTTTAGCACATTTACACATTTTTTCTAAACGTGTGCAAAAAATTATGGACCTAGACTATTTCGTGTTTCTATATTGTCAACCTCAAAAATTCTCTTCCGAGTCCTGACATCTCGTTTTAAAATGACAGTAGCCAAGTTTAAATAACAAGCACTTTAAAATGACAACCAAAACTTCTAATAAAAAAAATTAAAAAAAACAATACCTTCAGCAGAAAACAATTGCAAAATATCAGCGGGAGGTTTGCTCATGCAAGGCAAAACGTATACAGTTTCGGCTGGAAAATCTCCTTTTTCTTGCGTTCTCTCACATCTAAAAACAAGGCACAAAGACGTACAAAAAGCTGCGTAACTTATAAAAATATGAAAACTAACAAAACGTATAATATGTTTGTATAAAATATCATGTTTTTTAGACTTTAACTTTTAAAATATATATGATTTTAAGACTTTGACAGGGTGTATCATTGGAGCGGCGCATCTTAGAGAAAAATCGTTTTCACCCCCATCTTAGTGTTTTATTCTCCAACTAAAGAGACCAACTCCGGTTTAACATGATAAACTGGAAGTTGTAATTTTTGGATAGAAAATATAAAACTAAGATATGGTGGTGAAAACCATTTCTCTAAGATGCGCCGTTCCAATACTACAGCCTGTCAAAGTATGAATATTCCAGATTTTAAACGTCACTTCAAAACTATTTTTCACAAAGTACGTGAAATTTTATGGAAAATTAGATAATAATATAATATACAGTGTGTTCCATTTACAACAAGTAAGTTTAAGACAACTTCCGGTATAATCGGCAGTCGCATAAGGTCGCTGTTATTTTATCTTAAGAGAGCATCTCCTAAAACCCGAATATTTTCGATAAAGTTTTATACTAAAATTTTTGAAAGATGTCGAAAAATCTCCTCTTTGAAAAAAAATCAAAAATTGGCTATAAAGCTATCACTTTGAATTTGGGATATGTTATAGACTGGTCTTTAAGCTATCTTTCTGGGTAAACTAGAAGCGGCTACGCTATCCCGTTATTCTTTTACGGCCGATCTCCCGAGCTCAAAAAGTGCGTTTTTCAATATTTAAAAATAAATCTCAAAAAAAGAATTCCCGAAGATTGAAATCGAAACGGAGGTTATTCTCTCTCGTTCTTGTCATAGTCGAATTAGTAAGGCCGCGACTTTTTTGGATAAACTATTATATGAAAATTTTTGTAAAATATAACAAAGGGGCGAACATATTCTAATGGACGGTTACTGTAAGACACCACGTACATATATATTAAATTATATTTTAAAAATTGAGTTCTCTAGACCGAATCCTGGCCATGTTTATTAATACATTTTTTAAATATAATTTTTTAAAATTTTAATAAACTTTAATAATTATTTACAGGATTTTCATTATATCTTTTTCTTCTATTTTTTTGCATAAAAATAACTTTCTCACACTCACAAAGATCCATTCCATTAATGAAAAAAAAATCAATAATTTCTTAGATTTTTTGTAATTTGGTTCAAGAAGAATTGTAATTTAACCCGGCAAATTTTAAAGCAGTCGAAACCACTCAAGCCTATTAAAGTTCACTCATTATAATAATTCACATGCAAAATAAAATATGATTGTAGACTAGCGTAATTTTAATTAAAACAAGCTTTATGGTAATTTTTTTACCTGCCCACACACCATCCGGAATTTAATACGGTTTCACCAGAACTATCCTCTTCTAAAATTATCAAATCACCTTTCTGGAAAGTTAAGAAACTAGAACCTTCGCCTGGTGCTTTATAGTCTTGCAAAGCAATGACATATTTCGATCGTTTCTTAAGACCCTCTGAAAATAAAACAAAAAATATAAATGGGGAGAAATAAGTCGACCTGCACTAAGATATATTCTATAAAAAAAACTTTTTTAATGTACTCTACATGTTTCGAGCGTATAAACGTTCATTTTCCGGAGAAGCAGTGGCGTAGCCAGGGAGGGGGGGGGGGGCAGGACCCCACCACGAAATAAAAAAAAAAGAAGATATAAAATATAATTGGGCAAAATAAAAAATATTTGACGGCAACGTTATCAATAACGCGCCAAATAAAATAACAAATTATCCTCCGAATAACTACAGCTTCAGCAGGAAGAAGTTTTTCCACTTTAAAAACATTAAAAACATATCTGAGAAACCATTCAGGCGAAGAGCGTACAACAAGTTTAGCTTTAATAAGTATTCATCAAAAAATCCACATTGATATATGAAATATTCAATATATTTTGTCAAAACAGGCGACGAATTACGGTTTAGTTTTAGGCAAAAAATATGTGGTGCTTTTAGTTTATGTTTTTTTTTCGTTTTTTCAATAAATAAAAAATATACCTTATTGTTTTGCTCAATTATGCTTATTTCATGAAAAAGTTTTTGTTTAACAAGTATATTATCGGTTTTATATTACCTATGTATATTAGTGTATGTGTATAACTCACTACAAGTCTCTTTAAATATATTTTATGTATTTTTATATTTTGAATTTTTTTTATTGTCCAAAAAAAGGTTTTTTTGGGCGTGGCACCCAAAATTTTTTTCGCATTCGGCGATTTGCCTGCGGCGCTGGTTCGTCGCTTTCCCTACTCTTTTATCCCCCCTCTCGAACTAAAATTCTGGCTACGCCACTGCGTGTCACTCACATAATTTATTCTAACATAATGATAGAAAATTGTAAGTGACACCCTCATAGAGCTTCTAAGGAAGTTATTTATTAAAGAAAAATGATGAAAAACTTCGATAGAAGTAGGGGATATCAACATCCTAACTTATTCAATAAGTGAGCTGCAGGAACCTGTATATAGTAAGCTTCTTTGTGTTTAATTTATAAATATTTAGATCTAGACTGTAATTTTTTCAATTTTAAAATTGAAAATTTATTTTAAGTTTTTTTTTGTTTTCTTGACCGTATCTAAGGAAATCATAACAATATTTCCTTTTAATAAAACTCTTTTTTCAGCGTTTCGGTTTGCGATTACAAAAAACAAAATTGCGTTTCAAAACTGTACCGGATGTCCCATTACTCAGATAAATATAATGTAAAACTTTAAAATAGTTCTGCCTTGTGCTTATCATTTCAGTTCCAGAAATAGACGGTTTAAATTAAATTTAAGAAAAGTTTAAGACAAACCACTACTTGCAGTTTATAGGGTAACTTCTCTTTGACAAGTTTGTAATATGAGTGGCTTAAAAACCAGTGGCTCTACTAGGTTTATTTAATTATTTCGAACAAATAAAAAACTGTATTGTTATAATTATGACACAAAAACTGTAGGTATACTATGTTATTAATATGTATGGTCCACTTCAATTAAAGTTGTATTATTCCTATACGGCCACCGGCCGTATCTCGGAAACTACTGGGCATAGAAACTCAGGAAAAAAATCGTAATTAATGTGGATAAGATAAAATTCTGGAAATCATTTTTAGATTCCGCATTTTGCCGCAAGAGGGCACAATTGAAAATTAAAAAATTTTGAAATTCTAAAATTCCCCGAAAATTTCCACATTAAGGTATACCTTTTGTAACATCATTAGAAAGCTAAGACAATTCTACACATTTTTTCTTGCAAATTTAATCTACTTTCCGATTATGATGTCATAGTTATACCGTACGATTTAAATTTTCGGGATAAAATCAAAAAACCTGTTACTATCACAAATTACACTCTCTAGCTATTTATTAGGAACTATCGTGTACTAATGAATACGACGATTAAAAGTACTAACCTTTCTATTTTAAACAAGCTTAAGTGTTCTAAAATCGGATAAGTTGTTTAGAAGTTACAGTAATTTAAATGATTACGCATTTAATAGCTTCCCCCACTCTTATCAAGGTCGCTACGCCAATGAGCCTTAAACCAAAATTATGCAGAATTGTCTAAGCTTTCTAATGATGTTACCAATGGTTAACCTTAATGTGAAAATTTTCGAAGAAATTTAGAATTTCAATATTTAATTTTCAATTGTGCCCTCTTGCGGCAAAATGCGGAACTTAAAAATTATTTCCAGGATTTTCTCTTAGCCACTTTAATTACGATTGCTTTTCCCTGAGTTTCTATGCCCAGTAGTTTCCGAAATACGGCCGGTGGCCATGCATAATGGGACACCCGGTACAATGATGAATAAACAATATGACAACATGATTAAATCGTCGATAAATAATAACTAGACAAAAATGTTTTATTTAAGAAAGCATGAAAAATAAATTTTCAAACCACCTGAAAGTGCCTTATACTATAAGGTGTATTTTGTCTAACACTGTTAGATAATAAAATACAAATCGGATTGCATAGTTCTACCAAGAAATGAAAACTTTACATTGGTAGGATGTCACCACCTGCAGACCGGTTTCGAACTCTTTTGTTCTCGTCAGTACAGGGTAGGTGTTCATACCGATGGGTCGCTCATGAGCGAGTCGTTCAAAATGAACGACTCTTTTAAGTGAGCGGTGAGCGTACGACTCCGTGCTGCTGAATGAGTCGTTTAAATCGCCATTATAATAAATAGTATTGCTAATCACAAACACACATTTAACTTTAAACTGGAAAAAATATACAATACAAACTCAATAAAAAGCCCTGACTACGGCGCTGTCGCCTCCTGGAATGCAACAAACGACTAAAAAATTCAAATTCAACTCCGAACTCCGGCACGCGCTCACGTGCATTGCAGCTCATTGGCTCCTATCGTATCATTCGTATCGTATGCGCCGTTGCCGTTATTCAGCGAGTCAAAGAGCGCTCTCGATTCCGCCTGTATGTATGCATTGTCGCCATCGTTCAAATGAACGACTCAGTGTGTACGACTCACCTAAGTGAGCTGAATGAAATGAGCGCACTCACTAAAAAGAGTCGTATGACCCAACGCCAAATTGTTGCCAGGTCAAAAAATTAAAAATCACCAGACCCTTGCTTTAAAAGTTGCCAGAAATCACCAGATTCTTAATTTCTCGCATTATCACATACAACACCATATAATTAAAATACCTCGAAAATAACATACCTCTCATTTAAGCTTTTGACGCCAGGGTGGGCACTCATGTTGTTTAATTTAAGCTATAAACATGAGTGCGCACCCCGGTGCCAAGACCTTAAATCAGATGTATGTTATTTCCGAGGTACGACCTTTTTTTTTAGAAATCACTATATAAAAAACAGTATATATAAAACAGTAACAGATACAAATTCTGTAAATCCCCCGCTACTAAGAAATATTCAGCACAGAGAAGTAGAGAGTTTCCAGACAAAGACAAACGCTTTTCGCTTTTGAAACCAATAAGTTTTTGCATCGATGTCACCATTTTTAACAAAGAAGAATAAAACACAATCAAGCCATTTTTCTCTCGTTTTTTTTTAAAGATATAAGCTTATTAGAGATGAGCGATATTTTTGTACCGGTGACTTATACCGGCGACCTATCTGGTCACCGGTATTAGCGGTGACCAAATTGCCCAGGTCACCGCGACCGCGACCTACCGTACCACACCCAGGTCGCCGCTCCAAGTATCGGGCTTACCCGGTGACCGATCAGATCAAGTCACTGGTAACTGCTCGAAATGCGAATATTAAACAGCGACCAGCGACCTAAACAGCGACCAGCGACCTAAACAGTGACCTGCGAGTACAGATAACAGCGCGATTGGATTTTCGATTCTCATCGAGGCGCCGGGCTGTGCAGCGACCTGTATGACTGGTTGCTGAACACAGCGGAAACAATATTAAAATAATAAAATTTATTTCTGCTTGTGGTTGGTCAAGCTCGAGAAGGTAGTATTTGCATAACTTGCAGGGTGATGCCACGGATTGACGTGGTTTGAGAGGATTATAGGATTTAGGTTATGTTTTGGTTTTTATTTCACTGTCACCGTATATTTTTATTTTTGAAAGTTGTGTTTATAGATTAGTGATATTTAATGTTTAGTTTTTATGAGAGCTTGTGTGAAAAGTTGATTTGTTAAAAACTATTTTTTTAAAAGATTTTTTAGATAATATTAAGGTATGCAAATATATTTTTTATATAAATTTTAAATGATTTTAAAAGGGTTACACGCAGTGATTGAATCATCAAACAGTAAGAACAAGCTCTAAAATATTTTAAAATCCAAATATAACTAGTGGTTAAGTCAGGGAGCTTGCTTCAACTTCGCCATTTGTAAATTATTTACAAAATAATAATATAATATAATATAATAATATAATAATATAATAATATAATAATAATTATTATTATTATTATTATTATTATTATTATTATTATTATCTCTGTAGTTTTTCCTCTTAAAAATATTTTCATCTAAAGGTAGAGATTTTTATGAAAGTCACCGGGTCTGAAGTCGCTCTGTTAAAAATACCGGTGACCATAAAGTCGCTGTCACCGGTATACCGGTTACTTGAAAGTCACCGGTAATCTCACCTCTAAAGCTTATCATCAGTGTCGAAAAATCACCAGAAATTAGACTTTTAAAAAGTTTTCACCAGATCACCAGATGGGGTTCAAAATAACCAAATCTGGTGAAAAATCACCAGACCTGGCAACATTGGTTCATACCATACCAAATGAAAGTTTTAAAACCTAATGCATATAATATCAACCTTCTTCGGTCGTATATATACGTTAGCGCCATCTCCTGGTACCACCTGCAGGTGGTGACACCCTACCAATGTAGTTTTCATTTCTTGGTAGAACTATGCAATCCGATTTGTATTTTATTATCTAACAGTGTTAGACAAAATACACCTTATAGTATAAGGCACTTTCAGGTGGTTTGAAAATTTATTTTTCATGCTTTCTTAAATGTTTGCTTCCACCTGACTAGTAAGAGATTCTGTGTTTTTACAAAAATGTTTTATTATTACCTTACCTAAGAAGTACACAACCAAATCCCTAATATCCTCAGCATTCGGACTTTGGAAAGTAAATTCCTCTCCCCGCACAGTACTCAAACTAAACGTCTGTGTAAACACCTTATTCGTCTTCTGACTTGAAACCATTGTAATCTCCGGAAAAGACAGTTCTAACAGCACTTGTTCTTGGTCATCCACTACATAAACTCCGGTCCAGTTGACAGCAATTATGACGTCATTCTTTGGCAAATTAGGGCCGGAGTTTCTATAGGCTTCATAGAATCTGGAGAATAATAATGGCCACTTGAACTTAGCGTAACTTACTACGTCTTCTTTGACTCGTAATGTGTTGACTTTTTCCTTAATATAATAACTTTTTTTATATGCTTGGACTACCAGGGCAGCCCAGCGATCTACAGCTTTGTCTACTCCTGTTAAACAGTAGTCAGGAATGTAGTTGGGTAAGAGCGTTAGTAATCGCTCGACGTTCATGTCTGTATTGTATTCGATGTAGTATTGTTGCGCGGCTATCATGCCTAGATCCTCTTCCTTGTCACATCTAGAAAAAAAATGCAAGATTGACACAAAATTAATTTATTTATCAAGCGCGGATCCAGGGGGGGAGTCATGAGGGTCATGACCCCTTCCCCCCAAAACAGAGAAACACAATTAAGTTTTTATTGTTTTGACTAACTCTGCAGCTTTGTCACAAGATTCATGCAACATTACCAATAAATAAGGTATATTTTTATTATTTTTTCTATTCATTGAATTCAAAAATAAATACCTTAATCAGTATATAAAAAAAAATATTTTTGGAAATAACTTTCATAGAATTATTTTAATAAATAATATTCTTTGAGTCGCCGATGGCAAGGTTAAAAGGCAGTATCAAAGAGAACGGATGTGCTTTCGACCTACTTTGGCAGCAATGCCGAGAACGTAGAAAAACACTAAAAACCAGAAGCTGACAAGCCTTCTGTTGCGATTTGCTGGAACTTCTTCCGAGTTGGTTTTTAGAGTTTAAAAATATATTTGTCTTGTTTAGAACGCCTGAAAGTGGATAAATACAGTAAATTGTGAAATTTTATAGAATATTTTTATAATAAAATGTATAGTATAAAATATAATTTTATAATGGTAAGTAAAGAAATTTAATGTTTTTATCAACGAATTCCGTGAAAATTTAAGCATTCCCGCCTCCGACGGACATATCAAAGCCAATGCTAGTATTACGTATTATTCTTATATTTAGGGTTGCAAATAATAAAAAAATTACATAGAAAATAAAGTTTTTGTAAAAACAAGAAATATGATGTGATAGCGGTATCTTAAGAGTCTGTGATTCAAATTTCGTAATTTAAAAAGCAATGCTTTTTTGCCCTAAAATGTTTATGTATATTTTTTATTATTTTATCGAGGGTAGAATTTTTTTGTGTACGTAATACTGAGTATCAATATTTTAAAAAAATATTAATGTCGATAACAAACCTGGCAATTTTTTTTATTAGATAATTTTTCGGCTGTGGCGCATTTCTTGTCGACCATTTTTCAATGCATTTACATGATTTGACCCCCCCCCCCCCCCCCAAACAAGTTCTAAATCCGCGCCTGTTATTTATAGTAGACACCCCTTTGCTTTGTTGCCGTATTTAAGGCATCATCAGACCGAGTCAACTTTCATGGTTTCCATTTGACTTTGTCACAATTTAAACTTGTTTATATCTGTTTCAGAGATCCCAATGGGCATTCTCGAATTTGGGAAACTTTGAACATGGTTGGTTATAGTGGCGTATTTAAAGGGGAGGGCTACCGGGTTGCCCCCCCGAGCCTAGGAGCTCGTGTCAAAAAGTGCTAATTGTCTTACGCTTGGACTCTTAATTAAAATTTTTAAATAATGTATTCTTGGCTTAGATTACAAGGGTCTTGCAGGAAACGTTTAGTTTTTAAACTTTTCCTGCCAAAAGTCCTGTTTTATATAGATATTATGGTTTTGGACGCATATTGTTTTAAATATTGATTTATGATGCAATTTTAAAGAAAAACGAGTAAAAATAATAATATTTTATAGTTTTTCTATTATTTACTTGTCTGTTCCGTTTTCCCTTTTTTATAGCTATTTTAAATCAACAAAAATATAACCCAATGCAATAAAATATTTTTACAACAAAAACGAAAAAAATTAGGTATTTATTTTTAAAGAGAAAAATTAAAGTAAAAATTTTAATTGAAATATTTTTTATGGATGTGTGATAATTTATAATAAAAAAAATAGTGCGGGATGAAAAGAGAATGCCTTGTTATGAATATACAAAACGGCACTTAAGAAGAAGTATTTCAAAACCTAAGCATTTGCACCAAAAACTGCTATCAGATCTACGCTCCTAAATGACATGATTTCTGAAAAAATCATCAATTTGGCATGGTGAGCGATATTTACTTTATTTTTAGTCATGAAAACACGAGCCCGAATAACGATGGTTAGAGTCATACATACGTCTTATGTAAAAATTTTGGATTTACACCAATATTCATATTTTTCACAAATTTGAAAAATATTTTTTTTTTAAATAAAGAATAGGAATATCCAAAACAAAGTAAAAATACATTTATTACGAAAACAAATTTAATCAAACTATGCAGAGAGGGGGAGGTAATAATTTAATTTTTTCCGCGTTCCTCACTAGGAACAATATCATGAAATACATGTAATCCCGATTGTCCCTTTCTCCAAAATAAAAAAAAATGTCCTACTTACGCCAACTAAGCCCCCCCCCCCCCCTATATTTTCTGACTACGCCACTGGTTGGTTACGTCCTAGGCGTATCATACATTTATATGCAAGAAACAATTTTTCGAACTTTGAAACCCGCTTTAAAATTAGTGGTGCTGGTTCCGAACTACAGAACTTAAATAAAGGTAAGAATTTGTAGTTCACTTTTGTGAAAATGTAAGACAATTATATTTAGGGGGTTTAGGACAAACTTTAAAAAAATAAAAATAATTTATATACTAACCTATATTCTCCAAATTTAACCCCCCTAACAACTTGTTGGTATATCAAGTTAGTCGCAACTTGATCTTCGGTGGGTTCGTGCCAAGGAGCAAAAATCTCCTTTCTAAAGAATAATCTCCAAGGAGCATTCCTTTCTTGAGCACCCTGTTCTTTGGCATATTGCTCACATTGAGAAATGGCGTCCATAACATGATCACCACCGCTTCCTAATGACGAGACTTTGTCAAAAAGAGCGATGTATAACGAAAAGCCAAATTGATCTTTGAGACCAATTTTGTCCGATAGTTGATTGCACAGTTCCCGGGCAGTGGTAGCTGAGTCGGCTAAAAGAGTCTTTGTGTTTCCATCCATAAAAGTAATGGGAAGCATAATAGGTTTCTTTGATTTTGTAGCTTGTAGTTCGAGCCAACTTGGAGGCTGATTTCTGGTTCCATTATTGAATGTCCTCTTCAGTCTGTCTTCGCAGTATGGTGCGTATCCTGGCGGACCTTCTCGAATAAAAGCTCTTAGGTAGTTTACGAATTTCTCGGATGGGGCAAAGCAGCCAACACATAACGACAAAAGTATCCATCCTAAAAAACATTTACTTCTTAATTATAAAAAATTTTTAAAATAAATTTCCAAAGCTATTACAAAACGACTAGTCTTCTTGAGGACGGTTAGTAAATAAGATTTTTAAATTTTTCTTACCCCTGGCATGTGAGGATTTAGAAGGATTATTTGATAGCTGTTTACAAATTTGACAGTATATTTCATCTCGAAGTTCGGCTCGTAAAATTCCATGTCCTATAATAAAATGCAACTTTTCCAAATTACTGGTCGGTCTAGATTCTAACCACGATTGATAACTGTCTGCGGTGTATTCTTCGTCCTGTAGTTTTCTTCTAACGTCTTCACCCAACTTATTTTTTCGTTTAAGAGTCAGTGACACAAGCTTATTTCTGATGGATCTGCAACATAATAATCACAAATTGGAAAAAGTCGTCCATTTCTCTCAGAGACTTGCTTATCATAATAAATCTTAGGAAAACTAGCTTAAGTTGCACAGCGGCTCGAATAGGTTGCTTAAGTACTGCAACGCCAATAGCCTATTTTTGAATTTGAAGAAAGGTTTTTCAATAACGTTCTAAATTTAATAATTGAGGGCAAAAGTTAAAGTCCGATCTTTCTTTTTAAACTTCTATATTAAGCCTTCGCTTTTCGGCCTAAGAAGGACATTATAAGGGCGTTAGGTCCTAAAGATCTGAACATAAAGATGACATAAAAAAACACACACACAGGTCAACAACTTAAAAAAATTACAATACAATTAGGTAAAAATACATTTAGTACGTATTCCATGTCACAATAACGATCAAAACATAACTGCAGACTTTTTAAAAGCAATAGTTAATATGCAATCCTACCTTGGTTTTTGCTTTAAAAATGAATCCGGATCCAGACCCATTAACTGGGCTTCCTGAAATTCTTTGCTTTTAATAAAGTTGCGTCCTAGAGTGGCAGTCACTTTTGACATAACTGATGTGGTGTCTCTTTCCATGCTGTGATACCTCGGTTCTGGTAAATCGCCAGTAAATCTAAGAATCGTAACCCAAAGTGCTTGTGCGGCCTATTAGAAGTAATAATATTGAATTATAAATACAAATAAAAAAACATAAATAAAAACCTTAATATATAATGCTATCTTTTTCAGTTTCCATTATATTTTTTTAGAGCAAGGTACAATGGATATATACAAATATCTGCACTAAACAAGACCTAGAATTGACATTTTGTGTACTCAGCGTTAAAATCTTGAACAGGCTTTACCTTTTTCTATGATAGAAACATACACACATTTTCCTTAACACGCACACACTAGTTGTTACTCCAACACAGCATATATAGTACAAGTTATTGCATCGCAAGGAAGGAAGCTGGTTCGATCTCGCGCTGGTGTGCTATATAGTTTCCTTGGCCAGGCCATCGTACTGTACTACCACGGAATATATGGCTACGCATATATGATTTATTCTTTGGTATAGTTCTTACAATTACTGGCTCGATGCAGGTCACAACTCTCAAATACATAGTCATAACACAAACAGTTTATAACGACGACCTAGATGGTACGATCTCGGAGCCTTCCGTCTCTACTGGTGTTGCACAAATCTGCGAAGAGACGCATGTCTGATAATGATTCTAATTTGATTGGGGGACGCTTTGAACGAGATTATTAGGTGATATAAATATTGTTCGGTGGAGAGATACGTCTGGTGCTTATCCCGATGAATTGGAGGACGTCCTAAACGAAAGGATTCGGTGCTGTGGATATAGTGTTCCGTAGAAATATACGTCTGTTACTGATCCTGATGGAACAGGGGACACTATGAATGAAAATATTCGGTGGTGTGGATAGTCTTCCGTGGAGCGACACGTCCGTTACTGGCCACCAATGGGATTGGGGGGTGCCCTGAATGGAAGAATTCGGCGACGTGGAAAGTGTTCTGTAGAAAGACACATCTGTTACTCATCCCGATGAGAACTAGCAGCGGTTCCGATAAAAGAAAAAAAGTAAAAGTAAAGGCTTTGGATTTTTACCTGTACCTAACAAAATTTGTATCTGTTTTCACCGCATGTTGCAACTACTTATTAGTTGATATAGCAATGGTCGCATCGATCTGTTTGGGGAACGTGGGTGGGAGAAGATTGTGCTTATGCAGCGAGTTTAGACCGCAAGACCAAACAAAGCTTCAGCAACAATGCATTCATTTCGCAGTAAAAGGTCGTCTCCGCATTGTGCCAACTATAAACTTGATGTAGAAGACGGAAGAAAATTGCGTCTATGGAGTTCTTACACCTTTTGTTATTCCAAGCCAGAGGACATGAAAAATAGACAAAACAAATAAAAAGATCTAGACTTTTACATGTACACCCGCAAGCTCCGCCATGAAATGCCTAATTTCAGCTAGCCCCGCCATGAAAATCAAAAATGGAAAATACGTTAGGTACCTATTCCTATTATATATAATGAAGTTGCCATCAATAGTACTATATTAAGGTGAATTGACGTAAATATCTGCTAGACGGGAATAGGTGTTTGCTGGGGTTTTCCTCCAAAGACGAAATTAGTCACAAATTCATCTTTCATACTACTGATAACAATGCCTCATAAACAAAATATGTAGACAACATAATTCAAATATTAAAGATGATGATACCGTGTTTTGACAAGTCATAAATTTATCACCATATCATAAATTGGTTTTAGTTGTTTTATGTGCTCGGAGATTCTGATATTAACATATTGGAGCACCAGTCATCGACTACATTAAACAAATTCTGGCAAGTATTCCCAGATTTGAACTGTCGATGCCGGTAATGTTTTTCAGTGAGGTTAACGGTAATATTAGAAGTGAAAAATTACTTACCAGCTGATCTCCTTGAGTATGCAATGGCAACAAAGGATGTTTGAGTGGCTTTCTCGAATACTGATGTCCAACATTACCCTGGAAATAAGTAGCCGCAAATTTCTGAAATTTAAATTCGCTTAAGTCTTCCTCGTCATCAGAAACGCTTTGCATCGGGCTGATAATTTCGTTCTCATTTGTTTGAGCAGGTAAGTCGTTAAATACGGACGTTTCACGACCTAAAACATAAAAAATATATTAAGTTACATTACAAAAACGGACAAGGACGTATGTAGACGTTTTTCGGCCGGCATTGGACTACAGGCCTACTTTTACTTCAGACGAAAATTTTGTAATTGAAAATGACTGAAAGAACTTAAAAAAGTTAAAAACTATCAAAAAGAAGTAGAATTTAATAAATACTCAAAACAATTGCATCATTCACCCTAAGAAATTTTAAAAATTACTTGCACACGATTGTCTGAGTATTCGTACGAGCTCCCTGTAGGAGAAAGTGCAAAAGGTCTTTTTAACTACTCTCTTTCTCTAACTACTCTTATAATAACAAATACCGCCCCTGCGCACACTCTTCTTGTGAAATGTTTGAACGGACGATACAAAACTGTGCGCATATAGTGAACTGGTGGCCGCAATCTAAACCGACCGAGAATTGCCGGCCGTTATCGACGAACAAAACTGAAGGTGTAGTGTGACTATCGAAAACAGCCGGCCAACCAGCGGACGGACAGTCCATGGACTGACAGCCGACGAATGGCAGACTAAACGTGATTAGACTCCTTATAATTATTAATACGATTTGTTGGCAGCCCGGCCGTGTGCGTTTCACACTTCGCACACGTGGTAGCGGTAGCCGTGCCCCTTCGGTAAAAAGTTCATAATAAGTTTATCACACTGTGTTAAAATATGCAGTTTTCCGATCGCCTCGTTTGAATATTTCTCCTTACCTGGTCCAGGCGCTTCACTGGAACTATCAGGCAGAAAGTCAAACATAGCTTCCACTAATTTGGAGTCGTCAACGGGTTCGTCAGCTTTTCTGGCAGCATCGTTGATGATGTTTTTCTTTATTTCGACACGTTTCCGTTCTTCAATTTCGATCTCCATTTCTTTTCTTTCTAATTCGTACATCCTCTCCCTAAATTGAAAAAGGTCACATTTTAATACGATAGTAAAACAGGACTAACAAGTAAAATGGAAATAAAGTCAGAGCCTTGTACGAAATAATGACAGCTATACTAGATTATTCATTTTCAAAATTCTTATTTTTCTAAATAACTGTGGAACAGCGGATATTTGTAGAAAATGTTTTGCCACAAATATTCTGCTTGGAATAAATATGGATTCGTCGATTTGTTAAATGTGATAAGATCTTTTCATGTGGATACAGCTTTCGTCCAACGTTTAAAACGCGAATTGATGTTGAGAAATTTTGAAAAAATTTTTGATTCTTTTTTTGGCCCACTAAAAAACTCAAATTGTAGTTACTTACCTATAATTCTGTTCGGCAATCTCTTTTGCTCTCTTATTACCAGCATCTTTAAGCTGCCTCTCTTCCTTCTGTTTTAATTTTAAAGCCTCGATATGCTTCTTGTGTTCGACTTTGAGTTTCTTGTATCTTCTTTGTGCTATCATTCGCTTAACATGCGACTGAATCTTTAGAATAGCCCACATTTTATGTCCGTACTCTCTGCGGACTAAAAATCCTCTTGCATGTGCCTAAAAATTAAATGTATTATTTTTTTATGATCACCTATAGATATCCTCGATGAATAAAAATTCAGTTTTTTTACAATACTTTATTTATGTTCCAAAATTAAAATTTGGCAATCATCAATATTTGATATTTTGTAAGAAAAAAAGACACAAAAAGACTAGACATTATTTGAGGTCGAGACTTTGTCTTTTTTCTTACAAAATATTAAATATCAGGTCTCTTTGCGTAAAAATTGGACGAATTCTTCGAATATCAACATTTGAGGCTACTGGAGTTGAAATAAATGACTAGGTGTTTATCACAGATACATACTAGTCGTCCTCATTAGGTATGTAAAATGACACAAATAACTTTGAATAATAGAAGAGTTTTGGACCTGCAATGTCTTTATTCGTTTTAAATGACAACGTTTCAACTGGTAAGTACCTTCAGTCATCTTTAGGTGAATACTAAATAAGTATAGTAACGACAGCTCTATTGATACTGCACTGAAGCTTAACTGAGATGGGTGCAGTGAAGAAATTCGTTATTTTAAATAAACATTTTTAGTCTAAATGATAGCTCTTATGTAAGTAATAAAATTTAAAACAGGTTTTAACGAAAAAATAGCACAGTTGCCGAATTGTATTAAAAGTTTATTAGTTTCGAGTCTAAACAACCTCATTGGATAAACATTTTAAACCTATGTACTTATATTCCTACACGTAATGTCTATGAGTAAGAGCGTAGGATCAACAGATGCAGAGCTTTTAAAATCTCACCCTTGCCGAAACTTAGTAAGGATGAATTGACATGGATCCGGAATATCTATATTAACGCTTACTAATCTAATATTTAAAGTCGCTTTAAATGGGCTTCTATAGAACAGCTATTTTAAGAGTTTTGGAGTTGCACTGACTCTATTTGTTTTTAAATTACATCCTTTCAAAGCGTAAGTATCTCCAGTTGTATTCAGTTGAAGCATGATACTATTACTAAAGAAGATTTGACGTCACGTCGAGACCTGATTCGTGACAGACGAAAAGTTGATTATGGCGCTTGGGCTTTTTGATTCCAATAAGCAGTATTGTGGTCTCACAGTGACGTCACGCGCAACAACGTACGAAATTGGTTCGCCGAATGGTTTTATCTTCTTTAGTAATAGTATCAGGAAGCATAGTAACTACATCCTTATTTATGGCGCACGGAAGCATACCTGATATGGGTGCAGTCATGCCACTGTTATTCTAAAATTTTCAGTTTTCCATATATTTCTCATATTCAATGAGGGCTTAACAGTTGAAACCTGTTGTGATTTAAAAACAAATAAAGATAATGCAAGTCCAAAAATTTTTTATCAATCAAGAAACATCATTGTCTCCAACCTTTAAACAGACACTAGCAATCACACAATCAAAAGGCGTTAGATAAAAGATAAAATAAAAATAGAAGAAGTACTCATACCTGTAATCCAACAATATGACCTCGCAAATGTCTAAATCTATGAGACAACACTCTAGCTCTAATGAGAGCCTGCAGTCTCATGTATCCAACTTTCATCCTTTTATATCTCTGTCTCTGTACGGAACCTTTCCAGTATTTTTGTATTGTTATAGTGGCCGCTCTCAGTCTTAAAAATCTCCTTCTGTAAACCCATCCTTTAATATTCTTTTGTAAAACGAGTATTTTTTGCGTGAGTACCCGATCGCGTTCCTGTTCGAGAAACAGATCGTGAGCATCCTTGAGGAATACTTTGGTATGTCCTAGTTGATAATCAGATCTTCCTGAGAAAGATATATTATTGTTTATTAAAAAGGCCACTATAAAAATAGAGTAAATCTACAATTAACGTCCGTAGTCAAAATATTGCGATACAATTAAATGTCTATACCAGGAGCGATATCATATACGGATGTGAAACGGGCACACAGATAATAAAAAGTAAAAATAAAGTAAAGGAAAGAGTTGGCTCTATACTGTATTCGGAAGAAAGGAAAAAAATGTTGAATTTAAGCAGACCTATTATTAACACTAACGCTAAGTGCTTTCGGCCTTTTATTTACTCAAGGCCATCATCAGTGCTTAACCTAGTCAAATAGAGTTTTTTAAAGCAATGCTTAAGAAGTTTTGGTATAGTTCATCCAATTACTGGCTAGATGCAGGTCACAACTCGCAAATACATATACTTACATAACAGAAATAAAAAATAAGATAAGTCTGTTATTAATTAAATGGTCTTGTCAATTCACGTATAATTCGTTCTGACAACCTTTATCATTTTGAAGAACTTTAGCTTTTCGCGTTGAGAGTAATTTAAAAGTGAAAAAGAATTGGAGCATGTTCTGAAAATATGTCTCATTATTCAGCAAAAGAAGAAATGCTCATTTTAAAGTTTAATTAAATCCTGACAGAATCGAAAAAATATAGGATTTAATCAACGACAAGAATCAAAAATTACGTCAGAAGCTGTGACGTGCATCCAGCCAGTAATTGGACGGACTTTAGTACATAATTTACGGAGAAACAATAACCTATAAACTTATTAAAAAAACTCTATTTGACTAGGTTAAGCCCTGATGATGGTGTAAGGTTCTTATTTCGGGTCAAGGGGTATATTTTCTGCGCATGCGCAGAGACTACGCCCCTTGTCGGTTTTACGGTTTGCCTCGAGCGCCACCCTTTGATTTTATAGTAGCAAAGGGACTACTGTCGGTTTGCCAGAATAGCGGTCGGAGGGGTCTCAGGATTGTTCTGCGCAGTTTATCCCTGAAGGGGTGGGAACGGTGCGACGCCGGTTGGATAATCAAAACCTCCTTGATTTACTAATTATATATTGGCATAATAATTACAGGGGTCTTACGCCATCGGAACTTACACTACTATTTACAAACAAAAAAAAATTAAACGGGTTGCCGGGCCTGGGAATCGGGTCTTTCTTTTACCATCGGTTAATTTTTAGGGGAAGCGCTTATACGGGTGCCATTGGCACGTAGCATTACTAATCGGAGATCTCAATCTTTAGGAAATACAATTTTACAGTATCGGGTACCGGCCGAGGATCATTTCACCTATTTTCCCGTGGACTACCAGTCCGTCGTATTTGCTGCCAGAAAACTCTTAGCCAGGAAATACGGCCTTATTTTTCCGCCTGATATAAAAGAATTATTCTTGCCTATTCTCGTTCGCGTGTGCTACCGCGGCACGTCGCATATTCCTGCCAGAAAACTCTTAGCCAGGAAATACGGCTTTATTTTTCCGCGTGACGTTACAGAATTATTTTTATCTAATTTCTTTCGCGTGTGCTACCGCGGCACGTCGCATATTCCTGCCAGAAAACTCTTAGCCAGGAAATACGGCTTTATTTTTCCGCGTGACGTTAAAGAATTATTTTATCTATTTTCTTTCGCGTGTGCTACCACGGCACGTCGTATATTCCTGCCAGAAAACTCTTAGCCAGGAAATACGGCCTTACTTCCAATTTACAAGACTTACTTGAAATACGGCTAATAAAATAAAATAGTTTCAAATCCCCAGCTTAACAACATTTTACAGCTCAAATTCCGTGTCAATCAAATCATTTAAAACCAAAAAAAAACAGAAAGATAATTACCGTAGAGAGCAGATAATACGTATCAAAAAAAAACGGTTGATGAGAATACGGCACCCAAAACAGGCAGATCGTTTTTAGCGGAATCGACTGGCTTCTTCTCGGGCTGAAATCGGAATCCCGTGCCACCGTTCTCCAGCGACCGTCTCCCGGCCGAGAGAATGACGGTGCGCTGCCGCGATGCGCGACTGGTACCGGACTTTTCACGCATCTTCGCCCCTTGCTGATTCCTAATTATTCTAATTTACCTTATTATGAAATAAATTAAAAGTAACTTCGTTACAATGGTCTTGAGTAAATAAGGCCGAAAGCACTTGGCATCAGTGTTAATAAATACTTACACTGAAATACAACGTTTTTTCCTTTCTTTCAATAAAAAACAAGAGAAAAAGAACCAACTCAATTAAGGTGCTCCAGAGATAAGTCAATTGGAGGCCGACATGGTTACTTATAACGAGGTACTCAATTATATCAAGGAAAAGATGATCATATAAAATATAATAAATAAGAACATACTTATTAGATAATATAAAATATTCTTACAGGCGATGAAGGTCTTACTTTAGTAGAGCTAAATAGATGTGGGTGTACTGAGGCGACACTCCCAGGTTTTTTAAATTACCATTTCCGTCGACCGTGTATTTACATCCGATATTAACGTTCCCAAAATCATTCATTAATGACCCCTATTAATGCATGATTTTCTGTAAATGCACGATTTCCCAAAATCATTCATTAATGACCCCTATTAATGCATGATTTTCTGTAAATGCACGATTTCCCAAAATCATTCATTAATGACCCCTATTAATGCATGATTTTCTGTAAATGCACGATTTCCCAAAATCATTCATTAATGACCCCTATTAATGCATGATTTTCTGTAAATGCACGATTTCCCAAAATCATTCATTAATGACCCCTATTAATGCATGATTTTCTGTAAATGCACGATTTTCCAAAATCATTCATTAATGACCCCTATTAATGCATGATTTTCTGTAAATGCACGATTTTGGTAATTAAAATTAAAGGCAGCCATGCAAACAAATCAACAAAATAATAAAACGTCAATCCAAAACGTCGTCCGCTGTCATTAGTATTTGTAGAATTGTGAAATCTGGAGTGTAAAATAAAAGTTGTTAACTGTTTTTCTTCACTTTAGTAAAAAATACGGTCGACGAAAAAACATTGTAACCAACTCTTACATTAAAATGCGATTAATGATCTCGAATCGAAATATTTCGATCAATAATCGCCATTATTAATGTACTTGTTGGTTAAATTACTAATTTGGTTGTGCAGGTATCATTAATAAATGCTCGAATAAAATCATTAATTCGAAATAACAATAGGTAGTATTACCCGATCTATCTACTACATACTTTACTGTAAAAATACTTACCTAATACTATTTGACATATTCGAGAAGTAGCTGCTCTGCAATCAGTCTTATGTGCCGGGGGAACTCCAGATATCAAAAACCTATACCTGTCCACAAATTCACCAAACGTGTGTCTTATAGGATACCCAGCTCTACGTATTCTAATCGTTTCCATCATACCAGAGTATCTAAGTTGCCTACAGCAAAGTGTCCTGTCAAACATCTTTGGTTTTTTTAATTCATTTGGCTTGATACATCTTATGAAAAAGGGTTGGCAGTTCGATAATGTTCTCATAAGGGAATCTAGTGACCTTTTGAACTGGGTTGAAAGAGTCGGAGTTCTTTTTCTTGTTTCCGAGCCCATGCCGATGTCTTCGTGGAACAACTGTTGTAGAAATTTGTTGTTGCTTATCGTTGCTAACTGCAAAAGGTCTGCGCTGAAAGTATCTCGATTTTTCTCCAAAAAGCTTCTGGTGTCATAAAAAACTACTCCGGCGAAATGGTTAAGGCCGAAGCTAGTGTTAATGTCAGATTTGGGTTTCAAGTAATTTTTATGAGCGCCGTGTTGCTTGTGGAGCTTTGCCAACATCGTCTGATCAGTTCCTTTAGGAAACTTACTTTCCTCATCGATTAAAGCCATGATATTAAGTTGTTTAATAGCAATTAAATCTAAAGCATCTTGATTATCCACAAACTCGATGTGTTGCCAGTTTATATGCTCCAAATTATACTCCTCTTGTTCTAGTTTAAAAATATGTCTCACAAAAAATTGTTGCAAATTTTCGTTGGCGTAATTAATACAAAACTGTTCAAAACTATTGTGATTGAAATTTTCAAATCCAAAAATATCAAGGACACCAATGGAACTTCGTTGGCGTTCTTTTGGTCTGTATATGGCAGCATTTATTTTTTTTACAATAAATATAAATAGTCGACCATAGATTCCTTTCACAAATGCGTCTCTGACATCTACACTTTGTTCTCTGGATAGAGTTGATACTACAGTTTCTCCATGAGCAAATAAAGTTTTTCTTGTTAGTGCGTTAATGAGTGGTTGAAAAGGAACACCTAAAATATGGAATTTTCTAAATTCTCTTTTCTAACAATAATGCTTATTAGTGGGGAAGTGGAGAGGTTTAATATAAGGTGGTTTTCTAGATTAAACTTTAAAAAAAGTGAAATTGATACCTATTATTCTGCTTTAATTTCTAACTACATATCTATCATAACTTTTGAATTGATTGGTGTGCCGATCCAATGATACTACACATTTAAAAATTATTAAATTTTACTATTATTTTAGTGAGAGTAGAATTATCGTCTTATGTGCCATTTCTATTTTTTTTAAATGTACTATACACTATTGGCAAACTCGAATCTAGGGTGCCGATATAAACGCATCAGACGGAGATTACTAGTAGCGTTTAACACGTTAAACATTATTTAGAACACGCGGTCGAAGCAGCTACGGGAGCGATCGATATCCCCCCTTTCAGTTGGAATGTAAGGGTGATTATGTGTCTCTTTTTAACTGAAGGTTTTCCCTATATGTGCCTTCTCTCTTGGTTGCGTTAGAGATTTCGCACCCTAGATCCGAGTTTGTCAATAGTGTATGATATATCTATATAAAATAAAAAATAAAACGTACTTCAAAAACATTCTAAACCGTATGGAATAACATTCAGCAGTCAGCGAGTGAAATATATATTATTAGATAACAATAAACACATGATCATCTCGGTAGTGGTGGGCGGATCGGAATTAAGACGATTCAATGAGATGCATTTTAAGAAATATTCGGATTGATCCGGCAGAGATGTCTGGCGGCTCTCGGTTTAGTTACAAGTTAAACTTAAAGGCAGCGTTACGTTAAAGCTTGAAGCGATATTATTTGTGTACTCGTATTATTGTATTGTGGATTATACAGTTTCCTAAGCTGTTACTCTATTTTAAGTGTTTATAGAAGTAATTAAAATAAACAAAATTTTCAAATAAAACGAAAATAAGCAAAAAATAGCCTTAACAAAATTATAAAAATCCAAATTCAGGCCCGTGTATCAAAACGTAGCGTCGGTTTGTGTTTATCTTTTTTTTTCTAATGAACTACGCAATGTCCCGGTCAGTTAGTGGTGTTTATCTAAAGTGAGTTAAAAAGAACTATCAACTGATAGACATCACCATCACCCTGAATATTTTTCTAGTGTTATATAATCTTTATAGTAATTGTGATCATCATGCACGGATCCCGGGTCGAATACGATTAGGAAGCGTAACTGAAAGACAGATTTGTGTTGTGATTTTTGGAGTGACGGATCTGCGACTAGGTTCAGTGAGTCGGATCTTTGCATTAATTCGGACCTGGTGATCTAAATCCCAAACCTTGGTAACCTACTTTTATACTATAAAATATTAAAATCGGTTAAACCAAAATAATCTATGAGGGGAACAAACATTTAAAAATTATCCAACATCTACAGGTCGAATTGACAACTTCCTCCTCTTATTAAAGTTTGTTAAAAATGGTTTATACCATTGCCTTCTCAATGTAAGAAGAGTGAGTGACAGGATCTCTTGCCGATTCATTTGGGGACTTTAAGTGATTTCAGTGCGGGGACGTCTTTAAGAGAGGCCTAACCTTGAGTGAAGACCTCCATGTCAGCGGCGAGAACTAAATAATTTGAGGTTAGTTGTGCTTGTCAAATCGTGACAATGCATTGACGTTCACAATACACATTAGGGAATCCAAACCACGTGATTCAATATGGCTGTTAATATTTTGAGGTTAGTATTATGACAACATGTTGACACCGGTTTGTTTACTTGAACGTGTTAGAGACAATTAAAAAGTTTATTGTTCATTTTCGCTTTGCAAAGAACAGTTTAGAAGAGTAGAGGTTAGGAATGTTTAGGCACATGTTTAGGATGTTGTGCACAGAACACTATGTGATGTGGTCAAAGACTTTCTTCCTCAATTGTTCCGCGAAGTACATCCAGCGTCTGGTCCAGCAACTGCGGGAGTGCAGACCGGATTGCAACGACTGTTTTGTATGTTTTGAAAGGAAAATAGAATAATTTCAGTGTCCTTATAAGGCAGTAGACGGTTTGTTTTCTGCTGTTAGAAAACGAGGAAACCTCGGAGGAAACGCTTTAGGTGCTGAAGAACGTAAGAACACATCGTCGGGCTACACGGTTCAGTACCAATGATATCAAATATCAGCAAGTCGCGACGATTCTCTAAAAACCCAAAGTTTTTGTTCTTTTCGTTCATTTAAGATTAAAAAGTCCGTAAATTATTTTTAAAAAATCAACTTGGCGAATATGTCATTTTGGATTGCTTCTTGGCCAAACAGTTGGTTTGTATCTTTACTCAACGAGTAACAGCAGGTTGCGACCTAAATCATCTATCTCTTCAAAATGTCCCCACCCTTTTCAAATGAATTGGCCTGTTATAGTTTCTAACTCACTCTTCGTTAAATTCTAGAAGGCCATGATTTATATAAACACAAAAAAATGTCAAATAAATCAAGTCTTTCTTCAAATGAATGGTGGTAAACCTCCACAAAGGATTTGTGGTTATACTTTTAAAATACAATAATAAAACAGAAGTGCGGTTTTACCTCACCTAGTAAATTAGCCACCCTGTGTACATTGGTCGGGTCAGGAATTTCAGTAGCGTCTAAATTATCTACCACTGTGGCCTTGTACTTAATATTCCCTATATGCAGTAATGCTGCTAACAGTTTCATTATCTCCCATATTTCTTGATCGGAGAATAGTAAAACCTTCATTGCACTTCTAATATCAGCGAATTCGGCTGTGTCGTCACGGCCTTCGCATGTTATACTTCCACCCTAAAAAAATCATAAATATAAAAGTGAAGCAATACATAATGGTGCAGTTTGGAAAAACAGTTATATTATATTGACCACAATATTGAAATTACCGTATCAGTTACCACAAAGCAGAAATACAGAGTTAAGAAAAATTACTAGAACGGTCAATGATTTTAAAACATACGTGGTTAGCAAAAAATGGCTGTATAAAAGTTCTAAGGCTTTTAAAAATCTAAAAATTTGTAATAAATTGGAATATACAGGTTCGCCCAACAAGTTATGGAGAATTAAAGTTACACCCCGTATGTTATTATTTATTTTGATCGTTTAGTTAATTTAAAACATTTTTTATTAACCATGCGTTGTGCCTAAATTCATTACTTTGCTAGATATCATGACATTTTCACATCAGTTACAAAACACAAAATAAATATTAATAAATAATTTAGTACGTCAACATGTAGTTATATTTACCTAAGAAACAAATAAGGTATGGCCGTTGACAATAATAATTTGGCATTTGAAAGTTAATTTAACTCATTAAATTGTTTATTGAAATTTATTTTGTGTTTTGTAACTAATCAAAATGTTGACCACGACGAGTAGCCTCGTCAATCACCATCTTCCGTGATAGTCAGGCGGCGATTAAGGCAATCTGGTCCAGCCGCATCAAATCAAAGCTCGTAAAGCAATGCAGCAACAATCTATGCACATTTGGCAACCAACATCGGGTTACTCTGTTCTGGGTTCCTGGACACTCCAAAATACATGGCAACGAGGCTGCCGATGCGCTCGCGAGAGAGGGCGAAGACATGCCAACTGATCTAGCAGACAATACGGTGAACAAACCACTGGGATTAGTCAAAGAGTAGATTGATTACACGGCCAAGCAGCTTGCACAGAACAGATGGAGTTGATAACCTGTAGTACATTCAGGAAACTGTGGCCCACATTTGATAAAAAGAGAACCGCAGAGCTATTGAGACAAATAATACTGCGGTTGTTACCGGATATTGCCTCTTCGGTAGACATGCCGAGCGTATGCAAATAGCCACTAACGACTTCTGCAGAAGTTGCAGAGACGAGGAAGAAAGTATTCAACATTTTTTGTGTGAATGCCCTGGCCTCGCAAGAAGAAGCTTCACTGCTTTGGGTGAACCATTTTTCGATAGCCTGGAGGTAGTGGCTGGTTTGAATAAGTTGTTAAAATCCTTCTGCGGTGTACGCCTCACTAACCATCAGAGATCTGACGAAGGTAGGTTCTACGGACCTAATAGGACTACGTGAGACTGTTTGGTCAGAACCAAAGGTCTGCCACTCTTACCGAACCTAACCTAGTTATAACAGAATTATTCTTTGCAAAGAAATTTTGTTCCACAGAAGAGTGCATTCTCCTGACAGAGAAAAGTGCTTGGCTGTCTTCTATTTAACAATACACCCGCTCTCGTGATATAAAAAAAAATCAACATTAATTTATATTTATATAACCTATGAAAAATATATTTTTTGCTCAAGATAAAAATAAGTATCACATAAATGTCTTACCCCAGTAAGATATCTAAATTGACTAGCATCGCCGAGTTCCAATTTTCTTTTTTCTTCTTTACCTAATCCAGCTAATAAACAATAAAAAATATGATAATTTCTTTCTTCCGGATTTTGTGAAACTATGCGGCTTTTCTCCAACAAATATTGTTCAATTTTGGCCCCTTCTATGACTCCATTACCATTAAAATGAATATCGATATATTTTCCAAATCTAGAACTATTGTCATTTCGTACGGTTTTTGCATTTCCTATGAAGAAAAAAAATTGAGTTAGAATGAGATAAATTTAAGGAAATTTCGAAAATTCTCCATATTTATATTATATTTTTAAGGTAAGAATACCTTTAACACAACATACTCTGCGATCTGTCCAACAATTTTATTTCATAGGATAAGAGTAAAGCATTTATACAGGGTGACCCACTTTCTACGCAGAACTTCATAGCATCTAAACTACTTAACGTTTTAATATTAACAACGGAGTTATAGTGAGGCATTAGTACAATCAAAAATTATAAATTATACGGGTGTCCCAAAAAGTCAGGAGATATCAAACATACTTTTTTTAAATGGAACACATAATCCTTAAGGTACTGTGCAAATTTCTGTATAGATTTCTTTAAAATAGCAACGGAAGGGTATATCGCTGGAATGGAAAATAAAAATTAAGAATCCATGCAGTCCATAAAGGTCCTCTGTCTCCAAAATATACTTGCACACAATCACGGTCCCTCTTCCAACCACGAGCCATTCTTGTTGAATATAGGCCAAAGAGCACTACAATATAACGGCATTAACATTTCGAATGGTGATTAGACAAGCACATCCTGGTTTGCGTCATAAACATTCGGAACACGGAGTTTCGAACCCATCCTCAGCATTTGCCTTATAGTCTGTATTTGTCCCCGTTGTGACTTTATTTATTAAAAAATTACAAAAAGCATCTCATTGGACGGATTTTGCAGACAATAATCAATGGACTCTTTCATAAAATGTAATACGACAGTGAAAATAATATCTAATATAGATGGACTTTTAAACTTACCAAATGCTTCAAGTATGGGATTTGCTTCTAATATTTGTTGTTCTATCCACGAGTGCTTTCCACTAATCGCAGCTAAATACTGAAGAATTAATTTTGTACTTTCCGTTTTTCCTGCACCAGATTCTCCTGAGATTACAATGCACTGATCCTGGCCATATCTAAAACATTATAATTTTTAATATAATATTAAAACATTAATTAAAATAATTTCTATTTTGGGTTATTGCATGATTTTAAACAATAATTAACTAAACCAGCAACATTGACTGCGACATAAATGACATTCGCACATTATAATGGGGTTTTAATAACATTCTGAACTAGAACCTGCTGAAAACATATCCCAATAATAAATTCTTCCTTGAGTATCTCACAAACAGGACCTATTTTCCTAATAGGCCCGGGAAAAAGTACATCCTGGCCACGATTCCGTTATCGAACTTAAACCAGTCAATTAAAAGGGCTTTACGTTATGCTTGTGGGCGGGGTTTGCCCATTGCTTAGGTTCTCTAACCCGATCTAAAATTGTTGGGTTAAGGCCGAAATTATTTTTTTTTTAATTGAGATAATGGAAAATATTGTGAAAAGGACAAGAAATGTTGATCAAAAAATGAAATGGTGCATCACTAGACTTTATTCTTAAGAGGCGAGGAGTAATTTATTTTTAAATTTTAGCTATGATTTAATACACCTATTTCAGACTAATGGGCGAATTCTTCAAATTATTTGAGAACTAGTTAATGACGTCTTAATCTTTGTGATTGCCATAAATTATTACATTTTGTCTTAGGAATATTATAGGTTTCTTCAGGTTATTATTAGAAAAAGGCAATCGACAATACTGCGTGTGAACAAATTTTAAGCACATTATAATATACATTATTTAACGAACCTAATTAAACTAGTAAAAGTTTTCCCAGAGTAGTTTTTTGTCACTTTCCCAGTAATATTCACAAACAAAATCATAATGCAAGTGCATTAAATAACCTATAATTTTAAGAAAGCTGATAAATCATTAGGTAACTAATGCGTGTAATTAAAGTACACATGAATAAAAGTTATGAAGGAGTATGGGTTCTTAAGTCCTAAACGTATTATTAAGATTAGGTGTGATACGTCGTTGAATTATTAAGGAAGAGGGGAATTTAAAAATATTAAAATACAATTTCTTGACTATTTAAAAAAGCATAATTGATGATGGTTTTGAAAAATGAAACGTCGGATTTAAAATAGAATTACACCAACTTTTAGAGGAGAAAAAGTACCAATGAGAATGTAATTTATTTTAAAAATAACGAAATCGCGAAAATTCAGTATTGCCCAAATATATTCGGAAGGATTCGGAGTTTTTTTTAAATTTGAAAACACAATGATACAGAATTTAGTAGGGCGCAACTTTTTCGAATTAAACCATCTCTGTATCTTCTATGGTTTACGTTACGAGATACATGTAGAGTGCATCCTTATATGGGACACCCTGTAGGTATATCTTAAAATTTTTAGAGGTGCTATTATAGTTGCGCCTTTGGTACAACTGAGTAAGGAATAAAATAAGTGCGTACAAGACCGAAAGGACTTTAGGCATTAAGAGTGAAGTCTTTTCGCCATTTCATTTTTTGATCATTATTTCTTATACAGTTTTAAACTAAAGAAATTTTGTTTAATGAATTAAAAACAAAAAATTGTGAAATTTGTCTTTTCTTGCTTTTATTACCTCAAAATTGACTTTAAATTGTAGGTAATTATGCTTCAAAAGTCGGTATTTGACCGATTTTTGGATAAAAGGAAAAATTAACGAAATATTGATCAAAAAACGAAATGGCAAATGCATCAATAGACCTCACTTTTAAACCCATTTATTTGTAAATTTAAGGAACATTTTTGTAGTTCTTTATATACACTCACCGGCACAAAATTCCGCCACCCTGAAATTTTGGCCAAGTTTGATGTTTTATAACTTGTTTATTTTTTATCCGATTTTCATAATTTTTTTATCAGTTCGTAGATCCATTTATTTTGTTTTCCTATAATTATTTTATAAAGTATCATTTTTCGATTAGGCTATATTATACAGGAGGAAATCAAAATGTTGTTTTTTGTCGTAATTTCAAAACACTCTGTAGGGAAATTGAGGTGGATAATATTGTTCACATACTATCTCTTGTAATCTCTGATGTATTCTAAATATTTCTTTTTTTTGATTCATTTCATTATCTCATTTCTGCTGAGAGCTGCAAAATTTGAAATGAAACGATGTTATTTTTTGATGGTCGTGAGCGGGTAGACAGACGTAGAAATGAAAGATGTGCTGACTGCACCATATCAGAACGAATCTCATATTATGGCGGTTCAGTCATGATTTGGGCGGGTATTTCTACCGAAGCACGCACCAATCTTGTATTTGTTGAAAATGGAGCTCTAACCGCCCACCGTTACATTGAGGAAATCCTCCAAGAAGTTTGTTGTTCCATTTGCGCCTTTTATTGGGAACCAATTAACATTAGTGCAAGATAATGCTAGACCTCATGTTGCACATGTAGTAAGCGAATATCTAGATGAAGTTGAACTTCCAAGATTGGAATAGCCTGCATGTAGCCCGGATCTTCACTCAATCGAACATCTTTGGGATCAACTTTAAAGAGCCGTTCGTCGTCGTCCTGTACAACCACAAACCTTGCAAGACTTAAGACTGGCGCTGACCGAAAAATATCAAGCTATTCCTCAAGAAAGAATAAGTGATCTTATTCATTCGATGCCACGAAGACTGCAAGCTGTCATTGCTGCGAGAGGAGGAAATACACGTTATTAAATTGTTTTTGTTAATTAACTTTATGATATACCTAGTGTTTGTTTTTCTTAATAAAATTAGGCTTCAAATCAGCGTTTCATTTAAAATTTTGCAGCTCTCAGCAGAAATGAGATAATGGAATAAATCAAAAAAAGAAATGTTTAGAATACATCAGAGATTACAAGAGATAATATGTAAATAAAATTATCCACCTCAATTTCCCTACAGGGTGTTTTGAAATTACGACAAAAAACAACATTTTGATTTCCTCGGGTATAATATAGCCTAATCGAAAAATGATGCTTTATAAAATAATTAAAGGAAACAGAATAAATAGATCTACAAACTGATAAAAAAATGATGAAAATCGGATAAAAAATAAACAAGTTATAAAACATTAAACTTTGCCGAAATTTCAGGGTGGCGGAATTTTGTGCCGGTGAGTGTATTTTTTTACAAATAAAATTTGAACTTGAGATTAGATAAGATGTCTATATCGCACGAGGAAGTAAATTAGGCACGACGCCGTAGGCGGAGTGTTCCAACTTTCGAGCGCAATATGGACAATCCACTCAAGTTGTACAGTATATTTTTTTTCCCACTCAACTTCCGATCTTCATACTAAAAATTTTGAAAAATTATATAAATTAGAAAGTAATAACTTGTCTTTTTAGTTGGCCGTGAAGCAAGATAATAAAAAACAATTGAAGAAAAATTAATTTCGTTGAAAAAATCCATGGCATGAACCAAATTACACTGTAACATATTTTTCGTATATTTACACAAAATAACTTTGAATCTTTGAATGTCTTTCTCACATTCGGCCTTTTGCAGAATAACAGACCATAAGCGATATTTATTAATAAAAATAAACAATTTTGTTTGACAGGGTTGCATATTGTCTCCACTGTTTTTCAACATATACTCCGAGTACATCTTTCGTGAGGCACTGGAGGATAGTGAGGCAGGGGTCAACCTGAATGGACAGAGGCTAAACAACATAAGATATGCAGATGACACCGTCGTGTTCACAGATAACCTAGACGATCTGCAAAACCTGATGACACAAATCACACTGATCAGTCAGCAATATGGTCTTGATATAAATGTTGACAAAACCAAATTAATGATCATCCGAAATATCCCGGATGACCACCTAATTATAAATGGAAAACGTGTGGAAAGAGTACAAAAATACACATACCTGGGTACCTGTGTTAATGAAGAGTGGGACCATTCACAGGAAATCAGATGCAGGATAGAGAAGGCCAGAGCAGTGTTCAATAAAATAACAAGGTGCTTCGAGAGCCATGACTTGAACATAAACCTAAAGATCAGGTTGTGAAGATGCTACGTCTTTTCTGTTTTGTACTACGAAGTAGAGGCTTGGACACTGACTGCTGCTACTGAGAGAAAGCTGGAAGCCTTCGAAATGTGGCTGTATCGAAGGATGCTGAGAGTGTCGTGAACGCAGAGGGTGACCAATAAAGAAATCCTACGCCGCATGGGGAAGGAACGTAAGGTCCTTTACACCGTTAAATGCAGGAAATTAGATTATTTTGGGCACATAATGCGCAATGAAAATCGATACCATCTCCTCCAATGCATCCTACAAGGTAAAGTTTCCGGGAGCAGAGGACCAGGAAGAAGGTTGAAAAACCTAAGAGTCTGGTTCGGAAAGTCAACCACGGGACTGTTCAGGGAAGCAGTCAACAAAATTATGATCATTCAGATGGTCGCCAGCATCCGACCCGGATAGGCATACGAAGAAAAAGAACCATAACTAGTTTGATTAAGAGCAAATAGTAGTATATCATGGAGAAATAGCGCATTTCCACCACTGTGTCTGGCGATGGCAAGAAAATGTTTTTTATATACAAAATATTATAAAAACTAATTTCACGAGAATTAAGTGGCGGGGCGTCAGTGGTGATTTTTAATATAATATAGGGGCATTGTTTGTAGTTTAAACGGAAAATAAGAAATTAACATGAATAGCCGTAATATTTCTATTTTTATGTTCTGCATAGCGGATGAAAAAAAAATAAGGTATCATTCGCCAAACTAGAAGTTCTTGTAAAATTAGTAAAATTTTTGTATTAAATTTTCAATTAGACAAACCAGGGAACGATGCCGCGTTTCACGCTGGTATGGAAGGCTCTTAAATTATTCTGCTGAAATTCACAGAAGCAAAAAGAGTTAGTTCAGGTTTTTTCTTCTTGCGTAAGAATTATAACTTCGAAAGTACAACAAACTAACTGTTGAATTCATTTTAAACAGCTAAAAACGGCTTTTGTGCATTAATTAAACTTTGAAAGTTTGCTATGGTAAAGTTTTTCAAAATAATCGCCAATTTACAAACTTTAATGTGGAAAGAGAAGTGACAATCCTATAGAAATAACATAACTTTAAAACCATGGAATTTGTTTCTATAAATCTTGTACCTAATTTCGTCTCTTTTATCTGGTTTTATACACTCATCTTCATGTTCCCCATCATTTAAAGAAAATTTACTAGTTATTTTTCTATATTAAGCGCGTAAGTTTTAAGGTCGATTGGGATTGGATCCCCGTTCAAAATATATCAGAAAATATAGCGGTGGACAAATATTTGCATGGCAAAAAACGAACCAAGTAAAACACGTTAATTTGGTAGTACATTTTATGTATTAAATCTTGTAGTACCTAAAAAATTGGAGAGTTATTAAATAAAAAAGTGCATCTGTGCACAAATATTAGTTCGGTCAGATAATAACAACAGTTCGGTAGAAATATATTTTGGTATTAAACCTTTTAATTTTCGCCCGATTTGGTGCACTCTTAAGGAAAAAATTGTGTATGCATATGGGATACTTAAATGTTTTGATTTAAATTGAAAAAAAAACAAATTTTATCCGACAGATTTGTATATTTTTGATGTATATTCTTAACCTCACTTCTGTCAAGTGTAAAATTTACATGTAAATTTGTTTTCTCTGTAATTGACCACTGTCATTGGTCAGTTTTATATCCTAACTTGGATGAATATGAAATTATATCCGTTCAGTTAACCGGAATAGCCCACTTATTCAATCACTTTAGTGTAGAGGAAATAGCAAATTTCCATATGGGAGTAGAAAAACACCTTATCCTCCTCGGTATTACGTAGTCTTATAAAAATAACACAAACATTGTTTCTTCGACGTTTTAAAATTGAATATGTGTTTTAAAATTCTAACTTGGATGAATATGAAATTATATCCGTTCAGTTAACCGGAATAGCCCACTTATTCAATCACTTTAGTGTAGAGGAAATAGCAAATTTCCATATGGGAGTAGAAAAACACCTTATCCTCCTCGGTATTACGTAGTCTTATAAAAATAACACAAACATTGTTTCTTCGACGTTTTAAAATTGAATATGTGTTTTAAAATTCTAACTTGGATGAATATGAAATTATATCCGTTCAGTTAACCGGAATAGCCCACTTATTCAATCACTTTAGTGTAGAGGAAATAGCAAATTTCCATATGGGAGTAGAAAAAAACACCTTATCCTCCTCGGTATTACCTAGTCTTATAAAAATAACACAAACATTGTTTCTTCGACGTTTTAAAATTGAATATGTGTTTTAAAATTCTAACTTGGATGAATATGAAATTATATCCGTTCAGTTAACCGGAATAGCCCACTTATTCAATCACTTTAGTGTAGAGGAAATAGCAAATTTCCATATGGGAGTAGAAAAACACCTTATCCTCCTCGGTATTACGTAGTCTTATAAAAATAACACAAACATTGTTTCTTCGACGTTTTAAAATTGAATATGTGTTTTAAAATTCTAACTTGGATGAATATGAAATTATATCCGTTCAGTTAACCGGAATAGCCCACTTATTCAATCACTTTAGTGTAGAGGAAATAGCAAATTTCCATATGGGAGTAGAAAAACACCTTATCCTCCTCGGTATTACGTAGTCCTATAAAAATAACACAAACATTGTTTCTTCGACGTTTTAAAATTGAATATGTGTTTTAAAATTCTAACTTGGATGAATATGAAATTATATCCGTTCAGTTAACCGGAATAGCCCACTTATTCAATCACTTTAGTGTAGAGGAAATAGCAAATTTCCATATGGGAGTAGAAAAACACCTTATCCTCCTCGGTATTACGTAGTCTTATAAAAATAACACAAACATTGTTTCTTCGACGTTTTAAAATTGAATATGTGTTTTAAAATTCTAACTTGGATGAATATGAAATTATATCCGTTCAGTTAACCGGAATAGCCCACTTATTCAATCACTTTAGTGTAGAGGAAATAGCAAATTTCCATATGGGAGTAGAAAAAAACACCTTATCCTCCTCGGTATTACCTAGTCTTATAAAAATAACACAAACATTGTTTCTTCGACGTTTTAAAATTGAATATGTGTTTTAAAATTCTAACTTGGATGAATATGAAATTATATCCGTTCAGTTAACCGGAATAGCCCACTTATTCAATCACTTTAGTGTAGAGGAAATAGCAAATTTCCATATGGGAGTAGAAAAACACCTTATCCTCCTCGGTATTACGTAGTCTTATAAAAATAACACAAACATTGTTTCTTCGACGTTTTAAAATTGAATATGTGTTTTAAAATTCTAACTTGGATGAATATGAAATTATATCCGTTCAGTTAACCGGAATAGCCCACTTATTCAATCACTTTAGTGTAGAGGAAATAGCAAATTTCCATATGGGAGTAGAAAAACACCTTATCCTCCTCGGTATTACGTAGTCCTATAAAAATAACACAAACATTGTTTCTTCGACGTTTTAAAATTGAATATGTGTTTTAAAATTCTAACTTGGATGAATATGAAATTATATCCGTTCAGTTAACCGGAATAGCCCACTTATTCAATCACTTTAGTGTAGAGGAAATAGCAAATTTCCATATGGGAGTAGAAAAACACCTTATCCTCCTCGGTATTACGTAGTCTTATAAAAATAACACAAACATTGTTTCTTCGACGTTTTAAAATTGAATATGTGTTTTAAAATTCTAACTTGGATGAATATGAAATTATATCCGTTCAGTTAACCGGAATAGCCCACTTATTCAATCACTTTAGTGTAGAGGAAATAGCAAATTTCCATATGGGAGTAGAAAAACACCTTATCCTCCTCGGTATTACGTAGTCTTATAAAAATAACACAAACATTGTTTCTTCGACGTTTTAAAATTGAATATGTGTTTTAAAATTCTAACTTGGATGAATATGAAATTATATCCGTTCAGTTAACCGGAATAGCCCACTTATTCAATCACTTTAGTGTAGAGGAAATAGCAAATTTCCATATGGGAGTAGAAAAACACCTTATCCTCCTCGGTATTACGTAGTCTTATAAAAATAACACAAACATTGTTTCTTCGACGTTTTAAAATTGAATATGTGTTTTAAAATTCGAAAGACAGATTGTTTGATAACAGCTAGACTATACCAGATAATTAGATATTACCTAATATAAAAGACACATTAAAAAGAAACAATAATCAATTATTGTCAATAAAAAACTAGTTACATAATAAGATATAAAAAAGGTGGCCAGTAACCACAAAGCGTTTGTTAGAAAGTAATTTTACTATAACTTTATAGTGTAAAATCCACTGATCCAAGTCACTTCATTTGTGAGTCAGTAGTATAAATCAAAATAACAAGGTAACTGTTAACTGAAGAATAAATGATCAAAACATAGGCAGAATTCTATTTCAGTGGAATATCACACAGTAATATTTCCAATTATACTAAGAAATGTATTGAGTTTTCCGTCACTGGATACTTTTCATGTATTTTTTTTTTAGTTCGTGATATAAAACAGTATTTTTAAAGCAAGTGTTGTAGTATATTTCCAATTATTATGATGATAGCTATCTCTAAAGCCAGCGCCGTATATAATATGCTCGGGGAGGCTCAGTGGGCGTAAGTAGGACATTTTTTTTCTGAAGAAAAGGGCAGTCGGGATTAATTGTATTTCATGATACTGTACCTAGGGAAGAAGGTGATAAAACGCCGTGGGCGAAAAATTTTCGGGGCCGCGCCCAAGGTTCATTTAAAATTCACCTAACTACTATCAAATTTCGAAAATTAAATTATTACCTCTCCTCGTCTGCATGGTTGCATTAAATTTGTTTTTGTAATTGTTTTTTTTACTTTCTTTTGATATTCCTAGCTGGCTCTTTATTAAAAAAAAAACAATTTTTATATTTGTGAAAAATATGAACATTGGTGTCAATACAAAATTTTAACATAAGGCCCGTGTATGACTTTAACCAGCGTTTTTCAGGCTCGGTTTTTCATCATTAAAAATAAAGAAAACATCGCTTACCACGCCAAAATTGATGATTTTTTCAGAAATCATGTATTTTAAGAGCGTAGATCTAAGAACTGTTTTTGGTGCAACTGCTTAGGTTTTAAAATACTCCTTCTTAAGTGCCCATTTGTATATTCATAATAAGGCATTATCGTTTCTTCCCGCACTATTTTTTTAATTACAAATTATCACACTTCTTCCATAAAAAATGTTTGAATTAAAATTTTTATTTTAATTTTTCTCTTTAAAAATAAATACTTAATTGTTTTTTGTTTTTGTTGTAAAAATATTTTTATGCATTGGGTTACATTTTTGTTGATTTAAAATAGCTCTAAAAAGGGGAAAACGGAACAGACAAGTATATAATACAAAAATACTATTAAATATTATTATTTTTACTCGTTTTCCTATAAAATTGCATCATAAAACAATAACTAAAACGATATGCGTCCGAAACCTGAATCTCTATACCGGGTGTCCCATTATGGATGGCCACCGGCCGTATCTCGCAAACTACTGGGCATAGAAACTCGGGGAAAAAATGATAACTATAGTGGCCATGAGAAAATCCTGGAAATAATTTTTAAGTTCCGCATTTTGCCGCAAGAGGGCGGAATTGAAAAGTAAATTTTTAAATTTTACATAATTCCGAAAATTCCACATTAAGATATATCTTTGATAACATTATTAAAAAGCTTGGATATTAATGCATCTTTAACGGTTTTCGAGATATTTCCCTTTAAACATCCCAAAGCATAAAAAATAAAAATAACCATAGTACATAATTTAATTATCAAAAAAAAAACTTATACTAGATACTAGACATCAAATTAAGCCGATTAAGTCATATAAGTTTTTCGGATTGTTACTTGTTCTAGAGATACAGGGTGTATATAATTTATGTATTATTAAAATCATAGATTTATGAAGCCCAGTGTATGCAACTAGCGCCCTCTAGTTTTAAACTTAAAAATTTCTACAAATTCTTATTTCTTGCTCATAAAAACTTTCAATTCGATTCATAAAACCGTTTTAAACTTATGGCTTATTTTCGAGAATAAACTTTTACTTTTAACACCCTGTATCTCTAGAACGAGTAACAATTCGAAAAAACTTATATGACTTAATCGGCTTAGTTTGATGTCTAGTATCTCCAGTTACTCTACGGCCCATAAGTTACCGGACACCCTGTATAATGCATGAATTTAAATATATTTTGATGACCATTTCGTGTTAGAATGACCCTTCAAAGTCAATTTTAAATTTGATAAAGCTTGCTAACGTTTAATCGATCCAAACTCAATAATCAAAAAATCTGTATGTATTTACAGCTTCAATACATTTGATTAACCCTGTAGAATTTCTTTTTATTTATAAGAACCATAAAATTATCCTCTCTAATTGGGAACTTTTCAACGATTATTACAATACCATTTTAATAACTTTATATTTCAATACGGCAAAATTATTACATCTCTAATTAATAAGTGGAATGAATGTATGATTTATGTATTAGGATTAAAGTAGATAAGTAGCACAAAAACACTATAATGTTCACAAGTTAATAATATGTGATTAAAGAAAGTATTCGCGTTTATATTTGTATCGTTAGTATTATATATCTTTATAACCCCAAAACAATCGTAATACACAGTAAAAAAAATCTGTAAAGTGTTGTACTCAATCCGCAGGCTCAGTGACTACATATATATAGGGCAAGAAAGACTTAATTTCAGGGGGGAGGGGCACATAACTATAGTGTAGAGTAATAAAATGGGAAATTCCGTCCAGTTCGGCTCAATTTCGGTGTTGGCCATAGGCGCAGGTAAATTTTGTGCGTTAAATTATTTATGATAACTAACCAAAGAAAAAAAAAGATAATTTGATAAAGAAGGAACTATTAGCTACAGCAAATTTACACAACCATCGTTTTATGAAATATGCCGTGGAAGATATAGCTGAAAAACATAAAACATGCGCACACCGCCATATCATTGCGAACTAAATCCTATAGAACTTATAAGGGCGCAAGTGAAAGGATTTGTAGCAAGACACAACACGACATTCTAAATGAAAAACGTTAAGCTACTGTTTGATTAAGCCATTAAGGAAGTGACACCAGAGAACTGGCAAAAAGCAGTCCATCATGTCATTAAAGAACGCAAAGCAGTCAAGAAGAGAAGAAAATGAGGGATCTTGCCACTTAATCGATCGGACCGCCGACCCGTTAATTATAACGTTAAGAGGAGATGACAGTTCCTCAAATGACGAAGAATATTATGATTTTTTATAATTTAATTTCTGTATAATGTGTTTTGTATTTTTTACCTAATACTTACTATGTACAAAATGCACGCCATTGTCACACCATTTTCAGTGTTTGTGAATGGATAACAATAGACAAAACACATAAATTGACCCAAACCCGGGTGATACTACCTGCACTTGATGAAAATAAAGAATTTTGCAATGAAGTCAATTCCTTTATTATGAAAGTGGCATAAATCTTCGTTGGGTCACTCTGTAGTTCCTTTGCATACCTAATGAGCTTTTCTTCTTCTGTAATGAGCTTTTGTTGCTCTACATCTTTCTGAAATATACTATAGGGCTTCTTTGTAGGAAGGCAGGAGAACGCCGCAGACAAAAAAATTTCAAGGCCACGCCCAAAATTACGGAATTCAACCAAATACTATCTAATTGTGTAAATTAAATTATTACTCCTATCACATTTAATAAAACTTTTTTAAAAGATGCTACAGCCTGTCAAAGTGCCAAAAAAAATATAATTATTTTAGCCGTTTGACCTGTTATACAAAATACTTTGAGAATTTTAAGAAAAATTCAATAAAAATAATCATAGCCTTTTTAAAACACAAAAATGACAGCTACTTGCTACTACCTGATAGAAAAACTCAATTTTTTTGGTTGAAAAGGGCACATCGAAAAATAAAATAATAATAGTATATTGTATACCTAGCAGGAAAATTCAAAGAAGTAGTCCATTTCTCAAAGAGACTTTATTTAATTTTTAAAAATGGGGAAACTCAAAGTCGAAAGTCTCAATCATGCATTAAAATTTAATAACTTGGTTACATGTTTCGCCCTAACATATGGGCATCATCAGACCTAACATTCAGAATAAAAACAAAAAAACAAAAATTAAAATTAACACATCGTATACATGACTTTACAAATAAAGTGACAGACTATTTGAAAAAAAAGGAAAGCTGAACATTCCTGGACGACCGTAAAGCTTGTATGGCGAGGCGGGAGGCGCAAGCCGAGACTGACAATATGGAGTCCGAAAATGGGGCTTTTTTTACGAGGTATACATACTATTTTTCCGTAAATCAAAAATTATTAAAAGGACATAACTTATTATAATCAACTTGTTAAAATTTGGAAATAATAGTCCAGGAGGCAGTGAATTTTTTTTATACTTATATTCCCAGTCGGTGTATATCAAATAGTCTGCTTGGATGGTGACACAAAACGACAATTTGTGAGTCTGGCTAAAATTTTCGGATGGGTTCACGAGATAAAAAAAAAGTCAAGTCCACTTATTTTCCCAGTCATAAATATTTGACATTAATTAAAGTGAGTAATTTTATTAACGGAAATAACAGTCAGGCACATCCCAAGTGGAGGAAAGTCTGTCTGGCTGAAAATGTATGGATGCAAAAATTTGACCGATTTTTTGGAATCCGTAACCCTTATTTTCCCATGCTTGAAATTTATCGTATCATTTGGTACGATCATCAACTATAATCAAAAGTAAGTCTGGCTGATTTACGAAATTGGCAAATGAGTCTGGCGGCATCTTGAAAATCGTAAAAATTACAAAATATTTGCTCTTATTTTCCCAGATTTGAAAATTTGTCACATGATAAATAATACTATAATTTCATAGAAAATACACGTCTGGCTGTCATTTACAATCACTAAAGCCCCGCCAGACTCACAAGTCGGATAGTTAAATGAGGAGAGGAAGCGGCAGGTGCGTATTTAGGTAACGACACTGGAATGCGAGTGACCTGAGCTGAGAGCAGCTGCCTAGCCCCCAGTCCCTTATATCCCTATCTCTGTCAGTTACTCGCATTTAGATTTTAGAGATCGTAGTTATGGCTTATAACTACGTGGCTACCTTCTCGGCAAGGTTGCCAGGTCTCAAAAATAAAAATCACTAGAAATTAGGCGAAATTATGAAAAGTAAAAACATGTAGAGATTACAACAATCGCCTGTATAATTGAACATGCCGAATTTAGCGCGCCTGTCGAGCGTTGGACGAGTCTGGCAAGGCTGTAGGGGTGTTCCACATTAGCCAGACTATATTTTCAGCTGTTATTATTATAATATAAACTATCATCTGACAAATTTTTAGGACTGCGAAAATAAGGGCAATGGTTTCGCTAAATTTTTTCCAATTTTCCACCTGCCAGACATATTACCCATCCTCACAGATTAGCCAGACTATTTTTTTTTCTTAAATTCACTGTATCTCTCACTAATAGAACTATTTTTATCACTAGAAAAAAAAGTGCAGTATATTTGTACTTTCTAACGCGTTTTCCGCCTCAACCCATCAGAACCCCCCCCCCCCCTACATATATATGAATTTTGCTTAGAATAACAAACCCAATAATTCTATCCATGTTTGGTGACTGGGAAAATAAGTACCGAAAATCGCCACTGCCTCCTGGACTATAACTATTATTAACTTTGTTCACAAGTAAAGGATGCCATTAAATATTTGTGTTGTAACTATGGACACACAGTAATATTGAATTTTTAAGCTTAACACATTTAAAGTACAGAAATAATATTTCCTTAGAGTACAATAATAAATATTTCCTAACAGTTATTTTGCGTTGCCTAGCAACAACTTAGTATAAGGAAATATTGTCTTTTTCTTTCAAAAATGTCAATATTTCCGATAGATTTTTGGAAACAAATTATTTTTAAATTTCCCAAAAATTCTAACGGACGCTCGTCGTGAATCATCCGGTATTGAACAGAGAAGACGAATTCATAATTTCGTCACACCTGCCTGCATCTGTCCAAATACAAACCGTATGAGGGTTATCTATAACCCACATGACCTCGAGCCATAAAAATTCAGTTTCATGACAATTGTTCACAATAAGTTTTTATTTTCCTCGAAACGGAAACTATTGTAATGATGATTTTTTTTAGAAATTATCAGATGTCGATGTATTAGAGTCCCTGATTGTGGAAAGCATAGTTCTATTAATGGGTTGCATAAAGATTTTTAACTAGAATTATCTAACCAGTAAGTTTGACTGTGATATAACTGACATTGACAGGCATTATTAACTCACAATCAAAGGTGCCTGATTAGTAAATTCAAAATTAGGGTAACCGGACCAGTATAATTGTGAGAAAATTATTTCTGCCAATGACATGTATGTCACAGTTAAACTTGCTGGTTAGTTAATTATTATTAAAATTATTTGTGCAACCCGAAGTTTTTGTCTTAATTACAAAGTTTTGTATGTGGATTCGGCATTAACTATGCTGAAAGCCAGGAATGGATATATACATTGAGTGTCCAATTAGTATCAGGTAAGAGATATCTCGAACGGCAGTAGAGTTTTGGACTTGCATTGTCTTTATTTGTTTAGAATCACTACGTTTCAACTGGTAAGTATCTCCAGTCGTCTTCAGGTGAATACTGAATAAGTACGGTAACTACAGCTCTATTTATACTAGGCAGGTGCTGTGACGCATGACTAGTGGGCGGAGTCATGCGTGTTGCTAGGTGATGACGCATAACTGGATGAGTCATGCTTGTGAGTCATGCTCGATGACGTCATGCTCGGTGAATCATGCGTTTAACTCTTGGGTGGTCTTATTCTAAGATTACATTTACTTAACAAGGGTTTCCAGACGTTTCTCATGTCTAATGAAGGCTTACTAAAGCAACCTGGATTTTGGTGTATGGTAGCAGCTTCCTTAAACTTCCTCTTCCTCCAGTGCGGTTCTTTTTGCAGGATTTCCGCTTTTGTCCACATGATATGATGGCCGTGCGTCCAGGCGTGGTCAGCTGCACCTGATTTTTCGGTCTCTCCTTTTCGGGTATTATTCCGATGTTCTTTAATCCTTACTTCTAGTGGTCTTAGTGTCTCACCAATGTAAGACTGGCCGCATTCGCATGGGATCTGATAAACACAATTTTTCTTGTCTTTCTGGCTTACTGGTCTCGTCTTCGTTAGGTGGCTTCTTAAAGTGTCTCTAGAGCTGAATACTGTTTCGATGTTGTATCGTTTTCCTAGTCTTCTTATTTTCTCAGATACTCCTTTGACATACGGAATATTGAGTATTGGTTGTATCTCTTTCTCTGCTTTACGTGTGTTTGGCCGATTCTTGCGATTTTCCAATATTGTGTCAATCAGTTTCATGGGATAGCCATTCTTGTTGAGGTCGGTCTTGATGTGGTTAGTTTCTCTTTTGAGAGCTTCGTTTGAGTTACAGAGAGTAATTGCTCTATCCACAAGGTTTCTTACTATGCCATGTTTTGTGTTGTTTGAGTGGTTTGATGTATAATTGAGATATTGCCCTGTATGTGTAGGTTTTCTGTACACTGAGGTTAGGAAGGTGTTGCCATTTTTCTCTACATTGACGTCTAGAAAAGGTAATTGGTTGTTCTCTTCTTTTTCCATGGTGAATTTAATTGTCGGTGCAAAGTTATTAATGTGATGTAAGAATTCTCTGAGTTCGTCCTCGTTTCCGTTCCAAATAATGAAGGTGTCATCCACATATCTAAGCCATATTTTTGGTTTCTTCTTTGCTTGTTTTATTGCTTCGGATTCGAACCATTCCATATAAATGTTGGCGATTATGGGCGAGAGAGATGAGCCCATTGGTAGTCCGTCCTCTTGGCTAAAGAATCTATCTTTTTCTTGAAAATAAGAATTGTTAAGGCAGCATTCCAATAGTTCCATGATGGCATTTGTAGGTAGCGGTGTTCTTTCTTGTAGGGTCAAGTCTTCCTCAAGTCTGCTCCTGATGACCTTAAGTGCGTCTTTTATAGGGACGTTGGTGTAAAGACTTTCGACGTCAAAGCTGACCAGTTGGTCTCCTGGTTGTACTTCCTTTTCTCCTATTATTTGTGCAAAGTGTTGCGAGTTCTTTACAAATGACGTGCTGTTTCCTTGAAGTGGTTGGAGTAGGGGAAGTAAAAATTTACCTAGTTCATATGTAGGGGAGTTACGGGAGCTTGTAATTGGTCTTAGAGGCATATTATGTTTGTGTATTTTTGGCAGGCCATAGAGGTGTGGTGGTTTACTGTGGTGTGGTGTCAGGCGTCTCCGCGTCTTTTCTGGAATGTACCGCTCAAATTTCTTAAGTGTTCGGTAGACTCTTCCCTCGATTGTGCCGGTCGGATCTTTGGAAATAAGGGTGTAGTTTCCTTTTTGCACAACTTCCTCGATTTTTTGGTCGTATGTCTGAACATCCATGATGACAGTTGCGTTTCCTTTGTCGGCTGGTAGAATCTTGATATTAGGATCCTTACGAAGTTTTGTGAGAGCGATTGTTTCTTCCTTACCGATATTTCGTTTTGGAGGCCTTGATTTTTCTAGAATATTTCTAACCTTCCATCTAAATTCTTCCGCTTGTGTTTCTCCTATGGTTGTTGAGTCGACGGCGCTAATAATGTCCAATATTGGTATCTCTGTTGGAGCAATAGTAAAGTTTAAACCCTTAGCCATTAGGGATTCTTCTATGGGTGTTAATTCTCTAGATGAAATGTTGACGATGGTTCTTTGGTTATGGGGTTGCGTTGTTGGTGGATTTTGACTAACATGCTTTCGCAATTTCTTCTCATGAATATTTTGTTGAGCTGTTCTTACTTTGTCGCAGGTGGCATCAATCTTCCGAAAAATGGGTTCGTGATCCTCTTCCAGTGTATATTCTTTAATTTCCTCAAATCTCTGTTGGATATCTGTGAGTAGAGAAGCTTTCTTAAAGCGATGGTAGTTGATTTGGGAGCGTATAAGAGCTTTGCTGGCGTTGTTTAGAATCTTCTTAGCTTGTTGTCCTGGGATCGGTGACTTGATCCTAAAGCCATCTGGAATAATATCTTGGTCCCTTGCCCGTAGTAGAAACTGGATGTGCGTTTCCTCCTTTGTTAATTTTATCTTAGCTTTCTCGTAGTTACGGAACTTATCACTCAAAGACAATGCAAGTCCAAAACTCTACTGCCGTTCAAGAAACGTCATTGTCTCCAACCTTTAAACAGACACAAGAGATATCTCGTTAACGACCGATTTTATCAAAGAAACTGTAAAGAGGACGCTCTAACTACACACACAATAATGATTATTATTAGGTTGTGTTTAAAAACTAAAAGTAGAATAATCGAAAATTTTACTATTTAGATCCGGTTGTACAATAAGAGCTTAACTACGAGTTTTGTAAAGCTCGACCTAAAGTTGAACTCGGTTCTACTGAGCTATTATTCTTCAGGTAAGTTGTCAATTTTCTAGGCTTAAACAAATGACATAAAACCCCATATAACAAACCTTATAAATTCTTTTTGACTTCATAATGTGTGGTAATAATATTTTCAAGTTATGAATGCGAATGTTGAGGTTGAACACTTCCTAGATTTATCAGACGAATCGGATGATGAAGATTTTATGGATGTACTTAGAGCTACAAAAACCACTCGTAAACGGCCCCAAAACTACAGACCGATACCTGATCATATTCAAATTTTCGCAATTAAATTTAGTCTCAATCTTTTTCCAACATTCTATTTTTTCTTTATTAGTATCGGTTTTTTTATTTTCCAAAATACCTTTAAACTTCTCAATAAAAACAGACAGTCTTTTTTGAAAGTAATATTTGCAGATGGTTTTGTGTTAAAATGCATGAAAAAATTAACTGCAAATTTTAAATACCTTAAATTTTGACAACAAATAAAGTTTAATGGTTTTTTGATAGGGGAACCATTGACAACATAATATAATAATTATTGATCCCACGTGTGCAGACCTGTGGTTAGGAATTAGTTATCCAACAGAATTACCTTTTTGAACCAAGTTTAACTTTAGGTTGAGCTTTACAAAACTCGTACTTAAGATCTTATTGTGCAACTGGATCTTAATAAAATAAGCATTTAGGGCCAAATTTATAAGGGCCTTTTTACATTGGCTGCAATTGCAAGAAAAATGGCTTGGAAGCATGCGCTTCGACGACGTTTTAATCAGCTGATGCACGTTTTCCCATTTAAAACCTGCATCAGCTGTTTAGAACGTCGACAAAGCGCATGCTTTCAGGCAATTTTTTCTTGCAATTGCACCTAATGTAAAAAGGCCTTAAAGTAGATTTAAACTGCAAGGTCCAGTTTAAATTATAGTTTGTAAGAAATGGTCTTCTCTATGTGGGATTAAGAGCAAACTTCGATTTAGGAGTGAATAATTTAGTCATAACTTAATATACAACATAACATAGCAAGTCAATCCCAAATTATAAAACGATAACTTCTGAAAATCTATGATTTAAACTGGAACTTGATCCAATTTAAATCGACTTTATAAAATTAGCCCTTCAATTAGTAAGTTTACACTGCAGCATTGAAAGATTTACCTTCTCATATTTCCATAGGAGTTATCCCCTATCGCAAAGATGTGTGGAGGCAATTCACCTATTTTCCTCTCCTTGTATAACTTGATCTGTTCAGCAGTGTAAATGGGAAGAATCTGATATGGATTAACTGCTACAAGGATTGAGCCAGTATATGTCTAGGAGAAGAAAGAAGAAAGTGTTACTAGTTCATTAGTAGTAATATGTATCGAAAAGAGACAGTGTTACTGTTATTATTAAATGTTGCGCTTGTCTCAAGGGGGGTAAAAAGGGGTTCGCTTAATATCAGTAAGCAAACAACTACCGTTATTTTGATTTAGTACTAGGACAATATTAGGCTAATATAGTTCATCCAATTACTGGCTGGATGCACAACACAACTCATATAATCTTAAGAGAAACAAAAAATAAGGTAGGTCTGTTATAAATTAAAGAAATTAAAGGGTTCTGCCAATTGACATAAAATTCATTTCGAAAACCTTTGTCATTTCGAAGAACTTTAATTTTACGCGTTGAAAGTAATTTGACCGAAAAAAATAATTAATTGAAAAATATTCTGAAAATAGGTCTCATTATTCAGCAAAAGAAGAAATGCTTATTTTGAAGTTTAATTAAATCCTGACAGAATTGAAAAATATACGATTTAATCGACGACATGACTCGAATTAAAAATTACGTCAAAAGCTGTGACGTGCATCCAGCCAGTAATTGTACGGACTTTACCAATAACATTGTGTTATTGGTGTAACCATTCTTTATAAAAATGTTTAGTTTTCACTCATTGTTGGTTGGTTGCCAACTTTAAAAAATCCATTTCCTGGTTTTCTGAGATGGATATTCGAGATAGAAGCGGCAGGGGCACAACCATTTTTTAAAGAAATATATTATTTTACTTTAAATTTAGAAAGATTTATGTCGGATTGCATGAATATGTTTAACAATACTTAACTAACGAGCAACTTTAACGGTGACATAATTTTCTCACAATCAAAGCGGCCGGTTACCCTAATTTTTAATTTACTAATCCGGCAACTTTGATTGTAAGTAAGTAATGTCTGCCAATGTAATTTCTGGCATAGTCAAATAACCTGTCATTTTTTGACATCTGACATATTTAACAATAGCATTATTAGCTCTGCTACAAAAAATTACGTGAACGATAGAAGAGTTTTGGACTTGCATTGTCTTTATTTGTTTTACACCAAAACGTTTCAACTGGTAAGTATCTCCAGTCGTATTTACCTGAAGATGACTGGAGATACTTACCAGTTGAAACGTTGTGATGTAAAACAAATAAAGACAATGCAAGTCCAAAACTCTTCTATCGTTCAAGAAACATCATGTCTCCAACCTTCAAACAAAAAATTACGTATCCCCAAAATTTTTTTTTCCGAATTTTCCAAAAAAAAATCCTAATCCCCATTTCTTCAATACGTAATACAAATCACCCTAACTATAATTTAAAAAAATTGTCCATGTTTTTGTAACATTTATTGGGTTGCACAAAGATTTTAAACAGTAATTAACTAACTAATTCTGACTTTGACATAAATGATATTGGTAGGCATTATTTGCTTGGTTATGTAAATCAAAATTTAAGCTAACCGAGGAAATCTGATTGTAAAAAACTCATTTCTGCCAATGTCATTTCGAGCACAGTCTAAGTTGTTTGATTAGCTAATTGTTTTTTCAAATTTTTGTGCAACTGCATTAGAATATTTCTTCTTACATAAATTAAGTTCTCGTTGTACCGGATGAGCAAGTTCCTAAGAATACCGGCCTCATGCAGATCACCCAGACCAATCATGTCTTCCACACCATGGGCGGAGGTGGCATGCATGGCCTTGATCCGTCGATCGGATGCCAGCCATTGTTCGCGCCCATCGTCGTCTCTGACGAAGACGCGACGACCTTCAGCCTGCTGAACTTTTGCTCCGATTGCAACGTCAAATTCGCCATTGCCCACGGGTTCGATCCAGATGTAATCACCCTGAAACGGAAGTTAAATAGGTTATTGTTGGTTAGCTAGGAAATAACGCAAAAAGTAAGTTAAAAAAAATCAGATTCATATATTATACCTATACAGTGTCTGACGTTGATGGCCATGGGCAATTTTTTTAAAAATTAATTTCTTACAAATTCTTATTCTTGATAAATGTTGGTTCATCAAGAAAGATTACTTGCAGACGAAGAGGAGAGATAACCGTTGAAAAGCTAGAGTGACTTTGGATTTAAAAGAATGAAACTTAGAGAATACAGTACCGAGTGTACAAAAAATTGTACAGGGTGTCTCAAATTCGATGCTTATCATGGGTATCTAGAGATACAGCATCGGTCAAATGGGGGCAAAGTTGTAGAATTTTGTGCCCAGGAATATCGTGAAAAACAAGTTGAACTTTCTTTTTTACTTTTCGAAATATTCGAAATAAACTAAAATTTTGTTTTTTTAATTTATCTGACTTATTTTAACCGCTAGAGAATAACAAATATAACATAACAGTATTCACCTGAAGACGACTGGAGATGCTTACCAGTTGAAACGTAGTGATTCTAAACAAATAAAGACAATGCAAGTCCAAAACTCTACTGCCGTTCAAAATATAACATTGTTAAAGCAACTCTTTTAGCTTTATTTAATACGGACTTTTTTATTTTATTTTTCTAAATCTCTTGAAGCCCTAATTTCAACCATCATTTAGCAAGTAAACTTTGGATAAAATATCGCATTTCAAAAATTTTAAGAATACTTATATGATTGCCATTTTCAAACGAAGGAGCATGTTATTTTGACGTATAGCTATATCTTAAAAAATTTTTAAATAGGATTTTTTATCCAAAGCCTACTTGCCTGTCTTGCAATTTTTATTATAAGTAGTTTGCAGCAAGTTACATTTGCTAGGATGATACGAGAATTTTGATAGGATCAGAAGGTTTTTGACAGATAGAGACTTATTTATGAAGTTATTTTTTCTTTTCGCCCCTTCCCCCCTCCAGTGGCGGATCCAGGATTTTGCTGAGGGGGGCGACTAAAAAAAACTTCTAAAAAAAAAAGCGTATCCCGGCTCTAAAAATCTTTTTAGTCCCAGAAGTGACTTCTAAAAATATACTGACCCTTCATACGCCCTACAATTTTTAAGGCTCTAAGTAAACGGTGAGGCTTAGGGAAGGGGTAACTGCCTTCCCCCCTCCCCCCCAGCAAAATTCTGGATCTGCCGCTGACGCTATAAGACAACTTTGTACTTATATAGAGACCAAAATCTGATTAATTTGCTGAAAGGTCTTCTGTAGCCAGGTCAATGAATTTTTAAGTTACATATATACGGACGTTTAAAGCTTTTGATAGCTTTAACACAGAGTTGATACACCTGAACCTTTAGGTTATTTACCTTAATAAATGAAGATACTTCTTTTTTAAAGAACGCTTCTTGATCTATCGGCACTATATAAGGGTTATTAGATGTTGTAACAAATAATGTCGGCGGCATCTTTTATAGCGCGTTACTTTTTCTGCATATTATATGCTTCTTAAACTTCTTTCGACATGCACTTTAAACTATACCGGACTAATTTCAATTACAAACTAACAGAAGAAAGTTTAATCAAAGCACCGATTAGTAAAATGCAGTTCTAAAACAAAAGCATTCCAAAAATGGTTCGGTATTTAATTTGTGACCTCCTAAAAAACGCGAATGAATTTGCGGTCATCATTGTCATTTGCAGCCGAGAATGTCTTCATTTCGGACCATGGTAAAAGTTGCGATATTGATCAGATGAAATTATTGTAAGTACCGATAATGATACGGATATTTGTAAAAAGCAATAGAAAATTAATATTAGATTAAATCGAACATCGAACAAAACAATGGATAGATAAAAATTCATATAAATATTCTTAAATTTTTTTTTATCTCACTCAGAGCTGGGAAAAACAAACTTCAAGCACCAAAACTTTAAAAGTTCTTGGTGCTTGGTAATTTCTAAAGTGCTTGCAAGCACATTTCCAATGTGCTTGGTGCTTTGACTAGCTCCCGCAGCTCTTCAATATGGCAACTTTGTGCTCAAGTGCATTCATCATAGCATACTTTAAAGTGGAGTGAAAAGATAATGCTTCTGGCAATGAAATGGAAATATGGTTTTACGTTTAACCCGAAGTTATAACTTCGGACGGAAACCCTTTTTTTCTAAGATGCGCCGTTTCAATGCGACAGCCTGTCAAAGTATAAAAATGACATATTTTAAAGGTCCATAATTCAAAAACAATTGAATTTAGACAGATGAAATTGTATGTATACAAAATATACTTGAAATTTTATTGGAATATAAAAAATATTATAATATATAGTTTTATTTAAAAAAAAAGGTATGTTGTATGTGCCCTGGCTGTTTGGGCCCCACTGTATTATTTAAAATAATTTTAAATTGTAGATCTGATGTTTCCTTATAACTCTGTTATTAAAAAATAATAAAAACTGAGCAGTTTCGATGTTATGGAATCCTGCGTTGAGAGCGGGCCACCCTGTATAACTTGGTGGACAATCTACTTGAGTTGAACAGAGTATATAACGACTCAACTTTCGAACTTCATATTAAAAATTTAAAAAAGTTATTTAAATTAGGCATCATAACTTTTTTTTTGGAACATTTTTCGTTTAAACGGGGAAATTCTCTCTTGTAACAAGACAAAGAGCTTACTGCTTTCGACCAAGAGCACCTATTTTTTCAGTGTAGGAATAAAAGTATGTTTAAACCTTAAACTTTAAATACAAATTTGGGTGGGGTTCTCTACATTAAAGTAAGAAAAAAGAGAAAGGTCATGTTACAACCTTAGTGAAGATTATCATAATCAATTAACAATGTAAGTGGAGTAGAAGCTATGACACTAAAGTTGGGCGGCATCCAGATTTCCAACAATAATTAAGTAACCCGTAACTTTGACGAGGTAATTGGCAAAAATTAATTGTCTAATCGGGTTGGTTGGTTTAAGGCGGGGGTCGGGCGTTCGGCCCAAGCTTCTTGCACTGCAGCCTAGTGGCTTATTGTGCTCCCCTATCTTGCTAGAAAAGGTTTGTTCCTTTTATAAGGTCCAGCAAATTCCTACCAAGTTTGTCATGTGGGAGGTTATCCCCACATTGGATGTCTCCGAAGAGTCTTCCTCGGGTCAGTGCTTCGCAGTTATATATGATATGTGAGGCGAATTCGTCCTCATCGCCGCAAAGCCTGCATTCAATGGGACCATTGTAAATTCCTACTCGGCGTAGGTGTTTTCTTAAGCAGTGGCCTGTTAGTAGGCCGACCACTTGTTTTAGCTGGGTGCGCGTTAGAGGCATCATTCCAGTTGATAACTTTTTGGAGGGTTTTCCAATTGTGGCCCTCGCTTGGGTATGACCAGGTATCCTGTTCCATCGGGACAGGTGTTGTTGTTGTGCCCACCTGTCTGATGCTGCTCTGGTTGCCTGTTTTGATATGCCAAGGGCGGGTTCAGGGCCCCTGAGTTTTTGAGATGATCTTGCCAGTTCATGGGCTTTTTCGTTGCCTGCTATCCCTAAGTGGCCAGGAATCCATAGGAGTTCTACCTTGTTGTTTCTTGCGGCCAGGTCTTTCAGGTCGTTTAGGCACTCCAGTGTAATCCTCGATTTGAGTCGACTGGAGTTCAGGGCCTTGAGAGCAGCTTGGCTGTCTGACAGAATGTATATTCATTGGTCGTGGTAGCCCTTTTCGATATTTTTCTGTACACATGCTTGTATAGCATGCATTTCTGCTTGGTATACTGTGGCGTAGTTTCCCAGGGGAATGCTGATTTCCATTCTGGGTCTTTCCCCAAATATACCTGCGCCTACTCCGTCGGCCGTTTTTGATCCATCAGTGTACTAAACCAGGCCCTTATCTAATGACGGTTCGGGTAACTTTGATTGTGAGTAAATAATGCCTGCCAATGTTATTTCTGTAATAGTTAAAGTTGCTGGTTAGTTAATTATTGTTAAAAATCTTTATGCAACCCAACATTAAACAATAAATAATAATGTATCTAATCATAGTACAGAAATGTTTAATATGAAATTACCCTAAAGTAAGGTATGTTTTCTTTTGTTTTACTTTAATGATGAGAACCCTCCCCCTGATTTATTATTTAAGATTGGTGGTTTAGACAGACTTTTATTTCTATATTTATATCATCCTGTATATCAAAAGCTTTTCTCCTTAAACTTCTGTTGGTATTTATCCCAGTTCACATAATGTGATCAATGCGAGGCCTTTTAGAACGCACGTGTCATTGCACATTCAATTTTTAAGAGATACTTTGTTGAGACAATAAAGTTTTGGTTTTATTCAATGTGCGCTACCATTTTGCGGTCATCGTGTCCGGAAGTTCCGGTGGAATGGCACAAGATGGGCGCGCGAACAAAAGAGCGAGATGGTCGGAACGTTCATCAAAGCATGAACGCATTTCCGGCTTCCCCTTTGTTTTTTTATCTGAATCAGTAGGAGTATTGTACGATTATCCGTCTAAGGGTGTCATGGAAAAATCGAACGTTTTCATGTCGGGTCGACACAGTGTTGCCAACCCCAAACGTTTTACAACTTAATAGGCACAAATTTGAAAAGATCAGCAGGCTACAAATTTTCAAAAAAAATTGCGTCTGCCAGGTTTTTTAAACTAACTTACTCTCAAAAAACATAAAAGTTTTCAAACTAAAGTTCTATCTAAAGATAATAATGCGCCTCGTTGTTGGAATAGTCATTTGTACAACAAAAGTGGATATGATGTCCATATCTTACGAGAAAGTAAATTAAGCATGACGCCGTAGGCGGAGTGTTCAAACTTCCAAGCGCAATATGAACAATCCACTCGTATTGAACAGTATACTTTTTCTACGGCTTCCGAACTTCATATTAAAAATTTAAGAAAAATCATTTAAATTAGGCATCATAACTTGTCTTTTTAGTTTTTAGTTGGCCGTGAACTTATGAGAAATATAATAAAAAAAGAATTGAAGAAACTTCGCTGGCAAATTCATAGACCAAATTATACAGTAACATCAATTTGGGTACTTCTTATATTTATGCAAAATCACTTTTGGCATTTTGCAGAATAACAAACATAAAGCGATATATTTATTAACAAAAATGAACAATTTATTTTTCCCAACCACATCAGCCAGTTTAATTAAATTGATCTGCTCAAATGCAGAGAAGAAAAAGGGTTTGTTCGGGTTTTTTCTGCTTACGTAAGAATTATAACTTCGAAAGTAAGACAAAATAATTGTAGAATTCGTTTAAGCGGTTAAAAACGGCTTTGGTGTATTAATATGATTTTTTAACGTTGGCTATGGTAAAATCTTTTAAAATAATCGCTAATTTATAAACTATCAACACCATTAACGTGGAAAGAAAAGTGGCAATTCTGCAAAAATAACATAATCTTAAAACCTTTAGTAAAAAATGCAATTAGGTACGTTTTTCCAGAAATCTTGTCATTTCGTCTGCTATATCAGATTTGATGTGCTCATCTTCATGTTCCATCATTTAAGGAAGAATTACTACCTAGTTAATTTTCTATATCTGTTGCAGAAGTTTTAAGATCGATTGGGGTTGGATCCCCGTTCAAAATATATTAGAAAATATCACGGTGGACAAATATTTGCATTGCAACGAACCAACCAATCTTCCCATTTATTAAGTTGGGTTATGTTTCACCTTATACAAAGGGTAAAAAAAAAATTTGAAGCCTTTTTTTTACTAAATTTCTAGCGAATTTGTTCCAGTTAAAGTCCCCACCCTGTATAGTAATGTGTTCGATTAGATGTGCAAGAAATAGAATTTTTTTATTGGTTGCGCAACCAAAACTTAAATATCGCCAAAAGTTGGTTCATGTCCATAATCATATTTAGGTGCCTCAATTCTAGCAGCATACAGGGTAGGTCAAAAAATATAAAAATCCTCTAAGAAGGTAACCTTGTGTTGAAAAATAGAGAAACCCGGTATTAGGAAGAGATGTTCAGAATTAAATAAATGTGTTCAAATACAAAGTCATAACATTATCTTTAAAAAAATATATATTTTTTAAAAACTTTAAATTAACCTTGAATAACGATTTTGTATGTTTTAAATTTATCACAACCAAATCACTTCTGCAGAACTATCCTTAAGTTAGAGCAAAATTGTAGAATTAAATTAGGTTCATATTTTTATAAGTAGTAACCAAAAACTTCAAGACTACCTACTTAATTTAGCAAAAATGCCTAAAAATAGGACAAAGACTATTTTAATATTGAAACCCAATAAAACTATCCCTCTTCGCCATAGAACATAAATTAGAGCAAAATGTATATTTATTTAAAATTGGAGAACTCTAAAATATACAATTTTCTCCTGCAGCGCTTTCCCCCTTTCGCCGACTTCTTGATCGAGAATCGTTGCCACAACCTGAGGTATTATAAAAATAATTTTGTGAAATTAAAAGTAGGTTTTTCAAGGGATTTGATCTAAAATTTTTTAGTTTACAAAATTGTCAAAGAATCACCCTTTAAAATGTTTCGCACCTTTTATGCCATTTTCCTAACAGTGAAGTACGCAGTATCGCAACACGAAACTAAACGAAAATCGACTGCAGCACCGCGGTGTAAAAAAAACAGACTGCTAATATCAAATTCAAAAATGTTCGTTTATCCATTCCAAAATATAATATTCTGTGAGCGTGACTTTTTACATTTATAAAATTATTCTGATTTTAGTCTCAGGATTAAAGAAGCGAGAAACTGCAGAGTTGGCAACATTGTGGACCGGTATGCATAAACAACATACACGTACACGGCCGGTAGAGTACCTTATTCAGATATAGTAACATACAGGGTGGAAATTTTAACTGGAATAATTTCAGTATTAGAAAGCCTCTTTATTTGCGAAAAAAAATACGGATATAGGTACGGGTGCCTTTATTTTTAGTTTGGTACACTCTTTTCGTTCCGTCATGAAATTTATCAGTCTTTTTGGGGTACCTACAAACCGCCCACAACATTTTCTTCTCAAATGTAAAAGTATGTATTGGGATAGCTCACTTGAAAGGCTATAAAAAAAGGAATAGGACCCACTATTTACTTTTGCATTTAGGTTATCTACACAATTTTTTTTATCGTAAAAATTGTTGGAACAAAAAGTGACCACTGGAATGCGGAATTAACTAAACAAACAACTTTATTAATAACATATATCCTTTTTTAGCCAGCCTGCGCTGCCAAAACCAAAATTGTAGTATAAATTGTTGCTAAAATGGCCAGTTCTTATTTTTTGCTGGCTTTCTACATTACCAAAATGCAAAAGTAAATAGTGGGTCGTATTCCTTTTTTATGCCCTTTCCAACGAGCTATCGCAATACCTACCTATACATTTGAGAAAAAAAAGTTAGGGACGGTTTCTACCCCCAAAATAGGGGTAAACTTCACCAAAAATGTACCAAACTAAAAATAAAAGCACCCGTATTTCCGTATTTCCTCCGCAAATAAAGAGGTTTTCTAATACTGAATTTATTCCAGTTAAAAATTCCACCCTGTATATCATAAACGGTAAATATTATTTTAAATAATGACATTTTTGTGTAAAATCGTTATAACTCGCGAAACCATTTTTGAGGAAAATTTACTAAAATACATATAACCCCTTCTCATTTAAATGCCAACAACAGGAACCACTTTTAAAATCAAAATAATGCCTACTGGGAAATTTTTAACCGGCATGAAACGTTCATCGGCTCCTCTATGACAAAGCCCGATTGCCATCTGTTACTGCTGTCTATAGAAGGGGAAAGAACAAAATCATTAATTATAGATTTAAAAAAAACTCGTAAAATATGTATGTACAAGAAAAAATTAAACGTAAGAATTGAAATATGACATGAAACTTTAAAGATACACCTTCAGTGATACGAAGAACTCCGTTAGTTGTTTGCTTTTCACACTTAAACATCTGTTGTGTGAAAAGGACTGACAAGTCCCAATTTGCATTGGGAATTACCGTTTTGATAATGTAATAATTGTGTAACTGTTAGTAATAAATATAATGTTAATGTTAGGTGATGTGTCTATATTAAATAACGATTTAAAATGTAGGTCTTGAATCTGGCTAATCTTAAACCATAATTGAATAAAAAAATACCTCCTTAGCGACATCACAAGATTGCGGGTTAAAATAAAAATATAACGTGAATGGTTTGAAACTTGAACAAAATCGTCAATAAATTTTATTTCGAAAATCATAAGTAAATTTGGAAGATTTAAATTTAAATTAACGTCATCAAATAGCAAGAACCAAAAAACTAGAGTTTCTCAAAATCTTTTAGATGTTGTAAATCTTAACATCCAGTATTGTTCAGTATCATGTAAACGTTTTTCAATTTTATTCAGTGCTGTTCAGTGTTGTCTGTTTAAAGGTTGGAAACAAGGACGTTTCTTGAACGGCCGTGGAGTTTTTTTTAAGGAAGATCCGAAAAATAAGAAGACTAGGACAACGATACAACATCAACACAATATTCAGCTCGAGAGTTACTTTAAGAAGCCACCTGACGAAAACGAAACCGACAAGCCAAAGAGACAAGAAAAATTGTGTCTATCAGATCCCCTGCGAATGCGGCAAATCTTACATTGGTGAGACACTAAGACCACTAGAAGTAAGGATTAAAGAACATAGGAACAACACCCAAAAGGGAGAAACTGAAAAATCAGGTGTAGCTGACCACGCCTGGACGCATGGCCATCTCTTAGAGGACAGATTCCGAAATCCTGCAAAAAGAACCGCACTGGAGAAAGAGGAAGGTTAATGGAGCTGCCACCATACACAAAAATTCAAGTTGTTTAGTAAGCCTTCATTAGATATGAGAAACGTCTGGAAACCTTTGTTAAGTAAATGTAAACTTAAACTAGTTTAACGCATGAGTTATCGGGGATGAGCATGACTCATCCAGTTATGCGTCATATACCTAGCTAGTATAAATAGAACACGTAAAAGTTACACGCATGACTCCGTCCACTAGTAATGCGTCACTGCACCTACCTAGTATAAATAGAGCGGTAGTTACCATACTTATTTAGTATTCACATGAAGACGACTGAAGATACTTACCAGTTGAAACGCTAAGATTCAAAACAAATAAAGACAATGCAAGTCCAAAACTCTACTGCCGTTCAAGAAACGCCATTGTCTCCAAGCTTCAAACAGACACCAGATATTTAATGGGTATCTCATAAAAATTGGACGAATATCTCTTCCATAACCTTAACTAAGCGTCATTTATAACTGCTAATCAAACTGTTTTATCTTAATATTTACTATGGGCATTTAAGATAAAAATTTGTAGTTCTTTAATTTTAAAACCATACAAATGGTTTCCCCGAATAAAAAATTGTTCTTGTTCGTCAGAATCAGAAAAACACATTTTTTGACACTGTTGTCAGTTTAACGTAAGAACAAGATATCTATTGGATTGTTATATCTACATAATGGTGGAAACCTGTATAAATTTATTGGTGGAAAATCCTTGGTTGGTATAATAGCTTTATTTTATCAGTAACTATCGATTCAGTAAGTAGAATGTTGAGAAACCGGGCATTTGTACCGTTTAGTATCATTTAATGTCGTTCAGTATTATGCAGCACAATCCAGCATTAGTCCAATACTTTAAGCTGACTCTGCATCTCCGAGGAATGTACGAAACCTTTATATCTCATAATTCCAGTATCATTCAGTATTTTTAATACCGTTCAGCATCACTGTATTCAGTAAACATTTTTTAATGCACTATTTTCTCAAGTACTTGTAAAATTTGACATCTCACTTGCATAGATACAACAATCCTTTCTATTGTGGGGTGAGGGCGGTGGTGTAATTCTCAAAATAATTTATTGACTTTAAGTAAAAGTTACTGATAAACACTGAGACAAATTATCCACTTATAGTTAAAAACTACAGTAACAAGATAATAAACAAAAGAAAAGGAAAGTACCAAAGTTAGCTGAATAGTACAAATTGTGGGAAACATGAAGTTAATAGCTGGTTTGGTATTATGAAGTATAATATTTAAGTATCTAATGCAAAATTGAAGACAAAAAATTTAATAATCTATAATTGCTTGAACTATAGAGTTTATGGATGAAAGGCTGTTAAAAATGAGAATTTTAAATAATAGAACAAGTAAAGATTGAATAAACCCGAGGTTTGCCTGTGTAGTAGGTATACCTATGGAGGATGATATCACATAAAAAAAACTTACTGATTAGTGCTACTCCATGGGTGGTGCGAAAACGAGATAAAAGTATTAAATAATGCACCATGTATGGGACCCTAATATAATACAGTTGTTTATACAATATTGATGATAGAAAATACATACGTGTCCGCTATAGCTATGCCATTTGGCTACATTTTGATGCGCTTTTATAATTCGCTGCATCCAAATTTGACAAAAAATACACCATTATTTTCCGAAAAGATTGTCATTTCATAATAGTTATTTACGATATAAGTGTTTTAAGATTCATATTACAACACGAGATGTTAAAGTTGTCAAACGAGGCGTCAGCCTAGTTTAATAAAACATCGAGTGTAGTAATATGAATTTACAACAAGAATATTGTACAAAATTTTATCTAATTTCATCTATGAATAAAAATATTTGGCAAAAGGCATTTTTAAAAATAAAAATGCACCTGCTATTAAGTTTACTAATCAAGTTTTTTATGTTACCTTTCGCATAGTTACTGTTTCGCATGGTTACTGTCGAAACTTTGTCAAACAAATTCAAAAATATAAAAAGCGTTTTTCAACATGAGCGATTCTGATGGAAGTTTACCCTCTGATATAGAGGCAGCGGCAAACGAAGCGATCTCAAGTTTAGTTCCGACAAAATCCAAGGCGCGGTATGAGTTGGAGTATCAGAAGTTTGAAGATTGGTGCAAAGCTAACAAAATAAAGGAGGTGTCTGAGAAAATCCTTTTGGGTTATTTTTTCCGTAAAACAATGCTCCCAGAAACCATCTACACTATGGACTCACTACTCAATGTTGAGAACTATGATTTCAAGCAAGAAAAATCAAAATATAAGCAGATTTTCTTAACTGATCGCATTTTTGAAAAGAAGTTCAGAGGGTTACAAGGTCAAAAAGTCCAAAGTTTTCACAAAGGAAGACGGATGTAAGTTTCTTAGTACTGCAGATGATGAAACATATTTACTTATGAAGGTTGTTATACAAATCGGAATTTTTGGGGCTTGTCGGCGCGAAGAACTAGCTAAGTTAATGTTGGATCATATTGAACACAATGATTTGTATATAAAAATTGTGATACCATTCTCGAAAACCAAAATTATGCGAGAATTTGTTATAACAGAAGGAAATGTGACAGGTGTCAACTGTTTATGTATTTTTCGAAAGTATGCTAAACTTCGTCCTCTTAATGCAACTCACAGGCGGTTTTTTGTATTCTATGGAAAAGGAAAATGCACCTCCCAGCCTGTCGGAATTAATAGTGTTGGAAATATACCAAAAAAGATTTCAACAAATCTTGGATTGAATAATCCCGAAGGATACAGTGGACATTGTTTTAGGAGGTCCTCAGCCACCATTTTAGTTGATGGTGGTGCAGATATGCAGATGTTAAAACGTCATGGGGGCTGGAAATCCTCTTCTACGGCAGAAGGCTACGTTGAGACTTCTTTAGAAAATAAGAAACAAATAGCAAAAAAGATCATGGGGTCAGACACGGATTTAATGATTGGAAATTCGACCGTAAAGGGCTCCATCACATTCACTTCTGGTATACAAATGTCTAACTGTAAAAAGTGTATTATTAATGTTTATATTAAACCTTAAGTGTTATATTTTAATTAATAATTGGTAATTAATTTTATAATTATTATTGTTAATAATAAATCATTCTTCTAAAAAGTGTGGTTTTATTTAACAGCAAAAATTTAATTAAACCGTTTTTTTTTCATTACAGCACTAGTGGTGTATGTCGCAAACTTAGATATAGTAGTCAAGGACCGAGGTCTACCACCCTGCCAAATTTCATCACTGTATTGTATTGAGTCGACAAATCGGCGCGGTAGTTTGCAGTAGTCCTTTCAACTCTCGATTTTACATTATTGTTTGTTTAAACTTAGCTAAACTTAAGTAAGTAATAACCAAATCAATATTTTATCCAGAATTAGTTAAATACAACATTACTTAATAACAAATTTAAGAAAAAAAGGTTTGTTAAAGTTTCAATGATAATTTTATTACTACTTCACGACATTAAGTCATTCCTGGCAAGATGAATTTCTGGAAAATATAAGTAACGCCTTATTTATTTAACTTACCCGTGTCACGATAACCATTGCGGGGCAGGCTTAACATATATAAATCCTGAAACAAAACAAGATTGTTATATAATAATACATTACGATACAAGTATGGTAGGTATGTATTTACAGTACTACCTACTGAGCGGAATAATATTGGAAAAACCATAATAGACATCCCACCTAAATGGGCTAAAATGAAGCTTTAGACGAGTAATCTAAAACCTAAATAAACTGCAACCTGTTAAACTGGGACTACCACTACTATTACCGTTTCCTTTACACTAAAGTGATTGGATAAGTGGGCTATTCCCGTAAACTGAACGGATATAATTTTATATTAATCCTAGTTAGGATATGAAACTGACCAATCACAGAAGTCAATTACAAAGCAACCAAATTTACACGTTGTAAATTTTACGCGTCGTTTTATGACAGTTAAGAAGAATACATTTTAGCAGAACAATAATTAATCAAGTATGGTATGGTATGGTTTAAAAAAATTGTTTAATTTTATTAATAAATATATCGGTTGTGTCTTTTATTCTGCCGAATTTAAGATGGATGGATATATCCAAAGTGATTTTGTGTAAATATAAGAAATGACTCAAATCGACAAATATGTTACAGTGTAGTTTTCTCCATGGATTTGCCAACGAAATGAATTTTTCTTCAATTGTTTTTAATTATCTTATTCACAAAGTTCACGGTCAATTAAGTTATAATGCATGATTTAAATACATTTTTAAAAATTTCGGAGTTCGTGGTTCGTAGAAAAATATACTGTAGAGCTCGAGTGGATTGTCCATATTGCGCTCGGAAGTTGGAGCACTCCGCCAACGATGTCGTGCTCAATTTACTTCCTCGTGTGATATGGACATCATATCCACTCTTGTTGTACAAACGACTGGTTTCAGCGGCGCGGCGCATTATATTCTTTGGACCAAACTTTGGTTTGTAAACTCTTATGTTTTTTGAGAGTAAGTTTGTTTAAAAAATCTGGCAGACGCAATTTTTTTTTCCAAAATTTGTAGATTGCTGTACTTTTAAAAATTGTGCCTATTAAGTTATAAAACGTTTGGGGTTGGCAACGCAAATAAAGATAATGATAATGCAAGTTATTTGGGATAAAACTTAAAATATAAAGTAAAATTTTTAAAATCCCATATATTTTATTTTCATATTTGTAAACACAAACTAAGCTTCCTCCATGCCGCGAACATAATGAGAAAGTAATGGTATAGTAAAATAATGAATGGCAGTCAGTGTCAAGGCACCTGTTAATTAAAAGCATAGAAATTTCCTTATACTGCTAATATAAACAAAAAATTAACAAATCCTTGTGCGTACAGACATAGTTGGTCTCACCCACAGCCTACTTTCTATTCTCGTGATGCCACATGTTCTTCGATATTGCTCTTGATCTTGACATTCCCTGATGGGTTAAGGTTATATTTTTAACAACCTTGGACAGACAAGGGCTCCTTCTTGAAGGCTGAGCTTTTATCTGATTGAAATGTAATAACACTTTATAGATACCTATATAGTATCAGAGAGGTAGTTCGGACTCCCCTAATAGCTTACATAATTTGATAAAGAAGGAACTTGATAACTAACTTGATAATTTGATAACGAAGGAACTCTTAGCTATAGCAAATTTATACAAACATCGTTTTATGAAATATGCCATGGAAGATATAGCTGAAAATCATAGTGTAACTGTGTTGCGCATACCGCCAAATCATTGCGAACTAAATCCTATAGAACTTGTATGGGCGCAAGTGAAAGGATTTGTAGCAAGGCACAACACAATATTCAAAATGAAAGACGTTAAGCTCCTGTTTGATCAAGCCATTAAGGAAGTGACACCAGAGAACTGGCGAAAAGCAGTCCATTATGTCATTAAAGAAGAGGAGAAAATGTGGGATCTTGACCACCTGATCGATCGGACCCTCGACTCGTTAATTATAATGTCAAGAGGAGATGACAGTTCCTCAGATGACGAAGAATATTATGATTTTTTATAGTTTAATTTCTGTATAATATATTTTTTGTATTTTGTATTTTTTTTATAATGTTTAATTAATAAAAAATTAAGTGTACCTAATACTATGTACATAATACACGCGTTTGTCATACTATTTTCAGTGTTTGCGAATGGACAACAATGGACAAAACCCATAAATTGACCCAACCCCGGGTGGTACAACCTGCACTTGATGAAAATAAAGAATTTTGCAATGAAATCAATGCCAAACTATGAAAGTGGTTTAAATATTTGTTGGGTCACTCTGCATACCTAATGAGCTTTTATTACTCTACCCCTTTCTGAAATAGACTAAAACACCGCAATGGTAGACAGCTCGCAAAAATTTCCGCCCGTTCACAGCAGTTTGGGGGATTCTTATGCCGCCTATCCTAGCCCGCCCGGTCTGACGCTTGGAAATTTTAACTCCAACGTTGTTGCTTTAGTTATAATTTATAATATACTACATTGCCTTAATTTCAATTTATAATCAAAAAACCAATATAAATAATTCTATGTTATTGCTTCAATATCTCATAAATAATATCCATTTAACTGTTTGAAGAATCGAGCATTCACGTAAACTATACGCAAAAGAGGTAAAAGTGGACTTATTAAAATAGAACGAAGATAACTTAATTAATAATGGCTATCGTAATATAGCATCGCGTAAAAAAAGATATTAATAGTGTATATATTAAACATTTAAAACATATAACGGCAAAAAAAACTATGTGGCAATAATTTATTTATTTTCTCAAGAAAGGATTAAAACTGATAGGGCAAGTAGTGTTTTAAATTGAAATTTTAAAATGGTAAGTGCAAGAACAAATCAGTTAAACTTTGTGGTAATTAAGAAAAAAAATTACTCCAACATGTATATTTTCTTTTTTTATTACAATCTATATACTGAACGGATAGATGGGCTATATTAGATGAACGAATATAATTTTATATCCACCCTTGTATGGATAGTGTTGTGATATGATACATATATGTGCTAAACTAAAACAGGCGCCCAAAAAAATAAATATACAGGGTGGCCCGCCCTCAACGCCGGATTCCATGACATCTAAACTACGTAATTTTTTAATATTTCTCAGAGTTATAAGGAGGCATTAGATCTACTTAATAAAATTATTTTAAATTATACAGGGTGTCCCCAATAGTCAGGGCATATATCCTACATAATTTAAAAAAAGATTGGTATTCATTTTATGAAACTAAATGGAAAATATTTTTTTTTTATATATATTTGGTATTTCTTGGGTATATTAGGTTATTGATAAACAACTCATTGTAAGTCACGACGTTTCGTAAGCTCCTATCGTACTCTATCAAGTTTATTTAAACATCTAAAAATATAAAAGTTATAAATATAAAATACAAGCACATTTTTCGACATAACAAAAACATTATGTAAAACTATTTTCTTAAAATTTTCAGGTTTTAACACACATTATACAATACCTAACATTTGAATAAAATAAGGAAACGTACCTAGGAGCTGTTGTATGTGGTGAAATGATTTTTATTTTATGCGTTTAGCCAGAACCTGTTTTTTTTTTAATCTTCCATACAAAAAATATAACAAACATATCAAAAAAGATCAGATACCGTTTATACGTACTATTTTTTAAAGATTTTTATATTGAATACAGGATGCTAATTAAGTTTTGTTTATACCACAATTTAATAAAATATCTAATCCAAAACTTTTTTACATCTTGTATATATAAACAAAACTTAATTAGCATCCTGTATTCAATATAAAAATCTTTAAAAAAATAGTACGTTTAAACGGTATCTGATCTTTTTTGACATGTTTGTTATATTTTTTGTATGGAAGATTAAAAAAAAAAACCCAAGTTCTTGCTAAACGCATAAAATAAAAATCCATCAATTCCCCACATACAAAACAGCTCCAAGGTACGTTTTCTTATTTTATTCAAATTTTATTTTTATTTTTATCTATTTTCTAAGACAATTATTGTATGTAAATAACAAATAAATGTTAGGTATTGTATAATGTGTGTTAAAACCTGAAAATTTTAAGAAAATAGTTTTACATAAATGTTTTTGTTATGTCGAAAAATGTGCTTGTATTTATAACTTTTATATTTTTAGATGTTTAAATAAACTTGATAAAGTACGATAGGAGCGTACGAAACGTCGTGACTTACAATGAGTTGTTTATCAATAACCTAATATACCCAAGAAATACCAAATATAAAAAAAAATATATTACAAAGGTTAAGAAACACCCCATCAAAAATAAATGGAAAATATTACCTTGTCGAACGTGATTATCATTTTAAATGTATGAAAATTACAACATTAACCAAAAAGATATAATATGATAGTTATTGGTGCATTGTTAAATATTTAAAAATCTAATGACCTACTACATTTAATAATGTCTGATAATGGACCGCCATCTTATTCGAGACAATTTAAGTGTTTTCTAAATTATCTTGATATTTCTAATAAAACCTCAAATTATAAAAGAATAAAAATCATCCTTTCATGCTTTGCTTGCTTAAAGTCTAATTAATCCCAATTCCTTTTTCTGTTTTGTTTAAGAATTCTGTATTTTAAAATTGTCATTCATGGCCGGCTATGATGTACCTACGCAAAGACAAATGGGAATGCTCTGTCTTTTTCTACTTTTAAATATTCCACAGGGCCATGAGATTGACAAATAGGAAAAACACTTATAACTCTGTTCTTGAAAATATTAAAAAGTTAAGTAATTTAGGTTGCTTGGATTTATGTGGTCTGATCTCATTTCTAACTCAGAAAAAAATCCAAGCTTTCGCTATAACATATCATATATGGGTCATTCCAAAAATTTTGTATGGCGTTCCCGCATTTAACATTTTTTTTCGATGTATTTAAAAAACATATTAAAAAAAACGTTTTGTAGTTATGAAACACATACATTAGATTTTTAAAATAGCTTTAAGAGTTTTAAATAATTTAATTTATCTCTGCGAAAACCATAAAAAACCAACTCAAATATCCCTTCTGTGGACGTAACCACTTGTGATTTTATAGTATAACTTTATAATAAAACGATACACCACTTTATGAAAATGGATTTTTTATGAATTTTAATAGATTCTACTTCATTTTTGTTTATTTTCGTTTATCTATTGTTATTTTTGTAATTTTTAAAGCATTCTGTAGTTTGTAACCAAGTTTGATGATAATTTCCGTGGACAATAAAAAATTCAGTAAATTTCGTAAAAAATGGAGACAATGTGCAGTTAGTCGCGGTAGTTCCCTAAGCATTTAGCTTCAGAATCTGTTGTGATTATCAATGAAGTCAAATTGCAATAAGTTTTTAGTGATTTATAACAAAAGCAAATAAAAATGTATTATGTCAAGATGGTGCGATCACTTCTGTGCAATTGATAACAAAGGTAAGATATTAAAAAAATGGTTATATAATTTTTTTGTAAAGTTATTAAAACCAAATCTTTCCACTCCTTAAACAATAAAACCAACATTTTTCAAATGTTTAATAAGTTTTAAGGGTAAAATAATCACTTCTGTTGCCATCACTTCCGTGAACATTTTTTGTCTACGGAAGTGAACGTAACCAGGTTTAAAATTGTTTTCCCTTTTTAAAATGTAAATCAAACTGGCTACTAAATTATATATATTAATTAGGTTTTTAAGTAAATTTTAAGACTGTTCGATAATGGTATTATTTGTTTGTACGTTTTGTTCCTTCTGTGGACATTTTTGTGAGTTCTGTGAACTGAACTTTATATAATTAAAAAACATTAAAATAACAAACTGTGTATTTATTTTAAGTTTGGTGGCATCATATGTAATTAATTTATTATGCATTTTGAATTTTTAAATTTGTTCTTTAATTTTTCTTAAATAATTCTTCACTAGAAAAAAATGTCTCTTCTGTGGACATTCAACTTTTTATTTTAATAAAAAAACATAAAAATACTTTTTTGCGACCTTGACCAGGCATAAATTAATAAAGTATTTATAGTAAAGAACATTATAAAACCAAAAAATTAACAAAAATATAAATTTGTAATTTAAAAATATATATTTTGGAAATGTACATTATTACAATATTGACCCATATGAGGTCGTAATTGATGAACGAAACGTATGGAAAAACAAAACACCCGAAACTACTCCCATACATAGCATTGGAGTACGTCATCAGAAACTCCAAAATCGAGAAGCCAACTGCTATCTTCCATCAAGAGGGGCCCAACCTGCTCCTAGCGTTTGCAGACGATGTTGATGTGATTAGCAATAGCAGGATCAACCTCAAAGATTCCTTCATAAAGTTCGAAAAGGAGGCAGAAAGGATAGGCTCCAAAATAAACGAAGACAAGACCAAGTATATGTACCTCAGCAGAAATAATCGGAACCGAGATAGAGTAGGACAAAACTTTTCTATCGGAGACTACAACCTTGAGCGGACAAGACAATTTAAATATCTGGGTACAAGTATTAGCGACAACAACGACATCACAGAAGAGATAAATAACATGATACAGGCTGCTAACAGATGCCTTTTAGCCCTTCAAAACCTAATAAAATCTAGATTACTTACAAGGAAAACTAAGCTGAACATATACAAAACAATTATAAGGCCTGTCTTAATGTATGGATGTGAGACCTGGACACTAACGGTTGCGAGCGAGGAAAGGCTTAAAGTCTTTGAAAGGAAGGTACTGAGGAAAATATTCGGCCCTACCAGAGACGAAAACACAGGGCAATATAGAATAAAAACCAACCAAGAACTCAAAGAACTACACACTGATACCAACATAATAAACGAAATTAAAGCCAGGAGACTACAGTGGGCAGGACACGTTAAAAGAATGCCGGAGGATAGAATGGTGAAACTAGTGTGGGAGGAGGTCCCGGGGGGAAAACGTCCATTAGGTCGACCCCGCCTCAGATGGAGAGATAATGTTGCAAAGGACCTAAAAGCCATGAACATCGAAGATGGACCCGATCGGATGCTGGATAGAGAAGAATGGAGACGTGTGATTGAGTCGGCAAAAACCCACCCAGGGTTGTGAAGCCACAGATGATGATGAAACTACTCCCGGGGCAATAATCTGGTACACAGAGACGGCTCCAAAACCAAAAAGGGTACCGGAGCGGGGAAACACGGAGTAAGACCGGAGAAAAATGCGTTTTTCTCTCTGGAAAAGTCTCCCACAGTGGTCCAAACAGAAATCTACGCCATATTGCAATATGCGTAAGAAAACAATAGGATCCATATATATTCTGACAGTCAAGCAGCCCTTAGATCGCTAATATGCAACAAGGTAACCTCAAGACTGGTATGGGAATGTCAGGAGGAACTGATGGAGGCACTGGCAAAAGTAAACAAAGTAATAGTGCAGTGGGTACCAGGACACGAAGGTATTACAGAAAATGAAAAAGTCGATAAACTTGCAAGGAAAGTCTCAGAAAATACATTTCTCCACGACCATTACTGAATGCAATAATTCCAAAATCATTTTTGATAATAGAATCTTAAAAGTCTTGCTCTTGAGTTGGAATATTTATTCTGAAACACTTGCTTCTTATGCGTTTTGCGTGTATTTTCATTCCATAACAAGATACGGAATGAATATTCTGTAATTGATCTAAACGACATAGGTTGCCATGAATTTCGAAACTGTCAATGTCAGCAGACAAATTTTAGTGCAAGTCAAAATATGAGGGAAAAATCGGATGAATCAGATATGGAACTGGATAATACTCCACCTGAAATTATAAATATTGCTAATAGTATTTTTGGTCGTGGAGAAAATATGTATAGTCTGCTACTCGGTTAGAATGAAAATTCGACACTCGTGGGAATCTTCCACTCGAATCAAATTTTCATTCCAACCTCTACTATTATTCGTCCAGAACCGGCACTCGGGCAAAAAAGGTGCACAGTACGAAATGCCATATAAAGCGATGAATCAGGAGTGAACATAAAATCCACTTGACAGAATGCAACTGTACAATGGATACCTTGACTGATGATGATGCGGATAGGACAGAGAAACTGTACAGCACATAGTTTGCCATTGCGAGTCATTAGTTCGGACGAGGCAACAAATTCTCGGGCAACAATAACTGGAACCAGAGGACATCCTTACCCTCTCCCCAGTTGACCTACACAAACTAGTGCAAGAAACTGAGATCATGGAGTCGGTGTAACAACCAAATAGGTTAAGCACAATGGGCCAAACGTGGCCTAAGTGCAACTGGCGCACGGACGGGCCCTCGGAAAAAAAATTAGGTTGCTATGAAATCCTGCATTGAGAGCGGATCACCCTGTATAATACGGACAGTATAATAATTTCTTGATTATTTGTGTTTAAAAAATTAATCACTCTTCTAACATTTATGAAATTGCAGTTATCGAAGCAGCTGTGTGTGTAATAAATTATTTTTTTGATCGAATTAAAAAGAAAGCGTTATAATGAATTGTATGAATATTGATGATCAAGATAAAATTAAATTGTAAAGTAGTTATTATGTAATATTAATTAACATGAACATAATCTTAACCTAACAAATACCCAGACAAACCCAAACCTGAATTTTTAATAAAATACAAATATGTGACCAGTGGCGTAGCCAGAAAATATGCTCGGGGGGGGGGGGGGGGGGGCTGAATGGGCGTAAGTAGGGCATTTTTTTTTTGGAGAGAAAAGGACCGTCGGAACTACATGTATTTCATGATATTGCACCTAGTAAAGAAGGCGAAACATTTTCGGGGCCACGCCCAAAGTTCGTTTAAAATTCACCTTACTACTAACAAATTTCATCAAAATTATTATTAAAATTTGTTTTTGTAAATGTTTTTTTTTACTTTTTTTTTGATTTTCCTAGCTGGCTCTTTATTAAAAAATATGAATATTGGTGTCAATCCAAAATTTTAATATAAGACGTACGTATATATGACTCTAACACGCGTTTTTCAGGCTCGGTTTTTAATAATTAAAAATAAAGTAAATATCGCTCTCCACGCCAAAATTGATGATTTTTTTAAGAAATCATGTATTTCAGGAGCGTAGATCTAGGAGCAGTTTCTGGTGCAAATTCTTAGGTTTTAAAATACTCCTTCTTAAGTGCCGTTTTGTATATTCATAATAAAGCATTCTCGCTTCTTCCCGCACTATTTTTTTTATTATAAATCATCACACTTCTTCCATAAAAAGTATTTCAATTAAAATTTTTACTTTAATTTTTTTCTTTAAAAATAAATACCTACCTAATTGCTTTTTGTTTTTGTTGTAAAAATATTTTATTGCATTGGGTTGTATTTTTGTTGATTTAAAATAGCTCTAAAAAAGGGAAAACGGAACAGACAAAGTAGTCTTTTTACTCGTTTTCCTATAAAATTGCATTATAAATCAATAACTAAAACGATATGCGTCATCTCTAAGTATATAATAATAATAATAATAATAATAATAATAATAATATATTACTGAATTAATTACAATACATCACATATACTAATGTTAAACTAGAGTAATTTATTAGTTCGAGACAGTAGGTTTAATCTACACCTAGACATAAATATCTGTATGTGTAGCTAACATCACTATTAGGAGACAATACTTTCCAAAACTTTAAGTACATGCAACTAAAATCAGTTTTTCTTAATAAATAAGTAAGTGATTAATTTACAAAATCTTTAGAGCAATACCAGAAACAAATTTAGATTTTTAAATATAAAATTTAGACATTTTTGTTTAAAGATTTTTCTTCTATATATCATTCTAATATCGATAGGTAACAGATTATAGAACTTAGGGGCTAAGAAATTAAAAAATCTCAAGTTAATATTGGAGTTACTACTTGGTATAATAAGGTGTCTGTTGAGGTTACTTCTAGTGTTATATAAGTGATTAACTGTTTCATTAGATGATGGCTTGGTATAGACAAACAAGCAAACAGAATATATATACAAAGTTCTTACATTTGGAATGTCTTCAGAGTATAAAAGTTCTGTAGGGTACCTTTTATTCCTTCCAAAAATAACCTTAAGAATGTAATTCTGAACCACCTTCAACTGTCTAAGAGAAATATCGTACAGACCACCCCAGATAGGAATGCCATACCTTATCAAAGATTCAACCAGAGCCTTGTAAACCAACAACAAGATTCTCTTGCTTAAAATATGTCTAAGAGTGTAAAATCTAGGAATAAGCCTTCGAATGTTGTTAGCAAGTCGTGTAACATGCTTGTCCCACTAAAGATGTCTATCAATTGTTATACCCAGATATTTAGTGGATTCCACCTCCCCAATAGACTCGTCCCCCAGCCCCATAGAGGCAAAATGTGGTCGATTCACAGAGGTTAGTGAAAAAGCCATATAATTGGTTTTATTAATGTTCAAAGTCAGCTTGAAGGTTTGCAGCCAGCATACAATCCTTCTGAGTCCCTCCTCTGCCCACGTTTTCACATCATGCCACGAGGATCCCCTAAAGAGTATTACCGTATCATCGGCGTATGATATAATAGTGCCATTATTTATTTTTAGTTCTGTTAAGGAGTTTATATAGGCAATGAACAGTAAGGGTCCCAGAACTGTACCTTGCGGAACACCGATCTGGACGTTAACTTGATCACTCAGAGTTTCACCAATCTTGACTGTCTGCTTTCTGTCACTTAGGTAACTAGAAAATACCCTCAAGGCAACGCCCCGCACTCCATAGGAACTTAGAGTATTCAGAAGTGTTTCATGAGGCACCGTATCGAACGCCTTAGCAAGATCTAAGAATACTGCCAAACAGTTGGTTCCATTATCCAGGCATTTCGTGACCCCTTTAGTAAATTCTAGTAAAGCATCCGTTGTACTCTGTCTTTCACGGAATCCAAATTGATTATCTGATAGTATATTATTTACATTGAAAAAGTTCTGGAGTCTTAATTTAAGGCATTTTTCAAAAATTTTTGAGAAATTATTAATTAAACTAATGGGGCGGTAATTGGTGACAAGATGTGGATCGCCAGATTTAAAAATTGGAGTGATTATTGCAGTTTTAAAATAAGAAGGTACATATCCGGCTTTAAATGACAAGTTTATAATGTGCTTTAGTGGTTCAATGTAAATGAAATTTCTTAATTATTATTGCATTAATTTGATCTGGGCCCGGAGCACAATTATTCTTGAGGGAGCCTATGTGATGTATAAGTTCATTATTGTTTACCGGGGTTAAAAACATGGACGACAGGGCACTAAATTGGGGCTTGAATGTATTTTTTGGTTCGTCAATTTTACTAAGCATTTTGATACCTATGTTACTAAAGTATTCATTGCAATAATTGGATAGTTCTTTACGATTAGAAAATGGTTCAAGGTTATCATTCCTAATTTGAATATCATTATTTGTTTTAGCTTTATTTTGAGCCGTAGCCTCAGAAATTATTTTATAAATTTTCTTAAAATCTTTGGAGTCATTATTTATTTTATTTTTATAGTATTCATGTTTAGTTTTTCTTATTAAATTATTTAGAGTATTCCTATAATTTTTATATAGGGATTCATAGTTTGCCTCATATGTCAATAAAAGTTTCTTTTTCATGGAGTCTCTAGTTTTTATTGAATTTATTATACCGTTCGTTATCCAAGGTTTTAGTTTTTTATTTTCTTTGAAGATAACAGTTTTTTTTTCAGTAGAATTTTTTATGATGTTTGATACAGTTTCAGAGAACTTACATGCGGCCAATTCCACATCCATCACGGTGGTTATATTTTGCCAATTTACAGTCTTAATTAAATTTTCGAGAATATGTAAGTTAACCTTTTCGATAGTTTTAGATATAGTTTTTGATTTAGAATTATTCATATCATTTTGTTTATTTATATTAAGAACTATAGGATAATGATCCGTTATGTCGGCTTCCATAATAAAAGATTTAATATTATACTTATTTTTTAGGTTATTTTTAATAAAGATGTGATCTATGCATGATTTAGAATTCAAATTTATACGAGTATAGCCGTTTATCATGGGTTTAAAACCACAAAAATTTAGTAGGGAAATATAAGTATTACTGCAGATGTCATTTTTCTTTAGGATGTCTATATTAATGTCACCCAAAAATATTTCAATTTCATTTATAGAATCATTCTGCAAATACTCTTCAAGATCATTCAAAAAGGGTTGTATGGATGAGGAAGGTGGCCTGTACATGCAAGTGATGCCGTAATTAACATTATCTAAAGTAAATGATAACTTAGTAAGAAAGATTCCCGATGTTTGCAATTTTAGATCATTTATTTTAATGTTAATAGAGGTTCTCATAAAAATTACAACACCATCATTCTGATTAAAGTTTCCATGGTTATAATGGACATTATAGCCCGGAATACAAAATATAGATTCATCAGAAATCTTCCAACACTCACTCAATACTATAACATCACAAGAGAGGTCATAGGCCTGAAGAAATACAATAAGATTGTCAAAGTTTTTTTGTATGCTTCGGATATTTAGATGCAGTATATTTAGCAATTTAGAATTAGTATTAATAATGTTGCCAATTCTGTTACAGTCTATACCAGTCTGTAATTTATTTTCACAACGATCAAGTTCATTCAATATGGCAATTTCATTTTGAATGTTAGGCATCAAGACCAGAATAATCAATTTTGCTTCTTAAAATCTTAATATGGTACTCATAGACTGGACAATTAGAAGCACTAGTTTCGTGTTTTGTGTCATACTTACACCCATACTTAGTATTGGCCTTTTCACAATTTACACAGTGTTTTTCTTGCTTATTACACTCACTTAAATCATGATTAGCACCACAAAATCCACAACAAGCATTGTAGGTACAGTTTTGACTCTTGTGAAAGAAATCCTGGCACTTAAAACAGCGTTGAACACTTATATCCTCACGGATTAAACAGCTCTGCCATTGCAAATAAATTCTCCTGTTTGCAAGCAGGCGATGAAACAGGGCAGCATTGCAGTTTCCATAGATTGTACGAGTTCCATGCTTCTTATTGGTGTTCATGTATGTTATCTCCATATTATCATTTTCTTTTATGCAGTCATTCTGGTCACGAAGACATTTTTCAATGTCCTCCATGTTCAACTCTCCATCAAAACCTACAATTTTGAATTGCGGTCTTTTCATTTTTGTTAATTGCACTTTGTAGCCAATTTTGCTCAATTTATTCTCCGCTTCAGTCTGCAATTTTTCAATATCCCGTTTAGAGTGGCATTTCACAATTGCCCCACCCTTCGATATATCCCGGGTATGTTTTATTCCAACTTTTAAATTTGCAGGGTTTACGTGTTGGTATAAATCTTGTTTTGTGGTTTTTGCATTCTGCGTTTTGTTGGGTATAATCAACAGGCTTGGTATATTGTTTGGGATCAAGTTTTGTTTTGGGTTTGGTGGTGTATTTAAATTTTGTTGGGTTGCAGAGCTGTATATAAAACAGAACTTTTAGAAGGAAACGTTTAAACACTAAACATTTCCTACAGGTTGCAATTAGACTTTTAGACCCCGAGCTCCTAGGCTATGGGGGGGGGGGGGGGGTGTGGTGGCTGCAGCCCGGCAGCCCACCCCCCTTAAATACGCCACTGTATGTGACGATATCTAAGTGCTACTGACCCAAGCTTTAAGACACAATATTTTTAAAAATGAAGTAAAAGTGCCCACGGTCACAATTTTAGTACTTTCACCATAAAATGGTTAAAATAAAAATGTTTCTGGGTTAAACAAGATAGATAATAACAGATGCTACCGGCGTATTAATAAATTGACCGATTGATGAATTAAATTTTAAAGCTTTTACAATAAGAAATGAAGTAAAAGTTATACATTTGCATATTTCTCTTTGTGACCAGGGTCTTAACAGCCGTATATAATTACAATTACTATTTATTTTATGACCTATTCTTAAGAAAAACGTTATCATCAGAAAAAATTATATTAAAACTATTTACTGCAAATAACACAGTTTCAAAAAAGATACACTTTGAATAAGAAATAATTATAGAATATAAAATTATATTATTTAAATAGTAAACCCAATTATTACGAATATTAGACGCTCTGTTTTCCGAAATAAATACACACAACGATGAATTTTTTTTTCCATCACAAAATAATACACAAACGCGCTGTTTCTGGTAGTTCTCTCTCAAACAAAGCGTCGACCTCGCGCCGTTTGTAGTTTTATATTCCGACGTGTCATAATGACATTATTATGGATTTCATTTTCAGTGTCAAAATGACATACTTTATAGGACTGAGTACTATAATGATTTCATTATAGGACTGAGTACTATAATAAAAAATAGACGCAAAAATGAAAAAACTTATTTAAAACAAAATGGAACAAAATTTAATGATTAAAATTAAAAGTAACATTATTACAATTCGTTAAATTGATGTTATAGGAGTTGAAATTATTGCATTGTTGTGATTTTTAATTTCTATGGTTTCTGTTTTTTCTGAGGGAACGACAGTCGATGAAACACTCGATAATGATTTCTTCCCGAGAATGGCTGATGAAATTATTTTCTTATTTTCGCAAGAGTTCTCTATATATCCTTAAGCAACTGTGTCACGTTTCCAGCCACTATGGCGTTTAATAGTGTGAAGATCGAATCCTGAATCAGCCAGCAGTGAAGCTGAAGACCTCCGGAAACAGTGACCTGTGTATTCGGCGGAATGGGGTAACTTTAAAAAAGCAGCGATCGTTTTGCACATATTTCCGAAAGTATGTATTGTAGTGTTACAAGAAGAGAGACCCTCAACATTGCTTCTTGTAATATTTTAACTTAATTTAATTTCGCTGATGATGAAGGTTTTTGCCTTCGAAACATGTACGACACTAGGATTTTCTAAATATTGAAATCCTTATAATAAACTAGTGGATCAGACTGCGTGTATTATTCCCCTACTCATAATATCACTCCACTGAGAGATGGACTACTTCCACAAAATTTCAAGGTACATACAATGTTCTAAACTTTTCTAGCGCCGCTACTGGCACCTCCGTCAAAGCAGCGAAATTTAAGGGCTAGAATTTGTCTCACTCACTCTCTATAAATCACGATGGCTATGGTCTGTAAGAACCTATGAACTCCACATTTAAAACCACATCTGCAGTATATTGCATTTCACGGTCTGATTTGAAAAATGTATAGTTTGTTGATTTATTTTCAACCATTTCGGAAATACGGGGCTTCCTTAATTGCATCGTTAGACTTTGTCTTATATATGTCTTACCCCATTAAAAAATGAATCTTTTGAGATTCAAACTCAATTTTTTTTTTACAGTAATCTAACTAATTTTTAATGGCAGAGCTAATTATGCGACTTCAAATAAGTCAGATGCCTAGCCACAATATCATTGTAATTTGGCAACCCATATTCATAACCACATCAGGAGTTCCGGAGATAAGAGGCTTCCTAAATTGCATCGTTTAATTTTACATTATTTGCATTTATACCTTATTTTATACTTTCTTGTATGTATTTTATAGTCGCAGTTGACCAAGGAGTAAATCATTAAATTAAAGGATAAATGCTTATTTGACTTAATTATCATACGTAACATTCAGACATATCAAACAAGTTTCACTAAAAGTCTAGAGTTCAACAAAACTAATTATTGTCATATAAAAAAGTTGTATTTCCTTGAGCCCGCGACTTATAGAAAAATAAGCAAATAGCTTTAATTTAAAAAATGTTTTACATGATTCTACAGCTAAAACAACATACAGAACATCATTATTCGTAAGAGTTGAATTTAATTATATTAATATTGATTAATATTGATATTGATATACATATACAGGGTGGCGCATCGAAAACGGAACAAAGACAATTACTGGCAGCTCAGTGCTCTTTTGGAAAAACGCTCAGACCCGTCGATTTTGTTTTCAAGGGGGACACAAAATTGGCAAAAATTTACGTTAACACGTGCAGCCCCCTGGGCGGGGGTGGCACCACCCCTAAAATCTTAATTCAAAAGGGGGTCGAGTGATACCTTATTTTAAAGTGATACCTTATTTTAAATTCCCAATTCCCTTTATAATTTATGTACTTCAGTAGTAAAGGGAATTGAAAGATCTTTAAAATAAGGTATCACGTCCTCGACCCCCCTTTCCATTTAAGATTTTAGGGGTGGCGTCACCTCCGCCCAGGGGGCTGCACGTGTTAACTGATTTTTTGCCAATTTTGTGTCCCCCTCGAAAACAAAATGGACGAGTTTGAGTGTTTTTTTCCAGAAAAGAACTGAGCTGCCAGTAAATGTCGGTTTCGTTGACGTCAAACTTAAAAGAAACTGTAGTGGCTTGGAAATTAGGAGACTGGACGACTAGGCTACTCGAATTGTCTCTCATCGTCACACGGCCGATTCTATAGTCATGCAGTCGCGAGCTAAAGGCCGCACATTTATGAACTTCAGCTTAAAAAGTTGCTTCATATTTATTATTTTGCGTCACTCAACAGCGTGGCGACCCAGCATACCGAGTCGAGTATACTCGGGTTGCCGGGTATCCCACTCGCCGCTACTTAGGTAGCGCTAGTAATCTACATACTGGGTGATCTAGTCGCACAGGCTCCTAGTATCTAAGCTACTACAGTTTCTTTTAAGTTTCCCCATGTGAGGGCTGCCTTACTCGTGATTACGTAGGTACATCGTACGTAAACAAAGACTGCTACTGCAGTTTCAGTAACCGTGCTTTTGGCGTACTTTCACGAAAAATCTGCTGTATTAAAATCTCTATCAAGCTTATGGTGTGAATATTCCATGCTAAACTACACCCTTTTCATAGAGGAAAACATAGATATTTCCAAGTATCCTAAAGCATTTTTCAAAAGAAAAAATGACGGATATAAATCCAAAAAATCTAATGTGTTTGACAGGGAAGATGTAAATAAATTCCTGTTTGAAGCCCCCAATGATATTTATTTAATGATAAAGGTTGTAATGATAATGGGAATTGCTAGAGCGTGCCGTTCTAGTGAACTCTGTGCAATGAAAATGGACAATGTTGAATTAAGGCATGAAGTCATATTTGTTATCATTCCTGATTCCAAAAATGGAATGGCACGTAAATTTATAGTGACTAAAAGTGACGATGAGAAGGTTTGTTATTTGAAAATGGTTCGAAATAACATTGATATAAGATCCCACATAACGAATTTTAATCCTCGCTTCTTCATGCGATATCAAAATGGAAACCAGCCTGTCTGGAGTTGATGTCTTAGCTCTCAAGCGACATTGCGGATGGAAATCTGCAACTACTGCGGAAAGTTATGTAACGGAGAGCGTCAGCAATAAAAAGGAAGTTGCAAATAACATTTTATACAATATAACGAAGCCAGAAGTCTCCTGCAGTATACTTCAAGAGTAATAGAAAACTTGGTTAGAGATAGAGAAATTATGGAGTCAGAACATTTCATACAAATTGAGAAAAAACGAGAAAACATTTATCCAAATTTTGTAAATATATAATATCACTTAAGATTACTCAATTTTTATAAATCATTGTTTTATATGGCATAAATTATTACCACCCAAGGGTGGTAAGTTGACTTACAACAGGGCAATCAATACCTTTTGGTAATTGTTACTTACGTCCTTCAAAACAGTGTCAAAACGCGTTGTTTACAATATAGGAAGGAGAAAAATAATGTTATTTCCTTCCAGTAGTTTTAGTGAAAAGTATAGCTTGAAACCACAATTTTTTCGTAGCTTTTATAACTACGAATATTCTTACAGAAAATGTGTACCCTAAATTTAAAAGATTGTGAGCAGTTTTAAACATTTTTTTTTAATTTTAAAAGTAGTTGGGATCGATTTTCGCCAAATTGCAAATACATTCTGCTAAAGTAAACATCTGATAATTTGTAGGAACATCAATTCTTCTAAATGCAATTGCTGATGTCATTAATATACAATTATTATTTTTAAAACAATTACCTAACCAATTTTAAAATCGTAGTAATAAACGACCGGTTTTAGAGATTCAGAACAATAGTATAATGGTAAGGTATAAAATCGATCAAAAGCACGGAAAATTATAAAATCAACTGAAATAAAAAAAAAGCAGATATGAAAATTAAAGTATAACCATTATTCTTACGTAGGTTTGTATTTTTTATAAATAGTTTAGTTAAATAATCAACAATTAAAATGAGGGAAGTAGGAAAACTTGAAGAAAAAAAAGTCCAATATTAATAACACAGGGAAAAAAACCATAACTAAAATATCAGGAAAATTTAAAACTAGGTTGCAGAAACATTTTAAACAATAATTAATAAACCAGGAACTTTGACTGTAACATAAATGACGTCAGAAATTATTTTTTTACAAAATTCTTATGTTTGATAGTTTTTGCATTTGGATTATTAAGTCGGTGCTATAATACGAGTTTATTAGTAATAAAACTATTGCTGGATCATACCCTGAATTTTTGCAGCTCATTAAAAACATGTTCAATTTCCACGAAATTTTAAAAACGCAAAACTGGCGCGATTACTCGATGACGTCGACCTGATAAAAATTTACAGGGAGCATCGTTACCGATCTTTCACTTGTCATATCAATGTTTTTATTTACATCCGGATTTTGGTAGAGTTTTGATGTATTTTTGTTTAAAATAACTGCTCCTTTTATTTATTTAATAAAACTAACTAAAAATAACTTGGGTTAGACTTTTTTTAACTGTTATTTCATTGCTTGGTCTTCTGTCAATAATTTCGGTGTTGCCACATGTGAAATAGTTAAGTTAATAATACATTTTATTCCTAGAACTTTAATAACTTAATTTTAAGACAAAATATAGATAACATTTTGGAAATAATATGATGATTTTTCTATTTTTCCGCACAAGTCCGTTTTGGACAATTATTTCTATTGGATTACTTTTTAGACATTGTCATTGTTTTATAATATAAAATTTTTAGAGAACATTGTCAAGCTGCTGCTTTCATGACGTATATTCGATAAAGTCTGTGTTTTTGTTTTAATAGTTTTTTTATTTATTTATTTTTTCAGTGATGGATTAAAAATGTCAAAAAGTACAAACAGAAAATTTTATAAAATTACAGGGGATTCCCCAGGGCTCAATTCTTGGTCCTCTGCTTTTCTTGCTGTATGCGAATAGTCTCTCAGACGGTATGATCTGTGGGCTGTTGTGTCAATACGCAGATGACGCATCATTTATGCTGGCGAATGCGTCGCTTGGAGAGCTCTCGGGTGGATGTTCGCGTTTCGCGGAGAGAATGCAGAATTGTTGTCAAAACAACAACCTTGCCCTGAATGCTGATAAAACTGGCCTACTGTGTTTTGGTAAGACTGTTGCAAGGGTTGAGTCCCTGTATGTAAGATTAAATCAGAAATCAATACCGGTATTGGAGCATGTAAAGTTCTCGGGTGTGTATCTGGATTAATGTTTGGCATGGGATAGGCAAATCACTACCTTGGAATCTAAATTAAACAGCTTATGTGCCTTTATCAGAAGGCTTCGCAGAGTTCTAAATATTGAGACTATACGACTGTTCTACTTTGCCAGTATTCAATCAATCATTGGTTACGCCATTTTATTCTGGGGTTCATCGAAGGATGCCAAAAAGATTTTCAGAGCACAAAAGCGAATAGTGCGTTGCATCTTTCACTTGCATCCCAGAACATCGTGTAGACCTTACTTTTCAAAATTGGGTATACTTACTGTTCCTTCATTGTACTATCTATCACTTGTGTCATTTGTAAAAAAGCAACCTAGTTTATTCAGGACAAACCTTGATTTTTACACTGGCGATATGGTGACCAGGGGCAGGATGGACCTCAGAATACCCGCTCATGGCTCCACCTACTACGAGAGGAGCCCGCACTATAAAGCAATAAATGCTTACAGAATGCTGCCAACCGAATTGCAGCAAATAGAAAATATTAAAAAATTCAAAAAAGATGTCTCTCACTTTTTACAGGAACAATGTCGGTACGATTTTAATTTTACACTGTAACGTTTTTCAATCCCATTTTAATCTGTTTGATTATGTTGTTTTTCTGTACCTCAATGTTTTTAACTAGAATATATCTTAATAAGAATTATCAAAGTACCATTGGTGCGCCAGGGTTTGCTCTGGCCCACCCTAGAAACATGAGTACCCACCCAAAATTGATGGATTCGGTTGTGAAATGGAATTTCCGGGGGGGGGGGGATTTGGCTATGACAGTTTTGATGAGAAAGGAGTGGTATTGTATGTCATTTCCAAGAGAACGGGGAAATTTTATTTGCTCCTGCGTATGGTGTTATAGAGCGTTGGGGTGAGAAGCCATTTTTGATTTGAGTAGTGCCCACTCAAAAATCATCGGGCCCACTTGTACCCACCGATCCCAAAAATCCTGGCGCCGCCACTGGCCCTATATCCTTAATTTTGAATTTATTAAGGGCCTATCATCGCTTTTGGGTGTGCATCACTTTTATTACGTTTACTTAAAAGCGACTGAATTATTGAATTTATTTAAAGGTACATTTGTTTATTGATATCAACTCTAATATTTGTTTAAACCAGTGCAAATTTGTTATCATTGGATAGTTTAAAGGTTCAAACGTTGTTTGTCTTGTAATAAATTTAGTGTTATCGTTGGGAGAAAATAATTGTCAAAGGATAAATCTTTCGATATATTTAAATTGAATCATATCGTATGTCTAGTATCGGAGAAAAGGGACAGTGGACAGACGACAAAAACCTGGTTTATTATGCGGCGATGAACTGTTAATAATGCAATTTTGACTGTGAGTAAATTCTTTTTGTCACTGTCATTGATGTCACAGTCCGGTTCGTTAATTAATTAAAAGCTTCGCGCCACCCATTATTTTGGCTTTTTGTAATGGTATCCGTTTTTGTAGTAACAAAATTAATAATAAAAAAATTCGTAGTAATAAAACCATGGACAAATGATAACTTTCATAGGACGGGGGATATAGCTAAAAGTTTTTGAGAAATTAACATTGATTTAATATACAGGGTGATTCCTAAGTTAATACTTTTTTTAGCTGTGTATAGAAGGCATTAAAATAATAGTATATTATATAACAAGTGATGAAAGTGATACTTTTCAAACGAGGAGATATTTAGCACGAGGCGGCAGCCAAGTGCGGAAATTCTCCGCGTTTTAGAATAATCACTTTCACACGAGTAATGTACACTATTTTTCCTACGACCACAAAGAATTATTAAAAAAACCTTTGATTTGTGAAAAAAATATTTCAACTCTAGAGTTGAAAAAAATATTTCAACTCTATAGAGTGGAAATACAAGGCACACTATTAATTTAAACATATGATGCCAATTTGACGGACCACCCCTATTTATTAAAAAGAACAAATTTTAGAAAGTAGTTTAGTGTTTAACTTATTTATCATGTATTTTTCGAGTGATTTCGAATTAGAGTGTGAAAATATGCCATCTGAAATTATAAAAAATATTAATAATATACTGAAAAATCTATTACCATTCAAAACAAGCCGCGCTGAAGAAAATGTCATATATTATATTAACAAAGAATTTTTATTGGTAACCATAGCGTAGTGACTAGGGCTATGGTCTACAAATCGAAAGGTCACAGGTTCAAATCCCATCAGGAGTATTTGACTTTTTTTATAAAAACATTAAATAATTTATAGAATTAGGTATTTTGAATTGAAATCTTCCTTGTTGGATGAATTTTTAGAATTTAATCAAGGAAAGATGCATTAAATATAAATTTAAAAAATTCATCCAACGAGGATGATTTCAATTCAAAATACCTAATTCTATAAATTATTTAATGTTTTTATAAAAAAAAGTCAAATACTCCTGATGGGATTTAAACCTGTGACCTTTCGATCTGTAGGCTCTAGTCTCTACGCTATGGCAACACATAAAAATTTTATGTTTAATATATGACATTTTCTTCAGCGGGGCTTGTTTTGACTGGTAATAGATTTTCTAGTATATTCTTAACTTTTTTATAATATCAGATGGCGTATTTTCATACTCTAATTTGAAATCAATCGACAAATACATGATAAATAAGTTGGGCAATAAACTGCTTTCTAAAATTTATTCTTTTTAATAAATAGGTGTGGTCTGTCAAATTGGCACCATAATGTTTAAATTAAATAGTGTGCTTTGTATTTCCACTCTAGAGTTGAAATATTTTCTTTCAACACGCGTGTGATATTCGGCGCTTTCGAGCCAAGTTAACCGTGTTTTTTTCTCATTTTCATAGGTGGTCGTAGGAAAACAACATTTTTAAATACCTTTTTTCAAAAAACCTAAAAATAGGCGAGATACAGAAGTAAAAAATCTAAGTGCGGGCCTGGTCATCAAAACGTAGCCTGCTATACTTTATGTTGTTTTTGTCTTATTAGTCATGCAATTTTAGTGGTGAGTTATTTGGCAATACGCTGCGGTGTATTTTTCTGAAGCAAGTTAACTTTAAAGTGGTGACACGTGAAAATGGGAAAATTTGAAAACAATGAATTAGTAGATATGCTGCTAATTTACGGTGACTGTCGTCAAAGTGCGGCTGCTGCTTCGAGATTGTACGAAGAATGCTTTCCCTCGCGGGCTCATCTTTCACCCAGAAGTTTTCTTAATGTTATTTAACGGGAAAGTTAGGCAGAACCGTATTTGATCCATAGTGTAATAAATAAAGGTAAGTAGGTACCTAGGTACCTTATTTTTGAGTTTTTTGAAAATGTTTATTTTAATACCTTTTATACACAGCTAAAAAAGAAGTACCAACTGAGGAATCACCCTGTATAATATACGCTAACCACGCCAAAATTTATGTTTTTTTTAGGAACAAAGTAGGTATTTTGGGGGTAGATTAGGAATCTAAAATCTAGTAATTGATATATTTCTTCTTGAACTGTCGTTTTGTTGTGTTTATCCGGTAAAAATGATTTTAGGTCGTTTGGGTATTACGTTTTATTTTAAATTCGACATTTTTAGGCACAAACTAATGAAGTTATTAGCAAGAAATGTCATATCAGCTATCAGCTAAAATACTAACATTAATTATAATCCAGCTACGTCTATGGGATTTGGACAAACCTGGGTTGTATTAAGGGGATACGAACGCGCTAAAATTTCCCATGTTAAATTTCGGTTTTTTTAACCAAATTACGAAAAAACTAAGCAAGATATTGAATTTATGTTTTCACCAATGGGAAGGTGGTATCTATACCGTGTGTAACAGGATCATGGTACACCCCCGTATTTCCGTTAGTTTTAAAGGTAATTGATTGAAACTGGGGATATCCCATATACAAAATAAGCGGCATTTTTTGACCTACAAATGATTTTTTTTTCACTTCCGGTTTCGCCAACTTTCGATTTTTAAATGGAACACCCTGTATATTATTACATTTTTGAATTCTGCATAATTTTCTGAATCCAATAATACTACAAAAGTGACCTTTCAAGCGTAAAAAATATTTATTATTTAATTTTTAATTTTCCATTTAAGTGTGCCATGACGGTTCCGATTTATTCCAATTGATCTGTGTAATGCTAGAAAAATCGAGGCCCCGTCAAAAATACTAAATTGCGTTTTTTATAAGCAAATAAAATTCATCGTAATCGTTTTTGGGGTAAAACTCAATTTTTCCAAATGGAACCATATTGGTAACGTAGTACCATTTCTTAGTACTATTAATAAGGAATTTATTCATTGTTTTCAAAGCCTCCTTAGTAATCTCTTAGCATTAAATTAGAACAAAATAATTGTATTTTCTTTTAGCTGTAATTTTGATTGTATTTATTGCACATGTTATTACCAGGTATGAATAAATTCCTTATTAACAGTACTAAGAAATGGTACCACGGTACCAATATGGTTCCATTTGGAAAAATTGAGTTTTACCCCAAAAACGATTAAGATGAATTTTATTTGCTTATAAAAAACGCAATTTAGTATTTTTGACGAGACTTCGATTTTTCTAGCATTAGACGGATCAATTGGAATAAATCGGAACCGTCATGGCACACTTAAATGGAAAATTAAAAATTAAATAATAAATATTTTTTACGCTTGAAATGTCACTTTTGTAGTATCATTGGATTCAGAAAATTATGCAGAATTCAAAAATGTAATAATATACAGGGTGTTCCATTTAAAAATCGAAAGTTGGTGTCACTTCCGGCGAAACCGGAAGTGAAAAAAAATCATTTGTAGGTCAAAAAATGCCGCTTATTATGTATATGGGATATCCCAAGTTTCAATCAATTACCTTTAAAACTAACGGAGATACGGGGGTGTACCATGATCCTGTTACACACGGTATGTGCGTATAAGAAAGTTATATTTATGCAAAAAAAAATTGAGGAAAAAGATATAAGCCAATGAAAATTCTAAAAAATGACTAAAGTTTATTGTATTGTAAAAATTATTGGGAATTATTCTTATATAAAAATAACTTTCTCTCCAATATGTCCAAATTTAAAAAGTTTTTAAAAATCCGTCAAAAAATATGGATAGGATTCGGTTCAAGAGAATGCAATGTTTTTAATATATAGATTTAATTTTGCATGGGGCTGGTAAAGAAGAATTTAGAAATGTCGAAAGATCAAGAATATATTTTTATTTTGGAAGGTACTCTATTAAGAACGTTCTTATGTAGGTTAAATTTGAGTTTTTTTTCCGTGGATGATTAAAAATAAATCTGCAATTATTATTGTAGGTACAAATTACAAAAGACAAAAAAGATGTAATTAATTGATTTAAAAACAAAATTTCCACTTTATTTTACAATTTGTAAATTTTTGGTGCTAAAAATTAGAAGAGCAACTCAGCTACAAGGTAAAGTATGCGTTACAAATATAACATTATTGTTTACACTTCTGTCTTATTTTTTTAAATGTTATATTGTGGGGAAGAGGACTTAAATAAAACATTTTCTACTGTTTACTTATTCCCAACGTTTCGTTTTTATTAAAACCTTTATCAAGGGTCTAGGCTAAATGTAAAACAATTTCTGAATCTGGCAACATTCACTAAAAAACGTATTAAATAACATATTTATTTTTTATTTTGGTATTATTTTTTCTTAAAAACCCAGAACAAATTGATGGTCAATCATATTTTACTACTGTGACAGTAGTACTACTTTTTTAAGAAAAAATAATAACAAAATAAAAAATAAATATGTTATTTAATACGTTTATTAGTGAATGTTGCCAGATTCAGAAATTGTTTTCCACTTTTTACATTTAGCCTAGACCCTTGATAAAGGTTTTAATAAAAACCGAAACGTTAAGAATTAGTAAACAGTAGAAAGCGTTTTATTAAAGTCCTCTTCCCAGCAACATAACATTTAAAAAAATTGAAGTTCAAGGACGCTAAACAACCTATAAAAAAACTTCTGTCTTATGTATAAAAACTGTACTAAAACAAAAAATACCGCCTTTTTAGGCGACCATACCCAATCAGTATTACTGATGACAGTCCTAAATGATATTATTAATAAAATGACTAAAATAAAATCATTTGTTACTAGATAAATCCCAATAATAATGTAATTATTTTGTAATGGAATCTTTACATGATCATTAAGAATAACAGTTTTGATAAGGGAATGAACGTAATACTGATCGTGTAAGAGCAAAGTTTAAAAAAGTATGAAAATGTGTGGGATTGATATCATTTAGGACTGTCGGTAATACTGTCGAACGCAGTGGCGGCTCGTCAGGTAAAGGGGCTGTTCACAAAAAAAAATCAGGACATTTTTTCGACAATATTAAATATTAATGTACCAATACAGCTACCATTTTAGCCCTTAAAAAATAATTATGTTCGAATTAATAATATTTATTTAATCCGAATGTAGCTATGCATAATAGGGCCACGGTTAACTCCGATGGACAATAATTATAAACACTTGTGCATTTTGGCGCGCCCCAGCCGACTCTTTCCGTGAGTTCAAAGCAGCAAGTGAAGACCCAATGCCCAACATGCAGTTAAGTGGCTTTGATTTTCACCGTTGTTATGGTTACGTGACGTCAGTCACGCGACAGCATGTAACAATTTGCATTAAGATGAAGGGCAATTTAAAAATAGATCAGTCGTATGCACCATTGTTTTAGCATTGGTTCGCCTAACCTTAAGGTATTTAAAATGAAAGAAATAAGCACACAAAGTCTTCCTAGATATTAGTGGAGGAAGACTTTGTGTTCTTATTTCTTTCCTTCTGAATTTCCACTCCACTTTACGTATGGACTACTTCTTAAACTTAAAGGCCTTTTTACATTGGGTGCAATTGCAAGAAAAATGGCCTGGAAGCATGCGCTTCGACGACGTTTTAATCAGCTGATGCACGTTTTCCCATTTAAAACCTGCATCAGCTGTTTAGAACGTCGACAAAGCGCATGCTTTCAGGTAATTTTTTCTTGCAATTGCACCCAATGTAAAAATGCCTTAAGGTATTTATTTTGAGGCTTCGCCAAACTTACGGTTATAGATATCGTTTTTACGTGATTTACTGTGTGATTAAAAAGTTTTGTTTTTATTTTTCAGTAAATTCAGTAGTGTAAAATTAGTCAATGTTTGTTTAAGTACCCTCACTATACCTAGCTCTTCACCATTTTTTAAGACCGCGAGCCGCCACTGGTTAGTCGGACTGATAGTGTAGGGTCTGCATTAGACTTTTGGATCTTTGTATTTTTTACAGCTAACTTAAATTAACAACTTCTCAACATACCTAATTCCTTTATAATATTTTTTTCTGGAGTTTTTTAAAACTTTTTACTGAAGTAAAAATCGTCTTTATGTTGTAATCGTTATCTCTGATAAAAATTAAATTAGTATCTTTATAGTAGCCCCTACACTATCTCTTAATTTATCATTATAAAATTTGTTTACCCTTAATCCTATTTACACTGGATTAAGATAAGCAATATGTGCTAACAAAACATTATATTTAACTTTGTAGGGCTTGATTTGCGTAAAATTCTAGTCAGAGGTTAAACACACAGGTATGTGGGACAAGGTAAAAAGGCAACAAAATGTTTACAACAGGTGGTTAATAAATACTTTAATGGGGGGTACGGCAGGTCGGTCGTTATTTTGAAATTTGAGTAGGATGTAGATGGGTAATTCTAAGAACAGAACATTTCTTCGATTTAAACTGGACCTCGGTTTAAATCGACTTTATAAAATTGGACAAAAGAACAATTTAAACCCAGGTCCAGTTTAAGGGGGATTTCTACTGTGATGGTCCTATTTTCATCGTTTCTTTACGATTTTTTTCTGGGGATAATAAGACAAATGTATAAAAACAAGTTTTCAATTCTTTTTATTAAAGATAAGATGTACCAAAGAAATTTTTTCAACCCCCAAAAAATGAAAAACTTGAGGGTGCTGAAGTTACCCCCTCACAAAAAACGTAACTTGCTGGCGGAATTCAAATACATTTTTCTATTCACGACAAAAATAAAATTGACCCAGATTCTTTAATTGTAAGCATGTAGTTATAGCCCCCACTAGAATCAAGTCAAATTCGAGTAACTGTTAAAATGGCGCGAGATTTAAAATATTTACCTTTTTTTTTGTATTTTAAGGGCCGTAACATTTTCCGTAATATCGCAAAATACTTGATTCTAGAGGGGGCTATAACAACTTGTATTCTGAGCATTTTAAGACCAAAATCATTAAATTCTGATAATTTGAACATACCGAAGTACTTTCCGCCAGCACGAAAAACAGGGTTTCGAGAAAAACAACTTTCAACGGTGGCTCACAACAAAATAGTCTCACTGTCACTTAGTCTGCGATGCCTGGCCCGTAGATTACACCCTCCTCTTCCTCGAAAAACGATAAATGAGCTGACTCTTCCTGCCTCTTTGCGAGCCTGGCCTTTTTAGCGCCCTCAGATACCCGTTTTTCAAATTGATTACATATGCAGTGTGTGCCTAACTCAAAAGCGGCTAGTGGTGAGAACTGACCGGCAATCATAAAATTGGATGTAACTTTTTTTTGGAGTAGATTTGGTAAAAACGTTTAACACACGGTTATTCTAGAGTCTAGAGGCTATAGAGAGTCGAAAAAGTAGGAAAAAAAATTTCGATTTTTTGAAACCATCACAGTAGAAATCCCCCTTAAATCGAAGCAAAGAAAAAAATGATCATTTCATAACAAGTTATGACCAGGTTGATTATTCTTAAATTGAACTTTGCTGTCAATCCCCCATTATAAATCAGCGGCGGAGCCGGGGGGGGGAGGGTGGTCATTAGCCCACCGTAAAAATATGGGTGCCCACCCAAAATTGAGGGATTCGGTTTTGTAATGGAAGTGGGGGAAGGGGGATTTGACAATAACATTTTCGATGAGAAAGGAATGGTATTATAGAAGGATGCAATAATGTAATACGAGATAAAAAGAACGATAATGTTTTTTAGACGTCATCAGTTTGGACAAAACGGGAGTTTTGTGTACCCCGCTGATGGCGTTATAGAGCGTGGGGGAGTCGGCGAGAAATCATTTTTGTTTTGGGTAGTGCCCACCCATCCCAAAAATCCTGGCGCCGCCACTGTTATAAATTGACCATTTCTGATATTTATACGGTTTTAGAATTATTCTTCAGATTAAAACTAAGGTTTTAGAGACGACTATAAAATTGGGCTTTAGTAAGATAACTTTTTGGTGATGAACAAAATACGGAAATAAAATCATAGACCAATAGACAAACACACTACAAATAGGCATAATTAGGTGACTACGACTTTTTAGAAATACTATGTTTTAACGGAAAAATAAGTCCAGGGGGACATTATAATCCAGTATTAGCGCGGAATAACCCAGGTTTACATAAATTTAAACCCTTATTTTTATTAGTCGAGATAAAGCAAAGTCTATTTCTTTCGTTTGCACTTGACCACGGCTGACCAGCAATCGCATACCGGTATCGGCTCCTGAAGAATTTCTTTACAAGGACATAAGTTAGCCGACTTGACCTGTTTGACAATTTTTTTTTATATTTATCGTTGTTGTTTTGCAACGGATAAAGCAAATTGATAGACCATATATTTTACTGCTATAATTAACACATACTATTTTTTTATTGTCGTCAATTTTTAGGATGGTAAAAAGTAAAATGTGTAATAAAACCAACAAACCAGCTACGTGTAACTACTAGGCGGATTCTTATATCTTAACATTATACCGATCTAAACAAACTGTTATAAATGACTTACCTGTAAAAATAATAAATTTTTCTTTCAGTAAATCCTGCACATTATAGAAAATAATATTTTCCGCACTATTGTTCTAGTATCTTGTGACACTTAACACTTTTTTTATTGGAGGTCAGTCACGTCTCTTTACCGCACAGTCACAAAAATCAAGTGCTGTTACCTTTAATTACCTGCGTGTACCGCGCGACTGTGGCGACGTTCGTGGACAGGTAACATAGCGTACAGTAATTTTATTATAGGTTGATGGTTTACTTGTAAATGTGGTTGCATATCAGTAAGTTCTGCGAGGTCGACAATTTTTTATATTAAATTTATTTTGAACTTGAATGAATTGATTGCTGGCCGAATTTAGAAATATTTTTGATATGATTTTTATGTGTACCCTATACCAGAATGAACATAATATGTCTACCGAGACTTCATATCAATGCAAAACTTTTCTTAGAATATAATGTGTCTGGTGGCAATAGTTTTAAAAATTATATATTCCATATTAAGCACATGCAAATATATGGTCACACTACTAAGTTACTACTTAGGAATGTAAGTACCTACTTTATATCTACCTAAATTTTAATAGTTTTACATCATACCGGAGCAAAATAATATAATCAATACGCTTATTCTTTCACCAAGTCGAAATACCCCATTCCTTCCCAAATTCTACCCACCCTGCAAACCAATTCACATGAGCTGTGCAGAGTAATAAGGGTGCTCAAAAACAATAAAGCTCCAGGTGAAGACCAGATAGTAAACATATTAATTAAAATATCACCAAGGAAAAATTTCATTTTTTCTAATGTTTTGCACACATTTTTTATATACCTACTTAAAAAAATTATTGATCTCTACATTTTAATCGTAGACACAAATTTTTTGTCGCAGTTGCGCTCCTAATTATATGAAGTTAATATGAACCATATTTTATGACTCTATCTTAGAAAGCAAAAGTGTATAGATTTTTGTAACATGATCAAATTGTACAATTTGGACACTTTTAAATTAAAATGATTTAAAAGCTAATTTTGTCTTGCATACGTTTTACATGGTCTTTATTTGAAATTTATTTACCTGTGGTTCTTTCATATTTATTTACCTCTAGACTTCTTTGTAGTAAAATTAGAGGCAGTGAATTTAAATTAAAGAATATTTAGCTATTTATGATATTAAACCGTAAAAGAATAAAAATTGGTTTACCTGCTACTACCTTCATTTGCAAATCACGTTCCACCACTTTACCACTTCTTGTTTTTATTTTATTTCATTTGACAATAAAGTAATTTTCAATATAGGAATTACAATAAGGGTGTCAGTGATAGAATCTAATTTCGTTATCCTAGATTTCTATCACACAGAAGATTGATTACGGAGTGGTGATTCGTTAGGGTCGATCGCCACAAAAAGTGACAAGAAAATCTATAAAAATTATTTTATTAAGAATAACTGAACCAAGGTCTGACTGGCAGAGTAACAACTTTGTTTTACTGAGACAAAAATTATCAAGCCCTTTTCTTACTATTCAGTACTGATCAATAACATTTTAACTGATTCAATGATACTGAAGGAATAATGAACGTAAGAACATAGTCAACAAATAGTATCTACTGAATCAGTGAAGATAAATCAGTACAAGTGAATAGTGAGAATACGGCTTTATGTATTTCGCTTTTATCGCCGCGACCCTGCCGCCTCCTATTCGAGGTGTGATAGCGTGGCTTGGGTCATATGTTTTATTTTTGGAATTAAATAATTTGGTCTAGTTGGCCCTTTTCGCTAGTAAGAAAGTAAAATTGTATGCTTTGTCGCTTTTAAAACGAGGGTTTCTCTGTACTTATTATCGAATCTAAAAAAATAGCTCCTAGGTTTTTGGCATAAAGAAAGTTGTGGAAATCCTTAGAGAAAACTGGCTTCGGTTTTGGGGCGTCCCCACTCTATATCATAATCAAAGTTTTCTGGTATTATCAAGTTTAAAGCAACATTTATTTTGTTTTGGCTTTAATATTTAATAATTATACAAAGTTAGTCAAAATTGGTGCAAACCTGGTGCTGGGTGGACTTGCCAATCCTGCCGAAAGTTACATAGGAATTGCACTAAATCAAGCGCCGACGAGTTTTCCGCGGAAGACTCGGCACCCGCGCAAAACATGCCAGCATTGATGATTACCATTAAGCAGGAGATGCAGCTTCTACGTGAATCGGTTGATTTCTGTTCGAATAAAATAACGGATTTATAAAAAAACTGCTTAAAATCGATGAACTCTTCAAAACCACTGAATTGCTGAAAACTGAGAATGCTGTATTGAGGAAGGAAGTTACTTATATGACAGATCGGCTGCACAATCTGGAACAGTTTAATCGCTCATATAATATCGAGTTGCAGGACATACCTGAAAAACCAAATGAAAACTTGATTTCTGTTACAACACAAGTTGCTGCTGTGTTTAACTTTAAATTGGAAACATCATTGATTGACAATATTTTTCGAGTCCCAACCCAAATAGAAAACAAACCAAAAAACATTGTTATAAAATTTTTGTCCAAGCTTGAGCGAGACAGGTTTTTGTCAGCTGCTAAGATTGCTAGAAATAATCCAGCAAATGCACGAATATTTAAGCTCGATGGAATTTCAAACAGATTTTTCATTAATGAGCATTTGTCACCGCAAACAAAATTACTTTTGAAACAGGCCAAGGAGAAGGCCAAAATTAAGAATTTTAAGTTTATCTGGGTTCAGAATGGTAATGTGCTTGCCAGAAAAGCAGAAAATACAAAAATAGTACTCATAGCGAAGCCAGAAGATCTAAATAAGCTGTAAAATGTAACACATATTTTTCCTGAATAATTTTCAAGTATTTTGCTTGGGATCATGGCTTTGCATATTCTGTACCAGAACACCCGGGGTTTAAGAACAAAACTATGTGACTTTAAGCAAAACCTGTATGCAAACAATCCCGATATTCTGTGCATCACTGAATCATGGCTGAAAAGTACTATTTTTGATCATGAATTGGCTGATTTGACACGATACAGTGTGTTTCGACGACACCGCGAAACTATCGCCGGGGCCAAATCTGATGGGGGTGGCGTATTTATCGCAGTAAAAAATAAATGACGATGCTGCTTATGTAAGTTTTTCAACAAAACTCAATAATTTGCCGATGGGGGAAAACCATATTTTTTTAGTTTGTGGTGACTTTAATATTTCCTCCACGCGATGGGTTAGGATTGATGATGGTGACTGTTTGGAACCTTATAATGTTGAGCCTAAATATTCCCTACTGTTAGATACATTTTCTTTTCGCAATTTAATGCAATTTAACCATATATTAAATAATAACAATAAATTGCTCGATTTAATCTTATGTAATAAATTCCGCATTTCACGGATCAATCACTGTTCGAGTCCTCTTGTGCCGGACGATGTCCATCACCCTTGTATTGAATTTCTTCTGGATATTGGCTTTCATAAACCATTAGAATTTAACTGCAATAAATATTTAAGCTTCGGAGGGGCAAACTATGAGATAATTAATCAGGAGATTGTGAGCACTGATTGGAACGTGTTATTTCGTAATAGGTCATTGAATGGTTGTTTGGATATTTTTTATAATAAAATAGAGAGTATTTTGCAACAATATGTACCAACATATTCAAAAAACAAAAAATTTCCAACATTTTACTCTCGAGTAACAATAAGTACTGTAAAAGAAAAAAATAAAATCCATAAAAAGTGGCGTAAATATAAAAACGATAATGACTATAACTTATTTAAAACTCTAAGAGCACGTTGAAAAATCTTAATTCGGACAGACTTTAATAGGTATTTATATTCATTGGAAAACGATTGAATCAATAATCCGAAACGATTTTGGAACTATGCTTCTTTAAAAAAACAATACGTTAGCAATATTCCCAGCGAGATACACTGGGGGAACAAGTTCGCGAGATGTGGTTCAGACATCAGCGACTTATTTGGTTCATATTTCAAAGATGTTTTCATTCCAGAAAGATATCAGTTTAATCCTGGTTCTGTTTCCAACAACTCAGATCTCCACGGCCTTGTTTTTAGTGAAAATGAGGTCTTGAAAGCCTTACAGTTACTGGATTCTAAAAAAGGGGCAGGACCGGATAAACTGCCATCGGTTTTCATTAAAAAATGTGCTAATTCTCTTTACATACCCCTTACGTTAATTTTTAATTATTCTTTAAAGGTGGTCGAATTTCCCGAACGATGGAAAACTGCTATTGTAGTTCCAATTTTTAAAAGTGGTAAAAAGACAGATGTCTCAAATAACCGACCAATTAGTAAAATTTCTATTATACCCAAACTTTTTGAAAAATTATTATAATCTCGCAACAACATGGTTTTTTTCGGGGGCGCTCACTGGACACTAACTTGTTAATGTTTTGTGAATACGTACACCAACAAATGGACAGACGCGTTCAAGTGGATGCCGTCTATACCGACTTTAGTAAAGCTTTTGACAAGATTAGTCATAACGTCTTGCTGAGCCGCTTGGCCGAGGTCGGTGTAGGCGGGAGCCTTCTCAGATGGGTCGAGTCGTACATAAAAAATCGCTCACAATATGTTTCCATTCAAGGTTTTTGCTCTAAAACATTTGTTACTACATCCGGAGTACCTCAAGGGTCACATCTAGGACTTTTATTTTTTATTATATACATAAATAAAATTTGCTCCTGTTTTCATTACTGCAATTTTCTGCTTTACGCAGATGATTTAAAAATGTACATATCTATTATGAACATTGACGATTGTCATAAGCTACAAAGTGATTTGGATCGTTTTGGAAGGTACTGCGATGAAAATGGCCTTTTTCTCAACCTGTCCAAGTGTGTGTCAACTACTTTCTCTCGAAACCAAAATCAACTAACAACCACTTATTCCATAAATAATACATCTTTGAAAAAAGTTGGCAAAATAAAAGATTTAGGTGTTACATTTGATTCCAAATTACTTTTTGACGAACATGTTGAATCTATTATCAACGCTGCTTCCAAACTATTAGGTTACATCATAAGAAAATGTAAACCTTTTTACAATATTAAAGCAGTAATTTGTATATTCAATTCCTTTGTTGCGAGCAGACTAAACTTTGCCAGCCTTGTTTGAAGCCCCAGGCAAAAAAGCTATGTTGACAGGTTAGAAACCATTCAGAATAAATTCATTAAATACCTATTAAAAAAACAAAATCTTAATATTCCTAACAACGATATTACTTTGGCTCGAAATCACTTCCGTTTACCTTTCCTGGCTAATCGAAGAAAAAGTACTGATGTACTCTTTTTATATAAACTTTTTAATAACTTAGTACAAAGTCCAGATATTCTTGAACAAGTCCATATTAATGTCCCCCAGAGGTCTCTAAGGACAACTGAACTATTTTTCATACCATTTAGATACACTTATTCGGCTCAACACTCGCCATTATGTAGGATTGTGAGAAATAGCAATGTGTCTATTAATGTTGACTTTTTCTCAATGTCCCTGCGACAAGTAAAGAACATTTTAAAAGATGTGTAAGGTTAAAGGTGATTAGTGATTGATTTTTATTTTTTATTTTTTTTCAAAAATTCCTTAATGGATTATTAATTTTATATGAGTAATTTTGTTATTAACGATCTAGTGCGGAATACAAGTTAATGTAAATTATTTAGTTCTACTCTTATTTTAGTGTTGTTTTGTTTCATATGTAGAAGCTTAAATTATTGATTTATCATGTTAAATGTATTATGTGGATACTCCAGTGGGTATCTTTTACCTGTTTGTATCCCTGTTGGCATCAATAAATAAATAAAATATTTCATTTATTAAATAATAATTACTACCTTTTTAAGTAACCTAATTTTTAACTGGACCATAACAATATAACCTTTAAACCATAAGAAAATCTTAGAATAGAACATAAAGAAATAATGAAAAAAATCGCTCTCAAATTTGCCACTGTAACTTCGAGGACATATCGCAAATTAACATTATACCCAACTGACCTAATTTCTGTCATAACATAATATTGTTACCGAACTGTTCCTGAATAAGGAGTAACTCGAGACATGCGCTTTTTTTAAGGCTTACCTTACTTTGAGGATTTTTTTTTTGATCTTGCGTTACTTTCCGATTACAAAGCGCTGACTCGCCAAATGCTTATTCATCTTAAGGGAATATTTATGATTATTTCTATTAGTACAGTAGAATATAAAACTTCAAAAAAAAACAGGTATTTAACTTAAAAACAAAACATTCTAATAGTAATTAAGTACCTAATATTATTTTTGGTTACTTCACAATAATTACAACAGGTAACGTCTTAAGGAGGAGGGGGAAAGGGGGTCAAACGAGTTAAACATGTGAACATTAACAACATAAGTTAACTATAGAAAATTAGGATTAACTATATTGCTTATATCAGCTAATTAAATGCCAGTTTTCTTTATACTGCATAGAACCTTCTTTACTATTTTGAATCATGTCATAGACCACGGTCTCTCCCCCGGCTAAAATAGCTCCCCATTCTCCAAAGGTGCCATAATCGTAAATAGTATGATTACAAGCCACCATAACAGCCAGATCTAGTGCTGGGCCATCTCTTGCGTGAAGGTTGTCAGTCACCACAAAGACATTTTTTAGCATGGCAAATTGTTGGATACACCATTGAGGATCGTCACTAACTATTATAAACAATGCGTTGTTATATTTTTCGTTAAAATATGTCATTGCCCGTAAAAAAAATTGTGGGCTTGCCAAATCTTCTCCATATTTTCTAAAAGATATAAAATTTTACAAAACCTACATAATTTATACATAATCCTATATTCTTTGATCTCGCTTATTTGAACACTAATTAGTATTAGCAAAAATTCATTAAAATAGCATGTGTCTTGCAATGACTTTATTTCGTTAGACTGTAATGATTTCTCTATAATATGTCAAAATTTTGTTTAAATTGAGTATCCGCCACCGAGAGATAATTATTTATTTTTTCATCTAGCCATCATTGAAACTAATAATTAATTTATTCAGTGTCAATCTATTGTTCTTTACAAAGTTAAAGACATTAATTATAATAATTACTTTGATTTTTTTTTCATGACCTATTTAAGCACAGTAACTGATATCTTGAATGATAGAATAGTTTTGGACTAGCATTGTCTTTAATTTGTTTTACATCACAACGTTTCAACTGGTAAGTATCTCCAGTCGTCTTCAGGTGAATACTAAATAAGTAAAGTAACTACAGCTCTATTTATACTAGCTAGATGTACTGGAGCATGACTGAGATGGGTGCAGTCATGCGTTTAATTCTTGTGCGGTATTTTAAGTTTACATCTACTTAACAAAGGTTTCCAGATATTTCTTATATCTAGTGAGGGCTTACTAAAACAATCTGGGTTCCTTGAACTTCCTCTTCCTCCAATGTGGTTCTTTGTGCAGGATTCGAGCTTCTGTCCACTTAATGTGATGCCCGTGTGTCCAGGCATGGTCAGCTGCCCCTGATTTTTCGGTTTCTCCTTTAAGCGTGTTGTTTCTGTGTTCCTTGACCCTAGTTTCAAGTGGCCTTAGAGTCTCACCAATGTAGGATCTGCCACATTCGCAGGGAATCTGATAGACACAGTTTTTCCTATCTTTTTGACTTGTTGGTTTCGTCTTCGTCAGGTGGCTTCTTAAAGTGTCTTTTGAGCTGAATACCGTATTAATGTTGTATCGTTGTCCTAGTCTTCTAATTCTCTCAGATACTCCTTTGATATACGGAATGTTGAGTGTTGATTGTGACTCTACTGGCTTCTTTTGTGTATTTGACCGATTCTTGCGATTTTCCATTAGTTTATCAACTAGATGCCCGGGGTAGCCATTTTTGTTGAGGTCGGTCTTGATGTAGTTAGTTTCCTGTTTGAGGGCTTCATTTGAATTACAGATGGTAATTGCTCTATCCACAAGCGTTCTTACTATGCCATGTTTTGTGCTATTTGAGTGATTTGAGGTGTAATTCAAATATTGACCTGTATGCGTGGGTTTTCTGTACACTGAAGTATGGATGGTGTTGCCATTTTTCTTTACGTTTACATCCAGGAAAGGTAATTGACTGTTTTCTTCTCTCTCCATGGTAAATTTGATTGTCGGCGCCAGGCTGTTAATGTGGTATAGGAATTCCTTGAGTTCGTCATCGTTTCCATTCCAAATAATGAAGGTGTCGTCCACATATCTCAGCCATGTTTTTGGTTTCTTTTTTGCTTGTTTTATTGCTTCGGATTCAAGGAGATACTTACCAGTTGAAACGTTGTGATGTAAAACAAATTAAAGACAATGCTAGTCCAAAACTATTCTATCATTCAAGAAACATCATTGTCTCCAACCTTCAAACAGACAGTAACTGATATATTATTAAATTTTTAAAATAAATATACTTTACTTTCATTGCATAAAAAGATCAGAACATTACAAATTGAAAAATACTCGATACTAAGTTAGGAAAAAAAGTATAATGGTTAAAGACCCCAAATATACACGATGGCCCACTTTTCATAGCATCTAAACTACTCAACTTTTTAATTTTTTTCAGTTATAGGGAGGCATTAGTTCTACAACTTTAAATTATACAGATTGTCCCAAATAGTCAGTTCATATCAAACATACTTGTTTTTTAATGGAACACCTTATATATTATATTATTTTTTAATTTCCCACAAAACTCTATGCTTAATTTCGCGTAGGTATGTCCAAATCTAATTGTTTTTGAGATATTGACGTTTAAAATATGGTATTTGTACATTTTGAATGGCTGTATCATTGGAACGGTTCATCTAAGAGAAAACTGGTTTTCACCTCCCTATCTTAGTTTTTTTCTCTATCTAAAAGTTACCACTTCTGGTTTGACATGTTAAACCGTTAAACCATTTTACGGACATACCAAGGTGCCATTGGCTATTATTCTAAGAACTTTGTTCAGTAGATTCATTTTTTGATAATACATTTAGAGGCTTGATCCCATATCATACCACCACACATCACTTTGTATCTTATAACTTGTTAACTCTTTGAAGCACAAGATATGGCACATTTTTAACACCCTTTCGGCATGAAATAGATTTGAAAAATAAATTTGTGAAATTTTACCAAAAACATGTTTATTTGCTTAAAAAAATATGGGTAATAACATTATTTCATCTAAAAAAAAAATTGTATTGCCCAAATTTAAGAAAAATAAGTGGTTAGTTTAGGTAACCACCATGCACAGGAATCGAAATCTTTAAAATCGGAAACAAAAAGGCTGTCTCTTGGCGACTGGTCCTAAATCGGTTCTGTAGCTAAAGTCAAAATATCTATGTGTTGTCTCTTATTTTGATCAGCGGTAGTTCCTAATGATGCAGAAGCAACATCATTAGGGAGTTTAGAAGTTGAGGCTTTAGGATCTTTTTGATATCCGGATGTTGCAAAATTTATCAGAGGCATATTATTGTCGTCACTATCATCAGAATGTTCGGGTTTGCGATGCCAAAATACTAAGATTAAATTCGTCTTCATGTAGGGAAATGGTTGGCTCAACATCAGAATCATCAGATTCATCTTCAGAGCCCAAAGGAAAATCTTCATCAGAAACATAATGTAGCTCCTTTAGTTCCTTATGTTTCAAACTTGCATGTTTTTCAGTAAAATTTATTCGTGTTATTTATTAGAGATAACTATAATTACGTGCAGCACTAGTCAACAGTCAAGTCAAAAAATAGTCACTGCAATTCCAGTAATAATTCGTTTTTTATTTTTTTCGTACCTTTACCAAACTTCTAATTACCATAGAAGTAATTATTTATTTGATAAGGGTACCAAAATATTTGCAATTTTAGAGACAGAAAGACATAACAGTTCGACACTCAATCTATCTTTAAAGTTTTCACCGTTCTTACTGACTAAATTTTTTTTAAAATGCGCATTGAGCTACAAACGCTACGTTTTTCTTACTTTGTGTTTATGTCAAATATGCGCGGTGAACACGAGCACTAACCACTTAACCTAACGTACATAAATCCGCTTCAGGATAAAAAATCACTGTAGTAAATACGCACTCTTATTTAGGACATATCAAAACATGTAACTTACAAAAATAACACCTCCAAACTGCAATATGTAAGTAAAACTTTAAAAAACACATCAACAATAAAAGCAACTCAGTTATTTTGACGTTTACCAGCATACAATTATTTGTACATTGACATTCCAACTATAACAACCGAATTTAAAAACGAGTTCGCTAGCGACATCTGTACATTGTACATCAAACTAGGTTAGGTGGTTCCAGATCTAGCCACTATGCGTAAGTGCCTGGCACTAGGAGGATGTTCGTGGTTATTAACGCAAACCACCATGCTCCTTGGGTCGCAAAATTGGTGGATATTACAGCTAACCACCGTGCTTCAAAGAGTTAAAGAAAAGAAGCTCGTTCTTGATATTCATTTTTAATTTATTTAAATAACGAATTGTGTAGAAGAAAATTTGGAAAAACTTAGTGATATGGCGTGTATTGATTTTATTACTGAATTTGATATATATAAAACCTCCTCTTGTTTTAGACTTTTGGGTTCTTATTATTCGTGGGTCTGTAATTTCACATTCACTTTTAAATTGCAATTGCACTTACCTTTTTAAATAAGAACTGTAATCTGTTCTTCTCACATGTACCCCAACAAAAGTGTAGTTATTAACTGGCACCTGTTTAACAAAGTTCCTTAAAGTTTGGTGAGCGAAGTCCCTAAATTTTTTCTTCATTGTGAATTCTTGAAAAATATTTGGAATCCAAGGCAAAACTTCTTTTGGCAGTATCAAGTAACGAGGTAATATTATACTTTGCTGTAATAAAGTTATAAATTAATAATATGTTGCTAAATTTTTAGCATTCTCCATACACTTTTCAATGATTTTATGATCACAGATCAAATGCAGCCAATCTGAAAGAATTTTAAAAATTGTAATTGTGGTAGTGGAACACGTATTAAATCTCAGAGCTGTGTTTTTATTGGAATATAAAGTTCATGGCGCGAGTTTTCTAAAATCAATCTGCTTGCAAAAATAATGGTGAATAGAATATACTATAAGTTAATACTGTCAATTTCTATCGGCGGGTGAGGTCGGTGCTATATTAGTCTCATCAAATTATGAAAAAATGCCCTTTTTGGTCCAAGTAAAGTAAAAGATCCGAAACCAATAGGTTTCGGATCGTTTATAGGGTGGAATACCTCCCCTCGATTTCGAGGATGTTGAACACGACAGTGACAAAAAATCCTTTTTCCCGTTAGTTGAAAAAATTCCACCCCGGTAAGTAGGGGGGTTAAAACCACCTTCCAAGGGGGAAAAACTTGTTTTTGGGGTTCAATGATATATTGAGTGACAGTTGTTGACGGTTGTTTTCAATGACAATTTAGATTATTAAAGGGATAGAAACAATCATTCAAATAGTCGGCTCAATAAAGGTTTTTAAATCTTAATCCGCAGAAACGTGTCCGATTCCGATAATTTTTTAAAGATGCTTGTTCTTATATGTTATGTGACATCCTCAACTGTCTTCAGGTAAATACAACTGGGAATACTTACCAGTCGAAACGTTGTGATTTAAAAACAAATAAGGACAATGCAAGTTCAACATTCTTCTATCATTCAATATCTGGACTGTCAAAAAATGATTTCTTTTATCAAATATTCAATAGCTTGACTGTCAAAAAATAATTTTTTTTTATCAAATTTTATCGAGCACAGATATAATTTTGTAGTTAAAAAATGCCGTAGTAATAGCACGAGGTATGATGAGATGAGATATATCTATCATTAACATCATTTTCGTCGGGTATTTCATTGGCCAAAAAATATTTTAGTAATCACCAGAGATTAGACAAGTACAACACAGACAATTAACGTTAAACCATACTACGATACCTGGCGAGAGAGCGGACTGGACATACTACGTGATGTTAGGTACCTAGTTATAAAAAATTATGCGTACTATTTAAGACATAATATTTATTTTTATTTAAAACCTTATTAACTCAAAAATTATGAATTTTAGAGGAGACGCATATTTTGGGTTAATTTATTTTCGTTTATAAATCTCTTTTTGTCTACAGGGTGATTTCTGAGTGGATACTTCTGTTTTAGCTGTGTAGAAGGCATTAAAATAAACAACATTTAAAATACTTTTTTTCAAAAAAGCTAAAAATAAGGTACTTACATTCATTTATTACATTATGGATCAAATAGGGTCCTGACTAACTTGCCCGTTAAATAACATGAAGAAAACTTCTGGGTGTAGGATGAGCCCGCAAGGGAAAGCGTTCTGCTCCTAACCTCGAAGCAGCAGCCGCACCGTAAATTAACACCATATCTACTGGTTCATTGTTTTCAAATTTTACCATTTTCACGTGTCACCAATTTAAACTTAATTTGCTTTAGAAAAACACACCGCAGCGGATTGCCAAATAAATAACTAACCATCGACCCGTAAATTGCATGACTAATAAGACAAAACAATATAAAGTATATCAAGTTACGTTTTGATGACCAGGCCCGCACTTAGATCTCGCCTATTTTTAAGTTTCTAACAAAAAGGTATTTGAAAATGTTGTTTATTTTAATACGTTCTATACACAGCTAAAACAGAAGTATCAACTTAGGAATCACTCTCTATAACATTTTACATACTTAAGATATTATACAATACATAATAAATAATGTTTCTGGGTTTAACGGGACAATTCGGCTAACTTCCACGAAGAAGGAGGCACCTATAAGAAATTATTTCCGAAGAAAATTAAAAAAAAAGTTTTTCAAACTTAAGACAGTTTTAAAAGGGATGTGCGATTTATGCAGTAAAAAAAATATGTACAAGTTTCCTGTTCAGGCAACAGAGGCAGGAAACATACCACCCAGTATTGAGGGTAAAATGTGAGAGATCAGTCAATAAAAAAAAGTAAGTTAGTCACGAAAAGGACAAATTAGATGCAAAATGTTTTGGAATTGAAAAAAAAATTTAGTGGTGGAGAAGTACATCAGCTGGTTCATTGGTGTAAAGTTGAAGAAACACGTAATGTTAGGATAGTTGTACTCTCGGTTGTACCATCACATGTCAAAGGCAGTGTGGTGGGGGAAGATCTGTGTTACAGAAATTTAAACGATTAGTTAGGACATATTCGAATTTGGTGTATTGAAGCACAGTGTGTGACAATTTGATATGGAAATTATTCATAAAAATTTAAAGAACGTGAAGATTAAAAAGAAACATGGTAAACTAACCAAAAATGGTTGAAGCTTAGTTTATGAAATATTAAAGTAAATTTTCCCGACTATTTAATAATGAAAGAAGAATTTATATTTAATAATGGTTTTGATGATGGTTTTGAAAAAACGAAACGTGGGATAAAATATCTGGTTACAATAACTCTTAAAGGAGGAAAGTTGTGATGAGAATCTAAACTTTATTTTAACATATCTCTTTAAATAGAGTCAGAAAAAAATAATAACAAAATCCCGAAAATTCGGTTTTGCTCAAATATATTCGGAAGGATTTGGAGCTTTTTAAATTTAAAAACACAATATTGCAGGATTTAGTAGGGCGCAACTTTCTCTAATTTAACCATCTCTGTATCTCATATGGTTTATGAGATCCCTGTAGAGTGCTTCCTTATCTGGGACACCCTGTATGTTCCTGATAAAATCATTACACGTTACTATTTATTACTTGGGACAAAAATAACTAAGCGGATAAAGTTAGATAAAATATCTTAAAGAAGTCGAAAAGGTCACATTGCTAAAAAAAAATCTTAAGGTAGATACTTTCAAATTATGTTCCTTAATTTGTTTAATTTCGTTGGATTTAGCGTCGACCACATTATGTGGACGTGTCCCATAATTTTACCTGATTGTTAACTTTCCAATCGTCTATCAATTTAACAAAGGTATCAATTTTTACCGGGCAGTGAATAATTTCTTCAAAAGTGGGAATAGTTAAGTTTTCAAATATATCCTTTAAATTTTCCCTGAGACAACTGGGAATGTAAGGTCTAAGTCCAGTTTGTTGAGCAACTGCCAGTACAGAAGCATACGCCCACATTAGATTGCCTGAAATTTCAAAAATCGAATTACCAAAAAACATTTTTAAATAGTTAGAATGTTTCACGGCAAGCTTGATTATACCGAACCCGGCAGCGCTGGACGCATTATTTTAAGTAAATCAATGAAATACCTCCCACACCACGTCAAAATTCATATCTCATTTATTACTACTATATATGCATTGAAGTCAAAAGTTGCATGCTGCCGGAATCGAATATGCCTTTAGAACTTTTGATAGTCCAGTATCGGCGCTTTCCTATGAATAAAAAGATTAAAAAATCAGAAAAGTGCTTCAAAATGGCTGATTTGTTTTCAGTAAATATATTAGCGTTGCGTTTTGAATGTAGAAAAACTAGTGAGTTTTTAAAATAATAAGCTTATGGTCTATTTCTTTTCGATTGCGAACGATGACAGAAACCCGTTTTACAATAAAAAAATGCAAGAATTTTCATTTTTGACAAGTTGAAAAAGTAAGGTTAGGGATTTACGTCATAACTGACATTTTGTTGTTTACTGTTTATAGCGGTTAAGAATTTTAAATTACCACTTGTTAAGGCCGCTTTACAGTTTACAATTTTTCTTTCACGCAAGAAAAGATTGCCCGGGAGTATGCGCAGAACGAGGCTAATGATCAGCTGGCGCAATTTGTATTGCTTGCAAGAAATATAACTCGGACCGTATTTTTATTGCCATTGCAAGCGCAATTCTGAGGATTTTCTGTTGATTTATGACACACCAAACTAAATATAAAAATCCCTGACATTTATTTATGTTTTTTCTAACCTATAGCGGGTACGTTTTGTTTTTGTTGGTTTGCTTTCATGTCCTGTAATGATGTTTGGTTAAAATGAATGCACAAAAAGTGCCAGTAAGTCCTAACCAAATGTATTTTTATTTTAATGGTTGGCAAGTGGTACATCACCTACGATCTTGGCAAGTCATTGCACGCTGTAAAACGAAGTGAAATTTTTATTGCCGCAATATTAATTGCTGCAAGACAACTTGCGTGAAAGAAAAATTGCAAACTGTAAAGCGGCCTTTAAGAAGATGAATTTTTAGGTTATGTAACAATGTTTGGCGTTTGGCATGGCCTTCTATATTTTGTCGATAAATCGGGCATCCTTCTTGCTTCAACACAAAGTAGGCATAGGTTTACTATTTTATGTTGCAGAAAAACGTGAAATTAACCGATTTTATGTACAGAAAGTTAATAGATTGTTTGTGTCGTAATATAACTAGAGCTAAAAGTTAATTTTAATTGCTAAAAGGTTTATAATTAGCATATTTGCTAGAAATCAATCGAACGGAAATTTCTTATTCTTCTTCTGTGATTTAAAAAAAAAGACCTTTAATAAGTTGGCTATGCATTTATGAAGTGTAAATTGGTCCATGATTTAACCAATTAGGTGAATTTTTGTTCAATTTTTTTTTCTGTCATCGTTCGCAATCGAAAAGAAATAGACCATAGTAATAAAGATCCAAATTTACGAGATACGAAAATATTTATTCTTATTACATTTTGAGTCTGAATTTTTTGTTTAAAAAATTTAACTTTATTTTTTTTCTGAAAATTAAGAGTTAATGTAATGTTGTAATGTGAAGTCTTTTCGTCTCAGTTTATTTAATATACTTATTTTGAATTAGACTAACGACATATTAGAATTTAGTTATCGAGGGAACTGACTTTATAACAAATAAATTATTTATTTCCAAAAATGTTAAAACGCCTCTGGCATATTTTAAAAAATTAAAATTTTTCGATTTACCGAAACAGAAACAAATTATTCAGCTGAAGCTGACACTCGTGAATTTATTCATAAATTTCTTAGTGAAGCTGCTATAGTTCGTACAATTACTGTTTGGATGAACGTCATAACTCGCAAATACCTACATTAATCATAAAAAAAAAAATAATGTAGGTCTGTTATTATTCAAAGAGTCCTGTCAATTGGCAAAAAATCCGTTTTGACAACCTTTGTCATTTCGAAGAAGCTTGTTTAATTCTTGACAGAATTGAAAAAATATACGATTTAATCAGCGGCATGACTTGAATGAAAACTTTCGTCAAAAAATATGACGTGCATCCAACCAGTAATTGTACAACATAACATATTTTTTTTTCACAACTTATCACAATAATTTCTTTGATTATTAAACCAAACCATACCAAAACAAAGAACAAATATAAAAAAATCTTTTTAATTTCTTCAACCCAACTGGTTAAAAAAGTTTGAATGTTGGTACATCCGAATTAATGTAAATTTGAACAGAAAAATATAACTTTCCATTATTCGTGAATAACTTTATTTATAAATTTATTTGACATCAATAACCTTAGGGTTATTTCATCAATAAATTCTCAAGAACTTCACAAATGTACTGAGTTCACTTTAAAGAAATCGATATTGAAAAAATATTAATTACTTACATTCAAGTCTTCAAATGCTTTATTCTAAAGTTAAATTCCATTTCAAAAATATTTTTATGATTAAGGGGTATTTTTAAAATTGTGCATGAGAAAATATTCTATTAAATTTATATGCCAAATTTCGAATAGATCGGTTTTCGAATTATTTTAACGATTCAAGTTATCAAGGCGGACAAAGCCACGTTAATTTTTATATCTCAAATGTTTTTCCGGATTTTATAACTAATTTTTCATACATATACTAAATTTTGTTCAGACCAGATAAGTAGTTTTCAATTCATGCTTTTACTTCTTCGGATATATTCGATTTTCTAAGCCATTAATAGCAATCCATTTCAAATTTCACAACTATGATACTTTTCCGAATATAAAGATTGAAGATGTTTTTTTATAGGGTCGAAACGTTGATATTTGGTTAGAGCAATATTGCACAAAGACGTTAGAAGAAGTAAGATTTACGAACCTGCAAAAAAAATGACAGGTATATTTAAAAATACGGCAACGGAAAACTTAAATTATTTTTTCTTTATCTCTTCAAATATAGTCACAATAAATAAAAACTCGGAAAAAATCTTATCGGTAATTTTCGGCTGTTCCGAATATCCCCGATATTGAAAAAAGCTGCATATCGTAAAATCGTCACTTACAGTGACTCTAAAAGTAAACGTTATTACATAAAAGATTTTTTTTTAATTTTTAATTTTATATCACACTCCTGCGGACTGTGATGTGAAAACATATCGCTTAATTTGTCGATATAAAACCTGTCAAAAAACATTTACAAATATTTCATTTGATATTTATGTATTTCATCATAATATGAGAACTACATCCAACAACAAAATATTTTTTTATAAACGCGATTATTACACATAAAAAATGTCAAAATGGCAGTTGTTAGTATATAACTAATGATACTGTAACTCGTGTATTTAATTTTTATCCCTTTTATTTATGTCTCACTACCATTGAGACTGATCTGAATTATCTAGATCAGACGTTTTCTGAATTGCTACTCATTGGGTCTTAAGAATATGACGCTTATTAAAAACAATTGTTAAGTGTTTAAAAAATATATATTTTTTAGAATAGGTATTTACCAGTTCTTCCTAGGACAGCTATCGAGACAATATTCTCATTTTCGGGACACTTTCGCGCTGTTGAGGGGTCCAATGAGGATTTCACAGTCCAATTAATGTTTGCTTTGCACAACTGTTGATCCAGATTCTCATAGGAGTACAGTACAGAAACATTCGTCGTGTTGTCTTCATAAGGAATAAGAGCAATTTTTACCGGCCGATAAAAAATATACAACGTTGTTGAGAAAACCAAAATAATTGTGAATGCTCTCATAAGCTCATAACGTTTGTACATGATTCATTACAAATTAACAATAATCAATAATGCTGTCATTACACTATTTACGTTAGAACCACATAATGATTTCGATGCACTTGTTAAATTGTTATTCGCGCGACTATAGAAAGAATAAACTGCTTGTCAAAAAGTTTGTAACATGTTATTTTAAAAGTGTTAGTTTCGGGTCGCACAAAGATTTTAAACAATACTTAACTAACCAGACCATTTTAACATCCTACTAATGGAAAAGTCTTCCACTTCTTGGTAGTATTATGCAATGTAAATAGTATTTTGATATCTAACAGTACCTATGTATATAATAAAATATAGAAAATTTTGCTTTGTAGCATTTTTTGTTTAATCCTTATATTAACTGCAGAGCTATTGAGACACAGTCGGAAAGACGTGAGAAATATTACTGTTGTTAAAAAAAAATCGAAATCAAACATTAACTACGTTTTGTAAAAAAAAATACAATTGTAGCAGGTCATGGTATGGTAACTATAAATATTTCTTGATATATAGATAAGAGTACCGAGTGGTCAACTAAGAATGACCGCCGGCCATATCTCAGAAACTAGTAATCGTACAGCAGCCGGGTAAATTTTTTTATGACAAAAGTGTCCAAGAGAAAATGGTGGAAATTATTTTTAAGTTCCGCATTTTGCCGCAAGAGGGCGTAATTGAAAAGTAAATTTTAAAATTTTATATATCTCCGAAAATTCCACCTAAGGTATATTTTTAATAACACCATTAAAAAGTTTGGACAATTATGCTTTATTTTGGTCTTATGCTTATTGGCGTACAGACTAATAAGAGGGGGGGAAGCTGTTGAAAGTGTAATCAGTAAAATCGCTGTAACTTTTAAACGACTTATCCGATTCTAGCAAACTAAAGACTGTTTGGAAGAGAAATGTATGCACTTTCACCAATCGTATTTAGTTGTCCATAATAGTTCTAAAAAAAATGCTAGAGGGCGCAATTTGCAATAAAAACACATTTTTTGATTTTACTCCGAAAAAATAAATCATACGGTATAATTATGATACCATAATCGAAAAGTAGATAAAATTTGCTAGAAAAAATATTAAAACCGCAGCTCGATATCTCCGTTCGTTTCAGCGTTATCGCCAATAGAATAATTTTTAAAACTAAGCGATTATATATTTTTTAGAAAAAAAGTGGTACGCCACTGATATTTTTTCATATGGATATTAGTTCTGATTAGCCTGGTCAATTCTGCATAAAAATGGTCTCTTGCGTTTTTCTCCTCAGTCACAGCGTTCTTAATTAAAATAATTCGGCAAAAAATCTTCGGAATGATTTTCGATAATTTCCCCATCCCTTAATATATTACTACAGAAAATTTCGCACCTACTTTTTTTAATCAATCAGAAGATTTAATGTTGCATCGTTACCATGACAACAAGGAAAATTTCCGAAAATACTTATGTTCTGAATTTCCGGCGGCTAAATTACATTGGAAATTTCCCTGTCACTTTCGTCAAAATAATGACACGATATGACAGAAATAAATTATTTATTAAGACAAAAAGGCATATTTTTGGTTGCGAAATGTTCTTACCGAATCTTCCTCGAGCTTAAATTATAAATTTGGAAATTTATCCTTGGTTTAATTTTCTAAGAAAGCGTCCCTCGGCTAACGTCCCGTGAAATTTTCAAACAATTCGCGACCTCGAAAAAATGTCCGGAAATAATTCATGCTTTAGGAAGATTATAACTGAAAATACCCAATATTATAAGTAGGTAATAAGAATCTCACATTTAAATCATTTTCTTGGGGTTTAGTTAAAATCGAAGTTCAAAACAACTACAGAATAGAAAAAACTGCAGAAAATCAAGTTCATCCAAAATTGTTTATATTAATTTGGCACGTACATACATACATAGGTAGAAAAAAACAATAAGCAACTCTTTATACAGGGCGTTTCATTAAGGTTGGTCACCGGCCACATCTCGGAAACTACTTAGCGTAGAAAGAAAAACATTGATAAAGTGTCCATGGAAAAATCCTGAAAATAATTTTTAAGTTCTGCATTTCGCCACAAGGGGCACAAAGGAAAATTAAATATTAAAATTCTAAATTTTTCAAAAATTTCCACATAAAGGTATACTTTTGATAACATCGTTAGAAAGTTTAAATAATTCTGCATCATTTTGGTCTAAGGCTCCATTGGCGTACCGATCTCAATTAGAGTGGGGGACGTATGCAAAGTCAATTCATTTAAGTAGCTGTAACTTCTAAACTACTTATCCGATTTTAGTAAACTTAAACTTGTTCGGAAGTAAGTAGTTTTGTTCGGTGTAAGTAGTTTTCTTATCGTATGGTTCACGATAGTTCGAAATAAAATTTCTAGAGGGAGCAATTTGTAATAACAACAGTCTTTTTGATTTTAATCCGAAAACTTTAATCATACTGCATACCTATGTCATTAAGACGAAAAAATGTAAAAACTGCAGTACAATATCTTTTTTGTTTTAGTGTTATTTCCAAAAGAATAATTTTTAACACTTTAATTGAAGGAGTGATTATTTTTATACTTCCATGGTCAAGCAATCCGCGATAAAAAATAATTTTAATCATTACTCATTATTCCAATGACCTAAAAACGACTTTAGAATTAATTACATCATCATGGAATAAAGAAAAGAAGCTTAGCGGCAAGCGGACAGAGTCGTGCGTCTATCTTTTGCATTAAAGTACACAGGGACGCCAAAGGTAATGGAATCCCTGGGGCACAGGTAGACAATGACAGGCTGTTTCGTTCTTGTTAGAACTCATCAGAAAGCCATAACCCGTAAGCGACCCCCAGTACAGCGAGCATTTATTTATTTCTACGTTTTCACGATAGATCGCTATCTTTTGCCTTGAGTTGATTCCTACTGATGGCGTTACTGGGTTTTCATCGCGTTTTTATTTCTTAAGGCCTTTTTACATTGGGTGCAATTGCAAGAAAAATGGCCTGGAAGCATGCGCTTCGACGACGTTTTAATCAGCTGATGCACGTTTTCCCATTTAAAACCTGCATCAGCCGTTTAAAACGTCGACAAAGCGCATGCTTTCAGGCAATTTTTTCTTGCAATTGCACCCAATGTAAAAAGGCCTTTAGAAATGCCTTGAAAGAACAGGCTCGCTGTACTGGGGGTCGCTTACGGGTTATGGCTTTCTGATGAGTTCTAACAAGAACGAAACAGCCTGTCATTGTCTACCTGTGCCCCAGGAATTCCATTACCTTTGGCGTCCCTGTGTACTTTAATGCAAGAGATAGACGCACGACTCTGTCCGCTTGCCGCTAAGCTTCTTTTCTTTATATATTTTAACGGACACTAAATTCCACTATTTTAGATAATCATGGAATACTTCTAATTTAACAATATTATAACATCGTGTTTTTACAAATAAATCTAGATATTTCTAATACAAAATTGGCAGGTTTCCATAGTGTAAAATAAATTCTACTAGTTTCCAAGATATGGCCGGTGGCCAAGCCTAATAAAACCTCTATAATTAATTTTGAGAAATAACCATATTTTTTAAAAATATGTCAGTTTTTTTAAAAACTTTTACTATGACGTGTTGAATTACTTTTAAAGCAAATCTGTCGATAAAGTAGAAATTTTCTTAAATTCAATAAAACATTTTTTCTAAAGACGTGGATTTCTAAGTTAAAAATGGACTAAAACTATCAACTTTATTTTAAATTATATTAGCTTATTGAGAAATCCTAAAATATATTTTTTACCCGTGTCTTTTCGGCTACTGAAGAACGATGAGCTACAAAAATATTTACAGGCGTGCGGCTTTCACAAATATCTCCAGTAATATTTAATTAAACACAATCCAAGCACACATTAAATTTGTTGTCACCTCATAGCTAAAAATTGAAACGCTGTTTATCTTGTCACATATTTTTGATTTAAGGGTTATTAATACTCGAACAAAATCAGTCGTAAAGAGGATTTATAATATTAGCATTATCGTATATTTTGAAAAATGTATTACCTTAGAAGTCATATGACCCAATTTTGAGAACATGAATGATAAGGGACAAAATGGTTTTATTTTACTGCAACAACGACAAATTTTATTTTGATTATACATTGATATACAACAATAACTCTGATGCCATAGTGTGAATGATTAATTGCATAATATTGTTTAATTGCAATATTTAATGTTGGTCACCCAGTTTTTAAACAATTCTCAATAATTACAGTTCATTTGTTTAATAATAAATTTACCAACAGTGTTTATTTGTATTAAATTATATTATATTTATATATACAGGGTGACAATTTGAAAACGAACAGCATTTAATATTGCCTCTACCAATGATAGTATGAAAATTTGGCGAAACACGTCAATTGATATATCGAGGGGGGCATTTTTTAAGACATTTGTTGTCGTGTTACTTTCAACCCCCTAACCCCCAGGGCACCTACCCCTAAAATTTTAAATGGCAACCCCTATTTATTTTGCCATTTTTGTGTTCCTTATAAAATTCTACATATACTGTATCATTTTTTTTAAAAAATGTAATTATTTTATTTTTTCTAGTGGCGATATCGAAGACGAAATGTAGAAATACATTCCAAATTCCTTTATTTATTTACATTTCTTCTTCGATATCGCCACTAGAAATAATAAAATAATTACATTTTTTGAAAAAAAATGATACAGTATATGTAGTGTGTAGTGGCTACCCACATTTATAACTACGTCAGTGTATTGAATTTCGCGGTCCGATTTCAAAAATATATAGTTGTCGATATTTATTTCCAACCCTTACCGAAATACGACCGTATCAATAACGGCATCGTATGAGTATGTGTTTTAAGTATCTTACCCCATTAAAAAATAGAAGCTTTAAGATTAGAAACTCAATTTTTTCTGAGGATACGTAATTTTTTATGGCGGAGCCACCCATGCTATTGTCATATATGTCAGATGTCAAAAAATAACAGTTACGACGCCATTTTGAATTTTTTTAAATGGCTACCCACATTTATAACTACGTCAGTGTATTGCATTTCGCAGTCCGATTTCAAAAATATATAGTTGTCGATATTTATTTCCAACCCTTACCGAAATACGACCGTATCAAAAACTGCATCGTACGATTATGTGTTTTAAGTATCTCACCCCATTAAAAAATAGAAGCTTTAAGATTAGAAACTCAATTTTTTCTGAAGATACGTAATTTCTTATGGCGGAGCCACCCATGCTATTGTCATATATGTCAGATGTCAAAAAATGACAGTTACGACGCCATTTTGAATTTTTTTAAATGGCTACCCACATTTATAACTACGTCAGTGTATTGCATTTCGCGGTCCGATTTCAAAAATATATAGTTTTCGATATTTATTTCCAACCCTTACCGAAATACGACCGTATCAATAACTGCATCGTATGAGTATGTGTTTTAAGTATCTTACCCCATTAAAAAATAGAAGCTTTAAGATTAGAAACTCAATTTTTTCTGAGGATACGTAATTTTTTATGGCGGAGCCACCCATGCTATTGTCATATATGTCAGATGTCAAAAAATAACAGTTACGACGCCATTTTGAATTTTTTTAAATGGCTACCCACATTTATAACTACGTCAGTGTATTGCATTTCGCAGTCCGATTTCAAAAATATATAGTTGTCGATATTTATTTCCAACCCTTACCGAAATACGACCGTATCAAAAACTGCATCGTACGATTATGTGTTTTAAGTATCTCACCCCATTAAAAAATAGAAGCTTTAAGATTAGAAACTCAATTTTTTCTGAAGATACGTAATTTCTTATGGCGGAGCCACCCATGCTATTGTCATATATGTCAGATGTCAAAAAATGACAGTTACGACGCCATTTTGAATTTTTTTAAATGGCTACCCACATTTATAACTACGTCAGTGTATTGCATTTCGCGGTCCGATTTCAAAAATATATAGTTTTCGATATTTATTTCCAACCCTTACCGAAATACGACCGTATCAAAAACTGCATCGTACGATTATGTGTTTTAAGTATCTCACCCCATTAAAAAATAGAAGCTTTAAGATTAGAAACTCAATTTTTTCTGACGATATGTAATTTCTTATGGCGGAGCCACCCATGCTATTGTCATATATGTCAGATGTCAAAAAATAACAGTTACGACGCCATTTTGAATTTTTTTAAATGGCTACCCACATTTATAACTACGTCAGTGTATTGCATTTCACGGTCCGATTTCAAAAATATATAGTTGTCGATATTTATTTCCAACCCTCACCGACATACGACCGTATCAATAACTGCATCGTATGAGTATGTGTTTTAAGTATCTCACCCCATTAAAAAATAGAAGCTTTAAGATAGAAACTCAATTTTTTCTGACGATATGTAATTTCTTATGGCGGAGCCACCCATGCTATTGTCATATATGTCAGATGTCAAAAAATAACAGTTACGACGCCATTTTGAATTTTTTTAAATGGCTACCCACATTTATAACTACGTCAGTGTATTGCATTTCGCGGTCCGATTTCAAAAATATATAGTTGTCGATATTTATTTCCAACCCTTACCGAAATACGACCGTATCAAAAACTGCATCGTACAATTATGTGTTTTAAGTATCTCACCCCATTAAAAAATAGAAGCTTTAAGATTAGAAACTCAATATTTTCTGACGATATGTAATTTCTTATGGCGGAGCCACCCATGCTATTGTCATATATGTCAGATGTCAAAAAATAACAGTTACGACGCCATTTTGAATTTTTTTAAATGGTTACCCACATTTATAACTACGCCAGTGTATTGCATTTCGCGGTCCGATTTCGAAAATATATAGTTGTCGATATTTATTTCCAACCCTCACCGACATACGACCGTATCAATAACTGCATCGTATGAGTATGTGTTTTAAGTATCTCACCCCATTAAAAAATAGAAGCTTTAAGATTAGAAACTCAATTTTTTCTGACGATATGTAATTTCTTATGGCGGAGCCACCCATGCTATTGTCATATATGTCAGATGTCAAAAAATAACAGTTACGACGCCATTTTAAATTTTTTTAAATGGCTACCCACATTTATAACTACGTCAGTGTATTGCATTTCGCGGTCCGGTTTCAAAAATATATAGTTGTCGATATTTATTTCCAACCCTTACCGAAATACGACCGCATCAAAAACTGCATCGTATGATTATGTGTTTTAAGTATCTCACCCCATTAAAAAATAGAAGCTTTAAGATTAGAAACTCAATTTTTTCTGAGGATACGTAATTTTTTATGGCGGAGCCACCCATGCTATTGTCATATATGTCAGATGTCAAAAAATAACAGTTACGACGCCATTTTGAATTTTTTTAAATGGCTACCCACATTTATAACTACGTCAGTGTATTGCATTTCGCGGTCCGATTTCAAATATATATAGTTGTCGATATTTATTTCCAACCCTCACCGACATACGACCGTATCAATAACTGCATCGTATGAGTATGTGTTTTAAGTATCTCACCCCATTAAAAAATAGAAGCTTTAAGATTAGAAACTCAATTTTTTCTGAGGATACGTAATTTTTTATGGCGGAGCCACCCATGCTATTGTCATATATGTCAGATGTCAAAAAATAACAGTTACGACGCCATTTTGAATTTTTTTTAATGGCAACCCACATTTATAACTACGTCAGTGTATTGCATTTCGCGGTCCGATTACAAAAATATATAGTTGTCGATATTTATTTCCAACCCTTACCGAAATACGACCGCATCAAAAACTGCATCGTATGATTATGTGTTTTAAGTATCTCACCCCAATAAAATATAGAAGCTTTAAGATTAGAAACTCAATTTTTTCTGACGATATGTAATTTCTTATGGCGGAGCCACCCATGCTATTGTCATATATGTCAGATGTCAAAAAATAACAGTTACGACGCCATTTTAAATTTTTTTAAATGGCTACCCACATTTATAACTACGTCAGTGTATTGCATTTCGCGGTCCGGTTTCAAAAATATATAGTTGTCGATATTTATTTCCAACCCTTACCGAAATACGACCGCATCAAAAACTGCATCGTATGATTATGTGTTTTAAGTATCTCACCCCATTAAAAAATAGAAGCTTTAAGATTAGAAACTCAATTTTTTCTGAGGATACGTAATTTTTTATGGCGGAGCCACCCATGCTATTGTCATATATGTCAGATGTCAAAAAATAACAGTTACGACGCCATTTTGAATTTTTTTAAATGGCTACCCACATTTATAACTACGTCAGTGTATTGCATTTCGCGGTCCGATTTCAAATATATATAGTTGTCGATATTTATTTCCAACCCTCACCGACATACGACCGTATCAATAACTGCATCGTATGAGTATGTGTTTTAAGTATCTCACCCCATTAAAAAATAGAAGCTTTAAGATTAGAAACTCAATTTTTTCTGAGGATACGTAATTTTTTATGGCGGAGCCACCCATGCTATTGTCATATATGTCAGATGTCAAAAAATAACAGTTACGACGCCATTTTGAATTTTTTTTAATGGCAACCCACATTTATAACTACGTCAGTGTATTGCATTTCGCGGTCCGATTTCAAAAATATATAGTTGTCGATATTTATTTCCAACCCTTACCGAAATACGACCGCATCAAAAACTGCATCGTATGATTATGTGTTTTAAGTATCTCACCCCAATAAAATATAGAAGCTTTAAGATTAGAAACTCAATTTTTTCTGACGATATGTAATTTCTTATGGCGGAGCCACCCATGTTATTGTCATATATGTCAGATGTCAAAAAATAACAGTTACGACGCCATTTTGAATTTTTTTAAATGGCAACCCACATTTATAGACATCTTGAATTTTTTAAAAAAGTGACAATCAAGAGCTATCATTAATCACTACCGAGTTTGTTGAAGAATAGATAATATGTATCATAGTTCTTTTAAATAAAGTAGAATGTATATATTTTTTATTTACATTTTTTATTACATTTTTTGTTTAATATACTTATCGCCCAAGCGAGTACAAAACATTTAAACTATAATAACTAAATAAAATAATGTTTTTTCACTATATTCGAATTTATCATGGTCAGCACTAATATCTTGAACTAATTAAAATCTTCCTAGAGTATCAATAACATTTTATAGAAACAATTAAAAACACAGAGCGAAAGCTGGAAGCTTAAAACCATAAGACGAACAGATGTACGTCATCTCATTAACCTGGCAAATGTTTAGCTAGAGGGTCATGCGACCGATTATATTGTTATCTTTGTTGCGATAACTTAAATAAAAAAGAACAAATTTGAAACAAAACACCGGCCACTAGAGATCAGTCAGGTTGGAGCGTGTCTGTCATAGGCTGCCCATTTGCTGGATTTATTGTGATGTCGGTAAGTGGTTCAGCGTGTCTTTATTAGAGAGCATATTTTCTCAGTAAATAATTGAAGAATTAGAAAATTAATTTTTTTTTGCTCTGATTAAAATTTAGTAAAAATGCCCATTGTAGTAGTTGGCTTTAGATAGTTCTCTAGCATTACCAAATACCTTCCATAAATTATAACAATATATATTTTAAAATTTAACATATCTAATTAATTTCTGGAAACTATTGTGTAAGACAGCAAATACAATTTGATGCTATTAGATTTATTGGAACTTTTTTTTTTAGTTACAGTAAACGAAAATTATACAGTTTTTAGCAAATAAAAAAACCAAAAAAATTCCAACTGAAACAGAAATTTATTGTGAATTATTTTGTTTTTTTTAAATAATAAAATTAATCTCAAAATATTATAAAAAATTTTGGTTATTCTTAAATTCCTTTATAGAATATATCTCTTTTTCTCAATAGGTGGTTAGGGTAGTAATTTAAGTTTTTCTACATTATTTAGCAACTTTAACATTTGGCAGTCAAGGCACCGATTGCTGAAAGCAAATTTGAGTTGATGACTATATTTATCTATAATATTAATGCCTATAAATTTGGTCAATATTATATATAAATACATTTGCTATTTTTGTATAAACTTTTAACAAAATTTTATTTACTACGTATTTAGACTACTAGCTACCGCAATTAATTCTGTTTTAAGGAACTACTAATCCGTAAATAAAGGATTGAATTAAGCAACTTTGACGGACGCAAAAAAATTTCTACATTTATACAACCACATTTTTAATTAAAAATCTTATTACATATTATTAAAATTTTTAAAGGTGGCAAAGTATAAATTAAACCTATACATTCGTTGGCTTATAAACTTATAACCAAGCAACAGCCAAAAAGTTTTTTAGTTGTAGTTAATTTTAAAAAAGGAACGTTATTTTGGCGTTTTTAACTTTTTAGAAAAATATTAAATTGTAATGGATTGAAAAGGCTTTCGGTTCATCTTTATGTGGAACAGGAACATTTTGACATTAAATATAAAACCTAAAGACTATTAATTGTCGTTGGTATATTGGACGATAATCGTTGTCATACATGGTGGCAGCGGCGATCGTCGCAGCAGAGGACATCATGCTCTAGCGGGGAGCGATTGGGAGACGGGTTGGATATTGGGTTCACAAGTATCTTAATTCATGATAGAAGAATTTTGGACTAGCATCGTCTTTTTTGTTTTACATCACAACGTTTCAACTGGTAAGTATCTCCAGTCGTCTTCAGGTAAATACTAAATGAGTAAAGCTCTATTTATACTAGCTAGATTTACTGGAGCATAACTGAGATGGGTGCAGTCATGCGTTCAGTTCGTGTGCAGTATTTTAAGTTTACATCAACTTAACAAAGATTTCCAGATATTTCTGATATCTAATGAGGGCTTACTAAAACAATCTGGGTTCTGGTATATTATAACAGCTTTCTTGAACTTCCTCTTTATTCAGTGTGCTTCTTTATGCAGGATTTGAGCTTTTGTCCAGGTTTAGACCTGATTTTTCGGTTTCTCCTTTAAGCGTGTTGTTTCTGTGTTCCTTGATCCTAGTTTCAAGTGGCCTTAGAGTCTCACCAATGTAAGATCGGCCACATTCGCAGGGGATCTGGTAGACACAATTTTTTCTGTCTTTTGCCTTGTTGGTTTCGTCTTCGTCAGATGGCTTCTTAAAGTGTCTTTCGAGTTGAATACCGTATTAATGTTGTATCGTGGTCCTAGTCTTCTAATTATGTCAGATACTTCTTTGACATACGGAATGTTGAGTGTTGTGACTATATTTGGTTTTTTTGTGTATTTGGTCGATTCATGCGATTTTCCAACAGTTTATCTAATAAATGCATGGGGTAGCCATTTTTGTTGAGGTCGGTTTTGATGTGGTTAGTTTCATATTTGAGGGCTTCATTTGAGTTACAGATGGTAATGGCTCTTTTCACAAGCGTTCTTACTATGTCGTGTTTTGTGCTGTTATGTAATTGAGATATTGACCTATATGCGTGGGTTTCCTGTACACTGAAGTATGGATAGTGTTGCCATTTTTCTTTACGTTGACATCTAGAAGAATTGATTGTTTTCTTCTTTCTTCATAGTGAATTTGATTGTCGGTGTCAGGCTATTAATGTGATGTCGGAATTCCCTGAGTTCGTTATCATCTCCATTCCAAATAATGAAGGTGTCGACCACATATCTTAGCAACGTTTTTGGTTTCTTTTTTGCTTGTTTTATTGCTTCAGATTCAAACCATTCCATGTAAATGTTGGCGATTATTGGAGAGAGAGAGAGATAAGCCCATCAACCGTCCGTCCACTTGGCTGAATGTTTAAGTATGTGTAAGTAATAATGTATTTTTAATAAATGTCATTCAGTAGCAATATACACTTTTTCAATAGCATAATATCACAATCCGTGACGGGAAATATTTCATTGCTGTCGAGAGATTAGGATAACTTAATCTCGATATCGTAATGAAACTTTTAGTCGAGGATTGTATACAACTTTATTTTAGTCATGAAATAATTTAATAAATAATATACTATTATGTTTTAAAAGCAGTTTTGTTATTTTTCGATACATGTTACTGTGGTCAATTTTGACATTGAAAAATTTGCTTAGTAACAGAACTAAGTCCAAAATTTTAAAAAAGAAAGTAATGTCAACATAACATAGGTTCATATGTTGAAAAGAAATAACATTAAAGATTGAATTAAATTGATAAGTTGGTCATGACTACTGTGGTAGAAGTAGAGATTGTCATAAATTGTTAAATTTATTTATTTCCGAGAATGAAGCCAACTTATTAAAAATGTAGATAACCTTTATAAATATGAAAAAAGGGATAGTCACACTGTATTGTCTGTGTTATGTCTGTCTGTTTGTAAGTATGAAAGCATCTGAATTTAACAAAATGAATTATAATTTTATGTTATACTAAATAACACCGAAAAATAAAAGCATAACAATGAAATTATTTAAAATATGTAAAAAAATCGAGTCAAAATTGATAATAAAAAAAAAGAGCCAAAAGAAAACAAAAATCATTTTAAAATTACTGCCATCTTCGATCTTGCATTATATGTTCGATATGACGGCCATTGTTATCTAAACAAACTTGCAATCTGAGTTTAAAATTTTGACGAACCCTTAAAAGAATATCCGGATTTTGATTAGGACGGTGAATTTCGTTTACTAATTTAATTCGAATAGAATCTGATGTCCTTTAAATGTCCCCATAAAAAAAAATCCAATTCTGTTAAATCCGGACTCCGTGGTGGCCAGCGAACTGTTCCATTTTTTCCAATCCATTGGGGGTACCTCTGATTCAGAAAATTTGTAACAGTTCTTATGCTATGAGGTGGCGCACCATCTTGCTGCCATACCATGTCACGTAACTGATGCGGTGGAATATTGGTCATGAAGTCACTGATTTCGTTCTCCAAGAAACCCAAATAGCGTTCTCCAGTCAACACTCCTTGATAAAAAAGAGGACCCAAAATCCTGTTTCTCCACATTCCACACCAAACACTAGTTGTTTGGTACCCCTGCCGTTCAATAGGCGCAACTTGATGGGGATTTTCCCTGGCCCAGTAATGCGTATTGCGTCTATTGTGACTGCCTGCTGTAGAGAAACAGGACTCATCTGTAAATATAATATTTGAAATGAAATTGGGATCCTCTTCATTAATTCGGAGCATTGTTCTGCAAAACGCCATGCGATTCTCGAAATCACGTTCCCTCAAATTCATTACGGGCATAATCTTAAAAGCTTTAAGGCTTTTTGGATAGACCCGTAAGTAAATCCCAAATCGTCCACCGCATCAGTTATGGCTTTTGTCGGGTTGACTTCAAAATAGGCTAAAATGGTAATAATGTTATCTTGTGTTAATACAGTTGGCATCCTCATCCGCTTTGGTTTAAGAGTGTGGTGAACCCTTAATTGATCCACCACCCGAAGAAACATGGTTCTATGTGGAGTATGCCGTTCGGGGTATTCAGCAGCATATCTAAAATAGATATATATATTTTTAGTTAATTTGATAAGTTTTTTATGTCCTTTCAATAGTGGTGTTACACTCTCATATTTTACATAAAGTACAAATATATATTAACTGCACCCAGGGCATATTACCCTAATATTCTAATCGTGTGACGAGGCCAAGTAATTACCAAAAAAATAATAAAACACATGTTATTAAGTTTGGGAGAATTGCTCAAAAATAAGACATTTTAATAGATACTGATTTAAATTAAAAATCAAAATATATTTAAGGACTTATTTTAACTTTTTTTTTGTTGTAGTTTTATTATTTTTTCAAACAGCTATAAATAAGTATAAAATTTTAAAACAATCATCAGATTTGTAGTATATTATAGAGGAAATATAATAAAAATACAAAGATGTTTCTATCAGTTCATTATGGGGAATATTAAATTTATGGCATGTCACCATATACCAATAAGCTTTTTATATAATATGAGGATAAGGATGTATGGATAACGTATAATAAATGAAACATATAGTAAAACATTAAACGCAACCAAACGAAAACTACGGATACTCTCTGGATCCTTAAAACGGTTTAATTTAAATTTTGTATTTGTTTTTAAATTTGTTTGACATGAATATTGATTAAAAATTTAATTTATTTTAAAAACTTTGGCGGCTCTTGTAAAAACATGTGTAACTAAATTCCTGAGGACAATTTTAAAATTTATAGTTTTTGTCAATGTAAGACCTTTTTAAAATAAATAATATTCCTACTACTAATTTAAGAAATAAAACGTCATACCTTCTTCTGGCATCCGTGGCCACCTCGCCACATAAAAAGAAAATCCTTAACATATCAAATCTTTCTTCATTTGAAAATGCAGCGTTCATATTTATTGTTAAATAATTTTCACAACTTAAGTTTAATATAAAGCCAAAATGACAGCTCAATCATACAAAAAATATTGCCTAGCAACTCAATTAAGTCAGTTTTCTATTGTAAAGCTTAATCAAAGCCACCTTTAAAAAACTGTAGTATATGTTTATTTTGTTTCCTTTTCCATTCGTTCGGAAAACTCTCAATCATTGTATGTCTAATTAAATTTGTTTAATATATTTTGACAATATTTTTTGATAATTGAAATTGTTGAGAGGTAGCACCATTTAAATAAAGTTCACATTACATGGATACCGGTTCCGCCAACGAAGCGGGGACGGAAGATTAAATTATTATCGAGGAACTTATTAAAAATACTAAACTAGCATGAGGTATGGCCTTAAAAACGGCATATTGTAAAAATATTTTACATTATACTATACAGGGGGCTCAAAAAATATGGCGGACTAAACTTACATTTTTTTAAAAGGAACACCCTATATATTTATTATTTTATAATTCTCTATAATATTCCACTTATATTTTGTATAAACTGTCATATGTCTAAGTTAAAATGTTTTTGAGATATAGACGTATAAATATTATATGGCATTTTCAGACTTTAACGGGCTCTAGCTTTGCAACGAAGCATCTTAGAGAAAAATGGTTTTCACCTCCATATCTTAGTTTATTATTCTCTATACAAAGAAACCAACTTACGATTTACCATGTTAAACGAAAAAACTGGTTTTAACGGTTTAACATGTTAAACCGGAAGTTGTAACTTTTACATAGAGATATTTAAAACACATACTCATACGATGCAGTTTTTAATACGGTCGTATTTCGGTAAGGGTTGGAAATAAATATCGACAACTATATATTTTTGAAATCGGACCGCGAAATGCAATACACTGACGTAGTTATAAATGTGGGTAGCCATTTAAAAAAATTCAAAATGGCGTCGTAACTGTTATTTTTTGACATCTGACATATGTCGTAAGGGTTGGAAATAAATATCGACAACTATATATTTTTGCAATCGGACCGCGAAATACCATACACTGACGTAGTTAAAAATGTGGGTAGCCATTTAAAAAAATTCAAAATGGCGTCGTAACTGTAATTTTCTGACATCTGACATATATGACAATAGCATGGGTGGCTCCGCCATAAGAAATTACGTATCTTCAGAAAAAATTGAGTTTCTAATCTTAAAGCTTCTATTTTTTAATGGGGTGAGATACTTAAAACACATAATCGTACGATGCAGTTTTTGATACGGTCGTATTTCGATAAGGGTTGGAAATAAATATCGACAACTATATATTTTTGAAATCGGACCGCGAAATACCATACACTGAGTAGTTATAAATGTGGGTTGCTATTTAAATAAATTCAAAATGGCGTCGTAACTGTCATTTTTTGACATCTGACATATATGACAATAGCATGGGTGGCTCCGCCATAAAAAATTACGTATCCTCAGAAAAAATTGAGATTCTAATCTCAAAGCTTCTGTTAATTCGATGATAACAAAATCACCAACTTCGAAGCCTCATATCTCCGGAACGGCTGAAAATAAATATTGACAATTATATATTTTTAATGTTGGAACAAATAGGCGAATGCAGCTGGCTTACTATAAGGTAGGGTTGCCATTTAAGAAAATCCAATATGGCGTCGTATCTGTCAAATTTGTAAACATAGATTTTTTTTGACATCAAATTTAGCTTCTTCACTAAAAGCTGTTAGGGAATACATAATTGTTTTTTTATTGTGGTCGATAGCAAAGTCGCCAATCGGGTGAGACACTTAAAATAATGTCCCTGTACAGAAAGTTAATAGATTGTTTGTTTCGTAATATAACTAGAGCTAAAAGTTATTTTTAATTGCTAAAAGGTTTATAATTAGCATATATTTGCTAGAAATCAATCGAACGGAAATTTCTTATTCTTTTTCTGTGATTTAAAAAAAAAGACCTTTAATAAGTTGGCTATTCATTTATGTAGTGTAAATTGGTCCATGATTTAACCAATTAGGTGAATTTTTGTTCAATTTTTTTTTCTGTCATCGTTCGCAATCGAAAAGAAATATACCATAGATATCTACAAAAATATGAGGTGATTTTAACTGCCCATATATTTTTAAAAATTCTCTCGATAACAGGGCCATTATCAAGATACCTACTTACAAACCCAAGGTTTAGATCTCTTCTTAAGGCAAATACTATGGCAAGAACAGCATTAGAACAGGCAGTTGCGTAGCCAGAAAATATGCTCGGGGAGGCTCAGTGGGCGTAAGTAGGACATTTTTGGAGACAGGGACTACATGTATTTCATGATATTGCACCTAGCAAAGAAGGCGGAAAAGCGCTGCAGACGAAAAATTTTCGGGGCCCGCCCAAAGTTTGATTAAAATTCACCTAATTTCGAAAATTAAATTATAACCTCTCCCCCCTGCATGGATGGATTAAATTTGTTTTTGTAAATGTTTTTTTTTGATATTCCTTGCTGGCTTTTTATTAAAAAAAAAAAACAGTTTTTACATTTGTGAAAAATATTAATTTTAACATAAGACGTATGACTCTAACCAGTGTTTTTCGGGCTCGGGTTTTCATGATTCAAAATAAAGTAAATATCGCTCACCACAATAAAATTGATGATTTTTTCAGAAATCATGTATTTTTAGGAGCATAGATCTAAGAGCATCAGTATTTGGTGCAAATGCTTAGGATTTTAAATACTCCTTACATGCCGTTTCGCATATTCATAATAAAGCATTCTTGTTTCTTCCCGCACTATTTTTTTTATTATAAATTATCACACTTCTTTCACAAAAAATGTTTGAATTTAAATTTTTACTTTAATTTTTCTCTTTAAAAATAAATACCTAATTATTGTTTTTTGATTTTGTTGTAAAAATATTTTATTGCATTGGGTTATATTTTGGTTTATTTCAAATAGCTCTAAAAAAGGGAAATCGGAATAGACAAGTATACAGGGTGTCCCGAAATTAGGTTACAATATTTTAAGGGGATAAAGTACATCCAAAAATAGGACTAAAAACCTCTATTAATATACCTTCAAAAACGCTTCGTTATGGGGCTAGAGCCCCCCGAATGGAAGCTATGATAAGCGGTTTTTTCACAATATCTCAGAAACTGATTGAAGTATCAAAACAAAATTTGATACATGTTTTACCCATGACAAGACGCAATAAACGGTTTGTTTAGCTTAGGTGTATTTCTTACAGTGGCGTCCCACTGGGTAGGTAGTGAGGAGAATATTGCCCTAACTTTTTTATTTGTAGAATTTTTTAACACCAGGTGCAATTTTTAAAAGCACTAAAGTCTTCTATTGAAAAAAGATACTCTTGCTTCATTTCGGTAGGATTCACCATTTTTCAGTAAAATCGATTTAAAAATTTTCGGTTTTTTACAAGCAGTTGAAGAGGCTAAGGTGTTTTTTGCATATCTCTACAAACACTTGATATTAAAACATGAAATTTATTAGAAGTTCTACTAGCGACAAGGCATATTTATTAAAGGATGTAACATTCTAATATTTTTCCAGTGGCGTCGCACGGGGTGGAGCCTAAAGTAAATATTACAATTTTGTTTTTAATTTGAGGGGCTTTCCTTTTATACCATTTTCAAATTCTCCGTGCCTCACAAAACATACCACGCAGATCTAGATTTTGCATCCAACAAAATGGAAATCATTTCGAATATCTGCTTAAGAATTAGTTTTCCGTGTGGTTTTACAATTAAATTTGATTTGCAATTTGTTATTCTTTTTTGTTTTATTTTAAGTCTCTTATACAAATAAATATTTAAAAAACAAGGTCTAAAAATCTGTTGAAAACCTTATATTCTGTCAAATTACAATAATGGAAGGTTTTATTAACAAAACATTTAAAAATTTAAAAAAATTACATTAAAAGTATGAAAGCCCCTCAAATTAAAAAAAAAATTGTAATATTTACTTTAGGCTCCACCCCGTGCGACACCACTGGAAAAATATTTTAATGTTACATCCTTTAATAAATATACCTTGTCACTAGTAGAACTTTTAATAAATTTCATGTTTTAATATCAAGTGTTTGCTGAGATATGCAAAAAACACCTTAGCCTTTTCAACGGCTTGTTAAAAACCGAAAATTTTTAAATCGATTTTACTGAATAATGGTGAATCCTACCGAAATGAAGCAAGAGTATCTTTTTTCAACAGAAGACTTTTGTGCTTTAAAAAATTGCACCTGGCGTTAAAAAATTCTACAAATAAAAAAGTTAAGGCAATATTCTCCTCACTACCTACCCAGTGGGACGCCACTGTAAGAAATACACCTAAGCTAAACAAACCGTTTATTGCGTCTTGTCATGGGTAAAACATGTATCAAATTTTGTTTTGATACTTCAATCAGTTTCTGAGATATTGTGAAAAAACCGCTTATCATAGCTTCCATTCGGGGGGTTCTAGCCCCATAACGAAGCGTTTTTGAAGGTATATTAATAGAGGATTTTAGTCCTATTTTTGGATGTACTTTATCCCCTTAAAATATTGTCACCTAATTTCGGGACACTATGTATAATAGAACTATAAAATATTATTTTTATGGTTTTCTTTTTAGTTAAGTGATAATGTAGACATTTTTTTTAATTTCAGAATTATTGTAAAAAAACTTTCTTAGGTTTTTAGATCCTAATAGAATAGATACCAACCTACGTTGATCAAAGCAAAAAAAACTTAAATCTTTTTTTCTGGCACGTGATGGCGCCGCTTCACTGTAACTTCCCGCGCCAGTCCAAGGGGTCCCATCCGCCCCTGAAAGCATACATGAAAAAATAATTTACTGGTGAAAAATTATTCCTTTCTTTTTCGTGTTGTTGATCCGGGAATTTAATTCTATTGTGTAACTCAAACGATTCTTACTAATAAATTAAAGATGGGTTTATAATTTATAAAGTATCGATTTAAACCAAATTTTAAATAATGACAATGTCACTGTCAAATATTCAAAACGCAAGATAGTTAAATGTCACGATTTGAGTGGTTGAAGGCCAACTTGATTGTTACACTAGGCATCATAACGCACAGTTGTGCGTTTTTATTCTTTACGCACAGTAAAATTGGATTTAATTATAGAGTGAACTGTACGTAATAGTAGTTTGTACAACAAGAGTGAATATGATGTCCATATCGCACGAGGAAGTAAATTAAGCACGACGCCGTAGGCGGAGTGCTCAAACTTCCGAGGGCAATATGGACAATCCACTCGAGTTGAACAGTATATTTTTTCTACGACCAAACTTACAAACCTTATGCTAAAAAATGTAAAAAAGTTTTTAGGTTGCCGGACTCGAACTCACGACCATTGGATCCATAGTAAAACGCTCTACCTCTCGACTATCGAAACGTTAAACTAAGTATGGGAAAACCAACTGATAAATGATGCTACATGAAATTAATTTTCTATGCACATTCAGCAGGTTGCATTATTGATAAATCTATTATAAATGCGTATAGATTTTGTTTTATTGAACAAATTAATAACATATTGTACCATATACATTTAAATTATATAGTTTAGTGTCTTGAAAAAGAAGGCGGAGCCTCAGTAAAAATAATATACTGTGATTGGTCAGTACTTTTAAAAACAACAATGGCTTCTCTGTAATTGACTACTGTGATTGGTCAGTTCCATTACCTATCTAGGATTGTTATGAAATTTTGCCGCACAGTTAACTGGAATAGCCTACTTTACTCGCCACTTAAGTGTAAAGGAAACAGCAAATTTCCATGTGGGAGTAGAAAAAACGGTAAATAATTATGTTTTAATTAATAGTGTTTATACTTAAAACAAAAAAAATTCTTTTGTTAAAAAATTATATAATTAACTTTAATTTAATTTTTTGTGTTAATTTTAATGGCATATAGTTTAAGTTATAATTATCTAAATGTTAAACTTATATTAAGTAGGCTTAAAAACTTCTTTATAAGGAATATTTGTTAATTTTCTGAATACTTGTATAAAAAATACTTCTTATGTTCCTATATTTACATAATACTAACATATTATTACCTAACATGGAGATTGGAATGAGTTAGATTGAGTAGCCTGGCTAGATCTTGCCGCCATCTTTCTTTTTTGTATCTTGTATAAAATTGTGAGATAAATAAAAGACATTATTATTTACTTATAGTTTGAAATTTACATTTATTGCAATTGAATATCTGGACCTCCTAGGCATTATTATGCACACTCAAATGAGCATTTAACCTCTGTTTATTTTAAGTTTGAGAGTCACATTTATGTATTTTAATTTCCTCTGGATTCTCATGTCCAAGAAGGTGATACTTTAAAGTATATTTACTTTTAGTTTGAAAGGTACATTTATTGCATTTGAACATCTCGACCTCCTCGGTATTACTATGCACAAGCAAATGAGCATTTAACTCCTGTTCATATTTAGTTTGAAAGTTACATTTATTGCATATAAATATTTCAATTTCCGCTGGATTTTCATGTCGAAGGAGGTGATACTTTAAAGTATATTTACTTTTAGTTTGAAAGTTACATTTATTACATTTAAATATTTTATTTTCCTCTGAATTCCCATGTCGAAGGAGGTGATACTTTAAAGTATATTTACTTTTAGTTTGAAAGGTACATTTATTGCATTTAAACATCTCGACCTCCTCGGGATTATTATGCATCAGCAAATGAGCAGTTAACTCCTGTTTATATTTAGTTTGAAAGTTACATTTATTGCACTTAAATATTTCAATTTCCGGTGAATTCTCATGTCGAAGGAGGTGATACTTTAAAGTTTGTTTACTTTTAGTTTGAAAGATACATTTATTGCATTTAAATATTTTAATTTCTTCTGGATTCTCATGTCGAAGGAGGTGATACTTAAAAGTATATTTACTTTTAGTTTGAAATTTACAATTATTGCATTTGAACATTTTAATTTCCTCTAGATTCCCATGTAGAAGGAGGTGAGACTTTAATGTATATTTACTTTTAGTTTGAAAGGGACATTTATTGCATTTGAACATCTCGACGTCCTCTGGTTTATTATGCACAAGCAAATGGGCATTTAGCCCCTGTTTATTTTTAGTTTTAAAGTTACATTTATTGCATTTAAATATTTCAACTTCCTCTGAATTCGTATGTCGTAGGAAGTGTCTGTTTAAATACCTTTTAAAAATTGTTTTATAAGAACACTGATCGAATTTAAACTTTTGCTCTGGATTATGCAGAAGCAGGTGATTCTTTAAAGTACATTTACTTTTAGTTTGCAAGTCACATTTACTGCATTTGAATATTTCAATTTCCGCTGAATTTCCATGTCGAAGGAGGTGATACTTTAAAGTATATTTACTTTTAGTTTGAAAGGTACATTTATTGCATTTGAATATCTCGACCTCCTCGGGATTATTATGCACAAGCAAATGAGCATTTAATCCCTGTTTAAATTCGGTTTGAAAGTTACATTTATTGCATTTAAATATTTTAATTTCTTCTGGATTCCTATGTCGTAGGAGGTGTAGTTTTAAATACCTTTTAAAAATAGTTTTATAAGAACATTGATCGCATCTATACGTTTTATCTGGATTATGTCGAAGCAGATGTGTCTTTAAGTTATTTTTATATTTAGTTTGAAATTTACATTTATTGCATTTGAATATTTTAATTTCCTTTGGCTTCCCATGTAGAAGAAGGTGATACTTTAAATTATATTTACTTTTAGTTTTAAATTCACATTTATTGCATTTGAACCTTTGATTATCCAATTGATCACTTTTATCAGGCGAGTACGTCTCACATTCGACTTGGTCATCTGGACGAACACAATGTTGTGAAATACTGGAAAAAAAAGAGTAATAGTAGAAAATGTATTTATTATGTACACCGGAGCAGAGCTGTCAATACATGAAATAAAGTACATGATATTCAATACCACCTACAAAATATTTTTAATTGATTTTGTGTAAAAAGTACTTCAAAAACCCTAAAATTAACTTATTAATTATTTTGAGTATTTGAAGTACTTCCAAAAGTACTTGAAATACATCGGTAATATTTAAACTCATTTTAATCGAATAATACAAAGCTAAAGGTTCATTTACACTTGGAAAGTTTAATGGCGGAAAGTTGCTGCCAGTAAACTGGCCTTGTGTAAATTAGAGAAAAGCCTGCCTTGGAGTTATAATACTAAAGATATTTATTTGTGCCAAAAAACAACAATAAATTATATGTAATAAAATGAATTTGTAAAAATTACATTATAATTAATTAACTATAGTCTATTTCAGAAAGGTGTAGAGTAATAAAAGCTCATTAGGTATGCAAAGGGACTACAGGGTGACCCAACGAATATTTAAGCCACTTTCATAATTTGGCATTGATTTAATTGCAAAATTCTTTCCTTTTATCAAGTGCAGGTTGTACCACACGTGTTTGGGCCAATTTATGGGTTTTGCCTATTGTTATACATTCACAAACACTGAAAATGGTGTGACAAAGGCGTGCATTAGGTACACTTATTTTTTATTAAACATTATATAAAAAAATACAAAATACATTATACCGAAATTAAATTATAAAAAATCATAATATTCTTCGTCATCTAAGGAACTGTCATCTTTTGACGTTATAATTAACGGTTCGACGGTCCGATCAGTCAGGTGGTCAAGATCCCACATTTTCTCCTCTACTTAATGAAATGACATGATGGACTGCTTTTCGCCAGTTCTCTGGTGTCACTTCCTTTGTTACAAATCCTTTTACTTGCGCCCATATAAGGATAAAGATTTAGTTCGCATCGATATAACGGTGTGCGCAGCAGTTACATTAGGGTTTTCAGCTATATCTTCCACGGCATATTTCATAAACGATGTTTGTGTAAATTTGCTATAGCTAGTTTTTTATCAAATTATCTTCAAATTCAATACTTTTGGTGGTTAACCAGTCGATAATTTCTTGTTTTCTCCAAGGTTGGAGTCTTTTCTGTGCTTTATACTTCTTAAGTATTTTCGTCGCCAGCAAACAATTTCATCGCTTTCCAGTAAAAGTGATTTACGCTTATGCTTTTCCCAGACAAAATTCATATTTTTTTAAGTGGTCCTTAAAATTTCTCTAGTTATCAATGAAATACTGTCATCCTGGCCAAACTCCATTAGAATCTTATCTATTTCTTTTTTAAACTAAAAAGAGTGATCTTCTCTTCAAACTACACTTTTGGTGTTTTCATCAAGGACTTTTACTGGTCTGCCTGGACTTTTCTTGGAACGTTCTACTTGGCCTGCGGTCTTTCTCTCCCGGAATAATTTAAAAACTGTGGACTTTCCAACTTCAGTCATTCGGGAACATCGGTCGACAGTTTCTTGTACAATAAAATTCGGGTAATCGTATTTTATGCAATCATGTACATTTAAGATAACAATTTTTTTTAAATTAAAGTTTTGGTTAGTTATAATAAATAATTTAATGCACAAAACCTGCACTTGCGCCTATGGCCGATACCGAAAATGAGCCGAACTGGACGGAATTTCCCATTTTATTACTCTACTACTAACTCTACTCTTTCTGAAATAGACTATAAATAACAATTGATGACAGTAGCATACTAGTTGTCACAGAAATGTAGGATTTTGATTAGAAATTAACGAGGAAATTAATAAGAGTACCAATCCGACCTTAAGAAAATGCCTTTTAAACGTCGAATAGTTTAATTTATTTAGTTTAATTTATTTATATCAGATTGTATATTATATACACATACCTTGCCTGTTCGGCAAGGGTTAAAATACTTTTTAGTATTGAAAAAAATAATCAATGCACCTCGAAGACATGCTCTGTCTGACCAACATTTCTAAAGTGTACATTTTTTATTTTTCCTGTATTTGTGTTTATATCTTTATGATCCACTGGTTTCAAAATGCAAAATAAACCTTATAATTAACACTGTATATATTTAAACCATAATTAATTTATTTATTTTATTGTGTAAAGTCGTACTAAGGAGTAAATTAAAAAAATTCATGTTCAAAAGCAACCCACACATATGTATAAAAGGTACCATTTAAATTTGTATTATTAAAAAAAATACCATTTAATAGGATCTAAATGAACTGTAACTACTTTAAATATCTTCGTAGGTACTCTATCTTATTTTAAAGTATTTGGAATAAATATTACCTAGTTTAAATATGTGTTTAGGGTATTTTTTAAACTTTGTCAGTACTCGTACGTCAAGTCGTTTTTTAAAAAGAAAACTACTTAGTATTTGTATTTCAAATACTTTTTGTCAGTACTTGTGACAGCTCTGCACTTGAGGCTAGATCGAAAAGTTTTCGAAATAGTCAATAGATGAAAGTCATTATTTAAATTTCTTTCTATTATCAAGTAAACTGGTGTTAACAAAACAAAACGTAACGCTTTCTGAAATACTTTACTTTTGACACGGGTGTAGGCAAACACTTTGGGATTTCTCGATTATAGAGATAAAAGAAAATCCAGTTGTGATTAATTGTTATCTGGCAGCTAAAACTTCGGCAGAGTCGAGTGTTAGATCCGTCTCTCTGCTATTCTTCACCATCATTTCCCACTTTAAGGAAGCGCAGGCCCTATATATTTGATTAGCGAGCGCCGTAAGAAATAAAAAGGCACTAATCTGAGTGACTATCTATTTTATTTTATATTATATATTTATTACTAAAATTTAAAAGTAGTACAAAGGAGGTGAATGGTTTTAGGTACTCACACTTACAAACAATATAAATTGTTTATGTTGTGATTAAGAGACCTATTGCAGAAATCTGTCAAATAAATAATACTTTATGAGGATATATTAGATTTAACAAATCCGCTATTGAACTAAACCGTTATATTGATAATAAGTGCATAAGTGTCACTCTGCACTGTGTAATTTATTTGGTTTGTCAATTATTATGACAGTGTTAAATGAATAAAATGGAATATGTAAAATTAAATCTGCAAAAGTATCATCACAAAATCATAGATGAACTCTCTGAAATAATAAGTTTATTTTTAATATTTATGATATAATAAATTTTTTTATTTATCTTCTTTAATAAACTTTTTCTTTGATCCCTCGAAGACGTGCTTGTTAGGGGAAAATCTTAATATTTTAAATTATAAATATATGAGAATATTAAAATATTTTATTTAAATATTTGTTAATATTATAAAAAAGTTAAATTGTAAATAAAAAAAAAATAAAACTAAAACCAGTCCGCCTTTGTAATGAAAAATAATGGTACCTATATTTAAAAATGTATGTAATTGTAGAAGTTCTAAAGAAGTAATAAAATAATTTAAAAAGCATTATTAAGAGAGTATAAAACTAATAAATTATTTTATTATAAATATAATTATCTATCTTCAACTTGGCTTTGTTATTATTTTGAATAATCCATATTTTTAATTTCCTTTTAAATTTTTGAAGACATATACTTACCTAGTGTTAAATTATGTGGCAATAAATTAAAAATTTTAATGCCAACAAACAGGGCTTTCTTTTTTATTAAATTAAAAGAAGATTTTTTTGTCTTGTTTAATGTATGTACCATCGCGCCGATAAAAAACTGGGACAGGAAATTTTTCTATTTTCTCCTAGACTATTAAGAATAATTTTACATCAAGCCTGGTACCAGTAAAATGTCATGAAAATTTGCATGTCAATAAAGATTGTCACTTTATGATTGACTCGTCAAACATACAATCATATATTATTTGTAAATATGCCACAATTAACCCCCCAGCAAAAGGCAATTATTTATAGTCGGTTGCGAGATAGTGTTGCTATTAGGGATATTGCAGATGAACTGGGAGTAAGCAAGAATACCGTGCTATTGGCAAAACAAAAAATAGCAAGACATGGGACTATTATTAGGAATGCAGGTTCTGGTCCCCCTAAAATTTCTACTGATGATCATGATAGAAGACTGGTTAATTATCTAAGGGATCATCCCTTCGAAACTGCAATCAAGGCAAAAGAAGAGACGAATTTTCCAGATTCTGCAAATACCGCTAGAGACAGGGTTCGAAATTCCGATATACGAAGCCGTTGTGCTGCCAATAAAATTTTTTTAACTGAAATAAATAAACAGGGCAGGTTAGAATTTGCACATGAATATATTAATCAAATAAATTTATGGGAAACAGTTATATTTTCTGACGAGAAAACTTTTCAGTCATGCAATAATGGGAGAATTCGGGTGTATAGGCCTTCCCGCATGCGGTATGATGAGAGATACACCCACAAAACCAACCAAAGTGGGCGTTTTTCCATAAATGTTTGGGGCTGGATTAGCGCTAGAGGACCAGGACTTTGCCAAATCGTCGAAGGAAGACTAACTGCAGCAGTATACGTTAATATACTAAACGAAGTGATGATACCATCGGTAAACGCTGTATACGGTCAAAATTACACATTTCAGCATGATAATGCTCCAATACACACAGCGCGCATTGTACAAAATTTTCTCCAAGAAAATAACATAGCAGTTCTTCCCTGGGCTTCGAAGAGTCCCGATTTGAACCCGATAGAAAACATTTGGGGTGCCATGGTCAAATCTATATATAAACATGATTTTCAACCTAGAAACAGGGATGAATTACGTCATAGGATAAATCAAGCTTGGGATGAAATAACTGTCGAATTATGTAGAAACTTAGTTTTAAGTATGCCACAAAGGCTCCAAAAAGTAATAAACAGAAATGGTTCTATGACCAACTATTAATTTTGTGTTGTTTTGACAAACTTTGTGTTCGCAATTTTTTTCTTTTTATTAAATGTATTTTATTACCTGTATTAGCTTTATTTATTATTTTGTGGTAATGGTAAATATAATAATTTATAAAATATTTGACTTTAAAAAAATCTAATAAATTTACTTTATCCATATTATATGATGTCTCTCAAATTTAACCACCCCGTATCGAAAAATACAAAACATTCCATTATGTAACCTAGGTTACTTTTTAAATTTTGAATGTTTTTCCTTTTTAGCTCTAGACACCTTTTATAGTCTAGGGGATATGTATTTCTTACATTGTTTTTGTAAATCTCTTGTCCCAGTTTTTTATCGGCACAATAGTACCTATATGGTTCATGTTTTCGCTTTGTAATAAATTTGTTTTAAATTCAGAATGTTATTAAAATAAAATAAAATTTTTGAAGGATATAATACCTATATGTTTATTAAATATTATTTTTAAAACATATTTTTGCATTATTAAGTATAAGTGGTTTTAAATTTGAGTTGTTTGCACTGCACCAACCAACTATACCATAGAAAAGGATTTATTGAGAAAGTGCATAATAAAACATTTAACAAAGCTTTTAATACACTATATTTTTAAAAAATCTAAATGTACATAAAGTGCATGTAGTAATGAAAATACATAATATTATTTAAGCAACCAACAATTATGTTTACGGTTCCTTCGCTATTTTTTAAAAACGACCTTGATGTTAATTAATAATTTTGCTGCAATAATTTCGGCTGTCAAGCGGGAAAAATACGGGAAGCTGACAGATGATGACAGGACACTGGGTCATTGACCCACTATTTTTGTTTATTCTTTCAACACAAGTGTGCCATTGGGCAAGTTTTTTAGTCAGCTCGCGAGTTCGTTTAGATTTAATAGTTGTAAATTCAAAGGTTTAGTAGTAGTAACACGACCGCACCCTGGACCTTTTGGCTTTTTTATAGTGCGACCATTAGAGATCCAATGAAGGAGGACTTATAGGGCCATACCACAGAAAAATGGTTTTCACCTCCCTATCTTAATTTTTTAATCTCTATCCAAAAGTTACAACTTCCAGTTTAACATGTTAAACCGTTAAAACCGGTTTTTTGGTTTAACATGGTAAACCGGAAGTTGTAACTTTTAGATGGAGAATAGAAAATTAAGATGGGCGGTGAAAACCATTTTTCTCTAAGATGAACCGTTCTAATGTTACAGCCTGTCAAAGTCTGAAAATTATATATTTTAAACGTCAATATCTCAAAAACTATTGAATTTAGACATATGACATTTACAAAATATAGAATTTTGTAGGAAATCGGAAAATAATACAATATATAGGGTGTTTTATTTAAAAAAAAACCTAAGTTATATTCGCCACATTTCTTTAGGCCACCCCGTATAGGTACTCCAATATAATTTTAAAATGTGTACCTGTGTACCTCAATGATCTCTACAACTTTTGCATTTCGAATTTTTATCTAATTGTTAAGATAAAGGAGAAAATAAACTTTACTCTATCGTTAACTTACTCTGTACTGTTATCAAAAAGTTTACTATTAGAAATTAGTCAGTTACTTACGTATGTATAAGTATTAAGAATCTGTTATAATATCCTTAAAGTCTTTTTGTTTAATATTTTTAGAGAGTTTTTTTTAAGAAGGTTGTTGTCCATTGTAGGTACCTACTCACCTGGCTTTACTTTGTTCTAAATCTTCTTTAATGTCTAGCTCTTCGTTTTTACCTTTCCAGTCAGTAAAGGCAATTTCATGTAATTTCTCTAAGTCATTCTCTGTTGACTCTATTTTGACCAGGCTCTTGTTCTGTATAAAAATATGCTCCTTATTACACCTGTAAAATAAAAAATATTTAAATAAGTTCATATCTATTCGATTTGGTTTTATTTGATTCATAACCATACATTTACAAATGAAACTGTGTACAGGGTCTTTATTTAGAAAGTACCAAAACTTTTAAGGGATTAATATTTGATTGATTTTAAGACAAAAAGTTTATATAATACAGGTCATTGTTAAGGTATTATTTGAATGGCTTCTGAATACAATTTTTAAGGGAATAGAACCCTTTAAATTTTGAGATATTCCTTGTTAAAGTAGGACCCTTTGGTAGTGGTTAGGTCTGTATCAGATTATGCATGGTGTAGTTCTATAATAGGAAATAATTAACTTTTATAGTGCCTCTTTAATAAACCCACACTTACTTGCACATCTCCTCCTCAAAACATGTTAGTCCACTCATACTTCCTTCTACATTATTTATTTGTTCTGGTTCTAGATTAAGTTTTTTTTTGACCCCTTTGTTTATATAAAATGCGTTGCTTGGAATATCAAGTAAAACATTTTCCTTACTTTTTGGCTCCAGTTTTATTAACAAATTACTGGCACTATCCCAATTCATAAATTCAGTGTCTAGCTCAGCATCTGGTAAATCTAGTGGTTCGCTTTTTATATCTGATAAAGAGGAACATAATATTGGGGCCACAAGTTTTTCTCTATTACTGTAGTATTCCATTTTATCTCCAAACTCCAAAAGAAAACATACTAATCTTTGACTTCACAACACAACCTTTTTTAGTTCTTTCAGATGTTTACTATGTCCTTTTACTTTTAGAATTCGGTCATGTCTTTTAAAGACGGTCCAAGTGCAAGTATAACAACGGTGGTTGTTGTTTTTCAGAGAATCAGAGAAATTAAATTAGCCTCTAGCTTTTCAGCATCCAGCCAAAATATCTAATAGGTGCCATAAATTCACTTTGTCCAGTCAGTGTCTGTATTTGAGTGACCCAAGAATGGTTTTCATACCTACCGTGTTTCCCAAGCAGTGGTTTGCAAATCCCCCCAAACTTCACAAATGAGATCGCGAAAAAGGATTGTAATGGGAAAATTTTTAATCCTAAACATCGCAACTGGTTACTATTACGTCAGAGTTTCGTCAGCTCATTCTGCTCGATTTTTCAAAACCGAACGCAGTATATGAAGAGTTCTCGCGGATTCGAATCCGGACTTTTCTTCGTTTTGTAGCTACCTCGTTTTTTGTAACTTCGTTGCTTACTTCGTTGTTTTGTTGTTTTTAACCTAACCTTATTTGTGCTAACTGTTGACGTCGACCAACAAAATTAAAAATTTAATTTGAAAAAATGTCGACAAAAGATACAAATATATTGTACACGGATATTCAAACTCAGTGTCAACAAGAATTAGAAAGATTAAAATTAGAAGAGGTAGGTACTATACTCTTCTGTATAATAATATTAAATAATTATTCATTGTTATTGTTACACTCCTTTTCATTTATTTTATTGTGGCTTGTTTCTTTAAGGAAAGTCTTATTGGGGACCTTAATAGCATGTTAAATCAACAGACATTCATAGAAGACAAAATAAAGGGACTGTCACGATTAATTCCCACACTTAAAGTAATGAAACATGAAGCTGAAGAACTCGTTTCAACAGTTAATGATATTTCTGATAGTTCTGAAAAAATAAGTAGTAAAATCCGTCAGCTGGATTCAGCTAGGGTAAGCATTCAAAAGTTTTAATTAGTATATGGATGTGTACGAGCGTGTAAACCTATATAGGTACCTATTATTATTACATAACATGTTCTAACATTTTCTATAGAAAACAGCTTGGTCATTGTAGAATATAATTTTGAATACAAAAAGGATAAGGAACCATCATCTGTCCCAATAACAATGACTAAGTACTAACCTTGCAACCAAAGAACTAGGTATATTGAAGATTTATAGAAAACAAGAAAGTAATATATAAAGAATGATAGATGTATAGAGTTTATTCATAATAAATAATACAAGTTATTTCTTACACGTCACAATGATAATATTATTTTTTATAGGTTGATCAAATTTTTAGCAAATTATAATTTTGAAGTAAAAAAGGTTAGTTAATTTATACCTACTTAAAGTTGTTGGTATTTTAATATATTATTAATTTTGTTACCTATTAATAAATGATTCTTAATAGATAGAAATTATACTTAATATGTCATTTTGTACCGTAATAATTGGTTCATGTAATATTTTAAGAAATTTTAGTTTTGATTTACCTATGTATTGTAAGAAACTTTGTGTGTAACAGCAAAAGCTTCCTGTAAAAATTACAGAACAAAGGCTATTTCCGAGGCTATTTCCCATTTGGCAAGTCTGCAACATGCCATTCAATGAAATATAGTTAGCATCAATCATAATATCCTCAGGACTTGACATACAACTTACAACAGCCGATTAAAATGTAGAAATATGCATGTGCTCAATAAAAATTTCTTTAAGACCTTTTTACATTAGGTGCAAGCACAAGAAAAATTGTCTGTAAGGATGTGCTTTGTTAACTTTTTAATTTTGTAATAAAATTTTACCACTTGATAATTAAATATATGTATAGGGGAACGTCGGGAGGGTTTGGACAATATTTGAATAAATAATTATAGCATGGACATGAGTAAGAAATAACTAAAATTTTGGAATCATACTGATTGATGTCTCTTAAATACATATTTGCATATTTTTTTGAAATAATTAGAAAATTTTTTGAGTAAGATATAGGTAAGTACTTAATTACTTAAATATATTTGGACATCTCCAGACTCTCCCCAATGACGGAGAGGGTCTGGACAATCAATTAATGAGCAAAAATATTAAAAATATTCAATCATTAGAAAAAACCTCACATGCGACGAAATGTGGGAAGAATAACGTATTCTCAATTTCAACGTATTTTGCTTTTTGTACATATGAAGGGGTCAGAAGCAAAAGGGTCTAAGTGACATTTTTTAAATTTCATAATAATCGAGTTCAAAGTTAGTTGATTATTGTAAAATATACGATTTTTTTGTTCATTGAATCAATGTAGAATGGGCAAGTATTTTTGAATAACTTTAGGACGTTTTTGTACACATAAGATTTTTTTATTAAATGTCACTTAGACCCTTTTGCTTCTAAGTATTTAAATAAAAAAAAACAATTTCTTGAGGTTTTACACAAATTTTAAAGGAAACAAAAGAATATTAATACAAAAACACATTATTTTTACTATTCATCGTCAGAGAATAACTCAGTGTCATCATCTTGAACTAGATTATTTTCCAGAACGGTATTAGTATCAGACTCATCAGATGTATCTGGATGGTATTCAGTGTCTTCGTCTGTTTGATAAGGGTCAGATTCACTGTCTGAACTTAATTGAAAGCTAGTACTTGCTGGAAAAAATGTTTTAGGTTAGATAATGTATTTTTAACCAAAACCCGTTTTAAATTTTAATACTTAATGTTTATTTCATAATATACATAATATTTTACCTGTAGGAACTGTTTTTTGTTTATTCATCACACTTTGAACTTAAAATAACACCAAACAATAACACCAAACAAAACACGTGCTCTTTACTGAAATGTTCCAAGTAATCTAAACATTAAGAATATTTAGCAGCAAAACGGTCCAAGTGATCTTGGACCTGTCTGCCACTGAAAAAATATGCACTTTCATTAACCTACTTTTTTTACCGACGAATAGATGGCACTACAAGTCAGAAATTCACTTGGATCGTTATGCTACGGAACAAATCTGGGTTTTAAATTACCGAATCTGCACCTAACTCATTTTAGCAACAATTGTCACTTGGACCCTTTTGCTTCTGACCCCTTCATATAATGCTAAAATTGATTTATAAAAATATTTTCCAGATAAAACTGTTGTACTTCGCGTGGCTTCTCCGGACAAAGTCTTCTTATTAACCTTTCGTATTTGCAAGTTATGTTTCTTGTAACCATTTCTTCGTGTAGGGAGGGTTTGGACACTTGTGGGAGGAGTTGGACAGACATCCATACCCTCCCGCAATGTAGTTTGACTAATAAATTACAAAATTTGTTTAAGTATATTTAGGATATATGTAGGTACTTAAAAAATAACAACAAATACATTTTTAAAGCTTATCTAATATAAATAATCCACCAGCAACCCAAAAAACACACAACAAGTTATTAAACATGTATTTTAAAATTGGTTAATATTAGAACAAACACGTAGATTAATAAGAAAATTGCGCTATATCTACACGAAGCAACCACGCGTCACGTCTAGATAGATACCAATATATAAATGCGCTTCTACTTCTGTTTCCCTTTTGACCTATTTTCTAATTAGGTGGGATTTTTGAATCTGTCCAATGCCTCCCACTGTCCAAACTTCCCTCCAGGCGCTCTCGTACTATGAATAGTTCTATAGTGATAGTTTTTACAACTATCCGCGCAACTATCAATAATATCGGTAGTCCCTATCGATAGTTTGACATCTCTAGCCATTATATTCTGACGAGTATTGGAGTAATGCACATTGGGCAATAGAAACCTATTTTTAAGCAGTGGTTATGTACACTGACTATGAACAGTGAGTGTTGTAAATCATTGTCAATCAATATCATGAATTACAACGCCCTCCGCTCGCGGTCCGTGTACACTTTCGTTCAATGATCGCCACTTCAACGCTCGTCTGTACATTTATAGCCAGCGCATGATTTTGTTTATCATCTACTTACTTTTTTAAATATTGGGCTTTTTCCCTATAATGGAATTTATTATATTCAGCACTAACACCCTGAACTAGAACCTATTGAAAACATATCCCAATAATAAAAATCTTCCTAGAGTATCACAAACATGCCAGGAATGTAAGTCATCCTATTAACCACGCAGTTCTTTTATTTGCGAATCGTGCGACCGATTATATTGGTATCTTAGTTTTGATAACTTAAATAGAAAATAACAGATTAGAAACAGAACACGAGTCTCGAGAGATGAGTCAGGTCGAAGCGTGTCGAATGAAGGTTCTCCTGGGTTGCCCATTTGCTGGTTTTGTTGTGATGTCGGTACGTTCTGCGTGTTTTCATTAAGAACGTACCTATTTTGTTTAATTATTTTCTTAGTAAATAATTGGAAGAATTTAAAAATTGAAATTGTAGATAATTTTATTTTTTCTTGCTCTATATGATAGGGTCAAAACTAAAATTTAGTGAAAAAGCCCATTCTCTTTAAACTCTTTGTGAATCTTTGTAGGGTCATGTAGATGAATGCTTATTACGAGTTAATGATTTAATAGATTTAGAAATATGTTCCCAAGGAGTTCAACAGGCTATTCTAGATTTAGATTATGAAAAAGGGGCAGCACATGTCCATAGGTTTCTATCGATGGATCAGTCTTTGTTAAAAAGAACTGCAAATGACATGAATAATGTGTCAAATATGCTGAAATCGGTGAGAACTTTACAAGAGGCCGCTGCTCAACTAAGAGCTATTGTTGAGCATAAGTTTACTGAAGCAGTAAATAATGAAGACTTAGGATCTGTTGAAAGATTTTTCAAAATATTTCCACTATTAGGAATGCATGAGGAAGGTAATTAATAATTTAATTAAAAACATAAAATTGTATTAAATAAAATAGTGTGGTTCAACAGTGGCAGCTCGTCAGGTAAAATAGGTGAATATAAAACCAGGAGGAAAGTTTTTCGACAATATTAAATATTAATATATCTACCCATACAGCTACCACTTTAGCCCTGTAAAAATAATTATGTTCGAAATAATAATATTAATTTAACCTGAATGTAGCTATGCATAATAGGGCCGAGGTTAACTCCGATGGACAATAATTATAAACACTCGTGCATTTTGGCGCGCCCCAGCCGACCGTGTCCGTTAGCTCAAAGCAAGTGAAGGCCCAACGCCCAACATGGCTTTGATATTCACTGCTGCTATGGTTACGGGACGTCAGTCACGCAAACAGCATGTAACAATTTGCATTATGATAAAGAGCAATTTAAAAATAGATCAGTCGTATGCATCTAACGTATTTATTTTAAGGCTTCGCGAAACTTACGGTTATATATATATCGTTTTTACGTGATTTACTGTGTGATTAAAAAGTTTTGTTTTTATTTTTCAGTTAATTTAGTAGTGTACGTATCTACTTAATTATGTGTTTTAAAAATGAACCCAATTAATGACATAGTTTGTAATTTGTTGGAAACTCCATTCAGTTGTTGGACAGATAAGGATAATAGATACATTTTGTTACACGGGTTTTTAGTCAATGTTTTATGGGTTTTTACTAATTTTTAAGACCGCGAGCCGCCACTATGTTTCAAATAGTTTCTCCAAGCAAATCAAGTTTAAAAAATTGCTGGCTGCAAAAGAACAATTTTTTGGACCAAATAAAGAAATCTACCTATATATAATTACATTTTTTAGGTATCAGAGAATTTTGCATTTACCTTCGAACTAAAATAGCCCTTGCCGCTGACAAAAACTTAAAGTCAGCAGTGAGTACACCCTTAGCTGACAAACGGCACAGTATTATTTACGCAGATACTCTAATACTGCTATTTGAAGGATTAGCTAGGGTTATTGACACACATCAACCATTACTCGAAACTTATTATGGCCCAGGAAGATTGCTGTCAGCAGTTATAATTCTGCAGAAGGAATGTGATAAACAAAGTAAACGGATAGTGCTTGAATGGGGTAAAACTAGGCAGATTCAAAAGAAAATACAAGTGAGTAGTTTTGTATTAAGACCTTATCCAGAAATTAAGTAATAAGAATTTTGAAAATTTCATGAAGTAGGTATACCTAATATCAATGGTTTAGAACTGCTATCCGTACCCTACCATACCAAACTTGTCTTTTCTCAAGGACATAAAATACTTGAAATTGGCACTTAGTACTTGAAATTGGTACTTAAGTATATGTATTAGTATTAAAAAGGTAGGTATTATAGTGACTTAAGCAGGGTTGGCAAATATGATATTTATATAAATATCAAATATCGGATATATATCCGATATATATCAAATAATTTTTTTCAACCAAAACAGATAAAATCATACTTATAGTAGAGCCAAGTAAAATCAAGGAAGTAGATATTTGAGTAAATATTTTTATTAAAACATAAATATTATTTCTAAACAGAACAAGCATAAAAGCTAACAAAATAATAATAACAGATATTCACCTAGACAACAGATATTTACCTAGGGTGAATGCGTACAACAAAAAAAATCCCGAAAAACAAATAATATAAACCATCTTAAAACAGCCTTATCAATAGTAAGTCATCGTCAGAATCGATGGAACGTTCAGGTAATTCTTCTGGTGAAGTTCCTGCCCAAATCCAATCAATATTTTCTTTTTTATTTGTTTCTATTTGATTAGAGTATTTAAATAAAAACGTTATTTTTCCAGATTTTTCATTTCCAAGCCTAATGCGTAGTTTCGATTGCACGAGTCCAAATGATGAAAAGGTTCTCTCAATGGACGCGGTAGACGCAACTGCAGTAAGCAATTGTTCACATAAAGCCAGGAAGTCTTTTTATTTGGCCAATCCTCATCCTCAATAACAATTCCTTTCCACCACACCATAGGAAGTGTATTTTTAAACTGAGATCCAAATACAAATTTGGGGAATGGTGTTGATTCAACTAATAGGGCCATTACAAATGGAATGAAGTCTGCATTAATTTTACTTAAATAAGCATATGCTTGTTATCTTTGATAGTTACTCAAACGTTTTCCAAAAAATCGATGGTCAAGCATATTAGCTAAGTAATGTGGAGCATCTAAAGCCATGTCCCTCCTTCGATAAAAATACTTTTTAATGTTAAAGGGTTGCTCTTTAAGATCCAGTTCCAGTTTATGCCAAATTTCAGCTACAACGGCAATAGTCGCTTTATCCCTTTGAGCTCTGTCTAAAGCGACTGCTATTGGCTTTAGGTGACTTAGCATATGTTCAGCATTCGTTACAATGTTTTTATGATTTTAGTTATGTCAGGATCTATGTCATTTTTGTGATCTTGACATAGCTGCACCAGCTTACCTCGATTTTCTAAGAACGACTTGATGACATCGGTCATCGTGTTTCAACGAACTTTTTGGGGTAAAATAAGTTTTTTCCAAGTGTGTCCTCTAAATAGGGGATTCCTAGAAGCAAACCCGAAACAAATTCGGAGAATTAAATATGTACCAAGCCAGTAAAATTACTAAATAGTGTTACCAACCGTAATACCAACCCAAACCATACAAAACTTGGCAGTAAATTAAAATTTATTTTTCAATAATAAATATCATGATATATATCGAGCTATAAATATCATTGATATATATCGTGATATATATAATGATATATATCAGTGATATCTATCATGCCAACCCTGGACTTAAGCAATAAATACTTTTGAAAACCTTAAGTTTACAGTGTGTTCACGAATGCAGTTAATTTTACTTAAAAATTTGGTATTTTGATTTTTTTTTAAATTTCTTTGTAATTTAATTTTGTATAGTGGAAAAAGGTTAGAGAAATTATTTAACCTAAATGTAGTGTTCCACAGTGGCGGCTCCTGGTAAAAAATTTAAGGTGTTTTGTTTTATTATAATTTTTGTACAACTTATTTGAATTTGAGCTTAACCCTATTTTGGATATAATTTGATTATATTCAGATACGCCCATCGGTAATGGGGACTTCTAGGTGTCAATTGTCGAAAATCAATCTTTGTTCTTGCCAATAAACCATATAAAACTTAAATTGTCTTTTACAGCAAATAACCGAGTTGTCGAGAATGAGTTCGAGTGCCAGTTTTAGTAAACTAGAAAAAATCGACCCTAAAGATTTGGATATACTGATAGGAGAAATAACTTTAATGCATTTTCGCTGTGAAATTTACATTAAATTCATTCAGAGAAAAGTTACGGTAAGTCGTTGGAATTGTACTGGTAAAATTATCTACTACACCTTTTGGTAAAGGAAAAAATGAGTAACTGTAATTTGTACGCAATATTCTGGGGTGAAAGTTAAAAAAAATGGTGAAACGTCCATAATAATAATATATAATATAGAGGATCCTGCAATAGTGCGTCAAGCTTCTTTAGCTACTGTACGCATTAAGGAATTTCATTCATATGCAGACTTGTACTGTATCATAGGGTGTTTTTCAGGAAAATATTTTTTCATATATAGGGTGGCCCAAAAAAGTGTGATAACAAAAAGCTGTATTTTTTTAAATGGAATACCCATTATATTATTTCATATTTAGGTTCGTATTGAAGTTCTGTATAATTGCCTAAAATTTTATTTATTTTGCATTGGTAGTTTAAGAACAATAAATTAAAAACTAAAAAAATAAAGTTTCAAAAAAAACGATTTAAATTCAGTTTTTAAAACTTGACATTTGGTGAGATTTATGACAAGGGGTCTAGAGATATTATAAATATTATCTATTTTATACAGGGTGCTCACATGAAAGTTTCAAAAACTACACATTAAAAATAATTTTTCTCAACTTTTGTGCAATCAAAGAGACTTTATTTTGAACCTAAATATGCAATAAAATACTAGGTGTTCTCTTTAAAAAAATACCAATTTTTGTTATCACACATTTTTGGGTCACCCTGTATATGGAAAAATATTTTCCTGAAATACACCCTATGATACAGTCTACCTCTGCATATGAATGACATTTTTAACTTAATTCGTATAGGAGTCTAAAACACTATTGCAGGATCCTGTATAAAAAAAAGAAAGACGTTTTTTATTTACCATTTTGTGACATTTTAAGAAATAACCTGACTTTCCAATTTTTAGAAAATATTTGAGGATTTTTTAAAAACTTTTATCCAAGGAATTTTGCACTAATTTTATAGCAGAAACTGTCTAGAAAGTTGAAATTTTCTTAAATTCATTAATAAAAAAATGTCCCATAAGTGTAATGTGGCCCTTACTGGTGACACTATATTTTTTAACACGAATTTATTTTAGGCCGACATTGAGGTTGGTGTCTCTGAAATAGAACAAAAAGAAAAATTAACGAAAACCCTGGATCAACTCCTCCTCAATAGCGAGTTGTGTCAGTCTAAGCACGATCTCTTATCGCATTATTTAAGGTTAGAACAATATTTTATGGAAGAATCTGTTGGGAAAGCTGTTAATATGGATTCGTTAGAACCTGGTCAACAGACATCGAGTATGGTTGACGATACTTTCTTTATAATAAGAAAATGTATAAGGTTAGTTAGGTCGCGACACCCTGCTTTTTTTTTACAGAGAATTTAGGCAATTTCGTATTTTAATTACAAAATTAGATCTATTAAAAAATTGTACAAAAATTTATGTTACGATATTTCTAGGCGTTCAGTTTCAACGGGCAGCCTAGACGGCATCTGCGTGACTATCAACAACGCCTGCAGAGTTTTAGAGAATGACTATTGCGATATTTTAAAAGCAAGGTTGAAACAAGGATATCCCTCTGGTTACTTAGATCTAACTCAAGCTTACAATGTTCTCCATAATTCCATACAGCAGGGAAGATTGCAGCCTGGAGATACGGAACAATCCCGAACGGCATTTATTGTAAGTACAATATTGTAAATATGACCCTATACTTTGAGTATCAATATATAAAGAGAAACAGTTCTTTGGAAAAATTTGACAACCCTACGTTTGAGTTGGTTTGGCCGCCATTGTGGAGTTGTTCGTAAATCTATCGTATTTAATGTAGCGTTTGGACGACAGAGGTCGCTAAATCATTAATTTTAAGTGACAGTTTTGCCGCACATTTTATTTTGTCAGAAATTTTAATGATTTGTAAAATTTTAGAGAGATTTTGTGGATTAATTTTGATTTTTTCAATTTATGCAGTTTCTGTCTTTCTTGGTAGCTATTTATTTATTATTTTTGTGCCGTTGAGGTTCTTTAACGCAAGTACAAGTCACAAGTAGGTATATGGTGTATTACACAAAGGACACGATATATGTAACATACATCAAAATAAATATCAAACAATATCCAAAATTAGGAAAGTTAAATTTATATCAATCTCACATTCAAACATATACAAACAAACTAAATAATGATGATGTGGCGTGCGTATGTAAAAGATATTAAAGTTTTTATGCAAATACAATGCGCATATTTGTATATTTGTTTGTCTAACCCTAAAAATGTGTAGTGATAGTACATCACGAAGCAGTTTGAATGTGTTTCCCTGATTGTGATTTCATATTGCCGCAAGCGACGACCGAGCCGAAGAGCTGTCGACAATGATTATCTCTTTTTAAAGCATGTATGTTTGTTTCACTCTTGGTTTTCAATACATTTAAATAAGTTAATTTAAAAAACAGCAGAGCCTGTGTTTTGCTATATATTGGGGAGTTTTCGCATGACACTTCGCACACACAATCATGATGAAAGATAATTTTTTATTTGTTTTTATAAATTAATTAATTAGGTGGATTAATGACCAAATGACCTTAAGGACAAGCCGCGCCTGATGCGATAATGAAAAATTGGTTTCTGTGTTATTAAACTTTCAAAATCAAATAAAAGGAGTGTTACGGAATCCGTATAATTACCTATATAATTATTAATATCATATTTTGTTAAATATATAAAACCAGTAGATAAGTTAATTTAGTACCCCTTTGTTATAGGATGGGTATCGATTGTGCTTAGTCATCATCCAAATATTATTCCTTTTTGTTATGATTCCGATGTTTAAACGTATGCGAGTATGTTACAAAATATGAGTCACGCTAAGCAACCCTTTTTTGTTAGAAGTTATTTTTTGGCTGTAAAGTGGAGAAATAGATTAATTTCAATTGTTGACCAAGCAACAGCGTTTTATTTTTCCTCCGTCGTAATTGGTTATATAATGTAATTCTTTCAAAAATATTCAGTAGTATACTGTTTTTGGGATAATTGAAGTAAAAATAAATGATTTAAGGCAAAATATAAATGGGAGAGGATAAGCGGTGATAAATTAATTATTTTTTTAATGTTTAATGGTAGATTGGTTACTTAATGGACATTATGGTCAATATACAGGGTTATTCAAGCTATTCGACACGACATATTATAGCTAAATTGTTTGTGTTGGATACATTTTTTTTCTGGGTGAATAGGGGCCTATGGATGTACTTTTAAAAATTATTTTCAAAATGTACAGGTTGTCCTACATGTCCCACATGTATTTTCTTTTTCAAACCAAATTCAGACTGGAGTATAATAACCGATTAAGTTTTGTGTCACACTTATAATAAATTTAATAACTTGTACAGGGTGTCCAAAAAGTACAACTAAATAATTACAAATTTGAAATCGTAATAACTTGCTTAAATTAAATATAACACCCTGTATTTTATGTTAGCTGCAGATGTAAAATTTAATTATAGTAAACCTTGGCGAAACCCACTTTTATTTTGATCGTAGAAATCGAAAATAAAATAATATACAGGGCATTTAATTTAAAAGTATACCACTTTGATACTTTTCGTATTTTTGGGACAACCTGTACATTATGAAAATAATATTAAAAATTATATCCACTTAGAAAAAAAAAATGTTTTCCAGTACAAACAATTTAGCATGTCGTGTCGAAAAGCGTGAATAACCCTATATACTAAACTAGAATATATAATAAAAATAATAATAAACCAAATCAAACTTATTTATTCTCGACCATAACGTAAAGCGATGCATCTATGCCGTGAATTCTATACTTGGAAATACAATAAATAATAAAACAAATTGAAAATATACATAATCCAAGCCAAGCGTAATCTACCACCGTGATTCACTTGATCGTGCAGCGAGTAAAGATCATTACGACTAACAAAACTAGGCAACAGTGCTTTCATTTAGCCGGAAGAGGTCTCGTCTGTACTGACTGAATTAATATAAATTAGGTTGACGCGCCTTCTTGCGCCATCTATGAATTTAACTTATCAGATTGAGTAGAACTGGCTCTGTGAAGTCTCTTTATATATTGATACTCAAAGCCCTATATCTTTATGTGTCTGTTTAAAGGTTTAAGATGATGATGTTTCTTATTGAATGATAATAGAGTTTTGGCTTTGCATTATCTTTATTTATTTCTAAATCACATCGTTTGAACTGGTAAGTATCACCAGTCGTTTTCAGGTGAATATTAAATAAGTATGGTAGCTATAGCTATTTATTTTAGCGAAATGCACTGAAGCTTAACTGAGATGGTTGCAGTAATGCATTTAATTCGTTCACGGTCCTATTCTATGATTACATGTACTTAACAAAAGTTTCCAGATATTTCTTATGTCTAGAGAGAGCTTACTAAAACAACCTGGGGTCTGATGTATGATGACAGCTTCCTTAAAGTTCTTCTTTCTCCAGGGTGTTTTTTTTTGCAGGATTTCGGCTCCTGTCCATTTAATCTTAGTTCAACGTTGAACCAAGCTCAAACTTCATTTTGTAAAACGACAAGCATTTACAGTGGCTGTCAAAATGAAGTTTGAGCTTGGTTCAACGCTGAACTAAGCTTAAGCCATAATTGTACAATCAAATCTTAGTGACCTCCACTGGATCTGTTAGGATTTGCGCTAAGAACAATATTTTTGATAGTACATAGCTAGTGCCCTCTGCAGTTGTCTTTTGCTCGGGCCATCAACGTATTACCGACTCCTATCCTGTAAAATTGGTTGATACCCTATCTTAGCGAGTAGGTCAGCAGTACATATGCCCTGGTATCCACTTGTTACTGAAACTCAGTTTGGATGTCTTACGACAACTCCATGCCGTTTTTGAGGCACACCAGCAGGATCCAACAGCTTTGAAACCACCTTGACTATTAGAAAATATAAAGTACTAGAGTTTAGACATAAGTAAAATAGAAAGACTTTTTGAATTGCTTACAGGTTTGGGCTTTCTGATAAGTCCTAACAAGGACGAAACAGCCTGTCATTCCCTGTGTACTTTAATGCAAAAGATAGATTAGATAGAACTATGAATTTTACTTTATAAACCCAAAGTTTTTTTAACTGTAGGTAATTGTACTCCAAAGATGAGTATCATCACTGATCATACATTAAAAAAAATTATCAGCCTCTCTTGCACTTGTTATTGGAGTATGCTGGATTCGTATTTGACTGCTCTTTTGTTTCTAGGTTGCCCTAAATAACGCAGATAGCAGTACAGAATATGTCACAGCATTAGTGGACAATATTATGAAAGAAATAGAAAATGCTTGGCCCAACATGAATACAAATGAACGTGGTAAATTGGAAAGCTGTTTGTCAGGAATATCTTCAGTTAGCGCCAGGCTAGGTGAAATTATTGATTTTGGAATTCAACAGTTGCGGTCCACTGCTATTAAACCGAGAATCAACCCATGGGTTGATAATTTTTTAAATGTTAGCCACCAACTTAGTGAGGTAGGTTCAATGTGCATGTTTTTCTCATCCATTTCAGATGCCATAGGCATTTTGCTTACTCTCTTGAACTATCATTAAATATACACCCTCTTTTTCGTAATTGTTACTTAAACAAAAAGTCATTCAAACTTACTAAGGGCCAACAACAGCCTCATTGAGTAATAGCCCCAATGTTTATCCTGGTCAGCTGCCAGCGTTCCAATAAAAAGTATAATTGTGTATTTGTAGTGTGTGGCATTATAGAATGCCCTAATACTTTATAATGTATAGAATACTTAGTCGCAGGATTAAATGACATATGAAACATACTTAATAAATAAAGATATTTTGGAATGAAAAAAAAGCGTTCTCCAGAATCTTATTAACAAATAAATTGAATAATAGCGGCGCTAGAATAGATCCTTGCGGAAACCCCAAAGTTGCCCTAATTTCACTAGAGCTTTGACCACAGCACTCCACAATTTCTATTCTATTTGTCAAGTAGGATTAAAGCAGATTTAATAAATTATTTGAGAATTCAGTGTCGTTCAACTGATCAAGCAGAATGCTGTGTTCAAGTCTATCAGAGGCTTTAGAAAAATCCATATACACAACATCTACCTAACATTTTTTATCCAGTGCTTCCGCTATAAACTGAGTTATGCAAAAAAATTTGAGATGTTTTTTTGACTTGAAAAGTTATCACAAGCAGCATTTCAAAACATTTAGAGAAATTACAAATGATTGAAACTCGTCAATAATTTTCAATGTCGTCCTTGGGTCCCTTTTTACGTATCTTTCGATTTTAGAAGTTTTCCATATGTCAGGAAATTTACTAGTTTTTAGGTAGGTATAAGTTAAAAATGTTAGTAAGTGGTAGGGCAGAAATAATCGCACAATCGCTTAGTAAAAATGATGGAAAATATGGGGGTTGAGCAATATTCTCAGGGTGTTTCTAAGAACACCGTTAGATGTTAGAGTTAGATAAAGAGTTACTTAAAAAAGTCAGTTAACCTAAACAAGATACATCCATAATCAAAACTGAATGTTAGTACCCACTTAAAAAATCAAAAATTTAATTTATAATTACATAAAAAGCAGTTATTTACTAAAAACATCCTAAAACTGCTTCTCCTTTAAAAATACATTTTTTGAGTTGTATAACCCTTTTCTTTCAAATGATAGATATATTATGTTTTTCTACTGTTAAATATTCTGGAAAGCCGTGCAAATTATAATGAGCAGTTTTATTAATATCTCGAGAATCAGATGACCTCAACACTCCCCCCCCCCCTTTTTTTATTAACTCAGATATGCCTGGCGTACTATTTAAAGTACACCTAAAAAACAAGTCGAAACTAGCAAAAACGATCGTTTTATGGTGCCGTACAGGTTAAGGTAACTTCTAACTTCAGTAAGTTGGTATTAGTCGTTGAGAGTGAATTTGTTGTTGTTTTCTATCTAAATATTGTTGTGGCGTTACGAATAAAAACAAGAATTTCTTAGAATGACCGAATATGGAATCCAGTTTGCTAAGTAAGTAAATTTTTTTAAATTCTAACAATGTGAAAAAAAAATGTTTGCTGGTTTTGATTATAAAAATAGTTGTTAGTTTCAATACATTTTCAAGATATAGATAATTTTTTGTTATAAAGCTTGTAAAAACGATTTTTATTTTAGTGTAGGTACTATATATAGTACGCCAGGTAAATAACCTACTATTTTTTTCAGAATTTTTTCCCTCGGGCAAGCAATGGCCATGTTGGAAGATGACGATAATTTAGTGTCAAAAGTTGATAGTGTCACACTAATGCCTCCAATTAACGCTTGCGGTTCCATTACTGATATTGATTCTGGTGAGGAGGACCAGGTTTCGGTAAACAATTTACCAGGTTCACAGTTGGAAGCGTCTGCAGAAAAAAACTTTACACAATAACACAATTTCTTCTTCAGACTTTGAAGATAATATTTCATTGGCAGAGTTAGCCCAAAAATATAAAAGTAAAAAACGACCTACCAAAAAGAGAAAAACTAGGTAATGGGTAAATGAGAATCTTACGCCAAATACTCCTAATATATTTGAAAATAATGTCGCTAATGAGACAAAAACTCCACTTGAATGGTATTTAGATTATTTTTGATGATGAACTTTTTACACTTATTACACATGAAAGAACCCGTTATGCTTCACAGAAAAACAACCACCAAGAAATACTGAAACAAGAAGTTAGAGCATTTGTTGGTATACTTTTACTTAGTGGTTATGTGCCAATTCCTTGTCATAGGATGTTCTGGGAACGTGAAAGAGATGTAACGTACTAGTTAGAGAAGCACTTACTAGAGATAAATTTGGATCAGTGAGATAAGTTTGCAAAAGTAAGACCACTATTCAAACACCTCAACAAAAAGTTTTTGGAAAATGGTATCGTTACGCAGATGTACTCTGTAGATGAGGAAATGGTTCCATATTTTGGTCGCCTAGCGTACTATATATAGTACGGCGTTTTTTTTGTTTTTTTTGTAACGATAAAAATATGAGTTCATAAAATACTCTTTTTTATTAACATTTTTTATGCATTTTCAACGAAAAATCTGTTTTTTCCTGGCTTCCTTTTAGGCATATCTGGGATAATTAATCTTGTCATTGTAAATCCCAACTGTCGACAGTATTGAAATACTTTCCACTAAAACTCTGTGTGTAATAATACTAGACGGTATTATTCACAGTAAATGGTTACCCGTGCGTCATAAAATCGTATGAATCAAATCAAAGAAACATGGTGGGAACAAAGTTTAATTTCATAAATGTTGTAATAGATGGGTCTAATGTTCCTAAAAGTTGTTTAAAGTTTTCAATCAAAAATTTAGGTCAAGTACAAAACCAATATTATTCATACATTTAATAGATTGTTCAAAGGCACTATACACAATATTTTTGTCAGCAAAGTATACATGAATATTTAATTTTTTAGCATATCTTTATTTAGAGGACTTTAGCCACCACCGTAATTTTTTTCGCCACATAACGTTAGAAGTATTTTTACAATAAATAAAAATAAATAAATAAGTTTATTTTCGGGGGTAAGTGCACAAGTGCATCAAAATTACCGGTAATTTTTGAATGAAATGGGTTTTTTTATAATCGCAAGAGTTTGTTTTCATATTTTCGCGAAAAAGCCCGACTCCGCAGGAGGAGGGCATTTTCGTAAAATATGAAAACAAACGATTGCAATTTGTAAAAAAAACACATTGAATAAAAAAATTATCTGGTTATTTTTATGCACGAGTGTAATTTATTTGAATATTTCCCAAATTAATTAAGAACTCGAATCAAGTAAATTTAAATATTTTATTTAACAGAAAATACTAACAATAATACTCAATAAGATGACGTTAATTGTCAGAATATTACGTTTTTTGACGTTTGTTAACAATAAAATCCCGCTTTGACGTTTCGTCAACAATATAAACTTGCGATGCCATTTTCGATTTCTGGCAGTGCTGTTTTCGCTGTAATTTTGCGAAAATTGCATTTCTCTTATGGGAACTTTAACATATGAGGGAAATATTCAATATAATAAATTTGTTTATTTATTTTCCTTAATAAACTTCTTTTTTGATCCCCCGAAGACGTGCTGGTTAGGGGCAAATCTTAATATTTTAAATTATAAATATATGAGAATATTAAAATATTTTGTTTAAATATTTGTTAATATTATATAAAAGTTAAATTGCAAATAAAAACGTTTAAGTATATGTATATAAATATAAACGCAGTTTTTTGAAAATATAGTTATAATAAAATTCTGAAAAATATATAAGTAATTCATAGCAATATCAATTAAAACATTTCCAAAAATATTTTTAAATTATCCGTTTCCATCAATATCCATGCTTTTATTTCGACTTTATATTTTTTTAATGAAATATATTTTTAATTTTTGTTGGTAAATCGTTTAAATAAAAACATAAATATTTGAAACTTTTTCGTCCTATGGACTTATTTATTTTAGGTTTTATGGTTATTTCATTTTTATACGTATTATAAACTACTTGACAAGTTAATGGACAAACTTCAAAAAATAATAAAATTAAATAGTCAAATCAATCTGCAACTCTTCCTTTCAATTTTTTCTCTGTCTAGCACGTTTCATTGGCAACGACGTATTGCGCCATAGAATAGTGCCCGGAAAACTGTGGGTTATGGTTTTATTCACCTTTATTATTATAATAAATAAAGATGGGGAGTTGTAAATCACTTTGTCGCTTAATCGTTGAGCAATGACGCGCGAGTAAAGAACCACTGTGAATACTGTATGTAAAATTCAATTCGAACGGCGTTAACAACTTTCGTACTTTTTTTTTTAGGATGAACTATCTGCTTACGAGGCTGGTGAATCATTTGTCCAAACATTGATTATGAACTTGGAAACGCTTTTATCATCCTTCAAGGAAATTTTAAGTTCAAATAATTATGATCAATTCATTCAAGTACTGACGGCAGAAGTGACACAAAGATTAGAAAAAGTTATTATGAAAAGCCAATTTAATAGAGTAAGTATTATACTTACTTAGTAATCTTTTATTTAGTGTAAGTCTTATAAAACAGTAGGTGGTTACATCAAGGAAAACTGCTGCTTGTTTCCTCGTATGGTCCTTAATCTGTACTATTTCTTTAAAACTTCATCGCCGTATCAAAATCAAACTTTTTTTCCCTCATCCAAATAAAATATGACCCCTGAGAAATAACGTTTACATGTCGTATTTTGGTTTCAATTTTTACACGAAAATAAACCTGGGTGGAAAATTTTCCGACGTATGTACGTCTAGAAAGTATTCGGAATTTTAAATTACATGAAACTTTTTTTTATATAGTTCTGGGCCTCTAAAATTTGGGACACATTATATTATTTTATAATTCCCTATTCAATTCCACATATTATATTTCATATGTCTAAATTGAATTGTTTTTGAGATTGACGTTTAAAATATGGCATTTTCGGACTTTGACAGGCTGTAGTATTGGAACGGTGCATCTTAGAGAAAAATGGTTTTTATCTTCCTGTCATAGTTTTTATTTTTCTACCTAAAAGTTACAATTTTCAGTTTAACTTGATAAACCGTAATACCTGTTTTTTGGTTTAACATGTTAAATCATCATAAAATACAACTTTAATGAATAAAATATGAATTTTTACGCTCATTTTTAGTGAAAGTAAATGAGGTATATTACAGAAATACTAATTTTTGCCGTTTATTATAAACATTTTTTAAAAAGCTGATTTAAAACGGTTTATTTCAAAAACCCCGTACATAGATGTTAACATGGTAACCACTACACACAAATAAAATCTAATTGTCAAAGTGACACCTACAACAGTTCACCGGAGCGTGGCTTTCATTTTTGATTTCGTTCAGAGTCTGATACAAATGTCTTCCATAGATAATTTCTCGGACGATGAGCTTCCAGGAGATATTCTAGAAGCTGCAAGTGTCGCAAATTTGGATTTGCTACCAAAAAAGTCATTAGTCAGATATGGAAAACAATACGAACATTTTGTTACTTGGTGTGAAGCGAAAAATGTAAAAGCACCAAGAGAAGAAGTATTTTTGGCATATTTCTTGGAAATGTCTGAACTTTGGAAGCCAAATACCTTATGGTCTCGATATTCCATATTAAAAAGTGTAAGATTTAGATATTAATAAATACTATAAAGTTACTGCCTACATCAAGAGACAAAATGTAGGTTTTCGAGCAAAAAAAACGAAAGTTTTTACACAAGAAGAGATTGCGAAATTTATGAAAGAAGCAGCTGATGAAATTTACCTTTTAATTAAAGTGGTAACCATTTTTGGATTTGCTGGTGCCTGCCGCCGTGAGGAGCTAACTAAACTTACCATTGACGACATAGACGACACAGGAGACGTTATAATTGTCACAAGGACTCATAAAGGACTCCAAAAACCATTCTGCTACATCCTTTGTAATAACTAAAGAAGCCAATAATGAAAGTTTTCTAAATCTATACAATATGCAAACTTACGTCCACAGCAAACTCCACACCGCCGATTTTCTTTGAACTACAAACATGGAAAATGCAGTACCCAATGTGTTGTAATTAATACCATAGGAAAACTGCCCTCCAACATTGCAGCTTATATAGGATTCAAAAATCCAGAATTATACACAGGCCACAGTTTTAGACGTTCCTCAGCCACTCTACTGGCTAATTCTGGCGAAGAAATAACAAACATTTAATGTTTAGGAGGATGGAAATCCACGTCTGTTGTCGAAGGCTACCTGGAGGAATCCATCACACAAAAAAAAAGACATGTCTAACAAAATTCTCAATTTCAATATTCTATCAAATTTGAGCTGTAGTTTAGAAGCGTGCGTCCTCATCTTCAAAAACTGAACAGTTTCCCAGCAGCGTAAACAACAATACCTCTTTCTTTGCGACCATCCGCTCATCAGGATCAGTTGGCTTCGATGGCTTCAACCTGTCTGGCATCCGCAATCAATTTGCATAGTGCATCAAATTGTACTTTTGATATTAATATTATTAACAAGTAGAAATTAAATCTGTGTTTGTTTTTCAGTTAAATACTGACTGCTTACCCGAACTCCGCTTCGAGGCGTTCGGGAAAGTGGCTCTTTCCGCACTTGTTAGGATAATAACTATTCCCACACCCACATAGATCCTTTCCATTGGTGAAAAATACTCAATAATTTGCTAAGTAACAAATAAATCTGTTATTTTTACTTTATTTCAGCTGGGAGGATTGGTGTTGGACAAAGAAGTAAGATCATTAGCAGGATACATTACGGCAGGCACATATTGGTCAGTCAGAGATCAATTTGCCAGACTGACGCAGACAGCGACAATACTAAATTTTGAACAAATTGATGAAATAAATGATTATTGGGGAAGCACTGATGGTGCTATTACTTGGAGACTAACTCCTACAGAAATTAAAAGTATTTTGAATCTAAGGTAAGTACTTACACAACATTACATGTCAGTGGCGGCTCGCGGACACCGAGTATGGGAGGGCGCAGACTTAGGTACGCAAGAACGAGTGCAATGTCTGAAATACGTGACTTACAAATTCATATTGAAAATATTTGTTAGAAAAACTGGCTAAGAGGTGATTCAAGTTTCCTCATTTTTATAGAAATGTATTTTATACCAGTTCGTGCTCAATTGGAATCCATTCCTAATGCAGTATTGTAAAATATTAAATACGGGTAACAGAACAATACATTTCAAATTGCATATCCACACATCTAGTTATTTTTTGCACAACTATTTTTAGAAAAACGGCGTGTAAAGGTTCTATTTTCTGCCACTTTCATAATTTGGCATTGATTTCATTGCAAAATTCTTTATTTTTATCAAGTGGAGGTAGTACCACCCGGGTTAGGGTGAATTTATGGGTTTTGTCTATTGTTATCCATTCACAAACACTGAAAATGGTGTGCCAAAGGCGTGTATTATATACCATTGCGCTACCAAAAAAAACTGGGACAGCAAAATTGTTGTTGTAGAGTAGCTCCTTGACTATAATGGCCAGGTTATACCTCAACTAAACTAAACTTAACTTAACTAAGCTAAGATAATTAAGAAATTAAAATACTACATTCATATGGAACCATTTATACATACAATTAAGGAATTAAACTAAACTAAGAAGTTGGTCAACTTTTAACTTTCTTAGTTAAGTTTAGTTGATTCGGCAATTTTCGTGCGACAATCGGCATAATCCGTGATTTCCGTCATTCAATAAGTGAATGATTGAAGCATAAAGAAGAATTTTTGATTTCTGCACGTAACCCTAAATTTGTGAATTTGTGTTGACAATTGATTTATCTTTTCAATTATTAAGATTATTTTGAATATGGTGATTAACGACGCAAGTTTAATCGAGTTGGTGCAATAGGGGAGCACAATAAGCCACTAGGCTGCAGTGCAGGAAGCTTGGGCCGAACGCCCGACCCCCGCCTTTGCCAACCAACCAAACATTTTTAAAAAAGCTTACTGCAGGGTACATATCAGACGTTCCGCTGCTGTTATTTAATTCCTTGTTGTGGGTAACTTTTTTAATTTACTATCAACCAACTTTAGTAGGTGATAAAACATAGTTAGGGTCATTCTGGTGTATTTAAAGAAGTATTCTTGGTCATGGTCTACCATCGCCTTAATCAAATTATGGAACATTCCGCATTCTCTTCGGAATCTATTAATTGGTCTTACTCCATACCGTCTAATCCGCTGTGTAGATTTTTTTTTAAATAGGTAGGCTGTCATCACCATGCACAATAAAAGAATAAATATATTATTTTCGTTCATCTTTGAGAGACTACAAAACAAAGCAAACCGATAAATCCGATAATAAGAAAGGTTAGGTTAGGTGCACTTTCTTCTTCTCTTATTGTGGATATCATTAGGTGGTCGAGTTGAAGTATAAACACTGCTCTTTTTTTCTTAATTTAATTTATCTAGTTTAGTTCCAATTTAGTTTAGAGAGGTATAACCTGGCCATAAGGAATATGTAAAATCTATTAAGGAAAGGTTATCATTGTTGTTATATTAGTTGTCATGGAAGTGAAAAGGTTTAACACCAAAACAACTATACGACATTTTTAGAAATACGAGAAAAAATGAAAATACGCATATTTAGTATTTTAAAATATAACAAAAATAAAACAAGATTTTTTAATATTATGTTCGTATAAATTTTAATTTCAATCATATTTAAACCTTAATATAATGTTTATTAATATTAGGTTGTTGCACCGTTCTTATCGATTAAGGCTTGTAAACGTCGTGGCATACTTAACACTAGGTTTCTCGTATACTCTTGCGTTATTGCATCCCATGCTTGTATTATCCTTTGGCTTAATTTATCCCGAGTTCTAGACTAGAAGTTGTGTTTATACATAAATTTTGTCATCTCACCCCAAACGTTTTCAATTGGGTTGATATCCAACTTTTCGAAGGCCACGGCAGAACACGAATTTTGAACTATGCGGGATTTATGTATAGGAGCATTATCTTGTTGAAATATAAAATCTTGACCATATACTGCGTTGACAGATGGTATCATAACTTGGTTTAGCATGTTGCAATATATTGTAATGGTGCATTGAGCCTCCCCTGCACTATTTGGCAAACTCCTGGGCCCCTTGCACTATATTACTTACTACTTGTATATCTTTCATCGTACCTCGTACCAGAAGGCCTATAAACGCGGATTTTCCATTATTGCATGATTGAAAGGTTTTTTCATCGGAAAATATTACGGTTCCCATATAATACCTTCTACTTAAATTCTACTCTTTTCGGTTTGTTTGCTTCGGTCAAAAATATTTTATTGGCAGCACAACAACTTTTTATATCTGAATTACGAAATCTTCTACGTGCTGTATTTTCCGAACCAGAAAATGTGTTTCTTCTTTTATTGCTGTTTCGAAGGGATGATCTTTTAAAAAACTAATTAGTTCTATATCTTGACAGTCATTCGAAATTTTGGGGCGACCAGAACCTGCTTTTACATTCTGCAACGTTGTGCTTAGCCAACAACACGGTATTTTTGCTAATCTCTAATTCATCTGCGATGTTTCTTATGTGATGCCCATCTCTCAATCGAGCGTAAATGATCGCTTTTTGCTTAGTGGTTAACGCGGGCATTTCAAAAAATATTTCTTTTAACACGTCACTGTCAGTCACAAAATTAAATTAATTTGACAACTTCAAAACAAGCTAATAGTCTGGGAGATTAAACTACATTTTGCTGTCCCAGTTTTTTTTTGGGCGCAATGGTAGGTATCATTATAAAAAAATACAAAATACATTATACAAAAATTAAATTATTCATCATAATATCATAATATTCCTCGTTATCTGAGGAACTGTCATCTCCTCTTGACGTTATAATTAACGGTTCGGCGTCCGATTGATCAGGTGGTCAAGATCCCACATTTTCTCCTATTTTTTAATGACATGAGGGACTGCTTTTCGCCAGTTCTCTGATGTCACTTTCTTAATGGCTTGATCAAACAGTAGCTTAACGTTTTTCATTTTGTGTTGTGTCTTGCTACAAATCCTTTCACTTGCACCAATATAAGTTCTAGTAGGATTTAGTTTGCAATGATATTGCAGTGTGCGCAGCAGTTACACTATGTTTTTCAACTGTATTTTCCACAGCATATTTCATAAAACGATGTTTGTGTAAATGTGCTATAGCAATAATTCCTTCCTTTATCAAATTATCTTTTTTTTTCTTTGGTTAGTTATCATAAATAATTTAATGCACAAAATTTACGTGCGCCTATTGCCGACACCGAAATTGAGCCTCAAATGGGTAGGGAAACCAACGAGCCAGCGCCGAAGACGAAAATTTTTTTGGGGTGCCACGGCCAAAAACCCCTTTTTTTAGACAATCAAAAGTTCAAAATAAAAAAATACATACATTTAAAGAAACTTGTAGTGAGTTATACAAATACACTAATATAGGTAATATAAAACAGATAATATATACTTGTAAAACAAAAAATTCTTCATGAAATAAGCATAATTGAGCAAAAAAATACTAAAAATAAGGTATATTTTTTATTTATTGAAAAAACAAAAATTAACCATAAACTTTAAGCACAACATATTTTTTTGCTAAAAACTAAACCGTGATTCGTCGCCTTTTTTGACAAAATATATTGATTATTTCATATATCAATGTGGATTTTTTTATGAATACTTATTAAAGCTGAACTTGTTGTACGCTCTTCACCCGAATGATTTCTCAGTTATGTTTTTAATCTTTTTAAAGTGGAAAAACGTCTTTCTGCTGAAGCTGTAGTTACTAGGAGGATATTTTGTTATTTTATTTGGCGCGTTATTGATAGCGTTGCCGTCAAAGATTTTTTATGTTGCCCAATTATATTTATATCTTCTTTTTTTGGATTTCGCCCCCCCCCCCCTTCCCCACTGGCTACGCCACTGACTTTACCTAATTATTATAAAAGTAAACATGACATTTTTTTATTTCAGGACTGACTTCAAATCGGAAGATATTAAGCGGTTACGTTTGTAGAAGCGTGTCGAAGCTTTTTTTTTTGTAATCTTAAACGTTATTTAATTCTGTAATATTTAAAGATCATGTTGTACAATATTGTTATTAATATAATAAATTTTATACTTTACGCCCAATTACGCTGTTTCTATTCAACTTCCCAAGAAAACACTGGTATAAACAATACAATTAATTTTTATTTTCAATACTTGAGAACTATATAAATAATACCCTTTCAAGACGTTTAATAGGGTTTGTTTTCATTGCTTAATCATCACTGAATAAAAAGCTATTTTAATGGCTGCCTTCATTAAGCAATGGAAAACTCGGCCAAAAACAAAATACAATATTATATCGAATTAATATTGACAAAACAGGTAAAAGATAAAAATATATAACAAAGTCTAATAAAAATAAAATTCTAAACTATGTGTTTGATCGACTAAAATGTAACACTGGTCAACGCAATTTTTGTGCCCGAATGGTTAAGTGATATTGCCTAAACCTTAAAACAATCTTTCCTTAATAATCTTGCTGAAACATTCCATGGAATTCAGTAACGGACTCTGACTATGGTGACATTTTGCAAACCAACCAAATCCCTATAAACGCTATTTTAAACGTGATTTTCTCGGAATCCACACAAACAATTTTGTTAAAACCTATTTCATATTCAGCAGCAAATAATTATTTCCAGCGAATCGATAATCCGGTTTCAGGTATTAGCCAGTGCGAAGATTTTCGGGCCTGAAACATCGATTAGCGGGATTTTGTTGACTTGCAAAATGTCACCAATATTTGAAGGCTACACGAAAAAAAAAGTATATTTTTTGATTTTGACTGTTTTAATTCTGCTATCATGAATAACTCTCTTATACATTACAGTGGCATGCATACAATTAGGGAAAAAGCATCGTCTACCCTGGGAACAATGAAACAAACACAAACTAAAATGATTTCTTTTTATTTAACTTTTTATCCGTGTAATATTAGGCAATATTTCTGTGTATGTCAAGGACAGAGGCCGAAAAGTTAATCGTATATCATTGAACATCATTTCCACGAATGCATTAGTTGCCGACTAATAGTAAATCGGATCGCTGTATAAGTATCCCGTCCGAAAAGCAGAGATTTTACAATATATTAGCCCTTTATGGGAAAGGAAAAGCACTGCTTTTATACGAGTGGAAGTGAGCGAGAGAGGTGGTATGCAGAAAGCTAGAAAGAGATGCAACAAATACTTGAGACGTGAGCCTCAGTCAGCCATCCGCCCACGTTTGTTAAGTGCATTGGTGTCAATTTTCAAGTTTTGTCGTAGGTAAGATCATAATTAGTAACGTAAAATAAGAAATACTTTAATGATGATTCAGATCATTTTTGCTAGAAAGTATCTTATATTATAATTTACATAATAATTGTCCTTTTTTTTAGCAAATGAGTTCAATCAAGTGGATGATAGATTAAAAATTTGAATAAAAAATGCATGTGGATGAAATTTATTTATAACAATATTAGTGTTTTCGCCCTTTGTTTACTTTTTCTATAAACGTCGCGCGTCGCCGTCTGTTGCCAGAAAAAATTTAGAAGCTACGTACACGTAATTTAAATGTAGTGGCGTTGTCAACTGTGTTGAAAATTTTTAAAGTCAATTGTGTGGAAATTAAATTTTTGCCTACCCTGTTTTAAAGGGCTTTGCACGCCACTGACACATCTATATGACTGACATTATCTATATATTATAGCAACTATCTTTCTAATAGAAGTTATTTGTACATTATTATAAAAGTTAAAAGTCTGTTAATAATCCAGTTTAAAAAAAATCATGACAGCTTGTTTTTCGTAAGTAGCGCGACTTAGCATGGTACTTTCATGTGTGCGTATTTTAAAATGACCTAGCTTCTTTTTCCCTGAATATATGCAAGACTTGAAAAGCATCTGAGTTTCCTACAGGCCGCTTTACAGTTTGCAATTTTTCTTTCACGCAAGAAAAGATTGCCCGGGAGTATGCGCAACACGAGGCTAGTGATCAGCTGGCGCAATTTGTATTGCTTGCAAGAAATATAATTCCGACCCTATTTTTATTGCAATTGCACGGACAATTCTGGGGATTTTTTGGTGATTTATGACACAATAACCTTAATATAAAAATCCCTGACATTTGTTTATGTTCTTTTTAACCTATTACGTTTTGTTTTGTGTCCTGTAATGATGTCATGTTAAAATGAATTCACAAAAAGCGCCGGTAAGTCCTACCCTAATGTCTTTTTATGTTGGTTGGCAAGTGGTACATCACCTACGACCTTGGCAAGTCATTGCACGCTGTAAAACGACTTGAAATTTTTATTGACGCAATATTAATTGCTGCAAGACAACTTGCGTGAAAGAAAAATTGCAAACTGTAAAGCGGCCTTACGAGATGGCGCCGTTACTTCAATTTGAATCAAATTTGACTTCAGCCTGTTTTCCTTGTATATCCGTCATTGATGTCTTTCAACTAATCATTATTAAAGATGACATATTATGGTAATAACAATTAGGGAATCCAAACCACGTGATTCAATATGGCGGTTGGCTGGTAAAAAGCATTGAGCCACCCGTTAAATGTCACCAGCAATATTATTTATATAGTCACCTGCACCAATTACAACGCAGTATTTGCCAGCCAGCCGCCATTTGGACACATCGTTGGATTGCCTAATAGGTTTTTCATAGTTTCATACCAAAGTTATTTCGATATCGTTTTCAGTATCGCAATAAGCTTACTATGAAATCGTATTTATATTTCAAAAAGTAATTAAATGCTTTATTTTTCTAATCTGCTGAAACTTTTAATAAAATATCCAGAACAAAATTAAACATTTGGTAAAAAAACGATGACTTATCAAATTCTCTGTGACCAAAAATAATTTATTAATTTATCAAGGCCACTTTGATAAATAATTTGATACCATTTGAATTACCATTTTTGTATGGGACACCTATTTTCTTTTTAAATATGCATTTTTTATTGAAAAAAATGCAAAATAAAAAGAACAATAGTATAAAGTTGTTTTAATACCGCTATTAGCGCTTAGTTAGAAAACTCACAGCGAGCAGCTCGTTTTCTAACAATAGTGATGAAACATTTCGCGTCCTGGATTGTAATATACTATTAGTAAAACAGTGGAATTTAGTGCCCGTCAAAATATATAGAAATAAACTTAGCGGCAAGCGGTCAGAGTAGCGCGTCTATCTTTTGCAATAAAGTACACAGACGACAAAGGCAACGGGTTCCATGGGGCACAGAGGTAGACAATGACAGGCTGTTTCGTCCTTATTGGGACTCATCAGAAAGCCATAACCTGTAAGCAATTCCCATTGCAGCGAAAATATGTTTTCAAGATATTTTAACGAATAAAAATATGATAAAAACATAGTATCGCCATCTGTTGGCATCAACTCAATGCAAAAGATAGCCATCTAACGTGAAAACATAGATGAACTATAATTTTTTAGTTCAATTATAGTTCATCTATGACTTCTATACTAATATATGGCTATCTTTTGCATTGAGTTGATTCCAACAGATGGCGATCATATTTTTATTCGTTAAAATATCTTGAAAACATATTTTCACTGCAATGGGAATTGCCTACAGGTTATGGCTTTCTGACGAGTTCCAATAAGGACGAAACAGCCTGTCATTCTCTACCTGTGCCCCAGGGAACCCGTTGCCTTTGGCGTCCCTGTGTACTTTAATGCAAAAGATAGACGAGCTACTCTGTCCGCTTGCCGCTAAGTCTTCTATATACTATTAATATTTAAGAAACAGTAACTGTGTATTGTATCAAGGTACAGATAATCTATTATTCTACTTTCAGAAGTAAGTTCTCCATATCTGAAATAAAATAACAACTTAGTTTTTAGTAGCAAGACAGTACTTACAAAAGTCAAAAAAGTGACCATAAAATGCTTATGCAATTGTGCATGAAGCGGTTTCCACATCAAATAAAACTTCGCAAATTAGCAAAGTTTCAAGAGTAACGAAATATACATATTATGTAAGTTTAGAAAAATTGTTTTGTCTCATAACACATAGAACATCTTAAGGTTTTGGCAAAATATTGATAAATAATTTTTCCTACTTTCTAGATATAAACAATAATAAAACACCAATCTTACCTCGGGCACAAAAAAGCTCTTAGTTTTGTTGACCAGTGAATAAATACTTTTTAATTTAAGCCAAGGTAGTGTCCAACATCTAACAAAACCTTCTACAGTCTCTTATTAAAATCATTTAGCATGTCGTATTAATAATAAAAATCAAAATATAGCAACAATATTATTACAGGATTGAAAGTTATAAAAAAAAATATATTAATTGGTTACTTAGTGTCCCGGTAAGGGTTTAAGCTCTTTAATTTGTCTAATTAGGTAAGCCTTTTCGTCATTAAATTGTTCGTCCTCGGCTCTGTCTGTGTGGAACTTCATTAGGAATTCTACCAATTTTTCTTGGTTGCGGAGTAAAATATCCAAGATCGGTTTGGGTTTATTTGGATTTGCTACAAATACCTGAAAAAGTAATTTAATTGGTAAAGATAACGAATATTCTCCAAGGTTAGAAAAGGCGTAATACGCAATTTTAAATAAACTAATATGGGCACATTTGAGATCAGATATTTCAGTCTCCAGCAGGGTTGCGACGATTTATATCATGATTTCAATTAAATTGATTTTTTCAATTTTAATTGTGAATTAAATCAAATTATAAATTGCTGTAAAAACAAGTCACCGAAGCAAATAACTCATCAGGAAATTCAAAAAGAAAGGAAGATAGTTAATTTAAAATGAACTGATTAGATACATCATGTAAGTGTAAAAACATAACTAATCGTCATCAGTCCAGCGTAAAAAATATTCATAAATTACGCTGCATGCTGCCGAAAATTTTGAACAGTAATATACCGATAATACCGCTGTTTTTTACAGGAAATCGATTTTCTGACAAATTTTCACGAAATGTAATTTTTACTTATAATCTGATATGATTCCGAGAGCTTTAGCTCGAGGGTCTTATCTTTGATTATAAGTAAAAATTATATTGAGTGATAATTTTCTTAGAAAATCCAGTTTCGAGTGAAAAAAAAGGTATAAAGATAAGACGCTGCTTCTAGAGGTGTATTTTATTGGATAATTTACTGAACCCGAAACAAAAGCCGTTTGTGATAAAGGAAAATATACAAACACATCATTATGATTTACTTTTAAGTTTATAAACGCGCCACAACTAACAATTAATTAAAAATCCAAGACTAAATCAGACGCGTGGAACGTCAAAAATCAAATTCGCTTGTCATCACGGTTGCCATGAAAACGCCAAGATTTCTTAAGCTCACGTCAAAGCAAAGCACACTGGGTTTAATCTTGCATACCTTTTGTCATAAAACATTTCTTTAAAAATCAAAATTAAGTTAAGTTTATGCCCTAAAATCACCTCAAATACTGTTGTGTATCACTTTTATTTTGTTAGGCGTTATAATATTTATTTATTAAACTTGATTTCTTGAAATAAATTACTGTTTGTTTGACAAAAAGCTACAGGGGTCTTTCGAGCGGACGCCACTGATATTTTTCCATGTGGATATTATTTCTAATTAGCCTGGTCAATTCTGCATAAAAATGGTCTTTTGCGTTTTTCTCGTCAGGCACACCGTTCCTAATTAAAATAATTAACAATTTTTATAAAACAAAATTTTTCATTATGAAAGTCAATAATAATAAATAGTAGAGCTAATTTAATTTATTTATTTTAATTAAGAACAGTGCGCCTGAGGAGAAAAACGCAAGAGACAATTTTTCTGCAGAATTGACCAGGCTAATTAGAAATAATATCCACATGGAAAAATATCAGTGGCGTCCCACTCGCTTCTTCATTAAAGTTTAATAAAATTATTCTATTGGCGATAACGCTGAAACGAACGGAGATATCGAGCTGCGGTTTTAATATTTTTTCTAGCAAATTTCATCTACTTTTCGATTATGGTATCATGATTATACCGTATGATTTATTTTTTCGGAGTAAAATCAAAAAATGTGTAATTATTACAAATTGCTCTAGCATTTTTTTGAGAACTATTATGGACAACTAAATACGATTGGTAAAAGTGCATACATTTCTCTTTCAACCCGGCTTTAGTTTGCTAAAACCGGATAAGTCGTTTATAAGTTACAGCGATTTAAATGATTACACTTTCAACCCCTCTTATTAAAGTCGGTACGCCAATGAGCATAAGACCAAAATGATGGATAAATTGCCCAAGCTTTTTAATGGTGTTTTCAAAGATATACCTTAATGTGGAATTTTCGGAGATATGTAAAATTTTAAAATTGACTTCTCAATTACGCCCCTCTTGCGGCAAAATGCGGAACTTAAAAATTATTTCCAGGATTTTCTCATGGCCACTTTAGTTATCATTTTTTTTTCCTGAATTTCTATGCCCAGTAGTTTCCGAGATATGGCCGCTCCGTACCCTTAACTGATCACGCTGTATATTATGGGTCTAGAACTTCAATAACTTAAATTAAGACAAAATGTAGATAATATTCTGGAAATAATGATTTATTTTTTATTTTTCCGCATAAGTTCATTTTGGACAATTATTTCTATTGGATTACTTTTTAGACTTTGTCATGGTAGTATAATATAAAAAATTTAGAGAACATTGGCAACATTGTCAAGAGTCAAATTATTTCTAGTTGGCTACCAAGTTTAGACAAGATGAATTTGCACATATTTTTTTATTGATGATGGGTTTTTAAGTCTGAAACGTGCTTTTAATGCTAGGTGTGATACGTCGTTGAATTAAAAAGGAGAGGAATTGAAAAACAAAAAAATAAAATTTCTCGACTATTTAAAAAAACAAAGTTGATAGTTTGGAAAAAACGAAACGTCGGATTAAAAATCTAATTACACTAACTTTTAGAGGAGCAAAAATAGTAGTGAGAATGTAAACTTTATTTTAACATATCTCTTTAAATAGCCAGAAAAAAATAAAAAAGAAATCGCGAAAATATGGCTTTTTTCAAATATATTCAGAAGGATTTCGAGTTTTTTTAAAAATACAATGTTGCGGAATTTAGTAGGGCACAAGTTTTTGCTAATTTAACCATCTCTGTATCTTATATAGTTTACGAGATCCCTGTAAAGTGCATCCTTATCTGGGACACCCTGTATATATTTTGTGTACAAATAATTATCCTTTAGCCATATAGATCCATTATAACACAACAACCATTAATCTTATATAGAAAATTTGCCTCAATAAGGAACTGAGATGATGGAATAGTTGGGACATTTTCAATCAACTCATCTCTTCTTTCCTTGTACCCTTTAAGTGTTTATTAGTTCAATGTATCACTTTGCATTCATTTTAAATGAACAGTGTTCTTACTTTAAAAACGTGGAAGGCCTCAAACTGGATATTCCTAGACCGCTCTTTTAACATGTTCATCATAAGTTTTAGGTTGTCTGGATTTGATATATACGTGGTCATTACCTAAAAATAAATAGTAGTATTAATGACTAAGCAATTACAGATAGATTTGTCCAACTTGAGGTATGGAATTTGCTCTTGGGGAAAGTCATGTTGATATCTTATTTTTGTTTTGAGAAAACTGAAATTTTCAAGATATAAAATTGTATTGATGGACAAAATAAACTACTTTGTGTTACAGGTTTAACCGGAAGTGACACAAAAGTGCGATATTTAAATGGGTGCTACAAATTCGTGTGCGTACAAGGGGATCTCCAAAATACGAAGATGGTTAAATTGAGGCAAAGTTGCGTATTTTGGGCTTAATAATTTGGGGAAAGAAAATTGTAATTATTCTAAATGCTTTCGGAAATATCCGAAAAAAACCGAAATTTCTATTTTTGGTTTTCAATTTTTTACGTCTTCATTTTTGACTTGGGAAAAAAACAAAAAACATTTTTTATAGCCGTCTTTTATGTTCTACAAGATAGCGTTATTAGTTTTCAATTCAACGTTTCGTTCTTTAAATACCAACCTCAAGCCAATTTTTTTAAATAGGGACCTTTTAGGGGCTTCTAAGCTTTACAAATTTAATACAATTTAAAGTTTTTGAAATTTTAACGTTTTGTCATTTAATAACACATTTTTAAAATGATCTTTTTATGTCATTACGGTCCTGAACATTTAGAGCCAAACCAAAAAAAAAATACTTCCGATTTGAAAAATTCGCCCATTTTTATTCAAAAAAGCCTGATATTTGATATTTTATAGGAGAAAAGACCAAAAGTCTCGGCCTCAAATATTTTTCTGTCAGTTTGTTTTTGTAACATGTTTCGCCAGAAACTGGCATTATCAGACCGTATAAACAGTAAAAAAATTTACCTTTTCTTTACTCGGGCGCATTAATTTTTTTTTTGTACCTATTACAATAATTCGGTCTAGGGCTAAGGCAAAAAACATAGAACTCAAGATGTTATATTAATAAAATAAATAATATACTAATAAAAAATAGAATTACTTCTCATACCTTAGAAACTTACTTACTTCCTAGTGTATTGTTACGGTAACTCTTATTAAAATAAAACGGCCTAAACGCCATAATCCCGTAAAGTAATTTCAGTTATCCCAAAAATAATTGCCAGGGCCGTAATAGTAAAGAAAGAATAATTTGAAATACTAATGATGTATATTTCCTCTTATACAGGGTGATTTACGGTGGATGGTACGTTAGAAGTATATGACGAACCAGTTAACGAATCGTTTTGAAAATTTGGTTGTTTATATAAACGGACATGCTCTATTTACCTAAAATATTTTTAATGATGCAGTGTTGCCACGTCTACCTAAAATTAGTAGCAACTTCGTTATTTTAAATGGAACACCCTGTATTTTATTAAATTTTTGAACCCTCTATTACTTTCTTAACAACTTTATTTAATGTTATTCTATACTTATCTCTTACCGTTTCTAAGATAATAATTAAATTGCATTTTTTTGACGAAAAACGTTAACTTAAAAAAATGTTGATATTTTTGAACTCTGAAATATTAGAGCCCCGAAAATTGGTGGATGGGTAAATATTACCAGGGGGCTTTTAACCCTATGCCGAAATCTTAGTTGCGATATACAGGGTGGTTTAAAAATACAGTTAATTTGGGGACTTCAATAGGTGACCATAAGTATATTTTTTTAAATGTAACACCCTGTATATTATTACTGATTTAGAAAGCTACTTAAATTGGCTCTTTATTTTTGTATAACATATCTATAGCTAACTAGTCAAGTTTTTGACTTATAAGCCATTATTTGTAAAATTTGCTCAAAAATTTGATTTTTAGTAAGTATGCCATGACAAACTCTTGTTTGACATAAAAATTATGTCACTCTCATTATTGTTGTGGTATTTTATTAAATATTGTCGACTGAGATACTGAATGATTACAAAGCATGGAAGAAATATATTTGAACGCAGTACTTATGAAGTTATTTATTTTATTTGGACAGTGTGATCAAATTATCGCTAGAACATGTATAAAGTTTAATGAAATGTACCCAAATCTACCGCCAATGAACTTAAGGAAATTCTTACGGATCCAGAAAAATTTTACTGAGTTTGGTTCAACTTTAAAAGCCCCAAGAAACTTGCCTCGACCCGTAACTTCTGACGAAGACAACCAGATTAATGTTTTGGCTTATTTTCATGCATTTCCTCAGTCGTCAATACGTTGTGCTGAATATGATTTAGGTCTAACATATTCATCAGTCCAGAGGATTTTAGAACAGCATAACATGCATGATTTTAAATTTACTAAAGTTCAAGCCATGAAGCCTCAAGATCCACAACAGAGAGTTGAATTTTGTGAGATGTTATTAGTGCGCACCCAAGAAGATCCAAACTTTTTAAGTAAAATAATTTGGACCGATGAATCTAAATTTTCAAGGGAAGGGGTTTTCAATAGAAGAAATAGTCATTTTTGGTCAAGAGATAACCCTCATGTCACCAAGGAAGCTGGATTTCAAGAAAAATTTAGTTTTAATGTTTTCTGCATGTTAATGGACAATCAATTAAACTATTTTATATACGACGAGTCATTAACATCGAGAAGCTACTTAAATATTTTAAGAACAGTTGTCGAAAACTTTGTTGATACTCTGCCCCTTGAAGATTATCGAAGCTGTTGGTATCAACTCGATGGAGCTCCTGCACATTGTACAAGAGAAGTTACAGTGGAACTCGATAGACTTTTTGATGATCGTTGGATAAGACGTTTGGGGCCTTGGAATTGGCCTCCAAGATCACCCGATCTCAATCCATTGGATTTTTACTTGTGGGGCATGTTTAAGGAAAAAATTTACAAGTCACCAGTACATTCAAAAGAAGAATTGCTACGTCGAGTTACCCAAGCATTTAGAGAACAAAATCCAAATGAGATTAGATCTTCCACGACTAATGCGGTAAATACCCGCATCTTAAAGTGTTTGGATGTAAACGGACAGCGTTTTGAACAATTGTTAAAATGATCGATTTAATTCTTTTTTATTACAATCCTGAAATAGTATAAATTTCCTTAAGTTCATTGGCGGTAGATTTGGGTACATTTCATTAAACTTTATACATGTTCTAGCGATAATTATATCACACTGTCCAAATAAAATAAATAAATTCATAAGTACTGCGTTTAAATAGTTTTCTTCAGTAATTTTTAACTGAATTTTTAAAGAAAGTGCCATAATTTTTATGTCAAACAAGAGTTTGTCATGGCATACTTACTAAAAATCAAATTTTTGAGCAAATTTTTTCAAATAATGGCTTATAAGTCAAAAACTTGACTAGTTAGCTATAGATATGTTATACAAAAATAAAGAGCCAATTTAGGTAGCTTTCTAAATCAGTAATAATATACAGGGTGTTACATTTAAAAAAATATACTTATGGTCACCTATTGAAGTCCCCAAATTAACTGTATTTTTAAACCACCCTGTATATCGCAACTAAAATTTCGGCATAGGGTTAAAAGCCCCCTGGTAATATTTACCCATCCACCAATTTTCGGGGCTCTAATATTTTAGAGTTCAAAAATATCAACATTTTTTTAAGTTAACGTTTTTCGTCAAAAAAATGCAATTTAATTATTATCTTAGAAACGGTAAGAGATAAGTATAGAATAACATTAAATAAAGTTGTTAAGAAAGTACTAGAGGGTTCAAAAATTTAATAAAATACAGGGTGTTCCATTTAAAATAACGAAGTTGCTACTAATTTTAGGTAGACGTGGCAACACTGCATCATTAAAAATATTTTAGGTAAATAGAGCATGTCCGTTTATATAAACAACCAAATTTTCAAAACGATTCGTTAACTGGTTCGTCATATACTTCTAACGTACCATCCACCGTGAATCACCCTGTATACATCAGAGTAAAAAGTTGCAAAATTTTATAGATCATGGCTACATTACCCGTGGTTATGTGAATAAAAAATTGCAAATACCGGTAAGTAAAAATAATTTAAATTTGAAATATGTAAATTATATTGGCCCTAAAGTTTATAATATGATACCAATACACATTAGGGAAGTTAACAATAAAAAAAGGTTTTCAATTCTCTGCAGGGAATTTATTTTCCAAAATATAAAACAATTTGAAGGGTTATTTTGATTATTGATTATTTTATTTTTTATTTTTTTGTGGTGAGTACTTGAACGTTTTACTGTTTGTAAGTTATAATATAATATGTATACATTATTACAGTATTACAGCTATTTAATTAGCTAGGCGTCTTTAATGATATATTTTGAATAAAATTTTGTATAATAAATTACTAAATTACTAAAAAAAAAAAAAATATATATTTGATGACAAAACGTTAAAATTTTAAAAATATTTAAAAAAACTGACTTGAGGTTGGTATCTAAAGAACGAAACGTCGAATTTAAAAACTAATAACGCCATCTTGTAGAACATAAAGAATGCCTATGACAAATTGTTTTTTGTTTTTTCCCAAGTCAGTATCTCCGAAGGTATTCAGAATATTTAGAATTTTCTTTCACCAAATTATTAAGCCCCAAAATTCGCAACTTTGCCTCGATTTACCCTACCATCTTCGTATCTCTTACCGTTTTCGAGATCCCCTTGTACGCACACGAATTTGTAGCACCCTGTACAGGGTGTTATGGAATTGCCTAAGTTATATTTAAATGGGTGACTCCTTGGGTGTCCTAGAAAAACACTCCATGGTTTTTTTTTTTTTTAAATCGACCATCTAAAAAGTGGGGTAAGGACCCCTAAAATCAGCCCGACGCCAATGAATAAAAGCCATGAACTTCTCAATGTAAAAGAGTGAGAGATACGGGGAGAAGCATAGCCTGCAAGGGAGAGAGATGGGTGTCACAACGTTGCCAAATATCAAACTGTCAAAATCAGGTGTTTAATAAAGAAAACATATGGTTTTTAGGCGAACTTACAGCATCAGCTGTTTGTGTTTAGTAAACAAGAAATTGTTTTTTAACCAGTTCACTTTTTAGCTAAATGAAAATAAGGAAATAAATACGGCATCATCAGCTTTGTCTCTTTTGACTTTTTACGATCGCATTTTTTCTCAAAAGATGTTATTCCATGGAGAAAATTACAACCCCGCGTTTCACGGAGACAACTAGACGAAATAAAAACACGTTTTTACATAATACAAGACACGAAAAGGCTATTTTTTGTTCCAAGATGAGAAGATGACATTCTTGGTGCATTCGCATTGCTGGGTGACTCAATGCTTTTGACCATGCAAATTAAATTAGTGATGAGCGAGGTTCATCGATGTTTTGTTCCGCCAGTCCCTGGCGTGCTGAAACTCCGCCTCACCAAAGTAATTTCTAAATAAAAAGGTGGCGTAAAATATTAAAACTCAGTGTCAAACATCGAAGGTTAAAAATCGATGCTTTCATCGTTGTTTGTGACTCTTATTATCGATGGCAAAATATCGAACATCAGTAAAAAACACCGATGTTTAGAAAACCATCAATACACATCGCCCATCACTAACTAACTAAATCGACGCCAGCGCTATTGCAGCGTCCTTTATAACTGTAGGTAATTGACAGCTTAAACGTGTTTGCGTTGTGGGAATAACGAAAGGTTTTGTCGGTTTTATTGCAGAAAAAAAAATATGAACAAAAACAAGTGTTTGCGTAAGGACGCCATATGAAGTAAATAGTTTAACAAAGAATTTTCAATGCGGACTTGCTTAAATAACGTGTTTTTGTTATGAAATAAGGGTTAGTTTTTGAAGTGTGAATCGCAGATTCGATTTAAAAGAATTTGTTTATTTTAATTATGGTTTTTTTTTGCCAGTTTTTAAGGATTCTTGCTGAGGTATGTTTAATTTTAATTTCTAAAAAGTTTGAATATAACCTAATAACATAAGGTCAGTGAACTATTATTTAGTAGGTCACTGTCATGCAACATTGTAAAATCACTGACCTTTCTATTTTAGTTTGACAGTTCAAAATCAAAACAAACGCACGTGGGCAAGGCAGTGAAGGCGTCCGAGATCAAAAACACAAAAGGTGAATTTTCTCACTTATTAAAGCAAAGCGACATTTAAAAATATTTTTTTTTCTAAGGTTATCATATCAAGATTTACAGGTTCAAATATACCCGGGAAAATACATAACACCCTGTATAAAACATTTGTCATGGATGACCTAATTAGGCATCGAATGTTTACAGTGTATAACGTGCCCATATGACGTCTAATTAAGCCTTATGACTGCAGAACTTTCTGAACCCCCCATACTTGATTTGAAATCGTTTTTTGTTGTGAAGAAACGAAAAAACCAGGATTTGTAAAGGCATTGTTTTTTCAAAATTCCATAAAACGAATTCTGAAAAAAATTAAAGAGTTTTTGTTTATATTACTACAGCTATTGCATGTCATCCGATAAAATGACCTCTATAAACAGCGAGTTGTAAGCACGGCGCAAAAGTAAGTTTACGAATGAAATTAAGATCTATAATTTAATCATTGTGGGCGAAAATAGTACTTACAGCAAAATTATGTCTATCCAGTAGCAATTCTCCAAGTAACTTCAAACTCTGACGTCTTGTAACATAATTTTCGGAATTTAACAGTCTCTGGTAGTGGCTAAAAACTTTGTCATAATTGTCTTCTAGAAACCGAGCGCATAAAATTTTATGCCTTGTCAAAAGTTCCTAAAACAAATAAAAAATGTTGTGGATTGTTTTAGAATAAAAAAAAGGTTTTAACGAGGTGACTGACTCTCCATTGAATCCCCTACCAATAAATTTCAACTTCCTTTAGAATGTCTGACTTAATAGTAGTGGGAGGAATAATGGGATGTTTATCCGTAACATGAAAGATAAATATTTTCAGTGGATATAAGATATAAAAATTCTATCTTCGACTGCATTTTGTATCGGAGATCGTCCTTTCGAGGCGGCACGTAGAGGAAAAGCTGCGACTATGTGAATCTGGTGGCGAATATTTATACGTCAAAGCGAACTTTGATAAAAAGAGACATTTTATTTTGATAAAACCATTCTAAAATAATTTTAACAACACCTTTTTAACAATAATAATAATAATTGTATTTAAAATTTTGTTTAAAATTTAAAGAACATGAAAAGGCTCCCTGATAATTATTATCAGTAATTATTATTTACACGCATAAAATAACATGTAAGATATGTGTTTGTTGCATCTAAGATTAGGTATGGGATTATCTTTTGGGGGAATTCTACGGATATGGACAGAATTTTAAGATTGCAAAAAAGATGTGTCAGGTGTATTTTTGGAATGAAGCAACGCGACAGTTGTAAAAATGTGTTTATTAGCAAAAAATTTTAACATTGGTTTGTATGTATATAATGGATTCCTTTATGTTTGTGCATGGTAATAGTGATCTGTTTGAAGATTCTAAACATTATTATCCAACTAGACAAAGGACTAACTTACACATAGAAAAATGTAATTTTAGGTATATTCAGAAAAATGCTCCTAGTGCTATAATAAAGATTTACAATAGTTTTCCGGATAGTGTTTGAAATCTGCCAAAGTGTAAAGTTAAAAGTACTATAAAAAACTATTTAATAAAAAAAACATACTATAATATAAGTGAGTTTTATAATGATGCAGATAGATCTGATATGCTTTTGTAAAAATATTATCACATATTTGCGTATCTTACACATTATATACATATATTTGATTATCATTGAGTCAACTGCCACTACTATGTTTGTGAAATAGGTGTCTGTTATACATATTTTTATTTCTAAATATTTCTTGTTTTATACTTAAGAATATTTTACCGTAAAACTGTCCCTTATGTCAAATTATTGTTTTTAACCAGAAATTATTTATTGTATAAGTATTATGTAGAATATCTTTTTTTCTAACATTGTTCTATGCCTTAAAGTTATTTTTGAATAAAAAATATTTATCTATCTATCTATATTTCAATAAATATCCCATTAGGCTAGGTTAGATTTGTGGTTAGATTAGAGTGGCCCCATTAAAACAGTCAATGTCCTATGAGGTACGTGTTCTACGAGCATCAAGTTCTTTATGGCTAGCGTGATATATACCCCAAAAGGATCTTGGCGATTTATTTAAACTAACCGCTATTATTGAGTACCTATATCGAAGAATGGTTTGTTTAAGACTTTTTCAAATTAAATTCAAAACATGCCTTATTGTTGTATAGAACTGATCTTGTTAACAAAGCTCAAATATACAAGCAAGTATAAGGAAAAATATATTTTTAGACAGTACAAAAGTACACCTAGGAACAAACTTCTTTAGAGTTAAGAGAGGCCGACCAGAATCGGGAGGAAACACAAAATACTTCATAAAATATTATTGAGTAATTAAATAACATCCCTCTCACAATGGTCACTTGGCCAGATCTCGTTTTTTGTTTGGGTCAGTAAACCACCGTTGATGCTTTAGATTAGGTGTCTCTCGGACTTCCTATTAGTGGCGGCTCGTCAGGTGAAGTAGGTGAAAAAAAAAACAGGAGGAAAGTTTTTCGACAATAATTAATTAAATATTAATGTACCAATACAGCTACCATTTTAGCCCTTAAAAAATAATTATGTTTGAATTAATAATATTAATTTAATCCGAATATAGCTATACATAATAGGGCCACAGTTAACTTTGATGGACAATAATTATAAACACTCGTGCATTTTGGCGCGCCCCAGCCGACCGTGTCCGTTAGCTCAAAGCAAGTGAAGACTTAACGCCCAACATAGCTTTGATATTCACCGTTGTTATGGTTACGTGACGTTAGTCACGCAAACAGCATGTAAAAATTTGCATTATGATGAAGGGCAATTTAAAAATAGATCAGTCGTAGTCGTATGCACCATTGTTTTAGCATTGGTTCGCCTAACCTTAAGGTATTTACTTTGAGGCTTCGCGAAACTTACGGTTATAGATATCGTTTTTACGTGATTTACTCTGTGAATAAAAAGTTTTGTTTTTATTTTTCAATTAATTCAGTAAGGTAAAACACCCAATTATTGACATTCAACCAATAATTGACATAAAATACACCATAATTTAAGAAACCTTTATATCTGACCTATTAATTAAATGCATTAACGCATAGAGACTACAACTTGGCAACCTTCTATCACGTTACATTTTAAACAATATGGCGAAAATCGGCGAAATGCCTGTTGAGAAGACTCATTCAATTCTTCATGTGATATTAAGTGTTATTGCTTATTGTGAATATAAAAGTGCTCAATATTTTTAAAGGTATGTAATCAATAACATATTTACTTTTTTAAACATTTGTGGTATTAGTTAAGCTAAATAAGCCTAAAGTTAACCTTTGTAAGAGAAAGTAATCCTAAAAGAATGATTACCAGAAGGAAAAGGGGGATGTCAATTATTGGCTAAAAAAACACACGTTTTGTAATGATTGACACCCCTGTCAATCTTTGGAAGTTTGAATTTTTTAACGGTTTTAATACGGGTTAAAACCTCGTATTTTTACAATGTTGGCAATATTTGGTTTTTATCTAAATATATTCGCTATCCAATTATTGACAAATTATGTCAATATTTGGTACGTGGGGTGTCAATAATTGAAGAAAATATTTTAGCATATCAAGATGTAAATCACCATCACTCCAATCGAGTACAAATAGTAACCAGCTTCCATTTGAAGTGCCTTCTCCCTTTAAACACATATTATACTGGCCAAATATACCTGTTCGAACAAAAAAGAGGAAGACTGACATAACTCCTTCAGTAGTTACTTCCAGTCTTTGGAGAAAATATGCACAGAAAAAAGATGAGAAGAAAAGGAAACTTGAACAGAAAAAATCCGAAAGAAAACTTCTTCAAGAAAAAAAGAAAGCTGAAAGGAGCAAGAAAGTTTTAGTCGATTTTAGTCGATAGAAGAACCTGACTGGACTGATAGCGGCGACAGTCTGGATGATGTCAACATTTTTGATGATCCTAACAAGTATTTTTGATAAGGAAAAGGAGTTTAAAGCTATGTGCATGAAAGCAGTTAATGAAGAGAAAACTGATTTTAACATTGATGAAAATGGTGTTTCAGTTTTTCAAAAGAAAGTTACCAACTCCCAAAATGCTTATATGTAGGTATCTGGAGACAGAAAATATGATTTTGAAAAAAAAGTTGACGTTTTTGAAACTTAGTTACTTAATTTAAGTTCTACTTATTTTATATACACTACTAATATTCGCCCTTTTTTCTTTGACTACTGTAGCCTTAGTAAGTATTTTAGTTTCTCAAGTTGTGAATAAATTTGTAAAAAACAATAAATTGTGTCAATTATTGGGATGTCAAAATTTGGGAAAACCTAATTTTCGGCCTGTCAATTTAAGGATTTCCCAATGCAACTAATAATGTTTTTTTTTATTTAAATTTTTTTTAAATATTGCCTTTTTTTTTTAAATTCGACGATTAATACCTTTTACGATTTGCGTGAAGTAGTTAAATACTTAAAAACCAAAGACTTTCTCAGGATGATCAATTTGGAAAAAAGTCTCTAAAACCTGTCAATCATTGGGTGGTTTACCTTAGTGAATGTACCTTAGTTGTGTGTTTTAAAAATGAACCCAATTAATGGCATAGTTTGTAATTTCCCATAACTCTATTTAGTCGTTGGACAGATGAGGATAAGAGAGACGTTTTGTTACACGGGTTTTTAGTCAATGTTTGTTTAAGTACACGCACTATACCTAGCTCTTCACCATTTTTTAAGACCGTGAGCCGCCACTGCTTCCTATGCCTCGAATTTTAAGACCATTATGCTCGCAGGGTGGTGCTTTTCTATGGAGGAAACAAGAAACACCCCGGAGGATAAGGCATGTTATTTTCACAGCAACTCTTAGAGAAAACGTAAATATTACCTAGTTAGTAATTGTCGTTACCAAAGTATAGTGTGAAAGAGTGTAGAAAATACAATAAGTTAATAAATATTTTATTATAAAATTTATTTATACCTCGCTATATACTTCCTTAAAAATTATTTAATTATGTTTGTTTTTAAATTTCAGGTAAGACGTCGGCGGCGCGTTAGTAGCCTCCGTTGCATCTCCTTGTCAATGGTATAAAGGAAATTTACTTCAATTAAATCTGAGATTACGGTCCAGATGGAGGCGGGGAACGACTCGCACGTGACAGTATTCTTTAAACAATAGGCGTCGCACACAATAAACCATAATATAATCTTTATTATATGAGTCAATATTAATTTTATACTAATCCGTGACTAATATTAATCTAGATTAAATCAGTGAGCAATAACAATAAGAATTAGATAGGATCTAGGATAAACAATAGGTACTTGTATGATAAGCAACCCAAATTTTTTTTTACAAGTAGCGTTTGTGCACTAATTATATCGGCGATAATAATATGTTAATTTTTAAACTTTATTTATTTCACTTAAAACCCCTTGAAGGCGCCATTTTGAGGCTAAAACTTAAATAAAAAATCATGACGGGTTACCTTCTTACAAGCTTTCCTTTGATACCCCACTAAATTGCATACAACCTTACAAAAAATAAAAATAAAATTTTACCTATAAAGTTTGTTTTAATTATAACTTTTAGAGCGTTTTCACACGGCACCGCGCGAACAATGGTCGCTTAGGCTTATTGATTTTTTTAAAAAAATCGTGATTTATTGCAACCCTGCCTGGCTCGTAAACTAAAACTGGATGTCCCGAAAAGCCCAGCTGACCATATGTTACTCAATTTAACATTTTTTTTTATACCTCTAACCACAACCCACTCTCACTCACTCACACTATTGAGCCCCTCGGTATGTAAGCCAAATTTAATCTTTTAGATAAAGCTATATTTTTAATATTTTTTGAACCAAGAATTTTCTCTTATTTTCTGTAAAAATGTTCTAAAATGGTAACCCAAAAACGATATTGAATAAAATTTTCCTTAAAATCATATTGATTAAATTTGAAACTTAATTATAATACATAAGTATCCCTTTAAAAAAACAATTGGCTAATAAAGTATATCCGCAGGCCAATGGGATTTAGATGACAAATCGAGACAAACAGATCAAGTTTTGAAATATATGTAAAAGTGTCACTCCGAATAGTTTTTACATATAAAATAAATAGGTTTCATGGTAGATAGGTATGAAATAATTCACAGCTGGCATTTATAGTACTTACCTTAAAAGTGGAAAATGCATCTGATGCAATATCAAATGTTGAAACTTCAACGTATCGAAAAAAATTATAAAAGTCTTCGGAATACAACATGATCTTTGCTAAAGCTTCATACCTTGCACACTCTCTCAACATGGTTCCACAATTTAAGGCTATTTCCTGATGCTCATAGCTAAAAAATAATAAAAACCATTTTTAATCTAAAAATGTTGCCACCCAAACTCACAATAAATTCAATATGATTTTCTAATATGTAGGTACCTTAACAGCCAAATCAGTTACTCATACCTATCTAACTGTCTAAATTAAAATAATAGGCTCGTATTGTACTGAGGAACTTTTTTTGGCAGTACCTGTTAGTGTGTGTCTAATTTTTAAACAGTATAAGACAGATGTACCATGTATAAACAAAATATTTTATCTAGTTCAAAACATAAAAGCCCTTGAAGAATCCTAGTCATAAACATGAAGCATACCAAACATGAATACATGGGAAATTACCATGTTATAAATAGGCCTGAATTCTTATTTGTAGTCCACATTTAGAGTAAACTGGGGGCTCTACAGACAACTAATTCTATAGCATGTTAAAAAAAAATCTTTTAGTATAAAAATAATACAATAAAATGGTAATAACTAACCCACTCATAAGAGTAAATAAAATTTCAGGCTTAGTACAAATATATTCAACGGTAGGAGATCTAGTCCCAATCTGTCTTCTTAAAATGTTATTAAATACTTGTGCAACATCCTTTTTTCCTTCAAAATCGATTCTATTTAAATTTTGTATTAACATCAGTAGGAGGTTACTATTGTAAAGTTCTTGGGCCAGCTGGGCAACTATTATATCGGTTTGTGGTTCTGATTCAGAGGTACCATATAACATATTCTTTATCAGTACCAAGTTCTTCGACACATCTTCTTGGGCCTTCTCAGCCTTCTTATCGCCCTTCTCCAGTGAATTCACTGCTTCTTTCAATGCCTTTACTACTTCAGCGGGGCCTTTTTGCGATTTTCCAAATAAAGGCATTGTAGTTTTCGACTTGAAGTTTAGAAGGAAATAATCAGCTCCCTATTAAAAAAAACTTCATAAATATGTAGGTAGGTCAAGGATCAGAGCACAGTTTCGTTCATTTCCTTTGAATATTATTTATTGTTAAATACAAATTACAAGAATAATAAAACAAGTCTGTTCTGTAACTTCAGCACAATTTTTTCTTTTTTTTTATGATCAAATTTTTGACAGGCAAAATGCCAACACATGTATTCACGCCTGAGTGGCCTGAATAAATATGTAGGGTAAAAGTGTAAAAGTCAATATAACATTGGTAACAGTGGTTCTTGTCAAAAGTCATAAACTGCCAATGGCCAGCGACAAACGCTAATTTATTACTCTGTGCCTAAAAACGTCAAGAAGTACTGCGTTCGGTTTTGAAATATCGAGCAGATGCAGATGTAATGTCACTAGATAATTGAGCTAAACGAGCGCGTAATTTACCAAACCCATGTTAGAGTCCAACTACCGAACGCCGAGCAGATGCACCGGAGGTCATATAGATCTATTAAACGAAGGCAAAACTCTACCAATGGGTAGAACGAGGAGACAGATTTGTATTACCCGAACTCAGTATAAGTAGTCGTAATATTGAATCCACACAGTAAATCCGCAGGGGGGACAATGTCGACATAGCGGAACCTAAATTAGGGATGTGATTGGTCAAGTTAAGTGGTCAAACGTCAGCTGATTGAAAGAATCAGTGTCAATCAGCTGACTTTTGACCATCACATTCATTATATAGATATCGCTATGTTTGTTTTTTTCGCCCGTGCGGATTCAGCATATACACAAAAAATAGATATATATTCTTATTTTCACTGGTTAATCCGAATCGCATTCTTAATTGTCTATTGTGTTACCGGTTGCACACATAAAAAGAGAGAGATATCCTAAAATAATTGACCAACTGGTTGATGACGTCATTCTACCAGTTGTCAATCATAAGTTTATCAGTTCGTATTCACCGGTGAAAATAAGAATATACCTAATGTGGCTCTTTGCATTAAATTTTTTTTACATTATTTGCTGCGCTGGGTTAAGCAAATCTGTCTCCTCGGAGTACCTATTGGTGGAGTTTTGCGTTCGTTAATAGATCTATGACCTCGGCGGTGCATCTGCTCGGCGTTCAGTATTTGGACTATAACATGGGATCGGCAAACGCTGTGCGCTCGTTTAGCCCGAGGTCACATGAGGCGCATACTTAAATATGACAGCGTAAGTAATACGTAATTGGTCACAAATCAGCTGAGTGTCATTGATTCGGTCAATCAGCTGACTTTCGATCAATCCATCGAGATAGAAGGCGAGTTCGGTTATTCCTCGTGGATGAGATGAGAACATAAATTTAAAACAGCTAATCAGCAGATTATCCCGATGTTGTCGGTAATTACGGAACGGTTCATATTCATTTGACAAACAAGATAACCTAACTTTTGGCCTTTCATGATAAAAATGGATAATAATTTGTTAATGTTTAATTCCAATTGTTGAAATCGGCCTTAATTTAATAATGAATTGAATTAAATGAAATTATTAACCCAACACCCAACTTTCTTAAGCAATTTTTGTCAATCAGCTGACGTTGCTTTTGTCCTCGGTTTTCTCGTTCAAAAACCTCCGATGAATAAGATGACGCTCCGAATCATCTGCCCCGGTTTAAATGAACGCAGATAAATGTCAGCCGTCAGCTCTGAAACGATTAAACGAACCACATTTTGACAATCCGAGGGATCGGAGACCTCGCCGATGATTAACCGAACTCGCCTAGAATAAACACAATGGATCCATCTCATCTGATTTACGCTGTCATATTTACGTCGTTTGCGCCCCATATGGACTGAGCCTTAGCTCGAATATCACGTAATATTACATCTGCATCTGCTCGATTTTTCAAAACCGAACGCAGTAAATATACCGTTAGCATCCAGTGTTGCCAATTTTAACAGATATATAGATCAGTTTCAAAACGTCTTTCGCCGTTGTCCGATGCCTAACTTCCAAGAGTTTCTGTCATCCCATTGGCCATCTCTCAGATCTCTTAAGCTCATTGCTCTGGCTACACCTTCTTTCCAGGTCTTTCTAGGTCTTCCTCGTTTTTTCCGATTTGGTGGTATATCCATTGCATAACTTTTTTGGGCAGTCTAGATTCATCCATTCGTGGGATGTGACCGTACCGTACCATATTAGTTGTTTTCGTTCGATATCGGTTGTCAATGATCCCTTTACTCTCATTCTTCGTCGGACCTCCTCATTTCGACATTTTTCTCTTCTGGATATTCCTAGTGATCGCCTGAAAACATCCATTAAAATTTCGGTTGCTTCAAGTTTTCTGCAAAAGTGATGACTAACAAACCACAAAAAGGGGTTCTTTCTCCTCCTACCCAAAAAAATCACACCTCAAGAAAACGTAACAGATTGCTTAAAGGCGTAACAGCGTAACATCCTTTAAAAACGTAACAGAACAGATCTGTTACAATTGTAACAGATCGGCAACACTGATCATAGCTATGTGGTAAGAGACCTCCTGTCTCAGTGGTTTCTGAGATATAATCGAGCGAATAACCAACTTATTTGATCTCTTATAATATAATTTTTAAGGAAATATCGAAAAAACCTTATAGGTAGGTATAGTGTCCGCAAGAAAGTCCGCATCAAATGGCATAATTTTTTATTTTTAGGTATAGGTAAAAATTGAAAAAGCAGTTAGTTCTTGCTTGCCGAAAAACCAAAAATGACGTATACTGAAGCAGCTGCACAACTTGCGTTACCTGTCAAATTTGACATTTTAATAAAATAGGTCCCAAAAGGCCCTTATTTATCAAAATATCGAAAAACTTTATTCGAGAAAGTTGTTTATTTAGGCATTTTTAGCCTCTGTACGAAATTTTGACAGTCTAATACACTTTTTATTTTTTGCCAGTTTCTTGATAATTTTGATCAACCCTCGTAGATTAACTTTGATACATCGATGTATAAAACCATTTGCCTTTATTTCATTTGTTATCCTAATGCAATTTTGTGTAAAATTTTTGTTTTGAATTAGGTATTTATTTTGCTTCAAAAACTGTAATTGTTATTGATCAGAATGTAATGTTTGATGCAAAGTTTATCTAATTACATGAGTTTTGCCAAAAACGACATTTTTTATTTTTCTTAAATTAGTAAACAGATGTACAAAAAGAAAATATTAGGAAGCTTCGTTGAAATTTTACTTAATTAATATTTTGTACAGAGGTTAAGAATGCCTAAATGAACAACTTTCTCGAATAAAAATTTTCGATATTTTGATAAATAAGGGCATTTTGGAACCTATTTTATTAAAAATGTCAAATTTGACAGGTAACGCAAGTCATGTGCTTCAGTATACGTCATTTTTAGTTTTTAGGCAAGCAAAAACTAACTGCTTTTTCAATTTTTACCTCTATACCTAAAAATAAAAAAATATAATGCCATTTGATGCGGACTTTCTTACGGACACTGTATGTGGAAATTTGAAATGCTTTATTATAAAATTGACATTTGAAAGTATAATTACACGTTTTGTCTTTAAAAAATTATCATCAGATCAATTTTTTAAAATTACTGGATTATTTCCTTTGGGCACATTTAAAAGATGTTGAGTACCTCATCATAAGACCACACACGGCCAATCTTGTAAACACAATTTACGCATATTGCGCCCTTTCAGAAGCAGGGCAAATTTTCTGAAGACTGCCTCCCCCATCTAAAAGTACCTACTTATACAGTCTTCTTGAAAAAAAATACAATTCTTTGGAAACATTTAATTATACGCAGGAATTTAAATGGAAGTGTTTAGCTATAGAATATATATATTTTTTTTTCCACAAATAAGGAGCAAATTAGCTCAACCTAATTTAAATTGCTTGCAACTGTATTTTCGATTGAAATTAGTACCAAACCAGTAAGGCGTTCTTGAGACATCTGATGGGGAGTGCAAATAATTTTGAATTATATTTAATTTGGAAAAGCTTCGCTCCTCGGAATAAGCTAAAGAAACCAATGAAGTAAGTATAATCTTTAGTGTTATTATAATATTTGATACGGTACACACGCCGCCATTGAAAAAATGTTATTAGATATTTTAGTAAGAATGAGCTCCCTTTGTAATCCCTATGTTTTAGTATCCCCAATGGCCTACCTGTTTGTTATACAATAATGTTTTGATCGGCCCAGAACGAGAAGAGTGTGACCCTCAGTGGCGTATAGCCTAGGAGCTCGGGTCTAAAACTCCAATTGCAACCTAATTTTTCGTCTCACGCTTGGACTTAAATCTTTAAATAATGTGTTCTTGGCTTACATTTCAACCTGATTTAGCTGTGCAGTCAGTGGAGTCCTTTAGGGGTTTCCGGTTTCAGAAGCTCTAGGTCTAATTAATAAGTCTAGTTGAAATAGCAACAGTAAATATTCATGAACCTAACCACGGAATCGGTTGGTCACTCCTCACTTTTCTACTTGGTCTAGCAGCAACAATGCAATTAGACAGGTATAGAAAAGTCTATCGAAAATTCATTTTTATTGATGAAGCCGCATAAAAACAAAGCAGCAAACACATTTTTGTCGAAATATCTACACCTGCTAACTCGGCGTCATCATGCGCGAGTCATATTGGAAGCGAGCCCATTATTGACAAAAAATTTTAAATATATGGGTAATTCTCTGGATATAGAGAAATTTTTACACAAGCGCGGGAAAAATATATTTTAAGGTTTTTCTGGCTTTTCGATCAGTAAAACAGTATTTCTTTTAGAATAATCCATTTTTTTAAACTTGTCAGACCAGTTAGATGACGGCTAAGCTGTGTGATGCCGGCAACCTTTATAAATGAATTTCCGATTGCCCCTTCTATATGAAAAGAACGTCTTCTTCTCCTTTAGCCTGAATTTAAATAAATACGTTTTTCAATTATATTTTAGAGTATTTGTTTTAATTTTCTTCTAGATGCAGATAATAGGTATACAAATATGTTTTGCTTTTGCCTTTCGCTTAATGGATTATACAGATAATTAATAAGTATAGTAAAAATACATTACAAAATACCATATTTCTATTTTAGAAACAGGTTAAACAGGCTAGCAGAAATATGGCAAGGAAAAATATTTTTATTAAAAAGAAAAAAATTACAATAAACTAGTTGCTACTTATCTGATTGGCGCCTTAAAAGTTGTTGCTATAAAATTCGGTCAATTCGTTGGATAAATATAAGTAGGTATTATAAAGTTTTTTAAAAATAATTTACTAACCAGCAACTTTGATTGTGGGATTAATGACATTGGCAGGCATTATTCTCTCAAAATCATATAGTTGTCTGTTATTTTTAACTTAAAAAACCGCATTTCGGTAAGTAGTGTAGAGGCCATTTGTTTTATTGTAAAAATTGTAGGAAATGTTGTTAATTTTGTTCTTGTTGACATTGGTATACCATATTCAGAGTTATTTGACGAATTTTGTGTATAAGTCGTTGCCTAAGTTCCTCTAAAAACTGTAGTATCAATTGTTTCCAAAATGGCCATTTAGTAAATAGTGGGTCATATTCCCTTTTTATATCCCTTCCAACGAGCTATTACAATACATAACTTTACATTTAAATATAAAAGTTGGGGTCGGTTTCTACCTCAATAAGAGGGGTACATTTCATGAAGACAAGAAAAATTATGCCAAACTAAAAATAAATGCCGTATAGTTCTGTATTTTTTTCAGCAAATAAAGAGGCATTTTAATACTGAATTTATTCCATTTAAAAATTTCACCCTGTAATATTATGTAATACATTGGATAGTTTCAGTTGTAGATATTTAAGTAAATGTCATAAAGACGCCAGAGAAAAACACCCAGAAAAAAAGCTGGACCTTTAAGACGTAAATCTTACCATTACATATTGTTTTTGTTTTCAAATTTCTCATATCGCACCGACATCGCTTAACCACACCGCAATAACCAAAACAGTCCGTTCAAAACATCTCTGCTCGGTAAGAATTGGATAAGCTTATCTTACATTTTTATATAAAAGTATTCAAAGGTTAATGCATCCACACATTACCTAAATTTTGTTAGGTAATATATCGTTACGATATATTTTAGTTTGTTTCCTGTTTTATAAAAAAACATTATCATGACTGACAAGAAGAATCTTCTTTTGTTGTTTGATCGCCCAAAAGAGCCTGTTTTTATGCCCAAGGGCAATGAAAAGAAAGCTTTTGATGTTCCACCAGAGTATTTGGTAAGACCTTATTTTTTTTATAGCAATTAATAATATGTTTATAACTTTTAAAATCTATTAACCATGTAAGTATTTTTTTACATTTATCTAAATTTTAAGTGTGTTTAATCACATACAAATCCTCATTGCAAACAAATTTTGTTTTTTGATCATGTTTCTCTTTTTTAAGTCTGGTTGTTTGGGTGTTTCTGCGGCCAGTATTGAATGCGGGGAAGTAAAAAACTTAAAATTTGGCCACCATCAATTTCTTGGGTGACAGTTGTCCATAGATACCAATAGAATATGGGATGTTCTATTTTAAAAAATTTCGCCCACTTTTTGAAGTTGCAAAAATTTTTAGTCTTATACAGTGGAGCTATTGTACTATGCCTCGATAAATAACCACTTTGTATAGAAAGTTTTTCTAGCAATAAAAATAGTTGAGGCGCCTAAGAGTACGCACTTAATATTATTTTTTAAATAAAACTGCAATAAACAAATATAAATAAAAAATTTAGGGAGCAGCCAAATATATACTTTATTGACTAACAAAAACTACAGTCCAAATGAAAATATTTTTACATACAAAAAAAACACAACTATTTAAAAAAAAATACAAATGCGTACTCTTATTAGCTCCACAGCTATCAAAAAGTACGCAAAGGGTGGGCTAAGAACACGCAGCATAAAAATTTTTAAATAACGCTTAATTGCACAGATTGAATCCTGTCGCTAGAGCCAAACTTACTTTTTCGGACGCTCTAAGGGACAATAAGTTTCTTCTAGCAAAATTTTTTATCCAGTGTTTACCCGCCATTTTTTTTCTCTAGATTAAACCTATGGCTGATTTGATTTCACTCAGCGTACTGGAATGCAAGTGACTTCAAATCTTTTATGCGCAACCCATGAAATGGGTTATCCAGATCTCTTATATGATCCGCCAATTCTTTTTCCTGATCGGGAGTAAAAACTGGTTTAAAACGCCCCAAAGATACTGGAGTAGTCTCTAATCTCAGTATTTTTCTTAGAGAGCACTCATTAACATTCAATGCAAGAGCAACTGAACGCTTACTTTCCCCCTGGCCAAGTCTCGCTTCGTCTAGCAACTCTTGTGTAAACTTTAACGTACGATTTGTTTTCCTTTTATATTTTCACATCTTGAGATCACCTTATTATCCTGAAATTCATATTGATAAATTAATTGAAGGTATCTTTATCAAGCAATTATAATAAATAACTATGTGGTAAAGGGTACGCAGTTAAATTGTGCACTCTTTGGGTGCGTACTCTTATCTCCCCGTTCTAGGTTTCGGATATACTGAAATAAATATGTTATGCAACGAACAAAACCAGAATGTTTTTATGTGAATCTGTAGCTTAATAAACTTTGTAGTTAACTGTCAATAGATATTTTCCAACAAAAGTTTCCGTACGATATTAAACCTTAAGAGCGTTTTCACACGGCACCATATATCGCGCGCGACAAATGGTCGCAATATTGCTTTTACATCAAATTATGTGTTTTCTAATGAGCCATTTTCACACACAAGCGATATTAGAGAACACATAATTTATATATATATATAAAGCAATATTGCGACCATTTATCGCGCGCGATATATGGTGCCGTGTGAAAACGCTCTAAGTATTCATCGGTAAATATTATATCAAAATAGCATATTTTACCTTATTTACAACTACTTTTTTTGAAAATTCTAACTAAAAATCAAATTCACTGGAAAACACGTATACGCAAACCACCACAAATTGCCATATTGGTTTTATTCCACAGTGTTGTCATATGGCCGCTTCAAGGTCTGCGTACTCTTAGGGAACGCGTACCTACTCTTAGGTGCTCCTACCCTACGTTATAAACTTTTGCCAAAATATCAAGTAAAATGAATAGGTATAAAATTATAACTTTTTTTTTAAAAATGTGTAGCGTATAGATATTTTTGATTGTTAGAACAAAGACAGCAGTATTCACTAAAAGGTTCTAAATTTAAAACCGTCCTAACCGACGGTTCTGGGTTTAAAATGACAAGTGTCAGAATAAGTCAACTAAGTTTTGTATTGTTAATATTTTTTTGGTTTTTCTTCAAATTTATAAGAAAAACGTATTTCAGTACGTAGTGTGTTCTTTAATAAAACTAAGACTCAACAACATCCCGTTCAAATTATTTAACGGTAAGACGATTTAATTACAAACCAATCAAATTTACCCAAAAGCGTCATTATGGCATATAAAATAATGCCACGGTTAAAACACAACTGTGAGACTATACAGGGTGCTACAAATTCGTGTGCGTACAAGGGGATCTCGAAAAAGGTAAGAGATACAAAGATGGTTAAATTGAGGCAAAGTTGCATATTTTGGGGATTAATAATTTGGTGAAAGAAAATTGTAAATATAAATCAAATTTTTACTTTTGCTTTTTAATTTTTTGCGCCTTTATTTTCGACTTAGGAAAGAAACAAAAAACACTTTAGCCGTTTTTTATGTTCTACAATATGACGTTATTAGTTTTCAAATTGGACGTTTCGTTCTTTAGATAGGTACCAACCTTAATTCATATTTTTTAAATACGGACCTGAAATTTTTAAAACAGTTTTAAGGACTTCTAAGCTTTGGAAATTCAATATACTGTACAAGTTTTTAAAATTTTAACGTTTTGTCATCAAATAACACATCACTAGTATTTCAAATTATCCTCTCTTTACTATTACGGCCGTGGCAATTATTTCTTGGATTACTTAAATATTAAAATTACATTACAGGAAGTTATGGTGTTTAGGCCGTTTATTTTTTTAAATTTTTTTTCCAAGTCAAAAATGAAAGCGGAAAAAATTAAAAACCAAAAATGAAAATTTCGATTTTTTTCGGATATGTATCTCCGAAAGCAACCGGAATAATTCGAATTTTTTTAACCAAATTATTAAGCCCCAAAATACACAACTTTGTCTCAATTTAACCATCTTCGTATCTCTTGCCGTTTTCGAGATCCCCTTGTAGGTACGCACACGAATTTGTAGAACACTGTATAGAACTAAATACAACTAAATTGTAAACTCCTTTAGTGAATACGGGTAAGAAAATATATTAGGATTTTCTTAAGTCGTGCTGATAATAACGGATAACTCTTTTAAAGATGTTTGTATGATGGCCTCGCATAGCAAATTAAAATTTATTTAGAAAAAACTCTTGTTAAATTGTTAAAAAATACAAAAACTAAATACCGCTTGCTAAATATTGTTAAATTATTTGTATTATTTTATTACATTTTTACTTAGCTTCCCACATACCTTTTTCTATATACAATATGTGTTATTATCATAATGATCTATTAGGTATCTTTTGAAGTATTTTCAGTAGGTATACTAAAAGGAACATAATTTTAATATTAAAAATAACCCTTATTTATATTTTAGAGTGATAAATACAAGCCCGTTGGAACTCAAGTACAAAGTCGTTTCGGTGAAGAAGCCAATGAAAGAATTCCAGTTAGCCGCATCTCCGTTCCTCCACTTGGGGAAGTTTTGGAATTGGCCAGGGACGAAAACTTCTCCCTCTTTATCCCAAAACATCGCAAAATGGCTGGAAGACTCATTGATATCTTTTTAGGTAAGTAACATACAATTATATTTTTTTCATTTTTTTTTATAATAATCGATATTTTCATCATATTTAACACTAATAATAAAATATCCTAATATAATTCTCCCTAGAGTGCCGCAAAAGTTTTTTAGGAACAAATAAAAAGACGCCGCGAAAGCAGAAATAATTTTGAACACAAACGCTATCGCATAACCCATGCTCAATTATTTTATTTGTCACTCTAGCCAGCTGATTATAACGCTATCTTTGTTGTAATTACTTAAATAGATAAGAATAGCTTAGAAAAAGAAAACTCGTGATATAATTCAGATAGAAGCACGTTTGTCGGCGAGAACATCGCCAAGTATTTAGACACAATTTTGAAAAGATTGAATATTTAGATATTTTATTTAATGTTTGCATGTACTTATGTTATTTAATGTACATATGTAGGTACCTATAGAATTAAATGCATAATTTTGCTAAAAATAATTACATTTTAATCTATGGCATTACAAAAATGTATGCTCAAAAAATAAAATGCAATTAAGTATACATATTTTCATTAAATTTATAAATACAAGATACATTTTCTTTTTTCTTGTTCTTTTTTATTATATAGTTCAAATCATCTGCTGCATTCAGCTGTTGTAAGATACTATTTATTTTATTTTTTTACTAGGTGTACGTAATGTTGATGACCTTTTGGCTGTGGCTGTGTACGCAAGAGATCGTGTCAATCCCTACCTTTTCAACTACTCCCTTTCTGTTGCCCTGCTTCACAGGGATGATACCCAAGATCTAGATCTCCCTTCTGTTATTCATTCATTCCCAGATAAGTACCTTGATAGCAAGGTCTTTACCAGGGCTCGTGAAGATGCTAATGTTGTCCCTGAAGGATCTAGGGTAAGGAATCACTCAGCTATATCATAAAGTAAATACTTCTGTTAGAAAAAGTGAAAAATTATTTTTGTCCAAAAATGTTGCAAGCATAGCCTTTGGTATAAATAAGGTCTGAAACGTAAATTTTAAGCGGAACAAATACATTCTTTCAGACTAAAATGTAATGAAATAAAATTATTAATACCTACTAAATGTTTTTTTTCGAAAGAAACAATTTTTATTAACCAATTTAAATTTATTGGTGACACTTGTAGGCACAGCTTCGTTGATCTTGATCACCAAACAATTCTTTAGAATCATTTATATTAGTCTGCTAACAGATTAAAACACTATTTTTACAGGTAAATAATTTGAAAATAATATCCAAAATACTTTCGAAAATATTTGAAAAGAACGATTTTTAAAAAATAATTCAGCACTCTAAAGAAAAAACTTTAAGCCGTTTATTTACATTCTTCACCGTTATTACAGATGCCAATTGAAGTACCCAAAGATTACACCGCATCAGATTTGGAAGAAGAACATCGTCTCGCCTATTTCAGAGAAGATGTGGGTCTTAATCTCCATCATTGGCATTGGCATTTAGTTTATCCATTTGAAGCTGCAAGGGTTGTTGTAGCCAAAGACAGGAGAGGAGAATTATTTTACTACATGCATCAACAGATTATGGCGAGGTAATTCAAAAATACTAATTGACCTACCGCTATCAGTATTTCTGACATCAGTAATAATGACGTAACTTACTGCAGTGCTCAGTGGCGTAGCCAGAAAATTTGCTAGGGCGGGGGGGGGGGGGGGGGAATGGGCGTAAGTAGGACATTTCTTTTTTCTGGAGAAAAGCGCCGCAGGCGAAAAATTTTCGGGGCCACGCCCAAAGTTTGTTTAAAATTCACCTAACTACTAACAAATTTCATCAAAATTATTAAAATTTGTTTTTGTAAATGTTTTTTTTTTACTTTTTTTTTGATGTTCCTAGCTGCCTTTTTATTAATAAAATAACATTTGTTATATTTGTGAAAAATATAAATATTTGTGTCAATCCAAAATTTTAACATAAGACGTATGTATGACTCTAACACGCGTTTTTCGGGCTCGGTTATTGATAGGCTGGGGGGGGAGGGGGCTGCAGCCGGGTAGCAACCCCCCTCCCCAAATACGCCACTGACAGTGCTGTTCGAAAAGCTGAGAGTGACAGGCAAAATTTACGTTACTTTTTTAAAGTTATGTTTTAAAAAACGTTTTCGCTCTGCTGATAAATTTAATTATTTATAGTCAATAGAGAAGAATTTGTACATTTTGCAGTCTTAAAATTGAATATTATTGGGTATATCAAGACTAATTTGCGAACTGACAAGTAGGTAGTGGAACAGGGGGGGGGGAGTTAAATGGTTTTCTCCTTATATTCCGAGTTCTAATAGTTTTATGAAAAAACTATAACAGTAACTTTTGGTCGCAATGCGTGACACTGCTTTCAAAGAAACTCCCTTGAATAAAAGAAAGATTTTTCGCGGCTCGTAAGTTTTTTTTTTATGGATGGGGCAATTTTGATGGCAGTAACCTAACAAGCAAAATGCAGTTTAGTGCATAGTTTTCAAAAAAAAAATAATTATTTACCTACTAACAAATACAGCAAAATCATAAAATACTAAAATTACATTTTTGCCGTGATTTTTTTTTTAATTACATCAAACAGCTTTACTTTATTATTTTTTTATATAATTATCTTACCTTTATGTACTTGTGTGTTTGTACATCAAATCGATCCTTCTATCTTTTTGTTTGGAAAAAAGTTGTATCATTAGAGGTCATCAAAATTATAAATACTTTTTCATTGTTAACGAACCGCTTGTTTTAAATTGACGTAATCTTTCTTGAACTGTTGAAGTCATTTTTTTTTAATATAAGTCACAAAACAAATAAGTACACGTCAAAAAAACATATAAACGAACTTAATAAGAGTTAAGGATAATGGAATACTTGGAACAATACGGGGATTCCTAATGAAACAAAAGGTTTATGCAAATGTAGCAAATACAATCGGCACATTTTGTAATAAGTTTTTCTTTGTCTAAGGCAAAGTTTTGATTGAAATTGCATGATTCACGGAGCTGTCCGACTGTTTCCATAATGGCCAGTCTACTTAATCAATAAAGGTTTGGGTTTTCGGGCCCTAACAATTTTTTCCGGGCTTGACGGGCAGGTCGGGCCTGCATGACCTTTATTTTCAGCTGGTCTTTCGGGTCAGCCTTGGTTTGCTTATATGATTTTTTTAAAATAAATATGTAAAATAATCTTTAAGCCCTAATGATTCTTCTCTTGCCTTTCGGGTCTGCCGGGCCCGCTGAGGTTGTCGGGCCTGCCGGGCTGTTCAAATGATGGAAGGGCTGGACCGGGTCACATCGCAAAATTCCGGCCCGGGTCGGGTCGTGAAATTCCGGCCCGTGCAGGGCTCTAGCTTGTTACTCGTACTCGTTATACCCAAACCTGACTGTATTTACAATTTAACTCCGTCGCAGTTTTGCTCTCCAAATAAGAGTAAATTTATCCCAGCTTAAAGTTAGTTTTTATAATAATTGAAAAAAAAAATTCTTGCCTCATCAAGCATATCGAAAGTAAACTAATTTCGGAAACATTATTACCATCTCTGATGTTTAATATAGGTTTCTCTAAAGCTCTATTTCTAAGGTCACCAAATATTCATATTTTTTATGGCAGATACAACTTCGAACGTCTCAGCAATAATATGAAACGTACTGAACGTTTCATCGACTGGGATGGTCCCATTAAGGAAGCTTACTTCCCCAAACTGGACAGCTTGGTTGCCAGTCGAGCTTGGCCAGCCAGAGTCCAAAATCAAAAACTTCAGAATCTTAAGCGGGAAGTAGACGGAATCATACTCGATGTAGATGATATCAAAAGATGGAGAGATAGAATCTACGAAGCTATTCATTCGGGATTGGTTAGAGATGTAAGTAATACTGAAAACTAAAATATTCATTGTCGATAAGTTGAGTTAATTGGCATTTATTATGACATCTTCGTACGATAAATTTTCTTTCTATGTTAATTTCATATATAGTTAGATCTAGACTTTAAAACCATACACACATTTACCAATAAAACATGGCCCTAAATTTAGAACCGTCGAAAATGATAAAACGTGTCAGAGTAAATCAGTTAAGTTTTATTTTGTAAATATTTTTTTGTTATTTCTTAAAGGTAAAAAAAATATTTTAGTAAAGTATATATTACGGTTTCAATTGAGAACTTAAACTAGTACTACAATAGGAAATGTATTATGTATAAAACGTGAAATACGGGTAAGTACATAGAACATTTCAGTAAATAAATCAAAACTAATGTAATTATTAACAAATAATTGTGAAAACAAACATGTTTAGAAACGATTTTAGGGAGGTCAAATAAGCTAGGTCGTCGGCTTTATTTTGTTAATCATTAATTGCACAAATGGTAAAGAAAAATACCTGGAAATTATTTTTAAATTTCTCAGATGACTGTTAGAGGGCATAATGCTAATGCGCAACTGAGAAAACGAAGGTCTCTCCGAAATATGCCTGGTTAAGCCTTATTGAAAATCTATGTACCTATTGCAAACTTGTGAACAACTTTTATTTACCACTTATTGTTCCAAGTCCTCAAATAAAGGGGTGGGGAAAAGACAAACATCTTTTGGAAAAAAATGGAGCAACTTCGGTTAGGGACAATTGAAATTAGCAAACGTGATCTTGTTTAAAAGAGATGAGAATAAATAAAAACATACGACGGATTTTACGTAGTCAAAAGGGCAACTAAAATTGAAAGAAGTCAGTAAGAACCCTCTCGTTTCTAGATACAAATATTATCAAAATATTCTGAAAATAAAATAATTTGACAAGCTGGGAGCAATAAGTGTTGAACTAAATTTGTTCCCAAGTTTTTCAAATTTACATAATCCATATATTTTCTATAAGGCTTAACTTCGCATATTAGGGAGAAACTTCAATTTTCTTAACTTAAAAATAATTTCCAGTAATTTCTGTTGGCCATTTTACCTACTAGCCTAGAAAACTATCTTTTCATTCATCCATTTACCTAAAAAGTATAGGTTTATTAAGTTTGTTGTAGAATATGATATAGGTACTTACTCCAATTGAATTCTTCACACCTTTTTTCTTGTGAGCATAGCTGTAATAATGCTAATGTAGAACTTAATTTGTTGATAAGAAAAATGGAATATAAGACGCTATATAACACAGTTGTATATTTATAGTTTATTTTCGAGAGGTAAAAGGTACATGATAAAAAATGACTGGGAAAATCTACAAGCAATGTATTTTTAGCAATTGTGTTCCTTCTTTCTTTCTTGTATCACGAGTTAAAACACATTTTTATTACAGAGAAGTGGACAAATGATTCAACTGACTGAAAATGAAGGTATTGACGTATTGGGAAATATGGTAGAATCTAGTATCTTGTCACCAAATCGTGAATATTATGGAGATCTTCATAACACTGGCCACATAATGCTTTCCTACATCCATGATCCAGATCACAGACATTTAGTAAGTAAAAAAACTCAAATACAAATAATTGCATGGTTTCGTTGACGGATTTTATCGCTAGATTACTATTGCTGTTCCGTTTAAAATGCCGAGCATATACTATAAGATATATAGCATCGGTCAAACTATGGCAAAGTTGCAGATTATTCTGCCCAGTAATAAGGTTAAAAAGAATTTGAACTTACTTTTTACTTTTTGAAATATTCGAAAAACAAACTAAAGTTTTGAGTTTTTAACAGCTACAGAAAAACAAATACGACTTTGTTAGAGTAACTCTTGTAGCTTTACACTATCGTATTTTTTGAAGTTCAGTACAACGTTTCTTCTATATTTAAGTACGAATAAATAATATGATGACGTAATCTTTTAGGAATCGTTTGGAGTAATCGGAGACTCTGCTACTGCCATGAGAGATCCAATTTTTTACCGCTGGCATGGTTTTGTTGATGATCTTTTCCAAGAGTTCAAAGGCACTCTCCCTAGATATACCGAAAATCAGGTACAAATAATTTATTATGTATTAATTAACATGTTTTATTTATAAAAAAACAGTAATCTTTATGATATATTGCTGGGACTATTTGAGGTAATTCCTAAGTTGATAAGGTTACCAAAACCGTCCAATATGGTTCTGTCTAACTTAAATAAGGGATGCACAGCACCGGTTTAAGATTTTTATAATTTTGTGAAAAATGTGTTATTTGAAAGTTTTGTTTACGACTTCTATAATACATAATACTTGTTTATAGAAATACAATAGATGTTCTTGTCTTACATAAAGAGTAGTCATTAAAACTAGTGATTTTAAAATTCCTATTTTGTAGGTATGGGTCAACCCAACCTGTTGTTATCATTACTATTAAGATATTTTAACCATTCGACTTAATTTAAGTAGATTACAAGATTTCGTTATTACAAATCTAACATAGTCCTAAAATCAGGACTAGATATTGATATTTTTTAAGAATATAATGACCAAAGGGTTGATGGACCTCGGTCGAGGGTAATTTTGCTAACAAATAGAGATCATGTTAATAATAACCTTTAATTAGAATTGTTGTTGAAAGGACATCTTATTTTCTAAAAAAACTAATGTAATGGAAATTTTTCAGTTGGACAATCCTGGAGTCACTGTTGATAACATTCAAGTAGATGTTCAAAATGGGCAAGCAAATACTCTACAAACTTTCTGGCAACAGTCTGATGTCGATCTATCAAGGGGTATGGATTTCCAGCCTCGTGGTTCAGTTTTCGTTAGGTAAGCCAAACAACGTTTCCGCTAGCTACTACCTATACTATACAGGATGATTCCTAAGTTGATACTTCTTTTTTAGCTGTGTATAGAAGGCATTAGAATAAACAACATTTTCAAATACCGTTTTTCAAAAAACTCAAAAATATGGTAGTACTTACATTCATTTATAACACTATGGATCAAATACAGTCCTGCCTAACTTGCCCCTTGAATAACATTAAAAAAACTTCTGGGTACAGGATGAGCCTGCAAGGAAAAGCGTTCTGCGGATAATCTCGAAGCAGCAACATTACTTTGACGACACTTACCGTAAATTAGCCATATCTACTAGTTCATTGTTTTCAAATTTTACCATTTTCACGTGTCACCAATTTAAAATTAACTTGCTTTAGAAAAACACACCGCACCGGATTGTCAAATAACCACCTACCCATAAATTGGATGACTAATGAGATAAATAACATTTAGTCTAGCAGGCTATGTGTTGAATCACCCTGTATAGTATTTTATATTGTTTCCGTTGGCCTCGACTGACCAGAACATGCACCAGTGCAAACGCTCAGAGGATAGGGTTGATGTTTGCCCATAGGTAGAAATAATAATGACTTTTTGTTGTTATGCAATCGGTCAGTTTCGGTATGAATGAATTAATTTAGCTTTCGATTTTAAAATATATTAAGATATGACTGCCTTTTTACTAAAAATTTTATTGCCTGGAAAAACGATTGAAAAATGAAATCCATGTAGTTAAAAACCGCACACTTAGAAAGGACGAAACAGTTTCTGTCATTGTACAAGGTGAGTCGGGTGTTTTAAATAGAACGTCCTGTATATTTTTAAGGAATCAAATCGTCCCTTAAAAGACAAATTCAATAAGAAACAAAATTTAATGGGTTTATTTTTCAAAATGACGTAACATGTTTTAGATAAATTAACAAGAACACAAGCAATAGGAACTAATTAAAAATTAAACTGAAGCTACTTTGTAAGATGTTCAAAATGTTTGCCATTATTAGCTAGGCAATAGCCAAGTCTTTTTTTAAATCCTCATAACACATTGTCAAATCCCAGTCCTTCGAATTTTACATATTTCAGTTCTAGTACAAGATTTTAAACCTTCAATATTAACAGGTTCGCTGTTAAGAACCTTATTTTTTTAAATCACCCCACCAATAAAAGTCCAAAGCGTTGAGGTCTGGGGATCTGTTAGGCCACTTAAGTTTGCCTGTTCTCCCTATCGACTGATTCGGAAATATTTTCTATACATTCAAAACATAGATTACCTTAATCTAAAGTTTTAAATATATCAGCAAGGGAAGACTTAGTGTTTCATTTTTTTGGTCTTCAATGCCCTTATTTAATCTGAGTTTTTAGTGAAATTTTGATCAAATTAATGTATGAAAATTATACATTTTATCGACTTTTTAAAAACTACTGATAGATGTGATAATATAATATTCGAAAGACATAAGTTTTACCTTCTTGCTTTTACATTTAAAACATCCTGTGGATCAAGCAAATGACGATGACATGATATTTTCTTTAACTTTTATTTCTGATTCATTGATCTTGATATCTACAATAAAAAATATTGTTGGAAACATCACAAGTTATTCAGAATATATAAAAGCATTTATTTACTTGGTATAACAGAACTTATAATGTTATTAGTATATTTTAATATCGAAAAGAAGATGCTAATCTTTACCTCAATTGAACGAACATTTTTCGTGTTTGTTTGTCAACTCTATACCAACCAATTCCTTAAAAACACTATCTTTTTTTTAGATTTACTCACCTTCAACATAGACCTTTCACTTACAATATTCAGGTTACCAGCAACCAAGCCCGCGAAGGAACTTGCCGTATCTTTTTGGCACCGAAATTCGACGAAAGGGGAAATCCTTGGCTGTTCAGGGATCAAAGGCACATGTTCATTGAGCTAGATAAATTTAAAGTAACCCGTAAGTAAACTTGGTGTCAAGGTTTCTTATAGGAACATAAAATATGATAGATACTGTCTTAAAGTGTTGATTAGCATATAAGTTTTTTCGGATTGTTAGGTACTCGTTCTAGAGATACAGGGTGTTGAAAGTAAAAGTTTATTCTCGGAAATAAGCCATAATTTTAAAACGGTTTAATGAATCGAATTGAAAGTTGGCAATGTTATGCTTTTATGAGCACGAAATAAGAATTTGTAGAAATTTTTAAGTTTGAAACTAGAGGGCGCTAGTTGCATACACTGGGCTTCATAAATCTATGATTTTTTTTCTTACCTGTGATATTAGGTGTTTTTCAATTATTCTTAAAGAAGGGCATTTTCTGAGTCAAAAAGTGTACTTGATTAATCTTAATATCTTTAACGGGTTTTGAGATATTTCCCTTTAAACATTCCAAAGCATAAAAAAACATAGTACTTAGATAATTAAATTATTATTTTAATTATCAAAAAAAAAACTTATACTAGATACTAGATATCAAACTAAGCCGATTAAGTAGTACATATACGTTGTTTCGTATTGTTACTTGTTCTAGAGATACAGGGTGTATATAATTTATGTATTATTAATTTAATTATGTACTATGTTTTTTTATGCTTTGGGATGTTTAAAGGGAAATATCTCGAAAACCGTTAAAGATATTAAGATCAATCAATTTTTGAGTCAGAAAATGCCTTTCTTTAAGAAACTCTAATTGAAAAACACCTAATATCACAGGTAAGAAAAAAAATCATAGATTTATGAAGCCCAGTGTATGCAACTAGCGCCCTCTGGTTTCAAACTTAAAAATTTCTAGAAATTCTTATTTCTTGCTCATAAAAACATAAAATTGCAACTTTCAATTCGATTCATTAAACCATTTTAAAATTATGGCTTATTTTCGAGAATAAACTTTTACTTCAACACCCTGTATCTCTAGAACGAGTAACAATCCGAAAAAACTTATATGACTTAATCGACTTAGTTTGATGTCTAGTATCTCCAGTTACTCTTCGGCCCATAAGTTACCGGACACCCTGTATTTAAAAAAACTGTCTAATTTATTTCTACGAGAAATCCACCACCTAACCCATTTTTTTTTGCAAGTCTAATATTCAAAGGCATTCTGTAGAACTAGACTAGAACTAATAAGGTACCTACCTACATTCAAGAAGTATTTTTTTAGACATTTTAGCCGACATATTCGTCTTTTGGAAAATCAAAACATTCATGAGCACTTCATCATTCATATTACAGCTCTCATATCAAAATTTTCTTGTAGTCTGTTGCCAGTTTGTTCGTCAATATAATTATACAAGATACTTTTTACAATCCAGTAAAAAAAACAGCTAGTATCTAGAACAGTTGACAAGTTTTTAAATTTACTCACCTACATTTTGGCAAGTAAACTATCCAGATAGGTTACACGCTGCCTTAATTTAACGGAGTTAGTTTACTAGCAGCTATTAAAAAGCACGATAGAGACGTGTAAACTAGCTCCGTGTAGTAATTGATGCTTTAGGTTCACCACCGGGGTTGCTAAGATAATTTGTTGTCGTGTACGGCAACTTGTCGGGTTAAGAGATCCATAAAATGATGTTTTGAATCCATTGGAAGGTAGCAATACAATTTTTATTTTTTCTATCTCTTAGTTAAACAGGGACCCAACACCATAACCCGAGACTCCTCCGCCTCATCTGTAACAATTCCATTCGAAAGAACCTATCGCGATTTGGACAATTCAAGACCCCAAGGAGGCGATACGTTGGCACAATTTAATTTCTGTGGGTGTGGATGGCCCGCTAATCTTTTGATTCCCAAGGGTAGTCCTGAGGGTTTAAATTGTCAATTATTTGTGATGATATCCAATATTGATGATGATATGGTAAGTACCTATAATTTATTTTCTATCTAGATCAAAAAAGTGGAGTGAAGTAAACTACTTGGCGATCGCTGAAAAATAAAAACAACTAGAGGGAATATACATACTGGGTCTCCCAAAAGTCCCGCATAAAATTAATATCAATTAAAGGAAAAAGATCTAGGAAAAACGCTCGGACCGGTAAATTTTTAATTTTAATTGAGCACTTTTTGACATAAAAAAGTATTATACAGGGTGTCTCATAGAACTGTCGTCACGTCTTTGACAATTTTTTTTAATGGAACACCCTATATATTCTATTATTTTTTGATTCCCCACAAAATTCTACGCTTATGTTGTAAATTTCCTATGTCTATATTTAATAGTTTTTAAAATATTGACGTTTTTAACGGGTTAACATGGTAAATCGGAGGTTGGTTTCTTTGAATAGAGAATAAAAAACTAAGATAGGGAGGTGAAAACCATTTTTCTCTAAGATGAACCGTTCCAATGTTACAGCCTGTCAAAGTCAAAAAATGCCATATTTTAAACGTCAATATCTCAAAAACTATTAAATTTAGACATATGACATTTACAACATAAGCGTAGAATTTTGTGGGGAATCAGAAAATAATACAATATATAGGGTGTACTATTAAAAAAAATTGTCAAAGACGTGACGACAGTTCTATGAGACACCCTGTATAATATTTTTTTATGTCACAAAGTGCAAAATTAAAAATAAAAATATACGGGTTCGAGCCTTTTTACTACATCTTTTTCTTTTAATTGATATTAATTTTATGCGGGACTTTTGGGAGATCCAGTGTACAAATATGGCCGCATGGTATTGACTCTGAAATATGTAGATTACTTCGGGTCATTATAAATTTATTACCCCATAAAATATAACAAAACATTTTTAAAATTAAGGGATATTTTATTCTTTGGAAAAAATATTTGTATAGATAATTCGTTCTTACCATCTTTCTTTTTCTTCTTATCAATTTACATGAATTATTTATTAAATATGTAGACTATAGTTCTTAAGAGGCTTCCCTTTCAGTAAAATATTTTTTCCGGTTCAGTGCTACTAACCCGAGGTCCAATAGTCAACATGAAAAATAGTTTAACATTTTGTCATTCTTTTATCTCTGAAACGCACAAACGAGAACAGGTTACATTCTCTCAACTTGCGCCTTCTGGTTTTAAGTCAGTGGCGGCTCGCGGTCTTAAAAAATGGCGAAGAGCTAGGTATAGTGCGGATACTTAAGAAAACATTGACTAAAAACCCGTATAACAAAACGTCTCTCTTATCCTCATCTGTCCAACGACTGAGTGGAGTTTTAAACAAATTACAAATTATGTCATTAAAATAAAAACAAAACTTTTTCACGTAAAAACGATATCTATAACCGTAAGAGCGTTTTCACACGGCACCATATATCGCGCGCGACAAATGGTCGCAATATTGCTTTACACCAAATTATGTGTTTTCTAATGAACCATTTTCACACACCAGCGATATTAGAGAACACATAATTTGGTGTAAAGCAATATTGCGACCATTTATCGCGCGCGATATATGGCGCCGTGTGAAAACGCTCTAAGTTTCGCGAAATCTCAAAATAAATACCTTAAAGTTGGGCTTTTCATCATAATTCAAATTGTTATATGCTGCTTGCGTAACTGACGTCACGTAACCATAGCAACGGTGAATATCAAAGCCATGTTGGGCATTGGGTCTTCACTTGCTTTGAGCTAACGGACACGGCGGGCTGGGACGCACCAAAATGCACGAGTGTTTATAATTATTGTCCGTCGGAGTTAACCTGCCCTTTTATGTATAGCTACATTCGCAATAAATTAATATTATTAATTCGAACATAATTATTTTTTAAGGGCTAAAATGGTAGCTGTATTGGTACATTAATATTTAATATTGTCGAAAAACGTTCCTTTTAGTTTTATTTTTTTTGGTGAAGAGCCCTTCACCTACTTCACCTGACGAGCCGCCACTGTTGTATAAAGTGAAAGTCTCTGGGGATTTTTTTTAGATAAACATTAAAAATTAAAGAAAGAAATTAATAAAAATGTATAAACTGAGAAAAAATTAAGAAATCAAATTTGTATTTTTTTCTAGGTCAATCAATCTATTGAAGGCCAATGCAACGACGCTTATTCATATTGCGGCGTAAAAGACAAGCTCTATCCAGATCGTCGTTCCATGGGGTATCCCTTTGACAGAATGCCCAGAAATGGCGTCGACACTCTTCAGCAATTTTTGACACCCAACATGAGAGCCCAAGATGTTTCGATTAAATTCGAAAACAGAACTTTTAAACCAAGGGAATTGGGAAAATAGGATTTGATTAAATTTTTAATGACAGGAATAAATCATTCAATGATGTTTTTATTTTGTATTACTTAATTAAAAAATAAAGGTTCTTAATAAAAAAATGGGGTATTTATTTTATTTTCTTCCAGCCTTTCAAAGTTTAATTTATTTATTACATGCCCATACATTTTTAATAAAAAGAGAGTAACCTTCCAAGGTTTCCAGCTCCATGCGAAATTACATCTATACAGGATGTCTCACGTTGACTGTCCTGTAGCATATTTTGGGAAGTAATGCGATTTAAATCCTGTAAATTTGAATAATGGAGTTTTCGGAGATGGTCTTTCAAGATGAAATAACAGCGACCCAGTGGCGTATTTAAGGGGGGGGGGGGGTGCTGCAGCCTAGGTGCTCGGATCTAAAAGTCTAATTGCAACCTAATTTTGCGTCTCACGCTTGGATTTTTTAAATTTTTGAATAATATATTCTTGGCTTAGATTACAAGGTCTTGTAGGAAACGTTTAGTTTTTAAACTTTTCCCTCTAAAAGTCCTGTTTTATACGCATATCGTTTTAGTTATTGATTTATGATGCAATTTTATAGAAAAACTAGTAAAAAGAATAATATTTTATAATATTTTTCTATTATAAACTTGTCTGTTCCATTTTCCCTTTTTAAGAGCTATTTTAAATCAACAAAAATATAACCCAATGCAATAAAATATTTTTATAGCAAAAACAAAAAGCAATTAACTAAGTATTTATATTTATATACATATATTAAAAAGTTTTTTTATTTACAATTTAACTTTTATATAATAGTAACAAATATTTAAACAAAATATTTTAATATTCTCATATATTTATAATTTAAAATATTAAGATTTGCCCCTAACAAGCACGTCTTCAGGGGATCAAAGAAGAAGTTTATTTAGGAAGATAAATAAACAAATTCATTATATTATAAATATTGAAAATAAACTCTTAATAATAATAATAATAATAATAATAATAATAATAATAATAATAATAATAATAATAATAATAATAATAATATTTAAAGAGAAAAATTAAAGTAAACATTTTTTTATGGAAGAAGTGTGATAATTTATATTAAAAAAAATAATGCCGGAAGAAACGAGAACGCTTTATTATGAATATACAAAACGGCACTTAAGAAGAAGTATTTAAAAATCTAAAGAGTTTGCACCAAAAACTGCTCTTAGATTTACGCTCCTAAAATACATGATTTCTGAAAAAATCATCACTTTTGGCGTAGTTAGGGATATTTACTTTATTTTTAATCATGAAAAACCGAGCCCGAAAAACACTGGTTAGAGAGATACATACGTCTTATATTAAGATTTTGGATTGATATTTTTCACAAATATAAAAAATGTTTTTTTTTTAAATAAAGACAGCTAGGAATATCAAAAAAAAAAGTAAAAAAAAAATATTTACAAGAACAATGCAGAGGGGGAGAAGTAATAATTTAATTTTCGAAATTCGATAGTAGTTTTTTTTAAATTAAAGTTAAACGAACTTTGGGCGTGGCCTCGAAAATTTTTCGCTTGCGGTGCTTTTCCACCTTCTTCACTAGGTACAATTTTATGAAATACATAATTGTAGTCCCGACTGTCCTCCCATTGCCCCCCCCCCCCCCCCATATTTTCTGGCTACGCCACTGCAGCGACCTTATGCGACTTCCGGTTATTTATTTTAAAGGAAACACTCATTATAATAGCCAGTTTTTGCCAACCAACAAAACCCCTCTACGATTTTTCAGATGCTAAGATCGCCGCAGTGGCTGACACCTGAAACAAGATTTTCGATTCAATGGAAAGAATTATATTTGCCGCTGAATATGAAACAGGTTTTTACAAAATTGTTTGTGTGAATTCCGAGAAAATTACGTTTGAAATATCGTTTAGCGGGATTTTGATGTTTGGAAAAATGTCACTAATATATTATTTTCTAATTCCTTATAAAATTCCAGGTATATCTTGTATATCGTCATATCTAAAATCGATTGTTTTTAAGATGTTGTGGTTTAAAATCTGGCATTTTCAGAATTGAACGGCCTATATCAAGAACAATGGTTTTCACCACCCGTCTTAGTTTTTTAATTTTTATCCAACGAGACCAACTTCCGGTTTAACATGTTATACCAAAAAAAAGATGGTTTACAATTTAACATGTTACACTGGAAGTTGTAATTTTTAAATTATATTATACAGGGTGACTCATTAAGGGTGGCTACCGGCCATATCGTGTACCAATGGATACGACAATTAAAAGTACTTACTTTTCTGTTCCAAACAAGCTTAAGTTTTCTGAAATCGGAGAAGTCGTTTAGAAGTTACAGCCGTTTAAATAACTACACATTCAATAGCTTCCCCCACTCCTATCAAAATTGGTACGCCAATAAGTCTTGAACCAAAACGACGCAAAATTATCTAATCGTTTTAAAGACCAAAGCTACACCTAATTTTTTGAAGAAATTTAGAATTTTAATATTTAATTTTCAATTGCGCCCACTGCGGCGAAATGCGGACCTTAAAAATTATTTCCAGGATTTTCTCATGGCCATTTTAATTTTTTTATTTACGATTTTTCCCTCTGAGTCTTAGTAGTTTCCGAAATTGTTTTAAATCAATCGGAAGCGCATTGACTAGTCCATGATTGCTGTCCGAATAAAGTTAAGAGTAAAGTGATGTATTGCCGTGTCAATTTTTAATCAATATTCCTTATCCTTTTCGCTTTATTCAGAAAGGGGCCCGGTTCATGAGTATCAATATTACCTACAGTTCTACTTACAGACCTCACATTTATATAAAGAATAAAAACAAGTAAACAATAGGGTCACCATTTTGTCCAGAATCTGAGCATTCAGTTTGCAGTTATTTCCGGTGTTAGTTCTTAATTATTCAAGAAAATTTTTAAAAACTATAGTTCTTTTTTGAAAGTTTGCTTCACTATTTTATTATCCGTAATTTTATTTCTTATTCATACAATTTTATTAATATACAATGGCAACACTGTATAGAAGAAGAATTCTGTTTATTTATTTTTTCATGTTACCTATCAAAAGGGACGGAAATTACTTAGCTCGCCGAAACATTTGGGGTAACTAAAAAATCAAAATCATTACGGTCGTTAGTGCCCTAAAGTGGGAACACCTGGCGCCTACTTATATAGTGGGTATATTTAGATGGATTAAAAAAGAATAAAATTGATTATATAATTACGGAACGACTATAATAAATTAATAGTTGTCTACGAGTTCTCTGTAATGTTTAATGGATAAATATCAACAATAAGAAAACATACATGAACAATAGTGCATGAAGCAAACTGAAACTGACTCATTGTAATATGTTTTTAGTATTCTGTATGATAATTATAGTCCGTACGATTATTGGCTGGATGCACGTCACAACTCGTTAAGACACAATCATAACAGAGTAAAAAGGATTAATAGTGCAAACACGTGGTTCGGATTCCACGTTAAGCTGTAGGTCCCGTCTGGCTGACATTACCCAGACGATAGGGGACACAATGGGCCCATCCAGCCAGTAATTGTACGGACTCTTTTTTTATCATAAAATATAGAATTACATTTTATCACTATATTCTGTACAATAATTTTTTATTGTTGTGTAATTTATTCCTCTTCGTGGGTTCCGAACCGCAATCCTCAGTCATGCGACACCCTCCAAGGGCTATCAACCCTTGGTCTCTTGCCATTGCATGACCTGCCGATGGGGGAGTGTATTATACCTTCTTCCGCACCCACGAGATGTCTGATCTGATCCGGCTTGGACGTGTTTTGTTAATATTTGATGGTGCTTCTTGCCATATGGATGTGACTGTGGTTGATGTGGCAGACGCCTATGATAAGTCTATTTTGCGCTTATCTTCGAACACCACGCATGAGCTTCAGCCACTGGACAACAGTATTCAGATCTTTGTAGCATTATTAAGATAGCGAACTAAGTACTAAAATATTGGGAGTAACATCCTTCTGCTAGCAGAAGGCGTACGAAATGCTAATTTGGGTTAGTTTTTTAGCTTGTTTAGCAACAAGCGTTATCCATGGCCAATATTCAGAGCGGTTTTAGATCCACTGGCATATACCCCTTCAATCCAACCAATATTCCAGAGTGTACATATTTACCATCCTTACTTACAAATTAAGAAATTTAGTGGTCTGATGATGACGACATTTCATTAATTAATTTTAAAAGTATAAAGCGAAGGAGGTTTGGGAGATTTCTCCGATAGCTTCAAAACCAAGTGGCTCCAAATGGGATGATCCCGTTCTGGATTAGAATGATTCTCAATATGGTCGATATGTTACAAGTTAGTTCCTCGTAGGATCTTCGTATAACAAAATGATACCCAAAATGAATGTTCTAATAATAAAATAAAAATTTTGAGCGTTACGATTGTTGAGGAAAAAGAACCTGTTAAAGAAAAAGATTCTAATGGCCTTTTGACCTTTTCTAAGGTAATTCCAACACCTGATTTTGAGTCAACGAAGCAGAGAAAAAAGTAATCAACTATAAGGCACAGACACTTAAAATAGACGTATTTGCTTCTTCTAATCCAGTTAAAAGCCAGAAAACCGCTTGTTCCAAACCGGCTCAGAATGAAAAACAAGAACTGGTTTTGTTTGGTGTGTTATGAAGAGTGGTGAGTTGTATATCATGGGCGATATTTTAGACCACGTGGGGGATAATTCAGTGACGGGTTAAAATAGCGCCCTTTCTTTTTTAAAACTTTAACTTTTGTCGTTAAGAATATAATCTTTATTTCTTTGTTATGCTGGTTATTGACAAATATAGTTTTCTCTTGCAGCTAACGCATTATTTTTACCTTGTATCTAAAAATCAAATTTCTGAAAAGCATAATGACTTAGGTGGGCGGTATTGCCCGAAGGCACCTTTTAAGAAGTGATTGTTTTGATAGTTCCGTGGTCAAGCATTCTACGACAATTTTTTTTTCGAACTTTATGATTTTGTAAGTTTGCTACTCATTATTTCATGACCCAAAAACGAGTTTAGAATTAATAATATAATTAAGAAAATTTTTAGGCATAATTCTAATATAGTACAATAAAAAATTAATCTAGATAGCGGTAAAACCAAATTAACACCTGTAAAAATTAAATCAGCTATCTAGATTTATTATTTAAAACACCATATTTGAATTATGGACAAATAAAGGACTATAATTTAATCTTTAATAGTGATTTTTTGTGTAAAATAAAAAAAATATATTTGACATTTTCTTACATCCCAATACGTATTCTCCAGAAAAAATCGTAAAATCTTTTTAGTAATTCCATTACAAGCTTCCCCTAAAGTGTTAAACCTAATAAATCAAAACCACCAGTAAAAGCGGGAGAGATGCAGCAAGGGCGTTTAAATGTTATTGGGGGAGATTTGCGTTCTAACAGCCGTCGACAGTTCAGTTAAAAATAAAATCGCTGAAATGTATTACTAAATCGACGAATATAAACTTATACAATTTTAATTAAAAGCATGTTTAAACCTATAATTTTTTAAAGACAAGTTAGAGCCAAACGCCATACAAGCACTTACGTACATGCCCTCGGGGCATAAAAATTCAGCATTTTAACGACATTTATATTCTAAACAGGGCCGGATTATCCAATAGGCTAGATAGGCTATAGCCTAGGGGCCCACGACTTGCGGGGGCCCTTTACTCTCAAATAAAAAAAAGTAAGACGGTATACAACATCTATTTACTATAATACGTTGACCATGATGTAATAATAATAATTATCATTATTTATACTAAATCTGGCCGCGGCACGACACGACCCGCTAATGCTAATGTCAGTTTTAATCGCGATTTAAGATAGACCGACCGACGGACGCTACTACACACTGCGCTGGATCCGGTGCATTCCCGAAGAATACCCCAAAATTTTGATCCCTGGCGTGATCACTAAAATCCAGACGCATTTTTTAAGGTTAGGATATGTTCGTTCGTTTAAATTAAAACGTTATAATCGTAATTTAATCACAAAATTATTTTGTATTAAAAAACAAAATTAGGGCATTTTTAAATCAAGATAATATTTTAATAAATACCTTTGAACCTATGTAATTTTTGATTCACATTTTATTTCATCAAAAAAAAATGTCTACCCTAGGTACCATAAAATATGCTGAATGTTCTGGATAGGGAGAGGAGAAGGGGCCCTAAGTAATTTTTAGCCTAGGGCCTCAACAATCGCTAATCCGGCCCTGATTCTAAAATTAAAATTTACAACTAGACCACTCACTGTCAATCTATGGAACTAAGTTGTATATTGAATATACATTTTTGACAGTAAGAAAAACATTTGTTCCAATTCCCTAAAAAATTATGGGTCTGTAGAAAAATTGCATTGCCCATAATTTTTCTAGATAGTGTTTCGTAATTATTTTATTATTATGTTACTTAATGACCACATGTAATGACAAGGCTGTCATGTAAGGTTCGCGTAATATCCAACTTCAGGATTATTCTTTTGTATAGAATATCGCCCACTTAATCGAGAAGCACTTGGATCATTAAAATTATTTTTTTTTAGAAAAAGGATATTATACATGTTGAGCATAAAACTTTAATGAATGAAGCATGTATTTTACCATTTTTAGTTTGTACAATCACTTTTAGACATGTCTGACGTTTATTGAATGACAGTAGAGTTTTGGACTTGCATTGTCTTTATTTGTTTTGAACTACAATGTTTTAACTGGTAAGTATCTCCAGTTGTGTTCAGGTAAATATTAAATAAGTATGATAATTACAGCTCTATTTATACTAGGTAGGCGCAGTAACGCATAACTAGTAAGTGGATTCATCCGTTTACTTCTTACGTGTTATATTATTTATACTAGCTAGGTGTATGATGCATAACTGGATGAGTCATGCTCACACCCGATGAGTCATGCGTTTAACTCTTACGTGTTATATTTATACTAGCTAGGTGTATGATGCATAACTGGATGAGTCATGCTCACACCCGATGAGTCATGCGTTTAACTCTTACGTGTTATATTTATACTAGCTAGGTGTATGATGCATAACTGGATGAGTCATGCTCACACCCGATGAGTCATGCGTTTAACTCTTACGTGGGCTTTGGTGTATGGGGCAGCTTCCATAAACTTTTCCCAGTTCTTTTTGCAGGATATCGGCTTCTGTCCACATGATATCCGTGCATCCAGGCGTGATCGGCTACACCTGATTTCTTGGTCTCTCCTTTTTGGGTGTTGTGCTTATGTTCTTTAATTTTTACTTCGATTAGTTGACACGGGTTAAGTGATTTGATCAACTAACTTGAATTCAACTGAATTAAATGCTTTTTGAACGTGTAAACCTCCAATTCATCTGACTTGATTCATTTTACTTAAAAGAATCGCCAATTGAACAAGCTGCAACTTTTTCATTCAAGTCGACAAATTCAAGATGGCCTGCACTAGATGGACCGAGTAAAAGTCGCTAAAATTTGTTTTAGCCTATCAAAAATATCCATGTTTGTGGAACACAAAAAGTATAGATTATAGAAATAAAGATTTGCTAGAACTACTTGTAAAATAACGGGATTAATCTATCTCGGCGCCATTTTTTTTACTGAACTGCCTACATGTCAAATGAAACTTGTAAACTTTTTCAAGCGTTCAATTCAGTTGTATTCAAATGAGTTGTTCAGGTCACTTGAACCGTGTCAACGCGGCTTTAGTGTCTCACCAATATAAGATTGGCCACACTCGCAGGGAATCTAGTAGACACAATTTTTTTTGTGTTTTTGGCTTGTTGGTTTCGCCACCGTCAGATATAATTATTGTAAAAAAAATGAGACAGCTTAAATAATAAATTATTGATTTAATTATAAATCAAAATCAAAGTCGTTTATTACGTTTTCAGGAGAATTTAATTTTTTTTTGAGAAATAAAATAACAGGCAATATAGTCTACATCAACCTATATGCTTATTTATTATCCTCTATAGCTTGGTACTACAAGATATTAAAATATTAACAAAATCTAGCCGGTTGTTTTCGAAATTCAAAAATCGAATAATTTTTTTTTTTTGGATTTTCATAATTCTTAAATATTATTAGTTATTTACCCCGTCTACAAGTTATTCAACATCCTGTACATATTTTATTTCTATATAAGTGATAGAAAACTTAAGGCCTCCTGTTTCACCAATAATGAAAAATAAAAAAGGTTGTAGTTTATAAGAAACAAGTGAAAACTCCAGACAATATAGAAAATCTTGAAGCTGCCAACTTTAAAAGGCCATAACTCAAAAACTAGTCTTAGGATTGAGTTACGGTACTAGACACTTTTAATCAGGATGTCAAGATCTACAAAATATAATATATTAAAATTCAGAAAAATTAGCCGAAAGCCATTTTCCTTCAGCTTTGTGAGGGGTTCTTTAAATAGCAAATTATTGTCAATACTTTAATGATTGGGACTTGAGTTCAGTCAGTTCAGAACGTTGTGAAGTCGAGAAACATATCAATGTCTGTTTGAAGGTTGGAGACAATGATGTTTCTTGACTGATAGAAAAGTTTTGGACTTGCATTGTCTTATATCACAACGTTTCAACTGGTAACTATCTCCAGTCGTCATCAGGTGAATACTCAGTATCAGACATCAGTATTCACCTGATGACGACTAGATATACTTACTAGTTGAAACGTTGTGATATAAAATAAATAAAGACAATGCAAGTCCAAAACTGTTCTATCAGTCAAACATATCAATTGTGCATACCAGCATTAAAGTTTTAATAACACTATAAAGTTTTGTATTGTTTTATATCATTGTGTTATATTGTCGGGTATCAAACTGGTAGGCGACTGGAACGTGTAGCTTAGATGATTTTAAATTACATGTTTATTTATTTAAGTTGTTGTGTGCTATTTATTTACTGAAACACCAAAGATGTTTAATAGTTTTATTAAAACGAAGCAAAGCAAATAAATGGACGATTACATTATGATGAATAACATACAAGTCTTAAGAAATGAAAATAAAGTTGTCTGTTTGAAGGTTGGAGACAGATATAAGAAATATCTGGAAACCTTTGTTAAGTAGATGTAAACTTAAAATACCGCACAAGAATTAAACGCATGACTGCACCCATCTCAGTCTTGCTCCAGTACATCTAGCTAGTATAAATAGAGCTGTAGTTACTTTACTTATTTAATATTCACCTGAAGACGACTGGAGATACTTACCAGTTGAAACGTTGTGATGTAAAACAGTAAATTTAGAGTTTTCTCTAAAGAAGAGTTGTTCCCTTAAAACTCACATACAACGCTATTTCAAGTAAGTTCAAGAGAAACATTTTTGCTTTACAGTGATTTCAGGCCAAAAGAGAAATAAACAATTAAATAAACATTTACCAAGATCACTTACTCACTGGCTGGGAAGTGCTCTGGTTCTGGGATTGTGTTGTTACATACTATATGTTACTATTCTATATAAAAGGCTGATTCGTTTCTTTATCATAACACCCTATAGGCGTATCTTTATTTATCTGTAAAATCAAGGAACAATCCTTGAATCTTGCATCGAAAATAGAAATAATTAAAACCGGTGTACAATTTATTTTAAAACTTTTATTGATGTATGTTTAATAAAACAACAACCACCATCGTTTTTTGTTATTTTAAGCTACCGTCGCGTCGTCGTTATTCAAGTCTATTAAATCAAAACCAGCAGTAAAACCGGGATGTACCCAGCCGGGGCTTAAAAATGTCTTGAAGGGATTGTGTGCTCCAGTAGATAAATAATAGAAGGATAATTTTAAATTAGATTAACGAGAGAGACAAAATGTTTTCTACTAACTAATTAAGACAATAAGTTTGATTTTCTTATAATATATTAGTGTCAATGAAAGTCATAACAAAAAGTCTGTAAAGTGTAAGTTAATGCCCGCTGATCTTTCCGCCACATTTTCCATAATTTCGGAAATTTGCGATATGTCCTAAATTATTGGAGACCGAGTTCACATGGAGCACAAACGGCGTAAATATGACAGCGTAGGTCAGATGTAATTGATCGAAAGTCAGCTGATCAATGTCAATTAACTGCCTGTCGACCAATTACGTCTTACTTATGCTATATTTACGCCGTTTGCGCCCCATGTGAACGCGGGCTCAGTCTGAGATGGTTAAGGTTATGATTCTTTTTAAGTTTGATCTATACAGGGTGTTACAAATTTAATGTTCACCATTGGAATCTCATAAACGGTAAGAGATACGAGGAAGTTTAAATTAGGGCAAAGTTGCGCAATTCATAGCCGACCAATATGCCAAGAAGAAATTAGGAAAATTCCGAGTACTTCCGAAGATATACGTAAAAAACCGAAAATCACCGTTTTGGTTTTTAATTTTTCCTGGCTTTATTTAAAGAGATAATGGAAAATAAATTTCACACTTTCATTGCCACTTTTCATCTTCTATAAAGCAGTGTTCTTAGATTTCATGTCGGACGTTTTGTTTTTCGGATGCCATCGTCAGTTTTTTTTTTAAATACGGACCTGTATTTTTTATTGCATTTATCTAAACTTTATATGCGATGTAATCTTAATACAAAATTACTTTGGTTGAATATCAACGTGGTCTACCCTATAAAAATATTTTCAGGAATATTTTATTTAAAAAACTTTTGAATTACGTATTAAAGATCTTTTTTTTAACAGTATTTTCGGAAACACAAGAAAATCTATAACTAAAACAATGACAAATATCATAAACCGATAATTACAGTACGTTTAGGTACTAATATATTCAAAATTATCTTAGAGTTCGTTGCATAAATGCGTTTGTATCAATTCGAAGAAGGTCGGTACACAGAGCTACTCAAAAAGTTCGCGTCAAAATTGAAAAATGTATAAATAAAAATGGAAATCTTTTTGAGCATCTGAGATAAACATTTGTCATTAGTTTCTACCTCTTCTGGGTTTAAACAATTTTAATTTATAAAAAATGTAAATAATAGATAATTTTGAATATTTTAGTACCTAAACGTACTGTAATTATCGTTTTGTGATATTTGTTATTGTTTTAGTTATAGATTTTCTTGTATTTCCGAAAATACTGTTAAAAAAAATTATCTTTAATACCTAATCCTAAAGTTTTTTAAATAAAATATTCCTGAAAATGTTTTTATAGGGAAGAAACGTTGATATTTAATGAAAATAATTTTGTATTAAGATTACATCGCATATAAAGTTTAGATAAATGCAATAAAAAATACAGGTCCGTATTTAAAAAAAAACCAGACGATGGCATCCGAAAAACAAAACGTCGGACATGAAATCTAAAAGCACTTCTTTATAGAAGATGAAAAGTGGCAATAAAAGTGTGAAATTTATTTTCCATTATCTCTTTAAATAAAGCCAGGAAAAATTAAAAACCAAAACGGCGATTTTAGGTGTTTTATGTATATCTTCGGAAGTACTCGGAATTTTCCTAATTTCTTCTTGGCATATTGGTCGGCTATGAATTGCGCAACTTTGCCCTAATTTAAACTTCCTCGTATCTCTTACCGTTTATGAGATCCCAATGGTGATCATCGAATTTGTAATACCCTGTATAAAGACGGATGTGCGTGACCAAGCGAGTTTTTTCAAATTTTTAATTAATATACTTATATTATTTTATTTTTGAAAATCAATACGAGCGATTAAAAAATGTCAAAGATTTATTCAAACATTACAATTTCAATCCACAATAAAAATAAGCTTTTTTAAATCCAGTTCAAATCTTTTTTTCTATTTATTGCACCTAGATCACGAGCAATCTGTATGTGCAAAAAAAAATACTAAATAGATTTTAATGTAATGTAAATAATAAATCAAAATCGAAATAAAGAAAATTTATTATCCAACCTATAGTCTATTTCAGAAAGGTGAAGAGTAATAAAATAAGAAACTCCGTCCAGTTCGGTTCAATTTCTGTATCGGCCATAGGCGCAGGTAAATTTTGTGCATTAAATTATGTATGATAACTAACCAAAGAAAAAAAAAGAAGATAATTTGATAAAGAAGGAACTATTAGCTAAAGCAAGTTTATACAAAAATCATTTTATGAAATATGCCATGAAAGATATAGCTGAAAAACAGTTACTGTGCTGCGCACACCGCCATATCTTTGCGAACTAAATCCTATAGAACTTATATGGGTGCAAGTGAAAGGATTTGTAGCAATACACAATAGGTACGACATTCAAAATGAAAGACGTTAAGCTACTGTTTGATCAAGTCATTAAGGACGTGACACCAGAGAACTGGCGAAAGGCAGTCCATCATGTCATTAAAGAAGAGGATAAAATGTGGGATCTTGATCACCTGATCGATCGGACCGTCGACCCGTTAATTATAACGTCAAGAGGAGATGACAGTTTCTCAGATGACGGAGAATATTATGATTTTTTATAATTTAATTTCTGTATAATGCATTTTTTGTATTTCGCATATTTTATAATGTTTAATAAAAAAATAAGTGTACCTAATACTATGTACATAATGCACTCCTTTGTCACACTATTTTAAGTGTTTGTAAATGAATAATAATAGGCAAAACCCATAAATTGACCCAAACCTGGGTGGTAATACCTGCACTTGATGAAAATAAAGAATTTTGCAATAAAATCAATGCCAAATTATGAAAGCGGCTTAAATATTCGTTAGGTCACTCTGTAGTCCCTGTGCTTACCTAATGAGCTTTTATTACTCTACACCTTTCTGAAATAAAAAACAAGAGGTTAGCAAATTAGTGTAAAAAAGAATTAGAGTAAAAAAAATTGCAGCCTGCCACAGCAAATCAAGATACGGTCTATAATTACTTTTCCAATCAATGTAGCATAAAGGAAACAGCGAACGTCCATGTGGGAGTAGAGGCCTACACAACAACTTTTTTCTTTCCCCCATTTTTAAAAAACTGTTTACCTTCTTATATCTACTGTAATAATATGTACGATGGATGCGTTTAAAACGCATAAAAAAATTAATGAACTAGCAACCTGTTTAAAACCTAAAAATCGAAGAGTATCCAAATGAGGTGGGAACTGAAAGTTTAACACGACTCAAGCATACTATTGTGGGGTTAGAGTCATCACAGCCAAATGTCATTTATACGGTGCACGTGCGTTACGCGGATGCAGCTGCTTGGCCCTTTTTTATTACGGGCACGAGGACGTCAAAACAGGATTCTCTGGTTTTAACCCCTTAAGTACTCTTTGCTAAAGACGACGTGTTTACACTGCAATCACAGAAGTTTTGTTTGATTCTCTAAAGATATATACGTAAACTACACTATTAAGCGTTTAGCGAAATAAAGAATACTTAGGGGGTATTTCACATAATGGGCCATGAAGAAATTACTTCTATTTATATTTTTATAGTCTATTTTAGAAAGGTGTAGAGTAATAAAAGCTCATTGGTATGCAATGCGACTACAGAGTGACCCAACGAATGTTTAAGCCACATTCATAGATTGGCATTGATTTCATTGAAAAATTCTTTATTTTTATCAAGTGCATGTAGTACCACCCAGGTTTAGGTCAATTTATGGGCTTTACCTATTGTTATCCATTCACAAACAATGAAAATGGTGTGACAAAGGCTTGCATTATGTACAGCATTAGGTACACTTATTTCTTATTAAACATTATAAAAAAAAATACAAAATATCTTATACAGAAATAAATTATAAAAATCATAATATTCTTCGTCGTCTGAGGAACTGTCATCTCCTCTTGACGTTATAATTAACCAATCGACGGTCGGTCCGATCGATCAGGTGGTCAAGATCCCACATTTTCTCCTCTTCTTTAATGACATGATGGATTGCTTCCTTAAATGGCTTGAATAAACACTAGCTTAACGTCTTTCATTTTGAATGTCGTATTGTGTCTTGCTACAAATCCTTTTACTTGCGCCCATATAAGTTATATAGGATTTAGTTCGCAATGACATGGCGGTGTGCGCAGCACAGTTACACTATGTTTTCCAGGTATATCTTCCACGGCATATTTTTTAAAACGATGTTTGTGTAAATTTGCTATAGCTAATAGTTCCTTCTTTATCAAATTATCTTTTTTTTCTTTGGTTAGTTATCATAAATAATTTAGTGTACACAATTTAGTTGCGCCTATGGCCCACATCGAAATTGAGCCGAACTGTATGGAATTTCCCAATTTATTACTCTACACCTTTGTGAAATAGACTATAACTAAATTGGGCTCCACTTAAATCGTCAAATAGGAAATTTTGGGTAATATTTAAAATCTTATACTTTTGAAACCAATAAACGGATATTTAAAACCAAAATGGTTTATGATAGGATACTTTATGAACTATCGTATAAAAATGTTACTTTTTATTGTGGTGGGGTCAGGCGCAAAAGAATTGCATGCATTTGGTCAAGTTTCAATAGCTGACCGTTTGCATAGACTAAATACCGGGTGTCCCACTAAGAATGGCTCCCGGCCGTATCTTGGAAACTACTGGGCATAGAAACTCAGGAAAAAAAAATTATAACTAAAGTGGCCATGAGAAAATGCTGGAAATAATTTTTAAGTTCCGCATTTTGCCGCAAGAGGGCGTAATTGAAAAGTAAATTTTAAAAGTTTACATATCTCCAAAAATTCCACATTAAGGTATATCTTTGATGATATTTTTTCATGTGGATATTATTTCTGATTAGCCTGGTCAATTCTGCATAAAAATAGTCTCTTGCGTTTTTCTCCTCAGGCACACCGTTCTTAATTAAAATAAATTAGCTCTACTATTTATTATTATCATTATTAACATTGATAATGAAAAATTAAGTTTTATAAAAATTGTTGGAAATGACCACCTTCACTTCCGCCTGTCTAATTTAATTTAATTATTTTAATTAAGAACGGTGTGCCTGAGGAGAAAAACGCAAGAGACCATTTTTATGCAGAATTGACCAGGCTAATCAGAAATAATATTTACATAAAAAAATATCAGTGGCGTCCAACTTTTTTTCTAAAAAATATAGAATCGCTTACTTTTAAAAATTATTCTATTGGCGATAACGCTGAAACGAACGGAGATATCGATCTGCGGTTTTATTATTTGTTCTAGCAAATTTAATCTACTTTTCGATTATGGTATCATAATTATACCGTATGATTTCTTTTTTCGGAGTAAAATCAAAAAACGTGTTATTATTACAAATTGCGCCCTCTAGCATTTTTTTTGAGAACTATTATGGACAACTAAATACGATTGGTGAAAGTGCATACATTTCTCTTCCAAACAGTCTTTAGTTTGCTAAAATCGGATAAGTCGTTTATAAGTTACAGCGATTTAACTGATTACACTTTCAACCGCTTCCCCCCCTTTTATTAAAGTCGGTACGCAAATGAGCATAAGACCAAAATGATGCATAATTATCCAGGCTTTTTAATGGTGTTATCAAAGATATACCTTAATGTGGAATTTTCGGAGATATGTAAACTTTCAAAATTTACTTTTCAATTACGCCCTCTTGCGGCAAAATGCGGAACTTAAAAATTTCCAGGATTTTCTCATGGCCACTTTAGTTATAATTTTTTTTTCCTGAGTTTCTATGCCCAGTAGTTTCCGAGATACGATCGAGAGCCATTCTTAGTGGGACACCCGGTACAATACAGGGTCATGCAATAGTGCATCAGGTCTCTATAGCTCCTGTACGAAATAAGTTAGAAAATTCATTCATATGCAGACTTATACTGTATTATAGGGTGCATTTCAGGATAATATGTTTCCATATACAGAGTGGCCCACAAAAGTATGATAATAAAAAGTTGTATATTTTTAAATGGAACACCCAGTATTTTTGAACGACAGTAGAGTTTTGGACTGGAGCATTGTATTTATTTGTTTTTGAATTACTACGTTTTAACTGGTAACTATCTCCAGTCGTCTTCAGGTGAATACTATATAAGTATGGTAACTGCAGCCCTATTTATACTAGGTAGGAGCAGTGACGCATGACTAGTGGGCGATGTCATGCGTTTAACTCTTACGTGGTCTTATTCTAAGATAACATTTACTTAACAAGGGTTTCCAGACGTTTCTCATATCTAATGAAGGCTTAGTATAACAACCTGGATGTTGGTGTATGGTGGCAACTTCCTTAAACTTCCTCCAGTGCGGTTCTTTTTGCAGGATTTCGGCTTCTGTCCCCATGATATGATGGCCGTGCGTTTAGGCGTGGTCAGCTACACCTGCTTTTTCGGTATATTCTTTTTGGTTATTGTTCTTATATTCTTTAATCCTTACTTCGAGTGGTCTTAGTGCCTCACCAATGTAAGATTGGACGCACTCACAGGGGATCTGGTAGACACAATTTTTGTTCAGAAGAAGAATTTCCTTTCATTTCGTCAGATCCATCCCTAGACGCGTTTCGCAATTTTTGTTGTCTTTTTGGCTTGTTGTATCGTTGTCCTAGTCTTCTTATTTTCTCTGAGTCTCCTTTGACATACGGAGTGTTGAGTATTGGTTGTATCTCTTTCTCTGTTTTATCAAAGCAAAATAAATACAATTTTGGCCAATTATAAAGGACTCCGATACAAATCTAAATATGCATGTATGCAATGTATTGTCGCCTACCCTCTTTTTACTGTATATTAACGACCTTCTAGTAAAAACCCAAAATCCAATTTATAGCTTTGCTGATGACAGCACACTTGTCTCATCTTTTACATTGACTCCCCAAACATCCGCTGCCGACGCACATCTTCGCAGGCAGCATGAAGTATTGCGCCTCAACAATGACCTGGAAGAAATTTTGGCTTGGGGTGACAGTAACCAAGTCGAATTTAATGCTAAGAAAACCCAGGCAGCAGTCTTCTCCAAAAAGGTTAACATTGCAGAACCGGAGATAGTCATGGCGGGACACGCAATTCCCCCGGCACCGTCTATTAATTTGCTGGGGGTCAATCTGGGAGGTAATATGTCTTGGCATGATCACGTTGCCGCAATTACCAAGACAGCTGCACAAAAACTTGGTGTACTTTTCCGCACCAAAAGGTTGTACACACCTCATCAACTTTTGACACTCTACAAAGCCCAGATTCGACCATCATTAGAATATTGCTCTCATGTCTGGAGCTCTGCACCCAAGCACACCCTTCGGCTACTGGATTCCATTCAAAGGAGAGCCGTACGTCTGATCGGCGACCCCGAGCTGACCAAGACCCTCGATAGCCTGGAGCATCGAAGACAGGTTGGTGATTTGGCTCCCTTTTACAGATATTTCCATGGCAGGTGTTCGACTGACATTGCCCACTTGATTCCACCTAGAGCAATGCAAAACCGAAATACACGGCGAACCACTGCCGCTCATCCATATGTTGTTCAGCTTAGTACTCCTCGAACTTCATTGTTCAAGAATTCTTTCATCTGGAGAACGTCATCTTTGTGGAATGATCTTCCTGAGGTCGTGTTTCCCAATGAATACAATCTTCAACGTTTCAAGTCCAACGTTAATCGCTTTTTTCGCACTCGCACCGCTCCCAGAGCGCCTTAAAGGATTTTTCCTACAGTGCAGGTGTTTTATCATTAAAAAAAAAAAATGCAATAAAATACTGGGTGTTCAATTTACAAAAATACAACTTTTTGTTATTACACTTTTTGGGCCACCCTGTATATGGAAAAATATTTTCCTGAAATGCACCATATAATAGGTCTGGATATGAGTGAAATTCCTTACATAATTCGTATGGGAGTTATCGAAGCCTAAATCACAACGTTTCAACTGGTAAGTATCTCCAATAGTCTGTAGGTACACTATAGTGTTTCAGAAATCTAATTATAGTATCTAGTTTCAAAGAAATTTCCATTGTAACGGTTGACCAGTTTATAATAAATTAATTAATATTACTCTGTGTAGTATCCTTATCAAATTGAATAAACTATAAGTAAAATCAAAAGCATAGAAATTTGGACCTTACATAAATTTATAAAGGTTAACGTAAACCATTCTTCGCAACATTGGTTACATTCTGCCAACCAACAAAATCCCGCTAATCGATTTTTCTGGCGCTAAGATCTCGGCAGTGGCTGATGTCTGAATTAGGATTTCCGATTCGCTGGAAAGAACTATACTTGCTGCTAAATATAAAACAGGTTTGTATAAAAGTATTTGTGTGGATTCAGAGAAAATCACTTTTGAAATATTGTCGCGGGATCTTGTTGTTTGGCAAAATGTCACTATTAATATTGTCTCTACTATTCAAGTAACACTCTGTGTAAACTTGGGCTATTCTTATTGTTGATTGCAAACTAAAGGGGACTTTTGCGGTTATTAGGCACGTGCGTCTTGAAATAACCATTTCTTATCGAGGATAAAGCTGCAGTAAGAGGGATACGGATACGGATATACATCTTACGAAGGGTGGATGTTGAATTCATTATTTTGTATGGAACTAGTGTGGATTACGGTTAACCGATAGTCTTCAATGGTCCTGTAGTTTTTGTAATTTTTATACAAGGATATATTAGTATTAGGTTCATACGAAGGGTAGAAGGGGCACAATGCTAATATTTTTTACACTCAAAATTATGTAAATTTCTACGTATGTCCAGGATAGAGGTATATTGGATGGATGGATAGATAGCCAGTGGATATCGAAAAGTACCTATATCTATTAGATATTTAAAGAATATCTTCTGTATACCGCAGGGCAAAATTTTTGGCGTTCCTGCGCTTTCACTAAACTATAGTTTTTGGTAAATTAGGTACCATATTTATACAGAGTGGTCCGCACTCAAGGCTAGATTCCATAGTATCTAATTTAATATATAGGGCGTTCCATTTAAAAAAAGTAAGTATGTTTGATATCCCTGACTATTTATTGGGATACCCTGTATAATTTAAAATAATTTTAAATTGTAGATCTAATGCCTCATAACTCTGTTTTTGAAAAATATTAAAAAGCTTAGTATTTTAGATGATATGGAATCTTGCGTTAAGGCAGGCCACCCCGTAGAAATTTAGTATGCACCTAATTTCCCAAAAACTCTAATTTGGTGAAAGTGCAGGAACGCCAAATATTTTGCCCTGCAGTAAATACAGAGGATTATTTTTTCGTCACACAACTCATAAACTACTTAGCAACGTGTTAACGGTAAATCTATACAAAACCAGCTAAGACAATAATTCACAATACTTAGGCGTTAAAGCGAGTGAGTAGAAACGTCGTTTTCAATAAACTATCGGTGCAACTCGAGTACGGTGCATAGTCGGCTTGGCGGACAGCTCGAGCTTAGTTGTTGGTGCACTATGACGATCAAAAAACACTGTTGCCAGACTTAGCCAAATTTGACTATTGATAATAGTAAATTTTGAAAATTTGTTAAAATGTAGCGGAATGTGGCCGAATATAAAATATTAGTAAAAAGTGTATGACGAAACATTAGTTTGCAATTAGACTACTAGACCCCGAGCTTCTGAGCTCGAGGAAAGTTGTGGAGCCCCCCCCCCCTCAATACGTCATTGTACCCTTTTATACATTGCAAGTTAAGCACAAGCTTCTCATTTAAGTAAATAAAAGCTTTTAAAAACAATTTTTACATTTATTAATAAATATATCGCTTAATATCTGCTATTCTGCAAAAGGCCAAATGGGAGTAAGATAAATTCAAAGTGATTTTGTATAAGAAATTACCAAAATCGACAAAAATGTTAAAGTGTAATTTTGTCCATGAATTGTTTTATCATTTTTCTGACAAGATAATACCAAAATGATTTAAATTTTGTTGGGTCTTAGAAAAATATACTGTACAACTCTAGTGGATTGTCCATATTTGCGCCTACGACATCGTGCTTAATTTACTTCCTAGTGCTATATGGGCATCATATTCATCCTTGTAGTACAATAGTAGTTTGTACAATAAGAGTGGATATGATGTCTATATTACACGAGAAACTAAAAACTTTCTAGTGCGATATAGACAATCCACTCGAGTTGAACAGTATATTTTTTCTACGACCTTATGCTAAAAAATGTAAAAAAAAAGTTTGTAGGTTGCCGGACTCGAACTCACGACCAATGGTTCCATAGTCAAATGCTCTAACGTCTGGATTATTAAAGCGTTTAGTTAATTATCGTAAAACCAACTGAATAATGATGCTACATGAAATTAATTTTCTATGCACATTCAGCAGGTTGCATTATTGATAAATCTATTATAAATGCGTCTAGATTTTATTATATTCAACAAATTAATAACAAATTGTACCATATGCATTTAAATTATATAATTTAGTGTCTTGAAAAAGAAGGCGGAGCCTCAGTAAAAATAATATACTGTGATTGGTCAGTACTTTTAAGAACAACAATGGCTTCTTTGTAATTGACTACTGTGATTGGTCAGTTTCATTACCTATCTAGGATTGTTATAAAATTTTGCCGCACAGTTAACTGGAATAGCCCACTTTACCCGCCACTTAAGTATAAAGGAAACAGCAAATTTCCATGTGGGAGTAGAAAAACTACTATTTTATTCACTTAGGGGATGTCAGGTTGAGCGCGGCCATATTTTTCCTTTGTGTCTATAGTTTCAAATGGCTAAGGTTTGTTTACTACCAACGTCAAAACGCGCATATTTGTTAAATCACTGTCAATTAATTATTATCTGTCATATGTGTAACAAAGTTATGTCTTGCTAGTGTCAAGTAGAGCGGTAAAAACTATTTATTTTATTTTACATAATTATATTGTTCTACTATTTTGTTAATTGAAAATATGGCTCAGTATGGAAAAACTGTTAACGAAGTATATGGATACAAAACTTTATTTCGTGAGATAGGTTATTATATTTCTAGGTGGGTAACAGAACGAATTCTTCATGCATCGCTATTTTGTATATCGTCGTACGTTGGGCATTTAATCCCATGGCTATTTTGCTCCATAGCTATTATCTAATAGCAGATCTTCTTGTGGTTTGTGCAAGTAAACCGGCAGTTCCCAACATCTGCCCCGTAAAAATAATTTAGTTAAAATAACTCAATATTTAGTTAACTTAACTAAAATCTGTAGATTAGGCGCCAGGTTAGATGGATTTCTGTTTTAACTAAATCCATTTTGCTACAATTTCCTAGTTGTTTCAACTAAAAATAATTGTTGTTTTCTGCATTGCTAGACATACTATATTTTATAATTGGACTTGCTAGACGAATTTACTAGTTTTTAATAGATGATTTATTAAAAATACAAATGTATTTAGTAAAACGAACTAAATATACGAGTTGTATTTAATACCCTCATCATTTAATGAAGCAAGTTCCGAGTGGTATGTTTACTAATTCTTTTGCTGTGTTAAATAAACTGCTGGACAATTGCTTTTGAGCAAGAAAAATTTCGTCTAAATTTAACAGTTAATATTTTCTGAACCAGATATGATATCGACCTACGGTTTTGAATGGTTGATAGATTCATCCCTTGGAAAACGATGGTCAATGTTGGATTTTCTTTAACTGTCAGAAAATTTTATATACAGGGTGTTAAAGAAGACGATGATTTTTGCTCCAATTTTAATGGCGTGTAACTTTCACAATTATATTTTTAAATTTTATCACTCTACGTCAATTGAATCACTGGTTCATAGCAAAGTAAGTAATTTGTCAAATTTTTGTAATCTGCTATATTTTAAGAAATACCGACTTTTTTGGAAAACCTTGCTTTATTTTATTGGTAGATCTCACTGTGCGTTGTATCGTGCAAACTTTGCCAGTGATTATTATACCTTATAAAAAGCTTGATTATGTTCAGTAACAATAGCTGTACCTAAATGTAATGATGTACAGTGGCGTAGGTATAAACACCTATATGGCTATGGTTTATGAGTATACTGTTAGAAAATTAGAAATTAATAAATACATTTTTTCCAAAAATTAAATTAAATATCTATAATAGTGCGATATAAAAAACTAAAAAAAAGAAAAAATTAACCTAATCTAGGGGTGAGTACTTTCCAATATAAAACAATCGTGAAAAATTGTGAGATACTCATAAACCATAGACATATAGGTGTTTATACGTACGCCACTGTAGATCATAACATTTAGGCACAACTATTGTTACTGAACATAATCAAGCTTTTCATAAGGTATAATAATCACTCGCAAAGTTTGCACGATACAACGCACAGTAAGATCCAGCTACCAATAAGTTAAAATAAAGTAAGGTTTTCCATAAAAATCGGTATTTCTTAAAATATAGCAGAAAATTTTCTGACAGTTAAAGAAAATCCAACATAGACAATTGTTTTCCAAGGGATGAATCTATCAACCATTCAAAACCGTAGGTCGATATCATATCTGGTTCAGAAAATATTAACTGTTAAATTTAGGTGAAATTTTTCTTGCTCAAAAGTAATTGTCCAGCAGTTTAGTTTTATTAGTAACAATAGATCGGTGATCTATTTAAATTGGATTGACGATATTGGAAAGGCTACTATTTCTTATAGCTATAAGTTATTTCCATATGCAGAGATATTTTATTTTAGGCTTGAACGCTATACAACTTCACTAAAGTATTTTGATGAAGCCATTAGCAAAACTCCATCGGATAGAAGAGCACTTATTGGTAGATCAAGAGCAAGAGCTAAGGTTGTCCAGTACGAGGGAGCATTGGAAGATATTAATAAGGCGTTGGGTTTAGATCCAGATGATTTGGTGCTCCTTGCTGATAAAGCACTGAATACGTACTATGACTGTAAATTCGAAGAGGGTAGGAAATCAGCGATAACGATCTTATGGGGAATGGGAACAAAAATCAGAACTAGAAAACAAACTAATATTATTATATACTTTATTTACCACAAAATTGTCAGCTATTAGTCTATATTTAAAATAACACATATTTATTTTCCAAAGCAAGGTTATAAAAAAGTGCATTTGAACTTATGCGTCCAAAATAGCTGACCTACTAACTGCATGAATAGAATAACTTTCGACGATCTTTACAGTAAAAATTATTCCTAAAATAAATAATAATAACCATTTAACAGTTTAATAGACAAGAAATAGAATACTACGATAATTAGAAAAATATATACATACCTATATATACAGTGTGTCCACGGATAGAGTTCGGAAGAGGAAAAACTTGTTTATTTGTGGGTTAAGAAAAAAAAGTTATTCTTTATAAAAACGTCTGCTTGTGTCGAAACTACAATTTTAAATATCAGATTTGCGATTACTATACAGGGTTCGTCAGAAACAACATTTTTAGTTTTTTGGATTTTTTTTCAATTCCTTAGCGATAACTGTACAGGGTTGGACAGAAAAAATATTTTAAATTTTTTATAATTTATGATTGAATAAATTAAAGAATGTATTAATTAAAATACTCCAAAAGTAGATAAAGAAAAATAGTTTTCTTACAACAAAATCGTTATTCGGCCAGTTATAAAATTATATTCTAAGTAGGAAAGAAAGAATAGTTGTCTGTTCTTAAGTAAATTTATTTTAAACGAAATCAAAAAAAATAAAAATGTTGTTTCTGGCTAACCCTGTATAGTAATCGTAAATTTGGTACTCGAAATTGTAGTTTCAATACAAGCAGACATTTTTATGAAGAATGACTTTTTCTTCTAAATCTACAAAAAAAAAAACGTTTTAAAACATGGTTAGCCACAAACAATATTTTTAGTTTTTTGGATTTCGTTTAAATGATGAAATTAACCACTTTGAGAAAAATGTTTATTAAACTTTTTTCATAACAAAAATAAAAAATAAGTTAGGTCTGTTATTAATTCAAGGGTCCTGTCAATTGACGTAAAATTTGTTTGACAACCTTTGTCTTTTCGAAGAACTTTAATTTTGCGTGGTAAAAGTAATTTGAAAGCGAAAAATCATTAAATGGGAAATGAAAATATGTCTTATTATTCAGCAAAAGAAGAAATTTTGTGGAAGTAGTCCATCTCTCAGTGGAGTGATATTATGAGTAGGGAGAATAATACACACATTCTGCTCCACTAGTTTATTGTAAGGATTTCAATATTTAGAACATCCTAGTGTCGTACATGCTTCGAAGGTAAAAACCTTCATCATCAGCGAAATGAAATTAAAATGTTACAAGCAAGGGCGTATATAGATAATCGTCCAGGGGGGGGGGGGGGGGGCGAAATATCTAAAATTTTGCCTGCGGCGAAAATTTTTAGGGTTAGGTTAGACCTTTTTAAATTCATTTACACCTACATTTTCTTCATGAAGTAATTTGACAAAAGTGTAATACGACAACTTGGACGTCAATCCATGTAATGTATAAATGTTAAAAACCTACAGTTGCCTGATTGTCGTGGATTTCTTAATTTCTAGTATTTTAGAAAAAATATTGTTTTTTCGAGACATTTCGACCCATTGTCCCCAACCCCAAACCACCCGTCATAGGGGCCCCGTTATCCGCGCCAAACTGAAAAAAGATATTTATTAAATATATCATATATTATACTATTATTAAGATTAAATAATATAAACAACAAACAAAAAAAAAATACAAAAGAACAAACAATGGTGTAGTAAAAGTATCATGGAACATTATGTTGAAACAAGTAATAAGTTAGGCAAGTACCTACTGGTTAATTCTTAAATACGAATTGTAATTTGCGAGGATTTTTGCCGAATTTATTTATAACCTTATCAGCAAATTGCGCATCTTTAGCGACATGTTCTCTATGTATGCTTAGCATACACAGTCCATTGAGTCGGTTCTCAGATGTTGTAGCGCTCAACCAAGTTTTAACCCTTCGTAAAGGGGAAAATGACCTTTCAATGGAACATGTTGTTAATGGAAGAGTTAGAAAGATTTGAACCAAATTTAGGATATTCGGAAAAAATTTGATTTCTAAAAATAGATCAAAATATGAAATATCAGTTGTTTTGTCTTTCCAATAATGCTGCCACATCTCTAGTTCTATTAATACATTTTCTAGATTATAAAAATTTTGAAGGGTAGATCCAAGTTGTTTTAATTGATCAGTATCAAGCTCGTTCATAAATTTCGGATGGATCTGCAGTAAACTTTGCTCGATACCGCAATCATCGCTGAATCGAGTTTCCAATGAACTAATAACGGAATCCAAATATGGAAAGTAAATAGCTTTCCTAAAATATTCCTCTGAAGTTGAAGTGGAGTAGTTGGACCGATGCTGCTGCCGAGCAGTAACACGTGGTGACTTAATTTCGAACCCTAATTTATCCGATACAGTCGTAATCTCCGAAAAAATTGTAGAAAAACTTTTCTCCGCCTCGTTCCTATGTTGTTTAAACAAGCTCAGCAAATTAGTTATATGCTTCTTAACATGCATTACCATTAAAATGTGTTAAAAAGTGTTTGCATCGAAATTACAGGGGGGGGCCAAGGCCCCCCCTGCCCCCCCCCCCCTATATACGCCCTTGGTTACAAGTAGAGAGACCCTCAACATTGCATGTCAAACTGAGGAATAGAAAAGAAGAAAAAGTTTTAAATTACAAAATTTTACATGTGATTATATTTGAAATTTTTTAAAATATTTTTTAATATTACTAAATTAAAAGTAAAAATGGTGGTCACTTTTATTTTTACTTTTTTACTTTTAATTTAGAAATATTTAAAAAAAATTTCAAATTTAACCACATGTAAAATTTAAAAAAATTTTAATTCAAAACTTTTTCTTCTTTTCTGTCCCTCAGTTTGACATGCAATGTTGAGGGTCTCTCTTCTTGTAACATTTTAATTTCATTTCGCTGATGATGAAGGTTTTTACCTTTGAAACATGTATGACACTAGGATGTTCTAAATATTGAAATCCTTATTTATTTTTATTTATTTATTTATTAAGTACATGCCTTACAGGTTATTACATACCCAACTACAAGGCAGGACAAAACATGTATACAAGCCCTGTAATGTATAACAATTAAATATTTCAAAATTAACACTAATAAAAATTAAAGAAATTAGGAAAAATTGGCAAGTTTTAAGGCACAATACAATAGATTACTAATTACACTAAGATATTTTACAAAATAAAATTAAAAATTAAAATTAAAAACCAGCAAAAAATTTCCGAAAAATTATGCCAGAGGTTTTCAATGCTTAAGACTTCGACCCAACTCCGATAATGACGAGTTAAAAAAATCAATATGAATATTTTTATTATACAAATCACACATAGCATAAAGCGGAGAGAACCTTAAAATGTTTGTACGACGAGTGTCCAAATAAAAACAGTTATAATAACGGCTATTTAGGCGAGGTACACCGAAATTAATTCTGGATAGGATATTTGGGCAGTCAATAATATTATTTAATAGTTTAAACAAAGTTATTAAAATGGAGTAATTACGTCGTTCTTTTAAAGAAGATAAATTAAACATTTTAAGTAATTGCTCATGTGGAAATCCCTGATAAGGGTAAACTCCCTCTCGCTTAAATGTAATGTATTTTAGAAATTTCCGCTGAACTTTTTCTAAATTGTCAGTATGAACATTATAACCCGGAGACCACACCACTGCCCCATATTCCAATTTAGATCTTACATACGAATTATACAATGTGATAATAGCTTGAATATTTACTAATTCTCTTGTACAACGGAGAATGAAACCATATGCCCTTGAAGCCTCAGAAATAATATCGTCTATATGTGAACAAAAAGAGAGTTTTGTATCAAAAGTTATACCAAGGTCTTTGAACTCCTCGACATGTGAAACTGAGTGATCGTCTATGGAGTAATCGTATAAAATTATTGAGGATTTAGTAGTAAAAGATACAACATTACACTTTCCAACGTTCAGCTGCAGATTATTTTCAGCACACCATGCAACAACCAAATCAAGATTATATTGAAGCGCGATACAATCCTCTATATTTTTTACTCTTATATACAATTTAATGTCATCTGCGTACTTTAAATGCTTAACTGCTAGTTTAACTCCAATATCGTTAATAAAAATAATAAACAATAATGGTCCCAATACTGATCCTTGGGGGACACCAGAGGTAGCAGCGTATTACAATAAACTAGTGGAGCAAACTGTGTGTATTATTCTCCCTACTCATAAAAGAAGAAATGCTTATTTTGAAGTTTAATTAAATCCTGACAGAATTGAAAACCCCTACCGACAATAGGACGCGTAAATTTGAACGTGCTACAAAAGGACGCGGACATTTGGACGCGAAATAAAAGAACGCATACAATAAATGAACGCGGTGTCAATTGGACGCAAGGCTTTAGGACGTGGTCATAATGACGCATATAATTTTTCTTTTCTAAAAAAAAATATTGTCAATATATTGACATAATAACAACAAAAAAAATGATCAAAATAAATATATATATTTATATTAAAATTTTTATTAAAAAAGATATAATTAAATGGAGCTAACCTTATTTATTACATACATATTATATTTGCAACTGAAAATTGTGCGCGATTCCACGCAAGTATTCCAAAACTGGTCAATTTGCATAGTTTGAAACGACTAATTTTATTCTCTTTGCCGTGTATAAATTTTTTTTTAGAAGATACCGTACAACCGGCTACTAATTGCTAAATCTTTAAGCGATTTAAGCTTTCTTCCTTCTTTAAAGCGATAATACATTTCCAAATGCTAGAATGTGCTGCACCAAGCACAGAAAAAAACTGTTATGCCATCCTTCAACAGAGTTGTTGGTTATAAAGTAGACTACCTTGTATAACCTCGGACGACTTACAAGCGAACGGACAAAAACTTAAGGTATATTCTCATCTTTATGGGATACGTCCTTATGTTGCGCGTCCAATTGACGACGCGCCTATTTGTCATAAACTTCCTTTGGTCGTGCGTCTAAATTTCGCGTCTTTGTGTCGCGCGTAAAAATGTCTTTTTGACGCGATACCTGAAAAGGCATACGATTAATTGAACGGACTTTATGTACCTATAATTATTGTATTTATAATACTTATATAATTAGAAAAAGCGTTACAAATATAGCATTATTGATTATTGTTTAGAATTCTGTCTTCTGTATAAAAACTTTAACAAAGAATGCGACCTCTTTATGAACAAGCAGCATATATCATGGTAAAAAGGGATCTAACAAATTATAGCAAACGTATACTATCATTCAGACTGACAGTTTTGAGAAAGGAATGACAGTAATACTGATTGTGTAATGGCAAATTTCAAGAATTGAGAAGACATTATTCAGGACTGTCAGTAAGACTGATAGTGTAGGGTCTGCTATTGATAAGAGCAGAGCAAAGCTGTATCGGCAAACTCTTTTATTGAATCGTAAAATACACGATTTAATTTGGTCGAAGCAACTAAATTGTTTAACCAAACTGTACCATGTATTTTCGTCTTTAGGAATGCCATTACAAGAAGTATTCCTTGTCTACTCCACCATCAAATCCAGATTTATTTCCAACCTATTTAAAAAAATATAATTGTCGTACCTAATTTAGGTTTAGTTCAAAACTCAAGATTACTTCCAATACGCCAAAAACCAGATAATTTTTCAATGGGTGTAATGCAATGTTATGATGCAATTGAGAACTGTTTGGGAGAAAGGACAGGAAGACCTCTACGGGACCATTTCCTAATAATTAGGCAACTTGCTTGGAAACAAAGTTACGCAGCACACAAGCCTTTTGAACCAAAACCTACCAATAAACCTAAAAAGAAGAAAATTCGTGCGTTGGGACAACTTGCACAGCAAGAAAAGCACGAGCCAGTTCAACCACGAAAGATAAAAGTTAAAAAACACAAAAGTGAGTAAAGTAATTATTTATTTACAGTCAAAGTAATAAGGTTTAAAGTTGACTGCTTAAAAAACTATGTTAGTTCATATTTGAGACAACCTTATCTAAATTATATGAAGCAAACCATATCTCGAGCGAGTGCTGTGACTGTGTAGCACTAATATTATTTTCCTAGTTCCACATGAAAATTTGCTGTTTTCTTTACACTAAAGTCAATGGAAAAGTGGGTTGTTCCAGTTAACTCAACGGATAATAAGAGTTTATTTTCAATATTTATAATATAATATAATATGAAACTGGTCAATTACAAAGAATAGTTATTTGTTTTACTAGGCACAAAAGCACGAGATTTAATGCCGCGGTTGGTGTTTCATAGCCGAGGCGTAGCCAAGGCTAGGGAACACCAGCCGCGGCATTAAATCTGCTTTGGTGCCGTGTGAAACATATAATTTTTTCTCCAAATTTGCTCCAATTTCACGAAAAATCGTCTTTTTTATATTAATTTTTATTTAATAATCATTGCGTTTCATTAAAGGTAACTGGCTTTTCGTTACTATGTTTACCGCTGATAACGTTTGGTGGATTGTTTTGTTTACTTCAGTGTCATTGTCATTTTAAAAGTTCCAATTTGTTCGAAATGGACCAAATTGAAAGTGAAGATGAGTTATTGCCACTAACACCACCTGAGATAAGAGACCAAGCACGAGACGTGGAATTGAATCTACTACCGGAGAAGTCGAGAACTGTATATGAACTCACATACCGCAGATTCATGGAATATAGGCAGAAGAACAATGTAGGATCTTTCTCTGAAAATGTGCTGATTGCCTATTTTTCAGATCTTTCGAAGCAAATGAAGCCCTCAACTTTATGGTCTATCTATTCGATGTTGAAAGCTACCCTAAACATAAAAAACAACGTTGATTTGTCAAAATATCTAAAGTTACGAGCTTTTTTGAAACGGCAGTCAGATGGTTTCCATGCAAGAAAATCCCTAGTTTTTGAAAGAGAAGAAGTTGAGAAATTTTTATCAGAGGCCCCAGATGAACTGTATTTGAGCACGAAGGTAAAGTGAAAATTATTTATTATGAATTAAATAACTATTTTTCAATTCATATTTACTTTTAGGTTGTACTTATTATTGAAGTCGCTGGAGCTTGTAGATGTGATGAGCTTTTGCAAATGAAAACGGATGATATAAATGATATGGGAGACAAATTGCTAATTATGCTACCAAATACGAAGACGAAAAGATCAAGATCTTTTGTGGTAACAGAATATTTAAATATTTACAGAAAATATGCAGCCTCCAGACCTTCGAACTTGAATAATCGGCGTTTCTTCTATAAGTATGCGAACGGTAAAGCACATCAACAATTCATTGGAATTCACAAGTTTGGTAAAATACCAAAAGAAATTGCTAATTTTCTGGGACTAGCCAATGCGAGAGAGTATACTGGGCACTGCTTTCGCAGAACTTCGGCCACGTTGCTGGTGCACTCTGGTGGGGATATAACAATGTTGAAGCAACATGGGGGATGGAAGTCCTCCGCGGTCGCGGAGGGCTATATCGAGGATTCACTAGCCAATAAGTCAAACATCGGCAATAAAATATATTCAGTCGTTTCCGTAGTATCAACTAGTGTGGATAAAAATATTGTTAATTTTTCGAAAAAAGAGGGAAGTGGAGAAAGTTCAATTGTATTAAATCATTGTTCACAAGTCACGATAAATATTTGTAATAAGTAGAAATATTCTGTTGTAGTTTATAGTTGTAGTGTAATTAAATCAGTTTTGTGTCATTTTTTCATTAAAAAGTCAATAATTTTGTGTTTATCTAACGTCATTGTCAATTTTAATTACAAGTTTGATTTAAATTATTACCTGGAACGTTGCATAGCAACGACTTTTACTGCCTAGGCAGAAAAGTGGACTTTTTCTGCCTAGGCAGTAAAAGTGTCCCTTTTAGGCCTATTCAGTATCATTAAAAAGCTACATTTAATGTAATTTGGAGAAAAACCAAATTTACACGTTGTAAATTTTACGAGTAGTTTTCTGATACTTGACAGAGGTGAGGTTGAGAATATGTTTTAAAAATATGCAAATCTGTCAGATAAAATTTGTTCTTTTTTAAGGACACTTAATCTCTACTACTTTATTTTAATCAGTTTATAAACGGATATCGTCGCACCCCAGCGGGTACTTCGGTGTGACCTATTTCCGAAACTGCGAATTGCAGACTGTCATAGCAAAATATAGTTTCCTATAAGATGTGTGGCCTACCATATCTTGGATGTCTTCAGATTTTTTTTAGTTTTATGATTTCACGTCTGGTGGCTCTGTCTTCTGCATTCGAGTTTATTTCTACAGATAGCGATGCGGTGTTTTCACTACTTATTTTATTCTTAAGGGGGGGGGGGGACATGATAACTAAAATGGCCATGAGAAAATCCTGGAAATAATTTTTAAGTTCCGCATTTTGCCGAAAGAGGGCGTAATTGAAATGTAGATTTTAAAATTTTACATATCTCCGAAAATTCCACATTAAGGTATATCTTTGGTAACACCATTAAAAAGCTTTGACAATTAGGTATGCATCATTTTAGTCCTATGCTCATTGGCGTACCGACGTTAGAAAGAGGGGGAAAGCTGTTGAAAGTGTAATCATTTAAATCGCTGTAACTTATAAACGACTTATCCGATTTTAGCAAACTAGAGACTGTTTGGAAGAGAAATGTATGCACTTTTACCAATCGTATTTAGTTGTCCATAATAGTTCTAAAAAAAATGCTAGAGGGCGCAATTTGTAATAATAAAATATTTTTGGTTTTTACTCCGAAAAAATAAACCATACGGTATAATTATGGTACCATAATCGAAAAGTAGATGAAATTTTCTAGAAAAAATATTAAAACCGCAGCTCGATATCTCCGTTCGTTTCAGCGTTATCGCCAATAAAATATTTTTTTAAACTTTAAATGAAGAAGCGGTTATATAATTTTTAGAAAAAAAGTGGAACGCCACTGATATTTTTCCATGTGGATATTATTTCGTATTAGCCTGGTCAATTCTGCATAAAAATGGTCTCTTGCGTTTTTCTCCTCAGCCACAGTTCTTAATTAAAATAATGAAATTAAATTAAACTGGCGGAAGCTTACCTATTAAGTAAAAGTGGTCATTTCCAACAATTTTTATAAAATTTATAATGAAAATTTTTCATTATCAATGTTAATAAAAATAATGAATAGTAGAGCTAATTTAATTTAATTATTTTAATTAAGATCGATGTGCCTGAGGAGAAAAACGCAACAGACCATTTTTATGCAGAATTGACCAGGCTAATCCAAAATAATATCCCCATGGAAAAATATCAGTGGCGTCCCACTTATTTTCTAAAAAATATATAACCGCTTCTTCATTTAAAATTTTAAAAATTATTCTATTGGCGATAACGCTGAAACGAAGGGAGATATCGAGCTGATGTTTTAATATTTTTTCTAGCAAATTTCCTCTACTTTTCGATTATGGTACCATAATTATACCTTATGATTTATTTTTTCGGAGTAAAATCAATAAATGTGTTATTATTACAAATTGCGCCCTCTAGCATTTTTTTGAGAACTATTATGGACAATTAAATACGATTGGTAAAAGTGTATACATTTCTCTTCCAAATAGTCTTTAGTTTGCTAAAATCGGATACGTTGTTTATAAGTTACAGCGATTTAAATGATTACACTTTCAAAAGCTTCCCCCCCTCTTATTAAAGTCGGTACGCCAATGAGCATAAGACCAAAATGATGCATAATTGTCCAAGCTTTTTAATGGTGTTATCAAAGATATACCTTAATGTGAAATTTTCGGAGATATGTAAAATTTACTTTTCAATTACACCCTCTTGCGGCAAAATGCGGAACTTAAAAATTATTTCCAGGATTTTTTCATGGCCACTTTAGTTATTATTTTTTTTTCCCGAGTTTCTATGTCCAGTAGTTTCCGAGATACGGCAGGTGGCCATCCATAATGGGACACCCGGTATAATAATTGGTAAACGATTAATAATAAACAAACTTTCTAAGAAATACTACAACCATCTAAATTTTATTTTATATTTGCTTTTTATTTACGAACTATGTCTTAATTTGTAAACTTATTAGTTGTAGGAGATCCGACAATGGCATTACCAATAAACGATTCCCTACATTCAATAAAATCGGAAGGCGATTATGTACCACAATTTCCAACTGAATTTCCCTATAAACCTTTACAAAATTATACTTCCAACATTAAAAATTATATGGCCGAAAAATACTTGGATTCAATGTACCAGGACAAAATATTTTTGGAAAAAATTCAGTCTACACCGGGAGCTACGTGCCCGAATAAAGAAGGATCACGTAAAATACAACAACTTGCCAAGAATAGTTATAAATCTGTTTCATATAAACAGGAACTATTAAGAACCCGAAGGCCCTTTTATTTAATTAAATATCAAGAAGCCACTGTCTCCGGTGCTCTTAAAGCTAGGCAGAAACTGGAACTTGAACAGCAGCAACAAGCTACAAGGGTGGAAGCAGAAGGTATTTTAGAAATTATTGTTGCAACGTATAAAATATATTTCAAAGAATTAATTGACTCGTTTGTTACTTTGTCGCAATACATTTTAACTGTGTAAAATTAAACGAATATATTGTACAGCGAGCGAGAGAATGTATGAGACGAAAGGGGAATTTTTGGAGTAAAAAGCGTTATATTTCTTATAGGGTGTTTCAAGGTGGATGGAACGTTAAACGTTAATGGAAAACGGGTGATACAATCATGGTCTATCGTTTTAAAATATTTTCAGTAATGCGGCATTGCCGTTTCTGCCCGAAATAGGTGGCAACATGGTTATTTTAAATGGAACACTCTATATATTATATTATTTTCTAATTTCCCATTTCCACGTTAATTTTGTATAAATTGTCACTTGGCTAAATTTAATTTATTTATTGAAAACAACCCATCAAACATGTTATATTACATTATCGCATTTCTGTGACGTTGTTTAAAAGTAACTTGTGTTACATTTAAAAAAGTATATAACTGTTATATTCAAAGACGGATAGGTTCTGATTACTTTTCTTATTTCAGATTGATTTATTATGTTACATTTCTTCAACATCGCCAAAATAATATATCATCAATATTAGTGTCCAACTTGGACACTAAATTTAGCTACAGATTACATCCTCTCAGTGGCAGCTCGAGGTCTTAAAAAATGGTGAAGAGCTAGGTATAGTGCGGGTACTTACACATACATTGACTAAAAAACCGTGTAACAAAACGTCTCTCTTATCCTCATCTGTTCAACGACTAAATGGAGTTTCCAACAAATTACAAACTATATCATTAATTGGGTTCGTTTTAAAACACACAACTAAGTAGGTACGTACACTAATGAATTAACTGAAAAATGTAAACAACTTTTTAATCACACAGTAAATCACGTAAAAACGATATCTATAACCGTTCGTTCTATAAAGTTTCGCGAAGCCTCAAAATACCTTAAGGTTAGGCGAACCAATACTAAAACAATGGTGCATACGACTGATCTATTTTTAAATTGGCCTTCATCATAATGCAAATTGTTACATGCTGTTTGCGTGACTGACGTCACATAACCGTAGCAACGGTGAATATCAAGGCTATGTTAGGCGTTGGGTCTTCACTTGCTTTGAGCTAACGGACAAGGTCGGCTGGGGTGCGCCTAATGCACGAGGGTTTATAATTATTATTGTCTGTCGGAGTTAACGGTGGCCCTAATATGCATAGCTACATTAGGATTAAATTAATATTATTAATTCAAACATAATTATTTTCTTAAGGGCTAAAATGGTAGCTGTATTGGTACATTAATATTTAAAATTGTCGAAAAACTTTCCTTGTTTTTTTTTTTGGTGAAGAGCCCCTTCACCCACTTTACCTGACGAGCCGCCACTGCATCCTCTCGCTTTATACCTTGAACTATTTTATATAGTTTCGCGCCTTTTGTTTCTTTCTTTGTTCTTGAAATGGAAAATACTGTTACCAATATGGAAAGTTCCATTTCATATCCCAACAGGAAAATACCGCGTATAAATAACCGTTATTTGGAAAAAATCTCGAGCGTGCTTGATTAAGGTTTACAAAAAAAAGTAAATTATTTGTATGTGATCTAGAAATCTCAAACCAACAAATGATAACATTCAAGTCGTCTCTCAATTATGTTAAACGATTTTTGATTGTAATTCTCGGCATAAAAAAATACCGAGAAAGTTCCTCTGATTGGTCAAAGCCTGATATGTAAAGCTTTTCTTTTATGTAAAGAGTTTTTCGCTGCTTTCTAAAACTGTTTCGTGTGATTAAGCTTAATTTAGTGGCTAATAATTATAAGCTTTTTATATTAGTAGCTATTCCCAAGCAGAATAATATTTTAAGTTTAATACTATTAATCCAAGTATATGATATAACTTGTATGGCAGATGTAAACTATGTGATTTTTCCATTAGCTTTTAAAAATTTTCTTAACGAATTCTTACAATTTGGGGAATTCATCCTACTTTTAAGCTTGACCAGAAATTTATTGCAAGTCGGTACAACTTTGTATTCGATATTAAAATATTCAATAAATGGCGTAATAATTGCAAAATCGACCTGATCAACTTTTTCAATTATAAAAAGCGTCACTTTGCATACTATTCTTTGATGAACCCCTGTATACAAAGCAACCCTAATAGTATTTAATGTAAGGGGCAGTTTGAAATATTCATTTCTAGCCTCCTCATCGCAAAGGCTTACAATACTTGCCACTATTTCTCTACCTTCATGTAATTGTTGTTGTTCCTTGATTTCTCGCCATCTCGTACCACTACTGACTTTGCGAGGTCTCCATGAAATTGGAAAGAACAGAACACATTGACATTAATAGTTAACTATAATATAAACCTATAAACGCAGTTCTTTGAAATTTTTGCTATAATAGGCTATTGATTGTCATATCATAAGGAACTACAGAGTGTGTGGGTTTTTATTGCATAAATCGTTCAGTTGGTTATTCAGAATGAAAAAACTGCAGAGTGCTATTAAATTAGAGGGGGGAAACTGGAGATAGGGGGGAAATGTAACCCTTACTGTTATTTGAGTATATCTAAAAAACGAAGCAAAATTTGTGGATATTTTATAGGAAAAATTTTGTAGAGAGTTAGATTTTCTATCGAAGTGGCTTAATTAAAAAATGTACAAGTCTATTTAGTTCAAATTATGTTAAAAACAATTTAACAAAAAAGTGCAAAGAATTAAATATTTTATTTTTTTTAACTTTTATGCAAATAACTTTTTTTTGAGTAGAGATAGATAGATAGTTTCATAGAAAAGACAGGATATTAAATTTCCTACAGAATGACGTATTAAAACATTTTTTTGTTGAAGTTTCAAGGAGATATGAATGTTTAAACTTTGTCATATTTTTCGGTTTCTATTGAATTTATAACAATATCATTTTGTTACTTAGTTTTGAATGCATGCAATTAAATTTTATTTAATAAATACATGCTAAATTAATGTTATTAATTTTATTTAATAAAGACGTGTTTAATTAATGTTAAGTAGTTATTAATTTGTTTAAAAAATAAATAAAAATTATATAAGTTCATGCATGCATATAACATTTACTTATTGTTAATCAATTAATTTAACACGTTTTTATTAAATAAAATTTAATTGCATACATTCAAAACTAAGTAACAAAATGATATTGTTATAAATTCAATAGAAACCGAAAAATATGACAAAGTTTAAACAGTCATATCTCATTGAAACTTTATTAAAACAATGTTTTTAATATGTCATTCTGTAGGAAATTTAATATCCTGTCTTTTCTATGAAGCAATGCCTATACTATCTCTTCTCAAAAAAAAGTTACTTGCATAAAAGTAAAAAAAAATAAAATATTTAATTTTTTGCACTTTTTCGTTAAATTGTTTTTAACATAATTTGAACTGATTAGACTTGTAAATTTTTTAATTACGCCATCTTAATAGAAAATCTAACGCTCTACAAAATAATTCCTATAAAATACCCCCAAATTTTGCTTCGTTTTCGAGATATACTCAAAAAATCGTAAGGGTTGCATTTTCCCCCCTATTTACAGTTTCCCCCCTCCAATTTAATTGCACTCTGCGTTTCTTTTATTCTGAATAACCAATTGAACGATTTATGCAATAAAAACTCACACACTCTGTAGTTCCTTATTACCCTGATTTTTAGGACATAATCAATAGCCTATAAGATGAAGTCCGATTACTAATAGTGGAAGGTAATGTACCTACTTTAGATAAAAATGTATTTTATTTCTTTTAGTACTTATGGGTAAAATGATCGACTACTTTGAACAAAAGGATATTAAGGCATGCTTAGAAATGGTTAATAAATTGAAGCGCTTTTGTGATAGCAAACCAAAGAAGCTCCTACCACACAAACGTGTATTTATGGAAGCAATTTATGACAAAGTCTGCAAGGTGTGGTATGAATATTACAGAATTAATCCTAATCACAGTGATTTCGAGCAACAACGAAGGATTTATTGTATTCTTGGATTACCGCTTAGCAAAGAGCCATCAACCGATTCAGTAGTTGGTCAATTTAAGAACCAATTCACAGACTATAAAAAAGAAATTTCTGATTTGGAGCTGAAATTGGAAGATGCTAATGTGACGCAAGAAATTTGTTGGTATTATCACGATTTATCTAGGTTAGTTTATCACCAATCTGAAACTATACAGGGTTATGATATGAAATGAATCATAGAATATCGCTCGCTAAATCAAGAATCGCTCTGATCCGTAAAATTATTTTTTTTGAAATGCGTTTTTAATAAAAAAAGTTACGTGTAGCAACTTTAATTTTTAAGTAAAACACATTTCATTCTACAATTAGTTCAAGACATTTTTCATACTACTCTCTACTATCATCTTCAACCGTTTATTAAATATTAACTTTTAAAATAAAATACACAAACGAGAAAGTATGAGAAGAAGCTATTTTGTAAGAACTTAAAGAAATAGTCCATATTCAAAGTGTAGCGCATATTTAGAAGGAAAAAAACAAAAACTCAAAGTTCTCCAACTTTTATAGTAATGAAAAACGTAACAAATGATGATCAACGGATCCTTAAGATCATAATATTAGATGAAATAAAGATTCAGTGAGTAGAACAGTCAGAAAATCATCACCAACATACACGTCGCACTGTGAAAAGGGAAATTATAGTAAGGTTCGTAACTTTGGGTACTATCAGAATTTAAGTGCAGAATAAAAGGTTTAACAAACAGGTGTGAGAAACAGAATTATTAAGAGAAATGAAGATTAAGATAGGTAGAAATTTAATAATTCATTTTGAAAAATACTATATGTTCGGCATATCAAAAAACTATGCAAACGAAGTGTATGGTGTGAGGAAGATAAATGTTAATAAAATTTGATATATTTTAAGAAGTAAATTGATGGAATGACCACATTAGAATATGATCATCAAACGGAAGCATCCATGTGGGCAGCAAAGTAAATTAGGAGTTTATATAAAAAATGTAGATCTTTGTAGATTTATTTAGCATCTTCTAAGTGAAAAATTAGAGCCTTTTGGACTTTCTTTTTAAAAAAGGGTGGAAACGCTACCCGTTGGCTTTTTAGGGACGTGGTAGCGTTTCCAGCCTTATATTAAAAGAAAGTTCAAAAAGTTTTAATTTTTCACTGAGATGGTGTTAAATAAAACTACAACGATTTTATTAAATATTTCAAATTTTATTAACATTTATCTTCCTCATACTTATATATACTTCGTTTCCATAGTTTATGATATGCCGAGCCTATAGTATTTTTCAAAATGATTTATTAAATTTTTACCCATATTACTCTTCTTTTCTTTTATCAATTCTTTTTCTCACACCTGCTTGTTAAACCTTTTATTCTACAATTAAATTCTTATATCACCCAAAGCTACAAACTTTACATAACTTTCCCTTTTCACAGTGTATTTTGGTGATAATTTTCTTTTACTGTTCTACTCATTGAACATTTATTTCAACTAATATTACAATCTTAAAGCTCCTTTAAGATGATATCTACCATTTTCTTTCTAACTCCATTTGATCTCCCAAAGATGAATTAGAAACATCATACATAATTTCTATTTTAAAATAGGGGTTTCAATAATATAACACTGGAGGAAGACTTTATTTTCATCCTTTTATTTGATAAGATGTTGAAAATGTCCTCCACCAACTGTTCTGCAGTAGATCAATCGATGCAAAAATTTCTTTAGTGCATTTTGTACCGGGTGGTCAACTAAGAATGACTGCCGGCCATATCTCAGAAACTAGTAATCGTACAGCATCCGGGTAAATTTTTTTATGATATAAGTGACCAAGAGAAAATGCTGGAAATTATTTTAGAGTTTGTAAAATACCCGCAAGGGGGCGTACCAGCCATGACCAAGGTTAAAATTAGGATTTTCATTGTGTTTTGACTAATTAAGCGGTATGAAAAATATCTGTATATTAATCCTTACATATTTTCTAATACTTTTTTCCTACACAATTTTTCCGATCTAGTAAAATAAAGTGGTGGGGAAATTCATTTTTTTCTAAATATACGCCACGTTAATCCGGTTTGATACAACCGATTTGAATAAACTTAGCCTCCTTTAAGAGAGCTTTATTTACTCTATAAACTGCGTTTTTGTTTTTTTCTCCTTGAGTTTTGCCGTCGTCGCTAGATGGTGTTAATTGAAATATAAGCAAATATTAAGCTTTTTCTCGAAAAAGTTAAATGCAATGATAAGTTTGTTTTATCATGGTTAAATAGAGAAATGAATCCTTAACATTTCGCTAAAAAGCACAAATATGTAACTTTTTTACAACCGGAATTATTAAGAAAATTAATTACATTATACGATTTGTTTCTTTTTATAGGCGTTTAAATTTTATCTATAGAATAATTTTACCACACATTAAAAATAAATAAATAAAAAGTTGCAAAGAATCGATGACAGTCTTTAAATTACAAAATTTTTAAAACGCCTATTTTTTTAATTTTAAAAATATAATACTTATACTACGATTTACTATAATAACCTTAATTAATAATCACACATCTTCTATGAGCCCACGAAAAACCACACCTGTATAATGCCTTCTTTCAGGAAACTGGATGGCATAAACTCTGGAGCAACTGTTGAGTTTCGCATGCATTCAAAATCATATCGAATGCCACTTCATTCATTAAACGCATCTTGGTAAAATTTACCTGGATGCTGTAAGATTACTAGTTTCTAAGATATGACCGGCAGTCATTCTTAGTTGATCACCCGGTTCAACTTGTAGAGATATTTATCGTGTTACTGGCACATATATACATACACTATATTGCCAATACAAGCAGCCACACGAAGCAAGAATACACCCATCGTGCGATTCAAAATATCCTGAGTTGAGAGCCGGGGCGCTTGCGCAGTAGGGAAAAAATTAGGCAACCCACACGATTTCTAACAGAACGTAAACAGAACCCAAGGTCTCTTGAACAGAACCGCCTCGCCGTTATATTCTTATTAGTCGTCATCTTTTGTTTCGTTCATTCGTGTGTTGTTACAATTTCCAAGTTTTGGGTGTTAATATTTATAAAACTTTACTTTAGACATTTTTTTTTGTTAGTTTGTAAGTTGTTAGTCGTTTCCATCTTTTTTTACGTTGTATTCGTTCGGATGTTCCGTGTGTGATTGTGGATATTATTTTTAAGTTTTGGGTGCGAATTTAGGTATGAAACTTTTACAGACCTTTTGTTATTGTTAGCGACTTGTGTCTCAAGATGGGAAGAAAAAAGTGCATGATCCTTTTTTGCACGAATCGCGGTTCAATACTAGGAATAAGGTATTTCAGGTATGTAAAATATTGGTTACTTAGTTTTATTTGACCATAAACTGTACACTGTACACACCCGAACTAAACGGGTGAATTTAAATAAAAGCGTGTAAACATATTTTGAAAGTCGGCCCTGTCAAATGTTTACATCAAGAAATCTGCGCAAACTCAACGGCCCCTGATCATCTGCTTACAGTGGTGTCATCATTGAATTATGGTATTAGCAATATAGTGTATGTATATATGTGGTTACTGGTCGAATGGATTACTTAACCGTATCTATCGAATTCGGCTTGGATTTATAAACTAAAAAATTTAACGTAGCCTTAATAGTGCAAAGATAAATTACATACCCAACGACGTCATTATTATATTTAGACTAAATTCGGCAAGGTGTGAAGTGGCTTACAGCGATATAATCTAACTCGTGTGAATTTTTTCTATAGGCGTCCGGCACCGGAACCTTTATTCGATCGGAGGTCTAATTCTCAAAATCGAGGAACAGCCTTTTAATGAGATAAATGACGGAGTTAGTTTGAAACCTTTAAAATCGTGTGTGACGTGTGAGTGTGACACTTATGGGGAAACGAACTCAATTTAGGAATAGTCAACTTGGTCATAACTTGTTATGCTATGAATGATATAGTAATAATTTTGATAGAACTCGACTCGCGAGATCGTGGCCCAATCACGTGACAGGAATGACATGCTTGTTAATTTTAGTGTGTTATGTTGGTATTGTTTGACGTAAATACCAGGAATGGACTTAGATATTTTGTATTTTTAATATGTACATTTTATTTTTAAACGAATAATACTCTTTAAGCCATTAATAGTAACTGTTATGATACCAAACAAGATTATAATAAGATGAGGAGGTAAATCACCAAATGTTAGCAAAATTAAAGAAAACATATACCTACTGGTGAAATAAGTAAATGTAGAAAAATCGTAATGTAGGAAATTCCATTTAAAAAAAATTGAAGAACCCTATGGTTTCTGTTACAAAAACTGCACAGTAAATTAATTGAACGGCAGTATGGTTTATGCTTAGCCTATAGAGGAATCGTAATTTTATCTGGAAAAAGAGAAAAAAAACGTGTTAGTTATTAAAATATGAAATCTAAAAATGTTTCTTTATGACAAAATATTTTGGTAATTATCTGTTATAGCTACACACAAGGTTGGTTGTCATTTCTTTTTGGACTGTCATATGTAAAAGTATTTTATTGTATTCAGCTTTGCATCCCAAAGAATTAAATCTGAAGTAAAAACTAAGTGTTTCCGACAAAAACGACATTTAGATTCGTAAGCTAAGCCCTAAAATGCATTATTCCTAAAAAAATCATCAATTTAGGCGTGGTGTAGCTATGACAGATCATTACCAACATTTTAATTACGTAAAATGAAACGAATTTAGACTGTGTTATTTCTTATTAAATTATAAAAAAATCCCATTGCGGCCATTTTGTAGTATGAATTTAATCCCAAAATTTATTTCTATCAACCGTTTTTCTTTAAATAAGTTTAGTAAGTATGAAAATATCTTGTAAATCACCTCACACACATTTATTTATTAAAAAAATTTAAATGAAATAATTCTTTTAGAATTTTTTAGTTGAAATCAATTTAAAAAATAAATCGTTACTGAAATAAAAGTTTAAAACAAAAATAACGAACCGAACCATTAGTTCCAAAGCAAAAAACCGTACCACTCTGCCAGGGTATACTTTCTAATAAATTGGTTCCAATGCCTTACATAACTCTAAATGTGACAAATTTTAATGCATTTTATTTGCCGCCAATCCAACAATCAAATACTAAATAAAATGTTCAATTTAATGTCTAAAATTACAAAGTCTCACACTAAAACAGATCTAAACATCGTTTAAAACTACGTTAAATCAAACATCACAAACTGATGATGGCCTCAATACGTCTCAGTCAAAATCTGGATAAATGTAAATTATGGGCGGGTGTGCCACAGGGTTCAGTACTGGGTCCTATCTTATTTTTAATTTATATTAATGACATGGTGTCCTTAAGGATTAGAGGTAAATTTACAGTATTTGCCGACGATACCACTATATTGTGGCATGCCAGGAACTCGGAAGAACTAACTACCATGATATCTGACGATGTTGAGCGAGTTAAGGGCTGGTGTGATGCTAACTCTCTCACTTTTAACGTTTCAAAGACCAATATAATAAATTTTAACTGTGCTGTTGGTGACGCCTACTTAAGTGATTCCTTAGTATCTAACTGTTCCAATGTAAAGTTCCTCGGTGTAAATATAGATAGCAACCTGACGTTTAAGTCTCATATTACAAGCGTGTGTAGTAAAATATTCTTAGGGTGTTTTGCATTGAGGGTGATATCGAGGGAATTAGGGTATATTCAGCTCTTATCGAGTCTCATCTGAGATATGGTGTCTGTTTCTGGGGGAACTCCAGTCAGTATCTCTTAAATTCAGTATTTGTACTTCAGAAGAGAGCTGTGAGGTATGTGTGCAGGGCACGAGCAAGAGAACCGTGTAGGCCGTTATTTAGACAACATAAATTATTAACCCTTACTTGTATTTACATTTTGGAGACGGCCTGCTTAATGTATAAAAAACTTAGGAGCCAAGATAATTTAAGGGTACATCAATACGGCACGAGAAAAGTGGAAGTTTTGCAGTTGCTTATACCCCATACTTTTTGGTAAAAAATTCCATCTTTTATACTGGCAAAAAAGTGTTTAACCACTTACCAGCTCACATTAGATCTCTGAGAACCCCTAAAGAATTTAAATCGGCTGTGAAAGGGCTTTTGCTAGAGAAAGCCTACTATACCGTTTTAGAGTTTTTCGATGATGGTTTTAAATTTGTATTGTGTCCCTTGACTATGTAACTGTTAGTTCTGACTGAGCTTCATTTTTTTTTTAACCTTTAACTGTTGGGCCGGTTTTTGTGTTGTTAATTTTGTATAACTGTTGTATGTTTTTTCTTATAATATATATAGATATTTCGGTCAAATGGTACAGCAATGGCCATTCGCATTAAGAATATATTATATGTATAAGTGAATATTATAGTATGTATATTAATTACTTTGTCAGCAAGATTATTTCTTTGGACAATAAAGGATTTTAAAGTAAAAAGTAAAAGTAAATTTTGAAGGTTCTGATCAGCTGGCCGATGTCATGTATCTAGATGTTAATTGTCGAAAAACGAGTTCTCTGGTTATTTTTTCTATAGTAGAGTTTTGAACTTGCTTGTTATGTTATGTTACATTATATTCCGTTATGACCAGGTAAATCACATTTAACTCGCTGTCAATCCCACATAATAAAATTACCTTTCTTTTCTTCGATTTAAACTAGACCTCGGATTAAATCATGTATGTTCTTTTGCCCACTTATATAAAGTCGATTTAAACCGAGGTCCAGTTTAAATCGAAGAAATGTCAAAAATGGTCATTTTATGATGTGGGATTGACAGCAAAGTTTTGAGCTAAAAGTGATTTATCTGACTTTGTAAAATTGGGTGTAAGGGATATAATAGTTAAAAAATTAATTTTTATTTCCAAAATATTTCATTTTAGCTTCCAAAAATGTTCTTCTTGAAAAATTGTTCCAAAAATTTCATTCTTGAAAAAATTACCTGAACTCCCCATGGATTTAATATTGGAGATGTCTATGCAAAATAAATTATAATCTTTAATATCACTTTTAGGTATCACTTTGAAATTAAAAGATACGATATGTCAAGAGTATATGCTAGAAAATGTATCCACGAAGCCCACACGATAAATAATTTATATTGGGTTTTTAATTGTCTCATGTTAATGATTAAAAGTAATGTGGCAGAGCACAATAAAAATGATGCTAAGAATGACATACTGAGAGCAATCACGTGCGTACAACGATTAAAAGATGAAGAAAAAGTCAAATTCTTAAAAAAATCTGGAGACATAGTTGAAGCTTTTGAATTTGATGGTGCATTTGGTGAGGCACAGCTAGAACGGCGTGAAAATAAGATTATTCAGATGATGGCCAGTTCAAAAATGAAAGATGAAGTTGCACATCTATTTAGGCAGATGGCAGCCATGCCAGCTTCAAGACGAATGGTAGTTATACCTGGAGTAAAAGCGGAAGAAAAAACTACAGGCAAATCGAATAGAAGAACGATGTCTATTATGCCTGCTTCTCCTAGTGATACTAATACCACAAAACAGTTTGGATTGGATTCCAAAAAAAGTGCTAGGGTTAATTCAGGAGAGAGAGTAATGGATTTACTTCAACTTCATATATAAGGTATTAAACCAGAAGTTTTTAAATTAAAAAGCAAAGCGTTATCATCTCAAGTAATTTAGCTAAGCATTCATTAGAATATCTCAACAAAATAAGTTTGCTAAAATGAATAAGCTTAAATTTCGCCAGCTACCAAGGGTGCAACTATGTTGATCTTCCAGGGCGATATCGATTCGAATTTATCCTGATCGCACTATGTTCATAGAAATCCTCGCTTCTATGAGATATTTTAAGCGCCACCTATGTCGATTTCTATCGATAACACCGTAGTGTCGATTTTAAGTCGCTTATGTAAGTGCGATAAAGATAGATATTTGAAAATTAAATTTAGATAAGGAAGTGCCATTAAAATTTAAAGAAGTTTGTGTTTGAATGTCAAATTCTGCAGCACTTCCGGTTAAACCGGAAATGAAATATTTATGACTTATGACTCATTCATACTGAATAGGTAGGTACCTAAAAAGAAGTAAAAAAATAATATTACATTTTTGATTTATTCATTTATTTTTTGTAAAAACAATAAAATGTGTGGCTAATTTGACAATTTCAAACGCAATTTGCTCGGAGACTGTCTTAGATGGTTACGAGATATGGGATATGATTCATATTTTATGCTTAGAATTCTTCATAGAATGTATAACGTTTTGTACACTTCCGGTTCAACCGAACGTGACAGTCAGACGTTTGAATACTGAAAATGTGCCCACAGTACAACCATAAAATTTGGCAAAATTTCGTAATAATATATTATTTGACGTGACAAGCTGGGTAGCAATTTCGTTGTCACTCTTTGTATATTAAACTATACCAAACACATTGCATTCTCTGGGCTTAAATCCTGGCCATGTATATTAATATATTTTTATTAACTTTTTAAATTCCTACTTCGCAGATATTGGATAATGCGAGAACGTTATTTTTATTAAAAAACAAATAATTCCCAATATTTTTTAAAATACAATGAGCTTTAGTAATTTTTTTTGGGTTTTGATTGACTCATATCTTTTTCCTCAATTTTTTTTCTGTATGAATATAACTTTCTTACACCCACATAGATACCACCTTTCCATTGGTGACAACGGAAATTTAATATCTTAGCTTAGTTTTTTTGTAATTAAAGTAAAAAAAAAACGCAATTTAACATGGGAAATTTTTACGCGTTCGGATCCACGTAAGTAAACTAGTCTTTTGGGTCTGGTACTAACCGTCAGTTGATGGCAACTGTATTTCTTTACTCTGATCAAATTTCGATTACCAGAACCTAACAAATATTTTTAAATATTATTTTTAGATTTAAACACAATCAAGAATCCACTGATCCTCGTATAATGGCAGTTGAAATAGAAGGTCTTCGATATACGCATATATTATGTAGGTTGTATAATTAGAGGTCTTGAAATACTATAATTTTTAGCGAACGATTTATAATATGTATTAATTTATACGTACGTACGAAAATAAATAATAATAAATTTAGAAATAGATGTTTTATTTTTAAATCAAAGGTTCAAGAAAAATATTTCAAAATACAGGGTGTTTCATAATTGAATACTAATCCGCAAAGCAGTGGCGGCTCGTACAATAGGGCCACAGTGCGATGGCCGTATCCACCTGTACACCAAGCTTTTTATTTTACACTCATAATTATTATTACTTTGTCTCCCTACGCTTTATTCTTTTTGTAAATGTGAATAATTTATAATTCAAGACGATGATATCTGATAACGTCTAACTATGCAAAAACTCCCTGTGTAGTGTAGGTGATGCCGCAAAAATTCCCTGCCGCCACGCTGCACCGGCCGACTCTGTATTTGGCCCGATATTAAATGCGTATGAGAGAGATAATAACACCAATGAGTATATGACCCTTTTATACTGACGCGTAAGGAAGTCGGCCTTGTTTGGCCTGGCCAGATCTTCATATGCTGCTTTATTTTATGGTGAGAGAAGAGTCCCAATCGGGTTAGGGCACTACTAAGGTATTTGTACCGCTACCAGATACTAGCTGGCAGCTACTTTTAAAACGGTTTTGCCTGTTGATATATTAATTTTAAAATATTTTTCTTATTTATTATTATTTAGTTTTTACTATTTAACATAATTTATTCTTGTGGGTGAGTTCTGTGCTTGTAGGTTAAGTTTAGGTTAATCCGTCAATGGATTATATTTCTGATTCCGTGTTTAGGTGTATCAGTTTTAAAATAAATAAAATGAAAGACTTTAACGCTTTAGGTAAAATAAAAAACACAGACGTATGGAGTTTTCTTATAAGAAAATTTAAGTGTTTTGGGAACATTTTTTGTTAGAACTACTACAATATCTTATTAAATGCCTATTTAATTAGTCTGTAAGTATTGCTATCTCGGTAACTATAAGAGATAGAGAATTTGATAAATGGAGAAAAGTTGCATATTTTAATGCTGAACAATTTGAACTTCCGGAGATATCCGAAAAAGGGAACGAAAAACTTGTTTTTATTTATGACAAAATAAGTAGTGATTGGTTAAAAAACCAAGAGCACTTTCTTAACGCTTTTTTCACGATATTAATTTTAAGAGATCAAAAGCTACCCAAAAATTGCATTATTATGTTGAAGATCTATGTAGAAGATTGTCTAAAACTTGCTATTTACTTAGAGTAACAACAAAGTACTTAGATTAAAATTCCTCTAAAATGGTTTATTTTAGTAACTTTTTGTCGATTTTTAGGTATGGTCTAATATTTTGGGGCCACCAGGTATATAATCCAAAAAAGACTTTTGTGATTCAAAAACGCGCTCTCCAATTGATTTTAAATTTAAACTATAAACAATCTTGTCGTGGATTGTTTAAAAAGCACAATTTCTTAACCGTTCCGGCAATATTTATATTTGACATGTTTATTGTTATGTTTATGTTTATGTTAATGTTTATTAGGAAACACCCTCAAAAGTTGTCTCCCTTTAAAATTAACCATGCATACAGCACTAGACTTCAAAATATTGATTATAATTTTCCTGAATATAGACTAACCTTAAGTGAGAGAAATTGTACATATTCTGTAATTACTTTTTTTAATGCATTACCTAACAACTAAAATAGTCTCAAAAAATTGGATATATTTAAACGAACTTTGCACAGTTATTTGTGCAGCGTTGAGCTCTATAACGTTACTGAGTTTTTAACTAAATAGTATGTGTCTTTTATAGTGTTTTTTTTTAAATTTTTTGTTATGTGACGTATTTCCAACTTTGTCATTGTACAAACCTGTTTTGAAATAAATGTTTCTTATCTTGTCTTATCGTGTGTTACCAATAGATACGACATTTAAAGCACTTACCTTCCTCTTTTAAACATGCTTAATGCTACTAAAATCCGATAAGTTGTTTAGAAGCTGCAGTTATTTAAATAATTACACTTTTAATAGCTTCTCCCACTCTAATCAATTGATAGGCCAATAATCAAAATGATCCAAAATTGTCTAGACTTTCTAATAATGCTACCAAAGGTACACCTTAATATGGGAATTCTCGGACAAATTTAGAATTTTAATATTTAATTTTCAGTTATGCACTCTTATATAGAAATTCGGAACTCTCATGGCCAATTCAATAACGATTTTTTTTTCTGAATTTTTATTCCCAGTAGTTTCCGAGATATGGCCGGTGGCCACCCCTAATGAATCACCCTGTCATTAACAATTCGTTCAACTAGCTCCAACTTTCTTTCTAGAAACAAATGTCAAAAGAGCAGATAAGAGAAAGAAGAAAAAGGAGAGTTTTAAGGTTGACCGTAAAAAGCGGAGTGTAGAATTATTATTGATCAAAATAAAATCCTAAACGTGAAAAAAGTATTTCCTGTAATTGAGAAACTCCATTTCTACAGTAAGAAAAATGTAGATCCGGATCAGTACCCTATTGCATATAATAATAACAAAAGCACCGAAAATAAAGTCCGTACAATTACTAGCTTGTACGTCATAACTTGCAAATACATAATCATAACAGAAACAAAAAATAAGGTAGGTCTGTTATATATTAAAGGATCCTGTCAATTGATATAAAATTCGTTATGACAACCTTTGTCATTTCGAAAAATTTTAATTTTACGTGTTAAAAGTGATTTGAAAACAAAAAGTAGTTAGTCGGAACATATCCTAAAAATATTCAACAAAAGAAGAAATATTTATTTTCAAGTATATTTCATAACTGTCAAAATATATGATTAAATCAACGACATGACTCGAATCAAAAATGACGTCGGAAGCATCCAACCAGTAATTGGACGGATTTAGAGCTGTGAAAGTTACTTCAGAAAAGTAACTAGTTACTTTTTCGATACTTTTGCATAAATGTATCTAGATACTTATAAGGAATAGTTACTTTCACCTAAAAGTAACTTAGTTCTTAGTTACTTAATTAAAGTAACTAGTTATAGTAACTAAGATACTTTTACAGTAACTAGTTACATTGATTGTAACTACGATAATTTAAAAGTAACTAAGATACTTTTAAAGTAACTAGTTACATTGATTCTAACTACGATACTCTAAAAGTAACTAAGATACTTTTGAGTAACTAGTTATTTTAATTGTAATTACGAAACTCTAAAAGTAACTGAGATGCTCTTGAACTAGATACCATAAATTTACCAGGTAGTGATAACATATAAATGAAAAGTGTATAACGAATACGAATTTATTATACTTATAAACTTAATACATTTCTAATAAAAGTAGAAAGAAAAGATAAGTTACAAAAACCTATTAAATAAATATAGGTGACAAAACTATATAAATATAAATGAAGTAACAAATCCAAATATAGTAGGAAATTTTATAAGGAACCAAAAAAAATTAGAACGTTTTTAAAAGGCCCCGTTGGCTTTTAAAAGTACCAACCTTTCATTTTATTCTCATCTAAGAGGGCATGTCTGCGAGGAGAATTAATGAAAGTAGCATATGAAAACAAACGCTCCACGGGAGCTGAAGAAGGCAACGGGTTGTTATATTTGAGAAAAACCTTGTTAGTGTCAGGATATTTTTGTCGCGACTTGCCGCTCGTCCTTTCGTGAACATCTGATTAACGGCCGCCGATCGTCCCTTGGTCATCATCAGATGGACGACACGTGTGCATTATTGGTATCCTAAAGGAACTTTAAAAGTACCTAACTTAGTTACTTTAAAAGGAAGTTAGTTACTTTAAAAGGAACTTAGTTACTTTAAAAGTATCTAAGTTACTTTTAAAGTATCTAGTTACTTTTAAGTGTATAGTTACTCCTAAAAAATAACTAGATACAAGTTACTTTTCAAAAGTAACGAAGTTACAGTTCCTTTTGGCATGATTCAAAAAAGAACTAAGCTACTAAGTATCTAGTTATTTTAAGTAACTAGATACTAAAAAGTATTTAGTTACTTAAGTGCCTCGTTGATGTGTCCTGGTTAGCACGCTAACCCAAAAGATCTAGTTCTTAAGTAATATTATGTTAATAATATGAAATGTAAATAATATGATATGTAAACAAAAAATTTAAATAAATAAAGTATGTTTTAAATTGAAAAAAAAGTTACTTAAGTTACTCACAGCTTTGGACGGACTATATCATGTTCCCTTCTTGCAGCAAGGTCCTTAATTAATATTGATTTCGATACGTCTAGCTAAACCCTACTCCAACCCTTAATACTTGCTCATGCCCCAACCAATGTTGGTGGAGCCTATAAGGTACAACATAGCAAAGATAACCAAATAACTAGTAATATCTCAAGCGGCTCCTAAATCTCTCTAAGCCCAAACGTCCGTATTTGCGTCACGCATCAAGACATTTTAGCCTATCGCCAAATAAAGCTTCTAATTCCTATTTTGTATATCTACCCTAATGCAATGCATATTAATATATTTTTAAATTTCGGTAGGCAGGATAAGGTCGTGTTAATTTTGTCGGCACGTGACCTTATCAGGATAATCTTTGTGAGCTTTAGAGAATGAATGTGCTTTGAAACCATATTGATTTGCAAACAATTTTGGAATAGCACTAAAAACATATAAGCGATATAACTCTTGGTATCAGGTGTGTGTTTAAAGAAGCATTTAACTTATGTCATGTTTTTACTTCATTTGGTAACTGTTTGTATAAATGGGTTGGCCTAATAGTTTTTTTTTGTAATATCATTGAACACCGTTTCAAAATCGTTGTGTTCGTGTAATGATAATATTGCTTGAAAGTTAATATCACTGATTTCTTCTTAACTGAACAAACAGATTAAAGGACCCCGTTTATAGGAAATGGCTTTCGGCTAATTTTTCTGAATCTTTAGTATTTGCTAGATCTTGATGTTCTGATTAAAAGTGTCTATGGCCGTAATCCAATCCTATGACTAGTTTTTGAGTTATGGCCCTGTAAAGTTGGCAACTTCTTACTTTCAGATTTTATGCATTGTCTGGAGTTTTCACTTGTTTCTTAAAAACCATCAACTCTTTTATTTTTTTTATTGGTGGAAAGTAGGCCTTAAGTTTTCTTTCACTCATATAGAAATAAAACATGAACAGGACGTTAAATAATTTATAGGTGGATTAAATATATATGAATATTAAAAAATTATGCACATCCAAAAAAACAGCTAGATTTTATTCATATTTTAATATCTTGTAACATCAAGCTGTGAATAAAAAAAATGGGTATAAGTTGACGTAGAATATATTGCTGGATATTTTATTTTTCAAAAAAAAATTAAAAATTCACCGAAAATATAATAAACGACTTTTAATTGATTCATTTAATTATTATGCCAATCTGTAACAATTTTTTTTTACAATAATTATTTTCTAATACATTTTTATCTAGATATACAGGGTGAACCAGTTACAATGATTTACACAAGTGAAACCTTTTAAATATAGGAAAATTAAAAAATGTTTTTTTTAGCAAATGACAAAATATTATTGGTAAATTATAAAATATTTTTTTCGTAAAATACCTTGGCTCTTGTACATGATACGTTTAGATTATCTTAGAGTAATAACAAAATAGTTTTTTTTATAATTTATATTTTTTATGTTTAGAAGATTTCTTTTGTATAAATCATTGTAACTTCAAAAAATGAGTAAAGTTTTTTTTTTGGATTTTCATAATTTTTTAATATTAATATTTATTTATTCCGCCTATAAATTATTTAACATCCTGTACATATTTTATTTCTATATAAGTGAAAGAAAACTTAATGCCTACTTTTCCATCAACAAAAAAAAATAAAAAAGTTGATGGTTTTTAAGAAACAAGTGAAAACTCCAGACAATGCATATAATCTGAAAGTAAGAAGTTGCCAACTTTAAAAGGTCATAACTCAAAAACTAGTCATAGGATTGGATTACGGCCATAGACACTTTTAATCAGGACGTCAATATCTAGAAAATACTAAAAATTCAAAAAAATTAGCCCGAAGCCATTTCCCATAAGCTTAGTGCGGGGTCCTTTGAATGCCTGTAAGATAGCGAGTGTAATTATGAAGTCGTTTGTGACTTCAGCAGGAAATTAGGTTGTGCTTACATCATTTCTTCTTAAGCATGTTGGAACTCGTTGGTATCAGAAGCTTGAGTCAGGTTGTTAAAAAAAAACATACCACATGTTTTGACTGCCTGAAGCAGAGCTGGGCAGTGATTGTCTTGAAAGTGCTTGAAAAAGCACACCAGTGCTTTGAGCACAGTGCTGGTAAGAGCTTTTAAAATACCCTGTTAGGTAAATTGGTAATTCAAACTATTTATAAAAAGTGCTGAGTATTTGGTAATTGAATTTCGCTTTTTTTCAAATGCTTTGCGCAGCTTTGGCCTAGAGGATGGCAAGTGTCTTGCTAAAGCCTTTTGTGACCTCAGCAGGATATTAGGTTGTGTTTACATCATGACTTCTTAGGTAAGATAAAATTGTTGGGTGTCAGAAGTTTTGTTAATGTTTGCGTTGGGTTATTTCTAAAAATAGTTTGAATAAGTAAGCAATAGATCTTGCAATACAACAAACTTTTTATTTTATGAGAACGACTAAATAGTATAAAAAAGTACACGTTTTACAAGCATTTTATAGCACGCGTCCATGTTAGAAAACGAGAAGATTGCAGCGAGGTTTTTAACAGGACAGTGCTCTAGTAACTTTATAAAACCAATACTGTATAGGTATCCCATTTTTTCCATTTTCCATTATTTTGATAAGAAAATACATAGATTTCACGCTCCGGGAAAACTGTTTCATTATTGATTCTAGAAAAAATATAATTCTTGATAAAAGCTTCTGTGTCTTCCTCATACTTATATACACTTCATTTCCATAGTTTTTGATATGCCGAGCCGACAGCATTTTTTTAAAATAAACTATTAAACTTCAACCCGTATTCATTTCTCTTGACAATTCTCTTTCTTACACCTGGTTGTTAAACCTTTTATTCTACATACCTATAAATTCTTATAGCACCTAAAGCTACAAACCTTACCTATAGTTCCCTTTCACAGAGCTACATATTAAAACTTTATTTCATCTAATATTATAATCTTAAGGCTCCGTTATGATATCAACCCATTTCTTCTTAATTTCATTTGTTCTCCTGAAGATGAATGCTTCTGCATTAGAAACGTGTAGATAATTTCTATTTGAAAACAAGTTTTTCATTAATATAACAGACTGAGTTCTTATTTCCTTCATTCTATCTTATTTTAGATATAGATGGAATTAATAGGTTTATAAATGAACCTAAAACTAGCATTTGCATCAAATATCCAGCGACATGCATTGACCTATCATTTCTATGTGTCAAACGTCTGATCTTTTATCGGAGATATTATTAAAAGGTCATAATACAGGGTGTTTCTTAAAGGTGCGGAAAAAAGCTACCACAAGTTCCTGAGGCGCAAATATGACGATCTAATCCAACTTACCTTAGTCCAAAAGTGGATGATTTCGGAGATACAGATCGTCATATTTACGCCTCAGGAACTTGTGGTAGCTTTTTTTACGCACCTTTTAGGGACACCCTGTAGACCATGCCAGAAGGCAACAGAACAAAACATTTGATTAATGTTACCAATTTAAAAAAAAATTATAATCCCTTTTCATATTAGGCTTATTACGATATTTATATAGTAATAGATTTGATGTAAAATCAAAGTATTAAATGGTTGCGCTACTGAACTAATTCATTGTGCCATAACATTATCAAACTATTCTATTCTGTTACGGCCGTATACCGGAAACTGATGTTCATAACTGTGTCTAGATCACACACCAAAACTATATGCACTCTCTGTGTCTGATTATCATTTGTCGTGACGGATTTGCTTGCAGAAAGCATAACTTGCATGCAAAGGGGATGGCTCATTGGGGACCCCATACCATTATCTTCTAACGCAGAACAGTCACAAATTGTTGTAAGCTACGGTATGTTCTACGATTGCCGGCACCGCTGCTACTCTCCTACACTCTGGAAATATTGGCAAACAAAAACAAAATTTTTAAAACACAATTTTTGAAGACCTTTTTTCAAAAGACAAATATTACCAAAATAAAATTTTCAAAAGAAACATCTTTTGTAAAAATAATTTGAATCAGAAGATAAATTATGAGACCTTTGAATGTGCTGGGTAAATTTCGTATAAGTGATTTTTAGAAAACTCTTCTAAAATTGTGTTGATCATCATTGTATAGTATATTTCGCGTAAACTTTTAATGGCCAACGATGACACACGTCATATCTAGTAACATTTGTTTTGTAGACCTTAAAGTTTGGTCAGGGCCGTTATTCAATTTTTACTAAAAACTAGGTGTGAAAATTAAGTATTGTAAAAGACACATAAGGGAATTGGGAATAGGATAGAATATCAGAAAAACATTTTTATTTTATTTTTAATCAAAATAGTGTAGATCTTTTGATTTAAAGCACACATTTAATTTACAATAAAAAAATATATGCATAGCTTGCAGTCGTGTGTCCAGTATTTTGGATAATTCACTACGGATTGTAGGTGAATTACATCGCAAACACATATTTATTAAAAATAGCTATTTATGCCATCAGTTACGAAATGCCTAATTTTGTGTAACGCGTGAGATTTTTGCGGAACGAACGAAGTGAGTTTCGCAAAAACTCACAAGTTACACAAAATTTCATTTCGTAACGTATTGCATACAAGATTTTTTCTAGTTTTGAAGAAAGTAATAAAAAAATAAAATTTAATATAATTGATAAAAATTTGGAAAACATAAATTTAGTTTTTCTAATTTTGACATATAACTGATGGCATAAATAGCTATTTTTAAACTGACAGTTTTGGTTTTAAAATGACAAATGTCAGAATAAGTAAGTATTGTATTGTAAATATTTTTTTTTGGTTTTCCTTCAAATTCACAAAGAAAAACTTATTTTAGTACGTACTGTGGTCTTTAATAGAACTAAAACTATATTTATAACAACATCCCGGTCAAATTATGTATCGGTAAGATGATTTAATTACAAGAAAATCAAATTAACCCAAAAGCGCTATATGGCATATAAAATAATGTCATGGTGAATACACCAGCTGTGAAACTATAGATCTAAATATTTCAATGTATCAATAAATTGTAAACCCCTTTAGTGAGTACGGGTGTTAATTTTTTATTTTCTTATTGACAAGTAAATAATTTTTTCTTTAGACAAGGTTCTAAGGAGTTTGTTTACGATAGGTCCAATTGTCCGTTAGTTTAAAATAAAACTACAAAGTTTTGTAATGTTATTAAATTAGGCACTTTTACTAATTACTGAATACTGTATTCACCTGAAGATGACTGGAGATACTTGCCAGTTGAAACGTTGTGATTCAAAACAAATAAAGACAATGCAAGTCCAAAACTAAACTGCCGTTCAAGAAACGTTACTGTCTCCAACCTTCAAACAGACACTAAATGGTTATTACTATAAGGAATATGTTATTCAGGGATGGGGGCAAAAAGGTCAAAGTCCAAAGTGACCGTTAAAAAAAAGGTCCCTGGCGTGATCAAACCTCTCCGCCTCACACAGCCATTTCTAAAATACAAAGCTGACGTTAAATATTAGATCGCAGTGTCAAACATCGAAGGTTAAACATCGATGCTTTCATCGTTGTTTGTGACACTTATTATAGATGGAAAAATATCGAACATCGGTAACAAGACACCGATGTTTAGAAAAACATCGATGGACATCGTCCATCACTACTAATCAGCGCCATTGCCAACGGCGTACTTTGTAACTGTAAGTAACTGACAGCTATAACCACATATATTATGGCGTTTTTGAATTCTACGGTTCAATCCAAGTCAAGTTGCTGTTTCTATAATGTAACACTTCTGGTGGATTAACATTTGACAGTTTGTATCACCTTTTATAAAACAACATTAAGAAAATAACGTCTTTATTCAAAAATCCCACTTCCGGTGAAATCCTTGAAGCCAGTTATGAGCTTCGCTTGTTCAGCCCACCTAGGTACATCAAATGATAAAATGTTTATAAAAAAACTGCATTAGTACACTCAGTATCAATTACTAGAAACTCTATAAATTACAGAAATCGTGATATTTTCATCACATTTTGGCAACACACAAAATTGTGACGGCATGACTTAGACGCTAGTACCCAAACCAACCCTTTTGGCACGAGCGAGTGTATGTATGTGTATGATTAGATCACGTTGCCGATTGTAGAATTTTAATGAATGTACTTGAAGGGACAGTCCTGTCACCCCGGAGATTTGAATCAAGGCCAGGCAGCGCAGGGGTACAATTAGGGAAGGATAGTTGGCCTTGGTAATTTTTTTATCAGGGAAAATGAATCTATGTTGTAATTAAAAATAGATTCATGAGACGGAATTTTATTATTACTCCTTGTGTTGTTTACAATAGAATAATAGTAGTTTGTACAACAAGAGTGGATATCATTTCAATATCGCACGAGGAAGTAATTGAGCACTCAACTTCCGAGCGCAATATGGACAATCCAATCAAGTTGTACGGTATATTTTTTCTACGACTCAATTTACAAACTTCATATTATTAAAAGTTTTAAAAATTATTTAATTCGGGATTTAACTTTTTTTTTAGTTGGCCGTGAACTTGCGAGAAAGATAGTAAAAAACAATTGAAGACACATTTATTTCGTTGGCAATTCTATATTACACTCTAAGATATTTGTCGATTATTTCTTATATTTGCACAAAATCACTTTGAGTCTATCTTTCTCATATTCGGCCTTTTGCAGAATAGCAGACAAAGAGCCATACATTTGTTAGTAACAATTAACTAACATTTTTTTTCTAAACCATGGCCTTTGCCTGCTTGCGCAATAAACCCGAACAATAGTACATTGTATACCTAGTAGAAAAAGCTGAACATTCCCGGACGACCGTAAAGATTGTATGTCGAGGCGCAAGCCGAGACTGACAATACGGAGTCAGGGAACGTGACTTTTTCTGCGCGGTATAAATACTATTTTTCCGTAAATCGAAAATTATTAAAAGGACATAACTTATTACAATCAAATTGGTCAAATTTTGAAATAAGTATTATTAACTTTGTTCACAAATAAAGGATGCCATTAAATATTTGTGTTGTAACTACGGAAACACAGTAATATTGAATTCTCAAACTTAACACATTTTAGAGGGAAAGAAATAAGAACACAAAGTCTTCCTCCACAATTATATTAAAGAATCTCGAGACTTTGAGTTCTTATTTCTTTCCTTCTAAATTTCCACTCAACTTTAAGTATGGACTATTTCTTCAAGTTAACACATTTTAGTTTATAAGTAGCCGTACAGAACTAATATTTCCTTACAGTACAATAATAGAAATTTCCTAACAGTTATTTTCCGTTGTCAAGCAACGGCTAAGCGTAAGGAAATTTGTATATAAAAAAAAGACATTTTATTGCCATCGCCAGACACAGGTACATGCGCGATGTGATGGAAATGCGCTATTTTTACGTAATGACTCATCGACTACAAAGCTTCCGGCGCTGCTAATAACAGTGAATGAAATCAAATTATACTGCCAATATCTACATAATTAAGACTTCCTTAATAAACAGTGATCAATAAACAATATTCGTCACTCAGAAATCACAAACTTATAATATAATAATAATAATCAGAGAGAGAGAGAGAGAGTAGTGTCTAACAACGACACAGATGGCGCTCCGTGCCACATCTTACCGTTATGTCCCACCAAGTGCTGCATAAGAAGCTTTGAGTTCTCCTTTCTTTCGTCGGATCCTAGCTCTACTGATGAGCCATGATATAGCGAAACGCGTCTAGGGATGAATCTGACGAAATAAAAGGAAATTCTTCTTCTGCTCCATAATAATAATAATAAACCTCTTTTATTCAAATAAGGAATATAATTAGGCGATATTTAGCTGAATTATGATTCATAAAATATACCAGTAGATGCAATTCAATCTGGCTGTCGGTCTTTGCTTTATCGTCTTTGATTGCCGGTATAAGTACGGTTTCAATTTCAAACGATATGAACTGAACGGACTCAATTAATATTATTATCTTAAATACGTATTTATCTAATAAAAAGTGTTGGCCATTCAACAGTTTTAAATCTCAGCCGGCGATCGTTGACTCGTAAATAATTCGCCAAGCCGATAAAAGTGCGGCAAACACGTAACTTCACAAAAATAACGTGCACCCGACGTAGTAAACATAAAAGTGCGCGTCGACAATACGCGCACATTGAAATCCATCGAGCGAGCTTTGAATGCAAGGGCCAAAATGCGCGGCCCGAAGGACCATCAGTGTTTGTTATGAAACTACTAAGGATAGTGAGTGATTTTTAAATAGTGTTGAATGCACGTGCGTTACGTGAACCAGGTGATAGTTTTTGTGACTTTCGCTCGAGGATTTTTTAACGGATACGAGATCAATATTGGAAGGTGAACGGGGTAAGTGACCTATTTCTAACCACCATGTTTTGGCAAAACGGGGTGCGCATCTGCGCAATGACAAAATATATTTTTGCTAATTATTTGGCGACTTGTATGATTCTTTTTTTATTGCATTTATGTTTAGACAAATATTATTTCCGGACATATTAATAAAATATATTTACGAACATTTGTTGTATTACTCTTGGTGTCAGGAGTTACTTTACTTACCACTAGATTAGGTATTATATACCACACCTACATTATATACTTACATGTCAACAAATTTTTTTGATTTCCAATAAATTATTCTCCAAGGGCCGTCGAAATTAAATATTTATATTTCATTTAAAAAAAGACTGTAGGTAAAGTAAGAGCCACAAATATAATATTGTTATTTACATTTTCGTCTTCCCTGATGAAATTAAGCGACAATACCACCTGTTGATATTACACAGAGGTGTATTCAGTAAATTAATATAATTCATAATATATATATATTTTAATTTGGTTCATATTATATCTTACCTTTTATATTACTTTAACAATCCTCCATTTTTCTCTCTCCTACAGAAATGAACAAATTACTACTTTAAAACAATAAAACTAACCCTGTAAAACGTAAAATGTTCCCGTATGAATTTAAAAAATACCTATCTGTAAATAATAGCAGTCAACGTGGACTACAAGAGAGCCCCATCTAATTTATTTTAATAAATATTCTATGGGCCTTTAAAGCCCATTTTCCGCTTCTCATTGGTTTAATCAGTTGGAAATTGCAGTTCGACGAATCGATAGTATTTCCGATCGCTTGTAGCCGAAGTTCCGATACGGCTTTGCTCTGGTCTTATCCTGAGATGATCAGACTGACTGACAGTCCTGAATGATGTCAATCTTTCGTCATTCTCGCATCAGTCTTTCTTCTAAGAATTTACATCAGTCCGGCCATAAATCCTTGAAATTTGCCTTTACACGATCAGTATTACTGTCATTCCTTTGTTGAAACTGTCGGTCTGAATAGGCCGCTTTACAGTTTGCAATTTTTCTTAAAATTAAAATAAATACACAAAAAAGCGCCGATAAGTCCTAACCGAATGAGTTTATTTTAAAGGTTGGCAGGTGGTACATCACCTACGACCTTAGCAAGTCATTGCACGCTGTAAAACGGAGTAAAATTTTTGTTGCCACAATACTAATTTTTGCAAGACAACTTGCGTGAAAGAAAAATTGCAATTTGTAAAGCGGCCTAATGATAGTGTTCGGTCTGCTATAAATTGTTGGATCTCTTTTTTTACCGTGATATATAAATAAAATAAATAAATAAATAAAGTCTTTATTAGGCGGGGCTCAGCCAAAGGCTGCTTGGGCCCAACCTGAATATGTTTTGACAATACAATAAAAACTAAATGTAAGATATTTCCTAAAAACTATCCCAATACACAAATAAAACGTGTGTTTTGCTCAAACCAGCCTGGTATGACGAGACAAAATGACACTGAGCAATCAGACCTCATTACTATTTTTTTTTTTTAATTAATGGCATTTGGCTAATTAGCCATACAGCCAGTCACAAAGTAGAGAAGCAAAAGAAACTTTTTTTTTTATAAACAATCAAACAGGGATACACGCTTCACGCCACTGGGGTCTGTCAGGGCGACTTTCTTTTAAGACATACAAGGAATGAAGACCACTATAAAAAGGGAAAACACATAGGGAAAGACTAGGATAGGTAGGACTTACAGTTTTAAATTGGTTTTATATAAGTAGCTTACCAGTACATTAAAGATTTTTACATTTTCGAGGGATAAGAGATTTAGGATATTAAATGGGCACTCGACTTTACATTCTTGAATTAATTGTTCAAATAGGCTATTAACATCATTGTCATACTTTCTACACTCCAAGAATAAGTGGTCTAAATCACATTTTATATCGCACAAATCGCATTTGTCAGAGGGAACAATACGTATTTTATTTAGGTGGGCTGGGTAACAAGCATGGCCCAATTTTAGTCGGATAATGGTTGTTATAAATCGTCTGGGAACTATCAAATCTTTATGCCAGTATTTATTGGGAATACTTTTTACAAGAAGTGAATATCTTGTTGAAGATGTGTTACAATAGGTTTTCCATCTTAATTTCCATTTTTCCAGTATTTGTATTTTTAGAAGGACATGCGCATCGGTAAGAGTGAGACTAGAGCTAATAGGTGTTCCATTGAGAATGCTATCCTTGGCTAGGGTATCTACATATTCATTATCTGGTATTCCAGTGTGTGCTTTTACCCAAATAAATGTTATGTGCTTTTTTTGCAGAGTGATTTGACGTAATAATTTTCGAATGTGCCATAATATAGGATTAATTTTGTAGGACCAAAGCTGGATATTATTTATTGCTTTTAGAACAGACATAGAATCAGACAATATAGCGAAATATTGACTGTCGTATTCAAGTGCAAAATTAAGTGCTTTACAAATAGCTAGGGCCTCTGTAGTAAAAATACTGCAGCTTTTTTCAACTTTATACTTAAATTCATTGTTGAGTTGAGGTAAATATATGGCTGCACCGTTACCTAATTCTGTTTTAGACCCATCAGTATATATAAAAACGCATTCTTTATGTTCTCTTAGTTCTGCCTTTAGAATATGAATATTAAGAATTTTGTTGTCAGTAAAGGAAGGGATTTTCAACGCAACTTCCTGAAAACCACTATGATATTCGTAATCTGTTATACACAACGGAGTAACTTGATTTAGAATCTCATTGAAGTTTCTAAATGCCTCGCATAAAGGGGGGGAGTTTTTATGATGCCAGTAGTTATTAGTTAAGTCAAATGTATTCAGTCTGGAGATGTTATGCAGTAAATTAGTTTCAAAAAATCGGTGTTTGAACAGAAATTTGGCACTGAGAGCCTCTCTACGTAAGCACAATGGAGGCTCCAAAGCTTCGACTAGTAAGGCCGCTACAGGTGATGATCTCATTGCTCCTAAACAAACTCTAAGGGCTTTATATTGTACCCGGTCAACCTTCTGTAAATGGGTTTTGCAGGAAGAACCATACAAAATACTGCCATAGTCAAGAATAGATCTAATATATGATTTATAGAAAATCAACGCAGTTTGAACATCACAGCCCCACCAAGTTCTCATAATGGATCTCAGAAAATTTATTCCCTTTTCACACTTATTTGAGAGATAGTTAATATGCTGTTTCCAGCTTAACTTCTTATCTAATACAATCCCTAAATATTTAAACTCCGTGACAAGTGGAATTACACAATTTTTTAAATTAACCGAATCCAAGTCCGGAGTATTATGCCTAGTAAATACACAAACAGCTGATTTCTCAGCAGAGATCTCAAAACCATTCATCCTAAACCAATTAAAAATTTTTCCAAATATTTCTGAGAGTAACCTTAAACTCTCATGATATTTTTTACTCTGAATGTAAATACAAAAATCATCAGCATACTGCACAATTTTAAAAAGTGAAAACTTATGTATATCAGCCGTATAAAGGTTAAAAAGTAGAGGACTGAGTACTGATCCTTGTGGTAAACCAGTGAAAGCATATCTAGGGCCAACTTTTTCATTTAAACTATTTCTCACGAATATTTGCCTTGAATTAAATAGCCTAACAATCGACCTTGAAATATTAAGTGGGATATGAAAATTGGAAACCATTTTTTCCTCTAAAATTTTTAAATCTACAGAATCATAAGCACTTTGAATGTCAAGAAACAACGTCGTAAGATATTCATTATCTGTGTAACAGTTTTGAATATCAACTACAATATCTGAAACAGCATCTATAGAACCAAAACCTTTTTTATATCCGTATTGAGTTTCCGGCAGAAGTTTATGGTTGCTCAGCCAATACTCCAAACGAAATTTAATAAGGCGCTCCAATGTCTTGAGAATACAAGAAAGTAATGAAATAGGTCGATAGGAAGTACCCACATTAGGATCTTTGCCTGGTTTTTGTATCGGGATTACTATAACTTTTTCAAAATCCTCAATTTTTCTACCATACAGATAAATACTATTAAAAATGTCTAACAATAGGATTTTGGCATTGAAAGGGAGATGTGACAGCATACAGTACTGTACATCATCGTAACCAGGAGCCGTGTTTTGTGTATTTTTTAAGGCACATTCCAACTCGTTAATAGAAAATTGTCTACAAAGAAAATGATTAATTGGAAATTCATCCAAGCCACCTTCTAGACTATTTAGCACCGTAGGAGGTGCAATTTTGCAAAAGAAATCTTCGAACCATTGATTACCATGGGGTTTTTGATATATATTTTTTCTAGTCATTCTTTTTGCCTGTGACCATAAATGTTGAGAAGGAGTGTTTTTATTTAGTTTAGAACACCATAAAATCCAATTGTCCCTGGCTTTTTTCTTAAGAAATTTTTTTGTTTCCGCCTCAACTTTTTTACATTTTAAGAAGTTTTCTAAAGTAGGGACATTTTTATATTCACGTAGAGCTTCTTTTCTTGTACGAATAGCCTCGTCACAGTCTACTGGATCCCACCAAGGAGGAGGGGGGCGACGGTAAAAAGAGTATGGCCTATTAATCGGTATACTTATCTGCGCAGCATCATTTATACAATTTAACAAATAATTGTATTTTTCTTTGATGTCTTGGAATAAGGGGGCTTGCCGTATTTTTATATCAATAGAACTAGTATAAGTTTTCCAATCTGCTTTTTTTGTATTCCATTTGGTTTTTGGATGGATTTTGCCTTGAGTTGTAATAGACCAATCGAAATTTATTACAATTGGAAAGTGGTCTGATCCCAGTGTGTCAGACTCGGTATTCCAGTTAAATTTGGTAGATATATCAGGTGAACAAAGACTTAGATCAACAGCTGACTTTCCAGTACCAGGCTGTAGCTGTCTGGTAGCAGATCCATTATTTAAGATTACCAAATCAAGGTCTTCTACTATATTAAGTAGGTACTTGTTCTCCTATACGGTCACTTTTATAGGATCCCCATACGCCACTATGTGCGTTAAAGTCTCCACCTATAAGATAAGGGGGTGCTATTTGTGAAAAAATATTACGCCAGTCATCTTGGTTTGTCCTGATATTAGGTGGCCTATAAATCGAAACAAGGGAAATAGGTTTATTATCTATAACAATTATTATACCACAAACCATCACACCAGGGTTAAAATTGCGTACAAAGACTATTGGACAATATGATAATTTTTTTGTTATGAAAATAGCAACACCGGCTTTACCATCTGCTCTATCTTCACGATGAATGTTATATCCTGTAAAAGAGACATTTTGACCTGGTCGAAACCAGGTTTCACTTAACAAGGCAATATCAATATTATTTTGATATAAAAAAATTTCAAGGCTACGTTTTTTAGCTACAGCAGATTGCGAGTTCCACTGCAAAAATCGAATTTTATTTTCTTTATTTATCGGATTAATTATGAGTCGATTTAAAAATTTCTACCAAACCTTTTTTTAAAGTATCTATTTGCAATTTTTTAAGGTCATCTAAAGAATTAAAATTTTCCATTAATTTAATAAAATACCCAGCAAAAGTATCGATCAGCTGACTTTGTTCACTGATCATTTTATTTTTGTCAATGTCAATATTATAATTAGGGGGAATCGGAGTAGTTGGTCCAAATACAAAAGGAAACATTGAGCTAGGAGAAGTAGGGGAAGTATGCTTTCTTTTTTTATTATTGGTAAAATCATTTTTACTAGTACTGGCCATGGGTTGTGACAAGGAGGGTGGAGTCCTTTTTGGTATCTGTCTGGGTTGTTGACTTGAAAAAGTCTGTTTATTATTTGATAATGGGGGAAAGTTTGCACTGTAGTCATCATAATCTTTTATTAAATTAAATCTGTTACTAATGGCAACATTTGCATATGAATTATCATAAAGACTTTCAGCTTCCCTAAATGTGATTCTATTGTCAATCATAACTTTTTTAATATTTTGCTGCTTAATAAAAAAGGGACAGGTTTTAGAATTAGATTTATGAGTACCTACTTTACAATTAACACAACGTATGTCTGTTGCATTACACAGGTGTTCATCATCTTCAATTTTATTTTTTCCACATGAAATACAAAGCTCAACATTAGATTTACATTGCTTCGAGATATGACCATAGTTCAAGCATTTGTAACACTGTGTTACCCTACCATAATATGCATTAACTGGGAAAATAACGCTATCAATATAAATGTTCGAGGGTAAGATGTTACCGAGGGGTAATTCACTGATGAAAAATTTGTACACCATTTTCCATACTGCCGAATTTTCTGTATTTTCCTCGTATTTTCCTCGTATTTTCTGTATTTTCCTCGTATTTTCCTCGTATTTTCTGTATTTTCTGTATTTTCCTTGTATTTTCTGTATTTTCCTCGTATTTTCTGTATTTTCTTCGTATTTTCTGTATTTTCTTCGTATTTTCTGTATTTTCTTCGTATTTTCTGTATTTTCTTCGTATTTTCTTCGTATTTTCTTCGTATTTTCTGTATTTTCCTGATATTTTTAAGAACTTGTAACTCTCGTTGTAACTACTCCATTTTTGCCAGTGCATCGGGATAATTATTATTCACTGATGAAAAATTTGTACACTATTTTCCATACTGCCTTATTTGCGATGTTTTTTATATTTCATAAAATATAAGTTTCTGTATGTTCCTACTATTTCTGTAACTTTCAAAAATTTTCTAATATTTTCTTGATAATTTATTGTATGGCCTAACTTAATTATTAGGGTTATGTTGCATAGCAAAAAGCTTGTTTTTGCTTTTGATTATTTTAGAAAAGCTAACCGTCACGCTATACCTGCTAGTCGTTTCCACGGGGGTTTCCAAATTGTAATAGTTCTATTTGTTAATTACGAAATAAAGCAGTTTAATAAAGTAAATTATTTTATTTTTCTCAAAAAAATATAATATTTTAAACATATATATATAGGCAGGTACCTACTGAGGTACCCACTTACTTAGGCATGTACACATACTTATTTTCGAGCTTATATTTTAAATTTTTTTAGATGTTTAAGCTCGTGTTTAAGTAAGTAAGTACCTTGGTGGGCAAATTTAGTAAGTAACTAACTGGTAGAAGAGACCTAAATATAAATGGTTAATTTATAAAAAATAAACAGATTACCTCGCAAATTATAAAAAATGGCTTCAGATTTTCCATGCAAACCCAAATAGAAATAAGTCGTAGAGACCTAAATATAAATGCTTAATTTATAAAAAATAAACCGATTACCTCGAAAATTATAAAAAATGGCTTCAAATTTCCCATGCAAACCCAAATAGAAATAAGTAGTAGAGACCTAAATATAAATGCTTAATTTATAAAAAATAAACGGATTACCTCGCAAATTATAAAAAATGGCTTCAGATTTCCCATGCAAACCCAAATAGAAATAATTTAGCTCCGGCATTAACTATTGTTTATACTGGTAATTAGTCCCATTTTAATCCCGGTATTTTTTTAAAAGTTTGAATTTTTTTGGTAAATTTAGATAATCACATCTTTTCAATTCAAAAGGGCCATTGCCAATAAGCTCAATCGGCCCATAGAAAATAAATTGTTTATGAACAATTTGAATGTCATCACAACGAGGCCATATAAACTGACCAAGGTCCGATTTTAAAAACTTTAATCTATAGGTTTCTTGGTCTACTTTTTCCGTCACCCTTCCAATGTACCACTGGTTCTCATAAGTGACGGCGTAATATTTCTCAATATCAATATCTATCTGCAAGTCTATTTCTGATACATTTTCTTCGGATGAAGATAACGACATTTTGTCCGAAGCTGTTTCGGAAGCTGCATAATTTTTTTTTAAATTCTCATAGTTAAGTTCGTCATCAGAATTTGACGATTCGTCAAATAATGGTTCTTTCCTTGGACGTTTTGCTTCGCATTTTATCTTGCTTTTAGGTGCTTTAACATTCGATTTACCCGAGGATTTACCTGAGATAAATCTTTGAAGCCTGTCTGTACTAAGCCTACCATTAGCTTCATCCAAAAGCCAACAAAACGAGGACTTTTTAATAACTACTGTTTTTTCCTTTAGCTTAACTTCTATGTAGGGTGAATTAGTAGGTACATCGGAAATTTTACCGGAGAAATCTTTTAAACACAGTGATTCATACCCTGTTACTTGTTTTTCTGACTCATAACAGTAAACAGGATTTAAATCTGAAATAGTATTAGTATCTGATGGACCTACGACTATTTCAGTTGCATCAAGTTCATCGCAAGATTCGTCGTCTAAAGTACCAGGCAAAATATCAACTGATAAGTAGTCATTAGGTTGTGCAATAATACCCATATTTTTTATTTCTTCTAATGCATCATTCAAGGCTCGATTGACAGTTTTATCGATATCAAGGCTTAAAAGCTCTTCTGGGTTAAGCATGTTTGGAGACATCATTGCCAATAAACGCTTTTCCTCTCTAGGAAAAAAAAATTGTCCACCAATATCACTAATAATGTTATTGATACTACGGATTCGTTCAATTCGGTTAATTAAATCATTCATGCTAAAGTTTATGACGGTCGATAATGTCGAAGTCATGGATCTGGCTGTTCTAAATAGTTTTTCACAAGGTTGACTGCTCATATATGATAACAGAAACATATCAAGATCTAACCCTTCAATGTTTTTAAATTTAAATAATAAGATAAGTTTAACTAAAGTGTGAGCGTTTAGCTCTAAACACATGTAACTATTCGAAGATATAAAATTATTTTTTAAAGTTAAGGCTTTATTTTTTTTAATCGATGATCTCCAGATCCGCAAGAGAAATACAACATACCATGCTTTATATAATCGTTCTGATACAGCCAAATCACTACTTAGAAATGCAGTTAAAACATAATTCATAATTGTTAGGTATATAACAGTTCCTTTAGTCCCATCTATTTTTCCTAGGAGATCAATAACTGGTAATGAACACATCCTTTCAGCTGCCTGGAAGTTCATCTTATCTTCGAGTTTAAGATCGCTAGAAGTAAGCATATGCTGATCCTTTGATGTCAATTTAAGAAGATTATGTAGATGTTTTGACGATATTTCAGATGATCCAAATTTTAATGTTATTTTTTCATTTAATAATCGAATTCTGAGCTTTGTTAAAATGTGAACAAAATCTTGAAAATAACATTCATCTGACATGTTCATATTCATTAAAAACCATGGCCAAGTGTTTTCGCTATCTGAAACAAATATCCCAGATTTTATTCGCATTGATTTTAATAAACGAGTATCACCATCAGAGGAAAATCCAAGAATAGTTATTCCATATTCCTTAGCAGCAGATTTCATGTATTCCCACCGTTGAATAACATCCTTGTATGTAAATTTATTATCAGTTCCAAATCCACCAATGCAATATGACGGTGCCCCAGCAGAAAGAGGTTGCGCCACTATTATATAGGCATAGGATGCTTTAACAGCTGTTTCAAAATATTTTTGAATTTTTTCAGATGATGTGCCAAGAAATGTTTCGTTTTCTGGAACGCCATTTTTTAATGGTAAAACAAATCCAACTATTTTGTTTAAATTTGGATCGTACTCGATTTTGCCGTTTATTCGCGTGCCATCTTCGGAAATCCATACGACTTTGGACAAGCTTCTTTTTTCAAGAAAGGTGGATAATCCCTTAAAATCAAATTCGCCTTCCTCTATACGAGTTCGACTTTCACCAAGAAATCTATTAATTGTTGATATTGATGGAAGACAATTTTTTAAATTTGCATACAAAGTCTCGTATGCAAGGCGACCTGCTGTATAATAGAGATAAATGCCTATTTTTTTAGTTAGGTCATCGTAACAGTTTCTTTTACTACTGGTATTTTTGGAATTTTGTTCAGCATTTTCCAACAATTTTTGCAAAAAAAAAGATAAAGTCTTTCTTTTACCTTCAATAGAATCGTCAATTATCTGTGCTTCTGTATACACTTTTTCAGTATCGTTTATTTTCGAAACCATTTTATCGATAATTTCAGGGGAAGCGGTCTCACATATTTTATCTACTAGCCCAAAATAGTTTGTAATTAGACTTTGATTTTCGACGTTTCTTTCCCTGGATCTTCTTTCTCGTTCTGACCGTTGATATTTTAACGCTTTCCATTTTGACGAGTTGTTATTTTGAGGCTCGCTTTGAGGTGTGATTAATGGTGAATAATTCAGGCACTGCTCATTAAAATTATTTTCTGTATTATTCGACAAGTCATCAGATAAGTTTATTGGAATGAAATCAAGCAATTTAGCATTAGCCTCAGGATAAATCTCAATGGGTTTTGAATTTGAGGAATCTGAAGAAGCATTACTTTCATTACAAGGGACATTACGGATTTTTACACTAGTATTTCCTAGATGTACATTCGAACTGGACACATCCTTATGCAAAGACACTTGATTAGGCAAATCATTAGTGCAAGATTCTAATATTGCGCTGACAACCGTTTGAGAACCGCTGACAACCGTTTGAGAACCGCTGACAGCCGCTTGAGAACACGAAGCTGTAAAAGATGAATCCGAGGTTGAATCATTGCATAAGGAAGGTTTACAAATTTGTACATTTTGAAGTACATTTATTTTAACATTCTTATTTGGGTTTTCACAGGGCTGAAAATATGAGTCAATTGTCTGAAGTTTTTTACAAGGCAATGATCCGAGCAATGATCCGTCTATATCGAGGTCTATATGTTTTTTGAATAAATGATTTTGAAAATTGGAAAGATTCCATCGTTTTACTTCGCTAGAACCTTTTTTTACAGTTCGATGAATTTTGTAGGTAATTCCGCAGAAGCATTTTATACTAGCCATCAGATCATCTTTCCATATCTTTGTATGTATAATCACACTGTCCAAACTATGAGTGAGCGACATCCATTGCATATGACCGGGAACTTTTTTCTGTGACCAGGTTTTCAAAGCTTTTAACAAGTTCGCATTTTCTTCCGTTAAATTTATTTCACTTGGGCTTACATTGGGGGTTGCATCCAACAATACGGAGGAGTTGTTTTCAGAAGAGCTTTCTCGAGAGCTATCTTGTAGGTTTGCAGAGCGGCTTTTGTTAACTTTTTGGTTTTTAGTTTTTCTTTTTGAACTGCCTGGTTGAGAAAAATCACTGGAAGCTTTTAATTTTTGTTGTGCCTTTTCTTTGCAAAACTGTATCAATAAACGTAAAATTTTTTTATGCCCAGCCACAATTTGAAATCGCTCTGGACAATTAGAAAAATGACCATAATAATCTGCATATTTTTCCTGACTAATAATGTGCAACAGCTGATTTTGTGCAAAATTTTCAATGGTATTTATTGCTTCATCGTCAATATCTGCAATTATAGGGGCATCTTCAAAGCCGTTAAAAACAAGAAGGTTTTTTAATGTTGGCGGTATTTTTAAACCTAAAACCATTTCCGCTTCTGTATAAATATCCAAGGAAGCGGAAGACGCGGCGGCATCTTCATCTTTCTCCATTTATACCTAAGCTGAAAAGAAGGTACCTGTTTAATATTATTGCAATTGCTATTTAATTTCCATTCAGGTATAAATCTGCTACTTTTTTTATACAATATTGAAGTATAAAGTGCAATATAATATTTGAGATAATATTCATACAGTCTACTATTGTACATATTATATATCTTTAATGAATAATTGATTTTAATACATTTTATATTGTCTATTTGTAATTTATTTTCAGGTTTATAAATTAATTGAAACGTAGCAAATGTTCTGTAGGTATATACATGGTGCCCCATGTAAGAATGCGCACTAGAGGAATCTCGTAAACCACAGGAGATACGGAGATGGTTAAATTAGAGAAAAGTTGCGCTTAGCTAAACCCGAGGCTAAACCCTTCAAATTCACGATTGGAAATCTAAAAAAATCCTATTACTTCCGAAGATATTTGGGAAAAACCGAGGGAAAACCCGAATTTTCCCGATTTCGTTTTTATTTTTTTCTGACTCTATTTAAAAAGATATGGCAAAATAAATTTCAAATTCTCATTGCCACTTTTTCTGCTATACAAGCCGGGGTTCATAGATTTTCAATGCGATGTTTCGTTTCCAGTAACCATCATTAGGGTCATTTTTTTAAATAGTCGACAAATTTTGTGTTCTGCCTAAAACGAGGCCTAAAATATTCTAACTTTAATTCCAAATTCCACGACATATCGCTTCTTACATTTATCTGACGTTTCGGGCGAAAAAATCATCATCAATATTATTTGATGATATAATTAACCAACTCTGTATCTCCTGTAGTTTATGAGATCCCTATAGTGTGCATTCTTACGGGACACCGTGTATTTCCTCGAGTATTTTCTTTTAATAAAATTTAAATTTATGGTAGAAAAATTGCCACGCACACCTATGATATGCTGCTTAAAATTCTATAATTATTGGATTTATTTCCCCTTTCTCTTCAGACGTCTTAGTGATAGCATTGTGCTTCGGATTTTTATATCCTTTTTGCAGTCAGAGACCGCCTTACACATAACAGAGCATACAACTGAGATTTTGCGGCTAGTTTAGGTTTATACCTCGGTTTATACTAGATTGAAACATGATTTTGCCAGATTTGGCTTATCATATTGGATTACCAACAAAGATAGACTCCTCGCTAAAAAAATACTTGTGTAACCACCTTAAATACCCAAGTGACCATTATACAAACCTGATCCATAACAGGGGCAAAACATTGTTCTGTTAAAAATAACAGCTATATCACTAGCTTAGTCCTTGTATAGTCCTTGTTTAGAAAAATGTCCGCCTCAACGCGCTATTATGAATATATCACAAATATGTAACACTGATCTGTAGAGACAACAATCGTTGTACATATATGTTACAAGTTTAATAGAGAACAAGATCTGTAAGTGTTACATCCCTGAAGCAATTTCACCACATAACATTTACATTCCTCTAATAAAGTTATTTATTAATATTGGTTGTGTAAATATTGCATCCAGATAGTGTGAATATAGCATCCAAAATTTGCATCAATTTATAAGTAGCTTAATTTAGTTAATTTTCAAATTTATGTTAACAATATGTTTAAAATCAGAGAAAATATGAAAAAATAACGTTTTAAATAAAATATATTTATAATTAGAAAGCTCTTGAACATAAATTTATATAGCAGTGAAAAGAGATATGCAATATTATGTTCAGTGCTCCATAATAATTTTATAGATTGAAGCCTTTAAAAAAATTTTGATAGCCAATTGGTAATGAAAAACTATAAAACTAAAGGTATCTTTAAAGTCTATAGAATTCCACTTTTGCACTCTTAATAGATCATGATAGATATGTTTTAAAGTTAAAATAAAAAAAGCAGTCATATACCTAGGTATTTATTGACACCGTGCTACACTGTCACATTCATGTATTTTATACATTATAAATTTATACAAATAAATTTAATCTTGAACAGGTAGCTGAGCTCTAAAACAAAAGTAGGGAGTTACTGAAGTTACTTATAAATTACATAAATATTTTTTATTTAAATTATTTCAGTTTTACTTACAACTAAGAAAAGGCACACCACACTGCGAAGCTCAGGAACAGGCTCTATTTTAGTTTTTGTTTTGGTGGATAATATTTGCCTCATATGAAGGATTATCTATATTTGTAGTAGTGCCTCATCGGAAGACACTTGATCACTTATTGATGTGTTTGGTAGTTCAGGAATGGGATTTGACATTCTATGTTGATTACCATCGTGTGAAACATTCGCAGCAAGTCTTTGTTGTTGCCTATTGGTGGTTAAAAATTTTTTTTTGTCTGGCGTTGCATGATTTTGGCTGCAAATAATGAAACAAAACTCAATAACGCCGAAAAAATATATCAGATAAGGAAATGCAATGCATTACTTACTTACCTAAATTTGTATTATCAATATTTATGCCCAATTTTGCACTTAAAACACAAAAAACTGAAATTGCAGAAAATGCTTCCAAGATGGAGGAAAAACAGAAATGAGATAGATTAAAACTTAGAGGTCTTGGCAAATGTCAACGACATATCGGTAAAGCAGAATCCTATTAAAAAGACAATTTTGAGTTTGTGATTTCCCCATGATATAGTAGAGATGTAACGGTAACGAAACAATTATGTAAAACGGATATGCCTCTAGCATATAACATTTAGAGAGCTGTGTGATTAAACATTATTTTATGGCCATGACAAACCATTTTATAGCACATATTTGTTGATTTTATATCTCTTTTGATATATCACAATGATCTTTAAATGATACTAATTTGTGATATCACATAGAACAGCTTGGTCACTTGGGTATGGACTGACACCACCTTAATACGGCTGCCGCTGAATCACCGTCTCTGGCTTTACATTGTTTTCAGTGGTTTTTGGGTCTTATGTAATATCTGCGTAGAGGAACAAAGAAAAATAATGTCATCCAAATAGTCTAATAAATGTGTTTCGACTATTTCCAGTATTTGCAGCGCGGTTTGCTGTGTTCGATAATTAAAAACCTAAACTAACCTACTCGATTAATTTATTTATGGCAACTAAAATTAATTGTTTACACTCGAAAATATACTTACCTAAGTAGGTACATATAATAATCGATATAATAGGTAGTTTTTCGTTGGTGTTACACAGACAGGCCAGCACAAGAATGTCGCAATAATATAAACTTAGTGACAACCGTGGACACTCGCGTAAACATAACCTTTTATGCATCAACCGTCGAAAATCCTGCAGCGTTGTCAGATCTTCCAACGATTTTACGTCATTGCCAAATTGATTGTCGCACGTATTTTCTGTATTTTCTGAGGTATTTTCCTCGTATTTTCTGTATTTTCTTCGTATTTTCTGTATTTTCTTCGTATTTTCTGTATTTTCTTCGTATTTTCTGTATTTTCTGTATTTTCTTCGTATTTTCTGTATTTTCTTCGTATTTTCTGTATTTTCTTCGTATTTTCTGTATTTTTCTCGTATTTTCCTCGTATTTTCTGGAATGTGTACACCATTTTCGCTAGTGAATTACCCCTCGGATGTTACCTTCAAAAGTTAAAAGAACTGTTTGTGTTTTAACAAAGATAGGTTCCTTCTGTCCTAGCTTAAGTATTTTCTTAGTAAATCTTTTCATACTTAGGACTCGATTTGATGATTTAATATTTTGAAGTATATATGAATCGTCGAAGTACGTATCGACACCTTTTATTACACCTTTGGTTTCCAGTATATGGTTCGGGATAAATGCCCGCAGTTCTTCTTGTTCCAGACCTCGCGATTTAATTAAATCATTGGCGTCTTTAAGAGACCGTAATTGTACTCTTACACGATTTTTTCCGACTGATTTTATTTCTACAATATTTTTGGTCATTAATTTCTTATGTAAAATATGTCCTACTCTTAGGGGATGCACGCGCCCCAGGTTATTTTTATTGATACTTTCAATCATAACATATATGGAATTTAGGTTGTACTTATCTGAGTAAACATTAAAATATTTTTTAGTTGGTGTTAATATTTTTTGTTGGTCATCGACAGGTAAATCCATAGGGTTTGAGTTGGAATCACTTATTTGAAGGTCATCACTTGGTGTTCCTTGCACTATTGCATCCTCCCCATCTAGGGGAGGATTCATGTTTATTTTTAAATTCCTATGCCAAGTAGCACAAATGTTTTATACATTAAATACGATTAATTTTAATATTAATAGTCACAAAAAAAGAAGCGATAAGGTAAAGGATTAACTCCGATAAAAAACCGTGTTTACTGTACCGAATCTCGCAAAGTACTGCCTCATTACTATAATATTCCTTTTTTTATATGCTTCTTGTTCACAAAGAGGCCGCATTTTTTGTTGAAGTTTTATACAGAAGACAGAAATGTAAACAATAATGCTATATTAGTAGCGTTTACTCTACATACCCTTTATTTTTATCAAAAATTGATCGTTAAATTCTTAGCAGAAACGTTATTGTTCTGTCAAGGTTTCAGCTGTTTTTGATGTCATGACAACCGTTAAAAATCCTTTCGTAAAATACTTCTCCTTATTACATAAACTCAATATTAGTAAGATACCTAAAATAGTTAGATAGAAACCGAAAAAGTACTTTTCCTTTAATTTTAAAATGCAATTTTCATGGTCAAAATCTTCTATTAGAAAATTACATTTGCGCTTCAATACAGCACTTTTAAATTTAAAAATGCCTCGAAAAATAAGTATCAGAGGAAATAGGGAATTACCGTTTAAAAAAATGTTATAATGAGTTAATGACAAGTCATTTTGATTGTCGTAATAAGGAAACTGTACACATAAATATGTATACATTTTTCTAAATATCGCAAAAAACAATCCCTTCTTAATAACTCTAAAGACACCAGTATAAGCCGCTTAACCAGGCTGAGAAACTGAAAGGGCTGCATTTAATGCATTTATTAGTGGTTCTCTGAACTGTTTATTTCTGTGAATCCGTGGTGTGTAATAAATTTGTATGAAATACTTCCTTTGGGTCACAGAGGGCATCAGCACTAAAAAAAAAATACTAATCTGAACATAGTGACATTTTACCTTTAGTGGAACATGAAAATCGAATGTCCCAGTATCCGACCCTACTATTTTCAGCGCCGATTAGTTCTTGAACATGTTTTTATGTAAAAAATGGGCAAGGTTAACTCAAGTTAAATAAATGTACAACAATAAACACAAACTATAATAACTTAAAAATACATATGGTAGATATAAAGATATCTTTTGTAAACCTAAAAATAGATTCTTGTACTCTTCCATTGAGGTGTCGATGTAGTTTATTGTAGGACATGGCATACCGTGCAAGTAAATTCTTTAATATATTATGTTTCTTCATATAAATGTTCTTTAAAAGCTGAACTATTCTTTTTATCATAACCCTTTGTAGTACTAATTAAATTCATGTGTCTGTTTGAAGGTCGGAGACAATGATGTTTCTTGACTGATAGAAAAGTTTTGGACTTGCAATTTGTTTGTGAATACTGTATTCACCTGAAGACGGCTGGAGATACTTACTAGTTGAAACGTTGTGATATAAAACAAATAAAGACAATGCAAATCCAAAACTTTTCTATCAGTCAATTAAATTCATGTCGCGTGAACTAGAAATAATACGAATTCTGTTAGTTTCACTTATTTGACATGCAATATTTTCTTTGTCATTATTCTTTAATATATTAAATCTAAAATTAATGGCAAATTTTCTTTAGCTTCTTCCCTTAAAGCTATCTATATTACTTCCTAATTTTCTTCTTTCTTTGTACTATTTCATCTTGCTTTGCTTCATCTTACCTTTATTTTTTCAGCTGTTTATTAATTTTTACAGGGTACCAATATACTGTAAATTTAAGCAAAAAACGAGTAAAATAAACTTTTTTAAACATCATAAAATTATACTTACCTATAAGATTACAAAAGTTACTTACTGAGCACCTGACTTTGAAGACCGTTATTATATACCACTTTTTCCAGAATTTGTAAGATGCGTTGACTGGTAGTGTTAATATTTTGGTAGCTGGTAGTCTTGGGTCCGGATAATTCACTACTAACCCTTATTTCATAACAAAAACACGTTATTTAAGCAAGTCCACATTGAAAATTGTTTGTTAAACTATTTACTTCATATGGCACCCTTATGCAAACACTTGTTTTTGTTCATATTTCTGCAATAAAACCGACAAAACCTTTTGTTATACCCACAACGCAAACACGTTTAAGCTGTCCATTACCTACGGTTACAAAGGACGCCGCTATAGCGCTGGCGTCGATTTAGTTAGTTAGTGATGGGCGATGTGTATCGATGGTTTTCTAAACATCGGTGTTTTTTACTGATGTTCGATATTTTGCCATCGATAATAAGAGTCACAAACAACGATGAAAGCATCGATTTTTAACCTTCGATGTTTGACACTGCCAGAGACTTTCGGAACAAAACATCGATGAACCTCGCTCATCACTAATTTAATTTGCATGGTCAAAAGCATTGAGTCACCCAGCAATGGGAATGCACCAAGAATGTCATCTTGGAACAAAAAACAGCCTTCTCGTGTCTTGTATTATGTAAAAACATGTTTTTATTTCGTCTAGTTGTCTCCGTGAAACGCGGGGTTGTAATTTTCTTCGTGGAATAACATCTTTTGAGAAAAAATGCGATCGTGAGAAGTCAAAAGAGACAAAGCTGATGATGATGCCGTATTTATTTCCTTATTTTATTATTTTCATTTAGCTTAAAAGTGAAGTGGTTAAAAAACAATTTCTTGTTTACTAAACACAAACAGCTGATGCTGTAAGTTCGCCTAAAAACCATATGTTTTCTTTATTGAACACCTAATTTTGACAGTTTGGTATTTGGCAACGTTGTGACACCCATCTCTCTTCCTTGCAGGCTATGCTTCTCCCCGTATCTCTTACTCTTTTACATTGAGAAGTTCATGGCTTTTATTCATTGGCGTCTGGCTGATTTAAGGGATCCTTACCCCACTTTTTAGATGGTCGATTTAAAAAAAAACAAACCATGGAGTGTTTTTCTAGGACACCCAAGGAGTCACCCATTTAAATATAACTTGGGAAATTCCATAACACCCTGTATATTTAATAACTTAATGTTTAATTTTTTATTTTCTGATCCACCAGTGAATAATTTTTCTTTGGACTAGGTTCTAAAGAGTTTAAATTTTACAATAGGTCCAATTTTCCGTTAGTTCATAAAAAAATATCAAAGTTTTGTAATATTGAATTGGATCATTATTTTTTTTTAACAATGGCACTTGTAAGTTTCTTTGAAACGCTAGATATTTTTAACATTATTTCTTCCAAAGGTATAACAAAATTTTCACCGTATATTTTATTTTCACCGTATATTTTACGTTAAAAGGAATCCAAAGATCCGTAATCATTTTCCAATATTACGTTCACCAGTTATAACGAACAAATAAAAAAAATCCTAAGTTGGTAATTAATATTATTAAACTGATTGAACTGGTTAACCTGCTATTTACTCAAAGGTCGAAGATCACTTACTTAATAATTAAAAATCAATTTACATTCGGTTTTGGCACACGAAAAGTGTGCCCCAAGAAATAGAAAAAATTACCTCGACGGTACAGTTGAGTAAAATAATCGAATGACGGATATATTCTACGGCGTTCGTTGATAGAGTGCGACAGCACATTTTATTAGAGAGATTTAAAAATAACTTATTAACAGGAAGTTAATTGAATATAGTTTATAACCCTAGATTTTTTAAAAATTTTTATTCTTTAAATAAAATGATAATTAGATAATAATTATATATTTTTGGTTGACGATTATGTGTAGTTTCCCTAGGAGGAACGTGCTCATTCACTTTACTACTATACGACCCGACCCTGGATATTGATACCAAAATTTGCCTAATTCAATGGGCTTTTTTTGGAGTAAATTTTGTCGACATTTTGATTGAAATAATTTTCTACGGTTTACGTTTTACAAATATTGAAGTCTTTTTGTTAAAATAAACAAAATAACATCTATAATAAAAGTTTGCAACCCACGTAACAGCAGCTTGAATTAGAGATATAAAACTATCGATAGTGGGTAGAGATTCATATATCGATAGATGTTTCTCCGCTAAAAAAAGGCTACAAAAAAGTAAAAAAATACTTTTCCCGGTGAAAAGTGACTTCTATAAAAAAATTTCCTGGTCGCAAATTCTTTACTACGTTACTAATTAAGATCTTAACTTACTTAATTATTAAACTATATAGGGACATGTTTTATATCGAGAAAGCGTAGTAATTTTTGAAACTACGTCAAAACTTGATTGGCACCAATGCACTTAACAAATGTGGGCCTATGGCTGACGGAGGCTCAGGTCGCGAGTATTGGTTGCATCTCTTGCTAGCTTATTACCTACCGCATCTCTCGCTCGCTTTCACTTGTATAAGCAGTGCTTTCTCATAATAACAGGCTAATATAATGTTAAACTTCTGCTTTTCGGACGGGATGCTATACAGCGAGCCAACTTACGATTAATCGACAACGAATGCGTTCGTGAAAATGATCTTCAATGATACACGATTAACTTTTCGGTCCCGGTGCTCTACATACAGAAATATTGCCGGATGTTACACGGATAAATATTTAATTATAAAGAAATAATTTTGGTTGACATTTGTTTCATTGTTCCCAGGGTAGGCAATGCTTTTTTGTCTATATTGTATGCACGCTACTGCAAACTAGTAAGTTGTATTATAAGTAATTAGTATTGCGAATCAATTGTAATATTGTTTTTTTTATTTATAAATTATTGTTTTGTAGATATGATTGGTTTTCTTAAGCTGACTAAAAATATGCGATAACTTTAAGTACGGAGTTTTTACAGTAACTGGATATTTCAATATTATTTTAAAGCGAATTACCATGGATTTAGTGCTGATATTTAAAACCTGTCTGTCTGTAAATGTATTACCACATGTGTTCAAAGCGCTCTTTATTCAGGAGAAATTTGTATAGAGTAGCATTTATATGGGATGGGTTATATTATAAGTTATGACTTATAATGCCCACAATTATTGCAGCTCCAATTGTATGTAATGTGCCGGTAAATCATAGAATTATTTTACAAAATCGTTTATTGTGTTAATATTTTCACCGAGATTTCCATTAATTTCGGTAAACAATTAATAAATTATTAAACATGTACAAGTCTTATAACATGTTATTTTAGACTCTCTCAGATACACCACTTCAATGAGAGAGCCTGCCAAGGTGTGAAAAATGTCCAGCCGTATTCACTAAAAGGTTTTAAATCTTCCAAAATTGACTGGTTTAAAAGCACAAGTGACAAATTTACTTTTATTTCAATCTATAACGAAATGTCAAAACAAAGATTTGTCTTTCATTTCGTTTTTTTTATGTTTTTTTTTATCGTGTTTTATGTACTGGGGGGGGGGGGGGGGGGAGAATAACTAGTGCATACACGTGGTTCAGATTCTACGTTAAGCTGTAGGTCCCGTCTGGCTGACATTACCCAGACGATAGGGGATACAATGGGCCTCATATAGGCCTAAGTATACTGGCTCTTCCGCTAACACCAGCAAAAAAAATGCCTGATGCGTATATTAAAAGTTTTAACATCCATGGGGGTTTGATACCCATTCAAACTATATTAGAAAATTTCGCGGTGGACAAATATTTACATGGCAATAAACCAGTGAACGTCCCTAAAATAAAACATCTTATTTGAATAAAATACGCTTTAAATGTATCGAGTCTGTGACTAAGACAACTACTCGATGCATTTAAAGCATATTTTATTCAAAAAATATGTTTTATTTTAGGGAGTTTTAACGTTACATTTTTAAAGTTTTTTAATGGAAATTTGGTTAAAACCTAATAGTGTGTGGTATCAAATTAATCGTAACAAAGAGCGCTTTGTGTCTAATCTGACGAGCCACCATGTTGCCATTTAAAAAAATGAGTAAAACAAGTTTAAAACTTAAATTTCACACAGCAGATAGATTTTAACCAAAAACAGTCAAGTTGTATTTTTCCCAAGATTTTAGGCCTGAAATAAGTGATTTAAACGTATTTATAGCCCTCTAGATGAAAAAATATATTAAAAAAATAATAATAATTTTGGTGACAAAAAGTGACAAGTGACACATGGTTGTATTTAGAACATCATGTAGAGTTAAAAAAAGGAAAAATATACCAGGTGTATCATTTAAAAATTAAAAGTTTATGTCACTTTCGGTTAAACCGGAAGTTTCATAAAGTTAAATCACTTGTCAAAAAATGCAATCTTACGTCATATATAAATCCTCCAATTTTCATTCCACTATCTTTAAAAACAAAAAAGTTAAAGGGGCGAGCCACCTTCCGTGGACACCCGGTATTTATAGTACAGTTTAGGCATTAAATATTGTAGTAATTGTCTAGAAATGAGTGGAAAACTGGAGATTTTTAAAATAAGTGAGTGCATCGCATACAGCTTTAGTTTAATCAGAAAATAACAATATTTCGTTAGAAATATGTTTTGGTATTATACCTTCAATTTTCGCACTATTTCGTGCAATCTTTATTAAACCATTGTTTATACGTAGACTCTGTCACTGCCTTAAAAATATGTCTCACAGAAATTGTATACAACTAACATAAAAATTGAATAAGTGACATGGCCGAAGTTGGTTGAGAGAATCTCAGGGTCTCCGTAGCGCAATTGACTAGTAATCAAGAGGTTGTGGGTCAAATTGCAGTGGAGGTATAAAACCTTTAAAAAAAAAAAATTGTCTGCACGGCTCTAAACATTATAGTGTATTTAATACCGATACGTAAATACTACCTATATTTATAAATTATTAGAATTTAACAAAATATGAAGATAACAACCTATACAGGGTGATTCCTAAGTTGATACTTCTTTTTTTAGCTGTGTATAGAAGGCATTAAAATAAACAACTTTTTCAAATAACTCAAAAATAGGCGAGATAGAGAAGTAAAAAATCTAAGTGCGGGCATCAAAACATAGCTCGATATAGTTTCTGTTGTTTTTCTGATCTCTTATTAATCATTCAATTTACGGGTGGTTTTGAGTAATTCGCTGCAGTGTGTTTTTCTGAAGCTAGTTAATTTTAAATTGGTGATACGTGAAAATGGTAAAATTTGAAAACAATGAACTGTAGATATAGTGCTAATTTACGGTGAATGTTGTCAAAGTGCGGCTGCTGCTTCGAGATTATACGCAAAACGCTTTCCCTTGCGGGCTCATCCTACACCCAGAAGTTCTCTTAATGTTATTCAACGGGCAGGTTAGGCAGAAGACAGAACCGTACGTATTTGATTCGTAGTGTAATAAATTAATGTAAGTACTTTAGTTTTGAGTTTTTTGAAAAAAGGTATTTGAAAATGTTGTTTATTTTAATGCCTTCTATACACAGATAAAAAAAGAAGCATCAACTTAGGAATCACCCTGTATAAAAATATGTCCAGATTTTTTGAAATATAACGATTTTTTTACAGTTCATTTGATCCTAATAAATTAAGTTCACTTTAAGTCACCAATTTGCAGTAATAAAACGTTACTTTTTTATTGTCAAATCCCCACAAATATAAAATACTCCAGAGACCTACTTCAAAGTAGCATGTATTGGTTAAAACATTTCTTTAATCAGAATTTTGGCACTAAGCAATAAAACGTCTTTAACAGTCCTAAATGTGTCATTTCGTACAGATTTAGGTAACCAAATGGCAGTAAAAGTTTACGGCTTAATTGTAATTAGAAATCGCAAAAAGGCGCTAGATTAAACTATAAAATAACCATATAAACCCGGATATAAACCTCCAAATAATGTAATGAAATATACATGTTTCGCCATCTTCTCTAATCCTGACTTCCCTCAATAAATATTAATGATCGGAGTTATCGATGTAATCATAATATAATTACATACCTTAATACAAATGACATAATATTTTAATATATTCTGTCTCATAAAACTTTTTTTCACATGACATTAGACTGAGAAGTGTCATTGACTATGTTTTGGTTGTTATAGATCAGGCTTCCAGTTAGAACTTTAAATATTTAGGTAGTTCTTCTAAAGCAGAAGTTCCCAAACTTTTTTTTCTCATAGACCGCTTTAAAAAGGTTGCTGGTACCGGGGGACCCCCTGCAGTTACATTTCTACCATATTCCCAAACCTCGACCAAAAATATGAAGATTAGATCTAATTATGAAAATTTGCGTTGCGGCTGAGTTCCAACCACGAATTAACAGTTTTCGAAAAAAAGTGAAAATTGATTGGTTAATTAATTAATTGATTGTGCTGTGAGTGGATATCAAAAAAGTAAAGTTGGCCAATCAAAAAAAGTTATTCCATCCAACTTTACTTTTTTGACATTTTCTCACAGCACAAGAAACCAATCAATTATCACTTATTTTATTTAGAAAACTCCCGAAGTGGTAAAAATAAAAAGAAAAATAGTATATTTTCTTGTGTTGTATTTATTCAAATATGTAATTATTACACTATTAATTATTGTTGTCCGATTACATTGTAAGGTTTACATTACATTGTAATATGATAACAGTCGTAATATAATTAAAATTAAACGTTAATAACGTAACTTCTATAATGACAATCACAAAATAGGCATAATAGGTAAAATCAAGCCAACATTTTAATTCTAAACTAGATAAATTTTCGTGGGTATCCGCTTATGAATTGTAAACACCCATTTTTTTGTCACCCTCGGGGGTCCACCTGGAGCACTTTGAGAACCAATGTTCTAAGTCAAGTTATAAGCTCAGCTAGGACAAGTACTGCAAATCCTTAACGGGCATTATTAAGTCGTCGTTAGGTATTAAGCCAATTTTTATGATCTATTATTCCTCCTACTCCTTAGGCTAAGGCAAGTTTTACTCTTAATACATATCTTTAGTTATATAATAGTATAATCGTACATTTAACAATATTTATGTCACCTTGATAAAACCCTTAAAACTCTAAAATAATGGATTTAATAAACGTCACCGACCAGTTAGCGACTCCTCGTTGAGGCCGCGTGTCCCCCCCCCCCTCATCCTGCCGCCTGCCAAAAATACGATAATTTTATTTCATCGGGAACAATAAATACATTTGGTTGAGCTACAAATAATCAGGAGGATTGGCAACACTGCCTGCAACTCTCCTACCACCTTCGTTACCTCATGTAATGCGCTCGGTTGTGGCTCGGTACCGAATTTTCTGCGGCAGCTCCTTTTTAACAAACGCGTAAAATTAGCAACCTCGGACGGCTCTATTCCACCCGCTGTGTAACTAAAAACAGGCTAAAACCTCGTTGATTTATCCGCAAAGGTATCACGGCAAATAAGTAAAGTAATAATAGGATTTATAGAAGCATATACATATCTTCAGAAACTTTACCAAAAATAATTTTATTAATTTTTATAAATATTGCATACTATCTCTATAGTCTACAAGGTCAAATTTTTTTTTTGTATTTTTGTCTCTGTTTATTAATTAACTACACGTGTACCTATATAGAGGTTGGTTTATAAAAAGTCAGCAACATAAAATTTAAGATAAATCTAAAGGTCTTTCTTTTTTTAGACCACACAACACAGGTAAGTGATATCTTCCCATAAAAGAATATAAAATAGTTTATATTTCGCCTCTTTAAGGAATTTGAAAAAAAACTTTTCCGAAAATCGATCGGAAATTTTGACATTTTTGATATCATTTCTGAAAGAAAAAAACAATATTTTCTTACACTTAGTCGTTGCTAGGGAACGGAAATAACTGTTAGGAAATATTTATTATTGTACTGTAAGGAAATATTATTATTTCTGTACGGCTACTTGTAAACTAAAATTTGTTGAGCTTGACAATTCAATATTACTGTGTTTCCATAGTTACAACACAAATATTTAATGGCATTCTTTATTTGTGAACAAAGTTAATATTATTTATTTCAAAATTTTAACAGGTTGATTGTAATAAGTTATGCCGTTTTAATAATTTTCGATTCGATTTATGGAAAAATGGTATGTATTCCTCGTAGAAAAAGCCACATTCCCGGACTCCGTATTGTCACTCTCGGCTTGCGCCTCGACATACAATCTTTACGGTCGTCCGGGAATGTTCAGCTTTTCCTACTAGGTATACGTACTATTGTTATGAGCATGAAGCCCACAAAACATCTTAATTAATGTGTCTTTGCATTTTTTACAATCTCTAGCGACTTTCTTTCAGTTCAAGTTCCTGCCATGTACTTACTATCTGGTTTACCTAAACCTTTTTGGTCCAGGATATTCTCTTTCAAAAAGTATTTCTTTTATGAAAAATCTTATTTAGACATACTTTCTCTTTGGAATTTTAAACTCGTTTAAATAAACAGTTTATAAATGAACATTCCATTAAAGTCTTTAAATTGCCTAATATATTTATCAACGTGGGTAATACATCTATCAAAAATTAGTTTATCGCCACTATACTACAAATAAAGCGAGTTAATTTAAAATTTAAATTAAACATATGTACTAGTATGTGGAAAAAATTGTTAAATTTCCGCAATAAAGTAAAGAGTAATGCATGGGACAGCTATTTCCGACATTGTGATCGTCACGGTCAATTAACTTTATGACCATTGGCATGTATCAATGTAATTTGTAGGTACTACAGGATGTTTTTGGTCAAACTATGGTTTTTAAAATGTTGCTAGATTATACAGCAAGGGCGAAAATTTAATTGAGCATTAAATTGTTCTAGTTTACAATATGGTTCTTTAACAGGTTTTACGGCCTGACCAATATACCCATATTGCTGTGTGTATACAGTAGAGTCAATATCAATCATGTAAAGTACAATGACGTAGGCAACGCGGCGAAGAGAAAACGTTAAAAAGCTGCCACATAACTTAAAATAATTAATAATCTATTTATTGTAAGTAGCATCTTCAGTAATATTGCATTACTGGTTTTTAATGACGTCACGCCGGTTTCAAGAGTGACGCCATCAATCATTGTACTTTTCATGATTGATTTTGACTCTATCGACAGTGGTCCTTTACCCGTGCGTCATGTTTCAACGATTAAGTGACAACGTGATTTACAACTCCCCATCTTTATTTATTATAATAATAAAGGTGAATAAAAACATAACTCAACGTCTTCTGGGCACTATTGTATGGCGCAATTCGTCGTTGCCAATGAAACCTGATAGACAGAGAAAAAATTGTAAAGAAGAGTTGCATATACATTTGACTATCTAATTTTATTATTTTAAGTTATAATTAAATATTTCTTCCTATTATATTTTTAGTTTTAATGAGTCTATTCACGTTCAGTCGGCCGGCCGGCGCGGATGTCGTCAGTTCCGTCGACTGTCCGGCCGGCAACTATCCTTAGTCACATTACACCTTCAGTTAGGTCACCGATAATGGCCGGCAGTTCTGGGCCGGATTCGATTGCGGCCTCCATTTCCCTACACACGGACAATTTTTTTGTCGTCAGTTCAAACATGTCACAAGACGAGAGCGCAGCGGCAATTATTATTATATTACACGAGCTGAGAAAAAGGAAAAACAATTTGGATGGTTAAAAAGACGTGTTACACTTTCTCCTACCTGGAGCTTATACGAGAACTCAGACAATCGAGTGCAAGTAATTTAAAAAAATTTCTTAGGGTGAATGATAATTGCCTCCAGTATTTATTAAATTCTGTTTCTTTTTAATATTTCCACCTTTTTAAGTTCTTGAATGATAGAAGAGTTTTGGACTTGCATTGTCTTTATTTGTTTTACATCACAACGTTTCAACTGCTAAGCATCTCCAGTCGTCTTTAGGTGAATACTAAATAAGTAAAGTAACTACAGCTCTATTTATACTAGCTAGATGCACTGGAGCATAACTGAGATGGATGCAATCATGCGTTTAGTTCGTGTGTTGTATTTTAAGTTTACATCTACTTAACAAAGGTTTCCAGATATTTCTTATATTTAATGAGGGCTTACTAAAACAATCTGGGTTCTGGTATATGATAGCAGCTTTCTTGAACTTCCTCTTCCTCCAATGTGGTTCTTTATGCAGGATTCGAGCTTCTATCCACTTGATGTGATGACCGTGTGTCCGGGCATGGTCAGCTGCACCTGATTTTTCGGTTTCTCCTTTAAGCGTGTTGTTTCTGTGTTCCTTGATCCTAGTTTCAAGTGGCCTTAGAGTCTTACCAATGTAAGATCGGCCACATTCGCAGGGGATCTGGTATATAAACACAGTTTTTCCTGTCTTTTTGACTTGTTCTTTCGTCTTTGTCAGGTGGCTTCTTAAAGTGTTATCCATTTCCAATGCATGAAAGTATTGCGCAAATTATATGAAATTAAATGAAAGGTTAGAAAACTCTTCTTGTGACCACACACTTTTGTCTTAATGTTTTCAGTAACTGCCTCGTTTAGCATGCAGCCACCAAAGCCATTTATTCTGGGATTTGATATTTTATATTCGCTGGTAAGGCAGTGGGGTTATCTCATCTTTCAGTAAATTATGTATAACCTGCCCTTTTTCTCTCCACCCTAGAGATTAATTGGCGATAAGTACTTTGTACGCTAAATTATACTTTAATCACTCTATATACTTTAACCTACAAAAAAATTTATTTGGTTTAAAAATAGATTTTAATATAATTTAGGGTGAGCTAATTCTGTTTTAACACATTTGGTTAAAACTATGTCTAATTAAGAAAATTTATGGGCTTGGGGCAATTAGGGATAACCTTTTTTGTCATAAACGCAACATGATTATTTTATGTATTATAATGGTATGTTAATTGGTAATTTTAACTGATGTAGTATAAGTTATATTTATATTTACGGGCCTGATTACGGAATAATAGAATTAGGAGCAAAAAAAATCTAAATAATACCTCAAATATGTCATTTGGTATCTATGTAAAATCTGTTTTCTACTCCTACATGGAAATTTTCTGTTTCTTTTACACTTAAGTGACGAGAAAAGTAGGCTATTCCAGTTAACTTCTTACTGTTCAGTGCTGCACAGCGTTGTGACCTTTAAAAATAAATTTTCCCATTTTAAAAGAAATTTTCCACGAATGCACACAGTACTGAAAAAGTCTTTTTTTAGCTGATCACAACCACAAGTAATCCTAGTAAACATTTATTTTTTCCCCTTGTTTAATATAACAAAATATATAGGTACGCATCTATAATATTTTATCAATAATGCAACCTGCTAAATGTTCATAAAAAATTAATTTCATTTAGCAATATTATTAAGTTAGTTTTACCCTAATTTCTAATATGAGGATCTGACGAAGTGACATACGACATAACATCTAGCTTTGGATCCAATGGTCGTGAGTTCAAGCCTGGCAGCCTGCAAACTTTTTTTTACATTTTTTAGCATAAGGTTCGTTTGGTCGTAGAAAAATATACTGTTCTACTCGAGTGGATTGTCCATATCGCACTCGGAAGTTTAAGTACTCCGCCTACAGTGTTCAATATACTTCCTCGTGAGATGTAGACATATCCACTCTTGTTGTACAAACTAATATTTTATTAAGTTACTTATTATTGTTGATAATGGGCTATTAAGTACGAAACGTATTATTAATACTAGGTGTCCTAGGTCGTTGAATTATAAAGAAGGAGGGGAATTTTCAAATAATAAAATAAAATATCCCGACTATTTCAAAAAGGAAAGTTGTTCTTGAAAGAACGAAACGTCGGATTAAACATCTAGTTGCATTAATTTGTAAAGGAGAAAAAATTGTAATGAGAAGGTAAACTTTAATTTAACATATCTTTTTAAATTGAGCCAGAAAAAAATATAAACCAAATATCTTCGGAAGGATTCCTATAGTTTTTTAAATTTGATTGAATTTGCAGAATTTGGTAGGGCGCAACTTTTTTCTAATGTAACCATCTCTGTATCTTCTATGGCTTACGAGATCCCTGTAAAGTGTATCCTTATATGGGACACCTTGTGTGTGTGTAAGTAATTATTATAGTAAACTCAACAGCCAAGTTTAAAAAAACTAATCAGTTGATTCCTTTCCGTTCCTTTCTAACCTACCAACCAGAGGATTATTATTAAATTTAATTGTTGCTACAAGATTACTCTACTTGCTTATTTCGAGTGCCGTTAATGCAAAGGAATATAGTAAGTACACACAAAAAAACCTAGGATCAAATCTGACTATACTTTTAGAATCGGGCTAGTAAAATCAGAACAAATCTACTTAGGAAAGTTATTAACATTAATCTTTAGTTTATCTAAGTATAATTTTAATTTTACACTTTGATCTTAATACTAAAATAACTATATTCGATTAAACTACACACACCAAAATAACCCTAACCCAAAATATACGACATAACAAAAATTAAAGTAACTCTACCATATATTCAAAAACAATATATTTGTTGACGCCAACAGTAAGTTCATTTCGAATTCAACTTCGTGTGGGTTAAATAGGGAGTATATGAAGGATTGAATTGACTATTTTATATTCAACTGGAGTATAGATTTTTTTGTGTGTATTACATTAAATATTTACCATAATTATGACATAGTGAAACAATCGGCATCAATGCTTTGAAAAATATTAATATTATCCCACGCTAGGTCATACCCAAAAATTGTATAAATGTTTGTTTGCGAATGGATTTTGCACATAATATAAAAATAAACATGAGAGCCATTATGTATTTGGTATTGTTAAGACCCACGGACAGAATCTCTGTTTATTTATGGATCAGTTTTTGTCAAAACAGTGTGTTACTTCTGGTAAGCTTTATCCTCGCATCTGGTTTAGAAATAAAATGTGCAGAGAGAGAGTCTCGTTATTAACGGGTAAAGATCGGTCTGAATTTTTTAAATTTCAGATAATGTCAAATGAATTAACATACTAGTACATGAGAACATACTAGTATTTCTCCTAGCCCTTTTAGTTATGTGATTTTATTCTTTTTATAACATAAATACATTTTTTATGAAATTTTATTACAAGATATAAAGTAGGTAGGTATTGTAAAAGTATAAAAGTAAAAATTGCAAGTAAGTTGCTTATTCTTTTAGTTGCCTTGGTTGGATCCAGGGAGCAGGTTTAAATCCTCCCAGCGGTACTCTCCTGTACTCAGTACTGATGGAGGGGATAATTTATCTTAAATTAATTTCTAAATGTCATCACTTTTCTTCTTGACTTTAAAATCTTACATTAACTTTTGTTTGTTATTCGGATTATTTCCTCTTCATTCGCTGCCAGAGCTAGCGTCATTCCCTGGGGAACCTACGGTTTAACGTTGGCTCCGAACCACGATCCTTAGCCATTAGAAACACTCCTGAAGGGATGTTTACCCTTCATTTCACGAACCTTGTGATAGTGTCACGTATCAAAATGGTAAGCGAATGGAACGTATAACTTAAATGATTTGAAATTAGGTTTTAATTTATTTAATTTTTTGTGCGCTATTTATTTACTGAAACATCAAAGATTTTTAATAGTTTTATTAAAACGAAGCGATAAGAAATAAAAATACAGTTTTCAAAGCAGTAAATTTAAAGAGTTTTCTCTAAAGAATAGTTGTCTCCTTAAAACTCACATTTGACGCTATTTTAAGTAAGTTCAAGAGAAACAATTAACAATTAGAAATAAAAAATTTAACAATTAAATAAACATTATCATGATAACTTACTCACTGGCTGGAAACTGTTCTGATTCTGAGATTTAGTTTATACATCATTTTGAGAGACTTGTGTGACCCAACGGACAGATGTTACCCCTACACTTGAATACGTTAAACTACTGAGTATGTGTTTCCTTGAGTTTTTATAATGTTTTGTAGCCCCTACCAAAAAAGAGAATGGGATCCTTTTTGCTGTGTCAGGAATTATTAACATTAGGAAATATATTTATAAATATACTATTCAAAATGGAACCCTTTCTTCAACAAGTTACAAACAGTTAATTTTATAAACATTTGTCTACTGAATCCTCCTACAAAACTACAAATGTTCTTGTCCCTGTTCTATGCATCTTTCCACCACATCTATTTATCACCCATTAACTTTACATCGAAGTATAAGATGAGTAATCCATCCTTAAGGATACCAATCCATATCCGACAATATTTTACCCACATCTATATAATATGGTGATCTTATGTTTAAAAAATTGTTAAGTTTTTATTTATGAAAAACACTTAGTTGATATATAAAATTATCATGTTAATCATAAAGCTTTTTATTGCTAATTCTATAAGTTCAATTCTCTAGGGTTTGATAAAATTTAAGATTACTCTGTTGGTATATTTAGAGCATGAACTCTGTAACAATATAAATAATATAAATCTACTACATATTATTAGGGACAAACTAAGGATATACACCCTCATAATTCTTACCGTCAACGAGTACTGACTGACAATGGTTTTGTTCACAATGCATTTTGCTTTTACCTGTAAACAGGTCCTTTAGGGTGTCGGGGAATGTAAGCTACAATTATTGCAATTTTACCTGCACTTATATCTTTTTAAAATGAACGGCACATGCACGTGGTTAGTAGACACTTGCGCTCCGCCGCACATCACATACCTTTTTAGTAGTCATCTCTGCTTCGCCGCGCCATACAGATATAAATCCTAAAGTATCTGTAAAGTGAATACACAAAGTTGCTCAGGTATATTTTTTGGAACAGTAATTAATAAATACTTTAGCCGATTTCTTGGTTTAGGATATACAGATACCAGGCTTTATTGTAAATTATAGCGGCCTTTACACGCTTAACCGTCTAACTAGCGTTTTTACACTCTTAACCGTGTGACTTAGGAATAGCCGATTACGTTCGCGACTGATTAAGCAGTTATTTGCACGGGTAAAACTGTGGTATTAAAATTTCATATCTCAAATTTGATTAACTAAAACACTATATATAAATAAATCTAAATAAATCAAGCACGGAGCGGCCACTTCACCAGTATAGGAAACATTTCCCGCTTCTCTATATATCTCCACGGTTTTGTGGATTCAGCTATATCGCGCTGCAGTACCCACTGGTTTGCAGCACTATTCCGTAAATGCCGTGTGTAAGTATAAATAATAGCGGCAAGCGGACAGAGTAGTGCGTCTATCTTTTGCATTAAAGTACTGGGGGTCGCTTACGGGTTATGGCTTTCGGATGAGTTCTAACAAGAACGAAACAGCCTGTCATTGTCTACCTGTGCCCCAGAAAACCCATTACCTTTGGCGTCCCTGTGTACTTTAATGCAAAAGATAGACGCACTACTCTGTCCGCTTGCCGCTAAGCTTCTTTTCTTTATATATTTTAACGGACACTAAATTTCACTATTTTATTTATCATTAATTTATGTTATATTCAAACTTGCTGGTTAGGTTAGTTAATTGTTAATTAGTTAATTGTTAGTTGTTATTAATTGTTGTTATTTATTAACTTGCAAAATAAGAATGTTTTTGCACTAGATGTGAAGATTGAACCAAACTGAGCTCGTTTTGATTAAGATTCTAGGTTTGGTTGAAAAAATTCCCAAATTTATTGGTAAAAAAAAGTTAAAAAAAACACCCAAAATTTTGTAATGTCAATTTTTAAATTATCAAACTTTAGCTGGCCATAGACACCAAAAGATGTACGCGTCCATCAACGTGCGTTCATGCACGAAGCTAATTATTGGATTCACTTCATTGAACGCGCGTGCATTACTTACATCCACATACAGACGTTAATCAGTGGCGGCTCGCGGTCTTAAAAAATGGTGAAGAGCTAAGTATAGTGCGGGCACTTAAACAAAAATTGACTAGAAAATTAGCAATGGCTGTGTACACGTTTAGTAGGTATAGAAAAGTGATTTTGTATTACGTGTAAATAATATCTTTATTGATATCATAGCAGAGCACTTTCGGCTTTCGCCATCCTCAGTGCTATTCGTCAAGATTACATGATGACATCCTCATATAGGCCGAACGGCACTACGTCCACTTAATATTTTAAATTGATTAAAATTGTAAAAAGACAATATAAAAACACAACATAAACATTTTTTGATTTACAAAACCATGTTATAAGTGGTAAAAATAAAACTTGTTCGTTATTTTTACCACTTATAACATGGTTTTGTAAATCAAAAAATGTTTATGTTGTGTTTTTATATTGTCTTTTTACAACTTTAATCAATTTAAAATATTAAGTGGACGTAGTGCCGTTCGGCCTATATGAGGATGTCATCATGTAATCTCGACGAATAGCACTGAGGATGGCGAAAGCCGAAAGCGCTCTGCTATGATATCAATAAAGATACTTTTTATACGTAATACAAAATCACTTTTCTATAAAAATTGACTAGTTTTACATTCCTGAATAACTGAAAAATAAAAACAAAACTTTTTAATCGCACAGTAAATCACGTAAAAACGATATCCATAACCGTAAGTTTCGCGAAACCTCAACATAAATACCTTAAGGTTAGGCGAACCAATGCGAAAACAATGGTGCATACGACTGATATATTTTTAAATTGCTCTTCATCTTAATGCAAATTATTATATGCTGTCGCGTGACTGACGTCACGGACACGGTCGGCTGGGGTGCGCCAAAATGCAAGAGTGTTTATAATTATTGTCCATCGGAGTTAACTGTGGCCCTATTATGCATGGCTACATTCGGAATAAATTAATATTATTAATTCGAATATAATTATTGGTGGCAACATGGTTATTTTAAATGGAACACTCTATATATTATATTATTTTCTAATTCCCCATTTCCACGTTAATTTTGTATAAATTGTCAGTTGGCTAAATTTAATTTATTTATTGAAAACAACCCATCAAACATGTTATATTACATTATTGCATTTCTGTGACGTTGTTTAAAAGTAACTTGTGTTTCATTTTAAAAAGTATATAACTGTTATATTCAAAGACGGATAGGTTCTGATTACTTTTCTTATTTCAGATTGATTTATTATGTTAAATTTCTTCAACATCGCCAAAATAATATATCATCAATATTAGTGTCCAACTTGGACACATAATTTAGCTACAAATTACATCCTCTCAGTGGCGGCTCGAGGTCTTAAAAATGGTGAAGAGCTAGGTATAGTGCGGGTACTTACACATACATTGACTAAAAAACCGTGTAACAAAACGTCTCTCTTATCCTCATCTGTCCAACGACTAAATGGAGTTTCCAACAAATTACAAACTATGTCATTAATTGGGTTCGTTTTAAAACACACAACTAAGTAGGTACGTACACTAATGAATTAACTGAAAAATAAAAACAACTTTTTAATCACACAGTAAATCACGTAAAAACGATATTTATAACCGTAAGTTTTGCGAAGCCTCAAAATACCTTAAGGTTAGGCGAACCAATACTAAAACAATGGTGCATACGACTGATCTATTTTTAAATTGGCCTTCATCATAATGCAAATTGTTACATGCTGTTTGCGTAACTGACGTCACGTAACCGTAGCAACGGTGAATATCAAGGCTATGTAAGGCGTTGGGTCTTCACTTGCTTTGAGCTAACGGACAAGGTCGGCTGGGGTGCGCCTAATGCACGAGTGTGTATAATTATTGTCTATCGGAGTTAACGGTGGCCCTAATATACATAGCTACATTAGGATTAAATTAATATTATTAATTCAAACATAATTATTTTTTTTAAGGGCTAAAATGGTAGCTGCATTGGTACATTAATATTTAATATTGTCGAAAAAACTTTCTCCTGGTTTTATTTTTTTTGGTGAAGAGCCCCTTCACCTACTTCGCCTGACGAACCTCCACTGACGTTAATGAACGCGCACATCTCTCTGTTGCCGGCTTAACATACATATGTATACAGCTTTTTTAATTAGTGTGGCAGTACCTATACGCCTTGCTTTATAACCAAATATTCTTTTTCGTCGAATGCTTCTTGAATACCAATGCACATTTCATCTATAAAAGGGAACTAATATGCAGTTATACTTATTTAAAATATGTACAATGTAACTGTTTTTCTCATTACACTTTTTGTGCATAATAAATGTGTATGTTTGGACGTGCATCCGTACTTAAGTGGCGCCATGCATCGTTGAAAAGCTCCCGCGTTCACTTTTAATGTTATTAACATGCATATTAAAATATTTTTGTTTATAAAAATGAATTTAACAGTTTTTTGATTACAAATGAGTTTGATTGAATTAGGTACACAATTTTTTTTAAATATTTTTTTGTACAATCGCTTAGAAAAATAAAAACAGGACGTCAAAGTCCTCTCTCTCTCTCTCTCAGCTACACATCCTTTCATTCATAATGGACTTTTTTACTAAATTTTGATTTTGACTATCATATAGAGCAAGAAAAAATAAAATTTTCTCCTGTTTTAATTCTTTAATTATTTACTAAGGAAATAATTAAATGAAATACATTTTCCCATAAAAATACGTGAACCGACTTACTGACGTCACAACAATTCCAAGCAATGTCAGCAGTCGATCGCTCTGCAAACCTGACTTAGGTCTCGAGTCTGGTGTTCTGTTTTTGTCTATTTAAGTTACCGAAACAAAGAAAGCCATTTAATCGGTTTCACGACTGGCAAATAAATAAATGCACAAACTAGTTACATTTCTTCTCATCTTATGTTTTTAACCTCCAGCTTTTGCGGGACCACCTGATCGATCGGACCGTCGACCCGTTAATTATAACGTCAAGAGGAGATGACAGTTCCTCAGATGACGAAGAATATTATGATTTTTTAAAATTTAATTTCTGTATAAGGTATTTTTTGTATTTTATATTTTTTTATAATGTTTAATAAAAAATAAGTGTACCTACCTAATACTATGTACATAATGCACGCCTTTGTCACACCATTTTCAGTGTTTGTCAATGGATAACAATAGGCAAACCCCATAAATTGACCCGAATCCGGGTGGTACTACCTGCACTTGATGAAAATAAAGAACTTTGCGATGAAATCAATGCCAAATTATGAAAGTGGCTAAAATATTCGATGGGTTACTCTGTAGTCCCTTTGCATACCTAATAAGCTTTTATTATTCTACACCTTTCTGCAATAGACTATATACTGTTTTCGAACTCGTTTGTTCTCATCAGACAGGGTAGGTGGTGATAACATTCTAACAATAACATAAGAAGCTTCATTATCCATGGAGTTTAAATACTTATTTTGATATTTTACCTTGCCACTTTTAATAGAGCACAAGGTTAAGGGGCAACCAAGGGAAGAGAAACAATATAAAGCTACCTATATTACCAACCAGTGGCGGCTTGTGATAATCGATACAGGTGGGGCCAAAATATCAAGTCAAAAATTTTTGATGAGAATACAGGGTGTTACAAATTCGATACATTGACATTGCTATCTCAGTAACTATAAGAGATATAAATTTGGTTAAATGGAGGCAAAGTTGCACATTTTAATGATAAATTATTTGTTAAAAAAATATCCGATGACTTCCGGAGCATCCGAAAAAAAAAACAAAAAAAAATTAATTTGTATTTTTATTGTCTTTACCACACAATATTGATTTTTTGGACAAGCCAAGAGCACTTACTTAACACAATTTTTTTATGCTCTTCAAGAAAATAATCTTATATTTCAGATAAGACGTTCGTTTTTTAGATACCTATATAAACACAATCTTTTGAAATTCGGACCTGAATTTTTTAAAAATTTTTGAGTAGCTTTTGACCTTTTAAAATTATTATCTTGTGAAATACTTAAGAAAGTGCCCTTGGTTTTTAAAAATAATAAATAGGTACTTTTGTCAAAAAAAATAAAAACAAGTATTTCGTTTATTTTTTCGGATATCTCTGGAAATTTGATTACATTTCTTTTTAATAAATTGTTCAACATTAAAATATGCAACTTTGCCTCCATTTACCTAACTCTCTATCTCTTGTAGTTACCGAGATAGTAATGCTAGTGCATCAAATTTGTACAACCCTGTATATAAAAAAAAGCTAAAAACGTACCGACTAATTAAATGGAGCATTTGCAATAGTTGTAACAAAAAATGTTCACAAAACACTCAAATTATCTTATAAGAAAACTCTATAGGTACGTCTTTTTGTTATTTGTGATTTAATCACTTTTATTCTTGAAGTCATCAATATTGTTTACAAAATGTTTTTCGGCAGGCTACATACCTAAAGGGCTAAGTCTTTCCTCCTTTATTTTATTCATTTTAAAATTGATAAACCAGAATCAGGAATATTATTATAATCCACCGACGGACTGACCTAAACCTAACCTACAAGAATAATTTATGTTAAACAGTAAAAACTGTTTAAAATAAACTATTTAAAAATTAATATCTCGAGCGGGCAAACCGTATTCAAAACAGCTGCCATCTAGTATCAAGTAGTGGTAACAAAGACGAAGGCCTGATCCGATTGGAACGACAAAATAAAGCTCGTGTAAATCCTCCAATCCCGGACGGATCTGAGGATCTGTCCCGCCACAAAATTTCTGAATTCCTTATGCGTCAGTAAGAGAGGGCGATATATCATTATCTCTACACATAGAAATCGCCGGGGTTGGATAGCGCGAAGGAATTTTCGCGGCGTCGGGGAGTTTTTGTACCATTAGGCGTTATCAGATATTAAATGAACGCAACGTCTTGAAGTTTAAATTATTCACAGTTACAAAAGAATGAAGCGTAAAGATGCAAAGCAATGATTATGAGTGTGAGTAAAAAAATAACTTGGTGTACAGGTAGGTAGGGCCATGATACTGTGGCCCTACTGTACGAGCCGCCACTGTTACCATCATCGGGCATAAAAGGTTTATTAGTAGTAGAAAAAAAAACATTTTTAATTTTTGATACACACCTTTGTTGCATCAATGTGCTTGGCATAGCTTTTATATTTTATTAGCTGCTAGAAACATTTTAATAACCCGGAACAGAAATGTGATATTCGGCAGCACACCTTCATATAAACTTTACGTATATTTTTCTAATGCATGCTTGTGTTTAGATAATAACTTAATTATAATCTTGATAGTACCGTGTGATGCACCGCACATGCAAGAAGGTGTAATCTGTTTTTCTTATATGGGCCTGTTTTTTTTTTGATATTATTTTAATTATTTTGGGAAAGCCTGGTTAACTTTAGGGAGAGTCACACTTCTGCCCGAACCTTGTTTGCATTAAAAATAATAAACACAATTTTGTTCTTTGGGTGTTATGGGTTCGTAAAAAAAAATATCTACTTTCATTTAGTAATATGCATTTTACGGTTCTGTAAATCGTTTTGTAAGGACATTTATTACAGCACTAGTGCTGTAATAAAAAAAACCGGTATTATTAAAATTTTGCTGTTAAATAAAACCACACTTTTTAGAAGAATGATTTATTATTAACAATTATAAAATTAATTACCAATTATTAATTAAAATATAGCACTTAAGATTTATTATAAACATTAATAATACACTTTTTGCAGTTAGAAATTTGTGTACCAGAAGTGGATGTAATGGAGCCCTTTACGTTCGAATTTCCAATCATTAAATCCGTGTCTGACCCCTGCTTATATCTTGATTTTGTTGTGTGTTGTGATTGTAATATGAATCTTTACAACACTTATATCGTAAATAACTAGTCTGTAATCAAATGGGTTCATAACGTCATGTAAAATGAGCACTAAGTTTGCTGTCGCCTGTCACCGAATGTCTCCAAACTGATGGATAAAATAAAGTCATATGTTCAGTAGAGCGCTAGAGGTCATGTTATATATACCCCCCTTGGATATCTATGGAAAAAGTATAGCTGCAAAAAGTGCCCTGCGACTAAAAGAGTCGAAATTCTGGAAGGAAACTAACTACGGGCACAGCAGTATACTAAAGATTCACCCGGGGAATAATCTACGAGACCCGACTGATTACTCTGTCCCAATAACATGCTTCGATAGAAGGTATTCTATACTCATTCCGAGTAGGGAAGAGTGGGAAGGCAATCAGAATATAACGAAAACAGATCACGCAATCTTCACAGACGGTTCAAAGATGGACGTTGGTGTGGGAGCCGGGGTCTTTTCCGAAAGTCTACAAATACAGAAATCGTATAGACTCCCCAACTATTGTAGTATTTTTCAAGCGGAAGTACTGGCAGTAGAGAAGGCGGTCAATATCCTGCAAGAACACCTTGGCTTGGGAGTAGCCTCGTCAATCACCATCTTCAGTGATAGTCAGGCGGCGATTAAGGCAATCTGTTCCAGCAGCGTTAAATCAAAGCTCGTAAAGCGATGCCGCAACAATCTATGCACACTTGGCAACCAACATCGGGTTATTCTGTGCTGGGTTTCTGGACACTCCAAAATAGATGGCAACGAGGCTGCCGATGCGCTCGCAAGAGAGGGCGCAGGCATGCCAGCTGATCTAGCAGACAATACAGTGAACAAACCACTGGGATTCGTCAAAGAGGAGATTGACTACAGGGCCAAGCAGCTTGCACAGAACAGATGGACAGGGTTGACAACCTGTAGTACATCCAGGCAACTGTGGCCCACATTCGATAAAAAGAGAACCGCAGAGCTATTGAGACACAGTCGAAAAGACGTGAGAAATATTACTGCGGTTGTTACCGGACATTGCCTCTTCGGTAGACATGCCGAACGTATGCAAATACCCACTAACGACTTCTGCAGAAGTTGCAGAGATGAGGAAGAGGAAGAAAGTATTCAACATTTTCTGTGTGAATGCCCTGGCTTCGCAAGAAGGAGGTTCACTACTCTGGGTGAATCATCTTTCGATAGCCTGGAGGAACTAAACAACTTACAACTTGGACGGCTGAGCAGATTTCTGAACAGTAGTGGCTGGTTTGAATGAGTTGTTAAAATACTTCCGCGGTTACGTCGCATAAACCATCAGTGATCTGATGAAGGTGGGTTCTACGGAACACGTGTGGTATCACAACGGACCTAATCAGGACTACGTGAGACCGTTTGGTCAGAACCAAGGGTCTGCCACTCTTACCTAACCTAACCTAACCTAACCTATGTTCAGTAACAATATACCTAACAAGTACATAAAAAATTTCTAAAGGAAATTTGGTATGCACGAGTTATATTTTTTATAGTCAGTAAACTAAAAACGAAATCATTTTGAAAACTAAGAGAATTAAGGTTTTTTTATTAACTTGGTGGATATTTTCACTTATAATCTCCCTATATAGAGTATGAATTGTTTCCAGAAATTTTTTCGAGGTCGCGAATTATTAGAAAATTTCCTGAAGCGTTAGCTCGATGGAGATTCGATAAAAATATTTTGCAGCTAGTAAAACATTACACCAAAATTTAACATTTCTATTATGAATGAACAAAAATTTAACATTTCTATTATGAATGAACAACATCTGAAATAACGTCGTACTGATCCACCAATAAGATTAAAATTACGTCAGTTGTTTCCTTAAAATCTTAAAAATATGTTTTTTTGCTTTACAAATAATTTAATTTAGTCACTCCCTGTCATCATTTTGGCATTTAAAGTAACAGGGAAATTTCCAGTATAATTTGGCCGCCGGAAGTTCAAGAGCATGCATTTTTCTTCGTTGTCATGGTAATGATTCAAATTGAAGTATTCTGATTGATTAGAAAAAGTGGGTGCGACATTTTTACAAAATTTAAATTTACTTATTCGATTTCCAAAAAGTAAAAATGTGTCTGTGGGTTTTTAGTTTAAGTTTCATATTATTAGATTAGCCATATTGCACCTAAAGTTTGATACTTTAGATACTTTAAATAACGAATCCATGCATGTATACAGGGACGTGCCGTTAGTGCGGCACACTTACCAGCTGTGTTCTTATTATAAATACACAAAAACTGTTATTACAAATGATAAAAATGACTTACAACCTAAAATTATTTGTGAGTAGGATCCCATGAAAGAAAAGAAGATTTGTCAATACGCTTAAATAAGCAGTCTATGGAGAAACCCATCAGCAGGATGTTGCATAGAGCGACTTCTAAAGTGGATGTTAGACACTTTTAAACCATTCTAGAATTTTTAACAAACTTACAGAAATAAGTAAAAACGTTTAAGAGGAAGTCATGTGTAAAGACATCCGTCATAAAACAAGAGTCCCGTTGAACAACGCCAACCCGTATAGGTTTTGGTTTAAAGTTTCAAAAACTAGTTGAGACAAAACAATGATTTTCCTTTCATTTCATCGGATCCATCCCTAGATGCGTTTCCTCATATCATGGCTTAGCATTAGAGTCCAAATTTTAAAAAAATACTTTTTTGTATCTTTCACTTTTTGGTCCATTTATCCCCTTCTAAACCCCATTCGCAAACAAACTACATATGGATAATTGAAACAATAATTGAAAAAATTATGCAGTGTGTCCAAAAAAGTATGCAACATATGGGCATTTTTTGATTACCGATTTCTCAGAAAATTTTATTTTTAGTAAAAGTTGGTGCATGCCTTAAAAGTTACTTTCGGTTAATAGTAAGGGAGCAAATGCCAATTTTTGGAAATTGCCTTAGGAGTACCTAACTTAATTATGAAAAATACAGCAAAATTTTATACAGGGTGAGTCGGGAGGAACGGACCAAATTTCAGCAGTGTATTATACACGCGAAAACAATATAAAAAAACCCATATGTTCTTATCCGATATTCATTTGTTTTCAAGTTATATTTTTTCTACGTTCCACTTTTATCAAAATTTTCACGTAATTAGAGTATGCCATGGTCAAGACTCTAAACTATTTGACATCTATGTTGTCTTGACAATGTGTCTGTGTATTATTGCAGTAATTAAACGTCAAGACTCTAAACTATTTGACATCTACGTTGTCTTGACAATGTGTCTGTGTATTGTTGCAGTAATTAAACGTCAAGACTCTAAACTATTTGACATCTATGTTGTCTTGACAATGTGTCTGTGTATTGTTGCAGTAATTAAACGTCAAGACTCTAAACTATTTGACATCTATGTTGTCTTGACAATGTGTCTGTGTATTGTTGCAGTAATTAAACGTCAAGACTCTAAACTATTTGACATCTATGTTGTCTTGACAATGTGTCTGTGTATTGTTGCAGTAATTAAACGTCAAGACTCTAAACTATTGGACATCTATGTTGTCTTGACAATGTGTCTGTATATTGTTGCAGTAATTAAACGTCAAGACTCTAAACTATTTGACATCTATGTTGTCTTGACAATGTATCTGTGTATTGTTGCAGTAATTAAACGTCAAAACTCTAAACTATTGGACATCTATGTTGTCTTGACAATGTGTCTGTATATTGTTGCAGTAATTAAACGTCAAGACTCTAAACTATTTGACATCTATGTTGTCTTGACAATGTGTCTGTGTATTGTTGCAGTAATTAAACGTTAACACTCTAAACTATTTGACATCTATGTTGTCTTGACAATGTGTCTGTGTATTGTTGCAGTAATTAAACGTTTATTTTCAAGTTTAGGTGATTAAAGTGTTACAAAATGCCAAATACTTATTCAAATAAACAAATGAATATCGAATAGGAACATATGAGTTTTTTCACATTGTTTTTGCGTGTATAATACACTCCTGAAATTTGGCAAATTAAAAATAGTCCGAAAACGAAATTTCAGTTATGTATCTCAATTTTTAACCTTTATTCTTTCCTAAACGTTACACCTATGGTCGATTTTTTGATATCGCAATTTTAACAGTTCATCAAATAACTCAACCATGGCTTTATTTTAAAAAGATATTCAAAAGTTCCAATTTTTTAAAAACTATTTAATGATACGAGTTGGTTTAGATATTAGCGTGTTGCACGCATATTTAAATACATTTTACACAACTTGTGTTCTAAACCAACTATATTCAGTGGCGTTCCAGGATTTTGCTGAGGGGGGCGACTAAAACAAAACTTACTTCTAAAAAAGAAAATAGCGTATCCCGACTATATACCTTCCTACTTTCAAAAGGGTATTCTAAAAAAATAGCGTTTCTTGATAAGCCCTTCTATTTTCAAGGCTCAAAGTAAAACACCCATTTAGTAAGGCTCTGGATCCGCCGCTGACTCTATTCATACTACAGGAAATAACTAATAATTTATTTCATCAGTCATTTTCACACAGTACGCTCAAGTCCAAAAACCTACTTTAAAAAATGCATATAAAATAGGTATTTTGCTTTTTTAAAAAGTAGACCGTGAAAACACAATTGATATACATAACTCAAATCTCGTATTTGAACAATATTTCCATATAGAATTTTGCTGTCTTTTTCATAATTAATTTTACACTTAAAGAAGTTTCGAAAAAATGGCATTAATCGCAGATGAAATCCGATATATGCATTTATAGTTTTAAAGCACTTCTATCAAAAATAAAATTTTCTAAAAATTCAGTAATAAAAATATTTCCCATTATGTTGCATACCTGATTGGACACACTGTATACTAATATTTGTAATATTTCAAACTTTGATTACACCCTGTATACGTATCTTTTTATCACTATGAATTAATTCTTTTAATTTTAAAAATCATGAATCGGAAAAATCTTATTTTATTTGTTTATTATGACATTATAGATTAGATTGAAATATACAATATTTGTAGAGTAAAACTATTAACATACTCTAATCGTTCTTCAACATCTACAAATAATCAGATTACGGCAAATCTATAAGTAGAGGAATTTTAGCAACATGATATACTTACTACCTAAAAAATACAATAAAGGCGAAATCCCGACTGCGACCCCAGAAAATAAAAGCACAGCTTATCACATGTAGTAAATGGTCGGAGGGTTTGTATGGGAGCAACCATCTGCTCTATTCATTCGGAGGCCCTTTCATACGTAAATTTAATTCGATTTTTGCCTTCAATGCATTCCATTCATTTTTACATTCTGTTTCATATCGATTTTTATTAAATCCACGTGACCAGTAAAGATAAGTAAGGACAAAATGATGCAACAAAACAAAGTCATACAAAAGCAAAGGGACAAGAAGTATTTAAGAAGTTTTTTGTTGTAATTGGATTAGAAACCCGTAGCTTATTCTTTGGCTGTACACTGTTAAATAATAATTCCCACAATTATACTATAAATATATCGCACTATTAGTTGTCTAAGAAATTTCCGTAGATTTCATGTAATTTTGTAGAGTATTTATACAGGGTGATTCCTAAGTTGATACTTCTGTTTTAGCTGTGTATAGAAGGCATTAAAAGAAACAACATTTTCAAATACCTTTTTTCAAAAAACTTAAAAATAGGCGAGATACAACAGTAAACAATCTAAGTGCATTCTGATCATCAAAACGTAGCCTGCTATACTTTTTGTTGTTTATCTTATCTCTTATTAGTCATGAAATTTACGGGTCGGTGGTGAGTTATTTGGCAATACGCTGCGGTGTGTTTTTCCGAAGCAAGTTAATTTTGAATGGTGACACGTGAAAATGGTAAAAACAATGAACTAGTAGATATGGTGCTAATTTATGGTGAGTGTCGTTAAAGTGCGGCTGCTGCTTCGAGATTATACGAAGAACGCTTTCCCTTTAACTTTTATCTAATTTCTTTGAAGTACAAATTTTATGTGTTTGAGGAGTTGTGTGGTTGTAGTTAAAAAAAAATTATGGAACGTTTTCCAAGAGAAGAAAAAATGAAGATGATTTGTTGTCGACATCTATAGTAAAATTATTTGTGGTTGGTTTTGAAAACAAAAGAAAGTTTATACATACAAGATGAATTGGTACTTGTATTTATTGATGATAGGGGAATTTTAAAATAATAAAATACAATTTCCTGACTATTTAAAAAAGCAATGTTCATGAGGGTTTTGAAAACACGAAACGTCGGATTAAAAATCTAATTACACCAACTTGTAGAGAAGAAAAAATGTTGAAGAAATGTTAATAAGAACGTTTATTTTAACATATATCTTTAAACAGAGTCAAAAAAATAAATAAAAACAAAATCGTGAAAATTCTGTTTTGCCCAAAAATCCTCGGAAGGATTCGGAGTTTTTTAAATTTGAAAACACAATATCGCAGATATTAGTAGGGAGCGACTTTTTTCTAATGTAACCATCTCTGTATCTTATATGGTTTACGAGATACCTGTAAAGTGCATTCTTATCTGGGACACCTTGTATAGGCAGGTAAAATACTATTGTTTCTATAGAATGTAATATAAACTTTGATGACAACACATCTTTTTACACTGATGTACATATTTACCTATACATATGAAAGATTCTTAGAGGTAAAATATTGACAAACATAACTATAATGTAATGTAATATGACCGTACCAAATGGAAGTTAAATGCATTACCCGTAAAAGCTTTTTCCAGTAAAATTTTATTTTCTAATAATAGACGATACCGTTGCAGCTTTTATTTCATTGATCGGATGTTGTGAAATGAGAGTATGTGCTACCCTTATGCATACTTATGTTACTTCTAGAGTTACAACAGTTTAGAGGGTCTATAACAGGAAAAGGATTGAAATAGGTTTATGATGGTACTGCGGTAAAACAATACTATAAAGATTTGTATTGTTTTGTATTATAGTTTTGTATATTATCGTGTATCAAAATGATAAGCGACTGGAACGTGTAGCGATAGTTTGAAATTACGTTTTAATTTATTTAATTTGTTGTGCGCTATTTATTGACTGAAACATCAAAGATTTTTAATAGTTTTATTAAAACGAAGCAAAGCAAAGCAATTGACGATTACATTATGATGAATAACATAAAAGTCTTAAGGAATAAAAATTTAGAGAGTTTTCTTTAAAGAAGAGTTACTTTAAAAATCACGTACGATGCTATTTCAAGTAAGATCAAGAGAAAGAATTTTCGCTTTACAGTGAACTCAAGCCAAAAGAGAAATAAACAATTTAACACTTAAATAAACATTACAAAGATTACTTACTCACTGGCTGGAAACTGCTCTGATTGTGAGATTTAGTTTTTACATCATTTAAAGAGACTTGAGTGACCAAACGGGCAGAGGTTACCCTTACACTTGAATACGTTAAACAACTCCACTAAGTAAGTATTTCTTTGAGTTTTATAATCTTTTGTAACCATAGACCAATCAGAGACCATCATTTTTTAAATAAAATTTGTTGAAATAGGTAATTAAATCTCTAGACCCGTTTAACCGCGGTTAAATTGTTGTGCTTATTGGTTTCCGTTTTGTCAATTCTCACAAATCTTTTTAACAGTTTATAAAAAAATAATAATTCCATAATCAAATAGGAAGAAATAATACTCAAAGTCAACCTTCACTAAGATATATTTAGTAAGAAATTTTTTTAGTTACTTAGTTCTACATGTTTCAAACGTAGAAACGTTCAGCTTCAGGAAAAGTATAGGTATATAGTATGAGAAATTGGGGTAACACCCTCATAGAGCTTTTGATGAAGTTAAATAATTGGAGAAAATAATACTTACATAAAAGTAGCGGAGAAAAATTGTACTACCAGGTTCTGAAGATAAATATAGGGGTTAAATGGTATATTAGGGTGAAAAACTAAGAAACGCTATGTGAGAATGATGTAGAGAAATAACTGTAAATTAAGTGGTTGGCAAGACAGATGCACCATTGTTGTCGTAACAGTATGAACTGTGATGTTTTAAGACATTCTAAGGTGTAAGTGATATGGGCAGTTAATAATGTGGTAACTAGTTGGAAAAAACTCAAGAACAACATATTTTACGAAAGTGAAGGTTTTATGTTGATTTTATTTTGAAAATTTAGTTTTAAGAAAGTAGACAAATAGCTGGAAAAGAGAAAACGGGTTGTTTAGTTATTATATTGTGATTTTCTTTAATTCTATTCTATTCGTTCTTCACGTGGTGGAAAAAACCTTATCAATAACATTGAAAAAAAATGTTTGAAAAATTTGTTTGGTGACTTATTTAGTTAAGTAGTTTTGAAAACGGGTAGACCTTTCAGAAATATGTGTAGGCGTTCACATTTTTATTTTTACTAAGTGAATCGTGATGTTAAAGAAAATCACAATATAATAACTAAACAACCCGTTTTATCTTTTCCAGCTATTCTTCTACTTTCCTAAAAGTAAATTTTCAAAATAAAATCAACATAAAATCTTCACTACCCTAAAATATGTTCTTCTTGAGTTTTTTTGCAACTAGTTACCACATTATAAACTGCCCATGTCACTTAAGGTGGTTACACCCTAGAATGTCTTAGAACATCACAGTTCATACTGTTACGACAACAATGGTGCATCTGTCTTGCCAACATACATAGTTTTTTTCATCTTTCCTTTTAACCACAATTTCTCAACAATATACTTCACCACTTAAGTTATTTCACTAGATCATTCTCACACAGCGCTTCTTAGATTTTCACCCTAAAATACCATTTAACTCCTATAATTATCTTCAGAACCTGGTAGTAGGTACAACTTTTCTTCGCTACTTCTATGTAGATAAGCATTATTTCCTTCAATTTTTTAACTTCCTCAAAAGCTTTATGAAGGTGTAACTCACAATTTCCCATACTATATATCTATACTTCTCCTGAAGATGAACGTTTCTACATTCAAAACATGTAGAACTAAGTAACTAAAAAATGTTCTTACTAAAAAGATCTTAGTGAAGGTTGACTTTGAGTATTATTTTTTTCCTATTTAACTTGCCACTTCACTTCAAGTATGGACTACTTCTTCAAATTAATTCCATAATCGTTTGAATGATCTAATATTGATAGTTAACAGTAAAAATTCCATTTTCGATAGAATTAAAAAAATATATTTTCAGAATAGTAGAATAATAGTAGATAATCAATCGGGTCATAACTTGTTATGTTTTGTTAAATTATATTAAATTATGACCAGGTTCCAGTGGCGTGCACACAATATAAGCAAAAAATCCTTGCCTGTCCTGGGAACAATGAAACAAACATACAAATTCTTATCCATGGAATATTCGGCAAAATGTCTATCTATGTAGACGACCGCGATCGAAAAGTTACTCGTATATTATTGAATATCATTTCCACGAACGCATTCGTTGCCGATTAGTTTTAAATTGGATCGCTGTATAAGCATCCCGTATGACCTCCAAAAAGCAGAGATTTCATGGTGTATTTTTAAGGCTAAATGAAATATCTTTAATACTATCACAATAATATACAGGTTATCTCAGATAAGGATACACTCTACAGGGTTCTCGTAAACCATAGAAAATACAGAGATGATTAAATTAGAAAAAAAGTTGCGCTCTACTAACTGCAACATTGTGTTTTTAAATTTAAAAAACTTCAAATCCTTCCGAAGATATTTGGACAAAACCGGATTTTCGCGATTTTCTTCTGAGAATATATATATAATGAGAATAGTTTACATTCTCATTACCAGTTTTTCTTCTCGACAAGTTGGTGTAATTATATTTATAATCCAAAGTTTTTCTAAAACCTTCATTAACTTTGCTTTGTTAAATAGGCGGGGATTATTATTTTAATATTTTTTAATTAATCTCCCCCTTTATAATTCAACAAAGTATCACATCTAGTATTAAAAATACGTTTCGGACCCATCATCAATGGGAATAATCTTGTATCTATCAACTTTGTTTTCAAAGCCAACTAGAAATAATTTGACTCTGGACGTCGACATCATATCCAATTTTTCTTCTCTTGAATAATTTTCATAATTATTATGAAAAAAAAAACTACTATCACGCACACTCAACTTGCACTAAACGAATTCATGAACCTAATCTGTCATTTGGCAAGTATTTATAATTTATTTAAACCAGGCCTATCACATCTTACTATAAAGTTGAGACAGATTAGGTTACAGAGATTGAAAATAAAATAGTTTGAAATAAGGTGAATTTGCACTTAATTCTTATTGATGATGGGGTTTTAAGTCCGAAACGTGTTATTAATAGAACGTGTGATACGTCATTGAATTATAAAGAAGAAGGGGAATTTAAAAATAATGAAGTTTCCGGACTTTTTAAAAAAGCTAAATTGATTATGGTTTTGAAAAACGGAACATCGCATTAAAAATCTAATTACACCAACTTATAGAGGAGAAAAAATGGGAATGTAAACTTCATTTTAGAATATTATCTCTTTAAATAGAGTCACAAAAAAATAAAAACGAAATCGCGAAAATTAGTTTTTTAAATTTGAAAATTAAATATTGCAGAATTTAGTAGGGCGCAACAAAATTTATGATTTCTGTATCTTATTTGGTTTACGAGATCCCTGTAGAGTGCATCCTTATCAGGGACACCCTGTATACTAGGAGCAAATGAATTCACTTTTAAAATTTTTCACATATTTTCTTATTTTCGTAAGTTTTCCTTGTGTAGTAATTACCTGTTTCATATGGTATTCCACAGGTCATAATATATATAGTAATATAATTATGTTTAGTTCAACATAAACACGGTAAGTGGGTAAATCCATCAACAAAATATTACTTAAAATAGTGAATACTTTTATATATTAACTGTTACCTGGTAATAAAAATACCATGGTCAAAACATGCACTCGGGTCCCTAGAAAAAATTAGCAGCAGGCTAAAAATTTAAGATTTCCCTTTTGGACGCCCATGCTAGGTGCATTTTTGCTAACTATAAATACTGTTATTGTCTGGCTTTTCAATACAGCAAAAAGTAGCCACTAAACGGAAATAACAATGAATATCTCAGACTCACTAAATAAATCCTTACTTATATTATGATGCCCTGCTTCTTTAGAAAGTAAAATCAACATAAAATACCTACAAAATAAGAAATAACATCGTAATTCTATTTACAAAAAAATTTTAAAACATGTCGAAAATTGAATTTTATTTTTACAATATTTCTGATAATCGAAAAATCAATATTTCAAAATATTGATTTTTTACTCAGTTAAACAGATTTCTGTCCCACAGCCGCGCAGTTCGCGCAGGGATCATCAACTCCTAGTTTTAGATTTCCAATAACATTCAGGTTTTCAGAAAACGTTGAAGTTTTAGACATCCTTTAACAGATGGCGCCGCATATATTTCTTCTATAATTTTTCATATTGTATCTTTCATTATTTATATAAAAGCGTTGTTAAACATATTGCATTTTAAATTTTAACTTTTGAAATCCACTTTTTCCATCTGAGACCATAATTTTAAGTCCACTCAAACTCCAAAAATCGATATTTTTATATATTAACTTAAATTACAACAAAATATAATATAGTCAATATTTAATAATAGCTATTAATAACGAGATTATTTTGCGATTTATAATAGTCGAGGACATTACTAGGTGACGAGGCAACAGCCGAGTCACCCGCAATGTCCGAGACGGTGTTAAATCGCTAATAATCGAGTTGTATTCAAAGCTTTATCGTATCATTGACAACGGCGATGCGAAAATATACGGTGCCTTAATACGTTTTATCAAGAAGTAAAATGTTGGATATAGAGCAAAAAAATTCAAAAGTATTTACAAGAGAACAAGTTAACCAATTTGTGTGTTCTGCCTCAGACGAAAAGTTTTTAATGATGAAAGTGGCTTTTTTTATTGGAATTGGAGGAGCCTGTCGAACTAATGAATTAGCGAAGATGACCACGGAAGATGTTGACATTTTAGAGGACAAGCTGATTGTTACTATTCCCGACTCAAAAACCCACAATTGATATTGATATTTGACGGCGAAGTCAATCCTGTGCTTTTATTTAAAACGCACGCAATGTTAAGGCCAGACCATGTCACTCACCAAAGATTGTTTGTATGATATAGAAAAGGGAAATGTACGGTACAGCCCTGCGGCATTCACTTATTCTCTAAAATACCTCAAAAAATAGCTAAGTATCTCTCACTTAAAAATCCTAATTTGTATACTAGTCACTGCGTTAGAAGATCTTCTGCAAATTTTCTTGTTAATGCTGGGGGAGATATATTAGACCTACAAGGACTTGGTGGATGGGAATTGGCGAAGGTTGCTAGAGGGTATTTAGAAGAAAGTGTGACCAAGAAAGTTGCCATTGCTCGCAAAATTCAAATCGGCGATGTTTCCGGCAGTGATCACTGGGGAACCGCACGAAATCGAAAGGAGTGCTTGCTCGGTCATTAATCAGTCTTCAGAGGGCATACCTAAGATCGTGGACGTTAAAGACAAAGGTGTATTCATCAAATTTGAAAACTGTCAAAATATTGTTTTACATGTTCATGAAAAATAGTTCTAATATTATTTGGTATTTATTATTATGCTTTCCTAACTAACGTATTAAATTATGGTAACTAATGTATTATGAGTAACTAAGATGTTATGTAGGTTTTAGTACGTTTATGATGTTAATAATTATTAATAAAGATATCATATAAAAATGACTTACTTCAATGATACGATAAAATATTAAATTATACAGAAATGCAAAATTATGACATATTGTTAATTATTATCAAAATGTTTATTTAAGGTACAATAGTTTTATCCAATAATATATCTTAACCATTCTTTTCAATATTTTAAACTTGATATTTTTTTATTATAAACTAATAAAATTAAGTTTATATTTGAATCATTAACAACTATACTTCTTTATAAGGCTTGAAAAAAAATTTGTTGGTTGTATGCAATACAGGGTGGCTCACAGTCAACGCAGGATTCCATAGCATCTAAACTACTCAAATTTTTAATATATTTTTTAAAAACGTTATATTGAGCATTATATCTAAGTATAATATAATTTTAAATTATACAGGATGTCCCAAATAATTGAGGCATACCCAACTTACTTTATGTTTAATTGGACACCCTAAATACTATATTTTCCTACAAACTTTATTTTGCTACAAAATTTCACGTATATATTGTATTTTGTATAAAAGTCATTGCATTAAACAAGCTCATCTTAGAGAAAAATAGTTTTTAACTTCTTCTTTCAGTATTTTTTTCCTATACAAAGAGACCAACGTCCGGTTTACCATGTTAAACCAAAAAAGTTGTTTTGCGGTTTAACAGTCTCGTAGGAGTCCGTAGACAAATGTTTATAAAAATAACTGTTTGTAATTGGTTGAAGAAAGGGTTCCATTTTAAATAGTACATTTAAGAAGCTTTTCTCCTAATGTTAATAATTTTTGACACAACAAAAAGGAACCCTGTTTCTATTTTGGTAAGGGTTACAAAACACTATAAAAACTCAAAGCACCACTTACTCAGTGGAGTTGTTAAAGTATTCAAGTGTAAGGGTAACCTCTGCCCGTTTGGTCAGTCTAGTCTCTTTAAATAATTAAAATTTACTATTTATTACTTCGGGATTGCAATTCCGAGATGCTCAATCCCAGGATAGCTACAATTTTTAACATACTTTTCCGATCCCGGGCTTTAAGAAAGTGATCCAGAAAATCCCGGGATTGTTTATTTGCTTCGGGATTGCAATTCTGAAATCCTCAATCCCAGGATAGCTACAATTTTTAACATACTTCTCCGATCCCGGGATCCCGGGCTTTAAGAAAAAGATCCAGAAAATCCCGGGATTGTTTGTTTGCTTCGGGATTGGAATTCGTAGTGTTTAGATTTTTCGCCTACGGCATTATTCGCTTCCTTACTAAGTACAAAATTATGAAACACATGTAGTTCCGCCGGACCCCCCTTCCTCCACGCATAGTCCCTGAGCCCACTCCTCCTCCCTCGAACATATTGGGTTGCTCCACTGGTTGATTACAATTAATTAAAAATAAATAAGACATTGTGCCATTTACTATGTTAAAAATTGGTATAAAAATTACTGAAAAAATGTTAACAATTTTAAAATTCTAAAGATCTTCAATTTCTTTCACCTTAACTAATATTATTTTGTGTTGTCAATGTTTTCACAGCGAGAAACCAATCTTCTCTTCAAATAAAAACAGTTACTCTCTCGTGAAGGTTTTTTGGTTATTTTCTGTCGATTTTAAAAGCAATTTTGCCGCCTCTGACAGTAAGGCATTTAATTTAGCGTCAATTCGAGAGAGGGTAACCTTATAGAAAAAACCTTTTCTTCTTTGTTGTCACATGCGGTCCTACAAAATCTAATTGATAAATAGAGAAAAATCGAGTTTTGTTGCCTAACGATCGTTTTTCGTTTTCAACGCAGCGCCGTGTAACGTTTTCGATTAAGACGTAATAAACTTTTTTGTTCTTGATGAATTGTTCCTAAACAATTGGGGGAGCTGTACGCTTTCAGAAAAAAAAATCTGCAAATATTTGGCACTTTCATTGTTAATGTTGTGGACTGTAATTGGAACAAATGCGCTAGAAGTTTAGAAAGACATATTTGTGGAACATACACATATCTCTCTCTTTCTCTCTCATTTTATAAAATCCTCGTAAACCTAAGTTTAAACCGATAAATACGTAGACATGTCAGAAATGGTCCATTTATATTGTGGGATTGAGAGCATCATAACTTGACCAGGTAAATCACTTTTAATTTAAACTTTGCTCTCAATCCCACATTATGAAGTTACCATTTTTGACATTTCTTCGATTTAAACTGGACCTCGCTTTAAATCTTAGATGATATTCTTTTGCCCAATTTTATAAAGTCGATTTGAACCCAGGTCCAGTTTAAATCTAAGAAATATCAAAAATGGTAATTTTATATTGTGGGATTTGGGATTGACAACAGAGAGCTAAAAGTGATTTACCTGGTCATAACTTAATATACTGTAACATAGCAATGTCTGTCTCAAGGTTGGAGACAATGATGTAGAATAATTTATCTGAAGATGACTGGAAATACTTACCAGTTGAAACGTTGTGATTCCAAACAAATAAAGACAATGCAACAACTCTATTTATACCAGTTAGGTGCAGTGACACATAACTTGTGGGCGGAGTCATGCGTTTAACTCTTACATGTTCTATTGATAGTTAGTAGGTGTAATGACGTATAACTGGATGAGTCATGCTCATGCCCAATGGCTCATGCGTTTAACTCTTACGTGGTCTTATTCTAAGATTAAATTTACTTAATAACGATTTCCAGACGTCTCTCATATCTAATAAAGGCTTACTAAAACAACCTGGCTTTTCGTGTATGGTGGCAGCTTTCTTAAACTTCCTCCAGTGTAGTTCTTTTTGCAGGATTTCGTTTTTTGTCCACATTATATGATGGCCATGCGTCCAGGCGTGATTAGCTGCACCTGATTTTTCGGTCCCTCCTTTTTGGATGTTGTTCTTCTATTCTTTAATTCTTACTTCGACTGGTCTTAGTGTCTCACCCATATAAGATTGGTCGTATTCGCAGGGGATCTGGTAGACACAATTGTTCTTGTCACTTTGGCTTGTTGGTTTCGTCTTCGTCAGGTGCAGCGGCGGCGCCAGGGGGGGGGGGGCAGGGTGGGCACCGGCCCACCCTAGAAACACGAGTGCCCCCCCAAAATTGATAGGTTCGTCTTGTAATAGAATTTTCTCGGGGGAAGAGGGACTTGGCTATGATAGTTTTGATGAGTGGTTGTATGGTATTTTCAAGAAAACGATGACTTTTTTTTTTTAGGACGTCACTTAGGACAAGAGGGAAGTTTTGTCTGTCGCTGTTTATCGCGTTCTAGAGCGGCGGGAGGCCGGCGACCGTTTTTTTTTTGTAGAAGTCGCTTTTGATGATTTGATTAGTGCCCACTAAAAAATCATCGGGCCCATTTGTGCCCTCTCATCCCAAAAATCCTGGCGCCACCGCTGGTCAGGTGGCTTCTTAAAGTGTCTCTCGAGCTGAATACTCTGTTGATGTTTTATCGTTGTCCTAGTCTTCTTATTCTCTCAGATGCTCATTTAATATACGGAATGTTGAGTATTGATTGTATCTCTTTCTCTGCTTTATGTGCGATTGGTCGATTCTTGCGATTTTCCAATATTGTGTCATGGGGTAGCCATTCTTGTTGAGATCAGTCTTGATGTGGTTAGTCTCTCTTTTGAGAGCTTCGTTTGAGAGACAGAGAGTAATTGCTCTATTCAAAAGGTTTCTTACTATGCCATGTTTTGTGTTGAGTGATTTGATGTATAATTGAGATATTGACCTGTATCCGTAGATTTTTTGTACACTGAAGTTAGGAAGATGTTGCCATTTTATGCGTCATTGCACCTAGCTCATTTATAGAGCTGTTATTATACTTATTTAGTATTCACCTGAAAACGACAGTAGATACTTACCAGTTAAAACGTTGTGATTTAAAACAAATAAAGACAATGCAAGTTCAAAACTCTACTGTCGTTCAAGAAACGTCATTGTCTCCAACCTTCAAACAGATATCTTGCAAGAAGTTAACGAGACGAGATTTGTGAAAATTCTAACTTAATAATTATCGATAATACCTTTAAAACATTTTTTTAGCTATTGCAATTATTTTCTTCTTGCAAGGAAATTGAAAAAAGCATATTAGGCACGAATGGAAAAATTGCGAATGAGCTGGGTAGCGGCGAGTGCGGTAATTACATAAGTTTGTAATTACGTTACAACACGCAATATGTAAGTACTATACTTTTTCTACGACTTTTACTTAATTAATTAAAGATCAGTTTATAATTTATAAAGTATCGATTTGAACTTCAAATCTTAAATAATGATAATGTCACTGTCAAATATTCAAAACGCAAGATAGATGCATGTTACGATTTGAGTAGTTTAAGGTTAACTTGTTATACTAGGCATCATAACGCACCATTGTGCGTTTCTTTTACTCACAGTTGTGCGTAAGAATTAATTTACTTGTAGAATAAACTGTACGTAAAATAATGTTTACCAATATAGGAGTAGAAAAAAATAATACTTCATTTAATGTAAAATTTTTCATCAAAAATATTTTCCTCATAACGTTGTAACATCTGATTTCCCTCGTTATTCCCTGTGGCGTCAATTAACCGGCTATCCATGAAACAAGCCGCCATGATTGATAGGGTGGCGATGCGTTGCTGTTTCCGATTTTCACCCATGGGGTCGTTACTAACATGAACAATGGTTCATTGCGAAGGGAATATCGGTAAAACACACATTTCGCACAATTATTCCTTTTAAGTTACCTATTACAGTATTAAAACGACCGAAGCTTTTCCCACGACGACGGGACGCAGCCCTTTATTTGTTTTGTGCCCATTTAGCCTTAATTACCTAATACAAAAATCACCAAATAAAACTAAAAAATCATGATTTCTGTTGATAAATTTTAGGTTCAGAAAACTTCTAGAGTTAAAAGATACATAAAATAATGGATGAGATTTAAAAAATATATACCCATTTTAAATATCTATTTTTCTCTAAGTATGTATAATATGTATATTTTACAGAAATTTTAAAATATGTACTCTGGCTGTGTTTAATTGTAGAAATAATAACCAAGAAAAATTTGAACTGCTTCATTTAGGTATCAGATTTAGTAAGTAAGTAAGTAGTTATGTTAGCGCCTGTAAATAACTTTTAAATTAAAAAATGTTTTTGCCGGTGTACAGACTCGATTAAAATTGAAAAAGTTTTATGCCTTCGCTGGGAATCGAACCCAGAAACTCTCGCTGCCAATTGCGCTACGGGGGACCTGAAATTCTCTCACCAACTTCGGTCACATAACTTATTCAATTTTATGTTAGTAGTAATAGTCTGGAACCTCCTGTGATTCACAGCCCGTGTGGGTATTATAAGGGAAAAGGGAACTCACTCACTACCACTGAACATTAAGATCTATTTTTCTTTTATCCGTACATCGACGATATATTAGCCGGAATCAGAAAGACATCTCTGAACAGTGACATCTAGCCGTAAATAGTTTAAAGTAGTTTTTTTTTATGATAAAACACCTGCACTGTAGGAAAAATCTTTTAAGGCGCTCTGAGAGCGGTGCGAGTGCGAAAAAAGCGATTAACATTGGTCTTGAAACGTTGAAGATTGTATTCATTGGGAAACACGACCTCAGGAAGATCATTCCACAAAGATTACGTTCTCCAGATGAAAGAATTCTTGAACAATGAAGTTCGAGGAGTACTAAGCTGAACAACATATGGATGAGCGGCAGTGGTTCGCCGTGTATTTCTGATTTGCATTGCTCTAGGTGGAAACAAGTGGGCAATGTCAGTCGAACACCTGCCATGGAAATATCTGTAAAAGAGAGCCAACTCACCAACCTGTCTTCGATGCTCCAGGCTAGCGAGGGTCTTGGTCAGCTCGGGGTCGCCGATCAGATGAACGGCTCTCCTTTGAATGGAATCCAGTAGCCGAAGGGTGTGCTTGGGTGCAGAGCTCCAGACATGAGAGCAATATTCTAATGATGGTCGAATCTGGGCTTTGTAGAGTGTCAAAAGTTGATGAGGTGTGTACAACCTTTTGGCGCGGAAAAGTACACCAAGTTTCTGTGCAGCTGTCTTGGCAATTGCGGCAACGTGATCATGCCAAGACATATTACCTCCCAGATTGACCCCCAGCAAATTAATAGACGTTATGTTAGCGTCTGTAAATAATTTTTAAATTGAAAAATGTTTTTACCGGCGACAGACTCGATAAATAGAATAAGTTATATGACCGAAGTTGGTGAGAGGATTTCAGGTCCCCCGTAGCGCAATTGGCAGCGCGCTTGACATGTAATCGAGAGGTTCTGGGTTCGATTCCCAGCGGAGGCATACAACTTTTTCAATTTTAATCAAGTCTGTACGCCGGCAAAAACATTTTTCAATCAGATTTTAAATTAAAAACTCGATCGAGAAGTTGATTTCGATAAAACTAAAAAATAGTAACATTTTGCCAACCAACAAAATCCCTCTAAACGCTATTTTAAACATGATTTTCTCGGAATCCACATAGACAATTTTGTAAAAACCTGTTGTGTATCAGCCAGTGCGAAGATTTTAGCGCCTGAAAAATCGATTAGCGGGATCTTTTTGGTTGCCAAAATGTCACCAACAATGAACAATATTTATTGTTGCTTTAAGTTGTGAATTTATTATGCTCTTGTGAACGTTTACTTTTTATCATTTTGAGCCAATCCACGATACCTTTCGCGTTCGGACTGTTTAAATTTATTTTCTTTAATACACTATAAATGCTTGTGGTTAAACAAATAATTTTTATTGTTGAATTGCTTAATAACATGTTATAAAGTTTTTTTTGGCACAGTTGTGTTTAAAATTGTGTGAAAATTGGTTGTTTGTTGTAATGTTATAAAATATGAGAACAGTTTAAACCGTGATTGTATTTATAATGTGTTGTTTTATTTTAATTATTGTTTTTCATGAAGCTTTATTTTTTGGCCACTAGGTGGCGCCGTGGACTAAAAGTTCTTGCGGAATATTTTATCTTAGAAGACATTTTTCAACTCAATCGGGAGAACGCCGATTCCACGGCGATTGATAATACACGAGAGAATTGAGCTGCTGGAAAGTCAAGAGTTGTCTTGATGGCGGGCCTTCGGGCAGGGCCGGCGTCCGTATTGAATTGGCGATCTCGCGGTCAAGGGAGTTGCAACGGTCGTTATTGTCTAACCCTGCTTTAGGAAGTCCATTTTGTTTACATCCCTGAAAACTTACTGTCTCATTATTTGGAAATCCGATTTTAGGTTAAGAACAAACTCTTTTAGGACAATAACCAACATTCTCTCGGCTCAAGAACAAACGCTCTTGGATCATGATATAAAGACTTTTAACGAAAAGAAAAGTATTTATTTCAAACTCTTATAGGTACTTTATATCAAGAGATTGACGGCTTTAGACCAAGAGCAATCGCATTTGGACCTATTTAAAAGCATGCATCTTTTACATTTCCTGACGACCGTAAAGATTGTATGTCGAGGCGCAAGCCGAGACTGACAATACAGACTCCAGGAATATGGCTTTTCTACGAGGTATCATACTATTTTTCCGTAAATCAAAAATTATTAATAAAACATAACTTATTACAATCAACTTGTTAAAATTTTGAAATAAATATTAACTTTGTTCACAAATAAAGCATGCCATTAAATATTAGTGTTGTAACTATGGAAACACAGTAATATTGAATTGTCAAGCTTAACATAATTTATTTTACAAGTAACCGTACAGAAATAATATTTCCTTACAGTACAATAATAAATATTTCCTAACTGTTATTTTTCGTTGCCTAGCCACGACTAAGTGTAAGGAAATATTGTCTTTTTCTTTCAGAAATGTTATCAAAAATGTCAATATTTCCGATCGATTTTCGGAAAAAATGATTTTTCTTAACTGTAACGAAATACCCAAAAATAGTTTTTAAAATAAATCCGGCACAATCAAATAGACATTATTTATAATCATTATTAAGTGCTTGTATCAGATAATATTTCAAAAATTGTTGAGAAAACGGATTACCCTTAAAATTCGTTATTAAATTAATGCCTTAAAATATTTTTTATGAAACAATATACAATAACTAAAAAGTTGTCTGGCTTAATTTTATGTAAAGCATTTAATTACAAGTTACTGAGAAAAATAATAACTTTAATCATCAGATGTGCCTTGAAAACATAAACATATTTTAATAAATCCCAGGCATCGGTGATGCATATGTATGTCTGTCTTGACTTGGCGGTTATTGGTGTTATGATTTCTGACAATCGTGCAGGTGTAAAAAATATTAACATAAATAATTTAATAGTATTATTTGGTTGACATAACGTTTTATGAGATCTTGGTAAATGTTCTAGTGTAAATATGAGTTTCATCACGACAAAATTTCCTGAAGGGTTTTTCTTGAAATTGTTGGGTTGAATTGTTGGAGAGCGGGGGAATGAAGACAAGCGTTATAATCAACTTTTTTACACCTTATAACTAAAGTAATCATTGACTCAGACGCCGCAATATTTTTAAAATCGAAATTAGTAAAAAATTATTATAGAATTTGATTGGGTTGTTTATGTTGCTTCATTTAAAAAAAACAGCATTAGAAACAAACTTTTTATAGACGTTACTACAAATTAGGAGGATTGGTGCAATTTTTCTATACGCATTAAGGGCATCGAGTATAAATATCACTTTAAATATCATCGAAATAAAACATTGTTTCCAGTTTGTCTCAAATATTCCTTTATCAATCCACAATTAAATTATTCAAATTCCATAGCTTCTATAATGGACGTTGATTATTTATTTCATTTGCCTATATTTTTACAAAAATAAAAGTTATTAATTTACTTCTTTTAACATTTTTTTCTTTCAATCACGTTTGGTTGGTTTGTTTAAGGTGGTGGACGGGCGTGTGGCCCAATCTGCTTGCACTTTGCTAACTTTGCTTACATTTAATCAAATCTCTTATAGTTACCGAGATAGCAATGTTAAGCATCAAATTTGTAACACCCGATATTATCATTAAAGATTTTTGACTTGATTTTTTGGCCCCACCTGTATCGACTATCACGAACCGCCACTGTTCTTAAGAAATAATCGACTGTTTCCATACATAAATGCGATGTTGTGTTTTGAATAATTTAATTGTCAGTCAAATAATACAACACTATTATACTGATTATAAGTGAGTTGCAAAAGAATCCTTAATTTAAAATATCTTATTCAAAAAAGTCTAGGTAATTTTTATACAGCAATATTAAGAAAGGTAGAGGAAGAGTTTGGTAAACAAAATTACGCGTGAGGGGTTGTATGCTTCACTGACTTATGAATTATTTATTTGCGGTAAAACGATAACGAATAATTCTCTGCAGGAAATAAGGTTAGGTGGTTTCCAGCACTATAGTAAAGGTTGTCTGAAAAGTTCTAAATATTTTAGTAAGTACTACTTTTATGGAATATTTACACATAAAAAAAAACAAGCAATCATAAAATGAAACAATAAAAGGTCAACTAAAGTGCTGAACAATTGCTTTCGAGCAAGAAAAATTTGGCCTAAATTTAACAGTTAATATTTTCTGAACCAGATATGATATCGACCTACGGTTTTGAATGGTTGATAGACTTATCCCTTGGGAAACAATTGTCAATGTTAGGTTTTCTTTAACTGTCAGACAATTTTATATACAGGGTGTTAAAGAAGACGATGATTTTGCTCCAATTTTAATGGCGTGTAACTTTCACGATATTATTTTAAAATTTTATCGCTCTACGTCAATTGAATCACTGGTTCATAACAAAAAAAGTTATTTGTCAAATTTTTGATATCTGCTATATTTTAAGAAATACCGATTTTTTTTTTACTCCAGTCGTTTTTAGGCGAATACTGGTTTAGGACTGGTCAGTATTCACCTAAAGACGACTGGAGATGCTTACCAGTTGAAACGTAGTGATTCTAAACAAATAAAGACAATGCAAGTACAAAACTCTACTGCCATTCGATTAAGTTTTGTGTCACACTTATGAAAAATTTAATAACTTGTACAGGGTGTCCAAAAAGTACAACTAAATAATTACAAATTTGAAATCGTAATAACTTGTTTAAATTAAATATAACACCCTGTATTCTATGTTAGCTGCAGATGTAAAATTTAATTATAGTAAGCCTTGGCAAAACTTACTTTTATTTTGATCGTAGAAACTGAAAATAAAATAATATACAGGGCATTTTATTTAAAAATATACCACTTTGATACTTTTCGTGTTTTTGAGACAACCTGTACATTATGAAAATAATATTAAAAATTATATCCACCCAGAAAAAAAATGCCTTCCAATACAAACAATTTAGCTATAATATGTCGTGTCGAATAGCGCGAATAACCCTATACAGGGTGATTCACGTTGAGTGGCCTATTAAAAGATCTCGGAAACGATTAACCTTATCTTTCTAAAAATTTGATAGCAGGCATAATAGGCATAATGGAAGTTAATCCCAACTTTGCTATTTCAAATAGAATACCCTGTATATTTTAGCATTTTTAATTACCTTATTAAAATCTAAATAACTTTTGTTGATAAAAATCTATTCCTATCTCTAACCGTTTTTGAGATATGAATTATAAAAGGAGGAGAGGAAGAAGAAAGTTTAGTAACTCTGGAACGAATAAAGGTAAACATTTAAAATTTTGTAAACTTTCAAGTAATAGATAGATCTTTAGTTTAAATTACTTAGGTTTCACGTTTTTTATATAGGGAGTTCTTAAAATTATGCTAATGTCTCCATTTAAATAAATGTGCATAAGTCAATTTTTGCAAATGGAACACCCTATTTTTTAGCTTCTTAACGTATAGAGAATGAAATTTCCTATCTATGTGCCTAATATGTTACAATCCACATTTTTAGTAGTTTTGGAATTTTGAGCAATTTAAATAAAAAATCTTAAAATTTCTGTTTGTGTTAATGCGACATTATTTTTGAAAAGAACGCTTTGACTGGGACTGTCGTTTGGCTTTGAAACAGAAATAGCTAAGCAACGAATATAGGCACTTAATAATACAACAAAACTCAAAGTCAAACGAAAATCACAGTCAAAGCCTTCTTTTCAAAAATAATATCGCATTAACACAAACAGAAATTTTAAAATTTTTTATTTAAATTGCTCATAATTCCAAAACCACTAAAAATGTGGATTGTAACATATTAGGCATGTAGATAGAAAATTCAATTCTCTACACGCTAGTAAGCTAAAAAATAGGATGTTCCATTTGCAAAAATTGACTTATGCACATTTATTTAAATGGAAACATTGGCATCATGTTAAGAACTCCCTGTATAAAAAACGTGAAACCTAAGTAATTTAAACTAAAGATCTATCTAATACTTAAAAGCTTACAAAATTTTAAATGTTTACCTTTATTAATTTCAGAGTTACTTAACTTTCTTTTCGGAGCGTTTTTACACAAAAAAATCCTTTTATAATTCATATCTCAAAAACGGTTAGAGATAGGAATAATAATAATAATAATAATAATAATAATAATAATAATAATAATAATAATAATAATAATAATAAACTCTTTATTTTGAAAGTATGCAGCATACAATAAAATAGTGTCACAAAAAAACAAACAAAGGTATTATTTCTCAATTCAAACTTAAATGGCTATAAAATTCATCTACTGTATATGGTTCTACATCTACAATAAGCCTAAAGATAGACCTTTTCAGTTTCTTTAGATTATTAATTTGCTTTATATGGTTTGGTAGAGCATTATATAACTTAATACACTGATAATAGGCTCCCTTTTCATATAAAGTCAATCTATGCCTGGTATAGATATAATTTAGCGTTCGAGTAGGGTATTTCTTTTGTGCCTCGCTATTTTCAAAAATATTTTTATTTCTAAAAAAAAATAATACACACTCCTGTATGTAAATTCCAGACACAGTCAAGAGTCCCTGCTGTTTCAATTTACCTCTACATGAATCTCGCGGTCTTAAATTAAGAATAACCCTTAACGCCCTTTTTTGACAACAAAAGACTCTTGTTATGTCTTTGGCACTCCCATACATTACTAGCCCATATCTTATTCTAGATTCAAAGTTAGAGTAATATACCATTTTTCTAGTTTCTAAATTAACATATTTACTTAATATTCTAAGGGTGTAACATACAGCATTTAACTTTGTTACAACATATTGCACATGACTACCCCAGGACATTTTACTATCCAGAAACATACCTAAAACTTTAGTATTTTCCTTTAATTCAATATTACTGTTATTAATGGTTATGGTTTCCGGATTTTCCAGAGTGGATCGGTTAGTCTTAAACATGGTGATACCTGTCTTTGATTTGTTTAAAATCAGTTTATTTTTAACAAACCAATTATTTACTTCAAACATAAATTGTTGAACATTCCGCTCAAGAAACGCAAGATCCTTATATATCACTAAAATATTTGTATCATCTGCATAGTTGGTAACTTTAATATTTTGTTGTATCCTGGAAATTTCACCAATATTATTCACATATATGATAAATAGAATTGGCCCTATGACACTACCCTGTGGTATTCCTACTGTAATAGGTCTACTTGTTGAAAACACTTTGTCTCCTCCTTTACCTATCATTACCCTTTGTTCTCTTCCAAATAAGTAAGATTTAATCCATTCTAAGGTCCTTCCTCGTATACCATAAAGGTATAACTTTTTAAAAATAATTTCATAATTTAAAGTGTAAATGCTTTTGACAGATCAAGGAATAGGCCTAACGGAATCTCATCACTCTCTAAAGTTTCCAAGATATTTGTTGTGAATTCAAATAATGCTGTTTGTGTTGACTTACTTGCAATAAAACCATGTTGTGTTATATTTAAAATATTGTTTTCTACCATAAATTTCATGACCCTATGACATATTACGCGTTCAAATATCTTGGAAAAGGATGGAAGTAAACTGATAGGACGGTAATTTTCGATGTTGGTATCATCATCTTTTTTAAAAATAGGTACAACCAACGCATGTTTCAACTGTTCAGGAAATATTCCAAATTTCATAGAGTTATTAATTATATACACGAGAGGCTTTAAAATTACCGATATTACCGATTTTATTATATTATTAGATATTTCATCATATCCACAGCTACATTTGTTTTTTAGTCGTTTCACTATATCTAATATTTCCTGATCGTTAGTTAATTCTAATTCTATATTTAGTGGATTATGCTCTATATTTGAACTAAAAGGTAAGTTTTCTGCATCAGCCAATAATCTCGGTGCGACATTCACGAGAAATGCATTAAAGTTATCAGCCACTGTTTTTTTATCACCCTTAATGTTAATTTCTTTGACAGCCGACTTGCCTTTTATTTCATTTACTATGTTCCAGGCGGATTTACTCTTGTTATCTGAATTGTTTAACTTTTCTGTGAAGCGCTTTTTTTTATGATCTTTTAATAACTTATCGTATATTTTCTTTTTCTCAGTGTATAACTGCCTATATCTATTATTTACATTCTTCATTATGTACAATATATCTAGTTGATTTTTACACTCCTTTATCTCGGGATCATTTTGTAGGTACTTGGATTTATTTAGATTTCTAGAAGGAAGTTTTCGAATAGGAAATTTTTCATTGAATATGTTTAAAAATACTTTCATGAACGTAGCCCATTGTTCATCGACTAAGGATCCACCTATTCCATAGACTATCTGCCAATCCACCTGCTCAAGGGCATTCTTAAATTTATTTTTATTATTAGCGTTAATTATTCTTTTTTGGAAAAATACGTTATTTTTATTTTCAATGTGAGCTGTTAATTTTTGCGCGGTATGATCCGAAATAAAGGAGTGTAGTACCTGGGAAGTCATGTTACCCTCAAAATTTGTAAGTATATTATCAATGCATGTTGCACTTGTATCAGTAAACCTAGTGTTTTCAAATATGGTATGGGAAACATTAAATGAATTTAGAATTGAAATTAAATCCGTGCTATTTTTACTGTTCGATAAAAAGTTCATATTAAAATCTCCACAAATAAATATAATGTTATTAGGGTTGCTGATACACGTCGTTAGTAGTTCCTCTATTTTATTTAAAAATACTTGGTAGTCACCATTAGGGGGGCGATAGATGGAAATTATAATGACATTCGCGTGTTTCAGTTTTAATTCACAACCACATAATTCAATATTGAATTCTTCACTTATTCGGTTGATATCTAATCTTGACTGGTATTGAATTTCTTTCTTAACATATATTGCACTGCCACCATGTTTGTTTTCCATTTGCCTACAGAAACTATTCGCTAATGTGAAACCCCTAATTCCGTAATTTAGCAATTGTTCTTGGGTTTTCCAGTGTTCTGTTACGCATAGTACATCACAGTCCTGTCCACCTAGGAAGTCCTCTATAAGATCGACAGCGTTTCCAATGGATTGTAAATTTTGATGGATGACAGAAATTTGATTGGTTTTACCTTTGTCATTACTCGATATTCCCATGTTAATGTTCTTCTCATGGTTGGTGTCAGATGCTTTTGGAATAGATTATTATTAACAAAAGTAATTTAGATGTTAATAAGGTAATCAAAAATGCTGGAATATACAGGGTGTTCTATTTGAAATAGCAAAGTTGGCATTAACTTCCGGTATAACCGGAAGTAATAAAAACGTCAAAATATAATGTTTTAAAAGTTCAAAGCCAATTATGCCTGCTATCAAATTTTTAGAAAGATAAGGTTACTCGTTTCCGAGATCTTTTAATAGGCCACTCAACGTGAATCACCCTGTATACTAAACTAGAATATATAACAAAAATAATAATAAATCAAATCAAAAAATCAAATTTATTTATTCTCGGCCATAACGTAAAGCGATGCGTCGCTTTGCCTGATCCCTTCAGCAGAGTACAAAATAATCTATGCCGTGAATTCTACACCGATACTTGGAAATACAATAAATAATATAACAAATTGAAAATATACGTAATCCAAGCCAAGCGTAATCTACCACCGTGATTCACTTGACCGTGCAACAAGTGAAGATCATTACGACTAACAAAACTAGGCAACAGTGCTTTCATTTAGCCGGAGGAGGCCTCGTCTGTACTGACTGAATTAATTTAAATTATGTTGACGCGCCTCCTTGCGCCATCTATGAATTTAACTTATCGGATTGAGTAGAACTGGCTCTGTGACGTTTCTTTAAATGTTGAAATTCAAAGCTTAGATTAAGTAACACCTAATCTAAGCAATGTAATTGGACATTAGTGATCACCACATAGCAACGCTTATTTTGTAACGAGTCTTTAATTATGTTACATCACTAATTAGTAGTGCTGAGGATTGAATATTGAGTTTTTACGTATTTATTTTCTTTTCGAGTATATACGGGTGTAAATAATATAATTTAAAGTAAGTAAGTAATGCATTTTAGATTTTGCCTCAAAAATTAAAATATTTCGGAAGGAACCCCTTTTTGCATCTGCGCCCTTCCATACTTAATGCCCACGAGTTACCCCTGCTGATATTAGATAATGTAGGTGGCAATACAGGGTGTCCCGTAACTTATGGGCCGTAGAGTAATTGGAGATACTAGACATCAAACTAAGCCGATTATGTCATATAAGTTTTTTCGGATTGTTACTCGTTTAAGAGATAGAGGGTGTTGAAAGTAAAAGTTTATATATATAAGCCATAATTTTACAACGGTTTAATGAATCGAATTGAAAGTTGGCAATATTATGTTTTTATGATCAAGAAATAAAAATTTGTAGAAATTTTTAAGTTTCAAACTAGAGGGCGCTAGTTGCATACACTGGGCTTCATAAATCTATGATTTTTTTCTTACCTGTGATATCAGGTGTTTCAATTATAGTTTCTTAAAAAGGGCATTTTCTGAGTCAAAAATGTATACTTGATTGATCTGAATATCTTTAACGGGTTTCGAGATATTTCCCTTTAAACATCCCAAAGCATAAAAAAACATAGTAAATAATTAAATTAACAAAAAAAAAACAATAGTGACAATCCGAAAAAACTTATATGACATAATCGGCTTAGTTTGATGTGTAGTATCTCCAGTTACTCTACGGCCCATAAGTACGGGACACCCTGTATATGTATGTATGTTTATGTTTTTATTTTAATTTTTGTTAAATCTTTGTAAATAATTTATTAATTGAATAGATTCTGCCTTTACTAGGTGGAACTCCATAATTTAAAATATGAAGAAAACACTAATGATGTGTTAAATTCCACTTTATTTTAAAAACACTATTAAAATAATTGTTGACTCAACATGTTTTGTACCCAGTAGCTTTATCAAGAGTACTAAAGGTAACTTAAGTGTAGTCTTATATAAACAAATGAACTAGGTACCTATATCTGTTTTTCCGTTAACAAATAGTGTTTTTTAAATAAAGTGGAATTTAACACATTATTAGTGTTTTGTTTATATTTTAAATAATTTATTAATTCTAAAAGAGGACATTTTCAGTTATTTTATATTTACTTTATAAAAATCAATTGACTATGAAATAAATACACAAGAGTTTCTCCAAAGTTACATATTCATTAAATAGGCTCTAAGTTACTATAGCGATGTATCTCAGAAGATATCAACTCCACCATGTTTATTTTACGCCGACAGAATACTGCATCAGTTTATTTAAGATACTCCAATATTATATACTTACGAGTATATTACATACTACCTCGCTTTTAGCTTACATAGATCGTACGCATGCAAGTTTAATTAAACTAGTCTAGTTATAGCTGCATCGTGACGACCTAATTCCAATTAAATTACAAAATACAAAAAATACATTATTCTACAGAAATTAAATATAAAAAATCATAATATTCTTCGTCATCTGAGGAACTGTCATCTCCTTTTGACGTTATAATTAACGGGTTGACGGTCCGATCGATCAGGTGGTCACGATTTGACATTTTCTTCTCTTCTTTAATGACATGATGGACTGCTTTTCGCTAATTCTCTGGTGTCACTTCCTTAATGGCTTGATTAAACAGTAGCTTAACGTTTTTCATTTTGAATGTCGTGTTGTGTTTTGTTACAAATGCTTTCCCTTGCGCCCATATGAGTTCTAAAGGATTGATATCGCAATGATATGGTGGTATGCGCAGCACAGTTACACTATATTTTTCAGCTATATCTTCCACGGCAGATTTAATAAAACGATGTTTGTGTAAATTTGCTATAACTAATAGTTTTTTCTTTATTAAATTATCTTCTTTTTTCTTTGGTTAGTTATCATAAATAATTTAATACACAAAATTTACCTACGCCTATGGCCGACACCGAAATTGAGCCTAACTGGACGGAATTTTCCATTTTATTACTCTACACCTTTCTAAAATAGACTATAGATATAATTTCGCATGCAGCTGGTAACTTTGGAGACCTTAGAAATATTGTTTGGATTCACTTGGGAAAAATCAATTTCAGTGATTTTCTAAGTTCTATTCTAATGAACGCTCGTCGTAAATTACCCTGAATAGTTAATTATTTAAAAAAATATTTTTTCTACGACCGTGCGTTTTAACCCATTTTCCCGCACACATTTTAGTTTCCCGCACTAGTGCGGAAAAGTAAAATAATGCAAATTTTGACCTTATTAGATAGTTTTTTTCTTCGGAAGTTATAACTATTGTTACAACAGGTAATAAATATTTACGAAATAGTCCATCAAATAAAATCTACATCTTTTCTAGGTTTTTGTTGCATTTTTAATTTTTTGAAAATATAAAATAATGAAGATATTTTTATATAACCCTGTACATTCTTTAAAGTAATGTCACAAAAAACTATCAAACCACCGGGTTTAATATCAGTTGCTATGATAACCCAGGCTTGTAATTGTTACTAAAACGTCAAAGTTGTTCAAAGCTTCTTCGAAGTTACCGAATACAATCTTCTTCTAAATTAAACCACATTAAACCGAATCCGAAGCAATAATAATATTAGCAATTTTAAGTAATTTACAGAATGCAAGAAATTGTGTTTTTAATGTTAATATTTATAATAATTAGTAGTTTTTAGTTAAAGTTTTGTATATGTATGTTGAAATAAAATAATTTTTGAAAAATGGGTTAGTATACTTTTTTGTATATACGGTCGTAGAAAAAATACTGTTCCTAACTCATGCATAAAGTGTCTTTCCCGCCCTTGGCCGCTTGCCCGAACTTCGCTCCGCGTCGTTCGGGTCAACTGCAGTCGCGTGCGGGAAAGGATCACTTTCCGCACTTATTAGGAAAATAACTATTTTTTGTGTAACCCATAGGATTAGTTATTTTTATCAAGTATCGTGTTGATTCACTCAATAGATATTTGGTATTATTTTCTCAATTAATTTACTTAGGATACCGAAGAAAACGAATTATAATGACGAATTGGTGTAGCCAAAATTAACATTATTATATCGACATTCTTGAAAAGTTGTAAAAATCGAGATTGGTCTCTTCATAATAACAGCGAGGATACGACGTATGATCTATTTTTATTCTTTATTTTTGGTCTAATCTTTATTTCTACTTGAAAAATACAACGCCCATACCTCAAGTGCTATATTCTTCCACTTCACTTTCTTCAAATAGATTTCATAAATACCGCACTAATAACTTTAGTTTTAAAAATAGTCCGGTCAAATTAGCTATTCGAAGATACATAAATTTACAACAAACTGAAAATCTGTAAAAATGGTCAAAATACAATTATAAATAAAATTTGTAAGTTCCCCATCATTTCCGTGTATGGAAAAAATTTGACTAGGGGTCAAAGGTCAAAAAAATGAGTTTTTCGCGTTTTTGAGCAAAACGGTAAGTTTTATCATAAAAATACTCCAAACAAAAATTGTAGACTATAAAATTATCTATAAAAAATGTATTAACCCTTTTTTTCCTACGAGTCACCGTTTCTGAGATATAACGAGCGGCACAGTTGAAAGAATAATAACACTTACATTAATTTTATTCTTCCGCGGTCTATTTTAAGCCAACTGCTGCCCCCTTTTCTAAAGACGCCGACTGTTATTGCGGCTTGCAGCCGCGGTTCATCAAAGGGGTTGTTAAAAACAAAAAACAATAGAGCTAAAGCCGACGCTAGGCCGATTTTGTGCGTGTTGCCCCGCCCATAGAATAAAATAACGTTTTTATATAATGTGGTGATTAATAATTTGCATATGAAATATTATATTTTGCCAGTTGCTTTCTGAACATAGACAAAAGAATTTTATACCCGTATAGAATTCTTTTGTTTTTGTCTATGTTTCTGAAACCAACTGACATAACTTTGGGGGGAGAGGCTCCCCCTATCCCCTACCCCCTAACCGAACAACCCCCCCCTTGGGTCCGGCCCTGGCCAGAAATAATTTTATTTGCCACTGAATATGAACCAGGTTTTTATTAAATTGTTTGATAAAGCTAAGGAAGAAAAGCTGGTAAAAGATTATTTCAAAAAATGTTATGTTTTAACTTTTTGCATGGTTATTAAAATGATTAATAAAAAAGTTATAAGAAACACGATAAAAGAGTATAAAGTATGATTTTGTAGGTAATTTAAAATATAAAGACCAGGCAAAGATACTGACCAAAACGTTAAGAACCATCAATGTTTATTCAAACAAAATACCATTTTACAAAAGGTAAGCTGTACTATTTAGGTCCCTTCTGTTAACTTAGATTTTTCAATGATCTAAATTAAAAGACGACGGGCATAAATTGTTAAAATTTAAGAACTTACGCAAAAAATAAGGGAAGTAATATTTTAACCGCGTCGAAAATGTAAGGCTACAATAAAATAAAGTACGACCATTACTCAACATCCTTTCAAAATTCCGTTGCCTCTCAGATAGGACCACGTAAGAATTTTTATTTTAAAGGAGTTTTTTATCAATATGCGAAGGCGCGTAACGCACAAGTAAAGCCAATATTGATTACCTGAAAAATTGTGAAAAGTAAAAATCTACGTGATGTATGTTTTTTAGGAAAACATATTTTAACCCAAACTAGGGCAATGTTTTAAATTAGTGATTTAATAATTTATAATGCACTAAGCCTTATTTCTAATAACATTTTATAACTTAACTCCCTTCATATTTAAAACTATTATAATTTTGTCCTGTCAGTTTTAGAAAAAACTATTATACTGTACTACTTTATTTTGATTCAAATATATGGACATTTGTCTACTGACTCCTCCTACGGAACTAGAAATATCCTTGTCCTATACACTATATTTCCACTACACCTATTGTTATTCTACTCAACACCCAATAAGAGCCTTAACACCATAGCGAACTATTAGATGCGTAAACCATCATTAAGGATACCAATCCATATCCGACAATATAAATAGATATTATAGGTAATTCATTCTGTTAAATTCCACATTCATTTGCATTTTGTAATTAGTAAAAATTGTTAGGTAACTGACACCAGAGTCGTATTGTGTTAAAAATAATTATCAAATTCCTGATGATGTAAGAATAACATCAAAACGTCTAAAAATTATTAAGTCTGATACATAGTTAAATTTAGGGCTTAAAGAGATTTCAAAAAATAAAATAAAAATGCAGGTCCGTATTTAAAGAGTAAAAGTAAAGTTAATGACAATTCCACAAGAACGAAACGTTTTACTGAACTTCTAAAAATACGATAGTATAAAGCTAAAAGAGTTACTCCAACAAAGTCGTATTTGTTTTTTTGTAGCTGTTAAAATAAGTTCGATAAATTGAAAAAACAAAACTCAAAACTTTAGTTTTTTTTAAATATTTCAAAAAGTAAAAAGTAAGTTCAATTAATCCATCCTTAAGGATACCAATCCATATTCGACATTATATCTACGCGAAATTATACCAAAAACATTACGTTCTTTTGACGCGAATCCTGGCCATGTTTATAATGGATTTTTAAAAAAATTTTAAATTTGGACTTCACAAATATTGGGGAGTGTGCAAAAGGTAGTTTCATTAGAATTTGAGTGTTAAAAAAAAATAGAAAATTTAAAAAAATATATTTTTAACAATACAATGAAATTAAATAATAATTTTAATGCCTTTCATTGACATTTATCTTTTCCTCGAATTTTATTGGCATGAAAATAACACTAGCACACACAGAAAAAAATTATGTTAATACCAATAATAGTAATTTTATTAACTGCCTTTAAATTATTTCAATAAAATATAACCTTAACAACAATAAATTATATTTAAATCAATAAAATTAAAATATTTTAATAAATTATACATTAAATATTGACCTGTTTAAGAAAATGTTATTTATTCAATTAAGACTTGTGTTTTTCCAATAACAGTATATTATATTAAAAACCGATAAACTTTAAGATTGCATGTAAAACCAAAAAACAATTGTATCAAAAGCATAACTAATTTATATAATAATACGGTAATTTAAATAAATTACATATGGTTATAAGAAAAAGATTATATATTATCTAACCAGTAACTAGGGTATATTAAAATAAATTTAATTTCTTTTAGTTCAATGGTACTTAGGTTTAATTCAATCATAAAAAAGGTAGGCAACACTTCTTCATCTGTATAGCGAGGATTAAGGACATATTTCTCTTTTGGCTGCCGTCGCGTCGTCGCCTTGCCTCCTATAATTTTTTCTATGCTTTATTGCTTTGTTTACTTTGTAATAATAAGCGAGTTCTATATTAGTGCATTGTGTTATGGAAGATTTACTTGTGGGCCTCAATTCTTCATGCGGTGGAATTTATTCCATTGGGGAAATATTTCGGTCGCAATATCCCCACGGAGTTAAACTGGAGTTACAGTGGTCTTTCCCTACGAAATGTATATCCCCATGGGAAAAATCTACTCCCATGAACCAAGAATTAAGTTGTGGATTTCAAGAACTAAAAATATTTTTAAAAATCCTACATTTGGACGCATTATAGCTGGTTTTTACCACAATCATAGCTTGTTATTGAAAATCAATGGCGTTTAAATATAAATGCTTTTGTGCAAAATTTATCCTTTCATTAAAAACCAATAACATTTTCATATGAACCAATGAGATCTTATAGTTAAGTAAATTATAATCGTTATTATGAAATAACAATAGATTAAGCATAAAAACAACTAGAACACTTATTCAGGAATAGAAAATTCAGTCTACCATTGATTTAATGAGTTTCTCTTTAATGCCATTATACTGTTCTCTCTGTGTACCACCTTTTCATGGGTGAAATCAGAAATTCAATAGCTTAGTTTTTTTTTGTAATTCGGGTTAAAAACAGCCGCAATTTTATATGGCAAATTTTCACGCAGCCGGATCCACTTAAATCGGTACAACCAGATTATGTATGTCTAATGATGATTTTTTTTGTTTTAGGAACTCTTCTGCGCCGCAGTAAAGGTAAGTGTTAAAATGAAGCACTATTAATAAATATAAAATAAAGTCGAAGTATTATACTTTAGAAAGAATAGTAATGGATATGATATCCATATCACGCGCAATATGGACAATCCACTCGAGTTGTACAGTATATTTTTTAACGGTGCAACTTCCTAACTATTTATTATTTATTTATTTAAATGAGGCAATGGAACTTGTCATTTCAGTTCGTCGTGATCTTGTGAGAAAGATCATTAAAAATATTTGACGAATAATTCATTTCGTTGGCAAATCCATGGACCAAATTACACTATAACATAATTGTCGATTTTGACCATTTCTTATGTTTACACAAAATCACTTTGAATATATCTATCTTTCTCACATTCGGTCCTTTGCACAATAACAGACAAAAAGCGTATTTATTAATAAAAATGAACAATTTAATTTTTTAATTTTTTATTAAAACATATTTATTAGACACAAGTCTAAAAGGCTATCGACCTAGGTCTTTCAGCCCTTAATTTACATCAAAAATATTGTATTACAAAAAACAATTTTGGAAAAGAAGTGTGAAATGCCATGTTAAAAAAAAAACACTGGTTTGTCAGTATCTCAAAAACTGTCTTTTCTGGGAATCGTCTTTTTTTAATGTATTGATTAAGAGAGTTCATAATAAATGACTGTATTATATTAATATTCGGGGCCTTGTTTATAAACTTCTCAGTAAGTCGGTGAAATCGCTGTACAATTGGTTCAACTTTTGTCTTTTCGTAGAGGTATTCGTTAGATGGGTTGTGCAGTGGGTTGGTAAATTTTCTAAATTATACTCAATTTGATTAATTATTTTCCTGCTAAAAGTATTGTTAAGATAAACAAAATAGATGTAAAATTCGTTTTAAATAGTTAAAAACGGCTTTGTGTGTGTATTAATAGTAACTTTTAACGTTCATTATGGTAAAGTTTGACAAAATAATCGTCAATTTACATATTACCCACTCGGTAAACGTGGAAAGGGGAGTGGCGATACTGTAGTAAAACGTAACAACGTTAAAACCGAACAATTCAGAAAAAATAATTTTTTTTCTGTGCCTATAACCTCACAACAAGACATTAACCTTAAAAGATAATAATTTTTTTCTAGAAATCCTATAATTTCATCTGTTTTATCTGGTTTTATGTACTCATCTTCATGTAAAGATTTACCAGTTATTGTTCTATATTTGTTGCATATAATAAAAGTTTTAAGATCGATTGGGGTTGGAGCCCCGTTACCGTAAGAAACCAACAAAAGGCAAGTGTAAAAAACTCTCAATTTGTATACTAATACATTAAATCTTGTAGTAATTGTTTTGAAATTGCTGTAAGCATAGGCTCTTGGATAAATAATGTGATTCAAATATAAAAAAATAACAAATTTGATATGACAGATTTTTGAAGGGAGGGGCTGGAGGAAAAAATGTTCCTCTCTCTAAGTTTCTCAAGGCCTCGTATAAGCAAGAGATTTTCTACTCTGGTTGTTATAAGTATGCATGTATATATTTTTAGGGCAAAATTTAAAAAAAAAGTACAAAGTGTCTTACCCCGATGGACCATTATCGATATAGAAAGAACTGTATGTGCGAATTTTCTGAAAATTGATTGGATTAGATAATAAAAAAAAGGGATATGTACGTACATCCAACAAAAATGGTGGCGCTTTGTACCGAAAATAAATACTAACTTTTTTATTTTAAATGGAACAGCCTATATATTATTACATATTTAAATTTTCCTCGAAATTCCAATACTTTTTCATATAGAGCATGATTAACTTAAATCGTTTTAGATATATTAAAAATTGAAAATCGACTTTTTTAAATTTTGGCGTCCTGTAAAATCGAAATGGTTTAACTAGTAGTAGTTGTAGAAAAAACTAGATACATAGGTACCTCAAGAGGAAAAGCGCTATTTTCCTCCCTTGGTATGTAAATAGGTATTATTTAGTTTCGGGCACGCACCTTAAATAGTAACTTAATATTTTTACCTTAGGGTGTCAGAGTGAAAGAAACAAAGGGCTAATATTTACTGACAAGTAAAATGGGAGCCTATTTTGATTCCCATAGATATTGGATGTCGTTTAAATTATTTGATTCCGTCCGTTGTAATAACATTATATTGAATCGGAAACGCGGTTTACGTGTGGTGAGAAAATCGTAACCGAGAAAAGTAGGTCAAATCTTGGAAAAAATATGTAAATAGTAAATGTGTAGGAAGCAGATACAAGCTTCGTTTAAATCCAGCTTCAGAAACAGTCTGGATTATTCGCATGCAGTAGCTTAGAGGCCTGCACGGGCCGGGTTTTCATCTCGGGCCTTAACGCGTCCCGGCCCGACTCTCAATCAATAAATGTTTACGTTTTCGGGTTCCAACAATTTTTTCCGAGCCCGTCGGGCTTGACGGGTCTGATGGGTTTGACAGTCCTACCGGGTCCGACGGGCCTGAGGGATTTGCCGGACCCCACGGGCCAGCCGGACTTTTGTGGCCAGCCGGTCTTTTGAGTCAGCGGGTTTGCTTATGTGCTTTTTAAAAAAAATATATGTAAGAAATAATTTTCAAGCATTTACGAAAGCATGAAAAATAAATTTTCAAACCACCTGAAAGTGCCTTATACTATAAGGTTGTACTTTGTCCAACACTGTTAGATAATAAATTTGTATTTTATATACTACTTATACTATAAGGTTGTATTTTGTCTAACACTGTTAGATAATAAATTTGTATTTTATTATCTAACAGTGCTAGACAAAATACAACCTTATAGTATAAGGCACTTTCAGGTTGGTTGATGGGCCGGACGAGGTCGGGTCATGAAATTCTGGCCCGTGCAGAGCTCTACATTAGCTTAAACGCATTCCAAGCAAAGTGACTAACGATAAGTAAAAAAATCAGTGTTCTGTTCTGTCTGTGAAAACCCATTAGCTTTGGTTTCGCTGTGTACTCTAATGCAAAAGAAAGACGCACTACTCTGTCCGCTTTGCCCTAAGTTTTCTTTCCACATATCTTAACGGACACTAAATTCTACTATTTTAGTTTCTTTTTCTTCCTTATTTATTTCTTTCTTGCTTACAGTGTCATTAATAAATATAATACATATTTGTCCTGAAAAAGCTTCAGACACAGTTTGTTGTGCTCCGAATTGTTGTCGGGGACGTACTAAAAGCAGGGCCGGTGCAAGGGTGTGCGGGGTCCGGTGCGACATAGCCTCGCGGAGCTTTGTGCGTCTGTGTAGCAGGGACTTACATTGAATGAAATACACAATAAAAGAAAATGATATTAAAGAAACCGTTACCTATCAAGACTTGCTGCCGAGCTCACTCCTTTCCACTGTGTAGACAGCGACAGCAACGACCTATTATTGTGCCCTGGGCTCGTGTGTTCATTTAAGTCATTATTTTCGTGTATTTTGGTGTAATATTTAAGTGTTGTGTTGTTTTTATTGCAAATAAACTATTTAGGACAATTTAGGTGTCCTTATAAACTACTATGGTTGATGTCGTTCCTTTTACGTGCCTTGCAAATTATAAGTCATTTACCGGCCCTGCTCACTATTTTCATGATCTACAAAATGATTTGCAATGCGCAAACTCTGTAAAGTCTGTACAGTTACTGACTGGATTCACGATGACTGGCAGAAGGATAGTTAAAGATATATCTATTAATTTTGTGTAAGCCTTACGGGCACGGAGCCCCTAGAAGCGCGGGGCCAATACGTTGCATGTTTCGCACGTACCTAGTGCCGGCGCTGACTAAGAGTAGCGCTGGATTTATGAATTTATTCATAATCACAATATAATAGGTTTTATACTGATATAGGTTCTATCTAAACTTTTATAGGACCCCTTTGTAAAGTTGACGACGAGCCGCCACTGGCATCAACGTTACGGACCACTTATTTCGCAATAAACATTCTGCGTGCTAAAATTACTATAACCTGTAATTTCCTGTTGTTTGGGCAGGTTCAGCAAAGAAATTATGTACTAATTATAGGTGCTCAGATTAACTTAATTGTAGTTTAATTTAACTGTCACAAGTGATTCGGTATAAAATGTTACTATAAATAAACATATGTTCAGTCAGACATTCAATTATTTCTTAAGGGGGACTGGGGCTATAGAAGAAAAAGCGAACAGAAATGAAATTCAATATCTAGGTATGTTTTTAAGGATCTACTAAAGGATAAAAGGATTTAAGAATTTTTTGAAAAGCTATCTATAAAGCAACTTTCTGACCAGTTCAGACATATTAAAACCTAGAATAACTACTTCCCTGGCAGAATGCCACACCTGGCATTCAACTACACAGAACGCACCTCTCACAAAGCTTATGGGAAATGGCTTTTGGCTAATTTTTCTGAATTTTTAGTATTTCGTGGAAATTGACGTTCTGATTGAAAGTATGCACGGCAGTAATCCGACTAGTTTTTGAGTTATGGCCTTTTAAAGTTGGCAACTTCTTACTTTGCATTGTCTGGAGTTTTCAGTTGTTTCTTAATAACTAACAACTTTTTTTTATTTTTCTTTATTGGTGGAAAAATAGGCCTTAAGCTTTCTTTTACTTATAAAGAAATAAAATATGTACAGGGACATTATTTTAAGTGTCTCACCCGATTGGCGACTTTGCTATCGACCACAATAAAAAAACAATTATGTATTCCCTAATAGCTTTTAGTGAAGAAGCCAAATTTGATGTAAAAAAAAATCTATGTTTACAAATTTGACAGATACGACGCCATATTGGATTTTCTTAAATGGCAACCCTATTTTATAGTAAGCCAGCTGCATTCGCTTATTTGTTCCAACATTAAAAATGTATAGTTGTCAGCATTTATTTTTAGCCGTTCCGGAGATACGAGGCTTCGAAGTTGGTGATTTTGTTATCATCGAATTTACAGAACCTTTGAGATTAGAAACTCAATTTTTTCTGGAGATACGTATTTTTTTATGGCGGAGCCACCCATGCTATTGCCATATAGGTCAGATGTCAAAAAATTACAAATACGACGCCATTTTGAATTTTTTTAAATGGCAACCCACATTTTTTATTTTATTATTTTAATTAAGAACGGTGTGCCTGAGGAGAAAAACGCAAGAGACCATTTTTATGCAAAATTGACCAGGCTAATCCGAAATAATATCCACATGGAAAAATATCAGTGGCGTCCCACTTTTTTTCTAAGAAATATATAACGGCTTCTTCATTTAAAGTTTTAAAAATGATTCTATTGGCGATAACGCTGAAACGAACGGAGATATCGAGCTGCGGTTTAAATATTTTTTCTAGCAAATTTCATCTACTTTTCGATTATGGTATCATAATTATACCGTATGATTTATTTTTTTGGAGTAAAATCATAAAATGTGTTATTATTACAAATTGCGCCCTCTGGCATTTTTTTAGAACTATTATGGACAACTAAATACGATTGGTGAAAGTGCATACATTTCTCCTCCAAACAGTCTTTAGTTCGCTAAAGACAACACTTTCAACACCCCCTCTTATTAAAGTCGGTACGCCAATGAGCATAAGACCAAAATGATGCATAGTTGTCCAAGCTTTTTAATGGTGTTATCGAAGATATACCTTAATGTGGAATTAATATGTAAAATTTTTAAATTTACTTTTTAATTACGCCCTCTTGCGGCAAAATGACGAACTTAAAAATAATTTCCAGCATTTTCTCTTGGGCACTTTTGTCATAAAAAAATGTACCCGGATGCTGTACGATTACTAGTTTCTGAGATATGGCCGGCGGTCATTCTTAGTTGACCACCCGATACATAGTATTCCATTTGAAAAACTAAAATGAATTTAAAATGTGTCGTTCTTGAAACCTTTTTATGAATACCCTGTATAAAACAGATAAACACTCATTATATCATAATATCTCTAGACCCCTTATCATAAACCTTACCCAATCCCATGGTTTAAGAAATTAATTTAGATGGGTTTTCTGATTTTTATTCCTTTTTAATAATACATTTTTATGTTATTACACTTTTTTGGGTCACCCTGTATGGAAAAATATTTTCCTGACATACACCCTATGATACAGTATTAGTCTGCATATGAATGAAATTCCTAACTTAATACATATCGGAGCTATCGATTTATACAAGGTCCTGAAATAGCGTGTCAGGCTTCTATTATAGAAGCCACTATTGCAGGACCCTGTATAATTAGAAATATAATTTTTTGTAGCAAATTTTTTTAACAATTTTCCAAAAATTATTTTAGAAAATATTCCACTACAAATTGTAACTGTTCCTATACATACAGGGTGTGTCAGTAAGATGTCTGTCTTAGATAGCACATACACTATCAAAGATAGGGAAAAAAGCATCATACAAAAGTTAAAGGGTTTTTTAGGATGCATAATCTAAAAATATTATATAATATACAGGGTGGTCCTAAAAAGTGGTACTGAATAATAAAAAAGAAAATTAAATGGGACACCCAGTATAATTTTCCAGAATATGATGCAATGGAATAAGGACTTTGCAACCCTATTAAAATTCTTGAAGTTAAATGCAACGTTACCAAGTAATTTTTTTCCGAAATTTTAGTAATTTTAAGGGTATCGTTAAAAAATCATAGCAACCTGTGGATTAACCCTAGGCAAATATAATTTACGTTGTAAGTACTTTAAGGTACGATATATTGATCTATAATAATGTTTTTTAAATCTCTTATACACAGCGTTCATTACAAGTTGGACAACTCGATAGTTTTAAAAATGCTTTATTTCAATTGTTTTAAATGGGACCACCCTATTTTTTTTATACAAAAGAATTTAAATTTTGAAAACCTTACTTTTTTGTTAAACATGTCATATATCTAAATATCATAGTTTTTAAAATATTTTAGGATTTGTCTTAAATCAGGGTAAAAAAGGAAAGTTCTAATTAAACTATTTAGTCAAGATTGCTTTGGAACAAAAAATAAATAATTTTCTTTGTCACAGCTGTCATTGCAAAATTATTTCCCCAACATTTTGTACTGTATTACTGTTTAAATTTTAGTTTCCTGAACTAACTTTGTCATAACTCATATTTTTCCATTTCGATAAAGTTAGTTCGGGAAACTAAACTTTAAACAGTAATAAAGCACAAAATGTTGGTGAAATAAATTGGCAATGACAGCTGGGAGAAACAAATTATTTCTTACTGACACACCCTGTATAACAAAATAGTGCAAAAATGTCCACAATTGTAGTAGAATCTTACAGCTTCAGTGTCAGTTCTGTTTATTTGAAGCTTACCACAACTCCAAATTTAATTGTTTTTGAGATATATACTGAGGTTCAAAAATCGACATTTATTGCCTTTGTCTAGCTACCGCGTTCGAACAGTGAACTTTAGAATTAGAATTAGAATACATTTTTTACAATATTAGATACCATTCTATTTTTCGGAAAAATTGAATTGTTCAAAATTTAATTAATTATAAAACGCTTGATCGAACTGAATGAATTGATCAATTTATAGCATCGCCTGAACAGTTACGGAAACCATTCGGATAGAATAAAATAAAAGGAATTTTATAGAACCTATTTGCGTGAAATATATTATTTAAAAATAAAATTTGTTTTCCTAGAATAACGATAAAGCTTGTTCTAAAATATATCCTTTTAATTGTATTTTCTTTTGGATTATTTATTTGGTATTAAATAATTTCTTTGCGGCTGTGCGTATAGGGGAGAGTAAGGCAAAATGACATACTTTCTAAAGATCACCGATAAATACTTACTTCGGTTTTCATTAAAAATGGTACTTTAGGTTTTATTAATACCTTATTTATTAAGTAAACAAAGTACATATATAAACTTACAAAAAAAAATTGTATGTAAATATTACAAATTTTCCACAAAAAAACAGCAAATGCGTCATTTTGCCTAACATAGTGAACAAAATGACATATTCATTTTATTTATTTCTTTATATTTATTTGTTGAAGCACTTATCTTGGCACGCTTCACAAATGAATTGTTTTGTCTTCTTAGATACCCCAGCTCATTCTGTATGAGCCCACAGGCGACATTGCAAGCATTGATTGTTTCTTCCAACTTTTTAAAATAAGTCTGAACCTAAGACCTATTAAAGGCTTGATCTCTTGCAGCTAAGGTCGCTTCAGGAACTCTTAACGATATGTTTGGATTCCGAGAAATAAAGCTGTAAACCCATTGCCTACTAGAATTCTTTTTAGTTTTATTAAATTGGTGCTCACATCCACTGCGTTCGGCCAGTGTGTATGCCAGTTCTCTTAAGTCATAAGTCGTTAGGCCAAAAAGTCGTGATTCTAAATCTAATATATATCTGACCAAACTTTGTTCCAGATCAACACTGAGTGACTTCTTAAAGCGACTGAGACATTTTGTTACACCACGGGCACCGACATTTTTTCTCTGGGAGCGTCTCCGCAATGTTGCCTGAGGCACATTGAACGTAGTAGATGCTTTTTTTCATTCCATCCTTTTATCATTTACCACTTCTATTGCCTTCTGCATGTCTTCACTGGGCCAGGATTGTCGATTCGATTTTTTCTCCGCTTCTATTGCCTTCTGCATGTCTTCACTGGACCGGGATTATCGATACGATTTTTTCTTGTAATTAGACACCATCTGAAGCTCAAAGTTATGAAATTAACAAACCACCACACTCCGTATATTCATGTAAGGCAAAATGACACACCCCATATGTCGTTTTGCCTTAATTTTTTATGCACAAGATTATGTCAATTTGTATGTTATAATGTTTAAGTAGTTGGTCGTATGTAACGGTAATAGAAAGGCACAAAATACTAAGTATTGTAGACAACCGAGAAACAATTTGCTACTAGAATTAGTAAGAAATGTATCATGACAATTTTCAACTTACCTTGATCTTGAAAAGCATTTTTTAAACTAATTAATATAACAACAACGGAAAACACTTCCAACGTCTCTACCGCAACTTAAGGCACAGATAATACTACAGTCGAAGTGTTGCCATACACAGAAAACATATTTCTCCAAAAAGCGCCGAGAAACAGTCGGTATGTCGTTTTGCCTTCTATGTCATTTTGCCTTACTCTCCCCTACATATATTTTTTATCGGCCAAATTTTTTTCTGATAATTTGATTAATTTGTTATTGATAAGTTATTCTTTTATTTTATTATTAGTTTCAATTTTACCAAAATATGTACAGATGGAACTATTAAAAAGATTTCGGAAAAATGCTTTTGGTATTTGGAAAGTTCTATAAGGTTTATTTTTGTTTGTTTTCCAATAAACTGACTCTAATCAAAAGTACGCTTATCTTTTTCTCTTCTTTGTCACCTTAATGTCGGGTTGTACATAGAATTTTAAAAATAGTTAACTAACCAGCAAGTTTGTGACATACATGACATTGGCAGAAATAATTTTCTCACACATCATACTGTCCCGGTACCTTAATTTTTAATTTACTAAACAGGCACTTTTGATTGTGAGTTTATAATGCCTGTCAATGGCAGTTATGTCACAGTCAAACTTGTTGATTAGTTAATTCTGTTAAAAATCTTCGTGCAACCCAAGATAAATATGTTAAATAGTCGCGTGTGTGTGTGCGTGTGTTCCTTTTTCGTTGTACACCCGGTACCCCAAAAATACATAAAATAGATCATTTTGTTTTAGAAGTTTATGACAACGCCGGCAAATTACAATGAAGTTTAAAAAGTTATTCCAAATTTAAATACAATTTTTGAAAATATATATATTTAGAGAAAATTTTCTTATTCTTAATTTATGGATATAATTTTTTTACCTTAATAATACACATATTGTAGCAAAACAATAAACTATTAATCTTGACGAGTGGCTTATTTCATTACAGCAATGTCAACTCTTTCTTTTACACAGCAATGTTTGTTCAGCTCTGCTGGGCTTTCCTGTGTCTGCAAAATGACGAAGGTATTTCATTTGAAAGTGCAGACCGCATCCAATATGCACCTAATTTTCAGATCTAGTAGAAATATGTCAAGTTAAGAGGGAATTTCTTTTCTGGAAAAATAATATTAGCTCCCAGTTGAAGATAATGTCTAGTGATGTATTTTGTGTGGAAGTTTAGTTTTAACCATAAGTATACAAATAAATGTTAGATCTATAACTTACCTGTAAGGGAAAATTGATTTGATACAAGGTCTATTAAGGGACGGCGGAGATGTATTGTTAGATCAAATGACTTACCAGTGGTAAGGTTTGATTGAACTTATCTTAGTATCTCCACCATTTCATATATCACGAAGTCTAATAAAGAACGCGGAGATGTAATGGATAACTGTTTGTTCAAAATATCACCTCCTACGTTCCTCATTCCATACATTATTCAATGAAGGACTGCAAATATGTGATGGATAATTGTTAGAGCAATTGACTTACCTGTAAGGAGTATTGATTGAAATAATTCTAGCATCTCCTCCACATCTTATTCGCTAGAGAGTCTAATGAAAGACGGTAGAGATGCGGTGAATAATGGTTACGTTAGTTGACTTACCTGTAAGGAAAAGTTATCGCAATGCTCCTAGCATCTCCACCGTCTCTCTTTTTATACAGGTCTAATAAGAGAAGTGAAGATGCGACGGATAATTGTTAGATCAATTGTCTTATCTGTAATAATTTAAGTGAAGATGCAATGGATAACTGTTTGATCAAAATAGCATCTCCTACGTTCCTCATTCCATACATAATTTAATGAAGGGCATGCCAATATCTGATGGATAATTGTTAGATCAATTGACTTACCTGTAACACTCTTAAAAATGACTTGGTATTTGGTACTAATTTTTATTTGTTCTCGTGTTTACGTTACCAAAAATAACTATTTTTAGTTAGGAAAACAAAAAAGATTATTTTTTTTGGTTATATTTACCCAAAAATGATGCCATCAGAACTAAGAAAATATCTTGTTTTCATATTAGTTGGCAGAAATAAAATATTTTGTTTAGCTGAATTTTACTCTGTATATATTTTATTTAAATGGTTCATCAAGATTCCTACAAATTTGTATTTATCAATTAAGCTTGTTATAATAACACATTATGAATTTGTAGTCCCTATCATTTTGTTAATTTTGATTAAAAGACATTCTTAGTTACCAGATCTAACTTTTCTTTTCAAGTAATATTATTCTTCATATTTATAACTAACGGCATCAACAGAGACTTGACGCCCTTGCCCGGTGGGTGACATGTGACATCATTCTAGCCAGGACTGTCAGGAGGTTATGTTTATGTTAGGGTGCTTTTGCGGTTCCGTGTCCATTTTTTCGTATTTTTAAGGCAATAATTGGCCATTTTCATGGCCGTGCCTGTGTGGAAAATAGATTTGACAATATTTGGTGTAATTTATTGGTGTTTATTGTCTTTCTCGTGTACGTTCTTATTGGCAGAAGGAAGTTAAATCATAAGTAAGTAAACATTTTATTTTTTATCATTGCAGTTATACATTAGAAAGTTTAAATGAGATTTTTATAAGCAAGCATGGCAAGGTGACCCGATGAGAAATATCTTAAAAATATTTTTTTTGTTCTATGTTCCATTTCTGTAAAAGAACTTCATATTGATGACTTTTTAATCTGACCAAGTACAACAAATTTCATATAGCTGTATATTTTAAATAGAAAATCCAGGGATATTTTTTGTTTTTTAATAATCGCAGTTGCAGATAAGAAAATTTAAATAGGGACCATTCAGTTCTATTAGCAATTGAACAACCCAAAAGGTTAAGTAAAATAAGTTAAAAATCTAGTGTTTCTGTTTTGTATTGCATAAGTATGTATTATAAAGATCATAAGAGAACAAGGACATTGGAAATAATTTTTTTTAAAGAAACCATAACTAATATCCCTGATAATTTATTCCCATTAGTTTACGCATACCTAATAGAGTAGTAATACCAAGGCACTTTTTTATTTAAATGAGGACCTAGGAAGGAATATTTTTCGTTACTAAGTATAAATTACATATGACATTTTTTTTAGAAATGAAACAGACTTTTTTTAAAGTTATTTCTATCAAATCAACTTGCTAATTTTGCCATGCGTTATAAGCAGTTCATTCAAACTTTCTAATGTGCAACTGCAATGACAAAAATATAAAAATTTTACTTATTTATGATTCAACTTCTTTCTTACAATTAGAAAGTACAGAAAAAAGATAATAAACACAATGTTGTGACTACATACGTAATTGTTACTCTATGAAAATTTCAAGTTTGTCCCAAATAAATGATTGCTTTGGCAATATTTGTAGATTGCGTCATTAACAAAAACAATATTTCCTTGAAAAAAAATTTTCAATTTTCCATATTTACACATTAATTTTGACAACTAATTTTAAAAGCGGGAGTACCATATAAATTTAAATATCCGTATATAAAATTTCGTTGTGACAACTAAAATTTGTAGATTGGGTTGGTTAATGTTATTAATTAGTTCAACAGTTCAATAACGACAATTTTTTTTGGTTGTACAAACAAATTTTTGGGTTGAGTCCGATTTCGCGAAAATAAATAGTTGTGGGAACCAAATTTTAGTAATCCATACCATGTTATTTTTATGAGTGAAGGAGCATTGATTGAAATAATTCTAGCATTTCGGCCGTATATTATTCGGTAGAGAGTCTAATAAAAGACGGCAGAAATGCGGCGAATAATGGTTACGTTAATTGACTTACCTGCAAGGAAAAGTTATCGCAATGCTCCTAGCATTTCCACCGTCCCTCTTTTTATACAGGTCTAATAAGAGAAGTGAAGATGCAACGGTTAATTGTTAGATCAATTGTCTTATCTGTAATAATCTAATAAGGGGTGGTGAAGATGCAATGGATAATTGTTAGATCAAATGATTTATCTAAGGTAAAGATTGATTGAAATTATCCTAGTATCTCCGGCGTCCATCGTTCCGTACAGAGTCTAATAAGGGACGGCGAAACAACAACGGTTAATTCTTTTATCAATTCACTTACCTGTAAGAAAGAGTATAATTATCATTTAGCTTCTTCGAGATCTTCCATTCCATGTAGAATATAATGAGGGTCGGCGAGTATGCGACGGATAATTGTTGGATCAATAATAAATTCACTTATACCTCATATACCTGTAATGAAGATTTACAATTATAAATAAAAGTAATGCTATAAAATATGAGTATCAAAGTATTGATCGAGACGAGATCTGGAGATGGTACAAGTGTTTGTTAAGCATATTCTGAACCTGAAATCCTTATATAAGTATATTTTAGAACGATAATTTTATAGCACCAGGAATAATAATTTTTTATAAAAAGAACATTTAACCTTGCACCAGAACCTCGCTACTTAAACTTTTAATAAACCAGTGTTAAAGTATTTAAAAGTTCTCTGACAGAAGTAGAGAATATATAGTCGAAAACTGAGATGATGCAGATATTTGCAAAGTTATTTCTAGAAAAAATATGTTGTTTTAAACCTCTCATAACGGACACCTCTGATAAGCGGGCACCTCTATTAAGCGGACATATTATCATAGTCCGGAACTAGGTATATGAAATTCCATGAAAATCAACCTCTCTTGGGCGGACTCTCCTTTGGGCGGACGCGGACAGGCTGTTTTCATACAAAGAGTGCGAAAACGGACAAAAAAATTTTTAAAGTATTTGGGAGACAAATAAGTACGGTGCAAAAACTCTCTGAAGACCAATTGCGTATGCGTGGCAGCGCGAAAGGACTTAGTCGAATGAAAGTAGTGTGATTCCCCGAAAGCAGTCCGCCGTTTATTTGCGAGTTGTAAGGTTAAAATCGTAAACAATGACAGAAAAACATCGCATTTTTTTAGTACTACATCTTAACTAAAATAAGTGTATTTTTGTTATGTTTAATAAATGTTTATTTGTACATACATATATGTAGTAATAATTTTGCATTTACATTACATTACCTAATAACAAATTTCCCTTGGGCGGACACATTTAGACAGCCCCGTAGGTGTCCGCCTAAGAGAGGTTTCACTGTACTTTATTCCGAACCAAATAGATCCTGATTTGGAAGTAATTACTTGCACCTAAAATAGTTTTACTAGAAGCATCAAAATAAGTGGAATTTTGCAACTGCCAAAAAAACGCAAATGGCAACGACGAACATAAAATAACTTGATTTTAAAAAGCAACAAAAGAAACATCGAAATATGTTAAAACATACATGTCTCTATTTTATCATACCTCAGCTAATTGCTAACATTATTGCATGTACGACCTCTTAATTTGTTCATGAATCTTTAAAATTTCAGAATCTTGCACGTAAAGATACACAGTGCTATTAAAAAAAGTTCCAGCAAGTTTTAAAGTTTAACCAAGTCGAGGTGTTAATGAGAATTAAACCTTTTATTACAAATAATAAAAAAATAACTGATATTGTCCAGGAACCATCCTACAATAAAAAAAATCACTTAATCATTGTGTGCAAATTTTTGCGTTTATTTTGTTCAGACGTTTATATGCAATCATTCTGGAAAACGTATATTCACTTTAGAGCAATGTCAACTTTTTCTTCTACACCACAAAGTCCGTTCAGCTCTGCTGGGTTTTCCTGCGTCCGTCCGCAGAATGACTGAGGCATTTCATTCAAACGTGCAGACCGCATCCAACATGCACCTAATTTTCAAGCCAAGCTGAAATTATGTATATCAAGTTTAAAGTCGGATACCTTGTCTGCAGAAATAATTTTAAATTCTGATTGGATATAACGTTATGGGTTATGGGTAAAGTCGACAACTAGGAAACTGTAACAGGGTTGTATTGAGGTGTTTGTTGCAAAATTAAATTAACAATGTTTTAATAAGGCTTTGCACTAATGCAAAACTGAAAAGAAAGAAAGTTTTGTCTATCACTTTTTTATTTAAAAAAAAAATTATTATTAGTTTGTTATACGGAAGGTTTTTTAATTTCTAACTATATTATTACGGTAAAGCTCTATTGAAATGTGATGTTACATTTTCTAATAATATAAAATAAAATTCCCACTGTATAAAACATATTGTTTAGTAATTTTAAATATGCCTTATACAAAAATGTTTTATGTAAAACAAACAAACCTGAAAAAGCCTTACATTTTTTTAAATTAAAATATAATTATTTGTGAAAGCAATGATTGTAAAAATAAATTTCGGATCACGTTCAGAGAAATGCTTTGTATCAAAATATTTTTTCTTAACGGAAAAATAAGATTGAGAGAGAACTGTCACAAAAATTTCGTTCAAAACAAATCACCTCTGTTATTTAAAGAAAAACATTTAATGACGCTATCGTATACTTTTTAAAACACAACATAAATATCAACAATTTTATTTTTTCCTTTCTTTATTAAAATTTTTATCCCACATTTTCGTTTAAGTATAATTCTTTTAAAAATAAATCACTTTTATTATTTGCAGGCTCTATTCTTGGCCGAAAACTATAACGATAAATACAGTGTGTGTGAAAATATTGTACCTTTGATTTTAGGAGAAAAACGTATGCTTCTTAAAAAGTTTTGTTTGCGTTAAAAAGTCCTAATCCGTTAATAAAATATAAGATATAAAGAAATAGTACATTGTATACCTAGTAGGAAAAGCTGAACATTCCCGGACGACCGTAAAGATTGTATGTCGAGGCGCAAGCCGAGACTAACAATACGGAGTCCGGGATTGTGGCTTTTTCTACGAGGTATACATACTATTTTTCCGTAAGTCGAAAATTATTAAAAGGGCATAGCTTATTATAATCAACTTGTTAAAATTTTGAAATAAGTATTATTAACTGTGTTCACAAATAAATTATACCATTAAATCATTGTGTTGTAACTATGGAAACACAGTAATATTGAATTGTCAAGCTTAACACATTTTAGTTTACAAGTAGCCGTACAGAAATAATATTTCCTTACAGTACAATAATAAATATTTCCTAACAGTTATTTTCCGTTGCCTGGCAACGACTAAGTGTAAGAAAATATTGACTTTTTCTTTCAGAAATATTATCAAAAATGTCAATATTTTCGCCTACTTGTAAACTATAGTATATTACGTTACAATACCGGAAAGTACTATTTTAAAGGAAGAAGCAGGCAGTTTCCAGGACGAGCCGCTAGCCGAGTCCTGGGAGCCTGCGAGTCCTGTTAAAGTACTTTTCGGTTGAGTGACGTACAATATTTTTTTTACAATCGACACAAGACACCAGTGGCGTACGAGAAAATGTTAATAATGGCTTACTATAAAATTATGTTTAATAATAACTATAATAAATACAATTTGGTAAGTAGGTTCTTAATTCTATTTGATAATATCTATTTTTGAATTGTTATGTTAAAAGTACAATTTTGTGGGCTATTGAATTGTATTTATTAGAGTTATGGTTAAAGACGGACCGCAGAAGTACTTTACTGGTCCCTCTTTTATTACTTTCCGGTCTAGACCAACAAAGTGATATTTTATGGTCGAAAAATTATCCAGAAAGTGCTCGTTTTCCGGTCGATTGAAAAAAAAATATATTAAGCTTGATAATTCAATATTACTGTGTTTCCATAGTTACAACACAAATATTTAATGGCATCCTTTATTTGTGAACAAAATTTATAACAATTATTTCAAATTTTTAACAAGTTGATTGTAATAAGTTATGTCCTTTTAATAATTTTCGATTTACGGAAAAATAGTATGTATACCTCGTAGAAAAAGCCACAATCCCGGACTCCGTATTGTTAGTCTCGGCTTGCGCCTCGACATACAATCTTTACGGTCGTCCGGGAATGTTCAGCTTTTCCTACTAGGTATACAATGTACTATTAACACGTACTGTGTTCTTTAATTAAACCCAAACTTTATTTGCAACAACATCCCCGTAAAACTATTTATCGGTAAAATGATTTAGTTGCCAACAATTAAATTAATACAAAAGCTTAAATAGCATATTAAAATAATGCCACAGCGGAAACACAACTGGGAAACTATAATTATTTTGCTGGTCTGAATTGAAAATTCTTTAGAGAATACGGGATTTATGACCAAATTAATATAAAACTCAAAAGAAAAATTATTCAATTAAAACAATTTTTGACAATAACTAGTTTTGGCCAGGTTATCGCAAATTATCAACTATGTGCGACACCTTAAGAAAAAATAAATTATTCGAAATATTTAAGTGTAGTTACAACCCATAATTCAAGCCACATTTTCCAAAAGAAAAACTGAAAACCATTTTTCCTTAATGCGCGGAAATAAAAAGACATTGGAGTGTATGCTCTGGGGAAACATCAACTTTCGCTCAAAAAAATCTTGTTATATTTTTACGACTGCTATTATTTACGCTCATAAGTAGTAAATACATAACCAGTATTAGATTTGAAACGTTTTTTCTTGTTACGACTATTTCTCTCCCCACCACCTACCAGAATGGAAGGAGTAACAACCGCTCTATGTACCGGGTGTCCCATTATGGATGGCCACCGGCCGTATCTCGAAAACTACTGGGCATAGAAACTCGGGGGAAAAAAATGATAACTAAAGTGATCATGAGAAAATCCTGGAAATAATTTTTAAGTTCCGCATTTTGCCGCAAGGGGGCATAATTGAAAATTAAATTTTAAAATTTTACATATCTCCGGAAATTCTACATTAAGGTATATCCTCGGTAACACCATTAAAAAGCTTGGACAATTATGCATCATTTTGGTCTTATGCTCATTTTTATGCAGAATTGACCAGGATAATCCGAAATAATATCCTCATGGAAAAATATCAGTGGCGTCCCACTTTTTTTCTAAAAAATATATAACCGCTTCTTCATTTAAAGTTGTAATAATTATTCTACTGGCGATAACGCTGAAACGAACGGAGATATCTAAGTAGAGGGGGATGATATGTTCACCATCAATTTACGCACACCCTTCTGCGCATGCCCAGGCAGTGCGCAGGCGCGTGTCATATGTCATACGTCATCTGTCATGTCACACTCTTGGGCGTGAGCTACTTGGGCATTAGCTACTTGGGCGTTAGCTACTTTGGCATTAGCTACTTGGGCGTTAGCTACTTGGGCAATAGTATTCATTATAGGCTCCGTGTTAAGGATGACGTCATATTATGTTTAGGAAAAGATGGCGGCTGTCACCTGTCAAATAAGATATGTCAAGGTCACCTGTGACTTGTCAAATGTCAAAATTAAAATCTAACACGTGAGTCGGGTTCAGGGTGACGTAATAAGTCGTTTAGAGAAAACCCGAACACGATCGGTCAACTGGTTTGAAAGATATAGTATTTTGCGATTAGTGCCCTTATGCCTATCAGTGGAGTGCTGAAATTCTGGTTGCAGGCAGAGGAATATAGAACCAATCTAACAGTGAAGGAATTTTTCAAATATCTCAACTAATAACAGAGCTAGATGTATTAAACCATTAGGGCCTTAACACGATAAAGTCGTGCAAAGCATTGGTAATGTTTATTTCTTAGTAGGAATATACCTCGTATATTAATTATATTTATATACCTCGTATAATACGGTACTGTTGATATGTTGTTAAGATTGCGTCATCTTTATTTCCTAGTAGCATAATATTTATCTTGTACCAGGAATCAATTAACTATTATTTAGCGAAATAAAACACTCAAGTAATAAAATAATTATTTATTTAGCCATATTACATACAGAGTTTTAGTAATTCTATATAAATTAATTGCTAGCAATAAGAAGCAGGTTACAGCTATAAATACAATTAAACTATAATTGCTGGGTGAGTCATCTAAATCCTCGGTTGATGTAGAGTTGTCACATTGGGGGAAAGTGGTGTTCTTGTATACGCTGATTAAAGTCTTCCAATCTGTCTCGCCAATAGTGTGATCTCGGAACAAGAGCTTAACCTTATAGCGAAACAGTTCGTTAGCTGCTGATGGGACTGTTATGTAAGAGGCAGGAGTAATTTTCTTATCAATCATCTCAAAAGGCATCTTTAACCATGTATTATTAGATGGAAAGCCATTGGTTTCAATCATTACTGACACGTTCCGAACGTTAAAAGGAGTGTATACGTAAAACACATTTTGCACCAGCGCCACCAGGAGTATATATGATGAACTTAACGCAGTCATGGTTGGAATATAAATGTAGGCAGAGGTATATAGGATCTATCAAACAGTAAAGGAATTTTTCAAATATCTCAACTAATAACAGAGCTAGATGCATTAAACCATTAGGGCCTTAATACGATAAAGTCGTGCAAAGAACTGACACTCTTTATTCCTTAGCGGATCAGCAAAATGAACCGTGGAACCACTAAATGAACCACTTAATGAATCGCGGAACCACTTAATGAACCGTAGAACCACTAAATGAACCGCGGAACCACTAAATAAACCACTTAATGAATCGCGGAACCACTAAATGAACCACTTAATGAACCGTAGAACCACTAAATAAACCACTAAATAAACCGTAGAACCACTAAATGAACCACTTAATGAACCGTAGAACCACTAAATGAACCACTAATTTTTGTGGACACGCCCTCTCAAGTCCAAAACTGCTCAGGATGTAACTACTGCTATGGAACATATACTTAAACATTCAAAGAGAATACCGAAAAAATTAGTCACCGATAATGGGAAAGAATATTACAACTCTAATTTTCAGAATCTTTTGAAGAAACATAATATACATCATTATAGCACCTTTAGCATTTTAAAGGCTTCCATTGCCGAACGTGTAATTCGAACAATAAAGGAAAAGTTGTTTAAGTTGTTTACCTTGAATGGCAATCATAAATGGATCGACTTGTTGGAACAAGTTACAGATACTTATAATAATACAAAGCATCGCACTATTGGTATGAAGCCTAAAGATGTGGCTAAAAACAATGAGTCAGAATTATTAAATTCTGTTTATAATAATCTCAAGGTTGTAGGGAAACAGAAATTTAAAGTCGGTGATGTTGTTCGTATAAGTAAAGCTAAGCATGTTTTTGAAAAAGGATATGTGCCTAACTGGACTACTGAGCTGTTTAAAATTATCAAAGTACAAATTACCAATCCAACGACGTATTTAATAGAAGATATGCAAGGGCACCCTATAAGTGGTGGTTTCTACGAATACGAATTGCAAAAGACTAAACAGCCTGATGTGTTTCTTATAGAACAAATTTTACGCAAAAAAGGCAAGAAAATGTATGTCAAATGGCTTGGTTTTGATAAATCTCACAACAGTTGGGTTGATATGTCCAAGGATGTGGTTTAAATTTATTCATGTCACGTGTTTTTAGAATAAACAGGTTTCAACAGGTTTGTTTGTTCTCGTTACTGATTGGTTAAATATATCTATAAATACCGTTTTTCCCTCGGCTGTTTCTTCAGTTACAAATCAACAAGCATAGTATGTCGTCTAAAGTGTCTAAAAAGCGTGGGTTTGTTCTCTCATCGGAGGCGGTAATGAGTACCATCACCGCAGAAGCTCTTGCAACAGATGTATCTGTTGTGCTGTTGAAAAAGTTTGATAACTACATAGATTGGGTCCAAGTTATAAATTGTGAGAGGCTAAATGAAGCATCGACGTTTCTTCCTGCGTTTCTACACTTTATCAGCAAGGTGAAATTGGTGAAGCCGTGGTTGAACAGAAAGCTTAAACATCATACAAAAAAAGATCAATTACTCAAGTGTTTTCAAGGGCCTCTTCAATTTTCATTGGAAGAGAATAATGATGAAAGTCAAACCACATCTATACCCACTTATCTCTTCATGTATGGCCGTCGTTATAAACGAGATGAGTTATTACACGATACTCTGTACATTGAAATAATTTTTGCTGCTTACCTATCACTTCGAATAAAAGATGCGTCAAGACGAAAAAAAGTGTTGTATCTAGCAGTACATCCTAAATTTAAAAAAATCTTAAATTATTTGCAAAATACCGATGTAAAAGTTTATATATCTGATGTTGTCTGTACTTGGAAGTTTGAAGAATCATATATTGGAGGAATTTTATCCATTTGTATAACGGAAATACCTGGAGATAATACGGCAAAGTTGGAAGGGCTCCACTTGTACTATTTACTTGAGCACAAATATTTACCCATATGGGCTAACAATGCTTCTCTATTAGCAAGTCAAGCTTATGCAAAAGAAAGACAAGATCTGTGTGATGCACCATCCTCCAACTGTAGCATCTGTCTATTGCACAAGTCGTTATTTGTTGATAAGCGCATCAAATATAGTGATTACGAGGACGTTCATTTCCGAGAAAAATGTTTTTATAATCTGACATTTCATGGATACTGGGATATGCTTAGTATGCTAAAACCGCTGGGTACATGGTTACAAACACAATTATTACAGTCTAATATCCTCCCAACCCAATTTCAAACTGTAGAAATTACAACACAGAAAATTATAGAAGTCGAGGGCATGATTCCACATTTACATGGATGTATTAAACTATTTGAAAGCATCGATGGAGAATGGAGTATTGTGCTTGATGTTAAAAATACAAATTCATCACCTAATTACGGTACCCCAGAATTGCTTAATCAAACATTTGAATAAAAACAACGTCTCTTGTGCAATCTCATCATTTGAGAACATTATGCCGTTTTGTTACGTCTGTAGCAGCGAAGTCGTATCGCTTAGCAGCCATAATCGTACGACAAAACACAAACAGAATTGTTGTGTGGACTTTGACTCTGATGTAAAACTTGTTCAAACAGCTTTTAAGAACCGGCTTGTTACTTATCATGTATCCGGTGATTCACACTCGACCGATGTTAAGCTTTATTTAGAATCATTGAAAGATAAAATTATTTCATTGTTAAAACAGGTTTTGAATTCAAATCTAAAAATAAAAGTCAATATGGAGCTATATGGCCGTTATCTGTTGAGTTCAACAAAAGAACAGGAAACCAAATCTTTTAACTCCAAGTATAGTGTTATTGATCAACACACTAATTTGGAAGATTTTTATACTCTTTATCAAAATATTTTATTAACCAAAGCTTCAGAATTTAGGGAGGTGGGTAGCGGTTGGGCCTTGTCTAAGCTGCTGTTTCTAGAACTTAACATTAATAAATTCAATCGAGCAGTGGGGGGTATAATATAAACAGCTTTATGTTTGTCAAACCCAGTTTAATTCCAATCATGTTTGACGATAGTTGTCTTTCTGACTACTCTGCAGACTTTAGTGAAATGGTTGAAGATGATGATGATACCTCTCGAAGTTCGACTCCGTATTGGAAGTATCTCGATAGTATGATTTTAAGAAGCAAAGAAGAAATTAGAAGTGAAAAGAAGTTTTTAAATGAAGTGTGTTATCCTGCTGGCCATTTCAAGGTAGTGGTAGGACTCAGTGTCGCCAGAGGAATGCTGCCAAGTGTAAAGTTAACAAATACACTTTTAAATCTACCTGAAGAACAAGTTTCAATTTCTCTGGCTAACTTTGACTGGTATGAATTTCTCAAAATGGCTTCCAAGATGCTTGAAGATAATGGATCCGGCGAAACCGTAGCAACCTCCGTATCTGAAACTGAAAATTTTACCATGTCCACAGCAGTTCTGTTGGGAGAAAAAATAATTAATCTTAAATGTGATAATGTTACATTATGTTTTTGCTGTAAAGACATGCATGATATTTTATGTATTAAACATTTAGTTAATTATAGGTTAGAATTAGTAAAAAACTTAGACTTTAGAACCGCTTATGATGATTTATTGAGATATGCTTGTTATTATGTTAATATAGATAACACCATTATTGATGTTGTTAAAAGTATTTGTAATTTAAACATGTCTGAACAGAATTATTATATTTTAGAGTTATTGCATTATAATCCGCAGAAGGTGATGGATGATTTTGATAAAATATATATGTGTACTGATGTTTAATAAATGAATAAATAAACAATTTCATGTTTTATTTCTTAGTATAGTTACAACTCTCTAGATAGAAACATGTACCTAATGGATAGTGTAGATCGTCTAGATTGCGGTGATGATGGCCTTGGGCTGCTTCGAAATTTTGAAGACAGATTAATCACATTTACTGGGTGGCGCAATAAAGTTGATCCAGAAGCCCTAGCATATGCAGGTTTTTATTTTACACAACATTCTGATGTGGTTAAATGTGCTTTTTGCCACTGCGAATTTGATAATTGGAAAGAAGGAGACGATCCTCTAGCAGATCATTACAAGTACGCTAAACACTGTAAATTGGCAAAGATGTTATGGAAGTGCAGACAACTTAAAGCAAATAAACCGTCCAGGCCTGTTAAAGAGAAAAAGATGCAAAAACTAGAACCATCCTGCTATAAACGAAGTGGTTTTTACTTAATAGTTTTACTGATAATATTTATAACGGGTCTGTTTAATAGTTATGAAGCTATAAGTATCTTTAAGAAGAAAATTTAACTCATTTATATTCCAACCATGGCTGCGTTAAGTTCGTCATATGTACTCCTGGTGGCGCTGGTGCAAAATGTGTTTTACGTATACACTCCTTTTAACGTTCGGAACGTGTCAGTAATGATTGAAACCAATGACTTTCCATCTAATAATACATGGTTAAAGATGCCTTTTGAGATAATTGATAAGAAAATTACTCCTGCCTCTTACATAACAGTCCCATCAGCAGCTAACGAACTGTTTCGCTATAAGGTTAAGCTCTTGTTCCGAGATCACACTATTGGCGAGACAGATTGGAAGACTTTAATCAGCGTATACAAGAACACCACTTTCCCCCAATGTGACAACTCTACATCAACCGAGGATTTAGATGACTCACCCAGCAATTATAGTTTAATTGTATTTATAGCTGTAACCTGCTTCTTATTGCTAGCAATTAATTTATATAGAATTACTAAAACTCTGTATGTAATATGGCTAAATAAATAATTATTTTATTACTTGAGTGTTTTATTTCGCTAAATAATAGTTAATTGATTCCTGGTACAAGATAAATATTATGCTACTAGGAAATAAAGATGACGCAATCTTAACAACATATCAACAGTACCGTATTATACGAGGTATATAAATATAATTAATATACGAGGTATATTCCTACTAAGAAATAAACATTACCAATGCTTTGCACGACTTTATCGTGTTAAGGCCCTAATGGTTTAATACATCTAGCTCTGTTATTAGTTGAGATATTTGAAAAATTCCTTCACTGTTAGATTGGTTCTATATTCCTCTGCCTGCAACCAGAATTTCAGCACTCCACTGATAGGCATAAGGGCACTAATCGCAAAATACTATATCTTTCAAACCAGTTGACCGATCGTGTTCGGGTTTTCTCTAAACGACTTATTACGTCACCCTGAACCCGACTCACGTGTTAGATTTTAATTTTGACATTTGACAAGTCACAGGTGACCTTGACATATCTTATTTGACAGGTGACAGCCGCCATCTTTTCCTAAACATAATATGACGTCATCCTTAACACGGAGCCTATAATGAATACTATTGCCCAAGTAGCTAATGCCAAAGTAGCTAACGCCCAAGTAGCTAATGCCCAAGTAGCTCACGCCCAAGAGTGTGACATGACAGATGACGTATGACATATGACACGCGCCTGCGCACTGCCTGGGCATGCGCAGAAGGGTGTGCGTAAATTGATGGTGAACATATCATCCCATAGACAAACTAAAAGAATCACAACGACACAACAAGCCACTGCCCTTCTTCCCCAATGCAATAGCCTCCATTGTCTCGTTGTGTCGTTGTGATTCTTTTAGTTTGTCTTTGGCACTCTGAGCATCATTAACTGCCTTGGCAATACCAGCAGCTCCACCACTTAATGCCCCGAGCGCGCTAAGTCCAGCAAATATCGGAATAAGTGGTAGAATACCACCTTGTTTTGGTAGTGGAATTACTCGAGGAACCTTGATTCTTTTGGAGCCGCCAATTTTCTTCACTGTTACTCGTGCTGCCTTTAGTAAGTTACTTAAAGTCTTCTTTCTACCAACATTCCCCGAACCTGAATGTTTAAGTTGTTTCTTAATCTGTCTTACAACCGAAGACAAGCATACAGATCTCTTTGTCTTCTTGCTGCCAGCACCTAACTTGCGTTTGACCTTCATGGTGTTTGTTACTAGCCAAGCTGATGTCTTTTCACCTAAACTAGAATCCTTGGCCTTGACACGTTCCCAAGCTTTGTTTTCTAGTACTTTATCTGCTTTATGCCTGTGTTCCAAGTCGGTGGACTTTGAGTATTCAATGTCGTGATCGCGGCAATAACTATCCAATTTATTCTTTGGTCGATCTCCTCGAGCTAATCGTTTTTGAAGCTTTGTACCAGGACCACAATATGAATAGCCAGGCAGGTGGAGTTCTACTGGTAATGTGCTTATAACGCTATTTAACACACCTGCACCCTGTGACCTTTGCATTAGTAATGAAGCCATTGAAGAGTGTAGACTTATACTTATAGAGATGCGGAAAGAGAAACAGAACATTAGTATTAAAGTACATAATTTTGATATGCAGAAAAAATCGAAAAATAGGAAACATGGCCGGCTTCTACCGTCCACCATAAGAGCTTTAATATGTGGCTCAAGTAATTGTGGCAAGACCGCTGTAATGATAAGTTTATTAATTGATGAAAACGGCTTAAGATTTGAGCATGTATATGTGTATTCCAAATCACTGCAACAAGACAAATACGAATTTCTGCGAAAGGCCTTACAGCATTCACGTCTTAGATATTTCGGCTATAGCGATAATGATGATGTTCTAGATCCTTCCAGTGCCCTGCCTCATTCTGTGTTTATATTTGACGATGTAGCCTGCGAGAAGCAAGATAAAATACGTAATTATTTCTGTATGGGGCGTCATAATGATATCGATTCATTCTACCTCTCTCAAACATACTCCAAGATTCCGAAACAGCTGGTTCGTGACAATGCTAATGTACTGATATTATTCAAACAGGATGATTTAAACCTGAAACATATCTACGATGATCATGTAAATACAGACATGTCCTTTGATACTTTTAAGCGTGTATGTTCGGAATGTTGGAAAGATAGGTATGGATTTTTAGTTATTGTTAAAGATAATGATATTAATAAGGGACGGTATCGTAGCAAGTTTGATACTTATTTATTACCCTAAGTCATAACACATCAGTCCAACACATGACGTCATTGAGTATAGACGTGTCTTAACAAAGCGAATCAATAACGCAACATAGCTGTTTAGCTGTTTTTAAACAGGGTTGTTTTAGCTGTTTTTAAACAGGGCTGTTTTAGCTGTTTTTAAACAGGGCTGTTTTAGCTGTTTTTAAACAGGGCTGTTTTAGCTGTTTTTAAACAGGGCTGTTTTAGCTGTTTTTAAACAGGGCTGTTTTAGCTGTTTTTAAACAGGGCTGTTTTAGCTGTTTTTTAAACAGGGCTGTTTTAGCTGTTTTTAAACAGGGCTGTTTTTAAACAGGGCTGTTTTAGCTGTTTTTATCGGCGTTTTTAGCTGTTTAGCAATTATGGCTTCTTATTTGAAAAATCTCGATAAGGATGTTAAGCGAAGAATTATTCAGGCGGGTAATACCATACGAAAGAAATATTTAGCGCTAAAGTTGGAACGTGGTGAGGAGGATGATTCGCTTAATAGATTCTTAACGCCCATTACAAACCCATTAAATAAACTGGTTGAAGCATCGATTGATAAGAAAAACTCTACAAAACGTAAAATAAAAATCGAAACTTCTGATGATGTCAAACTTCCTCCCTTGAAAAAAATCGAACTAAAACCACAAGTGCAATTTCTAACTGATGAAGCACAGTATGGTGATGTTGATCATTCTGATGATGTGTTTGAAGAAGCCTTTCAAGACCCTGCAGAAACATCGTTGCAAACTATGAAAGATGCTTTTGAAACTTCTCTTCGAAATTCGGAAGTGTTTCATAAGTTTATCGAGCAATACCCTGAGATCACTCAAGAATATGTAAAAAAATATTGGTATGACTCTCCTGAAATAGATGCAAAGGGAATAAAATACAATGTTGAAAATGATTCTTGGCAAATAGGATCAGAGCCTGTAAACTTTTTAGCAGATGGAAGCATTCAAGTAGGTAGCATCAAGTATAAAGGAACTCTGGGCTTATATGACTTGTTGTTTTTAAAAGATCCTAAATTTCACACTAAAGCTGATGAACAAGAATATGGAGATATTCTTAAACGCACCGGTCTATACATGAAACAAACTGGCCAGCTAAAGGGTAATAGATCTAATAAATATACATCTATTGTTAGACCGCTCTTGTCATCAACATCTAAGTTGCCTTCGCCCAATATTACAACCAGGCAAATACACACAAGATCCAAATCGGAGAGAGGAAATAAATCGGGATCATCTCTAATGCAATATAATGAAAAACCTAAGGAGTTTGTATACTACGACGATGTGAACGAGTTGGTTGAAAGATTGAAAAAGTTGGAAGCTTCTGAGGTAGTTGGCAATAATAATAACAGAAACGAAATCTTTAGTATATTACACGAATTGGAACGACTTGGAGTAATTGAATTTTATTAATACAGCGGTTTATTTATTCAACGTCATTATAGTACTAGCCATGAATAAGTTCGGACGTTCGTTACCCTCCTCATCTCAGCAAAAAATGATCCGAGTGCTACAAGCACCAAACCTAATTGCTGTTACTGGGGATGGCGATTATAATTTTTCAGATCATCGACTTTGTAACGTTAAATCGCCAACAGATGCCTCTGATGCTGTAAATAAAAAATTTGTAGATGATTTGGTGGCTTCCCTCTCAGCGAAAATACAGCTAGCTGCTAATGATTATATCACGCAGAAGCTTGACGAGTTTGATGTTAATATAAGGAAGCAAGTGGGCGAGGGTATGGCTTACTGGCTTGATAAACTTGACATTGGTTTTAAGAACTATGTAGATACTGCCGTTAATAATGCTATTAATCTCATTGACAAAGATGTGAAAACTATTAAAAAATAATGTATTGAATTTGGGCAAGCGCATTGATTTGTTAAAGTAATCCTATAAATATACCTGTTCTGTAAAAATTATTTATTATGTTTGAAAAAATGGCAAAGAGCATTACCAAAGCGAGGGAGCAGGTTGTTAATGAGTTACATAGGCCAGCTAGAACTAAATTTAAACGTCGTAGATTTCTACAGTATGGATTAGATGATACTTTTGCATCCGATCTTGCGCAACTCGATCAGTATGCTCGAGAGAACCGCGGATTTAAGTACATATTGGTTGTAATTGACTGTTTTTCGAAATTTTTGTGGACACGCCCTCTCAAGTCCAAAACTGCTCAGGATGTAACTACTGCTATGGAACATATACTTAAACATTCAAAGAGAATACCGAAAAAATTAGTCACCGATAATGGGAAAGAATATTACAACTCTAATTTTCAGAATCTTTTGAAGAAACATAATATACATCATTATAGCACCTTTAGCATTTTAAAGGCTTCCATTGCCGAACGTGTAATTCGAACAATAAAGGAAAAGTTGTTTAAGTTGTTTACCTTGAATGGCAATCATAAATGGATCGACTTGTTGGAACAAGTTACAGATACTTATAATAATACAAAGCATCGCACTATTGGTATGAAGCCTAAAGATGTGGCTAAAAACAATGAGTCAGAATTATTAAATTCTGTTTATAATAATCTCAAGGTTGTAGGGAAACAGAAATTTAAAGTCGGTGATGTTGTTCGTATAAGTAAAGCTAAGCATGTTTTTGAAAAAGGATATGTGCCTAACTGGACTACTGAGCTGTTTAAAATTATCAAAGTACAAATTACCAATCCAACGACGTATTTAATAGAAGATATGCAAGGGCACCCTATAAGTGGTGGTTTCTACGAATACGAATTGCAAAAGACTAAACAGCCTGATGTGTTTCTTATAGAACAAATTTTACGCAAAAAAGGCAAGAAAATGTATGTCAAATGGCTTGGTTTTGATAAATCTCACAACAGTTGGGTTGATATGTCCAAGGATGTGGTTTAAATTTATTCATGTCACGTGTTTTTAGAATAAACAGGTTTCAACAGGTTTGTTTGTTCTCGTTACTGATTGGTTAAATATATCTATAAATACCGTTTTTCCCTCGGCTGTTTCTTCAGTTACAAATCAACAAGCATAGTATGTCGTCTAAAGTGTCTAAAAAGCGTGGGTTTGTTCTCTCATCGGAGGCGGTAATGAGTACCATCACCGCAGAAGCTCTTGCAACAGATGTATCTGTTGTGCTGTTGAAAAAGTTTGATAACTACATAGATTGGGTCCAAGTTATAAATTGTGAGAGGCTAAATGAAGCATCGACGTTTCTTCCTGCGTTTCTACACTTTATCAGCAAGGTGAAATTGGTGAAGCCGTGGTTGAACAGAAAGCTTAAACATCATACAAAAAAAGATCAATTACTCAAGTGTTTTCAAGGGCCTCTTCAATTTTCATTGGAAGAGAATAATGATGAAAGTCAAACCACATCTATACCCACTTATCTCTTCATGTATGGCCGTCGTTATAAACGAGATGAGTTATTACACGATACTCTGTACATTGAAATAATTTTTGCTGCTTACCTATCACTTCGAATAAAAGATGCGTCAAGACGAAAAAAAGTGTTGTATCTAGCAGTACATCCTAAATTTAAAAAAATCTTAAATTATTTGCAAAATACCGATGTAAAAGTTTATATATCTGATGTTGTCTGTACTTGGAAGTTTGAAGAATCATATATTGGAGGAATTTTATCCATTTGTATAACGGAAATACCTGGAGATAATACGGCAAAGTTGGAAGGGCTCCACTTGTACTATTTACTTGAGCACAAATATTTACCCATATGGGCTAACAATGCTTCTCTATTAGCAAGTCAAGCTTATGCAAAAGAAAGACAAGATCTGTGTGATGCACCATCCTCCAACTGTAGCATCTGTCTATTGCACAAGTCGTTATTTGTTGATAAGCGCATCAAATATAGTGATTACGAGGACGTTCATTTCCGAGAAAAATGTTTTTATAATCTGACATTTCATGGATACTGGGATATGCTTAGTATGCTAAAACCGCTGGGTACATGGTTACAAACACAATTATTACAGTCTAATATCCTCCCAACCCAATTTCAAACTGTAGAAATTACAACACAGAAAATTATAGAAGTCGAGGGCATGATTCCACATTTACATGGATGTATTAAACTATTTGAAAGCATCGATGGAGAATGGAGTATTGTGCTTGATGTTAAAAATACAAATTCATCACCTAATTACGGTACCCCAGAATTGCTTAATCAAACATTTGAATAAAAACAACGTCTCTTGTGCAATCTCATCATTTGAGAACATTATGCCGTTTTGTTACGTCTGTAGCAGCGAAGTCGTATCGCTTAGCAGCCATAATCGTACGACAAAACACAAACAGAATTGTTGTGTGGACTTTGACTCTGATGTAAAACTTGTTCAAACAGCTTTTAAGAACCGGCTTGTTACTTATCATGTATCCGGTGATTCACACTCGACCGATGTTAAGCTTTATTTAGAATCATTGAAAGATAAAATTATTTCATTGTTAAAACAGGTTTTGAATTCAAATCTAAAAATAAAAGTCAATATGGAGCTATATGGCCGTTATCTGTTGAGTTCAACAAAAGAACAGGAAACCAAATCTTTTAACTCCAAGTATAGTGTTATTGATCAACACACTAATTTGGAAGATTTTTATACTCTTTATCAAAATATTTTATTAACCAAAGCTTCAGAATTTAGGGAGGTGGGTAGCGGTTGGGCCTTGTCTAAGCTGCTGTTTCTAGAACTTAACATTAATAAATTCAATCGAGCAGTGGGGGGTATAATATAAACAGCTTTATGTTTGTCAAACCCAGTTTAATTCCAATCATGTTTGACGATAGTTGTCTTTCTGACTACTCTGCAGACTTTAGTGAAATGGTTGAAGATGATGATGATACCTCTCGAAGTTCGACTCCGTATTGGAAGTATCTCGATAGTATGATTTTAAGAAGCAAAGAAGAAATTAGAAGTGAAAAGAAGTTTTTAAATGAAGTGTGTTATCCTGCTGGCCATTTCAAGGTAGTGGTAGGACTCAGTGTCGCCAGAGGAATGCTGCCAAGTGTAAAGTTAACAAATACACTTTTAAATCTACCTGAAGAACAAGTTTCAATTTCTCTGGCTAACTTTGACTGGTATGAATTTCTCAAAATGGCTTCCAAGATGCTTGAAGATAATGGATCCGGCGAAACCGTAGCAACCTCCGTATCTGAAACTGAAAATTTTACCATGTCCACAGCAGTTCTGTTGGGAGAAAAAATAATTAATCTTAAATGTGATAATGTTACATTATGTTTTTGCTGTAAAGACATGCATGATATTTTATGTATTAAACATTTAGTTAATTATAGGTTAGAATTAGTAAAAAACTTAGACTTTAGAACCGCTTATGATGATTTATTGAGATATGCTTGTTATTATGTTAATATAGATAACACCATTATTGATGTTGTTAAAAGTATTTGTAATTTAAACATGTCTGAACAGAATTATTATATTTTAGAGTTATTGCATTATAATCCGCAGAAGGTGATGGATGATTTTGATAAAATATATATGTGTACTGATGTTTAATAAATGAATAAATAAACAATTTCATGTTTTATTTCTTAGTATAGTTACAACTCTCTAGATAGAAACATGTACCTAATGGATAGTGTAGATCGTCTAGATTGCGGTGATGATGGCCTTGGGCTGCTTCGAAATTTTGAAGACAGATTAATCACATTTACTGGGTGGCGCAATAAAGTTGATCCAGAAGCCCTAGCATATGCAGGTTTTTATTTTACACAACATTCTGATGTGGTTAAATGTGCTTTTTGCCACTGCGAATTTGATAATTGGAAAGAAGGAGACGATCCTCTAGCAGATCATTACAAGTACGCTAAACACTGTAAATTGGCAAAGATGTTATGGAAGTGCAGACAACTTAAAGCAAATAAACCGTCCAGGCCTGTTAAAGAGAAAAAGATGCAAAAACTAGAACCATCCTGCTATAAACGAAGTGGTTTTTACTTAATAGTTTTACTGATAATATTTATAACGGGTCTGTTTAATAGTTATGAAGCTATAAGTATCTTTAAGAAGAAAATTTAACTCATTTATATTCCAACCATGGCTGCGTTAAGTTCGTCATATGTACTCCTGGTGGCGCTGGTGCAAAATGTGTTTTACGTATACACTCCTTTTAACGTTCGGAACGTGTCAGTAATGATTGAAACCAATGACTTTCCATCTAATAATACATGGTTAAAGATGCCTTTTGAGATGATTGATAAGAAAATTACTCCTGCCTCTTACATAACAGTCCCATCAGCAGCTAACGAACTGTTTCGCTATAAGGTTAAGCTCTTGTTCCGAGATCACACTATTGGCGAGACAGATTGGAAGACTTTAATCAGCGTATACAAGAACACCACTTTCCCCCAATGTGACAACTCTACATCAACCGAGGATTTAGATGACTCACCCAGCAATTATAGTTTAATTGTATTTATAGCTGTAACCTGCTTCTTATTGCTAGCAATTAATTTATATAGAATTACTAAAACTCTGTATGTAATATGGCTAAATAAATAATTATTTTATTACTTGAGTGTTTTATTTCGCTAAATAATAGTTAATTGATTCCTGGTACAAGATAAATATTATGCTACTAGGAAATAAAGATGACGCAATCTTAACAACATATCAACAGTACCGTATTATACGAGGTATATAAATATAATTAATATACGAGGTATATTCCTACTAAGAAATAAACATTACCAATGCTTTGCACGACTTTATCGTGTTAAGGCCCTAATGGTTTAATACATCTAGCTCTGTTATTAGTTGAGATATTTGAAAAATTCCTTCACTGTTAGATTGGTTCTATATTCCTCTGCCTGCAACCAGAATTTCAGCACTCCACTGATAGGCATAAGGGCACTAATCGCAAAATACTATATCTTTCAAACCAGTTGACCGATCGTGTTCGGGTTTTCTCTAAACGACTTATTACGTCACCCTGAACCCGACTCACGTGTTAGATTTTAATTTTGACATTTGACAAGTCACAGGTGACCTTGACATATCTTATTTGACAGGTGACAGCCGCCATCTTTTCCTAAACATAATATGACGTCATCCTTAACACGGAGCCTATAATGAATACTATTGCCCAAGTAGCTAACGCCCAAGTAGCTAATGCCAAAGTAGCTAACGCCCAAGTAGCTAATGCCCAAGTAGCTCACGCCCAAGAGTGTGACATGACAGATGACGTATGACATATGACACGCGCCTGCGCACTGCCTGGGCATGCGCAGAAGGGTGTGCGTAAATTGATGGTGAACATATCATCCCCCTCTACTTATCTAGCTGCGGTTTAAATATTTTTTCTAACAAATTTCTTCTACTTTTCGATTATGGTATCATAATTATACCGTATGATTTATTTTTTCGGAGTAAAATAAAAAAAATGTGTTATTATTACAAATTGCGCCCTCTAGCATTTTGTTAGAACTATTATGGACAACTAAATACGATTGGTGAAGGTGCATACATTTCTTTTCCAAACAGTCTTTAGTTTGCTAAAATCGGATAAGTTGTTTATAAGTTACAGCGATTTAAATGATTACACTTTCAACAGCTTCCCCCCCCCCCCCCCCCAGTTACTTAACCTGGATAGCTGCCACTGCCTGCTCAAAAGAATACCGCGTTTTACTTCGGATCAAAGTGTTTAATTCAAAAATATAATCAGATTCATCATCATATTTTTTTCGTATCGTTATTACATATAGATATCAGTATATAGAATAAAGTAGTAGAGTTTAAGTCCGTATTAATAAAATGAAAACAAAGTTTAAGCGGCAGGCGGACAAAGTAGTGCATCTATCTTTTGCATTACAGTACACAGGGACACCAAAGATAATGGGTTCCCTGGGGCACAGGTAGACAATGACAGGCTATTTCGTCCTTGTTAGGATTCATCAGAAAACCAAAACCCGAAAGCAACTCCCAGTACAGCGAAAATATGCTTTCAAGATATTTTTAAGAATAAAAGTGTGATGAAAACCTAGTATTGCCATCTGTAGGAAACAACTCAATGCAAACGATAGCCATCAGACGTGAAAACATAGAACTAACAATAAACCAAGTAGGCCAACACATCCAGTATAGGAACGTTTTTGCGCATCCCTACACTCTTTCTACGGGTTTATAGATTCAAATATAGATCGCGCTGCAGTAGCCCACTGGGGTGCCGCAACAATCCGTAATACAACCCCCCCCCCTTATCTAGAATCAATCCTGAAAATGTTTCCTAAAATTTCCAAGAACAAAATTAGTATTAAAAAATATCACATATTATATAAATGAACAAAAATGGAAAAATTATAAATGTTTGAATTTTTTATGGCAGGCTATAATCGTAAACCTAGACATACTATAGATATATTTTAATTCTAAGTACTTAACATTTTTATATTACCTACATTTTGCTCTAAAATATAAATTAAAGTGAAAGTTTTAGTCTTTTCAAGTTTTAACCAATTGGTTTTATTTTCTAAAAAAGCCGAAACTTTATGAACATTTTTTGTTCCCAAAATAAAAAATTTAAATTTTCCATTTACAAAATACTTTTACAGATGCACTGATCTGTATCTATGTATTTTTAAGCCATATTATTTTTATTCAAGTGTAAATATCCTAACGGCAACATTTTATAAAAGAAAAATAATTAAATTCAAGAGACAGTGTTTAATTGCGTCATAAAAAAGCTCTACAGAAAATCCAAATGAAATATTGCAGATTTTAAATTTTTATTGTTTTCCTTCTGCTTCATTTTTTCAGATAACAGTTAAAATAAATATTCAATTTTAAATTAAAATATTTTTTATCTAACCTATTCTGTTAGGGACAGCAAGAAAGCGGATATACCACAGTCGTGTTAAAATATATGTGATAAATATTTGACAGGTTTGATTTTTAAGTGAAAGGAAATACTTTTTTTTGAAAAACAATTTATTTATAATATATGCACTTTTTAGTAAAAACGGAAATGGGTATTTTAAATTCATACAGAAACAAATGATATACAAGCGTTGAGATAAAGGCCTCTGAAAGACATATAATATAAATAGGTATGTCTTTCTCAAGGAGACTATTCTTTAAAAAATTTAATTTTAGAACCGCCTACTACCTATCTTACTTAAGACAATTCCAAGGCCTTTTTAATCATGATACCTAGGCATAAAAATCATTTGGATAACATTAATTTCTTGGTGAAAAGATAAGTTTATTTGGAAATAACTCGAGAACGAAGGAAGATATCAAAACGTAGTTTTCACTTAAATGTAGTTATTTTTATGCTTTCAAATATATTATAGAAAAGTATACCGTTCCAATTATTTTCTTAAAGAAAATTAGGAAAAACTGAAACTTTTATACATAGCGTCCTCTATAAAACTAAATACATATTAGCGACCATCAACAAAATTGCTTTTTTATTAAGCATAAAGTTATTTTTCAAACGAACCCTAATTTATTAAAATTACATAAAAGTTGTAGAAGATACAGTACAATTGGTAATAACTTATTTATCAGCTTCCCCCATCCTTAATATTGGAGACACAAAAAAATCCTAATGATCAAGGTTCGGCAAGAATGGATCATATCCATCAATATCAAAACAGTACAGTGAATTAATTTTTAATAACTTGAATTTTGTCCTATTATTTACACCCTTTAGCAGCAATCGTGCAACTTTAAAAATTATTTTCAGTATTTTCTTTTTGACGGTTTAGAAATGTATTACAATTTAAAGTTTTTTGAAATTTTAACGTTTAGTTATCTTTTTATATATTTACGGTTCTGAACATTTAGAGCCAAACCAAAAAAAAAATATTTCTGATTTTAAAAATACGTACATTTTTACTCGAAGAGTCCTGATATTTGATATATTGTAAGAAAAAAGACCTTAAGTCTCGGTTTCAAATATTTTTCTCTGTGTATTTTTGTTACATGTTTCACCTGAAACTGGCATCATCACACCGTATAAACAATAAAAAAAAATTGAAATTGTTTTTGAAACGAGCATAGCTCATCACAGTAACATAACTAGACTAACACTCCAGTTACCTTTTGTTTTCGCTTGGGAGCAATAATTTTTTCTGTACAGTATTTTAGTCTAGGCCTTTGACAAAAACCAAATAACTTAGAAAACCTAAGATATACATATTTTATTTTACTAAAATAGACAAAATACTAATAAAAAATAGAATTGTTTCTCATGTCTTAAAACATTGCTTACTTGTATTGTTACGATAAATCTTATTGAAATAATAAACGGCCTAAAAACCAAAACTTCCTGTGATGTAATGTGATTTTAATATTTAAGTTATCCTAAAAATAATTGCCAGGGCCGTATTAGTAAAGAAATAATAATTTGAAATACTAATGATGTGATATTTGATGACAAAACGTTAAAGTTTTAAAAACCTTTAAATTGTATTAAATTTCCAACGCGTAGAAGTCACTAAAACTGTTTTTAAAATTCCAGGTCCGTACTTAAAAAAATTGACTTGAAGTTGGTACCTAAAGAACGAAACATCAAATTTGAAAACTAATAACGCCATCTTGTAGAACATAAAGAACGGCTATGAGGAAGTGTATTTTGTTTTTTTCCCAAGTCAAAAATGAAGGCACAAAAAATTAAAAACCAAAACTAGAAATGTAGTTTTATTTTCGGATATCTCCGAAGGAATTCGGAATATTTAAATTTTTCTTTTACCAAAGTATTAAGCCCCAAAATACGCAACTTTGCCTCAATTTAACCACATCTTCGTATCTCTTACCGTTTTCTAGATCTCCTTGTACGCATACGAATTTGTAGCACCCTGTAGCAAACTATTAAGTTAAAAGAACGCTACGCTGAAGAACCCAAGCAAAAGAAAAAAAAGAAAGAATCAAACTGCCGAACACTCACAAACAGTATACAAAATTAAAATTTATTTAGATCTCATTCCCTAATTAATTAAGTTATTCAGAAAACTCTTACACACAATTCCTTTTTTTACAAGAAATTAAATTAGTAATACATTACATATTGTAATAATTATTGCTCAGAGTATGAATTAGGTCTAGCCTTGGAACTTAAATGTAGATCACTCAGTATAATTCACCCAGTAAGAGATCTCTGTCAAAAACATCAGGGATGAGAACAAAAAAATTTCCTAGGATTAAATCCCATCGAACAAGAAATGGGTTATCAGGCAGAGGCCATTCTCGGACAAGTTATCGACAAAACAGGCCGATTCATTAACCATTTATCATTCCCGTTCGACCTGGGCGAGTATTTTTTGCCATGGTAATCGAGTCTCTATTCAAATCTTCAATAAATCCGGTCGGTCTCGAAAATTCGGATTTGGTTTATTATTTAAAACTTTTGAACGTGTTGAGTTATATTATAAATTCAAAAATGCACAGCTGCGATTAATTAAAGTAGCACCACAAATTAATAATGTTTTTAAACTTTCTAGCAAGATAGGAGCGCACAATAAGCGACTAGGCTACAGGGCAGAAAGCTTGGGCCGAACGCCCGACTCCCTTTATAATCGGATAAAAAGCATAGTATTGAACATTGGAGTTTAAGTATTTTTATCCAACACATGACAGTTATGACTGTCATTATTAATGTCATTTTAGACAAGTAAGCTATCAAATAACACACTAGTGAGTTATAATCCATAACTCACGTTCATATTTAAAGTAGTATTCTATTTATTTATTACTATTACTAGCAGAATTCACATTAATATTGAAATTAAAGGAAAACGCTAACGGTTTATTCGAATTTGAAGTCATTGTAAAATTCGTTGATTCATTGGAACCAGACGCTCCCATATCGGTACAGCTTCTGATAGTGCTAGAAGACGCCGACACATTAGAACCTTGTATTTTTTCTGCAATTTGTATTTTGTTATGCACCGATTCTTCTAAGTATCCTTCTGCTACTGTCGAGGACTTCCATCCTCCGTGACGGTTCAAAGTAGTCATGTTAGCCCTGCATTGGCTAGAAGAGTCGCCGAAGACCTTCTCAGACAGTGACCGGTTTAGAGCGCTTGTTTCTTCAATTTCAAAAACATTGCAATTCTTGAAGGTATCTTCGACAACGTATTTATTCCCATACACTGGCTGGTACACCTCCAATTTTTGTAAAAAACAAAAAAGCGGCTAAAACTAGTATTCTTTGGTTTCAAAGATATGTATTTTTTACACAAATTGATCTGGTTGACTGGAAATCCTTCTTTAAGTATGGTGATTGGTTTTAGTGTCTGGCAAAACTACGTGAAAATATTTTCCTTTGTCTTGAATATTTTCTATTTTCAAATTGACCAATTCATCGCATCTACAATCACCGCTAATCCCCATTATCAAAACCACTTTCATCAATAAGTACTCGTCGTCGGGAGCTTAGTTCAAAAACTTCTCTATTTCAGGTCATTCTAATGTCTTGGACTTCTTTGGTTTGTATCCCTGTAATTTACTTTTCAAAAAGCTCGTTAGTTTGCCATATTTTTGAAGTATCTTTTTTTATATAAAGATTATCTAATAATGGAGCAAAGCATCAAGTATTTGGTCCATAACGACGATGGGGCTAATTTTTTTTGCAAATGTAAAAAATAAGCCAATAGAACATTTTCATCGATACCTTTTATCTTCCGTAAATTCATCCAAAACTCAAACATTTTGAACTCCTTGTCGTAAGAATCTCGGAACTTTTCTGGCAAAATCTGCATCGCTGCTTCTTCCGCTTTTGTAAGGATATCATCAGGAACGTAATTTTCATCGGTTTCCTCCATTTTCTATAGGTTTTTTTCTTCAAAAAAGCTTCCCTTTTCTGCAGCGTAAACTGACAAGTGTCAAAATTTATTTAAACATTTGCTAACAATGTATCATGCTCGTGGCAACCAAACAATCAACCAACTTTGACCAAAATGTAAAAAAGTCACTGTCAAGTCATTCTAACATTTATAGGGTACTGAGACGCAAGTAGCTTTGATTTGATTACGAAACTTATTAATTATTATTATCTCATAACAAAACGTTTTCTTCCACTTGTTGGATAAAACATTGTATGCCACTCGTGTGTTATGTTACCTAAGTCACTTGAGAATTTATACCTTATAAATCTTTCTCGCATGACTTATTTTCAGCATAACACACTAGTACCATAAATAACTATTGTTTAATTTAACCTTTGCTATGGTTAAATTTATAGTTTGTTGCCCTTCAGTCTGGATCTTTTGGTAAAATCTATTTCCAATTAACCCAGAAGTTAGCGTCAAATTGTGGGTGAAGAACCAATACTCTTGGCTCAAGAGCCAACACTCTTGGTTAAAGAACAAATGTTCTGAACAATAACAACCGCTCATGGATCATGATATAAAGACTATCAACGAAGAGAAAAAGTATTTATTTCAGACTTTGACAGGTACTTTATGGCAAGAGAATGACGGTTTTGGGCCAAAAGTGATCGCGTTTGGACTTATTTAAAAGCGCTAATCTTTTGAATTAAAGGCGTATGCATTTCTCCAAAAAGATTAGTTTTGTCAGTGATGGTAAATTTTTAAATGGACACATCGCATTTATTTAATAATATTTTTAATTAATTTCACAAATTAAATTTATTTAAAGCTACTCCAAAATACCAGCCTTGTAAATATCTACCCTTAAATATTTTTTCTTTTTATACTTACAAAGCGAAAATACAATAGACAAATTACCCAAAAATTAATTATACCTAAAGCGACAGACGTCCTATTCAATTCAATTCTGTAATTAAAGCATCAGTTCTTCTTTAATTGCCTAACAAGAAGAGCCAAAAGATTCTTTGGAACATTCATTTCATAAAAGGGACAGGGAAAATTATTGGACTTTGTCTTTTATCCCGGGCTACATTAATCCTGCGTAGGACAGTAAAATCGACGGGATGTTTTGTTTGTAGTGGTGTTTCGCGTGATAAATATTTTCGGCTTTTTTATTTCAATATTTACACTCGACACTCGCAAACAAAATGATTAAAATTTTGGTCGAATTTTATGATTTAAAAAATTAGGCATATCTCGTTTGAATAAAAAAACATATTACACAAAAACTTACATACAAGATATTGTAGAGTCGTAAGAATCAGCCAAATGCAAAGAAGCAAAAAGATACACAACCAACACTTAACATTCTGCATGTTAAAGGAGTATCTCAGAGAATAAGAAGACTAGGACAACGATACAACATCAATACGGTACTCAGCTCGAGAGATACCTTAAGAAGTCACTTAATGTAGACGAAACCAACAAGCCAAAAGGACAGGAAAAATTGCATCTACCGGATTCCCTGCGAATGTGGCCAGTCTTACATTGGTGAGACACTAAGGCCACTCGAAACGAGGATCAAGGAACACAGAAATAATATGCTAAAGGGAGGGACCGAAAAATCAGGTGCTGCTGACCATGACTGGACACTGGACAAAAGCTGAAATCCTGCATAAAGAGCCACACTCGCGGAAGAGGAAATTCAAGAAAGCTGCCACTATACTCCAGAACCCAGGTTTTTTCAGTGAGCCATCATTAGATATAAGAAATATCCGGTAACCTTTATTAAACAGATGTAATACCGTGCACGAACTGAACGCATGACTCCACCCATCTCAGTTATGCTCCAGTGCACCTAGCTAATATAAATAGAACTGTAGTTCTTGTATTTAGTATTCACCTGAAGATGATTGGAAATACTTACCAGTTAAAACGTTGTAAGGGGTATATACCCTATATTAGAATGACACGCAACCTCGACGAAGCCGACACCCTTTTATTTATTTGAGGAGCAGAGGCGTTTAAAACTGTGGTGACTAGTGTTTCACGAGACCAGACATCTCGCACTTTTTAAAAAGCTCTCGTCTTGTAGACCGAGACGAGAATGTTCGAAAATCTCGTCTTGCTAACATCTCCCAAGATGTTTTCTCGTTCTTGGAATATGACGTCATAATGGAACAAAGAAAATTAGAAAAATGTAATTTTAATTTTCCTGAAAGTGTTGCCACAAGCTTTTTATTATCGAGGTAGATGCCCGCAAGGTATGGGGTAGAAGTGGGTCGGTGAGGATAGTCTAATTAAAATGTTAAACTTTACATATTTCGTAGATGGGTAGTCAGATTTGAGGGGGTTTCTTCAATGTGAAGAGTTGTGGGGTAAATTTTGGATTGTAAAAGATTGAAGTCTTTTAGTCTAATATTAAGGGTTTTATCAGTGGCGGCTCGTGGTCTCAAAAAATGGTGAAGAGCCAGGTATAGTGCGAAAACATTGACTAAATTTACACTACTGAATTAACTGAAAAATAAAAACAAAACTTTTTAATCACACAGTAAATCACGTAAAAACGATGTTTATAACCGTAAGTTTCACGAAGCCTCAAAATAAATACCTTAAGATTAGGAGAACCAATGGTGCATACGACTGATCTATTTTTAAATAGCCATTCATGTTAATGCAAATTGTTACATGCTATCGCATGACTAACGTCATGTAACCATAGCAACGGTGAAAATCAAAGCCACTTGACTGTATGTTTGGGCGTTGGGTCTTCACTTGCTGCTTTGAGCTCACGGACACAGTCGGCTGGGGCGCGCAGAATTAACCGTTGCCCTATTATGCATAGCTACATTCGGATTAAATTAATTTTATTACTTCGAACATAATTATTTTTTAACGGCTAAAATGGTAGCTGTATTGGTACATTAATCTTTAATATTGTCAAAAAACTTTCCTCCTGGTTTAATTTTTTTTTTGGTGAAGAGTCCCTTCACCTACTTCACCTGACGAGCCGCCACTGGGTTTTATGCATTTAAAAAATTTGGAAGAAAAGATACGTTATTTTAGAAGTCACTTGATCAGAGTAGACATTTTGAGGAAGTGAGAAGAAATAGGTACTTTTCTTTTAGAAGTAACTTTTGATGTGAGGAATAATTTTAGGGAAACAGGGACTTTTTCGTTTGACTCAAGATTAAATAATATAATGCGGTATGAAATCTCTATTTGAATCGCTTAATTCAGAAATAATCTAACCCAATTTTTGCTACTATATAAGAACCTTAAAATAATAACAAATACAACAAGCGAAAATAATAAAAGCTTCTCTATCTTTACGTAACAAAAATAGTATTTTCGATAGATTGTATGGGGTTTGCTGCAAGTAATTTTTAATTTTCCTTAATTCTTTTATTCTTTTGCATATGGAGGGATGCCTGTACCCCTAAAACATCAGGGCTGACGTTTAGCGATCGAGAACTCTGTCGGGAATATTCGATTTATGCGACAATTTTCTGTCAAAATTTTGCGATTTTCATTTTTTTTGTGGTTTTGTGTACCTTTGGCAATGCCCAACGTCACAAAAATTCGGCATCTTTTGTAAAAAAATGAAAGACTAAAAAGATAACAATTTATAAAATGAGGCGGAACACCATAAGAAAATGTGATGTGATAACATTACCACAACAAATAAGGGACTACGTTCTATTTGAAAATATATTTGGTTGCTGTAAATTGAAAGTAATTATTTAATACCAAGAAAATGTTAAGGAGGGTAACAATTACTGAGGGCGCTTAGTCTGCCTTGCCTCCTTCGACGAGCCGCCACTGGTCTATATTTATACGCTATTGGCAACACCTGGGCAATAAAATAGACAAAATTAAAAATCGTTTGAAGTGTTTTGAATATTTTAATTTATATACATTTTAAATGTTTCTTTTCCCATTTTTTTTATTTCAATTGAATTGCTAAACTAAACGGAAATTATAATTAAACAACCCTCGGGCTTTCATCAAATAAGTTCTTTTTCATCAAAGGGTCTTTTCGATTCTCCATTACCTAATTAAAACGCAATTTTATGGAAATTTGGTATTGGTTTAATAATTTATCAAACGATTGCAAAATCCCTATACAGTAAAAGTGCAAAGAAAACAAACTCAAAGTTTGTTAAGCTAACTTTTAAGTAGGTACATACGTACTGAGATTTAAAATTAATAAAAAAAAATATTTGTTTTTTAATTTGGCTTATCTGTAAAAAAAATTAAAACGACTGCCATTAAAATTAATTTTTTCAAAATATTAAGCTATGTTATTTACTTTATTTATATAGGGTGATTCCTAAGTTGATACTTCTTTTTTAGCTGCGCATAGAAGGCATTAAAATAAATATTTTCAAATACCTTTTTTCAAAAAACCCAAAAATAAAGTACTTACATTCATTTACTATACTACAAATCATATACGGTTCTGCCTAACTTGCCCGTTGAATAGGATTGAGAAAACTTCTGGGTGTAGAGAAGAAACAACCGCACTTTTACGATACTCACAATAAATTAACACCAATTTATTAAAATTAATTTGCCAAAATAAATAACTGACGATCGATCCGTAAAATGAATGACTAACAATACAAAAAACGGAGAAAAACAGTATAAAGTAAAGGGCTACGTTTTGATTACCAGGCCCGCACTTAGATTTTTTACTTCTGTAACTCGGCTATTTTTAAGTTTTTTGAAAAAAGGTATTTGAAAATGTTGTTTATTTTAATGCTTTCTATACACAGCTAAAAAAGAAGTGCCAACTTAGGAATCACCCTGTATAGTTTATACTAGCTTCCAATTTAATAGGAGGGAAACGTCTTATCCAGTTACAACTTCAAGTTCACACAATGTCCTTGTCTGGGGGCTGTTTTACTAGAGCATGAATTATTTTAGGAAATTTTTTCGAGGTCGAGAATAATTTGAAAATTTCACGAGGCGTCAGCCGAGGGAAATTTTTTTCGCCGCTTGCGACAAGAAGTTCACTCGTTGCCAAAAGCCGTTGCTAACCTGTCGCCGGTAAATTACTTTCTTCGGTAAATGGTAGTTGCAAGCACTTCCAAAGTGATTAGTGTTTGATTACTTTTCCAAAGTGCTCGAAGCCCCCTTTTCGGGTGCTTTGCCCAGCTCTGCCTACCTCTACCTTACTGTTACTCTACCTTAACTTTGGGTGTGTAACGAAATAGGCCGGCCGGCCATTGTCTCTCCGGCAAATTCCGCCCGGCCGACTGAACGTGAGTAGGCTAGTTTAGCTTGTAAAGCAAGTTAATTCAAATGTCGCTATTAATTTGCGTACAGATAGATTTTTATTTCTTCTTTAAAGTTTTTTTTTGTATTTATAATTTGTGAATTAGAATATTACTATCTTTAATAATTCTATTTCTGTGATAAGTAATTTTTAATAGTTGGAGGTGCCATTTTGATACTATTTTTAATTTATAAATGTTATACCTTTTATATTTTGTAAAATACAGGGTATTATGAAAATTACTTATTACATTTAGATGGATGACTCCTTGAATGTCCTAAAGAGACACCTCACGCTTTATTCTTAATCAACCGTCTAAAAAGTTGGCTGACTCCTAAACTCAGCTCGTATACGCCACATGCCAATGGAAAAACCAATAATCATAAATTTGGCAATATGCAACTCTGTAATATCTCGGCTGATAGTAACGGCAAATTTGAACCTATCGAACTTTCAAGTTGTTTTAGCTTGATAAATGTGTACTCTGAATTTTAAATTATATGTATGCAGCAGTTAAAAACATTTATTTTATTTCCTCTAAACCTTCCTGACAAACTAATATAAGTATATTAGAATATTTGTATCCATTAAAAGTGTGTTAAAGATATTCTGTTATGCGAATACTTTTTTATACCCCAGCTTTTTTGACAAAAATGCACGATACAGATATTTATGTACGTACACCCATTGCCGAGCCATTATATTTACTCTTATTAAGTAAGTGTTGGACTCTCGAAAATGGCGTTATAACGTTAACGTTAACACGACCCGGCTCAACTCTCAGGCTCGGGATATTACAATTTTTCTGGGACTGTTAGGCTTTCCGGGCCTGACAGTTCTGTCGGGCTTGCCGGGCTTGCCGAACTTTTGTGGCCAGCCGGTTTTTCAGGTCAGCCTTGATTTGCTTATGTGCTTTTTTTTAAATATTTGTAAAATAATTTTCAAGCCTTAATAACTATTTTCGGGCCTGACGTGCCCGCCGGGTCTGCCGGGCTTGCCGGGCATATCGGGCTTGTCAAGCTTGCCGGACTGTTCGGTTTTGGTTGACGATCCGGATCGGGCCGCGTTAAAAAGTTGTAAAATGCAGCTATGGAACTGATGTGTAATAAATTTCCTTTATATTTACTTACACACTTACTTATTCTGTAACTAGTTCTGTTTTATACACTCAAATAAACTCGAATCTAGGGTGCCGATATAAACGCATCAGCCGGAGACCGGAGATTACTAGTAGCGTTTAACACGTTAAACAGAGAACACGCTATCCCCTACCTCCCACCTTCCATTCTTTAGAACACGCGGTCGAAGCAGGCACGGGAGCGATTGATACGTCGACACCGTCACACCACACACATATCCCCCCTTTTAGTTGGAATGTAGAAGTGGTTATGTGTCTCTTTTTAACTGAAGGTTTTGCCCATATGTGCCTTCTCTCTTGGTTGCATTAGAGATTTCGCACCCTAGATTCGAGTTTGCCAATAGTGTATACGTAATAGCCGATCCTATAAAATGAAATAATATTTTTAGTTAAGAACCAAAAGTCTAAAAATGTTTTTTTTTCCATTTACAGCAGTTCAAAATCTAAAATTTTGTAATTTATAAAACCAAATTTGGTACACATATAAGGTGATTCTCGGTGGATGGTACGTTAGACGTATATGACGAACCAGCTCAAAAATCGTTCTGAAAATTTGATCATTTACATAAACGGATATACTCTATTTATCTAAAATATTTTTAAGGATACAGTGTTGCCACTTCTACTAAAAATTAGTACCAACTTCAATATAAGTACGGTACAAGGGGCTTTTAATCCTAGTTGTGATATACAGGGTGGTTAAAAAATGCAGTTAAATTGGTTAGTTCAATAAGAATATTTTTTTAAAATGAAACACCCTGTATTGTAGATGATACGATTTTATTTATTTTATTTGGGCAGTGTGATAAAACTATCGTTAAAGCATGTATACAGTTTAATGAAATGTACCCAAATCTACCACGAATGAACCTCAGGAAAATTATACTATTTCAGGAATATGGTGGAAGATTTAGGCATATTTCATTAAACTTCATACATGTTCTAGAAATAATTTTATCGCACTGTCCAAATAAAATAACGTACACACATTCACAATGCTGCAAAAGTTTTTCATTTCAATTACCACGAGACATGGACACAGCCATTACAAGTATTTCCATATGAATACAATCTTCAATGTTTCAAGACCAACGTTAATATCTTTCTTCGCACACGCACCGCTCCCAGAGCGCCTTAAAGGATTTTTCCTACAGTGCAGGTGTTTTATCATAAAAAAAAAATAAAAATAACGAAAGTGGCATATTTATGTCAAACGAGAGTTGGTCATGGCACACTGAAATCCAAATGGAAATTAAAATGTCGAGATAGTTTTACAAATAATTGTCTATTATTTCAAAATTGTCTTTTTATAAGATGTTATCGCCTTCGATTATCTTAGTTAAGTCAAATTTAAAGCCCCCTATCAAGATACCTAGGTATAATAGTATATTAAAACATAAGTTTAATAAGACAACTTTTAGAGCACACGTTGGTTTAGGACACGAGCCGCGTAGCGGGGAGTGTCCTAATTAGACGAGTGCTCTAAAATTTGTCTTATGGAACGAATATTTTATAATACTTTTTCTATTTGGGTCATTTTTAAGGAAACTCAAATAAAAATGTAGTTAATAGTTTCCAGTCAAAATTTTTTTTTTTTTGATGTTGGCAACACTAACAGAAACAGAAAGTTGGTGTGGTCACAGAACAGAAAGTATGGTGCACAAAACACGGACTTTTAGTATGGTGTGCCATGAATTTCAAAACGGTATTGTGTTGTTACCAACAGAAAGAAAATAAAAAATGCGTGTTTAAAATGAATAAAATAATTGCTTATGCAACCCAATGGAAACCCATAATGAAGACTTTATGGTTCCCAAATAGAAAAAAATCATTTGAAATGGCTAACATGAATTTTTGGTGAAAAATAAGGTTATTTGAAAATAATTCGAAAACGAATAAATATATCAAATCGTGGTTGCCGCCAAAATGTAAGTATTTTTATACTTTTCAAATATATTATACAAAAAGTTTACCGTTCCATTTTCTTTTTATTGAAAATTAGGAAATACTGAAACTTTCATACATACCGCCCGTACAACAAAATACGAATAGGCGACCATCAGCAATGTTTCTTTCTTATTTGGCATAAAATTATCTTTTAAACGAGCCCCATTTTATTAAAATTGTATAAAAGATGTCAAAGATACAGAACATTTAGTTAACTTATTTACCAGCTTCCACCACACTTAATTATTGGAGATACAAAAAAATCCTTAGGAACAAACTGCAAATTCAAAGAAGTAGTCCATTTCTCAAAGAGACTTTATTTAATTTTTAAAAAAATGGGGAAACTCAAAGTCGAAAGTCTCAATCATGCATTAAAATTTAATAACTTCGTTACATGTTTCGCCCTAACATATGGGCATCATCAGACCTAAAAACTATACAAATACAGTAACCAATTAAAAATATAAAATCTCTTCCTACCTAACATTCAGAATAAAAACAAAAAACAAAAATTAAAATTAACACATCGTATAAATGACTTTACAAATAAAGTGACAGACTATTTGGTCAATAACCCAAAACAACAAGAGTAGTAGGGTAAGGGATTCGGTTGTCATTTGATTTAAATAAATCGCCCATGTTCTTAAAACCTGCATAAAACTTTAAGAAGAAGAGACAAGTGTCAAGGATAACATTTAGCACGCATGAAAAAGAAAAGAAAAATATAAGGTTAAGTATATTTACCAACTAATTGTTTATATTATTAAAAATAAAATAGGGTTCAAAATTAAAGACGTCGTTAACACAGGTAAGGACCGGACTCTTTTTTGCCTTAGTGATTTCAAGTTTTTCTAACAAATCCAACTTCTTGCTTTTATGGCATTCGTGAATAACATTTATATTTTCAGGTACTGAGAATCGATGTTTGGATTCCAATAAATGGTTAGCAAAGGCGGATTTTGTGTTAGTTATATCAGTATTTTGGTATTTATTCACAAAACTAAGGTGTTCCTGAACTCTTGTTGATATCCTTCTACCTGACTGTCCCACATATACAGCCGAGCAATCACCGCAATGTAAAGAATAAACACCGGACTTAGCAAGGGGATCGACCTTGTCTTTTGTTTTAACTATATTTTGTTTAAGAGTATTAGTGGTTTTAAATGCTATTGATATTTTGTGAGGTTTAAAAATTTTACCCAATTGTTCAGAAATTATGCCAAAATAAGTTAATGATCTGTAGTTATTACTTACCACCTTAGTACTAGAGTGTAAGATATTATAAGATAGTTTATATTTGTTTAGAAATTTGTAATAAAGTTTATTAATTGTTTTCAATGGAAATCCATTGTTTACAGCTATTTGTTTTATTATTTCTAGTTCCTTATTAAAAGCATTTTTTGATAACGGTAATTTAAATAACCTATAAAAGAATGAACTGAATGCTGAAAATTTATGTGAAAACGGTGAGTTTGATGTGAATTGAATTAGGTTATCAGTTGATGTCGGCTTTCTATAGACTTCGAAGTCGATTTTGTTATTATTTCTAAATAGAAGGAGATCAAGGAAAGGTAACTTGCCTTCTTTCTCTACCTCGAGTGTAAAAGTAATATTAGGATGTAAATTATTGACAAAATTTAGAAACTGCTTCAATTCATCATCACTTCCGTTCCACACAATACAAATATCGTCCACGTACCGTTTGTAAGCCAACAAGAAACCCGAAAAGTTACTATTCATTATTACATTTTCCAGACCATTCATAAAAACCTCGCTAAGAAATGGAGAAAGGCAAGAACCCATTGCTAAACCCGTTTTCTGTCTAAAATACTTGTTATTAAATTGAAAAAAGTTCTGTTCCAGAACTGTTTTCAACAACAATATGAGATCTGAAATTAACAAATAAGGAAGTCCCCCGTTCACCAGCAAACCCTCAACCAAATCAATGCAGTCTGAAGGAGGGATGCTAGGAAACAAGTTCCTGACATCCAACGAAATCAATCTGGCCCCAGGAGGGACTTCAATATTTTTCATATAATTAGAAAAATCTACCGAATTCTTAGTTGAAAAATTGTTGCTAAATCCAGTGACATCTCTCAGTATGGCGTTGAGCCAGGCAGAAATATTATAACAAGGAGAGCCAACAAAAGAAACTACAGGCCTTATGGGCGTGCCCTCCTTGTGTACCTTAGGTAATCCATACAGTAAAGGTGTTTTGGGATTCATGGGATATAGTTTTTGTTTTGATGAATCGAAGTACTCCAAGGTAGTAAGTGTTTTGTCTAAAATGGTTTTGACTTTATTAAAATAGGCAATTGTGGGGTCTCTATAAATTAGTTCAAAGTCATCAGAATGTAAGAAGTCCATAACCTTACCTATGTAGTCGGTTCTTCTCATTATTACCAAGCAAGATCCCTTGTCTGCCTTTGTCATAATTAAGTCATGAGTTCTTATCTTTTCATTTAAAGATTTAAGGTGGGTATTATTATAGTTATATGTTTTTTTTTGAGTAGTGTTGGAATTGAGAAAACTAATGATTTGTGCCCTCAGAATATTCTTATTAGAGATGTCAGTTGTTTGAATTATATTCTCCGCTTCAACCGCCAACATTTCCTTGACACTTGTGTTAATATTATTTGAAAAATTGAATTTTAAGTTTAAAGAGAGTATATGTTCTTCTTGCTTAGTGAAAGTAACATCTGTTAAATTTAAAAATCTATTATGAAATTTGAACTTGGAATTAACCAAATTTATTCTGTACTGTGTATTATCATTCTTTAAAAGATTATTTTTCTGTTGGGTTTTTAAATTATAAAGTTTTTTGCTCAATCTATGATATGTTGTTTCACCGAACAGTTGTACCTCATCCCTAAACCTACCGTCAAAAATCACAAACTCCACAAACGAACAAACATGAGTCAAAGTCAAATACAAGTATTTCAGTTTTGAATTGACAGCATTCCAATTTCTATAATGATGCTTAATTTCCTCTTTAATCCAAATGATCTTGGCAGAATCCAATGCAATTTTAGAAGAAGATGTCTTCGATCTACACCTCAACGATATGAATTTCGGTGTTAAATGGAATGTTAGGCACTGTTGAAGAAACCAGATTTTCAACAGGAGGTTCTTCCTTGAAATTAGGTTTTTCTTGTATAGCTGGACTAGTTTGGCCTGACTGGCATTTTCAAATTCAAAGAAGTAGTCCATTTCTCAAAGAGACTTTATTTAATTTTTAAAAAAATGGGGAAACTCAAAGTCGAAAGTCTCAATCATGCATTAAAATTTAATAACTTCGTTTTTAGACAGAAAACGGGTTTAGCAATGGGTTCTTGCCTTTCTCCATTTCTTAGCGAGGTTTTTATGAATGGTCTGGAAAATGTAATAATGAATAGTAACTTTTCGGGTTTCTTGTTGGCTTACAAACGGTACGTGGACGATATTTGTATTGTGTGGAACGGAAGTGATGATGAATTGAAGCAGTTTCTAAATTTTGTCAATAATTTACATCCTAATATTACTTTTACACTCGAGGTAGAGAAAGAAGGCAAGTTACCTTTCCTTGATCTCCTTCTATTTAGAAATAATAACAAAATCGACTTCGAAGTCTATAGAAAGCCGACATCAACTGATAACCTAATTCAATTCACATCAAACTCACCGTTTTCACATAAATTTTCAGCATTCAGTTCATTCTTTTATAGGTTATTTAAATTACCGTTATCAAAAAATGCTTTTAATAAGGAACTAGAAATAATAAAACAAATAGCTGTAAACAATGGATTTCCATTGAAAACAATTAATAAACTTTATTACAAATTTCTAAACAAATATAAACTATCTTATAATATCTTACACTCTAGTACTAAGGTGGTAAGTAATAACTACAGATCATTAACTTATTTTGGCATAATTTCTGAACAATTGGGTAAAATTTTTAAACCTCACAAAATATCAATAGCATTTAAAACCACTAATACTCTTAAACAAAATATAGTTAAAACAAAAGACAAGGTCGATCCCCTTGCTAAGTCCGGTGTTTATTCTTTACATTGCGGTGATTGCTCGGCTGTATATGTGGGACAGTCAGGTAGAAGGATATCAACAAGAGTTCAGGAACACCTTAGTTTTGTGAATAAATACCAAAATACTGATATAACTAACACAAAATCCGCCTTTGCTAACCATTTATTGGAATCCAAACATCGATTCTCAGTACCTGAAAATATAAATGTTATTCACGAATGCCATAAAAGCAAGAAGTTGGATTTGTTAGAAAAACTTGAAATCACTAAGGCAAAAAAGAGTCCGGTCCTTACCTGTGTTAACGACGTCTTTAATTTTGAACCCTATTTTATTTTTAATAATATAAACAATTAGTTGGTAAATATACTTAACCTTATATTTTTCTTTTCTTTTTCATGCGTGCTAAATGTTATCCTTGACACTTGTCTCTTCTTCTTAAAGTTTTATGCAGGTTTTAAGAACATGGGCGATTTATTTAAATCAAATGACAACCGAATCCCTTACCCTACTACTCTTGTTGTTTTGGGTTATTGACCAAATAGTCTGTCACTTTATTTGTAAAGTCATTTATACGATGTGTTAATTTTAATTTTTGTTTTTTGTTTTTATTCTGAATGTTAGGTAGGAAGAGATTTTATATTTTTAATTGGTTACTGTATTTGTATAGTTTTTAGGTCTGATGATGCCCATATGTTAGGGCGAAACATGTAACGAAGTTATTAAATTTTAATGCATGATTGAGACTTTCGACTTTGAGTTTCCCCATTTTTTTAAAAATTAAATAAAGTCTCTTTGAGAAATGGACTACTTCTTTGAATTTGAAAATGCCAGTCAGGCCAAACTAGTCCAGCTATACAAGAAAAACCTAATTTCAAGGAAGAACCTCCTGTTGAAAATCTGGTTTCTTCAACAGTGCCTAACATTCCATTTAACACCGAAATTCATATCGTTGAGGTGTAGATCGAAGACATCTTCTTCTAAAATTGCATTGGATTCTGCCAAGATCATTTGGATTAAAGAGGAAATTAAGCATCATTATAGAAATTTGAATGCTGTCAATTCAAAACTGAAATACTTGTATTTGACTTTGACTCATGTTTGTTCGTTTGTGGAGTTTGTGATTTTTGACGGTAGGTTTAGGGATGAGGTACAACTGTTCGGTGAAACAACATATCATAGATTGAGCAAAAAACTTTATAATTTAAAAACCCAACAGAAAAATAATCTTTTAAAGAATGATAATACACAGTACAGAATAAATTTGGTTAATTCCAAGTTCAAATTTCATAATAGATTTTTAAATTTAACAGATGTTACTTTCACTAAGCAAGAAGAACATATACTCTCTTTAAACTTAAAATTCAATTTTTCAAATAATATTAACACAAGTGTCAAGGAAATGTTGGCGGTTGAAGCGGAGAATATAATTCAAACAACTGACATCTCTAATAAGAATATTCTGAGGGCACAAATCATTAGTTTTCTCAATTCCAACACTACTCACAAAAAAACATATAACTATAATAATACCCACCTTAAATCTTTAAATGAAAAGATAAGAACTCATGACTTAATTATGACAAAGGCAGACAAGGGATCTTGCTTGGTAATAATGAGAAGAACCGACTACATAGGTAAGGTTATGGACTTCTTACATTCTGATGACTTTGAACTAATTTATAGAGACCCCACAATTGCCTATTTTAATAAAGTCAAAACCATTTTAGACAAAACACTTACTACCTTGGAGTACTTCGATTCATCAAAACAAAAACTATATCCCATGAATCCCAAAACACCTTTACTGTATGGATTACCTAAGGTACACAAGGAGGGCACGCCCATAAGGCCTGTAGTTTCTTTTGTTGGCTCTCCTTGTTATAATATTTCTGCCTGGCTCAACGCCATACTGAGAGATGTCACTGGATTTAGCAACAATTTTTCAACTAAGAATTCGGTAGATTTTTCTAATTATATGAAAAATATTGAAGTCCCTCCTGGGGCCAGATTGATTTCGTTGGATGTCAGGAACTTGTTTCCTAGCATCCCTCCTTCAGACTGCATTGATTTGGTTGAGGGTTTGCTGGTGAACGGGGGACTTCCTTATTTGTTAATTTCAGATCTCATATTGTTGTTGAAAACAGTTCTGGAACAGAACTTTTTTCAATTTAATAACAAGTATTTTAGACAGAAAACGGGTTTAGCAATGGGTTCTTGCCTTTCTCCATTTCTTAGCGAGGTTTTTATGAATGGTCTGGAAAATGTAATAATGAATAGTAACTTTTCGGGTCTCTTGTTGGCTTACAAACGGTACGTGGACGATATTTGTATTGTGTGGAACGGAAGTGATGATGAATTGAAGCAGTTTCTAAATTTTGTCAATAATTTACATCCTAATATTACTTTTACACTCGAGGTAGAGAAAGAAGGCAAGTTACCTTTCCTTGATCTCCTTCTATTTAGAAATAATAACAAAATCGACTTCGAAGTCTATAGAAAGCCGACATCAACTGATAACCTAATTCAATTCACATCAAACTCACCGTTTTCACATAAATTTTCAGCATTCAGTTCATTCTTTTATAGGTTATTTAAATTACCGTTATCAAAAAATGCTTTTAATAAGGAACTAGAAATAATAAAACAAATAGCTGTAAACAATGGATTTCCATTGAAAACAATTAATAAACTTTATTACAAATTTCTAAACAAATATAAACTATCTTATAATATCTTACACTCTAGTACTAAGGTGGTAAGTAATAACTACAGATCATTAACTTATTTTGGCATAATTTCTGAACAATTGGGTAAAATTTTTAAACCTCACAAAATATCAATAGCATTTAAAACCACTAATACTCTTAAACAAAATATAGTTAAAACAAAAGACAAGGTCGATCCCCTTGCTAAGTCCGGTGTTTATTCTTTACATTGCGGTGATTGCTCGGCTGTATATGTGGGACAGTCAGGTAGAAGGATATCAACAAGAGTTCAGGAACACCTTAGTTTTGTGAATAAATACCAAAATACTGATATAACTAACACAAAATCCGCCTTTGCTAACCATTTATTGGAATCCAAACATCGATTCTCAGTACCTGAAAATATAAATGTTATTCACGAATGCCATAAAAGCAAGAAGTTGGATTTGTTAGAAAAACTTGAAATCACTAAGGCAAAAAAGAGTCCGGTCCTTACCTGTGTTAACGACGTCTTTAATTTTGAACCCTATTTTATTTTTAATAATATAAACAATTAGTTGGTAAATATACTTAACCTTATATTTTTCTTTTCTTTTTCATGCGTGCTAAATGTTATCCTTGACACTTGTCTCTTCTTCTTAAAGTTTTATGCAGGTTTTAAGAACATGGGCGATTTATTTAAATCAAATGACAACCGAATCCCTTACCCTACTACTCTTGTTGTTTTGGGTTATTGACCAAATAGTCTGTCACTTTATTTGTAAAGTCATTTATACGATGTGTTAATTTTAATTTTTGTTTTTTGTTTTTATTCTGAATGTTAGGTAGGAAGAGATTTTATATTTTTAATTGGTTACTGTATTTGTATAGTTTTTAGGTCTGATGATGCCCATATGTTAGGGCGAAACATGTAACGAAGTTATTAAATTTTAATGCATGATTGAGACTTTCGACTTTGAGTTTCCCCATTTTTTTAAAAACAAACTGCAGCCAGAATTGATTGGCTTTCTATTCTCGATTACAAAATAATACCTTAATAAATAAAATAACTTAAATTTTGTATTTTGTCCCGTCAGTTACGCCCTCTAGCGTCAATCGTACAACTTTAAAAATAATTTCCAGTATTGTCATTTTGCCGGTTTACCTATAAAACTGCATGATCAATACTTTTCGAGATACAGCAGCTGGCCGACCTTAGCGGGACACCCGGTATATTAATGATATTAAAAAATAATGAATCTATAATGTAAACATTTACTGAATCTTTAAGTATATTTTATTAAAAATATATAAGAAAAAAATATCAAGGTCGTTCTGGTAATTTTACGGTACTTTACGTGGCTCTATTTGTGACCAACAGAAAAAAACTTTAAGTAGCTTGTTTTCAAAACTTGACATGTCCACTCTTGCCTATTTTTCAAAAAGCGGGTATAGGGTATAAAAATAGATAAACATAATGTTACGCCACTGCTTTTTCTCAAGATAACTTTTGTTCTTAACATCACCTAAGAATTTACACCGTTAAGGATCAGCATCTTATTCTGAAACACCCGATATATTAAAATATTATGCAAAACTTTTAAGAAAAACAAAACGATATGTTAGGTTTTATTCAACTTTCACACCTTTAAACTTATCAATTTTTGCTCAAAAAGTATGGAGTTGTTAAGTTTTGACCTAATATTGTGATGGACTTGATAATTTTTAATAAACAAATATTGAATATTATAGAAATAATTATTTTATTTGAGAACTGAAGTGAACTAAAGATACTACAAACTGAAAAACTTTAAATATGAAGTATGGATTCTTCTTCTAAACACTCACAAACTTCTTGGTCTTGGGTTTGATCTCTTTCAGAAAACAGCTGATCGACTACTAAATTGACGGAATAATGTGTTCAAAACTGAACAAGTCCATAATCATCTTGTTTCGACTGCCATCTGAAATATTAACAGCAATTTTTCAGTTCACATAAATCGTTTACTATGGTAACTATTAAATTAGGTTTGGCTACTCATGAACATATGGCACTACGAGTGTAAAAGACAGCAAGTAAAAATGGAATTAATAATGATAGGACTCATTTGGTTTTGCAGTAAACAAAGAATAACCCTAATAAGAATCAATGGGACTTATTCACTTTTGTTTTAAAGGTTTAAAAGGTTCCAATTTTCACCTGTCGGTAATTTGTTCAGTTTTGCAGCGAATGCTTGTCTTCCGATTATAATAACTAGGAGTTTTGTCAAAAAACTTTTATAAAGAGTCGATTTAGCTTAGCATTTTGTAACAAAATTCGATCCTAACTCATTTTTGACCTATAGTGGAGTTCAGTTTTGCAAACAAGCTGCCAAGTTATTTTTTGTTGCAACGGGTGCTGTATTGTGAAAAGTATATTCAGGAAAGGAATATTTTTTAATTTCCCATTAAAAATATTTCAATTTCTGACTGTTCTCAAACCGGTAAAGTAGCAGTTTTTCACTTTTTGATACCCTCCCCCCCTCCCTCCCCCAAATGCATTACCTAATTTGTAAATATCCCCTTATGACCTAATTGAACATAAATTAATAATACTCGAATCTCTACTAATAGGGACCTCATGGCTTGCAACTTCCAATAAAGTTGGGCATATTTCGATGTTTTTTCCTAACAAGATGGCTCTTTTCGAACTCCTATTAATTAATTAAAACTCAATTTAAAGGCAATTGGGTATCGACCTCATAATTTACGGCCTACGCGACGTTCAAACCCTACCATAGTGTAGTGGTGTTGGCCGTTTGCGCACCGCTGTTACTTGAGTTAAATGAATGTGTTCCGGAAGATAAACAAAATTGTATTTAGAAATATATATAAATTTTTTAGACAGTAAATGTTTTTTTAAATGCTGTTAAATACAAGAGATGCTAGAACAATTTTCTTTCTAACAAAGAAGCAGAAGTGTCCGTTTGATGAGCTCATCTCTCTTACCAATAATCGCCAACATTTACATTGAATGGTTTGAATTTGAAGCAATAAAACAAGCAAAAATAAAACCACTAACGTGGCTGAGATATGTGGACGACACCCTTTATTATTTGGATTGAAAACGATAACGAACTTGGGGAATTCCTACATCACATTAATAGCCTGACACCGACAATTAAATTCACCACGAAGAGAGAAGAAAACAATCAATTACCTTTCCTACATGTCAACGTAAAGAAAGGTGGCAACATCATCCAAACTTCAGTGTACAGGAAACCTACGCGTACAGGTCAATATCTCAATTACACTTCAAATCATTCAAACAGCACAAAATATGGCATAGTTAGAACGCTTGTGGATAGAGAAATTACCATATGTAACTCAAATGTAGCCTTCAAAGAAAAAACTAATCAAGACCGACCTCAACAAAAATGGCTACCCCATGCATTTAGTTGATAAACTATTGGAAAATTGCAAGAATCGGCCAAATACACAAAAGAAGCAAATAGAGTCACAATCAACACTCAACATTTCGTATGTCAAAGGAGTATCTGAGAGAATTAGAAGACTAGGACAACAATACAACATCAATACGGTATTCAGCTCGAAAGACACTTTAACGACGAAGACGAAACCAACAAGTGAAAAAGATAGGAAAAACTGTATCTACCAGATTCCCTGTAAATGTGGCCGATCTTACATTGGTGAGACTCTAAGGCTACTTGAAACTAAAATCAAGGAACACAAAAACAACACGCTTAAAGAATAAACTGAAAAATCAGGTGCAGCTGACCATGCCTGGACACACGGTCATCACATCAAGTGGATAGATGCTCAAATCCTGCATAAGCATCATACTGGAGGAAGTTCAAGGAAGCTGCTACCATATACCAGAACCCAGATTGTTTTAGTAAGCCCTCATTAGATATACCTAAGAAATATCTGGAAACCTTTGTTAAGTAGATGTAAACTTAAAATACCGCACACGAACATGACTGACCCATCTCAGTTATGCTCCAGTGCATATAGCTAGTATAAATAGAGCTGTTTACTTATTTAGTATTTACCTGAAGACGACTGGAGATACTTATCAGTTGAAACGTTGTAATGTGTTAGTAGGTTATATGGTTACGACGTCAACGATGGGTAGTAATTTCGTTGTCACCCGGTATATATCAGTAGAGGAATTTTCTTTTATTTTGTAAGATTCATATTTAGATGCGTTCCACCATATCAATAAGACTGGGATCCGATAAAAAGAAAATGGTACAAGTAATAAAAGTAAACCGCTAGAAAAATATAGCACGTGGGGACATTTCGTGTCGATGTTGACACGACTTTGAAATAATAAAAATGTATCTTTAATGTATTTTTGGGAATCTCCAATAGACTGCTTAAATAGTAGACAACTCTTCTTTCCTTTCGTCGAATCCTAGCTTTACTGATGAGCATGATATGCCAAAATGGAAAGAATAGATCGGATAAAATGAAAGGAAAAACTGTATTTTGAAGCCTGCTTTTTTTACTAACTCCTCTACTTATTGTAGTATTGAAACAATAAAAGAATGCACTAGTAAAATACTATTTAATAATACCAAATTAGTTTAAAACGTCACGTGAAACATCAGGCTGCCACTGGTCTAGAACTATTTATTAAACTGCAGCGCGCTAAGGTACTATTTCCCGGGTAAGAGCAGTTATGTTAATTTTATTTACCCTTTAATAGCCACTTTTTAGAAGGTGCACATTTTATCACAAAATTAAACAAAAAAGCGTTTTAACCCGTTTGCCAAAGTAATTTATTACTTCCCCTTTTTAGTTACACATGGGCGGTAATTTAGTTTAAAAATAAAAATAATATTTAAATTATAACTTATTTGAGCTGGGCTACATTCTTGGTGAAACGAAATCTCTATTATATGAAAAATAAAACAGGTTTAATGACAAATTCTATCTACAAAAAGAAGGACTGCCAATGGGTTCTCCTTTATCACCATTGCTAACCGAACTTTTTATGACATATTTCGAAAACAAATTATTTAATGTAAAAAATCCACTTATTAAAAATATATATTTTTGGCGCAGTTATGTCGATGACGTGTTCTGTGTGTGGACCGGTACGGACCGGCATCTACACCAATTTCTTAATTTACTTAATAGCATAAATAAAAACATTCAATTTACCATAGAAAAAGAAATAGATCACCAAATTAACTTCTTAGACCTCACAATAAAAAATCACAACAATCAATTAATCTACAACATTTATAGAAAACCAACTAAGACCTCACAATAAAAAATCACAACAATCAATTAATCTACAACATTTATAGAAAACCAACTACCACCGATATAGTCATACCCGCGGACTATAGACATATCCTTTACAAACTAAACTAGCTGCATTCAATAGCATGGTACATAGATTAGTAAATATTCCTCTTTCAAATATTGATTATCAAAATGAACTAAATGTTATAAAAACAATTGCTACAAATAACGAATACACAACAAAAACTATAGATAAAATAATCAAGAAAAAACTAAGACAAACGACACAAAAACTTCTCTACCGGGGACACCCCACTCCAACAAATCAAAAATACAGCAAAATCAGGTATACAGGACACACAAGCCAAAATATCTCCAAAAAACTTAAAAATCATAATATGATCCCCATACAAGTTAACAAAAACAACTTAAATAAACACTTTTTCAATGCTTATATAGAAACCAAGAACAAACTTTCACAAAGTGGGGTCTACCAAATACAATGCGATAACTGTGATGCAATCTACATTGGACAAACAGGCAGAAATTTCAACACTAGGCTTAAAGAACACAAAACATCTATTTAAAAAAACAAAAACAAAACAGGAATAGCGGATCACTGCATACAGAATAACCATACAATTTCCAACAAAATATAACCTATATACATACAAAACAAAAGCAAAAAACTAAACCTATTAGAAACAATTGCTATTAAAAAAGCCATAAAAACAAAGGTAATGTTGTCAATAATCAAACCGAAATACCTTCAAGTGCTAATCTCATCCTTAATAGCACACTCATTTAAATATTTATTTGTACCTTAAAATTAAAATAGACTTCTAACAATGTATACCCTAATTTTAATTTTATTACATACCCATCTGTTAAAACTAAAGACCATTGTTAGGTCACGTAGAATTTTTAAAAATAATTATTCTTCTTGTAAACCTTAATTTTAATGTTATTACTTACTTAAGATATGCTCTCTTAAACTAAAATATTAGCATGTTTCTGTCACTTCCGATTATATTGGAAGTAGCTTCAACTGTCATTTTTTAAATAGAATATAGAATTTTTTATTATATGTTTGGTTCTTGCTTTAAATTTTAATTAAATTTTATGGAACACATTTTTTACCTAAGTCTACTCATTTCTGAGATATTTTGTAATTATTTCGTAAATGCATAGCGATGAAATTATCCGTATATATTTTTTTACCTTAGCTCCTGGACTAAAATTTGTTGGTTTTTGTATAGTTAAAGAATCAGCAAATCTTAAAAAATAATTAAACTTGGCATAAAATATACAGGGAGGTCACATTTAAGGGCTCATTGTAAAAAACTTTAAACATTAAAAATTTCTTATTTTACATTGAACACCCTGCATATTCTGCGCCTTAAAATTGCTAAAACCTTTTTTATACCTACCTATATCAACGCGTTTACTTAGAATATCAAACTTTTTTAAATAAGATTTTTTCAAACTTGCCATCAAAACAAATAATGTACATGGATACTCCATAGTCAATTTGTCAATGATACAAAATTTTTAAAATGTATAGATAACTCATATCAGCTTCTGGCAAATTACCATAGAAACATACATTTAAATACATTCAATAATAGTGACATTTTGCCAAACAACAAAATCCCGCTAAACAATATTTCAAACGCAAATTTCGCTGAATCCACACAAAAAATTTTGTGTCGAGATCTTAGCGTGTGAAAAATTGATTAGCGGGATTTTGTTGGTTGACAAAATGTCACCATTCTCAGTTGTTTTAGAGGAAATGTAACAAATCTGATGCACACCCAAAAACAATAATGTATTTTGTTTATGCATTAGATTCTCAAAAAATGTTAACATTTACTATCTTTCAATTTGAAGTTCTAGAGAATATTTTATGATCTTAAATTTAAAAGGAAACGTGACTTATTAAGTGCCAATAAAAAAAATAAAATTTTGTACTACGCCACTGTGATTCCGCTTTCTTTCATCATCCCTTGGCAAGTATTTTTCACCCATGAAGTTAATGTAAATTTTTTCACTCTACAAGACAAATTTTTGAGGCCCTAAAGATTTATTGCCCATGATAAGTCCCTCATTATCTCTGCGGCCCGACAAAGTGTTTTGTCGGACAGGGGCAAACGGCAGCTATTTTGTCAAAATATCGTGCGTGTTCTATTCAATTTTTTTAGATATTATGTATAAAGAGCATGTCGGATCATATTATCGCTAATAATTATTGATACAAGATTTTTGTTATTGCAGAGCGATAAGATTTATAGGTTTCATCAATTTACTCCATAGGCATAAATCATGAAACTATACTACAAGTATAAAATTACTGTCAATGACTCATCGCTTTTATATCGGGAGCAGCGGGTTGTGCGAAGCCAGAGGAAAAAAATCCATTAAAATAAATATTCTGTTTCATTTAAAATATCAAAAATAAACTGGAATTGTTTCACCTAACTTCGTACCTAACTCTATATGACAGTTATGAACTACTGACAGTAATTTTGAATTATATATGGATATTGTGGTTGGACTTATATCGTCTTATATTTTTATAAAACATTTCTATTTCGTAACTATTAACAAATAAAAATGTTTGTTCTAAAAGCAGAACGGAGTTATACATAGTTTAAAAAATCATTTTGAATGGCTTGTTCTAATAGGTTGGTAGAGTAACGGCCACAAAAACAATATAGGATTATCTAAATTCGACATTCCCTTTAATCTTTCAATAAGGATAGTTATACTTTTGGTATCATCTTCGTAAAATATTACATCGGTTCTATTTTAAATGATTTCTTTATATTGTGTAAGTCATGATTTTTACCCAAGTCCTTCACGATTTGGTAATTATTATTTCCCTGAGACATTTTTCCTGCTATTTGTGTTCGTTCATCCTGGTTCATTCTCATTCTTCCCACTTCCAGCTTATACCCTACGTGGGTGGATATATAATGAACCATAATGTCACCTGAAAATAAAAAATACAATCGTTATGAACAGACACCCATTTCCAATAAATAAAAAAAATAAAGAAAAAAATATTGAAATAAAATTTTTAAAATTTATTTAAATTAGGCTTCATTACTTGTCTTTTTAGTTGGCAGTGAACTTGTGAAAAAGAGAATAAAAACAATTTAAAAAAAAAACTAATTTCGTTGGCAAATCCATGGACTAAATTACACTGTAACATATTTATCAAATGGGGTAATTTCCTATATTTACACAAAATCACTTTGAATATATTTATCTTTTTCACGATTGGAGAATAACAGACAAAAAGCGATATATTTATTAGCAAGAATGAAAAAATGAAGTTATTTTTCTCAACCATAGCTAGTTTGATTAAAAAGTTCTGCTAAAATGCACTGAAGAAAAAAAGGCTTGTCGGTTTTTTTTCTGCTTACGTGAGAATTATACCTCCGAAAGTACAACAACATAGCATAGCTGTATAATTCAATTTATACAGGTAAAAACGGCTTTTGTGCATTAATTTAAACTTTTAACATTCGCTATGGTAAAGTTTTTTAAAATAATCGCCAATTTACTAGCTAGCAACACTGTTAATGTGGAGAGAGAAGTGGCTATCCTTTGAATTAACATAACCTTAAAACCGTTAGTAAAATGAAACTAATTTTTTTCTAGACATTTTATAATTTCGTCTGTTTTATCTGATTTTATGTACTCATCTTCATTTTCCACCATTTAAGGAAGATTTACCAGTTATTTTTTTATATCCGTTGCGTATAATAAAAGTTTTAAGATCGATCGGGGTTGGACCGCAATTCAAAATATACTGGAAAATATCGCCGTGGACAAATATTTGCACGGGCAAAGAACCAATCAAGGTTAGTAACAAATGTTAATTTTGTAGGTATACGGGGTGCTACAAATTCGTGTGCGTACAAGGGGATCTCGGAACCGGTAAGAGATACGAAGATGGTTAAATTGAGGCGCAAAGTTACCTCAAAAGTTTTGGGGCTTAATAATTTGGTGAAAGAAAACTGAAATTATTCCGAGTACCTTCGGAGATATCCGAAAAAAAAACCGAAATTTGGACATTTGGTTTTTAATTTCTTGTGCATTTATTTTTAACGTGAGAAGAAAACAAAAACCACTCTCTTAATGTCGTTTTTTATGTTCTACAAGATAACGTTATTAGTTTTCAAATTCGACGTTTTGTTTTTTAAATACCAACCTCAAGTCAATTTTTTCTAATACGGATCTGGAATTTTAAAAACAGTTTAAGGGACATCTAAGCTTTAGAAATTTATTACAATATAAATATTTCTAAAATTTTAAGGTTTGTCATCAAATAACATTGTCATGAATATTTCAAATTAACTTTACTTTACTATTACGGCCCTGGCAATTATTCTTAGGATTACTTAAATATTAAATTACATTACAGGAAATGATGGTGTATAGGTGTTTATTATTTAAAAACAATTAATGCTTCCGAGTGAAAAAAGGTTACTGGTGTGTTAGTCTAATTATGTTACTGTTATGCGCTTATTTTTGATTCAAAAGCAATTTCAATTTTTTTTACTATTTATAAGGTCTTATAAGGTTTTAGGCGAAACATGTAACAAAAATAAACAGACAGATAAATATTTATCGCTGAGACTTCGGGTCTTTTTTCTCACAAAATGTCATCCTCTCTGAGTAAAAATGGACGGATTGTTCAAATCAGAATTTTTTTTTTTAGTTTGGCTCTAATTGTTCAGGGCCGTAATGATATAAAAAGATAATTTGAAAAAATGTGTTATTAGATGACAAAATGTTAAAATTTCCAAAACTTTTAAATTTTATTACATTTCTAAAGCTTAAAAGTCCCCAACACTGTATTTAAAATTCTAGGTCCGTATTAAAAAAAATTAACTTGAGGTTGGTATCTAAAGAGCGAAACGTTGAATTTGAAAACTAAAAACGCCATCTTGTAGGACATAAAAACGGCTATAAATAGTGTTTTTTGCTTTCTTCTTACGTCACAAATAAACGCGCAAAAAATTAAAACCCTAAACTAAAAATTTCGTTTTTTTTCGGATATCTCCGAAAATATTCGGAATAGTTAGAATTTTCTTTCACCAAATTATTTAGCCCCAAAATACGCAACTTAGCCTTAATATAGTCATCTTCGTATCTCTTACCGCTTTGGAAATCCCCGCGTACGCACACGAATTTGTAGCACCCTGTATAGTACATTTTATGCATTAAACCTTGTACTTATTGTCTAGAAATGAATAGAAAACTGGAGATTTTTGAAATAAGAAAGTACATCTGTGCACACATCTTTAGGTCGGCCAGAATATAACAATAGTTCGGTAGAAATACATTTTGGTACCTTCAATATTCGCACTATTTCGTGAACTCTTTAGAAAAAAATTCCTCTGGTGAAAAAAACTCAATAATTTGCTTACCTAGTTCTTTTTTGTAATTCTGCCTAAGAATAATCGCAATTTAACACGGCAAATGTTAGAGTGGTCGGACCCACTTAAAGAAAAAAATCAATCTCTGGTTCATAAAAGACTCTAGGTCGCACTAGTTAACATAATTTAGGTTTTGCAATGATTAAGCATTTTTTATATCTATATTCTCCTAATTTTGGTAAAAAAAATTTTTTTAATTTAAAAGTGTATAAGTTTAACCTTATAATGGATATTGAGTTATTGCTTCCTTTTGTACCATTATACATTCCAGAAAGTTGTAAAATTAAAATTTAGTTTTCTCAGAGTTGCCTTTTTTGGACCCTCATCTTTTTTCTCCTGTGCTCTTCATTTCTATTAAATCTTTTTAAAAAGGATTATAATTACAAAATGAAATAAAATATCATACGATACACGTCCGTTAGGTGTTATTACAGCACTTGTTTATATAAACCAACTCGTACTGTAATAAGTCACCTACCGGCCTTGTAATGTAAAATACTATTTCTAGAGATCACCACCATTACAAAAAGCAAATCCGCCCTTGAATCTTAAAGTTTGCAAAAAGATAATATTATTGGTAATAATTCTAGTTCTAGACATATTTATCTTTTGAATTATTTATGACTATTCAAATACAAAACTAGTTGAATTCCCATTATCCCAGTAATTTCAATCTGCCTATAGGCAAAATAATATTAAGTTTCTAATTTCTACATACGAAAGTTTGGTCTAGTTTGTCGATAAATTTAAATTAAGGATCCAGAAATCAACATTGAAGCACCCCGAGCGATGTAGTCTTAACATATTAGGGTAATTTAGGATTTTGATTCAAATTTGTTTATTATACAGGAATAATCCTTTAATTCCCATTTCTCAATATTATAATTATTATTATAGTTGCTAAGCTTATTAATTTGGGTAAGTTTGGTTTAAAATATTGTTAAGTAGAAAACACATGCTGAAACAATATATCTTTCATTGGTTAAAATCGTACCGGGAAAAATCTTAGGTCGTAAATTTGTATTTTATTCGCATTATTAAAATCTGTCCGGATTGCTATTCATCAAATAAATCTATTAAAAAATCCTTAGTGTTCCAGTGATCAGCGCACCATAAGGGCACATTAAATAATAAATAATAAAATAATTAAAATATAAAATGAAAACCATCTAAGCTTCACAACCCGGTCGCCTACTACAGGCACCTGCCAGCAGGTCTTTGATGCGACCAGCCAATGCTTTCGAGCCAGAGGCGTACCCAATTTTACAAATCTAAATTTAAAAAGCAAAACAAAAAGTTGTGTGTAATATTGCCCAAGTTCCTTGTCAAAATACTTTATGACACCGTGTAAACTTTTATTTTGGAAAGGAACGTTCTATATTGAACGTTGTCCGCCGCGCTACACTGTTCCGTAGGTAAGTTGCATCCTAATTTAATTAAAGCAAACCAACTCCGCAATGGTAGATAGCTCGCTCAAATTTCCGGCCGTTCGCAGCAGTTTGGGGGATTTCTATGCAGCTTGTTCTTGCCCGCTTGCAATGATGCTTTGCTATTTCCTAACTCCAACGTTGCAGCTTTAGAAATAATGTTTTTATATTTTAGTTAGAAAATAACAAAGGGAATATGAAAATTAAATAAAAAATTAATAATTATTTCGGTTTCTTATGTGATTTACCTTTTCCCTCTTTTAAATTCATGTCAACAATGGACAAGTTATATTGATATACAATTATTTCTCGTCTGATCATTAAAGTTAGGTCACAATAGAGATGTGTCATACGTTCATATTAGGATTCTGTCAATCAACGATTGAAACTAAAAATGATCGAATCTTCTCAATCGATCGTTTCAATTGGTCATTTGAAAGTCAACAACAATTACATGTTGGTTGGTCTGATTGTCGATGATCGGTGTCTTTTCCGTTCAATCGTTCAAACTTTCAAACGAATGAATGACAGGACCAGTTGCCGGTATAGATTTAAATTTGAATAGCGCGTTTAGGAACGAGATACACGATTGATTCCAATTGTGAATAGTCGTTTCTCTCCTTATTTTGTACCCAATACTATGTATTTATTCAACTCTTTTTTTCGTATAGTGACCGGCCAAATGGAAACAAACTGATACCTAAGTTATTTATCAATACTTTTTGTCTGTAGCTATCTCGGTCAATTTTACGTATCGGTCGGTATGTGACGATTGATTGATTTCTGCTAAGCAAGATTCGGTTATTCGATCTTTAAAGGTGATTGAATCAAAACCTTCGAATTATTCACTAATGACACATCTCTAGTTCACACTTGCACGGTATATTTGTAATAGCTTTGTCGTCGTTGCTTACTGGTCGATAGCTCAGTCAAGGCATTTTGTTACGTTTATTTTACTTTTAAGATGTCAATAAACGTATTTCTCTGCGTTAAAAAAAATAATTAAATCAAAGAATACCTCCTAAACGAAAAATGTAAATCGTCATCACCCTTGTCCAGGTTTTAATACAAAAGACTTGTAACGTTGTTTAATAACTGACAAAAATAACTCAGTTACTGGCTGATTTCACGGGGATGATTTGTTTTTTCCGTTTTTGGACGAATTGCCAAGGGAAATAACGTGGAAACATATGTAGATCGGGAAAAATTGGTCATACGCGAATAAACAGATTATACTCTTAACTCTTGGCTATTCAAAATTAACAAGTACGTTTGTCTCTCAACTGTGTAAAATTGGTTTATAAATTAGCTCAAAGAAAGTACTCTTAAAAATAATAAAATGTTAAACTAACCTTATGTCATATTAGATCTATGAAGGAATATTTTAAAAATTTAGCGTTTTTGACAAAACCGGCTGTTATAGACCCGTAATCTATGTCCCAAAACACATCAACATTGGTGACATTTTGCCAACTAAGAAAATCTCGCTAATAGATTTTTCAAGCGCTAAGATCTAGGCAGGGGCTGATGCCTGAAACGGGATTTTCGATTCGCTGGAAAGAATTATACTTGCCGCTGAATATCAAACCGGTTTTTACAAAATTTTTTGTGTGGATTTAGAGAAAATCACTTTGGAATATCGTTTAGCGGGATTTTGTTGTTTGAAATAAAGCAACATGCCGATAAGAAAACTGAAATTTGATCACCTCTGCACATGTCAGGTTCTAGTATAGGTAAATCCGTTCGTGCTTATGTAAGACTTTTAGCGGAAAAAATGGGTATCATTTTAATATCAATATATGCAGAACTTTTTTGAATTAAAATAAATATAATATATTCAAAAATACAGACTTTTCCATAATGCTAAACATGTTCTGTCTGTCCTTTCCCTTAACTAATTGCCACATATCGTGTATTATTGTTAAAATATCATGAATGACATAGTTTTATGTGAAAAATCACATATTACCTATATTACGCCAAAAAAAATTGGCATTTGTTTAAAGAAACCACGTGTACAATACGAAATTAACCACTTAAAGTTAAATCCTTATACCAAATCCAAATCTGGGGCAGCCGACGTAATTTTATCCGCTGGAAATATCGCCGTTTCTCTGGAGAATAAAAACCCTGAAGGTATGTCACGTTAGATAGCATTAAATAATGGCAACTCAAAGAAAACGGCCGTTAAACAAGAACAATTTATGGCATCCCCAAACCCTCCAACGTTGGTTTGGATTTCGAACGCGATAAATCGGTATTTGGTTAATATTCTTGTTTAGATTTGAGGATTTTCATTTAAATTTTGTACTAAATTTGACCATATTCATTTCCGATATCAGTGGCACTCAAATTAGAATATTCAACTCAACTGAGGTATTTATGAGGAATAACTTTAATATTGCATAGCTCCAATGGTTTGTTTTACATAAAGTTTTGCATAATAAATCAGAACTTAAGTTATTCTACAGTAAATACCTGCGACAATTTTAATAATGCATGTAGGATATTTTTTCACGTTATTACTTATTTTTTAAAAACTAACTCATATATATTTCATATTTATATCTGGGTTGATACTTCTGTAGCATATATAAAAAACAGTATTTAAACAGAAAAATTATTTTTCTACTGATGCCACATGGATATTTGCTGTTTCCTTTACACTTAAGTGTTTGGATAAGTGGGCTATTCCGGTTAACTCAACGGATATAACTTTATATCCATCCTAGTTAGGATATAAAGCTGACCAATCATAGTGATCAATTACAAAGAAATCAAATTTACACGTTGTATATTTTAGTGGTGATTTTATTAAAATATATTTTAAAAAGTTGCAAAGCAAATCTGTCAGATGAAATTTGTTATGTTTTATTTGAATCAAAACATTTTTCCTAGTGTCTATGCATACACCAATTTTTTCTAAAGATTGTACTAAATAGTACGAAAATTGAAGATATAAAACCAAAATATATTTTTACTGAACTATGCTATAGTTTTTTTCTGACTGAACTAAAGATTTGAGTACAAATGCACTTTCTTATTTTAAAAATCTTTAATTTTCCACTCATTTCTAGACAATTACTACATAGGCATTAAATGCCTAGTATACAAAATGAACGTTTTAACTTGCCATTTTTTTGTTTCTTGCGATAACGGAGCTCCAACCCCAATCAATTTTAAAACTTTTGTTATACGCAACAAATATAGAAAAATAACTGGTAAATCTTCCTTAAATGGTGAAAAATGAGGGTACCTATGTACATAAAACCAGACGAATATATAGGATTTCCAGAACAAAATATATACCATTTTTTGAGATTATTATATCTGGTTCTTCATATTTAAGCACAGAAAGTAGTTGCCACTCCTCTTTCAACGTCTGCAGTGTTGCTAGTATGTAAACTCGCGATTATTTTAAAAAACTTTACCATAGCGAACATTAAAAGTTACTTAATATTAATTCACAAAAGCAGTTATCACCTATTTAAAACGAATTTTGCTTATCTCAAGAATTCATTCGCTTTTTGTCTGTTATTCTGCAAAAGGCTAAATTCGAGAAAGATAGATATATTCAAAGGGATTTTGTTCAAATATAGGAAATAACCCCAAATTTTTAGTATGAAATTCGGAAGTTGAGTCGTAGAAAAAATATACTCTACAACTCGAGTAGATTGTCCATATTGCGCTCGGAAGTGTAAAAATACACAATCGCCTGTCTTGGTTTGGCATGCGACTTTTTTTCTTTATTTACTAGCGGTTGATTCCTCTTAAACTGCCAGTATGATTTGAGTCTTATGTTGGGTTGAATAAAGATTTTTAACCACAATTAACTGAACTAACCAGCAAGTTTAACCGTCACATAAATAATATTGACAGGCATTATGCGCTCACAATCGAAGCTGCCTACAGACAGTATGATTGTGAGAAAATTATTTCTGCCAATGTCATGTATGTCACAGTCAAACTTGCTGGTTAGTAAATTGTGGTTAAAAATCTTTATGCAACAAGTTAGTGTTTTTATTTTTTCGCAGATTTTAGCAGAAGTTTGTCGAGTTAATTTACCGACAACATAAATTAATTATTTCGGAGAGACTTATAAATTACACTGAATCTAAACGGACCCAAATTAGCCCTTAAAAGTATGTTTATTTCGGAATTTCTGTATTCTTTAAAAAATATTAATGATAGTCTGTCAATTCCGCTGACGAAGGTAGGCCCCAAAACCGATAAAATTGAGAATAATATTTCATGTTTTTATCGGTCTTATCAAAAAACTGTTTTAGTAGTTTAGATAGCGGCATTAGCAATGCTAACATAAAATTATCTAAATAGCAGTGGGACAAGGCTGAAACATGGATGTTTTTTTTTTTAATTTTAAAAACCGAAGTAGCTTTTAGTTTTGTATACCAATCACAAAACTGGAAAGTAATATTTTACAGACTTATTAGTTTTAAAACCGAAGTTTTAATGTTTTAAAATTTAGTTTAATTTTAAAATTTTAGAGAATCTGACGCATTCGTTTTATCTTAACTTTTTTCAAGTATTTCCGACAGTTGGATCCGTTTTTCAAAACATTTACGAGTAATGGCATTTCAGAAAAATGGAGCATTTGATACCTGAATACTGAATGTTGATGTGTTTTTTTATCTTAAAGTATACCATTGATGGTATGTGTTATGTCCGCAAGTGGAGGGAAGAAATAAAAGGCATTTTTACGAACACGACGTATATTGAGATTCAAATATATACTGATATTTTTGGCAGGTGATATTTCTCAGAGACACTACTTATCCCGCGTTGCCAAACCTAATGTAATGTATGCAATATATTACATACCTCTCCCCTTAAAAGAAATTACAATAATAAATCAAGTATTTTTCTAAAAAAAAATTATAAATCTACAAATATATACTTATTGAACTGAGCTACATTTTAGTATAAATTAACCTATCTACTTGTTTTCTCTCACGCGTAGGACGCCCTACAACGACACTAACCACTTCACTGTCAACCTCACTACTTTCTGCGACATTCTCAATATCATTACGGACGTCACTAAGCTTGTCTATTATATTAACCGTTTCAGAGTTCACTATATCGTTTTCAGCAATATTTTGATATTTGATTTGAGATTCAAATATATACTGATATTTTTGGCAGGTGATATTTCTCAAAGACACTACTTATCCCGCGTTGCCAAACCTAATGTAATGTATGCAATATATTACAGTATGGTATACCTAATTCGGACATCCATATTTAAATTGGACATAAAGGTAAACATACACTGGCATCCATAACTAATGGAGAAAATAAAAAGTACTTATATTTCAAACGCCCATATTTTTATTAAACTCCGATCAATCCGTTCCATTTTTAGTTTATTATGAGAGCTTCCTCTTAAACCACTTAGTATAATGTATGCGACTTTAATTTATATATTCTTTATACAGGGTGATGGTCATGGGCGTCCCTAGGGAGGAAAATGCGGCACTTGCAATTAAGTTGGATATTTACGGTACTCATTACAGTGCAGTGTCGTTCGTATCAAACTAACCTTCAAAAATCGTAATATTGCCTATTATGAACTGAAAACGTGATTTATTTTTTTCACGAACCAATTACTTACATTTGTTAATTTGCAAAATTATAAATTTATAACTACAGAAGAATGTGCCTTTGCAATATGACTGTTTAAGCGTCTCAGTCATCAAGTCGAACATTGTAGGTAAACGTTTGCCAACGGTGCTTGTATCCTTGTACTTGTTATAAATGGATCCCTACATTACATTACTCTAGAAATCGATCATGTTTAGTTGTGCTCTCATTGACTTACGCCATTTTCTTGTAAGCGATTTCAAATTTGACATAAATATGGCCCCTTGAGGTATTCATAATTCTGACAATATTAGACTCGGGCCGACTATGCCTGCCCAAATATATATCTTATATATATCATATTCACCTGAAGACGACTGGAGATGCTTACCAGTTGAAACGTAGTGATTCTAAACAAATAAAGACAATGCAAGTCCAAAACTCTACTGCCGTTCAATATATCTTTCAGGTACATTCTTTTGAAGATAGAAGTCTGTTCTTGCATTCCTTAAAAAAAGGTATTTTGCTACAAGAATAAAACTAACAATACTTATTCTGGAGCAGCTGGCTCAAGCAAATACACTATAGCTTTGACAAATTACATAAGTACATATTTTTTACAATAACTAACTAATCAGCCACTTTGACTGTGAAATAAATGACATTAGCGGGCATCATTTACTCATAATCAAAGTTGCCTGATTAATGAATTAAGATTTGAAATGGCCGGGCCGATTTGATTGTGAGAGAATTATTACCACAAAAGTCTTGTATAACACTTTCAAAATTACTGGTTATTTAATTATTATTAAAATATTTATGAAGCCCGACATAAGGCTGGGTTCTTAGTCCATAATTGGAATTATTACCACTTTTACATTGCATTGTATTATTTACAGAAATCAATGTTTAAGGTCATTATCATTATAATAAAATCCAGAAATGCTATAATTCATATACTTAAACAAAACTACTTGTAATCTTCAAATAATTTGGTTATACTCATATTTTGAAAATATCTTCCTCTATACAGAGTGCTATAAATTCGTGTGCGTATAAGATCTCGAAAACGTGATACGAAGATGATTAAATTGAGGCAAAGCTGCGTATTCTGGGGCTTAATAATTTGGTAAAAGAAAACTGTAAATAATCCGAATGCTTTCGGAGATACCCGAAAAAAACGAAGTTTACATTTTTGGGCTTTTAAATAGTTGCGCCTTTATTTTTGACTTGGGAAAAAAATAAAAAACATTTTTTTATAAATTTCTATCTGCAGGCATTATGTAGAATGAAACAGTTATAGAAGAAAAATTGGTAAATATCACCTTAATAGTAAACTTACGTTACGATATGTTTATTTCTTCCACATAAATAAACAATTTATCCTTTTTGTGTGTTGATGGAGAAAGACTTAAAGTGTCTCATTTCTTTCCTTCTAAAATTATAATAGTTAAAAGTTTCCTTTTTTCAATTCACAAGCATAGAATTCCATGTAATAATATGTGCATATATGTCTACTCTAAATCATTAAATAACAATTTAGTTTTTTAAATCATAAACCGAACTGACACCTTAATTTTTTTAAATAATATTTATACGGTAGGTATTAAATTATTCGTCTATTAAATTTGATTATGGTTAGAAGGATTATTACAGACTTTTTTTTATCAGGTCTCATATTCTCATGTATTAAATTTCATTGTGTAATAATTTATCTCTTGGACAGCTACACCTTGTTATCTTATTTCATTAAAAAACAATAAAGAATCTCCTATTACAAAACAGTGGAGCTAGAGTAAATATAATCTAATGAAGGTTTTTTATAATAATATATAATATTGGCTGCTACCGTAGAAATAGACTAAAGAATCTTTGATTTTTCTTTACTAGGTATCTATAGTGCAATGGCACATCATGGTTTGTCTTTGCGGGCGGAGGCTGATATGTCTCCGATAAAAAATAACTTCTTAAAAAGTTATGAAATTTGCAATTATTTCGAAAACGGTTAGAAATAACTTATATGCTTAAAAAATTGCTTAAGAATTTAACATTAAATAGTCAAATAATATACAGGGTGTTCCATTTGAAAAACTTGACAAAAATTAATATAAAATGTGTCGTTTTTGAAAAGTTTTTATGTATAAAATTAAGAAATACCATTAGATTCACAATATCTCTAGACCATTTGTCATAAATCTTACCCAATCCCATGGTTTAAAAAATTATTTTAGATGGTTTTTTGTTTTTTTTTCCATGACTTCATTTTTTTAGTTTTTAATTCATTACTCTTAAACTACCAAAGCTAAATAAATATAATTATGGATAATTATAAAGTACTCTAATGCGAACCTAAATATGCAATAAAATAATGGGTGTTCCATTTAAAAAATACAACTTTTTGTTATCACACTTTTTGAGCCACCCTGTATATGAAAAAATATTTTCCTGAAATGCACCCTATAATGCAGTATAAGTCTGCATATGAATAAAATAACTAAGTTAATTCGTATGGGAGCTATAGAAGCCTGACGCTATTGCAGGATCCTGTATAATAAGGTATGTAATAAAGTTATCAAAAAATCGTACTTGTTTTGTTACAGTGTTATGGAGAAAACTGCTCTAATCCACCTCATATACATAAAATATTTTGACAATTCTTTTTAAACTACAAGCAAATTAAACTGTATGAAAACGTCTAAAAATCAGCTACTTCACAGCTAACGAGTCATCGCGTATCCCATGGAAACAAATATGTTCGCTTAGCGCTCCGGAAATTAGGGTGTTACGAAGGGACACAATGGCTGGAATCGAACATCTTGTTCTTATCTGACATTAAGTGCTTTCCGGAATTTATTTAGTGTTTTATGTGGTCACTTGAGATCTGAACTGGCCTATATATTTTTAGGAAATAAGCCTAGAAAAATCTCTTTCTTTTCCGGTAATGAACTACAATTCTATTTTTAAAATAAACAGAATGGTGTTGTGTAAAGTGGATAATAATTAGTAAAATTCATTGTATTGTAAAAAATTGTTAATAAAATACCTACCTACATGACCCTTCACAAACTAGTGCAAGGAACTGGGATCACAGAGTGGGTGTAACAACTAAACAGGGTGAACACAATGGGCCAAACCTGGCCTAAGTGCATCCGGCTCATGGACGGGCCCTCGGAAAGGACCCCCAAGATTTTTGAAAAAAACTATAAAATTCATGCCACTGATAAAAAAATATTCCGGGTGCTTTATTATTTACATAATTTGATACAATTTGAGCATGATCCTAAAAAATTTTGGGCTGTGGCGTTATTTGCTTGCGAAGGCTACCAAAAATTGTGGCTGCGCCCAGTGGCGTATATAAGGGGGGGGGAGCTGCCGGGCTGCATTTTCATCTCACGCATGGACTCTTAATTTAAATCTTTACATATAGTATTCTTGACTTAGATTACAAAGGTCTTGTAGGAAACGTTTAGCTTTTAAACTTTTTCTTCTAAAAGTCCCCTTTTATATAGAGATTAAGGTTTCACACGCATATTGTTTTAGTTATTGATTTTTGATGCAATTTTAAAGGAAAACGAGTAAAAAGAAGAATATTTTATAGAATTTTTCTATTATATACGTTTTCCCTTTTTTAGAGCTATTTTAAATCAACAAAAATATAACCCAATGCAATAAAATATTTTTACAACAAAAACAATTAGGTATTTATTTCTTAAGAGAAAAATTAAGGTAAACATTTCAATTGAAACATTTTTTATGGAAGAAGTGTGATAATTTATAATAAAAAAAAATTGTGCGGGATGAAATGAGAATGCTTTATTAGGAATATAAATATACGACACTTAAGAAGGAGTATTTCCAAATCTAAGCATTTGCACCAAAAACTGCTCTTAGATCTACGCTCCTAAAATACATGATTTCTGAAAAAATCATCAATTTTGACGTGGTGAGCGATATTTACTTTTTTTTTTATCATGAAAAACCGAGCCCGGAAAACGCTGGTTAGAGTCATACATAAATTTTGGATTGACACCAATATTCATATTTTTCACAATTATAAAAAAAAATTATTTTAAATAAAGAGCCAGCTAGGAATATCAAAAAAAAACATTAAAAAATTTTTTTATCCAACCATGCAAAGGGGGAGAGGTAATAATTTAATTTTCGAAATTTGATAGTAGTTAGGTGAATTTTAAACGAACTTTGGGCGTGGTCCCGAAAATTTTTTGCCTGCGGCGCTTTTCCGCCTTCTTCGCTAGGTACAATACCATGGAATACATATAGTCCCGAATATCCCTCTCTTCAGAAAAAAAAATGTTCTACTTACGCCCCCCAGCCCCCCCCCCCCCCCGAGCATATTTTTTGGCTACGCCAATGTGGTGCCCCCCCAATATTTTGGGTCTAGAACCGCCCCTGTTGATTTGTAGTATTTTCACTTAACAAGGTATTTTATAAAGGGTACCTAAACGAACGTCTTACTAATACAGGGTGATTCCCAAGTTGATAATTCTGTTTTAGCCGTACATAGAAGGCATTAAAATAAACAACATTTCCAAATAACCTTTTTCAAAATCTAAGTGCGGGCTTGGTCATCAAAACATGGCCTGATATACTTTATGTTGTTTTTGCCTTATTAGTCATGCAATTTACGGGTCGGTGCCGGTGGTCAGTTATTTATTTGGCGATCTGCTGCGTTGTGTTTTTCTAAAGCAAGTTAATTTTAAATTGGTGACACGTCAAAATGGTAAAATTTGAAAACAATTAACTAGTAGATATGGTGCTGAGTGTCGTTAAAGTGCAGTTGCTGCTTCGAGATTATACGCCGAACGCTTTCCCTTGCGGGCTCATCCTACACCCAGAAGTTTTCTTAATGTTATTCAACGGGCAAGTTAGGCAGGACCGTATTTGATCCATAGGGTAAAAAATGTATATAAGTACCTTATTTTTGAGTTTTTTGAAAAAAGGTATTTGAAAATGTTGTTCATTTTAATGCCTTCTATACACAGCTAAAAAAAGTATCCACTTAGGAATCACCCTGTATTTACTATGTGTATAATATTTTACCAAATTCAGCAAACTTTCTGTTCCGAAAATTTTTCGCTTGCGTATGTATCGTGCGTTCCTGACGACACCCAATTACCTTCCCCCAAAAAAAATATTTTTCTTTAAACTAAAATCACCAATTTTATATTGCAATTTCCAATTACAGAATATACAAGATACATACGTTATGGACTTTTAATAAAATGATTCACCGCATCTAACATCTATGACGGTCTCTTATGCGGCAAAATAAAGATCACTTTATGTAATTACGTTTCTTATTACTATTTTTATTTACCAATTAGTTCTAATAAGGTATAAAGGCTATTTAATACGGTATCATATGCGGTAAATAGATCTTAATCAGTTGACTTTGTGTCAACCACTTAAAAGGTACTTTCTCAGGGTTTCAGGGTCTTTTGTGCATCCATATGGCATGCAGAGTGTTAAGTACGGTCGTTTATCGTTTTTACAGTTTACATTACAAGTTGTACGGGATTAACAACCAACTAAAAATGTATTATGTTAGGATTACTTTGAATTTGAACATACATCTTATGTAAATAAACATTGCACTCATCGTCAAAAAAAAATAATAATATAATCAAGTTTATTACTGGTAAATTAAGAAAATAATACGAGACTTATTAGAATGTATCACTTTAATCACGAGAGGAGATTAAATTTAAGAGCATCCGACCATCATTTTTAAATTTTTCTCCAAGGTTAGGGAATTATATCTATATATAATATTGGGGGGGCACCACATTGGCGTAGCCAGAAAAAATGGTCGGGGGGGTTGGGGGGCGTAAGTAGGACATTTTTTTTCTGAAGAGAGGGATAGTCGGGAATATATGTATTCCATGGTATTGTACCTAGCGAAGAAGGCGGAAAAGCGCCGCAGGCGAAAAATTGTTGAAAAAGAAAGTTAGTTTAAAATTCACCTAACTACTATCAAATTTTGAAAATTAAATTATTACCTCTCCCCCTTTGCATGGTTGGATAAACATTTTTTTTTATGTTTTTTTTGATATTCCTAGCTGGCTCTTTATTAAAAAAAAAAATTGTGAAAAATATGAATATTGGTGTCAATCCAAAATTTTAACATAATACGTATGTATGACTCTAACCAGCGTTTTTCGGGCTCGGTTTTTCATGATTAAAAAAAAAGTAAATATCGCTCTCCACGCAAAAATTGATGATTTTTTCAGAAATCATGTAGTTTAGGAACGTAGATCTAAGAGCAGTTTTTGGTGCAAATGCTTAGATTTGGAAATACTCCTTCTTAAGTGCCGTATATTTATATTCCTAATAAAGCATTCTCATTTCAGCCCGCACTATTTTTTTTATTATAAATGATCACACTTTTTCCATAAAAAATGTTTTAATTGAAATGTTTACCTTAATTTTTCTCTTAAGAAATAAATACCTACCTAATTGTTTTTGTTGTAAAAATATTTTATTGCATTGAGTTATATTTTTGTTAATTTAAAATAGCTCTAAAAAAAGGAAAACGGAACAGACAAGTATATAATAGAAAAGTTCTATAAAATATTCTTTTTACTCGTTTTCCTTTAAAATTGCATTAAAAATCAATAACTAAAACGATATGCGTGTGAAACCTTAATCTCTATATAAAACAGGACTTTGTAATCTAAGCCATGAATACATTATTTAAAGATTTAAATTAAGAGTCCATGCGTGAGATGAAAATGCAGCCCGGCAGCCCCCCTTATATACGCCACTGGGCGCAGCCACAATTTTTGATAGCCTTCGCAAGCAAATAATGCCACAGCCTAAAATGTTTTAGGATCATGCTCAAATTGTATCAAATTATGTAAATAATAAAGCACCCGCAATTTTTTTTATCAGTGGCATGAATTTTATAGTTTTTTTCAGAAATGTTGGGGGCTTCTGGGCCCCCCAGGCCCCCCGTAGAACCGCCCCTGTACAGGGTGATCCAGTGGCGTGCAAAGCCGCTTAAAATAGAATAGGTTAAAATATAATTACCAATCAATTAACTTTAATAATTTTAAACACAGTTGGCATCGCCACTACCCTTAAATTACGTGTACGTAGACACGTATAGGGGAAAGGGGTCGAATATCGATCACTTAAGACTTAAGAGATAACGTAACAAAAAGCAATACTTTTACAATATAGGTACTGTTATAACTGCGTACAACCCGCTGGCATTACATGAAAGCGATGAATCACTTACAGTCACTTTGTACTGGTATAGCCATAAAATTCCGAAAACTAGAAAAAATAATACTTTTACTATAACTAGATGAAAAATCGGTATGTGTTACCAAATATCTTACATTAAAGGAGAAACGACTATTACGAAGAATAAAATAATTCCATTAACGTCAAAATTACCTGAAGGAGGGTCTGAATAGCAATAATATCTATAATAGGTATCCTAAAGTATTGGGAAGCATTTAATGACCAAGCTAAATTGTATTTTTGAAAAAAATATTAAAATTGTTTTTTACTGAAAATAACTTTCTCACACTCCTCAACATCTGTAAACTCCAATTTTAAAAAGTTTTAAAAAATCTCTTAATAAACATTTCCAGGATTCGGGTCAAGAGAACGTAATATTTTTAATATCCCTTATTAATATCACTATGGAGTATCCATGTATATTTCTTTTCAAGGCAAGCTTAAAAAAATCGTATTTAAAAAAAACAACTTGATATTTTAAGGAAACGCGTTGTTATAAATATGGAAAAGGTTATAGCAATTTTAAGGAGCAGTTAATTTAAAATCATATAAAATAAAAATATACAGGGTGGACCATTTAAAATAAGATAGTTTTTAATGTTTAAAGTTTTTTAAAATGAGCCCTTAATTGTGACCTCCCTGTATATTTTATGCCAAGTTTATTTATTTTTTGAGTTTTGTTGATTTTGTAACTATAGGATAACAAAACAATTTTAGTCCAGGAGCCAAGGTAAAAAATATATACGGATAATATCACCGCTATGCATTTACGAAATAATTGCAAAACATGCAGAGAAATTGTATTAAAATTTAATGCAAAATCCAAAAATATAATAAAAAATGCTTTATTGTATTTTAAAAATTAATGTTGAAGCTACTTTCGGTATAACCGGAAGTGACAGAAACATGTTAATATTTTAGAGTAAGAGAGCATATCGATAAACTTAGACCTACAGATTTTCAAAAAAATATATTCAATTTTTTCCTCAAAACTTCTAATGCAAGCTCGTTGTAAATCACCTGGTATAGATATAATTTCGCATTGAGCTGGTAACTTTGGAGAATAATTTAGAAATATTGTTCGGGTGTGGTACATAAAATATTAAAATCTGGTTGGGGGTTATTACCAAAAAAAAAAGGAAATATCGCCTCTTCTATCTTTTACAGAAAATTAAACGTGATAGAGACGAAACTTAAATTATGAAATATAATAGATGCTGCTATGCTATAAATCTATAGCAATTACATAAATTCCCTTTTTCTCCTGAGTAGTAATTGTCCTAAAAAATATGTTCTCGCAATAGTTTTACTTATCATCGAAGAGCCGCGCATAAACCGTTAAAAAACTTTCAAATTAAAGTTCCTATCGGAGCTGTAAGGTCCCCAAAACAACTTACCGGTTCCACAATATAACTTTTCAATAATTTTAAAGAATAAAGGTTCACCAGGGATTGAAACTGCCAAGTAGCGTTGATGATTTTTACTCTATCATCATTACATTAGGCAAAACATTTTTGTTGGTTTTAACTTTCACGCCTTAACTTAGGAGAATAACACCAATACATTAATTATCTAAATAGTAACTAATAAATAACAGATCTTACAAGAGTAAATTAAAGTTGTTCTTTTATAGCAATAGACAAAATAAACAAGTTCTTTAAAATAATATTATAGTAATAGACGTAGTTCCATTTTAGTTGCAATTACTACAACGTCATGATCTGGTTACATCCCCAGCACATTAAAGGGAAGCGCCCTAATACGTTCTAAGAACGTAGCGAGCACGTAAATGTTACCATAAAGTAATTTCTCACTTTGGTGAAGAGGTTGTGAAGAAACGGTGCCTGTTGAATTTTCCCTACTGATAACAACTTCAATGTTTTGGTTTTGTCGCCATTATGTAGCACTTACGAAAATTGATAGGTGCTTATTCAGTTTTTATTATTCCAATGCTAAATATTTCCAAAATACGATAAAGAAATTCACATTTTCATTTCCTTTTCGTGTCTCAAGCGTGACCCTTATTCTAATTACCAATAAATTATCTGCATTTAATGCCTTAAGTTCTTATGCAAAATAAATGAAATGAGAACCGACCTTTTCTTTACTTCTTGAGGAAAGCCTAAAAGCAACTAAAGTTAGTGCTTCAAACCGGTAAAGGGATTTTCCTAACGAGGGAAACAGTATTCGGCTTGTATTTAAAATCCATCTAAGCTTCGGATTTAAAGGGATAACATAAAGGAGTAGGGATTTTACATTTTCGTATAAAATAGAATACGATACGATAAGAAATAAGCCCAATTAAATTATAATTTTTTTTGCTAACTAATTAATTTACCCCCTAAAGATTGTTTTTGTACTCCCTCAGTAAGGACTCCTTACTGATACTGATTTGGGGGAGGTAATTACGTTTTACTTCCCTTATAGTAGTAAATACTTATACTAAAGTAAGTAAATAGACCCGCCCTTGGCATATCAAAACAGGCAATCAGAGAAACATCAGACAGGTGGGCGCAACAACAACACCTATTCCGATGGAACAGGATACCTGGTCGAACCCAAGCGAGGGCCACAATTGGGAAACCCTCCAAAAAGTTATCAACTGGAATGATGCCTTTAACGCGCACCCAGCTAAAACAAGTGGTCGGCCTACTAACAGGACACTGCTTAAGAAACCACCTACGCCGAGTAGGAATTTACAATGGTCCCATTGAATGCAGGCTTTGCGGCGATGAGGAAGAGACCGCCTCACATATCATATATAACTGCGAGGCACTGACCCGAAGAAGACTCAAAATTTTCGGAGATATCCAATGTGGGGATAACCTCCCACATGACAAACTTGGTAGGAATTTGCTGGATCTTATAAAAGGAACAAATCTTTTCTAACAATAAGCCACTAGGCTGCAGTGCAAGGAGCTTGGGCCGAGCGCCCGACCCCCGCCTTAAACCAACCAAGTAAATAGACTGCAATAAATAATTATTTAAAAAATACAAATTTTATTTTAAATTAATATTTATAGTACAACTTGATTATTTTCAATTTAAAAAATGTATTAACACCCCTTGTAGCTGATTGGACATTTCAATAATTCTTAAAATTATATTCCCCAGTAATCCCAACTTTCATTATCACCTTCATTAGTAAAAAACTTCTATCTTAGACCTTTGTTAAAAATGTGTCTATTTCATATTTCTTCTTCCTGAGATTTAAAACTAAACCAGTTCTTTGAAACTTATTTATTGTGTTGCATATTGTCATTTTACATATTGGGATTCCTACAAATTTCTCGTTAAATTTTTTCATTATGTAGCGATGATGACACTTCGCCCTCCCCATAATATTGGATTATAAAAATTCTCGACTGGTAGAAGAGTTTTGGACTTGCATTGTCTTTATTTGTTTTACATTCTTCAAGAAATATCTGGAAACCTTTGTTAAGTAGATGGAAACTTCCCAATATTAAGAATCACTAGTAGCATAGTGCATTTTCTTATCCACTAAGTTTTGAACATACATTTTTTATTATGCATATGCCCACTCCGGGAATCGAACCCAAACCGCCTGGTCAATTGCCAGTACCTCACCTCTGAGGCGCTGCCGCGGTATAATGTTATGTTGTAAAATATAGTAATCGCATGACATTTGAAAAGTTATTAAGTTAACAAGAAAATACCAACACCAACAATTTTTGTTTATTTATCAATAAAATAATTTATTAAGTATTAATTCTTGTAAAAATGTCATTTAAATAAAATAAAACCACTGGCCATAAAAGTGGATGACACTCGTCCAGTGAAAATAGAAATAATAAATCTTTTTTTCTTATGTCGATGATTACTTTTTTCGACGATTTAGCTGTTCTAAATTGGTTTGGTGATGAACAACGAACCTTGGTTTTTATGGTTGCAGTTACCGATTAACTTTTTTATTCCTTATTTTATTTCCTATGTGATTGGGAATTGACCGGAACAATGGCCGGTTACTGTAATAAAAGGCAATAGGAAGAGTATAAGGGCTATCTATCACTTGTACGTTCTCCGAGGAAAAAAAACATCAGTTTTTAATAGTAATTTTTTTATGACACTTTTAATTGTATAGCTTTCAGAATAATACGTTATATATTTTCGATGTGGGTTATTTGCTTTACATTATTATGCCGGATGGTGCATCGTGGTTGGAAATATAGAAAATCCCATGCAAGTTTTAGACTGTCTAAATATTTACTCCCCTGTTAACTTTAGAGCGGGGTTGCAGGAACAGGTGTGAAGGGTACTCATGCGGAGTTTGAATTATTTTGAACAACCCCATCTTAACTTATTTAAATAGGATTGCGGTTGGGTTTTTATTGGAATTCAACAGGTGATGCTGCGGATACCAGCATTGGTTGGACTTGTCAATCTATGATTTGTCATTGTCAAATGTAATTTGCAACGGTAGGCTTTTTAAAAATCGACTTTAGAAAATTGGGCAAAAGAACATCTATGATTTAAACCGAGGTCCAGTTTAAATCAAAGAAATGTTAAAAATGGTCATTTAATAATATTATGCGATTGACAGCAAAGTTCGACTTAAAAGTATTTTACCTGGTCAATAATAATATAATATAACATAACATAAGAAGTTATGACCATTAGGTTGATTAATCTTAAATTGAACTTTTTGTCAATCCCACATAATAAGTCGACCATTTTTGGCATTCCTACGAATTTAGAATTATTATCCTTTGGTTTAACTTAGATTTAAGAGGACTTTATAAAATTTAGCCTAAATATCACGTCTTAAATCACTCGTCGCTGCGCTCCTCGGGATTTAAAATTGCCGCTCGGTCATTAATAGTATCTGTCTAAACCTTGGTTAATAATATACTATTTTCCACTACTAACTTTAAAATCACTCATTATTGACCGATTATTAACTATAGAAATCGTTTTTCTTTACCCCTTGCCAAAAGCCTCTATTATTAACCGTCGTTATTGACAACGGTCAATAATAGAGGCGTCTGGCAAAAACAATATAAAACAGGCAACTTGACCTTTTTTTATTTTAAAAATATATCAGGTTATCAAAAAGACTTGAATTTTTTATGAATGACTGACAACTAAAAATGCCATCTGACAAGATAAAAAAAAATCTGCAAATTTCAAAGCAAAGGTAACTTGACTGAAAAAACAGAAACAACTATTATCGACGCTCGGTCAATAATAGTATCTGTCTAAACCTTGGTTAATAATATACTATTATTTTGTCCGCGGTAGCAGCATATCACCAATGCCGATTTCGCAGTTGTTTGGCATAATTTTATCTGCCGCTATATTCATTGGGCTTAGTCACACAGAAGAAATAAATAACGAGTTACTAAAAATAAAAAATAGTCTTTTATTTTAAATTTGACTTAGGTTTATGCTATATCTTTATGCCATTATACCACCTGTGTGCATTGCACTATCAGGTAAGAATGACCGAGTGTGTCCATGTATATATTTTTTAATGATCGAAATTATTCTTGTGTCGTTTAAATTGATTTTATTGTAACAAAAGCAGACGACAATAATAGCTGCATTCACGGCAAGGGAAGTGAAAATTGAATAGTTTTTTAAGCTTTGTTCGCCCTAGGCCACTTGCTGTCACTATGCAGCCATAGAACAAAAAATCCTAATTTACTCCCACTGATAAAAGCCAACGAATGTGGACAGAAAAACCAATATATTCTACTGCATATACATCGTTATGTTCGAGCCACTTGAACCAATCATTTAATAATAGAGATATAGAAAGGAAGCCTTTTGTGATGGAGCCCATCCGGAAATAGAGGCCTCATATTTTGATTTTATACAAGCTTTTATTTTCAAACTTTGTAAAATTGTGCTAGACTAAGGTGGCATTAACCATCCCTTGCAGCACTGATTGTTTTTTTTACTCTGCAATGATTTAATACTTTCAGAAAAGAGAAAATTAATTATTTTAAACGATATTCAGGCTTTTAAAGTATAATGGTAATTATTTAATTTTATTGACACGAATTCAGTTTCAGCTAATAAGTGCCATACTTTAAAAAATTTCAAAAATGGTTAAGAATAGTCAGTTAACATAAACAAAACGTTAAAACTAAAAAAAAAATGTTTCTACTTCCACGGGGTTACTTGCTTTCTCTTCAATCCGATTAGTAAAAAACGATGTGGGAAGGAATAATCCTCTAATAGTATATTAATTCAGTACTAGTGGATGATGACTTTCTACTGACTATTTTTTCCTACTTAACTTATCACTACACTTCAACTATGAACTATTTTGTCAAATTCAACATTCTTCTCTTGAAGCGAATCCTGTCCACGTTTATGGATTTTTAAAAACTTTTTAAGTTTGGACTCTACAGATATTATAGAATGCGAGAAAGTTATTTTTATATAAAAATATAATTCTCAATAATTTTTAGAATACAATGGATTTTAGTAATTTTTATCAAGATTCTCATTGGCTTATATCTTTTTCCTAATTTTTTTTCTTCTTGAAAATAATTGTGTCCACTGCCACATGGATATTTGCTGTTTCCTTTACACTTAAGTGACGGGAAAAGTCGGCTATTTCAGTTAACTGTACGGTAAAATTTCATATTCTTACTGTCAGTGCTGCACAGTGTTGCAACCTTTAAAAATATAATTTTAGCAGATTACAACCACAAGTGATTCTTAAGAATATCCCACGAATATAACACTAAGCGTAAAAACTTCCCTTTTGCCTTTAGAGACAGCGCCGGCCTATCATTCCTCTGTGGCGCCCTTATAAAGTCTAACCAATCACAGTTTATGGTATTTACTGAGGCCCCGCCTTTTTTTAAACACTAACTTATATTTTTTATATGTATATGGTACAACATATTTTATTAATTTGTTCAATATAACAAAATATATACGCATCTATAATAAACACACCCAATGTGTAAAAAATTTGTATGCTAAGTAAAAATATACAGGGTAGTCCGCTCTCAACGCAGGATTGCATAGCATCTAACATAGAACTTTTTTAGGAATTCCTCCTTTTAACTCTGTTTTCTCCAATTTAAAATAATATTAAATCGTATAGGATGTTCCAAATAGTCAGGGCATAAGCAACATACCCATTTTAAAGAAAAACCTTATGTACTATATTATTTTCTAATTCCCTATATAATTCCACTTATAGTTTGTATACAAGTCATGTGTCCAAATTGAATTGTTTTTGATATATTGACGTTTAAAATATGTAATTTTTAGATTTTGACAGGCTGTAGCATTGGAATGGCGCTTAGTAGGGATACATGGTTTTCATCCTTCTTCTTATTTATTCTCTATCCAAAGAGACCAACCTGCGTTATAACATGTTAAATTCCGGTTTTTCATGTTTAACCAAAAAAATCATTTCACGGTAAAAAAAAATAATATAATACACTGCGTCCATTAATTATGGAATAGTTAAAAAAGTACTTGAATTTGAAATACCCATATTTTCGACAATAAAAGTAATTATAGTGGCCAGGCAATGGGTGGGACTTAATGATCGAGCGATACGCGGCGGTGTTCAAATTTCAGTTTACTAATCAGCATATCATTGTAGATGTATCGTAGACCCATATTTTGGATAATAATAGTATATTGCATAACAAGTGATGAAAGTGATACTTTTCAAACAAGGAAATATTTAGCACAAGGCGACAGCCGAGTGCGAAAATTCTACGAGTTTTAGAATAATCACTTTCATACAAGTAATGTACACTATTTTTCCTACAACCACAAAGAATTATTGAAAAAGTCTTTGATTTGTGAAAAAAATATTTTAAAACTAGTGTTGAAAAAAAAAATATCAACACTAGTGTTGAAATTACATACTAAGGATTATGTTTCACTTAAGATCTGGTTTCATAGTTTGTCAATAGGCTTTTCCTTTATTTATAGTTTCACTTTTTCATATCATAGGAAGAACTAATCCTGGATTGACTTCTAGATTAACCAGAATGAAACATTTTAAATTTAATCAAGGAAAGATGCATTAAACATAAATTTAAAAAATCCACCCAACAAGGAAGATTTCAATTCAAAATAATTTTATAAATTATTTAATGTTTTTATAAAAAAAAGTCAAATATTTCTGATGGGTTTTGAACCTGTGACCTTGCGATCTGTAGGCTAGAGCTCTAGTCTTTACGCTATGGCTACCCATAAACATTTGTTGTTTAATATATGACATTTTCTTCAGTGCGGTTTGTTTTGTCTGGTAATAGATTTTTCAGTATATTATTAACATTTTTATAATTTCAGATGGCGTATTTTTACACTCTAATTCGAAATATCTCGACAAATACATGATAAATAAGTTAAACACTTTACAATTACTGCTTTCTAAAATTTGTTCTTTTTAATAAATAGGGGTGGTCTGTCAAATTGTCATCATATGTTTAAATTAAATAGTGTTCCTTGTATTTCAATTCTAGAGTTAAATTTTTTTTTTCAACACGCGTGTGATATTTGGCGCTTTCGAGCCAGGTTAACCGTGCTTTTTTTCTGATTTTTATAGGTGGTCATAGGAAATAGTAGTTTGTACAACAAGAGTGGATATGATATTTATATCACACGAGAAAGTAAATTAAACTATCGAGTGCGATAAAGACAATCCACTCGAGTTGAACAGTATATTTTTTCTACGACCTTATGCTAAAAATGTAAAAAAAAGTTTTTAGGTTGCCGGGCTCAAACTCACGACCATTGGCTCCATAGTAAAACGCTCTATAACGTCTCGACTATTGAAGCGTTTAGTTAATTATCGTAAAACCAACTGAATAATGATGCTACATGAAATTAATTTTCTATGCACATTCAGCAGGTTGCATTATTGATAAATTTATTATAAATGCGTATAGATTTTGGTATATTGAACAAATTAATAACATATTGTACCATATTCATTTAAATTATATAATTTAGTGTCTTGAAAAAGAACGCGGAGGCTCAGTAAAAATAATATACTGTGATTGGTCAGTACTTTTAAGAACAACAATGGCTTTTCTGTAATTGACCACTGTGATTGGTCAGTTTCATTACCTATCTAGGATTGTTATAAAATTTTGCCGCACAGTTAACTGGAATAGCCTACTTTACCCGCCACTTAAGTGTAAAGGAAACAGCAAATTTCCATGTAGGAGTAGAAAAAGTAATTACAATGGCCAGGCAATAGGTGGGACTTAATGATCGAGCGATACGCGGCGGTGTGCAAATTTCGGCTTGCGTATCGGCATATCATTGTAGGTGTATCGTGGGCTCATAGAAAACATTGAAAATACCCCTTCTATACCTTTCTTTCAGGAAAATTGAATATTAAGATGCCAGGTAGTAAATTAATAAGCAAACTGGTACTTTAAAATGGGACGTTGCCGACGATATGCTAATCCATGCAAGCTGATTCTTCGCAAGAAATGGAAATTGGAAATAAACGGAGACAAATGTGAATGACTTAAGATCACACAAAAAAGACTCAACAGTCACATCAACCAACATCTTATAATAAACAATACTCCTATTGGACCGAAAGAAAAAATTAGTTATATTGGCGTTACGCTAGATAGAAAATTAAATTTCGTACACAACACAACACACCTAACACAAAAGTTCTACCACACCTGTATGGTGCAGCTGTCAAATGAATAATACAACAGACTACAAAACGTAGTACTTAGACAAATTCTTTTAGCCCGCAGAACGACTTCACTAAGACTATTACATAACGCAACAAATACTCCATACTTAATACAATACGTACACAATATTTCAAACAAGTTCCATGAAACACACACACAAAACGCGCTATTAAAACAAGACATCACACACATAAGGCATACAGATAACGTAACACATAAACGAATCTACCACAGTCTTCCCATTTTCCGGCAAGATAGATAAAATCAACATTTTACCAATTTTCAATTCTAAAACCACATACCCCAGGCCCCACCCACTCCCAAACTTCCTCCTACATTATACAGCAAACTACTTTTAAGTCTTTTTGACAAAATTTAGCTACTGAGTACCTGAGAAAATTCATGCTGGTTTTTTCAAAACGTTTTTCCAGCAAACACCAAGCAATAAATTATTATTATAAAGTACCAATTAATCGCCAACAAATACACAATCAGGGCAATAGCTAAGATAGAATTCTTTTATGGCAGTGTATGGGTTACTAGAACTGACCAAAATCATTTATTTAAAGTCAATTTCACTTTTACCTCAAGGGTTTACACCAGCCCCGTTGGAGCGTTGCTCCGACGAATGCCCTGGCAAGTTGCTAAAAGTCCAGCTACAAACATAGTTACATAAAAACTATGTAAATTGTAAAGTAGAATGACATGTAATTATAAAGAGTAAATAAATAAAGATATTTTGAAAGTAAAAGTCAGGTAGTAAATTAATAATTACATATAATCCATGATAAGCAGCAAACTGGTACTTAAAAATGGAACGTGCTGGAATATTTAAAGAATAGTTATTTCAATAAGAAGTGAAATGCATTACAAAACTATCATTTATAAAAACCATGTCGACTCGTAAATTGGCTATCGGTCGATCCCTTAAGTTCATAACCCAATTCAAAATGAACCTTATTTTAGCTTTCACCGAATTTTTCTAGTTGCGATAACGGAACCTTAATAAAATGTTCTCAATACTCATATTACCATTTCCTTTTATCCCTACCTTAAAAACACAGGGCTTAGTCTAAATGCAGAATGGATTTTAAATACACGCCTGATACTGTTACCCTCTTTTCGAAAATCCCTTTATTAGTTATTAGCATTGCCTCTAGCCGCTTTAAGGGTATAAAGAAATAAGGTAAAGCTTCGGTTCTTGTTACTCCCGTTATGTCTTCCATCGTTCCATCTTTGGTCTGTTCGATTATGCAGACTTCTTCAGCTTGATTCTTTATGTATTCCAAAGTGCTCACTTTGAATTTAAATTAACCTTTGGAATACATTTACGGAAAATATTTCTGAAATTTAGATTAAAATCGTGAGTGACTCAGAGTTATGAAAACATTTTCAAAAGTAAATAAAGGGGTAAGATGTTTGATTATTTAAAAACAGTTCTATAATTTGTCGCGTTGGTCTTATACAGTGACCGGCAAAAAGTTGGACCCATATGGGAAACTTTTTTATTATTGAAAGTGAAAAAAACTTTTTATGCAGAAAGCCTCTGCATAATTGGTAACCTAAAAACTTGTTTTAACATTAGTCACGTGACTACTCGTTTATCTGGAAAATTGAAAAGTATATATTTTGTCCTGAAAATCTGGTATTAGAGTACAAGATATTGAAAAAAGTTGTTTGAAAAAGTGTTTAGATTTTAATTTTTTGCGGGTGTACAAAGTTTAAAACAAAAATTCAAAATTTTTATTTTTTTTTAAATTAAAAAAAAATATCAAATGATACTTTCACCAATTTAATGAAAATATGTTAAATGATGAAAAACCAATATTTAAACATTTTATTTAAACATTTTTGTTATCTTGAAAAAATGTTATTTGCTAAAATTCAAAATTTATTAAATATTATTTTTTATCATGTAACTGGGAGCGTCCAGTCCCTGTATCTAGCAATCATAGTTACCAATTATAGGTATTTATGAAACAATATGCTTACGAAAGAGAGTTCTTTCTAATTTTGAACAAGTTTTAACGTATCTCCTAAAATTGCTCCTGCCAAATTGAAAATTAGAAAAAAGAATTCTTAGAGTCCATTTATCTATTTTTAGAAATTAATTCCAAGAATTCTTTTTCTAATTTTTAATTTGGCAGGAGCAATTTTAGGAGACACGTTAAAACTTGTTAAAAATTAAAAAGAACTGCCTTTTGTAAGCATATTGTTTCATAAATACCTATAATTGGTAAATATTGTTGCTAGATGCAGGGCCTGGACGCACCCAGTTACATGATAAAAGCTAAAATTTGAATTTTAGCAAATAACATTTTTTTAAGATAACAAAATTGTTTGAATAACATTTTTAAATATTAGTTTTTAATCATTTAACATATTTTCATTAAATTGCTGAAAATATGAAAGTAACATTTGATATTTTTTTAAATAAAAATTTTTGTATTTTTTTTTTGATTTTTTGTTTTATACAATAATTAACATATTCTTAGCCATGTTATGGCACAGAATAAAATACAGCTTTTAAAAATTGTTTTTTTTTTCAGATAAACTACCAAGCCACCAATAGCCTACTCGAAAGAAAGAGGTAAGCATAATCATGTACAACGTTCGTAAAAAAGGCGGCATTAAATGTGACCAATTTAACCATAAGTCAATTTATTCAGTTTAGTATCAGTTTCAGGGCATTTAGGAAAAGTAAATGAATGTAGAAAAACTAAAGTGCATTAAAAACAATTAAATATTTTTGAATTTAAATGTTTTTAGATCTGGTTGTACAATTACGGCTTCAGCTTAGCTCAGCGTTGAATCAAGCTCAAATTTAATTTTCATAACCAGTTGAACTTCTTGTTGATTGTCAAAAGGCAGTTTAAGCTTGGTTCAACGTTGTTCTAAGGTTAAGCCATAATTGTACAACCAGATCTCAATCAATCGAGTTTTTGAATTTTTCCCAAATATGATGTGTTTATTACTATAAACTTTTTAAAGTTGGGAAATGAAACGGCCACTTATCCCATTTTTAAATGTCTTATCTAAGAGGTAAAAATAGGTAACAAAAAAGCCGTAACTTTTTTGCGTTGCTTTTTGTATAAACCTTACAAGAACGACATGGCATTCGGTAATCAATTTTGCTAAAAAACCTGAAAAATTCAAGCAATTGCCCTTGTTACTTCCGGTAAAATTGATGATAGAATTTATCAGGGTGAATTATATTAACGTAAGTAGGCTCTAAAATTATTCAAAGATAAATGAGCCTCTCAAGGATGTTTTGTAAGAACAATATAGTCACTTATTATGGGAATTGAGTAAGCACAACAAGTGGATCAGAGTAGAATTATATATAGTATATGTATATATATATATATATATATATATATATATATATATATAGGGTGGGGATTTTAAATGAAACGCTGCTTATAGCAGCTCTGGGATTAAGATTTATCTAAAATCCAAAAATACATCCTCAAAAAAATGTTATGGACATCGTTTTGGTCATGTAAAAAAAATTGGGACCCTCAAAGGGAGCGCAGCCCTAACCAACTCTGTTTTTTAAAGCTCAGTGAATGATCAAACCCTTTCAAAAGTGAATGGTAATGCTTACTTAACTAACATCTTTGATGACTAGTGTGAGATGCTCAGAAATTTGGCAAGAAAACTAAAGCTATGCATTTTGCCTACTCTTGAATCTTTCCTCAACAACTCTTACCACCTACATCCTCCTCTTACAAAACTTTTACGCACGGATGACATATATGACTGTATACTTCCCAGTTGTGCTTCAGCGTACCTAGCTAGTATAAATAGAGCTGTAGTTACTCTACTTATTTAGTATTTACCGGAAGACGACTGGAGGCACTTACCAGTTGAAACGTTGTGATTTAAAATAAATAAAGATAATGCAATTCCAAAATTCTTCTATCGTTCATACATTATTTTAACTACAAACACTATTAAACGAGACACTAAAATAAACAAAAAAAGAGACCTATTATACCAAATTTAAAATAAAACCCTAAAAATGCAAAAACGAGTGATTTACTCTTTTCTTGTTGTTAGTTACATAGCAACCAATATATATTGTTGTTAGTTATGAAAAACTTGCTGTTAGTAACTAGAAAAAGCGTTCTTTTTACTTTGTGTGATTTTCTATGGATAACCTTGAAAAAAACGATCCAATTGTGCAAAATAAAAAGAATTAGCTAGTATAGCTATCTTTAAGTTGTTGCTGAAAAAGTGCAAGGAATAGTACAAAATTGTTAATGAAAATGTTTTTTAATGGTGGGATTTGAAGTGCGTTTGTCAAAAATATTGTAAAAATATACTATACGCATATTTCAAAGAAAAGTAAAGTAAGTAAAGTATTTTTTATCTGTGAGGTCTCACTACTCAATGATTAAATTGTGTTAAATTAATTTGCAATATAGATATTAGCAAATATTTTAAACTTGTCGCTTCGTTGAAGCAAAAAGGACGACAACGGGTACCGCGCTGTCTAGCGGTGACACTTAGAATGGTGACGAAGTCTTTGAAAGTGAGCCTCTAGCATTTTGCTTATTGCTATAAATCGTGCTGGAGTCGCTACTCGTAATACCTAATGGAATCGACACTATAGGAACTGTTGAACAATATACCATTTTCCATCATTTGTCCACCATGATATAGCAAAACGCGTCTAGGGATGAAACTGATGAAGAAAGGTAAAATAACTCTCTTCATTTTAAAGTTAAGAAAGGTATGAACCTTAAAAGTAAAATGATTTTAACCAAAGACCAAATTGAGCGTTCCTTATTATTAAGTAACCACTATGTTGGGTTTATTTGGTGCTTGTCGCAGAGAAAAGCCACGTTGAAAACGTCGAAAACTTATAATATTTAAAAAAAAATTACAATTATAATATTTTTTCTTTCGAGGAAGGTAAGACACCATAGCTGTTTCATGAGATACCCTGTATAATATTTTTTATGTCAAAAAGTACACAATGGAAAATAAAAATTGACCGGTTCGAGCATTTTTCCTGGATTTGTTCCATTTAATTAATATAAATTTTATCCTGAAATTTTGGGAGATCTGATATATATTTAATTTATAAAGAATTTCGGGAAAATAATTAACAATTAATTGTACAAACAATAAAGTATACAAAAAGCATAAAAATAGGCATTGTGAAAACATTTTTTAAAACTCCCACATGGATATTTGCTGTTTCTATTACACTCAAGTGACGAGAAAAGTATTTCAGTTAGCTGTTCGGCAAAATTTCATATTCATTACTGTCAGTGCTGCAACCTTTAAAAATAAAACTTCCCATTTTCAAAGAAATATTCCAGCATTGTTATTGAGTTGATATCACTATAATTTCTAACATGATCATTTGGTCGAAACGGCAAACGGCGAACATTCAATCCCGGGAGCCTGCAAACCTTTAAAAACATTTTTAACATAAGGTTGGTTAGTTTGGTCTACGGCGTTGTGCTCAATTTACTTCCTCGTGAGATATAGACATCATATCCACTTTTTGATCGAAAGAGAAGGTTTAATCAGCCTTAACTAGAACTCAGGAGCAGCCAAGCTGGCCTACCTCTCATGTGTCGAATAAATCACCGACAACAATGAGCTAAGGAGTCTAGAGGATCAATATAGGCGCAGACCCTTTGCGGGCCGCGGCCTCAGGATAGTCGCGCGTCTCTGATGAGTCCCAGTAGGACGAAACAACGAAAGGATTGAGATGTTAACGGAAGAAGACAGGGCATACCGTTGTTAGCAGTGAGTCTAAGGACCCATAAACTGCCATTCCCCACTGACAAGGTGAGGGGACAGCGGGTAATAGACGAAGGGGTGCACAGCGTGCAAACCCCGGACGCTCAGCGCCGTGGAGGTCTACCAATAAACAATTTTGTTTACCGATAGGTACGTTCATCGGGTTTTTGAGGTAACCACGGCAGGCCTGTCATTTAATTTGATGTTAACATTCCTTGACTCACTCAATGAAATGTGAGGTCATCTTGGTTTCTGATTCTGGGTACTCATCAGTGATCTGGCTTGGCAATGTGACACGTTCGATGTCCAGTTAGCATATCCACTTTTGTTGTACAAACTAATGTAGTATTTAGTTTTACAAAGTGATTAAGCATGTTTTTACAAAAATTAGTTTGTCAAAATGGGTTTTTTTGGGGTTTTTTTAGCACATTTTTTGAAAAAATGTGCAATTTTAGTATGAACTGCAAAAAAATTATAGTTTCGTGATGCCTCTAAAGCCTTTAAAATAATTTACGACCATCGACTCGGCGCGCTTTCGTACTAAACGGTTGTGTGTGCCGAGTCGGACGAGCTGTGAGAGATAATGACTTTACTTCCTCGCGTTCCTGATGAGCTTTGAATTCAATTTTAAACTCGTATATTTTAAAAACTACTTATCGGACCGACTTTAAATTTTTAGGATTTTATATTAAATTCGAAAAAGCTGTCCATTTTCTCCAAGAGACCTGATTTAAGTATAAATAATAAATCCAACAAAGTCCCAGTCTTAAAAATTCTTTTATATATAAGTATAACGGTTACATGTTTCGCTCGCAAATGAGCATCATCAGACCTAATTACACAAACAAAGAAACATTTAAAAATTGAAAATATATAAACACCTCACCCAACTGTAAATTTTTATGTTTTATTTACAGTTGGGTGAGGTGTTTATATATTTTTAATTTTTAAATGTTTCTTTGTTTGTGTAATTAGGTCTGATGATGCTCATTTGCGAGCGAAACATGTAACCGTTATACTTATATATAAAAGAATTTTTGAGACCGGGACTTTGTGGGATTTATTATTTATATTATATATTAACTATAAATTCTCATTGCTTCATAAAAATTGGTTTAAGAGGGCAATTTGAGGTTTCACCAAATGACCCTATGGGTTTAAAAAATTGTTTATTTGGCGTCTGACGGAATTCCACTAATTGAAGTATTATTCCTTTACCTTTACATATTCTTTTTAAATATTTGTTAAAACATTTTTCCAGTGAAATCTCAAATATTGGAAAAATCGACGATAAAAGTCTTCGCACTTTATCTTAAAGAATTCACGAACAAAAAGTTTTATCTCTCCTTCAAAGAGATCACAGAACGCGCCATTTATCTCTTACACGCTTTATATCATTATTAAACTTTTGATTAATGTCTCAAGCAAGAGAAAAGCAACATACGCTTTCTTTTAAAGTGGCTGTTTCAAAATTGCTTAAGACAGAAGATGTTTCGGGATGTTGGGCACGATTAGGAAGTTGTTTTGTTTGTTGTCCTGCTGTTAACTTTTTGCCTCTGATTACAGTTAAAAGTTATATCGCTTTAAAAACCTTTTAAATTTATAGTATCCCAAAAAGTGGCGTTATATTCTTCATAATAGTGTGTATGGCACATAAATAACTTCAAAGAAGTAGTCCATTTCTCAAAGAGACTTTATTTAATTTTTAAAAATGGGGAAACTCAAAGTCGAAAGTCTCAATCATGCATTAAAATTTAATAACTTGGTTACATGTTTCGCCCTAACATATGGGCATCATCAGACCTAACATTCAGAATAAAAACAAAAAAAAAACAAAAAAACAAAAATTAAAATTAACACATCGTATAAATGACTTTACAAATAAAGTGTCACTTTATTTGTAAAGTCATTTATACGATGTGTTAATTTTAATTTTTGTTTTTTTGTTTTTTTGTTTTTATTCTGAATGTTAGGTCTGATGATGCCCATATGTTAGGGCGAAACATGTAACCAAGTTATTAAATTTTAATGCATGATTGAGACTTTCGACTTTGAGTTTCCCCATTTTTAAAAACATAAATAACTATTGTCTATTTCGGTGTACCTACAATAGTAGCTTGTACAAAAAGAGTGGATCATATCCATATCGCACGAGGAAGTAAATTGAGCATGACACCATAGGCGGAGTGCTCAAACTTCCGAGCGCAATATTGACAATCGACTCGAGCTGTACAGTATATTTTTTATCAAAGACCATTACTGAATGCAATAATTCCAAAATTATTTTTGATAATAGAATGTAAAAATTCTCGCTCTTGAGTTGGAATATTTATTCTGAAACACTTGCTTCTTATGCGTTTTGCGTGTATTTTCATTCCATAACAAGATACGGAATGAATATTCTGTAATTGATCTAAACGACATAGGTTGCCATGAATTTCGAAACTGTCAATGTCAGCAGACAAATTTTAGTGCAAGTCAAAATATGAGTGAAAAATCGGATGAATCAGAATGGAACTGGATAATACTCCACCTAAAATTACAAATATTGCGAATAGTATTTTTGGTCGTGGAGAAAATATAGTCTGCTACTCGGTTAGAATGAATCTTCCACTCGGATCAAATTTTCATTCCAACCTCGTTACAGAATCTACTATTCTACGACACAACTTTCGAACTTCATACTAAAAATTTTAAAAAATTATTTAAATTAGGCATCATAACTTGTCTTCCTCGTTGGCCGTGAACTTGTAGGAAATATAATAAAAAACAATTGAAGAAAAACTCATTTCATTGGAAAATCCATGGACCAAATTACACTGTCACATATTTATCGATTTAGGTTATTACTTATATTTACACAAAATTACTTTGAAATATTAAGTATACCTTGCCACATTCGGTATTTCGCAGAATAACAGACAAAAAGCAATATATTTATTAATAAAAATGAACCATTATTTTTAAAATAATCATCAGTATCGTTTGGTTCCTGTTATAATGTACGTGTGTTTGTTTTGAAAACAATTTTAAAATTTTTAACTGTTTATAAGGTCTGATAATGCCAGTTTAAGGCAAAACATACACAAATACAGATCGAAAAATTTTGAGCCGAGACTTGAGTGTCTTTTTTCTTACAAAATATGAAATATCAGGTCTCTTTGTATAAAAATGGGCGAATTCTTCAAATTACGAAAATATTTGTAGACTATCATATAAAATTTAATTTTTCGTACGTTGCCGTTGTGTTCGAAGCAGATTTTCATTTTTACTTAAAACCGACTGTAATATTGCTCAAAGTAATAAAATAACTACATCAAGATCTATAAAGGAAACAATACAAGTCCAGAGAGAATACTTTAAATCCTAGACACATCGCAGTGGTAATAAAAAAGTGTATTCCTGGAAAGACGAACTGAATATGTATCTAAACCCCTATTAACCTTCAACTATATTTGAAACTGCTTAAGTTCAGGAAATCTTTGCTTATCTAGTCTTCTTAGCAAAAGTCTAGGTTAATATCCGTTTCTTTTTTAAACCAAAGTTTTTAAATTTAGTTTTTGGTATAGTCTGTTCTTAGGATAAGAGCAACTACGATATTTACTTTTGCAGAAAAATAATTAAACTTAGTAGAATATTTTTTTTGTAAAAACAACATTTTAATTAATATATTATAACATACTTTAACTCTAATTTAAGGCTATTCACTTAGAATGACCGTAAAATATCTAATAAAACTAAATAATATTGTTCGCTGCCTAGCGGGACTCCTGTAATTGTGACCAATGTCTTGATAGGTGATTTCCTCTTAATTTTTAGCTTATAATATACATATGTACTGAATATGAGGAGTGTTGCTGGTTAGGCCGTGTCTCTTATCCTTTTCGTACGATTTTTATCGAATATTATGTCATTTTAGTTTGTAAAGTGACCGTTCTTGTATTAAACAAGCTCGTTTATCGTTAATGGCGTTATCTTCGATAAAAATTGTACGCAATGTACAGTTACGTCCATTAAATGTACGTTCGTTACAGCCAGAAAATCTGTCAGATTTTAACTTTTTTCTAATTTTTGGTAAATTCCTCTTTTACGTAGGTTTACCTTTAATTATTAGAAATTAACAAAATGTAGCAGAACTTTTTCTATTATTATAAAGAGAACAACCTATAAAACAATAACAAATTCAAATCTATCTATTTAGAATACATCATATTAATCAAATTTTAACTTTTTAGCGCGGCCCCCTCTTTGTCTAAGACAGAGTTTATCCTTCTAGACATTGAAGTTACCAAAGTGCGAAGTCCGGATTTAACTCATTCCACGCTTTTGAAATTTTATTTTTTAATTCATCCAAATTTTGTGGCCTAACATTATTTTCACTATTAATTTGTTTAACTAAAATACCCCAAAAATTGTCCATTATATTTAAATCTGAACTAAGTGAGGGCCATGATAAAATGGTGATGTGTTTCTGTTCTATCCATTCCCTTGCTTGTCTGGCTGTGTGAATGGGACAGTTATCTTGCTGATAAATGAAAATCCTTTCTGGAAACCGATCTAACACAGAAGGTAATGGTGTTTTCTAAAATAATTATGTATACCTCTGTATTAAATCGTCCTTTAATAAAGTGACACACACTAACGCCCTGAGCACTTATTCATCCCCACTATTCCGATCTTTTTGAGTAAATATTTTAAGGCAATACCGTACCGCAAATCGACCCGTTTTTCTTCAGTTAAAAACGGCTTTTTTTCTGCGGGATGACACCGCAATTTAGATATTTCTTTAACCCTTCATCAAGCTGTTCTCACAGATCCTGGAAAATTGAACTCTATTTTAGCTCTTATAATGGGTTTAAAAGGTTGGCCTCTTAATACGTTTATTAAATTTAATTATTATCCAGTTCTTCATTGGATTGTTTGAGAAGGAATGCGTTTCTTGCCGCTTTGTTTTAATAAAATGAACCGTGCTCTTTGGAGTGTTAAGCCTTTTTGAAACATCTATCTCTTTTAGATTAACCTTCCTGTACAATACAGGGTGATTCCTAAGTTAATACTTCCTTTTTAGCTGCGTATAGAAGGCATTAAGATAAACAACATTTTCAAATACCTTCTTATAATGGGTTTAAAAGGTTGGCCCCTTAATACGTTTATTAAATTTAATTATTATCCAGTTCTTCATTGGATTGTTTGAGAAGGAATGCGTTTCTTGCCGCTTTGTTTTAATAAAATGAACCGTGCTCTTTGGAGTGTTAAGCCTTTTTGAAACATCTATCTCTTTTAGATTAACCTTCCTGTACAATACAGGGTGATTCCTAAGTTAATACTTCCTTTTTAGCTGCGTATAGAAGGCATTAAGATAAACAACATTTTCAAATACCTTCTTATAATGGGTTTAAAAGGTTGGCCCCTTAATACGTTTATTAAATTTAATTATTATCCAGTTCTTCATTGGATTGTTTGAGAAGGAATGCGTTTCTTGCCGCTTTGTTTTAATAAAATGAACCGTGCTCTTTGGAGTGTTAAGCCTTTTTGAAACATCTATCTCTTTTAGATTAACCTTCCTGTACAATACAGGGTGATTCCTAAGTTAATACTTCCTTTTTAGCTGCGTATAGAATGCATTAAGATAAACAACATTTTCAAATACCTTCTTTCAAAAAACTCAAAAATATAGTAATTACATTCATTTATTACACTACGAATCAAATACGGTTCTGCCCAACTTGCCCGTTGAATAACAGTAAGAAAAGTTCTGGGTGTTGGATGAAAGCGTTCTGCGTATAATCTTGAAGCACTTTGCCACACTCACAGTAAATTACCACCTTATCTATTAATTCATTGTTTTCAAATTTTGTCATTTTCACGTATCAATAATTTAAAATTAACTTGCTTTAGAAAAACACACCGCACAGGATTGTTCTACACTACCCATACCACTAATAATAAGAGATAAGAAAAAAAAACAAAAACTATAGTGGGGTTTTGATGCCAGTCCCGCACTTAGATTTTTTACTTCTCTATCTCGCCTATTTTTGAGTTTTTTGAAAAAAGGTATTTGAAAAAGTTGTTTATTTTAATGCCTTCTATACACAAACTAAAAAAGATCATCATATCAACTTAGGAATCACCCTGTATAATGCATAAAACTTTCTGCTGGGTCTTTAAGTTTGGCATTTTTCGAAAATTAAAACACCGACATTTATTATCGTTTTATCTATTATGACATTTTAAATAGGTAATTACAGGTATATTTTATTATAATAAAATGCGGTGTACAAAGCTATAAAAGTTATGCCCCAGATTTAATGGTCGTAACTGTATATCAGACACGGTTATTACTATTCCGATAGATATCGGTGTGTGTGTACAAGCGCTCTTAAAGAGCCTTTGCGGATAAAGTAAAATGAGATGAAAATGAAAATGTTTAATTAACGCTGTTAAATATTTACCTACTGATCTTGACTGCGGTAACTACTGACTTTAATTCTTAATAAACATGTTCTACTATAATTTAATAATTAAAAAACATCGGCCACCAGGCATAATTTTAAAAATTTACAGCTACTTTACTTCCATTATTCATGTAACGTCGATAGCACAATAAAGTTTGTAATCCGGAAACGGCATAGACCTCGACGGAAGTCAGGTATTTTCTTTAATCTGCGTTAGTGCATATTACCGATGTGCCATGTGATACTCTTACATAACAAACAATAGATTATATCTTTGGCCTCCCTGTATGGTCATGAATGTTGCAGCTTTGTATTCAGTGTGCGGAGAGCTTTATGGAACATGCATTATAAGTTTAATTAATTCGGGTATTTATATTTTTTTCCGAGTTAATGTGAAATCGGGAAAAAGTAATTTATGATTATGAAAATGGTCCTGTTTCGTTCAATTGATTGTGAGAGGGTTTTAAAACTATTCCAGCATATAGAATAATAGTTGTTTGTAATACAAGAGTGGATATTTTTATTTATTTATTCAAATAATTTTTTTTTATGATAAAACACCTGCACTGTAGGAAAAATCCTTTAAGGCGCTCTGGGAGCGGTGCGAGTGCGAAAAAAGCGATTAACGTTGGTCTTGAAACGTTGAAGATTGTATTCATTGGGAAACACGACCTCAGGAAGATCATTCCACAAAGATGACGTTCTCCAGATGAAAGAGTTCTTGAACAATGAAGTTCGAGGAGTACTAAGCTGAACAACATATGGATGAGCGGCAGCGGTTCGCCGTGTATTTCTGTTTTGCATTGCTCTAGGTGGAATCAAGTGGGCAATGTCAGTCGAACACCTGCCATGGAAATATCTGTAAAAGAGAGCTAAATCACCAACCTGTCTTCGATGCTGCAGGCTATCGAGGGTCTTGGTCAGCTCGGGGTCGCCGATCAGACGATCCTTTGAATGGAATCCAGTAGCCGAAGGGTGTGCTTGGGTGCAGAGCTCCAGACATGAGAGCAATATTCTAATGATGGTCGAATCTGGGCTTTGTAGAGTGTCAAAAGTTGATGATGTGTGTACAACCTTTTGGTGCGGAAAAGTACACCAAGTTTCTGTGCAGCTGCCTTGGCAATTGCGGCAACGTGATCATGCCAAGACATATTGCCTCCCAGAATTGTGTCACAAAATTAAAATTCTTACAGAAGTCAGTCTTAATAATTAAAATAAACCTAATAGAGAAACAACATGTAAGAAACATTTAAATATATTATACAACAAACAATATAGATTATATAGAATTGCATATTATGCACAACTTAAATTTAACATTTAAAACACATTATATTATTTAAATTTAAGATGCAAGTTTAAAAAGGAAGAATTTCGGGTAGGAATTAAGATCAGTTAATGATATTTAAACCCCAAACTCAAAAAATTCATCCACACTATAGAATGCTTTAGTTAATAGAAATTCTTAGATACTATTTTTAAATTTTATGAAGGGCATTTGCTGAAGACTACTTGGTAGCTTCAGCAACTTGGTAGCTTCAGCAACTTTAAAGTAAAGATGATCTTGGAGGTTTTATCTTGGTTTAAACATAGTTTGTTGTAATTAAACCATTTTTCCAGGTTTATTAAGAATTCTTTTTTTAATAAGGTTTTGGAAACTTTGGTCATGTTGATAATATGAAGTGTCATCAGCAAATAAGCAAACGTCCCCATCAGGAACAGAGCTACTGATATCATTTATGTAAATTAAGAAGAAGAGAGGGGATATTAAGGAGCCTTGAGGAACTCCATGCTTAATGGAAGCACTCGAGGATAGTTCAGTGAAGAATGTCATTTGAGTTCTGTCACTCAGATAACTTTTAGAAGTTCTAGGCTACTTCTATTGATACCATAAAGGCTCATTTTCTCTAATAGTATTTTCTCTAATAGACATAACATAAATATGATGTCCATATCACACTAGAAAGTAAATTAAGTACAATGCCTACGGCATTTTTAAATCTTTGTTTAAATTAAATAAAAATTAAGTTACTAAACTTAATTTCTTTTAAATGTCCAAAAAGACATTCATTTTTATATTTCATTACTCTGACATTTCATAAACACTGCTACAAGGAGTACGTTTCTCACAATCACCTTATTTATCAATCTAAAGTTACTTGTTCTTTTCAGGTCATTTCACTCCTAAAATAAATTAAGATGGCCCATTAATAATTTTCACACAAATTTTATTTAACTGATAAAAGCTTTCTTCCTTACACTTGGTGTACCCAACTATTTCTTTTATCATTCAATTAAAATGGCGAACCCATAAATCATTTATTACTTCTACCTTTACTTTAACTCTTTCATTTGATGAACCCTATATCTGTGTGTGCTATCCATAATTTCATCCCTCTTTCTACAATTATTTTGGCAATATGTTTCTTCTTTATTTCATTTCAGTATACAAATAACCATGATTCTAAAGCTTTTCGTTCTTAAAGTTATTCTTCTGAGGATGGGTGTTTCTACACTCGAAACATGTAGAGATTCTAACTTTTAAAATATTTTTCTAAATATATCAGTGGAGGAAGATTTAAGTTTCTGATTTCTTTCCATTTATTTAAAATTATTATTTAAATTAGGTGTTATAACTTGTCTTTTTAGTTGGTCGTGAACTTGCTAGAACGATAATAAAAAACAATTGAAAAAAAATTATTTAGTTGGCAAATCCACAGAGCAAATTACACCGTAACATATTTGTCGATTTGGGTCATTTATACAAATTATTATTGTAGTCTCTCTCGTATAATGCGACAATTTAAAGAAATGTTTTCCCTAAGTGATTTAAAATTTAGTGGTAATATTATAATCATACGTGAAGTCATTCCTTAAGTGTCTGGGGAATCCTATAACAGGCTCAAGAACTCTTGAACGAATTCAAAGCACGAAATCGGTGGTGTAATACCAGCAATCTTGGTTTCTTTAAAACTTTTTTAAATAATATGAGGCTATCTAGGGTGCTAAAGTTATTTTATCCAAGTTTTAGTTTGAAATTTTTATTAAACTCGTGTTTTAGTTTTACTATGGGGATTTTAAAGTTTGTTCGTAACACAGATTGGGATTATAATTTTCGTGATCATTTTACAACACACTATACGACATTGTTGGTCATGCATAACATTACTGTATGCTTGGGTGAGTCTTAATTATCAACTTTAATTTTTTTGTACTAAGAAAATTTCTTGAGCGGGTCCCAGGCAGCAGGGTGACGTTAATGTGACGTCAGTTTTTCCTCATCTTAAACGTCAACTGTACTTTAAAAAGAAGGTCATAATGACGGTAACATAACATCGAAAACATGTTTTTACATCGATGAAGTTCAGGTCGTTTTCAAAATCCATCGTTATTAACGAATGTCGGGACGGCGTTTTTGCAAAAAGTCATGTCGGAAAGGGGACCCCAGGTATCTTTTTTTTATAGAACTCACTTTTTAGAGCAATCGACAAATCGATATGCATCAATGGATTTGGGTAGAGAGTCGATTTATATCGATGGATTAAGTTTGATGTTTTTTCTATATCGATGTATTGAATTTCGATACATGTCCTCTAAATAAATTTTTTCCTAACATGACGTCGAAGACCTAAATATTATAAATACAATGAGAAAAAAGGAGAGGTGGTTATTAAATTTCATAACGCTTTTTAGCACTATCTCAAAAGGCCCTTTGAGAATCACCAAATAAATCAATATTAGCATATCTCAAATTATACAATGACAATATCCTATTAATAGATGCGTTTTTGCCAAGATTGGTTATACAGAAAGGTAAGAAATAGTTATTTATATTATAAGGGATGTAAGTAACATTTACTAGTCGAGAACGATTTTGCGCCCGAGCGACAGCGAGGGCTGGCAATAAAGTTGAGACTAGTAAATATACTTACATCCCGTGAAGTATAAAACATTTTTCCTTCTCCCCGCAGAAGAGTTTATTATCAAAAATTGAGAGAAATTAAAATTATTGATTTGTATAACAGACAAATGAATATTGAAGAATCAGCAAATATCGCTTGTCTGTCGCTGCTGCCAGAAAAATCGAGGAAGAGGTATAAAGCAACGTATCAATACTTCAAGAAATGGTGCCTAACAAAGACTGCTACTGCAGTTTCAGAAACCGTGCTTTTGGCGTACTTTCACAAAAAATCTGCTGTATTAAAGTCTCCATCCAGCGTATGGTGTAAATATTCCATGCTGAAGTCCACCGTTTTCATAGAGAAAAACATAGATATTTCCAAGTATCCTAAACTTGGAGCATTTTTAAAAAGAAAAAATGACGGATATAAACCCAAAAAACCTAATGTGTTTGACAGGGAAGAAGTAAATAAATTCCTGTTTGAACCCCCGATGATATTTATTTAATAATGAAGGTTGTAATGATAATGGGAATTGCTGGATCATGTCGTTCTAGTGAACTCTGTGCAATGAAAATGGACAATGTTGAATTAAGGCATGAAGTCACATATGTTACTATTCCTGATTCCAAAAATGGAACGGCACGTAAATTTATAGTGACTTAAAGTGACGATGAGAAGGTTTGCTATTTCAAAACAGTTCAAAATTACATTGATATAAGATCCTACATGACGAATTTTAATCCTCCCTACTTCATGCGATATCAAAATGGAAAGTGCTTTAACCAGCCTGTCGGGAAATTCAATTCAAGATGCAATTCCAAGTAAAATTGTTAAATTTCTGAACTTTCAGAACTTTAAGGAGTATACTGGGCACTTCCTTAGAAGAACGTCGGCCACTTTATTAGCGAATACTTTACAAATTTTGTAAATAATGTTCATAATTGTAATATTTGTACTATTAATATTCATATCACTTAAGATTACTCAATTTTTATAAATCAATGTTTTAATATGGCATAAATTATTACTACCCAAGGGTGGTAAGTTGACTTACAACCCGTCGTCAAGGGCAATCCAATACGTTTTTGGTAATTATTACTTACGTCCTTCAAAACAGTATCAAAATGCTTTGTTTACAATATTGGGAGGAGAAAAAATAAATTATTATTTCTTAAAATATATGTATATGGAGATAAATTTTGAACAAATTATTAGCCGAGTCAATAAAATTATTTTTGATGTGCATGATATACAATTGTTTGTGACCATTATGATCTAACGCAAGAGAAATACCAGTTAAAACAAGGTGAAATAATTTATTAACAGAACTAAATTCGCTCCCTTAAGGATCCGAAATAATAAAACCGCTCAATTACCAACTCAATTTATGCATAAACATGACTCTAAAAGCATTGGTTTACCAGACATGGAGCAATGCATGTCTGTATATAATAACTAATTTTCATACCAGTTAGTTCAGTAAATGTTCGCTGTTACTATTGGAAACATTCAGAAATACAGAGCATTGTTGTATTTTTGTGTGAAGTGAAACTCGTAACATTTTTATTGCCTTGTATTTTTAATAGAGACATTACACAGAATTTTTAGCAACATACACAGGGCAAAAGGTCTAGTGCTACTTTAGTTATTTACGATATAAGTGTTGTAAAGATTCATATTACAATACGAGATGTTAAAGTTGTCAAGCGAGGCGTCAGCCGAGTTTAATAAAACATCGAGTGTAGTAATATGAATTTAACAAGAATAGTGTACAAAATTTTATCTACTTTCATCTATGAATATATTTGGCAAAAGGCATTTTTAAAAATAAAAATGCACCTGCTATTAAGTTTACTAATCAAGTTTTTTATGTTACCTTTCGCATAGTTACTATTTCTCATGGTTACTGTCGAAACTTTGTCAAACAAATTCAAAAATATAAAAAGCGTTTTTCAAAATGAGCGATTCTGATGGAAGTTTACCCTCTGATATAGAAGCAGCGGCAAATGAAGCGATCTCAAGTTTAGTTCCGACAAAATCCAAGGCGCGGTATGAGTTGGAGTATCAGAAGTTTGAAGATTGGTGCAAAGCTAACAAAATAATGGAGGTGTCTGAGAAAATCCTTTTGGGTTATTTTTCCGTAAAGTAACACCATCTACACTATGGACTCACTACTCAATGTTGAGAACTATGATTTCAGTTAAGAAAAATCAAGATATAAGCAGATTTTCTCAACTAAAAATTTTAATGAAACCGTTTATTTTTCATTACAGCACTAGTGCTGTAAAGGCATCTATTACAGCACTAGTGCTGTAATAGATGCCCTTACAAAACGATTTACAGAACTGTAAAATTCATATTACTAAATGAAAGTAGAGAAAATTAGGTTTCATTTAATTAAATTATTTAATTGGTATCGGGCAATTAAATATTCAATTCCAATACTTTTATAGTGCAGTGGCGACTCATGAGTGAGGACTCTGGCCTCCCAGGAATTTTTGCAGAATTTAAATAAATTCCTGTTTTCTCTTTCATCAATTATGCCTAAAATGTTTTCTTTGCTCGCCTTTAAAAACAATAATTAAAATAAATGCATATTATATCCTACCGTCCGGTCAGATGTGCGATAGTTGCAGTTTTAGACTGACTCCATGTACTACACGAACTATAAGTTTCACTACAAATGGGATTTTTTGTGCGATTCGCGTCTGCTTCTAATTAACTTCGCCATTTATCGATGACTTGGCGCTTCGGCACTTGTATGTGATGAGTGTATGAGTGTTTCGAACACTGCATGACACTTAAAAGAAATAAGCGTTTTTTCCAGTCTTATTCCGGTTTCCCCGCTCTCATACCCCATGCCGAGCCCCCTAACGGTAGATTCGGTGGACTAGATAACTTGAACTCCACCTCTCGTATTTTTTGTTTTACATATTAAATCTGCAGTCTTGCTCTCATAGCGTACCTGTGATCTGATCTCATTTGTGACGTATGAACTCTTAGAATGCATGTAATATTTCATTACTCTATCCACATCATTTTGTAGGTAAATATTACAATTTTAATATCGACATCATTTCCATTAATTATAAATTTCATTTACTTACACTACGTTTTTCATAAAACCTAGCAATTTTTAAGTTCTTGGTTAACATACTTGAGCAGATTGGTTTTCTTTGGAGCGGAAGGTAAGCCGGGATTTCAAAGTAAATTGGCAATCAGTGCTCATTGTTATACTTTATGTAATTTCAGAAAAACTTAAAGTTACAGGAAAGGAGATCGACTATAATATGAAATGAGTTTTAAAATTGAGTTTTACTAAATCCTAAGTAATTCGTGTAGTAAGATTGAAAAATTGAAATATACTGTATCGGTCTCATACAGCCTTTTGTATATGTAAAAATTTGACATTCTAGAATGCTAATGGACGAACACGTGTATTGCAACAAAAATAGTATTTGTAGTAGTCAAATATTATTTGATTGAGGCATAGCTTTCTTGTTGTTAAAGTTGTGATTCAATTTTCAACTGTTTTTCTTATGCACAGGCATATATTTTATTTTACTAAGTAAAAACGTTGTTTGATATAAAAAAGTAATATTTTTCCAGATTCCAGAGTCAAAATAATTTGGTTTTGTGGGCCACCAATGCTGTTCTTCATTTTGTGTAGGTATGCTTTTAACAAGGGCGCCCATTTTTGTTTCTCTAGCATTCGTTATACCCTAATACATGTATATTATTATGTAGTCATAAAAATATATAGGTATTGTCACATTTTAAAAATCAAGCATATCAAAATTTTTGAAATATTCTTTTAATTTTTCAAATTTAATTTTTTTTTGAAACAAAGCTTTTCTAATATGCCGCCCCTTTACGCTTATTTCCCCCACCCTGTGCACCCCCGCCACGGCTGGTTTATACTCTTTTTGATATACCTTTTAGCTCAGATAATGTTACCCCATTATCCTAAGGAACAAAATAAGATGTTTACTTTATTTTAACGTCGGAACCATACAATAGCTTTAGTTTAATCAAAAATCTTTAACTTTAAATCACTTAGGCCTTACGCTAAAGATTATCAACTAATTTAATCAAGAATTCGTAAATACGTTGATAAGTCGCCTCTATTATTCTAAATCAGTCATACTCGTGTTGCTTGTACTAGAATCATCATTAAACCTTTTGTATCTCTTGTATCCAAGATCTATCTTGTTTGGTCCAATATCTCGTGTTGCGCTTGTTATTATAGATTATTTAAAGGGTAAAAAGGAGATACCCAAAATTAAAATTGCTGTACAAATTTTGTTTCTTTTATTTTGAGATCAAATATTTTGCCACATATTCTTATGGTGACAATGTTTTTCTTGATGGCAAGGAACATTGAGACAATTTAAGTATATACTATTTCAATGAAATTTATTTAGCCGTTAATTACATTTTAAAAACATTGGCCCTTCAGTGTCAACTATCTTTTTGTCAGAACATAGATGTGTGGTATAAGTTATACATATTAGGCATAATTTTAGACAATGCTTTGAAACCTAAGATTAAGCTTTAGTTTAAACCGAAGATTAAATTGCGGATTCTTCACCAATCCTAGAAGGCTATGCATCCGTTGATAATTCCGAACCAGAGTGATCGGCATTCGCTAACAAGCTATGTCTGTCTAAAATTGTTGCATTTTGACTTCATTATTAATACATTTTGGCGTATTTGTTCCAGTGAGGTTAAGAATTTCAGGTTTTGGGTTGAATTGGCGGTTGCTTGATATACTTTGTGTTTTGTAGGTTTTATTATTTATTTTTGGATGTGGTAAATTTGCTGTCTTACAATTTGTTTGAATGCCAACGCCCCAGAACTCGACAGAAACAACAACACAACACAACAAGTATGTTTAATATGTAAAAAACCCAGATAGGTTTCATTTTAAAAATTTTTGGATTCAACGCTGATCTAAGTTTAAACCATAATTGTACAATCGGATCTAAAAAGCTTATCATTAGGAAATATGATTACGTCCCTCTACTTAACATGTAAGTTCAAAAAAATACGAAATTGTTGAACGAAATCTTAAGTACCTTCTTGGCCAATCAAAACTTGATTTTCTAGCGTCAGCGGTTTTTGCATAGGTTCGATAATCCTTATAGAATTATCCCTTTATTCTTAGGTGTATCATAGCCAGGGGTTAGAAAAATTAACCAGACTAAATTACTACTTGGGTTTAAGATGAAACGAAAACATTTAAAATTCAAAAAGTTCTGTCCCGTTATGTAAAGTTCTCAATTCATTTACAGGTCATTCAATACTTGAATGCAGGAACAATGGAGTAATAAAGAGACTAACTATTTAACATTAAATTAAGAATGTTTTTCTTAGCTAAAGAGTATCGAATAATTTAATAAGATAATTCAAAACAAGATGATAAGTTTTCTTTATTATTCCTTATCATGCTTTTGTCGCTGAAGCTATAACTCAACCTTTTGTACTTCTTGGTAGCTGGCGAAGTCTAGTTTATACAAATTTCTTGTTCAACGTTTGTTAGATTAGATTATTTAAAGAAAAAATTAAGGCGAGGATTGGAAGACTAATTGGCAATTAGTGCCCATTTTTATTTGTATTATTGAGCCATCAATCGACGAGCGGTGATATCTATTTCTAGAATGTACCGGGTGGTTAAATAAGCGTGGACTTCGGCTTTATCATGAAAACGATTTTTTTAGAAGTATAATGGTCAAGAGAAATGGCTAAAAATTATTTTTAAATATTTCAAATGAAATGACCACAATACTTTGTAAATATAGGTTTCTCTTTAATATGCCTAGAAAGAAAAATGCGTTTTTCTTTTTGGGAAAGTCTCCCACAGTGTTTCAAGCAGAAATCTACGCCATATTGCAATGTGCGTACGAAAACAACAGGAAGGGTTAGCTCAATAAGCGGATCCATATATTCTGACAGCCAGAAAGCCCTTACAGCGCTAATATGCAACAAGGTAACCTCAACACTGGTACGGGAATGCCAAGAGGAACTGAAGGCCCTGGCAACAGTGAACAAAGTAATGTTGCCTTGGGTACCAGGCCACGAAGGTATCACAGGAAACGAAAAAGCCGATAAACTCGCGAGAAAAGGCTCCGAAAACACATTCATTGGTCCAGAACCGGCACTCGGAGTGCCAAGTTGCTATAAAGCGATGGATCAGGAATAAACACAAAATCCACTGGAGTAACAGACAGAGATTAGCTCATAGTAAAAGCTTCATTGAGAACTATTACAGGAATTCTGACAAGACACATGGCTGTCAAAAACCATTTGCACAGAATGCAATTGTACAATGGAGACATTGACTGTAGACTATGCGGACAAGATAGAGAAACTGTACAGCACATAGTTTGCCATTGCGAGTTACTAGATCGAAAGAGGTAACAAATACTCGGGCAACTAAAACTGGAACCAGAGAACATCCCTACTCTCTCCCCAGTTGACCTACATAAGCTAGTGCAAGGAACTGAGATCACGGAGTGGGTTTAACAACCAAATAGGGTAAGCATAATGGGCCAAACCTGGCCGAAGTGCATCTGGCGCATGGACTGGCCCTCGGAAGAAAAAAATATGCCTAGTTAGGCCTAATTAAAAATTTAAGTGTTGTAATCTTGGAAAACTTCTGAGCAACTTTGTTTTAACACTTATTGTTCCATCTCCTAAAATAAAGGGATGAGCGAAAAATAAATATTTTTTTTTGTAAAACATTATGGAACTCGATTAGAGACAACGGAAAATATCCAAACTTAGTCTTGCTTAAAATATGTTTAATTGTATTATTATTTGAATTATAATATTTGTGTGTTCGGTTTCTGCGATGATCGCTAGAGGGCACCGTTTCAAAAATGACTGAAATTTACAATTTTCCTTAAATATTTTAAACAAAATTTAAATAAAGGGGTAACTAAAATTGGTAGAAGTCAGTGAAAACCGCAAGTTTATGTCTCGTTCCTAGCCAAAGATTTTAACAAATAATTGTGAAAATAGAAATTTAAAACCGCAGAGGGAATTAGGTACGAATATACATACACTGGCTATACCGCGGCAGTGGCTCAGAGGTGAGGCTTAAATCTCCTCGATGTACCTAGCATCCGTTAAACCTTCTTTACCGCGAATACGGTCGTCCCTACGGATGAAAACATGGTTCGGTTGGTTCGTGCTTTCATAGAAATTGCACCCCAGATCATGCAGGAACCATTTTTATGACAATAAATGCATGTATAAATAATTTTGCTAGTTCATTATACCACAGGGTGTTTTGAAATTAGGTAAAAAAACAACATTTCGACTATCCTTGTATAATATGTCAAATAACCAATGTTAGTTAAAATTTGTAAAAGTCAAGTTAAAACTGATATTTGCACCTACAGTTATCTGAAAAAATCATTAAAATCGGACTAAAAATAAAAAAGTTATCAAGCCTGACTTAATCAAAATTTTGGAAGGGCCGTTTTTTTGTGCACGCAAGTCTATAATAAATAAAATTTTAATAGCTCAAAATTACAAACAATAGCAATAACAAAGGTGCCGCATAAATGTATCTTACTACTAATAATAACATTTCTTATTTACAAAACTACTACTGATCCCCTTAAGAATAAAATACAAATCACACTTTTCTATTTCTAGTAACCTTTTTAAAACGACATTTTTTTTAGGTGGTTCAGCAAAATTCAGCATCATATTCTTCAGCGCACGACGCCACGCAACTCTGACACAATTACAACGTAAGTATATTTTTTATATTAAAATAAAAAATGCCGAAATAATTTAAACTATAAACTAGAATAATTAAATCTACGATGGGAAACCAAAAGTATAATTTATCCTTCACATCTTTTAAGGACCACCCCCCCACACCAACGCAGTACGGTGGTGACGGTTTGGTTGCGGTGCCACACAACACAGCGATAAATGGCGCGACCCACACCACTGCGGTGTTCGAATTCGGGTTTCCCGCCGTGACACGTTTTATTTTGTCAATGTCGTCTGCATTATTTTTGCTGTTCACCGGCATATCAGCCACGTGTTTTGTGTTACCTGTTGTGCTGAATTAGAATGTTGTTTTAACATATTTTTGCGGATTATATTTACAGAACAATATAAATCACACCACGCCGGTTTAAATAGCCAAAAAAAGGAACGTCACTAAACCGCTCGGTGACCGCCGGCACCGTCACCGCCACCGCCGTATTGGTCTGGGAGTCCTTTAAATAGGTAACATGAAGTCTTACATTGAGAAAAAATGGATTTTTTACTTCCACATGGATATGGGTTGTTTCCTTTATACTTAAGTGACGAGAAAGTAGACTATTCCAGTTAACTGTACGGCAAAATTTCATATTAATTACTGTCAGTGCTGCACAGTGTTGCAACCAAAATTTCCCATTTTTAAAGAAAAATTCGAAGATTGCACATAATACTGAAAAGTATTTACCAGATCATGACCACAAGTGATCCTAAAGAATATCCTATGAATATAACACTGTGCACAAAAATGTCCCTTTTCCCTTTGGATACAGCGCCGACCTATCATTCCTCTGTGCTTTGTTCTCACGAATCCGGAAATTTCCCATTAGTTGACAACATTATTATAAATATTAGAATTCTCTGTGGCGTCCTTATAAAGTACTGACCAATCACATTTTCTTGTATTTACTAAGGCTTTGCCTTTTTGTTTCAAGACACTATAAATTATATATTTATTATATAGTACAAAATGTTATTAATTTGTTCAATATAACAAAATATATATACGCATTTATAACAGTTTTAATAATAACGCAACCTGCTGAATGTGCATAGAACATTAATTTCATGTAGCATTATTATTGAGTTGGTTTTACCATAATTTCTAACATGAGCATTGTAACCGAAACGGCAAAGCGACAAACTTTGGATCCAATGATCGTATGTTCAAGCCCGGCAGCCTGCTGTAGGGTAAAAATAAGGCTTTATCTTATTTTACCTATTTGTCACAATTTAGTGATAGTTATAATATTATTGTTATAATCATTCCCGAACCTTGATATCAATAACAAGGATACAGTCGAGGGTATAACCCTCTACCCATCGATCGTGACAATGTATTATTTTATATTAACTATAAATAATAACATGTATATAATCATAGGTTAAGTTTAGAGTTAAGGTTAAGAGTTTAGGGTTGAGTTTAGTATATATAGAACTACGACTGATTTTGTAATATAGACTAATTATTAAGTACCTACAGAGATGTAACAGCTAAATATAAATACACGTTTATACACATCTTTATGCATCTCACTTATCGAACCTAAGAGTTCCCATACACTGCAAACTTTTTAAAGACTTTTTAACATAAGGTTCGTAAGTTTGATCGTAGAATAGTAGATTCTGTAACGAGGTTGGAATGAAAATTTGATCCGAGTGGAAGATTCCGAACGCGAGCGTGAGGAACCACGAGTATCGAATTTTCATTCTAACCGAGTAGCAGACTATATTTTCTCCATGACTAAAAATACTATTCGCAATATTTGTAATTTCAGGTGGAGTATTATCCAGTTCCTTATCTGATTCATCCGATTTTTTACTCATATTTTGACTTGCGTTAAAATTTGTCTGCTGACATTGACAGTTTCGAAATTCATGGCAACCTATGTCGTTTAGATCAATTACAGGATATTCATTCCGTATCTTGTTATGGAATGAAAATACACGCAAAACGCATAAGAAGCAAGTGTTTCAGAATAAATATTCCAACTCAAGAGCGAGAATCTTTACATTCTATTATCAAAAATGATTTTGGAATTATTGCATTCAGTAATGGTCGTGGAGAAAAAATATACTGTTCAACTCTGCAGTTTCAAGTTTGAGCACTCCGCCTACGGCGCGGCGTCGTGCTCAATTTACTTTCACGTGAGATATAAACATCATATTCAATCTTGTTGTATAACCAACTATTGTGTTGTCTAGATTTCTAAACCTTCTAAATCTCCTTTTAAAAACAGCTATACGGTGCCGCAGCTACATTTTTATAAAATTTAGTATTATTACGAGAAAACCGCTTATGACTGACCTGTGACCTGTGACAATAAAGTAGTTTCATTATTTTTTTAAAAATATGCGCTAATATTTTTCCTAAATTGATATAAAATTTAAAAAATCACTTATTTTTATGTATGTATTTCTATTTGAACCTCTTCACTTTCAACCCTGTCGATTGTTATTTTGTAAGTCATTGTAAAGAACCGCTTAACTAATTTAAGCTTTCGAGCTCTAATCAAAATATAGCGAATTGTGAATACCGCAGTTTGTAAACATGTAACTTTACTTTCACGAGTTTGTTTATTTTAGCTTGTTTGTTTAATTTCAGGATAATTGTAAATTTGAAATTTAGATATTATAATTAAAGCCTCTATATATTTGTTGATCAGTTTTAATTAATAATTTATACGCATTGTTTATTGTATATTGGCCTGGTGTAACATCAAAAAGATAATAATTATATTTAAGTTTCAAAAAAGCTAATAGATATAAGCAATGGGAGAAGGGGACACCATCAGATTCCGTAGGCAGGGCCGTCGAGAGCCAAGTCGGGCCCGGGGGCGGTATGGCATTACGGGCCCAAAAGGACCTAAAATGCAGGCAACTAGCGCGGCAGGCAAAATTTTTTTCGGGTGCCACGCCCAAAAAATCATTTTTTGGACCATAAAAAAAATTGAAAAATAGAAAACACATATAATATTTTTAAAGAAACTTGTAGGGGGTTTCACTAATATAAATAATCTAAAACTTATAAAAAAACTTTATGAAATAAGCATAACTGAGCAAAAAAATATTAAAAATAAGGTTTTTTTTATTGAAAACCAAACAAATATATTAACTATAATCGATAATTATTAGAAGCCTGTCATGTAAAGATTATACATGCAAACACCAATAAAACTTTTTAAATTAATAAATAAAATCCGAAAAGGGTGTCGCGCGCCGCGGGTGTATTTAAAAGTTTTATGATTTGCGTAGATGTCAGGTTATCTTGCAAGCATTTTGTATAATGTAAGATGATTCCAAATTATATTTCAAATCTTCTGGTTTTTAGATTTCAGGGGGGGCTACATTATTAAATCATACATATACAACCTCTGCATCAAAAGTATAATTTTAATTAATGCAATCTCATATACATGAATAGCGAACAATAAGAAACAGGTTACCCATAGTTTTAGAGCTTTATAATTATGCGGGTTGGATTTAGATGAGGGGTGAGCTATTTTTAAAACAATTAGGAAAATCATAAACATTGAATCAACTTAATGAACAGCAGACAAGCTAAATGAATAGCAGAACCGCTAAATAAACAGCAGAACAGCTGAATGAACAGTACGTTAGCTGAATGAACAGCGGTTAACACTGGATTTGTCCTGTGGTTGTAGTAAGAAAGAGGAGGGAAGGAAGGAAATAATAGACGATCATTTCATTTGAAATGCTGATTTAAAAAAATAAATTAAAATGCTTTATATTTATATTAGTTACGGCCTACTTGTACAATTATTATAAATAAATTGGTTAAAAGGTAATGATTTCTACCGGGGTTTATACCCGCCGCCTGTATCTTGAAACTATTAACTATTTAGCTTTCAAGAAAAAAAATATATAAGAAAAGTGGCTGAAAACTATTTTTAAGTTTTTCAGAAGGCAGTTATGGGACGGAATACTAATGTTCAACTAAAAAAATAAAGGTTATATTCCTAGTTGCTCACGTTTGTTGAGGTACTCATTGCTCCATCTCGTCCAATAAAGGAGTGGGACAAATCTTTTTTTGACAAAAATTAAGCAACTTTAATTAGCGACATCGAAAATATATAAAACTTGGTCTTGTCTAAAAGAATACTTATTTTATCATTAGCATTATATTATGTGTGTTTTTGGTTTCTGCGGTGATTCCTAGAGGGCGCCGTTTGAAATATCATTGAAATCAATCATATGTCGGATTTTAAATAGTCAAAAGAACAACCAAAATTAGAGATAGTCAGTATAAACTGCAAATTAATATTTCTTTCCTACCTAAGATTTTAAAACATTTTGAAAATAAAAAAATTTGAATACAAACATGACAAAAAATTAAAAAAATCGATAAAAACAAATATGCGCAATAACATCAGGAAGCGTTTTCAATCATTAAAAACTTCAATCATATTTCAAAAATTTCTTACGAGAGACAGAATTAGCCATCTCGATGAGAGTGGGCAAGATAACTTGAAGATGTAGGTATTTTCATCGTCCTCTTAAAAGGGCGGTGGTAGTATTTGAGTGTTATTCAATTATTTTCTCCCAACAAAGGCGTTAAAGTAAAAATCTAATACATGACAAACAACCTTTAAACATTTAGCTATCCAGTCATACCAAATATATACTGATCTAATAAAATATTACTGTTGATATCTTGTGACAGCCAAACGCCTGAAACTATTTTTGAAATATTTATCTTAGCGTTCGTTAAGAGCGCAAAATTCAAAATCAAAAACATTATTTTAATATTTCTCATTAAACAAATACAGGGTGATTCCTAAGTTGATACTTCTCTTTTAGCTGCGTATAGAAAGCATTAAAATAAATAACTTTTTCAAGTACCTTTTTCAAGGACCTTAAAAATAGCCGAGTTACAGAAGTAAAAAATCTAAGTGCGGGCCTGGTAATCAAAACGTAGCCCTTTACTTTATATTGTTTTTCTCCGTTTTTTTGTATATTAGTCATGCATTTTACGGATCGGTCGTCAGTTATTTATTTTGGCTATTCGCGGCGCGGTATGCTATTCTCAAGCAAATTAATTTTAATAAATTGATGAAAATGATAAAATTTGAAAACAATGAACTAACTATGGTGCTAATTTATTGTGAGCGTCGTAAAAGTGGGGATGTTTCTTCTCTATATCCAGAAGTTTTCCTAATGTTATTCAACGGGCAAGTTAGGCAGAAACGTATTTGATTTGTAGTGTAATAAATACTATATTTTTGGGTTTTTTGAAAAAACGTATTTGAATATGTTGTTTATTTTAATGCCTTCTATACGCAGCTAAAAAAGAAGTATCAACTTAGGAATCACCCTGTATATCTTGAGATAAATACGATAGCTATAGTCGTTTTTGAGTAAAGAGTAAATACTAAATATTTCGCCAACTCCATAAATAAAATAAAAATAGCTGAAGTCTTCTTAATACAAAAAACAAAAATAAATATGTCAATAATATTGTTCTGAAAAGTTACTGATAAACCAATCCTACGTAAATTAGCACTCGAGCTTTCATCAAAATGTGTCGAAAGCTGATTAACATTAAACTTTACGTTAAAGAGCTAATTTACTTTAGCTTGTTTAATCAATTTTGGTTTAATTATAAATTTGTAAACTACATAAATTACCAAAATATCATCAAAGAGCTCTTGTAATACGTGTTTTAATTAATTTATTCGAAAGTTTCTTTACTTTAACATCAAAATAAAAATGTATTGGTAAAGAGATGAAATTTGAATTTATCTGTATTTAAATATTAAATATTTAGAAGGGTTGGTTTGGAGAAAACGATTCTCTTGCTGGCAGAATCGTCGCCTAAAGAAAATAGTAATTTACGTTACAAGACGGGAAAGAAGTGTTTTTCAGGTCGAGACAAGCATGGAATCTTGGGGAGACCTGAAAAACACAAATTTCCGGTTGCGTGACGTACAATATTTTTTTTAAGACCGACACTTTTATATAATACATTTTTTAATTCTTTATATTTTATTTCATTTTATATAAAAAATTGATTAACATTACTAAAACCAGATAAAAGAATAAAAATACTGGAAACAACTGCATAAACTGGAAAATACGTTATTTTTGAATATTTATGTTAAATGTAGAATTGTGAACGTTAAATATTTGGAGGGAAGATGTGTCTGAAATGGTGGGAATTGTTGTATTTTTTGTAGTGGTAGTGGTAACAAAATTAGTTTTCTGTATATTATCTTTGGAACATCCCGCTTGGATTTTGTTTGCTATATCAATTTTGTTTTTTACTGAATTTTCTAGGTAGCCTTTTGCTACAGTGGAAGATTTCCATCCACCATGCCTTTTTAAATTTATAATGTCACCTCCTCCATCTACTAGTAGAGTTGCTGAACTTCGACGAAAGCAGTGGCCTGTATATTCGCCTGGATTGTCTAATTTAAGATAAGAAGCGATTTTGCTAGGGGCTTTTCCCACAGAATGCAATCCTACTACTTGGGTTGAACACTTCCCATCTTTGAAAAAAACAAATAGCCGTTTATGGTTAGTATGCGGTGGTCTCAATTACAAATAATTCCTATAAAGTTGCAAATCTCTTTCGGAATTTAGAATGAACGTCCTGGTGGTATTTGTCTTGGTTATGGGTATTTTAACTATCATTGTTTCCTTATCTTCGATATCATTGATTGCCATATTAACGAGTTCCTCGCGGCGACATGCACCTGCCGAACCCATAATTAAAAGCGCCTAAAATAGAATTAAAATTTATTGTAAATTGTAACCAGTTTTTACTTGTTTTTTTATTTTAACTTACCTTAAGCAGAAGATATTCGCTATTGGGAGCATTGTTCAGAAACGTTTCAATTTGTTCTCTTGACAGAATTTTAGATTTCTTCGGTTTATGACCAACAGACTTCTTTTTAATGAACGCTATCAGTTTAAAAAAATTATTAATGTTCACATTATCTTTTATGGCCAAAGTAGATTTTAGCATTGAATATAAGCTCCATAATGTTAAAGAAGCCAGTTTTTGGGACTTTTCAGCAAAATATGCCAAAAGGACTTCTTCTTTTACATTTTCACTTTTTTTTTCGCGACACCAATTTTTAAATGCATCGTATGACTTCTCGTAACGGGCTTTTGATTTTACTGGCAATATATCATGTCCCTTTCCTTGCTGCTTCCAAAATTTCTTCTGGAATCTCATTTTCCGTGTCCGATAACTCAAAATCTGAATTCATAATATTTTTAAATTTGCGCACTTGCGAAACAAGTTTGACATAAACAACAAATTCATCAAACAAACTGTCACTCAACAATACATTCGAAATTTTGTTACCTTAGTAACGAAATCAAAGTAGATTCCATTATCAAAGAACGATTGGAAAATTGACGTAAGGGACTTGCAAAGGATTTTTCCGGTCCCTTACGTCAATTTTCCGGTCCCGAGACCAGCAAAACGTTATTTTCTGGACGAAAAATTGTCCAGAAAGTGTATATTTTCTGGTCGGTCTTAAAAAAATGAATTAGTAACATGATGTCAAATTTCATATTCAATTCAATACAAATTTATTCGCCAAAAAAAAAATTAATTACAATAAAGTAGTAGAAATTTAATATCCGAAATAATAAATATATTACACGGCTTGTAAACGGACAATGTCGCACTCTAGTGGGTACTTCCGTGTGATCTATCTCCGAACCTGTAAATTGCAGAGAGTTGTAGTGAACCGCTAAATGTTGTTCCCTATATTAGATGGGTGGCCTACGGTGTCTTAGTTGTTGTTAAGTTCTATGGCTTTGTCTTCTCCATTGGAGTTTACTCCTACAGATGGCGATACTGTGTTTTCACCACTACACCACTTAATTATTTCTTAAGTAAGTCTTGAAAACACATCTTCAAGACTTACTTAAGACAAATTCTAATAAGGACGAAACAGCTGTTATTATAGACCTGTGCTCCAGGGAACCCATTATTTTGGCGTCCCTCTGTACTTTACTGCAAAAGACAGATGCACAACTTTGTCCGCTTGCCGCTAACTTTTCTTTTTAATTACTTACAATTTTAATTTTAATATACAACAGTTGACAAATCGGACTAGTACCGCGATTATAAAAAAAACCCTGTAGTTCTGGACGCATATACCTAGCAAGCAGAATGTTACTGCCAATGTATCTAATATTAACATTAAGTTATATTGTAATCTAGTCTAAAAAGTAAATATCGACAAAAAAATTACAATAGGCGATATCAGTTATCATCTTTATTCGTTAAACGTTGTGATTCAAAACAAATAAAACTCTGTTGTCATTCAGGTGATATATAAACGAATAGATAATTATTGTTGGCATGTGATAGTACAAAAACATGCTTTGTGACATAAGCCGAGAGATATAAGTAGGGGCGCAGGAGACCAGATTGATACCAGCCATCGGGAATGACCCTGGAACCTTAGGAAACAGAAACCGAGACAGAGCGAGAGATAGTCATCGCGTCACGTGTAAATAAACAGAAAAAAAATTGATATGTTATTTGTTGTATACATCATTTACATTTTCTGTCGCAAAAGAAAAATAATTAAAGAGGTTAGGATCTGGCGATCTTGACTGCCGCCCACTTAATTGTACCTTTTCTTTTCATCCACCATTTAGGGATAACTTCATTCAAATATTATCGAAAATTTTGCGCGTAATGTGGCGGTGCCTAATCGTGCTTAAATCATTATAAATATCTATGTTACCGGCAAACCCGATTTCAGGATAAACTAGTTTGGCCTAACCCGATTTCAGGATAAACTAAATTTGCCTAGGCCTGTTCGGGTTTGTTCGGGTTTGTTAGGGTTTGTTCGTATTTTAACAAACCTAACAAACCCGACCAGACCCGAACAACTTTTAGGCCTAGGCCAAACCAGTTTATCCTGAAATCGGTTTTGGCCGGTAACATTACATTTGCATGACGAGGAAATTTAGTTAATAGGGCATTTTAAAGAAACTTAGGGAGTATAAGTCGACCTCATACGAAAAATACTATTATCAGTTCTCGTGTTTGAACAAAAAAGGTTGGATTATTTTTTATCCCTGGAAGGAAGTTCACATTACCATTAAATCTATAAAAATATTTTTTTCTCCGATGGACAGCAAATATTAATTTTGCGGACACATATCAATGAGCAAAGTATTACTTTTCCTGTATAGGCAACAAAATAAGGACTTTCCTGCCTAGACAGCAAAATGATTATTCTCCTATATCTGCGCCATTTTTAACATTCATAGTTGCCTTCAACATGGAATATACAGACCAAAGTGTAGAACTCTTCATTGTTTTAGATAATCCAGCAAAATAAGCAAGTAATACATTCTCTGAAAAAGTCTTCGCATTTTTCTCCATGCAATAATCCATAAATCGTTTATAATTTCCTTCATATTTCATCCGAGACTTGTCCGGCAATAAGTTTAACTCAATATTTTTTGCCATCTCTCTTATTTCTGGAGGAGTAAGTACTTCTAAGTCGCTATCACTGTCCATAATATAAATATACCAATATTTTTCCACGAAAGTTGTAAAACTATAATTATTATGGACATATACATTGCCATAGCAACCAACCGTTCCAACAATTGCGATTTCTATCAAATTTTGTTTTAATTTATCACTACAGGAAAAATAAAGAGATTGTGGGAATTGTAATAATTTGCAAATACAATATATTATAAACAATCGGAGAAAAAATTATATGTTCAACTCGGTAGCAAAGTAGATTGACTGCCTTAGCTGAATTCCTAGCCTCGCTACGGTCGGCTATGAACTATCAGCCGCGTCAGTCAATCTTCTCTTTGCTGCCTAGTAAAACAAATAACTATTAAGTGTAGAAGGATGTAATTGCATATCAAAACATAGTTTATCATACCAAACAGCTTCTCGATATTGCCACAAATAAAGGTACTTTACTCTTGTAGAGCATTTTATAAAGAATAACTTTTTTTCGTAAAATTAATAATACATTTTTTTTTCATACTGTACAGTATACATACATTATTATACATATTTTTCCGTCGACCGTGTATTACATCCGATATTAACGTTTCCAAAATTATTCATTAATAACCCCTATTAATGCATGATTTTCTGTAAATCCACGATTTCCCAAAATCATTCATTAATGACCCCTATTAATGCATGATTTTCTGTAACTGCACGATTTTGGTAATTAAAATTAAAGGCAGCCATGCAAACAAATCAACAAAATAATAAAACGTCAATCCAAAACGTCGTCCGCTGTCATTAGTATTTGTAGAATTGTGAAATCTGGATTGTAAAATAAAAGTTGTTAACTGTTTTTCTTCACTTTAGTAAAAAATACGGTCGACGAAAAAACATTGTAACCAACTCTTACATTAAAATGCGATTAATGATTTCGAACATTAACGCGTTCGCTACGCTCACGCGTTAAAATATTTCGATCATTAATCGCCATTATTAATGTACTTGTTGGTTAAATTACTATTACATTAAATTAATTCTTTAAAAAAAGTTTTGAACTTTTGAAAGTTTTTTGCGATGTAAATAATTTTTGACCACTTTACTGTTTTCTGTTATTTTGAACGGGCCCCAACCTCAATCGATCTTAAAACTTTAATTATACGCAACAAAAATTTATAATAAAAATGACGATGGATACAAACTGCTGTACTGTACTAGCGTTTGTCTGATTTCATTATTTTTGGGTTAAACGAATATTACATATTATCTTTGTTTCAATAACGTGATTATTGTGAGTGTCGTAAAAGTGCGGATGTTTCTTCTCTACATCCAGAAGTTTTCTTAATGTTATTCAACGGGCAAGTTAGGCAGAACCGTATTTGATTTGTAGTGTAATAAATGAATGTAAGTACTTTATTTTTGGGTTTTTTGAAAAAAGGTATTTGAAAATGTTGTTTATTTTAATGCCTTCTATACGCAGCTAAAAAAGAAGTATCAACTTAGGAATCACCCTGTATTGTTGGATACTCAATCTTTGATCTTGATTTGTGTGATACTTAACATAATTACGTAGTTTAAAGTAGCAAATATACATTTAAAAGCATTTGGAGTTTGTACCAATACTTTAACGTTATACGTTATAATTACATCATAAATACCACTTAGTCGAATTCCCGATAGATGGATATCTAAATACGATAGCTAGCCTTATCGTCGGCCTAGACTACCAGATCAAAGTCTAAGTTTGTAACTATGTATCTAATATGACCAACTGTAACGTTAATATGGCACGGTAAATCCCCGAAGGAATAAATCGAGTTAGTTATACGAACCAGAAGTTTTAGTCTCAAAAAATTATCTTTATAGTATTATAGGGATTATAGTAAAACCACATTTTCACTTAAATTATTTTGTTAATGGGATTTTCACTCCGGTCATTATCGGACACTTAAATTAAATCAAATGAAAAACTGAGATAACACATCAAATTTGACATTCGAGAATTTATTAACATCGCAAACATCTTATCATTTTAAGCAAGTTTTTTCAGTTTATTATCAGCTGGTTTTTCAGTAAATTTATTTCATTTTATACTGTATTGTAAAACACACCTTTACATATTTGAATTTAGTCCAGAAAATAAGGTTTTACAGCAATAAGTCCTATAAAATTTCTTTACCGGACTGAAGTTTTAGTTTAATCCCAAATTTTTTACATACAAAATCCTCTCACTATCAAACATATCTAACATATTCTATGCAGTCACACAAAATAAAATTAAACTCTTTTTTTTTTAACAATTTCTTATATTAATAAAAAATTAATAACTACATAGAATAGATATTTATACCTTAGATACATTAAAGCTAATGTTAATGGCACCATTTGCATTATAATAAAATAAAGCAAATTCTTTCTGATACCGTCCTGCCGATTTATTTGGTAATAACTGTACTCTAGCTTCGTTAGATTTCTGCATGATTTCTTCGGGCATCAAATTTACACCATCTTCCAACTCCATTTCGTCAATTTTACCGAAAATAATTGTGAAATAACGCTAATTTTCAACTGACTTTAGTTTTTATTTAGATGCCATATAGACATAAAAGAAATTAAAACAATTACGTTTCCTAGGTACATCAACGCTATCTTTCCATTAGATTTGAATTTTATGTGAAACACATAATGTTTCCACCAGTAAATATAAGCACTTTTCAAATATACGACGCAGAATAAAACTTCATTATAATTTTCAACAGAACAGTATGAAATAACATATTGTACGTCATTCGTCCGGAAATCCTTTACAGTATTCGTTTCAAAATTCCAGATTCGGCTCGTCTCGAAACATTTCACTTATACTGTAAAAGTTGATTTACCGGACTTATAACGTAAATATCTATTAATATCGGCCTCGATTAGTTTAACCGTGCAATAAAAAGTTAATCCCAAACTAGCAAGGTCAACTTCGTGTTATCGCGAATCCGCCTTATATTTTTCAAGAACTTTTATCTGAAGTCCCAAATTGTTTTAAAATTAAGCGATTTCGTGTAAACAAGTAGTTATAGCCTTACCGGCCTCTGATAAAAATGTTGTCTTTTTATTATGCGGTTAACCTAACCAAGAACGATTTTTCTTCGTGCAACCCGCTTCAAGAATAATAAAAATTATTTTCTTTCTGTTTCGGTTCTCGTCTAACTTGCACTAAGGAGAAGTTTTATCTTTTTTATTTAAAAATTCGTGTCCTACATTACTCTGAAGAATTTTGTGTTTCTTATGCTTTATTGTGTTTAGTTTTACGAGCACATTTGAACTAGGTCAAATAACATCATATAGATGTTCTTGGGTAAGTATTTACATAATACAGGGTGAGGACTTTAACTGGAACAAATACGCTAGACGTTTAGGAATACATATTTTTGAAAAATGAAAATATACGTCGGTTGAAATTTTATAGAAGCTACATTTTGCATGAAAATTTAAAAAAATGTACTCTCTGTATAAGGTGAAACATAACCCAACTTAATTTTTTTTAATAGGAAAATACCAATTATGATACCTTTTTGTGCGTTCTTTTAAACCGCAAACTAAATATCCTATTTTTTCAATTTTAATTTATTTTCATTGCCCCAAGGTGGGGACTTTTATTGGAATAAATTCGCTAGAATATTGGAAAAATATATAAATATATGTGTAAAAAAAGCAAAAACATATCGATGGAGATGTTTTGTCGACTTCATACTCTTTTCAACCCTTTTAAGGGGGTGAAACATAATCCAAGTTAATTTTTTTACAATAAAAAATAAAAATAAATTTAAATTAAAAACAATATTTGATTGTTTTGCTATTAAACTTTTTTTTTTTTGAAAACGATTAAATATGTTATATATCGGGAGACTGGAAAAGTCGAAAACTTAAAATGGATGGATTTATTTAACACCGTACGCCATTTGAATATTTTCAAACAAAATTTCCATGAATAGTCATGGTTTCTCGCATTTTTTGCCACAAAATTTCTTTTTAAAAATCAGGCTTTGCAATTTAATGTAAAATTGTTAATAAAAATAGTTTACTTGAAAAATTTATTATAAGTATTTTTCAAAATTGTAGAATATTATAATAATTAAATAATATTAATTATTTTATTCAGGCCTATTTGACTCATAAACCGTGTCAGTTGCTTATGTATACAGCGTCTGCCTAAATTTGGTTACCTACCAAATAAGAAACTCTTTTACTTTAAAATTGAAGAAGTAGTCCATACTTGAAGTGGGGTGGATAATTATGCCGAGCCCATAATATCTTTCAAAATAAATTATTGAATTTCTATCAAGATTACTCTTCATTTCTTTTAACAATTCTCTTCCGCACACCTGGTTGTTAAACCTTTTGTTCTGCACTTAAATTGTATATTTATTTTAATTGACAAATCATATAAACACATTTTACGCTTCTTTGACACGCTGTATTGCATATATTTTTTTCAAATGCCTGTCTTACCTTAACAAAACAAATAAAACTTTACATCAAGAATAACTTTCTCTTGTCAAATCTAAAAACAAGTTTTCTACTTGGTAACCAAATCGGTGCAGACGCTGTATAGTTCTTTAATTGCATATCAATTTTTTTGTGATATATTTTCTTTCGAACATCGACCGACTTATTTTGTATTTACATATTAACATGGGCAGCATTCTGTATTTTACACAAAAATTTTAACTGCAGCTGAATTCCCAATATTTGTTCGAAAATTTTATTTCAAACCCCCAAAAGAACCGTTTTCTTGAATAATAGTTTGGCTTGTTTCATGCATGTAGCAATAGATCATTCCCGATCTCTTCCTTTTATTGTTAAAAGTCAATTATCTGGAAACGGAGGATGTTCCATTTTACCACCGCAAAAATAAAATGCCTTTTCGAGCGATTTTCGACTTATATTTCCTTCGTTCCTCCAAAACAAACAATTTATCATGCAGACGAAATGTAAATTCGTCTTTTCTTTGAAAACGAAAGCCGTGTTAAGCATCTAATAAATGGAAAAACAAACTTTTTCATTTGGGTACACACCAGCTGCTTAATCAAGAGTTAGCTAAGCAGACATCTGACATCAATAAAATCGGGACAATGACTCTAAACGTCATTGTGTCTATTTCATAATTTCCCTTTCTATACGGCCAACTCAAAATTTGACAATTCTGAAATCAAATTTGATAACAGAATATTAACATTCCCTCTTTTAAGATTGAATAGTAGTTTGTACAACAAGAGTGGATATGATGTCCATATCGCCTACGGCGCGAAGTGCTCAAACTTCCGGCAGCAATATGGACAATTCACTGGAGTGGTAAAGTATATTTTTTCTACGACTCACCTTCCGAACTCCTTACCAAATATTTAAAAAAAATGTGGGTTAGGTTAGGTAAGAGTGGCAGATCTTTGGTTCTGACCAAATAGTCTCACGTAGTTTTATTAGGTCCGTTGTAATACCAAACGTGTTCCGTAAAATCCACCTTCATCAGATCTCTGATGGTTAGTTAGTAGCAATTTATTTAAACTACTATTCAGTAACCTGCTCAGTCGTCCAAGTTGTAAGTTGCTTAGTTCCTCCAGGCTATCGTACGTACTTACGTACTTCATCAGCTACTCTAAGACTACATGTGTAGATTTAAAAAAAAACGGTATGTTGGTTCTGAAGTAGCCAAATATTGTAGCTTTACTAAATAAAAATCCAGAAGCAAAAATTAAATATGTAAGAATAAAATAGCCAAATATATAAATAGACCTGACTAGACTTTGGTCGCAGGAATGGTCCAAGTGACAACCAATAATAATAATAAACAAAGGTGCCGGCTCATCGTCTGATTATGACCTTGACTTACAAAGTTGAGCCGCGATCCACGAACCGTCGAATGAGTCCAGCCGAGAGACGAACGACCTTCAGCGACATAAGCCGAACTAATATCGAATCATGCTACCCTGTAGTACACCCACTATAACACCAAGAGATTCAGAACACTGGCCATCCAAGCTCAGTGCTGCCAGAACTTTTTTGTTTTGCGTTAGGGTTGAAAAAGTAGATAGGATTAAAAATGACTTTAAAAAAAGGGTCGCCGCCTCCCCCACGCTCTATAACGAAATACCTTGGGGCAAACAAAACTGCCCTCTTATCCAAGTGACGTCTAAGAAAGAAAAAGGTCATAACATACAATTTCATTACATAAGCAATCCATCAATTTTGAGACTCCTGTTTCTAGGGACGCTGCAGGACGGTGTAATACCTATTACTATACCTACCCATATGCTATATTAAAAAGTACTAGATTTTTGCTTAAACGTACAAGCGTACAGAAAATGCCAAAAAGTACTAAATCTAGTACAATTGTACTAGACTGGCGACACTGTCCAAGCTAACTCTTTAGATTCTATCCGACAAGTAGGACAATACAAGCGTACACGCAGCCTAACCAACTCCAATATAATTCAAGATTACCACGAGGATATCATGATGAATCATCTTAAAGGCCTTAGTGTAGTTCAGAAGAGTTGCATTGTTTTTGTCATATGCCCACACTATATCGTCGATCAGATAAGAAAGCGATGTTGAACAGCTATAGCCAATTCTAAAATCTGACTTTTTACTTAATAGTTTTCATTGGTTTATATTTTTTCCTGGAATCTTTCCATTGCTAAAAACAGAAATTTAATATCTTGCTTAAGCCCATTGCATGGCAAATTTTACCGCGGTCGGATCCACTTGCCGCGTCTCCCACTTTACGTTGATGCTTTGCCATTTGCCGCGATACCTTCACGGATAAATCAACGAGATTAGCTAGCCTAGCCTATTTTCAGTTACGCACCGGGTGGAATAGGGCCGTTTGAGGTCGCTGATTTTACGCGTTAGTCAGAAAGAAGCTGCCGCAGAGAATTCGGTACCGAGCCACAAACGAGCGCATTACATCGAGTGGATTAGTAGGTTACGAAGGTGGTAAGAGAGTTGCAGGCAGCGTTTGCCAATTTTTCTGAATAATCGGTAGATCCACCAAATTATATTATTGTTTCCCGATGAATTAAACAATAAAAATGATGAAATAAAATTATTGTTATTTTGTCAGGCGGCAGGGGGGCGTGCAGCCACGTGGCCTTAAGGAGGAATCGCCACTGCTTCACCTACATTAAGATGGTAAAATTCTATTCACATTATATTAATTGTTTTACTTAATAACCAAATAAAGTAATAATACTAAGTGGTAGTTCATAACGATGTATGTATCCCTCATACAAATTACTGGCTATAAGTTGAACATGAACTTAGAATTTAAATTATTTAATTGCATTTGATATTAATCATTGCTTATATGTTGTCGACTATGGGACTGGACGAGAGCTGAAAAAAGTAATTTTAAAATATTACCAATTTTGTTAAAACTTTTCTGCATTCTGGTCATAAACTATAGTTTAAATGATTGATGACCTTTATGATTTATGAGTTTAACCCTGCAGCCGACACGCTTATTTATAAAGTTCGCCAAGCCACGCGGACATTTTTGTCCACAAGCTTTAATTTTAAAAAGATTTAAATCAGGTTTTGCTATTCTAGGGTTTATATGTTGTCATATACAGTACGTCCACGGATGGGGTTTAGAAAAGGACAAATGGACCAAAAAATGAAAGATACAAAAAAAGTAATTCTTTATAAAAGTTTTTGCTTGAAAATAAATGAGATTCACTTTATGATGAATTTAATTTTTTATACAGCGAGCATCAAGAAAGTTTTAGCGGCAGGCGGACAAAATAGTGCATCTATCTTTTGCCTTAAATAACACAGAGACGCTAAAGATAATGGGTTTCCTGGGGCACAGGTAGACAAGGACAGGCTGTTTCGTCCTTGTTAGGACTCATCAGAAAGCCATAACCTGTAAGCAATTCCCAATACAGCGAAAATATGCTTTTAAGATACAGTGTGTCCGCGGATGGGGTCCCCAAGGGGAAAAAATCTTTATTATGCATTTTACGAACAAAAGTCATTCTTTATAAAAGTTTTTGCTTGAAAATAAATGAGATTCACGTTATGATGAATTTAATTTTTTATACAGCGAGCATCAAGAAAGTTTTAGCGGCAGGCGGACAAAATAGTGCATCTATCTTTTGCCTTAAATAACACAGAGACGCTAAAGATAATGGGTTTCCTGGGGCACAGGTAGACAAGGACAGGCTGTTTCGTCCTTGTTAGGACTCATCAGAAAGCCATAACCTGTAAGCAATTCCCCATACAGCGAAAATATGCTTTTAAGATACAGTGTGTCCGCGGATGGGGTCCCCAAGGGGAAAAAATCTTTATTATGCATTTTACGAACAAAAGTCATTCTTTATAAAAGTTTTTGCTTGAAAATAAATGAGATTCACGTTATGATGAATTTAATTTTTTATACAGCGAGCATCAAGAAAGTTTTAGCGGCAGGCGGACAAAATAGTGCATCTATCTTTTGCCTTAAATAACACAGAGACGCTAAAGATAATGGGTTCCCTGGGACACAGGTAGACAAGGACAGGCTGTTTCGTCCTTGTTAGGACTCATCAGAAAGCCATAACCTGTAAGCAATTCCCAATACAGCGAAAATATGCTTTTAAGATACAGTGTGTCCGCGGATGGGGTCCCCAAGGGGAAAAAATCTTTATTATGCATTTTACGAACAAAAGTCATTCTTTATAAAAGTTTTTGCTTGAAAATAAATGAGATTCACGTTATGATGAATTTAATTTTTTATACAGCGAGCATCAAGAAAGTTTTAGCGGCAGGCGGACAAAATAGTGCATCTATCTTTTGCCTTAAATAACACAGAGACGCTAAAGATAATGGGTTTCCTGGGGCACAGGTAGACAAGGACAGGCTGTTTCGTCCTTGTTAGGACTCATCAGAAAGCCATAACCTGTAAGCAATTCCCAATACAGCGAAAATATGCTTTTAAGATACAGTGTGTCCGCGGATGGGGTCCCCAAGGGGAAAAAATCTTTATTATGCATTTTACGAACAAAAGTCATTCTTTATAAAAGTTTTTGCTTGAAAATAAATGAGATTCACGTTATGATGAATTTAATTTTTTATACAGCGAGCATCAAGAAAGTTTTAGCGGCAGGCGGACAAAATAGTGCATCTATCTTTTGCCTTAAATAACACAGAGACGCTAAAGATAATGGGTTTCCTGGGGCACAGGTAGACAAGGACAGGCTGTTTCGTCCTTGTTAGGACTCATCAGAAAGCCATAACCTGTAAGCAATTCCCAATACAGCGAAAATATGCTTTTAAGATACAGTGTGTCCGCGGATGGGGTCCCCAAGGGGAAAAAATCTTTATTATGCATTTTACGAACAAAAGTCATTCTTTATAAAAGTTTTTGCTTGAAAATAAATGAGATTCACGTTATGATGAATTTAATTTTTTATACAGCGAGCATCAAGAAAGTTTTAGCGGCAGGCGGACAAAATAGTGCATCTATCTTTTGCCTTAAATAACACAGAGACGCTAAAGATAATGGGTTTCCTGGGGCACAGGTAGACAAGGACAGGCTGTTTCGTGCTTGTTAGGACTCATCAGAAAGCCATAACCTGTAAGCAATTCCCAATACAGCGAAAATATGCTTTTAAGATACAGTGTGTCCGCGGATGGGGTCCCCAAGGGGAAAAAATCTTTATTATGCATTTTACGAACAAAAGTCATTCTTTATAAAAGTTTTTGCTTGAAAATAAATGAGATTCACGTTATGATGAATTTAATTTTTTATACAGCGAGCATCAAGAAAGTTTTAGCGGCAGGCGGACAAAATAGTGCATCTATCTTTTGCCTTAAATAACACAGAGACGCTAAAGATAATGGGTTTCCTGGGGCACAGGTAGACAAGGACAGGCTGTTTCGTCCTTGTTAGGACTCATCAGAAAGCCATAACCTGTAAGCAATTCCCAATACAGCGAAAATATGCTTTTAAGATACAGTGTGTCCGCGGATGGGGTCCCCAAGGGGAAAAAATCTTTATTATGCATTTTACGAACAAAAGTCATTCTTTATAAAAGTTTTTGCTTGAAAATAAATGAGATTCACGTTATGATGAATTTAATTTTTTATACAGCGAGCATCAAGAAAGTTTTAGCGGCAGGCGGACAAAATAGTGCATCTATCTTTTGCCTTAAAAAACATAGAGACGCTAAAGATAATGGGTTCCCTGGGGCACAGGTAGACAAGGACAGGCTGTTTCGTCCTTGTTAGGACTCATCAGAAAGCCATAACCTGTAAGCAATTCCCCATACAGCGAAAATATGCTTTCAAGATACAGTGTGTCCGCGGATGGGGTCCCCAAGGGGACAAAATCTTTATTATTCATTTTACGAACAAAAGTCATTCTTTATAAAAAGTTCTGCTTGTTGAGCAAATTAATTCACGATAAAAAATGTCAGATCAGATGTACAGGGTGTTAATAAATTAGGAAAATATGAAAATGCTTCAAGAGAGAAGTACCATTATTTATTATTTTTTACAAAAATTTTATAAAACAAAGTTGTTTATAAACTAACGTAAAGTCTAAATACAAACTTTAAAATAAAAATTCAAATTTTTAAAATAAAAAAAGGACAATTTAGTTCTATAAGCAATTGAACAACCCAAAAGGTTGAGTAAAATAAGTTAAAAATCTAGTGTTCCTATTTTGTATTGCATAAATTGCATATTATAAAGAACATGAAAGAACAAGGACATTGGAAATAATTTTTTTTAAAGAAACCATAATATCCCTGATAATTTATTCCAATTAGTTTACGCAAACCTAATAGAGTAGTAATACCAAGGCTTTTTTTATTTAAATGGGGACCTAGGAAGGAAGATTTTTCGTTACTAAGTATAAATTACATATGACATTTTTTTTAGAAATGAAACATACTTTTTTTAAAGTTATTTCTATCAAATCAACTTGCTAATTTTGCCATGCCTTATAAGCAGTTCATTCAAACTTTCTAATGTGTAACTGCAATGACAAAAATATAAAATTTTTACTTGTTTATGATTGAACTTCTTTCTTACAATTAGAAAGTACAGAAAAAAGATAATAAACGCAATGTTGTGACTACATACGTAATTGTTACTCTATGAAAATTTCAAGTTTGGTCCAAATAAATGGTTGCTTTGGCAATATTGGTAGATTGCATCATTACCAAAAACAGTATTGCCGTGAAAAAAAATTTTCAATTTCCCATATTTACACATTAGTGACAACTAATTTTAAAAGCGGGAGTACCATATAAATTTAGTTATCCGTATAAAAAATTTCGTTGTGACAACTAAAATTTGTAGGTCGGGTTGGTTAATGTTATTAATTAGTTCAACAGTTCAATAACGACCATTTTTTTTGGTTGTACAAACTAATTTTTGGGTTGAGTCCGATTTCACGAAAATAAATAGTTGTCAGAACCAAATTTTAGTAATCCATACCATGTTATTTTTAAGAGTGTATGTATAAAATGCTTGAAAATAAAAAGTTTTCCAATAGTTTCAACGAAAATTACACACTAGATCAACCGTACTAAAATATTCTTGTGCAGTCTAATTTCTCTTTAACGCGAGAAAATAAAATAGACCAGTTCGCGAAATCCCTTGCATGCTCAAATGTAACTTCATAAAAACCGGAATAAATGAGATTACAAAAAGTAATTCGGTCTAGCTCCGACATAGTATTTCCCCAGCGCAGCGGTGCAGTTAAAATTTGTTTTTATTTATTGGGGCAATGTCTATGAAAATTTAGGATGCAAAAGGTAGGTTCATGAGCAATAAAATGCTAAATAATAATTACGAACTGAAATAAGTTTAAAAGTTTTCTATGCAATAAAATTGACTTTATTTGGAGATTTTTCTTTTAATTTAATAAAATTAATTTTTTCTACTTCCACATAAATATTTGCTGTACACTAAAGTGATTGGATAAGTGAGCTATTCCGGTTAACTGAGCGGATATAAACGCGTCCAAGGATGGATCTGACGAAGGAAGGAAAATATTTTCAGATTAAAATTGTTACGGAGCTTTATACCAACAATCTAAGGGTATTAACGCTGCCTAGCGAAGATAATTGTAATTGTGACTAATGTTTTTGATCTTTTAACATAGTTATTATTTATTTCTATAAGTTTTGTTATAGGCGAAGGTCTAATTTCGAAGTGTCTAAAACCGGCTCTAGATGTCACTGCTTGTTACATCTTACCGTACAAAAATATGTGACGTCAAAAACAACATTTGGACCGTTAACTGTCCAGCGATACCAAACTTAAACTTAAAATTGTATATTATCGAACCCGAACAAACCCTACTTTTAAAACACTAAAGAAATAACACTGTATGCACCAATGCACATTGAAAACTGCGACTAAACTTCATAAAAGCCACTACCGTAAAATATGAAAAGCAGTCCGATTTTTATGCAAGTAATGTCTCAGTTTCTGAGTGGAAGAGATTCTTGTTTGTTCGACCTTGTACGGGATTTTTATCATAAAAATACATTGTCATCGGAACGGAATCACCATGTAAAATTTCAACTCCGTAGGATAAGAGGAAGGGGTTTGAGTTTGTCGGGGGTTTTATCATAAAAATACATTATCATCTAAAGTGAATCAACATGTAAAATTTCAACTCCGTAGGAACAAAAAAAGGGATTCAGGTTTGTTCGCGTTTTTGTTCGGGTTTGTTCTGGATTTTTTTATCATAAAAATGCATTGTCATCGGAAGTAATCCACCATGTAAAATTTTAACTCCGTAGGATAAGAGAAAGTTATTCTGATTCAGCTTGCAAGATTTGACCGTAACACACACAAACTAACTAACATTGCAAGTTAAATAAAAGCTTTTATCGTGATAGACTACCGTTTGCTCCATAGACATTTAACAAAAAGTATATAGCTGACATCCCATAAGGCCTGTACATTTAAAAATTTTAAATGGCACCACCCTGGAGCGAATACGGCTATTCTGATAAAATAGTTGGTACCTAGGGTAAACCATACTTATGAAGAATACTCTCATTGGATAAAAATAGTATTAGAGGTTCGAACATTTTTTCATTATTGAAGAAAATTCCACTGATGGTATATTATTATCTGCATATTTATTACATACATTATTTCGCCACCAGTGGCTAAATGCCATTTGCTTTTCGCATATTCCAATCCCAGTCTTTTAGGATGAAGTTCAGAGCAGTCACTGTTTTGGCATGGTCCAAAGTATACTTCTTAAGCGAAGAAAATTCCAAAATTTGCCAGCAAATTGACGCGTGCGTTTTTATTATGTTCACAGGAATACTTTTCCTTACCTCCAAGTTTATTTAATCTTCCCGAATCGTTCCCGAAACGATTAATTTTTTGCAAAAATCGGAAGTTTCGCGCAAAACCTTACTTAAACTGAAAGTGTTATTACCTAATTCCAAGGGATCGTTTATATGGCATTGTTTTGTGTCATCCATCAGTTTTGATAATGTCATCGAATGCTGGATTTCGAATTTACGTTCGACAGCTTGTCAAAATGTTTCCACTATAAAACATTTTTTGGTCAAAATGCGTTGCTATTATTGTTCATAATATGAAATAGCGAAATCATCACCTAAAAAAATTTATCTCGCAAAGTTATTTTATTATAATATTTTGCAGAGCTTTGTGTGTCATCACAAATTTTTACTACCACGGAGCATCCAACCTACATTATTTTATTGTATCCGCAGTACACTGCCAAACGCAAATAGCTTTATCTTTCTTTGCTTATCCGTCGGTGGTCATAGCTATGAATAGAGTACCTATATATCAAAATGAGGTTCTATTCGTCCGTAAAAATATATCAGTATTTACAGTTTCTTTATGTAGAACATACTGCAAACAAAATGACAAACAGACATTTTGGTTGTGTTTTGAAATAACAATTTCCTTTAGGGTGCAGTAAACATGTGCTTTCATTTACTCGGGAGCCAAAATTTACTACCGGAATTTGAAATCACGCTATTCTAATGTTCAAGGGAACTTTACAGTTTTTTAATGTTTGCATTAAATTATTAACGTTATTTTTAAATTTATATTTCTGTACAACGTTTTTCTTACAGAAGTTAGCCACCAAAAAGGTTTAATTTTGTTTTGGGATCTTGTACAGGGTGTCCCAATTCGATGCTCATCATGGATATCTCGAAAACTATAAGATATACAGCATCGGTCAAAGTTGCGGAATTTTGTGCTCAGTAATATTAAAAAAAAATTAGCTTTAATTTTTACTTCTTGAAAAATTAAAAAAAAAATGTTGAGTTTTGTTTTTAAATTTATCTGACGTATACAAATATTACCGTGTTTTTAGAATTTCGGTACAATATTTCGTTTTTGTGAAATTGTTATCAACTTAATTTTTTTAAATACGGACCTGCATTTTTTATTTTATTTTTAGAGACACCCTTAAGCCCTAAATTTAACATCACATATCACACAAAATAATTTTTAGACGTTTTGATGTCATCTTTACATTAACATTAATTGGAATATATAATATAATTTATACAGAATATTCTTGATTTATTTCTATTATCCAAAATCATTTACTATTAATACATTTGACCATTTTAAAATGTCCATTAGATTGCCTATATTATGTTTGTCGATTTACCCTTTGTACAATATATTTTAAAATATTTTCCTATTTTTTTCCTCAGTTATTTATTTCCTTACGTCGCAAGAAAGTTTTGTAGGTTCAGCACGTTCAGAAGCAAGTCAATACAAAACTGCAACAAATGAGATGACAAAAAGTAATTTTCTCTAGCTTAGAATTGCCCTATTTCCCACGAGAAAGGCTTAAAATTTCTTTTTAGGTTTCAAATAGTTTTGTAGGAGTCTTATTGATGCTACCTTACAGGCTTTATTAGGGTTTATACTCGTAAAGTTTTGTCTCTCTAGAAACATTGCTGATTATCCAGTCAGAATCTCAGTGCTACACAAGAAAAAGTTTTAAATTTTTTTTAATAATAAAATAACCATTAACTCCTTATTTTATTTTATTCTAATACTATATTTGCGGTGTAAGAGCTATTTTTCCTACGACCACCTATGAAAATAAGAAATAAAGTACGGTTAATTTAACTAGAAAGCGCCGTATATTACACGCATGTTGAAAAAAAATATTTCAACACTAGTTGAAATAAAAGGCACACTATTTAATTTAAACATATGGTGCCAATTTGACAGACCACCTCTATTTATTAAAAATAACAAATTTTGGAAAGTAGTAATTGTAAAGTGTTTAACTTATTTATCATATATTTGTCGAGTGATTCAGAATAAGAGTGTAAAAATACGTCATCTGAAATTATAAAAAATGTTAATAATATACTGGAAAATCTATTACCAGAAAAAAAACAAATCGCGCTGAAGAGAGTGTCATATATTAAACAACAAATATTATCGGTAGCCATAGCGTAGAGAATAGAGCCCTAGCCTACATATCGCAAGGTCACAGGTTCAAATCCCATCAGAAGTATTTGACTTTTTTTTAAAAAAAACATTAAATAATTTATAGAATTATTTTAAATTGAAATCTTCCTTGTAGGGTGGATTTTTAAATTTATGTTTAATGCATCTTTCCTTGATTAAATTTAAAATTTTTCATTCTGGTTAATTTAGAAGTCAATGCAGGATTAGTTCTTCCTATATGATATATAAAATATGAAAAAATGAAAAAGTTAAACTACAAATAAAGGAAAAGTCTATTGACAAATTATGAAACCAGATATTAAGTGGAACATAATCCTAAGTATGCTAATTTCAATACTAGTGTTGATATATTTATTTTCATCCCTAGTGTTGAAATATATTTTTCACAAGTCAAAGGCTTTTTTAATAACTCTTTGTGGCCCGTGCTAAATATCTCCTCGTTTAAAAAATTATCACTTTCATCACTTGTTATGTAATATACTATTTCGAGACTTCAAAACTAGTATACCGTACATGGCTGCCAAATAAAAAATAATATTCAGTAAAATATACGACTTAGGTACGCCATATTTTTACACAGTTTTTATATAAATCTACAAAAACAATTTTCGTGTGGGTTTTTAATACAACTTTGTATCATTTTATGCAAGAAACAAGTGCACAATTGTTTCTATGATAATCAGTATTACTAACGGTCCAGAATGATATCAATCCTTTTTTTCAATTTTCCCTTACACGATCACTATTACTATTATTCCCTTATGTTAATCTTAATGATCATGTAGAGTCGCCATGTTTTATCTTGTAACTAATGGTTTTACTTCAATAATTTTATGATTTGCATCAGTATTACCGTCAGTATTACTGATGTATTATTAAGCGGAAATATAATTTCATTGATCTTTAATATTTCGTGACTGCACAGAATAATTGTATTGTATAGATTCATTGATGGAAAAAGAATTTGGATGTTCCATGTGAAAACCTAATAAATAAGCTTAGAGGTCTAATGTCGGGTTACACAAAGAATTTTAATAATAATGAACACATACATGATATTGGCAGGTTGCAGAAGGAACTAAGATCAATAAACCAATGGGTATCTCGTATTTTACTTTCGGTGGGAATAAAATATCTTATGATTATGTCAATGACGGCAGTGTCTTCATGTCTTTTGGTGTTTTTAAGTTTCTATGTGTTTTTCTTTCTTCCAACTTGAGTTGGTGGTATCATGTAAATAAGACGCATGCATACTAATTTCTCAATTTCTTTAAGAGAACCTTAAAGAATGACAAGGCAGAGGCAAGAATAAAAGCATACTTGCCCTGAAAAGGCTCCTCCTGTTTGGCACCCATGGCAAATAAACCTTATTGTCGAAGTTGAACAAACACATAGAATGGCTGTCATAGGTGGTCTTTTTAAATTTGGGTAAGGATTGTAGGCAGACTCAAACAATAGCGACTTTGGGCGCGACTTCTCTTTTGATACGCAAAGAATACTTCATTTAGATCGCCATGCATAAAATTTATAACGAAAATTTAACTTATGTTGAGATCCAAGATGATTTTTCTGGATCACCATCATATAGAAGTAGATGTGACCATCACTTTAAAATTAGAGGGCCTAAGTAAGATAAATATTGGTCTCAACTTACTGGTGGGGGTCGGTGTCAGAATTTGGAATTTTCTCTCTGAACCCGCTTTTCCTTAGGACAGGCCCTCGTTAGACCGTTTTTAAAAATGGATTATTGTGATATAATTATTATTGTTAGGTAAATCTTATTATTTACGAAAATATATTATTGTACTGTATTATTGTCGGATTTGAATTGGTATCTTTAAGGATGGATTACTCATCTAATACCTCGCTGTGAAGTCAAGACTCTTGATGGGTGATGAAAAGGTTTAGTGGAAAGATAGTGCATAGAACAAGGACAGGAACAATTTTAGTTTTGTAGGAAGAGTCAGAAGACAAATGTTTATACTTTTTAACTGCTTATAATTGGTTGAAGAAAGGGTTTCATTTTGAATAGTACATTTAGGAAGCTTTTCTCCTAATGTTAATTATTCCTGACACAGCGAAAAGGAACCCCTTCTCTATTTTGGCAGGGGTTACAAAACATTATAAAAACTCCAAGAAACACTTACTTAGTGGAGTTGTTTAACGTATTCAAGTGTAAGGATGACCTCTGCCCGTTTGGTTACTCAAATCTTCCTAAATCATGTAAAAACATAATCTCAGAACCAGAACAGTTTCCAGCCAGTGAGTAAGTGATCTTGATAATGTTTATTTAAATGTTAAATTGTTTATTTCTCTTTTGGCCCGAGTTGACTGTAAAGCGGAAATTGTTTCTCTTGAACTTACTTGAAATGGCATCCTACGTGAGTTTTAATGGAGCAACTCTTCTTTAGAGAGAACTCTCTAAATTTACTGATTTGACAACGTTATTTTTATTTATTATATTCTTCACCATAATGTAATCGTAAATTATTTTGCTTTGCTTCGCTTTAATAAAACTATTAAAAATCTTTGGTGTTTTAGTAAACAAATAGCGCACAACAAATTAAATAAATTAATACGTAATATTAAATCATCTTAGCTACACGTTCCAGTCGCCTACAATTTTGTACGCGACAATATTATTTAAAATACTTTGTTTTATGTTTGTAAACCACAAATGGTTTGAGTGCTGCTGTAATTTAAATAAATAAAATAAGGAAGAAAAGAAAAACAAAAGCTATAAATTTACATTTTTTACAAACATTTTTGACCAAGAATTAAAAAAAAATGTGGTATTTTTCCTATAAATTATATTTAGTGTTATTTTAGGTAAGAAATATTTATATTTCAACGTCACATCTAATGAAAATAATCTGCAATATCAAGTTTATTTTATTACATAAAAATAAATATACCTCCCCAATTTGGAGTAGTAACTGAATACTCTTTAGAAAATGTCCGTAAGTGCTAATGGTTGTCGGTGTCACGATATTAATATATCCCAAGTTTTTTACCTCTTATAATCCAACAAAATTTGACAGTTTAAATTAAACAATGACGTATCACGTAATAAATCGACATTCTAAAAATGATTTTTCTAGATAAATTTAAAAAGAGTAAATAAAACTAAAATTCTCAAAAATAGAATACTATCAAAATTGCTACCAAACGTGTTAAGCAGTAGTCGATAAGTCATCACGAACAGATAGTGCATTTCCATCACATCACGCATATCGTACCTGCGTTTGGAGGTGGCAATAATAGTACATTATACACCTAGGGACTAAAGTGGTATTTTAAATCCCGAGACAAAAAGTTTATAGCCCGACCAACGGGAGGGCTATAATTTGTCAAGGGATTTAAAAACACTAGGGTTCTGAGGTGTATATACTATTTTATGTACTAAAAAAATTAAATGCCACTAAACGGTAGGTACTCTATTTCTAAAAAATCATCGAAGCGGCTGATGTTACCATATCAACGACCAAATGACAAATTATGACAAGTAACTAAGTAAAACAAAAGTCACTCGATAAATATTAGTCAAACACGCTACATCCACTGAAAGACGTTTATCGCAATGGAACAAATCGAAAAGGCAGCTCAAGAGGCTGTAGGCCAATTATTACCAAGAAAATCTGGAGAACAATATAAAAACAGTTATCTGAGTTTATTAAATGGTGCAAAGAACGGAACGTAGAAGAATTTACAGAAGAAAAGGTACCATTAGCATATTTCTTAGAAAAGTCAAAAAAGTTTAAAGCATCCTCACTGTGGAGTGTATATGCGATGTTAAAAGCCACAATTGCAACAGACATGAGCGTCGACATTAGCAAATTCTGCAAACTAACCGCTTTTTTGAAACGACAAAATGAGGGCTACAAACCAAAAAAGTCGAAGACACTCGATGTTGTCAACATTAAAGAGCTCCTGGAAAAAGCACCCGACCATGAATTTTTGGGGCAAAAGGTAACATACACATTTTTTTTTAACCGATATTTTGTCCCAGTCTATACCTATATCTATGCTATTTAGACGCTTTTTGGAAAATAAAGTAGGTACCTATTTATTTTATTTATATTTTGTTCCAGGCAGTTCTAGTCATGGGCGTGTCAGGAGCCTGTCGAGGCAAGAAGCTCTGCCAGCTTAACAAAACCGATATCCTAGACTATGAAACGTTCTTCTTGGTCAATTTACGAGATACCAAGACGGAAAAAGACCGATCTTTTGTTATAAAACGGTCAAAGGAAAACTACACAGATGTAGTACGATTGTTGAAGAAGTATATTGCCTTAAGATCTCCATCAATACAAGGCCATACAAGATTTTTCGTTGGGTACAGAAATGGAAAATGCACGTCTCAGCCAATGGGCAAGAATACGATTGGACAACCGCCAGCCAAGATTGACGAATATTTAATGCTTCCAGATGCAAAATTGTACACTGGTCATTGTTTTAGAAGGACGTCAGCATCGCTACTAGCCGACTCTGGAGTAACGATAGATCAGCTTAAAAGACATGGCGGCTGGAAGAGTAGCACCGTCGCTAAGGGATATGTAGAAAATTCCTTATACCAGAAAAAAAGTATGGCAGATCAACTTTTTACTGGTACTTCCACCGAAACGTCTTCAGATATTTCGATTCCTATTGTACAAAATGAAACACCAACGATATCGTCGATGCCACCGACGACGACAACGGCTACAATTTTCAAAAACACTTTAATTAATAAAAATAACAGCTGCAATAATGATAATTTACCTTTTTTTCACTTGGCTAATTGCAGTGGGGTAAACATAACTGTTAATGTTAATAGAAATTAAGTTATTTTTTATAGTTTAATATTGTTCTAAACACGTTACACTTTTGTTGCATCCATGTCATGTTATATTTTCTAATAAAATTATTGAAAATAAATTTCGAAATTTAGCTTTTATTGCAAAGAAATTTACTTTAAATCCCTAGGGATTTAAAGTACCACTTTTTTTCCTGAAAATAGAGATTTAAAGGGTACTTTAAATCCCTAAAGTATATAAAATATCTTTTTTATATATATATATATATACAAAATATTATAAAAACAACTTGTACGAAAATTAAGTAGCGCTGCATCAGTGGAAATTTTTAAGATAATATTGAGGCGTCGTTTGTAATTTTAATAAAAAATAAGATATTAACATGAATATATTATTTCTGTTTTGAACCTATATAATTGAAAGCTTAAAATAAATTTTAATTTTTTTTTGTTTGAAAAAAAAACAAGGTATAATCCGTCAAACTAGAAGTTCTTGTTCTTAGTAAAATTTTTGTATTAAAATTCAATTAGACAAGCCAGGAAACGATGTCGCGTTTCACGGTAGTATGGAAGGTTCTTAATAGATATTCTGGTAAGTATTTTGTTTCGTTATTATGTAGGACAATTTAATAGTGTCCCTTGTATCTAAAATAATTGTTAAAAATGACTTGGTATTTGGTACTAATTTTTATTTGTTCTCGTGTTTACGTTACCAAAAATAACTATTTTTAGTTAGGAAAATAAAAAAGATTTTTTTCTTGGTTATATTTACCAAAAAATGATGCCATTAGAACAAAGAAAATATCTTGTTTTCATATTAGTTGGCAGAAATAAAATATTTTGTTTAGCTGAATTTTACTCTGTATATATCTTATTTAAATGTTACATCAAGGTTCCTACAAACTTGTATTTATCAATTAAGCTTGTTGTAATAACACATTATGAATTTCTAGCCCCTATCATTTTGTTAATTTTGATTAAGATACATTCTTAGTTACCACAACTAACTTTTCTTTTCAAGTTATATTATTCTTCATATTTATATTTAACGGCATCGACACACTGAGAAAAGCTTCAGCAAGAAATTCTTTGCTAAGATTATTTTGGCTGTAATATTAAATTTTTAACCTACGATAGCAAAATGAATTTCTTATTGCAAAAGAAACAATTTACCTGAAAACTCTTTATACCCGTTACAAAAATCTTTGCTATTATAGAAAACTTACATTATGATAACAGCTAAGTAAGTTTTTATAAAAAATTATTTTCTAGGACTACTATTTGCTTTGCTGAGGAAGTAATGCAGTTTGCTGCTTTTGAAAAAAATCTTTATAAAGAAATCTTTTCTAGCGCTCTAAAGAGTATTTAAAGGGGTAGCAAAATTTTTTGTTGGAATTGGGAAATTCGTAACTGTTCGGTTCGAATCGGATTATTTCGTGGTGACGAATTCAGTCTGATTGGGTCAATTTTAATATTGCGCACCAGTCGTCCCGTTCCTGTCTCCAGGTCTTCATGTCTTTAGGTCTTCATTTTATTTAAGAAATTTAGATGCTCGTTCCTTCATAAAGTAAACGGTGGCTGTTGTTGGTGATCATTACGACTCGACATTTGTCTCATTTTTTCCAATAAAAATTGTCTTGGCTCAAAAATGTTTCCAGTGTGCAGTGCTTTATTGGATTGTGACATCAATGACAGTGTAGATTTTTAAATTAGTGTTAAAAGACCATAGTTATTTTAGTTTAATGTTAATTTTTTTATGTTATGTGATTGTTTATTTAATAATAATTTTTAGAGAAAAGAAAATTAGTAATTCTTTAGCAAATGCCATTCATACTAAAAGTCCTCAAACTAAAAGACAACTTACCAAAGTTTTAAACATTGTATGATTTTTAAAAGAAGATTTTAAGAAATATCGCAAAAGTAAAATACTTTCTTTTTCTAAATAAAATACAATGTAATTATTATTTTACCTAATATTCAGGCTAGATGCAGAAACATGTTTTTTCGGCATTCCCTTTTGGATATTTGTTTAAATTTAAAGTGAACAGATATTTTTTAATAGATATGTTTTAATCACTCAAAGAAAAAAGCAGTAAAATATTATTGTTTTTTTTAGCAGCTAAAACTGAAACTATTTTTAGGTTATGAAGTGTTGTTTTCTGTTGTATTAAATAATAAAGAGAAAAATAATTTTTTTTTAGTTTCAAATCGTTGATAACCTATTCAGACGTGGGGAGTTGCATGATGTATAATATGATGGAGTTACCTGAAAAATAAGCTTTATACTATGTTAAAGTTTTGATATAGCATGGAACATATTATTTTTAATAACACAATTTTAAATGAATCAAAATTTTTTGAAACTTCCGTACCCAAAGTGAAAAAGCTTGGTTTATATAAATGTGTTATTAGGCATAATAAGTTCTCTAGAGTATATTAAAAATTCAACAAAATATACGGCTTATTTTTTGGGCCATCCCACATATTATAGCAAATAAGTGGTGCTGTCATAATAAACCACTTTACTATTATAGCAATTCTTAGTTGCTACTTTAGCTAAAAAATAGTATCTAAAGTAAGTAGGTACATTCTGACCCAGCAAAGTAACTTTCTTGAAATAAATAAAAAAATCTTTCCAATATAGCAAAATGCTATGCTGATATTGAAAAAAAAATTCTTGTTTCGAGAACAATGCGGATGGCGTAGAAAAGTATCTTTACTGTTCTAGCAAAGTCTCTTTATAGCCGATGGTCAGTTACTTTGCTAATACAACATTTTTGTTTACTTGAGCTAAGTGATCATTCTTTATAAAGTGACTTTATTACGACAGCAAAGAAATTACAGCCAAATGGATTTTACTGTCTCAGGTAGTTTTTCTTTTGTCCCCTATGTTAGCATTTTTCTTTATAAGCGGTATAAAGATTTTTATAAGGACAGCAAGAATCTTCTCTCAGTGCAGAGACTTGACGCCCTTGCCCGGTGGGTGACATGTGACATCATTCTAGCCAGGACTGTCAGGAGGTTATGTTTATGGGTGCTTTTGCGGTTCCGTGTCCAAATTTAAATAAGTACATTCAGTTCTATAAGCAATTGAACAACCCAAAAGGTTGAGTAAAATAAGTTAAAAATCTAGTGTTTCTGTTTTGTATTGCATAAGTATGTATTATAAAAAACATGAGAGAATATAAGAACATTGGAAATAATTTTATCTTAAAGAAACCATAATATCCCTGATAATTTATTCCAATTAGTTTATGCATACAAAATAGAGTAGCAATACCAAGGAATTTTTTTATTTAAATGGGGACCTAGGAAGGAATATTTTTCGTTACTAAGTAAAAATTACATATGACATTTTTTTTTTAGAAAAAAACAGACTTTTTAAAGTTGTTTCTATCAAATCAACTTGCTAATTTTGCCATGCGTTATAAGCAGTTCATTCAAACTTTCTAATGTGCAACTGCAATGACAAAAATTTTTACTTATTTATGATTCAACTTCTTTCTTACAATTAGAAAGTACAGAAAAAAGATAATAAACACAATGTTGTGACTACATACGTAATTGTTACTCTATGAAAATTTCAAGTTTGTCCCAAATAAATGATTGATTTGGCAATATTTGTAGATTGCATCATTAACAAAAAAAATATTTCCTTGAAAAAAAAAATTCAATTTTCCATATTTACACATTAGTTGTGACAAATAATTTTAAAAGCGGGAGTACCATATAAATTTAGTTATCCGCGTATAAAATTTCGTTGTGATAACTAAAATTTGTAGGTTGGATTGGTTTATGTTATTAATTAGTTCAACAGTTCAATAACGACAATTTTTTTTGGTTGTACAAACTAATTTTTGGGTTGAGTCCGATTTCACGAAAATAAATAGTTGTCAGAACCAAATTTTAGTAATCCATATCATGTTATTTTTAAGAGTGTACTATTTTAAATATAATTAAGTGTCGGCTGGAATATACATGTAACGGTTTAAATATTGAAAGTAGCTCTAGTGGTGTGGTCCCTGAATAGCTGCAATAGTTCTACTTTATATATATAATTGAAACTGTAAAATAACTTTTCAATTTTTTATAATATATATCCTCTTTTATTAGCAACATAACATTCAACAAAATAAATTTGAATGAAGCCTCGTCGATAATAACACCAGTTTTTTTTAAGTTATACTTTTATTGAGACTTGTTCTTATTTTTAGGAAAATATTAGTATTTAGTACGTTAGTATACCTAATACTGTAAACAGACCTTTCAAAAAAACCGGCCCAGAATACGATAAACTATGCATGTTTATAATATTTTAACTGAGGCTTTGGAGATTGGTCCATTTAAATAGCCAATTAGGGTTTGTTCGTTTGGTTAGAGTCTGCAGAAAATCTCTGATGGGTTATCTCTTTTGTAAATTAAGATCTTAAAAGCTTGCAAGGCAAAACGAAAAGATTTATGGCCTTTTTTTATTTAAAAAGGTATCTTAAATCACCACTTAATTTCGTTCCTTCGCAGATAATATTTTCGGCATTATTATTCTCGTCAGCCGCACTTAACAAACCATAATCCTTAGACAAGTTAATCGTAAAAGGCCCTTTGCCTTTAAATAACAATAATTTTTTCTTTCCCCAGCGGTTTTTCACGTGATGAAAAAGTTAGGTAAGGTATTTTGAGTAGAAATTAAAATTTTTACGTTTTTGGTTAGAGAACATGACGTACAAGATGTTTAATATTCACTTTATTGCTTTATACACATAGAACAGCATCGAATGATTTTCAGAGTCGAATACTTTTAAGAATCGAATGATATTCGAATACGATGAATATTTCTATTTAATATTTCTCTATATTATCTAGGATCGAATGTGACTAACTTTTAACATATTTTTTTTATAGGGTTGACGCTCTCGCATTCCTCGTACAATTGTCAGAATCTCTCTTGCCCACACACGCAACCCGCAACACGTAAGAATTTTTTAAAAATTATTGTAAGACTCAGTATCGGTTCCTCCTTGAGGTCGTGTGGTTGCGAGCCCCCTTTCCCTGTCGCCTGCCAAAAATACGATAATTTTATTTCATCATTTGCTGGAGGAGGAACTCCGCAAGGGGGGGTTCTGTCACCAACACTCTGGGCTGAGAGTTCTAAATAAAGTTCTTATTGCGTTGGAAAAGGCTGGAATAAAAGTGATTGCATACGCTGACGATATAGTTATACTAGTGTCAGGTAAATTTGTAAACACAATCAGCGACCTAACAGGAATGATGCTACGAAAACTACAACAGTGGGCCATGAAATGCGGGCTGAAAATCCACCCCGAAAAAACGGAGGTAGTTCTATTTACGCGCAGAAAGGTGATCAAGAACTTCAAACTCCCAGTACTCGACAATAATGGTTAGTGCTTAAGGAAAAAGCAAAGTATTTAGGATTGGTACTAAACTGGGGCATAAACTTGCAAGAACGAGTGAAAAAGACGTCGGTATAGCATTATATGCCTGCAAAAAAGCAATTGGGAAAAGATGGGGGCTAAAACACCACATAGTACACTGGATCTATAAGGCCATTATAAGATCTATATTAACATACGGGGTTCTGGTTTGTTGGACCGCTTTGGAAAAAGCGGTGCACAGTAAGTCAAAAACAAAGATACAAAGAGCAGCTTATTTAGAAATAACCGGAGCCCTTAAGTCAACCCCGGCAGCGGGACTGGAGGTAATGTTATATAACCTGTAGTACATCTAGGCAACTGTGGCCCACATTTGATAAAAAGAGAACCTCAGAACTATTGAGACACAGTCGGAAAGACGTGAGAAATATTACTACGGTTGTTACCGGACATTGCCTTTTCGGTAGACATGCCGAACGTATGTAAATACCCACTAATGACTTCTGCAGAAGTTGCAGGGATGAGGAAGAGGAAAAAAGTATTTAACATTTTTTTGTGTGAATGCCCTGGCAAGAAGAAGGTTCACTGCTCTGGGTGAACTATTTTTCGATAGCCTGGAGGAACTAAGCAACTTATAGCTTGGACGACTGAGCAGGTTTCTGAATAGTAGTGGCTGGTTTAAACAAGTTGTTTAAATTCTTCTGCGGTGTATGCCACACTAACCATCAGAGATCTGATGAAAGTGGGTTCTACGGAACACGTGTGGTATCACAACGGACCTAATAGGACTACGTAAGACTGTTTGATCAGAACCAAGGGTCTGTCACTCTTACCTACCTAACCTATTTCATCATGTTTATTGCTTAAAGATCTACCGATAATTTTGGAGGATTGACAACACTTCCTGCGACTCCTTTAACACCTTCGTTACCTACTAATCACGCGTCCTCATATAATGCGCTCGACTGTGTTTTGGTACCGGATTCTCTGCGGCATTGTGTAACTGAAAATAGGCTGAAATCTCGTTGATTAATCCGTGAAAGTATCGTGGGAAACGGCAAAGCACCAACGTAAAGTGGGAGACGCGGGCAGTGGATTCGACCGCGGTAAAATTTGGCAATGGAAAGGTGGGCGTGAAAAAGTCATTTTTATGGAAACAAATTCCAGGAAAAAAATATAAACCAATGAAAACCATTAAAATTATTGTTTAAAATTCCTTGTGTTGTAAAAACATTTAAAATTTTTTTTTAATTAAATATATTTTCTTACACTCAGTCCAAATTAAAAATTTTTCCGAAAATTCAATAATAAACATTAGCCAGGATTCGGGTCAAGAGAACCCAATGTTTTTTTAAATATACAATACGGGGTGCAACAAATTCGTGTACTTACAAGGGGATCTCGAAAACGGTAAGAGATACGAAGATGGTTAAATTAAGGCAAAGTTGCGTATTTTAGGCTTTAATAATTTGAAGAAAATTTTAAATATTCCGAATACTTTCGGAGATATCCGAAAAATAGCAAAATTTTTAATCTTACTTTTGACATGAAAAAAAAAACAAAAAACACTTTCTTATAGCCGTTTTTTATGTTCTGCAAGATGACGTTATGAGTTTTCAAATTCGCCGTTTCGTTCTTTAGATGCCAATTTCAAGTCATTTTTTTTAGGGTTTGTCATTTAATTATAAATTTTTTGGGACTCATTAGAACGTTTCCTACACTGGATGTGCTGGTCCATCGTACTAGGTTTATTGTTAGTTCTTTGTTTTTACGTCTGATGGCTATATTTTGTATTGAGTTAATTCCTACAGATGGCGCTACTAGGTTTTCATTATATATTTATTCGTCAAAATATCCTAAAAGCATATTTTCGCTGTATTGAGAATTGCTTACAGGTTATGGCTTTCTGATAAGTCCTAACAAGGACGAAATAGCCTGTCATTGTCTACCTGTGCCCCAGAGTAGCCATTACCTTTAACGTCCCCGTGTTTTTAATGCAAAAGAAAGATGCACTACTTTGTCCACCTGCCGTTTCTATTTATGTTAAATTTGTGGTGGTTACCTGGCTACCGTAACTATACATTTTTTGATTAAGGCATTTTGTTTGTTAGCGAAATCAGAACCCCACTCTTGTAATTATAATTAAAGTATTTATTCGCACTCAATTAAAATCACAATATCAAAACAAATTAAAATAATAGCACAGGAAAAGAAGTGAACTTAAAATAATGTTCATTTTGGGATTCCCTCGGACAGATTGCCACTCGCATTCGCCGTTGAATCCAAGTCACACCCAGCCTCATAGGGATATCGAATTACCATCACGTGGACTGATATTGGTTCTACCGGGTGTGTCAAAATTTTCTTACATGTTATTTAACAGAAAAAATAATAATTGAGCACATGAAAGAGCACAGGAGAAAAAAGATGAGGGTCCAAAAAAGATAACTCTGAGAAAACTGAATTTTAATTTTACAACTTTCTGGAAAAAATAATGGTACAAAAGGAAGTAAAAACTCAATATCCATTATAAACCTAAACTTGTACACTTTTATTTTATATCATAATAAAAAAACCAAATAGTTTTTTTTATAAAAGAAAAATTCAAGAAAATTAGTTTAACAACAATAATAAAATAGCAAAGAAGATGAGCGTCCATTTAGCAGTGATTATATGTGGTATTGAAGTGAAAAATGTCTGTGCTTTTTGAGTGCAGAACTTTTTCAAGTGTTGTATGTCTGCATATTTGGCCATTGATATAGGAATTGGCTATTTATAAGCAGCACTAGCAGGAACTGATTTTTAGGTAAGGAGAGTCTTTTTTTTTTTTGATTTATCACGACAGATTGAACTTCTGCACCATGATAAGAATTACGATGTATCATTAATCGAGCATATGCATCAATGATAGTTAATTCTCTTAGAGGTCTAGTCGGAAAAGGGTACTTGTTCGTGTATATGTCCACCAGAAGTTTTGTCCACATCTTGAAAATAGTTTGATTACAGGAACTACCCTAAAAAGGGTCAAAAAGTTCTTTATGGCTCCGGCATATTTCTTAATAGCAAATAATTATACTGATTATTGCGAAAAAAATAAGCGTCTAATAATTCAGCGGCACAGCAAAGACATCAGTAATACTGAAATGTATATCGATCGGCCGATTGACGGGTCGCGTGCACGTGGTTTTTACCTGTTTTTATGGACAATCATCTTTTGTGCTTACAACCACTGGTACACTCATCTTTCTTGCCTATCATTACATATTTTCAAACGTCGATAACTGTGTTCCCTCACATGTCTTGCATTTCTTGAAGAGAGGATAATATTCTGTTCCTAATATATTATACGAATACACCGCCAGTCGCATTTTGAAAAAAAATGGACCTTTATCTTTTTTCCTCTGTGCTCTTCATACTGTAGATCACCAACTCTATGCTTCTGAATAGCATAATAATTTGTTTTAATCGTAGAAAAATATATATAAATATACAAAATAGTTAAAAAATGAACATATTAGTTTACATCAGGATTAAATATATATTTTTAATTTGTATTTATTTTCTTGATACAATTTTTGCTAACCAGCCTATTTTTTCAACCATTGCGACGAAGTGTTAAATTAATTAAACATACTTGTTTGTCGCAATTAGAATTTATTTTACCACATTGATTAACACATCTACAAAATGTATATGGGCATGTTGTAAATATATTGCAAATGCGGTTTCTATTTATTTTATCGTGGCATACAACTTGCTGAGTAGGTCAATATTATGGGCAGTAATTAGTTTATTTTGGGACCACACCACTAGAGCTACTTTCAATATTTAAACCGTTACATGTATATTCCAGCAGATATTTAATTATATTTTAAATAGTATAATTAACAAATATTTTAGATACAAGGGACACTATTAAAACGTCCTACATAATAATGAAACAAAATACTTACCAGAATATCTCTTGAGATTGCTAAAATGATTCTACAGTGTGGTCATTTAAGTGTGCAACATATGGGAAATTTTTTTATTACCGATTTCTCAGAAAATTTTATTCTTGATAAAAGTTGGTGCATCTTTGAGAATCATCTTAGGTGTACTTGGAATGGATGCAAGTCAAACGGTGTACAGGGTAGGGCAAAAAATATAAAACTTCTACAAGAATAAAGTACCCCTATTTCAGAAAATTCAGCAAAATGTTATAATAAAAAGGTGTTTAGAATTAATTGGATATGTTTACTAATGTTTGATCTTGTTAAAAATAATTTTTAGGGTATTTTAAAGTTGTGTTTAATGTCCTTGCAACAAACATGAAGTTTGTGATTCCTTAATAAATTAAAAAGCTAAGTTAATTTTACAAATATGCTTGAATTTGAACAAAGATATGTGAAGTTGATTTGATTTTGTTTAATTTATGAAGGTCTTTAGGGTAAATACAAAAAAAATCATTTTTTGGGAAATAATTAATATTTTCAAAAAAAAAATGTTTTTTACTTTAGGAGGTCACGTTTTCAAACCTATATATAATTTTTAATTCTAAACACCTTTTCTTTATGACATTTTGTTGAATTTTCTGAAATAGGGGTACTTTATCCTTGTAGAAGTTTTATATTTTTTGCCCTACCCTGTACACCGTTTGACTTGCATTCATTTCAAGTAAACCTAATATGATTATCGAAGATGCACCAACTTTTATCAAGAATACAATTTTCTGAGAAATCGGTACTAAAAAAATTTCCCATATGTTGAACACTTAAATGACCATGCTGTCTATTCAAGGATTTTGCAGATCCCCTTGAAAATCTTAAAGCTAATTTTTTTGCAAAAATATAATATTTTTTATATCTTTACTGCAACTCAAATATCACAGAAGTATAATTATTTTTGTAAATTCACCGGCTTATCGTAAACAAATAAACAACTTTTTACCAAAAAAATTTAAAAATACCTCTCTAACTTCAAAATTAAACTGACAAATGTCAAAATAATAACTACTTTTTCTTAAAAATTGCTCTTTGTTTATCTAAAATATAAGTATTTGAAAAATTTAAAAAATAAATAAAAATTATATACGTTCTTGCATGCCTATAAAATTTATTTATTGTTGATCAATTAATTTAACATGTTTATAAAATTTATTTATTGTTGATCAATTAATTTAACATGTTTATATTAAATAAAATTCAATTGCATACATTCAAAACTAAGTAACAAAATGATATTGTTATAAATTCAATAAAAACCGAAAAATATGACAAAGCTTAAACGGTCATATCTCATTGAAACTTCATCAAAAAATTTTTTTTCATACGTCATTGTGTAGGAAATTTAATAGCCTGTCTTTTCTATAAAGCAATGCCTTTACCTATCTCTGTTCAAAAAAAAGTTATTTGCATAAAAGTAAAAAAAAAAAATATTTTATTTTTTGCACTTTTTTGTTAAATTGTTTTTAACATAATTTGAACTAAATAGACTTGTACATTTTTTAAATACGTCATTTCGATAGAAAATCTAACACTCTACAAACTTTTTCCTATAAAATACCCCCCAAAATTTGCTTCGTTTTCGACATATACTCAAAAAACCGTAAGGCTTGCCCCCTATCTTTATTTTTCCCCCTCTAATTTAATAGCAATCTGTGGTTTTTTCATTCTGAATAACCAATTGAACGATTTATGCAATAAAAACCCACACACTCTGTAGTTTCTTATTATCCTGCCTTTTAGGACATAATCAATAGCCTATTGAACAGCAGTGGAGTTTTCTTGCATTGTCTTTATTTATTTTGAATCACAATATTTCATATAGTAAGTATTTTCAATCGTCTTCAGGTGAATACTAAATAAGTATGGTAACTACCGCTCTATTTACTATGCTTATCTAGTATTCACCTGATGACGACTGGAGATACTTACCAGTTGAAACGTTGTGATTCAAAACAAAATAAAGACAATGCAAGTCCAAAACTTTACTGCTGTTGCTCGATTATGTTTGGGCTTTTCAAAAAAATGTAATTCCGCACTATTAATGCATGTTCGAAGTAAAGCAAAAACACTAAGATAATATTGGACTATCTAATATGAAGACCTTGCTGCTTCGGCTATAAAAGTTTTGAGTCGATAAATTTATTTTTCTGAGTACCTGAATAAACTATTATTTCAATTGTGATATACTATTAAAAATTGTTGCAAACACAATTATAGTCAATTACTTAAGTAAAGCCTTTTTGACTTGACTTCTATTGTAAAACTCAATTTAATTCGAATAGACCAGCAATGCAAGTGTCAATTCCCACAAGCGAAGCCAAATCTACCATTTAACATCCACTAGCCAACAATACTAGCACAAATAGACCCTAACGGGGTATTGTGTACTTTTCTACTTACCAAATATGTCAAGACATTTAATAACGTGAACCCAATATTAACGATCAAAATTTTGAACTTTGCAATTATATCTTTTGTCGCGCTAGATTTGTTAAATCGTATACTGCGGGTGGGCTACTTTATTTATAAAAAAAAAACAAATGGTCAATATTTTTCTATCGAAAACTTGTTCGAGACATTTTTCTAAAATTATTTAAATCAAATTTATTTCTTAAGGAAATAATACGGTTTATCCCAAAATTAAAAACAGGTAGGTAGCTTAATTTTCTAAATTATTAAGGTTTACACAATTAATTAAAGAAAAACTGTTCGCAAACAAAACTATGTAACAGATTATACAAGAAATGATCTAGCAATAGCTTTTATTTCTGGCGTAAAACACAAAAGCATCGCAAAAAATATGTTGTTTTGTTGTGATAATGCTAGAGTAGTTTCAACATAACATATTATTACGTTAAGCTTTGCTTTGCTTTAAATTTATCCGATTTACTATACAGTTCTTTTAATTTGTGTTGCCGAAAAATATTTACGTTTTATAAAATTAATGTAAATCTGTTTGTTGTTTTTAATTTTTAATCCTAGTATGCCCTAAAAATTATGATATTTGACTGAAATATTAATTACTTTTACAATCTGAATTTTAGCCCAATAAACAATTTTGGTTATATAATATTTACCGTAAATGCTACACGCATGTTATTACCAATTCTAAATAAGCACTAGTTATATATTGAGTAACAAAAATAGTTCCGTTACTCTTATAAACCTATTAAAGAGCTTGAATAGGGCGTTTATAAAGGTTGCTTTTTTTGGACGATTTATAACAAATATTATTACACTTTATGACAAGTATGAGTATTTTGCATCGACCATTTTTATATTTTGTATTTTTGCCACAACCGTTCCCAATATGAGAAATGTAGGCAAACAATCATGGCAGAATCAATGTAGTAGCGTCGGAAAGCCTAATATTGCACATGGTGACCTTATATAATAACAGTATATAACGATACGGAACCTTCTTTAGTAACTAATCATCGTTCAGGCGTTTTATGGCACAGAATTTAATATTTTAGTACAGTATTTTGAAATTTAGCAACGAATGAAGGAAGTGCTTATTCATTATGAAATAGTAGGAAAGCTGTTAGCTAAGGTGTTTATACTAGTTTATATAAAGATTTATAGGGGTAATTTTTGTTACTAGTATTTAAGAAATTATATAGCGGCAAAACTTATATCAATTCATTATGAACACATTGGTAACCATTACTACAAGTTTTATAAAATGGTAATGGAAACAGTTATATTACCTTATTTTATGCTTGTACCCTATTGTAATTTTTTTTAATGATAAAACACCTGCACTGTTGGAAAAATCCTTTAAGGCGCTCTGGGAGCGGTGCGAGTGCGAAAAAAGCGATTAACGTTGGTCTTGAAACGTTGAAGATTGTATTCATTGGGAAACACGACCTCAGGAAGATCATTCCACAAAAATGACGTTCTCCAGATGAAAGAATTCTTGAACAATGAAGTTCGAGGAGTACTAAGCTGAACAACATATGGATGAGCGGCAGCGGTTCGCCGTGTATTTCTGTTTTGCATTGCTCTAGGTGGAATCAAGTGGGCAATGTCAGTCGAACACCTGCCATGGAAATATCTGTAAAAGAGAGACAAATCACCAACCTGTCTTCGATGCTCCAGGCTATCGAGGGTCTTGGTCAGCTCGGGGTCGCCGATCAGACGAACGGCTCTCCTTTGAATGGAATCCAGTAGCCGAAGGGTGTGCTTGGGTGCAGAGCTCCAGACATGAGAGCAATGTTCTAATGATGGTCGAATCTGGGCTTTGTAGAGTGTCAAAAGTTGATGAGGTGTGTACAACCTTTTGGTGCGGAAAAGTACACCAAGTTTCTGTGCAGCTGCCCTGGCAATTGCGGCAACGTGATCATGCCAAGACATATTACCTCCCAGATTGACCCCCAGCAAATTAATAGACGGTGCCAGGGGAATTGCGTGTCCTGCCATGACTATATCCGGTTCTGCAATGTTAACCTTTTTGGAGAAGACTGCTGCCTGGGTTTTCTTAGCATTAAATTCGACTTGGTTACTGTCACCCCAAGCCAAAATTTCTTCCAGGTCCTTGTTGAGGCGCAATACTTCATGCTGCCTGCGAAGATGTGCGTCGGCAGCGGATGTTTGGGGAGTCAAGGTAAAAGATGAGACAAGTGTGCTGTCATCAGCAAAGCTATAAATTGGATTTTGGGTTTTCACTAGAAGGTCGTTAATATACAGTAAAAAGAGGGTAGGCGACAATATGGACCCTTGAGGAACACCGGCATTGATGGTGAAGGTGTCTGAGAGAAACCCGTCAACCGCCACTTGCAGAGAACGGTTCTTAAGGAAGCTGGTTAACCATAAACAAAATCCATTAGGCATACCGTAGGATCGCAATTTACTTAGAAGACCATCGTGCCAAACACGATCAAAAGCCCTAGAGATGTCCAGTGCAACAGCCCGGGATTCTCCATGATGTTCGATGGTGTTGCTCCAAAGATGGGTGACATATGCCAGAAGGTCACCTGTTGATCTGGACTTACGAAACCCGTATTGATGGTCGCCGATAATGTTATGCTCTTCCAGATACTTTAGGAGTTGTTGGTTAATAGCTTTCTCCATTACTTTTGAAATTACGGAAAGCAATGCGACGGGTCGGTAGTTGCTTGGCAGGGTCTTTTTACCTTTCTTTGGAATGGGCTGGACACGCGCCGACTTCCAGCAGGATGGAAATATTCCTTTTTTGTAATATTATAAACGCCTTCTAACCTTCTTATATACTTTTATTACCTTTATATAACCCTTATATAACTTCATGTTACCATAAGTTGCAAAAAATATTTATAGGGATGTTTTAACAACCATTGTCACTTCGAAGAACTTTAATTTTACGTGTTAAAAGTGATTTAAAGTAAAAAATAATTAGTTAGTATATATTGTGTTGAAGATATGTCTCATTATTCAGCAAAAGAAAAAATGACCATTTTCAAGTTTATTTCAGTCTTGACAGAATTGAAAAAATATACTATTGAATCAAGGACATCAATCTCAGTCCAGTCTGCCGTGGAAAACAAGAATATTATTTCTGCATTTATTAGAGAAAAATGTCAAATGGTGATAGAATTGTTGTCCACGGCATACTTGACAGAACTTCTTATAGCTTATACGGGTCTAATTTCTACTATTACCTAATAAATAGTTATTAACTTGTGATACACTGTTAAAAAAAATTAAATTAAAATTGTTATTATAATAAAATAAAGATTTTTGAATTTTTTTAACAGGTTATAAATATAATAGCCCTAAAGGACACATTTTTCTCAAGAAAGTCAACTTTATATTCTAAGGCAGGTTGAAATGACCATTTCAACGTTTCCATGGCCTACTCTTTACCACTTATTTTGTTTTATAAAAGTTATGGACATTTTTGAAAACAAAGGAAAATTGATCAGGGCGGCCATTGTTAAAACAAATAAAAAAGTGTGATATGTCGTTGAATAGAGAATTTTTCATAGAGTTCAAGCATTGAATTTTTGGGTTATGGTTAATTGGAGGGTTTCCATTTAAAATTTAAGTTGACTTTACTTCCGGTTAAACCGGAAATGGATTTGAAGGTTTGAATTGACGAAAATGAAAATTTACAAACTTATTAAGTGACTCCTCAAATTTTTAAATCTTTGCTTTTAAAATTACGGAAAAAATTGAGGAGGGAGGAGGAGGGACTTTCTTGTGTCACCCGATAGTATAATGAAGAAAAACAAATCAATAAATCTAATTTCTCAAAGTCAACATTTTACTTAATTAAAGAAAATTAATATAAAATGTGTTTACCTTCATTACGATCAAGTTTCTTTAATAAAATTGGGATGTAAATTGAAATCTTAATTGGGAAAGATTTGAAGTGAAAATATAGGTAATTAAGTTACCCAGTTTCGTACTTGTGCACACATTTTAGAAAATTATCTTTGTTAAGTGATATCAGCCTTATTGCAAAAATATACTATTTTGGTACAAAGACTGAAGACAACTTAAATTTATGTGAAATTAACTCGCTTAGCCAGTATAACGATATTTTTCCCCAAATTTCTTAAAAGCTTGTTATTTAATTTAAACGGTTTACTTAAATTGGCTTATTTTGGTTTAAGCAATAATTATGTGGTAAGTTTTTCAAAATACTCTTTACAAATATCTTGTATATACATATATTCTGGTATAAATTTCTTAAACCAGTAGTTATATATTTTTAAGGTAATCTCTAGGGACTTTTGGTTCTTGTTGAAAAAAAAAAGGTTGTTTTTTTTTTCAAATTTTGTTTATTTCAATAAATTACTACTTCATACGTTTCGGCAACATTTTTGCCTTTATCAGTGTTTTTATTTAAAAACTAGATAAGTTAATAAATTTAAAAGCAAAACATTCACAAATACATGTTAAAGTAATTGTTTGTATAAAATTTAATTAAAAATCACGTGCAAAATTATCATTTTATATTGCTTAGATAATTCTGCATCATTTTGGTTTAAGGCTCATTGGCGTACCGACCTTGATTAGAGTGGGGAAAGCTATTGAAAGTGTAATAAGTTAATTTGCTGTAACTTCTAAACGACTTATCCGATTTTAGTAAACTTAAGCTTGTTTGGAAGAGAAAGGTAAGTACCTACTTTTAATTTTCGTATTCATTAGTATCCGATTGTTCCTAATAAAATAGCTAGAGAGCTTAATTTGTGATAGTAACAGGTTTTTGATTTTATCCCGAAAACTTAAATCATACGGTAAAACTATGACATCATAATCGGAAAGTAGATAAAATTTGCAAGAAAAAAATGTGTAGACCATAGTTCAATATTTTCTTTCGTTTTAGAGTTATTACCAAAAGAATAACTTTTAACACTTTAATTGAAGATGTGATTGTTTTCATAGTTGTCATTAAGCATTCCACGACAAAAAAATATTTTAAACTTTTACGATTGTGCAAGTTTGTTACTCATATTCCTATGACCCAAAACTACTTTATCATATAATCATTGAACACTTCTAATTTAGACATAATTCGAATATGGTATTTAAAAAAATAATCTCGATAGCTATAAAACAAAATTGGTAGTTTTCCATGAAAATAAATAAATTGAAATGATTTAATTTTGACAGGAGTTGATTTTCTTTCACTGCTATCTAGATCTATTTTTAAAAACACCAGATTAGAATTATAACTAAATTACAAATTTTCCCTAATTATATTATTAATTCTAAAGTCGTTTTTGGGCCATGAAATAATGAGTAACAAACTTGCACAATCATAAAGTTAAAAATATTTTTTTGTCGTGGATTACTTGACAACGAAACTATGAAAACAATCACTTCTTCTATTAAAGTGGTAAAAGTTATTCTTTTGGCAACAACTCTGAAACGAACTAAGATATTAAACTAGGGTCTTTACAGTTTTTCTTGCAAATTTAATATACTTTTCTATTATGATGTCATAGTTATACCATATGATTTAAGTTTTCGGGATAAAATCAAAAAAACTTTTATTATTATAAATAATTCGGGAGCAAACAAAGATACCAAACTGCGCTTTTCACGTTTTTTTGAAAATTTAATCTCTTTTCCGATTATGATGTCCTAATTATACCGTATGATTTAAGTTTTCGGTATAATATCAAAAAAAAACTATTATTTTTACAAATTGTGCCTTCTAACAATTTTTTTAGGAAGTATCGTGTATCAACGGGTACGACAATTAAAAGAACTTACCTTTCTATTTTAAACAAACTTAAGTTTACTAAAATTGGATAAGTCATTTATAAGTTACAGCAATTTAAATGATTATACGTTCAATAGCTTTCCCCACTCTTATCAAGGTCGGTACGCCATTAAGCCTTAAACTAAAATGCTGCAGAACTGTCTAAGCCTTCTAATGATGTTACCAAAAGTATACCCAAATGTTGGATTTTTCGAAGAAATTAAGAATTTTATTATTTAATTTTCAATTGTGCTCTCTTGCGGCAAGATACGGAACTTAAAAATTAGTTCTAGGATTTTCTCTTAGCCACATTAATTACGATTTTTTTCCCTCAGTTTATATTATGTCCAGTAGTTTCCGAGATACGGCCGGTGGTTATCCATAACACCCGGTATAATGCGTCAAGTCCATTTGCCATGAATATACAGGCTGCTGAATAAGTACACAAATAACAGTAATATCCCTTAAACCTAATAATATCTATTAGTCCTTTCAATCCTTAAAATAATATTTTATGGATACTATTCTTTCGTCTGTAATAATATTTCCACATCATTTATACTTACTTTTAAAGCTTTAAAAACTATAGAAAATTTTATCAATGAGATATTTTCCCCGTAAATTATTTCCATGGAATCTATATTTGACAAATTGTTTATTTCTTCTTCTCATTTAAGTCTGTCAGTTTTTCCGAACTTATAAATAGTTTCCAAAACTTATCAAATTAGTAAAGAGAGAGACGCTTTAACTTGGAGAACACCATACTATTGTTAAATAGGAAACAATGAGACATTGTCTTTTCTTTTAAGTTTCTCGTTTATCTTTAGTTTTAATTTATTTGAAGCTATAAGAAATACAATTACCAACTCTCACAGAAAAGTAATAATAACTGTGCCTTAAGTTTCTGTTGTTATTGGAAAATATCTGCAGAGTTGATATGACAAAGATAATTGATAAGTTCCAAAGTAAGGTTTGTACCAACTTTACTTAATTGCTAAGCTCCCGATCTCTAGTGGTAACCTTAAGAGCATAACATGCAGCATCATTTACTGGCTTGTCTAATTAAAAATTTAATACAAACATTTTACTAATGGGTTCAGAAGAACTTCTAGTTTTGCAGATGAAAAAAAAATTGAATATTTATTTTAAAGGAATAAATAAAAAGCATGAAGTCTTCCTCCACTGGTTTAATAAGGTAATAAAATTAAAATATGGTAGACATTCTACATGTTTCGGGTGTAGAAACACCCATCATCAGGAATGAGATACAAAGAGAAAAAATAGTTATATTAAATGAGAGGAACAAAATTAAATGGTAGTGAACATCGATGGAGCTCTCCTGGAGCCATGAAAGATAAAATAATATGAAATGAGTTAATGATTAAAGATTGGGATACCTAATTCTTAACACTGACCATGGGCAACAGGTAACAGTGATAAGAGGGGCCCGTTAGGGCAAAGAGAACGATATAAGAAAAATGGAGACTCACAGGTCAAGAACTTTCATCCCGGAAACCAAGGGGAGAAAGAAAGGTTGTTTATTTAACCTTTTTTTTATAGAAAAAGTCTAACAAAACAATTTCTGTTCTCTAGACCTTTTTCAAAGTTTTACTAAAAGTTTTTTTAAGAAATTTTTCAACAACTTAATTCCAGCAATGCTGAAATTAAAACTCACTGGGGTGCCAGTCCGTTTCGGACTTGTTTCCCAATTTCCCCCTGTAGTTATGGACTAAGGTAAGTCCCTCTTTTTTCATATATACAGGGAATTTTTCTTTCTTTTTTAAAATAAAAATCTTGTTTTTTAAATTGTTTAAATAATCTTTTTAATATTTTGTACTGAACAATTGCTTTTATTCTTTACAGATTCATACAATATACAGTGAAACAATTACTGTTACTTTCTTAATAATTTTTCTATAAAAAAAAAGTTAAATAAACAACCTTTCTTTCTCCCCTTGGTTTCCGGGATGAAAGTTCTTGACCTGTGAGTCTCCATTTTTCTTATATCTTTCTCTTTGCCCAAACGGGCCCCTCTTATCACTGTTACCTGTTGCCCATGGTCAGTGTTAAGAATTAAGTATCCCATTCTTTAATCATTAACTCATTTCATATTATTTTATCTTTCATGGCTCCAGGAGAGCTCCATCGATGTTCACTACCATTTAATTTTGTTCCTCTCATTTAATATAACTATTTTTTCTCTTTGTATCTCATTCCTGATGATGGGTGTTTCTACACCCGAAACATGTAGAATGTCTACCATATTTTAATTTTATTACCTTATTAAACCAGTGGAGGAAGACTTCATGCTTTTTATTTATTTCCATAAATTAACTCCACTTTAAGAATGGACTACTTCTTCAAAATTTATTTTAAAGTTTTAGTCAAAATTAAGGGTTCAAATTATATCATTAGCCATGCAGAATATAAAAATATAAATATTACGGCTATTAACTTATTATTTTTTATTAAATTTACAAAAGATGCCCCGATGTTATCTTCAAAATCTCCACTGACGCCGCGCCACTTAATTCTCGTGAAATTTGTTTATAGAGTGATCTGTCTGTAATTTTGAATAAATTCAGTAATTTAAATACCTTTTAAATTCGACACGTCGATTAGTATTTTTAGTTGCGGTCCTTTCCGTTATAAAAACAATTATACAGTATGTCCCAAACTGGAGATAGGACGCCATCGAATTTTTTTTTAAATGGCAACCCTAGTTTTTTAATAACTTTTTTTTTTTTTTTTTTTTATGATAAAACACCTGCACTGTAGGAAAAATCCTTTAAAGCGCTCTGGGAGCGGTGCGAGTGCGAAAAAAGCGATTAACGTTGGTCTTGAAACGTTGAAGATTGTATTCATTGGGAAACACGACCTCAGGAAGATCATTCCACAAAGATGACGGTCTCCAGATGAAAGAATTCTTGAACAATGAAGTTCGAGGAGTACTAAGCTGAACAACATATGGATGAGCGGCAGTGGTTTGCCGTGTATTTCTGTTTTGAATTGCTCTAGTTGGAATCAAGTGGGCAATGTCAGTCGAACACCTGCCATGGAAATATCTGTAAAAAAGAGCCAAATCACCAACCTGTCTTCGATGCTCCAGGCTATCGAGGGTCTTGGTCAGCTCGGGGTCGCCGATCAGACGAATGGCTCTCCTTTGAATGGAATCCAGTAGCCGAAGGGTGTGCTTGGGTGCAGAGCTCCAGACATGAGAGCAATATTCTAATGATGGTCGAATCTGGGCTTTGTAGAGTGTCAAAAGTTGATGAGGTGTGTACAACCTTTTGGTGCGGAAAAGTACACCAAGTTTCTGTGCAGCTGCCTTGGCAATTGCGGCAACGTGATCATGCCAAGACATATTACCTCCCAGATTGACCCCCAGCAAATTAATAGACGGTGCCAGGGGAATTGCGTGTCCTGCCATGACTATATCCGGTTCTGCAATGTTAACCTTTTTGGAGAAGACTGCTGCCTGGGTTTTCTTAGCATTAAATTCGACTTGGTTACTGTCACCCCAAGCCAAAATTTCTTCCAGGTCTTTGTTGAGGCGCAATACTTCATGCTGCCTGCGAAGATGTGCGTCGGCAGCGGATATTTGGGGAGTCAAGGTAAAAGATGAGACAAGTGTGCTGTCATCAGCAAAGCTATAAATTGGATTTTGGGTTTTCACTATTTTTAAAGGGCAAATCAAGTTACACATAAGTGCAAAATTTTAATTTTTTATTGCTTGTCGTTTTCAAGATTGTTTGGACACTGTATTTCCAGGAAGATGGATTGGTAGAAGTGGACCCTTTAAATAACCACCAAGATCTCTAGATCTGGTTCCTTTGGATTAGTTCCTATTAGGATATTTAAAAAGCAAGATTTTTCAGACGAAGCCCGCAAACATTAAGGAGTTGAAAGCACGAATAGGACATGTGTGTAGATAAATTTCCTCAGAAATCATTAGAAATGTTCAAAACTAATTTCAATTGCAATAGGGTATTGCGAAATACTGAATGGAGCACATTTTGAACTTTTATTGAAGAAACATTTTTATGTTCAATAGCTTTTTAAAATTTTTGAAATAAAAACTGTTTGTTAAATTATCTTGAAAACGGCAAGCAATAAAAAATTAAAATTTTACACTTATGTTTAACTTAATATGCCCCTTAAAAATAGTCATCAAAAAACCAGGGTTGCCATTTAAAAAAATTATCGATGGCGTCCTATCTCCAGTTTAGGACATACTGTATAATTGTTTTTATAATGGAAAAGACCGCAACTAAAAATACTAATCGATGTGTCCGAGCATTCTTTTGAAAATAAATAGGTATTTTATTTACTGAATTTATTCCAAATTACAGACTATCACTGTACAGGGTGTCCCAAATTCGAGCCTCATCATGGTTATCTCGGAAACTATAAGAGATACAGCATCGGTCAAATAGTGGCAAAGTTGTGGAATTTCATGCCCAGTAATATCGTAAAAAAATATTTTTAGCTATCTTTTTTAGTTTTAGAAATATTTGAAAAAAACTAAAATATTGAGATTTCGTTTTTTTAAATTGACCGACTTATTTTGGCCGCTATTAAAAAACAAATACAACATTGTTAAAACAACTTTTCTTGCTCCGCATCGTGGTGTTTTCAGAATTTCGTTGCAACGTTTCGTTTATGTAGAACCATAATCAACTTTAATTTTTTAAATACGGACCTGTATTTTTTATTTTATTTTTTGAAATCCTTTTAGGCCCTGAATTCAACCATGTATCACACTTAATTATATCAAGACGTTTTAATGTCATCATTTCATCATCTGCAATGTGATTATTGTTTTTAAATAAATACGGCCCTGGTGTTAGTTACTTAATTATTTTTACCAAATACAACATGTAAATAGATCCGGAATTTATTAGTTATAGGATTAATTTATTTACTATATAACATAATATTTCAATTTTTATATAACAAACTATAAAATAAAACTAAACAAAACAAAGGTGTCTTAAGAGTTCATGTCGTACGTAGAATGAATCCTTTTTTTTCATTTGGTTGTCACATGATTTCATAAAGTTCGCGTCTTAGCCACGTTTGTTTTGTTTAGTTTTATTTTATAGTTTGTTATATAAAAATTAAAATATTATGTTGTATAGTAAGTAAATTAATCCTATAACTAATAAAATCCGGATCTATTTACATGTTGTATTTGGTAAAAATAATTAAGTAACTAACACCAGGGCCGTATTTATTTAAAAACAATTATCACATTGCAGATGATGAAATGATGACATTAAAACGTCTTGATATAATTAAGTGTGATACATGGTTGAATTCAGGGCCTAAAAAGATTTGCAAAAATAAAATAAAAAATACAGGTCCGTATTTAAAAAATTAAAGTTGATCGTGGTTCCAAAAAAACGAAACGTTGCAACGAAATTCTAAAAACACCACGATATGGAGCAACAAAAGTTGCCTTAACAATGTTATGTTTGTTTTTTAATAGCGGCCAAAATAAGTCGGCCAATTTAAAAAAACAAAATCTCAATATTTTAGTTTTTTTCAAATATTTTTAAAACTAAAAAAGATAGCTAAAATATTTTTTTACGATATTACTGGGCCCAAAATTCCGCAACGTTGCCACCATTTGACCGATGCTGTATCTCTTATACTTTCCGAGATCCCCATGATGAGGCTCGAATTTGGGACACCCTGTATAATATTTTGTATATAAAAAAAGAAATTTTAATTTAGTACAATTTAAAGATTTTAGAAATTTTAACATTTTGTCATCTAACAACACATTTTTTCTAATTATCTTTTTATATCATTACGGTCTTGAACATTTAAAGTCAAACTAAAATTAAAAAATATTTATGATTTGAAAAATTCGTCTCTTTTTACTCAAGGAGACCTGATATTTAATATTTTGTAAGAAAAAAGTCCAAAACTCAATATTTTTCTCTCTGTTTATTTTTGCTACATGTTTCGCCTAGTAACTAGCATCATCGTAAACAAATTTTGAAATTCTTTTTGCACTAAACATAAGCGCATCACAGTAACATAACTATACTCCAATCACCTTTTTATCATTCGGGAGCTTTAATTTTTTTCTGTTTTACAATATTTTGGTGTAGAAACCATAGGACTTAAAATATACATAAATGTTATATTAATAAAATAAATAAAAATTAGAATTACTTCTCATGACTTAAAAACTTACATACTTCCTAGAGTATTGTTACAGTAAATCTTATTGAAATAATAAATGGCCTAAACAGCGTAACTTCCTGTAATGTAATTTTAATATTTAAGTAATTCTAAAAATATCACCCAGGGCCGTAATAGTAGAGAGAGGATAATTTGAAATATTAATGAAGTGTTATTTGATAACAAAATGGTAAAATTTTAAAAATATTTAAATTGTATTAAATTTCTAAAGCTTAGAAGTCCCTAAAATGTTTTTAAAATTCCAAGTCCATATTTAAAAAAAAAAGACTTAAGGCTGGTATCTAAAGAACAAAACATCGAACTTGAAAACTAATAACGCCATCTTGTAGATTATAAAAAGCCTCATAAAAGAGTGATTTTTGCTTTTTTCCCAAGTCAAAAATGAAGGCACAAAAAAATGAAAAATCAATACTATATATTATATAAATTTCATTTTTTTTTTAAATATCTCTGAAGTTATTCGGAATATTTACAATTTTCTTTTACCAAATTATTAAGCCTCAAAATACGCAACTTTGCCTCAATTTAACCATCTTCGTACCTCTTACCGTTTTCGCCTTGTACACACAAGAATTTGCTTAGAATAACGGAAACTAAAAATGGCTAAAATAAGAATTACAAATCTTTTTATTTAAACGTTTTAATTTAAGTAACTTAAAACCGGTAAATATAAAGGTTTTAAGTGGTACAAATAAACATTGTTTTTTTCTTTGAACTTTGTCGTTTATCTTTCCCTTTCATACATAAAACTTATAACGAGCTCTATTACAAACTCCTTCTGGTGTAACAATAATTTTACCCAAAGTTTCCAGTTTCCTTATGATAAAATCTTAAGAAGGAAAGAAAATTAATTTTGGAAGATAAATTACACGGTAAATATCTTTATTTACTTTAATCAAAACGTGTTGACAGAATGATTTATACTCTAGTCAGTAAATTTACAGTAATTACTCTATTCGTTAACTTTAATAAAAAATTTAAAATTTTTAAAAAAGGTTTTCATTTTTCCTTCAAAAAATTGTCGGGGTCCATCGTTGAGAATTCTTCACTTATACCTTGCAGTTAAGCCCAAATTTATAAAAATGTAGAAATTATCGATTTATAATGTGGGATTGACAGAAAAGTTCAATTTAAAAGTAATCAACCTGGTCATAACTTGATATGTTATGAACGACAGTAGAGTTTTGGACTTGCTTTGTCTTTATTTGTTTTGAATCACTACGTTTCAACTGGTATGTATCTCCAGTTGTCTTCAGGTGAATTCTAAGTGAGTGTAGTAAATACAGCTATTTATACTAGCTAGGTGCAGTGACGCATAACTAAGTGGGCGGAATCATGCGTTTAACTCTTACGTGTTCTATTTATACTAGCTAGGTGTAATGACGCATAACTGGATGAGTCATGCTCATATCCGTGAGTTATGCGTTGAACTCTTACGTGGTCTTATTTGAAGATTACATTTACTTAACAGAGGTTTCCAGACGTTTCACATTATCTAATAAAGACTTACTAAAACCTGGGTTTTGGTGTATGTTGGCCGCTTCCTTAAACTTTATTTTCCTTCAGTGCGATTCTTTTTGCAGAATTTCGACTTCCGTCCATTTGCTATGATGGCCGTGTGTCCAGGCGTGATCAGCTGCACCTGATTTTTCGGTCTCTCCTTTCTGAGTGTAGTTCTTATGTTCTGTAATCCCTACGTCGAGTGGTTTAGTGTCTCACCAATATAAGATCGGCCACACTCGCAGGGGATCTAGTAGATACAATTTTGCTTGTCTTTTTGGTTTGTCGGTTATGTCTTCATCAGGTGACTCCTTTGTTTGTTATGAAGTACAGTAAAACACAAATTAAACTGTAAAATGTTCACTATATTTAACTGAGATGCCATGTTTCGCTAATACTGTAGCTTCGTCAGATGACACTATAGTTATGGATTTCCACCTAGTATCGGCTTATGGATTTTCACCTAGTATCGGCTGAATCTATCAATTTCTGAAATTGTCTCTTGAGCTTAATACTGTTTTGATGTTGTATCGTTGTCCTAGTCTTCTTATTCTCTCTTATACTCCTACATATGAAATGTTGAGTATGTCGTATGTCAACTAATCTCATGGGGTAGTCGTTCTTTTGTAGTAGGGGGAGTAAAAATTTACCTAGTTCGTATGTAGGGAGAGTTACGAATTGTTATATTATGTGTTACATTATATTAAGTGATGACCAGGTTAATCACTTTTATCTTGAACTTTGCTGTCAATCCCACATTATAAAATAATAATTTTTGACATTTCTTAGATTTAATTTTTTTGTGATAACAGTATAAAGGAAAATTAGCAAACCTTAAATTAATTTTTTTCAAATAGTTTTTAAATTAAGGTTTTTTGGATCTAGTGTATTGCGCAGTATTCCCCACCCTATAAGGTAGTATCACGCATCAAAAAAAATTATAAAAACGAACACGACTTAGTCAATTAAAACAAAAACAAAAATTTATAAAATATTTTTTCTCTTTAATGAACTAAAAAAATATATGTATAATAAGGCATAACTAATGATAAAAATTGTAAAATTATCTTTTTCTTTCTGGTACGTTTAAAGCAAAAATCACAAGTCAAATTTTTGTGTGTGTCCCAAATCCAAATCTTCCGATTTTCCAAACATCAAGAAAAAACACTTACATTGCTTATTTCACGAGAGCATTATATTATAACACAAGTACGGTTAGCAATAAAAAGTAGACTGATGCCACTGGTGTGATTTTCGCTGTTTCTCCAGTAATGCACATTAATTAAAGTGTCGACCACTAGAGGTCTAAAATCTTCAAATTCTAAATTTATTTCTAAGAGAGCAATGATAATTGTGCGTGTTATTCCCTCGCGAGCGGTAATCCCCAATTTTCCCCTAACTTCTGGCACAATTAATTATTGTTCTTGTAGTATATTAGTGAAGGAAGACTTAAAACGTCTAATTTTTTTCTATTCTTTCTATCTAATATTGCTAAATGTAATGTTATGAGAGATACAGCAAAAACATCACTTTTTATTTCAACTATAACATAAATGGTAAGATAGTGGAAAGACCTACTGTGTTTAGGGATCTGGGAGTTGTTTTCGATAAAGAACTATCCTTTCTTCCTCATATTGATTACGTCGTGTCCACCGCCTATAAAGCACTTGGTTTTATTCTTAGAACTACTAGAGATTTTTAGTCACTTGATCCTTTAGTAACTTTGTATCGTTCTATTGTTAAATCTAATTTGGAATACTCTTCAATTATTTGGTCTCTGTTTTATAAAGTCCACATTGACAATATTGAGAGTGTTCAGAGACGGTTTTTGGAAGCTTTGTGGTATCGATCTGATGAAGTTTATCCCGAAAGAGGTTTTCCTCATGACCGGCTGATTCTCGTTTGTTAGATCACATGATAGACGCATATGTTCTACGCAATTATTTTCACATAAACTGATCAATAACAACATTATTTGTGAAGAGCTGCTGCACAAACTAAACTTTAGAATTCTTTGCCAAAATTTCAAAAATTTATATACCTTCTATCTACCACCTTCGCGAACCATCGTATTTAAATATTCTCCCACCAAGAGGATGTGTACATGTTATAATGACAATGTCCATGCCTATGATGTCTTTAATTGTATGTAGTATCTAGGCTACTGGTGGTATGTAGTTACTTTATTTTTTCTTTTTGTAGGGTACCTTTTATTACCACTGTATTGTTAGTTTTATAAATCTAAATATTCCTAATCTTTATGTTAATTAAAAGGGGAGAAATAACACTTTAAGTCAACCTAAAACTAGGATATATTTTAAATAAAATATTTATCTATACTCTTTACATGTTTCGAACGTATAAACGTTCATCTTCAGGAGAATAATTAATATTAAAAAGTTACACTAAGTAAGGAAATTGTCAGTGACATCCTAATAGAGCTCTTGAGGAGATTGGTTAAATTTAAAAAAAAGTTGAAAAACTTCCATAGAAGTACGAGAGAAAAACATACTACAAAGTTATATAGATAAAGTTGGGATAACCGTTGTTATTTTTCAAAATGCAAAGTGACGAGGTAAGACCCTTATGTGGAAATGATAATGAAAATAAAGGGACTTTAGGAGTGAAGCATTGTTGAAGGAGAATCTTGTTATACGGTGTAAGAAGGAGAAGTTACACATGAGACATAGTGGTGAAATTTTAGAAGATGAACGTTTATACGTTCGAAACATATAGAGAGTATAGATAAACATTTTCTTTGAAATATATTCTAGTGAAGGTTGACTTAGAGTGTTATTTCTCCCCCTTTAACTTGCAACTTCACTTCAAGTATGGACTACTTCTTCAAATTTATGTTAATTGTTACATAATTTGTTTTCATTTTACCTAATTTAGTTCTGGTTTTTACCTGTTTAGTAACTGGAAAACTGTAAAACAGTGTATGGAATAAATAAATAAATAAATAAATAAATAAATAAATACAAAAAATAAAAAAATATTTTAAATACCACCAAGGATGAACTATATTGTGTGTGCACTACATTAAAATATGCCACATTGGTGCTTCCAATTTAAAAACCGCTAGTCTACATGAATAAAAATAACTCAGAAAATTAACATACTTTTAATTTACTGATATCTGCATAATATAAAAACTAAAAGCATTTTCAAGTAGAAGACTCTAGACACTATTTAAATATTTACGAAACGCTTCCAGAACTTCAAGATGTATTTTACAGTTTAGGAAAACGAGATCCAATGCGACTTTTACAGTGATCCCAAAGCTAACATTGCGTCATTTTATGCCTTACTTTAAGTCGGCGTACTCTGTAAAATAAATAGCTGACTTTTAAAGAAAATATCAAGTTTGCAATATAATATTTTTTAAATTTTGTTTTATAAAAGTTTCATCGAGAGCTTTTCGTTTATTTTGCTGTTTTCTTAAAAGTATTAGATCCCTGAATAAACAAACCTTTAAATATTAAAGAACCTGTTGAAATTTTAAAGTTATTACTATGTTTGTGTTTTGTAGAGAAGTAGTAAGAATATTCACAAAGGGTATTTTTTTAAATTCCGATCATAATAATCCGTGATTTCTGTAGCTTCTTGGAATGTTTGGTGCTAACTTATTTTATCTAAATGTCACATTTACAAGTTATACTAATACACAACTATTAAAACCTGTTTGACCTATAATAATATATATTTCAGGCTAAGAGTGGCCTGTTAATTGTTGGACTAGATGAGGTAATAAACTTCAGAAATAGCTTTTTTTTAAATTATAGGGTCGATTATAGATGATAAACAGCAATTATTAACTAAAATTTGTTAGTTTTCGATTAAAACTACACTACTGCATCAAACCATCAAATACAGACTTAACAGCTGCAAATAGTTCCTTGCTTCCAAGACAACATAAACTATAGTTCATCTAATTACTGGCTGGATGCACATCATAACAAAAATAAATAATAAATTAAGTCTGTTATTAATTAAAGGGTCTTGTCAATTGACGTAAAATTAGTTTTGACACCTTTTGTCATTTTGAAGAACTTTAATAATAAGGCCGGGTGACAATTAGAGCTTAAGTACGAGTTTCTCAAAGCTCAACCTAAAGTTGAACTTGGTTTAAAAAGGTAATTCTGTTGTATAATTAATTCCTGGCAATGGTTACGCTGTCAAAAAACCATCAAACTGTATTTGTTGTCAAAGTTTGGGGTATTTACAATTTGCTACTTTTTCCATGTATTCTAACACAAAACTATATGCAAATTTTACTCTTAAAGAAGAATGTCTGCTGTTAGCTTTTGTTAGGGTGTTTAAAGGTATTTTGGAAATTAAAAAAAAAATAGATAATATTACAAATAAAGAAAAAATAGAATGTTAGAAAAATATTGAAACTAAATTTAAAGTACGAAATTTGAATATGATCAGGTCTCGGTCTGTAGTTTTGGGGATGTCTTCGAACGTTTTCTATTGCTCCTAGTACATCGATTTGTCTGTTAAATCCAGAAAGTGTTCAACCTCACTATTCGCAAAATATTATTACCATAGATTATAGTCAAAAAGAATTTATAAGGTTTTTTTTATCAGTGGCGTGCAATGCTGTTTTAACCAGGGTAGGCAAAAATTTAATTTAAGACAAAAACTTACTTAACCTTCCGTAGCAGTCACGCATCTTAATTTCAAATTTTGTCACAAAATGTCTTGTTTTTGAGTTAATAGAAAGAACACTGTGGCAGAAGAAGAATAAAATGACAATATTTGTAAATTAGTTCAACACGGCGGTGTTTACGTAAAAATTCTTTTAAAACATCGTCATAAAAATTGGTTTGGCGTTTTAAATCTTGCAACAGGTCGCTCTCCAGAGAGAATATTGTTAATAAAGCGTGTCTCTCCCTGTGTGTTTCGTAAATAGGCATGAATTCTTTTTAATCCAGATAAGGATTGTTCTACAGACGCGCTGCTAGCTGGAATAGTAACATTTAACATCACCATATTTATTTTTTTCCCGAAACCCGACGGCGCGAAGTCTAGCAAAAGGCCGAAAACACTAATTATAAATTAAAAATCTATCATCCACCTGATTGAACCAATGTTGCCAAAAACGAAGTCAATTATTATGTGAAATATGATGATACTTACTGATTATTAAATATTATTTTAATTGTCACAAAAGTGGTTCCTATTTTACGATACATTATCCGTTATCCCTTTAAAAACATCCTAAAACAAAAAACTAATTAATAATAAAACTTATAGAGGCGTGTTTCATATTTTATGTTAAGAATGCGAAATATTTTCCAAACTACGGTAAAATTTGAAGATTGGCAGTATTGGCACCAATGCATCTATCAAACGCGTGCTTTCTTGGCGAAGGTCGAACGTTAATACGACGGGTTCATTTATTACATCTCTTTCTATCATACTGCCGGCTCTCTCGCTTGCTTCCACTCGTACAAAAGCACTGCTTTTGCTTTTACATAAGAGGCGATTGTATAGGAAGATCGTTGCTTTAAAAACTTTCTTACGGAATGCTTATACAGGGTTCTAGTTTACGATATAATGAGCAAAGAATGCGTTCGTGGAAATGATATAGGATTCATTTTTTGGTCCTATATTATTATTTATTATTATAATGTAGAGATAAATTGCCAAAGTTGGATTACATGGATAAAAACTAAAATACAAAAAAAATCTGTTTGTTCCCAGGGTAGGCAATGCTTTTTTGCCTATATTGTATGCACGCCACTGTGTTTTATTGGGTTATATGTCATCAGTCATTAATAACTTGGTTTAAGCCTAGAAAATTGACAACTTATCTGAATAATGAAACCTCAGCAGAACCGAGTTCAACTTTAGGTCGAGCACTACAAAACTCGTACTTAAGCTCTTATTGCACAACCGGATCTAAGTGTTAAAAGTAATTTGAAAGTAAAGAATAATTAATTGGAACATATTCTGAATATATGTCTCATATTCAGCAAAAAAAGAAAAGCTCATTTTGAAGCTTATTTAAATTCTGACAAAATTGAAAAATATATGATTTAACGAACGACATGACTCAAATTAAAAATTACGTCAGAAGTTGTGACTTGCGTCCAGCCAGTAATTGTGCGGACTTTAGCAACAAATCATAATATTAGCCATAAACCGAAGTGTTAATATGTTAATTTTGGCGATTAATAAATAAAATTAATTTAATGCCTACTTTTTGTTAACCTAAATTATGTGAATTTATAAGCTTTTCTTTTTGTTTCAGAATGATTCTTCGCCTTATTATATTACTCGTTCTTACGACCGACATCCGTGCTATGTGCCCAAGCAAGTGCTCTTGTTTCCTAGATGCAAAAGGAAGACGAAACGTTGTATGCAAAGAAGGTGGTATGACTGGACCTCTTAACCTTAACAACTTAAGCCTGGATACGGAAATTATTAAAATAACTGCTCCTGATGATAACATGAACTCATTGACAATGTCTCCGGAATTTCAGAAATATAGAAAATTAGAAGAAATACATATCACAAAGAGTAACATTCCACAGTTAGGCATGTACTTTTTCTATGGATTAACAAGACTGGACGTCTTAAACTTATCCCAGAATAATATAAGCCAACCGCTGGATCATAATTTTCGAGGTCTGGATAAGCTAAAAGAGTTATACATGGATGATAATAGAATCCAGTCTCTTCCAAGCGGCACTTTTCGTTATCTGCACGAATTGAAACTTTTATCGATACAACGAAATAGAATTAAGGACCTCGTGAGCAGGATTTTCTTGGAAATTGGAAAGCTAAAAGTGCTGAAGCTTAGCGGAAACAATTTGAAGGAACTTAATCCTGAGGTCTTTCGCGACGTTCAGGTAAATTCTTTTTGTGCCTTTTAAATTTAAATTGGCTGTTACCATGAATTTAAAAATACCAAAGACTTAACGAATTATTGACTTTTGGCTTAATTTTGCCTTTTAATTTGAAAATGGGTCTAATTTACTTAATCGTATTAATAAAATACAACAACGGGTAAAGTAGCTCACCTCTATAATTCATTTAATTTGGGCTGTATACAAATTAAATTTGGGGAGAGGGTGTTATATTTAAGACACACATCTACATTGGTAATTAAAAAATAACTTTCTGTTACTTGTTATAATAATAAACAACTTTTTGGTTTAACCAGGAGTGAACTTAACTCTTAATTCTTAAATGAGACTCTCTGAAACAAAACATTTTATTTAATTAACATAACTAAATGTTAAATCAACCAAACGGCTATATATATACTATGAAATAATTTTCTCAACACACAAACTTAATTTCTTTAAATTTACATATTCAAAAATTGTTAAAATGAAAATCTTCAATCTTTCAAATTAAAATATCATTTAAAAAAAAAATTTAAACCTTTAAAAAAAACAATTCCGGAATAATTAAGTAAATAATATAAGAATACAAAAGAAGAGTTTTTATTTATATTATCGCTTATTAGTGAGGCTGTATGATCTGATAAAAGAAAGGAATATGACCGCAACTATTTCAGTTACCGATGCAAAGCTACATAAGGATGTTGCCTGAAGTTACATCTAATGTCGATTGTGGACACTTCCAAAGCATTATTATGATAAATAATGACATAAGTAATTATTAAATTAAAAATAGGAATTAATTCTATTAAGTAGAATGTGGGTGTGGTTTTCCTTAATATGCAGATTTAGTAAAATTTAAAAAATATGTGTTAATATTTAATATATTATTTTTTATTATGGGGTAATATTAAAACTCCAAACTGTAAAATTTTTAACATATATTCACTAAGGCCCAGTTATATAAAGTTCTCTCGAATCTAGGTTTAAAGCGAAGAATAGTTCTTATATCGTACAAATGTCAGAAATTTATAATGTGGGATTGACCAGCAAAGTTCAATTTAAGAGTAATCAATCTGGTCATAACTTATTATGTTATATTATATTAAATATTAAGTTATGACCAGATGAATTTATTTTATCTCCAACTTTACTGTCAATCCCACATTATATAATGACTATTTTTAACATCGCTTCGATCATAGATGTTCTTTGGTCCAGTTTAAATCAAAGAAATGTTAAAAATGGTAATTTTATAATATGGGATTGGCAGCTAAGTTCGAGTTAAAGGTAATTTAAGTAGGCATAACTTAATATAATGTAACATAACAAAATAAGTTATGACCAGGTTGATTACTCTTAAATTGAACTTTGCTGTTAATCCCTTATATTATAAATCGACCATTTCGGACATTTCTACGATTTTGGATTAATTCTTCGGTTTAAACCTAGGTTTAAACTTAGGTTTGAAAGAAGTTCATAAAATTGGGCCTAAAGATTTTTAAATTTAAAACGGTACGTAAGTCAGTTCTGAGTTTAAAATGACAAGTGTCAGAATAGGGTGACCAAGTTTTTTGTTGTAAATATATTTTTTAGGTTTTCTTTCAATTTATAAGAAAATATTATTTTAATACTTGCTGTGTTCTTTAATAGAACTAAAACTATATTTTTAACAATATTCCGGTTAAATTTTTTTTATCAGTAAAACAACCTCATTGCAAAAAAACAAATCAATGACATATCAAGATAATGTCACGGTGAAAACACATCTGGGAGACTATGGTCGGGTGGCACAGAGAATGTTAACAATAATCAACTTACCAGCAAGTTTAAGTGTAACAGAAATAAATTCTTACCATCATACTGACCCGGTTACCTTAATTTTAAATTTACTAACAGGTACCTTTAATTGTGACTTAATACCTCTCAATGTCAATTACACTCAGTACTTGCTGGTTAGTTGATTCTGGTTAAAAATCTTGGTGCAACCCAACATAAAAGATCTAATTCTTTTGATGATCTAAATTTAAAACCCTTAAATGAATACGGGGGTATTTGTTTAATTTAACGTATTTAAATGTTGTTTGTACATTTATACTAATTAAACGTTCCTTTATTCTCGAAGCGGTATTTTAAAGGAATCAATATTTTTATTTACTAAATGACTACTTTTTGAAACCATGTTCAAATATTATTAGGTATACTAACAGTGCTAAAAATGCTTTTCGTAAATTCAAAAAAAAATCCTTTTTTTTTTGTATACAGGGTGTTACAAATTCGACATACCAGCATTGGAATCTCGGAAACCATAGGAGCTAGAAAAACGGTTAAATGGGGGCAAAGTTGTGCAATTCGGTGCTGATTATAATGCCGCTTTAAAAGTTTTCAAATTACGAATACTTCCGATTTTATTCGAAAAAAAACGAAATTTTGCAAAATTGTTTTTATTTTTTTCTGAGCTCATTTGACTAGCTATTTAAAAATAAATGACACTTTGTCATTGCCACTTTATCTCCTCTACAATATGACGTTACTAAATTAAAGATCCGCCGTTTCGTCTCCGAGCGGCCATCACCAACTTAACTTTTTTGAATACGGACCTGGATTTTTTAAACCGATTTTTAAACCCTCCTACCCTTAAAATGTAATGGCGATATTACATTTTCGTAATCATGAATTATTGTCCTTGCTTATTTTTTTAAATTAATATTTTTTACACTTCTTATCAGTCTGGTCCTGGCAACGAATTACAATATTAATTAAAAACTTTATTTTATTTAAAACATTTATACATAAGTAATATAATTTATTTTATAAGAATTTTCTAATATATCTTAATTTACTAATTATAAATCCTAATTTTCTAAACGTTCAAAGAGATTGCCTTTTTGCTCAATAAAACGATCGATTTTTCTTCCAATTTTGGCGACAGCCCTTTCAACAGATCTTCTCCTTATCCTACCAAATGCAACCTGTATGCGTTCTTCCATGGTATCTACATCATTTTTATAAATAACATTTTTTTTAAATAAAGTTTTTAATTAATATTGTAATTCGACCGGACTGACAAAAAGTGTAAAAAACATGATTTTAAAAAAATAAGCAAGGACAATTCATCATTATGCGAAAGTAATATCGCTATTACATTTTGAGGGTAGGAGGGTTTAAAAATCGGTTAAGAAAAATCCAGGTCCGTTTTTAAAAATTAAAGTTGGTGATGGCCGCTCGGAGACGAAACGGCGGATCTTTAGTTTAGTAACGTCATTTTGTAAAGGAGAGAAAGTGGCAATGAGAAAGTTATTTATTTTTAAATAGCTAGTCAAATGAGCTCAGGAAAAAATAAAAACGATTTTGCAAAATTTCGGTTTTTATCGAATAAAATCGGAAGTATTCATAATTTGAAAACTTTTAAAGCGGCATTATAATCAGCACCGAATTGCACAACTTTGCCCCTATTTAACCGTTTCTCTAACTCCTATAGTTTCCGAGATTCCAATACTGGTATGTCGAATTTGTAACACCCTGTATAGTTTGGTTATACAGTTTGTTCCAGTTATAAATTTCCATGTGTTTTCAGGGAAATAATAACAGCACGATCTCTGATCTTGACCACGTTATTCCACAGTCTTTTTTTAATTTGGAGTTAGTAGCTGAAGGTATTCAATAAACAATAGGAATAAACTGATGAAACGTTACATTTTAACAATATACTGACGCGTCCTCACAAAACTTCTGAAACTCTAATCAATAAGCATAAAACAATATTACTAATTAATCAAATATCTGAATGCTGTATTAACTTTAAAACTAATATCCCGTTAAAGTTACAAACTAATCAGAATACATTATAGTAATTAATTTTTGCATAATTATGCGAAACTTAAAGTTATTATTAAATTTTGATATACTGTAGCTCTGTATAATTTAATTTGGGTAAAATATCATGGGATTAGGTTTATACTAATAAATTACGATTCGCTTAAGAAAGCATTGATATAATAATAATTACAATATTACTTTTTTAAAATACACTGCGTCCATTAATTATGGAATAGCTAAAAAAGTACTTGAAATTCAAAAACCCATATTTTCATCGAAATTCAGTTAATTCATTTTATTTTAAGTTTATTAGGTAGACTATCTTTTGGACCACTAAGTGCAAAGTATGTGACTTTATCTACTTTTATTTAGTAATATGAATTTTACAGTTCTGTAAATCGTTTTGTAAGGGCATCTATTACAGCACTACTGCTGTAATAGATGCCTTTACAGCACTAGTGCTGTAATGAAAAAAAACGGGTTTATTAAAATTTTGCTGTTAAATAAAACCACACTTTTTAGAAGAATGGTTTATTATTAACAATTATTAAATTAATTACCAATTGTTAATTAAATAATAATTAATTAACACTTAAGGTTTATTATAAACATTAATAATACACTTTTTACAGTTAGAAATTTGTATACCAGAAGTGGATGTGATGGAGCCCTTTACGTTCGAATTTCCAATCATTAAATCCGTGATCTTCTTTGCTATTTGTTTCTTATTTTCTAAAGAATTCTCAACGTAGCCTTCTGCCGTAGAAGAGGATTTCCAGACCCCATGATGCTTTAACATCTGCATATCTGCACCACCATCAACTAGAATGGTGGCTGAGGACCTTCTAAAACAATGTCCACTGTATCCTTCGGGATTATTCAATCCAAGTTTTGTTGCAATCTTTTTTGGTATACTTTCAAAACTATTAATTCCGACTGGGAGGTGCATTTTCCTTTTCCATAGAATACAAAAAACCGCCTGTGAGTTGCATTAAGAGGACGAAGTTTAGCATACTTTCGAAAAATACTTAAACAGTTGACACCTGTCACATTTCCTTCTGTTATGAAAAATTGTGGCATAGTTTTGGTTTTCGAGAATGGAATCACAATTTTTATATACAAATCATTGTGTTCAATATGATCCTACATTAACTTAGCTAGTTCTTCGCGCTGACAAGCCCCAAAAATGCCGATTATCATAACAACCTTCATAAGTAAATATGTTTCATCATCTGCAGTACTAAGAAACTTACATACGTCTTCCTCTGTAAAAACTTTGGGCTTTTTGGCCTTGTAACCCTCTGAATTTCTTTTCAAAAATGTGATTAGTTGAGAAAATCTACTTATATCTTGATTTTTCTTGACTGAAATCATAGTTTTCAACATTGAGTAATAAGTTCATAGTGTAGATGGTTTCTGGGAGCGTTGCTTTACGGAAAAATAACCCAAAAGGATTTTCTCAGACACCTCCTTTATTTTGTTAGCTTTGCCACCAGTCTTTAAACTTCTGATACTCCAACTCATACCGCGCCTTGGATTTTGTCGGAACTAAACTTGAAATCGCTTCGTTTGCCGCTGCTTCTATATCAGAGGGTAAACTTCCATCAGAATCGCTCATTTTGGAAAACGCTTTTTATATTTTTGAATTTGTTTGACAAAGTTTCGACAGTAACCATGCGACAAAACAGTAACTATGCGAAAGGTAACATAAAAAAACTTGATTAGTAAACTTAATAGCAGGTGTATTTTTATTTTAAAAAATGCCTTTTGCCAAATATATATAAAGTAGATAAAATTGTGTACAATATTCTTGTTGTACCTATTTTACCCCTTATAGCTAAGTGCCGTTCGTGTCAATAAAAAAAAATAAATTCCAAAAATCGATACATAGCAAATTATACTTCATAGCATTAATTAAATTTCAAAAATCGTTGGGGATCATGGGATCAATAAGTACCTACCTAACACACAAGCTGTATTCAATAATATTTCGTATTTTTCATCCTCGAAAACGGGGGAGGGGCGTTCCATAGCAGCGTAATTGGCAATATCACAATTTTTGGATTTTTTTTTTAATTGACACAAACAGTACCGGCGCTGTAATTAGGGATGGCTAATCCACAAATTTTTGCGGATCAGTTCGGAACTATCAAGTATCGAGTCCGCGGATCAGTTTCAGTATCGAGTACGGACCGCCCTGCCTGCAGATCGATGCTGTATCACCGAGCCCGATAGTCGGGCCGCGACCAATTCAATTCCAACGAGTCCACTATTTCAGTCCAGTTTCAGGTCGTTGCGTTGTCTATGCCCGAATGGCGTTATGCCGTCTCTAATTCTCTATGGTTGTTATTTTCTATATAATAACATCCATATATCTAAATAAATTATAATATAAAAATAATACTACCGTTTTTTTTATAACTTTTACATAATAAATATATATTATTTTACTTATAAAAAGACTCGATAACCTAACCAACAATAAAGAAGCAAACTCATTAAAATGTGGCGAATGAGTACCTACATGAACATAAATTACACTTTACAAGTCCACGGCGACGAATCTGGCGAATACCACGATTTGAATCTATCGCCTCCACAGTCTCATGTAATTTGACGGACTCGTACCTGTACCTGTTTTAGATTTTAATTTTTATTAGTTCCACAAGTCCACGCACAGGAATCACGTCCGCCGGATCAGTTCCCGTATTGAACAGCTATCCCTAGCTGTAATGGGTACAGTAAGTATAGTTCATCCAATTACGGTATGGATGCACATCACAACTCCCGAGTATATAATTATAACAGAAACAAGAGATTTGGTCTGTTATGAATTAAAGGTGCCTGTCAATTGACGTAAACTTCGTTTTAAGAACCTTTGTCATTTCCAAGAACTTTAATTTTACGTGTTAAAAGTAATTTGAAAGCGAAAAATTATTAATTGGAGTATATTATAAAAAGACGTCTCATTATTCAGCAAAAGAAGAAAGGCTTATTTTAAAGTTTAATTACATCCTAAAAGAATTGAAAAAATATATATACGATTAAATCAACGACATGATTCGAATTAAAAATTACGTCAGAAGCTGTGACGTGCATCCAGCCAGTAATTATACGAACTTTGCCTAACTAAAGCTATAAACCAACATAATAATAAAATTCAATTTTCATAGCTTCGTATTTTAGAAACGTCAATTTTAAAATCAGTACATTTTACACAACTTGGTATTTTAGCCATCATCCTGTATAAAAAAAAAACATAAATTGAAAACACCCCCACACATTGTACTTAGTAGTCCAAGAGACAATTTCCTACTCAATAAACTAAAACCGAAATGGATTGACTGAATTTGGAGGAGAAGAAGGGCTGTTGAATTTCAAGTAATTTTTAGCTATTGCATAATTAATGGACGCAGTGTATATTGCCGACAAAGCTCATGAATAATTTACTTTAATGTAACAAAAACATCTTTTAAACGCAACTACCATTTGCACAGGGTGTCCAAAAATTATGTTGCAATATTTCTAAGGCGTAAAGTACGTAAAAAATGTGACAAAAATGTCTTATAAACATACCTCGAGAATTGCTTCTTTAGGAAGCTAAAGCTCCTCAAAGGGGGTCGGGAGTAAGTTTTTTCTTGTAATAGCATGAAAACCGTTTCATATAATTATATGCAAATTGGTACATGCCTTACAACTGATAAATTGTAAATTACAGTCAATTTAAAGTGTCATATTTCCCCCAGTGGCGTCGTAAGACGTGTGGCTTAAGGTAAACGTTGTCCTTAATTTTTTATTTTTAAGATTTCTTAATTTTAAATGTATTTTTTTAAATTTTGAGTTTTTTTAATTTATCTCTTGATACTCAAGATACTCTTGTGTTATTTCGATAGGAAGCACCGTTTTCGAGTAAAATTAATTTTAAATATAACTTATTTTTCAAAAGGAAGTATACGACATATTTCGAAAGTTCTGTTATAAAAAATTATAGTTTACAACTTACGATACTCAAAACACGGTTTATTGGAACTATTTTTATTATTTTGGACACCTTTCAGATAATGCTACATTGTTAAGGGTAACTTTTGGAATTATCTGAACATTATCCTTTCTTTTGAAAATTACTTTATATTTAATATTTATTTTACCTCAAAACTGTGGTTCCTATCATAGCATAATTAGAAGATGCTTTAATTGCCTAAAAAAGGCTCAAATATCTCTATATTTACACATGGAGACATTTTTTTTAATTAAGGGAATTATAATTGGTTACTTTTTTAAGTGAAATTAAATTGGTCGCAATTTTAAAAAATACGATGCACATTTTGTGAACTGGTCATTTTACCAAAATTTGACGTATTAGGATTAACATCTTTGAGTATAATTATTTTGGTTACAATTCTAGAAAATACGACTAACAATTTGTATATTGGTGATTTAACCACCATTTGTTGAATTATAATCTACATTTTTTAATTTGGTTACAATACGATGCACACTTCGTAAATTGGTTATTTTACCACAATTTAATGAATTACGTTTACATCTTTGTCTAAAATTAAATTGGTGAAAGAAACATGATGCACACTTTGTGAAGTGGTCGTTTTACCACAATTTAATGAATTACGTTTACCTCTTTGTCTATAATTAAATTGGTGAAAGAAACACGATGCACACTTTGTGAAGTGGTCGTTTTACCACAATTTAATGAATTACGTTTACATCTTTGTCTAAAATTAAATTGGCGAAAGAAACACGATGCACACTTTGTGAAGTGGTCGTTTTACCACAATTTAATGAATTACGTTTACATCTTTGTCTAAAATTAAATTGGCGAAAGAAACACGATGCACACTTTGTGAAGTGGTCGTTTTACCACAATTTAATGAATTACGTTTACATCTTTGTCTAAAATTAAATTGGCGAAAGAAATACGATGCACACTTTGTGAAGTGGTCGTTTTACCACAATTTGATGAATTACGTTTACATCTTTGTGTAGAATTAAATTGGTGAAAGAAACACGATACACACTTTGTGAGTCGGTCATTTTACCACAATTTCAAGAATTGGGGTTTACATCTTTGTGTAAAATTAATTTGGTTACAATATTAGACAACATGATGCACACTTTATAAATTGGTCATGTTACCACAATTTTATGGATTATTATTTATAATTTAAATTTGTATCTTTAAAAATAATAATATATTAAAAAATACCCACTTAAACATTTAAGTCTTGATGTACAATGTTGAGGTTGTACAAACGAAGTTTGAGCTTGCTTTTGCTTTTGCATTTGGTTATTTTTTTTATTTAAAATATTTAAAAAAGGAAAATGGGACAGAAATGACCAGGATATATAAAATACTGCTTCCTTTACTTTAAAATTACATCCCAAATAATTAAGCAGTACGAAGAAAGGCGTCCAAAATATAACCTCTACAAAACGACATTTTAAGAAGTAATATTTCAAAAATTAATCGTTTTGGACAAAATCGGCTTTTGGATCCGTAATCAACGCCCCAAAATACATCGTTTTTGAAAAAATTACCAATTTTGGCGTGGTGTAGCTATAACAGATAATTACCAAACTTTCCCATTACATTTCTTTGAGCCATCTAGAATTGTATAAAAGCAGGGCCGTAGATTACCCCCCCCCCCCCCCCATAACACCATGTTAACACAAAAATCCTCTATAACCGCTTTAGAAAAAAAAAATAAACTACTAAAAATAAATATAGATAAACTCACCCGCTTCAATGCTAACGATTTACTTTACATTGTACTAACCAATAACTCGACGCTCTACTCATCACATCATAGGTCAGACCACTCTAACCTTTCAATATTATTCTAATTATATCATTTTGGACAACTCCCACGGCAAACCGAACACTGCACGTTGGCGCCTTAATAGTTACAAAGTGTTTAAACGTTATCAAACTCAAAATTAACTTCCTGCAGACCACAAAGTGTAAATCTAGGGCCTAGAAAGTTTATAATGAAAATATATTCTTCTTCTTTTTCTTCTTCTAGTGCCTATTCGTTACCGAATGTTGGGAATCATTCTAACAATGATAATTTTATTTGTTGCTGCTCTGAATAGTCCTGTGGTGGATGTTTCAAACCAGGTTTTTAAGTTCTTTAGCCTGGATATTCATCTCCTGCCGATGCTTCTCTTGCCCTGAACCTTTCCTTGCAAAATGCATTTTAGTAATTTGTATTTGGTTTCGTTTCTCATAATGTGACCTAAATATTCCAATTTTCTTCGTTTTACTGTGTACATTATTTCTTTTTCCTTATCAAGTTTTTGGAGTATTCAGGTGTTTGAAACTTTATCCATCCATGATATTTTGAGGATTCTACGGTATGTCCATATTTCGAATGATTCTAATCTCTTTGTTGTTGCCTCAGTCAAGGTCCAAGATTTTACTCCGTATAACAGGATGGAGAATATGTAGCATCGGAGTAGTCTGCGTTTTAATCTTAAATTCAAATTATGTGTTCTGAACAATTTTGACATTTGGATGAAAGCTGCTCGTGCTTTTTAAATTCTTGACTTTATTTCTTAAGAATGGTCCCACTGTTCATTTAGTACTGTGCCAAGATATGTGTATGTTGACACTCGTTCTACTACTTTCTCATTGATGATAAATTGTACTCCTTCAATTTTTTCTTTGATAATTATCATGACTTTTGTTTTACTAGTGTTAACCTCTAGGCCATATTTCTTACTAATTTTAGCAACACTGTTTATTAAAAGCTGGAGTCCCTGTGCAGTGTCGGCAAACATGACGATGTCATCGGCATATCTAAAATTATTCATTCGTTCGCCGTTCAATAGTACTCCTACTTCCATGTACTCTAGAGCTTCTTGGAAAATTGCCTCTGAGTACATGTTGAATATGAGAGGTAACAATATACATCCCTGGCGTACTCCTTTTAGAATTTTCACTTCCTCTGTTTTGTCTTGGTTAATTCTAACAGAGGTTGATTGATTCCAGTATAGGTTTTTGATTATGCGTAGGTCTTTGCCGTCCATTCCATTGTCTTGCAGAACTTCCATAATTTTATTGTGTTGTACTTTATCAAATGCCTTTTGATAGTCAATGAAACAGGCATACACATTACAATTTACATCTCTGCAACGTTGGAAGAGCACCTGTACACTAAATAAGGCATCTCTTGTTCCAAGACTTTTTATAAAACCAAATTGTGTTGGTGATACTTGTTCTTCACATAATTTGTACACCCTCCTATGTATTATTTAAAAAAATATTTTCATCAAGTGACTCATGAGGTTTATTGTTCTGTAGTCACTACACTTTTTGCCCCCCTGCTTTTTTGGCAAAACTATAAACTCTGACCTCAACCATTCTTTGGTATTTTTTCCTTGTTGTATATTTCATTGAAAATGATAGTTAATTCCTTTTTGAATTCTATATCGAAGAGTGTAATAATTTCTGACTGCACTTCATCTAGACCAGCAGTTTTTCCATCTTTGAGTGACAGTATTGCTGCTTCTACCTCATCTAAAACGATGTCCGGTCCTGTCATGTCGTTTGTTATTTGTTGTTCTGATCTTAACTCTAAGAACAATTCTTTCACGTAATTTTTCCATGTTAGCTTTATTTGTTCGATGTCCACAACAATTATTTTTGGACATGGCACAGGCAGTATATAAAAAAAGAAGTGAAAAAAATATTGAAAGAACCAAATTTATTCTAACTTAATTTAATAAATTGTATAGTAGTGGGTTGTAATTTTTACGAAATTAGGGCGTGGTCCCGTCTGCGGTGCTTTCTTACTGCCCCTTAACATTCCTTTTTAGATCCGCCCGTGCTAACCCCTCCAGCTATTATATTATTTAATCTAACCAAAAACCGTTATACCAGTATGAAATTTAAAAGTTCTTCTGTAATATTCATAAGATGAACATAATTATATAACGACGAAATAGCTATTAACAACTTTCAGCAAGTTAACAAGCTATTAAACCACAGTTTTAAGAACTTAAGATTTACAACTTTGGGTAAAAGCTATTACAATAATTTTACATAAAATACTTTTCAAATTCCCGCAAAAACTATTTCACCACGATTTAATATAATTTAGTTAACAAATTTTTCAATCTCATTTTTTTAACGTCATTAAAAAAGTAAAGTAATATGCTTTTCCAAGATGTAACAATACTGACGATAGGGTTTTCACAAAAAAAAATTGGCTGCACGAGCAGTAGCTAGATTCCGTAATTACCTAAGGGATAAAAGACACTCTTAGCACAAGTTTTAGGTATTACTTTTTTTTTGTTGGTATGAGGGCAATTAGTTTTAGTTAAATGAAACAAGATACCTATGATTTTATAAATAATTATATTTTTTATCTTAATATGCCTTAACTTCAACATACTGAGCCATTCTTGCTCCTACTAATTTACCCCAAGAGAAAGATCTTTGTCCTCAAAGTTTTCCACTATAAGTCATATTATTACCATTTGTTAAAAAATATAAAAAATGTCGCTTTTGCAAATGAATCCAAACATCAAAAAGATTCGTTTTTGATAACTTTATATTTTGGTTTATTTACAATTTTTTCTAATCTAAATGCACGGATTTAATCAAATCCACGGTAGGTTCCTTTTGATTATCGGAATCCACATTCTCCCAACAATTCTTTCATTGCCTTGAAAAGACCACCGTCGAATCACATATTTATTTTTATTAGAAACTATAACACGGCTTCACTAACCAGTAATTTAACTCACGAAATAATTAATGCAATAACGTTGGATTAAATACAGATTTTAAATAATAATAACCTAACCAACAACTACTGTGTACTGACAACGAACTGTATAAAAGCAAATGAATACAAAACAATAAATCAATATATCGGTGCCCTGTAAAATGCAAAACTCGAATATCAACTTGAAAAATTATCCAAAAAGTGAGGCTTTACGAGTAGCGACATCTAGTCAATGTTCGACAACATATCTGCACTTCTAAAAAATTATATTTTCACCATCACATCACTACATACCAATGTGTTAAAACAAGTCTGGATCTAATCTATTAGTCTTACTAGGTACGTCGAGCCATATCCCAATAAAGAATTAACTGCCGAGAAAAGCATTTTAGTCCGGAGGCATTATATATTATTGTTATTATTTTGGTTTAGCTTGAAAGTTCAAAAGGCCTGAAAAAAGATGGTAAATAAACTGTTTGAAATAAATTTAAATAATACTTTTGTACAAAGAACAAATTAATTTTTTAAATTTATTTAAACGATTCAGAAAATCTATTGGCATGGACTAAATATTTTGATGGCGCATTCAAATCAAAATAATCAGTTTTTAGACGAGTATGAATTCGTTGAAGGAGATTTTTTTCTAATAGACATCGTTAGTATACTACTGCCTATCAACGTGTAAAAGATTAAAATAATTTTTATATTGCCCATATTATTTTACGCTTGTAACATATTAGCAAATAGAGTTTCAAAAAAACATATATTCTAGTTTTCGAGATCTTCTAACAGGTCATTTACCTTATAATATACTAATAAGCTCTTTAATATTAATTGAAGGTGATTTTATAGAGGGCCTATTTTATACGTAACACAAAGTAATTCAATTTAAAAGTTAAGAATTTTCAAGATTAAAAAAATGTTAAAGCCAAATTTATCAAAATAAACATTTTGTTCCTTAGGTTGTTTTGCTTCTTACCCCATTAATCCACACAATTTTTCTTTTGTTACAGGAGTTGCGCCAGCTAGAATGCAGAGGGTGCGCTTTACGAAAAATTAACAAAGAAGTATACCATCTCCTACCTCATTTATCATACCTAGATCTTGGCGGCAACGAAATTAAGTCAATTCATTCAGAGGAATTAAAAGACCTTCTTTTTCTTAAAAATTTAAAACTAGATGGTAATCAGATTACCGTCCTACACGACAACATATTTTCGAACCAAGTTTATTTAAGGAAGTTGCAACTAGCTCATAACGAAATAACAAAGATATCTGCCAACGCTTTCGTAGAACTTTACAATCTCACAGAACTGGATTTAAGTTATAATAAGTTGGAGAAGGTACATGAAGGTGCTTTTGATGCAATCACTAGCTCCTTAGAGATTTTAAATCTAAGTGGAAATCAACTTAAATTGCATACACTTAAGGAATTGTCAAATCTCGAGGTTCTTAAGGAATTAAAATTATCAAGCTGTGGGATTATGGAACTTGATATCAAAATGTTTCCTGCTAATTTGGAACGGTTGGATTTGAGCAATAATCATATATCCACAATTAACAGTGAAACTTTACCATTTACCTTAAAAGAGTTGGACATATCAAGAAATAGAATACGAGGCATTGACGAGAATAACCTAAAAATGCTCGACTCGTTACGATTTTTAAACCTAAACAAGAACCCGTGGTCCTGTGATTTATGCTATATAGTTCCTCTCTTAGATCGAGCCAATAGAAGTGCCACTTTTAGTAATATTATCTGCGTTTCACCATATACAGTGAGAGGAAAATTACTAGGTACGATAGAAAAAAATGACCTCACCTGGTGTACGGCAGCTAGTTATAGTACTGGAGATGCAGATTTCTTTTTAGTTTCTGGCGATGGTAGGATCGGTATAATAGCAGCCAGTATGTCGGTTTGTCTATTATTTCTCACTATTTTGGCAATAATTGGGGCATTGTGTTACTCGCGAAGGCACGCAGCAAAATATTACACCCATGAGGATAAATTGGCAATGGAGGGTGAAAACATTATCGACAGCAACCACAGCCCACTATTCTGCGATGGCGAGCTTAGTTTCAAATTCCCTTTGGAAAACGAAAAGAAAATGTCGATTTCTACTATCGAGGATATAAAAAAGGAGCATTCAATTACCAATGGGACATGAGCGTCGACCACAAGTGATAAATAATATAAAATTCAATATTTCGATTAAAATACTCATAATGTCGGTAGTGCCGGAAGATTTATCCGGAAGCTGATTTATAAATGGAATCCTTTGAAATAAGTGCTTTTTAAAATGTGTGATGAAAACAATTTATAAAAAGTGTTGTGATAAGCAACGATAAGTACCAGTGTACAATCATATTTGTATATAAAACTTATATTTATTAATGCGTGTAAGAGATGGATATTTTTGTGCCAAGTTAAAACTTTAAAACTTTGAGCGCCAAATATTATGTAAAGCTAAAGAATGTGTCAATCCGTATCTATAAAGAATCTTCCACTATAGTTTTAAGTCTAATTAACCTATTTATCATAAATTATTGTTCTTGGTGCTTAAAAATACTGATTAGATTTTATATAAAATTAAATCTACATCGTATAGCTACAGTCGATCTCCAGAGTCTAGAGCTACGGAAATAATGCGGATTTATATAGCATAACAAGTGATGAAAGTGATACTTTTCAAACAAGGAGATATTTAGCACAAGACGTGAGCCGAGTGCGGAAATTCTAGAATAATCACTTTTACACAAGTAATGTAGACTATTTTTCCTACTACCACAAAGAATTATTGAAAAAGCCTTTTATTTGTGAAAAAATATTTCAAAACTAGTGTTGAAAAAAATATATTAACACTAGTGTTGAAATTAGCATACTTAGGATTATGTTAGTTTGTCAATAGGCTTTTCCTGTATTTGTAGTTTTACTTTTTCATATTTTATATATCATGGGAAGAACTTATCCTGGATTGACTTTTAGATTAACCAGAATGAAAAATTTTAAATTTCATCAAGGAAAAATGCATTAAACATAAATTTAAAAAATCCACCCAACAAGGAAGATTTCAATTCAAAATACCTTATTCTATTAATTATTTAATGTTTTTATAAAAAAAGTCAAATACTCCTGACGGGATTTGAACCTATGACCTTGCGATCTCTAGGCTAGAGTTCTATTCTCTACGCTATAGCTACCGATAAACATTTGTTGTGTAATACATGACTCTCTTCAGCGCGATTTGTTTTTTCTGGTAATAGATTTTCCAGTATATTATTAACATTTTTTATAATTTCAGATGGCGTATTTTCACACTCTGATTCTGAATCACTTGACAAATACATAATAAATAAGCTAAACACATTACTATTACTGCTTTCTAAAATTTGTTCTTTTTAATAAATATAGGTTTTCTGTCCAATTGGCACCATATGTTTAAATTAAATAGTGTGCCTTGTATTTCAACTCTAGAGTTGAAATATTTTTTTTCAACACGCGTGTGATATTCGGCGCTTTCGAGCCAAGTTAACCATTTTTCTTATTTTCGTAGGTAGTCGTAGGAAAACATATTTTGCTTTTTTTAACGGTTTATCACGTAATTAAGCATTTCAGATGAACGTTTAAAATATTAATATACCATAACTTCAAATATATGTTCAGTGACGTGACTTGACAACTTCATTTAAATCAGAAAGCCGCATTATCCACATGTTGGTAGTGTTACTTAAGCCGCGTTGACACGGTTCAAGTGACTTGAACAACTCGCTTGAATTCAACTGAATTGAACGTGTAAACTTCCAATTCATCTGACTTGATTCATTTCACTTGAAAGAATCGCCAGTTGAACAAGCTTCAACTTTTTCATTTAAGTCGACAAATTCAAGATGGCCGGCACTAGGTGGACCAAGGAAAAGTCGCCGAAATTTGTTTTAGCCTGTCAAAAATATCCATGTTTGTGGAACACAAAAAGTGTAGATTATAGAAATAGAGATTTGCGGGCAAGTGCGATTGCTGCTTGTAAAATAACGAGATGAATCTTTCTCGGCGCCATTTTTTTTACTAAAATGCCTACATGTCAAATGAAACGTGTTCAATTCAGTTGAATTCAAGTAAGTTGTTCAAGTCACTTGAACCGTGTCAACGCGGCTTTATACGTCAATGAAAATATTTTAAAAAATATAATTATATGTATGTCAACTACCTACTTAGTTTTTAGTTAAAACTACGTTTTTAGGCTTTTGTCTCCTCGCATCTTCAGAAGTTGTAGCTCTAGACTCGGGTGGTGAACCTTTTTACAAGTTTTGTCGTTTTTTATTTATATTATTAACTAAAGTATTATAAACTACCAATTACTTCATTTTCTTCAGATTATTATTTAATAATAACACACTACACTACTACAGTTTTAAAAGCAGATTTAAATATTATATGGCTCATTTTAAATATTTATATTAAAATAACGTGTTACGACAAAATTAAACAAAAATAGCAGTACATGCTTACTTACTAATTATTGACCTATTACATTACCCGCTGGCGCAACCAGAAAATATTATCGCTAGGGGATCATTATTTGAAAAACTTAGAAACGAAAAAAGGTAAACTTTAAATTTGAATATTCTATTGATGCAAGAAACAGCAATTCATTTGTTGGTTTAAATTAGTAAACAATTTATATAATTTATTTTATTCATGTGATTTTATTTCATTTCTGGTTATTATGTTATTAATTAAATTATTATGGTCATATTGTTTATTTAATCAATCTCTTTGGTCAATTTAATTTGCTTATAAAAATGTAATCATATTTATAATGCAATATAACTTTTAAATCTTACGGCATACAGTAAAACAAAGTTCAGTTTATAAATTTTTACTATATTAAAAAAAAATAACATGTTTTAATAATACTGTAGCTATGTCAGATGACAATAGATAAGTGCGCCCTAGGATCATACGTAACCACACCAGAATTCGAAACAATCAATTCAGAAATACCGAAAATATAAGCCTTTTTCATTATAAGTGGAACAACCTGTATATAAAAAATTGTGGGAAGGTTACAATATCGGGAGAATCCAAAAAGAGGGTTCAACTTAACTATATTAATAGGTTTAAACGAGTTGAGATATGCAGCAATGGTCAAAAGAATAAATTTAACAAAGGTAAACTACTTTATTCTATTTGATTATAATTATGGTCCCTATGTTTAAATTTATTTATTTTTAGTTTTAAGTATTTGCTTTCTGTATGTAGGATTTTAAAGGATGGATCTAAATTATGTTGATTATCAAGCAAATAGTTAGAATAGTTTGAGTCGGTTTTGTTTTTTATAAATCTATTATAATGTCCCTGGATTTTTTTGTTAAAATGTTTAAATTTCATTGAGAAAGTTTTCATTTTAGGAAAAACGAAATATATAATAACTACGTCGTACGTACGATGACGTGATGTTGTGTTATGCGTAATTGTTTTCCGTTTAATATTTTATAAATGTAACATGTATCAGTGTTATTTTTGTTCATAATTACTTTTACTTGACCCTATTTTTTCTCTATGTATTTGGACCTCATTGCCTCAGGTCCTGATGATGACCTATTTGACCAAAACGCATAGGCAATAATTTTATTAATTAAATTTAAAAACGATAAAAGGGCTATCTTTTTCAACCTTTAATTTACAAATAAACTTAAAATACGGGCCTGTTACGTAATGATCAAATAAATGTAAATAGTTCACTTTTGTAAAATTTGTGTGTATATAAAGACGTTATAGAAACATTAAGAAATTTCATTAATGTTCTCCCCAATATTGGTATTTTGTTACAGCCTTGATAACGACCAAATAATTATTATAATTATAAAAAAAATACACGCAGCGTATTGTCAAATAACCCACCACCGATCCGTAAATTCCATGACTACGAAAAGATAAGACAAACAACATAAAGTATAGCAGGTTACGTTTTGATGACCAGGCCCGCACTTAGATTTTTTACTTCTGTATCTCGCCTATTACTAAGTTTAAAAAAAAAGGTATTTGAAAATGTTTTTTTTTTTAATGCCTTCTATACACAGCTAAAAAAGAAGTATCAACTTAGGAATCACCCTGTATATTGACATGCTCCACATTTACGCAATCACATCTTAATTTTTTGGTCAATATCTCGTTATTTTAACGGTGTATCCAAAAAATTGCCAAATGTCAGTCCTTGTTTGTAGCTAAATTACCTAGTTTTAAGTTTGTTACTTTTTGATTAATCATAGCAAATCAAAATAATTTTTTATTTGGCAGAAACAGCAATATTTCTAAGAACGATATAATTTTTTAAAAAATACCATTTTATCCCTTGTAATTTCTTCAACATTCCTTAATAACCACAAGTAAAATAAATACATTTTAAAAAAATTGATGCTCCAAATTGCCTTAATTAAATGGAACATGACCCCCTTCAGTAGTTTTAAAACATAAAGTATAAATAAGAAATTTTACAAAAGAAATCCAACCTTTATGAACCAGCAGTTAAAAAAAATAATTTTCAGAAACCAAGCTTTTCTGACAAAAACGGCGTTCATATTCCCAGTTCCTTAATCCATCTTTCTTGAAAAATCAATAATTTGGAGTGATAATCGTAAAATAGATATTTACCGAAAGGGTGGATAATAGGTTGGGTGCCGCAACTTTAACCACAACTAACTTATAGTTACGGTAAAATAATTAATAGTGACATTTTGCAAACCAAAAAAATCCCGCTAACCGATATTTCAAATGTGATTTTCCCGGATTTCACACACACAATTTTATAAAAACCTGTTTCATATTCAGCGCCAAATATAATTCTTTCCAGCGTATCGAACATCTGGTTTCAGGCATCAGCCAGTACTAAGATTTAAGGGCCTGAAAAATCAATTAGCGGTATTTTGTTGGTTTGCAAAATGTCACCAATAAAAGATGTTTGAAGTTACCTTATTTTTTGGATTGATTGATTCGATAGCGTTAACTAACGTGCTAGGTACACAATAATTATTATGATCCATAACGATTTAAACTTAAGAGCACAAAACCATAATTCTGTCAATTCACAACGTGACGTATGGGCTAATTACGGCTTACTAAAAATCTGAGGAAATTATGATGTCCCGATGTCAGCTGATCGATGACAAATGTGGTCTGTTGAAAAAAGATAGAGTTGGTTGAGTTGACTCCATATGTCGGTTTGCATAGAGATTTTTGTTCCCAGCAACTTTGACGATGACATAATTTTGTAGTACTTTTGTGGCAGAAATAATTTTCTCACAATCAAAGCGGCCTGGGGCGGAACTATTTAGCATTTAAGAAGTCTTTATTGCAAAATTGGCATGTAACCATTTTAAATTGTGACTTATTTTTATTATACATTTTTTATATTTGATAAAAATCTATAAAAGGTCATTCAAACGATTAAAAATTGTACATTGTATACCTAGTAGGAAAAGCTGAACATTCCCGGACGACCGTAAAGATTTTATGTCGAGGTGCAAGACGAGACTGACAATACGAAGTCCCGGAATGTGGCTTTTTCTACGAGGTATACATTCTATTTTTCCGTAAATCCAAAATTATTAAAAGGACATAACTTATTAAAATCAATTTATTAACATTTTGAAATAAAGAATATTATTAAGTTTGGTCACAAATAAAGGATGCCATTAAATATTTGTGTTGTAACTATGGAAACCCAGTAATATTGAATTGTCAAGCTTAACACATTTTAGTTTACAAGTAACCGTACAGAAATAATATTTCCTTACAGTACAATAATACATATTTCCTAACAGTTATTTTTCGTTGCCTAGCAATGACTAAGCGTAAGGAAATATTGACTTTTTCTTTCAGAAATGTTATCAAAAATGTCAATATTTCCGACCGATTTTCGAAAAATAATATTTTTTTATAAACTATTGCCAAGAACTCTAAGAATTAGTGATAAACGACAAAACGGAAAGCAATAAGGAGGACACAAATTTAACCGCGGTTTCAATTACTTATCTAAAGAAATTTTATTCAAAAAATGGTGGTGTCTGATTGGTCTATTTCATAATGAAGAAATTAATCACCAGTAAATCATTTTGTCATTTAGGCTTAGCATCAGATATGAGTATTAAATCTCTAACATGAAAGACGAAAATGGGAACTAGCAGACCGTTTTTGGTCTATCTGTGTGAGTATATGTTTGTCAAAGCTGAAAATAAAATATCAATTTTTAATGTCCATATAAAAAATAGCACATTCTACATTAAAATAAGCATTTGCTTATATTTTATTACTAAATAGACTCCAAATTATCAACATAACATAAAACCATATAATTAAAAAAAAATGTTTGATATATTCATTTGAAATAATTTGACAAATTACCTTTCAAGGAATATGCCAATGATTTACCGAAAACAAGTCGGCCAATTTAAAACACCATCCCGATCTCTAGGAGACTGTTGAAAGACTTCTTCCTTTTAGTTTTTTTATTCAAATGTGTGAAAATATCGATAACATTTCGCTTTCAAAAAAGTCGCAAAGTAACAAAAATATAGGCTATATCAGCTGAGTCGTTTTTAATGCTACGCCACTTCAGTATGAAGTAGTCGTTTATTACTATGGGTTTTAAAATAAGTTGTACATTTTCAAAGATCAGGCAGAACGTCGTACTTTGATGTAAAAGGTCACTTAAACTAATTTAAAAAAACCAAAAATCGTATGTGCTCACCAATCGACTGTATAAAATTATTATTTATTTTTAGTACTTAAATTGTTATCCATATGGCACTATTAAGGTGATTTTGATGTATTATTCGAATAATTTATGTAATATTTTATAGGTTTTTTACTGTGTACGCAGATTCTGAAAGATATACTTATTTATAATCTTTTCTATTTTTACCAAAAATACACTGCACATTATGCAGCTATGTCAAAATAAATGTATATTGTTTATAATACTTACTGTTTTTTTCCTAATTGAAATTTCAGTTGCTACTTTACTATTTTATGTCATACCAGTATATTATTGTGTAATAATGGATTACTTTATGCCCGTGCAGGCATAAAGTACACATTATGGCCGCGCGGGCATTAAGATGCAAAAAACAGTTTTCGATTAACTTATTCTTTATTAACGAAATCACAAAATAACAAAATATAACTTTACGTTTATATATTATATTTATTATTTAAAACGAACTGGTATGATATAAAAGTTTGTATGTACCACTGGTACTAATAGATATATACCCTCGGGCGACTTACGAACCCTTGGGCCAGAGGCCCTCGGCTTTGTAACAATGTCACCCTCAAAGCATAACCATCTACTTAGTACCCTTGATACATAAATAACTATTATGGTATATTTAAAATTTTTAGAGGGCATAACTTTTATCATTTTTTATAAGTTACTATTCTAAACTTGGAATAGACTACTTATGAGCGCTGATCCAACAATACATACATACTAACAAGTATATCATATAAACAATTTTTAAAAGTTATTTATATTTAGATAGCCGAGTTTATTCAGAATAATTTTTCGAGAATCATCTCTACGACTAGGTAAAGTAACTTTAGAAAATAACAGCTAACAGTAGCGGATCTAGACTGCTTTGATGAATGAGAAACTTGGCGATATAGCCTAAAGCCAGGTAAAGTTTTCGGTAAAGGCTCTTTCTTCTTCCCGCCCTTATCCCACGATTAAACCGTAATATATTTTTAAATATTATAAAACAACGAATAAAACATATTTCGCACAGTTAGTCACTTATTACGCTATAGTATATTGTGTATCTAGTAGGAAAAATAGCATATTCCCGGACGAGGATAAAAATTGGTAAGCAAGCGTCCGAGGCCGATAATATGATTTTCCGTCGAGGTGCACATACTTTTTTACTGCAATCGAAAAGAAATTAGAATAAATACAAAAATAAAATGATTGTACCCAATAAAAAATAATTAAAACTACCTTATAGATCGCCTACGCTTAGCATTGCGGTTGCTTGATAATCGCTGTTTTATTATTATTATTTCTTTAAAACAATTGTTATATCTCTATAACAAGCGGTGTCAGTACAAATTTCGCCTGCTGAGTTCAGCTTGTTTCCTAAAAACGACCAAAAAATGGAAATTGACGACGAACTTGGACAGGGGACTCCGCCAGATGTTAAGGATATTGCAGCTTTAGTCTCTAAACCCGTTACCAGCCAAGTCCAGAGAAAATACGAAATGGCATAGTATTCAAGATTTTTGAATTATTACCACCACGGAAAAAATACGTCCTCCCATTCGAAAAATGTTTTGATTGCCTATTTTGCTCACTTATCTGAAAACCTGAAACCATCCACGCTTTGGTGGACTTATTCGATGTTAAAGGCAGTATTTAACATAAGAAAAAATGTTGATCTTTTAAAATATCACAAATTGCAAGCATATTTTAGACTAGACATAAAAGGTCACAATGTTGTGAGAAGTAAGCTTACAAAAGAAAACTATCATTAGCAGATTTAAATCCGAATTGGGTCTTTTAATTGATGTAGTCAAGCAAGGATATGGAAACACAAGTGATGGTAATACAGCTGATTTTTATAACACTGTAACGAATCTAGCGAATTTACAGGTGTGGATAAAGAAATAATCCATCGATTTTCAATTTTGCTTCAAGCGTTGTCAAGTGGTTTCCATATCCATGTTGAATCGTTTAGGCAATATGCGCTGAAAACAGCTAGTCATTTCGTAAACCTTTACCAATGATTTTATATGCTAACTAACATTTTAATTAATTTGAAGAAATAGTTAATACTTAAAGTGGAGTGGAAATTCAGAAGGAAAGAAATAAGAACACAAAGTCTTCCTCCACTATTATATTAAAGAAATATTTATGAATTAAAAAATTCTCTACATGTTTTGAATGCAGAAGCATTCATCTTCAGGAGAATAAATGAAAAAGAATAAATTTTTAGATATCACCTTAACAGAGCATCAAAATTTGTAGGTTCAATGAAACCGGTTCAATGAGTTGAATTTCAATACTCTTTATCAACGTTTTTCTTCCTCAAACTTCCAGTACAGTTCTCGTAATGACCAGCCCACATTTTTCTTAAATAATTCTTTAAATTTACATTCTATTCAATTTCATATAATCTACCAATAGTTTTCTCATACACAAATGCTGAACTATTCATTCTACATTTGAACTCTTATGTGCCTTAAGCCATAAATCCACAATTTTTCTTTTTCATAATGACTTTCTCACCGTTCTACTCATTGAACCGGTTTCTTTGAACCTACAAATTTTGATCCTCCGTTAACGTGATATCTACTATTTTCTTCTTTTTCATTTATTGTCCTGAAGATGAATGCTTCTGCATTCGAAACATATAAAGAATATTTTAAGTCATAAATATTTTTATAATATAACATTGGAGGAAGACTTTGTGTCCCTATTTCGTTCCTTCTGATTTTAATTAATGTCACCCTTTATACTTGCCCATTGGACAATTATCAGAGGATGTTCAAGAGGCAAGGCATAAAGAGTTAAGAGCTTTTCGGAAACAACACAAGAGAAATGTTTAGAGTTGCAACAAATACAGATCTAATGCACATGTTTTGAATAACGTCTGACCCAGTAATTTCCAGTATACCAAAATTACCAAAAAGTAAAAATTCTGCTTTAAATATTATTGTTATTTAATGTTTTATTATATGTATTATTAGGTTTTTGAACTATAATAATTTACGTCCATAATTTTTATTTTTGTGTTAATCGTTGGAAGGTCTATATTGTAGTACCGCCCTGTATAATTTTTTTTTCTTGTTTGTTATTGTTACTTAAGTCAAAATATTTAGTTGCAATATAAGTTGTTATTAAAAAATCCAATTTTAGTTATAAAAATTATATTTAAGAAAGCATGAAAAATAAATTTTCAAACCACCTGAAAGTGCCTTATACTATAAGGTGTATTTTGTCTAACACTGTTAAATAATAAAATACAAATCGGATTGCATAGTTCTACCAAGAAATGAAAACTTTACATTGGTAGGATGTCACCACCTGCAGACCGGTTTCGAACTCTTTTGTTCTCGTCAGTACAGGGTAGGTGTTCATACCATACCAAATGAAAGTTTTAAAACCTAATGCATATAATATCAACCTTCTTCGGTCGTATATATACGTTAGCGCCATCTCTTGGTAGTCCCATGCAATCTATCTGAGTATACCCGTCAAGGGATTTACAAGATATATTACAGATAGATTGCATGGGACTACCAAGAGATGGCGCTAACGTATATATACGACCGAAGAAGGTTGATATTATATGCATTAGGTTTTAAAACTTTCATTTGGTATGGTATGAGCACCTACCCTGTACTGACGAGAACAAAAGAGTTCGAAACCGGTCTGCAGGTGGTGACATCCTACCAATGTAAAGTTTTCATTTCTTGGTAGAACTATGCAATCCGATTTATATTTTATTATGTAACAGTGTTAGACAAAATACACCTTATGGTATAAGGCACTTTCAGGTGGTTTGAAAATTTATTTTTCATGCTTTCTTAAATGTTTGCTTCCACCTGACTAGTAAGAGATTCTGTGTTTTTACAATAAAAATTATAATTAACTTTTGTCCAACAAAGTAATTAAAGTAAACAAATAAATTTAAAAATGTGGTTTAAAAGATTACAGATAGATTGCATGGGACTACCAAGAGATGGCGCTAACGTATATATACGACCGAAGAAGGTTGATATTATATGCATTAGGTTTTAAAACTTTCATTTGGTATGGTATGAACACCTACCCTGTACTGACGAGAACAAAAGAGTTCGAAACCGGTCTGCAGGTGGTGACATCCTACCAATGTAAAGTTTTCATTTCTTGGTAGAACTATGCAATCCGATTTGTATTTTATTATCTAACAGTGTTAGACAAAATACACCTTATAGTATAAGGTATAAGGCACTTTCAGGTGGTTTGAAAATTTATTTTTCATGCTTTCTTAAATGTTTGCTTCCACCTGACTAGTAAGAGATTCTGTGTTTTTACAATAAAAATTATAATTAACTTCTGTCCAACAAAGTAATTAAAGTAAACAAATAAATTTAAAAATGTGGTTTAAAAGAAAATTACCACTCCTCCCCTGGATAAAAATGTTCTGCGGGTCTGACTACGCTGGCTTCCGGTTTTCGTATTATTGTGTAGGTTTCCAGCCAAAATAGCAAAGCATAATATTATTTCGTATTAATTTTCAAAGGACATTTTATTTTTTATTGAAATGCTACAGGGAAATTATGTCTAGCAGCGTACTATCTATTTTTCGGGTCGTAGAGTAGAGTGGGGCAAAACGACGTACTTAAAGGTTAATTAGCTATAAAAATTATAAACCATAAAAAATATATATTTATTTGTTAAGACCTTAAACAGTTAGTCATTCCCCTACACAAAACAACACATTTAACGGTTAAATAAAACATTATTATTTCACAAAAATTTAACAAAATACATAATGGGACTTTTTCCCCATATGTGGGGTAAAAGTCCGATTAATGTGGGGCAAAAATCCACACACACTTTAAGTGCAGAAAGCGCATTGAAAAACTCAAATTTTTTCATATGACGTACCATCTTCGTGTCACCACTGTTTGCAGCCCTTAAACTGATTTTATTCTTCAATTGGAGGGTCAATGTATGGTTCATTGCAACCTGGGCACATATCAGTAGTTACTTTTTTTATTATGTTAGGCTTGATTTGTGATTCTGTCTTATTATCGTCTGCAATTTTTCTATTTATTGTTCCACGATTTGACTTCAGGTTTTCTTTTCTCAACTTCGTTTCAGCTAGAGCTTCCAGTTTACTTTATTGGAAGTACTAGAAAGTATTTCCGACTTTTTTTCCTTGTATTCTTCTTGTTTGTTCTCCCTTTCGTTTCGTTTTGGAAATGAAATTATATCTTTAGGAGTCACTATTTTGTTATTTGCCTGTTGTTCAGATTGTGTAGGCTGCTGCTTCTCTAGTGTTATAGGTGTTTGCGTGACTACCTTGATGTTTGGTATAGCAACGGGCTGTGAGGTTGTCGCTTTCAACCGCTTTCGTAAAGTAGACTCATCTATCCCAAGCTCTTTTGCCACCTTTCTTTTGGAAATACCTGCACTTATTCTACTTTTTGCTGCTTGTAATATTTCTTCTGTGCGTGCTTTTCTATCAGTTTTTCTTTTAAGTATACGACCTAAAACAAATAAGCATAAAAATATATAAACGTGTATACAATTTATTTTGATGGGTTAAAAGTCCGCATTGCGGAATTTTGCCCGACACCTAATTCGGACTTTTGCCCCATATATCCCGTAACTTAAAAAAAATCTCCTGTTGTATGCAGCAATACTGGAGACACTACCATTGGCTTGACATTTAACCTAATTGTTGCCCATATAATATAGCTTAATTTAAACTAAGGAGTGTATACAATATCTTAGAGTTTAAAACAAAAAATAAAATTGTCTCTATAAAAAATGTAACTTACCTCAATATTTTTCAAAACACTTATCAAAACTTTGTGTACATTTCGTAGCAACTTTGGCGCATGGAAGGCTAATCAAGACTGGCATACAGGTTGCCAAATTTTCACACACTGGGGTAAAATTCGTAGATAGGACTTTTGTCCCGTGCGTCGTTTTGTCCCACCCTACTCTACTTTACATAAAATTAATATTTTGCACACATTTTTATTAAGCAAGGTGAGTTCGTACTCATAATGAACAACATGACATTGCGTGCCACTAAGAAAATTTTGTCTAGTTTTATGTTTAGTGCCGCTTGCAATACAAATGATAAAGAAAACGTTTCCTTCAAGACAGCAAAAAACAAATGATATGAAGCGTAAACAAAATGTTACATTTAAAATGACAGTTGTTTGCTTGACATTGCATGCAAAGGATTATTAATAGCACGGGAAAATACAATTCTTAGTTTGCTAATTTGTATAAAAGTAAGTAACAACGACGGTTCTTAATGTACCGGGTGTACAGCTAAAAAGGGTCCTCGGCTGTGCCATGGCAACCTTTTATTGTACAATTTTTTTGATAAGAAAAGTTGCCAAGATAAATTATTGAACATTATTTTTAAGTTTCTCGGATTACCGCTAGAGGGCGTAATAATACTGCTTAACTAATATGCATAGTTAAGCTCTAACCGGCCCTTTGGGGAGATCCCAAAATACCTCCTCGGTTATAGTCAACACGCTGTATTTCAGGTATTTCGCTGACGGAGAGGATAGTGAATCTGTAAGACAAAGTAGAAAAGAAACGATTAAGTTTATGTTAAAAAAATTACACCAGCTGCAAATTATTTCTTTAAGCAAATAAAATGTTTATGAATAACAATGATAATTTAGTCAAGATTGCTTTGGAACAAAAAATAAATCATTTTCTTTGTCACAGCTGTCATTGCAACATTATTTCGCCAACATTTTGTGCTTTATTACTGTTTAAAGTTCAGTTTCCCGAACTAACTTTATCGAAATAGAAAAATATGAGTTATGATAAAGTTAGTTTAGGAAACTAAAATTTAAACAGTAATAAAGCACAAAATATTAGCGAAATAATTTTGCAATGATTATTTATTTTTTGTTCCAGAGCAATCTTGACTAAATTGTTTAATTAGAACTTTCCTATTTTACCCTGATTTAAGACAAATCCTAAAATATTTCAAAAACTATGATATTTAGATATATGACATGTTTAACAAAAAAGTAAGGTTTTCGAAAGATAAATTCTTTTGCCTAAAAAAATTAGAGGGGTCCTATTTAAAAAAATTGAAATAAAGCATTTTTAAAACTATCGAGTTGTCCAACTTGTAATGAACGCTCTGTATAAGAGATTTAAAAAACATTATTATAGATCAATATATCGTACCTTAAAGTACTTACAACTTAAATTATATTTGCCTAGGGTTAATCCACAGGTTGCTATGATTTTTTAACGATAGCCTTAAAATTACTAAAATTTCGGAAAAAAATTAATTACTTGGCAACGTTGCATTTCACTTCAAAAATTTTAATAGGATTGCAAAATCCTTATTCCATTGAATTTCCTTTTTTATTATGCAGTACCACTTTTTAGGACTACCCTGTAGATTAGAAAATATTTTTAGATTATGTATCCTAAAAACCCTTTAACTTTTGTAATAAAAGTTTTTCCCTATCTTTGATAGTTTAGGTGCTATCTAAGACAGACACCTTACTGACACACCCTGTATATTGAAATTTTTCTATTTGTATATAATATGCTTTTTACCACACTTAATACGTAATATACTATTAATACTCTAAAAATACATAAAAAAACTACAATGGTGAAACTATAACTGAAAATCAATTATTTCAAACATCTTGCAAGGAAGTGTTCACACGCCGCGTCATAAGAAGACTTTTACGCACTTACGTAGAATTGTCATTTATTTAAAATGATTACATTGTTGTATGATATACTAAACAGAAAATAACAAGAATTTTCATTTTAAAATAGAAAGCAATATATTCTAACTGATTATATGGATAATAGCCACATAACTATACAGGGTGTCCCATAACTTATGGGCCGTAGAGTAACTGGAGATACTAGACATCAAACTAAGCCGATTATGTCTTATAAGTTTTTTTTTTGATAATTAAAATATTAATTTAATTATGTACTATGTGTTTTGATGCTTTGGGATGTTTAAAGGGAAATATCTCGAAAACCGTTAAAAATATTAAGATGAATCAAATACACCTTTTTGACTCAGAAAATGCCCTTCTTTAAGAAACTATAATTGAAAAACACCTAATATCATAGGTAAAAAAAATCATAAATTTATGAAGCCCAGTGTATGCAACTTGCGCCCTCTAGTTTGAAACTTAAAATTTCTACAAATTCTTATTTCTTGCTCATAATAACATACTAAATAATATTGCCACCTTTCAATTCGATTCATTAAGCCGTTTTAAAATTATGGCTTATTTTCGAGAATAAACTTTTACTTTCAACACCCTGTATCTCTAGAACGAGTAACAATCCGAAAAAACTTATATGACTTAATCGGCTTAGTTTGATGTCTAGTATCTCCAGTTACTCTATGGCCCATAAGTTATAGGACACCCTGTATAGGATGTTCAAAAAGTGTGAAATAATATTACCAGTTTTTCAAAAACTACTGAATATAATTATTTGAGGATCGGCACACCTAGCCTAGGAAGGACGAAGCCGTTTTTGTAATTGTATTGGATTAGTAAAAAAAAATACTAACTTTTTTATTTTAGGTAGAACGTTCTGTACACTTGTAAGGATTCAAATAGTTCTACATTTTTAATGAAAGGGGTTCACATCCCTGAGAACTAAGGTTTAGATTGGAATTAGAAGGAAATGGTGGAAAGTTTTTGGTGCGACACCCTGTATTTTGGTTACGCGAATGAAACAATTTAATTTATTTATCTAAAGTCACTAAAAGAAAATTACTTTTGAATGATAAAGCAGTTTGTTTTTCTATCCCAAGCATATATTTTTCTTTTCAATATGTACATTGCATGATGGAAGCTCATTTACCTTGTGCCAGTTTGTATTCTGTGCACTTCGAATAAAGATGACAAAATAATAAATTACAAATCGATTAGTTGTTGTTTATTATAGTTTGTCTAAACATTTTGGATAAAGTAAATAATTTTCTGATGTAAAATTTAAAATATAAAGTATCTGATAAAAACGGTATTTAAAATGGGCTTTTGTAATGGTTTCAAAAATAGTTCTTGAAAGTAATTTTATTTTTAAGTACATTCTCACGTATAACTCTGAGCTGTGACTTAATAAAAATCAGACAGTACAAGTTATTTATTTATTTAAGGATCACCATTCTACAGAAAATCAAATTACTGAATGGGTATAAACATTACTAGTAAATAGCAATTTAGTACAGGTACCAGCGGCAGCGCCAGAGGGGGGGGGGGGCACCGGCCCACCCTAGAAACATGAGTGTCCACCCTATTTCCCCCCAAAATTGATGGATTTGGTTTTGTAATGGATTTTCCGGGGGGAAGTGGGTGGTGAGAAACTGTCGAGCCTCTTACATATTCAAAGAAGGGTGGCTAGTTGTTTCTACAACATCGCCTGAAACAGACTGTAAAATGCCAAGGGTGGTTCAAATTGAATAAAAACGAACTTTAAATTTGTGTTAACAAATTATTTTATTTACTGTATCTTCCGTTATTTACGAAATCTACAATAAGTTAAATCAAATACAATTTGACATTGTCTGAAATCAATCTTAAATTTAAATACCGGATCAGTAACGATTGAAATAAAATATTGTTTTAAGATCAAAACAATACAACTAACTATGTACAATAATACTACTAAAAAATACTAAATCAAAAATACAATAACCTTTGATCATGAAATAAATATAAATCTCAACAACCTATGAACAGTTGTTCAAAATCTATAAATCAAAAATGGTTTTTACATTTAAACCTTAAAAGAGCCCGAACATAATAATGCTAAAAAATAACTTTTTATTCGAAAAGATTCACTTAATGTCAAAGTCACTTTTCTATTTTTTATAATCACGAAACAGGGGTTTTTATAAATTGTTTATTAACCACAAAGCGGGTAAATCAATGTCGAATGATTTTTAAAACTATGAAAGTTTTTTACATATACATACAGATGTAGCTTGGATGCAACCAATTTCTTTTTATTGCAAATATTTGCAAAACTGCTCGTACTTTCATTTGATTGACAACAAATAGTTTAGATCCTACCTTGATCTACAGCAAGTCTTCTATTTTTAAATAATCGAACATTTCACAAATACAAATACATCACAAAACTCCTTTTCTTATAACACGTACTGAGGTCAGAGTGTAGACCTTCAGACTGGATTTATTATACGGGAACTTAAGAGTACAGTCAACTGCGAGTATAACCACGAGATAATAACACGAGTTTTGTAAGAACACGAGTTATTTTTAATCTATTTTGAGCCTGAGAAACGGGAGTGTTTGACAGGAAATTCACAGTGAGAAATGCAGTTAATGTCTTGCTTCACTTTATTGGAGACTGCCAAAACGAGAATGTTTGACAGGAATTTGCCGAAAGCCGAGCGTGACTTGGCGTGATACGTTCAATTGCTGACGTACAGAACGGGGGTGTCTTGCCAGCGAGATTTTATTAAAACTCCGAAAAAACAAAGCGTGACTGAACAATGTGAGATACTATTTCTATCTTCTTTAGAGACCGACCGACGGGGGTGTCGGAAACGGCGAGAGATTTACGTCAAAATCGAGCGTGTCTTGACCCCGAGATATCTACTTCGTATCTGGCTTCTGATCTGACCGACGGGTCGCGGAGCAGCAAGAAACCTGTGACCTCCAGAAGGGCCAATGATTGATTAGTGACGTGAAATAGGGACCAATAGAAATCTATATTTTAGATTAGGGGTGAGAGAAGACAAACGAGAAATGCAAACCGTCTGTCTGTGTTCTATAAATAGAAATTTCTTGGAATGTTATCGAGTTGAGACGTGTAAATTTGTCTATTTGAGAGTTTTAAACTGAGGAAATTTTTTGATTTATTCTGTTTTCGATGCATTGATTTTTAGAAAGGGCAAATTAAAGATATTTTAATGAGAGTAATAATTATTGAAAATTTAATAATTCCAGTGTTGGAACTAGTTTTCCAACAGTGGGACTTGGCTGAGAAAAAAGTGGTGTTGTAAGTTATTTTTAAGAGAACGATGACAAGACGGGAAGTTATGTTTGCCCCTGCCTATGGCGTTAAAGAGCGTAGGGAAGGCGGCGACCTTTTTTTAGACATCACTTTTGATTTAGGTAGTGCCCACTCAAAAATTACCGGGCCCGCTTGTGCACACCCATCCAGGGACGTATATAAGGGGGGGTTTAGGGTGTTCAAACCCCCCCCCCCCCCAATCGAGCCGTCCGTGTATACAAAAAGGATAGAATTTTGGCGGGTGTGTTGCTGTGTTGTTGAGAACACACGCCTTTTTTTATTATTTAAGATATGAGTGTAGATGCACAGTTTACTTTTGATAAGGAGGTAGAGGACGGAATAATAAACGCCACCTTTACTAAAAACAAGAAAACTTTTAATTTTAACAAAAATACATAACACCGATTAACTAGAAAAATATACGTAAGTTGCGTGCGCGATATGACAGATAAAAATTGACAAACTTGACAGAACGAAAAAAAACGAAAACTCTACTCCCCAAAATTTCTTAACTAACTGTCTTCGATAAGAAAAACCAAGTGTGTCCCTACTTTGGACAATGGTACCACCCCCTGTCTCGACGCCAATTTCTTATTGGCCAACTAGTTAGTAGAGGGTGCATTTTGTGGAGTAGGTTATATTATTTACAACAACGGTTTATTGTACCATCCTAAATTCTGGGATTACCGGGCTGTTAATCGTACGTCACGAAACCTTAAAATTTGAACCTGGGTTTATGACCACACTACTTTTATTGCAAAGCCCGGGTAATTCCATCTGATGGCACAACAATCCAAATGATATTTTACAATACCCTAATTTAGTAAACTTATCATAAAACGTAAACTATCTATTTATGCATAATTTACAAGAATTTTATTATTGGGTTTTAAGAGCTGTAAAAGAATATTAAATGCACGCCTGATTTAAGAATAAAATTTGTTTTAAAATACTATGCTTATGAAGAAATAAAAATGATATAAAAAATTTAGAAATCAAAAATATTTAAATGATTTGGCAAACAAGTGTGGGAGACGTAAAGCCTCCACAGCACCCCCCTGCCAGTGATTTGGAATCACGAAAATCCAGCCTGGAAACGATCGGGGAAGTGGATTCGCCTGCCTGATCTGGTCTGTCGCATTGGTAATTGGTGGATAGGTTCTGCAGGAGCATGGATTCCTGCTGGTGGCTGGTTTGCGTTTTCTACTCGTTGTGGGACCTGAAGCGCAGTTTCGTGACTTCCTGCTGGTTGTGGCATGGATTTAGCTGGTTGTTGGTCTCCTGCTGGGTGCAGGATGTACTCAGTGTCCACATCCTGAGGTATTGGTAAATCGACTGGGTCTTTGTTCAGGATATAGGCTGGCTTAAGCCGGTCGACACTGACAGTGACTTGGCGTCCTCGCACGTCGATAACGAACGTCTTGTCTTCACGGCTAACCACGCGGTACGGACCATCGTATGGATGTTGGAGTGGCTTCTTTTGGGCGTCGTGACGAAGAAAGACGTGAGTGGCTGTTGCAAGGTCTTTAAAAATGAAAACTTTTCTCTTATTATTGTGGTTGGTGCCGCTGGTGGGTCGTAATTCGCTAAAATGCTGCCGGAGCTCCTTTATGAAATTAGAGGCACCATCATCCTTAGCGTCTGGAGGTCGGGATGTCAGGAATTCCCCAGGTAGACGGATAGGTTGACCATACACCATCTCTGCTGCGGTAGCGTCAATGTCCTCCTTCCAGGCCATCCGAATTCCCAGCAGAACTGTGGGCAGGCTTTCGGTCCAGCGGGTTTGGTGACATCTTAGAGAAGCTTTAAGCTGGCGGTGGAATCGTTCAACCATTCCGTTAGCAGCCGGGTGGTAAGCGGTTGTGCGAATGTGGTTGGCACCTATCAGCTGGGTAAGGTGTTTAAATAGGTGCGACTCGAACTGGCGTCCTTGGTCAGTGGTGATTCGTAGAGGAACTCCAAATCTAGAAATCCAATGATCATAGAACGCTCGTGCAATGGTGGTTGCTTCCTGATCTTGCAATGGAACGGCTTCCGGCCACCTAGAAAATCTGTCAATTATGGTTAAACAATATCTGTAACCTTGACATAATGGCATGACCACTAAATCGAGGTGAATATGTTCAAAACGGCTAGAAGGTGGTGCAAATGTTCCAACCGGAGCTGTGACATGACGTGTAATTTTAGAACGCTGGCACTCAAGACACGTCTGTGCCCATTTCCTGCAGTCACTCTTGATAGAAGGCCACACGAAGCGTTGCGTAACTAACTTGACTGTAGCCTTGACACCAGGATGGCTTAAGCTGTGCGCACTGTCAAATGCTGCTCTTCTAAATGGCTTTGGAATGAAGGGCCTAGCAGTAGTTGTCGAAACGTCACACCAAAGGCTGCAGGTACTGCCAGGGATTGGAACTAGTTTGAGATCCAGTGTTGAAGAAACATCTTGTTGTAATCCGACAAGCTCCTCGTCAGCGCGCTGCGATGTTGCCAGTGCCTCGTAGTCGATTAAGGATTGTATTTCTTCGACTCTGGATAGGGCATCAGCGACCACGTTATCGTTGCCAGCAATGTGACGTATATCCGTAGTAAACTGGCCGATGAAGTCCAGGTATCGAAACTGTCTAGGTGAAACTTGAGACGTTTTATGGCGAAAGGCGTATGTTAACGGCTTATGATCCGTAAAAACGATGAATTTTCTTGCCTCTACCATATGCCTGAAATACTTTACTGACAGATATACGGCAAGAAGTTCACGGTCGTAGGCCCCATACTTGGATTCCGCTGGGCTAAGCTTTTTGGAGAAAAAATTTAAAGGTTGCCATTCTCCATCAACCCACTGCTGGAGGGTTGCGCCTACGGCAAAGTCTGAGGCGTCGCAGAACATAGCAAGAGGTGCGTCGATTTTAGGGTGCGACAGCAGTGTTGCTTGGGCTAACGCTTCCTTGCTGGCTTCAAACGATGCAACAGCTTCCGGAGACCAGTGTAGTGGTGCTTTCCCTTTTACTTTATCTTTAAGGAGGTTATTCAATGGTGCCTGAATAACTGCTGCCTTGGGTATAAATCGCCTGTAGAAATTCAGCATACCCAAGAATCGGCGAAGTTGCTTGGCGGTATCGGGCTTCGGATAGGCTCGTATAGCTTCGACTTTCTCCTGTAGGGGTCGCGTTCCGGCGCTGGACACGATGTACCCGAGAAACTTGACTTCTGGTTGCCCCAATACGCACTTACTTGGGTTAATGATAATACCATACTCCTTAAGTCTCTGGAAAAGTACCTCCAGGTGGCCCGTGTGCTCTTGGATTGACGCTGAGGCTACAAGAATGTCGTCGATATAGGTGTAGCAGAAATCCAGTCCTCTAGTAACCTCATCAATAAAACGTTGGAATGTCTGAGCTGCGTTTCTGAGTCCAAATGGCATGACAGGAAACTCGAAAAGACCAAATGGCGTAGTAATAGCTGTTTTCGGGATGTCTTCCTCAGCTACAGGAATCTGATTGAAAGCACGTACCAAGTCTATGGTGGAGAAGATTGATTTCCCCTGAAGCTCTTGAGCGAAGTCCTGGATATGGCGAATGCCATATTGGTCAGGGCAGGTCCGGCTGTTCAAAGCTCTGTAGTCCCCGCAGGGCCTCCACTCGTCAGTGTTTTTGGGCACCAGATGCAGCGGTGAGGACCAGGGACTTTTCGATGGGCGTGCAAGTCCCAGTTTAAGCATGGCATCAAACTCCTCTTTCGCGGCCTTAAGTTTGTCCGGCGCCAGACGTCGTGGTTTCTGTGCAACCGGAGGGCCAGGTGTGGTGATAATGTAATGCTTTGTTTCATGCTTGACTTCTGTTGGTGCACCGCTTGGTCGGGTTATTTCGGGAAATTTTTCAAGGAGTTCATGGAAGGGTGATACGCCACTGATAATTTTAATGCACGGGGTTTCACATTCAGTCACATCGCCTCGTGATGTAAGTTGAGTCATGCTGTCCACAAGCTTGCGTCCCTGCAGGTCTGGAAGAAGACCATAATGCGCCAGGAAATCCGCCCCAAGGATTGGCTTAGATACATCAGCTATAAGGAATCTCCATGGAAAATCACGGCGCAATCCTAAGTCCAGAGTACGCGTAATCGTCCCGTATGTCGCAATGGGAGATCCATTGGCAGCTGAGAGCTCGTACGTAGATTGGACGGGTGTACCTTTCACTTGCACTCGCGGAAAAACACTTAGATCAGCGCCAGTGTCTATGAGAAAATGAAGTTCGGTTCCTCGGTCATACACGAATAAGCGGCGTGATTTGTTGTGGCGGGTGTCATTAGCCGCACTTAATGACCGCCTGTCCCGTTTCCCGGGGTCCACGTACATGGCGCTGTACACTTTTTAGCTTCACGCTGAAAACGCCGATGGTACCAGCACAAACCGGCGGTGCGCAAATCTCGCGTCGCGGATGGAGATCGCGGGCGCGTACCGGATTGAGAACGGTCTCGCGGGCGCCAGCCGCGGCGACTGTTGTGTGCATTCACTCCCTGCTTAATGCTGGCTAACTCGCCTTTTACGTCTGACAGTTGTAGGGTTAGCTGTTGTATCAGCGAATAAAGGTGGGTCTCTGAGCCTGTATTGGCGTTGACGGCGGCTACTGCTGGTCTTGCAGGCAAAACAGCGAATACATTGTCTGCTAGGTCAGCGCTTTCGCTCAGCGTCTGGTGTGTCAGTGTAGCGAGGATGGGTTGCAAATTATCTGGTAAGCGTCTTACCCAAATGCTCTTCACTAATGTTTCCGGAACAGCTATTCCTGCTAGTGCCTGTAACCGGCGAAGATATTGTGATGGTTTTTCATCACCCATGGCTTCGTTCTCCAGGAGCTGCCTTATTTTCTGCTCTTGGCTGGTGCTTAGGCGCTTGATAAGTTGTTGCTTGAGTTCCGCATAAGAGTCATTATTTAACGGCTTGGTCACGATATCGCGCACTTCACTAATGTACCGAGGAGGTAATTTAGCGAGAATCTCTAGGTATTGTCGCTGTGTATCCGTTATGTTTAACCGATTAAAACTTGCTTCGACGATCACAAACCATAGTTCGGGATCCGATGGATCAAAGTCCGGAAGGCGCGGTGCTGCATTTACCGCAACTGCATTCGCGATCGTGTTTACAGCAGTAATGTTTGCTATAGAACCCCCAGGTAGGCCTGCGCTAGGCGCTGCGGCGTCGTCTGTTGCTTCTAGATTAGGCATCGTTCGTCCAAATGTATGTATGTATATATATAAGAAAAAAGTGCGTAAAACTATGTTTGATTTACGAAAGGTCGCCGGTTTTACCCAAAAAAAAAGTCACTTTGTGCGCAGAATAGTCACGAAAAAGTCACTGAAAGTCAGTAATTAATGCGAAATTACTTACGTTGTTCTGCTATGTCCATATCTCAAATCACTATACGTATACACTTTACACTATTTATTTACACTCATTATCAGATCACGTCGGGGTCACCACTTTGGCGGGTGTGTTGCTGTGTTGTTGAGAACACACGCCTTTTTTTATTATTTAAGATATGAGTGTAGATGCACAGTTTACTTTTGATAAGGAGGTAGAGGACGGAATAATAAACGCCACCTTTACTAAAAACAAGAAAACTTTTAATTTTAACAAAAATACATAACACCGATTAACTAGAAAAATATACGTTAGTTGCGTGCGCGATATGACAGATAAAAATTGACAAACTTGACAGAACGAAAAAAAACGAAAACTCTACTCCCCAAAATTTCTTAACTAACTGTCTTCGATAAGAAAAACCAAGTGTGTCCCTACTTTGGACAATGGTACCACCCCCTGTCTCGACGCCAATTTCTTATTGGCCAACTAGTTAGTAGAGGGTGCATTTTGTGGAGTAGGTTATATTATTTACAACAACGGTTTATTGTACCATCCTAAATTCTGGGATTACCGGGCTGTTAATCGTACGTCACGAAACCTTAAAATTTGAACCTGGGTTTATGACCACACTACTTTTATTGCAAAGCCCGGGTAATTCCATCTGATGGCACAACAATCCAAATGATATTTTACAATACCCTAATTTAGTAAACTTATCATAAAACGTAAACTATCTATTTATGCATAATTTACAAGAATTTTATTATTGGGTTTTAAGAGCTGTAAAAGAATATTAAATGCACGCCTGATTTAAGAATAAAATTTGTTTTAAAATACTATGCTTATGAAGAAATAAAAATGATATAAAAAATTTAGAAATCAAAAATATTTAAATGATTTGGCAAACAAGTGTGGGAGACGTAAAGCCTCCACAGAATTAAGAATATTATTATTCTTCTGCGGTATTAGAATTACATTTAATACAATTATTAAAAATCTAAAAACTAAGCTTAAAATAAATAAACTGGATTTCAGTGTACTTATTTAGCAGCGCCCACTAAGTGCGAATCAATTCCGACCGAACCCAAAACACTGAAAAAGCAAAGAAATGTATAGCAAGAATAGGAGAAATATATCTTAGTGAAGATGAAATAAAACTTTTGGTGAGCGAGTATGAGCTTTGGCACAACCAATGGTGTAATCAGGAAAAGCCCTCTACTGTACTAGAAGCTATAGACCGATGTGATGAACTTTTTTTCCCAACGAGTAAAAAGCTTCTTCAAATCTTAGCAACACTTCCAGTATCCACTGCCACGCCTGAACGTACTTTTTCCACACTTAAACGGCTAAAAACGTATCTAAGAAATAGAATGGGAGACGAAAGTCTTACAGGCTTCGCGCTCATGAGTATTCATCGGAATGTGGCGATAGAACTAGATTCCTTAAAAATTGTAAATAAGTTAGCTGAAAGAAGAAAGAGAATGAACTTAATTTTGTAAAAATAAGTACCGTAAGTTTTAATAAATTTTTTAATTATTATCTGTTATTTTTTTAAATAGGTACCCCAAAACTAAGACAAGGTTATACTCACATCAGCATAGGGGATCAAAACGAAAATGGGTGGTTAAAGCCCCCCCCCCCCCCCCCCCCCCCATTAAAAAGCTATAAATACGTCCCTGCACCCATCCCAAAAATCCTGGCGCCGCCGCTGACGGGTACAGGCACGGTTACTAAAAAGAACGGTTGTCTGGTAACTTCTGACCAATAAGAGCGTGGTTGCTGATGACGTCACAAAACGTCTGGGATATATGGGTCTAATGTGAATGCACCAGACAAAGAGAGACAGACACGCCTTATTATAAAATGAACAGAGACCGGTATATATATTTAATAGTTTCAAAAATGTTTTAGTGTTTGTGGACTTAATAAATAAGTTTTCTTATTTCTGGAAGAGAATTTTATAAAAATTAAATTGTTCTGAAACTTGGACCGTAATTTTAAATATTCAGTTTTCTGTTTTTCTTTTAATGTAGGTAGATGAGTCTACAAATACAGACCGAGCACAGGGTGCAATCTCATTAAACGAAATTTTAAGTTTACTTTAAAAAAATGCATGTGTATGTAGCTGCTGTTTTCAATGTTTATTTCAAAAATATATATATAAATTTTGTTTATTTCTTATAATAATAAGAGTTTATTTTTCAATATTTATAATATAATACATTTGTTTATTTATCTTCCTTAATAAACATTTTATTGTTTTGTACTTACAAACTAAATAATCATTGTTTGAATATAAAATACATAATTTTACTAAAACAACTTTAATTTATTACAAAGAAGCAAAAGGTCACAGTTATAAAGATCAAACTTAGGACTCAGTTAAGCTACATTATAAGGGAAACTATATTTCTTAATGCAAGTAATAAAACACACACAAAGACGGTCTTATAAAAATTACCTTTAACAACGTCAATGTTACATGATTCGCTGGCAATTGAGCATCATCAGATCTAACTACAAAAAGGAAAGAAACATATAAAATATCACTAATTTCGTCACTTTCCACAAGCTTGCCGACAGGGTATGCTAGCCTTTATAACCAGCTCGGTTTAAGGCAGTAGACAAGATAAATTCTTCACTTTGCTCCCACTGAACCTTAGTGTTTCTTTGTACCATTCCTGGGTTTCTCCCAAATACCCCATCATTCTTTTTCTCTATATACCATTATAAAGTACCGGGACGTCATGAACGAAGGCCCCCTCTCGTTCTAAAATTAAAAAAATTACAATATACCTATTACTTAAGTCAGCAAAAATATGTAGGTATTAAGATTTAAAGAGAATATTAATTAATTACCTTTTATTGTACTGTACTGATTAATATATTGATAAAATGTCCCTTTATCTTCAAATATAAGTCTATAAAACACCTCACAACTCTGAAAATTCGCTGAAAACTGCTTATAAGTTTCCGAGAACAGCACAAACAATGCTAATTCTGTATACAAATTTCTGAAAAGACGTTTTGTGACGTAGGCGGTGACGTTTCGTCCGCCATGACACCGAGCTTACAAGGCAACCTATCTATCTAAAGACCTTGGGGTACAGGTAGGTACAGGTTTAACATTGCAAAATCGTTCCTAATTTACAAAATGCAAAGACTCTCAAGATCATAAAGTTAAACAATACGAAAGCTCAAATCAACGCCAACTGAGGTTAAACGCAATAAAAAGTATCTGAATAAACAGAAACCTCAAAAATAACAATCGAGAAATATAAAAAGAAATCACTTAATAAGCTAGTAAATTTTAGCGTTTTAATGATTACATGTAGTAGACATTTTTTACTCTCGATATTATCTTACAAAAGTTAAAAGGTAACTTATTTTTGTCGTGATTATTAACTTGTTATCAGGCATTATTTAAAGAATAGTTTTTACACACATTTTCTCTGTGACCGTTAATGTACGTAAGAAAGAGCGCTCGTATAATCACTCTTGGGGCGATATAACCTTTGATATTGATTAATCGTTAAGATTAAAGGTTGGATCCTACCTTTACTGTAGCTTAACTAGGGTATACACCACGTGATACAAAATGGCAGTTGGATGGCAAAAAGCATTGAGTCACCCGTTAAATGCCACCAGCAATATTATTTTTATGGTCACGTGTACCAATTACAAAACAGTATTTGCCATCCAGCCACCATTTTGACACATCGTTGGATTGCCTAATTGTGCTACTGTGCCATAACCATATTAAAGAACAACTTTGGAGGTTATTCTTACGTTAGAACATGGCCACGGTATGTTAAGTAACTCGTAATTTTAAAGACAAAACTGGAGATTTGACTGTGTATGGACCGATAAATTCAATAAAAACGGCACAAAAAACGAGGTTCCAAACCAGATTCGATTTGAGTATTTGCGGGAGAAATTTTTGGAAGTGTCGACAGTAGATTCTCCATGATCGGGGCTAGGAGAGGACGAATTAAAATTTCTACTCGAGAAGCTTAGCCGAGTGTTCGCAAAACCCGATGACGCTCAACGAACGAACAAACCCGATGACTGCTCCGTCGTAACGCAATACGTTGGACAAAGAGGGTTGTGCGTTCTAGCTTTAGACAGAAGGGTACTAAACATTGTTTTTGGGCATTGGGCACATTGAACGGAGGTATCGCGCGCCGAAAGAACGCAACTTATCTTGACAACAAGAAAAGGAAAGCTCGTACGCTATCCACTGGAAGAATGAGCTTTCCAGTGGAGGCGTTGAGTTTGAGAAAGTAAAATTAAATAAAAATAAATACAGCTAAGGTTAAATTAGGGCAAAGTTGTGAAAACTGGAGATGACTAATAAGCCGTTGCCAAATTTTAAAAATTTCGAATACCCCCTAGAATATTCGGAAGAAATAAAAAAAATTTCATTTCTGTAGTTATTTTTTCCTATCTTGATTTTATTATATTTTATATAAATGGTCAAACATTCAAAGGGATAACTACCTAGTGCATACACGTGGTTCGGATTCCACGTTAAGCTGTAGGTCTCGTCTGGCTGGCATTACCCAGACGATAGGATACAATGGGCCTTATATAGGCCTAAGTATACTGGCTCTTCCGCCAACCCCCCCCCCCCCCCCCACCCCAAAAAAAAGATTATCAATTAAATCGTTATTAAAACTGTGTTTAGGTTAGGTTAGGTATTTTATTAAGTGATTAAGGTATTAAATACAGCCTATATATTTAGTTTGTTTCACTAAATACATTATTTTTAACAAACATTTATTAAAAACTTATAAAATGAAACCTCTAATTAAAAAGAAAGCGACAAATATATTAATTGTAGTAAAATAGAATTAGTTAAATCAGCCAGTCATCTAACCTGGCGCCTAGTCTACCAGAGATTTTAGTTAACTTAATTAAATATCAAGTCATTTTAACTAATAAGTTTTCTCAAATCAACTTAAAATGAAAACTATATGCAAGTGGATCTTTTTGTAGTAAACCAGTTACTCAATTTATATTTTATACTTAAACCCCTTTTATTTCGTTGTCGTAGAAATTTGAAATAGGCGAATTAAAAAATTTAAGTTCAAATATATCTCTACAATAAAAATCTTTCGAGAGCATCACAAACCTGTAACATTAGATGAGAAGAACAGATTAGAAAGAAGATTAGAAGGCTGTTCCGAGCTGCCCATTTGCCGGATTTTTGCGATTAAAGAGCGTATTTTGTTTAATTATTTTTTCAGTAAATAATTAAAGCATTGGAAAACTGAAACCATAAAGAACTTTATTTTTCTTCCTCTATACGATAAGGTTATAATTTAAAAATTAGTGATGAAAATGTCTATTGTAATTTCAGGGCCGTATAACGCCTAAACTCTAGCTCTCTGCACTAAAACTAGTTTATGAAAATTGGTTTAATTTTACTTAAGGAATCTGGAAAAAGCTTTTACAAACAACCTATAGTATAACACACAATTTACCAGGTTTCGATTTACGTTAATTAAGGGAAGATCAAAATCGATAGACACGTTTTCCAATAAACCCAAGACCTCTGATGCAATTTAAATTAATTTGCAGTGTCGAGCTTAAGGTCTCGGTCGTCTATAACTCCGCAGGCGATATTGCCTTCCTTTGTGTCAAGAAGCCGTTTCTCAGTGCCGACTATGACACATTTACCCAAATTAAATGGTGACTTATCGTCCAATTATTATTATTTAATTAAGTAGGTATACTATTATATTTAAGTTGAGAGTTCACCTTTGCATGTAAAATAAACCCATTTTTTTGAACTCCGCTCTCCCTTAATCTATTTAGATTGGGACATACACTCTTAAAAATAACATGGTACACTCTTAAAAATGACTTGGTATTTGGTACTAATTTTTATTTGTTCCCGTGTTTACGTTACCAAAAATAACTAGTTAGTTTTAGTTAGGAAAACAAAAAAGATTTTTTTCTTGGTTATATTTACCAAAAAATGATGCCATCAGAACAAAGAAAATATCTTGTTTTCATATTAGTTGGCAGAAATAAAATATTTTGTTTATCTAAATTTTACTTTATATCTTATTTAAATGTTACATCAAGGTTTCTACAAACTTGTATTTATAATTAAGCTTATTGTAATAACACATTATGAATTTGTAGTCCCTATCATTTTTTTAATTATGATTAAGATACATTCTTAGTTACCAGAACTAACTTTTCTTTTCAAGTAATATTATTCTTCATATTTATAACTAACGGCATCAACAGAGACTTGACGCCCTTGCCCGGTGGGTGACTTGTGACATCATTCTAGCCAGGACTGTCAGGAGATTATGTTTATGTTAAGGTGCTTTTGCAATTCCGTGTCCATTTTTTGGTATTTTTAAGGCAATAATTGGCCATTTTCATGGCCGTGCCCGTGTGGAAAATGGATGTGATAATATTTGGTGTAATTTATTTGTGTTTATTGTCTTTCTTGTGTACGTTCTTGTTGGCAGAAGGAAGTTAAATCCTAAGTAAGTAATCATTTTATTTTTTATCATCGCAGTTGTACATTAGAAAGTTTAAATGAGATTTTTATAAAGCATGGTGACCCAATGAGAAATAACTTAAAAATATTTTTGTTATGTTTTGTTTTTGTTTTATGTTCCATTTCTATAAAAAAACGTCATATTGATGACTTTTTAATCTGACCAAGTACAACAAATTTCATATAGCTGTATCTGTATATTTTAAATAGAAAGTCCAGGGGATATTTTTTCTTTTTTAATAATCGCAGTTGCAGATAAGAAAATTTAAATAACTACAATTCAGTTCTATAAGCAATTGAACAACCCAAAAGGTTGAGTAAAATAAGTTAAAAATCTAGTATTTCTGTTTTGTATTGCATAAGTATGTATTATAAAAAACATGAGAGAACAAGGACATTGGAAATAATTTTATTTAAAGAAACCATAATATCCCTGAATATTTCACTCATGTATAAATTTTCCCATAAGAAACGTTAAAAATAAAAAAATATCAGCGGATATACAACGTTGCCTAGACAACGTTGTATATCCAACACACAACAATCGAACCTATTTGACGAGACAGTTTTTTTTTTACCTTTTTACTGCGAACGTGATCGTTATTGTTATGAGTTCCCTTCGGGAAATTCTTTGCTTTTGAAAAACAAACCCTCTCAACAGATAATTGTTATTGGATTTCAGTTACAGTTTTAATTATTTTATATGAAATTGAAAATTGTATGACAAAAATTTTTTTTTATATATATTTCATTCTAGAAATATTCTCTCTAAATACCGCTCGTGCATAAAAATTAACAAGATAATTTTCATTCAAGCTTGTTATACTAATTCCACTCGTTCTTCGAACTCGTGGAATTATAAATAACAAGCTTTCATGAAAATTATCGGTAATTTTTAAGCACTCGTGGTATTACCCCCGATAATTTATTCCAAAATTTTTACTATTTATGATTCAACTTCTTTCTTACAAATGGGGAAACTCAAAGTCAAAAGTCTCAATCATGCATTAAAATTTAATAAATTGGTGACATGTTTCGCCCTAAAATATGGGCATCATCAGACCTAAAAACTATACAAATACAGTAACCAATTAAAAATATAAAATCTCTTCCTACCTAACATTCAGAATAAAACACAAAAAATTAAAATTAACACATCGTATACATGACTTTACAAATAAAGTGACAGACTATTTGGTCAATAACCCAAAACACCAAGAGCAGTAGGGTAAGGGATTCGGTTGTCATTTGATTTAAATAAATCGCCCATGTTCTTAAAACCTCCATAAAACTTTAAGAAGAAGAGACAAGTGTCAAGGATAACATTTCGCACGCATGAAAAAGAAAAGGAAAATATAAGGTTAAGTATATTTACCAACTAATTGTTTATATTATTAAAAATAAAATAGGGTTCAAAATTGAAGACGTCGTTAACACAGGCAAGGACCGGACACTTTTTTGCCTTAGTGATTTCAAGTTTTTCTAACAAATCCACCTTCTTGCTTTTATGGCATTCGTGAATAACATTTATATTTTCAGGTACTGAGAATCGATGTTTGGATTCCAATAAATGGTTAGCGAAGGCGGATTTTGTGTTAGTTATATCAGTATTTTGGTATTTATTCACAAAACTAAGGTGTTCCTGAACTCTTGTTGATATCCTTCTACCTGACTGTCCCACATATACAGCCGAGCAATCACCGCAATGTAAAGAATAAACACCGGACTTAGCAAGGGGATCGACCTTGTCTTTTGTTTTAACTATATTTTGTTTAAGAGTATTTATAGTTTTAAATGCTATTGATATTTTGTGAGATTTAAAAATTTTACCCAATTGTTCAGAAATTATGCCAAAATAAGTTAATGATCTGTAGTTATTACTTACCACCTTAGTACTAGAGTGTAAGATATTATAGTTTATATTTGTTTAGAAATTTGTAATAAAGTTTATTAATTATTTTCAATGGAAATCCATTGTTTACAGCTATTTGTTTTATTATTTCTAGTTCCTTATTAAAAGCATTTTTTGATAACGGTAATTTAAATAACCTATAAAAGAATGAGCTGAATGCTGAAAATTTATGTGAAAACGGTGAGTTTGATGTGAATTGAATTATGTTATCAGTTGATGTCGGCTTTCTATAGACTTCGAAGTCGATTTTGTTATTATTTCTAAATAGAAGGAGATCAAGGAAAGGCAACTTGCCTTCTTTCTCTACCTCGAGTGTAAAAGTAATTTTAGGATGTAAATTATTGACAAATTTTAGAAAAATTGCCGTTATTAATTAACTGTTCATCTAATTAATAACATAAACCAACTCAACCATCAAACTTTAGTTGTTACAACGAACTTTTATATACGGGCATCTAAAGCAATTATTACATCTAATATATTATATGGTACAGTGGCTTATTTAGCGTAGGAGTTGGGATCTAATTGCAACCTAATTTTTCGTTAAATAATGTATTCTTGGCTTAGATTACAAAGGTCTTGAAGGAAACGTTTAGTTTTTAAACTTTTCCTTCTAAAAGTTCTGTTTTATACAGGGTGTTTTTTTAATTGAGTGCCGATACTTAAGGTTGTGAATCCTTGGGTGATTTTAAGAAGAAAAGTTAATAATAACATATGTCCTAAAGCTCTTTATTTTTTTTTTTACAAAATATCGAAAGCAGTCATAATGAACCGAAGAAAAAAATTGTTTTTTTTTTGGTTTTTATGGTTTTATGCAAAAAGGGTGCATCATACGAAATTAAGTCTATAGACCAAATTTGCTCCAAAATAAATGGGGATTTTAAATATAAGTTTGGTTTTTAGAAAAATCATTGGTGTACCATTTTTTTCTTCAAAAATATTCAGTTCAAACGCCGTAAGGACGTCACTGTTAAAAATTTAAAAAAAAATTTTAAGTCAAAAAATTCTCCCTAATGATTATGATGTGTGTACAAAATTTCATAAAAATATTTAAGAGTTATATAATAATTCTGATAAAAAAGTTATATTTTTTAAAAAATGTTAACACCCTGTAACTCAAAAATGAAGAGCTTTAGGACATACGTTAATATTAACTTTTCTTCTTAAAATCACCCAAGGATTCACAACCTTAAGTATCGGCACTCAATTGAAAAACACCCTGTATAGAGATTAAAGTTTTTTGTTATGCAAATTTATAGGAAAACTAGTAAAAAGAATAATATTTTATAGTATTTTTCTTTTATATACTTGTCTGCTTCGTTTTCCCTTTTTTAGAGCTATTTTAAAGCAACAAAAATATAACTTAAAACAAAAACAAAAAACAGTTAGGTATTTATTTTTAAAGAGAAAAATTGAAGTACAAATTTTTATTGAAACATTTTTTATTGAAGAAGTGTGATAATTTATAATAAAAATGCAATGAAAAACCACGCCCAAAAAACGCTGGTTAGAGTCATACATACGTCTTATATTAAAATTTTGGATTGACACCAATTCATATTTTTTACAAATTAATAGAAAAAATGTTTTTTCTTTTAATAAAGAGCCAGCTAGAAATATTTTTAAAAAAAGTAAAAAAAACATTTACAACAACAAATTTAATTCAACTATGCAGAGGGGAAAAGGTAATAATTTAATTTTCGAAAGTTGATAGTGAATTTTAAACCAACTTCGGGCGTGGCCACGAAAGCGCGTTTTCGCCTTCTGCACTAGGTACAATATCATGACGACTATCGCTTTCTCCAGAAAAAAAATGTCCTGCTTACGCCCACTGCCCCCCCCCCCCCTCGAGCATTTACAGGGTGCTACACGTGCATGGGGATCTCGAAAACAGTAAAAGATACTAAGATGGTTAAATTGAGGCAAAGTTGCGTATTTTAGGGCTTACTAATTTGGTGAAAGAAAATTCTAAATATTTCGAATGCCTTCGGAGATAATCGAAATTTTCAGCTTTGGTTTTTAATTTTTTGCGCCTTTATTTTTGACTTGAGAAAAAACAAGAAACACTTTATTATAGCCGTTTTTTATGATCTACAATATGGCTTTTTTAATTTTTAAATGCGAAGTTTCGTTCTTTGGATACCACCATCAAGTCAATTTTTTTAAATACGGATCTGGATTTTTTATTACGATTTTAGGGACTTATAGGCTTTAGAAACCATTTTAAAAATTTTAAGGGTTCGTCATCAAATAACACATCAATATTTAAAATTATCCCTTTTTTCCCATTACGGTCCTGCCAATTATTTTTAGGAAAAAATATTAAAATTGCATTAGAGGAAGTGAGACGTATGGTTTAGGCCATTAATTATTTTAATAAAATTAGTCAGACTGTCAAGGTCAAATATTTCAGCAGGTCAATAAAACGCATAGTTTTTAAAGCATGGGAGGTAATTATATTTTTTATTAATGTTTTTATATTATATCTTATCATAACACTTACTTTAATTCGTATAATTTTGTCCTGAGACCTCAAAATATTTTAAAATAGAAAAAAGGGACAGCCATGAATGAAAAAGAGGTACATAGCAGTAGAGTGAAATTGAAACAAAAATTTGAAGGTTTAAGACAGATATTAGTAATCGCTATCTATAACAATTTTTTCTTACTGGATAATACATCTAAAAAAAAATAGTGAAATCATAAAGAAAAATGAAAAGATTTAATAACAATGACATGGTAATTTAATACACACTAATACATCACTAATCAACATTAATATTTCTTTTTTTTTTGTAATAATAATTGTATCGGATTTTATTTATAGGTAGGTATCTAACTAAAAAATGTTAAAAGTATAAAAAGGACTAAAATTGTTTAAAATAATTTACAGGGCCATAAGGAAATAAATTGATAATAGAACTTACTTTTTTTAAAATTTTTCGAGTCCGAAAATTGTAGTTTTCCGGACTCGAAAAAGTAAAGTGATAATAGAAAAGAAATTGTTGCTTTCGTCGACGACTATCTTTTGCATTGAGTTGATGCCTATAGATGGCGTTACTGGGTTTTCATCGCATTTTTATTTCTTAAAAATATCTTGAAAACAGAGTCTTGCTGTATTCGGGGTCGCTTACAGGTTATGGCTTTCTGATGAGTTTTAATAAGAACGAAACAGCCTGTCATTGTCTACCTGTGCTCCAGGGAACCCATTACCTTTGGCGTCCCTGTGTACTTAATGCAAACGATAGATGCACTACTTTGTCCGCCTGCCGCTAAAAAACCTTCTTTTCTATTTACTTATATACGGACGCTAAACTCTACTACTTTATTTTAAATTGATAATTTTAAATGTATTATTTGATGACGAAACCTTAAAATTTTTAAAATGTTTTAATTGTATTAGGTTTTTAAAGCCTATAAGTCCCTAAAACCGTAATAAAAAATCCAGGTCTGTATTCAAAAAAATTGACTTGATGGTGTTATCCAAATAACGAAACGTCGCATTTAAAAATTAAAAAGGCCATATTGTAGATCATAAAAAACGGCTATAAAAAAGTGTTTCTTGTTTTTTTCCCAAGTCAAAAATAAAGGCGCAAAAAAATTAAAAACCAGAACTAAAAATTTCGGTTTTTTCGGATATCTCCGAAGGTATTCGGAATATCTACAATGTTTTATCACCAAATTATTAAGCTCCAAAATACGAAACTTTGCCTCAATTTAACCATCTTCGTATCTCTTACCGTTTCGAGATCCCCATGCACGCATGCGAATTTGTAGCACCCTGTATGGTACTTCCGCTTTTAAACCATACCTATTAGTTGTCAGGGTGTTCTATTTAAAATAACGATGTTGCCACCTATTTCGGGCAGAAGCGGTAACGCCGCATTGCTGAACATATTTTAAAACGATATGATATTTATCTTAACAACCAAATTTTTAAAGAAAACGTATCACCCTTTTTCCATAAACTTCTAACGTTCCATCCACCGTGAAACACCTTGTATATATTATAATGTAAATGATGAAATAATTGAATTTATTTTAAATCAGGCCCGGTTTAGTTGTTACTCACCGAAGTTTTTTTCAAAAAAATGTTTGCATTTATTTAAGGAGCTGGAGCAATAGGTGCTTGTAGAAAGTTTCTCAAAAAATTTTCCGAATTACAACATACAAATTTTCAATAAGGCTTAACTAGACATATTACGGACAATCCTTCATTTTCTAAAATGTACACATTTAGTATAACACCCTTCAGTAGCCATCTGAGAAATATAAAAAAGAATCTTAAGCAATTTGTCTTGGCCATTTTTTTATAACAAAATGTTTCCGAAAACTGTACAACTAATTGTTTTCAAGGTACAGTCGGTATCGCTTTTTAGTTGTACTGTATACCCTACATTATATGTTCTAAATTCTTACTTTAATTAGTTTCAAAAAGTTATTATTTACGGTGTCTTCACCAAGTATAAAGTTCATATTAAATTAGCTCATCTTTATTAAAATTTATTTTAATTTATTTGCCCTAAATACACACCAACTTCCTTAAATTAAATAAAGGACTTGTCAACCTACAATGAATAAATAAATCTCTATTTTATTTAAAAGCATACCATGGTTTTCAGGAATAACCACTAATTAACCGTTATGCTAATATTTTACCTAAAAAGTTAAGGGATGTAAACAGATGTTTTCAAGAACGTGTTGACTTGTGCACAGATCAAATTGTTGTTGTCTAGCTCTGTTGTTGTGCCAGTGTGTAGATAATAAAGGAACAGTAAAACCATAGGTACATTTGAGCCTAAACGTCATATCTAATATTCTTTTTTATAATGGACATTTATTAATCTACTAACATAAAAAATATATAAAAACTCACCGATCCCCGTCAATATAGAGAAGAAAATGTAGATGTACCTTTGAAACCACGATTCTGGCCTATTTTTGTTAAATTTTTCACAGCCGTCACACCGCTTTGGTGCTCTATTATTATATTTATATGATAACAGTAAGTTAAACTGGCAAGATCAGTAAAAAGGCTTAATAAACTCACCAAATCTTCTCCAATCTTTAATTTCAAAAAATTGCGTTGTCAAAGTGACAATTAACAGAAGCGCTTCCAGATTTTATTTTCATTGCTGTTAAAATCAGGAAAAATAATTCATTTATTGGTTGTCGGGTAAATAGTTTAAATTTTTTTTATTTCTTAGTGCATTAATGAGACAAACACACACAAACGTAATAATCCATTGACTCATTCTTACCCGATTTTTTTTTCAATTTGACCAATGTAATTTATTAAACCATTAGATGATATTTAATTCTAGCAAATTATAGCTAAATATGATTTATTTCTCTTAGCAGAAAATCCATACAGAATGAAAATGGACCTATAATTTGCCTTTGATTTGACGACAAAATACATATTATGGCAAGCCAGGAGGGAATTTTCCCTTTGCCCCCCCCCCTCCTCCCTCCCTTATTTATATTTGAGCCAGATAGGTTTGTTTATTTTTATATCTAATGGTTCAATTATCGAAGGTTGTTTGTATGTTGGATCCATTTGTTTACTTATCTTTGCACTATTTGAATGTTTATAAAGCTATTATTTTCACTATCAAGTTGTTTAAAAGAGGAAAAGTTTGTAGTGATGTAAAATGCGGTGAAAGTTTTAACCGTAGATTGGATTTATAACCATTGGTTTTTATTAAGGTTGTGCTAGTCATGGGCTTTTTGAGGTATATTTAATTAATATTTATTAAATCAGAACAGGTACTCACTCAAACTATTAGATATTATTTAATTGTAGTAAATTATAGCTAAATATGATTTATTCCTTTTGGCAGAAAATATATATGTAGTGAATAAAAATAGATATTATTCTATAATTTACCTTTCCTCTCCTCTGACGACAAAATTCATATTATGGCAAAACAGGAGGGCATTTTCTCTTTACCCCCCATTTATATTTGAGCCAAACAAGTTTGTTGATTTTTATATCTAAGACAGGTTCAATTATCGAAGGTCTCTTATCACTTTTCTATTTAATTCTATATGTTTTTAGAGGCGATGGTATGATTTAAAACTGTCTAACAACGGTACTAGATGTCGCTTTATTGTTCATAATTATGATTGGTTTAAAATGAAAAAAATGACGTATTTCATCTCTCGGCGGTAGGTAAGCAGGTTGACCTATTAACCGGTAGCCATAAATATTTATTTTTTCACTAAATGTAAATGTCATTATTTTATCGTATCATTGAAGATTAAGTCATTTTTATATGATATCTTTATTAATAATTATTAACATCATAAACGTACTAAAACCTACATAACACCTTAGTTACTCATAATACATTAGTTACCATAATTTAATACGTTAGTTACGAAAGCATAATACGTTAGATACCAAATAATATTAGAACTATTTTTGATAAACATATAAAACAATATTTTGACAGTTTTTAAATTTGATGGATACATCTCTGTCTTTAACGTCCACGATCTTAGGTATGCCCTCTGAAGACTGATTAATAACCGAGCCACTCCTTTCGATTTCGTGCGATTCCCCAGTGCTTAATCCACTGCCGGAAACATCGCCGATTTGAATTTTGCGAGCGATGGAAACTTTCTTGGTCACACTTTCTTCTCTTTCTTTGCCGATTCCCATCCACCAAGTTCTTGTAGGTCTAATATATCTCCTCCAGCATTAACAAGAAAATTTGCCGAAGATCTTCTAACGCAGTGACCAGTATACAAATTAGGATTTTCAAGTGAGAGATACTTAGCTATTTTTTGAGGTATTTTAGAGAAGAAGTGAATGCCGCAGGGCTGTACCGTACATTTCTCTTTTCTATATGATACAAACAATCTTTGGTGAGTGACATGGTCTGGCCTTAACATTGCGTAATTTTTAAATAAAATCACAGGATTGACTTCGCCGTCAAATATCACAGCGAAAATACGTTTCGTGTGGGTTTTTGAGTCGGGAATAGTAACAATCAGCTTGTCCTCTAAAACGTCAACATCTTCCGTGGTCATCTTCGCTAATTCATTAGTTCGACAGGCTCCTCCAATTAAAAAAGCCACTTTCATCATTAAAAACTTCTTGTCTGAGGCAGAACACACAAATTCGTTGACTTGTTCTCTTGTAAATACTTTTGATTTTTTTGCTCAATATCCAACATTTTTCTTCTTGATGAAACGTATTAAGGTGCCGTATTTGTCGATTTCCACTCTTTCCTTCAGTTCTAAAGTCGCTCGTAACATGGAATATTTCGGCCATAAGGATGAAGCAGAGTATTCCTCAGAGAGTTTTGCGAAATACGCCAGCAAACCGTTTCTTCTGCACCTTGAACATGTACTTTGTTTCGCCACTCACAAAACTGCCGATTTTCTTTTTCATAATGGATTTTAGATTTGTCCGGAAGCAAGTTCAACCTTATAATGTTGGCTGCAGCTAATATATCGTCAGGAATGTCAAAATCTTGCATGATTTTAATGATGACTTTTTGAAATGCCAACATGAAATGACATAAAACCTGGTTTTTATTTTCGCATCGCCGTTGTCAATGATACGATAAATCTTTGAATACAAACTCGATTATTAGCGATTTAACACCGTCTCGGACATTGCGGGTGACTCGGCTGTTGCCTCGTTACCTAGTAATGTCCTCGACTATTATAAATCACATAATAATCTCGTTATATTAATAGCTATAAACCTTATTTTAATGTCATTGTTTGTACATATAATCCAAAAAAAATAATTAGGGAATCCAAACCATGTGATTCAATATGGCGATTGATGGCAAAAAACATTGAGTTATCCGTTAAATGCCACCAGTAATGTCATTATTATGGTTATGTGTACCAATTACTAAGTAGTGTTTGCTATCAGTCGCGATTTTTAATACATCGTTGGATTGTCTAATCATATCTATCATATTCAATATCCCGAACGAGTGCTACTACATGAAAATAATTTTGCTAAATTGGATAAAAACTTGTTGAAATTCAGAAGCTTTACTTAGCTTACTATAACCAAAATTAATTAATGTCAGTGATTCATCGCTTTGATAAGGAGTGCGGTGGGTTAGTGAGAGGAAACAATTTCAGTGTATTATTAAAACTCTAATAGAGCACAATATTTAGTTTCATTTCATCTCTTCATTTTTATCACCATCCGATTGCGGCAGGCCAATAGTACTTACTATTTTCTTGATACGCTCACGCCGCGCTCTAGCCCGATCTTCTATACTCAAAAGAGCCGGCTTACACTCGACCCCGAGGTTTAACCCCTCAAGGCCTTTATTGAAACAGGCTTTGCTTTCGCCAATATCCTTCCCGGACAATAAACAAGAAATCCCCACTTCGATATTCCCCGGCACTTCCCTCTCCCACTCCTGCAACGCGTGTGCCCTTCCCGGAGTTTTTGGATTATTATTCAGGAGATCGTCCTGAATCCGAATCCGAGTTCCAATCCCTTCTACTCCCTCGGCATCACGCGCCACAGGCGACGACAGAGATTGTGCCACTATTAATCCCCTTACTTCAGAATGACTTACCCTTCCCTGACTTTTTAATTGATTTTGAACTTTCATGACCCCCTCCTGAGTATAGTAATTCTTTACTCCCCTTTCATCCACAATAGGAAGAAGGGCGGCGACGCTGAAGGCGCCGCCGCTCGAATCGACTATTATAATTACTACCTTTAACTCCTGCCGCAACACCATCGGCAAGCCGTCGCGGCCCGGGGCCGCTAGACTCGCCGATGATGTGGACTCCCCCACTACTTGGGACTCCTCTGTCTTCCATGAAAAATAAATATTCAAACAACGATTAAAATATTTTAAATAACTTTTTATTAATGGCTTTACGCAATAACAAACAACATTTACAAAGCTTTAAGGAATAAATTTCAACTCGATTTTCCTTCACAAAGGAACACAAAGCAACATAACCAACAAGATACAGAATATCAAAACTAATCTTAATAAAACTACTTATTACCTTTCTTATTTCGATCCGTGACTCTAATATCCTTTAAACTATCGACGGGGTAAACTATTGTCTCTCTTCCCTTTTTATAAAAAAGATATTTTAATAAAACAGCAAAGGTTATCCCCACTTCTTCCCCCCTTATTTACTCAGTAGGCTTTCACTAAAATTCCCTATCTCAGCCCTCTGATAAACACTTCACAAAACTTAACCTCTGGGTTCCCCGAACCCACTTCTATTAAATTCACTGGCCCCGTGGCCCCCCTATATTCCCGAGGTACCCTGACCCCCTTTTTATCCCGGCTGAAACCCCTTGAGAAAGAATAACTTTACCACCTACTGAGAATTGTCGTCGAAGATTAACCCCGCTTTCATACAACAAATACACCTCTGAATCCGGCAGTTTACCCACGTTTTTTGCGTTAATTTTACTGGATTAATTTTAAAAGAAAATGACATAAAAACCCGAAATGAAAGACAAATGAATCGTCCCGGCACGGCTTCACCGGTAAAGCCTGCGACCAAGGGAGTCGATTTGAACGATTGCATTTTCTTAGTTTTAAATAAAATTATCGTAAAACGACAGTAACGAGTTATTCAATTACGCATCACAACATAATATAGGTATGTAATGTAATAATAAAAATAAAGGTAGTAATATATGATGTAATTTTTCGTCGAATATAACAAGTTTGATTTATTTCTGTTTTTCGAATGATCAGTTTTTTTGAATCCAAAGTAAAACATTATCCTTCTTATTTAAAAAAATATTTAGTTGATGGTCGGTCAATTTTTGAAAAGGTTTAAGGCAAAATTAATTATCTATATAATAAATATATAAGTTACCGGCAATAACTTTTTTCATTTATTTTGTACATTTAAACTCAATGGATTTTTTATAAAAAAAATTAATTTTCCCTGCCAATAGCCATTGGCTTAACTAGGCCAGTCCCAGTGGAGCAGCCCGTGTAGTTAATGTATATTTCGTGTGTAATCGCTTTTTGTTCAATATTTAATCATAAAATTAAAGAATAAGGAGTTTGTTGAAGGAAATAGATGTAATAATTTAATTTACGAAATTAGATAGTAATGAAATTTTTACAAATTTTAAACGTGGACCTACAAATTTTTCGCATGGGGCACTTTTTAACCTTGCCCTCTCCGGAAAAAAGATCTAGTTACGCCAATGCCTATAGTGGGGCACTCAAGTAATATTTGCCCAAGTTTTAATATTTAAAGCAGCAAAAAGAAAGGTATTTAAAATGTAAATATTCTGTCGGTATTTTTTTGTGTTAGACATTGACCACCTGTCTTGAAGTTTTTCTTAAATTAACATACGTTATAGAAAAACTGTATAGCCGTATCAACGTCTTGCTCAGCACAATATCTCCTGTAAATTTATACCTCATCGGGACCTCTAGCTTGGCATCGAACATTAATTTCAATTGGGCTAGAGGTCGTTACTAAATCAGTGAAGACACCCTATCTATGATTTTATCTCTCTCCTTAAGATAAATCTTCTGATGTGCCTTTCTATAGATTTAGTAACGGTAAATTTCCAGCATCCCCAACATGGGAAAGCTAAAAATTAATACAGAAATGTGTTTTACTGAAAGAAAGTCTTCTGACTGCCAGTATCACACACTAATATAGCAGAGGAATTTCTCCAGGTACCTCTGTGTACATCGATAAATTTTTAATTCATTTTACACGACAATTTATAAATTCTATCAAACCTAAAAATACTTTGTCAAACACATTAATAAAGACTGTATACGGTGTCCTGGTGGAGTCAGTGCTAAACTGTGCAGTTTTGACAGATTCACAAAAGCATATTAGATATTAAAATTACGTCAAAAACTTTAATTCTAACTCCTGCAGAGATTATTTGTGGTAGTAGTAATTTTCTCAGAATAAGACAATTATTTATAATATCCACCTTAAAGTACGCAAAGAAAAGAGGATTGACCAGAGGACTTATTATTCATCCAATTAATATTAGATCTGTAACAGAATGTAATTTGAATATTATAACATAGTAACTCGAAGACATTTCGGATATTTTGTACCAAAGCAGTTTAATCGGTTATCATCTAAATATTAACACTTAGGAAGAGACTTTAATAATCAAATGGTAATGTGGGTAAAAGAAAACTATAACTACTCAGTGGGCACAATCTAAATCCTTCCAGACTTAACGTACAGTGTTTATAATCCTTAAAATAATGTAAATTTTTAAAAAAATTATACTTAGGCCAGTATTATCCATTTCCTGAAAACTTTATCACCAAGATAATTTACAAAAAAAGACAGTGTCGAGACAATTATTTTCAAAAATTATCCAGAAATTATCTGGCTGCTAAAGTTACCACAAAATGCATAATAAGTATAGTTTTTCAAATATTTACAAAACAATATTTTTGACACCAGACGAAATTTTTATTTGCATAGAGTCGTAGCCAGCTGAATCAAAATTAAGTACATTAAAATGTATTGTAGGGAAAATGGCAAATTATAATAATTATGCTGTAATGAATAAAGTTGTTTTTAAAGTAAAGTATACTTTTGTAAAAAATGTTGAGTTTTATTTAATTTTTGGGGTTTGAAGTCAATTCTAACCCATTTATTTTCAAATAGTGTATTACATAACAAGTGATAAAAGTGATACTTGTCAAACGAGGAGATATTTAGCACGATCAATACGGTTTTCGTAAGTCCAGATCAACAGGTGACCTTCTGGCATATGTCACCCATCTTTGGAGCAACACCATCGAACATCATGGAGAATCCCGGGCTGTTGCACTGGACATCTCTAGGGCTTTTGATCGTGTTTGGCACGATGGGCTTCTAAGTAAATTGCGATCCTACGGTATGCCTAATGGATTTTGTTTGTGGTTAACCAGCTTCCTTAAGAACCGTTCTCTGCAAGTGGCGATTGACGGGTTTTTCTCAGACACCTTCACTATCAATGCCGGTGTTCCTCAAGGGTCCATATTGTCGCCTACCCTCTTTTTACTGTATATTAACGACCTTCTAGTAAAAACCCAAAATCCAATTTATAGCTTTGCTGATGACAGCACACTTGTCTCATCTTTTACCTTGACTCCCCAAACATACGCTGCCGACGCACATCTTCGCAGGCAGCATGAAGTATTGCGCCTCAACAATGACCTCGAAGAAATTTTGGCTTGGGGTGACAGTAACCAAGTCGAATTTAATGCTAAGAAAACCCAGGCAGCAGTCTTCTTCAAAAAGGTTAACATTGCAGAACCGGATATAGTCATTGCAGGACACGCAATTCCCCTGGCACCGTCTATTAATTTGCTGGGGGTCAATCTGGGAGGTAATATGTCTTGGCATGATCACGTTGCCGCAATTGCCAAGACAGCTGCACAGAAACTTGGGGTACTTTTCCGCACCAAAAGGTTGTACACACCTCATCAACTTTTGACACTCTACAAAGCCCAGATTCGACCATCATTAGAATATTGCTCTCATGTCTGGAGCTCTGCACCCAAGCACACCCTTCGGCTACTGGATTCCATTCAAAGGAGAGCCGTTCGTCTGATCGGCGACCCCGAGCTGACCAAGACCCTTGATAGCCTGGAGCATCGAAGACAGGTTGGTGATTTGGCTCTCTTTTACAGATATTTCCATGGCAGGTGTTCGACTGACATTGTCCACTTGATTCCACCTAGAGCAATGCAAAACAGAAATACAAGGCGAACCACTGCCGCTCATCCATATGTTGTTCAGCTTAGTACTCCTCGAACTTCATGTTCAAGAATTCTTTCATCTGGAGAACGTCATCTTTGTGGAATGATCTTCCTGAGGTCGTGTTTCCCAATGAATATAATCTTCAACGTTTCAAGACCAACGTTAATCGCTTTTTTCGCACTCGCACCGCTCCCAGAGCGCCTTAAAGGATTTATCCTACAGTGCAGGTGTTTTATCATAAAAAAAAAACGAGGCGTCAGTCCAGTAAGGAAATTTTAGAATAATTACTTTCCCACGAGTAATGTACACTATTTTTCCACAACGAATTATTAAAAATAGTTTTGATTTGTAAAAAAAATATTTCAACATTACTGTTGAAAAAAAAATATCAACAGTAGTGTTGAAATTAGCATACTTAGGATGATGTTCCACTTAATATTTGGTTTCATAGTTTGTCAATAGAAAAGATGCATTAAACATAAATTTAAAAAATCCACCCAACAAAGAAGATTTCAATTCAAAATAATTCTATAAATTATTTAATGTTTTTATAAAAAAAAGTCGAATACTCCTGATAGGGTTTAAACCTGTCACCTTGCGATCTGTAGGCTAGAGCTCCATTCTCTACGCTATCGATACCAATAAAGATTTGTTGTTTAATATATGATGACGATATGAGCACGATTTCTTTTTTTTTGTTATTATATTTTCCAGGATATTATTAACATTTTTCCAGATGGCGTATTTTCATACTCTAAATCTGAATAACTTAACAAATACATGATAAATAAGTTAAACACTTTACAATTACTGCTTTCTAAAATTTGTTCTTTTTAATAAATGGAGTTGGCTGTCAAATTGGCACCATATGTTTAAATTAAATATTGTGCCTTGATATTTCAACACTAGTGTGTTGAAATATTTTTTTCCTACGACCACCTATGAAAATGAGAAAAAAAGCACGGTGAACTCGGCTCGAAAGCGCCGAATATCACACGCTTGTTGAAAGAAAATATTTCAACTCTAGAGTGGAAATACAAGGCACACTATTTAATTTAGGCATATGATGCCAATTTGACAGACCACACCTATTTATTAAAAAGAACAAATTTTAGAAAGCAGTTTAGTTTATTTATCACGTATTTGTTGAGTGATTCAGAATTAGAGTGTGAAAATACGCCATCTGAATTTATAAAAAAGTTAAGAATATACTGGAAAATTTATTACCAGTTAAAACAAGCCCCGCTGAAGAAAATGTCATATATTAAACTTAAGCAGAAAATGTTTATGGGTCGCCATAGCCCAGAGACTAGAGCCATGACCTACGAATCGAAAGATCACAGGTTCAAATCCCATCAGGACCACTTGACTTTTTTTTATGAAAACATTAAATAATTTATAGAATTATTTTGAATTGAAATCTTCCTTGTTGGGTGAATTTTTTAAATTTATTTTTAATGCATCTTTCCTTGATTAAATAAAAAAAATCATTCAAGAAGGAAGATTTCAATTCAAAATAATTTTATAATTTATTCAATGTTTTTATAAAAAAAAAAGTCAAGTACTCCTGATGGAATTTGAACGTGTGACCTTTCGATCTATTAAATTGGCATCATATATTTAAATTAAATGGTGTGCCTTGTATTTCCACTCTAGAGTTGAAATATTTTATTTCAGCTCTAGAGTTGAAATATTTTTTTTCACAAATCAAAGGTTTTTTTAATAATTTTTTGTGGTCGTAGGAAAATTAGTGTACATTACTCGTGTGAAAGTGATTATTCTAAAACTCGGAGAATTTCCGCACTCGGCTGACGCCTCGTGCTAAATATCTCCTCGTTTGAACAGTATCACTTTCATCACTTGTTATGTAATATACTATTTCAACACGGGTGTGATAAACGGCGCTTTCTAGCCAAAGTAACCTTGCTTTTTTTCTCATTTTTATAGGTGGTCGTAGGAACAAAGTAAAGGAACACAACTTGCACATATAAAGATAAGCTTCCAACTCAAATATCAAACGACAAAATTTTTAAATTATATCATCCTATTATTTGTCTTATAAAATCCGTCAGCAAACAGATTAGTTGTCAATTACCAAACTCAATATAAATTAGCTCTTTGATCTGCCCTATACAAATTTCTAATATTAAACAAGGGATTCACGGAAATAATACATTGGTAGTAGGTTATTGTTTTAGCGAACCTTTCTCGAAACAAAAGCCTATTTGATTAGGGCCAAATTGCTGTAAAAGCGGACTTAAGGTTTTGGGTTCATGGCTTGTTATTCTATAGACCTGATTTTAACCCTGTAGCTTTGGATAGTTATAGTTATCTTGGAAGTAATACTTTGACTTTTGTTATTCTTCTATGCATAAAGTAGAGCGTTAAGATTGACTAAGAACAGGTTAACTTCATTTGTTTTAACCGACACCGACCTCAGGGTTCTGTTATAGGCCTTATACTATTTTTGCTTTATGAAATGGTCTTGATGAAGTTGATAAAGTTACTTTTATTATTCTATTATATACATCCAGATCACAGTAATGCATTACTTAACAGTGTTATTATGATATGTCATTAAAAAGAGAATATTTAGTAAAATGTAGGTAAGCATTAAGAATTTGAAATTTAAAAGTTGACTATCCTTCCGGTTAAACTGGAGAGGTTTTAACGATTTAAATTTGCCGAAAAATAACAATTTACACACTTATTAACTCCTAAAATGTTTAAAACTTTAATTCTAGAATTAGGAAAAAATGGGGGGTAGAATTTTCTTGTGTCACCCAGTTTTTTAGGTACATTCAGTTCTTAATTAAAGCTAATATGTCTGTGTTTATACAAATCAAGTTACTTAGTTTAGGAATTTCTGCCTTCAGTGGATCCGAACAATATTTCTAAATTCTGCTCCAAAGTTACCAGCTCCATTCGAAATAATATCTATATACAGGGTATCCCGAAATGAGGTAACAATATTTTAAGGGGATAAAGTACATCCAAAAATAGGACTAAAATCCTCTATTAATATACCTTGAAAAAAGCTTCGTTATGAGGCTAAAGCCCCTCTAATGGAAGCGGTTTTTTCACAATATCTCAGAAATTGATTGAAGTATCAAAACAAAATGTGATACATGTTTTACCCATGACAAGACGCAATAAACGGTTTGTTTAGCTTAGGTGTATTTCTTTCAATGGCGTCCCACTGGGTAGGTAGTGAGGAGAATATTGCCCTAACTTTTTTATTTGTAGAATTTTTTAACGCCAGGTGCAATTTTTAAAAGTACTGAAGTCTTCTATGGAAAAAAGGTACTCCCGTTTCATTTCGGTATGAGAAAGTTATTTTTATAAAAAAAAATATTCCCGATAACTTTTACAGGACAATAAACTTTAGTAACTCTTTTCGTATTTTCATTAGCTTATATCTTTTTCCTCGTTTTTCTTTTCTGTATGAAAATAACTCTCTCATTCCTACATAGATACCACTTTTCCATTGGTGAAAACACAAATTCAAAATCTTGCTTACCTTTTTTGTAATTCGGTTAAAAGAAAACGCAATTTAACATGGGCAATTTTAGCGCGTTTGAATCCACTTCATGCAAGTATTCATTTTGTTTCGTGTACGTTCTACATTATGAAGTTACGCAGTCGAAACTGTTTTAAATTATTGTCAATAAAAACATTGGATATAAAATCCGATTTACTAAATTTTACTTTATTAAAACGTTTCGCATGTTCAGGATTAAATATTTTTTATTTGCAACGTTATACAATGGGAAGTTTTAAATGCAAAGTATATTATGGCTTCGAAGAACAAAAGCTTTTCGGACATAAAGTCGATTCTATAATCTTGTTGACAAAGGTTCTTGCAGATTACCGGCGATGAACGATCTACAATCGCTTAATCTTTTGCGAAAATATTCAGGCAAAAATCCTTTTGGGGGATTTTAATATGACAAACTGTATTTTCCGGTCTATTAGATGCTTGCTGTAGGTGGAAACCGGTATTTATTCCAGGAAAAATAAAATTCCGGAATAATAAAATCAGTAACTTATATAAAAAGTATGATACTCGTATATGTAAATATCGGAACAGCATAGAGTTTTAAAGAAAGAAGCGAGAAAGAAAATACTAGATACTGCTATACTTAGGTACTAGCAAATTTTATGAAATTATATTTTATTTAACTTCTATTTTTTTTTGTCTATTTCTCTTGTCCTAAAATTATAGGTGTAAGAAAACATATACAGTAATGGGCAGAATTCACGCAGCATATGGAAAACACTTTTCTCCACGACCATTACTGAATGCAATAATTCCAAAATCTTTTTTGATAATAGAATGTAAAAATTCTCGCTCTTGAGTTGGAATATTTATTCTGAAACACTTGCTTCTTATGCGTTTTGCGTGTATTTTCATTCTATAACAAGATGCGGAATGAATATTCTGTAATTGATCTAAACGATATAGGTTGCCATGAATTTCGAAACTGTCAATGTCAGCAGACAAATTTTTGTGCAAGTCAAAATATGAGTAAAAAATCGGAAGAATCAGATATGGAACTGGATAATACTCCACCTGAAATTACAAATATAGCGAATAGTATTTTGGTCGTGGAGAAAATATGGTCTGCTACTCGGTTAGAATGAAAATTCAATACGGATCAAATTTTCATTCCAACCTTGTTACAAAATCTACTATTATTGTTAAATTTTAAGTAACTGGTTTACAGTATTTTACACTATTAACTGCCTCAATTATAAATTTGACAAAAACTCGTATTTGTTATTTTTTATTAAATTGTTTTCAAAATTTGTGTAAGCCTTTTTAATTTACTTCTAACCAACATTTCTTAAACACTTTTAGTTAAATTTTAAATAACTGTTTTTTTTGCTGGGGTTGGCGGAAGAGCCAGTATACTATACAGGGTGATTCCTAAGTTGATACTTCTTTTTTAGCTGCGTATAAAAGGTATTAAAATAAACACCATTTTCAAATACCTTTACCTACTTACATTCATTTATTACACTACAAATCAAATACGGTTCTGCCTAACTTGCCCGTTAAATAACATTAAGAAAACTTCTGGGTGTAGAGAAGAGACATCCGCACCTTTACGACACTTACAATAAATTAGAACCATAATTAGTTCATTGTTTTCAAATTTTACCATTTTTACCAAATTATTAAAATTAGTTTGCTTCAGAAAACCACACCGCGCAGCGAATTGCCAAAATAAATAACTGATGACCGATCCGTAAAATGTATGACTAACAATACAAAAAAACGAAGAAAAACAATTTAAAGTAAAGGGCTACGTTTTGATTACCAGGCCCGCACTTAGATTTTTTACTTCTGTAAACTGGGCTACTTTTAAGTTTTTTGAAAAAGTTGTTTATTTTAATGTCTTCTATACACAGCTAAAAAAGAAGTATCAACTTAGGAATCACCCTGTATACAATACAGGGGGATACAATGGGCCTATATAAGGCCCATTGTATCCCCTATCGTCTGCGTAATGTCAGCAAGACGGGACCTACAACTTAACGTGGATTCCGAACCACGTGTATGCACTAGTTATCCTTTTTACGTCCACAGAGGTCCATAACGCCCTTCTCGGTCCCGATATTAGGAATCACTAGTAGCACACTGCATTCTTTTATCCACTAAATTTCGGATGAACTTTTTTTTATTATGCATATGCCCACTCCGGGGATCAAACCCGGATCGCCACGGTCGAATGCATGTACCTCACCTTTGAGCCACTGCCGCGGTAAGTAATTGTTTTAGTGTAGTTAATAATATTTTACACTTTTAACTGTCTCAAAGTTCCTGGTAAGTTAATTATTTTTAAACATCTGTACGCCATAAATCCGATACTTGTCATTTTAAATTAATTGAACTGTCAATCTATGACTGGAAATAAAAAAAAACTGTAGTGCATATGGGTGTTAATCTTTTTTCTACTAACGTTTTATAATAACCTCTTTTTGATTGTCATTATGATTTTTTAATAACCTCCTTTTAGGCGCAGCATGCTTAAAATTTTTTTAAGCACGTTACCAGGAACAACGTGCTTAAAAGTAACAAGTATAAACACAGACTATAGTTTTACCTATTTATTATAAATATTAACAGTACAGTTACTTATATTATTAAAATTAATTAATTAATGCGATTAGGTTTGTAAATGTCTTCATCTCAATATTTTTATTCAAATAAACCATCGTTCGAAGCATTGAGTAAGTACTCCACAAAGTTGATGGCTTATAGGCATCGGATAATAGTGAAAAATATGCCAAAAAGACTTTTTCTGATAAGTTTTTTACCTTTTTTTCTTCACACCATTTTTTGAATTTTTCGTATGTGCCCTCATACAAACATCTTGATTTTTGGGGAACAAGGTACACCATTGCGTCATTTGCGGCATTTTCAATGTATGAGTCCTCTAAATCACTCATTTTTACTTTTATATTTGTCGCAGTTTTTGACAAAAAAATCGATTTTTTTTTTGACAACTGTCGATTTTTTTGACATGAAAGGTGTAAATGAAACATAGGTAATAAAATGTTAGTAAAATTAAGTTTTTTATTATAAAACCTCAGTAGAAAAAATATTGTATACAACTCGTTACGAAACAATGTCTTTTAGTCACTTTGACGTGTTGTCCAACTCGGCTTCGCCTCGTAGGACAATTCACGTCGCGTGCCTAAAAGACACTCATTTCGCAACTAATTGTATAAATAGCTATTGTGTAATCTATCCCTAATATAATATATTTTTTAATCGCACTATGTAAAGTTAATAAAAGCTGTTCGGTACAAATTAAACGGCAACTGTGAGAAAACTAGCTAATTAGTAATTAGCAAGCGAAGGAAGGTTTAATTAATGCAATTAATTTCAAACGTATACACGACGCTTTATATGCATTGCTTACTAAAATTGAAAAGGTCAATAGGTACTTATTTTACCTACTTTTAAAGCTTATAAGCAGAGAGTTTTATTAAATTGGAATTATTGGTTGTGTTTGTTTATTAGATTATTATAAACTAATACAGGGTGATTCATTAAGGTCGACAAGCGGCCATATCTCGGAAACTACTGGGCATAGAAATTCAGGAAAAAAAAATGATAACAAAGTCGCCAAGAGAAAATCCTGGAAATAATTTTTGAGTTTCGCATTTTGACGCAAGAGGGCGTAATTGAAATCTAAATTTTAAAATTTTACATATCTCCGAAAATTCCACATTTTGATACCACCATTAATAGCTTGGACAATTATGCATCATTTTGATCTTATGCTCATTGGCGTACCAACTTTAATAAAACTTATAAACGACTTATCCGATTTTAAATTTAATTATTTTAATTAAGAACGGTGTGCCTGAGGAGAAAAACGCAAGAGACCATTTTTATGCAGAATTGGCCAGGCTAATCCAAAATAATATCCACATGGAAAAATATCAGTGGCATCTCACTTTTTTTCTAGAAAATATATAACCGCTTCTTCATTTAAAGTTTTAAAAATTATTCTATTGGCCATAACGCTGAAACGAACGGAGATATCGAGCTGCGGTTTTATTATTTTTTCTAGGAAATTTCATCTCCTTTTCAATTATGGTATCATAATTATACCATATGATTTATTTTTTCGGAGTAAAATCAAAACATGTATTATTATTGAAAATTGCGCCCTCTAGCATTTTTTTAGCACTATTATGGACAACTAAATACGATTGGTGAAAGTGCATACATTTCTCTTCCAAACAGTTTTTAGTTTGCTAAAATCGGATAAGTCGTTTATAAGTTACAGCGATTTAAATGATTACACTTTCAACGTCGGTACGCCAATGAGGATAAGACCAAAATGATGCATAATTATCCAAGCTTTTTAATGGTGTTACCAAAGATATACCTTAATGTGGAATTGTCGGAGATGAGTAAAATTTTAAAATTTACTTTTCAATTACGCCCTCTTGCGGCAAAATGCGGAACTTAAAAATTATTTCCAGGATTTTCTCATGGCGACTTTAGTTATCATTTATTTTTTCCTGAATTTCTATGCCCAGTAGTTTCCGAGATATGGCCGCTCATCGATAATCAATTTTTATTAGCTAATTAAGCTATTTCAATACATTTATTTTATTCATAATTTTCTTCTTTTTTAATAATTAGGTACAATCTATAAAGACTATTATCGTATTAAACTTATATTATGTCAAATTTGGGTTTTTAATTTTTTTATAAATTATTTTAAGTGATAATGTTTTAATTTCATTTTCTAATTTATTACATTCTATTATACCTCTAAAAAATATTGATTTTTGGGTAGATTTTAAGTTTGTGTGATTTAAAATAAAGCTGTTTTTTCGTCTTGTATTGTGAATATGAACTTCATTAAATTTTGTTAAGGACTTTTCATAATATAGTGCTGATATATTTAAATTTATTTTATGAATAAAAATCAAAGTACGAAATAATAAAAAGTTTTTTATATTCATCCATTCTAAACAATTTAGCATATAAGTTATCTTGGTGTATTTATCACACTCCAATATTATTTTCATTGCTCTATTTTGTAAAACTTGTAATTTGTTTTTATCTTGTAGTGAACACATATATAAAATCGAACTACAAAAAACACAATGAGGTAAAATAATACAATTAGAAATATTTTTTTTTTTAATTCACTATGTTGCTTTTTAGATTCTTATAATAAACATTTGGTTTTGTCGATATTAATTATCAATTTATTTTTACACATCCATTTATATATAAAGTATAGTTTATTATTCATGTTATCTACTATCCACATTAAATAACTACTTGAAATGTATCTGGATGGCCCGCTCTCAACGCAGGATTCCATAGCATCTAAACTACTCATTTTTCTTATATTTTTTAATAACAGTAATATAAGGAGGCATCAGGTCTACAATTTAAAACTATTTTAAAATATACAGGGTATCCAAAGAGTCAGGGCATATCCAACATACTTTATTAAACGGCAGTAAAGTTTTTGACATGCATTGTCTTTATTTCTTTTTAATGACGATGCTTTAACTGGTAAGTATCTCCAGTCGTTTTCAAGTGAATACTATTTTGTTTAATATGCAACACCATATAGAGGGTTGGTACATAAAAACGGAATTTTGTTATTATATAATAAATTTTTTATTTATAAACTGATTTCTATCTTGTTTGAAAGAAGATGAATCAAGATAAACCGCTAATTTAATATTGTTGATATTTCTTAAAAAAACAAAATGGCTTACACACCTCAACTTGGTTAAAGTTTGAAACTCGCTATAACTTTTTTGAATAACACTGTATATATCTTTCAAAAGTAATGCAGAAAGCTATTAACCAACAACTCCTAAAGTATCTGGAAGGGCTTAACATTATTAGCGACCATCAATACGGTTTTCGTAAGTCCAGATCAACAGGTGACCTTCTGGCATATGTCACCCATCTTTGGAGCAACACCATCGAACATCATGGAGAATCCTGGGCTGTTACACTGGACATCTCTAGGGCTTTTGATCGTGTTTGGCACGATGGGCTTCTAAGTAAATTGCGATCCTACGGTATGCCTAATGGATTTTGTTTATGGTTATCCAGCTTCCTTAAGAACCGTTCTCTGCAAGTGGCGATTGACGGTTTCTCTCAGACACCTTCACCATCATCACCTCAAGGGTCCATATTGTCGCCTACCCTCTTTTTACTGTATATTAACGACCTTCCAGTGAAAACCCAAAATCCAATTTATAGCTTTGCTGATGACAGCACAGTTGTCTCATCTTTTACCTTGACTCTCCAAACATCCGCTGCCGACGCACATCTTCGCAGGCAGCATGAAGTATTGCGCCTCAACAATGACCTGGAAGAAATCTTGGCTTGGGGTGACAGTAACCAAGTCGAATTTAATGCTAAGAAAACCCAGGTAGCAGTCTTCTCCAAAAAGGTTAACATTGCAGAACCGGATATAGTCATGGCAGGACACACAATTCCCCTGGCACCGTCTATTAATTTGCTGGGGGTCAATCTGGGAGGTAATATGTCTTGGCATGATCACGTTGCCGCAATTGCCAAAGCAGCTGCACAGAAACTTGGTGTACTTTTTCGCACCAAAAGGTTGTACACACCTCATCAACTTTTGACACTCTACAAAGCCCAGATTCGACCATCATTAGAATATTGCTCTCATGTCTGGAGCTCTGCACCCAAGCACACCCTTCGGCTACTGGATTCCATTCAAAGGAGAGCCGTTCGTCTGATTGGCGACCCCGAGCTGACCAAGACCCTCGATAGCCTGGAGCATCGAAGACAGGTTGGTGATTTGGCTCTCTTTTACAGATATTTCCATGGCAGGTGTTCGACTGACATTGCCCACTTGATACCACCTAGAGCAATGTAAAACAGAAATACACGGCGAACCACTGCCGCTCATCCATATGTTCTTCAGCTTAGTACTCCTCGAACTTCATTGTTCAAGAATTCTTTCATCTGGAGAACGTCATCTTTGTGGAATGATCTTCCTGAGGTCGTGTTTCCCAATGAATACAATCTTCAACGTTTCAAGACCAACGTTAATCGCTTTCTTTGCACACGCACCGCTCCCAGAGAGCCTTAAAGGATTTTTCCTACAGTGCAGGTGTTTTATCATAAAAAAAAATATTATTACGTGCAAAAATATAAAATCTTAAATATTCCTGAACAAAATAAGAGGTCGTACATGCAAATATGTTAAAAAATAACGTATGAAAAAATAAAGACATGTATGTTTTTTAACATGTTGATATCGATTTTTCTTTCGTTACATGTCAAAATCAAGTCAGCGATGACAAACATCACTTATTTTTTGTTGAGATTGATGGTGGTGAATTTAAAATTTTTTGTTTTGGAAAATTTGTAATATCCTAAAAAACTTTTAACTAATTAATAAATTATATCATCGGACATGAACTGCGCGATTTATTAATTGCAGCTTACATTTTAAAAACGAAAAAACCGGTTCAATTGAATTCCTTTTGGTACCTTTAGAAATAGAGACGGCTTTTATTTAACAAAGAAAAATAAATCAAAAGTATGTTTAAATTGCAAATTTTAACCTTATTTAAATTTTATAAATGAAGGAAGGGTCCCAAGTCAGTCGACTGCCACTTGGTAGATTTTATGCCGTCTTATTTTCCCGGGACAAACGGAGATATGGCACAAGGGCTCCTGGAATATTTTCGGCCCTTTTTTAATATTAATTTAGCATTTGGCGGAAAACGAACTGATCGAGGTCGAGTTTTATACATTTCGTTAACACTTTTATTTTTTATACCTCATCAAAAAATATTTTTCCCTTAAATGTCGGAGCTATATCCATTTCTATTGAACTTAAAAATCATAATGACAATTAATTATCTGCTTAAACGATTAAAAGTTTTCTTACGATATTACAAATTTTCTAAAGTAGTAATATTCACTAATCTGTGAGAGAGAATACTGTTTTTTTCTATAAAAAAATATTTCAATAACTTCTTAAATAAATTGACATACAAAGAAGCCAACATAGATCAAACAACAAATCGAGCTTTACGCCTGTCGCCTGCTAGACTATAGTAAGCGGCACAATGTTACTCGGGCCCTCTGATATGTTTGCCTTCTTTTGTTCGGCCCATTTTCTTTAATAATGTTTTTTGAGTAATAAGATAATTATAAATTAATTCCTTTTAAAGTTTTCCCAAAAACTATAAAGAACCATTGTTGAGGCGTGTGATTGAACGAATACAAGCAAATATACTTCGTTTACTGTTTCTTTATCGTTCTCACAAGAGAATAATATTATAGTCTATTTCAGAAAGGATAGAGTAATAAAATCGAAAATTCCGTCCAGTTCGGCTCAATTTCGGCGTCGGCCATAGGCACAGGTAAATTTTGTGCATTAAATTATTTATGATAACTAATCAAAGAAAAAAAAAAGATAATTTGGTAAAGAAGGAACTATTAGCTATAGCAAATTTACACAAACATCGTTTTATGAAATATGGTGATATAGCTGAAAAACACAGTGTAAATGTGCTGCGCACCCCGCCATATTATTGTGAACTAAATCCTATTGAATTTATATGGGCGCAAGTGAAAGGATTTGTAGCAAAACACAACACGATATTTAAAATGAAAGTGACACCAGAGAACTGGCGAAAAGCAGTCCATCATGTTATTAAAGAAGAGAAGAAAATGTGCGATCTTGACCACCTGATCGATCGGACCATCGACCCGTTAAATATAACGTCAAGAGAAGATGACCGTTCCTCAGATGACGAAGAGTATAATGATTTTTTATAATTTAATTTCTGTATAATGAATTTTTTGTATTTTATATTTTATTTATAATGTTTAATAAAAAATAAGTGTACATAATGCACGCCATTATCACACCATTTTAATTTTGTGATTGGATAACAATAGGCAAAACGTATAAATTTACTCAAACCCGGGTGGTACCACCTGCACTTGATAAAAATAGAGAATTTTGCAATGAAATCAATGCCAAATTATGAAAGTGGCTTAAATATTCGCTGGGTCACTCTGTATTCCCTTTGCATACCTAATGAGCTTTTATTACTCTACACCTTTCTGAAATATACTATAATATTTCTTAAAGTACCTATACATGGTGTCCGGTAACGTATGGGCCGTATAGTAACTGGAGATACTAGACATCAAACTAAGCCGATTATGTCATATAAGTTTTTTCGGATTGTCACTTTTTTTTTTTTTTTGTTAATTTAATTATTTACTTTGCCTCGTTGATGTGTCCTGGTTAGCATTGCTAACCAATTAATCTTAAATTTATGTTATGTAATAATATAAATTAGAAGTAGGAAAAACCTGAAATGTACACAATATATAAAATGAATAAAGTATGTTTTAAAAGTAAAGTATGTTTTTTTATGCTTTGGGATGTTTAAAGGGAAATATCTCGAAAACCGTTAAAGATATTAAGATCAATCAAGTACACATTTTTGACTCAGAAAACGCCCTTTTTAAGAAAATATATTTGAAAAACACCTAATATCCAGGTAAGAAAAAAAATTATAGATTTATGAAGCCCAGTGTATGCAACTAGCGCCCTCTAGTTTGAAACTTAAAAATTTCTACAAATTCTTATTTCTTGCTCATAAAAACATAATATGGCCAACTTTCAATTCGATTCATTAAACCGTTTTAAAATTAGGGCTTATTTTCGAAAATAAACTTTTACTTTCAACACCCTGTATCTCTAGAACGAGTAACAATCCGAAAAAACTTATATGACATAATCGGCTTAGTTTGATGTCTCGTATCTGTTGCTCTACGGCCCACAAGTTACCGGACACCCCGTATAATTTATAATAATGGCGACAAAGGTATGCCGAGACAGGTCATTTTAACGACTGTTTTTGTTTTGCATACAGTAATACATTTATGTCGATCAGCTTGGATTGTATTAAATATTTTTTTACAATAAAAAACTTTAGCAGCTTCTCAGTTTTGTAAATGAAGTGTTGCGTCTTACACTAATTGAATAAGTATAGTATTGCTCAGACTGAGAATGTCCTACTGGGATCGTTTGTTTTGTATCCCTTCTGTATAAGTATAAGAAACAATACAATTTTATTGTCAATGAATAAATTATTTTCAGTTTCAAATAATACCGAACAGATTGAATCAGCGGATACTGCGTTTAACACGATAATATGTCTCTCCATGTGTGCGCTCTTTTTACTCTTAAAAAGTATTTAACATCACTATGCTTACTAATATCGAGGTCAACAAATATGGCAATGGAATTTTTGGCCCGTACTGTATAATTAAATTATCGAGAAAATATTTTTGCGATATTAACATTTTTTAAGCGTTTTAGCTTTATTATTTTCTTGATGAAAATTTTCTTTGCCTAAATGGATGGTAATTTATTCTGCACTTTATTTGACCGTACCCTTCTAGAACTTAATTTAATGTACTTGATTAACTTTTCATGGCCCTTACATTAATTAGTAAGCCGAGTTTGAAGTGATAATTTACCTAAAAATAAAGAAAAATTAGAGGCGTCGACACGTAAAACTAGAGACCTTATTATATATTAGTTTTATTGCTTATACAGAGTATCCCAGATAAGGATGCACTCTACAGAGATCTTCTAACCTATATAAGATACAGAAAGAAAGAAAGAAAGAAAAAAAGAAAGGAAAAATAAAGAGAGAAAAAACTGTTTATTTGACTACGTTTTGTTAAATTGCAATTGTACCAAGTCAATTTTGAATACATATACAGGGTGTCTCTAAAAGGTGCGGAAAATAAGCTACCACAAGTTTCTGAGGCGTAAATATGACGATCTAACCCAACTTACCTTAGTCCAAAAAAGGATAATTTCAAAAGTTCAATTTAGCTTTCATTTTTTATGAATAATTTTTTTAATAATTGGTGTATTGTTACAAAATTCGGCTTAGGGGGGTTTTACGGGGTGAGAAATAAGAATCTGCTCTCATTTCTATTGTAAAGTTTAGAGGGCATCACCTGCGGTATCTTGCACACATTTAAAACAAAATAACTTTTTTGAGTCACCCTATATTTAACTTTTAAATAAAATTTCGAATTCTCAAACGTCTTTCACCTAAAAAAGGTATACGTGGTAAGAGTTAATTTGAGCAGCCGTTTTTGAGATATCAAGTCAGTTTTTAGTGACGTTAATTTACCGCCTATGCTTCAAATGTGCTCAATTTATTACAATAATTTAGACTTGGCCATACACGAAGTGAATTTTTTAAATCCAGATATCTCAAAAACAGCTGCTTAAATCAACTCTTACCACGTATACCTTTTTTAGGTAAAAGACGTTGGAGAATCCGAATTTTTATTTAAAAGTTAAATATAGGGTGGCTCAAAAAGGTTATTTCGTTTTAAATGTGTGCAAGGTACCGCAGGTTCCGCCCTCTAAGGTTTAAAATAAAAATGAGAGCAGATTCTAATTTCTCACCCCGCATAATCCCCCCAAGCCGAATATTGTGACAATACACCAATTATTAAAAAAATTATTTATAAAAAATTAAAACCAAATTGAACTTTTGACATTTTGTATCTTAGAAATCATCCACTTTAGGACTAAAGTAAGTTGGGTTAGATCGTCATTACGCCTCAGGAACTTGTGGTAGCTTTTTTTCCGTACCTTCTGAAGACACCCTGTATATGTAAACTTTCAAATATTATATAGTATACATACATACACCTATACAAACAGTTATAATATAGCGTCCTTATTTAATTTTAAAAATGGTTTATAGGTAGGTATTCATTTAAATTTACTGTGATAAAAGGCTCGTTTCACTAAAAAGTCCTTTATTTTTAATTTAAAATTTAATATAGGTAAAATATTATATTTACTATTAGGTGAATATCTTTATGACAGTTCAACACTAAATCGGGTGGGTCTAATAAGCTCAGCCGATCTTGTGCAATACTCATGAACATTTTAATTACTTAATTACTAATTAATAGTATTTTTAAATCTTTAAAAAGAGGTTTACAGTGCTCTCTATAATACCCTTAAACAATAGTTCTTAAGGCTTTTTTTTGTAACCTAAATACTTTGACCGACAAAGAATTACCCCAAATAGGAACTCCATTATTTGATACATGGGAGTTAAAAAGAGAATAGTGTACCGTTAATAGGGTATTAATTGAAAATTGAACAGAAAAATATAATTTTTTTATTGAAGATGTGTGGTAATTTACACTAACAAAAATAGTGTGACAAGAATCGAGAATGCTTCATTATGAATCCAAAACCTAACCTGAATAGAAATCGGCACTTTAGGAAGGAAGGAATATTTCAAAATCAAAACATTTGCAATAAAAACAGGTCTCAGGTTTGTAATCTACGCTTCAAAAATACATAATTTCTGAAAAAATAATAAATTCTGGCGTGGTGAGCGTATAAAATATATTTTTCTACAAGCCTGCGCGATTTACCGTTTTCCCGCACTCGTTTTGGTTCGGTGTGGGAAAAGCTTTCCCGCACGGTGTATCGGAAAAATATTCACTTATGATGATCTGTAGAGTTCAAATTTAAAAAGTTTTTAAAAATCTATTAATAAACATGACATGATTCCTGATCGGGCTAATATTTTAAATCCAATTTACTATACTGGGTACTACAAATTCGTGTGCGTACAAGGGGATCTCGAAAACGGTAAGAGATACGAAGATGGTTTAATTGAGGTAAAGTTGCGTATTTTGGGGCACAAGAATTTGGCGAAAAAAAAAATTAATTATTTCCAATTCTTTCGGAGATATCCGATAAATACAGAAATTTCCATTTTTGGTTTTAAATTTTTTGTGCTTTTATTTTTGACTTGGGCAAAAAATAGAACATACGTTTTTTAGCCGTTTTCCATGTTCTAATATGTTTCGTTCTTTAGCTATCAATCTCAAGTCAATTTTTTTAAATACGGACCTTGGAATTTTAAATACAATTTTAGGGATTTCTAAGCTTAAGAAACTTAATAAAATTTACAAGTTCTTGAAATTTTAACGTTTTGTCATCTAATAACACATTTTTCAAATCATCTTTTTCATTTCATTACGGTCCTGAACATTTAGAGCCAAACTAAAAAACAAAAGATTTCTGATTTGAAAAATCCGTCCATTTTTACTCAAAGAGGCCTGATAATGGATATTTTGTTAAAAAAGAGACCCAAAGTCTCAACATCAAATATTTTTCTGTCTGTTTATTTTTGTTGCAGGTTTTGCCTGAAACTGCATCATCAAATTTTCTAAACAGTAAAAAAAGTTTACAATATTTTTGAAATAAACATAAGCGCATCACAGTAACATAACTAGACTAACACTCCAGTTGCCTTTTCTTCACTCGGGGCATTATTTTTTCTGTTTTACAGTATTTCGGTCTAAGTCTAAGGCAAAAACCACTTAAGATATACGTTATATCAATAAAATAAATAAAATACTAATAAAAAATAGAATTACTCCTCATGCCTTAAAAACTTGCTTACTTCCTAGAGTATTGTGACGGTAAATCTTATTGAAAAAATAAAGGGCCTAAACATCATAACTTAATGTAATGTAATTTTAATAATAAAGTAATTCTAAAAATAATTGCCAGGGCCGTAATGGTAAAGAAAGGATAATTTAAACTGCTAGTGATGTATTATTTGACGACAAAACGTTAACGTTTTAAAAACCTCTAAATTGTATTAAATTTACAAAGCTTAGAAGTCCTTAAAACTGTTTTAAAAGTTCCAGGTCCGTATTAAAAAAAGGGAATCGAAATTGGTATCTAAAGAACGAAACGTCCAAATTAAAAACTAATAACGCTACCTTGTAGAACATAAAGAACGGCTATGAGAAAGTGTTTTTTTGTTTTTGCCCAAGTCAAAAATAAAGGCGCCAAAAATTAAAACCCAAAACTAAAAATTTCGGTTTTTTCGGATATCTCCGAATGTTTACAATTTTCTTTCAACAAACTATTAAGCCCCATATTACGCAACTTTGCCTCAATTTAACCATCCTCGTATCTCTTACCGGTTCCGGTCCCCTTGTACGCACAGGAATTTGTAAGACCCTGTTTAGATATAATTTCGTATGAAGCTGGTAACCTTGCAGAAAAATCAAGAAATAATGGTCAGATGCTTCGGAGAAGTTATTCATCTTTTCTGATGGAAAATGCTTTACCAGAGTGGGTGCAGGTAATCCAATTGCATTGAACTATAAACAAATAAATTAAATATAGTCGTAGCGCTCTTGTTCTTTATTAAAAAGAAAACTTTTCCAGTGTCTCTTGTAGTTGCTGGTTGAATTCAACCATACAATTTTTTTAGCTTTAACAATAACCAAATAAATGAGCTTTGTTTTAGTAACTAAAAGGTAGCATTAACGTAATTTAAGATGTGCTACAATACAGTGCCAACTGTAATCTAACCGTAAAGTTAGAGCTATTTAAAGTTGATAAAGTGCTGCGGCCACGTCCAGTAATTAATGGCAACGACAAAAAGTTTTGGCTTAACTTCCGAAAAACTTTTTACGCAAAAGACCCAATAAAAATAAATTTAAATATGGAAATTTGCATTTAACGCTTTCTTGCTCGTTTTGTTTAATTTATGCAGTGTGAATTTTTTTACGGCCTTGCACGATTAAACGGTAAAATAGTAGCTTCTCTATTCTTGTCTGTTCATTTGTTACTCGGTTATGCATGATATACCGACTGCCTAAATTATAATGAAACTTTTAGTAAAAATATTTTTTTATTTCAGATTAAAGAATAACGTATACATCGACGGTTGAAAGGAAATGGAGACAAACGCAATTTACTAACCACGAAGAAAATCTCGTAATAAAAATTATCAGTTATAATTTCCCTAGAGCATGAATTATTTCCGGAAATTTTTTCGAGGTCGCGAATTGTTTGATATTTTCTTTAAAAAATCGCGACTGAGGAGAAACTTTCGGATTTATAATTCAAGCCCGAGGAAGATTCGGTAAGAAAATTTCACAATCAAAAATATGCCCTTTTGCCTTGACAAATAAAATTTAACTCCATCATTTCGTGTCATTATTTTGACGAAAGTGACAGGGAAATTTCCAGTGTAATTTGGCCGCCGGAAGTTCAGAGCATGAGTATTTCCGGAAATTTTCTTCGTTGTTATGGTAATAATTTAAAATGAAATCTTCTCATTGATTAGAAAAAATGGGTCCGAAATTTTCGGGGATAATACCATAGGTTCATACAAATTTCCGAAAATTTTGGAAAATTAAATGATGTTTTGATAACTGCATGAGTTTATTTTCATCGTTGTTTCAAATTACAAATTGCCCGAAGGAGGAGGGCTATTTTTTGAAACAACGATGAAAATAAACAAATGCGGTTTCCAAAAAACATTTAATTTTTCAGAATTTTCTGGAAATTTTTATGCACGAATGGTATTCGGTAGAAAATTTACAGAATAAATAGCTAACACGTTAACATTTTATTTTAGTTTTTCATTTATTAAAAGTAATATTACAATTATTGTAATTTATTATACAGTGTGTCCAAAAAAGTATGCAACATATATGTAAAAGTTTTTTATTACCGATTTCTCAGAAAATTTTATTCTTGATAACAATTGGTGCATGCCTTGAAACTATAAATGCGTATTTCAGATTTCACCTGCGGCTAATAGTAAGGGAGCAAATGCCATTTTTTGGAAATTGCATTAAGAGTAAAGTACCTTAGTTATTCGAAATACAGCAAAATTTTATATGGAAGTGTTATTGCAAATTAAAAACATAGCTCAAATACGAAATTTGAGTTACGTATCTCAATTTTTATTTTATTTTTTCTAATCTCTAATTTCCCCTAAACGGTACGCCTCTGGTCGATTTTTCGTTTACGCAATTTTAATATATTTATCAAATAACTTAAACGTGGGTTTATAATAAAAATACATTAGGTAGTTGCAAACTTTTAAAAACTTTTCAATGAACCGGGTCGGTTTAGATATAAGCGTGTTGCACGCCTACTTAAACACATTTCAGCCAACTTCTGTGCGAAACTAAATTATAATAAAATTCAACCCTTTTCATAGTACTGGAAATAACTACTAATTTATTTGTCATTTTCACCCAGTACGCTAAAGTCCAAAAACCTACTTTAAAAAAATGCATATAAAATTAGAGATTAGAAAAAAAAATAAAAATTGAGACGTAACTCAAATTTCGTATTTGGGCTATGTTTTTAATTTGCAATAACACTTCCATATAAAATTTTGCTGTATTTCTAATAACTAAGGTACTTTACTCTTAATGCAATTTCGAAAAAATGACATTTGCTCCCTTACTATTAGCCGCGGGTAAAATGTGAAATATGCATTTATAGGTTCAAAATTTTCTGAGAAATCGGTAATAAAAAACTTTTACATATGTTGCATACTTTTTTGGACACACTGTATATTGTGTGGTCTTATTTGAGTCTATAATACATAGGTTCTCTTGAGTGCTTGATGTTTTTTCACTGGATTTTGGGGTACTATCTGTTCTCATTTTTTCTACAATTGCTTCATGATGTTCTTGATCCATTTGAAGGTAGCTGGCAATTTTTATTTAAACATACAAATAATTATTATTAAAATAGAAATATCAAAGTTGACTTCTTTATTACTTGTTGCTATGGTTGCTACAGTGCAATTTCCAGTGACACCTCTTATGGCATTTTTTATACATGCGGGAAATTTTCCATATAATTAAAGCACCTCACAAGCACCATGGTGAACTATAAAATGGGACTGCTTGTTGAGCATTTTTATGTGTTGCTCCGTAACACAAATAGAGATCTCTTAGGGCCATTTGTAACTTAAGTTTATACAGTAACCTTACAACACTCTAAAAAATGAGATGGTCGCTCTAGCTATATTTTTTCCCGAACCAATTGTAGCTATGACTTGGTTGGTTTAAACAAAATTCTTTAATTTTGGAAACTAAATATTATCCCTAATTGTATTTTAGTATTGGTAACCAAGTCGGTATATTGCCACCAACATATCTTAATACACAACTATAGTATATGTCAGAAAGGTGTAGAGTAATAAAACGGGAAACTCCGTCCAGTTCGGCTCAATTTCGGTGTCGTCCATAGGCGGAAGTAAATTTTGTGCATTACATTATTTATAATAACTAACCAAAGAAAAAAAAAGAAGATAAGTTGATAAAGAAGGAATTATTAGCTATAGCAAATTTTCACAAACATCATTTTATGAAATATGCCGTGGAACTTATGTTTTTTTATGCCAGTCTCCGAAGTTTAGTAGTGGTAGCAGGCCCGTAGCCAGGATTAGATTTTAGAGTGGGCAGTCAAAGTTTAAGGGGGGGCAAACTTACAATAATTTTTGGTGATCAGATGACGTAAGATCAGGGAAAATAAAAAAAACCGTTGATTTCAAAATTTAATTAACTCTACAGGGTGCTACAAATTCGCGTGCGTGCATGGGGATCTCGAAAACGGTAAGAGATACGAAGATGGTTAAATTTAGGCAAAGTTGGAGATATCCGAAAAAAACCGAAATTTTCAGTTTTGGTTTTTAATTTTTTGCGCCTTTATTTTTGACTTGAGAAAAAAACAAGAAACACTTTTTTATAGCCGTTTTATGATCTACAACATAGCCTTTTTAATTTTTGAATGCGACGTTTCGTTTTTTGGATACCACCATCAAGTAAATTTTTTTAAATACGGACCTGGATTTTTTATTATGGTTGTAGGGACTTAAAGGTTTTAGAAACCTAATACAATTAAAACAATTTAAAAATTTTATGGTTTCGTCATCAAATAACACATCAATATTTAAAATTATCCCTTTTTACCCATTACGGTCCTGGCAATTATTTTTAGGATTAAATATTAAAATTGCATTACAGGAAGTGAGACGTATGGTTTAAGCCATTCATTATTTTAATAAAATTTGTCAGACAGTCAAGGTCAAATATTTCAGCAGGTCAATAAAACGCATAGTTTTTAATTCACTAATCAACATTAATATTTCTTTTTCCTTGTAATAATAATTGTATCGTATTTTATTTATAGGTATCTAACTAAAACATCTTAAAACTATAAAAAGGGCTAACATTTTTTTAAATAATTTACAGGGCCGTAAGGAAATAAATGGATAATTTTAAATGTATTTATAATTATTTGATGACAAAACAATAAAATTTTTAAAATGTTTTAATTGTATTAGGTTTCTAAAGCCTATAAGTCCCTAAAACCGTAATAAAAAATCCAGGTCCGTATTTAAAAAAATTGACTTGATGGTGGTATCCAAAGAACGAAACGTCGCATTTAAAAATTAAAAAGGCCATATTGTAGATCACAAAAAACGGCTATGAAAAAGTGTTTCTTATTTTTTTCCCAAGTCAAAAATAAAGGCGAAAAAAGTTAAAAACCAAAACTGAAAATTTCGGTTTTTTCGGATATCTCCGAAGGCATTCGAAATATTTAGAATTTTCTTTCACCAAATTATTAAGCCCCAAAATATGCAACTTTACCTCAATTTAACCATCTTCGTATCTCTTACCGTTTTCGAGATCCCCATGCACGCACGCGAATTTGTAGCAGCCTGTATAGTAACTACAAAAAACAAAACTTAAACAAAACCAAAAAAATCATTAAAAACGCAACGAAGGTAAATCACTTTAATATAATTGAGTTTTCGGTTTTTCCTTTTGTTAAATTTGTTTAAAAACACCTCAAAGTTTATTTAGTGGGCATTGCCCACTCTGGCCCCCCCCTGGCTACGGGCCTGAGTGGTAGTACATTTGTGTGTCATTGGTTTTTGAGGTGGGACTTTCTATGGGAAATATGGAAATATGACGCGAAAAGCTCCATATTCACTTGAGTTAAGCCCTACGGTCAAAACGACAATTTGTTTAACTTTAAATACATTTTTCATGGACAAGAGCTTTGTAATTTTTATAAAGGTATGTAATTTATACATCTTTTCGTAAACTTAGATTAGTACATTTTATCTTAATTATCCAAAACATCCTATATTGATATTAGTGTCTAAACTTGCAGTCAAAATTTGTAAGCACTTTTTTAATTATTTTTTTTTATCTTAAACTTTAGTAAATGTTATGTGAGTGTATATTTAAATTATTAGCTGCCAGCATGCCATTTTAAATGTTGTTCTGCTGCTGTTGAGCGATGCTGGTAGTTATCATTGTAGATATTTTTAAGTTAACAAGTAATAAAAATAACTTAAATTGGTATTCATGTTTAATTTGAAAACATAACATATTTATATAAAATTACCATTTCGCGTCACAGGCCAATTGTCAACCCAGTTTGTTACCTGCTAATAAACGCCAACTTTGTTTTACTACCTAAAAAGCAACTTCAAAGGCAATTTAACTAGCACGTAATGAGACGTTAACTACGAGCTAAAGACGAGGAAAATGTTTTCTAAAGATTTACAGGGCGAAGAGAATATGACGTTGAAAGTTCAAGTAACTTATTTGGAAATAAAAACTTTTGTAGAAAGAAAAGTTAGCGGCAAGCGGTCAAAGTGGTGCATCTGTCTTTTGCATTAAAGTACACAGGAATGCGAAAACAATGGGTTCCCTGGGACACAGGTAGAGAAGGATAGTAGTTTTATCTTTACTAGGACTCTACGGAAAGACATAACCCGTAAGCAACTCCAAAAACAATGAAAGCGCGCTTTATTTATTCTTCAGTAAGTCTTGAGGTTGATTACTAATGAGTCATAAATAGTACGTAACAATACTTCTTATAATGTACAATAATTGTAATCTACTACTAAAATATTTTGTCTTCCCTCGAAGAAGAAAATACTGCTAAATCAGATATTGGTTGGTGCCTAATGATACTGAATAATAAGATTGTTTGGGTTTCAGCTCTATTATTAATTTTTATAATTTTAATTATTTTTAATACCCAAAAATGTTGGTGCTTGATACATACATTCACCCCCGTAAAGCACGCCAACCTTGTGACAATTTGTATTTGACCCATTGGCCCTTGCGCGGGCATCCCGTGACTAGTGTAAAAAGCCATTGGCTTAGAACTCACATCGAAACCGCTCCCAGAATATTTCCCGGCATTTCTTTTTATAAAAACACTAAAATTACGACCGATAGTGCTGTGCAGTGTCCCGATTCAGGGTCGTGACATTAATCCTTTTTTGGATCCAGTTGGTAGCCACCAAGTCGTAGAGGATTACAAAAAGGTAGGCCACTTTTACGTTTTGTTACGCTGCCGCCGCGCCGTACATTTTTATTTGCAAATTTAATTTAATATACTCATCTCCTCAACCAAATAATATACAGTCCATTTTTTTATGCTCTCCTTTAATAGTATAATATCGTGTATCTCGTAGAAAAAATAGCATATTCCCAGACGAAGATAAAAATTGGTGAATGTGGCGCAGCCGAGTCGAGCAAGCCTTCGAGGCCGATAATATGATTTTCCTATGAGGTGCACAGAGCTGTGAGTAACTTAAGTAACTAGATACTTTTTAGTATCTAGTTACTTAAAGTAACTAGATACTTAGTAACTTAGTTCTTTTTTAAATCATGCCAAAAGTAACTTGTATCTAGTTACTTTTTAGGAGTAACTATACACCTAAAAAGTAACTAGATACTTTTAATGTAACAAAGTTAGGTACTTTTAAGGTTCCTCTAGGATACCAATTATGCCGTCCATCAGTTGATGACCAAGGGACGATCGGCGGCCGTTAATCAGATTTTTACGAAGGGACGAGCGGCGAGTCGCGAACGTCAAACAGCAAACTGATTGGAACGCGAAATTTCTTGGAAAGCATTTTATTCTACTTGTTCGTTGTTCGAATTAACACTTCTTAGTTTAGTTTTCTGATGGTAATTGTGGTAGTGTGTACAGGAAAATGAGTTATCACTACCTGGTAAATTTATGGGGTCTAGTTCAAAAGCATCTTAGTTACTTTTAGAATTTCGTAGTTACAATTAAAAGAACTAAGTAGTTACTCAAAAATATCTTAGTTACTTTTAGTAACTAGTTACAATCGATGTAACTAGTTACTTTAAAAGTATCTTAGTTACTTTTAAATTATCGTAGTTACAATCAATGTAACTAGTTACTGTAAAAGTATCTTAGTTACAATAACTAGTTACTTTAACTAAGTAACTAAGAACTAAGTTACTTTTGGGTAAAAGTAACTATTCCTTATAAGTATCTAGATACATTTGTGCAAAAGTATCGAAAAAGTAACTAGTTACTTTTCTGAAGTAACTTTCACAGCTCTGGAGGTGCACATACTTTTTTTTTGAAAACGAAAAGAAATTAGAATAAAAACAACAATAAAATGATTGTACCTAATAAAAAATAACTAAAATTATCTAATAGATCGCCTATGCTTCGTTGCGGTTGCTTGACAACCGCTATTTTATTATTGTTATTTCTTTTTAACAAGCGGTGTTATACAGATTTCACTTTTTGAGTTCAGCTTGTTTACTAAAAACGACGAAAAAATGGAAAGTGACGACGAACTTGGACAGGGGACTCCGCCAGATGTTAAGGATATTGCAGCTTTAGTCTCTAAACCCGTTACCAGCCAAGTCCAGAGAAAATACGAAATGGCATATTCAAGATTATTGTCATGGAAAAAATACGTCCTTCCATTCGGAAAATGTTTTGATTGCCTATTTTGCTCACTTATCTGAAAAGCTGAAACCATCGACGCTTTGGTCGACTTATTCGATGCTAAAGGCAGTATTTAACATTAAAAAAAATGTTGGCCTTTTAAAATAACACAAATTTCAAGCATATTTTAGACTAGACATAAAAAGTAACAATGTTGTGGGTCAAAAGATGTGAAGTAAGCGTTTGACTTACGAAAGAAAACTATCATTAGCAGGTTTAAATCCGAATTGGTCCTTTTGATTGATGTAGTCAAGCAAGAATATGGAAGGAGAAGGGATAACTAGTGCATACACGTGGTTCGGATTCGACGTTAAGCTGTAGGTCCCGTCTGGCTGACATTACCCAGACGATAGGGGATACAATGGGCCTTATATAGGTCTAAGTATACTGACTTTTCCGCCAATCCCAGAAAAAAAAACGTTTTAGGTCTCATTAGTTAGTAACAATACTGGAATAATGACGTGTGAATGTGGCGTCAAATCGCGCCGGAAAGATGTCAGTTTGGGGACGATTGCAGAAAATATATATACAGCGAGGTTTAAGTAACCCTTTGTTCCTCGAACTTCTTTCATCTTTCATTAATTACTACCATACCATTTTCCATGAACATACCGGGTTCGCCAACGTGGCGGGGATGGAAGATTAAATCATTATCGAGGAGCTTATCAAAAATACTAAACCAGCATAAGGTATCGACTTAAAAGCGGCATATTTTTTAAAAATATTTTACATTATACAGGGTGGCTCAAAAAAGTGTGGCGGACTAAACTTGCATTTTTTTAAATGGAACGCCCTATATATTATATTATTTTATAATTCCCTATACAATTCCACGTATATTTTGTATAAAATGTCATATGTCTAAATTCAATTGTTTTTGAGTAATTGACGTTTAAAATATGGTATTTTTTGACTTTGACAGGCTGTAACATTGGAACGGTTCATCTTAAAGAAAAATGGTTTTCACCTCCCTATCTTAATTTTTTATTCTCTATCCAAAAATACCAACTTCCGGTTTAACATGTTAAACCAAAAAAACGGTTTTAACCTCGGTTTTAACGGTTTAACATGTTAAACCGGAAGTTGGTATTTTTGGATAGAGAATAAAAAACTAAGATAGGGAGGTGAAAACCATTTTTCCCTAAGATGAACCGTTCCAATGTTACAGCCTGTCAAAGTCAAAAAATGCCATATTTTAAACGTCAATTACTCAAAAACAATTGAATTTAGACATATGACATTTTATACAAAATATACGTGGAATTGTATAGGAAATTAGAAAATAATATAATATATAGGGTGTTCCATTTAAAAAAATGCAAGTTTAGTCCGCCACACTTTTTTGAGCCACCCTGTATAATGTAAAATATTTTTAAAATATGCTGCTTCTAAGTCGATACCTTATGCTGGTTTAGTATTTTTGATAAGCTCCTTGATAATGATTTAATCTTCCATCCCCGCCACGTTGGCGGACCCGGTATAACTTTTTTGCCCATACCAATGTCAAGCGATATTGAACTTTTAACTAATACTAAAGAGTGTATAGTTTGATGTTAGTAAGATTAATCAGAAATTTATCCGTTTTTAAAAGAATAATTCGTTATTTTAGATTGATGATTTAGACTATTTAAAATTTCATTTTTACCAAGGAAATAATAACGAAAACAAATGAGTTTATTTTGCCTGGCTATTTATAGCGAGCATACAAAATATTCTCATTAATAAAAAGTCAGATATGCATGAAATTTCTGCATGCATCGTTTTTATTTAAAAAATTTTAAATACTAAAGCACGTTTTAAACATCATGTGGCTCTGATGCAATTCCATATTTTATGATGAAATGTTTGCAAATATTTAACAATCAAAAACGTCGTTTATTTTTAAAAGCAAATTAATGGTCGTTTGACATCGGACTTTATTTACATTACAGCATTAACAAAAAAGGAATAAGAAAATATGTCTTGTCGTAGCGGATGGATACTACCGAACGAAAGAGGTATTTTAACATTCCCATAGAGACTAGAAAGGTATTTCAATATTTTTTACTTAATTCCGGTAAACCAATAGCGTATTGCTGTAAAGATATTTTTAAAGTTATTTCAAATATAGACATATCATTTTTTAATATAAAATAAAGTCGTTGTTCAATTCAGTAGCAGCTGTGTACACTACAGTGCTTTAAAATTCACATCAATAAAATTAACTTTCTTTTGTGAGATTTGGTAAATAAATATCGTTGTACACCATGGTGTACATTGCTTTTGAAAGAATTTTAAACTAAAGTACATTTAATTTTGTACTTTTTTTATGTAAGTATTTATGTTAGTGTGGAATTTTTTGATTGCTATGCCAATGGAAGATCTTTCCACTACAGAACTGTGCCGTAAACGGACAAGTTATCAGATTCAAAAGGTCTTATCGATAATATTCGATAATTTCTATGGTTGGGAAAACAATTTATAACAAGAAGTTAAGAAAATATTTAACTTTTTCTCTTTTGCGTTAGTATATTATGGGTTTTCAGATAACTTTGATATTAATAACCAAGACGACGATGAAGCTGAAGTTAAGGAGGAAGTAGGTACCAGAAATAATGATTCTCTATGATACTTTTAGTTCTGCTCTTGTTCCATCCCTTACCCCGACAATTATCCAGTATAGGAAAGGAACCAAATATGTTCGGTGTATTTATGCATAACTTAATCCCAGAATAATTTTTTATTATACCAGTAATAGTAAATATGTACATGTATATCATTAAAACGCTAGCGTAAGAAATATATGTTTTTGTATTTCCAAGAAAACAATTAAAAGCAGCAAAACATTGTACTCACGATAAATTTCTGCAGAATTTAGCTGACATCAGTGATCCCCGTTACTACGGAAGACACTTTATAGATACTTAAATTTTAAAAAAATGCTTGTCAAGGTTAATATCAGTCCCAAAGAAAAACGATAACGTCGCTATAAGCAGTACCGAAAAAGCAAATATGTTATATAAAATCTTTGAAGCAGTTTTTACGCCTAAGTCGTATCATGCCATACATAATGTATCAAATTTAAAAATAACACGGCTGCTTTTACAATAGTTTATAAAGATATTTTAAAGCGTTTAAAAGTAAAAAAGCGTAGCTACCTATCTGAACCTGACGATCTTTGTAGTGAGCTAGCAGGATGCTCAATAGCTTTCCCCTTGGAAATATTATTTAACATGGCAATTAATTATGGCGTATTGCTGGAAGAATGGAAACGTGTCATAATCGTTTCTATATATAAATTAGTCCTTGGGTCTGATCCCTCCAATTATTGCCCTATGACCTAACTACTACTATCTGTTGCAAAGTTATGGAGAAATTGAACAGTAATTACATCTGCAGGGAGCTGAACAATATGCTTTTTTTTGTGCTGGTCAATATGGCTTTAGACCTGGATATTCATGTGAAACAGTTTTAGTGCTATTTTCGTAGGAAGTGGCGGACGTTGTCAACCAAGGTCAGTTGAGTGTAATAGCGTTAAAGTTTCAAAAATCATTTCATTAGTGTCTAATGATTTGTTGATGGCAAGAATAGAATAAATGATCTTCAAATTAGTAAAGGGTAGTACATTGGATTCTTGGTTTTTCGAGTGCGAGAACGCAGTGTTTTAGAGTAGATAATAAAATCTCAGATACTATTTCAGAGTTACTTCAGTGTAGCCTTATTGGACTGTTGGCTTTTATTATATTTGTGAACACCATCGCCTTTGGCGTTGCGTCCAATATTGGATTATTTGTTGAATTATTGGACTGTGCGAGCCTATAGAATATTTTAAAGTCTATCAAAAGGTGGGTTATAAATAAAAAAATAATAATTAAGAGAAAAAAATGATACGTACGAAAAAAACTAATTTTAATTATATGATACCTGGTACACCTATCTATAAATATTGTGAATAAAATTTAATATCTAGGGATTACTCTTATCCGTAACCTAAACGGATCTTCATATAAATAAGACTGTGTCACACGATTATCAAATTCTCAACTTGGTTGTGAGACACCTCAGAAAGTTTAAGGCTAGGGGATAAGTTGTTTCTGGGGTTCGACCATGCCTTTGGCTTGAGTATTGTGATTTTTTCTTTTTGCTGGGATTGGCGGAAGAGCCAGTATACTTAGGCCAATAAGGCCCATTGTGTCCCCTAACATCTGGGTAATATCAACCAGACAGGATCTACAGCTTAACGGGGAATCCGAACCACGTGTATGCACTAGTTATCCTCTTTACGCCCCCAGAGGTCCATGACGCCTTTCTCGGCCCCGATATTAGGAATCACTAGAAGCATACTGCATTCTTTTATCCACTAAATTTTGGACATACTTTTTTTATTTGCATATGCCCACTCCGGGAATCGAACACGGACCGCAACGGTCGAATGCCAGTACCTCACCTCTGAGACACTGCCGCGGTTGAGTATTGTGATACTATTGGGCACCCGCATTATCAAATCATGAGTGACTTATTGGAGATCGGACCGTTGGATGTTTTTAAACTTTAAGCGTGACTTAAGGACGGAGGCCATGAGACTGCTGGTAGACGCTAAGGGTCAGATATGAAAATTTATTAGAGATGTATGTAATCTAGAAAATTACCAATGGATTTAGTGCATTTTTGAATTTGAATCGCCACTAACGCAGTTAAAAAAGCCTTTCTTGCTTACAAACACTGTTTTGGTTGTTATTTTGGGGGTTGGAATCTACCTGTAGAATAACATTTCATTTTTCTAAAAATTGATATGCCCTCTTTAGCCTTCTAGCAATGTGACAACTTTTTTCTTTTATTTGGTTTTTTTGATGAATGATGATGTTTGTAAGATTTAAACCGTTTAAAGGTTGTATCCGGTATTTATTTACTCTTGTTCTGTATTAAAATTTCATGTAACCATTACATCAACAAGCTGTATTGCGATGTTGATAACATATTAATATGAGAATATATTTCTGATTACTATAATATGTTATGATACAAAAAAATTAATGTACACTATACTGTAGCAGTGTAGGAAAGGGTTTAAAAATAAACTTAATTTTCTTATTAATACCATTAAAATGAGATTTAATACAAAAATAATGTCACCAAACAATAATTGGAGGGGTAAGTGGATAAAGTTGCTAACTGACTAAATTTGTATTCATATTTTTAGGGGATACATTTTAGAACTGGTTTCCAATTGACCTTTGTTTACTACAATTCTGTGAATATTAATTATAATTCACATAATCGTTGTGAATAAATGTCAGAAGTTGGAAACCAGTTCTAGCACCTTTTTTCACTAAAAATATGAATGTTTAACAATTAGCCAGTTATTACAGTCACTTATCCATGCAATTAATTATCCACTGAAAGATTTAGTACTGGGAGATTATGTAATATGTATTATATTATCAAAGATCGTATGTTATATTGTTAAGGGGAATGTTTATATGTTACCCCTCGTATTCAGAAACACCTTAGGCACCAATTACCTAACGATAATCTGTTTATACATGCTTCTAGCGCCTAGCGCATTGGCACTTCTCATTTTCTAAGTAAATATTTTGCTTGCTAGAAGCTTAGTGTTGCATAAAGGGTCGGTTTGGCAGTAAGCAGTCGTATGCTAATATATGAACCTGAGAATTACTTAAACGAATCTTTACATTTAACATTAATAAAAGTTTCTTTATGGCTTTAAAAATGTATTCCTTTGTTATTATGACTGTATGATACAAATATCAAAACTTAAATAAAATTCAAGCTTCCCAGGAGAACAGTTGTAGAAAAATTGAAGGATGTGATTCCTTTAGTTCTGTTAATTGCTGTGCATATGTTATTGCAAAAGGTTAAAAGCTATTAAACTTTCTAAACTAAATTATATTTGTCTGTTTAAAGGTTGGATACAATGATGTTACTTGAATAGTAGAAGAGTTTTAAAACATTGGCTTTATTTGTTTTTAAATCGCAACGTTTTAATCTTCAGTCGTCTTCAGGTTAATACTAGCTAAGTATAAAGCTCTTATTATACTAGCTAGGTGCAATGCATAATTGAAATGGGCGCAGTCATAAATTTAAATCGTGCGTTGTGTTGTTCTAAGATTACATTTACTTAATAAAAGTTTTCGGAAGAATTGACTAAATATACAAAAAGCAAAAAAAACTGTGTCTACTGGATCCCTTGCGAATGTGGCCTATCTTATATTGGTGAGATACTAAGACTACTCGAAATAAGGATAAAAAAAAATACAGAAAAAATATACTAAAAGGACAGACCGAAAAGTCAGGTGCAGCTGACACTGTCTGGACGCACGTTAAAATCTACATAAAGAGCTACATTGGAGAAAGTTCAAGGAAGCTGCTGCTATATACCAGAACCCAGATTGTTTTAATAAGCCCTCATAGGTTATAAGAAATATCTAAAATCCAATTTAATTAAATGTAATTTTAAGATAACACCGCGCATGAATTAAATGCGAAATGTGGACAATGACCAAAGCAAACGAAGAAAAACTTGTTTAAAAGAAAAATTCTCAGGAAAATCTTTGGACCACATCACGATTCAACCACAAATCGATACCGTACTAGAACAAATGTCAAAATCCAATAGCTTTACAACGCTGCTGATATTGTGCCAGAGATTAAATCTCAACGATTAAGGTGGGCAGGCCACGTACACAGACTTCATGATGAAAAACTCGTGATACTAGTGTGGGAGAAGGTTCCAATAAGAAAAATACCACTAGGACGTCCCAGAATGCGTTGGAGAGAAAACATCAAATCGGACCTCCAAAAAATGAATATTCCGTTTGACCACCGACTAAAGAAAGACCGTGTCAGGTGGAAAAAAGTGGTGCAGCCAGTCAAAACCCATCCAGGGTTGCAGTGCTAGATGATGATAATGATGATGAATTAAATGCATGACTGCACCCATCTCAGTAATGCTTCAGTATACTTAGCAAGTATAAGTTGAGCTTTAGTTACTATACTCTAAAATTATTCTAAATTTTATTTGTTTATATGTATGTTGTGTGCAAATTTAGATGTTACCTACAAATACTTTGGCGAAAGCAGTGCATTGTAAGGACATAGGTTAAACACTCTTAAACCTGGCCTAGCATACCATACCGGAATCTTCGTTTCCGTTAGAAGAAAAGTTAGTTAAAATAGCCTCAAGAGAAAACTTAGTAACGGAAACTACACTTTATGGCTAAACCGGTTCCGGCATTGGTTACTAGTCATTTCTGTCATTGGCCATCTAACCACTTGTTAGGTTAAAGAGTATGTTTGTTACCAATACCAATTCGTTTAGAAAATGCATAAAAAAATAATTCTCGAATCACCTGAACGATTCTGATAATATAAGGTAAGATTTTGTTAACACTGTGTCAAAATACAAATTAGATTGCACCACCGAGAAGTGAAAACTTTACAATTGGTAGGATGCAACCACCTGCAGACCGGTTTCGAACTCTCTAGTTCCCAGTGGTGGCTCCAGGTTTTTTGGGATGGGTGGGCACAAGTGGGCCTGATGATTTTTGAGTGAGCACTACCCAAATCGAAATGATTTAAAAAAAAATAAAAAGTCGCCGCCTCCCCTATGCTCCAGGCAGGGACAAACAAAACTTCCCTCATGTCCAAAGTGAGGTCTAAAAACAAAAAAAACCGTTCTCTTCAAAAAAAAACATGCCATACCACTCATTTCTCATCCAAACTTTCATAGTCAATTCCCCCCCCCCCCCCCTCTCCCCCCGGAAATTTCATTACAAAACCGAATCCATCACTTTTGGGTGGGTACTCATATTTCTAGGTGAGCCAGTGCCCCCCCCCGGCGCCGTCGCTGTTCGTTCTCCTCCATATTGATACTAAAAATTACAATATTATCAACCTTCTAGGGTTGTATATATCTCCTGCACTCGTCCAATGTGCCATTGTAATGGTGGTAGGTTGTCTTCCATAAGCACCAGGAGCTAAATTGTTTATTGTGGAATCCCGGCCGGAACGTGTTTGTAATTCAGTTACATAGTCCTTGGCCCAGCGTACCCAGAAATGTCGAATAATCTGTGTTAGATGCTGGTAGCGTGTCAAACGATTGGTATTTAATTCCTTCAGATCTGGCTCTGGAATTGCCAACATGGAGCTGCCAATTAAAAAATGGCCGGGGGTGAGAGGACTTAAGTCGTTAGGATCGGTTGAAAGAGGGCAAAGAGGTCGGGAATTTAAACAAGCCTCTATCTGCACAATAATTGTATGAAATTCTTCGTATGTTACAACAGCTAAACCCATGATACGACGTAAATGATATTTGATAGCCTTTACTGCTGACTCCCACAATCCTCCAAAATGCGGAGAATGGGGGGGAATGAAATGCCAATTTATATTTTCAGTTGTAAAAAAATCAATAAACACATGTTGATGTTCTATTTGGTTAAGAAACTCTTTAAGCTCTGAGGTTGCACCTACAAATGTTGTGCCGTTATCTGAATATATATTTACGCACCTCCCCCGACGTGAGATAAACATTTTGAACGCATTAAGGAAAGTATTTGTTGTGAGGTCGACCACCAATTCCAGATGTACAGCCTTAGTCACTAGACAAATAAACACGCATATGTAGGTTTTTACTAATTGCCTACTTCGTGATAATCCTACTCTAGTTTGGAACGGACCAGCATAGTCGACAGCGCAATTTAAAAATGGTCTAGCCGGTGTTATTCTATTAGGAGGTAATTGACCTAACAGTGTATTAGTATTAATTGGTTTTACCTTAAAACATACAAAACAGACCAGCAATTGGCCAAAAACGCGTCCTAACATGAGCTAGTAATGCCTGAGCTCCTGCATGCAGCAATTTTCGATGCTCATAGGTAATTATTAACCTTGTTAAAGGATACCCCTTCGAAAGAATGATAGGATGTCGTTGATCGTATTCAAACATAGATCGGTTCAGTCTGCCGCCCACCCTCAATAGATGGTCAGAATCCAAAAATGGATTCAAATTTAACAGTTTGCTTCGTGAACTGATCGGTTTACTCTTAGACAAACATTTAATTTCATCGACAAACGATTGATTTTGAGCTAGTCTCACCAAATACGTTAAAGAAATTTCGAGTTCATGAGGTTTGAGAGGTCCTGCTTCAATTATCTGTTTTAAAGCATTGTTTTTAAAACGAATTATATATGCAACAACCCTCTGAATTCTTTGAAAAAAAGAAAATTTTAAAAATAGGGACAAATCAATTTCAGTGGCAACCAAAGTTTTAGACATATTTTTTCGTTCAGGTATATCTGAAATCTTTATTGACATACTGGAGGGCCATTGTTTACAATCATATTGAAGCCACTGGGGACCCTGCCACCATAATATGGAACTATTAAGATTTTCAGGATTTATTCCTCTAGATATTATGTCTGCAGGATTATCGCCAGAACGGATATGTCTCCAATTTTCCTTGTCAGTGAGCTTCTGTATTTCCGCAACTCGATTACCTACAAAGGTTTTCCACTTACAGGGTTCGTCCATAACCCTTGTTAAAACTATACTAGAGTCACACCAATAATATAAGTGGTCAAACGGCATGTCAAGAGCCTCAATAGCAGAACTACATAACCTTGCGGCCAACAAAGCACCACAGAGCTCCAAACGAGGAAGAGATAGAACCTTCAATGGCGCAACTCGAGACTTGGCACATAGTAAACACGTAAAAAAGATTCCATTGCTATCCAACGACCTAACATAAATGCAGGTTCCGTAAGAAGTCTCAGATGCGTCACAAAATGCATGAATTTCAACCCTAAGAGGATCTGAACAAGTTACATGACGAGGCACAGAGATAATTTTAAGGGTTTGAATTTGATCTTGGTAAGTTTTCCAGCTGGAATAAATTTGAATCGGAACACTCTCATCCCAGTCCAAGGAAAGCTGCCACAACTGCTGCAGAATTATTTTAGCCTTAATTATTATAGGCCCTATTAAGCCCAAGGGGTTAAATATTTTGGAAATATATGATAAAATAGTTATTTTTGTAACATATTTCTCAGTCACTTTAATATGCTGCAAATTATATTGGAAGACGTCGTCCTGACAGTTCCAAACCAACCCCACTGTTTTAGACTCTTTATTTTCGGAAAATTCCAAACGATCCTTCGCATTGTTATCATTGCAGCTGATGGATATGTCATTTGATCTACACTTACTAAGCTCAAACTTACCTTGTAACAAAATTTGAGTAACGTCATGCTTCAATTCCAAAACTTCCTTAATGGTATTACCTCCAGAAATGAGATCATCTACGTAAAAATCATTCTTAATAATTTTACTTACCTTTGGATTTTTTAGCTCATTTTCCTCTGCTAACTGATACAGACAGCGTATTGCTAAATATGGAGCAGAGGAAGTCCCATATGTAACCGTATTAAGCGTGTATGATCTCAAAGACTCGTTGGAATTACTTCTCCATAGAATTGCTTGAAGATGCCGTTGGTCCTGTTGTACATCAATTTGACGATACATCTTAACACAGTCCCCAGTTATAACATATTTATGTTTACGGAATCTCAAAATGGTAGAAAATAACTCTGGTTGTAGCACAGGACCGACCATCAATATGCCATTTAGTGAACTTCCTGAGTCGGTCTTTGCAGAAGCATCGAAGACTACTCTTACCTTTGTTGTCGTAGAAGACTCTTTAACCACGCAAAGATGTGGCAAGTAATTTATAGACGGCTGCGTTTCTGGATTGACCTCGGACATATGGCCTAGTGCCTCATACTCCTCCAGAAACCTGTGATACTCAAACTTTAGTTCAGAATTTTTCTGCAATTTCCTTTCCAAAGAGTAAAAACGCTTGACAGCCATTTGTCTTGACTCTTCTAACTTGGATATGTCATTTCGTAATGGCAACTTTATCAAAAATCGACAATCATCCTCTCGACTATGAGTCGCGACAAAATGTTCTTCACATGCCTTCTGCTCTAGAGACCATGGTGGTTTGGGTTCACAATGTTCAATTTTCCAGAAATTCTCTAACTGTTTTTGTATATCCTGCGTGGTCAAAAAATGACACAATGTTTTTTGAGGATTTTTATGACACTGAGATACCTGACCCGACAGAACCCAACCCAGTTTAGTTTTTTGAGCAACTATTTGAGAGTTTGACAATTTTATTTGTCCTATACAAAGTAAATTCAAAAATATGGATGCGCCTAACAATGCATCGATTCTGGAAGGAACGCATAAAGGATCAGCCAACTTAATATTATTTGGAATTTGAATATTTTCAAAATTGATATGGTTTAAAGGTAAGTTTTCAGTTATATGGTCGATAACAAGAAATGAAACATCCGATTTAAAATTGGTAAATTGGGATTTTATTGTTGCATGAATTCCAAAAGATATGTTCGTGCAAATCTGACCTTAACCAGAAATAGGAATATTTAATTTTTCTTTTGGCAATTTAAGTTTATCACAAAGTTCTCTCGTAATGAAATTACTCTGTGAGCCAGAGTCCAATAATATTTTACATTCGTGTTGGCGTCCAAAAACATCACTTATATAAACAATGGCTGTAGATAAAAGCACCTGACCATCATTGAAGGTAGAATGAGCAGTTACCGATTTATTTGATGTTATTTCAGAACGACGTGAGGATTCACCACCATTATTTAAAGTGTACACATTATCAGAATTGCTGTCGAAATGAAGCAATAAATGGTGTTTTTTATTACAAACGCTACAATTTCTGTCAACACTGCAAGATTGGTAATTATGTCCTGTACCCAAACAGTTAGTACAAGTTTATGTTTTTTTATTTCTAAGTATCGTGTCTTAGGACTTAGCTGTAAAAATTTATCACAAACCGTGATTTTATGGGACTATTTGCATATTGAACAAGAATCAACACACAAGTAAGATTGTGACCTTGATTGAGGAAGACTCTTGTTACTATGTTTAAAAGGTTTAGGACTAAATGGCACTACTTGTTTATCAGGCCCTTTACAATCTATTGTTTGGAGAAAATTGCAACGTTTATTTAAAAATTCAATGAAATCCTTTGTCGTATGGTTATCCAATGTATCAGCAAATTTTTCCCACTCACGTCTAGAATTATTATCTAGCTTTGAGCATACTAAATAAATAATTAAAGTGTCCCAGTACTGAACAGGTTCCTTTAATGTATCTAACGCCCTTAAATGTTTATTTAGACTATCTAACAAATGTCTTAACGCAATATGAGATTCTTTATGAATACTTGACAGTTCGAAAAGTGCTTTGATATGGTTATGTACTATCAGGCGCTTATTATCGTACCGATCTTGGAGCAATTTCCAAGCTGCATGATAGTTTGCTGAAGTAGTCTCCAGACCAGAGATAACTTGAGAAGCTTCACCCTTAAGAGAACTACGAAGGTAATGAAACCTCTCAATGTCGCTCAACGTAGGATTATCGTGAATAAGGGCCTTAAAAGAATCATGATAATTCATAAATTCCTCATAATTTCCAAAAAAAGTGGCCAAATCAATTTTTGGGAACTTTACACCTGGAATTGGAGGCACACCAACATTTGATGGGGAAGAAGGGGTATAATTATTACTGTTCGCATTTAACCGAGTATTTAACATAGTGGAGGCCTTCGAAATAATTTTAAAATAAATATCTTCGAAGTTGGTTCGTTCATCATTATTTACCCCGTCTTCTCCATCATCATCAAGCATTTCTATTTGTATTTGCAACTCATTAAATTCTGATAAGATTTTCTGACATGCTTCGAAACGTATTTTTAATCGATCATAATCATTATTAAAGGTTCTAACATAATTTTCAAAGCGTGTTAACTGACCTTTGATATAAGCTCTCTTCTTCTTATAGAATTTTAATTGTGCTTCAGTATCCATTTTAAATTATACAACAGAACAATATTTATATAGAGAAAAAACCACAAAATTACGTATTAATTTGTGTTACTGTGCAAATAGAGTATTGTTGAAAGTCAGGAAAATAGTAATAAAAGGATTAATACGACCTGATCTGATGTACAAGCTGCTCTACGAAGACGCCTTCCTCCTTAATCGGCACGAAAACAGTCTTATTTTGCATGAGCCGGGCCAACACACATATTGCATTCAAACACTCTTGAGTTTAGGGCTGGTAGCCTCGCACAGGGAGTCTTTTTGAGACGACGCTATGAATTTAGCACAAGCTCACGTGTAGGGCGCCTTCACAGAAGACTTGAAAATGGATTCTCGGATATCGGTGACAACGACAACGCACAATGCACTGACGACGTTTTGCACAATTTATCCGACTCGAACGCGGACCAATAAAACGTAATGTTATGTTTTTGATTATGTATTAATGACACACGCGCTGAATTAACTTATCTTTATTCACCTTTATTCACTTATTAACAACAGTAAAAGACTTAAAGTATAGTACATATCAGCGGGCGTCTCTATATCGAATCTGGTCTTCATCCCTTCGCTGCGGGTACAAGTGGTGGTTGCTCGCGCACCATTAGGGATCTCCGACACACCACTGTTATTAGGGAGGCACTGTCATAGTTCGCAACAGTATTCTTAAATAATTCTAGATGTTATTAGATTCTAGACTTCTTGGCACCAGATACCAACAACATTAATTATAACAGGCAACCTTTAATAGCAAGATAACTATCATTAGTTTGAGCTTTTTAAACGATAAATGTCATCATTACTAAGTATGAATTATTAGAGCAACATTACAAGATTAGTGCTAAACACGAATTTTGTGAGTAAAGTACTCTTGTGGTATTAAGAGATAATTGGTCACCATAACAAGCGATTAGTTGCCAGTAACAAAATAATTATAGCAATAAAATTTGGTATTCAGTACAATATGTATTCTTAATGATGTTAATGGCAATAATTAATAATAATAACTGTTTTTATTGTTGAAAAATTAGTGAAATACAATAAATAATTGCAATTACATCAGATACAATATTTTCAACAAGGGCAGAGTTCGCACTCATCTGTCGAGACAGTGAGCAGCGCTTTTACACTCAAAAGTATCTTAAACATATCCATTTTTAGAGTGTATGATGTTCCTATGAAATATATAAAAAGTGAGTTTTAAGGAACAATAAATGTCAAGGTTTTTTTAATATTACGTATTTTTTTCTTTTCATTTTAATAAAGATGCTTCGAACACATTTATATAAAGAATGTCATTTTGACGTAGTAGAACCTAAAGACCGTAATCAATGCAAAAATGTATTGTTTATTTAATAATTCGGAAGAACAAATATGCTTGGGGCTAGAACCCTCTTATAATTAATACAGGATTATTTGCGTGCTTATAAGATAACGTTAATTTACTCAGGTGCTTTAATAGCATTAAGTTAGAGACAATAGACTATTAAATTTGTAATCAAAACAATACTAGTTTATTAGGATAACGCCCTAATATGCTTCAAGTAAAGCAAATATGTTTATTTGCTGGGTAGTATTTGCCCAATATAATAAACTAAATTAGTTATACCTAAAATGTAATTGGAAATTTATTATACAAAAGTCCCTGGAACAAAAAACTAAATAAGTAACTTATTAATATTTTTTTAAAGCTCCAGACGAAAGTCAGCTTGCTTTTTTGATTTTCTTAAATTACACTCCATTAAAAACATGTAGGGAAACTACCAACGACCATCTAGCTGAGCCTTTTACACGATAAATTGCAGACGATTGTATTTGGCAGCGATGTGCTGAGTCAGTTTATGCGTAGTTGGAGGCGTACATTTGTGCTGTGACATGCTGTGTGTTAATATTTAGTAAAAACACAGCCCGGATCTGACGCTATTATTTTGACTAGGCAGGAGCCACAACTCAGCAACAAATTAATAACCTATTTTAAATTTTAGTCCGGGGACACAGTTAATTTTTTTTTTTCGGTCGTATTGACGGATATGGATTGGTACCCTTAAGGATGAATAAATCAGTTTATACTTCGCTGTGGTGCTAAGACTCTTAACAAATGTTGAGTCTGCTGATAAGAATAGGTGAAGTGTAAAGATAGTGTGTAGAAGAAGGACATTGCTAGTTTTGTAGTAGGAGTTTGTAGACGAAAGTTGATAAGAATAATTGTTTTAATTGGTTGTGATAAAGGGTTCCATTTTAAATAGTCCATTCAGGGAAAATCCCCTGTTTAATAAATTCTGACATAGCAAAAAGGAACCTCTTCTTCCATCTGGTAGGGGCTGCAAAACTTATAAAAAGCTCGAAGGAACACTTACTCGGAGAGTTGTAAAAAGTATTCAAGTGTAAGGGTAACCTCTGTCCAAATAACTACTTAAAGTCTAAGACAGTTTTCAAGTCATGAAGAGTACTGCCCCAGAACCAGTATACTTTGCTTCGATTGCGTAAGTGTTCCTTACATTTAATTGTTTATTTGTAGTAAATTGTATTCTTCTCTAGAATAACACCTTTCTAAAGTAAGTAAAAAGGGACAGTTTCTCTTCTTATTGGAGAACTATCTAAATTTACCATTTTTTAATCTTATAGCGTAACATTGTATTTTATTAGCATTATGATTATTATCTGTCATCGCTTTGCCATTCATTAAATAAATCTAAAAAAAAATCCTTAGACCCGGTTGTACAATAAGAACTTAAGTACGAGTTTAGTTAAGCTCTACTTAAAGTTGAACTAGGTTCAAAAAGGTATTTCTATTGTATAATCAATTCCTAACCACAGGTCTGCACAGGTAGGATCAATAATAATTAAATGACCATGATTACGTTGTCAAAAAACCATCAACTTTATTAGTTGTCAAAGTTTGGGGTATTTACAATTATTTGCAGATACTTTTTCCATGTCTTCTAATACAAAACGATCTACAAATTTTACCTTTAAATGTTTAAATGTTTGCTATTAACTTTGGTTAGGGAGTTTTAAAGTATTTTGGAAAATAAAAAAACAGATAGGGGACTCATCTAAAAGAACAAAATATTAGTATGATGCTTTGTGTTCGAAAGTGAGACACTGGGCAGGGGCCAAGGCTCATTTGGAAACTGAAAAATCAAAAAAAATTGAAGAGGAGATGCTACCAAACTAGAATTATTGAGAAAAAAAAAACAAATCGAGATTGAGCTGATGAAAAAAAAGTCCGACGCTAGAATAAAAAGAATAGACACGAGATGAAAGTAAATATGGAAGGCATAACAGAGCAGAACAAATTAAAAAAAGAAATTTTCGTACTGGAGCGACACATTTTAATTCAAAAACTCCAAAACAAAGATTAAATAATTTTTATTTAATATAATACTGGCTAAACAAGTCAGGTATATTAATATGTACATTGCCTTAGGTTTTTGTGATAATAAAGATGGTTGTTAAATTATTATTTTTTTTATATTAAACTCAAAAACGTATCTATTTTTACAACTACCCTTCTACTAAAAAAATAAAATAAAAAAGATCAAAATTCATTTGATGAGCGTTTTCTATAGCTCCTAGTACATCCATAAAATCTTCATCATCCGATTCGTCTGATAAATCCAGTGTTCAACCTCATCATTCGCATTCATAACTTTAAAATATTATTATACACAAATTTTAAAGTCAAAAATAATTTTTTATAAGGTTTATTGGGTTATATGTCATCAGTCAGAAAATTGACAATTTACCTGAAAAATTGAAGCTCAGTTGAACCGAGTTCAACTTTAAGTAGAGCTCAACTAAACTCGTACTTAAGTTCTTATTGTACAACCGGATCTTAGTGTTTTAGTGATTAGATAACGTACCATAAAGGCATATTAAAATAATAAATAACAATTAATAAAATAATTAAAACATAAACAAAAACCATCTAAGCTACACAACCCAGTCGCCTTTTATTTTTAAGACGCGACAGTATTGTTCTAGTTTCCTTGCAAGTTCAAAATGCCCGTGAAATTAAATTAAATAATTAATTAAAATAAGTATATAGTGTTTGCAAATAATTTAAACAAGAAATTTGTATATAAAACGAATTTATTTTATTATTAATTTAAACGATTTATAAAATCTATTCGCCTGGACTAAATACTTCCAATACCGCGAATAGATAGGACATTCAAAAAAATAAAACTTATTTTTTATACAAATATGAATTTATCATAAACTGGGGACTATACCTACTAAATAACATCTCAGGTGCATTTGCATGGTAATCTATTTAAGTGGTTTTCCAACCTAGCTTCCGTTTAATTTTCTAAGCTAATACTATCCAAAAACTTGTGGTATTTGCCTACCTTGCGCGGATAATTTGTTAGATTCGAATAAATTAGATTTAAGTCTAGTTCAAGTTGGCAGCGTACATCTAGGCCTTTTATCTAAATTAATTTAAGTCATATAAAATTAGCTAATACAGAAAAAAAAACAGAAAAGGGAAAGAACGGAGATATAAACAATCGACTAAAATTTTTTTAGTTGAGGTGATAGTTTCGTTAAACGTTCAGTCAATTTTTTTATATGCTTTATGAAATCAACGTAATGTTTGTGTACTTCTGCAGTAGGGACCACAATAATTTTTATAAACTTATATTTTGGGTTGTTACTATGGAGGGGCGGCAAGTGTGGTCGACGACTACCCCACTAGACTTTTAATAAATAAATATTCAAATAATCAAAAAATTAATTTTAATTAGCTTAATTTTTCTATTAAAAAATAATTAATTATATTTTCTTAATGTCATAAAAAACATTAACATTGGGCAAATTAGTAAATTACACATTCATATTATAGTTTATTTTAAAACTTTATTTGCGTATAACGTCGTTGGTGCAATGACAAACTCCAGCGATAAGAATTTCGCCTCTAATACCATCGCGCCTGGCATGCATTTAACCCAAGCGACGTCCGTCGTCGCTATATTTTCATCACATTTGTTTATCACGCACGTCTCGGTTTACTTCTTTGCCTAGGCGACAGTACACTCGCCTCAGATTTGCAATGTTGTCTATTCGGCTAAGTTAAATAATAGTGTTTGTTAATTTTTTTGTAAAGTACTTAATAAAATATATATTTCAATATAAATTTTAATTTTACTCGTTTTAAATGAAATTTAATAATATAGGAGCATGTATTGTTACCATTCATTATTTTCTTATTAATTATCAAAACAGAAAATTTGACTACCTGGAACATTTTGATTGAAACGGATGATTGCTTCGGTCATAGCCAACAATGGAGGCAGTGTTGTCAGATTAGCAGATACTTCTGGTTTCAATAATTTGCAGATTTTTAATGATTTTTTAATAAATTATTTACCAAATAATACATTTAAAAAATACAAAATACAAGTAAATTATGTTGTATTTTCCTTCATTCTTTCAGTATTGCTAACGTAAATTTGTAGGTAAAGTAGGATATTTCTTAGCTGACGGGGACAAACAAGTAATAAAGACATATCAATCAAATATTCGCCTCACCGCATCTATACTTCACGAGCCGCCACTGGACTGCCCCTTTCCAATTCTTCATTAGTTGGCTAATCAAAATCCTATGGACAGCAGTTGGGATTTAATTATACTAAAAAAAAATATTAGAATTAAATAAAAATGGGGTGTATTTAAACAAATATTTGTTTGATATATGACAAAAAATTATTATTTTTTGGATCAAAGCTAATAATTATTTGAATGAATTATTTAAAATAAGTAAGTATTTATTCAATATACAGTGACCGGCAAAAAGTTGGACCCATATGGGAAACTTTTTTATTATTGAAATTGTAAAAAAACTTTTTATGCAGATAGCTCCTGCATTATTGGTAACATACAAACTTGTTTTGACATTAGTCATATTTGTCTCGTTTGTCTGGGAAATTGAAAAGCATAGATGTATTTTGTCGTGAAAATCTGGCATTAGAATACAAAATATCGAAAATAGTTATTTAAAAAAAGTGTTTAGATTTTAATTTTATGCTGGTGTGTAAAGTTTAAAACAAAAACCCAAAAAAAAATAAATTTAACTTTAAAAAATATCAAATGTTACTTTCATAATTCCATCAGTTTAATGAAAATGTGTTAAATTATTAAAAACCACAAGTAATTAAACATTTTTGTTCTTTTGAAAAAATGTTATTTGCTAAAATTCAAAATTTAGCTTTTTATCATGTAACTTCTATAAATAAATAAATTGTTGCGTCCAGGCTCTGTATTTAGCAATAGGTATTTCCGGAACAATATGCTTGCGAAAGGTAGTTCTTTCTAATTTTTAACAAGTTTTAAAGTCTCCTACCAAATTAAAAATTAGAAAAAAGAATTCTTGTAAACAATTTATTTATTTATAGAAGTTACATGATAAAAAGCTAAGTTTTGAATTTTAGCAAATACAATTTTTTCAAGATAACAAAAATGTTTCAATTTTGGTGTTTAATCATTTAACACATTTTCATTAAATTGATGAAAGTCTGAAAGTAACATTCAATATTTTTTTAAATTAAAAAAAAATAATTTTTGTTTTAAACTTTGCAGACCAGCATAAAATTAAAATATTAACACTTTTTTCAAATACCAGGTTTTCACGACAAAATATATACTTTTCAATTTTCGAGATAAGCGAGTAGTTACGTGACTAATGTCAAACCAACTTTTTAGGTTACCAATCATGCAGAGGCTATCTATTTATTTATTTATTTATTAGTGTCAACGGGGATACAAACAGGTAAAAGATACCCACTGGAGTATCCACATAATACATACAGCATAAAAATTTTTTTTACAATTTCAATAATAAAAAAGTTTCCCATATGGGTCCAACTTTTTGCCGGTCACTGTATATGTTTTCCTATTAACGATTAACCTGAACAGAAATAATTAATTATTTTACTTAAAATCCTATTAGTTGATCCAAATAACTATTTATTTTAATTAAAAAAGCATTTTGTAACTAACACATAGATTGTTGAAACAAATATTTATTTATTTCAATTATTGCGTTCTTGTTTTAAATAAATCGTGCTTTTTATTCTTGTACCTCGACCGCATATTCGCGGCTGGGATTTAGAAGAGGACAAATGGACCATACAACAAAATATACGAAACAAGGTTATTCCGTATAAAACTGCTTCAATCATTTAAAAAAAGGCCTAGGATACCAAAAAGTTGTTTGTGGTTTCGAATACAAAAGCATTCATCTTCTTCAGGAGAACAAATGAAACTAAGATGAAATGAGTAGATATCATCTTAACGGAGCCTTAAGATTATAATATTAGATGAAATAAAGATTCAATGAGTAGAACAGTGAGAAAATCAACACGCACGTCACACTGTGAAAAAGAAAACATGTAGATTTGTAGCTGTGGATAGTGGCGCATATATGGGGGGGGGGGGTAATGGGGATAACTACCCATCTAGGAATTTAATTTTTAGCTGCAATTGTGCGTTTTCCAAAGAAATATCATTTTTAATTACTTATTTTTTTTTATTTTATCCACAGTCATATTACAATTTTAATACTCAAATATTGCTACCCTGCCCCCCCCCCCCTCAATGTTTATACCTTAATATTGCTACTACCCCCACCAGACCCAAACTCTGGATGCGCCACTGGATGTGGGCACTATAAAAGTCCATCCATAGTACTTCAAAAATTGAACGGATTGATTGAATTTTGACGAAAAAATGGGCTTTTGAAATAAGAGTAATTTTTAACCATTCCATAATTAATGGACTCGGTATGTGTTTGCAATAGAAATATATATATATTTTTTTTCGGTGTAAGGTATGGTCCTTTGACCTGAAGCGAACTGTTTGAACCTAATTTCATGAGGTCTATCGTTTCCCATGCCCGTATACAATTTTATTCTAAATATATTGAGCAAATTTACTGGCCGCAGATACCAGAACAAAGGTGACATTATTTTAAATGGCTTTTAGCATAATAAAGCTGTGTCTCAAAAAGGCACATTTTTTACGCAGTATATCAGATTCAGGGATCTTATTTAGGCCCGGCTCTTGGGGTACATTATTTACCATAATAGAATATTTTTCGTAAAATACTCACTAAACCTTGCAGATATATGAAGTAAAACTGTCAAGTATGGTAAGTATGGTTTAAATTTAAAATTAACCTGGGCACCTTTTAAATTAAAAATTTAATATTCATGAACGAATGTTAAATTTTCATAATTAATTTAAAATTACTCGGGCAACAATTCGTGTAATATGTAAGCAATAGTTAACTAACCAGAAAACATTGATTGTAATATCAATGATTTTGGCACTAAAATCCAACCCTTTAGTTATGTAATTAACTCGAGTTATGTATTATAGAGTACTTTACATAATTAAATCGGTGATTCCCAGAAGTTGACGTCGCGATTTATGATGCATTAGTGCCTAACGTTCATTGTTAAAAGATCGGTTGTCTGTTCATTATTTTCTCAGTGCTTGTGTTGTGTGGAGCCATAAGTTAATAATGGGAAAAATGTAAAATTTTTTAAAAGTTTTGTGGCTTAGAACTGACAGTACATATATTCATTAACTTTACACAATTAAATCGGCGATTCCCAGAACTTAACGTCTCGATTTACGATGCAACAATGCACTAGATTCATCGTTAAAAGCTAAGTTGTCTGTTCATTTGCTATTTAAAAAATACCTTAAAGGTTGGAAAAAAGTAGTAAAAAAAATTAAATTTAAAAATTTTGGCGTGAAAATGTATTGGCCTTTATAAAGGACGGTAGGTTCATATGGGAGTTATTTTAAAAAATGTGATACCTAATTATTACTTTTTATTATTATTATTAGATATTATTATTATTATTATTCTTTCTAATAAAATTACCTTATTTTTTTGAGAATAAAACGTTTATTACCACAGTAAAATAATTCGGTATGCAGAATATTACATATTTCTACAACAGCGCTAATTCCACCAACAAAATGAAAGTGTTTTCTTAACATATCATGATCATTTTTAAAATTTTTATTAATTGGACAAACAATGCCATAATTTAAATTTAAGTTAATCGGTAGTTTGGAGTCAGGTTAAACATATATCGAATCTGAAAGTTGTGTGAAAAAAATTAAATAAATGAAAGTGACAACAAAATAAAAAGCTACAGAATTAATTCCATTATCTCCTTCATCCTTTTTTGATACGAACGTGAAAAATATATTTATTTGGAAATAAATCTATAAGTATTTTATTATTTTGTAGATATTCGTTATCTAAAACAACAAATCACATTGAACACAATACAATTTCTACCACGTATATGCTAAATCATTTTAGTGGTCAGTATAAACGTAGATATACTATTATTAATAAACAAAGTTTTGCAATATTCAGCGTTTATAAGCTAGATAATATCAATATAGCTTACGATTCCGAGTCTCCAGCGGTACATATAAATGACCCTTAAGAACAAAAAATGCGATAAGCTCGGCATAGGATAAGCCTGTAGTATTAATCGGTTATTAACTTGGTTATTAATGATAATAGATGGAGTACGAGACCGTTGATAATAAATGATGCTCGTAGTTTTTAAAATTGAAAAAGTATTTGAGGTTTCTTACTAGAAAATAATGTTTAGGAACATTTTGTGTGAAAATAGCTTTAATAGACTATATTACTTATTATCCTTTAAAATAAATGTGGTAGTCTCCAAGTACTTATTATACCGAACAAGTTTTAAGCTCTATTTTAATTAGATTGTGTGTTATTTCACAGGCATGAACTGGCAAACCTCCTAGTATTCTCTACAGTTTTTCTCACAGTGTAGGGTAAAAATAAGGACATTATGGTAGAGTTACCAAATCCATTATTATACCTTTATTATTAAATAATAATTATTTAATAATATTGTTATAAGTTACTGCTTAACATTGAACACCCTAACAAGGGTAAGTCAGGGGTTATAGTCATTGTCAGACGTGTGTAGTATAGATAAGACTGACTGTAATATAGTAGGTTAGATTCTATAAGATCCTATGAGATTCTATAAGATTCTATAAGACTCTTTAAGTTAGATAAGGTTCATTATAGCTTTGATATAATGTAACTACTAGTAACAAATATACCCTTTTTCATACCTAACCAGTAAAACAAGTATTTTACTTCTTCGAACCTTACAACAGATCAGCTTTCACAATAATAAGATACTTTTTTAAAACAAATTTTGATCAGAAGCAGAATTTTAGATTTTTTTTGTTAAATCGCAATCTGCTAAACCCTAAGTATATCCTATAAGTATCTAAATTACAATACCTATACCATGTTGGTTGATTAGTTAAGGCGGGCGTGCCGCCCAAGCTTATAGTAGTAGGCTTGTGCGCCCCTATCTTGCTAGATAATATTTCTTTCTTTCAGAAGATCTAGTAGATTTATAGCAAGTTTGTCTGTCTGTGTTGTTTGTCATACGGGAGGTTGTGACCGCATTAAATTCCTCCGAAGATTTTGAATCTTCTCCGGGTCGGTGCTTTGCAGCTGGAAATGATATGTGAGGTAGTTTCATCCCTTCGCTGCAAAGTTTACATTCAGTGGATCCATTGTAAATTTCTATTTAATGTAGGTATTTCTTAAATGGCAGTGGCCTTTTAGTAGGCAAACCACTTGTTTTAACTGAGTACCAGTTAAGAGCAACATTTCAGTTGATAGTTTCTTTGAGGGTTTCACAATTGTTGCTCTCTCATCAGTTTGACCAAGTATTGTTTGCCATCAAGATAGGTATTATGCCCACATATTTCATGTTGTTTTGTTGACCTGTTTTAATATTCTAAGGGAGGGTTCAGGGCCCCTGAACTTTTAACCATATTCGGCGCTAGCCAATTTATCTGCTTTTCGTTGCCCGCAATCTCCGCGTGACCAGGAACCCCTAGCAGTTTAAGATTGTTGTTTCATGCTGCTAGGTCGGTTAAGACTCTCTTTGTATTGTAATGGAATGTGTACCTCTTAGTCGTGGTAACCCTTTTCAATGTTCTTCTGTATACATGCTTGAATTGAATGTACTTTCGCTTAGTACACTATGGCGTAGTTTTTTAGGGGAGTACTTATTTCCGTTCTAAAATATACTAAGTAGAATTATATTATATTAAGTATATTATTTAAATTACGTTGTCACAAATTTATATCATTGACAATTGTTGTTCACTCTCAATAAATAGTATTATAAGTACTAAACTAGTTATAATTTTTTAAATTGTAAAAATTAGTTTTATTATCCTATTATTGTAATCAGTAACCGGTTTGTCATAATCGAGTAAATTATAACAATCCTAGCCAAAAGTATATCATTGCCCGATAAATTGTTACAATTAAGTTCTTATAAATCTATAATTAATTGATACATTTTAATAATAGACATTAATATAAAAACATTTTTATATTTATCAGTAACGGTGAGTGCTTCTCACGGGCAGCCTGATTTACGTATTTTTATATATTCTTTAAACATTTTTTGGCGGTCGTGTTTTAAAAATGATTATAATGTGTGTTTATTAAAATAATAATTTATTTATTTAATTACAAACTATGTTTGGCTAAATATTATACCATGCCATTTCAAAAATTACAAATTGATATACATGAAATTATGAAAATATCTTTGTTATAATAAAATAAATTATTAATTGTTATTATCAACTGGAATGATGCCTCTAACGCGCACCCAGCTAAAACAAGTGGTCGGCCTACTAACAGGCCACTGCTTAAGAAAACACCTACGCCTAGTAGGAATTTACAATGGTCCCATTGAATGCAGGCTTTGCGGCGATGAGGACGAAACCCCCTCACATATCCTATATAACTGCGAAGCACTGACCCGAGGAAGACTCAGAATCTTCGGAGACATCCAATGTGGGGATAACCTCCCACATGACAAACTTGGTAGGAATTTGCTGGACCTTATAAAAGGAACAAACCTTTTCTAGCAAGATAGGGGAGCACACTAAGCCATTAGGCTGCAGTGCAAGAAGCTTGGGCCGAACGCCCGATCCCCACCTTAAACCAACCAACCAACCAACCAATTGTTATTATGGTTGATTGGCCTGAAAACATTCTAGTTGTTTGTTATTATCTGGAGCGGGTACTGTGTTCGTTTTTCGGTTGGTATCCATTGCACGCTCAAAAAGTATTAGCAAAGTTCTGTACCGTAGAGAACAGAAAATGTTTTGGTTATTCTGATTCAAATCAAATCAAATCAAAAAAGCTTTACTGTCTAAGACAATGAGTCTCGTTGACAAAGCAAAAAAAAAGTTTTACAATAAGTAATACTCTTATATTCTAAAATTAAAAAAAAAAAATTAAATAGAAACTACGGTTAAGGGACGTACTACAATATATAGTTCTAAAAAACGTGTCATTAGTTAACCTAGAGTTAAACAAATAATATAAAATCAACACTAAATAAACATAGAGTGAAACAAATAATATAAAATCAACACTAAAAAGTACAAAGGGAAAATTTTACGCTGTAAAATAAATAATACTATATCTATCCAGTGCCTAAAGGTCAATAGTATCATCAAAAAATTCGCCCAGTGTACAGTAGGCTTAGTTATAAAAACATTTTTAAGTTTCCCCCAGGATTTTCTTTCACACTGGATATTTTTTAATCCTTCTGGGAGGTGGTTAAAGATGCTTTTACTCTGATAAACAATACTCTTATATACCTGAGTAGATGTAGGTATAGGTAAATTAAGATTAAACGCTTGACGCTTATTGTATGCCGAGGCCGCTCCCAATTTTTTCCTATGTTTTCTATAGACCAAACAGGATGACTCTAACAAAAACCAACACATCAAAGTTAAAATTCTATTATTAACAAAAAAGGGCCTACACGAGTCTCTAAATCCAATCCTGAACATATACCGCAAAGCTGTCTTCTGTAAAATAAACATATAATTAAACAAATACTGGGAGCAACTACCCCAAAATGAAATGCCATAACGCAAACGGGACTCTATCAACGCAAAATATACATTCCGAACTATGGATCCATCCAGCTCGTCGACAATAACTCTTATGGCAAAAGAGCCTGAAGCAACTTTCTTCCTAAGTTGCAAGACATGCGAATCAAACTTGTGTTTATTGTCGATATACAGCCCCAAAAATTTAAGTTTCGCTTTGCTCTGCAATGGGTTGTCCTGCTATGGAAATGTTCATTCAGAGGACATGTTGTATTGCCTTCAGATATTCTGATAAGAGGATATGTTGTATGTGTATTGTCTAGTTGTTAGCCGGATCAGAGAACAGGTTGTATTGTCTAGTAGTTAGAGGCACTTTGGACGAGTATTTTGTAATACTCATTGCACATCCGAAGAACAGACGTTTCACTTTCTTATTTAGTATATTGCTGTAGCTTGTTTTACATGTTGATTTACAATGTAAAATGCGTGCCTATAAAATAGCCTTTTTTTAATAAAAGTTGGATATAATGATTAATATTCTTAATTTACAATTCTTATTGTTCTGGATAAAAATACATCGCACTACATTTATTGTTGTGTTTTACATAACAGTGATAATTATAAGAATTGATTCATAAAGCTATGTAAATAGTCTGTCTACATTTAGTTAAAGTTGATTATGGGTTAATTGCTTGCTCAGAGACTGTTTCTCTGTTTTTAGGTACCTATGTTAACTCGAAAGACAACTTAAGTCCAGTAATTTTTAATACAAACGTAATATGGTTAATTTCTGGAGAGAAGCCCCTATTTACATGATATTTAGTCTTTAACAGTTATTAGAAAAAAAGTAGAAATAAATATAAAAAATAGGAGACAAGGCTGTCAATAAAATAGAGTCTTTTTCGTTGTTTTCCGCTTCGGCCTCCTTCTACAATTATAATAATAGAACACTATTAGATGAAGGAAATTTGGATTCGTCAAAGAATTACCATTCATTAAATCATTTTTATTGACATGTTAAATCAGTTAAAAGCAATTAAAAGGTAAATTGAACTAATAATTAGGTATCATTTATGTAACGACTGCAAAAAAGAAAAAATAGCGATAATCCTTGCAAAGGACACGTAACATTAATTTTCCTCAATGGCCTACTAATGATTATTAACGATGTACGCGTTTTATCTGAACGATATGGAGTTATCTAAACGAGGTATTGATTAGGGATTGTATTTGGTTAAGCCTAAATAAAAAGAAAATTTAAAGCCATATTCATCTGATACGAAGAATGAATTAAAACCTGTTTACATTTTTTTTTATAAGAATATATCATTACGTTTTTGTTCATTATATTTTATTATGTGCTCCCGATGTGTGGCGGTACTCTAATCTTATCGTGAAATTATATTTTTAAATCTACAAGGTGTTGACATATTACTGAGGCCAGTGATAACTTATGTGACGTTTCTCAATGACATTAAGTGTGATCGAATGAGAAGGCTTAATCAGCCTTAACTAGAACTCAGGAGCTGCCTACCTCTCATGTGTCGAATAAATCACCGACAAAATAAGCTAATGATTCTGGGTGCTCGTCAGTGATCTGGCTTGACAATGTGACACGTTCGATGTCCAGTTACCATGTTGATCTTCTAGACTCCTTAGCTCATTTTGTCGGTGATTTATTCGACACATGAGAGGTAGGCAGCTTGGCTGCTCCTGAGTTCTAGTTAAGGCTGATTAAGCCTTCTCATTCGATCAAATTGGACCACCCAAGGGCGGGTTAAGCCCTCAAGCATCGTTCGTTACGTCAATCACATGCCTGTCGTCTTGGTTGTTTCCAGTCCACCCTCACGCATCCCCCGGGGGGGGGGGGGGGTCCGGGACTTGGGAACCCGGATGTTCGTTTATGGCTGGGGGTGTGGAGCTCATGTCACAAAGTCGTCTGTTGCCAAGGAGCAACCGGCGGTTGTCTGGTGCCGAGAGGGGAATCACCCCTGCACTCTCGATCGTGCAACACTACAATCTTTGTAGTCCTTGCCCAGAGTTCCACAGGTCCTTTACCTGGCTTGCCGTTTTCTGTCCTTGCGACAGTCGAGCTAGGCTGCCGCTGAACGAACACACTGGCTTCTCTTTCGAGACAACTATTGGCTTTAACTAAGCTCACCAAAAGCCGACCCAGTCCGGATCCTTGAAGGGAGGTCCGTGAGTGTGGAGACTGGTACCTTCCATGACGATGATGAACAACGCCAGTTGTCAGACGATTGACCATCTATAGGCGCAGACCCTTTGCGGGCCGCGGCCTCAGGATGGTCGCGCGTCTCTGATGAGTCCCAGTAGGACGAAACAACGAAAGGATTGAGATGTTAACGGAAGAAGACAGGGCATACCGTTGTTAGCAGTGAGTCTAAAACCTCCGTAAACTGCCATTCCCCACTGACAAGGTGAGGGGACAGCGGGTAATAGACGAAGGGGTGCACAGCGTGCAAACCCCGGACGCTCGATGGCGTGGAGAGCTACCAATAAACGAATCGTTTACCGATAGGTACGTCCATCGGGTTTGTGATGGTACCATGGCTAGCCTGTCATTTAATTTGATGTTAACATTCCTTGCCTCACTTAAAATGAAATGTGAGGTCATCCTTGTTTCTGATTCTGGGTGCTCGTCAGTGATCTGGCTTGGCAATGTGACACGTTCGATGTCCAGTTATGACATTAAGTGTAATATATATGACTGGGAGTATAAGAACTTATACTCCTAGGCGTATAAATACATTATATTAAAATATCTGTTTTGATAGATGCCAAAAAGTATATACAGTGAAATATATTAAAAATTCAATCTTGTTATCTTCATTAAAAAATTCGTTTTCTTTTATTGTTTTATCTCGAATAATATGATGCACGTTTGAAGAAAAAATAGTGTATTCGGAGAATGAGATACTTTATGTGCTTCACATGGATTGTCTGACTCACTACGTTCGTCAGACAAACTTTCCACGCTCAGCACATAAAGTATCTCTTATTCTACTAATATCATAATGTACTATTATTTGCAAAACTTAGACAAGGTAATCCCTTTTCACATCATATATTTAATATATGAAGTGAAAACAGATTACCTTTTTGTATTATTTAAAAAATCCTGATATGTTGCGGAATACGTTTGTCACCTTAAATACAAAAAAATATAACGGGTGTTTTAGGAGGAATGCTCACCCACATAACTTTTTATTATTTAAATTACAAAAATAAAATTTGGTTGGTATTTTATTATTTGGCATTTTATGACATCACGGATGTCATTTTCTCACTTCCGGTTTAACACAAAGATCCACTTGGATAAAAAAAAGGTTGAAGGTTGTTGAAGAAAACAGCCCAAATGATTTTAGAAAATATCTTCGATTGGATTGTGGAACATTTTAATATTTTTTAAACTTATTGGAACCACATTTGACAAAACAAGGTGCCATAATGAGAACTGCAATTCCAGCAGATCAACGATTAATAGCAACTTTAAGATGTTTGGATACGGGAATGTCTTATGAAGATCTTAAATTTTCTATTACAATTTCTCTTTATGATTGGATAACTTCTTCATCAACTTTAAATATTCTTCTTCTCTTCTACGCCTCTCTTTATTAATTAAAATTGAGTCCGACAACATCATGGCAAGGTCAAATGTTTGATGTTTTAAGGGTGCCATTTTGTCCCAATATACTTCTTTTTCACGTCGAGCGTTCACTAAGCTATATTGGCTAATTAGCACAGGGTAAAGAACCCGCCACTATAGCCTAAATTTAAACTCTGAATTTGGCATAATATAAAGGCTCCTTTACTCACAAGATGACGTCACAGGCTCTGAAAATCATACAATGTAATTCTTGTTTTATCCTTAATATATAAATTAATATAACTTCCTCATTGTTTACAGTTTAGTTTTAAAAATGTCACGTTGTAGAAAATAATCCATACAAATTAATAAAAAAAAAGATCGCATAGAGTGTCAAAAAACAACAACAATAACAATAGCAAGCAATTTGATCGAAGAGAATAAGGCTAATATCGCCTTAACCAGCACTCAGGATCCAGTAAAACAAATTGTCATCCTCCCAGGTGTCGAATAAATTACCGACATCACCGGGCTAAGGAGTCTGGAGGACCAATTATGATATTGGACATCGTACGCGTCACATTGCCAAGCAAAGACACAGATGAGTCGCCCGAGAACGGCGCAAACGTCTGATCAACAACTATGATATTAACTGACAGTCCTGACATGACACAGGCACTTTAACCAACGTCCACCTCAAGGCGTGAAAAACCTTATACGAGGCAGACCACCTCATCGGAGATGGGAGGAATACCTCCCACCAACAAGGGGCCCTGTATTGTCAATGTCAAGAGCGTCCGGAGTTTCCACGCTGTGGACCCCTTCGTCTATTCCTCAGTGCACCGCGGCCTAACAACCGGGTCGGAGGGTTATGCCGTTCCCCAAATACTGAAGCGTTCAATGTCTTTCCATAGTCCATGATCAGCCATCTCGTCCTACTGGGACTGATCAGAGACGCGCGACACCTGAGGCCGCGACTTGCAAAAAGTCTGCGCCTATGGTTGTCAATCGTCTGACGTCTTATATGATGATGATGATATCCAATATCATAATTGGTCCTCCAGACTCCTTAGCCCGGTGATGTCGGTGATTTATTCGACACCTGGGAGGATGACAGTTTGTTTCACTGGATCCTGAGTTCTGGTTAAGGCGATATTAGCCTTATTCTCTTCGATCAAATTGTACACCCAAGGGCGGGTTAAGTCCTCAAGCATCGTTCGTTACGTCAATCACTTGCCCGTCGTCTTGGTTGTGGTCCCACCCTCGCGCATCCCCGTTGGGGGTCCGGGACTTGGGAACCCGGATGTTCGTTTATGGGAGGTTTTAGTAGAGCTCATGTACTGAGTTCGTCTATTGCCAAGGAGCAACTGGAGGTCGTCTGGTGCCGAGAGGGGAATCACCCCTGCTCTCTCGAACGTGCGACACTGCAATCTTTGCAGTCCCCGCCCAGTTTCTCTCCAGCTCTTTAGCTGGCTCACCGTTTTTTGTCCTTGCGACAGGCGAGCTAGGCTGCCGCTGAGCAAACGATCCGAATATGATCAACTATTGGCTTTACTAGGAGATTATGCTTGCTCATTCAATAGCCAACCCTGCCTAGACCCTTAAAGGGAGGTCCGCGGCGGTGGAGACCAAAATTCCTTCGACGATGATGGATAACGCAATAGCACACAGACGTCAGACGATTGACAGCCATAGGCGCAGACTTTTTGCAAGTCGCGGCCTCAGGTGTCGCGCGTCTCTGATGAGTCCCAGTAGGACGAGACGGCTGATCATGGACTATGCAAAGACAGTGAACGCTTCAGTATTTGGGGAACGGCATAACCCTCCGACCCGGTTGTTAGGCCGCGGTGCACTGAGGAATAGACGAAGGGGTCCACAGCGTGGAAATTCCGGACGCTCTTGACATTGACAATACAGGGCCCCTTGTTGGTGGGAGGTATTCCTCCCATCTCCGATGAGGTGGTCTGCCTCGTATAAGGTTTTTCACGCCTTGAGGTGGACGTTGGTTAAAGTGCCTGTGTCATGTCATGACTGTCAGTTAATATCATAGTTGTTGATCAGACGTTTGCGCCGTTCTCGGGCGACTCATCTGTGCCTTTGCTTGGCAATGTGACGCGTACAATGTCCAATATCAATAGCAATTAATAGGTCATGCGTCAACATAAGGTATGTTTTAAGAAAGGAAACTAAGATTAAAACGCTTACCAACAAACTTGATGATTGAGCGTAAAACATACAAAAACCGAACGGTAAAGAATACAGCAGCAGCGAAAATGCTTCAGTTAATGTATAAAGGATCGTTCACATTCCATGTCACAAAACACCGTGATAAACGGCGCGACCCACACCTTACACCACTGCGGTGGTCGAACTTGCATTACCCGCTGTGACTGAGTGTTATTTTGACAACACCGTCTGCAGTGTTTTAATCGTTCACCGGCACCTTAGCTACATGTTTTTTGTTATCTGTTCGATTATTGTGCTGAGTTTGACTGTTGTTTTGGCATACTTTTGTCAGTTATATTTATAGAACAATAGAAATTACACCGCGCCCTATACCAAAGTACCAAATCAGGTTCGAATCATTTACCAATATTGAGTATGAAATGGTTCGTGATGCGAGGACTACAAAAGCAAGCAAATGCGGTGTGTGCCAAAAAAGAGAGGAGTAAATTCAGCTTTTTAAAAATATTATGAATTTAAAAGAATTGTTGATATTTGCAACGAAAGTACCTACTCCCAATGGTCTAGAAAAAAATTTCATACTTTCCTATGCGCAGGCTTAGAGAGGTGGTGAAGGAGTTTATTATTAAGTGAGATTTTTTTTTGAAAATGGAAGTGAACAGTAGGGGACAGCATAGGACTTATAGGATACAATCCTGTTTTCTCGAAAACGGCACGGGGAGGAGATAAGCCCTGTACAAGCTCCAAACAATTGATTTCACATAAAAGGAATACAAATATTTGCCTAATACACCTTCCGAAAAATTTACGCAAAGCGAAATCAGATCAAGCAAGAACGAAACTGCTATAAGAACGCTCCAGTTAGCAAAAATACCATAAGTCAGTGGACCGCCACCTGGATCAGAAAAACGGGTCTAGATGTATAAAACGTGAAAACTACAAGCCATTCTTTACACACAACAGCTAGCCGTTTCAAAACTAGCCATGCAAGATGTTGGCGAGCAGCAGCTTATAAAAAACACGAAACATTCTAACACACAACCAATTTCTTCATATCTTTAAACGGATGAGGAATTCTGGAATACCATAAGCTTTTCATTCAACAAATGAGACTAAATGAAATGGATGCCCAACCTAGTGGCTCCAAAGTGCCGAAACCAACCTCGGAAGATTCTTTGAACTTAAATAGTAATTAGTATAACCGTGTTAATAATAATATTTATAGAATTTGATTTATTCGAGTAATTTCCTTTCTTAATTACATTCGTGCATAAATTGTTATGCAATGAGAATTGTCTGAGATAATTTTCAAGCACTCGTGTAATTACCCCCCAAAATTTCCTATCCTGCATAAAATTCCTCTATATTCCTACCTTTCGAGAACTTTTCAGCTCCTTTTATTTTTTCGATGCAACTTTTTAAAACACACTTTACTTATTCAAATAGATTAGAATAATACATTGTGTGCCGATGGCATAATAATCGATTCCAGTTTACTTAACGTTTCTTTTAGGCCCGCCTTTCCTCTGCTGGGCTTTAAAGACTTTAGAAGTTCTGCCTCAACATCAATTTAAAGAACACATTATGGATGATTTTTTCTATTTTAAAATGGAATGCATATTAAATAATACAGTTTGTACCTTTATATTTGACTCGACGAAGGTCAGCTTGCTGATTGCTTAACCGAGCATGTATGATACATTTACAAAAATTTTAGTTTTACAAAGACACAATTTCTAAGTTATATTACCTAGTCTAGTTAAGACAGAAACTTAAATATTGGCAACTTAAACTAATGATATACTTACATAATATTGATCTTAGACATATTCAAGCATAATTACCCAGCAAAAAACTGCGATAATTGGTCCTAAAGGAGTTTAAACTTAGGTTGACAAATTTGGTACATAAGTATATCAGTATTAAAGATTTTAGGATCTATATAAGAAAAACTGCGTTGAAAGAAGGCAGTACGGTGTTTCGGTACATTTAAAAGATTAATATAACGGGTTGTACGATTGTGTGTAGAATGCCGGAAATGAAGTTTTTCACGTAGTTGTTGGGGTACACCACTCACAAGCAGACGATACCAAAAACAAGAAAAATATAGTCTTGGTCGATCGATTATTTTAAGCCATTTTAGCTCAGGCAATTTATAGCTGACATGTTCTCTTGCACGCAGTTCATAAACAAAGCGAATGCAAGAGATCTGAACCTTTTGCTTGCTTGTGAAAAATACGATTTTTAAATAACTGTACCTACCTGACTTCTAAACCGAAGCTTGCTATCAAAAATGACCCCCAAATTTTTATATTCCTGCACAACGGGTAATACTATATCGGCCATAACTACATTCATGTTGTCTGTTGCCAGTGGCAAATCCAGGGGGGACTATGGGGCTGCAGCTCCCCCCTCAGAACTAAACATTTTTTTTAAATCGCTATATATTAAGAGAACATCTTTGTTCACTCCAGTAAAATTTGGAGACGTCACGACGATACAATTTTTTTTTTACCTCAGCCCCCCCCCCCCAGAACAAAATCCTGGATTCGCCACTGTCTGCTGCCCATTGGCTATCAGGTCCAAAAAATTATTGAAGATTTTTTAGGATTTAACTTTAGACCATTGCTTTGAGAGTAGTTACAAATCGATCTTAGGCATTGAGTAAGATTACTCTTTGCCTCAACAGCAGTGGCTTTACTAAAACTGGTGCGCAGTTACGTGTCATCGGCATATCTCTCCAAATCGCAACCTTGCAAGTCGTTAATATCGATTGTATAAATCACGAAAAGTAGCGGCCCCAAGATCGAACCCTGTGGTACACCCATATGGCAGAGGCGGATCGACGGCCTTCCAAAAACACGAATTGGGATCTATTTGTCAAATAGTCTTTAAAGAAATTTACCGAAGATTCCGAGAAACCAAATGAGCAAAGCTTAGCACATAAAAGCCGATGGTTAAGTGTATTGAATGCTTTACTATAGTCAAGCAATACCATATTATCTATATTATGCAAAAAAATGTTATGTACCGGATGTGCAACTAAAAGGGGAGGCCAGCTATATCTTGAGAACCATTAATCGTATAGCTTTCGGATATTTTTTTATATGGAAAGTGACCAAGATAAATTACTGTAAAGTTTCTAAGATTCCCGCTAGTTAAAATGATAATTTACCCAATATTTATGAGCTTTTTAAAATGTCATTTTCAAATAAAGTAGTTGTTGCAAGAGTATATTATGTGGTAGTGTACCTATGCTCTCTAATAATATAACTGATGGTATTCCGTATAATGCCCGATTCAATAGAGATTATTCTAATGCTGACATAAGGAGTGACTAGAATATATGCTTAAATATCTGTTTCATGGTTGGAGACAATGATTTTTTTTTTAAAGATAAAAGAGTTTTGGACTTGCATTGTCTTTATTAGTTTCACATCACAACGTTTCAACTACATTACACTAGTCATGCGTCACAGCACCTGCCTAGTATAAATAGAGCTGTAGTTACCGTACTTATTCAGTATTCACCTGAAGACGACTGGAGATACTTACCAGTTGAAACGTTGTGATGTACAACAAAAAATGAAGACAGTGCTAGTCCAAAACTCTTCTATGATTCAAGAAACATCATTGTCTCCAACCTTCAAACAGACAATATAATTAATAAATATCTTTATGACACTCTGTTGAGTGTTATGCCTGGGTTGACTAAAGAAATTTATATATTATTTCTTTAGCTTCATATCTTCACCTTGTTTTAAACTCTATTACACGTCTTAATAATTTATTATTAAGAGTGAGGTCTAGTGACGCATTCGTCATTTCGTTTTTTGATCAATATTTCGTTACTTTTCCCTTTTATCAAAAAATTAGCCAAATTCCGATATTGAAGCTTAATTATCTACAGTTTAAAGTTAAAAAAGTTTAAATTTATAAAGGCTGAAGGACTTCGGTCGATGGTCATTTAAATTGTATTTTTGTAATGAAGTACAGTTTAATAAAGAACATTAAGTAAGTAAGTATAAAGTAATAAAAGCAGAAAAAGAAAAATGGACAAATTTCACAATTTTTCGAGTTCTGCTTTTATAAATTCATTAATTCAAAAAAGTTCAAAGGTGTAGATAATTGCTACTCAAGGACGGTTCTTTGGCCCCTTTTTGAATAAAGTTAAAAGGATGAGAAATATTGATTTAAAAATTAAATGGCGAATGCATCACTAGACTTCACGCTTAACAGAATTATCACTTGCAAATATTATTGGGTATTTATATTTTGGGTACCTGTTGAAGAAACTAGTATATAATATATAATATTCATGATAGAACTCGCGAGATTCTGGCCCAATCACGTGATATGAATGACATGCTGGTTAATTTTAGTGTATTATGTTGGTATGACTTGACGTAAATTACAGGATCGAACTTTGAAATTACAAATTTTTAATATGTAAAATGTATGTTTAAACTTTAAACGAATACTATTCTTAAAGCCACTAATAGTTATTGTTGTCATGGTAAACAAGATTGCAATAGGATGAAGGTAAAAAGTTGCAAAACAGATTAGGAAATGTCAGCTTCTTTTATTCGCCTATATCCCTTGTGTTCTTTCCTCGTTTGGACATAGGTAATTATAACACAGATAGTAGATTATATGCTTACCGGTCGACACAGTGGTAAATAGAAAAAGTCGTGGAAGCTATTTGAGTAAAACGTACAATAAAAATGTTAATCTAATATTTATATACTAATGTGTTGTTATATAATATATCTAATATTGACATAGGCGTAGTTCGGGGGGTGCTTAGCCCCTAAATCTAGCACCCTCAAAAAAAACACAATCTATTGACAAGAAAAAGGTTAAAATGTCAATTTTAAAAAACAGTTTAACAGACCATAATAATAAGATAAAAACATCAGAATTTGTTAAATACCGAAACTTTTAGTTGTACGAAAATAAAAACTAATAATCGCTAAAGGTGAATTATTATTTTACAACATATATAAATCCGTACTAAAATTTTTAGCAATAAAGAAATGCTTCCTAAGATCACACGAAACCACACTAAAATTCAAAACATTTAATTCAGAAATACCGATAATATAAGCTTGTTTCCATTATAAGTGGGACATTCATTATAATTGCGAAATATTTTTTTATTTTAAAGATTTAAGGTTAATAATTGTCTTGCATTTTTTTTAGTTGAAATCGATTTAAAAAAATAAATAAATACTGAAAAACAAAAAAAAAATAAAATAAAAAAAGTTTTGTCCGAAGCGGGGTTCAAATGCGTTATATGACTAAATGAAAGAAATTATTGTAAAGATAAATTGAAACTGTTTAAAAATACCTTCTCAGCAATGGCATCAGCTGCGGTACTAGGCAAATAATAGTTATGATCCATAATTAATTGTTAGTTATAGTCTAAAACAGAATATCATACGTTTATGAATCAAACATTGGCTGAATACGTCTCTGTCAAAATCTGGGGAAATTATGAAAGTCCTAATCAGCCGGCCGAGGTCATATAACTGGATGTCAAATGTCGAAAAACGAGTTCTCTCGTGAGTATTTCTTTATCAGATATTGATATAAACCTATATATATAACTAAAACAAATTTTTATTAAAAAAAAAATCTTTTTGTGGTTGTCAAATGTTGAAACACTGTGTTTTATCATAAATTATATTCATACTAATAACAAACAATATCTATATTGTGTTTTTTTTTATTGTGTACGCCATGTGTGTTCAAATTATTAATATTTTATTTGATGAATTCAAAGTTTTTGTTATATAAAATAAAAATGTTTCTTATTTAGGAAATTTAATTAGTTTTTTAATTGGTCAATATTTTAATTTAATAAAAAAATATCTATTAAAATATTAATGAATAGAAATGTATATTAATAAAATGCTGATTGTGTTTTAAATAAAATGAATGTGGCGTTATTTATATAAAATATGGATTACAATATAAATATTTTGTGAAATAAATAATAGAGTTATCTATAAAGACCATTTTTAACTAAATCTATATTATTTTGTTAAAAAGTTTTAACAATAGCTGACCAAAATGCTACAAAAGAGTACAAATAGTAAGAAAATTATTTAACTGTTATTTAATTAACTGAATATTCTATACTCTTTATTTGGCTTTAATAATAAATATTCTATTAAATAAAAGTATAAATTTTAAATAAAATCATTATTGTGGGTAGAAATCGGGTTGACGAGTAAAGACGATATTTCAGTTAAAAGTAGTTTGTACAACAAGAGTGGATATGATGTCCGTATCGTACAAGAAAATAAATTGAACACAACGCCGTAAGCGGAAAGCTCAAACTTGCGAGCGCAATATAGACAATCCATTCGAGTTGTTCTACGACTCAACTTCCGAACTTCATACTAAGCAGGGGCGGTTCTACGGGGGGGGGGGGGGGGGGGGCTTGGGGGGGCCCAGGACCCCCAACATTTCTGAAAAAAACCATAAAATTTATGCCACTGATAAAAAAAAATTCCGGGTGCTTTATTATTTACATAATTTGATACAATTTGAGCATGATCCTAAAAAATTTGGGGCTGTGGCGTTATTTGCTTGTGAAGGCTACCAAAAATTGTGGCGCCCAGTGGCGTATATAAGGGGGGGGGGGGGGGGGGGGCTGCCGGGCTGCATTTTCATCTCACGCATGGACTCCTCATTTAAATCTTTAAATAATGTATTCTTGGCTTAGATTACAAAGGTCTTGTAGGAAACGTTTAGCTTTTAAACTTTTCCTTCTAAAAGTCATGTTTTATATAGAGATTAGGTTTTCACACGCATATCGTTTTAGTTATTGATTTTTGATGCAATTTTAAAGGAAAACGAGTAAAAAGAATAATATTTTATAGAATTTTTCTATTATATACTTGTCTGTTTCGTTTTCCCTTTTTTGGAGCTATTTTAAATTAACAAAAATATAACCCAATGCAATAAAATATTTTTACAACAAAAACAATTAAGTAGGTATTTATTTCTTAAGAGAAAAATTAAGGTAAACATTTCAATTGAAACAATTTTTATGGAAGAAGTGTGATAATTTATAATAAAAAAAATAGTGCGGGATGAAATGAGAATGCTTTATTAGGAATATAAATATACGGCACTTAAGAAGGAGTATTTCCAAATCTAAGCATTTGCACCAAAAACTGCCCTTAGATCTACGCTCCTAAAACACATGATTTCTAAAAAAATCATCAATTTTGGTGTGGTGAGCGATATTTACTTTTTCTTAATCATGAAAAACCGAGCCCGGAAAACGCTGGTTAGAGTCATACATACGTCTTATGTTAAAATTTTGAATTGATACCAATATTCATATTTTTCACAATTATAAAATACGTTTTTTTTTAAATAAAGAGCCAGCTAGGAATATCAAAAAAAAAACATTAAAAAAAAAATTTAATCCAACCATGCAAAGGGGGAGAGGTAATAATTTAATTTTCGAAATTTGATAGTAGTTAGGTGAATTTTAAACGATCTTTGGGCGTGGCCCCGAAAATTTTTCGCCTGCGGCGCTTTTCCGTCTTCGTCGCTAGGTACAATACCATTTAGTCCACACTATAGTCCCGACTATCCCTCTCTCCAGAAAAAAAATGTCCTACTTACGCCCACCGAGCCCCCCCCCCCCCACCGAGCATATTTTCTGGCTACGCCAATGTGGTGCCCCCCCAATATTTTGGGTCTAGAACCGCCCCTGATACTAAGAATTTTAAAAAATTATTTAAATAAGGCTTGTGAGGAAGATAAGAATTAAAAATTCATTAAAAACTCATTTCGTTGACAAATTTAATCCATGGACCAAATTACACTGTAACATATTTATACATTTTGGTATTTTGTTATATTCACATTAAATCACTTTAAATATATCTATCTTTCTTACATTCGGCATTCTGTAGATAAATAGATAAAGGGCGATATACATATTTATTAGTAAAAATGACCAATAGTATTGAAGGCACAAAAAAAAAGAGTTTCTTCCAATTTTTTTCTTCTTGCGTAAGAATTATAACTTTAAAAGTACGACGAAATAGTTGTAGAATTCGTTTTAAACAGTTAAAACCGGCTTTTGTGCATTAATATGAACGTTCGCTATGGTAAAGTTTTTGAAAATAACCGCGACGAACTAGTAACACTGTTAACGTGGAAAGAGAAGTGGCAATTTGTAGAAATAACATAACCTTAATTAAGGAATTAAATTAATTTTTTTATAGAAATCTTATAATTTCATCTGTTTTATCGGGTATTATGGACTCATCTTCATGTTCCATTATATCTGGTGCGTATGATAAAAATTTTAAGATTGATTGGGGTTGATCCCCTTTCAAAATATATTAGAACATATCGCGGTGGACAAATATTTGCATGGCAAAGAATCAACCAAGGTTAGTAAAGTACGTTAATTTTTTAGGTATATAGTACATTTTATGTATTAAATATTGTAGTAATTGTCTAGAAATTAGTGAAAAACTGGATATTTATGAAATAAGAAAAAAACATCTTTAGTTCGGTCAGAAAATAACAATAGTTCACTAGAAATATGTTTTGGTATTAATTTAAGTATTATAGCTTCAATTTTCGCTCTATTTCGAGCGCTCTTTAGGAATAAATTATTTGTGCATAAACTCTGGGATAAAGGTTTTGATTAAAAAAGAATAAAATTTATCTGACAGATTTGCTTATTTTTAAAGATATTCTTAACATCACTTCTGTCAAGTGTCAGAAAACGACTCGTAAAATTTACATGTAAATTTGGTTTATTTGTAATTGACCACTGTGATTGGTCAGTTTATTATCCTAATTAGGATGGATATGAAATTATATCCGTTCAGTTAACCGGAGTAGTCCAGTTTTCCAATCACTTAAGTCTAAAGGAAACAGCTAATGTTCATGTGGGAGTAGAAGAAATTTGTTAAGAAAATTCCAATATTTTCACTCCGTCTCTGTGCTAAAAAAAACTATCAATACTGCTTTCTACTTTAAACATATAATGTAGCCTTATTTAGTATAGAAAGTAGTTTTAACTTACAAGTAAAGTTTTTCGTTTGATTTAGTTGTTTAGGAAACTATTAATTAGTAACTTTATTTTTAAGCTTGTAAAAAGCTGTAAAAGTTTTTCTACAAACTATAACACGAGTTTTTCCAAGAAAATAGCGTTTAATCTTTTGCTCAAAGATTATTATTTTTTTTGTTGGCAACCGCATAACAAATTTTAATAAAATTCTGACTGTAACTCTCTCATTAGTAATTTTTCGCATATTCAAGCTGTAAAAGCCAGGTCAATTTTTAAATTTTATTTTCAAAAATTAATTTTATGCTCTGAGGTCATATAAGTGAAAAACTTCTTGTGTCATTTATCATGTTAGACATGTTGTCTGGTCGCTAAAGTATTACTTGTTTTAAAACGCATGTACAGTATGTCCGCGGATAGAGATCAGCAGTGAATCAATGTAATAAAATTTCATTTTTCGAAAAAAAAAAGTTTTTGGTAAGCTGCTATAAAAAAATTGTTGACTTGTTTATACTAAATATACTTGTTTATATTAAATCTGGTCATGAATAAACTACCCATATTTTTTATTTTAGGGCCAAATGATGAGCATAAAAAATATTTCAAATTTCAGCCGTTTGTTATTTCTATGGCATAGAAAGAATCAAATGTGATTTAAATTTAAAAGCCGAATATAAAATAGATAAATTAAACTACCAACAAAGCCGTACTAATCTTAACACAATTCTAAACCTGAAACATCGATGTAGTTGCACGTATTTGTAAATATTGAATTTTCACAGAACAATGTTGTACCCTGCAAACATAGGACTTTATGTAGAATAAACCAGATGCAGAATAGATCAATTCTATGCTACTAGTAGGACAATAATTATGCCAACCCAATCTCATGTTGTGTTGAAATGACAAATACGCTAGCTGGTATACATTTTTTATAATTTAAAAAATAGATACACATAAAAGTATTAGAAGCCAAGGGACCGTATTTTGGTAAAAACCCTAAGCTACGTTATGCCAAAAAAAAATTGATAACTAATCGTTACAAAAATGGTGGACAGTTTCTAAATGTCAAATTTCACTTGTTTTTTTCTATGAACTGACTTGTATTGTATCTCACTTATTCTTTGTTAAATTCTAGAAGGCCATGTTTAAACAGTAATTAACGACCTAGACAACTTTGATAGTGACATGTGGATAAAAAGTAAATATTTTCCAAGAGAATTTTTGGACGCGTTTTCTTTATCTTACGCATTTCTACAACCCGACATACATTTTAAAATAAACACACCTAATGCACCTCGCTACTTTCCAATAATACTAATGGTTTTGCTCAAGTGGCCTGGAACTCATAAATATTAGTACAATGCTATCTAAAGAATTACATTTTCTGTAAGGACTTGGGTATAACTGCTGAAATTCATTTAAAAGTTTTAAAGCAAACACTTTTCTCTAGATAAATATGTGCAATCTATTTTCTCTAAAACAGCAAACATTTCTAATTAAACCATTTTACACGAGAGTTTAAACCCACAAAAGAATAAGAGTTGTTTCGTGCTCTTTTAGTTTGTTAGATTATTAATTGGAAAACAAAAATTCTATAAAGAAATAAAAAAAATTCAACAAGAATACAAAATAGTAGGCAAGAGAAAGAAAGTCTTTTAGAGGCAGGCGGACAAAGTGGTGCATCTATCTTTTGTATTAACGTACACAGGGACGCCAAAGGAAATGGGTTCCCTGGGGCACAGATAGACAATGATAGGCCGTTTCATCCTTATTAGGACTCATCAGAAAGCCAATACCCGTACACTGTCCTTATAAAAATCTTTATACAGCTTATAAAGAAAAATGCTAACATGCAACAGGGGACAAAAGAAAAACTACCTGAGACAGTAAAATTCATTTGGCTGTAATTTCTTTGCTGTCGTAATAAAGTCACTTTATAAAGAATGATCACTTCGCTCAAGTAAACAAAAATGTTGCATTAGCAAAGTAACTGACCATCGGTTATTAAGAGACTTTACTAGAACAATAAAGATACTTTTCTACGCCATCCGCAGCGTTTTCGAAAAAAGATTTTTTTTCAATATCAGTATAACATTTTGCTATATTGAAAAGATTTTTTTTATTTATTTCAAGAAAGTTGCTTTGCTGGGTCAGACTGTACCTACTTACTTCAGGAACTCTTTTTTAGCTAAGGTAGCAACTAAGCATTGCTATAATAGTAAAGTGGTTTATTATGACAGTACCACTTATTTGCTATAATATGTGGGGTGGCCCAAAAAAGAAATCGTATATTGTGTTGAATTTTTAATATACTCTGGAGTACTTATTATGCTTAATATCACATTTATAAACCAAGTTTGTTTACTTTGGGTACGTAAGTTTTAAAAAATTTTGATTTATTTAAAATTGTGTTATTAAAAATAATATTTTCCATGCTATATCAAAAATTTAACATAGTATAAAGCTTATTATTCGGGTAACTTCATCATATTTTACATCATGCAACTTCCCACGTCTGAATAGGTTGTCAAAGATTTGAAACTACAAAAAAAATTATTTTTCTTTTTATTATTTAATACAATAGAAAACAACACTTCATAACAAAAAATAGCTACAGTTTTAGCTGCTTAAAAAAACAATAATATTTTACTGCTTTTTTCGTTGAGTGGTTAAAACATATCTTAATAAAAAATATCTGCTCACTTTAATTTTAAACAAATATCCAAAAAACATTTTTCTGCATCTAGCCTGAATATTAGATAAAATAATAACTACGTTGTATTTTATTTAGAAAAATAAAGTATTTTACTTTTTCGATATTTCTTAAAATTTTCTTTTTAAATATTATACCGTGTTTAAAACTTTGGTAAGTTGTCTTTTAGTTTAAGGACTTTTATTATGAATAGCATTTGCTAAAGAATTACTCATTTTCCTTTCTCTAAAACTTGACTAGCACAAAAATTATTATTAAATAACCAACAGTTAAACTTAGCACATAACATAAAAAAATCAAACATAAAACTAAAATAACTTTGGTCTTTTAACCCTGATATCAAAAATCTACACTGTCATTGATGTCACAATCCAATAAAGCACTGCACAGTGCACACTGGAAACATTTTTGAGCCAAGACAATTTTTATTGGAAAAAATTAAACAAATGTCGAGTCGTAATGGTCACCAACAATAGCCACCGATGCGACGATTTTACTTTATAAAGGAACGAGCATCTAAATATCTGAAATACAATGAATGAAGACCTGAAGACATGAAGTCCTGGAGACAGGAACTGGACGACTGGTGCGCAATATAAAAATTGGCCCAATCAGACTGAATTTGTCACCACGAAATAATCCGATTCGAACCAAACAGTTACGAATTTCCCAATTCCAACAAAAAATTTTGCTACCCCTTTAAAAACACTTTAAAGCGTTAGAAAAGATTTCTTTATAAAGATTTTTTTCAAAAGCAGCAACCTGAATTACTTCCTCAGCAAAGCCAATAGTAGTCCTAGAAAATAATTTTTTATAAAGACTTACTTAGCTGTTATCATAATGTAACTTTTATATAATAGCAAAGGTTTTTGTAACGGGTATAAAGAGTTTTCAGGTAAATTGTTTCTTTTGCAATAAGAAATTCATTTTGCTATCGTAGGTTAAAAATTTAATATTACAACCAAAATATTCTTAGCAAAGAATTTCTTGCACACCAGTTGTACAATATATTTTTTCCTACTATCACAGGAATATTTACTGTTTCCTTGATACTAAATTGATCGAATAAGTGAGCTACGCCGGATATAATTTCATATCCATCCTAGTTAGGATATTAAACTGACCAATCTCAGTGGTCAATTACAAAGAGACCAAATTTACACTTTGTGAATTTTATGCGTCGTTTTATGACACTTAAGAAAAGTGAGGTTGGGAATATATCAAATTTGTTATTTTTTATATTTGAATCAAAACAAAACATTTATCCCAGAACCGAAAGAGTATACGAAATGGTGCAAAAATTGAAGATATAAAAACAGAATATATTTTTATCGAACTATTGTTAAGTATTTTCTGACCGATTTAAAGATTTCTGCATAAATGCACTTCCTCTTTACAAAAATCTTCAGTTTTCCACTCATTTATAGACAATTACTACAAGACTTAATGCATAAAATGTATTTATATCCCTACCCCTACGAGATAAACATTTCTACTTGCCTTGTTGGTTTTTTTCCATGCATATATTTGTCTACCACGATATTTTCTGATATATTTTGAACGTGGCTCCACCCCAATCGACCTTAAAACTTGAATTATACGCAACAGATACGGAAAAACTGGTAAAACCTTCTTAGATGGTGGAAAATAAAGATGAGTACATAAAACCAGATAAAACGGATAAAATTAAAAGATTTCTGGAAAAAAATTAATTCCACTTTTTAAGGTTATATTTCGCTTGATTTCGCTTTGTTCTGTCGACCACATCACTACAGAAATATCACTTTTCTTTCTTCGTTTAGAGTGTTACTACATCAAATTGGTCATGGTTTAAAAAAAAACGTTGTTCATTCTTATGAATAAATATATAGGTTTTGGTTTGTCATTCTGCAAAAAACCGAATGTGAGAAATATACATAGATATATTCAAAGTGATTTTGTGTAAATATAAGAAATGACCCAAATCTACAAATATGTTACAGTTTAATTTGGTCCATGGTTGTGCCAACGAAATAAATTTTTCTTCAATTGTTTTTATTATCTCTTTCACAAGTTTACGGCCATTTAAAAACACAAGTTATAATTCCTAATTTAAAGGGGGTGAGCGCCAAAAATTAAAGTTTTAGTATACAAAAATCTAAGAATAACGGTCAAACCTCGTCATTCTACGACTAACCATTGCTGAGATATATCGGGTTAAAGTTTTACGCGTCGATTGCGTGACGTCACAAAAGCTTCGGCTAACGGCGCTCTGTACCGGGGATAAAATTTGTCGACAATAAGCTTTGTGTTAAGGTATGGTTGGATATCAGGCACATTTTAAAAATATTTTGAATTATACAGGGTGCGCCCAAAGAGTAGGGTGTCAAAAAAGTAAACTTTTTTAAATGGGACACCCTATAGGTATATTGTATTATTTTCTGATTTATCACAAAATTCTACGCTTATTTTGTAAATGTCATGTCTAAATTCAATAGTTTTTGAGATATTGACGTTTAAAATATGGCATTTTCAGACTTTGACAGGCTGTAACATTGGAACGGTTCATATTATAGAAAAATGGTTTTCACCTCGCTATCTTAATTTTTTATTCTATTTAGACTATTATTCTTATTTTTTTTTCTTTATTTTTTTAAATAAAGTTGTTTTTTTGGCGCACAACCCCTTTAAATAGTTTTTAAGAAAATGTAGTATGAGGTTCAAAAGTTGAGTCGTAGGAAAAATATACTGTACAACTCGAGTGGATTGTCCATATTAAGGGCGGAAGTTTGAGAACAACGTCTATGGTGTTGTGCTCGGTAGTACTCACTTTGTAGTACAAACGACTATTCTACGAATCAACTTCTGAACTGAACTTTATCAAAATTTAAAACTAAATTATTTAAATCAGGCTGTGCATTTGTGATAAGATAAAGATAGTTAATATAATTGAGAAAAATGTCATTTCGGAGGCAAATCCATGAACCAAAAGACCCCTCACAAAGCATAAGGAAAATGGTTTTCTGCAAATTTTTCTGAAATTATATGATATATATTATAGATTTTGAAATTCTGATTAAAAGTGTCCATGGTCGTAATTTAATCCTAAAAATTACTTTCTGAGGTATGACCTTTTAAAGTTGTCAACTTTTTATTTTTAGGTTTTCTGCATTGTCTGGAGTTTTTACTTGTTTCTTAAATACTATCAACTAAAGCTTTCTTTTAATTGTATAAAAATAAAATATATTACGGGAGCAGGATGTTGCCTAATTTAGAGTGCGTTGGAGTGCAGGGGTGCGAGCAAGAAGGAGCGGATTGTCGCGCCGCCCGTAATGTTTTGTTTTAACACGCGCGTCGGCAGTCATAGGTATTGCGTTGCGATCTTGTGCGGAGCATTTGTTCATTTGTGTTATATGTATATAATTATTTATCGTCTGCTAAAACGTTTCGTTGATACCTACCTACATCAATATGGATCCTAAAAAGCGAAAAGTTGACAGTGAAAACAGGAAGTTTCTGACTGAGTGGGTTGAACAATATTGTTTTACGCTGCCTGATAGGCCTAAAGCGGTTCCGGTCTGCCTCATATGTAACAAAACTGTCGCTATTGTTAAAAGTGCCAATTTAAAGCGACACTACGAAACAGTGCATCAGCAGTTCCACAAAAACTTTCCTCTTGGCAGTGAAGCTCGTAAAGAAAAACTCCAGGCATATCTCACTTCATACAAAAAAAGCACGGCCTTACTAGTTTGCTGCATGAGCGAGCAAGAAAAATCCGCAGAAGCAGCTTTGCGTGTGTGCTGGACACTTAATAAACACCAGAAACCATTTTCAGACTCTGAGATGGTAAAAGAATGTATGTTGGAAGTAGCCACGGCACTTTTTGAAGAGAAAAAGGATGTTGTCGCCGCAATTCAAGGTATTCCATTGTCGGCAAAAAGTAATACAAGAAGAACCGAAATTTTAGCTGCTGACAACAAAAGCAGTTTGTTCGAACTTCTGCAGAAGGCACCTTGCTACGCCATAGCACTTGATGAATCATGTGACATTGTTGATAATGAACAAATTACTATTTTCGTGAGATTTTTTGACGTTGAAAGTAAAGTATTCAGGGAAGAATTGCTAGCAATATTGCCGTTTAAAGGTAAGACTCGGGGAGAAGATTTATTTAAGACTTTTGATAAATTCATAACAAAATCAAATATTAGTTATGATAAAATGGTGTCTTTCAACTGATGGGGCCCCAGCGATAATTGGCAAAGAAAAAGGATTAGTAAAGAGAATCAGGGATAAAAACGCAGGCCTATTATCTTATCAGTGCATTATTCACCAGACAGCCCTTTGTGGAAAACTTAGTACTACTCTGCAAGACGTAATGGACAGCTTGGTTAAATTGATAAATTTTATGAGATCTCGTTCTGCTCTTCAGCACCGACAGTTCAAGGAGTTTCTTTCTGAATGTGATTCGGCGTATTCTGACTTACTGCAACACAACAATATTCGTTGGCTCAGTAAAGGTCAAGTTGTTCAACGTTTCTGGCAAATAAAAGATCAAGTAACCTCTTTCTTGCAAAACTTGGATACGCAGGAAGCAACAAAGCACTTGGAGTTCATAACAAAAGAGCGCAATATGTTAGCTATGGCTTTCCTGAAAGATATTCTGAAATATTTAAATGCGCTCAACACCGAGTTATAAGGAAATGGGAAACTGATATGTGATCTGATACAAAGTGTGTCTGCTTTCCGTCGCAAGTTGGATATCTTTGAAAAAGATATTGCAAGTCAAGAATTTATTCATTTCCCAACAATTCTGGAATATAAAAAGGAGAACTCTGAAGAAGACATTGCAGTGTTTTTAAGGTTTATAACAGATCTTGGGAAGGAATTTGCTGCAAGATTCCAAGACTTTGCAGAGATAGGGAAGTTGTCTCATGTCCTTAAATCGCCTTATGAAGTTGCTGCAACGGCAGAATGGACTGACGTGGCTGCGATGATGTTCAGTCTTTCAAAGCCTGTACTTCAAATGGAGATAATTGACTTGCAAGAAGACATTTCCTTGCAAATGTATAAATCTGCATCCACTGAAGAATTTTGGGGTAAACATGTTTCAGAAAAGTATGCAAATTGCAAAACACTAGCTATCAACCTGGCTACTATGTTTGGTTCCACATATGTATGTGAATCATCTTTTTCAAAAATGAATTTTTTAAAGAGCAAATATCGTTCAAGGTTAACAGACGCCCACCTTGAAGACGCTCTTCGCATTGCCTGTTCCCCACGTGAACCAAACTATAGAAAACTGGCTCAAGATCGCAGGTGTAATTTCTCCCATTAATTTTTAAGAAAACACACATAAATAATGTGTTTTATATAATAATTAGATACTTAAACGAAACAAAATAAATATTTAAAAGTATTAAATATTATGAGTTTTTTTTCTGGACCGCGATAAAAAATTTTAACAGTATCCGGACCCCACTTGAAATTACTTGCCGACCCCTGATCTAGAGTATATCGCTTAATATTTTATTTTTAAAAAAAATTCACCGGAAAACGTAATAAACCCCTTTAAATTTAATATAAGCATACATATAAAGAGCGAAGTTTAGCACTATATAGCTTTATAGCTATGGCTATTCTTACACTTAACTCTAATGATTTTAGAAAATATTCTATTATAAATTTATAGTAGGTACCTATATAAACACTGACACTACATACCTAACATATTTTATTCCTAACGTTATAAATAGATTTAGCTATATAAAACAAATAAAGTTATTAACATTCGAGAAGGTACAGTCCTAGCAAATAGCACATCAACCTTAAGAAAGGTCGATTGCGTAATTCATCAAAAATCATGAATAAAAAAGATAAAAAAGAAAAATCTTCAATCATTACATAATAAGTTTAACATGACAATTCATGAATAACAAGCAAACAAGCAAAAGGCAAAGGTGGAACTTAACGTCAAATTAAATTTATTTTTTATTTTTAGGGAAACATATAAGTTCTATTGTTGATCTAACAAAAGATTTTTTTTACTTTTGCTTTAAATGTATTAATATTTAGATTCCCCTTTAAATCAGTAGGTAACTTATTATACATATTCACAGCCTGATAGCTAAAACCCCGTCGAAACAGCGCAGTAGTATGCCTTGGGATAGTCAGCAACATCCTACCTCGAGTGTTTACACTGTGAACACATTCCCGCGAGATGAGCTTGGTAAGCAGATACAAAGGCGATGAAGTCAACATTATTTTTTTGATGAACACGGCAAAATGCAGCCTTCTCACATTAGCCATCTTTAGCCAACCAAGTTCCAAGAATTGTGGTGTGATGTGGTCGAACTTCCTTATGCCAAAAATAAACCGAACACATGAGTTTTGTACCCTTTGTATCTTACCCTGTTCCAGAAGGTTCAAGAACGGTCCATAAACAAAGTTTCAATAATTAAAACAGGAGAGTACTAAAGAATTTATAAGGACTATGCGGAGTTTTTTTGATAAAATTGACTTATTAACGTACAGCAGTTTTAAACTTAGATATGATTTTTTTTACAATGTATTGACATGTTCTTGAAATTTAAGTTGACTATCCACAACCACTCCCAAAGACTTTACCGCGCTCTTTTTAGGTATTTTTATGTTATTGATACGGAGATCAATGTGATTGTCCAGTCCTTTTGCACCCGCCCTTCCAAAAAGTATCACTGCAGACTTATCTGGATTAAGTTTTAAATTATGTCTATTTGATAATTGGTAGATCTGGCTTAGTTCCCTGTTGACAACATGCCTCATTAAATGGTATTTGTATGGATAGAAACTGTACCTTAACTTTATGTCATCAGCATAGGCATTATATGTGCAAGTCTTAATAGCATTTAAAATATCTGCAGTGTACAATAGAAACAATAAGGGACCCAGAATTGAACCTTGAGGTACTCCAGATATGACAGGCTTGGGCGCTGAAACTAAGTCGCCAGCCATGACCATTTCTGTCCTTCCAGACAAATAAGAATTAACGAAGGCTAAGGACACGTCCGAAAATCCATAATACCGCAACTTTGCACACAGTAATTGGTGGTTAATGGTATCGAACGCCTTGGAAAAATCCAGGAGCACCATAACTGACGCCATTCCAGAGTCCAAGGCCCCCACGACATCATCCAACACGTTAGAAAGTGTGGCAGATGTACTGTGTCCTTTTCTAAAGCCAGATTGATTTTCTGAAATTATTTTTAAATTTGTTATATACTCGTTGACCTGGTCGTAAAAAATTCTTTCCAGGACTTTAGACAATACGGGTAAAAGACTTATTGGACGAAGATCACCATACGCCTCAGGCGCTGCAATCTTAGGTATTGGCTGAATTATGGACATAATAATCGTTTTTTCACAATAATTATTACATACCTATTTTAGATATTAAGAAAGAAAAAGGTTTAAGCGGATCCGAATAAGTAATATTTCTAAATTCTTCTCCAAATTTATCAGCGCCTTGCGAAATTATATCTATATATGTTATTAAAAATATAGCATTCTCTTAAAATGAATCCTGCCGATGTTTATTAATAGATTTCTAAAATCTTTTTAAATTTGACTCTACAGATATTGGAGAATGCGAGAAAGTTATTTTTATTATAAACAAAATATTTCCGAAATTATTTTTACAATAAACTTTAGTAATTATCTTAGAATTTGCATTGGCTTGTATCTTTTTCCTCGATTATTATTCTGCATGAAAGTAACTTCCTCAGAACAGTAAAGCCAGTTTAAAGGAAACTCTTGAAAGTTTAAGTCGTTGTAAAACTCGTGACAATGTTCTTAATTAAATTTAAACAACAAATATAAAAACTTTAACAAAATAGTTTTCCCGAATTGTTATCTTACACCCGTATTCACTGAATGGTTTTAAATTTAAAACTTAAAACCAGTCTAATTTAACGAACTAGTGGCTTAAAACTGAAAAGGTGTGTTATATTAGCTAACTTGTAACGGTCTTGTAACTTTGTTACTTTCTCGCTACGCAAATAAATAGTAAACTAGAAAATTTATTAGAAAATAGTATATTACATAACAAGTGATGAAAGTGATACTTTTCAAACGAGGAGATATTTAGCACGAGGCGTCAGCCGAGTGCGGAAATTCCCCGAGTTTGAGAATAATCACTTTCACACGAGTAATGTACACTATTTTTCCTACGACCACAAAGAATTATTAAAAAAACCTTTGATTTGTAAAAAAAAATTTCAACTCTAGAGTTGAAAAAAATATTTCAACTCTAGAGTGGAAATACAAGGCACACTATTAATTTAAACATATGATGCCAATTTGACGGACCACCCCTATTTATTAAAAAGAACAAATTTTAGAAAGTTGTTTAGTGTTTAACTTATTTATCATGTATTTTCGAATGATTTCGAATTAGAGTGTGAAAATACGCCATCTGAAATTATTATAAAAAATATTAATAATCTACTGAAAAATCTATTACCATTCAAAACAAGCCGCGCTGAAGAAAATGTCATATATTATATTAACAAAAAATGTTTATTGGTAGCCATAGCGTAGTGACTAGAGCTATGGTCTACAGATTGAAAGGTCACAGGTTCAAATACCATCAGGAGTATTTGACTTTTTTTTATAAAAATATTAAATAATTTATAGAATTAGGTATTTTGAATTGAAATCTTCCTTGTTGGATGAATTTTTAAAATTTAATCAAGGAAAGATGCATTAAATATAAATTTAAAAAATTCATCCAACAAGGAAGATTTCAATTCAAAATACCTAATTCTATAAATTGTTTAATGTTTTTATAAAAAAAAGTCAAATACTCCTGACGGGAATTGAACCTGTGACCTTTCGATCTATAGGCCATAGCTCTAGTCTCTACGCTATGGCAACACATAAAATTTTTATGTTTAATATATGACATTTTCTTCAGCAGGGCTTGTTTTGACTGGTAATAGATTTTCTAGTATATTCTTAACTTTTTTATAATTTCAGATGGCGTATTTTCACACTCTAATTCGTAATCAATCGACAAATACATGATAAATAAGTTAGACAATAAACTGCTTTCTAAAATTTATTCTTTTTAATAAATAGGTGTGGTCTGTCAAATTGGCACCATAAAGTTTAAATTAAATAGTGTGCCTTGTATTTCCACTCTAGAGTTGAAATATTTTCTTTCAACACGTGTGTAATATTCGGCGCTTTCGAGCCAAGTTAACCGTGTTTTTTTTTCATTTTCATAGGTGGTCGTAGGAAAACTATTTATCAGGAACATACAAGATGCTGAAAGTTTTTGTGTGAGTATCTATCTGGGAATCTCAAAAATGAAAAAAGATGTGACCAGTGGCGTAGCCAGAAAATATGCTCGGGGAGGCTCAGTGGGCGGAAGCAGAAGGACATTTTTTTTTCTGGAGAGAGGGACGGTCAGGACTACATGTATTTCATGATAATGTTCCCAGCGAAGAAGGTCGAAAAGCGCCGCGAGCGAGAAATTTTCGGGGCCACGCACAAAGTTCGATTAAAATTAATCTAACTACTATCAAATTTCAAAAATTAAATTATTACCTCTCACCCTCTGCATTGTTGGATTAAATTTGTTATTGTAAATGTTTTTTTTCTTTTTTTTTTCATATTCCTAGTTTTCTCTTTATTTTTTAATTTTTTTTATATTTGTGAAAAATATCAATATTGGTGTCAAACCAAGATTGTAACATAATTAAGACGTAGGTATGACCCTAACCAGCGTTTTTCGGGCTCGGTTCATGATTAAAAATAATGTAAATATCGCTCACCACGACTAAAATTGACGATTTTTTCAGAAATCATGTATTTCAGGAGCGTAGATCTAAGAGCAGTTTTTGGTGCAAATGCTTAGGTTTTTAAATACTCCTTTTTTCGTGCCGTTTTGTATATTCATAATAAAGTATTCTCGTTTCTTCCCGCACTATTTTTTTATTATAAATTATCACACTTCTTCCATAAAAATATTTCAATTACAATTTTTACTTTAATTTTTCTCTTTAAAAATAAATACCTAATTGATTTCTTTATTTGTTGTAAAAATATTTTTTTGCATTAGGTTATATTTTTGTTGATTTAAAATAGCTCTAAAAAAGGGAAAACAGAACAGACAAGATAAGTATATAATAGAAAATAATTATTCTTTTTACTCCTTTCCTTTAAAATTGCATTATAAATCCATAACTAAAACGATATGCGTCTGAAATCTTAATCTCTATATAAAACAGGACTTTTAGAAGAAAAAGTTTAAAAACTAAACGTTTCCTACAAGACCTTTGCAATCTAAGCCAAGAATACATTGTTTGAAGATTTAAATTCAGTGTCCAAGCGTAAGACAAAAAATTAGGTTGCAATTAGACTTTTAGACCCGAGCTCCGAGGCTCGGGAGGGGGCTGCAGCCCGGCAGCCCCCCCCCCCCCCCTCCTTATATACGCCACGTGTGTGTGACCACGGTTAATTTAAGACAAAACAAAATCGAAACATGAACAAGTTATAGAAAATAAAAAGTAGAAATAGAAGTTAAACTAATTTTCAGCCATCTCTTTAAAAGATAGGAAAAAATAAAAGAGGAACAAAAGTTTTTGGGAGTACCCGGAATTTTCCAACTTTGGCAACGGCTCATTAATCATCTCAAAATTGCGCAACTTTGCGCCAATTTAACCTTTGCGTATCTCTTACCGGTTACAAGATCCCAATGGTGAGCGTCGTAATTGTAACACCCTGTATATAAAATAGAAATATTTATGACAATAACGTACGCAGTGACGCCCCCAGAAAATAAGTTCGAAGGGGGGGGGGGGGGGGGGGGGGGGTTCAGTGGACATATCTAGGACATTTTTTTTTCTGGAGAGATGAGCAGTTGGGACTTTGGGACTACATGTATTTCATAATTTTCTACTCAGTTAAGAAGACGAACAATCTTCGGGGCCACGCCCAAAGTTCGTTAAAAATCCACCTAACTATTATTCAATTGCGAAATAATACCTCTAACCAACCTATGGTTGAAATAAATTTGGTTTTGTAAATGTTTTTTTTTAAATTTTTTTCTTGCTAATCCTAACTGATTATAAATTTTAAAAAAAACATATTTTAAATTTGTGAAAAATATGAATGTTGTGTTTTAATCCAAATAGGACGTATGTATGACCCTAATCAGCGTTTTTAGCGATTTACGTTTAAAAATAAAGTAAGTATCTTTTATACGCTCACCAAGCCAAAATTGATGATTTTTAAGAAATTATGTATTGTTGGAGCGTAAATTACGAACGTGAAAGCTGTTTTTGTTGCAAATACTTGGGTTTTAAAATATTCCTTCTCATTCCTATTCCGCTTTGTGTAAAGGTTGTTTTGGATTCATAATGAAGCATTCTCGTTTTATCCTACACTATTTTTTTATTTTTACACTTCTTTAATAAAAAAATTGAAAAAAAACTATTTTTCTGTTTTCTTAATTAAAATGTTTACTTTAATTATTATCAAATAAAGATTATCCTTTCCTAACAGCGACACTAGAAATCGCTACACACAATATCTTGCTAGTAGTCACTTGTTTTTGTAAAAATATTTTATTGCATTTGATTATATTTTTGTTGATTTAAAATAGCTCTAAAAAGAGGAAAGGGGACAGAAAAGTATATACCTAATAGAAAAATACTATAAAAAATTATTTCTTTTACTCGTTTTTCTTTAAAATTGTATAACAAACCAAAAACTAAGACGATATGCATCCGAAACCTTAATCTCTATACAAAACATAACTTTTAGAATGGACATTTTCAAAACTAAGCAATTTTGATAAAAACCGCTTTGTAATCTAAGCCACATATTATACATTATTCCTTATAAATCAATTTTGGTGTGGCGAGCGTGTTATCTCAAAAAGAAATCTAGTATATTGTGTGTTGATTTTAGTAAATATTTAAAGTTTTAGATTAAGAGTTCAAGGCATAGGATAAAAAATTAGGTTGCAATTAGACTTTTTTACCTGACATCCTAGATAGGGGTGGGCAGCAGCCCCTCCCCTTGGCTGCGCCACCGAACATATATCGTAGCCGTTCATAGGTATAACGTTTCTCTATTTTTAAGATAAGCAAAAAAATATGACATGATTTTTAACAATTAACTAACCAGCAAGTTTGACTGTGACATAAATGACATTGATAGGCATCAAGTACTCACAATCGAAGCTGCCTGATTAGTAAATTAAAAAGTAAGTAACCGGGACACTGTGATTGTGAGAAAAATATTACTGCCAATGTCATCATATATGTCACAAAAAAATTTTTGTTCTCGATCAACAAAGTAGTATTTCGCACCCTAGATACAAAAATAACTATTATCAACATAATAAGTAACCCCTTTCTTGCCAGTCAATCATTTTTTATTACTTTCTCTTTTATAAAGTTACCACGAAAAAATAATTTAGGGAAATTATGCCGCCGATTCTTAATCATAGAATTTTTATTACATTGTAATTTTTTACAGTTAAAATCATAAAGCCCATTTAGCCTTATAATTTCTTGACATGAATACCAAGTTAATGTAGTGTAATACAATAAGGTTAAATTTTTCGAATTAGGTAAAACATGATTTATGGACAAATTCAAAATAGATCGTGTGGCCGCAAGATTAATAACCCAAAAGATTTACAACTCGTTTATTTGGCTCGACTTTTTTGCCTCAATTAAGTTGGCCGCTGACGATTAGTTATAGGGCTGTCACCCTTTTTAGGCTATAATGGAAGATATGTTTTTGCTTACGTTTGCAGAAAATTACTAAAATGCGGAAATTTAAATATTAACTTGACAATCAGTTATTCCTTTGAAGTTGTAAACAAAAATTAGGAAAATAATCGAATGCACATTCCTTGAAAAATATTTTTACGTAAATAATTTTAATATAATCACTTTTTTAAGAGAATAAGTGAAGTGTGAAGAATTAATAGAACCCACATTTTTCACACTGTAAAAATTGCGTTCTGTTCTTATGGTAGTGATGATTAAAGCCGAAACATATCGCTCACCGGTGATAATAGTGACACAACTCAAAATTAAACATTATGAGTAAAACTGCATTTAAAGTTTTAGTTATTTTAATTTTTCATGTTGTAAAGTCATTTGAATATCAATAATGAACTTGACTGTGATTATTGTTGTTTTTTTGTACTAAATTATTGGGGCCTACTAAGTTACTTTTTTGTTTTTAAAAAAGGTAAAAAATAAGATGTGCCACTATTGTTACAACCACAAGTGACCCTCTAGCTTTATTTAAAAATGCCGTTATAATAGAAAAATACGAGACATAAAAATGTTATCCTAAGTAAACTGGAGTGGCAGATTTAACTAAAATAGCCGAAAAAACAAAACTATAGTGGCATAACTCAAAATATGCCACTAATGCTAAAACATATCGTTGATACTTCTTAGATGTGTCACTATTGCTCAAACATAACGAAGCGTTACTAAGCACAGTTAACGGCACACAAAAAATATGTGTTGCTGCAACGTGAGGAGCTTGACACTCGGTAGGCCGTAGTGGCACAAGCGCCATCTCAAAGAGACTATCTGAACTAATTTTATGCCAGTATTAATGGATAAAACTTCATCAAATTTTAAATTTTTTTTGTGTGATTTAATGTGTTTTGTACTTTTTAGAGATGTGCCACTATTGTAGCCGGTGAGCGATATGTATTCGAACCATGAGTGTAGCCATTTTTACAAATCTAAATTAAAAATTCAAAACTAAAGAATATACTTATTGACATATATAATATTGCCCAAAATCCTTGTGAAAATACGTTATAACGCCGTGCAAACCCCTATTTTGATAAGAAATGTTCTATATTAAACGTTGTTTGCCGCGCGGCACTGTTCCGCAGGTAAGTTGCAGCCAAAGGACCCCGCACAAAGCTTATGGAAAATGGCTTTCGGTTAATTTTTCTGAACTTTTAGTATTTTCTAGATATTGACGTCCTGATTAAAAGTGTCCATGGCCGTAATCCAATCCTATGACTAGTTTTTGAGTTATGACATTTTAAAGTTGGCAACTTCTTACTTTGAGATTTTATGCATTGTCTGGAGTTTTCACTTGTTTCTTAAAAACTATCAACTTTTTTATTATTTTTTATTTGTTAAAAAGTAGGCCTTAAGTTTTCTTTCACTTTTATAGAAATAAAATATGTACAGGATGTTGAATAATTTATAGGCGGATCAAATAAATACTAATATTAAAAAATTATGAAAATCCAAAAAAAATTTTTTTTTTAATTTAAAAAAACAAACGGCTAGATTTTGTTTATATTTTAATATCTTGTTGTACTAAGCTGTAAAAAAAAGGGTATTGGTTGACGTAAAATATATTGCCGGGTATTTTATTTTTCAAACAAAAAAAATGGAAAATTCATCTGAAAACGTAATAAACGACTTTTAATTGATTCATTTAATTACTATGCCAATCTATAACAATTTTCTTTTACAATAATTATTTTTTAACACATTCTTATCTTAGATATACAGGGTGATCAATTAAAAGTCGTTTATTATGTTTTCAGGTAAATTTTCAATTTATTTTTTTTTGAAAAATAAAATACCCGGCAATATATTCTACGTCAACCTATACTAATTTTTTTTCTTCCACAGCTTGGTACTACAAGATATTAAAATATGAAAAAAATCTAGCCGTTCGCTTTCAAAATCCAAAAAGTGGTAAAATTTTTTTTTTGGATTTTCATAATTTTCTAATATTAGTTTTTATTTAATTCGCCTATAAATTATTCAACATCCCGTACAGATTTTATTTCCATATAAGTGAAAGAAAACTTAAGACATACTTTTCCAATAATAAAAAAAATAAAAAAGTTGATAGTTTTTAACCCTTCAGTGCACGGGTCGGGTATCACTGGCCCATAGCCTTTTCTTATGTGACATACCGCGCGTACGCGACTTCGGCCGGCTTCACCCGACTAGGTACCTCTTCTCCGTGTCGGACGATATAATTCATTGTGTACATCAGTATTGTGCAATATTTCGTTTAGGTGCTATCGCTTGTTTCGTCCTGATAGACCCAACCCGTTCTTTCTGGTAAGTTTTTTTTTTTAAAATATGAACGTAAAAAAGTGAAAATAGTATCATTTTATATTTAAAAATGGCAGATCCCTACACAAAAGATATTAATTGGCTGCAGAAGTTGTATGATGAGGTGCCTACAGACGAGGAATACGGTATTGAAGAATCTGATGACTCCGATGCAGATGAAAGAACATGTGAGCACAGCGATCACGATACCGATTCAGAACAGGAGATTACTCCGTTAGACGAAATTGAAAACCCATCGCCGAGCATATCGCGTGGTAAAAGGGCTCACTTATATTATAAAGCCAAAGATGGATTTAAGTGGAATAAAATATGTCCTCCACACCAGAACTAGACAGCACAACATAATATACAAATTACCAGGAGTAATTGGCGATGCAAAAAACGCATCTACGGAGAAAGAGTGTTGGGAGTTATTTTTTGACACGGATATTATTACGAAAATTGTAGAGTGCACTAACTTATATATCGAAACAATTGCCAACCGTTACAAAGACAGCTCTGATGTAAGACCAACTACTATAACTGAGCTGGAAGCCTTGATTGGTCTACTATATTTGACTGGAGTATACCATGGGGGCCGAACATCTATTTTTGAGTTCTGGGCAACTGATGGAACCGGAGTAGACATTTTTCCTGCCACAATGGCTTTAAGAAGATTCCGATTTTTGCTGTAATGCCTACGATTTGACAACAAACATACCAGGGAGGAACGTAAACAAGAAGATAATCTCGCGCCCATTAGACAACTTTTTGAAGCCATTGTAAGAAATTTTCAGAAAAGTTATTCTATCGGACAATATTCAACCATCGGCGAAATGTTGGCTGCTTTTCGAGGTCACTGCAGCTTCAGGATGTACATTCCCAACAAGCCTGCTCGATATGGGTTAAAAGTTTTTTCATTGACCGATGCTCGAACGTTTTACACCCTAAACTTAGAAATCTATGCAGGTAAGCAGCCAGAGGGTCCGTACAGAGTAAGCAACTCAGCCTATGATGTAGTTGAAAGAATTGTTGCGCCAATTGCGCAATCAAACCGCAACGTTACCATGGACAATTGGTTCACTTCGATGGAATGTGCTGATAATTTACTAGTAAACCATAAGTTGACGGTTGTCGGTACTATGCGGAAAAATAAGCGGCAAATACCGAATGAATTCATCTTCATGGCAAGACCAGAAAATTTAAGTATGTTTGGGTTTACTGAAAATATGACCATTGCTTCCTATAAACCAAAAAAGAACAAACATGTTATTCTTTTGTCTACGATGCACCATGATGACTCTATCGATGAAAGCACTGGTGAAGAAAATAAACCGGAAATGATTACATTTTATAATACGACAAAATGTGGTGTTGATGTAGTGGATCAAATTTGTGCCACATATAATGTTGCCAGAAACACCAGGAGATGGCCGATGGTCATTTTCTACAATTTATTGAACGTGTCCGCGATTAACGCTTTTATTATAAAAAGAAGTAATGATCCTTCATCACCATCAGGAAAACAGAGAAGGCTATTCCTAAAACAGCTTGGAATTCAATTGGTAATGGAACACATGAAAGAAAGAGTTAGATCTCCATATTTAACTAGAGAAATACGAAACCGTGCTGCAAAACTTAGCGGTGTCCAGGAACCTGCACCAGTAGCTATCGAGGGTAATAAAAGAGGTCGTTGTAATTTTTGTAAAGATCGCAAAACGCGTTTTCAATGCAAAATTTGTAAAAAATTTATTTTTTTAAAACATTCTAGATATGTATGTCATGTGTGTGCTGACGAAATTTGAATCGTGAAGTTTCTACAGGGTATTTAACATTTATCGACCAAAAAAAGTTATTTTATCTTTTTATTATTGTTGATGTGTTCAGAAATTAAAACTTTGTGTTTTTATTAAAAATAGATAGTAAAATGTTCATTTAGTTATGTAGTAATAATATTTTGTTTAATATATTTTTTTAATTTAAAGTATATATAATTTTATTTTCGGTCTGTAAGACCCGACCCGTTCCTTTATGGATTAAAATTTCACCCGTGTCCTGAAGGGTTAAGAAACAAGTGAAAACTCCACACAATGCATAAAATCTCAAAGTAAGAAGTTGTCAACTTTAAAAGGCCATAACTCAAAAACTAGTCATATGATTGGATTACGGCCATGGACATTTTCAATCAGGATGTCAAGATCTAGAAAATAGTAAAAATTCAGAAAAATTAGCCGAAAGCCATTTCCCATAAGCTTTGTGCGGGGTCCTTTATTATTGATGATGTGTAGAGGAGAATAAATAATAATCAGAATATAAACTTAATTTAAATATATCACTTCAAATGGAAAAAAATTAAAGCGAAATCGCGAAAATTCGATTCTACCCAAATATTTTCGGAAGGATTCGATTTTTGAAAAAGACAAACCCCCCTTTTAAACCCGCCTATACTGTAACTCTCGGGTTTGTTTTATTATCTAATTTAAGCTCGGAAACTAATGTTTATACCTGTTAAAATAAAAACTTTTACCTTCTGCTTATAAAACTTTCTTTTTAACTAAGTATAAACATTAATTAAACAAGTAAAATATTTCCTGAGTCGCTAAAATAGTAGCAACGGTGAGGAAAGTCTTAGAAATGTTTGTGCTTTACTGATGAACTCTTTAAAGAAAATAGAAAAAGGAAAAGTTTTACTTGGTGAGAATCTGAGAAATAAGTTTTCTAGTGCAAATCTAGCGAAAAACTAAATTGAGTTATAAGAAAACTGTATATTTAAGTATTAAATGGAAAAAATCTGATTCATTAAAATAATTTAATATTTCATTAATAATTATGGCAAATATAAATCAGGAATAAATAAAAACATGAAGTCTTTCTCCACTGGTTTATTAAGTAGTAAAGTTAAAAGGTGGTAGATATTCTACATGTTTCGGGTGTAGTAACACCCATCATCAGGAATAAAATATAAAGAGAAAAAATAGTTATAAGTGAGAGAAACAAAGTTAAATGGTGAATGGTAGTGAACCTCGATGGAGCTCTCATCGAGTCATGAAAGATCAAATATTGAGAAATGGGATAATGATTAAAAAATTGGTATGCTTAAGTTTTAATACTGACCATGGGCAACAGGTAACAGTGGTAAGAGGGGACCTGTTTGGGCAAAGAGAAAAGAAAATTAAGAAATGTAAGAAAAATGGAGACTCACAGGTCAAGAACTTTCATCCCGAAAACCATGGGAAGAAAGAAAGGTTGTTTATTTAACCTTTTTTATAGAAAAATAGTTTAGAGGTAGGTACCAATTATTGAACTGTATGAATCTGTAAAGAATATACATTATTATATACACGAAAAAGAGGGACTTACCTTAGTTCATAACAAAAAAGGAAATTAGGGGAACAAGCCCGAATAAACGGACTGGAACCCCGGTGGGTGTTAATTTCAGCATGGCTGGGACCAAGCTAATAGAAAATTTAAAAAAACTTTTTAGTAAAACTTAAAAAAAGGACTACAGAACAGGAGTTCTTTTTGTTAGACCTTAGAAGGTCTAACAAAAAAATGTTCTATTAGCTTGGTCCCAGCCATGCTGAAATGAACACCCACCGGGGTTCCAGTCCGTTTATTCGGGCTTGTTCCCCTAATTTCCTTTTTCGTTATGAACTAAGGTAAGTCCCTCTTTTTCGTGTATATAAAAGAAATTTTTTCGAATAAATTATTCAAATAACCATTTCAATGTATTATACTCAACAATTTCTTTTATTCATTACAGATTCATATAGTTCAATAATTGGTACCTACCTCTAAACTATTTTTCTATATATAGGTTAAATAAACAACCTTTCTTCCTCCCCATGGTTTCCGGGATGAAAGTTCTTGACCTGTGAGTCTCCATCTTTCTTACATTTCTTAATTTTTTTCTCTTTGCCCAAACGGGCCCCCTCTTACCACCGTTACCTGTTGCCCATGGTCAGTGTTAGGACTTAAGCATACCAATTTTTTAATAATTATCCCATTTCTCAATATTTGATCTTCCATGGCTCGATGAGAGCTCCATCGAGGTTTACTAGCATTCACCATTTAACTTTGTTCCTCTCACTTATAACTATTTTTTCTCTTTATATATTTTTCCTGATGATGGGTGTTACTACACCCGAAACATGTAGAATATCTACCACCTTTTAACTTTACTACCTAATAAACCAGTGGAGAAAGACTTCATGTTTTTATTTATTCCTATAAATTAACACCACTTTAAGAATGGACTACTTCTTTAGAAATATAAATTATATTATTCTATTTAAAAATGCTGTACATACTATTTTAAACTAATCAGAAGATTTCATTGAGAATTATTACGATAGAAAAATATTGATATAATATTTTATCTCTGAATTCTTACATTTAATTTTCATATTAAACTCTTTACACATTTTTTTAAAGATTTTTATTTAGCAAGCAATATCTTAATTACTAATAAGAGCTCCCAAATGAATCGAAAAATGTACGTGCTGATAAACGTTTATTTTTAATTTCCCACGGGAAATGGATGCAAATAGTAGCTTCGAACAAATACCAGCTTTCCGGTTCAATTTTTACAACACACAAGGTACGGGATCTATCATTGTAAGTACATTAACTTATTCGTAATAAAAATAAATAAACCACGTTCGTTTTGCAATCTGCAATTAATTTTATTTTTTTATCTTTGTTTTTTTGTACCCGCTCTTCAGATAAGAGGATCATATTATTATAAGCTTATACTTTTCATCGTCAGACAGTCAAGCTGCCCTCAAGGCCCTATACTCCAATTGACTCAAATCGAGGATCACAATGGAGTGGCTAAACGACCTGAAAGACTTAGCAGCAAAGAACAACAAGGTAGAACTTCTATGGGTTCCTGATCACTCAGGGATAGCGGGCAACGAAAAAGCTAATGAACTGGTTAGAGCCGGATCTTCTCAAAAACTCAGGGGCCCTGAACTTGCCCTTGGCATATTAAAACAGGTAACCAAAGCAACATCAGACAGATGGGCGCAACACTAACACCTATCTCGATGGAACAAGATACCTGGTCAAACCCAAGTGTTTTGTGAATATTTTTTGTTAAAACTACTGGGATACTTTATTAAATGCTTCATTTAATTAGTCGGTAATTTTTTTTTATATACCGAATTTTACAAATTCGATGCTTTAGCATCGCTATCTCAGTTAAGAGTTGGTTAAATGGAGACAAAGTTGCATATTTAATTCTGAACAATTAGTTAAAAAAAACTATGGGCACTTTCTTAAAGCGTTTTTCAAGATAATTTTCAGGGCTCAATAGAATAGAATGCGTAATAACAGGTATAAGATTCATAACTTTGATGCTACTACCTATATTAGTAAACATTGTTTTATGTACATTTCACTTTATCAGTAAATCCATTCGTACGCACAACTGTGCATAAAGAAGAAAAACACACAACTGTGGGTTATGATGCCTAATATAACAATCAAGTTAGCCTTGAACCGCTCAAATCCTGACAAATTTTGCGTTTTGAATATTTGACAGTGACATATTACCATTATTTGAGATTTGAAGTATACAGTAACTATCACAAAATGTAATACATTCCTAATTTAATATCTTTTTTAATAAAAATAAACTTTACCTACGACCACTACTGTAAATACTTAAAAACACACCGTTTCCGATCAATGTAAGATTCCCATTACGCACGGTAAAAAAATCGCACAGTTTTCCTAGCAACCGCTTAGCAACGGTCAATACAAACAAACTTATTCAAAAACTGACATAATCGTAGATCAAATTTGTATGTGAGTAATATTATAAAGTGAAATTAGTTTGATTAGGTACATAAAAAATGTCGAGTGACAGTGAAATAGAAAATTTGACTCCACCCAATATTAGCGAAATTGCAGAAGCTGCTAAAAACAACTTGTTACCGGCGAAATCTGAATATCGATACAAATTTACTTACCAAAGATTTATGGAATGGAGATTAAAAAACGACGTTAAATCATTTTTCGAGAATGTAATGATGGCATATTTCCAAGAACTATCAAAAACGATGAAGCCTTCCTCACTTTGGTCATTTTACTCAATGTTAAAGGCCACAATTAATATAAATCACAATGTCGATATTGCAAACTACTCCAAATTACAAGCTCTTCTGAAGAGAAAATCGGACGGCTTTAAATCCAAAAAATCCAAGATTTTGACAAGCAAGAATATAAACGATTTTCTAGAAAACGCACCAGATGATAAACATTTGTTTATGAAGGTAATATATTGAGCTCAATATAATGTTAAATGTGTAAATTTATTTCAAATCGTCTTTTAGGTTGCTCTTATAATTGGTATAAGCGGTGCATGCAGGAAACAAGAGTTGCGTAATATAAAACCGTCAGATATCCAAGACACAGGGAAGAATCTAATTATTAATATTCCCGATTCAAAAACTAAACGGCAACGTTCTTTTGTGGTGTCAGAATATTTTTACCCAAAGGTTAAAAAATATATAAACATTCGCTCTGCAGTAAGTACAGCTCCAAATTTACCTTTTTTTCTAAACTATATAAACGGAAAATGTACCAAACAGTCTGTTGGTATTAACAAGTTAGGAAAGGTTCCAAAAGAAATAGCCTAATATCTGGGACTACCAGAAGCAGCGAATTATACAGGACACTGTTTTCGACGCTCGTCCGCGACTATTCTTGTTGACGCGGGTGGTGACTTATTAGATTTAAAAAGACACGGCGGATGGCAGTCCTCAGCCGTAGCTGAAGGGTATGTGGATAATTCCCTAAATAATCAAACTAACAATTCGTCTAAAATATCATCTGCAATAGCAAGTACTAGTAGTAGTACTAATAGTATTAATGAAAATTTCATTGAGGCAACTAATAATGTAAATCTTACTTATGCTTCAACAAGCAAAAGAAACGATATACCTTTTGTCTTCAATAATTGTTCTGTAACTATAAATAATTATTGTAATGAGAATAAATAATATTATAAAAAATAACATTTGTAAATTTAAATAATCATACTGTAGAATTATTACAATATATACCTTCTCGTTGATGTTATCACGTTCTTAAATTAATAATATTGTTACCAGTTAAGATGAAAAACTAAAACTAAATGATGTTGTGTGAATAAGTAGGTCGTAGGTAAAGTATGGTACGTAATACGTGTTGTAATGCAATTACGCACTCATAGAATTACGCACTCGCCGCTACGCGGCGTCGTGCGTAACTTTTCTATTTGTGCGTAAATTGCTTTTTACAACACTTATTACGTAATATACTAATAATTGCATTAATTGGTTAAAAATGTAAGGTAATCTGTAATTTAGTCATGTGAAAAAAATAATGAAAAAATATTTCTAATTATAAAGAAATTAATTACGGCTATTCATTGCTTTCAATAAATTGCTACGCTTTTCTTTGCGCCTGCGCAGAGATGCGCATATAGTTAAATTAAAACTTTAATTTTACTTACCAAATTACGACCATTAAAACTGAAGTTAAATTGAATTAAACCAAGTTAAGCTGAGGGAGAGGGGCTAACTGAAAGCATGCAAAAAGTGCCCTAACTCAAAATGCCGGTGTGTAGGGGGGGGGGGGGTTAAATGGCGCCACCGATTTGTCAGCCGGGCAAATCGGAATCCCTCCAAGATCGCGTTGGGACCTCGCTCTCAGCTACACTTACAAATGAAAGAATGAAAATTAAGAAAACTAATCAGACCTGAAATAAAGGAAGGCAAAATAAAACCAGTCGATTGACCAGGAAGTACTGGGCGGCTTACTCAAATAAAAACACAATGGTTTAAAAACAATAATTAAGCTTTATTCATTTAAGCAACTGCCTTGTCACTACTAGAACCTGCCTTTAGTAGAAAGGAAGATAAAGATATTCCATGAAAGGTATCGTTACAACTATTTAAATTAAAGAAAACCTGCGCAACCGCGGTGATATCACACTTGGCTTTACAAAGCGCTGCTAAATTACCAAACTTAAATCTTAATGGATTGAATGGTTCACGATTAAATGGTGAATAATCAAAGCAGATTACAAAAAAAAAATGTTCAATAACACAATAAAAACAAAAATTAATAATGGTGGTACGCGTTTCATAAAATTCTTAATATTACAACTTAGCTGGTTGACATCAAAGGCTTGGACGTCAGCACCAACCAAACGTATTGGCTGCTACCCGTTCAACAAACAGTAGTATAGGTTTCGACTCGTACTTAAGAAAGACTATAGGGCTCTTCTACCCGTACAAAAGAAAAGTACAACTGGTAGTATGGACTAGAAAATTTATCGGGTTCTTCTGCCCGTACAAAAGACTGGTGGGTGTTTCAACCCATCAAAAGACTGGTGGGTGATTCAACCCGTCAAAAGACCCCAAAGTGATGTTAGGGGGTCGCTCAGCTACTAGACTTGTCGTTTCAAATCGGCGCCTGGCTACGGGAACCTCCTTCAAAACTTCGGCGTTCAAGAGGGTTGCCCTTCAAAAAGTTTTCCCACAAATCTTGTGAAACAAAATAACTTTCAATAGCAAAACTTTTTCGACCTTCGTCTAGCGGTGCTGAATCAAAAGTACTTTCTATCTAACGGCATGGCCGAGATAGCGAATCACGGAAGTACTACATGAGTAAGAAAAATCCAAAATCAACCACTTCCGCCCAAAATGACGCGGCTTTTCAACTAACCATCAAACCCAATCAACGTAATTAATTAAATTAAACCTAGGCCACCCATTCAAAATCAACAGATTATTTAGAGATGGTTGCGTAATTGTAACACTTAATTAATTTACTACACCCATACACTGGAATAAATTTCCCAAAACAATCAAATAAAATCAAATAATTCAAATAGTCAGACAGTTCCATTTTGACTAAAACTATCCATTACCAACCAAAATGGTCCAAAAATCCCTATTACAGAAATCAGAAGAATAGGGACGTGCCAACATAACGAAACCAGGCTTGGCCATCGATATTGGATATCGCCTTAAAACCATGGAAAGCGATCAAATTTCCGGGCAGAATATTAACTCCTAGGCCGCCGAAACATAATTCACAATATAACAGCCCTTAACAGGCGGTAGGGCTACTCCTACACAAAGATCAAATAATTAATCGAATATTGCCATAACCCGTCGATATGGCCCAGCTCTAATATTTCCCACTCCCTGTACCACTGCTAAAATAAACCGATCCTAACAAGCTGTTAAAAACGGCTGACAACCAACAAAACATCAACCATAAAGTGACAAATTCCTGACAAAATGGTGGAAAAAATAAGAAAATATCAAAATTACTAATTAATTAATTACATATTAATGGCGACGTCCTACGGTGATTTTGTAACCGTTACAAAATTACTAAGTAATTAGAATTATTCCTAAAGCGTAATTGAATTCTTTTTGTAACTTTAATACAATGATAATAATAATACATCTCTATCTTGCATCAACCCCTTGGATTAGAAATAAACTAAAAAAATCAGATCTTGACTATTTTAAACGAGATCCGTTGCTAATGCTTCTTCAACACTAAATGTTAGTTATGTGATTTAGTTGGATGACGAATAGCAGCATGTGTGTGTTGAGGTATTAAACTATGGCAGGCAATGTAAGTACCTAAGGCTAACTTTATTTCATATTTATAATGTAGGTCATGGTATGATAATAATGTAGCTTGTTGGTATTATTTTCTAGTGATGTAAGGCATATTATACGCCGGCTATTAGATTCATACGATTAATTATAATTGAAATATTATTTTGCGATTTTCCATATTACTTATTATACTCTATGAAAACATTTTTTTTAATACAACACAAGTTAATCAAAGTAATAAGGCAACAAAAGATAACTAGAAGTAGAATAAAAAACTGAAACAAAAATTAAGAAATTATATGATAAAAATCTGTTTTTTACAAAGTTTTTTACTTATTATTATTTTTGGTAATATAAAGGACCTTAAAATAATTGTAATGATATTCACAATCAAGATTAATTGTTTAAATCCAATAACATTAGTTTTAGATTTATTTCTGTCATATAGGCGTTCCGTTACATAAGTAGTGATACTAAGTAATAATTATTGTTTTATTTTTTGTTATTATCCGTATCTTAATTATTATTGTGTTCCTTTGGCTGTAAAGAGTACTTTTTGTACTAAAAAAAAAATAAGGGAAACATATGGTTCTTACAATTTATTCGAAAATTAAAAAGTAATAATTATTGACATTTTTTAAAAATTTTCTTCATTTTATTCAACGCTAATGTAAAATAAAGTAATTGAATTACTTTCAATTCAATGGTAGTGTAATTCAAAGTAATGTCATTACTTTTCTAAAAAGTATTCAGTACGGTTATGATCCATTTTTTAAAGCCGTGCGAAAAATGGAAATACTGAAGGGTTGCTGGCAGTGGCAATTTTTGTTTAGGATCAAGTATTGTGTACTTGCCTTAACATCTATGCAAACTGTAGCGTATAACATCCGCAGGAATTCCGGCTGGGTATAGTAGCTTATTATTGAGGTTATTTTAAATAAAATGAAGTTAAACAAATCGTGTGTTGTTCGATTTATTCAGAAAAACTCGAATTGTTTGGAATTAGGCATACTAAGAAAACTAAATCAATGATTGTCCAAAATTTTTTAAATCTGCAATGAATACCCATTTTAATACCCCACGAGCTGCCACTGATTTCTGGGGCTTTATTTAAGCGCCAGCTGAAGTTTTTTTTTTATTTGCCAAGTTCCTAAATTGTTTATTGTATGTCACCCCATTGTGAAGCTGATAAGAAATAGACACATTTTTCATATGAACTTTTCTTGTTAATCCCCTCCCCCAGGATAACGCTAACACTACTGACATGAATACCTATTTCATATTTAACTTAATGCCAACCCCCAAAAACAACACAACAGTTCTCAAAACATCTTTAGGGAGGAATGAATGGATGTATACATTTCCATGTACATATTTCAATCTCTGTGAGAGTTTTCATACAAATAACTGTAAAAAAAAACTTTTTTACCTGTAGGTCGTAGAAGTATAGTATTTATTATTACCAATAAGGTTAGGTGAAAATCACGCTAAATATTCTTTTTATTCCTTTACACCCCATCCCCCTCCTTTGAGCTTGTTATATCCTTCGCGTAAGTATTTTCTCAGTCTTGAAGAAAAATATATAAACGTGCTAATAAAAATAATAAAAACCTCACCCGGGATATTTAAAATGGAAATAAAACTTAACATCGTTTTAAAAGCCAGATTTCGCAAATATTTTTAATTTTATTTTTCTGTAAAATACTGCGGAGAGTAGATTAATTTTCTAACAAAAACAACAAAAACTCTGCAATTTTATGCTTACGACGCGACGTTTGCAAAAGCACTCTTTAGTGAAGATTTGCGCTCAATATTTTCTTAAACTTGTTAGTTTTGTAATATGTGTAATTTTTTAAATTGTTAAAGGTTAAAAAGACTGTTGAAATAACAAGCAATTTATGTAAGCAATGTCGGCCTTGGGTTTATTTCGAATGGGTAACTTGGAAGCTTCTTTTTTACTTGGGGTTGCACAGGAGGACAGGGTCTTTATTGTACGTTTTGGGAGACGCGTCCAAATTGAGTGGCATCCGCATTATGTTCTCAACCTTAATTTTTCGTCTTACTTTACTTACTTACTTTTAAAATATCTTTATTTATTTTAATTTTCATATGTTAGCTTATTTACAAACAACATTATTACATAACAATATTAACTAATAGTAAGATCCGCTGGATTAGCATGCTAACCAGGACACAGCAACGAGGCAACGCCCCGTTGGGGCCAGTGTAAGCCCGGGTAAATAAGATCTGGCTTTTTATCTGGTTTTTGTGGCAGGTTCCAGTAATCTTTTACCGCCGTGAAAGAGTTCAGTTTGCTTGCGCTTAAAAATGTTCTGCAATTTTACTTTTATAGAATTTTTCATCTTACGCTCGACACAAATAGGAATTTAATATTTTTGTTCTGTCCCGACATGTATATTTTCTGTTTTCTTTAGAATTTACTAAATATACATATGCTATACTAGTTAGCTAAACGACTATAATCTTATATCATCCCTTACTAGGATATACAACTCACCGGTCATAGTTTGAGTTTACTGAGACTCCGTCTTTTTTATTGATACGTTATTCAATCAGTTTTACTAAATTTTGTAGCAAACGTTTTGGTAAGTGGGTGAGGTACTAGAAATTGGATATTAGGGCCCAACTAAATCCTAGTCAAATCTATTATCAGGACGAAAATTAGTCGAAAGTTTTTCGTATGGTCCTGTAAAGTAGGAGTTGGAAACTACCGATTTTCTCAACAGAACAGATTCAATACTCTCATTGGGCCAATATCAGTCCCATTCGATATTGACGGATGGTTGCCTAAACTAAAAACAGAGGAGAGTCTAGAAGAATATCAGGACTGACTGTATCAGCCTATCCCAGTCAAATATGGGAGCTAATTGTAAAAATATAAAGTTTTCTAAATCTTTTCTAAATGATATAATTATATTAAATTCAAAAATAAAACCTACGATGCACACTTTTTGGCGGTCACTGTGCATATTTTTCTGTAAATAAAACATCTTACATCACATTTTACCAATCAATTTATTATTTAAAACTTCCAAAACTAGGTTATCATTTTATAGAAAATTTCGATAATCATAAGAACTAAAAAGACTAATCCACTTTGAATGACATTATTTTAAAACTTTACCGATTTAAACGTAAAAATGGCTAATAAAACCCATTTTATTTACTTCGTGAATAATAGCTATGTAGAAAATATATCCAGCTCACAAAAGAGAACAGTCTAGACTTACTATGTATTTATAGTGTCCAGAGTTATTTTAAGTATTTTTAGAGCGGGTAACATTTATGAATAAGTAAAATCTTAAAATATTAATCTGTGAAAGATTTAAAATGGAAAGCGTCTGGATATTTATTTAATATAAATAATTTAAATACAGGGTGGGAATTTTAAATGTAACGCTGCTTATGGCGGCTCTAGGAATAAAATTTCTTTAAAATCCAAAATTTCCATCCAGGGGTGGGGCGCAGCCCTAATCAACTTTTTTTGTTAAATTAGATGATACCACTATTAAAATAATTAAAGCGATGAGTTCAACAAGCTAATAATAATGGTGGTGCATTTTTAAACAAACTTGTCCAAAAACGGCATTTTGAAATATTCCATAAAGTATTAGCATGCACAGAATACTTTTCTTCAAAACAAAAAGCTTTTTTAGTTATTTTACATAAATGGTCTTAAGTAAGAATATCTTACTTTGGACATAAACGGGTTTTGAACTTACCATTTCAATTACTCTTACGTTTTGACAAATATGCTTTACTTTTAACATTAGAGCTTCTGAAACGTTTGTTAAATAGGTATTAAAAAATGAAGCTTATATTTTTCCATTTCCATCAAAATAACGCCAGCCGCGATACCAGCTACTTCTATGAACTCAATTTTTACATCGTTTCTTGGTGTAATAAGCTTGCACTCGATGTAGTGTTACATGAGACGAGGATCTCACATCTAAAATAAAATCGTTTTATTTTTCGCCTCGCTAACTTCGCGAAAGATGTTTTCTCGTATTGAAAAAATTGTATTGTTATTCGGTAATAATAAAATATTTTAGACTTTAAGTTCCTTATTCTTTACAATCAAAACGACCTAAATTTAAGACAGTGTCACAGATGAGAATCCCGCTAACTCATACAGCTAAAATTTCCAATTTACCGGGTGTTTCAAGTTGAGTTGCCGCAAAAATTACAATAGCAGTGTTAGAAGACTTGGACGCCGGCGTCGTTGACATGACCGGTACTTTCAAAGTCATTGACAAAAATAAGATTCGAAGGAAGAGAGAAAAAATAGGAGAAGGTTAACAGCAACTAATTTTATTGATATAATGATTGTATTTTGATGAGCATAATGAAATATATTAGTATGTTAGGAATTAAAATTATTAAAGTTCGAAGAAATTCAAATCACTTATAAATTACCAGGTTTTTTAAAACGCATAAGCTAAATTTACAAGCTGACAACTATGCACTGATTGCAAACAGTTATTTCACCCCTAATATTTAGAATGACTGATGAGAACCTTATGAGTGTCCTTCATCCAATGAAACATTTCAAATGGATAAGGTTTCGTGTCACACAATGTGGATGTGCGACCAGCTCCCTGTGGTGAGTTCTGGGTTAGTTTGGAATCCCAAGTTCCTTTTAAAGTTCCGTTTTTAAATAAAACGGCGGTTTGTCTTCTATGATCTTGAGGGCTAAAGGGGCGCGGTTAAAACTAAAAGGATTTGGTGTAGTTTTTTTTCTGTGGAATACAGAGTTAGCCTGTTGCATGTGTTGTTTTTAAAAATTCATCCTTTTAGAGGAGGAGGAGGGCGGCTAATTTTTTGTTGACAGTACCCAGCTTTCTTGTATACTTTTTTGCACCGCTAAGACAAGTTTTTTTACTACCCCCATCTAAAAATTAAATATTAGGAATGTTAGGCCTTTTTAGGCCCATGCGCATGTATGACGCCATTTTCAGCACCATGTCCAGCGTCAATTAGCGCAATTTAAACATAGTAGCCACAGAACAACTCAAATAATTAATTACAATGACCCGACAACGGGTGGATCTTAATGATCGAGCGATGCGCGGCGGTATTTAGGTTTCCTTGTTAGTTATTTGTAATTCCACAGTAATTTTGCCTGCAGCGGTATATCGCAGGAGTTAAGACTACACTCGTTTAGTATTGTTTTAAAAATGAGACAAGACCGAGAAATTGCGAAACCAGAGTTAAATATTTGTCCAGTCTTGATTAATAATATGGACAATGCCTCAGACAAACAGCGATCCTCAACTCGTTCATTTCGTTCTATTGTAACGAAAAACTACAACCACAACTGTTCTCTTATTTTAATAATCAGATTAAGAATAGATGAAACAATCAAAATGGGAGCCTAAATAAAACTTTTCACATTACCTTTGTTTTATTTCAAGACATCTTGCAGCAAGTTAGATGTTAAATCGTACCTTTGCATGACTTCAAAACTCAGCTTACACATAACAAGTCACTAAAACCAAGTTTTATTCTCGACGAAAATATTATTTCCAGATTCAGAACAATATTTCTTCGAGTTACAAGATGGAATAAAATGCTTTGAAATAAAACTGAAACGGGTAAACTTGAGATTAGTAGTATCGTAGCTAATGTTATGTTTCAGCTATACTTAGGAAATGCAGTATGGCGATTATAGCATTTTTCACATAAATCATTTCTAGTTATATTTATTTTATAGAACTTAAGGTTTGTTCAGGGCCGTACTGGTGTTCCCGTAATAGCTTATTACCAAATAAACAATATATTTACTTACTTTTTATAAAAAGGACACTTTACATTGTGGCTTGTTCATAAGGTCAATTGGTTAATTCAACGAACCCATCTACAAATTTGACCCACCAAATAAGTTAGTTTTTCAATAAAAAAATATATATTATTCGTCAAAAACATGCAAATGACTCGGTCGTTTTTTAAACTAACCTAATAGGTTTATATTCTATTGAAAACGCAATGAAAACTATGGTAGTCCTTACACAAAGAGACTTAAAATAGACTGTAGTATCGTGAAGAATAAGAAGGTTTGAGAGAAAAATCCTGCGCATGATATATCGTCACCTAAGTGTGTAGAACTGCTAAGTCCATTTTTTGCAGTTTTTACGATTTTATTGTCATTTTGTTACAAAAAAATGGAGAATTTAACTGTTAACCTGCCTAAGTCCCACAAGCACAATTAACGAGTCTATTTAACTTCACGAAAAAGTGCTATATCCAAAACAATAAAATATATAAACTGTAAACATGCTAAGTCACCGTTAAATTGACATTTTGTATGTTGACATTCAATCGGCGCCACGTGGTTTATATTCCGTAGTATATTTTGATGGATTTACCTTATTTTTAGTGAAATAAAATAACTGAAATCATGGTAAGTTATTTAAATATAAGTTGGTATAACTTAAAGCCAGATATTTTGCATGAACGAGTTATTTGTAGCAATTTCTACCACTTTTTATGGTCGTTATGGGACATAGCAGATTTTCATATTTGTTATTACTTAAATATATTGGAGTTATACAGTTAAAACGTTAGCATTTTTATCAATCAGATTTTTTAAATCTTTTTCCTACTCAGACAAGTTTTTTTATAGGTTACTGATTTTTTAGAAAATAGATGTAAATTAGTTTTTAGATAATAAATAGTTACATGTAAAAAAATACGGTAAAAATAGTAAAATAGTTCATTTTGCATTATAGATATCTCGCGGAAGAAAATTAGTAGAACTAGCGACAGGGTCGGCTTCAAGTTTATTAAGGCCTGAACTAAAACTAAACAATCCTGAAGAACCAGATAATACTGTTTCTTATGAAAATAAAAAATTATCTGAAATTCCAATGATCGTAGACCAATTGAAAAATATTGACTGCCCGGATTCTTTGACATATTATTATGAAGAGAAAATCCTAGAACTTTCTGTTGTGGACAATGTATCCTTTGATGTTATAGATTTGGAATTTAATAGTATTGAAAATATCTCAGATCAAAGACACAGTTTGATAGACAGTAATACTTCTGATAATACTAACCAAAATCCAACTATCAATGTCACCAGTATGGAAAAAACTATTCCAGCGCCTACCATTTTGCCATGCCCAGAGAAACTACAAAATGAGTTGGAAAATCCTGAAAAGGAGGTAGCTGCTGACCCAATTAGTGACGAAAGTGATGTTGACTTCCGTTTGGTTCTATATTCAGATAACTCTGACTCCGATGTGTCAATATCCAGAAAAAAGCAAAACCCGAAAGAAAAGGTTCCAGGTTAATAAAAATACATGGTTTTCAGAGAAAAACAAGACGTTAAGGGAAAAAGGCTGCAATTTTCTTGGTAGAGGCAAAAAAGATAACAAGTGGGTCTATGATATAAAAAAACCTTCTCGTGTAATGAAATCAAGATGTGCATGTAAAGTATCGGCCAAACAGATCAACCTTAAATCCACTACAAACTACGATTTTCTGAAGAATGGAAAATATTACCTCAAAGACGAGCTCCTGGAGTTAACGCATGTTCTATAGATGGGCTAGATCAGCTGCATTTAGAAAGGCCTAAAATTAAAGGCAGGAAGTTTATGGATCTGCAGACGCTTAAAACTACTTTGGCCGACGACTACCATGATTACTATGATAAGCTTCCCCACGAATAAAGTGTTTTTCTTTATTAATAATGTTACTTTTTTTGAATAAAAGGAAATTTTGTAGCAAATTACAGTCAGTTACTGTTTTAAATCTATTTTATTACATTATAAGAAAACTTGCCAAATCCAAAAAAAAAATATATTTTTTTTGAAAACCTGCTATCTCCAAAAAAAGTGGATATAAAACTGAAAATAAGAATAAGTCATGTTTTAAAAGTGTGGAAATAATGTTTAGATAAAAATAAGCAAACTATTTCTTAGAATTTGTGATTCCTTAGCCAGTTCAAATTTTAAAAGGTTTTATTCATCTCCTGTAAAACTAGGTATAATGGACTTAGCAATTCTACACACTTAGGTGACGATATGGCCCGTGCCGAGACCCTGAAACCGGCCGTTACGAAATGAGAAGCAACGCAGAACTTGCTCAAATATATCAAAGCCCTGACATCATTCAGGAAATAAAGTCCAGCAGACTAGCATGGGCAGGGCACATACAAAGAAGTCAAAATGATCGACTAATAAAACGCGTTTGGGAGGAGGCACCACAAGGAAAAATACCACTGGGAAGACCTAGGCTTAGATGGAGAGATAACATCAATAAGGATCTAGCTACCCTTGAAGTGGACCAGCAAGAATGGAAGGAGCTGGCTCAAGACGGTTCTAGGTGGAAGCAAATAGTCAAGGCAGCCAAGACCCACCCTGGGTTGTAGTGCTACGGAGTAAGTAAGTAAGTAAGTATCGTGGATACTAGGGACTAGGCGACTAGGTCATGTTAATTTAAATGCCGCTACTCACACGGCGCTACCTAAGTTGCGGCGACTGGGAGACCTACCCAACCCGAATATCAGCGACCCAAGATGCTGCCTAAGATAGTCCTCAGTCACGCCGGGAAACTTAAAAGAAACTGTAGTTGCTTGGATATCAGGAGACTGAGCGACCTACTCAAATTGCCTCTAATCCTCACACAGGTAGATCAGGCCCCGCACATAAGTTGTTTCTGATTTATCTCCACTCCTTCATTTAATAATTATAAACAGCACTATATTCTTTTCAACCTCATTCATGAATTTCTGCTTAAAAATTTTCTCCATATTTATTATTTTGCGTCAATCAAGAGACTAATGTAGCGATGCGACCAGCATTTCGAGTCGCTGATACTCGGGTTGCGTCGGTCTACCAGTCGCCGCAAGTTAGGTAGCGCCGTGTGAGAAGCGCTATTTAAATCTACATACTGGATGACCTAGTCTTCCAGTCTAATATCCATGCTACTATTGCTACTACAGTTTCTCTTAAGTTTCCAAGTGTGAGGATTGCCTAAGAGCGAGGCGAAACATGCATATGCGCTTTTGGAAGTTAAAAAGACTTAAAGGAAATCAATCAATCCAAATCTTACGTTTTTTGTTGTAAAAAGTTTTTTTTGTACCTGATATTATTAAAATAAAAACCATTCTTGCTATATCCAAAAATTCTTAGAAAGTCTTTGTTTAACTATAGTATTTCGCTCCCAATTAAAACAAAAATACTTAAATCGACTGCAAGAACTATCATATGTCAAAAACTTATATTATATTATAGTTAACCTAAATTGTGTCGGTGCATTGAACAAAAAACATTTTTTTAACGAACTGGGGTAGCATTAAACATTGACGAGGAAATCTATATTTCTTTGTAATAAAAATGTTATTTTTTCCGTGTGGATGCACATTGTAATATTATAGTTAAAGTTTCCTATATTTGAGTTTTTTTAAGTGATTTGAAAGTTTTGTTTATTTTAATTACTTCTATATACAGGCAAATAAAGAAAATCAGGATTAAATTTTTTAAATAGGGTTTTTAAATGGTAAATTATAAGAATTTTTTAGTTATTTTTAAATTCACCACCACATTATCTTATTTGTGAGAGCATTTTTTATTTTATAGGCAGATATCCACTTATTTTTGGTATATATTTAAATTCGGAGTAGGCCTTTCTAATATTTTTTATTTCGGATTTATGGGCTGAAGATCGACTATAGAATGGCTTCACTAATAAACTTTGGACATATTGTTATTACTTAAACCATTAAAGTACACAAATAAATATTCCTCATAAACCAGAGAATATAGCACAACATGAACAGAATAGCTGATTTTTGTTTAAAAAATCTAAATGTTACATATTATTTTTACTGTATATTTTATTTTTAGTTTAGTGTTTTAATTGTTGTAATTGGATAGTAACGAATAAAAAAAATAAAAAAAAAAAATAAATAAATAAGTTAAGCTGACAGCTAAATTTTATTAAAGACCGAAATTCGTAATTCAGACCCGAATCTATATATCATTATTCCTATTTTAGGTAAGAAACTAACACTAAACAACTTCTGGTTGCCTTGCAATCTGCCGGTTATTTATGGTAATAAAACGGGGCTTTGGATACACGAATAGTCCAACATACATGCTCGTAATATAACCTGAGTGCGTGTACCTCTGGAAAATTTCATTATATCAGCGGGCATAGAGTTTCCTGGATGAAGTGGCGCGAGGTAATGTCACTATGGCTCTACCTCACGAGCTAATATAAAAATATTATTTTAATTTTCTATTATGCAGAACCAAAGCTACTTTGTACCTGAATAAATTGATGCTGGTTTTTTTAATCGTTTTTCCAGCAAACACCTAGCAATATAATTTTAGTAAAACAGCAATCGTGTCACAACAAATTTTATAAGCGAACGCTAAAATAAATTCTTTCATGGAAGTATAAGGGTTACCGAAACTGGCCGATTATAAAATAATGTAGGTAAGTCATTTTATTTCTACCCTGTGCTGCCTTGGCGCATGTCCTGGTCAGCAGCGACCAGCAGAACCAAATAAAATACTATTTTTGTGTATTATTGTGTATTTGTTATACCATATATGTATATAATTATATGTATTTATTATAGAATAAAATGGCATAAAACAAAACATGTGATAAATAAAGATGTTTTTAAAGTAAAAGTAAAGTAGCCGCCCCTGCATAATAATACCAAAAATAAATTGAGCAAATAAAAAATAATAGCCTAAAAGTAAAATCCAGAGACGAATATTCTGTCGAAAAGTTTAAAATAAATTTCGTTAACTGCGTAAATGTGACTTTTGTCGACAGTATGCCGCTGTACAAAAATAAGTTGGAGGATCAGATAAAAGCCACAAGAGACATATAAACACAGAGTTTTACCTGTAAAGGAGAAAATTACGCCCCAATGGATAAGAGTAAAAAGAATTTCGCTTGCAAATGTTTTGCAAACATGTCTCGGGACCGTTTTATAATGAAGTCAAAGTAAAAAATTTGATCTTTGGGTATTTTTACAGTAAGGCAAGTGGTGCTTTTACCTTCGTTACTTTATTCTTATATTCCCTGTCTTAGGAATTTTATATTAAATGGCAAGTATACAGGGAGTATGGCAGACTAGAATATTCAATGCACACTAAAAATAACTTTGAATAAATTTTTTAAATTTGGTTCTGACAACCATTTATTTTCGTAAAATCGGACTCAACCTAAAAATTAATCTATACAACCAAAAACAATTGCCGATATTAAACTGTTGAACTAATTAATAACATGAACTAACCCAACCTACAAATTTTAGTTGTCACAACGAAATTTTATGTACGGGCAATTTTTACATCTCATAATATGGTACTCCTACTTATAAACCATACCATTTAGTTTTCGGAACTAATATTTAAAGGTGAAAAGTGGAAAAATGTTCTTCAAAGAAATATTGTTCTTGTTAGTGATGCAATCTACAAATTCTGCCAAAGCAATCATTTATTTGGGTAAAAGTTGAAATTTTCATAGAGTTGCAGATTAGAAAGTTTAAACAACTGCTTTTTTCGCATTTTATACAGTAATGCACTAGATTAATAACCTTAAAATCGTACAGTAATGGGCCACTTTACAGCATAGCAACCATTACTGCATAAAACGTCAATGTAATTCAAAACACAAAACTTTACAAGAAAGAAATTTGTTTATTTTAAATCTCGTTACAATGAATATTAAAAGAACAAATATTTAAGTTAAAAAATGATGCAACTGCTGACATTGCCGTATTAAGTAGTTGTTGCTGAACATTTTTTTCATTTACCACAATTCCTATGGGGACTTCTTGAGGTAGTCTCAGTTGGACATTTTTGAATACCCTTTGACAATTTTTCATTTTATTTTCAATGCTTTTTTCTGCGTATCCTTCAGCTACCCTTGTGGACCGCCAACCCCCATGCCGTTTGAGATCCTGAATATCAGCGCCATTATCAGCAAGAAAAGTTGCAGATGTTCTTCTCCAACAATGACCGGTGTGGCTTGAAGCATCAGGAAGTTTTAGATATTTCGCAATTTTTTGCGGGATTTTTGCGAAAGTGTTAATGCCAACTGGCTGTACTGTACATTTGCCATGACGATAAAACAGGAAAAATCGATTGTGCCTTACTGTTTTGGGTCTTAACAGTAAGTACTTGTGGTAAATTATATACCCATGACCGTCTGATCCTACGGTAAATACACGTTTTTTCTTTGTTTTGGTATCATGTAACGTTACTATTAGCATTGTTCCTGAATCCTCTATATCTTCAGATGTTAAACTGCATAGTTCTGCACGCCGACATGCGCCATTCAGCCTTAAAATTAATACCACTTTCATTAACAGAAACTTGTTGTCTGGAGCTTTCTTCAAAAACTTCGTGACGTTTTCCATGGTCAAAACTTTAGAATTTTTAGGTTCATGGTTGTCGTTTTGAAGTGCAGGTGTTTTATCATAAAAAAAAAAAAAAAAAAAAAAAAAGATTATCTTTTTATATTTGAAATATTAGTATTTTCACTGATAAGTTTTGTGCTTTTGATCATAGAGCACGTTGACCATAAATTGGAAGCTTTGAGGACTTTCGCTAAAACAAATAACAAAATTAGGACCTATAACCACACTTTACCCATATAAAATAGCTTACCTTCTCGTAGAAGTATGCCAGCATCAAATTTTCGTCAATGACTTTAAAATCCTTGGTGTTTCTCCATTCGCAGAACATATGCTTTCTCGTATCTTTTCTTGGATTTAACTTAAGAAGCTTCGCGGGCCACATTCAGGATATCTTCCAAGTCGTTTTTATTGGCCATTTCCATAATTCTTGTGAAATACACTCTTCAAATATGATTTTATTTTGATGCTGTCAATAGTCGTCAAACACAAAAAAACATCTTGTTTATATTGTTACCGAGAAGTCATACTACTAAGTTTTTGTAGATTTTCTTCAATAACTAGGTATTCTTTTTAGATATTAATATGAAATTCAAAATAATTAATTACTTACAAAACGCAAAACAATAGTATACGCACCTCGTCAGCAAAGTGATTTTACTTAACTCGTATAGAAATTAAATCCTCGCTTCGCTCGGATTCAAACTAACCATAGTCGTCAAGTACAGTTCCACTTTTCTAAATTTAATACGTAATGTTCTAATAAAGCATGGTAAAAATTAGAAAGTTGATTTGATAGAAATTACTTAAAAATATTGTATATTTCATTTCTAAAAACAATTATCATAGGGACTCATTTTTAATCTGACCCAATACAAAAAATTCCATATCGCCATTATTTTAAACAGAGAGTTTACGGGATATTTTGAAAACCTAGATAGTAGATAAAATTATTAAGGGATAATATAGGATCCTATACACGATCAGTACCGTATCAGTATTGCTGTAAATGCTATCTAATAATGATATACTAAGTAACGAACGATATTACTTCCCCAGTGGTCCCCATTTAAACAAAAATTGCCTGTGTATTACTACTCTATTAGGTATAAGTAAACTTATTGGAATAAATTATCAGAGATATTATGGTTACTTTAGGAAAAATTATTTCCACTGTCCTTGTTTTCTCATGTTTTTTTCTAATACATACTTATGGAATACAAACAAAAAGCTAGATTTTAACTTATTTTAACCAAGCTTTTAGGTTGTTCCATTGCTTATAGAACTGAATTATTCTTATTTAAATTTTCTTATGTGCAATTGCAATAATTATTAAAAAACAAAAAAAATCCCGTAAGTTTCCTGTTTAAAATATAACAGCCATATGATATTTCATGTAATTGGTCGGATTAAAAAGTCGTCAATATGACTTTTTTTATATAGAAATGGAACAGAATAAAAACAAAACAATAAAAATACAATATCTTTACGTTATTTCTATCAAACCACCTTCCCATGCTTTATAGAAAGCTTAAACTTTCTAATATGCAGCTGAAATGATAAAAAAATAAAGTTTATTTACTTGTGATTTAACTTTCTTCTGACAATTAGAACGTATTCAAGAAAGACACTGAACACAAATATTGTCACAGCCAAGCATGCATGCAATAACCAGGCAATCAAGATGAGAATGGCCGATTCTTGCCTTGAAAATACGAAGAAATGGGCATGGCATCAAAATCATCCATCCGAACTGCGACTCCTCTCCTTAATGTTGTCATTGTTACCAGTCTCTGTTCGGAATATAATAAAGTGATCAAAACAGCGATGACGTTAGTTATACATATGAAGAATAATGTCACTTGAAAAGAGAAGTTAGTTCTGGTAACTAAGAATGCTACTATTACTACGCTTACTATTATCTGGGTTAAGTCAATTCCAGGGTCTCCTTAATCAAGATACCTAGATATAAAAATCATTTGAAATCGCTAACATTATTTTCTTAGTGAAAAAATGAAATGAAAAGATATCAAAACGTGGTTTTCGGCAAAATGTAGGTATTTTTATGTTTGTCAAACTTATTCTTCAAAAAGTATACAGTTACATTTATTTATTTTTTTAATTAGGAAAAACTGAAACTTTTATCCATAGAACCCTCTGTAAAACAAAATACGAATTAGCGACCATCAACAAAATTACTTTCTTATTAAGCGTAAAATTATCTGTCAAACGAGCCCAAATATATTAAAATGGCATAAAAGATGTGAAGGATACGGTACATTTAGTAATAACTTATTTACCAGCTTCCCCAACCCTTATTATAGGAGATGCAAAAAAAACTTTAGGATCCTTAATAAGGACGCCATTAAAATACAGTAGACTCCCGATTATCCGAAATCCGAATATGCGAACTCCGCATTATCCGAAACGACCCATGAACCGGGTTATCCGAAATGATTCTTGCTATGCCTCCGCAATATTCGAAATTTCTAAGAAATTAATCAAATCGACATACTTTAAAATTAAAACAAGTACCAATTACCTTTTTCTAGAATTTATAAATAATATGAATACATACTAATGTACATACATAAGTATTAGAATTTATGATGTATTTACAAATAAATCTATAAAAGTACATAGATATAGTTACTTTTCCTATGATTATTGATTTTTCTCAATCTCCGCATTATCCGAAATTTCGATTATCCGAAATCGGTCTGGTCCACATTATTTCGGATAATCGGGTGAACTTGAATTTTGGATTTTGTCTTGTCGGTTACGCCCTCTAGAGGTAGTCGTACAGCATTTCCATTATTTTCTTTTTTTAACTATAAACATTTTTTTCCCGAAAATGTATGATCAATAATTTCCGAGAAATAGCGGAACAATCAGTATACCGGGTGTTGCATCGTCGAGCGGGACAGGAAATCCCATGTTATTTTAAATGGGGTCAATTATTGGCTTCCCTAATTATTTTAGAGAAAAATTCTATTTAGGTTTATTAAAGAGCACTAAAACCCACATTCAAAAGAATAACTTTAGATATTTCTGATGAGCCCGTTTACGGGTTATCGCCGATTTCTTTTTAACTATTTCTCCTTTTTATGGCCCCGTATTTGCGGGCACCAGTAAGATGACTGTCAAATAAAGTTGTCATTTTGAAATGTGTGCTTTATTGTTATAAAAACTTGTACATCGAAAATATTAAAGGTGTATTTATGAGTACAAATTAATCTGAATAAAACTAAAATAAGTATCCAATTACAAGGTTAATTAATAATTATGACATTTTACATGTTTCAATATTTTACTAATTAATAGGTAGGTACTATTAAATTGTTAGAACTTTAGGATTTAAGATGTTCAAATATTCCTCCATTGACTGCTAGACAATAACCGAGGCGATCATAAAATTCTTTTCTTACATTCGCTAGTTGGTAAACTGAAATTCTATTGCATTCGGCAGAAATAGCATTTTTTAACTCGTCTAGATTTGGGTATTTTTTATCTTTGTATATCTTCTTTTTTAAATGGTCCCAGAGAAAGAAATAATTTGGCGATAAATCAGGAGACCTGGCTGGCCAATTTACTGTATGATTTAAGCCAATAACATTTTCATTAAAAGCACAGTTTAAATATTCCCGGACAGCCAGGGTACTATGTGCCGGGCAGCCATCCATTTGGTACCAAACTTCCTGATTTTCCCTGGCGGCATCATGTAAAGTAGGTAAAATATGATCTTCAAGTAGTTCCAAAAAATATTCTGCATTTAAATTTCGTGTAAGAATTAATTGCCCGATAATATTTTCTCCGAAAATCCCAGCCCAAACATTAACTTTTTGTGTATATTGCGTCCTTGTTTCGACAAACCTGTTTTCTTTGCTCCAATATCGATAATTTTGAACATTGGGTTCATTGTTTAAGGTAAATGTGCATTCGTCAGTGAAACTAATGTTTTTAAAAAATTCCCTGTCCATGTTTGCTGATGACAAAACTCCTGTCGTCGTATTTCGTCCCTATCTCTTAGCTATTGGTGCTTTTCATATTTGTATGAATAATATTTATGTCGTTTCAAAGCTCGTAACGCTGTGGTGTGATCTAATCCTATGTCATCCTTAAGTTTCCTTGTGCTGATCTTCCCATCATTTTCTTTCACGCACAATAAAACTTGCAAGTCCCTATCATTTCTTGCATCTCTTCTTTGTTCCTTTCTTTGCAAGTCCTTATCATTTCTTGCATCTCTTCTTTGTTCCTGCCTTTCTTCACATCTGCAGTTATTTATTACAATGCCTTTTGTCTCAAATTTCTTGATAGTCTTTTCAACTGTAGATTTTGCAGGTATCGGTCTATTCGGATACAGTGCAGCAAACATGTCTGACACATTTTGATAACTATTTCCTTGATAATACCATTTAATCATCAATATTTTTTCGTCAGAAGTGTAATTCATGACTAATATTTTCGATGTACAAGTTTTTATAACAATAAAGCACACATTTCAAAATGACAACTTTATTTGACAGTCATCTTACTGGTGCCCGCAAATACGGGGCCATAAAAAGGAAAAATAGTTAAAAAGAAATCGGCGATAACCCGTAAACGGGCTCATTAAAAATATCTAAAGTTATTCTTTTGAATGTGGGTTTTAGTGCTCTTTAATAAACCTAAATAGAATTTTTCTCTAAAATAATTAGGGAAGCCAATAATTGACCCCATTTAAAATAACATGGGATTTTCTATGTCCCGCTCGACGATGCAACACTCGGTATACAAAATCAGACCATCAGACGTTTAAAATATTAAGTCAGTTTAAAGAGTATAGCCATAAAACTGGTGTATAGCTCAGTATTTAGTTTTAGTTTTTTAGATCTGATTTAATTTGCGAACATTAATAACTATCATAATTGCTTATTGTCTGAAAATAGTAATAATTGTCATATAATATATTATTATTTATTGACAACATGGTATGTTCAGTTGTTCAATTCATCATATTTATAAAATTGTTATAGGCCTATTGGTTTTAATTAATTAGCGTTACCGTTTGAGTAAATCATAAATTATTAGATCCTAATATGAAATCTATATTGGTTATATTAATTATAATTTTCCCATAAATATAGCAATCAATTATGGAAATAACTTCCATTATTGCATTTAATAGTAATAATAATAAGTGATAGTAGTAATTCTCAAAATTGCCTCTCTCTCTTTTAGATGCTTTATGATTTTAGAGGCAAGGCAATTTTGGGGATTATTAGGCCATGGATTAAATAAAATGACCAGATTTTTAAAATGCCGATGTAGGTGAAAAAAAACAACATTTTTTTTGAACCCCAAAAAAGTGTTACCAAAAAAATTTTTTTGGTGCACTCTTTATTTTCTTATAATCTAATAAATCTAACATGAAATATACCAAGTTACAACTGAATCGTCTTCTCTGATTGTATCACAGTTGAAAATTATTTGAACTGAACAATACAACAGAAAGAATTGTATAATTCCAGAACAACGGAATTTTGAATATTACTTTGACATCTTCTAGAACGACTTATTGGTATTATTTTTTTTTAAATAACACTAACGTTTGTTTAAAGAATGTTTTTGAATGATAGATTTGTTTTTAAATACAACATTTCAACTGGTAAGTATCTTCAGTCGTCTTCTGGTAAATACTAAATAAGTGCAGTAACTATATTTATATTAAAACTGAAGCATAACTGGGTAATATATAATAGCATAGGATTAGTTGACGAAATTGGAAAATCATAAGAATCGTCCAAACGCACAAAAAGTCAAAAAAGTCTCACAACCAACACCCAATATTTCGTATGGTAAAGGAGTATTTGAGAAGAAATAAGAAGACTAGGACAACGACACAACATTAATACAGTAGTTAGCACGAGAGACACTTTAGGAAGCCATATGATGAATATAACAATGTTATATAAAATATTGCTTTCTTTAATCATTCTTTTTCTAAAAGTGCAGAGCAAATGAATAAATAAATACCCCTTCGAAATCTAAACTCTGCAAAACGGCACTAAAAAAATTATCAATTTTGACTTGATGACCGTATAAATAGATAATCTACCAAACTTTATTTAAAAATTTTGTTGTAACTAAGCTTAGGAATAAGTACCTCTTCGATTTAGGAAATTGGACAAATTAGTAATATTATAAGCGTAAAAGAACTTAAAGGAAGTACCCGAACTATACCTAGCTATTTACCATTTTTTAAGACCGCGAGCCGCCGCTGTCCTATTGTGACGGGATTGATCTAGATTAAGGCACTGTCTACTAATATTGAATTACGAGTCTAACTGGTAGCGTTTTAGAAACAATGGTAGCGTTTCTTGACCGACGATCTAGATCCTTCCTTTCACAATGAGTTTAGAATTTATTCCGGAAATAACTAATTATGCTTGCAGAGTAAGAGCACTCCAGTCGTGATGTTTTTCCTTGGATGTTAATTAAATGTGTTAATTGCTGTTAAAATCGACTTACCAATCCGACCTTCTCCCGATGTTTTAGCGGCAGCCTCGGTAGTCCTGTAACACGGTGCAATATATGCGCGGGCGCGAATCGTCCACTCTTGTTGGTGTGAATCCCTTATCCCTTTTATTATAGTGAACAATAAAACACTATATTTTCAAAACACTTAAATTTATTAACAACAAGAGATAAAGAAAAAGAAACTTTACAATATTAAACTTAAGATATTTACAAGATAAGTGTAAGAGAATAAAGAGAGGTGGTTTACTGAAATGATATCCAATATGCAATTAAAACCCAGACATGCGTTTACTGTGAAAGAGAACAATCTCGAAAATAAACCCTTGATATGAGAAACCCGCAATATTATCTGGTGACAATAAACAAAACCCAAGAAATTAACCCAAGATTAAAGAGTCAGTCACAAAAACCCAAGAGTAAGCCCTGACACTTTGACCACTAAACTTTCCACTTTAAATTATGGTTCACTACACAAGAGCAACAAGCGCGAAAACGGAACTATTGATTTTTATGAGACTTTTTAGTAAGACGTAAAACTCGGAACTGATTTTAATCTGTGTAGCGAAATTCCTTCTAAGCTCTCAACCAAAACTAACTAACGCCCCTTTATTGTCATCCCTCCCGAGCATTATAGCTTTCGACCTATAGCATGACTTAGAGGGTAGTTTATCCCCTACTTTGCCTCGACTCGTTAGTACCACCATTAACCGTACCTTGCCAAAGGGCCAACCCGAGTACTCGCTCCGTCGGCCATTTCCCTAGATCATAAAAGAGGTGGGAAACGATGGTACTTAGAAATTTGGCCCATAGGGGTCTCTAGTCATCCACTACTAGAGAAATAATAATTACGAACGATGAAATTATGAATCCTCCTCTTTATGACAATTACTTAGGTTCTAACTTATACAAACGTAATAGAGAATTACTACATCTAAAGCCTAGAGTCGGATGCTTTTAAAAACCCATTTAAACGTTAACCTAGTGCCAACGTGTGTAACTACACTATCTACAAATGGGAAAAGAAAACACCCGGGGGAAAAGGCTTGTACATATATAATTGAATCCAGCAAGACGCAAATCCACTACTTTTGATGATATATTCTTTTTCCTTTATTATTGACAATATATGGTTCATACAATATATGAAACGTAAAATAGCCATAAAAAGCCCTCCGGCGAGTGACTCTTTGTTTCCCCGAACCCTGTCAGCTCGATGCTTTATGGCTGGGACAATCGACATTAGATATTTTACTTTAGCTTCAAGAAAGATGGTACCCATCTGCTCGGACCTAAGGGCTGTTAAGGATGTAATTTATCCCAAAGTACAGTTGGGTATCCTTTTGTGAATTTTGTTAACTTACGACCCAAATGTTTCTAAATTGCTTTATTGACGACTTTCTCCCAAAACGATATTTTTTTCCCTGTCGGGTTAATGAGAACCAAATTTTCTCCGTAAAACGTGATCTTTACAAAAAGAACCGAAAAATAAAACTAGAAATCACGTTCTATTACATTGCCCCCCACTTAGACTGAATCATATATTGCATTAAAACAAAGGAAAACAATACTCACGCAGCTGGTTAGCATCTTGTTGGTTCGTAAACAAACTACCAATTAATCAAGCTATTAACCTAAAGTTACCAATTACAGGTCACCATTACACTAACCATTCTGCTAAATGCAGTCTTTGACGGGCGAATTTCAACACTCACGAACTTACCCGCACTTTTGTTCTACCACTATCCCGCGAATCACTATTCCCAAGGAGGTCCACTTCGTTACACTAATGTCTTTGAGACAGCAATCGGCCTCCTTATTAACTGCTCCCTGGCCTGGACTGTCTGGGTAGACACTGTCGAAAAGGGCTGTTGGTCCGACCTTGGCTTCGCTGAAGTCCAGATCCTCATCTGTTGGGGTACTCCACCTTCATCTTGTAGTCGGAGTAATGATTAGGGTAGGTATGGGCTAAGCCCTTTCGGACACTGGCTGGTAGGAATTTTCCCCTTTGGAATTTATTGATTAGCTTCTTTGGGGTAGAGTAATTAGTTGTAACTACAACTCAATAGCTGACGGCTACAAGCTCCATACCTCCTCCACTATAGGGTGTGCGTGCTGGTAGATTCGTGTTGGGAGAACAGATATGGCATATGAGGGACATGTGTCGGCAAAACCCTCTGTTCTCCTGGTGTCCTGGTTAGCTTCTGCCTTTCTTGGCATTGGGGTATAATGGTGTCTGTTAGAATTTGTCCACTTTTCTTGTGTATATACATCATTTGAGCTTATCGGGGAAAGATAGTATCAAGCATTGTCATTTTCATCTTTTCCTAACTGGCCTCCAACTCAACCGTTTCGGTGGTCCGTTGGAGTTCAGGGGTGGCTTCAATCCAGATACTTTCTACTTCAAAGTTGTTTGGGAGTGGTGGTTGGCACTCCATTTACATGCCGTGTTTAACCAACTAGAATTGGTTTTCGTACCAAACGGGTTGTTCTCGGTAATGCTCAGAGTTTTCCTATAGTCCATTCCATAGGTCGGTCCTGAGTAACGTAACGTACTCCTCCTCTATCGGACACTTCCTTCATGAGCTTCCCTGTTACATCTGGCATGGCTTCACTGGTAGGAGGGAGAGCTCTGTCAGCTCGGTCGTTTGGTCCACGCCATCACAACAATTCGTCTTGCTAACATGGGCTAAGGAAAAATTCATAGGGTCCTCATGGCTGCTTTCATTCTAATCATGGCTGCTTTCATTCTAAAACATCAAGACATTACTTATGCTCACAACAGGTTATATAATACACAAGAAATCTTCAATGAACTGAAATATATCTACAACCTAAACCTACAATAACACTAGGGGTTAAAACACTACTTGTAGCGACTCCTTGTACGTTGAGCAATTGGTTCGTCCGGCTCCTCTATACTTTCTATTCTCTCTACGGTGGGGCTTTCTTCCAAGCTGTGAAAAACTTCAATCGAACTTGCTCTCGATGGGGTCCTTATCATACCTTCATTGCTTATCGTACTCGGTTCACCACTTTGTCCTCGTTCGGTGATATTTTCCGATGCGACAGGTGGTGGCATCACAGTGACTTGTCCACCGGCCGCATCCTCATTCTCTGATTCACTATCCCAGTCTAATGGTAACTGTGGATAGGATGGTCTCATTTCGATAGGCACGTTTCCCAATTGATCGCTTATCTGATCCGTCGATAGGCACAGTTTCAGCCTATTCACGTGAACTTTGTTCACTCTCCTACCATGTATCTCCTCAACCTCCGCTGTAACTCCAGTCAATTTCGTAATCCTGTAGGGTCCTGTCCATCGTTTAGCTAGTTTCCTGCTTAAACCTACCTTGTCTGCGGGATCGTAGACATATACGCGGTCTCCTACTTTAAATTTATGTGGTTCAGCCTTCTTATTGAAATTTCCATGAATTCTTTCCGTGTTCCTCTCAATATTCTTTAGAGCGTTGTGGTGTGCTATCTTCATTCTTTGTAGAAATTCGGACACGTAGTTAGAATCCGTATCATATCTGACCCGTAAAGGCTTGAAAATTTCATCGTAGGGGTATTCCATGTCCCTTCCGAACAATAAAAAAAAGGGGCTTTCCTCGGTCGTGCTATGCGTCGCTGAGCTATACGATGCTAAAGCATAGGGTAGCCACTCATCCCAATCCCTATGATCTGGAGCGATGTAGTGAGACAATAAGTCTTTCAACGTTTTGTGGAATCGTTCTAGTGATCCGTTAGTCTGAGGTCTATATGCAGTTGTTTTTAAATGCTGGATTTTTAACATTTGACATACATTTTCCATGAGCTTCGACGTGAAATTACTACCCAAATCAGTTAGTAACTGTCTTGGTGTACCATGTCGGAGTATAATCCCTTTCACGAAAGCTTTTGCCACTGTTTCTACAGTTTGCTCAGGCAGCGGAAAAGCCTCAACATATTTCGTAAGTGCGTCTTGCACTGTTAGAATGTATTTATTTCCTTGATCGGTTACAGGTAAGGGACCTACAACATCCATCGCAATCCGGAAAAATGGGGTTTTTGGAATCGAAAATTTTTGAAGTGGCGCCGGTTTGTGGTGGCTTGAGGTTTTTCTTTGCGCGCATGGACCACAGGCGTTTATATACTTCCGTATGTCTTCGGTCATGTTTGGCCAGTAAAAGAGTTTTCTTATCCTACCATATGTTTTATCGAAACCCATATGACCTGAGAAAGGTAGATCGTGGTATATACGCAGTATGTTGGGAATTAAATAGCTAGGTGCGACAAGCATATCGTCGAGATATTTTTCTGTAGAGGTCTTATACAATAGTCCATCCAGGTCTAGATAGTAATCCTTTTCTGTTCCCACCATCACCTTCTTGATAATCTTTCCTAGCTTTTTATCCCTTCTCTGATCTTCTTTGATTTTTCCGCGGTGCCAAATTGGCTCACAATCTCCCCCTGCATTTAGTAGTCTTATCGGTTTGATGCGTGATAAGGCATCCACGTTAGTATGTTTCTTACCACATTTATATTCTATTTTGAACGTATATTCAGATAGTGCTAGTGACCATCTCATAAGTCGGTTGCTCGGGTCTTTTACATTCATGAGCCATTTTAAAGGCTGATGATCCGTGTACACCACAAATTCTTGACCCCAAAGGTAGTTCCTAAACTGTTTTATTCCCCATAGTAAGGCTAGGCATTCCCTTTCTGTTGTGCAATAGTTTCGTTCAGCTTTGTTAAGTTGTCGACTGGCATAAGCTACCGGTAGTTCCTGTCCGTCATAAACTTGGTGTAAAATGGCGGCTATAGCATATCCAGAGGCGTCCGTGGATAGGAAGAATTGTTTGTTTGGATCTGGGTATTTCAAAATTGGTTCCTGAAGGAGGCAGCTCTTTAGGTATTCGAATGCTTCTTGACAACCTTCATTCCAAACAAATTTTACATTCTTCTTGGTAAGATTGGTGAGGGCGGCTGAATACTGGGAAAAGTTCGGGATAAACCTTCGGTAGTAGCCCACTAGTCCCAGAAAGGATCTTATTTCTGTGACGGTAGTTGGCTTGGGGTAGTTTTTCACAACCTCGACCTTCTTTGGGCAGGGCCGGACTCCGTCTTTTGAAATGATAAATCCCAAATAGGGAGTTTCGTCTTTCATGAAGACGCATTTCTCCGGATTTAGGGTCAGTCCAGCGTGACGAATCCTGTCAAAAACATCTTTTAACTTGGCAATATGTTTATCCACATCATCTTCGGAAAATACGATTGTCATCCAGGTAGACATAGCAATGAGACCCCGTTAAATTTGATAAAACACACATCATTAAGCGTTGCCAAGTCGAAGGCGAGTTAACTAATCCAAACGGCATTCTATTGCATTCATAATGACCCCACGGGACAGAAAACGCTGTTTTTTCTCGGTCCCTTGGATCAACTTCAACTTGCCAATAGCCTTTGGTCATGTCTAGGGTGGTAAATACTTCAGCGCCTCCTAGCGCGTCTATGCTATCTTGTATGTTTGGTATGGGAAAATAATCCCTCTTGGTCACTGCATTAATTGCCCTAAAATCTACGCAGAATCTGAATTTCTTGGTGCCGTCCGGACTTTTCTTTTCTACTAGGACCACAGGCGCACTCCACGGAGATACAGAGGGTTGAATGATATTTTCCTTTAACATTTCTTCTATTTGGGTCTTCATCTCTTCTCGAAGCGCGTAAGGAATTCGGTAAGGTGCTTTTGCAATCGGCGCGTGATTACCTGTATCGATGCGGTGTGTCACTAAATTTGTCGCTTTCAGAGGTCCGTCTCCTCCTGTAAAAATATCGCTATAACTTTCCAAGAATTTCACCATTTTCTTCTTTTCTTCGGGATCTTGCAAGTGGCTTAACGCTTCACCAAAATTAATCCTATGGTCACTACATAGGTTCATAACATTCACTTTCCTCACTACAGAATTATCGAGAGAATCTGTACCTATATCCAAACTACCTACATTCACCAAATTTAAAAGGGGGGTGTGTCTTTTTATGGTCTGAGGTAAGGGGGTAGTATTTAGAAATCGGACAACAATACTTCTATTTTTGCTTGTTTGTGGGTTTTCAATGTTAACTATAGAGGTCGCCATATAAATGCCGACACCAGAGTGGTTTAGTGGCTCGCAAATCATAGTACCCGCGGGAACCCGGGCGTCTACAGGAACCATGATATCGCAGCCGTGAAATGCAGGAATTTCTAAGTCTTCACGCAGTCTGACAAGATTTGGTTGTTTGAAACTATCCCCAAACTTGTTGCTAGGGGACCAGCCCTTCGCGGTCGGCTGCTGAAGTTGAGTACTATTGTTTACCAGGTTGTTGTCCTCTTCTTCCGGTCTATTATATAACTGGGAAATCTTCTGGGTATTCTCGGGATTCCACTTCTCCTTAAGACTCCCTGAAAGATTCCTAACCGTTGGTGAATCCACGGAACTAGACGAGCATGCCTCATTTTCAAAGGTTGGTACCATTTCCTCAGCACAGGTTGAGTAACGCCTCTCTCTTACTATAACTCTATGCTCAACCCCATTTGAGTTACGTATCCTTGCTACTATACCTCCCGGTTCGACACCATTTGAGTTACGTAGCCCTACTATAACTCCCGGCTCATCGCCCTTTGAGTTACGTAGTTCTCCTATTAATCCAGGGTCAACACCCTTCGAGTTACGTGACTCTCCTACTATAACCCGGTGCTCCCTGGCCTTCACACCACTAAAATCCATATTATTCTCATTGTTTTCGCTAGCTTGTCCTTTGAAAATGCCTACAGACTCACTCGTCTGCAGAGGTATGCCGTAAACACTCTTATCTGTGTGATACGCTAGTTCCGTTGCATCGTCGCTGTGCTTCTCAACGAGGGCGGGTAGTTTTGGATAACCATCGTGCAAGATCAAGTTATATCCACACAGAGCCATTCTTTTCCGCTTGGAGTCTAGTATGGGCTTGAACCGTGCCAGAAAATCTATTCCAAGCAGCCCATCGGTGGGGAAACTTAAATTATGCCCGCAGATGATAAACGCATGACTTATGTCCCTTTTCCGTGAGTCAGTTCGAAGTGAGAAAGTGATATCCGTTTTTCCATAATCTTCTAATTTTTGTCCAGAGATGTCCGTTATATTGAATAGCAGAGGTTCCGTTTTGAATATTCCCAGTTTCTGCACAGTGGTGTTTTTGATTAACGATACGGAAGCACCACTATCAACCAGAAAACTCATTTGGCTGTGGTTTTTGACCTGGAGTACAATAAACTGAGAATGTTCACCACTTACAGCTAATATGAGGTTTGGTATCCGAGTATTGGTAGTGGGTTTTACTTTGGAGTTTTCTTCGAGGCACCTTTGGAGTTTAAAAAACATTGACTTTGGAAATGTCCTGGTTTATTGCAGCGGTAGCATAAACCTGCTTCTTTTCTTGGCGCCCGACATTCGAACGATTTGTGCCCTGGCTTGTTACAGTTGTAGCAGATTACCTCAGGAAAAGAATTCCTCCCTCTAGACGCAGTTCTCTGCTGATCCCTGTTTTCCCTGTATGGATACGTTTCCTGATGTTCTCGTCTGGGGAAATTCTTCGTTGGGTCCGTCCTGAATTGATTTCCGCCGCGGGAGTAATTTCCGTTTCCCGGTTCACGTCTTTCTCGCATAGCCCCTGTATTGTCTTCTACAAACCGTACTGATGACGAATACCGTTCTTCGTACAAGTTCCTCGGCAACTGTCGGGAAATGGTGGACTCATATTTTTCGGCAACCTTTAACACGTCCTCAATGGTATAGTAGTCGCCCTTCTCAATGATTTTGTTAGCCAAACGGATGTCGATTCCTTGAATAAACTGCTCCACCAGTACCTTGTTTCTATACGTCACCTGCGCTAGAGGAGCATTTTCCTCTGGGAACGCCGTGACTGCTAATTTGCGCAATCTTTGAGCATAGGCGCCCAAAGTCTCGTCGGGTTTTTTAATACAACGTGCCAATTCCTGCTTTCCTAACAGTTGAGGAACTTTAGTGCCGAATACTCTTCTTAACCAAACCTTCATTTCGTCCACTGTTTTAGGCCGCTCTGATTGTCTCAAGGCGTAAAATTCTTCTTTGGCTCTGTCCTTTAGCTTTTTGATCATAACCTTAAGGGTTTCCTGATCAGTCCAGCCCGTGTAACCGGCCGTTTCGAGTACCGCTTCAATAAATGCGTCGTAGTCTTTTCCTCCCGAATATGGGTCGATTGATTCCAAATCGATTTTCTCTGTTCGAAGTAGTTCACGAATTGTCCTCAAATCATCCAATGGGATAGTTCTGACACCAGCCTCGCTTGTTCCTGCGACTGAGCTGCCATCAACTTCCAGCTGTCTTGTTGGACCTTTTTCCACTTGCGTAAGTCTCACTTGTTGTTCCAATTTCGCCTCTAACTCCTTGATCTGCCTTTGTAATGACGCGAGATCGGGGGCAGAAGGGTCCTGGTCATCATCGGAATTATCATGGCTATTCATGTTGACGGAGACTTAAGATATGGAACTGTGCTTTGGATATATCTTCTTTTAACCGGCTTCCCTTTTACTTTCTTTAGTTTACACACCAATACGGCAATAACGCACTTAATTACCACTTAATTCACTTTACTAATCAAATAAAACACGTCACCAATCACCTTATTTCACAAACTTTCGCAAAGCCACCTATACCGGAAATTCCTTAAAATGTTATTTATCTTCTGCGCAAATCGTTTTTTCTTTTTCAAAAAAAAAACAATAAAAAAAACAAAAGCTTAAAAAAATTTAAAAAACAATTAACAAAAAGTTTAGCTTTTACCTCGAGATCCCAATCGATACTACTACCTCTTTTTTTTTCTCAATCAATGGAGAATAAAAATAAACGATCTAACCCAGGTGTTGATTGGCTGTCAGTGTTGATTATCTTTCCCTTTCTAGTTCGTACTTTTTCTTTTTAAAACCAATTTCCAAAATTTTTCAAATGTTAATATCAAAAACACATAAGGGAAATGGCATTCTACCGAATAGGTGTTCTGTCGCATTAAACAAAAAAAAATTAAAAGCCCATTAAATCTTACACACCTTTCGAATACCATTCCATTGTAAAAATATTATGCAAATGTAGCACCAGGCCCCGGACTATCAAACTTTATATCGCGCCTCCTACACGTTATTACTGATCATTTAATAATTAAATGGTAATTTCTTCATTACCTTTCCATCGATAGTACATTACCCCAAACCTAACCCAAACGATATAGGTAGGTACCCCGCAATCATAGACGTCCTAATGGGCTGGAACCACATTCGCACAATAACATTTAACTTGTGCAATCGATAATTTATTTAAATGAGAGTACAGATGGCCTACTACAACAATTCTACCTGCTATACAACTACGGTATAATAAATGTAAATGTCATGCATCTTACCTTCATACCACAAATCAATTCGATAAACGAAATTCAAGATTGAAACAAACTCAAACCAATGACAACAACCCTATGGTTTGAAAAACACAATTACCCTATCGAGAAAATAATACCTGTAAAAAAAAATATTACCTGGAAAAAAAAATTCTAACTACCAATATACATTGCTTCCCCAAGATTATTGAAAACTCGCTGCTAGTCGCCTGGCTTTGATCACAATAGACCCTGTGTTTAATCGCTGTAGATACGAATCGTGCTAGCCCTATCCCAAAACAGAAATCAAACAATTAGTTCCTAACCAGTCCTGGGAATCCACAGCTGTACCCTCTTAAATTCACTTCTCTGGTTCAATGACACGGCACTGAGGTTCTGTATGCAGATTTATGACATCGATGATTAGACAATGAAATACTGATACGCTGAAAGAAAATTGATTAGTTTATTAAGGAATTAATTTCGGGGAAAACCGACAATTTCACTATTTAAAATATTTTGTTCACTTTTCGAAAAAAGAAAATTTATATTGTTAGGAGTATTGCAAAAATTTAATTTTTTATTACTATACATAATAAGAAAAGCAAACGCAGCTGATTTGAATAAAATAACCCTTCTTAAAATCATGGACAACCGTGGTCCTAGTTATAAATATTTTTATATCCTGCAAGAATGGGAAATAGATTAATTTGACCAATATAAACAATAACACAAATTCTGTATCTCATTTAAATAACAATACGATGACATACACTTGCACTGTATATGTCAACGGAGTTCCAAAGTTTTATTAGTATTTATCTACTCAACGAACGGTCAATATATTGTTGTATTTTTCTTTACTAAAAGTTTACAACCCGAGAACTTTTATCTTCTACTTTTATGGCATAATCTATACGCGAAACTTTTAACCACATAACCATGGTTCTAACATCGATATCGAAAGCTAATATTTTCACACAACATATAATGACCTATTTTAGTATACACATGCAATAATCTTCCTGGAATCTTGAAGTTCGGTGCTCTTACTTAGTATTACCTGAAAACCCTATCTATCTCTAACCTTAAGCAAATATAACCGCTAAAATTAAGAAACTGACTTTTTAATTCATAGAAAAAAATTACTTGTTTGGTTTTCATTCAGGCGGAAAATTTTGATTCATTCGTTTTTTCCGCGTATGTTTGATGATACTTTTTTTCAATTTTACCGCAATAATCGTGATTTTACTAGAACAACATCAAAGAAAAGTAATTTACTTATAACAAACGTTATCTTATTCCGGCGATATAAGACTTGACTTTTTATGTAATACCATCAGGTGATATGATGAACTAAAATTAGAACAAATCGAGCAAAAGATACGCTCAAAAACGTTTTTAGCACTTTTCATGATACAACATTGACTTTCTGAGCAATTAAACATAATTGTTTTTTAGAAACAGAGCAGATGTTACTTAACATACCAAATAATAAATAAATTTCTTTCAAAATTCATCCATGGTTCAATATGTTATCCCGAAAATTACATGTTCTAATTACAAATTCATCCTTCTGCAATCAAATTACTATTATTTTAACTCAAAGTAATTACTTTTCTAGGTAGAAATGTACTTTATCCGACCGTAATAGGTAGTACCACGAAAGAAATAGAGAGAAAATGTTTTTGCAGAAAAAATTAGTACCTATTACATTTTTCCCTAAAAAGCCTAAAAAACACGCTCAAGCTGGCGTACGGTTCCTTTCTTTGTTTGCCCAGCTCACTAAATAAATGACCAATCAAATTTATGCTAACAACATCGAAAACTTACAACTGAGCAATAAAAAAAAAGATCCTCGTCGCTGTCACCACTTTTTATGTGACGGGATTGATCTAGATTAAGGCACTGTCTACTAATATTGAATTACGAGTCTAACTGGTAGCGTTTTAGAAACAATGGTAGCGTTTCTTGACCGACGATCTAGATCCTTCCTTTCACAATGAGTTTAGAATTTATTCCGGAAATAACTAATTATGCTTGCAGAGTAAGAGCACTCCAGTCGTGATGTTTTTCCTTGGATGTTAATTAAATGTGTTAATTGCTGTTAAAATCGACTTACCAATCCGACCTTCTCCCGATGTTTTAGCGGCAGCCTCGGTAGTCCTGTAACACGGTGCAATATATGCGCGGGCGCGAATCGTCCACTCTTGTTGGTGTGAATCCCTTATCCCTTTTATTATAGTGAACAATAAAACACTATATTTTCAAAACACTTAAATTTATTAACAACAAGAGATAAAGAAAAAGAAACTTTACAATATTAAACTTAAGATATTTACAAGATAAGTGTAAGAGAATAAAGAGAGGTGGTTTACTGAAATGATATCCAATATGCAATTAAAACCCAGACATGCGTTTACTGTGAAAGAGAACAATCTCGAAAATAAACCCTTGATATGAGAAACCCGCAATATTATCTGGTGACAATAAACAAAACCCAAGAAATTAACCCAAGATTAAAGAGTCAGTCACAAAAACCCAAGAGTAAGCCCTGACACTTTGACCACTAAACTTTCCACTTTAAATTATGGTTCACTACACAAGAGCAACAAGCGCGAAAACGGAACTATTGATTTTTATGAGACTTTTTAGTAAGACGTAAAACTCGGAACTGATTTTAATCTGTGTAGCGAAATTCCTTCTAAGCTCTCAACCAAAACTAACTAACGCCCCTTTATTGTCATCCCTCCCGAGCATTATAGCTTTCGACCTATAGCATGACTTAGAGGGTAGTTTATCCCCTACTTTGCCTCGACTCGTTAGTACCACCATTAACCGTACCTTGCCAAAGGGCCAACCCGAGTACTCGCTCCGTCGGCCATTTCCCTAGATCATAAAAGAGGTGGGAAACGATGGTACTTAGAAATTTGGCCCATAGGGGTCTCTAGTCATCCACTACTAGAGAAATAATAATTACGAACGATGAAATTATGAATCCTCCTCTTTATGACAATTACTTAGGTTCTAACTTATACAAACGTAATAGAGAATTACTACATCTAAAGCCTAGAGTCGGATGCTTTTAAAAACCCATTTAAACGTTAACCTAGTGCCAACGTGTGTAACTACACTATCTACAAATGGGAAAAGAAAACACCCGGGGGAAAAGGCTTGTACATATATAATTGAATCCAGCAAGACGCAAATCCACTACTTTTGATGATATATTCTTTTTCCTTTATTATTGACAATATATGGTTCATACAATATATGAAACGTAAAATAGCCATAAAAAGCCCTCCGGCGAGTGACTCTTTGTTTCCCCGAACCCTGTCAGCTCGATGCTTTATGGCTGGGACAATCGACATTAGATATTTTACTTTAGCTTCAAGAAAGATGGTACCCATCTGTTCGGACCTAAGGGCTGTTAAGGATGTAATTTATCCCAAAGTACAGTTGGGTATCCTTTTGTGAATTTTGTTAACTTACGACCCAAATGTTTCTAAATTGCTTTATTGACGACTTTCTCCCAAAACGATATTTTTTTCCCTGTCGGGTTAATGAGAACCAAATTTTCTCCGTAAAACGTGATCTTTACAAAAAGAACCGAAAAATAAAACTAGAAATCACGTTCTATTACACTATAATAAAGCATATTGGTTCTTTTTGATCACTATTTGTAAATAATCACGTTTAATAATAATCAACATATTAGTATTACAGGAGTCTTGTTGCTATCTGCTTCTGAACTGTCACACTCTGCTATATAAAAATATTTTATTGATTTCGGCTTTGCATATCGTTATATTTTTTGATTTAAAATAGGGACAGAAATAACAATGTTATATAAAATATTGCTTTCTTTAATCAATCATTCTTTTTCTAAAAGTGCAGAGCAAATGAATAAATCAATACCCCTTCGAAATCTAAACTCTGCAAAACGGCACTAAAAAAATTATCAATTTTGACTTGATGACCGTATAAATAGATAATCTACCAAACTTTATTTAAACATTTTGTTGTAACTAAGCTTAGGAATAAGTACCTCTTAGATTTAGGAAATTGGACAAATTAGTAATATTATAAGTGCAAAAGAACTTAAAGGAAATACCCGAACCATACCTAGCTCTTCACCATTTTTTAAGACCGCGAACCGCCACTGTTTCTGTTACTAAATATATAACTATTGGCCATTTAATGTACGTGATATACCATTAATCACGGTAAATAATATACAACCAAAAATGTTTATTGGAATTCGGTAATGTTATAAATTTAATTTCTCCACGACCATTACTGAATGCAATAATTCCAAAATCATTTTTGATTGTTTTGTTTGAATGTAAAAATTCTCGCTCTTGAGTTAGAATATTTATTCGGAAACACGTGCTTCTTATGCGTTTTGCGTGTATTTTCATTCTATAACAAAATACGGAATGAATATTCTGTAATTGATCTAAACGACATAGGTTGCCATAAATTTCGAAACTCCTTTTCGGAAAACGTTTTACCCGAGTTTTTCGGTGATTTGTCGAGTAAATGGAAATCTTCGACTCCATGGAATAGTAGATTCTGTAACGAGGTTGGAATGAAAATTTGATCCGAGTGGAAGATTCCGAACGCGAGCGTAAAGAGCGTCAGGAACCACGAGTATCAAATTTTTATTCTAACCGAGTAGCAGACTATATTTTCTCCACAACCAAAAATACTATTCGCAATATTTGTAATTTCAGGTGGAGTATTATCCAGTTCCATATCTGATTCATCCGATTTTTTACTCATATTTTGACTTGCACCAAAATTTGTCTGCTGACATTGACGAATTTCATGGCAACCTATGTCGTTTAGATCAATTACAGAATATTCATTTCGTATTTAGTTATGGAATCAAAATACACGCAAAGCATTCCAACTCAAGAGCGAGAATTTTTACATTCTATTATTAAAAATGAATTTGAAATTATTGCATTCAGTAATGGTCGTGGAGAAAATATATTCAATCATAAAAGCAACTTCAATGTGAAACACGACATCGATAATTCAAGATACAAAAAAATAAAATCTTTCTTAAAATGCTCTTTTGAAAAGTAGGAAGATAATGTTAAGCAGTTCTTAGAAAATGGTCCGGATGAGATATATTTAGCTACAAAGGTAGAAAATTTAACTATTTAATAACAGTTTGAATAAATATAGTTTTTATTTTTTGGTCGCTCTTATTATTGGTGTTTTGGGGGCTTGTCGGAAAAATGAGCTCTACAACATTAAAATTTCCGACATTAAAAATTTGGGATCCGCAATACTAAGTGCAATTCCTAATACAAAAAATAAAATACCAAGAGAGTTTACAATCACAGGAGAATTTTATAATATTTTTAAAAAATACTGGCCTCTGACACCTTGTGATCTTCCTTCAGATAATTTTTTTATTAATTTCCAAAAAAATAAATGTACACGATAAGTAATTGGAATCAATAAACTACATGCTACATGCTTAAACAAATTGCCACATTTCTGAATCTAGAAAACCCACAAGAGTATACTGGCCACTGTTTCCGGCGTACCTCAGCGACTACGTTGGTAAATGCAGATGCGGATATTATAACATTGAAAAGACATGGAGGCTGGAAGTCTTCTCAGGTAGCAAAGGGATACATAAAGAATTCTTTGCAAAATCGAACAAATGTAGCAAATCAGTTAGTTTCTTCACTGACTGGATCTAATTCGTCAGTAGCCATCCCCTCAACTTCCAATTCTTCCTGCTACACGACTCTCAAGTCTGCCTCTACAAATCAATCCGTTTTGAAAAATGTTACGGAAAATATTTCCAATGCACCAGTTTTTAATTTCAGTAATTGTACCAACACTATAAATATTAATACAATGAAATAAAATATCCCAATAAATAACTTAATTGCTTCGTACAGATTTTGTTTGTTTTAATTCGTACTTTTTGGTCGTGGAGAAAATATAGTCCTACTCGGTTAGGATGAAAATTCGATACTCGTGGTTCATCACGCTCGCTATGCTCTCGTTCGGAATTTTCCACTCGGATCAAATTTTCATTCCAACCTCGTTACAGAATCTACTATCAAATGTATTGGTAAATTTTACTTTAAGATTTTATAATACTATCTACCAATAAAGATAAAGGTAAAAAAAACTTTTTCATTTTAAAAACTTGTCTGAATCATATTAAAAGCATAAAGTATTACAAATATACATCTCTATCCATCTGACTACATAATATAAATTTTCCAATATCTGAAATGTAACTCATGGAAATTTCTAACGTTGATAAAACTTTTTCTGTTTCAGGGATTCTCTCAACTTCCTGGCTGTAATAGAGAGTGCCTATTTTACGCACCGGTGCAATACAGCTGGCGCTACAATATTATGCTAAAAATATTTCATGGTGCGAAATAAATCTGCACTACAGATAATGTGCGTGCATATAAAGGAAAGAAAAATATATACAGGGTGTTATGTATTTTCCCAGGTATATTTGCACCTGTAAATCCTGATATGATAACCTTCGAAAAAAAAAATATTTTTAAATGTCGCTTTGCATTAATAAGTGTGAAAATTCACCTTTTGTGTTTTTGATCTCGGACGCCTTCACTGTCTTACCCACGTGCGTTTGTTTTGATTTTGAACTGTCAAACTAAAATAGGAAGGTCAGTGATTTTACAATGTTGCATGACAGTGACCTACTAAATAAGAGTTCACTGACCTTATGTTATTAGGTTATATTCAACCTTTTTAGAAATTAAAATTAAACATACCTCAGCAAGAATCCTTAAAAACTGGCATAAAAACCATAATAAAATAAACAAATTCTTTTTAATCGAATCTGCGATTCACACCTCGAAAACTAACCCTTATTTCATAACAAAAACACGTTTCTTAAGCAAGTCCACATTGAAAATTCTTTATTAAACTATTTACTTCATATGGCGTCCTTACGCAAACACTTGTTTTTGTTCATATTTCTCTTTTTTCAGCAATAAAACCGACAAAACCTTTCGTTATTCCCACAACGCAAACACGTTTAATTACCTACAGTTACAAAGGACGCCGCTATAGCGCTGGCGTCGATTTAGTTAGTTAGTGATTAGCGATGTGTATCGATGGTTTTCTAAACATCGGTGTTTTTTACTGATGTTCGATATTTTGCCATCGATAATAAGAGTCACAAACAACGATGAAAGCATCGATTTTTAACATTCGATGTTTGACACTGCGTTTTAGATTTGACGCCACCTTTTTATTTAGAAATTACTTTGGTGAGGCGAAGTTTCAGCATGCCAGGGACTGGCGGAACAAAACATCGATGAATCTCGCTCATCACTAATTTAATTTGCATGGTCAAAAGCATTGAGTCACCCAGCAATGCGAATGCACCAAGAATGTCATCTTGGAACAAAAAATAACCTTTTCGTATCTGTATTATGTAAAAACTGTTTTTATTTCGTCTTGTTGTCTCCGTAAAACACGGGGTTGTAATTTTCTCCGTGGAATAACATCTTCTTTTGAGAAAAAATGAAAAGAGACAAAGCTGATGATGATGCTGTATTTCTTTCCTTATTTTATTATTTTTATTTAGCTAAAAAGTGAACTGTAAACAATTTCTTGTTTACTAAACACAAACAGCTGATGCTGTAAGTTTGCCTAAAAACCATATGTTTTCTTTATTGAACACTTGGTTTTAACAGTTTGATATTTGGCAACGTTGTAACACCCATCTCTCTCCCTTGCAGGCTATGCCTCTCCCCGTATCTCTCACTCTCTTATATTGAGAAGTTCATGACTTTTATTCATTGGCGTCTGGCTGATTTTAGGGGTCCTTACCCCACTTTTCAGATGGTTGATTTAAAAAAAAAAAAACCATGGAGTGTTTTTCTAGGACACCCAAGGAGTCAGCCATTTAAATATAACTTGGGCAATTCCATAACACCCTGTATATAGGCATATTAATATTTTTTATTATACATTGTAAATGTACTGGTTGGCCAAATAAGAATAAACGCCGGCCATATTTCAAAAACCGTTATTTACATGAATGTAGAGAGTTTAGTGTCCGTATAAATAAATAGAAAGAAAGTTTTTAGCGGCAGGCGGGCAAAGTAGTGCATCTATCTTTTGCATTAAAGTACACTGGGACCAAAAGGTAATGGGTTCCCTGGGGCACACCATCACAGGCCGCTTCGTCCTTGTAAGGCATTATCAGAAAGCCAAAACCCGCAAGCAACTCCTAGTACAGCAAGAATATTCTTCCAATACATTTTTAAGAATAAAAATGTAATGAAAATCTACTAACGCCATCAGTAGAAATCAACTTAATGCAAAAGATAGCCATCAAACGTGAAAACATAGAACTAAATTTAGTTATAGATGCACTACTTTGTCCGCCTGCCGCTAAAAACTTCCTTTCTATTTATTTATACGAACTCTCAACATTATTTTTAAAAACACGGCATTGTATACGGAATGGATCAGCACTCAGTGGGCTACTGCAGCGCGATCTCTATTTGAATCTACAAACCCCAAGAAAAGTGTAGTAAAGCGTAAAACGTTTCCTATACTGGTGTTTGTTGGCTACCGTCCTTGGTTATTTAGTTCTATGTTTTCACGTTTGATGGCTTTCTTTTGCATTGAGTTGATTCCTACTGATGGCGTTACCAGGTTTTCATCACATTTTTATTTTTAAGAATGTCTTGAAAAAATATTATCGCTGTACAGGGAGTTGCTTGTGGGTTTTGGCTTTCTGATTAGTCCTAACAAGGACAAAGCGGCGATGCGGCCTATAATTGTCTGCCTGTGCCCCAGGGAACCCATTACCTTTGGCGTCCCTGTGTACTTTATTGTAAAAGATAGATGCACTACTTTGTCCGCCTGCCTCTAGAAACTTTCTTTCTAGTTACATACAATGTTTTAAAATAAAAAAAAATTATAACAATATCGACTAAGAGAAATAGCTGGAAATTATTTTTAAGTTTCTAAATTTCCCGCTAGAGGGCGCTCAACATATATTTAAGAATATTATAGGACTTTATCGATAATATGCTAAATAAAGTTGTAATAAAATTGTAATAAAAATGTTGTATTTCATTCTTTGAAATATAATTTTGCTTTAATACATTTTGATATAACTCCTAAAATAAACTAAGGGGGAAGGAATACTCGTGGTCTCGTTTGAATGAGCTTATCATAGTAACATTTAAAATGTATAACTGTTTCTTCTTATATCCGTCACCGCTGCTGGAGACAAAAATTTATTTAGATAAAAAATATATTTAAAACGAAGAAAGCTGGTGAAAACCGTGTAGCATTCATTTTTGCTAAGTACTTTATGAGTATAAAGTTGTATGAAGGCGAATGCTCCATTGCTCCTTTAGGATACTATCACCTATATTGTTGTATTTGACTAATAATAGTCACAAGTTGTATAGGAGGTATAATTCCTAGCATTCCTTCGGGGCTTTGGCCGGCTGACTGATAATTTGTTTGGGGTTGTTAACAAAGTAGTAAAAGAAGAGTCTAAAAATTTCTTTGTGGTCTCGAATCATCTGTAGGTTCCAAGAAGAGACTAAACCTGTTGTTAACTTCAGGGAGTTGACCGATGGAACGCGGAACGACCATATTCTCTTAAAACTTTTTACTTCTCCCACGAAAGCGAAGCTTTGTGAAAGCTTCACGCTATACCTAACTAACCTGTAAAGGATTTAGTCAAAAGACTTTAATTTTTTAAAGAATTTTATGTGCTCTTCTCCAGACTTTTATTTTTTATCAAATGGGACAATTCTTCTAAAAACTTGAATTTTTTAGATTTGACGACTAATAGTATTTTACGTTTAGATGTAACATTTATGTTTTACCTTTTGGGGTTTGCTTCTCTAAACATTAAGCATGTTGGAGGTTTTAGTTATGGATTTTAAGGCTTATTAGTCCAAGTTTTTTAAATTACCGAACTGATAGCTGCTTCTTGGCTTTATGACTGTAGTAATGGCAAATAATAATAATAATAATAATAATAATAATAATAATAATAAAGTTTATTTACCAATCAAAAATAAAATGGTTATAATAATTCACAAAAATTAATTACATAGCAAATAAACTACAAGAACCTGCAGGAGCTGATGCTGTACGCAGGTCTTTATTAATTAGAATTCAAGTAAATAGTTATAATAATATTATACAATAGAAAACTATAACACTACACTTACACACTACAAAACATATCTTATAAGACCTTATATACCTTTTAATAAAGTTAAGCTAAGAAACTCAAGCAAAAAGCTCAAGCAAAAAACAAGCAAAGACAAAAGAAGTGATAAAATTACAAGATGATTAGATCTTATCACTCAATCAAAGTTAATCAGAAAATAAATCCCCACCCACAATCACCATCCCAAAACAACCATAAAAGTATGCAGGGAGCACTAATTCTTTACACTGACTATACCATCAATGATCGATCTTTCCACGGTAAGCAGAAACAACTTTATTTTTTTTTTAAGTAAGGGTTTACAATTAAATGACTGGACAAGGGTTTTTAATTCTCTTGGTAAAAAGTTGTACACTCTGGTTCCTAAATAAAGGTAACTTTTCTGCCCTATGGTCTTTTTTGTTACAGTAGTTTTTGCGTTATTTTTTGTTCTTGTTCTGGTGTTGTATGCATGATCAATTAATGTTATAAGGGCCTTGTTGCTATAAAGGTGCATGCATATGTTGTAAAAATACATTTGCCTTATATCAAAAAATCCTGTTTCCATATACAACTGGTTACTGGGATAAATATTTGGTTTCTTATAAATGATTTTAATAATTCGCTTTTGAAGTACTTCCAAACTCATTGCATATCTATCCGAGACTCCTCCCCATCCCAATATACCATAACAAAGTCTAGACTCAACGAGAGCAAAATACATAATTCTCAAATGATCGGTTTTCAAAAAGGAAGATAACATCTTAAATTTATAAACAAGAGTTCTAAGGGTATTCTTTACGTTTTGGATATGTTTATCCCATCGTAGGTAAGAGTCGATTGTAATACCGAGATACTTTATATCAGATGTGGACATAATATTAATGAAAGCATTGTTATAATTTACTCTTATTGTGTTATAATTTGGTTGACCGTTCTGATAAGATGTAAACGTTATGAATTTAGTTTTTTCAAAGTTTATTGTTAGTATTTTGTTTGAAAACCAATTAAATATGTGTTCAAGGTCACTTTCCACTTTCTGACGTAGGGAATCCCAACTATTCGCCGTATAAAACAGGACGGTATCATCAGCGAAACTAATAATATCGCAGGCAGTGTCAAGATTAAGTAAATGATTCAAATATACGGAGAACAGCACTGGACCCAATACAGTACCCTGAGGCACTCCACACTCTACAACTCTTTCCGTACTGAATGAGTCACCCACTCTGACCAGTTGTTTTCGATTGCTTAAGTAATCCTTAAACAGTTGAAGGGGAATTCCTCTTATTCCTGTATTTTCCAAGTCTTTCAAAAGTAGACAATGGTTAACCGTATCGAAAGCTTTAGAAAGATCAAGGAATACGCACAGTGCAGGTTGTTTATTATCAACGGCGGTATACATTTTGTTAATTAAATTACCAATAGCATCCTGAGTACCCTTTCCCTCTCTAAAGCCGTACTGTTTGGATGACAATAGTTCATACTTTTCTAAAAAGTTGGTTAGTCTTGTCTTCACCACCCTTTCGAAAATTTTCGATATTGTGGTAACCAAGGAAATAGGTCGGTAGCTTATAGGCAACGTTGGATCACCGCTTTTATATAGAGGTTTTACTACAGCAATCTTAAATTCGTGGGGTACTACACCAGAATGAATAATTAGGTTTATGATGTATGTAAGTTGTTCAGAAATGTCACATTTAAGTTCTTTAAGCAACTCAGCTGTTATGAGATCATAGCCCGGTGCTTTGTGGGATTTAAGTGAGTCTATTATTTTTTCAATTTCGTTCTTATCTGTATCTTCGAGGTACATCGAATGTTGTATAGGTATTATCTGTTGGAGGCCTTCTTGAGGTGGTGCTATTTGTGCGGCTAGTTTCTTGCCAACATTTATGTAATGGTCGTTTAATATATTAGCCATTCTCTGTTTATCGCCTGTTAAGGAACCATCTAAGTCCTGTATTTCACTTATCGTGTTAGTTTTATTTACGCCGGAAATATTCTTTATGGTATTCCACAACTTTCTAGAGTCATTTTTATTTTCCTCTACCCTATCTCGAAAATATTGTATTTTAGCTTTTTTAATTAATCTGTTTAAACGATTCTTGTAGAAGGTATACTCGGCCCTATATAACTCTTGACTTTGTTTAAATTTCCTATACAGTTTGTCCTTTGTTTTTATTGACCTTAAAATTCCAGTGGTTATCCATGACTTTCTAGGTTGGTCCTCTCTTTTTTGTTTTACAATGGTCGTATTTTTGTCTATAGTCTGACGTAATACATCAACAAAATATGTTGTGCAATCCTGTACTTCCTCCATACTATAAAAAGACATCCAATTATAAGATTTGATATCATTTTTTATTTTCTTAAAATCAATAAACTTTTTTTCATATTTTCTTGGAATATTAAATAGAATGGTATCAGTTATATGCACAACAGTAGTATAATGGTCAGTGATATCACTTTTAATAATACTGGGTGTGAAATGATCTTTTAATTTTAACTTGGTCCTGACAAAAAAATGGTCTATACAGCTACTTGATTGATTTTGGACTCTAGTATAGCAGTTTACTAGAGAAATAAAATTATATTCGCTTAATAAGTTGAGATAATTATCGACCATAATGTCATTACACATACCTTTCTTTTTTTATATTTATATTAATGTCTCCCACAATTGCATGAGTTTCTAATAATGGTATGTTTTTTGTTTCTTCGAGGTATGTGGAGAGATTCACAATGAAATTTTCTGGACATGTAGCTGGGGGTCTATAAATGCCAGTAAGAAGAAACTGTTTACTATTTTTGGTTTTAATTCTTAGCTCCAATGCTTTGCATTCACCAATTTCAACTATTCTACTTGTATAATTAAAAATATCTTTTACAAACACTACGATGCCATCATTCTGGTTTACATTTCCGCCACTATAGACTGCCCTATATCCGTCAATATGAAAGAAGTTTATGTCTTGCAATTGCCATGTCTCAGTAAGCACGATACAATGAATGTCGCTCTTAATATGTTTTAATAGAACACAGAAATAATCAAAGTTTTTCGATATACTTCTGATATTCTGATGAAGAACATTAAAATTAGTTTCTGCATTCCCAAAGGTATCATTGTAATCATCAAAACCCTCAACTTCCACGGTTGTTACGGGAGTGTAATTATGGTCTCTTATATATTGATCCATCCCTTCAATTAAATAAAAATGTGTCTTATTTATTATAATCAAAATACTCAATTAATCTACTGATTACCTAACATCCAAGACTAACAAATGAGGTCATAAGAAAAGTAAAAAATTCAAGAGACACTAATATGACAAACAAATACAATCCTAAATATTATTAAACCTATATATCAAACATTAACAGAACGAAAAATAAAAACATTCAACAAAATTACTCATTTAAAATAAAATATTCACAGTTCAGTCTTAAAATTGCATTTGATTCACTGTCTTGATTATTGGAAACTGTAGTCAGGGTTATCTAAAGTGTTTTTATTTGGAATCATTAGTCTCTTTTGTGCTTGCAGAGCGTGTAATTATTTTGGCTGTCTTCAGTGCTGGTTCCCCGTTTTTTTCAGTGATATGTTTTCTTTTTTTCGTTGATTCTGGCGGAGGCAAGTAAGATACTTCCTTAAGTTCTTCCAGTGTTAATTGCTTTGTTGGGGTAGCTGGGGCACTATTATTCTGCCTAGTTGACAGAATGCTTTTATTCAGGAGGTCTAAATCATTTGATTTCTGTCCATTTTCGAAAATTTCTTCAGAGTCTGTATCTTCCTCTTGATCTGCAAGTTCTTTTGCACTATAAGCCTGACCGTTTATGAAAAGCGTATTGCCCTTTAAAAAAGCGTTTAATTTGTCAGCACGAGCTTTTTTCAGGTGTTGCAGTAATATTTTCTTTTCTTTTCTTTCATTCAGTGAAAGTTGTTCAGTAATACTGATTTGTGTATTTTTTAATTTTTTGCAGTTTCTCAAAACTTCTTGTTTCTTCAAATATGAGGTGAATTTAATAATAACCGGTCGATTGTTAGTCTGTTTACCTATAGTAAAAATGTCATTTACTTCTGTTTTCTGCAAGTCGAGCTCAAGGTGTTGGTTTAATTTGGTTATGACAAATTCGCATAAGTTTTCTTTGGGCGGTTCCAATCCAAAAACAATTATATTATTTTTGCGAAGTTCCTTCTCCAGTTTGTCATATTGGGTCTTTAAATTCACATATTTTTGTTCAAGTTCTGTGGTTTTTTTAGTTATTTCCGCTTCCAAATTAGTTCGGAGGTTATTAATTTCTGTATTTATATACGTCTTTATATCCTTCGTTTGCTTACTATTTGCTTCCTCAAGAGCTTTTTTGTTGCTCAATTCCAATGTATGCACCAGTTTATCGAAGAACTCCTGAGACATTCCTATTTAATATTTTCGCGTAATTACAGTGATTTCTACAGCATTCACAGATACAGTACCCACCAGCAGCAATGTTTCGTACTGATTTTAGGCGATCGCGTGATGGTTTGAATGTTTATTGTAGGTAAAATTGATGCATCGGTAGGCGTGTCTATCAGTAGATAGATACCATGCGAATGTAGTCCCTATTTATGTTTGCCGTAAGGAAAACTTGGAAAAAGGGCACAGAGCATACCTCAATTTGACGAACTTTCAACAGGATATGATTGATATGCACTTTCGTTAATTCACTGCACTATTTTTATTAATTATTTCCGTGTTTAAATAATAATAATAATAATAATAATAATAATAATAATAATAATAGTTTATTTATATAAGTATACATCCACAATTTCATTTTACATTTCATATTTACAAATAACACACTAAAATTAAATAGTAATTAGTACAATATAAGTACTGCAACATTATGATATATAAATAAACAATGAAACCCACAAAAGTAAACTTGTACGTGGGCTTAAGTTACTGTATATAATATATAAAACATAATATATGATATGTGGCCATACCTAAAAAAAACAATCATTAATAAGGAATCTAATTTTACAATCTATATCCACTCGTGTACCGACGGATAATGCAATCAATTATACAATTAATTTTAAATATAATATGTGTTTTTTATGTCTATAATAGAATGTATTTCCTTTCGTGTTTTTTGGTTGATCCAAGTTATCAATTTATTTTTATACAATGGATATGAATTCAGGTTTCTTATATTATCGGGTAGGCTATTAAAAACCCTTGGAGCAAGATATGTATGTGAACGTTGTCCAATGGTCTTTTTAATTCGCGGTATTAGTGATCTATTCTCTTTCCGTCGCGTTAGATAATTATGTTTTAATGGAGCAAAATTATTACCCTTTACATTAAGATATTGTATAGTAGCTAATTCTTTATAAAACAATTGACGGATATCAAATATACCACTTTTATAATACAAATCATCACTAGGATAGAAAAAGTGTTCATTGAGCATAATCTTTAAAATCCATTTCTGCGTGATATCTAGTCTCTTTAAATAATTATTGGTTACCGAACCCCATGCTACAATTCCATATACAAGGTGTGACTGTACAAGTGCAAAATATAATATTTTAAGTTGTTTAGTGTCAAATAATTTTCTATAGAATTTAAATTTTGGCACCAAGCTTCTTATTTTCTTTACCAATGAATTCACTTGCCCATCCCACCTTAAGTGACTATCTATTACAACACCCAAATATGTTATACAATTTTGTGCCCTACCCGTTTGATATTCTTGAGTATCATATTTAACATTCAAAGTAGAAAACATAGGCAAGTTAGCTTTGTATGAAGTGAACGGTAAAAAATAGGTTTTCTTCCAATTAATACCTAGTTAATTTTTTAATATTAAAAAATTCTACTATAAGTCCAAGATCTGATTCTATAACATGTTTCAGTGCTGTCCAACTTGTACCGCGATAGAAAATGGCAGTATCATCAGCAAAACTGATTATGTCCCCCACCACCACTTAACCCAACCACTTAAAACATACAAAATACCGGAACCATTCGTTCATAGAACCATTCACATAAAACTTTTTTCATATATAAATGTTACCATGCTTTATTAAGAAGAGTAATCCCATAAGAGAAGGGACACCCGTATATAACTGTACGTACATAGTATCTTGTTGATGGCTGGTGTCAGGATTTCTGTTAAGTTGACGTAGCCAAAGCCAAACATTAAACCAGGCCAGTCTTCAAAACAAATCCTCTCTGTTATGTAATACCATCTTGGTAAGTAAATCTATTATGATTTCACTTAACGCAATGAAAAGGTAATGTCTGTTAAAAGGTTCTAGAACATTTGGGACACTATTTTTACTTACCGTTCTTTTTAATATTTGATTTATTTAAATAACCTTACCAAAAAGTATAGTAAAACTATTCAAAGTGTACTGATGGTAAATTTAATTTCCTAAAAAGGTAAACTAGGATTCAATTAGCCTTCAACAATTTTAAAAAAATACTGAATAAAAATGAGAATACTATTTTTGTTTTAAGAAAAGGTTATTTTTTAAAAGTTTTTCCAGATAGGTAGCTTTAAGAGTGGTCAAGAACCTTAAAACCCTAGTCAATTTCTTGCTTTGCTACACTTGGTGAATATTTGGTTATTTCACTAAAGTAAGGGGTGCCAAATTCTAAAAAATTTTCAAGGTACATATATAGCAAAGAAGCTACTCTCTAGGACACCAGAGCTGCCGTTCGCATAATTATATTTCGTAATAGAAATATTACGTCAAAACCACACATCGTTATTTTAATTTAAGCCGGAGATACAAAAAAAAATATTATGAAATCGGCTCTAAGGAACCAATATTTTTATAAAATAGGTATCGTTGTTCTAGGAACACACATATGATTTAAAACGGTTTACCAGGACGTTTTTATTAGAAGTCACGTTGGTAAGGAGAAGAAGATTGAGTTCGGCAGGGACTTTTTTTTAGTAGCCACTTTATAAAGGAGGAGGCTTCAGTGCAAGATCGCGAATCTACCTTTTATATCCCCCTCCTCCCCTAAATAATAATAGTCGATGGACGCCCTTGGAGATTTCTAACATTACTTAGTCGGTCATAAAGAGCAGAGAAGATAAAACTATGAAGTTCATATTTTCATATTAAAAAAAAATGTAGTAACAAAATTCAGAAACGTTAAAAATTCAATTAAACATTTATTTTCATGCATATTTTGTTTGTTAAAAATTGTATTAGACGACCATTCTTTACCATTATTAATACGCATTTTTCGTTTTAATTATTGTCAGTTGTTCGAAAAAAATTCAATGAATGTTATGTGGCCGATTTTATTCAAAGCTGGCTTTAATATGAGCAGCCTGCCAAAATAAAAATTCCAAACTTAGATGGAATCTCAAAAATTGTAATATGATAAGAGAATGTTTTTATACTTACTCCTTCACCATTCGAGTATGTTGATAAATGAAGAAACTACTGTGAAATTTATAGTTTATGTTAAATGCGTTGAGTTGCACAAAGATTTGTAACTAGAGTTAACTAACCAGAAACTTTGACTGCGACCTACATGATCATTGGTATGCATTATTTAATCACAATCAAACCCGGGGCACTGTGATTATGAGAAAAGTATGTCACGTATGTCACCGTCGAAAATGCTGGTTAATTAATGTTTAACATTTGTGTGCAATAGACTTTTAATAAATTTTTAAACATTTTAACTTAAAAAAATTTAAGAAATCTCAAAATTGTGCTGATTTTATTTTTTGCTAATATCTCAGAAACTTAATCTTTTTGTACTTAGGTACTACTATACTCAGATGCCTCTGACCACGCCTGGACGCATGGCCATCATGTGGACAGAAGCAGAAATCCTGCAAAAAGAATCGCTCTGGAGGCAAAGGAAGTTTAAAGAAGCTGCCACCATACATCAAAATCCAGGTTGTTTTAAGAAGCCTTCCTTAGATATAAGAAACGCCTGGAAACCTTTGTTGAGTAAATGTTATCTTAGAATAGGACCACATAAGAGTTAAACGCATGAGTCATCAGGGATGGGAGTGACTCATCCAGTTATGCGTCATTGCACCTAGCTAGTATAAAGAACGCGTAAGAGTTAAACGCATGACTCCACCCACTTAGTTACGCGTCACTGCACCTAGTTAGTATAAGTTGAGCTGTAGTTACCATACTTATTTAGTATTTACCAGTTGAAACGTTATCTAAGGCACACAATACATATTTTGTATCCAAGGACCCAAGGTGTATACTTAAACTATCAAAAAGCAGTCTAGACAGGGGAGAGCCCTTGCCCAAGTCAAAAATTAGAGAAATTTAAAAAGCACTCATTTTTAGTAAAAGTAAATAATGAGGTGTATTACAGAAACACTAATTTTTGCGTTTATTATAAACATTTTCAAAAAAGCTGATCTAAAACGGTTTATTTCAAAAACCCCGTACATAAATGTTAACGGGGTAACCACGACACATAAATAATATTTAATTGTCAAAGTGACACCTTACAACAGTTCACCGGAGCGTGGCTTTAATTTTTGATTTCGTTCAGATTCTGATACAAATATCTTCCATAGAAAATGTCCCAGACGATGAGCTTCCAGAAGATATTTTAGAAGCTGCAAGTGTCTCAAATTTAGATTTGCTACCAAAAAAGTTATTAGTCAGGTATAAAAAACAATACGAACATTTTGTTAGTTGGTGTGAAGCGAAAAATGTAAAAGCACCAAGAGAAGAACTACTTTTAGCATATTTCTTGGAAGTGTCTAAACTTTGGAAGCCAAATACCTTATGGTGTCGATATTCCATACTAAAAAGTGTACTTAAGGTTAAGAAAGATTTAGATATCAGTAAATACAATAAAGTTACTCCCTACATCAAGAGACAAAATGTAGGTTTTTGAGCAGAAAAAGGGAAAGTTTTTACACAAGAAGAGATTGCGAAATTATAAAAGAAGCTCCTGATTAAATTTACCTTTTAATTAAAGTAGTAACCATTTTTGGACTTGCTGCTGCCTATCGCCGTGAGAAGCTAACTAAACTTACCATTAATGACATAGACGACAAAGGAGACGTTATAATTGTCATAATAAAGGACTTCAAAAACCATTCTGCTAGATCCTTTGTAATAACTAAAGAAGTCAATAATGAAAGTTTTCTAAATCTATACAGAAAATACGCAAACTTACGTCCACAGCAAACTCCACACCGCCGATTTTTTTTGAACCACAAACATTGAAAATGTAGTTCCCAATGTGTTGGAATTAATACCATAGGAAAATTGCCCTCAAACATTGCAGCTTATATATGACTCAAAAATCCAGAATTATACACAGGCCACAGTTTTAGACGTTTCTCAGCCACTCTACTGGCCAATTCTGGCGAAGAAATAACAAACATTAAACGTTTAGGAGGATGGAAATCCATATCTGTTACCGAAGGCTACCTGGAGGAATCCATCACACAAAAAAGAGACATGTCTAACAAAATTCTCAATCTCAATATTCCATCAAATTTGAGTTGTAGTTTAGAAGCGTCCACGTCTTCAAAAACTCCCAGCAGCGAAAACAACAGCTCGATACCTCTTTCTTTGCAACCATCCGCTAATCAGGATCAGTTGGCTTCGATGGCTTCAACCTGTCTGGCATCCGCAATCAATTTGCATAGTGCATCAAATTGTACTTTTAATATAAATATTATTAATAAGTTGAAATTAAACCTGTGTTTATTTTTCAGTAAAATAAAATTTTTAGAAATATTTTGTGGTAGTTTTTCTAACGTTTGTAGAAAAAATTTTGATTCTAACTCATGCGGACAGACACTTCCCCGCACTTGACTGATTACCCGAACGACGCGAAGCGGCGAAGTACACTTTTTAGTATGGAATATCGACACCATAAGGTATTTGGCTTCCAAAGTTTAGACACTTCCAAGAAATATGCTAAAAGTAGTTCTTCTCTTGGCGCTTTTACATTTTTCGCTTCACACCAACTAACAAAATGTTCGTATTGTTTTTCATACCTGACTAATAACTTTTTTGGTAGCAAATCTAAATTTGAGACACTTGCAGCTTCTAAAATATCTTCTGGAAGCTCATCGCCTGGGACATTTTCTATGGAAGACATTTGTATCAGAATCTGAACGAAATCAAAAATTAAAGCCACGCTCCGGTGAACTGTTGTAAGGTGTCACTTTGACGGCAGTCGCGTGCGGGAAAGTGGCTCATTCCGCACTTGTTAGGATAATAACTATTTAGATGTTTGTTGTTTTTCGCTTTCAAATTACTTTCAACACGTAAGAGTTCTTCAAAATGACAATGGTTTTTAAAACGAATTGTATGTCAATTGATAGGACCCTTTAACTAATAACAGACATACCCTATTTTTTTTCTGTAATGATTATTTATCTGTGAGTTGTGACGTGCCCCCAGTCAGTGATTTGATTAACTATACCTAGAATATTTATAAAACACAAATAAATTAATTTTTTGATAGTTCTTTGGGGTCATAGGAAAAATGGTGTACATTATGCTGCCGTCATAGTGAAAAACGCAGTAAGGTAAGAAATCAAGTTTTGGAGAAAAACGACGTTGAAATTTTTATTTTATTTTGTAGCCAAATAATATTTTTGTTAATTTTTTTAAATAGATTTATAAAATATAGGGTCTAATTTTTATTTAATTAAATTGGTATTAAGTGTTTCTATAAAATAATATTAACAAAAATGCGTTTCTTCCTAGTATAACATGATATATTATCAAATGTTGGCTAAGCAATAATGCAGTATACCTCTCTGTTACTGCGTTTTTAACAAGTATTCTTTGATGTGCCGCCACTATGGTAAATGGGATTCAAGGCTAGTTTTACCTTATTTTTTTCATAATACTGCATGATTTTAGAAAAAATCCAAGTTAAAATACTAAAACTTGATATATAATACAAAAAAAATTGTGTTTAAAATATAAAATATTGTTACTAATAAAAAAGTTATTACAAATTAGATATTGTATGGAATTCTAATGTAAAAAAATTATAGAAGTGCTGACCTTTTCAAAAATGGCCTAAAGTAAAAATATGCTGTTAAATCGGATAAACATTTGAGGCCCTAATGGTAAATAGTTTTGTATTTTCTTTAGGTATTTTTTCATATTGCAAAAGTAACAACTTAGCGAAACTACATGTTTTAGTAGGTATAAAATTTATTAAATAATACAATACTTTTTTTATTAATCAAATGATTCGTTCAAGTCATTTGATTGAGAATTGTCTTCTAAATTAAACCAAAATAGTTTTGTTCCTTCCTTGACTTTACTGCGTTTTTAACTATGACGGCAGTATGGTCTACGTGACTCGTGTATAAGTGATTATTCCAAAACTCGGAGAATTTAGGTACTCAGCTGACGCCTCGTACTAAATATCTCCTCATTTGAAAAGTATCACTTTCATCATTTTCATTCATTTCAAAATATCTCTATTTTACTTGTTATGTAATATACTATTTTTAGGTCAGATTTTTTGAAAGTATTAGGCCTTTAAATACCTAAGCTATCAATGAGCTTTTGAATTTTAAAATATTTCTTAATATTTTTAAGGTATTCATTTTATGCGCCATTGGAGGAACAATGTTTAACGAATTTCCCGACACAATCATTAAGCATGGCTGTAATAATTAAAAGGTTCTTGTTAAACTTCACTTAATCTCGGAAACTCTCATATTAGCATACTTATATAAATCTTATATGTAGCACTTGCGGAATAATGAGGGCAATCGCTGGCAAATGCAAACATATAAAATGTATCAATGTTTTCATTTCGTGAGGAGAAATTGAGATATCTGCTTGTTACGAAGATAAAATTTGTGTGTTTGTTATGTATCTGTCTTTTGCATTTAAATACTCACGGACACCAAAATAATAGATTTCTTGTGGCCAGGTATAGTCAATGATGAAATTTGCGGTTTTTCTCAAGAATTTTAAATAAAACCATATATAAAATTTTACATAGTAAAAAGGAGAATAAAATGGGAAGAAGTTAAGATCTTTTAAAAATAGAAAAATTATCGATATTTAAAATTATTAACAAAGAAATTCAATAGCTGTCAAGGAGTGTTATGGTGCCGTTATAAATAATTACGAGTATAATTCTTCATTAGTGTTGTTTTTTTGTCCTTGTATGCAGAATAACATTATGGTTAAATTTAATTTTTTAATCCTTTTAGTGCTGCTATATCTACAACTACCTCCAGACCTAGGTGCGGTTATTTTTTTTCTTTTCCTTTTTTTTGGTTGACGCTTGTAAAACTGGTAATAATAACGAAATAAATCTAATCTAATTCGTTTTAAAGAATAAATATTAAGTAGAAAAAAATAATGTAAAAGTACAAAAAAAGTTTATTCGACAAAAACATATTCACCTAATATTTTAAATGAGGTTCTAAAAAAATTTATAAAAATGTCATTATTTTAATAACAAAAAATATACAGAAAAATATATAAAATAAAAATAATATATCAATATATAAATGAACAATTCTGAAAAAGTTTATTATTAGACAAAAATCACATTCATCTTGTTTTTAAAACAATTAAAATAAATTTAATTATTTTAATGATAAAAAATATAGAAACCACAAATAACAAACAAAAGTACAAACATGGAAAAATTCTAAAAAACGTTTTTTATTAAACAAAAATCACATTCATCTTGTGTTTTAAAACTATAAAATAAAAAAATGTCTTTGCCGGCGTACAGACTGTACTGTAGAGAGTCTGTACGCCGGCAATAACATTTTTCTATTTCAAAATTATTTACAGACGCCAACATAACTACTATAAAATAAATTTCAATATCTTAATAAAAAATATAAAATTTACATAATTAACAAAAGTAAAAAAAAATTTTGTAGGTTGGGTTGGTTCATTTTATTAATTAGTTCAACAGTTTAATAACGGAAATTTCTTTTGGCTGTATAAATTAATTTTTTAATTTAGTCCGATTTCACGAAAATAAATGGTTGTCACAACCAAATTTTACTAATTCATAACATGTTATTATTAAAAGTGAACGTGTTAACAAGGTCTGGTCCACCCCCACAAACCCGAACAAACCCCCGCGACTTGGACTCGCCTGTTGTGAGTTACCCAAGTGGATTAGATTCCCGATTTTATTAATTTAGTTAGTAATAAATTAGCGAAAATCAAAGAAAGGCGAGCATATTTTATATTTAAATATTGCATTTAGTTTTCATGCGTATATTAACAAAATGTCATATTGTTTCAGAAATGTACAGGGTAGGTTGGTAAGTGACTTCAATGTTGTCCTAAAATCTATTTTTATGTCCTCTTAAACCCTTGTATAATAATTGTATTAGGAACTTTCTGAACTGAGTTTTCATATGGAGCCGTCACTGATATAATATGCAGATTTAAACAGTGAATTATTCCGTTACTAGAACCAAGAGAAAATATATTCATTTTTATACCGATAACGTTGAACAAATATTGGGGCACTCGTTATCTCTCAAACCAGATTTAAAATCCCACGTTACCGCGTATTTATGGATTTGGTTGTCTGTTTCCAATTTAGATTCGCTTGACTAAAACTTTTCTTTTTCTTTCGTTGGTATGTCTACTTCTATAAAGAGAAAAATTTGTTTATGGTTGCTAACTTTAAATTTACTAATTTTAATAATTGACGTGAGTTAAATACGTATAATAATAGTAGTTTAGGCGCTGGCTCCAACGGAAAAAAATACATTTTTACGCACAGTGTTGTATTCGTAGGATATTCATTGGAATCACTTGTGGTTGTGATCTATTAAAAAATAATTTTTCCGTATTGTGTGTACCTATTCGTGAAATTTTTCTTAACAAATGGGAAATTTTATTATTAAAAGTCGCAACACTGTGCAGTACTTAACAGTAAGAATATGAACATTTTCCGTACAGTTAACTGGAATAGCCTAGTTTTCTCATCACTCAAGTGTAAAGGAAACAGCACATTTTCATGTGGGAGTAGAAAAAATAATTTTCATCTTGTACAGGTTGTCCCAAAAACACAAAACGTATCAAAGTTGAATTTTTTTAATAGAATCCCTTATATATTATTTAATATTAGGTTTTATGGTGACAAAAAAGTAAGGTTCATCAAGGTTACCGTAATGAAATCTTCCGCTAGGTATTTACCTAACAATTTTATTGATGCAACGTTCTGTATTTTATGCCAGCAGCTGATGTAAAATTTAAATGTTTAAATGTAAGTGCGACACAAACTTAGTCGGTTAGTAGACTCTACAGGGTGTTACAAATTCGACATACCAGCATTGGAATCTCGGAAACCATACGAGTTAGAGAAACGGTTAAATGGGGGCAAAGTTGTGCAATTCGGTGCTGATTATAATGCCGCTTTAAAAGTTTTTAAATTCCGAATACTTCCGATTTTATTCGGAAAAAACCAAAATTTTGCAAAATTGTTTTTATTTTTTCCTGAGCTCATTTGACTAGCTATTAAAAAATAAATGTCACTTTGTCATTGCCACTTTTTCTCCTCTATAAAATGACGTTACTAAACTAAAGATCCGCCGTTTCGTCTTCGAGCGGCCATCACCAACTTTACTTTTTTAAATACGGACCTGGATTTTTTTAACCGACTTTTAAACCCTCCTACCCTCAAAATGTAATGGCGATATTACTTTCTCATAATGATGAATTGTTCTTGCTTATTTTTTTAAACTCATATTTTTTACACTTCTTGTCGGCCCAATCCTGGCAAGATATTTCACCGCTGGATTTCTTTTTATGGAGGGCTTTAAAAAATGTTATTTATAAAAATGACGTAGATACCATGGAAGAACTCGAAGAACGCATAGAGGTTGCATTTGGTAGGACAAGAAGAAGATCGGTTGAAAGGGCTGTCGCCAAAATTGAAAGAAAAATCGATCGTTGTACTGAGCAAAACGGCAATCTCTTTGAACATTTAGAAAATTAGGATTTATAATAATTAGTAAATTTAGCATTAAGTATTAGAAAATTTTTATAAAATAAATTATTTTACTTATGTGTTAATGTTTTAAATAAAATAAAGTTTTTATTTAATATTGTAATTCGTTGCCAGGACTGGACTGACAAGAAGTGTAAAAAATATGAATTTAAAAAAATAGGCAAAAACAATTCATCATTATGAGAAAGTAATATTGCCATTACATTTTGAAGGTAGGAGGGTTTAAATATCGGTTAAAAAAATCCAGGTCCTTATTTAAAAAAGTAAAGTTGGTGATGGCCGCGCTTGGAGACGAAACGGCGGATCTTTAGTTTAGTAACGTCATTTTGCAGAGGAGAAAAAGTGATTATTTAAAAATTAATGACACTTTGTCATAGCTTGTTAAATGAGCTCAGGAAAAAATAAGAACGATTTTCCAAAATTTCGTTTTTTTTCGAATAAAATCGGAAGTATTCGAAATTTGAAAACTTTTAAAGCGGCATTATAATCAGCACCGAATTACACAACTTTTCCCTGTTTCTCTAACTCCTATGGTTTCCGAGATTCCAATGTAATTTTATGTAACCGTTTTAACTGCCGTTCCATATTATATAATAAAGTAGGTGTTATGGAGACTTGTCGCCTTTAATTCTTCCCCACGTGACAATATGTCGTGTTGAATAGCGTGAACAACCCTGTATGTTATGTAAGTATATAATTATAGCCCATTTTTAAATAATTGCACCAATTCCCTTAATACAAATGGATTTCCATCTGAAATTAGTTATGTTATCAAACGTTGAACGGTACTTAATTTCATGGTAATAATAACCCAAGTCATTATAATCATGGGGATAACGTAATTTTATAGAAGCTCCGTCTATATAAACCCCTTAATACAGTTTCCTCCCTAAACCATAATTTTCGACTTTTCTGGAGAAAAAGTCCTTATCCTTAAAAGCTGTTAAACCCATTAATAATGTTGGGATTTCCAGTCCTGAGATTTTTGCATTTTAAATAACTCGCTAATCCACAGTAGAAACTCCCTAATAAAGAATTTTTGGTTTGTGTCGGAAGCTTCCAAAATTAATCGAGCGTAGCAAGGGTATGTTGAAAAGAACGTTTTTGCAGAGCCTAAAGCCTGGATTTCATTTTAGGGTAAGCTTCGGATTAGTTTATCTTTTTGGTGAAAAATATGGTTAGTGTTTTAAATTATATATGTTAAAATGAGCTTATAACAATATCCTGTTAAACACCGAAATACTTTTCATAGATTTGTTTTAAAAGTAATACAAATGCTATACATTAAGGTAAAAGTAAAGTAAATTCAGCCGTATATGCCAAATTTGACATATTTTCAACTTTCGGAAAAAAGTTAGGTTGTTTCCCAAAATATTAAAAAACGTTAAAAAAATTATAATTTTTTAATTTTTTACCGGCATTTGTTAGGCGTGCTCGATTTTATCCAAACCTTAATAATAGTATATTACGTATTAAGTGTGGTAAAAAGCATAAAACGACCGAATTGAAAAATTGCAAACTAGCCGCGTAGCGACGAGTGCGGTAATTACATAAGTGCGTAATTGCTTTCCAACACGCAATACTACTATACTGTTTCTACGAATCTTACTAATAAATTAAAAATCGGTTTATATAGTATCGATTTGAACTTTAAATCTCAAATAATGATGATGTCATTGTCAAATAATATTCAAAACGGAAGATAGATAAAAGTCACGATTTGAGTGATTCAATGCTAACTTGATTGTTATATTAGGTGTTCAAAATTACATTTTTTCCAATTAGTTTGTAGGGTACCTACATTCTGTTATAAAAATTACAAATTAAAATATTAAGAACCCTGTCATACCATAAACATAAAATAAATATTTTCCTTAATAATAAAATTTAACTGCCTTCGGTATGGGATGTTTATTTGTTTATGGTAGGTTGGAATTCCCTAAGACCAGAGGGTTAATTATAAAGTAGGTACAAAAAGGAGGCACAAAATTTCATAAAAACGGTCGGGAGTGCAACTTTTTCCTTGGCCAAAGACGGTCGGTTTTTAACTTTACAAGAAAAGCACACAGCTTTTCGGTTGTCACTTGTCACCCTGTACTACGGGTTAGATTTTTTGTGTGTACTCACTGTACAATTTAAACCATTAGTTTACCTTTGTCACCCTGTACTACGGGTGAGATTTTTCATGTACTCACTGTACAATTAAAACCGCTAATTTTCCTTTCGGTCATTTTCGGTAGATACTTTTGTTACCTAACTCGGTAATATAATAATAATAATATAGTCAGTTTAGTTTATTAACATACTGTGTGCCTATCTGTCAGTTACCATTTTTTCCATTTACCGTCGCATTGTTAAAACGTTGTAAATATATGTTCCTGTTATCAAAAATAAAGTGTTTTTCACCACCCCAAGACCTATGGAGATATAATCATTTATTTGCAACGAAGTAGTTGCTGGTCCTTCAATATCGAAGAAATTCCTGTTGGGCAATTCCCAACATTAGGGTTAATGTAATATCTGAAGTTTTCTTATCACTTGATTTTATAAAAAGTCATTGCATCGTTTCGCTCCTCGTGATTTAAATTCGACGCTCGGCCAATAATGCTATCTGTGTAAACCTTGAGTAATAATATACTGTTTTTCACTACTAAAATAATTCCAAAATCGTTTTTGATAATAGAATGTAAAAATTCTTGCTCTTGAGTTGGAATATTTATTCTGAAACACTTGCTTCTTATGCGTTTTGCGTGTATTTTCATTCCATAACAAGATACGGAATGAATCTTCTGTAATTGCTCTAAACGACATAGGTTGCCATGAATTTCGAAACTGTCAATGTCAGCAGACAAATTTTAGTGCAAGTCAAAATATGAGTGAAAAATCGGATGAATCAGATATGGAACTGGATAATACTCCACCTGAAATTACAAATATTGCGAATAGTATTTTTGGTCGTGGAGAAAATATAGTCTGCTACTCGGTTAGAATGAAAATTCGATACTCGGGGTTCCTCGCTACGCTCGCGTTCGGAATCTTCCACTCAGATCAAATTTTCATTCCAACCTAGTTACAGAATCTACTATTAACCACTAGGGGATATTTTACTGCGTACTTATATATAAATGAAACTGGAATGATTAAATAAGTTAAATTCGAAAATTGTTTATCTAACACAATTACCTTTATACACTGCAATAGAATACATTAAAGAGCATATGCATATATTCGTTTTTCAGAATATTTTAAAACGGCATTTCGAAAAGCGCATAAATATGTATGTGAAATATTGTTTTGATAGTATCCTTCAAATTTTTAAAATGCGAGATTACTTCTTTCAAAGCCTTTTCTATTTTCCAATTTTTTTTTTGTTTCAAAGCTTTTATTGACAATGCTATATGCTATTAATTCAATGGTTAGATAAGTTTAACTCCTTCATATTATTTATTAACATAAGTTTATTTTAAAGGTGACCAAAATCTAAAATGTTATTTTATGATTAACACTCCATGAGTTATAGGAATTCGATACTAAAGTATGTATATGTCGCAGGCTAATTACAAATTCAGTCGCTTTATAAAACGCTTAGTCGTTTTATAAATGACTAGGCATATTGTAATATGAAGAATAAATACTGAATTTTGACAATTCGACTGAACTTTTTAGGCGTTTCATAAAACGCCGAATTGCACTCAAACTTATTGTAAAATGAAGGTGTGAGCGATTATTTTTACAATTCGACTGAACTTTTTAGGCGTTTCATAAAACGCCGAATTGCACTCAAACTTATTGTAAAATGAAGGTGTGAGCGATTATTTTTACAATTCGACTGAACTTTTTAGGCGTTTCATAAAACGCCGAATTGCACTCAAACTTATTGTAAAATGAAGGTGTGAGCGATTATTTTTACAATTCGACTGAACTTTTTAGGCGTTTCATAAAACGCCGAATTGCACTCAAACTTATTGTAAAATGAAGGTGTGAGCGATTATTTTTACAATTCGACTGAACTTTTTAGGCGTTTCATAAAACGCCGAATTGCACTCAGACTTATTGTAAAATGAAGGTGTGAGCGATTATTTTTACAATTCGACTGAACTTTTTAGGCGTTTCATAAAACGCCGAATTGCACTCAGACTTATTGTAAAATGAAGGTGTGAGCGATTATTTTTACAATTCGACTGAACTTTTTAGGCGTTTCATAAAACGCCGAATTGCACTCAAACTTATTGTAAAATGAAGGTGTGAGCGATTATTTTTACAATTCGACTGAACTTTTTAGGCGTTTCATAAAACGCCGAATTGCACTCAAACTTATTGTAAAATGAAGGTGTGAGCGATTATTTTTACAATTCGACTGAACTTTTTAGGCGTTTCATAAAACGCCGAATTGCACTCAAACTTATTGTAAAATGAAGGTGTGAGCGATTATTTTTACAATTCGACTGAACTTTTTAGGCGTTTCATAAAACGCCGAATTGCACTCAAACTTATTGTAAAATGAAGGTGTGAGCGATTATTTTTACAATTCGACTGAACTTTTTAGGCGTTTCATAAAACGCCGAATTGCACTCAAACTTATTGTAAAATGAAGGTGTGAGCGATTATTTTTACAATTCGACTGAACTTTTTAGGCGTTTCATAAAACGCCGAATTGCACTCAAACTTATTGTAAAATGAAGGTGTGAGCGATTATTTTTACAATTCGACTGAACTTTTTAGGCGTTTCATAAAACGCCGAATTGCACTCAGACTTATTGTAAAATGAAGGTGTGAGCGATTATTTTTACAATTCGACTGAACTTTTTAGGCGTTTCATAAAACGCCGAATTGCACTCAGACTTATTGTAAAATGAAGGTATGAGCGATTATTTTTATAATTCGTCTGGAATTAAACTAGACTTAGGCGTATTATAATAAGACTGCTATCGAGTCAGGCAAATTGTTAGTTTAACTTCTTTATGTTGTGGTTTGACAGTTTGTAAACAATCAACGAGCCAACAGTATTTTTTCATTGTTTTTACTCCAGAAACTTTCGTTTTAAAATGTTAGAAGACTTAGAAAGTGATTTTTGTGGTGTTTGTTGATAAAGAGTTTTATTATAAACAGCTTAAGACATTTTACACCGGTAAGTAATAACAAAAACCTAACCTCAAAAGCCAAAAATAGTATACCTCTAGGTATTATTAACATGTGTTGTAAGAGTTACCCATTAATTTCTTTTATGATGTTATGACAAAAAAACAAAATAAAGTGTCCAACTTACTATTTATTTTTTTTTGAAATATTATACTATCAAGCAACGATATAAATCGGTGTTTCATAAAGTGCCTAAGTACTTTCCAGTCTTTTACAAAACGACTAAATATAATCAGGCATATCCTAAAATAAACAAGATTGAAGAACCGTTTACAATAAGCCTGAGTGCAATTCGGCGTTTTATGAAACGCCTAAAAAGTTCAGTCGAATTGTAAAAATTCAATATTTATTTTTTATATTACAATATGCCTAGTCATTTATGAAACGACTAGGCGTTTTATAAAATGACTGAATTTATAATTAGCCTACGACATATACCGGGTGTTGCATCGTCGAGCGGGACATAGGAAATCCCATGTAATTTTAAATGGGGTTAATTATTGGCTTCTCTAATTATTTTAGAGAAAAATTCTATTTAGGTTTATTAAAGAGCACTAAAACCCACATTCAAAAAAATAACTTTAGATATTTTTGATGAGCCCGTTTACGAGTTATCGCCGATTTCTTTTTAACTATTTCTCCTTTTTATGGCCCCGTATTTGCGGGCACCAGTCAAGGTAAAAGATGACTGTCAAATAAAGTTGTCAGTTGGAAATGTGTGCTTTATTATTATAAAAACTCGTACATCGAAAATATTAGCCATGAATTACACTTCTGAAAAAAAAATATTGATGATTAAATGGTATTATCAAGGAAATAGTTATCAAAATGTGTCAGACATGTTTGCTGCTCTGTATCCGAATAGACCGATACCTGCAAAATCTACAGTCGAAAGGACAATCAAGAAATTTGAGACAAAAGGCACTGTAATAAATAACTGCAGATGTGAAGAAAGGCAGAAACAAAGAAGAGATGCAAGAAATGATAGGGACTTGCAAGTTTTATTGTGCGTGGAAGAAAATGATGGGAAGATCAGCACAAGGAAACTTAAGGATGACATCTGATTAGATCACACCACAGCGTTACGAGCTTTGAAACGACATAAATATTATTCATACAAATATGAAAAGCACCAAGAGCTAAGAGATAGGGACGAAATACGACGACAGGAGTTTTGTTTTGGTATGATTGAAAGAGCAAACATGGATAGGGAATTTTTAAAAAACATTTGTTTCACTGACGAATGCACATTTACCTTAAACAATGAACCCAATGTTCAAAATTATCGATATTGGAGCAAAAAAAACCAACACAGCTTTGTCGAAACAAGGACGCAATACCAACAAAAAGTTAATGTTTGGGCTGGGATTTTCGGAGAAAATATTATCGGGCCATTATTTCTTACACGAAATTTAAATGCAGAATATTTTTTGGAACTACTTGAAGATCATATTTTACCTACTTTACATGATGCCGCCAGGAAAAATCAGGAAGTTTGTTACCAAATGGATGGCTGCCCGGCACATAGTACCCTGGCTGTCCGGGAATATTTAAACCGTGCTTTTAATGGAAATGTTATTGGCTTAAATCATACAGTAAATTGGCCAGCCAGGTCTCCTGATTTATCGCCAAATGATTTCTTTCTCTGGGGCATGCTCTATTTTTGGATTTTTATTTTTCGTTTGCTTAGAGGGAATGATAAATAATTTAGAATGGATTATTTTAAAGTGATATTTAAAGCCGAAAAGATTATTCAGAATCCTAATATTTGGTTTTTACTACTTATAAAATCAACTAGCTGAATTTTGAATAGTTTTTTTGGCTTAAATGTTACTTTAAGATATTGCTAACAAAGAAAATTACAAAACTGTAGTCATTTAAATGTCCCACTTCTTGGCTCAAAGTTCTCGCAAGACACGATGGTGGAAACACTTGTTTTTTACGTTTATTTGCTTCAACAAGTTAACACGTTTGTTTGTCTTTTTTCTCTATTTGTCTTCGTTGACCAATCTCTTATGATCCGGGCGTAGTGACACGACGCTAAATCCGGCCATAATATTATGTCATTTTTTTGGTGGTTAGTATACATACAGTATATAGAAATTCTTGTAACTGATTTTCAGTGTATCGTAGACATTTTCGTCTTTTGCGAAATTTTAAATTGTCTCTCTGAAGTGTTCTGTGTATGGTTGAATAACATATCCAAAATCTCTTACCGATCTTTTGATAAGATGTGCCCACTTTATGCTTTGCACTTTGCACCACTTTATTTTTATGTGCTTTATCTAAAACCTTAGGTCTGCCACTTTTAGGTAAGTTTAAACAAGTTATGCCTTGTTAGAATTCAGCTATCCGCGTCCAATATACCGGGTGGTGCGTCCGAATAGAACACATGCGATTTACCATGTAAATTTCGAGGTGATAAAATATTCGCTCTCGTATTAATTTTAGAGAAAACTTTTATTAAGATTTTTTCAATTAAATATCTGTCAATTTTGAACTATTTTACATATTCGGTTTTAAGATATTAAGAAAATACTGTCTTCAAACTAGCTTAAATCTGGAGTACGATTCTGTTTAATTTTAATACAGGTTAAAATGAAAATACCAATAACTACCTTTATCCAACACATGACAGTTATGACTGTCATTATCAATATCATTTTAGACAAGTAAACTATCAACTCACGTTCATAGTTAAAGTAGTATTTTATTTATTTATTTATTACTATTACAAGCAGAATTGACAATGAAAGGTTTATTCAAATTAGAAGTCATTGTAAAATTCGTTTTTTTATTGGAACCAGACGCTCCCATATCGGTGCAGCTGCTGATATTGCTAGAAGACGCCGACACATTAGAACATTGTATTTTTTCTGCAATTTGTATTTTGTTATGCACCGATTTTTCTAAGTCTCCTTCTGCTACCGTCGAGGACTTCCATCCTCCGTGACGCTTTAAAGTAGTCATGTCCTGCATTGGCCAAAAGAGTCGTCGAAGACCTTCTCAGGCAGTGACCGGTGTAGAGCGCTTGTTTATCCAATTTTAAAAACATTGCAATTCTTGAAGGTATCTTCGACAACGTATTTATTCCCACACACTGGCTGGTACAACTATTTTTGTAAAAAATAAAAAAGCGGCTAGAACTAGTATTCTTTGGTTTCAAAGATATGTATTTTTACACAAATTGATCTGGTTCACTGGAAATCCTTCTTCCAGTATGGTGATTGGTTTTAGTGTCTGGCAAAACTGCTTAAAAATATTTCCCTTTGTCTTGAATATTTTTTATTTTCAAATTGACCAATTCATCGCATCTACAAGCATCGCTAATCCCCATTATCAAAGTTTCATCAACAAGTACTCGTCGTCGGAAGCTTCGTTCAAAAACTTCTCTATTTCAGGTCGTTCTAATGTCTTGGACTTCTTTGGTTTGTATCCCTGTAATTTGCTTTTTAAAAAGCTCGTTAGTTTGACATATTTTGAAATATTTTTTTTTTATAAAGGTAATAGTCGAGCGAAGCATCAAGTATTTGGTCCATAGCGACGATGGGGCTAATTTTTTTTAAATGTAAAAAATAAGCCAATAGAGCATTTTTATCGATACCTTTTATCTTTCGTGAATTCATCCAAAACTCAAACATTTTGAACTCCTTGTCGTAAGCATCTCGGGACTTTTCTGGAAAAATCTGCAACGCTGCTTCTTCTGCTTACTTAAGGATATCCTCAGGAACGTAATTTCAATCGGTTTCCTCCATTTTCTATAGGTTATTTTCTTCAAAAAAGCTTCCCTTTTCTGCAGGGAAAACCGACAAGTGTCAACATTTATTTAAACATTTTTAACAATGTATCATGCATGTGGCAACCAAACAATCAACTTTGACCAAATTGTAAAAAAGTCACTGTCAATAGGGTACTGAGACGCAAGTAGCGTTGATTTGATCACAAAACTTATTAATTATTATTATCTCATAAAAAACGATTTCTTCCACTTGTTGGATAAAACATTATATACCACTTATGTGTTATGTTACCTAAGTCACTTGAGAATTTACACCAATCGGCCTGACGGCCTCGTAATATAAATCTTTCTCGCGTGACTTATTTTTAACATAACACACTAGTACCATAAATAACTATTATATTTAGGTTGACAAAGCGTTTTATAATTTTTTCAATGATTAAATGATACTACGGCGGAAATAGTTATCAAGTGGTGTCCGACTTGCTCGCAGTATATTTTCCTAACTGATCCATTCCAGGTAGTTCAACAATAAGAAAAATAATTAAAAATTTTAAATCCAAAGGTAGCGTGCTAAGTAAATGCCGATGCAAAACTGTAATTAATAGAGCCTAAGAGAGGGATAATGATAGTGATCTAAATATACTGCTTCATATCAAAGAAAATAAAGATATAGTCAGTGCTAGAATGCTAAGGAAAACCGTAGGTAAACATCACAGTACTGCATTACAAGTTTTACAGAAGCATAAATACAATTCATGCAAGTACTAGAAACACCAAGAATTGCGCGAAGGTGATGAAGAACGAAGATCAAAGTTTTGTTTTGAAATGATGGAACGCTGTAATATTGACGGACACTTTTAAAAAAATATCTGTTTTTCCGATGATAAGTCTTTCTATAAGTTAAATCATCAATCAAAAGTTTAAAACGTCAGGTATTGGAGTCAAGAAGACAACAACCGTTTTATCGCTACACGAATTCCCTCAGAAAATTAATGTTCGGACGAGGATTTTTGGACACCACAAAATTGTATCTTTTTCTGCATCAACTATAACATCTGCAAGTTTTCTGAATCTGTTGCAAAATCAAATTGAACCTGCACTGGATGCTGTCGTTGGTGAAAATTAGGAGGTCTCGATTCAGATAGACGGCTATCCAGCCTACAATTTCATCATAATAAGGCAGTATCTTCTTGACGCTTTCCAAGAAATAATGTTTGGACCAAACCATGTGAAAAGCTAAGGCCGGCTAGGACAGGCACTCTGTAAGAGAAATAGCGATAGCGAACGTGTGCTAAATAAGTACGATCGCTATCGCTATTTTTCATACAGAGTGCCACACCACGTCTCCTCATCATTCTCCAATAGACTATTTTCTTTGGGCGCACATAGCAGATAAAATTTATAAAGTTGTTCGGCACGAAAATCTGGAATAACTAAAAAATTAAATTTCAGCAGTTTGTGATAGAATTTCGCCATACTAAATGGCCAATGTAAGAAGGGAGTTTTATAATCGTTTAGGATATTGTTCGTCGGCTAACGGAGAGTTGCTTAAGTATCTTCTTAAATATTAATTAAAATAATACCTAACATTGTAAATATTCTTATTGATTTTGTTTAAATATAGTAACAAATAATATTATTAGTTTTTTGGTTATTTATTGGTAGTGTAAAATAAAAAAAGATAAAAGATGTATTGTTTTACTAGAAGTTTATTACAGTTTATAAAAGGGTAATTTTATTTAAAACCTGTCCCCATAACCTTAATATTGGCATAAAAGGACTTAGACAAATCTTTACATATATATTTGCTGGTGTACTGACAGAAATCTGTCAGGTCCGTATTTCCTAGTTTATCATTTTAAAAATATATTTTGTTAAATCACTCTTAAATTACTAGAAAAATAAACTTGTAATTGGACAAAGACATATGAAGGGTACAGGGAAAAAAGTCAAATTTAATAATTTTGAGATAAAGCAATTTTAAATTTCAAAACGCTACAAAAACTAAAGTATTTGGATTCGGAAAATTCTTTTTTTACCAATATGTTTCCAAACTATCTGAAATATTTGGATCATAAACTGAAAGTACTAAAAAAATTATTTCATTAAAAAATCAACAATTTATTGATAATAGGCAGTGACCCGTTTTGCCCTTAAATTTATAACAATTTTGTTTTTTGAAGTAGGTATGTTTATTTTAGTCAATCGCCAGCTTTATAACCATAATGAAACAAAAGTGAACTAAAAAATAATCTTCATTATTCTGACATGCATCCGATCATCTAAAATGAAAAATTAATAGTTTGATGAAGAGCACATGTGAAGAGCACTAACAAATCGACGCGAAAATAATTTAAAATAGCTACCACAACGCTACCGAATAGACGCGTGAAAAATGGACTTGTGCCGCACGGACTAATCACGTTATTCCCCTGTACGGGATATTTTCCTTACCTAATATATCCCGACTTATCGTGTTCTTGCCGTGGGAGGAATTTTTAAAGCAAAATTTAACATATTTTTCATAGGATGACCTCAATATCTCAATTTCGCTAAAAATTGACTTAGCCAGTTTTTCCCCTGTACCCTTCATTTCTCTTATTGTTTTATATAAAAAGCGTAAGTACATTTTTAGGCTAAAATAAATACGGGAGCGAATATTTGATAACCTCAAAATTTACATGGAAAATCCCATGTGTCCTGTTCAGACGCATCAATCTGTATAGTTGTTTTGAAAATGTTTTCATTCTCCCAAACTTCTATTAAATTATACGGGAAGCAACCAGGAAATTATTCTTTAATTCGTAACGGACAAACTCAAAATAAATGTATATATTTATTTTTATAAAAAAAAGTATAATACAATATATCAGCTTGATAAAAAAATTAAAAACCAACAAAATATTTAATGTTGATAAAGTTGGTGATTATCGCAGAAAATTTCCGTCTTGCCTAAAACTATTGTTAATGAATATATTTTTTTTGTTATCATGCATGGATTGAAAAATTTATAATTTTTTCGAGATCGGTAGAACATACGTATTTAGATTTTTAGGCTAATCTGTTGTGTGATTATTTAGTTATTTAAATTTATAAATATTTGTAGTAAACTAAAACATTTTTTTAAATATTCATAAATTATTAAATTTTCAAAATTTTTAAATCTTTTGGGGCACGGATTAGGAGTTAAATGATTTAACTCAGTTTTCTCCCGTTATTGCAGTGGCGGCTCGTCAGGTGAAGTAAGGTGAAGGAGCTCTTCACCAAAAAAAGGAGGAAAGTTTTTCGACATTATTAAATATTAATGTACCAATACACCCTTAAAAAATTAATTTAATCCGAATGTAGCTATGCATGGGCCATGGTTAACTCCGATGGACAATAATTATAAACACTCCTGCATTTTGGCGCGCCCCAGCCGACCGTGTCCGTTAGCTCAAAGCAAAAAAACCTGACGCCCAACATGGCTTTGATATTCACCGTTGCTATGGTTACGTGACGTCAGCCATGCAAACAGCATGTAACAATTTGCATTGTGATGAAGGGCAATTTAAAAATAGATCAGTCGTATGCATCAATGTTTTAACATTGGTTTGCCTAACCTCAAGGTATTTATTTTGAGGCTTCGCAAAACTTTCGGTTATAGATATTGTTTTTACGTGATTTACTGTGTGAGCAAAAAGTTTTGTTTTTATTTTTCAGCTAATTCAGTAGTGTACGTATCTACTTCGTTGCGTGTTTTAAAAATGAACCCAATTAATGACATAGTTTGTAATTTGTTGGAAACTCCATTCAGTCGTTGGACAGATAAGGATAAGAGAGACGTTTTGTTACACGGGTTTTTACTCAATGTTTGTTTAAGTACCCGTACTATACCTAGCTCTTCACCATTTTTTAAGACCGTGAGCCGCCACTGCATTGTACCAAAAGTAAAAGAAAATAGCGGTGAGACATTTGAAAATTTAAAATGTAATTTGTGTAGAATACACTAAGGACCACCTTAATAGCTATACCTCTTTTGCCAGTATCATCTTGCAGTAAGGGAGCTCAAGTAATCTGGTAATATAAAGATCTAAATGATCAATATGTAATAAAAATTACCTTTCAGTATAATTAAATAAATTTGATAGATTTATATAAAGAACATTTTGTTTTTTTTTCTTTTCAGCTGGCAGTATCACCCTAACCCACTAACCCCCTCTTTTATAGATTTGGGTGTAAAGCCCTCTTTAAACCGCTGATCTTAAAAGGCTTTGAATTTCAGTAAAGCAGCTAAAGCTTCTGTCAAAGCTTCAGTGTGAACCCTACAAAGAAGCTGCATAAAATTAATCGAGCGCAACAAGGGAGAAATAGAAAAATTTCCTTTACAAAGTTTTATTTTATGTTTTATTATGTGAAAATAAAGCTTCACCAAATATCAAAGGATACAATTTAGTGTAATTTTTAAGAAATTTGCTGCTTTCATGTATAGTTGTCTAACGTTGTATATAACGAGCGCTGTTATATTCGATGTTTTTTTATTGCAATGGTATTGTTCTAGAAATAATTACAGGCTTTGACTTTGTATAGTTAATTAAAGGTTGTCAGCACTTGTGCAAAGCGCGGTGCGACGAAATACGAGGATGAGATTTTAGCAATGAGCTCGATGCGCCATGCTTCGCTGTGTTATTAAACAACACTTTGACTTTTAACATCGGCATTTTCATGGTGTTTTTTCATGATCTTTGTAATTTTTTTAATATAGTTTGCAGATACAGGAAGAAATACTTGAGATTCTTGGTAGTAGGTAGGTAGGTAGTTGAGTGTTCGCTCGATTCACTGGAACTAAAGGTAATGTGTCGTGGCACGCACGAATGTTGAAATATTTTTTTTTCATTTTAGGTATTCTAATTTTTTTTTTCCTTGGGCCAGGAGGGTGGGGGGGGGGGGGGGGGGAAGCGCCCCACCTTGGCTATGCACATTATTTCAAATCGATAAAATATAAACTTAGTTTAATTATATTAAGCATTACAGGTAGAATATGGCAATAATCTAATATACACTATGTTTCAATTCATCTTAAATTATTTTTTATTCTTAGATTCAAAATATCCTAATCTTATTATTTAATTTATTGTAAAAATAATATACACTGAAAATGGGATATTTATTTTTTCTACTCCCATATGAAAATTTGCTGTTTTCTTTACACTAAAGTTATTGAAAAAGTAAGCTATTTCGGTTTACTGAACGGATATGATTTCAATCCATCCTAGTTAGAATATGAAACTGACCAATCACAGTGGTCAAATTAAAAGAAACCAAATATATGAGTCGTTTTCTGACACTTGACAGAAGTGAGGTTAAGAATATATTTCAAAAATATGCAAATCTCTCACATGAATTTTTTTCTTTTTTAATTTAAATCAAAACATCTATCCCAGAGGCTATTCAATTTGTTCCTAAAGAGTGCGCGAAATGGTGGGAAAACTAAAGGTATAATACCAAAAAGTATTTTTACCGAACTGTTGTTATTTTCTGACCGAACTAAAAATTTGTGCATAGATGCGCTTTCTTATTTCAAAAATCTCCAGTTTTCTACTCATTTCTAGACAATTACTACAAGATTTAATGCATAAAATATACTTTATCTACTTTCATTTAGTAATATGAATGTTACAAGGTTGGAGACAATGATGTTTCTTGAATGATAGTATTCACCTGAAGACGACTGGAGATACTTACCAGTTGAAACGTTGTGATGTAAAACAAATTACAGACAACGCAAGTCCAAAACTATTCTATCATTCATGAATGTTACAGTTCTGTAAATCGTTTTGTAAGGGCATCTATTACAGCACTAGTGCTGTAATGTAAAAAAATGATTTTATTAAAATTTTGCTGTTAAACAAAAACCACACTTTTTAGAAGAATGATTTATTATTAACAATTATAAAATTAATTACCAATTATTAATTAAAATATAACACTTATTTATTATAAACATTAATAATACACTTTTTACAGTTAGAAATTTGTATTCCTGAAGTGGATGTGATGGAGCCCTTTACGTTCGAATTTCCAATCATTAAATTCGTGTCTGACCCCATGATCTTCTTTGCTACTTGTTTCTTATTTTCTAAAGAATTCTCAACGTAGCCTGATTTGGAGCTGGAGGATTTCCAGCCCCCATGACGCTTTAACATCTGCATATCTGCACCACCATCAACTAGAATGGTGGCTGAGGACCTCCTAAAATAATGTCCACTGTATCCTTCGGGATTATTCAATCCAAGTTTGGTTGCAATCTTTTTTGGTATACTTCTAAAACTATTAATTCCCACAGGCTAGGAGGTGAATTTTCCTTTTCCATAGAATACAAAAAACTGCCTGTGAGTTGCATTAAGAGGACGAAGTTTAGCATACTTTCGAAAAATACTTAAACAGTTGACACCTGTCATATTTCCTTCTGTTATAACAAATTCTCGCATAATTTTGGTTTTCGAGAATGGAATCACAATTTTTATATAGAAATCATTGTGTTCAATATGATCCAACATTAACTTAGCTAGTTCTTCGCGCCGACAAGCCCTAAAATTGCCGATCATCATAACAACCTTCATAAGTAAATATGTTTCATCATCTGCAGTACTAAGAAACTTACATTAGTCTTTCTTGGTGAAAACTTTGGACTTCTTGACCTTGTAACCCTCTGAAATTCTTTTCGAAAATGCTATTAGTTGAGAAAATCTGCTTATATCTTGATTTTTCTTGACTGAAATCATAGTTCTCAACATTGAGTAGTGAGTCCATAGTATAGATGGTTTCTGGGAGCGTTGCTTTACGGAAAAATAACCCAAAAGGATTTTCTCAGACACCTCCTTTATTTTGTTAGCTTTGCGCCAATCTTCAAACTTCTGATACAACTCATACCGCGCCTTGGATTTTGTCGGAACTAAACTTGAGATCGTTTCTTTTGCCGCTGCTTCTATATCAGAGGGTAAACTTCCATCAGAATCACTCATTTTGAAAAACGCTTTTTATATTTTTGAATCTGTTTGACAAAGTCTCGACAGTAACCATGCGAAACAGTAACTATGCGATAGGTAACATAAAAAACTTGATTAGTAAACTTAAAAGCAGGTGCATTTTTACAGGTGCATTTTTATTTTAAAAAATGCCTTTTGCCAAATATTTTTATTCATAGATGAAAGTAGATAAAATTTTGTACAATATTCTTGTTGTAAATTCATATGACTACACTCGATGTTTTATTAAACTCGGCTGACGCCTCGTTTGACAACTTTAATATCTCGTGTTGTAATATGAATCTTTACAACACTTATATCGTAAATAACTAATATACCTACAAATGAACGTTTTAAGCAAACCTTGGTTTGTTTTTGGCAAATATTTTTCCACCACGATATTTTCTACTATAATTTGTTATAGGGCAGATGTATGGTATAAGAAACTGGTTGTGAAGGTTAAGAAAGATTTTATAAAAACGTGAAAATTTTTATAGAAAAAGCATGTTGATATTTTTTTTTGGAGGTAGTACCTGATGTATTGAGTTGTAAGGTTAAGAACATTTTTTTTTAGAAAACGTGAAAGTTATAAAAAAAGCATTGTGAAAATTTTTTTTGGAGGAAGTAACTAAAGTACCTATTAAGTGTACGTTCCTTGAGGATTTATGTAGTTAAAAAGTTGCTGACACCTATTCTTAACTACATAAATCCTCAAGGAACGCACACTTAATACTTTAGTTACTTCCTCCAAAAAAAATATTTCACAATGCTAAACTATAAATACTTTAGTGAATACATTGATCTTATGTACATCCACTACCTTGTCCGCTTGCCGCAAACTGTTATTTTTATTAATCCTGTTATTTAAAAATAAGCTAGTATTGGAATTAAGTATTATTTTATTTAGGGAATGATAAAACTAGCATATACTTGATTTAAGGGTGTTATTCTTTATACTATGTTGCTTTCTTTCCGACCGAATGAGTAGCGTACTAACTCAGTCGGTCCGATCGATTCAATACGGCCCTGACAAAAAGAGATTGTTACTTGAATGTAAAACAAAGCAATTAATCTTCACGAAATTTGTCATTCTAAAATTTAGCAAAGGTGTAAAACAAAATTAACAGGGCCTCCAATTAAGCAAAAAGATATACCGTTGACAATTAGTCTTAAAAGGGATTGTTCGGTTAATTGCCTTTTCTTTAAATATTCCTTTCCGCTCTGCTATATTCCTTTAGGGAAATAACAGTGCAATACCGGGTAAGGGCGGGCGGTGATAATGAAATTGATGTTGTACGCCAGGATAATTCCGAGTCTATAGGATATTTTTAGCAAGATTACTTCACTCTTTCATATTTCGACGGCAATTTTTGGAGTTTTCTTCGCTCAAGAAGTATATTTTGATACCAAAACAGTAACTGCTCTAAACTTGATCCTAAAAGAATGGACCTGGAATATGCGGAAAGCAAATAGTGAGGATTACAAGGAATAATGTGTAAAGATTATGTGGCACATTGTAGCCACAAAGCCTCAAGAAAAATATCTTAAAGAATTTAACATCATATTGGATTCATTTAAAGTCATTCAATTTCATTCATTCATTCATCTTCTCGAGATGCTCAAAAATGCTAAAAGAATAAACCTTCAAAATCAAGAAAGTAAAAGAAAAACAAACTCTAGTTTCTTGAAATTGGATGAGTACTACAATATGTTGCTAATGTGGGATCAAAATACGCCAAGGGGCTTACAGCAGAAAGTTTACCTAATCGCAGCAATGGAACTAGCTTGGAGAGGTGGAGAAGATGCCAATTGCATGATCTACAACTTTATGCCCGAAATCGACAATAATGAGGTTAAAACAGGTAATTTTTACTAAAATTATTGTAAAATTTTTCAATATTTTTTAATTCTAGGTTTTCTTCTTTATTTAAGAAAGTTCAATATTTATATTTTTTTTTTGTTTTGTTGCAGGAAGAATAGAATATAACCCTATTTTCACCAAAACAGCTTAGGGAAGTGCAAAAAAGATGTGCGACAGTAAGTATCTGGTCCCGAATATCAGGAGACCAGAATTTTGCCCAGTACTCCTGTATAATATTCTTTAAAAAGGATAACTAGTAACATACACGTGGTTCGGATTCTACGTTAAGCTGTAGGTCCCTTCTAGCTGACATTACCCAGACAATAGGAGATACAATGGGCCTTATATAGACCTAAGTATACTGGCTCTTCCGCCAACCCCAGCAAAAAAAAATATTTTTAAGTGTGAATCCAACATCGAACTGTTCAAACACAACAGGTTGGTTTAAAAATATCCCTATAGGCATAAATGAATTATTAAAAAAAATTACAAACTATTTCATGAGAGCAATTGCTGTCTGCAAGGAAGGGGTAGAAGGACAACAGCTGATCAAAATTACAGGTCATAATCGAGCTAGTTCGATTAAGTCTTATTTTCAAATGAACAGTGAACATCATACAAATATTATCAATTCCCTAAGGAATGACCAAAAAGACAATTATTTGATGTCTGTGGTCACCGAAAAGACAGAAATGCTGTAGAGATTACTAATGTTAATTAATATTTTTCTCAATACATTTACCTATTAATTTCGCAGTAGTTTTCTTTACAAAATATAATTTTGTTTGATATATTTGGCAGTAAATTTAATTATTAGTTTTTTTTTTAATTCAAGAAATAACCCCTGATTTTGGGTGGGCACTAAGGTGGGCACCCATGTTTTTCGGATGGGCTAGTGCCCACCCTGTCCCCCCTCCCATGGTAAAGCTGCTGCTTGGTTGTAGCACTACGTTGCGAATATATTTAATTGCTATGTACATGATTTAATAATTGTGTCTGGAATCCCTGCTATAATGTATATATTCAAAATATAGAAAGGGTTTCACATAAATTTCTAAAATACATGGCCTTCAAACTTAATACCCCAGAACTAACATATTATCAGCTGGAATCTAACATCCAGATAAATATGCTTGAACAACGAGAAGGAATCTAAAAGACCTTAAAATGCTCTACAGCTTGATACGTAATAAATGTTTTGCTTAATAAAATAGGGTTGAATATGCCTTCAAGGAAAACACGCCTGAGGAATACCTTTTCAATACCTTCTCATAGATTCTAACTATGGCCAAAATGCTTTTATATCAAGGTCAGCCAGACTGGCCAATGAACATCCCATACTCAATTTCTTTTCAAACAGATCGAATTTTATCAAACATCTGCATACTGTAATTTGAAATCTCTATAATTTCATCACAAATCTTATCATATATTTTTTTTAATTTTTTTTTATTCACCTAAACATTTGAATTTTTTGAACATGTAACTTTGCTTTAGAATTAAGATTGCTACTTTATTTGTGAAATTGGGCAATGCCCGTTAATAAATAAATAAATAATTGCGAAAGTAACACCAAACAGTTTCCTACCCCTGAAACGGTTAATTAGTCAGAAAATGAGTCGTCAAAATCATTCTAATATTCAGGATGATTCGTATATTCCCTTAAAACTTGTTTACATCCGTTAAGATTATCTAATAATAGCTTTAGTACATATAAAAGCTGTTGGACGTCATTCTTCTGTCCATAAACCCCTTTAAAGTGGCAACTAAGAATAACTTAATCTTAACCGTATGGGATGTATAATAAGGGTTTGACATTATAGCCTTGTTAGCACTTTAGCATTAGGGTAAAGTAGTCTAAGAGCGCGCATCCAGGGTTTTGGATAATATATCTACGTACAGTAGAGTAATAATTTTCTGCACAATATAGCTGCGTTGCCATTACAAATACTGGAAAAATGTCAATAACAAGTTGAAGACAACAAGTTTCATATAATGTAAAATAATTTTTTTAACTCTACAGGTGTTACGACGAAGCTCAGATTTTTAAGGTTTGAAAGTGGACTGTAATTTTTGGTTAGCGTGGTATTAAAATAAATGGTAAAAAAATGGCGATGCTAAGTAAAGGCATAAAAATATATATATAAAAATGAGAAAATATCAACAAATAATGCGAGGGACTAAAACGGCTTACCTTGGTGTAGTCTTTGTAGAGCTGGAAGGCTTCTTCACGGGTACCCTTGTGGCCTAAAAGAATATCACTTCACGAAATGCGTGATTAGCGTAAAAATGGTTAAAAAGGCGAGAAAAATAGCGTCGTACGCGTATATTGGTACTTATTGTACTGCTGGTTCCTCGGCGATCTTAGGACCGCCTTAGTGCCAAAAAAGTGGTTTCTATCGATTTTGCGCGTATATGAAATTAACTATATTTTATGCCTTATACAGAGGGCGACCATATTAATGAAACTTGAACAACAGGGTTGCTTAAAAAAGCGAGAAAACAATTACTTTTTTGTACAGGGAACCACATACGCGTCGGTCCATTTACTAAATACAGTATAATATTTTTATTGTAGATTAACTAAGAGCATTTTTAAGATTATAAAGTGTTCCTCAAATGAAAATAACTTCATAATATCAAAATGTAATGGAATACCCAGTATATTTTTGTATATTTATGTGACCTAAATGATTCTTTTAATTAAGGCAAGCTGTTTTTAAGACATTTGACTATTTTTGATAATGCTGACCGGACTTGTTTACTTTATGCATTTGAACGAGGTGTTTAAAAAATAAAATGATTATTTAGCAAACTTTTTAGTTTTTATGTTGAAATAACAATATTTTCGCGAACGATGGAACAGATTTGGACTTGCATTATCTTTATTTATTTAAATTTACAACGTTGCAACTGGTAAGTATCTCCAGTCGTTTTCAGGTGAATACTAAATAAGTATAGTAACTACTTACAGCTCTATTTATACTAAATAGATGCACTGGAGCATAACTGAGATGGGTGCAGTCATGTGTTCAGTTCGTGCGCGGTATTATGCTAGTAGACTACATCTGTTAAATAAAGGTTTCTAGATATTTCTTATATCTAATAACGGCTTATTAAAATAACCTGGTTTCTGATGTATGGTAGCAGCTTGCTTGAATTTTCTCTTTCTCCAGTGTCGTTCTTTATGCAGGATTTCAGCTTCTGTCCAGCTTATATGATGGCCGTGTATCCACATCGTCAGCCGCAACTTATTTTTCGATCTCTCCCTTTAGCGTGTTAATTTGTTTGTTTTTTGTTTCTTGATCCTGGATTCAAGTTAGATTAGCCATATTCGCAAGAGATCCGGTAGACACAGTTTTTTCTGTTTTTTTGACTTGTTGGTTTCGTTTTTGTTAGGTGGCTTCTTAAGGTGTCTCTCGAACTGGATAACGTATGGATATTGTATAGCTCTTCTAGTCTTCTAATTCTCTCAGATACTCCTTTAAAATACGGAATGTTAAATGTTGGTTGTGCATCTTTTTGCTTCTTTGCATTTAGCCGTTTCTTACGATTTTCCAATCGTATATATAAAGGTGATTCACTACGAGATTGCATTAGAACTTTTGAGGAAACTACTGAAAATATGTTTTTTAAAATCTGTAGGTTTAAGTTTATCGATATGTTGTAGCTTAAACTTTCATTATTTAAATACAATATAGCATTTTTTATTATATTTTTGGTTTTTGCATAAAATATAAATTACATTTTATGGTACACGTTTCTAGTCTACTTTCTGAGATAGATATCTGCATATTTTGTAATTATTTCGTAAATACATAGCGATGAAATTATGCATATATGTATATTTTTTACATTAGCTCCTGGACTAATTTTTTTTGTTATTGTATAGTTGAAGAATCAACAAATCTTAAAAGATATTAAAGATATGTTGATTCTTAAACTATAAAATAAAAAAAATTTCGTCCAGGACCTAAGGTAAAAAATATATGTGCATAATTTCATTGCTATGCATTTACGAAATAATTACATATTATGCAGATATCTCAGAAATTAGTAAAGTTAGGTAAAAAACGTGTTCCATAAAATTTAATGTAAATACCAAAAATATAATAAAAAATGTTATATTATATTTAAAAAATGAAAGTTGAAGCTACTTCCGGTATAATCGAAAGTGACAGAAACATGTTAATATTTTAGTTTAAGAGAGCATATCGATAAACTTACACCTACAGATTTTAAGAAACATATTATCAGTAGTTTCCTCAAAAGTTCTAATGCAAGCTCGTCGTAAATCACCCGTTTATGTTATTAAAAAAATAACAAAAAATAACTTCACTAAGATGAAAACCTGTACTATAAGTTTCATCCTTTCAAAGATTATTTTGATTACCGCCTCTGCGCATATGAGCTTTTGTCACAAATCTAATAAATTGGTAAATTTAAAAAAATGTTGTAAATATTACTAGCTTGTCTATAGGAGAAAAAAAAAGCGATATACCAAGATAAATTAGGGTAAAAATGTAAATTATAATTTATACGTCCTGCTGTAAACTACCGACCATTTAGTTTATGAGAAAAACGCGCGATGAGAATGAGACAATCTTTAAAAAATATTTCTCTGGTAAAACATTTCAGTTTTTAAAATAAAATAACATGCATTACTAAATAATAAGTATTAGCAAAACGACATACCGAAAAATATAATATGTAAACATACTTGCACCGTACAAAATAATATAATGGTAAAATTTAATAAATTACAAATACATTTCAGGATATTCACAACTCCCCCCTAAGGTGCTTACCAATATTTTTAATTATGTATTAAAAAGAATAAAAACTTGTTAAAAACAAGAAGATGAACAAATACGTATCCTCTAAATAGTTTAAATTTATTATTTTTCGTTAAAGATTTTAATAACAAATAATCTAGGAGAAACGATGAAGGATATTAGAAAATTATTAGAAATCGTGATAACAGCTATTTTCATGCTATCTATTGAAAAAAAAAATTAATCTCCCAAATAGACAATTTTAATGACAAAGTGATTACAAAATTTGCAAACAGAAAAGAACGTAGGATAAACCTAATTTATAAAAAATTGGTAAGTTTTTTGACAAAAATTGCAGACTACCTTAAAATTTTTATAAGAAGTCTCCACTAGTGCACCGCTAAGACCTTAGCGGTGCTCCTGTTTTTTTTTTCTCCGAGGGCCCGTCCCGTCCATGAGCCGGATGCCCTAGGCCAAGTTTGGGCCATTGTACTCACATTGTTTGGTTGTTACACCCCCTCCGTGATCCCAGTTCCTTGCACTAGTTTGTGTAGGTCAATTGGGGGAGAGGGTAAGGATGTCCTCTGGTTCCAGTTTTCCCGAGTATTTGTTGCCTCTTCCGATCTAGTGACTCACAATGGCAAACTATGTGCTGTACAGTTTTCCTGACTTGTCTGCATAATCTGCAGTCAAGGTCTCCATTGTATAGTTGCATTCTGTGTAGATGGTTCTTGACAGCCATATGTCCTGTCAGTATTCCTGTAATGGTTCTCAGCTGGTTTCTATTCATTTGAAACAGCTCTTTCGTAAGTCTTGGGTTTGGATCCCCAATGAAGCTTTTGCTATTGGCTAATCCCTGTCTGTTACTTCAGTGGATTTTGTGCTCATTCCTGATCCATCGCTTTATAGCATCTCGTGCCGTGCATCTTCGTACTCCGAGTGCCGGTTCTGGACCAATGAATGTATTTTCGGAGCTTTTTGTCGCAAGTTTATCGGCTTTTTCGTGTCCTGTAATACCTTCGTGGCCTGGTACCCATTGCAGTATTATTTTGTTTACCTTTGCCAATGCCTCCAGGTACTGCTTACAATAATATTTAATATTGACATATCAAAGTGTGATTGAAATATTATGATGCAAAACATGCGGATTGTCAATGGTTCCTCTGCCGCTTTATGCCAAAGTTTGGAATTTTTTTGGTTATTAGACTGCGGAAGATTAGTAAGAATTCTTGGCATATCTTAAAAATTGGTTCCCTTCTTGTTTCCGAGTTTTAAAAAATGCATATGTAATATTCAATATTTCAGTATACCAATCACATCGTTACATAGTAAAACCAGTACTCTGGAAAAACGTTTTCCCTTTAATAGCTGCAATACAATATCAATTAAGGTTTTAGTTTCTTAAATAAAGCATCATGATAAACTATTGGCAATTTAAATGGACTGGAAGAAATTTACAAGATCTTTAGTGTCGAACCCTCTTCAGGGAATGATTAATGTCACACTATATGGTCGACCAATAAATTTAGAAATTGTGCGTAAAAGCATTAGGTTCTTTTAAATATATTGTTTCTGTGGCTGTAATTATTACAATTCCTTAATGTTACTACAGATATTGATTTTTTATTTCAGGAGTGATTTTAATTTTATTTAAAAGAATTAAAACAAATTATTTTTAAAACAAAAGCTAGATACATACATTTTTAAGTTTTTTGTTATACAATAGAAATATTCTAAATGATGGCCTAGTGAAACATACCAAAATCTTAGTTTCCGTGACAAGAAAAGTTAGTTAAAATAGACTTAAGAAGAAATTTAGTAACGGATACTATATTTTATTGCTTGGCCGATTCCGGCAGTCACTTTTGTCATTGGCAAACAAGCTTGTTAGTTTAAAGCGTATATAATATATATATTTTTATCTGTAATTCTGCAAAAATGGGAATAAAATGATATAATCAAAGTGATTCTATGTAAATATACGAAATTACCCAAATCGTCAATTATGTTACAGTGTAATTTCGTCCATTAGAGGACCAACGAAAGGAAATTTTCCTAAATTTTTGTTTTTATCGATCGACGCAAAATATTGTCATTGCAAATTTTTGGCAACGAAACATTCTCAAGAAATATTGCCACTATAGCGGTTCCGTTTCTGTTGGTGCGAACACGTTCTTATACCGCTGTGTATATTGTCGCGGTACTGCATAAGTCGCGGCAGCGGAATTTGCATGCCGGTCTGGGGATCCTTTAAATATTTGTTTTTTATATTTTTATGTCTTTTGGTATAAGGTTCGTTAGTTACTGCGTCCTGCTCAATTCAGTGGCGGCTCGCGGTCTTAAAAAATGGTGAAGACCTAGGTATAGTGCGGGTACTTAAACAAACATTGACTAAAAACCCGTGTAACAAAATGTCTCTGTTATCCTCATCTGTCCAACGACTGAATGGAGTTTCCAACAAATTACAAACTATGTCAATAATTGGATTCATTTTTAAAACACAAAACTAAGTAGGTGGGTATTCTACTGAATTAACTGAAAAATAAAAACAAAACTTTTTAATCACACCGTAAATCACATAAAAACGATATTTAAGTATAACCATAAGTTTCGCGAAGTCTTAAAATAAATACCGCGAGCCAATGCTAAAACAATGGTGCATACGACTGATCTATTTTTAAATTGCCCTTCATCATAATGCGAATTGTTACATGCTGTTTGCGTCACTGCCATTACGTAACCATAGCAACGGTAAATATCATAGCCATGTTTGTCGTTGGGTCTTCACTTGCTTTGAGCTAACGGACACGGCCGGCTCTGGGGCGCGCCAAAATACACGAGTGTTTATAATTATTGTCCATCGGAGTTAACCGTGGCCCTATTATGCATAGCTACATTCTGATTAAAGTAATATTATTAATTCGAACATAATTATTTTTAAGGGCTAAAATGGGAGCTGTATTGGTACATTAATATTTAATATTGTTGAAAAACTTTTCTCCTGGTTTTATTTTTTTTTGGTGAAGAGCCCCTTCACCTACTTCACCTGACGAGCCGCCACTGGCTCAATTGACTTTCTCGTGCGATATTAACATCATATCCACTCTTGTCGTACAAATTACTATTTTATTACATACTATCATACTATTGTGAAATTTTGCTCGAAGTATTGTTATAAATTTTCTACTTTCTAAAAAGTTTCAAGTATTACAAATGTCGTCTCTTCCATAACATAAAAAATGTTCAAATAACCGCCTTGATATTTATTGTGCATACAACGTATTTTCATATATTCCTAAAATTATGGTATGTAACCGGTATAAGAACATTTTTTTATTATCAAAGAGAGGGATCAAGAAGGCAAAGGTTTATCCGGGCAGTAAAATAGCAGGTAACATTATTATTAATGGTGTTGTCTATATGAGCTACAAAGTTCCAGTTTGGAGCTTTACGCTTTATTTTAACACCCTTGTCTAAAGTAGGTTACTAGCTGAGGTTTATTGCTTGAAAAGAAAGCTAGTACGTGGAACGTATAACTTGGACCAAAAGTCTTCATTAGAAGTAAAGTTTAGCTTTCTTCCGTCGTTATATTGGGAAACTTTATTATCAGGCTATAAAAGTTGATACGCTGTGTCTTGTAAAGAATTATAATTTAATGTAAAAATAAAATGATAAAATGTTATACAAGTGAAGTAGAGAATTTATTATATCAAAATTCCTAAATTAAAAAAAAAGTTAGCCTTATAATTTAAAACGATATTTTATTATTCATTTAAAAAATTCAGATAATAAAGTCTAGTGCATTTGTAGCAAACTATAAAATGTATTAAGTAATTGAAGCACATTCATCACATTATCTAATCAAAGCATGTAATGTTTCGCATAGTATTCTATAACCTCTAAGTCTTTCACTTCTTCAGGACGTACATGAAGCAGTTCTATATGCCCTGGCATTAATGAAGATTTTAACAAAGTTATGGTTGGTTTATTAAAAGTTTTTGATTTTAGTTCCTGTTAACTAGCCTGCCTTTTATTTTCCTTAACCCACCCGTATCAATAAAATAATTTAAAGTCTTAAGACTTTTTAAATATAGCACCAGGTTCATCATTTATTAACTTTAACCCTTCATACAGGGTGCTACAAATTCGCGTGCGTGCATGGGGATCTCGAAAACGGTAAGAGATACGAAGATGGTTAAATTAAGGCAAATTTGCATATTTTGGGGCTTAATAATTTGGTGAAAGAAAGTTCTAAATTTTTCGAATGCCTTCGAAGATATCCGAAAAAAACCGAAATTTTCAGTTTTGGTTTTTAATTTTTTGCGCCTTTATTTTTGACTTGGAAAAAAAACAAGAAACACTTATTCATAGCCGTTTTACAACATAACCTTTTCAATTTTTAAATGCGACGTTTCGTTCTTTGTATACCACCATCAAGTAATATTTTTAAAATACGGACCTGGATTTTTTATTACGGTTTTAGGGACTTATAGGCTTTAGAAACCTAATAGAATTAAAACATTTTAAAAATTTTAAAGTTTTATCATCGTAATAAAGTAAAATTATTTGTTACTAAAAAAATCTCAATAATAATGTAGTTATTCTCTTATGGAGAATCATTAAGACTTCCAGCCTAGAGCGTTTTTACACGGCGCCATATCACTACCATATATTGCGCGCGGTAAATGGTCGCAATATTGCTTTACACCAAATTATGTGTTCTCTAATTAGCCATTTTTACACATAGGCGATACCATAAAAGCTATGGTAATGCCGACTCTATATCGCATGAGCAGACGATTTGTTCTACTGGTATCGCGCCATTTTTTGCGGACACCATTCTGTAAACAGGGGACGGTTTATGCGTATTTTCACATAACTCGGCACATATTGTCGCAATTTGTTTAACGCCATTCGAGCGGCGTTATATGCATGTATCTCAAAATTAGTGTTGTAAATATCCGTATTATTAGACATCCGGATAATACGTAATGGGAAACAACTAATATCCGTATCCATCATCCGAATAAGTATTTGTAAAATAAGAAATTAAACTTCACTTACCTTAAAGTAACTGCTAGCATTTTTTTAGGAGGAATACTCAATTTCATTCAAAAGACTAAATGTTTCTGGATTCATTCGGAAATAATTGAAACATTTTTCTTGATGTAGGAATTTTTTTAATAGTATATAAAAAGCACCATCTACATATCTTGCTTCTAACAAGGGATGAACCCAGAAACGCCGATTTTTTCGTGGACCCTTCGATTTAAAATCAGCGCCAACAATAAAGTGCAAGTCGGCAACACCGATTTATTTACTTGTTCTGCAATATGTTATGGTAGATAACTATCGTTTATCTAACCACATTCTTAAAATATAAAAATCGTTAAATTGAGTCATTATTTGTATATTAACAATGCCTATTCTTTTTTTATCAAAATGGTTAATCAAATGGTTTATCAAAATGGTTAAATCAAATATCTTTAATCCAGGGTTCAATGATCATTTATGAATTCATTTATGGATGTAAATGTGAGATGCTATAAATCGTCCCTCACTGTTAAATATATTCAGGGTGATTTAAAAATACTTTGACAAACTTAAAGATATGTTTGCCGATATTATTTTAAGAGGAAACGGTTTAATGAACTTTAACGGCTTTATTTCGAAAATACAGGGTGTAAAATATTTTTAAAAAAGTAATTATTTTTAATTACGTAATAAACGAGTAGAGATTTTTAGGTTTAATATGATGCATTAAATAAGAAGGTCAAGATGACTAATTTTAAATACAATACATTCTCAGAGACAACCAGTGGCGTCTGTATAAAATTATTCTGTCATACTTTTTTATGAAAATTTATGTTATTTATGCCCCTAATTCTTTTTCATTTTTCTCCTATATTTTATTAATACGGGGGTTGTTTTAGAAGTAAATACTTTCTTCGATAAGCTTAAATTCGATTTAACCTTTAGTTCAAAGTAACCTTTTTGTAATAACTTAATAAAATATATAATTGAGTCGATCGTTACTTGATGAAGATCCATATTAAATAAATACGTAAAAGAAACAACATTAAGGTTTTAAATCTTCACATAAATTTGTTTATTTTTATATTAAAAATAAGAACATAGACATGACATGTTTCGTAGCACTGCTACTTCGTCAGATGTCGAAATGGAATTGACAAACAAAGTTGTAGGTATAGAAATATTTACCTGTTAAAAACTAATTAATTCCAAAAATTCCCTATAGCACGGGTTTTTGGAAAAACCAGAATTATTCAGTATACTTATGATGTAAATTCTAAACCATATAAAAGGTATAAAATGGTTGGAAAATACAATATTTTAAAACAAATTTAATAAGGGTGAATTATTAACCTCTAATTGAAATTTTTCCTGCTTTTTTAATTTTGTTAATTTCTAGAGATTCCAATAAAGGCAACTTTTTACTTTTATTTTCGACATGTAAAATTTTAAAATTATCATCATATCACAGTTTAGCATAAAAAACTCCACAGAGCTTATAAATAAAATTAAAAACGTTCGTATTCCTAGTAATGCAAAACTTATATCTTTTGATGTAAAAAAACTTTTTCCAAGTGTACCCCCAGAAGAGGTAATCCAAATTATTGACAACCTACTTAAGAAAAATAAAACCAATTGTGTTACCCATTTTGAAATTCTTACAGCATTAAATATCTGCATTAATCAAAACTATTTCCAATTCAACGGTAGTAACTACTCAGCGAAAGAAGGACTTATAATGGGTAGCCCTCTAAGTCCACTATTAGCAGATATATTCATGAATAGTTTAGAAAATAAAATAAAAAACCACCCCCTTTTTAAAAAATGTCTATACTGGTACAGATATGTTGACGATATTTTGGTTTGTTTAACAGGGACACAAAGACAACTAAACTGATTTTTACAATATATTAATAGCCTACATAATAATATTGAATTCACACTCGAGACCGAAACAAATAATTCACTAAATTTCTTAGACGTAAATACTTCCAAAAGTAATCAAAAACACAAATTCTCCATTTATCACAAACCTTCCCACACAGATACGACAATACATTATACGTCTCTACTTCTCTACATCCCTATTCCCATAAATTAGCCGCTGACCATAGCATGATCCACAAACTGATCACCGTACCGATGGACTCTGAAGATTATAACAAAGAACTTAACATTATTAAACAAATTGCTTCAAATAACGGATATCCCCTCAAAACAACAGACAATGTACTCAAAAATAAATTTAACAAAAAATCACTCTCACTAATTTATCCTAGGATAAAAGACACACATAAAACATATAAAACAATGACTTATATAGGAAATACTTCAGACAAGATTAGCAACATTTTAAAGAGACAAAACATTAGTATAGCTTTTAAAACAAACAACAATATTAGTAAATACATCAAAAATAATAAAGACAAGACCGACAAAAAAAAAATACGGAGTTTATCAATTAGAATTAGATTGTGGTTCTTGTCAAAAAAGTTATATAGGACAAACAGGGCGCACCTTTAAAATTGAATTACAAGAACATAGAAGGGAATTTTTAAATAAAAAACAAAATTCAGCGTACGCAACTCATCTATTATCAGAAAATCATACTTTTCAAGATAATTTTAAAATTTTACATGTCGAAAATAAAAGTAAAAAGTTGTCTTTATTGGAATCTCTAGAAATTACCAAAATTAAAAAAGCAAAGCAAAAATTTTAAATGATCAATTAGAGGTTAATAATTCACCCTTATTAAATTTGTTTTAAAATATTGTATTTTCCAACCATTTTATTCCTTTACTATTGTTTAGAATTTACATCATAAGTATACTATATAATTCTGGTTTTTCCAAAAAACCGTACTATAGGGAATTTTTTGAATTAATTAGTTTTTACCAGGTAAATATTTCCATACCTACAACTTTGTTTGTCAATTCCATTTCGACATCTGACGAAGTAGCAGTGCTACGAAACATATCATGTCTTTGTTCTTATTTTTAATATAAAAATAAACAAATTTACGTGAAGATTTGAAATCTTAATGTTGCTTCTTTTACGTATTTATTTAACTTAATAAAACATTAAACTACAATTAAATAATATATTGGAAGTGTCTACATTCTACATATCCAAAATACAGTCACCTTAACTCCTTCCCATACAATGATGTACACGAGCTAAAATTGCATGCATATTTCTTATTGTTTGAAAGCCATCGATTATTCGGTTTCTTAAGTCTTCTTCATTTTTCTACTGGCGTTTTATAAACCAGTGAATTTATCCGCAGAAATAAAAATCAAGAGGATTTAAGCCTGGGGACACTGGGAGCATTGGCATTCGAAAGGCCATTAACGAAATGCCCGTTGACCAAATAAATGTTAATTCTTAAATGATTCATAACACATTAAAGATAAAACTAAAACAAATCAGGGTAAAACTATGACATACATTTTTAATTATTTAGGAATTACGACTTTTTTTAAATTTTGAACACATTGTATTTTTAAAACGAATCATGCTTTATTAAAACTTTTTTTATTAAAATAATATCAGCAACCATATCCCGAAGTTTGTCAAAGTACTTTTAAATCACCCTGTATATAAGTGGTATGTAATAATATTTGATTTACAAAGTTCAACAATTTAATTGCACATTTTTCAAAAAACATTTTTTTAATTAATATTAATTTAACCTGGAAATATTTAATTCATCCATTTATAAGTAAATTTTTCAAAAACAAATAATTACCCTCATATTATTGTTTCGTTATTTTTTTCGTTGTCTGTTGTTACAATAATTGTTCTAATATCACTGAACTGCATTGAAATTAAAATCGCTATAAAAGCTTGGAAGTAAGCTAATTTTGGACAGTACTATGTCAAATATGATTTTAAAAGTTCTATTTTTTCAGTTATTTTGGCTTTTAGGAGCAGGTAAGCTAAACATTAACTATTAAGTTTCCAGAGTTATTACAAAGATGATAACTAGAAAATTAACTATGGCTGGGTACACGTTAAGTCGGATGAAAGAAATATACTTTGTAATACGCGTAAATGCTACATACACCTGCTGCATTTACACGTAGTACAAAGTCTCTTTCTTCTATAATAACTAGAGTTCGTAAACATGTTGCTGGACCAAAAACATTGGCCTCAACTTCTTGGGCTACATAGCAGGGTGGTGCAAAAAAATGTCTAATTTATATTTTCGATTCGCTCTACCTCAAAAAAGTTGCCTTAGGTATATAAAAGCATAATTCTTTCTTAAATCGGAAATATCTTCGATTGATGTATCGATTGCGCAAAACACCAAAAATTAAGAATTTGCCAGTTTTATCGTTTTTTTTTTCATTTTAATATTTTTATTGAGGTTTCTTTTTTTAGCGCTATAGAGCTAAAAAGTTAGACTAGTATTGAGTAGCCTACTAAAAAAATCACTGCTTTTAAAGTATATCTTCCAATCGCTCATAACGTCTGAATATTTGCTAAAATTGCAAATTTTTGATTTTTCCATTCATTCAAAAGTACTTTGACAAACTTCGGGATATGGTGGATGACATTATTTTAAGAGGAAGCGTTTTATTGAACTATGTTCCGTCGAAAATAAAGGATGTCCAAAATTTAAAATAATTAGTAATAAACGAGTTTAGATTGTTTAAAATTTGTTCTTTTTAATAAATAGGGTTGGTCTGTCAAATTGTGGCACCATATGTTGAAATTAAATAGTATGCCTTATATTTTAACACTAGTGTTGAAATAGTTTTTACAACACGCGTGTGATATACGGCGTTGACTAGCCAAATTAACCGTACTTTTTTTTTTCATTTTCATAGGTGGTCGTAGGAAAATAATTTTACCGGGATTTTGTTTCAAATAAAGTTTTAGTTCTATTAAAGAAAGCTGTACGTACTAAAATACTATCTTCTTTATATTTAATGAAAAACTAAACAAAAAATATTAAATGCAAAACTTAGTTGACTTTGTTAGATTCCATAATTTTTTTTAACAATAATTAACTAACCAGCAATTTTGACAGTGACATAAATGACATTGGCAGAAACTATGTTTTGACAATCATAGTGGCCCGGTTACCTTAATTTTTAATTTACTTATCAGACACTTTTTCTTATGAGTAAATAATGCCTGCCAATGTCATTTATGTCACAGTCACAGTTGCTGGCTAGTTAATTATTGTTAAAAAAAATTTCTGAAACTTAACATAGTTCTGACACTTATCATTTTAAACCCAGAATATCAATTTAGGACTGCTTTAATTTTAGAACCCTTTAGTACCTTAGTGAATACGGCTGTAACTGACCTTACTTATAAAAAAAGATAATATATAACATGTTATCTGATTTAAAAAAAACTGTTAATTGCTTTAAATTTATTAATGTAAAAGTTAAAAACTATATTTAAAATTCAGGTCTGTATTTAAACAAGTTAACTTAATGGTGGTAGCTAAAGAACAAACAAACCGTCGAATTTAAAAACTGATAAGGCTATCTTGTAAAATATTAAAAACGGCTACTAAAATGTGTTTTTGTTTCTTTTCCCATGTCAAAACTTAATTATTACGCAACTTCGGATCTCTTATCGTTTTCAAGATCCCATATCTGCACACGTCATATTACTGTTTAACGTGGACATCAGCAACCATGTACCTAATTAACTTTTAAATTTTCTAGTGTAATATATTGTATAATTTATTTTCATTTCAATTTAGAAGCTTGTGGTTCAACTCAACTATACAAACCATGCCCTAATGAGACACAACAGGTAAGAAGGGAAATATCAAATATTAATTAAAAAGAAACCAGTATTGTCTGCTAAAGTTTAGTATTATGAGGATTATCAAGTTGTGTTGAATTAAAAAAGGGACATTTAAAAACTCCAAAAATGCAAACGCAACTGTTGAACCGTTATGAAATGTTTTTTTTTTAGTTTTACTAGTTAGACTTGATTTTTGAATTTTAAAATAGTGGACAAAAAAAATCTTCCAAATAAAAGTAGACACCACTAAGTAACCAAGATCGCTACAACCTGACAAAATGCTATAATAGTACTTTGTACAACAAGAATGAATATTCAGTATTCACCTAAAGACGACTGGAGATACTTACCAGTTGAAATGTTATGATGTAAAACAAAAAAAAACAATGCAAGTTTAAAACTCTTGTATTATTCAAAAGTTGATATGATGTCCATATCGCACGAGGAAGTAAATTCATCTTAAAACTTCCGAGCGCAATATGGACAATCCTTTCGAGTTGTGCACTTGTACAGTATATTTTTTCTACGACTCAACTTCCGACCCTCATGCTAAAACTTTTAAAAAAACTATTTAAATCAGGCATTATTATTTGTCATTTAGTTGGCCGCGAACTTGTGAGAAAGATAATGAAAACAGTTAAAGAAAAATTTATTTCGTTGGCAAATCCATGGACCAAATTACACTGTAACATATTTGTCGATGTGGGTCGAGAATTATAATTCCAAAAATACAGCAAAATAGCTATACAAATGTCAAAATAATCGTCAATTTACATACTAGCAACACTGTTAACGTGGAAGGAGAAGTGACAATACTGTAGAATTGACATAACCCTAAAACCGTTAATAAGACATGGAATTAATTTTTTTCTAGAAATCTAATAATTTCATTTATTTTATCTGGTTCTATGTACTGATCTTGATTTTCCACCATTTAAGGAGATTAAGATTTACCAGTTATTGTTCTATATCTGTTATATATTATAAACTTTTTAAGGTTTATTGGAATTGGAACCCCCTCATCGCAAATAACCAACAAGCAAAGTTCATTTTGTGCATTAAATCTTATAGTAATTGTCTGTAAATAAATAGAAAACTAGAGATTTTGAAAATAAGAAAGTGCATTTGTGTACAAATCTTTAGTTCGGTCAGAAAATAACTACCTTACCTTACATAATACCTTCAATTTTGGCACAATTTCGTACACCCTTTAGAAAAAAACGATGTGTATGCAGCATAGACTCTGGGATAAGTGTTTTTTTTAACTTTAAAAAAGTATTTGATAGAATGGTATATTTTTGAAGTATATTCTCAACCTCACTTTTGTTAAGTGTCAAAAAACTGGTCGTAATATTTATAACGTGTAAATTTGGTGACGGATGGATATGAAATTATTTCCGTTCAGTTAACTGAAACAGCCCACTTTTCCAATCATTTTATTGTAAAGAAAACAGCAAGTTTTCACGTGGGAGTAAAAAATAAAAGTTTGTACAACAAGCGTGGATATGATGTCCATATCGCACGAGGAAGTAAATTGAGCACGATGCCGTAGGCGGAAACTTCCGAGGGCAATATAGACAATCCACTCAAGTTGAACAGTGTATTTTTTCTACGGCCAAACTTACTAACGTTATGCTAAAAAATGTAAAAAAAAGTTTTCAGGTTGCTTGGCTCGAACTCACGACCATTGGTTCCATAGTAAAACGCTCTACCTCTCGACTATCGAAACGTTAAACTGATTATGGGAAAACCAACTGATAAATGATGCTACATGAAATTAATTTTCTATGCACATTCAGCAGGTTGCATTATTGATAAATCTATTATAAATGCGTCTAGATTTTATTACATTGAAAAAATTAATAAAAAATTGTACCATATGCATTTAAATTATATAATTTAGTGTCTTGAAAAAGGAGGCGTGGCCTCAGTAAAAATAATATACTGTGATTGGTCAGTACTTTTAAGAACAACAATGGCTTCTCTGTAATTGACTACTGTGATTGGTCAGTTTCATTACTTATCTAGGATTATTATAAAATTTTGCCGCACAGTTAACTGGAATAGCCTACTTTACTCGCCAATTAAGTGTAGAGGAAACATCAAATTTCCATGTCGGAGTAGGAAAATATAATTTTTTAAATGATGGTTTTCAGAAACAATAGGATTTTATCGTGAATAGGCTGTAGGATAAATTTGAAACTAATCTTTTTAAAAAGGTGGTTTATTTAAAAACGTTTATATTTTGTGTTCTTTGATATTTTGGTACATCCTTAGTGAGATACACTTAAATATTTATTTTTAGTGTTGCCCGATTAAACCCGATGTGTGTCACGCTTGTCCCTGTCCACCAGGTTATAGAAGATGTCCAAAGACACGAGAATGCATAGATATTGATGAATGTGCCGAAAGAAATAATACATGCGTGAAGAATTCACAATGCATCAATACTCCGGTAAAATATTTGATATACAATGTGTCCAAATTGAACTCTAATCCTTGAGATAACAATTGTTATTAAAATTAAATCGATGGTTATTTTGGAACTTATGGCTGATTTCAAAAATCTTTTTAAACTTTTAAATTTAGGTATTAAGGAACAACAAAAAATGGTTAAATATTAGCTCGTAAATAGTCGACTTCAATAAAAGTAAAGAGTGTTGTGACTCTAGCCAACCTTCTTTTAATATCACTATAACCAATATTTAATAACTTTTAAATGTTTGTTTAATAATACTGTTTTTGACAATCAAATCATTAGTAATCCCAAATTTATAAATTATTGGAAATTTACATTAGTTACTCAAAATCTTTCTTTTAATGAAAATATAGAAACAACATGTAAAAATCAGCTTCAGGTTCTTATAACCTGATAGTACTCATGAAGTTAAAAAAATACTGTTCATCTATAATTTTGAAGTTCTAGGTAATTTTATCATTTTTTAATATTATTATTGTCAGTATTACTATTATTTTCTCTATGTTAGGTTTCACAGCTTCTTATTGGTATTGCTGGTATTATTTACAGTACAGAGAATAAATTCATCTTAACCTGTACTGTTTAGAAACTTTCGTACTATATGACAAGTTTGGAGGATGACGCTTTTTTGAATTAGTTGGTACAAATAACCTGAAAGGCCCAGTTTTTCCAAGTTGGGCTTGATATCTTTCGTCATAACTCCCTCCACCGATATTATGATCGGAATTATGTCGATTTTATCTAGCTTCCATATATTTTTTATCTCTATAGCCAAATTCGAGTACTTGGTCTTCTTCTCCGATTCGGTTTTAGAGAGGTTGTGTGTTAGTGGGCAACCTATATCGATTATGAAAGCTTTCTTGGTGGTTTTTTCGATAAGAAGAATATCCGGACGGTTGTGACCTACTGTTCTATCCGTTATTATTGGCCTGTCCCAGTATAAGAGATATTCAGGGGATTCAAGGACTGGCTCGGGTGAGTAGTATGGTGGGAGGTTTTCCCTTAGCCCTAGTTTATGGGCCAGTTCCTTGTGGATGATCTTAGCCACCTGATTATGTCTCCCCAGGTAAGCGTTGGGGGCCATAGCACCACAGCCCGCCGTAATATGTTCTATCGTTTCTCCGGGACAATTACATTTTCTGCACACATCTTCCACATTTCTCTTCAAGATGACCTTTTCATAGTTTCGAGTTCTAATGACACGGTCTTGGATAGATATTATAAAACCTTCTGTTTCAGCGTGGAGCTGCCTTTTCTCTAACCAATTCAGTGACATTTCTCTATCTATGAGTGGATTTTGGAGTGCAGTAGGGTATTTGCCAAGTTACAAGCTGTTGACTTGGCGGCGCGCGGATGATGTTAGGTAATCCGTTTTGCTTTAAATTAAGGGCTGTATATCCAGCGTCTGCTGCTATCACTTTTTTAAAAATTTCCCCATTCGATTCTTGGAAGTATTTTCTCATAGAGGTCTCTTGCGACTTGCACAAGTTATATATATTAATGAGATCTCTTCCTCCCTCCTTTCGTTTTAGGTAGATTCTTTCAAGTGCAGAGCGTGGGTGGTGGAATCTGAATTTTGTTAGCAGCCTGCGCGTAAGCCTATCTAGTTCGTGCAAATCCGTGTCTGAATACTTAAGGATTTCGAATGAGTAGGTAAGTATTAGTATTGCCCAGGTGTTGATGGCAGTAGTAAGGTTACCAGCATTCAGATGAGTATTAAAAAGCTTTGTTAGTCTGCTTTTGTATTTGTTTTTAAACTCCCTTTTTAGGCTTGTGTGGTTTATTTGCTGGTTTTGGGAGATGCCTGAGTATTTATATGTTTTGTCCTCATCTAGTATATCTATGCCTTTAAGCAGTCCACGGTTTTATTCAGTCTTTCCGCGTACGACATTCAAGATTGCGCACTTGTCTAATCCAAACGACATTTTGATGTCATCGCTAAATGTCTTGGTTATTTGAATTAGGGACTGTAGGTGGGTTTTGCTTTCAGCGTAGAGTTTGATATCGTCCATAAATAGAAGGTGGTTTATTCTAAAATTCTCAGTTAAGTTGGGACGATATCCGTAGGATGTTGATTTTAGTAGTGAGGACAGTGGGTTCATGGCCAAAATGAACCAGAGGGGGCTTAAAGAGTCGCCTTGAAATATACCTTTTGATATATTTATATTGCCAAGCTTCTCTTGTCCAATATGGAGATTGGTATTCCATTGCTCCATTAGGGTGTCTAACATGTTGCGTATTAGGGGGTGTACTTTGTATATTTGCAATATCTTCTTTAGCCAGTCGTGAGGAACAGAATCGAATGCTTTACTATAATCTATGTAGCACATATTTAGATTTTGCCTTTTAACTTCTGCCTGTTTTATAATAACGGCATCGATTGTAAGCTGTTCCTTGCAACCCAAAGCTTTCCTAATACAGCCCTTTTGCTCATCAGCTACCAGGTTGTTGTTTATGCAGTGTGTGTATATTTTTGAATACATGACTGATGTTAAAAGTTTATACACCACTGACAGACAGGTGATCGGTCTGTAATTTTTTGGGTCGTTTACCTGCCCTTTTTAAATAAAAGGAAGGTATTGCCACTGGCAAGATGAGCTGGAAAGTGCTCGGGGTTTAGGAGAGCCTTGCTAAAGCAGTTTGCGATAACAGGGTGTAGGGTGGTGAAAGTTTTGAGCCAGAAATTATGAATTTGGTCAGGTCCCGGTGATTTCCAGTTAGCCAAGTTCTTAGTGGCATCCCTTATGTCGATGGATGTTACTTGCGGCTCAGGCATTTCTTGCAAAGTTTCAGCCTCGGCTTCAACTTTTTCGAGCCAGCTTGCTTCTTCATTGAAATGGGACGCGTCAGACCAAATATTACTCCAAAATGCATTAAATTGGTCTTTATTTATGTCATTAGCTGGAGTAAGGTCATTTTCTTCTTGGTTCAGTGTCCTATAGAAGGTTTTTTGGTTCGTGGTGAACTGTTGGTTTTGTACCTTCCTCTTTGTGGCTTTATTGTATCGCCTTAGACGGGCACCTTTAGCCTTACATTTTTGTCTAATGTTGTCTCTTACGATTGTTAGCAGCCGTTTTATATCGGGACTGTCTAAAGGAATACTCTCTGCTTTCAGCATATCTTTAACCTTTTTAGCAACCTTGCTGCTAGAGTTTCCACTTAGATGTTCTCCAATGATATCACTTTGTGCTCGTAACTGGCTTATTTGTTTTTCTAGTCTCATTTTCCAAGCGGGTACCACTTGTTTCTTGGTACTTTTCTTATCAGTTCTCTGATATAATGCCTGACCATTGAGTTATTATTATTATTATTATTATTATTATTATTATTATTATTATTATTATTATTATTATTATTATTATTATTATTATCAATATTATTATTATTTATATTTCTTGATTTTTATGTTTAGGGTTCATACCAGTGTGGGCCATGCAATCCCGGGTACGAAGGAAATCAAACGGTTGGCTGTCGATTAAAGCCGAATTTTTGTCCAAATGGCATACAATGCGACAATAATGCTAGCTGCGTTATCTTGGGCATAGACTGCTTGGGTAAATAATTAAATTTAAATGATTTCTATTGGAAGCATTAGAACGTTGTTAGTATGTATCAAAAAATTTAGGTATACATGTTATCAACATTCTCGAACAGCTATTCTTTATATAATATGTACCCCAGGTACCTGAATGGATTTATAATGCCTGTTATATTCTTAATTTACATTGGATATAATAATATGGTAGTTATTTGTAAACAAAATGTATATCACTTTTACTTACTTTAAAATCATCTTTATTGATTAACAATTAAGAATACATGTCATTTTTCCTTACATATACAGTGATATTCTGTAATTTGGAATAAATACAGTAAATCAAATATCTATTTATTTTTGAAAGAATGCTCGGACACGTCGATTAGTATTTTTAGTTGCGGTCTTTTCCATTATAAAACAATTATACAGTATATCCCAAACTGGAGATAGGATGCAATCGATAATTTTTTTAAATAGCAACCCTGATTTTTTGATGACTGTTTTTAAAGGGCATATCAAGTTACACATAAGTGCACAATTTTAATTTTTTATTGTTTGCCGTTTCCAAGATAATTTAACAAACAGTTTTTATTTGAAACATTTTAAAAAACTATTGAACATAAAAATGTTTCTTCAGTAAATGTTCAAAATGTTCTTCATTCAGTATTTGGCAATACCCTAATCGCAATTGAAATTCGTTTTGAACATTTCTAATGATTTCTAAGGAAATGTATCTACAAACAGAGCTGTGAAAGTTACTTTAGAAAAGTAACTAGTTACTTTTTCGATACTTTTGCACAAATGTATCTAGATACTTATAAGGAATAGTTACTTTTATCTAAAAGTAACTTAGTTCTTAGTTAGGTACTTAGTTAAAGTAACTAGTTATAGTAACCAAGATACTTTTACAGTAACTAGTTACTTTGATTGTAACTACGATAATTTAAAAGTAACTAAGATACTTTTAAAGTAACTAGTTACATTGATTGTAACTAGTTACTAAAAGTAACTAAGATACTTTTGAGTAACTAGTTATTTTAATCGTAACTATGAAACTCTAAAAGTAACTAAGATGCTTTTGAACTAGATATACCATAAATTAACCAGGTAGTGATAACTCATTTTCCTGTACACACTACCACTATTACCATCAAAAAACTAAACTAAGAAGTGTTAATTCGAACAACGAACAAGTAGAATAAAATGCTTTCCAAGAAATTTCGCGTTCCAACCAGTTGGCTGTTTGACGCTCGCGACTCGCCGCTCGTCCCTTCGTGAAAATCTGATTAACGGCCGCCGATCATTGGTCATCATCTGATGGACGGACGGCACGTGTGCATTATTGGTATCCTAGAGAAACTTTAAAAGTACCTAACTTAGTTACTTTAAAAGGAACTTAGTTACTTTAAAAGTATCTAGTTACTTTTTAAGTGTATAGTTACTCTTAAAAAGTAACTAGATACAAGTTACTTTTCAAAAGTAACGAAGTTACAGTTACTTTTGGCATGATTCCAAAAAGAACTAAGTTACTAAGTATCTAGTTACTTTAAGTAACTAGATACTAAAAAGTATCTAGTTACTTAAGTTACTCACAGCTCTGTCTACAAACATGTCTTATTCGTGCTTTAAACTCCTCAATGTTTGCGGGCTTCGTCTGAAAAATCTTTCTTTTTAAATATCCCCATAGGAAATACTTTAAAGGAACTAGATCTGGAGATCTTGGTGGTCATTTAAAGGGTCCCCTTCTACAAATCCATCTTCCTGGAAATACAGCGTCCAAAAAATCATGGACAAGTCTTGCATAATGGGGAGACTTTTTTTAAGATGACAAGGACATAATAAAAGTCTTTGAGCGCGAGACCCGTCACTTTATATCTAAATGTACTGGTGTTACTATTTAAATTTGTTCAATACATTTTTTTAAATAGAAAAACTGTTTGTTAAATTATCTTGGAAACGGCAAGCAATAAAAAATTTAAATTTTGCACTTATGTGTAACTTGATTTGCCCTTTAAAAATAGTAATCAAAAAACCAGGGTTGCTATTTAAAAAAATTATCGATGGCGTCCTATATCCAGTTTGGGACATACTGTATAATTGTTTTTATAATAAAATGGACCGCAACTGAAAATACTAATGGACGTGTCCGAGCATTCTTTCGAAAATAAATAGATATTTAAATAACTGAATTTATTCCAAATTACAGACTATCACTGTATATATTACATAATATAAATATATATTAATTTATGAACTACTAGCAACTAAGTATTACATATATAACATTTGATGGGGCTGATTTTAAGACTTTGGTAGGGCGAATATCGACTTAGTATTTGGCCAGTTCCAGTAATTTGCTTGGTGTTTGCTGGAAAACGGTTTTGAGCAAAACAGTCTAAATGTATTCAGGTACATGGTATCATTATGTCATTGATTCAAAATTATTTTGTTCCTTTAAATTAGAAGGGCCTAGTACATGTGCTTTAGTCCACATTATAGATTGTTCGGAAACTTTACTGAAAAAATTGACTGAAGTCAATTTATAGGAAAGACTTCTCTCCAATTTTTGGAGAACAACGTATAGTCGGAAGAATTGCAAAAACATATATTATATTAAATTATATTTATTAGAAGAAATTACATTTTCTGGCTTTTTTAATAAATATTAATAATTATCGATAGTGTAGTATGGAACATGATTTATTAACACTCTTATTGCCCGAATTTTCTCAAATTTTATAACAACAACACAGTATTAATAAATCTAACTAAAGAAACATTATACATATCTGTAATATATTTTTGGATTTATACGAATATTTCCCTCATATGTTAAAGTTCCCATAAGAGAAATGCAATTTTCGCAAAATTACAGCGAAAACAGCACTGCCAGAAATCGAAAATTGCATCGCAAGTTTATATTGTTGACGAAACGTCAAAGCGGGATTTTATTGTTAACAAACGTCAAAAAATGTAATATTATGACAATTAACGTTATCTTATTGAGTGACAGCAGAGAAAAAAGTCAATGTCAACGAATGTTTTCCTTTCATTTTGTTAAGAATTATTGTTAGTGTTTTCTGTTAAATAAAAGATTTAAATTTACTTGATTCGAGTTCTTAATTAATTTGGGAAATATTCAAATAAATTACACTCGTGCATAAAAGAAACCAGATAATTTTTTTATTCAATGTGTTTTTTTTACAAATTGCAATCGTTTGTTTTCATATTTTACGAAAATGCCCTCCTCCTGCGGAGTCGGGCTTTTTCGCGAAAATATGAAAACAAACTCTTGCAATTATAAAAAAACACATTTCATTCAAAAACTATCGGTAATTTTGATGCACTTGTGCACTTACCCCCGAAAATATTTTTAGTTCGTCATTACAATCTTATCAATATACATGTCATGTAATAAGTAATAATGTATAGTAGGTGGAAACCAGTATATTTGCCGCTGTAACATTGGATGGGCTGGTAATGGAAAGATATGTGGCCCAGACAAAGATTTGGATGGTTGGCCAGATATTCAGTTATTATGCGCAGATCCACATTGCCAAAAGGTATGTGTTTTTATTTAAAAAAATATCGATTTTAGCTTGTTCCTAAAGCTAGGTATGTTTCATTTGAGCATATTTACTTCAAATTTATTGAAAATATATATACCAAGTATCCCAAAGATGCGTCAAAGAACTGTAGCTTGAAAATTGTAGCAAATGGAAAAAGCAAGTTTTATGAAACTTGAGAGGAATTTAAAAAATTTGGTGATACAAAATTAAATTTTTGAAAATAGAATACCCTGTATATTTTCGCATCTTTATACTCTACGAAACCGCCGTGGTTGGTGGTTCAGTGGTTGTCCGAGTTTGATTCTCGTGAAAGGCATACGCTTAATAAAACTGTATGTCAGCGAAGCCTCTTTACTAAAAAATTTAATTGTACAGGGTGTCTCAAATTGCATGCTCATCATGGGTATCTCGGAAACTAAAAGAGATACAGCATCGTTTAAATGGTGGCAAAGTTGCGGAATTGTGTGGTAGTAATATCGTAAACAAAAATTTGATCTGGTCGTTCTACTTTTTGATATATTCTAAAAAAAAACTTTTAGTTTTTGTTTTTTTAGTTTATCTATGTTATTTTAACCTCTGCAAAAAAAAACAAATAAAACATTAATAAACCAACTATTTTAGCTTTATTCTACCGTGTTTCTAGAATTCCGGTAAAATGTTTCGTTTTTGTAGAACTATGATAAACTTTAATTTTTTTAATACGGACCTGCATTTTTTATTTTATTTTTTAAATCACTTTAAGCCCTTAATTCAACCATGTATAACACTTAAAATTTTTAGACGTTTTGATGTTATCTTTACATCATCAGGAATTTGATATTACTTTTTAGTTAATACGGCTCTGGTGTCAGTTACTTAACAATTTAACGATATTTAAATTGCGGAGGTTACTCAAAAAGGCATTCGAGAACAAGGATACTTTTATTAAAGAGCTATATAAAATAAAGAAGTTTTTTACTTTTTGTTTTTGTTCCTGGTCTTTTCTCTTTTCATTGGTTTCCTACATATGATTATTACATATATCCTGCTGTATGCAATTATGCCTTAAATAAATACCAGGGCCGTATTTATTTAAAAGTAATTATCAAATTCTGATGATGTAAAGATAACATCAAAACGTTTAAAAATTATTTAGTGTGATACTTGATTGAATTTAGAGCTAAAAGAGATTAAAAAAAATAGAAAATGTAGGTCTGTATTTAAAAAAAATAAAATTGATAACAATTCCACAAAAACGAAACGTTGTTTTACAATTCTAAAAAACTATGGTTTAAAACTAAAAAAGTTGTTTTATGTTTTTGTAATTCTGTAGCGGTTAAAATAAGTGAGGTACCTATTATAAAAAGAAACAAAAATCCAAAATTTTAGTTTTTTTTAGAATATTTCAAAAAGTAAAAAAGAAAACTCAAATTTTTTTTACGGTATTATTACTGGGCATAACATTCTTTTAAAAGTGACTTCTGATAAAAAACGCATTTTCGGCACAACAGAGTAAACATTTTTAAAATTGCTCTAAAATGTGTCAATTGGTTTTGTTTAAATTCAGAAATAAATGCATACATGTCTTATTTAGGATAATTGTCCAAGTATTCCGAACTCTGGACAGGAAGACGCAGAAAACGATGGACTGGGTAATGTTTGTGATCCAGATCCAGATAACGATGGTATAACGGTTAATGTAAGTATAGTATACTGGCGAACTAAAAAAAAACACATAAAATTTAATTGTTTTATACTTTTGACATAATCTGACATGACTGCTTAGTCCAAAAACAAGTGACATATTATTTCTCCATACCTTATTATTTTAGGATAATTGTCCTTATGATTACAATCCTACTCAAGTAGATGCTGATCAAGATGGTGCAGGTTTTACTTGTGATACTTGTCGATCGTTTTATAATTTGGACCAAACAGATACTGATGGTGATGGAATAGGAGATGCTTGTGATAAAGATATAGATAACGACGGTTAGTGTAAAATCATATAACTACTACATTATCCTTTAATTCTTGTTTTGAATTTAATTGAATACCAGGCTAGTTTATGGACATATACCTGACAATGATGTGAATAATAATTAATTATTATGATTGGTCATATGTTCGCACAAAATGTTTTAACTGGAAGTTTTAGAGTTTCAATGTACGCAAAAGGAGGAAACGTCTGTCCCGACGCATAGCGGACCATTCTGTACTGAGCTGATTGCGTTCTTCAGCTAAATCAGGCGCATAGGCGATCACATACAATTCATTATCTCAATGTTTCAACTCTTGTAAGCGGGTTCTTGCTTTGTTTTTCGAGGCATGGTTACAAAGCAACAGGGTGAAATAAAATAAAAACTATTTATCTTAGTTTTTTATGGTTATCTTGAGATGCTGTACGCGGTACCTCCAAAACTAGGTATCGACAACAAAAATTATTAAACAAGTTTTAGAATTTTTTTTTTTGATGAAAAATTACAACTTATACTGCAGATCTAAGTTGTTTAGAATATTTCATATTCTCTTCTATTTAAATTACTATGGCAATAGTGTATTCTTTTTGAATTTGCAAATTGACCTGCCGGTCTTCTGTAATCTTACCATAAGATTAAATTTGTCTATGTTTTCGGGTAAATGTTTTGGTCTAAAATAATTTCTTTAAGAGCAAACACTACTAGTCATCACGAGCAAACCTTGCGTTTCCACCGCATCGCGCAAGTTGTACCTGTGTCGGATGATGGCAATTTTTTTTTGTACACGAAAAACGAATTTTAAAAGAAATAAAGGATGCGGCGTCAGTGGAGATTTTTAAGATAATGTTGGGGCATCATTTGTAATTTTAATGGAAAACAGAAAATTTACATGAGAAATATTAATTTATATTTTTATGAACTGCATATCGAATGATATAATTTGAACCTATATAATTGAAACTTTATAATTAATTGTTAATATTTTTCGAAAAATTATAAATTAAATTTAATTTTCTATCTAGGGTATTATGTTTTTTTTTGATACCCATAATATGTGCTAAGTTGATTTATAAGTTGATTGTTTAACAAGCACACTAAAACATAAAGAATATCTTGCTTGTAAAGTCAAAAATATAAAAGTTTCCCAGAATATATTAAGATGACTTCTGGACACGCTGTATATCTAAACAGAGAATTTAAGATAAATATATTAGGGTGAATCACTTAAAATATTAATAATTCGGAAATCCATTGGCATATAGGTAATTATGCTGACATTGAAATTAATGGGGTTGTACCTACATGTACGTTACTAAAGTAAATAAATAGAAAAATGTTTCCATAGGAGTGTTAAATGCGAAGGACAATTGTCCAAAAATTTGGAATCCAAATCAATTAGATACCGATAACGATGGAATAGGAGATGCTTGTGATAATTGTCCCAAAGTGCCCAACCCTGGTCAACAAGATGCAGACCAAGATTTAGTTGGTGATGCGTGTGATGGAAAAGGGGACTTTGATCGGTAAGATTTTTATCTCAAATAGGCTGAAAAATTAACACTTTTCACTCTATCCTTAGCCCAAAAATGGGATTTTACTGGATTAAAAAAATATTACCGGTGATAATTATTTATATTACAAGACAGGAAAATATTTTTGTTTTGGGACAAAACCGACAGCCTGCACGTCACTTATTATTATAATATTATAATTATTTACTTATTTATTTATATCTTTATGATATATCAGGTAATCTACTGAAAATTTGGTTGAGGTTTGTGGATGACACCTTTATTATTTGGAATGGATACGATGACGAACGGAATTTCTACATCACATCAATAACTTTGCACCGACAATAAAATTCATCATGGAAAAAGAAGAAAACAACCAATTACCTTTCCTAGATGTCAACGTAGAGAAAAATGGCATTACCTTCCTATTTTCAGTATATAGAAAACGAACCTTTACATATTGGTAAACATCTCAATTATATATCGAATCACTCAAACAACACAAAACATGGCATAGTAAGAACCCTTGTGGATAGAGCACTTACCCTCTGTAACGCTAACGAAGCTCTCAAAAGAATGGCTTCCTCATGAGATTGGTTGACACAATATTGGAAATTTGCAAGAATCGACCAAACGAACATAATTCATAATAAGAGATACAAGCAATACTCAACATTTCGTATGTTAAAGGAGTATCCAAGAGAATAAGAAGATAAGAACAACGAGACAACATCAATACAGTATTTAGCTACACAGATACTTTAAGAAGCCACTTGACGAAGACGAAACTAAAAAGCCAAAAAGACAAGAAAAATAGTGTCTACCAGTTCCCCTGCGAGTGTTGTCAATCCTACATTGGTGAGAAACTAAGACCACTTTAAGTAAGGATTAAAGAACATAAGAATAACACTCAAATAGGAAAGATCAACAAAATCAGGTGCAGCTGGCCATGCCTGAACGCACGGCCATCATATCATGTGGACAGAAATGAAATCCTGCAAAAAGAACTGCACTGGGGGAAGAGGAAGTTTAAGGAAGCTACCACCATACACCAAAACCTAAGTTGTTTTAGTAAGACTTCATTAGATACGAGAAACGTCTGGAAGCCGTTGTTAAGTAAATATTATCTTAGAATAAGACCACATAAGAAATAAAGGTGTGACTCGTCGGGTATGAGCATGACTCATCCAGTTATACTATATCTATCTAGTATAAATAAAACAAGTTAAAGTTAATCGTATGACTTCACCCACTTAGTTATACATCACTGCACCTAGTTAGTATAAATAGAATATGTAGAATGTGATATTCTGGCCTAAAATTCGGCTGGAAAGTATTAATTTTCCGGCCGGTTAAAAAAAATATATAACTGGACAATTTTGTTATTATCGGAATGCCGCACTACCTTTTCAGAAGATACAATATGTAACCTAAACATGCCTTGAATCTATTTTAATGACAACCGAGTGAATTGTTTTTAAATCTTTGTTTGAAATAATAAAGAAATTAAATTTTTTTCCTCTGTGCTTATACAGTTTTAAAAGTTCCTTGAAAAAATTGCAGTATGGGTACCGCTAAAAAAATATAAATTATTAAAAATGTTTAAGTTATTAAAACTATTACAAACTACAGGGCTTTGTATTTTTTCCTTTAAACTTTTACTCTCATCGAAATATGGTTTATTTGGAATGATCATCGTTAGAAGGGCTGACACTCCTGATCCTCTTATTTTAGCTACGGAATATGCGAAAAGTTGATCATGTAAATAACTCACAATTTAGAACAATCCCATAGCGCTAATAGTTCCACGCGATTTCTCTACAGCACAGCGTCATCCAATCTAGACTGAACATGGGCCTATTTTTTGAGTTTTCCTGTATTTTCATTAAAACCAATATAGCCATCTTGTTTATGCTTGATCGTAGAATCTAAAATTGTCATTTAAAATGCGATTTGGCTTAAAACAAACGAACTGAAGAATAAAGTAGTGATTATTTCAATAACATACCCTTTATTTTTAAGAAATGCATTCTTTTCTGATTCTAAAAATATATACAGGGTGGGGCATCAAAAACGAAACACAGACATTTACTGGCAGCTCAGTTATTTTTTTGAAAAACGCTCATATTCATCGATTTTGTTTTTGAGGCGGACACTAAATTGGCGAAAAAATTACGTTAACACGTGCAGCCCCCTGCGCAGGGGTGACACTATTCCTAAAATCTTAAATGGAAAGGGGGGTCGAGTGATAACATATTTTAAAGGTCTTTCAATTCCGTTTATAATGATGTAAAAAGTACATGAATTTTACATCATTATAAAGGGAATTAAAAGACCTTTAAAATAAGGTATTACTCGACTCCCCTTTCCATTTAGGATTTTAGGAGTGGTGCAACCGCCGCCCAGGAGGCAGCACGTGTTAACCTGATTTTTTTCCAATTTGGTGCCCCCCTCGAAAACAAAATCGACGGGTGTAAGCGGTTTTCCAAAAAAAAAACTGAGCTGCCAGTAAATGTTTCGTTTTCGATGCGCCACCCTGTATGTAGTTTGTCTATATTAGATTAAGCTGTTTTTAAGATATAGGCGATCAAATTTTTAAAAAGCTGTGTTCATTCTAGTTTTATGCATCTAAAATGCTTTGGAAATTAAAATATTCAATATGGTCCCCATAATGCTATCCTATTATTAACATCCAATGGTTTTGTTTTCCAATGCACTCTAGACACAGCTTCTTAAAAATTTGATCGCTTATATCTTAAAAATGTTTTGAGCTAATATAGAAAAACTATATATTTTTGGAATCAGAAAAGAAAGACCTTCTATAAAAATAAAAAATATATCATTGAAAAAAAACACAATTTTTAACACAGAGTTCGTTCGTCTTAAGCCAAGTTGCGGTTTAAATGACAATTTTAGATTTTACGGTCAAGCATAACTTAAAAAATACGACCCTGTTCAGTCTAGGTTGGATGACCCAGTACCTTTCAACCATCGTATCGATATTAACAAATCCATGAAACATTAAAATCCGTAATACATAAAAAAAGGCAAGTAAAACTACTATTTTTTTAGTGATGGTATAAGCGATGACAGAGATAACTGTGAATTTACTCCTAATCCCGACCAAAGAGACACAGATGGTGATGGAATAGGTGACGCTTGTGATTGTGATCTAGATGGCGATGGAATATGGAATAATGTAGATAATTGTTTATATTGTACCTAATCCTGAACAATTGGACAATAATGGTAGGTATTAATACCTATTTTTGGTTTAGATTTAAGAAGTAAGGATAATCCATATGGAAAAGTTCAGATAATTCCAAAAGTTGCCCTTAACAATGTGGCAATATCTAAAAGGTCTTAAAATAATACAAAAAGTTCCTGTAAATAACGTTTCGGGTATTCTTACAAAATATTATTTTTTTTGTAACAGTACTTTCGGAACTACCTGAACTCATATGAAATGTCCTTCCTTTTAAAAATACGTTGTTTTTAAAAAAATTTTAACCGAAAACGGTATATTTACCTAATAATATATCAATTTTTATACTAGTATACGTTGATACATTCATATTGGATAGGATAAGATTATTTTCATGTATTTCCAATTTATTTAAAAATCTTGCAGTAATGGCATTTATTTCAGCACCCGTGCCTAATTTAAAATTTATTGGGATACTGTTGTCGACACTAACATTCCAATAATTTTTTTGAACGGCGTTAACTCTAGCTACATAGTCTAGAAAATAATCTGAAACAGAAGAATTAGAATCGGATAAATTATTTTTAATATGTAATTTGTTTATGGATCTACAATATTTTGCAAAATGGTTATATTTATTGCAGTTAAGACACTGTTTACCAAAAGCCGGGCACTGGTTTATCGAATGTTTGTTGCAACAATTTCGACACAAAAACACTTTTTTGTTCATCTTTTATTGTGATTGGGAGGGGCTTCGAACCTTGGACCAGTCGGTATGCGGAACATGCCTTAGATGTCGACTGCTGTTTTGCGGTGCTCTGCTAAAACGCCATGCGCTGTGTGGCTAGATGAAGCAATGACATCAGGGTTTTGGCGGGAAACGCTGGATAGTTGTGGCGGGAATTTTCAACTCTATTTAATGACACAGAAGACATGTAACTTGTCAAAGATTGCATTTGGCATTTTGTTCTTTCTGAAGTTTTAAAACTGTTTGTGGCTTTTTCTAAAGTTAAATCTTTGATTTGGAGTAGCCTTTGTTTGACAGTACTATCGATGATGCTTAGATTTAGGCAATCTTTAATTATACTTGAAGGTTAGCAAACTTACACTTACACGTGGAGCTGAGTTGACGTAGGTCATTGACGTAAGAATCGACAGATTCACCATCTCGCTGGTTTCTTAGGAAGAACATGTGGCGTTCATAAGTAACATTTTTTTTTTGGCTTAAAATGGGCATCATACCTTTTAATAAGCTCCGTATAGTCCATCCTAAGATTGTCATCGTCAAATTTAAAGTTGTAAATTTTTAGAGCCTCGTCAACAATGGTGCTTAGCAAAATTGTTGCCTTGACTTCCGAAGACTTCTTTCCTGCATTGGTAGCCTTTAAGAATAGTTTTTGCTTAAAAAATCTCCAGTTTTCGTCCAAGAAGCCGGTAAATTTTATGGCCGATGGCGGCGCAATTCCGGACGCCATTTTGACATAAGCCACGCTTTTAAAGTAAAATTGACTTGAATTGAAAAATAAGTGTTAGGGCCTCGCGATTTACTTAACCGAAAACTGACTTGACTCTCACTTAGTGAAGATTATAACTCTCTTCGTAAATTTTGAAAATCCTCACTTAAATTAACAGCATCCTGTTCGCAGCGCCATGGGAAATAAAACAACTATTTCGTAGGTATGACAACTGAACTGTTTATTGGTGTAAAGGGATATTTATGATGTTCGTTATAGAGTAGTGGGGATAAATAAATATACACTACTGATATATTCTGTTAGGATATGTATACTCATAATGTAATATCATAACAATATTTACCTTAAGGGCTCGTTGGGCTTCTACTTTTTATTTAATTTTAGGCGTTAAAACAGCACCTTCAGGAGCCTTTAAGTGAAATTTAATTGCCTACGCCCTAGAAATATGCAATAATGTTAAAGAATCTAAAATATTCATAGGTGTTCTTGATAGAACCGCTGACGACAAATTCATGATTTAAAAAAATATCTTTATATTTTTATTTAATAAGTAAACCACTTATAAACATGCAATTTTTTAAAGTAGCACTTAAGTAAGTGAGGTGTAAAACAAAAAAGCTCACTAAATATAAATAACACTCTTGAACAGTGTTGTATGGGTACGGAATCTTATTGTCATCCACCATGTGTTGACCACATCTTATTAGTCCTGTTAAAAGAGAATTGATACTAAGTGTTTTTATTGCAGGAGATTGTATAGGAGATGCATGTTGTGAAGACTATGACGGGGATAATGTTGACGATATCTCAGATAACTGTCCGAATAATTCCCTTATCTCCAAGACCGACTTTAGCAAATATCAAAATATTTTATTGAATCCACTTGACACATCTCCTCCTCCAAATTGGGAAATTCATGATAATGGTGTAGAAATACTACAGACTCTGAATAGCGAACCAGGTTTAGCTGTTGGTTATGATCGATTAGACGGAGTGGATTTTGAAGGAACCCTTTATGTTAATACAGATAATGATGATGATTATATTGGTATAGCATTCAGGTAGTTATAATATGTACTTTTAATAGAATAACAATTTATCTCTATTACGTTTTGAAAAATGTCGTATATTTCACGACTAGTTACAATACATAAGTGAAGCTTTTTGTAACTGGTTACGAAAAATAACAAACGTTTTCTAACTGATTAGAAAAAATTAATTTAACATACCTTATACTTGCCTAATTTTTATTGGTGTGGTTGTAGAAATTACAAAAATAATTTCTTATAAAAGTGCGTTTGGTATATTGAATTAATTTTAAAATAATGCAACAAACAACGAAACTGCAACAAATAAGTAGGTTGAGATTTAAAAAAAATTAAATTTTGTGTTATTGATTGCGGTGTGACCACATGAATAAAGTTTTAAGTTCAATTGTTCATTTTGTTCTTAGAATCTTATTTTTTTTAATTTTAACGAGGTTATTGCTGCTTTTTAGAAGGGTCATAATTAAACTAAGGAAAGTCCGGAATACTTTCTTTTTCAATGTTCAATATTGAAGAAAGTAGATAGGACTTTCCCTGCTCTATTTCCGTAGATTTATTATTTTAATTATAAAATATTAAAGAACACCCAGGGAATAATATTATGGTGATTTATAATTTCTCTGACGTAAGTAAATAATTTCTATTGGATTATATTTCTTTGTATTACACCTAATATTAAAATTGGGAACATTGTCAAACTGCCATTTTCATACCGTATAGTTGATAAAGTTCGTGTTTTATATTCTCAGTGGTAGCTTACAAATATCAAAAAGTAAACACTGAAAATGGTATTTTATGTTCCTTTTACACTTTAATCAAAATTAAAATTAATGAAAAAGCCCATATCAACAGTAAAGTTAATAGATTTTCATTGATATATGAATTACATTATTAGTTTTCAAGACAACAGAAATTTTTACACTGTCGCGTGGAAGAAAACGGATCAACCGTACTCTGCATTATTTCCACTTCAATCAATAGGGCTAGCAGGAGTACAAATAAAACTAGTTCAATCAGCGACAGGTCCTGGTAATCCACTTGGAACTGCGCTATGGACTACAGCGACTACTCCTAACCAAGTAAAACTTTTATGGAGAGATCCTGCTAAACTAGGATGGAAATATAGAGTCTCCTATCGTTGGTCCCTAATTCATAGGCCAAGAATTGGTCTAATCAGATTTAAGATCTTTGAAGGGCCAACATTGAAAGTTGATTCTGGAAACGTATATGATAGCACACTTCAAGGGGGACGACTTGGAGTTTACTGTTTTTCCCAGGAACAAGTCATTTGGTCTGCTATGGAGTACAGATGCAATGGTATGTGGTTATTTTTAAAAGTAGCTATGAATTTTTATCTAAAAAATTAGAAATGCCCTTTCCTAAATAATACATCTCAAAAGAGACTATAATATAAAAGGGTAAATACGTAATACAAAGTTCTATTTTGTAATGATATTAAAATTTGAATTTTATTTATTTTGTGTTTCAGAAAAGGTTCCAAGGGTCATTTGGAACGAATTACCAGTGAATCTTAAGAGTAGAATCTCGGCAGAGGATTAACTAAGTACTAATCTATAGTTCTTTGGTGCAGGTTAATACTTATTGGTAAAGTTTCTATTTACTTTTAATTTTCTTTAATACTTACATTAAGCAATTGGATTTGTTGTTAATAAACTAGGTTAATTATGCGATTTTGTTGAGATTTTATTTATTCAGATACCATAATATGTAATGATGGCGTTACTACGTTGGGTGATTTAATTATCTGGTGATATTGATGAAAATATTTCCTATGTATTATCTATTTGTTCTTGGAACTAACAGTGGGTTGCATAAAGAAAAATCGTTCTCGGTTAGCTTAACCGCTTATTAAAAAACAAAATTTAATCAGAGGCTGACAGGGCCTACTGCGTATTTGTGAAAAATTGCCATACATTTTGCAAAAGAAGGCTGCTGTCAGATGCCAGTTCTTGTAAAATATAACGTTATTTCGTACGAACACAAATACAATACAAGTTAATTAGTTTTAATCGAAAAACAGTTCCAGAGACCAGCAAAAAACTCTATAAATAAAAGAACAGATTCACACTTGAAATTTTGACTAATCAGAGGAATTTTCCGGTATTTTTTCCAATATAGTGAAAATCGCACCGATAAATTACTCTCAGAAATCGTTTAATTGAATTGTCAGGCGATTTGAATTTTATCATTTATTGGTTTGAGATTTCAAGGTCACAGATAGGAATAATAGATAATTTTTTATTTCGACAAACCTTACATTCTAGTTTGTTTCCAAGTAACGGTTATTCTGTCGCGGTATGAAATGGAACGTTCCATATCGGTAACAGCATTTCCCACCTCTACAAAATACCGTCAACCAGGAGACTGTTACTGTTCTCCAAATACCGTTTGTGGTTGCCTGCTCGACAACGAACGACTGAAGAGGCCGGCAGCTGTCGCTTTCTCTCGGTTCGCATTGCAGCGTGTAGCGGCGAAGGACGAAATCTTAAAAGGTCCATAGTAACTGCTTGCTTTTATGAGGTGGAACGAGACACGACGCTATTAAAGAATACCGTTTCAAAGTAGCAGTTCCAGAGATACCGACCCACCACTAATAAACTCCCATAAAAGGCATTATCGATGGCAACAAGTTCCTGCCAGACGCGATGACTAGCAGTTGTACCAAGATTCCACTTTCTGTGATAAGGAGACTTTTCCACCTTAAAAAAAATTTTCAGCGTAAACATATAGATGTTTAGTTAGCCGTAGTTAGCCCATACATGACATTGTGAATTGTGTTTTTGTGCCCTTTCGTTGCTCTTTATTATGTTTAGTACTGTTTGGTTATTTTATTTTGCCTTTGTAGACCCTTATTTACTTTTTTCTTTACTAATGAAGCCCAGTAAGTACAAATTATAAGCTGCAAAATGTATATTTTTCTACGATCGTTCAAAAAATGTCATTTTGTGTATGCATTTCTAATGACAAAAGTAGGTCTTTATTGCGTAGTATGCAATAAAGTACTTTTTGCCCTAGTACAATAAAGTAAATTACCTAGGAAACGTACAATTTATTTATAGTATGTGTGTCACAAAACAATATGGCTAAATGACGGACGTGTTCCTTCCAAATAATTAAAGTCAAAGGTATCTATAATCCATTGTTAAATTTGAATTACAACTTTTGCACACAAAGCGGAGGTAATACAGAACAATTTTAAACTTTTTTGTTAAATAAAAAAGTGATCGTAGAAAAAATAGTGTATGTAACATGTGCAAAAAGTGTGTTTATTGCACATGGCATATTATTCACCTTGACTACGTCTCGGTGAATAACTTCTATGCCGTGTGTAATAAACATACACTTTGTGCACATAACAATATAAATAACTATTTAACATTTTATTATTCCTCACTCTTAAAAATGACTTGGTATTTGGTACTAATTTTTATTTGTTCTCGTGTTTACGTTACCAAAAATAACTATTTTTAGTTAGGAAAACAAAAAAGATTTTTTTCTTGGTTATATTTACCAAAAAATGATGCCATCAGAACAAAAAAAATATCTTGTTTTTATATTAGTTGGCGACAGAAATAAAATATTTTGTTTTGCTGAATTTTACTCTGTATATATCCTATTTAAATGTTACATCAAGGTTCCTACAAACTTGTATTTATCAATTAAGCTTGTTGTAATAACACATTATGAATTTGTAGTCCCTATCATTTTGTTAATTTTGATTAAGATACATTCTTAGTTACCAGAACTAACTTTTCTTTTCAAGTAATATTATTCTTCATATTTATAACTAACGGCATCAACAGAGACTTGACGCCCTTGCCCGGTGGGTGACATGTGACATCATTCTAGCCAGGACTGCCAGGAGGTTATGTTTATGTTAGGGTGCTTTTGCGGTTCCGTGTCTATTTTTTCGCGTTTTAAGGCAATAATTGGCCATTTTCATGGCCGTGCCAGTGTGGAAAATGGATGTGACAATATTTGGTGTAATTTATTTGTCTTTCTTGTATACGTTCTTATTGGCAGAAGGAAGTTAAATCATAAGTAAGTATACATTTTATTTTTTATCATTGCATTACATTAGAAAGTTTAAATGAGATTTTTATAAAGCATGGCAAGGTGACCCGATGAGAAATAACTTAAAAATATTTTTTTTGTTTTATTTTTATTCTATGTTCCATTTCTATAAAAGAACGTCATATTGATGACTTTTTAATCTGACCAAGTACAACAAATTTCATATAGCTGTATATTTTAAATAGAAAGTCCAGGGGATATTTTTTGTTTTTTAATAATAGCAGTTGCAGATAAGAAAATTTAAATAAGGACAATTCAGTTCTATAAGCAATTGAGCAACCCAAAAGGTTGAGTAAAATAAGTTAAGAATCTGGTTTTTCTGTTTTGTATTGCATAAGTATGTATTATAAAGAACATGAGAGAACATTCGAAATAATTTTTTTTAAAGAAATCATAATATCCCTGATAATTTATTCCAATTAGTTTACGCATACCTAATAGAGTAGTAATACCAAGGCATTTTTTTATTTAAATGGGACCTAAGAAGGAATATTTTTCGTTACTAAGTATAAATTACATATGACATTTTTTTTTAGAAATGAAACATACTTTTTTTAAAGTTATTTCTATCAAATCTACTTACTAATTTTGCCATGCGTTATAAGCAGTTCTTTCAAACTTTCTAATGTGCAACTGCAATGACAAAAATATAAAATTTTACTTATTTATGATTCAACTTCTTTCTAACAATTAGAAAGTACAGAAAAAAGATATTAAACACAATGTTGTGACTACATACGTAATTGTTACTCTATGAAAATTTTTAGTTTGACCCAAATAAATGATTGCTTTGGCAATATTTGTAGATTGCATCATTAACAAAAACAATATTTCCTTGAAAAACATATATTAATGATACCTCTTTCTCCCTCCTTTCGTTTTAGGTAGATTATTTCAAGCGCAGAGCGTGGGTGGTGGAATCTGAATTCTGTCAGAAGCCTGCGCATAAGTCCATTTAGTTTGTACAATAACGAAAAAGTTTTGTTTCCAACAATGTATTTTTGTCACTTACACCAAGAATGTAAATCATATCAATCAATTCACTACTTTAAAAATTAATTTTTTAAATAAATGTTGATAAGTACATTATGGTAAAATTACCAAATATATTATTTTACTTATTTTTATAAAAAAGTTAATTGTTTAATATTATTGTTATAGTTCATAATTTACATTGAACACCATAACAAGGTTAAAGCAGGGGTTAATACTCATTACCAGACGTGAGCAAGCCCGAACACACTGTATTTTTAAATCGAAGCTATTGAAGAACATGGTTCATTAAAACTTTTTCTGTTAAAATAATGTCAGCAATTAAATTGCAGTTAAGATTTTTCAAAAAATCTAATTAATTATTTGACATGGAAATATTTGATTTATCCATTTATGAGTAAAGTTTTCAAAAACAAATAACTACCCTCACATTATTATTTCCTTATTTGTTTTGTTGTGTGTTCTTAACATTGTTGTAATATCACTGAACTGCATTTAAATTAAAATCGCTATAAAAGCTTCGAAGTAAGCTAATTCCGGACAGTACTATGTCAAATATGATATTAAAAGTTCTTTTTTGTCAGTTATTTTGGCTTTTGAAAGCAGGTAAGCTAAACATTAATTATTAAGGTACCAGAGCTATTATAAAAATGATAACTAGAAAATTAACTATGGCTACACGTTGAGTCGGATGGAAGAAAGATACTTTGTATTACGCGTAAACTGTGAATTAATTTAACCATATTCGGATCTCTTACCGTTTGTCCGCACACGTAATATTACTGTTTAACGTGAACAACAGCAACCATGTAATTAACACAAAATTGTGTTATAAAATATTGTATAATTTATTTTTATTTTAATATAGAAGCTTGTGGTTCACCACAATATCAACTATACAAACCATGCCCTAATAAGACACATCAGGTAAGAATTTAAAACATCAAAAATTGATTAAAAATAAATCAATATTATGTCTGCTAAGTTTGCTATTCTGAGGATTAACAAGAAATGTCGAATTAACAAATGGTCCATTTAAAAAACTATCAAATACAAACTCAACTTGTGTCTGTTTGAAGGTCGGAGACAATGATGTTTCTTTACTGATAGAAGAGTTTTGGACTTGCATTGTCTCTCCAGCCGTCTTCAGGTGAATACGGCTGGAGATACTTACCAATTAAAACGTTGTGATATAAAACAAATAAAGACAATGCAAGTCCAAAACTCTTGTGTCATTCAAGAGTGGATATGATGTCTATATCGCACGAGGAATTAAATTACTAAGCGCAGTATGGTCAATCCAATCGAATTGTACACTTGTAGGGTATATTTATTCTATGACTCAACTTTCGAACGTCATGCTAAAAGTTAAAAAAAATATTTAAATCAGGCATTATCACTTGTCATTTTAGTTGGCCGTAAACTTGTGAGAAAGATAATAAAAACAAATGAAAACAAATTAATTTTTTTGGCAATTTCTAATATTTACACAAAATCACTTTGAATGTACCTATCTCACATTCGGCCTTTTGCAAAATAATAGACAAAAAGCGATATATTTATTAATAAAAATTAACAATTTTGTTTAGTTTGATTAAATTGGTCTACTGAAATGCTCAGTGGGCAAAAAGGGTCTGAACAGTTTTTTTTTTCTAAAATGTATTATTGGTTGCCAGCTTACGTAAGAATTTTTACTCCGAAAGTACAACAATATAGCTGAAGAAATGTCCAAATAATCGCTAATTTACATACTAGCAACACTCTAAACATGGCAGAAGAAGTGGAAATACTGTAGAATTGACATAACCTTAACACCTTAAGCCTTAAGACATAGAATACATTTTTTTTTTAGAAATGTTATGATTTCTTCTGATTTATCTGGTTTTATGTACTTATCTTAATTTTCCACCATTTAAGGAGAATTTACCAGTTATTTTTCTATATCCGTTGTGTATAATAAAAGCTTTAAGACCTATTGGCGGGGCAAGGGCCTGTCGACATATTAAGCACCGGTTCCCGCAGATCACCGAAGTCAAGCGGTGTCGAGCGCGGTTAGTACTTGGGCGAGTGACCGCTTGGGAACACGGCGTGCTCTTGCCTCAGGGAAGAGTGTAAAAATGAATCGACATTTAGCCATCCTATTCACGCCGGATAGGCCGGATGAGATCGGATATCTCGTAGGATGAAGGTGCCGTTTTACACTCCCCAGTCGGTAGATCACATTTGTGGTCGATGACCGGTTCAAGATGGCCTACGTAGTCGGCGAACCGTAAAAAAAAAAAAAGACCTATTGGGATTGGAGCCCTCTTATTGCAAATAACTAACAAGACAAGTTCATTTTATGCATTAAATCTTATAGTAATTGTCTATAAATGAGTGGAAAACTGGAGAGTTTTGAAATAAAAAGTGAATTTGTGCACAAATCTTTAGTTAGGTCAGTAAATAACAATAGTTTGGTAAAAATGTATTTTGGTATTTTACCTCTAATTTTGGCACCATTTCGTAAAAATTTTATGTATGCATAGACTCTAGGATAAATGTTTGAAAAATTTAATTTTTTAAACGCTAGTTTTCAAAGACAATAGAATTTTAACGTGTAGTATTATATGATGAATTTTTAAAAGATCTTTTTAAAAAGTGGTTTATTTAAAAAGTCTATATTTTGTATTCTTGGATATTTTGGCACATCCTGAGTGAGATATTATTACCCCTTATTATATAATATTATGTGTGCTTATAGCTATTATTATAACGAGATTATTATGCGATTTATAATAGTCGAGGACATTACTAGGTGACGAGGCAACAGCCGAGTCACCCGCAATGTCCGAGACGATGTTAAATCGCTTATAATCGAGTTGTATTCAAAGCTTTATCGTATCATTGACAACAGTGATGCGAAAATAAAAACAAGGTTTCATGTCATTTCATTTTGGTATTTCACAAAGTCATCATTAAAATAATGCAAGATTTTGATATTCCTGACGATATATTAGCTGCAGTCAACATTATAAGGTTGAACTTGCTTCCGGACAAATCTAAAATTCATTATGAAAAAGAATATCGGCAGTTTTGTGAGTGGCGAAACAAAGTACATGTTCAAGGTGCAGAAGAAACGGTATTGCTGGCGTATTTCGCAAAACTCTTTGAGGAATACTCTGCTTCATCCTTATGGCCGAAATATTCCATGTTACGAGCGACTTTAGAACTGAAGGAAAGAGTGGAAATCGACAAATACGGCGCCTTAATACGTTTCATCAAGAAAAAAAATGTTGGATATAGAACAAAAATATCAAAAGTATGTACAAGAGAACAAGTCAACGAATGTGTGTGTTCTGCCTCAGACGAGAAGTTTTTAATGATGAAAGTGGCTTTTTTAATTGGAATTGGAGGAGCCTGTCGAACTAATGAATTAGCGAAGATGACCACGGAAGATGTTGACGTTTTAGAGGACAAGCTGATTGTTACTATTTCCGACTCAAAAACCCACAAGAAACGTATTTTCGCTGTGATATTTGACGGCGAAGTCAATCCTGTGCTTTTATTTAAAAAGTACGCAATTTTAAGACCAGACCATGTCACTCACCAAAGATTGTTTGTATCATATAGAAAAAGGAAATGTACGGTACAGCCCTGCGGCATTCACTTATTCTCTAAAACACCTCAAAAAATAGCTAAGTATCTCTCACTTGAAAATCCTAATTTGTATACTGGTCACTGTGTTAGAAGATCTTCGGCAAATTTTCTTGTTAATGCTGGAGGAGATATATTATTATTAGACCTACAAGAACTTGGTGGATGGGAATCGGCGAAGGTTGCTAGAGGGTATTTAGAAGAAAGTCTGACCAAGAAAGTTTCCATTGCTCGCAAAATTCAAATCGGCGATGTTTCCGACAGTGGATTAAGCACTGGAGAACCGCACGAAATCGAAAGGAGTGCTTGCTCGGTCATTAATAAGTCTTCAGAGGGCATACCTAAGATCATGGACATTAAAGACAAAGGTGTATCCACCAAATTTGAAAACTTCAAAATATTGTTTTACATGTTCATGAAAAATAGTTCTAATATTATTTGGTATCTAACGTATTATGCTTTCGTAACTAACGTAATAAATTATGGTAACTAATGTATTATGGTAGTAAGGTGTTATGTAGGTTTTAGTACGTTTATGATGTTAATAATTATTAATAAAGATATCATATAAAAATGACTTAATCTTCAATAATACGATAAAATAATTATTTTTAGTGTTGCCCAATTGAACCCGATGTGTGTCGCGCTTGTCCCTGTCCACCAGGTTATAGAAGATGTCCAAAGACACGAGAATGCATAGATATTGATGAATGTGCCGAAAGAAATAATACATGCGTGAAGAATTCACAATGCATCAATACTCCGGTAAAATATTTGATATATTGTGTGTAGCAAATTAGAGTCTTATCCTTAAGATCTTAATTGTTAATAAAATTAAATTAATGGTTATTTTAAAACTTATGGCTGATTTCAAAAATCTTTTTAAACTTCTGCGGTAAAATTTAGGTATTAAGGAACAACAAAAAATGGTTAAATAATATCTTATAAATACTTAACTTTAGTCAAAGTAAAGAGTGTTGTGGCTCTGGCCTACCTTCTTTTCAACTATTAATTCTTATTATTTATAGTTCTTGATTTTTACGTTTAGGGTTCATACCAGTGTGGGCCATGCAATCCTGGATATGAAGGAAATCAGACTGTTGGCTGTCGATTAAAACCGAATTTTTGTCCAAATGGCCAACAATGCGACAATAATGCTAGCTGCGTTAGCTTAGGCATAGATTGCTTGGGTAAATAATTAAATTGAAATTATTTCTATTAAGAACATGAGTACGTTGTTTTATAAGTATAAGTATGTAACGTAAAACCGGGTTACTTTGCACGTTTCTGGCGTATTTTTGTCTATAACTTATTGAAATTTGAATGAACTATTATGAGTCTAAACTATGTGAAACTTTATCGACTGTACCTTCATACTTTAAATAAAAATCCCAGCAAAAATTTAAATCTATATGATTTTTTATTTTCTTTAATAATGTGCAAAGTCACCCGCCAGCAGTGTCATTTTGCACGAAGGCATGTTTGAGCTAATAAAGTAATAAAACACGCATTGCACAACAAAGAAATTTTTTAAAAACTTCTACTTGCCTGGGAAATTGTAAAAAACAATTTTTTTGATTTAACACACAGCCAACTAATACTAGGAAAATGTTTTATTAAAAAAAAAATAACAAAATATTAACTCTTGTATTAAAATAAAAAACATTCTTAAATAAAAAATAAACATGTTTTTTCTCATATAAAAATAATTTGAACCGGTAGGCAGGTTATATTCTCTGGCACTTAATCTTATTACTAATTTACAGATAGGTTATTACTCAAATCACAGCGGAAGCGATAAATCCCTCCTCTGACTTCCGAAGGAGTTTCCAAATGCTTTATAATGTCCTGTTCTTTTACAAGGGAAATATCATCGACTTGAGAAAAAAAAATCATTTTTGAAACATTTTCGTATAAACTTGACGTTGTAGTCATCTTCTAAAATGTTTAGGACTTCACCAACAAAGTGTTTGCACGTTTTTTTCGTGACAAACTGTAGAATCACAAAACTACCAATGATAATTTTGCTTTGTTGTTCTACAGGCCCTACATAGTCTACATTATTATTTAAGGTGTCAATGATACCGTCATCGTGAACTTGTGTCTCCATTGGTATTTATCATCTGTTTGATCTATTTCTAAAATATAACACAGTCATTATTTCACTCCTACCTCCGAAAAAATACCAAAAACCGACATTGCAAAGTAACCCCGAGAAAGTGCCTTTTTTTAAAAAAAAAGGAGTATAAACAGCATCAAGACTTCATGAACATACTCTGTAAATTTTTTTCTTAGTGCCGAGGGGTATAACAAATATATATTCAAGTTTCCAGGCTCTTCCAAAAATTCTACTATGTCCCAGATCCCTTAGCATCCCCCTGAAATTTAAAAAAAAAAAACATGGACTACTTACGCGTGCTATGATTCCCACTGGCAACAACAGATCTACACCACTTCACGTTTAGCGATACACTGACACCTGTGAAGACTTACAACCCGTTGCGCAATTGGCTGTCAGTACTAACCGTCCCAAGGAAGTCGACTTGATAATTGTTCAAAATTTTTGTGCAAAGAAACCCGTCGGTGCAAAGTAACCCGGTTTTACGGTATCAAAAAATTTAGGTTTACCTGATATCAAAATTCTCGAACGGCCACCCTTTAATATGTACCCCAGGTACCTGGATGGATGTTTCCTTGCATATATATATTACATAACATAAATATTACATAATAATACATAAATTTATGAACTACTAACAACTAACTATTACATACGTAAGTACAACATCTGATGGGGCTGATTTTAATTTTTTGGTAAGGCAAAAATTGACTTTGTATTTGAATGAATTTGGCAAGCTCCAGTAATTTGCTTGGCGTTACAATCTTATCAATATACTTGTATATAATGTAATAAGTAATAATGTATAGTAGGTGGAAACCAGTATATTTGCCGCTGTAACATTGGATGGGCCGGTAATGGAAAGATATGTGGCCCAGACATAGACTTGGATGGTTGGCCAGATATTCAATTACCATGCGCAGATCCGCATTGCAAAAAGGTACGTGTTTTTATTTAAAAAAATATCGATTTTAGCTTGTTCTTAAAGCTAGGTATGTTTCACTTGAGCCTAGCATTTATAATAGTTACTTCAAAAAACCATTAAATGTATTTCAAAATATATACTTAGTATCTCAACGATGCATCATAGAACTCTGCCGTACAAAGGAAAAATCAAGTAACTCGAAAACCAAAGGTTTTGGCCAGATCGATTTGTTTATTTTAAAATGTTTTTTTTGATAACTTTTTTGAATTTTATCCCTCAGAGTTGTTTTCTTTTTCAACTTAAATGTTTTTTAGTCCTCTTTCTAAGGATATAAGTAAATATAAGACAATCCTACTAAATATCTATGTTTTTGATAGTGCTCGAGTTACTAAATGCAACAATCGCTTGGATATGCAATCCTAAAAGCAAGTAACTCTATATGCTAGATGTTTAAATAAGGTAAATGCGCAAAAGCAATGAAACAATCAAGCAACTGGATTTATAATTTACATTATAAAAAGCAAAGCAACAAAAAACTTAGATAAATAGAGTAAAAGGTGTACAAGTTTCTAAATGCTTTTCTTAAAATAAAGTAAAACGACATATGAAAAACTAAGTTTTATTTTTAATAAATGAAAATGAAATTGAAACGTGACAAAACAACATTAAACATAATGTCTAAAAATAAGTACGTGTGTACAAGCATATAAATCCCTTAAACAAAAACTGCCGAATAAAAAAATTATTTAATTAATAAAATTGGATTTTCGGTACATGTAGGTATTTGTATCTTGACTTACATAGGCTTAAAAAATTATTGATTTTAAGATTGTACGGTAGAAATTCCTAAATCTTCAACATCTTCTCTACTTGGCAAATTCTTTCAAAAAATCTGTTTTCTTGGTGGCATATACTGGGTAAGCTCTTTAATAATAGTATCTTCTTTCTTTTGGTTTCTGCTGTCGTAGAATTTAGGAAGCTTAGCATTCCAGGGTTATACCAGTGATAAAAGCGCTTTAGCCTAATTAAAAAAATATTAAACAATATAACCCACTACTTTTATGGGATTTCTTTGTTAATATTTCTAACATTTTTTTCCCTCGGCTAGACATTTTTTGCAACAACTTATTACTCGAATTAATGAATTACGACTAAGATTTTGTCACAACCCCCACTTGCATAACAAGGTAACAAGATTTGATCGAATGAGAAGGCTTAATCAGCCTTAACTGGAACTCAGGAGCAGCCAAGCTGCCTACCTCTCATGTGTCGAATAAATTACCGACAACAATGAGCTAAGGAGTCTAGAGGATCAATATGATAACTGGACATCGAACGTGTCACATTGCCAAGCCAGATCACTGATGAGCACCCAGAATCAGAAACAAGGATGACCTCACATTTCATTTTAAGTGTGGCAAGGAATGTTAACATCAAATTAATTTGATCCTTAAAGTGATCTAGCTTGGCAATGTGACACGTTCGATGTCCAGTTATCAAGGTAACAAGACGTAGAGCGCGGGAAGCGGATAATTCGGTTTATCAACTTTGTTTCGGTAATTAGTATTTTAAACGAAGTCGAAATATTTGCTATCGTTTTAACCCTTTCGAACAAGCTAAGTACAGTTACTTGATTCTTCGTTTGTATTTTATAGTCCTTAGCATTAAGTAAATCGATTTACTTGTTTCTTAAATTGTAAAAGTGTCAAATCCCAAAAAGTAACTCGATTAGATTTATTTATACACTGGTAAAATATAAGTAAGAATAGAAAAATGCAAAACTATTTACTAAAATATTTGTCACAGGGAAGTAGAGATACTAGAATGTAGTAGTAAATAACTTGGTAATTTAACACTACTTAAATATCAGAATTAGTGGTGACAAAGAAGGGTCAAAGGAAAGCCCAAAGATGCATACAAAGTAAAAATCAAGTAAGTCAAGTTACTTGATTCTTTTTTTTTACGGCAGAACTATAGCTTGAAAATTGTAGCAAAAGGAAAAAAGTAATTTTTATGAAACTTATGAGGAATATAAAAAATTTGGTAAAATTACGTTTTTTAAAATAGAATATCTTGTATATTCTTGCATATTTATACTGTATGAATCCGCCGCGGTTGGTAGTTCGATGGTTGAGTTGCCGGCATTCGATTATGGCTGTCCAAGTTCGATTCTCGTAGAGGGCATACGCTTAATAAAAAAAAGTACACTTGGAACTTTAGTTGACAAAACAAGGCAGTTTTTTTCTAGTTAGTCCTCATATCTAGACTGAGAGGAGCGTCCTGGACTTCTGGCGAAGTAAAGAGGATAAACTAGTGTATGTACGTAGTTTGGATCCCACGCTAAGCTGTATGTCCCCTTTGACTAAACGCTCTTAATAATGTGGTGAAGGAAAATAAAAAAAATATTCCGAATATTTTCTATTTTCGAAATATTACATTTTTAATATTTTACTTCTTTATTTTAGAGCTTGGTAAAAATCAAACCACGTCTCTCTCTAAAACTTTTTGTACTTTGCACGCATGAGCCCCATAGAGTACATTTCAGGAGATTGAGGCCTCTCCTGGTAAAAATTTTAAGGTGTTCTGTAATTTTTGCCAAAGAAAATTTACCTATTTTTTATAAATTAAGTGTATCTTATGTTCTTTTCTGTTGTAAATTTTGTAATCAAAATTGTCTATTTCGGAGATTAAATATAGATAGCATGGAAAGATCTGTTTCCACGATTTCTAATAAATTTATAGTCTCTTTCAACGTTTCTCCTAGATTGTTTGCTATTAAAAATTTTAGCAGTAAGCAGGGAAAACAGTATAAACCATTTTTTTCTTACATCCACAAATCCATTCATTTTTGTAACTTTTCCCTCTACTTGCACTAGATTTTTCAATAATCATATCTGGTAATGGTCTACGTTTTCCTTTTAATTCCATGTTCTCTTAGTATAAATATCTAATCTCTTGACATTAATTAAATCAAAGAACACTTTCATAGTTCGCAGTTAATAATCATTGTCAGCGTATCGCAAAATCACACGTACGCACTATATTATTAACCGTAAAACTAGAAAGTCGCGTAAATATTCTATACAACCCTATAACCAACACCGCACTCGCGCTGCACTAAAAGCGACGAACTCTCCAGTTAAATCACGAATTCGTTTTTTAAAAGGACATGAGGAAAGCGGATTACTGCGCGGGTGTTTCAAGCAGCTCGCCGAGCGCGATCACGTGGCCCAGATAAATAATTACTCGGCGATAGCGTGAACCGGTAGGTTATTCCACTGGTCGACTTTACTAGCGTGGTCGGACTTCACTAGTAGTTTTTTATAATTTAGAACGTGAATGCCGAATATTATTATTTTTTTTGGTAATAGAATATATTTTAGTAAAATTACTTAACTATTTTTCCTCGTATCAAAAGTGACTTAAAAAAAAATACATCGCAATCGAAAAAAAATAGGACCTCTTTCGTTAAAAATGACTTCAGACAAAAACGTATTAGTATATCTACGCCCTTTCCCAGAACCCAGGGAGGGAATAACTGCCCCCTTACCCCTCTTTTTGTGGGCGCCCATGTCATCGTGATATTTGTATTAGATTTTAAATTTAAGAATATTATCAGTTTTTTTTTAAATTTTCTAAATTTAATTTTTTTAAGGCTGATGTATACTTTTTGTATAGCAAGTAAAAACTGTATTTTTGATCTCGTCAATATTGGTGACATTCTGCAAACCAGCAAAATCCCTTTAAACGCACATTTAAACGTGATTTTCTCAGAATCTACACAAACAATTTTGTAAAAACCTGTTTCATATTGAGCGGCAAACATAATTATTTCCAGAGAATCAAGAATCCGGCTTCAGGATCAGCCAGTGCGAAGATTTTAGGGCCTGAAAAATCGATTAGCGGGATTTTGTTGGTTTGCAAAATGTCATCAATAAGTGTTTTTTTTCATGTAAATTTAGAAAAAAACTAAACAAATTATTGATTGTTCTTACCAATGGAAATGTGGTATCTACGTGGGTGTGACAAAGTTATTTTAATTTAGGAAGAAAAACGAGGAAAAAAAGCCAATGAAAATCCTAAAAAAATTACTAAAATTCAAAAAATATCGAAAATCATTTTTTTAATATTTAAAATAACTTTCTAACATTCTCCAATATCTGTAGAGTCCAAATTTAAAAAGTTTTTAAAAATACATTAATAAACATGGACAGGATTCGCTTCAAGAGAACAATGTTTTTAATATAGGTATGTAGATTTAATTTTGCGTGCAGCTTATATCTCTGGAGAAGAATTTAAAAATATTGTTCGGATCCACTTAAAAAAGAGCAATTTGGGTAATTTAATTTATAAGCAATTTCTGAAGACCTAAGAAAAATACTTTAAAGTAACCGTGTTAAAATTTAAATAATAAAGATATTTTTAAACATCTATTTTCTACAAAAGATCATCAAGGTTTAAAAGTCAAAAATTTGAACTTGACACTTAACAAACAGAATGGTGAAATTTAAAACTAATAAAACAACAGAGTAAACATTTTTAAAATTGTTTGAAGAATATGTCAATGGCTTTTGTTTAAATTCAGAAATAAATGCATAAATATCTTATTTAGGATAATTGTCCAAATATTCCGAACTCTGGACAGGAAGACGCTGAAAACGATGGACTGGGCAATGTTTGTGATCCAGATCCAGATAATGATGGTATAACAGTTAATGTAAGTATACTATACTTTCAAACAAGAAAAAAACACACAATAGTGTGTTAAAAAAAATGACGTCCTTAATTAACAAGAGTACGATATATTTAACCCTTAACTGGTGACCATGCGTCTCACAGACTCCGCAAGATCATTTACGCATCGGCATTCCCCACCACAAATACGTGGCAAGCGACCGTTCCGCATGATACAACTATACAAGGTATGATATCAACAGGGTGCGCAGTGGATCGTGACGTCACACAGAGAGGAATTTTTGAATTGAATTATACGCCAAAGTGTAGTTTAAGTTATTAAAAGGCAATTTTATATGAAATTTTTAATAAATTTATTTTAAATCATATTAGCCTTAGAATTTCTACTGTGACTTAAATCTTGAAACATACATTTTAGAATGATTACTGTGATCATGAAAAATTTAGGTTATTGTTGTTTTCATTTTTCTTTTTCTAGAAAGTGTTGCATCGTGTAATTTTGTATTTAGTTCTCTGATACGAAAATACATCCTACATCTAAAAATAACATTTTTGCTTATTGGAACATAATACGGAACTTAAACAAGGGAGAATATTGCAATATAGCTGTTTTTAGTCACAAGTGATGTCACGAAAACCTGCGCGGTTTCATATCTTCTTGTAGTTGATCATGACCGTTCCGTGTACCTTCATAGCTTTTAGTGTTCTTGCAGATGTCTTAGTGGGAGGTAGGTCCGTCGTCTCGTTTTTAAATTATTCATATCGCGGAGTCTAGTAGACGCAAGGTCAAGTTATTATAATATGGCTTGTTCCCGCCATACTGTAAGCGCAATAGACGACGATTTTGAGAAAGTGTGCACAGAATGGTACTACGAAGAAAGACTGCATATCTGTGCACTAAGTGCCAAAAACCCATTTGCTTGCAGTGTTCGCGAACGATCTGTAAAAATTGTACCAGAGTAGAGCAAGACTAATGTATTTTGTCTCTTTTAGTGATTTTCAGGTTTTGGGTAGGATCTCTGTTTTGATTTTTTTACATATTTTTACATAAAATGTACTTATTTTTAATCATTTATTATGTTAATTTAAATATGGTTCAGATTTTTTTTTTGGGATATGCCTTGTATTAATTTTGTGTAACTGGGAGTTCTTCTTTCTTCCAATTTGAGTTAGGAGTACCATGTAAATAAGACGGTCGTGCATGCGTACCAATCTCTTAATTTCGTAATGAGAATCTTAAAGAATGTGAGGCCGGAGGCAAGAATAAAATGATACTTGACTCTGAATAGACCCCTCCTGGAATACTGTTGTATTGTTTGACACCCATATCAAGTTTGCCTTATTGCCGAGGTTAAACGAGTGCAAAGGAGGACTGCTAGGCGGGTCTATTTAAATTTTGGTAGGGACTTTAGTCCAACTCTAGCGGCCCTGGGCTGGAACTCTCTTTACAAACGCAGATAATACTTTATTGGGATCGCCATGTATAAAATTTATAACGGAAATTCAGCGTATGTTGAGATCAAAAATTCCCTTCAACCACCATCATATAAAAGCAGAAATGATCATCAGTTTAAAATTAGGTTGCCTAAATGTAGGACTAATATTGGTCCTAACTCGCTGGTTAGGGTCGGTGTCAGAATTTGAAATGTTTTTCTTCAGGGTATGCCCTCCTTAGTTCGTTTTAAAACATTGATTAAAGTGTGATATAACTGTTATTTTATTAGTATTATTGTTACTATTTACTAAAATATATTAGCGGATTGTATAATTATTTTGTATTAAGTTTGTAAACCACAAGTCTTGTGACTGCTGCTGTGATTAAATAAATAAAAATTTTATACTTATTCCGAGGCTTATTCTTAAACTTTAATAATTTCACAAATAGGCTTTTTTTTTACGGTTCGCCGACTACGGAGGCCATCTTGAACCGGTCATCGACCACAAATATGGTCTACCGACTGGGGAATGTGAAACGGCATCTTCCTCCTACGAGATATCCGATCTCATCCGGCCTGTCCGGCGTGAATAGGATGGCTAGGTGTCGATTCATTTTACACTCTTCCCTGAGGCAAGAGCACGCCGTGTTCCCAAGCGGTCATCCGCCCAAGTACTAACCGCGCTCGACACAGCTTAACTTCGGCGATCTGCGAGAACCGGTGCTTAATATGTCGACAGGCCCTTGCCTACAAATAGGCTTGGAAAACAATAATTAACAATTTTTGGCTTTCTATACGATATAAATAATTGAATTAATGTCAGTTTGGTATAATTTTTTTATTGAATTGTTTAAAAATGTTATCAATAGAGAAAAAAATAGAAATTATTTTTATTCACGGAGAAGATGGAACCAATCGGAATACGGCAAATATTTTTATGAAACTTTTAAACAAAATATTAAATATTCAATTTGTTACAAAATAAATATTGTATGTTAACGTTTTTCAACTCATTGCAGTCAAATAACATATATTCGCAGTACAAGGAAACGTGAAAGGATTACTTACACATTTTCTTGTACACTTATAACATATTTCTTTTATGTATTGTTTTCTTTTTTTTTATGATAAAACACCTGCACTGTAGGAAAAATCCTTTAAGGCGCTCTGGGAGCGGTGCGAGTGCGAAAAAAGCGATTAACGTTGGTCTTGAAACGTTGAAGATTGTATTCATTGGGAAACACGACCTCAGGAAGATCATTCCACAAAGATGACGTTCTCCAGATGAAAGAATTCTTGAACAATGAAGTTCGAGGAGTACTAAGCTGAACAACATATGGATGAGCGGCAGCGGTTCGCCGTGTATTTCTGTTTTGCATTGCTCTAGGTGGAATCAAGTGGGCAATGTCAGTCGAACACCTGCCATGGAAATATCTGTAAAAGAGAGACAAATCACCAACCTGTCTTCGATGCTCCAGGCTATCGAGGGTCTTGGTCAGCTCGGGGTCGCCGATCAGACGAACGGCTCTCCTTTGAATGGAATCCAGTAGCCGAAGGGTGTGCTTGGGTGCAGAGCTCCAGACATAAGAGCAATATTCTAATGATGGTCGAATCTGGGCTTTGTAGAGTGTCAAAAGTTGATGAGGTGTGTACAACTTTTTGGTGCGGAAAAATACACCAAGTTTCTGTGCAGCTGCCCTGGCAATTGCGGCAACGTGATCATGCCAAGACATATTACCTCCCAGATTGACCCCCAGCAAATTAATAGACGGTGCCAGGGGAATTGCGTGTCCTGCCATGACTATATCCGGTTCTGCACCTTTTTAGAGAAGACTGCTGCCTGGGTTTTCTTAGCATTAAATTCGACTTGGTTACTGTCACCCCAAGCCAAAATTTCTTCCAGGTCATTGTTGAGGCGCAATACTTCATGCTGCCTGCGAAGATATGCGTCGGCAGCGGATGTTTGGGGAGTCAAGGTAAAAGATGAGACAAGTGTGCTATCATCAGCAAAGCTTTAAATTGGATTTTGGGTTTTCACTAGAAGGTCGTTAATATACAGTAAAAAGAGGGTAGGCGACAATATGGACCCTTGAGGAACACCGGCATTGATGGTGAAGGTGTCTGAGAGAAACCCGTCAATCGCCACTTGCAGAGAACGGTTCTTAAGGAAGCTGGTTAACCATAAACAAAATCCATTAGGCATACCGTAGGATCGCAATTTACTTAGAAGCCCATCGTGCCAAACACGATCAAAAGCCCTAGAGATGTCCAGTGCAACAGCCCGGGATTCTCCATGATGTTCGATGGTGTTGCTCCAAAGATGGGTGACATATGTCAGAAGATCACCTGTTGATCTGGACTTGTCGAGGCAAATAACTTTTTCGTATAACATTTCTTGATATTTGGACAAATAATGTAATTTTCCGACGTTTGATAGCAAAAACAAACTAGAAAACTATTTTTTTTAAACTTCACGAATAAAAATTATTTCCATATGGTGCATGACTTTCCGCGGGAACTGTATATTGTCATAAATACGTTGTTTGAAAGACATTAATTGATGATCTCTTTAATTAGAAAAAAAATATTTTTTGAAATTATTACGCTATATAGTAATAAATAAAATCGCCCAAATGGAAAAAATTGACCCAAAACACTAAATAGACATTTGTAAAATAACTAGCCAAATACCCATTTGTTCGTAGTTTAATTCCCCACAATTTAATTAAAGGAACCAATGAACCAACTAATTTATATATTTATTAGTCGTGTCAAGACCTTTAGGCTAGAATTTTTTGCGCTCAAGAAAAATGTATTTTAGGTCGATGGGGTAGTAGAAAAAGTGTACAGTCCATCTTTAAAAAAGTAAGTAAGGTTTGTAAGATTGTGGTAATAATTTTACTTGTAACAATACAAAATTTTGAAATAATGAAGACTATACTTTTTTAACTTTTATATTTAATTTTTATTTCTCATCTCAATTATTATTTACCTAAAGTGTAACATAAAACAATCTTGAGTGTACAAATAATTACTCTATAAAGATAATTTTAAAAAAATATTGATATTACCAACATATTGTGACAATAATATGTTTAAATTTAATTCAAAAAAAAATATTTTTCTACTTCTATATTAGTAAACACTGTTTTACGTAAAGTTCACTCTATAAGTAAATCCATTCCATTCGCACAACCGTACGTAAAGAATAAAAACGCACAACTGTGCGTTATGATGCCTAGTATAATAATCAAGTTAGCCTTGAACCACTCAAATCGTGAAATTGATCTATCTTGCGTTTTTAACATTTGACAATGACATTGATATTATTAGAGATTTGAAGTTCAAATCGATACTTTATAAATTATAAACCGATCTTTAAATTATTAGTAAGAGTCGTAGAAAAAGTATAGTACGTATTGCGTGTTGTAAAGAAATTGAGCACTCATGTAACTACCCATTCGTGCGTAATATGCTTTTTACCACACTCGTTACACAATCTACTAGTATTTATGGTACTAATTTCAAGTCAATTTTAATTAAGCTACTATAAACACAGGACCAACCGCGGTAGTGGCTCAAAGGTGAGGTACTGGCATGATATTACTCAGACGATAGGGGATACAATGGGCCTTATACGTCTAAGTATACTGGCTCTTACGCCAACCCCAGCAAAAAAAAACCACAAGCCCAACATTTTTTTTTATTAAGACCAAATATTGGGTACGTTTGGCCATTTATGGGGGTTGGGGGATAAATCGTTCCACCCCTCGACCCTTTAACTTACAATATTATACGACTGCTTAGTCTGAAAATAAACCACACTTTCTTGAAGTGACATATTTCTTTATACCTTATTATTTTAGGATAATTGTCCTTATGATTACAATCCTACTCAAGTAGATGCTGATCAAGATGGTGCAGGTTTTACTTGTGATACTTGTCGATCGTTTTATAATTTGGACCAAACAGATACCGATGGTGATGGAATAGGAGATGCTTGTGATAACGATATAGATAACGACGGTTAGTTTAAAAGCATATAACTACTACATTATCGTATAACTCTTGTTTTGGATTTAATTAAATACCAGGCTAGTTCATGGACAATATCAATAATAATTAATTATTGTGATTGGTCATATGTTTGCACAAAATGTTTTAACTAGAAGTTTTAAAGTTTCAATGTACGCAAAAGAAGGAAACGTCTATCCCGACGCATCGCAGACCATTCTGTGTTGAGCTGATAGCCTTCTTTAGCTAAATCAGACGCATAGGCGATCACATACGTTCCTTTATCTTAATATTCCTCTGGCTTTGTCCTCCGAGGCATGGTTAAAAAGCTACAGAGTAAAATAAAATAAAAACTATTTATTTTGGTTTTTTGATGGTCATCTTAAAATGCTGTACGCGGTATCTCCAAAACAAAAAAAATATTAAACAAGTTTCAAAAAGTTTTTTTATTTCTTTTCAGATTGAACCGAAAAATCAAAAAAAAATTTTTTACAAGATATATTATAGAAAAAGTGCAGCTTATTATACTGCAGATCCGAGTTGTTTAGAATGTTTCCTATTTAAATTACTATGGCAATAGTGTACTCTTTTTGAATTTGCAAATTGACCTGCCGGTCTTCTGTAAATACCATAAGATTAAATTTTTTTATGTTTTCTGGTAAATGTTTTGATGTAAAAGAATTTTTTTAAGAGCAAACCAACTAGTCATCACGAAAAAATCGTGCATTTCCACCGCATCGCGCATGTTGTACCTGTATCGGAAGATGGCAATAAAATTTCTTTTTTTATACGGAAAACGAATTTCAAAAGAATTAAGGGGCGGCGCGTCGGTGGAGATTTTGAAGATAATATCGATTGTAATTTTAATGGAAAACAAGAAAATTATATGACTAGCCATAATATTTCTATTTTTATGTGCTGCATGTCGGATGATATAATTTGAACCTATATAATTGACACTTTAAAATAAAATTAATTATTATTATTTTTTAAAGTGTCTTCCGTAAAACGAGAAGTTTTTGTGTACCCCTTAGTAAAATTTTTGTATTAAACTTTCAATTAGACAAGCCAGGAAACGGTGCCGAGTTTCACGCTAGGCTCTTAATATACAGCGTGTCCAGAAACCATCTCAACTAAGGAATATTATTTTATTTTTGACTTTACGAAAAAAAGGTATTCCTCGTAAAGTTCTCCTGGTTGAAAAAATATCAATGCAATTAAAATTGTTGATAATTTGAAAATTATTGTAAATACAGTAGATGGAAAAATATATTTAATTTTAATTACAAAGTACAATAACATTATAAACGGAGGGAAAAGCTATCGTATATGGTAATTTATGTATTTAAAAAAAGTGTTTTAAGATAAATGTGTTTAAAAAACATATTATTACAAAATCAAACAACCACACAGCTTTTATGATAAACTTGTCTAAACTTCAACATGAGGATAATATACGATTACGTTTTACTTTTAGACGACTCTTTATTATGGTATTGTATGTTGGTTGCATTAAAAATTAAATTTAGTTTTCTATCCTTATCCTATCTAGGTTATTTTTTTTTTGGTACCCATATGTGCTTGGGAAAAACTTTTAATTTGAAAGTTGATTTTTAAACAAGCAGAACTTTTAACGGAGAATTCCTTTTTTTGTATAGTCGAAATCAAAAATGTTTTCCAGAATATATTAAGATGGTTTCTGCACACGCTGTATACCTAAACAAAGAATTTGGGCCAAATATATGGTAAACCACTTAAACTATTAATAATTTGGTTATGGATTGGCACATAATTATGCTAGCATTGTCATTATTTGGCTTGTACATGTACGTTACTAAAGTAAATAAATAGAAACATGTTTCCTTAGGAGTGATAAATGCAAAGGACAATTGTCCAAAAGTTTGGAATAGAAATCAATTAGATACCGATAAAGATGGAAAAGGAGATGCTTGTGATAATTGTCCCAAAGTACCCAACCCTGATCAACAAGATACAGACGAAGATTTAGTTGGTGATGCATGTGACGGAAAAGAAGACTTTGATCGGTAAGATTTTTATCTTAAACAGGCTGATAAATTTACGCTTTCTACTCTATCCTAAGCCCAAGACAAGAATGGGACTTTACCGGATTAAAAAAAATTATTGTTGATAATTATTTCTATTACAAGACAGGAAAATATTTTTTTTCGAGACAAAGCCGCCAACCTGTACGTCATGATAGGTCGACGTGAATCATTATCTTATTAATTTAACTACCTCAAGCTCATATTATCCATGGTCCAATGGAATGATAGAACGACATATACAAATTGTTAAGCATCTCTTCAATAAAGTCATTGAAGAAAATACCATTGATCCGTTATTCACTATTCTTTATTATAACAACACGCCAAAATCCAACTTACCTTCGCCATCAGAACTCTTACTTGGGAGAAAAACTCGAACTTTGCTTCCCTCACATAGGGAAAAATTTAATCAAGTTCATTATAACACTGAGAATATTCGTAAAAAGTTGAAGCAAAATCAGAAATCCCAAAAAACGTATTACGACCAGAGTACTGTTGTTTTGTCTAAGCTCTTAATTGGACAACCTATATTATTTAAAAGCGAGAATGAGAAGTGGAACAAGGCTACGATACCACAAATCAACGATACAAATGAGAAATACAAATGAGATCAGTATTGCAGGCGGTTTAGAAGAAACAGGCAATTATTAAAAGAAACTCAAGGAAATTATAATAATAAAGTTGAAGAGGAGCTACATAACTTCCATCCAAATATTATGACTTTTTTAGAAGTGCTTGATAAAATAGATATAGATGTGAGAGGTCAAGAGAAGGGTGTTCAAGGAAGTTCCAATGACAGACAACAACCCAGAAGTGAAAGAACAACAAAACCTCCCGACCGATTGATGCTTTAAAGAAAAGCACGTGTCATGTATAGTTACTTACACCTATATATGAGGACTAGTTGACTGGTTGTAGTTAATAGGTACTTACACCTATAGAAGTGAACCAGTGACAGTGAGTAAAACTAATATTTTTTTTAGTGATGGTATAAGCGATGACAGAGATAACTGTGAGTTTACTCCCAATCCGGACCAAAGAGACACAGATGGTGATGGAATAGGTGACGCTTGTGATTGTGATCTAGATGGCGATGGAGTATGGAATAATGTAGATAATTGTGTATATGTACCTAATCCTGAACAATTGGACAAGAATAGTAGGTGTTAATACCTATATTTGGATTAGATTTTTTTAACAATAATAATAATCCATATGGATGAGTTCAGATAATTACAAAAGTTCCTATAAACAATATTTCGGGTATTGTTGCAATATATCACTTTTTTATAATAGAACTTTTGGAATTATCTGAACTCATATGGATTATCCTTCTTTTTAAAAAATACGTTGTTTATAAAATTAATTTTACCCGAAACCTGTACTTCCTATTAAAATAAAACAAGAGTATCTTTTTTTGAGTAAAAACTATTGGTTCTCAAAAAATTGCATTTAAAATTAAAAAATCTTAGAAATGAAAAATGTAGGGTAATATTTACCTTAAGCCCCACTTCGTGCGACGCCACTGAGATAAATAATTTTACTTTAAATTCAATGCAACTTATCTGTTGGTAGGCATGTACCAATCTTCATTCTATTATCTTAAACGGTTTCTATAATATTAAAAAAAAATTATCCCTGACCCTCTTTAAGGGGTTCCAGCCCCCTAAAGAAGCATTTCTCGGGGTATGTTTATAGGACATTTTTGTCATTTTTTTTTTTGTACTTTACGCCGTAAAAATATTGCACGCTAATTTTGGGACACAATGTATACATACGTTTTCCCTTTTAAATTGTAGTTCTAAAATGACACCACAAAGTAATAGAATATTGCTATTTTAGAAACCCGCCAATTATGCATCCATAGTTTTTAAAAACCACTTTTTCTATGGGTATATCACTCTAATATCAATCAAGTAAAGTAACAAATAGAAAAAGTCGTCAAAATGTCAGTAATTAATTTTTTGCTTCAAAATTATTTTAAGGGAAATGAAATTTCGCACCTTTTCCCTCTATCTTAAAAAGTGTAAGTTACAAAAATTTTCAAAAATGATGGCACCCCTAACAAAGTCCATGATTTTTAAAAACAGCTCTTTAAGGGGTAAACCACCCTGTAATAGTTATTTACGATATAAGTGTTGTAAAGATTCATATTACAACACGAGATGTTAAAGTTGTCCAACGAGGCGTCAGCCGAGTTTAATAAAACATCGAGTGTAGTAATATGAATTTACAACAAGAATATTGTACAAAATTTTATCTACTTTCATCTATAAATAAAAATAAACGCATTTTTAAAAATAAAAATGGACCTGTAAAAATGCACTTGCTATTAAGTTTACTAATCAAGTTTTTTATGTTACCTTTCGCATAGTTACTGTTTCGCATGATTACTGTCGAAACTTAGTCAAAAAAATTCAAAAATATAAAAAGCGTTTTTCAAAATGAGCGATTCTGATGGAAGTTTACCCTCTGATATAGAAGCAGCGGCAAACGAAGCGATCTCAAGTTTAGTTCCGACAAAATCCAAGGCGCAGTATGAGTTAGAGTATCAGAAGTTTGAAGATTGGTGCAAAGCTAACAAAATAAAGGAGGTGTCTGAGAAAATCCTTTTGGGTTATTTTTCCATAAAGCAACGCTCCCAGAAACCATCTACACTATGGACTCACTACTCAATGTTGAGAACTATGATTTCAGTCAAGAAAATAAGTCATTCTTCGAAAAAGTGTGGTTTTATTTAACAGCAAAATTTTAATAAAACCGTTTTTTTTTCATTACAGCACTAGTGCTTTAAATGCATCTATTACAGCACTAGTGCTGTAATAGATGCCCTTACAAAACGATTTACAGAACTGTATAATTCATATTACTAAATGAAAGTGCATAAAATATTCTTTTAATCATATCCAATCAAGTAAGATGTTAAAGGAAAGGACTTGTTAGTCTGCTACTTTTATATAATTTTAGGCGTTAAAACGGCACCTTCAGGAGCCTTTAGATGAAAAAAAATTCGTATCTCCTAGTAATATGTAATAATGTTAAATAATCTAAATTCATAGGTATAGTGCATTATGGAACCGCTGACGACAAATCCATGAATTCATAGGTAAACAACTTATTAACAGTAAAATTTTGTTTTTTTTTAAAGTGACACTTAATTAAGTGAGCTGTATCACAAAAAAGCTCCCTACATATAAATAACCCTCTCAAACAGTGTTGCAAGGGTACGGAATCTTATTGTCATTCACCATGTGTTGACCAATTCTTATTAGTCATATTAAAAAAATTGATCTAAAGTGTTTTAATTGCAGGAGATTGTATAGGAGATGCATGTTGTAAAGACTATGACGGAGATAAAGTTGACGATATCTCGGATAACTGCCCGAATAATTCCCTTATCTCCAAGACCGATTTTAGAAAATATCAAAGTATTTTATTGAATTCACTTGAATCAACTCCTCCCCCAAATTGGGAAATTCATGATAATGGTGTAGAAATACTACAGACTTCGAATGGCCAACCAGGTTTAGCTGTTGGCTATGATCGATTAGAAGGAGTGGATTTTGAAGGAACCCTTTATGTTAATACAGATAAGGATGATGATTATATTGGTATAGTATTCAGGTAATTATAATATGTACTTTTAATAGAATAACAATTTATCTCTTTAAATATCTAGTTGTGAAATATCATATATTTCACAACTAGTTACAATACATAAGTGAAACTTTTTATAACTGCTTACGAAAAATAACACATGTTTCCTAACTGGTTAGAAAAAACTCATTTAACATACCTCATTCTTGCTTAATTTCTATTGGTGTGGTTGTCGAAATTACAAAAAGAATCTCATATAAAAATACGTTTAGTATTTTGAAATATGCAGGGTGTTCCTTAATGATGTGCTAATATTTTAAGGTGTGATTCCCAAAGTCATTTTATGAAGAAAAGTTCATATAAACATATGTCCTAAATGGCTTAATTTTTTGCTACAGGGTGTTGAATTATTTTTTGTAATATCTCCGAAAGTACTTTAGATAATATTTTCAATTTTGGCATGTGTTAATAGGACATAAAACCACATGTTTTAGTTATAAAAGATATTTTTTGTCCCACCAGTGGCGTCCCTGCAAACATTTCCTCTGATATTTTTTAGAAAAAAAGAGGTACGCCACTGACATTTTTCCATGTGGATATTATTTCTGATTAGCCTAGTCAACTCTGCATAAAAATGGTATCTTGCGTTTTTCTCATCAGGCACACGTTTAATACGCATTAAAAAAATAAGTCAACACCCTGTAGCAAAACATTTAAGCTGTTTAGGACATAACGTTTATATGAACTTTTCTTCATAAAATTACTTGTTGTCATGCTAAACAAGATTGCAATAAGATGAAGGTAAAAAGTTGCAAAACAGATTAGGAAATGACAGCTTCATTCCTCGTTTGGAAATAGGTAATTATAACACAGATAGTAGATAATATGCTTACCGGTCGACACAGTGGTAAATAGAAAAAGTCGTGGAAGCTATTTGAGTAAAACGTACAATACAAAAATGTTAATTTAATATTTATATACTAATGTGTTGTTATATAATATATCTAATATTGACATAGGCGTTGTTCGGGGGTGCTAAGCCCCTAAATCTAGCACCCTCAAAAAAACACAATCTATTGACAAGAAAAAGGTTGAAATGTTAATTTTTAAAAACAGTTTAACAGACGACAATAATAAGATAGAAACTTCAGAATTTATTAAATACCGAAACTTTTAGTTGTACGAAAATGAAAACTCTAAAGCTAAAGGTGAATTATTATTTTACAACCTATATTAATCCGTACTAAAATTTTTAGCAATAAAAAAATGCTTCCTAAGATCACACGAAACCACACTAAAATTCAAAACATTCAATTCAGAAATACCGAAAATATAAACTTGTTTTCATTATAAGTGGGACATTCATAATAATTGCGAAATATTTTTTTATTTTAAAGATTAAGGGTTATTGCATTTTTTTTAAGTTGAAATCGATTTAAAAAAATAAATAATTACTGAAAAAAAAAAATAAAAAAAAAAGTTTTGTCCGATGCGGGGTTTGAAACCGCGACCCTTAGTTCCAAAGTGGAGAGTCTAGACCCCTACGCCAAGAAGGTGCCTTCTAAAAAGCAGGTTCAAATGCGTTATATGACTAAATGCAAGAAATTATTGTAAAAATAAATTGAATCTGTTTAAACATACCTTCTCAGCAATGGCATCAGCTGCGGTACTAGGCAAACAATAGTTATGATCCATAATTAATTGTTAGTTATAGTCTAAAACATAATATCATACGTTTATGAATCAAACATTGGCTGAATACGTCTCTGTCAAAATCTGGGGAAATTTTGAAAGTCCTAATCAACCGGCCGAAGTCATATATCTGGATGTCAAATGTCGAAAAACGAGTTCTCTCGTGAATATTTCTTTACCATGTTTAGTATAAATATTATATTGCTGGTACCTTTAGATATTGCTCAGTTTTCTTTTAATATACTTTGATATTGGCAACTTCTAGAGACTCAATAACAGCAAATAGTCTAATACCTTCTTTTCCATTGTTCAAAATTGAAGATGGTAGATAGGACTTTCTCTGCTCCATTTCCTTAGATTGCTTATTTTAACACATTGTCAAACTGCCATTTTCATACCGTATATTTGATAAAGTTCGGTTTTTATTTTCTCAGTGATAGCTTACAAATATCAAAAGGTAAAAACATTGATACTGGTAGTATACCCATATAGTCCAATTTGTAAACTAAGTATATTTAGTAAAGTATTGGAATGCGTAGTACATAAATTCTTATTTAATATTGTTAAACTTGATATTATCGAGGAGCAACACGGGTTTTTCTCGAAAAGATCGGTGGAAACTTTATCTTAAACGTAATGGACGCACAGATTCAGGTGGATTCCGTGTACACCGATTTTAGCAAAGCATTTGATAAGATAAGCCATAATATATTACAGCAGAAACTGGCTCAAATCGGCGTGCACGGGGACCTTCTGTGCTGGACAGCGTCTTATGTTTTTAACAGAACACAGTCAGTTGTTGTTAATGGTCACCAGTCAAAGCCTTACACTGTTACTTCAGGTGTACCCCAAGGTTCACACTTGGGTCCTCTTTTATTTTTGATATACCTAAATGATATAGTTCTATGTTTTAAGCACTGTTATTTTTCTATCTACGCTGATGACCTGAAGATCTACTTAACCATCAAAACTATAAGCGACTGCTTCTTACTTCAAAATGACCTCGATAGATTGTGTGACTATTGCAGGGATAACGGGCTGGTTCTGAACATTGATAAATGCTGTTTTGTCTCTTTTACGCGCAATATTCAATCATTTGTGTACAACTATAGACTTAATAATTTTCCATTAAAACAGGTGGACTCTATAAAAGACTTAGGTGTTGTGCTGGATAACAAAATGACATTTTCTCTTCATATAAATTATATCGTGGGTAAGGCAAATAGAACACTAGGTTTTATACTAAGACAGTGCAAACAATTTGTTTCTTTTACTGCTCTAAAAACGTTATATTGCGCTTACGTACTGAGTAAGCTGAATTACGCATCAGTGGTCTGGAACCCACAATATAATATCTATAAAAGTAGATTGGAAATTGTACAGAATAACTTCTTAAGATTCCTTAATTTTAAAGAAACTGGCATGTACAGCAACACTATTAGCACATCTTATTTACGTACCCATTTTAATTTTTTTTCGTTAGAAGCGCGCCGAGAACAAACAGATATTATCTTTCTTTATAAATTCATAAATAATTTAACTGACTCGGCTAGTATTTTGTCCAAAATTCATCTCAATATACAACCACGTGTCTTAAGAAATAATAATTTATTTTTTGTCCCTTTCTCTAGGACCAATCTTGGTAGAAACGCACCTATCAATAGGATACTGTCATTGTATAATTTGAGATATGCTAATATTGATTTATTTGGTAATTCTATAGGGGTCTTTCGAAATAGTGTTAGGGGGCGTTATTTAATTCAATAATTACCTGTTCTTTTCTTTCTCAAAGTATTCATAATTTGTAATTGGGCTGATAAGTACTATACATCTGTACACTACTTAATGTATCAATGGATATCACTTTGGACTTTTAAGTCGGTAGATATCCCGTGTATGTTAATAAATAAATAAATAAATAAATAAATAAATAAATAAATAAATAAATAAATAAATAAATAAATAAATAAATAAATAAATAAATAAATAAATAAATAAATAAATAAATAAATAAATAAATAAATAAATAAATAAATAAATAAATAAATAAATAAATAAATAAATAAATAAATAAATAAATAAATAAATAAATAAATGAGAACACAAAGTCTTCCTCCACTATTATATTAAATTAAAGAATCTCGTAAGTTCAGAGAAACTTTTTATCTCTACATGTTTCGAATGCAGAAGCATTCATCTTCAGGAGAATGAATAAAAAAAGAAGAAACTAATAGATATCACCTTAACGGAGCATCAAAATAGTAAGTTCAGTAAATAGAACTGTGAGAAAACTAATACGCACGTGGTATTGTAACAATAAAAATATATGGGATTCAGGCTCATGGCACTGTAAAAGTTTATAATATGCAGAATAAAAAATATAACATCTCTGTCTGAGAAGAATGGTTGGAAAAATGTGGAAAAGAAAAAGTTAATAATTAGTCGAGAAATTGAAGGTTGGTCATAACAGAAAACTGAAGTGTGAGGAAGATTAAATTATGTTAAAATTTAGGGGTTATTGTTTAAAGTGGCAGTTCTGACAAGGTTCGTCAGATGAATACCTGAAAAAGAGAGATTTCTTTTAGGTTACATCGAATGGACAAAAATTGTGAAAACTTACCACATGTCGATTTATTAGTTAAGAATAAAAAAATTGGAAAAAGTAGACTTTGTTAAGTTTATTTAGCATTTTGTAGAACAAACGAACTTTTTTTCAAAGGATCTTATGGATTAAATAAAAATAGGCGCGATCGCCACCACGTTCCCAAAAAGATAAATTTGGTGACAGTTCAGGTGTCTGAAGTTAGGTGAGAACACAGAGAAAAAATTGTTAAGCTGAAGGCTAAAACAAAGAAAAGTAGGTTGTATGAAATTTGAATATCACAGAGAGAATATAGGATCGCTTAAAATTTCAAAGCTCAGTCAAGGTTTACAAAAGATATCTGATTACATAACCCAAGATAAGTAGGCAGAATGTAGGAGCCAAAATATCTACCTTGGGAAATGGGAAGGTACAATGAAAATGTTAATAAAATCAAAATAACAATATGGTGCAATCAATACAAAATGTTCAAACTTATAAGTAACATAGGGAATAAGTATAAAAAACTGCGGGTTAAAGTCCAAATTGGTAAGGAGAAAACACATGACACCAACATAAAACCTATTGAAAAAGCACTGTATAAAAATATCTGAAAATCAAATTCACATTATGAAAAAGTAGATTGAGTGGAAACCTTCAAAAATTGACTCTTATACTATGGGGACATAAGAAAAAGCGAAAGCCAGAAAGGTTGAAAGAAACTTAATTTATTGTAAGAGTATTTTAATAAAAGAAAAGGGTGTAACAAGTAGGTTATTAATCAAAATCAAGAGAGTTGAAAAAGTGAGAACAGCTGTGTTGAATCTGGTCATTTAGACAGTCTATGTTGATATTGTTAATAATTTTGTTAATTTCTAAAATTTCAAGAAGATCTAGTTTATTGCCCTTGTTACACAGATGAAGGTATTTAGTATTTGAATCCGGATTGAAAGAGTGGTCTTCAGTATAAATGTGTCTAGAAAAATTTGATTTGATCTTTGAAGGAGAAAGGTTCTGGGTTCTGGCTTTCGTAATCTCTTTACAATGTTCACCCACTCTGACCGAGAACTTGCGGCCCGTTTGACCGACGTAGGTAGCTGAACAGCCCTGTGCAGAACAAGAAACACTGTAGACACCAGATTTATTTGTAATAGGAACGGAGTCCTTAGAGTTACATAAGAAAGATTTTAAAGAATGTTGAGTTTTGAAACTTATGTCATAATTAAAAGAATTAAAAATATTTTTGAGTTTGTAGGAAATAGAACCCCAAAAGGGTAGAGAAAAGTATTTAATAGTAGATTTAGTATTGGTTGTATGAATTTTATTGAGATGTTTATTTAGATGTCTACAGTATATCTTGTTAATCAAAGCAAGGGGGTAACCATTATTCACTCCAATTTGTCTAATAATACTTAATTCTAGTTTAAATTCATAGTCTTCGAGGGGGACTGAGAAAAGTCTGGAAAACTATGAATGAAAAGCTGAAAGTTTTTGGTTATGTGGGTGATTAGAATGAAAAGGGATAGTTGAATCTGTGTTAGTTGGTTTACGGTATATAGAGAATTTAATTTTATTATTAAATTTAGTGAGTAATAGATCAAGAAATGGAAGAGAGTTGTTAACTTCAGTTTCAAGTGTGAAGGTAATTGAAGGGTGTAGAGAATTAAGAAAATCGAGAAAATTTGATAAGCTCTCAAGGTCGCCGTCGAAGACTACAAAGATATCATCCACATAACGCCTCATAAAGAGGACACTTGAAAAAAGAGGGTGTGCTTCCATAGAGGATTCTAAACGTGACATAAAGACTTCAGCCAAGAAAGGTGACAAGGCTGAGCCCATGGCTAGACCAGAGTTTTGTTTATAAAATTTATAATTGAATTGAAAAAATTTTTGTTTTAGTACTAAATCGACTAGAGTGCAAAGATTATTGGTGTGTTCGGATTCGAGATCAGATTTGTTTTCCAAAAGGTCTTTAATAAGTAAAACACATTCCTGTGGGGGAATGCTCGGAAAAAGATTAGAGACATCGAAAGATACTAGTTGAGCTGTATTGGGAATATGTAACTCTTTAAGGTCGTTAGCTAAGTGAGATGAATTTATTACAGAAAAGGAGCTTTTAAAATTTGTGAGAGAAATTAGAGTATTGTTTAGCCAAGAGCTCAGTCTGTAACACGGTGAACCGCAATATGAGACAACAGGTCTAACAGGAATGTTAAGTTTATGTATTTTGGGGAGACCATAAAGTAGAGGGGTTGAAGGGTTTATCGGAGTGAGTTTAAATTTATTGGTATTAAGAAAAATTAAAGTATTATTTACTTCTTTTAAAGTTTTTTTGAAAGATATTATAAATTTGTCGAGAGGATTAGATTGGATTAAAGAAAAATTGTCAGACGAGAGAAAATCTTCAACTTTATCTACATATTGTGGTCTCTCCATTATCACGAGACAGTTACCCTTATCAGCTTTAGACAGAATCAAATCATTGTCAGCAATTTTAGTTCTCAAGGATTTCAATACTTTGATCTCTGTGTTAGAGTAACTCTTAGGGTTATTTTTGTGAAAGTGATTTAAACATGAGATACACTGGGATCTCAGTGTGTCCCTCTTAAGTGTTTGATTAGATTTTGATATGATGTTCTCGCAATCAACAGCGAGTACTTCTAGGTTTTTTACCTCGGGGGTGAAATGAAAATTATATTTTATACCAGAATTAAGAAGATCTATTTCAGGTTGGGTAAAAATAGTATTGCTTAGATTTAAAGTTCTATCATGAAAGTTGAAGTTTGGAAAATTATTCGAGAGATTTAGGTTTTCATTTAGTTCAGAGTTAAAAATGGAATTGTCAAAGCTAATATTAAGTGAAGAGGAATGATTATTGTTAGTTAAATTAGTTGAATTGAAGAAGTTATTAGTATTATTAGGTGGAGAGAAGTTATTAGTATTGTTAAGTGGAACAGAGGTGGTATGGTTGGGATTATAATTATTCTTATTATATAGATTGTTGAGATTAATTAATTTTTTATTAAGACGTTGGAATTTTTCATCTTTCATGTCTTGAACATATGAGAGAAAAGAAGAGCACAGAGAGTCCCACTGAGAGGCATGTAGAATATAATTGAGTTCAAAGTATAGAAACTTGAGTTTTAAATTAATGAGGTTAAGTCTAAAATAATGTCTTTTTACTTCCTCCTTTAACCAAACCTTAGTGGCAGCTTGTATGGCTTTCTTTGAAGAGGAAGAGAAGGAGTTTGAACGGAGTGATACAAACTTTGGTTTAAGTCCTCGTCTGATGCACTCATTGATGAACCATATATCCAATTGTACCAGTTTTCTTCTTAGTAGGTTTTGTTTGTATTCTCGGACTAGAGTGGCCTGACCGGCTGATTTCAACTTGAAGAAATAGTCCATACTTAAAGTGGAGTGGAAATTCAGAAGGAAAGAAATAAGAACACAAAGTCTTCCTCCACTATTATATTAAATTAAAGAATCTCGTATGTTCAGAGAAACTTTTTATCTCTACATGTTTCGAATGCAGAAGCATTCATCTTCAGGAGAATGAATGAAAAAAGAAGAAACTAATAGATATCACCTTAACAGAGCATCAAAATAATAAGTTCAATAAACAATAACCCTTAAATTTTAACATAATTTAATCTTCCTCACACTTCAGTTTTCTGTTATGACCAACCTTCAATTTCTCGACTAATTATTAACTTTTTCTTTTCCACATTTTTCCAACCATTCTTCTCAGACAGAGATGTTATATTTTTTATTCTGCATATTATAAACTTTTACAGTGCCATGAGCCTGAATCCCATATATTTTTATTGTTACAATACCACGTGCGTATTAGTTTTCTCACAGTTCTATTTACTGAACTTACTATTTTGATGCTCCGTTAAGGTGATATCTATTAGTTTCTTCTTTTTTCATTTATTCTCCTGAAGATGAATGCTTCTGCATTCGAAACATGTAGAGATAAAAAGTTTCTCTGAACATAAAAATAAAATAAATAAATAAATAAATAAATAAATAAATAAATAAATAAATAAATAAATAAATAAATAAATAAATAAATAAATAAATAAATACACTTTAAACAAAATTAAAGTTTAGTAAAAAAGCCCATACTATAAATAATTTTAATAGATTTTTTTATTAGTTTTCAAGACAACAGAAATTTTTACATGGTCGCGTGGAAGAAAGCGGATGGACCATACTACTCTGCACATACCGGTATGGGACTAGCAGGAGTACAAATAAAATTAGTTCAATCAGCGACAGGTCCTGGTTATCCACTTGGAATTGCGATTTGGATCACAGAGACTACTCCTAATGAAGTAAAACTTTTATGGAGGGATCCTGCTAAACTAGGATGGAAACACAGAGTATCCTATCGTTGGTCCCTAATTCATAGACCAAGAATCGGTCTAATGAGATTTAAAATCTTTGAAGGGCCAACATTGAGAGTTGATTCTGGAAACGTGTTTGATAGCACACTTCAAGGGGGACGACTTGGGGTTTACTCTTTCTCCCAGGAACAAGTCATTTGGTCTGCTATGAAGTACAGATGTAATGGTATGTGGTTATTTTTAAAAGTAGCTACGAATATGTATCTACAAAATAAGAAATGCCTTTTCTTAAAGAATACATCTCAAAAGAGAATTTGTCCGTGCTGGTTTTTCTTGTGTGGTTTTTATAAAAGGGGAAATACGTAATAAAAAGTTATATTTTGATAATGATAAGAAAACTAAAATTTTACTTATTTTTTGTTTCAGAGAAGGTTCCAAGGGTCATTTGGAATGAATTACCAGAAAGTCTTAGAAGTAGAATCTCAGCAGAGAATAAACTAAGTACTAATGTTTAGTTCTTCGTAGCAGGTTAATACTTATTGGTAAAGTTTCTATTTACTTTTAATTTTCTTTAATACATTACTTATATTAAGCAATTGTATTTGTTGTTAATAAACTAGATTCATTATTCGATTTTGTTGAGATTTTCTATTTAATCAAATATCATTTTTAATGATGGAGTTACCACGTAGAGTGATTTAATTGTGTGGTGATATTGAAGAAAACATTTCCAAGGTAACAGGTGTTGAAACACTGGATGTTGGGATAACAAAAATTATGATAAAAAATTCAAAATTTATAATAAAATAATTTCATCAAAAAAAAAATACAAAATTGTGCTAATTTAATTAATTATTGATTCTTGACCAGTGCCAATTTGAAACATCTTATTAAAAGTATTAATTTAGTTAAAAATATTAAATATAGACAACCTAAGGTGTGTAGGTGAGATTTCCACTTTAAAATTCATCCAAGTGGGTATACAAAATAGAATGTACGTATGCTAGTTTTATTTCATTGGGAAATATAAAATTATATATAGATCTGACTTGGGGAATTAAAAGAAAAATGATTGTGGCTATGCATTTATATCTAGCATGTGGTAAAACATAAGGAAATTATGGCCTTTGACCAAAAAAAAAGCATGAATCGAAAAATTCAGCATAGTTGAGAAGTAAAATCAGAAATTTCAAAGTGAGGTTATGTGTCTCACAAGGAGCTTAAAATATTCAAAGCAAGGGTAATAATTTCATAGTAATTTGCAGATTTTAAATCGAAAACATGAGTTAAATCAGAGATATGAAAATAACATTACATCTCAGCCATGAGATATGAGATTGAGTTTGAAACTCACAATATGAGATAAAATATTAAATTTAATTCATATTGGATTTTGAGTCCTGAGATGAGTTAAAATATGAAATTTTATTCAAAAATCCTGAGTATGCAATTCGAGTATGCAATTTGAGTATACTATTTGAGTATACCATTTGAGTATACCATTGGAGACCTGTTGAATGGGGCTCCATCAGCATGAAAAAGCAAGCATAATCCATTTAAGCTTAGAACAAACGTAGTAATTGACTAATCCAGAAAATACCGTCATATAAAATGTGTTAATCAGATAATTTAATTCAAGAACGTGTAGTGGCGTGTTGGTGGGGGGGGGGGGGGGGGCTCAGTGGGCGTAAGTAGAACATTTTTTTTTCTGGAGAGAGGGACAGTCGGGACTGCATGTATTTCATGATATTGCACTTAGTGAAGAAGGTAGAAAAGCGCCGCAGGCGAAAAATTTTTGAGGCCACGCCTAAAGTTCGATTAAAATTCACCTAACTAATATCAATTTCCAAAATTAAATTATTACTTCTGCCCCTTTGCATGGTTGGAATAAATTTGTTTTTGTATATTTTTTTTTTACTTTTTTCTTTTGATATTCTTAGCTGGCTCTTTATTAAAAAAAAAACATTTTTTATTTTAGTGAAAAATGTGAATATTAGTGTCAATCCAAAATTTTAACATAATACGTATGTATGACTCTAACCAGCGTTTTTCGGGCTCGGTTTTTCATGATTAAAAATAAAATAAATATCGCTCACCACGCAAAAATTGATGATTTTCCAGAAATCATGTATTTTAGGAGCGTAGATCTAGAACAGTTTTTGGTGCAAATGCGTAGGTTTTGAAATACTCCTTCTTAAGTGCCTAGGTTTTTAAATACTCTATACTTTTATATATTCCTAATAAAGCATTCTCGTTTTTTCCTGCACTATTTTTTTTTATTAAAAATGATCACACTTCTTCCATAAAAAAATTTTCAATTAAAATTTTTACTTTAATTTAAAAAATACCTAATTGTTTTCTGTTTTTGTTGTAAAAATATTTTATTGCATTGGGTTATATTTTTGTTGATTTAAAATAGGTCTAAAAAAAGGAAAACGGAACAGACAAATATATGATAGAAAAATACTATAAAATTTTATTCTTTTCCTTTAAAATTGTATTATAAATCAACAACTAAAACGATATGCCTCTGAAATCTTAATCTCTATGTAAAACAGGATATTTAGAAGAAAACGTTTAGAAACTAAGCATTTCCTACAAGACCTTTCTAATCTAAGCCAAGAATACATTATTTAAAGATTAAATTAAGAGTTTGAGACGAAAAATTAAGTTGCAATTAGACTTTTAGACCCGAGCTTCGAGGCTGGAGGGGGGGGGGGGCAGCCCGGCAGCTGCCCTCCCCTGTATGCATCCTGTCCTGTATGTTTGTCTTTATTTTTCATTATTACATTACATTACATTTAATTAGGGAAACGAAATTACGGCAACCCTATCAATAACGCACCAGATGAAATAACACATCATCTTACATATTTATACAAAATGCTTGCAAGACAAACTGATATCCACGTAAGTCTTAAAACTTTTAAATAAAACCGCGGCGCGCGACGCCCTCCTCGAATTTTGTTTATTATTTAAAAAAGTTTTATTCGTGTTTGCATGTATAATCATTACATGACTGGCTTCTAATAATTATCGATTATAGTTAATATATTTTTTTGGTTTTCAATAAATAAAAAATAAACCTTATTTTTAATATTTTTTTGCTCAGTTATGCTTATTTCATAAAGTTTTAAATTATTTATATTAGTGTATTAGAACTCCCTGTAAGTTTCTATAAAAAATATTATTTTCCTAATTTGAAATTTTTTTATGGTCCAAAAAAGGGTTTTTTGGGCGTGGCACCCGAAAAATAATCGCCCGTGTCGCAACTTTCATATCCTTTTGACCCTCCCCCCCCCCAAATGTATTTCTAGCTACGCCACGGCCTATGATCCAAGCTATATACTCAACTAGTGACATTTTACTAGTTGATTATCAGATTCGAAAAGGGGCACTTCAAAAATAAACTTCCGAAATCGGAAATTTACTTACAAACGGGATAAGCTAACTCAATTTCCGAGCACGCTAGTGAATAAACTGTAAATCTAGGTCAAACTCACCAATCAGATGTTCCCTAAAGTGAAAGAAAGCCCCTCCCCAGTTTACCTACACAAACTAGTGCAAAGAACTGGAATCACGAAGAGGGTGGAAGAACTAAACAGGGTGAGCACAATGCTTGAGCCAAATCTGGCCTAAGTGCATCCAACGCACGGATGGGCCCTCGGAAAAGAACAAAAAAAACTGATTTTTTTCAAATCATCTTTTTAAATAATATTTTAATTTCCATTTTCTATTATCTACAATGTAATATGAAACCTATTTTATATACAACTTATTACGTTTAAAGTCAGTTCTTTAAATTACTTAAAATAACAGCATATTATTATAACCCCTTAAGGTAAAATTTTTTTTTTCTATGTTTAGTTTATGTTATTGTTTTTTTTTTAACATCAAAATTGACTAATTGACGACCCAATACAGGGTGGCCCATTCGTCTGGCAAAGTAAAAAAAAAGTGTTTATAAAAGTTGTGAGGTATAAAAGAATGTATGTCCTAAAATTATTTTTAAACATACAGAATGGTCCAGAAAAGTAGGACAATAAAAATACACATTTTTTTAAATGGAACACCCTATATATTTTAACATTTTTTGTTTTCTTACAAAATTATCCATATGATGCCATATTTAGTTTTTTAATTTTTTGCAACGTTGCCAAACAAAATGCAAAATTCTTAAAATTTTGGAAAAAACATGATAGTAAAAAATTACTTGTATTTCTCAATAAGAGTAGGTATCGAGAATATCTCGTAAGCTCCTAAGTTTAGAAATAAAATTATGTCTAAAATTTTTAATTACCTAAAATTTTGTACAGGGTGTTTTCTGTTGACCTACAAATATACAAAATTTTAAAATATAATAACTTTGTTTTTTTAAATGATACACCCTATATTTATTAGTCTCGTCTGATAGATATTGTAAGTATCTTTTATTATTGTTAAGTCATACTTATACCTAAATTTACTAGTTTTGCCAATATTTCAATTTTTATTTAAGTTTTCGTGAAAAAACTATATTTTTTATTTTTATAATTAGCTATCACCAGCAAAGTCAAAACAAAAGTAATTGAATATAATGTCAAATAAATTAATAACTATAGTTACGTATTAATTTAATTAAATCAAACTTATTTTTTGATTACACAACTTGATATTGAAAATAAGTTCACAAACTTTTAAATGATTTAATTAAATAAATACGTAACTATAGTTATTAATTTATTTAACATTCTATTCAATTTCATTTGTTTTGACTTTGCTAGTTATAGCTAACTACAAAAATAAACACTATAGTTTTTTTAACGAATATTTCAATTAAAATAAAAATACTGACAAAACTAGTCAATTTAGGTATAGATGACTTAACAATAATAAAAGATACTTACAATATCTATCAGACGAGCCTAATAAATAAAGGGTGGTTCATGAGTTATTTTATTTTAAAATTTATATTATTATTTATAATATTTGGAGGTTAACAGAACACACCCTGTACAAAATTTTAGGTACTTAAAAATTTTAGACAGTTTTTCTATCCCTAATCTTAAGAGCTTACAAGAAATTTTCGATACTTTTATTGAGAAATACAGGTAATTTTTTACTATCATGTTTTTTTCAAAATTTTAAGAATTTTGCATTTTGTGTGGCAAAGTTGCACAAAATTCAATATGGCGTCATACGGATAATTTTATAAGGAAACAAAAAATGCTAAGATATATAGGGTGTTCCATTTAAAAAAATGTATCTTTTTATTGTCCTACTTTTCAGGACCATCCTGTGTGATTAAAAATAATTTTAGAATATTTATTTTTTTATACCTCACAACTTTTATAAAAACTTTTTTTTGATATATTTAATAGTAGAGCTGGTATATTACTTTGTCAGACAAATGGGCCACCCCGTATGATCAGTATTACTCACAATATTACTGGCAGTCCTAAATATTATGAATAATAAATTGACTAAAGTAAAATTATTTGTTACTAGATAAATCTCAATAATAATGCAGTTATTTTGTTATGGAGACCCTACATGATCATTAAGACTACCAGTCTTGATAAGGGAATGACAGTAACACTGATCGCGTAAGCGCACATTTTAAAAATGTACCTATAAAAATGTATAGGATTGATATTACTTTGGACTGTCAGTAATACTGTTACTCCGACTGATACCGTAGAGTTTGCTAATAATAGTGATAATGATCTGGTTTAATCTAACCACATTCTTAAAATATAAAAATCTTAAACTTGTATTTATTTTGTATTTTTGTATATTAACAATGGGTATTATTTTTTCATCAAAATGGTTAAATCAAATATCTTTAATCCAGGGTTCAATGATCCTTTATGAATTAATTTGAAAAGATAGTCCATACTTGGACTGGAGTGGTAAGTTACGTTGAAAATGTGAGACGCTTTAAATCGTCCCCCACTGATTACATACATATACTTATACAGGGTGATTCAAAAGTACTTTGACAAACTTGTTGAGTAATTATTTTTAATTATTTAATAAACGAGTAGAGATTTAATTAAATTCGTTTTAACCTTTAGTTTAAAGTAACCTTTTTGTAATTAAACTACAATTAAATAAATTATTGGAAGTGTCCACATGTTCAAGATACAGTGATCTAGCCTCCTTCTCGTACAATGATGTACACGAGCTTAAATTGAATGAATGTTTCTTATTGTTTGAAAGCCGTCGATTATTCGGTTTCTTTAGCCTTCTTCATTTTCTACTGGCATTCTATAAACCAGTGATTTTATCCGCAGAAATAAAAATCAAGGGGATTTAAGTCTGGGAAACCTGAAAGCATTGGCATTCGAAATGCCATAAACGAAATGTATATTGACTAAATGAATGTTAATTCTTAAATGATCTATAGTACATTAAAGATAAAACTAAAACAAAACAGGTAAAACTATGACAAAATAGCAAAAAATATCTATACTGACAAGAAGTATTTATTTGCATAAATTTAAGTCAAATTGTGATTCCACAAGTCCACTTGCAAAAAATACATAATTAATGATAACCATTTGAATCAATGTTATGTTTAAAAAGAAGTATTTACTTTTAAACCCCCTTTCGTATCTATAAAATACTAAATAGCGTTTTTATTAAAATCAAAGTAAGAATTTATTAAAAAGTAAAATTTTAAAAAAATCAGTGCCATAACATAATGTTCATAAAAATTATCTGAGAATAATTCTGCACCGAGGCCAGTGGTTGTCTTTGACAAAGTATTGTACTTTGAAATTAGTCATATTTACCATTTTATTTAATTCACCAAATTTGACCTAAAAATCTGCACTCGTTTATTAATTTTTAGGAATTACGACTTTTTCTAATTTTGAACATACTGTATTTTTGAAATGAAGCTATTGAAGAACATGGTTCATTAAAACTTTTTCTGTTAAAATAATGTCAGCAACCATATTCCGAAGTTCGTCAGAGTACTTTTTAATCACCCTGTATATTAGTCGGCATGTAATAATGTTTGATTTACAGAGTTCAACAATTAAATTTTAGTTACCATTTCTCAAAAAATCTAATTAATTATTTGACCTAGAAATATTTAATTTATTTATTTATAAAAAAAGTTTTCAAAAACAAATAATTACCCTCATATTATTATTTTTTTTTTTTTTTTTTTTTTTTTTTTTTACGGAAGAAAGTGTACAATTATATACCGAACTAAGGAGAAGAGCTAGAAAATTGTTGAGAACAAAGAAGAGACAACACGAACAACGAAAAATGGAAGAAATGGAGCGAGACAACAACCAAAATCAAGCGAGAAAGTTTTATAAAGAAATTTCGAACATAAAAAAGGGCTTCAGACCTAGAGCGGAAACAATACTTAGGAAGGAAGACGGTAGTATAACGGCCAACAAAGAGGAAATAGTGAATGGATGGAAGCAATACTTTGACAAGCTTCTAAACTTAGAGCAACAAAATGAACAGACAGCAATTGAATACCATACTGCAGAACCGGAAGTGGAACAACCCACATACGAAGAAATTATTAAGGCTATCAAAAAGCTCAAAAATAAGAAAGCTCCAGGAAAGGACAACATACCAACAGAGCTGATTAAGTATGGTGGAGAAGCACTGCATAGGCAGCTACATGGACTTGTTACCCTTATATGGAGCCAGGAAAAAATACCAGATGAGTGGAAAGAAAGCTTGATCATTCCCATCCATAAAAAGGGAGACCGAACAAAGTGTAGTAACTATAGAGGGATATCCTTAATCAACACGGCGTATAAAATTCTTGCAAACATACTTTTGGAACGCCTTAAACCAATCGTAGAGTCAGGCTTGGGGGACTACCAGTGTGGATTCCGAAAAAGTAGATCTACCGTCGAACAGATATTTACAATAATACAAATGTTGGAAAAATGCTGGGAGTTTAACCAACTGTTTATCGACTTTAAACAAGCTTACGATAGTATTCTGAGAGTCAAACTATGGGACGCAATGGTGGAGCTAGGAGTTCCCAAAAAGCTAATCAAGTTAACAAGTATATGTGTCAACGGCTCCAGAAGTAGAGTAAAAGTAGGTGAGATACTGTCAGACTCGTTTGAGGTGTCTAATGGCTTGAAACAGGGTGATTCTCTCTCCCCCATATTATTCAATATTGCATTGGAAAAAGCCATAAGAGCGGCAGAACTAGCCACGGAGGTCTTTGGTATTGATGGCCCAAGGCTTCTCCTGGCTTTCGCCGACGACATTGACGTGGTTGGAGACTCAGTAATAATGGTTAAGGAGCTATTTAATAAGGTTGAGAGACAGGCGGAGGAAATGGGTCTTAAGATTAATGAGGACAAAACGAAATATATGTATGTTGGTAAAAGAGCAAGAAGAGATAGGATAGGGCAAAACGTTACAATGGGAGAATACAACTTCGAGAGGGTGGCAAGTTTCAAGTACCTGGGGGCCACAATCAACGAAGAAAACAGTATATCAGATGAAATCAAAATAAGAATACAGTGCGGTTGTAGATGCATGTACGCTCTAAAAGGTGTTATTACCAGCAAAAATATATCCCGTAGGTCAAAGATTAAAGTATATAAAACAGTAATACGACCAGTTGTCATGTACGGGAGTGAGACTTGGACACTTACCAAGGAAAATGAGCGCAGGCTGAAGTGCTTCGAGCGAAAAGTCCTGCGTAAAATCTTTGGACCATACAAAGACCCACGAACAGAGCAATTCCGACCAAGAACAAATAACGAACTGGCGGAGCTCTATGAGGAACCAGACATTATCAAAGGAAGTAAGGCCGGACGTCTGAGATGGGCTGGACATGTGCATCGGCAACCAGGCTCTCGTATGATCAAGATGGTCTGGGAGCAGAATCCGGAAGGGCGTAGATCTCTGGGAAGACCACGTATGAGATGGAGAGATAACATCGTTGCGGATCTGAGGGCGATGGGAATAGAATACCATCCTGAACTGTTGCAGGATAGAGAAGGGTGGAGAATGATCGTGCAGTCAGCCAAGACCCACCAAGGGTTGTAGAGCTCGAGATGATGATGATGATATTATTTTTTCATTATTTGTTTCGTTGTGTGTTCTTACCATTGTTGTAATATCACTGAACTGCATTTAAATTAAAATCGCTATAAAAGCTTTGAAGTAAGCTAATTCTGGACAGTACTATGTCAAATATGATTTTAAAAGTTCTATTTTGTCAGTTATTTTGGCTTTTAGGAGTAGGTAAGCTAAACCTTAGTTAAAAAGGTACCAGAACTATTATAAAGATGATAACTAGAAAATTAGCTATGGGGGTGTACACGTTGAGGCGGATGAAAGGAAGATACTTTGTATTACGCGTAAATGCTACATAACACATGCTGCATCTACACGTAATACAAAATCTCTTTCTTCTATAATCACTAGAGTTCGTAAACAGGCTGCTGGACCAAAAACATTGGCCTCAACTTCTTGGGCTATAGTAAGTGGTGCGAAAAATGTCAAATTTATATTTTCGATTCGGTATACCGCGAAAAAGTCGCCTAAGCACAATTTTTTTTTTAAATCGGCAATAATCTTCGATTGATATATTGATCGCGCAAAACACTTAAAGTTAAAAAGAAATTACGAATTTGAGGTTTTTCGTAATTTTATTTTTGTTTAATGAGGTTTCTTTTTTTTAGCGCTATTGAGCTAAAAAGTAAGTACCAGTATTGAGTAGGCTACTAAAAAAATTACTGCTTTTAAAGTATATCTTCCAGTCGCTCAAAACGTCTAAATATTTGCTAAAATTGCAAACTTTGACAAATGGTGAACGACATTTTTTTAAGAGGGAGAGTTTTATTGAACTATTTTCCTTTGGAAATACAGGATGTCCAAAATTTAAATTAATTAACAAACGAGTTTAGATTGTTAGGTAAAATTTGTTGTTTCGAAGAGGTCGTCCATTTTTACTTAAAGAGGCCTGATAATTGATATTTTGTAGAAAAAAGACACAAAGTCTAGGCCTCAAAATTTTTCGGTCTGTTTATTTTAGTTGTAACATGTTTCACCTTAAACTGGCATCATCAGACCTTATAAACAGTTAAAAATTTTAAAATTGTCTTTAATAATAGAGACGGTATATTACTTTGTTAGTCAAATGGGCCACCCTGTATATTAGAACATGTTAAATATATCAATTATTATGACTTTGATTTAAGTAATTTGGTATCGATCAAGGTCTTTTGCGATTTGAGGAAGAGTAAGAGGCATGTTCATATAAAAACATAGTAAGAATTTAACGTTTTCCACGGGTCTGACTTACATACATACACTCTTAAAAATGACTTGGTATTTGGTACTAATTTTTATTTGTTCTCGTGTTTACGTTACCAAAAATAACTATTTTTAGTTAGGAAAACAAAAAAGATTTTTTTCTTGGTTATATTTACCAAAAAATGATGCCATCAGAACAAAGAAAATATCTTGTTTTCATATTAGTTGGCAGAAATAAAATATTTTGTTTAGCTGAATTTTATTCTGTATATATCTTATTTAAATGTTACATCAAGGTTCCTACAAACTTGTATTTATCAATTAAGCTTGTTGTAATAACACATTATGAATTTGTAGTCCCTATCATTTTGTTAATTTTGATTAAGATACATTCTTAGTTACCAGAACTAACTTTTCCTTTCAAGTAATAGTATTCTTCATATTTATAACTAACGGCATCAACAGAGATTTGAGGCCCTTGCCCGGTGGGTGACATGTGACATCATTCTAGCCAGGACTGTCAGGAGGTTATGTTTATATTAGGGTGCTTTTGCGGTTCCGTGTCCATTTTTCGTGTTTTTAAGGCAATAATTGGCCATTTTTATGGCCGTGCCCGTGTGGAAAATGGATGTGCCAATTTTTGGTGTAATTTATTTGTCTTTCTTGTATACGTTCTTATTGGCAGAAGGAAGTTAAATCATAAGTAAACATTTTATTTTTTATCATTGCAGTTGTATTTTATTTAAATGGGGACCTAGGAAGGAATATTTTTCGTTACTAAGTATAAATTACATATTATGACATTTTTTTTAGAAATGAAACAGATTTTTTTTAAACATATTTCTATCAAATCGACTTGCTAATTTTGCCATGCGTTATAAGCAGTTTATTCAAACATTTTAATGTGCAACTGAAATGACAAAAATATAAAATTTTTACTTATTTATGATTCACCTTCTTTCTTACTATTAGAAAGTACAGAAAAAAGATAATAAACACAATGTTGTGACTACATACGTAATTGTTAAATTTCAAGTTTGGTCCAAATAAATGATTGCTTTGGCAATATTTGTAGATTGCATCATTAACAAAAACAATATTTCCTTGAAAAAAAATTTTCAATTTTCCATTTTACACATCAGTTGTGACAACTAATTTTAAAAGCGGGAGTACCCTATAAATTTAGTTATCCGTATATAAAATTTCGTTGTGACAACTAAAATTTGTTGGTTGGGTTGGTTAATGTTATTAATTAGTTCAACAGTTCAATAACGACAATTTTTTTTGGTTGTACAAACTAATTTTTGGGTTGAGTCCGATTTCACGAAAATAAATAGTTGTCAGAACCAAATTTTAGTAATCCATACCATGTTATTTTTAACCCTTTCACTGCTGAACCGGTTTTTAAAAGTTGTGCTCACTGTGCTGCAGCGGGAGACCCGTGCGTTTGCGGCCGCTTCACGCAGTTAAAGCAGCGGAGACCCGTGCGTCTCCGGTCGCTTCCCGCAGTTAAATTATATACTAAAGCGTTAAATAAATGCGGTTTTCGCAGCTAACTGAATACCTTCTTACAAGAATATTCCTGTCGCGACTTGATTCTTTCCCGATCTATAAAAATCATGATTTTTTTTTTAATTCAAGTGATTTAAACCCTGGTTAACTTAGAAAAACTTAACAAAAAATATGTTATAAAATAATAAAAATAACCTTAGTTCAGTTTGTTCTTCCTCTTCGTCACTATCTAAAATGTTTTCCCATTCCATGTCATCTTCATGCATTGTTACGTCTATGTCCTCTTCACTATCGCTATTAGCTAATATATCAGTAAGGTTTTTTTTACGCGCCATAATGGGACAAAACTACCATAAAATACAACAAGCTTGAACAATCCAAGCGGCACCGGTCAAATAATACGCACGTGGTCTAAACACCTGACACACCCCGTCGTCTCCCACCCAACCTTAAAAAAGCCGCGGGAAACAACCTATTTTCAAGGTCCTAAATAACGGTATTTTATTTGCGTCCGCGGTGGTTTACCGCAGTTAACCCTACGTAAATATCAGTGACCGTATAAACGAATGCCGCCGAAAAGAACCTATTTTTAAGGTCCTAAATAACGAATTTTCATTTGCGACGGCGGTCGCTTCCCGCAGTAAACCCTGCCTCCATGCCTGCGTAAATATCAGTCACCCGCACGGTCAGCACGAATTTTTTTTGCGTCTATATCGGCTTCACGCAGTGAAAGGGTTAAGAGTGTACTTTTGCTACTCGGTTACGGTCAGTAAAGATAAAAAAACATTTTCAATTTTAATCGTGTCTGTATGCCGGCAAAAACAATTTTCAATTTAAAAATTGTTTACAGACGCCAACATAACTTCATTTTAAACTATTTACGGCTAGATGTCACTGTTCAGAGATCTCTTTCTGATTCCGGCTAATAACGCTATATGTCGTCGATGTACGGCTAAAAAAAATATATCCTAAAGTTCAGTGGTAGTGAATGAGTTCCCTTTCCCCTTATAACACCCTTCCGGGTCTGTGAATCACAGGAGATTCCAGACTATTACTACTAACATAAAAATTGAATAAGTTATATGACCGAAGTTGGTGAGAAAATATCAGGCCCCCGTAGCGCAATTGGCAGCGCTTGCGGTCTAATCGAGAGGTTCTGGGTTCGATTCCCAGCGGAGGTATAAAACTTTTTCAATTTTAATCGTGTCTGTATGCCGGCAAAAACATTTTTCAATTTAAAAATTGTTTACAGACGCCAACATAACTCCATTTTAAACTATTTACGGCTAGATGTCACTGTTCAGAGATCTCTTTCTGATTCCGGCTAATAACGCTATATGTCGTCGATGTACGGCTAAAAAAAATATATCCTAAAGTTCAGTGGTAGTGAATGAGTTCCCTTTCCCCTTATAACACCCTCCCGGGTCTGTGAATCACAGGAGATTCCAGACTATTACTACTAACATAAAAATTGAATAAGTTATATGACCGAAGTTGGTGAGAAAATATCAGGCCCCCGTAGCGCAATTGGCAGCGCTTGCGGTCTAATCGAGAGGTTCTGGGTTCGATTCCCAGCGGAGGTATAAAACTTTTTCAATTTTAATCGTGTCTGTATGCCGGCAAAAACAATTTTCAATTTAAAAATTATTTACAGACGCCAACATAACTCCATTTTAAACTATTTACGGCTAGATGTCACTGTTCAGAGATCTCTTTCTGATTCCGGCTAATAACGCTATATGTCGTCGATGTACGGCTAAAAAAAATATATCCTAAAGTTCAGTGGTAGTGAATGAGTTCCCTTTCCCCTTATAACACCCTCCCGGGTCTGTGAATCACAGGAGATTCCAGACTATTACTACTAACATAAAAATTGAATAAGTTATATGACCGACGTTGGTGAGAAAATATCAGGCCCTCGTAGCGCAATTGGCAGCGCTTGCGGTCTAATCGAGAGGTTCTGGGTTCGATTCCCAGCGGAGGTATAAAACATTTTCAATTTTAATCGTGTATATATGCCGGCAAAAACATTTTTCAATTTAAAAATTGTTTACAGACGCCAACATAACTCCATTTTAAACTATTTACGGCTAGATGTCACTGTTCAGAGATCTCTTTCTGATTCCGGCTAATAACGCTATATGTCGTCGATGTACGGCTAAAAAAAATATATCCTAAAGTTCAGTGGTAGTGAATGAGTTCCCTTTCCCCTTATAACACCCTCCCCGGTCTGTGAATCACAGGAGATTCCAGACTATTACTACTAACATAAAAATTGAATAAGTTATATGACCGACGTTGGTGAGAAAATATCAGGCCCCCGTAGCGCAATTGGCAGCGCTTGCGGTCTAATCGAGAGGTTCTGGGTTCGATTCCCAGCGGAGGTATAAAACTTTTTCAATTTTAATCGTGTCTGTATGCCGGCAAAAACATTTTTCAATTTAAAAATTGTTTACAGACGCCAACATAACTCCATTTTAAACTATTTACGGCTAGATGTCACTGTTCAGAGATCTCTTTCTGATTCCGGCTAATAACGCTATATGTCGTCGATGTACGGCTAAAAAAAATATATCCTAAAGTTCAGTGGTAGTGAATGAGTTCCCTTTCCCCTTATAACACCCTCCCGGGTCTGTGAATCACAGGAGATTCCAGACTATTACTACTAACATAAAAATTGAATAAGTTATATGACCGACGTTGGTGAGAAAATATCAGGCCCCCGTAGCGCAATTGGCAGCGCTTGCGGTCTAATCGAGAGGTTCTGGGTTCGATTCCCAGCGGAGGTATAAAACATTTTCAATTTTAATCGTGTATATATGCCGGCAAAAACATTTTTCAATTTAAAAATTGTTTACAGACGCCAACATAACTCCATTTTAAACTATTTACGGCTAGATGTCACTGTTCAGAGATCTCTTTCTGATTCCGGCTAATAACGCTATATGTCGTCGATGTACGGCTAAAAAAAATATATCCTAAAGTTCAGTGGTAGTGAATGAGTTCCCTTTCCCCTTATAACACCCTCCCGGGTCTGTGAATCACAGGAGATTCCAGACTATTACTACTAACATAAAAATTGAATAAGTTATATGACCGACGTTGGTGAGAAAATATCAGGCCCCCGTAGCGCAATTGGCAGCGCTTGCGGTCTAATCGAGAGGTTCTGGGTTCGATTCCCAGCGGAGGTATAAAACTTTTTCAATTTTAATCGTGTCTGTATGCCGGCAAAAACAATTTTCAATTTAAAAATTAGTTACAGACGCCAACATACCTAACTACATTTTGAAAATTATAAATATTCCAAATACTTTCAGAACAAACCTAAAAGAGAGACGGTTTTTATGTTTTGCAAAATGGCAGTATAAGTATTCCAATTCGACGTTTCGTTCATTTTATAGCACCTTTTTTTTTAATATTAAACAGAAATTCTTAATACGGGACTACAGGTTTAGGGACTTCTAAGATTTAGAATTTTAGAACAATTAAATTTTTTTCTTAATTTTAACATTTTATCATGAAATAAAACATCATTATTATTTTTAATTGTCATTTCTTTAGCATTACGGTCCCAATGCTAAAACAATGGTGCATACGACGGATCTATTTTTAAATTGCCCTTCATCATCATATTATGCAAATGGTTACATGCGTCACGTCACGTAACCATAGCAACGGTGAAAAACAAATTGGACGTTGAGTCTTCGTCTTCACTTGCTGCTCTGAGCTCACGGACCGAGGGTAGTACACGGAGACGCACGAGTGTTTATAAATATTGTCCATCGGAGTTAACCGTGACCCTATTATGCATAGCTACATTCGAATTAAATTAATATTATTAATTTAAACATAATTATTTCTTAAGGGCTAAAATGGTAGCTATATTGGTACATTAATATTTAATATTGTCGAAAAAATTTCCTCCTGGTTTTATTTTACTTCACTTGACGAGCCGCCAATGCAGTAACGTGACAATGAAACAGAATTTTAAGGTTTGGGGATAAAACTGTAAAAAAGATAATAGTACCTAACTACTATCTAGTATAATTTTTCTCTTATTAGACAATATATCTAAAAAAATGTAATAAAACCCTCGGTAAAACCATCACATAAAGTTAAAACATTATATTATTATTATTATTATTATTATTATTATTATTATTATTATTATTATTAATATTATTATTATTACTAATGAATAAAATTCTGTCTTTTTTTAGTTAATCCTTAACCATCGATAAATTTGTTAATAAATCGTTTTACCGATAAATAATATTAACGGGATTTTGTTGCAAATAAAGTTTTAGTTTTATTAAATAACACAGTAGAACATCAACAACTATCTTATAATGTATAAAAAACGGCTATTAAAAAGTGTTGTTTTTTCTCATGTTAAAATTAAGGCGTAAAAAAACCAAAGCTGATTTTTTTTTGATATCTTATTTAACCATCTTCAGATCTCTTACCTTTTTAAAGATCCCCACGTACGCACACGTAGTTACTGTTAAACGTGCACAGCAGCAACCATGTAATAAACATAAAATTAAATTTGAAATTTTCTAGCTGTCCCATATTATATTATATAATTTATTTTAATTTTAATTTAGAAGCTTGCGGTTCACTACAATTTCAACCATACAAATCATGCCCTAATAAGACACAACAGGTAAGAAGGGAAAATATCAAATATTGATTAAAAAGAAACTAATATTATGTCTGATAAAGTTTAGTATTATGATGATTAACAATAAATGTCGAATTAAAAAAGATATATTTAAAAAAAACAAAATACATAAATATACGCAACTGTGAAACCGTTTTAAAAATCGTGTATTTAGTTTTACTAGTTAGACTTGATTTTTTAATTTTAGAATAGACAAAAAAACTTTTAAAAAAAAGTGAAATCCACTAAGAAACCGAAATTTCAACAACCTTGTAAAATGCTATTCTAGTAGGTAGTATTTAAAACAAGAGTGGATATTTAGTATTCACCTAAAGACGACTGGAACTTACCAAATGAAACGCTGTTGTAAAACAAATAAAGACAATGCAAGTCCAAAACTCTTGTATCATTTAAGAGTGGATATGATGTGACTATCGCACGAAGAAGTAAATTGAGCACGACGCCGTAGGCGGAGTGCTTAAACTTCTTAGCGCAATATGGACAATCCACTCGAGTTATACACTTGCGCAGTAAATTTTTTTTTTACGAATTAACTTCTGAGCTTTATACTAAGAATAAAAAAAAATTGTTTAAATCAGGCATTATAACTTGTGATTTTAGTTGGCCGTAAACTTGTGAGAAAGATCATAAAAAACAATTAAAGAAAAATTTCTTTCGTTAGCAAATTCATGGACCAAATTACACTGTAACATATTTGTCGATTTGGGTAATTTCTTATATTTACACAAAATTACTTTCAATATAAGTTTATCTTCCTCAAATTCGGCCTCTTGCAAAATAACAGACAAAAAGCGATATCTATTAATAAAAATAAACAATTTATTTTTCTTAATCACAGATAGTGTGATTAAATTGTTCTGCTGAAATGCACAGAAGAAAAAAGGGTATGTCCGGTTTTTTTTTCTAAAATGTATTATTGGTTGTCTGCTTACGTAAGAATTATTACTCCGAAAGTACAGCAACATGGCTGTAGAATTTATTTTAAACGGTTAAAAACGGCATTTATTTGTGAATTAATATGAACTTTTAACGTTCGCTATGGTAAAGTTTTTCAAAATAATTGCTAATTTACATACTAGCAACACTGTAAACGTGGAAGGAGAAATGGCAATATTGTAGAAAAAACATAACCTTTAGTAAAATATGGAATTCATCTTATAATTTCGTCTGTTTTATCTGGTCTTATGTACATATCTACGTGTTCCACCATTAAAGGAAGATTTACCAGTTATCTGTTGCGTAGAATAAATGTTTTAAGGTCTATTGGGGTTGGAGCCCCCACATCGCAAATTACTAATAAGGCACGTTCATTTTATTCATAAAGTCTAGAAATGAATGGAAAACTGGAGATTTTTGAAATAAGAAAGTGCATTACTGCACAAATCTTTAGTTCGGTCAGGAAATAACAATAATTCGGTAAAAATATATTTTCGTATTAATTTTGGTTAAATACCTCAAATTTTGGCACCATCTCGTGCACTTTTGAGAAAAAAATTATGTGTATGCATATAAACTGGAATAAATGTTTTGATTTAAATTAAAAAAAGAACAAATTTTATGTGATAGATTTGCATATTTGTGATATATATTCTCAACCTCACTGCTGTTAAGTGTCAGAAAACGATTAAAATTTACAACGTGTAAATTTCAGTTTCATATCCTAGGATGGATATGAAATGATATCCGTTTAGTTAACCAGAATATAGCAGTTCTCCAATCACTTTGGTGCAAAGGAGACAGCAAATTTTCATGTGGGAGTAGAATATGAAACGATAGTTTTCAGAAACAATAGGATTTTATCGTGGGTAGGCTGTAGAATGAATTTGATACTAATCTTTTTAAAAAGGTATTTAAAAACATTTATATTTTGTGTTCTTTGATATTTGGGCACATCCTGAGTGAGGTACCATATATTATGTTACACTTAAATAATTATTTTTAGTGTTGCTCGATTAAACCCGATGTGTGCCGTGATTGTCCCTGTCCACCAGATTATCGAAGATGCCCGAAGACACGAGAATGCATGGATATTGATGAATGTGCCGAAAAAAATAACACATGCGTAAAGAATTCACAATGCATAAATACCCCGGTAAATTATTTAATATACAGGGGGATTCCTAGCTGTGTATAGAAGGCATTAAAATAAACAACTTTTTTAAAAACCTTTTTTCAAAAAACTTAAAAATAGCCGAGTTACGAAAGTAGAAAATCTAAGTGCGGGCCTGGTAATCAATACGTAGTCCTTTACTTAATATTATTTTTCTCCGTTTTTTGTATGTGTCATGCATTTTACGGATCGCTCGTCAGTTATTTATTTTGTCAATTCACGGCGCGGTGTGGTTTTCTGAAGCAAATTAAATTTAATAAATTGGTGAAAATGGTAAAATTTGAAAACAATGAACTAATTATGGTGCTAATTTATCGTGAGTGTCGTAAAAGTGCGGATGATTCTTCTCTACACCTAGAAGTTTTCCTAATGTTATTCAACGGGCAAGTTAGGCAGAACCGTATTTGATTTGGTATTTGAAAATGTTGTTTATTTTATTGCCTTCTATACACAGCTAAAAAAGAAGTATCAACTTAGGAATCACCCTGTATAATGTGTACCAAGTTGGAGTCTTATCCTTGAGATCTTAATTGTTATTAAAATGAAATAAATGGTTATTTTGGAACTTATGGCTGATTTCAAAAATATTTTTAAGCTTGTTCCGTAAAATTTAGGTATTAAGGAACTACAAAAAATGGTTTTATAATGTTATATAATAGTTCGTAAACACTCGACTTTATTAAAAGTAAAGAGTGTTTTGACTCTAGCCTACGTTCTTTTAATAACACAAAAACCAACATTTAATTTACTTTTAAATGCTTATTTAATAATACTGTTTTTACCAATCAAATCATTAGTAATCCCAAATTTATAAATTGTTGGGCATTTGCATTAATCAAAATATTTCTTTTAATGAAAATAGAAAAATTATGTAAAAATCAGCGTCAAAAGTTAAAAAAAATATCCGTCTGTAATTTTAAATTAAATAAAAAAGTTTAAGGTAATTTAATCAAGAAATATTTGTTTATAATATTATTATTATTATTATTATTATTATTATTATTATTATTATTATTATTATTATTATTATTATTATTATTATTATTATTATTATTAATATTATTATTATTATTATTAATATTTATATTTCTTGATTTTTATATTTAGGGTTCATACCAGTGTGGGCCATGCAATCCAGGGTATAATGGAAATCAAACTATTGGCTGTCGATTAAAGCCGAATTTTTGTCCAAATGGCATACAATGCGACAAAAATGCTTGCTGCGTTAACTTAGGCATAGACTGCTTGGGTAAATAATTAGATTTAAATGATATCTATTAAGAGCGGTAATATGTTGTTTTATAAGTATGTATCAAAAAATGTTGGTATACCTGTTATGAACATTATCGAACAGCTCACTCTTTAATATGTACCGCAGGTACCTGAATGGATTTATACCTGTTGTATTCTTACTTTACATTGAATATATGGTAGTTATTATTTGTAAACAAAATGTATCACTTTTACTTACTCTAAAACCATCTTTATTGTTTAACTTTAAGAATACATGTTATTTTTCCTCACATGTATACATTACATAATATAAATGTATTCAGATACATGGTATCATTATGTCTTAGACCTAAAATTGTTTTGTTTCTTTAAATTAGAAGAGAATTGGGAGTGGACGGAGCCTGGTATATGTGCTTTTAGTCTACATTATAGATTATTCGGGAAATTTACTGAAAAAATGACAAGTTATAAAAGTGAATCAAACTTTCAGGAAATACTACAAAGTACTAATTTCAACTTTTGGAAAACAACGTGTGTTGAAAAGTATTTCAAAAAATTTAATCGAGCCTTTTTTTCGAAGCTAATTTAATGAAATAGGTTGTACACTAAAAATTATTGATTAGAAAAAATTACATTTTCCGGCTTTTTTATTAAATATTCCTAATTATCGATAGTGTATCAATTTGTAGACAACTAATTAATTTAAAACCCGAATTTTTTAAAATTTTATAACAACAACACAGTATTAATTAATCTAACTAAAGAAACATTATACATATTTCTGTAATATATTTTTGGATTTATACGAAAATATTTTAAGTCTGTCTTTACAATCTTATCAATATATATGTCATGTAATAAGTAACAATGTATAGTAGGTGGAAACCAGTATATTTGCCGTTGTAACATTGGATGGGCTGGTAATGGAAAGATATGTGGCCCAGACATAGATTTGGATGGTTGGCCAGATATTCAGTTATTATGCGCAGATCCACATTGCAAAAAAGTACGTGTTTTTATTTAAAAAAATATCGTTTTTAGCTTGTTCTTAAAGCTAGGTATGTTCCATTTGAGCATAGCATTTTTAATATTTACTTTACAAAAAGCTATAGAATTATTTCAAAATATTTACCAAGTAGTAAGTATAATAATAAGTATGCCAACGATTTAAATTTAAATTTAAAACGTGAATGTAGAGTATTTTATTATTTATTTTTGGTAATAGAAAATATTTTAGTAGTTACTTAACTATTTTGTTGGGAGTTCTATGTAGCACTGCAGCGCTTATGCATCAGCCGCCACTAGGAAGGGGGCAACCTCCCATCAAAAGTGAAGTGAAAAAATAAGTCACAGGCGTTTTTAAAACTCCTCCTTTAAAAAGTGTCGACACTTCTAAAAAAATAGGCTGCATTATATCTACGCCCTTGCCCAGGAACCAGAAAGGGGATACCTGCCCCCTTACCCCTCTTCCTGTGGGCGCCTATGTTTGAGTGGTAGTTGTATTTGATTTTATATTTAAGGTTTTGTTATTAAGATATCATCAGGTTCTTTTTTTTAAATATGATCTGTAATTTTAAAAATCCAAAACTGTTTAGCTAACTAAGTTTCATAAAAACTTTAAAATACGGTATTTTTGATCATGTTAAATATTGGTGACATTTTGCAAGCCAACAAAATCCCGCTAATTGATTTTTCAGACCGTAAAATCTTCGCACTGGCTGATACCTAAAACCGAATTCTCAACTTGCTGGATATAATTATAATTGCCGCTGAATATGAAACAGGTTTATACAAAATTGTTTGTGTGGATTCCGGGAAAATCACGTTTAAAATACCATTAAGTGTACCAGAACGCGCTAAAATTTTCCATGGTAAAAACAAATTATTAAGTAAGTATATAAAATTTTGGTATCTACGTGGGTGTGAGAAAGTTATTTTCATGCAGAAAAAAATCAAGGAAAAAGATATGAACCAATGAAACAAAAAAAAAACTAAAATTCATTGTATTCTAAAAAATATTGAGTCTCCAATATCTGTACAGGGTGTCCCAAACTCGAGCCTCATCATGGGGATCTCGGAAACTATAAAAGATAAAGCATTGGTAAAATGGTGGCAAAGTTGCAGAATTTTGTGCCCAGTAAAAAAATATATTAGCTATCTCTTTTAGTTGAAATAAACTAAAATATTGAGATTTTGTTTTTTTAAATTGGCCGACTTATTTTATTTGCTATTAAAAAAACAAACATAACATTGTTAAGATAACTTTTCTTGATCCATATCGTGGTGTTTTTAGAATTTCGTTGCAACGTTTGCGTCGTTTTTATGGAACCATGATCAACTTTAATATTTTAAATACGGACCTGTATTTTTATTTTATTTTTTGAAATCTTTTCAAGCATGAATTCAACCATGTATCATACTTAATTATATCAAGACGTGTTGATGTCATCATTTCATCATCTGTAATGTAATAATTGTTTTTAAATAAATATGGCCCTGGTGTTAGTTACTTAATTATTTTTACCAAATACAACATGTACCTAAAAAAATCTCGAATTTATTAGTTATAGAATTAATTTACTTACTATATAACATAATACTTTGATTTTTATATCTATCGGGATCTATTTACATGTTATATTTGGTAAAAATAATTAAGTAACTAATACCAGGGCCGTATTTATTTAAAACCAATTATCACATTGCAGATGACGACATCACAACGACTTGACATAATTAAGTGTGATACATGGTTGAATTCAGGGCTTAAAAAGATTTCAAAAAATAAAATAAAAAATACAGTTCCCTATTTAAAAAATTAAAGTTGATTATGGTTCCACAAAAACCAAACGTGGCAACGAAATTCTAAAAACACCACGATATGAATTAAGAAAAGTTGCGTTAACAATATTGTGTTTTTTTATAGCGGGTAAAATAAGTCGGTCAATTTAAAAAAACAAAATCTCAATATTTTAGTTTTTTTTTAAATATTTCTAAAACTAAAAAAGGTAGGTAAAATATTTTTCTACGATATTACTTGGCACAAAATTCCGCAACTTTGCCACCATTTGACCGATACTGTATCTCTTATAGTTTCCGAGATCCCCATGATGAGGCTTGAATTTGGGACGCCCTGTAGAGTTTAAATTTTAAAACGTTTTAAAAATCCATAAATAAACATGGACAAATTCGCTTCAAGAAAACGCAATGTTTTTAATATACAGGGTGTGTCAGTAAGGTGTCTGTCTTAGATATCACCTAAACTATGAAAGATAGGGAAAAAAGTGTAATACAAACGTTAAAGGGTTTTTTAGGATACATAATCTAAAAATATTTTCTAATCTACAGGGTGGTTCTAAAAAGTGGTACTGAATAATAAAAAAGAAAATTAAATGGGACACCCAGTATAATTTTATGGAATATGATTCAATGGAATAAGGACTTTGCAACCCTATTAAAATTTTTAAAGTAAAAGGTAACGTTGCCAAGTAATTAATTTTTTTTTCGAAATTTTAGTAATTTTAGGGGTATAGTTAAAAAATCGCATCAACCTGTAGATTAACCCTAGGCAAATATAATTTACGTGGTAAGTGCTTTAAGGTACGATATATTGATCTATAATAATGTTTTTTAAATCTCTTATACAGAGCTTGCTTTATTACTGTTTAAATTTTAGTTTCCTGAACTAACTTTATCATAACTCATATTTTTCTATTTCGATAAAGTTAGTTCAGGAAACTAAAATTTAAACAGTAATAAAGCACATAATGTTGTAGAAAAAATTTTGCAAAGAGAGCTGTGACAAAGAAAATTATTTATTTTTTGTTCCAAAGCAATCTTGACTAAATAGTTTAAATAGACTTTCCTTTTTTACCCTGATTTAAGACAAATCCTAAAATATTTCAAAAACTATGATATTTAGATATATGACATGTTTAACAAAAAAGTAAGGTTTTCGAAAGATAAATTCTTTTGCCTTAAAAAATTAGGGGGGTCCCATTTAAAAAAAAATGAAATAAATCATTTTTAAAACTATCGAGTTGTCCAACTTGTATAAGAGATTTAAAAAAACATTATAATTGATCAATACAGTGTGTCCAAAAAAGTATGCAACATATGTAAAAGTTTTTTATTACCGATTTCTCAGAAAATTTTATTCTTGATAAAAGTTGGTGCATGCCTTGAAACTATAAATGCATATTTCACATTTCACCTGCGGCTAATAGTAAGGGAGCAAATGCCATTTTTTCGAAATTGCATTAAGAGTAAAGTACCTTAGTTATTAGAAATACAGCAAAATTTTATATGGAAATGTTATTACAAATTAAAAACATAGCCCAAATACGAAATTTGAGTTACGTGTCTCAATTTTTATTTTTTTTTCTAATCTCTAATTTTATATGCATTTTTTTAAAGTAGGTTTTTGGACTTTAGCGTACTGGGTGAAAATGACAAATAAATTAGTAGTTATTTCCAGTACTATGAAAAGGGTTAAATTTTATTATAATTTAGTTTCGAACAGAAGTTGGCTAAAATGTGTTTAAGTAGGCGTGCAACACGCTTATATCTAAACCGACCCGGTTCATTGAAAAGTTTTTAAAAGTTTGCAACTACTTAATGCATTTTTATTATAAACCCACGTTTAAGTTATTTGATAAATATATAAAAATTGCGTAAACGAAAAATTGACCAGAGGCGTACCGTTTAGGAGGGGAAATTAGAGATTAGAAAAAATAAAATAAAAATTGAGACACGTAACTCAAATTTCGTATTTGGGCTATGTTTTTAATTTGCAATAACATTTCCATATAAAATTTTGCTGTATTTCTAATAACTAAGGTACTTTACTCTTAATGCAATTTCGAAAAAATGGCATTTGCTCCCTTACTATTAGCCGCAGGTGAAATGTGAAATATGCATTTATAGTTTCAAGGCATGCACCAACTTTTATCAAGAATAACATTTTCTGAGAAATCGGTAGTAAAAAACTTTTACATATGTTGCATACTTTTTTGGACACACTGTATATCGTACCTTAAAGTACTTACAACATAAATTATATTTGCCTAGGGTAAATCTACAGATTGATACGATTTTTTAACAATACCCTTAAAATTACTAAAATTTCGGAAAAAATTTAATTACTTGGCAACGTTGCATAGGGTTGCAAAGTCCATATTCCATTGAATCATATTCTAGAAAATTATACTGGGTGTCCCATTTATCTTTCTTTTTTATTATTCAGTACCACTTTTTAGGACCACCCTGTATATTTTAAAATATTTTTAGATTATGTATCCTAAAAAACCCTTTAACTTTTGTATTACACTTTTTTCCCTATCCTTGATAGTTTAGGTGCTATCTAAGACAGACACCTTACTGACACACCCTGTAAGTATATAGATTTAATTTGGCGTGGAGCTGATAACTTTGGAGAACAATTCAGAAATATTGTTCCGATATTTGGGTAATTTAATTTATAAGCAATTTCTTAGGACTTATGAAAAAATACTATAAAATAACGATGTTAACATTTTTAATATTAATGGCATTTTTAAACATTTTCTAGAGAAGATTTCCACGGTTTAAAAGTCATGAAAAGCTGATTTCAAGGCCGCGTTTAAAAAAATTGAACTTGACATTTAACAAATTGAATGTCGAAATTTAAAACTAAGAAAACGGAGTAAACATTTTTAAAATTGTTTTAAGAATATGTCAATGGCTTTTGTTTAAATTCAGAAATAAATGCATAAATGTCTTTTTTAGGATAATTGTCCAAATATTCCGAACTCTGGACAGGAAGACGCTGAAAACGATGGACTGGGTAATATTTGTGATCCAGATCCAGATAACGATGGTATAACGGTTAATGTAAGTATAGTATACAGTATACTGGTAAACTAAAAAAAAACACATAAAATGTAATTGTTTTAAACTTTAAAATTTTGACATAATCTGATATATCTTTGTTTAATGTGTTGTCGTCTGTCTAATGCAAAAGTAAATAGTTTTGTTATATTATAGAAAGTAAAACAACTTTTTTACTTATTTTTATGGATTTCCACCAAGTAACGACCAAAAATATCAAAAAGTAAATAGTCAATGTGTAAAAAACATTCTTCAAATTACCAAGAATATGATCAAAGTAATATGATTGTGGTTTTTAATTTTAAAAAATGTAAAGCAAAATATTGAAGCTACAAAAGATTTATACAGTAACCGAGGAAAACTCTGCACCAGGTGGAAAAAATTATTTGTGAAGTTTTTAAAAAAATAATTTTCTAGTTTGATTTTGCTTCATTAGAACACAATAAATATTCTAAAATATTTGACATATTGCATTTGCTTTAATTCGTAAATGTCATTTAAAATTTTTAAACGTCGGAAAATGATATGACATTATTTATCCAAATATTAGCAAATATCATAATAAAAAGTTATTTGCATTACATGGACAGTCCAAATTCAAAGTTTGGTGCAAAATTTTACAATTTTATTTTATATTACCAACATAATATTGTGACAATATGTTTAAATCTAATGCATAAAAAAATATTTTTTTCTGTGACCGAAAAAAAGTTTAAAATTTTATCTCTGTTGACAGGTAATAAAATGTCACTTTTTATGAAATTTTTTTCCCGGGAAAAAAGTGATGTGATTACTTTTTTCCACGGGAAAAAAGTGATTACTTTTTTCCCGGATATAATATACACACATAAGTAAAGGTAGATATTTAAGTAGAATATTTTATTATACAAAAAGATACATTTTCTTTAAATCAAAAAGTAGAATTATTAAATGTGCATTGCATGCATGACATGTTCATTTTATTATTCGGTACAGTCGAATTTTCTCGTGTTGAAATTGTACATGGTCGCAAATCGGGTGTTCTTTCAGCACTGCCACAGGTTTTAAACACTTTATTGGCTATTTCTGTCCTGTGTGCTACCTATTCATCAACATACCCTTCAGCGACCGTTGATGACTTCCAACCACCATGTTTCTTGAGTGTCAACAAGTCTCCCACAGATTCAACCAAAAGTGTAGCAAACGATCTTCGAAATGAATGACCCGTGTATAAGGTAACATTTTCAAGTTGAAGAAAATTAGCTACTGTTTGGGGTACCTTATAAAACTGATTTTTACCCACAGCTTGATTGATACATTTTCCATTGTGATATGCATAAAATAGGCGGCGATCCTTTGCTGCTGTTGGACAATTAATAACAATTAATAACGTTCCCGAATCTTCAATATCATCTAATGTTACCTGGCTGATTTCGCAAATTCGACAAGCTCCTGCAATCGCAAGTAAAACAACAACCTTGGCCATTAAATAAACTTCATCGGGAGCATTATTTAAACAATCACTAATATTTGTACTCGTAAAAATCGCATCTTTCTTGGGCGTGTAACCTTTCCCATTTTGTTTTAGAAATGTAATTAGTTTGAAATATTTTGAAATGTCTACATTATTATTGGATTGTAACATACCTTTAATCATTGAATAATTCGACCACACTGTTAATGGCTTTTGTTGTGTCAGTTCCGAAAAATAGGCCAATAACACCGTCTCCGATAAAGAACTGCATGCCTTTTTCATCTTCCATTCCATAAATCTTGAAAACGCGTTTTCGTAAATTTTGCGCAATTTAGCTAGCAATAATTTTTGTGACGCTACTTTCGCTGCTTCTACTAATTCCGGTAGAGTCAGAGAAAACTCAGAATCAGACATTTTAAACTTCATATTATTTAAAATAACTATTAAATAACCACTAAAGTTCTTACTTTTTATATTAAATTGACAGATATTTGATTATTTTAAAGGGTTCTTTAGAAACGCAGGTCCAATTGTCGCTATAAGTAAAACAGCCTACCTACTAGTTTAAAAAGTCAAATTTCACATCGATAGTTTTCTGACTTTAATATATTGTAATAATATCGTCGTTTTTCCGTCACAGAAAAAAATAGTGTATTATACACGGGAAAAATATTAGATTTTAGCTCTCGCTTTTTTGTCAAACAACACAACCTCGAGCTAAAATCTAATTCTTTTTTCCTTTGTATAATAAATAACTATTTCTACTCCTATATTAGTAAACAGTTTTTTACGTACAGTTCACTCTAAAAGTAAATCCATGCTTATGCACAACTGTGTCTTAAAGAATAAAAAGTCACAACTGTGCATTATGATGCCTAGTATAACAATCCCTTGAACCACTCAAATCGTAACATTGAACTATCTTGTGTTTTGAATATTTGACAATGACATTGTCATTTTTTGAGATTTGAAGTTTTAATTGATACTTTATAAAATTATGAACCGATTTTTAATTTATTAGTAAGAGTCGTAGAAAAAGTATAGTACGTATTGCGTGTTGTATAGCAATTGCGCACTAATGTAATTACCGCACTCGCCGTTACGCGGCTCGTTCGCAATTTTTCAATTCGTGCATATTATGGTTTTTACCACACTTAATACGTAATTCATGGTACTAATATAAAGTCAATTTTAATTATGCCATTAATTAAGCACAGGGTATACATTTTTTTTTGCAAGACCAACTATTGGGTAGTTTTGGTCATTCATGGGGGATGGAGGGGAAATTATCACACGCGTCGATACTTTAACTTACAATATTATACGACTGCTTAGTCTGAAAACAAACCACACTTTCTTAAAGTGACATATTTCTCTATACCTCATTATTTTAGGATAATTGTCCTTATGATTACAATCCTACTCAAGTAGATGCTGATCAAGATGGTGCAGGTTTTACATGTGATACCTGTCGATCGTTTTATAATTTGGACCAAACAGATACTGATGGTGATGGAATAGGAGATGCTTGTGATAAAGATATAGATAACGATGGTTAGTTTAAAAGCATATAACTACTACATTGTCGTATACGTTTTGTTTTTGATTTAATTAAATACCAGAGTAGTTCATGGACAATATCAATAATAATTAATTATTGTAATAGGTCATAATATGTTTGCACAAAATGAATTAACTGGAAGTTTTAGAGTTTCAATGTACGCAAAAGGAAGATACGTCTGTCACGACGCATTGTTTAGAATGTTTCCTATTCTCTTCTATTTAAATTACTATGGCAATGGTGTATTTTTTTTGAATTTGCAATTGACCTGCCTGTCTTCTGTAATCTTACCATAAGATTAAATTTCTTTATGTTTTCTGGTAAATGTTTTGGCGTAAAAGAAGTTCTTTAAGAGCAAACACTACTAGTCATCACGAATAAATCGTGAGTTTCCACCGCATCGCGCATGTTGTACCTGTGTCGCAAGGCAATAATTTTTTTTATACGGAAGATAATATCGTTTGTAATTTTAATGGAAAACAAGAAATTTACATGACTAGTCGTAATATTCCTATTTTTATGTGCTGCATGTCGGATGGTATAATTTGAACACATATAATTGACACTTTAAAACAAATTTAATTGTTATTTTTTTTAAAGTGTCATCCGTAAAACTAGAAGAATATAATAAACGGTGGTCTATCTTATATGATGATTTATGCATACCAATGTATTTAAAAAAAGTTTTTTAAGATAAATGTGTTTAAAAACATATTATAAAAATAAACAACCATAAAGCTTATTGTAAAGGCGTTTTGCGATCCGTATTAATTCCTATCTATCTATCTAGCTAATCTATTGCTCACGTCGCTTATGCGTGATTTGCTGCATGCGACTATAGGACGAAAAGTACTTTTCCAACGGAGTCTCGGGCGCCACCTCTTGGATTAATGTGGTAAGAGGCCCACAGTTACCTTCGAGTAGCTTTTAGACAGTGGAGAAAATAATCCAGGCGTTCAACTGCGTATGGTGCGAAGGAATAATAAAACAATCGGTTTTAAAACATTTTTTATTCAAATACTTTTACATTAATATGTGCCCCATTTACTATCGGTTTAAAATGAATGATTTTACCAGTTAAAATAAAGGAAATAACAGAGAGAGGAGGATTGTATACGTTCTTTGTCTGCGGTAATGTATCTTTTATATCATGGATTAATCGCGGCTAAAAATAAATGATTCCGGCTTTGACGTCCGACGGCTTGATGAAATTACAGATTCGCGTCTTCAGGTTCGCAAGCGGTCCGACGGTCAACTTAATAACAGTAATACATAGACCCGCGGAAATAAAATCAGTACAAAGATCTGCAAGCGCGGTCGCAGCTTAATTAATAGGATAAAGGTCAGGACGGACTACGGTGACGGACTTGCAGATATCAGAAAATAAGGATGCGGCCTATGTTTGAAAGAAAAGGTTCACGCGGTAATGCTACTTGCGAATGCGGATGTTACTACGTCAAGCGGTATCGGTAAAAAGTTCCAGAAATAAACGACAATATGACTAGCAGTTCAGTGGCGGTTTTTAAATGGTAGATCGGCTTACGCATGCGTGCCTGCGTATGAATTCCGCGGACCTACACGTTCTGGCTATCTAATAGTGTATAGAAATTACAAGTGTATGAGTGAGATAAGGACGGTGTGATGTATGTGTTATTGTGTATGTTGTGTCGGTGTGTGTGTATGAGAGAGACAGATAATCTATTTTCCCGGTCTGAATTTACATTAAGCAAATCAGAGTTCCTGCAGCAACTCGGACTTGCATAAAGGTGATAAAATGAATTTGCGGCCCGTTGTATTAAAACAAAACAGAGCTACTCGGCTAAGATGACCTGGAGTAGTCCGGTTCTGCATGTGAGAGGAAAAGAGATACAAAATTGTCGGTTTCATGTGTGTGAGTGTAATGGCGGTGGTAACCGGTGATATGAGAATGATACAAATGAACGATTTAGCCTTTGAAATTTAAAACGAGACAGAACTACTCGGCTAAGATGACCTGGAGCAGTCCGGTGTCGTATATGAGAGAAACAAAGAAATAATTATTCCGGTATACTATGTATGTACGAGAGAGAAACAATATGACAGAGCTACTCGGCTAAGATGACCTGGAGCAGCCCGGTCTTATGTATATGAATACCATAAAACAACCCGGTATACGCGTCAGAGTGAAAGAAAACATTATATTGTCAGTAGGTGTGAGTGAGAAAGCGGTCAGTAATGCCAGAATGTGTAGTATAGAACGGCGGTTTAAATATCTATTAATAATCTACATTTTATTGCTTACCGTTAATTTTTTACTTTAACCCGGATGGTCTCGGTATTTGTCCGGAGCTAGTCAGAGAGTCGACCGGTTGCGGTGTGAGAGTATCGTACTCTGATTGTAAGACGGTACGATCTCGCTAAGGAAGGCTCTCCGCCGGGTTGGTCCCCTTCTACTCGGCGCGCGACATCGAGAAGTACCGATGGCGACGGCGGTTCCGCGCCGACCCGTAGTCAGAACAGTGGAGAATGAAGGAAAACTAAGAAAAGCTATTTCCCGGTATTTCGCGACGGAAAACTTTAGAAAATTAATCAGTACAATTAAAATGAATTATTTACAAACAAGAACGGACTTCATACGATGAAAAATAAGAAAGTTAAGAACGGATACGTATACAACCCTGTAAAAATTATGTAACTTCGTTACACACCCCCCCTTCTTTGAAAAAAATATTTTTATTTACAAAAGGAAAATATTTTCTTATTCTAGCCCTACTGCGGAAGGTCCCTAATAATTAGGATTACAATTCAGAAAACTATCGCGGATCTAAATAAAATCAAAATAATATCTCATTTCTTCTTTGGACTGGTCTAGTGGTCCGGGTACTGCAACAAGTTCTCGTACACGAAGCGGTGGAAAACCGTGCAAAACACGATGCCTCACCGTCTCTGCATCCTGGGACTGGAACATCACATAGGGCTTCACTAGGTTAGGGGTGTCGGCTTGAGCGAAAATTACTTTAGATGAAAAAATAATTCTTCTTACATACGGTGAATTTATAGTGGATTGAAGGGTAGAAATTTCGCTGCAGTGGTGTTTCGATACTCTTGATACGACCCATCTTTGTAATCACGATTGAACAGCAGCATGATGGTAATGGTAGCCGTCGTTGTCGGAAAAAAAACTTCGGTGTTCATAGTGTCCCATCTTGGCAGCAAAACAAAATTCAACAGTGACCCTGGCTTTCAGAAGACGACGATGACTGGCTCCAGTAATTTTTAACATACGGTAGAAGCTTTTGGCCATCAATAGAGTTCCTTGCCTGGGGCTCCTTATAGACATTTCCTTTGGGCTAGACAGTCAAATAGCAAGTCGGGTAGAAGCACATTTCATTTTCTGGGATTTCCAGAACAGAGTTACCATTACTATAACGGTTTGGTGTTCTCCTCGAAGTTGGCTACTTAAATCAAAACATCCGGAGTGATCCTTATACGTGGGTAATCGTGGGTTTCTTAAAAAAAAAATCTGACGTGATCCAAAGATGCGGCGTATTTACAGCGGTTACTTTTCGGCAATAATATAAAGGTGACAGATAAAGCGGTTCCATCATATATTTTGGTAGAACTTCCAAGATGGTAAATTATTGCTTTTTCTCAGGTAGTAGCGGTCTGGAAAATACTGGTTTAAGGTGCCGAAAATTTACAGTATTTCGAAGCGGTGGTAAAGACAGCTACAAAAGTTCGGTGGTGCGGTAGGAACTTTTTGTATCGGTTAGATACAGATTGGTGCGAGTAGTAAGCACCTTAAAAGAACGCATACTCCTCTCTCTTTCTTTTTGACGGTACGCGATTGCTTTGAACGGCCATGGCGTGGTGAGCTAAAATTGACGGACTTAAAATGTTTTGGCACATGCGCTAAACGGCACTCGGTAAAATTTACGTCAATGGATCATTTTTCGACACGGACTAACCTAAACTTAAAACTAAACAGGGATTCTTACCACCTGGGTTCCTCTCTGAACCACGGTAATACCCAAAATATACCGCGACTTTTCACTAAGCCCACGGTACAATACGGAAATAACCTATAACAGACCTAAACCTAAGAATACAGTATACAGATGTCGAAAAATGGATTTCCTACCTTCGGTTAAATTTTTAAACTCGGTACGACGGTATTTTACAGAAAACTTATTTCGCGCATGCGCAGTACGGTCCCTGCTCGGGCGCCAAATTTTGTAAAAGGCGTTTTGCGATCCGTATTAATTCCTATCTATCTATCTAGCTAATCTATTGCTCACGTCGCTTATGCGTGATTTGCTGCATGCGACTATAGGACGAAAAGTACTTTTCCAACGGAGTCTCGGGCGCCACCTGTTGGATTAATGTGGTAAGAGGCCCACAGTTACCTTCGAGTAGCTTTTAGACAGTGGAGAAAATAATCCAGGCGTTCAACTGCGTATGGTGCGAAGGAATAATAAAACAATCGGTTTTAAAACATTTTGTATTCAAATACTTTTACATTAATATGTGCCCCATTTACTATCGGTTTAAAATGAATGATTTTACCAGTTAAAATAAAGGAAATAACAGAGAGAGGAGGATTGTATACGTTCTTTGTCTGCGGTAATGTATCTTTTATATCATGGATTAATCGCGGCTAAAAATAAATGATTCCGGCTTTGACGTCCGACGGCTTGATGAAATTACAGATTCGCGTCTTCAGGTTCGCAAGCGGTCCGGCGGTCAACTTAATAACAGTAATACATAGACCCGCGGAAATAAAATCAGTACAAAGATCTGCAAGCGCGGTCGCAGCTTAATTAATAGGATAAAGGTCAGGACGGACTACGGTGACGGACTTGCAGATATCAGAAAATAAGGATGCGGCCTATGTTTGAAAGAAAAGGTTCACGCGGTAATGCTACTTGCGAATGCGGATGTTACTACGTCAAGCGGTATCGGTAAAAAGTTCCAGAAATAAACGACAATATGACTAGCAGTTCAGTGGCGGTTTTTAAATGGTAGATCGGCTTACGCATGCGTGCCTGCGTATGAATTCCGCGGACCTACACGTTCTGGCTATCTAACAGTGTATAGAAATTACAAGTGTATGAGTGAGATAAGGACGGTGTGATGTATGTGTTATTGTGTATGTTGTGTCGGTGTGTGTGTATGAGAGAGACAGATAATCTATTTTCCCGGTCTGAATTTACATTAAGCAAATCAGAGTTCCTGCAGCAACTCGGACTTGCATAAAGGTGATAAAATGAATTTGCGGCCCGTTGTATTAAAACAAAACAGAGCTACTCGGCTAAGATGACCTGGAGTAGTCCGGTTCTGCATGTGAGAGGAAAAGAGATACGAAATTGTCGGTGTCATGTGTGTGAGTGTAATGGCGGTGGTAACCGGTGATATGAGAATGATACAAATGAACGATTTAGCCTTTGAAATTTAAAACGAGACAGAACTACTCGGCTAAGATGACCTGGAGCAGTCCGGTGTCGTATATGAGAGAAACAAAGAAATAATTATTCCGGTATACTATGTATGTACGAGAGAGAAACAATATGACAGAGCTACTCGGCTAAGATGACCTGGAGCAGCCCGGTCTTATGTATATGAATACCATAAAACAACCCGGTATACGCGTCAGAGTGAAAGAAAACATTATATTGTCAGTAGGTGTGAGTGAGAAAGCGGTCAGTAATGCCAGAATGTGTAGTATAGAACGGCGGTTTAAATATCTATTAATAATCTACATTTTATTGCTTACCGTTAATTTTTTACTTTAACCCGGATGGTCTCGGTATTTGTCCGGAGCTAGTCAGAGAGTCGACCGGTTGCGGTGTGAGAGTATCGTACTCTGATTGTAAGACGGTACGATCTCGCTAAGGAAGGCTCTCCGCCGGGATGGTCCCCTTCTACTCGGCGCGCGACATCGAGAAGTACCGATGGCGACGGCGGTTCCGCGCCGACCCGTAGTCAGAACAGTGGAGAATGAAGGAAAACTAAGAAAAGCTATTTCCCGGTATTTCGCGACGGAAAACTTTAGAAAATTAATCAGTACAATTAAAATGAATTATTTACAAACAAGAACGGACTTCATACGATGAAAAATAAGAAAGTTAAGAACGGATACGTATACAACCCTGTAAAAATTATGTAACTTCGTTACATTATGATAAACTTGTCTAAACTTAAACATGATGATAATATATGATTACTTTTACTTTTAGACGACTTTTTATTATTTTATTGTACTTATGTTGGATGCATAAAAAATTAAATTTAGTTTTTTATGTACTGTATATAGGTATTTTATTTTTTTTTTTTGATAACCATATGTACTTGGGAAAAATCTTTAATTTGAAAGGTGCTTTTGTAACAAGCAGACGTTTTAATGGAAAATACGTTTTTTTGTAAAGTCGAAAATAAAAAAAGTTTTTGAGAGAGAAGAGGAATGTGAATAATTATTAATAATTTGGCAATGCATTGGCATATGCTAGTATTGTTACTAATTGGCTTGTACATGTATGTATGTTACTAAAGTAAATAAATAAAAAAATGTTTTCATAGGAGTGATAAATGCGAAGGACAATTGTCCAAAAGTTTGGAATCCAAATCAATTAGATACCGATAACGACGGAAAAGGAGATGCTTGTGATAATTGTCCCAAAGTGCCCAACCCTGATCAACAAGATACAGACGAAGATTTAGTTGGTGATGCATGTGACGGAAAAGAGGACTTTGATCGGTAAGATTTTTATCCTAAACAGGCTGATAAATTTACGCTTTCTACTCCATCTTTAACCCAAGAATGGAATTTTACCGGAAAAAAAGAACATTATAATCCGTAATAAATAAGAAAAGGTGACTAAAATTAATATTATTTTTAGTGATGGTATAAGCGATGACAGAGATAACTGTGAATTTAATCCTAATCCCGACCAAAGAGACACAGATGGTGATGGGATAGGTGACGCTTGTGATTGTGATCTAGATGGCGATGGAGTATGGAATAATGTAGATAATTGTGTTTATGTACCTAATCCTGAACAATTGGACAATAATAGTAGGTGTTAATACCTGTTTTTGGTTTAGACTGTTTTAAAAATAAGGATAATCCATATGGATGAGTTCAGATAATTCCAAAAGTTATCCTTACCAATATGAAAATATTTGAAAGGTCTTAAAAAAATAAAACAAAGTTCCTATAAACAATGTTTCGGGTATTGTTGCAAAATATAATTTTTTTTTGTAACAGAACTTTTGGAATTACCTGAACTGATATGAGTTATTCTTCTTTTTAAAAAATAAGTTGTTTTTGAAGTTAATTTTACCCGAAAACGGTGCTTCCTATTGAAATAAAACAAAAGTATCTTTTTTTAAGAAACAATTCTAGGGTTTTAAAAATTGCATTAAAAATTAGAAAATCTTAGAAATAAATAATATTGGATAATATTTACCTTAAGCCCCACTTAGTGCGACGCCAGTTGAAGGAATAATTTCACTTTAAATTTAATGTAATTTACACCTTGTCTGTTGTCAGGCATGTACCGGGGGCTCTAGCCTTCTAAAGAATCTTTTTTAGGGGTATGTTTATAGAATATTTTTGTCTTATTTTTAAATGTACTTTACGCCGTAGAAATATTGCATGCTAATTTCGGGGTACCCTGTATACATACGTTTTTTCTTTTAATTTGTAGTTTACACCAGAAAGTAATAGCATTCTATTCTTTAGAAGCCCGCCAATTAAGCATCCATCGTTTTTAAAAAACATTTTTTCTATGGTTATAACTCTAATATCAATCAAGGGGGGTAACAAATAAAAAAAGTAGTCAATGTTGTCTTTAATTAATTTTTAGCTTCAAAGTTCTTTTAACAGAAATTTCGCACCCCAAAAAGTATAAGTTATAAAAATTTGAAAAAAATTATGGCTAGAGCTCTCCATGGCATCCCTAACCATCCATGTTTTTTAAAACAGTTTAGGTAAAACACCCTTTAAAATATAATTTTTTGATCATATTCAATTAAGTAGCATGTAAAATGAAAGGGCTCGTTAATCTGCTACTTTTTATTTAATTTTAAGCGTTAAAACGACCGTACCTTCAGAAGCCTTTAAGTGAAATAAAATGTCGTACCCACTAGTAGTATCTATTAATTTTTAAAAAATCTAAAAAGGTATGGAACTGCTAACGACAAATCCATGATTTTGATGATTTATTAACAGTAAAATTAAGTTTTTTTTAAAGTAGCACTGCATTAAGTGAGGTGTAAAACAAAGGAGAGCTCACTAAAACTTTCTTATTTTAATATTTAGTCTCGAAAAACCGCTTTCGGAAAGCTTTAAATAAAATAAAATATTATTGTCATCCACCATGTTGATCAATTCTTATTAGTTGTGTCAAAAAAGAATTGATCCTTTTGTGTCTTAATTGCAGGAGATTGTATAGGAGATGCATGTTGTAAAGACTATGACGGAGATAAAGTTGACGATATCTCGGATAACTGCCCAAACAATTCCCTTATCTCCAAGACCGACTTTAGCAAATATCAAAATATTTTATTGAATCCACTTCACCCATCTCCCCCTCCAAATTGGGAAATCCATGATAATGGTGTAGAAATAATCCAGACTCTGGCTAGCCAACCAGCTTTAGCTGTTAATTATGATCGATTTAAAGGAGTGGATTTTGAAGGAACCCTTTATGTTAATGCAGATAGGGGTAATAATGGTTATATTGGTATAGTATTCAGGTAGTTATAATATGTACTTTTATTAGAATAACAATTTATCTCTATTAAGTTTTAAAAAATGTCATATCTTTCACGACTAGTTGCAATACATAAGTGAAACTTTTTGTAACTGGTTACGAAAAGTAACAAATGTTTCCTAACTGGTTTAGACAAAATTTATTTAACATAGTTCATACTTGCTTAATTTTTCAAATGTGAATTATTGCATTAAATTCCGTTAGAAGTGAAACCACTGGCTCGTAAATAATGCGTATATTATAGAGAAATATATGAACAATACTAAAATAGAACTCGAAAAACGTTCAGTTACTTCGTTAGGTGGCAAAAAATTACTACTGTCAATTAATTACAGGTAACACCTTACTTTATAAGCTTAAATTTGCAACAATTTTTATTGGGGGGGTAGTCGAAATTACAAAAATAATCTCTTATAAAAACACGTTTGGTATTTTGAAATACATAATGTAGGATGTGTATATGTCGTTGTCTTATAGTAAAATCTGTAATTTTATGAGGAGCATTTTAAGAAACGCCGGCTTATAGTAAGTGTAAAAAAATATGACTTCGCTATTTGTCTTGGCTTTTGGTGATTTTATTTTTACACCTAATTTTTAATAGAAATTGAAGACCGGCCCTAAATAACCATTCTATGAATTAAATGTCACTAAAAATGACCTGTGTTATCGTCGACCGCTAAAAGTTTACGTTATACAGGGTGTTACAAATTCGACATACCAGCATTGGAATCTCTGAAACCATAGAAGTTGGAGAAACGGTTAAATGGGGGCAAAGTTGCGTTAATGGGGGCAAACTTGTGTTAATTATAATGCCGCTTAAAAAGTTTTCAAATTCCGAATACTTCCGCTTTTATTCGAAAAAAAACGAAATTTTGCAAAATCGTTTTTATTTTTTCCTGAACTCATTTGACTACCTATTTAAAAATAAATGACACTTTGTCATTGCCACTTTTTTTCCTCTACAGACGAACGTTACTAAACTAAAGATCCGTCGTTTCGTCTCCGAGCGGCCATTACCAACTTTAGTTTTTTAAATACGGATCTGGATTTTTTTAAATCGATTTTTAATGGGGAGCTTTAAAAAATGTTATTTATAAAAATGACGTAGATACCATAGAAGAAATGGAAGAAAACATACAGGTTGCAGGATAGGACAAGGAGAAGATCGATTGAAAGGGCTGTCGCCAAAATAGGAAGAAAAATCGATCGTTTTATTGAGCAAAACGCAATCTCTTTGAACATTTAGAAAATTAAGATTTATAATTAGTAAATTTAGAATTATTAGAAAGTTCTTATAAAATAAATTATATTACTTACAATGTACTTATGTATAGGTTTTTAATTAATATTGTGATTCGCTGCCTGGACCGGACTGACAAGGAGTGTAAAAAATATGAATTTAAAAAAATAAGCAAGGACAATTCATCATTATGAAAAAGTAAATTGCCATTACATTTTGAGGATAAGAGGGTTTAAAAATCGGTTAAAAAAATATAGGTCCGTATTTAAAAAAGTAAATTGGTGATGGCCGCTCGGAGATGAAACATCGGATCTTTAGTTTAGTAACGTCATTTTGTGGAGGAGAAAAAGTGGCAATGACAAAGTGTCATTTATTTAATTTCGGGTTTTTTCGAATAAAATCGGAAGTATTCGGAATTTGAAAACTTTTAAAGCGGCATTATAATCAGCACCGAATTGCACAACTTTGCCCCTATTTAACCGTTTCTCTAACTCCTATGGTTTCCGAGATTCCAATGCTGGTATATAGAATTTGTAACACCCTGTATATACTATACCTGTTTTTGCATAATTCTAAGTGTACATGATGAAAATGTAACTTAAATCTCGTATTTTGTTCATCTGCAACCAGGTAGAATATTTACAGCTCCTAACATGAAGTGTATTTGTATTTCTTTTCTACGTTTTTCACAAACTAATATCTTTTTATGCGTCATCAATCCGTCTCCCCTACTCAAAGTTGTTTCAAAATTCACAGATCCGTATTTTGCATTTCTAGTATTCTAGAACTTGTGTGAAGCGCGTAAAAATATTGGTTTACAAAAATGACGAGCTCATCAGTTATTTAACCTGTATTTTCTATTTCATGATTCTTTGGCATGTAGTGTTTGTTACCGATATGGTCTCATTGTAATAAATTTTAAAACTAAAAAATAAGGGACAAGACAGTAAAATTTACCCAAGAAGTTTTATTTCTTAAAAACTATTGAGGGATAAGACTGCTGGGTTATTGAGGTTATAGATGTAATAAAATTGAGAAACAATTTTTAATCGACAGCGACTAAATTTTAAACTTATATAGAAGATAAAAATGACCTAGGTATGATAAAAATTTGCTAGTAAACACTGAGGATGCACTTCACTCGTTCTCGATCAAAAAGCTGCAGATTGTCATTTTTGTATTGTCAGTGTTTTTATTTACATCTCAATTATAGTAAAATTTTAATTAATATAACTATTCTTTTTATTTAATTAATAATGGCCATGTTTAAAAAAAACTAGTTAAAACTTTCAGCCATTGTTTTCCTCTGGAGCCGAATTCTCGAAATCGGGGAACGGCGTTCTCATGAGATGTTGCTATGACAACTTCAAAATCGTATTTTTGAAGGAAGGTGATCGTTAACCTTATTTTTCTATTTATTTATTTATTTGAAGTAGATGTGAAGTTTGTTTTGGTGAACAATTCAGTTTTATTATTTGAATTATTGTTGATTCCGAGAAAATCACGTTTAAAATAGTATCGTTTAGCCGGATTTTGTTGGTTTTCAAAATATCCCCATTATCGCCATGTTATGACGGGGGCCAATTTTAGGGTTTCGATTTTAGCGAGATAATTTTGGAAAACATAAAACCAAATACTGAAAACGGCCCCTATTTGATCTATAATAACCCACTTTACATATTCTAAGTATTTGATGCTAGTTTAATTTATGTAAGTTTTCTCCTTTATCCAAGACATAGTATTATTATCAAATTTTAACAGTAAAGTGCTTTGCGTTGCAATTTTAAACGACTGAAGCAAGAATAATTAATTTTTTATTCCAGTAAGGGTACGCTTTTTATATAGTAGTCATTACTTATATTTCATGCAGTAATAATAATATGTACGTTAAATTCGTTACTTATAATGTGCAGAAGTCACATACTAATGTCCTTACCACCCTTATTTGGTTCACCAAATTGCGACAAAATCGAGTTTTTTCGAAGTCAGATTGGTGTAAGTTTCCAACGTCAGGTTGAAAAATATAACGTCGGTACGACGTAAAAATGCTAGTTTGAAATCCAAATGATAATGAATAAATGTAGGTATAATTTAGTATTAAAATTTAATAAGAAAGCAATTTCAGTTTTATTTATTTCCAAAAAATTTTAATAAACAGTCGCAAGACAGCAAACTGGTTAAGAAGACTCGAGGTTCTTAATAAGGCCGGAATGAACATTTTCTAATTTTATTAAAAATAAAATTGTAATTGATTTTAAATAGGTAGTTTAAACCAAAATATTTTAGTAATTTTATTCACAAATAAGCATTTGAAAAACAATTAAAAACGTTAATAAATACGTTAAGTGGATACGATCAATATTTCTAAATTATTCTTCACAGTTACGAGCTTCATGCGAAATTATATCTATATAAAACATTAGGTGCATTCTCTTGAACCGAATCATCTCCATGCTTATTGATGGATTTTTAAAAACTTTTTAACTTTGGACTTTACAGAAATTGAGGAATGTGAGAAAATTGTTTTTTTAAAAAAATTCCTAATATTTTTTTTTTGGATTTTCATTGGCTTAATATCTTTTTCTGCATAAAAATAACTTTCTCATACCCACATATATAGGTACTACATTTCCATTTGTGGAAACGGAAATTAAAAATATTGTAATTCAGAAAAAACCGCAACTTAATATGGGAAATTTTACCGCGTTTGCATTCACTTAAAAACACCGAAAACAGTGTTCCCCGGTATCCTATCACTAAACCGTTCTCCCACAATTCCACAACTGTAGTAACTATTAGTAACATCCCATCCCCAAATAAGTCAAGTAGCTTCCGATCAATGGCCGACGTTTCCTTTCTTGCTTGGCCACCAGTCGATTTTATTCACAGAAGAAAAAATGGTTTATTTTATCCATTTCATCGAACGACGGTGCCAGACGTACCATAATTATGGATTTGTACCATAATTCGTCGCTGGAAAGACAACTATTTTTTATCAGAGAATTTATTTATCAGGAGAAGCAGTTACAATTTAAGTTTATGCTCTAATAAATACTAACTATATCCCGTTTGCTATAATGCATTGGACAAAGGTTTAAATTGTTTACTAGATTAGATAGTTCATATAAAAAGTTACATTTTTGCAAAAAAGTAGAACTTATTAAAATATACACTTTTAAAAAAGTTACGCCTTTTTGCCTATCAATTTTTCTCTATTCTATAATAAGTGATCGACCTACAACTACTAAAATAATAAACGTTATTTAGCTAAATACTTATGTATTACTTCCAACAACTTTAGATACATTATTTTTACTATGGGAAATATTTATAGAAATATTAGTGCTCCGGTAGCTTTCTTATCAAAGTGTTGCCTTGGTATAAGGCCATAAAGTCTACCAATATGAGCGGGCCGGCTCTGAGGCTAGAGATTGCATTTTTTTAAATTTCTTATATCCCCCCCCCCCCCCCCCCCTTGCCCATTACAGGATGTGGAATGGACCATTGTGGTTTAATTTAACGATAGCATTGTTGAACAAGTCTATATTTTATGTTGTTATTATTTTCTCTCTCTAGGGCGTGTGAAATAAAGTAAAAAATACAAATGTAAGTATAATAAAAATGAAATATATATACTTATTTTTAAATAAATGCTATCATTTGATCGGTAAATACTTGGTGGCACTGGAAAACTTTTTTTAGAAGTCACTTTTCCTCGACGTGAAGTTGGGTTTGTTGTGAATGTATTAGAATAAACCCCTTCCAGAAGAAATTTCTTGGTGCGCCACTGATGGGTACCACAAAAAAGATAACACACTTAAAAATCGGAAAATCTTTTGTCGTCATTTCTTTTTTTTTTATTTACAAAATGCTAGACTATAAAACAACTGGTAACACTACGTATAACGATAGAGACGACCTATTATTCTTTTGTGACCGATTTGGGGATGTGATCGATCGTTCTCTTATAACTGGAGAATTAGGCCCCTGACCAGCTGCGCTTCTACTCTTGGAAAGGAAATAAAGTATTTTTGGAATGGTATTTTAAACAGCACAACGTAACACAACGCTTAGTTTTCTTGGTAGACATACTTTTACATAATAGGAATGTAAATTAATTTTAAAATATAGCAACAAATAGTAGGTGGAGAATTTAAATAAATGTTCATCTACTGCCATTATGTTATCCGTATTCTGTTATTAATTTCGGTGTGATCAAATGAATAAAGTTTTTAGTTAACCAGTTCATTTTGTTCTTAGAATTTCAATTGTTTATTGTGACGAAGTTATAGCCGCATTTTAGAAAAGTTAATCTAAGAAAATTGTGGAAGTAAAGTCCTGTATACCTTTTGTTGTGTCCCTAATGGACATGGATATCCGAGTTACCATGTTTAGTTTAAATACCGTACTACTGGTACCTTTAGATATTGCCCAGTTCCCTTTTAATACACTTTGATATTGGCAACTTCTAGAGGCGCAATAACAGCAAATAGTCTAATACATCACACTTTCACTTTAAATTAGGAAAACCTTCTTCTCCTAACCATCAAGATTAAGTCTTAATTATAATTTCTTTTTTTTTCGTTAACTGAAGATTTATGCTAAATTAGGGACCAGTAATAAGTATATAATTTCAAGCAAAGGTTTATTAGAACGTGGAACACTTTTTAATTGAAATGCTAAAAGAATTAATTTTACCAAAGTTACACCTACACACCTATTACTAAATATTATATCCCAGGAACGTAACTACAATACTTCAGTTACTTCCTCCAAACCATTTTTCAAACTCTTTATAATCATTATTATAATAATATATAATAATGATTTTTTGTTTTTGTTATTTACATTTTTAAATTTTAATATGTTGTAACTGTTTCTTTTCTGTTTTAAATTCTGGGTCTGATGATGCCCGAAAGGGTGAAACACGTGTAACCACACAATTACATTTATATTTGTTGAGACCGAGACTTTGTTGTCTTTCCTTTTTTCCTTTAAATCTATATCCGGTCTCTTTGAGAAATATGGACGATTTCTTCAATCTTTATAATCCGTTAATAAAAAAATGTTTTCTCAACCTTCTACCCAATTCTTTGGGCACTACCTCTAAAATTTCTCCACTATGTTTCATAACATGTGTACTAACTTACTATGTTCACATATGAAACATCTGCCCTATAACCACATAAAACTTCTCTTTCTTACACCGTATAACAATATTCTCCTTCAATAATATGTTTCACCCCTAAAGTTTCTTCAATTTCATTATTATTTCCACATAAAGGTCTTACCTCGCCACTTTCCATTTTTGAAAAATAACAATGGTTATCCCAACTTTAACTACATAACTTGGTAGTATGTTTTCTCTCCTACTTCTATGGAAGCTTTTCAACTTTTCATTATTTACCTAATCTCCTCAAGAGCTCCATTAGGATGTCACTGACAATTTCCTAACTTAGTGTAAATGATTCTCCTGAAGATGAACGTTTATACGTTGTAAACATGTAGAGAGTATAGATAAACATTTTCTTTGAAATATATCCTAGTGAAAGTTGACTTAGAGTGTTATTTCTCCATACTAAACTTGCAACTTCACTTCAAGTATGGACTACTTCTTCAAATATAATTTAAAGTTATATTATAATCTCAACATCTTCATTAATATTATTTTTCTCGACTGCATGCAATCGTGATAAAAAATCAGCATAAATTCTATTGCAATTATCATATATAATATCAAAATTATACGAGCACAAGTCTAACGCATATCTTTGCAACCTGATTGTCGTCATGATTGGCAACCCCTTTTTAGGACCGAAAATATAAATCTATGGTTTGTTGTCGCATTTTAGAAAAAACTTTTTTTCCCATAAATAAGAACTAAACTTTTGTACACCCTAAACTATACTTAATGCTTCTTTATCAATTTGAGAATATCGCTTTTCTGCATCTATTAAAGTTCGCGATGAATAAGCAATGGAGTGGGGGGGGGGGGGGGCGATCTACGCCGTTTTGATATCGATGATGATGTTGCTCCTAAATGAAGATGCATCCACTGTTACCATGTTTAGTATAAATATCATATTGCTGGTACCTTTAAATGTTGCTCAGTTCCCTTTTAATACACATTAATACTGGCAACTTCTAGAGGCGCAATAACAGCAAATAGTCTCATACACCACACCTTCTTTTCCATTGTTCAATATTGAAGAAGATAGATTTTCCACCATTTCCTTAGATTGCTTATTTTAAGATAAAATATTGGATAACACCCAGAAAATAATATACCTAATGGTGATTATTTATAAATTCTCTGACGTAAGTTTAAATAATTTCTATTGGATAACATTTCTTTATATTACACCAATATTGAAATTGAAAACATTGCCAAACTGTCATTTTCATACCGAATATTTGACAATGTTCGGGTTTTATTTTCTCAGTGATAGCTTACAAATATTAAAAGGTAAAAATACTGATAATGATAGTATACACTTCAAACAAAGTTAAAATTTGATGAAAAAGCCATATCAACAATAATTTTAGTAGATTTTTTTGATATATAAATTTTCTTATTAGTTTTCAAGACAGCAGCAATTTTTACACGGTCGCGTGGAAGAAAACGGATCAACCGCTCTACTCTCCACATGAATACTATGGGTTCGCAGGAGTACAAATAAAACTGGTTCAATCAACGACAGGTCCTGGTAATGCACTTGGAACTGCGCTTTGGACCACAGTGACTACTCCTGACCAAGTAAAACTTTTATGGATGAATCGTGTCTATCCTAGAATAGGATGGGAATACAAAGTCTCTTATCGTTGGTCCCTAATTCATAGGCCAAGAATCGGTCTAATGAGATTTAAAATCTTTGAAGGGCCCACTTTGAAACATGATTCTGGAAACGTGTTTGATAGCTCACTTCAAGGGGGACGACTTGGGGTTTACTCTTACAACCAGGAACAAGTTATTTGGTCTGCTATGGAGTATAGATGTAATGGTATGTGGTTATTTTTAAAAGTAGATACGAATATAAATCTATAAAATTAGAAATGTCCCTTCTTAAAGAAAATATTTGTTATTTGTCCGTGCTAGTTTTTCTTGTGTGGATTATATAAAAGGGTAAATACGTAATACAAAGTTCTATATTGATAACGATATGAAAACTTGAATTTTATTTATTTTCTGTTTCAGAAAAGGTTTCAAGGGTCATTTGGAATGAATTACCAGTAAGCCTTAGAAGTAAAATCTCAGCAGAGAATTAACTAGGTACTAATGTTTAGTTTTTTGGTGCAGGTTAATATTTATTGGTTAAGTTTCTATTTACTTTTAATTTTCTTTAATACATGACTTAAATTAAGCAATTGGATTTGTTGTTAATAAACTAGATTTATTATACGATTTTATTGAGATTTTTTATTTATTCAGATATTATTTGTAATGATGGCGTTACCACGTTGGGTGATTTAATTATATGCTGTTATTGACGGAAATATTTACAAGGTGACAGCTGTATTAGCTATTTGTTTTTGGAACTTGCATAAAAAAATCGTTTTGGGTTAGCTTAACCGCCTATTAAAAGGACAAAATTTAATCAGAGACTGACAAACTCTAATGCGTGTTTGCTCAAAATTGCCACATATTTGTGAAAAAGATAGCCGCTGTCAGTGCTGTTAGATGCCAGTTCTTGTAAAATATAAGGTTATTTTGTACAAATACGAAGTTGGCCTTGCCAGTGTCTGATTAAATTTTGTCTTTTTACACGCGGTTAGCTAATCGAGAACTATATTTTTCTATGCAACCCCCTGTTAGAGTTCTAAAAATGTGGGATTTTGGTAGAACTGTTAGTCATCGCGTCTGTTAATAATACTCGGCGGCTGCCCCGCATTGGCCGACACCGCTTACCTAGGCAGGCACAACCAGGTAGCAAAAATCATCCATGCAGAGCTGGCAAGAAAATATAACCTGATATATAATCCTCCACCATACTACCGCTATAAGCCCAATCCTGTTCTAGAGTCCCCTGACTACATATTATATTGGGATATATCTATTATAACAGATATGACGGTGGACTACAACAGGCTCGACCTCGTGGTTATAAATAAAACTAAAAAGACTGCTACAATTATAGACATTGGCTGCCCACTAAGTCACAACCTTCTTAAAACAGAAGTCGAAAAGCAAACAAAATACGAGAACTTGGCTAATGAAATTAGACACGTGTGGGAAGTTGAGCGAGTGAACACAATACCGATTATCATAGCGGCAACAGGAATAATATCTACAAACTTACGGAACTACTTAGACCAGTTAGAGATCCAGCCTAACATTATCGCAATATTGCAAAGAGCGGTGATACTTCAAACCTGCCACATCCTCTAGATAAGATGAAATTCTTCCTAGATAAAAACTAAAATACCCACCCAGCAAAGCTGAGAAGAAAAGAGATAATAATAATAATAATAATAATAATAATAATAATAATAATAATAATAATAATAATAATAATAATAAAAGCCGTCTGGGTTCCGGTTTGCGAATCTAGGCCCAGGGTAGAACCTGCCTGCCGTAAAAGGCGGCTAAAAAGTTGGTGGTCCTTGCCTTAAAGGGGCCTACATTGGTCACCGGCTACCGCAGGTAGGCGTAGGAACTGATGTAGTGAAGGAACGGCTGACTCCATGTTAGGGGCGGTTTCTCAACAGCGTCTGTTCCCTATGTTAAGGGCGGCTGTATCAGTAACCTGGCAGAAGGTATAAATGCAAACCATTTCTAACGAAATGTGTAAATACTGAGTAAAACAATCATGATGTCGAATTTAGAAGAAGATTTACCCCAGGTGGGTCTAAACGAAAGTTTGCAATCCCACGCTGCGCAAGCAGTCAGCCTCACGGATTCTGGGGGAGGCACTAATTCGATTAGTACTAATACTACTAACGGCAGGATGCTAGGACAAGCCCCTGCCGACAACCGTACTATTAGTCATCAAAACACCGGCGAGGAACACAACACAATGGAGACTAGCTTGCAGCCCGACCCTGGAGTCAATAGAACTGCCGCTGGTCTACCCAGAAGAACAGAAACCGGTCGAATCAAGTGGACGCGTGACATGAATAGAACATTTATCAAAACATTCCTCTTGATCAACGACTGCGAAGATAACCCCCGCCCTGGCTGGAGAATAAAACTCCACCGCGAAATAAGCCAGATATACCCGGAATTAAAACTCACCGAACAAAATGTAGCGTGCCGTCAAAGAGCTATTTACGCTAACCGCCTGCTACCCCAAGCTAAAATAGACCAAATCCGGCGTGAAGTTGGCAGAACATTGCACAACCTTCAGCAAGGGGAAGAGCTAACAGCACAGCAGGAAGTAAGAAACGAACAAGATCAAACTATACAGGCTGATACGGACAATACAAACCAAAAATATTTGGAAAATTTGTCCTTATTCGAAAATAGTGACCCGACCTTGAGGCCGAGTATCCCTAAGCTAAGATTCAAGAAAGGAACCCACGAAATACTAGCGAGAGTAAACCTAGCAGCAGGGACGTCCTTAAATAGAACTGAGGACCTCGAGACATTACACAGTGGGTTATATGCTGCAGCAGCAACTGTAATTGAACTCAATGGTCAGGCATTATATCAGAGAACTGATAAGAAAAGTACCAAGAAACAAGTGGTACCCGCTTGGAAAATGAGACTAGAAAAACAAATAAGCCAGTTACGAGCACAAAGTGATATCATTGGAGAACATCTAAGTGGAAACTCTAGCAGCAAGGTTGCTAAAAAGGTTAAAGATATGCTGAAAGCAGAGAGTATTCCTTTAGACAGTCCCGATATAAAACGGCTGCTAACAATCGTAAGAGACAACATTAGACAAAAATGTAAGGCTAAAGGTGCCCGTCTAAGGCGATACAATAAAGCCACAAAGAGGAAGGTACAAAACCAACAGTTCACCACGAACCAAAAAACCTTCTATAGGACACTGAACCAAGAAGAAAATGACCTTACTCCAGCTAATGACATAAATAAAGACCAATTTAATGCATTTTGGAGTAATATTTGGTCTGACGCGTCCCATTTCAATGAAGAAGCAAGCTGGCTCGAAAAAGTTGAAGCCGAGGCTGAAACTTTGCAAGAAATGCCTGAGCCGCAAGTAACATCGATCGACATAAGGGATGCCACTAAGAACTTGGCTAACTGGAAATCACCGGGACCTGACCAAATTCATAATTTCTGGCTCAAAACTTTCACCACCCTACACCCTGTTATCGCAAACTGCTTTAGCAAGGCTCTCCTAAACCCCGAGCACTTCCCAGCTCATCTTGCCAGTGGCAATACCTTCCTTTTATTTAAAAAAGGGCAGGTAAACGACCCAAAAAATTACAGACCGATCACCTGTCTGTCAGTGGTGTATAAACTTTTAACATCAGTCATGTATTCAAAAATATACACACACTGCATAAACAACAACCTGGTAGCTGATGAGCAAAAGGGCTGTATTAGGAAAGCTTTGGGTTGCAAGGAACAGCTTACAATCGATGCCGTTATTATAAAACAGGCAGAAGTTAAAAGGCGAAATCTAAATATGTGCTACATAGAGTATAGTAAAGCATTCGATTCTGTTCCTCACGACTGGCTAAAGAAGATATTGCAAATATACAAAGTACACCCCCTAATACGCAACATGTTAGGTACCCTAATGGAGCAATGGAATACCAATCTCCATATTGGACAAGAGAAGCTTGGCAATATAAGTATATCAAAAGGTATATTTCAAGGCGACTCTTTAAGCCCCCTCTGGTTCATTTTGGCCATGAACCCACTGTCCTCACTACTAAAATCAACATCCTACGGATATCGTCCCAACTTAACTGAGAATTTTAGAATAAACCACCTTCTATTTATGGACGATATCAAACTCTACGCTGAAAGCAAAACCCACCTTCAGTCCCTAATTCAAATAACCAAGACATTTAGCGATGACATCAAAATGTCGTTTGGCTTAGACAAGTGCGCAATCTTGAATGTCGTACGCGGAAAGACTGAACAAAATCGTGGACTGCTTGAAGGCATAGATATATTAGATGAGGACAAAACATATAAATACTTAGGCATCTCCCAAAACCAACAAATAAACCACACAAGCCTAAAAAGGGAGTTTAAAAACAAATACAAAAGCAGACTAACAAAGCTTTTTAATACTCATCTGAATGCTGGTAACCTTACTACTGCCATCAACACCTGGGCAATACCAATACTTACCTACTCATTCGGAATCCTTAAGTATTCAGACACGGATTTGCACGAACTAGATAGGCTTACGCGCAGGCTGCTAACAAAATTCAGATTCCACCACCCACGCTCTGCACTTGAAAGAATCTACCTAAAACGAAAGGAGGGAGGAAGAGGTCTCATTAATATATATAACTTGTGCAAGTCGCAAGAGACCTCTATGAGAAAATACTTCCAAGAATCGAATGGGGAAATTCTTAAAAAAGTGGTAGCAGCAGATACTGGATATACAGCCCTTAACTTAAAGCAAAACGGATTACCTAACATCATCCGCGCGCTGCCAAGTCAACAGCTTGTAACTTGGCAAGAAAAAGCCCTACACGGCAAATACCCTACTGCACTCCAAAATCCACTCATAGATAGAGAAATGTCATTGAATTGGTTAGAGAAAAGGCAGCTCCACGCTGAAACAGAAGGTTTTATAATATCTATCCAAGACCGTGTCATTAGAACTCGAAACTATGAAAAGGTCATCTTGAAGAGAAATGTGGAAGATGTGTGCAGAAAATGTAATTGTCCCGGAGAAACGATAGAACATATCACGGCGGGCTGTGGTGCTATGGCCCCCAACGCTTACCTGGGGAGACATAATCAGGTGGCTAAGATCATCCACAAGGAACTGGCCCATAAACTAGGGCTAAGGGAAAACCTTCCACCATACTACCAATACTCACCCGAGCCAGTCCTTGAATCCCCTGAATATCTCTTATACTGGGACAGGCCAATAATAACGGATAGAACAGTAGACCACAACCGTCCGGATATTCTTCTCATCGAAAAAACCACCAAGAAAGCTTTCATAATCGATATAGGTTGCCCACTAACACACAACCTCTCTAAAACCGAATCGGAGAAGAAGACCAAGTACTCGAATTTGGCTATAGAGATAAAAAATATATGGAAGCTAGATAAAATCGACATAATTCCGATCATAATATCGGTGGAGGGAGCTATGACGAAAAATTTCAAGCCCAACTTGGAAAAACTGGGCCTATCAGGTTATTTATACCAACTAATCCAGAAAAGCGTCATCCTCCAAACATGCCATATAGTACGGAAGTTTCTAAACAGTACAGGTTAAGATGAATTTCTTCTCTGTACTGTAAATAATACCAGCAATACCAACAAAAAGCTGTGAAAACTAACATTGAGAAAAATAATAATAATAATAATAAATGACTTTATTGTAAATAATTTACAAATGGAAGCTTCCTCACTTAACCACTATTATATTGATTATAACTTTTGACATTAATAGCTAACTATGATGGTGATTGTGGAACTTTAACAGAACTACGATTCGTCGTGATTAGCTATATTTCTCTTAATTTTTGTGATCGTACAATGCCCGATATTTTCAAATTTGTTTTTTAGAGTTTTTATCTTCTTAAGCGGAAAATGTAGTTGACTACACAATTCCAAGACGGTATGAATCCCTGTAAAATTACAAAAATTAAAATTGGAATCAGCTAAATAGAAATATCACGTGCAAGCAATACGACCGCTGCATCTAGACTTGTTGAAAAACAGTCAAAGCACAGCAACCAATTACTTATAATGCAGCCGCTGACCGTGCGAAGGGCAACAGGAGAATAAACTCTAGAGGTGGGATATACTGTTACCGATATGGAACGTTCCATTTCATACCGGAACAGAAACATACTTCGACTAAATAACCGTTACTTGGGAACGACCTAGAGTGTTTAAGAGATGTAAAATAAAAGTAAATAATTTGTCAAAATACAAAATAATCTATCATTTCTATCTGTGACTTTGAAATTTCAAACCAATAAATGATGAAATTCAAATCGCCTGTCAATTAAATTAAACGATTTCTGATAGTAATTTTTCTGTGTAATTTCCACTATATTGGAAAAAATATGAAGAAAATTCTTCTGATTAGTCAAAACTTGAAGTATGAGTCTTTTCTTTTATTTAAAGAGTTTTTCTCGGTGGTTTCTGAAACAATTTTTTTCGATTTAAACTAATTTAGTGACTGATAAAAATTATAAGTCCTCTATTTTAGTACCAATCCCCATGCACAAAACTATTTAAGTTTTTAATAATATTAAAATATTTTAGTCGCAGCCTTAAAATCAAACGGTTCCACGACATATACATATCCGAGAACGGCGGCCGCAAAAGTTATTTCGGCAGCCTTTTATCACCGGTCTGACAAAATACCTCTAAAACTAGAAAATACCGTCAACCACGAGACGGTTACTATTCACCAAATACCGTTTGCCGTTGCGCGCTCCACAGCGAACAACTGAGGAGGCCGGCCGCTGTCGCTTTCTCTCGGTTCGCATCGCAGCATGTAGCGACGAAGGACGATATCTAAAAGGTTCAGAGTAACTGCTTGCTTTAATGAGGTGGAGCGCGACACGACAGTATTAAAGAATACCGTTTTAAAGTAGCGATTCTGGAGATACCGACCCACCATTAATAAACTTCCATAAGAGGCATTATCGATGAAATTAAGTTACTTCCAGACGCGACGACTAGTAGTTGTACCAAGATTCCACCTTCTGTGCTGTGGAGTACTTTTCTACCCTAAAAAAATATTCTCAGAGTAAACATATAGATTTCCAATGAGCTGTAATTAGCCCATATATCACATTGTGAATTGTGGTTTTGTGCCCTTTGATTGCCTTTTATTATGTTTAGTACTGTTTTGTGATTTTAGTGGCATTTATTTTGCCTTTGATAGACTCTTATTTACCTACTTTTTTCTTTACTAGTGGAGCACACATTCCTAAGCCGCAAAATGTATATTTTAAAATTTTATTGTTCTTGTTTAATACTTTAAATCATTATGGATAATAATTTAGTTGATGCCATCGGATGCATCGATTCAAAAAGCTAATATTAAACCTCTTTTTTTTTTTTTTTTATCGTAACTATTCCAGTGGCGTAGCAACCGCTGTATCAGCTGTATCGATGATACAGGGCCCACTGGCCTGGGGGGCCTATCAAAAGGAAGAAACATTTTGAAGAAATGACGATTTTTTGAATTACAAAACCTTAAATCATCCACAAAAATGGACTAATTAATTAATGTTTTTGTGAAAAAAAAGGTAGAAAGGCAACGTTATTATAATTATTATTAGAATTTATTGTTACGCTATTTTGTTTTTATTTGTTTTTTGTTAAAAATCATGTTTATTTTATGTATATTTTATTTGTGTACTTTAGTTCTATTTTATTTTTTATTATTTCCTTTCATTCGAATAAATTCTTATAAACTATTCTGTTCTGTTTGCTTTAGTTCTATTTTAACCGCTCCCCTCTCTAGCCGAGGGGCCCACCAACTGGCTCTTGATACAAGGCCCATTCAACGCCACTGATATTCGGTAGTTGTGGTTAAAGTTGCGGTACCCGGACCATTATCGCCGTTTCAGTAAACATCAGCTGTTCTAGGATTATTTCTACAAAATTATTGATTTTTCAATGATCATAAATTAATTATAATTAAGAATTAAAAACATGAACGCCGCTTGTGTCAGAAAAACTAACTTTTTTAAATACTGGTTAGTAAAGGTTAGACTTCTTATGTAAAATTTGGTATTTATCTTTAAAAAACTACTTAAGGGGGGGGGGGGTCGCTTTTCCCCTGATTTAGCAATAGTTATTGTCGAATTATAACTTCCAATAAAACAAAATCATTTTGCATAGAAAGCTTGACAAACTAAAAATACTAAACCAACTTCCGCCTAAATACCAGAATACGAAAGAACTTTTGTCTAAAACTTTTTTTTTCTGGTGTTTTTTGTTTTGAAACTACAATCATAAAAATTGTTAAATAGTTAAAATACTATGAAATCCTGCGTTGACATTGAGCCCCCTGTATAAGGTTAAGGTGCCATTGATTTATTATTTTGGTGATGCTCAAAATTAGATACGGGCATGCAAGCCTACAATGCACATTAGTCTTAACTTCAGGAGATGAACCAACGGAAAATCCCTAATAATATTAAATATATTTTTGAATTAGGTATTTTTCGTGAGCAAATAAGGAAAATTAAATAAAATTTCGTTCCTGATTTCGCAGCCAATTTTTATATTTTACGATATTGTTCACGCAAGAATTGGTACCTTGTTAAGCCAAGATGGAATTGGCTTATACACAATTGCAATACGTTTTTCTTATTGCTTGTGAGGGCAACGTTTTAAACCATTATTTTTGGTGCAGGTATTTAAATTTAATATGGCTTATTATAAATATATATAGATAATATTGCTGACTATGATAAATTCATTTATAGTGAAAAAAAGCCCATTGTCAACATATTATACGGTACAAAATTCCTTACAAAACACTTCATCTTCTTAATCATATCGGCCTAAGATTTCATTACCTGTTATCTAAACAAAGTATATTTTTTCTGCAACCGCGATTCAATTAAAAGGTGTTTTTCCAAGGGATTTTATATATTTTTTTCGTAAACTTGGATCTTCTTGTCCATACTGCAGAATAAAATCTTCTCGTGTATCAATTTTAAAAGATAATATTTTAGAGAAACTCCTACTCAAATATATAGGGCCTACCTTTCATCTAAACCTTAAGTGAAAAGGAAGCCTCAAATTAAATTTATGAAAAAAGGATATTTGCAATATTTTTGATATTACATTTTTTACTTTATATTTATTAAAAATGATTTTAAAAAATTACAAGAGATCGTCTTTGTTAGTTCAATAGATCATCGATACGATAAGAACGCTTTATTTATTTTTACTATTAATATAGTGTATTTATATTGTTTAGTGTCGGTAATAAAATAGACAGAAAAGTTAGCAGCGGCAAGCTCTTTTGCATTAAAGTACCCAAAGACGCCAAAATAATGGGTTCCCTGGGGAACAGGTAGACAATGATAGCTGGTTCGTCCTTATTTGGACTCATTAAGAAGCCAAAACCAGTAAACAACTTCAGAAAATACTACTTTATTTATTACACGGCTGGTAAGCGGATAACGTCGCATCCTAGTGGGTAGTTCGATGTGATCTATTTCTGAATCTGCATCTGAATTGCAGAGAGGTATAGTAAACCACAAACTGTTGTTTAAAGTAGTTATGTTGGCGTTTGTAAATAATTTTTAAATTAAAAATGTTTTTGCCGGCGTACAGACGGATAAAAGAAAAATATATCCTAATGTTCAGTGGTAGTGAGTGAGTTCTCTTTCTCCTTATAACACCCTCTCCGGTCTGTGAATCACAGGAGATTCCAGACTATTCTACTAACATAAAATTGAATATGTTATATGACCGAAGTTGGTGAGAGAATTTTTTCAATTTTAATAGTGTCTGTACGCCGGCAAAACATTTTTAAGTTCACAAAATGTTGTGCCCTATACTAGATCTGTGGCCTACCGTATCTGAGTTGTTTTTAGTTCTATGATTTTACGTCCAATGGCTTTGTCTTCTGCATTGGAGTTGATTCCAACAGACAGCGATACTGTGTTTTGATCACTTGTTTATTTCTTAAATAAATCATGAAGAAGCATTTTCCCTGTTTAGGGATTAAAGAAAAAAAGAAAAGACAACAAAGTCTCGGTCTCAACAAATATAATTAAGTGGTTACACGTGTTTCACCCTTTCGGGCATCATCAGACCTAAAACAAAAGACCTAACTAACAGATACACGAATAATTAAAGACCACTAATTACCCAGAATTTAAAACAAAAAGAAACAGTTACAACATATTAAAATTTAAAAATGTAAATAACAAAAACAAAAAATCAAATGTCAGGGAGCAGTCGGGTCAATTGGATCAATAAGTCCAGTGAAACGAATGCGACGGGATCCAACTATGTTCAAATGCCTGAAAATATGAAAGAAGATGAGAGCGTAGCCAATCTGTTCTGTGCATTAAAAATTAGCGAAAGGTGACCGTCCCGATATCAACATCGGGTTATAAACAAAACAAATCATAACCAATTCATTTACTAATATTGTTAAAAATCAAATTAGGTTCAAAATTAAACACGTCGTTGACACAAGTAAGTATGGGACTTTTTTTGGCCTTAGTAATCTCCATTTTCTCCAACAGATCCAACTTCACACCCTTAGAACATTCGTGCAAAACCTTGATATTTGTAGGGGAAGAGAACTGGTGTCCAGAAGTTAACAAGTGATTAGCGAATGCAGACTTAGTCTCGGTGAAATCCGAATATTTATACTTATTGACAAGGCTGAGATGTTCCTGTACTCTAGTGGATATCCTTCTACCTGATTGGCCGACATAAACCGCTGAGCAATCATCACAATTTAAGGCATAAACACCAGACTTTGCAAAACGGTCCGTTTTGTCCTTGATCTTAACCAAGTGTTGTTTTAAAGTATTAACTGTCTTAAATGCAATTGAAATATTTAGGTTTTTAAAAAACTTAGCTAGTTGTAAGGATATGCTACCAAAAAATGTAAGACATTTAAACTTGTTTTTAACATCTGTGGGTTTTGCATGTATAATATGGTAAGAGAACTTGTATTTGTTAACGAATTTGTAATAAAGTTTATTTATAGACTTAATTGGAAAACCATTATTAAGTGCCATTTGTTTAATTATGTTTAGTTCTTTAGTAAACGCCTCTTTAGATAACGGCAAATTAAATAGTCTATAAAAGAAAGAATTGAAAGCAGCAAATTTATGTGAAAACGGTGAATTGGATGTGAACTGAATGATGTTATCGGTAGATGTTGGTTTTCTGAATACTTCAAAATTGATGTTGTTGTTATTTCTTATAAGTAAAAGATCTAAGAACGGTAGTTTCCCCTGTGTTTCCCTTTCTAGTGTGAACTCAATCTTATCATGTAAGGTATTTGCAAATTTTAAAAAATTATTTAATTCAACCTCGCTGCCGTCCCACACTAAACAAATGTCATCTACATACCTTTTATATGCTTTAAGATAGCCTGCAAAGGGACTATTCATAATTTTACTTTCCAAGTTATTCATAAACACCTCGCTCAAGAAAGGGGAGAGACATGAACCCATGGCCAAACCCGTAATCTGTCTAAAAAATTTATCATTAAATTGAAAAAAATTTTGGTCAAGTACTGTAGAGAGGAGCAAAATCAGATTATCGATCACCATTTTAGGAAGATTTTTGCTCTCCAACAAACCTCTTACTAGGTCGATACATTCAACCGGTGGAATGCTGGGAAACAAATTTTTGACATCTAGAGATATTAAAATGGCACCGTCTGGCACATAAATATTCTTCAGATAGGCCGCGAAATCTACAGAATTCCGAACAGAATATGTACTTAAAAAACCCGATACTTCCCTCAAAATTCTATTGAGCCAAGATGAGAGGTTATAACAAGGTGAGTTCACAAAAGAAACGACGGGTCTAATTGGAATACCTTCTTTGTGTACTTTTGGTAAACCATAGAGCAAGGGTGTCTTAGGATTCATTGGATACAGTTTATTTTTAGTTGTTTTAAAATATTCTAAGGTTATTAAAGTTTTATCCAATACTCCCTTCACTTTTTTGAAAAACCCGTTAGTAGGATCACGATTGATGACCTGAAAATCTTCGGAGCCCAGGAAACTCTCAACCTTTTCAATATAATCCGTTCTTTTCATAATTACCAAACAAGAACCTTTATCTGCTTTAGTGATGACAAGGTCATTGCTTACAATCTTATTCATTAAGGTCCTAAGGTGAATGGAGTTGTAGTTGTTAGAAAGTCTGTTATTTGGTATACCATGATTAAGAAAATTAATTATTCTAGCTCTCAAAATATTTTTGTTAGGAATATCAGTTGTATGAATAATGTGTTCCGCCTCTATTGCAAGTGATTCTTTTATATTAAAATTGACAGAATGAGAAAAGTTAAATTTGAGGTTAGCATTTAATAATCGTTCTTCCCCAGAGGAGAACGTTACGTCCGATAAGTTTAAAAGGCGTTTGTGAAAATTAAAATCAGAATACTCCACCATCCGATGGTAATCAGAAGTGTGATTAGATATTTGTGCATGTTTTAAACTGTTAAGTTTCCTATTTAATCTTCTAAAGGATTCATCACCAAATGACTGAATGAATAACTTGGAAAGTAAAATTATGAATAGTCCCTTTGCAGGCTATCTTAAAGCATATAAAAGGTATGTAGATGACATTTGTTTAGTGTGGGACGGCAGCGAGGTTGAATTAAATAATTTTTTAAAATTTGCAAATACCTTACATGATAAGATTGAGTTCACACTAGAAAGGGAAACACAGGGGAAACTACCGTTCTTAGATCTTTTACTTATAAGAAATAACAACAACATCAATTTTGAAGTATTCAGAAAACCAACATCTACCGATAACATCATTCAGTTCACATCCAATTCACCGTTTTCACATAAATTTGCTGCTTTCAATTCTTTCTTTTATAGACTATTTAATTTGCCGTTATCTAAAGAGGCGTTTACTAAAGAACTAAACATAATTAAACAAATGGCACTTAATAATGGTTTTCCAATTAAGTCTATAAATAAACTTTATTACAAATTCGTTAACAAATACAAGTTCTCTTACCATATTATACATGCAAAACCCACAGATGTTAAAAACAAGTTTAAATGTCTTACATTTTTTGGTAGCATATCCTTACAACTAGCTAAGTTTTTTAAAAACCTAAATATTTCAATTGCATTTAAGACAGTTAATACTTTAAAACAACACTTGGTTAAGATCAAGGACAAAACGGACCGTTTTGCAAAGTCTGGTGTTTATGCCTTAAATTGTGATGATTGCTCAGCGGTTTATGTCGGCCAATCAGGTAGAAGGATATCCACTAGAGTACAGGAACATCTCAGCCTTGTCAATAAGTATAAATATTCGGATTTCACCGAGACTAAGTCTGCATTCGCTAATCACTTGTTAACTTCTGGACACCAGTTCTCTTCCCCTACAAATATCAAGGTTTTGCACGAATGTTCTAAGGGTGTGAAGTTGGATCTGTTGGAGAAAATGGAGATTACTAAGGCCAAAAAAAGTCCCATACTTACTTGTGTCAACGACGTGTTTAATTTTGAACCTAATTTGATTTTTAACAATATTAGTAAATGAATTGGTTTTGATTTGTTTTGTTTATAACCCGATGTTGATATCGGGACGGTCACCTTTCGCTAATTTTTAATGCACAGAACAGATTGGCTACGCTCTCATCTTCTTTCATATTTTCAGGCATTTGAACATAGTTGGATCCCGTCGCATTCGTTTCACTGGACTTATTGATCCAATTGACCCGACTGCTCCCTGACATTTGATTTTTTGTTTTTGTTATTTACATTTTTAAATTTTAATATGTTGTAACTGTTTCTTTTTGTTTTAAATTCTGGGTAATTAGTGGTCTTTAATTATTCGTGTATCTGTTAGTTAGGTCTTTTGTTTTAGGTCTGATGATGCCCGAAAGGGTGAAACACGTGTAACCACTTAATTATATTTGTTGAGACCGAGACTTTGTTGTCTTTTCTTTTTTTCTTTAATCTATATCCGGTCTCTTTGAGAAATATGGACGATTTCTTCGATCCTGTTTAGGGAGTTGCTTACGGGTTTTGGCTGGCTAGTGAGACCTAATAAGGACTAAACAGCTGTCATGGTCTATCTGTGCTCCAGGGATCCATTATTTTAGCGGCCCTGTGTACTTTAATGTAAAATATAGATGCAGCACTTTGTTCCCTTGCCGATAACTTTTCTTTTTATTATTATTACTTGTATTAAGCAACCAACATGTGTAACGAACATCTTGACGTTTCTTGAACGGCAGTAGAGTTTTGGACTTGCATTGTCTTTATTTGTTTACAATCACTACGTTTCAACTGGTAAGCATCTCCAGTCGTTTTCAGGTGAATACATATATATCCAAAACTCTACTGCCGTTCTAGAAACGTCAATGTCTCCAACCTTTAAACAGACACAAGAATGATTGTCGTAGAAACAATACGATATAAACGTATTTGTCTACGACTGCTGTATAAGATGTTCGTTACACATGTTGGTTGCTTAATACATATGTATTTACCTGAAGACGACTGGAGATGCTTACCAGTTGAAACGTAGTGATTCTAAACAAATAAAGACAATGCAAGTCCAAAACTATACTGCCGTTCAATCATTCTTGCGTTTCTAGCGTCAGTTAAACATGACGGAAACAAAAAATCATCATAAAACATAAGTACCTATTATCTCCTCTTTCTTACTTCGCTGGCATAGGTTTTATGCATTTGTTCCCGTCAGTGACGACAGGATTAAAGCGGCTTTTTGTTATGCTGGAAAAATATCTCTGCATATTAAAGGGAATTATCATACGGATGTAAAAGTGGATTTAAAAAATATAATTGGATAGAAAATTTGAAGAATAATTCTCTTTTTATTTGAGTAAAACTTTTGTAAAAGCCAATTTAGGTTTTTCAAAGGATTGCATTTCACAATAGAATATCCCCTGGCAATTTTCTTGTCGCTACTGAGTCGTAGTCGTCATCGACTAGTGACCATAGAGTAAGCAATTAGAGGGAAATCACGTATTTTAGAATTTCTTAGGAATAAATAAATAGTGAAAACGTAGCAGCGCCATCTAGCAGGAACTCAAATGCAGAAGACAAAACCATCGTTTAAAAGAAAATATATTTTTTCGACTCCCACATGGAAATTTGCTGTTTCCTTTACACTTAAGTGGCGGGTAAAGTAGGCTATTCCAGTTAACTGTGCGGCAAAATTTCATATCCATCCTAGTTAGGTTATGAAACTGACCAATCACAGCAGTCAATTACAGAGAAGCCAAATTTACATGTTGTAAATTCGTTTTCTGACAGTTGAGAGAAGTTATGTTAACAATGTGCTTCAAAAATATGCAAATCTGTCAGATGAAATTTGTTCTTTTTAAATTTAAATCAAAACATTTATCCCAGAGCCTATACACAATATTTTCCTAAAGAGTACCTACACGAAATGGTGCAAAAATTGAAGGTATAATAACAAAATTATTACCAAAATATAGTTCTACCAAATTATTGTTATTTTCTGACCGAACTAAAGATTTGCGCACAGACGCAATTTCTTATTTCAAAAATATTTTTATTTCTACTCATTTCTAGACAATTACTACAAGCTTTGCATAAAATGTACTATATATCTACCAAATGAACGTTTTCTTACTAACCTTGGTTATTTTTTCCATGTAAATAATATATTATTATAAATATTTGTGCACGGGGATATTTTTCGATATATTTTAAACGGGTATCCAACCCCAATTGATCTTAAAACTTTTATTATACGCAAAAAACATAGAAAAGTAACTGCTAATGCTTCCTTAAATGGTGGAACAGATAACCCGATAAAACAGACGAAAATATAAGATTTCTAGAAAAATATTCATTTTTTACTAAAATTTTTAAGGTTATGTTAGTTCTACTTACAATATTGTCACCTCTTTCCACGTTAACAGTGTTGCTAGTTTGTAAATTGGCGATTATATTGAAAAATTTGACCATAGCGAACGTTAAAAATTCATATTAATGCACAAAATCCATTCTTAACAGTTTAAAACGAATCCTACAGCTATTTTGTTGTACTTTCGAAGTTATAATTTAAATGCAAGCGAAAATAAACCCGACAAACCTATTTTTGTTATGTTAATTTCAGTAAAACAATTATTAATACATATATCGCTTTTTGTCTGTTATTCAGCCAAAAGCCGAATGTGAGAAAGATAGATATATTCAAAAATAAGTTTGTTTAAATATAAGAACTTACCAAAATCGATAAATATGTTACAGTGTAATTTGGTCCATGGGTTTGCCATCAAACTTAATTTTTGTTCAATTGTTTTTTATTACCGTTCTCACAAGTTCATGGCTAACTTAAAAGACAAGTTATGATGCCTAATTTAAATAATAATATTTTTTTAAAATTCTTAGCATGAAGTTTGGAAGTTAAGTCGTAAAAAAAATATACTGTACAACTCGATTGGATTGTCCAAATTGCACTCGGTACTTTGAGCACTCCGCCTACGGCGTCGTGCTTAATTTACTTTCTCGTGCGATATGGACATCATATCCACTCTTGTTGTACAAACTACTATTATTTATTTATTTATAGTTGCCATAATGTAAGCCGTTAGACGCAGGTAGTAGTCGGTAAGACGAGAATTAAGCCGTACCGATATATTATAGTTCAAATATAACTCTGAAACGAAAGACGATATTGAACTGCCATCTACAATCTACAACTTTTTTCTTGCAAATTTAACCTACTTTCCGATTATGTTTTTATAGTTATACCATATGATTTGAGTTTTCCGGATAAAATCAAAACAAATATAATAAGTATAACAAATTACGCTCTCTAGCTATTTAATTAGGCACTATCGTATACCAATTGATACGACAATTAAAATTACTTACCTTTCTATTTTACACAAGCTGAAGTTTACTAAAATCGGATCAGTCGTTTAGAAGTTACAACAATTTAAATGATTACACTTTCAATAGCTTCCCCCACTCTTATCAAGGTCGGTACGCCAATGAGCCTAAAACCAAAATGATGAAGAATTGTCTGAGCTTTCTAATGATGTTACTATAGGTCAACCTTAATGTTGGAATTTTCGGAGAAATTTATAATTTCAATATTTTCAATTGTGCCCTCTGGCGGCAAAATGCGAAACTTAAAAAATATTTTCCAGGATTTTCTCTTAGCCACATTAATTGCCATTTTTTTTCCCTGAGTTTCTATGCCCATTAATTTCCGAGTTATGGCCATCCATAATGGTATATTTTAATTCACAATTTCTTAAGTCGTAATTTATTATTATAAGAAATTATTGTAGAGTATTACTTTTCTAGTAAGTTGTATTTAATATAATTTTATGTATTTTATGATAATTATTATACAGAATGCTAAAAATATTTTACAATCAGTTATAATAAAGTCAGCTTACTTTATATAAATGCGGTTTAGTGAAAATTGCTCATCTTTTTATATGTTTTATTTTTCGACCTTCTGATCCATAGCTAACATGGGCGCAAAAAACTGTATCGAGCAGTTTCCGAGATATAGGTCTTCAAAGGTAAAATGTTCCAAGCGATTAAGTTAACTAGAAAATGGACTTTGCTCTCTTCTATCAGGTAACTTAATGCAAAAACCCTTTTGGAATCTTTTACCACAATACATTTGGAGCGTATTTTTGCTGGTTTGAAAAGAAAAAGGATGATTAATGGACTGTAAAATTAATCTGGCGGATTCAGAAATATTTGTAGTAAAATTAAAAACATTACAATTGAATAAAGGTTGATAAAAGTCGGAAACTCCACTCACCTTGATTGATGTTGCTTCAGTGGTGCTGAAGGGGCCCCTTTTCTTCACTTGAGATGCACGTTTCAGAAACTCACGATTTTTCCCAACATGTGGGTGTTTGACATGGCGGTTAATAGCATTCTCTCGTCCAGTAACAGTGGTGTCAGAATAGCTTGTGGAGTTTATTGTTCATGCGCGGTTATTTAAAATTAGTATTAAGAACGAATAAACTGCAAAACCATTTTTAATCTCTTGACACCAATAATTTTTCCATCAAAAAAAATATGTTTTTTAATTTTATGAAAAACAAAAAAGGAAATTCTAAACATTCCCACCCACCTTAAATGTGCTAACATTTAAAAATAAATTACAAAATAAACAAACAAGCAATCCTAAATCTAAGTTGAGAAAAAATATATATATTTTATTGCGAGGGTAACGGGCAAAGCTTAACCAAAGGTCGTTTCAAAGACCCATGTTTTGTCTGCACAGTAGCAACTCTCGCAACTCCGTCGGCACCCGGGTGCAACTCTACAATCCTAGCCATTTGCCAAGCAAGCGGGGGATAATTTTCATGTTTTATTAAGCACAATGTACCAGGAGTAATAGGTGAATCTTTATGATTCCATTTTCCTCTTTGAAGAAGAGTATGAAGGTATTCTTTACTCCAACGCGACCAAAAATCTGCATGTAGGCGCTGAAGAAGTTGCCATCGATTTAACCTATTTATATTTACCTCCTTAAAATCGGGATCATGTAAAACGGAAAGCGGTTCAAGGGTTAAAAAATGTCCCGGGGTCAGTACCGACAGATCATTCGGATCATTACTAAGCGGGCATAATGGGCGAGAATTTAAAACAGCTTCAATTTGGGTTATTAATGTTAAAAATTCTTCATATGTCAATATTTGCAATCCTATTACGCGGTATAAATGAGTTTTTAGGCTCTTGACACCAGCCTCCATAAGACCTGAAAAATGTGGTGATGCTGGAGGGTTAAAATGCCAGCTAATTTTTTCAGATTCCACAGCTGATTGCATAATATTTTGAATATATTTATTCGCGGCAACATAATTTGTTCCATTATCACTAAAAACTGCAGAGCACCTGCCTCTGCGAGCAATAAAGCGACGAAATGCAGCAAGAAAGCAATCTGCTGAAAGATCTGACGCTAATTCAATGTGAATTGCCTTGGTCGCAAAACAAACAAATAAACAAATCCATGATTTCCTTGTTTTTGCGCCTCGATGGCGATTCATTAATATGTTAAATGGGCCACAGTAGTCTGTGCCTACTTGTGAAAATGGTTTTATTTGAGAAATTCGACTAATAGGCAAATCGCCCATCGGCGGTTGTGACGTTTTAGGGTTTAAACGCCAACATTTTATACATTCAGACGTAATTTTACGTATTGCCCTGCGGGCGGACAATATCCAAAATTTTTGAGATAAAATAAATCTCAATGTTTGACCTCCAGGATGTAGATATTTTTTATGAGCGTCCTGAATTATTAACTCCGTTAATCGACAAATACGTGGTAGTAAAATAGGATGTTTTAAGTCATACGGTACGTCAGCGTGACGTATTCTACCCCCTACTCTTAAAATTCCTTCAGTATCTAAAAACGGATTAAGTTTTTTAGTTAAATTTGTAGTTAATTTTCCTCGAGTCAAAAGTTCAATATCTTGTGAAAAATGTGTCATTTGTGTGCGTTTTATTAAAAGATTTAAAGCTGATTCTGATTCAGAATTCGGTATTGGACCAATTAATTTAGATTTTGTTTTTAACATTTTAATAAAACGTAATACATAAGAAATGATATTTAAAATTTTGGATAGAGAGGAAAATTTAATTAGAAGTGTATCTAATTTGTCGAGATTAATGTTTGATAACAAAGCGGTGTGTTTAACTTCCTCGAGAGTTTCCTCGACAACAATATTAGATTCAGGCCAAAGTGACTGGGGCAAACTTAGCCATTCGGGACCCACCCACCATTTGGCACAATGAAGCAACTCACGGGGAAGTAAACCTCTACTTCCGTAATCAGCGGGGTTATCTTTAGTATTAACATAATGCCAACAAGATGGCGGTATGGTTTCTTGAATTAAAGTTACTCGATTACTTACGAATGTTACCCACTTATGCGGTGAAGATCTAATCCATGACAATGCAACTGTTGAATCAGACCAACAAAAAAAATTAGAAAATGAAATTTTGTCTTTGTACGCATTCAAAAGAAACTTTAACAAATTAGCCAATAAGACGGCTGCGCACAGTTCAAGACGCGGTATTGAAATTCGTTTGAGCGGTGCAACTTTTGATTTTGCACAAATTAAATAACAGCAAAAATTATTTTCGCCTACTTGAATGCGAATATATATGCAAGCGCAATATCCAGCTTCACTGGCATCGCAGAATCCATGAATTTCAGAATAACTATTTAAACTATTTTTTAAATGGCGCGGAATTTTTAAATCTTTAAGTTCAGGTAATTGTGATTTAATTGTTTTCCAAAAACTAACAATATGTTCTGGAGGAACTGTATCCCAATCTAAGCCTAAGCTCCACATAATTTGTATTTTTTGTTTACATAGAAAACTCAAAGGGGCTAAAAACCCTGCGGGGTCAAAAATGCGGGCTAAATCTGATAACATATTTCTTTTTGTGCATTCGCGTTCCAGAGGTTCTACAGAATATGTAAAATTATCACAAATAGGATTCCATTTTAAACCTAAGATTTTAATAGTTTGATTCGTTTCCTTATTGTCAAAAAATAATGATTCATTATAAAGGTGATCAGCGGGCAGACGTGATAATAGTTCAGGACAATTACTACACCATTTTCTAAGCTGAAAACCACCTTTTTCTAAAAGAGAACTAAGCTGCATTTGAAGACTACAACAATCTTCAAAAGTCTGAGCACCAGTTACGATATCATCGACGTAAGTGTCAGATACTAAAACTTTGGAAGCGATAGGGAAATTATGCTTTTCATCTTCAGCAAGTTGTAATAAGGTGCGTATAGCTAAATACGGTGCGGAGGATACACCGTACGTAACAGTATTTAATTTATAGTCTTGAATCTCATCATTTACAGAAAATCGAAATAAAATTTTTTGAAAGCGGCGATGTGATTGGTTAATCAAAATTTGTCTATACATCTGTCGTATATCTGCGGTAAAAACAAATTTATGAAGACGAAAATGTAATAAAATACTTAAAATATCATTTTGCAACTTAGGCCCAATCAATAAAAAATCATTTAGAGACTTATTGTTCATATCCTTTGCGGAGGCATCGAAAACTACACGCAATTTAGTGGAGACACTATCTAATTTTATAACAGAATGATGCGGGATATAGTATGAATCATCATAATTATTATTTTTATTTATTTTTTCCATATGTCCGGCTTTGAGATAGTCTTCCATAAATTCACAATACATTTTATGGAGGTCTGGATCACGTATAAGTCGACGTTCCAGTGACTGAAAGCGACGAAGAGCTATCGAGCGGCTATCAACAAAACTAGGTTCAATATTATCGCGGAAGGGCAAAGAAACAGAATATCTTCCAGTTTGCGAGCGGGAATATTTATCAATAAAAATATTTTCACATTGCTTCTCTTCAGGAGAAATAGTTTTTACGTGCGGTACCTCTTCAAGTTCCCAAAATCGTTTGACAGTTGTGTCTAAAGCGGCGTCAATAGAAGTAAACAAAGAATATACATTTTGATTAAAATTATTAGTAATTTGTCCCATTAATATCCACCCAAAAATAGTATTAATTGCGGTTGGCGTATTCTCATGTCCCTTAATGCAACCTTCAATTAAGGCTTGAGAAAAAACATGAGCATTTAGTAAAATATCGACAGTTCCTGGTTCATAAAAGTGTTTGTCTGCTAATTTTAAATTGATAGTGTGTGGAAAGTTAACAGGCAAACTAGAAATAGTAGGTTGGTCATTACAAATTTTATCCAAAATGACAGCTTCTATATCCAATTTAGGAGTAATTTTATCAACAGGTTTAATAACACAATGAACCGCACCAGAATTGACATTTTTTGACATGTCTGAAAGTCCACATACGGATAAACACAATTTATGCGGCGATAAACCCAGCCGATTAACACACTTTTTTGAAATAAAATTAGATTGAGAGGCACAATCCAAAATAGCGCGAACCTTTTGATAGTTTCCACGAGAATCTAAAACATCGATTTGCAATGTACCGAGTAATACTGTATTTGAACTAATTTTATTCGTATTTGTATTATTGGTTATTTTTTGCGAGTCTGAAAATGTTGCTAAAGATGCGACCGGCGGATTTTGAACAGGGACGGATTCGGAAATATTTGCGGTAGGTAAAACAATTTGTTGCGTTTGACGATTAGAGTTATGATTATTTGATTGAAAATTTAATGCGGGGGAGATAGTTTGTAGCGGAGGTAGTAAATTTGGAGGACGCGGAATATGGTGACTATTTTGACCATTCAAGTGTAAAAGCGAATGATGGCGGGCCTTACAAAAACGACAAGTAAAAGTTGAGTTGCATTTTGCGGAAATATGAGAAGAGCTTAAACAATTAAAACACCATTTATTTTGTTTTATTAAAGAAAAACGTTCCTGCGGACTCTTTGCAATAAAATTAGAACACTTATAAATATTGTGATTTGAGGAACAAAGCGGACATTTTCGAGGGTTTTCTGCGGTATTTGATAACAGTGAATACAATTGAGGACGTTGTTGCGGCTGTTTTCTAGAATCTTTTTTATGGTTTGTAGAGAAGGCTATACTATCATAGGCAACACATTGTTTATTTAAAAAGTCAATAAGACCTTTAAATGTTGGCAAAGCGGATGAACCATGATTCATTTCAAAACGCGACAAAGTGACGGAATCAAGTCGTTTTAATAGCATATTAACTAAAATAAAGTCCCAGTGATCGGTAGGATATTTGAGGTTTGATAGAGCGGCAATATTTTCAGTAAAAATATCAATTAATCGTCGGAGGACATGCGGATTTTCTGAAGACAAATGAGGGGCATTTTCTATTTCATTCCAATGCGCAGTTGCAAGAATACGGTCATTTGTATAGCGTTCAACTAAGGCGTTGTATGCTACAAAATAATTAGTGCTAGTTAAAGGTGTGCATTGAATTAATGCCTTGGGGGAACCTTCTAAATAAGAATGTAAATGTGTGAACTTTTCAATATTAGTTAAAGAAGAATTATTATGAATCAAAGCGTCATAAATATCAATAAAGGCTTTAAACTGTTTAATATCACCATTAAATTTATTTATTTTTATTTCTGGTAATTTAACCTTTGGCATAATATTAATATTCTGATTATTAGGATCAGCATTAGTTGCTTTTAATTCATTTTCCAAAATACCTTCAGAGACAGCCTTTACAAAAAAATAGGAAAGCTCAAATTCAGATCGTATTTTATCTTCCAATGGAATTTGATCATCCAGATTAATTATTAAATTCATAATTATACTTTGTTGTTTATTAAATTCCTCATAGATATCAGGTAAATAATTACATCTTTGTTTAAATTGATTATGCAAAGACTTATCAACAGTTGCCTGTTCTGCATAAGTATAAAGCTCTTGTATGCGGTTTATTTCAACTTGACGAAAAACTTTTGCCCTCTTTAGTTTTTCGGCGGCGGCCATTGTAAGAATACTGTACAAAAAATTCAAATGCGGCCCTGTATTTTAGGGATTCAATGTATACAAGAAAGATAATAGCGGTTGCTTAAAAATGCTCAAGTTAGAAAAGGAGATGCGAAGGAGTTGCTTTACTGTGTGTGCGAAAACGTGACTTGCGCGGTTTTTACAATGCTAACACATTTTGAAGTGGGCTAGACGGTTTTTTACAACGGCAAATAAATTTAAAAATGGCGAAATTATGAAGCTAAATCAATTTCAATTTTTACTACAATTTTCTTTTTTATGAAAAAACTAATAAATATCCGGCTCGAAGGACCAAAAATGGAGCGTATTTTTGCTGGTTTGAAAAGAAAAAGGATGATTAATGGACTGTAAAATTAATCTGGCGGATTCAGAAATATTTGTAGTAAAATTAAAAACATTACAATTGAATAAAGGTTGATAAAAGTCGGAAACTCCACTCACCTTGATTGATGTTGCTTCAGTGGTGCTGAAGGGGCCCCTTTTCTTCACTTGAGATGCACGTTTCAGAAACTCACGATTTTTCCCAACATGTGGGTGTTTGACATGGCGGTTAATAGCATTCTCTCGTCCAGTAACAGTGGTGTCAGAATAGCTTGTGGAGTTTATTGTTCATGCGCGGTTATTTAAAATTAGTATTAAGAACGAATAAACTGCAAAACCATTTTTAATCTCTTGACACCAATAATTTTTCCATCAAAAAAAATATGTTTTTTAATTTTATGAAAAACAAAAAAGGAAATTCTAAACAACATTATTCCACAACCTAAATCACCCCACCAGTAGGTCCCAAAATTTGGGACAATATTTAATATTATTACTTACAGGGAGCACTGAAGATGGCTTACTATGCCGAAAGCGAACAGTAATTTTAATGAATTATTTTTTCCCTTCCCCTTCATAAATTTTAGGGCTGTATCAGAAAAGTTATCCAAGAATGAAAACTTCTTTAAATTAAGTATTTTAGTAAAGGATCTGATATTATTAATGGTAGTGGGAGATATAGGGAGGATGTGGTCATCTGTTGTATATCTGGCGAGAATGGCTTCAATATCAATGGGCCTTCTCTATGATCTTGATTTAAATAGCATCTCTAGTGAGTTTTTAAGGTGTCTGTTTTTCGGATTGTAGTACAATCCTCTATAAGGTAGAGAAAATAGGGATTTGCGCTATATTTCACAATATTTATAACAAAAATTAGAGTTTTCTGACCATTGGGAAAGAGGCGAACAAGTTCTATGGAAGCTTATATACCTTTGGTAATAAAAATAATACAGAAATAAAGTTTAACCTATACTTACGATCATTTTTGTCGTCAATCCCATGTCGTATAATTGCGATACGCAGACAAAGCCGCAAAACCACGTTACTTAGCTGTTATTGTAACAAGTTTCAGCACGTTATTAGGCAAACTATATAAGAAAAACATATAAATAATATGCGCACGTATACATATAAAGCTAACGAGTCGTTAGTCGTCTCATTTATTTTAACTTTATAATCAGTTTAATATTTTTTGCTAGACGGATAAAACAGTTTTGTTGAGCTCTGTATGTGGGACACTATTACAAAGACAGAAATAGAAGCAAATCTAATTTATAAACAGTGTAATAAACAGTAAATCCTCACGTAATCTCTGTAAATCCTCAAGACTATTTCTGTGGTTTAACATAATTTCTACATTTCTACACGCTTCACAGTTTTCTCATTTGGACGTAATATTACCTTTGTTATTGTTTAAAGCACCAGCATGAATACTTGCAAACGCATAAGCTTGCAAATAAACGTGATACCTTCGTCACAGTGTGTGCTTTTTAGAAGAGATTTATCACATCCGTGTCGTTGTTGTTATGCTGTCCCCTTCTCCAGGCAGATATTTATTATTCTCTCGAATGTGAATTACCGTTGCAAAATGAGTAAGTGGATTTTGTGGAATAAATATAATAATTTATTAAAAAAATTACTCGAATGTAATAAAAATTAAATTCGAAGATTCTATATCTGATATAGATTCTAAAAAATGTATAGTGGCTGGCGAAATTACGCTCAAAATAGGAAACACCCTTTTGTTAATTTAATAAATTTGGCTTCATGACATTATTTTTTTTTAAATTAAAATTTGTCAACCAATAATCTCTAAAGCTACAAGTAACTGTTCATTTTTGGAGACATTGATATTTTATTTATAGTTAGCGCTGCCTAGCGGGACTCCTGTTATTGTGACGAATGTCTTTACAGGTGATTTCTTCTTAACATTTTTTACTTATTTCTATAACACACAGATGGCACGGAGTGCCACATCTTAGCGGTGTGTAACGTGTGTTCCACCAAGTGCTGCATAAGCAGCTTTGAGTTCTCTTTTCTTTCGTCGGATCCTAGCTGTACTGATAAGCCATGATATGGCGAAACGCGTCTAGGGATGGATCTGACGAAATGAAAGGAAATTCTTCTTCTGAAAAAAAAACGTTATTCTTATAATAGAAAGATTAGTTAGAGGCAAGCGGAAAAGTGGTGCATCTGTATTTTGCAATACAATACACAGGGACGCCAAAACAATGGGTTCCCTGTGCACAGGTAGACAATGACAGCCACTTCGTCCTTATTAGAACTCTACGAAAAGCCATAACCTGAATAACAACTCCAGAAACAGCGAAAGCGCGTTTTCAAAACTTACTTAAGAATAAAATAAGTAGTGAAAATGCCGCATTGCCATCTGTAGGGAATAGAACTATAAATAACTAAAAACTACCAAGACATGGTAGGCTATACATCTAGTATAGGAAACTGCATTTTGCGGTTCACTATAACAGCCTGCAATTCGCAGTTTCAGAAATAGATCACATCGAAGTACCCACTAGGGTGCGACGCTATCCGTAGTACCTCCAGAACTTCTACTATTTATTTTACACGGCTTGTAAACGGTATTTTATTAATAAGTTTATAGTAGGAATATTTTTTATTATAAGTATGTTATTAAAATAAATAGCTCAATATTCTTACTCAGCAACTTTGTTAAAGCAACTTTTTAAGCTTTATACTATCATCTTTTTGGAATTTCGGTACAATGTTTCCTTTTTGTGGAACGGTAAATAACTTTAATTTTTTAAATACGGACCTGCATTTTTCAATTAATTTTTTGACATCGCTTTAAGCCCTAAATTCAACTATGTATGACACTTAATAATTTATAGGCGTTTTGATGTTATCATTACATCCTCAGGAGTTTAATTTGAAATTTAAACCTTATGTTAGATGTTCAAACAAGTGTCCTACCTCTTGAATGCGTTTTTGAGTAAGCCTTCGCAATTTAAATATCGCCCGTTGAACATGAAAAGATGACTACTCACTACATTTGTCAACATAATTAAGCCAAATAATCAAGTATAAAGTTTCCGTCATAGCTACCTTTGATTTCTTTAGAGAGAACCATGAGGGGCAAGGGCCTGTCGACATATTAAGCACCAGTTCCCGCAGATCACCGAAGTTAAGCTGTGTCGAGCGCGGTTAATACTTGGGCGGGTGACCGCTTGGGAACACGGCTTGCTCTTGCCTCAGGGAAGAGTGTAAAATGATTCGACACCTAGCCATCCTATTCACGCCGGACAGGCCGGATGAGATCGGATATCTCGTAGGATGAAGGTGCCGTTTCACACTCCCCAGTCGGTAGATCACATTTGTGGTCGATGACCGGTTTAAGATGGCCTACTTAGTCGGCGAACCGTAAAAAAAAAGAAAAAAAGAGAGACCCATGATGAGCATCCAATTTGGGAAACCCTGTACTTATTTACGACGTCTCCCTAAATAATCTTTAGTTGGGTGTAATTTATAAAAACGCTTTTATTTGTTTTTTCTGTTACCCGCACAATAATATACTACCAATTTTATCATTTATGAACGAATTTGAAACATTTAAATTATTTTTATCGCACAAACTATGATGGATTGGCCTGTTATTAGTATATGAAATAAACTCAACATTGCGTTAGGAAAACATACATCTCTTATTCAATATTTTGAGTGTTTTGTGTAAATGGGTTTTGAATTATTTATGCTTTCAATTTAACCAACGAGCCGGAAAAACAAATAAAAAAACGTCATTTTTCGAAACTTATGTTACCTGAAAAACAAACAAAAACAGTTAATTTTTACAACAAGAGGATAAGCAAACAATCAATAAATTAAAATAACAGAATAACAAATTAAAACTCTTTTATCTGTCATTCAACAAACATAATATAATAGCAACTGTGAGTGGATACAGTTTATGGTACGAGCCGTAGTCGTAGCCATTATAAGCGAGTTAAATATAACACTTTGTCCACGACTATGATAGAATTGTAGCTAGATTTTTTTTGCATCCACATAAATTGTAAATATTAGTTAGTTATAGATTTCTTACCTTTGTTGCCAGATAATTATCGCCAGACCAGAAGCCTCCTTAATAACTTTATTTAGGCTGCGGCAGCTCTAAATAAAAATATTAACTTTAACGGATATAATTATCTTTAAGCCAATCAATCACTATAAATTTATTATTTACTTTATTACTTTCAAAGTTGTATTTGGCCCTTTGGGTCCTTTAAATTATTGCTCCATCAAGTTGTAATTTTTATTGTTGTCCTCGCTCGTCCTTCTTAAAATTTCTCTATAAAATTCTAATTTTTGTGCCGTCCTTATTTCTCCTTCTTTAAATTTCCCTATCAAGTTTAAATTTTGTTGTTGTCCTCGCGCATCCTCCTTTAAATTTCCCTATAAAGCTGTAATTGTTTTGCCGCCCTTGCTTATCCTTCTTTAATTTTCTCTATAACGTTGTAATTTTTTTGTCACTTTCGTTTAGCCTCCTCCAAATTTTTCCATCAAGTTTTAAATTTTTTGTTGTCATCGCGCGTCCTTCTACTTTCTCTATAAAATTGTAATTAGCTCATCCTACTTTAAATTTCTTCGTTAAGTAATTATTATTTTAAAATCAAGAGTGTCTAACAACGACACAGATGTCGCTCCGTGCAATATCCTACTGGTGTGTCCCACCAAATACTGCTCAAGCAGTTTCGAGTTGTTTCTTTCTTTCGTCGTATCTAAAAGATAGCCCACTACTAGAACATTTTATTTTATGGAGGTCCTTGAGACATTGTTTCTACTTAGTCTTCCTATTAGGGATGGCGCCACAGTCACAATGATAGTTTTCGTCAACTGCTGCTCGACAATCATATTATTTAGTTTCATTCTTCCGATAAGATGTGTCGCTGCTTTCGTATTTCTGTTCTGGTGAAAAACTGTTTAGTTTTATGATGGCGACCAGTGATGCCATATTTGAAGAATTTTCTTCAATATGCAGAATTTTAGAAACAAAAAAGTTAATGAAGGAAAGAAGATTTTACGAAAATTACTATAATATGAAGAATTTTTCAATTTTCCATATATTTTTTAAAAATATACAATTTCTTGGATATTATCTCTTAGTTCAACCATACAAATATTTGAATTTACACATTTCGTATATTTTTATAGTTTTTTAGGGGATAATTGGGTACCTTTTTTTTAGAGTCAACGAGGAGAAGTTATTGCCCGATTACAATTGTATCTTTAAATCAAAGAAAATCGCTACAAATAAGCTCCCAACACTGATGGCAACCACTTAATGGCGATGTTGTGTAGAAGACACACCACTCCGCACAAATGGAAACGTTGAGAAATGTGAGATGTCGAGATGTGTATTTAGTGAGACAATTAGTTTTTAAAAATATATTTGTTAAAAATGTGTATTTGTTTTTGGTGAGAAAAAGGTTTATAAGATTTAATTGTGTGTTCAGAATTGTGAAGACAAGTACAGCATTATTATTATTATTATTATTATTATTATTATTATTATTATTATTATTATTATTATTATTATTCTCAATGTTAGTTTTCACAGCTTTTTGTTGGTATTGCTGGTATTATTTACAGTACAGAGAAGAAATTCATCTTAACCTGTACTGTTTAGGAACTTCCGTACTATATGGCATGTTTGGAGGATGACGCTTTTCTGGATTAGTTGGTATAAATAACCTGATAGGCCCAGTTTTTCCCAGTTGGGCTTGAAATTTTTCGTCATAGCTCCCTCCACCGATATTATGATCGGAATTATGTCGATTTTATCTATTTTATTTTATTATTATTATTATTATTATTATTATTATTATTATTATTATTATTATTATTATTATTATTATTATTATTATTATTATTATTATTATTATTATTATTATTATTATTATTATTATTATTATTAATATTATTATTATTATTATTAATATTATTATTATTATTATGTTCTCAACTTCTCAATGTTAGTTTTCACAGCTTTTTGTTGGTATTGCTGGTATTATTTACAGTACAGAGAAGAAATTCATCTTAACCTGTACTGTTTAGAAACTTCCGTACTATATGGCAAGTTTGGAGGATGACGCTTTTCTGAATTAGTTGGTATAAATAACCTGAAAGGCCCAGTTTTTCCAAGTTGGGCTTGAAATTTTTCGTCATAGCTCCCTCCACCGATATTATGATCGGAATTATGTCGGATTTTATCTAGCTTTCATATATTTTTTATCTCTATAGCCAAATTCGAGTAAGTACTTGGTCTTCTTCTCCGATTCGGTTTTAGAGAGGTTGTGTGTTAGTGGGTAACCTATATCGATTATGAAAGCTTTCTTGGTGTTTTTTTCGATGAGAAGAATATCCGGAAGGTTGTGGTCTACTGTTCTATCCGTTATTATTGGCCTGTCCTAGTATAAGAGATATTCAGGGGATTCAAGGACTGGCTCGGGTGAGTATTGGTAGTATGGTGGGAGGTTTTCCCTTAGCCCTAGTTTATGGGCCAGTTCCTTGTGGATGATCTTTGCCACCTGATTATGTCTCCCCAGGTAAGCATTGGGGGCCATAGCACCACAACCCGCCGTGATATGTTCTATCGTTTCTCCGGGGCAATTGCATTTTCTGCACACATCTTCTACATTTCTCTTCAAGATGACATTTTCATAGTTTCGAGTTCGAATGACACGGTCTTGGATAGAGATTATAAAACCTTCTGTTTCAGCGTGGAGCTGCCTTTTCTCTAACCAATTCAATGACATTTCTCTATCTATGAGTGGATTTTGGAGTGCAGTAGGGTATTTGCCGTGTAGAGCTTTCTCTTGCCAAGTTACAAGCTGTTGACTTGGCGGCGCGCGGATGATGTTAGGTAATCCGTTTTGCTTTAAGTTAAGGGCTGTATATCCAGCATCTGCTGCTACCACTTTTTTAAGAATTTCTCCAATCGATTCTTGGAAGTATTTTCTCATAGAGGTCTCTTGCAACTTGCATAAGTTATATATATTAATGAGACCTCTTCCTCCCTCCTTTCGTTTTAGGTAGATTCTTTCAAGTGCAGAGCGTGGGTGGTGGAATCTGAATTTTGTTAGCAGCCTGCGCGTAAGCCTATCTAGTTCGTGCAAATCCGTGTCTGAATAGGATTCCGAATGAGTAGGTAAGTATTGGTATTGCCCGGGTGTTGATGGCAGTAGTAAGGTTACCAGCATTTAGGTGAGTATTAAAAAGCTTTGTTAGTCTGCTTTTGTTTTTGTTTTTAAACTCCCTTTTTAGGCTTGTGTGGTTTATTTGTTGGTTTTGGGAGATGCCTAAGTATTTATATGTTTTGTCCTCATCTAGTATATCTTATTATTATTATTATTATTATTATTATTATTATTATTATTATTATTATTATTATTATTATTATTATTATTATTATTATTATTATTATTATTATTATTATTATTCTTATTATTATTATTATTATTATTATTATTTTTGTTTTGTGTGTTCCTATATTCTATATTTTTCAATAACAACCCTTAATTTATTTAAAATAATTAACTTATAAGTATTTTCAAACTTTGTACATTTATTTTAAAATTCCAATATTGCATCATTGCATTTAAAATAATTTTGCAAAACTTGACAATAGTAAAATGTCTCTAAACGCCGAAAAGTATAGAAATAATAATATTCAGTGCATTCGCCATCTTGTGGAGAATAAAGTTAGTTTACCTCCCTATAAGGGGGGGGGGGGGCGCTAATATTTATCATCACTTTATATCGTGGCAGAAATTATTCTAGTAGTGGGCTCTTTTGTGGTCGAATCCTAGCTTTACTAATGCGCCATAATATGGCAAAACGCGTCTATGGATGGATCTGACGAAACAAAGGGAAAATCTTTATCTATTTTATTTTAAAATAATTCATGAGCCTCTTTAAGGGAGTAGGCTTTAAGATACAACTCAACACAGCAAATAACGTTACATACTTAAAACCTCAATCTTAACGCTATTAAAATATTACTCAATTACCGCTATTTAAGGGATTATTCTATGTCGGCATGCCATACATCTTTGTGGAATGATCTACCTGAGGTCGTGTTTCCCAATGAATACAATCTTCAACGTTTCATGACCAACGTTAATCGCTTTTTTCGCACTCGCACCGCTCCCAGAGCGCCTTAAAGGATTTTTCCTACAGTGCAGGTGTTTTATCATAAAAAAAAACTCTTTTGCAATAAAATACACAGGGACGCCAAAACAATGGGTTCCCTATGCACAGGTAGACAATGACGGCCACTTCGTCCTTATTAGAATTCTACGAAAAGCCATAACCTGAATAACAACTCCAGAAACAGCGAAAGCTCGTTTTCAAAACTTACTTAAGAATAAAATAAGTAGCGAAAATGCCGCATTGCCATCTGTAGGGATGAACTCAAATGCAGAAGACAGAGACACCAGACGTGAAATCATAGAACTATAAAAAACTAAAAATTACCAAGACATGGTAGGCTACACATCTAGTATAGGAAACTGCATTTTGTGGTTTACTATAACAGTCTGCAATTTGCAGTTTCAGAAATATAGTTCACATCGAAGTACCAACTAGAGTGCGACGCTATCCGTATAGGCTATTGATGTCCTAAAAAGCAGGGAAGGAACTACAGAGTGTGTGGGTTTTTATTGCATAAATCGTTCAATTGGTTAATCAAAATGAAAAAACCGCAGAGTGCTATTAAATGAGAGGGGGGAAACTGGAGATAGGGGGAAAATACAACCCTTACGGTTTTATGAGTATATCTCAAAAACGAAGCAAAATTTGTGGGTACCATAGGTATAGGCTTCACAGAATAGACAGGATATTAAATGTCCTACAGAATGACGTATTAAAAAAGTATCTTTGATGAAGTTTCAATGAGATATGACCGTTTAAACTTTGTCATATTTTCCGGTTTTTATTGAATTTATAACAATAGCATTTTGTTACTTAGTTTTGAAATGTTATATGCAATATTGATCGTATGCTTCCTTTATTAAGATATTGCCCATATATTGTCCATATAAAATATTGACAATAATATTGACTCCCTGAGGCCCGCTTTAGTTTATGTGAAAATATTTGAATATACTGTTAATATCTATAAAGTACAAAAAAAATTATATTTCTTCAATAATATTGTTAAACTGGATTTCAATTTCTTTGTCGACTTCTTGAAAAACATCGTCTTCAGATACCTTTGGTACTTGAGCATTGTCACAATTAACTCTCTCTTTACAGAATATAGAGCAGATAATTTCTAATTTTCTGCAACCACAACTTCCATCTTCCATGACAATCTGTGATGCATCCGCAAGCTACTTTTTTCAGCTAGAAAAATAAATTGTTAAGAAAAAGTAGTTATTAATTTGTTTAAAAAATAAATAAAAATTATATACGTTCATTTTGAATAACCAATTGAACGATTGATGCAATAAAAACCCACACACTCTGTAGTTCCTTATGATATGACATAGTTAATAGCCTAGTAGCAACTCCAGAACTTCTATTATTTATTTTACACGGCTTGTAAACGGTATTTTATTAATTAATTTATAGTATATTATTTTTTATTATAAGTATGTTAATAAAATAAATAGCTCACTCTTCTTACTCAACAACTTTGTTAAAGCAACTTTTTAAGTTTTATACTATCATCTTTTTGGAATTTCGGTACAATGCTTCGTTTTTGTGGAACGGTAATTAACTTTAATTTTTTAAATACGGACCTTCATTTTTCAATTTATTTTTTGACATCTCTTTAAGCCCTAAATTCAACTATGTATGACACTTAATAATTTTTAGGCGTTTTGATGGTATCTTTACATCATCAGGAATTTGATAATTATGTTTAAAAAAATAATTAACTTTATGTTAGATGTTCGAACAAGTTTTCTACCTCTCGAATGCATTTTTGAGTGGGCCTCCGCAATTTAAATATCGCCCGTTGAACATAAAAAGATGACAACTCACTACATTTGTCAACATAATTAAGCCAAACAATCAAGTATAAAGTTTCCGTCATAGCTACCTTTGATTTCTTTAGCTTTATTTCATGCTTTGCTATAATTTATAATAAATCTTAAATTTCAGTTTTTTAGTCAGTGTTGCTCTCGGTGTTGCTTCTGTATTGTAACTTTTTTATTTAAATTTTTGTTTGTTTTCTAATTATCTGCTTTAGAAATTTTATTATTAAAAACTACAATTAAATACGTTATTTTTTATTAATAGTTCAAAAACCGAAACAGATATAAATAGAAATAAATATTATAATATAGTTAATTCATTCTATAACTGTTAAATTCCTCATTCATTTGCATGTTAGTTACATGGTACCTACGCCACTGGTAAAGTAGAAGAAGATAAGAACCGGCAAATGCTAACAGTGATTTTATTTGCACCTTATCTCTTTCAAGGACTAAAGTGATAATTAACTAAAAAGTGCTAAAGAAGACTTGCATCGAACTATATCTCTTAATATTTTTATGAGTATGTTTTATTTTAAAGTTTATCATTTAGTTGATGTCTTACATGTAATAATATTAACATTTAATCTTTTCTACAGGAAATTATCCTATGTTGAAAAAGCATTAATTCACTTTTTATCAATTTATAATATTATAAATATGAGTGAAGTAATACAGTATTCAGTAAAACGCGTACACGTTAGTTGCTTTATACTTTGTATCACTTTGACCAATATATTTGTTCCAAAGAAGCCCGTATAGTTTCTTTGGCAGTATTTTGGCATCAAAAATCAACGCAGAAGTTTCCACGAACCATCGCTGTTAGAAACTTGCGTAACTTGTTGAATTTGGTAAGTACCCGACACCAGAGCCGTATTTATTCAAAAGTAATTTTCAAATTTTGAATTATGTAGAGATTACATCAAAAAACGTTTAAAGTTAATAAGTGTAATGTGTTGAATGCATGGCTTAAAGAGCTTTCAAAAAACAAACTAAAATGGGGTGGTTTGTATTTAAACAATTCCACAAAAACGAAATGATGTAGCGAGATTCGAAGAACACGGTAGTATAAAATTAAAAAAGTTGTTTTAACAATGTTATAGGTATTTGAATAATAGAAGAGTTTTGGACTTGCATGCCTTTATTTGTTTTAAATCATAACGTTTCAACAAGTAAGTATCTCCAGTTGTCTTCAGGTGAATACTAGATATGCTTACCAGTTGAAACTTTATGATTTAAAACAAATAAAGGCAATACAACTACAAAACTTTTCTATCATTCAAGAAACATCATTGTCTCCAACCTTCAAATGCTATATTTGTTTTTTGTAAAATAATTCAGATAAATTTTTAAAAAACTCAAAAATTTAGTTTTTCCCAATTATTTCAAAAAGTAGAAAAGAATGCTTAAATTTGTTTTAACGTTAATACTAGGCACAAAATTCCGCAACTTTGCCACCATTTGATCGATGTATCTTATAGTTTTCATTTCCGATGAGCATCCAATTTGGGACACCCTATACTTATTTACGACGTCTCCCTAAATAATCTTTAGTTGGGTGTAATTTATAAAAACGCTTTTATTTGTTTTTTCTGTTACCCGCACAATAATATACTACCAATTTTATCATTTATGAACGAATTTGAAACATTTAAATTATTTTTATCGCACAAACTATGATGGATTGGCCTGTTATTAGTATATGAAATAAACTCAACATTGCGTTAGGAAAACATACATCTCTTATTCAATATTTTGAGTGTTTTGTGTAAATGGGTTTTGAATTATTTATGCTTTCAATTTAACCAACGAGCCGGAAAAACAAATAAAAAAACGTCATTTTTCGAAACTTATGTTACCTGAAAAACAAACAAAAACAGTTAATTTTTACAACAACAAGAGGATAAGCAAACAATCAATAAATTAAAAAAACAGAATAACAAATTAAACCTCTTCTATCTGTCATTCAACAAACATAATATAATAGCGACTGTGAGTGGATACAGTTTATGGTACGAGCTGTAGTCGTAGCCATTATAAGCGAGTTAAATATAATACTTTGTCCACGACTATGATAGAATTGTAGCTAGATTTTTTTTGCATCCACATAAATTGGAAATATTAGTTTATAGATTTCTTACCTTTGTTGCCAGATAATTATCGCCAGACCAAAAGCCTCCATAATAACTTTATTTAGGCTTTCTACACTGATGGTTTTTTAGGAATGAAAATTGAGTCGCGACGGTGCGGCAGCTCTAAATAAAAATATTAACTTTAACGGATATAATTATCTTTAAGCCAATCAATCACTATAAATTTATTATTTACTTTATTAGATTGAAATTTTATTGTTCTAATGGACATTTGGCCCTTCGGGTCCTTTAAATTATTGCTCCATCAAGTTGTAATTTTTGTTGTTGTCATCGCCCGTCCTTCTTAAAATTTCTCTATACAGTTCTAATTTTTGTGCCGTCCTTAGTTATCCGCCTTTAAATTTTCCTATCAAGTTTAAATTTTGTTGTCCTCGCGCATCCTCCTTTAAATTTCCCTATAAAGCTGTAATTGTTTTGCCGCCCTTGGTTATCCTTCTTTAAATTTCTCTATAAAGTTGTAATTTTTTTGTCACTTTCGTTTAGCCTCCTCCAAATTTTTCCATCAAGTTTTAAATTTTTTGTTGTCATCGCGCGTCCTTCTACTTTCTCTATAAAATTGTAATTAGCTCATCCTACTTTAAATTTCTCCGTTAAGTAATTATTATTTTAAAATCAAGAGTGTCTAACAACGACACAGATGTCGCTCCGTGCAATATCCTACTGGTGTGTCCCACCAAATACTGCTCAAGCAGTTTCGAGTTGTTCCTTTCTTTCGTCGTATCTACAAGATAGCCCACTACTAGAACATTTTATTTTATGGAGGTCCTTGAGACATTGTTTCTACTTAGTCTTCCTATTAGGGATGGCGCCACAGTCACAATGATAGTTTTCGTCAACTGCTGCTCGATTTAGTTTCATTCTTCCGATAAGATGTGTCGCTGCTTTCGTATTTCTGTTCTGGTGAAAAACTGTTTAGTTTTATGATGGCGACCAGTGATGCCATATTTGAAGAATTTTCTTCAATATGCAGAATTTTAGAAACAAAAAAGTTAATGAAGGAAAGAAGATTTTACGAAAATTACTATAATATGAAGAATTTTTCAATTTTCCATATATTTTTTAAAAATATACAATTTCTTGGATATTATCTCTTAGTTCAACCATACAAATATTTGAATTTACACATTTCGTATATTTTTATAGTTTTTTAGGGGATAATTGGGTACCTTTTTTTTAGAGTCAACGAGGAGAAGTTATTGCCCGATTACAATTGTATCTTTCAAGGATTATGAAGATTTTTTTAGGTTAAATCAAAGAAAATCGCTACAAATAAGCTCCCAACACTGATGGCAACCACTTAATGGCGATGTTGTGTAGAAGACACACCACTCCGCACAAATGGAAACGTTGAGAAATGTGAGATGTCGAGATGTGTATTTAGTGAGACAATTAGTTTTTAAAAATATATTTGTTAAAAATGTGTATTTGTTTTTGGTGAGAAAAAGGTTTATAAGATTTAATTGTGTGTTCAGAATAATTGTGAAGACAAGTACAGCATTATTATTATTATTATTATTATTATTATTATTATTATTATTATTATTATTATTATTCTCAATGTTAGTTTTCACAGCTTTTTGTTGGTATTGCTGGTATTATTTATAGTACAGAGAAGAAATTCATCTTAACCTGTACTGTTTAGGAACTTCCGTACTATATGGCATGTTTGGAGGATGACGCTTTTCTGGATTAGTTGGTATAAATAACCTGATAGGCCCAGTTTTTCCCAGTTGGGCTTGAAATTTTTCGTCATAGCTCCCTCCACCGATATTATGATCGGAATTATGTCGATTTTATCTATTTTATTTTATTTTATTTTATTATTATTATTATTATTATTATTATTATTATTATTATTATTATTATTATTATTATTATTATTATTATTATTATTATTATTATTATTATTATTATTATTATTAATATTATTATTATTAATATTATTATTATTATTATTATTATTATTATTATGTTCTCAACAGTGATGTAAAATAAATAAGGACTCGTTACAAAGTAAGCGTTACTATGTGATCACTAAAAGTAACGAGTCCTAATGTTATAAAAGACTCGTTACTTTTGGCATTTCGTTACTCTGAATTTTAATCTAACTAAAACTAACTATTCTACCCAGAATTTTACAGCGGGCGGTTTCGTTCGTGGACTTGTTAGCCAAACGGATGACAGACAAAACGTATCATAATTATTTTTCGAGCTGGATTTTGTTTTTACCTCGTCAGGCGGCCGATGGCGTGTCGTTTTGCATGTACAATTGGAGAGATGGCGTATTAATATGTATTTGGTTAATTTGTTGTCGGGAAGCCATGTTGCATGTTGGGTTGAGGAAATACAGGACTGGAAGTTACCATTGAGAGATGAAAGCAATGTTTTTTTTATGTATTTTTAATTTATATTTCTTTTTTAATTTTAACAGGCACTTATTTTATAAACATAATATAAATTGAGTATTCTGTTTCTTAGATTGTATAGCATAAACAAATTGTGTTTAGTCAAGTTCACTTCGCACACTGGTATTTAGAAAATTATAAAATAATAGATCTTCGATTCCTAGAATGAGATGCCCAAAAGCAGAAACGAAGTGTTATTTGTTTATAGTTTGTGTAAATTGAGAACAAGTAAATCTATTTTTTAATCAATACGCCATGTTCTATTCCTATTTCTTGTTATATTGTATGTTTTTATGTGTTTTTTAATCACATATTTGAGAATTGACAATAGTACATAACCTAGATTTAATATATTTATACTACAAAACAAATGAGTATTTGGCCATCGATCAAAGCCATTTTATTTTTAAAAGTAACGATTTACATAAAGTAACGAGTCCTAAGTAACGAGTCCTAATACCCAAAGTAACGAAACGGTCCAAGTCCTCAAAAGTAACGAAAATCTACATCACTGGTTCTCAATGTTAGTTTTCACAGCTTTTTGTTGGTATTGCTGGTATTATTTACAGTACAGAGAAGAAATTCATCTTAACCTGTACTGTTTAGAAACTTCCGTACTATATGGCAAGTTTGAAGGATGACGCTTTTCTGAATTAGTTGGTATAAATAACCTGAAAGGCCCAGTTTTTCCAAGTTGGCCTTGAAATTTTTCGTCATAGCTCCCTCCACCGATATTATGATCGGAATTATGTCGATTTTATCTAGCTTTCATATATTTTTTATCTCTATAGCCAAATTCGAGTAAGTACTTGGTCTTCTTCTCCGATTCGGTTTTAGAGAGGTTGTGTGTTAGTGGGTAACCTATATCGATTATGAAAGCTTTCTTGGTGGTTTTTTCGATGAGAAGAATATCCGGACGGTTGTGGTCTACTGTTCTATCCGTTATTATTGGCCTGTCCCAGTATAAGAGATATTCAGGGGATTCAAGGACTGGCTCGGGTGAGTATTGGTAGTATGGTGGGAGGTTTTCCCTTAGCCCTAGTTTATGGGCCAGTTCCTTGTGGATGATCTTTGCCACCTGATTATGTCTCCCCAGGTAAGCATTGGGGGCCATAGCACCACAACCCGCCGTGATATGTTCTATCGTTTCTCCGGGGCAATTGCATTTTCTGCACACATCTTCTACATTTCTCTTCAAGATGACATTTTCATAGTTTCGAGTTCGAATGACACGGTCTTGGATAGAGATTATAAAACCTTCTGTTTCAGCGTGGAGCTGCCTTTTCTCTAACCAATTCAATAACATTTCTCTATCTATGAGTGGATTTTGGAGTGCAGTAGGGTATTTGCCGTGTAGAGCTTTCTCTTGCCAAGTTACAAGCTGTTGACTTGGCGGCGCGCGGATGATGTTAGGTAATCCGTTTTGCTTTAAGTTAAGGGCTGTATATCCAGCATCTGCTGCTACCACTTTTTTAAGAATTTCTCCAATCGATTCTTGAAGTATTTTCTCATAGAGGTCTCTTGCGACTTGCATAAGTTATATATATTAATGAGACCTCTTCCTCCCTCCTTTCGTTTTAGGTAGATTCTTTCAAGTGCAGAGCGTGGGTGGTGGAATCTGAATTTTGTTAGCAGCCTGCGCGTAAGCCTATCTAGTTCGTGCAAATCCGTGTCTGAATAGGATTCCGAATGAGTAGGTAAGTATTGGTATTGCCCGGGTGTTGATGGCAGTAGTAAGGTTACCAGCATTTAGGTGAGTATTAAAAAGCTTTGTTAGTCTGCTTTTGTATTTGTTTTTAAACTCCCTTTTTAGGCTTGTGTGGTTTATTTGTTGGTTTTGGGAGATGCCTAAGTATTTATATGTTTTGTCCTCATCTAGTATATCTTATTATTATTATTATTATTATTATTATTATTATTATTATTATTATTATTATTATTATTATTATTATTATTATTATTTTTGTTTTGTGTGTACCTATATTATATATTTTTCAATAACAACCCTTAATTTATTTAAAATAATTTAGCAAAACTTGACAATAGTAAAATGTCTCTAAACGCCGAAAAGTATAGAAATAATAATATTCAGTGCATTCGCCATCTTGTGGAGAATAAAGTTAGTTTACCTCCCTATAAGGGGGGAGGGGGGGGGGGGCGCTAATATTTATCATCACTTTATATCGTGGCAGAAATTATTCTAGTAGTGGGCTCTTTTGTGGTCGAATCCTAGCTTTACTAATGAGCCATAATATGGCAAAACGCGTCTATGGATGGATCTGACGAAACAAAGGGAAAATCTTTATCTATTTTATTTTAAAATAATTCATGAGCCTCTTTACGGGAGTAGGCTTTGAGATAAAACTCAACACAGCAAATAACGTTACATACTTAAAACCTCAATCTTAACGCTATTAAAATATTACTCAATTACCGCTATTTAAGGGATTATTCTATGTCGGCATGCCATACTTAAATTTGCCGACCATTGAACTAATGGTTATTGGTTATTGAAATAAACTTTCTAAAATGATGTTACTCAATATGCAGAACCGTGCGAAACCTCTCTTCCTTATTTTGTACATCGAATTTTACTGATTAAGAAATCATCTTACTTGCCAGATTCTCAAGGCGGCTGCAGTGGCGGATCCAGGATTTTGCTGAGGGGGGGAGCGACTAAAAAAAAAGTAACTTATAAAAAAAATAGCGTATGCCGTCTCTAAAAATCTTCTTTCTCCCACAAATTACTTCTAAAAAAAATGCTGACCCTTTAAAAGACCTACAATTTTCAAGGCTCACAGTAAAAAAAATCCATTTGGTAAGGCTCGGGGGGGGGGGGGGGGCGAAACTGCCCCCCCCCCCCCCTAAATCCGTGCCTGGGCGCCTGGACTGTTACTTTGTTAACGTCAGATCACGATCCTTGTTTCATATTCCTCGACACAGAACCGCCATGTTTCAGAAAAGCTTTTTATACTGTTCCGTTAGTATGTACAATAATCTGCCCTTTTGTTCAGACAAAGTATTATTACTTTTAAAAAAAAGTTAAATTCATATTACTGTCGACTCAATCCTAATTATTTTCTAATGTTTTGTATATTTTTTATACTATTATATGTACTTACACTGGTTTACTTGAGCAGGTTTTTAAATCATTAATTTTTTCTTTGCGAGTAAGTTTCTCTAGGGTTAAGTAGCTGATTAATTGATATTTGATTAAATTTGAGCATGTATTGTGTTAAATAATTTGTTTTTTCTTTGTTAAGTCAGGTTTTATACTTTTTTTTTAGCAAATAAGTCTTATTTGGGTTAGTGTAAGAATAGCTGACTCATTGCTGATTCGACTAAACTTGAGTAATTAATTTTTTTTTCTCTTTGTTAAGTTAGGTTTTACACCTTTTTGTTCTTAGCGAGTAAGTCTCACTAGGGTTAAGTTTAAGAATAGCTAACTCATTGCTGAGTCGGCTAAACTTTGCCCTTACTCAGATGCTTCATGCAATTTTTTTTTGTTGTTTAATTTTATTGTAGCAACATAGAACATAAAGTCTATAATCAAAATTATTATTATTATTACTTATTAGTTCGGTTAATTATTACATAGTTATTAAAAATATTAAAAATTGAATAAAATATTAAATGTGTCTATAGCTGATTTTATTCGTCTACAACTGGATTTACCTTAAAAATAAAATGAATACAAAGTCAAATTTAGTGTTTAAATCACCACGCGCCGTATCGCGAGAAATATCCCCTTACAAATTTATAACGTTGGGTGTTTTCGTTTTTGTATAAATGAGTTTGAATTATTTATGCTTTTCATTTCAGCATCTAAGACGGAAACCGAGTCAAAAATAGCATGCCTATCATTCATTTCGAAAAGAACGAAAAAGATCATAAAAATGAATATTTCATTGCAAATAATAATTACAATATTGTGGCTTTAAATAAACAAAAAGGTTAAAACCTCAGCATTTTACGGGCAAACCGTCGCGATGGGAGATTTTTCACTCACAACTTAATTTGAGCATTGATACCATTTACTGAAACCCAATTAAAACTATCGAATTTATTTCAAAATATACAGGGTCCTGCTATTATGCGCCAGGCTTCTATTATAGCTCCTATACGAATTAAGTTAGGAATTTTATTCATATGCAGATTTATACTGTATCATGGGGTGAATTTTAGGAAAATATTTTTTCATATACAGGGTGGCCCAAAAAAGTGTGATAACAAAAAGTGGTATTTTTTCAAATTTTCAACACTCATTATTTTATTACATTTTAAGGTTTGTAGTAGGGTCCTTTATAATTGTCCAAAATTTAATTTATTTTGCTTGGGAAGTTTAAGAGTAATAAATTAAAAACAAAAAAAAAGTTTTACGGTCCTGGAAAAAGAAATAAAAAAACAACTACATTTATTTGATAAATCATGGGATGGATGAGCTTTATGACAAGGGATCTAGAGATATTATGAATCTTATAGTGTTTATCTATATTATACACGGTGTTCATAAAAGGGTTTGAAAAATGACACATTTTAAATTAATTTTTCTTAAGTTTTTCAAATGGAACACCCTATATTATTTAAATATTCAATGTAAAATGCTTAAGCATTTTTTTTATGTATTACATGCATATAAGTTATTTCCAACCGATTTCGAAATAATTGCAAATGGTATAAATTATGTTTAAAAATTAAGTTTATTAAGTTATTTATGCCATCAGTTACGAAATGCCTAATTTTGTGTAACGCGTGAGATTTTTGCGCAACCAACGAAGTGTGTTTCGCAAAAACTCACAAGTTACACAAAATTTCATTTCGTAACGTATTGCATACAAGATTTTTTCTAATTTTGAAGAAAGTAATAAAAAAATAAAATTTAATATAATTGATAAAAATTTGGAAAACATAAATTTAGTTTTTCTAATTTTGACATATAACTGATGACATAAATAGCTATTGTTGCTGTTACTTCATGTTAGTTGTCAGTTTGACATTTTGTAAAAAGGTCTAGACGGAAGTTTTTTAGCGAGAGTGATATATTTTTAGTTTTATTTTTTTTAAATGAGTCATTCAAGTTCTGAAGAGCTACCAAGCGATATTGAAGAGGCAGCAGGTAATGCTCTATTATCAGTAATTCCCAAAAAGTTAAAGGCAGTTTATGATTTGGCATACGAAAAATTTGTTACGTGGTGTGATGAGAAGAAAATTAAACATGTTAATGAGAAAGTTTTACTTGCATATTTCGAGGGTAAGAAAGATCTAAAAGTTTCCACATTATAGACACTTTACTCAATGTTAAGGTCTGGACTAAATCTGAAAAGGAATATTGATATTAAAAAATATACAAATTTGGTAGCATATATTAAAAGGCAAGCGGACGGGTACAGTGCTAAAAAGTCAAAAGTTTTTATTAAAAAAGATTTTGCCAAATTTTTATTGGAAGCTGATGACAAAGAATACTTAATGGCTAAGGTTGCAATGATAATTGGAATGGCAGGAGCATGCAGAAAAGCAGAATTAACTTTTCTTCCAGTTGAAAATGTTATAGACGAAGGAAACCATTTTCGTGTTGATATCCCACCTTCAAAAACAAAAGTTATACGGCAGTATGCAATTACCACTAGAGACATTGAAAATACGAATCTTGTTGAAATATTAAGAAAATATATTAAGTTGCGTCCCCAGATTCTTAAACACAACAGAGTTTTTGTAAAATATGCGAATTGAAAATGTACCAGAAATCCTGTGGGAATTAACACATTTAGCAGTCTGCCAAAAGTGATTGCACAATTTCTTGGTCTTTCAAATCCTGTTCTATATACTGGCCACTGCTTCAGAAGAAGCTCTGCCACTTTCCTAGCAGACAGTGGCGCTGATCTTTTAAAATTAAAGAGGCACGGAGGTTGGAAATCTAGCTCTGTTGCGGAGAGATATGTTAAAAATTCCATGAATAATAAAAAACTTATAGCGCAAGAAATATTTGGTGAAACATCTAATGCAATGTGCGTCGCTTCCCAAATAACAGCAAGTTCGAGCAATGAAAAAAATATGTCGTCGGGAATTAATTTGAATAATTGCAATAATTGTGTTAGCAATATTTATAATAATTAATTAATTTATAATTTATGTTTTTAACTTGTATTATAACAGTTTAATAAATAGAATAATTCTTTTTGTCACTAATTTTGAAATAAATTTTTCGTCACCAATTGCATAAAATTTTACTTCATGCAACTAGTTACAAAAAGTAAGACGTTTCATAATGTCAATCAGTTTTAAAAAGTGTCACTTTATATGTCAAAATTAGAAAAAATACTTTTTTGTCATTTTATAATACACAAATTAATTAATATTTTATTCCAAAGCCTACCATCGTTTAAAGGCATAACCTTTTACTGTAACGAACCATTTCGCTAGTATTTCACCTAAAATATTAAGGGATATTAAGGGATGTAAACATATAATTTCAAGAATGTGTTGAATTGTGCACTTATTCTGCAAAAGGTCGAATGTGAGAAAGATAGACTTATAAGTATTCCAAGTGAATTTCTGTCAATATAAGAATGGCCCCAATCATGAATTGTGTTGCAATTGTTTCTTATTATTTTTCTCTGTAATATCTTATTTAAATAAATTTTTATTATAAGTCCAGTCGTAGCAGAAATATTTTGTACAACTCGAGTGAATTGTCCAAATGGCGCTCGGAAGTTTGAAAACATCGTCCTACGACGTCGTGTTCGGTTAACTTCCTCGTGCGATATTGACATCATATCTACTCTTTCAGTTATATCGAAATAGTTCTAAAAGGAAAATTAACGTAAAGAGAGTTTTTACTTTAAGATATTATGTGTATTGAAATTAATGAAGAAACATTACCAAATTCAAGCTAGATAAAAAACGAAAATTATTTTCAATATGTTTAAAGATAAAAGGTATAAAGTATTTATTGTATTTAAAGAGGCTGAAATTGATATAAAGTATTGTGGTGACGAAAGGGGCACAATTAACTCGCATAACCATAGAGAAGAAAAATAAATGGAAAAGTATGAATGTAAAGAATTCTTCATCTGATCGCTTCACTTTCATTTTCGTTCTGTCGGTCGGTCGGGAAGACAGGTAGATTCTGGATTAACAAAATAAATTAAAACAGACTAACTTAAAGCGCTGACTGGTCGGAAATGAACATATACATTATTTGGATCCGAAAATAGCTTATTGCACTTATTATATCTGATTCTTGTTGCCTGTATTTTGTTTACATGAGAGAGGACGCAGCTAGCGTAGTAAAAACGGTTACGTATTGCAAGCGCAAGGTACCTGGATCGATTCTGGGCAGGTTTGGCTGACTTATTTAGTTCCTTTCAACCAGGCCACTGCACTACGTAGTATTGTGGATGGTACCGTACATACCAACATTCTCAGTGGTAAAAATTACTACAGTTGAAAGGGGTAATAATGTACAACTAGGGAATCCTCGGGCTCTACTGGTATCTTTCGGTTGTTCCTTTGCATGTTCTCGAGTAATCTGTCCAAACCAAGTTACTAAATGATTCAATGCGGGCGATGACCCAAGGAGAAACGAATATCTGATACCAATCTAGAAGAATTGGGGAACGCCTGATGTGGATAGAGTCCCGTGGAGTGACACGTCCAATACTGAGCTTGATGAATTGAGAGAAGATCCTTTAATATTTTTGTTTAGGTTTTGTCCACTACATTAAAGATCTGATTGTGGCTGTTTTGGACAATATTGATTAATTTAATCAACGCCAACGTTTTGATGTAGTCTACACCATGATCAGGTGTAAAGCATTAAGAAACAAAATACTATTTTAACAAATTGTAAAACAAATAATCTGAATCAGTTAACAATCATTGAACAATCACATCAGAATTTAAAATCCTTTAAAATGCATCTTACAGCAGGAAAATGATAAAAAAAGGAAAACATAGCCATGACCGTGGTGTAAACTGTGATGAATTCTTCAAAATTATGTTAAAAAGAATGGCATAATTAATAATATAGGGTAGGTATCTACTCACCTAGATTTATATTCTTACTGTTATATCAATAAAGGGATATAAAACATTATACAGGGTGTGTCAGTAAGGTGTCTGTCTTAGATAGGACGTAAACTATCAAAAATAGGGAAAAAAGTGTAATATAAAAGTTAAAGGGATTTTTAGGATACATAATCTAAAAATATTGTCTAATCTACAGGGTGGTCCTAAAAAGTGGTACTGAATAATAAAAAAGAAAATTAAATGGGACACCCACTATAATTTTCTAGAATATGATTCAATGAAATAAGGACTTTGCGACCCTATTAAAATTTTTGAAGTGAAATGCAACGTTGCCAAGTAATTAATTTTTTTCCGAAATTTTAGTCATTTTAAGGGTATCGTTAAAAAATCATAGCAACCTGTGGATTAACCCTAGGCAAATATAATTTACGTTATAAGTACTTTAAGGTACGATATATTGATCTATAATAATGTGTTTTAAATCTCTTATACAGAGCGTTCATTACAAGTTGGACAACTCGATAGTTTTATAGAACTAACTTAATCATAACTCATATTTTCCTATTTCGATAAAGTTAGTTCGGAAAACTAAACTTTAAACAGTAATAAAGCACAAAATATTAGCGAAATAATTTTGCAATAACAGCTTGTGACAAAGAAAATTATTTATTTTTTGTTCCAAAGCAATCTTGACTAAATTTTTTAATTAGAAATTTCCTTTTTTACCATGATTTAAGACAAATTCTAAAATATTTCAAAAACTATGATACTTAGATATATGACATGTTTAACAAAAAAGTAAGGTTTTCGAAAGATAAATTCTTTTGCCTAAAAAAATTAGGGGGTCCCATTTAAAAAAATTGAAATAAAGCATTTTTAAAACTATCGAGTTGTCCAACTTGTAATGAACGCTCTGTATAAGAGATTTAAAACACATTATTATAGATCAATATATCGTACCCTAAAGTACTTACAACATAAATTATATTTGCTTAGAATTAATCCACAGGTTGCTGTGATTTTTTAACGATACCTTTAAAATTATTAAAATTTCGGAAAAAAATTAATTACTTGGCAACGTTGCATTTCACTTCAAAAGTTTTAATAGGGTTGCAAAGTCCTTATTCCATGAATCATATTCTAGAAAATTATAGTGGGTGTCTCATTTAATTTTCTTTTTTATTATTCAGTACCACTTTTCAGGACCACCCTGTAGATTAGAAAATATTTTTAGATTATGTATCCTAAAAAACCCTTTAACTTTTGTATTACACTTTTTTCCCTATCTTTGATAGTTTAGGTGCTATCTAAGACAGACACCTTACTGACACACCCTGTATAAAAACCAGATACTAGAACAAATATCACCCACAACACCAGATCCTGTAAGTCGCACCATGAAGACTTAATAGGGTGCTTCTTGTTAAGGTCTATCGACAAGAAGTAATACAACAAGGTCGTCAAGATTTTGCCGGAGAATAATGTACCAGTAAAATTGTTGTTTAAAACCCAAGTAAAACTGTTGGTCCCACCTACCTTTTATTTTAGAGATTTTGATGTTTTATGTGCATGCACTGTGATAATGTTTTTTTTTTCTATGGGCATGGACTTATTGTCAATCTACTATAAAGATTGTTTAGATAATCTCTGTAAACAGGTCATCTCAGCTCTAGTACTGACGGGTTTTAATCTAGGTCGTGATCTCGGGGCTCTACGCGAACCGGTCCGACTGTCAGGTTCTGATCGGGTCACTTAATCCAAAAAAGTTCGGGTTTTCGGGCATTTTTTTTCTCTTATTCTTTTGGTTGAAGGGTCGAGTAGTAAAATTCCGGCCTGTGTAGAACCCTAATGCTCACTTTTCAAATCCAATTTTTCAAATTTTAGTTTATTAGCTAAAACCTAATAAAAGCCATAAAAAAGATAAAGGTATAGGTATTCCATTTTATACGCATAGTCGATAAAGAATAACCCTACGTTTTTTTATAAGCCTTTATACCTCTGTAATTTACTGAAAGCTCTGCTGAAAGGCATTTTCGGGCCTTTTAAATTTGGGATATGAAGTCAAAAAGAATATGTAAAGTAATCTATCATTTATATAAACGAATTTAAGAGTTTTATAAAACAGACGGAAAACGTTTTCCATTGCTTTATTTATGATGGATTGGCTGTTTTTTAGAATATCCAACATCAGGATATTGCATTGTGAAATATCCTGAAATTTTTATTATTTTCATACAGAGTGATAAAAATAGGTAAAAAAAACTTTAAAATGTATTCTTAATTAAATTTAATCAAAAAACCTTCTGCAAGTTTGGGCTTACTAGGTAATGATTTCATTAGCAGTGGTGACAAGCGCTATAAAAGCATTTTTCATGTCACGTGGGAGAAAATTAGGCAGAATAAAATTCTACCTGAGATAACTTGATTTACCCACCAGAAAGATGTTGCATGGAACGAGATCTAGCACCGTTGTTGGACACTCGCAATTTGTCTTTATTTTAACTTGATTTACGTCTGCCCTATAAAAAATTTTTTAGAGTGGGCATAGGATCAGCTATACTTCTTCGATCAAAAGTAACTTCTTAAGAGAAGACCCCCCCCCCCCCCCCCAAATAAAAGTGATCTCTACCCCAATCAAAAGTGACTTCTAAAAAAAACCTGTTTTCCTCCATAAAACTTTTCTCCGCGTATCTCCTTCCAGTACTCTATGCGCTGGACATAATTCATTAATAATTAATCACCTACACGCAATTTTGGGTGGACATCCTTAGTTTTAGGGTGGGCCGGGGCCCATTGTGCCCTGCCCACTCCTGGTGCCGTCCTTGCCACTACTCTAAATTTCTCAAATAATGTAGATTTACAAAAAATATTTATGACTAAAATTTTGTATGATTAATGATTGATTAAGAAATAAAGTTAAGAATTAGTTATTTTAAATTACTAGTGTTTTTCAAAAGTATTTTAGATTTTTTGACATCCACCGTGGAGCCATATGGAGTACAGAGACCCCAACTTGTTCCCAGCACCATTTCAGGTGCATATAAAAGAATTTCACAGTAAAAATACAACCGTGAGACTATAGATCGAAATACTTCAATGGTCTAAATTTTAAACCCCTGCATTATCATTTTACGGCTTTTTAGAATTTTCTCTATCATGATAATAAACATACTTTGTATTATAAACAACTATCTTACTTTAAATTTTTAACAGTTTATTATGAAAGTGCTTTTAAAATTTGCAAATTTCAAGAGTCTATTCCAGCAACAGCGCTTCTTAGGAGGCTAATTCGAAACTTCAATAATAAACCATCTTCCTTCATTTTATGATGATGATGATGATATGCTATTGCTATTTCAATGGAATTAACAAACAGGTAATTTGCCAATCACAAAAGTGACGAGTAACTTATGCCTGAACTGGTCCACCAATAAAATATAGTATCCGTTACTAAATTTGTTCTTAAGGCTAATTTAAATAACTTTTCTTGTAACGGAAACTAAGATTTTGGTATGGTATACTAGGCCATTATTTAGAGTGTACCGGGTGGTCAAGTAAGAATGACTGCCGGCCATATCTCAGAAACTAGTAATCGTACAGCAACCGGGTACATTTTTTTCCTACACAATTTTTCCGATCTAGTAAAATAAAGTGGTGGGGGGGATTAATTCTTTTCTAAAAATACGCCACGATTACTCCGGTTTGGTATAACCGATTTGAACAAACTTAGTAAGAGAGCTTTATTTACCCTATAAACTGCGTTTTTGTTTTTTTATCCTTGAGTTTTGCCGTCGCCGCTAGATGGCGTTAACTGAAATATAAGCAAATATTAAGCTTTTTCTCGAAAAAGTTAAATGCAATGATAAGTTTGTTTTATCATGGTATAATAAAGAAATAAATCCTTAACATTTCGGTAAAGAACACAAATATGTAACTTTTTTACAACCGGAGTTATTAAGAAAATTAATTACATTATACGATTTTTTTCTTTTTATGGGCGTTTCAATTTTATTTATAGAATAATTTTACCACACATTAATAATAAATAATTAAAAAGTTGCGAAGAATCGATGACTGTTTTTAAATTACAAAATTTTTAAAACGCTTATATTTTTAATTTTCAAAATATAATACTTACTTAAATTACGATTTACTATAATAACCTCAATTAATAATCACACATCTTCTATGAGCCTACGAAAAACCATACCTGTATAATGCCTTCTTTCAGGAAACTGGATGGCATAAACCCTGGAGCAACTCTTGAGTTTCGCATGCATTCGAAATACACGGCAATAATATCGAATGCCACTTCATTCATTAAACGCATCTTAGTTCATTCATTAAACGCATCTTAGTAAAAAAAGTTTTTTAAAACACCAAAGCACATTTAAGTGAAAAACTGACTGAAATCATTCATTATTTAGACAACACGTCATTTTAACCCGATTCATTTTTTTTATGATTTTAAAGCTTACTCTTTTTATTTTAATGGTGTATTTTTGGAATAACTTATAATTTACCTTAAACAGAAACTAACGAAATGGTGTACCTAAATATTTTTATTATATTTTTCAAATTTTAACATAGTGTAACTCAACATTTTTTAATTGCATACAAAACAACGCATATAAAACAAAATAATTCATACATATATTTTTAACTTTTTATTTATTATTAATGTGTGGTAAAATTATTCCATAGTTAAAATAAAAAATAAAATAAACGTATAATGTAATTAAAAACTCCGGTTGTAAAAAAGTTACAAATTTGTGTTTTTACCGAAATGTTAAGGATTTATATCTATATTATACCATCTAAAACAAACTTATCATTGCATTTAACTTTTTCGAGAAAAAGCTTAATATTTGCTTATATTTTAGTTAACGCCATCTAGCGGCGACGGCAAATGTCAAGGATAAAAAACAGCTTAGTTTATGGGGTAAATAAAGCTCTCTTAAAAGACTAAATTTGTTCAAATCGGTTATGCCAAACCGGAGTAATCGTGGTGTATTTTTAGAAAAAAATTAAAATCCCCCACCACTTTATTTTACTTGATCGGAAAAATTGTATAGGAAAACAAGTATTAGGAAATATGTAAGGATTAATATACAGATATTTTTTATACCTCTCAATGATGAAAATCCTAATTTTAACCTTGGTCATGGCTGGTACGCCCCCTGGCGAATATTTTGCAAACTCTAAAATAATTTCCAGTATTTTCTCTTGGGCACTTTTATCATAAAAAAATTTACCCGAATGCTGTACGATTACTAGTTTCTGAGATATGGCTGGCAGTAATTCTTACTTGACCACCCGGTACACATGTCAATAAGTACAACTTTTTGTTTTACATTATTAATTTAGATATGTAAAAATGGGTACGTCTATGGTTCAAATACAAACGTTTCAGCCTTAGTGATGACCCTTTTTTTACGTCTATTATGGTCACTTTATTATGAGTTTTTTCTGAACATAACAGTTCCTTGTGTTTCTTGAATAATACTTCGGCCAAATATTTAAATAATTTTTATAGAGTGAATATTTCAAAAATTACTAACTAATATTGTTGTGCTTTTATTAAATAAAAATATTATTATTATTTAGATGCTCGAGTATTGAAAACATAAACCAATATTTATTCGTAAGCATTTAATTATGTTTGAATAAACTTTGCAAATCATCTTTATTTGTTTTCAGTACCCCATTATTAAAAATAAATATTTGAATTTAAAAGAGATTCAAAGTGGGTTATCTGTATTCCTACGGGATTTTCTAAAATATTAGATGCTGTTTTTGTTTTAAATAATGCATTTGGACTGGAATGTTGACATACCTTTTGTGTTCTTAACGAGAAAAATCAAATTTAAAAACTTCGACAATAGAAAATACATATTATAAAGAGTGTGGCAGATACAAGGGCGAGGTAATGTTAACAGAGGCGTGCACTCAAAAAATAGTTTATGAAATTACAAAAAATTTAATAGTAGCTCTAAAAGCAGGAAATTTCTTGTAAACTCACAAAAAATGTGTGACGAATATATAAATCTTATTTTGTACAACATGTAAATTTGGTTTCTTTGTTATTGACCGCTGAACCGCTGTGATTGGTCAGTTTCATATCCTAACTTGGAGGGATATGAAATCATATTCGTTTATAACCGGAATATTCCACTTTTCTAATCACTTTAGTGTAAAGGAAAGCTAATTACAAAAAAATCAAATTAACGTAAAAGTGTCACATGACATATCAAAATAATACTGCGGTGAAAACACAACTAGGAGACAATTTTATCTAAATATTTTGATTCCTTAAATTTATAAAAACACAAATTTTGTGTAATTATTTAATATTAAAAACTAACAAACTTTTTCTTATAAAACTTATGGTACAATTTATTGTGTTTTGACATGGAATCTTTGATTTTATCTTTTTTTAAATATACATTAATAATGCAAGTCATCAGTAGAAAGTATCCAATGGCAGGCCTTATAAATTATAATTCTAGCTATATCAATCCAGCCCAAACAGTTATATTAAAAATTATAGGTTAATCTCTAGAAAAAGTAATAATATTGACTAATAATGAAAACAGGATGTTTCATTAATTTATGTAATTCGAAAAGAGTGTCCTTTGGAATCGGACTGTTTTAGCATTTTAACAACAAAGATATTCATTTTTAGGCACGTATTTTATAATTATTTGTAATTTTTACTGCACCGAAAACCAACTAAGCCTTATTAAAACTACTTCTAATTACCAAAATAAGAATTAATTTATTAATATACTTATATAAACAAAATAATGAAAATAAATAATAAAAATTTAACACCGGTTTCTAAATAACATAGTATTAAAATCTGTGATTAAAGTTTAATCCAAATCTTTTGTCAGTAGTCTGACTGCCACCATATCCTCCATAATGCTGGCTTACGCCACCTCCGGCATTTAAAGTAGATTCTCCTAAACGATTTTTGCTGGACCACACGGGAACCATTGCATCAACGCTGACATCATGACCATAACCTTTTCCATGAGTGTATCCAATGCTTCCACCAGATCCTGAAATAATCAAAAGGCTCAATGATTGATTATTGAAAAAAAAGGGATAATGCTATATAAACAAAATCTTATTTCATCGTTAAATTAATCCTCATTTTTAAATATTTTATTTAATAATCTCTTTCTAAACAATATTGCACACTGTAGAACAAACCCTCTAAACACCTCTATTAAGAATTTTTGGTTCAATATCTAACACAACAGCTCCTAATATGAAGTTAAACCAGTAGGAAAATAAACTATCTAAATTAGTAGGAAAATACTGTATATTTAAGAATTATATTATGAAATCAACCGTTCGTCGTCACTGATTCAGTCGTTTAATTTTACCATTTTAAAATTAATTCTTATAATATCTAATCTGTACATGAACTTACCGTTTGGGTTTTGAACTCCTACAAGTCCACTTTGAACATTTTTAGTCGCAAATCCTCCTCCAAAGCCTTGTGGTGCTTGTCTGTAAAAAAGAACATGAATTGTTTTGTATAAAATCTCGGGGTTATTATGATATTACCTAGAGTTTTTAGTTTTTTAAATATTGCAAAAAATTGTAGAATAAGTTATTATATAAATTTAAAAATATATATAATTCTTTGAAACAGGTTTTAACACTATTCCCAAAAAAATATTCGAAATTTCTTGGAGGTACAAAATTTAACAAAAAGAAATGTGAATGTAATCGTCCAGAAATATAAGTATAAACAATTACATAAAATATTAAATTCTAATTAATATTCATTAAGTAAGTTTTTCTTCATAATCACGATCTAATGTACTTTTTTACGCAGCAACAAAATACATTATGTGATCAATTTCTTACACTGCAAAAACATCAAATAAGTTTACAGCAATAATAATTTAGGACACTTTACAGTAACTTTTGAATGAATTTACAGAATTATTTGATTATTTTTTAGGTTTTTGATAGATCTAAGCCCATTTTACATTTAGAGATGGAAAATAGCATGATAATAATTAATGAATGAATCAGTTAAATTAGGGAAGATTACGTACATTTCACCACAAAAGTTGCTGTTAATTTACAACAAAATTTCGGAAGTTTCACTATTGCTAGCTTATTTTACTTTTGAGGTCTAAATATACCACATTTTACTGGTATTAAATCACCTACAATAATTGCATTAATTTTATTTATATATTCGTATTGTATTAATTTATAAAATTGAAACAATACATAATTTCTTTTTTCTTAGGTAATGCTATGAAAATTATATATTAAAATAAATAAAAATTATAAAAATTGTTAAACAAAATCAACTTTGTTTGTCAGTTTTAGTAAAGTTAAGCATTCCTTTATAAATTTAATATAAATTAATTATTATTTCTTTGTTTAAATTTTTTTTGTTCCTTTAAATTAAGTAGGTACAAAAGAATTATTAACAATAATAACAGATTGCATCTTACCTTCTCTCTCGACTAAGCTGACTAGTTACTGGAGTTAAATAATACTGCTGTCCTTCTTCATCTTGAAACATTAAAGATGGAAGGGCACTAGCAATGGATAGAGTAGCTACTAGAAGAACAATAACAGACTGCATTTTAAAACTTAAGAAATTTAAGTATTTAATTATTATTTAAGTTATGCGTTTAGATAGATACGAACTATATTTTTGAATGATACATTAAACCAATTTAAAGTTTATTTTATAGTATTTCTTCTTATCTTCTTACTGTAATTTACCATCTAAGAAAACCCCCGTAAATGTTATTTCCTTTTGGAATTTGGATTAGGAACGCTTGCACGAGTGCAATATTTTAATAAATATCTTTTAAGAAATTAGTATCTACTATTGTCAGATAATTTTAATTTTGGAAAAATCGTGTAATGTTAATCTAAAAATTACTGGATATGATTATTTTTGTGTATATTTGAAAGTTGGAGAATATGAACGGCGAAGAGTTTTTGACTTGCATTGTCTTTATTTATTTTGAATCACAACGTTTCAACTAGTAAGTTTATCCAGTCACCTTCCAGGTGAATATTGCCTCACCTGAAGAGGACTGGAGATACTTACCAGCAGGGGCGGCTCGTCAACAAGTGCTCTCGTGCGCGCGCACTGCCTAAGAAAGTCAAGCACCAGCAAAAATAAAATTTATACTTATTTAAAAAAATATTTAGGTAACTGAAATAAAGAACCAACTTGTATAATATAACAATGGCGAAGGCGTAAGACTTCAAGCGCGACCGAGCGCGTGAGCAGACTCACCGGCTGTGTGCTGTGACTGCTGTGGTCTGTGGTGTGTATTCGTTCGGCGCTCTTATGGATGGATTTTCGTGCCATTTTCCTTATGCGGATTGATCGGGAATATTCGGTTAATCGCCCGATGAGAGGGCGTCGCCGGGCGCTTTCTGAATACACACTTCAATCATTTAATATGATTGTTTTATGAGTTTTTGACGCGATTAGATAAGTTTGGAGTTTATTGACGGTGTTGTGGATGTTTTTGTGTTGTTTTTAAATTAATAATGGCTAGTAGTTTGGATTGTGTCACACGAAGTGATATAGTTATGGACCAAAATTCTGTAGAGGACATATTATAGATAAATTTTCGACATTCGATTTCCAAAGGAAAATTGACATAAAAAGGTTAGGAAGGCCTACGCCGGATTTAAATTTAAATCAAACTTGTCAAAAGAAAAAAGAAGGTCGATCTTTTATTAGACATTTTAATATTGACATTTACAAAAAAAAAAAATGGATATGTGGGTGGTGGGTGTAATATTAGAAACTCAGTTTTGTTTCCCATGCTTATTATTTTATAATATAAACATGGACAAGAACTGGAGCCGTGTAGGCATTACAGATTTAAATCATATTATACAAAGGTGAAAAGGGGCGTGGCACCTCAAAAAATTTTCTCCTGCGGCGCTTTTTTGCCTGCTGCGCACACCCTACGATAAATATCACGAGCCGCCACTGCTTACCAGTAACAAATAAAGACGATGCAAGTCCGAAACTCTTCCGCCATTTATGATTAATATTATTAGTACTCTTCCGTTAGCAATGAATAAAATTATTAAAATACATTTACGCCTATCTATATTTATAATCGTTCATTGGGGCTTCCTTATACTCGAGAAAAATCTCAAGTGTTTCACAATTTGACATGGATTGATATTGACTGTTCCTTGAGAAATCTGTAAGGACTAATTTTTTTCTATAAAATTTGGTTTGGTGCGTGAAGCTTCCTCATGAAAGAACTATAAATACGGACATAATGCCCGTTTTATAGGCATAAATCAAAGCTCGTAAAGCGATGCCGCAACAATCTATGCACACTTGGCAACCAACATCGGGTTATTCTGTGCTGGGTTCCTGGACACTCCAAAATAGATGGCAACGAGACTGCCGATGCGCTTGCAAGAGAGGGCGCAGGCATGCCAGCTGATCTAGCAGACAATACAGTGAACCAACCACTGGGATTGGTCAAAGAGGAGATTGACTACACGGCCAAGCAGCTTGCACAGAACAGATGGACGGAGTTGATAACCTGTAGTACATTCAGGCAACTGTTGCCCACATTCGATAAAAAGAGAACCGCAGAGCTATTGAGACACAGTCGAAAAGACGTGAGAAATATTACTGCGGTTGTTACCGGACATTGCCTCTTCGGTAGACATGCCGAACGTATGCAAATACCCACTAACGACTTCCGCAGAAGTTGCAGGGATGAGGAAGAGGAAGAAAGTATTCAACATTTTCTGTGTGAATGCCCTGGCCTCGCAAGAAGGAGGTTCACTACTCTGGGTGAATCATCTTTCGATAGCCTGGAGGAACTAAGCAACTTACAACTTGGACGGCTGAGCAGATTTCTGAACAGTAGTGGCTGGTTTGAATGAGTTGTTAAAATCCTTCCGCGGTTACGTCGCACTAACCATCACAGATCTGATGAAGGTGGGTTCTACGGAACACGTGTCGTATCACAACGGACCTAATCAGGACTACGTGAGACTGTTTGGTCAGAACCAAGGGTCTGCCACTCTTACCTAACCTAACCTAATCTAGGCATAAAACTTTATAGACAAAAACTGACCCTTAAGGATTTCTTAAGGAACTGGTAAAATCAATCAAGTCAGTATCAAGTTTAGGAACTTTTGAGATTTTTCTCGAATAAATAAGTCTCAAGAAAGGACTATAAATATGGACATTAGACCTCTATAACCTTGCAGCCAAAGAAGAATGTGACAACCGTCAGACGTATGTGTGACTTTTGACATATCCTAAATCTATATTTAGGATGTTTCCAGCATATTATTATAACGTTTGCTCGGGTTTGTTGGTAAAATTGGTTACCTAATAAAATAATTAATTATATCCACCTTATTTTATTATATTAGGTAAACAAAAAAAAATCAGTTACGGTTAAATATCTAAGAAATTATAAATGAAAATTGTTCCAAATTACCACGTTCTAATAAGAAATCGGTGCCTAGTATACTAGTCTCACTCAAAGCTTGCCAAGGTTGGCAACATTGGATTATAGACCTTGATGTATATATTTATGTTTATTTACCCTAAAAACATAATGTTGGATTATCTTGTTATAAATCATTTAAATAATATAAATACAAACTAAAGACTAACTAGTAGTCTGTCACAGCGTCTTGGTCGCTTTAAAAAGTGGCATTACCTGGGACTGGACACAGTCTTCTAACAACGGTGACCTGGGAAACACTACCTACCTCTCTTTCTACAAACTATCTTTGTAAACGACTCTTTGATCAACAAATTTAATCCTTCTCCTTTTTTTTTACGGTTCGCCGACTACGTAGGCCATCTTGAACCGGTCATCGACCACAAATGTGGTCTACCGACTGGGGAGTGTGAAACGCACCTTCATCCTACGAGATATCCGATCTCATCCGGCCTGTTCGGCGTGAATAGGATGGCTAGGTGTGGATTCATTTTACACTCTTTCCTGAGGCAAGAGCACGCCGTGTCCCCAAGCGGTCATCCGCCCAAGTACTAACCGCGCTCGACACAGCTTAACTTCGGTGATCTGCGGGAACCGGTGCTTAATATGTCGACAGGCCCTTGCCTTCAAAAATCCTTCTCCCTTATTATATATTTATTGTTGCCGATAAACTGACCCTACATCGGTTAAATAATTTCGTTAATATTAGTTTCCATCCATGCAAGTTCCACCAACCGTATTGGTAAATTACTTTCTTTTTGAAGATTTACGATTGATGAAATGAACCCAAAACATCAACAATATGCATAGTGCTATTCGCCATTAGTAAATATAATAATAATGATAATTATAATGTTCCAAAAAAATACAATGGCATTATTAGGTTTCGTAAAAATCCCCGGCATAATACACCATAATATTTGATAGAAATTTACATGAATCTAAAGCTACAACTACGTAATTATAATACAGGGTCCTGCAAAAGTCTATCAGGCTTCTATAGCTCCCAGTGGCGGCTCCTAATAGTCGATACAGGTGGGGCCAAAATATCAAGTCAAAAATCTTGAATGAGAATACAGGGTGTTACAAATTTGATGCATTGCTATCTCGGTAACTATAAGTAAAGTTGCATAATTTAATGCTATTATGTGTTGAAAAAACTTCCGATGACTTCCGGAGCATTCGAAAAAAAAAACGATAATATGAATTTTAGTTTTTATTCTCTTTAGGACAAAATATTGATTATTTTGAAAAACCACCAAGAGCACTTGCTTAAGACAGTTTTTTATGCTCTTCAAGAAAATAATCTTATTTTTCAAATTCGACATTTGTTTTTTATATGCCTATATCAACTTAATTTTTTTAAATACGGACCTGCATTTTTTTAAATTTTTGGTTGTTGACCTATTAAAATTATTATATAGAAAAGTGCCTTAAGAAAGTGCTCTTGGGTTTTTAAAATAATGTATTTTGTCATAAAAAAAATCAAAACAGGTGTTCCGTATCTTTTTTCGAATATCTCCGCAAGTCATCAAAATTTGATTAAATGTCTTTTTAACAAATTGTTCAGGATTGAAATATGTAACTGTGCCTCTATTTAACCAACTCTCTGTCTCTTATACAGTTACAGAGATAGCAATGCTAATGCATAGAATTTGTAAAACCTTGTATTAAAAAATCGAAAAAAACGTAGCGACTAATTAAATGAAGCATTTAATAAGGTATTCCAGTTGTTCTAACAAAAATGGTTCAAAAACACTCAAATTTTCTTATAAGAAAACTCCATACGTCTTTGTTTTTTATTTGAAAATGATTCAATCACTTTTGTTCTTGAAGTTGCCAAAATGTTTTATGGCAGACAACATACCTAAAAAAAGTCTTTCATTTTATTCATTTTAAAACTGATACACCTAAACCCGGAATCAGGAATATAATCCACTGATGGATTAACCTAAACCTAACATACAAGGTCAGAACTCGCCTACAAAAATAATTTATGTTAAATAGTAAAAACTGTTAAAAGAAAAATATTTTAAAATTAACATCTCGACAGGCAAAACCACTTTAAAAACACCTGCCATCTAGTAGCTAGTAGTGCCCTAACCTGATTGGGACTCTTCACTCTCGATAAAATAAAACATCATAATATGAGGATCTGGTCAGGCCAGGTCGATTTCTCTACGCGTAAGTATGAGAGGGCGATAGTTCATTGGTGTTAGTCTCTTTCTTGTACGGGTTTAACATCGTGCCAAATACAGAGTTGGCCGGAGCAGCGTGGCGGCAGGGAATTTTCGCGGCGTCATCCACACATTAGAGCGTTTTTGCATAGTTAGGCGTTATAGGTATCAATGTCTTAAATTAAAAATTATTCACATTTACAAAAAGAATGAAGCGTGGGGAGACAAAGTAATAATAATTATAAATGAAAAATAAAAAGCTTGGTGTACAGGTAGGTAGGGCCATGGCACTGTGGCCCTACTGTACGAGTCGCCACTGATAACTCCTATATGAATTAAGTTTGGGAATTTTATTCATATGCAGACTTACTCATACTGGTGTGTTCATTTATTATTGCCCACAAATCACGAGGTAGGTATGATAATAAAGCCTTTAATCGACTAGTGTGAAAAAAGATGTGTCTGCGTGGTAAACGAAGATCTTTTATTGGCATATTTTTTGAATCTCGAAAAGAAAAAGGCACCTTTATCCATGTGAATAAAATATTTAATGCCAAAAACACTCTGAAAGTGTATAAGAATATTGATATTTCCAGATATAGCAAGCTTATTGCGTTTTTAAATAATAAGTCAAAAGTGCACAAACCTAAGATGCCCTTAGTGGTTCTTGAGAGCATATTGAATTTTTTTTTTGTTACCTAAAGTAGATTTCTTAATAATATTATAGGTAATTTAGATGTTCCTTTAAAGAAAGTATTTTATATAATATATAAAAAAAGAAAGTATTTTATATAATATATAATAGCTATTTATGCCATCAGTTACGAAATGCCTAACTCACTTCGTTCGTTCCGCAAAAATCTCACGAGTTACACAAAATTTCATTTCGTAACGTATTGCATACAAGATTTTTTCTAATTTGTTCTATATACTGGCCACTGCTTCAGAAGAAGCTCTGCCACTTTCCTAGCAGACAGTGGCGCTGATCTTTTAAAATTAAAGAGGCACGGAGGTTGGAAATCTAGCTCTGTTGCGGAGGGATATGTTGAAAATTCCATGAATAATAAAAAACTTATAGCGCAAGAAATATTTGGTAAAACATCTAATGCAATGTGCGTCGCTTCCCAAAAAACAGCAAGTTCGAGCAATAAAAAAAATATGTCGTCGGGAATTAATTTGAATAATTGCAATAATTGTGTTATCAATATTTATAATAATTAATTAATTTATAATTTATGTTTTTAACTTGTATTATAACAGTTTAATAAATAGAATAATTCTTTTTGTCACTAATTTTGAAATACATTTTTCGTCACCAATTGCATAAAATTTTACTTTATGCAACTAGTTACAAAAAATAAGACGTTTCATAATGTCAATCAGTTTTAAAAAGTGTCACTTTATACTATGTCAAAATTAGAAAAAATAATTTCTTTAAAATAAAAAATATTTTTTATTTTTTAAAAATATTATTTTTTATTTTTAGGTTACACTAATATTTGGCATATCAGGCGCCTGCCATTGTAATAAATTAAGACGTTTGATAAATATGATGATAACATATAGGACAAAATATCTTACCTCTGCATTTCCATACCAGATACGAAATGTCAAGTTGTTTTACAATCGTAGAAGAAGGGTTTCCCCTTAATACAATAAATATTTACAGAAAGTATATAGCTTTATGTTCCAAAAAAGTCGGTAATTTTTTTTTTAATTATGAAAACCACACAAGTGGGGATTAACGCAATGTCAAAAATTCCTAGCATGATTGCTTGTTTATTAAAATTAACCCAAGATAAATTATATACTGGCCATTGTTTCCGTCGATTTTCTGCCGCACTTTTAGCGAATGGCGGCGGAAATCATCCACCGTAACAGAAGGATATATTGAAGATTCTGTTGCCAATAAAATAAAAATTTCAAAAATGATGCAAGGGGGGGGGGGGCAACAAGCGTTCAAATTGGGTCTGACAATAATTTACATCAAAGTTCAAATCACTAATATGAGTAAATCTTTAAAAATATCTAAATGATGCCAACTCGATATCCCTTAATAGTAATGTTAACGTAGGAAATAAATGATGACTATTCGACTATACCTACACATGTTAAATTCGCCTATTATAACATTACAGCTTTGTTATATTCATTTTCGTGACTTTTATTTGTGTCATAAATAAAGAATGATTGCCGAGATGAATGTATATTTTACCACAACCTATTAGTGAGTTATAAATAATCATAACCCACTAGTGAGTTACTGGTATAACCCAGGTGTGAGTTATAAGCTATTTTATTAGTCTAAAATCGAACTAATAATATTCACTTTATATTTAAGTGTTGGATAAAGTAATTTACCAATATGGTTGGTGCAACTTACATGGATGACAATTATTATTAAAGAAATTATTTACTCGACGTATGGTCAGTTTACTGTCTTATCGGCGGCAACAATAAATAATAACAATTTAGTAATGCTGAAAAAACTTTTCCTCCATGGTAAGGGGGGACATAAGCGCCTAAAAATATAATAAGAGGGACGGATTAATTTTGTTGATCAAAGAGTCGTTGACAAACATGGCTTGTCTAAAGAGAAATATTATTCTCTAGAGGCCTAATTCTCGAAATCGATGAACAGCTTTCTCATGAGATAAATGGGTGGAGTTAGTTTGAAACCTTCAAAATCGTATTGTGACACTAACGGAAATGCGAATTATGAGAAGGCTGTCCTCTATATCGAGAATAAGGCCTCAGATCACCGTAGTTAGAAGACGGTGTTTAGTCCCAGGTAATGTCAAATGTTTAAAGCTACCAAGACGTAGGCTCTGTGCCAGAAGACTGGCTTGTTTCTTCTTCTGTTCTTGTTTTGTTTTATGTCAATGTTTGGAGATTTTCTTCTAACAAGATAAGCCATCATTGTGTTTTTAGGATTATCCTAAGGGTAAATAATCCTAAATATATTAAGCAAGGTTCTGCACCCAATGTAGCTAAGATACATCATACACATAAGAACATCGAACGTGTAATATTGCCAAGCCAGATCACTGATAAGCACCAAGAATTAGAAACAAGAATGACCTCACATTTCATTTTAAGTGAGGCAAGGAATGTTAACATCAAATTAAATGACAGGCTAGCTATGGTACCTCAAAAACCCGATGGATGTACCTATCGGTAAAGGATTAGTTTATTGGTAGCTCTCCACGGTATTGAGCGTCCGGGGTTTGCACGCTGTGCACCCCTTCGTCTATTACCCGCTGTCCCCTCACCTTATCAGTGGGGAATGGCAGTTTACGGGTCGATATGACTCACTGCTAACAACGGTATGTCCTGTCTTCTTCCGTTAACATCTCAATCCTTTCGTTGTTTCGTCCTACTGGGACTCATCAGAGACGACGACCATCAGTTATTATATTGATCCTCTAGACTCCTTAGCTCATTGTTGTCGGTGATTTATTTGACACATGAGAGGTAGGCAGCTTGGCGGTTCCTGAGTTCTAGTTAAGGCTGGTTAAGCCTTCTCTTTCGACCAATGTAGCTAACCTTGGCAAGCTTTTAATGAGACTACTTAACTAGGCATCGGTTTCTTACTTGACCATTTGGAAAAATTTTAAATACTAATTTAGATATTTATCTCTAACGAAAATTATCCCTCTCTATATTTATCTATTCCTTTTTTTTTTGTCTATTACAAAAAAAAATGAAACTAATTTTTCAATTATTTAACCAATTTTACCAAAAAACCCGAACAAATGCTATATTCTTGGAATATTCTAATTTATAGATTTAGAATATATGTCAAAAGTCAAATATATGTATATATCTGATGGTTGTCACATTCTTCTTTCGCTGCCAGGTTTTTTGTACCTGATTTAAAGGAATAAAAAAAAATTATTCATAGAAGTATTAATTAATTTACATTTAATGTAAATACAGGATTGCCAAATTTATTAAAACTGCCAACCAAAGTTGATTTTGTTTAGCAATTTTTATACTTTTTATAATTTTTTTTAATTTTAAATTTATAGTATAATTTGTATAGCATTACCTCAGAAAAATGAAATTACGTCTACTACAATTTTATAAATTTATCGTATCATTGAAGATTAAGTCATTTTTATATGATATCTTTATTATTAATTATTAACATCATAAACGTACTGAAACCTACATAACACCTTAGTTACTCATAATACATTAGTTACCATAATTTAATACGTTAGTTACGACAGCATAATACGTTAAATACCAAATAATATTAGAACAATTTTTCATGAACATGTAAAACAATATTTTGACAGTTTTCAAATTTGATGGATACACCTTTGTCTTTAACGTCCACGATCTTAGGTATGCCCTCTGAAGACTGATTAATGACCGAGCAAGCACTCCTTTCGATTTCGTGCGGTTCCCCAGTGCTTAATCTACTGCCGGAAACATCGCCGATTTGAATTTTGCGAGCAATGGAAACTTTCTTGGTCACACTTTCTTTTAAATACCCTCTATCAACTTTTGCCGATTCCTATCCACCAAGTTCTTGTAGGTCTAATATATCTCCTCCAGCATTAACAAGAAAATTTGCCGAAGATCTTCTAACGCAGTGACCAGTATACAAATTAGGATTTTCAAGTGAGAGATACTTAGCTATTTTTTGAGGTATTTTAGAGAAGAAGTGAATGCCGCAGGGTTGTACCGTACATTTCCCTTTTCTATATGATACAAACAATCTTTGGTGAATGACATGGTCTGGCCTTAACATTGCGTACTTTTTAAATAAAAGCACAGGATTGACTTCGCCGTCAAATATCACAGCGAAAATACATTTCTTGTGGGTTTTTGAGTCGGGAATAGTAACAATCAGCTTGTCAAAAAACGTCAACATCTTCCGTGATCATCTTCGCTAATTCATTAGTTCGACAGGCTCCTCCAATTCCAATTAAAAAAGCCACTTTCATCATTAAAAACTTCTCGTCTGAGGCAGAACACACAAATTCGTTGACTTGTTCTCTTGTAAATACGTTTGATTGTTTTGCTCTATATCCTCTAGTCAGGAATATCAAAATCTTGCATGATTTTAATGATGACTTTTTGAAATGCCAAAATGAAATCATTGCATCGCCGTTGTCAATGATACGATAAAGTTTTGAATACAACTCGATTATTAGCGATTTAACACCGTCTCGGACATTGCGGGTGACTCGGCTGTTGCCTCGTCGCCTAGTAATGTCCTCGACTATTATAAATCGCATAATAATCTCGTTATATTAATGGCTATAAATAAAGTTAATGCAATTATTGTGATAAATTTTGACCATAAAAGTAAAATAAGCTTGCATCAGTAAAAGTTCCACAATCTTTTTTTGTAAATTAACAGGAAATTCTCTCTAGTAAAATATAAATAATCTTTCCTAATTTTACTAGTACATTCATTAATTATTATCATGCTCTTTTCCAGTTTTAAATTTAAAATGGGTTTAAATCTACCAAACATCTAAAAAATAAGGACATAACTTTGTAAATTCATTCAAAAGTGACTGTAGTAAATTATTCTTAATTATTATTGCTATAAATTTACCTGACGATTTTGCAGTGTATGAGAGTTATTATCAAATAATGTATTTTATTTTTACGTAAAAAAGTACATTTGATCGTGATTATGAAGAAAAATTTATTAAATGATTATTAATTAAAAGTTAATATTTGATGCAATTGTTTATACTTATTTTTTCTTGGCGATTACATTCACATTTCTTTTAATTAAATTTTGCAGCCCCAAAAATTCCGAATATTTCTTCGGGCAATAATAGTAATAAAATCTGTAAGAAATATATATATATTTTTAAATTTATATAATAACTTTTTCTAGATTTTTATTGAAATAATTACAAAACTAAAAATCATATCATAGGTAATACCATATTAACCAAGAGACTCTATACAAAACAATTCCTGTTCTTTTTTACAGACAAGCACCGCAAGGCTTTGGAGGAGGATTTGCGACTAAAAATGTTCAAAGTGGACTTGTAGGAGTTCAAAACCCAAACGGTAAGTTCATACTTACATAATGCACAGAGTCTCCCAAATTCGTTGCTCACTATTGAAATCTCGGAAACTATAAAAGATACCGCAAATGTTAAACTGAAACAAGGTTACATAATTTGGAGCTAAAGGTATTCCCGGTGCGAAATTTAAAAAAATTCCGACTACTTTCGGAGATATTTAAAACAAACTGAAAATTTAATTTTCCGTTTTTTTTTTGTGACGTTACTTTTAAACACATGGAAAACCCAAAAGCAATATCTGAAGGCACTTTATGACGATGCATTGATAGATAGTCTGATTTAAAAAATGACGTTTCAGTTTTCAGATATCATAATCAAATCAACATTTTTAAATACGGACCTGAAATTTAAATATTATTTTTTTAAGTATTTTGTTCCCAAAAACATAAACGAATGATATTTTTCCCAAATTTCATCGTCTTAAACCGAATATTAGAAAATTAATTTTTTTGTAAAAATTATGTTATACAGGGTGTTACAAATTCAACATACCAGCATTGGAATCTCGGAAACCATAGGATTTAGAGAAAAGGTTAAATTGTGGGAAAAGTTGTGCTGATTATAATGACGCTTTAAAAGTTTTTAAATTCCGAATACTTCCGATTTTATTCGAAAAAAACCATTGCAAAATCGTTTTTATTTTTTCCTGAGCTCTTTTGACTAGCTATTTAAAAATAAATGACACTTTGTCATTGCCACTTTTTCTCCTCTACAAACAGACGTTAATAAACTAAAGATCCGCCGTTTCGTTTCCGAGCGGCCATCACCAACTTTACTTTTTTAAATACGGACCTGGATTTTTTTAACCGATTTTTAATGGGGGGCTTTAAAAAATGTTATTTATAAAAATGACGTAGATACTATGGAAGACCTGGAAGAACGCATTAACGTTGCATTTGGTAGGATAAGGAGAACATTGGTTGAAAGGGCTGTCGCCAAAATTGGAAGAAAAATCGATCGTTGCATTGAGCAAAACGGCAATCTCTTTGAACATTTAGAAAATTAGGATTTATAATTAGTAAATTTAGAATTATTAGAAAGTTCTTATAAAATAAATTTTATTATTTACAATGTACTTATGTATAGGTTTTTAATTACTATTGTGATTCGTTGCCAGGACCGGACTGACAAGAAATGTAAAAAAAATGAATTTAAAAAAATAAGCAAGGACAATTCATCATTATGAGAAAGTTATATCGCCATTACATTTTGAGGACAGGAGGACCTAAAAATCGGTTTAAAAAAATCCAGGTCCGTATTTAAAAAAACTAAAGTTGGTGATGGCCGCTCGGATCTTTAGTTTAGTAACGTCATTTTGTAGAGCAGGAAAAGTGGCAATGACAATGTGTCATTTATTTTTAAATAGCTAGTCAAATAAGCTCAGGAAAAAATAAAAACGATTTTGCGAAATTTCGGGTTTTTTCGAATAAAATCGGAAGTATTCGGAATTTGAAAATTTTTAAAGCGGCATTATATTCAGCGCCGAATTGTACAACTTTGCCCCCATTAAACCGTTTTTCTAACTTTTATGGTTTCCGAGATTCCAGTGCTGGTATGTTGAATTTGTAACACCCTGTATGTACTTTAACCAGAATGAATTTAATAAATAATATTTTGTTAACAGGACCACATTTCAAAAAAACTAGTTACTGATGATTGATTTTCGATTCAAAACGGTGAAATTTTATCATAATGTTTTTGTTTTATATTCTTAGGAAACAAAATATTTCAAAAAATTATATTTAAATTTCAGGTCCGTATTTAAAAGTGTTGAATTGATGAAGATATCTGAAAACAGAAAAATCCTCTTTAAATGCATCTTCAAAAGTGTCTGCAGAAAGTGATTCCTTTCCGCTCCACCCTGGTTTAATGATCAAAATGTCTTTGTTTCACAATTATTTTCTCACTGGTTTAACTGCAAAGTTATTTTGGATATTGAACAAAAAAATTTTAATAGAGGTAGTTTAGAGGTTTTATTTACAATTTATAATATTGCTTAAGAAGAGATTATTAAATATAATAAAAAATAGGGATTATTTTAATGATGAAATAAAGTTTTGTTTATATCGCATTATCCCTTTTCTTAAATAATCTTCTCAATTAATGATCCTTGTTTGTTTCAGGATCTGGTGGAAGCGTTGGATACACTCATGGAAAAGGTTATGGTCATGATGTCAGCGTTGATGCCATGGTTCCCGTGTGGTCCAGCAAAAATCGTTTGGGAGAATCTACTTTAAATGCCGGAGGTGGTATAAGCCAGCATTATGGAGGCTACGGTGGTAGTCGAACTACTGACAAAAGATTTGGATTAAACTTTAATCATAGATTTTAAATCGATTATTTGAAAACCAGTGTTTCCTTTTTAATATTTATTTTTAATATTTTAATAAATTATTTTTATTTTGGTAATTAGAAGTAGTTTTAATAAAGTTTAGTTAAAATTGGTTTCCGCTGCAATAAAAATGGCCGATAATTCTACTAAAGAAAGTGTTAGAAACTGAATGAGTTCTATTGTCTTAAAACCGGCGCTGATCTCAAAGTAATTTATACATATACAGGGTGATTCACGTTGAGTGGCCTATTAGAAGATCTCGAAAACGAGTAAACTTATCTTTCTAAAAATTAGATTGCAGTAATAATTGGCTTTGAGCTTTTAAAACATTATATTTTGACGCTTTTATTACTTTCGGTTATACCGGAAGTTAGTGTCAATTTTGCTATTTTAAATGGAACATCCTGTATATTTTAGCAATTTTGATTACCTTATTAAAATCTAAATACATTTTGTTAATAATAATCTATTCCTATCTCTAACCGTTTTTGAGATATGAATTATAACAGGATTTTTTTTGTGTAAAAACGCTCCGAGAAGAAAGTTTATTAACTCTGAAACTAATAAAGGTAAACATTTAAAATTTTGTAAGCTTTTAAGTTATATATAGATATTTAGTTTAAATTACTTAGGTTTCACGTTTTTTATACAGGAAGTTCTTAAAATTGTGCCAATGTTTTCATTTAAATAAATGTACATAAGTCAATTTATGCAAATGGAACACCCTATTTTTTAGCTTACTAACTTGTAGAGAATTAAATTTCCTATCTAAACGCCTAATATGTTACAATCCACATTTTTAGTCGTTTTGGAATTATGAGTAAATTAAATAAAAAATCTTAAAATTTCTGTTTGTGTTAATGTTTATTTTTGAAAAGAAGGCTTCGACTGGGATTTTCGTTTGACTTTGAGCTTTGTTATTAAGTGCCTATGTTCGTTGCTTAGCTATTTCTGATTTTTTTAAATAAAATTATTTTAATAATTATTATTCGCAATTCTCAGACTACCAAGAATGAACGTAATTTTAAATAAGTTAATTAGAATAGGACAACAGTACTAAGATAAGTGTCAACTCTAAAATCATTTTGGTCAAAGCCTACTTTACAAATTGGCAACAAAACTAAAAAACAAACGAAAATTCCAGTCGAAGCCTTATTTTCAAAGATAATGTTGCATTAATACAAACAGAAATTTTAAGTTTTTTTATTTAAATTGCTCATAATTCCAAAATGGCTAAAAATGTGGATTGTAACATATTAGGCGTTTGGATAGGAAATTTAATTCTCTACACATTAGTAAGCTAAAAAATAGGGTGTTTCATTTGCAAAAATTGACTTATGTACATTTATTTAAATGGAAACATTGGCACAATTTTAAGAACTCCCTGTATAAAAAACGTGAAACCTAAGTAATTTAAACTAAAGATCTATATATTACTTAAAAGCTTACAAAATTTTAAATGTTTACTTTTATTAGTTTCAGAGTTACTAAACTTTCTTCTCGGAGCGTTTTTACACAAAAAAAATCCTTTTATAATTCATATCTCAAAAACGGTCAGAGATAGGAATAGATTATTATTAACAAAAGTTATTTAGATTTTAATAAGGTAATCAAAATTGCTAAAATATACAGGGTGTTCCATTTAAAATAGCAAAGTTGACATTAACTTCCGGTATAACCGGAAGTAATAAAAACGTCAAAATATAATGTTTTAAAAGCTCAAGGCCAATTATGTCTGCTATCAATTTTTTAGAAAGATAAGTTTACTCGTTTCCGAGATCTTCTAATAGGCCACTCAACGTGAATCACCCTGTATATGTACATCTCATTTATATAAAATATCGTTTATTGTTAATTTTCTTAGTTTTCATTCCATTGCCCTATTTTTATTATATTTAATCCAGTAATTAGTACGAACCGCGATCTTTAATTTTAAATAATTTTTAAGAACGTTGTTATATGACAACTGATCTACTGCAGACAACACCAAAAGCAACTTACCCTACATGATGTAATGTTGCTTACATATAAAGCTGTCTGAATAAAATAATTCATAATTCGTTATATCTGGCAACATTTGATTTTCTGCCCACATATATAAATTACAATATTAGCGCTGATCAGTATGAATTATTTTTTAGGATACAAACTTGTTTATTTATATCCTTAGATTTCCGTAGTTTTTATATTAGAATAGATTGTATGTATGTATGTACCTACCTGAGAATGTTTAAGAAATATTAAAATCAGTTACAACCACGCTGTTGTTTTACTCACGCCTATTCCATTTATTAAATGAAAGAAAATTATGAGTTACTATAACATATTATTGGCCTCAAGTTTTAAAATGGTCTGAGCTGATCTGGTTCTTTTTATACAATTGCGTAGGTCTGCCGTTAGTTTACAAAATGTTAAATTGTTATAAATATGTTTAGAAAAATGTGTTAACTTTATGTCGTTATTATAAAATTAGTTTGGATAGATGTCACTTCAGTAAGGAATTCCATCCGGCCTCTTTTACTGCTGTCAAACATTTGTTAAAAATAAGTGGATCACTACCTGGAAATTTTATATACAGGGTGTTAAAGATGACGATGATTTTTGCTCCAATTTTAATGTCGTGTAACTTTCACGATAATATTTTTAAATTTTATCAATCTACGTCAATTGAATCACACTACATGTCTAAATTTCATTGTTTTTGAGGTATTGATATTTAAAAAATTACGTACAGGGTGATTCACGGCGGATGGAACGTTAGACGTTTATGGAAAACGGGTGATACATTTTTTTCAAAAATTTGGTTGCTCAGGTAAACAACCATGCCCTATCATTTTAAAATATATTCAGCAATGCAGCGTTGTCCGAAATGGTTGGCAATATCGGTATTTTAAATGAGACACCATATATTAAGGTCGTGTTTCCCAATAAATACAATCTTCAACGTTTCAAGACCAACGTTAATCGCTTTTTTCGCACTCGCACCGCTCCCAGAGCGCCTTAAAGGATTTTTTCTACAGTGCAGGTGTTTTATCATAAAAAAAATAATATATATTTCAATTAGCTATACAATTCCACGTACATTTTGTATAAAAAGTTATTAAATTCAATTGTTTTTGAGATATTGGAACGGCGCATCTAAGAGATACATGATTTTCACATCCCTACCTTAGCTTTTTATTCTCTATTAAAAGATATCAACTTCCGGTTTAACATGTTAAACCAAAAAAATGGTTTTACAGTTCAACATGTTAAACCGAAAATTGTAATTTTTAGATGGATAATAAAAAACTGTAATAGGGAGGTGAAAACCATCTTTCTCTAAGATGCACCGTTTTAATGCTACAGCCTGTCAAAGTCTTAAAATGACATATTTTAAACGTCAATATTTCAAAAACAATTGAATTTAAACATAATTACATTTTATACAAAATATAGGTACTTGGAATTATAAATATAGGGAATTAGAAAATAATATAATATACAGGGTGTCCCGAAATTAGGTGACAATATTTTAAGGGAATAAGGTACATCCAAAAATAGGACTAAAATCCTCTATTAATATACCCTCAAAAACGCTTCGTTATGGGGCTAGAGTCCCCCGAATGGAAGCTATGATAAGCGGTTTTTTCAGAATATCTCAGAAACTGATTGAAGTATCAAAACACAATTTGATACATGTTTTACCCATGACAAGACGCAATAAACGGTTTGTTTAGCTAAGGTGTATTTCTTCCAGTGGCGTCCCACTGGGTAGGTAGTGAGGAGAATATTGCCCTAACTTTTTTATTTGTAGGATTTTTTAACGCCAGGTGTAATTTTTAAAAGCACTAAAGTCTTCTATTGAAAAAAGATACTCTTGCTTCATTTTGGTAGGATTTATCATTTTTCAGTAAAATCGATTTAAAAATTTTCGGTTTTTTACAAGCCGTTGAAAAGGCTAAGGTGTTTTTTGCATATCTCAGCAAACACTTGATATTAAAACATGAAATTTATTAGAAGTTCTACTAGCGATAAGGCATATTTATTAAAGGATGTAACATTAAAATATTTTTCCAGTGGTGTCGCACGGATTGGAGCCTAAAGTAAATATTACTATTTTTTATTATTTGAGGGGCTTTCCTTTTATACCATTTTCAAATCTCCGTGCCTCACAAAACATAACACGCAGGTCTAGATTTTGCATCCAACAAAATGGAAATCATTTCGAACATTTGCTTAAGAATTGGTTTCCCGTGTGGTTTTACAATTAAATTTGATTTGCAATTTGTTATTCTTTTTTGTTTTATTTTAAGTCTCTTATACAAATAAATATTTAAAAAACAAGGTCTAAAAATCTGTTGAAAACCTTATATTCTGTCAAATTATAATAATGGAAGGTTTTATTAACAAAATTTTTTTAATATTTAATTTTAATGTTACATCCTTTAATAAATATGCCTTGTCGCTAGTAGAACTTCCAATAAATGTCATGTTTTAATATCAAGTGTTTGCTGAGATATGCAAAAAAAACACCTTAGCCCGAGCCTTAGCCTTTTCAACGGCTTGTAAAAAACCGAAAATTTTTAAATCGATTTTACTGAAAAATGGTGAATCCTACCGAAATGAAGCAAGAGTATCTTTTTTCAATAGAAGACTTTAGTCCTTTTAAAAATTGCACCTGGCGTTAAAAATCCTACAAATAAAAAAGTTAGGGCAATATTCTCCTCACTTCCTATCCAGTGGGACGCCACTGGAAGAAATACACTTAAGCTAAACAAACCGTTTATTGCGTCTTGTCATGGGTAAAACATGTATCAAATTTTGTTTTGATACTTCAATCAGTTTCTGAGATATTTTGAAAAAACCGCTTATCATAGCTTCCATTCGGGGGGCTCTAGCCCCATAACGAAGCGTTTTTGAAGGTATGTTAATAGAGGATTTTAGTCCTATTTTTGGATTTACTTTATCCCCTTAAAATATTCTCACCTAATTTCGGGACACCCTGTATAGGGTGTTCCATTTAAAATAACGATCTTGCCACCTGTTTCGGGCCGAAGCGGTAACGCCTCTTTGCTGAAAATATTTTAAAACGATAGACCAGTGTTGTTTATCTAAACAACCAAATTTCTGAAAAAAACTTATCATCCGTTCTCCACGTCTAACCGTCCATCCACAGTAAACCACCCTTTATATCCCACTTTGACAGGGCACAGCGTTTAAATGGTTCTTACATTCCTATTTTAGATTTTTTTCCAACCCAAAAATACTAACTTTTAGTTCTGTAATCTGTAAAACTGGTTTCGAATATATTTCGTCTACCGACAACTTTAAAATTTTATAATTTTAAACCCATTTAGGTAATACGGGGATTACTTTAATAAAGTCAATGCGCGCTGTGATCATAAAAGACCCGCAAATTATGGAAAAAATGCAGTAAGGAACTCCACCACAGAGGTTCTTTACCTAACTTATTCATAACAGTAGAAAATTAGTTAGCAAGGTCGAATGTTAAAATTAATTATTTATATTATAAACATAAACGTACTGATTGTAAATTTTATCACTGCATTGCATATAACAACTGTTGACGTTTGGGTTTACATCATTAATCTTCCAAATAAATGTAATTTACCAGCGTGGTTTGTATAATTTGCATGGATGGAATTTATTATTCAGGAAATTTGACATATGAGCAGTGATACTGGGACAATTTTCTTCCCGTCAAATATTTTACCTTTACGGAAAGGGATTATATTTGTTTACTTATTAATTTTTAGTTATACAGCCCAGGGTCAATTCTTTTGTAATTTTTCTGTCCCAAAATTAGTAAATTTAAAAAAATTATATATTATGATTTGAATGCAAAACAAATAATTCTAAAAAAATCAATTGAAATATGCATTTTTTTATATCAGAACATCCGGAAAAAAGTTTGTTTGACCTTTGAGTAATTAAAATTTAAATGGTATATCTATATTTTTGTTATTACTATATATTTTTTACTTCAATTTGTCAAGAATGTTTACCTGTCTTTAACTATATTATCATATCAGATTTTATAAATAAATTATTAAATATTCTATTATTATATTTTTTTTGGTACCTTAACTTGTTTTAAATAAAGTTAAGAGCATTTTTGTCGATATTTTTATAATTTTATTTCAGCGATTATAGATCATCGACTACGCTTTTTTAAAGAAAATAAAATCAGGTTAGATAGGCACTATTTGTAATGATAAAAGACACCATTTGACTAGGCATAAGATATATGTATTTATACCATGACAGCGACAAATCGAAAATAATTCTCTTTGCATTTTTTTTAGTTGAGATCGATTTAAAAAATAAATAATTATTGACAAGAAAAAGTTTAAAACAAAAAAAAAATTAAAATAAAAAAAAGGAAATTTACCGAAGCGAGGTTCGAAACCCGCGACCATTAGTTCCAAAGTGAAAAACTTATAGCCCTGCGCCAGGTCACTTTTAAAAAAGATAGGTTTAAATGCGTTACATGACTAAATGCAAGAAATGTTTGTAAAAATAAATTGATAATGTTAAAATTATCTTATTCTCTACAGCAATCAGCTAAGGTGCCAGGCAAACAATAATTATGATCCATAATTTTTAGTTACAGTCCAAAACAGAATATTAATATGTTTAAGACTCAAACATTCTGGGACAAATTAATTTTACTTACCGCCAATTTGATAATACCTCCAAGAATCAAATATATACTAAATAAAACGTTCAATTTAATGTCTCAAATTACAAGATTCACACTAAGAACGATCTAAACACAGTTTAAAACTTAGTTTAAAAAGCACTACGACTGACATAGGCTGAATACGTCTCTGTCAAAATCTGAGGAAATTTTGAAGGTCCAAACCAACTGACTCATGTCATGTCTGGATGTTAATTTATCATCTATTTTCAATCCATCAAAAAAAAAATTAATTATAAAAATTCTGTAATTCTGTAACCGATTTTACCAACAAACCGGAACAAACGCTATATGCCATAGGTTGAATACGACGTTTCTGTCAAAATCTGAGGAAATTTTGAAGGTCCAAACCAACTGACTCATGTCATGTCTGGATGTTAATTTATCATCTATTTTCAATCCATCAAAAAAAAAATTAATTATAAAAATTCTGTAATTCTGTAACCGATTTTACCAACAAACCGGAACAAACGCTATATGCCATAGGTTGAATACGACGTTTCTGTCAAAATCTGAGGAAATTTTGAAGGTCCAAACCAACTGACTCATGTCATGTCTGGATGTTAATTTATCATCTATTTTCAATCCATCAAAAAAAAAATTAATTATAAAAATTCTGTAATTCTGTAACCGATTTTACCAACAAACCGGAACAAACGCTATATGCCATAGGTTGAATACGACGTTTCTGTCAAAATCTGAGGAAATTTTGAAGGTCCAAACCAACTGACTCATGTCATGTCTGGATGTTAATTTATCATCTATTTTCAATCCATCAAAAAAAAATTAATTATAAAAATTCTGTAATTCTGTAACCGATTTTACCAACAAACCGGAATAAACGCTATATGCCATAGGTTGAATACGACGTTTCTGTCAAAATCTGAGGAAATTTTGAAGGTCCAAACCAACTGACTCATGTCATGTCTGGATGTTAATTTATCATCTATTTTCAATCCATCAAAAAAAAAATTAATTATAAAAATTCTGTAATTCTGTAACCGATTTTACCAACAAACCGGAACAAACGCTATATGCCATAGGTTGAATACGACGTTTCTGTCAAAATCTGAGGAAATTTTGAAGGTCCAAACCAACTGACTCATGTCATGTCTGGATGTTAATTTATCATCTATTTTCAATCCATCAAAAAAAAATTAATTATAAAAATTCTGTAATTCTGTAACCGATTTTACCAACAAACCGGAATAAACGCTATATGCCATAGGTTGAATACGACGTTTCTGTCAAAATCTGAGGAAATTTTGAAGGTCCAAACCAACTGACTCATGTCATGTCTGGATGTTAATTTATCATCTATTTTCAATCCATCAAAAAAAAAATTAATTATAAAAATTCTGTAATTCTGTAACCGATTTTACCAACAAACCGGAACAAACGCTATATGCCATAGGTTGAATACGACGTTTCTGTCAAAATCTGAGGAAATTTTGAAGGTCCAAACCAACTGACTCATGTCATGTCTGGATGTTAATTTATCATCTATTTTCAATCCATCAAAAAAAAAATTAATTATAAAAATTCTGTAATTCTGTAACCGATTTTACCAACAAACCGGAATAAACGCTATATGCCATAGGTTGAATACGACGTTTCTGTCAAAATCTGAGGAAATTTTGAAGGTCCAAACCAACTGACTCATGTCATGTCTGGATGTTAATTTATCATCTATTTTCAATCCATCAAAAAAAATAATTAATTATAAAAATTCTGTAATTCTGTAACCGATTTTACCAACAAACCGGAACAAACGCTATATGCCATAGGTTGAATACGACGTTTCTGTCAAAATCTTAGGAAATTTTGAAAGTCCAAACCAATCGGCCGATGTCACGTCTTGATGTCAATTTATCATCTATTTTCAATCTATCAAAAAAAAATTACAAATCAAAAAAAAATATTTTTTTTTGATTGCTTAATCCTAAATAATTTTGTAATTCTGTAACCGATTTTACCAACAAACCGGAACAAACGCTATAGATTAGAAAATGACAAAGGTCACATTCTTCTTCTGTTTAAAGGTAAATAGATGTCTATTTTCGTTAGAGAATCGCACCATTAGACAATGAAAATGCAATAAAAATATTCACATTCAGTACTTTTTACTTTAGTATAAAAAAAAATTTTTGCCAAAATAAAACTTACCTTACAACAATAGCAATATTTTTTTTAAATATAAATATGTTTTTGTTTTTATTAGTGCCTTCTTTCTGCTAGTAATTGACGCAATTATTTTCTAAAATATTGCACTCGTGCAAGTTTTCTTTCTCCAAAATCAAAAAGGGATTAATGTTTTTCTGGGGATTTTTCTTAGATGGTAAAATACAGCAAAAAGATTGAGAAGAAATACTATAAAACCAAATGGAAATCGATTTAATGTTTCATTCACAAACAGTCAATATCCACCCAATAACACCTCTCCTAACTTAAATAATAATAAACTGTAATAAATAAACAGTAGTTGTCTAAAATGCAGTCTGTTATTGTTCTTCTAGTAGCTACTCTATCCATTGCTAGTGCCCTTCCATCTTTATTGGTTGAAGATGCAGAAGGACAGCAATATCATTTAACTCCAGTACTCGGTCGACAAAGAAGGTAAGATAAAAACCTGTTATTATTTTTATTTTTTTATTGGGGATGTGAGTAGGAACCCAAATTAAAATCAAAATAGTTCTCTGTTCTCTTCTTCACTGAAGTTTGGGATTAAATACAGGGTGTCCCATAACTTATGGGCGGTAGAGTAACTGGAGATACTAGACATCAAACTAAGCCGATTATGTCATATAAGTTTTTTGTTTGATAATTAAAATATTAATTTAATTATGTACTATAAGTTTTTTTATGCTTTGGGATGTTTTAAGATCAATCAAGTACACCTTTTTGACTCATAAAATGCCCTTCTTTAAGAAACTATATTTGAAAACACCTAATATCACAGGTAATAAAAAAAATCATAGATTTATGAAGCTCAGTGTATGCAACTAGCGCCCTCTAGTTTGAAACTTTCTACAAATTCTTATTTCTTGCTCATAAAAACATAATACTGCCAGCTTTCAATTCGATTTATTAAACTGTTTTAAAATTATGGCTTATTTTCGAGAATAAACTTTTACTTTCAACACCCTGAATCTCTAGAACGAGTAACATTCCGAAAAAACGTATAAGACATAATTGGCTTAGTTTGATGTCTAGTATCTCCAGTTACTCTACGGCCCATAAGTTATGGGACACCCTGTATTTAAACATAAAAATACACAAAGTACTTTGTGTTCAATCTGGACAGAATAGTTTATTTTTATTTGAACTGTAAATCAAAGTTGGTTTAAAATTAGGTCTTTGTATTGTATGTTGTATTTGCAATTATAGGTATTAAATTTGTTTATTAGAATAAAAAGTGTTTCTGTAGTTGGCGTAATTGTATTTCTAATTTTATACATTTTTATTGCAAAATTAAAAAACTTAAAAGCTATTGGTAATATTTATTAAGCCTGAACAATCCCAAACAAGCCCTAGCTTATTAGTTATGAGACTATCAAACAATTTCATCTTGTTTTTTACAGAGAAGAACCACAACTATTTGGAGGAGGATTTGCGGCTAAAAATGTTCAAAGCGGACTTGTAGGAGTTCAAAACCCAAACGGTTAGTTTTTACTTAATTATCTGCAGACTGCAGACATATATAGATACTTGTTATTACATTACATATTATTTTTCAATTTTTTGTTTAATCCGGCGGATTTTTATATCGGACAAAAGAGAAAAATTCGTGTTTTTTTTTCTAATTTGCACCCTTAACGAGAAGGCAAGTTAATAGCTGTTATTATTTTAAAACTGTCATCTTTTATACTAACGATACTAACATAGAGGAAAATTTCATTAAACGTCATTTAGGATTAGAAACATAATTTTCCGTAAAATTACCTCCATCCATATTTAACAAAAGGCGTCATTTTCCATTAGAAACTAGGCTTTATTTATGTAAATACATTTTTTTTTAAGCTAATTTATACAGTTATCATACAGGGATTATGATTTTATATGGTAATTGTTGAGGGCGGTTATATTAAATATTTAAAACTAAAATTTTTAATAGAGTAGTGGCGGCTCGCGGACTTAAAAAATGGTGAAGAGCCAGGTATAGATATATAACAAACATTGACTAAAAATCCGTGTAACGTCTCTCTTATCCTTATCTGTCCAATAGTCATTGCATGCATGGATGCATGGAGTTTCCGACAAATTACAAACTGTCATTAATTCGGTTTATTTTTAAAACACACAACTAAATAGGTAACGTACATTACTGAATTAACTGAAATATAAAAACAAAACTTTTTAATCACAAAGTAAATCACGTAAAAGCGATATGTATAATCGTAAGTTTCGCGAAGCCTCAAAATAAATACCTTAAGATTAGGCGAACCAATGCTAAAAAAAATGGTGCATAGGAGTAATCTATTTTTAAATTGCCCTTCATCAAAATGCAAATTGTTACATACCGTTTGCGTGACTGACGTGACGTAACCATAGCAACGGTGAATATCAAAGCCATGTTGGGCATCGGTCTTCACTTGCTTTGAGCTAACGGACACGGTCGCTGGGGCGCGCCAAAATGCACCAGTGTTTATAATTATTATCCATCGGAGTTAACCGTGGCCCTATTATGCATAGCTACATTCGGAATAAATTAATATTATTAATTGTAACATAATTATTTTTTAAGGGCTAAAATGGTAGCTGTATTGGTACATTAATATTTAATATTGTCGAAAAACTTTCCTCCTGGTTTTATTTATTTTTTTTGGTAAAGAGCCCCTTCACCTACTTCACCTGACGAGCCGCCATTATAATAGAGGTAGTTAATGAGTTTATCTACAACATAAAATGTCTTTGTAATTGAATTAAGTGAACTATTTATGAATGAGAATTTATTTAAATTAATTTGGTCTACCTGGACTTTAAGCAACGCGCTATATGTTTATACCAGTAAATGCTGATTAAACCTTAAAAGATGGAAAGAGATATCTTTGTTTTATCATTATTGTTTAATAGTTTACAAGCATGATACAAAGAACTACAGATATGATATTTAGAAGCTGTGACATCTTGTAAGTAAAATTTATATTTGAAAGCATGGTAGCATGGAAACACAATGAGAATGACCATATTTTTCTTGGGTTATTTACTCACAGGATGAAGTCACAGCCTCCAAATAGCCTATCTGTAGTTTCTTGTATCATGGTTTTCAAGCAATATTGAATCTTGTAATTTAAATCAAATACCTCTAGTATAAATATAAGTATATAATTCCAAAACCATACCTAATGGGACAAATATAGTGCCGAGTGTGGTAATGACATAGTATTTATTATTTTTTGGAGAACATGCAAAAATGTGTTGTTCAATTCTAATCCTGTTAGGAACTTTTAATTATAGTTATTAATACTAATTGTTAGTTTCCGCCAGAAAGTATTGCACGAAAAATATTTTTTCTATTATTGATCAAAAAAACTTAATAAAAGTTGGCTAATAAAAGAAGATAGAAATATAGAAATATAGAAATATATATAGAAATATAGCATATTTAAAATTCAAAGATTATATTATGTTTTTTTGTTATTATTCGTTATTTTAATGTTACGATTTTCTATATTATTTTAACTTATCATATTTTGTAAAATACTTTTTGTATTGTGATGTGGTGGAAAATGTTGTTATTTGTTGGTCAACAAAATTTAAAAAAATTATCGTATCAAAACGTTTGTTTATTATAATTTTCGAATGTTTAGTACTATTTTATATTTACTATATAGTAATTATCATTAAATAATGATGATTACCCGTCTTTTTTGTATATTATTATATTTTTTGATATTTTCAGGATCTGGTGGAAGCGTTGGATACACTCATGGAAAAGGTTATGGTCATGATGTCAGCGTGGACGCCATGGTTCCCGTGTGGTCTAGCAAAAATCGCTTGGGAGAATCTACAATAAATGCCGGAGGTGGTATAAGCCAGCATTATGGAGGCTACGGTGGTAGCCGGACTACTGAGAAAAGATTTGGATTAAACTTTAATCACAGATTTTAATATTATGTTATTTAGAAACCGGTGTTTAATTTTCAATATTTATTTTCATAATTTTGTACAGTGATGTTTTCATGAATACATTATTGTTTTCATAATTAATAGTTTTAATAAAATTTAGCTAAAAGGGGCGCGCGGTATAGTAAAAACTACCAATAGGTCTAAGAAAATGTGTTATTCTTTTTTTTTTAATTTTGGAAAGCTAAAAAATCCCGACAAGAACGAGCTATAGTTTCCAACAATATTAAAAAAGTACAAATGCTGTTATTTTGTAATTTTTTTTAAAACTCTGGTTAATAGTGAGTGTTACTATGTAGAATATTTCTACATAAATACAAACTATTGGTAATGGATATGGTATATACCGGGTGGTGCATCGTGGTTAGAAACATAAAAAATCCCATGCAAGGTTTAGGCTGTAGTAAAATAATTCTTTTTCTATAAAAGATCCGGTTTTTGAAAATAATGTTCGTTTTATTTAAAAATAATCCTGTAGTACTACACGCTGGGCTACAGCAGGGTACAGCACTTGCAGCGCCGTTGTTTAACCTTTACACAGCGGATATCCCAAAATTTCCAAACTCCAATCTAGCTATATTCGCGGATGACGTATTACTATACGCAAGTTCATTCCATGCGAATGTAGCTAGACAGCACCTAACAAATCATCTAAACGTCCTCCTCCCGTGGTATGAGAGGTGGAAACTAGAAATTAACGAAGACAAATGTGAGTGTCTAGTAGTAACAAAAAAGATCAATGATACACACATAAATCAACATATAAAAATAAATAACAAAGAAATTGAACCTAAACAAACCCTAAAATACCTGGGGGTGACATTAGACAGAAAAATAACATTCATACAGAACACGATAAACCTAGTATGGAAATTTTACATAATAACAAGAGAATTACAAAAACTAATTGGACAACAGTCATTTTTATCTCCACAGAACAAACTAACAATCTACAACACTATGATAAGACCCGTCATGACGTACGCTTCTCCAGTCTGGTGTAGTGTATCAGACAGTCAATTCTACCGACTACAAAAACTACAAAATATAATACTTAGACGAATACTTTCAGTACCGAGACACACACCGACAAGAATACTACATAATGCAACAAATACACCATACCTACAACAATACGTACAAGAACAAGCAACAAACTTCTACGCAAACCAGCCAGCAAAAACTAGACTAACGGAAAACCTAACACATATAAGACAAGACAACTACAAACATAAGCCGATATACCACAGATTGCCTATTTTCTTTCAAAATAGGTAAAATAAATTAAATGAAATAAAATAAAACAAAAAGACCAATTACCAAACAAATAAAAAACCCGATCCTCTCATACCACGTGGGTTAAGCCCCTCCCATCCATAAATCCCACATTAATTTGATAATTTAGAGTCAAAAATTTTCTTCTTGATAAAATATAGCTACATGGTACCTGATTGAAGATTAAGCTGGTTTTTTCTTCTATTTTTCCAGTAAACACCATGCAGAAAGTGTAATAATTTAAGCAACAAGTAATAAAAATCATTTCTCAAGTGAAAGCAAATAGATCCCCTCACGGCAGTAATAGGTTACTGGAACTGACCGACATATATTAAGTAAAAATCAAATCTTCTTACCCAGGGAAAACAACTACCCCAACAGGGCATTGCCTTGTTGTCGTGTCCTTGCTACTTAATAGTAAGAGAAAAAAAAAATATACTATATAGGTTTACGATATAACTATTGTATTATGTATATAGTATACTTAGATGTAAGAAATTGATATGTAGAAACAATACGAAAAATAAAGATATTTTTGAATTTGAATTTGAATTTAAAAATATTAGTTAAATCCAATGTAAAAGGTAAAATCACAGGTTGACAAGTCCAATCAATGCTGGTGTCCGCAGCATCACCTGTTGAATCCTGTTCAAATAAATGGGGAGAAATAATACTCTGAAGGTCAACTCCACACATTTACTTTATTAAGAAGTACCTAGTTCATACTTAAAGTAAAGTGGCAAGTTAAATGGGGAGAAATAATACTCTGAATGTCAACTTAGAGTATTATTTCTCCCCATTTAACTTGCCACTTTACTTCAAGTATGAACTAGGTACTTCTTAATAAAGTAAATGCGTGGAGTTGCTGTCTTTTGAAGAAAGAAAAAACGTTGTATTTTAGTGTAACTGTTTATTTTACTGACGCCAAGCGCTTTCGGCCCTGTTTACTTAAGGCCATCATCAGGGCCTAACCCTAAAAGTAAGTATAAGATTTAGAAGTTGTAAAAGAACAATAAAAGAGAGTACTTACTAGTCAAAAAGAGATTTTGAAAGCAAAAAGTATTTGTTGTACATAATTTATGTTTATATAGTAACCTTAACTTGGACAAATGACATTTCAAACAATAAACACATTGACGTCGTGAACTGAACTTGAATAGATAAATAATTAAAATATAAATATGACATTTTACAAACAGAAAGATACGAACAAAGGTCATGAAAATTAAAATAACAGACTTAAAATCAAAAATCTGACAAGGCCAGGTAATTTAAGTAGTAAATGCTTACAAACTTTTTATTTAAAATAATTAAAAATGAGGTAACCGGCAACATTGTATATATGCTAAAAAGATGAAGCCTGAGTAAAATGCATGTTTAATAAGTTAAGATCGGGTTGTTCAAACTCCGCATGTGCCTTCACCATACAGAGACCCTAAAAAAGTCTCCCCATAATGCCGCTCTTATGTCAACAGGGGGTGGAAGTCCTATGTTTCCAACCACGATGCACCATCCGGTATATACATATTATTATCACCAAGGATATATATTCTTGATTATAAGTCTATGGATAACACAATACTGTAAATAAAATATCAGATTATTAATTTTTCGTCACTGCACAGTATCTTCTTCTGCTTCGCATATGCATTTTAGTGCATTTTAAGTTTATTGTTACATATGTGCATCTCGTTTTGATCGTTATTGTGACATGTAATTCGTAAGAAATGTATTTTTTACATAATGGTATGGTCTTTTTTCCAAATTGTTGATTTGTGTGCGTTTTTTTTTATGCCAGCTTTGTGTTTAGACTTTTAGGACCTAATAACCTGATAATATCCTTCTTAGTCCGAAACACATAAGCTTATTATAAATTTAAGAAGGAAGATAGGACTCTCTTTTTGGACCTAACCATGTCCTTCTGGATAACAGTTACAACTTTGATATAGTAAATTATATTTCCAAGAGCAAACTAGAAAGTCCAGTACAAAGGGTTGTAAAATTATTTAGTCTAAAATACGAAATAAAAAAATTAAGTATATAAAGATGAAGGGTAAAAATTAAAAATTGACCGGAAGCAAAGCAAAGTAAGAAAACAATGTATAGGAATGTGCAATGGCCTTTTCCAGACAAGCCCCCTCACCACAAAGACAGTTTAATAATATTGCAACAAGCACATCTGTTACTGTAAATGTAAATTACCTCAATTACGTATATCGGGAAAAAGCTCTGCAGGAAAGCGAGTAGCAAGAAAGCAAAAAATTAAACTTCAGAACCATCTATAAAAATAAGAAGTAAAGAAGGAAAAACACAAGAAGTAACCGGGCATAAAAAAAGTAAGGCCCACGCCCACAGTCCTAAGACCTGATTTAATAATATCCTTAGATGTCCTAAATTCTTGGAACATTCATTACAAAAAAATATTTTGTTTTCCAAGTTGTTGATAATTATTGTTCTATTATTTTAATGTTATAGCAGCTCTACGTCAGAATCCAGAAATGAACCGTAGTCAACATTTTTTTTTAAATTTCCAAGGTAAAAAATGTATGTTAAATTATTATAGTTAATAATAAATTAATACGCACTGTTTATATTTTCAAATGTAATGCCAAGTTTATCTTTTTTAGCATATTTTTTTTGGAAAGGTAAATAATAAGTACACCTTATAAGTTTTTTAGATCTAGCACTTTTCTTCTATTACCTAAATTTTGTTTTAACTTTTAAGGTTTCTTTTTCAGCTTATAATTTCTTTTCAGATTTAGTTAACATAATATGTTGGAAAACAAAAGGAAAGATAGCGACTTTTAGGTAAAAGGTACCTAGATTTTTCTTTATCGTTTCATCAAACTCCTCACCTTCTTGAAGTCGTTCTTAAAAACTGCCATTTTTTTTTAAATCGTACACTAGCTTTATGATCACTAGGTTTTTAAGAATAAGTAAAAAAAACGAAAAGGCAAAATACTTAAATAAAATAAAAATTCCAAATTTGGAGTTTCAGAGATCATTAATAGGCAATAGGTATGCTTTAAAAAGAAATAGCCATTTCGTTTATTTCCCGATCTACAAATAGATTTATATAAGGTACAGCGTTTTGATTTTTGATTAAAAAAAAACAAAAAAATATTTTAATCTACATTAAAAAACATGAATTTTGGCGTGAGAACGACATTTTTATTTATTTCTGAAATAGGATTTTCAACCCTCCGAAGGCGGGGGGGGGGGGGGGGGGTTCGGACGACGTATATTAACAAACGTTTTACATTTATCAATCGTAATTAGAGATTAAAAAATAAGTTTTCAACTTTGACTTCCCACGAACCCCCATTTTGAGCCCTATGCTCTTCCACTAAAAGAACACTAATACGAACCTAAATATGCAATAAAATCCTTGGTGTTAGCACCCTGTTTATCGGAAAATATTTTCCTGAAATATATCATATTATACAGTATTAGTCAGCTTCTAAATGACATTGGCATAGGAGCGATGGAAGCATAATGCACTAGTGCAGGACCTGTATAGACAACAGTCAAAAATAACTGTTGAATAAAAACTCTGAAGGCTAGAAAAATGCGTGACCTTATGCGCTATTTGTAGACCCAAAACAAAAGGTGAGCCCCTGAAAACAAGCGTTTAAATCTTTATTGGGCCAATGCGTTCTGTGCCGTGATCAATGTGATCATAGAAAACCTGCAAATTATACAATTTCACTTTAAATATACGGACGTTCAAAAAGGTTCTTTACCCAAAAGTGATTCATCATAGTAGCGATTAGTTTGGGAGGTCAAATGTTAACATTATTTATTTATCTTATAATAAATTGATGCCAATTATAATACTACATTACATATATTACATCAGTGGCGGCTCGCGATCTTAAAAAATGGTGAAGAGCTAAGTATAGTGTGGGTACTTAAACAAACATTGACTAAAAATCAGTGTAACAAAATGTCTCTCTTATCTTCATCTGTCCAACGAGTAAATGGAGTTTCCAAAAAATTACAAACTATGTCATTAATTGGGTTCATTTTTAAAGCACACAATACACAACTAAGTAGGTATGTACACTAATGAATTTACTGAAAAATAAAAACAAAACTTTTTAATTACACAGCAAATCAAGTAAAAACGATATCTAAAACAGTTGCCCTTCATCATGTGTGCCGTTCTGCCCTTCTTTCGAATTAGGCTTTTTTCCTCTTCGTTCGCTGCCAGGACCATTCCCGAGGGGACCTACAGTTTAACGTGGGTTCCGAACCACGATCCTCAGTCATGCGACACCCCCCAAGGGCTATCAACCCTTGGTTTATTGCCATTGCATGACCTACCGATTGGGGAGTGTGTACCTTCTTCCGCACCCCACGAGATGTCCGATCTCATCCGGCCTGGTTACCGGCGTGAATGGGGTGGGTTGGGAGATGATACCTTTTACACTCTTCCCTGCATTCTTAAATCCACTAAATTTCGGACATCCTTTTTTTATTGTACGTATGCCCACTCCGGGAATCGAACCCGGGTCGCCGCGGTCGAATGCCAGTAGCTCTACCTCTGAGCCACAACCGCGGTGCCCTTCATCATAATGCAAATTGTTACATGCTGTTTGCGTGACTGACTTCACGTAAATATAGCAACGGTAAATATCAAAGCCATGTTGGGCGTTGGGTCTTCACTTGCTGAGACACGGTCGGCTGGGGCGCGCCAAAATGCACGAGTGTTTATAATTATTGTTTATCGAAGTTAACCGTGGCCCTATTATGCATAGCTACATTCGGATTAAATTAGTATTATTAATTTGAACATAATTATTTTTTAAGCGCAAAAATGGTAGCTGTATTGGTACATTAATATTTAGTATTGTCGAAAAACTTTCTTCCTGGTTTTATTTTATTTTTTTGGGAAGAGCCCCTTCACCTATTTCACCTGACGAGCCGCCACTGTATTATATCTTTTGGTGTTTGGGGTTTACTTCAAGAATCATTAATCTTTGCAAAAGAAAACAATAATTGACCAACTTGTTTGTAGAACTTGCATGGATGGAAATTAGTTAATTGATTTTATTTATGCTAATGCAGTTTACTAGACTAATATTTTATGGAAAACATGTGAAGAAATGCTAGCGGTGCGGGACGACCAGATTTATGTAGCCCGGGGCGGCACTGAACCTAAATACGCCACTGCATAAGTCTTATTCTAATTTCGCCGTGGGATTATTACGGCCTGTATAAGAGCAATGGGCATGTGATAAAACACTAACATCCAAAAATATTTACACTAACGTAAAACAATTGTCCAATTGTGTCCCAAATAAAATTAACCTTATAGTCTATTTCACAAAGGTGTAGAGTAACCAAGTCGAATTTAATGTTAAGAAAACCCAGGCAGCAGTCTTCTCCAAAAAGGTTAACACTGCAGAACCGGATATAGTCATGGCAGGACACGCAATTCCTCTGGCACCGTCTATTAATTTGCTGGGGGTCAATCTGGGAGGTAATATGTCTTGGCATGATCACGTTGCCGCAATTGCCAAGGCAGCTGCACAGAAACTTGGTGTACTTTTCCGCACCAAAAGGTTGTACACACCTCATCAACTTTTGACACTCTACAAAGCCCAGATTCGACCATCATTAGAATATTGCTCTCATGTCTGGAGCTCTGCACACAAGCACACCCTTCGGCTACTGGATTCCATTCGAAGGAGAGCCGTTCGTCTGATCGGCGACCCCGAGCTGACCAAGACCCTCGATAGCCTGGAGCATCGAAGACAGGTTGGTGATTTGGCTCTCTTTTACAGATATTTCCATGGCAGGTGTTCGACTGACATTACCCACTTGATTCCACCTAGAGCAATGCAAAACAGAAATACACGGCGAACCACTGCCGCTCATCCATATGTTGTTCAGCTTAGTACTCCTCGAACTTCATTGTTCAAGAATTCTTTCATCTAGAGAACGTCATCTTTGTGGAATGATCTTCCTGAGGTCGTGTTTCCCAATGAATACAATCTTCAACGTTTCAAGACCAACGTTAATCGCTTTCTTCGCATACGCACCGCTCCCAGAGCGCCTTAAAGGATTTTTCCTACAGTGCAGGTGTTTTATCATAAAAAAAAAAATGGGAAATTCTGTCTAGTTCGGCTCAATTTCGGTATCGGCCATAGGCGTAGGTAAATTGTGTGCATAAATTATTTATGATAAATAACCAAAGAAAAAAAAGAAGATAATTTGATAAAGAAGGAACTATAAGCTATTGTAAATTTACACAAACATGCTTTTATAAAATATGCTGTGGAAGGTATAGCTGAAAAACATAGTGCAACTATGCTGCGCACACCGCCATATTATTGCGAACTTAATCCTATAGAACTTATATGAGCGCGAGTGAAAGGATTTGTAGCAAGACACAACACGGAATTGGAAATGAAAGAGGTCAAGCCATTAAGGAAGTGACACCAGAGAATTGGCGAAAAGCAGTCCATCATGTCACTAAAGAAGAGGAGAAAATGTGGGATCTTGACCACCTGATCGATCGGACCGTCGACCCGTTAATTATAACGTCAAGAGGAGATGACAGTTCCTCAGATGACGAAGAATATTATGATTTGTTATAATTTAATTTTTGTATAATGTATTTTTGGTATTTTGTATTTTTTTTATAATGTTTAATAAAAAATAAGTTTACCTAATAATATATACATAATGCACGCCATTCTCAAACCATTTTTAGTGTTTAGAATGGATAGTAATAGTCAAAACCCATAAATTGACCCAAACCCGGGTGGTAGGTACACTGAGAGAAGATTCTTGCTGTCCTTATAAAAATCTTTATACCGCTTATAAAGAAAAATGCTAACATAGGGGACAAAAGAAAAACTACCTGAGACAGTAAAATCCATTTGGCTGTAATTTCTTTGCTGTAGTAATAAAGTCACTTTATAAAGACTGATCACTTAGCTCAAGTAAACAAAAATATTGTATTAGCAATGTAACTGACCATCGACTATAAAGAGACTTTGCTAGAACAATAAAGATACTTTTCTACGCCATCTGCATCGTTATTGAAACAAGAATATTTTTTTAAATATCAGTATAACATTTTGCTATATTAGAAAGATTTTTTTATTTATTTCAAGAAAGTTACTTTGCTGCGTCAGAATGTACCTACTTACTTCAGGAACTCTTTTTTAGCTACGGTAGCAAGTAAGCATTGCTATAATAGTAAAGTGGTTTATTATGACAGCACCACTTTTTTGCTATAATATGTGGGGTGTGGCCCAAAAAAGAAGCCGTATATTTTGTTGAATTTTTAATATACTCTAGAGAACATATTATGCTTAATAACACATTTATATAAACCAAGTTTTTTTACTTTGGATACGTAAGTTTCAAAAAATTTTGATTCATTTAAAATTGTATTACTAAAAATAATATTTTCCATGCTATATCAAAAATTAAACATAGTATAAGGCTTATTTTTCAGGTAACTCCATCATATTTTATATCATGCAACTCCCCACGTCTGAATAGGTTGTCAAAGAATTGAAACTAAAAAAAATGTTTCTCTTTATTATTTAATACAACAGAAAACAACACTTCATAACCTAAAAATAGTTTCAGTTTTAGCTGCTTAAAAATAACAATAATATTTTACTGCTTTTTTCTTTGAGTGGTTAAAACATATCTTATTAAAAAATATCTGTTCACTTTAAATTTAAACAAATATCCAAACTTTTTTCTGTATCTAGCCCGAATATTAGGTAAAATAATAATTACATTGTATTTTATTTAGAAAAAGAAAGTATTTTACTTTTGAGATATTTCTTAAAATCTTCCTTTTAAAAATCATACCGTGTTTAAAACTTTGGTAAGTTGTATTTTAGTTTAAGGACTTTTAATATGAATAGCATTTGCTAATAGAATTACTAATTTTCTTTTCTCTAAAACTTGACTCACACAAAATTATTATTAAATAAACAACAGTTTAACTAAACACATAACATAAAAAAATTAACATAAAACTAAAATAACTTTGGACTTTTAACACTGGAAACATTTTTGAGCCAAGACAATGTTTATTGGAAAAAATGAGACAAATGTCGAGTCATAGTGGTCACCAACAACAGCCACCGATGCGACGATTTTACTTTATGAAGGAACGAGCATCTAAATATCAGAAAACATGAATACCTGAAGACATGTGGAGACAGGAACGGGACGACTGATGCTCAATATAAAAATTGGCCCAATTAGACTGAATTTGTCACCACGAAATAATCCGATTCGAACCGAACAGTTACGATTTTTCCAATTCCAACAAAAAATTTTGCCACCTCTTTAAACACGCTTTAGAGCGCTAGAAAAAAATTTTTTTATAAAGATTTTTTTCAAAAGCAGCAAACTGCATTACTTCCTCAGCAAAGCAAATAGTAGTCCTAGAAAATAATTTTTTATAAATACTTACTTAGCTGTTATCATAATGTAAGTTTTCTATAATAGCAAAGGTTTTTGTAACCGGTAGAAAGAGTTTTCAGGTAAATTGTTTCTTTTGCAATAAGAAATTCATTTTGCTATCGTAGGTTGAAAATTTAATATTACAGCCAAAATAATCCTAGCAAAGAATTTCTTGCTGAAGCTTTTCTCAGTGTACTACCTGCAATTGATGAAAATAAAGAATTTTGAAATAATATCAATGCCAAATTATAAAAGTGGCTTAAATATTCGTTGGGTCACTCTCCCTTTGCATACCTAATGAGCTTTTAGTACTCTACACCTTTTTGAAATAGGCTATAGTAGATTTTTAATATTAATATTTCGTTATTTTTATTGGAATGTAGAGTAACCGCCACAACCGTTCACATTCCGCCTTCCACAAAAAACTTTAGTAAAAAATTAAGCGACGATACCACCGGTTACCGGTTAATATTACACAGAGATGTATTCAGTAAATTTATATTAATATATAATTATGGATATATATTTTTAAATGATTAATATTATATAATATATTTGATAATAGAATAGATTACTTTAAGACTCCTCCATTTCTTCCCCTCCTACAGAAATGAACAAATTACCACTTTTATCAAAATAATAAAACTAACCCTTGAAAACGTAAAATATTTCATTAAGAATTTAAAAAATATGTTTCTGTAAATAATTGGAGTCAACGTGGACTACAAGAAAGCCCTATCTAATTTATTTTAATAAATATCCTGTTGGCCTTCAAAGCCCATTTTTCGCTTCTCATTGGCTTAATTAGTCAACAATTAATATTACACCATGCAAAACACGACCCATAGATAATAATTCTGATCGCCTTGCTCTGCTCTCTACACGAACAGATGGACTGACAGTCCTGAATGATGCCAATCCTTCGTCATTCTCGCATTAGTCGTTTTTCGAATGAAAATTTATATAGTCCGACCAATCCTTAAAATTTGCCCTACACGATCATTATACCTTTAATTCCTTTATTAAAACTATCAGTCTTAATAATAGTATAGGGTCTGCTATGAATTGTTAGATCCCTTTTTACCGTGACGCTTCTTATTCACAAAGAGGTGGCATATTTTGATGGAGTGTTTTTATTTAGAAAGCAGAAAGTAAACAACAATGAGCCAAGGAAAAGACATACAGAACGCCTTACTTGGCCAACATAGTATTTAATAGGTTAGTCTTTTTAACATCTTGAGTTTTAAGATGGTGGTAGTGACGGCGCCAGGGTGGGCACTCGCCTACTATGAAACTAAGGGTGCCCACCCATATGCCCATCCGATTCTATTTAGGGGATTAATTTTACGTATGATGTTCAAGCGCGGAGTACCTTTTGTTTGTTTTATTCGAAATAATTCTTGATGGAGATCGTTTTTTAGAAGTCATTTTTGATTGAGGAAAAAATTTTGAGGAGACACGTTGTGTTTTACGAGATCTCCATACAGGATAGCTCCTGGATCCTGGTGCCTACCCTAAAATGATCTGGCTCACTTGTGTCCGCCATTTACAATATTTTTGGCTTTAAGCAGAACGCAAATATAATCTTTTATGAAATATTGCACTCGTGCAAGTTTTCTTAATCCAAATTCCAGAAGGGAATATTTATCTGGGATTTTTCTTGGATGGTAAAGTACAGTAAAAGGATTGAGAAGAAATAGTATAAAATCAAATGTAAATCGATTTTATGTATCATTTAAAAATACAGTACATTACCTACCATTTTTATAACTTAAAGCTTCAATTGTATAATAGTAAATAGTTTTCTCGTTTTAAAATGCAGCCTATCATTGTCCTTCTAGTAGCTACTCTATCCATTGCTAGTGCTATTCCTTCTATAATCGTTCAAGATGAAGAAGGACAGCAGTATTATTTAACTTCAGTACTCAGTCGCGAGAGAAGGTAAAGTGATGTAATTATTTTTAATTATATTTTTGTATTTAGAATGCAGAAACCCAATTTGAAAGTACATACCTATTATTTATTATGTTATACCATACCTATTTTTTATTAAAATAAAGATTTTTTGTTTTTAAAATTAAATTATTAGAGATTTGAATAAATTGTATCTATGATTTTTTACTATCTGTTAGAGCATTCATTCTTCTCAACGTAGTAAATAAAAATGTAATTTAAAGTTTTAAGGTTAATTTTTGTAGTAAAGCTACAAAATCAAATAAATTACCACAATTCATTAAAGTCTATTATAACTGTATTCTAAAGTGTTTTAAATAGTAGGAATAGAGTCTCTTTAGAAAAAAAATTAGGATTAAAAATTTAAACAAATAAATTAATAAAGTAATTTCCGCTCAATTTGCAAACAGAAATATTATTTTTATTTAAATTGTCAAAAAAAAAGTTAATTTGTTTGTTTATTAATAGTACCTACATTACGTATTAAGTTTGGTAAAAAGTATATTACGCACAAACGGAAGAATTGCGAAAGAGCCGCGTAGCGGCGAGTGCGGCTAATACATGAGTACTATACTTTTTCTACGACTCTTACTAATAAATTAAAGATCGGTTTATAATTTGTAAACTATCGATTTGAACTTCAATTCTTAAATAATGACAATGTCACTGTCAAATATTCAAAACGCAACATAGATAAATGTCACGATTTGAGGGATTCAAGGCTAACTTGATTGTTATAGATACTAGGTATCATAAAGCACAGTTGTGCTTTTATTCTTTATTTGTTGTTTATTGTTGTGTCTTTATTTGTTATGAATCGTTGTGATCGCTGTGATAAAGACAAGTTTAAAACTCTTCTGTCATTCAAGAAGCATCATTGTCTCCAATCTTCAAATAGACACATTTCAATTTTCATACTATTAGCGGAATATATTACCGCGTTGTATTCTTGTTTTGTTATTCGTTACGCATATTTAATGCATCTCCATTTATTTTAATTAATAATTTTCCCTACATTTTGAAAACCCATAGGTAATGCCATAATAACCAACGAAATATTTATTATTCTTAAATGACGGAAAATTTTTGGACTCGCATTGTCTTTATTTGTTTTTAAATCACAATACCGTGACTATACTTATTTAGTATTCCCTAACGACGACTGGAGACACTTACCAGTTGAAACTTTGTGATTTAATAACAAATAAAGACAACTCATGTCCAAAACTATTTTATCTTTCAAGAAACATTATTGTCTCCAATTTCTCAACATCTATTATTATTCTTTATAGACAAGAACCACGAGGCTTTGGAGGAGGATTTGCGAATAAAAATGTTCAAAGTGGACTTGTAGGTATTCAAAATCCCAACGGTAAGTTCTTACTTATTGTTCACTGTCCACCAGATGCTAAAGGCGAGCTAACCCTTGTATTGTGGATTACAATTGTTATTTTTAAATGTGATAAATATTTCTAATATAAGTGGTTCGCCTTAAACTGGCATTATTACACCTTGTAAACAGTTTAAAAAAATTAAATTTATTTAAAAACCCGCAAGCACATCACAGTATCGTACATAGACCACCAGTCAGTCCTACATGGTTATCTGATTTACTATTAAGAATATATATTATCCCTTCTCTTTTACTATATACCCCAGTTAGTGAGTTTCGTGTTATTTTCAGGATCTGGTGGAAGCGTTGGATACACTCATGCAAAAGGCTATGGTCATGATGTTAGCGTAGATGCCATGGTTCCTGTGTGGTCTAGGAAAGGTCGTTTGGGAGAATCCACCATAAATGCCGGAGGTGGTGTGAGCCAGCATTTTGGAGGATACGGTGGTAGTCGGACTATTGGGACAAGAGTTGGAATAAACTTTAATCACAGATTTTAACTAGATTTATAAACCATAGCGTTCAATTTTTAATATATTTATTATTTTGTATAGATACTACTTGGTTAAATAAATTATTGTTTTGCTAATCAGAAGTAGTTTTAAAATCAAGTAAAACGTATTAAGGATCCCCCCAGATCAACGCCGTGCTGCGGTGAAGGTGGCGGTGACGATTTTGCCGCGGTGCCACAGAACATAGCGTTAAAAGGTACCACCCACACCGCTGCGTTGGTCGAACTCGCGTTTCCCGCTGTAAGAGCGTTTTATTTTGGCAACGACGTCTGCACTGTTTTCATCGGCACATCAGCTACGTGTTTTGTGTTATCTGTTCGATTATTGTGCTGACTTCGATTGTGGTTTCGACATATTTTTGCAGGTTATATTCACAGAACAATAGAAATTGCACTGCACCGGTGCAGGTGTGAATAGCCAAAAAACTAGAAACGCGGTGTATCGCTTGGTGCCCACTGGCACAGTGATCGCTGCCGCCGCACCGCGTTGTTCTGGAGATCCTTTAATAGGTTTGTGCCTTAAAAATGACCGATGATACTAGAAAAAGTGTATTGCATGAAACTTACATGGGTTCATTATCTTCTTTGTTGAAAAACCAAATCAGATTAACTCCGATGAAAGGACCCGTTTTTCCAAGTGAAATTATTGTACCGGGTGTCCTACTAAGAATGGCGCTTGGCCGTATCTCAGAAAGCGTTAGTCGTATGGCTTGCGGACAATTTTTTTTAAAGGAAGTGATCGTAAGAAATTGCTGGAAAATATTTTTAAGTTTCTCAGTCAAGCGATAGAGAGGGCAACCGTAACGGTAAATCAGTAAAACTCAGTACTTTCAAAAGTTGCATCCATAAGTTTTACTGAAAGTACCATTTTCGTATATTTTAAGGCTTTCTGAACAAAATTCACTCATGAAACGTCTTCGCCAGTTTTAAAATAAAGTGGTGGGGGAAGGTTGAACATTATTTTAAATAAATGCTTACCGCGGTAGTGCCTCAGAGGTTGAGTTACTGGCATTCCACCGTGGCGACCTGGGTTCGATTCCCGGAGTGAGCATACGTACAATAAAAAAAAGTATGTCCGAAATTCAGTGGATTTAAGAATGCAGTATGTCACTAGTGATTTCTAATAACGGAACCGAGAAGAGAGTCATGGAATGGACTTCTGAGGGGGTAAAAAGCATAACTAGTTCATACACGTGGTTTGGATTCCACGTTAAGCTGTAGCTCCCGTCTGGCTGACATTACCCAGACCATAGGGGATACATGAGCCTCATATAGGCCTAAGTATACTGGTTCTTCTGCCAACCCCAGAAAAAAAAAATGCTTATAACTCAGACTTGGATCAACAGAATGTTGTTTGTTCTTGTTAATATTTTCGGTTTAAAAAAGTTGTGGGTTTCGCCAGTTTTTTTTTTATTTTTTCAATTCATCTTTGTAATAAGGTAAAATTAACCCGTAGTTGCAATTTTTAGATAGAGAAAAGAACTAAAAAAGGGAGATGAAAACCATTTTTCTCTTAGATGCGCCGTTCCAATGTTAAACGCTACCGCCTGTTAAAGTCTGAAAATGCCGTATTTTAAACGTCAGTATCTCAAAAACAATTGATATGACATTTTATACAAAATATACGTGGAATGTTGTTGGGAATTAGAAAATAATATAATAGGGTAATTTATTTTAAAAATGCAAGTTTAGTCTGTCAGACCTTGTAAAATATTTTTAAAATATACCGCTTCTAAGTCCATACGTTGGTCTAGTATTTTTGATAAGTTCCTCGATAATGATTTCTGTCGTCCCCGCTTTGTTGGTGGACCCTGTACTAGTGAGAAAAGTGCTGCACAAAAGTATTTACCGATTTGTTGATGCTGTAGTCTTTTATTAATACCTACAGTAATAATTAAATACCCGTGTTACAATTCTATATGAATGTCCATTGTTGATATAGACCAAGAAAGGCATTTTGATTTCTAGTCACGCACTACGTGATATTTTGGCCGGCCACAGTCACTATAAACGTAGCTAATATAGTTCCAGAATGACCCTATACAGGTGCGTTAGGGTCTAAATTGCCTCTAAACACTACGATTTCCCGCCCTTTTATGAGTACTAAGGCGCCATTTGTAAGTAAAAGTGTTTATTAGGGTTTGTAGTCTAGGAGCTTATGGTGTTAAAAGAAAATGTTACAACAAAAGGACGATTTAAACAATAAAATACATTAAACTGCAACAATAGAATTAAATTTAAATTTTAAATTTTGACAAGTTAGAAATACTATACCTACAATTTTATTGGAAAAAATATTTCTTGTACTCTATTTATTGCAAAACTCCTAGGGTGCCTAATAATGAGCCCTGGTCGGCCACTATTACATTTGGGGTGCAACTATCCTGTTTCTACCAGTCTGTCGTAAAGGTTTCTAAAAATTTTAAAATCTGGCTGCCTTCGATTTGGATACATTTCCAAATATCGATATGCTCTGAGTCCGTTAAAATTTTCTTGTGCTAACAAGAAGTATACCATGTCTCTCATTTCTTCGTTAGAAAATAAGTTATGTGTGGGCATTTTTAACCTAACTTTTATTTTTAAATAGAATTTATTATTTATATTTCATATTTATAAAAAACAATTTATTTAAAAACTTTTAAGGCACTGACAATCTGACAACTCACAAGAAAGTATCAAAAGCCTACTTTAAAATATGTAATCTTTGTCCTGCAAATCAAAATATAAACGCATGCAGGAGAAATTGTAATAGTATATTGCGTATTAAGTGTGGTAAAAAGTATTATGCAAGAATGGAAAAATTGCAATCGAGCCGCATAGCTCCGAGTGCGGTAATTACATGAGTACGTAATTGCTTTACTAGATCCGTATCATACTTTTTCTACGACTCTTACTAATGAATTAAAAATCGGTTTATAATTTATAAAGTATCGATTTGAACTTTAAATGTCAAATAATGACAATGTCACTGTCAAATATTCAAAACGCAAAATAGATAATTGTCACGATTTGAGTGGTTCAAGGCTAATTTGATTATTATACTAGGCATCATAACGCACAGACGTGCGTTATTATCCTTTACGCACAGTTGTGCGTAAGAATGGATTTACTTATAGAGTGAACTGTACGTAAATTAGTATATTACATAACAAGTGATGAAAGTGATACTTTTCAAACGAGGAGATATTTAGCACGAGGCGTCAGCCGAGTGCGGAAATTCTCCGAGTTTTAGAATAATCACTTTCACATGAGTAATATACACTATTTTTCCTACGACCACAAAGAATTATTAAAAAAGCCTTTGATTTGTAAAAAAAAAATTTTTCAACTCTAGAGTTGAAATTGCATACCTAGGATTATGTTCCAGTTAATATCTGGTTTAATATAGTTTGTCAATAGGCTTTTCCTTTATTTGTAGTTTAACATTTTCATTTTTTCATATTTTATATATCATAGGAAGACCTAATCCTGGATTGACTTCTAGATTAACCAGAATGAAAAATTTTAAATTTCAAGGAAATATACATTAAACCAAAATTTAAAAAATCCACCCAACAAGGAAGATTTCAATTCAAAATAATTCTATAAATTATTAATTGCTTTTATAAAAAAAAGTCAAATACACCTGATGGGATTTGAATCTGTGACCTCCCATTCTGTAGACAAGAGCTTTAGTGTCTACGCTATGGCGTCCATGGCTACCAGTTAACATTTGTTGTTTAAATATATGACATTTTCTTCAGCGCGACTTGTTTTTTCTTTTATTAACATTTTTTATAATTTCACATGGCGTATTTTCACACTCTAATTCTAAATCACTCGACAAATACATGAAAAATAAGTTAAAACACTTTACAATTACTGATTTCTATAATTTGTTCTTTTTAATAAATAGGGGTGGTCTGTCAAATTGACATCATATGTTTAAATTAAATAGTGTGCCTTGTATTACCACTCTAGAGTTGAAATATTTTCTTTCAACACGCGTGTGATATTCGGCGCTTTCGTGCCAGGTTAACCGTGCTTTTTTTCCCTTTTTCATAGGTGGTCGTAGGAAAACAATGTTTACCAATATAGGATTAGAAAAATGTTAAAATCTCGAAAACCGTTTCTCGCAGCGCCATTTACAAAGTGCTCCTTTTTGCATAAAATTGATATTTTTAATAGAAACATGTGCCGTAGAGAGTGCCCTCTACAAACTGTATCAAATTTTTTAAGAAAATCAATTTCCTTGCCTCAAAAAAAACCCCAATCACAAAATATTGGTTTATTAAGTATCTCGAAAGATAAGTAAAAAAATGGTTCCACGACAATGGCCTTATTCTCAATACAGAAAAAAAAACAATGCCTCATTTTTAAGACATCAAGAAATAAGAAAGATACTCCTAATTCTATTACTATAGATAGTTCCAATGTTGATATTGTTGAAACTTGCAAATTTTTGGGTATGCACATCGATGCAAATCTTAAATGGAATACCCATACAGACGCCCTTTGTAGAAACCTTGCCACATCTTGTTATATGCTGAGAATAGTGTCTAGATATCTAAACTTTAGTATTTTTCGTATGATATATCATAGCAATTTTTTATCCTTACTCCGTTTCGGTATAATATTCTGGGGTCACATATCGGATTTGGGAAAATTCTTTATCTATCAAAAGAAAGCTTTGAGAATTCTACTAAACATGAGTTATATTCAGAGTTATGGTGGAGTACTTAAAACGCAAAAATTGTTAACAACACCGGGTATTTATATTTATGAATGCATTTTGTTTTTAAAAAAGAATCAAGGTAAATTCACTCATTTAAAAAAAGAACACACACATGATACGAGAGGTAGACTTTTTGATTATAATTTTCCAAAACATTCATTAACATTGACAAAGCACAGCTGTCACTATGCTGCCATAACTTTTTTTAAAATTTTGCCACAGCATATATAAAGTGCATAAATAATTTCAAAAAAAATTATTATTTGTTTATATTAATAATATTGAACCTTATACAATTCAGAAATATCTTGATTATAAAAAAGAAAATTTGTGATTAGGGTACCTGGTATAAATTTAAGTATATTTTACAATTTTTTGTTGTTTGTAGAATTTATAATATGTATTTCTGTAACATTTTATGACATATTTCAAACTTTGTGAATTTTACAAATTTGTTTTGAAATAAATGCTTATCTATCTATTGATTGAAAAAAATGTTACTTGGAAAATTGAAAAAAAAATTATAGTATCAACTTAGCTTATTTTAAAAGTTGATAATAAAACTTTTGAACTAAGCTAAGTTTGGCCAAATCGCAATATTTGTATTTAAGAAATTTACAGTTTTACTGTGTACTATTAATTATGATACACCCTGTATATGATTAAAAATAATTTTACATACTTCATTGAATAATTTTTGTAAGGTCGACAGGAAATGTTAAGAAAAATAGGCAACAAGCAGTTTACTTTTTTGTCCGCTTTGTCGTTGTATTTCATCCGAAATAAAAATACTATTTCCTATATAAGGTAATTTATATTCTGTGCAAGTTCCGTCGATGGCAGAGAAATATTTCGCATGGCTACGACCAAACTTAAGATGACACGTAAAGTTTTCAAAATGACCCAATACAGGTAAGTTAAGGTCCAAATCGACCCTTAAATTGCAGTTTACAACTCTCTTATGAACGAACAGAATTTAAATTTTGCAAAGTATAGAAAAGACCATTGTAAAGCAATAGAAGAAAGAATTATGTAGTCTTTAGACTAGCACTGAGCAAAAGTTCATACTTACGGGAATTAAACTGTTTTTTAAAATTTCAGTAAATTTAATTTAATTATACAAATAAAATATTAAGCTGTTTGATATAAAAAAAAGTCACATCCAAAATACAATTTTAGTATCTTATGTTTTTGCGGTGTTTATTAGTGGGTAAATTATTATTCCTTGGTAACTATGCACTATGCTGCAATTTGCTTGTTAGGTCATTGCCATCAATATTTTCCACACATGTAACAAGACTCACAAGCCGCGCCTGCTATCCATATCTACTACAATGAGACATAATAAGTTGAGGCAAATTATTATACATTATTTAAAAAATTAACGTATCGCTCCTATAATTTTCCTTTTACTCCTCCACTTATTCATACCATGCACATTAACACTCCAACGGTTTTGGTAGTTAACTTCATGCACCCAGTGGGAATTCTGGTCAGACCAATAATGCAAATTGTGTAATTTATAGAAATTAACACCTTTGTTGCTGCTAACAGTTTCAAATGTCGATAGAATTTTTGACCGAAATCATTGGTCCGTTACCGCGTATCATATTTGAAATTGGGTGGCACTATTCTAAACGCCTGTTAAAATCAAAATCAATGATGTAGGTATAGTTCAATGTGATAGGAATAAGTCTTTCAAGATTCTTATATTATAATTACAGTAAATTACAGTATAAACGCAAATAACTTTTTTTAAGACCGACCAGAAAATATACACTTTCTGGACAATTTTTCGTCCAGAAAATAACGTTTTGCCGGTCTCGGGACCGGAAAATTGACGTAAGGGACCGGAAAAATCCTTTGCAAGTCCCTTACGTCAATTTTCCAATCGCTCTTTGATAATGGAATCTACTTTGATTTCGTTACTAAGGTAACAAATTTTCGAATGTATTGTTGAGTGACAGTTCGTTTGATGAATTTGTTGTTTATGTCAAACTTGTTTCGCGAGTGCGCAAATTTAAAAATATTATGAATTCAGATTTTGAGTTATCGGACACGGAAAATGAGATTCCAGAAGAAATTTTGGAAGCAGCAAGGAAACCGACTTATGATATATTGCCAGTAAAATCAAAAGCCCGTTACGAGAAGTCATACGATGCATTTAAAAATTGGTGTCGCGAAAAAAAAGTTAAAAATGTAAAAGAAGAAGTCCTTATGCAGTTGTTTCCAGTATTTTTATTCTTTTATCTGGTTTTAGTAGGTAATCAATTTTTTATATAAAATGAAATAAAATATAAAAAATTAGAAAAAGTATTATATAAAAGTGTCGGTCTTAAAAAAAATATTATACGTCACGCAACCGGAAAATTGTGTTTTTCAGGTCTCCCCAAGATTCCAGGACTCGCCTACGGCTCGCCCTGGAAATGCTTGTCTCGACCTGAAAAACACTTCTTTCCGGTCTTGTAACGTAAATTACTATTTTCTGATGACATGGACAAACAATGTCACTTTCCGACGTTTGATAATTTTAAATGACATTTACGGATTGAAGCAAATGCGATATGTCAAATATTTTAGACTATTTTTTGATTTCTAATTAAGCCAAAACAACCTTGAAAATTATATTTTAAAAAACTTCATGAATACATTTTCTTCTATATGGTGCAGTCTTTTCCGCGAGCACTGTATAACAAATTTATTTAATTATTTATTTAAACGGTTTAAATAACCTATTCGTCGCTAAATATTTGTAATATCGATATCGTATCCATATTCAAAAAAAAAAATAATCCGTTTTTATACGAATTATTATTGTTGACGAGGACTATACACAAACAAGCCATAAGCTGATTTCATAGAACTTTAATATTGTGCCTATTTTAGAACTGTACATAACCTAAACCAAAATGAAATGAAGCCTGTATAATATCTTTTTTATCACAAACCGACTGAAATAATTATCTTGTTTCCTTTGTTCCTTGGTTTGCTATTAATATGCTTACAAAATAAAACTTTAATAAAGCCATCAAATTAATAATGTGATTTTAATATCTTGCGCATCTTAACTCTAGTCACGTGCTGGATATTCATGGGATATATGATCTGACCAGATGCTCCTAACATGGGAAGTTAAGTTCCTTAATAGACCAATTCAGGTGAGTTAAGGTATGAATTTCGTCTAAGAACTACAATTTAACACTTTGTAGTAAAAGTACAGATTTATGATCTTTACTAGATTTCCAGATAAATAGAAACGTAACCTATAAAATATTGGAAATACTCAGTTCCATCAGTAAAATCTCTATAATAATAAGGGTCTTACTTTTGGGTATCTTCCATTCTCTCATTGGATTTATGAGGTTTACTTAAGGCTCTACCACGCGCAAATTTAGAGGATGAAAAACACCGTTTCGCTACTGCAGGATTCTGCAAAGGCTATTTGAAATATTTGTCGGGACAATTTAAAATTTAATAAAGGAATGTTTGTATTTCTAAGGTACAAAGCCCTTTTTTGAAAAAAATAAGAATATGTATAAGAAAATGCCCACTAAAGGTGCGTATTTTTAGGCACTTTTCCAAGGTTAATATCGTAGCTAAGAATTTTTTTTTCAAAAAAATAGCCATGTACCTTAGAACTTCCATGTCTTATCTTTAAGACTTCAAAAATTGAGACAAAACAATGTCGTAATAAGTCCGTTATCTTGCAGCGCGCAACTCATGTTTTAGGTAAATTTTGTTGTCATGTTATAGAAGTTGCCTATATACAGCTGAATTTATTCTCGGCTGACGTGAAACAATTTACATCCAGAGAAAATAATGATACACTGAAAAAAATTATAGGTGGTCGAACAAGAAGTAATTTCGGGGGTAATTTTGGGCTAAATTTTATGTTTTCCTTTTTGAATTGTCTGTGCCAATAACAGAATATCTAAGCGTTAATATTAAAAAGACGTAACTAGTAGTTGTGTTATTAACTCCGGGTTACCATACATTTTTCGGCTTAGACCGGGATGGTTTATAATGCGCCGCAAGGCAAAATGTTCAAGGTGCGTTCACCATTTTGTCAAAACTGGTGTTTGGGCTTTCAAAATTTCTTATTCATATTAGGTAAGGATAAGAATTGAACGAAATCCAGTCGATTTGTTGCAATCAAAAATGGGCTATATTGAATTTTTTGTTTCGTTTTTTATCGAAATGGGTTATTCTCTTGATAGTGAACAAAATATACTAAGGTAAATAGCTTATCGGTATTAGAGGCCCAAACTGGGTCACCGGGAACTTACGACAAATCCCAGGATGTATGGTAACCCTGGTATATTAACTTTTAGATCTAAAATTAAAGTTTAATTTGTCTTGGTAAAGGGTGATAGGTGCAATAAAATAAAGCCATTTATGAAGGTTCTTAGTGAGTAAAGTAACTAACTGTTGCATAATGAATCTATTTCTATTCGATTGTTTTTATATTTTATGCTTATTATACAGGCTCTATATATTGTTTATACAGTGAGCTTCTGTCTAAACCTGTTAAAATATAAATTCATTTTAAAGGTGAAATGGGTTTATTATTTCAACCATGGTTTAACGATTTAAAAGTAGTTGTCAGGCACGAATTTGGCGTTGGTCACATGACATTTATCTGTTCATGTTATTGGCTCGCAGCTACAATTTGGTGCAGCGAGACTACTGTATAGTGACAATGCTTCTAAGAAGCTAGGTAGGTAATAAATAAAAATTGGACAGTATGCCAAGCAGAGTAATAAAATACAATTTTTTGTTAGGCATGGGCGTCCATAGAGAGGGCAGTTGCCCCTGTCTCTTGAACAAGGGAGAGCGGGGGGAGGGGGGGGGGGGTAAATATACTTTTTACTAACTTTTGTTAGGGGGAGTTTATGAAACGACTGCGACATTTTTTTTTGTAGGAATCACTTTTGATAGAAGTTCTTAAAAACGCAAAGTTTTGTTTTTTTTGTAGTCACTTTTGAACGGTGGAAAAAGTGTAGAAAAGGCTGGGAAGTATTTTATTTTATAGAATTAAGTTTTGAGAACTTACACGTTTTTTTGGCTACCCCCCTATCACTTTATGTTTATAAGAAACATTAATACCGTGATTTTGTATCGGATTGGCGCGACGATACGGTACTACCTCCTGTTGTTTCTGTGTTACTTAAAAAAAATCTAGGTACTTACTTTTTTTTCTTTTGAAGGTGCAGCGCAACTAATCGTCAAAAACATACCACTTTTTAAAAAAATTAATTATAATGGCACGGAACGCGACGGACAAAATACTGCGCTAGTTAGTAACCACAGTCAACAAATCCTGGAACCAGCGGGACTTATCTTTTGTTTTATAAAAAAACTATTGACCTTACGAAGTATTTGATAACCAATGCTGAAAACCTTCAGTTTCAGGGTAGGCCTGTGCCTCCCAATTTTGAAAATTTGACAGTATATGCTAGTGCTGATGGGGGCGATCGGGCTAAAATATATTTATAATGCTGGCACTTCCCGTTATACCGGAAGTAAGTGTCAACTTGCTTATTTTAAATAGAATACTCTATATATTACTACATTTTTGCATTTTACGCAAGAATTTAGGCATACCTTGTATACCATGTCCTATACCTATGTCTAAGCGTTTTAGATATTTTTAATAGATTTTTTATAATATTTTGATAACTATTAATACAGGGTGTTTAAACAATACGATTAAAAATTAAATTAAAAAACTGCAAAAAGACTAGATTTTCAAATGGAAATACACAAATTTTATAATTATTTCTTATTTAGCATTAAAAATAAGGGTAAGTTTGTATATTCCAAAAAATTTTACTTTTAGAAACATTGCCAACTTAATATTTTTATATGGCGATTTTGCTGCAGATTTTAAGTTTAGTTACTTTTAGTTGGCTATAACGGCGTTGAAAAACAATCAAATGCGAGAAAAATTTATGATGCTGTCACTTACCATTTAAACATCATTAATTATCATGCCTGTGCGCTTAAATTGTACATACAAACGAAGATTATTTAAATTTATTTATTATTTATGGAGAATGTGTTAAAGTTATATCAAGAACATGGGACACATTTGCCAATCGATATCCGCAAAACAGAAGCCATCACAATGTGCTTATTAATAGTGTTCAACATTTTTGGGATATACAAACTTACCCTTTTTTAATGCTTAACTAAAAGTAATTATAAAATTTGGGTGTTTCCCTTTGATAATTTAGACTTTTAGCAGTTTTTTCAATCTTATTGTTTAAACACCCCGAATTAATAGTTATCAAAATATTATAAAAAATCTAATAAAGCAGGTTCTTTATAACAAGGAATCCCGCTTAAATTAAATAAATATAAGGCTTCTTTATAGAAGAAATTGATAATTATTTTAAGGCTTGCAAACGTCATTCTTAACAGAAAAATTCAAATATGTCAAAAACGCTTAGATATTTATAGGTATAGGCATACGGGGTAGGGACTTTAACTGGAATAAATTCGATATTATTAAACCTGCTGAAGTTGCGCCTACAAAACTTAGTATGTGGGGGTTTTAGAGCATGCGGAATTGGATTATGATGTCGGCGCAGTTGCCAGATTTCTCAGCTTTGCGCTACACGTAGTAATTTTGTTATTTTTAATAGAATGCCCTATTTATTTTTATTGCAGTGAATTGGTAGTGTCAAATTTAGTAAGATCTCAAATTTACAAAATTCTATCTTCACTAGTTTCTGAGCTATGGCAACACTGAAGTTCCCTCAAAAAAGTACCGGGACGCTTCTCTACCTCCATAGTTACTAAGTTATTGACAAGATTCAAGAAAAGTGTTTGTCTTTTCAAAATGGCCTATTTAACTTAAACTTTAAAAATAGAAATTCTCATGGTACTTTTTAATGGAATTACAGTATTGCCATAGCTCAGCAATTAGTGAAGATAGAATTTTGTTAATTTGGCATCTTATTAAATTGGACACGCCCAATGCACTGCAATAAAAATAAATAGGGCATTCCATTTAAAATATTAAAATTACTACGTGTAGCGCAAAGCTGAGAAATCTGGCAACTGCGCCGACATTATAATTCAATTCCGCGTGCTTTAAAACCATACATACTAAATTTTGTAGGCGTAACTTCAGCAGTTTTAATAATATCGAATTTATTCCAATTAAAGTCCCCACCCTGTACAAAATCTGCCTAGAATCTTACGTAGAATGCAAAAATGTAATAATATATAGGATGTTCTATTTAAAATAAACACGCTGACACTAGGGTTGCCAACCCTCCCGATTTATCTTAGTTACTTAACCTCCCGCCTCCCACGCACTTAAACAAAACTCCCGCTTTTCCAATAACACGACGGACGCCTAATAACTGTACAGCTGCCTTAGAGAGGGGCGACCTTTTTTTTTAGAAAGCACGTTTGATGATAGGAGGAAAAAAAATATAAAAGGCACGCCACAGCGTAAGGTCATCAATATAATTATTTTAAGCACCTCAAAAAAAAACTTGTCCTCCAGGCACTATCCACTTCTTGCTTTTCAATTTTTAAAATCTGGTTACCCTAGCTGACACTATCTTCCGGTGTAACCGGAAGTACCACCATTATGAAATTTTTTTAGTCCGGTCGTCCCCATCAGCATTACCACGATGGCAAATTTTGAAAATTTTCCTATGTATAGTTTTCCATATATAGTTCGAAGCGGTTCCCGGTGGAACACGAACACCCTGTTTACAGGTGCTTTTATACCAAAAAACAACAAACTCACAAACAAAACCTTCCTCTTTTCTAAGTGATGTCTAAAAAAAAAGGGCATCGTTCTCTTCAAAATACCATACAACACTCATCAAAACTTTTATAGCTAAGTCCCTTACACAACGGATCCATTAATTTTGGGGGGGCACCAGGGTGGGCACTCATGTTTCTAGGGTGGGCCAGTGGCTCCCCCCCCCCCTGGCGCCGCCGCTGTTTTATACCTATTATTAATTAACACTTCAAACTTTCTGCTCTACCTTATTTTATTTTTTGTAAATATTCTATAGCTTTAATAATAAAATAAGACAAAATTTAAAAGATATATCCGTATAACGATTAGGTACATTATTTTAACTAAGAATACAATAACAAGTTCTTATTTTCCACAAAACAAATTTCTCGTCTCCGAAATAAAATCAACCGAAACTCATTAGCATAATAAAGAACCTACCGCCTTGCATCGTGCTTTCAGTGTGTATCGATGTTTACGGAATATTTTTTACCACGTCATAAGCTCGCTAGTATGCCCACTTCGGGTGAGACTCTCTTGCAAATAAATTTCTTGCTGCACAAAGTTCCGCCTTAACAATTACTGATCAAACGGACTAATGCCAGTGCCTAGTTAATAATAACTTGATAAAGATTACAAAGAAACTTAATTTACACGTAAATTTAACGCAACCTTAATGACATCTAAAAAAAGTGAAGTTAGGAATTTATTATAAGAATGTGTCAAATTTGGTACATATTTTTAATTTTATTAAACATATTTAAACTAGATCCGTGCATGCACCAATTAGATACAACTTTTATTGTACGCAACAGAAATAGAAAAATTACAGAGTACTTACATAAAACAAAATAAAACAGACGAAATTATAAAATAAAATCACATTCAATAATTAATTTCGTTTTGTCGCTACAGTATTACCATAACTTTTTACCTGTACAGCGTTGCTAATAATATGTGAATGCCATAGAAACTGATTATTTAAAAAAAAACTTTACTATTGCTAATGTTAAAAGTTAATACTAATGCTCAAAAGCCATTTTTAATTTTTAAAAAATAATTTTACAGTTTTTTTACTTAGCATTAGACGTAATTATTTAATTATTAAGCAGGCAACCAAAAATACGTTTCAGCACACCAACATATCAAAAATATATTGTTCATTTGTATTATTAAAAATATTGCATTATTTGTCTGTTATCATAGAAATCTTAAAATTTTCTCTGTTCCACCATTGAAGAAAGATTTATCAGTTATTTTTCTATATCTATTGCATAAAATAAAAGTGTTAAGGTTGATTCGAGATGGATCTCCAAATCTCCATTCATTATCGCGGTAGAAAAATATTTGCATGGCATATAGAACCAACCAAGGTTAGTAAAAAACGTTCATTTTGTATTATATTAGTGGAAAACTGGAGATTTTTGAAATACGAAAGTGCATCTGTGCACAAATATTTAGTTCGGTCAGAGAATACTAGTTTGGTAGAAATATTTCAAGATTCTCAAGATTTTTTTATTCAACAATAAATTTTTTATAAAAAATGGTTACAACAAATCACAGTAGGTTAATCAAATCACAGTATATAGTGTGTTGCACCTAGGTGCAGAGGCAATATGTGCAAAATAAGGTATCACAAAAAGATTATTATAACATACTGCAACATTAGGAACGTATCCATAAGTTTTGTTTATTATTAAAATGAAAAGTGTTTTGCCGGCGTACAGACAAGATTAAAATTGAAAAAGTTTTATGCCTCCGCTGGGATTTGAACCCAGAACCTCTCGATTACATGTCAAGCGCGCTGCCAATTGCGCTACGGGGGGACCTGATATTCTCTCACCAACTTCGGTCATATAACTTATTCAATTTGTTTATTATTTTTATACATGGCATAATAATGATTGTACAATATATATTATATATTATTTTATTGAGGGGGGGGGGGGGCGACTTAAAAAAAAATTACTTCTAAAAAAAAAGAGCGTATCCCGGCTCTAAAATTATCCCTATACTCTCAAACGTGATTTCTAAAAAAACTTCTGACCCTTCACACGTCCTACAATTTTCACAGCTTAAAGTAACACCCATTTTGTGGGGCTCAGAAGGGGGGGGGGGAACTGCCCCCCCCCTGGATCCGCGCCTGGTATTATACCTCCATTTTTCGAACCATTTTGTGTACTCTTTAGGAGAAAATTATGTATGCACAGACTTTGGGATAAATGTTTTGATTTAGATTAAAAACGAACAAATTTTATGGGACAGATTTGCTTTAGTTTCTTTGTAATTGGCCACTGTGATTGGTCAGTTTCATATTCTAACTAGGATGGATATGAAATCATATCCGTTCAGTTAGAGAGAGAGTCCACTTTTCCAATGACTTTAATGTAAAGGAAATTTCTATGTGGGAGTAGAAAAATATGTTTTTCTACTCCTTTACACTTAAGTGGCGGGTAAGGTAGGCTATTCCAGTTAACTGTGCGGGAATATATCATATCCATCCTAGATAGGTAATGAAACTGACCAATCACAGTAGTTAATTACAGAGAAGCCTTTGTTGTTTATAAAAGTACTGACCAATCACAGTATATTATTTTTACTGAGGCTCCGCCTTATTTTTCAAGACATTAAATTATATAATTTAAATGCATATATAGGACAATTTGTTTAATATAATAAAATCTAGACGCATTTATAATAGATTCATTAATAATGCAACCTGCTGAATGTGCATAGAAAATTAATTTCATGTAGCATCATTTATCAGTTGGTTTTCCAATAATTAACTAAACGCTTCGATAGTCCAGATGTTAGAGCGTTAGACTATGGAACCAAGGGTCGTGAGTTCGAGCCTGGCAACCTACAAACTTCGTAGGTCGTCGTAGAAAAATATACTGTTCAACTCGAGTGGATTGTCCATATTGCCCTCGGAAGTTTGAGCACTCCGCCTACGGCGTCGTGCTCAATTTACTTCCTCGTGCTATATGGACATCATATCCACTCTTGTTGTACAAACTACTATTGTCGCCTTATATATTATGTTAAATAGCTTAGAATCGATTTCGCTCCAGCAAAAATAAGCTCACCTTAGATTTCCAGTCGGACAAAAAAATTCATCAACTTAACCATTTTATCTCGCAAACACTACAAACAAAAAATGTAAGAAAAAGATTTAGCTAAAGGTGTATTCTATTTGACAATTTTTGTTCTAATTCTGTTTAAGACAAGATAAATCTTGAACCCTAATATTTTATTTACGTTGTTTTCAATTCTCTTTTTCGCCATCCCTTGGGAATAAAAGCCCTTTATCCTTTAACTAAACCAAGAATGCCCTTTTTAATATAGGTTCATCTAAATTCTAGTCTCTTGCAAACGAGATGGCGTGTTTCGGCCAGCTTCGGTAGCTTTTTAGAGGAGATATAAAAGTACCGAACAGAATCAATTAAGAATTCGATCTCTGAAGTTTTTTTTTAATTCTTGCTCATATCAAGGTTGCGTATATCCGGAAGGGGGGGGGGGTGTGAATGTCCCGGACTGGATATCTCAGAAGGCTTAAATCGCGACCGATGATTTTAAAAACCATCCCAGACCCTACCGTTATCCTATAATATTTGAACAGGTAAAATATTAGGTAAAAGTAGCCGACTATCACATAGTTTACTAATTTCGCACAGTATATTATCGGATATGGATGGGTATCCTTAAGGATGGATTACTCATCTAATACTTCACTATGAAGTTAAGACTCTTAATGGGTGATAAATAGGTATAGTGAAAAGATAATGGACATAACAAGGACAAGAACATTTCTAGGAGGAGTCAGTAAACAAGTGTTTATAAAAATAACTTTTTGTAATTGGTTGAATAAAGGGTTCCATTTTGAATAGTACATTTAAGAAGCATTTCTCCTGACACAGCAAAAAGGAACCCCTTGTTTATTTTGGTGTAGGGGCTACAAAACATTATAAAAACTCAAAGAAACATTTACTCAGTGGTGTTATTGTTTAACGTATTCAAGTGTAAGGGTGATAGACTGGGTTCCCTTCTTGGGCCCTTTACCTGCATTCTCGGGCTCTAGCCCATCTATGCCTCGGCTGATATACTCAGGGAGCAGGTTAGACTCCGCGTCTCGATGCAGTAAAGGTTTTTCCCGTCTATACTGAGTTGTGTTATTATTAGCCGGGCCGGTCGTGTCTGTGCGTAAACTTGCATCCATTATCTCCTCGGGATTTATGTGCTCTATTGACCCTGATGTTATTGGCTGTACGGGTTTTTCCGGTGAATGCTTAATTAACGGCATTTCATAATATCCCTCGACCTTTTCCTCGGGACGAACGTCTTTTGTCGTATTTTAGGCGCCAGGAGTTTTTTAGAGTTGAAAAACACCAAAACTTATATTTTGTCGTATCGGGCTAACTTCTGATGCCCACCAGTTAGGGACCTGATTCCTGTGCCCAAAGTTAGGGAATATTATTCCCTTCAACTTTGCCCTCTTGTCAAAGTCGCGGCACGCTTCTCTTTTCCGAGTTATTTGAAAAAATAGAAATTTCTTGAAGTCCACAAATGTTGATTCTTGACGAAAATCTTCTGTCTCCTTGTATGGGTATTTTAAAAGTAAACCGGCTGCCTGCGGTTAAGCAGCGGCCGGTTACTTGGCGTCCTGAAATGTAGGCAAGCTCTGAATTAAAACAATTATTCTATCTTGATTTCGGTGTAACAGGTTTCCAATGTTTAAACGAATTTCTTTTATAATAAAAACGAATTTCTTTTGGAGTCGGCGAGATCTTGCTAGTTTGGATCTCGGTATTGAATATCAGATATCTAACTCATCCGCTTAAATAAGTTACCATCAATCTATGGTCAAGAATTGACGGAGTCGGATTTAGGAGCTAGTATCTCTTGGCTCTCATCTCATCGGCCGTATGCTGGCCGACTCCCAGATACTTTCAAAACGCGTTCTTAAGATTCAACATTATAACATTTAGATGGCGACTTACTATACATGGCGCCCTCTATTGACAAAAAATCTAACTTTATACTTGAGAGAATATGGGATTCCGTAACACTTCCCCCCCTAGATTACACTCCGGGCTTGTAAAACAAGACCGGTGGGGAATCGATAACAAAAATCGGGATCCCATATGATCGAATACCTATCTCCCCTTCTCATTGGATACCTCTTTTTCCCTTCTTTATTTATAAACTCAAAGTCAAAATATTATTACAAACTTCAATACAAAACTTCAAAACCTAAGATTAATCAAACTTAAGATATTTCAACTTAACTTAACTAGAAGGTTATATCTAACTAGGCTATCCAATTGATCTTAATTCTAAATCCCTATATCCTGAATCTTTCTCAAAATATTTCACATTAAATCCCTATATTCCCCTGAATCCTATGATATCCATATCACAAAACTTTAATTTCTTTAAACACTATGATTTCCCTTACTTGACAAAATATATGCCCGAACTTTCAGAACTCCTAAACTCAAATCGTTGTTTCGTAGACCTTCCTTGGTCTTACAACTTCCCCCCAGACCTTCCTTGGTCTGAGTTTTATGAATCTTCGGAATTCTTAAATTCAGACATTTATTCCCCTTACTTCTATTACCAATAATACTTCTCGAAATAATTTCCCAAATTTAAAACTTTAATCTTACTTTAACTAGATCCTTAATTTGACATGAGTAACTTCCCTACACTTCCTACCTATCTTTACTGATTAAAATTCCCCATTTTAATTGAATTCCCTGAATTCCTAAATTTTCGGAATTCCTAGGTTCAAATTGCTGTCTCATAGACCTTCCTTGGCCTTACAACTTTCCCCAGACCTTCCTTGGCCTGAGTTTTATGAACTTTCGGAATTTTCTAAATTAACTCTTCGAAGTTCCGGATTTCCCTACTACCTACACAGGATCCCAGATCCTCCTAAAATTCCCTGAACTTTTAATTATCTAGTCAACTCTCCATCAGACCTTCCTTGGTCTAGTCGACTCTTCCTCAGACCTTCCTTGGTCTAGGATCATGACTCCCAGAGTCATATTTCTAGGTTCCCAGAACCTTCCTAATTCTCAAGCTCCCAGAGCTTCTATTAATTCTCCTAACTTCTAAACTTCCTAACTAGTAAAACCTTAATCAACTTTCCCTTAATTTATTACCCATGCCTAACTTGATATTTTCCTAACTTGAAAATTCCCTACATATGAAACCTCCAAAATTTTTATTATATTCCAATATCTTACTGGTACTTTTCTAATCTCTGAACTGAGTTGAACACTATGAACTCTCCAAAGGTTATGGAGTTCACTTTTTCCTACGTATCCATGATGACATATATTCAACTGAATTTCATTCAGATCCTAAAATTTCCCAATTGAACATTGAGCGCCAGAATTTTTTAACAAAAAATCCAAAACTTTCCTTTTAAAAACCCCTTATTCCTACCCTGACTAGTAAACAATTAACTGTAATGCCCCTTAGATTGGATACCATGATAAACCTTATTCTTGCCCCTTAAACTGAGCACCATATTATGAATCTTATGCAAAACTTACTAAAAATTTCTAATCAAATATTGAGCGCCAGAATTTTTTCAATAAAAAATCCAAAATTTCTTTAAAACCCCTTATTCCTACCCTGACTAATAAGCAATTGACTTTATTGCCCCTTAAACTGGATGCCATGATATGATTAACTTTATTAGCCCTTATACTGGGTGCCATGATTATTCATTCCCCTGATTCTGAACCTTCTAATCAACCTATATTTATATCCTCCTACTTTACTTCCAAAACATGCCATGAAGGCCGATTCCTAACCTATCACTACTATTTACCACTGAAACTGAAAACCATGAATGCTGAATGCACTCATGGGTATGCCCTCCCAACCTACCACTAAAAAACCATGGATATTCCTAACATTCTTAAATTTACTAATTTCCTACTGCCCTAACCTAACTGACAACTTTCTGATGAATCCCCTATTTACCATCGGCTGCCAGCTGGTTAGGCAGCGGCCGAGGCAAGCGCATTACCTTTTACTTACCTCCTTAACTTAATTATTTCACTTAAAACTAAAGATTCTTAAATAACATTTCATACATTTCATGTACCTAGCACCTTTACAAATTAACTTAACTATACTATTTACAGAACTATGTACAACTTATTACTACCCCCTATGCTAGTCTATCTAGCCATTTATCTTCTTCCTCTTCAGAATAATCTTCTACAATACTTCCCAATAAAGTCCTGAGTCGTGGGTTTCTGGGTGGACTCTGTATAAATGCTTCTACCGGGACTAAATCTTCGGGGAGTTGTTTGCTTTCTCGGGAACTTATGTCTTTGATTTGTTGCTGTGTCTGGGCTAAACACATAGTTAGAGCTTCTACTTGCTGCTGTGTCCGGGCTAGACACACGGATAAGGCTTCTACTTGCTGTTGTGTCCGGGCTAGACACGCTAGGTCCTGGCTAGTTGACATAGTTTGTGATTCGTCGTCTTCGGGAATCATCATACAGCCTACTTGGGTCGTCGGCCTTGGTTCTGGGTGGACATCTGCTTGGGTAGTGATGATTTGGGTGGGCCCATGGTTGCCGTCATCACTAGAGGTATCAGAGGTAGTTGGATTCTTCCCTAAATCGTTGTCCCGGTCTTCTGTGCTACTGGATTCACTGCGACGGGGCCTTCGCCTTCGATGGACTGGTCGTAAGTCATCTAGATGGCATTTGGCATGGGTTCCGTCTTTGTCTATTAAGTAGGTGGTTGGTCCCACGACTGTGAGTACTCGATGGGGTCCGGTCCAAGTAGGGGCGAACAGGTCTCTTTTTTGAGTAAAATTCCTTACCCAAACTTCGTCATTTTCTTGGAATTGGATGACGGGGCGTCGAGGTGGCGCAGCGTATTTTAGGCGATAACGTCGCTGTCGTCGATTGGCTTCCTGTCGTAATTGTTCTATTTCTTCTTGTCGAGCTTCCGCCGCTTGTTCAGGTTCCTCTCTTAACCATTCCCCGGGCCGTCGTAGTTCCTGACCATAAAGTAGTTTGGCCGGTGTTTCTTCGGTGGCTTCGTTCCGTCGCGTGCGAAGAGCATACAAAACTTTAGGAAGGTGTAAATCCCAAGTGGCATCCGGTTCATAGAATATTGCTGCTCGGAAGGCCTTCTTTGCTTCCTGCCAGCGTCGTTCTACTGGGTTTGCGCGCTGATGATAAATGGCGGACGAGGTCCACTCGATATTATTTTTCCGGCAGAATCGATCGAAAGTTTCTCCTCTGAACTATCCCCCACAGTCGGAATATATTCGCGCTGGCGTGCCCCAGTCAGGCATTACTTCTTCTTTAAGGAACTTAGTGATCACGGGGCCATTGACCTTTGGATAGGACTGGGCTTTGACGTATCGGGTGTATAAGTCCATTACCAGAACGATATAGCGATTTTTTCGAGGGGTCTCGCAATATGGGCCCATGATGTCGATGGACCACGCATAAAAAGGTCGTGGTGCCTGGATTTCACGTAAAGGTGCGGGGTTTTGTTTCTGGCCCCGCTTTGTTCGGGCGCATATTTCACACTGCTGGACATAAATTCTTACGTCACGATCAATATTACTCCAGTAGAAGGTTCGCTTGATACTTCTGACCGTTTCTGGCGCACCTGGATGTAGAGCCTCCTCATGATCATGATATGTTGCTATGACCCCGGGGCAATTAACTGTTGGCACTACCAGCCGGGGTCCTTCCGTGGAGGTCTTATATAGGAAACCATCTTCGAGGAGGTAATGGAACCACCATGCTCCTCGTCGGTCGGGCGGGGCCTCTGCCAAATGTTGCCACAAGCGAATTTGGTCCTGGATCTCCTCATCTGTAGTTTGGGTTTGCTTGACTCTATCAATTAATTCTGTAGTATCTACGATGTATGTCGGGGCGATCATGATATTTCTTTCTTTTGGTGTCATAGGTGGTATCAGTCTTTCTTCGTTGGTAATCTCTTCCAATGGCACGACCTCGTTGCTTGGGTTTCTTGATAAGAAATCCGCGAGCTGATTTTCGCTTCCTTTACAGTGTTCAATAGTGAAAGTGAATTCTTGCAATAACAGGGCCCACCGAGTTAATTTAGCTTTGTCGTCTTTCATCTTATTCAACCACGTAACAGCCTGGGAGTCTGTTCGGAGCGTAAATGGTTGGTCTTCCAGGTATGGTCGGAACCTACGGATGGCCCAGACGATCGCCAAGCATTCCTGCTCGTTAATATGATATTTTTGCTCGGTCGGGGACAACTTGGCTGACGCGTACGATATAATTTTCCTTTTTCCCGCATCATCGACTTGATATAGGGCGGCCGCAATGCCGGTCTTGCATGCATCTGTCTGTAGGTACCAGCGCCTTCCCGGGGTGGGGCGACTCAGGCTTAATGGTTTCCTCATCACCTCCTTCAGGCGATCAAACGCTTTTTGTTCTACCGCTCCCCAATGATATGGTTTCTTGGTCTGCAGCAGGTCAGACAATGGTTTTAGCAATTCAGCTGCATGGTCGATATACTCTCTTAACCAATTAATAGTTCCTAATAGACTTTGTAATTCCTTACGAGTGCGGGGTGTGTCGAACTTCTCAATTTGGATCAGATGTTTCTGTTGGGGTTGCGTTTGGTCTTGACAGACCCGATGGCCCAGAAAGTCCAATTCAGATCGGGCGAATTCACATTTTTTTAATGAACACCTCAGGCCATATGCCTGCAACTTTTCCAGTACTTTCTTCAGATGTTCCACATGCATCTCGTGATTTGGTGAATAAATAATGACATCGTCTAAATAGACCTTAGTGAACTTGTGGAGTTCACCCGATAGTACTTGCGTCATTAACTTCTGGAATGAAGCTGGGGCATTTTTTAAACCAAATGGCATAACCTTAAACTCATACTGACGGCCATCAGGCGTACTAAAAGCTGTAAGTGGTTGTGATTCCGGATGGATAGGTACTTGCCAATAACCGGCTTTTAGGTCTACTGTGGTAAAAACTTGGGCCTGGCCTAACTCCTTTAACGTATCTGTTATCGATGGTAATTGTGCTATCTCATCCATTGTTATTTCATTCAAACGCCGATAATCCACACAGAATCTAGGTGTCCCATCTTGTTTTCTAACTATCACGATTGGTGAGGAGTAATTTGAATTGCTTGGTGCAATTACTCCAGCGCTTAACATTTCTTCGATTTGATCGTTCACTATTTGCTTCTTTTCCTCGGACAGTGGATATGGTCTTAACTTGAATTGGGCCACCCTTTCCTTTAATCGAATTCGATGTTGGGCTGCTTTGGTCGTAGGCTGTCTCAATCCTTCCGCGAATAATCCTTGAAAGTCGGTTAGGATCTCCATATATTTATTTTTAAATTGTGTTGGCATTTCGGGGAATTCCATTGTAGGTGGGACGGTTTTTTTTTCTTCCGTCGTTTTTCCCCAATATATTGTTATTCTAGGTCCCTCCCCAAAATGTACACATGATCGTTCTGTATCAAATAGTACAGCATTTCTCCTGAACCATGGCATGCCCAATATTATATCTTCATTGAGTTCGTCCGTAGCTGCGAAGATTTCCTTGAAACTTGTTTCCTTTATTCGTATCATAATTTGACACTCTCCCCGAGTACTAAATCCCTTTCTTCCACAGGCTGTTTTTAGCGTAATTTGCTCATTTCCCCTTTTTATATTTATTGGTACTACTGATGTTTTTATTAAATTCTTTGCCGCCCCTGTATCCAGAAGTGCATTAAACTTTCTTCCTTTTATTTCCACTTCAATTCGTGGTAAACATTCAGTGTTGTTGTAATCTCTTTTCCTTTCCATTTCTATCATTGTCCTTTCCTGTATTAATTTTTTGTCCCTCATTTGACTAGTATTGATATATATCTCCGGGCTTCTTATTTTTACATTTTTTTGTTCTTCCTCGTATAGTTCATTCCTCAGCCGGTCCTGTACATCTTCATTATCGTAGGCTCTTAGCATTGCATCCTTGAATTGTGGCCATGTCACTTGTTCGTTAGCATAAATAGCCAGTCGTCCTGTTGCTGGTGCTTTTAAGTGTTTATGGGCCACCTCACTCCATTGATGTTCTGGAATCCTACTTTTCCTGCAATACTCTTCCATGCGTTTTAAAAATAATTGCGGATCTTCCGTGTCTTGTCCTGTGTATGACGGAGGTATTGGCATTACTTTCGGCGTTCTTGTTTCTATTATAGTATTACTTAATAGCGTGCCCATTTGTGCCACTGCATCCGCCAATACTTGGTTGTTTTCCTCTCCGCTAGTGCTTGAACTTGGTGTTGACGTTCTTCCTCCCACTTCTTGTTTTTCAAATTCGTACTGTGAATGTCGTATTGTTTGTGTTTCGCGTAGAGGAGCTCTTAATTCGAACGTCATTGTTCTATCTTTTAGATTTTCCATGCTGGTCATCGTCTCGTTTGGTTTCTCATACACTTCTGTCCTTCGTGACCTCGTGTTGTATGCCGGTCCTTGGCTTAACACGTTGCTTTCGTTACTTTGATTTTGATGATAGCTTGTTGTCTGGCTATCATGGGCTAGGTTTTCCAGCTCGACCTGGTGTCTTAAAGACATGCCCCTTTCGTTGGGCGCCATGATAGACTGGGTTCCCTTCTTGGGCCCTTTACCTGCATTCTCGGGCTCTAGCCCATCTATGCCTCGGCTGATATACTCAGGGAGCAGGTTAGACTCCGCGTCTCGATGCAGTAAAGGTTTTTCCCGTCTATACTGAGTTGTGTTATTATTAGCCGGCCGGTCGTGTCTGTGCGTAAACTTGCATCCATTATCTCCTCGGGATTTATGTGCTCTATTGACCCTGATGTTATTGGCTGTACGGGTTTTTCCGGTGAATGCTTAATTAACGGCATTTCATAATATCCCTCGACCTTTTCCTCGGGACGAACGTCTTTTGTCGTATTTTAGGCGCCAGGAGTTTTTTAGAGTTGAAAAACACCAAAACTTATATTTTGTCGTATCGGGCTAACTTCTGATGCCCACCAGTTAGGGACCTGATTCCTGTGCCCAAAGTTAGGGAATATTATTCCCTTCAACTTTGCCCTCTTGTCAAAGTCGCGGCACGCTTCTCCTTTCCGAGTTATTTGAAAAAATAGAAATTTCTTGAATGAAGTCCACAAATGTTGATTCTTGACGAAAATCTTCTGTCTCCTTGTATGGGTATTTTAAAAGTAAACCGGCTGCCTGCGGTTAAGCAGCGGCCGGTTACTTGGCGTCCTGAAATGTAGGCAAGCTCTGAATTAAAACAATTATTCTATCTTGATTTCGGTGTAACAGGTTTCCAATGTTTAAACGAATTTCTTTTATAATAAAAACGAATTTCTTTTGGAGTCGGCGAGATCTTGCTAGTTTGGATCTCGGTATTGAATATCAGATATCTAACTCATCCGCTTAAATAAGTTACCATCAATCTATGGTCAAGAATTGACGGAGTCGGATTTAGGAGCTAGTAACTCTTGGCTCTCATCTCATCGGCCGTATGCTGGCCGACTCCCAGATACTTTCAAAACGCGTTCTTAAGATTCAACATTATAACATTTAGATGGCGACTTACTATACATGGCGCCCTCTATTGACAAAAAATCTAACTTTATACTTGAGAGAATATGGGATTCCGTAACAAGGGTAACATCTGCCCGTTTGGTCACTCAAATCTCTCTAAATGATGTAATAACACAGTCTCAGAACCAAAGCAATCTCCAGCCAGTGAGGATCTTGGTAATATTTATTTAATTGTTATTTCTCTTTTGGCTTGAGTTCACTATAAACCGGAAATGGTTTCTCTTGAACTTACTTGAAATAGCTTTGTATGTGCGTTTTAAGGGAACAACTCTTCTTTAGAGGAAACTCTCTAAATTTACTAATTTAATAACTTTATTTTTATTTCTTAAGCCTTGTATGTTATTCACCGTAATGATACGCGATAAACAAAAGCTTCGTTATTCATCCGCTTTGTGGAAAGTTAATAAACTCCTACTATGTACGTAATTTCTACAAAGCAGGGAAGGCTGTCAATTCTAATAAGAATTTTTTTTTGAGGTAGTTAATATCAACAAACCGTTGAATGTTTTTAACATTATATCGTATAGGATTTGGATATTGGAGAGTTTTATAGTAAATCGTAATAAAAATATCAATTATTTTAGAAGTCCCAAATTAAGAGAAGAATGGAATGCAGAATCAACTAAGGCCGCTGAGAAGTAATGAAATGAAGTATCTCAAACATTTAAGATCAGTTTGTTGGTTTTTCTATTTTTACGATGTGTAATAAAAAATAATTGCTTTTATATCTTTTTCTCAAAGTTTGGTTACTTTTTACCTATAAGTCTGTTTATAGTCCAATTAAAAATTAAATTATTTTAAGAAATTATTTACCTATGGTGATTAAGATACCAACATTTTGAAATCAAATCATCAAAACAAAAAAATTAAAGAACAAAGTTCTGCCCTCCTTGTTGCCTCTTAGGACTTGTTTTTGATCAAGTCCCCACAATACAAAAAATATTTAAATTTTCATATACGTACCTAGGTACCTACATCTGTTTGGACTGTAAAATGTAGATTGAAGGATAAGTGAGACTATAATAGACAACCTAAAAAACCTTAGCAAGTACTGAAAATATTTTCAACCCTTTTCCTGGGCTGAAATTCGGAAAATCTCTTCTTTTTTGTAGCATATAGCATTAAATAATAAAGTCGCCTTTCTTAAATCTTGTTTGGTCTCTCTGAAATAGCGACTTGATTATTAAACCAATTTTCTCCTGTATTCTATAGTAGTATCGTTCAATTCGTTTATCAGTAGAGTTTTCATTCAACTTTATTACTTAGTACTATCACGATTTATGAATCATGACTTATTCTTTCATAGCACAAAACAACTATCCCCTCATCCGCATAGATGAATTAATAGAGAGTCAGAAGCGGACTAAGAATAAGTAGAGCCCAGTATATTATATATACGGGTGTATTTTTTATATCGGGCCAAAAGTTGAAAATAGTCGAAAAAAAAAAAGTATTTCAAACGTTAAGGTAAATAGGTTTTTATGAATCCGTGAATACTCTAGTATATTATTTTCATATGGGATTCTACATATATGGTCAACTTTTTTGATCGTGAATAATTTTTAATGACAATCACTTATTTTTGTCCTGTCTGCAACACATTCTTTCGAGTGATCAAACAGATATATATATTCACATTAGAAGTATTATTTTCTATATATTTAATTGATACATGATACAGTAAGCCAAAGGAAAAAATAGATGTTAGGAATATTTAAACACAATATTTTATAACAGGTTTTTAATTGTTTAAAAGCGCAGAATATCTTATATTATAGCTTAAGCTACTATTTAAATAGAACTATTTGTAAAACGGCCGTAAGATATGATAATTCTATACCTATAGCGCATATTCATTAAAGAATATTCAATGTTTAGTAGCAATAGCATTTTATTTTTCTTTGGGGTTCACAATTTTACGAGTTGCAGATGGGGACAATTTATTGCAGATTGGACAATTTTTCAAAATAATAAACAGAGATTACTACAACTTATTTATTAATACGTTTACAAAAGAAATATGTAGGTACGTAAATATTTGACAAAAATATACTTTAACAATAAGTACTGAGTATTTGACAGTTTAAACTTGAGCCTCAAATAACATGTTTATCTTTTCTTCGTCGGGAATGAGATACAAGTCCGGCCTCGATTTTGATACGCTTTTAGGAGGACTTTTTAGGACGCATAAAATATCTTTGCAAGGCAGACTTTGTATGTCATCTTTGGTAGGCCAGAAAAAGTTTTTGCCTTTTCTAGTCAAGAACTTTACAGTGATCATATCCTCAACTTTCTCTTGGACAATACCTAAAGAATAAGAAAACCTAGAAAATATTCGATTTTTTTTACAAAAAAAACTATAACAGGATACAGGATACCACAGACTTCCATATGTTACCGCTACCCATGTACCAATAATTGTAACTGTGTAAAGTGTCAATATATTCAGGTAAGTTTGACTCTACATTTTCTCGTTAAATCCTTGACTGATATACGTAAATAGTTTACATCATATTTGGGAGAATCATTTTCACATCGTCTTTTTTTCTTTGTTTAGCCTGGTTCTTTCTTTTTTCAATCTTCTTAGCCTGATTTCTTGCAAGTGACGCTTCTTTTTCTCGTTTTAATTTATCAATTAAGATTTTTTTCTTGTCTTCATTCATCTTAGGTATCCCTAAATATCAAAACATTTCCTTAAATAGGAAAACAAAAGAAGTATAGCCATAATATCAAATCAAACACTACCCTTCGCTTAGACAAAATTATTTGTAAGATTTTGCGCACCCTGTATACAACAAAATTACATACATAATATACTTAAGATATCCAGAATTTCGTAGCGAATCGTCCGCGACCAAACAAACATAAGCCAAATTAAATTAATCAACAAGAATGTATATTAAGGAAAAAACACTGCAAACTTTGCGTTACTTTAAGTAAGTTTTTATTAATTATTTCACCACACTATGTGTTGTTTAATCATCTTTAAATACTAACTTTAATATGTAAAGTTATCAAATTGGTAATTGTGTCCGTTCTGCAACGCCGATGTCCATTCTGCAGCACGCAAATATTGTTGCAGACTGGACGTTGCAGACAGGACAACCTCTGGAATTTTAAATGTTTTACAAATCCTATTAATGCCATATGGTTTATTTTGAGGTAATGTGTGTTCGAAAACTAGATGAATAAAATATGTACGTTATAGTTTAATACCGTGCGTTTTAAAAAAAAAACAGACGTTGCAGACAAGACCGCCAGTTTTTTGACAAATGCTTCCCATAATTTTTATTTTAGGTTTAAACTTAAAAAACATAAAAAAGTTAACTTACCAGTAATCACACTTCGTTGCACTAACAGTTGACGTAACTGAAATTAAATGGCATGCAATGTTGTCAAATGTATCTTAAATTATTTGGCGTAAAATATGCTGTTGCAGACTGGACGATCATGTGAGGGACATTTTATTTATATTAATAAGAGATATACAACTTAGTGAAATATCGAATTTTTATGTCTCTTGCATTAACATAAAACATAGTTAAGTGATTGTATGAGTTTTGGCTGCAAATCCTTTGAATAATTTAAATTTGTGCCACTTTACATACAGAAAATTGCGCCAGGGACAGTTGCAGATGAGGACATTTTGTCCATCTTAGCTACCGGAACAGGCACTGGAGCTATTTTATAACAACATTTGTAGTGAATTTTAACAAAACAATTCATTAGTTATACATTTAATAACAAAAAGAGCGGTATTTATCTCTTTACGCTGTTTTTATGCTCTGATGACAGCAATATCGTTGTTTTCGCCCAATATAAAAAATACACCCATACCCATAATCATTCTCTGGATGCTTCATTCAACAATTACAATTTTTATTTCGTAATGATTATATCCCAATTTTTAGGATAAGTATCCGAAAGGTACTTAGGGGTGGGTTTGGAATGCAGAACAGTGGACAGTGAAGATGCTAGGATAATTTTGATCAATTTGACTTTCAGTTAAGTCAAATGATCTAATAATACTTCGTTGCATCTCCGCTGTTTCTTATTTGACTATCATTTAGCCTTGCGGCTTTTATACGTTCTCGTAGGGGAACATTTACTTATCCCAGATATCTTAGATATAAAAGGATTAACCTCTGAGGGGCTCTTTCTTTGTTATCGGGTCTTCGTTGTTGAGACCAACAAATTTTCTGACGGTCCGGGTTGTAGAGAGTAGTATTGCCTTTTATAGAACCCTGTAGAGAGATCGCCGTTAAGTCCTAGTTCTTTAATGTTTTTCAGTAGGCTCTTTGGGACCACCAAAGTTAATGATATGATAGCAGTGGCGGCTCGTCAGGTGAAGTAGGTAAAGGGGCTTTTCACCAAAAAATTAATAAAACCAAAAATAGATCAGTCGTATGCACCATTGTTTTAGCATTGGTTCGCGGTATTTATTTTGAGGGTTCGCGAAACTTACGGTTATAGACACCCTTTTACGTGATTTACTGTATGATTAAAAAGTTTTGTTTTTATTTTTCAGTTTAAATTCAGTAGTGTACGTACCTACTTACTTGTGTGTTTTAAAAATAAGCCCAATTAATGACAGTTTGTAATTTGTCGGAAACTCCATTCAGTCGTTGGACAGATAAGGATAAGAGAGACGTTACACGGGTTTTTAGTTAATGTTTGTTTAAGTACCCGCACTATACCTAGCTCATCACCATTTTTTAAGGCCGCGAGCCGCCACTGCTCTATTAAATATTTTAGTTTTAAATATTTAATAGAACAGCCCTCAACAATTACCATATAAAATCATAATCCCTGTATGATAACTGTATAAATTAGCTTTTAAAAAAATGAATTTACATAAATAAAGCCTAGAGAAGGTATGTAATTTCTAATGGAAAATGACGCCTTTTGTTAAATATGGATGGAGGTAATTTTACGGAAAAGTATATTCCCAATCCTAAATGACGTTTAATGAAATTTTCCTCTATGTTAGTATCGTTAGTATGAAAGATGACAGTTTTAAAATAATAACGGCTATTAACGTTCCTTCCTCGTTAAGGGTGCAAATTAGAAAAATAAACACGAATTTTTCTCTTTTGTCCGATATAAAAATCCGCCGGATTAAACAAAAAATTGAAAAATAATATGTAATGTAATAACAAGTATCTATATATGTCTGCAGTCTGCAGATAATTAAGTAAAAACTAACCGTTTGGATTTTGAACTCCTACAAGTCCACTTTGGACATTTTTAGCCGCAAATCCGATAAACCCAATTAATGACATAGTTTGTAATTTGTTGGAAACTCCATTCAGTCGTTGGTCAGATGATAATAAGAGAGACGTTTTGTTACACGGGTTTTTAGTCAATGTTTTTTTAAGTACCAGCACTATACCTATAGCTCTTCACCATTTTTTAAATCCGCGAACCATCACTGAATGATTGGTGGAATAATTGATAAAAAGAATTTTCTGGAAATAAATCTTGAAATGTTACAAATTGCGATTGGGTTGTAATTAGGCCGCTTTACAGTTTGCAATTTTTCTTTCACGAAAGAAAAGATTGCCCGGGAGTATGCGCAGAACTAGGCTAGTCATCAGCTGGCGCAATTTGTATTGCTTGCAAGAAATATAACTCCGACCATTTTTATTGCCATTGCAAGCGCAATTCTGGGGATTTTCTGGTGATTTATGAGACACCAACCTAAATATGAAAATCCCTGACATTTGTTTATGTTCTTTCTAATCTATAACGGGTACGTTTTGTTTTTTGGTTTGCTCTCGTGTCCTGTAATGACGTTTTGTTAAAATGAATGCACAAAAAGCGCCGGTAAGTCCTAACCAAATGTCTTTTTATTTTAATGGTTGGCAAGTGGTACATCACCTACGACCTTGGCAAGTCATTGCACGCTGTAAAACGAAGTGTAATTTTTATTGCCACAATAAAAATTGCTACAAGACAACTTGCGTGAAAGAAAAATTGCAAACTGTAAAGCGGCCTATACAAGTTGTCTTGCAGCAATTAATATTGTGGCAATAAAAATTTCAAGTCGTTTTACAGCGTGCAATGACTTGCCAAGGTCGTAAGTAATGCACCACTTGCCAACCTTTAACATAAAAAGACATTAGGTTAGGACTTACCGGCGCTTTTTTGTAAATTAATTTTAACATAACATCATTACAGGACACAAAGCAAACCAACAAAAACAAAACGTACCCATTATAGGTTAGAAAGAAAATAAACAAATGTCAGGGATTCTTATATTAAGGTTGGTGTCTCATAAATCACCAAAAAATCCCTAGAATTGCCCTTGCAATTCCAATAAAAATAGAGTCACTTCTTGCAAGCAACACAAGTTGCGTCAGCTGATCATTAGCATCGTTCTGTGCATACTCCCGGGCAATCTTTGCTTGCGTAAAAGAAAAATTGCAAACTGTAAAGTGGCCTATTAGATCAAATGTTTGATTTTTAATTCTGCATCAAATGACATAATAATGTACAAAGGTTTCAATTTGAAATAAGAAAAATAAATTGCTTTAAAGTTTGCAAAGTTAGACACTAAACTTTGGACACCCTGTACAATTCGTATCAACCAAACTTGGTTAACGAGACTGTTCGAACTGATTTATTACGTACACCCAGTTTCACGGTTAACTTCCAGGTGGAAATATTGAAATTTGGTGAATTGCTCATATGATACGCACTATATATACAGCCGAGTAAAACCGAATACTAATATAATTCTGGGTAGAAGGGAATGGAATGCAGCCAGCCAATGACGATTTTAATTTTGATAAGTGTTGCCAGATCTTTAGTTTTAGCGGTGGATCTACCGTTTTGATGCTTTCCTGTCTATCGCTAAACATTACATGAATTAATTTACGCTTTCAAACTAGGCATGCTAATAAATACTAAAATAGTATCCTTAATAATAATTTTTAATTTAATTTACAACAAAAGACATGTCAATATTGGAGCAAAATCATTATTGCCGGGTCGGCACCACACTTCATACTCCGATTAGGATTAGGTTTGACTTTTCGGATTCAGGATTCAGCAAATCCCCAGTTCGAGACGATCTCGTACTAATATACCTTAATAATCTTAAGTCGATTAGCATTATTTGTCAAATTATCGTCCGTATAAATAACTACCTAACAGAATTACAGAATAGCAGACTTTTCTGCATTTAACAGATTTTTGGAAGCATATCTATTTGCAGTGCTGCAGAATCATTTCGTATTAGCAATATTACCTACCAGACTTTTCTGCTTTTAGCAGATTTTTGGAAGCATATTTGCAGAGCTGCAGAATCATTTCGTAATGTGCAGATTTTTAAAGAATTTTTATTAAATAAGGAATACTTTAACAATTAGATTTAAAAATACAGTATACAATGAAAATATTCATAATTTTGTTTTTATTGAAGCTATTGACAAGGACGAAGTAAGGGCAAGGGGCCAATAAAAATATATCTGATAATACAACCTTGATACACAATTCAGCAAATGATCCACTCCGCAGAATAATTCGTTGACCAGTCTGGCAACACTGTCCCGATGTTTGCGCTGGTCCATTAAATAGTGTTGGCCTGCCTAAGCGTTGTTGCGCGATCGTTAGCGTTGTTGCGCGATTGTTAAAATTAAATAATAATTTGGCTGTTGATTGACTGTGACAAAGATCGAAAGTGGGGTAAGGTTATTTTATAGTATTTTCGACAATAGGGAGGTGAAGTTTAAAAGTTGAGATTTATTATTTATTTCGATTACTTCTTAGGAGGCCAAGACAAGATAAAATTTGAGTAAGTCTGACATTTTTTGACATACCAATGAGAGTTGTAAATTTCAAGATGGCAGTTGGGTCCGCTTTTGGAATATTTTTTTAAATGAACATGGGGTTCTCCAATTCTCCAAATAAATTTTTTTTTTTTAATTTAAAAAAAATTAAAATTACCTACTTTTTGCAAATTTTTTTTTTACCTATTAGATGTCCATTGATTATTGCTGTCATAATATTTTTAAATGTCTGATTGACAGAAAATATTCTTAGCCCTAAATTGTCTTAAATGGCTTGTTCTTTACAAGATAAATTTGAGGCGGTTATTATTTTTGGCGAAGCTAGTCGAAATTACCAAGCTGCTGTTCGTATGTTTAATGAATGATATCCGGAACGCAAAATATGCAAACATTTTTTGCAAAAACTAATTTTATTTTTTTTGTGATTAAATTTTTTTTATTTTTTTATTTGAGAATGTCTTAAGCATTAAAATACCTTTAAAACGAGGTATCAGTAGAAGAATGTATTCCAAAAGCGGACCCAGCTGTCATCTAGAAATTTATAGCTGTCATTGATATGTCAAAAAATGCAAGACTTTACTCAAATATTATTGTTCTAAATTTCATTAAAATATACCGAACGATTTAGAAGTTATATTATACGAATTAGTAAGGAAAGGACTTTTTTGGACAAAGTTTTTTCCCAAAATTTTTGTAGAATAGATCAAAGGGTCCCTTGAAAAAAATTTCGAAAATGGGTTTAAGGGCTATTGATTAGAATATGGGATATGTTATAGACTGATCTTTAAGCTATCTTTCTTCGTAAACTAGAACCGGCCACAATATTCCGTTAGTCTTTTACGGCCCATCTCCCGACCTGAAAAAGTGCGTTTTTAAAAAATTAAAATATCTTGGAATATTTTCGATATTTTTTTGTTTTATGTCCCAGGGCAAGAATTATCCTAATTTTTATTAGAACAGTTTGTTGTTTTGGACACAACTTACACAACATTTTCCCGTTAATCGCTGTTTACGCAGTTTTTTTTTGATTTAGGTACTGCATAATTTGGTTTATTTCCTAAAAAGAAAACTAATAAATGATCCTAAGATATCCACTCCCAAATTCAGGAATTCATAAAATAACAATGGGTAGGTAATACGAAACTAAACTAAGTGTTGTGATTGCTGAAACGGCAACAAAAACGACAACATGGGCAGTTTAGTTCGATTTATCCTTTTCATCAATATATCGTTTATTGTTACAATTTGACATTGCCAGCACCTGTCGATTTTGATAATAATTTTTTTAGTATATATCCCTATATGTTAGTTCATCATAGACGCGAATCACGAATTGCGGATATACTTACGCAAAGAAATCGCGATTTTTTCCTAATTCATATAGACCCGAATATTCGCGAAATATTGACAGTAATATTGACATCACATATTTATTTTTACCTATAACTAATTCCGTTTTAAGTTTTCATTTCTTTTTCAATGTTGATTAAACTTTAATTATTAAAAAACGTCCAAATGAACTATGCAAATTTGTTATGTTGGCATTGGAAGACGACCAATCGCTGCCTATTTATTGTTAAAAAATAGAGCACAAAAACAGACAGGTCAGTAGAAACCTGCGAAATTTTTCAATTTAAAAAGAAACAGGGTGCCTATCATAATTTAATTCAGGAAATGAGGCTAAAGGCTAATTTTAAATCGGCCAATAAGATTATATATAGTACCTTCAAGATCCTCGTCCTCTAAATTAAAATTTTGCGAATCGCAAAATAACTTAAAAACCTTGTCACCTTGTCCTTTGTCCGCATACTTCATTCTATCAATATCGTCAATCATTACAATTTGACACCGACACATCACATGTCAAATTTTGATAATTTGATAATAGATTTTTTTGCGTAACATATTATTTGGATTACATAATTTTAATCGCCATTTATTTTATTTATTATTAATATTCAAACAGCGAACTATTAAACCCTTATATCCCCGCTCCCCCATTTTTGTGACCTAATTAACGGCAACCTATTGCCAGCGGGTCTCTTAAATTCATTGCAAAGCATTAAATCACAATTTCTTGTTTAATAGTGATCAAAGGCATTTCTTTCTCTGTCTTACGCATACTATTGATTTTTAAAGACGCTAAAAGACGAAGTTTCACGACCCGAAAATATATAGGCTGTTGCGGCTAAAAATTGCAGCAAATTTAAAATTATTTTATTCACCTGGAAGTTAGCCGTGAAACTAGGTGTACCTACCTTTGTAGTATTTTATTAACAAGGCATTATTTTTATTTTTTATTAATTTTTAAAACTATTGGTGCAACACTGGTTTTTCTTTGTTTTTATTTTTTTTCGCCTATAATACTCGACCCATTTTATTAAAATTTTAAGGGTATGAAGGGAAGTACAAAAGGCATCCAAATAAGTAAAAATATATTCCTATGGTATGTTAGGTATCTAAAAATTATTTAGCAAGCGATCCTCCTTTGACTGCTAGACAATAACCGAGGCGATCATAAAATTCTCTTCTTACATTCGCTAGTTGGTAAACTGAAATTCTATTGCATGTTTTTTAAATGGCCCCAGAGAAAGAAATCATTTGGCGATAAATCAGGAGACCTGGCTGGCCTATTTACTGTATGATTTAAGCCAATAACATTTCCATTAAAAGCACGGTTTAAATATTCCCGGACAGCCAGGGTACTATGTGCCGGGTAGCCATCCATTTGGTGCCAAACTTCCTGATTTTCCCTGGCGGCATCATGTAAAGTAGGTAAAATATAATCTTCAAGTAGTTCCAAAAAATATTCTGCATTTAAATTTTGTGTAAGAAATAATGGCCCGATAATATTTTCTCCGAAAATCCCAGGCCAAACATTAACTTTTTGTGGATATTGCGTCCTTGTTTCGACAAACCTGTGTTGGTTTTCTTTGCTCCAATATCGATAATTTTGAACATTGGGTTCATTGTTTAAGGTAAATGTGCATTCGACAGTGAAACAAATGTTTTTTAAAAATTCCCTATACATGTTTGCTCTTTCAATCATACCAAAACAAACTCCTGTCGTCGTATTTCGTCCATATCTCTTAGCTCTTGGTGCGTTTTATATTTATGTCGTTTCAAAGCTCGTAACGCTGTGGTGGGATCTAATCCTATGTCATCCTCAAGGTTCCTTGTGCTGATCTTCCCATCATTTTCTTCCACGCACAATAAAACCAGCAAGTCCCTATCATTTCTTGCATCTCTTCTTTGTTCCTGCCTTTGCAAGTCCCTATCATTTCTTGCATCTCTTCTTTGTTCCTGCCTTTCTTTACATCTGCAGTTATTTATTACAGTCCCTTTATCTCAAATTTCTTGATAGTCCTTTCGACTGTAGATTTTGCAGGTATCGGTCTATTCGGATACAGAGCAGCAAACATGTCTGACACATTTTCTTGAGAATACCATTTAATCATCAATATTTTTTCTTCAGAAGTGTAATTCATGGCTAATATTTTCGATGTACGAGTTTTTATAACAATAAAGCACACATTTCAAAATGACAACTTTATTTGACAGTTATATCTTTTACTTTGACTGGTGCCCGCAAATACGGGGCCATAAAAAGGAGAAATAGTTAAAAAGAAATCGGCGATAACCCGTAAACGGGCTCATCAAAAATATCTAAACTTATTTTTGTGAATGTGGGATTTAGTGCTCTTTAATAAACCTAAATAGAATTGTTTTCTAAAATAATTAGGGAAGCCAATTATTGAGCCCATTTAAAATAACATGGGATTTCCTATGCCCCACTCGACGATGTAACACCCGGTACAGAATGCAACGTAATGTGAAAAATGTATAACTAGGAGAAATTGACTTACATTCGTTTCGCGGGGTTGCCAAATTGCTTGGATATAATTTTACATAATTTTAAACGTCCATGAAACCCTTTTTTCTTCTGTGGTTAATTGAGGTTATATAGCATCATACGATTGGTATTTTTCCCTTTTTTCTATTAAAAACGATAGAAATATTTATATATTTACAGTTGAATCGTGTCATTTAATCTCATATGTTCTTTAGAGTAAATATAAAGAGTGTTTTATAACCCACCCAGCACCCCAATTCACTCCCCGGTCCCGAAATTTTGTTAAGTGATAATTAATTACAGAAGCATTATTTCGGGCTTCCGCAACTAAATTAGTGTTAATTACAACCATTGTAACTGGTTAGTAAAGACAAAATGTTAAAAATCGCAAAAATGGCTAAAAACGACCGTCTGCTAAATAATTACCACAAATAGGTCCGTCAAACTTTTTTGGAACACCCTGTATAAACAAAAATATTTTTCTGAAATCCGTACCAGGATACGGGTAAAGTCTGCAAAATATCAAAGCCCTAACTTAATTTATAAGTAAGCTATAGAAGACGGGAGGTGAGGTGTAGGACCCTCTGTATCTATGCCAAATGTTAATAAAGCCTAGGGGGCCAGTCCTGCCAGACCTTTTGTAAATCATTCCACAAAAAAATATTATTGTATAGTTAAAATCCCCAGCGTTCAATAAGCGAATAGATTTATAATTTTTATTACGGTCCTGTGAGAACTAAAACTTAAATGATAAGAATGTTAGCGATAAGAATTCATTCGTACCTACCATAAGTAACAATCAACAGTCATAAAAATTCGAGACACAGCACAGCATTATCCTTGACCTTTTTCGTCGTCTATTAAAAAACAATAGTCCACAATTATTTAAAGTTTTAGGGATCTTTTTACCTGAAGCTGGCCTTAATACGCCATTCATTGAACAAGCAAAATTATAATAAATCTCGGGGTGTTCCCAGCGGGTCTTACATTATCCTAAACCAGTCCTGGATTAAGTACGGCATTGAAGAAGGGTGTCGAAGGGCTCTTTAAAACGTAGTGTGGTCTCTAGTGAACGGAATAATTGTGCGAATAAATTTAGTTGTAGTTTGGAAGTTAAAGTGTACTGGAATTGGTTAAAACCGTGATAAACCAGCCGAATTGTGCAGTTTTGTATATGGAAATTTGAATGCAAGATAATTTAATTCCAGAGGAGGAGTTTTAGAAAGGTAGGTAATAAACTCGCCAAAATAAAAGCTAATCTTAGGAAGAGAAAATTTCGTTTCTACTGTTTTATCTGTCATTTTGTCAGTTTCTTGAAAATGACACTAAAATTTTACCAAATAATAAATCAATTTCATATGGTTTATTAGTTGAAGACATGTTCTTAAAATTTCGCATGTATTAGCCAAGCTACCACAATAACAATCCACATAAGTTAACACTCTCGGTAAACACCTAAAACTAATTAAACTTCCCTTTTAAATAACCAACATGAAAAAAAAATAAAAGCAATGGAACCCTTTATTTGCTCTATGTATATGTATATTAACTACTTATTTTATAAAATGTGTGTTTAAATGATAATAATATTATTATTAAATAAAAAATCATAAATTGCAACCTCAGAATACAAAATATCCACACATTTCACGATCGCCTGTTGCCGTTGATTTAGGCGGGAAGTCGTGCCACATGGGTTACAGGCAACGTTGCCGTTGTTTCAACACGAAATTCTGATGGCATTTTTAAAACCAAAATAGCTAAAACAAGTGGTCGGCCTACTAACAGGCCACTGCTTAAGAAAACACCTACACCGAGTAGGAATTTACAATGGTCCCATTGAATGCAGGCTTTGCGGCGATGAGGACGAAACCGCCTCAAAAAAAAATAATTAACATGAGTGACAAAGAAGTGTACTAATTCGTAATATATATTGCTGGATCTCCTATTTTGTTTATAAAGTGCTTATAATAACGTTTATGTGCACTTAATTTAGATACGTTGCACCCGCGATAATTTTATGTTGCACACAAAAGTAAATAAATCATGGTGTATTTCTATTATTTATGATTTTTTGTCATACTTTGGTTGAATGATTTACTTATGGTCGTTCAAAATATGCAGGCATTATTATAATAAATGTTTCACAATTAACAGACTTTGCTGTTTTTGTACTATCATCTGGAAAGGTGACGTAACTATTTATATACATTTATTTTTTTTAAACAAATCAAAAGAAAACACGTTAAAATATAGCTCTTCAAAGAATAATTTCGATAAAAATGTTTTTTATTTTATTAATAAGAAAGCTTAAATATGTCAAAATGCTGCACCCGCGATAATGGAATCGCCCTTTAGAGGGATTTTGTTGGTTGGCAAAATGTCACCCAATTTATGATGCAATTTTAAAGGAAAACGAGTAAAAAGAATAATAGTTTATAGTATTTTTCTATTATATACTTGTCTGATCCGTTTTTCCTTTTTTAGAGCTATTTTAAATCAACAAAAACATAACCCAATGCAATAAAATATTTTAGGTATTTCTTTTTAAAGAGAAAAATTTGAATAAAAGATGTAATTGAAACATTTTTTTATGGAAGACGTGTGATAATTTATAATGAAACAAATTGTGCGGGAAGAAACGAGAATGCTTTATTAAGAGTATACAAAACGGCACTTAAGTAGGAGTATTTCAAAACCTAAGCATTTGCATCAAAAACTGCTCTTAGATTCACGCTCCTAAAATACATGATTTCTAAAAACATCATCAATTTTGACGTGGTGAGCGATATTTACTTTATTTTTAATCATGAAAAACCGAGCCCGAAAAACGCTGGTTAGAGTCATACATACGTCTTATGTTAAAATTTTGGATTGACACCAATATTCATATTTTTCACAAATATAAAAAAATGTTTTTTTAAAAATAAAGACCCAGCTAGGAATATCAAAAAAAAAGTAAAAAAAACATTTACAAAAACAACTTTAATCCAGCCATGCAGAGCGAGGGAGGTAATAATTTAATTTTCGAAATTTGATAGTAGTTAGGTGAATTTTAAACGAACTCAGGGGTGGCCCCGAATATTTTTTGCCTGCGGCGCTTTTCATCTTCTTCACTAGGTCATGTCATGAAATACATGTAGCCCAGACTCTTCCTCTCTCCACAAAAAATATGTCCTACTTACGCCCACTGAGCCCCCACCGAGCATATTTTCTGGCTACGTCACTGTATGCGTACATCTCTCTTTATCTGGGGCCGGCTTTGATGCACTTACCTTTTTTCCAATTCACAAAGGGGCGCTAATCTTTAACTTAAGCAAACGAAAATAGTTTAAACAAACTTTATTAATTATCAATTTTTAATATTTAAATCAACTTGACAACGTCGGATTAAATTTTGGTTGATGCAGCACATTTATTGTTGTTACTCAAAAAGGATAAGTCTATCTATCGACATATTTAAATTGTACCAAAGACATAATTATGTACGAGCATATATACATATTATGCCTACGTTTAGTTTCGGAGAAATTCAGTAACAGCGGACGGCAAAGAGACTGACAACTACTCACAAGCAGAGTCAAAGAGTTCGAGCAAAAGTGTATCAAGCAGTGGCGTATTTAGGGAGAAGGGGCTGCATCAATATTGGCGTGGAGAGCGATTTTACTTCATTTTTAATTATTAAAAACCGAGCCCGAAAAACGCGTGTACATACGTCTTATGTTAAAATTTTGGATTGACACCAATATTCATATTTTTCACAAATATAAAAAATGTTTTTTTTAATTAAGAGCCAGGTAGGTAAATAAAAAAAAAAGTAAAAAAAATATTTACAAAAACAAATTTTAATAAGTTTGATGAAATTTGTTAGTAGTTGTGAATTTTAAACGAACTTTGGGCGTGGCCCCGAAAATTTTTCGCATGCGGCGCTTTTCCGCCATCTTTACTAGGTACAATATCATGAAATACAGTAGTCCCGATTGTCCCTTTCTTCAGAAAAAAAGTCCTACTTACGCCCATTCAGCCCCCCCCCCGAGCTGGTATCAAGACTCGTTAAGTTCCATCAAATTTAAAAAAATTTAAGCAAATAAAGCTGTTAGCTAGTTTAGAGAAAAAATATGGGGAAGAAGTGGATATAAGTGTGAGGAAGAAGACTATTAAAAATTATTTAGAAATTAAAATTTACTGGATATAAACCTCATTGGTTTACGAATAAACATAGTGAAAATAAAAATAGAAAAATTGAATTTAAAAAAAAATTTCATTTTAAAGACTTTTTAGAAATAATATTTATTTCAGCTCGACCGCTACCGCGTGCTTTTCCAAAAAGACAGATTATTAGGTGAAGCTAGTGACAGTTCATTGAAAAATAACAAGTTAAAATAGTAGAGTTTAGTGTCCGTATAATTAAATAGAAAAGAAGGTTTTTTAGCGGCAGGCGAACAAAATAGTGCATCTATCTTTTGCATTGAGTACACAGGGACGCCAAAGGTAATGGGTTCCCTGGGGCACAGGTAGACAATGACAGGCTGTTCGGGTTTGTTGGCAGCGCACAGTGGGTATACTGCAGCGGGAACTTATTTGAATCTACAAATCCGTAGAAAAATTGAGGGATGCAATAAATGTTGCCTATACTGGTGTGTTGGCCTAACGTATTTGGTTTATTGTTGCTTCGTCACGACTATCTTTTGTATTGAGTTGATTCCTATAGATGGCGTTACTGGGTTTTTATCGCGCTTTTATTTCTTAAAAATGCCTTGAAAGCATAGTCTCGCTGTACTGGGGGTCACTTACAGGTTATGGCTTTCTGATGAGTTCTAAAAGAACGAAACAGCCTGTCATTGTCTACCTGTGCCCCAGGAAACCCATTACCTTTGGCGTCCCTGTGTACTCAATGCAAAAGATAGATGCACTATTTTGTCCGCCTGCCGCTAAAAACCTTCTTTTCCATAATTTTAACGTTTTACCTTGTAAGTATTTAAAGTAGGTACCCATTGTAAAAATCTAATATTACTAAAACTAAGTATACCTACTCATATTTAAATATTCTCAGTGTCACTTTTAATATAAACATATTTAATTATAAAATAAAAGTAAACTGTTGTACTTACAAGGTACCTATATCCTCTTAAATTTAACTATCCTCTCAAAATCAAGAACTGCAAAAAATCATAATAGTAGTTTGTACAAGATTGGATAATATGTTGTCTATATTACACGAGGAAGTAAATTATAATAAATAAATAAAAAATATTTTTTAAAGTTCTATCGCAATATCGCATACGATGTGATCTGATGTTTTGATGATAACATACCAGGACATCGCAGAAATATTTTTTTCATAACCAAAGTGTATCGGTTAGATTAATTTTTGATTAAATAATCAGACAACTTTATTATGAGAAAATAATCTCTGCCTATATCATTTTTATGTTCACAGTCAAAGTTATGCCCGGTTATTAATTATCTTTTAAAATAGTTATGCAACTTAACATGACAGATAACCAATTATACTTAGATCATATTTTCTTTATTTCAGATTTTTAAAATGTCTGACGATGACCTTTGTGCCATAAAAGAGAACTTATTATGCCCAGTCTGTGATAGTTATATGTGTGCACCAATTAGACAATGCAAGACGGGCCACAGTATTTGTGATCAATGTTTTACCAAAATCAAGAAGTGTCCAAAATGCAGAGGTCCAAAATCGGATGCCAGATGTTACGTACTCGAGGCTATTGCTTCTAGACTTATGTTATCTTGCAGGTAAATGAAAATCTTAAATAAAACGATATAAGTGTCCAAAAGTTCAATTTCAATAGTTTTGTTATGTTTTCATAAGGTGAAATAAAACTACTATTTGATAGGAATAACAACTGAGCTCTTTATTGGTCTGAAGGGATATTTATGATGTTCGTTACATAGTAGTGGGGATAAATGAATATACACTATGGACATATTCTGTTAATACATGTACAGTATGTATATATATATATGTGATATCATAACATCCCCCTTTTTATAAAATAAATTTATAAATATAAAGTGTAATCCCTTCAGAAAAAACCTACTTAAAGTTAAGCAATAATAACAATAACTTACTCTACCAGCTTTAATGCTCCTATATATCGGTTCTAAAAATAAACACTTGCTGCAAATGCATGTCTCATAAAAAATGTATCTTTTTATTTTCGACACTATTTGCGAGATTTATTTAAATACCTATTAAAAATATCGAGATAAGATTAACATTTTGTTAACAAAAAATTAGCATTTGTCCAGCAATATTTTATAAATAAACAAAATAGAATAACTACAGTTCATTAATACAAGTATCTACCCATATAATTAATGAATTGTTTTTTTTTTTTTGTAAAATTCTTAATATGAAATTTTAATTTTTCTCCATATTAAGTAATATCAAATCTAGTTGGTGGTTTGGAAATTCGTCCTGATCTTGTAACATAAAAATCGCAATCATTTGTATTGTCGTTATTATTAAAATTTTGATTATCGTGATTAAGCATGTTGGGAGTAATGATACTTTTTGGATTAGGTTTGATATGATGGCGATTTCTTGTTACAATCCTTGCAGTACCCTCTAAACTTATATCATAGCTTCTGGGATCCGAATTTATTTATTTTGCCAGGCAGACTAAAATTACCATTATTTTTTACTAGCACTTCTTGATTGATAGATAAATCAGATAACTTTCTAGTTTTCCTGTCAAAATAAGATTTTTGAATTTTTTGCTTTTGTTTCAGATTATTTCTGTGAAATTGATTATTTATTATTTTAGGTCGTAAATGATTTTCAGAGACAGGTAAAATGCTTTTTAAATTTCTATGCATCAAAAGTTGAGCTGGAGTGTATAAATTATTGTCAATTGGAGTATTACGCAACTCAAGTAAAGCTAGATATGGATCTGTTTTATCATGTACACATTTTTTTAAAATAGACTTGACAGTCCCTACTGTCCTCTCAATCTGTCCGTTGGATTGAGGATACAGAGGGCTGCTTGTTTTGTGCTGAAAACCCCATTCCTTCGCAAAATTTACAAACAAATTTGATGAAAATTGTGGACCGTTATCGGAAAATACTATATCTGGTATGCCCAGTAGTGCAAAAATTTGTTTTAATTGTGAAATTATGGCGTCAGAGGTTGTATTATTATTTAAACATTTAATTTCCATGAATTTTGAATAATAATCTATTAAAATAAGGTAGTTTTTACCATAGAGTTCAAAAAGATCTACCCCCACTTTTTGCCAAGCTCTTGAGGGAATGTCGTGATTCTTTAAAGGCTCTTTGGGCGGCGATTTGGAAAAAATGACGCAAGATCTACAATTTGATATTAGAGCGTCGATGTGTTTTGCCATGTTCGGCCAATAAAATAAGGAACGTGCTCGATATTTAGTTTTTTCCCTACCTAAGTGACTTAAATGCAATTTCGACAAAATTTCATTTTGCATGCTAAGCGGAATAATTATTTTGTTGTTATAAAACAATAAATTCTTGGAAAATGATAAATGATGTCTAATAATGAAATAATGTTTAAGAATATCGTTTATTTTTTTATTATCTGGCCAACCTTTTTTTGTAAAGTCAATAACTTTTACTAGAGTGGAATCGTTTTTTGTTTCAATTTTTATTTTTTGCAGACTGCAATCGGACATGTGTAAATTATATTGTACTGATAAAATTTGTGCTTCTATTTTTTCATCAAGTAAGGAATCCTCGTTACTGTTCTGTGAAGCAGAATTATGGGCCCGAGAAAGTGCATCTGCAATTGGCAACTGAGTACCTGGCTTGTAAATTAAATTTATGCTGTAAGGTTGAATTTGAATAAGCATCCGCTGAAGTCGCATTGGGCAAGAATTTAGGGGTTTTTTGATAATGGAGACTAGCGGTTTGTGATCTGTCTCTACAGTTATATTTTTTCCATAAATATATTGATGAAAGCGTATGCACGAATATGTGATTGCGTACATTTCTTTTTCTATTTGAGCCCAGTTTTTCTGGGTGTCTGATAGCGATTTTGAAATGTAGTAAACCGGTAAGTTAGACTGAAGTAGAACAGCCCCTATGGCGTTTTGTGATGAATCCACTGACAGGGTTATTGGTTTATTGGGATTAAAGAATTGTAAAATTGGTTTTTTCACGAGGATGCTTTTTAAACGGTTGTACGTTTGTTCTTGCGAATGGTCCCAGTGCCAGGGGGTCTCTTTTTTAAGTAAGACTCGTAAATTTTCTGTCTCGAATGACATATTTGAAATGAATTTTGAAACATAAGTTATTATCCCTAAAAATCTTTCTACGTCCTTTTTACACTCAGGTTTTTTAAAATTTTTAATTGCAGCGATCTTATCAGTGTCTGGTTCAATCCCGCATTCTGAGAATGTGTGCCCCATGAATTTAATTTTTTCTACCCCAAATTCACATTTTGTGTAGTTTAATTTAAGATTGATTTCACGAGCTTTTTCTAGTGCACTTTTTAGTCTGAGGTCGTGTTCTTGTTTAGTAGAGCCCCATATGAGAAAATCATCTATGTAAGAAACAATACCCGGTAGGTCGTCAAAATGTTGTTTGATATACCTATGAAAAACTTCAGATGCCGGTTTGATTCCATAGGGCATGCGCAAAAATCGATACCTACCAAAAGGAGAATTAAATGTGCATTTGAAAGAGCTGTCATTGTCAAGCTTAATTTGCCAAAATGCTTGACTCGCGTCGAGTTTTGAAAAATATTTTGCATTGGCAAGTTTTGAAATAATTTCATCTATTGTGGGGAGGGGAAAATTTTCTGGAATTATTGCTTTATTAAGTTGCTGGGGATCGATGCATATTGTCAGATCACCGTTTGGTTTGTGGACTAAGACTAAACTGTTAACCCAATCAGTGGGTTCATTTACTTTTGCTATAATTTGTTTTTTCTCGAGATCAGAAAATAAAGACTTTAATTTATTTTGTAAAGAAAAAGGAACTTTTCGCGGTGCATTAATTACTGGTCTTACTGAATTGTCAATATTTATGTGATATTTTTTGCATTTTAGTGCCCCAAATCCTTCAAAAATTTCTGAATATTGTTTAGAAATATTGGTGTAATTATCAAATATGTTATTTTCTAAAGAGCCTATAAATTTAAGTAATTGAAGCCTTTCACACTCCAGTTTGCCCAAAATAGCTGGAGAAAAATCATTGTTTACTACATAAAAACTAATGTGGCCTATAAAATGTTTGTATTTACACAAGAGAGAGCAGTTACCCAATATATCAATTTTTGTACCAGTATAAGTTGATACATTCATATTGGTTGGGATAAGATTATTTTCATGTATTTCCAATTTATTTAAAAATCTCGCAGGAATGGCATTTATTTCAGCACCTGTGTCTAATTTAAAATTTATAATGGTATTGTTGTGGACACTTACATTAACATTCCAATCTTTTTTTAGAACTGCGTTAATTGTAGCTACATAGTCTAGAAAATAATCTGAAACAGAAGAATTAGAATCGGATAAATCATTTTTAATATGTAATTCGTGTATGGATCTACAATATTTTGCAAAATGGTTATATTTATTGCAGTTAAGACACTGTTTACCAAAAGCCGGGCACTGGTTTATCGAATGTTTGTTTCCACAATTTCGACACAAAAACACTTTTTTGGTCATCCTTTGTTGTGATTGGGAGGGGCTTCGAGCCTTGGACCAGTGGACATGCGGAACATGCTTTGGACGTCGACTGCTGTTGCGGTGCTGAACGCCATGCGCTGTGTGGCTAGATGAAGCAATAATAACAGGGTTTTGGCGGGAATTCTCAACTCTATTTAATGACACAGAAGACATGTCACTTGTCAACGATTGCATTTGGAATTTTGTTCTTTCTGAAGTTTTACAAATGTTTGTGGCTTTTTCTAACGTTAAATCCTTGATTTGGAGTAGACTTTGTTTGACAGTACTATCGATGATGCCTAGAATTAGGCGATCTTTGATAAGACTGTCTTGAAGGTCGGCAAACTCACACGTGGAGCTGAGTTGACGCAGGTCATTGACGTAAGAATCGATTGATTCCCCATCTCGCTGGTTTCTTAGGAAGAACATGTGGCGTTCATAAGTAACATTTTTTTCTGGCTTAAAATGAGCATCATACTTTTTAATAAGCTCCGAATAGTCCATCCTAAGACTGTCATCGTCAAATTTGAAGTTGTTGTAAATTTTTAGAGCCTCATCACCAATGGTGCTTAGCAGAATTGATGCCCTGACTTCCGGAGACTTCTTTCCTGCATCAGTAGCCTTTATGAATAGTTCAAATTTTTGCTTAAAAAGTTTCCAGTTCTCGTCCAAGAAGCCGGTAAATTCCATGGCCGATGGCGGCGCAATTCCGGACGCCATTTTGACACGAGCCACGCTTTTAAAGTAAAATCGACTTGAATTGAAAAATTAGGGCCTCGCGATTTACTTAACCGAAAACTGACTTGATTCTCACTTAGTGAAGACCGTAACTATCTTTGTGAATTTTGAAAATGGTTACTCAAATTAACAGCATCCTGTTCGCAGCGCCATGTTATGTTTTCATAAGGTGAAATAAAACTACTATTTGGTAGGAATAACAACTGAGCTCTTTTTTATTGGTCTGAAGGGATATTTATGATGTTCGTTACATAGTAGTGGGGATAAATGAATATACACTATGGACATATTCTGTTAATACATGTACAGTATGTATATATATATATATGTGATATCATAACAAGTTTTATACCAAATGGTATTATGTTAATATAGTAATAAGTTTGATAGAACTCGCGAGATCCTGGCCCAATCACGGACATGAATGACATGTTGGTTAATTTTAGCGCGTTATGTTGGTATTATTTGACGTAAATACCAGGATTGGACTTATGCCAAACAAGATTATAATAAGATGAGGAAGTGAATCGCCAAATGTTAGCGAAAGTGTTGCAAAATTAAAGAAAACATGTAGGTACTGGTGGGATAAGTGAATTCAGAAAAATTGTAATATTGGAAATTTTATTTAAGAAAAATTGAAGAAATCTAAGATTTCTGTTACAAAAACTGCACGGTAAATTAATTGAATAGAAATATGGTTTATGCTTAGTCTATAGAAGAATCTTAATTGCATCTGGAAAAAGAGAAAACAACGTGTTAGTTATTAGAATATAAAATTTAAATATGTTTCTTTATGACAAAGCAATTTGGTAATTATCTGTTATAGTTACACACAAGGTTGGTTGTCATTTGTTTTTGGACTGTCACATGAAAAAGTATTTTATTAAATTCGGCTTTGCATTTGGTTATGGTTTTGATATAAAATAGCTTAATATTGCCTCCTTTATTCGATTTTTCTTTAAAATTGAATCCCAAAATATTATAACCGAAGTAAAAACAAAGCGTTTCTGACAAAAAAGGTATTTAGATTCCTAATCTATGCCCTAAAATATATCGTTCCTGAAAAAATCATCAATTTTGGCGTTGTGTAGCTATAACAGATTTATTATTAACATTATATTTACGTTTAAGTAAAATTAAACGAATTTATACTTTGTTATTTCTTATTAAATTATGAAAAAATTTCATTGCGGCCATTTTGTAGTATGAATTTAATACTTTTTAACTTTTTTTTCTTCGATCAACCGTTTTTCTTTAAAGAAGTTTAGTGAGTATAAAAATATCTTGTGAATCACCTCATATTACAAAATTCAGTATGTTTTTATTTTAAAAATTAAAATTTAATAATTCTCTTATATCGGGTTGCACAAAGAATTTTAATAATAATTATTTAACCCGCAAGTTTGACTGTGACATAACTGAGTTTGACCGGCATTATATACTCACATTCAAAGGTGTGTGATTAGTAAATTAAAAATTAAGTAACCGGGCCAGTATGATTGTGAGAAAATTATTTCTGTCAATCTTACGTCAGTCACAGTCAAACTTGCCGGTTAAATAATTATTATTAAAATTCTTTGTGCAACCAGACATTAGACTTTTTTTAATTGAAATTTAAAAAAAAATAATAATTACTAAAAACAAAAGTTTAAAACTAAAAAAAAAAATTTAAATAAAAAAAAGTAAACTGCCCGAGGCGGGATTCAAAACCGCGACCATTTAAAAACCGTACCACCCCGCCAGGATACACTTTCAACAAATTGGTTCAAATGCCGTACATAACTCGAGAGGCTAAATGTGACAAATACTTTTGAAAAATACATTGAAACTGTTTATAATTACCTTATTCTCTTCAGCAAGGCATCAGCGAAGTACGAGGCGAACATTAATTATGATCCATAATTATTATAATTTACAACAAAATATCATACGTTTATGGAGCAAAACATTTTGGGACAAATTAATTTTACTTACGTTCAATTTAATGTTCAAAATGCCAAAGTCTCACACTAAAACCGATCTAAACATCGTTTAAAACTACGTTAAATAAAACATCACAAACTGATGACGGCCTGAATACGTCTCTGCCAAAATCTGGGGACATTTTGAAGGTCCGGATCAGCTAGCCGATATCATGTATCTGGATGTCAGTTGTTGAAGTTCTTTGGTTATTTTTTTTTATACCTACGCAACAACTAAAATGACCTCAAATTAAATATTTCCTTAGAATGTAATGATGAGAGCTCGGATTTATCGATTATTGACTATTTACCTAATTTTTACCTTCTTCTAACCTGATCTCCGCTCTATTAGCCTGTTTCCTAAAAATATGAACTATATTATTTTATTTCGCAGGTATAAAACTGCAGGTTGCCTATTCACCGCAAAAGGAGAGACCATTGCAAACCATGAAAAGTTTTGTCATTTTGCCCCTATCTGCTGTCCATTTCGGTAAGTGTATATTATTATATAGGTAAATTTAAAATTTACTTGGTTGATTCCGCCGTCAATTTCGACAGAAAAATGCCCAAGCAGCATTTTCCGGCGTCCGCCGAATATTGTACTACCTGGGACGTTGCATTAGGTATAAATAATAGTCAGCACTCGACTATGAAGAAAAAACTGCAGCACAACGGCGTTATTGGTAATATTTTACAACGTTGTAGTTATATACCAAATTCAACGTTGTAACGATGGCACTACACAACTACAAGTTTCAGTAATATAAGTACAAAATGCCTACGTCCACGCGACCTCGGTCTTATAACCAAGTTTAGTTATTCTTATTTCTAAAAAGTTATTTCGGCTTTTAGGTTGGTAGCCTGAACAAAAATTATTTTTGACGTTTTTCTAACCTTACTTTTTGAAAAATTATTCGGTTTATTTTGTTTAAAAATGATACGATATAATTACATGAACTAGAATATAATAAATAAATAAAACACAATATGGGATAATTTTTCACTAGTTAGCATGAAGTAGATTCCCGAATGCTTACCGAACCAAAAATGATTGATCATATTGGTGCAACTGGGAGTCGTTATAAGGTTGTAACTATGTTAGGGGCCGACGTCAGGTCGCATAGGTCAACGTCGGGCACACATAACAAGGTGTTATGTGGTCGGGCAGTCGTAATATTGCTGCTTGGCTGTGTATATATTTACAAGATGTAGACAGCCAGGCACACTTTATAACCTCGTCAAACTTTGCCTCAGTCGCGAACCTTATCTGCGCAGCTTCCTCAAACATTTCAACTAGGTCATTCGCTAAAGTGTCAAGAACGATATACAGGGTCATGTAATAGTGCGTCAGGCTTCTACAGCTCCTATACGAATTAAGTTAGGAATTTCATTTATATGCAGACTTATACTGTATTATAGGGTGCATTTGAGGAAAATAATTTTCCATATACAGGGTGGCCCAAAAAAGTGTGATAACATGTATGTTTTTAAATAGAACACCTAGTATTTTATTGCATATTTAGGTTCGTATTAGTCCTTTATAATTGTCCAATATTTTATTTATTTTACTTTGGTAGTTTAAGAGTAATAAATTAAAAACTAAAAAAATTAAATGGTAGGGAATAAAAGTCGGTCTATTCCCTACCATATAATTATTAACCACTGTGAGTATGGACTACCTACTTCTTGAATCTTAAAAAAAATTAAGTTTTACGGTCCTGCATAGAAAATTAAAAAAAAATAATAGGTTTAGTTTTTTTTTATTTGATTTTGCTATATCCATTCTCCGTTATGTTTAGCCATATTTGCTTATTCAGTAAGCATTTGTTTGAAAAGAAAGATTACTTTTGTAGATTTATTTAGCGTGCTTGAACTTCTATCTTTTTAAATGTTATATTGTGGGGAAGAGGATTTTAATAAAACACTTTCTACTGTTTACTAATTCCCAACGTTTCGGTTTTTATTAAAACCTTTATCAAGGGCTAAAAGAAAACGACACCATTTTAGTACAAACCAAACAAAACAAAAATGCAGTTAGCAAAACCAGCAGTCATATACTTCTTAAAAGTATCTTACTACGAAGTACTCACTCTAGGCTAAATGTAAAAAGTGGAAAACAATTTCTGAATCTGGCATCATTCACTAAAAAACGTATGAAATAACATATTTATTTTTTATTTTGTTACTATTTTTTCTTAAAAAACCCAGAACAAATTGATGGTCAATCATATTTAACTACTGTATTAAAGCATGCATCTCGCGTGGGAAAACGCGGTACAAAATTATTCGATTGCTGAGATGTCAGATTTGTTTCCTAAAATTCCTGATAAAATCTCAAATTATGATCTTTAAAATCTAATCAGCCTATAGCATATAGCAACCCAAGGGTTGTGACAGAGCTATTTATTACTTACATTTAGTTAATCTGTCAATGTTATTAAAACCAAACAACCTGCATACACGTTACAACAAAGAGCGTTTTCACACGGCACCATATATCGCGCGCGATAAATGGTCGCAATATTGCTTTACATCAAATTATGTGTTCTCTAATATCGCTTGTGTGTGAAATGGCTCATTAGAAAACACATAATTTGGTGTGAAAGCAATATTGCGACCATTTGTCGCGCCCGATATATGGTGCCGTGTGAAAACGCTCTTAATCTAAAAAATTATAGTGTAAAAATCAACGATAAAATTATACATTTAAAATTTTGATTTTGTAATTTTGAAGAACACCCTTATAAATACAGCTGAGCACCCAAAATGTGTGTTGTGATATTAATTTGCGCGTGAAATACGCTGTATTAATGAGTTTCATACCTGGGCAGAATTAATTTCGGCAAATGAAAAAAAAAGTAATTGGAGGCGTATATTCGTAAAAAATTATAGCAAACCAAGTAATATAAGTACTTAAAGCCTTTAGTAAAAAATCCCTGTCACATACATATTCCAGTAAACCCTAAATTCTAATTACTTTATTAAATAATTTAATTAGTAACATAAAAGCAACATTAACTAATGAAGATTTTTTACATTTTAGGACATACGATAATTGTACGTGGGTAGGTTTCTCAGCCAAACTAAAAACTCACTGTTTCAAAAAACATCGAAATAATTTTTACTCCAGAGAGAAACAAAAATTTTTAGCCAAGAATTTTAACGAAATTAAAAACTACCATTACATTTACGTAGTTATACATGCATATAATGAATATTTTAGGCTAACTTGGGAATTGGATGACGATACAGGTAATTTCTATATAATATTTTAAATGTTCCTTTTATCATACTTTTGTGTAGCTAATATCTATTAGATAGTGACGGTCGATGAGGAAGGGTTTTGGGGTGCCGCTCTTTAAAAACAAGAATAAACAATATTTTAGTGTTTAATTTACAAAACCTAATTTATTCCAGGGTGCAACAAATTCATGGGCGTACAAGGGGATGTCGAAAATGGTAGAGATTCAATAATGGTTAAATTGAGGCATAGTTAGGTATTTTGGAGCTTAATAATAATTTAAAACAAAGTTGTAAATATTCCGAATAACAAATAAAACAAAATTTTCAATTTTGGTTTTTAATTTTTTGCACCTTTATTTTTTACATGGTAAAAAAACAAAAACATTTTTCCATAACCGTTTTTTATGTTCTACAAGATGGCCATTTTAGTTTTTAAATTTGATGTCACGTACCGGGTGTCCCACTAAGAATGGCTCTCGGCCGTATCTCGGAAACTACTGGGCATAGAAACTCAGGAAAAAAAAATTATAACTAAAGTGGTCATGAGAAAATCCTGGAAACAATTTTTAAGTTCCGCATTTTGCCGCAAGAGGGCGTAATTGAAAAGTAACTTTTAAAAGTTTACATATCTCCGAAAATTCCACATTACTACATCTATATCTATATCTATATATCTTTGATAACACCATTGAAAAGCTTGGACAATTATGCATCATTTTGGTCTTATGCTCATTGGCGTACCGACCGGGGAAGCGGTTGAATGTGTAATCAGTTAAATCGCTTTAACTTATAAACGACTTATCCGATTTTAGCAAACTAAAGACTGTTTGGAAGAGAAATGTATGCACTTTCACTAATCGTATTTAGTTGTGCATAATAGTTCTCAAAAAAAAATGCTAGAGGGCGCAATTTGTAATAATAACACATTTTTTGATTTTACTCCAAAAAAATAAATCATACGGTATAATTATGATACCATAATCGAAAAGTAGATTAAATTGGCTAGAACAAATATTAAAACCGCAGCTCGATATCTCCCTTCGTTTCAGCGTTATCGCCAATAGAATAATTTTTAAAAGTAAGCGATTATATATTTTTTAGAAAAAAAGTGGGACGCCACTGATACTTTTTCATGTGGATATTATTTCTGATAAGCCTGGTCAATTCTGCATAAAAATGGTCTCTTGCGTTTTTCTCCTCAGGCACACCGTTCTTAATTAAAATAATTAAATTAAATTAGACAGGCGAAGTGAAGGTGGTCATTTCCAACAATTTTTATAAAACTAAATTTTTCATTATTAATGTTAATAATGATAATAATAAGTAGTATCAGGTAGTAGCTAATTGGTATATCTAAAGAACAAAACGTCAAATTTAAAAACTAATAATGACAACTTGTAAAGCATAAAAAACGGCTATAGAAATGTGTTTTTTGTTTTTTTCCCAAGTCAAAAATAAAGGCGCAAAAATTAAAAAACCAGACTCAACTTTTTTTTTTGGATATCTCCGAAGATATTTGGAATATTAATTGACCACATTATTAGGCCCTAAAATGTACAACACTGCCTCAGTTTAACCATCTTCGTATCTCTTACCGTTTTCGAGATCCCCTTATACGCACACGAAGTCCAAGTTTGTTAATATATCCTCAATAATAAAAACAATAAATCTTACAACAAACCGCTATAGGCAAAAGTATGTAATGGACAGGTAATGATAATTCTATTGGTTTAATTTTTAAAATTAAGGCCAAACAGTAGTCGATGAATCATCACGAACAAATAGTGCATTTCCACCACATCGCGCATATTGAACCTATGTCTGGCAATGGCAATAAAATGTATTTTTTTACAATATATACCTAATATATATTAACGAGCTTCACGGGAATTAAGTAGCGTGGCGTCAGTTGAGATTTTTAATGGGGCATCGTTTGTAATTTTAACGAAAAATAAGAAATTAACATAAATAGCCGCAATATTTCTATTTTTATGTTCTGCATGGTGGATGATATAATTGAAACAATAAATTCTCAATTTTAAAGGTATTATCCGCCAAACTAGATGTTTTTGTGAACCCCTTAGGAAAATTTTAGTATTACATTTTCAATTAGACAAAGGTTCTTAAAGCAAAAAAGTATAATGAACATTATTACTAATAAAAAAAAATGTTTTATATTTCAGGAATTACTAGATGGGCAATATATTACATGGGTACTCCAGAAAATGCAAAAAAGTTTTCATATAAAATTGAGTTTCCGCAAGAAGCTGACCCAGAATACGATGATATATCCCGAAGCATAACTTGGAAATCACCATGCGACGTTCTTCCCAGCGATGACGCCGAAAAATTTGTGCCACACAATTATTTGATGATCCACAGGTAATTGTATTTAAGTCATATAAAACGATTTACATTTTTATTATATCATCGCCGAGTCGCTACAGAGTATGCATTATTTATTTCAAATTTCTTTTCGGTGCTGCTGCACACAAACGTATATGTTCAATTTCGTGGCCAAACCCTCAACTAGCACAGTCAGTATTATCACTTCACGTAAATTAAGTAGAGGAAAGTTGCCTAATTTCGGATACTGTTTTGAAATTGGCAAAAAAAATTTAGAAAAAAAGGTTAAATGAATATTTTTTCAGTGAAACCTCCATGCCATGGGTTATAGTAAAATAAGAGATAGCCCAAGCAAATATAATCATCATTGTTTTTTTTTATATATTCAAATAACTGAAGTAATATCTAAATAAAAAAGAGGCTCTTTGTATGGCGTACTAATTATTATGTGGCTAGAGCCGTGTCTAGGTTTTCTTCCTTTATTAGATCCCGAAGTGCTACTATGACAAGGTAACGAGCAATTTTTTTAAGAGAGTCCGTAGAACCTTCTATCCATTTCCAAGCAATACGAAACTAAATCTTCTTCTAATTCAGGAGAAAGTATCGGCTTTCTTCCAATCGAAACTGCAACTAGCTGCTCAGGAGTTTTATTGGTTTGTTTTACGTAATCCTCTAAAGTTGTTGAAGGAACAGAAAACAGCTTAGAAGCTTTAAGGTATCCCATTTCTTTACTTTGGACCGCATTGATAGCCAACTTCATTTGATTAGGATCCCATTTCTTATGTTTTGTGTTGACTCTTGGCATTTTGTTTTGAAGTAAATAATTGTACATGCTTATTTACAATTAATGATAGACGTAACGATATACATGGGGTCCTAATTTCGGATACCCGAAATTGAGAACCCTGACTGTCCGAAATTAGGCAACTTCACACTTTTTCGGTTAGACCCTTAATATTTGATTAATTTTGATTGGCCAGTCATATTAAGTAACATTTTAACTTACCCAGGTCCAAAAATCAGAATTCAAAAGTGTTTTTTTGCACTAAAAAATCACTAGCTAAGAAAGACAATTAAAAACTCGCTACAACATTTTATAACTATTGTGGTACCATCTTACACAGAAGTACCGAAATACAAAACTTTTCAGATATATAGGTTCCTTTACCACTTACCCCCGACAGGAAAAGGTTTTTGTTTCTTGATACAGTTTAATAGCTGAAATACCTTGCTATCGGAAATTAGGAAACTATCCGAAAATAGGCGACTTTCCTCTAAGTGTTGGCTGAGACTGAATTCCTAGTCATTTAATTTCATCACAGGATCCAAACGAAGTAATTTTAGGTTAGCTTTATTTGTCAAACCATGGCAAGACAGACATTTGTTAATTAAATCAATAATTTAGAGCGTTTTGTTCATCAATTCATGACAAGATGTCAATACTTGGTAAAGAGTCCAAAAATCACATTCCATTTGGTTAGCTTCTTGGCTATAATAGAGTTGGTTTGTATCTTTACTAGCCGAGTAACTGAAGGTTCTGACCTTAGTCAGCACCGTGGTAAATTTAAAATAATTACTTTTTTTAAGAATAGGCCTCTATTGTCTCTTCGTTTCTCAATTCGCAGAAGGCCTTGTATCTTAGACTTGCTACTTTAAACCTCAATTGTCAAATTATGACGAAGAAATTGTTTTCAGGGATCTCCTACGTAACTACTGCGAAGAGAACGGAGACTTAAACTATACCGCAACTATTTACAGAAGCAACTACTCTGACCCCTGCGATGATGACCTTACTTTTAACTTCCCTCGATCTCGAGATACCAAAGAAGAAGAGGAAGAAGAACAAGAATCAGAACAAGACCAAGAACACTAGATTAAATAAAACGAGTATTATTGTGATTTGAAATAACAAAAAAGACTGGTTAATATTAATTTGTAACAGTTATGGACTGGTTTCCAATACCCTTTTATTTTGATAAAATGTGCTTTATTACTATTAGGCAAAATAGTTTACTTTGGCGTTTTATAATTTTTACTTATTAATTTAAAATAAAATATTTCGTGTCTGAACATAGGTTTATACAATTATTATAAAATCACCTATCATTGACGTTCATTGAAGGAGGAACAATGAATTAATAACTAGTTTGTTAAAAATATTCTTACATTTTTTAAAAACATCTTTGATTGTTCTCTTTTTGGTTGACTTTTTTTATAAATAGAATAATGCCTTAAGTTTTAATTTTTTACATAAAACGTGTTACTACAGATTTCTATTGTTACAATTGAAATGTTTTACAATTATCTGTGACAATGTTGTTTCATAAATGCTGACATAATATGTATGGTCTCCATACGTTGATCAGAGGCCTCATTCTGTAAATCGAGAAAAAGCCTTCTCATGAGATAATTTGCTTCCCCGTCCATGTCACATACGATTTTGATGGTTTCAAACTAACTCCGCCCATTTATCTCATGAAAAGGCTGTTACTTGATTTCGACAATTAGGCTTCAGGTAAATATTGAGTCTCAGTATTTAGATTAACATTTTTTTTTTGGAGCCCTTAGCGGACTATAAGTAGTAGGTATGTATACTCCTTTCAATAAAAATTAATTAATAAAATGTCGGAAGTTATACCTTAAAAGACGTCTAGGATCGGAAACCGGTTGATAAATCAAGAGTTTAGATAGGTACTTACTGTTTTTTAAAACTTTAATGCCAAATATAATTTTTATAGTTTTGTACATTATTATTTCTCCTGTAAAATATTAATTCTAACTTATTGCTTAACTAATTTAAAATATAAAAATGTTACTTTCAGTTCTTAGTTTTCCTTTGTTTATTTTTTACTTTCAATTAGGCTCAGATCCACGCATTTTTTGGAAAAAAACAATGCACTATACACAACGTGCTCGGATAATGTGTTTGAAAACTTCAACAGGTTATTCTCCGTGATAAAATAAAGGTCGTAAGTCATGTAACAAAAATTCTAAATCTCAATATATTCCGAGTTATAGCCCATCAAAGTTTTCTTATTTTTAACATACGGCAATTATTTCTTAAGATGTTACTCTACTATGCCACCAGAAGGCACTTTACCTGAAAATGTAATACTTTTATATTCATCATGAACTACATGATGTGAAATGTGCATATATTCCCTTATAGTTGTCCATGAAATCACAATAACACACAGCAATAACTTATATACAGGGTGATTCACGTTAAGTGGCCTATTAGAAGATCTCGGAAACGGGTAACCCTATCTTTCTAAAAATTTGATAGCAGGCATAATTGATTTTGAGCTTTTAAAACATTATATTTTGACGTTTTTATTACTTCCGGTTTTACCGAAAGTTAATGCCAACTTTGCTATTTCAAATGGAAAACCCTGTATATTTTAGCATTTTTGATTACTCTATTAAAATCTAAATAACTTTTGTTAATAATAATCTATTCCCATCTCTAACCGTTTTTGAGATATGAATTATAAAAGGATTTTTTTGTGTAAAAACGCTCCGAGAAGAAAGTTTAGCAACTCTGAAATTAATGAAGGTAAACATTTAAAATTTTCTAAGCTTTCAAGTAATACATTATAGATCTTTAGTTTAAATTACTTAGGTTTCACGTTTTTTATACAGGGAGTTCTTAAAATTGTGCCAATGTTTCCATTTAAATAAATGTGCATAAGTCAATTTTTGCAAATGAAACACTCTATTTTTAGCTTACTAACGTGTAGAGAATTAAATTTCCTCTCTAAATGCCTAATATGTTACAATTCACATTTTTAGTCGCTTTGGAATTATGAGCAATTTAAATAAAAAATCTTAAAATTTCTTTTTGTGTTAATGCGACATTATTTTTGAAAAGAAGGCTTCGACTGGGATTTTCGTTTGACTTTGAGCTTTGTTACCATTTGTTATTAACTGCCTATGTTCGTTGCTTACCTATTTCTCGTTCAAAGCCAAACGAAAGTCCCAGTCGAAGCCTTCTTTTTAAAAATAATGTCGCATTAACACAAACAGAAATTTTAAGATCTTTTATTTAAATTGTTCATAATTCCAAAACCACTAAAAATGTGGATTGTAACATATTAGGCTATTAGATAGGAAATTTAATTCTCTACACGTTAGTAAGCTAAAAAATAGGGTGTTTCATTTGCAAAAATTGACTTATGCACATTTATTTAAATGGAAACATTGGCACAATTTTAAAAACTCCCTGTATAAAAAACGTGAAACCTAAGTAATTTAAACTAAAGATCTATGTATTACTTGAAAGCTTAGAAAATTTTAAATGTTTACCTTCATTAATTTCAGAGTTGCTAAACTTTCTTCTCGGAGCGTTTTTACACAAAAAAATCCTTTTATAATTCATATCTCAAAAACGGTTAGAGATGGGAATAGATTATCATTAACAAAAGTTTTTTACATTTTAAGAAGGTAATCAAAAATGCTAAAATATACCGGGTATTCCATTCAAAATAGCAAAGTTGGTATTAACTTCCGGTATGACCGGAAGTAATAAAAACGTCAAAATATATTGTTTTAAAAGCCCAAAACCAATTATGCCTGCTATCAAATTTTTAGAAAGATAGGGTTACTCGTTTCCGAGATCTTCTAATAGGCCACTCAACGTGAATCACCCTGTATATAGTTATATATAGAGTGGCGGGGCTAATTAATCTAAGTGCCAAAATCCCGGAATTGCAGATTTTTTCACCAAAGGTATCTATGAACCGAGGCAATGCAGGGCTATATGATTTAAGTGCCCATGCGCTATACTTTTCGTTCTGTTAGCCGTCAAAGTTGGTTAAGCTGCTAAGTGCCTGATGTTGCTGCACGGCTAATAGATCTAAGTGCGAATGATAAACAAGAACGTGTCGAATCTCGTTAGTCTGTAATAATCTGTATAGCGATATTGTTCGTGTTTGTTGCAGTGCCCCTGAAGCCTTCGAAAAAAAAAGACATTGAAGATATGTTAGACTATTTGTCTGAGGAGAACCGCGAATTTTTAAGAAAAATTGCCTAATAAAACTGCCATATTGAATTACATCATTTCTATGACCTTACATTAGGCACTTAAAACTTTTCCATTTAAATGATATTTTTCTTGCAAAAATACCTGCATTTTCTAGTTAAAATTCATGTTAACTTTAAATGTTTGCGTTAAACGTTTTTATTCGCCTTCTTAAAAATAAAAATGTATGTTTGCTTTCAGTAATATGCAGTTTTTTCATTTTCCTGGTAATAATGTTTTGGCACTTAGATTAAATAGGCCCCCCACTCTACATATATATTATTATATGGTTGCCCGAGCTGAGTGATGCATCAGCTTTACAACTGAGTTACTGTTACTATACACATACTTGCATCCTGACTGCAGGCGGTTCTTGAAGGAGAAATACTTCAAAATTGTTGATAGATTCAGCCCATACTAGGGTGGAAATCCATAACTATAGACTTATGAAGTACAGTAAAACACAAATTAAACTGTAAATTTCCACCATATTCAACTACGAGATGACATGTTTCGCTAACACTGTAGCTTCGTCAGATGACACGGATGTAATGGTTGTTGAAAATAATTAATAATAAATGCTAAATTTATTGTACTAATTATTTTTAACAACCATTACATCTAAAATATTTTTTTTATTAATTAATTATTTTCAACAACCATTACATCTAAATTATTTTATATTTTAAGTTGTGTTTTACTGTACTTTATAAGTCTTCGAAATTGTTCTGTAGATATAAACTGCTGGACAATTATTGCTTTCGAGCAAGAAAAATTTCGCCTAAATTTAATAGTTAATATTTTCTGAACCAGATATGATATGGACCTTCGGTTTTAAATTGTTGATAGATTCATCCCTTGAAAAACAATTGTCAATATTGGATATTTTTAACTGTCAGGAAATTTTATATACAGAGTGTTAAAGAAGACGATGATTTTTGTTCCAATTTTAATGGCGTGTAACTTTCACAATAATATTTTTAAATTTTATCACTCTACGTCAATTGACTCACTGGTTAATAGTAAAGAAAATAATTTGTCAAATTTTTGACTGCTATATTTTAAGAAATACCGATTTTTTTGGTAAAACTTGCTTTATTTCAACTTATTGGTAGCTAGATCTCACTGTGCGTTGTATCGTGCAAACTTTGCGAGTGATTCTTATACCTTATGAAGAGCTTAATTATGTTCAGTAACAATAGTTGTATCTAAAAGTTATGATGTACAGTGGCGTACTTATAAACACCTATATGTCTATGGTTTATGAGTTTCTCACAATTTTTCACGATTGTTTTATATTGGAAAGTACTCGCCCCTAGATTAGGTCAATTTTTTCTTATTCTTTAGTTTTTTTATATCGCACTACATGTATATTATACAGTGTGTTTAAAAAATTTTAACAAAGATAAATTTTTTAATTTATTTTTGGAAAAAATGTATTTATTAATTTCTAACTTACTAACACTCTACTTATAAACCATAGACATATTATAAGTTTTTATAAGTACGCCACTGTACATCTGTACATTGTTACTGAACATAATCAAGCTTTTCATAAGGTATAAGGATCACTCGCAAAGTTTGCACGATACAACGCACAGTGAGATCTAGCTACCAATAAATTGAAATAAAGCAAGGGTTTCCAAAAAAATCGGTATTTCTTAAAATATAGCAGATCTCAAAAATTTGACAAATTATTTTCTTTGCTATGAACCAGTGATTCAATTGACGTAGAGTGATAAAATTTAAAAATATTATTGTGAAAGTTACACGCCATTAAAATAGGAGCAAAAATCATTGTCTTCTTTAACACCCTGTATATAAAATTTCCTGAGAGTTAAAAATATCCAATATTGACAATTGTTTCTCAAGGGATGAATCTATCAACCATTCAAAACCGTAGGTCGATATCATATCTGATTCAGAAAATAATAACTGTTAAATTTAGGCGAAATTTTTCTTGCTCGAAAGCAATTGTCCAGCAGTTTAGATACATTAATGCGTAGACAAATGTTGTGTTCTGGATTTCCCCAAAACGTGTCAGGTAATTTCATGGGCAGTGTTGTGGCATTCCAAAACCTTCACAGTCGATTATTATACGCTGGGGAATATAGTTTCTTGTACCCCAGCCAGTATCTCGCCATATTTTTTCCAGTAGACACAAGCCACAATTTAGCAAAAAATCGCCAGCAAAAAGAAATAATTTTATTCCATAAGCAATTAATAAAAATTATTGTTTTTCGCCTAGTTTTGTTCTAATTTTCCTTGCAAGTTCAAAAGGGCTGAAAAAGGGTGTTTGCTGATATAAATGGTGCACTGTTTGTAAATAAAGAATATTTTGTACGAAATTATATTATTATTTATTTAAACAATTCAGAAAAGCTATGCGCCTGGACTAAATACTGGCGATATCATGGATAAATGGCACGTCCAAAATAAAAAGAACAACCTAATATTATACGAATATGAATTACCGTTGACGGGGACGTTAACGTATTTATTTAAATCGTTTCAACTTTAGAAAATGTTTTCTACAATACTCAAGAAAAATTACAGTCTTTAACAACCAAAAAATTGCCACTATTTTGTTAAACTTTAATGTCTGGATTACATTTTCTACTTTCTACCATCTAATTTATGCCAAGACGAACATTTCTCGTTTCTTATTCGCAAAATAAAGTGATATAGTTTATAGTTGATAAATGTTGTTTTACTGTTGGGTAAAATATTAAAATGGCGGTCAAGTTAATATTTTTTTGCGTTTATATGACTTATATAGGCAGTGGCGGCACGTGATCTTAACAAATGGTGAAGAGCTAGGTATAGTGCGGGTACTTAAACAAACAGTGACTAATTTATATTTTTATTATGTACAAATACACAATAAAAATTAAACTAAATAGGTACGGACACTACTGAATTAACTGAAAAATAGACACAAAACTTTTTAATCACACAGTAAATCACGTAAAAACGATATCTATAACCGTAAGATTCGTGAATCCTCAAAATAAATACCTTAACGTTAGGCGAACCAATGCTAAAACAATGGTGCATACGACTGATCTATTTTTAAATTTCCCTTCATCATAATGCAAATTGTTACATGCTGTTTGCGTGACTGACGTCACGTAACCATAGTAATGGGGAATATCAAAGTTATGTTGGGCGTTGGGTCTTCACTTGCTGGCCCTATTATGCATAGCTACATTCGTATTAAATTAATATTATTAATTCGAACATAATTATTGTTTAAGGGCTAAAATGGTAACTGTATTGGTATATTAATATTTAATATTGTCAAAAAAATGTCTTCCTGGTTTTATTTCTTTTTGGTGAATAGCCCCTTCACCCACTTCACCTGACGAGCCGCCACTGCTTATAGTAACATTTATCTAATGACGATCATATGACTACCTACTTTAAGAGACTGAGGAGTAAACTTATTGAACTGAGAGAAGATTACGAAATATACAAAAATTCTAATATTTTCTTTTCTCATGACACTAACCATTTTTGAACCTTTTCCAATTATTTAATAGGGATATTATAAAAGCACATTGGTAAAGTAATTTAAGCATTGAATTTTAATAAAAACATGCAGTAGAAAATAAAATAATGTATATTACTTGTAGGTATATTCTCGCACAATTATAAACAACTCCACTGGCGTCTAAAATTTTGTTTTGGAGTAAGGGGGACAGAAAACGTTGAACTCGCGACATAAACGCAGAATAAACCAAAAGCGCCACGCCCAAAAATGTATTTTTTCGCTTACCAAAAAATTTCTAATAATTTATTGCTAATATCTAATAATAAAACTTTTCTAAAGTGCATTCACAATGCGTTTAGTAATTGTATAGAGGCGATTTTTTACGTTTCTGGTAAATATTTATAAGGTTGGAAAAGAAACTACCCATAGTCGCTTTTAGTTTTTGTTATGTTTTTTTTTAGCGTGGAAACAAAATGCAGCACTATAATAATATATTATTTATAATATTAAGGGTTCTTGAAGGCGGTCTAAAACCCCATTGCCCCCTTCGTTAGCTACGCCAATGACCAACTTATCCCATAAAGTAGTGTAAGTATGCATTATGTATTAATAACATAAATATCGACTAATAATTTCTGATAGGTCGTATTGTTTGTTTATAGCGCGGCTGAGCCAAATGACCGAACCTGAAATAATTTGTACAATTAATTTAAAAATTAACAAAAACTATTTCTCACTTAACATGTAGGACGTAAAAACTGTGAAAGATAAGTTTACACCGGAGTAACAACATGCTATAAAGAAAAAAGTACTATCAATAGAAGCAAAAGGAGCAATCGCATAATGTGTAGTTGAACGCCTGGTTTATTTTTCTCCAATGTAACAAGATCCCGGTATACGTGAGGCCCTTACCAAATTAATCCAAGGCGTGCCAACCGAGACACCACTGAAAAAGAACTTTCCGTCCTGTAGTTAAAAAAAGGATCATTACAACACCTTTATGTACTAAGTTAAATATCCCGGACCTTTAGTCGAAGGTACTAAAATTTTAATCAATATATCAAAATACTACTCAGAGTGCAAAGAACTACTAGAAGTGAAATTCTTTTCTCCTGGTAGGATGTCACTACTTGCAGACCTGTTTAGAACTTTTTTATTCTCGTCATTACAGGGTGGCAGGTGTTCATATCTTACAAACCGGAAATCCTCCTATTAAAATATCAACCTTCTAGAATTGTATGTAACCTTTGCCACCATCTCATGAAAGTACAATAAAAAAAGTATTTCTTTTGAATAATAGCCAATATTTCTTAAAAATTAAATAATGTGGAATTATTAATTTAAGGCTGCAACAAAGTTTTTAATCTATAGAATTAAATTAAACCTTATTTAAGGTCTGCTAGATCCAGCTCCTGGTAACTTTACCAACAAGATCGTCTCCAAAAAAACCTTATTGAGACAATTCATTCCATAGACAATATCTGCTTGGTAACGTAAAGTTACGAGGAGATTGATCTAGCGAACCATAGCTAGGTGCGGACCCAGGGGAAGGGAGGCAGTTATGCCCCCCCCTCTTTTTAGCCGGGTTCTGAAGCAAGTTTATTTTAAATTGGTGACAAGTGAAAAGGGTAACATTTGAAAACAATGAACTAGTAGATATGGTGCTAATTTACCGTGAGTGTCGTCAGAGTGCGGCTGCAGCTTCGAGATTATACGCAGAACGTTTTTCCTTGCGGGCTCATCCTACACCCAGAAGTTTTCTTAATGTTACTCAACGGACAAGTTAGGCAAGCAAGACCGTATTTGATTCATAGTGTAATAAATAAAAGTATTTTATTTTTGAGTTTTTTGAAAAAGGTGTTTGAAAATGTTGTTTATTTTAATGCCTTCTATACACAGCGAAAAAAGAAGTATCAACTTAGGAATCACCTTGTATTATATATATCAAATTAAGAACTACTTTTTGTTTTTGAAGTACCTTTGCTTAAATACATTTATAAATTTTTTTCTTAAAAATTAAAGCTTCAAGATTTTTGTCTCAATAAAACTCCTTAATTTTAAAAAATTAGTTACTTAATTTATAGACTATAAAACATTTTAAATTTAGAGACTTTTTTTGTTTATTTATAAATACTAAAATAAATAAATACACATGACATACCATAAAATGTGTTTTGAAAACAAAAACAATAGAAAACTGAAAATTTATATTCTAGGTGCATTATCCTCTTTTATATCTTTCAACAAAATTTTGCTAAGGTTATTTCTCTTTTATATTCCAAAAACGTAACAGGATAACCAATATTTTTTCGACGCGCTTTCTGAAAGCATAAATATAGAATTGTACCTATAAATTGTTTTAATTTATATTTTATTTTTTAAACCCTATTTTATGGTGAAAAGATCTGGAAGAAGATTATCCTCGCAACATAGACATGTAGATGTAAAACAGCAGAAAACTGTAGATTGTGCACCATATTATGTAAGTTCCGTTATTATTGTAATGAGTATAGGTAACGTCGTTCCAAAAAAAAACATTTGCTTAAACCTGTATTAAACTGCTTTACATGGATTATATTAGATTGAAGAGATTTCGTTACCGCAGCGTAGGCTAACAGGCTAAGAAATATATCCAACAAATACAAAAAAAAATAAACAAATTAATATTAAAAAGCTTTTATTTGAATGCGCTAAAAAAAGGAAAATAAACTTTGAAGTAAATCAAACCCGTCATTTTAAAATTTTATATGATATAAAAGCTTTTCCCTAGAAGAAATCTTGACACAGCTTTTTTAAAACTTTTTTAATATTCATTTATTTTTAGAAAAGAAATAATATAAAAAAATGAAAAAAATAAATAACATTTATTGCTGCGAGTTGGTGATCATGGTAACAAATTTCCATTTTACTCAAAAGTAGTATTTTCAAATAAATACATGCAGGGTTCACCAGAAGTCTGGAATAAAATTAATATAGCCTTAACCTGTAACTTTTGGGGAAAATGCTCGAACACGACAACTGAGTTTTATATATGCTCACATTTTGACATTATTTTTTTATAGACATTTGTCAAAGATATGACATCGATCTTTTTTTAAAACGGAAACGTACCATTGCGATCAAAAAAAAGTAGTACAACAAAATATAATTTAATCTGCTGGTCTATTATAAAATATTTTCTTTCAAACTGATAACTCAGTGTCACCAGAATTCTTGTGTCAGTGTTATGTAATTTTTTAAAAATGCCTATGACTTCAGAGCAAAAATCGATCATATTTACGCGATTAAGGGATGGGGTTCCCATAAGGGACATTGCAGGCGCATTAGGGATAAACAAAAAAATAGTGTTGTTGGTGAAATCTAAAATTCGAGAACATGGAAGTATTGTGAGAAACTCAGGTTTTGGTCGCCCAAAAGTTTCTACCGATGATGAAGATACAACTTTAATTAATTATTTAAGGGAAAACCCATTCGGGACCGCTATTAAAGTTAAAGAAGAAACCCATTTTCCTGGATGTTCAATTACAGCTTGAAGAAGAATTCGGGAGTCTGAACTCAAAAATAGGTGTTCTGCAAACAAAATATATTTAACAGAACTAAATAAGCAAAGACGAGTACAATTTGCTCACGAATAGCAAAACCAACTGTGGGAGTCTGTAGTTTTTTCAGATGAGAAAACGTTCCAGTCCTGTAATAATGGAAAAGTCCGAGTATATAGACCCATAAACACAAGGTATGATGAAATATATACGTACAAGACAAATCAAAGTGGACCTTTTTCCGTAAATGTGTTGGGTTGGATTAGTGCTAGAGGCCCAGGAGTTTGTCAATTTGTGCAAGGGGGGCTAACTGCAGGAATATATTGCAACATATTAAATAATGTTATGGTGCCATCGGTTGAAGCCATATTCGGTGATCAAAATTATATTTTCCATCAAAATAATACTCCCATTCATACTGCCCACATAGTAAAAGATTACTTTCGACAAAATAACATCCAAGTTTTACCATGGCCTTCGAAGAGCCCCGACCTCAATCTGGGGAGAAATGACCAAATTCATGTATAAACATGACTTTCATCCAAGAAATGAAGAAGAACTGCGCCAGGGGATAAACGCAGCATGGGATAATATAACCCAAGAGTATACAAGAAGCTTAGTTTTAAGTATGCCGCGTCGGTTACAAAAAGTAATTGAAAACAACGGCGCAATGACTAAATATTAAACAGCTGATTTTAAGTACTTATATATTATTTTAGGATGTTGCATTTAGAAATGTTTATTTTTGGTTAAAATTTTGTATTTTTACTGTTTTTTCACTTTTGGCTTTTGTTGTTTTTGGATTTTTTTATATTCAATATATAAATCGATAGTTGTTATTCATACTCTATTATTTTATTCAAAAACTTAAAAAATTGTCAATTTTTGAAAGGTAGGTAATTTTTTTAAAGCACCTTTATTATTACAGTACTTTTATTTCGCCACGTATATAGTAGATTACCAAATTCATGGTATTCATGGTAACGCCTAAAAAGTTAGGTGGCATAATTATATTGTTTTCATAGTGACGACGATATCCACTTCTCGATATCCTTATAGACCAAGAGCTCTCTCTGGGACTACTAATTCTTGTACTACTTTTTTTTGATCGCAATGGTACAGCTTATGACACATTATTTCAAAGCTAATATCTTGGACAGCATGCTTATAAATTTTGACGCGATTCTGTCAAGCTATTTCAAAATGGCGACTGTTAAAAGTTTTAAAAAATCTCTATTTAAAGAAGCGGGAATGATAATTCATTGTTGTTTTTACGTGAAACAATGAAGATTTCTTACCTTGAAAGGTAAAAAACATCAATGATTTATCATTTCCGCTTATTTAAATAGAGATTTTTTAAAAACTTTTAACAGTCGCCATTTGGAAATAGCTTGACAGAATTGCGCCAAAATTTATGAGCATATTGTACGAGATATTAGCTTTCAAATAATGTATTAGGTACAAGCTGTATGCTTCCATTAAAAAAAAGATCGATGTCGGCATATCTTTGACAAATAAATGTCTATAAAAAAAACAAACGATTAATGTCAAAATGTGAGCATATATAAAACTAAGTTGACGTGCCCGAGTGTTTTCCCCAATAATTAAGGCTATATTAATTTTATTCCGGACTTATGGGCAACCCTGTATATGTATTTTTATACTTGATCCGTAACATATAAATGGATTGTCAAATTTATATTTTTTTTTCGAAATCGATATAACATACATAAATATTTTAGGTTTAAAGTTAATATGTTGTGTAATAATTTAGTTTCATTAATAATTGTAATAATTTTCGTCTTTTTTTAAATTTTTACTTTTTGGGGCACCGGTTAAAGTTAAATAAAGTAGATACTTATCAATTTATAATTAATTTATTAAACCGAAGAGAAAATAAACGAGGATCACCATAATATAATAATCATTTATACTTTTGGAAATTCATAGATTTAGTCGTTTTTGAGTAATCGGTATAAATGCAAGGCGCAAGTAGAAAATACCTAAAAGCGATGGTAGACCGTTAATTATATTAAAAGTTTTAATGTTGACCCAAAAGCAAATTTAATCCTTTCCACCCCGTCTAACGAAAATATCAGTGTCAAAACGGTTGTAAATATTTCATTTCAGACAAATTGTGAGTCTGCAACCCATTTAAAAGATTTCTGGCCTGAAGCTTTCTTCTCCTTAAATAATTAAACTTCGGCTGTTATTTGCGTATTTCTTTCTCCACGCGTTTTTGCGTTTAAATCCTTTTAGAAAGAATTTCGTTTAGAGCTTCTACTTGTCTGAAACAAATGAATTATTTTAAGAAAACCTCGGAAAAGTTCTTTTTAAACTTATTTATACTTTATTTAAATAAAACATTTAAATCTCTACAAAGAATAGATTGGCTTAAACTCTTTATTGTGAATGAAGTAATAATAATAACAATAATAATCACAATTTTCAAACAATTTCTCTGCCAGGGTCATTCTCGGGGGGACCTACAGCTTAACGTAGGTTCCAAACCACGATCCTCAGTCATGCGACACCCCCCCCCCCCCCCCCAAGGCTAACGCTCGTTTTTTTGCGCCATTGCATGGTCTACCGATTGTACCTTCTTCCGCACCCCACAAGATGTTTGATCTCATCCGGCCTGGTTACTGGCGTGAATGGGGTGGGTTGGGAGATGATACATTTTACACTCTTCCATGCATTCTTAACCCTACTAAAATTAGGACATACTTTTTTTTATTGTGCGTATGCCGACTCCGAGGATCGAACCCGGAACGCCACGGTCGAATGTCAGTGACTCACCGTTGAGCTACCGCCCCAGTTTATACAAAGAGTTACAATATGTCCTTTTAAAAATAATTTGTACCGGGTGTCCCATTATGGATGGCCACCGGCCGTATCTCGGAAACTACTGAGCATAGAAACTTGGGAAAAAAAAATGATAATTAAAGTGACCATGAGAAAATCCTGGAAATAATTTTTAAGTTCCGCATTTTGCCGCAAGAGGGCGTAATTGACAAGTAAATTTTAAAATTTTACATATTTCCGAAAATTCCACATTAATTGGACAATTATGCATCATTTTGGTCCTATGCTCATTGGCGTACCAACTTTAATAAGAGGGGGCTATTGGAAGTGTAATCATTTAAATCGCTGTAACTTATAAACGACATATCCGATTTTAGCAAACTAATAACTGTTTGGAAGAGAAATGTATGCACTTTCACCAATCGTATTTAGTTGTCCATAACAGTTCTAAAAAAAATGCTAGAGGGCGCAATTTGTAATAATAACACATTTTTTGATTTTACTCCGAAAAATAAATCATACTGTATAAATATAATACCATAATCGAAAAGTAGATGAAATTTGCTAGAAAATATAACTGCAGCTCGATATCTCCGTTCGTTTCAGCGTTATCGTCAATAGAATGATTTTTAAAACTTTAAATGAAGAAGCTGGTATATATTTTTTATAAAAAAAGTGGGACGCTACTGATATTTTTTCATATGGATATTATTTCGGATTAGCCTGGTCAATTCTGCATAAAAATGGTCTCTTGCGTTTTTCTCCTCAGGCACACCGGTCTTAATTAAAACAATTAAATTAAATTAGCTCTACTATTTATTATTAGCATTGATAATGAAAAATTTTGTTTGATAAAAATTGTTGGAAATGACCACCTTCACTTAATAGGCAAGCTTCCGCCCATCTAATTCAAGCTTTTTAATGTTGTTACCAAAGATATACCTTAATGTGGAATTTTCGGAGATATTTAAAATTTACTTGTCAATTACGCCCTCTTGCGTCGAAATGCGGAACTTAAAAATTATTTCCAGTATTTTCTCATGGTCACTTTAGTTATCATTTTTTTTCCCCGAGTAGTTTCCGAGATACGGCCGGTGGCCATCCATAATGGGATACCCGGTATATTTAGCTACAGTGTAAAATGCCTGTTTTTCTGAAAAGTCTTGTCATTTAACTTTAAAATATCTAATAATTTAATAGTATTAAACTAAATTAGTATTATATAATTCAATATCAATTGATTTTTTTTTAAGCTTAAGTCTGGATTTTGTGAAATATTTATGAAAATTGAAATTATTCGGCAAATAATTTTTTTTATGAGACCCTTTAAAAGTTGATTTAAAATGTAAAGACATGGTAGTGTTAGTATTTTTAAATCTTGAAAAAGTGGTTTACAGTCTAGCCTAAACGATAGTTCTTTGGGCTTTATTTAACCCAAATATTCCAACTGATTTTGTCGAATTACCCCATATTATAAACTCCGTACGATACATCGGAATTAAAAAGAGAGTACCTAGTCGGTCAATGCTAAAATAAAACGTCGAATATATACTCCCTTAATTTTTTATAATTTGGCATTGATTTCATTGCAAAATTCTTTATTCACATCAAGTGCAGGTAGTACCACCCGGGTTTGGGTCAATTTATGGGTTTTGCCTATTGTTATCCATTCACAAACACTGAAAATGGTGTGACAAAGGCGTGCATGATATACATAGTATTAGGTACACTTATTTTTTATTAAACATTATTTAAAAAAATACAAAATACAAAAAATAAATTATACAAAAATTTAATTATAAAAAATTATAATATTCTTCGTCATCTGAGGAACTGCCATCTCCTCTTGCCGTTATAATTAACGGGTCTACGGTCCAATCGATCAGGTGGTCAAGATCCCACATTTTCTCTTCTTCTTTAATGACATGATGGACTGCTTTTCGCCAGTTCTCTGGTGTCACTTCCTTAAAGGCTTCATCAAACAGTATAGCTTAACGTCTTTCATTTTGATGGTCGTGTTGTGTCTTGCTACAAATTCTTTCTTTTGCGCCCATATAAGTTGTACAGGATTTGGTTCGAAAATATATGGCGGTGTGCGCAGCACAGTTACACTATGCTTCACCTATATCTTCCACGGCATATTTCAGAAAAACATGTTTGTGTACATTTTGCTATAGTTAATAGTTCCTTCTTCATCAAATGATCTTTTTTTTCTTTCTTTGGTTAGTTGTCATGCATTAGCATGTAATGCACAAAATGTACCTACGCCTATGGCCGACACCGAAATTGAGCCGAACTGGACGGAATTTCCTATTTTATTACCCTACACCTTTCTGAAATAGACTATATTTTTAAAGTATCGTTTCGCAAAATAACTTATTTATGAACATTTGTTACAAATGATAATGAATTGTTAATTTAACTGTAAACAGAAAAGGGATCGACACTCGATAATGTCGAACTAAGTGCTAGGGTAAATAGGTATTTTCTATTTCCCAACTGTGAGTACATGAGTGAACGAGAGGCACTAGAAAAGTTTCTTTCCTAAAATGAATTAACAGATAACAGTGGCGTAGCCAGAAAATATGCTCGGGGGGAGGGGGGGGGGGGGGGGGGGGGTGCTTAATAGGCGTAAGACATTTAGAAGTTAAATGATTATACTTATAGCTTCCTACATGCTTATCAAGGTCGGTGCACCATTCAGCTTTGAACCACAATAATGCATAATTGTTTAAGCTTTTGATGATGTTACCAAAGGTATACCTTAAAGTGAGCATTTTCGGACAAATTGAGAATTTCAATTGTGCTCTCTTATAGCCACTTTAAGATTTTTTCCTCGAGTTTCTATGGCCAGTAGTTTCCGAGATATTGTACCCTTAGGTTTGTACATGAGTGCACAGAGAAGAGCTAATATTCATGAATTAAAAAATGCGTTTGTAAGCACAGCTACCGGTCTAGCGGCAACTTTGCTGTTTTAGATCAAAAATATCAAATTATATACACAAAATACAATACACAGTATATATGAAATGCACAATAGTTCTTAATATAACTCTCAACATTTTATTAATATATATTTTGTTATTTTTCCTATATATTTTATTTTAATATAAAAATATTACAATAACAATTTCAAGGTTTTCCTAAAATAATACATTTATTTTTGAAAAACAGCAGCTTTAAGGACAATCCTTTTAAAATGGATTTAAACGCGAATACGAGTGGAAAAAGGAATAAGTACGCAAATAACAACAAACAAAAGTTTAATTATTTGGGAGAGAAGAAAGCTTTCGGCCAGAGATCTTTTAAATGGATTGTCACGATTTGTCTGAAATAAGATATTCGCAACCACTTTGATACCAATATTTTTGTAATCGTTGAAGGACGAATTAGGTGTTTGTTTATGAGAAAAAAAATTGATAAATGAAATAGCTATTTACATACCAAGGAAGAAAAATGGTGATTTTCCTTCCGCTGACATTTTTATATATATATGCAAGGGAGAAAACGCATTTTTCTCGTGAGGTAAGTATAGTTTTTTCTACTACTAGGGTAAGCGATACAGTTATTGGCCCTTTAAGAATTATTCGCGGTTTGGTGTTAATTAAAAAAAAATCTGATTGATGTATTTAAATTTTTATTCCTAAAAATACTAAAACAAAAGGATTTCTTAACAACAATTAAGCGTTTTCGGGTATAAGTATACAATTTATAAAAAAAACTGCAATAAATGGCAAAAATACCCAAAATGATAGTTATTGGCCGTTTCCTTACACTTATTGGCCCTCTAACTTATATAGTTATTGGCCCGCTATTAAGGACAATAGTTCCTAGCTTAAAACCAGCAAAATAAAGCAAAATACAACTTTAACGACGTTTCAAACAAGGTAAACATGTAAAAATATTGGAATTTGATTTATGGAAGCTGTGTTTTTTAATACAAATTAAGTGATAAGACCTGGTACATGTTTGACATGTTACACCTAACATCAAAAAAGTAATATTTTGTGTACAAGAAAAACAAATTCCCTTATTTAAATTATTCTGAACAAAAATACAATCTTCTTGAATTTTTTGATCTACACTATCTACATCTTTATAAATTTCTTGAAAATCTATCTGTATCTTTTTTTATTTTGGTCTTCCGAGCGTTCTCCGAATTCGAGTTTTCTTGTTACACGCTGAAGTCTTCCGTTTTCTATCGATGACTTCAGTATGTAATGTTATGATATATTAATTTTGATGTCGTCAGATCTTGTTTCTTTTAAATCTTCTTGTTTAGTTGTTTCGTTTTCTTTATTACTTTGATGTATTTGTACTTCAGTAGTATCCAATGTTACAGAAGGTTCTTCCAGGTATTCCAAAGGGTATTTTACAAGTCCTTGTTCTTGTAACGTTATGTCATCATTAGAACACGAAAAATCATCACCGAAATCATCATCATGGTCCAAATTTCGTTTGTGGAATGTAATGTTTTCTTCTGTTGGCTGCATAATTTCTTTTGGTATTTCCGTTAATGATGTTTTACTATTATTATCAAGCTTAATCTTTTTTGCTCCTTTCTTCTCTTTCGGCTTCCATTTTGTTTTTTTTCAAGAAGAGCCTCTTCTCGTTCAATTTTCTTTCGTTGTCTTTCCTTTTTTCTGTTTTCTTTTTCCTCGAGCTCATTTTGCTTTTTCTGCTCCTTTCCATCTTGAAATTGTTTCCATGATGATGACGATAATATAAAAGAAGGTCTTTCGGAATTTTTTATTTTTCCTATTTTGTTTTTATTTTCTTTAATTTGTTCATAATAATATTAAATCTCTTATAGACAGTTATTGGCCGTCCTAGACTGACAGTTATTGCCGCGGCCAACAACTAACAGAAACTATCAAATCAAAAGTTACAGTTATTGGCCAGAAGGCCAATAACTATGTGACGGGAAAAAATCATATAGACAGTTATTGGCCCTGTAAAAATTAAAGTTAAAAATGTTTTTGGAGGCGCTAATAGCAAAAAATTTACATAAATATACACTATTTAAACGTTTATGATGATTACATCAATTACCATTCATGATTTGGTATGTAAACTATAAGTTAAGGTGGTGCAGTACTTACCTGTTTTGAGATAAATTGCTTTAAATTGGCACTTCCTAAAACACGCTGTTTCATTCGCAAACATTAGAAAACCACTAAGTGATAGATTATGGCGGGAATTTGCACCTTGGTAAAGCACAGTTTACACTATATACCAATGCAATCGTCGCTTAACACATGTTTACGCGATACTTATTAAAATTATTTTAAAATACAAGGGCCAATCACTGTCGGGGGGCCAACAACTGTATGGTTTACCCTAGTTTAACCGTCGGGATATTTAATTTGTAATACATCAAATCGATTCAATTTAGTCACAGATACTCTTTTAAAAAAGTATTGGAATTTCTCGGAAAATTCAAATACGTAAAAATATACAGGCTGTATGCTATACGATTCGTCTTATAACGTTAATAGTGGCCCATCGAGGTAGGATACCCTGTAGATTTTTTTTAGTTTTGCCTTAAAATATATAATACACGCATACTTATAAGAACAAGAAAGAAAAACTCTTGCATAAATAGGAAGTCTTTGAGAGACTTATAGGAAGGACAAAAATTCCTCTTCGCAGGCGGAAAAGAACCATTTTTCTTCCTTGTGTCGAGGTTGAAAATAACGTTTTCTAGTAAGGTAGTAGAAAAAATACATTTTGGCATGTAAAATACATACAAGGGTACTGTCAAACATGTTAATAGCCTATTCAAATGTTTTTATGTGGGTGAAGATATTTAATAGCGAGCCCAGTGGCGGTTTTTTTTTTGGTTGGGCGACTTCTGACAGAAAAATGTGCAGTTCTTGTATTATTTAGGTATTTTCTATATTAAACACATGTTTAAAAATATGAAAAAACCATTTTGACCCGAGAGAAGAAATTTTTATAATAAAAATTTTATACAGTGTGTCCACGGATCAATCCAAACATATAGATTATCACCAACACCGACAATAGCCCTGTAGACAGGTCCTCCTGATCTCAGTTGAATCAAAAAAGTGTGAAGGAAACTCTCGTCACAGAACTAAGCTACGGCTACAGGTGACCAATTGTTGACCTCGGAAATAGAGAATAAAGAGTTTCTTCTAGTTCGTTAGCCAACACACAGATTTAACTTAGTTTACCTCTCGCCCAATGGCATCTATTTTATGTCGGCCACGATTAGTAAGGACTTACCGAGCGTGAATCTTCTAGTGAAGTAAAGAGCCAGACTATTATCAAGGATAAAATGTCTCACGGCCTTATTTTCCTGTTCCTATGCTCTTCACAAAGGTACATTTATCTTCACATTGATAATGCGTTTCGGAAGCTAACACTGTTGAATAAAAACCTATGATGACTAATGGTAGAGTTTTTCAGGATATTGTTAGATATTTTTTATGAGAATATGATGATGTAAATCATTAGAAACAAGACTGATGCGAAAGTGACAAAGGATTGATATCATTCAGGACTGTCAGTCCAAATGTTTGTGTAGGGACTGCATTAATTGTGACCATAGCTGGGTACTTAAGCTAAAAAAAGTCGTCCATTTTTTTCAAGGAACCTGAGTATAATATATACGCAAAAAGCATTTTTTTTTGCAGATCACAACAACAAGTGATCCTAAAGAATATCCCACGAATATAACACTCTACGTAAAAATTTCCCTTTGGAGACAGCGCCTACCCATCATTTCTTTGTGTTTTGTTTTCACGAATCCGGAAATTTCTCATTAGTTGACAACATTGTTATAAAAAGTATATTCCTCGGTGCCATTTTTGAAAGTACTGACTGTGGTGTACTTTTAAGTTTACCAAAATGAAATACAAGTTACTGGATACTTCTCTATTGCAAACTGACAGTAAATAGATATTTTCTATTTCCCAACTGTGAGTACATGAGTGAACGAGAGGCACTAGAAAAGTTTCTTTCCTAAAATGAATTAACAGATAACAGTGGCGTAGCCAGAAAATATGCTCGGGGGGAGGGGGGGGGGGTGCTTAATAGGCGTAAGACATTTAGAAGTTAAATGATTATACTTATAGCTTCCTACATGCTTATCAAGGTCGGTGCACCATTCAGCTTTGAACCACAATAATGCATAATTGTTTAAGCTTTTGATGATGTTACCAAAGGTATACCTTAAAGTGAGCATTTTCGGACAAATTGAGAATTTCAATTGTGCTCTCTTATAGCCACTTTAAGATTTTTTCCTCGAGTTTCTATGGCCAGTAGTTTCCGAGATATTGTACCCTTAGGTTTGTACATGAGTGCACAGAGAAGAGCTAATATTCATGAATTAAAAAATGCGTTTGTAAGCACAGCTACCGGTCTAGCGGCAACTTTGCTGTTTTAGATCAAAAATATCAAATTATATACACAAAATACAATACACAGTATATATGAAATGCACAATAGTTCTTAATATAACTCTCAACATTTTATTAATATATATTTTGTTATTTTTCCTATATATTTTATTTTAATATAAAAATATTACAATAACAATTTCAAGGTTTTCCTAAAATAATACATTTATTTTTGAAAAACAGCAGCTTTAAGGACAATCCTTTTAAAATGGATTTAAACGCGAATACGAGTGGAAAAAGGAATAAGTACGCAAATAACAACAAACAAAAGTTTAATTATTTGGGAGAGAAGAAAGCTTTCGGCCAGAGATCTTTTAAATGGATTGTCACGATTTGTCTGAAATAAGATATTCGCAACCACTTTGATACCAATATTTTTGTAATCGTTGAAGGACGAATTAGGTGTTTGTTTATGAGAAAAAAAATTGATAAATGAAATAGCTATTTACATACCAAGGAAGAAAAATGGTGATTTTCCTTCCGCTGACATTTTTATATATATATGCAAGGGAGAAAACGCATTTTTCTCGTGAGGTAAGTATAGTTTTTTCTACTACTAGTTTAACCGTCGGGATATTTAATTTGTAATACATCAAATCGATTCAATTTAGTCACAGATACTCTTTTAAAAAAGTATTGGAATTTCTCGGAAAATTCAAATACGTAAAAATATACAGGCTGTATGCTATACGATTCGTCTTATAACGTTAATAGTGGCCCATCGAGGTAGGATACCCTGTAGATTTTTTTTAGTTTTGCCTTAAAATATATAATACACGCATACTTATAAGAACAAGAAAGAAAAACTCTTGCATAAATAGGAAGTCTTTGAGAGACTTATAGGAAGGACAAAAATTCCTCTTCGCAGGCGGAAAAGAACCATTTTTCTTCCTTGTGTCGAGGTTGAAAATAACGTTTTCTAGTAAGGTAGTAGAAAAAATACATTTTGGCATGTAAAATACATACAAGGGTACTGTCAAACATGTTAATAGCCTATTCAAATGTTTTTATGTGGGTGAAGATATTTAATAGCGAGCCCAGTGGCGGTTTTTTTTTTGGTTGGGCGACTTCTGACAGAAAAATGTGCAGTTCTTGTATTATTTAGGTATTTTCTATATTAAACACATGTTTAAAAATATGAAAAAACCATTTTGACCCGAGAGAAGAAATTTTTATAATAAAAATTTTATACAGTGTGTCCACGGATCAATCCAAACATATAGATTATCACCAACACCGACAATAGCCCTGTAGACAGGTCCTCCTGATCTCAGTTGAATCAAAAAAGTGTGAAGGAAACTCTCGTCACAGAACTAAGCTACGGCTACAGGTGACCAATTGTTGACCTCGGAAATAGAGAATAAAGAGTTTCTTCTAGTTCGTTAGCCAACACACAGATTTAACTTAGTTTACCTCTCGCCCAATGGCATCTATTTTATGTCGGCCACGATTAGTAAGGACTTACCGAGCGTGAATCTTCTAGTGAAGTAAAGAGCCAGACTATTATCAAGGATAAAATGTCTCACGGCCTTATTTTCCTGTTCCTATGCTCTTCACAAAGGTACATTTATCTTCACATTGATAATGCGTTTCGGAAGCTAACACTGTTGAATAAAAACCTATGATGACTAATGGTAGAGTTTTTCAGGATATTGTTAGATATTTTTTATGAGAATATGATGATGTAAATCATTAGAAACAAGACTGATGCGAAAGTGACAAAGGATTGATATCATTCAGGACTGTCAGTCCAAATGTTTGTGTAGGGACTGCATTAATTGTGACCATAGCTGGGTACTTAAGCTAAAAAAAGTCGTCCATTTTTTTCAAGGAACCTGAGTATAATATATACGCAAAAAGCATTTTTTTTTGCAGATCACAACAACAAGTGATCCTAAAGAATATCCCACGAATATAACACTCTACGTAAAAATTTCCCTTTGGAGACAGCGCCTACCCATCATTTCTTTGTGTTTTGTTTTCACGAATCCGGAAATTTCTCATTAGTTGACAACATTGTTATAAAAAGTATATTCCTCGGTGCCATTTTTGAAAGTACTGACTGTGGTGTACTTTTAAGTTTACCAAAATGAAATACAAGTTACTGGATACTTCTCTATTGCAAACTGACAGTAAATAGATATTTTCTATTTCCCAACTGTGAGTACATGAGTGAACGAGAGGCACTAGAAAAGTTTCTTTCCTAAAATGAATTAACAGATAACAGTGGCGTAGCCAGAAAATATGCTCGGGGGGAGGGGGGGGGGGGGGTGCTTAATAGGCGTAAGACATTTAGAAGTTAAATGATTATACTTATAGCTTCCTACATGCTTATCAAGGTCGGTGCACCATTCAGCTTTGAACCACAATAATGCATAATTGTTTAAGCTTTTGATGATGTTACCAAAGGTATACCTTAAAGTGAGCATTTTCGGACAAATTGAGAATTTCAATTGTGCTCTCTTATAGCCACTTTAAGATTTTTTCCTCGAGTTTCTATGGCCAGTAGTTTCCGAGATATTGTACCCTTAGGTTTGTACATGAGTGCACAGAGAAGAGCTAATATTCATGAATTAAAAAATGCGTTTGTAAGCACAGCTACCGGTCTAGCGGCAACTTTGCTGTTTTAGATCAAAAATATCAAATTATATACACAAAATACAATACACAGTATATATGAAATGCACAATAGTTCTTAATATAACTCTCAACATTTTATTAATATATATTTTGTTATTTTTCCTATATATTTTATTTTAATATAAAAATATTACAATAACAATTTCAAGGTTTTCCTAAAATAATACATTTATTTTTGAAAAACAGCAGCTTTAAGGACAATCCTTTTAAAATGGATTTAAACGCGAATACGAGTGGAAAAAGGAATAAGTACGCAAATAACAACAAACAAAAGTTTAATTATTTGGGAGAGAAGAAAGCTTTCGGCCAGAGATCTTTTAAATGGATTGTCACGATTTGTCTGAAATAAGATATTCGCAACCACTTTGATACCAATATTTTTGTAATCGTTGAAGGACGAATTAGGTGTTTGTTTATGAGAAAAAAAATTGATAAATGAAATAGCTATTTACATACCAAGGAAGAAAAATGGTGATTTTCCTTCCGCTGACATTTTTATATATATATGCAAGGGAGAAAACGCATTTTTCTCGTGAGGTAAGTATAGTTTTTTCTACTACTAGTTTAACCGTCGGGATATTTAATTTGTAATACATCAAATCGATTCAATTTAGTCACAGATACTCTTTTAAAAAAGTATTGGAATTTCTCGGAAAATTCAAATACGTAAAAATATACAGGCTGTATGCTATACGATTCGTCTTATAACGTTAATAGTGGCCCATCGAGGTAGGATACCCTGTAGATTTTTTTTAGTTTTGCCTTAAAATATATAATACACGTATACTTATAAGAACAAGAAAGAAAAACTCTTGCATAAATAGGAAGTCTTTGAGAGACTTATAGGAAGGACAAAAATTCCTCTTCGCAGGCGGAAAAGAACCATTTTTCTTCCTTGTGTCGAGGTTGAAAATAACGTTTTCTAGTAAGGTAGTAGAAAAAATACATTTTGGCATGTAAAATACATACAAGGGTACTGTCAAACATGTTAATAGCCTATTCAAATGTTTTTATGTGGGTGAAGATATTTAATAGCGAGCCCAGTGGCGGTTTTTTTTTTGGTTGGGCGACTTCTGACAGAAAAATGTGCAGTTCTTGTATTATTTAGGTATTTTCTATATTAAACACATGTTTAAAAATATGAAAAAACCATTTTGACCCGAGAGAAGAAATTTTTATAATAAAAATTTTATACAGTGTGTCCACGGATCAATCCAAACATATAGATTATCACCAACACCGACAATAGCCCTGTAGACAGGTCCTCCTGATTTCAGTTGAATCAAAAAAGTGTGAAGGAAACTCTCGTCACAGAACTAAGCTACGGCTACAGGTGACCAATTGTTGACCTCGGAAATAGAGAATAAAGAGTTTCTTCTAGTTCGTTAGCCAACACACAGATTTAACTTAGTTTACCTCTCGCCCAATGGCATCTATTTTATGTCGGCCACGATTAGTAAGGACTTACCGAGCGTGAATCTTCTAGTGAAGTAAAGAGCCAGACTATTATCAAGGATAAAATGTCTCACGGCCTTATTTTCCTGTTCCTATGCTCTTCACAAAGGTACATTTATCTTCACATTGATAATGCGTTTCGGGAGCTAACACTGTTGAATAAAAACCTATGATGACTAATTGTAGAGTTTTTCAGGATATTGTTAGATATTTTTTATGAGAATATGATGATGTAAATCATTAGAAACAAGACTGATGCGAAAGTGACAAAGGATTGATATCATTCAGGACTGTCAGTCCAAATGTTTGTGTTTATAAATGTCTTCATTGGGTTAAGGGTGTACTGAATAAAAGCATTATAGGGATAACATTTTGGACTAAGTATTTATTTTAGTTTTAAAAAGTACATACCACTACTTGTTACAACTATCTTTATTATTTAACATATATAACACTTGGCTTGGCCGTTATATGAAAAAAAAGTTCACAACTTTCCTGTTGACACAGAGAACACAACTTAATAAAATCAATTAAGTTTCGACAAGTTATAATGAATTTACTTATAAACAAAGACCATAATTGGCCGATAATCGCTGTACTCGCGACGATAAGAGAAAAACACCCTGACAACGGGTAGTAATTTACGTTAAAAGAGCGTATTGATACGGTCAATAGCACCGAGCTCTTGATGCGAAAATCGAACTGCGACTGATTTTAGAACAGTGGACTGTAATAATTTTGGATACAAAGAAATAGGTCGAGACGTAGAAGGGTGTTTTTGTAGGTAAAAAGAGAAATCTTACGCCACGACGTTTTTGAATAAATTAAACCGTACAAAGAAATAGGAATAAATTACCATACAGGGTGAACTGAAATAAAATATTTATTTTCCGAACATCCTCCCCCCGTTGGCGTGAAAACGTCAAATTAAAATAACTTCTATAAATATAAAACATACATTTACACAAGTGTATCTAATAGAAAAAACTTTAAACTATAATATACCATGACAGTAAAAGTTCAATACCAGATTACGAGAGACAAACAGTGAAGCATAATATATTAACTAAATATGCGGAATTCCAAAAAAAATATTTTTTTTTTTTTAATAGAAATTATCACTTATTGGTAAAAGACATAATTTGGTAATGGGTCTGGTAAAAATGCCATCTTTAGTTTTTAATTTAACCACTCTTACTTTATTGTCAGGTCCGGGAATAGCTTCTAACACTCTCGCTCTGGGCCAAATTAAAGGAGGAACATTATCTTCCTTTACCAATACAATATTGTTAGGCTGAATGTTATTTGATTCTAAAAGCCATTTAGAACGATTTTGTAAGGTGTTCAAATATTCTATGGACCATCTTTTCCAGAAATCTTGTTGTAATTTAGCACAATGTTGCCAACGAGTTAAACGATTTACTTGAATTTCAGTTAAATTTCTTTCTGGAAAAGACATTAATGCAGTTCCTATCAAAAAATGACCTGGAGTTAAACATTCAAGGTCAGAAGGATCTTCAGACAGAGGACACAGTGGTCGTGAGTTAAGAATCGCCTCAATTTGAGATAGCACTGTACTTAACTCCTCAAATGTTAAATGACTATTTCCAACGATACGAGTAATATGAAATTTAGCACTTTTTATAGCCGCTTCCCAAATTCCTCCCCAATGAGGACTTCGGGCAGGAATGAATTTCCATTGAATTTCTAATGAAGAAAGATAATTGTTGATAATGTCTAAAGTAGTCTTTAATTTAAAAAACTCACTGACTTCTTTCAATTGATTTCGACTTCCTACAAAATTGGTTGCATTATCAGAATATATTATTTGTGGATTTCCACGACGGGCAATAAACCGCTTTAACGTTAACAAAAAAGCATCTGTAGACAGATTTGACACGAGTTCTATATGAACTGCTTTTGTTGTCATACAGACAAAGAGAGCAATATAGCATTTTGTGAGAGGTGCTCGACGAAGATTAGAAGATTTTATTAAAAGCGGACCACCAAAATCGATTCCAACACAAAAAAATGGTCTGACAATAGTAAGTCTATCCTTTGGTAAATCCGACATAATTTGTTTAGAATTCGTTTCCTTCCTAAATCTGAAACAGACTACACAATTTTTAATTATCCGCTTAATTTCTCGTAAACCATTTAATGGCCAATATTTTAAACGAAAATTTGAAAGTACTGTTCTGGCTCCAGCATGGTAAAGACAAAGATGTTCTTTTCTTAACAATAAATTTACAACATGATTTTTTGATGGAAGTAATAAAGGATGTTTTTGATTATATGCAAGTTCTGCTTGAGAGAGGCGACCACCGACCCTTATAAATCCATTAGAATCTAAAAATGGTTTTAAAGATCTTATAGCCTTAGATGTAATTATTTTATTTGACTGAAGTTCTGATATTTCCTGTGAGAAATATTTGAGTTGCACTAATTTAACTATTAAATCCAATGCCCTTTGAAGTTCTTGCACAGAAAGTGGACCAATCAATTTATCATTTTTTGAATTAATATTATTATAAAATCTTAAGCAATATGCTATAGTCCTTTGTAATTTTAAAAATGATGAGAACTTAAGAAAAACATCTTCCATTTCTAATTCTGTGTTAATTTGAATATGAACCATAGATTTAATATTTTTTTCTTCTTCCGAGGTATCTATTTTTATATCATAAATTTTTAAATCGAGATCAGATTTTTGTACAAAAGAGGGACCGTTCCACCAAAGAGATGAATTTTTTAATTCTTGAGGACTTGATCCTCGAGAAACCAAGTCTGCGGGATTTTCATGGCTAGGAATATAGAACCATTTGCATGTTTCTAAAGTCAACTCCTGAATATTAGACACTCTGTTTGCTACAAAAGTAGTCCATCGAGAAGGATGAGAATTTATCCAAGCCAAAACAATCTGAGAATCAGAAAATAAATTTACACTATCAAATTTTAAAACATCTTTAAATATTAAAAGAACTTTAGTACATAATTTTGAAAGCAAGACAGCCCCACATAATTCTAGTCGAGGTAAGGTCACTGTTTTCATAGGAGCAACTCGGGATTTGGAACAGATCAATCTGCAAGATACTTTTTTATCTTTAGATACAGCACGAATATAAATACATGCTCCATACGCTCTCTGACTAGCATCGGAAAATCCGAGTAATTCTACTTTTAGGTATTCATTATTAAACATAAAAAGAAATCGAGGAATTTTTATCTCAAACAAATGTGAGAAATTTGTAGAAAATGACTGCCATGCCTTGGCTAAATCATCAGGTATCCTTTCATCCCAGTCGATCTTAGCTTTCCATAGTTCTTGCATAAAAATTTTTGCACTAAGTATTACTGGACCAATGAAACCTAATGGGTCAAACAGTTGAGCAATTATAGACAAAATATTTCTTTTTGTCAAGGACAAGTCATGAATATTTTTTGGTAACGACATTGTGAAATTATCATCTTGTGGGTTCCAAGTGATACCTAAAACCTTATTGGATGTATTTTCTAGAATAATATCATCATCTTGTTGAAGATAACCTTCATGTAAGGATTTCAGAAATTTTTCTGAATTTGAGTACCATTTATGTAAAGAAAATCTAGCTGATGCACATAATGTAATTAATTCTTGAGACAATTTTTTAAGTTCTTCTTCAGAATTTGCAAAACAAAGAAAATCATCTAAGTAACACTGATTTAAAATTGCTCTTGAAGCGAGAGGAAATATATCTTTATTTTTATTTGCGAGCTCTACCAGACATCTGGTGGCGAGATAAAGGGCACAGCTAGTACCGTAGGTGACCGTAGTCAATTCTATTTTTTCCAAGGACTTTTTTATACTATCTCTCCATAATATAGTTTGTAATGAATACTGATCAGGATTAACTCGTATTTGACGATACATTTTTTCAATGTCACAAATAAATACAAAGGGTGAGGAACGAAACCTACAAAGAATATCAAATAATTCTGGTTGTACTGGAAAACCTTTGAGTAAAATATCATTTAATGAATATCCAGAATTAGTCTTCATGGAAGCATCGAAAACAACACGTAATTTTGTAGTGACACTTGATTCACGGATAACACAGTGATGAGGCATATAATATCTGAATTGAGAATTTTCGTTTTGAATTGGAGATACAATCCTGGCATGGTTTAAACCAACATATTCGTCAATAAATTTTTTATAATCCACAAAAAGTTCAGAATTCTTTTTAAATCTATTTTCGAGATAAAAAAATCTTTTTTCTGCTAAATGCAAAGAGTCACCTAATTTGAGCATATCTTCATTATTTTTAAGGGGTAAATCGACTTGAAATTGGCCATTATCCAAAATTTTTGTTGTTTCTTCAAATATTTTTTCACATCGTACATCATCTGGTGATAAATTGGGCTTATTCTCGACCTCTTCCAAAGACCAAAATTTGGATAGAAGTGTTTCAAGGTCATTATTGACGTTTTGAGAATTAGATTGAAGACTTTGAATAAAAAATGAAATATTAGACTTTGATTTTGATGACTGGCGACAATTTGATATTGCACCTGAGATGACATATCCTAAATGTGTGGATTGTAAAATTGGCAAACCTTTACCTAGGTCAATTATTTCTGGTTTAATTAAATCGCGATGTACTTCAGCACTTAATAGAATATCTATTTCTGATGGAATATGAAAATAGGGATCTGCCAAGGGTACCTTAAATGGAATTTGTAAAGTTTCTTTATTAATTTGAACTTGTGGTAAATTACTTGTAATTTCATTTATAATAAGACAAGAGGCATCAAAAGATTTATCTTTTTCGAGAGTTGAGAATAATTTTATATCCACCATTTTATTGGCTACAGTACTTTTGTTCGATATGACTGAAATACGAGTCTGCATATCATAAGGATGCACACCTAATTTATTTACTAAATTTTGTGTTATAAATGAACTTTGACTTCCAGGGTCTATTAGTGCTCTGGCTGTAATACTTGAACCATCTTTTGCCATTAAATTTACTCTAGCAGTAGCCAACAGAACAAAAGATGAATTTTGTGAAAATGCAGTATGTGACATGGCCGTTACGCTACTGCTTGATGACTTATTATTTGAATTTTGACGATTCGAATTGACAAAAGTATGAGCTTGAACGCTCTGAGAACTTTGAGCTTGGGATGAAACCCCTTGAGTATTTGTATTGCCTTGACCTGACAATAAATTAGTAGTATTTCCATCTTGAATTTTGTTATTATGAACAAAAAATGGATTTTTATTTATATGTAAAATAGTATTATGCTTTTTATGACATACATTACAGAGCTTCTCACTACGACATTGTGAAAAAGCATGTTTTCCTAGACAGTTTGAACATCTTTGATCAGTATTTAAAAAATTCAATTTTTCGTGATGAGCTAAATTTAAGAATTTTTCACATTTATTTAGAAAATGATTTACCTGATTACAATAAGCACATTTTAAAGTATTTTTATTCCAATTTACGTTTGAGTCTGAAATACTCAAATGAGTACTAAATACTGGTCTATGCTTGTCTGCATAATATTTACCCTTATACTTATTAAACCTTTTATTTTCAGCCTGAGGATCAGATGTAGTAGTGACCGTTTCTAAAATTTCACATTTCTTTTCCAGAAAATTATAAAATTCTACCATAGTAGGTAATTTTGTTCTATCTCTTTCATATTCAAAAGCTTTACGCATATTTTGATCAAGTTTTTGACATAAAATATGAATTACAAGCACGTCCCATTGATCAACTGGTAAATTAAAATTTCGTAAAGATTCAATTTGCCGTTTAATATTTGTTAAGAATTCTCTTAAATTTTGAGAATTTACTTTATTAATTGGAGGAATGTCTAACAATTTTTGAATATGAGCATTAACAATTAAAGAATTGTTAGAGTACCTTTTCTGTAAAATATCTATTGCTATTTTAAAATTTACGTCTGATAATTGTAAATTATCAACTAAATGGAGTGGCTCATTTTTCAAATAAGTTTTAAGATACATAAATTTTTGAATATCAGTCAAATCAGGATTATTTATTATTAAAGTTGTGAAAAGTTGAAAAAAAGACGTCCATTCCGTAAAATCGCCTAAAAAGTTAGGTATATTTAATTCAGGTAATTTGACATTAGTCTGTGCCGTTTGTGGGATTAAAATCGGCTGTACCGCCTGAGGACTTACTGAAGAAATTGGCTTTAATTCAGAAATTTTACGCAATATACCTGCAAAGGTATCATAATATTTTAACTCAATTTCTTCTCTATCTTCATTATCGGAATTATCTGTATCCAAAATCTCTATATCATTTTGAATATCTTTATATTTCGCATAATGTGAATTTAATTCAAGCTCGCGAATTTGAAATTTATAAACATCGGTTTCGATATTTTGTTGACTTTTAAACCAATTGACTATCCGCGAAATATTTTGTTTGCAAACTTTTCTTTGCTTTTTTAATATATCCATTTTGATAAATGTCCCTAATATAATGACAAATCAAAAGTACTAAATAAATTCAATAATAGACTTCTAAATACAAAACATGCTTAAATACTTAAACTACAAAGATTTGATTATAAACTTTTCATGAAATAATGTCTAGTATATGTTTTCACTCCAATTCTGGAAAGTCTCTATTGACGGGTTTTCTTGCATAGACACGAAAGTCTCTAATTTTCATGTGTAAAGTGAAAGTCTCTAAAAATGGATTTGCTCCAACAATCAAACAATTGAAAGTCTCTAATTTTGCATTTACGGAAAGTCTCTATTGTTACCTTTACGGAAAGTCTCTAATTTTTGTTTACTTTTATGGAAAGTCTCTAATTTGGCCTTATTAGCATAAATTAAAATGCAATAACTTACAGTCTGTTGAGGTGAATTCCTTTGTGGTATTTTGCACTTTTATTTTATTGTAGTTTTTTCGAGTTATCCACTATATTTTATGTTCACTGGCACTGGCCACAAATCCGGGTCGTTTGGACCAAATTGTTTATAAATGTCTTCATTGGGTTAAGGGTGTACTGAATAAAAGCATTATAGGGATAACATTTTGGACTAAGTATTTATTTTAGTTTTAAAAAGTACATACCACTACTTGTTACAACTATCTTTATTATTTAACATATATAACACTTGGCTTGGCCGTTATATGAAAAAAAAGTTCACAACTTTCCTGTTGACACAGAGAACACAACTTAATAAAATCAATTAAGTTTCGACAAGTTATAATGAATTTACTTATAAACAAAGACCATAATTGGCCGATAATCGCTGTACTCGCGACGATAAGAGAAAAACACCCTGACAACGGGTAGTAATTTACGTTAAAAGAGCGTATTGATACGGTCAATAGCACCGAGCTCTTGATGCGAAAATCGAACTGCGACTGATTTTAGAACAGTGGACTGTAATAATTTTGGATACAAAGAAATAGGTCGAGACGTAGAAGGGTGTTTTTGTAGGTAAAAAGAGAAATCTTACGCCACGACGTTTTTGAATAAATTAAACCGTACAAAGAAATAGGAATAAATTACCATACAGGGTGAACTGAAATAAAATATTTATTTTCCGAACAGTTTGTGTAGGGACTGCATTAATTGTGACCATAGCTGGGTACTTAAGCTAAAAAAAGTCGTCCATTTTTTTCAAGGAACCTGAGTATAATATATACGCAAAAAGCATTTTTTTTTGCAGATCACAACAACAAGTGATCCTAAAGAATATCCCACGAATATAACACTCTACGTAAAAATTTCCCTTTGGAGACAGCGCCTACCCATCATTTCTTTGTGTTTTGTTTTCACGAATCCGGAAATTTCTCATTAGTTGACAACATTGTTATAAAAAGTATATTCCTCGGTGCCATTTTTGAAAGTACTGACTGTGGTGTACTTTTAAGTTTACCAAAATGAAATACAAGTTACTGGATACTTCTCTATTGCAAACTGACAGTAAATAGGGGGGAACAGACAGTTAAAAATCTATTTATGTAGAAACCAATTCATGCGCACTTAACCTAATCTACTTACTGCACAGAGCATAAACCTTGATATTACACTGACCAATCACATGTATATGGTACAATACGTTATTAATTTGTTCAATATTACAAAATCTATACGCATCAATAATGCAACCTTCTGAATGTGCATAGAAAATTAATTTCATGTAGCATCAATATTGAGTTGGTTTTACCATAAATTCTTAAATGATTCCGTAGTCGAAACGGTAGAGCGTTTGGTCGTGAGTTCGAGCCCGGCAGCCTGCAAACTTATTTTTTGGCATATGGTTCGTAAGTTTGGTCGTAGAAAAAATATACTGTTCAACTCGAGTGGATTGTCTATATCACACTCCGCTCGGCGTCGTACTCAATTCACTTCCTCGTGAGATATAGAGGTCATCCAATCTTGTTATACAAACTACTATTATCCCATCGGATCCCCTGGTCTTTTATAAATTAGGCCAGATGCACAATTCGAGCAACGCTGTTCCCGTACCACTTGCAGCTTTTTGAGTAGGTAATATATCACAAAATTACAAAAATTTTAAGTAATTTAATTTTAAATTACCATTTTGAATCAACAAAAAACAATTTACCCATTGAAAAAATTACCGACTGTGACACTTGACACATTAGGTGTTGATCCCCTTTCGCTAACATTTGAATTAATAATTCATTAGCAACAGAACTGTAACGAGATATATAAATATTTTAGTTCCTGAAAACGATACAACTCAGGTTAGCTCATCTCAGCTTCGCTCATTGCCGAGAGTTTTTTATCCACTGTTTCCTGTTTTCATTAATAATTAAGCATTAGGGGAGTTTTCTGCGTGTTCCATTTTTTCACCTTTTGAATTTTATATGGTATAGACGTATTTTAAAATTGTAAAGACCTGTCAAAAATAAACGGTTTGTAATTCTAAAATTTTAGTGTCCAAATAATTTATAGTGTTACATATAATTCTGAAAAAACATAAAAATGTATACGTATTAAATGTACCGGGTGGCCAAATAAGAATGGACGTCGGCCATATCCCAGGAACCATTTAGCACAATGTTTTGAAAGAAAACAATTATTACGAAATTGGCTAAGAGAAATGGTATTTTCCTCTTTCGGGCGTCCCGTTTCGTGCGCTCCAAAAATTATACCTGAAAATGGCCTGTTTCGGGCGTTGAGCTACGACAATTGCTAACCTTTTCCTGTTTCGTGCGCTAATGTATTAATGGCATTTTATTACCTAGGATCATCACCAGTGCTGTAAATCTTAATTAATTTATGGTTGGTATGACAATACAAATATAACAATATAAATATTTTTGTGGATTACGGATTATAATGCAAAGGTAGGTAGGTAAAATTTACTATAAATTGTTCTGAGCATATTCAAAAAAATATTCTTTAACGTACTGCGACTTATGCAATATGGACCTTCAAGTTGTGACGTCAAAGCGAGGAAAGTAAGTTATTCTTTATTCCGGCTATAGATTTAATTTAAAATCAACGAATAAAAACAACACCATTAGATGGATATGTGCCAACCGAACCTGTCCCGGAGCCATCATCACAGATAACGCGCCAGCAAGTGTAATTCAAAGCAAGCAGCACACCTGTGTTCCTGATGTTGCTAAGAATGAAGTAGAACTCTGCATCCAAAAAGCAAAGAAGAGGGCCCGAGAGGAACTCACGCCAGTACCACAGATATATCGCCAGGAGTTGGTAACTGCGAGGAATATGGGACTGGATTTCGTCACGCAGATTCCAGAACTTACATCAATTAAAACATCGCTCTACAGAGAAAGGCATAACTCACTGGGAGTCAAATTCTTACCCAAAAGCCGAGAACAAGTTATTATTCCAGAATCAATAAAGGAGAACCTTATAGTGGACGATGGCAACGAAGAAAGGATTCTAGCGTTCGGATACAAACTGGACAGTCTTCTCGCCGGCAATACCACATTTTTCCTGGATGGCACGTTTAAAAGTTGTTGTCCGCTTTTCGACCAACTATACACACTGCATGTAGATATCGGAAGCACCGAAGAGAGGACGTGTATAGTTCCCGCCATATATGCTTTGTTACCCAACAGAAAGAAATCCACTTACAAAAGATTGTTTTCCTGTCTAAAAAAGCAACTTAAAAGTTTTCATCCATATAAGATACACATCGATTTTGAAGCCGCTGCGATAAGTGCCGTCAAAGAAGAATTTGTTACGGCTGATGTAAAGGGTTGTAATTTTCATTTCAACCAAGCCTTATGGAGAAAAGTGCAACAGTTAGGAATGACACAGGCTTACAGAGACAATAAAGAAATCAGAGACCATGTGAAGATGGTTGCTGCATTGGCACATGTGCCAATCGAATATGTTTCGGAGGGATGACTCTCTATTATGGAATCTACACCACAAGACGAAGCACTAACCGAATTTTATGACTACTTTGTTGACAGTTGGATGGACAAGGAAGAAATATGGGTTTGCAGTGGAGAACGGCATCGCACTACCAATTCCGTAGAAGGCTGGCACAACCGCTTTAACAAAAAAATTGGAAAATCGCACCCGAATATATACGAACTGTTGAAAGGCCTACAAGAGGAAATGTTGTTCTACGACACCATATATGAAAGAAATAACGTACATATGCAGGTTCCTAAACGAGCCAAGAAGTACAGTGAACGAGACCATAGGTTAGAAACGATTATTGCAGACCTCACAGCAGGAAGAGCCACTATTTCACAAACCCTTAGAAAATTAGTTTATATAGTAAATTTTGTTTAAAGTAATGACTGTAGTTGTCAATATACCATTTTTAAATAACATTTTGTGTCTTTAACAAACCCTTAGAAAATTAGTTTATATAGTAAATTTTGTTTAATGTAATGACTGTAGTTGTCAATATACCATTTTTAAATAACATTTTGTGTCTTTAACAAACCCTTAGAAAATTAGTTTATATAGTAAATTTTGTTTAATGTAATGACTGTAGTTGTCAATATACCATTTTTAAATAACATTTTGTGTCTTTATTTAATTGTGAAAACGAGCAGAATAAGTAACGCCCGAAACAGGAATTTTGTAGGGTTATATTTTATTAGAATATTCTCTACCTGGGGTGCCAGCACGAAACAGGAACTTTTTGGGTTTACGCACGAAACAGGACGCCCGAAACGCCCCTAAACCAGAGAAATAGCTGGAAATTATTTTAAAGTTTCTAAATTTAACGCTGGAGGGCGTTTAACCTATGACTAACAAGAATATAGGATTTTTATGGATAATGTGCCAATTAAAGTTATGTAAAAAATGAAGTATTTTATTTTTGGAATATACGGTATAACAAAGTAGTAGAGTTTAGTGCCCGTATAAGTAAATAGAAAATAAGGTTTTTTAGCGGCAGGCGGCAAAGTAGTGCATTTATCTTTTGCATTGAGTACACATGGACGCCAAAGGTAATGGGTTCCCTGGGGCACAGGTAGACAATGACAGGCTGTTTCGTTCTTATTAGAACTTATCAGAAAACCATAACCTGTAAGCGACTCCCAGTACAGCAAGACTATGCATTCAAGGCATTTTTAAAGTTACTGGGTTTTCATCGCGTATTGGTAGCTAGATCTCACTGTGTGTTGTATCGTGCAAACTTTATGAGTGATTGTTATACCTTATGAAAAGCTTGATTATGTTCAGTAACAATAGTTGTACCTAAATGTTATGATGTGCAGTGGCGTACTTATAAACACCTATATGTCTATGGATTATGAGTATAGTGTTAGATAGTTAGAAATTAATAAATAAATTTTTTTTTTAAATTAATGTAAAAGAATTATCTTTGTTAAAATTTTGTAAACACACTGTATAATATACCTGTAGTTCGATATTAAAAACTAAAAAATAAGAAAAAATTCACCTAATCTAGTGGCGATACTTTCCTATATAAAACAATCGTGAAAAATTGTGAGATTCTCATAAACCATAAACATATAGGTGTTTATAAGTGCGCCACTGTACATCCTAACATTCAGGTACAACTATTGTTAGATACTGAACATAATCAAGCTTTTCATAAGGTATTACAATCACTCGCAAAGTTTGCAAAATACAACGCACAGTGAGATCTAGCTACTAATAAGTGTAAATAAAGCAAGGTTTTCCAAAAAAATCGCTATTTCTTAAAATATAGCAGATACCAAAAATTTGACAAATTACTTTCTTTGCTATAAATAAGTGATTCAATTGACGTAGAGTGATAAAATTTAAAAATATTATTGTGAAAGTTACACGCCATTAAAATTGGAGTAAAAATCATCGTCTTCTTTAACATCCTGTATATAAAATTTTCTGACAGCTAAAGAAAATCCAACTTTGACAATTGTTTCTCAAAGGATGAATCTATCAACCATTCAAAGCCGTAGATCAATATCATATCTGGTTCAGAAAATATTAACTGTTAAATTTAGGCGAAATTTTTCTTGCTCGAAAGCAATTAGCAGTTTAGTGATTTCCTTAAATTGTTGTCATATTAGACTTTACAGATTTAAATGTAATACATCAATTCCATAACACACCTGCATCTATTATCTAGGTATACCAATTAATGGTATTGAAAAATGTAGTAAAATAATAAAAAATGAATTCGTAAGTTTTTAGATGCTTTATTAAAATTTTAAATTTTGTCGGCAACAAATCTATTATCGATATTTATGGTATTTCTTAAATGAACCTCTTCGGAAATTAGAGTAGATTTTTTCCAATCTTACTTCGTAATAGAAATCACCATTATCTACTGTACAATATGACATTAAATGATTGAAATGTATTCTCCACTTAGCGTTGGTAAGTTGTGATTGATTATATTCAGTCGGTTGTAGCTCATTAAATTCCTTTGAAACCATAGCATGTGTTGCTAAGAATCCCTGGTTACCATGTTGTATAGGATATTTATTAAAAAACTTCAGCATGTATCTAAAATTTTCAGAACGGTTTCGACATCCAATCTGTACCATATTAAATTGTACATCGGATAAAATGGATCGGTCGTATTCCAGGCTAAATCTGAAAATTCTACCTAAAAATAAGATTATTTCAAGTGTCTGTTTGAAGGTCGAAGACAATGACGTTTCTTGAACGGCAGTAGACTTTTGGACTTGCATTGTCTTTATTTGTTTTAAATCACAACGTATCAACTGGTAAGTATCTCCAGTCGTCTACAGGTAAATACTAAATAAGTTTTGTAACTACAGCAGCAGAAATATTAAGGGATGTAAACATCTTTTCAAGAACGTGTTGACTTTTGCATAGATTAAAATAAAATACATTTTTAACATTTACTGTAGACAGTAGTTTAGTTTAGTCGCCTATGTATATAGTTTTAATAATAAAACATAATTTAATGAAATTTGCTATTTTTTCGAAAACGGTGATTGCGAGGGGTAAACCACTGGGGTATTTTATTGTACAAGCTGTGGGTATTTTTGGGTATTTATGGGTATTTTTGGGTATTTATGGGTATTTTTGGGTATTTATGGGTATTTTTTGGGTATTTTTGGGTATTTTTGGGTATTTTTGGGTATTTTTGGGTATTTTTGGGTATTTTTGGGTATTTTTGGGTATTTTTGGGTATTTGTGGGTATTTTTTGGGTATTTTTGGGTATTTTTTAAGTATTTTTGGGTATTTTTTTAGGTATTTTAAGGCATTATTTGCAGGCGCGGATCCAGAACTTTGATTTGGGGGGAGGTCAAATCATGTAAATGATGTGAAATTTTTTTTGGGCCACGCCCAAAGCCCGGCAAGAAAAGCGCCGCAGGCAAAAATTTTTTGGGGCCACGCCCAAAGCGAGATAAAGAAAGCGCCGCAGGCGACAAATTTTCGGAGCCACGCCCAAAGTTCGATTAAAATTCACCTACATCATCTACTATCAAATTTCGAAAATTAAATTATTACCTCTTACCTTCTGCATGGTTTTATTAAATTTGTTTTTGTAAATGTTTTTTTTTTACTTTTTTTTTTGCTTCCTAGCTGGCTCTTTAATTAAAAAAAAAACATTTTTATATTTTGTGAAAAAAAAAATGAAATGGCCTTGGCGTAACACGTGGAGACAGTAAGCCATACAGGGAGCTTTCAATCGCCGTATCACAATTATGGAACGCGGCAATCGCGCAATTCCTTTATTATGTTTAAGCAGTTAAACCACTTTCGACTATATTCGAATTATTCGACTATATTCAAATTGTTCGACTATATTCGAATTATTCGACTATTCGAATTATTCGACTATTCGAATAACATACCAAACGACTACTCAAATACTTATATTTTAAAAATTCCGAGCCCTAGTATTAAGCCCCTAATAGTGGTTAGTTTTGTTGGTTTAGCTGCAATACTTTGAGCACCCGCTTGACAGAGGGTCAAATTTACTGAGAGAATTTATTAAGTTAAATACTCGGTTAAATATTTCTGTTTTTAGAGTTAATCATAATTAAAATCATTAAAATTTATATAGTATTTTTAGTTAGTAGGTACCGAGGTAGGTAGCTACTACCGTTTTATACTTATTTTATTCAGCCAAGTCCAAAACCAAATACCCACAAAAGTGGCTTAGTTTAAGAATTTGTTCCTACTATGCCAAAGTTTAGACTGTTAAGTTTTGTTGATTTATTTAACAAATTTCTTAAGTAAATATTTGTGTTCTGTTATGGTTAATCATAAGTCTAATCATTTATATTTAGTATGTTTAATTAGTACGTACCGAGGTACCTAATGTTTTATACCTATTTTATTTAGCCAATACGAAATACCCACAAAACTGTCCTATTTTTAGTATGTATTCCTGTCATGCTAAAGTTAGGCAGTTAAGTTTATTTTTTATTTTTAGCAAATTTCTGAAGCTAAATGTTTGTTTTTAAGAAATAAATGCTGGTCTTTAAAATAAATAGTGTATCTTTATTAAAATGAAATAAATAATACGCAAGGTCATTAGCAAAAGTTATTTTTTACTGAGGTTTTTTTTAGCTATTTTCGGGTATTCTTAAGTATTTTTGGGCATTTTTGGGTATTTTTCAGAAAACAAGGTATTTTTGGGTATTTTTTGTTAAAAAGGGTATTTTATTGTACAAATTTAAGGCAGTGGTTTACCCCTCGGGTGGTTGGAAATAACTTATATGCTTGTGGCACAAGAAAACTTCTTTAAGAATTTTACATTAAATAGTCAAACAATATACAGGGTGTTCCATTTGAAAAACTTGAGAAAAATGAATTTAAAATGTGAAAGTTTTGAAACCTTTTTATGAACACCCTCTATAAAATAGTTAAACACTGTTAGATTCATAATATCTTTAGACCCCGTGTCATCAATCTCACACAATCCCAAATTAATTTAGATTTTTTTTTTGAATTTGTTTTCAGGACCGTAAAACTTTATTCTTTTAGTTTTTAATTTATTACAATTAAACTACCCAAGCAAAGTAAATATTAATTTGAATAATTATAAAAGACTCTAATTCGAACCTAAATATGCAATAGAATACTGGGTATTCCATTTAAAAAAGATAAACAATTTTGTTATTACACTTTTTTGTACCACAAAGTATATGGAAAAATATTTTCCTGAAATGCACCCTATGATTCGGTATAACTAAGCATAATAATATATGAATGAAGTTCCTAACTTAATTCATACGGGAGCTATAATAGAAGCCTGACGCACTATTGCAGGACCTTGTACACTCTTGAAAATAAGATGGTATGGATTACTAAAATTTGGTTCTGACAACTATTTATTTTCTTGAAATTGGACTCAACCTAAAAATTAGTCTGTACAACCAAAAAAAATTTTCGTTGTTGAACTGTTGAACTGATTAATAACATTAACCCACCCAACCTACAAATTTTAGTTGTCACAACGAAATTTTATATACGGATAACTAAATATTATATGGTACTCCCGTTTTTTAACCATAGGTAAGTACCTATTAGTTGTCACAACTAATGTGTAAATATGAAAAATTGGATTTTTTTTTTAAGGAAATATTGTTTTTGTTAATGATGCAATCTACAAATATTGCCAAAGCAAACATTTATTTGGGCCAAACTTCTTCTAAAAAAAATTTCATATGTAATTTATACTTAGTAACGAAAAATACTCCTTCCCAGAGTGCCCATTTAAATAAAAATATGCCTTGGTATTACTACTCTATTAGATATGCGTAAACTAATTATAATAAATTATCAGGGATATTATGGTTTCTTTAAAAGAAAAACATATCCAATGTCCTTGTTCTCTCATGTTTTTTATAATACATACTTATGCAATACAAAACAGAAACACTAGATTTTTAATTTATTTAAATCAACCTTTTGGGGCCTGTGGCGTTTGTTAAGCCGTTTCTATCGCAATTAACTTAAGACCTTAAATAAAACAAGGGTTCCGTTTTAACTGTGCTTTAATCGGTCTTAAATCAGAATAGGTCGTTTACAGAGTATTGGTTCCTTAAATACTAAGTGTGGTGGGGGGAAGACCCACGCCAACTTTTGGCGGCAAATAAACTACACTACATCATCCTCCCCCTAAATAGAATACCTTATATCAATAAAGTACATAAGTACAACTTACTTACAACTAAAACAAATTTTACAATATTTTTATGCCTTAACAATTAATCGTATTGTAGTCTAGCAATAGGCTTAGGTGTTCGCCTAGGTCTATTTTTAATGATATCTGTACCGGATATTATTTCAATGTTGGCATTTTTTTCAGAACTGGCAGCATTGATGCTACTACTACAACCAGGGAGACTATTATTTAGGCTATTTTCTGAAATTACAATTTCTTTATTAGCAAGTTCTATACTATTTCCTACATTAACAACTTCGGTGTTTACAACGTTTTCCTCTACCTCGTTTTCTAAGGGCGAGCATGCAGAACTGCCAGAATTAGAAATTGAAATGTGAGGCGTAACGTTTGAAAAAGAATATTTTTTAATCTGATTACAGTGCCTTTTCCAAGTTTTTTCCAATTCCGGTATTTCCACTAAATATGTTCTCTGGCCCATTTTTTTTGTAATTTTACCCTTAATAAACGTAGGTTTATTTGCATCCTTATAGTTTCTAACTAAAACTACTTCGCCAATGTTATAATCTATAATAGTCTTAGGATAACTACCTTTAATTTGTTTAATTTGAGCATTTTCTACTCTTTGACGTACAGTTTCATCCTTTTGACTGCCATGTTGGGTAGCACTTTTTAACAAACTTAAATTTTCTGTAGGCAAAAGAGTAGAAAATCGGGTTCTTAAAGTACGACCAAACATCAATTCCGCTGGGCTAACCCCTGTAGTGCAATGTGGCGTCGTCCTGTAATCAAATAAAAATCTGCAGAGCGCTAAACTTGCATTTTCCCCAGAACCAAAAATAAGAGCTTTTTTGAGAGCCTGCTTAACCGTTTTAACAGCGTTTTCTGCGGCGCCGTTTGACGCAGGAGAATAAGGGGGACTTGTAATATGCTTAACATTGTTTTTTAAAAAAAGTTTTCGAATTCGTCGGATACAAACGACCTACCATTGTCCGAAACCAATAAAACAGGTAAACCAAAAGTAGCAAAAAGTCTTCTTAACATTTGAATTGTGAGATATGTAGTAATATTTGACATTTCGAAAACTTCTAGCCATTTAGAATACGCATCTAATACTATCAAATAATTTTTTTTATTTAATTCACAAAAGTCGACATGTACCCTTTCCCAGGGTCCGTTTGGCCAAGGCCAAGGACAAATTTGTGCCTTTGGTGAGCTGTTAGAATGCAACATACAGGCACTGCAGTTTTTTATGACATTTTCAATTTTATCGTCCAAACTTGGAAACCAGACATATCCACGGGCCAAACTTTTCATTTTAACAGCTCCCATGTGTGAATTATGTAACTCTCGTAGAACCTCAGATTGTAAAGACTCAGGAATAACTAACCTATGGTTCCACATAACACAACTATCTCTAATATAAAAATCAAACCTTTTAGCAAAATAGGCCTTGAGTTTAGGATCCTTAACCGTTTTTGGCCAGCCATGGTTTACAAAAAATATTACCTTTTGTAAAGTTTCATCAGAAACAGTATGCTTTTTTAAGACTGGAATATTTAAGCAAAATTCTGAATTCGAAAAGAAATAACAATAATCGACATCAATATGGTCATCACTAAAAGCTTCATTTTGTGCTTGTGACGGCATTCGTGAGAGCCAATCTGCGTTGTTTTTTTTACTATTAATGTACTCTATTTCATAATTATATCCCGACAAAATCACGGCCCAACGCCTTAACCTATTTGCTGAGAACTGTGGAATGGACTTTGTTTCACCAAAAATTGTTAACAATGGCTTATGATCAGTAACAAGTTTGAACCTTTTTAGATATAAATACTGATTAAATTTAATTACGCCAAAAATTATCGCTAAACCCTCTTTTTCTATTTGAGAATAATTTTTTTCGGCTTCTGAAAGCGTTCTAGATGCATAGGCTATGGGTTTTTCCTCACCTGAAGGAAACTTGTGACTGAGCACCGCCCCAACCCCCACTGCTGACGCATCTACAGTTAGTTTTAGTTCCAAATCTGGATTAAAATGTACAAGAACTTCAACTGACTTTAAAATATTTTTAACCTGTTGAAATGCCTTGTCACATTGGGCTGTCCACTCCCATTTGACATTATTTTTTAATAAATTATACAGTGGATTTAGAATAGTCGACATATTTTTAATAAATTTTGCATAATAATTTATACTGCCAAGAAAAGACTGCAATTCTTTAACATTTTTTGGCTTAAGCGCATTATTAATAGCTAAAGTTTTTTGTCCAGAAGGGTGCAACCCTTCTTTATCAATGATAAACCCCAAATACTCTATATTTTTTTGAAAAAAACTGCATTTATTGAAATTGACCTTTAACCCTGAATCCCTTAATATAGTTAACACCTGCTTTAAGTTTTTTAAGTGGGACTTTCTATCTGACCCTGTTACTAGAATGTCGTCCTGAAATACTGCTACCCCCGGTTGCGAAACTAACAAAGTGTCCATAATTTTTTGAAATTTTGCAGGTGCGCACGCAACACCAAATGTTAAACGATTATACCTAAAAAGACCCATGTGCGTGGAAACAGTTAAGAGTTCCTTGCTCCCTTCGTCGACCTCCACTTGCTGAAAAGCTTGAGACAAATCTAGCTTGGTAAATTCTTTGCCCCCTTGCAGCTTACAAAAAAGCTCTTCTATTCTTGGTAGTGGATGCTGATCCACTTTAATGACTGGATTGACGGTTATTTTGAAATCTCCGCAGATTCTTATATCTCCATTTTTCTTGAACACAGGCACGATGGGGGTGGCCCAGGGGCTGAACTCAACGGGCGAAATAACACCTAAAAATAACAAACGCTCAATTTCTGTCTCTACCTTTGATCTAATAGCAAATGGAATAGGTCGAGCCTTAATAAATTTGGGTATTACATCTAGACTTTTTAAATGAATTTTCTCTACACCCTTATTGAACAAACCGAGACCCGGTGAAAAAACTTTTGAAAACTCTTTAACTAAAATATTTGTACATTCATTTGTACATTCTTCCAAATTGTAAAAGGAAAAACCAATGTTGTATGAATTTAAAAAATCACGACCTAAAATCGGAGGTCCACCATTTTTCATTACGTAGAAATTCAAACTATTTTTCTTGTTTTGATACCTTATTTGTAAATTCAAAACACCCACAGGCTTGACCTGTTGACCATTGTAAAAAATAAACGTTTTATCAGTATGCTGCAAAGGTAAAAAATTTAGATTAGCTGTATAAAATGTATATGAAAAACACGAAACTCCGCTTCCCGAATCTATCTGAAATTTAATTGGTACACCTTCAACTAGAATATTTATCGTAAAAGGCTCTACAAAAAAGTTGTTTTTATCAGAAATATTAAATAAACAAACATCTTCGTGATCATTTTCATTGATTGCAGAATCGAGGGTATTATCCTGTTCTAGATTAATATAATTATTCGAAAATCTGTCTCGGCTATTACTTTTTTTTGAGGGCATTTTTTGTTTACATACCGTGGCCAAATGACCTGACTTTTTACAGTAAAAACAAATAGAATTTTTTTGAAAACACTTATCTTTTGTGTGGTTATTCCTTCCGCAGATCTCGCAAAACATCTCGCTGTGACGTAGTGGATGACGTCCTGGCAGTCTCCCATTGTACTGCTGACTTCCGTGTCCCAAGTTGCGCACGGCGCTTGCTTCGCTTCGAAAATGGTGGATAGGCTCCTGCTTCACCATGGCTTCATAAACGTCTCTTGCCGCCATCTTTGAACCAGCTAGTTGCACCATTTTTTCAAACTTAGTTTCTATACCTTCTTCCATCAATCGATCCAAAATCGGCCCTTTTTCAAACCCAAAAACATATTTGTCTCGCAGGCACACCTTGAGTTCAGTTCCAAATTCACAGCCAACTGCTAATCCTTGCAGTCTCGCTGCCCACTGGTTTGCGGTCTCGTGGTACTCTTTTCTTGCGGCGTAAAACTGAAATCGGGCAGCGAATGCGCTCTGCCTTGGCTTAAAATGTTCATCGAATACTTCCAACAACTGTTTATACGTTTTTTCTTCCGGCTTTGAAGGGCTTACCAAGTTAAATATTAATTTGTATGCGTCTTCTTCCAAAATATTTAACAGCACTGCTCTCATTTTACTCGAGTCTGTTTCTGCCTTAATGCCATTGGCCACAAAATAGTTCTCTAGACGTGCTTTAAAAATTGTCCACTCAGAGTTTTTTAATGAAAATTCTCGCAAATGTCCGATTTCCGCCATGACGGTTTTTAATAATAACTAAAACACACCCGAATTAATTTTAACGAACTTTACAGAAACTTGCACTGTACGTAGGTTCGAAAAACACTCCTCGTCGCCAGTTGTGGCGTTTGTTAAGCCGTTTCTATCGCAATTAACTTAAGACCTTAAATAAAACAAGGGTTCCGTTTTAACTGTGCTTTAATCGGTCTTAAATCAGAATAGGTCGTTTACAGAGTATTGGTTCCTTAAATACTAAGTGTGGTGGGGGGAAGACCCACGCCAACCTTTGGCGGCAAATAAACTACACTACAGGGCCAATAAGAATGTACACAAGAAAAACAATAAATACAAATAAATTACACCAAATATTGTCTCATCCATTGTCCACACGGTTATGAAAATGGTCAATTATTGCCTTCAAAACAGGAAAAAATGGACACGGAACCGCAAAAGAACCCTAACATAACATAACCTCCTGACAGTCCTGGCTAGAATGATGTCACATGTCACCCACCGGGCAAGGGCGTCAATTCTCTGTTGATGCCGTTAGTTATAAATATGAAGAATGATATTACTTGAAAAGAAAAGTGAGTTGTGGTAACTAAGAATGTATCTTAATCAAAATTAACAAAATGATAGGGACTACAAATTAATAATGTGTTATTACAACAAGCTTAATTGATAAATACAAGTTTGTAGGAACCTTGATGTAACATTTAAATAAGATATATACAGAGTAAAATTCAGCTAAATAAAATATTTTATTTCTGCCAACTAATATGAAAACAAGATATTTTCTTTGTTCTGATGGCATCATTTTTTGGTAAAAATAACCAAGAAAAAAATCTTTTTTTGTTTTCCTAACTAAAAATAGTTATTTTTAGTAACGTAAACACGAGAACAAATAAAAATTAGTACCAAATACCAAGTCATTTTTAAAAGTGTATATACTTTATTTGTAAAAATACAAACTACACAAATAGTTTGTTAATTCACAAGGAAATGAGAGTTATTTGCTGAGTTGCCCCAATTTCTTTTTAGATATTATGGAGGTAGATACAGGGTGTTTCATTAAGGCTGGCCGACGTCCATATCTCGGAAACTACTGTGCATAGAAACTTAGGGAAAAAAAAATTGTGGTTAAAGTGGTCCTAAAAAAATCCTGGAAATAATTTTCAAATTCCGCATTTTGCCACAAGAGGGCACAATAAAATATTATAATTCTAAATTTCTTCAAAAATTTCCACATTAAGGTATACCTTTGGTAGCCTCATAAGAGAGCTTAAACAATTCTGCATCATTTTGGTTCAAAGCTCATCGACGACATTGGCGTACCGATCTTGATAAGAGTGTGAAAAGCTATTGAAAGAGCCATCATTTACCTTGCTGGTAAGTTCTAAACGGTTCTTTTAATTTTAGTGAACTTAAGCTTGTTTGGAAGAGAAAGGTAAGTATACTTTTAATTGTCGTATCCATTAGTGCACGTTCGTTATAATACTGCTAAATGGCGCAATTTTTAACATTAAACGTTTTTTTTGATTTTATCTCGAAAGCTCAAAATATACGGTACAACTATGACATCATAATCCCAGTTCCGTGTTTAAGCATTCCAAAACAAAAACAAATTTTTTTAACCTTTATGTGGATTTCTCACGCATTATTCTAATACCCCAAAAACTAGGTATTAATAACATAATATTCGAATTTTTCTAATTTAGACATAATTTTCATACAGTGTTTTTAAAAATAAGTCTAGATAGCTGTGAAACAAAATTGGCAGGTTTCCATGGAGTTGAACAAATTGACATAGTTGTCAACACCAACACCATATTAACAAGTCGTTTTTGGGCCTTGAAATAATGAATAACAAACCTTCACGATCATAAAGTTTAAAAATATTTTTTTTGGACGTGGAAGGCTTGACGACGGAACTATGAAAGCAATTAACTTGGTAAAAGTAATTTTTTTGGCAGTAACTCTGAAACGAAAGAAGATATTAAACTGGGGTCTTCACAGTTTTTCTTGCAAATTTAATATAATTTCCGATTATAATGTCCTAATTATACAGCATGATTTAGGTTTTCGATATAAAATTTAAAAAATTATTACAAATTGTTCCCTCCAACAATTTTATTGGGAACTATCGTTTATCAATGGATACGACAATTAAAAGTACTTACCTTTATCTTCTAAACAAGCTTAAGCTTACCCAAATCGAAAAAGTTGTTTAGAAGTTACGTCAATTTAAATGATTACAATAACTTTCCCCACATTTATCAAGGTCGGTAGGTTCGCTAATGATCTTTGAAGCAGAATGATGCAGAATTGTTTAAGTTTTATAATTACGTTATCAAAGGTATACCTTAATGTGGGAAATTTCAAAAAATTTAGAATCTTAATAATTCATTTTTAATTCTGCGCTCTTGCGGCAAAATGCGGAACTTAAAATTAATTCCAGAATTTTATTATAGCAACTTTAATTGCAATTTTTTTTTTGTATCTATGCCCAGTAGTTTCCGAGATATGGCCGGTGGTTACCCTTAATGACTCACCCTGTATAATACTTATATTACAAACTCCGTGCATCAGATTTAAGTAGAATTTTGTAAACTATTATTATGTGAGCAGTATTACTTCTTATTTTACAAAATATATGTTCTTGCATGCGAAATTTTTCATCCTCGTATATTATTAGTCTCGTCTCGCAATATTCTTGGAGAAAAACTCTTATCTCATCTCGCTGGAAACCGAATCATTCTCGTTTTATTAATCTTGTCTCGGCTAAGGTTAGTAGTAAAAAACATTTACATCTATTTACTTACCATAACAACAAAATATCACAGCGTAATTCTTTTTATCACAATAACCCAGCCCGCTTGATACTAACCTAACATTAGGTTCAAAATAAACATTGGCTCTATGATTTTGTATTAAATGTTGGTTCGTGTGTCCTATTGGTCCCTTCCAAGAGCAATCAAAAGCCTTATTTAATGGGCAAGTAATTGGGTAAAACGTACATGACTGTTCGTGAATTGGGGTAAAGGCTCCATTACCTTGAAAAGAACACCCTTCATACCTGCAGGGAAAGGTAAGAAGTGGATATATATTTTCAAGAACTAAGGCCCGCGTCAAGGATTTAGGTGCTCTAAAAAAAAAGAGTTATTTTATTTTATTAGGCGACCCTGCACGATCAGCATTACTGACAGAATTACTGACAGTCCTAAATGATATCATTCATAAAATAAAATTATTTGTTACTAGATAAATCTCAATAAAAATGTAATTATTTTGTAATGGAGACCCTACATAATTATTAGGACTAATTAAATGGTAATTAAATAGATTTTGTTTTTTATTAACTGAAATTTTAAATATTTCGGTATTATAGTTCCTTATACACCAATTTTTGTAATTATTGTAATAATAATATTTACAATATTAATAATAGTTATAGTAATATTAGTAATATTATATATACCTAACCTAACCTACAGGCAGACAGATGTGTAGAACTTTTATTTTACAATGTTACCATTGCTGTTTTTTACATTTAATATAGCCTATGTCACTTTCGGACATATGACGAATATTCTACACCTTATACAGGGTGATTCCTAAGTTGATACTTCTTTTTTAGCTGTGTATAGAAGGCATTAAAATAAATAACATTTTCAAATACCTTTTTTTCAAAAAATTTAAAATAAGGCGAAACAGGGAAGGAAAAAATCTAAGTGCGGGACTGGGCATTAAAACATAGCCTGCTACACTTTATGTTGTGTGCCTTATTAGTCATGCAATTAACGGGTCGGTGGTCAGTTATTTGGCAATCCGCTGCAGTGTGTTTCACTGAAGCAAGTTAATTTTAAATTGGTGACACATGAAAATGGTAAGATATGAAAACAATGAATTAGTAGGTATGGTGCTAATTTATGATAAGTGTCGTCAAAGTGCGGCTGCTGCTTTGAGATTATACACAGAACGCTTTCCCTTGCGGGATCATTCTACACCCAGAAGTTTTCTTAATGTTATTCAACGGGCTAGGAATACTGGTGATTTGCAGGCACATCTTGGAGGGCATGCAGAAAGACCAAGAAGATCTGAAAAAGTTAATGGTGACAACTTTGAAAACATTGTTTAGGTTGGACAGGACCGTATTTGATTCATAGTGTAATAAATTAATGTAAGTACCTTATTTTTTAGTTTTTTGAAAAAAGGTATTTGAAAATGTTTATTTTAATGCCTTCTATACACAGCTAAAAAAGAAGTATTAACTTAGGAATTTCCCTGTATTATTATGAGACTCCGTTTAGCCACTGAGACTGTACAAGGGACCAAAAAATCCGCCATGCATACCCATACATAATTATGTTCAATACATATATATCAATAATCGAGAAACGAAAACCCTTCTTTTACTTGCGCGCAGTCAAGCAAAAATATCCAAAAAACTGACTAAAAGGACATTACCACTTAGTTGTCGAAATCGCCCACTATGGGACAAGTGCGAATAAACAAACAATTTTTTTTAGAAATATCGATTATTATCCAACATCTCCATACATAATCCAACAGCAATATAAAGAAGTGACACAAATCGCTATAGCAATTAATTTTTCAGAGTTCATGCACTTATCTTAATATTTTCTAAATAAATATTAAAATCAAATACCTGCATGTTGGACAGTTGAAGCACTTTTTCCAGCAAGTATTACACACAACATGGCTTCTCTGGCACATCATAATTGGAGGTGCAGCATAACTCAAACAGATGGGACACTCAAATTCTTTTATTACAGCTTGTTCTTTTTCACCTACCTTTCCTAAACTTGTCTCCATGAACTGAAACATAAAAATATTTAAAATAAAAAGTGTTTCTTACCTTTTCTTCGTCAAACTTAACCTCTCCCGAAATATTTTACGCATGCTAATCCCCTTGAAATGTCTCGCGGGCTTGATTGTGGTCATAACGCACTAATTATTTTTTCTACTCCCACATGCCAATTTGCTGTTTCCTTAACACTTAAATGGCTAGAAAAGTAGGCTACTCCAGTTAACTGTACGGCAAAATTACATAACAGTACTGCACAGTGTTGCAACCTTTAAAAATAAAATTTCCCATTTTTATAGAAAAATTCCACGAATGCACACAATACGAAAAATAGCTATTATACAATTAGTTGCGAAATGACTGTCTTTTAGGCACGCGACGTAAAAATTGTCCAACGAGGCAAAGACGAGTTGGACAACACGTCTAGTGGCTAAAAAACATCGTTTCGTAACGAATTATAAGTATACGAGATTTTTTGTGAAAGCGGAGAATTTGATAATTTTAGCTTTTATTAGTATTTTTAAACATTTTGAAAAGTAGGCAGGCAATCTGTTTCTAAGGCATTGTTTATGCATTATTTAATGTCAAGTGTGTTGTCAAATTCGAACGTCGCGTTTTGTTTTTTTTTCCCGCAAAGTTTTTCGAAAAAAATTACTTCAAATGAGTGATATTGACGAGTCTTGGAAATTGAACAAGCTGCTGAAGCTAAAACCTACTACAACTTTGAAACCTGGGCCAAAGAAAAACATATTGAGAACTTTACAGAAAAGGTATTACTAGCCTATTTCCTCAAGCTATTCAACACCTTAAGGCCATCAACTTTGTGGAGCAAATATTTGATGCTCCGCACCATGATTTATCTGAACAAAAACGTAGATATTTGCAAATTTACAAACCTTATATTATATAATAAATATATAATTTTCATTGATTTTAATATTTCATTTTTACTCTTAGGCACTAGTGCCTAAAACTGTCACATTTAGACACTAGTGCCTAAAAGAGTGTCATTTCGAAATTCTAATCAATATCGAAATATGTTTATTTCGAAACGCTTTCACGAAAAAGTATATTTTGTAGTAGATCACAACCACCACTGATCCTAAAGAATATCCCACGAATAATATAACACTGTGCTTAAAAATTTCCGTTTTCCCTTTGGAGATAGCGTCGACCTGTCATTCCTCTGTGCTTTGTTCCTACGAATCCGGAAATTTCTCATTAGTTGAAAACATTATTATAAAAATTATATTTCTCTGTGGCATTCTTAAAAGTACTGACCAATTACAGTTTAATTCCTAAGTTGATACTTCTTTTTTAGCTGTGTATAGAAGGCATTAAAATAAACAACTTTTTCAAATACCTTTTTTCAAAAAACTTAAAAATAGCCGAGTTACAGATGTTAAAAATCTAAGTGCGGGCCTTACTTTATATTGTTTTTCTCCGTTTTTTGTATGTGAGTCATGAATTTTACGGATCGCTGTTCAGTTATTAATTTTTTCAATTCGCGGCGCGGTGTGGTTTTCTTTTAATAAATTGGTGAAAATGGTAAAATTTGAAAACAATGAGTGAACAATGGTGCTTATTTATTGTGAGTGTCGTAAAAGTGCGGATGTTTTTTCTCTACACCCAGAAGTTTTTCTAATGTTATTTAACGGGCAAGTTGGGCAGAACTGTATTTGATTTGTAGTGTAATTAATGAATGTAAGTACTTTATTTTTGGGTTTTTTGAAGTATCAATTTAGGAATCACCCTGTATTTACTAAGGCTCTCCCTACTTTTTACTATAATATAATTTATATGTATATGATACAATATGTTATTAGTTTGTTCAATATAAATAAATCTATACCCATCTATAATAGATTTATCAATAATGCAACCTTCTAAATGTGCATACAAAATTAATTTCACGAATCATTGCTATTGAGTTGGTTTTACCATGATATCTTAATGAGGAGCAACTGTGCAAAACTAGCAAAGTAAGTTAGAAGAAAAACTAAGATTTTCATGTGGCGCAGAATGATTTATGTAATAGGATTATTTCCTTTTTTTTTTTAATTTTCGATTTTCAAGACAATGCCTTAGAAACAGATTGTCTGCCTACTTTTCAAAATGTTTAAAAATACTAATAAAAGCTTAAATTATCATATTCTCCGCTTTCACAAAAAATCTTGTATATAATTCGTTACGAAACGATGTCTTTTAGCCACTAGACGTGTATTCCAACTCGGCTTTGCCTCGTTGGACAATTTTCACGTCGCGTGCCTAAAAGACAGTCATTTCGCAACTTATTGTATAAATAGCTATTTTGGGCCTTGAAATAATGAATAACAAACCGCAGTTTCGACATTTTTTCTTACGAACTTAATATACTTTTTGATTATGATGTCATGTTTGTACCGTATGATTTAAGTTTGCGGGATAAAATCAAAATACTGTTATTATTACAAAGAACTCTGAAGCGAACAAATATATCGGACTGCAGTTTTTACGTTTTTTTTTTGTAAATTTAATCTTTTTTTCGATTATAATGTCCTAATTAAACTATATGACTTAAATTTTTGGGATAAAATGAAAAAAACTTTTACTATTATTACAATTTAGCCCTCTAGAATTTTTTCAGACAATATCGAGTACTAGTGGATATAACAATTAAAAGTACTAACCTTTTGCTTCCAAATAAGCTTAAGTTTACTAAAATTAGATTAGGCGTTTAGAAGTTACAGAAATTACACTTTCAATATATACAGGCCGGTAGGAAAATGAGCATATATAATCAAAAATATGGAAAATTATCTAAGCTTTCTAATGATGTTACGAGACGTATACCTTAATGTGGAAATTTTTGAAGAAATTTAGAAAGTTAATATTTAATTTTCAATTGTGCCCCCGTTGCGGCTAAATGCGGAACTTAAAAATTGTTTCTAGGATTTTCTTATGGTCACTTTAACTACGAATCTTTTGCCCCTGAGTTTCTATTCCCAGTAGTTTCCGAGATATGGTCGGTGTTCACCCTAAATGAATCACCCCGTATATTATTGATAAAGTTTAAAATGTATTAATAAGTAAAAATATATTTTTTAGTCTTTCTTAGGGAAGTGGAATAACCGTCATTGACTAGTATCATAAATAACTAGATGTTTTCATATTTAATCTAAAAGATTTGTACAATTTCTATCAAAATTCGGTAAGCGAACTTACATTAAACGACATTAAAATACCTCAGTTCTAAAATCAAGCGATATACATTATATTAAAGCAAATTTCCCTGCTGAAACTGACACTGATTCTCCTATATATTATCAAACGAGAATTAATTTGAATATTTAGATGTGACGTTGGTATTTAATTGCAAACTTGAAACATTTGTAACTTGCAATTAAATAAATGGATCGTTGATGTTAAAGACACAAATTAATGTTTAGAAATAATAAGTTTTTAAATGTTATCGCTAGAAAGTTTGTTTAGTAAAACATTTTTTTTTAAACAATTATTCATTTTCGTTTATATCAGAATTAAATAAAAGTTAAGTAGTTTATATCACATTAAACAATTTTAATCCATAGGTACCATTGCGATAAAAAAAAGTAGTACAACAAAATATAATTTAATCTGCTGCTCTATTATAAAATATATTCTTTCAAACTGATAACTTAGTGTCACCAGAATTCTTGTGTCAGTGTCATGTTATTTTTAAAAAATGCCTTTAACTTCAGCAAAAATCGATCATATTTACGCGATTAAGGGATGGGGTTCTCATAAGGGGCATTGCAGGCGCATTAGGGATAAACAAAAAAACAGTGTTGTTGGCTAAATCCAAAATTCGGGAACATGAAAGTATTGTGAGAAACCCAGGTTCTGGTCGCCCAAAAGTTTCCACCGATGACGAAGATACAACTTTAATTAATTATTTAAGGGACAACCCATTCGGGACCGCTATTAAGGCTGAAGAAGAAACTCATTTTCCTGGATTTTAATTACAGCTTAAAGAAGAATTCGGGAGTCTGAACTCAAAAATAGGTGTTCTGCAAACAAAATATATTTAACAGAACTAAATAGGCAAAGACGAGTACAATTTGCTCACGAATACCAAAACCAACTATGGAAGTCTGTAGTTTTTTCAGATGAGAAAACGTTCCAGTCCTTTAATAATGGAAAAGTCCGAGTATATAGACACATAAACACAAGGTATGATAAATGATATACGCACAAGACAAATCAAAGTGGACGTTTTTCCGTAAATGTGTGGGGTTGGATTAGTGCTAGAGGCCCAGGAGTTTGTCAATTTTTGCAAGGGCGGCTAACTGCAGGAACATATTGCATCATATTCAATAATGTTATGATGCCATTGGTTGAAGCCATATTCGGTTATCAAAATTATATTTTCCAACAATATAATGCTCCCATTCATACTGCCACATAGTAAAAGATTACTTTCGACAAAATAACATCCAAGTTTTACCATGGCCTTCGAAGAGCCCCGACCTCAATCCCCTAGAAAATGTCTGGGGAGAAATGGCCAAATTCATGTATAAACATGACATTCATCCAAGAAATGAAGAAGAACTGCGCCAGGGGATAAACGCAGCATGGGATAATATAACCCAAGAGTATACAAGAAGCTTAGTTTTAAGTATGCCGCGTCGGTTACAAAAAGTAATTGAAAACAACGGCGCAATGACAAAATACAGCTGCTTTTAAGTACCTATATATTATTTTAGGATGTTGCATATAGAAATGTTTATTTTTGGTTAAAATTTTGTATTTTTACTGTTTTTCCACTTTTGGCTTTTGTTGTTTTTGGATTTTTTTATAATTAATATATAAATCGAGTTGTTATACATACTCTATTATTTTATTTAAAAACTTAAAAAATTGTCCATTTTTAAAAGGTTGGTAAATTTTTTAAAGCACCTTCATTACAATACTTTTATTTCACCACGTATATAGTAGATTATCAAATTCATGGTAACGCCTAAAAAGTTAGGTGGTATAATTATATTGTTTTCATAGTGACGACGATATCCACTTCTCGATATCCTTATAGACCAAGAGCTCTCTCTGGGACTAGTAATTTTTGTACTACTTTTTTTTGATCGCAATGGTACTTGGGTATTTTTCAATCCCTTCTCGAAAATTATTTCCTTCGAGTTGTGCTCATTAAACATTTGTAGCATGAATTATTTCTGCATTGTATAATTTTTTTTTTCAGTTAAAAGTGTTTAAGAGTGAAGTCTAGTGATGCCTTTGCCATTTCATTTTTTGATCAATATTTCTTATCCTTTTTCTTTTTATTCAAAAAGTGGCCAAATAGCCATCCTTGAGTAGCAATTACCTACAGTTTTGAACTAAAGAAATTTTGATTAATGAATTTATAAAAACAAAAAACTAAAACTTGTGAAATTTGTCCATTTTTCTTTTTCTGCTTTTATTACTTTCTAAATTCAAACTTGTTTAATTTTAAATTGAAGGCAATTATGCTTCAAATATCGGTATTTGGCTGATTTTTGGAGAAAAAGAAAAAGTAACGAAATATTGATCAAAGAACAAATTGGTGAAAGCGTCACTAGACCTAGAAATGAGACAACAAAACTGGTGAATATGGAGAATGAGAAATGTTTCAAAAGTTAGGTTTGCTATTTTTCTTGAATGAACTGGTGCTTTGTCCTTCTGAAACAAGATCTTTTCTGAGCCATTCTTAAGCGGTTTTCTGGAATTGTTTTATTTATTCTTAAAGTGCTCCACACTATATTTTGTTATGGTTTTTTCTTTTTCTAAATAATCGATAGAAAGAGCTATTTTGCATCCAAAAAGCTGACGTTTTATTTTCTTTAGTACAGAGTTTTCACTGTTAACGTGTGTGTGTGTAATTAGGTTTTATGGCTCTGGTTGAAACCAAATGGCCAGCACCTCTCTTTGTTTCTTTTTTTTTTTTTGATTACTTTTACTGAGATAATGGTTTTTACAATATCTTTACTTAACTTATTTTTAGTAATTCTTGATAATAAAACTAAAATAAAGTTATAATGTTTCGTATTTTTTTTTTGTTATATTTGTTTTTTTTTGGATTTTTTTTTTGAATTTTTTTTCGCAATTTTTTTTATGCAATGTTTTTTTTTTAAATTTTTTTTAGACAATGTTTTTTTTAACATTTTTTTAAGCTTTTTTTTAAGCAATGTTTTTTTTCGTTTTTTTTTACATTTTAAGGTTATTACGTGATATAAACTTAAATAGCGTTTTATATACGTTTACATTTCCTGTAGAAATTAAAGTGTCTAGATTAAAAGGATATTCAACCAAATTTTTAAGTTCATTATATAATTCATTGGTGAACACAATGTTATGTCTATGGCACCCTAGTATACTATGTTCCAGATCACCGATTTCCCCACATTCACAATTTTCATTATTCTGTAGGCCTATTTTTTTTATATTTCGGATAAAGGACATGATAGCTTCTTATTCGCGAAATTGATCTTATGAAGTTTCTGTTAAACTCGGTTTAAAACCAAGGTTTTTATGTATTTTTGGAAATATATTTTTGTAGTTGTAGCCTAAGTTTGATAAATTATATTGTTCCTGCCAATTATTTAAAATTTGCTTTTTAGCTAGGCTAAAGAGGTCAGTATATGGAATATACAAATTATTTACACACGCTGGAGCTCTTGTTGCCTCCTTGGCCAACTTATCTGCAATTTTATTTCCATTAATTCCTATGTGAGATTTAATCCAAACAAACTGAACGTTTTTGTTAAGATTCTTAATATTTCTATAGATTTTTAAAATATTAGAAATAATATAATTGTCAGGAACTTTTTGGTAACAATTCATTAACGTTTGAAGAGCACTTTTACTATCAGTTTACTATAATTATTATTTTTATTGTATTCCAGTATGTACTTTAAGGATTCCCAAATAGCCCAAAGTTCTGCTGTGAATATGGTTGCTTCGTCACGTAGCCTAAATGACTTTGAAATATTTTCGTTTTTATGATAAAAAGCACAACTTGTCCTGTTATTCAGAACTGAACCGTCTGTGAAAATGTGCTCGAAATTTGACCAGGTTATAAAGATGTCTTCTAGAAATTTACTTTTCGCTATGGTGGGATTTTTGTTATAGGCTTTTGGAATTACGATTTTTGGGCGAAATTCCAAAATATTTTCATGTAGATCTGCGTAGGGCGGAGTATCTGATGAGTAAATGCAATTTTTAATCTGGGTAATCCAGGAATAGCTGGTAGCCAACAAAGGACTCTTCTTCACTTTCCAATAAGGGTGAGTTAGGTTTAATATTGTTAGTGTGTGGATTTTTCCAACTAGTTTGCTGTCTTTGGAAATAAGCTTTAAAAAAAGTTTATCACTAAGATACTTCCTTCTTAGTGAAAGGAGAGCTTCTACTGTCTCTGCTTCCATTACCTCAATAGGGGTGCTTTTTAGATATCCTACACAAAGTCTTAGGCATTTGTTCTTTATTCGTTGAATTTTTTTTAAATGGGTCAACTCACTGTTTTAATTCGTCCTTAGTATCTGGAGTATAATGACGAATACAAGTTTCTATCATGACTAAAGATCTAAAAAAAATGAACCGCGTCTCTGCTTAACAACATCAAAGCATCAGTATCTAGTTAAAAAAACATTGACCAAACGATCAAATAATACTTGTTTAATGTTTCTTTTAACAATTTTCATAATGTTAACTGGAGGTTTGTACCTTCTTTTTTTTTATTTCTAATACATTTTTATGAGCAGGATATTTTCACAATTTTATTTTCTTGGTGCTCTAAATATACAATCGAAAATCTACATTTTTAGTTAGTAGAAAATTTGTACATTGTAATTATTTTCTATTCCTTTCTTCCACATTACTCATTAAAAAGGAAAGGACATTTTAGGATTGATCTTAAATTGGGGTTAATCAGCCCAAAAATGTAACAACTGTTAGTTGTCATCATTATTAAAAAAAAAAAACAACTTGTTTTTCTACCCTTTCGGATTGGCAAAAAAGTCACAATCGCTTTTTATGCATAGGTATGCACATTTAGTAGTATCTCCAACGTTTTGACAAGAAACAAACTTAGGCTAAAATCTTGACAGTTACATGACTGGTTTTACTTTTATTTGGAATGAAGGCTTTTTTAACTTATTTTAGTCTGCAGGCATATATGTAGGTTAGGTTAGGTAAGAGTGGCAGACCTTTGGTTCAGACCAAACAGTTTCACGTAGTCCTATTAGATCCGTTGTGATACCTCACGTGTTCCGTAGAACCCACCTTCATCAGATCTCTGATGGTTAGTGCGGCATACACCGCAGAAGGATTTTAACAACTTATTCAAACCAGCCATGCACTACTGTTCAGAAACCTGCTTAGCCGTCCAAGTTGTAAGGTGCCTAGTTCCTCTAGGCTAGGCTATCGAAAGATGGTTCACCCAGAGCAGTGAACCTTCTTCTTGCATGGCCAGGGCAGGCATATAATGTAAGATGCAAGCTACACTTCTGTACCTATATCACCAAGAGCCAACGAATTAAGATTGTCTATATATACCCTTTTTGTAGCATGGCGGGTATTGTTCCGTTTAATCTACAAATATAAGTAAACTTCTTAATGTATTTAGTTTGGTGTTATAAAAAAAAATCAACTGCAATTTTTTTGCATTTTAGTTTCCTTTTTATAATTTCAATGTAGTTATAGAATTAGAAATATCCGCACGTATGCCTTAACCGATCACCAATAATTTTGTGGTAACCTAAAATTCGAATTTGGGAACAGGATCGCTTACTAACAATGACAATATCATTGAATCTCTGGCATGACTGGCTATCGCTGTGTACTTGGCATACTAATACCGTTGCAATTCAACATAAGGTTTATTACTGTTAGTAATTACAAAACCTCAGAAAGCTCTGTTAATAATGTTTGCCAGTAGTGTGTAGTATGGGATATGTTTTTGTAGTAAAATGGAGAGATTAGAATATATTCTAGATCTTATATACAGAGGTGTTATAAATAGGTATCATAAATTGTGTTTTATTGCATATAAGCATTGACTGCTTAAATGTAATTTATAATCATTACTTCCTAGACGGTTAAAGTGTAGTTTAATAAACAGTGTGATACTTTTGACACATGATATTCCAATCTGATCAAGGTTAACTAACATTATTTTGTCACTACAACTTTGTCGAATTGCATACATAGTAAAACAATGGGTGAAAACCTTTAACATAGTGAACACTAGAACTGGGTGATATTAAAAATCCAATATCAAATATCGATTTTCAAAAAATATCGATATAGTCGATGTTATATAAACAACAATATATTTATAAATCGATATTATCAGTAATATCGATATTATAGATATCACAGAGATATCAGCGCTATCTCGCATATACAGGGTGTGTCAGTAAGGTGTCTGTCTTAGATATCACCTAAACTATTAAAGATAGGAAAAAAAGTGTAATACAAAAGTTAAAGAGTTTTTTAGGATGCATAATCTAAAAATATTTTATAATATACAGGGTGGTCCTAAAAAGTGGTACTGAATAATAAAAAAGAAAATTAAATGGGACACCCAGTATAATTTTCTAGAATATGATTCAATGGTATAAGGACTCTGCAACCATATTAAAATTTTTGAAGTGAAATGCAACGTTGCCAAGTAATTTTTTTCCGAAATTTTAGTAATTTTAAGGTTATCGTTAAAAAATCATAGTAACCTGTGGATTATCCCTAGGGAGATATAATTTACATTGTGGGTACTTTAAGGTACGATATATTGATCTTTATTAATGTTTTTTAAATCTTTTATACAGAGCGTTCATTATAAGTATTTTAGCTGATTATAGAAGGCATTAAAATAAACAACATTTTTAAATACATTTTTTTCAAAAATAAGGTATTTACATTCATTTATTACACTATGAATCAAATACGGTTCTTCCTAACTTGCCCGTTGAATAACATTACGCAAACCCCGCACTTTGAAGACACTCACTCTTAATTAGCACCATATTTTTTAGTAACTTGCTTAAAAAAAACACACAGCAGCGAATAGCAGCAGCCAAAATAAAGAACTGACGACCGACTCGTAGAATGCATGACTAACATACTAACAATACAAAAAAAGGACAAAAAAAATATAAAGTAAAGGGCTACGTTTTGATTATCAGGCCCGCACTTAGATTTTTGACTTTTGTAACTCGGCTGCTTTTAAGGTTTTTGAAAAAATGTATTTGAAAATGTAGTTTATTTTAATACCTTCTATACACAGCTAAAGAAGTATCAACTTAGGAATCACCCTGTATAAATGATAATAAAATTTTATAAATACAGATTTCAGAAAGAGTAATTGAGGCTAAGTTTATTTTATATTTACTAAATAGGAAAGTCGTTAAATATCAATAATACTATAAAATATGTAAAAACATATCAACTGTAAAAAAAGGGTACTATCTTTAAATGCCAGCATAATGTTTTTATTCGTCATCTTACTATAAAAACGAGGAGAAAATTTGTTATATTCTATTTTGCATAAAATGATATTTTTGCCTTAAAATATGCCGGGTGTTAGTTATGGATGGCCACCGGCCGTATCTCGGAAAGTACTGGGCATAGAAACTCAGGGCACAAAAATCATAATTAAGGTGGCTAAGAGAAAATCCTGGAAATAATTTTTAAGTTCCGTATTTTATCGCAAGAGGGCACAATTGAAAATTAAATATTAAATTTCTTCGAAAATTCCCATATTAAGGTATACCATTGGTAACATCATTAGAAAGCTTAGACAATTCTACATCATTTTGGTTTAAGCCTCATTGGCGTACTGATCTTGATAAGTGTGAGGGAAGCTCGATATTATATAAACAACAATATATTTATAAATCGATATTATCAGTAATATCGATATTATAGATATCACAGAGATATCAGCGCTATCTCGCATATACAGGGTGTGTCAGTAAGGTGTCTGTCTTAGATATCACCTAAACTATCAAAGATAGGGAAAAAAGTGTAATACAAAAGTTAAAGAGTTTTTTAGGATGCATAATCTAAAAATATTTTATAATATACAGGGTGGTCCTAAAAAGTGGTACTGAATAATAAAAAAAAAATTAAATGGGACACCCAGTATAATTTTCTAGAATATAATTCAATGGTATAAGGACTCTGCAACCATATTAAAATTTTTGAAGTGAAATGCAACGTTGCCAAGTAATTAATTTTTTTCCGAAATTTTAGTAATTTTAAGGGTATCGTTCAAAAATCATAGTAACCTGTGGATTATTCCTAGGGAGATATAATTTACATTGTTTGTACTTTAAGGTACGATATATTGATCTTTATTAATGTTTTTTAAATCTTTTATACAGAGCGTTCATTATAAGTATTTTAGCTGTTTATAGAAGGCATTAAAATAAACAACATTTTTAAATAAATTTTTTCAAAAATAAGGTATTTACATTCATTTATTACACTATGAATCAAATACGGTTCTGCCTAACTTGCCCGTTGAATAACATTACGCAAACCCCGCACTTTGAAGACACTCACTCTTAATTAGCACCATATTTTTTAGTAACTTGTTTAAAAAAAACACACAGCAGCGAATAGCAGCAGCCAAAATAAAGAACTGACGACCGACTCGTAGAATGCATGACTAACATACTAACAATACAAAAAAAGGACAAAAAAAATATAAAGTAAAGGGCTACGTTTTGATTACCAGGCCCGCACTTAGATTTTTGACTTTTGTAACTCGGCTGCTTTTAAGGTTTTTGAAAAAATGTATTTGAAAATGTAGTTTATTTTAATACCTTCTATACACAGCTAAAGAAGTATCAACTTAGGAATCACCCTGTATAAATGATAATAAAATTTTATAAATACAGATTTCAGAAAGAGTAATTGAGGCTAAGTTTATTTTATATTTACTAAATAGGAAAGTCGTTAAATATCAATAATACTATAAAATATGTAAAAACATATCAACTGTAAAAAAAAGGGTACCTACTATCTTTAAATGCCAGCATAATGTTCTTATTCGTCATCTTACTATAAAAACGAGGAGAAAATTTGTTATATTCTATTTTGCATAAAATGATATTTTTGCCTTAAAATATGCCGGGTGTTATGGATGGCCACCGGCCGTATCTCGGAAAGTACTGGGCATAGAAACTCAGGGCACAAAAATCGTAATTAAGGTGGCTAAGAGAAAATCCTGGAAATAATTTTTAAGTTCCGTATTTTATCGCAAGAGGGCACAATTGAAAATTAAATATTAAATTTCTTCGAAAATTCCCATATTAAGGTATACCATTGGTAACATCATTAGAAAGCTTAGACAATTCTACATCATTTTGGTTTAAGCCTCATTGGCGTACTGATCTTGATAAGTGTGAGGGAAGCTATTGGAAGTGTAATAATCGGTAATAATTTAAGCTGCTGTAACTTCTAAACGACTTATCCGATTTTAGTAAACTTAAGCTTGTTTAAAATAGAAATGTAAGTATTTTAATGGTAGTATCCATCAATACACAATATTTCCTAATAAAATAGATAGAGAGCGTAAATTGTGATAGTAACAGTTTTTTTATTTTATCCCGGAAACTCAAATCATACGATATAACTATGACATCATAATCGGAAAGTAGATTGAATTTGCAAGAAAAAATGTGTAGACGGCAGTTCAGTATCTTTTTTCGTTTCAAAGTTATTGCCAAAAGAATAATTTTTAATACATTAATTATTGAAGAAGTTATTGTTTTCATAGTTGTCATCAAGCATTCCACGACAAAAAAATATTTTTAATATTTATGATTGATTAAGTATATAAGTTTGTCACTCATTATACCTATGGCCCAAAACTACTTAATAATCATATAATCATCAAATACTTCTAATTTAGACATAATTCGAATATGGCGTTTTAAAAAATTAATAGGATAGCTGTAAAACAAAATTGGCCGTTTTCCTTGAAAATAAATAAATGAAATACCTAGTGGCCAACTAATTTAATTTTGGGGTTGATTTTGTTTCTTCTTTGTTCGGCTATATAGATCTTTTTTTGATAATTTACCTCCCCTATATAGAACCAATCAGAACGCAAATTTTCATAGCAACCACCTTGGCAACGTGATCTTACCCGATAAGACCTACGACTAGCTCGGTAAGACCACAGTAGCTTTTTGTCAAACAAACAGTAATTTATTTTAAGAAATCAAGTTTAATAAATAAATGTTATAACCCCTACAAAATAAAACTGACACACAACACTATTTGAGGTGATTTTAGGGCATAAACTTAACCTAATTTTGACATTTAAAGAAATATTTTATGACAAAATGTATGCAAGATCAAACCCAGTGTGCTTTACTTTGACGTGAGCTTAAGAAATCTTGGCGTTTTCATGGCAACCGTGATGAAAATAAGCGAATTTGATTTTTGACGTTCCACGCGTCTGATTTAGTCTTGGACGTTTAATTAATTGTTAGTTGTGGCACGTTTATAAACTTAAAAGTAAATTATAATGATGTGTTTGCATATTTTTCTTTATCACAAACGGCTTTTATTTCAGGTTCAGTAAATTATCCAATAAGATACACCTCTAGAAGCGGCGTCTTATCTTCATACCGTTGTTTTTCACTCAAAACTAGATTTTCTAAGAAAATTTTCACTCATATAATCAAAGATAAGACCCTCGAGCTAAAGCTCTCTGGATCATATCAGATTATAAGTAAAAATTATATTTCGTGAAAGATATCAGAAAATCGATTTGTTGTAAAAAACAGCGGTATTACCGATAAGACGCCTCCTCTATCGGTATATTACTGTTGAAAATACCACATTAGAATTATACCTAAATTATAAATTTTCCCTAATTATATTATTAATTCTAAAGTATAGTTTTTGGGCCATGAAATAATGAGTAACAAACTTGCACAATCATAAAGTTTAAAAATATTTTTTGTCACTTCTTCAATTAAGGTGGTAAAAGTTATTCTTTTGGCAATAACTCTGAAACGAAAAAAGATAATAAACTGGGGTCTTAACATTTTTTCTTGCAAATTTGATATACTTTCCGATTATGATGTCATAGTTATACCGTATAATTAAGGTTCTCGGGATAAAATCAAAAAACGGTTATTATCATAAATAACTCCTTACCAACAAAGATACCGGACTGCGGTTTCACGTTCTTTCTTGAAAATTTAATCTACTTTCCGATTATGATGTCCTAATTATACCTACCGTATGATTTAACTTTTCGGTATAAAATCAAAAAAACTATTATTGTGCCGTCTAACAATTTTTTAGGATCTATCGTGTACCAATGGATACGACAATTAAAAGTACTTACCTTTCTATTTCAAACAAGCTCAAGTTTACTAAAATTGGATAAGTCGTTTGGAAGCTACAGCAATTTAAATGATTATACTTTTAATAGCTTCCCCCCAGTGGCGGCTCGTCAGGTGAAGTAGGTGAAAAAATAAAATAAAACCAGGAGGAAAGGTTTTCAACAATATAAAATATTAATGTACCAATACACCTACCATTTTAGCCCTTAAAAAATAATTATGTTCGAATAATAATATTAATTTAATCCGAATGTAGCTATGCATAATAGGGCCACGGTTAACTCCAATGGACAATAATTATAAACACTCCTGCATTTTAGCGCGCCACCGCAGAGCGTGTCCGTTAACTCAAAGCAAGTGAAGACCCAACACCCCACATAACTTTAATATTTACCGTTGCTATGGTTACGCGACGTCAGTCACGCAAACAGCATTTAACAATTTGCGTTATGATGAAGGGCAATTTAAAGATAGATCAGTCGTATTGTTTTAGCATTGGCTCGCCTAACCTTAAGGTATTTATTTTGAGGCAAAAGGTTTTTACGTGATTTACTGTATGATTAAAAAGTTTTGTTTTAATTGTTCAGTTAATTAAGTAGTGTACGTACCTACTTAGTTGTGTGTTTTAAAAATGAACCCAATTAATGATATAGTTTGTAATTTGTTGGAAACTCCATTCAGTTATTGGACAGATGAGGATAAGAAAGACGTTTTGTTACACGGATTTTTAGTCAATGTTTGTTTAAGTACCGGCACTGTACTTAGCTCTTCACCATTTTTAAGACCGCGAGCCGCCACTGCTTCCTCCACTCTTATCAAGGTCGGTACTACAATGAGGCTTAAACCAAAATTATGCAGAATTGTCTAAGCTTTCTAATGATGTTATCAAAGATATACCTTAATAAGGAAATTTTCGGAGAAATTTAGAATTTCAATATTTAATTATGCCCTCTTGCGGCAAACTGCGGAACTTAAAAATTATTTTTAGGATTTTTCTTAGCCACATTAATTAAGATTTTCTCCCTGTGCTTCTATGCCTAGTAGTTTCCGAGATACGTCCGGTCATCCATAATGGGACACCCGGTAGTTATTTTTATTTTATAAACTCAATGCATTTTTTATTTTTTTATAAAGCTGTTTCAATATAAAGATAGTTTAAATTAGTCTTTGACATCTATTATTGAATAGCGAGTAAGCCATAGTTTAACTGCTACCTGGCAATTACCAATAATTTTGCTATCAGTTCAAAGCCGAACTCAGGAAGAAGGTCGTTAAACACCAATGGCGGTCTTAATGAAACTGTACCATGGCTGTGTACTTAGAATACTAATGTCTACATTTATAAGCCAGCTCAAGTTTTATTGATGCAGTAACCATAAAAGTAAGAACACTCTGTTCCTATTCTCAAATAATTGGTATTCATTCGATATTTTTCAAGTTTCTATTTTATAGAACCAATAAAGTGATATTGAAAATTGCCTTTATTAAATATCTTTTATTTAATCAGACCTCATTGCCTTCTGGATTTATTTTTGTATAGTGAATGTGTACGGAATACTTTAACCCATACCTGAGCCATTAGTATTACCTACTAATAAACTTGCTTAAAGAACCTGCAAATTTTGTGTCTAAAGGACCCCTCACAAAGCTTATGGGAAATGGCTTTCGGCTAATTTTTCTGAATTTTTAGTATTTTCTAGATATTGACGTCCTGATTAAAACTTTTCATGGCCATAATCCAATCCTATGACTAGTTTTTGAGTTATGGCCTTTTAAAGTTGACAACTTCTTACTTTGAGATTTTATACATTGTCTGGAGTTTTCACTTGTTTATTAAAAACTATCAACTTTTCTGTATTTTTTATTGTTAAAAATAGGCCCTAAGTTTTCTTTCACTTATATAAAAATAAAATATGTACAGGATGTTGAATAATTTATAGGCCGATTAAATAAATAATAATATTAAAACATTATAAAAATCCAAAAAAAAAATTTTACTTATTTTTTGAATTTTGAAAACAAACGGCTAAATTTTGTTCATATTTTAACGTCTTGTAGTACCAAGCTGAGGATGAAAAAAAATGGGTATAAGTTGACGTAAAAATTTGAAAATTCACCTGAAAACGACTTTTAAATTTATACATTTAATTATTATGCCAATCTGTAACAATTTTCTTTTACAATAATTATTTTTTAACACATTCTTATCTTATAATATTATCTTATAGATGGCGAAAAAAATACTTTATTATTTAACAATACCTAATATTTTGCCATTTGATAAAAAAAAACATTTATTTTTTAATTTTCCTATTTTTAACACGTTGAGTGCCATCGTCCAGTATACTGGACATACAAGTTCTTTATATATAGCCCGCGTCCAGTTAACTTGACGCAATTAAACAGCGCGTTTATATACTTCGATTTGTTTGCGGGTTACGGGAATCAAATGAATTTGTTCAGTGCGGGCTATAGTCAAAGAATAAATCATAGATTTGACAATTTTAATAGCAATATCAGATCTGGCACAATATGGCAACAAGCAGTTCGACATGCAGGCAGGCACGTCGTGTGAAATTTTGTTGTGGTGTTTGTTTATGCAAAGCTGTGAAAGTTTGTTGATTTTTCAAGATGTCTACAAGTGATAATTACGCAACTCCAAGGTAAGTCTTACCTATTATTATTAGTAATTACTTCTTGCCGACCAGGGTGGTAAAAAGACAGCAGATTCCAATGGTGAAGAATGGGCCGATGAAGAAGAAGAGTCAATAGTGTTCCCGTTTAGTGACGTTAAGGAAATCAATGTTAGTGACCATTCGCCTAATCCAGGTCCAATAGATTATTTTATGCAAAGGATATTTTTGAAGAAATAACGAAAGAAACCAATAGGAGGGCAAATGCAGTATTTGCCTCCAAAAAAACAAGGTCAAGTAGAGAAAAAAAGTGGCAAGATATTTCTGTCGACGAAATGCGGAAATTTATCGGTTTGTATTGCCTATCTGGCACCGTTAAATTTCCTCTTTTAGCCAAGCAGTGGAGTCGCCATCCTTTATATTTTCATCCCATATTTGGAAAAACCATGTCAAAGGACCTTAGATTTGTAGATCATGCTACGATCGACGAGAATGATAAGTTGTTTAAAATTCGGCCTATTTTAGAAAAAATACTGCGAAATGGTAAACGAGTTTTTAGTCCTGGTCAAAACTTATCGATTGATGAAGCCATGATTGGTTGGAAAGGCAGATTATCTTTTCGACATAACATATCAAATAAGATCCATAAATATGGGATAAAACTGTATGAACTAACAACTGATGATGGGTTTGTTCTTGACGTGATTGTTTACACGGGAAAGGGGACATTAGTTTCAGAGGATTCAACACACGCTGAAAGTGTGGTAAAAGAATTGATGAAAAATTAATTAGAAAAAGGACACACTGTATACCTTGATAATTTTTACATAAGAAAAAAACGGGTTTGGTAGGAACTCTGCGTAAAAATAGAAAGGGGAACCATAAGGAAACTATGAAAGCCAAGTTAAAAAAAGGCGAAGCAGTTTGGAAAATAAAGGGACCAGTTTTACTTACTAACTGGAAGGACAAAAGGAATGTAAGAATGATAAGTACTGCCCACAAACATTCTATGGTCGAAATTCAGGGAAGGAGAGCTAATAACAAGAAAATAAAACCTGCATGCGTTATCGACTACCATAAACACATGTCGGGAATTGACCGATCAGATCAGATGATGGCTTACTACTCTACCCCTCGTAAAACCGTCAGATGGTACCGTAAAATATTTTTCCATTTGATAGATGTGGAATGCCTGCTACATATATAATCTTCATAAGGAGAAAAGTTTTAGACTTTTAAACTTTCGGGAAGAAGTGATTATGAAACGTATCAATGACGACAATGAGCCACGCAATTTGCAAGTAGAAGATGAGGTCGAAACTAATGGCAAATTTCACTATCTAGAGCCGAATCCTCCGACAGAAAAAGACAAATACACAATGAGACGATGCCGTCAGTGTACAAAAACAAAAGCACAAAAGAAAAGCAGATATTCCTGTCCAGTTTGTCCAGAAAAACCAGGTTTATGTGTTAATCCCTGTTTTAAGGATTGGCATGCACAATCTACTTAAGCGTTTTTTATGTAGTATTTAAGCCAAATATGTAGTTATTCATTATTTTTGTAGTGAGAAGAATATTTATATGTCCAGTTAACTGGACAGCGGGATATATAGGGTTAACACGTAAAGTGCCACCATGGAAAATATTTTTTCGGGTCCTAATGGCCAAACCGTTTTATTTTCTTAATCCATTTGAAATTATCCACAATTTACATAGAAAAAATTAAATGTGCCAAAAAAGTAACAAAACACACTAAAAAATTAAGTTTTTTGTGGTGGTTCACTTTTATCCACCGCGGCCATAAGTACATCGTACATTCACAGCCGCCATGGGGGGTTAACTCCGCCCACCGCGTCATTCTTGTTGAAACTTGTCCAAGGTGTCTTGTTTAGATGATTTGTTCTGCTTAGATAGTTGTCACAGGTTGCTAGTTAGTGTGCTACAACGTGTAGTAAGGTGAAATTCGATTAGTTAATTGCCACAGGTTGCTAGTTAGTGCAGTAAGGTAAAAATATGGCTTACGAAAAAGAATAACGTGAACTAAAGAAACTAATGCAAGAAATGTTATCCGATGAATCTGATTTCTCGCCTGATCATTCAGAGTATGAGCCATCATCAGAGGATAGTGATGACGAACCAATTACTCAAAAGAAGAGAAAAAATTTGCTTAGCAAAGCAGACAGTCAAAAGATAAAAAAAAAACCTTCCAATTTTAGAATGTCAAGTTTACCAGTCCTTTATTGGTCTGAATAAAACAAAAGATAGTACAAGAAATCCCTTTCTATTCGATATATTTACTCCTAATATTCAGACCTCGACATCTACCGAGGCACAACCTTTACTACTAGATGAGTTGGAACCTATGCAGGCCTCAACATCTGCCGAAGCACAACCTTTGCTGCTAGATGAGTTGGAAACACCTACCCTGCTAAAAAATGCAGCTGTCGGCGATTTTTCCAGTATTGATGACATAATTGAAACTGTAATTGTTCAAAACGCTTATGATAATTCCTCGGATGATGAAAATATCGCTTCAGAAACAATCACCTGGGGTCCTATAGAGGAAAATTACCTGAAAAACTTTAATTTTACAGAGGATAAGCCCGGTATTCATGCTTCATTATATGACCACTATGAGAAGACTCCCTACGATGTTTTTAAAATGATTATCACCGACGAGATTTTTCAACTATTCGTAGATGAAACAAACAAATATGCGACACAGGAAAAAAATAAGAACTTTTTTAGAAGATCAAGAATAAAAGATTGGAAAGACACAAATCAAGAAGAAATGGAACAGTTCATAGGCTGCGCATAATGTGGATGGGCCTTGTTTCACTGCCTTCTATTTCTTCATATTGGTCAACTAATTCATTATATGACAATAACCTCCGAAAAGTGATGCCACGCAATCGCTTTCAGATGTTACTCAAAACTTGGCATTTTGCTGATAATGCCTCAGAAAATGCCCAAAATGGCAATGATAGGTTGTATAAAATTACTCCCCTTCTGAACAAACTTCGCGAGTCATTCCAGTCTAATATTGTTCCTGGTGAGTACATCTGTATTGACGAGACCTTAGTACCATTCAAAGGAAAGCTAAAGTTTAAACAGTACATAAGCAACAAGAGACACAAATTTGGCATCAAACTGTATAAGCTGTGTCTTGAGGGAGGCTATTTGTACGATCTGAAAGTATATTGTGGCCAAGAAAGGGATATAGAGAAAACTGAGACCGTCCCTACTAAGGTAGTTCTAAATTTGACCGCTGATTTACTTGGAAAGGGACGTACTCTTTGTGTTGACAATTACTATACCTCAGTCGAATTAGCACACAAGTTAATGGAGGACAAAACATTCCTGCTAGGCACGCTCAGAACCAACAGGAAAAATAATCCTAAGAATGTCTTACAAAAGAAACTAAAGAAAGGAGAAGTTTATGGAGAAGAGAGTAGCACAGGAGTATTCGTAGAAAAGTGGAAAGATAAACGAGATATTTTGATGCTAAATACAAAATTTGTTCCTGAAATGGTGACTATTCGCAAACGCACTGGAGAAATTGAAAAGCAAGTTACATAGACATATCAGGTAAGCTCAAACCACCGTTTACAATTCTGTATCATACTATATCATTTGTTTGTTTTATTTGTTTTCAGATCAAATGAAGTCCTATAACACGTCTTTAAGGCGGGGAGTGAAGTGGTACCGTAAGCTAGCCATTGAATTGGTTATTGGCTCAGGGTTAGTAAATGCTTTTATTATCCATCAATCCATTACCAACGACAAAATGACTATAACAAAATTTCGAGAGCACCTTATAAAAAGTAAACATACTATGATAAATGTGAAATGTAAAACAAGTCTAACGAACTTTTTTTTTATTAGGTTTGGTGAGACGGCCTTTATCCGACATGGACCAACTATCAGCAGATGGGCATGTTTTGGAGGACTCAGGCAAAAAACAAATTTGTTCAGGATGTTATCGTGAAAATGTAACTCAATTGGGAAAGAAGGCCGCCAAAAATAAAACTGTCAAGACTAAATATAGATGCAATAAGTGTTCAAAATTTCTATGCTTGGACTGCTTTTTTACTTTACATCATGCTGATCTAAAACCATAATATTTTATATTTTTTTTAGAGTTATTGGGGAATAAACCTTTTTTTGAATAATAATTACTAATTTTCTTATTACCAAAAAGCTTTTGGCCGTGGTGGGATACATAAGTCCACCACATACAGGCCAAACTGCATAAAATATTGCTAAACTATATTACAAACACCTCCCATATAATTTACATTGATCTGGTGGGTTATAGTGAACCACGGTGGCTCCAAACGAAATAAAGTGTGGTGCCCCAAGTTGACCCACCAACGCCAATAAGACAAATTAAGTTGTCCAAAATTTGGTGGGTAGCTTATACCCACTACGGCACTTTACGTGTTAAAGTATGTTTATAGCCCATTGTCTAGTTTACTGGACATCTACTGGCGACCTTGAAAATGGTCAAGGTTAGTTTACAAGACCATAAACATGCATTTATCGTTAAAAAAAATCATATAACCCAAAAGTTGGTGTTGGTTCCTCTGAGTAGTTAATTCAATCCCACCATGGCACTCAACGTGTTAAGAGTTTTTACTTGTGTAAATTATTGCAACCGGTTCACCCTTGAAGGTTTATCTAAGATAAATGTGTAAGACTGGCATAATAATTAAATGAATCAATTTATTACGTTTTCAGGTGAATTTTCAATTTCAAATTTTTAGCCATGTTTTCAAAATTCAAAAAATGAGTAAATTTTTTTTTTGGGATTTTTATAATTTTTTAATATTATTATCTATTTAATCCGCCTATAAATTATTCAACATTCTGTACATATTTTATTTCTATATAAGTGAAAAAAAGCTTAGTGCCTACTTTTGCACCAGTAAAAATGTTGATAGTTTTTAAGAAACAAGTGAAAACTCCAGACGATGCATAAAATCTCAAAGTAAGAAGTTGCCAACTTTAAAAACCCATAACTCAAAAACTCGTCATAGGAATGGATTACGGCTGGACACTGTTAATCAGGACGTCAATATCTAGAACATACTAAATATTCAGAAAAATTACCCGAAAGCCATTTGCCACAAGCTTTGTGCGGGGTCCTTTCTATTTCAAATAATGTCTATATGATTATGGCGGATTCATATTAAAAAATATATTTTTGGGTGCTTCACCGCAGATAAGAAAATCCTTTTTTTTTAATTAATGAAAGCCACTACATTTAATTTACAAGATGGAACAAAAATTCTTAAGATATTGTCAATGACTTTTATATAGGTACAGGGTGAGGACTTTAACTGGAACAAATTCGACAGAATTGTAGGAACAAATATTATTGAAAACGGTAAAACCCGTCGATTAAGATTTTGTATGAGGTACATTTTGGCACCCAAAATACAATACAGAAATTAATTTTGTTAAATGGGAAGATAGAGGAAAGTCGCCTATTTTCGGGTAGTTTCCTAATTTCGGATAGCAAGGTATTTCAGAAATTAGACTATACTAAAAAACGAAAATCCCTCCCTGTCGAAGGTAAGTCGTAAAGAAACCTGTAGAGCTGTTAATATTTTGTATTTTGGCATTTCTGTGTAAGATGGCAGCACAATAGTTAGAAATCGTTTTGTAGACTTTTTATTTGTCTTGCTTTAGTTTGTGGTTTTTAAGTGTAAAACAGCATTTTTAAATTCTGATTTTTGGCTACAGGTAAGTTAAAATACTACTTAATAAGAGTGGCTGGTCAAATTTAATCAATTAGTAATATGCAAAACATATCAAGCATCTAACCTAAAAAGTGTATGGTTGCCTTATTTCGGATAGTCAGGGGTTCCCAATTTCGGGTATCCGAAATTAGGCTGCCAAGAATATCTTGACCGTTACTTCTACCAGTAGATTTATTTTATTTTTTTATTAAGCAATCGGCAAAATACAAGTGCCAATAATTAGGTAATTGGAATAAAGTAACAAAATATACCTATAATCGGAAATAAGCGAGTAAATATTTATTTTAGGACAAAATGCCAAGAGTCAACACAAAATATAAGAAATGGGATCCTGATCAAATGAAATTGGCTATCAATGCGGTCCGAAGTAAAGAAATGGGGTACCTTAAAGCCTCTAAGCTATTTGCTGTTCCTAAAACAACTTTAGAGGATTACGTTAAACAAACCGATAAAACTCCTGATCAGCTAATTGCAGTTCCGATTGGAAGAAAGCCGATACTTTCTCCTGAATTAGAAGAAGATTTAGTTTCGTATTGCTTGGAAATGGATAGGAGGTTCTACGGAGTCGGTATTCGTGATATTAAAAGACTTGCCTACCAATTAACCATGAGAAACGGTTTACGTCATCCTTTTTCTCATGAAAGTGGAGCTGCTGGTAAAAAATGGTTAAAAGGGTTCTTCAAACGCCATCCAAATTTAAGTATTAGGAAACCGCAAGGTATCTCAAAAGCGAGAATAAAAGGTTTTACTCCGGAGAACGTTAATACGTTTTTCGACCTGCTTGAACCAGAAATGGAAAAAATTAATCATAATCCTGCGAGAGTTTTCAACGTTGATGAAAGCGGTATAACAACGGTGCAATCAAAAAAATACTCGCGTTATATCTTTGAAAGGAAAGAAGCAAGTCGGGGCGGTTACTGCTGCTGAAAGGGGGTCACTGATGACTGTCGTTTTTTGTATAAACGCAGCTGGTGGCTTTGTTCCCCCTTTGTTCGTTTTTCCTAGAAAGAATATGAAAGCTGAGTTGTTAGATGGAGCGCCCCCTGGGTCCATCGCGGCATGTCATCCATCCGGTTGGATTCAACAACACATCTTTACCCAATGGCTACAACATTTCATTCAGTTTGTTAAACCATCCCGTGATGATTCAGTGCTTCTGATACTCGACGGTCACTATAGCCACACTCGAAATATTGACGTTATAGAGATGGCACGAACAAACTACGTTACAATATTATGTATACCACCCCATACATCGCACAAAATGCAGCCTCTAGACCTATCATTTATGTCACCTTTTAAAACCTTTTATTCTCAGCAAATCCAAATGTGGTTGAAGCAAAATCCTGCCCGAATTATCAACTCTTACCAAATTTGTAAGCTAATGTGTCCTGCCTATTTAAAAACTTGCACTGCAGAGATTTCGGTCAATGGATTTCGCAAATCTGGTATATGTCCATTTAACCGGAATAGATTTACTGAACATGATTTTGTTATTGAGAGACAACGAGAGAGGACACCACCACCAGCTATTTTACCAAACAATGAAGAACTTACTCCCCCAAGAGACGTTTTGACTGAACAAAAACAAAATGAACAAACCCCTCCAAAACAGGAAAATGCACTAAAAAGGATTGAGGCACATAAAAAAAATTTCGTAGGATCGGAGGACATCAGCCCATTACCTTGTCATAGTGGCACTTCAGGATCTAATAAAAGGAGAAATCCTAGACAAGGCTCTAGCTATATAATCACCAGCACGCCATACAAAAACGAACTTGAAGTAAGCATGCAAGAACAAGAGAGAAAAAAAAATTTGAAAGGGAAGGGCAGAAAATCAAAACTTAGTTCTGAATTAGTAGAATCCAAAAAAAAGAAGGCCGTAAAAAATATTAAAACGACAAAAACATCAAAAAAACAAGTAAAAGGAAAGAATAATTATTGTAGCGATGATGACTCATCAGATTCTGGAAGCGAGCCAGTGTTGGATGACGATTCGGATATGGACGTTGACGATGAGGACACAGAATGTATGTTTTGCAATGGTTTATATTCTGAAGACGCACAAGGCGAGAAGTGGATACGTTGCGTGAAATGCTTTAAGTGGACCCACGAGGAGTGTGCCAATTCTGATAAGAAGAAAAACTATTTGTGTGACTTTTGTCTGGAATAATATAATTTTAACAAACTACTCCTAATTTCGGATACTGTATCCGAAATTAGGAGCCTCTTTTTTATTTTGGTAAAAATGTACTTATTTTAGTTTTGACATTAAAAAAAAATACAATGGTAATTATAGTTGTTTGGACTATCCCTTACTTAACTACAACCCATGACATGGAGGTTGTACAGAAAACATTATTCATTTATGCTTTTTTTCTAAAATATTTTTGCTAATTTTAAACCAGTATCCGAAATATGGCAACCTTCCTCTACCACCTATGATACCTGTTTCGAAAGCTCTTTTAAAGACAAAATTGAATATCCTATTGTTTTTAATATTAATTTATTTTTATTTTTTATTGTAAAAGAAATAAGTTGCGTTATGTTTCACCCCCTGAAGAGGGTTGAAAAAACCCATTTTTGTGATGAGTATGAGGCCCACAAAATGTCTTAATCGAGATCTCAATCGACATTTTTTGCATTTTACTCAAATATTTTTATATTTTTTTCCAACATTCTAGCGAATTTGTTCCAATGAAAGTCCCCACCCAGGGATAATGAAAATAAATTAAAATTAAAAACAATAGGATACCTATTTAATTTTCTCTTTAAAATAACTTTCCGAAAAGGGATCGTAAGTGGTATCTTCCCATTTAAAAACACTAAGTTGGGTTATGCTTCACCTTATACAGGGGTAAAAAAAATGTCTGCCACAATCTAGCTCATACGAAATCTCAATCGAGGTCTTTTTCCATTTTTCAAAAATATTATTTCCTAAATTTCTAGCGAATTTGTTCCAGTTAAAGTTCCCACCTTGTATACTAAATTTTCCCTCAAATTAAATTTCTCCTATCACCAAATTCAAACCTAATCTCCATTTTCTTTTTAAGAGGATAGATTTTTTTTCTTTTCCAAAACGCTATTTTATAGTCAACAAATTATAATATAGTAATCTTGAATATGCAGGGTGTCCCACCGGGAACCTAATCGATATATATATAGAAAACTATACATAGGAAAATTTTGAAAACTTGACAGTATGCTGATGCTGATGAGGGCGAGCGGGCTCAAATATTTTCATAATGGTGGCACTTCCGGTTATACCGGAAGTAAGTGTTAACTTGCTTATTTTAAATGGGACACCCTATATATTATTACATTTTTGCATTTTACGCAAGATTCTAGGCAGATTTTGTATCCCATGTCCTATACCTGTGTCTAAACGTTTTTGACATATTTGAATTTTTATGTCAAAAATGACGTTTGCAAGCCTTAGAATAATTATCAATTTTTTCTATAAATAACCCTTATTTAGTTAATTTAAGTGGGATTCCTTGTTATAAAGGACCTACTTTAATAGATTTTGTGTAATATTTTAATAACTATCAATACAGGGTGTTCAAAAAATAAGATTAAAAATGAAATTAAAAAAACTGCAAATACTCTAGATTTTTAAATAGAAACACGCAAATTTTATAATTATTTCTTATTTAGCATTAAAAATAAGGGTAAGTTTGTGTAAGGTTGCATATCCCAAACATTTTTAGTTTTCGAAATATTGCCAACTTAGTATTTTTATATGGCGATCTTGCAGCAGATTTTAGGTTCAGTTGCTCCTAGTTGGCTATGACGGCATTGAAGCTGTCACTTGCCATTTGACAATAATAAATAACCATGCCGGGATGCTTAAATTGTACATAGCCAACTAGGAGTAACTGAACTTAAAATCTGCTGCAAGATCGCCATATAAAAAATAAAGCTATTCCCGATGGGATAACCTGTATTTGCAATATTTCAAACCGTATAGAATGGGGTTGCTCTTATTCTAAAATAACAGTAATATTGAATACATTTTTCTATAAACCTATTAATCGTTTTATTGATATGCAAATAGGGTTAAGGTTCGGATTGATTATAAAATAATGAATACCTGTCTCAATGTTTCAATTGATTACTGCCCGGTAATCATAATTTTGCCATCAGTATTAAGCCGAACTTGTGCAGCAGGTTGTTACTAATTATAGTCTAAATGATTCTGTAGCATTGTGAGAATACTGGAAAAATACGAATATCTAATTTTCCACTCGCGCCTTGCATTTGTAACGTTTACACAAAAATGACTAATGCTATCAAATTTATGAGTATTAAGTATGAGATAATGTGAATATGTCTAAAAAACACTCTCCAAGTTAAAAAAATAAAAATATTTTATCATTTATATGGTAGCATGAAGTTCGCCCTCCGCCCCTTGATTACTCGGGAATAGGTTGAGATATATTATTCAAATTCGATATACGTAAATAATAAGTAAAGTACTTACCGTTAAACTACAAGTCATTGTTTTAATATTTAAGATGACGGAGATCCGCCATATTTTTAAATAGAAAGGAAGGTCCAGTGATACCTCATTTTAAAGGTCTTTTTACCAGCGGCGTCAGTGGGGGCCAGGGTGGGCTCTGGCCCACCCTAGAAACATGAGTGCCCACCCTGGTGCCCCCTCAAAATTGATGGATTCGGTTTTATAATAGAATTTCCGGGGGGAAAGGGGGACTTGGCTATGAAAGCTTTGATGAGAAAAGAGTAGTGTTGTACCGGGTGATTCATTAAGGGTGACGAGCGGCCATATCTTGGAAACTACTGGGCATAGAAATTCAGAAAAAAAAAATTATAACTAAAGTGACGATGAGAAAATCCTGAAAATATTTTCCGCATTTTGCCGCAAGAGGGCGTAATTGAAAAGTAAATTATAAAAGTTTACATATCTCAGAAATTTCCACATTAAGGTATATCTTTGATAACACCATTAAAAAGCTTAGATAATTATGCATTATTTTGGTCCTATGCTCATTGGCGTACCGACCTTAATAAGAGGGGGGGGGGGGGGGAAGCTGTTAAAAGTGTAATCAGTTAAATCGCTGTAACTTATAAACGACTTATCCGATTTTAGCAAACTAAAGACTGTTTGGAAGAGAAATGTATGCACTTTCACCAATGGTTTTTAGTTGTACATAATAAATCTCAAAAAATAATGCTAGAGGGCGCCATTTGTAATAACACATTTTTTAATTTAACTCCGAAAAAATAAATCATACGGTATAATTATGATACAATAATCGAAAAGTAGATAAAATTTGCTTGAAAAAATATTAAAACTGCAGCTCGATATCTTCGTTCGTTTCAGCGTTATTGCGAATACAATAATTTTTAAAATTTTAAATAAAGAATATTTTTAGAAAAAAAGTGGGACGCCACTGATATTTTTTCATGTGGATATTATTTCGGATTAGCCTGGTCAATTCTGCATAAAAATTGGCTCTTGCGTTTTTCTCCTCAGGCACACCGTTCTTTATTAAATTTAATTAAATTAAATTAGCTCTACTATTTATTATTTTTATTAATATTGATAATGAAAAATATTGTTTTATAAAAATTGTTGGAAATGACCACCATGTCTAATTTAATTTAATAATTTTAATTAAGAACGGTGTGCCTGAGGAGAAAAACGCAAGAGAACATTTTTATGCAGAATTGACCAGGCTAATCCGAAATAATATCCACCTGAAAAAATATCAGTGGCGTCCCACTTTTGTTCTAAAATATATTCTTTATTTAAAATTTTAAAAATTATTCTAATCGCGATAACGCTGAAACGAACGGAGATATTGAGCTGCAGTTTTAATATTTTTTCTAGAAAATTTGATCTACTTTTCGATTATGGTATCATAATTATATCGTATGATTTATTTTTTCGGAGTTAAATCAAAAAATGTGTTATTATTACAAATTGCGCCCTCTAGCATTTTTTTGAGAACTATTATGGACAACTAAACACGATTGGTGAAAATGCATACATTTCTCTTCCAAACAGTCTTTAGTTTGCTAAAATCGGATAAGTCGTTTATAAGTTACAGCGATTTAACTGATTACACTTTCTTATTAAAGTCTTAAAAAAATTTACTTTTCAATTACGCCCTCTTGCGGCAACATGCCGAACTTAAAAATTATTTCCAGGATTTTATAATGGCCACTTAAGTTATAATTTTTTTTCCTGAATGTCTATGCCCAGTAGTTTCCGAGATATGGCCGCTCGTCACCCTTAATGGATTACCCCATAGGTATATTATGGCGAAGAGATCGATGACTTTTTTTTTTAAGACGTCAGTGTTTGAACAAGAGGGATGTTTAGTGTCGTTTGCCTTGCTTATAGCGTTATAAAGCGTGGAGGAGGCGGCAAACTTTTTTTTTTTAGAAGTCACTTTTGATTTGGGTAGTGCCCACTTGTGCCCACCCATCCCAAAAAATCTTGGCGCCGCCACTGCTTTTTACGCTTAATTTAACTCTGTGATTTGAATATTAAAAAATGTGCCGTTTGAAAATGGTTATCCGGAAACGGGATCTTTCATTATTTTCTGTGATTATCTTTGTGATTAAGTGTTGTGTGTTTTTTATTTAAAAAAAAACTATTTAGGATAATTTAGGTGTCTTGTACTAGGTATAGTGGCTCTTTTATTTTCGTGTAATTTATAATCCTCCTCGACCAGCCCTGTTCATGATCCATGAATTGATGTGAACTGTGCAAATTCTGTTTCCCGCTTTAGTACGTTATACACAAGTTTTGAATATGCCATTAACAATTTACTGATGGTATTTATGTGCTAGATTCCAGATTTCAATATTAAATGATCTTACCTTCTGCATAAAATATAACTGAATGCTTAGTCATATCTTAAACACCACATATATATATACAAACAAACAGACAGACATAGAAACATAAACCCTAACACGTAATATTCTCTAATTTGTATGGGAAATTGATGATTTTTACATTCTTAAAGAATATATTTATTTTCATTGTGCCGGTTGTTTAGCAGCCTAAAATTTATCTTTTTAACCATGTCAATCAATACAGTTACACTCTTAAAAATGACTTGGTATTTGGTACTAATTTTTATTTGTTCTCGTGTTTACGTTACCAAAAATAAATATTTTTAGTTAGAAAAACAAAAAAGATTTTTTTCTTGGTTATATTTACCAAAAAATTATGCCATCAGAACAAAGAAAATATCTTGTTTCCATATTAGTTGGCAGAAATAAAATATTTTGTTTAGCTGAATTTTACTCTGTATATAATATCTTATTTAAATGTTACATCAAGGTTCCTACAAACTTGTATTTATCAATTAAGCTTGTTGTAACACATTATGAATTTGTAGTCCCTATCATTTTGTTAATTTTGATTAAGATACATTCTTAGTTACCAGAACTAACTTTTCTTTTTAAATAATATTATTCTTCAAATTTATAACTAACGGCATCAACAGAGACTTGACTCCCTTGCCCGGTGGGTGACATGTGACATCATTCTAGCCAGAACTGTTAGGATGTTATGTTTATGTTAGGGTTCTATTGCGGTTCCGTGTCCATTTTCTCGTGTTTTTAAGGCAATAATTGGCCATTTTCATGGCCGAGCCCGTTTGTAAAATGGATGTGACAATATTTGGCGTAATTTATTTGTGTTTATTGTCTTTCTTGTGTGCGTTCTTATTGGCAGAAGGGAGTTAAATCATAAGTAAGTAAAAATTTTATTTTTTCTCGTTGTAGTTGTACATTAGAAAGTTTAAATGAGATTTTTATAAAGCATGGCAAGGTGACCCGATGAGAAATAACTTAAAAATATTTTTTTTTGTTCTTGTTCTATAAGCAATAGAACAACCCAAAAGGTTGAGTAAAATAAGTTAAAAATCTAGTGTTTCTGTTGTGTATTGCATAAGTATGTATTATAAAGAACAGGAGAGAACAAGGACATTGGAAATAATTTTTTTTAAGGAAACCATAATATCCCTGATAATTTATTCCAATTAGTTTACGCATACCTAATAGAGTAGTAATACCAAGGCATTTTTTATTTAAATGGGGACCTAGGAAGGAATATTTTTCGTTACTAAGTATAAATAATTACATAAGACAGTATTTTTAGAAATGAAACAGACTTTTTTTAAAGTTATTTCTATCAAATCAACTTGCTAATTTTGTCATGCGTTATAAGCAGTTCATTCAAACTTTCTAATGTGCAACTGCAATGACAAAAATATAAAATTTTTACTTATTTATGATTCAACTTCTTTCTTACAATTAGAAAGTGCAGAAAAAAGATAATAAACGCAATGTTGTGACTACATACGTAATTGTTACTCTATGAAAATTTCAAGTTTGGCCCAAATAAATGATTGCTTTGGCAATATTTGTAGATTGCATCATTAATAAACATAATATTGCCTTGAAAAAAAATTTTCAATTTTCCATATTTACACATTAGTTGTGACAACTAATTTTAAAAGCGGGAGTACAAACTAATTTTTGGGTTGAGTCCGATTTCACGAAAATAAATAGTTGTCAGAACCAAATTTTAGTAATCCATACCATGTTATTTTTAAAAGTATAAGCAGCCCTCAAAGCACTAATGTGCAACAAGTTGACTTCAAGACTGGTATGAGAATGTCCGGAGGAACTGGAGGCCCTGGCAAAAGTTAACAAAGTAATACTGCAGTGGGAACCAGAATACGAAGGTATTACAGCCGATGAATTCGCAAATAAAGGTTGAGAAAATATATTCATTGGTCCAGAATCGGTATTCGGAGTCCCAAGGTGCACAGCACGAATTACCGTAAAGCGACGAATCAGAGATTAACACAAAATTTACTGGAACCTACAGACAGTGAATATATCATATCAAATGTTTCAATGGGGATCCAGACCCGAGACTAACAAAACAGCTGCTTCAAGCGAACATAAATCAGCTGAGAACTGTTACAGGAATTCTCACAGGACATATGGCTGTCAAGAATCATCTGTACCAACTGCAACAATTGTACAATGTAGAGCTTAACTGCAGATTATGCGGACAAATCAGAGAAATAGTACAGCACATAGTTTGCCATTGCAAATCACTAGATCGGAAGAGGCAAAATACTCCTGCAACCAAAATTTGAACCAGAGGACATCCCAACCCTCCCCCCAGTTGACCTACACAAACTAGTGCAAGGAACTGGAATCACTGAGTGGGTGTGAAACTTAAACAAGGTGAGCACATCAATGGGCCAAACCTGGCCTAAGTGTATCAGTGGATTGGTAAAGAAAAACATTTTAATCAATAAAAACATTTTTCTTTGTTAATTAAAATTCTTAATAAGATTGGACTAAACTTAATAATAATTCAAATTAGTCCTCTGGATTTATTAAGAGTATACTTTAACTGATATCTGAACAATACCAATAATTTTGCAATCAACTCAAAGCCAAGTCAAAACGAACGTCGGCGTCGTTAAATATTAATGACAGTATCGGTGCAACTGTAACAAAGCTTTGTACTTGGAATGGTAAAATATTTTTAAAATCAGAACAATATTTATTGTAACTTGAAGAAATAATATTCATAATTAAAGTGGAGTGGATATTTAAAAGGCAAGAAATTAGAACTCAAAGTCTTTCTTCACTGTTGTATTAATAAAAAACTTATTTTAAAATAAAAATTCTTTACCTGTTTCGAATGCAGAAGCATTCATCTTCAGAAGAACAAATGAAATTAAGAAGAAATTGGGAAATTCCGTCCAGTTCGGCTCAATGACGGTGTCCGCTATACGCGTAGGTAAATTTTGTGCATTAAATTATTTATGATAACTAACCAAAAAAAAGAAGATAATTTAATAAAGAAGGAACTATTACCTATAGCATATTTACACCAACATCGTTTTATGAAATATGCCGTGGAAGATATAGCTGAAAACATAGTGTAACTGTGCTGCGCACACCGCCATATCATTGCGAACTAAATCCTATAGAACTTATAATGGCGCAAGTAAAAGGATTTGTAGCAAAACACAATACGACGTTTAAAATGAAAGACGTTAAGCTACTGTTTGATCAAGCCATTAAGTAAGTGACACCAGAGAACTGACGAAAAGTAGTCCATCATGTCATTAAAGAAGAGGAGAAAATGTGGGATCTTAATCACCTGATCAATCGGACCGCCACGTCTACCCGTTAATTATAACGTTAAGAGGAGATGGCAGTTCCTCAGATGACGAAGAATAATACGATTTTTTATTATTTAATGTTTTTATAATGTATTTTGTATTTCTTTTTATAATGTTTAATAAAAAATAGGTGTATCTAATACTATGTACATAATGCACGCCTTTGTCACATCATTTTTAGTGTTTGTGAAGGCATAACAATAGGCAAAACCCATTAATTGACCCATACCCGGGTGGTACTACTTGCACTTGATAAAAATAAAAAATTTTGCAATGCCAAATTATGAAAGTGGCTTAAATATTCGTTGGGTCACTCTGTAGTCCCTTTGCATACCTAATAAGCTTTTATTACGCTACACCTGTTTGAAATAGACTATATCAAACCCACATTAAAAAATTGCCTTTTTTGACATTTCTTCGATTTTAACTGGACCTCGGTTTATATCATAGATGTTTTTTTGCCCAATTTTTTAAAGGCGATATAAACCGAGGACCAGTATAAATTAAGGAAATGGCAAAAATGCTAATTTTATAATGTGGGATTGACAGCAAAGTTCTAGTTAAAAATTTTAGCTGGTCATAAATTAATAACATAACAAGTTATGACCAGGTTGATTACGATGATTTACGATTTTAGAATAATTATTCTTCGATTTAAACTTAGGTTTAAGAGGTATTCGATTTAAACGTAGGTTTAAGAGGACCAAGGACTTTATAAAATTGGGCCTGATAGGCTCAAAGTTTTAAACTCTGGATAGCAAAATTCATTTTCTAAAAATAATTTTTTTGTTCGCTTTTCTTTAAAGAACCATTTTCTTTTCTTTTTAAAAATATAAATCCTTTTTAAAAGTGTCTAATTTTCTTTTGTTTTCCAGCGTAAATTGCGCTGATTTTTCTTTTTCGCTTTTTGTATTTATCTCGGAAAACCGCAGATGATCCCCTTTAGGATTAATTATACTCTACTGTTTTAACAGCATTAAATTCCAAAAATACAATATGAATTTGCTAAAATGCCGGCTCATTTTTTCGGTTTAATGCAAATGGTTGGCGATATAAAAAATATGAATTGAATAAAATTTTAATCTTCCTCTATCTGTTTGATAAAATGTCCTTTTTAATTTAAATATGCAAACTTCGGAAAAATATGCTTTCATTACAAGAGGCGCATGCGATTAACCCTGTTTTAATTATTGTATGATGAAAATAATAGCCCTTTTCCTTTGTTTATTTTTTTTACTGCGAATAAAAAAAGCTCTTATGATTAGAATTTAACAGAAAATAACCTTCTTAAGATAAGTCTATAGTGTATAGGTCTATGAATATTCGGGCTAAATGCAAATAATGAGCTGATTATTTTGAGTACATTTTTATATACAGGGTGTATCATAATTAATGGTACATAGCAGTGGCGGCTTGTGATAGTCGATACAGGTGGGGCCAAAATATAAAGTCAAAAATCTTTGATGAGAGTACAGGGTGTTACATTCGATACATTGACATTGCTATCTCGGTTACTATAAGAGATATAAATTTGGTTAAATGGAGGCAAAGTTGTACATTTTAATGATGAATTATTTTGTTAAAAAAATCCGATGACTTCCGGAGCATCCGAAAAAAAAAAAAGAAAAAATTAATTTGTGTTTTTATTGTCTTTACGACAAGATATTAATTTTTTGGACAAACCAAGAGCACTTATTTAAGACAATTTTATATGCTCTTCAAAAAAATAATCTTATATTTCAGATACGACGTTCGTTTTTTAGATATATCAACTCATTTTTTTCAAATTGGGACCTGAATTTTTTTAAAATTATTAAGTAGGTTTTGACCTCTTAAAATTATTGTCTTGTAAAATACTTGAGAAAGTGCCCTTGGTTTTTAAAAATAATAAGTACCTACTTTTGTCATTAAAAATAAAAACAAGTTTTTCGTACATTTTTTCGGATATCTCTGGAAACCATCGAAATTTGATTAAATTTCTTTTTAACAAATTGTTTAGCCTTAAAATATGCAACTTTGCCTCCATTTACCAAACTCTCTATCTCTTGTAGTTAACGAGATAGCAATGCTAGTGCATCGAATTGTACAACCCTGTATATAAAAAAAATCGAAAAACTTACCGACTAATTAAATGGAGCATTTGCAATAAAAACAAAAAATGTTCACAAAACACTCAAATTATCATATGAGAAAACTCTATAGGTACTTATAATAATCCACCGAACCTAACCTATAAGAATAATTTATGTTAAACAGTAAAAACTGTTTAAATTAAAACTATTTTAAAATTAATATCTCGACAGGGCAAACCGTATTCAAAACAGCTGCCATCTAGTATCAAGTAGTGGTAACAACGACGAAGGCCTAATCCGATTGGAACGACAAAATAAAGCACGTGTAAATCCTACAATCTCGGACGGATCTAAGGATCTGGCCCGCCACAAAATTTCTGAATTCCTTATGCGTCAGTAAGAGAGAGCGATATATTATTATCTCTTTCGTAAGCGATGAACCTTCGATGAACAGCATGACCACACATAGAAATCGCCGGCGTTGGGTAGCGCGAAGGAATTTTCGCGGCGTCGGGGAGTTTTTGCACCGTTAGGCGTTATCAGACATTAAATGAATGCAACGTCTTGAATTTTAAATTATTCACAGTTACAAAAAGAATGAAACGTAAAGATGCAAAGCAATGATTATGAGTTTGAGTAAAAAAATGGCTTGGTGTACAGGTAGGTAGGGCCATGGCACTGTGGCCCTACTGTACGAGCCGCCACTGGTACACAGTAAAACTGCAGTTTTCTTGGATAAAAATAATTTGGCCAAACTTAGCTCAGTTGAGACATACTATGCTCTGGTGTAATAATCTTTGGGCGTCCACCATTATTACGTTTGAGACGCAACGATCCTGTTTCTCTGAGTCTGTAGTAAAGGTTTCTAAAAAGTTTAAAATTTGGCTGCCTTTGATTTGAATACATTTCCAAATATCGTCGATGCTGCTCTGCATCTTTTGTTGTGCGTACAAGCATAACATGTCTTGTATTTCTTAGTTAGAAAATAAGTTACTATATCGCGGCAGTGTAAACTTAACTTTTAATAACAATTTTTTTAAAAACGCCCACATTCTGACAACTCACAAGAGAGTTTTAAAGCGCTCTTATTGCATTTGTTTTCTCAAAGCCTATTTAAAAAAATTGTACACTTGTCTTGCAAATTAAAATTTAAGCGGATGCATTGGAAATTGTAAATTTAAAAATATCTAAAACGGTAGAATTGATAATAAAATTGATACTTTTAATCATAAATACACTAAGACGCAAAAAACTTACACTTGTTTTTGTACACTCAGAGTGTTGCAGAGAGCTCCCTTTACAATCAACATTCTTAACAAATTAATTTTCCTCGCCTAAAAAAAAACCCAATCACAAAATTTTATGTAAAGAAATTTGTTAAAAAAGGAAAATCAAAGAAAAAATATCCCTTTGGACACCCTGTATCTCGGTTTACAATAACTTTTGAACTAAGCTAAGTTAGGCCAAATTGTATTCAAGAAATCTGCAGTTTTACAGTGTACCAGTAATTATAATACACCCTGTATTTTGTATTTATAGAACAAAATCAAAATTTTTTTAAAAAAATACAAGATCTGCGGAGATGATAAATTAATTAGTCGTTTTTTAGTGTTATGTGCCACACGAAAGATAAATATAAATTTAATAAAAAAAATTTAATAAACTAATGCAATTTAGTAAATGTATATTGCGATGAAAATTCCACACATGTAATTTTTAACCAATCAAAACGTGTATTTTTGACAGATTACCATGACAACGAATGAATTTTAGTGGACATTTTTTCCTCGTTGGTACCCAACAGCGAATTATACTGGAAATTTTTTGACGTTTATAATTTTTTTGAAAATCTGGTTCTAATTTATATGATAATTTTGATACATTTTAATTACAAAGCTAAGATGTTTTCTATATTCTTTGGACACCTCCTTTCTTCTTAATGGCGAATATGCAGGACTTGGAATTTAATGAATTAAATATGTCTATGTCTAATGAAATATATATTAGACACTATTCTATTCACCTTTTTTCCATTTAACACTTTGAATTTTGATAGTTTAGATGCAAATATTCGTGAACAATTCGAAACAAATTTTCTTTCTTCAAGTAAGAGCCACAATCCTCTATTAATGCGGGAAATAAGTCATCGCACGATGATTGATCATTACATCAGACAATTTCACGCATATTTTGCATATACTTAGTATGATTTTCAAACCGATTCATTTTCAAAACAACAAATTTTGTTGGTTTTACTGGCTGCACAATATTCTTTATTACAACAAAACGCGAGTTTTTCCGATGTTTTAACCTGTCAAAATACACACGGCACTTTTGAGCTACTACAATCAGTAGAAATTCGCAGGTGTCAACTGCGTCAACTGCGTAATCTCCTGGCGTATATTTTTTTTGCTTTCTTGACGGAAGCAAAACATTTTTTTACGTCGTGCCGCTTGACAGCTTAAAAACTGAAATAATTTTTAGGTTAGGGTTTCACTTAGTTGCCATGGTAACTAAATAATTAAGTCGACTAAACCTTTTATTTTTTGCTGGTACTTAATGAAGACAAAAATTGACGTTGTTGGAAATCGAAAAATAAATTTAAATTATTTAAATACAATTTGGTGTGGAATTTTCTTACCGAATACCACACGAGGTCAAATTAAATCCGGAAATTTTTTCTCGCTCAAAATAATTTGACCTCTAGTGATATTATAAGTGATAATTATTTTAAAAAAATTTCATTCGTCTCTATCGTTGGCTACTTGGTCCTGTTCTAATTCTTGCGCTGTCAAATGTGGATTTTCTCATTGACCGCATACAAATCTCCTCCTCTACTAGAAGTTATTGTTAGTAACTCCCCCTGCCTGGTATATATAATTGTTGGTATTATATTATGAAAATCTGTCACTTTGAAAAGGCATGGGGATTTTTTCTACTGAAAAGAATCGGTTTACATATTGCACGATTCTGTAGCCTAATGTAATGATCCTTTGGAACTTTTAATAAAAATTAGCTAACCAGCACTTTTGACGGTAACATACATGACATTGGCAGAAATAATTTTATCACACACAGAGCGGCTCGATTAGCTTAGTTCTTGATTTTATAATCAGGCAACTTTAATTGTGCTTAAAAATTGCTCGCCATTATTTTAGAGTCAAAGTAGCTGCTTAGTTAACTATTCATAAAAAATCTTTATGCAAGCCAATACTAGTGTGATTATAATAATAATCTCGACTTATTCATTCATTTCTTGAGTCTTATATCCTAGTTAATGAAACGGAAAAATCGTGGAATCTGCAAGCCTTCAAAATCTGTTTTATAAAATTATTTGTATGAAATTATGCAACTTTGCCGCCATTTGATCTTCAATGTATTTCCTATCACAAAGATAAATAATAAAGGTGTTATTATTGACGTCAAAACGTTACTATTTGATTAAAGAAGGATTGCATTAAAATGTTATTATACGCATGGTCCATGAAACTGCATTAAAAATCCAGGTCTGAAAAAAACTGGTTATGGTACCCAAATGACGACGTTATAATTAATTTCTAATGACAATAAGTTATAGAAAATAAAAAGTGGACATTAAAATTAATTTGTTACTATATCTTTAAATAATGCTAGAAAAAATAAAAACCAAATCAAAAATCTTCGTTTTTTTTTTAAATATCTTAGGAAGTGGGTACTAACTCTGAATTTTCCAAATTTGTCGACATCTTGTTAGTCGTCTAATCGCGCAACTTTGCCCGAATTTCCCTTTCACGGTAACTCTTACTGATTTATTCGTCTCAATGGTAAGCTTCGAATATGTAACACCCTGTAGAGTGTGCTTAATGCATATATTATGTATACAAAGAATTCATTTATTCATAAAATAATTATAATAACAGCACAACAAGCGTAAACTTAATATATAGGAATAGTAGAATAACACCAAACAAATGTTTCTTCGGTGTTTAAACGTAATAGTGCTAATTTTTTCTGGCTGCTTCTGGTATTTAACTCGAAAACCAGCCAATGACATCCCTTAGAATTAATTACATTTTACTCTTTTAACAGAATTAAATTCTCAAAATACAATATAAATTTGTTAGACAACGGGATCTGTTTTTCGGTTAAATGTGATTTGTCGGAGCATAAAAAATATGAATTGAATTAAAATTTAATATTTTTTAGTATTTCATGTTTAAATATACAATTTCATTTAAAAAATATTTACAGATTGTAATTTGCGTTATGTTGCTAATGCCAATAAACTTAGTACTTATACAGGGTGATTCCTAAGTTGATACTTCTTTTTAGCTGTGTATAGAAGGCATTAAAATAAACAACATTTTCAAATACCTTTTTTCAAAAAATTTAAGAATAGGCGAAATACAAAATTAAAAAATCTATCTGCGGGCCTGGTCATCAAAACGTAGCCTGATTTATGTCGTTTGTCTTATCTCTTATTAGTCATGCAATTTGTTGATCAGTTTGTTATTTGGCAATCCGCTGCGGTGTGTTTTTCTTAAGCAAGTTAATTTTAAATTGGTTACATGTGAAAATGGTAAAATTTGAAAAGAATGAACTAATAGATATGATGCTAATTTACGGTGAGTGTCGTCAAAGTGCGGCTGCTGTTTCGAGATTATACGCAGAACGCTTTCCCTTGCGGGCTCATACTACACCCAGAAGTTTTCTTAATGTTATTCAACGGGCAAGTTAGGCAGAACCGTATTTGATCCTGAGTGTAATAAAATAATGTAAGTACCTTATTTTTGAGTTTTTTCAAAAAAGGTATTTGAAAATGTTGTTTATTTTAAAGCCTTTTATACACGGCTAAAAAAGTAGTATCAACTTAGGACTCATCATGTATTTATGGTTTTAAATTAGAATTAACCCAACTAGCAAAGCTTTAAAATAAACAAATTATTTTAGTATTGAATATCGTTGTTTTCAGTGGATCCGAACGCGCTCAAATTTTCCATGTTAAATTGCGGTTTCTTTTAACCGAGTTACAAAAAAATCTAAGCTAGATTTTGAATTTCTGTTTTCACTAATGGGAAGGTGGATGTGAGAAAGTTATTTTAACGCAGAAAAAAATCTAGGAAAAAATATTAGCCAATGTAAAACAAAAAAAAAATTACTTAAGATCATTGATGTTGTAAAAAATAGTGGGAATTATTGTTTTTTAATAAAAATAACTTTCTGAGATTCTCCAATATCTGTAGAGTCTAAATTTAAAAAGTGTTTAAACATCCGTCAATAAACATGGACAGGATTTGGTTCAATAAAATGGAATGTTTTTAATATATACTGGTGATTCCTAAGTTGAGACTTATTTTTTAGCTGTGTATAGAAGGCATTAAAATAAACAACTTTTTCAAATACCTTTTTTTTTAAACTCAAAAATAAGGTACATACTTACATTCATTTATTACACTATAGATCAAATACGGTCCTGCCTAACTTGTCCATTGAATAATATTAAGAAAGCTTCTATGTGTGATGAGCCCGCTAGGGAAAGCGTTCTGTGCATAATCTTGAAACAGCAACCGCACTTTGACGACACTTATCGTAAATTAGCACCATATTGACTTGTTTATTGTTTTCAAATTTTACCATTTTCACGTGTCATCAATTTAAAATTCACTTGCTTCAGGAAAACACACCGCAGCTGATTGCCAAATAAATAACTGACGACCGACCCGTAAATTGCATAACTAATCAGATAAAAACAACATAAAGTATAGCAGGCTACGTTTTGATGACCAGGTCCGCACTTGGATTTTGTACTTCTGTATCTCAACGATTTTTAGTTTTTTTAAAAAAAGGTATTTGAAAATGTTGTTTATTTTAATGTCTTCTATACACAGCTAAAAAGATGTATCAACTTAGGAAACACCCTGTATAGATACATATAATTTCGCATGGAATATCTTTAGAGAAGAATTTTTGGAATTTTTATTGTCCAGATCCTTTGTAGCGCATATCGTTATGATAGTTTCGTTCGTTTATTGGCTGTAATAACTTATATTATAGAACAAATGATTCTTGCTTGTTGATGAGTTTTATAAAAGTATTATAATATGATATACAACCTGACAAAATAGTTGCATAAACGTTTTTTATTGAGGTTATATAAGGAACATTCAGGATAAAATCAAGAAAACTGCTATTACTACAAATTGCGCCTTATAACATTTTTATTAGAAACTATCGTGTACTAGCGGATACGACAATTGAAAGTACTTACCTTTCTCTTCCAAACAAGTTTCATTTACTCAAATCGGATGAGTCGTTTAGAAGTTACAGCAATTTAAATGCTTACACTTTTAACTAACATTCTTATCAAGATCGGTACGCCAAGGAGCCTTAGACCAAAATGATGGAGAATCATCTAACCTTTCTAGTCATGTTATAAAAGGTATTTTTTTTCGAAAAAATTTAGAATATTAATATTTAATTTTATATTGTACAAAATGTGGAACTTAAAAGTTATCCCAAATTTACGCCAAATTCGCCCTTGTGTTTGTAAAAGGGGAATGCGTTAAAAAACGTATTTACTAAATATTATTTCCAACGGTGTTGTAAACATACGTAAATGACGCCGCTGAAAATATAATGCAAATAGGCATACAAAAATAACTTACCATTGAATTAACCTCTTTTAAGACTTTAGGTAAAGGTAGTTCCATTGGGTCCATGGTTATTTACAGGGTCTGCGATTGTCGGACGATATTGTGAATGCTTTGGAATAGCTCTCTCAAACCTAAAAGACAGTTATGTATAAACATTTAGGTCTCTTTAAATACTAATTTTTAACATTATAAAACTAATAACTAATATGTACTTAGTTTGTTATTAACCACGATTTAGACAGCTATCATTATTACCCGCGCGTCGAGTTTAAATCACGACGATCGAAGCAACGTGGGATTTAAGACACGGGGGCTGTAATAGTATAGCAGTGGCGGCTCGCGGTCTTAAAAAATGGTAAAGAGCTAGGTATAGTGCGGGTACTTAAACAAACATTGACTTAAAACCCGTGTAACAAAACGTCTCTCTTATCCTCATCTGTCCAACGACTGAATGGAGTTTCCAACAAATTACAAACTATGTCATTAATTGGGTTCATTTTTAACACACACAACTAAGTAGGTACGTACACTACTGAATTAACTAAAAAATAAAAACAAAACTTTTTAATCACACAGTAAATCACGTAAAAACGATATCCATAACCGTAAGTTTGGCGAAGCCTCTTCTTCTTCTACTTCGTTTGGGTGGCCTTAGTGGTAAAACTATCCAGCCAACAGGTTAGGCGAACCAATGCTAAAACAATGGTGCATACGACTGATCTATTTTTAAATTGCCCTTCATTAAAATGCAAATTGTTATAGGCTGTTTGCGTGACTGACGTCACGTAACCATAGCAACGGTAAATATCAAAGCCATGTTGGGCTTTGGGTCTTCACTTGCTTTGAGCTAACGGACACTGTCGGCTGGGGCGCGCCAAAATGCACGAGTGTTTATAAGTATTGTCCATTGGAGTTAACCGTGGCCCTATTATGCATAGCTACATTCGGATTAAATTAATATTATTAATTCGAACATAAATATTTTTTAAGGGCTAAAATGGTAGCTGTATTGGTACATTAACATTTAATATTGTAAAAAAACTTAAGTCCTGGTTTTATTTCTTTTGGTGAAGAGTCCCTTCACCTTCTTCATCTGACGAGCCGCCACTGTAGTATAGCTGTCTAAACCATGGTTAATATAACTATTCTTTTTTTGCTACTAACACAAAATATTTATTTTTGCAGTAATAATAATAATAATAATAATACAAACATTTAGGTATCTATTTACAAAATTGCTTCTGTAGTTTGTTTAAATCAAGTTACCTGTATTTTAAAATTGGCAAGATAATTTGTTCTTGTCTTTGTTGATGTCAAATTGAAATTAGGTTAGATCGCGATGGTTGGGTTATTCATCAAAATATCAGTGTAGTTTTTTTTTTTAATTATTGAAAGGACAAAGTCCGTTTTTAATTAATGTATCGTGATATGTAATAACTTATTTACCAGCTTCCCCCACCCTTATTATTGTAGACACAAAAAATATTTAGGATCGAACTGCGGCAAGAATGGATAGGCTTTCCATTCCCTATATCAAAACAGTAAGGCTATTTTTACAATAACTTGCATTTTGTATTTTGTCCCATCAGTTGCGACCTCTAGCGGCAATCGTACAACTTTAAAAATAATTTCTAGTATTTTCTTTTTGCAGGTTAGGTTTACTTATAAAATAAATTTTCCCGAAAATTTGTTATTAATACTTTCCGAGATACAGTCGCTGGTCGACTTAAGCGGGGCACCCAGTATATGAATCACCTTAATTTAATCTAAGAAATCAAAAATATGTATATTTATTTATTCAATCTTTGACGAATTGATTGAGTAAAAAAATCAAATGCCTAAGTTTAAAAAATGTGACTGAAATTCAGGGTCGCGACGATTTAAATCAAATGATTTAAACTAAATCATGATTTAAATCAACGGAATTTTAATCGTAATTTAAATCAAATTATAAATTGCTGTAAAAACAAGTCGCTGAAGCAAATAACTTATCAGGAAATTTAAAAAAAAATAGGAAAACAGTTTATTTAAAACGAAGTGTTTAGATACATTATGTAATTGTAAAAACATAACTAATCGTCATCAGTCCAGCGTAAAAAATATTCATAAATTACGCTGCCGAAAATTTTCATGTCAATAAAAGTTATTTTGTATGTCGCCGAGGAGATTTTCTAACTGTAAATCTAGACAACAAATAATTTTCACAAAATAAAGCTAATTGACTATTTTGTGATAATTTTGGGCGAATAGAGACAAAATAATGAAAATAAGTGATTTTAAAGTTCATTGTTGCCATATTTAAGGAAAAAATCAGTATAAATTTATAAAAATCAAAAAAATCACGATTTATTTGAAAAATTGTGATTTATTGCAACCGTGCTGAACTTCAATACAGACGAAATTGTGAAACATTATTTCAATAAAAAGTAATTTTGGAAGATTTTCACTGCAACCAACAAACACAAACCTTAAAAAGTGTCTTTACTTAAGGTTAATTAAAAAAAATATTTAAAAAAATGTCTTTAGTTGGTATACTTACTAGTTGATTAGGAAATAATTTATTTAACATTATGGTGGAGGCGTAGAAGATGCTATTGATATTTGGAAGAAAACATTTTCCATTGGATCGTTTTTAGGAAGGTTGCAAGGCATACATATTATATTGCATCGTATTAAAACTTACCTCAATGAGGAATAAATCCCAGTTATCGCCCAATATTTAAGGTAAAAGTGTTTAAGTGCTCCAGGGCCGTAGCCAGACTCGAACGTTAGGAAGGGCAAACCAATTTTTTGGAATGGCGAATTATATTTAAAAGAAAATTATTAGTACAAATAAGAAAAGCGCAAAAAATTTTCGAGGCCACGCCCAAATTCGTAAAGAATTCATCCAACCAGAGCAATCTGGAGTGGACACCAGTGGCGTAACTAGAAACTATGCTCCGGGGGGGGGGGGGTCAGTGGGCGTAAGTAGGAGATTTTTCTGGAGGTAGGGACAGTCAGGACTACAAGTATCCCATGACAATGTACCTAGTAAAGAAGGTGGGAAAGCGCCGCAGGCGAAAAATCTTTGGGGCCGCGCCCAAAGTTCGTTTAAAATTTACCTACTACTATCAAATTTCAAAAATTAAATTATTACGTTTTGCCCTCCGGATGGTTGGATTAAATTTGTTTTTTGTAAATGTTATTTTTTACTTGTTTTTGATATTCCAAAAAAAACATTTTTTATATTTGTGAAAATATGAATATTGGTCAATACAAAATTTTAATGTATGTATGACTCTTTGACTCTAACCAGCGTTTTCGGGATCGGTTTTTCATGATTAAAAATGAAGTAAATATCGCTCACCACGCCAAAATTGATGATTTTTTTTAGAAATCATGTATTTTAGGAGCGTAGATCGAAGAGCGGTTTTTGGTGCAAATGCTTAGGTTTTGAAATACTCCTTCTTAAGTGCGGTTTTGTATAATCATAATAAATAAGCATTCTAGTTTCTTCCCGCAATATTTTTTTATTACAAATTGTCACACATTTTTCATAAAACATGTTTCAATTAAAATTTTTACTTTAATTTTTTTACATGCGGGCTTTGCGAATGCGGACCCTTAATGTGACATACTACTAGATAATTGAGTACGAAATGATAAATTCAAAAATTCTTAGGCCTAAACCACGTAAGACGGACTCTGTTAGCAAGTTTGTTTTCATATAAAAAATGGTGTGAATAAAACTGAATTAATGACGACTTATTTTTTAATAAAACCAATAAGCAAAATAAATATGAAAAAAGATCCAAATATTTTCCAGGAAGGGCGAAATCTTTTCCAGGAAGGGCGCCGCCCTGCCTGGCCCCCCTCTGGCTACGGCCCTGAAGTGATCCCTTATCTGTGCAGCATGCAAAAATAATCATTGCCCCAAAAAAAATTATTTACATTTTAAAACTCTCTTTCCTATAAACCTACATTTTACTTTATAATTTAATTTTTAAACTGCCTTTTTATAATCTCTATCTAAAAGTTTCTTACCTCAGGAAGGGATTGATTTTTTGACAATACTTACTGTTTGAAAACTCACTTTTTCTCACTTCTAACCACAATAATGGGTGTTTCAAAGGAATTTTAAAATTAAATAAAGAAACCTTTCTTGCGGTTGTTTAAAACTTTAGTCAACACAAATAAAGTACACATATATAATATTACATAAAAAAATTTAACTACTAATAATTATAAACTACATAAAATATTATGTACAGAACATGTATAATACGTATAGGTATGCTACCTACACATAGTCAATAAACAAAAATCTATATTTTAAACGTTTAAATTGTTCCCTTTTTTTGTTGCTTAGGCTTCGGATATTTTTCATATGGTAAAGTAGATTTATCTTCAGGTTAAGGCAACATACGAGTATTCAGGGTCGCCACGCGCGGTAAGGTATTGGTCGTCCATGTGCAACTTCATATTTTCCGCTCCCTAGGAGTGCACCTTAGAGAAATGGCAAAATTTAGAAAAATAAAAAAAGTATATTTTGACATATTTATTAGTAATAAAGGAAACGATATTGGAAACGAATTTCATGCTGACATTACTGACTAAAAATAAAATGTCAGTTTTTCTTTTGGACTATTATGGGCTGTATGCCCTCGAGATATAAAATTTGTTTTTTTCAACAATTTCTCAGTTCTTAAATAAGAATTTGAAAATGGGGCCACTAGTTACCCATCCTTAGGAAACAAATTTTTATTCCTTACAAAAATTTTGGGAATTTCTAAATTTTTCAATAAACCGATAAAAATTGTGAAATTTGGAAAAAATAAAATGTTTTTTGTCATGGAATGCTTGACCACAAAACTGAAAACAATCGCTTCTTCATTTAAAGTTTTAAAAATTATTCTATTGGCGATAACGTTGAAATGAACGGAGATAACGAGCTGCGGTTTTAATATTTTTGCTAGCCAATTTTATCTACTTTTCGATTATCATAATTATACCGCTTGATTTATTTTTTCGGAGTAAAATTAATAAATGTGTTATTATTGCAAATTGTGCCCTCTAGCATTTATTTTTGAAAACTATTATGGACACCTGAATACGATTGGTGAAAGTACATACATTTCTCTTCCAAACAGTCTTTAGTTTGCTAAAATCGGTTAAGTCGTTTATAAGTTACAGCGATTTAAATGATTACACTTTCAATAGCTTTCCCCCCTCTTATTAAAGTCGGTACGCCAATGAGCATAAGACCAAATGATGCATAATTGTCCAAGCTTTTTAATGGTGTTACGAGAGATATACCATAATGTGGAATTTTCGGAGATATGTAAAATTTTAAAATTTACTTTTCAATTACGCCCTCTTGCGGCAAAATGCGGAACTTAAAATTATTTCTGGGATTTTCTCATGGCCACTTTAGTTATCATTTTTTTTTCTGAATTCCTATGCCCAGTAGTTTCCGAGATATGGCCGCTCGTCGACCTTAATGAATATATACCTACAAACTGAACGTTTTTTACTAACCTTGGTTGGTTTCTTGCCATGCAAATATCTGTCGACCGCGATATTTTCTAATATATTTTGAACGGGGATCCAACCTTAACCGACCTTAAAACTTTTATTTTACGCAACAGATATAGAAAAATAACTGGTCATCTTCCTTAAATGGTGGAACATGAGGTGAGTAAATAAAACCAGATAAAACAGACGAAGTTATAAGATCTCTAGAAAAAATTAATTCCATTTTGACTAAAGGTTTTAAGGTTATGTTATTTTTAGAGTATTGCCACTTCTCTTTCCACGTTAGCAGTGTTGGTAAATTGGCTATTATTTTGAAAACCTGTACCAATTAACTGTTTAAAACAAATTCTACAAATATTTTATTGTACTTTCGGAGTTATATTTCATACTTACGCCAGCAGAAAAAAAACGATCAAACCCTTTTTTCTTCCGCGCATTTCAGCAGAACAATTTTTCAAACTAGCTAGGGTTGAGAAAAATATCATTTTTAGTAATAAATATATCGCCTTTTGTATGTTATTCTGCTAGGAGTTATATTTCTTACTTACGCCAGCAGAAAAAAAACGATCAAACCCTTTTTTCTTCCGCGCATTTCAGCAGAACAATTTTTCAAACTAGCTAGGGTTGAGAAAAATATCATTTTTAGTAATAAATATATCGCCTTTTGTATGTTATTCTGCTAGGAGTTATATTTCTTACTTACGCCAGCAGAAAAAAAACGATCAAACCCTTTTTTCTTCCGCGCATTTCAGCAGAACAATTTTTCAAACTAGCTAGGGTTGAGAAAAATATCATTTTTAGTAATAAATGTATCGCCTTTTGTATGTTATTCTGCTAGGAGTTATATTTCTTACTTACGCCAGCAGAAAAAAAACGATCAAACCCTTTTTTCTTCCGCGCATTTCAGCAGAACAATTTTTCAAACTAGCTAGGGTTGAGAAAAATATCATTTTTAGTAATAAATATATCGCCTTTTGTATGTTATTCTGCTAAAAGGTTTGATGCCTAATTTAAATAGTTTTTTAAATTTTTTATTAGGAAATTCGGAAGTTAAGTTGTAGAAAAAATACACTGTAAAACTCTAGTCGATTGTCCATGGGCTCGAAAGTTTGAGCACTCCACCTACGGCGCCACTCTTGTGTAAACTACTATTTTTCTGATCTTCAACGAGGGACAACTAATATCCTCAGAAAGATGGTCGAATTTTAATTTTGTAACAAAAGTATCGTTAAAAAACTAAATCTTTATGCTCCGAGGGCATGTCGGTAATCCATTGCCCTTAAGACGAATCAGTCTTAACACTGCACTTATCGGCTCATAACACGACCAGAGGCTCAGCTGGCGCGAGTATTTTGGTCAACGTATGTAGGTAGATCCAAAACAAAAACATGCCCCGGCATGGAGATGTGGAAAGATCAGTAAGACGTCTGGAGGTTTTTATAGGCCATTTCGGGCCCGGAAACCGAAAGAACGCGGGGAGTTTTAGGCAATCCCTTCAGGATTAAATCCGACAGTACCTTGTCCCCATAAGGTATCTTTGAAAGATCTCTCCTCGAAAAAAAAAAAAAAAGGTCGAATGCCAGTAACTCACCTCTAAGGCACTGCCGCGGTCTATAATATATTATAAGCTACACTTTCTGTACAAAAATGCAGTTTCAAGTATAAATAAAACAAATTAATATCTTCCTTTCATCGTCCACATAAATTATTTAATCTATAAATGAGAACTGTTCCAGTTGAATTTGTATCACTATTTTTAGACTCAGTAAAGGCAATCAAGCAATAGGTAACATTTTTTTCTAGGTAGCACAGACTTATACGGAAAAAGAGTCGAACATAGAAACACAAATAATAAAAGAGTTCGAGTGTCCAGTTTGCCTGACCTATATTGAAAATGGCACATTATGAAAACAATAAACTAGTAAATACGTTCCTTATTTAATAATAATAATAATAATAATAATAATAATAATAATAATAATAATAATAATAATAATAATAATAATAATAATAATAATAATAATAATAGCTTTATTGCCCAACAAGAAACCCATTTACAGAGCAATATTAAAAATTAAATATAAATAATATTGTACTCGATTCAATACAACTATATAAGTTTGTAAACATAAATCACCAATAATGGAAATACAATAAATTCAAAATTATCGCCATATTATGCACACATTCGTATACTATATTACAATAATACCAATTAATAACACATACTATTAGGTATATATAACAATTTCGTTAATGACCAGCCTCGACAATCCTCCTCAGATCGCACAAGCTACATGTAAATATATCGCAATCTTCGCACATGCTTTCAAAATTGTAACACATAAAATTTATAGGAGATTTAATCATTACATTTGTTCTTGCTCTTTCACACAAAAATGTTAAATGATGTCTAGTATTCACTCCAGGTACAAACAAATTTATTTGAGATAGCAGATCAGGACAATCGATTCCACCGCGCAGCAACTTAAATAAAAATACTAGAGATGTAACTGCTCTCCTTTTTTCACGGGTTATAAAATTATATCTATTTAATAAAATATCGTAAGCAGTTCCTTGCTCAGGATACACTCCTTCTGATTTAAATGTTAAATATTTTAAAAATCTTTTTTGAACCTTGTCGATGTTATTTACGTGACATGCATAAAGAGGATTCCAAATCAGTGAAGCATATTCAAGCTTTGATCTGACAAAAGAAAAATATAATGTTTTAAAAACTCTTGGGTCATAAAAGGTTTTGCAGTTGCGCACGATGAAGCCCAGCATCCTGCCTGCCTCCAAAACTATGTTATTTATATGTTCAACAAAAGTCAACATAGGATCGAAGGTGACGCCTAAGTCCTTTATCGACCTGGGGCGCTCTAAAACCTCACCTGAGATGGAATAGGGATACAATAGTGGCTGTTTTTTGCGACTAAAGGTCAAAATTTTACATTTAGCTGCATTAAGGTTGAGTTTGTTTCTGTCGCACCAACCCTGAACCAAATTCAGTTGTTCTTGTAAGAAAATACAGTCACTAAGAGATTCAATTAGCAAAAATAATTTTAAATCATCCGCAAAAGTTAGCTTTTTACAGTTTATAATCTTATGTAAATCATTGATGAAAAGTAGAAACAGTAATGGTCCTAAGTTGGAACCTTGCGGTACACCAGAGGATGCGATATATTTATTAGATGTAAAGCCATTGTAAAAAACAAACTGTTCTCTATTTGTTAAATATGATCTAAAAAACTCCAGGGCTGATTCGTCAAAACCATACCCCCTTAGCTTGTGTAACAACAATACATGATCTATCCTATCAAATGCCTTTGAGAAATCTGTATAGACTACGTCCACCTGTCCCTGATTGTTTAGCACACGAGACACTAGCTGAGTGAGGCATGATAAATTAGTAACCGTTGATCTATCACTCATAAATCCATGCTGCTCAACTGCAATGTTTTTACAAACGGACATATAAATTCGCCTATACAGTATTGTTTCTAGAATTTTGGAAAAGTTACAAAGTAAGGAGATCGGGCGGTAGTTGTTAATTTGGTTTCGCTCACCACTCTTGTATATGGGACACACTCTTGCCTGTTTCCATATTTTTGGCACAGTTGACATTGATGTACATAGGTTAAAAATAATTAATAGTGGTGTCACCAGAGCCCCTATACAATCCTTCACAACAAAAGAAGGAACATTATCCGGCCCTGATGTCATTTTGTTTTTAAGTTTTTTTGAGGCATCTTTAATGTCCTGTTCCGTTATTGGTTGAAGGATTGGTAAGTATTCATCAATAACATTATTTACTGGTTGATCGCACCTATCAGATACACCCTGTATGTTTAAGGCGAGTATTATCAAAAAACGGCTGCTGCGTTGGAACAGAACCATATTAGAACTTCTGTAATAGCATAATGCAATTTTCATATTTTTCAGTTTTTTGAAAATCTTCCTTATTTTAATAACTTCTATACAGGGTGGTAGAAATTCGTATGCGTACAAATGAATCTCGAAAACGGTAAGAGACACGAACATGGTTAAATGAGGCAAGGTTGCGTATTTTGTGACTTATTAATTGGGCGAAAAAAAAATTGTAATTATTCCGAATTCTTTCGGAGATATCCGAAAAAAACAGAAATTTCCATTTTTGGTTTTTAATTTTTTGCGCATTTTTGACTGGGGAAGAAAATAAAAAACACTTTTTCATAACCGTCTTTTATGTTCTATAAGGTGGCATTATTAGTTTTCAAATTCGACGTTTTGTTCTTTAGTTCCAACCTCAAGTCAATTTTATTAAATACGAACCTGGAATTTTAAATACAGTTTTAGGGATTTCCAAGCTTTAGAAATTTGATGCAATGAACAAGTTTTTGAAATTTTAACGCTTTGTCACCTAATAACACATTTTTCAAATTATCTTTTTCATTTCATTACGGTCCTGAACATTTAGAGCCATACTAAAAAACAAAAGATTTCTGATTTGAAAAATCCGTCCATATTTACTCAAAGAGGCCTGGTAATTGATATTATGTTAGAAAAGAGACCCAAAGTCTAGGCCTCAATTATTTTTCTGTCGGTTTATTTTTGTTACATGTTCGCCATCAGATCTTATAAACAGTAAACAATTTTTCAATTGTTTTTGAAATAAGCATAAGCGCATCACAGTAACATAATTAGACTAACACTCCAGTTACCTTTTCTTCACTCGGGAGCATTATTTTTTTCTATTTTACAGTATTTCTTCTAAGGCAAAAATCATAGGAATTAAGATATTAATATAATAAATAAAAAATTAATAAAATACTAATAGAAGATAGAATTACTTCTAATGCCTTAAAAACTTGCTTACTTCCTAGAGTATTGTGACGGTAAATATTACTGAAAAAATTAACGGCCTAAACACCATAACTGTAACTGTAATATAATTTTAATATTAAAGTCCTTAAAACTGTTTTAAAAATTCCAGGTCCGTATTAAAAAAAAATTAAGGTTGGTATCTAAAGAACGAAACCTCCATATGGAAAACTAATAACGCCATCTTGTAGAACTATGAGAAAGTGTTTTTTGTTTTGTTCCTAAGTCAAAAATTAAGACGCAAAAAATTTAATACCAAAACTAAAAATTTCGGGTTTTTTCGGATATCTCCGAAGGTATTCGGAATATTTAGAATTTTCTGTCACCAAATGATTAAGCCCCAAAATACGCAACTTTGCCTTAATTTAACTATCTTTTTATCTCTTACCGTTTTCGAGATCTCCTTATAGGCACACGAATTTGTAGCAACCTACATACATTTAAAAAAATAAGCTTTAACTTAGATATCACCCTGTACATTTCAGAATTAAAATGCCTACCCGGTAAATATCTATTCCCAATAATTCAAATTCCATTACGCTAAACATTCAGAAATTTAAGGTCGCAAAAATTTTGTGACCCGAAAACTCTAAAAACTTTTAATTGAGATATTGGAAAACTTGGGGGATGGAAAACAATTCAATTAGGAAAAAGTTTGACACTTAAAATCCCATCAAGAATTAACTTAATTTTATTAATAATTTAGGTTTTATTTGATAGCTTTAATGATTTGAGCCTTAAAAGTAGCATTAATCACCCTTTGTAAAAGTTTGGTTTGTTTTAATTATTGACTTTCACATTTTATTACCCAAATTATTTTCTTTGTGCCTCTTATTTTTCCAGATGAAAAATTAATTAAAATGCCAAGTTAGCAGCAAGTCATCACTGTTATTTATAAAAATTAAGTTTTTAAGTGACCGCGGTTGTGGCTCAGAGATAGAGCTACTGGCATTCGACAGCGGCGATCCGGGTTCGATTCCCGGAGTGGGCATACGTATAATAAAAAAAGTATGTCCGAAATTTAGTGGATTTAAGAATGCAGGAAAGAGTGTAAAAGATATCATCTCCCAACCCACCCCATTCACGCCGGTAACCAGGCCGGATGAGATCGGACTCCTCGTGGAAGAAGGTACACACTCCCCAATCGGTAGGTCATGCAATAACAATAAACCAAGGGTTGATAGCCCTTGGGGGGTGTAGCATGACTGAGAATCGTGGTTCGGAACCCACGTTAAACTGTAGGTCCCCTCGGGAATAGCCCTGGCAGCGAACGAAGAGGAAAAAAGCCTAATTCGAAAGAAGGGCAGAACGGCAAGTTTTTAAGTAGTTTTTATTATTTTATTTATTTATGTGGAATCATTTTAACCCATTCGTACTTTTTTTCTTGATATAAAACTCTTAATTAAGTTCCGAGATTCTGTTACTCATTTGATATTGTACTATATTATCATAATGACATTATTTACGGATATTTGGTTGACGGCCATAATTATTGAACTGGACGACAAACTTTATTGAGCCGAGGAAATACAAATAAACAATAAAAAACATTTCTTCTTCTTTAAAACTATTAATTTTTATGCGTTTCGAATTTCATACGAACGCCATTAGAGCACATTTGGAAATTTAAAAATAATCATATGTAAGCCTTGAATTTTAGTACTCGTACATAATAAGACATTTTATTTGACTTGCCGGGACTCGTAGCATAAATTTTGCTGGTTTTTTGAATGGCAGTTATTTTTTAAAATGTTTTCTGTTGCCTGTATTATATATAATTATAAAATTTGTACCAGCATGCAAATTTCTTAAAATTGGAAAAAACTTAAATTTGTAACAGTATTACAACTAGATATTATTGTTTAGAGATCTCATATTGGATTCCTGTAGAGGTCGCTATAAGTCTACAAGGCATCTGGATGAAAGATAAGTTATAAATTTTAATAATCACATAGAGAAACAAAACCAAGGGAAATCATCAAATATAAAAAAATTCCATTCTTTAAGTTAAGCCAAAAGTTGAGGTAAACATTCAGAAAAAAGCGAATACCCGTCAAACTTACGTCCCATCTCGGTATTTACAATGTGGCCATGTGCCTTATTTTCCACCAAATTAGTCAGTTCCTTTTCCTTAATACCACGCGCGATTTTTGAAATTGCTAAAATTTGTATAGAATTAGAGAGTTGGTGGCAGTTTATCATATTGTATCAAATATATGACTGATAACTGGACATCGACCGTGTCACATTGCCAAGCCAGATCACTGATGAGCATCCAGAATCAGAAACAAGGATGACCTCACATTTCATTTGAAGTGAGGCAAGGAATGTTAACATCAAATTAAATGACAGGCCGGCCATGGTACCTCAAAAACCCGATAGACGTACCTATCGGTAAACAATAGTTTATTAGTAGCTCTTCACGGCGCTGAGCGTCCGGGGTTTGCACGCTGTTCACCCCTTCGTCTATTATCCGCTGTCCCCTCACCTTGTCAGTGGGGAATGGTAGTACTGCTAACAACGGTATGCCCTATCTTCTTCCGTTAACATCTCAATCCTTTCGTTATTTCGTCCTGCTGGGACTCATTAGAGACGCGCGACCATCCTGAGGCCGCGGCCCGCAAAGGGTCTGCGCCTATAGATGGTCAATCGTCTGACAACTGGCGTTATTCATCATCGTCATGGAAGGTATCAGTCTCCACACTCACGGACCTCCCTTCAAGGGTCCGGACTGGGTCGGCTTTTGGTGAGCTTAGTTAAAGCCAATAGTTGTCTCGAAAGAGAATCCAGTTTGTTCCTTAGCTCATTGTTGCCGGTGATTTATTCAACACATGAGAGGTAGGCTCCTGAGTTCTAGTTAAGGCTGATTAAGCCTTCTCTTTCGATCAAAAATATGACTATATTTCCAGTTCATTAGGTTGTGCAAAGTCGTCTTACAAGATTTCCATGATTGGTATGCTTGTTGGTGTTCATGGAGTGTTTTTTCATGAGTGCCTCAGCTCTTATTAACCTGTCTATAAGTATCTCCAGCGCTTTTAATAAAAAAGAGAAAATAATTATTGACGGCTAGGTATTACTGTAAGTGTATGTTAAATGTCCGGGCTTTGGGATGAAAACGAGATTTAGGGCTGTTCATGACTCAAGAACCTATCCTATAATGATTCAAGCTCGATACATTCTGCATAAATACGACACTACATAGTCGAGTACTTTTCGTAGAAAAATAGAACATATTTTTTCTGACTCCAGTGATTGGTAGGGTTCACATGTTTTTATGTACCATTTAACTTCTTCATTGCTAACGGTTTGTCGCTCGATCCACAAGGTTCGCTTTTTGATATTGTTGTATTGCTGGTTTTGTAATTCCGTGCGTGTGCATTTTAAGAAGGAGGTTTCAAGGGTCTCTTTCTCGTTTTTAGTACAGTTGCCTATTGGTATTATTATTGTGGCAACTGAGTTTGACTTATCTTTGGTAAGAATTGGGTGGCTACATGATGCGTGGGAAGTGGTTTCTACCACAGACTTTCCTTTCGTTTTGCTTTCCTACGAGCTTTGTTGTACAATATGAGAGATCGGGCATATCTATTCCAGTCCCCAAATACTCTTTGTTGTATTGTCTAAGGCATGTAGATTAAACTTTTCGTCACTAGTAACGAAAAGTAGAAGAAAGTGTTAATCAATTTTCATAAATCTCACTCTAAATTAGATTGTACACTTAAACATGTTTATCGTACCTCGCATAACATATATCTCGAATAAAAATTGTTAGTATGATTAATAGTAATTTAACCAACAAGTACATTAATAATGGCGATTAATGATCGAAATATTTTAACGCGTGAGCGTAACGAACGCGTTAATGTTCGAGATCATTAATCGCATTTTAATGTAAGAGTTCGTTACAATGTTTTTTCGTCGACCGTATTTTTTACTAAAGTGAAGAAAAACAGTTAACAACTTTTATTTTACAATCCAGATTTCACAATTCTACAAATACTAATGACAGCGGACGACGTTTTGGATTGACGTTTTATTATTTTGTTGATTTGTTTGCATGGCTGCCTTTAATTTTAATTACCAAAATCGTGCATTTACAGAAAATCATGCATTAATAGGGGTCATTAATGAGTGATTTTGGGAACGTTAATATCGGATGTAAATACACGGTCGACGGAAAATACTATTAATAAATGTTATTTTATAAGTTTTCCGGCTTTAGTGCGACGCTATACAAAAAAATGCTTATCTAAAAGCTCCATAATTCTCCATTGACTGAGACACTTTGGCTGGAAATTAACATATTTTCCCTAAAGACGATACTCGTAAGTTGCCTAATGTCTAATTATGGCGTAATCTGCACAACAATCCATTAGCTGTATATTATTTTGGAAATTTAGTAAATAAATTTGTTAAAATGGGATTCATTTCAGATTAATGGGTAAACTGAAATATAACATAACAATATTTTTTATCATAAAAAATTTATAATTACCATGTCGAATTCTCTGGAGAAAAAATTTAAACCTCGTGTTCTAAAAAAGTGGGTAGTCAAAAAATCATACTTAAAATGTTCACTATGCACCAAACTGTACTAAATCCGGAATTTTAGTTTAATAATGTCTCAAATTTGGGTTTAACCTTTTCGTCTGTTTTACCAGACAATTGAGAACTGTATTAACGGATGTCAAACAGAATATTCATGGATTTAATTATGGGTTACTGTAATGTTTCAATTAAGTTGTTGAATAGTAAAGATAAAAAATTTACATGTATGTTAGTCAAGTAAATTCGTATACTTGGATTTTTAAAAGCGTATTTAATTCTAATAATTGATTGTGTTGTGCTGTTCCTTAATTAATAAGTAATTAACTTTCTATCCAAAAAACTATTATAGTATATTGCAGCGCCTATCAACATTTTTATTGTATTATAACTGGTTCTAGAGGAAGTGGCGTATTCGGCAATGTTTGCCTAAATATACTAATGCGTTGTGAAGCTTTTACAGAAATTTATTTTATGTTACCAATCAGTTCGTTTATATTGGAAAAAAGTTCTCTAACCATATAGCAACTCTGTTATTTATATAGTTTGTAGTATTCACATAAAGACGATAGGAAATATTGTGATTTCAAAATAAATAAAGACAATTCAAGTCCAAACCTCTTCTATCATTCAAGAAATACCGTTGTCTATATAAACATTTAATTTATTTAACGACAACTGATACGTACAGGTCAGCGCTGCCTAGCGGGACTCCTGTAATTGTGACGAATGTCTTTACAGGTGATTTTCTCTTAACATTTAGCTTATATCTATAAGTTTGTTAACGGTGCTGATGTGCTCAATAGTGCCTAACAATGACACAGATGTCGCTCCGCGCAACATCTTAACGGTGTGTATCACCAAATACTGCTTAAGCAGTTTTGAGTTGTTCTTTTCTTTCGTCAGATCCTAACTCTACTAATGAGCCTTGATATGCGAAACGCGTGTAGGAATAATTCTAACAAAATAAAGGGAAAATCTTTATTTGTTTTTTAAAATTTATGATTAATTTAATCACGCATTTAAGCCCGCTAGTCTTATTAAAAACAAATATTAATTATCCGCACTTTTTATTAAGGGCATCTTTCTTGATAGAATATCTGGTAGATCTGTAGAAATGAGCCTTTATCATCGCCTTCCTATTATTTCTGAGCGCATATCACGTCACTGTGTATTTTAATATTATTATTTCTTACCTTTAAAGTAAAAACATGGACTTTGAATATAAAATTAGTTTCCATAACTGAATATCATATTTATTTCCGTTTATATTATTTGCGATTTTATGATCTATATAATATGCGACATAAATTTCCAGGGCTTTTAAAGTCTTTAAAGATTTTCCACTGAAACCATGTCTCGTAAAAGCTTGGGTTCCTAATGCATTTAAATAGAAATCTTTACTGCATGACTTCAGTTAAGTGCATTAAATTGAATTTAAAGCATGTGCCATATTAACTCGATGAGGTTGACGTAAGCTTTTAGTTTGTGATGAGACGGATTACATACTTGAATAAATTAGGCAAACATTAAGTAAAGTATTTTCATACCCTTTTTCTCAAGGTCATTTGGGAAGAAAATTATTATTTGATTCCTAGCTGGCATTCGGTAGGCATGCTGAATATAAATATCAGGAAATGACACTTGTTTCTCGCCAGCACCACCGAAACAAAATGTTATAATATTTATCACATTCGTTTTTAATGGCCGTAGTGACACCACACATCATTTCTAGTAACATTTTTTTTCGCATTTTATACAGTAATGCACTAGATTAATGACCTCAAAATCGTACAGTAATGGGTCACTTTACAGCATAGCAACCATTACTGCATAAAACGTCAATGTCATTCAAAACACAATTTTACAAGAAAGAGATTCGTTTATTTTAAATCTTATTACAATAAATATAAAAATAACAATTATTTAAGTTAGAAAATAATGCAACTGCTGACCTCGCCATATTAAGTAGTTGTAGCGGAACATTTTTTTCATTCACCACAATTCCTATGGGGACTTCTTGGGGTAGTCCCAGTTGGACTTTTTTGAATGCCCTTAGAGGATTTTTCATTTTATTTTCAATGCTTTCTTCTACGTATCCTTCAGCTACGCTTGTGGACCGCCATCCCCCATGCCGTTTGACATCCTGAATATCTTTGTCATTGTCAGCAAGAAAAGTTGCAAATGTTCTTCTCAAGCAATGACCGGTGTAGCTTGAAGCATCAGGAAGTTTTAGATATTTCGCAATTTTTTGCGCGATTTTAGCGAAAGTGTTGTAGCCAACTGACTGTACTGTACATTTGTCAATGACGATCAAACAGGAAAAAATCGATTGTGCCTTACTGTTTTGGGTCTTAACAGTAAGTACTTGTGGTAAATTGTATACCCATTGTCGTCTGATCCTACGGTAAATGCACGTTTTTTCTTTGTATCATGTAACGTTACTATTAGCATTGTTCCTGAATCCTCTATATTTTCAGATGTTAAACTGCATAGTTCTACACGCCGACATGCGCCATTCAGCCCAAAAATTAATACCACTTTCATTAACAGAAACGTGTCTTCTGGAGCTTCTTTCAAAAACGTCGTGACGTTTTCCATGGTCAAATGGTCTGATTTGACTTTTTAGGTTCATATTTGTTGTTTCAAAAAAGCGATTAACTTTTTATATTTTGAAGTATCCGTATTTTCACTGATAAGTATTGTGCTTGTGATCATAAAGTACGTAGATTATAAACTGGAAGCTTTGAGGACTATTGCCTAAAACAAATAACAAAATTAGTACCTATAACCACACTTTAACCATATAAAATAGCTTACCTTCTCGTAAAAGTATGCCAGCAACAAATTTTCGTCAATGCCTTTAAAATTCTTGGTATTTCTCCATTCGCAGATATTATATGCTTTCTCGTATCTTTCCTTGGATTTTACTGGAAGAAAACTTGAAGAAACTTAGCGGGCCGCATTTAGGATATCTTCCAAATCGTTTTCATTAGCCCCTTCCATAATTCTTGTGAAATTCACTCTTCAAATATAACTTTATTTGGATGCTGTCAATAGTCGTCAAACACAAAAAAACATCTTGTTTATATTGCTAAGTTACCGAGAAGTCATACTACTAAGTTGTTGTAGATTTTCTTCAGTAACTATTCTTTTTAGATTTTAATATGAAATGCAAAATAATTAATCACTTACAAAATGCGACAAAATAGTATACGCACCTCGTCAGAAAAGTGATTATTCTTAACTCGTATGGAAATTAAATCCTGGCTTCCCTCGGATTCAAACTAACCATACTCATCAAGTAAAGTTCCACTTTTCTAAACTTAATGCGTAATGTACTATTACAGAACTTAAAGTTTGTTTAGGGCCGGAATTAATGTTTAGGTAAAATTACGAGTCAAGTTTCCTACAAATATAAAAACTTTATCAAAATTGGTTTTCTTGTCTTTAATAACCCTATAAATATAACTTTAAAAAAAAATTCGCGACTAGATTTTACATTTCTTTCTTATAATAGGCATCATTTTGGTAACCATCTCTACTTACTATATGAAAGAATCATTATTGCAGAAGTTGTAGAGATGAGGAATAAAGCAGTCAACATTTCTTGAGAGAATCTCCTGGCCTGGAAATAAGAACATTTAAGGCCTAAGGCGTTCTGCGGAATACGTGAAACTATTTGGAAGATGCAAATCAGTGACATAGCCACGGTGGAGGGGGCAAAGGGGGCGATTGCTCCTTCCGCACCTCCTGTTCGTGTTACTCGATGACTTTAAAACTCACTCAAAGTATTGAAAAAATGAATTGGTAGAAAATAATTACAAAAAGTAACATGTTTTGTTCTATACCCTCTATAATATAAGATATTTTCTAGTTTAATAGATATTCTACCATAATTTAGAACAAAATCGATGAATCCAGATTTTCATTAAAAAAATCAATATTTACATTTATCTATTTCCAAAAAATCTGAGGCCACCCCTACCTAAGAAATTTCCCAGGTATTCCAATTTCTGAAATAAAATTTAGTCAATTTATAATTATCAAATCTAAATGGAAAACCTGGAGAAACTTGATTAGTTTTCTTCTGTAAAAATTTAAAAACCTTTAATTTGTATTAAATTTCTAAAACTTAGAAGTCAATTAAACTGTATTTAAAATTCCAGGTCCATATTTAAAAAATTTAACTTAAGGTTGGTATCCAAAGAACGAAACGTCGAATTTGAAAACTAATAACGTCATCTCGTAGAACATAAAGAAACGGAAAAGAAAAAGTGTTTTTTGTTTTTTTCTCAAGTCAAAAATGAAGGCGCAAGAAATTACAAACAAAAACTCAAAATTTCGGTTTTTTTCTGTAATCTCCAAAAGTATTCTAAAAATTTACAATTCTCTTTTATCAAATTATTAAGCTCCAAAATACGCAACTGGACCTCAATTTATTCATCTTCGTATCTTACCATTTTCGAGATCCCCTAGTACGCACACGAATTTGTAACACCCTGTATGCTGGGTTCTTTTTAAGACTTTGTACAAATACCCTGTAAAATTTATTTTAATTTCTTGTTATTTTTTAGGACAGAACCAAAGGTGGAATTAGACCCTTTTTGAATTCTCATAAAATGTTGATTAGTATTGTTAATATTATTATATAATGTAATGTATTTGTATAGTATCATTTATCTGTTCGAGACAAATATTTCCAATAACTATAAAAAACAACAAAAATATATTAATTATTTATTAAAGTACAAAACGGGCAAGGGCCTGTCGACATATTTAGCACTGGTTCCCGCAGATCACCGAAGTTAAGCGGTGTCGAGCGCGGTTAGTACTTGGGCGGGTGACCGCTTGGGAACACGGCGTGCTCTTGCCTCAGGGAAGAGTGTAAAATGAATCGACACCTAGCCATCCTATTCACGCCGGACAGGCCGGATGAGATCGGATATCTCGTAGGATGAAGGTGCCGTTTCACACTCCCCGGTAGATCACATTTGTGGTCGATGACCGGTTCAAGATGGCCTACGTAGTCGGCGAACCGTAAAAAAAAAAAAGTACGAAACGTAAAATAAACTGTAATAGTTATTTACGATATAGGTGTTGTAAAGATTCATATTACAACAAGAGATGTTAAATTTGTCAAACGAGGCGGCAGCCGAGTTTAATAAAACATCGAGTGTAGTAATATGAATTTACAACAAAATTGTATCTACTTTCATCTATGAATAACAATATTTGGCAAAAGGCATTTTTTAAAATAAAAATGCACCTGTAAAAATGCATCTGCTATTAAGTTTACTAACTAAAACTAAGTTTTTTATGTTACCTTTCGCATAGTTACTGTTTCGCATGGTTACTGTCAAAACTTTGTCAAACAAATTTAAAAATATAAAAAGCGTTTTCAAAATGAGCGATTCTGAGGAAAGTTTACCCTCTGATATAGAAGCAGCAGCAAACGAAGCAATCTCAAGTTTAGTTATGACAAAATCCAAGGCGCGGTATGAGTTGTAGTATCAGAAGTTTGAAGATTGGTGCAAAGCTAACAAAATAAAGGAGGTGTCTGAGAAAATCCTTTTGGGTTATTTTTCCGTAAAGCAACGCTCCCAGAAACTATCTACACTATGGACTCACTACTCAATGTTGAGAACTATGATTTCAGTCAAGAAAAATCAAGATATAAGCAGATTTTCTCAACTAATCGCATTTTTGAAAAGAAGTTCAGAGGGTTACAAGGCCAAAAAGTCCAAAGTTTTTACAAAGGAAGACATATGTAAGTTTTTTAGTACTGTAGATGATGAAACATATTTACTTATAAAGGTTGTTATGATAATCGGCATTTTTGGGGCTTGTCGGCGCGAAGAACTAGCTAAGTTAATGTTGGATCATATTGAATACAATGATTTGTATATAAAAATTGTGATTCCATTCTCGAAAACCAAAATTATGCGAGAATTTGTTATAACAGTAGGAAATGTGACAGGTGTCAACTGTTTAGGTATTTTTCGAAAGTATGCTAAACTTCGTCCTCTTAATGCAACTCACAGGTGGTTTTTTGTATTCTATGGAAAAGGAAAATGCACCTCCCAGCCTGTCGGAATTAATAGTTTTGGAAGTATGCCAAAAAAGATTGCAACAAAACTTAGATTAAATAATCCCGAAGGATACAGTGGACATTATTTTAGGAGGTCCTCAGCCACCATTCTAGTTGATGATGGTGCAGATATGCAGATGTTAAAGCGTCATGGGGGCTGGAAATACTCTTCTACGGCAGAAGGCTACGTTGAGAATTCTTTAGAAAATAAGAAACAAATAGCAAAGAAGATTATGAGGTCAGACACGGATTTAATGATTGGAAATTCGAACGTAAAGGGCTCTATCACATCCACTTCTGGTATTAAAATTTCTAACCGTAAAAAGTGTATTATTAATGTTTATAATAAACCTTAAGTGTTATATTTTAATTAATAATTGGTAATTAATTTTATAATTGTTAATAATAAATCATTCTGTAAAGGCGTTTTGCGTGAAATCCGTATTAATTCCTATCTATCTATCTAGCTAATCTATTGCTCACGTCGCTTATGCGTGATTTGCTGCATGCGACTATAGGACGAAAAGTACTTTTCCAACGGAGTCTCGGGCGCCACCTCTTGGATTAATGTGGTAAGAGGCCCACAGTTACCTTCGAGTAGCTTTTAGACAGTGGAGAAAATAATCCAGGCGTTCAACTGCGTATGGTGCGAAGGAATAATAAAACAATCGGTTTTAAAACATTTTGTATTCAAAGACTTTTACATTAATATGTGCCCCATTTACTATCGGTTTAAAATGAATGATCTTACCAGTTAAAATAAAGGAAATAACAGAGAGAGAAGGATTGTATACGTTCTTTGTCTGCGGTCATGTATCTTTTAGTCATTGACCAATTGCGGCTAAAAATAAATGATTCCGGCTTTGACGTCCGACGGCTTGATTAAATTAAAGATTCGCGTCTTCAGGTTCGCAAGCGGTCCGGCGGTCAACTTGATAACAGTAATACATAGACCCGCGGAAATAAAATCAGTACAAAGATCTGCAAGCGCGGTCGCAGCTTAATTAATAGGATAAAGGTCAGGACGGACTACGGTGACGGACTTGCAGATATCAGAAAAGGATGCGGCCTATGTTTGAAAGAAAAGGTTTACGCGGTAAAGCTACTTGCGAATGCGGATGTTACTACGTCAAGCGGTATCGGTAAAAAGTTCCAGAGATAAACGACAATACGACTAGCAGTTCAGTGGCGGTTTTTAAATGGTAGATCGGCTTACGCATGCGTGACTGCGTATGAATTCCGCGGACCTACACGTTCTGGCTATCTAACAGTGTACAGAAATTACAAGTGTATAAGTAAGATAAGGACGGTGTGATGTATGTGTTATTGTGTATGTTGTGTCGGTGTGTGTGTATGAGAGAGACAGATAATCTATTTTCCCGGTCTGAATTTATATTAAGCAAAACAGAGTTCCTGCAGCAACTCGGACTTGCATAAAGGTGATAAAATGAATTTGCGGCCCGTTGTAGTAAAACAAAACAGAGCTACTCGGCTAAGATGACCTGGAGTAGTCCGGTTCTGCATGTGAGAGGAAAAGAGATACGAAATTGTCGGTGTCATGTGTGTGAGTGTAATGGCGGTGGTAACCGGTGATATGAGAATGATACAAATGAACGATTTAGCCTTTGAAATTTAAAACGAGACAGAACTACTCGGCTAAGATGACCTGGAGCAGTCCGGTGTCGTGTAGTTGAACTGTGGCTTGAATCAGAACGAGACAGAACTACTCGGCTAAGATGACCTGGAGCAGTCCGGTATCGTATAGTTGAACTATGGCTTGAATCAGAACGAGACAGAACTACTCGGCTAAGATGACCTGGAGCAGTCCGGTGTCGTGTATGAGAGAAACAGAGAAATAATTATTCCGGTTTAATACGTGTATATGAGAGAGAAACAATATGACAGAGCTACTCGGCTAAGATGACCTGGAGCAGCCCGGTCTTATGTATGTGAATACCATAAAACAACCCGGTATACGCGTCAGAATGAAAGAAAACATTATATTGTCAGTAGGTGTGAGTGAGAAAGCGGCCAGTAATGCCAGAATGTGTAGTATAGAACGGCGGTTTAAATATCTATTAATAATCTACATTTTACTGCTTGCCGTTAATTTTTACTTTAACCCGGATGGTCTCGGTATTTGTCCGGAGCTAGTCAAGAGAATCAACCGGTTGCGGTGTGAGAGTATCGTACTCTGATTGTAAGACAGTACTATCTTACTGAGGTAGGCTTCGAGCCCGGCTGAATCCCCTCTACTCGGCGCGCGACATCGAGAAGTACCGATGGCGACGGCGGTTCCGCGCCGACCCGTACTACGAACAATGGGGAGTGCAGGAAAACTAAGAAAAGCTATTTCCCGGTATTTCGCGACGGAAAACTTTAGAAAATTAATCAATACAATTAATATGAATAATTTACGAACAAGAATGAACTTTGTGCGACGAAAAATAAGAAAGTTAAAAACGGATACGTATACAACCCTGTAAAAATAATGTAACTTCTTTACAATTCTTCTAAAAAGTGTGATTTTATTTAACAGCAAAATTTTAATGAAACGGTTTTTTTTATTACAGCACTGGTGCTGTAAAGGCATCTATCACAGCACTAGTGCTGTGATAGATGCCCTTACAAAACGATTTACAGAACTGTAAAATTCATATTAGTAAATGAAAGTAGATAAAGTAACATACACCATTAAGTAATATTATTTAGTGGTCACTGGGACGCAGAACACTAGTGATCTATTTAGTTGCAGCTACTTTACAATACTATCTCAAAGTTTTCTTTAAATTCTCTAAATTTAAAGTCATAATCAAAGAATGCAATAAAAGTCGCAAATACTGTAAATTGATACCTGATTATGAAAATTAATTTGTCGTAACATTTTAGTGAAATCTATGGTTCCCGTCACTGTTTGCTGGCGACTTTTTAGTAACGTTATTTTAATTTAATTTTTAAGTTGCTTAGTTAATATGACTTCTTATGCGTATGGTACTCCATACGACAAATTTAGTGTAACTATAAAATAATACTTATTTATTTATTTATTTATTTATTTATTTATTTATTTATTTATTTATTTATTTATTTATTTATTTATTTATTTATTTATTTATTTATTTATTTATTTATTTATTTATTTATTTATTTATTTATTTATTTATTTATTTATTTATTTATTTATTTATTTATTTATTTATTTATTTATTTATTTATTTATTTTATACACTGTTTTACAGTTTCCCAGTTACAAAACAGGTAGAAAACAGAATTTAATTAGGTAAAAATAAACTAAATCATTTAACAATTAACATAAAGATTAGCAATATTTAAATTTATGAAACTAACAATACGGTAGTGATAATAGGTACCCTACAACAAGAAATAATTAAAAAAAAAAGTAATTAATTACATACGTAGTATAGGTACTAGTGATAAAAATGCCTTTTGACAGCGCTTAAGCTACAATTAAAGATATCATAGGCATGGACATTGTCATTGTAACATGTACACATCCTATTGATGGGAGAATATTTGAAGACATTGGTTCGTGAAGGTGGTAAGTAGAAGGTATATAAGTTACGGGCATTTAGAGAAGAAATTCTAAAGTTCAGTTTGTGCAGCAGCTCTTTACAAATAATATTGTTATTGATCAGTTTATGTAAAAATAACTGCGTAGAACATGTGCGTCTATCATGTAATCTAACAAACGAGAATCTTTGCAGCAGCTGGTCATGAGGAAAACCTCTGTCGGGATAAACTTCATCAGATCTATACCACAAAGCTTTCAAAAAACGTCTCTGAACGCTCTCAATATTGTCAATGTGGACTTTATAAAACGGAGACCAAATGATTGAAGAGTATTCCAATTTAGATACAACAAGAGAACAATACAAAGTTACTAACGGATCAAGTGACCTAAAATCTTTAGTAGTTCTAAGGATGAGACCAAGTATTTTATAGGCGGAGGATACGACGTGATCAATATGAGGAAGAAAGGGTAGTTCTCTATCGAAAATAACTCCTAGATCCTTAAACACAGTAGGTCTATCCAGAATCTTACCATTTATGTTATAATTGAAATCAAAAGTGGTGTTTTTGTTTGTATATGTCATAACATTACATTTAGCAATATTTAAATTCAATCTGTTTTTAGTGCACCAATCATACAACAAATCCAGATTACGCTGTAGCTTTAAACAGTCCAATAAACTTGATATTAAACAGCAAATTTTTAGATCATCTGCGTATAGCAGACAACAAATAGTAAGGCTATTGACAATATCGTTTATAAATAATGTAAAAAGAAGAGGACCAAGGATGGATCCTTGGGGAACTCCAGATGTTGCGAAATATTCGATAGATTTGACCCCGCCATAAGCTACAAACTGCCTCCTATTTTTTAAATATGATTCGAAAAATGACAGTAAATTATTAGAAAACCCAAAGGTTTGTAGTTTGCTTAATAATATGGAGTGATCTAGCTGATCGAAAGCCTTGGAAAAGTCAGTATAAACAACATCTGTCTGCATGCGTTGATCAATGCCTTCAGCCAAGAATTGAGTAATACACATTAGATTCGTTGTTGTTGAACGACCTTTTACAAATCCAAGTTGTTCAGGAGCAAAAGCGTTTTTAACTACTAAAATACTGACTATAAAATAGGTTTATGGTTCCAGTTTCGACCCATATTCCAACTTTTAGTGATTAAGACTACATAATTGGTATTTGTCTTTGTCTTTGTCTATGCTAGTTTGGTTTATGCTGGTAGAATATCTAGTAAATATCTTACTCAGAGTATAGAACAGACCCTGTGTAAGTAATTCTTTTTTACCTATTTATTTTTTTAATACTTTGAAAAAAAAGACGCTAAGTATAACTTTACTCCACTTTAATCCATATAGATATGACAATAAAGTTGAAAACATAATGCCCCCAAATATTTCATTCCTGCCCTATATCTATTACTCTAGCCTACCCTAGACGTCTAAACTCAAGAGCGATCTGAATAGGGACTTATTAAGTGTACTAATTTCATCAGTTCTCAAACAAGGTCATTTTATTGAAAGTTTTAAAGTAATGTAGCTATTTATAACTTTATTGCAAAACTATATAAAAGAATTATCTGACAGGTCTATAAGCCCACATTGACTGAGGTAATTAAGCTGAAAATTAACATAGTTTCCCAAAAGACAATACTCGTAAGCTGCTTTACGTCTGATTATGGCGTAATCTTCACAATATTCAATTAGCAGCATTAGACGTTGGATTAAATGGGATAGTTTGTAAATATTTTAGTTAAAACGGAAACATTTTGGGATTAATAAGTACAAGAGCGTATCGAAAACGTAGTTTCTTGGGGGTGCACCAAATTAAACAAAATAACCAAAACTACATCACATTAATAGTTTCACACCGACAATCAACTTCAATATGGAGAAAGAAGAAAACAACCAATTTCCTTGCATAGATGTCAACGTAAGGAATAATGGTAACACCATCCTAACTTCAATCTGCAGGAAACCTACGCATACATCTCAATTACATATCAAATTACTTACAACACAAAACATGGCATGGTAAGGACCTTTGCGGATAGAGCAGTTACCCTCTGTAGGTAGAATAAAGCCCTTAAAAAAACTAACCACATCTAGACCGACCTCAACAAAACTTGACATTAGTTGACGAAATATTGAAAAATCGTAAGAATCGGCCAAACGTACAAAAAGCGAAAAAAGAGACACAACCAACACTCAATATTTCTTATGTCAAATGAGTATCTGATCAAACAAGAAAACTATTATAACGAGACAATATCAATTCCGTATGAAGCTCGTCAGCCACCCGACGAAGATGAGACCAATCAGCCAAAGAAACAGAAAAGTGGGTACTTTGTGCGAACTATATCTGAATCTGCGAATTGCAGACTGTTGTGGTGAAGCGCAAAATGTGTATGTGTAGCCATGTCCTGATTTATTATTTTAATAGTTCACGTTGTTAATGGGTTTGTCTTTTTCATTAAGTTGATTTCTGCTATAAGACGATGCCGCGTTTTCACTACTTATTGATTCTGAATTAAGTATTGCGATTTCGCTGTCTGTAGAGTTGCATATATTATGGCTTTCCGATTAGGTCTAATAACGAAGAGACGGTCGTCATTGTCTACCTGGTCCCAGGCAATTCATTATTTTGGCGTTCCATTAAAGTTAATGCAATAGATACACAACACTGTCCACTAGTTGTTACGGTTTCGTTTTGCCCTATATTAATTGTTGTAAGTAACCTTGGTTACCAATGAAGTTTGTTGATTTTTGTTGATGTCACTTTGAAAATTAAGATTTTGGGAAGCAGTTTCTGGCTTAGAGAGCTGAACAAGTAATAGTTACAATTTAGAAATTCAGGACCTTTATTTCTTTTTGCTTTGCTGGTGCAATTAAATCGATTTGTAGAAATAAAAAGGTAACCGGATTTCGATTTCATTTAAGAAGGCCAACACACCATCCTCTGGTAAGTTTAGATTATTATAAGTTAGTTGAATAATAATAACGGTTACTTTTATTTCTTTTTAGGCCTTTATTACGCTTTAATACGCTTTAATTAGCTGTAATTCGCTTTATTTCTCTACTTTGACTTTGAGTTTATATTTTTACCCTGTTGGATTGGATTCCGTGTAACCTGGTATTTTTATTACGAAATTGACTGACAACCTGTGTCAAACCAAGTGTCAGAAAAACACCACACCTGACGGACAACACGAATTTCCACCTTGTCAACGTAGAATTGGGAACCGGCACAGGTATTTACCCGTCAGCGCAGAGGTACAAGTCACTTATTAAATAAAAATAAATGATCACCAAGTTTTCTAAATTTAATAGTACTCGAAACATTACGACATTGTAAGCTAAGTATATACGTATATGCGAGGTAGCAGGGTTTTTAGATTTATTAGTAATTATTATAATATTAATTCCAACTCCCCTCACGTTAAAGTTGTTCTGTTTTTGCGATTGCTAAATACTAAATAGCCATATACAATATTGTAATAAAATCATTTTGTCAAGTTTAAGTTTTGTTTTTTTTTTTGTTAGTGAACTTTTGAACTTTCCTGTTTTCTTTTTATTATCTTTCATCGCTTCTTTTTAACCCGAGAGCTTAAAACAGGTAGCGCTTTACCCACACCACTCTACGGCTAGGTTAGTTAGCCCGGGCTGTCCTAGAAAAAGAAGCGATAGCAACGATCTAAACCACCTAAATCTTAGGCACGTGAAATTGGCCGTGTCATAGTCGTTAATTTTTTTTCCTAATAATTTAAAACTGTAAGTTGATTGACTGATTTAAATAAACAATGAATTTTTTTGAGTATCACGTCCAGGATTTTTGACAGTGTATTATAGGCAACATTACGATCTTTATAATAGGCGACATAAATTGCCAGGTCTTTTAAAGTCTTTAAATATTTTCCACATAAACCATGTCTCGAAACAGCTTAGGTGCCTAATGCATTTAAATAGGAATCTTTACTGCATGGCATACTTTAAGTGCAATAAATTGAATTTGAAGAACGTGCGATAATAACTGGATAAGGTTGACGTACGCTTTTAGCTTGCAACGAGGCAGAGTAACATCTTGAGCAACCTAAGCAAAAATTATACGACGTATAAAATGAATAAGCTCTGCCACAAAGTCTTCATATTTGGAAGGAATATTAATTTGATCCTTGGCCGCGTAAATACAGAATATTTTCTATGGATGTTAAGGGGGTATTTCCAACCCCAATACATATTGACTTATCTTCTCCAAAAAAAATGTCACTTTATGAAAATCTGATCATTATCTCATTAATTTTTCGTTCGTCAGTCACTAAATTTCTTGAAAAGAGGACATACGATTACACAAGCTCAGTTCCTTGTAAAACCGAATGCATTTAATTGCAGTTTTGCTCAATTTATCTGTCATTAAAATTCACATTTACCATCGGCATCTTGTTGAGAAAAACTGATACAGCCTTTAAATAAAAAAAACTTAAAGAAACAAGTCTATTAACAACCCCCTTAAGAACAGGATGATATTTCAATGTAGCTAACTTATTTCCGGTAAATCAGTGGCTTATTCCTGTAAATATCTTTTTATAAATAATTTTAAATGTACAATTATAGACATGGAAATAAAAGCACTATTTTTTTAATAATAATTTTTTTTATGACACATCTAATACATGAAAAATTCCTTTTAAATATAACATTGACAGAAATTGTCAAATTATCGTGCTCAGAAACGACATTCCATTTAACAGCGGCTCAAGAAGCAACATTAATCACGTTGATTGAGAAAAGATGATCCGAAAGAAGGAAGGACCATAAACTCTAAGTTCTATAGAGCCCAGTTCATGATGCGAAACAAAAATAAACTAAAAGATATTGTAACAGAAGAGCTGCAACAGGTCCCAAATATGTTTCTTCGGAAGTGCAGGACACTATTTTTAAAAGGAAAATCTAAGTAACAATCCATTTAGGTCAGTTGTTTCAGATCATGCTTAGAATCCTTGTTACAAAATCTTTTACATATTTGATCCTTTACAAATTCTTTTCCAAGACGTAGCAGAAATTAGCGCCTAGCTTCTAGGTATGACTTGTTCCAAACGGGATACTTTAGTCTCCATAAAATAAAGGAATTTAGAGCTGCGGTATCAATGACATGACCAAAAAATACCATTGGTTGTTTGTCACTCTTCGCGTAGTGTATTCCTTGACCATTTTGTCCGCGGTATCAATGGTGCCTTTAGTTATATAATAGTGAAGAACTATTTCAGGTTTATATGAGTTGGCCCTATCACTTACTTTGTTTAAAGCATGTTCCGTCGCTAATTTTTGTACCCCAGACGTTATAAACCTTGAAAAAAATATTAGTATTGTTTAAAAACTAATTTTATTGCGAGAACTAAGTTTGAAATATAGTTTAATTAGCATTTCTAAAAGGATTTTTACGCATGATTAACAAAAACGAAATTATCTTGATTTTTCATGAAAAAATCAAGTTGGGGTACAAAATTACCCCAGTTAGTATTAGGAAGGTTAAAGGCGAACTAGAAGGAATTAATTTTTGAGGAAACGTAGTTTATACGAGTGTTAAGGTTTTCCAATTATTTTATACGGGTAAGAGTATACAGACCGCCAAACACACTATATGACAAGTAATACACTCAAAATATTTTAACCAGTAGAATTTTTCCATAAAAGTTTAAGTATGGATCAGTACACAAGGAATAGACATATACACGCGAATAGAAGAGCAATTTAACTCGTAAACTTACATTCATATCTTGGAAAATATAATGTTGCCTTCTGTCGGTATTATTTCCTCCACATAATAGTTTTGTCTACCAGCACGACAACTGCCCAGTTCATACGGCTACGTAGTGTCTGATTGGATGCAACAGAGGAATGTTTAAGCAAATCCCATGAAAAAAATTTGGTGTTACATTCAGAGCCGGATCGAAGTCTACTACTTTGGGTGAGAAGAACTTGCAAAAAAACTATTTTTTTTACATTTATAATAGTTAATTTATTAATTGTAAGTTATAATAAATATTTATGCTTTCAAATGCCTAAATGTACAAAAAAAAAATAACTTTTTTGTGAAAAACAGCCTTATGCTACTAACATTAACAAATAAAATACAAATAGAAATGTAAACTACAAAAGAAAATAGGTAATAGCTAATCAGTTATTACCCTCAATCTCCTATGTTTTAACTTCGCCCAAGACTGAATACCATTTTTTAGGTCTATGTTACCTGACAAATCACGCTCACTTTTTAAGCTAATTAGTGAGTCTATTTGCTCATTTCCCATGCTTGTGCATAATACATTTTTTACAAATTTCAATGTGCTGAATTTTTTCTCGTTAGATGCTACCGAATAAGCAGCGGTGCAGATTAATTGGCAAAAGGTAAAGCTATCTTTTAGAACAATCTTTTGTTCAGCTAAAATTTTCATTGCGTCTTCCATAGAAGCAGTCTTTTTTTCTATGCAAGTATCAAAATATACTTCTAGTCCGTCCTAGAAACTAGCTGATCGGGCTTGTTACAAGGGTATAATAATATTGCAGCCTCAATAGTTTTATTGTCCATGATAGACGTTTTAGAGAGTGGGAACAAAAATATTGATACGAAAGATTGTATATTTTTTACGACTTCCGATAGATTATTTTCCAGAAAATTAACAAGAACGTACAGAACTTGAAAAAATTCGTGACGATGGCGATATCCATATCTGCGGCGTTTTCATTTCGTTGGTCAAATCTTTTTGAAATAATTTTCCGTCCACAGACACAATGTTTTCTAAAATCCTCCTCCAGATTGACATCTAAAGAAGTAGCAAACATTTGGATTAGGTTATCAACATCATCGGGACTTGATCTAATGTTAGACAAGGTATTTTTTGTACTATTTAAAACGGAAATTGCATCAATTAGATTTAGGTCGTTGGATTCTTTTCTTTTGTCTATGTTTTTGTCTATGTTTCTGAAACCAACTGACGGAGGGGGGGGGGGAGGCTTACTGATATAATTAAGAACATTTCTTGATTAGTTCTCTGGATGTTGCAGTTGGTTCTCTGCATGTTTTGAATGTATACACACGTGTCATCAGAAAAACAGATTATAGATCAAATTAAAAAAGGAAGTTCATTAGAATACATTTTTAAACTTCATTGTCATTCTCCTGCTTTATAGTACAAATCAAAATCCCATAAAAGTTCCAAACATATTCATAATAACAACATAAGTGGTTAAGACATCGAGAAAAATGGCAGCGATATCCTTAATATTGGCATAATCATATAGCAAGAATAGTAACTACTTCTATAAGTATACAAAGTTTAAAAGCAAATTTTTAAATAAATCATTTTTGACACAATTATTCTCAATATTTATTTGTAGCTATAAAACTACAATATCAAATAATAGAGGACCCTAAAGATAAATTTTATTTTTATAAATGTCTCTACTATTACTCACCCATATTTCCATCAAAAACAAAAGCATCAAAATTCTGTGATATAGCACACATAAATCATGGGCATAATTGGCGATGCAGACGGGTTTTTTATAGCCAGACCCTTCGTCAATGGTATAAATAAGCAGTCCGAAACAGGCTGCGTCCTGAAAGTAAATTTGTTTTATTTTAGATTAAGCCTTTTATGTAAAAATTAGTAGAACTTTGGAGTGGGTTATTTTTATCTATGGACTCATTAAATTTACGAATAAAGGAATTACGCCACATGGGCAAAAGTTGCAATATTGCATCCTTGTAATTATTTCAATGAATAGAATTTTATATATAGAAGTTTTGTTTACTCAAAATTAAAACTAACTGTGGAACCAACCATTACATCTTCTCTTTAACGTTCATACTCTCCCCTGTCAGGTTACTGTTATTACAGGAGTTTTTGCAAAATCCTACCGACTGCGCCTCTGAAGTGGTTTTTTACGTTGTTATCAAAGATGTCTGAGGCAAATATCAAAAACCATGGCATAGCATTTTAGGGGATTTTTGGGGGTGAAACTGCAACTTGATGCTTGTCATCTCTTTGGGTTTTAAATTCTACCTTTGGGTGCGTATAAGTTCCAAATAGCAACCCTTTACAGTTTTACATATCGGTGTAGGCAAAGGTGTGTAATAGGAAGGTTATGATAATTCTATAGGTTTAATGTTCTAAGGTTGTAGATAATATATTATTCTGAAAAAATGATAATGATAGTCAAGTATTATTGTATTTCACAATTCCATCCTTCGTAGATCACACATGTAGTATACAAACTTTTGTTTGAAATCACACAATTTTAAAGAAATTTAATCCTTTGTCTTTTCGTCCATTGTTGTCCCACCTAGCCAGGTTATGTACCTGTATCCAATATCCAATACTACTGTCACTATTACCCCAGTAACGTCATTACAAAATTTTTGTGTTTTGAAACACACATCATTTGAAACGTTTTCAGCAAAAATAGTAAAATAAAGTTTAATAATGGCTAGAAAACGAAAGGAACAACGTATACGACAGATGAAAAGAACAGTAAGGAAAATTCGGTACGATATTCGATCTCTTCAGGCTGAAAAAGGTGAGAAAAAAGTCTTGACATTCATTTGACGTTTAAATTGAGCGTCAAAGTTATAAGAATTTGAGAAAGTAAAAACTGCGCTTTACTTCGAGTTTTTTGCTCTGAAGATGGCCGAATGCCCCAAAATTGTGGTGGTTTATTCTTGCAGTTGTGAGTTGACTGACTACCCATTCTGTAGTGGATCGTTCAGATCGAAAACTGACATTGGACGATTGACTGACTGACACAAAACTGCGCTTGATTTCGAGTTTTGCTCTAAATGATAGCATAATGCCCCACTTTGTGGTGGTTTATTATTGCAGTTGACTGGATACCCCATTCTGTGGTGGTTTATTCAAGTCTAATAAACTTGACATTGGACGACGTACTAATTGACAGTTAGAAAGGAGTTAAAAAGAGTTATTTCTCTCTCTTTAGTTCTTTCTTTCTCTCTTTCTTTTTCCCTAGGTCAATATGATTCTTCGGGGGATTCATTTTCCGATGAAGAACAAGTCCCCAGAGAAATTATTATTTTAAGCGACAAGCTAGTAGTTCGTCAGAATTTGAAGGCTCATCGAGTTCACAAGAAGAACCCATAACAAAGAAGCAAAAGAAAACAAATGAACCTGAGGCTGGGCCATCAGGCTTATGTAATAACGCCAAGATTGTTGATATGTTGGGTGGCGATATCTGTGTAGAAAAAAGCTTCGGGGAACCTGTTAATGAAATTTTGGCTTCGAGATGGGTTTCTTACTTAACGAAAGATATTGACAAGGGAAGTCGAGATAGGTTATTAGAAAAATGGAAAATTCCAGAGAACTGTAAAGTATTGAGCGGTCCTGAACTGAACCCTGAAATTAATTTGGCATTGGGGGAAGCAGATAGGAAATTTGACAGGTTCTTAAAAAATATGCAGATGGAACTCGGGCTTGGGTTATCAGCAGTTGCATCTGTGTTAGATACCGAAACATTAAAATAATTACCTGATGAAAAAATAGTTTCCACATTGGTGGATAGTGGAAAGCTGTTAACAAACGTACACTATTTAATATGGATTGAACTTCCTTACAGGTAAGTCGTTTAATCCATTAAATATAGCAATATTTTCCGAACCGTCCATGCACTTAGGCTAGGTTTGATCCATTGTGCTCACCCTGTTTAATTGTCACTCCCACTCAATGATCCTAGTTCCGTGCACTAGTTTAAGTAGGCCAACTGGGGAGAGGGTCGCGATGACCTTTGGTTCTAGTCTTGGTTACCCGAGTATTAATTGCCTCTTGACTCGCAATGGCCAACTATGTGCGGTTTGTTTCTCCAAATTGTCCGCATAATCTCAGGTTCATTAGTATCGGGTCTGGATCCCAATAATCCCTTCTGTTATTCCAGTAGATTTTGTGTTCATTCCTGATTCATCGCTTTATGGCATCTCGTACTGTGCACCTTGGGACTTCCATTCCGGGTCTGTACCAACGAATGTGCTTTCCTAGCTTTTCCTTGCAACTTCATTTGCTTGTTCATTCCCTGTAACACCTTCGTGTCCTAACTGCACTGTTACTTTGTTTACTTTTGTCAAGGTGTCCAATTCCCCTTGACATTTCCAGGAAAGTCTTAAGGTTACCTTGGTATATATAAGTAAACTATGGGTTGCTTGACCATCAGAGTATATATGGATCCACTTACTAAAGTAAGCCCTCCTACTGATTTTAATCACACTGTATACGGTATAGATTTTTGGTTGGAATACTTTGGGAGACTTTCTCTGTTATACTCCGTGTGTGCTTCGGACCCTCTTTGGGGTTAGAGCCGTCTGTGCATCAGGTTGTTGGCTCAGAAATGTGTCTGATATTTGGTTTTTTACACATTTCGTTCTTCAATTACTATCTAGTATGGCGTCGCATATACGCCAAACTCAAACTTGGGAGCAGATCCTAATTAGAAAACTTCTATATTTTGCACTAAAAATGTCGCGCCATTTTACTTGTTCTTGATTTGTTTATGCAACTAAATCTGATAAAATTTAACAATACGGCAATTAAATAACCATTATAAAAACCTGATTTATGTAATAAGATGCCATCGAAACAAAGTAATTACATGGGTAACTATTTTTTTAAAATATTCGCCTGAGGTGATACCTCTTCAGGAAAGGAAGAATGTAATTATTAATTGATATTAAACTCCTTCCTCAACTCAAGCTCAAATATACACTTAATTTTTTTGTGGTGTGAATTTTAAAGCAGCTACGACCCCCTACTAAATTATTGGTTATATACGATCCTATACTATTTTATGATAAAAATCTAGGCGAGGATCAAAATTGTTATCAATATTGTCCCCTTAAGCAATAACATATCATAAGATAAAGAATATTTCCAATTTCTTCGCAATATACAGGTTTATAGCTTTCGGTTTTACGGTCTTTCAGACCAGAAAGAATACATTTTCGTTGCCACTATGTCATGTATTGACAAGTTTATTTATCAAAAAATTGCCATTTTCTCAGCTCCAGTAAGTATAATATAGGAAATGTGGTTTTTATTTTCTGCTTTGGTTTCTTATAACTTTACCATTTTTACCACTTTGTTGGCTGCAAAGTTTAGTTAAATAATTCTAAATAAAGTAACTCAAACTTAAAACAATTTTTATTTATATAAAATTTCAAATTTACATAGCTTGGATATACAGGGTGGAGATAGAGAATTTATGCGGAATAGCATACCGATGTTTTTTTGTATACAGTGTGTGGATTTTAAATGAAACGTTGTTTATAGCGGCTCTGGGATTAACATTTCTCTAAAATCCAAAAATACTTCCTTAATTATTTTTGATGGGCCCCGCTTGTGTTATCTAAAAAAAATTGGGACCTCAAGAATCCGTTCTGTTATTCCAGTAGATTTTGTGTTCACTCCTCATTGAATTTGATTATATATTTTTTTACATCTGTTCAACCATGTGTCAGAAATTTAATAAAAAATAATTTAAGGAACTATTACATTAACAGTAACTTTAATACTATATCTTAAGATGGAAAGCTCTTGTGTATAAACACCTAATTTGAAATTCAGAAAAAAGTATTTCCTCAGCCGCCTGAAAAGCATACATCTGGTTGCCGAAACGGTAATGTTGTTGTTTAAAAAAGGGTAAAAATGATTTACAATATCTATCACTGTGCGTATTTAATACTATATTGTCACCATGAATATCATAGACCAAACCGATAGTAAAACTCTTACCCTTACTCTTCTGGCATGATTAAGCGTATCTCTGCCCGGATACTTGCCTCAACTCTTCCAGATTTCTAGATATGGTAACATTTTTAAAAATTAAATAAAGTCTCTTTGAGAAATGGACTACTTCTTTGAATATACTCTTTTTTCTAAATCGCATCATAAATCTTAGGGTGTAAAATCCGAAGATTTAGGCGGCCACTTTATAGTACTCATAGTCATCACTCGCATTTGGAAATGTAACATTTAATACTAATACTGAATACTCTTACATTTCTTGCAAAGTAAGAAGCGGCTCCATCCCGCTGGAAAAATATTTTTCGGTCTAGATTTCCATAATGAGGGAATATTCTTTGAAGTTCTGGTATTAAATACTTTGCAAGAAATTTAAGAGAATTATTAAATCTCACATTTCCAAATACGTGGATAGGACGGCGAGGATTTATAGAGTGGCCGTCCAAATCTCCAGATATTACAACATTAGATTTTTATTTATTGGGCGATTTAAAAAAAAAGCGTATATGTCACCAGACCTAGAAATCTGAAAGAGTTAAAGGCAAGGATTCGGGCAGAGATACGTTTAATTATGTCAGAAGTTATGGAAAGAGTAAGGGAAGAGTTCTACTATCAGTTTGGTCTGTGATAACACATTCACGGGGCACATTTTCAACAATTGCTATGCTAAGAAAGTGACATTACTGTATTAAAGTTACTGTTAATGTAATTGCTCCTTAAATAAGTTTTAATTAAAGTTCTGATACATGGTTTGACAGATGTAAAAGAAAAATATTAATAATGTAAAACGCTAGTTAATCAGATGGAGACAACTTGTAAGTTACCTTATTTATTAAAATATATTTTTAGTTTTCAAGCTGCTTCTCTTTGGAAACTATCGCGAAGAGAGATATAACTATTAGATCTTACAATGTAGTAATTTCCATTTGCCTAATAACAGTAGACAAAAATTTGATTTTTGACTCTTCTAAAGAAATTCTCGTTTGTAGAACTAACGGAATAAAATTAATTTTTTTTTAAAATTAAGATTCTAGGGACAGAGCACGGTTACTAAAAAGAACGGTTGTCTGGTAACTTCTGACCAATTAGAGCCTGCCTGCTGATGACGTCACAAAACGTCTTTGTTATACGGGTCTATTATGAATGCAATAGACAAAGAGAGACAGATACGCCTTTCTATGAGATGAACAGAGCACGGTATATATATTTGATCGTTTTTGGAGAATTTTAGTATTTATGGACCTAATAAATTATTTTTCTTATTTCTGGAAGCGAATTTTATAAAAATAAAATTGAACTGAAACTTGGACCGTAATATTAAATATTCAGTTTTCTGTTTTTCTTTTATTGTAGGTAGATAAGTCTACCAATACAGACCGAGCACAGGGTGCAATTTCATTTTACTCACTTTAAAGTTTACTTTAAGAAAAAAACGTACGAGTTGTAGCTGTTGTTAACAATGTTTATTTTTAAAAATATATATAAATTTTGTTTATTTCTTATAAAACCTATATTTTATTGTTCTGTACAGATAAAAAAGTAAATAATTATTGTTTGAATACAAAAACATTTTACTAAAACTACTTTAATTTATGACAAAGTAAAAGGTAACAGTTGTACAGATCAACCATCAGTTAAGGTCAGAGGCGTATCTAAGAGCGAATAAGCACCTGATAATTGATGAATTTAGTAGTAGATAATAGATGAAAAACCCAGTTGTTGAGTCCAATAAAATTTGGCGATATCATGACAATAAAAGTTTTTTTATGACTACAGCCACCCCACCCCCCAGACCAAAATACGTGCTTCGCTACTGATTAAGCTACATTATAAGACAAACTAAATCAATAAGTAATAAAATAGGTAGACACACCAAACGAAGTCTCATAAAAATTCCCTTTGACGTCGAGGTTACATGTTTCGCTGCTACCTGAGCATCATCAGACCTAACTACAAAAAGCAAAGAAACACAAACATAAAAACACCTGCATCATAAATAACACACTAAATATTTGATGATGCTCAGATACCAGCGAAACATCCTGGACATTATTAAAAGAACATTTCATGAGAGGGTAACTTTGTGTGTGTATTTTATTACTTGACTTAAATCAGGTCTCAGTGAAAATTGACAAATATCAATTTTATTTATCAAAAAAAATTAATCCATTTTAGTGATGTATTGATTGAAACATACAGTTTCCTAACACTTAATTAGTTCACAAAAAATAAATAACTATTACCTTATATATTTTATTTATCAATATACGGGACATGCCCATTCGCACTGACCTCATAGTCCTTAGTCTAAACTAAAATAACCAGTGCACTACACAAATACAAACATTATTAAACAGCTAATACATCTTTTTTTAAAAATTACTAGTAGGTATTCTTTAACATTTCCAATTGTTGTAAATTTATGTTAAATAAATCACCCCTAAACCTGTTCCCCTTTTCATTATTCTATTGATTGGGGAATTTTTCCCATACACAGTATATCTATTTGGTTGGGAGTTGAAAATTTCCTTAACCTTGCCTTCTAAACCTTTATCTGTGCTGTCAATTTTATGTTCAAGGTTTTTAATTTTTTCCTGTAGAGTTGTTTATCATTGCTAATTTGGTTTTTTAGACATTCATTTTCTTCTTCAAGATCCCTGTACTTTTTAAATAAAATTTCATAAGGCGTAGTTTTGCTTGTTGATGGGAAATTCTCAATTTCAAAAATAGGGGGAGAAAGTCGGGAAAGAGTTTCTGTTTTTACAATATTATTTGTATTTTTTTCAGGTATCAGAAGATTAGAAATAATTTCCTTTTTTTCTATCCTTTTTTTCTCTCTTGTTGGTTTTATTTGGCAATACTATAATATGGGTATATTGCTAAAATTACAAAACTATGTTAAGTTTAAGTTACATTATATTTGTTTCTAACTTACCAGTTTTTTTAGCCTCTTAGGTTGAGCGTTAATTAATTTAGAGTGTATTTCGTCCTCAAATTGACAAGACTCAAAATGTTTACTGCAAATCTTTTTGTGGTTAGGGACGTAAGGGTTAAAGGTGTCTTTTCTACAACAAAGTTTAACCCATTGCTTTCTTACTATATGATTTTTAGGAAATGTAAAAAACCGCACAGCTTCTCCATCCCTCTTTGCCTTTGCTTGTCTGCTTTAACAGGTAGCGATACTACATATCGTCCCAGGCATCTTAAAAATACAAATAAAACAATTTTTTTACCTAATTCATTTTGAATGTGATTTATGTTTATTATTTACCTTTTATTGCGCTATACTGATGAATATATTGACAAAATGTCTCTTTATCTTTAAATATAAGTCTCTAAAACACATTACAACTTTGAAAATTCGCTGAAAACCACTTCAAAAACAGAAATAACAGAATAAACAATGCTAATTCTGTATACAAATGTCTGAAGAGACGTTTTGTGACGTAGGCGATGACGTTTCGCCCGCCATGACACCAAACTTACAAGGCAACCTATCTATCTAAAGACCTTGGGGACAGAGCAGGTTGCAAACAAGTTCATAGCATACCTACAAATACATTTAACCAGTAAAATACTGTAACCAGTTTGAATTAAAAGTTCTGACCGCTATAAACAAAGTTAATACCAAAACGTGTTACCTTATGACGTAATTTCCTAACCTTACTTTTTATAAGTTGACAAAAATACAAATTTATGAATTTTTCTGCTATAAACGGGTCTCTGTCATAGCTCTCAATTCAACAAAAATAGACCATAGTGGTTATTACTCTGAGAATTTAGCTATTAGTTATTGGTACTTCTTTTTCAGTTAAAAGAACTAATTTCATAAAATTAACTATGGCACAACCTAATTAACCCTTCCTGCTAGTTGATCTTTATGCAACTCACTTCTGCACTCAAACTAAAATGTCGAATTCGTTATATTTTGCATACCATCTGTCGACGTCGTGTAAATTCATTCGCCTCTACTGCCAGCTTTTAATATTAATAGCCTGCCCTCAATTATTACATTTGAGCGACATTACGAATTTAAAGAGCGACACAACTTATATGTAAATGGAAATTTAATTTAGTGTCACATGGAAAATATGGAATTTTTACCGAATGTTTTTGAAGCGTTTTGTTGGCAATGGGCTTTATCATGATAATCCAATTTACCATATTCAGCACTAACATTCTGAACTAGAACCTATTGAATATCCTTATAATCAAAATCTTCCTATAGTATCACATCCTTTTCTAGAGACAATTAAAATTACGGTGGGAAAGCTGCAAGTGGGCGAGAGGACATGTACGTCATTCTATTAACCGCGAAATTTTTTTATTTGCGAGTCTTGCAACCGATCAGGCCCAGCTCGTGAGTTTTTTTATAGGTGGGGTAAGTTTTGATGGCAGTAACCTCACAAACAAAATCCAGTTTAGTGCACAGTTTTGCTAAGGAATTAGTTATTTACGATATAAGTGTTGTAAAGATTTATATTACAACACGAGATGTTAAATTTGTCAAACGAGGCGTCAGCCGAGTTTAATAAAACATCGAGTGTAGTAATATGAATTTACAACAAGAATATTGTACAACATTTTATTTACTTTCATCTATGAATACAAATATTTGGCAAAAGGCATTTTTAAAAATAAAAATGCACCTGTAAAAATGCACCTGCTATTGAGTTTACTAATCAAGTTTTTTATGTTACCTTTCGCATAGTTACTGTTTCGCATGGTTACTGTCAAAACTTTGTCAAACAAATTCAAAAATATAAAAAGCGTTTTTCAAAATGAGCGATTCTGATGGAACTTTACCCTCTGATATAGAAGCAGCGGCAAATGAAGCGATCTCAAGTTTAGTTCCGACAAAATCCAAGGCGCAGTATGAGTTGGAGTATCAGAAGTTTGAAGATTGGTGCAAAGCTAACAAAATAAAGGAGGTGTCTGAGAAAATTCTTTTGGGTTATTTTTCCGTAAAGCAACGCTCCCAGAAGAAACCAGAATTACTCAATGTTGAGAACTATGATTTCAGTTAAGGAAAATCAAGATATATTTTAATTAATAATTAATTTTATAATTGTTAATAATAAATCATTCTTCTAAAAAGTGTGGTTTTATTTAACAGCAAAATTTAAATAAAACCGTTTTTTTCATTACAGCACTAGTGCTGTACAAAACTAGTGCTTACAAAACGATTTGCAGAACTGTAAAATTCATATTACTAAATGAAAGTAGATAAAATTATTTACCCACTAATAAACAACGCAAAAACATTAATACTAAAATTGAATTTTTACTGTAACTTTTTTTTTTTAATTACACTAAACAACTTTACTTTATTATTATTTTATATAATTCTCTTACCTTTATGTAGTTGTGTGTTTGTATATTAAATCGGTCATTCTATCCTTTTGTTTAATGGTCATTAAACTTATAAATACTTCTAATAAAAGGTTTTTAAAATGTCAACGAACTGCTTAGTTTAATCTGTAATATTTCTTCAACTAATAAAGTCACTGTTTTTAAACAAGTCACAACACTTGTTAAAAATACACATAAATGAACTAAAGGATATACTATGGACGATTCTGCATTCCTAATGAAACAATGCAAATGATGCAAATGTTGTAAATACAATCCGTATATTTTATAATAAGTTTTTCTTCGTCTAACAAAAAGTTTTAATTTAAATAATTCACGGAGCTATTGCCATGAATGTATATAGAACGTGATTGAACAACAAATGCCGATTGAACGTAAAGTGTGCCGAAGTCGACGACGGATTTTTCACTTTTCCGTCTCTTCTTAACTTCCGAGAGCACGTATATCTGTTTTGCTCTTAGTTTCCAACTCATTTATGTAATCCTCTAATTCAATATAAACCCATAAGGTCAATCGTAAGCCATACTGAAATTCGGCCCGGCCGCGGCCGAGCGGGATGCTTCGATTTTGATCTGTATTGGAGAGTTTTCACATGACACATTTTGAAATATATACATCGTTTCCTGGCGCGTCCAATTTAAAATATAATCCCAAAATTTTATTAAGGGTTTCGCAAGAACTTTTAGTTTTCAGGGTTATACCTTCTTTTTTATAAAAAAAAACGAAATTTAATTTTAGAGTTTCAATTATTATATTATGTTCAAATTTTATCATCAGCTCATAAAAATGGGAAGATTGCGGCTATTTATGTTAATTTCTAATTATCCATTAAAATTTAAAACAACGCCCTATCTTATCTTCAAAAACTTTAAGCACCACTTAATTGTCGTGATATTACTTTTTATAATATTTCTTATACAAAAAATTAAGTTTTATAAATAAATAGAGAGTTTAGCGTCCGTATAAGTAAATAGAAAAAAGTTTTTTAGCGGCAGATGGTGCGTCTATCTTTTGCATTAAAGTACGCAGGGACGCCAAAGGTAATGGGTTCCCTGGGGCACAGGTAGACAATGACAGGCCTGAAAGCAACTCCAAGTACAGCGAGACTGTTCTGGTATTTGTTGGTCACCGTACTTTGGTTTATTAGTTCTATGTTTTTACGTTAGATGGCTATATCTTTTGCATTGAGTTGATTCCTACTGATGGCGTTACTGGGTTTTCATGGCGTTTTTATTTCTTAAAAAATGTCTTGAAAGAACAGTCTCGCTGTACTTGGAGTTGCTTTCAGGTTATGGCTTTCTGATGAGTTCTACCAAGAACGAAACAGCCTGTCATTGTCTACCTGTGCCCCAGGGAACCCATTACCTTTGGCGTCCCTGTGTACTTTAATGCAAAAGATAGACACACCACTTTGTCCGTCTGCCGCTAAAAAACTTTTTTCTATTAAGTTTTATTAGCTTTATTCGACTCTGAACCGATACGGAACTATTTTGTGATCCGCGCACGCCATTATTTGAACTGCGCATGCGAGTTGTCCCGAAGCTGTTCAGAATCTTGACCGCGAACAAATCTATAGCCATCGTCCGCCATAGATATAACATGCACGTGCGGTGAAAACGAACGGTTTGTTCGTTATGACTCATAGACTACTGTTTGCTCTTAAGCAGTTCAGAATAGTTCATTATTCCTCCAAACCATTTCTTTGCATAAACAGGTAGTTTTTGTTAAGATTTCCCCCAATCGATTCTAAAAAAAAAAATTTGGGTAAAAAAAACAGAAATTTTGCGAAAAATAACAAAATTACCATGGACCATTTTATTGTCATTCAAGTTTCTGCCTCTGGGGAGGAGTGGTTAATTACCTAATTTCTTTTTACTCTTAAACGTTAGATATTGAAAACTCCCTCCTACGCACATCTCATGACCTTTGGTATTCCTGTTGGTTATTTTCTTTCCAAAGTTTTTTTTGTAGGGTCTTCTCTAATGTTTCTTGGATGTATATTATATAAACAGCCTAAATTAGGTTAAACAAATCCAGGAAACGATAACGTATATGGTTATAGGCCAAGTACTATAATAAAATGACATAAAAAGAGCAATATTTTCAGCATTTTGTTTTATAATAGCGTAATAAATTTAGTGTGAAGAGCGTAATAGATATTTATGGTAAATCGAAACACTCGTATAGGAAATAGATATTTTTCAATTTTATTGAAAGTATTATTCGATATGTAAAAGAAACTTATAATATATTCTAATCCTATACATACTTACATTCATTTATTACACTATTGATCAAATGCGGTCCTGCCTAACTTGACCGTTGAATAACAATAAGATAACTTCTAGGTGTAGGATAAGCTCGCAAGGGAAAGCGTTCTGGGTATAATCTTGAAGTAGCAGGCGCACTTTGACGACACTCACCGTAAATTAGCGATATCTACTAGTCCACTGTTTTCAAATTTTACCATTTTTACTTGTCACCAATATTAAATTAACTTGCTTCAGAAAAACAAACCGCATCAACTTAGGAATCACCCTGTATAAAATTACTTATTTTGGTGCTAAATAATATATTTGGAAAAAAAAGAATTTAACACAATGTGCGATATTACTGAAAAAAGCTTCATGTGGAAAATATTGAAAAAAATATAATCTACCATTTTAATACAAACAGAATTTGCAAAAATTGCACCAATCCCCTTAAGGATTTGTTTTTACCTGAGAACGCCCCTATAACTTTCAGTTATAGATTTCAGGATCAAATAATTTATTTACATTAGATAAATTTTTTACGATTCATGGAAAATTAACTAAATAATCCCTTAACTTAGACAATAATAACGTTTTCCTACGACCACCTACGAAAGTGAGAAAAAAAGCACGGTTAACTTGGCTCGAAAGCGCCGAATATCACACGCGTGTTGAAAGAAAATATTTCAACTCTAGAGTGGAAATACAAGGCACACTATTTAATTTAGACATATGATGCCAATTTGACTGACCACACCTATTTATTAAAAAGAACAAATTTTAGAAAGAAGTTTAGTTTATTTATCACGTATTTGTCGAGTGATTCAGAATTAGAGTGTGAAAATACGCCATCTGAAATTATAAAAAAGTTAAGAATATACTGGAAAATTTATTACCAGTGAAAACAAGCCCCGCTGAAGAAAATGTCATATATTAAACTTAAGCAGAAAATTTTTATGGGTCGCCCTAGCCTAGAGACTAGAGCCATGACCTACTAATCGAAAGATTGCAGGTTCAAATCCCATCAGGAGCAATTGGTTTTTTTTTATGAAAACATTAAATAACTAAATTGAAATCTTCCTTGTTGGGTGAATTTTTTTAATTTATTTTTAATGCATCTTTCCTTGATTAAATAAAAAAAATCATTCGAAAAGGAAGATTTCAATTAAAAATTTTTTTATAATTTATTTAATGTTTTTATAAAAAAGAAGTCAAGTACTCCTGATGGAATTTGAACCTGTGACCTTTCGATCTATTAAATTGGCATCATATGTTTAAATTAAATAGTGTGCCTTGTATTTCCACTCTAGGGTTGAAATATTTTTTTTCAGCTCTAGAGTTGAAATATTTTTTTCACAAATCAAAGGTTTTTTTAATAATTCTTTGTGGTCGTAGGAAAAATAGTGTACATTGCTCGTGTGAAAGTGATTATTCTAAAACTCGGAGAATTTCCGCACTCGGCTGACGCCTCGTGCTAAATATCTCCTCGTTTGAAAAGTATCACTTTCATCACTTGTTATGTAATATACTATTAACCAAATCAATACAATACATTTTTGTCACAATGCAGGATCGGTATTACATAAAAATTTATGGCTACAAGCGCTTGGTTAAAAATTAATTTATCATTAAATTGCCAAGACGGCGACGCGTCGACGACGTGGAAATACGTGAGCTTTACAAGTTAAATAAAATTGGACAAACTTTTAAAAGTTGGGTTAGAAAACACTCAAGAACTTTTAAATTTGATTTAATCATTTATTGCTGTAAAATTGTGCTAAAAAATTGTGTTTGTTCAGCTACTTTATGCAATTAGATGTATAATATGAAAGAAACGTAATAATTAAAACCCGACCCCTGAGCCCCCCCCCCCCCCCCCCCCCCACACAATGATAGGAGAGTTAGGTGCACATTAAATAGTTGGTATCGCATAAGTGGCAGTCGACTGAATGATTATGTGAAAAGCTTGAATAAGTGCTGTAAAAGGAAGAACCTTAACCAGACTCCGTTAGGTATAGACCGACAATATTCCCATAATCGCATCAACATATTTATCCAACCTTAAGACAAGGTCTAGATGTATGTCCAAACACCTAGTCTCCTCAGAGTTCTCCCCCTGAATCTCCTACCGATGATCATACCAACTACAGGTTCAAGTATCGAAGATACTTGAATGGATTCGTTTTATTCTCAAACATAATCCATTTGCAACCACTCGTTCAATCTCTCAAGATCCTCTTGTACCATTTCACATATCATATCAATTTTTTTCAACTCTAACATCTGAAGTATCATCGACAATCAAGCACAGACCAGGCCCCGGACTCGCGTTTTTTTATGTCGTTGATATATAAAGGAACAAAAGAGGCCCTAGTATGGAGCACTGAGATACTCCGTATTTACTTTTGGCCCAGTCCGAGAGCTCGTAATTAAATTGAGTCTGCTAATTTCGCCCTTCCAATTAGATTGAAGCTGGATTGCTTCACTTCAAAATGTCTTAGCTTATCCCCTGGGACGCAGAGATCTGTTCAGCAATACCTGCAAAAAAGAAAAAAATCCTGCCGATGACTAGAGTCTTATTCCCCTGTTCAGAACTCCCCAGGCCAATTGAACCACATGTGCAGTAGTATTAGTAAAGTGGTAATAAAAAGTTAATAAAACTCTTCACTTCCAGAGAGTTTTAGAAAAGTTCTAGTAAAGTGCTAATAAAGTTAAACTTATAAGCAACTTTTGTCTAGCATTTATTGCTTCAGCTCCTCAAATGAAAGGGTGGGGAAAATATTTGCTTGGAAAAAATCAAGCAACTTCGATTAGGGATAAGAACCTTATGTAGAGTTACATAAAGATGGTTACCAATAATTAACTAACAAACTATCTAAGCTATTTTATCTATGAAATAATATGTATTAGCAGGTATTATTTATTCACAATCAAAATTGCCTGAACAGTAAATTAAGAACTTTTAATAAATTAATTAATTAATTATTTCTACCAACATCATGAATGCATCCGTCAAGTTGCTGTTTAGCTATTTATTGTTAAAATACTTTGTGCAACCCGACATTATTCTAAATTAAAAGATATACAATTGTTTTATCTTTTGCAAGATATTATGTGTGCTTTAGGTTTCTGAAACGGTCGCGTGAGGGCGCCGTTTGAAACATAATAGAAATTTGCCGTTTTTTTTAAATTTTATTATTTTATTTAATAAATATAAACATATATCCAATTTTGCAAAGTTTAAAGAACAACCAAAATTGAAAGAACGGAGTGAATATCTCTTTCCTAGCTAAAGATACTGTATAGTAATTGACATGACAAGTGTTAATTATTTTTTACTTACAAGACACTTTTAAATTTTTGTCACTATTAAAGTAACCATATGTTCCCGAGATACAGCTAGTGTCCCATTTTAGTTGCACACCCGGTACATTATTTAATTTTTTCGTAGCGCCACTAGGTTAGAAGGTTCAAAACCAACAGATCAGTCGCTATCTCCTTAAATAAACACACACTCTTTATTGGTCCCGTACCAAAAACTTGTTTTCTACCCAAATACTTTATTTTATCACTCAAGGCCCTCTCAGCTTTTATTTTTAATTTTTAAAATTTTATTTTCATAACACGGCCTTACTTACGCCTTTAAATAACTAATTAGTATTTAAAATGGATGCCGAAGATCCTAAGAATATTGTAAATTTATTAATAAATATGTAAATGGAGAAATTATAATTTAGGCTGTACAAGTTGTTAATTATTCTTACACGTATCTATTTACATAGAAATAGAAAATTTTACATTCAAATTCTTGGGAACGCCTCCTTAAGCTGGTGTCTAGTTTTAGTTTTTTTTTGTTCAGTTATTAGCAATCTCTAACAAAGATTTTTTTAACAAAATATTTATTTACAATAGTTTTGGTACTAATAATAACTTAATTAAACATAAAAATGTAAATTTTCGGCATAGTTTGGTATCTTACATAATAAATATTTTATTGCAGTCGAGGTTTCCAACCCTAAATATGCCCTAAAAATACTATTTTTGACAGTAGATAATACGATTCTTAGAAATGTTTATTTTTCTTTGACAGCCTCACTTGGTCAGTTCAGTATAATACGTTACCAAAGCGATTGTTTTTTTAGTTTTTATGTTGTCAATGTTTATTTTGATGAACGGTAGTAGAGTTTTGGACTTGCATTGTCTTTATTTGTTTAGAATCACTACGTTTCAACTGGTAAGTATCTCCAGTCGTCTTCAGGTGAATACTGAATAAGTACGGTAACTACAGCTCTATTTATACTAGGCAGGTGCTGTGACGCATGACTAGTGGGCGGAGTCATGCGTGTTGCTAGGTGATGACGCTAACTGGATGAGTCATGCTTGATGAGTCATGCTCGATGACGTCATGCTCGATGAATCATGCGTTTAACTCTTGGGTGGTCTTATTCTAAGATTACATTTAATTAACAAGGGTTTCCAGACGTTTCTCATGTCTAATGAAGGCTTACTAAAGCAACCTGGATTTTGGTGTATGGTCGCAGCTTCCTTAAACTTCCTCTTCCTCCAGTGCGGTTCTTTTTGCAGGATTTCCGCTTTTGTCCACATGATATGATGACCGTGTGTCCAGGCGTGGTCAGCTGCACCTGATTTTTCGGTCTCTCCTTTTTGGGTGTTATTCCGATGTTCTTTAATCCTTTATTTTGATGTTATGTTACTAAGTGTTAAAGTTAAAGTTACTAAGTGTTTCATTGTTTTTATCGCCTACCATCAGTAAAGCCGTACATTATCAGAGTGATTTCCGGAAGTAAACACTTTATTTTATTGTAAACTATATTACTTTACCTAGGTAAAGTATTTTTTCTGCCGCATTTGCGGCAGGTAAAGTATTACCCTTCGCATATTTTCACTCTATGCCGGACGAACCGGCAAAATTTGCCATTTCTCATAGTAGGTCAATTTTTTTAAGGGGTGCTTTGGAATATGCACCTGGTCGGCCGAAATTTTCTGACATGTTAAATTTAGGCCAAAATGGGTTTTTTTTATCGTCGGATTGTGAAGCTATTTTAACCTTTCGAGCTTGAATATGAGATGGAATAGGTAGTATTTACTTTACATTTTGACCAAATATAAGGCAAGAACTATTAAATATTTTACGTAGACCCGCTTCTAAAATAGGTCTGCAGCTCGTCTTTTCTATTAATTTAACATGGGGAAAACATCTATTTTCTTATATATTATAAATTCTGAATGGTTGGCGATAAAATTTTGTATGCACCATGTCAGTAAAGTATCTTTATCGAACTCGCCTGTTATTCGCCTCGCTTGCTTCGCTCGCTCATCTCATAATTTCAGACTCGTCCGATAAAGAATCACTTTACTGGCTTGGTACATAAATAACTATTATATGATTTTTATTATTTATATTTCACTAGTTGATTGCCTCCCCTCCCCCTCCTGGAAACGTTTTGAATCTGCCACTGGATGCGTCATTAATTAAATAATATAATTTCATTCAGTATTATTAATATGCCATTTTGACATTATTTTGTTTCGAAATAGGGTCTCTGGATTATTCTGCCCATAAAATATATTAACATCTCATAAATTTAAATTTTACGATATGAAATTTGATTACTATTTAATGTCTCTAAAACAAAATGTATGAAATGGCTATGCCATTTAAGAGCCTTTCATGCCAGCGCAATACGCAGCATCGTTCCCTGGCTTGTCTAATTGAAAATTGCCAGAAAAAATTTTACTCAGTTCAAGAACCTCTTTTTTCAAAAAGAAAAATTAAAAATGTTTTTTAAAGGGTAAATTATATAGGTTCAATCCGCCATGCAGAACATAAAAATAGAAATTTTACGGCTGTTCATTTTAATTTCTTATTTTCCATTAAATTTACAAACGATGTCTCGATATTATCTTAAAAATCTCCACTGATGCCGGGCCACCTAATTTTCATGAAATTGGTTTTTATAATATTTAGTAAATATAAATAAAAAGTACATTTTATTACCATCACCAGACGCAGGTGCAAAATGCGTGATAATAATAATAATAATAATAATAATAATAATAATAATAATAATAATAATAATAATAATAATCTTTATTTAGCACTTGGCTAGTTATTTCTTCAAAACATTAGTGACAGTAGTGACAGTTATTATGGAAAGGTATGATAATATAAGCAAATCAAACAGTAATAATTTAAAAATGATTTAATAAAATACCGATATTTAACGATTCTCTTATTAAAATATTTCTCATTGTTATTTTTATTTCATTCATATATACGGGGGTCTAATCGCAATTACCTATTTCATTTAAATGCGTAACTCATTGGATGGAACAACACTCCATGTTTTTTCGATTGTCTACATGCCAATTAAATCATCTATTCGAATCTTAGTATATGAAACATGCCACCAGAGTTGTCAAACATTCGTAATTTGAGTCAGAATCAACTAGCGGTCAGTAAATTGTAAAACGATTTATCTGATGGGTTGGCCAGAAATGTCTAACGTACCATCCACCATAAATCACTCTGGATAATTTAGTTTCGTTACGATAACATGAATATCACATTTTTACTGAATGGCGGACTTAGAGAACAATAAAATCTGATGTGAGTGACGACATTCTTTTAGGTTGTTTTTCCGAAAAAGCCAAATCTATGAAATCATCTACCTTATGGGGTCGATTTTCAGTTGAAAGTTTATTTGGCTACACAAGAAAATACTGACATATAATCCAAAAATTATTGCTTTGTTAACATGTCAAGCTGTGGGTTATGTGTGCCATCCAAGGTTTTCGCAGAAGAACAAGTTACTAAATTTTTATCTGAAGCTTTAGATGAATAATATACAAGGTGGCGCATCGAAAGCGAAACAAAGACATTTACTGGCAGCTCAGTTCTTTTTTGGAAAAACGCTCAAAACCGTCGGTGCCGATTTTGTTTACGAATTGGCAAAAAATCATGTGCAGCCCCCTGTGCGGGGGTGGCACCACCGATAAAATCTTAAATGGAAAGGGGGGTCGAGTGATACCTTATTTTAAAGGTATTTCAATTCCCTTTATAATGATGTAAAATTCATCTAATTCAGTTCAATTGTTTTGAAGATTAATTGATTTAAGGCTTAAAGTAGACTTTAATGGGTACATCAGATTAGTTTGTACTACTTTCAGAAGAAATTTGAGTAAATGCATTTATTTCATAAATAAATGCTTTTCTTCACTACGCCCATGGTTGTTTATTATTTTGGTGTTGAAAATAGCGATTGGAGCGTTTTTTCTGGCAAAAGAAATTGTTTCTTGAAGAAAGATAAGAAGGAAATGTCTCGTACTTATTTTAAATAGGAATTTAGTACATAGTTTGCGTTTGATTTGATCAAACTTTGTTGTTAAAATACCTCTTAACACTTTATACATAAATGAACCATGGCGTAGTCCACTGCAGAAAGGGTTGAAATTATCAAAATATTTTTTGGAAAAAATCAGTGCGCTAATAAAATAGCACACATATTTAATGAGCGACATGAGAACAGTAACGTGCATGGAAAATATGTTCTAAAACTCTAAATTTCGGGAAACTGGATCAGTCGCCAATAAAAAACGCACCCATTGAAAATCCCATAAGGAACAAAGCACTAAAAGTGGGGGTTTTAGGGCAAGTATTATGTAGATCTTACGTTAAGTACCCGCAAATTGGATAATCTGTGTGATGTTAGTCAACAACGGATTTTAAAGGCCTATAGTCAATTAAATAGACTAAGGCGACTTATGTGTTTTAGTCGGCCAACGAGTTACACAATGACGTGAAAAAATACATATTATTATACATTTTGATGGTTTATGACTTATGATCTTTGGTCTGCCGACCCTAGAATGTATTTAAACAAGTGTTTGTCACAGCCTACTATACAGTGTCTGTTTAAAGGTTGGAGACAATGACGTTTCTTGAACGGCAGTAGAGTTTTGGACTTGCATTGTCTTTATTTGCTTACTTCCCCTACTCCAACCACTCCAAGCAAACAGCACGTCATTTGTAAAGAACTCGCAATACTTTGGACAAATAATAGGAGAAAAAGAAGTACAACCAGGAGACCAACTGGTCAGCTTTGACGTCAAAAGTCTTTACACCAACGTCCTTAAAAAAGGCGCACTTTAGGTCATCAGGAGCAAACTTGAGGAAGACCTGACCCTACAAGAAAGAACACCGCTACCCACAAATGCAATCATGGAACTATTGGAATCCTGATTTAACAATTCTTATTTTCAAGAAAAAGAAAGATTCTTTAGCCAAGAGGACAGACTACCAATGGACTTATCTCTCTCGCCCATAATCGCCAACATTTAAATGGAAAACAAGCAAAGAAGGAACCAAAAATATGGCTAAGATATGTGGATGACACCTTCATTATTTGGAACGGAAACGAGGACGAACTTAGAGAATTTCTACATCACATTAATAACTTTGCACCGACAATTAAATTCACCATGGAGAAAGAAGAAAACAACCAATTACCTTTTCTAGACGTCCACGTAGAGAAAAATGGCAACACCTTCCTAACCTCAGTGTACAGTAAACCTACACATACAGGTCAATACCTCAATTACACATTAAACCACTCAAACAAGAAGTAACTGTAATGTACCTCAAATGAAGCTCTCAAAAGAGAAACTAACCACATCAAGACCGACCTCAACAAGAATGGCTACCCCATGAGATTGATTGCCACAATATTGGAAAATCGCAAGAATCGGCCAAACACACGTAAAGCAGAGAAAGAAGTACAACCAATACTCAACATTCCGTATGTCAAAGGAGTATCCGAGAAAATAAGAAGACTAGGACAACGATACAACATCAACACAGTATTCAGCTCGAGAGACACTTTAAGAAGCCACCTAACGAAGACGAAACCAGCAGGCCAGAAAGACAAGAAAAATTGTGTCTACCAGATCCCCTGCGAATGCGGCCAATCTTACATTGGTGAGACACTAAGAAGAGTAAGGATTAAAGAACATAGGAACAACACCCAAAAAGGAGAGACCGAAAAATCAGGTGCAGCTGACCACGCCTGGACGCACGGCCATCATATCATGTGGACAAAAGCGGAAATCCTCCAAAAAGAACCGCACTGGAGGAAGAGGAAGTTTTAGGAAGCTGCGACCATACACCAAAATCCAGGTTGCTTTAGTAAGCCTTCATTAGATATGAGAAACGTCTGGAAACCCTTGTTAAGTAAATGTAATCTTAAAATAAGACCACCCGTTAGAGTTAAACGCATGATTCATCGAGCATGACGTCATCGAGCATGACTCATCCAGTTAGCGTCATCACCTAGCAACACGCATGACTCCGCCCACTAGTCATGCGTCACCGCACCTGCCTAGTATAAATAGAGCTATAGTTACCGTACTTATTGAAACGTAGTGATTCTAAACAAATAAAGACAATGAAAGTCCAAAACTCTACTGCCTCTACTATAAAGTTGAGAACTGTTAGGTTACGGAGATTGAAAATAAAATAGTTTCAAATAAGATAAATTTCCTTTTATTCTTAATGATGATGGGTATTTAAGTCCTAGACGTGTTATTAATACTAGGTGTGATACGTCATTGAATTATAAGGAAAGTGGGGAATTTAAAAATAAATAATATATAATAAAATAGACTATTTCAAAAACAAAGTTGATGATGGTTCTGAAAAACAAAATACTGGATTACAACTCTAATTACACCAACTTGTAGAGGAGAAAAAATGGTAAAAATACAAACTTTATTTTAACATATCTCTTCAAATAGTCAGAAAATAATAAATACGAAAATAAGAAATCGCGAAAATTCGGATTTGCCAAAATATCTTCGGAAGGATTAGGAATTTTTTAAATTTGAAAACAAGATGTATGGAACAACTTTTTTCTAATATAACCATCTCTGTGGTTTATGAGATCCCTGTAGAGTGCATCCGTATTTGGGACACCCTGTATATAGATATAATTTCGCATGGTAATTTTGGAGAACAATTTAGAAATATTGTTTGGATCAGTGGTGTATTTTGGGGGAGGGGGGTGTTTGCTACCCGGCTGCAAACCCCCCCCCCCCCCCCCCCCAGCCAGGAAGCTCGGGGTCTAAAAGTCTAATTGCAACCTAATTTTTCGACTCCTTCTTGGACTTTTAATTTAACTTCTTAAATAATGTGTCCTTGGCTTAGATTACGAAGGTCTTGTAGGAAATGTTTAGTTTTTAAACTTTTTCTTCTAAAAGTCCTGTTTTATATAGAGATTAAGGTTTCAGACACATATCGTTTTAGTTATTGATTTATGATGCAATTTTATAGGAAAACGAGTAAAAAGAATAACGTTTTATAGTATTTTTCTATTATACAGTGTGTCCAAAAAAGTATGCAACATATGTAAAAGTTTTGTATTACCGATTTCTCAGAAAATTTTATTCTTGATAAAAGTTGGTGCATGCCTTAAAACTATAAATGCATATTTCACATTTCACCTGCGGCTAATAGTAAGGCAGCAAATGCCATTTTTTCAAAATTGCATTAAGAGTAAAGTACCTTAGTTATTAGAAATACAGCAAAAGTTGAAATGGAAATGTTATTGTAAATTAAAAACATTTTATCTCAATTTTTATTTTATTTTTTCTAATCTCAATTTCCCCTAAACGGTACGCCTCTGGTCGATTTTTCGTTTACGCAATTTTAATATATTTATCAAATAACTTAAACGTGGGTTTATAATAAAAATGCATTAAGTAGTTGCAAACTTTTCAATGAACCGGGTCGGTTTAGATATAAGCGTGTTGCACGCCTACTTAAACACATTTTAGCCAACTTCTGTTCGACACTAAATTATAATAAAATTCAACCCTGGAAATAACTACTAATTTATTTATCATTTTCACCCAGTACGCTAAAGTCCAAAAACCTACTTTAAAAAAATGCATATAAAATTAGAGATTAGAAAAAAAAATAAAAATTGAGACGTAACTCAAATTTCGTATTTGGGCTATGTTTTTAATTTGCAATAACATTTCCATTTAAAATTTTGCTGTATTTCTAATAACTAAGGTAGGTACTTTACTCTTAATGCAATTTCGAAAAAATGGCATTTGCTGCCTTACTATTAGTGGCAGGTGAAATGTGAAATATGCATTTATAGTTTCAAGGCATGCACCAACTTTTATCAAGAATAAAATTTTCTGAGAAATCGGTAATAAAAAACTTTTACATATGTTGCATACTTTTTTGGACACACTGTATACTGTCTGTTACATTTTCCCTTTTTTAGAGCTATTTTAAATCAACAAAAATATAGCCCAATACAAATAAAATATGTTTACAACAAAAACCAATTAGGTACCTATTTATTTATTTTTAGAGAAAAATTAAAGTAAAAATTTTAATGGAAACATTTTTTTATTGGATAAGTGGGATTATTTATAATAAAAAAAAAAAATAGTGTGGGAAGAAACAAGAATGGTTTATTATGAATATACAAAACGGCACTTAAGAAGGAATATTTCAAAACCTAAGCATTTGCACCAAAAACTGCTTTTAGATCTACGCTCCTAAAATATATGATTTCTGAAAAAATCATCAATTTTGGCGTGGTGAGCGATACTTACTATATTTTTAATCATGAAAAACCGAGCCCGAAAAACATGGGTTAGAGTCAAATGTCCTACTTACGCCCATTGAGCCGCCCCCCCCCCGAGCATATCTTCTGGATACGCCACTGGTTCGGATCTACTTAAAACGAACCCTAAAACTGCAATAATGCAAAAAAGCTTAATGATGTATTTAGCTCATTTTTTGGCACGAATATCACAAATTTAAAGTTCCAAATTTAATTTTTATTGGCAATGCAAGCAGCATAACTCAGCAGCGAATGGTGCCAAAGCATAATGGATTAATCGCGGAAAAGGAGAAATTGTTCTTCTTGGCCCAAATAACAAAAACTATGCACATTATTGATTTTTTAACAAATGGAAGTTGTGAGTGTAAAAAAGTTATTTTCATGCAGAAAAGAAAATTCGAAGAAGAAAATATAAGCCAATGAAAATCTTACAAATGATGACAAAAGTTCATAGTATCGTAAAAAATATTGACAATTATTTTTATTATTGAAAATCATTTTCTGACACTCTGCCGGCCAAATTGAAATGCTTTTAACAAATCAATTAATAAACATGGTCGGATTCGGGCCAAGCGAACGCAACGTTTTTGGTATAATTTAATATACAGGGTCCTGCGCCTCACCTCCCGTCTTCTCTAGCTCACTTATTAATTAAGTTAGGATTTTGATATTTTGCAGACTTTACCTGTATCCTAGGGCGCATTATAGGAAAATATTTTTGTTTATATAGGGTGTTCCAAAAAAGTGTGACGTAATAAGGATATGTTTTTTTAGTTAACATGCCATACATTTTCTTACTTATTTAGATGCATCTTGTAGTTGCCTACATACCCCTAAAATTTTAATGAAGTCGGTTCAGTATTATAGGCGAAAAAAAAATAAAAACTAAAAAAAATCAGTTTTGCACCACTGGTTTTAAAAATTAATAAAAAATAAAAATAATGCCTCGTTATTAATATTCTTCAAAGGTACTTAATAAATAAGGTCCTAAAATCTCGTTAACCAAGTTTGATTAATACGAATTGTACAGGGTGTCCAAAATATAGTGTCAAACTTTAAAACAATTTATTTTTTTTATTTCAAATAGGAACCCCTCTATATTATTATGTCATTCGATGCAGAATTAAAATTCAAACATTTGTTCTAGTTACAAACCTATCGCAATTTCTAACGCATTAAGACTTATTTACAGAAAACTCGTTTTATTAACCTTTCCACCAGTCATTATTGTATAATAAATATCAAAGGTGTCTTTAAAAAACAATTTATTGATATTGAAGTTTATTAAACTGACAAAAGCCCATTTTGACTTTAGTTATTTTATAGTTTCAAATATTGTTAGACTAGTATTAATTATTTAAGCTATATTATTTTTTGTGATGGAATACAACCAAGAAGAGCTCGTAGATATGATTTTCATATTAGGAGCATACTAAAAGAATTTTTATTTGTCCTTTTAGTAAACTTTATTATCAATAAATTGTTTTTCAAAGCCACCTTTGATATTTATTATATAATAATGACTGGTGGAATAGTTGATAAAATGAGTTTTCTGCAAATAAGTCTTAATGCGTTAGAAATTGCGATAGGGTTGTAATTAACACAAATGTTTGAATTTTAATTCTGCATCGAATGATATAATAATATACAGGGGTTCCAATTTGAAATAAGAAAAATAAATTGCTTTAAAGTTTGCAAAGTTTGACACTAAACTTGGTTAACGAAACTATGAGACCTTATTTATTAAGTACCTTTGTATAATTTTATTAACGAGACATTATTTTTAATTTTTATTAATTTTTAAAACCAGTGGTGCAAAACAGGTTTTTATTTTTTTCGCCTATAATACTGAACCGAATTCATTAAAATTTTAGGGGTATGTAGGCAACTACAAGATGCATCCAAATAAGTAAGAAAATATATGACATGTAATTTAAAAAACCATATCCTTATGACGTCACACTTTTTTGGAACACCCTGTATAAACATAAATATTTTCCTGTTATGCGCCCTAGGATACAAGTAAAGCCTGCAAAACGTCATAATTCTAACTTAATTAATAAGTGAGCTACAGAAGACGGGATGTGAGGCGCAGGACCCTGTATATAGTTATAAGTTCGCATGGAACTGGTAAACTTAAAGAAGAATTTAGAAATATTGGTTGGATGCTCTTAAGCAAAACATCCAAAAGGGCTTAGAATCTTAAGGTGCAAATGAAGCTGAAGTCTATTTTCCATTTTAATTTTCCGACTTTTCGGAAAATATATTTATTTTTTCAGGACTCTAACGATATGATATATTTGTCACGATTCAACTTTGCAAGTCAAGGCCATAGTCGAACAGTTAGCCGGCGTAGTTATGTTTTAATATTGATTGGCATTTGGACCATTCCAATCACCTCTTTAATGAAGATCTGTGGATCCATTCATGGTACCAAAGTTTGGGGTAATTTATTTTATGTTACTTTTTGTTTTTATTCTTTGCTTCCGTATTTTTTAAGACAGTTAATATTTAGTCACTTCGTGACCAATAATTTATATGTTGGGTCCTGCATCTCATCGCCCGTCTTATATATCTCACTTATTAATTAAGTTAAAGCAAGGGCCTGTCGACATATTAAGCACCGGTTCCCGCAGATCACCGAAGTCAAGCGGTGTCGAGTGCGGTTAGTACTTGGGCGGGTGACCGCTTGGGAACACGGCGTGCTCTTGCCTCAGGGAAGAGTGTAAAATGAATTGACACCTAGCCATCCTATTCACGCCGGACAGACCGGATGAGATCGGATATCTCGTAGGATGAAGGTGCCGTTTCACACTCCCCAGTCGGTAGATCACATTTGTGGTCGATGACCGGTTCAAGATGGCCTACGTAGTCGGCGAACCGTAAAAAAAAAAAAAAAAAAAAATAATTAAGTTAGGATTTTGATATTTAGCAGACTTTACCTGTATCCTAGGGCGCATTTCAGGAAAATACTTTTGTTTATAAAATTTATATTGTTTATTCAAAAAAGTGTGACGTCATAAGGATCTATTACATTACATTACATGCCATAAATATTTTTACTTATTTGGATGCCTCTTATAGTTGCCTACATACCCCCAAAATTTTAATGAAATCGGTTCAGTATTATAAGCGTAAAAAAATAAACACTAAGAAAAATCAGTTTCACCACTGGTTTTAAAAATTAATAAAAAATAAAAATAATGCCTCGTTATTAAAATTATACAAAGGCACTTAATAAATAAGGTCGAACAGTCTCCTTAACCAAGTTTGAATTTTGATTAATACTAATTGTATAGGGTGTCCAAAGTTTAGAGTGTCAAACTTTGCCAACTTAAAATCAATTTATTGTTCTTATTTGAAATTGGAACTCCTGTGTATTATTATGTCATTCGATGCATAACTAAACATCAAACATTTATCCTAATTACAACTCTATCGCAATTTCTAACGCATCAGAACTTATTTGCAGAAAACTCATTTTATCAACTATTCCAATAGTTATCATTACGAATAAGTATAAAACGTGGCTTTGAAAAACAATTTATTAGTATTAACGTGTACTAAAGTGACCAAAAAGAATTATTTTCGCATGCTCCTAATATGAAAATCATGTCTACGCGCTCTTCTTGGTTGTATTCCATCACAAAAGCTTAATATATTATTAATAATCTAACAAGATTTGAAACTTTCTAATAACCAAAGTCAAAATGGGCTTTTGTCACTTTAATAAACTTTAATACCAATAAATTGTTTTCTTTCGATATTTATTTATAATAATGTCTGGTGAAATACTTCATAAAATGGGTTTTCTGCAAATAAGTCTTGATACGTTAGAAATTGCGATAAGGTTGTAATTAGAGCAAAGGTTTGATTCTTAATTCTGCATCGAATTACATAATAATATACAGAGTTTCCAATTTAAAATAAGAAAAATAAATTGCTTTAAGGTTTGCAACTTTGGACACCCTGTTGAATTCGTATTAATAAAACTTGGTTAACAAGACTATTCGACTATATTTATTAAGTACTATTGTATAATTCTATTACCGAGGCATTATTTTTATTTTTTATTAATTTTTAAAACCAGTGGTGCAAGACTGATCTTAGTTCTTATTTTTTTTCGCCTATAATACTGAACCGCACAAACAACATAACTACATACCAATCCCGCAATAAAGCCCCTGGGTTTTGTAAAAAGAACTCTTACTGACTTTAACAATATAAACTGCTTTAAGATTATGTTTTATTATTACTTCTCTTTTATCCGCTCCAAATTAGAGTATAATCGTCAAATCTGGAATCCCCAATATGATTTCTACAATCAAAAAATCAAGAGAGTACAAAATAAATTTCTGCGGCTGTAAGCTTACAAGCTGGGTATTATCTACTGACGACATGAAATTATAACATTCGCAGCTCCTTAAACATGTCTTTACTATTTTCATGGTTTTTTTTATCGTATACACTGCTCTTCACACGAAAACGATGTGTCACTGACAGCAACCCGAGTATAGATCTCAAGATTTCTTCAACGTTAGTGGTCACCGTGTAAACTATGGCCAAAATTCAGCTCTCACCAGAATGGCTATGTTGCGTAGTGCTTTGACTACAGATTTGGACTTGTTTAATACATTCAAACCTATATTTCCGTATAATGTTGAGAAGTCTGAAGAGACCAGAATTAAAAATATAAAAAGACTGTTATGTCCACTTTTATACTTTTATCCATCTTACTTATATTATACACTCTTGCATGTAGTTTGATATTTTACCTTAAATAAATAATTTGTTTCTAATCATTTTATTCACAAAGTTTTCTCCCTTTAAATAATACCGAGGTGAATGAAAAATAAAAAACATATTATATAATATAAAAATAGCAAAAAACGATAGTTTTTATGACAGTATCCCTAATTTTTTTGAAATGCCTCATCAGAACGGTTTTAATACAGTATTGAAAATCACACGTCCTTCTTTGCGTCCTACAGTCGCAGTGGAGTAAAAAACTAAATCAGCCTTAACACATTTACTTAACTTGCAAATTTGGATGTTCGCAGTTCTAATTATTCTTCATAAAATAAGTTAATGTAGGGTCCAAACCGGCTGAAAGCATTTTCATACAAAATTCGTCATTTCTATGTAAATGGTCTAATAACTGTTACAGCTTAAGTCTCCAACTTCATATAATTTCAGGCGCTATGGCGTATTTTACAATAACTACGTGCTGAAACTTTTCGACTAAATTTATGACAATGAAATTAATAAAGTAACCTAAAGGGTTTTTGTTCATTATTTAACTATGAATGGTGGAGCGATGAAACTGAAATGATTTTTATATTGATTTTTAATGCAAATTATACACTCCCAAACGCCAAAAATGCGTTTCCCTACGACTACCTATGAAAATGAGAAAAAAAGCACGGTTAATTTGGCTAGTATATCACACGCGTGTTAAAAAAAATATTTCAACACTAGTGTTACAAGGCCCACTATTTATTTAAACATATGGTGCCAATTTGACCGACAACCCCTATTTATTAAAAAGAACAAATTTTTGAAAGCAGTAATTGTAAAGTGTGTAACTTGTTTATCATGTATTTGTCGAGTGATTTAGAATTAAAGTGTGAAAATACGCCATCTTAAATTATAAAAAATGTTAATAATATACTGGAAATCTATTACCAGAAAAAACAAATCTCGCTGAAGAAAATGTCATGTATTGAACAACAAATGTTTATCGGTAGCCATAGCGTAGAGAATAGAGCTCTAGCCTACAGATGGCAAGGTCGCAAGTTCAAATCCCATCAGGAGTATTTGACTTTTTTTTCATAAAACATTAAATCATTTATAGAATTATTTTGAATTGAAATCTTCCTTGTTGGGTGGATTTTTTAAATTTATATTTATTAGTGCATCTTTCCTTAATTAAATTTAAAAGTTTTCATTCCGGTTAATCTAGAAGTCAATCCAGGATTAGTTCTTCCTATGATATATAAAATGTGTAAAAATGAAAAAGTTAAAATAAGGAAAAACCTATTGACAAACTATGAAATCAGATAATATTAAGTGGAACATAATCCTAAGTATGCTAATTTCAACACTAGTGTTGGTATTTTTATTTCAACACTTGTGTTGAAAAAACACAACTTTACTACACAGTTTGTTTGTTTTAAGCCAAGTCGTGTTTTAAATAACAATTTTTGATTCTACGGTCAAAAATGAACAAGATGGCTATATTGGTTTTATTAAAAATACAGGGAAACTCAATAAATAGGCCCCTGTTCAATCTAGATTGAATGACCCTGTATGTTCAAAGTTATTATTACGTTTGCGTGTGTCCATGGATGCACTTGAATATGAAATGTGTCAGGTCATTTCTTGACAACATATCCCTAAATTTGCTAATTAACGTACACATTTTCGATGTTGTAAAATATCGATAGTGTAAATGACAAATATAAACTATAAAAAAAATAATGTGCCATATTAATTAGAAGAATATTACTGGGGTCGTAATAAAGCTTAAAATTAGTAATGTCACAATAAATTAATTCACTCATCCATTAACAATAATTTTTATTTACAGAGCCACTTGATAAGAGAGAAATAATAGTAGTTTGTACAACAAGAGTGGATATAATGTCTATATCACACGAGAAAGTAAATTGAGCACTTTCGAGTGCGATATAGACAATCCACTCGAGTTGAACAGTATATTTTTTCTACGACCTTATGCTAAAAAATGTAAAAAAAAGGTTGTAGGTTGCCGGGCTCGAACTCATGACCATTGGATCCTTAGTAAAACGCTCTAACGTCTAGACTATTGAAGCGTTTAGTTAATTATCGTAAAACCAACTGAATAATGATCCTACATGAAATTAATCTTCTATGCACATTTAGCAGGTTGCATTATTGATAAATCTATTATAAATGCGTATAGATTTTGTTATATTGAACAAATTAATAACATATTGTACCATATACATTTAAATTATATGATTTAGTGTCTTGAAAAAGAAGGCGGAGCCTCAGTTAAAATAATATACTGTGATTGGTCAGTACTTTTAAAAACAACAATGGCTTCTCTGTAATTGACCACTGTGATTGGTCAGTTTCATTACCTATCTAGGATTGTTATAAAATTTTGCCGCACAGATAACTGGAATAGCCTACTTTACCCGCCACTTATGTGTAAAGGAAACAGCAAATTTCCGTGTGAGAGTAGAAAAATTATTTTACAAACTCCAAAGCACAGGTAACTTGATTAAGAAAAGTTATAAAAGAAATCTTTTAAAAAATATATAACGTTTTATAATTATTAATACTAATAAACTCGCTCCTCGTGATTTTAATTCGATACTCCTGCAATAATGATTGCTGTCTAAACCTTGGTTAATAATTATTGTGATTACCTATATCATAGTATTTTTGTATTTCAACACAGCATTTTTCATAAATATGAATATCATTAATTTTCTTTTACATCAGGTTACGTGTTTATAGATTGTATGTTTTTCAGAACAATTCTTAGTACGCAAATACTGATTAAATATAATATAGTATTTTAGTATAAACCTGATTTCTACTAATTATTTTATCTGTTGCTACCTGCAAACCTGTCGCCGAGAGATCAAAGACTTGGTATTAATGTATTTTTTTTTTCATTTTAGCCTAACACATTTATTGTGACATACATTATAAAGTGAAAGGACTTTTGCCTACTCCGAGGACTAGGTTGCTTTTATACTAAATTACTAGAATTTTTAATCATTGTCATTAAATTTACTTTAAATATTTAATAGGAATATGTAATAACAAAATTTATTACTTCCGCTTTGTGAAACAACGAGCTAGAAAAAGAACAAAACTAGTAAAAAGTACAGTAATAAAAGCATTGTCGATGGTTATTTTACAAAACTCAATGTATTCTGCTATACAACTGTTTTAAATTTAAAATTCATTAGTGAGTATGAGTGTTAATAGCCTTAAGTCAATATCGCAGAAAATTTTTCATAATCCTGGAAAAAAATAACATTCTATTCTCTAGTCTATTTTAGACAGGTGTAGAGTAATAAGAGCTCATTAGGTATGCAATGGAACTACAGAGTAACCCAACGAATATTTAAACCACTTTCATAATTTGGCATTGATTTCATTGCAAAATTTTTTCTTTCCATCAAGTGCAGGTAGTACCATCCGGGTTTGGGTCAATCTATGGATTTTGCCTATTGTTATCCGTTTACAAACACTGAAAATGGTGTGACAAAGGCTTGCATTATGTACATAGTATTAGGTACATAGGGTAAAATACAAAATACAAAAAATACTTTATACAGAAATTAAACTATAAAAAATCATAATATTCTTCGTCATCTGAGGAAATGTCATCTCCTCTTGACGTTATAATTAATGGTCGACGGTCCGATCGATCAAGTGATCCAATCCTATATTTTCTCATCATCTTCTGCCTGTTTTTCGCCAATTCTCTGGTGTCACTTCCTTAATGGCTTGATCAAATAGTAGCTTAACGTCTTTTATTTTGAATATCGTGTTGTGTCTTGCTACAAATCCTTTTACTTGCGCCATTATAAGTTCTATAGGATTTAGTTCGCAAAGATGTGGCGCTGTGCGCAGTACATATACACTATGTTTTTCAGCTATATCTTCCACGGCATATTTCATAAAACGATGTTTGTGTAAATTTTCTATAGCTAATAGTTCCCTTTTTATCAAATTATCTTCAAATTTAATACTTTTAGTGGTTAACCAGTCGATAATTTCTTGTTTTCTTTAAGGTACCTATTAAACGCAAAACATAACTTTATAATCTACTACCTAACTAATCCATACACAATATTTTCGATTTTTTTTTACACTTCAGGCCAGAAAACATACCTACATTTCCTACTTACTAAACAATACCATTTTCCCTTAATACAGGTTAACCTAATTCTCTAAAATTTTTGGTTAGTTGTCATAAATAATTTAATGCACAAAATTTATCTGCGCCTACGGCCGACACCGAAATTGAGCCGAACTGGACCATATTTCCATTTTTATTACTTAACACCTTTCTGAAATAGACTGCAGTATTATTTTTAATTTTAATTTCCTCTTATTAAACTACATATAAAGCAACAATATTAACATTTACAAGTTCCAAACTCCTTGTTAAACCTCATCCTTCAGTTCTACCTCACTATCGCCAACCTTAGATCGCAAATCCAAGTTTCGACAGTTATTGCTAAAAGTTGTGCGCGATAGACCCTTGAGCCTTCGATGAACAGGATGATTAAATAAATTTGGCAAAGTTTTATTTCCGTTAAGCCTATACTCTCATGAAAAAACTTATTTTTCAAGCTCATTTTATTGTAACGATGAAGACACAAAACTATAAAAATTCTTTTAACAACAAGACACCAAACTTTCGTCTGTAGGATCAGTTGGTTTATCTTAGTAGTATTGTTATCTTTACTAATGTATCCAAACTTAATATCTAGTAACTAGTAACCAATAATAATTCTAAATTTGTAAACTATTATACAGGGCGTCCCGTAACTTATGGGCCGTAAAGTAACTGGAGATACTAGACATCAAACTAAGACGATTATGTCATATAAGTTTTCTCGGATTGTTACTCGTTCTAGAGATACAGGGTGTTGAAAGTAAAAGTTTATTCTCGAAAATAAGCCATAATTTTAAAACGGTTTAATGAATCGAATTGAAAGTTGGCAATATTATGTTTTTATGAGCAAGAAATAAGAATTTGTAGACATTTTTAAGTTTCAAACTAGAGGGCGCTAGTTGCATACACTGGGCTTCATAAATCTATGATTATTTTTCTTACCTGTGATATTAGGTGTTTTTCAATTAGAGTTTCTTAAAAAGGACATTTTCTGAGTCAAAAATGTATACTTGATTGATCTTAATATCTTTAACGGGTTTCGAGAAATTTCCCTTTAAACATCTCATAGCATAAAAAAACATAGTAAATAACATAGTTAACAAAAAAAAAATAAGTGACAATCCGAAAAAACGTATATGACATAATCGGCTTAGTTTGATCTCTAGTATCTCCAGTTACTCTACGGCCTATAAGTTACGGGACACCCTGTAAAATGATGTGGGAAACTCACTCCAATTATCTTGATAAAAATCCTAAATTATTACATTAAGGTGTCTGTAATATTATAGATTTGATGTAAATTTGAGGATTTCTAGCGTAATATGTAATTTCATGTAAAAATACTTAGCAAGTACTAAAATTACTAATTATTTACATGACATTAGTTTGGGAAAGAGTACGGGAAGAGTTCTACTATACTATCAGATTTATGGAGCACTTTTTCAACAATTGCTATGCTAAAAAAGTGACATTACAGTTTTAGAGTTATGGTTTAGGTAATTGTTCGTTAAATTAGTTTTTATTAAATTTCTGACACAATTTCCATACGATTTTCCAAATGTGGTATCGTCTAATTAAAAAAAAGTTTAGGGGTTAGGGCTGCGCTTTCACTTGGGGTCCCAATTTTTCTTTTATATGACAAAGGCAAATCCCATAAAAATCTTTACCTACGACCACTACTGTAAATACTTAAAAACACACCGTTTCCGATCAATCTAAGATTCCCATTACGCACGGTAAAAAAATCGCACAGCTTGGTAAAAAAATCGCACAGTTTTCCTAGCAACCGCTTAGCAACGGTCAATACAAACAAACTTATTCAAAAACTGACATAATCGTAGATCAAATTTGTATGTGAGTAATATTATAAAGTGAAATTAGTTTGATTAGGTACATAAAAAATGTCGAGTGACAGTGAAATAGAAAATTTAACTCCACCCAATATTAGCGAAGTTGCAGAAGCTGCTAAAAACAACTTGTTACCGGCGAAATCTGAATATCGATACAAATTTACTTACCAAAGATTTATGGAATGGAGATTAAAAAACGACGTTAAATCATTTTCCGAGAATGTAATGATGGCATATTTCCAAGAACTATCAAAAACGATGAAGCCTTCCTCACTTTGGTCATTTTACTCAATGTTAAAGGCCACAATTAATATAAATCACAATGTTGATATTGCAAACTACTCCAAATTACAAGCTCTTCTGAAGAGAAAATCGGACGGCTTTAAATCCAAAAAATCCAAGATTTTGACAAGCAAGAATATAAACGATTTTCTAGAAAACGCACCAGATGATAAACATTTGTTTATGAAGGTAATATATTGAGCTCAATATAATGTTAAATGTGTAAATTTATTTCAAATCGTCTTTTAGGTTGCTCTTATAATTGGTATAAGCGGTGCATGCAGGAAACAAGAGTTGCGTAATATAAAACCGTCAGATATCCAAGACACAGGGAAGAATCTAATTATTAATATTCCCGATTCAAAAACTAAACGGCAACGTTCTTTTGTGGTGTCAGAATATTTTTACCCAAAGGTTAAAAAATATATAAACATTCGCTCTGCAGTAAGTACAGCTCCAAATTTACCTTTTTTTCTAAACTATATAAACGGAAAATGTACCAAACAGTCTGTTGGTATTAACAAGTTAGGAAAGGTTCCAAAAGAAATAGCCAAATATCTGGGACTACCAGAAGCAGCGAATTATACAGGACACTGTTTTCGACGCTCGTCCGCGACTATTCTTGTTGACGCGGGTGGTGACTTATTAGATTTAAAAAGACACGGCGGATGGCAGTCCTCAGCCGTAGCTGAAGGGTATGTGGATAATTCCCTAAATAATCAAACTAACAATTCGTCTAAAATATCATCTGCAATAGCAAGTACTAGTAGTAGTACTAATAGTATTAATGAAAATTTCATTGAGGCAACTAATAATGTAAATCTTACTTATGCTTCAACAAGCAAAAGAAACGATATACCTTTTGTCTTCAATAATTATTCTGTAACTATAAATAATTATTGTAATGAGAATAAATAATATTATAAAAAATAACATTTGTAAATTTAAATAATCATACTGTAGAATTATTACAATATATACCTTCTCGTTGATGTTATCACGTTCTTAAATTAATAATATTGTTACCAGTTAAGATGAAAAACTAAAACTAAATGATGTTGTGTGAATAAGTAGGTCGTAGGTAAAGTATGGTACGTAATACGTGTTGTAATGCAATTACGCACTCATAGAATTACGCACTCGCCGCTACGCGGCGTCGTGCGTAACTTTTCTATTTGTGCGTAAATTGCTTTTTACAACACTTATTACGTAATATACTATTAAGGAAGTATTTTTGGATTTTAAAGATATATTATTCCCAAACCCGTCATCAGCAGCGTTCCATTTAAATTCTTCTCCCTGTATACTTTTGTATTTAACAAAAAAAAACTATATTTAAAGGTAATTTAGCAGATTCTAAATATAATTCTCTAGAATTAAATCCTGGAATCAAATAACTTAAAATATGTGCATATAAAAATTATTGTTAGAACAGAACATATTTTACTACGGCATGTGTTATTTATGTGTAAACTTAAACGCAAACACCCACAATATTTTTTCATTTTAGATCAAGTATAAACTTGATTTTTATAAAAAAATATATATATAAAATAAAAATGACGAATATAATATTATAACCTGATATTTATAAAACCCTACACACAAAGAATATTTCAGTATTTTACTAATAAATTTAAAGTCAGTTTTTGGTAATGAAATTATAATAGTAATTTGTACAACAAGAGTGGATATGATGTCCATATCGCACGAGGGCAATATGGACAATCCACTCGAGTTGAACAGTATATTTTTTTAGTACGACCAAAATGCTAAAAAATGTAAAAAAATAGTTTTCAGGTTGCCGGGCTTGAACTCACGGCCTTAGGATCCATAGTCAAACACTACCACTCGACTATCGAGAACTTAAATTAATTATGGGAAAACAAACTAATAAATGATGCTACATGAAATTACATTTCTATGGACATTCAGCAGGTTGCATTATTGATAAATCTATTATAAATGCGTATAGATTTTGTTATATTGAACAAATTAATAAGATATTGTACCATATACATTTAAATTATATTAGTGTCTTGAAAAAGAAGGCGGAGCCTCAGTAAATATAGTATACTGTGATTGGTCAGTGCTTTTAAATACACCACAAAAAAAATAAAGAAATGTAATTTTCATAACAGTGTTGTCAACTAATGGAAAATTTCCGGGTTCGTGAGAACAAAGCACAGAGGAATGATAGGTCGGCGCTGTCTCCAAAGGGAAAAGGGAAATTTTTACGCACAGTGTTATATTTGTAGAATATTTTGGATCACTTGTGGTTGTAATCTGCTAATAAAATACTTTTTCAGTATTGTTTGCATTCGTGAAAGTTTTCTATAAAAATGGGAAATTTTATTTTTAAAGGTTGCAACACTGTACATCCTATTGTAACATGTAAATTTGGTTTCCTTGTAATTGACCACTGTGATTGGTCAGTTTCATTACCTATCTAGGATGGAAATGAAATATTCCCGCACAGTTAACTGGAATAGCCTACTTTTCTCGCCACTTAAGTGTAAAGGAAACAGCAAATTTCCATGTAGGAGTAGAAAAAATATTTTTATTTAGGTCGTTATATTATTAAGTCTATGGTTTATTGAAAATCTTTATAAGTCAAGAAATATGACATTTTTCATGTAAATATACGAGAGATAAGTCATAAAAAGTGATAACATTCAAAACTAAATGGCTATTATTTAGTTATCGCATCCATTTAGTTTTTTTAACAGGCTTAATTTTTTTCTAGAGGTGGTTTTAACCCCTCTGTCCTACGTTCAGCTATCGTGCAAACTTCATTTATAACTATAACTATCAGAACACCCCGTAAACTGTTAAATTTGAGTTAAAACCCGCAAATTTCACAATCCTAATTGTTGCGGCTTCGCCTTTAGTTCGATCCAAAATCCATTGACCTACGAAAGCCACTCGAAGTTTCGACAGTTAATGCTTAAAGTTGCTCGTAAAAGACCCTTTAGCCTTCAATAAATAGGGTCTATAAATAATTTTGGCTCAGTTTTATTTACAATACGTGTACCGAGTACCCCTATAAAAGTTTTTTGTTGCCGAATTTATTACGATTAAACAAACAATAGACATTTACAGTCATATTTGCGAATGGGTTATATATTTTTATAACTGGCTTTATTTTACTAGGAGGTAAAATGGCTATTCTACTTTTAAAAAAGCGGCAGTAAAATATGCAGTCTGGTGATTTAGATGTTTTAAATACTTTGTTGTGCTGCTTTTTTAAGAAACAAAAATATTCTTACAACATTTTTCAAAGCAATGTAGTTTTTTTTTAATACTAGTATTGCATACAGGCATATAAAAGTTGTGAGGTATAAAAACTATATGTTCTAAAATTATTTTTAAACATACAGGATGGTCCAGAAAAGTAGGACAGTAAAAAGATACATTTTTTAAATGGAACATCCCATATATTTTCGCATTTTTTGTTTCCTTACATATGACGCTATATTTAGTTTTTTAATTTTTTGCAACATTGCCAAACAAAATGCAAAAAATTTTTGGAAAAAACATGATAGTAAAAAATTACCTGTATTTCTCAATAAGAGTACCTATCGAAAATCGAAAATTTCTTGTAAGCTCTTAAGTTTAGAGGGATAGAAAAACTGTCTTAAATCTTAAAGTACCGAAAATTTTGTACAGGGTGTTTTCTGTTGACCTCCAAATATACGAAATATTAAAATACAATAACTCTGTTTTTCCAAATGAAACACCCTATATTTATTAGGCTCGTAAGTATCTTTTATTATTGAAGAAATCGTCCATAATTCTCAAAGAGACCGGATATAGATTCAAAGGAAAAGAAAGACAACAAAGTCACGGTCTCAGCAAATAAAATCGGTATGGTTACACGTGTTTCACCCTTTCGGGTATCATCAGACCTAAAACAAGAGACCTAACTAACAGATACACAAAAAAAACACTAATTACTTAGAATTTAAAACTGAGAAGAAACAGTCATACCATATTAAAATTTAAAAATGTAAATAACAAAAACAAAAAATCAAATGTCAGAGAGCAGTCGGGTCAATTGGATCAATAAATCCAGTGAAACGAATGCGACGGGATCCAACTATGTTCAACTGCCTGAAAATATGAAAGAAGATGAGAGCTTAGCCAATCTGTTCTGTGCATTAAAATTAGCGAAAGGTGACCGTCCCGATGTCTTGAGTAAGGTATTTTTAAATAATTTGGAAAGTAAAATTAAAGTCCCTTTGCAGGCTATCTCAGAGCATATAAAAGGTATGTAGATGACATTTGTTTAGTGTGGGACGGCAGCGAGGTTGAATTAAATAATTTTTTAAAATTAGTAAATACCTTATATTATGATAAGATTGAGTTCACACAAGAAAAGGAAATACAGGGGAAACTACCGTTCTTAGATCTTTTACCTTTAAGAAATTACAACAAAATCAATTTTGAAGTATTTAGAAAACCAACATCTACCGATAACATCATTCAGTTCACATCCATTTTACCGTTTTCACATAAATTTGCTGCTTTCAATTTTTTCTTTTATAGACTATTTAATTTGCCATTATCTAAAGAGGCGTTTACTAAAGAACTAAACATAATTAAACAAATCGCACTTAATAATGGGTTTCCAATTAAGTCTATAAATAACCTTTATTATAAATTCGTTAACAAATACAAGTTCTCTTACTATATTATACATGCAGAACCCATAGATGTTAAAAACAAGTTTAAATGTCTTACATTTTTTGGTAGCATATCCTTACAACTAGCTAAGTTTTTTAAAAACCTGAATATTTCAATTGCATTTAAGACAGTTAACACTTTAAAACAACACTTGGTTAAGATCAAGGACAGAACAGACCGTTTTGCAAAATCAGGTGTATATGCCTTAAATTGTGTTGATTGCTCAGGGGTTTATGTCGGCCAATCGGGGAGAAAGATGCTAGAGTACAGGAACATATCAGCCTTTTCAATAAGTATAAACATTCGGATACCACCGAGACTAAGTCTGCATTCAAAATCACCTGTTAACTTCTGGACACCAGTTCTATATATAATAATATGGTGTCATATGGATAATTTTGTAAGGAAACAAAAATGCTAAAATATATAGGGTGCTCCATGTAAAAAAATGTATCTTTTTATTGTCCTACTTTTTTGGACAATCCTGTATGTTTAAAAATAATTTTAGAACATATATTTTTTTAAACCTCATAAGTTTTATAAAAACTTTTTTTTGATATCTTTAATAGTAGAGACGGTATATTACTTTGTCAGACAAATGGGCCACCCATAAATAAATTATGCAGAATAATTCGTCACACTAAGCCTCGGACTTAAAATTTTTACGATCTGTTTGTCATGTCACAAAAATAAACCGACAAAATAATGCAGAAGCAGAAGAGTTTCCTTTTATTTCGTCAGATTCATCCCCAACGAACACTGATCATTTTCATTTCTTTCGTCAGATTCTGTAGCCTCACTGATAAGCCATAATATGGTGAAACGCGCGTGGGGATGAATCTGACGAAATAAAAGTAAACACTTCTTCCTCTGGCACTTCTTCTTCTTTTTTTTCTTCTGTACTCATTGTCTTCGGTTTTCATAAACCGATGCGGGTATAGCGCTGCCTAGCGGAACTCCTGTAATAATTGTTACTCGTGTCTTTGCAGGTTGCTTCTCTCAGCATTTACTTATTTTTATAAGTTTGCTGGAGGTGCTAGGTATGCTTCGTTAGTATCCAACTCCGACACTGATAGCGACGCAGGCTCTATCCTATACCGGGTTAGTATAAGGTACCGGAACGCTTTAATAACTTCAAAAGCGCTTAAGCTACAATTAAAAAAATTTGGCATTTGGAGGTTAGTATGGCGAATTGAACAATGAGATCGACACTGTTGCCAGATTTTCCAATTTTCCGCTACACATAGTCGTTTCGTTATCTCAAACGGAATGCCCAATTTATTTTTATTGCAATGAATTGGGCTTCTCGAACTTAGTAAGATCCTAATTTTTCAGAATTTAATCTCTACCAGTTCCTGAGATATGACAACACCCCATTTTCAGTAAAAATTATCAAAACGCTAAAAACGCTAAAATATCTTCAAAACCGCTAAAGCTACGCTTACAAAATTTGACATTTGGAGGTTTTTGGGTATGCGGAATTCAACAATGATATTTACACTGTTGCCAGACTTCCCAATTTTCCGCGACACATAGTCGTTTCGTTATCTCAAATGGAATGCCCCATTTATACAATGAACGTTTGAGAAGGATTTTTTTTATTATACACAAAAAAAATTATAATTTTAATGACACTAGTTTTTAATTAAATGTTCAAAGTGGGCCCCATTATTTGCCAGACAGTATCCAAGTCGATCATAAAACTCTCGCAGTGTGTTACTCAACATATTCGGTGTTATAAGTGCAGCTTCGAGGCGGATTCTTTCGCGGAGTTCATCCAAATTTGATGGACGACATTTGTAGACACGATTCTTTAAATGACCCCACAAGAAGAAGTCTAGTAAAGTCATATCAGGGGATCGAGGTGGCCATTCTAATGTACCACGTCTTCCAATCAGCCTCCCTGGGAATTGGTGTTGACAAACTGCATGGCTACCCTTGAATAATGGGGTGGAGCACCATCCTGTTGGTACCATATTTCACATAAATTTCTATTGTGTTGAATGGCAGGAACTATACGTTCCCTAAGGAGCTCCAAGTACTTCTGTCCTGTTAATGTACCTTCTATGAAAAAAGGTCCGATAATATTGTCACCCAATATTCCAGCCCAGACATTAACTTTCTCAGGATATTGGGTGTGAAGTTCTTGCATCCAATGGGAGTTATCTCTAGACCAAATTCTACAATTGTGCCTATTAACTTGGCCGTTCAAGCAAAAAGTAGCTTCGTCGCTGAATACAATTTTGTGTGCAAAATATGGATTTTCGTTAATATTTTCCATCATGATTGCGGCGAATTCATTGCGGCGGTCAGGATCATCTTCTAAAAGTTCTTGGGTGTAATGAATCTTGTACGGCTTTAATTTGTCTTCCTTTAAGATAATCCTTACCGATTTTTGACAGATTTCAGCATTTAAAGCTAACTGACTGGTACTTACTTGGGGATTTTCCTCTATTTGTAATAAAACATTTAATTTATTTTCATCACTGGTAGCAGTTTTAGGGCGTCCGATTTTAGATAAACTTTTAATGGACCCTGTTTCCTGATAACGTCGACAAGTTCTGTGTACGGTGGACTTTTTAATGGGTTTGTTAGGATAGCGGTCAATAAACAAGTCGCAGACTTCTTGATATGTCCTGGTTTTATTATTTTTCTGAAAAATTAGGATCTTACTAAGTTCGAGATGCCCAATTCATTGCAATAAAAATAAATTGGGCATTCCATTTAAATAACGAAACGACTATGTGTAGCGGAAAATTGGGAAATCTGGCAACAGTGTCGATCTCATTGTTCAATTCGCCATACTTTCAAACCTCCAAATGCCAAATTTTTTAATTGTAGCTTAAGCGGTTTTGAAGATATTAAAGCGTTCCGGTACTTTATACTAACCCGGTATGGTAACTAAAGAATGTTTGGCGACTTGCAGACATTGTTTATTTTAATTGAAAAAGTATCATGCCTCCGCTGGGAATTAAACCCAGAACCTCTCGATAACCAGTCAAATTCTCTACGGAGACTCTGAAACTCTCTCAACCAACTTCGGTCATATAACTTATTCAATTTACTATGGTCGTTGTACACAGTTTAAAATTTCCTGCGATTCCAATCCGGGGCGCATATTCGTATCGGACGTTGCTTATTGCACAGTGGAAATGCGCGAACCAAACTGGTAGCGGACGCGCGTTATTGTACAATACTCTGCAATATCAGTTGTTTGATACGGTCTAAAATTGCAAAAAAAACTTTCTGTTCTGGGTTATGTTGATTTTTCTTTGAATACATAAACACACAACACATAAATACACTTGTATGTAAAAAAGCATAAACATTTGTTATTTAATAAACTATTTAATAGGAATTTGCTTTCAAATACATTTGATATACTTAGCGAGAGAATTCCGTCACGTCTGATGTCTGCTAGTTTCAGCCTCATCTAGTTTAAGCCTCATTAAATATGAATTATTGTGTATTTTTGAAAAGCTCTTTAAAACGAAAATAAGACAAAAAAACAATATATAGGGTGTCCCATCAAAAAAAAATCACAAGTTTGGATCATAACTAAAAGAGTAAAAATTTTAGAAAAAGCTAACTACGCCATAACATAAAAAAATCTATATAATAACCCATTTTTACCTTATTGATAACAGTTAACTAATCTAGAAACAGGAGAACGTAAAAATGACAAATTAGGGATTTAATAGGATATTAATAATTTTATTATAGTTTCATGGGTCAATATAAAGAATACATTATTTAAAATGGCACGAAAAGTAGGGTTGTGGTATTTATTTATTTTAAATTGTTTACATTTATTTCCTCCTCAGACTTCAATTTTGTTTTTATAATATGATCGTCATTTGATGGATAATAATCATAATTATCTGGATAAATATTACTCATATTTCGCAAAATATGGAACTCAATACCACCAAGAAAAACACAAAAATTAAACTATTTTCAATTTTCAGTGACACAAGGTGCGACGATCGTGCATGTCTTATCGGACGACTGATATTGCACAAATCTGTGCAGTACCGGTCGTTCGATAATGTACGTATATCGGTTTGATTCGGTTGACTTCGATGTGCAATAAGCTACGTCCGATACGAATATGCATCCGGGGAGTAAATTAACTCACCTAATGACCACTGATCATTAAGATCGATTTTATCTTTTCTTCAGATGCGTCGTCGCCATTTTGCAAGAATTTATCATGAGACTTCTAAACAGTGATGAATTTGCAATGTAGTTTTTCTAATGTTGTAATAAATATAAAGAATGGTAAGAGAGGTGCAAATAAAGTTTTTAAAAATTAAAAAAGTTTTATGCGTCTGCTGGAAAATGAACTCATAGCCTATCCATTACCAGTGGGACGCTAGCTATATCTTGGGAACTATAGAGAAATAATATTTGTTACAATAATCATCAAGAGAAATCGCTGGAAATTATTTTAAATGATCTAGGTTGGCCGCTATGCATGGGTCGTACCTACAGTGATCAATCACAATAAGGGATTTTCTCAAATATCCTCATATTAAAGATTCAGATATCAAAGGTAGCATTACTACAATATATAAAAAATTTTGAATAACTTTTGTTTTCAAGTTTTGGCTACTATTCGCGGGAACGGGGCAAAAATAGGTAGTTATTAAAAAAAATACTTATAACTTAGGTTTGGTTTACCCGAATTTAACAAACATGAGCTCGTTAAAAAGGGTTTTCATTGTTTTATCAAGATAATAAAAAACGATTGCGATATTTAAAGGGCGCTATTTAGCAAAATCAACTTGTTCATTTTCTCAAACATTTTAAATGCAAAGATCTTTTTTCACATGAATAGAAAAAAAAATACGAATAAGGAGAATAGTTTTAAAAACCGTAAGTCGATATATTTTTTTTAAACCGGAGATATGCAAAATATAAAAATTAACTCAATAAGAACAAAAAGACGCCGACGTTTTAATAAGTTAACTATTAGGCATGAAATTTGCAAATATTATAGTATTGTATCTACAAAGCAATGAAAAAATCCTGTTTTTTTGATTGGTTACTGTAGTTACGCCCCCTAGCAGTCAACTTAGACATTTGAATATTTCCAGCGACGTGTCTTGATCACTTTTGTTATAAATATTTTTTTCCACGAGATGATCGGTAAACGGTTTCGAAGATACAGCCGAATCCCGTACACAAATATTTATAATAATATATATTATATTAAAATTACCAAGGTTAGTAAGAAAACGTTCATTTTATAGGTATATAGTACATTTTATGTAAAGCTTGTAGTAATTGTCTAGAAATGAGTGGAAATAAAGATATTTTTGAAATAAGAAAGTGCGTCTGTGTGCAAATCTTTAGTTCGGCAGAAAGTAACAATAATTTGGTAGAAATATATTTTGGTATTAATTTTGTTATTATATCTTCAATTTTTGCACAATTTCGTGTACTCTTTAGGAAAATATTGTGTATACACATAGACTCTGGGATAAATATTTTGATTTAAATTTAAAAAGAACAAATTTCATCTGACAGATTTGCATATTTTTGGAGCATATTTTTAACCTAACTTATTTCAACTGTCAGAAAACGAATTTACAACATATAAATTTGGCTTCTATGTAATTGACTACTGTGATTGGTCAGTTTCATAACCTAACTAGGATGGATATAAAATTTTGCCGCACAGTTAACTGAAATAGCCTACTTTACCCGCCACTAAAGTGTAAAGGAAACAGCAAATTTTCGTGTGGGAGTAGAAAAATGCCTTTATCTTATAGCTTAAACCTTTTTCTTGGCAACGTCACAAATCAATTTAAAAGTACAACGTCGATTGACGTTAAAATGGTAGTTAGGAAGTTTACGAAAGGTATGAAACCCCTTAATATCTTACAACAAAGTAACTTTTACAACAACAACATTGACCGATAAATCGAAAGTTTCAAAGTCCCAATTGTTGGCCCGCTTCCATCCATCCTTTCCAAAATCCGTTAGCCTAAGAAAGCAACCTGAAGTTTCGACAGTTATTGTCCAAAGTTACTTGTGAAAGGCCCTTTGCCCTTTGATAGCTGTTCTGTATAAATAAATTTTTCATGTTTTTTATAGATAGAATATTCATACAGTAAGAAGCAGAAACTGGGCAATGTATGAGAAAATTTTGTGTGTTCAAACTACACTGCGTCCATGAAACTGTTACTAATAAGATAAAACCACTTGGTGTCGACGATGCGCACGACGCCGACGGCGACGCGACTTCTTTCTACGCTACTCTGTTTAAGAGAGGATTTTATTATTGTTTAGTTTATTTTCTAATTATTTGTAAGAATATTCATGTATTAAATTTTCTATCATGGTTATATAGTAAATAATTATAATAATGTCTTTATTTTTTAGTTTAGACCGGAATACTCTACCAGTATAAAATAAAACAGTGGAAAGCGTAATCCGGAGAGTTGATATTTTGTTTCGTTAAGCTAAGTTGCAAAAAATTAAATAACAAATATTTGACATTCTTTAAATAGTAGGTTTGATAAGATAACTCATTATGACTTTTGTTTTTCTGGTGATATTTTTAAATTAAACGATGAAGGTATTTTTAAAACCTCAAAGTCATGCTCTACAACAAAAGCAGGAAACGAAAGAGACTGACTTGGGTGATTTAAATTATTTAACGAGATTATAGCTCTAAGATTGTTTTCATTACCTGAGGCGACAAGGCCTCTTGATATTCTACAATATATATTTGAAAACAACCTAACTTCATTTCTACCAAATATTACCAATTTATTAAGAATCTCCCTTGCTTTATCCCTCTGTCGCTGTTATTTCTGGTGAGAAATCTTAAAATTACTAATAATTACAAACTATTTGTGGTCTAATTTTGATTTAAAGAGTAGGCTTAATCAGCCTTAACTAGATCTCAGGAGCAGCCAAGCTGCCTACCTCTCATGTGTCAAATAAATCAACGACAGTATTGAACTAAGGAGTCTATATGCGCGACTCTGATGAGTCCTAGTGAGACAAAACAGCGCAAGATGCGGTGCCTTAATCGGGATGCGGTTCTATTATATTGAAAGAACTTGCATAAGACCTACGGATTGATGAACTACGGAAAGCGACATGCGAGGGCAGAAGCGTTAGAAATTAATACACATAATAAAGGCATCGAGGTCAGATTACCTAACAATATTCGCCTGACGGGCTTTAGCTAATTGAAAGGCCAATTGGAGTGTTCAGTGCGTATCTTTGTCGTATACATGTAAATATACAGTCGTAATATATCAATCTGTCATGAATCTAGCCATTGTTCAAAAAGCCGTCGGAATTAATAAATTTTTAAAACATATGGTGACCAACGCGTTTGACAAAAGAAAGTCAAAGCATTAAAAAAGTACGTGAAATGTAATATAACTAACAACTTAAGGTTCTTATGCATTTAAATTATATTTTATTGTATTATATTCAAGGGGCGCCAAAATATTTCCAACACGCAGGTGCTGATTACCGTTGCGTGGGTCCTGGTAATTGTGCTCCAAGAATGGTATCTATTGGGTTGATTTTTGGATAAAACAAAAAAATTACGAAGTAATAATCAAAAAACGAAATGGCGTCACTAGCCCTAATTTTTAAATACACAAGGTAAAATCGAATAAAAAAGACAGTCAACAAACCTTGCCAAGAAAACGTAACGGCAATAATTTTATTTGGGATAAAATAAAATGATGCCATATAGAGTGGATTTAGAGATAATAGAAACTTTGTTTGCCATATATCTTGTTTTTTTTTTAAGTTGGCGTTACGCAGAATAAAATCATTTAAAATTAGAAAGTAGAAATATTTTTTTATTTAATAGGCGCATAAAATGAATTATACTAAACATAAAATCAAATTTCTAACTATAATTCATTAAATGTAGTTTCAAATTAATATTTTTGCTTATAACATCACTGATGCTTAAATTAGAAGTCCCGAAATTTTTTAGACCTCACGAATATTTAGAAATACAGGGTGTTATGAAATTAACGCATTATCTACGTGACTTCTTAGATATCCTACATAAACACTCCCTACTTTTTTTATAATTACCATCTAGGAAGTTAGGTAAGTACCCCTAAAACCAGACCGAATTCGGCGGACGCCTACGAGGAAAATATTTTAAGTGATTCTACCTGTCACTACAAGGCGCTTCGCTGGAACCTAATTTGAACAAACGATGTGATATCTGGAATCTCGTCATTCCGCTGTTTTGCGAATAGCGATTCCAGTCTAACAATGGCGTCGTTCGGTTCGTTTGTTTTACTTTACGCTATTTAAATGTTTATTTAATTTGTGGTAAAATAAATAATTTTCATATTGAGTTGCTTAATAACTTGTTATAAATTATTTTGTCACAGTTGTGCTTTGTGTTTAATAGCTATTTATACAACAAGTAACGAAATAAGTGTCTTTTAGGCACACGACGTGAATTGTCCTACGAGGCGAAGCCGAGTTGGACAACACGTCAAAGTGACTAAAAGACATTGTTTCATAACGAGTTGTATACAATATTTTTTCTACTGAGGTTTTATAATAAAAAACTTAATTTATTTTACTAACATTTTATTACCTATGTTTCATTTGCCCCTTTCAAAAATTGACACTTGCAAAAAAAAAATTAAATTATACCTAGTCTGTGGTTACGTTTTAATTGTAAATAATTACCTGCATTACTTTTAAGCACGTTGCTCCTGGTAACGCGCTTAAAAGTTTTTTAAGCACGCTGCGCCTAAAAGGAGGTTATTAAAAAACCATAATGACAATCAAAAAGAAGTTATTATAAAACGTCAGTAGAAAAAATATTTTTTGCGCTCTTGTGAATTGCGGCGTAGATTAGATGTATAGCCATAGTTTTTATTATTATTGTGCCAGTCTTGGATATTTGAGGAAGTTGATTAAATTTTTAGTTCTTAACCCATTATAACAGGTAATTACGGGTCACTGAATTGAAACATTTCAAATCGCGTTGTCATTTTACAGTTTAAAATCGCGTTATTATTAGTCACTTTTATGACATTTAGCACTGAACTTCCAAATTTTTAAATTGCTTATTATGTTATTTGTTATCATAGGTGAGTTCGGTTATTCCTCGCCGATGAGATGAAAGAGAACACAGATTTAAAACAGCTGATCAGCAGATTACTCCGAGGTTGTCGGTAATTACGGAACGGTTCATATTTATTTGACAAACAGGATAACCTCACTTTTGGCCTTTCATGATAAAAATGGATAATAATTTGTTAATGTTTTATTCCAATTGTTGAATTCGGCCATAATTTGATGATGGATGGAATGAAATTAATAACCCAACACCCAACTTTCTTAAGCAATATTTGTCAATCAGCTGACGTTGCTTTTATCCTCGGTTTCCTCGGTCAAAAACCTCCGATGAAAAAGATGACGCTCCGAATCATCTGCCCCGGTTTAAACGAACGCGGATAAATGTCAGCCGTCAGCTTCGGAACGATTAAACGAACGACATTTTGACAATCCGAGGGATCGGAGACCTCGCCGATGATTAACCGAACTCGCCTAATGTTAGTTAGCAGATTTTTGTAAAAATAATAACATGTTCTTTTTAAAATCAGACAAAACAGACTAACTTAAAAATCGTACTATAACCTAAATATCCCAATATAGACGTCTACAATAGACCCCGGAATACCAATTTGATTGGATAAATGAAGCTAAAGTTAAATGTCGATAACTTGTAAAAGCCTTCCATCAATCATGTTTTTTCCCCAAAGAATACACCTAAAAAATAATGGCTTTTATGTGGTAAGAAACGGAAGAGCACAAAAGGTTTAGAATTATGTTTTATGATGGCGCGCTCTATTTTTACACTGAAGGGTTCGCATTAAGGAAAAAATTGCAAGCATTTTTGTGTGCTTTGTATACAATAAGTTGGTATGTAGAATCAGAGTATATAATAATAAACATGAAAAGGTAGTAAAATATATGGCCGGTAAATTAAAAAAATATGTTTTAGTTAGAAATTCTTAATTATTAGGTATATTTATGTCGGATTGCACAACGATTTTTAATATTACCTTATTACCTAACCAGACTTTGATGGTGACATACATGACATTAACAAAAATAATTATCTCAAAATCAAAGTGACCCGGTTTCTTTAATTTACTAATTAGGTTACTTTGATTGGGAGTAAATAATGCTTGCCAATGTCATTTATGTCAAAGCCAGAGTTGCTGGTTAGTTAATTATGGTTAATCTATCTTTTGCATTAAATTACCCAGGGACGCCAAAGGTAATAGGTTCCCTGGGGCACAGTTATACAATGACAGGCTGTTTCGTCCTTATTAGGGCTCATCAAAAATTCAAAACCGGTAAGCAATTCCCAGTACAGCGAAAATATGCTTTCAAGATATTTTAAAAAATAAATATATGACGAAAACCTAGTATCGCCATGTATAGGTAAAGGGAAATTTTAGCGCGTTCGTTTCCATTTAAAATAAATAGAATAATATTAGGTTAGAATAGCAACAAAAAACAATTAGTATATCCATTAATAGTCTTTTTCCTTTTTGCTATCATGAAAGTCCCTTAATTTTTTGCGCGATTAGCGTTTGCACGCCTATCTTGACATGTCTTATAAAACCAAAAGTCAATAGCACGTTTATTGGTTGAATGATGCCCAAGCCAAATGTCGAAAACTTGAAAAGCGATTTCATCAATCATGTTTTCTTTTAGGAAAATGCTCAGGAAATAATCTCGATTGTGGGAACAAGAAATTAATTGTTATAGAGCTGTTAAAAGGAGACAATAAAAATATGGATCTCATTAGTTCTTACTATCGTAGTTTTAAACGCATAAAATTAATATCAATTAAAGGAAAAAAATCTAGGAAAAACGCTCGGACCCGTATTTTTGATTCTGCATTTTTTGACATAAAAAATATTATACAGGGTGCCTCATAGAACTGTTGTCACGTCTTTGACAATTTTTTTTAATGGAACACCCTATATATTGTATTATTTTCTGATTCCCCACAAATTTCCACGCTTATGTTGTAAATGTCATATGTCTAAATTCAATAGTTTTTGAGATATTGACGTTTAAAATATGGCATTTTTTGACTTTGACAGGCTGTAACATTGGAACGGTTCATCTTAGAGAAAAATGGTTTTCACCTCCCTATCTTAGTTTTTTATTCTCTATCCAAAAAAACCAACCTCCGATTTACCATGTTAAACCGTTAAAACAGGTTTTTGGTGTATATAGTATAGAGTTAAGCAGTGACGGCTCCTCCTCGAAGCCACATGTGTGACTGACTTCACGTACCATAGCAACGGTGAATATCAAAGCCATGTCGGGCGTTGGATTTTTACTTGCTTTGAGCTAACGGACACGGTCGCTGGGACGCTCCAAAATGCACGAGTGTTTATAATTATTGTCCATCGGAGTTAACCGTGGCCCTATTATGCATAGCTACATTCAAATTAAATTAATATTATTAATTCGAACATAATTATTTTTAAGGGCTAAAATGGTAGCTGTATTAATTGGTACATTAATCTTTAATATTGTCAAACAACTTTCCTCCTGTTTTTTTTGGTGAAGAGTCCCTTCACCTACTTCACCTGACGAGCCGCCACTGTCTGTGAGTCCAAAAATGTTTTCAAAAATCCAATAATAAACACTGGCCAGGATTCGGGTCAAGAGAACCCAATATTTTTAGTATACTATATAAATATAATTTTATATGGAGCTCGTATTTTTTGAAAAGAATTCAGAAATATTGTTCTGAGGCTAATAAAAATAAAGAAACGTGAATCATATCGCGGTCAATTTTTATAGCTAATGTTCTTGATATGAATTTGTAAATCATGCGTTTTAGACATTTCCTTAAAAATTTGAAAAATATCCACAGGCACTTAATTTTGCGTACCTATGGTCTATTTCTTTTCGATTGCGAACAATGACAGAAACCCGTTTTACAATAAAAAAATGCAAGAATTTTCATTTTTGACAAGTTGAAAAAGTAAGGTTAGGGATTTACGTCATAACTGACATTTTGTTGTTTACTGTTTATAGCGGTAAAAATTTTAAATTAACACTTGTTAAGGCCGCTTTACAGTTTGCAATTTTTCTTTCACGCAAGAAAAGATTGCCCGGGAGTATGCGCAGAACGAGGCTAATGATCAGCTGGCGCAATTTGTATTGCTTGCAAGAAATATAACTCGGACCGTATTTTTATTGCCATTGCAAGCGCAATTCTGAGGATTTTCTGGTGATTTATAAGACACCAAACTAAATATAAAAATCCCTGACATTTATTTATGTTTTTTCCAACCTATAGCGGGTACGTTTTGTTTTTGTTGGTTTGCTTTCATGTCCTGTAATGATGTTTTGTTAAAATGAATGCACAAAAAGCGTCGGTAAGTCCTAACCAAATATATTTTTATTTTAATGGTTGACAAGTGGTACATCACCTACGATCTAGGTAAGTCATTGCACGCTGTAAAACGAAGTGAAATTTTTATTGCAGCAATATTAATTGCTGCAAGACAACTTGCGTGAAAGAAAATTGCAAACTGTAAAGCGGCCTTTAAGAAGATGAATTTTTAGGTTGTCACAATGTTTGGCGTTTGGCATGGCCTTCTATATTTTGTCGATAAATCGGGCATCCTTTTTGCTTCAACACAAAGTAGGCATAGGTTTACTATTTTATGTCGCAGAAAAACGTGAAATTAACCGATTTTATGTACAGAAAGTTAATAGATTGTTTGTTTCGTAATATAACTAGAGCTAAAAGTTATTTTTAATTGCTAAAAGGTTTATAATTAGCATATATTTGCTAGAAATCAAACGAACGCAAATTTCTTATTCTTCTTCTGTGATTAAAAAAAAAAGATCTTTAATAAGTTGGCTATGCATTTATGTAGTGTAAATTGGTCCATGATTTACTCAATTAGGTGAATTTTTGTTCAATTTTTTTTTCTGTCATCGTTCGCAATCGAAAAGAAATAGACCATAGATCTGCGCTCTCTCACACTCAATATCCACCAGCCGCCACTGGAGTTAAGTCTATTTATTTTCCACATATAGGTTTTACGCCATTATAGAATTGAATGTAAACAAAACAATCTAAAAGAGAACTAACAAAACCGGGTATAATGACATATCCTATCCCCTTTATTTTCTCTGAACCAAAAAACAAAATCAGCAATTTCAGCGAAGTAAAAATACGTTTGAAAGAATTTTCGGCATTATACTCGACTGTAGCGCACAGAAGCAAAATATTTTATTTGTAGAATAAAAGACCCGGACATTTTTTTTTGTCCAAATGTGGAAAGACAGGAAGGGAAATGTGTTTAATGGCGTATGCAGAGGCGATTAACACTGTTAGAGATATGGAACGTTCCATTTCATACCGCGACATGAAAATACCGCGACTAAATTATCGTTACTTAGGAACGAACTAGAGAGTGTAAGGTTTGCAAAAAAAAAATAAATCATTGGTCGAAACAAAAAATAATCTATCCTTCCTATCTGTGACCTTGAAATCTCAAACCAATAAATTATAAAATTCAAATGGAATGTCAATTAAATTAAATGATTTTCGAGAGTAATTTTCTTCGCGATTTCCGCTATATTGGAAAAAATACCGCGAAAATTTCTCTTATTGGTCAAAGCTTGAAGTGTGAATCTTTTATTTTATTATTTTAATAATTATTTTTTTATATCTGTTGGGTGTAATAAAAGTTTTAAGGTTGAAAATGTCAGCAGCAAAATAGTAGTTAGTTGATAATCACCACCGGCATTCTGACAGAACACATGTGTTATAATATATTACATAACAAGTGCTAAAAGTGATACTTTTCAAACGAGGAAATATTTAGCACGAGTCGTCAGCCGAGTGCGGAAATTCTCCGAGTTTTAGAATAATCACTTTCACACGAGTAATGTACACTATCTTTCCTACGACCACAAAGAATTATGAAAAAATATTTTAACACTACTGTTGAAAAATAAAATATCTACTTCCATTTAATATCTGGTTTCATAGTTTGTCAATAGGCTTCTCCTTTATTTGTAGTTTAACTTTTTCATATTTTATATATCATAGGAAAAAAAAAACTAATCCTGGATTGACTTCTAGATTAACCAGAATGAAAAATTTTAAATTTAATCAAGGAAAGATGCATTAAACATAAATTTAAAAATCCACCCAATAAGGAAGATTTCAATTTAAAATAATTCGATATATTATTTAATGTCTTTATAAAAAAAAGTTAATAAATGAGATCTAAAACTGTGACCTTGCGATCTGTAGGCTAGAGCTCTATTCTCTACGCTATCGATACCAATAAAGATTTGTTTTTCTGGTAATAGATTTTCCAGTATATTATTAACATTTTTATAATTTCAGATGGCGTATTTTCAGTCTAATTATAATCACTCGACAAATTCATGATAAATAAGTTAAACACTTTACAATTTCTGCTTTCTAAAATTTATTCTTTTTAATAAATAGGGGTGGTCTATCAAATTGGCACCGTATGTTTAAATTAAATAGTATGCTTTGTATTTCAACACTACTGTTGAAATATTTTTTTTTCAACACGCGTGTGATATTAGGCGCTTTCGAGCTAAGTTAACCGTGCTTTTTTTTCTCATTTTCATAGGTGGTCGTAGAAAAATGTAATTATTCAATAGTTACCAAAGCTGCACGCTCTGAGATTAAGACAGAGAAACGGTACAGTATAGGTCAAAAAAAGTAACAAATATTGCGGCAACCAAAACTATGAAACCTGAGGATATCTCAACCCACTTTCCAGTTGACTTATGCAAACTAGTGCAAGGCACTGGGACCACTGAGCGGGTGTTAATACGATTTAGATAGACTGAACCTGACCGAACCTCGGGAAAAAAATGAAAGAATTATTTACTTCACTGTGAACTCAAAAAAATTTAAATAATTATGTCTGACAACGAATACTAGATGTCGCTACTTGCAACATCTTACCGTTAAGTTTCACAACTAACTGGGTAACAGTAGATCGTTTCCTTTTATTCGTTAACTCCTAGCCCTACTAATAAGCCATTATATGACTAAACGCATCTAGGGATGAATCTGACGGACAATGGAATGGAAAGTAAAATAATTGTTCGTAATAATCTAGCATAAAGAATGATTTTTTTCAGTTTATCCAAACTATCATGGCCAGGTGGATAGATAGAAGATACCCTGCTGGTGCGGTGTATAAGGTGTTGAACCTCCAATCTATAGATCGATGGTTCGAATCTTGGTGGAAACACGAACTTTTTTTTCTATTAAATAAATAAAAAGAATTCAGATTTAATATTTGCAATAACAATAGTTCCATTTTCAATCGTTTGTAACGTAATCGTAGGACGATAGCCTGATCGGTAGTGAGGACGTTGACCTTGTAATGAGGTATCCCGAGCTTGCCCAATGACGTGTGAAAAAATAACATCATGTGATGAGTGATATGACTCGGTAGTTGCGTCTAGCCAGCACGACCTTGGGAACTGTAGATAGCGTCGCAAATTAGCTGTAAGTTTCTAGCAGGATTATTAACTAGTGTACGGGTTACGCTGTATCTGCAGGAGAGGCATAAAGTGCCACGCTTTAAAATGGCACTAGAAATGCATATCGAACATAGGAAAATGACGTAATTTATCGCAGTACGAAGGTAGCCTATCCTATCTACTATAGATAGTAGATATATTTTCTAAATTTTTTTGTATTTTACACGCTATACAAAAATTATTCTATGAGAAAAAAAAAGCGGAGAATATCTTGCAAATTTTATATTACATCCTGCAAATATTGATTAAAATTTCAGGTGAGTGTAATAAATATTAAGTTTATTGAGGGCGAAGGTGATCCCAAGAATTCCTATTTATTTCCCATTATGTCGTCTGCATGTGCAATAATTCGCCTCATTGATCTTATCCGATATGAAATTCCTAAAGGCACCTATTTTGCAGATCCATTAAACTATTTAGAATAAGAAAAGGTACAGCGGCGTATTAGAGAATTTATTATCTATTTCTATAAAATATACGAAAATTAGATTTAAATTACGATGGAATTTAATTTGTTGTTATAAGGCGCAACATAATATCCGGCGATCATCATGATCCTTATTACATCGAAAGAAAATTATCGTAGTTTCAAATACAATATACACGGAGTGAAAGTTACAATACAATTTTAATATGTTTTATAATTTCTAGTAGTACATAGTACCATGGTTAGGTTAGATACCTTTAGTTCTTACCAGTCTCACGTAGTTCTATTAGGGATACCACACGTGTTCCGTAGGACTCACCTTTATGAGTCTCTGATGGTTAGTGCGGCGTACACCGCAGAAGGATTTAAACAACTCATTCAAACCAGTCACTACTATTCACAAACTTGCTCAGTCGACAAAGTCGTAAGTTGCTTAGTTCCTCCAGGCTATTGAAAACGGGTTCACCCAGGGCAGTGAACCTTCTTCTTGTGAGGCCAGGGCATTCACATAGAAAATGTTGAATATTTTATTTCTCTTTCTCATCTCTGCAACTTTTGCGGAAGTCCTTAGTGGGTATTTGAATACATTCAGCATATCTACCGAAGAGGCAACGTCCGGTAACAACTGCAGTAATATTTCTCACGTCTTTCTGACTGTATCTCAATAGCTCTGAGGTTCTCTTTTTATCAAATGTGGACCATAGTTGCCTGGATGTACTACAGATTATTAACTATGCCCATCTGTTTTGTGCAAGCTGCTTGGCTGTATAATCCATCTCTACTATATTTTATTGTAAAATTTAGTAGATTTTATTGTAAGGGCTATTAGAGTTTATCGTACGATTTACTAGATTTTATTGTAAAATTAACTAGATTTTATTGTAAAATTTATTACATTTTATTGTAAAATCTACTAGATTTTATTGTAAAGTTAACTATATTTTATTTTTTGATTTCGTCGCGCTGCGGTTGCGTCTGCTATTAGCTTTTGTTAAGAAGTTTAAGAGCATTTTAAAAATTAAAAATCAGATTATTATTAAAGAAAAAATAGAATGTTAAAGAAAGATTGAGACTAAAATTAATTACGAAAATTTGAAGATGATGAGGTCTTGGTCTGTAGTTTTGGGGCCGTCTTCGAACATTTTTTATAGTTCCTAGTATATCCAAAAAGTCTTGATCATTCGATTCGTCTGTTAAATCCCAAAAGTGTTTAAACTCATCATTTGCATTCAACTTTAAAATATTATTACCACAAATTTTAAAGTCAAAAATTAATAACTTGATTGAAGCCTAGAAAATTGAAAACTTACCTGAAGAATAAAAGCTCAGTAGAACCAAGTTCAACTTTAGGTCAATCTTTACAAAACTCGTGCCTAAGCTCTTATTGTACAGCCCATTTTATAATTCTTACAATAAAAGTAGCAAATAAAAAAATAATAGTTTTAAAAATAAATATCTAAACTATCATAATTTAATGGTATAAGAAATTATTGTACAGAGTATTACTATTCTAGTAAATTGTATTTAAAACAATTTTATATCACCATGTAATAAAAAGTGATTCTGTATGTTTTAATAATTATTATACAGAATAATAAAAAAAATTTACAATGAAAAATGTTTTCGATAGCTTATTAGTCGTCTCCAAAATGTGCAACTTTTCCCCATGTTATCCTTCGGGGCGCTACCGAGTTGGGCACAGCCGATGGTAATTCAAAAAGCCTACCTAACAGTTGGGCACGAAATGAAATTTGAAGGGATTAGTGTAATCTAATTAGAGGGTTTGAAGATAGAAGTTGAAACTATGCTTAGTAAAAAAGGAAAAAATCTGTTGATATAAACTGGTGGACAATTGCTTTCGAGCAAGAAAAATTTCACCTAAATTTAACAGTTAATATTTTCTGAACCAAATATGATATCGACCTACGGTTTTGAATGGTTGATAGATTCATCCCTTGGGAAACAATTGTCTATATTGGATTTTCTTTAGCTGTCAGAAAATTTTATATACAGGGTATTAAGGAAGACGATGATTTTTGTTCCAATTTTAATGGCGTGTAACTTTCACAATAATATTTTTAAGTTTTATCACTTTACGTCAATTGAATCACTGGTTCATAGCAAAGAAAGTAATTTGTCAAATTTTTGATATCTGCTATATTTTAAGAAATACCGATTTTTTTTGGAAAACCTTGCTTTATTTCAACTTATTGGTAGCTAGATCTCACTGTGCGTTGTATCGTGCAAACTTGGCGAGTGATTATTATACCTTATGAAAAGCTTGATTATGTTCAGTAACAATAGTTGTACCTAAATGTTATGATGTACAGTGTCGTACTTATAAATACCTATATGTCTATGGTTTATGAGTATAGTGTTAGAAAGTTATAAATTAATAAATACATTTTTTCCAAAAAGTAAATTAAAAAAAATTATCTTTGTGTAAATTTTGTAAACATACTGTATAATATACCTGTAGTGCGATATAAAAAACTAAAAAATAAGAAAAAATTGACCTAATCTAGGGGCGAGTACCTTCCAATATAAAACAATCGTGAAAAATTGTGAGATATTTATAAACCACATATAAGTAGGTGTTTATAAGTACGCCACTGTCCGTGATAACATTTCGGTAGAACTATTTTACTGAACATAATCAAGCTTTTCATTTTTTTATAGAGAAAAAAATTGTAAAATATACTGGCAATATCATTAATAAGTTTTGTTAGAAGCGTTACCTATAAATATGCGCCTAGTCTTTAAAAAAATTATTATTTAGAATTATATATTATTACATTAAAGTATTAACGTGATGGATTCTTACTATCTTTTTCAAAAAATTAATAAAATTATTAAATTGGCAATATAATAAATTTTTCTTGCCAGTAATTATTGAATGACCCGGTATATTACAAATACGTCCTTTTAAAAAAAATATTTCTAATAAACTTACTTCTATAAATGCATCATTGAGCACAGGTAGCTCGGTGCCCAACAAGTATGTAAGATTATAAGAACCCTCATTTGAGAAACAGTCTTCACAGGTAAACTCCGATCCTTCGCTGTATGCCTTCTCGTTTACGAGATTCTAATGGTGAGCGTCAAATTTGTAACGCCCTGTATATAAGTAAGTATGAAGATAAATTTTCAGTGGCGGCTCGTGACGTTATTACTAGATAATGCTGCTTAAAATACTGCCCGCAATACCGCGGGTTCCTATCGCGTACAGTGACTTACTGTGTTGCACTTTAGTCAAATCACATCTAACATTACAAAGCCAGTTTGCTCCGGATAGAGTGGCATTATATTAAAACTGGCTACGTAATTGTGTAAGTTTGATACGAAGTATTAACAATTTCTTCAAGTCTATAGATCAATGTTGCCAAACCCTAAATTTTTACCTCTAGAGGGCATCCAAGGTAAATTTTCACCTACGCCGATTACAGAATCATGCAGTGGCGGCTCGTACAGTAGGGCCACAGTGCCATGGCCCTACCTACCTGTACACCAAGTTATTTTTTTACTCACACTCATAATCATTGCTTTGCATCTTTACGCTTCGTTCTTTTTGTAACTGAATAATTTAAAATTCAAGACGTTGCGTTCATTTAATATCTGATGACGCCTAACGGTGCAAAAACTCCCCGACGCCGCGAAAATTCCTTGGCGCTACCCAGCGCCGGCGATTTCTAAGTATGGTCATACTGTTTATCGAAGGTTCATCGCTTACGACAGATATAATGATATATCGCCCTCTCTTACTGACGCATAAGGAATTCAGAAATGTTGTGGCGGGCCAGATCCTCAGACCGTCCGTGATTGGAGGATTTACACGTGCTTTATTTAGTCGTTCCAATCGGATCACGCCTTCGTCTTTGTTACCACTACTTGATACTAGATGTCAGCTGTTTTGAATACGGTTTGCCCTGTCGAGATATTAATTTTAAAATAGTTTTATTTTAAACAGTTTTTACTGTTTAACATAAATTATTCTTGTAGGTTAGGTTTAGGTCAGTCCGTCGGTGGATTATAATAATATTCCTGATTCCGGTTTATTAATTTAAAAATGAATAAAAAAAAAGAGGAAAGACTTAGCGCTTTAGGTATGTAGCCTGCCGAAAAACATTTTGTAAACAATATTGATGACTTCAAGAACAAAAGTGATTGAATCATTTTTAAATAACAAAAAGACGTACAGTTCAAGTTCAGTTCAAACTTTTTCGATGGCCTTTTGCGTTACGCATACGGCCAGAAAAACGTACCTATAGAGTTTTCTTATAAGATAATTTAAGTGTTTTGTGAAAATTTTTTGTTACAACTATTGAAAATTCTCCATTTAATTAGTCGGTGTGTTTTTCGATTTTTTTTTATATACAGGGTTGTACAAATTCGATGCACTAGCATTGCTATCTCCATAACTACAAGAGATAGAGAGTTTGGTAAATGGAGGAAAAGTTGCATACCTATTTTAATGCTGAACAATTTGTTAAAAAGAAATTTAATCAAATTTCGATGATTTCCAGAGATATCCGAAAAAATGTACGAAAAACTTGTTTTTATTTTTTTATGACAAAAGTAGGTACTTATTATGTTTTAAAACCAAGGGCACTTTCATAAGTATTTTACAAGATAATAATTTTAGGAGGTCAAAAGCTACTCAAAAATTTAAAAAAATTTCAGGTCCGAATTTGAAAAAATTGAGTTAATATAGGTATCTAAAAAACGAATGTCGTATCTGAAAAATAAGATTATTTTCTTGAAGAGCATAAAAAAATGTCTTAAGTAAGTGCTCTTGGTTTGTACAAAAAATCAATATTTTGTCGTAAAGACAATAAAAACACAAATTAATATTTTCTTGTGTTTTTTTCGGATGTTTCGGAAGTCATCGGATTTTTTTTTTAACAAATAATTCATCAATAAAATGTGCAACTTTGCTTCCATTCAACCAAATTTATATTTCTTATAGTTACTGAGATAGCAATGTCAATGTATCGAATTTGTAACACCATGTACTCTCATCAAAGATTTTTGAATTGATATTTTGGCCCCACCTGTATCGACTATCACGAGCTGCCACTGGAATCATGTCGTACCGGTCAACTGGGATTACAATCCCCGAGCAAATAAAAAATCCCGGGATTTCTGGAATCCCTTTATGTTAAACCGGGATCTTAGGATCGAAAAAGTATGTTAAAAATGGTAGCTATTCTAGGATTCCAGGATCCCGGGATTGTAATCCCTAAGTGCTTCTCCGACCTTCATCAGTTTACCGCTTTCAACCTTGAACATAACGCCGTGCATTTTAAGTCTACCACTGCTTTTTAGGTTGACTATGTTTGTTTAGCAATAAAACTTTTAGGTTCCTTAATAAAATTTTTGGTGATTTTGTTTCGATCCCGGGAATATATTTTTATTTCCCGGGATCGGAAAAGTATGGTAAAAATGGTAGGTATTTCCTAATCTCGGGATTGTAATCCTCCCTTATCAAATTGGGAAATGAAGAAGATTTTTATATTAATTTTAGATTTTTGTTAGTATATAAATCATTTTAAGGCTTTAGACAAAGCTATGAAACCTAAAAAGCTTTTTTATTTCGATTTATTTTTGATAATCTAGATCGGCATACAAAGTCCCGAAATAAATCAGTTGAAATGAAAATGCGAAAAATATATTCAAACAAATTTTTGTTCAGCATTTAAATGAGCTACAGGGCAACTAGCATATTTCTTTTATAAAGTTTGTAGTTTGTCAAAATCTAAAAGAATAATTTTGTAGAAATTCGTTGCGCATTGTGCTGTTAAATTTATTACCAGAATTTATTATGCTTAAAGCATTTTAAAATTATAGTTACGATACAAAATCAGTAGCGTTGCAATAAAGTGTCGGACCTCCCCGGGTACAAAACGAAGGGAGGTGATATTATGTAGAAAAATATTTGAAGAATGAACACCATTATACCGCTAGTTTGCCATGGACTGAATCGGTCGGCAAATTTGACGACTGCGGCAAAAGGTAAGCACCGAGGGCTAGAAATACCGAGTGAAACAACTTGACCGAACGTTTAAATTTTAACTTGAAGAAATAGTCCATTCCTGAAGTGGAGTGGAAATTTAGAAGGTAAGAAATAAGAACATAAAGTCTTCCTCCACTGTTATATTAAAGCAAGTAAATATTTTACAAAACTTCTCTACATGTTTCGAATGCAGAAGCATTCATCTTCAGGAGAACAAATATAATAAAAAGAAGGAAAATTAGTAGATATCACCCTAACTGAGCGACAAGATTGAAGGTTCAATGAAAAAATGAGTAGAACGGTGAGAAAATAGGTGCACACGTTGCATTGAAAAAAAAAATATGTGGGTTTTAAGGCTCAAGGCACTATAAGAGTTGGAATGTTAAATAAAAAGTTTAACATCTGTGTGTGAAAAACTGTTGAAGGACATAGAACTGAAGTGAAATGGAATAATCATTTATGAAAAGAAAATTGATGGCTGGTCATTTGAAACTATGGAGAAGAAGTGGATGTGTGAGGAAGATGAGTATTAAAAATATAAAAGAAGGGTAGTCTTAACTTAGATGAGAAACCTGAAAAAGAGAAATCTTTTAGGTTACATCAAGTGACTAATTATAGAAAAATCTTTCCTCATATTGGTTGTAGAAATAAATTAGGAATAAAAGTAGTTAAAAAGATACAACTTTTTAGATTTATTTTTCATTTTAAATATAGTTTTTGGGGACAAATTATCTTAAGCAGGAAACGCTACCGCGTTTGATGATCAGATGTCAGATGAAGTAGGTGGCAGTTCTTCGAAATATAAAAGTGGCGTATGAAGAGACCTCAGAGAAAAACCTGGAATAACAGTGGTATAACTCGGAATAAGCTGAAGGCTATAGCAGAGGAAATGTGGGTTATATGTCACAGAGTAAACGTGGGAAGAGTACAACTTTTTAAGCTCAGTCAAGGTTTACAAAAGATATCTAGTAAAATGAACTAAAACAAGAAGGAGGGAATGTTGGAGCCTATACTTGTTTTAGAAATTGTATATGGTAATAAAATTAACAGTAACAATATAATGCACACAATGAAATATGTTTAAATTTATAAGTAAAATGGGGGGATAACCATAAAACACAGCGGGTTAAAGTCCAAATTGGAAAAGAGGAAATATATAACACTTGAAAAATTTAAAAAAGCACTATAGGAAGAGTTAGAAAATTTATCTTAAATTATATAATTGTAAGTTGAGTGGAAACTTTTAGAATTGACTATTGTCATATGGGGACGTGAGAAAAAGTGAAAACCAGATGGGTAGGGAGAGTTTACTTTTGAAAAATTATTTTAATAAAAGGTATAACAAAACAGGTCGCTATTCAAAATCAAGGGAGTTGAAAAAATGAAAGCAGCTGTGTTGAATTTGATCATTTAGAGAGATGTTAATATTGTTTATCACTTTGTTAATTTCTAAAATTTCAAAATTTCAAGAAGATCTAATTTATTGCCTTTGTTACACAAATGAAGGTATTCAGTATTGAAATCAGGATTGAAAGAATAGTTTTCAGTACATATGTGCCTAGAAAAATTTGATTTAATTTTTGAAGGAGAAGGCTTTCACAATCTCTTTACAATGTTCACCCACTTTGACCGAGAACTTGCGGCCCGTTTGACCGACGTAGGTAGCTGAACAGCCCTGTTTAAATTTTAGTTTATCCTTATAGTAAGTAAACTTATTAATTTAAAGGAACTACTTTATTTATTTGTTTATTCTGGATTACTAATGGCCACTTGTCCTTTCGAACATCCAGCTAGCTTGCTCTTGGACCTACGGGTTCCGAATCACGATCTTCAGTCATGCGACACTTCCCAAGCGCTATCAACCCTCGTTTTATTGACATTGCATTACTTACCGATTGGGGAGTGTGTACCATCTTCCGCACCCCACGAGATGTCCGATTGTATCCGGCCTGGTTACCGGCGTGAATGCATGGGGCGTTGGAAGATGATACATTTTACACTCTTCTCTGCATTTCTAAACCTGCTGAATTTGGGACATACTTTTGTTATTTTGCGTATGCCCACTCCGAGGATCGAACTCGGACTGCCAAGGTCAAATTTCAGTAACTCACCTCTGAGTCACTGCCGTCTTGAGAACACTTTATAATACAACTTAGCATACCGACAGTTGACAACCACAGATCACAGATGGCAACAAGAGCTATTACTGATTCTTCAAAGTGTTTCCAGTTCAATAGTGGGCCGCAGCAAGCTTACACGAAATTATTAAACCACAGAAGATTTGTCATTTACTATGAGTAGTGATCTTGCGCCTTCTACACGAAGTATTAGAAATGCATGTTCAATAACAATGCCATTGCGAGTCACTAGATTGGAAGAGGCAACAAATACTCGGGAAACCAAAACTGGAACCAGAGGACATCCTTGTTAAATAATGTGATAATGAAGAAGTTGATCAAAATTTAAGTCTGGATGATAATGTTATTTTTGTATCTACAACTACCCAGTCGGGTAGAGTAATTAAAGGTCCAGAAAGATTAAATTATAATTCATAGAATTATCCTCCAGAATTCAGTTTTGAATAATTTATTATTAAGGGTCTTAATTGTATTTACAATGGTATTTTTCTTTTCTTTATCGAGGGGAATGTCATATATATGGTATAGACTATACTTTATAGACATTTAAGGTGATATGAACTCTACATCTTTTTTAGTGCATTTCCATTTTTTATATAGTTCAGAAAAATTGCCGATTCTTTATCATGAGCAGTATAAAAAGTGATTTCTGAAATTTTTTCCTCCGTTGCATTTAAGTTATGACGTAACAAACAAATTTAATTGAGTTTCAATCTTCTCTTCTATATAATCTTCATTATTTAAGCCATGCGGTAGATACGCTCGAGATAAAGTATCTGCAAAAATTAATTCTTTTCCCGGTTTAAACACTAATTTTATGTCATATCTTTGCAGTCTAATAAACATTCTTTGCAATCGCGGAGGGCATTTATGTAAAGGTTTTTTAAAAAGTTGAGTTAAAGCTTTTTGATCAGTTTCTACAGTAATTTCTTTACCAAAAATGTACTGGTGAAACCTTTCACATGCAAATACTAAACTAAATAACTCTTTTTCTATTTGGGCCCAATTTAATTGAAAATCACATAAAGATTTTGAGGCATACATGCAGGGCAACCCCTTCTGCAGTAGTACAGCACCCACGCCATCTTTAGATGAGTCTGCTGAAATTGTTATAGGTAGTGTGGGGTCGTAAACCTGCAAAATGGGCTGTTTTATTAATTGCTGTTTTAAAATATTTATTGAATCTTCATGCCTTTTATCCCACACCCACGCAACATTTTTCTTTAATAATTCTCGTAGAGGCGCAGTTATTGTAGAAAGGTGACCTATAAATTTGCCAACATAGGTAACCATTCCCAAAAATCGCTGTAAATCCTCTTTATTTTTGGGAAAAGGCATCTCTGTTATCGCTTTTATTTTAGAATCATCAGGTTTAAAACCGGACTCAGATATTTTATGACCCATGTAAGTAATATTATTAAAACCGATTTTACATTTATTTTTGTTAAATTTTATATTGTTTTGAAGCGCAATTTCAAGCACAATTCGTAAACGCTCATCATGTTCAGATTTAGTGGTACCCCAAATTAAAATATCATCTAAATAAATTTCTACTCCTGGCAAATTAAATATTTCTTTAAATTTCCTGTGGAAAACCTCTGGTGCGCATGTCAAGCCAAATGGGAGCCTCAAAAACTTATAGCGGCCGAAAGGGGTAGCAAAAGTACACAGATCCGAACTATATTTATCTAATGCAACTTGCCAAAAACCCGACATAGCGTCCAGAGTCGAAAAAATTTTTGCTCCACTAAGTTTTGAACTGATTTCCTCAAAAGTGGGAAGGGCAAAATGTTCCCTGCGAATATTTTTATTTAAATCACTGGGGTCTAGACAAATTCTCAAAGACTGATCTTTTTTACCTACTAATACAATAGGATTAACCCACTCTGTTGGGTAACTAACCTTACCAATAATTTTTTGACTTTCTAAATCATTTAAAGTATTTTTAAATTTTTCAATTAATGGAAAAGGAATTTTTCTGGCAGCATGCACAACAGGTTGGGCACTTTCCTTTAATTTTATATGATATTGACCTCGAATGCAACCTATACCTTTAAAAACATCAGAATATTGGTTAATAAAGGAACTATCGCTAATTAAATCGATTTATATATAAGATTAAAGGCTAATACAGCTATTTAACCCAATCAAAGCAGGCGAATCAGTACCAACAACGACAAAATCTAAACAAAATTCACGATATTTAGATTTACAGTTTAACTGACATTCACCTACTACTGGAATAATATCGTTGGAATAATTAGTAAGCTTTACATTAGACTTTTTTAGGCAAAAATCATCGCAGCCTAGTGTTGAATATGTTTTATAACTGATCGTATTAGTCATCGCCCCGGTATCCATTTTAAATTGAATTTATTTTTTTTTATTTACCAATAGTCTAATGTTCCACTCTTTTACGCTATAATTATTGTTTTTAATCATACCAATAAAAAAGTCATCATTAGCTGGTTCATATAGTTCAGATTGATTATCATTGTCTTGAATAGAATGAACGAACTTCCTTTTAAAGCACAATTTTTGAAAATGATTTATTCCACCACACAGTCCACACTGCTTTCCAAATGCAGGACATTTCCTTACTTGATGGGTCGTGCCACACTTGTAGCAGCTGAAACGAGAGTTCAAATCTTGGGACCTTGCTCCAGGGACACTGCTGGGATAACTTTTGTAGCTGTTAGGATATCGCCCACTCGTACCAAGTTGGCTCATGTTGCTCCTTGCTCGCACGATATTTACATCCTTATTTTCACTAATCTCTTGTCCTTGTTTTCTGGACTCTTCTACTGCGAGACAAATACGTTCGGCTTTTTTAAGAGTGATATCGGGCTCTTCTAGCAACCTTTCCCGTAGGGAATCACTATTTAATCCAATAATTAGCACACTACAAACAAGAGAATCCTCAAGCTTGTCAAAGTCGCACACCTTAGCCTTATTTTTTAAATCTGTCAAAAACTGCTGAATACTTTCTCCCGTTAACTGCTTTCTGGTTAAAAATCGATGCCTTTCATAAATTAAATTGGTTTTCGGTTGAAAAAAGGCATCGAAATAGTAAATAAGCACTTCGATTTTATCCTTTTCTTCCTCTTTAATTTTAAAAGTGTTACAAATTCGCAAACCCTCATCACCGATATACTGTAATAACTGAGCACATTGTATGTCCTCCGCTTTTTTATTAACCTCCGTAGCTTTTAGGTAGTTTTTGAATTTTTGTATCCAAAATTTCCAATTTTTGGATACATCACCACTCATATCTAGAGGTGCGATACCTTTAAATTCTGCCATACCGACGCCGACGCAAATTTTATAATTATTATGTTTTTCTAAAGCCGCTATATGTATTTTATTTTCGCAGCGCCATGTTAAATAAAATACCGTTTACTATAAACTGATTTTATTCGTCTGCTTTCAAGTAAATCACACCAACAAGATAACAAAGGGAATGCAGATAAAAATGGAAATGCACTAAAAAAGATGTAGAGTTCATATCACCTTAAGAGCGTTTTCACACGGCCATATATCGCGCGCGACAAATGGTCGCAATATCGCTTTTACACCAAATTATGTGTTTTCTAATGAGCCATTTTCACACACAAGCGATATTACAGAACACATAATTTGATGTAAAGCAATATTGCGACCATTTATCGCGAGCAATATATGGTGCCGTGTGAAAACGCTCTAAGTGTCTATAAAGTATAGTCTATACCATATATATGACAATCCTTACCCTCTCCCCAGTTGACCAACACAAACTAGTGCAAGGAACTGCGATCACGGAGTGGGTGTAACAACCAAACAGGGTAAGCACAATGGGTGAAATCTGGCCTAAGTGCATTCGGCGCATGGACCGGCCCTCGAAAAAAAAAAATGTTCAATAACTGGTGGAATTGGTTCTAAAATATTAATAATAATTAAATAATAATATACTCTGTCGCAGTGTTTGCAGAAGTTATATGAACTATTTAAAAAGGTAGGTCAAATCGAATATAAAATATTTTTATTAATAATAAACCAACGCGCAAAGGGCCGGATCCTTAATTTACGACGACAAAAATACCTAGCACGCAGTGTCTGAAAACTGAACTCCGTAAAAAATTTGGTTCAAATAAACGACAAAAGAACTTGCGCGCACGCACAAACTCGTACTTTGTCGTTCGTAGCACCGTCGCGAGCCATTCTTAGAGAGTCTTTGTTGGAATAATTATTATTGCTCTATCGCTACATCATTAAAGTTTTAACGTTTAACGTTAATATGGTATCTACTTTAAACTGTTTATTGTTTTGTAAGTTACAAATACTTAAAGTTATTCCTGACAATTACAAACAGCAAAGAGCACATTCCCGTATTTTTCGGTTTGTTAAATCAAGCTATTTTTTTTAGGTAGTCACTATGACCTCACTTTACAGAAAAGAAAAATTAATAAGTCGACTTTGAATTAAGCTGAAACTTCATTTTGACAACCAACAAGAATTTAAAGTGGATATCAACAAGAATTTTGAGTATGATTCAACGAGGAACTTTTATTTTTAATTTTTTCCTACAAATCCTATAGTTTTATCTCTTTAAGATCCGATTATACAATTCCGGCTTAAGCTTAGTTTAACCCCAGCTTAAGGTTCATTTTCAACAAGAATATAAAATGGTTATCAAAATGAAGTTTGAACTTGGTTCAACGCTGAACTAAGCTTAAGTCGTAATTGTACAACCGGGCCTTAGTGTATTATCTGGTTTTGTATACTTATATTCAATTTTCACCATTTAAGAATGAATTACAAGTTTTAACGAAGGTATGTGCTCTATCCGTTATTATTCGCCTGTCCTAGTAAAAGATCGTCCTTACTCATTTCGTTAGAAATGGTGTGCATTTTATTCCTTCTGTCAGGTTACTGATTCAGCCGCCCCTAACATGGGGTACAGACGCTGTTGAGAAACTACTTCTTTCCCATTTCTTCGCTACATCAGTTCCTTGCCTACCATGGTATTATTATTATTGTTATTATTAATAAAATTTATTTGAGTGAATTACATAAGAAAAACATCACGAGAAAGTAAAAGAAATAAGATCCTTCAGAGTAACGTCGAAATGTTTGGTGAAATCCAACAAGAATAAGATGAACGAAAAATTCTTAGAAAATAAGCCAAAGAGAAATTTTGTTGGAACTTCAAAAGGTTCACAGACTTAATTTTACCACAGGTCCTTTATTTTATATTCTCAATAAATTATAGCCATTGAAACAAATTTATTAAAGATATTGGCCAACTAAAAAGAGTTTTTGCGAATTAGCGTTAGAGCCCACGGTTATAGTCACGATCACGCAAAAGATAGATAAATAGATAATAATAATAATAATAATAATAATAATAATAATAATAGTAATAATAATAATAATAATAATATTAATGATAATAATGCGTTTATTTTCCAAATAATTCATATACACAATTACATAAATAATTGAAACTTAAATAATATTGTATAATTGAGGAAAGCTAAAAACTAACACTGATTTTGCAAAATAAACGAAGCCCACAAAACTGGTTAGCACGACTAACCAGTCGAACTTAATTTTAAGGCATATTATGTAATAATAATATAGTTTAGTAAAAGAACCTGATATGTATAATATTATTAAGAAATAAAGAATATTTTAAAAGTAAGTAAGCTATATGAAGCTGTGCGCGGGTAACGACTATTTTTGATCACATATTAGTTTCCATTTTCCAAATGCAACAACAGTACACCTAAATTACTGCATAATGAGACCCTATCATTACTTTCCTAAGGATACAAAGTACGAATCCTAACACTATACATAATATTTACCAGACATATTTACATAGTATTCACAAACTAGATGCTCTACTCAAGGTTATTTAGTTTTAAGAGAATTCAAGTTAATAATGGGAATCCTTTTATTAAATCCTCACCTCAACCAAATCATGAACAAAAGATCTCTCCTTGACAAGAATAAATAATTTTAGTCTCTTTTTAAAAAGTGGTATTGAGTTCAGAACTTTAATGTCATTTGGAAGTTGATTAAAAAGACGTGGTGCCATAAATTCGTAGGTTCTTTGGCCCACTGATTTAACTGCCATGGGAGTACGACTTTGGGTGAGTTTAATTCGGGTGTTATATTCGTGGTTTATTTTAACTAGTTTTGAGCTATGTCTTTTTTGGAAACTTATAACAGAGAAAAAATATAATTGTCGAACATCCAACAGTCTTGATTCCGCATAGACAGCATCGCTCGAGTAAAGATAGTTCTTGCCATAAATAATTTTTATAAATCGTTTTTGTGTTATACAAACCATATCTGTATATTTTTTGTGAGCACTTCCTCAGGCTAATATTCCATATGTAATCCTGGATTCTATAAGAGAAAAATAGATCATCCTGAGGGAACGCAATGGAAATACATTTTTCAAAAACCTAATCCTATACAAGAAAAATCTCATTGTCTTTAAAACATAGTTGGTGTGCTCATCCCACCTTAGATGCGAATCCAATATAACGCCCAGATAGTTTACTGAGTTTGTTTTTGCTATTTTAAAACTTTGATCATTCATAACGCAAGTCAAATGATGAAATTCTGGGAGTCCTCTGACATCGCAACTAAAAGAAATATATTTTGTTTTTTCGAAATTTAAGGTTAGCAGCATATAATCAAAATATCTTTTTAATGTTCCCAAATCCCGTTCTGCCCTCTCTTTTGTCTCTAGTCAGGATTTAGAGCTATAGAAAATAGCAGTGTCATCGGCAAAACTTATCACAGTACCATTCATTTTAAATTCCAGCAGTGAATTTACATAAATAAGAAATAATATTGGTCCCAACACTGTACCCTGAGGAACACCAAACTTAAGTTTTTTTTCTGAACTAATACATTCATTTATATTAACTACTTGTGTTCGATCTGAAGGGTAATTCTTAGATAGATAGATAGATAGATTTTATTCATAATAGTGATACAAAGCATCTCTTACACGTCGCAGCTAAATATATATAATAATTATTAAAAACAGCACCTAATAATAAGCGTAATACATTACACAGCCACAGCAGACTACAGTTAAAAAAATATTCACATTGTATTAACACGTTAAAAATTGCAAACTAATGGGCTCTGCAGATACTCCTCAAATGAATAAAATGCATTCTGTATTAGATGATTTTTAATCACAGTCTTAAATCTGTTTAGTTCAAGCCCCCTGACCCTCCAGTGATAGAGCGTTTCAAATTTTATACCGTAGAAGCTGGTGCCACTTCTACTTCTTGTTAATCGATGGTGATTTTGGACCAGGTCCGAATTACCCCTAGTTGGGTAGGTGTGGATTTCATTATGTGATATAAATTTATTTAAGTTTTGTTTAACGTACAGAAGGTATTGTAGTAGGTATGTTAATACATGGTAGGGTCATTATTTTTAGTTGTGTAAACTTTTGCTTGTAGTCATCACGATACCCGAGTCCAGCCATAACTCTAACACATCTGCGCTGTATCTTAAATATTGTTTAACTACAAAAGCCATCAAGTCCTTTTAAACTGGCGCGATGGCGGAAGTAATTTATTAGCTTCTTGGTTAATACAATTTATTTTTTAATTTATCACTCTACAAAACAGTTCTTGATGAATATTATTATAATGAAGCTTTGAATCTGGCAGTATTACCTAATAACACAGTCTGTACTACGTCTGGCTACGACGTCCACACCGCACGAGGAAGTAAATTATAAAATAAAAAACTTCCGAGCGAAATATGAAATAATAATAAAAGCTATTGGAGTGAGTGTAGAACTAAAGTTTACCTTGTAAAATATTCTGGTCATGATAATAATTTTTAACACGTTTAAAATGTGTAACATGTCAAAAACAGAACAAAACGGAAAATGCTGCATAAGAAAATCATTGCAAGTGAGAAACAATAAATAACGTCGTGCCGAGTTACCACGGACTGTTGGGTTAAAGCCAATGAGAATAAGGAAGACAGGATGTCTGCCTGGTAAAATGCACTTAAGATTTATGTCCTCTATGGAAAAATCGCAAAGGAAAAATGTAAGAGAAAAATATTTTGCATTGACCGATATTATACCTAGTTGCACATTGAATAGAACAACTTGTATAGGTATTATTAAGTTATATTTTATTATTAATAATAAAAGCAATAAGACTGCATACTTTATTATAAACAATTAACTAAGTATTTTTTATAATAAAATTGGTATAGTAATAATTTTGATAGAACTCGCGAGATCGTGGCCCCATTACGTGACATGAATGACATGCTGGTTAATTTTAGTGAGTTATGTTGGTATTATTTGACGTAAGTCCCAGGATTGGCCTTACATTTTTAACGAATAATATTCTTTCAGCCATTATTAGTAACTGTTATCATGCCAAACCAGATTATAATAAGATGACGAAGTAAAACGCTGTATATTAGCGAAAGTGGTTCAAAATTGAAGAAAACATGTACTGATGGAAGAAGTGAATGTAGAAAAATCGCAATATTGAAAATTTCATTTAAGAAAAATTGAAGAACTCTTAGATGCTGCATTGTAAATTAATTTAATAGACATATGGTTTATGCTTGATCTATGGAGGAATCCTAATTCTATCTGGAAAAAGAGAAAAGTATGTGATAGTTATTAGAATATGAAATCTAAAAATGTTTCTTTATGACACAACATTTTGGTAATTATCTTTTATAGCTACACACAAGGTTGGTTGTAATTTTTTTTGTACTGTCATATGTAAAAGTAGTTTATTGTTTTAGGCTTTACATGCGGCAGTCGGACAAAGTAGTGCATCTATCTTTTGCATTGAGTACACATGGCGTCCCTGTATAATAAGGGGAATATAAAATATTGCCACATTTACTCGTTTTTCCTTTAAAATTTAATCCGAAGTAAAAACTAAACGTTTCCAACTAAAACGATATTTTAATTCGTAATCTACGCCCTATAATATATCTTACGATGAAAAAATCATCCATTTTGGCTTGGTGTAGCTATGATAGATCATTACCAACATTTTAATTACGTTAAATGAAACGAATTTATTTCAACTTTGTTATTTCTTATTAAATTATAAAAAATCTCATTGCGGCCATTTTGTAGTATAAATTTAATACCAAAATTTATTTCCATCGACCGCTTTTCTTTAACTATTTTTAGTAAGTATGAAAATATCTTGTAAACTACGTCATACATACATAATAAAATTCAGCCTTTTTTTATTAAAAAAATTAAAATTCAATAATTCCCTTAGACTTTTTTAGTTAAAATCGATTTAAAAAAATAACTAATAGTCCGGTCAAATTAGACCAAAAAATGAGAGTGAAGGTAGGTATATAAATTTACAAGCTAAAAATCAGTAAAATTAACAAAAATACAATTATAAATAAATTCCTGGAAAAAATTTGACTCAAGGTCAAAGGTCAAAAAAATTAGTTTTTCGCGATTTTAAGCAAAACGGTAAGTTTTATTATAAAAATACTCCAAACAAAAATTGTAGGTCATAAAATTATCTATAAAAAATATATTAACACTTTTTTTTCCTACGAGCCGCTGTTTCTGAGATATAACGATTTAAAAAGTTGTAAAAGTTGTAATCGTCATAATATGCATGAGTACGCCACGTATATACATCTCTAGAGTAATATATGTTAAAATATTTTTCGGTTATTGTAACTTACACTTGAAATATAAAATATACTAAAGATATAACTATAAGAATATCAGGTGAAATGAAACCCAGTCCCTTCATTTATACGTGAGTGTAACCCCGAGACAACATCTGTCTTCTGTTCAATTGGGTGCGTGGCTATGGTCTTATACCTGCTATAATAAATGAAATACCGTTAGTTTAGTTTTAAGAGCTACTCTATAGTGAAAACACGTGTTTATCCTAATCTATATCGTGCTGTTTTAAATTTTATTACAAAAATGTCAGAATACTATTTTTTTCTTCTTAAAACCAGGAAAAGCTCAACATCAATCGGAAATATATTCATCAAAAAGTGTATCTACTTTTGTAAAGTGTCAAAATCATGTACTATTTTTACACGCTGCATTTTACCGAAGGGGTAAAACGACAGTTTTCAAAATGTTTGAAAAACAAGATTTAGTTCAATGTGCTGAAGTTTTTAAAAACAGTAATTCCACTCAACAAGAAGTTATCACTAATGGTATTCGCTTTCTTCTTTCAATGTACGGAGCTCCTAAAAAAACTACTTGCTTAGATAAGTATCGATATGCATGTGTCGTTAAAAATACTAAAAATAAAAAACAGGTACAATTAGCTTGTCTTCCTCCAACCTCAGCTGCCGCTCATCAACATCTTCTTCGGGTATATTACCAAGTTCAAGTGTGGCTTGGTTATCAGCAAGACCCTACAGAATGTGGTTGGAAGTTAGTCAACAATACATTAGAACCAGTTCAAACTTTACTAAACACAATTTTTTGCAACTACAAAAAGGGTTGCAGTGCTAAATGTGGTTGTAAAAAAGTGGGACTGTTTTGTTCTCTGGCATGTACAAATTATCAAGGCCGGTCGTGCTCTAATGTTGAATCACCAATAATTGAGGATTCGTTGGATTCCAACGAGGTGACTTAGGATTCATCGCTATTGACTCAATTTACTTGCACCCAAAATGAAGATGAAGAAGAACAAGGAAAAAATTAAGAAGAAGAATTTAAAAGTTACAAGTCAGACGAATAACTTTTTTTTCATCATCATCACATCGCTTTTATCTTTTCCAATCTTTGCTAATTTCCGTTATTTTGCAATAGTTTCAAATTAAACAGGATCACAACTGACTTGTGGAGTAGGCCTACTGGGTAAACCACTTTAAAAAAAAACGCGCTAAGTACACCACCTCATAGGTGGCGTGGAAATGTGTGCATTTTATGACGATTACAACATACAATACAACAATTAATATATTTTTTATAGATAATTTTATGATCTACAATTGTTTGGGGTATTTTTATGATAAAATTTATCGTTTTGCTAAAAATCGCGAAAAACTAATTTCTTTGACCTCGAGTCAAATTTTTTCCATACACAGGAATGATGAGGAACTTACAAATTTTATTTATAATTGTATTTTGAACATTTTCACTGATTTTCAGCTTGTAAATTTATGTATCTTCGAATGTCTTATTTGACCGGAGTATAATACTCCCAACAAATATCTGAACAAATAAATTACAAAGGTTAAGAAACACCCCATCAAATATTAAAATAAAAATATGCTGGGACAGGCATTAATAAAATTAAATCTATTTTAACTTAATTTAATCACTTCATCAGCATCGGCCCTTTCAAAGGACTTTAAACTCATTGATTGCGTGAATGTAATATTGTTAAAATCTGAACTTGCACATAAATAAGGCGATTTAATCACAGCACGTTGCATTAAAGTTTTTTTGATTTTAATTAACGCGCATTCATTGCGAGCTTTTGGTGTTTGAGCTTTGTTTATGGCTAGTGAGCCGTTTTAAATTCGGCGGAGTTTTTAATAAGCTTTAAAATATAGAAACGTCGTTGGAACGAGGTGTCGGTATTGCTTCCAATACACTCTTAAAAATGACTTGGTATTTGGTACTAATTTTTATTTGCTCTCGTGTTAACGTTACCAAAAATAACTATTTTTAGTTAGTAAAACAAAAAAGATTATTTTCTTGGTTATACTTACCAAAAAATTATTCCATCAGAACAAACAAAATATCTTGATTCCATATTAGTTGGCAGAAATAAAATATTTTGTTTAGCTGAATTTTACTCTGTATGTATATATCCTATTTAAACGGTACATCAAGGTTCCTACAAACTTGTATTTATCCATTAAGCTTGTTGTAATAACACATTATAAATTTGTAGTCCCTATCATTTTGTTAATTTTGATTACCAGAACTAACTTTTCTTTTCAAGTAATATTATACTTTATATGTATAACTAACGGCATCGCTGTACTCACTTTACAACAGAGACTTGACGCCCTTGACGGTGGGTGATATCATTCTAGCGAGTACTGCCATAGGTTACGTTATGTTGGGGTGCTTTTGCGGTTCCGTGTCCATCTTTTCGTGTTTTTAAGGCAATAATCGGCCATTTTGATGGCCGTGTGGACAATAGATGTGACAATATTTGGTGTAATTTATTTGTGTTTATTGTCTTTCTTGTTTACGTTCTTATTGGCAGAAGGAAGTTAAATCATAATTAAGTAAACATTTTATTTTTTATCATTGCAGTTGTACATTAGAAAGTTTAAATGAGATTTTTATAAAGCATGGCAAGGTGACCCGATGAGAAATAACTTAAAAATATTTTTTTTGTTTTGTTTTTGTTCTATGTTCCATTTCTATAAAAGAACGTCATATTAATGACTTTTTAATCTGACCAAGTTTAACAACTTTCATATAGCTGTATATTTTAAATAGAAAGTCCAGGGGATACTTTTTGTTTTTTAATAATCGCAGTTGCAGATAAGAAAATTTAAATAAGAACAATTCAGTTCTATTAGCAATTGAACAACCTAAAAGGTTGATTAAAATAAGTTAAAAATCTAGTGTTTCTGTTTTGTATTGCATAAGTATGTATTATAAAAAACATGAGAGAACAAGGACATTTAAAATAATATTTTTTAAAGAAACCATAATATCCCTGATAATGTATTAAAATTAACTTACGCATACCTAATAGAGTAGTAATACCAAGGCATTTTTTTATTTAAATGGAGACTCTAGGAAGGAATATTTTTAGTTATTAAGTATAAATTACATATGACATTTTTTTTAGAAATGACTCTTTTTAAAGTTATTTCTATCAAATCAACTTGCTAATTTTGCTATGCGTTATAAGCAGTTCATTCAAACTTTCTAATGTGCAACTGCAATGACAAAAATATAAAAATTTTACTTATTTATGATTCAACTTCTTTCTTACAATTAGAAAGTACAGAAAAAAGATAATAAACACAATGTTGTGACTACATACGTAATTGTTACTCTATGAAAATTTCCAGTTTGGCAAGTTGGTAGATTGCATCATTAACAAAAACAATATTTCCTTGAAATTTTTTTTTTAATTTTTCATATTTATACATTATTTGTGACAACTAATAGGTATAACCAAATTTTAGTAATCCATACCATGTTATTTTTAGGAGTGTAGTTTTTTTATTGATTGTTTGCCAGGCAATGTAGAGATAATCTCAATTTAAAAAGAGTTATATGTGGAAGGAAATGAGAAACTTTAAGTCTTCCTCTGCTGGCATATTTAAGAGCTTTTTTCAAAAATGTTCTTTACATGATTTAAATGTATAAACATTCATCATTACTAAAAACCGAATGTAAATTTAACAAAAGAAAGAATAGATTTACAACAATTCCGTCCCTGTTTACGAGACGAGAATTTTTTGAAAAGTGCGAGATTTCTCGTCTCGTGAAACACTATTTAGGAATGTAAGTGACATATTTTGATTTGTTTATTAAAATACCCACCTAATTTTTAATTCTAAAATTCAAAGTTTTTAAGTTGAGTTTTGGAAACATATACTATTGGAACATGTACAACGCGAGTTGATTGTCCATAGCGCACTCAAAAGTACGAGCTATTTACCTACGATGTGGTGCTCATTTGACATCTTTGTGCGATATGGACATCATGTCCACTATTATTATTACACAAACTATTATTGTTAAATTAGCTGTCTATTTTTTTAAAATTATATTCAATTTTAAATTCAAGGTTAAAAATACAAACGTGACAATACATTATCATGTCATAACTTACTTTCCTTGATAATTGACTTGCTTGGTGCTGGTAATTAATTTTCCAAAGGGCTTGGTGCTTGGAGCAATTCATGTTAATTTCTTATCTTCAATTAAAATAACAAACAATGCTCCGATATTAACTTTAAAATCTCCACTGACGCCGCGCCAATTAATTCTCGTGCAAATAATTTTTATGATATTTTGTTTAAAAAACTAGATATTCTATTGCCACCGCCCTACGCACTTACAATACGCGCAATGTGATGGAAATACACAGTTTGTTCGTGATTACTCATAATATACTACTGTTTTCCTTTAATATCATTGTCAGTTTTCAAAAAATACTTCAGATAGAAGAGCTATTATTCAGTTTAGACGTATGATCTGCCTTACAGGATTTGTTTTGAATCTCTAGCAAAATTCAAAAGTACTAAAAAAATTAGTTATATTATACTTATTTAAAATAACAAAGTATATCCGGTATAACCGGAAGTGATAGGGATACGTCAAAATTTTAGTTAAAGCGCGTCCATCGAAATATACAGGGTAATTCCTAAGTTGATACTTCTTTTTTAGCTGCGTATGGAAGGCATTAAAATAAACAACATTTTCAAATACCTTAAAAATAGGCGAGATACAGAAGTAAAAAATCTAAGTTCAGACGTGGTCATCAAAACGTAGCCTGCTATACTTTATTTTGTTTGTTTTATCTCCCATTAGTCATGTAATTTACGAGTCGATGGTGAGTTATATGGCAATCCGCTGCGGTGTGTTTTTCTGACGCAAGTTAATTTTAAATTGGTGACAACAATGAACTAGTAGATATGGTGCTATTTTACGGTGAGTGTCGTCAAAGTGCAGATGCTGCTTGGAGATTATACGCAGAATGTTTTCCCTTACGGGCTCATCCTACACGCAGGACCGTATTTGATCCATAGTGTAATAAATGAATGTAAGAACCTTATTTAAAAAAAAAGGTATTTGAAAATGTTGTTTATTTTAATACCTTCTATACACAGCTAAACAAGAAGTATTAACTTAGGAATCACCCTGTATATATCTAAACATGAGTTAAAAAAATGTTTAGATATTTTCCCGGAGGTTCTATCAAACGTTCATCGTGAATCACTCTATTTAGCGCTTATGCAAATTTCCCATATTCTCTACATTTTCTACTATATTGGTAACTATAACATGCGACTCTATTATTTGTCTAACAGTAGATCATTTGAAGCTTATCCTATTCACCATTGAATACAACGTTAAAGGGATGCATAAAATGTTGTTAAAACTGAGAGCTTGCACATAAATAAGGCGATTTAATCACGGCACGTTGCATAAATGTTTTCCAGTTTTAATTAACGCAGATTCATTTCGAGATTTTGGTGTTTCGAGCTTTGTTTATTGCTAACGAGCCCCGTTAAATTAGCTTTAAAAATACTGATGCGGTTTAAACCTGCACCTTCTTTCATTTTCGATGAGTTGTCATGTAGTTAGTATATGAATAATAGTCCGAGGGTCCGCAGTATGAATAGTTTCATCATAAAATACCTTTATAATTGGAGTCTAACTCATGAGTGATATGTGTGTATCATAAGATACTAAACAATATGAGATCATTGGTTTGACAAAGAGAATCTAATGCTGGGTAACGATATTCCATTTTTGTAACAAAATAGCTGAATAATATTTGTATGGAATAAAACCGACCAAATGTTATATTACAAGAACATTCGGTGACATTGTTTGAAAGTAACTTTTGTTACATTTTTAAAAGTAAATAACTGTTATATAACTGATGGCTACGTTACTTTTCTTATTTCAGATTAATATTATCAGGTTATATTTCCCCAACATCACAAAGTAATAGGCCATGAATATAAATGTCCATATTGACACTATAGATGTCGCCCCGGGTTACGTGGTCTTGATATTTTTTAATATAGTTGCGTGCACATTTTATTTTCATCACGCCTTATAGTCTCGCTGAAGAGCTATAATGTTGCCAATCCATCTGGAGATCCAATATGTCATAAATTTTAGGCAATATTACAACGTCACTTCACGTTCTTTTCAAATTAATATTTAAACAATATTACAAAAAATACATTGCATGGGTGTTGCTGCAATATTGCTGTCATATTGCTTGACATTGAATATCACTCTTGAATGATAGAAGAGTTTTGGACTTGCATTGTCTTGATTTGTTTTAAATGAGGCTGAGTAATCATAACTGGTGGCAACTGGCGATGGCGGGCAAAATCTGTACCAAATAACATACAATAATCCGCAATTTCTATAACCTTCTTTAGGTTATTTTGTGAAACTTTAACTATTTAATTTTTGTGGTAGTAGCCCATCTCTTCATAAAAATATATTTTAATGGTTAAATTAAAACAGTTTGTTCTATTAGTTTATTTTGTAGTCCCCACATGTTTCAGGAGCAACACCTTCCAACCTTTTATTTATTGTAGTAGGTACATTAGTTTACTCGAATATTAGTAAAACTGCAAAAAGAATTGAATTGCAAAGTTAAAAAAACATTATTGAGAGGAAAAATTGGAATTTTTTTTAATATGTTTCAGACGCTCCTCTACAAGTAAGAGAGAATAAAAATAAAAATTAAGAACTGATAACATTCAGCGTAAGATAATTAAATTAAAAAAAAATGTTTTAGCAAAAGTTATAAGATTTAAATTTAAATTTAAGAAACATTTTATTTTGAGTTGCTCTAACTATGGTAAGTCGAGCAATGTCAAGAGTTTCTTCTAATGTAATTTCTAATTCTAATGTAAATAATAGATTTTTCTGCAGTGATCGAACTAATAGCTTCTAATAGATGTACAAATAATTGACATAAAAACAAAATAAACTAATGGAGCAGACTGTATTTTAATTTTTCCATAATAACAATTTTCTAGAGATGAATAGAGACCAAAGGTCATCATTTGAGTTTGCCTGAAGTTATAGGGATATTATTTGGAGGAAATAATCACGGTCAGCGTTCGGACTACAATCTTCAAGATGTTTACCTCTTTTAAAAAAACTTTTGCATTTTGCAGTTGTCAATACTGTCAAATTTAATAAAGACTTTTTAATTAAACGTTTGTTTAATTTATTCTTCGTTTTACATTACAAACCAGAAATTCTTGTAACGTATTTTTCAATTAGACAGTAGCAAGAAAAGTTGAAAAAATAAATCTATTTAACATTAATTAGCATTCGCCCAATTAAAGAGATTTCAGTGCAGTAAATGTGCGTGTTACGTGCATAAACTTAAGTTAGACTAAATACCTGGATAATTAAGCAGGTTAAGCAAATAATATCTCTTAGTCATTATTGGTAGTATGTAAATAAATTAAATATGACTCAGGACAACAGGGCCTATTTTTCCAATAGGCTCGGCAGGACAGGGCCTAGGGCCTTGTTTCCAGAGGGGCCCCCCGCTTGTTTTGAGTGACACTATACTTATTTAAATGGTTTAAGACAAAAATACTTCATTGGCAAAATTGAAATACTGCTAAACTTTTTTATTGTAAAAAAATATATGCAAAACAAAAAATAATCGTAAAAAAATCCTGAAATCTTGCGGCACATGTTTGTCTCCTTATAATACAAATACAAATTATTTTAAATTATATATTCATTGCTGGTATTCGTTCAATCACACGCCTCGACGACGATGGCGGCTTCTTTATAGTCTCTGGGAAAAAATGTTATTATATTTTTAAAAACTATTATTTTACGGAGAGTTTTATTTCGAGTTAAAGTCATTCAAAAATATTAACCAAACTGGTTATAGTGTTTACTATTGAGGAGAAAAACGGCTCTTTTTAGTTTAAAAATTAATATATTTTGTAGGTACTTACTCACTTACTGTGTGTGTTTTGAAAATGGTTTTGGTTGGAATTCTTTCTTTTATTCTTGTATAATGGACTTTTGGTATTTTCAAGGGTATTTTTAGTAATTTTAATTAAAAAACTCCGTTTTAATCCATTTTACCATTTTTTATGAAAAAATTCCGATTTCAATAAAAACTGAACTTTAAAATAAATTTATCCAAAATTATCTTATTAATTTAAAACTATTGTTGAATTAAAATAGCCGCCAAAGGAACACAAAGTAATTAAAGGGCGGGACAAGCATTGTGCCGCTTGCTAGTCTAGCAGGCGAGAGGCGGAAATCTCAATTTGTCTTGCTATCTGCTTCTTTGTATGCCAAAATTATTTGAGATTTGTTTTTAATTTTTTTTTATATTATGTCTATACCTATTTGAAGACTAGTTTTCAAGTATAAGAGCAAATAGTAGTCGATGAGTCATCACGAACAAATAATGCATTTTCAGCACATCGCGCACATTGTACCTGTGTCTGGCGAGGGAAGTTAAATGTATTTTTTTTATATAGAAAATATTATAAAAACGAATTTCACGAGAATTAAGTGGCACGGGGTCAGTGGAGATTTTGAAGATTTTATCGGGGCATCGTTTGTAATTTCTTTCCCCTCTTCTCCTAACATTGACTCTATGTGCGCACATAATTAGGGGTTCCGGCTACGTAATAGGCCTAGGGCCCCTATTACCAAAAATAGGCCCTGGAAAAATGATATAATTCACATTTTGATAATTTTGGGATATTATAGTTTAAAGATTAACAACAATAAATTATACATGCCTGTGTTTAAATACATTGTAAAATGTGAATTGAATTTTTCAACTGAAATTGAGTATTTTAGTTGTGCTGATTTCAAATCTGTTTTCAGTTTTTTTCATTTTTTTACATAAGGTTTTTAAACGAAATGGTAAAACAATACATATATATTTAGCAAAAACAAGACAAATAATAAACCAACAAAACAAATAATGAAACCGCAGAAGTAGTAAAAAAAATAACATTGATCCTTTATTTTCTTGGAAAATCTTTCTCTTTTTCCAGAAAAGCTTCTTTTACTTGTTTTTCTTGCATATTCTGCGGTAGGATGGTCCCTTTAAGCATCCAGCAATAGTCGGCCATCATTCGAACATCCAAACGCACCTGGTATCGCCGTTCCATCTCTTTTATGTCTTGGTGGAACCGCTCCTCTTCCTCTTCACTGACATCGCCAAGGTTATCCGGAAAATTGTCCAGATGAGCATGTAAAAAATGAACTCTAATGCTCATGTTACAGCCTAATTTTTTAAATGTGCCCAACATGTTTCCAACAATACTTTTAAATTCCGGGTCTTTGTAGTTTCCTAGAAACTTATTTAAAACTTCTTTAAAAGCTGTCCATGCTTCTTTTTCGTCTTCCTGCATAACCATCTCAATTTCGTTACTTTTCATCAACCTTCTTATTTCTGGCCCAACAAAGATGCCTTCTTTTAGTTTAGCTTCAGAAAGACCCAGAAATGTTTCACATAAGTTCTTAAAACAGGCACCATTTTTATCTAGAGCTTTGACAAATTGTTTTATCAGTCCCAATTTTATATGTAGGGGGGGGGGGGGTAATAAAATTTATTTGGGGTCAACTAGGCTTTCCCGAATTACGTTTTGGAGCCAGGTGTTAAATTTTTTCTTGATGGTCAGTTTTTTTTGGTCCAGTGTTCATCTCTTGCTCTGCTGTTCCACTCACAAAGAAAACATGGGTATTTTGTATATCCGGATTGTTGACCTAAAAGCAATGCTAAAATTTTAAGGTCACCGCATAAGATCCAGTTGTGTTGCTTATAATTTATTCTCAAAAGCAGTTCTTCAAGATTTTCGTAAAATTTGCTTTTAGATGAGTAGAGTGACCAACAGAAACAGATGTATATAAATTGCCATTGTGAAGTAAAACAGCTTTAAGGCTTCTCTTCAAAGAATCTATAAAAAGTCTCCACTCTATAGGATTATATTCAGGAGCACCAAGGTGAATAACCAACTCTGATGCGTTTTGGCAATACACAAGTGAACCAGCTGCGGCGAAGTAATCGACAAATTCAGCCTCACGATTTCTGTACCAATAAAATGTTGTACATGAAGCAAGTAAATTTTTTTCTCTTAACCTGGAACCTAAAATCTCAGAAAGATCTTTTGGAAGTCCTAAATCCCTGACTAAGTCGTTTAGTTCTATTTGAGAAAATAGCTGCGGTTTAAGGCTTTCTGAGGCAGATGGCTCAAAAGTGTCAATCTCTGAATCTGTTGAAGGTTCAGATTCGACAGACTGTAAGACTTTCGGTGGAAAAGGTACAGGTATATTAGCATCATGTGGAACTGTTCTTATTGCCGACGGAAGATTAGAATAGTTCATATACCTTAAAGATTTTGTGTTATGACCTTTAGTATTACAAATACAAAAATAGCAGTTGTCAACGTGATTTCTGGGTTCTCTCCAGACCATTGGTACACTAAACGGTAGGGCTTTTCTTGTTCCTTTAAACCAATGCATCAAGGCTTCTTCGCAAACCTTGTAGATAACGTGTGGTGCCCAAACTTTATCCTGATCTCCAAGTTTTACTTTAAAATATGCTAAATATGCATTTTTTCTTTTAAACTTTTTCACTATGAACTGTCCACAAATATAACAAACGTCATGAGGTCTATTTTTACAACACCTAGTAGACATTTTGCACAACGAAAATAGAAAGTACAAGAAAACGCCGATAGATTTCGATGGACAACCCCCGAGAAAGAGCCTATATCAATACAACATCGATACTAAATAATTTTGCTCTCTGAGCCTAAATAAACCGAATCTCGGGGAATCCCCAACAATATTCTAGTAAGGACTGGTATATCCCTCAACAAATGTTCAAATAATTTAATTTTTTTTGTAGTGTTCAGAGATAATAACTTGATACTGGTTTACAAAAAAGTGTACGGGGGGGTTATTTAAGTTAAATGTAAGTCCTAATTAGGCGAAAAAAATTAAAATGGCTTAATCACAAATTTTTCGCAGGCCTGTGTTATTGATACATTTTAATTGAACTTAAATCATTTAAGTGGAAATTTGTTTTATTAATAATTTTTAGTCATATTATACAATTATCTTTACTTTAATAAGTATGTTCACCGCATTCTGAATACTAATCCAATACATAAAAAATTACTAATTACTACGACTTAACTTTTGATAAGGCTTTTGAAGTAAAAGTCACTATCTAAAAGTACAAAAAATAATAACCTTATTCTTAACTAACTATAATAATAGGTTAGTTTAGGTTAGGTAAGAGTGGCAGACCTTTGGTTCAGACCAAACAGTCTCACGTAGTTCTATAAGGTCCGTTGTGATACCACACGCGTTCCGTAGAACCCACCTTCATCAGATCTCTGATGATTAGTGCGGCGTACACCGGAGAAGGATTTTAACAACTCATTCAAACCAGCCACTACTGTTCAGAAACCTGCTCAGTCGTCCAAGTTGTAGGTTGCTTAGTTCCTACAGGCTATCGAAAAATGGTTCACCCAGAGCAGTGAATCTTCTACTTGCGAGGCCAGGACATTTACACAGAAAATGTTGAATACTTTCGTCCTCTTCCTCTTCCTCATTTCTGCAACTTCTGCAGAAGTCCTTAGTGGATATTTGCATACGTTCGGCATGTCTATCGAAGAGGCAATGTCCGGTAACAACCGCAGTAATATTTCTCACGTCTTTCCGACTGTGTTTCAATATAATAATAACATTAAACACAACTATGTAATTCCTTGGGGCAAAAAGAGTCACTATTTTGATCAAATCAAAAGGGAATGCAGCTATGATGAACCTTCTTTTCCAATTTATTGCTCAGAAGTTGCTAAGAAAAGTAAAATAATAAAAAAACGTGGTATGGGCATACTACACGGATAGGATGTTTTCCATCTAAGATTCGGTTACACAATAACGACTTAAGCTAAGTTCAATGCTAAACCAAGCTCAAACTTCAATTTGACAACCAACAAGAATTTAAAGTGGTTGCCGAAATTAAGTTTCAGCTTGGTTCAACGCTGAACTAAGCTTAAGCCGTAATTGTACAACTGAATTTAAGATATTCAACGATTAAATTCAACATGGAAATTATACTATTTGAGTTAAAATATTTTAATAAACAAATATTAATTTTTTTTTACTTTTTTCTTTAGGTAGTGTTTTCTTTGAAGAACAGACACCACTGAGTTAAGCTTACTGTAGGTGTATACTAATAAATATCTAGACACCTATCAAAAATATAAAAGCTTTCTGTAACAAACAGCATTTGTGTCATTAAATTAGGATTTCTCTTTAGCAATGGTTGTAACGGGTTCAAATTGAATTTGTGAGCTAAATACAAGAAATAAAGGAAATTACTCGTAACAATTAAAAATAAATTAATTTTCCATTGAATTTATACAATTTTATTTGAATTCATGTCTGCTTCATCAGGTCGCTTAAAATCACTGCAATATACTACAGAGAATAAATCAGATTTTTAATTGTTTTTTAATTATTTATTAAAATTGAAACAGTTAAAATTATTTACCAATTTAATCATATTGTATTTTATTAATATTAACTTTTTATACAGTCCTCAGGTTCATTTAGAACAAATCTCTATACTTGGATAATTTTATTATATGGAATAAAAATTATTTATCTTTTTCTGTAGTACAAGGGAACAATAAAAAAGTTGTATCCTTAACAATGAAGGAGAAAACTTATTTTTCAATATAAACTTTCTCAAGGTCAACACCCTTGCTTAACCTGTAATCTAACAACTTTTCTCGGGTATCAGAAAAAAATGTTTCCTATTTGTTTTCCAAAACAGTGTCAATATAATATTTCATTTGATTATTTCCTGCAAAATACCGTCGCCTGAGGTGTTTTTTTTAAATTCTGAAGTTCCAGACTTTAAGGTAACTGCAATAAGATTTTTTCTGAGGATTTGTCCAAACCCGATGCACTTCGGCTAGGTTTGGTCCATTGTGCTTATCCTAGTTTATTTGTACCATTACTCGTTCTTACACCAGTTTATATAGGTCAACTTGCTTAAATATTTATCATGTTTTCCAATCTAGTGACGCGTAGTGACAAATTAAATTCTGTACCGAATCCTTGTTTCGAGCCTGCAGCTTATTTAACCACTGTCCCATTGCATTCCATGCAGATGCTTGTAAGAATAAATGGGGTAAATGTAATCAGTATTTTACTTATCAGAAGTAACCTTTTCATTAATTTTGCAGGTCTGTCTACCCAATAAAAAGTTTTTGTGGTTTAATCCACTCTTGCACCAGTTTACTCTCTTAAGTTTACTCCTGGTCAATAGCTTAATGGCATCTTGTGTTATTCAAATTCTGATTTCGAGTACCGGAAAAATACGAATGTGAAGTAGAGGAAGTTCTCCATTGCGGACGTGGGGGTTCGAATTCATGGCCCCTGTTATGCTTGCAGACTCTCTAGTGTAGATATTGTAGTTTTCCGCTGTACTCTCGATCACTTAACTAGGACTGCATATAAAATTAACACTTTCACTCTGGTGTGTAGCCAGTATGCCAGCGTAGATAAGAGTCGCTATATTTTTTCGTAAATTAGTCCAGTTACTGTTAAAGATACTTCCGATTTCTGGAGGATTTTTTCCACGTTTTTGTTTCAGGTCAATCTGGAGTACAAAGTCATTCCCACAAATCAAACTTCTTTTGACAGTGGAATGTTACCATGTAGTTGGGTCAATTCCTTCTTTTTGTTTTATTTTCAACAAGCAATTATAACAGTCCTTTGTAAACTAATGTTGAGTCTTTTCTGCCCTACCTAATTTTTCACGATTTTAAGACACTTTGCATTCTCTCTTCTACAGTTGTGTTAAATTTTGGTTACAATAACCAGTCCGCGCGATGAGACTTTGGTTCATCACTGGGATTCAAAAAAAATGAAGTCCTAATCATAATTCGGTAAGATGGCGCGTCGAACATAACAATCACATGCAGTATCGCTCTCCAAATTTTTTAAAATAGGATTACTATTTCGATGGTTTATTTTAAGTATATGTGTTAGTTGTTAGTGCAAATTATTCATCTATGTAAATTTGTGCCCTAAGTATCTGTAAGTGTCAGTGGAAAAGCATTTTTAGCGAAAAAATTTTATTGTGCATTTTGGTCGCCATTATGGGTCTGTCATCTGCTGACCTGAGAGAGATCAAAACTACTATCATCAGCACATTTAGCGAAAAATTCCTGCAGGAGATCGCTGAGAAGGTGGCCAGAATGGTTGAAGCAAAATTTCAGGAGCAATTGGAGGCTCAAAAAACCAAATTGAAATCCTGTTCGGATAGGATTGATCACCTGGAGGCTGAAAATTTAAGCCTTAAGAAAAGGATGGATGATCAGGAACAGACGTCACGAAGCTTAAATGTGCGCATCTTCGGTATGCCATCTAAAGATGGCGAGGATCTGCGTTCCGATACAGTGAATTTGTTTACTAAAATATTAAAAGTAAACATTAAAAATACTGATATTATAAAATGCCACCGAATTGCCGCAAAAAACGGTGACAATAATAAGCCACCGGCAGTACTTGTGCGGTTTGTTTCAGATAGTGCTCGACTTGTTGTGTTGAAAAGCCGTAAAAATCTTCGAAATACCGGCATTCAAATTAAGGAGGACTTAACCAAAGTACGCTTGGCCTTATTTAGTGCTTCAATTCGTGAGTTTTCCATCAAAAATGCGTGGGTGTTGAATGGCAATATTTACGTTAAGTGCGGCGATATAACACGACGGATCGCGGACGAACAAGATCTTGCGAAATTAATTAATTCTTAATTTTCATTTGAACGTCTATACAAATATCGTAAGTACGTTCTAATTATTTTCCTTCACCGGCAGATGGTTTCTAAACTATAAGAATAATTTTATTTTTGCTTTATTTATAATTGTAATAATATCACAAGATCCATAAAAGGACAATTAACATTTGTGTTTTTGCCGTTCTGGTTTCTAATCTGTTATTTTTCTCACTCTGCGTTGATAGTTTATTTTTTGTACCTTAGGTAGGCAGTTATACTGTGTCAATGCAATGGGTAAAGGTTAAATCAAACTTTTGTTTTAATAAGGATATATGATAATACAATTATTGCCGTCTTGAATTATAATATGTTATTTTTTTACTCTGCATTGATATTAAATTTTTGTACTTTAGGTTTATTTTTTTTACTCTGCATTGATATTAAATTTTTGTACTTTAGGTAGGTAGCTATACTGCCCCAATGGGCTAAGATAAAATGAAATTTTGCTTTAATGTTTATAGATGATAATATAATGTATACATATTTATATAAATTTTCTTTATTTTTTTTTATTATTTACTTTGGGCGATCCTCTGAGAATGTGTTTTTGTGTCAATCTTAATTTTGACTAATTTCCCATATTTTTTTTTCTTTCTATTTTTCTCTTTCGCTCTCTACTTCTTACTTTTCTGTTCTTCTTCTTCTTTCTTCACCAATTATGTTTAGCTGTGCACATGTCAATGCAAGATCCTTACTTAATAACTTTGACATATTTAAAGATCATATTAACGCAAATAATTATAATGTTAGTGGAATTTCTGAAACCTGGCTCAACGCAGGCATAGGTGAACAGGCGGTCGCTATTGAACACTATAGTTTTATAAGACAGGATCGGCTGACTAGAGGTGGTGGCGTCGGTCTGTATGTGAGGGACGGTGTGGACTTCTCAGTGTTGTTGGGTGAATGTAGGGAGTTCATTGAGCATGTCTGGATTAAATTGAAATATTGCGGCGAAACCATAATACTGGGGTGTGTATATCGTCCTCCACATGGCAGCTGTACTGACTTCCTCAATTATTTCGAGGATACACTAATCGATTTGTTTAGTCAGGGTCATAAAATTTTGTGTGTAGGGGATTTTAATTTGGATTTGTTTAACTTTGAATCAAGATATGTTCTACAATTTAATAATATTTTGGAAACTTTTAGTTTAGAGCAATTAATAACAGAGCCTACACGAATTTCAAATTTAAACTCTACCCTCCTAGATTTAATATGCTACAATTCGAGTAATGTTCAAGATATCGGGGTAAAGGATATTAACATTTCTGATCACCTCTTGGTTTACTGCAACCTAACTTTTACCAATACTTCTCATCATGATCATACATATTCCTATAGGGCACTAGGTCAAATAGATATCAATGGCTTTCAGGGCGACTTGGAACGGGCTCCTTGGCATGTTATATATCAGACTGATAATATTGATGATAAAGTCAAATTCTTAACAGACACCATTTTGAGTATTTTTGATCTTCACGCACCTATCAAAGTAAGTAAAAACGTAAAAAAACCGTACTGTCCTTGGATCACCGATAATATTAGGTTAATGAAACATTTGAGAAATCAGGCTCTGAAGCGCTACAGGCGGACAAAGGTTGTGGAGCATTGGGATTATTATAAACAACTAAGAAATCTTACTACTTCAGCCATCAGATCAGAAAAAAAAGCGTACCTTAATCATAAACTCCAACACTGCAATATAAAAGAAAAATGGCGTGAGCTTAAAAAACTAAATATTTTAAATATTAAAAATAAAAAAATTCCCGAAGGGTTAAAAAACTAGACGAACTTAATAATTACTTTACGACACTTGCTAATAATAATAGTAATCCTAAACACGAACTTTTAAATTTTTACAAAAACAATAGACTTCTTAAAAGGCAGTTTGCATTTGAGCCAGTGTCGGAGAACGAAGTATCTAATATAATTTTTCAAATTAAATCTAAAGCCTTTGGAGCCGATAATTTAAATATAGATCTCATTATATTATGCTGTCCATTTATTGTAACTCATTTAACGCACATAATCAACTGTTGTATTAACAAGTCCTACTTTCCCAAGGGTTGGAAGTTTGCACATGTTGTCCCATTACCCAAAGTGAGCAATCCTACAGAATACGGACAACTACGGTCAATTTCAATATTGCCGACATTTTCTAAAATTTTAGAAAAAATTATGGAGCGACAGATTAACTCGTATGTACTTCAGTACAATATTATACCAAAAAAACAGTCAGGGTTTTGAGAGGGTTACAGCTGTGCCACTGCGCTTTCTGATATTCTCGATGACGTATTAGTGGCGCATGATAATAATGAAGCAACAATACTTGTACTTCTTGATTTTACCAAAGCCTTTGATATGCTGAACCATGACATTTTAACTGCAATTCTAGCCTACATTGGCTTTACTCCAAACTCAGTTTCTTTGCTGGCCTCTTTTTTGTCCGACAGGGTTCAGAGGATTGTTCTCGATGGTAAAAAATCAGACCCCAAAAATGTTAACACAGGTGTTCCGCAAGGTAGCATCCTGGGTCCTCTTCTTTTTAGCATTTTCACCTCAAATTTTATAAAATATTTGAAACACTCACAGTATCATTTATATGCGGATGATACGCAAATTTACCTTTCATTCAGGCTCAACGAGGTACACAATGCTATCACTAAACTAAATGAGGATTTAAATAAGCTCTTGGACGTAACGTCTAATCATTTACTCAAAATTAATCCCATCAAATCCATAGCTCTTCTGTTTTGTAACGAAAATCATAGAAATGCATTGTTAGATGTAATAAATTTAAAAATCGGCTCTGAAGTTATTCCTTTTAAAGAGTATACAAAAAACTTGGGTCTTATTGTCGATACCAGGTTAAAATTTAAAGAGCATGTAACACAATGTCTAAAAAGGGGATTTTCTATGTTAAAAATGATTTATTCTCACAGACATTACCTTTCTCAAAAAACTAAAATGGAACTGTGCGACTCATTAGTCCTGTCCCATTGCAATTTTTCGGACAACGTATATGGCCCCTTTCTGGATTTAGTTGATACTAGGCGGATACAGAAACTTCAAAATTCTTGTATAAGGCTGGTGTGTGGAATAAGACGCAGGCAAAGGGTATCACATAAATTACGTGAATTGGGCTGGCTGAATATGTTTAATAGACGAACTCTCCACTCATTATGCATTTATTATAAGTTAATTAAATTTAAAGGCCCTCCTTATCTCTACAATAAGCTTAAATTCCGAACTGACGTACATAATCTAAACATACGTAAAAAACACATTTTAACCATACCAGCTCACAATAAAGAAATGTTTAAAAAATCTTTCTCCTACAATGTAGCTTATCTTATAAACAAATATAAAATCACAGATTTCTCACAAAGTGTGTCAGGTTTTAAGAAAAAAATGAAGGCAATATTACTGGACCTTCAATGAACCCATTGTTATGCGTACAGCGACTTTAATCTTCGTTCCTCTCTGTCTCTTTCTTTCTCTCTCTCTCTCTCTCTCTCTCTCTTTCTCTATCTCTCTCTTTCAATTACTCTGTATTTCTCTACTCTGGTTCTAAATGCAATTAATAAGAACTTATATTTTTAATGAGATACTATCTCATCTGTATTTAGTTTTTTTTTTCTCTACCTGCTATGGTGTATTAATTACATAAAGCAGCTATTGCTAGTACATTTAATTTATATGATTAAGTATTTTATTCTTTTTAAAGTATAACAGGGCTTCAACAGCGCCTTCCATCGTGAGGGATGCTGCAAGTGGGCCTTTTATTCCATTGTATTTTTGTATTTGTAATTTAATTTGTTTATGTTTTATTTTTGGAATAATAAATGAATTATTATTATTATTATTATTATTATTATAATGATTTTCCGCACATAATCTACGGTTAAAAAATTCACGGCAACCATCTTCCAGGAATAAGCAGGACATTTTGGAATAGCACCTTAGAAACATCCTTTTGCAGAAGTTACCAAACTAATATTAAAGGTTAACATGTTTTTTAAAAGCCCTTTTCTACATTTTAAATGATTAGGCCAACATTTTAAAAAACTGAAGTGCATTAATTTTATCTTATTATCCTTGTTGTAGACTTTTGTTATATTACAATATGATCATTGCTGATAAATAAATAATTTGGCACGAACTCATTACGGTTGCAAATTTTATTCCTTCGGCTTAAGTAAATAATTGACACTTAAAATCCATGTGTACACTAGCATTATGCTCGGTTTTACAATGTCATTTAATTTACTCAAAGAGTTTTTTCCTCTAGTCTTCTTTTCAGGTTGGTGTTGTCCTGGAGCAGACTGAATAGTGATGGTGATGCTCTGGTAACACTATTCATTCGAACGATCTCGATTACTGTAAAGGTAACTATTTCTGCAGTATAATATAAAGAGCAACGATATTCCTTAGAGTTTTGATTTGAAATTGCTGGATTATTTTGATATTGTTCTTTCTGACAAAGCCATAGAGTTGACTTCTATGGGTATAAAGGTATTTTTATAAAGCAGTAATTTGCTCTAAGTTGGGCTAGTGAATTGATAGGTACCAAGCAGCTAGATAACACGTGTAGCACCGGTGTAACACAGGCACACATTACTCACAGGCCATGTGTTGCACATTGGCAACACAGGCATCACGTATTTTAAATGATTGGTGTTTTTACCGGCTTCCTAGTAAAGCTTTTATATTGTGATGGTGGCCTGGTAGGAATACTCACCTATCAATTTCAATATTTGTCTGACTGATTGCTTATATTAGACGCTTGTGGATGGAATCGTTTAAATATCGTTAAGTCAGACGTTTGCCGCTGTTAGTAGCGATTGTATGTGTGCACTTGCTTATGATTTTGTGTGGTTATTGTGTTTGTTTATATGTTAAAAGTTAAATATTTCTGGAAATAATATCTGGAGAGACAGGTACGTTATTTTAGCCTAAGAATGTGTACTTTTTACTAGGCTTTTTTCGTTATTTCAGCACTTCGTAGTTCAGTATGGACGAACAACCATCTACAAGTACTGATGGCAATACAAAGCGACCGAGGCTCGCTTCAAGCTATTGGAAAAAATCATTAACTGCGGACGAAATGCGTTTTGAAGCTGAAAGATCAGATAAGGAGTGTCAAGATTTTTTCCGTGATCACCCGTGCTACACATGGCTTATAAGTAAAGTATGATTACCCACATGCCATGTGTAGCACCGGTGCACACGGACTTTTTTGAAAAAAAATGTGTTTTTTTATGTTCATATGTTATCCTAAAGCCATTAAACTAGTTCTAAATTAGTTTGTACTCTTATTTTACCGTGGCCCCTCAGGAAGCACTAGCCGCTCTTATGGTGGCAGCCAACGTGTTAATGCATGATTAAACTAAAGACTGTTCCAATAATTATTGTCCTGATATAGAAACTTTTCAATTAATTAAAGCTTTTACGTACTAATGAATCCAATAAAACTCGTAAGCAATAAATATAAAGCAATACTCCTAAAGCTTGAAACTAAAACGCTTTAATGAAAACTGTGAGCGTTTATGCAACTGGCAACAAATTATCCACCTTATTTATGTATCAACACCAATGTTTTAATAAAATTGCATACACCAAATAACGGAAACGAATTCATACAGTTTTCTAAAAGGGGAAGGATGGAGAGAAGGTTGTGGAGGAACAGATTTTCTATGATAAACAATTAGTAGCGGTCTAATGGTAACCATATTTTAATATTAAAAGACAAATATCATTAAAATCCTGAGGTTTTATATCGATTTAGATAGGTTGTTAAAGTTATTTTGATCCGGAAAGCTTTAACGTCACGATATTTTTCAAATTTATTTTAAATTAATTTTAGTAATCTCAAATCTAACCATAAACGCTAACGTAACTGACCCATACTGGAGTATTCCACTCAGAAAGTTGCTAATTAGAGACATATACACTTTTCTCCACGACCATTACTGAATGCAATAATTCCAAAATCATTTTTGATAATAGAATGTAAAAATTCTCGCTCTTGAGTTGGAATATTTATTCTGAAACACTTGCTTCTTATGCGTTTTGTGTGTATTTTCATTCCATAACAAGATACGGAATGAATATTCTGTAATTGATCTAAACGACATAGGTTGCCATGAATTTCGAAACTGTCAATGTCAGCAGACAAATTTTAGCGCAAGTCAAAATATGAGTAAAAAATCGGATGAATCAGATATGGAACTGGATAATACTCCACCTGAAATTACAAATATTGCGAATAGTATTTTTGGTCGTGGAGAAAATATAGTCTGCTACTCGGTTAGAATGAAAATTCGATACTCGTAGTTCCTCACGCTCGCTACGCTCGCGTTCGGAATCTTCCACTAGGATCAAATTTTCATTCCAACCTCGTTACAGAATCTACTATTCTGCACTCGTATGACAATACTGTATGTTTAATTTAAGTTTAATTCAACTTATCAAGATAATTTATAATTCCAGATTAAGGGTCTATCAACGCCGCCATTTTCTTGCTTTTATCTGTCAATGAGATTTGCTTTAATTAGAAATTCGTAGATGGCGCGCAAATATCGGATCGCCAAATATTTATTTTTAGCGTAAAACATTCCAATCATTTGTAAGATTTGAGACCTTGTCCGAGGGCTTCTAGGAAACCCAGAATATTTTATTTAAATACAGCGTTGTCACGTTGTAAAAAATTGTCATAATAGCTCATATTCTACACCTGTGGAAAATGACTATGTAGGTATTTAAATATTGTACACATTGACTTTAAGCGTTACGTATAAATTTAATTAACAGCGACATTTTGCCAACCAACAAAATCCCGCTAAATGATATTTCAAACGTGATTTTCTCGGAATCCACACACACAATTTTGTAAAAACCTGTTTCATATTCAGCGGCAAATATAATTTCTGTTTCTTTCCAGCGAATCGAAAATCTGGTTTTATGCGTCAGCCAGTGCGGAGATTTTAGCGGCTGAAATGAAATAAAACAGGTTTTTACAAAATTGTGTGTGTGGATTCCGAGAAAATCACGTTTGAAATATCGTTTAGCGGGATTTTGTTGGTTGGCAAAATGTCGCTGTTAATTAAATTTATACTTAACGCTTAAAGTCAATGTGTACAATATTTAAATACCTACATAGTCATATTCCACAGGTGTAGAATATATAAAATATCGGGTTTGGCAGAAAACATATATAAATTATATGTAATTTTATATAAAATAAGTATACAATATTAAAATGGTACCTAAGTAATAGAATTACTTGTATATACCATTTTCGTAATAGCCAAGAGTCATTTCTATTAATCAAAGTGTGGGTATTAACTTCTTGTTTATTTTTTTTTCTGCGATATAAGTGTTGCGCTTCATTTATACATATTATTTTCACCATGTTTTGAAATTATAACCCCTCCTTATTCCATATCTGTGATTTCATATATTTGGCAACGACGCAGGCCGAGCTTGACGTAAGGGAGATGCATACATGAAAAGAGCCGATTTGACCTTTGTTCCCCGTTCAGATGGCTTGCGTTCAGTTGTACTTGTTTTATTTATTTACTTCACAAAATTTTGTGATTTACTTTTAAGGGCTATCAACACCTATAAATATTGTATTTCAAAATTTTCTTCGTTAATATGCAAAATATCAAAAAATGATTATTTATAAAAATCGCATAGATTTATTTTCTCTCGGGTGCTATAGAGCCCAAAACTGCAATTTTTTATTTTTTTATTTTTATATTGTAAAGTAAAAGATATTTTAAAAAACTGGCTCTATAGCACCCTCGCGGCTATTAATTTAGACATGCTGGCAAAAAATTAAAAATTAAAATGAAATAGTTTGCTCAAAATCCTTGAAAAACCATTTTGCGAAAAAGTCCTGATTTAATACGCCATCTGTTAGCGCCAAACCAACTAATTGTTGTGTGGTTAATTCATTAATTGATTGTGCTGTGAGTGGATGTCAAAAAAGTAAAGTTGGTCAATCGAAAAAGTGATTCCATCAAACTTTACTTTTTTTACCTCTACTCACAGCACAAGAAACAAATCAACTCTCACTTATTTTATTTAAAAAACTCCCTGAGTTGTAAAAATAAAATGAAAAATAGTATATTTTCTTGTGTTCTCGACACGTTGTACTGAATATGGAATACCTATGCAAGTTTTTACAACAGTCGCTGAGCTTCTTAAAATATTATCTGCCTACATTAATAGGTGAAGTCAAGCCAACATTTTAGTTCTTCACTATCGAAACCAAATACATTTTTGTGGACCCCCGCTTACGAATTGTGAACCCCCATTTTTTTTTGTCACGCCAACGTAGACCCCCGTCGAGTCTCCCGTGGACCCCTGGGAGTCCACCTGGACCACTTGCGGAACCAATGTCTTAGACTAACGGCCTCCTATTTTGGAGCTGTTTGTAAATTACGGAAAACCATAAGCTGTGAGAATGTGGTAAAGAATCTATTATATAGCAAATTTATGGGAAGCTCTGCAACAAAATATGAAATCAAAAAAGAACCTATAGCTATAAAAGCATTTGAAACAAATAAAAAAGTTTATCCTTGTGGTTTGTTTGTCCGTAAAAAACATTGCTTTTTGGCAGCTAGCCCAGATGGAGTTATTGAAGACGATGGAATAATCGGAGTAAAGTGTCCTTCGACGGCGAAAATGTTAACACCAGAAAAGGCCATTCAACAGAAAAAAATAACTTTTGTTGGCAAATTATAATTAAAGAAAAACCATAATTATTTTTATCAAATACAAGGACAGCTCAAAGTAACAAATAGGTCATATTGCTATTTTCTGTTGTGGACTGCATTAGGACTCCTTGTAGAAAAGGTATAATTCTCCCGGACTATTTTAGTCCTAAAATTGAATAAATAAGAAAATGTTAAAATATAATAAATTACTACCTGTTTTGGGTTATGAGATGAGGTAATATTTTTGTAAATTGCTAGCGTCCCGCAAGCCAAGGTCAAATTAAACATCACTGTTGCCAGTGCTACACCCCCGGTCAAGGGTGGAGCGATTTGCATACATATGACGGAGCGGATTTCCTCCGCGACGCCGGAATTTCTGTTCACTGATGTATCGCCTTAAAAGTTGAACTTTGTATTTACTGTTATTGTTCGGGAAGAAAATTGACATAATACTATTATAAGATTAAAAACTAGTGAACTTTTGGAAAATATGAGGAAAGATGAGACGGCTGGAGCTTTTTTTTAGTCTAAAACTAATTTTAAAATAGGTATACTTTTTGATAACTATTCAGAATAACAGTCTTTAAATGAGGGGTCTAGTTCCAAACTGTACAATATCCACTTTAAACTTTACCAATACCACAGAGGAATGATAGGTCGTCGCTGTTGCTATACCCAATACAGAAAAAAAGGGTTTGTTCTTTATTCCTATAATTTTATTACTATGCAGACTACAAATCAAATTTAATTTATCAACGGTCATACGATCTGTATCAAAAAGATCTACCTACGACCAAAACAATTTTTAAAAATCGTCAAATAAAAAAGTGTCATTTTTCAAAACGAACGTTCATAAGTAGGTAGGTACCTATACATATTGCTTCAAGAATAGCGTTTTTAAAAAGTAGTCTAATTGATACGAAAAGGTACTACTTTTTCATTAGGAGGGTGTATCTCATATATTTTTCACCAAATTAGGTGTAGGTAGGTACACAATAGGCACTAAATAAAAAATTAAAACATTACGCGTCTACAATTTTGAATTTGAGTAATTTCGTAAAAAAACTGAACGATAAAATATAATATTCTTATAACGTTTCCCTTCTAATAAACCTACCAGTCCGGGCCTGACTATGGCTAATAAATCAATGAAATTGATGAATGGCCAAATACCCTAGCGGCCAACCCGGTCAACTACATGACAATCTTGAATACATTGGTTCAATTGACCATTCGCGTTGGTTCGTTATTTGATTAGATTAGTTCTCTTTATGATAGGGTCGCATGTGACGAAGAGAGATAGACATATTCTCGGCAAGTAAAAAATAAAAAACGAGCATGTAATCTGATCCCATTTTTGTTTATTTTCATGGTTTTCGTGTTTTGTGCACTATCGGTACCAAGATGTTGAAAATAAACGTGTATTTCCTAGAATTCTTTGTACAAGGTGACTTGATAGATAAGAGAGTATCATATTACCATTAAAAATTGTTGTGTTTTTGCTTTAGCTCTGAGAATCGACATGTTTACTTTCAAGGTAAATCATAGAAATTTTAACGATAATGTTAGTAGTTAAAGAGAGCTTTTAGGCATCTATTTTACAAAAAAATACCACCACAAACTATTGGTCAATGCTTTCCCTAACAGCCCTGCCAATATAAGTTACTAATTGTTTTTTTTAATGAAATTCTTGGTTCCTAAAGTGATCACTGCACAGCCACTTATTTAGGTCTATTTTATGACACGACTGACCTTGATAACTTGGCCCTTAAAGAAGACTTGTTAGAGCTGAATAAAATACCGGGTGATCAAATAAGAATGGACGTCAAACGTATATCAGAAACCATTTATCACGACGTTTTAAAATAAAAAAAATTCATTACAAAATCGACCGACATAAATCACTGAATATTATTTTTAAATTTACTGCTAAAAGGCATCTATGACTAAGAAGTTTATAAAATTTTTATTGATAATTAATTAATTTAATTTAATTAATTTTAAAAGTTGTCAAAAATGCAGTGATTTATTCGTTAAAATTTACGGTATAGCGTTGTTTAATATATTTTTCTCTAACTCACATGAAAAGAGGTTGCCGAAGAAACAAAAATATGAATGTGCTGAACGTTTATGTTTATTTTCCTTAATAGCTCGTTCACATTTTTCTCTTCAAAGTCTTGCCTCTTTAAAAAGGTATTTTCTGAAAAATATTATAAGAACGTATCCTGTATCAGCGCCTAAGCTCTTTAGGACATTATGTTCGCATGAAATTGCAGTCAATGTGCGAAGTCAAAAGTTGTATATGCACGTTCAAAAATTCGTACGTTTCTACGCTTTTAAATATTTACGCTTCCAATATGAGAGAAGCCCAATGGCAATATGCCAACCCTCTCACCAACTCCAGTGTTTTTGGCTCATAACTAGTTTCTAGCTATGTATAACTACTAACTGTGTGGCTAAGATCAAGGAGCAACCATGCAAAGTCCCTCTTTGCCAGTTATGAGTACATATTTCTTTAAATACTTTCTGAAATATTAGAATTTATTTTGTAAAGCATACATAAGGCTTTGCTTGGCTTCTCTATCATATTATCAGCTTTAAATTAAAATTTAAAACATCGCTGAAATAGTCGTTTTATTTTTGCATTCATCAACTTTTGCTTGATATATGGATTTATCAAGTTTTGATTGAACAAGCTAACGAATATATTTAGTTTTGATTGAAGTGAAGTCCAAATATTTTTATAGTTAATTGGTTATTTTTTAACATTATTTATTATATTAAGTTATTGTTTTAGAATTTTTGAGTATTTCATTCATTGTTTTGGTAACGACGTTTCGTGCGTCTATATCGTACATTTTGAAGTTCTTTATTGATTTATTCTTGGAGTTGTTGTTTTATAGTGAACTCTATATATGTGAATGTTAATCATTATTTGCAATGAAAGAAAATGCTTTTGAAGAATGTCGTCGTCCCTTGTCAATTAATAACGCCCTCTCGGGACTTAAGATCAAATAATCGTATGCAAAAATCAATTGCATTATTGAACACTATGATCCTAGCTCTACTGATGAGTCATGATATGACGAAACGCGTCTAGGGATGGATCTGATGAAATAAAGAGAAATTCTTCTTCTGTATTCTTGTTTTCGGTTAATAAATCGATGCGAGTTAGCGCTGCCTAGCGGGACTCCTGTAATTGTGACGAATGTCTTTACAGGAGATTTCCTCTTAACATTTTTACTTATTTCTATAAGTTTGTTAGAGGTGCTGGTATGCTCAAGTGTGTCTAATAACGATACAGATGGCGCTCCGTGCCACATCTTACTGATGTGTCCCACCACTGTGCTGCCATAAGCAGCTTTGAGTTCTCTTTGTTTCGTCGGATCCTAGCTCTACTGATGAGTCATGATATGACGAAACGCGTCTTGGGATGGATCTGACGAAATAAAGAGAAATTCTTCTTCTGTACTATGATCTTTGTTATTGAACATCTCATATCAGCTATTCCATATAGGTATATGAAACACCCTGTAATAAAATAAAAATATATTCCAATGATATTAATATGGTACTTGACAAGTTATGCCTGAATTGATTAACAATTTATAATATGTAGGGTTTTTTTGCATTGAAAGCATTACTTTTAGCCTGAATTTGAAAAGCATAGCTGATAGATTCTTGAAACTACATGACAAATCGTAAATTTTGACATATTAACTTTTGCGTGGTTACTCCTACAGGCCTGTATGTAATTTTAAGTTTCTTATTTTTAAAATGTATTAAATATACCGAATAAGGACGTTCAAATTCACCAAAATTTAAATGAATTAACCATTTTTAGTCAAATAAGCCGCTCCATATTTTATAACCCCAACATAACCGCGAAGTATAAATACATCGTTTGCGACAAAATCTCATTTTCAATATATCACGTCACGACAGGAAAATCTGGAGCACAAAGTAAAAGATGTTTTTCCGCTAAGTTTGCAGACAAGGACGTTAGATGAATTTTTAAGGTGGTTAAGATGTAAGTTACTCAAAGTGAAATATAATGTATTTTAAACTATTTTATGAAAAAATTAGATCTGTGGTTAAGTTAAAGGGTTATTAGATTAACAAGTAGATATTTTTTTTGGACGAAAATCAATATTTTAGGACGTTAAAAGATTGATTAATATTTTTTTTTTATCATTAACGGTGGTATATTGCTTTTTTCTACTCCCACATGGAAATTTGCTGTTTCCTTTACACTTAAGTGGCGGGTAAAGTAGGCTATTACAGTTAACTGTGCGGCAAAATTTCATATCCATCCTAGTTAGGTTATGAAACTGACCAATCACAGTAGTCAATTACAGAGAAGCCAAATTTACATGTTGTAAATTCGTTTTCTGGCAGTTGAGAGAAGTTAGGTTAACATTATGCTTCAAAAATATCCAAATCTGTCAGATGAAATTTGTTCTTATTAAATTTAAATCAAAACATTTATCCTAGAGTCTATGTGTATACACAATATTTTCCTAAAGAATACACGAAAGGGTGCAAAAATTGAAGGTATAATAACAAAATTAATACCAAAATATATTTCTACCAAATTATTGTTATTTTCTTACCGAACTAAAGATTTGCACACAGACGCACTTTCTTATTTCAAAAATATCTCTATTTCCACTCATTTCTAGACAATTACTACAAGCTTTGCATAAAATGTACTATATACCTACCAAATGAACGTTTTCTTACTAACCTTGGTTATTTTTTCTATATAAATAATATATATTATTATAAATATTTGGGCACAGGGATATTTTCCGATATATTTTGAACAGAGATCCAACCCCAACTGATCTTAAAACTTTTATTATACCCAACAAATATAGAAAATTAACTGGTAATTCTTTCTTAAATGGTGGAACATGAAGATAACCCGATAAAACAGACGAAATTATAAGATTTCTAGAAAAAAAATCCAGTTTTTACTAAAAATTTTAAGGTTATGTTATTTCTACTTACACTATTGCCACTTGTCTTTCCACGTTAACAGTGTTGCTAGTTTGTAGATTGGCGATTATTTTAAAAAATTTGACGATAGCGAACGTTAAAAATTCATATTAATGCACAAAATCCATTTTTAACTGTTTAAAACGAATTCTACAGCTATTTTGTTGTACTTTCGGAGTTATAATTCTTACGCAAACAGAAATAAACCCGACAAACATTTTTTCTTCTGTGCAATTCAGTAGGTAAAACAAATAATCAAAATACCTATGGTTGAGAAAATAAATTATTCGTGTTTATTAATACATATATATCGCTTTTTGTCTGTTATTCTGCAAAAAGCCGAATGTAAGAAAGATAGTTATATTCAAAAGTGAGTTTGTATAAATATAAAAACTTACTCAAATCTATAAATATGTTACAGTGTAATTTGGTCAATGGGTTTGCCATCAAAATAAATTTTTGTTTCTTATTATCGTTCTCACAAGTTCATGGCCAACTTAAAAGATAGAGTTATAATGCCCATTTTAAATAATTTTTTAAAATTCTTAGCATGAAGTTCGGAAGTTAAGTCGTAGAAAAAATATACTGTACAACTCGTGTGGATTGTCCCTATTGCGCTCGGAAGTTTGAGCACTCCGCCTATGGCGTCGTGCTAAATTTACTTCCTCGTGCGATTTGGACATCATACAATACTCTTGTTGTACAAACTACTATTGCTTGATTGTATTAAATTTATACAGTATTATGAGTAAATGATTACCCGTGCGTTATAACTTTACTTCATTAAAATCGTTCGAGTCGTTCAGTATTAGGTAGTTTAATAAATAGTACTAGAACATTTAAACCTTAAAGCATGGTTGTAAAATGACGTGTTCTATCATAAATAGATAAAACCGCAGACAACTTTATGCTATAAAGGCACTTTTAAAAGAAAATATCTTATTTTTTACAATAAACTAATAAAAATTTCCTATTGTTAGTGATAGAGATATATCGGTTATCGAAATTTTATGCCCAGTACCAGTAGCGGCTCGTCAGGTGAAGTAGGTGAAGGGGCTCTTCGCCAAAAAAAAATAAATAAAACCAGGAGAAAAGTTTTTCGATAATATTAAATATTAATGTACCCATACAAATACCATTTTAGCACCTAAAAAATAATTATGTTCGAATTAATAATATTAATTTAATCCGAATGTAGCTCTGTATAACAGGGCCACGGTTAACTCCGATGGACATTAATTATAAACACTTGCGCATTTTGGCACGCCCCAGCCGACCGTGTCCGTTAGCTCAAAGCAAGTGAAGACCCAAAGCCCAACATGGTTTTGATATTCACCGTTGCTATGGTTACGTGACGTCACGTCACGCAAGCAGCATGTAACAATTTGCATTATGATAAAGGGCAATTTAAAAATAAATCAGTCGTATGCACCATTGTTTTGGCATTGGTTCGCCTAACCTTAAGGTATTTATTTTGAGGCTTCTCGAAACTTACGGTTATAGATATCGTTTTTACGTGTTTTACTGTGTGATTAAATTTTTTTTTTTCAGTTAATTCAATAGCGTACGTACCTACTTAGTTGTGTGTTTTAAAAATGTTGTGGGTTTTAAAAATGAACCCAATATATACTACGTTTTCATGAGGATTCAGTTTGATTTGAATCCGAATTGAACACATGAAAACAGGTATTTTTACCGTATTGAGTTCGTTTTCAGTTCAAGGTCGATTCGCCAATTTTTGGGATCGTATCGGGATCGTACCGAAATTTTTAATCATGAAAACGGTTCGAGATCGGAACGGAATATAATTCTCATAACCTACAAATAGTTCTTATGTTATGTTTGGTTTTGGCGGTTCTGTTATAAACGTTGTAAAAATGACCGACCAAAAAAGCAATAGAAACCAAATCTAAAAGCAACAACATAGACAAGTACGAGAAAAGAGGGAAAAGAGCGGTTATAACCACAGGTTTGACGCATGACAGCTGACAAATGTCGAAAATTCAAGTCCGAATTGAAATCGATTTCAATTCGATTTGAAAGCTGCCATAAAAACGCCTTGGAATGTAATAGGGTAAAAAATATTCAAATCGAACTCAGTCCTCATGAAAACGTAGTAATAGTTTGTAATTTGTTGAAAAGTCCATGCAGTCGTTGGACTGATGAGGATAAGAGAGACGTTTTGTTACACCGGTTTTTAGTCAAAGTTTGTTTAAGCACCCGCACTATATTTAGCTCTTCACCATTTTTTTAGACCGCGAGCCGCCACTGCCCAGTACCACCGTAAGAAGAAAGCTGAGCTTTCTTTTTCACTTTTTTAAATATTCGAAAAAACTAAAATTTTGGGTTTTAATTTTTTTAACTACCGTGTTTATAGAATTCCGGTACATCGTTTCGTCTTTGTGAAATTGTTATCACATTTAATATTTTAAATACGAACTTGCACTTTTCACTATTTTTTAAAAGCTCTTTAAGTTCTAAATTTAACCATGTATCACACCTTATAATTTTTAGACGGTTTGATGTCAGTTTTACATCATCAGAATTTAGATAATTACTTTTAAATTAATACGGCTCTGGTGTCAGTTACTGAACAATTTTTACCTAATACAACATGCAAATTAATGCTGAATTTGATAGTTATAGAATGAATTCAATATATAATATCTATTTATATCTGGTTCCAGTAAATTTTTATTACTTAGATTACCGATGCGTAGATTAAAGGGCTATCAAACTGTTAACCGTAAATTACATATTTAATTGTAGTTTTTAAGTGATATATTAATAGTCTATTTCAGAAAGGTGTAGAGAAATAAAATGGGAACTTCCGTCCAGTTCGGCCCAATTCTCGTGGCGGCCAGAGGCTCAGGTAAATTTTGTGCATTAAGTTATATATGATAACTTACTAAAGAAAAAAAAGAAGATAATTTGATAAAGAAAGAACTACTAGCTATAGCAAATTTACACAGACGCATATTGACGCAAGTGAAAGTATTTGTAGCAAGACACAATACAATATTCAAAATAAAAGACGTTAAGCTACTATTTAATCAAGTAATTAAGGAAGTGACGCCAGAGAACTGGCGAAAGCAGTCCATCATGTCATCAAAGAAGAGGAGAAAATGTGGGATCTTGACAGCCTGATCGATCGGACCGGCGACCTGTTATTTATAACGACAAGAGGAGACGACCGTTCCTCAAATGACAAAGAATATTATGATTTTTAATAATTTAATTTCTGTTATAATGTATTTTTTGTTTGTACTTTTTTTTATAATGTTTGGAAAAAAATAGGTGTACCTAATTCTAAGTACATAATGCACGCCTTTGTCAAATCATGTTCAGTGTTTGTGAGTGGATAACAATTGGCAAAACCCATAAATTGACCCAAACCCGGGTGGTACTACCTGCACTTGATGAAAATAAAGAATTTTGCAATGAAATCAATGCCAAATTATGAAAGGTTTTTTAAAAATTTGTTGGGTTACTCTGTAGTCCCTTTGCATACCTAATTAGCTCTTATTACTCTACACCTTTGTGAAATAGACTCTAGATATTTATAAAACGAACAAAAATGAATAAATAAATATTCAATCCAGCCAGACAACATTGAAAAAAAAACTCAAATTTAAGACAAATATGAAGTTGCACATAGGCGTCTAACACCTTAGATGCCACCCTGTGAATTGGCCCTATTAAAGTCAGAAATTGGGAATTGCTAAATGCAAAGTTAAGTTAGTGTCAATTGTAATAATTATTTAACGTCAGTCATTTTATACTTTATTTTTAAATCATACCACTGATATTTCGATTCACCTACTTTTTGAAAACGTATCACACTCTATAGTGAATACGGCTGTAAAATATTCATATTTACCAATTTTTCCTTTCTCGTTATAAATAAAGCGTGTAGTCCTCTTTAAAATGCACCAAACCACAAACCCTGTACAATAAAATAATGTGCATTTCATGCCACTTGAAAATTTCGTTCAAACCAATCTCTTTCTGCTTTGCTTTTTTTTTCGGGCAAAATATTTTCGTTTTCTCCTCCCCATTTTCCCGTCATCCTGTCGTATGATTTATTGTAAGTGGTTTGCTGCCGGGAGAGATGTGTTTATACCTCTATTATTTTAAGATCATAATAATAGGACAGTGCTTTCTTTTCTTGAGAACAGTTCCTTTTGTCGTTTTAAAAATTACATTATTACGCTATTATAGTAGATAAACCTAAAAAATGTATTAAGTATTGTGTGTTTTTTTCAGAACGGCACGAAAAATATTGTTTTGTGAAATTAAAGTTTTAAGGACCATTATTAGGAATCAGTTACTTTACTTTATACTGATTATTATCTGCTAGCAAGGGCTTCCACATGTAAACCTTAAAAAAAGTGACTTCTGTCACCATTTACACATTTTCTACTCCCCACTAAAAGTGACTTCTAAAAAAAAGGATCATCGCCTCATCGCCACCATGCACATTTTCTACTCCTCCACTCAATATCACCATATTTCTTATTAACCGATTTCAATTACTCGATTCCAAGAACCAAAAGTACTCCGTATTCGATCGATTAATTGATTTCGAAATGAAAAGTACTTATTAATCGATTCCGAGATTAAAAAAAAAGTACTCATTAACTGATTCTGAAACGAAAAGTACTCATTTTTCGATTCCGGGCGGCATTCGAATAGTACCGATTCCTTTGGGACTCGAATACTACTCGATTCTTGGATTCGACTACTTTCATCACTATATAGTACCATTAGATACAAGACGCCACTAAAACTCGCGAGATCCTCGGTAGCTTTCGCTCTTCGTCGGATGAGCTCGAGGATTGGATGTCATTTTTAAATTTACGCGGTAAGTATTTTGAGGCGCTGCCGAATATGTGCCTTTGAGGCAGTTTATATTCAAGGTTCTGAGATAGATAAGAGACTTGGTTTATATTAGTGTAATGTGTAATTGTGCTTGATACCACAACTTGTTCGTATTAAGTTAATCTTTATAAAGTAAAATTAAGAAATAATCAAGTGATCAATATACGTTTGTGATCTTCGATCATTATTGGAGTGATTTTAGTTTGCGGGTTATATTTTATAATCAGCAAGTCTGGAGCATGGAAAATCGACGAGAAATTGCAAACAGAATTTGCCCATTCTGCGAATTGGAGTTTTCAACAGTCTTTGCAAAAAATAAACACATCCGAAACATTCATAAGGAGCCGATCCAGGTTCCGGGCGATAAAAAACGTCACATTATTTATTTTGTCCCCTTTGCAGAGAAAATCAATTTATTGGTGGAACATATAAAAATCTTCAAACACATCTACAGGTAAGTCATGACATTACAATAGAAGTAATAACTGTTCATTTTTCTAGCAAACAAGAGTGTGGACAATGGATGGAAGAGCATAAAATAGAGACGAACTATATAATGCAGAGAACAAAAATAACATCTAATAATGTGAAAAAAAACCTTGTGTGTAACCGAAGCATTGTGACTGGTAAGACTTGTAAAGTTATATGCAGAAAATCTTCTTTTATACCCTAAACTTAATATTTAGGATATGAAAGCAACTATACCAAGAGAACTGAAAAAGCTGGGGGTTCCATAAAAATGTATGGGGTATGTCACGATCATTCAAAATATTTTTATAAAAGAACATCTTATAAATATTAATTAAATAGTTTACACTTTACACTATATAATGTTAGGCTGGTTTCCTGCATAGTCACCTATAACACAGAGTAGAAGTAGGTTACACAGATCCTCAGTACAGTGATCGGGTCAACCTATCATTCCTCTGTGCCCTTAGACGAATTCCGAGCTCACCCGACGAAGAGCGAAAGCTAGCGAGGATCTCGCGAGTTTTAGAGGCGTCTTCAGATACAACGGGGACCAGAGTGATCACAAAACCCACTAGAACATTAGACAAGAATTGACTCACAGTCTTGTATTATGGTCCTAGATCTGATACTGACAAACAGATATTTTTTGACAATACCGTCTACCGCCCTACCTCTGTTTCTACACAAAGTGGGATTGATAAATATAACAAAAGATCCTCACCAGCGTCAGTCGTCATTCCTACAAAAAAATGAGTTCTAAAAAAGGCCCTCATGGAGACTGTGGTTCCCGCCTCGCACCCGTTGGCGCCGCCACTGTCCTAAAGAACAGAAATCAGCTGTGACACATGGCTGTAAAGAACCACCTAAATCGAATGCAACTATAGAACGGTGACCTAAGCTGTAAGAAAGGATAACAGTACGGCATAAAACTTTCCACTACGAGTCATTAAACCGGAATAGGAAAGAAATATTAGGGCAACCATCACTAGAATCAGAGGATATTACTACCCACTCTCTAGTTGGCCTATACCAATAAGAGCCGCTTTTACAATATATAGTTAACGTAAAGATTATTGTGCAGTTTAAACCAGAGATTAATCTTTAGTTTATCCTTCACTTCAAAATTTTCGGTTTTACAATATTTTGTTATCTTTATGTCCAATGACAGCGCCGACCATATACTCTGTGCTATTACTTATATCTAACTTCGGGGCAGTTAAATTCCTAACCTACAATTTTTATTCGTATCTAAACCGTACATTAAAACTTGATTTTCCTGTTATTCGTTTGTTAGTGTCAGCGGCACTAAGGACTGCTTTTACAATGTGAAGTTAACTATAAACCATGGATTATTTCAAAATAAATCAATTTTACAATCTATGGTTTTTTTTTTTTATGATATGATATCTTCAAACTGCCTAAACCTAAGTTTAACCCTGACCTGTAGATGAAGTACTAGTTAAGCCATTCCCAAGATTTAAACTCCGAATTTATCAGCACTGTCATAACCTTAATTAGGTGATTTTTTGGTTGTTTTCTTTCCACGTGAAGTGTCGATTTTCTTGCATTCTATTACATTTTTATGCAGTTTTACCCAAAAGTAGTGTAATGTTCTGCAAAATTTGCTGGTCTTTTCTTTTCTTAAATTGCTATTCCTATTCCGTACAGAACACTTACAAATGAAGGACAGAAAAATCAAGTGTCAATGTACGGTTTAGGTAGGTACGAATAAAAATTTAAGATTAGGAAATTAACTGCACCGAAGTTAGGTATAAATAATAGCACAGAGTATATGATGGTCGGCGTTGTCGTTAGACGTAAAAGATAACAAAACATTGTAAAACCGAAAATTTTGAAGTGAAGGATAAACTAGAGATTTATCTCTGGTTTAAACTGCAAAATAATCTTTAAATTAACTATATACAGGGTGACAATTTGAAAACGAACAGCATTTAATATTGCCTCTACCAATGATAGTATGAAAATTTGGCGAAACACGTCAATTGATATATCGAGGGGGACATTTTTTAAGACATTTGTTGTCGTGTTACTTTTAACCCCCTAACCCCCAGGGTACTAACCCCTAAAATTTTAAATGGCAATCCCTATTTATTTTGCCATTTTTGTGTTCCTTATAAAAATCTACATAAACTGTATCATTTTTTTTTTCGAAAAATGTAATTATTTTATTTTTTCTAGTGGCGATATCGAAGACGAAATGTAAATAAATAAAGGAATTTGGAATGTATTTCTACATTTCGTCTTCGATATCGCCACTAGAAAAAATAAAATAATTACATTTAAAAAAAAAATTATACAGTTTATGAAGAATTTTATAAGGAACACAAAAATGGCAAAATAAATAGGGGTTTTCATTTAAAATTTTAGGGGTAGGTGCCCTGGGGGTTAGCAGGTTGAAAGTAACACGACAACAAATGTCTTAAAAAATGTTCCCCTCGATATATCAATTGACGTGTATCGCCAAATTTTCATACTATCATTGGTAGAGGCAATATTAAATGCTGTTCGTTTTCAAATAGTCACCCTGTATATTAAAAGCCGCCCTTAGTGCAATTGAAATTTTTCAAGCATTTTTTTTTAATTCATGGAAAAGTTCATAAATCTACATAGGTACCTTGGGTTTCCCAGTACTTATAACTTTTAGAGATATTTATTTTTGGGGCGAATAATATTACACATTAATGTAAATATTTTAGATCTATACAAAGATGTTTCATTAAGTTTTGCTATAATTTTTAAGTTCCGCATTTCGTCGCAAGAGGGCATAATTTAAAATTACATATTATCATAGGCGTACCGACTTTGATAAGTGTAATCATTTAAATTACTGTAACTTCTAAACATCTTATTCGATTTTAGTAAGCTTAGGCTTATTTGAAGAGAAAGGTGTCATATGTATTAGCACAAGATAGTTCCTAATAAAATTGCTAGAGAGCGCCATTTGCAATAATAATAGCTTTATTCATCTATCTCACAAAATTAAATCATATGGTATAGTTAGGACATTATAATCGCGAGGCAGATTAAATTTGCAAGATATACCGTAAAAACCAAAGAGTTTGATATCTTCGTTCGCCTTAGAGTTATTTATAATAACAAGATTTTTTTTAAATTTTATTTTGAAAACCAAAATCATACGGTATAACTTATAACTATACATATAAATTTGCAAGAATAAAAAATATAAAGACCGCAGTTCAGTATCTTTTTTCGTTTTAGAGTTATTGCCAAAAGAATAACGTTTACCATTTTAATTGAAGAAGTGATTGTTTTCACAGTTCCGTGATCAAGCATTCCACAACAAAAAAATATTTTAAAACTTTATGATTACTTATATAAGTTTGTTATTCAAAAACTACTTAAGAATTAATAATATAATCAAGGAAATCTTTTGGTTTAGGTATAATTCTAATAATATGGTGTTTTAAAAAATAAATGTAAATAGCCGCGAGACAAAATTAACACGTCTCAAAATTAAATCAGTGCAAAACTATTTCAAATTATGTAGGTATCTCCATGGAAACCTACAAATTTTGTTTTACAGATATTTAGATTTTTTTTTAAATATCATATTTGAATAATTGCATCCATAACATACCATAACATACAAGGCCTAAGAACCTTAAGATTCGGTTGAAGAATTACGGCTTAAACTTAGTTCAATATTGAACCAAGCTCAAACTTCATTTTTAAAACCGCTTTAGATTCTTGATGGTTGACAAAATGAAATTTGATCTTGGTTCAACGTTGAACTAAGCTTAATCCGTAACTTTATAACCGGATCTTACAGAGTCTTACCTTTTTCTATGTAAGGACGTATCTACCCATTACATTTCATTTCTTTGATGTTGTAGTTAGAACAAAAAAATTCTCAATGCACTCACTGGTGTCAGTAATTCCTCGCATAAAAAAACTTCTATTTTACGGCAGGTTTAACCGAATACTAACACGCATAGGAAAATAAATGTTTCATTCAATTTCATTTCAGCAAGAAAAAAAGATAAACATCAAGAAGCTGGGACTCTGGAAAAGCCCAAGCAAGAGTTATACACCTAATATGGTTTCCGGACATGAACCAACTTTTGACGGTAATTAAATTTTGGTTGTATAACTAATAAAAAAGAACCTATTTGTTGTTAATCGATCACACTGTAGGTAAAATGGAAAGTAAAATTATGAAATGTAACTCCTTCCGATCTGAACAAATATGTAAACCAATACTGTAGGGTAATAATAAGGCTTCACCTTATTTTACCTAATTGTACATATTTAATGGTATGTATAATATTATTGTTACCTTTACCCTGATATCAATAACGAGGATATAGTCGAGGGTATAACCCTCTATTAAAGGTAACAATATGTTATTGTACATTAAATATAATAATAACATGTATATAATCATAGGTTAAGCTTAGAGTTAAGGTTACCAGTTTAAGGTTAAGTTTAGTATATAAGTAACTACGACTGATTGTAAAGATAATTAGAATAGAATAGAAGAATAGAAAATATATACATTTTATACACGTCTTGATGACTCTTTCATATCGAACCAAGTAGTTACATTACATGGCGATCCTGCCAGTCCAACTACAGTACATGGATATTCAGTAACTACCTTACATGGCGATCCTGCCAGTGGACTAAGGTCCTATGGCATTCCTGCCAGTGGACTAAGGTCCCATGGCATTTCTACAAGTGAACTAAGGTCCCAAGAAGAAGAAAAAAAATTCAGAGTGTATTGTGTATAAGTGAATCATGGAGAGAAAAAGCCACCTTCACCCAGTCCAGAAACAGTGGTCCAGTCTTCCTAGTCAGCCAATGGTGAAAAATGTGAAAAATGCTATAGCACGGCGCCAGGCGAAAATGTAGTTAGCAGCCACCAGCAGTCCAGCCCAGCAGCACGTACGTGTGAGGCCTTAATAGAAGGTGAGGCAAAAGCCGCTCGTACGCAACGGGGGACTAGCTCATGGATCTTCAGGAGTCCCGCTATTTATGGGAGCAACCACGGCACTACACAATCCTAGAAAGGACACACCAGTGAGGCACAGCTCGGTGAAAATTTAGTAAGAATTTAGATAAGTTTATTTAATTGTTTACAAATTGTATTTAATAGGGACATATTTTAACTATATTTTATATTCGAGAATTTAAATTTTGAAAGGTATTAAGCAACCATGAGTAGGAATTTTGATTTAAATTCGTGCCAAATTGTAAATAACAAAGAAATTTACCCGCAGGGAACTCGCGAAATATTGATAATAATAATAGATTTTCGCAATATAGGAGTTCGTCAAATCGTGGTAAAAATTTTTTTTTTTAAGGGTATAATAATAAAAATAATAGTGCATATCTCATGAATACTTGCGAGGGTAACATCATACAATCAACATTAACCGATAAATTTTAAGGGCATAAAGGAAACTTAAAATCTGTAATTTTAAATTTAAATCTAAATTTTATTCAAGTCAACTATAGATGCACCATTTTAAAATTATTAATTGACACAGCAGCTTCTATAAGTGTTATATTTAAAAATTTTATTACTAAACATGAATATATAAACACCGGAAAGAAAATAAAAATAATTAGTTCAACATTTTTACGAACTTGACATTGAAATTTATTTGATGACAATTTAAAACATACATTCATGTAATTGAAAGTTTTGAAAATAAAATAAAATAAAATAAATGGAGTATTAGGCCCAGATTTTTTTTTGAAAAAATATATTGCCAAGATAATTTTAAAAATTTTAAGTTTTCGTTTTCTAGTAAATATAATACTGTTTCATTTTTTTACTGAGAATAAAATTTTCTCAGACCAATGTTGGCAAAACCAAAATCATATTTTAAAATTCTAGCCCGCTGTGAAATAATTAAATATAGCTATGTTGACAAATATGAGAATTGTATTATGTATTGCCAGGAGAGATATAGCAAATAGTATTATATAACAAGTATTTTAGCTTGTCCGCAAAGTAATATGGAATTATTAAAAATTTTTGAATACACGCGACGCGGAAGTAACATTAACAAACTTTTACTTACGAACGGATTGATCTCCCGGGCGTAGTAGAGTTAGTAAAACGGCCTAATAATTCTTGTGAACTCTGTCCTGTTCGATAGCTAAATTTATTAAAATGCGCAAAAGTAAAAAATATGCCTGCAGCATAGGAAATTTCGTCTATTTTAAAAATATTGTTTATATGAGTCAGGAGTCTTGAACGACGTTTGGCCCTAAGTGCACAGTCGAAAGCCCTGTAATTCAGGAACAATAATTATACGGAACATAAAGTTCGGAATTCTTGATCGGCGTTTCGCATTTAACTGCTTCGTTGAAAGAACCGAATGCCGTATGTGATGAATATTGAATATAATATTCGCGATGACGAAAAAAGCGCTCAAATGTTTAAAAAAAAAAAAACATTTGAAAATAAAAAATGAATAATAGATACCGGTATAGAAATAAATATCTATTATTAAAAATGGAAAAGGATATTCGATCGTAAGACAAATAGTTCTTAATGATTTACAGTTACTAGCGACATGAGGACACGCAAGGATTAATAGGACTTATAATTAAATAGGACGTATAATAATATAATAATATTGTATTCATAAATTCAAGTAAGTGGTAAAAAGGTAACGATTGTTAAAGATGTAAATAAATTGTAAAAGTGTTAGTTCATAGGAATAGAGTTAAGAAATATTTTAAATAATTTTACGTACAAATATATTTTATTACCTAATTAAGTTACCGTACAAAAAAAATCAAATATTTAGTTATATTAGATTTTTTTTTTTCCCTCCCGCAGGAGATGTAGGGTAATAATAAGGCTTCACCTTATTTTACCTAATTGTACATATTTAATGGTATGTATAATATTATTGTTACCTTTACCCTGATATCAATAACGAGGATATAGTCGAGGGTATAACCCTCTATTAAAGGTAACAATATGTTATTGTACATTAAATATAATAATAACATGTATATAATCATAGGTTAAGCTTAGAGTTAAGGTTACCAGTTTAAGGTTAAGTTTAGTATATAAGTAACTACGACTGATTGTAAAGATAATTAGAATAGAATAGAAGAATAGAAAATATATACATTTTATACACGTCTTGATGACTCTTTCATATCGAACCAAGTAGTTACATTACATGGCGATCCTGCCAGTCCAACTACAGTACATGGATATTCAGTAACTACCTTACAATACTTTAAGTTAGGAGCACTCTAAATAGAGAGAACGCGTGTTATTCAAAATCTCATAATAACCATTCACAACTTAAAAAGGAGCAGATCTTATTTTTATGAATTTTAACTAAGTAACATAAATATTTTTTTAGGGTCGCACTTAAATGAGTTAGACCATTTATTATCATGAAAGAAGACATAAAAAGAAAAATAATTTTTTATTGTTTTAAACTTTTAAATGGCCATCTTAAAGTTAAACTTTCTAATTGCCACGGCCATTTTTAATATCCCCATTGCTCGCTTTATTTTTACAACATAGATTTTAAGTTCATAACAGAAATTTTCTGAATAATTCTAAGGTTGCTTTAACAAAAAAAAGGGAGAAATATTTTTGTAGATTTACAAAGTAGTAAGTACTGGGTATGTCTATATATTTTTTTAAATTTTAGTCTTTTATATGTATGGAATGGAAACATTATATTTAAATGGGTGACTTCTTGAGTATCCTAGAGAAACACTTTATGTTTTTAAACGATCGTTTTAAAAGTTGGGTAAGTAACCCTGAACCAGAACAAATTCTCAGGACGCCCATTCGGAAAATTTACTTGTTAGATTACATCGCTGTATGTCGCCTCGCCGGAACTGAGAACAAACGACGCGAAACATTGCCTATCGCTAGTCCAGTTTAATGGCGCAGTTTGTTGATCTCAACACTATTTAAATATTTGTGAACTTTGGGGTTGAACAAATAATTTTTAACTTAATGAAAAACAAACTTGTCCTTCACCTTCTTTAATATTAGATATTATTTTTCTTTGGTTCTGATATAATTTGACGTTTGCGTCATATGTCGTTTCACAGCTTTTCGATGACGTGATTAGGAGTATCGGTAATGCTGACATTATTGACTGGGATATATCGCGGCCATTTGGCCAAGCATTTGGGAAGTAGCATTGTGACACGTGCTCATTAGAAACAAGAATTAATTATAATTATAATAATTCTGTTTGCTGGTTTTGTGTTTTTAGGGTCGCATGGTAGCGTGGTTTATCTGATGTGCTTCCTGGTACAAAATTAGGGTAACTATAGTCAAAGCATCGCATTCGTTAGGTAGGGGAAATTCGTCGAGCATTGCCTTTTCTTTTTTTATTCCGTTTTTTTTTGTGCGGCTGTCATAGTTGATTCCTAGAGATGGCGTGACCGCTTGTGTTGGGACGAAATTGGCGTCATTGTCTAATCCTGCGCTGGGGGTCCATTTTGTTTGCAAGCCTGAATACTTACTGCTTCATTATTAGGGAAATAATATTTTAAATCACGAACAAACTCTTTTAGGACAAGAACCAATCTTGGCTCAAGAACAAACACTCTTGTGTCAATAACAACCGCTCTTGAATCGTGATGTATAGACTATCAACGAAGAGAAGAAGTATTTATTTCAGACTCTGACAGGTACTTTATGGCAAGACAATGACGGTTTTGAGCCAAGAGCGATCGCATTTGGACCTATTTAAGAGCACGAATCTTTTGGATTAAAGGCGTTTAAATTTCTTCCAAAAGATTACTTTTTTTAGTGTAATACCCAAAAAATTAAAATGGTGTATTATCTCGTTTATTATAGGTATTTAAACTATTTTTATCTCGTTGTCATAATAATATCAGGATTTACAGGTATAAAAATAATGCTTCAATTATATAAAATAAAGTATGTGAAACTAAAATTCGCTTCCGACTTTATTTTAATAACCACTTTAGTTTAACGTTATAAATTCTAAGAGATATGATACATTTTAAAGGTACTTTGGCCATAAGACAATTTTACTGAAATTTTACAGCCATATTCAATAAGGTTCACTTTTATAAAGTGGAGTTAACCCTGAGACTTTTCGTTTTACTCTCGGATTAACTCAGTAATAAAATTACAACTAATAATAAAGTAGAAGTTATTAAGTCAACCTAAATATTCATTAACGATTTTGAAGTCTTCGTTGATTTCGACGGTTCTTGTACGTTTGCGTCATCCATGTTTTTTGAATTTTCGTGGAGTCTGGAAATGGACTTTTTAACTGCTAATAAAGTGACGACAAATTTTGACGACGCGACAACGATATTAATATAAAAATAGTAAAAAAATATTAACATTATCGAATGCAGGAATAGGAATTAACCCCAAGGTTACGTTACTAGCTCGGGCATAACCTCGAGTAATTTACCTGGTACCGGTTACTTAACATTATAGAGTAACGTTTTTTAATCCATGGGTCCCGGGCTCAAGGTTAACCTTACTTTATAAAAGTGGGTCTAAAAGGTTCAAAATTTAAACCCGTACTAAAATGACAGTTCGAGGTTAAAAATGACAAGTGTCACATTTCTTTAAATTTATCAAGAAAACAGTATTTTAATACTTACTGTGTTCTTTGTATTAATATCCCGGTAAAATTATTAATCGGTAAAACGATTAAATTACAAAGAGATCAAATTAAGAGTCAGTGGAGTGTAAACACAATTGGGGAGACTATTGTCGGGTTGTATTCATATTGTTAACCGCAACTAACTAACCAGCAAGTTTGACTATGATTTAAGTGCATGACAGTGGCAGAAATTATTTTCTCACAATACTATTGGCCCGGTTACATTAATTTTTAATTTACTAATCAGGTACCTTTCATTGTCAGTGAATAATGATTATCAAAGTCATTTATGTTACAGTTTAACTTGCTGGTTAAAAATCTTTCTGCAACCCAACATAAAGCTTTTTTTCTCGCTGGTCTAAATATAAAACCAGTTCCTGTAAAATACCGGGTGGTGTATCGTGGTTGAAAAGAGAGAAAAGAAAAGGAAAGTTTCAGACTTTCCAAATATTTCCTCCCCTGTTGACTTTAGAGCGGGGTTATAAGCAGACTTTTTTAGTGTCTCTGCGTGGTGATGCACATGAGGAGTTTGAACAATTTGGACAACCCGATCTTAACTTATTTGAATAGGATTGTGGTTAGTTTTTTATATTGGAATTGAACAGATGATGCTGCTGACACCAGCATGGATTGGACATGTCAACATGTAATTTTTCATTATCAAAGATAATTTGAAAGTATTCGATTTTTTACTGATAATAATTTTTTACCTAGGTAAATATTATGGATTATTCAATAGAAAAAAAGTCACTGTGATAAAATGATACTATGCGGGGAGACGCTTAAGTATTGTATCTGATATGTTTTCCGTTTATCTGCCTGTTAGACCCATTCCTACCAAGTCGGCAATACACAAAGTTATTACTAAGTTTGAGGCAAAAGGCACTGTAATAAACCATTGCAAATACACAGCACAGAATCGAAAACGTTACATTAAATTGTGTCGAACCCAGAGTACCTGTTTCTTGTGAAAAAACATTAGATTTCTTTAATCCAACATAATAAAATACAAAACTATTTCCATTTTTAAAATATCACCTTTTGGAGATAACAGATCAACTCAGCTTACAAAGTTCACCCAATCTTTAAGCTTTCATATTTTTATCTTTGGTAGTTTCGAAAATATTTAGTGATACCCAACATCAGGGTCCCCTTTTAGGGGACTGTAATTCGATAATTAGGGGACATAGAAAAAAATGTTATATTAAGTTTTAACCTTATTTTGATCCAGTCTCCTTAAATCCAAATTATTGACATCGACATTGACATTAGGACACCCTGTAGATTATCTGCGTAAATTTCTATGTCGAAATTTATTTTTTAAATATTATCGTTGGTTATTTTATTTTTAATGTTATTAACTTCAATTACAATTTAAAAACTCTGAATTAAATTGATATTTAGAGTATGTGGTTTATTTTATTTACTATAAATAAATATCTATATTATTATCAAACTCATTAATAATAAAATTTAAAACAAACACAACGATAATTGAGAAGTAGTTTTGAAATATAACTATTGGTTTGACTAAAGCAAATATTGCTTTTTTGTTTATTAAATTGTTTAATTAGTCACACATGATAATTTATTGATATCAAAATTTACTAACCTGCTTTTGTGCAAATTAAAACGTATATGAATAATAGTTCAATAATAATCAAGTATAATATATCTCTATAAACGATGTAGGTATTTTAGAGTTTGGCTTTACCACAATTATAACAGAATGCAATATATGATGGTCCGACGTTGGCCTATGCGACATGATGTAGGCACCCAACATACTCCTCTGCCAGCTAATTTGAAAATTGATCTAGGATTATGACACACTCTAATTTTCGCGTCACATTTTGTCTCTGCTATAAAGTTCTTTAAGTTGACCTGTAATTTTGTTGTTGTGCATTAAATGGTGTATGTTCCTAGGTATTAGGTAGTCTTATTTTTATGAAGCCAGTAGCGGAACCACGAACAATCGCTATTAAGTCGGATCGACAAGGAGAAGTCGATGACACTCTTGTCGAAGCGATCGAAAACTCAATCAATCGCTTTACCGAAATCGTCATCTATTCGGGTGTTTCCGCTCTGACGATAAAGACTTATGATCCATTCTGAAAACATTCCCTATGTTCCCTAGGTTATGATTAAAGGCCAATAATTTACAGAAAAAAAGAAGAATAAAATAGGTTATATTTTTGTGTTTTCGCGCGTTTATGGTCGTTTTTAAATATTTGGAGAGTTTCAATCGTTTATTATTTTGTAAGTTATTATTAATTTGTAAGTTATTATTAATCAAAATGTTACCAGTCAATATTTTAATGGACCGCGAGAGACGAAGGTTACGTCTACGACGTTTTAATTTGCAGAGGATGCGAATGTGGGACTCATTTAATCCTTTTACTGTGGACGACGTGGAATTTAGACAAAGATACCGACTGACTAAGCCACAGGCACAAATACTGGTGGATATGCTATTACCCCACATGAGGAATATTCCGCGAAGAGGTGCATTGTCCCCACGGACAAGAATATTTGCGGCACTGCCATTTTTCGCTACTGGCAGTTACCAGAGGCTCATGGGACAAAGCATAGATATTTCAGTACAAAGCCAACATTCGATGTCAAACTGCATTAATGAAATTTCTTCCATCATAACAAATAATTTGGGTCGGAGATTTATTTATCATACCAATATTTCTACTTACCGTATGTGAAAGAAAAAATTTTTGCCGAAAAAAACAACATAAACAAACCCAAACAAAACTAATTTTGAGGTTAGATTACTCATCGACAAGCTTTAGCGGGATTCACTTGTCAGTCGCTTTGTGGCGATTCGATTAAATCGATATTATATTTCCGTAAAACGATTGTCGGTGGTAGCGATTTTGTAGATTAACCTCAGTCAGGGTGAGACGAAGAGAGACGTAAGGGGAAATTGTCGACAAACTGTCGATTACGATTTGCTGTGGTCCCACTGCAGGTCTGTAAAATTATTAAATGAAGCAAATAGAAAAAAAGTCACGGACGTAACAAAAATATTGACTGTAGGGAAGAGTCGGCTAATCGTGCGCATGTCTTGATTTCCATAACCGGCGGTATATAATTCGAAATCGGTATTCAGGCGCCATCCCTTGCCAATCCTGTGTACTATGCCATATAAGTCAGTTGGATCGCTTTACTTTACTTATCCAAAATAGTCGCTTCGTTGTTTACGTATGTCGTGTACTAGTAGATACTTCGAAAAAAATAAGCCGTAAGTATTTCCATTTTTACATTTTTTGATAATCGTGTGCGTTAATACATTGCTTAATGAGTCCTCTTGACACTGATATATATAATTTAGGCAAAAAAATGTTTTATATTGTTTTTTAGAATTTAATACCGAATCTGCCACTTTCGGTTAATCGGGCGCAGTGCGCACGATTAGCCGCCATGTATTTAGCATTGTAAAGAATGCCTTGTAAATAACACAGCCACACAAAAAAGGGGTCAGGCCACGTTTACTATATGTCTTTGGGGTCGCTAAATCCAAATCCGAGGTCCAAAAAAGTCAGCACGTCAGAGTTTCGGCATAACCTCAAAAGAACCGATAATTACAGTCTTAAATATCTTAGATTATAATATTTTGCATTTTTGCAGATGCCGAAATACCAACGTAAAATAACAAAGGCGCAATGGAATCCTGAAATCATGATTCATGCTATAAGAATAAATAAGTATAATCTTAGCTTCAATAAATTATTTTATTCGTTTCCCTTTTCAATGCGCACGATTATCCTATCCATGTGCACCATTAGCCGCATACGTCGGGTAATTGTGCGTAGTGTGGTTTTTTTGAAATTTCGATTTTTAAAGTCACAGTGTGCATTTTTATTTAAAATTAATTACAGAATATTGAAGCCAAATCGTTAAAAAATCTTGATAGCGAACCTAGAAGTCCAATCTTTTGTCATTTCGGAAATATTACAATTTTGGCTTAGGTGGGCACCAATACCCAACTCTCCTCTACTATCAAAAAACACAATTTAGCAGCTTATTATGAAGAAGCCTTTATCAAAACTTTAAAATAGAGACAGTAAAAAGTGTCAATTAATCAATCAATAAATCCAAATTTCAATTTTTTATATTCTAGTTAACGTTATTCTAAAAAAATTTTTCCATACACAACAAAAAACACATATTATTGAAATTATGTATTTGCTGTCATTTTATAGTATATGAATAACCAAAAATGTTAAAGGACATTGTTGTGTTAACATCAAAGATCATTTTTATTTCAAAAAGGCAATTTTCTAATGGATAGCTTTCGACGCGACGTCATATATTCGGACGATTAATTTTATTCACCTTAAAACTAACTTTAGAATTGCGATATATTCAGACGCTCAGGCTTAAGGATATAAAAAAACTTTATAGATCTTCCATACGTACACGTATAAAATGATGTATTTTAGTGACCTTTCAATAAACCATCTGAATACATTTTAATCTTTCAAAAACGAGTATACCGGGTGACAACGATATGAATAATGTGCCATGCGCAATAAACACACTTTTTGCACATGTTACATACACTATTTTGTCTACGATCGCTTTCTTATTTAACAAAAAAGTTTAAAATTGCTCTGTGTTACCTCTCCTTTGTGTGCAAAAGTTGTAATTCAAATTTAACAATGGATCATAGATTCCTTTGACTTTAATTGTTTGGAAGGAACACGCCTGTCATTCCGCCATATTGTCTTGTGATTCTTGTTTTAACTTTTCATTCGTTTCCTAGGCAATTTACTTTATTGCACTAGGGCAAAAAGTACTTTTTTCTACTTCCACATGGAAATTTGCTGTTTCTTTTACACTTAAGTGGCGAGTAAAGTAGGCTACTTCAGTTAACTGTGCGGGAAAATCTCATATCCATCCTAGATAGGTAATGAAACTGACCATTCATAGTAGTCAATTACAAAGAAGCCATTGTTATTTTTAAAAGTACTGACCAATCACAGTATATTATTTTTACTGAGGCTCCGCCTTCCTTTTCAAGACACTAAATTATATAATTTAAATGAATATGGTACAATTTGTTATTAATTTGTTCAATATAATAAAATCTAGACGCATTTATAATAGATTTATCAATAATGCAACCTGCTGAATGTGCATAGAAAGTTAATTTCATGTAGCATCATTTATCAGTTGGTTTTCCGATAATTAACTAACCGCTTCAATAGTCCAGATGTTAGAGCGTTGGACTATGGAACCAATGGTCGTGAGTTCGAGCCCGGCAACCTACAAACTTTTTTTTACATTTTTAAGCATAAGGTCGTAGAAAAAATATACTATTCAATTCGAGTCGGAAGTTTGAGCACTCCGCCTACGGCGTCGTGCTCAATTTACTTTCTTGTGCGATATGGACATCATATCCACTCTTGTTGTACAAACTACTATATTGCATAGTATGCAATAAAGACCTACTTTTGTCATTAGTCATTAGAAATGCATTCACAAAATGACATTTTTTGAACGATCGTAGAAAAAAAAAATTATTTTCCATTTTTTGAATTTCGACAATAAACGGCTAGATATTATTCATATTTTATAATCTTGTAGTACCAAGCTATAGAGGAAAAAATGGGCATAGGTTGGTGTAAAATATATTCCCTGATATTTTATTTCTCAAAAATATGAAATTCACCTGTCAAAAAAATCTAGCAAATTTTAATATAAAATCTAATAAAACTTGCAACAAAATCTAGAAAATCTTACAATAAAATCAAATAAGAGAACATAATGTTGCTTGCTAAAAAATATCGTTATATTTAATAATAATGTTAATATACATTTTAATAGAAACTATTATGAAATTTACAAACTGTTATAATAATTATATATTATTAAAAATAATACTCGCCACCAAATGAAATATAATATTTTTATTGTAAACGGTATTATCCTGGATTATCATCTTATATACTACTAGAAATTATAATACATATTATTATATTTCTTATATTTTGTATTATACATTTTTCTCTGTATATTACAATTTTTTAACAGACATTAAAGGCCAAAATAATACCAAAGTTAAACCAGATATAATAAAAAATATGTGTACTTATTTTCAACTGGCACCGATAGTAAACAATAAAATAACCACAAAATGCTCTGCATTTTTGTTATTGTATTATTTTCGCTCTGCATGACTGCACTCAGCTTGCGCATTAAAATAAATGCGTTTTTCAATTATATTGTAGCTTTATTTTGCACCACAAGAAAAGCACTGCACTACGTAATCCAAAATGCCAAAATCAAAGTAAGTTTTAAAATAATAAAACAGTATGTGTCAATATATATTTTATCATACATGGATTTAGTTGCACAAACTTAACCATTATTTTTAAATTATTTATACCATCATCGTAGACCAGAACTTATATACATATTAGGAAACTCGCCGTTTTGTACCTTTTTTGAAACATAAACTTAGTCTAAAATTATGTCTTATGAAACTTCCATTTTAAGATTCTGTTTTTTATTCAATTACCATCCAAATGTATTATACAGTGATCTTTAATTTCTTGCCCATTCTAAAAGTGATCCATGAACATATTCAAATTAAATTTGTTTTGTTAATAAATACTCTTGTTATAACATTCTTGTGTTTGCTTTAATATTCCTTATTTACTTAAGATCTAATACAACTAATACTAACCAATACATTTATAGGTCAACAAAATATCACAAACATTATGCAAAACCCAATACTAGTAAAAAACATTATATTATTCAAGATTTGTATATATTATTATATTATAATTAATACCAGTTAGCGAGCGTCCTCGTAACATCGCATTCGAATACTTGCAAACCCGGTTTCATTGAAAAGCAAAAAACGCTGTTCAATGGTGCCACCGAGAATAAGCTAACTGGTCTTTTATCCATAAGCTGTGGCCCAACAGAAGTTAATTATATGTCAACTACTAACTAAAATTTATAAATACCAAACGTCTTATAATAATTTTGAATGATGAATCCTCGGATGAATCCAACATGTTGTGTAATATTTTTATACCCCATACAACTATTTTGTCAGAACTACCTATAAAACGTATAATTTGCCTTTAAACTTGCTATAAACTCTTTCCGTAATGTTTAATTTCCTAATGGTCTGCAACTTATGGCATGCATATTTTTCAAAGGATCGTTATATTCAATTCGTAATTTATTTTCAATGCCTCACTTTAATTGAAGTAATATTTTTAAAATTTTAAATTAAAGTTCAGAGCTCACCTAAAAATATTGCTAAGGGCAATGTACACTGTACAGGGTGAGTTAACGATAGAGTAAAGATTGAATATTTTATATACAACAGGTAAAGAGTTGATTGTTTTTGGTATCTCTATAATTTGTGAAAATTGACGGTTGTTATTTTCGCGCAAATCCTTAGCTTTTATATACAGGTTATCCAGAAACTCCGTTCGTACATTTCGAAGATATATTCTACATATTATTATAACGAGGAAACGAGGCCATGGTAGTTCAAGTGGTTTTAAATACAATTCGATAATAACTTATACAGGGTGATTCCTAAGTTGATACTTCTTTTTTAGTTGCGTATAGAAGGCATTAAAATAAACAACATTTTAAAATACCTTTTTTCAAAAAAACACAACAATAAAGTACGTACAGTCATTTATTATACTACATTTCAAATACGGTTCTCCCTAACTTGCCCGTTGAATAACATTAAGAAAACTTCTGGGTGTAGAAACATCCGCACTTTTACGACACTCACAATAAATTAGTACCATAAGTAGTTCATTGTTTTCAAATTTTACCATTTTCACCAATTTATTAAAATTAATTTGCTTCAGAAAACCACACCGCGCAGCGAATTGCCAAAATAAATAACTGACGACGAATCCGTAAAATGCATGACTAACAATACAAAAAACGGAGAAAAACAATATAAAGTAAAGGGCTACGTTTTGATTACCAGGCTCGCACTTAGATTTTTTACTTCTGTAACTTGGCTATTTTTAAGTTTTTTGAAAAAAGGTATTTGAAAAAGTTTATTTTAATGCCTTCTATACACAGTTAAAAAAGAAGTATCAACTAAGGAATCACCCTGTATAATGATTTAAATTAATTCTTTTTACTCGTACAATATTCGCCCAATAATTTTTGACAAAAATACTTTTTTTGTGTAAAAAATCTTATATTCATAATTTTGGGGTAGCATTTTGAAAATCTTAGAAAAAAATTAGGAATAAATAAATCATATACCATCTCCCCGTAGGAACGCCTCTGACTAAATTTCAGAATGAATCAAAACAGAAATAAACATTTATTAAATACAGTTTGTGTGCTAAGATGCATCTGCTGTACCTCAAGCGGTTGCAAAAAAATAAAAAAGAAACTAGTCTTTAGAGGTGACCGGACGCCTATAGATTCTTTGATGGACATACATTCATATAATCTTTTTTTATGTTTCCATATGTAGAATATTCCCTTAAACATGCGAACGTACTTCCTTGATACAAGATAAACAGGGTAAAACTTTCCTTTTGTATCACAATTATCTCTTAGACGGGATAAAAGGAGAGACAGCAACCAGTTTATTAAAATATGTCTAAATTAAAACGTTTAATGTCAAAATTTGTATGTTTCAATATATTTGCTTTACTGCAATAAGTGGTCACGAATTAAAAAAATAATGAGACTTATGTATAAATGTTAATCTCGTTTATTCACGGAGTGGATATCCATGGAATGAAAATATTTAAGTAATAACATCTATCTTTTATAAGGAAAAATACATATATTTACCACCAAGTCGGTTAAACTTTTTTTTCACAGCAAAGTATAAATAAATTTAAAAAAATTTTTTAACTGTTCTCTTGCTGACATGGAGTGGACAATAATAAAAATACTTACCTTAATTAATTAGTGTTTTCATTATATAGCTAAATGCCACCTTGCTAGAATAAGGGAAAAAGTTACAACTAGTATCAAAATTAAACATGAAAGTTAAAAAATTCTTTTTCTGGATCGCTCTGAAGCAGTAATGTGAGTCGGTCATATGACCACGTCATGACGTCATGGCCGTCCGACTTAGCGCAATAATAAATTATCGTTACGTTATTTAAACAAACCTCAAATTGAAATTAGAGATCACGAGGACATGTCCAAAAAGCTTTGCAATTGCCCTAAAGAGGAGCATATTTATTTCAATAATCCAGTAAAGACGAAGGAAAGAAAAAGTTTAAATTGTATTTTGCGACGTTATTTACTTTAAAAGGAAAGGAATAAGACAATTAAAGTTATTTTTCATCAATATCTAGACGGATTAAGATGTACAAACTCTTCATGTTCATCACCAGTAGGTGTGTAAAATAAAATAGTTATTGAAGGAAAATCGGTAAATGTTACCTTATTATAACTTTAATGTTACGTTAGAACTTGAAGAAACATAATACCGAAGTAAATTGATAAAAAAAATATATAATTTAAGTGTAGTTTATTTAAATGAAAATTGTTTACCATATCATGAAGAAGACAATTAATGCAATGTTAAAAAGGAAGAGGTAGCAGAATGTAGAAAGTAAATTAAGAATTATTTTATTAAACTTGAATTGCTTTTAGTTTCAAGTAGAGAAAACCAAAATATTAGATACAATTTTATTTAAATAGAAGTTTGAATTAATAAAAAGACCGTCATGAAATGATAAACAGAAAATTATAAAAGACTGATAAGAGAAAATCCATTTAAGTACAAATAAACGTAACTGAAATAAATATTCGTATTTAAATTTTTTTAACATTTTAAGTTTTTTAAAAATTTGTAGTAATCGATAACTTTTTTAAATTAAGTGTAGGAAACGATAAGGATTTCCTATTAATACTTTTATTAATTTACTTCGATAGTATATTTCTTTGTAGACATAAACAAATATATCTTATCTTAACTTTGAAGCTCTATTAAGGTGACATTTAGAAAATTTGAATTGTATATATTTTTTATGATTTTTCTGTGAATATATAAAGAAAAAAATTATTTTAGCACGCACATGTTCTTTAATAGAACCTAAATATGTATTTGCTACCATATCCTGGAAAAATTATTTATCCGATTTAATTACAAAAAAAATCAAATTAACACAAAAACATTATAATATGATGTCACAACGAAAACACAACTCGGACACTTTTGTCAAGTTGCACCAAGAATTTTAATAATAATTATTTAACCGGCAAGTTTGACTGTGACATAAATGACTTTGACAGGCATTATATACTCATATTCAAAAGTGCGTGATTAGTAAATTAAAAATTAAGGTAACCGGGCCAGTATGATTGTGAGAAAATTATTTATGTCAATGTTATGTCTGTCGGGGGCGCGTTATGACACATTGTTACCCTAGGCACATTTTTTTGCCGCCCTCCTTTCACTAATAAAAATTCAAGTACATTTTTTATAACATATTTTCTTTTTAAAAGAAATTTTTAATATCGTCGTTTGATAAACAAATCAGCCCGATCAGCATACTAATGCAAGATGCGTATTTAATTTTTATTTTTTACATTTTCGGATAGTATTTTCATTAAAAATTTTGCCGCCCTCCATTAACCTGCCGCCTTCTATTAACCTGCCGCCCTAGGCAGCTGCCTTTATTACCTAATAGATAAATACAGTCAAACTTGCCGGTTAAATAATTGTTATTAAAATATTTTGTGCAACCCGACATACCTATAATATCTTAATATGGTCTAAATTCAGACTCCATTAGTGAATACGGGTGGTAACGTTTCACATCTTAATCATTTTAATATATTGGAGTAAATACGGGTGGTAACGTTACACATCTTAACCATTTTAATATATTGGTGAAGAAATACTTTGAGTATCTCATTTCTTTCATTTTCAAATAATATTGTGTGTGTTTGAGGGTTGTAGGGTAAAAATAAGGCTTTATCTTATTTTACCTATTTGTTACAATTTAGTTGTATTTATAATATTATTGTTATAATCATTCCCGAACCTTGATATCAATAACAAGGATATAGTCGAGGGTATAACCGTTAACTAAAGGTGTAACATGTATATAATCATAGGTTAAGTTTAGAGTTAAGGTTAAGAGTTTAAGGTTAAGTTTAGTATATATAGAACTACGACTGATTTTGTAAAATAGACTAGAATAGAACAGATAGACTAATTTTATTAAATACAGAGATATAACAGCTAATTATAAATATACATTTTATACATAATCTCTATGCATCTCACTTATCGAACCTAGTAGTTACCGTACAGGGTGTGTGTGTATGTGAATTACATTGTGAATATAAAAGAGTTTTGGACTTGAATTGTCTTTATTTGTCCTAAATAACAACGTCTCAACTGTCTATTATCTTCAGTCGTCCTCATGTGAATACTAAATAAATCTAGTAACTACAGCTCCATTTATACACGCCAGGTACAACGAAACACAACTGAAATGAGTTATGCGCATACCTGATGAGTCATGCGTTTTAACTCTTATATGGTTTTGTTAATTTTACGTTTGATTTCTCGTGGTTACGGATCTTATCACTTATACCGGGCTTCTAGTGTCCGATTGGTTAGAGAAAATGATATTTCTTGAAGAGTTTTGGACTTGTATTGCTTTAAGTATTTGTTTGTACCTGGCTAGTATAAATAGAGCTGTAGTTACTATACTTATTTAGTATTCATCTGAAGACGACTAAAGATACTTACCAGTTGAAACGTTGTGATTCAAAATAATTAAAGACAATGCAAGTCCAAAACTCGTCTACATTCAAGAAACATCATTGTCTGCAACCTTCAAACAGACAAATGATAATGTGTTATATTGAGTCATTGAGAAGTAAATTTTCTTTAGAATTTTAAATAAGAATCGCGGGATTTTATTTAGAATTTAGGAATTGATTTCACTTCCTGTTTAACCGGTTTTAACATTTTTAATTGGACGAAAAATTACAATTTGTGAGCCTATTAACGTTAAATGTTTATTGTTGGGTTGCACAAAGATTTTACACCAGAATTAAATAACAGCAAGTTTAACTGTGACATAACTGACACTGAAACTAATCTTTATTTCTAAAATTACGGAAAAACAGTGTTACCCGGTTTCCTAATTTTAAATTTTAATTAAATCGATTAAAAATTATCAACAATTTTTATTAAAGCCACTTAATTAATTTATTCCAAAAAAATTCATCAGGCTACCCAATTCACACGGATTATATGGAATTTACTATTCTTAGTTAAATATTTTAAATTTACTATGAATAATATAACATTTTTATATTTCCAAAGCATATATTTTTAAAAAACAGAATTTATCGAAAATCTAATGTAATATAACTAATAATTATTTCTTTGATAAATGAATCTAGCATTTTAGACTAATTTATTCTGAAATTGATGTACCGATAAACTACACTAATGGAAACATCTTTTTTATTGAATAATATCCAAAATGTATATTATTTGATGATTTTTATTGATACGAAGTATATTATTGTTTTATCTAATGTATCTATAGGTATTTTCGATAGTAATGGCGGAAGTTATAGTGAACATACATTTATTTTTTATTTTGTAAACCAAACATTATTATTTATGATCTTTATCGGAGGTCGAAAATAAATATTGATAGAACCATCACATCAATCATGCAAAAGTAGAATAATCAACGGCGCTTTTCAGTAAACAGTAAAATGTTCGAAAGAAAACAATAATTTTCCATACTGATAAAACCCCGATGGCATTACAGAAATTGATGCGCTATTTTCATTATTTGTGATGGAATTTTGTTTAAGTGGATCCGAACAATTTGTCTCCAAAGTTACCAGCTCCCTGCGAAATTATATTTATATACAGCGTGGGAACTCTGCTTATAGCGGCTCTGGGAATAAGATTTCTCTTAAATTAAAAGTACGTCCTCAGAGATTTTTTATGGCCCTCGCTTTTGTTATGGAGTGTGGGGGGGGGGGGGGGGGGAGGAGCAGCCCTAATTAACTTTTTTTTTATACCACACACTCTTAAGGGTCCTATAGTTTTTCTTCATTCTTCTTTCAATGTGGTATTTAAAAAAATAAAACAAATTTAATGTTTCTTTCTATTTTTCTTTTTTAAAAAAACTTTTACGTACGTTTTTACTAAGAAGTTTATTAAAGACTGTCTACATACATTGGGTCTCATAACCCGATCTTAGTACTGAAAAGTTAATAGATAATCTAGTTTTATTGATTATTGGAAACCATTATTTAAAAGAAAGGATAGTCTGACTTTAAAAATTACCAGCCAGTTATAGATAAATACCACTTGTGGCACCTTTTTGGAAAACTTATTAAAAAAGGAATTTGTCCATATTTTTTTACATCTGTCAAACCATGTGTCAAATGTTTAATAAAAAATGTGCCACATGAACCTGTTGGCATAGACACAAACTATGGTAGAATTCTTCCCTTACTCTTTCTAAAAAATCTGGAGTGATTACTCTCATCCTTGCCTTCAACTCTTCCAAATTTCTAGGTCAGCTGATATAGACCCAGCTTTCTAATTCGCCCCATAAGTAAACATCTAAGGGTGTAATTTTCAGGAATCTAGGGAACACTCTATAAATCCTCGCCGTCCTATCCATCTATTTAGAAATATAATATTTACGAATTTTCTTACATTTCTTGCAAAGTGATCCTGCTGGAAAAAAATCCTTTGATCAAGATTTCTATAATTAGGGAATATTCTTTGGAGTTCTGGTATTAAAAATGTTTGAAGAAAATTTAATACAGTTCTCCATTTAAATTGCCTTTACAAAACAATGAAATTTGTCGCCTATTATTCCAGCCCAAACATTTACTTTCCCTTGGCGTTGAGAGTGACATCCAATGAGGATTTTCGCCAAAATAATATTAGCAATTTTGTCGATTAACCTAAAATTTATTAATAATAGGTTTAGAGCTTCGCAAAATACTACCCTTCTATCTTAGTCATCCTCCAATAACTCTTGTACTAGCTGCATTTTGAATGGTTTTATCCCAGTAGATTTTGTGATCTTTAACACCGTTTTATGATCGATATTGTGGTCTCGAGATAATTACCTTACTGGTGTTATTAGATTTTCTTGATAGGGCAATAGTAGATCCAATTTAGTTTCATCGCTATTTTTGGTATCTTCTTCGACTTTCATGAAATAACGCAGCAATTTCTTCTTGACTTCGTTTTCTTTCTCCAAACCCGACCATCATCAATATTTCAATTTTTGGCGTTTCAGTTAAATATACATTTTAAAAAATTTTAAATCAAATCGTTAAAAATGTTAAACAACTTGTCAAATGTAACAAAACTGGCTATATTACCAAGCAAGCAAAGTAATTGGTGTATGGATGGGTCTGCCCAAATGGGGCATATTTTCAACAATTGTTACGCTAAAAAAGGAGCATTACACTTTTAAAGTTATTTTTAATATAATTATTTGTTGAAAATTAGTTTTTATTAAATTTCTAACATAAGGTTTGACGGATGTAAAAAAAATTAATAAATTCATTTTCTAATAAGCTTTTCAAAAAGATGTTACATATGGTATCGTATAATTTGAAAAAAAAAGTTGATTGGGGTCCTAATTTTTTTTTTAAAGCGAGGCCCATTAAAAATCTTTGAAACATGCAATAACGCGGACAGGCGCGTATCAAATATTTGAAGATGTAGTGAAACACATAAATATCTATTCTCCAGTAAACATGGCCGTATTTAAAACAGTGTGGTGTGAATTGTGGATTAATTATTAGTTAAAGTTATATCTAATATACCACAGCGTTGTGCGGATTGTACCCTAATCATAATTTAAAATAATTTAAAGTAAAAATAAATAAAATAGTAGAATTTAGTGTCCGTTAAAATATATAAACAAAAGAAGCTTAGCAGCAAGCGGACAGAGTAGTGCATCTATCTTTTGCATTAAAGTACACAGGGACTCCAAAGGTAATGGAATCCCTGGGGCACAGGTAGACAATGACAGGCTGATTCGTTCTTGTTAGAACTCATCAGAAAGTCATAACCCGTAAGCGACCCCCAGTATAGCGAGCCTGTTCTTTCAAGGCGTTTTTAAGAAATAAAAACGCGATGAAAACCCAGTAACGCCATCATAAGGAATCAACTCAATGCAAAAGATATAGCCATCTAACGTGAAAACGTAGAAATATAAATAAATCTAAATAAATCAAGCATGGAACGGCCACTTCACCAGTAAAGGAAACATTTTTTCGCTTCTCCATACATCTCCAGCTTTGTGGATTCAGATCTAGATCGCGCTGCGTCGCCCACTGGTTTGCACTGGTTATGACTCTCTGATGAGTTCTAACAAGAACGAAACAGCCTGTCATTGTCTACCTGTGCCCCAGGGATTCCATTACCTTTGGAGTCCCTGTGTACTTTAATGAATAAGATAAACGCACTACTCTGTCCGCTTGCCGCTAAGCTTCTTTTGTTTATAGTAAAAATAAATGTGAATACTCTAAAGCAGGACGCGCATTGAATCGACTCGGTATAGAGCGATCGGAATGTCAACATCAGTCGCGCATTGACTTCACATTGTCGGCAGTCGTCTGCCAGTTGTCGAGTGAGAAGCAAGAGAATACGTTTTCTTTGTGATTTTATTTATTAAAAATGACTAGTTCGGATTTTTCAGATTGTCCCGGTTTTTTCGATATTTCAGTCCAAGAATTTTTCTTTCTTATATTATCGTGGTAGTATCTGCTCTGGGGATCATACAATATCGTATTTCCCCGAGCATATCTAATTAAAACTTCGTCTGGCATAATGATATTCAGAAAAATTATACCAGTACTCACTACTCAGAGTCAAAAACCAAAACGTTCCAAAACACTTTGACTGTCAGAGCATTCGACAGTTTTTGCCTCTCCATCTGCATCGTTACCGCGTCGAGTTGACCGTGCCGTGTCGACGAGTCCGACGCAGTACGCGGGATCTCACTTTATTTACATGAATATCAAAAACTGCCGACCGCTGTTTGCCGAGTCGATTCAATGCGCGTCCTGCTAAAACCCAAGTGTGTAATTGTTGTATAGCTTTCCAATCATAAAACCTATGGAAATATACCTTGTGTAGAGCAGAAGCTAACTTTAAGGGGTCCTTCAAAAATAAACTTTGTGTTTTTCCAACATTATTCATGATTCGTAAATGCTTTCATTTAATTTAATAACGCCCTGGTATGTATGTCAAATAATATCAACTAATAAACGCCCTTGTATTATCGACTTCGACTCACCTGCAAACCCGTTTTCTCGGAACAGCAGAAAACTATTTTCAAGTTCGTATTTACAAAAGCAGCCGACGCTAGTGAAATTACTGGTCTTTGAGCCGCGTCTGGTAATCAGTAATACTGTGATTGGTTTAACTTCCTTTTGACAATTAAAACGTACACACGAAAGACAATAATCATAAATATATTACACCAAATTTGTCAAAGTCAAACATGCGTGCAATAATAGGCAGGTAATCAAGATAAATGACCGATTCAGCACATCACAGTCATCCTTCTGTATTACGACTCGCATCCTCAACTTTGTCATCACGGTTTGGAATATAGTAAAGTGGCCATAACAGAGAAATGACGTTAGTCAATATGAATATTAATATCACTTAAAAAGAAAGATTGGTTCTGGTAACTCAGAAATTGCCGAAATCAAAATTAATAAAATTATAGGAACTATAAATTCATAATGTGATGTTACAACAATACAATATACAATTTTGTAGAAAGTTTGTTACAACATATAACAAAGGTATATCCAAGTCAAGTTCAGAGTCAAATTTAGCTAGCAGATCTTATCAGTGTTTTGCAGTATATCCAGATAGTGAAAATAAAGGTGCATAGTTACCACACTTATTTAGTATTCACCTGAAGATGACTGCAGATACTTACCAGTTGATACGTTGTGATTTAAATACAAACTCTTATATCATTCAAAACTTAAATCTTATTTCTTCTTCTATTTACATTTTAACTCTTCTTCAAGTATGAGCTATTTCTCTAATTATTTTATAAGTTATTTTACCTATGCTACTACTCTAATAATAGTAAATTTAATACTCCTAACATTATAGTTTCCTGTTTATATTACGAAATTATTTTCTTGGCACTCAGTCATGCATTTTTTCCACCTGGCTGCTTTTTGATGATGCCTTTTCACGCACGAACAAACACGACGAAAATATTTGACACAGCAAATGTAACTTTATATGAATCGACCCTATTAAAATGTTACGTCTTCCTTCAGCGGACTTAACCGACGGAAAATGTTAAATGGTCGGAAAATAGTATGTTAAATATTTCCATTTTACTATTCCAAATTATACAAGTTATATTTAGAGTCTTAAAAGAACCGTACATTGTTTCATAATATTACACATTACCCATGTTGATGTTAGAATTAACAGACTCGAACTATAGTTATGACATGTTTGGCAACCCTCATCTGCAAACAAAATTGGTAACAAAATTCTTCTTAAATTAAGTCAGTGGCAGCTCACGCATCATGTAAATGATAGGGCGCCAGTTCTAACAAATCATTTAAAAGTATAAAATACTGTTTTTGTAATCCAGGATTTCTACATTATTGAAGTTAAAATTGTGTAAGTTGTTTATTGCATGCGTTGTAAAGTGGATTCCGTAGCTTTACATTTTTCATGATTCGAAGAATTCGTCCATTTTTACTCCAAGAGACCTGATATTTGAAATTTGGTAAGAAAAAAGACACAAAGTCTGGGCCTCCAAATTTTTTAGTCTGTTTATTATGGTTACATGTTACTAAATACCTAAATAAGTAAATGAAATTACAAATTGCACGGAAAAATTAAATAAAAAACAAATAACCTTACAAACAGTTCAAAAATTTTAAATTATTTTTTAAAAAAACACACGTACATTATAACAGGAAAAACGATACTAACCCAAACTTAGGACGAAGTCAGTTAGTTGCTTATTATACTTATTTTTTTTTTTTTTTTTTTTTTTTACGGTTCGCCGACTACGTAGGTTATCTTGAACCGGTCATCGACCACAAATGTGATCTACCGACTGGGGAGTGTGAAACGGCACCTTCATCCTACGAGATATCCGATCTCATCCGGCCTGTCCGGCGTGAATAGGATGGCTAGGTGTCGATTCATTTTACACTCTTCCCTGAGGCAAGAGCACGCCGTGTTCCCAAGCGGTCACCCGCCCAAGTACTAACCGCGCTCGACACCGCTTGACTTCGGTGATCTGCGGGAACCGGTGCTTAATATGTCGACAGGCCCTTGCCCGCTTATTCTACTTAAGATACCCAAAGTCAAAGTCCAACTTAAAGGTCGCGTCAAAAATAAATAAAAACAAAAACAAACAGCTATTCCCTTTTGAGGTTATTAAAAATCAGATGGGGCTCGAAATTAAAAACATCGTTCACGCAGGCAAGTACTGGACTTTTATTTGCCTTAGTAGTTTCCATTTTTTCGAGCAAGTCGAGTTTTTTACCTTTAGTGCATTGGTATAATAATGTTACGTTTTCAGGTTTGGAAAAACTGTGTCCCGATGTTAGTAAATGAGTGGCAAAAGCTGATTTTGTTTCTGTTATGTCAGAATCTTTATATTATTAAAGAGGTTAAGATATTCGCGTACTCTAATAGATATTTTCCTTCCTGACTGGCTGACGTACACAGTGGGACAATCATCACAAAACAACGAATATACTCCTGAACTAGACAACTGGTCAATCCTATACTTTGTTTATACTAAGTGTTTTTTAACGGTGTTAACAGTCTTAAATGCTATTGAAACGTTTAGATTTTTAAAAAATTTTGCGAGTTGTAAAGAAATATTACCAAAACAAGTGATACATCTGAATTGGTCTTAATTATAGGTTTAGCGTGAATTATGTTAAATGAATATTTGAATTTATTTACAAATTTGAAATAAATTTTGTTGATAGTACTTATTGGAAAGCCATTATTTATGCCGATCTGTTAATTATTATTATTTTTTACAGATTGTTTAAACTCCCTTTGTCTAGAGATGCTTTTAATACAGAATTATAACTATTAAAATATAACCAGATTATTATGCGATTTATAATAGTCGAGGACATTACTAGGTGATGAGGCAACAGCCGAGTCACCCGCAATGTCCGAGACTGTGTTAAGTCGCTAATAATCGAGTTGCATTCAAAGCTTTATCGTATCATTGACAACGGCGATGCGAAAATAAAAACAAGGTTTTATGTCATTTCATTTTGGCATTTCAAAAAGTCATCATTAAAATCATGCAAGAATTTGATATTCCTAACGATATATTAGCTGCAGCCAACATTATAAGGTTGAACTTGCTTCCGGACAAATCTAAAATCCATTATAAAAAAGAATACCGGCAGTTTTGTGAGTGGCGAAACAAAGTACATGTTCAAGGTGCAGAAGAAACTGGCGTATTTTGCAAAACTCTCTGAGGAATACTCTGCTTCATCCTTATGGCCGAAATATTCCATGTTACGAGCGACTTTATAACTTAAGGAAATAGTGGAAATAGACAAATACGGCGCCTTAATACGTTTCATCAAGAAGAAGAATGTTGGATATAGAGCAAAAAAATCAAAAGTATTTACAAGAAAACAAGAAGAGACGAGAAGTTTTTAATGATGAAAGTGGCTTTTTTAATTGGAATTGGAGGAGCCTGTCGACCTAATGAATTAGCGAAGATGACCACGGAAGATGTTGACGTTCTGACAAGCTGATTGTTACTATTCCCGACTCAAAAACCCACAAGAAACGTATTTTCGCTGTGATATTTGATGGCGAAGTCAATCCTGTGATTTTATTTAAAAAGTACGCAATGTTAAGGCCAGACCATCACTCACCAAAGATTGTTTGTATCATATAGAAAAGGGAAATGTACGGTACAGCCCTGCGGCATTTACTTCTTCTCTAAAATACCTCAAAAAATAGCTAAGTATCTCTCACTTGAAAATCCTAATTTGTATACTGGTCACTGCGTTAGAAGATCTTCGGCAAATTTTCTTGTTATTGCTAGAGGAGATATATTAGACCTACAAGAACTTGGTGGATGGGAATCGGCGAAGGTTGCTAGAGGGTATTTAGAAGAAAGTGTTACCAAGAAAGTTTCCATTGCTTGCAAAATTCAGTCTTCAGAGGGCATACCTAAGATCGTGGACGTTAAAGACATCAGACATCAAATTTGAAAACTGTCAAAATATTGTTTTACATGTTCATGAAAAATAGTTCTAATATTATTTGGTATCTAACGTATTATGCTTTCGTAACTAACGTATTAAATTATGGTAACTAATTTATTATAAGTAACTAAGGTGTTATGTAGGTTTTAGTACGTTTATAATGTTAATAATTATTAATAAAGATATCATATAAAAATGACTAATCTTCAATAATACGATAAAATATAATTAAACAGATCCGCATAAATAATGGGTTTCCAATAAGTATCATTAATTAAATAAGTAATTGTATTTACTTATTTAGGTCTGATGATGCCAGTTTAAGGCGAAACATGTAGCCATAATAAACATACTGAAAAATTTTGAGGCCGAGACTTTGTTTTTTTTCTTACAAAATAATTTTCATGATGTTTGGTCCACGGAAGCAAGCAGTCAGGCAACGCGCACCGCGTCTCCGAGAGTCGGGTTTGTCACTGATGTTGCAAAGATAAAGCATCACTGGGTAACTGAGATGGATTATAATTAAGGTTTTACTAAGTAATGAGTAATAACATTACTCTTCTTAATGGTAATGTAATTTGAAGTAATTTAATTACTTTTTCTGAAAAAGTAATGAGTAACGTAATGTTCCCTGTTTTATATTTAAAAGAATCATACTATATATTATATAAACCAGCTCTGATCTGTCCTATTTGGTTACTAATTTAAGGTATAATTTTGCATTTTCTTTTTCAACTAACCCATTTTCGTTCATCGGAAATTTAAGTTAATGACGAGCAAGGTAAACGCCTTTCCTTATAACGGAAATAAGGCGGCTTGGCGTTATCAATGATGGTATAGTTTTCCAATAAATGTCTATAATTGCGGGATATTGGAACAAGATTAACTCTAAACGTGGCAGCAGGATTTCGATAAAATAAGATTTTTAAACAAAGGAACGAAGAAGTAAAGTGTATTCAATTTAAAATGGAATAGTAAAGAATAATAAACCTCCATAAAACGACTGTCTTTATAAATTATAACAGCCATATTGACTAAGACCTAATTTTATACAGTCCTCTTAAAAAAATGTCAGATATGGTCGATTTATAATTTGGGCTTGACAGCAAAATTCAACTTAAGAGTATTCAACCTGCGTCATAATTTGTCATGTTAGGTTATATTAAGTTATGACCAGAGAAATCACTTTTTAACTCGAATATTACTATCAATCTTACAATATTTAATATTACTTTACTTACTATTTTATAAAGACTTAATATACATAATAATTTCAAATGCCAATGTGATAAATTTAATTTGATGCCGACTTTTTAGCTTGTATTACAAAAATACACATAGCTTATTTACAATGTATCTTGTATCAAGTTACATAAAGTATCGGTTACAAAGACAAATTTGAAAGCTAGTAATCCTCGTTAAATGTGGCTTTGACATGAGATTAGTTTACGGGATTTCCCGTGGGCATATCAAATAGTTTGATGTTGCGTTTCGAATATTTAACTAAAACGCTTTTAATTTGATCATTTGTTTTAGAGCAGTATAAACGGAATCTGTAATTTGATCGCCCAAGTATTTATCTGTAGTGGTATACAATATGTTTACCCGGAAAATACAATACTGCCCTTCAAAAAGTTAACATTATATTTAAATTTTTTTTCTAGAGTTCAATACAAATCTTTTATAAATATACAATGTCAACATCAAGCATGGTTTTCTGCCGTATTTGTTTCTCGGACACCTTTTGTTCATCATTTATATTAATGATCTTTGTGTTTATTTACATGATTATGGCGGATTGGCTCTGTTTTGCTGATGACACATCTTTTGTCAATTCGAGTGCGAATACTGATAATCCGTCAGTCTTGTCAGACTCTGTGTTGACTAGGGCGAATAGGAGTTTTCTGTTAATTCTTTGCAGCTGAATTACGAAAAGAGGCAAAGTATAATTGCTTCTACCTTTAAATTTCAACATTTAAAGAAAGCCGAATAGATAGTCGCACTATGATTCATTCGCTACGTAAGAACCGACGTGACTTTGGAGCGCGGCGTCTTTTATTGCATAAAATGATACAATATCTTGTGTCTAAAATCGATCAAAAATGGAGACAAACATTAGTTCGTCTCCAAAAACGGTTGTCACATTTTTGCACTGATCCGTCGTTCTTTAAATATTTAAATTCAAAGCTTCTACTAATACTAAATTGATAGAGGGAAGTATTGCAAGCAGCTCTGGATATTGCTGAATGACTCTCTCGTGCGTCTTATTTCTGAAATGTCTGTTATCAAAATTTACAAGTCCGGTGTTACTCAAAACGTTATATTTTGGACTCTTTTATTCCCATATAAGCTATGGCCCAATGTTATGGGGCTGTAAGCACTTTCCGATTGAAAAGAAAGAAATTTGTCTTATCGCAAATGTCCCCCCTGGGGGACATTGCCACATCTCTTTTTAAACTATACAAAAGGTTGCTTCTTCCATGGTTGTATTTATTTCAGACTCATCTTGAGCTTCATTCTGCTAGGAGTGCTCTCTCGAAGAATTCGGACAAGCACTAAAATAATATTACACCTGCGGATCAATTAGCGACGCAGTAATAAACTAAATAATCCGACATTTTTTGTAAACACCTACTTCGCCTACCATTTTACAAATACCGCTTTACACTGTAAAAAAATACTTTAAAATTACATAGAAGAAAAGGGTTTTGTATTAATTGTAAAAAATTCATTAATTAGTATCATAGCAGAGCGCTCTCGACTTTATCATCATCAGTGCTATTCGTCAATGATAACATAATGACATCCTTATCTAGGCCGAACGGCACTACGTTCACTTCATATTTTAAAATAATTTAAAATTGTAAAAAGACAATACGAAACACAACACAAACATTCTTGATTTACAAAACATGCTATCAGAAGTAAAAATAACAAACAAGTGCTCGTTATTTTTACGTATCTGATACGTATGATAACTAGTGATAAGAGAAATAATTTTACCAATATAAGACTCTGTCTCTGTTTTCTTAATTCATGATAAATCCTTTAAAATGTTGATGAACGTGATGTTAACCAACCGCCACTGAAATTAGACCTGAACTTGATGAGATGTGTTGGAAAACTGCGAGGTTGCAGGGTATAGTAACTAGTGGAGTACTAGCAATTAAACACGAATAGTTTGTGGTAAAGAAAGAAATTATTTAATAATAAAAAGAACGAACGAATTTAAATGTACGGATACAATGAAAACTTAATAAGGACTGAACCCTGCATATTCCCGTAAAAGGGACCAAAGCTGTGACCTAAAGAATCGTCACATCTGGTTTACATAAAGAGCACCCTTAATGACGTGGGCCATGTGTTTTAGTTACTGCAAAAGATCTGAATATTGAACTTTTAACAAGATGCTCTTTACTGATACTGACCTCAACCTGATTTATTGATCTCTACTGGTACTTGATCTCGGCCTATTATTCTCTAAATTCTAACCATTAATAATAAATTTTATTTATCTTACTTTGGTAGTTTAATCGAAATAAATTAAAAACTAAAAAAATAAAATTTTATAGTCCTGGAACAACAATTAAAAAATGATCTAAATTAGTTTTTTTGAACCATGGAATTAGGTAAAAATTATGACAAAGAGTTTAGAAATATTATAAATCTAATAGTGTTCACCTATTTTATACATTTTATGTAGTTTAGTCTAGTCGTCTGTGTATTAATTTAATAATAAAACTTTATTATTAAACAAAATTTATGAAATTTGCAATTTCTTCGAAAAAGGTTGCTTGTAGAACAAAACAAATTGCTGAAGAATTTTACATTAAATAGTCAGATAATAAATTATTTAAAATGTGTCGTTTTTAAAATCTTTTTATGAACACTCTCTATAAAATAGATAAACACCATAAGATTCATAATATCTTTAGACCCCCATGTCATAAATCTATTTCCATTCCTTGTTTAAAAAATAAATTTAGATGACGCTTGAAAAAAATATTTTCCTGAAACACACCCTATATTACAATATAGGTCTGCGTATAAGTGAAATTCCTTACTTTATTCGTATGGGAGCTATAAGAAGCCTAACGCACTATTGCAGGATCCTGTATAGTGTCTATTATTGTCATTTCCTTATCAATAGGTACTATTCGTTTTAATGATCATGTCCCTACATCGATACCCTTATCGATTACAATAAAAATATTATTGGTATTTATTTGGTAATAAATAATTCATTTTATAACTGATATCACTTAGGACTCTCATTAATACTGATTGTGTAGGGTCGCCTATAGGATAGTCTATTCCTAAATAAAAAACCAAGTAAAAAATTATACAATTTTATTGACATTTAAATCAAAACTTCTTGTTTGAGCCTTAGATCGCAAACAAACATATACATAAGTCGTCTTATATTATACAAATTTTTAGCAATAGGATATGTTTTAAATCAGTTTGACATTAGAAAACACATTTTAAATGGTATTTTTAACATCATAATATAATTGAACAATTTTTATTAAACATAAAAGTTATTAAAGTAGCCCTTGTCATGGTAGATAAGAATACAGAGCACTCCCAAAACACAAGGACTTTATCCTTTTGATTAATCATAATTGGATGTATGTCTCCACATACAAGTTGCGAAAGTTGTCTCTTATGTACAAAAGGGTTGTTAAGAGTTGTTGAAACCGGCTTAAAACCTAATAAAGGCCTAAGCTACCTCAAGCTTAATTTTGACTTTACGAAAATGAGTTACCAATTTGTAACAGATTAATGCTATTATTTGGCCAGCGTAATTCTTCATATTGGGTAATTTTTGTCATGGCTATTGATTTTTTATATTATTTCCTCACTTTTCGAAAAAAATATTAAAATAAAAAATAAAAAAATTATAATTATGATATTAACTTAATTTATTTTGAATATTTTTAGTGGGTAAGACCTCTTACACTCTCACCCAGTATGCCTATCTCATGCCGTAGTGGCGTATTTCAGTTTTAAGGAATTCAAAAGAACGAACAAATTGATTTCATTCAAACAGTTCTAGTTTAGAATTTTTATTTTGTTATATTTTTTTGTGATATATACGCCATTACGTCAGGAGACCGACGCTATGTCAATCCTCGCGCAGTCAACAAAGATGTTTTAATAAAAGAAAAAAAGTTGTTTCGAAAACTTGAAAATCATATAGAGTAGTCAAAAAATAAAAATGTGAAATTAAGTGAAGAATAAAGAAAGCAGTTGCCTTGGTAATTCCGCCGCTGAGCTTCTTATTTGTTTCAATTTCACCCAAAGGTGAATATTGCTTTGTATTAACAACGATCGACGCATGGGTTATGTCTTACGTCGCATGATGGACAAGGAAATAATACGCAGAGAATGTGATTGCACCAGATCGACCAGACTTCTGTTCTGTGAATTTTTGTTCGGTCAACAAGACCTCCCTATGCTTTATAATATTTTATCTACTTTCATTTAGTATATATGAATTTTACAGTTCTATAAATCGTTTTGTAAGGGCATCTATTTAGATGCCTTTACAGCACTAGTGCTGTAATGAAAAAAAACGGTTTTATTAAAATTTTGCTGTTACACTTTTTAGAAGAATGATTTATTTTTAACAATTATATCTTGATTTTTCTTGACTGAAATAATAGTTCTCAACATTGAGTAGTGAGTCGATAGTGTAGATGGTTTCTGGGAGCGTTGCTTTACGGAAAAATAACCCAAAAGGATTTTCTCAGACACCTCCTTTATTTTGTTAGCTTTGCACCAATCTTTAAACTTCTGATACTCCAACTCATACCGCACCTTGGATTTTGTCGGAACTAAACTTGAGATCGCTTCGTTTGCCGCTGCTTCTATATCAGAGGGTAAACTTCCATCAGAATCGTTCATTTTAAAAAACGCTTTTTATATTTTTGAATTTGTTTGACAAAGTTTCGACAGTAACCATGCGAAACAGTAACTATGCAAAAGGTAACATAAAAAACTTGATTAGTAAACTTAATAGCAGGTGCATTTTTACAGGTGCATTTTTATTTTTTAAAATTTCTTTTGCCAAATATTTTTATTCATAGATGAAAGTAGATAAAATTTTGTACAATATTCTTGTTATATATACATTCATATTACTACAGTCGATGTTTTATTAAACTCGGCTGAAGACCAAATTTATATTTTTTATTACTTTAATTATTATCCGAACCCCGAAAAAAGTAAACTTTAAGAAACAATATTAAAAGCTTTTGATACAGGTGATCAGACACCAAACTCGAATTCAATAATTAGGCGCATATAACTTTGATAATTAGAGAGCTAGGCCTGACATCAGAATACGAAAATGTTGTTTCTGTAGCCGTTTTGAAAATAAAATTTTCGGTATGATTGATTAAATTGAAACTATCAACAGAGATGGTACTGAAAGTAGCTATTTTCGGGACGATTTATTTCACTTTTGAGGCAATTTCTTTACTTTCGGGATGATTTTGGATAGCTATGTAGGCGGCTTAGACAATAACATGAACTATATATTTTATTATGACAGCTCTTGTCAAGTAACATTGGTATATAACCCGGTAAAATATTGACCAGTTAGAAATCTAAAATAATGCGCGTTGTATCAACAAGTTGATTGATCAGTGAAAGTACTTTTTAACTGCAAATACCAAAATATTAAATGTTCAAATCATTAGATTTATATCAAGAACATAATATAAATTGTTAATTTTTTTATTTGTGTTTTTATTATTGCTTTTTCTTAGATTATTTATTCCATTTGAAACGGTGTAAATTTAAAGCAACCATAAGATATTTTGAATAAAAGGATTATTGTAGGAAGGTAAATATCTACTATTTCATTTAAATAAACAAAGACTGTATATTTTCACAGAATTGAGTGCCCTGTACTCTATTAAGACCAAGTGGCGACAGTCATAATACTAGGTCCGGTTCTGTCAAGAGGAATCTTGCACACTGCACTACGATAATTCAAAAGCACCACCTTATCTAATCCTGCATGGATGGCAAGAGCAACCTTTTAGCGCAGACATTCTGAGATGTTATGACCTGAAAGATCAAGCTTATATCAAATTATTACAGTTCGTTACTTCATATAACAGAAAATAAAATAGGTTGCCGCGTCCTAACCTGCAGTGGTAACCTTGTTTGAAATTAGAAAATCCAATCTACGTAATTCAATATGGCGATTGTGGGCAAAAAACATTGAGTTACCCGGTAAATGCTACCAGCAATGTTATTTTTGTGGTCACGTGTACCACACTCTAAAAAATGAGTTGATCGCTCAAGGTAATTTTTTCTTGCTGGATATACATTAATAGGTATATCTAACAATAATATTTAGTTTCCCAAACGAATTTTAGCTATTACGATAACTAAATATTATTCCTAACTGTATTTTAGTATTGGTAACCAAGTTGTTATGTTGCAACCAACAGATATTAACTTGAAAAAATAATCCATACTTAAAGTGGAGTCGGAAATTTACAAGGTAAGAAATAAGAACACAAAGTCTTCCTTCATTGTTATATTATAGAAATATTTTAACCAACTTCTCTACATGTTTCGAACGCAGAAGCATTCATCCTTAGGAGAATAAATACTAGAAGAAATACCAATAGATATCAACCTAACTGAGCAACACAAATTGTAGGTTCGATGTAAAAATAAGTAGAACGGTGAGAAAACAGGTCCAAACGTTGCATTGTGAGAAAGAAAAATATGTGGGTTTGAGGCTTAAGGCACTATAAAAAATTTAAAGGTGGAATGAAAAGTTGGACATAGTTGTGTGAAAAAATTCTCGAAAGATAAAACTGAAGTGAATGGGAATAATCATTTAAGCAAAAGAAAATTGTTGGCTAGTCATTTTAGAAAATATGGAGAAGAAGTGGATGTAAGTGTGAGAAAGATGACAATTAAAAATTAAATGTGATCCTAACTAAACGTAAACCAACATAAGGTTTCCATCCAGTTAGGACCACATTTGAATAAATTTTTAATAGTCATCTTCATCACACTTACATCCACTTCTTTTCCATATTTTCTAAAATGACTGGCCAACAATTTTCTTTTGTTAAATGATCTTTCGACAGTTTTTTCACACAAATATGTCAAACTTTTCATTCTACCTTTAAGTTTTTTATAACGCCCTAACCCTCAAACCCACATACTTTTCGTTCTCACAATGCAACGTGTGAACCTGTTTTCTTATCTTTACATCAAACGTTCTACTTATTTTTACATCGAACCTACAATTATTGTGTTGCTCAGTTATGATGATATCTACTGGTTTTTCTTCTTTTATTTATTCTCTCTAAGATGAGTGAATGAATGATGATATGATGTGATGAATGATGAAAAGGCCGTTAAGTGTGACAAAGTACAATAGCTCTGTTACTATTTTTGGCTCTATAGGGTGGCTCAAGAAAGCACAACAATAATTTTTTTTTAATGAAACATCCCGCATATTATTACATTTTTGAATTATGCTTTGACTTCTACACCCATTTTATATAACACACTACATGTCTAAATTTAATTGCATTGAAGAAATTGACATTTAAAAAATGATATTTATCCCGTTTTGTCAAGTGTCTGCGCCCAAATGGTGCAGCGTAGAGAATAACGGTTTTCACGGTCCTATCTTAGTTTTTTAGTTTCTACCCAATTATACCAACGTTCGGTTTTACGGTTAAACCTATAAAACCAGTTTTACAGTTGAATTTAGACATGTAGTTTGTAGTATAAAATAGGCTTAGAATTCAAAGCATAATTCAAAAATGCAATAATATACATGGTGTTCCATTTTCAAAAATACATTTTTTCTTGTTGCGTTTTTTTGAGCCACTCTATAGAGTCTAAAAATAATTTTACGTTATAACTCAGTAACTGCCCTTTAACTTTTATAAGTTTTTTAAATTTGAAAACACAATGTTGCAGAATTTAGTAGGACGCAACTTTTCTCTAATTTAACCAAATTTATTTATATCTTATATGGTTTACGAGATCCCTGTAAAGTGCATCCTTATCTGTATCTGTATCCTGTATATCAATATTTTGTTTTATCGATATATTAATATTTTAAGATATCGATTGTATCAATATTTTGCCATGTCGATATTCAATATTAGATTTTGAACGCCGCCAAGCTTTAGTTGCTATCTCCCGCAAAACCATCAGTTAAAAGCAGTAACCTAATCTATTTCTTTTATAGGAAATTTAAAAATTTTAATTTGTCGTTGGTTTTACCACTTTAGAAAAAAGCAAAAAAAGTTTTCTCCTAATAAGAGTGCCCTCCTGCGGTCCACATAAGTTTTGACTGGTGCTTTGAATTCTCACTCTCCTCTCTAAGAGGCAACTGTTAATTTTTGACAGCTAAACGTCAAATATTTTTCCATCAATTTTCATCCGAGAGCCCTCACATTCATATTCTACAGTTTCAATTTTTTATCATTACAAATAAAAAAGTTTTATTTGACAGCTGTCAAAAATTCACAGATAAAGGTCTGGATATTTTATGCTATTTTTGCCTCTAATTGTCAAAATACTATGCCGTATTTTGTTTTCAAGAAAAATTAATCTCAAAATTTTATTTAAATTTTAACAGGTAAACGTTAAATATGTTTTCATCATATTCTAATTCCACCATAAATAAAATTAAGTTCCAAAATTTCAAATTTTTTCATTCATAATTAAAAATGGTAAACATGTAGAATTTATGCTTTAATAGTCTTTGATATAGTAGATCCTAGTTAGTTTTGTGAAATCTTATAAATTGTAGATATACACTTTTAAGAAAATTCTGCAGTTTTGCCATTTAATTACCATAGTAGATGTTTAGTTTTGGCCAAATTTCTTTACTGTATTCGATGCATTTTTACGTTAAATATAAGATGTGATGCCTAACTCGTTTCGGCCAAATTTGTAGATGTGCAGTTTTGAAAAAACGCCCCTCAATTTATCCCCTCAGAAATAGGCTTAGATTGTGACAGTCGCCTCTCCGTCTACTACCTATGATATAGCGAAGTAAGTTGGCGCTATTATAGCTACATGACTAACATTGTCGTGTTATTCTAAAGTCCTGTAGTTATTGTACCGTTTGACATGCCCTGTCTCTCGTCCTTTTTGATTTCATCTATCGTACTCACAGAAAGTTTTCTTGCAGTCAAATCGAGCGGAAACTGAAAACTTATTTGATTTTTATTAAATATAGCTGTGGCATGTTGAATATTATTTTCCTGACCTTCGTTTGATCGTTTCTCGCGTCGAGTTCTATTTTGATGATGCCTTCGCACACAGGAACCGACTACGAAAATTATCGATGACACAGCAAATGTCACAATACAAATAAACCCTATTAAAAGGCCTTTTTTGTTAGATTCGGGTGAATCTCCGTCGTTGAATTCCAAGCTGTCGCATGCAGGAATTTCTTCTAAACTTAACTTAACTAATTTTTTACCCTTTAGAACACTAGGAAAGGCACAAGTTGCATTTTTTAATAAGTTCGTTTTATTAACTCGGAAATATATTTCGGTTATATGACATAAATTACACGTCCATGGATTTTGACTTATGTTTACTTTTTTAACCGTTTCTAGAAATAGCAAAACACTTTTATTTAGTCCTTTAATTTGATTGTTGCTTATGTCTAAAGTAATAATTCCTTTAGGTAACATATCTGGCGTTATATCACTGATGTTGTTTCCTGATAAATTTAAATTTTTTATCCGATTAGGAAAAATATCGTAAGGAAGAGCTTTAATTTTCATATGTGCAACACTTAAATCCCATAGATTATACAAAGTATCCACAATAGATTTAATAGTGTCAGTATTAAGGTTATTACCACTTATCACAAGTTTTTGCAAAGATTTTGCGACATGAGAAAACGCCACAGCTTCCACCCTTGGTAATTTATTGTAGCCTATATCTAGCTCAACTAAGCTAGTAAGATTTTTTAAGGCAGTGTCAGGAATCTTAGCTATTCTATTTTTAGCTAAAGTTAGGTACTTTAGCTGTTGCTGCTTAACAAACGTATTTTCCAAGATAACTGGAAACATATTGCCATCTAGCTTAAGACTATGTAGTTTGTGAAGGTCTTGAAACTCATCGTGGTCTACGAACTGCATCTGGTTATATCCTAGATCTAGATGCATCAAATAAGGCAACAGATGGTAAATTTGGGTGTTTATTCGTTGCAGGCCACAGTGTCGACACTCCAAGGTTCTTAGCTCCTGAAACAAAGGAAACATTGTCAGATTACATAAATTTCTACTACGAGAATATGCATCTTCAAAGGTGAACACTTCTCTAACACATCAAAATATGAAGCACTCCATCTACAGAGAACTTAACATGATGATGAATATTTTTGAACTTAAATATCTCGCCACTTTCAAATCAATTTTTTTTTCAATTTTAAAAAAGCACAATGTCTGGGCCTTAACAAAAAATATATTAACGGCTTATTACTTTGTGTCTTTTTTTTCTACAAAATACTAAATACCAAGTCTCGTTAATGGAAAAATGGACGAATAAGCTATGATCAAGCAATTTTACGTTAACAGCTGCATAGGGTTCATCCGAGGGTCCGTCATATTAATTAATAATCTCTTATAGTGTAATATTAAATACTTTTAACTGAAATAAATTGAGTATTAGGAAGCCTCTTTATTTGGCGAAAAAAATACAAAACTACGGCTGTGCTTATTTTTAGTTTTGCATACTAGGTATTTCGTGTCTTCATGAAATTTTCTTTTTGAGGGTAAGACCCGTCTCCAACTTTTTTTTAATGTAAACTATGTATTTACTAAAGGGGTTAATATTTAGACCATTGAAATATTTAGATCTTATAGTCACCCAGTTGTATTTTCGTCGTGGCCTTATTGAGATATGCCATAATAACACTTTTGTGTTAAATTGATTTTTTTCTTATTAAATCGTTTTACCGATAAATAATTTTACCAGGATGTGGCACTGCAATGTCAAATACATTTTTAGTTCTATTAAAGAACAGAGTACGTAATAAAATACGTTTTTCTTTAAATAAATTTTAAGAAAAATATATATACAATACAAAACTTAGTTGACTTATTCTGACACTTGTCATTTTAAACCTAGAACTGTCAATTTAGGACGGTTTTAAATTTAGATCCCTTTAGTGAATACGGCTGTATAATTTTTAGAGGAACTTAGGCAACGACTGTCGTGTATACACGAAATTAACCATATAACCCCGGATATGGTACATAATGTCGTTTACTTTAGATTAGAAAAAAATTAGAAAAAAATGGGCAACATTTCCAACAAATTTTACAATAAAATAAATTACTACTATAAATTGTTTTGCAAAGACATCTTCGATATTTATTTATAATAATGACTGGTGAAATAGCTGATAAAATGAGTTTTTTGCAAATAAGTCTTGGTGCGTTAGAAATTGCGATAGGGTTGTAATTAAAACAAATGTTCGATTTTTAATTTTGCATCCAACGATATAATAATATACAGAGGTTCCAATTTGAAATAAGAAAAATAAATTACTTCAAAGTTTGCAAAATTTGACACTAATGTTCGTTTATATAATTTTATTAACAAGGCATTATTTTTATTTTTTATAAATTTAAAACCAATGGTGCAAAACTGATTTTTCTGAGTTTTAATTTTTTTTTCACGTATAATACTGAACCGATTTCATTAAAATTTTAGGGGTATAAATGCAACTGTAAAAGGCATCAAAATAAGTTAAAATATATATAGCATGTTTTCTAAAAAAATAGACCCCTATGCAGTCACACTTTTTTGAAACACCCTGTATAAACAAAAATATTTTCCTGAAATGCGCCTTAGAATACAGGTAAAGTTTGCAAATGATCCAAATCCTAACTTAATTAATAAGTGAGCTATAATAGAAGCCGGGAGGTGAGGTACACGACCCTGTATACAGGGTGGTCATTTAAGTGTGCAACATATGGGAAATTTTTTTATTACCGATTTCTCAGAAAATTTTATTCTTGATAAAAGTGGGTGCATCTTCGATTATCATATTAGGTGTACTTGGAATGGATGCAAGTCAAGCGGTGTACAGGGTAGGGCAAAAAATATAAAACTTCTACAAGAATAAAGTACCCCTATTTTAGAAAATTCAGCAAAATGTTATTAAGAAAAGATATTTAGAATTAAAAGTTATGGATAGGTTTAAAAACGTGACTTCCTAAAATAAAAAACCATTTTTTTTTTGAAAATATTTCCCAAACATTTTTTTTATATTCACCCTAAAGAGCTTCATCAAATAAACAAAATTAAATCAATTGCACATATCTTTGTTTAAATTCAAGCATATTTGTAAAATTAACTCAGTTTTTAAATTTATTAAGGAATCACAATCTTCATGTTTGTTGCAAGGATATTAAACACAACTTTAAAATACCCTAAAAATTATTTTTAACAAGATAAAACATTAGTAAACCTATCCATAACTTTTAATTCTAAACATCTTTTCTTAATAACATTTTGCTGAATTTTCTGAAATAGGGGTACTTTATTCTTGTAGAAGTTTAATATTTTTTGCCCTACCCTGTACACCGTTTAACTTGCATCCATTCCAAGTACACCTAATGTGATTATCGAAGATGCACCAACTTTTATCAAGAATAAAATTTTCTGAGAAATCGGTAATAAAAAAATTTCCCATATGTTGCACACTTAAATGACTGTATAATTACAAAACGCAGTTTACAAAATATTTAGCTAGTTTTAATAAAGTTACAATTTATAGATATAGTGGAGGCTATATGGCGAACGGTATTCTCCGAGGGGTAAACCACTGGGGTATTTTATTGTACAAGCTGGGGGTATTTTTGGGTATTTATGGGTATTTTTGAGTATTTTTGGGTATTTTTGGGTATTTTTTAGGTATTTTTAGGCATTAATTGGTACTTTCAAGTGTGTTTCCTAATAAAAAGTAACGGATCCAGCAATTTTTAAAATTTAATGGCGATTGCGCGCATGCTCGGCATAACACCGCGAAATGGCCTTGGCGTAACACGTGGATATAGGGAGCTTTCAATCGCCGTATCACAATTATGGAACCGCGGCAACCGCGCAATTCCGCTGCTCACGCATGCGCACAACGGCACATTTGTAGAGAGCGACAAAGAGAGATATATCAGTCCACACCGTAATGTTTGCGGAACAATAATTCCGGCCCGACTAGCAATAGAAGTATTACATATATTACATTAAGTTAAATACTCGGTTAAATATTTGTATTTTTAGAGTTAATCATAATTTAAATCATTAAAATTTATATTTTTTTTTAGTTAGTAGGTACCGAGGTAGGTATGTTTAATTAGTACGTACCGAGGTACCTAATGTTTTATACCTATTTTATTTAGCCAATACGAAATACCCACAAAACTGTCCTATTTTTAGTATGTATTCCTGTCATGCTAAAGTTAGGCAGTTAAGTTTATTTTTTATTTTTAGCAAATTTCTGAAGCTAAATGTTTTTAAGAAATAAATGCTGGTCTTTAAAATAAATAGTGTATCTTTATTAAAATGAAATAAATAATACGCAAGGTCATTAGCGAAAGTTATTTTTTACTGAGGTATTTTTAGCTATTTTCGGGTATTCTTAAGTATTTTTGGGTATTTTTGGGTATTGTACAAATTTAAGCCAGTGGTTTACCCCTCGGTATTCTCTATCTGAATCGTGCGTGTTATTATCATAAACATTTAAATACTATTATATTGAGTTTACCCCTAGTCGGGTAAAGCTTCAACATAATAAGCTGAATATAGATACATAGTAGTGACATTATACAAAATTGTTCGAATAAAAGCTGACGGTGATCCATAATATCCTACATTGGCCAAAGGTCTTACTGCTATTTTCTGCCGCCTCGACATCTGTAAAGCATTTAATGGATTTTCCCACAGTTTATAGCATGTTCCCCAGGCAATATACGAAAGAAAAAGCAAAAAATAACAACAATTTGCTTTATATAAGATAATATAATTATTATACCCACTGAACACACTTTATGAAAATCATATGGCAATAACATTAGAACACTAACGTTTTTTTACACAACATTTAATTTTGTAAAAAAAAAGTTAATAATTTCAACATTATTTTTTACAACCTATTAATAACAACTGTTGGGTCGAATATATTATTTTTAGAGGTATTTGTGCAATGTTTTATTTCCCAACGATATAATTATATTACTACTTATAACGTTACTTAAATCAACATGTTTTTCATTTGCACAAAATGTATTTTTAAATTTGGCGCCCGATTTAAACTACCTCGTGTTGACTTCGCTTATGTTCGGAACTGGTCGCAACCACCCCGCCCACGAGCAGCCTCCGGCTCCCGGCCCAGCGTCCATTCTACTACCTTTTTCGTTGTCTTATTCTTGTGGTCTTTCTTAGTTTTGTTTTGCGATTCTTAAGTAAAAATTAGTGGTGGTGTGTTTTGTGATATGTGCCTCTTTTATGTTTGATGTGTAGGTAAGTTTTCAAATTTCTTTTTGTATATTAATAACTATTTGCCGTCGGAATATCTACAGAAACTGGCCGAAAAACGATGTGTCACCAATGGCCAATATCGCCATGTTTAATTTTGACTTATTTTTGTAGGCTTTCGCAAATTTTAAAACCGAAAAGATATGTTTAGCACCTAAATTTTATGTTTTTAAAATAAAAATATGTAATAAAAGAAGAAAATAATGTTTAAAAAAAAATATCACCCCTTTTTAACCAGATTTAACACCTAACCTTGCTGGTAAGATGATGACCGCGGCTATCCTACCGTTTTGTTTTAAAATAAAAGGTCATCAAATTTAAAGTAAAAATAGGTATTTAGTCAATGGTCAACTATCGTAAGAATATTGAAACTTTATTTTGGGATTAGGCGAGGGATTAGGATTTTTATGACAGAAAATTTGTTATCTTAGAAGATTTGGCTTCATCTTTATATAAAAAACTCACCAGTTGGTTACTTTTATTACTAGTGGCTTGTGTTGCAGGCTTATAACAATTTTTTTTTTAAGTACATATTTATGCAAACTTATAAAAAAACAAATGCATCTTCTAAATAATAATCCCGAGGGTAATCCAATTTTTGTTCATTTTTTTTTTTAGTTTCACAAAGACCTGTCATTCAAATGCAAAAGCTGAATGCCGTCCTGTACCATCGAGATAGAATAAACAAGGAGGAGACACACGTGACTAAAAGTGACCCTACCTGCGACCTTTAAAGCTTGATCTTTCTGTCATTCATGTAGTCAGCTGTTCGATCAATCATAATCGAGGTAGTTTTAGATTTTATGAGAAGGTTTTCAATTTTTGTGTAAAACTATTGCTACTGTGTGATAGATATTAATTATTTCTTGTGCCGTGCAAAGTTGTTCCAGCAGAAAAGCGGTGAATAAAGAAGAAAACGGCGAAAATTACGTTTCATAGGTTAGTATAAATCATATACTTCATCTGACTTTAGCATAGACAAAACGATAATGGAGTATGTTCGATATGCTAATGCCCGATTAAAAAAATTAAATGTATAAAAATAAAAAAAATGAAATAAAAACAGTTGTGTTATTGGCTTGTTTTCCCTAAAACCCAATTTTTATCGACAAAAAAAGATCGCTGTGAATATATGTTGATGCTAATAGAACTATATATGGTTTTTGGATTCCAATTGTATCAAATTGGAGTTGATTTCAGATGTCGTTTACGATTGCACATTTGTATCTTCAGGGATTTGAACCTTTTAAGATTAGAACACTGGAAAACAAGCTGAATATTGAACTTGTTTGTATCGGACTATGGATAGAACTCTAATTCATATACCTAAGTCTCGGGATGCATTTAGTGTTTCAATCTCAAAACGTCAAGATCCCAGAAGATGCTTCAAACAATCGTAGGCGAAAGGTAATCGGAAATTTGGTACGATTTGAGCCCATAAACCATTATAAGAATACGTTTATAAAGTAATACCAAAATATTATAATTCAAGAATATTCTAATAGGTAAAAAGTTGAAAATATAGAATATCTAATGATAAAATACCATTATAAATAAGATAAAATATAGTGCTTTATCACAAATTTTAAACGTTAAAATAATGTTAAACGTTTTTGTCCGCAACGTTCTACATTAGAATTAAGTAAATATAAAGATATTTTATGTATAAATGATAATACAAAAACAACGTTAAAATATCTTATGTTTTTTACCACAATGTTATTTATCGGCCGATTAAATGTTATTTTCATATTGATAAACATGTGATTCGCCTAGTCAACGTTTTTTAATACCATATTAATCTAACATGGTTTTAATGTTATTTGGTTGACTGGGTAATTTTCTTAAAATAAAGTCAAAGTCAAAATATGCTTTAATAACAACAATAATAATAAATGTCTTTATTAAAGAGAACACAAAATATATAATTATACAAATTAGGTGGCGCTACTCGCAACTTGCGCTGTTATGTAGAACCACCAAATAACAATAAATGTTATTATTAACAAGGCTTTTAGAAATTTTAACTTAAGTGCAAAAATTAATACAGAAACATTAAATAACTTACAGATTTTTAATTCAAGGTCTGGGGAGATTTGCCACGAAAATGTTATGCGAAAACTATTTGAATATAGAATTAAATTGGCGACAACGATGTAAGGGACATTATAGTAGGCTGTTGTTAGTGTTGCATAAGTATATTACTTTAATATGGCCATGATGAGTAAAATGTTTCAATATGAAAAGCAAGAAAAATACTTTCAATGCCAAATTTTTTAATTTCCCTGTAGTATAGTAAAATATTATTTAGTAAAGTAGATAATATTCAACCCATATCACACAATTTTATAGTACTAGAAGAACGAGAAAAAAAGCAATGCACTTCCGGCGGCCAAATTACACTGGAAATTTCCCTAGTGTTAATTTAACTCGAAATTTTACACGAAAATTTTCAAAAATTGATAAGTGGAAATTGCATCCGTTTTGAAAATTGCATCTGGAAATATCCCGGGGATAATTGAAATATCGTTGTCAACTGAATCTGATGGTTGCAACACTGCAGTACTTCTGACATGGAAATTCAACGTCCATCAGAGTTTTTGTAATTTCATCAGCCCCAAACGACAGCTATGACCAGCAAGTTTATAAATCAGAAACATGTACATTTTATAGCAATTGTAGTTTTCAGAAGCAGGACTAAGTTTAAGTTTTATTTTACTATTAGCAGTAGAAAAAATATTAATTTTTAATAAAGTATGGTGTTATTTAAATAAATATATCAAAATCAACTTTTTAGCAACTACCTAAATAAACTTTTATCAGCTCGGGAAATTTCCGATCAAAACATAACACGTGCATAAAATATTTCCTGATGGAAATTTTTGTAAATTTAGTCTTTAGCCAATATTTAAAAAAAAAGCATTCGTGCATTGCACCAAAGAAAAAATCCCTTACCCTGCGGGTTCGCGATTTTTCAGGTGTAATACACTCATGCTTTTGTTAAAAAATTGGGTTCAGACAAAATTTTCAAAAATTTCCGGAAATATTTCATGCACTAGTTATATTTCTACTGGAAATTTCACTCATATGTAAAAATGCCCATAAGGGGTGTGAAAATACAAAAAAATTAATAAGTGATAATTCCACTGCTATGACATAATCCCCATGCATTCCAGGACCAACTTCAACGACTTTTATGGAGAAGAAAAATAAATACATTATACCATTAATTACGATAAACAATTTCTACTAAATTTATTTTTTGTATTCGTGAAATTTCCTGGTGGTAAAAAATTAACGAAATTTTTTTTATTTTGGCGTGTTTTCTTTGCAAATTTCACTCGTCCTTCGGACTCGTGAAATTATAATAAACACGCAATCGTTAAAATTATCGGTAATATTTATACCACTTATGGAATTACCCCCGGAATGACTGATTATGAATGAATATTTATTTGTAAAGATAAAAAGACATATTCTTTGGTTCCTACAACTAACGTAATTTTATTCTTATTCGTGAATAACAATGTTATTTCAAATGTTTTTCATTCCTAATAAAAATATTAAATCTTGATCTTATATTTTACTAGGTGGGAAAGTTTCTTACCGACTCTTCCTCGAGTAGGGCTCAGTTTCCCAATAGGCCCGGCAGGCCGATATTCAAATTCCTTTGAAAAAATTGTATTATTAGCAAAAAAGTAAAGTGCATAGTGCAAACAGTGTATAACATTATATGCATTGTGTAGTTAGTACAAAGAGAATTTAGACACTAAACACAAGACATTAAAAACACCATTATTAGCTTGCCTTTTTGCTATAATATTTATTGATTTAATTATATTCATGATAAAGAAACTACGCATCTAGAAAAGTCCAAAAATATTCACTAAAATCTTCAAATAAGCATATGAAATAAAATATTTAAACTAAAATAAATAAAATCGTATCTGTTTATTTTATTTATTTTATTGAACATAGACTGACACTGAAAACGAAAATTATTCTTTCTAAAATTTTAAAACCACTTAAATTTAGTAAATGAAATTAAGTCGGTACGTTTTCTTACTAAAGCGTAAAGGCCTTTTTACGTTGGATGCAACTTGCAAGTGCAAGTCCAAGTCAATGTTAGTTTTAAATAAGAAAACTTGCATCAGCTGATTAAAAATGACATTTTTAATCAGCTGATGAAAGTTTTCCCATTGAAAACGACCACTTGCACTTTGCAACTTGCATCCAATGTAAAAAGGCCTTTAGCAGCATTTTATATTTGTAATTTTTTCAACGTTATGTACAGGTTTTTTTCATTAAGGATTATTGATGGATGATTGAATTAGATATAAGATCACTTAATATGTGTAAAAATAAACATTTCAAGAAATAAAATAGCTTTAATTGTCCAGCAGTACTTAAGATACTATTTATAAGACAATCTACTTAGCCTTGTTATCCTATAACTATAAATAATTGTGTATTTTATTTTTAAATACCCAGTATTATATTCTTAATTTCATTTTTATTTATAAAAAATAAATCAAATTTTTTAGACAATGAATAGTAACTTGTGCACATGCTGTGTATTGGGGATTTGTATAGAATGTTTGTGTTTGGGGTATGCAAGTAAAATAAATTGTTCTTTGGTCGTAGATGTATGCTCGGAGCATAGAATTTAATTTGACTGAGTAGATATGATGAGTCAATTTTATTATTACATAATTTATGTATTGTGTGAATTTGGTGATATTTATGTCGATCTTCAATAGTATTTATTTTGAACCTGGCAAGTAAAATTGTGCCCTTGGAAGATAGATGTTATCCACTTTGTATGCTAAGTACTTTAATAGTCTATGCTGCACAGACTCTAGTTCCATCTTGTACTTCGCGTAGTAGGGGGTCCACATAACAGAGCTGTACTCAAGTTTGGACCTTACATAGGTAAAATATAGAGTTTTATTGGTTTCAACGTTTGCAAATACGAAATATAAATTCTAGCATCCTTATGGCAGAGTTACAAATAATTTCAATATGTTGTGCAAATGACAGTGTTGTATCAAACATCACTCCCAAGTCTTTATAGCTATTGCAACGTTCCACTTAGGGTTGCCAGATTTCAAAAATTGAAAAGCGACAGGTGGCCACTTTTTGTTATTAAAAAATTGTTTAGTATTATATTAGTAGGTATATTAAAATAATTATAGGATTTAAAAAAAAAAAAGGTCGCGCCCCCTGTTTTCGATTGATCTACCTAGAGGTTAGCTTACGCTATGGCGGTGTGGCTTTTATATTTCTTCCTCCTCCTATTTTCTAAATTTCTAAAAAAAAAGGTCGCCCTCTATGAATTTCTGTTTATATTTTTAGGCAGCTATGCAGTAGGCATCCGTCATGTTATTTACCGAAAAAGCGGGAGTTTTGTTTAAGTGCGCGGGAGGCGGGAGGTTAAGTAAAAAAGTAATTCGGGAGGGTTGGCAACCCTTGTTCCACTATATTTCCATTTTTACACTGATATTCAATATTTCAGGCAAATACATCCAAAATTGATTTTGTTCAGGAGAAGCAAAAAGCTATTACAGAAAAATTAATTGCGAAAAAACATGCATATAGAAGAAACAACCAGAGAACTCGTTTTTCGACAATTGACATCCAGATACATGACATCGACCAGCTGATCAGGACCTTCAAAATTTTCCCAGATGTTGACAGATATGTATTCAGGCAGTCATCAGTTGGCGATGTTTTATTTAACGTATTTTTAAACGATGTTTAGATCGGTTTTAGTGTGAGGCTTTGTAATTTTGGACATTAAATTGAACGTTTTTTTTTAGTATTTGATTGTTGAAGCTGTATAGCACAGCACATAGTTTGCCATTGCGAGTCACTAGAAGAAGCAACGAATACTCAAGCAACCAAAACTGGAAGCAGAGGACATCCTGACCATCTCCCCAGTTGACCTGCATAAACTGGTGCAAGGGATTACCGAGTGGGTGTGAAAAATCAAACAGGGTGAGCACAATGGGCCAAATCTGACCTAAGCGCATCCGGCGTATGGAATTGTTGTTTGACTGTTAATAAAATTGTTGAATTTTTATGGCTTATGACGGATTTTTAAGTCCAAAATGTGTTATTAATACTAGGTGTGATATGTCGTTAAATTATATGCATGAGGAAAATTTAAAATTATTAAAATAAAGTTTTTCTACAAATTAAGAAAACAAAGTTAATGATGGTTTTTAAAAAACCAAACGTCGAATTAAAAATATGATTGCTACAACATTTAAAGGAAACACAATGGTAATGAGAAATGTAAACTTTATTTTAATATATCAAACGAGATCGCGAAAATTCGGTTTTGCCCAAATATCATCGCAAAAATTTTTAAATTTGAAAACATAACGCTGCAGAATTTAGTGGGATGATATTTTTTTCTAATTTAACCATCTCTGTATCTTTAATGGGTTACAAACAAAATCGCGTATCTAGGACATCCTGTATATTCCTGTTAAACATACTTTTTTGTTATTAAATAAAATAAATAAATAATCTTTATTCAGAAGTTTCATACATTAGGTTTAATATAAAATATTTAAAAAAATGGAACCTACTTCAACTTCTGAAAAGGTGAAGTTCATCCTCTATTGTTTTGTATTCAACATGGAATATTTTTCATATCTAGATTCGGGAATTAATAGAAAAACGGTGTATTTTAATTAAAACGCATTTTATTTGCTCACGGTCAAAAATACACTGAATAAAATATTAACAACTACACAGCAGGTACACGGCGATAACGCGTACTCTATTTTTTATATACATTCCCCGAATATTAATAAGCAAGTTTCAGGTTTTAACATTTGGCTATTATTTTGATGCATTTGCAAAATAATATTTCTTAATATACTACATTTACTATTGTAAAGGTTGGTTAACACTTACCCGTCGACTTAACCTTTACCTTAAACTAAAGATGAAAACATGAAAACGTGCATTGATGCACCCAAATAAGATACCACTCACTAAGAATAAACATTTTATAAACAATGCTCTATATCTGAGTACATCAGTGCACGGTTCCCTCAAATTAAACAAAAGATAAAGGGTTAACTTAACGTAACAGATCTGCTAAGTAAACAAAGAAAAAAACTATAATTTCAAAAATGAAAAATCTACCATTTAACAAAAATTGACAAAAATAAAAACAATATCCTAGGTATTTTCTATTATTTAAGTTATCATCATTATTATATATTATCATTATTTATATTATCATTATTTTGTAAACCCGAATATAATTTAAATCTTGCCGGTACGAAATTGTAAATTGCAGATATATTATAAGTAAAGCTCCTCCGAAATAAAGTAGTTTTCTGATGTAATGGTGTTTTCCTACGACCACCTATATAAAAAAAAAAGCATGGTTAACTTGGCTCGAAAGCGCCGAATATCACACGCGTGTTGAAAGAAAATATTTCAACTCTAGAGTGGAAATACAAGGCACACTATTTAATTTAGGCATATGATGCCAATTTGACAGACCACACCTATTTATTAAAAAGAACAAATTTTAGAAAGCAGTTTAGTTTATTTATTACGTATTTGTCGAGTGATTCAGAATTAGAGTGTGAAAATACGCCATCTGAAATTAGAAAAAAGTTAAGAATATACTGGAAAATTTATTACCAGTCAAAACAAGAAAATGTTTATGGGTCGCCATAGCCTAGAGACTAGAGCCATGACCTACGAATCGAAAGATCACAGGTTCAAATCCCATCAGGAGCACTTGACTTTTTTTTATGAAAACATTAAATAATTTATAGAATTATTTTGAATTGAAATCTTCCTTGTTGGGTGAATTTTTTAAATTTATTCTTAATGCATCTTCAATTGATTAAATAAAAAAAATCATTCAAGAAGGAAGATTTCAATTCAAAATAATTTTATAATTTATTTAATGTTTTTATAAAAAAAGTCAAGTACTCCTGATGGAATTTGAACCTGTGACCTTTCGATCTATTAAATTGGCATCATATGTTTAAATTAAATAGTGTGCCTTGTATTTCCACTTTAGAGTTGAAATATTTTTTTTCAGCTCTAGAGTTGAAATATTTTTTTCACAAATCAAAGGTTTTTTTAATAATTCTTTGTGGTCGTAGGAAAAATAGTGTACATTACTCGTGTGAAAGTAATTATTCTAAAACTCGGAGAATTTCCGCACTCGGCTGACGCCTCGTGCTAAATATCTTCTCGTTTGAAAAGTATCCTTTTCATCACTTGTTATGTAATATACTATATCGTGACTTTGTATATTAGGTTTATATTATGTGCATTAGCTCTAAATATAATTACTGGAATTTTTCAAGCATATTTTTTTAGCACAACATTATGACCAAACTTTAAGGTTTTAACATAACATCATTTCATCATTTGCAGGAAGTCATACCAGAACCGAGGAACTTCATGCTCTAAGATTAATCTATCAGAGCCAACGTTGTTAAACAAATAACTTTTATAAAGTTTTACATAAGTAACATATACCAATAAGTAAGCCACTATAAGAAAGTTTTTAGTTATAAAGTTTTAATGAAAGGTTTCATTTTAGCAATTTCGCTAGTAGGCACTTTAAAATCTATAACTCAGCAAATATGTAGAATATTTAGAAATTAGAAAAGTATATTAAAATTTTGGTTTAGTTTGAAATATTTTAGGTTATAAAAATCCTTGATGAGATTGTTAATTAAAATGTGATGGATCGGATGACCAAATAAGAAGGGACGCCGGCCATATCTCAGGAATCATTTCACTGAGAAAAGCTTCAGCAAGAAATTCTTTGCTAAGATTATTTTGGCTGTAATATTAAATTTTTAACCTACGATAGCAAAATGAATTTCTTATTGTAAAAGAAACAATTTACCTGAAAACTCTTTATACCCGTTACAAAAATCTTTGCTATTATAGAAAACTTACATTATGATAACAGCTAAGTAAGTCTTTCTAAAAAATTATTTTCTAGGACTACAATTTGCTTTGCTGAGGAAGTAATGCAGTTTGCTGCTTTTGAAAAAAATCTTTATAAAGAAATCTTTTCTAGCGCTCTAAAGAGTTTTTAAAGGGGTGGCAAAATTTTTTGTTGGAATTGGGAAATTCGTAACTGTTCGGTTCGAATCGGATTATTTCGTGGTGACGAATTCAGTCTGATTGGGTCAATTTTTATATTACGCACCAGTCGTTCCGTTCTTGTCTCCGGATCTTCATGTCTTTAGGTCTTCATTTTATTTAAGATATTTAGATGCTCGTTCCTTCATAAAGTAAAATGGTCGCATCGGTGGCTGTTGTTGGTGATCATTACGACTCGACATTTGTCTCATTTTTTCCAATAAAACTTGTCTTGGCTCAAAAATGTTTCCAGTGTGCAGTGCTTTATTGGATTGTGACATCAGACAGTGTAGATTTTTAATATCAGTGTTAAAAGACCAAAGTTATTTTAGTTTTATGTTAATTTTTTTATGTTATGTGTTTGTTTATTTAATAATAATTTTTGTGTGAGTCAAGTTTTAGAGAAAAGAAAAATAGTAATTCTTTAGCAAATGCCATTCATAATAAAAGTCCTCAAACTAAAAGACAACTTACCAAAATTTTAAACACTGTATGTTTTTTAAAAGAAGATTTTCAGAAATATCGCAAAAGTAAAATACTTTCTTTTTCTAAAAAAAAAACAATGTAATTATTATTTTACCTAATATTCAGGCTAGATGCAGAAACATGTTTTTTCGGCATTCCCTTTTGGATATTTGTTTAAATTTAAAGTGAACAGATATTTTTAATAAGATATGTTTTAACCACTCAAAGAAGAAAACAGTAAAATATTATTGTTTTTTTAAGCAGCTAAAACTGAAACTATTTTTAGGTTATAAAGTGTTGTTTTCTGTTGTATTAAATAATAAAGAGAAAAATAATTTTTTTTTAGTTTCAAATCGTTGATAACCTATTCAGACGTGGGGAGTTACATAAAGTAAAATATGATGGAGTTACCTGAAAAATAAGCTTTATACTATGTTAAATTTTTGATATAGCATGGAACATATTATTTTTAATAACACAATTTTAAATGAATCAAAATTTTTTGAAACTTCCGTACCCAAAGTGAAAAAACTTGGTTTATATAAATGTGTTATTAGGCATAATAAGTTTTCTAGAGTATATTAAAAATTCAACAAAATATACGGCTTATTTTTTGGGCCACCCCATATATTATAGCAAATAAGTGGTGCTGTCATAATAAACCACTTTACTATTATAGCAATGCAAAGTTGCTACCTTAGCTAAAAAGAGTATCTGAAGTAAGTAGGTACATTCTGACCCAGCAAAGTAACTTTCTTGAAATAAATAAAAAAATCTTTCCAATATAGTAAAATGTTATGCTGATATTGAAAAAAAAATTCTTGTTTCGAGAACAATGCGGATGGCGTAGAAAAGTATCTTTACTGTTCTAGCAAAGTCTCTTTATAGCCGATGGTCAGTTACTTTGCTAATACAACATTTTTGTTTACTTGACCTAAGTGATCATTCTTTATAAAGTGACTTTATTACGACAGCAAAGAAATTACAGCCAAATGGATTTTACTGTCTCAGGTAGTTTTTCTTTTGTCCCCTATGTTAGCATTCTTCTTTATAAGCGGTATAAAGATTTTTATAAGGACAGCAAGAATCTTCTCTCAGTGTTGTCACAGCTTTTTGAAATATAAAATTAACATTACAAAATCGACCAAGAGAAATCGCTGAAAACCATTTTTCAGTTCCTAAATTTACTGCTAGCGGAAGTTCAACCTATGACTAAGAAGATTTTTATCGATAATATGTCAAATAAAGTTATAATAAAAATTTAGTGTTTTATTCTTTAGAATATACGGTATACTTTTGCTTTAATATACAGGGTGCTACAAATTCGTTTGCGTACAAGGGGATGTCGAAAACGGGAAGAACTACGAAGATTAAGGCAAAGTTGCGTATTTATGAGCTTAATAATTTGGTAAAAGAAAATTGTAAATATTCCGAATGCTTTCGGAGATATCCGGAAAAAAACAAAATTTCTATTTTTAGTTTTTAATTTTTTGCGCCTTCATTTTTGACTTGGAAAACAAAACAAAAAACACTTTCTCATAGCCGTTCTTTATGTTTGACGAGATGGCGTTATTAGTTTTAAAATTCAACGTTTCGTTCTTTAAATACCAATTTCAAATAAATTTTTTTAAATGCGGACCTGAAATTTTAAAAACATTTTTAGGGACTTTGGAAATTGAATACAATTTTTAAAATTTTGTCATCAAAGATAACATTATTTCAATATATTCTTTCTTTACTGTTACGCCTTGGCAATTATTTTTAGGATAACGGCGCTTGGGCCGTTTTATTTCAATAAGAGTTACCGTAACAATACTCTAGGACGTAAGCTAGTTTCTAAGACATGAGAAGTAATTCTATTTTTTATTACTATATTATTTATTTTACGCACAGTGATACATATTGTAAATCATTTTTACCCTTTTTAAACAATAACATTACCGTTTCGGCAACCAGATGCATGCTTTTCAGGCGGCTGATTAATACCTATCGGTTCTTTTTCATAAGAAAATCAAGTATGTATGGATATACGGAGGTTGTCGGTTCGAATCCGGCTCGAGAAAATACTTTTTCTGAATTTCAAATTAGGTGTTTATACACAAGAACTTTCCATCTTATTTATTTTATTAATATAACATCTCAAGTCCTATGGTTTTTGCCTTAGACCTAGACTGTAATACAGAAAAAAATTAATGATCCCGAGTAAAGAAAAGGTAACTGGAGTGTTAGTCTAGTTATGTTACTGTAATGGGCTTAAGTTTGCTTCAAAAACAATTTCAAATTTCTTTTACTGTTTATACGGTCTGATACCGCCAGTTTCTGGCGCAACATATAACAAAAATAAGTACACAGAAAAATATTTGAGGCCGAGACTATTGAGTTTTTCTCTTACTAAATATCAAATATCAGGACTTCTTGAGTAAAAATGGACGGATATTTCAAAATCAGAAATCTTTTTTTTTTGTTTAGGCTCTAAATGTTCGGGACCGTAATGACATAAAAAGATAACTTGAAAAAATGTGTTAATAAATGACAAAACGTTAAAATTTTAAATAATTGTATTAAATTTGTAAAGCTTAGAAGTCTCTAAAACTGTATTTAAAATTCCAGGTCGGGTTTTAAACAAATTGACTTGAGGTTAGTATTTAAAGAACGAAACGCTTAACTTCAAAACTAATAACGCCATCTTGTAGAACATAAAAGACTGCTATAAAAAAGTGTTTTTTGTTAAAAATGAAGGCGCAAAAATTTCAAAACCAAAACTAAAAATTTTTTTTTTTCGGATATCTCCGAAGGTATTCGGAATGTTTACAATTTTCTTTTACCAAATTATTAAGCTCCAAAATAAGCAACTTTGCCTCAATTTAACCATCCTCGTATCTCTTACCGTTTTCGAGATCTCTTTGTACGCACACGAATTTGTAGCACCCTGTATATATTTTACTGCATTTTTGAATTGTACCAATAAATTATATTTACTAAAGGGTTTTAAAATTAAAACTATTATAAATTTACAATTCTGGGTTTAACATGAGAAGTGTCAGAATAAGTCAACTAAGTTTTGCATGATATAAATTATATAGAAAAAAGTATTTTAGTGCGTACAGTGTACACCCTGTAAATACAATTTTAGTACGTCAGATTTTTTTTAGCCACTTTGTAAAATTAAAAATAGTTTTAGAATATGCAGTTTTTAATTTCAAAACTCATGCTATTTTATATTTTTGGTAAATTCTCCGTTAAAGATGTAATCTTTTATCCCCGCTTCGTTGGCGAACTCGGTATATATTCTTCAAATATGAACTTCTCCAAAGGCCTTTTTACATTAAATGCAAGTTACAAGAGCAAGTAGAAAACTACCATTAATTTGAATTTGCAGTTGCAACTTGCATCTGACATAAAAAGGCCTTAAGGTGGAAACTACCTGACTATTTGTTACATTATTCTATTGTTTCATATTTAGGGTTTCATATAAGCAACGGCGAAAAGCGGTTTTATTCCAAGCTGTAAATTATGAAGCTACTGGCGGCCGGACAATAGATAGCGGTACTAGAATATTTAATAGTAACGCATGTGAGAAATTTGTTTTAATTCTTGTTACAGCGGTTACGATGAATTTTCAGGGCGATATTTTAAAATTTGCCAAAAAATGGATATAACCTTTGAATAAGTAAAAATTTTAACTACTTAAGGAAAAACCTTGACAAAATTTGTTTTTATTAGTTAACCCAAACAATATTACTGTCCTTTTAAAAGACCGGTAAGAATATATACATCTTAAAATTACTTTTTCTACTTCCATATGTATATATGGATTTCTTTACACTTAAGTGACAAAAAGTAGGCTATTTCATAATATTCATATTTTTACTATTCAGTGCTGCACAGTGTTGCGACCTAAATAATTTTGAAAGAAAAATTCCACGAATGCACATAATACTGAAAAAGTTCCCATAAGAAAAATGCAATTTTCGCAAAATTACAGCGAATATTTCCCTCATATGTTAAAGTTCCCATAAGAGAAATGCAATTTTCGCAAAATTACAGCGAAAACAGCACTGCGAGAAATCGAAAATTGCATCGCAAGTTTATATTGTTGACGAAACGTTAAAGCGGGATTTTATTGTTAAAAACGTCAAAAAATGTAATATTCTGACAATTAACGTCATCTTATTGAGTGACAGCAGACAAAAAAGTCAATGTCAACGAATGTTTTCCTTTCATTTTGTCAAGAATTGTTAATAACTATCTCTTTGCATTGGGATAACCCGTGGCAACGTAAATTTTGTTTTTTTTGTAAACAACGCTATTGAACTTTTCCGTAGATGTAATTTTACTACAAAAATGTCTCGTTTTGGCGAAGAATCTATTCTCGAAATAGAGGAGAAAATAACAGAAGCCATTCCAAAGAATACTGCATCAAATCACGACTATATTTGACGGCAGTTCATGTGTTTTTGCAAGGAAAGGGGGCACGTTCTTGATGAAAACACTAATGTTTCAAAATTGCAGATATCTTGAAGGACTGGGCGTTTAATATGAAAAAGCAAAATGGTGAGGACTATAAAGATTATATTGTCAAAACTATACGGAATGTTACCGCTAAATTGTTGATGAATAAGTATCACAGAGATTACAATATTATTTTCAACCCATTCAGTGACATTCAGTTCAAATCATCCCGTGATGCCAAAAATGTTAAGCGGAAACAACTACAACAGGAGCCGGAAAAAAGAAAACAAAGCTCAGTTTTTCTAAAGCACGATGAATTCATCAAAATAGTAGAGACCCCCGACGGTTTGCAAAAAAAAGATGTTTTTTGTTTTATTCTACGAGCTGGTCTGGCGTGGAGGTAAAGGCCCAAGGTGTTTAACAAACTATCTTAAAGAAGAACTGGATCACGCGAGTCAGAAGACGGGACGAATAGAGTACAATCCGCTTTTTACCAAGACTACTCAAGGATGAGATAAGCCCTGTGCATCCTCGAAATGGTTGGTCAGGAATAAAGTAAACCCGAACATCTGCCCTATCCCACTATATAAGAAATTCATGCAGAAAAGGCAAGCAATAAAATGCGGGCGACTTTTTCTCACCGTGAATTCTTTCTGGCAATCAGGAAAATGGTACAAAAGCATACCGGTTAGACGAAATTTGATGAATAAATGGACCTCTACAGAAGCGGAAAAGTCAGGCCTCACCAATAAAAATATCAAACTGACGAATCATAGCTTACGAGCAACCGCCGTATCAAAACTTGCCAAAAAAGGTGTTGGAGAACAACAGTTAATTAAACTAAGTGCACACTCAAATACCAAGTCACTGACGCCTTACATTCAGATGGATGAGAACCACCATATGCTTTTGATTGAAAAAATGCGGGACAATGACCAACCGTCAAGCTCAAGAGAGTCCGCCGCCAAAATAAGCTCTCGCTCGTTGACTGCATAAACCACCATGTCTACGAATTCAAAGCAAAATATTGTTAATTACAATAATTGTACTTTTCATTGCAATTCTTGTAATTTTTAAGCATTTTAATTTTATTATTAGTATTTTCTGTTAAATAAATAAATTTACTTGATTTGAGTTCTTAATTAATTTGGGAAATATTCAAATAAATTACACTCGTGCATAAAAATAACCAGATAATTTTTTTATTCAATGTGTTACTTACCCCCGAAAAAGTATTTTTAGCAGATCACAACTACAAGTGATCCTAAAGAATATTCCACGAATATAACACTGTGCGTAAAAATTTCACTTTTTCCTATTGAGAGAGCTCCAACCTATCATTCCTCTGTGCTTATTCTCATGAATCCGGAAGTGCACACAATTTTGTTATTTTAAATACAATATAACTGGAAATACTAGACATCAAACTAAGCCGATTATGTCATATAATTTTTTTTTTTTGATAATTAAAATATTAATTTAATTATGTACTATGGGTTTTTATGCTTTGGGATGTTTAAAGGAAAATATCTCGAAAACCGTTAAAGATATTAAGATCAAACAAGTACACCTTTTTGACTCAGAAAATGTCCTTCTTTAAGAAACTATAATTGAAAACATCTAATATCACAGGTAAGGAAAAAAATCATAGATTTCTGAAGCCCAGTTTATGTAACTAGCGCCCTCTAGTTTGAAACTTTCTACTAATTCTTATTTCTTGCTCATAAAAACATAATATTGCCAATTTGCAATTTCATTCATTATACTGTTTTAAACATATGGTTTATTTTCGAGAATAAACTTTTACTTTCAACACCCTGTATCTCTAAAACAAGTAACAATCCGAAAAAACTTATATGACTTAATCGTCTTAGTTTGATGTCTAGTATCTCCAGTTAATCTTCGGCCCACAAGTTATGGTATACCCTGTATTTAAAAAAATATGCATTCTACGAAGAATTCTAAGCATAAAATATGTTTCATATCCTATACCTATCCAAGACAGTTTCTGAAAAAAATGTAGCTCGAAATTATCAAATTAACCACACATTTTATTGTTTTTACAAAAAAAAAAAATTGAAAATTAATTTTTTGCTTCTTTTTGGGAATTTCGTACTGTTTCACTTTCAGTTTAACCGGAATTTGACATTCAAACACAAATGTCTCCGATAATTTTAATGACCCTTTTAAATCTAATTTTCAAATTTATCTTACTATTCTAAATATTTTTTTATTTATAATGTCTACACTTATTAGTTTTTAAGGTATAAGTAATTTAAAGTGAAGTTAAATTATTTAACATGTAACATAACATAACAAGTTATAACCAGGTTAATTACTGTTAAATTGAACTTGTCAATTTTCATTATAAATCGACCCTTTCTGACATTTCTACGATTTTGGAATTATTCTTTGGTTTAAGCGTAGTTTAAACTTACGTTTAGGACTTTAAAAAATTGAGCCTTATTAAGTTTTAAAATTGGGAAATCTATTTATTCGATCATTGTGACGTGATCTGGTGTATTGTGATGTAATTAATGAAGTCTTATTAATAAACAATTGTTGTTTGGACAGAAATGCTCTCCTATTAGAATAATTCACATGATGTGATAAATGTGACACATTCTAGCATACGTATTACTTAATTTAAATTTTAAACTTATATTCAAAATATTTCATCATTACTAAAAAGTCATACTATAATCGAGGCACTTTATAAGATAGGTTTAATGGATAAGAGCCAAAGTTGTTAAACAAATAACTTTTGTAAACTTTTGCATAAGTACGTATAGCATGTACCAGTAAGTAAGTCACTGAACAAAAGTTTTTGAGAGGTAAAGTTTTAATAAAACATTTCGGTAACGTCGCAAAGATATGCTCTATAACATATAACTCAATAATTATAAAGAAAACTGTAAAAAAAGTTTTAAACTTTAGAAGAAACATTCCAAGGAATATTTTCCGATATTAAAGTTTGAACATTTTTCGAGCTATCAAATTTTTTAAATTGAAAAATGTTTTTGCCGGCGTACACACTGAGAGAAGATTCTTGCTGTCCCTATAAAAATCTTTATACCGCTTATAAAGAAAAATGCTAACATAGGGGACAAAAGAAAAACTACCTGAGACAGTAAAATCCATTTGGCTGTAATTTCTTTGCTGTCGTAATAAAGTCACTTTATAAAGAATGATCACTTAGGTCAAGTAAACAAAAATGTTGTATTAGCAAAGTAACTGACCATCGGCTATAAAGAGACTTTGCTAGAACAGTAAAGATACTTTTCTACGCCATCCGCATTGCTTTTTTTTTCAATATCAGCATAGCATTTTGCTATGTTGGAAAGATTTTTTTATTTATTTCAAGAAAGTTACTTTGCTGGGTCAGAATGTACCTACTTACTTCAGATACTCTTTTTAGCTAAGGTAGTAACTTTGCATCGCTATAATAGTAAAGTGGTTTATTATGACAGCACCACTTATTTGCTATAATATGTGGGGTGGCCCAAAAAATAAGCCGTATATTTTGTTGAATTTTTAATATACTCTAGAAAACTTATTATGCCTAATAACACATTTATATAAACCAAGTTTTTTCACTTTGGGTACGGAAGTTTCAAAAAATTTTGATTCATTTAAAATTGTGTTATTAAAAATAATATGTTCCATGCTATATCAAAAATTTAACATAGTATAAAGCTTATTTTTCAGGTAACTCCATCATATTTGACTTTATGCAACTCCCCACGTCTGAATAGGTTATCAACGATTTGAAACTAATAAAAATTATTTTTCTCTTTATTATTTAATACAACAGAAAACAACACTTTATAACCTAAAAATAGTTTTAGTTTTAGCTGCTTAAAAAAACAATAATATTTTACTGTTTTTTTCTTTGAGTGGTTAAAACATATCTTATTAAAAATATTTGTTCACTTTAAATTTAAACAAATATCCAAAAGGGAATGCCGAAAAAACATGTTTCTGCATCTAGCCTGAATATTAGGTAAAATAATAATTACATTGTATTTTATTTAGAAAAAGAAAGTATTTTACTTTTGCGATATTTCTTAAAATCTTCTTGTAAAAAACATACAGTGTTTAAAATTTTGGTAAGTTGTCTTTTAGTTTGAGGACTTTTAGTATGAATGGCATTTGCTAAAGAATTACTATTTTTCTTTTCTCTAAAACTTGACTCACACAAAAATTATTATTAAATAAACAAACACATAACATAAAAAAATTAACATAAAACTAAAATAACTTTGGTCTTTTAACACTGATATTAAAAATCTACACTGTCTGATGTCACAATCCAATAAAGCACTGCACACTGGAAACATTTTTGAGCCAAGACAATTTTTATTGGAAAAAATGAGACAAATGTCTAGTCGTAATAATCACCAACAACAGCCACCGATGCGACCATTTTACTTTATGAAGGAACGAGCATCTAAATATCTTAAATAAAATGAAGACCTAAAGACATGAAGATCCGGAGACAGGAACGGAACGACTGGTGCGTAATATAAAAAATGACCCAATCAGACTGAATTCGTCACCACGAAATAATCCGATTCGAACCGAACAGTTACGAATTTCCCAATTCCAACAAAAAATTTTGCCACCTCTTTAAAAACTCTTTAGAGCGCTAGAAAAGATTTCTTTATAAAGATTTTTTTCAAAAGCAGCAAACTGCATTACTTCCTCAGCAAAGCAAATTGTAGTCCTAGAAAATAATTTTTTAGAAAGACTTACTTAGCTGTTATCATAATGTAAGTTTTCTATAATAGCAAAGATTTTTGTAACGGGTATAAAGAGTTTTCAGGTAAATTGTTTCTTTTACAATAAGAAATTCATTTTGCTATCGTAGGTTAAAAATTTAATATTACAGCCAAAATAATCTTAGCAAAGAATTTCTTGCTGAAGCTTTTCTCAGTGCAGTCACGATTAAAATTGAAAATTGCGCTACGGAGGACCTGAAATTCTCTCACAAACTTCGGTCATATAACTTATTCAATTTTATGTTGTAGTAACAGTCTGGAATCTCCTGTGATTCACAGACGGGGAGGGTGTTATAAGGGGAAAGGGAACTCATTACCACTGAACATTAAAATCTATTTTTCTTTTGTCCGTACATACGTTCCCTTTCCCCTTATAACACCCTCCCAGGTCTGTGAATCACAGGAGATTCCAGACTATTACTACTAACATAAAATTGAATACGTTATATGACCGAAGTTGGTGAGAAAATTTCAGGTCCCCCTTAGAGCAATTGGTAGCGCGCTTGACATGTAATCGAGAGGTTCTGGGTTCGATTGCCAGCGGAGGTATAAAACTTTTTCAATTTTAATCGTGTCTGTACGCCGGCAAAAACATTTTTCAATTTAAAAATTATTTACAGACGCTAACATAACTACTTTAAATCAAATTTTTCTTTTAACAGAGAATTGATAAAGATTATGATACGATTACAGTTTTTAAATTAAAATAATTTATTCCATTTTTATTTATGTAAATATTATGTAATTAAAGACTTTTTTCAAACAAAACTCATGTAAATATAGGAACATAATACACTATTTTTTATATTTGCTGCACTAGCTGGTACCCGCACCTATTTTCGCAATAAGGAAAATTGTTCTATCTAATTATATATTAAGATGAAATAGGACATTTTTCACAATAGAAAGAAAGTTTTTAGCGGCAGGCGGATAAAGTAGTGTATCTATCTTTTACTATCTTTAGGGACGCCAAAGGTAAAGGGTTCCCTGGGGCACAGGCAGACAATGACAAGTTGTTTCGTATTTGTTAGGACTCATCAGACAGCCAAATTCCGTAAGGAACTCCCAGTACAGCGAAAATATGCTTACAAGACATTTTTAAGAATACAAATGTGATGAACACCCAGTAACGCCATCCGTAGGAATCAACTCAATGCAAAAGATAGCACTCAGACGTGAAAACATAGAACTAAATAAACCAATTTCAAAGAAATAATAACAAAATCGACTTCGAAGTCTATAGAAAGCCGACATCAACTGATAACATAATTCAATTCACATCAAACTCACCGTTTTCACATAAATTTTCAGCATTCAGTTCATTCTTTTATAGGTTATTTAAATTACCGTTATCAAAAAATGCTTTTAATAAGGAACTAGAAATAATAAAACAAATAGCTGTAAACAATTGGCATAATTTCTGAACAATTGGGTAACATTTTTAAACCTCACAAAATATCAATAGCATTTAAAACCACTAATACTCTTAAACAAAATATAGTTAAAACAAAAGACAGGGTCGATCCCCTTGCTAAGTCCGGTGTTTATTCTTTACATTGCGGTGATTGCTCGGCTGTATATGTGGGACAGTCAGGTAGAAGGATATCAACAAGAGTTCAGGAACACCTTAGTTTTGTGAATAAATACCAAAATACTGATATAACTAACACAAAATCCGCCTTCGCTAACCATTTATTGGAATCCAAACATCGATTCTCAGTACCTGAAAATATAAATGTTATTCAAGAATGCCATAAAAGCAAGAAGTTGGATTTGTTAGAAAAACTCCGGTCCGAGTCCGGTCCTTACCTGTGTTAACGACGTCTTCAATTTTGAACCCTATTTTATTTTTAATAATATAAACAATTAGTTGGTAAATATACTTAACCTTATATTTTCCTTTTCTTTTTCATGCGTGCTAAATGTTATCCTTGACACTTGTCTCTTCTTCTTAAAGTTTTATGCAGGTTTTAAGAACATGGGCGATTTATTTAAATCAAATGACAACCGAATCCCTTACCCTACTACTCTTGTTGTTTTGGGTTATTGACCAAATAGTCTGTCACTTTATTTGTAAAGTCATGTATACGATGTGTTAATTTTAATTTTTGTTTTTATTCTGAATGTTAGGTAGGAAGAGATTTTATATTTTTAATTGGTTACTGTATTTGTATAGTTTTTAGGTCTGATGATGCCCATATGTTAGGGCGAAACATGTAACCAAGTTATTAAATTTTAATGCATGATTGAGACTTTCGACTTTGAGTTTCCCCATTTAAAAAAAAAAAAAAAAAAATAAATAAATAAATAAACCACGTACGGTGGCCAACAAACCAGTATAGGTAACGTATTTGCGCATCACTATACTTTTTCTACGGGTGTGTAGATTTAAATATAGATCGCGCTGCAGTAGCCCACTGGGTGCCGCACCAATCCGTATACAATGCCGTATTTTTAAAGATAAAGTAATAGAGTTTAGTGTCCATATTAGTAAATAAAACTCTACTACTATTTTGCACAATGTTTTCTTTTATTATATTATGCAACAATAAAATAATTTCATATTAGTTGATGTGTGATGTTGCTTATAAAATACAAATCAATCGGTTACTTATGCGCACTTTAGCACGTTCGGTGGCCTCATATATGACGACTGGCGCATAGACGTTCAAAATTCAGTTTGTTTATCCGGATATCGTTTTAGGTGTCTCGTGATTGTGAGAAAATTATTTCTGCCAATGTCATGTATGTCACAGTCAAACTTGCTGGTTAGTTAATTGTTAATTAAAAATTTAAACAACCCGACATAGCGTTTGAAAATATGGTTGTTGTAAGTAAGTAGATGGATTGGCATAAAAAAAAATTTGCTTCACAGAAAATAATTTTACCAAAAGTGTATATAACTTATTTGCTTTTATTTACAACACCCCAAGATACAAAGAATCAATATTAGAAACGGTCTTCGTTATGGGAAAAACCAAAGCCAGACAGTGAAAATCTATTGCCAAAATATTTTTCGGGTATTTATCCTCATAAATCCCAATGTTCCGTATAAAGATCCGATGGCCTAAACTCAAAACTTTTTTCGGAAAAGTTTAATAAAAAATATATTGGAGACCAAACATTATATAAGATAACTTCAAAATGGATTGAAAATATTTTTAGGTCGTTTTAAATTGAGCCATCTCTTTTTATTAGGTCATTGTTTTTTAGCCTTTTTATGTTAGGGCAACAGTATAAAAGGAATTGGATGTCTTTAAAAATTGCAATTTAGTTTAATGTTTTTCAGAAAATAAAAGAGAGAAAAAATACAAGCAATCAAACAAATAAATATTTTATTTCATTGCTTTTAAGTTTGTCGCCTAAAAAAAAGATTGTTTTTTAATACCTGCGCAGTCTTGTTTTAATGTCTGGCTCGGCAACATGAAAAGAAGGCGAAAATAGATTTTGTCAGAGTAGTCGATCAGCTATACCGTTCAAACAATGATTAGGTATGTTGAAAACAAAAATATTATAATTCTAAAGTTGATTAAAGTATAGGTTAAAAAGTAATAGTAGAAGTTATTAATATATAGGATATTGTGTATCATTTCTCTTTTTCTGTAAAATTTGTCAAAAAAAAATTTTCTACTACGACGCTTTTTTTCCTGTCTCACCATCTTCATTACTACAGCCTAAAACAGTAAAAAAATAATACTTTGATAATGTATTGTACACTTTTACTCCCCCCAACCCGTCCCCCTTCCCCCGAAACATATTTTCATCCTCAAGAGCATTACCCCCACCATAACAAAACACTAAATTTAAAAACTTGTTTCGCATCTCTATACCCAGTATATTCCTAATATATTTGGAAACAATTGATCTTCTGATAAACTACGATATCCTTATTTTAATTAACTTTCTACATTCTCGCAGCAAGTGGGCCCTTCTCCTCTTATATTTTAATCAACGATAAAAAGACAATGTTTTAACATCTGACCATGTTTGGAAGTTTATGAGCTAGCACTAAATAAGATTAAAAAAATACTATAGTTCCCCACAGTCATTTATGGTTGTCAAGCGCGTTTTTTGATAATCAATGAGCCCATAACACGAACTTAATCTTGGAGTGCCGCTGAGAGGAAACAGAACATAAAACAGTTCATTCCATAAGTCACTGATAACAACAATTTTTAAATTTTATAATTTATATAACTTCAAATGTCTACCGACTAAAAAGTATAGAATAAGTAAGACAGATATAAAATAGTATATTACATACGAAGATGGAAAATGTAACATGAAACTGTCAAGAGATTATGTGATACGATGCGGAGAAATGTGGTGACGGCACATTCTGAAATGCTTTTTATGTTAGGGTAACAGTTTAAATGAAATTGGATGTCTTTAAAAATTGTAATTTGGTTAATTTTTTTTCCGAAAGTAAAAAAGAAAAAAAAATACAAGCAATAAAACAAATAAATGTTTCTCTAATTTCGTCAGATCCATCCCTAGACATGTTTCGCCATATTATAGCTCATTAGTAGAGCTAGGATCCGATAAAAGAAGGGAACAACGCGAAACTGCTTAAGCAGTATTTGGTGGGACACACCAGTAAGATGTTGCAGGGAGCCACATCTGTGTCATTGTTAGACCCTCTTGAGCATACCAGCACCTCTAATAAGCTTAGAAATAAGCCAAATGATAAGAGAAAATCACCTGTAAAGACATTCGTCACAATTACAGGAGTCCCGCTAGACAGCGATGATCCGTAATATATATTCTATATAGATCGAATGTATGGCTGTGCCTATACTAATCAGGCGATATTGTTATCTTAACCATAACTATAACCAATTTTATGAATAGTAAAGGCTGATTTGAATGAGTTGTCAAGATCCTTCTGCGGTGTATATCGCTCTAGCACTACCATAGAGTGTTTGGTTAGAACCAAAGGTCGGCCCCTCTAACCTAACCTAAACTAAAATAATTTTTACGATGACAATATTTTCTTTCTATCTTCTACTCCCACATGGAAATTTGCTGTTCCTTTTATACTAAAGTGACTGGAAAAGTGGGCTATTCCGGTTAACTGGATACGATTTCATATCTATCCTAATTAGGATATGAAACTGACCAATCACCGTTGTAAATTTTACGAATCGGTTTTTGGCCCTGAAAGAAATGAGGTTAAGAATATACTTTAAAAATATGCAAATCTGTCAGATTAAATTTGTTCAATTTTAATTTAAATCAAAACATTTATCCCAGAGTCTATGCATAAACAATTTTTTCCTAAAGAATGCACGAAATGGAGGAAAACTTATACCAGGTGTTGCATCGTCGAGCGGGACATAGGAAATCCCATGTAATTTTAAATGGGGTCAATTATTGGCTTTCCTAACTATTTTAGAGAAAAATTCTATTTAGGTTTATTAAAGAGCACTAAAACCCACATTCAAAAGAATAACTTTAGATATTTTTGATGAGCCCGTTTACGGGTTATCGCCGATTTCTTTTTAACTATTTCTCCTTTTTATCGCCCCGTATTTGCGGGCACCAGTCAAGGTAAAAGATGACTGTCAAATAAAGTTGTCATTTTGAAATGTGTGCTTTATTGTTATAAAAACTCGTACATCGAAAATATTAGCCATGAATTACACTTCTGAAGAAAAAATATTAATGATTAAATGGTATTATCAAGGAAATAGTTATCCAAATGTGTCAGACATGTTTGCTGTAGACCGATACCTGCAAAATCTACAGTCGAAAGGACTATCAAGAAATTTGAGACAAAAGGCACTGTAATAAATAACTGCAGATGTTAAGAAATGCAGGAACAAAGAAGATATGCAAGACATGATAGGGACTTGCAAAGGCAGGAACAAAGAAGAGATGCAAGAAATGATAGGGAGCAAACATGGATAGGGAATTTTTAAAAAACATTAGTTTCACTGTGACCAATGCACATTTACCTTAAACAATGAACCCAATGGTCAAAGTTATCGATATTGGAGCAAAGAAAACCAACACAGGTTTGTCGAAACAAGGTCGCAATATCCACAAAAAATTAATGTTTGGGCTGGGATTTTCGGAGAAAATATTATCGGGCCATTATTTCTTACACAAAATTTAAATGCAGAATATTTTTTGGAACTACTTAAAGATCATATTTTACCTACTTTACATGATGCCGCCAGGGAAAATCAGGAAGTTTGGTACCAAATGGATGGCTGCCCGGCACATAGTACCCTGGCTGTCCGGGAATATTTAAACCGTGCTTTTAATGGAAATGTTATTGGCTTAAATCATACAGTAAATTGGCCAGCCAGATCTTCTGAGTTATTGCCAAATGATTTCTTTCTCTGAGGCCATTTAAAAACAGGATATACAAAGATAAAAAAAATACCCAAATCTAGACGAATTAAAAAATGCTATTTCTGCCGAATGCAATAGAATTTCAGTTTACAAACTAGCGAATGTAAGAAGAGAATTTTATGATCGCCTCGGTTATTGTCTAGCAGTCAATGAAGGAATATTTGAACATCTTCTTAAATTCTAAAGTTCTAACAATTTAATAGTACCTAGGGTAAACTGTCCAATCGTTGGCACCCACCCAGTTATTGGCACTTTGGTCTTTTTTGAATATAATTAGTTTCCATTCCCGTTTTGAAGAATTAATCCTACATTTTTAGAATCTTGGCAACGTATGCATATCTGGAAATCCTCACCAACGTCACATAATTTAGTGTGGTTTTGACTGTTGCGGGTGAAGTTGTGTGTGTCTATCCAAGGTAAGAATTTACCGAATTCCGTTAGAAACCGTCAAATTTTGTTTGAAGTTTTCAAGTTAAAGGTGTTATTTTTTAGGTCTGTTGGGTTTTTGATCATATTTAATGATGTTTAAGATTTCAAATTTATTATAATTATCTAGTTTTATCAATATTTAAGATAAATTTTAAGGGTGCCAATAACTAGCCAGAGAAAATCGACAAAATTCAGTAATTGGCAGTGGTGCCAATAACTGGCGTTTGCGGAATAAATGCAAAATTAGTGATTGACATGCTCTTTTTTAGAACCAAATTATCATGCCGAAAGTAAAGAAAAACTGCACATCCTACACCAAAAAATGCAGTGAAGAGTCAGTTCAAAATGCTTTATTAGAAATCAAAGATGGGATGCCAAAAAAAGAAGCTGCCTTAAAATATAATGTACCCCGTTCTACACTGCAATTTCGACTCAGTGAAAAATTTTCTAAAATAAAACATGGCCCAAAAACATATCTATCAAAAGAAGAGGAGGATTTATTAGTATCATGGATTATGGAGGGGCATAAAAAAGGTTTTCCCAAAAGAAAAGAGGACATACAACTCTCTGTAAAATCCTTTTTAGATAAAAATCCTCGGGATACACCATTTAAAAACAATATTCCTGGAGACAACTGGTACAAATGTTTTTTGCAAAGATATCCATTATTAACAAATAGGGTTGCAGAGGCGGTTACCACTGCTAGTGGCAATGTTTCAGAAAATGATATTAAGAACTGGTTTAGGCAGATTGAGGAGTATTTAAAAGAAAAAGATCTATTTCATATCTTGGGGGATCCATCACGAGTGCTTAACGGTGATGAAACTTGTTTCGCATTATGTCCCAAAGAGGATAAAGTCATCGCTCCAAAAGGATCCAAGAATGTATACCAAATTGAACACGGGCCATCAAAAACCAATATTACGGTTATGTTTACATTCTCCGCGTCGGGTAGCATTACTCCACCCATGGTGGTTTATCCGTACAAGCGGTTACCAAAGACTATTTCTGAAAGTGTTCCAAAAGGATGGGGTATAGGAATTTCTGATAATGGATGGATGAAAGCAGAAATATTTTACGAATATATCTCTAACGTCTTATATCCACACCTGGTTAATCAAAAGGTTCATTTTCCTGTGATTCTTTTTGTAGACGGACATAAAACTCATCAAACCCTAGAACTTAGCGTACTTTGCAGCAAGCTTCAAATAATTTTGATTTCCTTATATCCTAACGCCACCAGGATATTACAGCCTGCCGATGTTTCCAGTTTTAAACCGCTAAAGGTAGCCTGGAAAAAAGCAGTTGCAAGTTGGCGGCGTCAACATCAGTTGATACAACTAAACAAAGTTGATTTTGCACCAATTCTTCAAGAAGCCCTACTTGCCTTATCTTCCAATACAGTCTCAAATGGCTTTAAGGCTTGTGGACTTTGTCCATGGAATCAAAATTCTATTGATTACACTAAATGCCTTGGAAAGCAAAAAGCTGTAGGTGATAATTTAATTACAGTTATCACAGTTAACGACAACGAAGATGGTATCGGTATCTTAACGCATAACGAGTTCTTAAGTATTTGTGGGCCTGAAATTTTAAATGAAATAGATCAAGGCCAGATGAATGACACTAACACAGAAAAGTATTTTACTATTTTACAAAATATATTTAAACAATTAACCAAGACTGACAACGTCAAGTTAGATTCGCAAATAAACCTTAGCAGCTCTGTAATACAATTCGAAGAAGCAGATGTATCATTCTCTGATGTTCAGGAATGTAACAACGAAGATTTCAATTTAATTGATAAAGAAAACTTTAACCAAGTTGCTATAGAAGAGATACCAATAATTTTTATAAATGATGGTAAAAATGATTCTAATTTTAGTGATGTAAATATCGACATCGCTAATCTTATTGAACCTAATATTTTAAATCCAACACAGAATAAAGAAACTTTAAATTTTGACCAACCTAGCTCTTCTTCGTGTACCAGTACTAATTTGACAGATTATCTTTTGTGGCCCAAAACACCAGAAAGGAAAGGGAAAAGACAAGGAGAAAAAGTGCCTTTTGTGTTAACATCAAGTGGGTGGAAAAAGATCTATGAAGACAAAGAAAAAGCAAAAACTGAAATTGAAAAGAAAAAAGAAATAAATAAGGTTAAAAGAGAGGAAAATAAATTAAAAAAATTAAAAATATTAAAGAAAAAAATTAAAACTGGAACATCCAAAACGTCATTACCTGAAAGTAGAAATAAATCCAACACAGAAGAAACAAAAACCTCATCAAATTTCAGAATTCTGGAAAACAAATTGTTATTAGCCAAAAACCACTGTGAGTGGGAAACAAAGATCTCCAACGAGGAAGAAAAAAATGAAAAATGTAAGGAAAATGTCGAGCCAAAACTAACCATAGATAAACACAAAGAAGTTGAAAATAAAAATATTTATATAAATCCTCAAGAAAAAATAGAGGCTTTAAAAAAAAATATATCTTTCGATTTTACTCCTTTAAGGTATCCTTCTTCTCCTCCCAAAAATAATAAGTTTGTTAATAAGGGTTTATGTCATTTATGTACTTTTAATATAACAATATTAAAATATGGAATTAAATGTCAAACGTGTTTAAGGGTATACCACGATTCATGCCTTAAAAAAAATAACTTATTTAAAGAGTTTTTTTTGTGTGAGTCCTGTTTAAAATAAAATTTAATATTTAAAAAAAAACATTTTCTTTTTGTTATGCAGTAATTTAGTTTCACCTTTACAAATTTAAGTTTCTAAGCACTGTGTTCAAAGTTGCTTAAGTAAGTTACAAATTATAACAATAGTTAAGTCTTTTCTTATGTTTTTTTTTTAATAAAAGTTGAACGAACTTTTTTGTTTAAATTCTACCTGATAATTAGATGCCACGTAACCTGTGTATTTCAAAAAACTTTAAATAATCGCGTAGGTACCTGGCCCTAGGCACCTACCCATCTGTGCCAATAACTGGGTGCCAATAACTAAAATATGGTGCCAATAACTAGAAAACTGACTTTAAAGGAATTTTTTGTACTTTTTTGGAGTAAAGGGTTATTTATTTCTGCAAATATATATTTTTTGTTTAAATAAACAAACAAAATAATCAATATTACTATCAAAATTTAATTCAATAATATTATCCTGTGCTTAGACAAAATTAATACGTAAATATTTTGTTAAAGTGCCAATGATTGGGTGGTTTACCCTATTAATTAGTAAAATATTGAAACATGTAAAATGTCATAATTAACCTTGTAATTGGATACTTTATTTTAGTTTTATTCAGATTAATTTGTACTCATAAATACACCTTTAATATTTTCGATGTACAAGTTTTTATAACAATGAAGCACACATTTTAAAATTACAACTTTATTTGACAGTCATCTTTTACCTTGACTGGTGCCCGCAAATACGGGGCCATAAAAAGGAGAAATAGTTAAAAAGAAATCGGCGATAACCCGTAAACGGGCTCATCAAAAATATCTAAAGTTATTCTTTTGAATGTGCGTTTTAGTGCTCTTTAATAAACCTAAATAGAATTTTTCTCTAAAATAATTAGGGAAGCCAAAAATGGACCCCATTTTAAAATTACATGAGATTTCCTATGTCCCGCTCGACGATGCAACACCCGGTATAGGTAAGTATAAGGTAAATATAATACCAAAATATTCGTTAAACAGCCGACAAAAGCCGTTCTTAACTCTTTAAAACGAATTCTACAGCTATTTTGTTGTACTTTCGAAAGTATAATTCTTACGCAACCCGAACAAACCTCTTTTTCCTTCTGTGCATTTCAGCAGAACAATTTAATGAGAAAAATTATATGTATATTCATTTTTATAAATAAATATGTCTCTATTTGTCTGTTATTCTGTGATATTCAGCCCTATGCAGTAAGTACATTGACTTAATGTCAAGGTTGAAATTATGACATAAAAACGACATTTGACAGAAATTTCAATAAAAATGTTGGTTTGGTATGCAGGAAGGCCTTCTAATCAATAATTGGAATATTAGTTTTCAAGAAATTGAAATTAAGTCAAGTGGCCTTGTATATTTCAATAATCGGTATTCACTAAGCAGTAGCGGATCCTAGGTACTCTCAAATGTGATTTCTCAAAAAACTTCTGACCCTTCACACGCCCTACAATTTTCAAGGCTCAAGGTAAAAAAAAACACCCATTTTGTGAGGCGCAGGGGGGGGGGCGAAACTGCCTTCGCCCACCCCCCTGGATCCGCCAGTGTCACTAAGTGAAAAATTGAAATAAATGTCAAGTCAAGGGTTGACAAAAGTCAAGAATTCTAACGTAAACGAAAACTTGCCCGGTAGCGAACTTGAAATGATGTCAATAGTGGAAAAGATATATCTTTTTACCCTCTTCCAGTTTGCAGAAGATCTCTTTATACAGTCCCTCAAATGCCTCTTGGTCGTTTTGATTTTTTAATTTTTTAAATTGTAGATACATCTCATCATCATATGACTGAAGTTTCTTGTTTTTTTATTACTATTAGAAAACACAGAAATATCAAGATATTAAAAAAGATATATTTCTTTTAAAGAAATAGTATAATAGAAATATATAATAGGGAATACGTATTACCTATAAACAAAAACACTCTAAAACTAAAATAAACAATACTTTTTAACGCTAAGAACAGAATAATATAAATTTTTCTCTTATATGTTTGTGTTTTTTCCTGTTCCTGAACATTGGCCTCCGTCTGACTCTCTTTGGTTCTTGTTTTAACACTTCTACCTCTGAGTAATCCTCAGTTATTTGTGACGCTTCTGGAGTCAAAATCCCATCTTCGTTTATTATAAAGGTTTCTATAAATATATACCTATAGTAAAGAATTAATTTCAAACTATTGGTTTTAAATCAGAGGGGGTTAACACTGTTTAAGGGCCTACAATTAACAAGTTTGGGTTCGTTCTTGGGTGGCTAAAGAAACATTTTTAGGAGGCAAACATCTTTTCGTCGCAAAATCGATTATGTAGGGGGGTAAGGGGCAACACACTGCAGAGAAAAATTGTTTCAAAAATTAAAAACATATATTATATTTACTTTTTAAGTTTAGGAGAACTTTAAATAAAATTAAGTGAAATGGGTATAAAATCTCATTAATTATTTTATTACCAGTTTGAATTGATTGTGACATGTTATATCTACTATTGGTCGTTGCCTGCAACAGGAGAGAGGGGGCCCGAAAAGCTGATACATAAATTCGGCCCTGTTTGAAATAGTATCCAAAAGTTAGGTATATACATAGCAATGATATATATTGTTGTAAAATTATTAGTTATTTGTGTACAGTACTGATATACATATTTTGTTGTACGATTGTTTTAACTGAAAATTATAGCACTATTGCTTACCAATGTTTCCTCCTAGCTCTTGGATACCGGGCATTCCTGTGCATGAGATAAATAGTCGATATTTCTGCACAGTTTTTTTCTATATCGTTTAGAGATTACCCGGCTCTTATTTTGGCTTTAATGTGGGATTTCATTTCGGTGTATGCCTAAAATATTCAACATAAATTCAATAATAAGCAATTGTCTCTAGGATTTCATTTAATTGGAAGTAGTTTTATTCTACCTTCTTCTACCCTTCTGCATTTTTATTAACGCCCCCTATGGTATTTTGATGCAATATTTCCCCAAGTCACCTTTTTTTCGTCGGTGGTGCCTTTTTTTACCCCACCGTATGAAGCTACAATCTTTGACCATGTTAATCAGTGCTTGATATTGTTGGTGGGTTGCTTTTTTGGTGGCATCTAAAAAAGCAAAAAAATTATGACTAGGTATATTTTGTCCACAACAATTTATTTAGTGAAAGTAAATCAAAACTAATTCAGCTTATTAAGACAATTAAACGGGGAATCTGCTTTATTAAATAATTATCAAGTGGCCTAAAAGACCTTCTTCGTTGGTTTATAAAACCCATATGGAATATACCTACCTTGTTTGTTTTTCACTAAATACACCAACACAAATTAAAACCAAAAAATGTATTAACCAAGTATTAAACAACTAAATTTTGGGTTATAAAAAAGAATATTCTTCTTTTTTATTTAATGACATTCGAAAAACAATGTTGCCAAATGTAAAAAACAATGTTGCCAAATGTAAACTTGACATTAATTTCAATCATTTTTAATTTCAATAATTTTTAGTCAAGTGTTGTTACTGCATACCAATATTTTTCAATATTGAAATGAAAGTCAATTTTTATTGGAATTATTTCAACATTGACTTCAAAGTCAATGTACTTACTGAATAGGGCTGATTGTGTAAATATAAGAAATGACTTAACTCGATGAATATGTTACTGTATAATTTTTTCCATAGAGCCAATGCCGCGGTTAGTTTATTATTTAAATATTTATGAAATTCATTATTTAGTAAATACCGATAATAACGAGACTAAAGTTTTAAGAAAAAATAAAATATTTATTTTGTGGCTGGAAGTTGTATTCATATTTTACAAGTTAAAAGTTATTACCTTAACTGTAAATTATATAATTTGTGTTTCGGCAGACATGGGTTCATGCTTTCCTATAGCACGCAATTTTAGCCTTTAATGGCCCTAACCTTTGGATAAATAAATTAAAATGGAAATTTTTGCAAAAACTTTCGAATGGTTTTAATTAAAAAATATAAATTTTACTTTAAACGTAAATTATCTTGGTAATAGACCAAAGCAAATTTATGTATCCTACATAATCCTCAAGCAGTCACCCGGTATATACTAGTTTCATACCAATGAAACATTCATATACCTAAAGTAAGTACACTAGCCAAGAACTTCTTGCCATATACATAGCAGTAAATTTGAAATCCCAACTGGGACCTCCGCTAAATCATGACACTTTATTACTGTGTGGTGATAAATATGCTGCAACACAGCTTACTTCAAATTCAATTTAATCGAAGAGGTTTCATCCAAAACAAATTTAATAAAATATTAAATCTAACTGGTAGCTTTTGGGTGTATACAACTGAATTTTTTTTTTACTCCCACTTAGAAATGTGCTGTTTCCTTTATACTAAAGTGATTGAAAAAGTGGGGTATTTCGATTAACTGAACGGATATGATTTCATATTCATTCTAGTTAGGATATGACACTGACCAATCACAGTGGTCATACAAAGAAACCAAATTAACATGTTGTAAATTTCACTAGTCGTTTTGTGACGCTTGACAGAAGTGAGGTTAAGAATATACTTTAAAAATATGCAAATCTGTCAAATGATAATTGTAATTTTTTAATTTAAATCAAAACATTTAATTATCCCAGATTCTAGGCATACACAATTTTTTCCTTGAGTACACGAAATTGTGTGAAAATTGATGGTATAATACCAAAATATATTTCTACCGAAGTATTGTTATTTTCTGATAGAACTAAAAACTTAAGCACAGATGCACTTTCTAACTTAAAAAATCTCCAGTTTTACATTTATTTTTAGACAATTACTACAAGATTTAATGCATAAATTGTACTACATACCTACAAAATGAATACCTAGTTGGTTCTTTGCCATGCAAATATTGCTCCACCGCGATATTTTCTAATATATTTTAAATCTGGATCTAACCCCAATCGAACGTAAAGATAAGACGAAATTATAAGATGTCTAGAAAAAAACTAATTCCATGTTTTACTAAAAGTTTTAAGGTTATGTTATTTTTAGAGTATTGCCATTTTCCTTTCCACGTTAATAGTGTTGCTAGTTTGTAAATTATCGATTATTTTGATAAATTTTACCATAGCGCACATTAATAGTAATTTAACCAACAAGTACATTAATAATGGCGATTAATGATCGAAATATTTTAACGCGTGAGCGTAGCGAACGCGTTAATGTTCGAGATCATTAATCGCATTTTAATGTAAGAGTTGGTTACAATGTTTTTTCGTCGACCGTATTTTTTACTAAAGTGAAGAAAAACAGTTAACAACTTTTATTCTACCAGATTTCACAATTCTACAAATACTAATGACAGCGGACGACGTTTTGGATTGACGTTTTATAATTTTGTTGATTTGTTTGCATGGCTGCCTTTAATTTTAATTACCAAAATCGTGCATTTACAGAAAATCATGCATTAATAGGGGTCATTAATGAATGATTTTGGGAACGTTAATATCGGATGTAAATGCACGGTCGACGGAAAAAGTTATATTAATGCACAAAGGCCGTGTTTAATTGCCTAAAACAAATTCTACAGCTATTTTGTTGTACTTTCGGAGTTATAATTCTTAAGAAAGCAAAAAAAAAACACAAAACCTTTTTTCTTTTGTGCATTTCAGCAGTATAATTAATCGAAACAGGGGCGTATCCAGGAAAAAATTCTGGGGGGGCACACACATAGCCAAAGACTAAAGGGTAATTTTTACTTGTTTTATTAATAAATAGTAGTTTTACAAAAAAAATAACATAGGAACAGTGGCGTAGTCAGAAAATATGCTAGCGGAGGGGGGGGGGGCTCAGTAAGCGTAAATAGGACATTTCTTTCTGAAGGTAGAAAAGCGACGAAGGCGACAAATTTTCGGTGCCACGCCCAAACTTCGGTTAAAATTCACCTAACTACTATCAAATTTCAAAAATTAAATTATTACCTCTCCCCCTCTGCGTGGTTGAATTAAATTTATTTTTGTAAATATTTTTTTTTACTTCTTTTTGATATTTCTATGACTCTAACCAGCGTTTTTTAGGCTCGGTTTTTTATCAATAAAAATAAAGTACCTAAATATCGATCACCAAGCCAAAATTGATGATTTTTTTAGTAATCATTGCATCATTTTTGGTGCAAATAATGCTTGGGATTTAAAATACTCCTTCTTAAGTGCCGTTTAAGCCCGCCGGCCTCCCCCCCCCTAAATACGCCACTGCATAGGATGTATAATACGAAAAAAAGTTTTGTTAAAATTGGTGTATGAAAAACTTATTAATATGCCATTGCCAACCCAACTCAAATAAATATCATAGGATGTAAAATACCGTTTTGTTAAAAGTACTTTATTACAAAAAACTGACAAAAAAAAACAGAAAACAGTATTACATTTTTAATTTATAGGGCAAAACGCCAGGTTACGGCTGGGCTCTGGAGGGGGCACGTGCCCGGGTGCCCCCCCCCCCTGGATATGCCCCTGAATCGAAATGGCTAGGGTTAAGAAAAATAAATTGTTCATTTTTATTAATAAATATATCGCTTTTTGTCTGTTATTCCGCAAAAGGCCGATTGTGAATTTGTGTAAATATAAGAAATTACCGAAATTGATAACTAGGTTAGAGTGTAATTTTGTCCATAAAATTGCCAACTAAATGAATATTTGTTTAATTGTTTTTTATTATCTTTCTCACATATTCGCAATTAACTAAAAAGACAAGTTATGATGCCTATTTAAAAAATTAATTTTAATTTTTAGTGTAAAGTTCGGAAGTTGAGTCGTAGAAAAAATATGCCGTACAACTAGAGTGGATTGTCCATATTGCGCTCGAAAGTTTGAGCGCTCCGCCTACGCCGTCGTGCCCAATATACTTCTTCGTGCGATATGGGCATCATATCCACTCTTGTTGTATAAACTGCTATTAGTGGCATGCAATCTAAGTTTTTAAAATTAAAAAAGTTACGTCTCTCTTCACTGAAATTTGACCCCGGATCTTCTTCAATACACTATGCATCAATATGATCAAATGTACTATGGAAACTGCATTTTTTTTAATCAATTTCGACCGTATAAATTATTCAGTTTTATGTTAGTTATCAAACTGCAGAGCTCGGAAGCAATAGTATCAATTACTATTTTCATTATTTCGTTAATTAACTATAGCTTTCGTAATCTTGACATAGGGGAGAATGGGGGAATAGCGGTCCATTAAACTAGATTATGCATAGTTAATAAAACATTAATCTCAGACTATAAGCAAATAGAGTAGAGAGCCTGATCTATCCATTAGATCATGGTTCGTTATTCAAAACAAATTATTTGACCTCAAAGAAGAAGAGTAATAAAGTGCCATTGACCAGTATTTCCCCACTCTGCGGGTTATTTTGGTTTATTACTTTTTAATGAGCAAAATATATTTTATATATTTTTTTTGAAAACAAGATGAATAAAGCACAAATTATATTTATAATAAAGTAATATGTTATTAAGGGTTCTATTAAGTGTTCATAAATAATTATAAAATATAAAAATTAAGCACATAAATTGGTCATGACCAGTATTACCCAAAAGATGCTTGCAACAAACACTCTAGTCTAAAATGTATTACTGTGATTTACACATCTAAAAACTAAGGAATCATAATAATAATAATAATAATAATAATAATAATAATAATAATAATAATAATAATAATAATAATAATAATAATAATAATAATAATAATAATAATAATAATAATATTAATAATAATAAACGTCTTTTATTCAAAGAAAAAGAGTTTACACAAAATCAAATCTTTACAAAGATATTCTTGATCGAGGCGATATTTAGCCGTAATGGCTAGTCTTATATAAAACCTCTAACTAAAATATATACATATTATTAAGATATCTTATAAATAAACAAAAATCTATACAATAATTAAATAACAATCTTTTTTTTATTTTTTTTCCACACCACAAACTTTACAATTAGAGTTGTGAGTATTTATTGGCCAGCAAGTAAATGAGATTTATACCTCTGTTTAAAAGAGAATGGGCTTGATAGTTTAAGATCATTTGGAAGTTTATTATAGGTGTGAGGATCCTGATAACTAAAACATCGCCGAAACATGGCTGTAGAGTATTTGGGAATGCTAAAAAGGTCATTATATCGTGTGTCTCTATTATGTATAGCGTTTCTAGAAATAAGCCTATCCCTAAGGAAAGTAGACAATCCCGTAAGAACAATTTTATGTAAAAAAACTGCAAAATGGAGCTCTCGTCTATTATTCATATTAAGCCATTTCAGTTCACGAATTGAACTTGAAACATGGTCATATTTACGCAGAGAGAAAATAAAGCGACAACAAGAATTTTGCACTCTCTGAATTTATCTCTTTTTCAAAAGATTAAGATAGGGACCATAAATAAAATTGCAATAGTTAAAATGACTCAATACTAAAGATTCAGATAAAACAATTCTCATCCTTCTAGACAAAACGTGTCTGTTTGCATAGAGAAGCCTAAAATGATGAAAAGATTTTTTGAGGAGAGCATTGACCTGATCTATAAATTTTAGCTGATCGTCAAGCAGAATTCCCAGAGACTTAGCGACGTTTCTCGCTGGAATAGGTACTCCCCCGATGTGTAACTGGAAAAGACCAATGCTCCTGAGAAAGTACCACATAATTTTATGTAAAAAAAGAACTTATTTTAGTAGGTACTTAAGTTCATTTTAATTTGCCAGACAATAACAATAACAAAAGAGAGCAAACACGTAGCGTTTTAATTATGGCCTTTATAATAGGGTGATCACAGCGAAACCACGTGCATTTAACTTCGACCGTTGATTATTAGATGACAGCACCGTGCTAAGCAAACGGAGTAGCGTTACATTGTATTATTTTAAGTGACCTGAATTACTCACCTGAGTTAAATTCCCCCACTTCCCCCTACTTCCCTTGGAAAAGTTGTCACTCATACTGTTAAAATCAATAGTTTTAGATTTTTTCCATTTTAAATAAACTTATATATCTTTTTTTTTTATGATAAAACACCTGCACTGTAGGGAAAATCCTTTAAGGCGCTCTGGGAGCGGTGCGAGTGCGAAAAAAGCTAATACGTAAACCATTTTTTGTCTTAACATTAAGTTAACAACTATAAATAATTATTTTCCCTAGAATAATATATAAAAAATTGATTTTCATTTTAAAACAAAAATTGCTTGAGTTTAACTGCGCGTTTTGTGTCATATTAAATGCCATTTTACATTTTTTATAAATATGTAGATAAACCACCCTACATAGACCAAGAGTTATTCTTTATAAAAACTTTGTTTTGTTAAATTGCCAAACAGCTTTTTAACTGAAATGGACTTAGCTTTTACAGGGTGTGCGCTGTCATAGTTTTATCAATATTTTTTAAACCTACTTCTTTTACCAAATTTCTAATTTACCAACATTTTTTGCCGAAACAAACCCAAATAAACCTAAAGAATATCAACTAGCAAATATAGTCGCAGATTTAAAAAAATAAATAAAGTTATGAAAAATAATGACGGGCTGGTTGAACAGTAAAACCCGAGGTAAAACCCTTTAACATTTTTTTATGTTAAATTATAAGTGTTAATAATTATAAAACATCCTGGGTAGGCTTAATTAACGTTATTTATAATATTCTGTATTTAAAGAAGTTAAACCTTTTTATTAGCCATAGTTTTTATCAATAAGCCAAGAGAAGAACAGGAAAATGGCTGTTTTCAAAAAAGTTACTTTTTTACCATCTTGGAGTAAATCAATTTTAATTAGGCCATTGGTAAAACGTTTTATAAATTATATTTTGAGATATTCGTCTGTAGTGAATTTGTACCAATTGCTTTATTAATAGATTTAAGCATATTAAACCCTCTTTTAGAAAATCGGTTAAGCGCCACTGGTTTAGATACTGTACATAAGAGTTTGTAAGAGAAATTACATCGCTTACGTGAACGTTTTTATTTTATAGTATAACATTTCTGGAAGAAAATATTTGACAAGAATTTATAATTTTTGGATTTAAAATATAATACTGAATATGAATATTAGAATAAACTGGTAGATAGAAATTAATAATGACGCAATTTGAATCAAATATCATAATATTTTTATACCACTTGTATTTACTATGAAACCATCATTACTGGTCGTCGCCGATTGTAACAAAAGTGGTGGGAAAGTACATATATTAATGGTATTCATAAAAAAATGTTATCAAATAGTACTTACCCTTGCATATATACTTTAAAGCGAAACTAATAAAAAATGCTACATTAAAAGTTGAGAAAACTTAGCCATTATTTGATATTTGAGCACAATGATTTTACAATATATGACACGCATATTTTAAATATTCAGCACAACCTATTTAGTTATGACATACGTTAATTTATATTCGTTTCTTAGATTTAGGTAATTGTTAGCCCAGTTTTTTGGATAAAAACATTGTGGATAAAATAAAAAGAGAAGTTATCAGCAAGCGGACAAAGTGGTGCATCTATTTTCTGCAGTTAAGTACACAGGAATGCAAAAACAATGGGTTCCCTGGGGCACAGGTAGACAATGATAGCTGTTTCGTCCTTATTAGGACTTATCAGAAAGCCAAACTCCGTAAGCAACTCCAGAAACAGCGAAAATGCGTTGTCAAAAAATACTTAAGAAATAAGTGGTCAATCAACTCCAATGCAGATGACAAACCACCGGACATAAAATCATATAACTAAAAAACCACCATCACACGGTAGGCCATACAACTAGTATTTATAGGGGACAACATTTTGTGGTTTACTACAACTTTCTGCAATTCGCAGGTCCAAAAATAGATAACACTGATGTACCCACAAGAGTACGACGCTATCTGTTTACAAGCCGTACACAGGGAAGCCAAAATGTTGCGTTTCCCCCAAAAGTTCTATGATTTAACGTCCGGTGACTTTGTCTTCTGCATTGGAGTTGTATCCTACAGATGGCGATATTGTGTTTTCACCACTTATTTATTTCTTAAATAAGTCTTGAAAACGCATTTTCGCTGTTTCTGAAGTTGCTTACGGGTACAGGTATGGCCACAGAGAAGAAAATATACCTATAGTAAATCAATAGCTGATACTCTGATGGTAGTTTAATCCACCAGCACACGTACGTATCGCACGCGCACGGGCAGACCGGAACATCATCCATTTACTTCCCAGTAAGCAATAAATCATTTACATTTAAGAAAAATAAGGATAGCTCTGGAATGGAACCTTGAGGAACTCCTTATTTAATGTTGACATAGAAAAATACAAAAGTCTTCCCTGTGGAATGCAGACCAATAATTGTCACACATGCCTCACTCACATGAGATTCAAGAAGCCTAGTAGAAATTATAACGGTTTAAAAATATTGAAGCGTTCACCATACAGTAAAAATAATAGAAAAAATTTCACTCAACAAGTAGTTCAAGCGTAATTGCCTGCAAACAACTTTACAATGGGACAAACAATATAAACAAAAAACGAAATAAGGTTTTACGGCAACGGCTTTACGAACCCAATATCTTACAATAACTAAGGATTTTAAACTAGAAAATCCACAAAAGATATGGCCTATGCTGCACCCGGTGACTATGCCGAAAATAGAAATTTCACCAATTGAAATTTATTACCACAGATAATGTACCTGATGCATCTATTGTAAATTATTATTAGTTCTTGTGAATCATTATTGCTTACATCAATACGTCAGAAAGAAAATAATTATAAAAACGTGGAAGTTACTTAAAAATTAGTGTTTATAAAAAATTTATATTTATTATTGATTATCACACAGCTTGGACAAGTTGTTAAAGTCGGGTTTTTAGTTTAACATGGTAAATCGGCAGTTGGTTTCCTTGGATAGAAAATAAAAAACTAAGATAGGGAGGTAAAAACGACTTTTCTTCTAGATGAACCATTCCAATGTTATAGCCTGTCAAAGTCTAAAAAGCCATATATTAAACGTCAATATCTCAAAAACTATTGAATTTGGACATATGACATTTATAAAATAATCGTAGAATATATTGGGTAACCAGAAAATAATACAATATATAGGGTGTTCCGTTTAAAAAATCCCAAGTTATCTTTGCCATATTTTTTTGGGCCACCCCGTATACTCCAGCATAATTTTAAAATGTCCACCTCAATAGTCTCTAAAACTTTTGTATTCCGAATTTTTATCTAATTCTTAAGATAAAGGAGAAAATGAACTTTACTCTATCGTTGACTCACCCTGTACATTTAAATGGCGCTACTCACATGGCGCTTCCTAAGTGTCGGCGACTGAGACACCAACGAAGACAAAAACTAACTTTTATTTTCAATAACTAACATTTAACTAAAAAAATATTATTAAGTAGATATTGTTAAGCACCAATCTCAAATCATCTACGCTAATAATGCGAAATTTTTAAAATATAACAAAATGTCTCAAGATATCCATTTCATAAAGGCTATTTGAACTTAATATCTCACAATTTATTACATTACTAACAAAAAAATAGTTGGGTCGACGTGGATTTTATGGGCTACAGCTGAAATAAAAAATAGGCCAATGAAGATCTATAGCCCAAGATAATGTATCTAAAGTACCCTAACCTAAATCGTGGCATTTGTTAACCCAAACGCTGTAAATTTTAGGGTAAGGTAGTGTGTTTATGTTGGCGATGGTATTTCGATGAAAAGAAAATAAAAGCAACTTAAAGTACAAAGTACGTATATCTTAAAATGCCTTTTAGGACTAGGGGTTTGTTCTGTTTCATTTGGGTGTGGGGATGTAGAAATGGAAACTGACCCACACTTTTTTTTAACTGCAAATGCATGTAGTGTGACAGCTTGGGGGAAAAAATCCTTGAATTTGAATATTTACTGATATCCAATAAACGAGAAAAAAATTTAAAAATGTGTTTTCTTAAATATTGTCATGAAAAAAGTAATTTTTTCCAAAAATAAGGATTTTCAGTCTTAATATAAGACCCAGTTTCTCAACATGCAAAATATGATGTCCTAGAAAAACGCCAAGCTTGCACTGTTTATATTACAATCAATAACTAAACCTCAGTATAGTAGTTTGTACAACAAGAGTGGATATAATGTCCATATCGCACGAGGAAGTAAATTGAGCACGGCGCCATAGGCGGAGTGCTCAAACTTCCGAGGGCAATCCACTCGAGTTGAACAGTATATTTTTTCTACGACCAAACTTACAAACCTTATGCTAAAAAATGTAAAAAAAAGTTTTCCGGTTGCCGTGCTCGAACTCACGAGACTCACGACCATTGGATCCATAGTACAACGCCCTAACTCTTTCGATTATCGAGACCTTAAGCTAATTGTGGGAAAGCCAACTGATAAATGATGCTATATGAAATTAATTTTTTATGCTCATGCAGCCGGTTGCATTATTAATAAATCTATTTATAAATGCCTCTAGATTTTATTATATTGAACAAATTAATAAAAAATTGTACCATATATATTTAAATTATATAATTTAGTGTCTTGAAAAAGAAGGCGGAGCCTCAGTAAATATAATATACTGTGATTGGTCAGTGCTTTTAAATACACCCCAAAAAAAATAAAGAAAAGTAATTTTCATAACAGTGTTGTCAACTAATGGAAAATTTCCGGGTTTTCGAGAACAAAGCACAGAGGAATGATAGGTCGGCGCTGTCTCCAAAGGGAAAAGGGAAATTTTTACGCACAGTGTTATATTTGTAGAATATTCTTTAGGATCACTTGTGGTTTGTAATCTGCTAATAAAAGACTTTTTCAGTATTGTTTGCATTCGTGAAAGTTTTCTATAAAAATGGGAAATTTTATTTTTAAAGGTTGCAACACTGTACATCTTATTGTAACATGTAAATTTGGTTTCCCTGTAATTGACCACTGTGAACATTGAACAAATGAAACATTCCCACACAGTTAACCGGAATAGCCTACTTTTCTCGCCACTTAAGTGTAAAGGAAACAGCAAACTTCCATGTGGGAGTAGAAAAAAGTAATATAAATAGCATAGCCGGCGCTAGAACAGACAGTAGAGGTATACCAGTCGCACCGACACACATCTTGATTACCTGGTTCGTCACCCGCCACACACCGTCGCCCATTGAAGCAGCCCTCTACGGTCTATAAATGTATGTAAGAAACACTATCTAGGTACTAGTGTAAACCCTTTATTGTAGAACAATATACTTGTAGTATTTTATATTGAAAAACCTGTCTACCCTTATTTACCCATCTGACCGCCTAATTAAGGCCCTACGTGACAATATGGAATATATAAAAAATATTTATATGATATTTCACAAATATTGATCGTGTAGGGTGAAGTAATAATAAGACTGATCCGCGCAAGGATTAACAGCTTATTGTTATTTATAATAGTTTTAATATTAATAATAGTTTAACATCCACTTGTTTTAAATATCTAAGTTTATATAATAGTAGTTTGTACAACAAGAGTGGATATGATGTCCATATCGCACGAGGAAGTAAATTGAGCGCGACGCCGTAGGCGGAGTGCTTAAACTTCCGAGGGCAATATACAATCCACTCGAGTTGAACAGTATATTTTTTCTACGACCAAACTTACAAACCTTATGCTAAAAAATGTAAAAAAAAGTTTTCAGGTTGCCGGGCTCGAACTCACGACCATTGGTTCCATAGTCAAACGCTCTACCTCTCGACTATCGAAACTTTAAACTAATTAGGGAAAAACCAACTGATAAATGATGCTACATGAAAATAATTTTCTATGCACATTCAGCAAGTTGCATTATTGATAAATCTATTATAAATGCGTCTAGATTTTATTATATTAAACAAATTAATAACAAATTGTACCATATGCATTTAAATTATATAATTTAGTGTCTTGAAAAAAAAGGCGGAGCCTCAGTAAAAATAATATACTGTGATTGGTCAGTACTTTTAAGAACAACAATGGCTTCTCTGTAATTGACTACTGTGATTGGTCAGTTTCATTACCTATCTAAGATTGTTATAAAATTTTGCCGCACAGTTAACTGGAATAGCCTGCTTTGCTCGCCACTTAAGTGTAAAGGAAACAGCAAATTTCCATGTGGGAGTAGAAACTAGTTATTTATTCTTTTAGTGTTAGAAGTGTAATTTTATTTTATGAGAAGGCAGTAAGTGTAGTGAGTAATCCAACCCTTCAAACAAAATTAAAACACTTTTAACAGGCACACCATACAATATTTTACCTAGAAACTACAAACACTATTAAACCACACAATAAAATAAATAAAACAATTCTACCCAATTCAAGTCATTAAAATCCAAAATCACTTATGAAAAAATTCCCGATTGTGCCATTTAAATGGCCTTTTTTAAAATATAAGATAATATAATTTCTCTTATATTTCAAAAATAAATCTAAGGTATAGATGTCTGTATCTCTCAACTGACTAATTTAATTCAGGTTGAAGATAATTGCAATGTAGATATTAGCCAATATTTTAAACTTGTCGCTCTTGTTTGAAGCGAAAGAAGAAGACAGTATCACATCAGTAATTAAGTACCTTATGATAAAAGTAACTACTGTATTTTGTATATTTGTCGCTTATCGCAGAAAATGAGCTGCTCCATTTGATATTATTCGACATAATTTAGGATCAGCAGTGGAACCACAGACAATCGTAATCGACAATTTCCCCTTACGTCTCTCTTCGTCTCACCCTGACTCAAGGTTTATTTACAAAATCGCTACCACCGACAATCGTTTTACGGAAATATATTGATTTAATCGAATCGCCACAAAGCGACTGACAAGTAAATCCTGCTAAAGCTTGTCGATGAGTAATCTAACCTCAAAATTAGTTTTGTTTGGGTTTGTTGTGTTATTTCGGAAAAGTTTTTTAAAAATTATTTGCCATTCTTCCACACACGGTAAGTAGAAATATTGGTATGATGAATAAATCTCTGACCCAAATTATTTGTTATGATAGAGGAAATTTCATTAATGCAGTTTGACATCGAATGTTGGCTTTGTACTAAAATATCTACGCTTTGCCTCATGAGCCTCTGAAATGCCAGTAGCGAAAAATTGCAGTGCCGCAAATATTCTTGTCCTTGGGGACAATGCACCTCTTCGCGGAATATTCCTCATGTGGGGCAATAGCATATCCACCAGCATTTGTGCCTGTGGCTTAGTCAGTCGGTATCTTCGTCTAAATTCCACGTCGTCCACAGTAACAGGATTAAATGAGTCCCATATTCGCATGATCTGCAAATTAAAACGTCGTAGACGTAACCTACATCTCTCGCGGTCCATTAAAATATTTACTGGTAACATTTTGATTAATAAACTATATTAACTCACAAAATAATAAACGATTAAAACTCTCCAAATATTTAAAAACGACCATAAACGCGCGAAAACAAACAAAAATATAACCTATTTTATTCTCCTTTTTTTCTATAAATATTTGGCCTTTAATTATAACCTAGGAAACATAGGGAATATTTTTAGAATGGATTATAAGTCTTTATCGACAGAGCGGGAACACCCGAATAGATGACGATTTCGGTAAAGCGATTGACTGTGGTACGAATTTTCGAACGCTTCGGCAAAAGTGTCGTCGACTTATCCTTGTCGATCCGACTTGAAAGCGATTGCTCGTGGTTCCGTTACTGGATACTAAATTAGTGGCGAACATTCCAGATACAAAAACTAATGTTCGGCGATCGTTTATTGTAGTTAAACCATTTTATTTGAATTTGTGAAGAACGTATAGAGCTCATCAAATAAATGAATAAAAAATGTGCTAGAAACCTAGTTGGTAACAATAGTTCTAGTGAAATACCTGCTGTCGTAGCAGCATTTTTAAACCTCTTAGATCCGAGCTTTGTTTCCGAGTTACATTCTCTATACTGTTGATCTAAACAGTTTAGACCACTTCTCGTTTTATAGATAAAAAATATTATAAATAGAAGTAAGAAACTTTTCTATTGGCCGTTTGCATCGCTTAGATTAGGTGTTACTAATCTAAGGTACACCTTATCTTAAGAAATTGGATTGCACGCGTTGGCTTTTTCCTTAAAGCTCGGCTTACAATCGGACTTGGTTAAGCCGCAGAATTGTTCGACTTATCTTGGATATCTAACCTTATCACATTTCTAATGCCTCAGTCTGTGATGTCAGGTGCCAAGGTAATCATAAATATCCCAAAGAAAGTTTAGCATTTAATTAAAAATGGATTCAATAGCCTGGAGGAAGTAAGCAACTTAGAACTTGGTTGACTAATCAAGTTTATGAACAGTAGTGACTGGTTTAAATAAGTTAATCAGATCCTTCTGTGTATGTTAAGGTAGCTATCAAAGATTTGATGAAGGTAGGTTCTACGAAATATGTGTGGTATTACAACGGACCTCATAGGACTACATGAGACTGCTTAGACAGTGGGTCTGTCACTCTAACCTAATCCAAGCTAAGTTAAACAAAAAGTGATGCGAGCTGCATCTAACCTGTGCCTTAGTCTTGAACTATTCGTATAATCAGTGAAATTACCTTGGTTGAAGCCTACAGTTTTATTATGATATTGGTATTTTTTAAATATTAAATTTAAGAAAATGCTCGGAACTTATCAAAATAGTTTTATTTTTTAACAAAACATTTGTCAACAAGTGGTAAGGTGATACCAACGCATATCCTGTAACATACTGTGTATAATATAATATTTAATTAAGTTTTGATAATTTAACTTATATTATATATTATAAAAGAAGAAACAACAACAAAGTTTAACTTTTAAGTGTAAACAACAGGTAGCATAAAACTGTTTTAATTCAAATTTCAAAATTTTGTATTTTTTCAGGGTATCCCGTCTTCCTCAATTTTATAGAATTTTTTTTTTCATCGGCGATGCCATTGTGTACATTTTTTTCATATTATCGAATAATTTTTTAAGGAAAAAACTTTCAAGAGAATGAAATATATCAATTATTATCTGCTATGCGTTGACTTTTTCCCGTCATGTTAATGTGTCCATTTTTTTGTTTTCAAATATGTTCTTAAAATTTAATATGATTGTTGTCAATATAAAAGTTACTAGAAACATAACCAGATCGACGCTGTTGTCAAATTTCTGGAAAACCTAGCTAAGTTTCAGATGTATTGACCCTGTGCATTCCATTATAATTTAAGGTCAAGCTTAAGTATAAGGATCTCCTTAGCTAACATTTAAATATAAGCAAGGCTGTACAAATATGACACTTTTGTTGTACTGTTCATTATAATTTGGCGCTTATCCAATTTCTTAAAATAAATTTAATAATATATAAGGGAAAAGTTGGGACTTTCGAAAAGCAGTACTTTTTAAAAACCCAAAACTCTCGACCTGCCAATTTTCATCGCTCTTCGGCCACTTTACTGGTAGACTTAACGGCGCAGAGGTTAATGGAAGATGATCTAGAATGTCTGTCTACTTTAATTTTGTAAAATTTTGATACATTTTTTGGATCAGCATCTAATAGTTTTGGACTGGGGTCTTTTAGAATGACTGTATTTTTGTCTCAAATACTGTCGGTAAGGGTGCGATGAAAATATTAACTGTATTCGAGAACTCTCACTCAACATAAATAAAAGCTTATTGTTTGAGCAGGCATAATAGGTGATCACGTTATGTCTCAATCTTTTGCGAGAAGGTAGAAATTGACCATGATATTTTACATTTAATACATTTCGAGAACTGGTATTGATATTAAAATCACTCATTTCGTTTTATTGGTTATAAATTTTTTTATTCCTATTAGGCAATCCAACGATGTGTCCAAATGGCGGCTGGCTGGCTGGCAAATACTGCGTTGTAATTGGTGCACGTGACCATTAAAATAATGTTGCTGGTGGCATTTAACTGGTGACTCAATGCTTTTTGCCATCCAACCGCCATATTGAATTACGTGGTTTGGATTCCCTAATTCATCAGGTAATGTCATTTGTCACTAACGTTTGATTTTCACCCTACCGCATAGAGGAAATTTTTTTTTGTTGCAGTTCTTAAAATCTTGAATTATTTACTTAATACAACAAAAATAATAAAATAAAAACACTTTTTGATAAAAACACTTTAACATGTTATAACAAACCAGCCAGTCGACCACGGCCAAAGACGTTCTGTCCTACGCGCTCACAGCTGTTTCCTATTTCTAAACTAATTTTTTAAGTTTTTGAAACAAGGATAACAATATAATTGGCCGCTTAATAGGGCAAAGTAGGTAGTCTTGCTTGTGTTCAAACGTTCTGTTTTTAAAATACTTTTATTGAAATAAATTTACTAGCCGTTAACTTGTTGTATTAACAGTAAATTGTAGTTACAACTGGTGCACACACTAAATCATTAAGTTGCATTGGAGTTTACTAATAATTTATATATATCAGCAATACAGCTTTCAGAACCGAAACGTTTAACTGAAACTCGGTTATTCCTTTGCCATATTTCCAGAAATAGTGTCGATTCTGTGCCAAGAAATGTAGAAAGTAGGAAACTAGTATTTTTAGTAATTTAGTGCAGTGGTCTGTGTATTTCACATTTACATCCTTGTATACACGTCTAGCAAAACACAGCTCGACTCTGCATTTGTATGATGAGTAGAAGGAAAAATATATAGTTAAGTTAAACTATCATTTTTTTTTCTGTCATTAAATTGAAATATATAGACGTGGACACTCGGCTTGAACAGAGTGGTATTTAGAAAATTATTTTCTTATAGTGTCTTATTTAAAATTGTGTGCCGTATAGTATTATAATCTTTTTAATACCACCCTGTTCACGCAAGTGTCAACGTGTATATGTTTCAATTTAGTGTCAGTTGAAAAAAAATATAGTAAATAATATTGTGGGGGCTTACGTGTAGCAGGAACATAAAAAACTTACTCTTTTCAATATAGTACAATTATGTAACCTATTTTATAGCAACACAGGGTGTTCTCAAAGGCGAGTCATTTATTTGAACAGGTTGTAGAACTCGTAAAAATAGGTAATTATACCAAAAATCTTTTATATAAAAGTTGCAGAGTAAAAAAGTTAACAATTGAAAAAATGTAAAATTTAAAAACTGTAAGACCTGACTTTCTGATTTTCTCGACCACTGGGTTTAATCGTTATTGCAACTTACAATAAATCCATGCTTACCGGTAAAATGCATCCCGATGTTACAAAAGTTATTCAAAATTGTCACCATTTGTTCGGTTTGAGCAAAGTCACTACACGCTCCAAAAATAAAATCGGGGTGTCCATTAAAAGCATTTTCGATGCGCTGTTGTAGGTCTTGCACAGTATTTACTGACATGCTGCGGCTACATTTTGTCGGCACTCTCAATAAATTAATATTTTGTCCACTAGTTTATTGTTTTCATAAACGTGTGCCATTTTTATCGCACAAAATGCTCAAAAATCAACAATATCACGCACTTTAGCGAATTATTTACCACTGGTCAAACCGAAATTCGCATTGAAAACCATACAATGAATAAATGAAAACTACACCGCGGTTGTGGCTCAGAGGTAGAGCTACTGGCATTCGACCGCGGCGACCCGGGTTCGATTCCCGGAGTGGGCATACGTACAATAAAAAAAGTATGTCCGAAATTTAGTAGGTTTAAGAATGCAGGGAAGAGTGTAAAATGTATCATCTCCCAACCCACCCCATTCACGCCGGTAACCAGGCCGGATGAGATCGGACATCTCGTGGGGTGCGGAAGAAGGTACACACTCCCCAATCGGTAGGTCATGCAATGGCAATAAACCAAGGGTTGATAGCCCTTGGGGGGTGTCGCATAACTGAGGATCGTGGTTCGGAACTCACGTTAAACTGTAGGTCCCCTCGGGAATGGCCCTGGCAGCGAACGAAGAGGAAAAAAGCCTAATTCGAAAGAAGGGCAGAACGGAATGAATGAATGATAAGGATGACTAACTTGTATCCTAAAAAAAAAATGAGCCATACCAGTAAACAAAACATTGAAAATGCAGTGGTCGAGAATATCATAAAGTCAGGTCTTAATTTTACATTATTTTAATTGTTAATAACTTCTTTACTCTGCAACTTTTATATAAAGGATTTTTGGTACAATTACTTATTTTTACGAGTTCTACAACCTGTTTAAATAAATGACTCAACTTTGAGAACACCCTGTATAAGCGATGATAAAACAACCTACATCGACAATGTTACATATATTTGCGACACTTAAATTTTCTATAAAATGGATATAACGCCATGTTTTAAAATTAACACTAGTTAAAAACCATTTTTTTATAAATATGGTTGTGGTGAGGATTTTAACTAAAAAGCTGCTTATAGAGGCTCGGAAATAAGATTTCTCCAAAATCCAAAAATACGTCCTCAAAGATTTTTTACGGTCCTCGCTATTGTCATGTAAAACAAATTGAGACCCCCTGGAGGGAACGCAGCCCTAACTAACTTTTTACTTCAAATTAACGGTTACCACTTGTGGCACCTTTTGGGATAGCTTATCGAAAAAGGAATTTGTTCATATATTTTTATCTGTCGGACCATGTGTCAGAAATTTAATAAGAACTAATTAAAGTGACAATTATATTAACAATAACTTTAAATCAGTAATGTTACTTTTTTAGCATATTAATTGTTGAAAGTATGCCCCATGAATCTCTTAGCATAGACCAAATCAATGATAGAACTCTTTTATTACTCTTTCCGAAACTTCTGGCATGATTAAACGAATCTCTACCCAAATCTTTGCCTTCAACTCTTTCAGATTTCTAGGTGTAGTAACATATACCCTTATTTTTAATCACCTCATAAATAAAAATCTCAGGGTGTAATATCCGGAGATTTGGGCGGCCGCTCTATAAATCCCCTCAGTCCTATCCATGTATTTGGAAAAATAATATTTAAACACCTGGTGGAGAAATTGGTAATGTTATGTTTCGTAGTTTTAAGTAAAGAAACTTCAACAATCAACTTGTTAATAAATTTATTAGATTAGATAGAAACTTCTGGCATGATTAAACGAATCTCTACCCAAATCCTTGCCTTCAACTCTCTCAGATTTGTAGGTCTAGTAACATATAGCCTTCTCTTTAAATCGCCTCATAAATAAAAATCTCAGGGTGTAATATCCGGAGATTTGGGCGGCCACTCTATAAATCCTCGCAGTCCTATCCATGTATTTGGAAAAGTAATATTTAAACACCTGGTGGAGAAACTGGTACTATTATGTCTCATAGTTTTAGGTAAAGAAACTTTAAATACCAACTAGTTAATGAATTTATTAGATTAGATAAATAGATATTTATTTAATAAAAAGACTGACTAGATAGACTCACATGAAGTCAGGTACACTATAACTATAAATATAAGAGGAAGTATTTAAATGTTCGTACATCCGACTGCATAGAATGTATGAAAATTGTTACGTGATGTAAAGTGAGTCGTTACTCGGGTAACTATCTCATCAGGTTATAAAGGTGAATATATATAGCACTTTAAGATGAACTTGGACAACATTAGATTGGACCTTAAATTAATTTAAAATAATGTTCCGAGAGTCAAATAATTTTGCGAAAATTGTAGTTTATGGCTCTGCTGTTTACCTTAAAAGGAGACAACATTAATATTAACCAATGCTGACATAAAATATAAGTTTTCAGAGGTTTGTGGGACTTTTATAAATAATTGTAATAACTTGTAAGGTGTAATTTTGAAAAATACTTTTGCTTGCTCACTGTGTTGATTCTATAGTAGGTTTTTATGATTTTTTTTTAATATTAATAATTTTAACACTTTTTTGCTTTTTATTGTTTTAGAATTTATTAGAATCTTTGCCTTATTATTTTTTTTAAGAGTGCTATTACAATACTCTAACAGAAATAAGGCAAAATATATGTAGAGTAAAGTCGGGTTGCACAAAGAATTTTATAATTATTATATTATATTATATTATATATAATTAACTAACCAGCAAATTGACTGTAACATACATGCCATTGGCAGAAATAATTTTCTCACAATCATACTGGCCCTGTTACCTTAATTTTTAATTTACTAATCAGGCATCTTTGATTGTGAGTACATAATGGTTGTCAATGTCCTTTATGTCACAGTCAAATTTGCTAGCTAGTTAATTCTGGTTAAAAATCTTTGTGCAACCCAACGTAATACTCTAATAAATAGAGATTGAAATACTTTATTCCGGACACGGTGTTTTTTTGATTTATTAGCTTAAGGTTATTTAAGTTTATTAAAAAAAAGTGATACAAGTAAGGTGATTTTTAAAATGGAATCTAGTTTCTGCAAAACGATTTCAACTTCAGTAAACTAAATCAGCTACATTATAATACAATAGTTTATTAAAAAAATTGATTATCAACCAAAATATTTATATTACTTATCATTATTATATCATTACTCCATTTGGCCTTAAAGTTTTATTTAGTCTGTTAGGAATGGAGGAATTAGAAATGAAGGTTTCTTATTAAATCCGGGCTATCACTTAGTTCGTTCCATTTTTCTTGTAAAATATTGATTAATTCGTTTCTGTTGTTAAGATTTAACTCGTAAATTGGTTCATGACCCCCACACATTTTCGTTATATGTATGTCAGGACTTTCTACATGCCACTAAAAAATTTCTATATTGTTTTGTTGAAACCATTTTTTCACTATTTCTGCATTGTGAAATGGGAAGATGTCTTGCCGAAATATAAAATTATGATTGGGAAGATGTTCTGAAACGCTAGGCAAAATAACATTTTTTATAATGTTCCTCTTACTAAAAGCTGTACATCTTTCTTCTATTACTAAACAAACTCCCAGACCTTGATAGCTGAGCCAAACCCACACATTTACTGAAAATGGTCCAGCTGTTTCTGAATTCTAATCTAGTTCTGCGAGGTCTAATCAACAACTCCTATTGTAGAAGTTGTTAGTCTAATATTCTAATGTGACCACTGAATGACGACTTGGGAACTTTCTCGTCAGTAAAAATTGCCCTGTTCCAGTCATCCCCCAATTTATTATTACGTGCAAAGATAATTCTAGCTTGATTATGTTCTTGCCCTAAAATTATTTTGAATTTATGAGCAACATAATTTTTTAAGGGTGATTCCTTTATTCTGTGACATTGCTTCCAGACATTCGTGACAAACCTTCCAGTATATTTGGCACATTCAGAAGGTTGATTAAACTAACGATTAAAGAAGCTAAGTTTGAGTCGCTGATATGTATGGAAATTATCTGTTTCCTAACGAAGAGAGTTAACAAAAGAAACCACAATCGTTTTAGGGCTTTCAAAAATCTGTTTTTAAGAAAAATTAATTACTCAAGATAGGTCAAAAAACTCATTGCAAAATCACGTTATTTCTTTTTATTCTAATTACCCTAAATAAACCCATGTAAACCGGTGTTCTCTGATTGATACCCTATGTGAAGAGTGAAAATTCCAAACTTTCTAGGTGCCTGTTGGGTCAAAATTTCGTCTTAAGTGCCCAAAAAATTTTAAACCTAATTTGGCGCTAGAGATGTCAAACTATCTATAGTGATCTGTGCGATAATAAAGCATATTTGAGTTTGACTATCGATAGTTTATAAATTTAACTATCGATAGTGCCAGTTGGCAACGAAGAACGAAGGGGACACGTTTTTTTTTTTCCAGAAGGCAGTTTTGATTGGAGTTTTTAGAAGTCACATTTAAAGAAGTAGTCCATACTTGAGGTAAAGTGGCAAGTTAAATAGGGAGAAATAATACTCAAAGTCAACCTTCACTAAGATACATTTTTTGTAAGAAAATGTTTAGTTACTTAGTTCTACATGTTTCGAACGTAGAAACGTTCATCTTCAGGAGAAGTATAGTTATAGTAAAGGAAATTGCGAGTGACACCCTCATAGGGCTTTTGAGGAAGTTAAATACTTGAAGAGAATAATGCTTACATCGAAGTAGCGGAGAAAATGGTACTATCAGGTTCTGAAGATAAATAGGGGAGTTAAATGGTATATCCTGGTAAAAAATGAGAAACATTATATGTTAATGATCTAAAGAAGTAACTGTATACATATGCAATATACTCCACCACTTAAGTTACAGTTACTTCTTTAGATCATTCACTTTAGATTTTTCACCCTGATATACCATTTAACTTTCCACTTATCTTCAGAACCTGATAGTACCATTTTCTCCGCTACTGCGATGTAAGCATTATTCTCTTCAAGTATTTAACTTTCTCAAAAGCTCTATGAGGGTGTCACTCACAATTTCCTTTACTATAACTATACTTTTCCTGAAGATGAACGTTTCTACGTTCGAAACATGTAGAACTAAGTAACTAAAAATTATCTTACAAAAAATATATCTTAGTAAAGGTTGACGTTGAGTATTATTTCTACCTGTTTTTTGTAAAGTTTTTTTTATCGATATATCTATAGTCATAGTTAGATAGTCAGAGACATTGTTGATCTTGAGGTAGGAAAATTGGTTTCTGCCACATATATTTTACCGCTACCTGGAATGGCTTTCCCCGAGAGCGTTATTTTCTTTTTACGGTGGTAGCGCTGGGTCATCTCGTGGGCCCTTTATGATCTAATATTCCATGTGTTCCCCATCGATGTTTTATTTTCTAAAATGTATTTTTATACATCATTTATATGATATCTTTCACTGACATACCATCTCGCACATATGCAATAATTAGTGCCTTTTGAACGATGGTCAGCTGTGGCATTATATTATGGTCAGAAAATTACGAAAATAAGTTGACACAAAATAAGTGATTGTGATAACACGTCAGTAATTTTCAGTGAGATATCTGATGACATTTTCTCACACGGCTTTACATTATACTAAAACATGTGTATTATAAATTTATGAACACAATTTTATAAGGTGGGATTAAATTTATTTTAAATTAATTAAATTGGTAATCTGCTCGTGATCAGTGATTTATGTAATATTGAAATCCAGTCTCTGCTAATAATAATATTAAACATTAAAAAGTAATTCTTAATATTTTTGTTAATGTCACATAAATAAGGTATGGATATAACACTTTTTAAACAGCCAAATTACCAATAAATACAGCTTTTTTAAAAATTCTTAGTATAGGTAATTTTGCACACCCGATACTATTTTCAATGCGTATCTATACCTAATACTGACTAAACTAACTTTAGATCTGCCCTTAAAAATCCAATTTTCCATTATTTCGTCACAAAAAAGAGAACCGCTATAAAATATGGTGACTGCTTCAGACTGAGTGCACCGACAATCGAAAACAAGCCAATGAAAATTTATTACCGAAAATAATTTATATGAGGCGGACTAATCTAGATTATTTGTCCTCGTAAATCCCAACGGTCTATATAAAAAGGCTTAAGCTTCAGCTGAAACTTTTTGCCTATAAAAGTTTTTTAAATAATAAAAAATAAATTGACCGCTGACTGTCTATACAGGGTGCTACGCGTTCGTGTACTTACAATAAAATCTCGAAAACAGTAAAAGATCCAAAGATGGTTAAATCGAGACAAAGTTGTGTTATTTGTAGCTTAATAATTTGGTTAAAGAAAATTGTAAATTTACCTAATACCCTTTTTTTCCTATAAGCTTAAAACATTTAACACAATTGAAAGTTTTTTGCAATTTTAACTTTTTGTCATCAAATAACATATATCATCATTATTTCAAATTATTTTTTCTTTACTATTACAGCCCTGGTAGTTGTTTTTATGATTACTTAAATAATAAAATTATTTTATAGGAAGTGATGATGTTTAAGCCGTTTATTATGTCAATAAGATTTGTCGGAATAATGTTCTAGGAAGTAACTTAGTTTTTAAGAAATGAGAAGCAATTCTATTTTTATTTATTTCATTAATATAATAATAATATATAACTTGACTGATAGAACTTATTAGACTTAGACCTCAAAATAATTTAAAAAATAAATAAATTAATGCTTCCGAGTAAAAAATCTAGCAGTAATATGATAATAAAACAAAAACTTTTAAGTTGGGCGAGCCAATACTTTAAAAAGTATAATTGTAACTAATAAAATACATAGAAAGAAGTTTTTCTAATTTGAAAACATAAATATCCAAAGAACTTAGTAAAACCATACACGAAATTAAAACATGTTCCTGGCTTATAAATTAGATTGGATATTGACGTTTAAAATATGGCATTTTTAGACTAGGACAGGCTGTAAGATTGAAAGGGTTCATTTAAGAGAAAAATGGGTTTCACCTTCATATCTTAGTTTTTAATTATCTGTCTAAAGTTGTAACCTCCGGTTTAACATGATAAACCGGAAGTTATTACTTTTAAATAAAGAATAAAAAATTAAGTTAGGGACGTGGAAACAATTTTTCTGTAAAATCGACCGTTCCAATGTTACAGCCTGTCAAGATCTAAAAATGCTATATTTTAAACGTGAATATCTTAAAAACACTAGAATTTATACATATTATGACATTTTATACAAAATAAGCGTAGAATTTTGTAAGGAATTATCATATAAATTAAAATACAAGGTGTCCCATTAACAAAAAAAGTGTGTTTGATATGCTGACTATTTGGGATACCCTTTATAATTTTAAATAACTTTAGACTGTAGAACCAATGCCTTCCCAATTTCTTTAAATAATAAAACGTTAAATAGTTTGAATGCTATGAAATTCTACATTGAGAGTGGACCACCCTATAAAACCAAAAACATTTCATCTTCTTGGCCCGAATCCTTGCCATGTCCATTAATAGAATTTTAAAACATTTTAAATTTGGACCCTACAGATATTGAAGAGGATCAGAAATATATTTTTATACATAAAAAAATGTCGATACCTTTTACAATACTATAATATTTAGTAATTATTTTTAGGTTTCTTGTGCCTTATATATCTTTCGTTATTAATTTTCTCTACTCCCACATGGAAATTTGTTGTTTCCTTTACATTTAAGTGACAAGAAACGTAGGCTGTTCCAGTTAACTGTACAGCAAAATTTCATATTGTTACTGTCAGAGCTACACAGTGTTGCGACCTTTAAAAATAAAATTCCCCATTTGTTAAGAAAAATTCCAGGAATGGACACAATACGGAAAAAGTATTTTTTTAGAAGATCATAACCACAAGTGATCCTAAAGAATATCCTGCGAATCTAACAGTTTGGGTAAAAATTTATCTTTTCCCGTTGGAGACAGCGCCGAACTACCATTCTTCTGAGCTTTGTTCTCATGATTCCTAAAATTTCCCATAAGTTGACAACATTGTTAGAAAAATTATATTTCTCTTTGGCGTTCTTATTAAGTACTGACCAATAACAGTTTATTGTATTTACTAAGGCTCCGCCTTCTTTTTTAACACACTTTATTATATATTTAATATGTATATTGTACAATATGTTATTAATTTGTTTAATATAACAAAATATATATACGCATCAATAGATTAATCAATAATGCAACCTGCTGAATGTACATTGAAAATTAAATTCGTGTAACATTATTCTTGAGTTAGTTTTACCATAATTTCTAATAATGATCCCGTGACCAAGGTGGTAAAACGTCGAACTTTGGATTCAATGAACATGAGTCGTGGGTTTCGCCCGGCAGCCTGCTTAATTTTTAATATAAGGTTCGAAATTTTGGTCGTAGAAAAAATATACTGTTCAATTCGAGTGGATTATCCATATCGCACTCCGAAGTTTGAGCACTCAGCCTACGGCGTCGTGCTCAATTTACTTCCTCGTGAGATATAAAGATTATATCCACTCGTGTTGTACAAACCACTATTCCCACACCTACATAGATACAACATTTCTATTGGTAAAAAAAAAATTAATAATGTGCTTAGCTTTTTGTAATTCGGGTGGTGAAGAATTTAACACAGAAAATTTTAGAGCGATCGAATCCACTTAACCCCACTGACATAACGACTTAGAAACCTAATAAGCTAATGCTTATTGAATTGGAATTTAAGCTCAGGGGTATAAGGTGAGATTTAGGATAGGGGAAGCAAGTTCCATAAACTTAACTATTTGATCGAATTAAAATATCGCGATAAATTAAACATTTTTGTCGTTGGGGTTTTAATAGGTTATTAAATTCTACCTTTATTAAAAAAATTTTAAAAATTTTTTCAGAAAATTAGTTTTTTATATTTTACCAACCTGACACCTTACCATTAGCATAGTTACTGTTTCGCATGGTTACTGTCGAAACTTTGTCAAACAAATTCAAAAATATAAAAAGCGTTTTTCAAAATGAGCGATTCTGACGAAAGTTTACCCTTTGATATAGAAGCAGCGGCAAACGAAGCGATCTCAAGTTTAGTTCCGACAAAATCCAAGGCGCGGTATGAATTGGAGTATCAGAAGTTTGAAGATTGGTGTAAAGCTAACAAAATAAAGGAGGTATCTAAGAAAATCCTTTTGGAATATTTTTCCGTAAAGCAACGCTCCCAGAAACCATCTACACTATGTACTCACTACTCAATGTTGAGAACTATGATTTCAGTCAAGAGAAATCAAGATATAATTGTTAATAATAAATCATTCTTCTAAAAAGTGTGGTATCATTTAACAGCAAAATTTTCAACCCAGTTTCTTCGGTCCCTACGGCTGGCATATGACCAGCACTTGGAAAAACAAATTAGTACAGGCGGTTAGTTTGCAAATGACAAAAGTGACTAGTAACCAGTTGCGGAATCGGCCTAGCAATAAAATATAGACCGTTACTAAATTTCCTCTTGAGGCTATTTTAACAAACTTTTTTTTGTCGCGGAAGTAAGATTCTGGTATGGTATACTAGGCCAGTTTTAAGAGTACATTCAAGTCGCAATAAAGTCATAAGAAACGGATGTAAAAAACACTGTAAATTTCTAAAACCATTTTTCCAAATTTATTTTAACCAAAGCTCAAAAAAAAAAATGATATTTTTTATTTTCTATTTAATAAATAATCGAACTTTTTGAAACATAAAACATAATAACAAATTTTCCAACTTTGTGACATTAGGCTTCAAGAAGTTTAGGTTGATTTTTCTTCTTGATATTTTGGAGAAAACTTTATGAAGTACCTTTTTGAGTTAAACTTTTTATTTGTTTTCTTAATACGATTTTCCAGTAATTTGCCATTATAACATTTTAAAAATATACGGGGTGATTCCTAAGTTTATACTTCTTTTATAGCTATGTATAGAAGGCATTAAAATAAACAAAGTTTTTAAATACCTTTTTTCAAAAAACTCAAGAATGAGGTACTTACATTCATTTATTACACTATGGATCAAATACGGTTCTGCCTAACTTGCCCGTTGAATAACATTAAGAAAACTTCTGGGTGTAGGATGAGCCCGCAAGGAAAAGCGTTCTGCGTATAATCTCGAAGCAGCACCCGCACTTTGACGACATTCACCATAAATTAGTATCATATCTACTAGTTCATTGTTTTCAAATTTTACTATTTTCACGTGTCAAAAATTTAAAATTAACTTGCTTAAGAAAAACACACCGCAGCGTATTGCCAAATAACTCACCACCGACTCGTAAATTGCATGAATAATAAGAGAAAAAGACAAACAACATAAAGTATAGCAGGCTACGTTTTGATGACCAGGCCCGCACTTAGATTTTTTACTTGTGTATCTCGCCTTTATTTAAGTTTTTTGAAAAAAGGTGAGTAGTTATAGCTGGTGCGTTCACCATCAATTTGCTCAGGTCCCTTCTGCGCATGACCCGACAGTGCGCGGTTTTTTTGGAGTGCTTTCAAAATGCAGCAATAGCTAAAAGATAGTATGCCATTCGGTATCCAGATCGCCGTCATTATGGCAGAAGAATGTTTCCACGCTTGGTACAGCCACTACGCGTAAAAAAAAACTTTAATTCGCTATAACTTTAAAACGAGCAAAGATATCTTCGTCCGATTTTCACAATATTTTTGCAAATTTTATTTACTTTTCAAATATGATGTCAAAATATACCGTTCCGCTTGAATTTTTGGAATAGAATTTTAAAAAATGGAATTATTACAAATTGCCCCCTTTAGCTCTTTTATTAGGAACTATAGAGTAGTAAGGAGATCGGACATTTAAAACAGCTACATTTATCTTGCAAACAAATTTTGAATTGCTAAAATCGAATAAGTGGTTTAGAATTTACACCGATTTTAATGATTATACTTTCAATATCTTCCCCCACCCCTACTATCGTTCGTACGCCAATAAGCCTTAAACCAAAATGATAGAGAATTTTCTAGGCTTTCTAACAGTTTTATCAAAAGTATAGGTTAATATATAAGTTTAAAAAAAAATACTTTTTCTTATTTAATTTTTAGTTACGCCCTCTAGCGGTAAAATACGGAACTTGAAAATAATTTCCAGAATTTTTTCATGGCCACTTTTATAATAATTTAAAAAATTCCATCGTTGCCAAATGTACAGATCCTGAGATACAGCCGCTAACCTCGCTTATTTGGTCACCCGGTACTTGGTCAGATTAAAAAGTCGTTATTTTACGAAAATGGAATATAGACTAAAAACAAAACAAAAAATACAATATTTTTAAGTTATTTCTATCAGGTCATCTTGACACGCTTTATAAAAAGCTTATTTAAAATTTCTAATCTTCAATTGCAATGATAAAAAATAAATTGTTTACTTACTTATGATTTAACTTCCATCTGACAATTAGAACGTACACAAGAAAGATAATTATAATAATTAAACCAAATATTGTCACAGCTAAGTATGCGTGCAATAATCAAGATTAGAATGGCCGATTCTTGCCCTCAAAATACGAAGAAATTGACACGGCACTGCAAAATCATCCTGTCCTCATTGTCGTCGTCGTCAACAGTCTCTGTTCGGAATATAGTTTGTAGGAACCTTGATGTAACATTATATAGAGTCAAATTCAGTAAATAAAATATTTAATTTCTGCCAATTAATCTGAAAACAAGATATTTTCTCTGTTCTAATGGCATTATTTGTTTAGTAAATATAACCAAGAAAAACATATTTTGTGATAACGTAAACACGAGAACAAATAAAAATTAGTACAAAATACCAAGTCATTTTTAAGGCATTATAGGCCTAAGTAAACTGGCTTTTTCGCCAACCCCAGCAATAAACAAAAACTTTTCAACTTTTTTTAATATTTCCTTAATTTTTCCCATTTTCGATATATTATTGCCATTTTTTCTTTATACCCTCAGTGTATATAGACATCCACTTCATAAAGTTTCCTCAAAATATTGACAAAAATCACTCGTAACTTTTTGAGGCCTAATGTTGTTTGTTAAAAATTTGTTTTTGTGGAAAGTTGGGTTTTTGATATATGTCGTAAAAAGTTTGCTTTTTATTAAAGCGAAAATAGTAAATATAAATTATAGCACAGCTTGTGTCATCAATAAAGTTGAAAAAGTAAATTTAATAAATGTCAGAAATATTAGTACAAATAAATGCTCAACTTCTATTAACGATAAATATAACAAAGCTAAATATTAAATTTTTTATTTATAAAATTTTATCCGACTTCAATAAAGGAGTAGTTTATTAATTCGACCTATGGTAAACTTTTTCTACATTTTTATTGCGACAGATAATAAAAGAAAACAGAGGTGATAAAATGTAGAAACTTTTTGTGTTTAAATATTCAGTTTCCAGGCAGTCACGGGGAAACTTAATCTGTAGTAGATTAAAAACTAGAAGACTGACAGACTGGGCTATTCGAGTTGCCTTTTATCCTCGCACGACCGATACTATAGTCACGCAGTCGCGAGGTAAAAGCTTCGCATTCATGAATTTTAACTTAAAAATTAGCCAAATATTTATTATTTTGTGTCACTCAAGAGACTGGAGTAGCGAAGCGACCCAGCATGCCAAGTCGCGAATACTCGGGTTGTCGGGTCTCCCAGTCGCCATTCAAATCTACATGCTGGGTGACCCAGTCACCCAGTCTTCTAGTATCCAAGCTACTACAGTTTCTTTTAATTTTTCGCATGCGATGACTGCCTTACTTGGGTAAGTAAACCCAAAACTATGACATTTTTTTGGAAAAATGCATAAGTTGTTATTTCTTTTTTAGGTGTGTATAGAAGGCATTAAAATAAACAACATTTTCAAATACCTTTTTTCAAAAAACTTAATAATAAAATACTTACATTCATTTATTACACAATGGTTCAAGTACGGTCCTGCCTAACTTGCCCGTTGAATAACATTAAGACTTACTTTTACTTTTTCGTGTCCGGAATATATTACAATTTCTCGGCCCAGTATTGGGCCACGTCCAATGCTTCGGATTTGCCTTGCCATAAATCGTCGAGGTTACAGTGTGCGGGGCAGTTAACGCACTTTAGGAGGTGTTCCATATCCTGTATCATCCCACATTCGCACTTGTCGTCAGTTAGTTGCGCAAGGCCCCATTTGATCAAGTTGGTTTTTACCGGGGCAATTCCTGTTCTGATGCGGTTTAGCGTTCTCCAGGTCTTGAAGTTGTACGAGACACCACTCGGCGGCCTTTCTGATAGGGGGTAGTTTACGGGTGGTGCATCCAGGGGGTTGCTGAGGAACCGACGCCTAGATTTTAGCCTTTGGGATTCTTGATGTTGCCCGAAAAGGGTATGGCGATTGTCGAATGTTTTCTTAAATTTCTCGTTAAATTCATGTGCCTCCCTACGTGAGTTGGGACTGTGGAACCCCGTTGCTTGGTAGAGTTTGGTTAGCGGTGTAGCCTTCATGCACCCCGTTACAAGTCTGTTTCGTTAAGGCTTACATCTACCTTCCTGGCATGCGCCGATCTTGACCAGACAGGGCATGCGTATTCGGCTGTAGAGAAACATAGTGCTTGTGCTGTCGATCTAAGGACTTCGGGCTGAGCGCCCCACTTGTTATTGGTAAGTTTTCTTAATATATTGTTTCTTGCAGCTACCTTTTGCCGGGATTTTTCACAGTGGTGTTTGTAAGTTAGGGATCTGTCAAGTGTGACTCCTAGGTATACGGGTTTATCTGTGTGCTCAAGGGTCTTTCCGTTCCAAGCGATGTTGAGTTTGCGACTGGCTAGTCGTGTATGGAGGTGGAATGCACTGACCTGTGTTTTGGAAGGATTTGGTTTTAAGGAGTTCTTCTCGTAGTAGGCAGACATGACACCTAGAGCGTTCTCTAACCTTGCTTCGACCTCTTCAAAGGTTCTCGCTTGGACCGTGATGCCCAAGTCATCTGCGTATACAAAGTGTTTTGTGTCTTCCGGTGTTGGTTGGTCGTTGGTGTAAATGTTAAACAGGATCGGTGCTAACACGCTTCCTTGAGCGAGACCGTTTTTTTGGTTTCGCCAACGGCTTTTTTTCCCTTCAAGGGTGACGTAGAATTGGCGGTTTTGGAGCAGTGATTCTATCATTTTTACCAGTCGATAGTCCCCCGTTGTGTCATATTCTTTTGACAGCAATTTGCGTTGGTTTACGGTGTCGTAGGCAGCGGTCAGGTCGACGAGGGCAAGGCCCGTGATTACTTTGTTTTCATACCCTTTTTCTATATGCTCCGTGAGCGCTAAGACTTGGCCGGTGAAAGATTTCCCGGGTCTAAAACCAGCCTGTTGGGGTATGATTTTTGGATCGACGATACTACTGATTCGGTTTAGTATTAGTCTTTTCTTTTTTTAGAGTTTAAATAGGTGACACAACAGAGAGATTGGTCGGTAGCTGTTTGGGGAGTCGGGATCCTTTCCTGGTTTTAGGAGGGCAACCACTTTTGATTTTTTCCATGGCCTGGGTATCTTAAAGGTCTCTCGGCTATTGTTAAAGAGTTGTAGGAGCCATCTTCTTGTGCCACATTAACATTAAGAAAACTTCTGGATGTAGGATGAGCCCGCAAGGGAAAGCGTTTTGCATAATCTCGAAGCATCAGCCGCACTTTGACGACACTCACCGTAAATAAGCACCATATCTACTAGTTCATTGTTTTCAAATTTTATCATTTTCACGTGTCACCAATTTAAAATTAACTTGCTTCAGAAATACACACACCAGCGGATTGTCAAATAAATAACTGACCACCGACCCGTAAATTGCATGACTAATAAGACAAAAACAACATAAAGTATAGCAGGCTTCGTTTTCGTATCTCGCCTATTTTTAAGTTTTTTGAAAATGTTGTTTATTTTAATGCCTAGCTAAAAAAGACGTATTAACTTACGAATCACCCTGGATTTTGTTCTTAATTTGAAAGAGACCAATTTTATTGGAACACTAATGTTTGCAAAAATATTGAGGTTTGTTGACTTAAAAAACAAGAAACAGGTGGAATTAAAAGGCGGCGAAGTCGCACAATTTTAAATCAAATAATTGAATAATTTGATAAATTCCTAGATAATGTTTTTTATTTTCTTAAAAGTTGGTGTGCCAGGTTTTTTTGTCCGGCGTTTCGTCTGTGACCTATAATCAGGGTTATTGGTTAAATAAGCACTTATAACTTTCTTGCAATTTTATCAAACTCAGGTCGGTTTATTTAATTTAAATGAGTAATTAACTTTTGGTAAATATTGTAACCTATAAAACTAACAAAAAACAGCTTTATAACAAATTCGATGTAAGCACACAAAAGACGAAACGTGGGACTCAAAATCTGGGCACACCAAGATTATAGAAAATGAAAGGCGACAATTAAAATGTAAAACTTCTTCTGTGTCATCTTTGTAAATAATCCCATAAAGAGAAACGCAAATGGCAATTTTTAGGAATATCCTCGAAAGTAGGTACTTGGAATATTTTAAATTTTTAAAGGTATGTCAGTCAACTCCAAATTATGTAACTTTGTCGTCATTTGTTAATTAACGCATCTGCTGCCGTTTACGAAGATAAGAATTCAATGTGTTATTATTGGGGCCGATACGTTGCTATTTGAATAAAATAATATTGAGTTTTAATTTTATTTATTATTACTCGAAGCTCGAAGGACGAAACGTCACAAACTTTTGGCAGTGACAGCCGTTTTAAGTAACTTTTGATGGAATCAAAAGGTTTTGGCTGGAAAAACAACGTTTAAAAGTCACTTTTAAACGTCGTAGAAGTTATTTTTTTAATCCTTGTGCCCTCCCCTCTCACCTCCATTCCTCCTACTCCTCCTCCTATCCCTCTCTCTCAACACCAGTTTCCTTTTAAAATTTACAATAAGTAGTTTCATTTTATTTTTTGTTAAAATATCAAATTATACAGGGTGATTGAAGTTGATACTTCTTTTTTAGTTATATATAGAAGGCAATTAAAATAAACAACTTTTTCAAATAATTTTTTTCAAAAAACTCAAAAATAAGGTACTTACATTCATTTATTATACTATGGATCAAATACGGTTCTGCTGTCTGGAAAATATTGTTACTTTAATAACGAAAGATGTTCACGTTTTCGAAACGTTTATTTGGTTATTTAATGATATGTGGATTGTTATTATGGTGGCCACTCTAATATGCTATTTACTGTTTATGAAGATGGGATTAATTGCTTTTATTGGAATGTTGTTCTTGCTTATTATAATTCCACTTCAAGGTATGAATCTAATAAAATTAAGTGGATCCGAATATTTCTAAATTAATCTCCAAAGTTATCAGCTCCATGCGAAATTATATCCATACATGGTGATTCCTAAGTTGATACTTCTTTTTTAGCTGTGTATAGAAGGCATTCAAATAAACAACATTTTTAAATAGCTTTTTTCAAAAAACTTAATAATAGGCGAGATACAGAAGTAAAAAAATCTAAGTGCTGGTCTGGTCATCAAAACGTAGCCCGCTATACTTTATGTTGTTTTTCTTATCTCTTATTAGTCGTGCAATTTACGGGTGGTGTTGAGCAATCCGCTGCAGTGTATTTTTCTGAACCAAGTTAATTTTAAATAAAATGGTAAAATTTGAAAACAAAGTAGATATGATGCTGATTTATGGTGAATGTCGTTAAAGTGCGGCTGTTGCTTCGAGATTATACGCAGAATGCTTTCCCTTGCGAGTTCATCCTTCAACCAGAAGTTCTTTTAATGTTATTCAATGGGCAAGTTAGGCAGAACCGTTTTTGATCCAAAGTGTAATAAATAAATGTAAATACCTTAACTAAAGTTAAAAAAAAAGGTATTTGAATATATTGTTTATTTTAATGCCTTCTATTCACAGCTAAAAAAGAAGTAACAACTTAGGAATCACCCTGTATTTTTGAAAAATTATCTGTTGCAACCCCTATATTAATAGAGGCCTCGAGACGCCACTGGTAATAGCAAAAACAAGACACTGGGAAACCAAGTTTCTGGTTCAAATCCCAGTGGAGGCACATAACTTATTTCATTTACAATATTTTTGACTCATTTAATAATTTTTCAGTAGTTAAGTATTAAGTACATATACGTTTTAAATTAAATTTACGAAAAATTTTAAAAATAAATGATAAAACGCTAGAAAATTAAAGTTTTGTTATAGAGCTATAAAATTGCAAATCCAAAAACTTTTTTCAATCATCGTTAAACATTTAAATTTATGGGCTACTTAGTTCTCATTCTTATACGACTTTAACTTAAAACTTGCAGCTTATAGCTCCATAAGGTTATTGTTATAAGGGTTTTATTTACCCATTACCTTGAACGAATAAAAGAACAATATAAAGAAGTCGTGATACAAATAGAAAATAAAAGGGCCGCAAAATAAACTCAAGTATTATTTCGAATTGTGGCAAAACACGTTTTTGCCGTTATTACCTTCATTATAATAATCTTCCGACCTTTACGGTATCTAATATCTTTATGGCAGTGGCGGCTCGTTGTTTAAAGAATAAGTTGCGGTACTGAGGCCTGCAATACTTACCATAAAACTACTGTATCTTTTTTTATGTTTAAGACTATTTAATAATTAATTGATTTATTGGTTACCTACTATTTTTAATTGGCTAATATCGGATTGCCAAAAGATTTTACACTAATAATATTAAAAGAAAGGTGTCTTTTAACAATTCCCTGGACACCGGGATGATATTTCAATATGGTCGACTATTTGTCGGTCTTCCTGTAAAGACACTTTTAAAATTATTTTCTCTATATTGATAATTTGGAGCCAATTTTGCTGCATATTTCCCTCATATGTTAAAGTTCCCATAAGAGAAATGCAATTTTCGCAAAATTACAGCGAATATTTCCCTCATATGTTAAAGTTCCCATAAGAGAAATGCAATTTTCGCAAAATTACAGCGAATATTTCCCTCATATGTAAAAGTTCCCATAAGAAAAATGCAATTTTCGCAAAATTACAGCGAAAACAGCACTGCCAGAAATCGAAAATTGCATCGCAAGTCTATATTGTTGACGAAACGTCAAAGCGGGATTTTATTGTTAACAAACGTCAAAAAATGTAATATTCTGACAATTAACGTCATCTTATTGAGTGACAGCAGACAAAAAAGTCAATGTCAACGAATGTTTTCCTTTCATTTTGTCAAGAATTGTTAATAACTATCTCTTTGCATTGGGATAAATTAAATATTTAAATTTACTTGATCCGAGTTCTTAATTAATTTGGGAAATATTCAAATAAATTACACTCGTGCATAAAAATAACCAGACATTTTTTTATTCAATGTGTTTTTTTTACAAATTGCAATCGTTTGTTTTCATATTTTACGAAAATGCCCTCCTCCTGCGGAGTCGGGCTTTTTCGCGAAAATATGAAAACAAACTCTTGCAATTATAAATCAAAAATTATCGGTAATTTTGATGCACTTGTGCACTTACCCCCGATAATTTAATGATGTAACTTATATCTAAGAAGACGGTCTAGGATTGGCTTTCCCCTTTCACCAATATCAGGTGATCTTTTCAGGATTATTTTTTCCTCGCAGAACTTACAAACTAGTTAGCAGGCGTTCAAGCGAGTGAGTAGAAACGTTGTTTTCAACAAACTAACGGTGCATAGTCGGCTTGGCCGACAGCTCGAGCTTAGTTTTAGTGCCAGTATGACAATCGAGAAACACTGTTGCCAGACTATTCGACTATTGATAATAGTGAATTCTGAAAATTTGTAGCAGGATGTAGCCAAATATAAAATACGAATAAAATATTAGTAATAGTTATAAAACGAAAAATTTGTTTACCATCAGATTATTAGACCCCGAATTTCTGGACTCGGGGCCGAGGGCGGGGGGGGGGGGGGGTTGCAGCCCGGCAGCCTCCTTTAAATACGCCACTGAACTGATTGTATGAACAAACACTAGCAAACATGCAATAGTTGTTTTTTTAAAAAACCCATTACACAATTAAAGTGTGTATCCTGAATAAAATAAATGTTGTCACTTCTAAAACTAAATTTAGTTAGTAACATACCATTAGTTAAAACTGGATTTGTTCCTAAAATCATGGTAAAGCTTGTTATACGCAAAAAACCCTAATGGCTAAATCAGATTTACGGATTTATTTTGAATAGAAAAAACAGATGCGTAGGAAATCGCTTGTATCATTAAGTTGAAATAAGGGTAAAAAATTACCATTCTGTTTAAAAATAAGAAAATGTTCTTGAAAAAATATTTAAAAATGTGAATAACCTCGATTTAGGGTAAGTGGCTTAAGTTAACTTAAAAAAATATAAAAAGGTATATTTTTAGTAATATGTTTCATCATAATTAAATTAAATTATTTCCTAAAACATATTTTAAATATGTTTTCGTTTCTGATTTGGGAATTTATTATTTTAATACAATTATTATCCAAAATCGATGCTTCCCTTTGGAATCTTGGGTGCTATTGGTGTTAGAAGTTTGTATAAATTAGGAAAGTTTTGGGGAATTTACAGCTAATTTTTCAAATAATTTTAAAATATTTTCAACAAGGTGAAATTGTAAACCAAAAATTCGCTCCCTTGGTTTTTGTTACCAGCTCACAGGGGTATAGGTGGCAGAAGTAAAATTATTACATTATTTAAACATTTTGTACAGAAGATTGTATTTTTACATAATATATTAAAATCAAAAAAATGTAAAGTGTGTTTTATAATTTAATTCTTCTCATTATTTATTTTAACCATTTAGGTTAACTGCGATGAGTCACTGGCATTCGACCCTGTCATTCCGAGTTCGATCTTCGGAGTAGGCATACGTACAATAAAAAAAATATGTCCGAAATTTAGTAGGTTTAAGAATGCAAGGTAGAGTGAAAAATATATCATTTCCCAACACACCCCATTCACGCTGGTAACCAGGCCGGATGAGAACGAATAACTCGCGGGGTGAGGAAGAAGGTACACACTCCCCAATCGGTAGGGTAGGTCATGTAATGATACAAGAAATCGAGGGTTGATAGCCCTTGGGAATATTATATGACTAAGGATCGTGGTTCGGAACCCACGTTAAGCTGTAGGTCTCCTCGTGAATGGCCCCGGCAGCGAATGAAGAGGTAAAGAGCCTAATTCGAAAGAAGAGCAAGAAATGATAAAACAACCATTTATGGTTTTACAGAAAAATATTTAATTTTTCATTTAGTAATCGCTCTATAATTCGCGAAAAGAGCTAAAAGTAGATATAATTTAATGAAATAATATATTATTTAAACAAAACAATCCTTGTGTCGAGTTGCTTAAAGATTTACAGCGATAAATAACTAACCGAGCCATTTTAACTGTGACATAAATGACATTGGCAGAAATAATTTTCTCACAACCGATGTGGCCGGCTTGACTTGTTTTGCTAATTAGACAACTTTGACTGTGCGTAAATAATATCTGCCAATGTAATTTATGTCACAGTTAAAATTGCCTGGTTAGTTAATTATTGTTTAAAATCTTTGTGCAACCAAACATTATTCTTATAATATTTTAGGCTAGATCTCCATCACGAAAATAATGGTGAACATATCCGAAAATATTTACAAAAAAGAATATTCGGTAACAGATATGAAAAAGTAAAAATTGGGTTATAATCCATTTTAAGGATCCCTCAGTACAACTCGGGGCGGGTGCAGCCGTGGCGGTGGCGGTGGCGGTAGCGGTACCGGTGGACACTGACCGGTGCAATATACGTTCCTTTTTTAGCTATTCACACCGACGGCGCGGTGCGATTTTTGTTGTTCTGGGAATATAACCTGCAAAAATATGTCAAAACAACAGTCAAAGTCAGCGCCACAATCAAACAGGTAACACAAAACACGTGGCGGATGTGCCGGTGCGGTACAATTAATTTCCATCCCTAGATAAAGGGTAAAATGCACGGACAAGAAAAAAAATTGTTGAATCGAAATAAGTACCTACCCGCGTTTTTGGATATTTTTAAAGAATAGATGGATTCGTTTTTTCAGTTAACAGATCCACCCTGTGTCACGAAAAACAAATAACACCAAGACTTTGGAGTGGAACAACCAGAGATTCGGTATTTGTTTTTAGGCACGTATTTCAAAGAAAAATGTCACTTTTTTTTAATTCTCTCAGGATATAAGAAACAATACAAGAATATGTACGACATTTAAAATATGACATAAAAATCAATAAACATGCTCTGTATAATCTTGGGAATATTACATTACCATTTTAAATATATAAATATAAATAGCTGGAAAATAAAACTGTTCCTTTATTTTATTTATCAAGCCCCAGGTAGTATAGAAAAAACTGTATTAACATGTTTACTGTTTCTTTCATTTGCCTTTCACAGTGTAAAAAAACAGTATGGTGTAAAAAACGAAATTAGAATAACAGATATCCAGGTTGATTTTTGTATTTTACCAAAAAAATATTATTTAAATCAAAACGGAAAAGATTAACATACTATTTTAGATTTGGGTTCTCAGCTATATTCTAAAAATGTTAGTACAAAAAAAATTACAAGTCAGAAAAGGTAACGTACACTGAGAAAAATCGTTTAATTAATAAAGTACATTACAGGTGTTTTATTATAATTAAACCTGTGACAAAGGTTATTTTTTTATTGTAGGAGTAAGATGATCTTCCTGGAAAAATTAAACTAATTTGTCTGAAATATCTGCATTACTAGTGTCTGTTTAAAGGTTGGAGACAATGACGTTTCTTGAACGGCAGTAGAGCATTGGACTTGCATTGTCTTTATTTGTTTAGAATCACTACGTTTCAACTGGTAAGCATCTCCAGTCGTCTTCAGGTGAATACTTATTCACGTTTCGTTAAAACAATACTAATATTGTACGTATAACTTGGTAACTAATTATTAACTTACCATCATGGTAAAACATTATTTTGTTCACAAATAACCCGAATTCTTTACTACAAACACTAATGATAAGTTGTCGACATTTAGTAAGCACACACAACACGGCTGATACCGTTCTATGGTTGTTAGCGACCTAAGCCACAGTCAAGAAATGACTTGTTTTAAATAATAGTACCACAGAGGCCTAACCCATGGTTGGGCCAGTATGGCCCAGAAGTGCAACTCGTTTCAACGAGTGCTAAAACGAATTAGTGCCGCCATCTGTGAATAAAAAGCAAAAGGTGGCTTGGGCTCCTTTAGCACTGGAAAGATAATATTAAGTTGGGTTCTTTAAGAGGCCTAACCTAAATAAACCTTTTTGTGGGTTAGGCCACTCTGGTTCTGAGCGCCTCAACTATGCTCACAAGAATTTTTTCTCAGTGATAAGGGCCAGTTACACCTCCTCTAGAAGGCGATTTGGTCATTGACTTCCCAGATAAATTATGTTTTTATGTAATATTTATTAGGTTTAAAATCCTTTGAACTAACCAAACTTTGTTTGTTTTGTTTACTGTATCGTGTTTAACGCACACTTTAAATCAAACCAGACGTAACGCTACTTTTTGAACGTACCGTCCCCGCAAAAATTTCGGGTAACAGCAAACCGTGTCCACAACTTTATATCTTTTCATTCTTTATATCTTGTAATAAAGCAGTTAATAATAGTCTTGAGAAAAAATAAATAAACTCATCTAACCACTTAAAGGAAAAACAAAGAAAAATAAACTATTCATGATAGTTCCCAGTTATTGTTAAGGTTCAACGAATGTTACACATGTGTAAGAACGTATGAGAAAGACACCTTAAGAATTTCGTTGCGGAAGTACTATGGTTCTCAGTTTTTGTTTCAGAAAACAATTACAGTTTTAGCTGCTTTCTGTAGTCATGGTCATATTATTTTGTTTATATATTAATTTAGTTAGATTATTATTATCAAACTACGGGTGTGATGCAATATTTTTTTTTTAGTTTTAAAACAAAGAGTGTCAAGTTGTGGTTAAAAAGATTAAGACTTAAAAAGTTCCTAAAACAGTAAAATTTAGTCAATTAAATTATCTTTACATCAGCTTAGATAAAAATTTTTGGTCGGGTCTGAATAGGATATCCTCCTGTTTAGAGTTGGGTTAGACTACGTCAAGTTAATTTCGAGATTTTTCTTTGCAAACACCAGATCTCAGGCCCCAGCTATTCATTAGTTATTCTGGATAATAAATTTTGAACTATATCGTTGTTATATAACTGGGACAAAAGCGACACTAAACAGGGATCCCGCAACCTTTTGATTTATACTACTTCAACGAGAATAATATCATATAATATATATTCTGATATATATGCCAAAGAATATATAGGAATATGAGTCAACGATTACCTGTTCCCATCAAATCGAACAGACCTGTCTTTTATTTCACTCACTTCTCCTCAAATCCTAGAAAGCCAGCGTACAAGAATTTGAATAAGATAGTAGTAGTAGTAGTAGTAGTAGTAGTAGTAACAAGATTTATTTAGCACATGGCTACTAATACATTTAAATAATTATTTAATTTTTTTTTATACAATTTTAAATGACCTTTTGAAACATTTTTATTTATCTTGTTGTTTTAATAAATATTTTTTAAACCCTGTTTGAATGATTTTAAGCTTTTTTGTGTTTTAATTGATTTATTTAAATTATTAAATTCAATAAGCCCTTTATAAAATAAATATAAAAAGTATTAAGAAAAAAATTATTGTTATTTCGCGTTAAATAATTATGATGATCACAATTTAGAACAGTAAACTCTTTTAAATGTGAAGGTAACATACCATTTTGAACTTTGTAAATAAATATCAAAACCAAAAATAATAATAAATTTTTTACATTTAACCATTCTAATTTTTTTAACATTATATTAATTTTTGAATATCTATCCATATTTAGTAAAATTCTCATCGCTTTATTTTGTAAAATTTGTAATCTGTTTATTACACCTTCATCAGCGTTAAATAAAATTGTAGAACAATATAAAAAATATGGCCAAATTAAAGTATTATAAATAATTTTTTTCGAATAAAATTTTAAATTGAAACTTATTCTTTTAAAGTAATTTATTTTTCCCGCAATTTTAGAAATTAAATTTTCATATTGGATAATAAATTTTAATTTTAAGTCAATTACTATACCTAAATATTTAAATGAGTGAACTATTTCCAATCTGTCTCCATCAATTAAAATTTTTAAATTGGTTCAAATTTAAACCCATAACATTTTGTTTTGAAAACATTTAATTTTAATTTGTTTACTTTTAACCAATTTGACAATAAAACAAGTTCTGAATTTAAAACTTCCAAAATTTCCAAAATATTTTTACCACTATTATAAATAAGAGTATCATCTGCGAACATTTGAATTTTAGCCAATTTTAATACTAATGGCATGTCATTAATATATAAAATAAAAAATAAAGGACCCAAAATACTTCCCTGGGGTACTCCTATGTTATTCAATTTTTTTGTTGAAAATATATTACCAATTTTTGTTGTCTGTGTCCTATTATTTAAATAATTTTTAATCCATTGATAAACTTTACCCCTGATACCATATTCAAATAATTTTTGAAGTAAAATGTCCCTATTAATCGTTTCAAAAGCTCTTTTAAAATCAAGAAATACAGCAATAATATATTTTTCTTTTTCTAAATCTCTTTTCCAATTTTCAATTACATACTGGATGGCTGTTTCAGTTGAATAGCCTTTTCTAAATCCAGCTTGTGATTAAAATAAAATTTTGTGTACATCCAAAAAATCTATAACTTGCTCATAAACTACTTCTTCTATTAATTTTTCTATGTCCCATAAAACATTTATTGGTCTCATCTCGTTCCATTGTTTAGAATTTTTAGTCTTTGGAACCGGGGTAATATATGAACATTTAAGGTCTGATGGAATTTCCCCATTGTTTAAACAAACATTAATAAAGTAAAGTAGATAGTATCCAATAACTCCAAATGATTCTTTCATCAATTTCTTTGTTAAAACCTCACTGTAATTTTCATTTGAATTTAAATTGTTTATCATTTTTCTTAAATGATTGAGAGTTACTTTAGAAAATGTTTGTATAATATTTTTATTTCTAGAAATTTTTGGACAAATAGAATGGTTTCCAACATTTATTGAGATAATAATAATTTCTTCAACGCTCTGGACATAGTATGAGTTTAATTTTTCAGCTATAATATTTATGTTTGATATTTTACCGTCTTCAAATATAATTTCTTTTATTTCCGTTCTTGTAGTCGGTTTGACCAAATTTTTTAAAGTCTTCTACATTTGTTTACTGTTTTTCTTATTATTATCAATTTGTCTTTCATAATAATTTGTTTTTTCTTCCCTTAATGTAAGTTTTATCATATTTTTCTAAAACCGGCTTGTCTAAATGATTGTTTATTGAAGGTTATCACACGTCATAGATTATCAAAAATGGAAAGCACTAGCGTCGGTATATCAAGGGTGTTTTTTGCTTTAAATTATATCCTCAATTTTGGAACAGGGTTATTTTTACTGATGAAAAGACGTTCCAGTCGACTTATTATGGCCAATTCGTGGGTAACGTCCAAACAATAACAGGTTTGAAGAGCGATCTACTAATCCCCTCACTTCTAGACATTGGAGTTTCTCTGTACATGTATGGGGCTGGATAAGTGTTAATGGACCTGGTGTTTGCTGGCGAATAGAGGAAAGATTTAATGCCGGAAATTATATTAACATTTAAAAAAAAAATTGTTACCATCTGCTAAGCAAATATATCCCAATAATACTTTCATATTTCAACAAGATATATTATCCAGTCCATACTGCCAATGCTGTAAGCCACTGGTTTCAAACCCATAATGTGGAAGTGCTGCCTTGGGTCGCTTATAGTTTCGATACCAATCCAATCGAAAATATTTAAAAATTTTTATTTGAAATTTTAGGCCACAAAATTTAGAAGTTTTATGGAAAATAATGCTGGTGCTGGAAAGAGCTTGATATAAACATTGTATCAAATATAATTTGGTCAATTCCGAATAGACTGGCTCAAGTAATAGAAAAACAGGGATATACAGGGTGGCCCATTTGTCTGACAAAGTAATATACCGTCTCTACTATTAAAGATATCAAGAAAAAGTTTTTATAAAAGTTGTGAGGTATAAAAAAACATTTGTTCTAAAATTATTTTTAAACATACAGGATGATTCAGAAAAGTAGCACAATAAAAAGATACATTTTTTTAAATGGAACACCCTATATATCTTAGCATTTTTTGTTTCCTTACAAAATTATTCATATGACGCCATATTTAGTTTTTTAATTTTTTCATTATAGTAAAAAATTACCTGTATTTCTCAATAAGAGCATCGAACTTCGAACATTTCTTGTCAGCCCTTAAGTTTAGAGATAGAAAAACTGTCCTAAATGTTTAGGTACCTAAAATTTTGTACAGGGTGTTTTCTGTTGACATCCAAATATACAAAATTTTAAAATACAATAACTCTGTTTTTTCAAATGAGACACCCTATATTTATTAGGCTCGTCTAATAGATATTGTAAGTATCTTTTATTAATGTTAAGTCATACCTATACCTAAATTTACTAGTTTTGGCAATATTTTTATTTTTATTTAAATTTTGGTGAAAAAAACTATAGTTTTTATTTTTCTAGTAGGCCATGACCAGCAAAGTAAAAACAAATGTAATTGAATATAATGTCATATTATAATAAATTGGTAACTATAGTTAGTTACGTATTTATTAAATTAAACAAAACTTCTTTTTTATTACGCAACTTGATATTGAAAATAAGTTCACAAACATTATAAATATAATAATTATAAATATGACATTATATTTAATTACATTTGTTTCGACTTTGCTGGTCATGGCTTACTAGAAAAATAAAAACTATAGTTTTTTTAACCAAAATTTATGGATAATTTTGTAAGGAAACAAAAAATGCAAAAATATATAGGGTGTTCCATTTAAAAAAATGTATCTTTTTATTGTCCTACTTTTTTGGACCACCCTGTATGCCTAAAAATAATTTTATAACGTATATTTTTTTATCCCTCTTAACTTTTATAAACACTTTTTTTTGATATCTTTCATAGTACAGACGGTATATTACTTTGTCAGACAAATGGGCCACCCTGTATGACCAAATATTACATTTTATTTATTCTTGTTAAACGTTTTTTATTTCTATTGTAATTTATATAAAAGTGTTAAGATATAGGTATTATAAAATAAAAAAATTAACTTTGTTACTCTAACGCCAATGCTTTGCATTTTTCGCCCAACGCCAATGCTTTGCATTCTTAATAACCTTTAATATGCGATAAGCCAGTTTTACCCAAATACGGTTAAGGTTTTCTCTCATTCTAATTTGTGTACGCTTTTTTTTTATGAAGAAGACTGTATCATAGCCTTCTCGATATAAGAAGAGTGATCTCTAGCCGATTCATTTGGGGATCTCGGTGCGGGGGCGTTTTTGAGGGAGGCCTAACGTTGAGTGGAGACCTCCATGTCAGTGGACAGAACTTAATAATTTGAGGTTAGTTTGGTTTTGAAAATCATGACAAGACGTCAAGGTGTTGACATATTAAATGTATTTTAAGGTTAGTTTTTCTTGTTAATTCATAAGACGTTGACGTCGGTTTGTTTATTTAAGAGCAGCAGGCCACGACCTCAGTTATCTACTAGGTAAACGTCAACTTTTCCCGCACCCTTCTATAATGAACTGGCCTGTATAGTTTTGCACTCACTCTCTTTAAATTCTAGAAGGCCATGATACTTACAAAATAAATGTATAATGGCTAGGTTTATAACTACATAGATTATATTTGATGTCAATGTCAAACTTTAAAACAACTACCAAACATTAAACTTAACCAAAAGAAGCTTAACGGCAAGCGGACAGAGTAGTACGTCTATCTTTTGCATTAAAGTACACAGGGACTCCAAAGGTAATGGAATCCCTGGGGCACAGGTAGACAATGACAGGCTGTTTCGTTCTTCTTAGAACTCATCAGAAAGTCATAACCCGTAAGCGACCCCTAGTACAGCGAGCCTGTTCTTTCAAGGCGTTTTTATGAAATAAACGCGATGAAAACCCAGTAACGCCATCATAAGGAATCAACTCAATGCAAAAGATATAGCCATCTAACGTGAAAACGTAGAAATATAAATAAATCAAGCACGGAACGGCCACTTCACCAGTATAGGAAACATTTTTCCATACTAGGGGTCGCTTACGGGTTATGACTTTCTGATGAGTTCTAACAAGAACGAAACAGCATGTGATTGTCTACCTGTGCCCCAGGGATTCCATTACCTTTGGAGTCCCTGTGTACTTTAATGCAAAAGATAGACACACTACTCTGTCCGCTTGCCGCTAAGCTTCTTTTGTTTATATATTTTAACGGACACTAAATTCTACTATTTTATTAAACTTAACCTGACCCTCGCTAGATGGCACTACATTATTATTCATTTACACATGGGCATATAGCAAGGGTACGTATTGAGTAAAATTTTGTTCTAGTAGGATATACAATTTTTTTACTTATTAAAAATGTAGAAATTTTACTATAGAACATTTTTTTATTTTTATAACATTCTGTTTTGTGTAAATATTAACTTATAAGTTATCTTATAATTATAATGGCCGAGACACAATTAAAAAATAAGCAACATGTAATAGGACATTTTTAAAAAATATACATTTTATTCCTGTTGCATGTTGCTTAAAACTTAATTGTCACGATTGATTGTTTGTACTTATCAATATATATTTTTGTTACTTTTTGCTTATTGTCTAATACTTATTTTTTTAATAGTTATGTCTTGGGCTTAGGCCCGTATTATTCATCTCCTGGTAACTTTATCAGCAAGATAATTTCCAAAGAAACCATTGTTAAGACAATTGTCTCCATAGAAATTATCTGGCTGGTATAGTTACCAGGAGATTAATAATACGGGCCTTATGGGTGTAGGTATCTGTCTTATTCAAGAAATATGGCTCATATGGTACAATGTATGATCCTAATTTAAATTAAAATTATATGGCATTTGTAATCGCTACCCTGACCTATGACTCATGTAATATTAAAATCATATTATCTCTAGTTATTACTGTTAGTATTAGTTATTCGATATTAAAAAAAACTTCAAAAAAACTAAAAAACTAAATTTTTAAAAGCATTAAACATTTTTAGATTTTATTTACTACTAGCAATAGGGTCCATAGCAAACAAAAATGTTCTCAAAATTTGACAAAGAAATACAGTAATTGAAAATACTTTTATTTAAAGGCACTATATTAAACTCGACACAACTCACAACAAGGATAAACCTTAAACAGAATATTTTTAAAACATAGCTTGGTATCAGTATAAAAAAACCTGATTTTAATGACCTGGTTATCACGTAATAAAATGGTATATATAGGTTTACACCATAATTCTTAAGTTTCTTCTTCCGATTTATGGTCAAGATTTTGCCAAAATTCGCCTATGTGCGATGGTACACTAATTGAGTAACAATCCAACCATAAGTTTTCATTCTTACCATTACGGGTCAGTTTAGAGAAAACTGTTATTTTTATCACTTTTCAATTTTTCCATTTTAAAGGTTTATTTTAAATGCCTCTCACGAAATCGCTTTGCATCACAAGAAAAGCATTTTTGGCTGCCACAATATTTATCTCGACAATTGTAGCGTAAAACAGATTCAATTTTTACGGTTTTCCCCTCTGGAGAAATTCTAAATTCCGGATAAGGAGAAAAAGTTTTATATTGCCTGGAACTTTTTAATTTCATGGTTAAGCTTGGTTTATTAGGGCATACAGTAGTTTCGGTAAACAGGTTTTATTTATTACTTGCGTGTCTGCTAGTAAAACTACTTATTATTAAGTTATTGTGTTACAGTCAGACCAGTATTTTTAGTATACAAATAGATCTTAATAATGTAATCTCAATGTTTAATAATAATCCTTCTTTTAGCTTTACAATTTGCTATAAAATACATTCAGTTAAAATAAAATGTACAATATATTTTGATTAAGTTTAATAGTACATTTTTATTCTCTTATTAACATTAACAGTAGATTTCATAAAGAAAAATCGTTCTCGGTTAGCAACCGTGTATTAAAAAGACCAAATTTAATCAAAGGCTGGCATGGCCTACTCCGTGATGATTTACGCAAAATTGCTTTAAATTTTGCAAAAGAATGCCGCTGCCTAATGCCAATTTTTGTAAAATATACGGTTAGTTGGCACAAATACAAAGTTGACTTTGCAAGCTTCTGATTAAATTTTGTCTTTTTAATAAGCGATTAAGCTAATCGAGAACTATATTTCTTTATGCCACCCGTTGTAAGTCTATTATCTGTTTATAAGTTTAAAACAATGATGTTTCTTAGATAATAGAAGAGCGTTGCACTTGCATTGTCTTTATTTGTTTTAAAATGATATTTCAAATGGAAAGTATCTCCAGTTATCTTAAGGTGAATACTGAAAAGGTATGGTAACTACAACTCTATTTTTACTAGGTACACTGTTAGAAATCCTGGACATGATAATTAAAAAATTTCAGTCAATTTAAATCAGTAAATTATAACTTAAAATTTATTTTACATTTTAACTGTTTTGTATTATTTAAACAACAGTTTCTAAGAACTAACTCTCCAGGAAGTTATTTTGACATAACACAATATGATGGACCAATCACTTGGATTGCATTTTTAATCATTCAAATCGACATAGTAGTATTAGTAGAATATCCTTCATTTAAAACTACAGTATAGTAAAATCTTCATTTAAAAAAAAAATCTAAATAACTATGTAAATAGAATTAATGAAACCACTTTCTGTCCTAACGATGCCGCAGCCTCCTCCAGTCAGTTTAGCGCCATCATTCCTACTCTGTGTGCCAAACGAGTCAGCGAGTATACCTTCTATTAAATCTATTTAGTATTCAGTTCATCTTGGGATGGCCGTGGATTAAGTTTAATCACACTTTATAATTATTGTGCATGTGTAGTGATTGTTTAGGCCTAGAATAATAATACAAAAATTTACATATCTACTATAAAACCAATTACATTTTTTAGTTTTTTTTAGGTTAGTAGTGGTTTTTAACATATTAAAAACAGTTAAAAAATGTAATGCCATTTTTAAAAATTAATTTATTACAATACTTTTAAAGATATTTATTTGTGCCAAAAAACAATAACAGTGTATATAAATGTAAATATTATGTAATAAAATGAACATACAAATTATATTAGAATTATTATTATTATTATTATACAAAATATTTATATTAAATCAAAGTAAATCAGTTATGAAAGTGATATTAATTGAGGCAAACTGTAAATAAGATTTTAAAGGGTAGTAAAATTTACGTTTATAAAAAATCGAAATTAACTGCCAGAATGAGTTGTGATAATTTTTCAAAATCAGTTAAAATTATTTTAAGTGTTTTAACTTTAACTAAAAAATATGATTTATTAAATAAGTAAACTGAAGTCAACTGCTATAAATGTTAGAAAGTCATTTTTATTACTAGAATATATTATAAATATTAATGTCACTATTTGTTTTAACTCATCTACCAAATTTACGTTGATAACGCTCTATACATTGATATAGCGTTGCCGTCCAATAAGTTGTGACATTTTGCCAACCAACAAAATCCCACTAATCAATTTTTAAGGCGCTAAAATATCCACACTGGCGGATACCTGAAACCGGATTCTCGATTCGCTGGAAATAATTATATTTGCCGCTGAATATGAAAGGTTTTTACAAAATTGCTTGTGTGGATTCCGAGAAAACCACGTTTGAAATAGAGTTTAGAGGGATTTTATTGGTTTGCAAAATGTCACCATTGAAGTTAATCGAGGTCGCACATGGTTAGTATTTGGATCGGTTACTGCTTGGTATAACACAGTACGTATGTGATAAATTATTGTTGCTGTTAATTGAGGATAAATTTTATTAATATTCTTAACTCAACGCCACAAGAAGAATATTTGACTAATAATGAAAAATGGATATTATACACTATATTCAGTTTCTTACAAACAAAACTCGAATTTAAATCAAAATCATAAAAATTGCTTATTAGTAGCAAGTTATTCCCTCACCATTCCCCCTAATAATTTGTTTCCACTCACTAGGTTATCTTAAATTTGGATATACTAATCAGGGGAAACTTTTTTTTTTGTGAGTAAGTCATGTTTACCGATGTCATTTATGTCTTAGTTAGTGTTGCCTATAAGCGTCCAATTACTGTTTAACATGTTTGATAATGTGATTATTTCTTCAGTTCCTTTTTAAATAATAATTTCAAATTTAGTTTGGTAAAAATAACTTGTTGGACAGGGTCACCAACCTGACTGACAAGGGCCTATTTTTTGAGTTACCAATATTATAGCCATATTGTTGATATTGCACCGTAGAACCTAAATTAATTACCTTTTAAAGGGGAACTTGGTCTAAAAAAAAGAAACTGTGGCGTAAAGTTGTTATTTTTTATACAAACACCCTGCATATTATTAATTTTTATGAAAAGTCTTTCCTGATTTCAAAAATATATAATTTGTCTATATTGACTCAAACCGATTTTTGGATACAAGCGATAACATTTTTAAAAAGTGTATTTATTTTAGTTTAGTTAGTCTATACTTGAAAATTAAAATGTGCAATAGGGTCCCCAACCCAATAACGCTATCCCACTACTATTTACATGGTTTTCTGGACATCGAAACCTTATCATCACACCTTCGAGATGTCATGGTTTTACTCGTCCAAGGCATTCTAGATGCATTAAACTAGATTGATAGAGAGACTGGTCCTAATAGAGGCCTCCATTTTATTTTTCTAATGATATGTAAAATGGTTTATGTACGTTATAAAGACCTACTTAGTAATTAAACTCCAACATTAACTTTTCTCAAAAACGTATAATGTATCTATGAAAAAAAAATAGTGCACATTTCTGATATTTGCCCCGAGGGTATGGAATACGGGCCCCTTCAAAAATTGTTATAAAAACGTAAATTAAAACAAAAAACAATTCTTTCAGCAAAAAAAAATAAAATAAACAAAAGGTGTTACAAAACTAGCCCCCCTCGATTGAAACTTTGGATGCGCCACTGGAACACTGTTTATGTGCCCATAAATGACACAAAAAACATTGGACTCCCAGTGTTAATAATAAAATAAGCATTTTGTGCACGTGTTTTTGCCCAAACTTTCGAGCTGTGCCTGGTGAGGATCTGAATTTCCTGCAAAAAAGTTCATATAATATAGTTTTGTCTGAATATGGGCCCAGCCCATATTCAACACACTCAAGTGGTCCATATTGCACTAACAGTATAAGTCACCATAAAATCATTGGTTAGAAAAAACCTGTAAGTTTTAGAATAAGATTGAATGCTGAAATGCAATGTTAAAATTTCCCTCTATCACCGCATAAGCAAGCTCAAAATAACTTAAAAAAATATAAAAATTACGCTAATTAACCTTATATTAAAAAGTTATGGGAACCAGCGAATCTCATCAATCACAATCGTTTAATAAAAACACGTGAGATAACGCCGGGAGTCTATAAACTAAGTATTGACAATGTGTAAGTGTAAATTTACGGATCACCTGACAGATAGAGTTACCTGGTTTGTAGATGGACAGGGGGCTATATTAAATACCTGGCCCATATTCAGAGCAGTTCCTCTGCAGCTCTTTAAAATTTATTCGGGCATGTCTTAAAAACGATTTGAGCTAATACAGACAAATTATATATTTTTTGAATTAAGAAAAAAAGACCTTTCATAAATAAAAAAAATATACAAAGTGTTCCTTTATAATAATAACAACTTCACCCCATCGTTCCCTTGTTTTAAGCCAAATCGCTTTTTTAATGATAATTTTGGATTCTACCGTCAAACAAAAAAAAAAAATGGCTATATTGGTTTTAATAAAAATACTGGGAAACTCAACAAATAGGACCTTGTTCAGTTCTGGTTGGATGACTCTGTACTTATAAAAATTATAATTATTTTTTATTCCTCTATACTTTAGCTCTTGTGACAATAATATTTTAAATTTTTACTCTTGTCAGAGAGAGTCAGAAAAGTGAATTGGCTCAGTGAGCAATGTAGCGAAATCGAGGATCTTGAAGCCAAATATGACAGTTTTACCATGCACAAGAAGATCAAGGAAGCTGCCGGTGTATATAAACCTCGACAAACTGGTATCCTGCTGGATAGCCAAGATAAGATCATTCTTGACGTCAACGACAAAGTGAAACAATGGTGTAACTACATCGAAAATACTTTTTTCTACTAGCGTGCGGAAAAACGCATTTTCCGCACATGTTTTAGTGCGGAAAATCCACTTTTCCGCACCGTGCGGCAAAGATTTTTCCGCACTGTTATATTTTGAAATTAAACCAACTGGCTTCTGCTATTAATTTAAGTAGTGCTAGTAATTGTACGTTTACAATTAATTACAATATAAATAAGTAAATTAATATTATAAAATTTTGTTCATTGTAATAAAAATTTAAAAAAAAACTCGGTTTTTTAAATTATTTTCAATTTGTTTCCTCACGCTAGTAGAAAAACTATTGTTCCTAACAAGTGCAGAAAATCGATTTTCTGCACTTGTTAGGAAAATAGCTATTCAGGATGAGAGGTCGAACACTCCGGAACAGTACACACGAGATGGAATGGATATAACTAAGGAAGAAGTTCAAAATGCAATCTCTTTATCAAAAAACAGAAAAGCGGCAGGTCCAGATGGTATGTATTCGGAAGTAATTAAAATCTTGAAGGATGAGGAATCGCTAAACGTGATCGTGAAACTATTTAATATGGTCTACCGATCTGGCATCATTCCTTCCGACTGGCTTAGATCAACATTTGTAACGCTGCCAAAAAAGGGCTCTATCTCTAGCGACTATCGCCTCATCAGCTTGATGAGTCATTTCCTAAAAATATTCCTGAGATCATCCATAAGAGAATATATACAAAATGCGAGTCATTCATGGGCGAATCCCAGTTCTGTTTCCGTAAGGGGTTTGGCACGAGAAAGGCCCTGTTTAGTATCCAGGTTCTGGTTCAAAGATGCAGGGATGTTTCGGCCCCTGTTTATGCCTGCTTCATATATTACGAGAAGTCTTTAGATAGGGTGCACCATGAAAAGCTTATGGAAATCCTTAAAGATATAGGCTTGGAAGATAGAGACCTTCAGATAATCGCAAATCTATACTGGAACCAAACCGCATACATCAAAGTAGACAAACAAATGTCAGACGAAGTACGAATCAAAAGGGGTGTTCGGCAGGGATTCATTCTTTCACCGCTTCTTTTTAACATATACTCAAACGAAATATTTGAAGGAGCGTTAGAGGATTGCACAGAGGGAATTTCCATTAATGGCGAAAGTATTTACAACCTTCGCTATGCCGACGATACCGTTATAATCGTGGATTCTCTGGAGGGCCTCCAAATTTTACTAAATAGAGTGGCAGGTGGGAGTGCAGAGTTTGGATTAAACTACTAACACCAAAAAAACTAAATGGATGGCGATCAGTAAGAACCAAGTTGATGGAGGTATACTTCAGGTACAGAACCAACAAATCGAACGCGTCCAATCATACAAATATCTAGGATGTCAGGTTAATGAAAGCTGGGATAATATGCAGGAGATTTGTGCCCGAATTGAGCAATCCAGAGCATCATTTGTGAAAATAAAGTCAGTGTTGTGTTGCCGAAATCTGTCGCTCTCCGTTCGCACTCGAGTGGTACGTTGTTACGTGTTCAGCATTCTTTACTATGGAATTGAGGCGTGGATTCTGACAATGTGCAAAAAGCTGGAGGCTTTCGAGATATGGACGTATCGACGGATGTTAAGAATTTCCTGGATGGACAGAGTACGCAATGTAGGCGTGCTCCGGAGAATGTCAAAGGATCTAGAGGTCATGTTCACACCTAAAAAGCGAAAGTTGGAATACTTCGGACACATACTTAGGAATGACAAGTACGGACTTCTCAAACTGATCATAGAAGGTAAAATCGAAGGAAAGAGAGGCCCTGAACGCCGAAGAATATCGTGGCTAAAGAATTTGAGACAGTGGTATGGTGAGACCACGGCGAGTCTCTTTAGAAAAACAGTGGATAAAGTGCAGATAGTGTTGATGATTGCCAATGTTCGAAGAGGACAAGACACTTGAAGAAGAAGAAGAAGAAGAAGAAGAAGAACTCTTGTCAGACAGTTGGGTTGCATAACTAGGTTTAACAATAATTAACTAACCAGCAACTTTGACGATGAACTACAAACCATTATCAAAACTAATTTTCTCATAATCATAGTCGCCCGGTTAATATTTACTTTAGTAATCAGGAAACTATGATTATGAGTAAGCAGTACCTGCCAATGTCCTTTATGGCACAGATAAAGTTGCTGGTTAGTGAATTATTGTTGAAAATATTTATGCAACCCAACAAAATAATTTAAGTGATATTAAGATTAAGTACAACAATATTTATACTGTATATAAATTATGTGCACACTTTTTTTCTTTTTAAGTTAAGTGTTTTCAATTTTTTATTCATGTCACATTTTTTACCATTAGTATTTTATTCAAAGAGGGTAAACAGGGGGAACAAAATCATTATAATAATCTCTTTTTAAGGGCTCATATAAAAGACGCGTTATCCGAAAATAAAGTGGCAATATTAGGTGTGTTTTCGCGGAATAGAATACTAATTTATATTTTAAGGAATTTGCGTGTATACCTTCTGTGTTTTATTTTTAAATAATGGCTTAAAATGCCCGTTTCAGTCGATGTTGGAAGATTATCACATAATAAATTAAACTTTTTCTGTCGTACTCTGTACCACAAAAAGTTAAAGAAGATGGTGGAGACTAAAATCATCTAAATTCTTCTCCAAAATTACCAGTGTCTGGAAGTTATTATTCCTCCTTGAGGCGAAATTTTTCATAATAAATGTGCCACTTGGGCTGTTTTGCTTCTAACACCTTCGATTAAGAAATGTGAATTGTGTATTGCTAGACAATATTGAGAATGAAATATTAAAATGGAGCGTTGATTACGTGGTTTAGTTTTGGAGGAAAAAAACTTGTTTTGTTTTTTGGAAGCAGGATTAAAAGCAATTACTGCACCGCAAAATTTACCGGATGGAAAAAAATTCGCTCCGATTCAATCTTAAATAACTTTTAAGTGTATTGATTAAATTCGATAATTTTTTAACACGTTGCAGATGCAGTCGTCTTTATCATGTTCTGATCGCTTTTACGAACAGTAAAAATGGATATGTTCACATACAGGGTAGCCAAAAAAATTGCATTTTACGCTTAATTTCTAAACACTCAGTGGTAAAATTGAAGAACTGATTGATGTTTTTTTGTACGGCATTTTTAAGTCCCATATTTTCTAAACAACTTGTTTTTGATTCATACCGATATCTAAATTATTAAAGGAAAAACACAGGATTAAAGGAAATAATGCAATAATCCTTTATTAGCAACAAAAAATTTAAAAACTTGTAGTTGGCTTTGTCTTTTTTTGTCTTTCTGAATCTCGTTTCCATGGTACCATGACTTGCCAAGAAGATTTTTGTCAACAAATGTACAGATTTATTAATTGCTGGACTTCAAGCGTTTCTTAAGTAAATTGATGTTTTTTTTTAAAGTAAGTTGTTGGTTGTATTGTGTTTTGAAGCTGTTCTGTAAACGGTAACGTAAAAGTGTATTAATTTAAATTAAATATGAGACCTGAAGAAGTGGCACAAGCCGTCGCTTTACAGGATGATGGTTCTCCGATTCTGTATATCGCAGAAAGGCTTGGCCATCCACGCAGTACCATATCCGATGCGATCCAAAGATTTAGAGAAATTGGTTCTTACTCGAGAAGACCCGGGCAGGGAAGACCAAGAGTCACAAATGCAGTTGAAGATCGATTTCTTCGTCTTCAGGCTCTTCGAGAGCGAACAGCCTCTGCTCCGGTTTTAGCTGTAAGATTGGCAGATGTTCATGGTACCTTGGTATCATCTGACTCTGACTCTGACTTAGAAGGTTAAAACAACAGAATCTAACATCTCATGTACCTGCCACAGGACCTCTATTAGACGCAGGTCATCGAAGGTAGCGCCTTGAATTTGCTCGAGCTCATGCAGATTCGAACATGAACAACTGGCAAAACGTTCTATTTACAGACGAGTCTCGTTTTACGCGATATTCACCTGACGGACGTCAAAGAGTGTAGAGGAGGCCTGGAGAATGATACTCTCAATGTTGTTTCTCTCCTAGAGTGCAATTTGATGGCGGAGGAGTGATGGCATATCTTTGGAGGCCCGTACAGACCTCATTACACTTCAGGGGGGTATTAACGCTGTATTAGGCAGTATTTGAACGATATTGGCGTTCAGGTATTGGACTGGCCCTCAAGAAGTCCGGATCTGAACCCTATTGAGCACATGTGGGATACACTTGGAAGGAGAGTTAGGAAAATCTACGGCGAATTTTCAAACTTTGGAGGCGCTAGCACAGGCACTGACAAACGAGTGGCAGCAGATACCCCAAGACGCAGTTGCTATTTTAATTTAATCTATGCCTGAAAGGATGAGAGCTGTTATTCAGGCTCGTGGAGGAAATACTCGATTTTAATCTTACCACTATTGCCCATGTTAATTTTTAAATTTTTTGTTGCTAATAAAGGATTATTGCATTATTTCCTTTAAACCTGTGTTTTTCCTTTAATAATTTAGATATCGGTATGAATCAAAAAAAAAGTTGTTCAGAAAAGATGGGACTTGAAAATGCCGTACAAAAAAACATCAATTTGTTATTCAATTTTTCCACGGGGTGTTTAGAAATTAAGCGTAAAATGCAATTTTTTTGGCTACCCTGTATGTGAACATATCCATTTTCACTGTTCGTAAAAGCGATATCAGAACATGATAAAGACGACTGTATCTGCAACGTGTTAAAAAGTTATCGAATTTAATCAAAACACTTAAAAGTTATTTAAGATTGAATTGAAGCGAATTTTTTTCCATCCGGTTAATTTTGCGGTGCAGTGTATTAGGGCTGCGGCGTGACCTTGAAAACCAAAATTATGCGAGAATTTGTTATAACAGAAGGAAATGTGACAGGTGTCGTCAACTGTTTAAGTATTTTTCGAAAGTATGCTAAACTTCGTCCTCTTAAAGCAACTCACAGGCGGTTTTTTGTATTTTATGGAAAAGGAAAAGGCACCTCCCAGCCTATCGGAATTAATAGTTTTGGAAGTATACCAAAAAAGATTGCAACAAAACTTGGATTGATAATCCCGAAGGATACAATGGACATTGTTTTAGGAGGTCCTCAGCCACCATTCTAGTTGATGGTGGTGCAGATGTTAAAGCGTCATGGGGGCTGGAAATCATCTTCAACGACAGAAGGCTACGTTGAGAATTCTTTAGAAAATAAGAAACAAATAGCAAAGAAGATCATAGGGTCAGACACGGATTTAATGATTGGAAATTCGAACGTAAAGGGCTCCATCACATCCACTTCTGGTATACAAATTTCTAACTGTAAAAAGTGTATTATTAATGTTTCTAATAAACCTTAAGTGGTATATTTTAATTAATAATTGGCAATTAATTTTATAATTGTTAATAATAAATCATTCTTCTAAAACGTGTGGTTTTATTTAACAGCAAAATTTGAATTAAAATAGAAAGTTTTGAAAATAAAAGATGATTATTCATGTGTTTAAAATTGATGGTATCTTAAAAGAGAAGGCGTAGCTTTAGTAAATACAATAAACTGTGATTGATCATTAATTTATAAGGAATCCACAGAGAAATCTAATTTTTATAACAATGTTGTCAACTAATGGGTGTAACGAAGTTACATAATTTTTACAGGGTTGTATACGTATCCGTTCTTAATTTTCTTATTTTTCATCGTATGAAGTCCGTTCTTGTTTGTAAATAATTCATTTTAATTGTACTGATTAATTTTCTAAAGTTTTCCGTCGCGAAATACCGGGAAATAGCTTTTCTTAGTTTTCCTGCACTCCCCACTGTTCATAGTACGGGTCGGCGCGGAACCGCCGTCGCCATCGGTGCTTCTCGATGTCGCGCGCCGAGTGGAAGGGGATCCGCCGGTCTGAGAGCCTTCCTCAGCGAGATCGTACCGTCTTACAATCAGAGTACGATACTCTCATACCGCAACCGGTCGACTCTCTTGACTAGCTCCGGACAAATACCGAGACCATCCGGGTTAAAGTAAAAATTAACGGTAAGCAGTAAAATGTAGATTATTAATAGATATTTAAACCGCCGTTCTATACTACACATTCTGGCATTACTGACCGCTTTCTCACTCACATCTACTGACAATATAATGTTTTCTTTCATTCTGACGCGTATACCGGGTTGTTTTATGGTATTCACATACATAAGACCGGGCTGCTCCAGGTCATCTTAGCCGAGTAGCTCTGTCATATTGTTTCTCTCTCATATATACGTATTAAACCGGAATAATTATTTCTCTGTTTCTCTCATACACGACACCGGACTGCTCCAGGTCATCTTAGCCGAGTAGTTCTGTCTCGTTCTGATTCAAGCCATAGTTCAACTATACGATACCGGACTGCTCCAGGTCATCTTAGCCGAGTAGTTCTGTCTCGTTCTGATTCAAGCCACAGTTCAACTATACGACACCGGACTGCTCCAGGTCATCTTAGCCGAGTAGTTCTGTCTCGTTTTAAATTTCAAAGGCTAAAGCGTTCATTTGTATCATTCTCATATCACCGGTTACCACCGCCCTTACACTCCCACACATGACACCGACAATTTCGCATCTCTTTTCCTCTCACATGCAGAACCGGACTACTCCAGGTCATCTTAGCCGAGTAGCTCTGTTTTGTTTTAATACAACGGGCCGCAAATTCATTTTTATCACCTTTATGCAAGTCCGAGTTGCTGCAGGAGCTCTGATTTGCTTAATGTAAATTCAGACCGGGAAAATAGACTATCTGTCTCTCTCATACACACACACCGACACAACATACACAATACCACATACATCACATCGTCCTTCTCTTACTCATACACTTGTAATTTCTATACACTGTTAGATAGCCAGAACGTGTAGGTCCGCGGGATTCATACGCAGTCACGCATGCGTAAACCGATCTACTATTTAAAGACCGCCACTGAACTGCTAGTCGTATTGTCGTTTATTTCTGGAATTTTTTACCGATACCGCTTGACGTAGTAACATCCGCATTCGCAAGTAGCTTTACCGCGTAAACCTTTTCTTTCAAACATAGGCCGCATCCTTTTCTGATATCTGCAAGTCCGTCACCGTAGTCCGTCCTGACCGTTATTCTATTAATTAAGCTGCGACCGCGCTTGCAGATCTTTGTACTGATTTTGTTTCCGCGGGTCTATGTATTACTATTATTAAGTTGACCGCCGGACCGCTTGCGAACCTGAAGACGCGAACCGTTAATTTAATCAAGCCGTCGGACGTCAAAGCCGGAATCATTTATTTTTAGCCGCGATTAATCAATGATATAAAAGATACATTACCGCAGACAAAGAACGTATACAATCCTCCTCTCTCTGTTATTTCCTTTATTTTTAACTGGTAAAATCATTCATTTTAAACCGATAGTAAATGGGGCATATATTAATGTAAAAGTATTTGAATACAAAATGTTTTAAAACCGATTGTTTTATTATTCCTTCGCACCATACGCAGTTGAACGCCTGGATTATTTTCTCCACTGTCTAAAAGCTACTCGAAGGTAACTGTGGGCCTCTTACCACATTAATCCAAGAGGTGGCGCCCGAGACTCCGTTGGAAAAGTACTTTTCGTCCTATAGTCGCATGCAGCAAATCACGCATAAGCGACGTGAGCAATAGATTAGCTAGATAGATAGATAGGAATTAATACGGATCGCAAAACGCCTTTACATGGGACATTTCCGGATTCGAGAGAAATAAGATCACAAGCACAAAGTATTGATAGACGCTGTCTCCAAAGGGAAATTTTTACTTACAGTGTTATATTCGTAATATTATTGTATAGGATCACTTGTGGTTGTAATCTGCACTGACATTAATGAAAATGATTTTTTTTGTAAACTGGAAAAGCGTACTTTTCTCGTCCCTTAAGTGTAAAGTAAACCACAAATAATATCCATGTGGAAGTAGAACAAAACGTATATGTCTGTTAAGTTTAAAGGTTGGAGAAAATTATATTTCTTGTATGATGTGTAAGCAGAAAAACATATAGTCAATATTCTAGTCTATTTCAGAAAGCTGTAGAGTAATAAAAACTCATTAGGTATGCAAAGGGACTACAAAGTGACCCAACGAATATTTAAGCCACTTTCATAATTTGGCATTGATTTTTATGCAAAATTCTTTATTTTTATTAAGTGCAGGTAGTACAATCCGGGTTTGGGTCAATTTATGGGGTTTGCCTATTGTTATCCACTCACAAACATCGAAAATGGTGTGACAAAGGCATGCATTATGTACATAGTATTAGGTATACTTATTTTTTATTAAACACTATAAAAAAATACATTATACAGAAATTAACTTATACAAAATCATAATATTCTTCGTCATCTGAGGGACTGTCATCTCCTCTTGACGTTATAATTAACGGGTCGACGATCCGATCGATCAGGTGGTCAAGATCCCACATTTTCTCCTCTTTTTTAATGACATGATGGATTGCTTTTTGCCAGTTATTCTCTGGTGTCACTTCCTTAAGGGCTCGATCAAACAGTAGTTTGCTACAGCTAATCATTCCTTTCGAGCCGAACTAGACGGAATTTGGCATTTTCTTACTCTACACCTTTCTGAAATAGACTATAACATATCGCAACCATAGTTGAAGTAAATGTGAAATTTTGCTTTACGTCGACATCGACAATCCTAGTTTAAAAGCTAGTGGGTTATGTATTAGTATTGAGAATCTGTTTTTGTTATCTTTAAAATTAGAGTATTTATATCATAACTTTTAAGGAATTTTCGAGCTACGTGTTTTTATACTGTATAATAGTAAAACAATTGGATATAACACCATTGCAATGGACACAATTAAACTTTTACCACTACAAAGCAGGTACCGTTTCTTTTACTGAGAAACATTTACCAACAAAGCATTTCGCTTAAAAGCTTGAAGCTCAATCGGTCGTCAAACGTTTTGTTAATGCATTTAAATAGGACTTTAAGTCTTTGTCCAAGTTTTCAGTGCATTTTCCCCATAGTTCTATACATATTTTGTGACAGTGTATTTTGTACTTATAAAGAAAGTCATAAATAACCGTGCACTCAAATATTAGTTAATATTTTAAATACAAAATTGTTTTATTAATGGTAAGCTGCAGGTGAAGATGGCAGCAAAACTTAATAATAATAATAGAAAGAATATTTTAGCGGCAGGCGGAGAAAGTCGTGCATCTACCTTTTGCATTATAGTACACACACACGCCAAGGGTGGGTTTCCTGGGGCACAGGTAGGTATTGACAGGCTATTTCCTCCTTGTTAGGATTCATCAGAAAGCCATAATTTGTAAACAATTCCAAATACAGCGAAAATATGCTGAGATATTTTCAATAATAAACATAGAATAAAAATCTGTAGGAATTAACTCAATGCAAAAGATAAGCATCAGACGTGAAAACATAGAACTAACAATAAACCAAGTTCGGTAGGCCAACACAAGCAATATAGGAAGATTTGACGAAACCTAAGCTCTGAAGATGGCGTTCCAGTAGGCCGAAAGCGCTAGGCAATTGAAAAATAAACTACGCTGAATACAAAAAATTCCTTTCATTTCAACATAGAAAACGTTTTTGCGCATCCCTATACTCTTTCTATGGCTTTGTAGATTTAAGTATAGATCGCGCTGTAGTAGCTCACCGGGGTGCCGCACTAATCCGTAATGCAATGCCGTGTAAAAAAATAAAGTAGAAGAATTTAATATCCGTATAAGTAAAATAGAAAGAAATTTTTAACGGCAGGCAGACAAAGTAGTGCATCTATCTTTTGCATTAAAGTACACAGGGACACCAAAGGTAATAAGTTCTCTGTGGCACAGGTAGACAATGACAGGCTCTTTGGGAATTTATTTTTGGGACGGATAATAATAGACATAAATTAAAACATTATAGAATAATCTACCTAGTACCAACATTGGTTTACAGCCAACAGAAAAAATTGTATTTTTACTGACAATAGTGAATGCTTTAAAAGTTAAGAGTACTGGATCCGGCACCTTGTGTAATAAATTAACTATTAATTTGCAAACATTGCCAGTAGGCATCTTAAATAAATAAACAATGTGGGCACAGTAAAAAAAATATATAAATTTACCATATTTTTAATTGGTAATAAAATGCCATGCATCTCCAAGGAGAAACTATCAGGAAATACAATTAAACTTTGAACCTCTACGACCATTTTTCAAATATTCCTTGTAACTATTCAGTGATCTTTTAAGTAATGTTACGGGGAATTTAATGGGAAAGCTATGAGTAATTACCAATAATATCAAAGTTATATAATTTACCCTTAAAGTAAGAATACTTGAACCGCCAGGGAAATTAATATAATTTACTTGTACTTAACACTATTTACATTAACAATAACATACATATTCTGTGTAGTTAGTGTTATTACTTTATACTATATAAATCATATGTGTTTAGTCATGCCAAAGCACCAATTCTTGCTTGCCGTATACATAAGACATTGTTAAAAAGGAATTTATATAAAATATGAAACTGTGTTAATACTTACTTTCAAAAACCACACATGGCTGTCAAGAACTATCTGCATAGAATGCAAACTATACAATGGAGATCTTAACTGCAGATTATGCGGACAAGTCAGAGAAATCGTACAGCACATACTTTGTCATTGCGAGTCACTAGATCGGAAGAGGAAACAAATACTCGGGCAACCAAAACTGGAACCGGAGGACATCCTTACCCTCTCCCCAGTTGACCTACACAAACTAGTGCAAGTAAGTGGGTATAACATTCAAACAAGGTGAGCACAATGGGCCAAACCTGGCCTAAGTGCATCTGGCGCACGGGCGGGCCCTCAACATTTTTTTTTATGAAACTATGTAATACTTACTTTTGAAAACCTTATGCCTTATGTTTTTATCAGTCATCAATCATAAATGTTTTAAATAAAAATTTGTTTGATTTCAGATTTGCTTAGTAAAAATGTGAATAGTTACTACGATTTTACTATAATGTATTCAACACAAAAAAAAACGATATATGTTTCGCAAGATAAATATACAAGAAAGTGGTAAAAACGGCCAAAAATGACTAAAAACCACCAACTATGTCTTAACTCTAGTCCGGTTTACACAATACAAGCAAAGGCACGCGTTGGTGACAATGGAATGTAGCTAATTACGTAACCAGTTATGCTTTTTTACATTAATTTTTATGATGTTATTTAAATTCATAGTAAATTAAATAGCATCCTGTAATTTCTTGTAAAAGTATGTTATAAAAATTTCAAGCTGGAATACCAAGATGTGGCCCAGGCAACCCGGAATCAGTTGCGTTGCATAGGAGAAACCCAGAGTGAAACGTATATTTTTGCAAAAATAATTTATTATATGGAAACGTTCATAATGTGACAGTATTTTACCCTTAGCAAATACATTGTGGTAAACATGTAGACCCATAAATAAACGTCACGGGGTAGTATGTAAATGATTATTTATTATATCGGAGAAAATTTGTTACGGTTGTAGAAATTTGACTATTAAGAAACATCCAAAGTAAAACTTTTAGTACTAAAAAAAAAGAAACACTCAACAAATCATCGTAACTACATTCATATAGCGCTCTACAAATTACAATAATACCCTTTTGACAAGCTGCAGTGTCCAATAGTGCATCTTAGAAAACGGGTTTTACGTAACTATCTGAATTTTTTATTGTTTATCGAAAAATATCAACTTTCGGTTAAAAAAAAAGGATTTTTGGGTAAAAAAACGAAGATGAAATAATTTTAAACCTTTTTTTTCTTAAGATGTACCATTTGAACGCTGCAGCATGTCAAAGTAGTATTATCGTAATTTTTTAAATGTTTGAACTTAGACATGTAGAGCAGCGTATATTGTATATAAAATACGTGTTGAATTGTTAGTACTATTCAAAAATTAAATAATAATATATAATAAAAACAGGTTATATTCGCAACGTTTTGGCAACCTTGAATATACTACCAATATAATTTTAAAATATGCATCTAAACGATCTCTATAACTTCTGTATTGACCGTTTTTATCTAGTTTTTAAAATAAAGAGAAAAATGTACTTTACTCTACCGTTAACTGACCATATGTACATGTTAGCCGCTCGGGGGCATCAAAACTTTCTTCTTGCACATTAATCATTGTTGTTGATAAGGTATTATGTCCATCGCCAATGATGGAGATTTACTTTTAACCCTATTAATCCTTTCGGGCCGGACGCAGCGTTGATCCTCTTCCAAGTCTGTTTAAAGACTGAAGAGTGACGACCCGTCGCCGATGCTTTAAACGTAGGTGAAACGTATTAGGTGGATTAATAAAAATAAAATACGTTATATTCCAAGTCAAGTTCTTAACCGTACAGCTCGGGTTTGTAAAGTTTCGTGTTCTATTGTAAAAAGATTTTATTTTTAACAATAAAATATATTAATTTCCCATTGGTAGTGCTGTTTATTATGTTAATAAAATTATTAGTATTATCTATTTTTCTATAAATTGGATTTATTATAATTTTATATTACTAGGTAATAAAATATGATTGTAGATATATATTATGATAAATAATTATTGTTTTGTTTTTAAATCTCTTTGTTCATTTATGTATATTTTATTTAACATTTTACGTACTTAGGCTATTTATTACATAATAAATAGATAGTGTTCCTTTGAATACTAGTATCCGGGTCTCCCACAAGGCAGTGCTGTGGTGGTTTGTGTTACCCGTGGTACGCAAAAATTGTTTTTAAGTGCTATATTCAGCTCAGGCAGTTCCGTAATCTTCACTGCTATTTGAGAATTTATTTTACTCGTTATAATAAGTTTTTGAGATTTATTTCTTACTTATTTTGTTCTGCATTGAAGTTTACTGGAAAAGCGAAAGAAAAAACCAGCTTGATCTGTTCAGGTACAATGTAGCGTGAAAGGTGATGCTAAAGGCTTAAAAGTATTTGGGGCGGAGCTTAAAAGTATGCGTTTCCTATTGGCACGTGGTTGGGCATGGAATCTGGAGATTTTTGGTAATTTTAATTTTGAAAATAAAGAAGACTATAATAAATTGGTCTTATTCTGGGGTTGTTTATGTGTCTTGTTTGTATGAGGTTTTGTGTAATTTATGAGTTTTGTGGATATGTGTTATAAAAGTTTGTTGCGAGTTCGTGTACGTATTGAATGATGTCTGATGTGTCTGTGGTTTGGTACATTTCTCTGAGCGAGGTCCATCTGGGTACTGACAAAACAAATCTTAGCATTTTGTTTTGCAATTTTTAAATTATGTTGAATTGCCTATCTGAAATACTGCACCAAACCGGGGCTGCGTATGTTAGTGTGAGTCTGGTGATTTGTCTGTATATTGTAAGTTTGTTTTGTGGTGAAAGGTGTGATGTGTATAATTGCTGTGTGTGTATGTATTTTTGTAATATTATGTGTGTCGTGTTTGGAATAAACATTACTTTCCTATCTAGGATTAGGTACTCCTAGATATTTTAGTTGTAGTTTAGTTATTATTTTTGTGTAGTTTATTTTAATGTTTTGATTTATTTGTGTTAACGTTTTTGCGTGTAATTACTAGACATTCGCATTAATCCTCATTTATCTTCAGTTTCCATGTATTGTACCATGGAAGAATGATATATATTATACAAAATACTAAATATTTTTACAATCAGTTATAATAAAGCCAGTTTGTTCCGTGCGAGTAGATATCCTACTTTTATTTAGTTCGATTAGTCCAGGCGGCATTGAAATGTGTTGCCAAAAAAATGTTTGGAAGCTGTGTACGGTCCTAAAGTAACTTTACTAAATAAAACCATCAGAGTAGAATCATGTTGAGATTTAAATCTATATAACGTGTATGCACTGTGAACTATTTAGCACAGTGGTTCCCAACCAGTGGTCCGTGGACCACCAGTGGTCCGCAGAAGCCAAAATATGGTCTGCGAATGATTTTAAATCGCGAATGATTTTAAATGCGGGCGAAGAGCGCGTGGTGGGGGCAGTACGCGGAGCCACCCACGACAGAAACTGCAAGGATGCTTTTGAATCGAATTCACTTGAGTCGTTTTGGTGTAAAAAAGCAATTTCTTATACTAAACTTCGAGAAATCGCCTTACGCTATTTTATGGTTTTCTCAACAACTTATTTATGTGAACAAGGATTTTCTGCTTTGTTGGTAATTAAAAACAAGGCGAGGAATCATTTGAAAGTAAGTGATGATTTGAGTGTAGCTTTGAGTAACAATATTAGTCCTAGGATAGCCGAACTCGTGAAGAAGATGCAAGCTCAGAAATCACATTAATACAAAATTACAGAATTTTATACTAAAAATATTATTATTTCTTTTTATGTAATTTCCTATTAAGTTTTTAATTAAAGTTTCAGTTTGATTATTACAGTTTATTTTTATTATACCTACCTAGTGGTCCCTGCTAACAAGAATAATATAAAAGTGGTCCCTGACCAAAAAAAGGTTGAGAACCCCTGATTTAGCAAGGGAACATATCAGCTTTAAGCTAAACCAATTTTTAGATGTTTTGTTCAATTAAATGTAGCTTAAAGTTTTTAATGCACCCCCAATTAAGATTTTACTTTAAATAGCATACTCAAGTATAGTTTAAGTTAACGTTCTAAGCGATTTGACTTTATTTGATATTGTACAGAATTAAATCATACTATTGATTTTGCATAGTAAATTGCCAAATATAGTTATTTGAGCATATCTAGACGGACAATTAGATTTAATTATTAATTAAAGATAATATTTGCGGAATCTTTAAATTAGTCAAAAAGCGGCATAAATTGCCAATAGCTCACCCGCCTAAGGGTTAATGTGGTATTTGAATGTGGAATGAGTGTGAAAATATAACATTTAATTTGTTTTTCTCTGTTATTTATGAGGAAACTCACTAATAAAAAAAAACTATCTACTTTTTTCTTATTCCTAATATTTAGGTTTTTTTTTTATTTTAACCTTTGTTAAAGGCTAAAAAGAACGTTACTACCTTAGCACAAGCAAAAGGTACAATCAACAAAACAAAAGTACTCACTCATTTCTTAAAAAATGCTTAAATACTAAATACAAAAAATCGATTTTAACGGTTTAACAAGTTAAACCAGAAGTTGTAATTTTCAGATAGAGAATAGAGAATTAAGATAGAGAGGTAGGGAGGTGAAAACCATTTTTCTCTAAGATGAACCGTTACAATGTTACAGCTTGTCAAAGTCCGAAAATACCATATTTTAATAGTCAATATCTCAAAAACTATTAATTTAGACATATAACATTTACAAAATAAGCGTAGAATTTTATGGGGAATCAAAAAATAACACAATATATAGGTTGTTCCGTTAAAAAAAAAAACAAGTTATATTCGCCACGTTTTTTTGGGCCACCCCGTATACTCTACAACTTTTGTATTTCGAATTTGTATCTAATTCTTAAGATAAAGGCGAAAATGAACTTTGTTACTTTATCGTTGACTCACCCTGTACTTACGATAGGATAATTGTAACAAGTATGATAAAACTTTGTCTTTAGCGTCTGACCTTAATTTTTGTTTAACATTTTTATTATTATTATAGTATATTATTTTAAAAAACACAAATTATACGTCATTTTTAAATAATATAAAATAAACCAAAAATAATAATAAATAATTGAAATTCGCTGTGTGACGTCACTTCAGTATGACTAGCCCGCTCTGGAATCACGTATCGTAATAGGTTTGACGTCGCAACTGCAAACCGTTTAATCTAGAAGAATAAACAAAATGTTGTGAACAATCTAAATAAAAGTCATCGAAGTAAATAAAAAGTTACTTTTTGCATTTGAAAACAAAATATTTTACTTTGCATATTTAGAATTTATTTCCATGCAATCAAGCTTTACCAAACATTCGATTATAGCGTGAATCTCGTCCAGATTTGTCAGTGCAATAAGAGATTTAATCTCATTCATGGCTTTGTGATAGTCTATATAAATAGAGATTGACTTGAAGCTTTTTTAAAAATAAATCAAATTATTTTGATTGTTGATCTTTTGTTAATATGTTAGGGTATATCTTAGGAAAACGACACAAAATATTGGCATCAAATTTATTGGTTATTTACATTTATGTTTCGCGTTATAAACAATATTTAATAAAAACTCTTAAGTCTTTTTTTCACAAATTTATTTTTATTGATACCGGTTTCGTCTATTTCTTACACAGCCATTATCGGTCATACCACAACTACAATTAAGAGAAAAACACTTACTATATAATTTTTATTAACTAAGGTTTATTTATGCACCTGTAGTATCCTTAAGGATGGATTACTCCTCTAAAACTTCGCTGTAGTATTAAGACTCTTAACGGGTGTTGAGTTTAATAAAAATAGGTGTAGTGTGAAGTTAGTGTATAGAACAAGGTCAAGGACATTTCTAGTTTCGTAGAAGGAGTAAGTAGACACATTTTTCTAAAAGATATTCATATTTTAGACTCAGACATTTATACTAGCGTTTTGTACATACCTTTTGGTGGCACCCTATATAGGGTGGGGATTTTAAATGGAATGCTGCTTATAGTGGCTCCGGGAATAAGATTACTCTAAAATTCAAAAATACGTCCTCAAAGATTTTTTATGGGCCTCGCTTTTGTTATGTAAAAAAATGGGACCCCAAGAAAGAGGCGCAGCTCTAAGCAACTTTTTTTTCAAATTAAAGGATACCACTTGTGGCACCTCTTTGGGAAGCTTATTGAAAAAAGGATTTGTCCATGTATTTGTTTTTATATCTGTCAAAAAATAACATTAACAATAACTTTAAAACGTCCATTACTCTTCCCTCTTTCCGAAATTTCTGGCGTGATTAAACATATCTCGGCCCGAATCCTAGCCGTCAGATTCATGGGGCACATTTTCAACAATTGCTATGCCAAAAAAGTACGATTACAGTTTTAAAGTTATTATGAATGTGTATGGTCCTAAAATTAGTTTTTATTAAATTTATAGCACATGGTTTGACAGATGTAAAAAAATATATGGGCAAATTCCTTTTCAATAAGCTTTCCAAAACGGTGCCACAAGTAGGGAAGAACCGGGTAAGATGACGAAGCGTGCAAGATGACGAATTTCGAAAAAACTACTTAATATTATATATATTTACCAGGTATTTATATCGCCATCTCCTAGAGATTAGTGGTACTAATTTTAATCATTGTCTTCGTACAGTGGCACCGGTCGCATGGTATTTAACGTTCCTTGTTTGACAATTGAGCGTTGTAATTTTTGGGTTCCAGTTATTAGTGTTTTTAACTAATTATATTATATATATTGAAGTTAAAAGTTAGAACTTTGATAGGTAATTTGACCCATTTAGATGACGAATATTGCTTGTTTTAAAAATGTTTTGTTGCAATTCAATAAATCCATGGTTGGCGGGTAAGATGACTCGGATAAGTTGACGAACTTACCCGATAACTATTTTAATCATTTTTACTAAGTTAATTTATTGTTTCAGAATGTCTAAAAATCAATGTAGTCAATGATGCATATTTTGCATCAGCATTAACAACCAAAAGGCCAGTTCCAACAATAAATTTAGATCATGACACAGGTGACAATTCAAACACGTACAGTTAACTGGAATATAATCTACCCCTCATAAATTAAGTAAAAAATAAAGAGATAGAAGTGATATCGGAAACCTCTGACAAAAGCGAATCAATAAAAGCTTTGGCTACAAATTCTGTAAAGAAGGTATTATTTACTGATGAAAACGATGATCCGAACCAAGCAGGACCAAGTGGTGTACAAATAGTAAAACTAAAACCTCATTTGGAAATATAAGAACCGAATTTTATCAAAGAAATGGAATTAAAAAACACGGAAAAGAAGAAAGTATCATTAGAGGATATAAGGCCTTTGCCTAAAGCTAACAGAGGGGAAAACGTAGGAACAAAAAGAAATAAAATAACAGCAAGAATAATAATTGGTACTCCATTAAAAAAAGAGTTAGAAGAAAAGGAAAAACTCGTGAGAGAAAAAGAAGAGAGAAAGAACCAAAGAAAAGAGAAGCAAAGCCAAAAAGCTGCTAAAGACAATAAAATTAAGCAGAATAAGAAACCCGTAAAGCCCAATAAAGATGACGTTACTGTTGAATGACAGGCAGATTGTGAAGGTATAGCCTGCTCAGGCTATAATGAACTATACCAAGAACCATTAAAGGAAGATTGAATTCAATGTTCTTCCTATCCAAGGTGGTGGCACGAGCAGTGTAGCAATTTTGATTGCAATTATCAGTTATTTTGTGATTCTTGTTGCTGATTCGCCATCTTACCTGCTAATGGTCGTTAACTTATCCGACGCATCGGGTAAGATGACAAATATGCACTTTTTTTAAATACTAACATTTTTTATATTTTTAAAGTATTTGTTTAATTTTTGTCATTTCGAGTATTTAGGAGTTCCATGTAACTAACTAAAATAACAAAGTATGAAGGTAATATTTATTATATACCAAAGTTATTCCTATTTATGCTTAACCTCGTCATCTTACCCGGTTCTTCCCTAGTATATTTTAATTTTAAAAAAATGTTGGTTAGGGCTGCGCCCCCCAGGTTGGAGACCCAATTTTTTTTACATGACATCTTTGAGAAAGTATTTTAGAGTAATCTTATTTCCAGAGCCGCTATGAGCAGCATTCCATTTAAAATGTCCACCCTGTATATGCGTAGTTAAACAAATGTGAAATATTAATTGCCTAAGTTAGCTTTACTCACCGGGATTTCCTTAAAAGCTTCAGGATCAAGTTCCTCAAACTTATTTCCACTAACTTTTAACACGTGTAGTTTTACTAACTTCAAAAACGTCCTCGGCACCAACACTTGTAACAAATTCCTTTGTAAGCTTAATATCCTTAATTCGGTAAGATGCTTAAATACGCCACTTTGTAACGACACAATTCGGTTATCGTCAAGGTTTAGTTCCACTAAATTCACTAGACCGCGAAAATTGTGGTCAAACACAGCACTTATATTATTTAAACTTAAATTCAGAATTTTCAATGTAGGAATACCCCAAAAAGCATGCATGCTGATTTGGTTAATATTGGAATGGCTGATATGGAGTTCTTCTAGACGCTTGAAATGCTGAAACAAAATAAAATGGTTATATTTCTGGTTACGAAAGGAAATGGCTGGTATATTTTAATAAGTTAAAAAAACAGAAATATCTTTGCCAGGGATATTCTTCACTAAGCGCAGCTTGTCCATAAGGTATTTTGGTCAATGACCTACCTATAAATTTGATTAATTGATTAATTGATTTTTCAAAACGAATCAACACTATTATTCTCAAAAAATCCAAATATTCCAAAATGTGTCATGCGAAAATTTCCCAAGACAGATTGACTTCATGGGCTTAGATGGAACTAGAATGTTAAGCAAATGAATCGCAAACTAAGAACGAAACAGACTTACACGCTCTCGGAAGTTAAAAAGAGACGAGAAAACGCCAAATTAGGTCGGCACCTTCGTCCCGTGTATGTAGTGTTTTTGTGTTTTTAACCCTTATTTACTTAGTTTTTTCGTTGGTTCTGGTTTTGTGTGTGTTAAGACTAGTATTAAAGAGTAATGACTTCAACAGTTTAAGAAATATTACAGTTTAAAACAAGCGATTTATTAACATTTAAAAAACCTTTTATTAGAAGTATTTATAATTTTAATGACGCAGTGATAGAACAATTTTCCACACAAAAGGATAGAAGGATCGATTTAATATACAAATATACAACTACATAAGGGCAAGAAAATTATATAAAAAAAAAATAATAGGTACAGTAAAGCCGTTTTATGTAATTTAAAAAATCCACATGCAATTCTAGTATTTTATATTTTTGCGGTGTTTATTAGTAGGTAAATAATTATTCCTTGGCAAAAAATGCAATTAACTGCATTTTGCTTGTTAGGTTACTACCATAAAAATTTGCCCCACCTGTAAAAAAAGTCACGAGCCGCGCCTGTTCATCGCTATAAATATACAGACAGGGTGATTCCTAAGTTAATGCTTCTTTTTTAGCTGTGTATAGAAGGCATTAAAATAAACAACATTTTCAAATACCTTTTTTTAAATAATTCAAAAATAGGGTTCTTACATTTATTTATTACACTATGAATCAAATATTGTTTTGCTCAACTTGCCCGTTGAAAAACATTAAGAAGACTTCTGGGTGTAGGATGAGCCCGCAAGGGAAAGCGTTCTGCGTATAATCTCAAAGCAGCAGCTGCACTTTGACGACACTCACCGTAAACTAGCACCATATCTACTAGTTCATTGTTTTTAAATTTTACCATTTTCACGTGTCACCAATTTGAAATTAACTTGCTTCAGAAAAACACACCGCAGCGTATTCCCAAATACCTGACCACCGACCCGTAAATTGCATGACTAATAAGAGATAAGACACACAACATAAAGTATAGCAGGCTACGTTTTAATGACCAGGCCCGCGCTTAGATTTGTTACTTCTGTATCTCGCCTATTTTTAAGTTTTTTGAAAAAAGGTATTTAAAAATGTTCTTTGTTTTAATGCCTTCTATACATATCTAAAAAAGAAGTATCAACTTAGAAATCACCCTGTATACTATATGCTTTGTGATTCACCGTATATCCACTAGATTTAGATTCTTCAAATATACTAAATAAAGAAATAACAAAATAGTAGTTTTTTCAATGAAACAGTTTTGACAAAAAAAAAATATTTTTTTTTTACATAAAACCGGTGTTATAAGTTTAGTAGTTATAAACTACAATATGTATTTTTATGTAAATAATTAAAATCTAAGAAAGAAATGTGCAAACAACTTATCATAAAACAATATGAAAAATTACAAATCCTTTAAATAAATATATACAACCCAACAGACAGACAAATATACAGTGTGTCCAAAAAGTATGTAGCATATGGGAACTTTTTTGTTACCGATCTCTCAGAAAATTATATTCTTAATTATTGGTTCATGTCTTAAAAGTATAACAGCATAGTATTTCAGATTTTACTTGCCGTAATAGTAAAGGAGCAAATAGAATATTTTCGAAATTGTCTTTGGAGTAAAGAACCTCAATTATATAAAAAATACAACAAAATTGTGTATAGAAATATTGCTGCAAATTAAAAACTTTACCCAAATACGATACTTGAGTTATGTATCTTAAATTATAACTTTTTGTCTTAAACTTCTATTTTTCCCTAAACGGTACGCCTCTGATCGATTTTTTTTTACTTAATTTTAACATATTTATCAAATACCTTAACCATAGATTCATAATAAAAATGTATTAAATAGTTGCAAACCTTTTATTCAATGATCAAGTTGATTTAGATATAAGCGTGCTACACTCATATGTAACCACATTTTACCTAACTTGTGTTGTTCTAATCAAAATTAACTTTAATTCATACTACAGGAAAAAACTGATGATATATATGTCATTTTCACCAATTACACTGAGGTCCTTAAAAAAATGGATATAAAATGGGTATATTGCTTTTTCCAGAGTAGGTAATGAAAACTTAAAATTTCGTATTCGGACTAAGTTTTTTATTTGCAACACCATTTCCATATTTTTTATAATTAATTAAGGTACTTTACTCTTAAGGCGAAAAAAATGGCATGGAAATCTGAAATATGCGTTTATAGTATTAAAGCATCCACCAACGTTTATCGGGAAAAAAATAAAAGATGGGTAATAAAAAATTTCCCATATACTATGTTGAGTACTTTTTTGAATACCCATATTATTATGTCGAAAGTTGTAGCAAGGTCAACGAAAACGACGATGGCAGGTTCTTTATTATCTAGATGTAATACTAATATACATATTTTCATTTAACGAAATTTTAATTTATAGGTTAAAAGTTAAGCCTAAAATTGGGAATCAATTTTTCCAATCAAAAATTGTTATAATGTAACATTAAAAAAAGCGTTCACCTTCACATTTTTTTGAGCTAATTTACAGATAACAAATGATTTTTCTTGCTTCTATTTATTTTTTGCTACGTATCGACTATGGCCGTAAACTTCCCGCACCACAAAACCCTTAATCTAACAAAGCTAATAACAAGTTGTCCCTTTTAGAAGTGACAACTAAAAAATACATTTAGTGTGTAACGTTGACTAAGATTTATTGAGACACAAGCAGAACGAATAGTGGGTATTTTCGTTCCAAAGAGACGTCTACAATGGATACCGCGTTAAAAGGTATTTTTTATATTTTTTTTCCGCTATTCGAATGACTTTCAAGTCAAAGATAATTTAAGATAACAATTTGAGCTTTGAAAGCAAAATAAAAACAAAATTTTCCTTGCTTATATCCTTTTAAAGGTACTTTATATTATGGCTATAATAATAAATAAACAGCAGTCAAGTAATGTATAATTTTTACAAGTTAAGTTTTATACATACAAATTAGATATTCGAATAGTCTAACAGTGGGTTGCATAAAGAAAAATTGTTTTCCTACGACCACCTATGAAAATGAGAAAAAAAGCACGGTTAATTTGGCTAGAAAGCGCCGTATCACATGCGTGTTGAAAAAAAAATATTTCAACACTATTGTTAAAATACAAGGCACTATTTAATTTAAATATATAGTGCCAATTTGACAGACCACCCCTATTTATTATAAAGAACGAATTTTAGAAATCAGTAATTGCAGTGTTTAACTTATTTATCATGTATTTGTCGAGTGATTCAGAATTAGAGTGTGAAAATATGCCATCTGAATTTAAAAAAAATGTTAATAACATACTGAAAAATCTATTACCAGAAAAAACAAATTGGGCTGAAGATAGTGTCATGTAAACAACAAATCCTAATTGGTACCGATAGCGTAGACTGCGTAGAGGATAGAGCTCTAGCCTACAGATCGCAAGGTTACAGGTTCGGGAGTATTTGACTTTTTTTTATAAAAATATTAAATAACTTGTAGAATTATTTTGAATTCAAATTTTCCTTGTTGCGTGAATTTTTTAAATTTATGTTTAATGCATCTTTCCTTGATAATTTACCTCACATATATAGAACCAATTTCATAGCAACCACCTTGGTAACGTGGTCTTACCCGATAAGACCTACGACTAGCTCGGTAAGACCACAGTAGCTTTTTATCAAACAAACAGTAATTTATTTTAAGAAATCAAGTTTAATAAATAAATATTATAACCCCTACAAAATAAAAGTGACACACAACACTATTTGAGGTGATTTTAGGGCATAAACTTAACTTAATTTTGACATTTTTAAAGAAATGTTTTATATTATATATATTATGCTTTGCTTTGACGCGAGCTTAAGAAATCTTGGCGTTTTCATGGCAATGAAAATAAGCGAATTTGATTTTTGAAGTTCCACGCGTCTGATTTAGTCTTGGATTTTTAATTAATTGTTAGTTGTGGCACGTTTATAAACTTAAAAGTAAATCATCATGATGTGTTTGAATATTTTCCTTTATCACAAACGGCTTTTATTTCGGGTTCAATAAATTATCCAATAAAATACACCTCTAGAAGCGGCGTCTTATCTTTATACCGTTGTTTTTCACTCGAAACTAGATTTTCTAAGAAAATTTAAAAATTAAAAATAAAAAAATTATCAGAACATCGATTTCTTGTAAAAAACAGAGGTATTACCGATAAGACGCCTCCTCTATCGGTTATTACTGTTGATTAGATTAAAAAATTTTCATTCTGGTTAATCTAGAAGTCAATCCAGGATTAGTTCTTTCTATGATAATATAAAAAATATGAAAAAATTAAAAAGTTAAACTACAAATAAAAAAAAGGCTATTGACAAACTATGAAACCAGATATTAAGTGGAACATAATCGTAAGTATGCTTATTTTAACACTAGTGTTGAAATATTTTTTTCACAAATTAAAGGCTTTTTTAATAATTCTTTGTGCTCGTAGGAAAAATAGTGTGTTATTCGTGTAAAAAAGATTATTCTAAAACTCAAAGAATTTCCGCACTTGGCTGATGCATCATGCTAAATATTTCCTCATTTAAAAAGTATCACTTTCATCACTTGTTATGTAATATATTATTTCGCTTAGCTTAAACGCGCACTAAAAAGACAAAATTTAATCAGAATCTGGCAAAATTGCCTTTTTTTTTTTGCAAAAGATGACTGTTAGTTGTCAGTGCTGTTAGATGCCAGTTCTTGTAAAATATAAGATAATTTCGCACAAATCCGAAGCTGGCCTTGTCAGCCTTTGATTAAGTTTTGCCTTTTTAATACGCGGTTAAGCTAATCGAGAACTATATTTCTTTATGCAACCAGCTGTCAGTGGCGGCTCGCGGTCTTAAAAAATGGTGAAGAACTAGGTATAGTGCGGGTACTTAAACAAACATTGACTAATTTCACACTACTGAATTAAGTGAAAAATAAAAACAAACCTTTTTAATCACACAGTAAATCACGTAAAAACTATATCTATAACCGTAAATTTCGCGAAGCCTCAAAATAAATACCCAAACCAATGCTAAAACAATGGTGCATACGACTGATCTATTTTTAAATTGCTCTTCATCATAATGTATATTGTTATATGCTGTTTGCGTGACTAACGTCACGTAACCCTAGCAACGGTGAATATAAAAGCCATGTTGGACGTTGGGTCTTCACTTGCTTTGAGCTAACGGACACGGTCGGTTGTTGCGCGCCAAAATACACGACTATTTATAATTATTGTCCATCGGAGTAACCGTGGCCCTAATATGCAAAGCTACATTTGGATTAAATTAATATTATTAATTCGAAAATAATTATTTTTTAAGGGCTAAAATGGTAGCTGTATTGGTACATTAATATTTAATATTTGTCGAAAAAAATTTCTCCTGGTTTTATTTTTTTTTGGTGCCCCTTCACCTACTTCACCTGATGAGCCGCCACTGCCTGCTGTAAGTCTAACAAATCTAAGCTAAATTTAATTCCAATTAGTAACTTTTCGATAACAACATACATTTTTTTAAATAAATCTATATAGAAAGTTATAAAAATGATTATTATATAAAACTAACACATCCTGAGATGAAAACAAATAGAAATTAAAAATTTTAAATGTCGCTTTGCTATTATAAGTAAAGACAGTCAAAGTTTGTTTACTGCACGCTCACTAGAGATAGACTTGTAGAAAAGGCTACCTAGCATATAATGACAAACGAACACTTGGTTCTGTCAATGCAAACTCTTTAAAAATAAAAATTAACCCTATATCAAAAATCCAAGTTCTCCAATCCATCCAAAAATCTTGAATAAACAAATCGGTATAAATCGATACGACTCAAACTTATACCAAGACTCACTAACACATGTTAAATGTTTATGTGGAGGGATCGATAAAAATTCTATAATATTCTTAGCCATAGATGGTTCTCCCGCTAGCGGTAAATTTAGGAACTTAAAAATAATTTCCAGCCATTTATTGTGGTCGATTTTTTAATGAATTTTTTATTTTAAAACGTTGTTACAAATGGTGCCTGAGATATGGCCGGCATCAGTGGCGTAGCCAGAAGGCCCCCCCCCCTTCCGAAAAAAAATATATAAACTATAATTGGGCTACATAAAAATCTTTGACGGCAACGCTATCAATAACGCGCCAAATAAAATAACAAATCATCCTCCTAGCAACTACAGCTTCAGCAGAAGGACGTTTTTCCACTTTAAAAAGATTAAAAACATATCTAAGAAATCATTCAGGCGAAGAGCGTACAACAAGTTTAGCTTTAATAAGTATTCATGAAAAGATACACATTTATATGAAATAATCAATATATTTTGTCAAAAAAGGCGACTAATTACGTTTAGTTTTTGGCAAAAAATATGTTGTGCTTTAATTTTATGGTTAATTTTTGTTTTTTCAATAAATAAAAAATATACCTTATTTTTAATATTTTTTTTTTTCAATTTTATGCTTTTTTCATGAAGAAGTTTTTGTTTAACAAGTATATATTATCTGTTTTATATTACCTATATTAATGTACAAGTTTTTTTAAATGTATGTATTTTTTTATTTTGAAATTTTTTTGATTGTCCAAAAAAAGGGGTTTTTGGGCGTGACATCCAAAAAAAATTTCCGGCATCCATTCTTATTGGTCCATCTGGTACAAGACACTCCTAGTCTGGTCTGATTTTTTAGTCCATTCCTCTCTACTTATCCTGTATATGCCATAATAAAACCACAATCCGAATTGCTTTAAAATTTATTTTGAGGTTCGAAGAGGGATTTTATTAAAATTCTACCTAACGCAACTAATAAATCGGCTTTGTCACTTTTTTCTTCGGTTTCACAAGTTTTTTTTTTATGTAGATTAACATATTTAATCTAAATAATAAGTTTATATAATTTTTATCTTCCACCTCTTAAACTATTATTCTGACGAAAAATATTTTCTCTTAAACTTTCAAAATTTACTATCAAAAAGGTATAGACTGTAGCTTGTTACTAGTAGCGCGGTTTTAAGACTATTTAAGGAATTAGAAATCTATAAATGTAGCCATTCTGTAGAAATAGATCAATTGACTTTTACCCTTTTTTACAGTAGCTTGTTTATTAGAACTATCTTAGTACGAAGATTAGATTACCATGGTATTTTTACGTACAGATTTTTTACCCAAACGAAAATTTGTACAGTAGAAGTTCTGTTGGAGAAACGTAGTTTTAAAATATCTTTTACAATGCCAAATATCCTTTCTACAAAATAATATTCTTTTACGACGCATTCAAATTTAAATTAAAAATAATCTACCTAGAAGTATTTTGTTATCCAAATTTAACGAAAGTCGGCAATATCAAAAGCACTCTATTTTAGGTTCTAATAAAAAAAATATGACTAATTTAAATGCACTGCTACCAACAGAAAATATCAACGGTTGATTGGGTAATGTTAAAAGCAGTTTACACCCTAACCATAATGGGTTCGGAAGTAGTAACTCCCACCAGCTAAGTTCATTGGCTTTTTCAGCTATGCGGGGGGAGTGTGACAGGGTGGTTAGGGCTGTTGGTAGTTTTCTGAGTTCGGTGCTCACTTGTTAATCATGTAGAACAGTCAATTTAATTCTTCCGTACCCAAAAAGGGAATTTACGCGGACAACAGTGCTTTTGTACGTCATATCGTATACTCGTTTTCCCAATTTATTCCGTGCCCGAGAAAAGGGATGTCTGACGCGGACATGTAGTGTTTGCTCGACGCTCATACTTTTCATAATTCACTTATGTTTCTGCCATTCGCCCCCAGAAAGAGGAGTATTTTATTGCGACAATTCTATAAAATCCTGAGGATGTGTCGAAAGTACAATTTTGGCTATTCTTCATTACAATGTAATTTGTGATTTACCGAATAAAATAGATGCTTTTCACAGTACCGTCTTCTGTCTTAATGAACTAAAATATTTAAACCAGCGACAAAACCTATGGACGTGACAGTATTCTTCCAATGGGCGGAAATCTATAGGCTCCGTACTCTTTAGTCCAAAAAAACAAGATTTTATTTCCATCACAAGTTCAATATCCGTAATAATAAAATAGAAAAAAAAGTTGGTGGCAAGCGAATAAAGTTTTACTGTATATCTTGAATTAAAGTATACAGGAACAACAAAATAATGACCAATGGACAAACAATGGCCAAAATTATTACACGGCTTCTAAAGTGTGTGAACCGCAAAATGTCGTGGCCAATACTATAAGTTGATCCCTACAGATGGCGATACTAGTGTTTCATCACTTATTTCTTTGTTAAATAAATCTTAAAAGCGCATTTTCGCTTTTTCTGAAGTTGCTTACGGAGTTTGGCTTGCTGATGAGTCCTACTAAGAACGAAACATGTGTCATTATCTACCTGTGCCCCAAGGAATACTATGGCGTCCCTGTATACTTCAATGCAAAACATACACTTTGTCCGCTTGCCCTAACTTTTCTTTTTTTACCATTATAGTAGAAAAAGCAGGTACGAAAGCAGCATAACCCATTTCCTTTTCAAGTTTAAAGTACTTATATCTAATAACCTATTTGTCAAGAGCAAGAAATATGACCATCTCGTTCTAGCTTTGACCCATTTAATCTCTGGTTTTTCCATATACTCAACGTATTTTCTAGTTGTCACTTGCAAGCGGGACAGCTGGTTATTAGCTTTGTTGGCTAAGTTATTTACTTGTGTTGCAAGTTCCATTTAGTTTGGTCAACGAGTTAATGTGTGAATGTCTGAAATGTGGGCTCGTAGTAATTTTAGGTGGTAATTTACTAATTAGTTATACGAATGGGGACAATAAAAATTCCCCTTTAAAATAATACAATTTTTTTTGGAAAAATTACTTTAAGTCTATTTTATACGGGGTAGTAGAGATTCGTGTGCGAATATCGAATATCGATCTCGAAAACGGTAAATACACGAAAATGGTTAAATCAAGGCAAAGTGGCATATTTTCGGATATATTAGAAAGAAAGCAGATTTTTAAATATTTGTGCCATAATTTTTGACTTAGGACAACAAAAAATATGTTCTAATAAACATTTTTATGTTTTACAAGATGACAAGACTAATTTCCAAATTCTACGTTTCGTTCTTTAGATAATATGACTGTCAAGTTTACATTTTGAAATACGGATCTGGAATTTTTAATACGGGTTTGGGGACGTCTAAGCTTCAGAGATTAAAAACAGCGTCTTATTTTTATTCTAAAGTTTTTTTTTATCTAACGGGTGTCCCGAAATTAGCGTGCAATAAATCTAGGACGTAAAGTACATCCAAAAATATGACAAAAATGTTCCATAAACATTCCCCCAACAAATGATTCTTTAGGGGGCTAGAACAACTTAAAGAGGGCCAGGGAGTTTGTAATAGCATGTAAGTCGTTTAGGATAATAACATGAAAATTGGTACATGTCTTACAACCGATAAGTTGTAAATTACAGTAAATTTAAAGTGAAAAGATTTCTTCGAGTGGTGTCGCACAAAGTAACGATAAATACCATCGTAGATTTTTTAATTATAAATAGAATTTTTTGAAAACCTTGAGTTTTTTTTTTTGAAAAAAGATTCTCTTCCGAGTGCAATATGGATATAAATTATGATATTACTAACTTAATAATAATGCTACATGAAATTTATTTTTAATGCTCATTTAGCAGGTTACATTATCGATAAAACTATTTTAGGTTCGTATATATTTTGTTATATTGAACAAATTAATAACAAAAAATGTATTCATTGGTCTAGAACTGGCACTCGAAGTACCAAGGTTCATAGTACGAGATGCCATAAAGCGATGGATCAGGAGTGAACACAAAATCCACTGAAGCAACAGATTTATATACCACAGCAAAAGCTTCATTTGGGATCCAGACCCAACGAAACAGTTGCTTCAAATGAACAGGGACCAGCTAAGAACCATTATAGGAATTCTGACAGGACACATGACTGTCAAGAACCATTTGCACAGAATGCAACTGTACAATGGTGACATTGACTGCAAATTATGCGGACAAGACAGGGAAACTGTACAGCACATAGCTTGCCATTGCGAGTCATTAGATCGGAAGAGGCAACCAAAACTGGAATCAGAGGACATGCTTACCCTCTACCCAGTTGATCTACACAAACTAGTGCAAGGAACAGGGATGATGGGGTGGGTGTAAAAACCAAACAGAGTGAGCACAATGAGCCAAATCTTGCCTAAGTGCACGAACGGGCTCTCGGAAAAAAATTAATAACATATTTTACCATATACAAAAAATTCTATAATTTAATGTCTTGAGTGAGCCTCGGACAATACAATAAACTCTGATTGGTAGGTACTTTATAAGAACGTCACAGCGGAATCAAATTAACTGAAGGAAAATTTCCGGAGTCGTGAGAAATAACGGTACAAAGCACAGAGGAATGAAAGGTCGTCTCCAAATAGCAAAGAAAAATTTCTACGTACAGTGTTATATTCATAAGATATTCTTTAGGATTACTTGTGGTTGTGATCTGCTAAAAAATACTTTTTCGGTATTGTGTGAATTCATGGAGTTTTTCTTTAAAAATGGAAAATTTTATTTTTAAAGGGTGCAACACTGTGCAGCCCTGGTAGTGAAGCATATGGGATTTTTCTCTACAGTTAACATTTTTCTCGCCACTTGAGTGTAAAGGAAACAGCAAATTTCCATGTGGGAGAAGAAAAAATCTTCATCATTTTATTATTGACTACCAACATATTATATTATAAGGATATATCGCTATTCGTCCCACAAATTTATTTCTTGGCAATTATTCTAAATTTTTTTTTTATTTTAAGCCAATAGCCGATCGAATCGAGTGGTTTGTATGACAACCACAGTGGCATAATTTACTTTGAAATGACCAATCGTTTGTTATACACGTCCCTAGGGTATATATTTATCCTGTTTATCATAAACGTTTCAATTATGATAATGGACATTTACATCCGGAATGGGAGCTTTTGTACATTACAATTTATGCAAATATTATGTAGATTGTTAATTCTTAACGGCAATAATGGTGGATTCCAAAACACGACAAAGATTGATGAAGATTTATCAGCATTCATTTTTAGAATATGCACATTTTTTTTAGACTATTCACGATTGTTAGTTTGGATAACAAATGGTGGTAATACAAGTTTTGTGATTTATAGTTGTTAATTGTTTCTTTATACCATAATAATTTAAATAAAAATATACAATAAATTACATTTTATCATTTGCGGGAATTATTTTAAGAAGGGTAAAATAATACATTAAATTGTTTTTACACATGGATATTTGCTGTTTCCTTTAGATTAAAATGACTGGATAACTAGGTTTCTAATTTAATTAAACTTTTTAAGATTATGTTATTTCGTTGTAAATGATAAAATATTTTTGGACTTGAATTGTCTTTATTTGTTTTGAATTACTACGTTTTAACTGGTAAGCATCTCCAGTCTTATTCAGTAAAATTTTATAACATTTTTAAATTCTAGAAATCAAACCGAATAAATTTGGTATAATGTTTTCAATGTCCAAAACGGACCAATAATGAGATACTGAGGGTGAAGAATTACATTTTTTACATCTTATATGGCAAATCTTAAAGAAGAATTGCTTGCAAATGTAGTTTCTTTTATTATTAATGTCTTTTTATGAAAAATCCCATTAAGTTGAGCACTATCGTATTATGGGACTAACGATGATCAAAAGGTAAAAAATGATAGAATAAAAATTAAAATCCAAACCTTAACTAAAATTGTATTTTAAAGTGTAATGAATGCAACAGCAAACAGAAAGAAACCTTGAAACCAGATGTAAAGAACATAATGTATGCTTTAGATTAAACAAAAGGTCATCCAATTTTGCAAATCATTTTTTAGATACAAACCACAGTTTTCCAGATATTACCAATCTACAAATTTTATATACTTGTGGGCTACTCACGTTCAGTGAACCTACCGGAATTTACCGGAGAGATAATGGCCGGCCGGCCGCTTTCGCCAAACACACACACACACACCATCACACACACGGTTAAATGATGGGCCGGCCGGCGAATGTTGATTGTAAAAACTGAACGTGTTACCGGCTCACATTGGATTGCAGGCCTACTTTTATTCAGACGAAAATTTTGTTATTGAAAATGACTAAAAGAACTTAAAAAGGTTAAAATATCAAAGATTTTATTGATTTGTACCGCTGACATAAATGTTAATGGATAATAAAAGACTTCATATGCAAACAGAGCTTTTGCGAAAGAAAACTTATAAAGAATTACTTTAACCAAATAAAACACTAGATGTTGAGGCTACTTTCTCTGGAATATAAAATATATAATATGAGTAGTGCATTCAGAAAGGAACCTAAAAGGTTAAATATCAAGAAAATGCAGAATTTAATAATTACTCGAATGGAATAAAGCTGTCCATGGACGTACTTGGGTCTTTGATTGTTGGTGGCCAGAGCTCCGATGTGTTTTAGTATGTAAGGTTACGTGAATGTCGCGTCTGAATTCCAGTTTTATTATATTATTTTATTACTGTATACGTTGGAGCAACATAGTCATATTTTTGAAAGCTAGTCGAAAGTCCTATGCAATTATTCTGTAATATTTGTAATTCTTGTTTGTATTTATACGTTATATTTTCGTGATAGATAACATCATCATAGTGTAAACCACTTAAAAGAATATAATTATAAGCCATAATTTTGTATCAGTTTTTAAATACAATTTAAAATGATAATTGAAGTTTGTAATGAGCCTTTTTTATATAAGGTTGAAAGGTGAAATATTGATTAAAAATGATGCCAGTATTTCTAGCTGAATGACTCCCATAATCAATAATAACAACTTTAACAATAATTATTATTCACCTTAAGACATCTTTTTTAAATTACTTGCACTCGATTGTCTGAGTTTGCGTACAAGCTCCATGTGGGAGAAAGTACAACGTCTTTTTAACCACTCTTTCATCCAAATTGTTTTCCTTTTCTTTTTCTCTGCTCGTGTAATATAATAACAATTAAATAATAGAAGGGTTTTGGACTTGCATTGTGTTATTTGTTTTAAATTACAACTCTTCAACTATTCAGCTGAAGACGACTGGAGATATTTACTAGTTGAAACATTGTGATTTAAAACAAATAAAGACAATGCAAATTCAAAACTTAACTCTACTGCCGTTCAAGAAACGTCATTGTCTCCAACCTTCAAACAGACAATAATAACAATTGGCGCGGCGCTTTCTTCTTGTGACATTTTTGAACTGACGATAAAAAAAACTGTACGTGTGTAGTGAAATGGAGGCCGCAATCGAATCCGGCCCAGAACTGTCCACTATTATCGGTAAATAAAACTGAAGGTGTAATGTAACTATCGATAATGCGACAGTCCACGGATTGACGCATAACGTCTGCTGGCCGGCAGACTGAACATGAGTAGACTTCTTTAGACAAATATTAACAAATTGAGTAGTTTCGATCCTGTAGAATATCTGTAGAGCCCAAATTTAAAAATCCATTAATAAACATTAATGCAATGTTTTTGGTCTTTAATATAATATACAGGGTGTTTTTTATTTGAGTGCCGATACTTAAGGTTGTGAATCCTTGGATGATTTTAAGAAGAAAAGTTAATATTAACATATGTCCTAAAGCTCGTCATTTTTGAGCTACAGGGTGTTAACATTTTTTAAAAAATGTAACTTTTTTATCATAATTATTATATAACTCTAAGATATTTTTATAAAATTTTGTACACACCTCTTAATCATTAAGGAGCATTTTCTGACTAAAAAGATTTGTTTTAATTTTTACCGGTGACGTCCGTACGGGGTTTGAACTGAATATTTTTAAAGAAAAAAATGGTACATTACTGATTTTTTTAAAAACCAAACTTATATTTAAAATCCTCATTTATTTTTGAGAAAATTTAGTCCTTAGACTTACTTTCGTATGATGCACCCTTTTTTCATAAAAAAATAAAAACCAAAAAAACAATTTTTTTCTTCGGTTCATTGAGACTGCTTTCGATATTTTGAAAAAAAATTAAGAGCTTTAGGACATATGTTAATATTAACTTCTCTTCTTAAACTCACCCAAGGATTCACAACCTTAAGTATCGGCACTGAAATAAAAAACACCCTGTAAGGATATATATTATTATAATCGAGCTGTAACCATAAGGAAGTTTAGAAATATTCTTCGAATGTTTTAAATTAACCATTTTACAATATATTTATAGATTCCCCTTAAAACTAATATTTAAAAATGAATTTAAATTTGCATAGCAAGCCCCACTCAACAAGCAGCTCGTAATTATTATTCTATTAAAACGTAACTGAATTGAAATTAAATTGAACTTGTTACAAAGGAAGCGGAATTAGGAAAACAATTCAATAATTGAATTTCCTCAAACGCAAATAAATTTAATATAAGCATGTTATTGAATATATGAGATAAATAACATTATTTCATAATTTGACGCTCCAATTATTTAACACTAATGATATTAGTACAAATTTTGTTTAAAAACTAATCGACCCTAAAGACAATTATTGTGAATATTAAACAATACATTGTTATGCAAACAGGTTAATCTTTACATGTTAAGGCAAAAAGTGGCTTATTGTAGCCCTCAGCGTTAAGTAATAATTAAGTATTTTTAAAAAATTCTAAATATTTTTTTTCTATACAAAATTTTTTCAAAATTTCACTAAATGAACTTTATATACTTCATTGAAGTCCAAAATTACTTAAAAGATTTTCAAAAATATTTTATTTTTGAAAACAAAAGTTCTAAACTATTTGAGAATCAAACTTTAGCGAAGACAAATCTCAAGTAGAACCTGTAAACCTTATTCTTGATGTTCTATTTTTGCTATTGGGAAAAACAATTTCAATGCAACTTAGATCACCCCAGCATGTTTTTGTGTTTTAATTTTTTAAAGACATTGTTACTTTGTTAGTCACTTCTCGAATTTGACAAAAAATATTCAGGAATGATTTCAAGGAAAAAAACACATTGCAAATATTAATGCACGAATCGTGCAAAACTTGGCAACATTTGCCTCCTAGCGGTAGCAAGTGGAAATATGGATATGAAAAATTACAATTTTGACATTAAGAACCATAAACTATTTATTTCCAGCATTATTTAATAAAAAGTGATGAAAGTTTAGTGTATGAAAGTTTTGTGGGTTAATTATAAAAAAAAACAGTATGGTGAGACAGTGTCAGGTTTGCACAATAACCGATTCAGTGCCTGGATTTCGCAGTAGTCTACACATGCTATCGCCTTCTTATAAACAGTGAGTTATAGGCTCGGCGTAAAAGTAATTTTATAAATGAGATGCGGGGTTTATCTTTTCTTTCTCGTCGTTGGTAGATACTACTTCTCTCAACTTTTTTTTATTATATCTTAATAATATATAACTTGAAAGTATTACAATCACAATTAGGTAAGCTTTGTGATATGACATCGGCAGAAATGATTTAATGATAATCAAAGCGACCCGATTAGCATAAATCTTGATTTAATACTTAACTAATGCCTGCCGTCGTTTATTAACACATGATGATGTCATTCATGTCACCTTCGAATTTCAACATTTAAAGAAAGCCAAATAGATAGGCGCAATATGATTCATTCGCTAAGTAAGAACCGACGTGACTTCGGAACGCGCCGTCTTTAATTGCATAAAATAATACAATATCTTGTGTCTGAAATCGATCGAAAATGGAGACAAACATTAGTGCGCCTCCAAAAACAGATGCCACATTTTTGCACTGTTCCATCGTTCTTGAAATATTGAAATTCAAAGATGTCACAGACAAAGCAACGGGTTATTTAATTATTGTTACGGATCTTTATAAGCCCGAACATAACTCTTCTTTAATGTACTGTTTTTATTTTTTTCTTGTGGCAGGAACTCTAGATAGTTTTGATGTTCTTTATGCTTTTACTAGCAATTATTTAAAATAGGGACATTAATATTAAAATCTAAATTAAATTTACCACAGAATAAACTACCCACAATTGCCAGAATAGAATTACTAAAATGAAACACATGAATTTAAATTTATATAAACATATTTATATGGAATTACGAAAATAACATTTGCTAATTAAATATCAAAGACCAGGAATTAATTTTACCTGAAATAAACATTAAAATGCACAGAAAATGATGGCGCAACTGAGTTACTTCTAGGCGAGCTTCCAGGTAGCCCTAAAAAGAATTGTATTTTGCCTTTCTAGTTTAAAATAGAATAGCCGCGTTGCGGATTTAAATCCTAATTTGGCCTATGATAGGTTTCTTTTTAGAAATTTGAAAAATTACCTGAGATTACTTGACGACGGAACCAATTTACAAAGAATATTGATTTAGAAAGCCAACAGGAATCATCTTTTTCTGATAGAAAAAGTCTTTAAAATACAAGTGCATCGAAGTTCGGACTACAGTAATTTTAATTAATATATTTAGCATTATTGACTTGGTTGCTTCCCCGGATAATTTTAATATTTTTTGGCAAACCTATTATGCCTCATGAACATCGAGATTCTGAACGGATCCCTTACAAAGCTTATGGGAAATGGCTCTCGGCTAATTTTTCTCAATGTTTAGTATTAGGGTAATTCAAGGAGAGTTGGCGCGTCAGGTGATATGACGCAGTCATAGTTCTCGCGATAAATTGAGAATTTTTCAGTAAATCGGACAGCGTTGCACTATATCTGTAGCACCAGCAGACCATTACGATTTAGTTCAGTCCTGATTGTAATGAGGAGGTGTGTTTACGATAGATTTTTGTTTATTTCGCCGCCAAAATTTTTTTTCGTCGTTAAGAATAATAAACTATATAGGTATGTTTGGTCGTATTTTTTTTTTATTTTATAGTGGATTATTGTAGGTGCTTACAGTGTTTAATTACTTCTTATCTTAAATACTTACATTTTTACAAACAATTTCGTTAAAATTTGCTGCGTCGTCTCTCCTAATAATGTAGGGTGACATGAAGCACTATGAATTAAGGAGAGTTGACGCACTTGCTGTAATGCCTTTTAGCAACTGTTTCCTTTGCAATTGGAAAACATTCTGTAGTTTTTTAGAATTGCCATCCGAATACAAAAGAAAGGGGAACGTTGTAAGGGGTAAAATGACCATACAATAATTATCAGCAGCAATTAGTGCTATTGAGAGCCGAGAAATGGGCATCCGTCAAGCTGGTCGTGAATATAATATTCCTGAAGTAACCTTACGCCGTCGAATAAAAAGCAGAGATCTTCAAAACAAGGTGCTAGGGTCGCCTTCTTTGTTGGGGACTGAAAAAGAAGTCGAAATAGTGAGCCACATTAAAAATCTATGGCTTTCAACTGGCAGAAAAATTAAAATTATCACACCAATTTAATGAAGAGTTTCGAAAAGCTAGCTATCCTTGGTTTTTGGTTTGCATCTTTTTTAAGAAGAAATAAAGAACTTACAATAAGGAAATCCGAAGGTGTTCATCAAGTGGTGAGGACGAATCAAATATTTGTGTGGGAAGTAGAGAAGATTACAATCAGACTAAAAAAAGGAAGACTGGATTCAATGCATAAAATGCCAATGCTGGATGCATGAAAGCTGCACTAATTTTTAGGTCTTTGTGATTTTCTGAAAAATGCATTTGTTAGTGTTTTCTTGTTATTTATAGATATACGTACATAATAATAATAATAATAATAATAATAATAATAATAATAATAATAATAATAATAATAAACGTCTTTTATTTCAATATAAATATAAAATTTACAAAAAAATATATTAGAATATATGTCCAATCCTGGCGTAGTCTAGCTGTAATAGCTACTCTACTCAACCAGTCAAGGACATAGTAAGTGATATTAAATTACTTATTAATTAAATAGAACTTAATTTATAACTAAATTAATAATATAGTATAATAAGTTTATAAAACTTTCAAATAATAAACTCGGCGATTATAATAATTAAATAAATATAAGTTAACAACCTAAGCAACAAATTTAAAAAGAAAAAAAATTATATAGTTGAACTTAAAAAAAAATTAAGAATTTTGTAAATTTAAAAGATACTTTTTATATTTTATTTTGAATAACTCTACGCTTACAAGTAACATATCAGTGGGTATTGAATTAAAATATTTAACCGCATTATATGAAAAAGAACGTTGAAATATGGCACTCTGATGATGAGGCATGGTTAACTTACTTCTGTTTCTAACACGTACATCATGAATATTGTGACGAAAAATCAAACGCTCTCGAATCGAGATACGGGAGTTTGGATTATTAAGGATCTTTACCACAAATGTACAAAAGTGAAGGATTCTAAATTTATCCATTCTCAACCAGTTAATAGTCCTGTATAAATGAGAAATATGATCAAACCTTCGCACACCATACACAAATCTAAGACACGCATTCTGAACTTTTTGTATGCGAGATCTAGTCTCAACATCTAAACAAAATCCATATACAAAATCACAATAATTAAAATTGGACAAAACGAGAGATTCACACATGTCTTTCCTTAATTTAAAATTTAAAATATGTCTGTTGCTGTATAATATTTTTAGAGAAAGATAAGTTTTTTGAAATATTTTCTTTAGATGTTCCTTAAATCTTAGTTCTGTGTCGATTAATAGACCCAAATTTTTTGCACTATCTACAATCTTTAATTTAGATCCATCGACAGATATATTTAAAATGTTTTTTAAATCATTAATTCGATTCTTATTACCAAAAATCAGCATGCAGGACTTAGTAGGATTTAAAATTAAATTGTGACTTCGAGAAAGCTCACTCAATACTTTTAGATCTTGGTTTATATACAACTCGATATCAGCATAATCCTCAGCATCAAAACAACAGTATATTTGTGTGTCATCAGCAAATGCTTGTACTCTACAATGTTTTAAAGATCTAAGTATATCGGAGGTATATATAAGAAAGAGTAAGGGGCCTAGAATTGAGCCTTGTGGCACTCCAGAACGTATATTTGCTTGTTCAGAATAATTATTATCAGAAAAAACTTTTTGAAATCTGTTTAATAAGTATGATTTAATAAGAAAAAATGAATCATTATGAAAACCATAATATTTTAATTTAGATATAAGAAGTGCATGATTAATGGTATCAAAAGCTTTCGAAAAGTCAAGAAGAATTAGTATACTATTCATTTTTTTATCACAGGCACGAATAATTTCATCAGTTACATTTGTTAAAGCCACAGCAGTTCCAAAATTCTTTCTAAATCCACATTGTGTGGGAGGAATAATATTATTATTAGTAAAATAGTCGTACATTTGATTATATAAAATTCTTTCAAAGATTTTTGAAACTGCGGGTAGAAAATAATAATATTTAAGGTTTTTGGTACTTAGCGAAAATTTATGTGGATTTATAAATGCGTCATTTAACCTAAAACTGTTCTTTTAACAATTTTGAAATCATATACTTGAAGCCGTATGAAAATCAGTATTCGTTTTAATTTATTTTATTCGTACATATTTTTTAAATAACTTTTAAAAAATGTGCGTCCTCTCTCCTTAAATTACCCTATGTAGATCTTGATATCTTGATTAAAAGTATCCATGGCCGTAATCCAATCCCATGACTAGTTTTTGAGTTACAGCCTTTTAAATTTGGCAACATCTAACTTTGTGATGTTCTGCATCGTTTGGTGTTTTCACTTGTTTCTTAAAAACTATATTAACTTTTTTATTTTTATTTATTGCTGGAAAATTACGTTTTAAGTTTTTTTTCACTTATATGTTAAATAAATTATATGCGGATTAAATTTTAATTTTTATTTAGATTTTCACAATTTTTAAATATTATTAATTCTTTAATCCGCCTATAAATTATTCTACATCCTGCACATATTTTATATCTATATAAATAGAAGAAAATGTAAGGCTTACTTTGCCACCAATCAAAAAAAATAAAAAAATTTGATAGTTTTTAAGAAACAAGTAACACAACGCAGAAAATCTCAAAGTAAGAAGTTGCCAACTTAAAAATGTCATAACTCAAAAACTAGTAATAGGATTGGATTACGGCCATGGATACTTTTAGTCAGGATGTCAAGATCTACAAAATACTAAACATTTTAGAAAAGTTAGCGCCGAAAGCAACTTCCGATAAGATTCGTGAGGGGTCCTTTAGTAAATAGCCAGTCCCAGTGTTTTAGATGTTACATACGAAAAATAATGCACATAAAAATTTGGAAATAAATCTTATTAATATTTTGTTGACACATTTCTGCCCCAGATATTACAGAAAAGAGCGCAATGCGCTCCCCAGGGTATAACTCAATCCCTAAACACAAACAAAAGGCCAAACACAATATCAAAACGCTAACCCTGCAATTATTATTAATGACGAAAAGGCACGAGAAAGAGTTACAAGAGCTTAACTCAATCGTAAATTTTTTAGTTTGAGGAGAAAAAACTCGCTTATGAAAAAACTCGCTTTGGTGCGTTAATATTTTAAATGCTATTACACTTTTTGTAGGAAGATTTGCCACCTTTTTTTAAGCCAGGGAATAATAAAAATTTATGTTTAACAGGCATAAAATGTAAAATCACAATAGATCCATTTCAATAATATTTTGGCTCAGGACATTTTTTTTCCAATGGTGTTTGTGTTTAGGACCGCATTCAGCTTTCGCATTTGAATTAACACGTTTTCCGATTATATTGTAGTTTTATTTTGCACAACATACTGTTCTATTATTTTAAAACTTATATCGACAAATATGTTGCAGTAAAATTTGGTCCTTGGATTTTCTAACGAAATTAATTTTTGTTTCTATTATCTTTTTCAGTTGAAATACCCATTACTTTTTTTAAATTTTAGAATAGGGTTCTAAGTTGGGTCACAGAAAAAATATTTTGTACAACTCGAGTGGCTTGTCTATACAGGGTGATTCACGTTGAGTGGCCTATTAGAAGATCTCGGAAACAAGTGAACTTATCTTTCTAAAAATTTGAGAGCAGGCATAATTGGCTTTGAGCTTTTAAAACATTATCTTTTGAGGTTTTTGTTACTTCCGGTTATACCGGAAGTTAATGCCAACTTTGCTATTTCAAATAGAACACCCTGTATATTTTAGCATTTTTGATTACCTTGTTAAAATCTAAATAACTTTTGTTAATATTAATCTATTCCTATCTCTAACCGTTTTTGAGATATGAATTATAAAAGGATATTTTTGTGTAAAACTGCTCCGAGAAGAAAGTTTAGTAACTCTGAAACTAATAAAGGTAAACATTTAAAATTTTCTAAGCTTTCAAGTAATACATAGATCTTTAGTTTAAATTACTTAGGTTTCACGTTTTTTATACAGGGAGTTCTTAAAATTGTGCCAATGTTTCAATTTAAATAAATGTGCATAAGTCAATTTTTGCAAATGAAACACCATATTTCTTAGCTTAGTAACGCGTAGAGAATTAAATTTCCTATCTAAATGGCTAATATGTTACAATCCACATTTTTAGTCGTTTTGGAATTATGAGCAATTTAAATAAAAAATCTTAAAATTTCTGTTTGTGTTAATGCGACATTATTTTTGAAAAGAAGGCTTCGACTGGGATTTTCGTTTGACTTTGAAAATTAGAAATAGCTAAGCAACAAACATAGGCACTTAATAACAAATGGTAGCAAAGCTCAAAAGGCAAACGAAAATCCCAGTCGAAGCCTTCTTTTCAAAAATAATGTAGCATTAACACAAACAGAAATTTTAAGATTTTTTATTTAAATTGCTCATAATTCCACAACGACTAAAAATGTGGATTGTAACATATTAGGCATTTAGAAAATTTAATTCTCTACACGTTAGTAAGCGAAAAAAAAGCGTGTGCCATTTGCAAAAATTCACTTATGGACATTTATTTAAATGGAAATATTGGCACAATTTTAAGAACTCCTGTATAAAAAACGTGAAACCTAAGAATTTAATCTAAAGCTCTATGTATTACCTAAAAGCTTACTAAATTTTAAATGTTTGACTTTATTAGTTTCAGAGTTACTAAACTTTCTTCTCGAAGCAGTTTTACACAAAAAAATCCTTTTATAATTCATATCTCAAAAACGGTTAGAGATAGGAATAGATTAACATTAACAAAAGTTATTTAGATTTTACCAAGGTAATCAAAAATGCTAAAATATACAGGGTGTTCTATTTGAAATAGCAAAGTTGGCATTAACTTCCGGTGTAACCGGAAGTAACAGAAACCTCAAAAGATAATGTTTTAAAAAATCAAAGCCAATTATGCCTGCTCTCAAATTTGTAGAAAGATAAGTCTACTCGTTTCCGAGATCTTCTAATAGGCCACTCTACGTGAATCACCCTGTATAGCGCTCGAAAGTTTCACCACTATGCCTACGGCATCTTGATCAACTTAGTAATCCTTGTGTGACAACGACATCATATCTAGTCATGATCCAAAGATTACGGGGTAGGATATTGCGGAGCTGTTACGTCATCGTGTGAGTAAGTAATCCAAGAAATAGATGTTCATTTTCAATGCGTTTTCATGGTTATAAATAAAAATTTTACTCACAACACGAGGTCACATTCTCTGAATATCATAACTTTTAAGTTTTGTTGCATTTCTTGATTGTGATTATTTGCTGATTGTAATTATATTTAAACACGATTAAATGCTATATAATATACAACAAATTTAAATATTTAATCTACGACCAAAAATACTCTACGTATATCTACCTGAAAAATAGATGTTACACTAATCCAATTCTTTCGATCTTCTGGAGCTGAAATTTCCAATACTTCCACTCGAGGATCCATTTGTCCCGTTGGAATGGGATCAGTTAATCCACCTGCCAAACAGGATATTCTACGTTTTCCTCGATCTAATGGCTTGCAAGTACAGGAAGCTGGACACAGTGGGCTACTGCCTCCTGCGACGCCACTACAAGCTAGCCAGATGACAATAAGGCTAGGCAAGTGTAGGCGTCGACAGGACAAGAGCATTCTGTAAAGAAGAAAATTAATAATGTTAAAATTTAATAAAAATACAATTAGCTGTATACGCCAAGTTTTAAAAATTACCATTATAAGGGTGCCTGAGGTTTAATAATAAGTTAATTAAATAATAAAGTCTTTTGATTCACAAAGACCCTTTAACATAATAATTGCCAGCGAAAGAGATTGACATAGCAACGAAGCGTATAGAACAACGATTTTGGGATAACAGCCATGGGTCTGAGACTACTCTGTTATGGCGATGGCCCGCGCAAGCGGGCAGGCGCTACTGATGAGTCAGAAAGGACGAAACACCGATGGAAGAGCAATGAACTTGAATTTTGGCTATCTGGAACTCTCTGGCTATCTGGAACTCTCCCTTGGACCATTTGGTGCAACCGAGACTCACCACACTCGAGGAACAGAGTAAAACATAAAGAGTATGCCCATCTATTCGGTGGTGCCTCGCGGCTGATCAACCAACGCGCAGCCCCCCGCCGCGCCGAGATCCAAAAAATCAGAAGATTTAAAATATAATTGGGAAACGCACCAAATAAAATAACAGACATCTTACATATTATACAAAATGCTTGCAAGACAAACTGACATTCACGCAAAACTTAAAACTTTTAAATACACCCGCTGCGCGCGACACCCCCTTCAGCTTTCATTTATTAATTTAAAAAGTTTAATTGGTGTTTGCATGCATAATCTTTACATGAGTATGGCTTCTAATAATAATCGATTATAGTTAATATATATTTTTTGGTTTTCAATAAATAAAAAATAAACATTATTTTTAATATTATTTTTTTGCTCAGTTATGCTTATTTCATAAAGTTTTTAATAGTTTTAAATTATTTACATTAGTGTATTAGTATAACTCCCTAAAAGTTTCTATAATATTTTTTTTTATCGTTCAAAAAAGATTTTTTTTTGGCGTGGCACCCAAAAAAGTTTTCGCCGCTGGTTACTCGATTTTACATCCTTTTGGCCCCCCCCCCCCCCAACTTAATTTCGGGCTACGCCACTGCCCCCTGGTATATAATCTTAAAGTTTTAAATGTTTTGAGGGCTGAATTTTAAACTAGTTACGTAAATATGAATGACCTTTCCGTTATATTATAAACTTAAATTAATAAGAATAATGAATAATCTGTAAAATGGAACAAATAAAAATAATATAATTTTAATGCAGATTCATTTTTCTTTAGCCTAATTTGAATAAAAGTTTAGGTAATTCTTTCTTCTGCATTTTTGAAATACAAAACTAATTTATTTTCCGAGCAGTTCTCATTAGAATAAGGAAAATAAGACTACAAAAGGTAAAGATTTGGTGAATGGAAACGCTAAGCACCTTCATTACGTCTTTAGAATGGAATCTTTTGTACAACGTGAATGTTATAAAAAAATTCAATATCATTTAGGGTAAAGAAGAGATTACTTTTTCTCATTTAACAATGATTTTATCTGTGGGCCAATTTAAAAAATTATATTTGACTTATTCGTAATAACCATAGGCTCGTTTTTTGTCGATTACATTGGTCATGTAACAGAAACTATTTTTTTTTTTTTTACGGTTCGCCGACTACGTAGGCCATCTTGAACCGGTCATCGACCACAAATGTGATCTACCGACTGGGGAGTGTGAAACGGCACCTTCATCCTACGAGATATCCGATCTCATCCGGCCTGTCCGGCGTGAATAGGATGACTAGGTGTCGATTTATTTTACACTCTTCCCTGAGGCAAGAGCACGCCGTGTTCCCAAGCGGTCACCCGCCCAAGTACTAACCGCGCTCGACACCGCTTGACTTCGGTGATCTGCGGGAACCGGTGCTTAATATGTCGACAGGCCCTTGCCAAAAAAACTATTTATTTAACCATTTTATAAGTTGATTGTGATTAAATCCCATGGGCAAGATCAAATTATATTTTTTCTACACCCACATGCAAATTTTCTCTTTCCTTTACACTGTGAGTGATTTGAAAATTGGGCTATTCCGGTTAACTGATCAGATATAATTTCATATCCATCCTAGTTAGGATATGAAACTGACCAATCACAGTGGTTAATTACAAAGAAACCAAATTTACACGTAGTAGAGTCATTTTCTGAGACTTTACAGAAGTGAGGTTAACAATAAACTTTAAAAATATGGAAATCTGTCAGGTAAAATTTGTTCTTTTCGAAACATTTATCCCAGAGTCTACGTATATACAATTTTTCCGAAATGGTGCAAAAAGTGAAGGTGTAATACCAAAACATATTTCTACCAAACTATAGTTATTTTCTATCTAAAATAAAGATTTGTGTACAGATGCACTTTCTTATTTCAAAAATCTCCATTTTTCTCTTCATTTCTAGATAATTGCTACAAGATTTTTATGCATAAAATATACTTACAACATGGTTGGTTTTTTGCAATTCAATTTTTTTGTATACAGCAATATTTTCTGATATATTTTAGATTTGACTGTTACTGTATACACTTATATTCTAGCGATAATTTTATTTCATTATTCAAATAAAATCATGGCACCGTCTATTAATTTGCTGGGGGTCAATCTGGGAGGTAATATGTCTTGGCATGAACACGTTACCGCAATTGCCAAGGCAGCTGCACAGAAACTTGGTGTACTTTTCCGCACCAAAAGGTTGTACACACCTCATCAACTTTTGACACTCTACAAAGCCGAGATTCGACCATCATTAGAATATTGCTCTCATGTCTGGAGCTCTGCACCCAAGCACACCCTTCGGCTACTGGATTCCATTCAAAGGAGAGCCGTTCGTCTGATCGGCGACCCCGAGCTGACCAAGACCCTCGATAGCCTGGAGCATCGAAGACAGGTTGGTGATTTGGCTCTCTTTTACAGATATTTCCATGGCAGGTGTTCGACTGACATTGCCCACTTGATTCCACCTAGAGCAATGCAAAACAGAAATACACGTCGAACCACTGCCGCTCATCCATCTGTTGTTCAGCTTAGTACTCCTCGAACTTCGTTGTTCAAGAATTCTTTCATCTGGAGAACGTCATCTTTGTGGAATGATCTTCCTGAGGTCGTGTTTCCCAATGAATACAATCTTCAACGTTTCAAGACTAACGTTAATCGCTTTCTTCGCACACGCACCGCTCCCAGAGCGCCTTAAAGGATTTTTCCTACAGTGCAGGTGTTTTATCATAAAAAAAAAATAAAAAAAAAATAAGGACTGCACTTAAACAACTTTCTCCCATGTTTTTAACGAAATTTTATATTCATTAAGATGATTTTTTTTTTAAATTTTACTGTAATCAAAATATAACGTAATATTTTTGCATTATTTTTACAAGATTTTTTCTTAAAAGAGATATTTTTGTAAAATTTATTGATTTAAATTTTTTTTTTAAAACTATAACTTTTTGTGAATAGTATAATTAAGTAACACTATTGTAACTTTTTGGAATTTTTCAACAAATTTTCCGTGTTATTGACAATGAAATATAAAACATATTTTGTTTACAAGGAGCTATCCAATGACCTACTAAACAAACAAACTTTTTATTATTTCGTACTTTGATTTTAATTTATAAAATAAATTTAAATATATCAGCACCATTATGAAAATTTCTTAGCAAAATTTAATAAAGTTCATATTCACAATACAAGAAGAAAAAACAACTTAATTTTGGATCATACAAATTTAAAATCTACTCAAAAATCAATATTTTTTAGAGGTATAATGGGTCATTATAAATTTGGGAATGAAATTAAAACATATCCTTAAAATTATTTATAAAAAAATTAAAAACCAAATTTTACATAATATAATATTAAGTTAAATACGATGATAGTCTTTTTAGATTGTAATTATCAAAAAATAAGAAAATGAAGTAAAATATAAATGTATTGAAATAGCCTAATGAGCTAATAAAAATAGATTATTAATATTATTAAAACATTAAAAGCAAAACAGACATAAACTTATAAATATTGAAAAAGCAGTCAATGTCCTTAAAAATCTAATTTTTTAAATCATATTATGATCAAAACGAAGCTTTAATAAGATTAAATTATTTTAAAGGCATCCGAAAAAAAAGCAAATGTTTATAAAAGGTTCCTTTCAAATTATTTCTGGAAGTTCTAAAGTTCCCGTTTAATTATTAGATATAAAATTCTTTCAAAGCAAATTGAGAGTAAACCTCTGCCATTCAGCTAGTGGTATATATATTTTTTTAATAAATATATTTTGATATATAAGTTAAATATTATAGCTTAACAATTTTAAAAAGCACTGTAATAATAATGATAATAATAATAAAAAAATAATTGTTATTTTCACATAGAAAGTAGGTTACTCGAGGTAACTCAAGTTAGGTACCTCGTGAGGCATCAAAAATATGATGTAACTTTTTTTGTTATTATGTTATATATGTATGTATTGTATTTGTTGCGGTGTTGGCGTCTGAGTAAAAGCTGTTAAATATAATTTTAAGTTTTAAGAAGTAGTCCATACTCACAGTGGTTAATGATGGTTAATTATGATAGGAATAAAAGTCGGTCTAAACCACAATTAATATAATTTCATAATTATTTTAAGTGTTCGTTAACACTGTACGGGATGAGTATACAATAGAGTAAAGCTATTTTTCTCCTTTATCTTAAGAATAAGAGGAAAATTCGAAATACAAAAGTTGTAACGATCATTGTGGTGAATATTTTAAAATTACATTGAAGTATACGTGGGGGCCCAAAAAAACGTGGGTAATATAATTTAGGATTTTTTAAATAGAACACCCTATATATCGTATTATTTTCTAATTCCCCACAAAGTTCTACGCGTATTTTGTATAAAATGTCATATGTCGAAATTCAATTGTTGAGATATTAACGTTTAAAATATGGAATTTTCAGACTTTGAGAGGCTGTAACATTTTAACGGTTAACCTTAGAGAAAAGTGCTTTTCACCTCCCTGTTTTCAATTTGTATTTTCTATCTAAAGGTTACAACTTTTGGTTAAACCCGACGTGACAACAGTTATATAGAGAATAAAAACTAAGATAGGGAGATAAAAACCATTTTTCTCTAAGATGAACCGTTCCAATGTGCCTGGTCAAATTTTTAACCTTAATATTTCAAAAACAGTTGAATTTAGACATATTATGATATCGTATACAAAATAAGCTTAGAATTTTGTGAGGATTTACAAAATAATACAACATAAAGTTATATTAACCGCGTTTTTTGGCTACTTCAATTTAATTTTAAAATGTACATCTCAATAATCTCTATACTTACAATTTTTATGTAATCTTAAAATAAAGGAGAAAATTAACTTTACTGTATCGTTGACTTACACTCAACTTGTTATCAAAGTATGACTTGACTATACATTTGATTAAGGATGGTCGATAGTCGATGACCGAAACGCGTAGACATTTTTGAAATTTTAAATTAATGAAGATGCTGAAAAATAAAACTTACTTCTTTCTTTCTAGTTAAATATAGCCCTTCTTGAGAGTACATATGATTTTATTATGTTAAACGTTCAAATCATGTTTGTGTTCCTAAACCTACGGTAAGTATTTTGTGAAAATATCGGTTCCTACGGACGATTTCCTAATTTTTTTTGTATCTTTTACTTATTGTGTATTTAAAAACTTGTTAGAAACAATTCTTGAGATATGACCGACATCCATTCTGATTCTACCCAGTAAACGACAAAGTTACACTTTAAACATCTTATTATTTTGATCAGAACCAGTTAGAAATGGAAGGTGGAATATTTGCAGCATCTCACATCGAGTACAGTTATACATGTGCATCTTTTGCTTACACGTTTTCTTTCTGTTTTTAAGTCGTCTCATTTTAAGGGTGTCCTGGAGTCTTTAGCTTACCTTTTCAACTTTTGTTATGTTTTTATTGCGAACCACAAAATGACTTGGTATTTAGTACTAATTTTTATTTGTTTTCGTGTTTACGTAAATAACTATTTTTATTTAGGAAAACCAAAAAGCTTTTGTTCTTGGTTATATTTACCAAAAAATGATGCCATCAGAACAAAGAAAATATCTTGTTTTCATATTAGTTGGCAGAAATAAAATATATTGTTTAGCTGAATTTTACTCTGTATATATCCTATTTAAATGTTACATCAAGGTTCCTACAAACTTGTATTTATCAATTAAGCTTGTTGTAATAACATATTGTAAATTTGTAGTCCCTATTATTTTGTTAATTTTGTTTAAGATAATTCTTAGTCACCAGAACAATTTTTCTTTTCAAGTAATATTATTCTTCATATGCATAACTAACGGCATCGCTTTACAACAGAAACTTGACGCCATTGACGGTGGGTGACATCATTCTAACCAGGACTGCCAGAGGCTATGTTATGTTAGGATGCTTTTGAGGTTCCTTGTCCTTTTTTTTGTGTTTTTAAAGCGATAATCGACCATTTTCATGTGATTTCCTGGTTATTGCACGCATGCTTAGATGTGACAATATTTGGTGTAATTTATTTGTGTTTATTGTCTTTCTTGTATACGTTCTTATTGGCAGAAGGAGGTTAAATTATAAGTAAGTAAACATTTTATTTTTGAGCATTGCACTTGTGAATTAGATAGTTCAAATGAGCTTTATATAAAGCATAGCAAGGTGACCCGATGAGAAATAACTTAAAAATATTTTTTTTTGTTTTGTTTTTGTTCTAGGTTCCATTTCTATAAAGGAACGTCATATTGATGACATTTTAATCTGACCAAGTACAACAAATTTCATTTAACTGTTATATTTTAAATAGAAAGTCCAGGGGATATTTTTTGTTTTTTAATAATCGCAGTTGCAGATAAGAAAATTTAAATAAGAACAATTTGGTTCTATAAGCAATTGAACAACTCAAAAGGTTAAAAATCTAGTGTTTCTGTTTTGTATTACATAAGTATGTATTATAAAAAACATGAGAGAACAAGGACTTTGAAATAATTTTTAAAAAAATATCCCCGATAATTAATTCCAATTAGTTTACGCATATTTATAATAGAGTAGTAATACCAAGAAATTTTTATTTAAATGGGGACCTAGGAAGGAATATATTTCGTTACTAAGTATAAATTACATATGACATTTTATTTAGAAATTACCTTTTTAAAAGTTATTTCTATCAAATCAACTTGCTAATTTTGCCATGCGTTATAAGCAGTTCATTCAAACTTTCTAATGTGCAACTGATATGAAAATATAAAATAGTTACTTATTTATGATTCAACTTCTTTCTTACAATTAGAAAGTACAGAAAAAAGATAATAAACACAATGTTGTGACTACATACGTAATAATTGTTACTCTATAAAAGTTTCAACTTTGGCCCAAATAAATTATTGCTTTGGCAATATTTGTAGATTGCATCATTAACAAAAACAATATTCTCTTAAAAAAAAATTTAAATTTTCCATATTTACACATTAGTTGTGACAACTAATAGGTATGGTTTAAAAACGGGAGTACCATAAAATATTTAGTTATCCGCATATAAAAGTTCGTTGTGACAACTAAGATTTGTAGGTTGGGTTGGTTAATGTTATTAATTAGTTTAACAGTTCAATAACGACAATTTTTTTTGGTCGTACATACTAATTTTTGGGTTGAGTCCGATTTCACGAAAATAAATAGTTGTCAGAACCAAATTTTAGTAATCCACACCATGTTATTTTTAAGAGTGCACCCATAGTATGTTTTGTTATTTTTAAAAATGTATCCCTGTTGAGGGGAAGGGGGAGGCTAAATTTTTTTTGTAGTGCCCAGCTTTTGAGCTTTCACAACATTCACTACCCCCTCACAAAAAAAGAAAAAAGTTTTTTCGGCCCACCCTAAGGGGAAAAGGGTACAATGTAGTCATCAAAATAAATGCCGAATGATATGTCTTATTTATGGTTTTAGAAACGAGGGGACGAAATAATATTTTGTCAAAATTGGTAAGCCATTTATATTATATTATCTTAAGAACAATCAACTTATTATTTTCATACATAATATACATATATTAAATGCCGATACATTTTGTATCAACGTTTCTATTTTTGCTTTTTATTGGTCTTTATTTAAATTTTTATAAGTTTATAAAAATAAATTCTTTATTTGTCCTGCAAATAATTATTTATTCTTCTATATTAAGGATACGGATAAATTTAATTCACATGAAAAACCCCCTTTTTATATTATTTTGTGTTTCGCTTTTCTTATTCGATTAGTTTCCACATTGGCAAACAAAAACAGATCGGCAGTAAATTGCAACTTTTTTCGTTCCTCAATTTTCTAATAAAATATCACTTTTTGTATCGAAAAAGTCAATTTTGTTCTGTAAATTGGTTGTATTTTATCGTTCAATGCTTTTACGAAAAGCAGTATCAGCATGTTAAAAATCAATTTAAAATCGCTCAGGACAAAAAGCTGAAAAAAAATAATAAATAGACAGCATGCTATGAAACACTTTAAAATTGAACAACGAGCGCTTTCAGGGTTTGCCAAGGTATACAGGGCTAGAGGCTTGTACGATCCGGGTTTTCATCTTGGGCCTTAATACGGCCTGGCCCGACTCTAGGTTTCGGGCCGGGTCAGACTACTTAATCAATTAATTTTCCGGGCCTGTCGGGCTTGACGGACCTGGTGGGCTGCCGGACTTTTTTCAAAAGCCGATCTTTCGGGTCAGCCTTAATTTGCTTATGTGCTTTTTGTAAAGAAATATTTGCAAAATAAATTTTAAGCCCTAATCATTTTTTCGGGCCTGCTGGGCCGGCCGAGTCTGCCGGGCTTGTCGTGCCTACTCGGCTATTCGGTTTTGGTTAAAGGGCTGGACCGGGCCGCGTTTCAAAATTCCGGCTCGGGCTCGGTCGGGTCGTAAGATTCCGGCCCGTGTAGGGCTCTATAAAGGACACCTTGCTTAAATAAGAACAATTCATGTTGTCTTTATGGAATTCTGTTAATGTCAGATGTTATTTACTCTTATGTGCAAGATGTACTCAGGTAATTGGTACAGAAAGTATTTGTAGAGTACAGGGTGCTACAATAATTCGTGTGCGTAAAAAGGAACGGTAAGAAATACGAAGATGGTTAAATTGAGGCAAAGTAACGTAGTTTGGGGCTTAATAATTTTGTGATAGAAAATTGTCAATATTTTGAATGCTTTCGGAGATATCCGAAAAAAAAATTTCGATTTTTGGTTTTTAATTTTTCGAGCCTTCATATTTGGCTTGGAAAAAAAACAAATAACCTTTTGCACAGCCGTTTTTCTGTTCTATAAGATAGCGTCATTAGTTTAGAAATGTGACGTTTCGTTGTTTAGATACCAATTTATTAAATACGGACCTAGATATTTAAAAACAGTTTTGTGGATTTCTAGGCTTTAGAAATTTAATGCTAGTCAAAGGTTTTTAAAATTTTAACGTTTCTTGATCAAATAACACTTTATACGGATTTCAAATTATCCTTTCATTACTATTACGGCCCTGGCAATTATTTTTAGGATTACTTAAATATTAATATTACATTACAGAAAATTATGGTTTTAGGACATTTATTATTTCATTAAGATTTGCCGTAACAATACTTTAAGTTTTTAAGGCATGAGATCAAATTTGCGATTACTATATAGGGTTCGTCAGAAACAACATTTTTAGTTTTTTTGATTTTTTTTTTCAATTCCTTAATTTATTAAATCAATTTTGCCTGTTCTGAAACTACAATTTTGAATATTAGACTTTTTTATAAAGAATGACTTTTTCTTCTATACCTTAATAAAAAAGTTTTTCTCTTCCAAACTCTATAAGTGGATACAGTGTAGTATATATCAATATTATTACAATATTTGTTATTTTATTTTATTATTTGTTATGTTACTGTGATGCGCTGATGTTTTAAAAGCAATTTCAAAATAAGTTTATAAGGTATGATAATGTTAGTTTCATGTGAAACATGTAATAAAAATAAACAGACAGAAATATATTTTAGGCAGAGACTTTGGGTTTCGTTTCTTATAAAATATCGGACCTCTTTAAGTAAAAATGGACTGATTCTTCATATATGTTTTTTTTTAGTTAAGATTTAAGTGTTCAGCAATGTAATAATATAAAATTATAATTAGAAAAAATGTGTGATTAGAAGACAAAACGTTAAATTCAAAAACATTTAATATGTAAAACGGCTATGAAAAACTGTTCTTTGTCCCACGTCAAAAACAAAGGCGAAAAAAATTAAAACCCAAAACTAAAGATTTTAGTTTTTTCGGATATTTCCGAAAGTATTCGGATTATTTACAATTTTGTTGAAACAAATTATTAAGCCCCAAAATACTTTTGCCTCAATTTAACCATATTCGTATCTCTTACCGTTTTCGAGATCCCCTTAAACGCAAATGAATTTGTAGCACCCTGTATAAGTATAAAAAATAAGTACTCGATTACATACGAGTGCTAAGTACCAAATACACAGGTTCAATGTTATTACAAACAGAATTTTCTATAAATCGTTTTGAACATATGAATTAAACAAAATATGGCAATTATTAACTCCTAGAATGTTTAAATCTTTGCGTTAAGAGTTACGGAAAATATTGGTTTCATATATTCTTGTGTCACCCGGTCCTTTTTTGAAAAATATTTTTAAAAACGACATTTAAATGAAGTTATGTTGTCATTTTTTCAAATAGGTCAATTATACAGATCATAATTAATTTGGTGGACCATTGCCTACTCTGTGGACTACGTTTACGTAGTTAGGTACCTTAAAATAAATTACTTTATTATTTTAGACGATAAAATTATTTAAAATATTTCATATGAATTAGCAACAATAAAACCTGTTAGTACTGATATAGTTATAAAAGATTTGTCGAGGATTAACTTTTTAAAACCTTATTTGTTCTATCTGTAAATAGAAAAACTTGATAACGTACAAAAGTTTGTTTGTGAATAACAAAAACAATAATTAATATTAAAAAAATACATAATTTATTATTTTATTCAATTCAATTTCCGTAGATGTTTTTTTGGCAATTATAACTAAAAACATTTTTTACAAAAAAAAAAGACCGTGGTACTTAAGGTCCTTTTTCCAGTCGTCGGATAATTAATTTTCTCCGCATTCAAAATTTTACGGCTTGGAAACTCACATGTTTTTAAGTAATATATTCTAATTCACTTCATTACAAAGTTCTTTCATTAAAATCTGGCCACGTTTAACAAATCTAGTCGTAAAAAAGTTTTAATTAAATAATTAGGCCGATACGGAATCTCGCACAAAATCTCACCCTTTGGGAAAGCGGGAAGTAATAATAAAAAATAATTTCTATTGAATGACATATTAACTAGGTAGGTACTTTTATTGCCCGGTTTTAATTGATTCCCTTGGTTGACTTAATTAACAAGGGAACCACTTTATTTAATTGAAACAATTAATGTTTAATATTCAAGGCTGGCACAAAATGCATAATCGTAATAAATAAGCAAATTGATATTAAACACCCTTCGGCTACTGGATTCCATTCAAAGGAGAGCCGTTCGTCTGATCGGCGACCCCGAGCTGACCAAGACCCTCGATAGCCTGGAGCATCGAAGACAGGTTGGTGATTTGGCTCTCTTTTACAGAAATTTGTATCATAAAAAAAAATATATAATCTAAGAACAACTTTGAATAACATTTGACACTACACGCAATAAGCCATACCCATTGATGCAGAGGAACACTTTGAGAAAATTTAAAAAAAACTGTTTACTATCCTTTAATGATTGACATTATTTTTTTTGTGAAACAATAGTAAGGTTATTTGAAAATTACTCGAAAACGAATAAAGATATTATACAAGAAGTATATGGCTAAATTATGAAAAACTGAAACTTTTATACATATCATTCTCTGTAAAACAAAATACGAATTGGCGACTATCAACAAAATTACTTTCTAATTAACCCATTTGGTCTCAATGGTGCGTATACGCACCACTATATAAATATATTTTTTTAACCCATTACAAACGTTTTTTTGTAAAAAAAAAAGTATGTATTTAGCAAGAATGCTTACATCAAGAAATCCTATTTGTTTAATCATTAAATAATAAGGACCATTTTTTTAAAGACCTCAATTGTGCAAAAAATTCGAATAATTTTCTTAAAGTTTTGTTTTAAAAAAGGTAGGTATTTAAAACAAAAATAGTGTATTCTTTTTATATTGATATAATATCTAAGGGTACCACTTTACAAAATACTTATAACCTTTTTTTATTACAAACCTAAACAAAAATATCGATTGAAAAACTTTATTGGTGCATAAGCGCACCACTGGTATAAGAGATGAAGTTTAAAAATGTTTTGACTCGCAGAGACATGTTTGCTCGGTTCGCATAAACTCGCTAAAATGCCATTGTGTCTGTTGGTAGCAACATATTTAATGTTCAACCTGTAAATAGCGTAAAACGATATGACCGAAAGGAAAAAAAAAGAGATTCAGATACCTCAATCCAATGCTATTACCCAGTACAATAAATTGATGGGTGGCATTGATCTGCACGACAATGGAATTGCCAATTATAGGTCAAGAGTTTTGGGTAAAAAATAAAGGTGGCCTTTATTTCAAAATTCTTTGGACAGCATTGAAGTAAATGCTTGGCAACTTTATAATATTGCTAACAATACAAAAATGGCGCTACTTGATTTTAAGTCATATATTGCACTACGTCCCATTAAGAGTACCAGAGTACATGTGCAGAGACATATTCCTCAATCTTTAGTAGAGGTACGGTATGATAATTATGGCCACAGCATTATTACTCATAAAACAAGAGCTAGAAGAAGGTGTAGAATTTGTCATAGTCACACAATATATATTTGCGAAAGATGTGCGGTACATTTACATGTATCTTGTTTCGCAGAATATCATCTAAGATAAATTTTCAGTTGTAACATTCTACCAGTGGTGCGTTCACGCACCAATAAAAAACTTTTATGATTGTTTCTATGCAAGTCGTTAAATGCGATTATTTTTTATACTTTTAAATACAGTTTGATTTTTTAAGTTTTTCTGTTGAGTTATTTCAGGAGAATTATCTTGCAAGTAATAATTTATTGTATTTACCAATGGTGCGTATACGAACCACCTATATTTTGTAAAGTTAAAGAAAAAGTAAATTTGTAAAACCATAAAATGTATTCGTAGAACCAAAATAAAACATGTTTTATAAAAAAACATATGTTTATTGTTTTTCTCGATGGTTGGTACAAATGGGTTAAGCATTCAATTTTCTTTCAAACGAGCCCAAAACTATTAAAATTGCATAAAAGATGTGAAAGATATATAAGTAATAACTTATTTACCAGCTTCCCTTGCCCTTATTATTGGAGATACAAAAAAAAATCCTTAGGATTAAACTCCAGCAAGACTGAATATAGGCTATTCATTCCTGGTATCAAAACGGTACTTTAGGTATTTTTAAAATAACTTGAACTTTATTCCATCAGTTACGCCTTCTAGCATCAATCGTACAACTTAAAAAAAACTTCCGGTATTTTCTTTTTACCGGTTATCTATAAACAAAATGTTCCCAAAAATTTATGACCAATACTTTTCGAGATACAGCCGGTGACCGACCTTAGCGGGACACCAGGTATATTATTGCATATTTATATTTATATATTTATTTATATTGTCCGTTAAACGGACAGTAAATTCTACTATTTTATTTATACTTCCACACGGCATTTACGGAATAGTGCTGCAAACCAGTGGGTGACTGCAGCGCGATCTAGATCTGAATCCACAAAGCTTGGAGATGTATGGAGAAGCGAAAAATGTTTCCTATACTGGTGAAGTGGCCGTTCCGTGCTTGATTTATTTAGATTTATTTATATTTCTACGTTTTCACGTTAGATGGCTATATCTTTTGCATTGAGTTGATTCCTTATGATGGCGTTACTGGGTTTTCATCGCGTTTTTATTTATTATAAACGCCTTGAAAGAACAGGCTCGCTGTACTGGGGGTCGCTTACGGGTTATGACTTTCTGATGAGTTCTAGCAAGAACGAAACAGCCTGTCATTGTCTACCTGTGCCCCAGGGATTCCATTACCTTTGGAGTCCCTGTGTACTTTAATGTAAAAGATAGACGCACTACTCTGTCCGCTTGCCGCTTCTTTTGTTTATTGCATATTTATGTTACAGCTTCACATCCTAGCTGAAACTTACATGGAATTCACTACTAATGTGCACCAAATAATTAAATCATGTTGATGTTCTAATTTTTCTCTAAAGTACTATTTTTATCATTGCCTTCTAAATTTACGTTATTATAAAATTATGATAAATAGCAGTTGTTTCTCGGGTATAATAAGAAGATAACAAGTATAAGTTACTTATAAACAACGGTAAATACGTTACAGACTTTTTCTTTCGTAATAGGGATTACATTATTAAATTCACAAAGTAATACTTTCTATAAAAGTTTCGTGTAACTTGTAGCGCCCTGTTACTTTTTGATAAAGTAAGGTTAATTTTAAAACTTTATATTACTTGAGATTTATTTGTTATTAAATCTTAGCCGGTGGTTAAAGAGGAATATAGCTTTATAAATAAATAGAGAGAAAAATAAATAGTTTTAAAATTATTTAAAAAAGGAAAATATTTAGCAACGGGCTTTGTCATTTAAAAATTGCAATGATTATCTTTAAAATGAATTTAAATAATTAATTTCTGTTAAAGGATTTTGGTAGATGTGGTAAATTAAAGTAAAAATTATACCGACGCCATAGGTAGCCCAGGCGTCACGGCGCCACAAAATTGTCAATATATTGCAGGTATATTGAAAGTTATATTTTTAAAAATAAAAAGATTTTTGTTCTTTGCTCAAATTTAATATTTTTACTAGATTTCAAGCTGCTCAGTTGAATATTTTTTTATACTTTGTTGTCTTGTTTAGGGAAAAAGAAAAATGATTAAAACATTATTAAGTAATGCTCTATCAAATTTACTTTTAAACTTCATTTGGACGTTTCGTCTGAGAGAGGTCATCATTAGGTCAATTTTGTTAAATAAAGTACTACTTTAAATAAACAATATACCTTACATTTAAATGATTTAATTGAGTGGAAATTACATGTTAAAAGAAAGTGATAAGAATTAAGTTCATCCAACATTTTTCATATTTAGCATGTAGGTAGAAAATTGCAAACTAAGAACATTTTTATTTACTACTTTTTAACATTATTGGAAACAACTAAGTTTTATCCTTTGTTTTAAAAATATGTCATTAGGACATGAATAAACCCGAACAAATTTTTAAATAACTAAAATAATTAATTACATTTTGCTTTAATTTCAAAGCAAGAACTGCCTACGTGACATTTTTTTAAAATACAATAATACAAAAAATGTTCACACTATTTAATTATTAAAAATAATTAGTGCATACATAAAAGAATGATTGTTTTTTAGAAGGTTTTTTCTTTGGTTCATCATTGTAATTATTTGGCAGGTTTTGGGATATTTCTTGAAATAACTATGAAACGTTCGCGATCGCCCATATTTAACTAAAATTGCCATTGAAACAAATATCCTAACGGCTATAAATCGTCCAAATTTTACTAACTAGGCAGTGAATTGGGGTTACTTTGACAAGTAAATTATTTGGCCTAAAACATTAAAGTAAACCACGTATTATGTCTTCTTTAGCATCTAATAAAAATTAAAAATCAGTTTATTTTTTCCACAATCAATATGTAATTTCTAATTAAAACAAATATATTGTATTTATTAATTTTTTTTTATTCATAAGATATTAATTTAAGGTCTGGTCAATGAGATTACACACAAAAAGATAAATGTTTAATGACTTACAGCTATAAAATCAAAGCACTTTCATATGACAATAAAAGAACTTTAAAATTTTAACTTGCAAAAATATAAATTATTATTTAAAAAAAAAACTTTTAATAACAAATTATATGATGGTACGTTCTTAGAAAAAAAAAAAAGACAAAGACACTATCACAATTAGGTATATCGGTGCCTAAGAACCAGGTTATTCTATGTCCTTTTTTTTAAATTGAGATTTTATCATTAAAGTATTCTATGTCCGAAGCTCTTTCGACCAAGCTATTGCATGTCACTCTGCGCCAATCGGTTCACTACTTACAAAGATTCGAACTTATAAAGTTTTTCATATTCATTTTAGTTTATGTCCTCGCCAGCCAATAGGATTTGGCCATCTGCACCACGTGCGGATATAAACTAATTTGGCATAAATATTTCCTTCATAACATTTTGAACAACGTGCACGTGTCATATTTTGTAGTATCCGTGATTACAGTATTTTTGGTGTAAAACGTTATTTTGTTAATGCTTTTTCGAATTACAATAAATATGTTACTTAACTATCGCCGTTTTTTATTATCAGTAAAAAAGGTTGTGGACATAAAATACTTTCTTTTGGTTAAATTTTTATGTAAAAGGCAATTTATTCTATATCCGGAACAGATTTTTTTTATGATAAGTTTTCCCAGACGGTCAAAATTTATAGTATATAAATAATTAAATTACACTTTTAGAAAAAAAATAATTAAGATGTACTTACCCAATAAAAGTTGGTGAATTTTAAAAATGCTCTACTGTAAAATTTTAAAAAAGGGACATAGAATAACCTGGTTCTTAGGCGACGATATGCCAAAGTTATCCTGGGTGCCAAAGTTCCCTGTTTTACGGTATAAGAAAAGAGTTCAAAAATACCTTGTAAGGAAAAAAGTTTCTTAATATAAAACTTCCCACATCTGTTACGTGTGGGTGTAAAAAAAATTAAAAACATTATTTTATAATATACCTACATAATGTATATAGCAGAAAACTTAATTATTCAAATTAAATATAAAAGGTTTTATTCCATTTTTCTTTGAAATATAAAAAGCGAACACAAAGAAAGAAAAAAAATGTGTTCCCAAATTAAATCAAGAAAAATATTTGGAAATCAATTAACCAGAGAATTTATGAAGTATTCGATAATATTAAAATTGACCGATACTTGGTGAAAGTTCATTACAAAAACGGAAGTAAGAAATACAACATTACTTTAATGAAGGAAAGAAAATTATTGGTTAGTGGACCATTTAGTGTATATGTTTGTTGCATAGGGATAAGGGACGCACGGCCTTATTAGGCAAGTTCGGAAATGTCTAAGGGAAGCCAAACTGGTGGGTGGGGGGGGGGGGGCTAAAAGATTTAAAGAAGAAGATTTTCCTTTTCATTTCGCCAGATCCATCTCTAGACGCGTTTCGTCATATCATGACTCATCAGTAGAGCTAGGATCCGACGAAAAGAAAAGGAATCTCGAAGCTACTTAAGGCAGCACTTGGTGGGACACACCAGTAAGATGTGGCGCGCCATCTGTGTCGTTGTTAGACACTCTTGAGCATACCAGCACCTCTAACAAACTTATAGAAATAAGTAAATGTTAAGAGGAAATCGCCTGTAAAGACATTTGTCACAATTACAGGAGTCCAGGAGATTTAAGTTCTCGACCGGTTACGAATTCTTTAGATCATAGCCTTCTTGATTTAAAAGGAGTGAGATTTTTTCCAGCTCTTTTATTTTGTCTTTTTGACTTATCAAACAGGAGGAACTTTTATTATTAGATTTAATGAACTTGCGTCTTATTTGTTAAATAAAGACAATTTTATTGCCTGATGCCTGAAACAGGATTTTCGATTCGCTGGAAACAATTATACTTATCGCTGAAAAACAGGTTTTTACAAAATCACTTTTGGAATATTGTTTAGCGGGATTTTGTTGTTTGCCAAAATGTCACTAGTGGTAAACTGAAAACGCTATTAATTTTACGCTGCACGGCAATCTATGTCTATCGCCATATTGTGGTGAATACTTTGTTACAATTTTGCCGCTGTTGTGTCAATTTTATCTTTACTATTACAAAAAAAGTTTATAGCGAAACGAATGGCCTCATAAAGACAATATAGAGCCCTATTAAAAATAAAAAATAATCTTATTGTTCTGGTTTATGGATGTCGTTTTTAATTTTTTAACTTAGTTGCTAATATTTACAAGTAAACAACGTGCATAGAATATTATTAGTGGAAGTCAAATTTTTTTTAGTTTTTTAATCGGTATGTCAGTTTAAAATAAAACCTTTAAAATGCGAGTAAATTTTTAAATAAACATTTTCAGCGATAAACACAATTCTTCCTCATATCAGTAAAGATTACAAATTTGTCTAACCAAACAAAACATAGGCAGTCCTTACACCCGGAACATTAAGAGAAACTGTAGGAGCGTGGAGACTAGGATACTGGGCGACTAGACTACTCGAGTTGCTTCTCATTCTCATACGGCCGATACTTTAGTCACGCAGTCGCAAGTCATGAATTTCAGTTTGAAAATTTGCTCCATATTTATTATTTTGCGTCACTCAAGAGACTGGAGTAGCGTGGCTACATGCTGAGTCGCGGATACTTAGGTTGCCGGGTCTCCCAGTCGCCGCAGCTTAGGACGCGCAAGTAGCATGCTGGGTGACCTAGTCGTCCAGTCTCCTAATATCCAAGCTACTACAGTTTACAAACACCACAAACAACAAAAAATTACAGAACATAATAATCAATCTGGTGTGGACCTGGATTTATTCAGTACTGATTTGATTTTGATTTAAAATTTAATATTTTTTAAATCGTGTAGTAGGTAACACCATGAAGGGCTTAAAGCACCCTAAAGATTTACAGGATAGGGCAAAAAATATGAAAACAATTAGAACCACTTCCTCTTATCCTACGGAGTTGAAATTTTACATGTTTATTCAGTTTCGATGACGATGCATGTTTTATGATAAGCCTGACCTGACCCAGGCTAGTCAGTGTGGTCCTTTGTCAAACTGTGCAAAAAACTGAGATTCTAGGCACTACCCAAGTTTAATTACCGCCAAAAAAATTTGTCCGATAACCATTTCAGGTGCACTTAGAATAGATTCAAATTAAGTAGTCTACAGGGTACGGCAAAAAATATGAAAGGATAATCAAAATAACTTCCTATTATCCTACGAAGTTGAAATTTTACGTGTGGATTTAGTTTCAATGACAATGCATTTTTATGATAAGCATGACCTTATCCTACACCCAGGATATACAGAGTGTTCAATTAAGTGTTCAACAAATGCACATTTTTTTTTATTAGTTGCACAACAAAATTATAAATACCGCCAAAAGTAATTGTGCGTCCAAAAATCATTTCAGCAGAACTTAGAATGACTTTAAGTTAAATAGTATACAGGACAGGCCAAAAAAAAATGAAAAAAATTAAAACCGCTTCCTGTGGCTTAATTTCAAATTTAACATGTTGATTAAGTTGCACAATGCAAGTTTCCGTGCAATTAATTATTGAAATGAACATTCTAATAAAAATATTTAATAAAAACTAGAAAGGAAATAAATGAACTAATATTTAAAAAAAGCTTTTATTTGAATGTCCTAAAAAGAAGAAAATAAACTTTAAAGTAAATCATACCCATCGTTTTGTTACATTAAATAATGTTATAATATAAAGGCTTGTCGTGAGTATAAATCTTGACACAAATCATTTTAAATTTATTATATAAGAAATACATATATTTAGTCTCGCGACAAGCTTTTATATAATAAACTTTTTTAAACTAAATGATGGGTTTGATTTACTTCAAAGTTTATTTCTTCATTTTAGCGTATTGAAAAAAAAGCTTTTCTTAAAGTTTTTTTAATATTAGTTTTTCTATCAGTTTCGTATAATAATGTCGGGTTGCACAAAGAATTTTAATAATAATCATTTAACCGGTAGGTTTGACTGTGACATAAATGACTTTGAGAGGCACTATATACTCACATTCAAAGGTGCCAGTATGATTGTGAGAAAATTATTTCTGTCAATGTTACGTCTGTCACAGTCAAACTTGCCGGTAAATAATTATTATTAAAATTCTTTGTGCAACCCGACATAAGAGTTTTAAGGTCGATGTGAGTTGGCGCCTCGTCATGGCAAAAAACGTAAGTACAAACGTTCATTTTATATGTATTACCTATACATTTTATGCATTAAATATTGTAGTAATTGTCTCGAAATAAGTGAATAACTGAAAATTTTTGAAGAAAAACGTGCATTTCTGCACAAATCGTTAGTTCGGTTAGAAAAAACTTGAATAGTTCGTAAAAACTATATTTGGGTTTTATATGTTTAATTTTCGCACCATTTCGTGTCGCCTTTGGAATAACTTGGTGTATGCATGCATAGGCTCTGAACTTATTCCTTTAATTAAATAAAAAAAATTATTCGACCGAATTGCGTCTTTTTGAAGTATATTCTTAACCTCACATTTGTTAAGTGTCATGAAATGACGTGTAAAATTGGTTTATTTGCATTTTACCGATGGGTCAGTTCCATATCCTAACTAGGCTGGATATGAAATTATATCCGTTTAGTTAACCGGAATAGCCCCCGTATCCAATCACTTTAGTGCAAAGGAAACAGTGAATATCCATGTGGGAGTAAAGAAAATAATATATTAAATTAAATATTCCTTCTAAATAAATTCTTTTTTACAATTGAGCACTTTCTTAATGACAAATAAGGTGAATACATCTTAATTGCTTGTAAAGAACATCAAAAAGTGCTGAATCTCTTTTGAAATAAATAGGGACAAACGCGAGTTAAGTGCATGTAAATTAGTCACGTATAAATATTTTAAATTTCTCTGATTTGCTTTGCTGTTTACTTCGCCTCTTTTAAATTCAAAAAAGGATAACAATCTGGAATATTAATTACAAAGATTTGTAAAATTAAACAGATTACAGAATCGAAAAAAAAAATGTTAAATTGGTGTTAAAAAATCTCAAAGCTAAAGCAACATTATTCCTAATAAGGACTCCTGTATGTTCCTAGGTGTTCAAATGGGTGATTTCGTGTCAAATATGATTTAATGTCAGGAGGAAGCATCTATATCGACACAGCTTTTAGAAATTTGAATAAATAACAAAACACCCTATATATTTAAGCATTTTTTGTTACCTTACAAAATTATCCATACGACGGTATATTTAGTGAACGGCAGTAGAGTTTTGGACTTGCATTGTCTTTATTTGTTTAGAATCACTACGTTTCAACTGGTAAGCATCTCCAGTCGTCTTCAGGTGAATACTGAATAAGTACGGTAACTACAGCTCTATTTATACTAGGCAGGTGCTGTGACGCATGACTAGTGGGTGGAGTCATGCGTGTTGCTAGGTGATGACGCATAACTGGATGAGTCATGCTTGATGAGTCATGCTCGATGACGTCATGTTCGATGAATCATGCGTTTAACTCTTGGGTGGTCTTATTCTAAGATTACATTTACTTAACAAGGGTTTCCAGACGTTTCTCATATCTAATGAAGGCTTACTAAAGCAACCTGGATTTTGGTGTATGGTCGCAGCTTCCTTAAACTTCCTCTTTCTCCAGTGCGGTTCTTTTTGCAGGATTTCCGCTTTTGTCCACATGATATGATGGCCGTGCGTCCAGGCGTGGTCAGCTGCACCTGATTTTTCGGTCTCTCCTTTTTGAGTGTTATTTCTATGTTCTTTAATCCTTACTTCTAGTGGTCTTAGTGTCTCACCAATGTAAAATTGGCCGCATTCGCAGGGAATCTGGTAGACACAATTTTTTTGTCTTTCTGGCTTGCTGGTTTCGTCTTCGTTAGGTGGCTTCTTAAAGTGTCTCTAGAGCTGAATACTGTGTTGATGTTGTATCGTTGTCCTAGTCTTCTTATTTTCTCGGATACTCCTTTGACATACGGAATATTGAGTATTGGTTGTATCTTTTTCTCTGCTTTACGTGTGTTTGGCCGATTCTTGCGATTTTTCAATATTGTGTCAATCAATTTCATAGGGTAGCCATTCTTGTTGAGGTCGGTCTTGATGTGGTTAGTTTCTCTTTTGAGGGCTTCGTTTGAGTTGCAGAGAGTAATTGCTCTATCCGCCAGGTTTCTTACTATGCCATGTTTTGTGTTGTTTGAGTGGTTTGATGTATAATTGAGATATTGCCCTGTATGTGTAGGTGTTCTGTACACTGAGGTTAGGAAGGTGTTGCCATTTTTCTCTACGTTGATGTCTAGAAAAGGTAATTGGTTGTTCTCTTCTTTTTCCATGGTGAATTTAATTGTCGGTGCAAAGTTATTAATATGATGTAAGAGTTCTCTGAGTTCGTCCTCGTTTCCGTTCCAAATAATGAAGGTGTCATCCACATATCTTAGCCATATTTTTGGTTTCTTCTTTGCTTGTTTTATTGCTTCGGATTCAAACCATTCCATATAAATGTTGGCGATTATGGACGAGAGAGATAAGCCCATTGGTAGTCCGTCCCTTTGGCTAAAGAATCTGTCTTTTTCTTGAAAATAAGAGTTGTTAAGGCAGCATTCCAATAGTTCCATGATGGCATTTGTAGGTAGCGATAAAGACAATGCAAGTCCAAAACTCTACTGCCGTTCAAGAAACGTCATTGTCTCCAACCTTTAAACAGACCCTGGTATATTTAGTGTTTTAATTTTTTGCAAAGTTGCGAAACAAAATGCAAAATTCTTAAAATTTTGGAAAAAAACATTACAGTAAAAAATTACCTCTATTTATCAATAAGAGTATCGAAAATGGAAAATTTCTTGTAAGCTCTTAAGTTTAGGGGTAGAAAAACTGTCCTAAATCTTTTACTAATTAAAATTTTGTACAGGGTGTTTTCTGTTTACATCCAAATATACAAATTTTTAAAATACAATAACTCTGTTTTTTCAAATAAAACACCCTATATTTATTAGGCTCATCTGATAAATATTGTAAGTATCCCTTATTATTAATAAGTCATACCTATACCTTAATTTTCTAGTTTTCCCAATATTTCGATTTTTATTTAAATTTTCGTAAAAAAAGTATAATAATAATAATATAATAATTCCTATAGTATCTCTTGTAGATGTGATAATTTTATCCCTGATATATGACATTATATTAAATTACATTTGTTTTGACTTTGCTGGTCATGTCTAACTATAAAAAACGAAAATTTAAATAAACATTAAAATATTGGCAAAACTAGAAAATTTAGGTATAGGTATGACTTAACAATAATAAAAGATACTTACAATATCTATCAGACGAGCCTAATAAATATAGGGTGTTTTATTTGAAAAAACAGAGTTATTGTATTTTAAAATTTTGTAGTCAACAGAAAACACCCTGTATAAAATTTTAGGTGCAGAAAGAATTACGACAGTTTTTCTATTCCTAAACTTAAGAGCATCTACGACATTTTCGATTTTCGATACTCTTATTGAGAAATACAGGTAGGTAATTTTTTACTATCATGTTTTTTCAAAAATTTTAAGAATTTTGCTTTTTGTTTGGCAACGTTGCAAAAAATTAAAAGACTAAATTTGGCCTCATATGGATAATTTTGTAAATAAACAACAAATGCTAAAATATATAGGGTGTTTTATTTAAAAAAAAGTATCTTTTTAATGTCCTACTTTTTTAAACCATCCTGTATGTTTAAAAATAATTTTAGAATATATATTTTTTTATACCTCACAACTTTTATAAATACTTTTTTTTGATATCTTTAATAGTAAAGCCGGTATATAACTTTCTCAGACAAATGAGCCACCCTGTATATAAAATAAATTTCGAGAGTTTTAACTATAAACTTGTAACGACTATGAAGTCAGTAAAATAATAATTAACTTTGGCAACCATTTCGCATATAATAGTATAAACCCTGCAAACAAACAGTAAAATTTATTTCTCAAAACATAGGCTGAATACCAGTCACATATTTGCGCTACGAATAATTATCTTTAAATGAAACTTCTGAAAATGATTTGGAGATAAATGTCAGAAACAGGCAACTAGATTCTGGAGTATATTATTATGACTTTAATAATTAGGTAATGAAACATTTGACTGCTTTGGCTTTCATGTGATTAACAATGGCATAAAACTACTAGAGTTAAGCTTATATTAAGTTGGGAAGGGTTTAACTACATTCAACTACTATTTAAGTACTTTGGTTTAGTCAATTATTTTACTATCCATAAGAAACCCAACTTGAATAAATTGCTTTTAAACTTTTCTCTTTATTCTTAGCTAAAATAATCTTCTGCAGTATAATTTAAGTTTTATTCAACAACGGTTTACTATCAAACAATAGTAATGATACAGCGGCGCAACCGAAGGGCGGGGGGGGGGGGGGCTGCCGGGTTGTAGCAGCAGCTGTCACGTGTGTGTGACAAGAAAAGGAAACTGTAATAAATAAAATCACAGTGCAGACACTTCTAGTATATGGAACGACAATTTGCATTACCATTATAAAGCTCAGAGATCGGTGAGATTTAAAAAAATTAAGCCGAATCGCACTCACCAGGGTGCGCGCTCTTCGTTTGCTAAGCCAAGCATGTAAAAGAAAAAAAGTTAACGTCCGCAAGAATTTGCGAAAAGCAGGGCTAAATCTTCCTGTCCATACGTAAACTGTCTTTTGCGTTCAAGTTAATTCCGAGAGATGGCGATGCCGCTTGTTCAATATCTACTGTATTCTACGGTAGATATTGAATTGGCGTTTTCGCGGTTGAAGAAGTTGCAACTGGTTTATGGCACTCCGATAAATCCAAATAAGGATAAAATGGCCGTCATTTTATAACCTGGTCCCAGTTGGCCCATTTTGTTTAGAGCCCTATGTACTTTAATGCAAAATATAATACACATAGTCCGATAGCCATGATTTATCTCTGCTTCGTAAGTGGTTTTAAAAGGTTACCATGATATTTTTTAAAACAATTAATAGGAATCATCACCTAGGAGTAACTATAAATACTTTAAGCCAAACCAACAACCATTTTTGGGAATATTCGTGTCCATCTACAACCGTGATAAATACACTTTTGAATTTTGCCTTTATTGAGGCAATAACTGTAAAGAATATTAATATTGATTACTTTAATTTCAACAGATGGTCCTTAAACTTAAATTAAATTATGTAGTTTTAAAATAAAAAAATAGTTGGCTATATTGGTATTTTGTTAAATTATAAATTTATTATTTGCTTTATATCAATTTTGTAATGAACCAACATTAAATTTTAAAATAGAAATTAAATTACTTGGTTTAGCCAATTATACTATAATTTGCTGAATACAATTACATAATAGGATTGCATTTAGCATACAATTGTTTATTAAACCTGTGGATTTTAATAATTACATAACCTTTTACGTATTTGCAACAATAATTAGAAAAGCCCTATTTAATGGTAATTTAAAATTTTGTCAGTGGAAATAATTAAAATAATTCAACCAGCGCAAATAATATTGCGTTCTATGGGTATACCGATAATGATATATTTTGTTTGGTGTTTTACTGTCTGTGTACTATGAATTACAATCACCATAAGATTAGGTTGTATTTATATATTATTATGTATTTATTTCATATAACCCGCGGAAATAGACAATACAGAAAGTAGATATAAAAAGGATGATAGGTATAGAAAAAAGGACAGAAAGTAGATATAGAAAGTATGAAAAAAGATAATGGCAAATCCAGGATTTTGTTGAGGGGGGGAGACTAAAAAAATTCCTTTAAAAAAAAGAGCGTGTGCCGGCTCTAAAAATCTTCCTACTTTCAAAACTGACTTCTAAAAAAAGTTCTGACCCTTTACACGACCTACAATTTCCAAGGCTCAAAGTAAAAAACACCCATTTTATGAATCTCAGGAGGGGGGGACCTGCCTTCGCCCTTATTTTTTTGTGTGATTGGAATACTATAAAGGTGCTAATTGCGCTCTAAAGTCGGCAAAGTATCTAAGCTATGAATAATAGCTGTACCTAACAAAGAGGTTTTTAAGTGTTTATGCAAGATATTTGTTCCTATGCTTTTATAAAGTGTATTTTATTTTAATTACAAGACATATAAAGATGTATACGAAAATTAAGCTTCATTTATAAACTTGGATTTCACGTCGGCGCTTGCGCTGGCATTGAGGATAGAATATAGAAAAATGGGATTATAATACAGCGGTTTATTAACTTGGCTGGCGTTCGCGTTAGCGCCTGCAGCCGATCGACTTAAACCAATGTTACCTTTTCAGCGCTGGCGTTCGCGTTCATAGCAATGATGTCAATCCAACAGTATTTTACTATTTGTAACACGTCACAGCTGTTAAAACAACAACATGTTGGGTTATCTTAACAGTATCAACCGCAGTTCGAACGGGAATTACGCCGACTTCAAGTTCATAAATGCCGCCTACAAACGGCGACGATAAATGCTGGCGCCAACGACAACGCCAGCGAGAGTTTTTAAATCCAACTTAAAGGTATATAAAAATAACGACGTATTTAGACTTCCATGTCACTCAAGGTATAAAAATTCCGAGACGTCCTTGTTACTACACATAGAGAAAATTATGTGCAATGGAACAATTACCTCAATTGGGGTGTTTGATTTTTTTTTCAACTCGTATATTAGTGAACATTGTTTTAAGTACAGTTTACTCCATAAGTAAATCCATTCTTGGTTGGTTGGTTTAAGGCGAAGGTTGGGCGTTCGGCCCAAGCTTCTTGCACTGCAGCCTAGTGGCTTTTTGTGCTCCCCTATCTTGCTAGAAAAGGTTTGTTCCTTTTATAAGGTCCAGCAAATTCCTACCAAGTTTGTCATGTGGGAGGTTATCCCCACATTAAATGTCTCCGAAGATTCTGAGTCTTCCTCGGGTCAGTGCTTCGCAGTTATATATGATATGTGAGGCGGTTTCGTCCTCATCGCCGCAAAGCCTGCATTCAATGGGACCATTGTAAATTCCTACTCGGTGTAGGTGTTTTCTTAAGCAGTGGCCTGTTAGTAGGCCGACCACTTGTTTCAGCTGGGTGCGCGTTAGAGGCATCATTCCAGTTGATAACTTTTTGGAGGGTTTTCCAATTGTGGTCCTCGCTTGGGTATGACCAGGTATCCTGTTCCATCGGGACAGGTGTTGTTGTTGCGCCCACCTGTCTGATGCTGCTCTGGTTGCCTGTTTTGATATGCCAAGGGCGGGTTCAGGGCCCCTGAGTTTTTGAGATGATCCGGCTCTTGCCAGTTCATCGGCCTTTTCGTTGCCTGCTATCCCTGAGTGGCCAGGAACCCATAGGAGTTCTACCTTGTTGTTCCTTGCGGCCAGGTCTTTCAGGTCGTTTAGGCACTCCAGTGTGATCCTCGATTTGAGTCGACTGGAGTTCAGGGCCTTGAGGGCAGCTTGGCTGTCTGACAGAATGTATATCTCTTGGTCGTGGTAGCCCTTTTCGATATTTTTCTGTACACATGCTTGTATAGCACGTATTTCTGCTTGGTATACTGTGGCGTAGTTTCCCAGGGGAATGCTGATTTCCATTCTGGGTCTTTCCCCAAATATACCTGCACCTACTCCGTCGGCCGTTTTTGATCCATCAGTGTACCAAACCAGGCCCTTATCTAATGACGGTGGTGTCCCTTTTGACTACATGTCAGAGTCGCACCTGATATTGAAGGGTCTGGTGAAGTTGTAGACCTCTTTCATGTGATCTGTTTGCATCTCCAAGAGCTCATCGTTAATTAGATCCGCGGCCCTTGTGTGCCCTATTCTTATGGGTTGTGGTTTCCATTCCCCATTTATTACTCACAATTAAAGAATACAAACGCAAGCATTTTGGCCATAGTTATTTCTATGAGGAGGTATTGAAAAGGTATTCCTCAGGCGTGTTTCTCTTGAAGACACATGCGATCCTATTTTATTAAGCAAAAGAGGACAGTTATATTTATTATATATCAAGTTGTAGAGCATTTTAAGGTCTTTTAGATTCCTGTGTTGTTCAAGCATATTTATTTGGATGTTAGATTCCAGCTGATAATATGTTAGTTGTGGGGTATTAAGTTTGAAGGCCATGTATTTTAGAAATTTATGTCCCCTCTCTATATTCTGAATATGTACATTATAGCAAGGATTCCAGATACGGGAGGAGTATTCGAGATGAGTTCTTATTAATGAGCCAGTTAAAGGGATTTAGTATGGTTGTTCTGGATATGAGGTATAAAAGTGAGCCTTGAGTCCATAGTCAAACCAAGATCCTTAATTTCGGGAACTCTAGTAAGTACATGATTTTTTATTAAATAAGGTGGCTCAACCCCTGACCTAGCCTTGAGAAAAATGATCATTGAAGCATTCAGCTCCATACCATTGTTCGTGCACCACGCAACTAACTTGTTTAAGTCGGACTGAAGCTTTGAGTAATTAAATTTTCATGAATTTTAAATCATAAGCAGAAAGGAGGAACTGACTGTATTCAAAAATATTCTAAATAAAAAAAATATTCAAAAAATATTGCGCAGCAAGAACAACATTTTTTAATAATATTAAAAAATACAAATAAACTCGGAGGTCTATCGGGGTTATAAGTTGTTTTCATTTACATTTATAGTTCTTACTCAGAAATTGCTAAAGCTATTGAAATTATTTAAAGATAAAATTGTACAATGTAATAATTTCATTTGTTTTTACTTTATTGTAATGGAATGAAATAAAACGGAAATTAAAGAGAATTAAATTTTTTAGTAAAATAACAATTCAAATTTTTCATGTGGAGGCATTATGAAATTATAACATTTCAGTACACTAAAATAGCATCGAATGTTTTTATTTTATCGACAATGCAAATAATTCTTTATTAAAAAGCTGGTCATGAAAATTTTAGTTTTACATAGAAGTAGTTATTTTAATTCAAAAAGGAAGTTATGCCAATAAATTTATTTTAAATGTTTTATTTTATTTTATAACCAGTTTCGTTTATATTTACAAATCTGATTCATTTTTCTTTTAAACCATTAAACCAACTTTCCTACTCCCACATGGAAATTTGCTGTTTCCTTACATTTAGTGGCAAGAAAAGTAGGCTATTCCAGTTAACTGTAGGAAAAAATTGCATATTCTTACTGTTTAGTGCTGCACAGCGTTGCGTTGTCCCATTTTTAAAGAAATTGTCCACAAATGCACATAATATTGAAAAAGTCTTTTTTATCAGATAAAACCACAAGTGATCCTAAAGAATTTCCTACGAATATAACACTGTGATAAAAATGTCTCTTTCCCTTTGGAGACAACGCCGACCTACATAGGCGCCGATTCCGTGGGGGCTCTGGGGGCTTGGGCCCCCAGAGCCATATTTCTTTGGGGGCGTAGCCCCATAGCCTAACTCTCATAGTACGTTTACATAATAATAATACTAATAGCAATTCGTTTGCGAACGTGCGTTACTTGAGATTTGATAATTTAATTGTTTTCTATAAAATTTATCTACAGTTGTCGTTTCCTTTTTTAATTTAGCATCAGCATCATATTTAGGAAAAAATTATTTTGGCTTTGAAAATTAAATTATGCTAGATCTGGCAACCCTGGTCTGTCACTTTGCTTAGAGCACGTAGATAATTTGGAAAGTCCCTGGTCTCAAAGTCTTAAGGTTGTCAGGTCTGGTGAAATTTCACTAGATTAATTGATTTCACAACCAATCCAAAGTGATTTAGTGAAAACTTTCGTTAAATACCCCAGTTTTAGTGATTTTTCGGATTTTGTAGCAAATAAGACAAAGTCGTCTAAAATACAATACAAAAATGCAATATTTTAAAAATATTTTTTTCAAAAACACGGCTATTTTTAATTATCCGCTCGATCTATATTTTCTACACGTTGACAGCCGTGATTACAGATCTGCGCATCATGCAGATCTGACATCACGGCCTAGTCAGCGAGGTCAAGCATCGGCGCGGTCAAGTTGGAGCCAGTGTTACCAGATCTCCTGTTTTAACAGAAGATCTACTGTTTTCACTCTTAAACTACTGTTCTACTGTTTTCACCCTCAAATCTCCTGTTGAAAATTTTTTAATACCAAAGAGGTAATTAAGCTACATAATTCACAAATGTACACAAAAACATTGGATCATTCGGAACTAACTGGCCAGAGCAGTCTTTCCGTACGGGCCCGGTACATTTTTTTTTAGAAGTCACTTTGGATGGAGGAATGGCCCCGCGCGTCTTGGGGCCCACAATTTAAATCGATGACCTTTTTTTTTAGAAGTTACTGTGGAGGGGGGCCCCAAAACTTGGACCGATGACCTTTTTTTTTAAAGTTACTGTGGAGGGAGCCTTATTTTATTTAAAATTTATTAACTATTACATTATATTATGTGTATATTTAATAAAGGAATTTTTTTTTATTCGTTAAGATCCGGGCTCCAAGCCCCCAGAGCAATTCTGAAGTTCCGGCGCCTATGCCGACCTATCATTCCTTTGTGCTTTTTTCTGACGAATCCAGTAATTTTCCATTAGTTGACAACATTGTTATTAAAATTAGATTTCTCTTGCATTCTTATAAAGTACTAAACAATCACAGTCTCTTGTATTTACTGAGGCGCGTAAATTATATAAACAATACGTTATTATTTTGTTTAATATAACAAAATATATACGCATCTATAATAGTTTTATCAATAATGAAACCTACTAAATGTTCATAGAAAATTAATTTCATTTATCAGTGTTATTAAGTTAGTTTTAACCTAATTTCTAATATGAGTGAGTGAGTTTAAATTTTGACTTTAATCTCAGAATATTACTAAATTCTGAGTTTAAGCTCGGAATTTTACTAAATTCCGACTATAAACTCGGAATATTACTAAATTCCGACTTAATTATAACTAATATTCCGAGTTTAAAGTCGGAATTTAGTAAAATTCCGAGTTTAAAGTCTTAATTTAGTAATATTCCAAATTTAAGAAAAAAAACTACATGGCACCTCTACGTCTTCGTAGGCTGCAATATTTTTTTTAACATTCTGTAGCATACGGTTCGTAAGTTTGATCGTAGAAAACATATACTTTAATGGAGGAAGTTTGTTGGCAGGGGTCAAATAAAACACGGAAACCAATTAGCCTTAATTCCGACGTTCCGACGTTTATAACGTCATCTTCAGGGCACGAAAACGACAGGCTTCCCTAGTCAATATTAAATTCAGAAAATACAGATTAGCATTTTTAAATTTATCTTGTTTTCAATATTTCTAACAATGTGTGTGTTATGATTAATCAAAAATTTCCTTATATTAAAATTACCTTAAATTATTATTTTTTTGTTAAAAGTTGTAAAATCTTATATTTCTTATAAGTAGTTTGCTTCAAATTATGACAACCTGATGTAGATATCGTGATTTATTTATTTAATTTTCGATTTCATAGTAAAAAAAAATAAAAAACTAAGCAAACTCCCGTATTTTTGTATGTATCTTTCTTACTTCTGTACCTGTTATTTAAAAAATATGTCATTATTTTTTAAATAAAAAGAATAATAAACTGGCCATATTCATTTTACCGCCGTTTCCATTCGTTAACCATTTGACAAGGTAAAAAAATCTTAAAAGGATCGGGCCGGGTCGCCATCAGTCAACAGGAAAAAAATTGGAAAGCTCAACTGATAAGTTAATCTTTGATTAAATTTCCTGCATAAAGACGAAAACAGCTACAAAAAGGATTTGTTTCTAAATTAAAAATACAATTTAATATCGCTTCCCGCTTTAATTTGTCCCAGTTAAATAAAAAAGCGATTTGTTTTACATAAAAGTAATCTAATAAAAGGTGACGGTATCAAAGAAAATTTTGCACGAATATCGCAAACTATTAAAGATATCGCTTTTTAATCTAAAAGGGTATTTTATATTCACGACTGACTCGTTTTTAAAACAAAGCGTTTGAAAATATTCCATTTTAGTTTTACTTTAAAATTACCCTTTGAACCATGGCAATGGTAAATTTAATTTTGGCTTTTTTCCTATTTTTAAATGTTAGTCTTGGCTCCGAATCTAATGAAGCGATCGTGACAAAAGTTAAAGTAATTAGATCGGGCGAATTGGAGAATCTTTTTGAACTAATTACAAACAAGGATGACGTTGAAACTGTATTATCTGACGATAGCAGTTTGTCCAAGGCTAACGGGTATGGAAATCCAGGGGACCTTATCTACAGGTAAGGAATTAAAATTTCCTAATATACGGGGTGTCCTACCGGGAACCGAATCGATCTATATATAGAAAACTATACATAGAAATTTTTTTAAAATTTGACAGTATGCTGATGCTGATGGGGGCGACCGGGCTAAAATATTTTCATAATGGTGGCACTTCCGGTTATACCGGAAGTAAGTGTCAACTTGCTTATTTTAAATAGGACACCCTATATATTATTACATTTTTGCATTTTACGCAAGATTCTAGGCAGATTTTGTATACCATGTCCTATACCTATGTCTAAACGTCTTTGACATATTTGAATTTTTATGTCAAAAATGACGTTTGCAAGCCTTAGAATAATTATCAATTTTTTCTATAAAGAAGCCTTATTTATTTAATTTAAGTGGGATTCTTTGGTATTAAGGACCTGCTATAATAGATTTTTTATAATAATTTGATAACTATTAACTATTAATACAGGGTGTTTAAAAAATAAGATTAAAAATGAAAATGAAAAAACTGCATAAAGTCCAGATTTTCAAATTGAAACACCCAAATTTTATCATTATTTCTTATTTAGCATTAAAAATAAGGGTAAGTTTGTATAAGGTTGTATATTCCAAAAATTCTTAGTATTCGAAATATTGCCAATTTAATATTTTTATATGGGGATTTTGCTGCAGATTTTAAGTTCAGTTACTCTTAGTTGGCTATGGAGGCGTTAAAAAACAATCAAATGCTAAAAAAATCTATGACGCTGTCACTTAATATTATTAATAATTATTCCCAGGCGCTTAAATTATACAAACGAAGATTATTTAAACTTATTTATTATTTATGGAGAATGTGATAAAGTTATATCATGTCACATTTGCCATTCGATGTCCGCAAAAACAGAAGCCATCACAATGTGCTTATTAATTTATTAATAATATTTAAATGGCAAGTGACAGCTTGATAGATTTTTTAGCATTTGATTGTTTTTTAACGCCGTCATAGCCAACTAAGAGTAACTGAACCTGAAATCTGCAGCAAAATCCCCATATAAAAATATTAAATTGGCAATACTAAGAATTTTTGGGATATACAATCTTATACAAACTGATCCTTATTTTTAATGCTAAATAAGAAATAATTATGAAATTTGGGTGTTTTAATTTGAAAATCTGGACTTTTGACAGTTTTTTCATTTTCATTTTTAAATTTATTTTTTAAACACCCTGTATTAATAGTTATCAAAATATTATAAAAAATCTATTAAAGCAGGTCCTTTATAACAAGGAATCCCACTTAAGTTAAATAAATAGGGCTTCTTTATAGAAAAAATTGATAATTATTCTAAGGCTTGCAAACGACATTTTTGACATAAAAATTCAAATATGTCAAAAACGTTTAGACATAGGTATAGGACATGGTATACAAAATCTGCCTAGAATCTTGCGTAGAATGCAAAAATGTAATAATATATAGGATGTCCCATTTACAATAAGCAAGTTGACACTTTTTTCCGGTATAACCGGAAGTGCCACCATTATGAAAATATTTTAGCTCGGTCGCCCCCATCAGCATCAGCATACTGTCAAATTTTCAAAATTTTTCTATGTATAGTTTTCTATATATAGATCGATTCGTTTCCCGGTGGAACACCCTGTACAGTGTGCCCACGGATAGAGTTCGGAAGAGGAAAACCTTCTTTATGAGTGGGTTTAGAAGAAAAAGTTATTCTTTATAAAAACGCCTGCTTATTCTGAAACTAGAATTTCGAATACCAAATTTACGATTGCTATACAGGGTACATCAAAAATAACATTTTTAATGATTTTGATTTCGATTTTTTTTTTGAAATTATATGAAAATATTTTCAAACCCATAAAAGTCAAATAAACATTTTTCTCAAAGTGGTTAATTTCAAAGCTACTATTAAAATAATAAAATATCAAGTAGCCTGTTCTAAATAATTGAAATGTTTTAGTTACTTGGCATCTTTCAAATTGTTGATATTTGTGCATAATAGTGAAATTAGAAAATGCTAACGTTAGAACAAAGAATTTATATTGTGCAAAGTTATGGTTTAGGACATGAAAAAAGCTATATGGTTGTTCTTCGAGGTACCACGTTCGAATAGAACATTATTTATTTTATAATAAGCCTATGCCTATATAAAATAAACCTATGACATATAATAATAAAAATACAAATAAGAAATAGTTTTCTTACAACAAAATCGTTATTCGGCCAGATATAAAATTATATTCTAAATAGGAAAGCAACAATAGTTGTCTGTTCTTACGTAAATTTATTTTAAACGAAATAAAAAAAAATTAAAATGCTGTTTCTGGCTAACCCTGTATAGTAATCGTAAATTTGGTATTCGAAATTGTAGTTTTAACACAAGCAGACGTTTTTATAAAGAGTGACTTTTTCTTCTAAATCTACAAATAAAAACGTTTTAAAACATGGTTAGTCACAAACAACATTTTTTGTTTTTTAGATTTCGTTTAAATGATAAAATTAACCACTTTGAGAAAAATGTTTATTAGACTTTTTTGCACAATTGGTGTAATAAATCACGGTTTTAAAAATATTTTCATATAATTTCTAAAAAAATAGAAATCAAAATCATTAAAAATGTTATTTTTGGTGTACCCTGTATAGCAATCGTAAATTTGATATTCAAAATTCTAGTTTCAAAACAAGCAGACGTTTTTATAAAGAATAACTTTTTCTTCTAAACCCATAAACAGGCTCGTATATATATATACTTTACATATAGTTTTTAATGCAAAAAGCAGTCACCACTGTCCGGATAGATTCTTTCTTATAACAGTACGGACAATATACTTTCTCTCTTTTTTAAAATTTCTTTAAAATGGCTCTAAAAACGGAATAGCGCACACCCTAGTGGGTTTGATGCGATCTATTTTTTGAAACCTGCGAAATGTAGGCTGGAAATGGGATGCCTTACGTCAGGTATTAAAATTGCGGTTCCGCGGTCAAGGAAGTTGCATCTGATTTATGTCAGTCCGTAGAGTCCTAACAAGGACGAAACGGTCGTCATTGTCTAATCAGGCCCCAGGGAGTCCATTTTGTTTGGAGCCCTGCATACCTTAATGCCACTAGAGCCACGTTTTCGCACCGCCGCGCCGGGTAAGCAGTCAAGTGCGGGAAAGTGTCTTTCCGCATAAGTTAGGATCAACATTTTTTCTACCAGCGTTAGCAAAACTACCACAAAATATTTCTAAAAATTTAATTTTACTGAAAAACAACACACAGACCTAATTTCTACTTAATAATAATATTTATATTAAAAGTACAATTTAATGCACTATGCAAATTGATTGCGAATGCTAGACAGGTTGAAGTCATCGAAGCCAACTGATCCTGATGAGCGGATGCTTGCAAAGAAAGAGGTATCGAGCTGTTGTTTGCGCTGCTGGGAAACTGTGGAGTTTTTGAATACGTGGACTCTTTTAAACTACAGCTCAAATTTGATGGAATATTGAGATTGAGAATTTTGTTAGACAAGTATTTTTCTTGTGTAATGGATTCCTCCAGGTAGCCTTCGGCAACAGACGTGGATTTCCATTCTCCTAAACATTTAATGTTTGTTATTTCTTCGCCAGAATTAGCCAGTAGAGCGCCTGAGGAACGTCTAAAACTGTGGCCTGTGTATATTTCTTTGTTTTTGAGTCCTATATAAGCTGCAATGTTGGAGGGCATTTTTTCTATGGTATTAATTCCAACACATTGGGTACTGCATTTTCCATATTTGTAGTTCATATTTTATTCATTAAAGTTGTATTTTATTATAAAATTACAAAAAAAAATATTTTTCCGGTACACCATGCGAAAAAAATTTTCCCACACCATGCGGTAAAATGGGTCTTTCAGAACCAAAACGAGTGCGGGAAAATGGTAAATCGCGTATGCTTGTAGAAAAATATAGTACAGCGATCGTGACAAAAGTTTAAATAATTAGGTCAGGCGAATTGGAGAATTTCTCGAACTAATTAAAAACAAAAGCGAAGTTTAAACAAAATTAACTGATGCAGATAGCAGAATAGTTAAGTCCAATGAATACAAAAATCCAGGAAACCTGTATATTAGTGTATACAGGGTGGTCTGTAATGAATGCGCCATACAATGACTACCGATTTTACCTTTAAAACAAATAGGTTTGAGCTAAACATGTCTTATTATTAAAATATTGGTCGTTAATGAGATGCAGGGTATTTAAGTATAATTTCTTAAGCTTAAGCTGTTTTTAAGATATAAACATGAAAATTCGTATTTTGAGTAATATAAATTTATTCTTGTTTTTTAAATAACTTGTGGAGGGTGCCAATTACACTCTGTCTACCTATTACTACATCACGGACAACATTTTTTGCAGGTAACTTTATTGGGATTCTAATTAAAATTTATAATAAAAAAAAAGCTAAAAAAAAAGTATATTTCATTCATTTTATTAAACCAATCCAAGATATTTGCATCTTTAAACCACATTGGATGAAAGATTATATTTTCAACAAAAATAGTTATTTAGTTTTGACAAAAAATTAGATGAAAACGTAATAAAAAATGTGAATTAAAATCATTTCAACAAATGTGAAAAATATCGCCTTACTTTAAATAACTTTTTTTCTTTATTTTGGATTACGTTGCAACAGTAGCGTATTTGGATCTCTACTTTATACACTAAATATTTGATATTACCTTAGAAGAAAAAATCTAAAGGGTTAAGGTCGGGGCTACGGGGTGGCCATAAAAAATTGCTAAAACCATCTATTAGGGAACCACTGTGTAAGACAATTACAAACTGTAACTGGAAAATATTCCTTTAAATTTAATTTATGTGTGGACATTTTTCACAGTTGTTGACATGATTTTAATTCATAATTTTTAGTAAATTGTTATCTAATTTTTTGTCATAACTAAATAATTATTATTTTGGTTGAAAACAAAACTTCCAATCAATGTTGTTTAAAAATGCAAATAGTTTTTTAATAAAATAACTGAAGTATACCTTTTTTCTTTAGAAAAGACTAGTATATTACAAATTTTAATTAGAATCACAGTGAAATGCAAAAAAAATTAGCCATGATGTAGTGGGCATAAAGAGTAAAACGAGCGCCATCTACAAGTACCCTGAAAATTAAGAATAGATTTATATCACTCGCCCTCAAGAACCCTCAATTACAAATTTTTATATTTACGTCTTAAAAAGAGCTTGAGCTATGAGAAAAAAATAAATTTAGAAATTAAACTGTATCATGAACGATACTATAGTTTTGGACTTGCAGTGTCTTTATCCATTATAAATCAAAACGTTTCAACTTGTAAGTATCTCCAGTCATCTTCAGGTGAATACTAAATAAGTATGGTAACTACAGCTACTAACTAGGTGCAGTGACGTATAACTAAGTGAGCGGAGTCATGGGTTTAACTCTTAAGTGTTCTTTATATATTAGCTAGGTGTAATGACACATAACTGGGTAAGTCAACAAAAATAGTCAGTGGGTAAGTCATGCTCATACCCGACGAGTCATTCGTTTAATTCTTACGTGGTTTTATTTTAAGATTACATTTACTTAACAAATGTTCCAGATGTTTCTCATATCTAATGAAGGCTTACTAAAACAACCTGGGTTTTCATATATGGTGGTAGTTTTCTTAAACTTCCTCCAGTGCGGTTCCATTTGCAGGATTTTGGCTTCTGTCCTGATGACATGATAGCCGTGCGTCCAGGCGTGGTCAGGTGCATCTGATTTAGGTGATGTTATGTTTCAGAATTCACAAAACTTCGTACAAAAATAATAGGAAAAAGGAAGTACAACCAGGAGATCAACTGGTCAGTTTTGACGTTCAAATTCTTTATAATAACGTTCCTGTAAAAGTTGCACTTAAGGTTATCAGAAGCAGACTTTAAGAAGATTAGACTTTACAAGAAAGAACACCGCTACCTATAAATGCCATCATGGCACTATTGGAATGCTGCCTTAACAATTCGTATATCCAAGAAAAAGAAAGATTCTTTAGCAAAGTGGACAGACTACCAATGAGCTCATCTCTCTCGCTCATAATCGTCAACATTTACATGGGATGGTTTAAATTCGAAGCAATAGAACAAGCAAAGAAGAAACCAAAAATATGGCTGAGGTATGTGGATGATACCTTCATTATTTGGAATGGAAACGATGACGAACTTAGGGAATTCCTACCTTATATCAATAACTTTGCACAAACAACATAAGAACAACACCCAAAAAGGAAAGACCGAAAAATCATGTGCTGCTGACCACGCCGGGACGCTCCGCCATCAAATCATGTGGACAGAGGCCGAAATCGTGTAAAAGAAACTACACTGGAGGAAGAGGAAGTTTAAGGAAGCTGCCACCATACACCACAACCCAGGTTGTTTTAGTAAGCCTTCATTAAATATGAGAAATGTCTGGAAACCTTTGTTGGGTAAATGTAATCTTAAAATAAGGCTACGTTAGAATTAAGCGCATGACTCATCGTGTATGAGCATGACTCAATCAGTTATGCATTACTGCACCTAGCTAGTATAAACAGAGTTGTCACTATACTTATTTAGTATTCGCCGGAAGACGACTGGAGATACTTACCAAGTCCAAAACTCTACTGCCGTTCAAGAAACATCATTGTCCACAACCTTAAAACAGACACTCAATTGTACCTGATTAACGACTAATATTTAAATAGGGCAAGTTTAGCTTAAAACTATTATTTTTATATGTAGAATTGGCGTTTACTCTATGGCGTATTCATTGCAGACCACCGTGTATTTATTTTAGATAATATTAAAATGTTCGGTGTCAGCTGTTATAATTATTAATTTCAAACGTCTCGTTTCCGTCCTTTAATGAATTTTTAAAAAAATTCCAACCGTATTTGCAATTTATTACCAATTTTTTTTATCAACATCAAGATGAAGTATCTACTATACAATAAATATTTCTTCCGAACTTTGTCATTCTTGCTATATTTTTGTTGAAAAATTCTCTGAAATTTTAATATAGCTATTTAAATAAACTTTCATATCCGTATGAATATATGGAGAGAAACTTTTTTAATAAAAGTTAAATGAATTTATAAAGTTAGTTCCTTGTTATTTTGTGACTATAATACGTTTCAGCTTTTGAAAGTTTTTCAATTATCAGGTAAACTTCTCTTTGAGTAATAATTTCTTAACGGGAAAATCGTTAAAAATATATAAGTACTTATGGTGATTACAGGAGGACTGCAGGTAAATGTAAAAAAATAATAGACTATTGTAGTGGCGTATTTAAGGGGGGGGGGGGCTGCCTCCCCCCCGAGCCTCGGAGCTCGGGTCTAAAAGTCTAATTGCAACTTAACTTTTCGTCTCACACTTGGACTTTTAATTTAAATCTTTAAATGTATTCTTGGCTTAGATTACAAATGTCTCGTAGGAAACGTTTAGTTTTTAAACTTTTTTTCTAAAAGTCCTGTTTTATACAGAGATTAAGGTTTCAGATACATATAGTTTTAGTTATTGATTTATGATACAATTTTAAAGGAAAACGATTAAAACAAATAATATTTTATAGTATTTTTCTATTATGTACTTGTCTGTTCCGTTTTCCCTTTTTTAGAGCTATTTTAAATTAACAAAAATATAACCCAATGCAATAAAATATTTTTACAATAGAAACAGAATACAATTAGGTATTTATTTAAAAAAAAATTTAAGTAAAAATTTTAATTGAAACATTTTTTATGGAAGAAGTGTGATAATTTATAATAAAAAAAATAGTGCGCGAAGAAATGAGAATGTTTTATTATGAATATACAAAACGGCACGTAAGAAGGAGTATTTAAAAACCTAAGCATTTGCATCAAACACATCTACGCTCCTAAAATACATGATTTCTGAAAAAATCATCAATTTTGGCGTAGTGAGCGATATTTACTTTATCGTAAAAAACCGAGCCCGACAAACGCTGGTTAGAGTTCATACATACGTCTTATGTTAAAATATTGGATTGACAATAAAAAAATATTGTTTACAAATATAAAAAAAAAAATTCTAAATAAAAAAAAAGTAAAAAAAAAACATTTACAAAAACAAATCTATTCCAACCATACAGAGGGGGAAAAGTAATAATTTAATTTTAGAAATTTGATAGTAGTCAGGTGAATTTTAATCGAACTTTGGGCGTGGCCCCGAAAATTTGGCGCTTTTCCTCCTTCCTCCCTAGGTGCAATATCATGAAATACATGTAGTTTTGACTGTTCCTCTCTCCAGAAAAAAAAATGTCCTCTGACGCCACTGGACTATTGCCAGACTAATTAAATAAAAAGAGAATAGGTAACATTCTAAACAACTTGCAGCTACAAGTTAAGCTACAAATTTACTTTAATGTCCCCAATAAAGACTAACTGAGTTTACGACAGATTCTCGATTTATGAGGTCAAATAAATCCACTGACGAAATCAGATTCAGGCTTAACCAAATATTTCGTGTTAAAAATCGCCATTAAAATAGTTCAAGTCAAGCAAATGCAGATTATTCCGAAAAAAATATTTTTTAATTTATTTAAATTACCATTTTAGTTGAATATTTCTTAAATGAAAGATTTTTACGAATTTGTGGAATAAATTATGCTCAAAATACCATTAACAAATATTTTTAAAAAATCGCTATTTTCGCTTACATTCCGACAATCCTAAAATAATATTAAGATATAATATTGTTATGAAGCAATAAATCAGACAAAAATATTGTATCTCGAAGTTTTTTTTTAAATTATATTTTATGACAAATCCATCGATCTAGCAAAACAAGATCAATCCATTTTTTAAATTGCGATAACTCCTAAAGAATATAATTTTATTAAACACTTTCTTAATTTTAAGTCCTTAACTTAAGCTTTATTGACTACATTTTTCATTTGACAATAATTAAAGGGCCTTTTGCATATCAGTTTTTTCTTAACAATAACTCAAAACTATGTAAAATGGATATATTTATCTGCTTTTGTCTGATGGCCTCTCAATTATACTGCTTTGGTAAGATCAGCCACAGCTTGTCCATAAGAGGCCATGTGGTCAATGACTCATCTATAAATTTTATCCACCTAATTAATTAAAGTCGTGTGCAAACTCCCAATATACAGTATGTCCAAAAAGGTATGCAACATTATGAAAAACATTTTTATTACCGATTTCTCAGAAACGTTTACTCCTGATAAAAGTTTCTAAATTTCTGCGGCTAATAAGGGAGCTCCTTAACTATAAAAGTATAAAAAATGTATGTAAAAATGTTATTCCAAATTAAAAACGTAGTCTAAATACAAAATTTGAGTTATGTATCTCAATTTGTAATTTTTTTTCTTAAACGTCAATGTTTCCAAATCCTCTGGTCAATTTTTTGATTACGCATTTTTTATATATTTATCAAATAACTTAACAATAAGTTTTTAATAAAGATGTATTAAATTAAACAGTTTATTGAAGATCTCGGCGCTCATGGTCGTTCAGCGTGTTTACGAACTCTAATTATAAGTGAAAATAGTGCATGTAGTTTCCTTCATTTTAATAGGGTTATTATATTATGTGGAGAAGACTGCGAGTTTTACTTTCCTATATATTTATATTAGCTATAATATAACCCTGTCAAATTTTCCACGAGAAATTACATATTACGACCTCAAAATTACTAAATAGTTGGCAGTGGCACAAGTAATGTATCTAGCGTTTAAAGTAGAATATTATTAAACTGGCTTATACATTTAGGTGGTGGCGTAGTTTCTATTCTAAATTACAGCGGTAGTCCATGTTATCGAATCAGTATTTTACATAAATAAAAAATACATCATTACAGTAAACCTTTAAAGACCAATATCTCTTTTAAAACAATAAACAAAAAAAAATCCAAATGAAATTTTTACTTTTTCATAAATCATAAAGCAGGTCGCAATAACACGCGTTCAAAAAATACCGCTCCAATCTTTTATTTCCTTCATCCACCCGTAAATTACTCAAATTCAATTTCATTTCAGATACCGAGAATCAAACGACGTCCTGCAAATCAGAGAAGTTATTGTCCTGCCGGAAATAAGTTCGGACGTACAAGAGATCCAGTGGTATGCGGTGACGCGGGCCCGCAGGATAACAAGCGTGAGAGTGTTGAATTTCGGCACAGAAAGGGCCTACACGCTTAGAATAGATGTGGCAGGAAATGAGGTTCAAACAATTTTGAGGATTCCGTCTAACTACGACCCTCGGATTATGATAGAGGTTTATGGATTTTAGATAGACACCAAAGCAACGTCGGGTTCAAAGTCTGGGGTTTAGCAGTTATTCCGGAAATTTTATTGGATATTCAAATGCTGGTTTAATATTTAAAAATATGTTTAACACGTTGCTTGCCAAGAAAATTTCTGCTGTTTTGATCTCTCTGCCTTTTGACCCGGTCAAACATATCAAAAATTAACGGCCAAACATTGTGCTGAATTAAAAAAAAATAGATTATTAGTTATTGGCTATTAGTATTTAGTTATTATCTCCCTTAGTCCAATCGACCACGTGGCCAAGTAGAAGCTAAACGACTAAAACAAATGAACCTTTCTTATATCTAAACTGTTTAAACTCAGCTCACCGTAATTGAAAATGTCTTTTAATATTAAGCGTTAATTTACATTTTTTTTTATTTTGGAAAAAAATAATGTAGTACAAATCTTTAGTTGAAGTCGGCTCCGTCTGTGAATAAGAATCATTATTGTCGATATCTGAACAGACCGAAAAACTTAAGAGTATTATTTGCACTAAAAGTTCGGCAAAAATTCTCAAAGATGTTTAAATGTGTTAATCTAGTAATTTAAACGCTGCAAATGTTTGCGCTTGCTTGCAGCAAATAGAAATAATCTCCTGAACAATATTATTTGTATTATAAAATTATACATAATATTAAACACTAAAAACTTTTGAATATGTATATTTTAAGGATAATAAATCTTTTATCTGGATACTCGTCATGTGAAGATTAAACTTTATAACAGTAACTTTCCCTTGATCTGATTGATCTGCATTACATAAAAATCATTCCATTTACGTAATATTTTTTTGTGAGTTAAAATTTTTAAAGGCTTTTTCCCAAAAAAATATGTTTTTCCTGATATTAAAGAATATTTTTGTTCCGACTTTTGTTTCATTACTTTACGGAATTTTGGCGGTATCTACCTAATATACCGAAAGTTCTACGTAGATACTATCGAAATTGGATAACATATTAATTAACCCTGAGGGTCTATGGGGCATTGACTAAGCTTTCCCGGATGGTGGGTTAGTTAACCATCTCATTCGATGAGGTTTATTAACAATAAAGTTCGGTTAAAGTTATAATGGTATATTGTAATATATATCAATAAAGCAAAATGTAAAAAATTGCCTTATACTTTAATATAAAATAAGTTCTTACAATAATTAAGTTTTCGAAAGATTTGGCATGTTTTTTTTTAAAGAATTTTTTATAGCAATTTTCCCGCTTTTTTCATTATTTCTTTAAAATTATCCATGCAGTGGAAAATATTTTATGATCCCATAACTGATTTTAATTTTTTTTTATAATATCACAGGAGAAATTAACTTGCACACGCTGCAAATTTGTGTGCGTACATGGGAATCTCGAAATCGAAAACAGTACGAGTTACCAACATAAGTAAATTTTGGGCAAACTTAATATTTATGTCTTAATAATTATTTCCGTCAACCGTGTATTTACATCCGATATTAACGTTCCCAAAATCATTCATTAATGACCCCTATTAATGCATGATTTTCTGTAAATGCACGATTTTGGTAATTAAAATTAAAGGCAGCCATGCAAACAAATCAACAAAATAATAAAACGTCAATCCAAAACGTCGTCCGCTGTCATTAGTATTTGTAGAATTGTGAAATCTGGATTGTAAAATAAAAGTTGTTAACTGCTTTTCTTCACTTTAGTAAAAAATACGGTCGACGAAAAAACATTGTAACCAACTCTTACATTAAAATGCGATTAATGATCTGGAACATTCACGCGATCATTAATCGCCATTATTAATGTACTTGTTGGTTAAATTACTATTTGGTGAAATAAAATTCTAAATAGTTCGAATACCTTCGGAGATACCTGAAAAGAAGAATGAAATTTCAGTTTTGGGTTTTTATTTTTTGTTTCATAACTTTCGAACTAAGAAAAAACAAAAGTTTTTTATACCCGTTTTTTCTAACGTCATTAGTTTTCAAATTTGACGTTTTGCTCATAGGATTCCACCCTCAAGCCAATTTTTTTAATACGGACCTTGGATTTTAAATTTGGTTGGGAATTTTAGACTTTATATATGTAAAATGCTTGTTTTTTCGAAATTTAGAATGTTTTTATCAAATAACAAATTATCAGTATTTAAAATTATTTTTTCTTTGCGGTTCTAGCAGTTATATTTGGGATTAAATATTAAAATTACATTATAGGAACTCTTGTGTTTACGCCGTTTATTGTTTTAATAAAATTCTAGTCAGAAATATCGTGATTACCATACTTAAGTAAGTAAGAAAAGTGTACATTTATAATTTGGCGGATCAATAAAAATGTATAATTTTTAGGGCATGGGAAGTAATGATATTTTTTACTAGTATTTTTATTTATTTCTGGCATTATGAGAAGCACCGGCGGTTCTACGGGGGGGTAATTACACCCCTCCCCCCCAGAAGGTTTAATGATAACGCAACATGACAAAAAAAACAAATACAAAAAACTTACTTTCTACTTAAAGTAATAAATTTATAGAACAAACAAAAAGGAGTTCAAAAAGTATAAAGTATATTTTTGGTTTAATAATAACGCAACCTGACAAAAAAACAAATACAAAAAACTTACTTTCTACCTAAATTAATAAATTTATATTTCTTTTGTTGTTTTTGGCAAATTTATCGATAATGTTATTTACATTAATTTCTATATCCCTATGGATATGAAGAAGCGCTAACCCAACTAAACGGTCTTGAGACATGGTAGATCTTAACCAAGTTTTAAGACGATTTAAAGCGGAAAAGCTTCTCTCTCCAGTCGCAACACTAGTAGATAACACAAAGAATGCAGAGAGTTGCTTTTATTAATGGGATAATTACGTCATCACAAGCAGAATAAGCTGCAAGTCCATCTGGTAAATCGGACAAATTCTTTTCCCATTTTTTTTCCATAAAAGTACCTCCCCATACAGTTAATCAAAAAGAAATGATTCATTTTCATCAAAAATGTATATATATAATATATTTTTACGATTTACGAAATTCCTATATATGCAAATTAAGAATCCATTTTTTTTGAGAGATAAGTATGATGTGATTTTCTTAATTACCCCCCCCCCCCCCCCCAAGTATTTCCCTAAAACCGCCCTTGGTAGTTGCTAATGGAAAATTAAAAGCAAACCTTGAAAAAAAAATATTTTCGTCGACATGACTTATTATTACCCCTCCCAGATTTTTGCTACAGAACCGCCTGTGATGGGAAGGTGCAATATCTTGCTGATTTTTATTGAAATAATAAACGAATAAAGTACGATGGTTTCTATAATGTAATATTTTTATTAATACAAATAATGATTTAAATTACTATAACTTCTAAACGAGTTTTCCGATATTAAAGCTTGTTTGGAAAAAAAGGTATGTACCTACTTTTAATTTGCAAGAAAAAAATATCAAAATCGCAGCTCGATATATTGGTTTGCTTTAGAGCTATGACCAAAAGAATAATTTTTAAACCTATTAATTGAAGAAGTGATTGTTTTCATAGTTCCTTGGTCAAGCATTTTACAACACAAAAATATTTTTAAACCTTATTATTTATAAAACCTTAGATTTATTTTTTCAAAGTAGTTTTTGGGCCCTGAAATAATGAATAACAAAATTGTACGATCAAACGATGTAAAATTTCTCGTGGATGGCATGACCACGGAACTATGAAAACAGTTACTTCCTCAATTAAAGTGGTAATAGTTATTCTCTTGGCAATAACTCTGAAACGAAAGAAGATATTAAACTGGGGTCTTCACAGTTTTTCTTGCAAATTTAATATACTTTTGAAATATGATATCATAGTTATACCGTATGATTTAAGTTTTTGGTATAAAATCAAAAAAACTATTATTATTACAAATTGTGCGGTCCAGTAGCGGCTCGCGGTCTTTAAAACTGGTGAAGAGCTAGGTATAGTGCAGGTAGTTAAATATTGACTAAAACCCATGTAACAGAACGTCTTTTTTATCCTAATCTATCCAACGACTGAATGGAGTTTCCAACAAATTACAAACTATATCATTAATTGGGTTCATTTTTAAAAACACACAACTAAGTAGGTACGTACACAACTAAATTAACTGAAAAATAAAAACAAAACTTTTTAATCACACAGTAAATCACGTAAAAACGATATCTATAACCGCAAATTTCGCGAAGCGAAGGTTAGGCAAACCAATGCTAAAACATTGATGCAGACGACTGATATATTTTTAAATTTCCCTTCATCTTAATGCAAATTGTTACATGATGTTTGCATGACTGACGTTACGTAACCATAGCAACAGTGAATATCAAAGCCATGTTGGGCGTCGGGTCTTCACTTGCTTTGAGCTAACGAATACGGTCGGCTGGGGCGCGCCAAAATGCACGAGTGTTTATAATTATTGTCCATCGAAGTTAACCGTGGCCCTATTATGTATAGCTACATTCGGATTAAATTAATATTATTAATTCGAACATAATTATTTTTTAAGGCCTAAAGTGGTAGCTGTATTGGTACATTAATATTTAATATAATCGAAAACATTTCCTCCTGATTTAATTTTTTTTTTAGTAAATATCCCCTTCACCCTCTTTACCTGACGAGCCGCCACTGGTGCGGTCAATTTCTTTTTTGAACTATGGTGTACCAGTGGATACAATAATTAGCAATGCGTTTCTTTTTCTTCCAAACAACTTTGAGTTTACCTAAATCATAAAAGTCGTTTAGAAGTTACATTATTTTAAATTCGAAAAGTTAGTTAATGAAGTTTTTAATTTTGAGCCCTATTTTATTTTCAATAACATAAACAAATGATTCGCTTTTATATCCATAACCTTTTGTTCTCCCGCCTTTTCCGGTGACATTTGACATTTCTCTCTTTAGTTTTATTTTTCTTGGCACTAACAGACAAGGTTCGGCATTTACTTTGTGGGCTACTTTTGACCAATCTATGGAAGGTTGTTTGTTACTCCCCACTCAGTATAATTTATTTATGTTTTATTTACAGTTGGGTGAGGTGTTTATATATTTTTAATTTTTAATGTTTCTTTGTTTGTGTAATTAGGTAAGATACTTTTATGTTTTTTTATGCACATTTTGCAAACACAATAACGTGTGTAGGTCTGATGATGCTCATTTGTGAGCGAAACATGTAACCTTTATACTTATATATATATAAGAATTTTTGAAACCGGGACTTTGTGGGATTTATTATTTATATATTATTTTAAATGATTACACTTTTAATAGCTTCCCCCACTCTTATCAAGGTCGGTACGCCAATGAACCTTAAACCAAAATGATGCAGAACTGTCTAAGCTTTGCTAGTGGTGTTACCAAAGGTATTTAATGCTTGATTTTTCTGAGAAATTTAAAATTTTATTCATTAATTTTCAATTGTGCCCTCTTGCGGCAAAATGCGGAATTTAAATATAATTTGCAGAATTTTCTCATAGCTACTATAAGTACAATTTTTCACTTTGAGTTTCTATGCCCAGAAGTTAAAGAGGCGGAGGCCAGCTATAATGAAACACCCTGTCTAGTAGTAAAAATAAATATTACAATGCTTATCGTAACAAAAATAAATAAAGAAAATCGGTAGACACATAAATGTAGTCAAAACACGTGTTTAGGCAAACCGAATTTAGTATTGGGTTAACCCTAATACCTGAGAACACCCTTGAAAAAATTATTTGACTTGTGAGTTTGGTTGTGTTTGCCTAATTTTCGCATGAAAGAGAATCGTGCTTTTTTTATTTAACCTTTTTCGTGATCTGATTGTTAAAATAAGCCGTGTAAGCTAAGGTGTCGTAAAAAAAGTGATAATAAAATTTAATATAATTTAAAAAGTTTGCCGAACGAATAAAATATTGTTGGTTGGGAACAAATTTTTTTTTTTTTAATTGTAATATTTTCTACTAATTACAGAAAATTTTAAAATAACTATTTGCTTAAAAACAATAGGTTAGTGTAATATATGATGTACATTGTGTAAATAATATTACACTATTCTTGTAAATGGGTACGACTAGCCGATGAATGAATAAAGGGTTTATTTTGAATTTGCTCATTACTTTTTTAATATAACTTGTGCTTTAAATCAATAAACTTACTCAAGAACGGTAAAGCACTCTCTTTACTGCACTCGTCATATCTCATCTTGCTCCATCAGCAAATGATTTTTGCTGTTTTAAATTTCTATAGAGAAAAAATATTTTCCACAATCCATTGAATGGCATCGAAATATTACACTCAGCAAATGTATTCAAAACACGTGTTTACCGAACTGAATGCTAACCCCGATGCCGTCAAACACCCTTATAAAAAATATTTGACTTGTGCGTTTGGATGCGTTTGCGTAATTTTTGCATAAAAAGAAAATCGTGCTTTTTTATTTAACCTTTTTCGTGATCCGATTGGTAAAAAGCGCTGTGTAAGCTAAAATGTTATAGAAAACTTGGGAAATAAAATTTAATAGATTTTAAAGGGGTTGTTATAGAAAAAATACTATTGGAGGTAAGAACTAATAAACAAAAGAAGCTTAGCGGCAAGCAGACAGAGTAGTGCGCAGTGTCGCCAGAGGGTATCAAGAAATTGTACAAATCACAAACAAAATGTACCAGATTTTGAACTTTTGTCCAGCCATCAAAAATTACTTATTTTTTAACCTCGTACCAAAAGAAGAATTTTGACAGTTTCCCGAACTATATGATTCGGATTTGCGCCATAATTTGTCAAAGATTCCCAAGTTAAAATTCCGTCACATACCGCAGTGATCTGCTAAATTTTTGAGATTTGTCTTCAATATATAGATGGCAATAGGGGGATGAAATATTAAAAACTTTACTGCAACACTGCAAATATAAATAAATCTAAATAAATCAAGCACGGAACGGCCACTTCACCAGTATAGGAAACATTTTTTCGCTTCTCCATACATCTCCACGCTTTGTGGATTCAGATCTAGATCGCGCTGCAGTCGCCCACTGGTTTGCAGCACTATTCCGTAAGCCATGTGTAAGTATAAATAAAATAGTAGAATTTAGTGTCCGTTAAAATATATAAACAAAATAAGCTTAGCGGCAAGCGGACAGAGTAGTGCGTCTATATTTTTACGGACACTAAATTCTACTATTTTATTTATACTTACACACGGCTTACGGAATAGTGCTGCAAACCAGTGGGCGACTGCAGCGCGATCTAGATCTGAATCCACAAAGCGTGGAGATGTATGGAGAAGCGAAAAAATGTTTCCTATACTGGTGAAGTGGCCGTTCCGTGCTTGATTTATTTAGATTTATTTATATTTCTACGTTTTCACGTTAGATGGCTATATCTTTTGCATTGAGTTGATTCCTTATGATGGCGTTACTGGGTTTTCATCGCGTTTTTATTTCTTAAAAACGCCTTGAAAGAACAGGCTCGCTGTACTGGGGGTCGCTTACAGGTTATGGCTTTCTGATGAGTTCTAACAAGAACGAAACAGCCTGTCATTGTCTACCTGTGCCCCAGGGATTCCATTACCTTTGGAGTCCCTGTGTACTTTAATACAAAAGATAGACGCACTACTCTGTTCGCTTGCCGCTAAGCTTCTTTTGTTTATATATTTTAACGGACACTAAATTCTACTATTGTAAGAACTAATGTTTCGCGAAAAGCATTATTTGTAAAAGCGTAGAATATCTTTTATTGTCAGGTGGTGGCAATATCTAAAAATGTAAAAAAACTTTTTTCGGCAACCATCCGGAAAGTACCCACTTCCCGAACGCTTTTTCTTTGAGAAAGTAGCATTTCTCCGGCCTAGTCCGGGAAGTACGTACTTCCCGGACTAGGCCGGGAAGAATCACATCGCTGTTGTCATTGTGATTATGAAAATCTTGGTAGGTATGATTTTGATAAATGAAGTTGAACATTACCATAGCAACGAAATAACGACTAACAGCTATCTTAAATACAATTAGTTGACATTTTAATTTTCGAAAGATTGCATGGTTCTTGGCCGCAATTATCGCAATAAACTATGGAAAGTAACAGCGATAGTGAGTTTGAAAATGTGCCTTACGAAATTTCCAATGCAGCAGCTGCTGCTACAGCACAATGATTACCTGAAAAATATTTAATACAAATAAGAAATAAAATGTTCGAAATTTTGTTTTACAAAGAAATATAATAAAGAAATGTGTCTCATTATTTATTCTACACGGTTGTCGAAAAAACAGTGTACGAAACACGTCCCAAAACGAATTTGGTCGACTCGTTCAAAAAAACAGTATTTTCCGGACCAAGAACACTTTATATTGATGGAATATCACCACCAAACTGCCCTCAAGGCTTTACACTTCAATCGGCTCAAATCGAGGATAACGATGAAGTGCCTAAATGACAAGAAATATCTAGCAGCAAGAAACAATAAGGATGGATTCCTCTCGGTTCCTGGTCACTCGGCAAATCGGCTCAAAATTTCAAGGGCCCTTGGTACGTCAAAATAGGTAACCAAAGCAACGTCAAATAGAAGGGATAATAACAACACCTATCTTGATGGTAAAGGATACCTGGTCAAATACATGCGAGGGTCATAATTGGAGAACGCTAAAAGAAACGATCAAGTTCAATGTTGCTTGTGACGCGTAAGTACGTAGATAAAATAAGTGACTGGTTTATTAACAGGCTACTGCCACTCAAGAAAACTCCTACACAATTTGGAATTTACAATGTACCCATTAAATGTAGGCTGGAAAAGAGGACGAAATCGCCTCACATATTCACATCATATATCGGGTGTTTCAGAATTAGATGCTGATCCTTAACGGTGATTTTAAGAAGAAAAGTCAAATCAACATATATTCTTAACCAATCAACTTTCGAACTACAGGGCGTTAAAATTTTAAAAAAAAAATCGTTTTTCTATTATAACTTTAACAACTTTCTAGATATTTTTATGAATTTTTTACACATGCCCTCTAAGCACCAATAGCCATTTTTTGGTGTAGAAAGATTTTAAAATTTTTTAACCAGTGGCGTCCTGAAAGGGTTTGGACTAGACATTTTGGAAAAATATTATGTACGCCACTATTTTTTCTCAAGATAACTCTTCTTCTTAAAATCACCTAAGGATTCACACCGTAAAGGATCAACATCTTATTCTGAAACACCCGATATATAAAAAAAACAAATCTTTTCTAGCAAGACAGGGTCGCACTATAATACACTGGGCTACAGTGCAAGAAGCTTAGTCCGCGCGTCTGTCCCCTGCCTTTACTACTACTAATCAGTAGCGGAACCACGAACAATCGCTTTCAAGTCGGATCGGCAAGGAGAAATCGACGACTCTCTGGTCGAAGCGATCGAAAATTCGTACCACAGTCAATCGCATTACCGAAATGGTCATCTATTCAGGTGTTTCCGCTCTGTCAATAAAGACTTATAGTCCATTCTAAAAACATTCCCTATGTTTCCTAGGTTATGATTAAAGGCCAATAGTTTACAGAAAAAAAGAAGAATAAAATAGGTTATATTTTTGTTTGTTTTCGCGCGTTTATGGTAGTTTTTAAATATTTGGAGAGTTTCAATCGTTTATTATTTTGTGAGTTATTATAGTTTATTAATCAAAAGTTACCAATAAATATTTTAATGGACCGCGAGAGACGTAGGTTACGTCTACGACGTTTTAATTTGGAGAGGATGCGAATGTGGGACTCATTTAATCCTTTTACTGTGGACGACGTGGAATTTAGACGAAGATACCGACTAACTAAGCCACAGGCACAAATGCTGGTGGAAATGCTATTGCCCTACATGAGGAATATGCCACGAAGAGGTGCATTGTCCCCACGGACAAGAATATTTGCGGCACTGCAATTTTTCGCTACTGGCAGTTACCAGAGGCTCATGGGTCAAAGCGTAGATATTTCAGTACAAAGCCAACATTCGATGTCAAACTGCATTAATGAAATTTCTTCCATCATAATAAATAATTTGGATCAGAGATTTATTCATCATACCAATATTTCTACTTACCGAGTGTGAAAAAATGGCAAATAATTTTTAAAAAAAATTTCGGAAAAAAACAACATAAACAAACCCAAACAAAACTAATTTTGAGGTTAGATTACTCATCGACAAGCTTTAGCGGGATTCACTTGTCAGTCGCTTTGTGGCGATTCGATTAAATCGATATATTTTCGTAAAACGATTGTCGGTTATAGCGATTTTGTAGATTAACCTTGAGCCAGGGTGAGACGAAGAGAGACGTAAGGGGAAATTGTCGACAAACTGTCGATTACGATTGTCTGTGATTCCACTGCAGACTAACTACTAAACTAACCAGACCAATTGAGATTTATTTTATACTTGTTAATAACTCGTACTTCTAAATAATTTTTAGGTGATTCGAAATTTTTTTTTGCAATTTTAAATGTAACCACTTTCTGTGTTTTTATAATACCTAAAAAGTCCTGATGCCGATGGTCGTACTCGGATTGATTGCTTGGCGCTACTATGAGATAGCGCTAAGAGTTACACACCTACCAGGGTTAATATGATAATTTTGAGTTCAGGGGCTTTCTGATGGTATAAGGTGATACAAATATTTCTATATATGAATATTAGAGCCTGTAACTTTATCTTGTATCTAAGTAAAACGTTTATTGTATGGAAATTAAAACATTAATTGGGATTTAACAATAAATAATAAATTGTTTTTGAAATATGTCAAAAAACTGTATAACAAAACAAGTAATTAATGTTTTATTTTCCATATAATGGAGACTTCGTTTCACCAAGAATGTAGCCCAGCTCAAATTAGTTATAGTAAAATATTTATTCGTTACAATTAAAACACAATGAAAATTACAATATATTTCTTAATTGAGTTACTTACTAATAAGAGGATGTCACAGCCTCCTAATATCACAATTTGTTATTTTTGTATCATGGGTATGAAACAGCTAGTTTTTCACTTCTTGGTAGTACTATGCAATTGGAATAGTATTTTCTCTACTTCCACATGGAAATTTACTATTTCCTTTACACTAATGTGATTGGAAAAGTAGGCTATTCCGGTTAACTGAACGGATATTATTTCACGTCCATCCTTGTTAGGATATGAAACGGAGAAATTCAATTTATATGTTGTAAATTTTACGAGTCGTATTCTAACACTTTACAGAAGTGAGGTAAAGAATATACTTCAAAAAGAGGCAATTATGTCACATAAAATGTGTTTTTTTTTTTAAATGTAAATCGAAACATTTATCGCAGAGTCAATAAACACACAATTCTTTTCTAAAAAGTGCACGAAATTGTGCAAAAATTAAGTGTAAAATTAATACCAAAATGTATTTCTGCTGAACTAAAGATGTGTCCACAGAAGCACTTTTTTATTTCAAAAATATCCAGTTTTTTAGTCATTTCTAGACAATTTTTTTAGTACAAGATTTAATGCATAAAATGTACTGTACAGGGTGATTCCTAAGTTGATATTTTTTTTTAGCTGCCTATAGAAGGCATTTAAATAAACAACATTTTCCTCCTCTTTTCAAATAACTCAAAAATAAAGTACCTACTTACATTCATTTATTACATGCACTAAAAATCAAATACGGTTCTGCCTAACTTGCCCGTTGAATAACATTAAGAAAACTTCTGGGTGTAGAGAAGATACATCCGCACTTTTACGACACTCACAATAAATTAGCACCATAATTAGTTCAATAATTTCAAATTTTACCGTTTTCACTAATTTATTAAAATTAATTTGTTTCAGAAAACCACACCGCGCAGCGAATTGCCATAATAAATAACTGACTACCGATCCGTAAAATGCATGACTAACAATACAAAAAGGAAGAAAAACAATATAAAGTAAAGGGCTACGTTTTGATTACCAGGCCCGCACTTAGATTTGTTACTTCTGTAACTCGGCTATTTTTAAGTTTTTTGAAAAAAGGTATTTGAAAAAGTTATTTATTTTAATGCCTTCTATGCACAGCTAAAAAGGAAGTATTAACTTAGGAATCACCTTGTATATCCACCAAATGAACGTTTTTTACTAAAATTGGTCGGTTTTTTGGCAAACAAATATTTTTCCACCGCGAATTTTTCTAATATATTTTGAACGTGGATTCAACACCAATCGACCTTAAAACTTTTATTATATGCCACACATATAGAAAATTGGTTTTTCTTCCTTAAATGGTGGAACATGAAGATGAGTACATAAAACCAGATAAAACAGACAAAATTATAAGATTTCTGAAAAAAAATTAATTCCGTTTTTTCTAAAAAAAATTTCAAGGCCAACATGAAAAAATGAAGCCTTTCAGGTTATTTATACCAACAGATATAGAAAAGCGTCATCCTCCAAAGTTGCCACATAGTACAAAATTTCTAAAGAGAACAGGTTAAGATGCATATTAATAATAAGAAAATAACTAAATATTTATGTAATTAAAAATTCCGACAGTTATAATCTATTAATATTTTATTAATAAAAGGCCGTCGAAAAAGATAACCTGTAACCTTTAGCTTTTTTTTAACACACACAGATTTTTTTTAATAAAAAAAGTCAAGAAACACGCGTTTTCGTAAATCAAAATCTATAGGACCTTTGAAATGATGTTTTATCTAAAAAGATCCACGAAGACATGTGCCTCTATTCCGTTCGTCGGTTCGTAAATTACTTAAATTCAATTTCGTCAAAAAATCAAACGACGTCCTGCAAATCAAAGAAGCCATTTTATCGTAGGAAATAACGGCGGATTTACAAAAAATCTGAAGTATTCGATCATTCTTGCCTGCGGGCTGAAATACAAGCAGGAAAGTCTCGAATATTGACTGAAAAAGGGTCTGCGGTCTATTGAATGAATAACCATAAAAAATATCTAAACAATTTCGAGAAATTACTTTATTTATAACTGCTGTGAGGTAGATTAGTAGGTAGTAACAAAGAGACATAATATATCGCCCCATTGATAATACTGGGTGGCTCGTGCCTATAATTTTGTGTTTGTAGCAATACACTGTAAAATTGACTCGTAATGTTTAGTTATATTACAGTAAACTTCCGTTTTACTACAATACATATTACCAATAAGCTAATATGTATTTTTTGTTTTTTGCGTAAACACGTGTAACGTAAAATTAAAATTTTTTAGAATGCACAAAAAAGCACATTAAGATAATATGTAAAACAATTTAAAAATTCATAATTTTATATCTACAATGCCCGCGGAAGAGTCTGCACCATATGAAAAAAATGTTTATTTGTGAAGTTTAAAAAAAAAATTCTACTTTGTTTTTGCTTAATTATAAAAGTAGGTGAAAATATTTGACATTCGTCTAATAAATCCAGAAAGTGTTCTTTTTTTTCTTTTTTACGGTTCGTCGACTACGTAGGCCATCTTGAACCGGTCATCGACCACAAATGTGATCTACCGACTGGGGAGTGTGAAACGGCACCTTCATCCTACGAGATATCCGATCTCATCCGGCCTGTCCGGCGTGAATAGGATGACTAGGTATCGATTCATTTTACACTCTTCCCTGAGGCAAGAGCACGCCGTGTTCCCAAGCGGTCACCCGCCCAAGTACTAACCGCGCTCGACACCGCTTAACTTCGGTGATCTGCGGGAACCGGTGCTTAATATGTCGACAGGCCCTTGCCCAGAAAGTGTTCAACCTCATCATTCGCATTCATAACTTTAAAATATTATTACCACAAATTTTAGAGTCAAAAATAATTTCTTATAAGGTTTATTGGGTTATATGTCATCAGTTATTAATAGAAAATTGACAACTTATCTCTACTTAAAGTTAAATTTGGTTCAGAAAGGCATTTCTGTTGTATAATCAATTCTTAACCACAGGTCTTGCACAGGTGGGATCAATAATTAAATTAGCATATTGGCAATGGTGGCTAATTTTTCCATGCATTCTATTAAAAAACTATATGCAAATTTTACTTCCAAAGAAGAATGTCTGCTATTAACTTTTGTTAAGGAGTTTAATAAAGGTACTTTGGAAAAAAAAACAGATAATATTACTAATAAAGAAAAAATATAATGTTAGAAAAATATTGAGACTAAATTTAATTACGAAAATTTGAATTATGATCGGGTCTTGGTCTGTAGTTTTGGGGCCGTCTTCGAATGTTTTCTATAGCTCCTTTGTACATCCATAAAATCTTCATCATCCGATTCGTCTGATAAATCCAGAAAGTGTTCAACCTCATTATTCGTATTCATAAAACTTTAAAATATTATTACCACAAATTTTAAAGTAAAAAATAATTTTTTAAAAGGTTTATTGGGTTATGTCATCAGTCATTAATAACTTGGTTTGAGCCTAGAAAATTAACATCTTACCTGAAAAATAAAAGCTCAGCAGAAACGAGTTCAACTTTAAGTAGAGCTTTACAAAACTCGTACTTAAGTTCTTATTGTACAACCGGATCTAAGTAGTATCTTAGTAGGACACCCAAGAAATCATCCATTTAAATATAAAAACCATTTCTATAACACCCTGTAAAGAGTATACGCCACTGGTTATATACAAATACATCATTTACGAAAGATATTATGTTATTCACTGATTAAACAAATAATATTTATTAAACTATTGACTCATCATAAGTAAACCAGCCTGTGAACATAAAACGTTAAAATATAATTTATTCCAAATTTTTTCACGAGTTATAAATTTTGGATTGCGAAGTTTATTATATTTATATTTTATAGCAGTTCACATTTTACAGTTGGTATTATAGAGCTATCAAAATTTATATGTACCTAGTTGTAAAAAGGTTTTATAATATATTTGCTGTTTAATTTAAAATTTAGTACTTAGTTTATTATTAACGCCGTGAAATAATATATTTAAACTTTAAAAAGTTCAGTGAAATTTTAAATTAGATGAATTTAGGTCATAAAATATCATAAAAAAATTGATAATATTAAAGCTAGGAATGAGGCAAAAATAACTTGCTTGAGTATCACAGTGGTCATAGTATTCGTAATGGGAAGCATCCCAGATCTTCCTCCCCTTAACCCGGTGATAAAAGAAGAGGTAAAAATGGGACTATACAGGGTGTTACAAATTCGTGTGCCTACAAGGGGATCTCGAAAACGGTAAGAGTTATGAAGATGGTTAAATTGAGGCAAAGTTGCGAATTTTGGGGCTTATTAAGTTAGTAAAAAAAAATTGTAAATATTCCGAATAGTTTTGAAGACAAAATTTTTAGTTTTGGCTTTTAATTTGTCGCGCCTTCATTTATGACGTGACACTTTTTCATTGCCGTTTTTTATGTTCTATAAGATGGCGTTATTAGTCTTCAAATTCGGCGTTTTATTCTTTAGATACCAACCTTAACCCGTAACCCGAATGGAGTCACTTTTAGGACATGAGTCGTACAGTGGGGTCTGTGAGACACCTAGCCACACATATATATATTTGTAAGGGTGTAAAAATGGTCAGGCTATAAATATACATATATGAGGAGTTAGCTTATGTAAAAATTTTATGAAATAAAGTCATATTTTCACGAAAATATTAATATAATTTTTAAAAAGTAAAAAGTAGTACATTTTTAAAATTTACATGTTTTTTCTTTCAAAATGTAAAATAAACATATCAAACGATTATTATCTGTAAAGAAACTAAAAGAACAACAGCACAAAGAAAAAATATTCATATATTTTTATCAAGAATTACAAAACTAACAAGTTTTATTTTAGAGGTTATTTTTACACTCCTTACATAGGAAAGGTGCACTTTAAACAAATTGGGTTTTTACATTGCACATACCACATAGGTACTGGGTTTTACGTTTAAGTCTTTTGGGACACAGTCTCTTCAAACTGTTTGTCACCATACCGAACACATTTGGACGGTCCCGGAGCAGAATCCATTATAAATCTTTTTTTACTTAACCCGTACAAAGGGGTCTCACAGACACTTCTGTACTTTAACCCGAAATAACTTAAGCGTATGTTCACCTATATCGCTCAAAACCTTCAAGCACATTGCTGTCTGCCCTACTTAAAAGTAGATGGAAGAGATATAAGAAAAAGTTGAGGAGCAGCTGAGCGGTATTTGTTGACAAGTGTCTCCCAGACCCCATGATACCGGTTACAGGTTAAGTAATTTTTTTTAAATACAGAACTGGCATTTTAAAAACAGTTTTGGAGATTTCTAAGCCTTAGAAATTTAATACAATTTAAAGGATTTTTGAAATTTTAACGGTTTGTCACATAAAACACAATTTCTCGGCCTCAAATATTTTTCTGTTTATTTTTGTTACATGTTTCGCCGGAAACTAGCATCAGCAAACCTTGTTTACAGTAAAGTGGAATTGTTTTTGAAACAAACATAAACGCATCACAGTAATATAACTAGACTAACACTCCAGTTACCTTTTTTTCACTAGCAATAATTATTTTCTGTTTTACAGTATTTTTACAGTCTAGATCTACGGCAAAAATTATAGGACTAAAGATATATGTTATATAGAAAATAAAGTTATTTAATCAACTAAAATATTTATTAAAATAAAAACAGAATTTCCTCAACAAAATAAATAAAATACTAATAAAAAATAGAATTATTTCTCATGCCTTAAAAACGTACTTAATATAATTTAATATTTATGTAACCCTAAAAATAATTGCCAGGACCATAGGGGAGAGTCGGGTATTGGTGCGCACCTAAGCCAAAATTGTAATATTTTCGAAATGACAAAACATTGGAGTTCTAGGTTCGGTATCAAGATTCTTTAACGATGTGGCTTTAATATTCTGTAATTAATTTTAAATAAAAATGCACACTGTGACTTTTGCGCACAATTACCCGACGTATGCGGCTAATGGTGCGCATGGATAGGATAATCGTGCGCATTGAAATGATTTCTGGATTCCATTGCGCCTTTGTTATTTTACGTTAGTATTTCGGCATCTGCAAAAATGCAAAATATTATAATCTAAGATATTTAAGACTGTAATTATGGGTTCCGGTTATGCCGAAACTCTGACGTGCTGATTTTTTTGGACCTCGGATTTGGATTTAGCGACCCCAAAAACATATAGTAAACGTGGCCTAACCTCTTTTTGGGGTGGCTGTGTTATTTACAACGCATTCTTTATAATGCTAAATACATGACGGGTAATCGTGCGCACTGCGCCCGATTAACCGAAAGTGGCAGATTCGGTTTTAAATTCTTTAAAACAATATAAAACATTTTTTTGCCTAAATTATATATATCAGTGTCAAGAGGAATCATTAAGCAATGTGTTAACGCACACGATTATCAAAAAATGTAAAAATGGAAATACTTAGGGCTTATTTTTTCGAAGCATCTACTAGTACACGACATACGTAAACAACGAATTGACCATTTTGGATAAGTAAAGTAAAGTGATCCAACTAACTCGTATGGCATAGTACACAGGCTTGACAAGGGATGGCGCCTGAATACCGATTTCGAATTATATATACCGGTTATGGAAATAAAGACATGCGCACGATTAGCCGCCGCGCACGATTAGCCGACTCTCCCCTAATACCTAGAAAAAGAGGATAATTTAAAACACTAATGAGTTGTTATTTGAGGACGAAACGCAGACAAATTATTTGAGGTCGAGACTTTGGGTCTTTTTTCTTACAAAATATTAACTATTTAGGCCTCTTTAAGTAAAAATAGATTATTTTTTTTTAATTAGAAATATTTTTATTTAGTTTGGTTCTAAATGTGCAGGACCGTAATGATATATTAAGATAATGCGAAAGAATGTGTTATGATGACAAATAGTTAAAATTGAAAAATTCTTTAAATTGTAATTGTTGAATTTGAAAACTCATAACGCCCTCTTGTACAACATAAAAAAGGGGCTATGAGAAAGTGTTTTTATTTTTTTCCAGGTTAAAAATGACGGCACAACACACTAAAACCCAAAATAATAAACATTGTTCCAAGCATAAATCTACGCCATCCTAGAATGTGCGTATGAAAACAACAGGAAAACTTACTTCAATAAGCGGATCTACATTCGAGCAGTCGAATCAGCTGGAAAGTGATGATGAAGATTTTTTGGAACTCTCAAACAATTCGTCTTGTAGATTATAAGTTAAAGATATAGAGATTATTACAGTAGATGTATACTCTGATAGTCAAGCAGTAGTTAGAGCATTAACGTGCAACAAAGTGGCATCAACACAAGAGTTTTGGACTTGCATAGTCTTTATTTGTTTTGAATCCCAAAGTTTTAACTGGTAAGTAAGTATTTCCAGTCGTCTTTAGGTAAATACTCAGTAAGCATGGTAACTAAAGCTTGTTTATACTAGCTAGGTGCAGTGACGCATAACTAAGTGGGTGGAGTCATGCGTTTAACTATTACAATGACATGTTCTATTTATACTAGCTAGGTGCAATGGCGAATAACTGGGATGAGCCATGCCCATACCCGATTATTCATGCGTTTAACTTTCAAACTCAGAACCAAAGGATCATGGTCAATATCTCATCTACAGAATTAACAACCGCAGAACAATCCCTATGGGCTCAAGTTTTAAAATTTACTATTGCTCGTAAAAAAATACCAATATTGAAATATTGGACATTATTAGAGCCGCTTATTTGCAGTTGTTTATTTCAGTGCCTTTCTCCTCAAACTTAGTAATAATTTTTTGTATTGCCGACTTGGTAGGAATATATCTATCAGGGAAATAATCGGAAAATATATCAGATAAAATACTTAAGCTTTTCCCTGCGTAGTACCATTTTATCATAGTGACTTTTTCTTTTATTGTGTAATAATAACCTAGGTTAAAAATTATTACTACTAAAAATCTAATACTTTCAAATTACATTTGACAAAGATAAATCACAGGTTGGAAAGTCTAATCAATGCTGGTGTCAGCAGCATCACCTATTGAATTCCAATGAAAAACCAACCGCAATCCTATGTAAATAAGTTAAGCTCGGAATGTCAAAAATTGTTCAAACTCCGCATGTGCACTTACCACACAGAGACTTCTTACAACTCCGGTCTAAAGTCAATACGGGACCAAATATTTAGAGAGTCTAAAAATTGCATGGAATTTTTCAACCACGCTGCACCACCCGGTATATATTTTGTTATATTTATTTTTATCTGCTCAATTTTTGTTTACGTAAGGACTTAATTAAAAAAAAAAAAGACTGAATAAATAGTCTTTGTTAAAATACTTTTGGAGACCTCTCTGAAAAAGCTGAAGATTAAATAAACTTTTACTAAATCTAGCCCTTTCATCCGAATTTAAAAAGCTTTTATAAAAATTACTACAAAAGACCTTTGGTATCAAGAGTTAAATAAAATACAAAGCTTTACATCATTTTGTTTATGGAATGCACAAAGGCCTACATCGTTATGTACGGAACGGAAGTATAGTCGTTAAAAAACAGCTTGTTTTGTCACATTTAAATTAGCCTTATTTTAAAAAAATAAACAATAATTAAGGAAGGTGATTTACTCCACTATTATTTTGAAATTAGAATACCACTTTTCAAATTGAGGCGTCTAGTTTCAAAATCGGACAGATCCGCTTTAAGTGGAAATGAAGTTCAAAAAACCGTCATTTCTCAAAAAAGAAGCGGAATGGTCAACTTTTTTTTATGATAATTAGAAAAATATGATAGCTATCAATTTGTAGAATATCATTCTTAAATTTTAATAACCTTATTTTGAAAAAAATCAGATGGATTTGTCCTGTTTTGAAATTTACCAACAAGGATCTGTCCGGTTTTGACAGTTATTAACAACTAATTAATAATCATTTTATAGAATAAACTGTATTTATTTGTTTAATTCTGTAACTGTTTTTTAAAAAATAAAAAAGGGCATATTATAAAGTTGTAAAACCTTTAAAAAGTTAGTTATTTATGGGTTTTTAAGCTTAAAATTAACCTAAATCTAACTCTGCTTAGTAAAGAAAACAAAAAAGACTTCTAATTATGTAAATTGATTATCATCTTCCGGTTCTTCACAGAGAGGTTCTTTGAATTGAGGTTGAGCGGGATCAATAATGTGTGCTCTGTTGAGAACACCTTTGTAGAAGTCTAAGCCAAACTCTGGGGAGTTACTCTCCTAGTCATGTCCAAAATGTCCTAATAGTAACTCCTTAACGTTAATTCATTTTTCAGGTTTAATTGCGTTTACGTATAGATCCAGTTTATCTGGATTTACATTTACGAGATATTTGCCTTTTTTACTTGCTTGCACTCGGAGGGGTTGCGACAGGATTGTTCATTTTTAGAGCATTTGTTTTTGCAGTAACGTCTTTCCTAGTCAAAATCCCAAGCGCTTATAAATAACAAAAGGACAACAAACGCCGAATTAAAACGTTGAGCGGACTTGTCCGGTTATGAAATTATTCGTCTACCCAGGGATTTGTTCGCTTCTGGTCACAACTGGATCTGTCCTATTTGATCTAAAGAGAAGGCTTAATCAGCCTTAACTAGAACTCAGGAGCAGCCAATCTGCCTACCTCTCATGTGTCGAATAAATCACTGACAGCAATGAGCTAAGGACTCTAGAGGATCAATATGATAACTGGACATCGAACGTGTCACATTGCCAAGCCATATCACTGATGAGCACACAGACGATTGACCATATATAGGCGCAGACCCTTTGCGGGCTGCGGCCTCAGGATGGTCGCGCGTCTCTGATGAGTCCCAGTAGGACGAAACAACGAAAGGATTAAGATGTTGACGGAAGAAGACAGGGTATACCGTTGTTAGCAGTGAGTCATATCGACCCGTAAACTGCCATTCCCCACTGACAAGGTGAGGGGACAGCGGGTAATAGACAAAGGGGTGCACACCAATAAACTATTCGTTTACCGATAGGTACGTCCATCGGGTTTTTGAAGGTACCATGGCCGGCCTGTCCTTTAATTTGATGTCAACATTCCTTGCCTCACTAAAAATGAATTGTGAGGTCATCCTTGTTTCTTATTCTGGGTGCTCATCAGTGATCTGGCTTGGCAATGTGACACGTTCGATGTCCAGTGGATCTGTCCTGTTATGTTATGAATTGTCATCAGGATTTGTCTGGTTTTGAAACTCACCTAAAATTTTAGGGTACATTTTTAATGGTATTTGTCCATTTATGTTTTTCATTCCACTAGGGGTTGGTAGGCAAGTTAAGTACGATCGCAGGGCCACCAAAAGCCCCAAATTTTAAAAATTGGATCTGTCCGGTTTTGAAACTAGACGTCTCAAATTATATTTTCATATCATTGCGTGATCTAATCATTACGGTCGACACAAGAAAAGAACAATTTCTGTTTGCTATACCTTATCAAGTTCAGAAAGAAATAGTTCATATTTAAAGTGAAGTGGGAATTTAAATGTAAATAAATAAGAAATATTAAGTCTTTCTCCACTGCATTTAGAAAAACGTTTCGCCGAGAGCGGTCTATGTGCTTAGTTCTGTTCTCACTATAAATTCTTGTATTACGTCTACACAAACGTACATAAGTTATGGACTTTAACCCGCAGTGGATCTTATTTTGAAATTTATTTGTGGACTCTATAGTGACTAAACTACATACTACATTTAATAATTTATAATATTATTTTTGTCACCTCATAGTATAATCTTAGTATTTTAGAATAATATGTATAGGCTTTTTTGCCTCCCTCGGTACATCATGTTAACTAATAAATCATGATAATCTTAACTAAACTTTTTAATCTTTTCTGATCTCATCTTACTACCATATTACTGTGTAACTAACAACCTAAAGGTTTAAATCTCAGTTTACGTTATAACCTTGACCGATCACAATTTGTGTGTGATGGGTTTCCTTTAGTACTTAGTACGGACAACTTTTCGATGAATTCAAAATATGCACACCCTTTTTTTTCTTTCTGTGTTAGAGTAGAAATCAATCATGAAAAGTACAATGACGTTGGTGTCTACGGAGATATTGTTTGAGGGCGTCACTCCCGAATGTCATTGTTCGACCATTTCATTCATAAAGTGAATTAAAATAATCCATTAATAATTTTCAAACACATTATACTAAACTAATAAAAGCTTGAACGGCAGTAGAGTTTTGAACTTACATTGTCTTTATTTGTTTTGAATCACAACGTTTCAACTGGAGATACTTACCAGTTAAAACGTTGTGATTCAAAACAAATAAAGACAATGCAAGTCAAAAACTCTACTGCCGTTCAATAAATATCATTATCTCCAACCTGCAAACTGATAAAAGTTTTTTTTCTTACACTTGGTGTACCCAACTATTTTTTCGTTCAATTAAGATGCCGAACCGATACATTCTTTATTACTTCTACCTTTAATCGTAAATTGCTTTGCTTTGCTTCGCTTTAATAAAATTGGTAAAAATCTTTGGTGTTTCAGTAAATAAATAGCGCACAACAAATTAAATAAATTAACACACGTTCCAGTCGTCTACCTTTTTGTAGCCCAACAATATTTATTTTTCCCTCATTTAATTGTTGTTTATTGTATGGATATTTAGTTGTTTAATCTTTATAAAAGAGATTATAATGTTCTAGAACACTTCAGCTTTCTTTTTTTGCCATGGTTTACGTTTAATATTCACAAAAAAACTAAGAGTAGGAAAGAGACGTTGTTAAAACCCAGTGCAGTGGCGCAACCAGAAAATATGTTTAGAGAGGGCTTAGTGGACTTAACTAGGATATTTATTTTCTGAAAAGAGAAGCAGTCGCGGGACTACGTGTATTTCATAATATTGTACTTAGTTAGGAAGGCGAAAAATCTTTGGGGTCATGCTCAAATTTCTTTAAAGTTCAGCCAACTTCTATCAAATTTCGAAAATTAAATTATTGCCTCTACCCCCTAACTTAAATTAAGTTTTATAAATGTTTTTTTCCCTTTTTTTTTGTTATTTCTAGCTGACTCTTTAATTTTAAAAAAGAAATTTTTTTTTTACATTTGTGAAAAATATTAAGTTAATTGATGTTTTTTCAAAAATTATGGATTTTTGGAGCGTAGGTTACGAATCAAAGAGTCGTTTTTGTTGTATCCTTAGGTTTTGAAATATTCCTTTCTATATATTTTTCTGTTTCTTCAATTAAAATTTTTAATTTAATTTTTGTTTTTAAAAATAAATAAAGGGGACTGATGGTTATCATTTGTTCTTATTGTAAAAATATTTTTTTCTGTTATAGTTTTGTTGATATGAAATAGCTCTAAAAAAGAGGAAACGGGACAGAAAAGGATAAAATAAAAAAATACTATTAAATATTATTCTTTCTATTCGTTTTTCTTTAAAATTGTATGACAAATCAATAATTAAGGCGATATCCGTCCGATACCTTAATTTTTATACATAATAAGCTTTAGAAAGGAAATTTTAAAAACTAACCGTTTCCGACAAAAACTGCTTCGAAATCTAAACTAAAAATACATAGTTATGTATAATATCATTAATTTTGGCGTGGTGAACGTGTAATAAATACGTATGTAACAAAAGGCAAACTACTATAATATACAGAGTGTCCGGTAACTTATGGGCCGGTAGAGTAACTGGAGATACTAGACATCAAACTAAGCCGATTAAGTCATATAAGTTTTTTCGGATTGTTACTTGTTCTAGAGATACAGGGTGTTGAAAGTAAAAGTTTATTCTCAAAAATAAGCCATAATTTTAAAACACTTTAATGAATCGAATTGAAAGTTGGCAATGTTATGTTTTTATGAGCAAGAAATAAGAATTTGTAGAAATTTTTAAGTTTGAAACTAGAGGGCGCTAGTTGCATACACTGGGCTTCATAAATCTATAAATTTTTTTCTTACCTGTAATATTAGGTGTTTTTCAATTATAGTTTCTTAAAGAAGGGCATTTTCTAAGTCAAAAAGTGGGCTTGATTGATCTTAATATCTTTAACGGGTTTCGAGATATTTCCGTTTAAACATCCCAAAGCATAAAAAACATAGTACATAATTAAATTATTAATACATAAATTATTTACACCCTGTATCTGGAACAAGTAACAATCTGAAAAAACGTATATGACTAATCGGCTTAGTTTGATATCTAGTATAAGTTTTTTTTTGATAATTAAAATAATAATTTAGTTATGTACTATGTTTTTTTTATGATTTGGGATGTTTAAAGGGAAATATCTCGAAAATCGTTAAAGATATTAAGATTAATCAAGTACATCTTTTGCCTCAGAAAACGCCCTTCTTTAAGAAACTATAATTGAAAAACATCTAATATCACAGGTAAGAAAAAAAATCATAGATTTATGAAGCCCAGTGTATGCAAATAGCGCCCTCTAGTTTCAAATTTAAAAATTTCTACAAATTCCTATTTCTTGCTCATAAAAACATAACATTGCCAACTTTCAATTCGATTCATTAAAGTGTTTTAAAATTATGGCTTATTTTTGAGAATAAACTTTTACATTCAACACCCTGTATCTCTAGAACGAGTACCAATCCGAAAAAACTTATATTACTTAATCGGCTTAGTTTGATGTCTAGTATCTCCAGTTACTCTACGGCCCATAAGTTACCGGACACCCTGTGTATTGGGTCGGTATTAAATTTTTTTAATAAATATTTAAATTTAGATTAAAAGCCCAAGCGTGGGACAAATAATTAGGTTGCATTTGCTTCGCTCCTGCTTAACACGATCTAATAAAAAATAATATACGATCTTTAAACGCCTAGTTTAAAAAAACGACGAACTTTATAGGGATACTTAGTTTACTCTATATGATAGAAACTGGACTAAAAATTCGTAATTATAGTGGCTATGAGAGAATCCTGGAAATAATTTTTAAGTTTCGCATTTTGCGTTTTAATTTTAAATATACAGTGTCTCAAAAATACAGGGTGTATCAAAGATGCATTTCCTAAAATACATCGTATAAATATTTTCTTTAAAGTATTAAAACCTCTATGATAATTAGTTTACTTTAAATGACCGTTAGGCTTTTCAAGAAACAAATCCTGATTGATTATTTTAATTAATTCAATAGAATATTTACTATGCAATAGTACTGTTGTATCATCGTAAAGCCTGCAAATCGGCTTGACGATTCCAATTTATCTCATTGTTATAAAAAGAAAGGGTTTTCACTTTCCGTCCGCTATAAGGCGCTAACTTATACTAATTATAGCTTATACCTAAGCATTGCAACGAACATTTAATAATAATAATAATAATAATAGCTTTATTGCCCAACAAGAAACCCATTTACAGAGCAATATTAAAAATTGAATATAAATAATAATGTACTCGATTTAACACAACTATATAAACTTGCAAACATAAACCACCAATAACGGAAATACAATAAATTCAAAATTATCGCCATATTATGCACACATTCATATACTATATCATAATAACACCAATTAATAACACATACTATATATATAACAATTACGTTAATGACCACCCTCGGCAATCCTCCTCAGATCGCGCAAGCTACATGTAAATATATCACAATCTTCGCACATGCTGTCAAAATTGTAACACATAACATTAATAGAAGATTTAATCATTACATTTGTTCTTGCTCGTTCACACAAAAATATTCAATGTTTCAATTAAATAATATTTTCATTTTCGATGTTTTATTATGATTAAAATTAATTTATTTTAGAGAAGGAAACTCGGAAAAATAGAATATTAATAATAAAATAATTATTATGCGTTATGTTGCCGTTCTGCCCTTCTTACGAATTAGGCTTTTTTCCTCTTCGTTCGCTGCCAGGGCTATTCCCGAGGGGACCTACAGTTTAACGTGGGTTCCGAACCACGATCCTCAGTCATGCGACACCCCCTGTAAGGTAGTTACTGAAACTCCATATACTGAAGTTGGACTAGCAGGATCGCCATGTAATGTAACTACTCGGTTCGATATGAAAGAGTCATCAAGACGTGAATAAAATTTAGATTTAAATTTAAAATTACAGATTTTAAGTTTCCTTTATGCCCTTAAAATTTATCGGTTAATGTTGATTGTATGATGTTACCCTCGCAAGTATTCATGAGATATGTACTATTATTTTTATTATTATACCCTTAAAAAAAAAAAATTTTTACCACGATTTGACGAACTCCTATATTGCGAAAATCTATTATTATTATCAATATTTCGCGAGTTCCCTGCGGGTAAATTTCTTTGTTATTTAAAATTTGGCACGAATTTAAATCAAAATTCCTACTCATGGTTGCTTAATACCTTTCAAAATTTAAATTCTCGAATATAAAATATAGTTAAAATATGTCCCTATTAAATACAATTTGTAACCAATTAAATAAACTTATCCAAATTCTTACTAAATTTTCACCGAGCTGTGCCTCACTGGTGTGTCCTTCCTAGGATTGTGTAGTGCTGTGACTGAAGACCCATGAGCTAGTCCCCCGTTGCGTACGAGCGGCTTTTGCCTCACCTTCTATTAAGGCCTCACACGTACGTGCTGCTGGGCTGGACTGCTGGTGGCTGCTAACTACATTTTCGCCTGGCGCCGTGGTATAGCATTTTTCACATTTTTCACCATCGGCTGACTAGGAAGACTGGACCACTGTTTCTGGACTGGGTGAAGATGGCCTTTTCTCTCCATGATTCACTTATACACAATACGTTATTATTTTTCTTCTTTTTGGGACCTCAGTTCACTTATTGAAGAAATGCCATGGGACCTTAGTCCACTGGCAGGAATGCCATAGGACCTTAGTCCACTGGCAGGATCGCCATGTAAGGTAGTTACTTATTATCCATGTACTGAAGTTGGACTGGCAGGATCGCCATGTAATGTAACTACTCGGTTCGATATGAAAGAGTCATCAAGACGTGTATAAAAAGGTATTTATTGATATTCTTTCTATTCTATTCTCATTATATTTACAATCAGTCGTAGTTACTTATATACTAAACTTAACCTTAAACTGGTAACCTTAACTCTAAGCTTAACCTATGATTGTATAAATGTTATTATTATATTTAATGTACAATAACATATTGTTACCTTTAATAGAGGGTTATACCCTCGACTATATCCTCGTTATTGATATCAGGGTAAAGGTAACAATAATATTATACATACCATTAAATATGTACAATTAGGTAAAATAAGGTAAAGCCTTATTATTACCCTACACCCCCAAGGGCTATCAACCCTTGGTTTATTGCCATTGCCATGACCTACCGATTGGGGAGTGTGTACCTTCTTCCGCACCCCACGAGATGTCCGATCTCATCCGGCCTGGTTACCGGCGTGAATGGGGTGGGTTGGGAGATGATACCTTTTACACTCTTCCGTGCATTCTTAAATCCAGTTAATTTCGGACATACTTTTTTTATTGTACGTATGCCCACTCCGGGAATCGAACACGGGTCGCCGCGGTCGAATGCCTGTAGCTCTACCTCTGAGCCACAACCGCGGTATGCGTTATGTTCAGAAAAGTTTTTAATACAATATTATTATCCGTGGCATATCTAGAAATGGCATTTTTTTCTTTGTATGTTTTTCCGGGAGCAGGTTCGTATGTTTTATAAATAATAAACTTAATATAGCGATGTTTTTTTTCAATTTAAACTGAATACCCATATATCGAATTGTCAATAATAAATATCCTTTTAGGTATATTGATTTATTTATGCAAGAACTGCCATCGTAAAAAACATTAAGTTTTATGAGATAAGAAAATTTAATATGTGTAACACAACAATTTTATTAAATATTAAATAATATCTTTAAAAAGAATATACAATGTTCTGATAAAGAAACTGATTAGCCTTTTATATAGAATACCGCCCACTTAATCGACAGTCGCTTGGACCGGGACCCCTTAAATTAATTTTTTTGAAATGCATAAAAAAATATATTATACAGGATGGATCATAAAAATACTATATGTCAACTTTTATTTTTTTTAATGAATATACAGGGTGTCCCAGATAAGAATGCACTCTGCAGAGATCTCGTAAGCCATTGAAGATAATATAGAGATGGTTAAATTAGAAAAAAGTAGCGTCCTACTCAAATTTGCAACATTGTGTTTTCAAATTTAAAAAACTCCGAATCATTCCGATATTATTTGGGCAAAACTGATTTTAGCGATTTCGTTTTTATTTTTTTCTGACTCTTTTTTCTAATTACGTCAACTTTATTCAATGAGATTTTTAATCCGACCTTTCATTTTTTTCAAAACCAACATCAACTTTGCTTTTTTTCTCCTCTTTCGTAATTCAATGATATATCACACCTAGTATTATTAATACGTTTGGACTTAACAACCCATCATCAATAAGAATAAGTACTAATAATAATTCATCTTGTATCTATCAAGTTATTTTTGTCTTCAAAGTCAACTAGAAATTTGACTCTAGACGTCGACAACAAGTCATATCTAATTTTTCTTCTCTTGAATAATGTCCCATGATATTTATTAACACAACCTCTCAAAAACATAAAGTTTTTCTTGTATCTATAAACTTTCTTTTGTTTCATAATATATTTAAACAAGTACCAATCACAGTCTACTATACCTTTTAGACAGATGAAATTAGATTAGGTTACGGAGATTGAAAATAAAATAGTATCAAATAAGGTGAATTTGAACAAATTATTATTGATGATGGGTTTTTAAGTCCGAAACGAATTGTTAATACTAAGTGTGATACGTCATTAAATTAGAAAGGATTAATTAAATTAATTAATAATAAAATTAAAAAATAATAAAATAAAATTCCCCGTCTATTTAAAAAGGCAAAGTTGATGATGGTTCTGATAAAACGAAACGTCGCAATAAAAATCTAATTGCACCCACAGGTAGAGAAGAAAAGTGGTATTATAAAAGTTAACTTTAGTTTAACATGTCTCTTCCAATTCAAAAATTAAAACTACATTACGAAAATTTGCGGCAGGAAGTTTTTTTAAATTTAAAAATACAATGTTGCATTTAGTAGCCCGCAACTTTTTATTAATTTAACAATCTCTGTATCTTCTCTGGGTTACGAGATCCCTGTAGAGTGCTTTCTTTTTTGTGACACCCTGTATATTTCTACATTCTATAATCAATTGTAGACATTTGCCCTATAGCTATATTCAACTGAAATATTAACTTTAAAAAAATAGACAAACGACAAGGTATGAATGATTTAATAAGAAAATGTCCTTCACCAACTTTCTGCAGTAAATCAATTAATTAAAATTTCCTGTTATACCTTTTATACCAGTTGTGGGGAGATTTTTTGTATTTCTCGTTGAATGGGCTCCTTTCGCGTATCTATCGATTTGGACTTAAAAACTAAATTTTTGATATAGCCCTACAAAAAAAAAGTCCAGTGGGTTAGGATCAGACGATCTGCGTGGCGATTCTATTGACCCCCTCTACCTATCCAACATAACGCTGGAGAGCACCATCGTGTTAAAACCATAAGGTTAAACTTAGTAAATTAGGATCATTATCATCTGGAAACATGGTGAGTGACAAGAGCTGGAACCGGATCATATAGAAGGAAATTTAGATATATCTTTCTACAGTAAGACTCTCATTAAAGAAAAATAGTACAATTACCTTATTTTCAACAATGCTCGCCCAGACATTAACCTTTTCATTGTGTGTTTTATTAAGGCTGGCCACCGACTATATCTCTGAAACTACTGGACATAGAAACTGGACTAAAAATTCGTAATTAAAGTGACTATAAAAGATTCCTGGAAAAAAATTTTAAGTTTCATATTTTGCACTGTAATTTTAAATATACAGAGTGTCTCAAAAATTAAGGGTGTATCAAAGATGCATTTTTTAAAATAGAACGTATAAATATTTTCTTTAAAGTATTTAAGTATCTATGAGTTCCTTATTTAACTACAACATTTTTTTGCGACCAATGTTGTCAAGATAATATGATGTTTTAAAATTATTTTTGGTGAAAAGGATGTTCATATTAAAATAATTGGATTTTTTGTCAATATTCGGAAAAAGGGTATCTTGTATGTAGAATTACTAAATTCTTAATAGAACAGGCATAGCTAATAAAGGTTGTTTAAGATTTTGTTTCAAACTTAAATATTTTTTTTATGTCATTTTTCGTCATTTTTTATGAAACACCCTTGATTATTTTGTTAAAAGTTTAAATTTCCTTTAATTTGAGTATGTGGTCTTTTATTTTAGGTGATTTACAAAGTAGTTAAGATCATGAAAATGTAGTACCTATGTAAAAATTAGGTGTTGATATGCACAGGCATAATCTAGATGGTCTTGAATTAAAATGCTTCTAATGCTATGAACCATGTAATTCCTGTGCCTATCTCAGCCTTGTTTTTTTCAATACATTTTAAGAAAATCATTATTATTTTTGAAACTGCTGCTAAAACATACTGCTATCAAATTAAAGAAAATTTAAAGCTACTTTTAACAAAATAATCAATCTCATTTATTTAATAAAAAAAAAATTATTAAAATTTACATAGAAAATATGTGAGTTTTGATTAAAATTATGAACACCCATATTTTGCAAAAAACGCTTTTAATAAAAGTAAAAATCTAGCTATTTTATTATAAACTTGTTTTTTCCCAAAAATTATTTTAAAAAATCATATCTTGGTAATGTCGTAATTGACGGCAAATATATTTTGGAATGAAATAAGAATCATAGAGTGGATTTAATATCATTAAAAAATGTATATGCCATTTATTTTTAAAAAATGCGTATTTGGTGCATCCTTTAATTCTGAGATCACCTACATATATAAAACCTTTAAAAGATGCTCACTATAAATCCCCACCATTTTTGTATTTACAGTTTGCTTTAACGCGGCGTTAACGCTATATCGTCCACGTAAGGAACACCCGGTATTTATGAATATAATATAAACTTTATACACTAAAATACAATATTTCACTTCCGTTCTCCAATAACTTTTGTTCGTTAGGAAATAAAGTCCACAAGGTAAATAAATTTTAAAAGGTATGATTGTAGTAAATTATATATTGTGCAGATAATACTATAGGGTCTTAAATTTACATTATATTCAAACTTTTCGTATCTCCTGTTTATTTATATCATATTAATATAAATAGATCATAATCTCTAAAGTTAAGGGAAACGAAACACTATTGTTATTTGGGGTTTCAAAGTTCATTTGAATAACATAATAGCTCTTCGACAAAATGCTAAATCGGCACAAGATGGAATTAACAGCGCCTTATTTTTTGTTATACACGGTAATATTTTAAATATAGGCTATATTTAGTAAACATTTCTAAATAACTAAAAACAAAATATAAATCAAAATACGCATTTCCAGAAAGTAGCCCATCTTTTCAGTTAAACGCCTTTATTATACTGGGCGATAACAGCATGCCATTTTTTTTTAATGGAATATTGGTTGTTTTTTAGTTCTACGATATCACGTCCGGTGACTTTGTCTTCTGCAATATAGTTGATTTCTTCAGATGGCGATGCTGTGTTTTCACCCCTTATTTATTTCTTAAGTAAGTCCTAAAAACGCATTTTCGCTGTGTTTGGAGTTGCTTACGGGTGATGACTTTCTGATGAGTCCTAATGAGAATGAAACAGCTGTTATTATTTACCTGTGCCCAGGGTACCCATTATTTTGGAAATATTGGGTTAGAAACACAAAGTCCTATCTTCCTTCTTACAAATATGTTAATTAAATCAAAACCTACGCGTTTTGGCATATAAGGCCATTATCAGGACATAAGGTAATAAGATCAACATATAAAGACCAAGTTGGTGGAATTGCCATGTTTTTTTTTTTGATTTTGTAACAAGACTGTTAATATGTTTGTAGTACCTATGTGAGATTACTGAGATGATTTTAAAAATCGTCACAAAAAACTGATTGGCCATTGGAGGATCAGGTACTAAAGAGAGAATGACAAAAAAAACTAACGTGTTTGTTTTTATTTAAAATGTTAAATAATGGACGCCAGTGAGCCGTGATTTATGGCGATGTTACCCGTCACCTACCTAAAAAATTCAATACTGGCAAAAAATGGACATAACCTTTTATTATTTTTCATATGGATAGTCCAAAAACCTAATATGTAAACAGCGGATGCTTTTTTTGAAACTCAGTTTTGTAGCCTCCTTAACTTGTAATAAATAAATAATTTATTAATAACCATAATAAAAATAAACAAATCATGATAAATCCAATCTACAATTAAAACCCTTTTTAAGAAAGCATGGAAAATAATTTCAAACCGCCTGAAAGTAGCTTATACTATAAGGTTGCATTTTATTTAACACTGTTAGATAATAAAATAGATTGCATAGTTCTATCAAAAAATTAAAACCTTACTATTGGTAGGATGTCACACCTGCGGACGGGACGGGTTTAAAATTCATATCAAATGAAAGTTGTTTAACTAATATCTATAATATCAACCTTCTTGAGTCGTGTGTAGACGTTAGAGCCATGTCTTGGTAGTCCCATGCAATCTGTCTGAGTGTACCCGTCAAAACCTTTACAAGAGTGTACATGGAGTCAGCGGCGGCGCCAGGGGGGGAGGGGAGCACCGGCCCACCCTAGAAACATGAGTGCCCACCCTGGTGCCCCCCCAAAATTGAGGGATTCGGTTTTGTAATGGAATATCCGGGGGGAAAAGAGACTTGGCTATGAAAGCTGAGATGAGAAAAGCGGGAAATGGTATGTTATTTTGAAGGGAACGATGACCTTTTTTTTTAGACAGCACTTTGGACAAAAGGGAAGATTCATTTGCCCTCGCTTAGGGCATACTACGGCGTGGCGGGAGGCGGGGCGACCTTTTTTTTTAAGTCATTTTTTATTTGGGTAGTGCCCACTCAAAAGACATCGGGCCCTCTTATGCCCACCCATCCCAAAAGTCCTGGCGCCGCTGCTGCATGGAGTATGTGTGTTTCTTTAGTACCTTAAGGGGTCACCATTTGAATATAATGTATCAATTTCATAACTACCTCTATTAAATTGGTCTTAACACTTTACTTCCTCGTACCATTCACCATCTCAAAGATGTTATGAATGTACTTTCACTTAAAAGAAAATAATATTCCATTTAGGTATATTTTAAATGGGCATATATTATTTCTAGAATAGGTTTAGGGTTAGGAAAAGTTATAAATTAATTCTAATTTGAAATTTAAAATTAATTAAGGTAGTTACCTTGTGAAATGGCAGTGGAATAAAGTTGCTTAACCTGAAAAAAAATAGAAAAATTGAAATATTATATTATTAAGAATATAAATGATGAAACCCACCTTACTTTTTATTTAAGAATATAGCTTTTATTTAAAATATCACATGTTCTTGATATAACTTTATCACATTCTACATAAATAATAAATTAGTTTAAATAATCTTCGTTTGTATAATTTAAGCACCCAGGCATGATTATTAATAATGTTCAAATGGTAAGTGACAGCTTCATAGATTTTTTAATATTTGATTGTTTTTCAACGCCGTCATAGCCAACTAAGAGTAACTAAACTTATAATCTGCAGCAAATTCGCCATACAAAAATACTAAATTGGCAATATTTCGAAAACTAAAAATTTTTGTGATATACAACCTTACACAAGCTTACCCTTATTTTTAATGCAAAATAAGAAATAATTATAAAATTTGGTTTCCATTGGAAAATCTAGACTTTTTGCAATTTTTTCAATTTAATCTTATTTTGTAAATACCCTGTATTAATAGTTATCAAAATCTATTAAAGCAGGTCCTTTATAACAAGGAATCCCATTTACATTAAATAAATAGGGCTTCTTTATAAAAAAAATTGATAATTATTTTAAGGCTTGCAGACGTCATTTTTGACATATAAAAATTCAAATATGTCAAAAACGCTTAGATATAAGTATAGGACATGGTATACAAAATGTGCCTAGAATCTTGCGTAGAATGCAAAAATGTAATATTATATAGGGTGTTCCATTTAAAATAAGCAAGTTGACCCTTACTTCCGGTATAGCCTCCATCAGCATTAGCATACTGTCAAATTTTCAAAATTTTCAAATGTATAATTTTCCATATATAGATCGAATCGGTTCCTTGTGGGACACCCTGTATAAAATATATCGGAGCAATTCTTGTTATTTTACTGGAGCTTTACTAGCAGCCCCCCTTAATACGCCATTGGGTATAGGATATTGTTAGAGCGCGTTGTTAGGAAATTAATAGGGTATTCGAAAATACAATAAAATACAGGGTATTTTAGATAACATATTGAAGTTGCTACTAAGTTTTGGTAGAAGTGGCAACACTGTATCCTCAAACATGTTTTAAGTAAATAGCTCATATCCGTTTATGTTAATTACCAAATTTTCAAAATGATTCGTCTTATACTTCTAACGTACCATTCATCGTAAATCACCCTGTATGAGCCTTGTTAAATTTATAAAAAATTTAACATTTAAACGAAAACACTATTTAATTAAGTTGACAAATTAATTATATCTAACACGTAATAAACAAATAGTATTAAAAGTATAGAGTGTATGTGAATTCTTAAGGCATAGAAGGCTTTTTTTAGCGCATCAGAAGATGGGCGTCCGGTAATATCTGATTAATTTTAGAGGTCCTTACCCAACTCTGTAGATGGTCGGTTAAAAAAACACATATACATACACTATATTGCTAATACCATAATTTAATGATGACACCACTGTAAGCAGATGATCAGGGTCCGTTGAGTTTACGCAGCTCGGAAATTTGCTTCTTGATGTAAACATTTAACAGGGCCGACTTTCAAAATATTTTTACAAGCTTTTATTTAAATTCACCCGTTTAGTTCGGGTGTGTACAGTTTATGGTCAAATAAAACTAAGTAACCGATATTTTACATACCTGAAATACCTTATTCCTGGTATTGAACCGCGATTCGTGCAAAAAAGGATCATGCACTTTTTTCTACCCATCTTGAGACACAAGTCGCTAATAATAACTAAATGTCTGGTAAAGTTTGATACCTAAATTCGCACTCAAAACTTAAACATAATATCCACAATCACACACGGAACATCTGAACGAATACAACGTAAAAAAAGATGGAAACGACTAACAACTTACACAATAACAAAAAAAATATCTAAAGTAAAGTTTTATAAATATTAACACCCAAAACTTGAAAATTATAACCACACACGAAGGAACGAAACAAAAGATGTAGACGAATAAGAATACAAACAACTGCGAGTCGGTTCTGTTTACGTCCTGTTAGATGTCGTGTCGGTTGCTTAATTTTTTCCCTACTGCGCAAGTACCACGGGCCTAAACTCAGGTTATGTTAAATCGCACGATGGGTATCTTCTTGCTTCGTGCGGCTGCTTGTATTGGCAATATAGTGTATGTATATATGTGTTAAAAAATGGATTTTGTATTTCCTTAGGACTCTTTCTAGGACACTCGAAAAGACACCCATTAAATTATATTGTAATTTCACAAAACCGTATTCGACTCCCACATTACATGAGCCTTGTTGTTAAATGTATAAAAAATAAAACATTCAAATGAAAACACTATTAAATTAAGTTGACCCTTTCTAACTAATTATAACTAGCATGTAATTAACCCCTCTATTTAAAACCATTTTCCCCAGACATTCATTACTCAAACTAAATTACCTCCTTGTTACGCAAGGAAATAAATGTATAAATTTGTACTGGCAATTACCTTAAATCTAAAAGAGCTTAATCAAATGTAGCTTATTTAATTACCAAGAAAATTCTAAAGAAGTAATTAGAACAAGAAAGACTGGAGCGCTTACTCGACGCAGTAAAGGATTGGGTAGAAAGCCTTTATTTAGCTACAACAGATCATTCTAATAATGTTAATGTTTTTAATATTATCGTCACAACGTGCATTGCATTATTAAATGTCTAGGTGATTTAATTAACTTTCTAAATAAGTAATTAGTGAAGGGAAGATGGGAGCACTTATAGTCGGTAAAGGTAAGGGTTCTCTAAATATACGGTATATGACTTCCAAGGATCTTAAAGCGATTTATTTTTGATGTTATACTGTTATCGCAATTAAAGTTAATGCTTAGATGATTTATTTGGAAAGAAATTATTTATATTAAATTAAATATTTACAAATTAATTACACAACATTTGCTTTAATTTAAAAACTACTTTAAGTAAATTCGGTGGTATTTTTATACAGGGTGTCCCTTTATGGGGTTACGTATACCACAAATTTGGAAAACATTCTTAAAATAGGTATATAAACGAAAAATAAAAAAATAATTTAAAAAACTTCTTAAATAAATATAACATAAAAATAAGCCGATATAAATCAAATAACAAACGTTCACCTTCCTTGGTGGGGCTATTTTTATTTAATAATATTTTGTAAAATTAAAAAATAATTTTGGATACATTTCTTTTTAAGTAGAATTTTGATTGTTGAATAAATTTTCCCGCCCATCCACAACTTTTTTTTTGGGGGGGGGGCAGGGTTCATTTTTACAAAACCTTTTTTTGTATCCATATAATTCACACAATGGAAAAGTGCCGCAAACGAAAATTTGGTCGTTGTAAAACTTTTTTTTTTGGCTAATCAAGAAACTTATACATTTTTACAAATTTAATTAAAAACAGATTCAAAAATAAAGAAAATGCGCCGCGCTAGTCATGACGAACACCCCCTCCCCCCCTGGATCCGCGCTTGCGTCAAGGCGTGTGATTGAATGAATACCGAGTGTGTCAGTGAGCGCTTCTTTATAGTTATCGAAAAAGAATAATATTAATATTTCTTAAAACATATAATTTAAATAATCATTATTTTTTGTTTCGCATACAATAATAAATAAATCGCTGGATCGGCTTAGATTCTATAAAATATTATTTAACAATAAAAAAGCTTAGCAGCATTTCAGTTTTACAGATAAAGTATTTTGTCTTAAACTATTTAAATGAATAATCAAATCAAATATAGCTTTATTGTCGTAAGATCTACTCATTGACAAAGCACAGCAACTGATAAAATTATTACAAAACTACAGTTAAAACGAATTAAACAAATTAAAACAAAACAAACAAGAGACCCTTACAGCGATTCCTCGAAAAATTCACTTATTGTATAGAAGGCTCTCTCGGTTAACAATTTTTTTAGGTCTCCGAAATTTTTTATGGCAAACAATTTTCCGTAAACTAAGAGTCAAATGATTAAACAATTTTTTGCTGTTATAATATAGAGAGTTTTTCGTTAAAGCAGAAGAGGGAATCGGAAGCGCTATAACGTGTGTTCTTCTTGTGGTAGTTGTCAAGGAAGTCTGTATTTCAGATTTATACTTCTTGTGCATCAGACATGCTGTTTCAAGAATATACAAAGAAGCCAAAGTCAATATCCACCAATTAATAAAGTGCGGTCGACAGGCCGTCCGGCGACTCAACTGACAAATACACCGTATTGCTCTTTTTTCTAATACGAATATAGTGTCGCTTAGGACCGAGCGCGGGGCACCTCTGAAAGCGGGGCCTTAGGCCCGGGCCTAGCTGGCCTATTGGAAAAAAAGGACTTTGGTTGCTTTTTTAAATTTAATTTATTACATATTTCACTACTATCAAATTTGATAGTTTTGGCATTCTAATGGTATTTTTCCTTAATAAAACTATTACTTGGTAATATCATTATTTATTTTCAGCTTATTAAACACCTGCTAAAAATTTAACTAATTTTAAAGGCTCCATCCGTGCACGAGAGATGACGTAGGCCTTATCACGACGCGGAGGTATCGGATTCTTATTAGTTCCTTAATAATATTTATAAAAATAATTGTTATATCCATTTAAATTCGACTAAAGAATAAAAATAAAAATGTCAGCGGGCTGACCTGCTAAGGAGCCAAATTACCATCATTCATTAATTAATGTTGTGAAATTACAATCTTAACCATTTTAGCTGTGATTTAAAGAATTAGATATATTTTTTGTATAATTTCACCAGTATGTCGTTTAAATAATTAATAATTTTACTGTTTGCTAAGTATTTTCACGCGGAACTTCCATTTAACCCAAAAATCCTCAAATAAACAATATTACAGGCACATTTACGTAATAATTTAGGATTTTTATCGAGATTAATGTAATAAATTCTTTTACAGCATTTTGTAGTGCGGGGGGATGCTTGTGTTTTTCAATATACTTATATTACATTTAATTTTATAGTGTATAAGTTGTTGTAACCTTTTCTTGAATTTAATTTTTACTGTATTAATATTTTTTTGTAGATTGAATTTGACACTTGTAATTTCATAATTCTTTAAATAAATAAATATTGTCTACAAAATAAACGGCGCGTTGTACTCAATGCTAAAATCCCTATTCTAATATGTCGCTGCGCCGCGCTTGGCCTAAGAACGTGATTAACTTAAAATTTGTGCATGGTACATACACTTTTTTTTTTTAAATTACATATTTTATAGAATTCATATAAGTGATGCAAATTTTATTTAAACTAAAAAAATTCAGTTACAAGTTGCACTAACACTTTTTCAAATACAGTTTACAGCATCGACACGTACTACCAATGCCACCAACTATTATTAAATTTCCAAGTTTTTGTATAAAACAATTGATTATAGTAGCAATATAATAATTTAATTGCAGATTTTGTGATTTCAAGAATGTGAAATTTCCTATGCGAAATAAAAAAAAATCGTTGGGATCTCGCGAATAAAAGAATTTTAAATCCAAACGGACATTCGATTTGAAACAAACAGCTGGCCGTATGGTTTTAATTCAATTTATCCACAAACCATACAAATAAATTTGCCTAACAACCAATTGGATTTTTTTTTAATAAACTAATTTAGATTCAATCAACGAAAATTCAGTGGCTAACTGCAAATAAAAATATTTGCACTTGATTACTGCCAGTTTTTGTTTATTTGGCTGTTGTTAATGGAACATAGTGTTGATTAAACATAATTTAATTTCAAAAAATAAATTTCTTTTCAACAAATTTATATCACTACCTCGTCTTCTTCAAATATATGTGCCTACTCTTCAAGTTCAAGTGATATGGAAATGTTCGCTGGAATCGCTGGACTTTTCGTGGTATCCATAAATAATTATCATACTCTTCAGATGAGGAACAACTGTTGAACGCTAATTTCAAATTTAATTTTTCAAAGAACACCTATTTAAACAAAAAAGAAATGCTGACAACTGAAGCAGAAAATATTATTCAAACCACTGCCATCGCTAATAAATTTCTTGAACAATGGTGTAACGCAAAATACAACTCATAATTATAATAAACCCCATCTTAGTTCTTTAAAAGAAAAACTGAAAACTAATGATTTAATAGTTACAAAAGCTGATAAAGGGTCTTGTCTGGTAATCATGAAGAGATTAGATTATATTAATAAAGTAATGGATTTTTTGGGATCCTACGATTTTGAGGTCATTAACACAGACCCCACTGCTTCTTTTTTCCCCAAAATGAAGAGCGTTTTGGAGCGTACACTATTGACCTTGGAATATTTTAACTCTTCCAAGGACAGATTATATCCTATGTATCCTAGGACACTCTTACTTTACAGGTCACAAAGAAGGTATGCCCGTTAGACCAGTAGTATCGTTTGTTAGCTCACCATGTTATAATCCCTCTTCTTGGTTAAATAGAGTTCTTAGAAATGTTACTGATTTCCAGAGCACATACGCCACGAAGAACACTGTGGATTTTGCTAACCACCTAAAAAATATTCATATTCCACAAGATGCCACTCTAATATCTTTAGATGTAAAAATCTATGCCCCAGCGTGCCACCTGTTGATTGCATCACTCTAGTGGAAGGTTTGCTGGCGAGGAAAGGCCTCTCTAATCTATTTAATTCAGATCTAAAACTGCTTCTAAAAACTGTCCATGATCAGAACGTTTTTCAATGTAACAGAAAGTTTTTTAAACAAATAGCAGGTCTCGCTATGAGTTCATGTCTTTCACCTTTCCTTAGTGAAGTTTTTATGAACAACTTGGAGGAGAAAATCATGAAATGTCGCTTCGCAAATTTATTAACAGCATAATAAAGATACTTGGATGATGTTTGCATTGTCTGGAACAACAATTCATTACACAATAAAATTACGTTTACATTGGAGAAAGAGAGTGATGGCAAACTTTCTTTCTTGGATCTTTTATTAATAAGAAAAAATAATTCTATATAGTTTGAAATATTTAGAAAGGGTTTTCATCAATCAACCTATAATATAATTCAAATTTTGTCTAAATCGCCATATTATAATAAATTTGCTTACTTTAATTAATTTTGTTACAGATTGTTCAAATTCCCTTTGTCTAGAGATGCTTTTAACACAGTGTTAAATGCAATTAAACAGATTGACATAAATAATGGGTTTCCAATAAAAACTATTTACAAAATTTATTTCAAATTTGTAAATAAATTTAGATATTTATTTACATAATTCACGCTAAACCTATAACTAAAAACAAGCAATTTATTTGTATCAATTTTTTTAAATATTTCTTTACAACTTGCAAATTTTTTAAAGAATTTAAATATTTCAATAGCATATAAAACTGTTAATACCGTTAAGAAACACTTAGTAAAGACAAAGAATAGAATAGACCAGTTGTCTACTTCAGGAGTATATTCGGTGTATTGTGATTATTGTCCCGCTGTGTACGTCGGCCAGTCAGAAAGAAAAATATCCACTTGAGTGCGCGAACATCTCGGCCACTTTAATAAACATAAAGATTTTGACTTAACAGAAACCAAATCAGCTTCTGCCACTCATTTGCTAAATATTTATATTATAATAGTTTTCCAGCCCACAATTCGCTTGTGGTACGCGAATATCTAAACAATGCCTTTAATGGTCACGTTGTCGGTCCAAACTCAACAATTAATTTGCCAGTTAGGTTTCCTGACCTCGCACCAAACGACTTCTTCCTTTAGGGACATAAAACTTTATTTAAATAAAATTTTTAGGTTTGAAAATTTAGGGCAGTTAAAAATTCTAATTTTAATGTAATCTCAAAGAATTATTCTATACCAACTGGCTAATGTTCGTAGAGAATTTTATGATCGTTTAGGAGCCAATGTCGGTTTATTTGAACATTTAAATAAGAACTAACAATATTTCAAACGAATGCACAATTTTCTTAAAATTAAATTATAATTTTTTTTTATAAACAAGATTTCTAAACACCCTATTATTTTCTTCCCCTTTTAGCAATTCTTGATGATCTTAATACTATTTAATTGTGTTTATTGTAAGTAAAATAATTTGTTTTCCATTAAAAGATCCGTTTTGAAAATAATGTTAATTTTATTTGAAAATATTAGTTAAATAAGAGTTGTGTCATTGTAGTTTTCTTTTTTAATAAAAATTATGAAATAAGATAAGAAAAATGAGATATGATTTATAGTTGACGTATAGAGTCAAATTATTTCTAGCTGGCTTTGAAAACAAAAGAAAGTTGATAGATATAAGATTAATGATAGATTTTTAAATCCGATACGTATTATTAATACTAGGTTTGATATGTCGTTGAATTACAAAGTAGGCGGAGAAATTAATAGTAATTTAACCAACAAGTACAATTATAATGGCGATTAATGATCGAAATATTTTAACGCCTGAGCGTAGCGAACGCGTTAATGTTCGAGATCATTAATCGCATTTTAATGTAAGAGTTGGTTACAATGTTTTTTCGTCGACCGTATTTTTTACTAAAGTGAAGAAAAACAGTTAACAACTTTTATTTTACAATCGAAATTTCATAATTCTACAAATACTAATGACAGCGGACGACGTTTTGGGTTGCCGTTTTATTATTTTGTTGATTTGTTTGCATGGCTGCCTTTAATTTTAATTACCAAAATCGTGCATTTACAGAAAATCATGCATTAATAGGGGTCATTAATGAATGATTTTGGGAACGTTAATATCGGATGTAAATACACGGTCGACTGAAAAAATATTTAAATAAAATTTCCCGACTATTTAAAATAGCAAAGTTGATGATGGTTTAGAAAAAACAAAACGATGGATTAAAATTACAATTATACCTACTTATAGAAAAGACAAAGTAATAATGAGAATGTAAACTTTATTTTAAAACATCCCTTCAAATAGAGTCAGGCAAAAATAAAAACGATATCGCGAAAATTCGATTTTGCCTAAATATCTTTGGAAGGATTCGGAGTTATTTAATTTTAAAAAACAATGTTGCAGAATTTTTTAGGGTGCAATTTTTTTCTAATTTAATCATGTCTGTATTTTCTATGCACGACCTCAGGAAGATCATTCCACAAAGATGACGTTCTCCAGATGAAAGAATACTTGAACAATGAAGTTCGAGGAGTACTAAGCTGAACAACATATGGATGAGCGGCAGTGGTTCGCCGTGTATTTCTGTTTTGTGTCTAGGTGGAATCAAGTGGGCAATGTCAGTCGAACATCTGCCATGGAAATATCTGCAAAAGAGAGCCAAATCACCAACCTGTCTTCGATGCTCCAGGCTATCGAGGGTCTTGGTCAGCTCGGGGTCGCCGATCAGACGGATGGCTCTCCTTTGAATGGAATCCAGTAGCCGAAGGGTGTGCTTGGGTGCAGAGCTCCAGACATGAGAGCAATATTCTAATGATGGTCGAATCTGGGATTTGTAGAGTGTCAAAAGTTGATGAGGTGTGTACAACCTTTTGGTGCGGAAAAGTACACCAAGTTTCTGTGCAGCTGCCTTGGCAATTGCGGCAACGTGATCATGCCAAGACATATTACCTCCCAGATTGACCCCCAGCAAATTAATAGACGGTGCTAGGGGAATTGCGTGTCCTGCCATGACTATATCCGGTTCTGCAATGTTAACCTTTTTGGAGAAGACTGCTGCCTGGGTTTTCTTAGCATTAAATTCGACTTGGTTACTGTCACCCCAAGCCAAAATTTCTTCCAGGTCATTGTTGAGGCGCAATACTTTATGCTGCCTGCAAAGATGTACGTCGGCAGTGGATGTTTGGGGAGTCAAGGTATATATTTCATTTAAAAAATGTAACTTGACATATAGTATTAAAATTTAGTAACCTTGGAGAGGAATTTGAAAATATTTTCGGGATGCTCTAAGGCCCGATTGTACGATTAGAAATTAAGTACGAGTTTCTCAAAGCTTGACCTAAAGTTGAACTTGGTTCAAAAAGGTAGTTTTATTGTATAATCAAATTCTAACCACAGGTCTGTACTGTAATGTTAGAAAAATATTGAGACTAAATTTAATTACGAAAATTTGAATATGATCAGGTCTTGGTCTGTAGTTTTGGGGCTGTCTTCGAACGTTATCTATAGCTCGTAGTACATCCATAAAATCTTCATCATCCGATTCGTCTGTTAAATTCAGAAAGTGTTCAACCTCATCATTCGCATTCATAACTTTAAAATATTATTATCATAAATTTTAAAGTCAAAAAGAATTTATAAGGTTTCTTTTATTGGCTTATAATGTCATCAGTCATTAATAACTTGATTTAAGCCTAGAAAATTTACACCTTACTTGAAGAATAAAAGCTCACTATATAGTTCGGTCACGTATCGACTACGGGTCAATTGCGTACAACTCCGCAACGTCATCTGTGCTGAAACTCCTAGATCCCATTCATAATGCAACAATACGTTTAGCTATTGGGGCCTTTCATACAAGCCCTATAAACAGCATTCTCTGTCAAGCATCCGAACCCTCCCTAGACCGTCGCGGGGCATATCTCTCCTTCTCTTATGCCACATCTGTAGCCGGAAACCCACGAAACCCTACTAATCAAAACGATCTTTACGGATAGGTATCGTTCAATATACAGAAAGAAGAAGCGGTCTAGACCTGCATTTTAGGAACGTATTAATCAATACCAAGAAATATATAAGATAAAGTTTCCCAAGTTCTTTCAAGAAGACCATTTGTTACCCCCTCCATGGATCATTAGTAAACCAAGATGTATTACAAAACTTACACAGTTCAATAAGCAAGAAAACAACCCAAATATAATTAAGAGCGAGTTAGCTAGGATATTGGACAATCTTCCTAATGGAGTAAAGGTCTTCACCGACGCCTCAAAAACAAACAAGGGAACTGGTGCTGCCATAGTAACTTCTGACATCACTATGAAATTTCTGAATACACGAGTATATTCTCAGCAGAGTTGTACGCAATTGTACAAGCACTACTGTTCATTGAAAGGAAGACCCTGGATTATATATTATTCTGTCAGACTCACTAAGCGCTATCAGCTCACTAAACCATAAATACTCTAAGCACCCTCTGGTACAAAAGGTATATAGAGTCCTCCATGACATCCACAACTCAGGAAAAGAAGTCTGTTTCATATGGGTACCATCGCACATAGGAATTATAGGGAATGAGGAGGCTGATAGCGCCGCGCGGGCAGCAATTGAAGATGCTGATTTTATTATGGTGCCAAATACAATCACTAGTGACTTTAAGTGTTATATTAAAACAGAAATTATAAAATCATGGCAAAATGAGTGAATAAATTCGACCTCTAAACTCCGTGAGTGTAAAAGTAGTGTCAAACCGTGCGAAAACAGCCTAAAAACTCGTAAAGACCAAGTGACAATAAATCGCCTCCGAATAGGACACACAAAGCTCACGCATGGCTATATTTTATCAAAAGAAAACCAACCGTCTTGTGACCAGTGCCAAGTGCCTCTGTCGGTAAAACACATTTTAATCGAGTGCCCCAAATTTGACGCGATTAGGCACCAACACGACATAAAAGACAGTTTACAACACGTTCTTAATAAAGACTTACAAAAGACATTAAATTTTCTTAAAGACTGCGGCCTACTTGATCAAATATAACCTAGAGACAGTAAAATTCATAATTAAGTGCCTCATGCGCTAATAACCCTAGGTGGTTGATGCGCTTTTTTGTAAAAAAAAAAAAAAAGCTCACTATTAGGTCGAGCTTTACAACACTTGTACCTAAGCTCTTATTGTACAACTGGATCTTAATAAACCCGGATGTATAGAAGTAAAAAAAGTTTTATTTAGCAAACAGTCACGAACAAACTAATTTTAGAAAAAATTTGAACATTTTCTCCTAAGTTCCAGAATTGTAGTGCTCACCGGGTATACACGTGCTCGAACATAGTACTAAAAAAAATCTATATCTTTTTTAAATCTGAGTTAACATACGCCCATACATGGAAGCTAAACGTAAACCTTTATCATCCTGGCCGATAAATTACCCGGAGCCGCTTTTGCGGCCTAAATATTCCAAGGATCGCATTACTTTCCTCTACGGGGATTGTTTTACCCTCGGCAGTGTGTTTTTAAAACAAAAGACCTTATATAGATTTAAAATTGTCTTCTTATTTTTGGAACCCTCCTCCACTCAGCTTATAACAAGATCAAACGAACACATCCGCCTTTAAACTTATAAAAACATTTCGGAAAATCTTAAGGTGCGGAAAACGAAACTACATTGAAATATGAATTATATTTAGGGGGATTGAAGTCATTTTTCTATACAGTCTATTCAAATAAAGGATATCGTTGCTCTCTTCTTAAAGAAATCCGGTACAACTACATGGGACCTCGCTTGTAACACAGAATTAAATATAATTAAACATATCGGCATAATTAATAGGTTTCCAATAAGTACTATCAACAAAGTGTATTCCAAATTTGTAAATAAATTCAAATAATCATTCAACATAATTTACGCTAAACCTATAGTAAACAAGCAATTCAGATGTATCACTTTTTTTGGTAATATTTCTTTACAACTTGCAAAATTTTTAAAAAATCTAAATGTTTCAATAGCATTTAAGACTATTAACACCGTTAAAAAACATTTAGTAAAAACAAAGGATAGGATTGACCAGTTGTCTATGGTCTATTTCTTTTCGATTGTGAAGGATGACAGAAAAAAAAATTGAACAAAAATTCACCTAATTTGTTAAATCATGGACCAATTTACACTACATAAATGCATAGCCAACTTATTAAAGGTCTTTTTTTTTAAATCACAGAAAAAGAATAAGAAATTTCCGTTCGATTGATTTCTAGCAAATATATGCTAATTATAAACCTTTTAGCAATTAAAAATAACTTTTAGCTCTAGTTATATTACGAAACAAACAATCTATTAACTTTCTGTACATAAAATCGGTTAATTTCACGTTTTTCTGCAACATAAAATAGTAAACCTATGCCTACTTTGTGTTGAAGCAAAAAGGATGCCCGATATATCGACAAAATATAGAAGGCCATGCCAAATGCCAAACACTGTGACATAACCTAAAAATTCATCTTCTTAAAGGCCGCTTTACAGTTTGCAATTTTTCTTTCACGCAAGTTGTCTTGCAGCAATTAATATTGCGGCAATAAAAATTTCACTTCGTTTTACAGCGTGCAATGACTTGCCAAGATCGTAGGTGATGTACCACTTGCCAACCATTAAAATAAAAATACATTTGGTTAGAACTTACCGGCGCTTTTTGTGCATTCATTTTAACAAAACATCATTACTGGACATGAAAGCAAACCAACAAAAACAAAACGTATCCGCTATAGGTTAGAAAAAAACATAAATAAATGTCGGGGATTTTTATATTTAGTTTGGTGCATAAATCACCAGAAAATCCTCAGAATTGCGCTTGCAATGGCAATAAAAATACGGTCCGAGTTATATTTCTTGCAAGCAATACAAATTGCGCCAGCTGATCATTAGCCTCGTTCTGCGCATACTCCCGGGCAATCTTTTCTTGCGTGAAAGAAAAATTGCAAACTAAAGCGGCCTTAACAAGTGTTAATTTAAAATTCTAACCGCTATAAACAGTAAACAACAAAATGTCAGTTATGACGTAAATCCCTAACCTTACTTTTTCAACTTGTCAAAAATGGAAATTCTTGCATTTTTTTATTGTAAAACGGGTTTCTGTCATCGTTCGCAATCGAAAAGAAATAGACCATAGTTTAGAAGTATATTGTGATGATTGGCCCGCTGTGTACGTCGGCCAGTCAGGAAGGAAAATATCTACTAGAGTGCGCGAACATCTTAGCCTCTTTAATAAACATAAAGATTCCGACATAACAGAAACAAAATCAGCTTTTGCCATTCATTTGCTAACATCGGGACACAGTTTTTCCACACCTGAAATCGTAACATTATTACACCAATGTACTAAAGGTAAAACACTCGACTTGCTCGAAAAAATGGAAAAAACTAAGGCAAAGAAAAGTCCAGTATTTACCTGCGTGAATGATGGGGGTATCTTAAGTAAGAATAGGCAACCAACTGGCTTCGTCCTACGTTTGGGTTAGTATCGTTTTATTCCTGTATAATGTACGTTTTAAAAACATGTTTAAAATTTTTAACTGTTTATAAGGTAATTCGTTTTTTATTGAATTTTTCCGTGCAGTTTGTAATTGTATTTATTTATTTAGGTCTGATGATGCCAGTTTCAGGCGAAACATGTTACTATAATAAACAGACCGAAAAATTTTTGAGGCCGAGACTTTGTGTCTTTTTTCTTACAAAATATCAAATATCAGGTCTCTTTGAGTAAAAATAGACGAATTCTTCGAATTTAATAGACTATATGGTCTGGGCTATTTGAAATCGCCAATTACAAATTTTTTTATGAGGAAAAATGTCATAAATCAAGATAATTAATTTTTTTTAATTGATAGACACATGCGTAAGTTAATTTTATTTTTTAAAAACCCAAATTTTTTTGTTAAACTTAATGAAACTTCAACATGAACTTTAATTATCCGGGTAATAAAAATTTATTACTTGTTATGTTTGACAATTTTTATTCAGTTCCAAACACGTGTTTCGACCTTTTCAGGTCATTATCGCAGGAGAACAAAAAAATAATAAATTCTACGTGATGTTACAATGGTATTTATATCTTAAATGTTGGCAATTATAAATAGATTTGTAATAAAATTTAAAATTACGATTGCAGTGTTGAATGATCTTTTCCAATTTTAAGGTATAAAAGGGACCATCGAAAACTAATTTATAAAAATTGCCGACATAAAACAGCTTAGCCGATATCTACTGGGACCGACAAGTTCAAAATAGTAGTTTGTACAACAAGATTGGATATGATGTCTATATATCACGAGGAAGTAAATTGCGATGCGATGTAGACAATCCACTCGAGTTAAACAGTATATTTTTTCTACGACCAAACTTACGAACATTATGCTAAAAAAAAGTTTGCTGGCTGCCGGGCTCAAACTCACGACCATTGGATCCAAAGTTCAACGCTCTAGCGTCTCGACTACAGAATCATTTAGGAAATTATGGTAAAACCAACTCAATAATGATAGTACATGAAAATTAATTTTCTATACACATTTAGCAGATTGCATTATCTATTATAGATGCGTATACATTTTGTTTTATTAAACAAACTAATCACATATTGTAACTTTTACATATAAATTATATAATTTAGTCTATTGAAAAAGAAGGCGGAGAATCAGTAAATATAATAAGCTGTAATTGGTTAGTACTTTGAAGAATGCCACAGAGAAATATAATTTTTATAACAATATGGTAAAGTTTCCGGATTCGTGAGAATAAAGCGCAGTGAAATGATAGATCGGCGCTGTCTCCAAAGGGAAAAGGGACATTTTTCGCACAGTGTTATATTTGTAGGATATTCGTTAGGATCACCTGTCATTGTGATCAGCTAGCTTAAAAAATACTTTTTCGGTATTGTGTGCATTCGTGGAATTTTTCTATAGAAATGGGATATTTTATTTTTAAAGGTTGCAACACTGTGAAGCACTGTTATGAAATTTTGCCGTACAGTTAACTGAAATAACCGACTTTTCTCGCCACTTAAATGTAAAGAAAACGGCAAATAGTCATGTGGGAGTAGAAGAAAATTCTACACAAAAATCTGTTTTAGTGATCGAAAAGCCAGAAAAAACGTTAAAATATATTTTTTCAGCGCTCGTATAAAATTTTTTTTTATCCAGAAAATCACTCATATATTTAATTTTTTTTTCCGGTCAACACGTACCTTCACATAACTCGCACATAAGGTCGAGTTAGCAGGTCTAAATATTTCGATGAAAATGTTTTTGCTTTTTTGTTTTTATGCGGCTTTAACAATAAAAATGAATTTTCGATGGCCCCGTCGAAAAACATGATTAGTGTGTTATTAAGAATGAGATTAGCTCAAGATATTTCAGTTTAATTATTGACAACATTACGTTTCTATTATGGCTTTCTTGATAGCATTTGTTTCTAATAGGTTCAGTTCTTATGCTTTTATTCTGTAGGTAAGTTATATTTTGTTAAAATTGGAAATTTTCCGTTATGCAATAATCTGCTATTTCTGTTAATTTTGTTTTTTACAAAAGATGTTTAAGCCTAGTCTAAACTAACTTGTTCTTTCTATTTTCCATTCACCTTTACCTATTACCTAGACCTTTCAAGAGTAATAGTTTATGTCACGGCATGGCCGGATTATTTTTTAAATTACTTTATTGCTGTTCACATAAAATAGAATTTGAAATATTCTTCTTAAGAACTAAACCTTAATTATTATACACTGAAAATTTTTAGTATTCGTCTTTAAACGCATTTTGCCATATCATGGCTTACCAGGAAAGCTATGATCTAATGAAAAAAAGGGATATTGATTCAATAATTGAATAGTAAAAGGCATAAACCATTAGAAGGATGTAGCACACAGCGACATCTAGTATCGATGTCGATAAAGTACAACAACCCTGTAACCTGTAAAGATACAGTTACAAAAGTCTTGCTAGGCGGCGCCAAAACCCATAGCAAATTAATGGAATCAAAGCCAATAAGTTTTTTAACTTTTGTAGGTACTTTTCATTATATACTAAAATTAAAAATACCTATACATGGTATATTTCACAATTTTTAATCAGTTTTCTATGTGTTACACCATTTGAGTTATTGTCAATGGAGTACAAGAAGATACTTATTATACTTTATTTATTTTGCAAATAGGTTTTTAAATAAGCTTATAGGATTTCTTAAATTTTGAGAATATCATCTTTTCTTCTTTATAATAAGTAATCAAAAACTTTTTTATAAGTGTATTATCTAAAATATTATTTTCATTTAAAAATTTTCCCCGTACGGTCGTAAAAACATAAAATATATGACAAAAACGAAATTTGATTATCTAAAGCAGATTAAATTGAACATTTTTTTATACATTTTTTGCCCTAATTCATGCAAAAATATACAGATTTCAAAATAAATCAGTTTAAATAAAGTTTGTCCAATATTGTCAGTGGGTAAAGATCTATTAAAAATATGGATGTGTTGATTTATAGTTGCCCATTTTAAATAATATTAGTGATAATATTTCTGAAACAGTGTAAGACCTAGATACCAGGTCAAGTCGCTTTAATCTGAGAATACTGGCTTTTCTTAAAGGTCATCCGCGATTGAACAGAATCGTTAAAATGGTTTTAGTTTCTGAAAATAGTGTATTGTTTTATTAGGAGTAAAAGCCTTACTTTTATGACGAGTCTATAGGTTTATTTATAATTCTGAAAATATTCTCTGGGCATATTTTTTGGAACTATTAATTTATTTAAACGTAAAATTATATTTTATTTTTCTATAATAAGATTAGAAAAGGGATAGACATAAGCTAGCAATTGAAGCTACCTGCTTATTTAAAGAAACAAACCGAAGACTGCAATTTCAAAAAAGCTAAAGTATTCACCAGGGAATAGAGTATATAGGTAATAGTTTCCCTTCACCGGTACAGTTAAATGAATAATTTTAAAATATATACAGTGTGTCCAAAAAAGTACGCAACATATGTAAAAGTTTTTTATTACCGATTTCTCAGAAAATGTTATTCTAATATAAAAGTTGGTGCATGCCTTGAAACTATAAATGCATATTTCACATTTCACCTGCGACTAATAGTAAGGGAGCAAATGCCATTTTTTCGAAATTGCATTAAGAGTAAAGTACCTTAGTTATTAGAAATACAGCAAAATTTTATATGGAAATGTTATTGCAAATCAAAAACATAGCCCAATTACGAAATTTGAGTTACGTGTCTCAATTTTTATTTTATTTTTTCTAATCTCTAATTTCCCCTAAACGGTACGCCTCTGGTCGATTTTTCGTTTACGCAATTTTAATATATTTATCAAATAACTTAATCGTGGGTTTATAATAAAAATGCATTAAGTAGTTGCAAACTTTTAAAAACTTTTCAATGAACCGGGTCGGTTTAGATATAAGCGTGTTGCACGCCTACTTAAACACATTTTAGCCAACTTCTGTTCGAAACTAAATTATAATAAAATTCAACCCTATTCATAAACTGGAAATAACTACTAATTTATTTGTCATTTTCACCCAGTACGCTAAAGTCCAAAAACCTACATTAAAAAAATGCATATAAAATTAGAGATTAGAAAAAAAAAGAAAAATTGAGACACGTAACTCAAATTTCGTATGTGGGTTATGTTTTTAATTTGCAATAACATTTCCATATAAAATTTTGCTGTATTTCTAATAACTAAGGTACTTTACTCTTAATGCAATTTCGAAAAAATGGCATTTGCTCCCTTACTATTAGCCGCAGATGAAATGTGAAATATGCATTTATAGTTTCAGGGCATGCACCAACTTTTATCAGGAATAACATTTTCTGAGAAATCGGTAATAAAAAACTGTTTGCTGCATACTTTTTTGGACACACTGTATATCTGTTCCACCATAATCATAATAGCCATAACCGTTTTTGTAAAGTTCTATGGTTTTTCTATACTTTTTCAAACTAAGCACCCTGTATAGTTATTGCCACCAAATGATTGTTCTGGAAAAATTAGAAAGGTAAAAACAATAAGAAAGTTGAAGATATTTAGAAATAATATTGTTTTAGCAATTTTGATTGAGATTATCGGCGGCCATCTTGAAAATATATACCCTCTTCCGGCTACCAGAGTTTGATAATTTTTTTTTTTTGATGATCAATACAATTGGTAGAAACAAAAACCGTTTACAAACCTTTTGTTAAAATTTATTTTAGGTTACGAGTACTTTTTTGATAAATTGACCTCACTATAATTTCTAGATATTCATAGTGTTGTCTTTTCTTGCACCATAACAGCTTGATCATGTACAAAATAAAAAGTGTATGGTTCTATTTCCTTTCCGCTACATTGTCTTCTGTTTTTATAGCATCATTGAGGTAAATTAGTCAGAGAATTTTTAATATTGTTGAAAAAATTATTTTGAGAACGTGTTTTGTTTTAAAAATAATTTCTGATGATAAGATTATGCAGTATAATGTTAATTAAAAAATTACGTGTGTGTGTGTCATGTAAAGCTTAAAATTAAGTTGCAAGTTTAAAAACATGCAAACTTGATAGAATAATTGTTATCTGACTTAGCTATCGCGTTATAATTGGTTACTTTCACGAAGTCTTACGAAAACGACACTATTTTTACTATATTTTGGTATTATGGACGGGAAAGTAAATTGAGCACGACACAGTAGGAGGAATGCCCAAACTTTTGAGCGCAATATGGATAATCCACTCGAGTTGTATAATATATTTTTCTACTTCGCAACTTCCGACTTTCATACTAATTTTTTTTTAAAATTATTTAAACCAGGTAATATAACTTGTTTTTTTAGTTGGAAGTTCATTTCGTTGGCAAATCCATGGACCAAATTACACTGTAACATATTTGTCCAACTTACACAACATCACTTTGAATATGTCTATATTTCCCTCATTCGGTCTTTTGCAGAATAACAGACAAGGAGCGATATATTTTTTAATAAAAATGGACAGTTTATTTTTCTAAACCTTTGACTGCTTACATTACAAATCGGAACAAATTTAATTTTTCTAAAAATCTTATAATTTGTTTTATCTAGTTTTATGTTCTTATCTTTCCCACCATTTAAGGAATATTTACTAGTTATTTTTCTATATCTGTTGCATATAATAAAAGGTCGATTGGAATTAGAACCACGTCATCGCAAAAAAACTAACAAAGCAATTAAGTGCAAACGAATATTTTGTATAAGTATACCTACATTTTATAAAATAAATCTGGTAGTAATTATCTAGAAATGAGTAAAAGAGAAAGGGTATTTGTGCACAAAGCTTTGGTGCAAAACAAAACGAAAAACATACCTAACCTTATAACCATTAGTTGAAATAGATTTTTTTTTAAATGTAATAATTTCGTCTGTTTTATCTGCTTTTATGTACTCAACTTCATTTTCCACTATTTAAGGAAGAATTATCAGTTATTTTTCTATATCTGTTGCTTATAATAATATATATTTAAGTTCGATTAGGGTTGGATCTCCGTTCAAAATATATCAGAAAATATCGCGCTGGGCAAATATTTGCATGGTAAAAAACCAACCAAGGTTAGTAAAGAACGTTCATTTTATAGTTAAGTAGTACATTGTATGCATTAAATCTTGTAGTGATTGTCTAGAAATGGGTAAAAAACTGCAGATTTTTGAAATAAGAAAGTGCATCTGTGCTCAAATCTTTAGTTCGGTCAGAAACTAACAACAGTTTGGTAGAAATATATTTTGGTATGAATTTTGTTATACCTTCAATTTTCGCACCATCTCGTGCACTCTTTGGGAAAAAATTGTGTATGCACAGACTCTGGGATAAATGTTTTGATTTAGATTAAAAGAGAACAAATTTCATCTAACAGATTTGAAGTATATTCTTAACCTCACTTCTGTCAAGTATCAGAGAACAACTCGTAAAATTTACGTGTAAATTTGGTTCCTTTACAATTAATTGATCAGTTTCATATCCTAACTAGGGTGGATATGAAATCATATCCGTTTAGTTAACCGGAATAGCCCACTTTTTCAATCACTTTAGTGTAAAGGAAACAGCAAATTTCTATGTGGAAGTAGAAAAACCCTATTTTATAATATGTTAATAACAACAATGGTAACATATTTTATAATATGCGAGTTTTATGTGACTTGCATCCTTGATGTTATTATGACTGGCAGTAAAATTTTAGCATATAATTTTTCTATTGTCCTATCCAACATGACCGTATATCGACCAGAATATTAAATTTCTGTAGTTACATTAACATGTTGCTGTTTTATATTACATTTTAAAAATTCTAAAGAAAATGTACTAAGTATTTGCGATTTCTAGTACAATAAATTATAAATTTTTATTCATCTAGTATAAAACAAAATTTTTTAATTTGAAACTGGCTAATTAAGATCAAAGTCCACATTTCCACATCGACGCAAACAAGTTTTGATTAATAGGCTTTATAAAACTGTGCCATTTTTTACCGGACTGTTTTGGCGTCAGATTATAGACCAATTGAATACAGAAAGATTCTAATTTAAAACGAACAGTTGGTTAGTTTTAATTGGATAAAGCAGTCCATTTCAACTTTGGATAAATGTAAATGCTGTTACCAAGGGTAGTTAGAAACTTCTGCTATAAATTAGAAAGTTTACGAAATTATTTCTCATTAGCATTAACTTTTCTCAATTGGTAACAAAGAAAACAAATTTTTATATGATGATTTAGTTTATAGGAAGAAAAAAAATCGATTTTCAGATGATGATGATGATTTAGTTTAAAGGAGGAAAAAAAATTACTATTAAAAAATACACCAACATTCAAGGGGATCCAAATGTCGCGTATCAAAATGGTAAGCAACTGGAACGTGTTGCTTAGATATTTTGAATTTACGTTTTAATTTATTTAATTTGTTGTGCGCTATTTATTGACTAAAACACCAAAGATTTTTAATAGTTTTATTAAAACGAAGCAAAGCAAAGCAATTGACGATTACATTATGATAAATAACAAACATATCTTAAGAAATAAAAATAATGTTATTAAATCAGTAAATTTAGAGAGTTATCTCTAATTATCTATTTCAAGTAAGTTTAAGAGAAATAATTTCCGCTTTACAGTCAACTCGAGCCAAAAGAGAAAGATACAATTTAAAATTTAAATAAACATTACAAAGACCACTCATTGGTTGGAAACTGTTTTGATTCTGAAATTATGGTTTACATCATTTAGAGAGACTTGAGCTACCAAACGGGCAGAGGTTACCCTTACACTTGAATACTTTAACTACTCCATTGAGTAAGTGTTTCTTTGAGTTTTTTTAATATATTGTTAATCCTACCAAATGGAGACGGGGTGCCTTTTTGCTGTGAAGAGAATTAATTTCCGCTTTACAGTCAACTCGGGCCAAAAGAGAAAGATACAATTTAAAATTTAAATAAACATTACAAAGACCACTCATTGGTTGGAAACTGCTTTGATTCTGAAATTATGGTTTACATCATTTAGAGAGACTTGAGCTACCAAACGGGCAGAAGTTACCCTTACACTTGAATACTTGAACAACTCCATTGAGTAAGTGTTTCTTTGAGTTTTTTTAATATATTGTTAATCCTACCAAATGGAGAAGGGGTGCCTTTTGGCTGTGAAGAGAAATAATTTCCGCTTTACAGTCAACTCGGGCCAAAAGAGAAAGATAAAATTTAAAATTTAAATGAACATTACAAAGACCACTCATTGGTTGGAAACTGTTTTGATTCTGAAATTATGGTTTACATCATTTAGAGAGACTTGAGCTACCAAACGGGCAGAGGTTACCCTTACACTTGAATACTTGAACAACTCCATTGAGTAAGTGTTTCTTTGAGTTTTTTAAATATATTGTTAATCCTACCAAATGGAGAAGGGCTGCCTTTTGGCTGTGAAGAGAAATAATTTCCGCTTTACAGTCAACTCGGGCCAAAAGAGAAAGATAAAATTTAAAATTTAAATGAACATTACAAAGACCACTCATTGGTTGGAAACTGTTTTGATTCTGAAATTATGGTTTACATCATTTAGAGAGACTTGAGCTACCAAACGGGCAGAGGTTACCCTTACACTTGAATACTTGAACAACTCCATTGAGTAAGTGTTTCTTTGAGTTTTTTTAATATATTGTTAATCCTACCAAATGGAGAAGGGGTGCCTTTTGGCTGTGAAGAGAAATAATTTCCGCTTTACAGTCAACTCGGGCCAAAAGAGAAAGATAAAATTTAAAATTTAAATGAACATTACAAAGACCACTCATTGGTTGGAAACTGTTTTGATTCTGAAATTATGGTTTACATCATTTAGAGAGACTTGAGCTACCAAACGGGCAGAGGTTACCCTTACACTTGAATACTTGAACAACTCCATTGAGTAAGTGTTCCTTTGAGTTTTTTTAATATATTGTTAATCCTACCAAATGGAGAAGGGGTGCCTTTTTGCTGTGTCAGGAGGTATTAACATTAGAAGAAAAGCTTCTAAAATGTACTTTTCGAAATGGAACCCTTTTTTCAACCAATTACACGCAGTTATTTTTATAAACATTTGTCTACTGACTCCTCCTACGAAACTAGAAATGTTCTTCTATGTTATAAGAAGAGTGTGTGCAGCGGCAATTATTGTTATTTCACACTAGCAGAGAAAAAGGAAAAGAAAATCAATTTTGATGCAAAAATGGTTAAAAAGACTTTCTCATACATGTGATTGATAGTTGTTTCTAGTTCTTACTAAATTCTACTTCTTTTCTGAATGAACTTCTTATTATATATCTTATGTTCCAAATACAGTAGCTTCAAGATCTATAGTTTTATACAGTAAAAGTAATTCTTCATAAAAGCCTTCGTTCGCAAAAGCTCTGTTAGCATATATGAACATTTGTGTTTGCGGCCCAAATCAATAAAATCTAGGTATGATATTTTAACCTTTTTCAGTTATTTCAGCCATTTTCAATAACAAAATTTTTGTCTGAAGTAAAAATAGGCATGCAGTCCAATGCCGGCCTGGCAAACGACGTTCGGTGTTACAACCGACAGCCGCCGACCCATCGTGCCTTGTCATCCTGTGTCACTTACTTTGGGTATGTAGAGGAATCGGCCGGCCGGCAATTATCTCTCCGGCAAATTACGGCCGGCAATCATCTCTTTGGCAAATTACGGCCGGCCGACTGAACCCGAGTAGGGTAGTCTTAAGGAATACTTATGTTTATATTTTTGCGGTTTGCTTATTTTGCTGGCTTTCAAAATTATTGTTACAAATCTAAAGTAATAATACGTATATGGAACTATTAATCAGCTCAGATAATCCAAACTATTTGTATAATCCAATACATTACTTTGATCTGAATAAATCGTCCATTGTATCCGTAATAACATAAAAAATAAAATAGAAAGAAAAAAGTAAAATTGATTGCCAACGAAGCTTATAATAAACAATTTTTTATGAATTTTTTTTTTTTATTTTTTATATTATACTGAATTTTTCACCCTAATTCATTGCAAAAATATACAGAATTTAAAATAAAATCAATACAGTCTGCATAATGTTAGTATATATGTATGTATAAATAAAAAATAGAAAATATTTAAAATTTTTATTTGGTTACGAGTAATTTTAGTGTTATATAGATAGTTTTCAAGGAACATACTGTTTTATTGATAGCAATTTCAGTAATATTTGAAGTTATTGTTATATTTTTTTCTAACTCCACATGTACAGGGTATCTCAAATTTGATACTCACCATGAGTATCTCGAAAACTATGAGAGATATATTTGGAGCCCAGTAATATCGTAAAAAAAACTTTAAGTTTTATTTTTTATTTTTTGAAATATTCGAAACGAACTAAAATATTGAATTTTTATTTTTCAATAATCTTACTTATTTTAACCGCTACAGAAAAAAAATACAACATTGTTAAAGCAACTTTTTTAGCTTTATACTACCGTGTTTTTAGGATTTAGGTATATCGTTTCGTTTTTGTGGAATTGTTATCAACTTCACAATAAAATGTAGTAGATTTACGTTTATTTTTATTTTTTATTGTTTAAAGTTACTAACATTTTGATTGGTTAATTTTAAGAATTTATCATTACATGTAATAGTATGTTACATAACAAGTGATGAAAGTGATACTTTTCAAACGAGAGAGGAAATTCCCAAGTCAGAATAATCACTTTCACACGAGTAATGTACACTGTTTTTCCTACGACCACAAAGAATTTAAAAAAAAGCCTTTGATTTGTGAAAAAAATATTTCAACACTAGTGTTGAAAAAAAATATCAATACTAGTGTTGAAATTAGCATACTTGGGATTATGTTACACTTAATATCTGGTTTCATAGTTTGTCAATAGGCTCGTTATTTGTAGTTTAACTTTTCCATATTTCATAAATCATAGGAAGAACTAATCCTGGATTAACTTCTAGTTTAACCAGAATGAAAACTTTTTAATTTAATCAAGAAAAGATGCATTAAACATACATTTAAAAAATCCACCCAACAAGAAAGATTTTAATTCAAAATTATTATATAAATTATTTAATGTTTTTATAAAGAGAAGTCAAATACTCCTAATGGGATTTGAACCTGTGACCTTGCGATCTGTAGGCTAGAGCGCTATTATTCTGTACGCTCTCGCTACCGATAAAGATTTGTTGTTTAATACATGGCACTCTCTTCAGCACGATTTGTTCTTTCTAGTAATAGATTTTCCAGTATATTATTAACATTTTTTATTATAATTTCAGATGGCGTATTTTCACACTCTGAATCTGAATCACTCGATAAATACATAATAAGTAAATTAAACACTGTACACTTTCTGCTTTCTAAAATTTGTTATTTTTAATAAATAGGGGTGGTCTGATTATTGTTCAAATTAAATAGTGTGCCTTGTATTTCAACACTAGTGTTAAAATATTTTTTATCAACACGCGTGTGATTTACGGCGCTTTCTAGCTAAATTAACCATGCGCTTTTTTATTTTCCTAGGTGGTTGTAGGAAATATAATTATATATCATCATCATCATCAACCAGCCATCTGCATCCACTGCTGGACATAGGCCTCCCGTAATTGATTCCATGTATGTCTTTCCTGAGCCACGTTCATCCAATTCGTCCTGAATTTTCTGATGTCGTTTTGTTGGTGGCCGTCCTCTACTGCGATATACGTCCTGTCGCGGTCTTCATTCCAGGATTTTTCGAGTCCATCGTCCATCCTTAAATCTTGCCACGTGGCCGGCCCAGTTCCACTTTAGAGTGCATATGCGTTCTATCGCGTCAGCCACCCCTGACATCCTGCGTACTTGGTCGTTTGGTACCCTGTCTCTGAGATAAAGGTTTAGCATTGCTCTTTCCATCCCTCTTTGAGCAATGCGTATTTTGTTAATAGACTGTTTCGTGAGGGTGAGGGTTTCTGCTCCATAGGTGAGTACAGGCAGTACGCACTGGTTGAAAACCTTCCTCTTTAAGCACCTTGGGATGTTTGACTTAAAGATGTATCTTAGTTTACCGAAAGCAGCCCATGTTAAGCCTATCCTGCGTTTTATCTCGCATGTTTGGTTATCCCTTCCAATGCGGATTTCGTGACCAAGATATTTATACGAGTATGACTGCTTTATGGGGATTCCGTTCACTGTTATTTCTTCGCTCACCTGGAGGTTTGTCAGGTACTCGGTCTTGTTGATGTTTATCTTTAACCCTACAGTATTTGATGCATTTTGTAGTTTATGCAGCATATTTCTAGCTTCATCGACGCGGTCTGCAATTATGGCGATGTCATCGGCAAATCTCAAATGGTTCAGTTTTTCGCCATTTATGTTTATGCCCATTTCTTCGAAATCTGTCCTCTTAAACATATACTCCAGGAAAGTCGTGAATAGTTTTGGGGACAGAACATCCCCCTGACGGACTCCTCTTTCGATATGAAAGTCTTGGGTGCTCTCGTGAATTTTTACACGTGCCGTAGCCTTTTCGTATATGTTCTTGATGACCGATATATATCTGTGATCAACTCGACATTCCGCGAGAGCCTGTAGCATTTTACTTTGGCTTATGGTGTCAAATGCCTTTTCGTAGTCCACAAATATCATGATAAGGGGTTTATTGTATTCGATACACTTCTCGATGAGGGTCTTCAAAACTTGTAGGAGGTCGTTAGTGCCATACCTCGTTCGGAAGCCCGCTTGTTCGCAAGGTTGGTAATGGTCTAGTTTGTTGGTAATTCTCTTCGCAATCACCCTCATAATTTATATGTATGTGATAGAAGACTTATAGGTCTGTAGTTTTGTAGCTTTTCCATGTTACCCTTTTTATGGAGAATTATAATGGTTGCTCGATCCCACTGGGAGGGCGTTGTGCTATTTATTAAGCATGCGTTGAAGAGTTTGCATATAGCCTTATGTAAAGTGGTACCACCTTGTTTGATGGCTTCTATTTCGATTTCGTCCTTACCTGTGGTTTTGTTGTTCTTCATCTCCTTTAGCTGCTTGTAGTTCAGTTACTGTTACCTCTGGGAGGTCCTCTGACCCTTGGTTTTGTATTTTAGGTATACTGACTTTTGTTAATCTATTATTAGGGTTACTGTACAGCTCAGCGTAGAACGACTCAACGATGCTTAATATTTCAGTTTTATTGGTTGCATTTTCCAGCTGCTGATATTCTTTCTTCCTTCTGTGAGAGTTCCTCGAAGTGACTTCATGCCTTTGTTATTTTCTATAACCTTGGAGATTTAGGCCGTGTTGTAGTTTCTCCTATCTTTTCGTACTGATTTCGAAATTTCCTTGTTAAGCCTTCTTATCTCGTCGATATTTGCTGAGTATTTATCCGAGAGTTCTCTTCTATCTTTCATTAGTTTTTTCGTATCTGCGCTGAGTTTGTCCATTTTTTGGGGGTTCCTGTAATGGCATTTGGCTTTTGCTATCTTAATGGCAGCGATGATGCTGGTGTTAAGCGTGGTTATATTTACAGCTGGTTCGTTATTTACAAGTGATAATTTGGTGTCTATCTGGTTTTGGTATAGTGCCACGTCGTTTAATGGCCTCCACTTTGTTGTAGTTTTCTTTATTAGCTTTGATCTCTCCTTGCTTAGATTTAGCTCTACAAGTGCGCGAACCATTCGATGGCCAATGCCCATGGAAAATCTGTTTAAAACTGTCACATCCCTCACGATGGTTTTCCTACTTAATATAATGAAATCAATCTCATTTTTGGTATTGCCATCGGGGCTTATCCAGGTCCATTTCTGTTGTGTTTTCTTTTGGAAGAAGGTATTCATGGCGAATAGGTTGTGCTGCATCATGAATTCAACAAGCATTTGGCCCCTCTCGTTTCTTGTTCCATACCCATTGTACCCCATGGCCAACTCAGCATCATCCTCCCTGCCTCCTAGTTTCGCGTTGAAGTCTCCCATCAGCAAGGTATAGTGAGCAGCTATCTCGTGCAAGGCAATTATATATACAATTGTATATTTCGCCGTAGGAATAATATAAACCACTCTTCTCGAAATTTGACCAAAATTAATATAGAATATGTTTGGTTCAAACGTGATGAATTGTAATAAGTATTTTTTAAACTGAAGTAAAAGATTGTTCCTGAATATATTTTCCATATAAATAAGAAAAATAAACCCTTTTAAGATAATAAAGAAAACAATCTAAGGGGTTATTCCATTACCAAAATAAATAGAAACGCGTTTGTGCCCAATCCATAACACTTGGTTTGAAAGCGATTAAATTTCTCAGATAAGTTGGGAATAATAAATAACTTTATTGAGGGTTAAGAGTTATTTTCAATTGTATAAGGAAAAAGGTGTTTTAGGGTAGGCTGTAGTTATTAATAGTATTAAATCTATTATTGGAAAAACATTACTTTTAAACGAATTAACTGAAAAAAAATCTCATAAGGGATAGTATGATATGAAAAAATATTTAACGGTGAAAACATAACTGGGAGACTTTAAGAACTAAATATTTTGATGAACTAAAATATAAAGCATTATGAAATTGATGCATTATATTTAAATTGGTGACTCCTTGGGTATCTTATGTTGGATTGCACAAAGATTTTTAACCAGAATTAACTAACCAGCAAGTTAAACTGAGACATAACTGACATTGACAGGCAATATGAATTCACAATCAAAGGTGCCTGATTAGCAAATTAAAAATTAAGGTAACTGGGCCAGTATGATTCTGAGAAGCTATTTTTGCCAATCAGTGGCGTATTTAGGTAGGGGGAGGGGGGCGCTGCAGAACCCGGGGTCTGAAAGTCTAATTGCAATCTAATGTTTCATCTCACGCTTGAACTCTTAATTTAAATTTTTAATTAATGTATTCTTGGCTTTGATTAAAAAGGTCTTGTAGGAAACATTTAGTTTTTAAACTTTTCCTTCTAAAAGTCCTGTTTTATATAGAGATTAAGATTTCGGACGCATATCGTTTTAGTTATTGATTTATGAAGTTATTTTATAGGAAAACGCGTAAAAAGAATATTATTTAATAGTATTTTTCTATTATATACTTGTCGGCTCAGTTTTCCCATTTTAGAGCTATTTTAAATCAACAAAAATATAACCCAATACAACAAAATATTTTTACAAGAACAAAAAACAATTGGGTATTTATTTTTAAAGGGAAAAATTTTAATTGAAACATTTTTTATGGAAGAAGTGTGTTAATTTATATTTAAAAAATAGTGCGGGAAGAAACGAAAATGCTTTATTATGAATATACAAATCGGTACTTAAAAAGGAGTATTTTAAAACCTAAGCATTTGCACCAAAAACTGCTCTTAGATCTACGCTCCTAAAATACATGATTTTTGAAAAAATTATCAATTTTGGCGTGGTGAGCGATATTTACTTTATTTTTAATCCTGAAAAACCGAGCCTGAAAAACGCTGGTTAGAGTCATACATAATACGTCTTATGTTCAAATTTTGGATTGACATCAATATTCATATTTTTCACAAATATAAAAAAAATGTTTTAATAAAGAACCAGCTAGGAATATCAAGAAAAAGGTAAAAAAAAACATTTACAAAATCAAATTTTAATAATTTAATTTTCAAAATTTGATAGTAGTTAGGTGAATTTTAAACGAACTTTCTGAGTGGCCCCGAAAATGTTTCGCCTGCGGCGCTTTTCCGCGGCCGATACTGTATCTCGTGACTCAAAACTTTGATAATGGCGGTTACCGAGTCTTCCTTTTCTTAGAGCATTATCGAATTAATGCATTATATTTAAATTGGTGACTCCTTGAGTGTGTTATGTTGGGTTGCACAAAGATTTTGAACCAGAATTAACTAACCAACAAGTTTAACTGTGAGATAACTGTCATTGACATGAAATATGAACTCACAATCAGTATGATTTTGAGAAAGATATTTCTGCCAATATCATTTATGTCACAGTCAAACTGCTGGTTAGAATTAATTATTAATATTCTTTGTACAACCCGACGTTAGTGAAATACTTCATAGTTTTTAATCGACCATCTAAATACTTTGGTAAATACACCTAAGATCAAACATTCTCAATCTAAAAGAATCGACCAATTGTCAGGCCCCATCACCAGATCCGAATTTAAACAAACGTGACGTCATTTTATTTTATCCTTTTTTGTAAACAGTGTAATTTGAAATAAAGAAGTATTATTATTAATATTATTATTATTATTATTATTATTATTATTATTATTATTATTATTATTATTATTATTATTATTATTATTATTATTATTATTATTAAACAAACGACGCCGACGCTGTATCTCGGGACTTAAAACTTTGTAATGGCGGTTACTAGGTCTATCGTGTTGGGTTTATTTTAGAATTTGCTAACAGAAATACTTAATAATTACATTTGCAGAAAATACTTAAATGTTCCTTAATTTATTAGATAATCATAAATTCTTTATGCAACCCAACATTAATTTACTACAAACAATTCAAATATAATTTTTAAAGGTTCTGTAAAAATATTAAACAAACCCGAGCTAATGTAAGATTTTTTTTGTTGTTGTTGTAGAGTGAAAATATTGATTCTTTGCGGTAACGTCAAACCTCTTCTTCACTCCTAAATGTAATGAATTATTTTTTCCTTCCGAGGTTCCGTCCATATACCGGATGCACTAAGGCCTGGTTTGGCCCATTGTACAGAAACAGAAACTTTGGAAATATGTCATATAATTAAAACATCAAAAGAAAATAGAACATGTTTTTTAAAATATTTAATATAAGTTTAATAAAGTGTACTATAAAATCGGTTTCTAATGTGTAGTTTTATATTACAACACATTTTTGTTTACGAAAATGCATATTTTCAATAAACTATATTATTAGAATAAATAAAAGCATGAAGTCTTTCTCCACTGGTTTATTAAAGTAATAAAATTAAAATATGTTAGATATTCTACATGTTTCGGGTGAAGTAACACCCATCATTAGGAATAAAATACAAAGAGAAAAAATTGTTATAAGTGAGAGGAACAAAGTTAAATGGTAAATGGTAGTGAACATCGATGGAGCTCTCATCGAGCCATGAAAAATAAAATATTGAGAAATGGGTTAATGATTAAAGATAGGTATGCTTAAGTCTTAACACTGACCATGGGCAACAGGTAACAGTTGTAAGAGGGAGCCCGTTTGGGCAAAGAGAAAAATATAGGGAATATAAGAAAAATGGAGATTCACAGGTCAAGAACTTTCATCCCGAAAACCATGGGGAGAAAGAAAGGTTGTTTATTTAACCTTTTTAGAAAAATTATTTAGAAATTATCTCTTTGTATTTTATTCCTGATGATGGGTGTTACTACACCCGAAACATGTAGAATATCTACCATATTTTAACTTTATTACTTTAATAAACCAGTGGAGAAAGACTTCATGCTTTTATTTATTCCTATAAATTAACTCCACTTTAAGAATGGACTACTTCTTCAAAACTATATTATGTTATTTTTTGTTGTATTATGTATAAATATAGTTTTCGGAAAAGTAAAATTTTTTAAAATTTAGGAGCAGGCATAATTGACTTTGAGCTATTCCCCCTCAAGCCTACAATTTAATTTAAATTTTGTAAGGGCCGTTTTTTTTTGCAGGCGAGTGTATAATATTTTAAAGGTACAAAATCAATTACACCTGCTTACAAATTTTAAGAAAGAAGAAAACTTTACTTGAGATCTTCTAATAGGCCAATCAATGTGAATCACCCTGTTTATATTATGATACTTGTAAACAAATTTAAAAATTCTTAATTTTATCTTTTATTTATCTTTTAAATATTCACCAAATTAAAAAAGAAACGAATCTATAGTTCAAGGAATGGGAAGGGGAAACTGTAGATTCCTTATTTGTTGTAAATGAATTATGCAAGTTTATATTCTACGAATGTAGGATACAAATAAGTATGGTAATATCTGCTAAATTATGCATTTATTATCAACATCATATTCAAATTTTTTATTCATTATAGAAATTTTGCAATTTATAAAACTAGTCATACAAAGAAACCAATTAAAAACATTAAGCTACATCATAGCCCTATCTAAATAAAGTACATAAATTATATAGATCACGCAGATGCTGAAGAATCAGCTTAGCCACTAGGTTTATACAGGGTGATTTCTAAGTTGATACTTTTGTTTTAGCTGTGTGTAGAACAACATTTTCAAATACCTTTTTTCAAAAAACTCAAAAATAAGCTACTTGCATTCATTTATTAGACGACAAATCAAATACGGTCCTGCCAAACTTGCCCGTTGAATAACATTAAGAAAACTTCTGATGTAGGCCCGTAGGGAAATCGTTCTGCGTATAAACTCGAAGCAGCAGCCGCACTTTGACGATACTCACTGTAAATTAGCACCATATCTACTATTACGAAATAAAACACTCGTGGTTTGTAATTTTCACTCGTATAATGTCAACATGACACGTGTTTTGCTGTCACAGCAGCTTTGTCAGATGTGATATTAAAAACAAAATTTCCTTTAATTAATTAATGTGAGTGAAAATTACAAACCACCAGTGTTTTATTTCATAATATTATTATGGATTTTCATCAAGTAAAGGCTAAAACAATTCGACCATATCTACTAGTTCATTGTTTTCGAAGTTTACCATTTTTACGTGTCGCCAATTTAAAATTCACTTGCTTTAGAAAAATACATCGCAGCGCATTTTCAAATAAATCATTGATCACCGACCCGTAAAGGACCCCGCACAAAGCTTATGGAAAATGGCTTACGGCTAATTTTTCTGAATTTTTAGTATTTTTTAGATCTTGACGTCCTGATTAAAAGTGTCCATGGTCGTAATGCAATCCTATGACTAGTTTTTTAGTTATGGCCTTTTAAAGTTGGCAATTTCTTACTTTGAGATTTTATGCATTGTTTGTAGTGTTCACTTGTTTCTTAAAAACTATCAACTTTTTTATATTTTTTTATTGATGGAAAAGTAAGCCTTAAGTTTTCTTTCACTTATATAGAAATAAAATATGTACAGGATATTGAATAACTTATAGGCGGATTAAATAAATACTACTATTAAAAAATTATGAAAATCCAAAAACAAAATTTTACTCATTTTTTGAATTTTGAAAACAAATGGCTAGATTTTGTTCATATTTTAATATCTTATAGTACCAAGCTGTGAATGAAAAAAAAATGGATGTAGGTTGACGTAGAATATATTGCCGGGTATTTTATTTTTCAAAGAAAAATTTAAAATTCACCTGAATACGTAATTAACGACTTTTAATTGATTCATTTAATTATTGTGCCAATCTGGGCAATCTGTAACAATTTTTTTTTACAATAATTATTCTCTAACACATTCTTATCTAAGATATACAGGGTGAACCAGTTACAATGATTTACACAAGTGAACATTTTTAAATATAGGAAAATTAAAAAATGTTTTTTTTTATCAAATGACACAATATTATTGGTAAATTAAAAAATATTATTGTTTGTAAAATACCTTGGCTCTTATACATGATACGTTCAGATTATCTTAGAGTCATATCAAAATGTTTTTTTTTTTATAATTTATATATTTTATTTTCCTATATTTAAAAATTTTCACTTGTGTAAATCATTGTAACTGATTCACCCTGTATATCTTAGATAAGAATGTGTTAGAATTTAGAGAATAATTATTGTAAAAAAAATTGGTATGATTGCCCAGATTGGCATAATAATTAAATGAATCAATTAAAAATCGTTTATTACGTGTTCAGGTGAATTTACAATTTTTTTTTTGAAAAATAAAATACCCGCAATATATTCTATATATAGGTTGATATCCATTTTTTTTATCCACAGCTTGGTACGACAAGATATTAAAATATGAACAAAATCTAGCCGTTTGTTTTCAAAATTCAAATAATGAGTAAATTTTTTTTTTGGATTTTCATAATTTTTTAATAGTAGTATTTACTTAATACGCCTATAAATTATTCAACATCCTGTACATATTTAGATTCTATATAAGTGAAAGAAAACCCAAGGCCTACTATTCCATCAATAAGAAAATATAAAAAGTTGATAGTTTTTAAGAAACAAGTGAAAACTCCAGACAATGCATAAAATCTCAAAGTAAGAAATTGCCAACTTTAAAAGGCCATAACTCAAAAACTAGGCATAGGATTGGATTATGGCCAGGGATACTTTTAATCAGGACGTCAAGATCTAGAAAATACTAAAAATTCAGAAAAATTAGCCGAAAGCCATTTCCCATAAACTTTGTGCGCGGTCCTTACATGACTAATAAGAAATAACACAAACAACAGAAAGTATTGCAGGCTACGTTTTGATGACCAGGCCCGCACTTAGATTTTTTACTTCTGTATCTCGCCTATTTTTAAGTTTTTTGAAAAGAGGTATTTGAAAATGTTGCTTATTTTAATGTCTTCTATACACAGCTAAAAAAGAAGTATCAACTTAAAAATCACTCTGTATATTTTTTAAATATTTTATTAAAAATCAATTTTTTTTTCTCGACCTGTTTTCTCAGCCAGAACTACCATAACTCTGTAGATATCGTAAAATGCAGCATAATTTCAGGTTTATAAAATTTATCACAAAAACAAACTTTGTATCATCATTATCATCAAACACTATAATTAATTTTCCGCCACCGGAAATCCTTTCGGAAACATTTTAGTTTATTGGCAGATTTGCTCAATTACATACGGTCGCCACTTTAAATTCATTTATCGGAAATTTAGCCGGACCTATTATTTTGCCCGATTCAAACTGAACAGCCAGCGCGTCTCGATCAGTTGCGTAAATTTTAATTATTATACATGGTAGCTTTCTGCCTGCAGCTTTGCCCGCGGTTACACAATGAAAAATATTTTTACATTAAGCGAAAATTGATATTGCCTGGAAACCTATACAACGGGAATTAACATATTGTTTTTCCTATTACAGAATTTTTACAGATTGATACATAAAAACCATAAACTAGGTAAACCTAGATATCCAACCTTTAGGGCTACATTCAGACGCCGGATCCAGGGGAGGCAGTCCCCCCCCCCTTTTCCCCCTAAGCCTCACAATATAGGTGTTTTTTACTTTGAGCCTTGAAAATTGTAGAGCGTGTGAAGGGTTAGCATTTTTATTAGAAGTCACTTAGGGGATCAAATGGTTCCCATTATGTCCCAACAGTTCATGTTTATTGGTATTTGCCCCCCCCTCCCCCCTTGTTCACTAGATTTGGAAGGAGAGAGATTTCAGCAAGCCAGGAACCTGTTCTTCTATAGAAGTCACTTTGGAAAGGTGAATAGATTTAAGCACGCCAGACACTTTTTTTTAGAATTCACTTTGGGAGGGGAGAGAGATTCCAGTACGCCAAGGACTTTATTTTAGATGTCACTTTTGGAAGGCGCAGAGACTTTAGCACACCAATGAACTTCTTATAGAAGTCGCTTTAGACCGCGTACTTTATCTCGCTTCCCCTGAAAAACGGGAATGCAGGGATAGACTTATCTATTGCCTAGCTAAAATTGAAAAACATTTTAAACATCGAATAAAGCAGCTTATAATTTTAGAGATGGCGCGCGCAATATATTCTATTTGAGACCCCTTGCGTTATATTTAATTTTTTGCATCTCGTTTATCTTATCCGCTTTAGTAACCAAATATTTAATAAATAATAACAAATTTAAAATATTATTTTTACATAAAATAGATTATAAAACTTCGTATAATAGTTCTATAAAACCAGAATTAATCCAAGAATAAAGTGAGGGGCATCAAAGATCCTTTAAAACAAGGTTACTTACTGAGGTTTTCCAGCTTGGGTCGACCCGTCACTAAAATAAATAAGTTAGTCCAATTAATTTCCATACATATTTCATTTGTCGTGCTTTCCATATAAATTTTGTGCTTAATTACAAGAGTTGATCCCTATATTTAACAGCTGAAATGTAAAGTAAATCTGAGTAAATTTATATTTTAATATTTAATGAAATCTGTTCCACTTTCTGTTTTTTGCTCAATGATACTTTGAGGGTTTATTTCGGCATGCAAAATTAATATCATTTTAGGTGTCGGTTTTGTCATATAATTTTTTACAAATTTGAAAACCATAAATAAGCAAGGCGGAGTCAAGCATATTCTCTAAGAAAAGTGTTTCATCCTATGTTACGAAATCTATATTATAATGTATATAAAATAACCATTCTGACTGCAGCAATATTTTGTGATATTTTTAAAGGTTTTTTGGGGCAAAGGCCTGTCGACATATTAAGCACCGGTTCCCGCAGATCACCGAAGTTAAGTAGTGTCGAGCGCGGTTAGTACTTGGGCGGGTGACCGCTTGGGAACACGGCGTGCTCTTGCCTCAGGGAAGAGTGTAAAATGAATCGACACCTAGCCATCCTATTCACGCCGGACAGGCCGGATGAGATCGGATATCTCGTAGGATGAAGGTGCCGTTTCACACTCCCCAGTCGGTAGATCACATTTGTGGTCGATGACCGGTTCAAGATGGCCTACGTAGTCGGCGAACCGTAAAAAAAAAAAATAAAGGTTTTTTAAAAATTAACTTGAAGAAATAGTCCATACTTAAAGTCCATATGAATACCTCCGTCTGGTGATCATATTCTACTTCTTAAAATATAAGTTTTATTAACATTTATCTTCTTCACACTTATACATACCTACTTCATTTCCATAGTTTTTAATATGCCGAGCCTAGAGTATTTTTCAAAACTAATTATTAAATTTCCAAGGATAACTAGTACATACACGTGGTTCGGATTCCACGTTAAGCTGTAGGTCCCGTCTGGCTGACATTACCCAGACGATAGGGGATACAATGGGGCTCATATATGCCTAAGTATATTGGCTCTTCCGCCAACCCCACCAAAAATAAAATAAAAATAAAAAAATAATATTTCTTATTAGAAAATATCGTAATATTTAATAAACATTTTCACAAATTATTTTAAAAATATTATAAATATTACAAACTATCATAATAATTTATACTACAAGAAATAATACCTTTCTGTCACTAAATGAAATATAATAATTTTATGTTAAAATACATATTATTATATTTCTTACACGTTGTATTATAAATTTCCCTTCGTCCTGAACTGAGAGTACCCTCGCGAATTAGCTGTAAGACTTTGGCAGAGTCGTTAGCTAGTGTACTGTGAGCCCTGAACCTGCAGGAGAGGCTTTAAGTGCCACACTCTAAAATGGCACGAGAAAGTCAGATGGAACCTTAAATTTTCCTATTTAAATTTACATATAAAAAAGGGCCTTAATGAGCCAGCCACTCTTGCTGTCTATCTACTGATGCTTTATTTGTAAAATTATGGATGATTATTAAGATTATTAGGCCGCGTCGCTGGAACCAAATTGAAACGAGAACAAACGACGCAAAACTAATAATATCTTTGGCCAATACCGCGTTCTGTCTGTTTAGTTTATTTATTTAATACACTATTTAAATATTTGTTGACTTTGTGATTAAACAAATAAATTGCAATGTCGAAATGTTTATTAACATGTATGCTTATGTTGTTAAAATTTGTTGTTTGTTGTGATGTTGGCAAATACGGAAATATTTTAAATTGAGATTCTAAGCATTTTTAAGAATTATGTACATTTATTACCATATTATATCACGGATCACTTACGTCTTTTACTTGATATTTAAAATGACATTAGTCGTTTTTTATCACTATTTTTTTAGAATTTCACCAGTGACAGTAACGTCCAGCCATAATACCAAAAAAAAAATTGTAAATTTTCTCGTTAAAATCATACCTACTAGAAAAGCAAAAACACAATTACTTAATACTTTGAATTTCAACATTTGAAAAAAGCGGAATAGATAGGCGCACTATAAATCATTCGCTACGTAAGAACCGACGCATGACTTCGGAGCGCGCCGTCTTTTATTGCGTAAAATAATACAATATCTTGTGTCTGAAGTCGATCGAACACGGAGACAAACATTAGTTGGTATCCAAAAACGGTTGCCACATTTTTGCACGGATCCGTCGTTCTATTAATATTGAAATTCAAAGCTTAATATCTCAAAGATAAACTCATATGAACAGAATACAGATTCATTTTTATAAATTGTTTACATTTTTCAGCGCCTATCTAGATCGAATAAACAAGCATATACACACAAAACTCGAACAAATTTTCCATGGTAATTTTCCTTTTTTATCCTGTGGAATATTAATATGTACATTTAATTTTAATAGGCACTGTTGCTATTAATATCGATTGAAGTAACACGGATGTATCCGGGTTCAATTACATTATAAACATGTAATCAACGTAATGGCCGGTCTGCCAAGTAAATAAAGTTAAGCAAATGGAAATGTTTACTTAGTTTGACATTAATATTTTGGATTAAGTTGCATTTAAATTGGTTATAGAAGATAAACTCAATCAAAATAATTATTCGTTTTCATATACAGGGTGTCCTTGAAATGACTGTAGAACGCTTGACCACAAATTCCTTAACCAAAAATAAGACGATCTAGGCAAACTTATATACATATAATAAAATAAATTATTTCCAGGATTTTCTCATGGCCACTTTAGTTATCATTTTTTTCCATGAATTTCTATGACTAGTAGTTTCCGAGATATGACCGCTCGTCGACCTTAATAAATCACCCTGTATATCTAAAAATTACTACATTTAAATATTAATAAAAGAGTGTAGAAAGAAGGAACAAAATTCTGCGATACCTACAATCTGCGTTCTTTAACAAAGAAAAATAGAATAAATTACCTATGCTGTAAATCTAATGCGAGTATATCCAATTTCTATAAGAAATATTGGCTATTATTTCCAATAATGCAGACACGAAGTAAATTATTATGTTCCAAACGGATCGCGTATGGCGTATGGTAATGAAAGATTGCCGATCGTCAATATAAAGTAGCTCAATAACAGCGCAAAGTGCACCGTATTTATCATGTTAACGTAAAATTTAATCAAAATGGAAATTGAAGTGAATGGGTAATATTGTTATTACGGAATAAATGCTAATAAAAGAGTCTAAAGCTTAAATGCCGGAGTGTTCAAAACTTCTGACGTTCCTAATTAAAAAGTGCACTTTTGTCTACGTTATATTCTTATACTAAAGGATTCCAGACCAACACGGTACGGCGTTAGCAGTGACGGTGGCCATCTAGCGGCACTCTTAAAAATGACTTGGTATTTGGTACTAATTTTTATTTGTTCTCTTGTTTACGTTACCAAAAATAACTATTTTTGGTTAGGAAAACAAAAAAGATTTTTTTCTTGGTTTCATTTACCAAAAAATAATGCCAGAAATAAAACATTTTAAAACTTTTACTCTGTATATATCCTTTTTAAATGTTACATCAAGGTTCCTACAAACTTGTATTTATCAATTAAACTTGTTGTAATAACACATTATAAATAGTTCCTATCATTTTGTTAATTTTGATTAAGATATATTCTTAGTTACCAGAACTAACTTTTCTTTTAAAGTAATATTATTCTTCATATGTACAACTAACGGCATCGCTGTACTCACTTTACAACAGAGACTTGACGGTGGGTGACATCATTCTAGCCAGGAGTTATCTTATGTCAGGGTGCTTGTGCTATTCCGTGTTCATTTCTTCGTGCTTTCAAGGCAAGAATCGGCCATTCTCATGTTGATTTCCTGATTATTGCATGCTTGGCTGTGACAATATTTGATGTAATTTATTTGTGTTTATTGTCTTTCTTGTGTACGTTCTTATTGGCAGAAGGAAGTTAATCATAAGTAAGAAAACATTTTATTTTTTATCATTGAAGTTTTACATTAGAAGTTTAAATAAGCTTTGGTGATGGCAAGGTGACCAGATGAGAAATAACTTAAAAATATTTTTTTTTGTTTTATATTTTGTTTTATGTTCCATTTCTATAAAAGAACGTCATATTGATGACTTTTTAATCTAACCAAGTACAACAAATTTCATATAGCTTATATTTTAAATAGAAAGTCCAGGTGATATTTTTTGTGTTTTTTAATAACTGCAGTTGCAAATAAGACATTTTAAATAACAACAATTCAGTTCTATAAGCAATTGAACCACCCAAAAGGTTGATTAAAATAAGTTAAAAAGCTAGTGTTTCTGTTTTGTATTGCATAAGTATGTATTAAAAAAAACATGAGAGAACAAGGACATTGGAAATAATTTTTTAAAAGAAACCGTAATATCCCTGATAATTTATTTCAATTAGTTTACGCACACCTAATAGAGTAGTAATACCAAGGCATTTTTTTTATTGAAATGGGGACTCTAGGAAGAAATATTTTTCGTTACTAAGTATAAATTACTTACACAGGCGTAGTGCGATTTCTAATGTTCTGTGAATATAACTTGCAAAACTATGTCGATACTACAGTCAAAGTCAACGCAACAATCGACCTGGTAACACAAAACACTTGGCTGATGTGCCGGTGAGCGGCAAACACAGTGCTAGCAGCATAAATAAATAAAACGTTGTCACAAAAATGTGATATTTGCTTTTCCATTGCCAACTTACCCATTCAGCTTATTTTAAGAACGACCGAAGTATTCCATAATTATTTTTTTTTTTTTTTTTTTTTTATGATAAAACACCTGCACTGTAGGAAAAATCCTTTAAGGCGCTCTGGGAGCGGTGCGAGTGCGAAAAAAGCGATTAACGTTGGTCTTGAAACGTTGAAGATTGTATTCATTGGGAAACACGACTTCAGGAAGATCGTTCCACAAAGATGACGTTCTCCTGACCTGTCTTCGATGCTCCAGGCTATCGAGGGTCTTGGTCAGCTCGGGGTCGCCGATCAGACGAACGGCTCTCCTTTGAATGGAATCCAGTAGCCGAAGGGTGTGCTTGGGTGCAGAGCTCCAGACATGAGAGCAATATTCTAATGATGGTCGAATCTGGGCTTTGTAGAGTGTCAAAAGTTGATGAGGTGTGTACAACCTTTTGGTGCAGAAAAGTACACCAAGTTTCTGTGCAGCTGTCTTGGCAATTGCGGCAACGTGATCATGCCAAGACATATTACCTCCCAGATTGACCCCTAGCAAATTAATAGACGGTGCCAGGGGAATTGCGTGTCCTGCCATGACTATATCCGGTTCTGCAATGTTAACCTTTTTGGAGAAGACTGCTGCTGGGTTTTCTTAGCATTAAATTCGACTTGGTTACTGTCACCCCAAGCCAAAATTTCTTCCAGGTCATTGTTGAGGCGCAAAACTTCATGCTGCCTGCGAAGATGTGCGTCGGCAGCGGATGTTTGGGGAGTCAAGGTAAAAGATGAGACAAGTGTGCTGTCATCAGCAAAGCTATAAATTGGATTTTGGGTTTTTACTAGAAGGTCGTTAATATACAGTAAAAAGAGGGTAGGCGACAATATGGACCCTTGAGGAACACCGGCATTGATGGTGAAGGTGTCTGAGAGAAACCCGTCAATCGCCACTTGCAGAGAACGGTTCTTAAGGAAGCTGGTTAACCATAAACAAAATCCATTAGGCATACCGTAGGATCGCAATTTACTTAGAAGCCCATCGTGCCAAACACGATCAAAAGCCCTAGACATGTCCAGTGCAACAGCCCGGGATTCTCCATGATGTTCGATGGTGTTGCTCCAAAGATGGGTGACATATGCCAGGAGGTCACCTGTTGATCTGGACTTACGAAAACCGTATTGATGGTCGCTGATAATGTTAAGCCCTTCCAGATACTTTAGGAGTTGTTGGTTAATAGCTTTCTCCATTACTTTTGAAATTACTGAAAGCAATGCGACGGGTCGGTAGTTGCTTGGCAGGGTCTTTTTACCTTTCTTTGGAATAGGCTGGACACGCGCCGACTTCCAGCAGGATGGAAATATTTCTTTTTTGTAGGATAAGTTGAAAAGTCTACAAAATACTGGTGTAAGTTCATCGGCGCATGTCTTGAGAACAATGATAGGAATTTCGTCTGGACCAGAAGCTTTATTGACGTCGAGTCCTTTAAGAATCCGTTTAACAAGACGCTGACGGAACACGATTTCAGACATTTGCGATTGAACTGAGGGAATGTTGGGTGGTGATTTTCCCTGAAAGTCTACAGTGGAATGCGAGGAAAACAGTTCAGCAAGTAGGTTTGCTTTATCCCTGGCTGTGGTTGCTATTGTGCCGTCGGAACGTGTTAGAGGTGGAATAGTTGACTTTGTAAAGTTTTGGCTGACGGCCTTAGCGACTGACCAAAAGGACCTTGATCCGTTAGGACTGGCAAGAAGTTTATTTTTGATTCTCTCGTTATGAGCTTCTTTGCTTTGGTCTATCATTTGCTTACATTGGTTTCGGGTGGTAACAAAGATGGCGCGATTTTCAGGAATAGGGTTTTTACGCCACTGTCGGTAAGCCAGGTTTTTAGATCTGACAGCACGCTCGCAATTCTTGCTAAACCAGGGCTTGCCGTTGGAAGGTCGCTTTTTAGAGAAAGGAATAAAGGCCTCCATGCCAGTTAGAATGACGTCGGAGACCTCCTTTGCACAGACAGATGGATCATCCGAAGAAAAGCATACGCTTAGCCACGGAAAGTTGCGAAAATGGTCCTCTAGGTCTTCCCACTTAGCTGATGTATAGTGCCAAATCTTACGGGGTTTAGGATGTTGTTGTATGCGCGTGCTTTGCTTATAGAATCCTACTCTCATTCTCCACCAAGAAAGATGGAATATATTAACTTCAGTAATTATTATAACAGATTTCGGACAATTTATACCATGCAAGCAAAAATTATTAGCATCAAAGAGGGCTTGGTTTAAATCACAATAATATGGGAATAATGGTTACTGACACCCAACAGGTATTAAACTCTACAGCTAAGCATTACTTCCTTAGATGAAAAGCCTTCTTTGATGCAAATAATTGTTGCTTACATGGTATAAGAGATATAGGCTACTATTACCACTAAATTGCAGCCTTAGTAAATTATTGTTATTATTAGACAACTTAGAATGGATCACATATAAACTAAGGCTGAAATTGTGAATAATAACAAAAAGTTTTGGAATAATGTTTCATTTAAAAAAAGATCACAAGCTTCCATACTGTTCATTACGAAGACAAGGTCGCTAAGACCGGACCAGATGTTTGTAATGCTTTATCCAATTTTTTTCGCAGCGTGTACGTTCCGAACTCATCTCCATCCACACACATTTTTCCACAGTTCACTTTTAATTATGGCATAAATGATAATGTAATTTCGGATTTAATTAATCAGTTAGAACTTAAGAAGGGACCAGGACCTGACGGGATATCACCCATTTTTATAAAATCGTGTAAGGATAACCTAGTCAAACCATTGCGTTACCTGTTTGAGTCCTCATTAAGGACTGGTATTTTCCCAGACAAATGGAAGACTTCCAATATTATTCCTATATTTAAGGAGGGTCAAAAGGATGACGTCACTAACTACAGACCAATAAGTAAAATAAGCATATTTGCCAAAATGCTGGAGAACATTATTTATAAAGATATCTTACACACAGTTAAGCATGTTATTATCGATCAACAACATGGGTTTTTTCCCGGCAGGTCCTTGGAAACTAATTTAATGTGCTATTCTCAGATGGTACGCTGTGAGATCGACCGTGGAGTTCAGGTGGACTCCGTATACACTGATTTCAGCAAGGCCTTCGACAAGATCAGCCATGAACGACTGGTGGAGCGACTCGCTGAGGTTGGTGTGTGCCGTGGCCTGCTCAGGTGGGTCTGGTTCTATATCTCGAGTCGTTCTCAGATTGTGACCGTCAATGGATTTCAGTCTGATGCTTTGTCGGCTACATCAGGGGTTCCTCAGGGGAGTCATCTGGGTCCTTTATTTTTTATAATCTACATTAACGACATCAAAGAATGTTTTCACCACACAAAATTTCTAGTCTATGCTGATGACTTAAAAATGAATCGGTCTATATAAGAAACCTGGATGACTGCCTAAAAATACAGCTGGACCTGAATCGTCTGGTAGATTATTGCAATAACAATAGCTTGTATTTAAACATAAAAAATTGCTGTTCTATAACGTTTACTAAAAACAATAATATCATTGAGTGCTCATGCAACATTAAAAACTCTACACTTAAAAGGGTAAATCAAATAAGAGTCCTGGGTGTCATCTTGGACTCCAAATGGTTGTTTCAAGCTCATTTCAATAAAATCATACAAAATGTTAGGCTTTATTAACAGAACCTGCAAATACTTTCAAAACCCCCAAACGATGATCTCACTTTACTATGCTTTCGTTCATAGTAAACTTTCTTTTGCTTCCGTCATCTGGAATCCCAAATATGTCACATGCATAAACAGACTAGAATCTGTACAAAACAAATTTCTAAAAAATATTGCTTTTAAAGCCCACTGTATAGTGGAAACGTCGAGAATAAACTATAAAATAATCGCTTCATCCGACCGAAGACTGATACTGATACTGATATGACATTTCTTAACAAAATAATAAATTCCGGTCTGAATGTTCCTGAACTTCTATCAGAAGTTAATTTCAATATTCCTTGTAGAGAACTGAGAAATTCAGCTTTATTTAATTTACCCTATATGAGAACTAACCTAGGATTAAACACACCATTAGTTAGACTTCAGCATACTTTTATTACGTACAGTAACTTGTTTGATATATTTCATACTTCTTTTACTTTTAAAAAAAGTGTAAAAAGGCATTTTATACAATTAGCTTTTGAATAACTTTCATTTTGATGTATAATCAATTTTAAATTTTAAATTTAAAATTTTTAATTAAGTAAAACCACATTAGCTGTATTATAAAATTGTAATATAGTGGATGCTTCTTTGGAACTCCTAGTTCTGTTCGCATCCTAAATAGGTAAATAAATAAACCATTGCCTTTTGTTAACAATTAAAGTAGCTTAATAATGGTAATGACTCGGCCATATTTATATTGTCGACGTAAATTTCAATCAAAATGGAAGTTTGCTTAAATAGACTCGGAAGTGTAAATAAACAATGGCGATATTGGAATTGTATTTTGTAATAGGTTAAGCTAAAACCTTTGTATTTGAACCATATGCTTATCCATTTTTACAAATCGTAATTAAAAATGCAAAACAAAAAGATTTACTCATTGAAATGTAATATTGCCCAAAATTCTTGTGAAAATATCTTATGATGCCATGCAAACCCCTATTTTTAAAAGAAATATTCTATATTGAATGTTGTTCACCGCGCGTCACTGTTCCGTAAGTAAGCTGCATCCCAATTTAATAAAAGCAAACCAACATCGCAATGATAAAGAGTTCACAAAAAATTTTGGTCGCAGCAGTTTGGGGGATTCTTATGCTGCTTGTACTTACCCGCCCGCTGCGACGCTTTGCTGTTTTAATCCAAGGAATATCAAACATTCGCGCTAAGATTTCAGATACATTTATTAAAGTTTTTGTTTTTATTAGTGGGTGGTGTTATGGAATCCAGTGGCGGCTCAACTTAAGGAGATACTAAATTATTAAAATACAAAAAAAAATCTATTGATGTCATGTGTATTGTATAAATATAAAGTATCTCAGTCACCTTGCTTGCAATAGTCAATTGAATAAGTTAACGAAAAAAATGTTCTAATCATCGGACCTCACACTATAATCCGAGAATATCTCGTGTCGATTCGTCTCCAGTATTTACAATAATAAGGTCACGAACGGTAATTTCAGATGTAATTAGTATTACCTATTATATATTATTAACTATTTAATATTTAACTTATTTATTGGCAGTGCTCTAAAGAGGGTTGATTGCATAAGACCAGTAATATTTAGTGATTTGAATACCAGGAAAAAATGGGGATTTTGTTACTGAAGTCTCTTTCAACATATTTCCTCGGAGAAAAAATTCGTAATTAAAAAATTACAAATTTCTTGCGTCCAAAGCCCAATATTTGATAGAACATTTTGACTTTTTGTTGAATTGTTAAGAAAACTAAAACACCAGCCTACATAGTGCACAAAAAAATCCTTAACAAAAACGCTATCTATTTAACGATTCCGAAAAATTTTTCAATTAATTCTCAAGAGAAATCAAAATAGAAACTTGTTAAATGTTTCGCTACTATTAAATGAATGCCTGGGGCCACTTTGTTAGTAAATAATTGAGCTCCGTAATAAGGATTTTGATTAAGCGTGTTTGTGGTTAAAGCTGACATAGACAGCGTTACAGTTTGTATTATCTACCTATGATTATGACAAAATTCAAACAAAAAAAGTCGGGGATAAAAATAGTTACATACATAAGGTGCATGGCCGTTTTGTAGTAGTATAGTTTAAGTTTTACGAAAATCTCTAATCATCTCATATGTATAAAATGGCGCTTTAGAATTTTAAAAATATATTGTCAAGACCTAATAACTATATACTGACTTCCTTTCTATTCATCCGATAAATCCTTGGACCTGTTTCATATGGCTTATCAGTAATGCTAGGATCCGATGAAAAAAGAAAAGTGTTGTACTCCTAGACTTATTGAAAAACATAAAAGATTAGGAAGATCTGAACACGTAAATCATCAATTAATTTAAAAGAAACCAATGAAGACTAAAGAAGAAGTTGTTCATTTCGTAAGATTCAGGTTTAGTTTACAAAATGCATTAAAACTAATATTCTGAAATAGTGCACATGCGATAATTTATGATTTATTTCAAATAAGATCCTATTGCTCATGTGCTTTACTCGTAACTCGGCCTATAACAATATAGGACGGAAATATGTCTTTCCGTTTGTATCTTGGGTGCCACTCCTTGGATTAATGTGGTTATAGAGCCCACGTGCAGCGGGAACTTGTTACAGTGTATGAAAACTAAACCAGGCATTCAACTACGCAATATACCGGGTGAGTCAACGATTGCGCGGAGCAATTTTATGGCTTGAAGATAAAATTTGTCGACAATAAGCTTTTGTGTTAAGGTATGGTTGGATATCAGGCACATTTTAAAAATATTTTGAATTATACAGGGTGCGCCCAAAAAGTAGGGTGTCAAAAAGGTACATTTTTTTAAATGGAACACCCTATATATTGTATTATTTTCTGATTCCTCACAAAGTTCTACGCTTATTTCGTAAATGTGAAATGTCTAGAGTCAATAGTTTTTGAGATATTGACGTTTAAAATATGGAATTTTCAGACTTTGACAGGCTGTTGGAACGGTTCATCTTAGAGAAAAATGGTTTTCACCTCCCTGTCTTAATTTTTTATTCTCTATCCAAAAGTTACTACTTCCGGTTTAACATGTTAAACCGTTAAAACAGGTTTTTTGGTTTAACATGGTAAACCGGAAGTTGGTTTCTTTGGATAGTGAATAAAAAACTAAGATAGGGAGGTGAAAATCATTTTTCTCTAAGATGAACCGTTCCAATGCTACAGCCTGTCAAAGTCTGAAAATGCCATATTTTAACCGTCAATATCTCAAAAACTATTGAGTTTAGACATATGACATTTACAAAATAAACGTAGAATTTTGTGAGAAATCAGAAAATAATACAATATATAGGGTGTCCCATTTAAAAAAATGTACCTTTTTGACACCTTACTTTTTGGGCGCACCCTGTATTATTCAAAATATTTTTAAAATTGGCCTGATATCCAACCATACCTTAACATAAAAGTTTATCGACGACAAATTTTATCTTCAAGGCATAAAATTACTCCGCGCAATCGTTGACTCATCCGGTACAATCAGCTATTATTGCTCCTATTGAGTGTCCTAAAAAACTTTTTAGTTGGAAAATAAAACAATGAATTTCAAAATCTTTTTGTATTGCCAAGCAAATGGTCATAACATAATATAACTTCGGCAGACCTATTAAACTCCGATAACCTACCTGAGTGAGACAAACCTAACTAATACTGACGGTACTAAAGATAGACCTTTTTTGGTATAACTAATTTTTATTAAAAGGGTTAAAGTAGCACCTGCATATTCCCAAACTAATCGAATTTCCAGTCATTAGATAAAATGCTAACCTATCAAGGCAACATACTTGGAAAACAACAAAATATTGCTGGATGTTGCATCCGACAGGTTCAAGTAGAACAAGAATATGCAATTTCTTTTTTATATGTACTTGGCAGTTTCTGAACTTTGGCTTCCTTTTCTTGTTATATCGATTCATTCAATAATAACGATATCGTCTATACAATCCATTTCCATTTTGATTACATTTTACGTCTTCAGCATGATAAATAGGTATATTGCATTTTAGCTATTATCGAGGACTTTATGTTGACAAACGGCTACCTTTCATTACCATACGCCATACACAATCCATTTTGAACATTATTAACATAACCTATTCTTCGTTATGCACTATGAATACTTTTGACTGGTAGATATTTGATGTTGGAACTTCGATGTGAACCTTTTTTTTTCACGATATGGACGTCAGTCACATTTATTTTATAAAGTTCGTAACTTCGACATAGACTTGATACATCCATTATAAGTGCAGCCCTTATAGGTAGTTTATGGTCAGATGTATATTCTTCAAAAATTTGTTAATGTTCACACAAAAAAAATTGCTTGACTTTTTAGATCTATATCCTAGATTTTGTTATTTTAAAACAGACAATGACTTCGAAAATATGGATATATTCACTTTATCTTTTTTACTTAAAGTAGTACGCAATATTGAATAAATGGACCAAAGGGTTGACGACTTGTTTTGGTTATTCCGCTAAACTATGCCGGCACAATAGTTTCAGACATTATAACTTTCTGAACACCTCTTTGCGAGCACCAACTCTTGGAAACATCATAAACTTTATCGTACCTTGCACGGCTCTTCTTAGGTAACAAATCTTTTTCCAAACATTCCGCGGCCTTTCTCAATTAAGGAGAAAAATGATTTCTTCTAAATCGCTCATTGTCTTCAAAAACACTTTTTTGATGACAATCTATTAAAAATGCAACTAATTTAAGTTTGTATTCTTGGCTTGTTTGGTATAGAAAAAATAACTAGAGAACTCGTTTTTCGACAATTGACATCCAGATACAAGATATTTTGGCCAGTTGCCAGTGTATGACATGTAAAAATATATACAGAATAAATAAAGATATTTTGAAATTAAATGAATATGTTATCGGACAGCTGATCAGGACCTTCAAAATTTCCCCAGATTTTGGCAGATTATTTGTAGTTAATGTTAAATTAAACAAATCTGATTTCGTTGTAATTTTAAAAGATTTTAAAATCAGCAGTTAATTGCGATGTATAAAACTAATTACCTGAATTTACTCCAAAATACTGCCTCAAGTGAAAATTTAAAGCTTTATCTAAAAGCAGAAGTAAAACCTCTAATTTTAATTATCTGTTTAATTAGGTTTTACTTCTGAACTTTAGGTTTATTTCTTAATTTAACGATTTCTTGTTTACTGCTATGTTATGTATTTCACAAAGTTGCAATACTTAGGTTAGGCAGGTTTAATTAGTCCCTATAAATTAGCGTCAAAATTAGACCGACGCCATAGATTGATCGGCATCGCGACGTCATAATAATATTGAAAGCATATTGTTTGAACAGTTTATTAAATTCTAAGCAATATTTAATCCTTGCTTAGATATGATCTATCCACTAGTTTTTAATATACAATCGGACATAAAATATTACCAATTTAGTTTTTATGGTCTTCAAATCAAAAAATGAATAAAACCTTTTTTAGGATATAATTAGGTGATGTATTAAATTATTATTAATATTTTTTTAAAGAAATGTATGAAAAATAAATTTCAATTTACTGGTAAGTTATACCATAAGGTTGTATTTCGTCTAACATAGCTAGATATTATACAAATCAGATTGCATAGTACTACCAAGAAGTAAAATCTTTACTATTAATAGGATTATGATTAGGAGGTCTGTTTTTATTTTTAAGTTATTACTTCAAAAATAACAACCTACGTGGTTACTCATAATACCTAATAATAAATTTTACAAATGCCCCTCTTCGAAGTTTTTAGAAATGAAGTTTTAACTTGTTTTTTCTGTTTTTTTTAATAAATTCATCGAGAATCTCACAATTTTCCTGCATTTTAACAATATAAAATACGGCTAAATTTGTTTAATAAGTTAATTGGTGATAATAAATTACAAAAATAGCCCATACTTGAAGTGGAGTGGAAATTTAATTGAAGTTTACTTGGTGAATAAATTTTATCAATATTTTTTGAACCGATTTCACCAAATTTCCGATTTAAAAATTTGAATAAGGACTGAATGGGAAAATTAGAAGTGCATCAACTGACAAATGCAGTTTGTAGGTTTAAAACTAATTTTAATAAATGTAAGGAAAATAAGGGCGGGCTAATTAAACAGTCACCATTTCATATATTTTATTAGTTTTTTTTTATCTTTAAGTTATAATTTATTGATCATAAAACATCCTGTGTACGCCGAATTAAATTAAATCATATTATTTCGTATGTAAAAAAAATTAGAAATTTTTAAAAATGGATGTATGATATACGCTATACAGGGTAGCCCATTTGTCTGACAAAGTAATATACCGTCTCTACTATTAAAGATAGCAAATAAAACTTTAATAAAAGTTATGAGGTATACAAAAGTATATGTTTTAAAATTATTTTTAAACATACAGGATGACCCAGAAAAGTAGGACAATAAAAAGATCCATTTTTTTAAATGGAACACAGAAATACAGGTAATTTTTTGCATGCAACGTTCCAAAAAAATTTAAAAATTAAATATGGCTAAAATAAATAAGGTGTTCCATTTAAAAAAATGTATTTTTTTATTGTCCTACTTTTCTGGGTCATCCTGTATATTTATTAATAATTTTAGAACATATATTTTTTATACCTCACAAATTTTATAAAAACTTTTTTTTATATATATTTAATAGCAGAGAAGGTATATTACTTTGTCAGACAAATGGGCCACCCTGTATAACATATTCTGTTATCGATTACGTTATTAAAATAAAAATCAATCGACTACATTACAGTACTAAAAATAAAAGCTTATTGAAGGGTAGCATGCTTAAAATATGGTTCTGTTTAATGCTTTATCAAAGACAAAAATTAACGATTACGATACTCGAAAATAAAATTTAAGAATTTTATAATTTTATTATACAGGGTGTTTCATTAAGGTCGGCCACCAGCCATATCTCGGAAAATACTAAGCATAGAAACTCAGAAAAAATCGAGGGAAATTAATTACTATATTTTTAATAATATAACATAATAATTTAAAATTATATAACTTTGCTTTACTGCATCCCATAATATTTTAATTATGGATTTCCACCTAGAATGTAGAATATTTGGTATGTTAGTATTGCATTATATAAAGTAAATTTATTTATACTTAATTCCAAAATTAAAAAAAATTGTAACGTGCCTATATATACAGGGTGCTACAAATTTGTGTGTGTACAAGGGGATCTCAAAAATGGAAGATATACGAAGATGGTTAAATTGAGGCAAAGTTGCGTATTTTGGAGCTTAATAATTTGACGAAAAAAAATTGTTATTATTCCGAATGCTTTCGAAGATATCCGAAAAAAACATAAATTTTCATTTTGTTGCGCTTTTATTTTGGACTTGGGAAAAAAATTAAAAACACTTTTATAGCCATTTTTATGTTGTAGTATCATTATTAGTTTTCAAATTTGAGATTTCGTTCTTTGGTTACCAACCTCAAGTCAACTTTTTTAATACGGACCTGGAATTTTAAATACAGTTTTAGGGATTTCTAAGCTTTAAGCTTTAAAATGTAATACAATGTACAAGTTTTTGCAATTTTAACGTTTTGTCATCTAATTATACATTTTTCAAATTATCTTTTTCATTTTATTACGGTCCTGAACATTTAGAGCCAAACTAAAAAACAAAATATTTCTGATTTGAAAAATCAAAGAGGCCTTATAATTGATATTTTGTAAGAAAAGAGACCCAAAGTCCCAAATATTTTTTTGTCTGTCTGATTTTTGTTACATGTTTTGCCTGAAACTAGCATCATTAGATCTTCTAAACAGTAAAAAAAAATTTAATTAATATTGAAACACACATAAGGGCATCACAGTAACATAACTAGACAAACACTCCAGTTCTTCAGTCGGGAGCATTATTTTTTTCTGTTTTACAGTATTTTGGTCTAGGTCTAAGGCAAAAACCATAGGACTTAAGATATATTATGTATGTTATATTAATAAAATACTTATAGAAAATAGAATTATGTCTCATGCCTTAAAAACTTGCTTACTTCCTAGAGTATTGTGACGGTAAACCTAAAAAATAAAGGGCCTAAACACCATAACTTCATGTAATGTAATTTTAATATTAAAGTAGTTCTAAAAATAATTGCCAGGGCCGTAATAGTATAGGAAGGATAATTTAAAATGCTAATGTTGTGTTATTTGAGGACAAAAATTTATATAATACATATATAATTAAAATTTTAAAAACCTTTAAATTGTATTAAATTTCCAAAGCTTAGACGCCCTTAAAACTGTTTTAAAAATTCCAGGTCCGTATTTAAAAAAAAATAACTAGGGCTGGTATCTAAAGAACGAAACGTGCATTATGAAAACTAATAACGCCAGCTTGTAGAACATAAAAAACGGCTATGAGAAAGTGTTTTTGTTTTTTTTCCAAGTCTAAAATCAAGGCGCAAAAAATAAAAAACCAAAACTAAAAATTTCGGTTTTTTTTCGGATATCTCCGAAGGTATTCGGAATGTTTACAAATTTTTTTCACCAAATTATTAAGCCCCTAAATTCGCAACTTTGCCTCAAATAAATCATCTTCGTATCTGTTACCGTTTTCGAGATATCCTTGAACGCACACGAATTTGTATCACCCTGTATAAACAAAAGGGGTATTTATTTTTCATGTGACATTTTTTTCTATGCTACGTATCATATTACACAAGGTTGTAAAGGAAGCAACAAAGGTAATTATCATCTTTATGTCAAAAAGTTATAAAGTACTTTGGATAAGCAGCATATTGTTTATGTTACAAGTAAGTTTCTTTACTCAAGTTACAAATAAGTTTTTAAGTAAATAAATTTCATATAACAAGTTTTAAAGTAATTCGACTAAACTTAATAATATGCCATAATTATCTAAAAGGTGAATATCAAGCATTAAAACGGCCTCCAATAACTATAATTAAACAACAAATTTTTACATTTTAAAGCGCACGTTCATTTTAGATGACTTAAAAGTAAATTCTTGATTCAAGAGTTATGGTGTCTTTCGTGTCTTAACATTTCTTACGAATATGTTGTAGTGGATCATTACACTGTTTAGCAAGAAATTCTTTGCCAAGATTATTTTGGCTGTAATATTAAATTTTCAACCTACGATAGCAAAATGAATTTCTTATTGCAAAAGAAACAATTTACCTGAAAACGCTTTATACCCGTTACAAAAACCTTTGCTGTTATAGAAAACTTACATTATGATAACAGCTAAGTAAGTCTTTATAAAAAATTATTTTTTAGGACTACCATTTGCTTTGCTGAGGAAGTAATGCAGTTTGCTGCATTTGAAAAAAATCTTTATAAAAAAAATCTTTTCTAGCGCTCTAAAGAGTTTTTAAAGGGGTAGCAAAATTTTTTTTTGGAATTGGGAAATTCGTAACTGTTCGGTTCAAATCGGATTACTTCGTGGTGACAAATTCAGTCTGATTGGGCCAATTTTTATAGTGCGTCCCGTTCCTGTCTCCACATGTCTTCAGGTCTTCATTTTTTCTGATATTTAGATGCTCGTTCCTTCATGAAGTAAAATCGTCGCATCGGTGGCTGTTGTTGGTGACCATTACGATTCGACATTTGTCTCATTTTTTCCAATAAAAGTTGTCTTGGCTCAAAAATGTTTCCAGTGTGCAGTGCTTAATTGGATTGTGACATTAATGAGAGTGTAGATTTTTAAAATCAGTGTTAAAAGACCAAAGTTATTTTAGTTTTATGTTAATTTGTTTATGTTATGTGTTTAGTTTAACTGTTGTTTATTTAATAATCATTTTTGTGTGGGTCAAGTTTTAGACATAAGAAAATTAATAATTCTTTAGCAAATGCTATTCATACTAAAAGTCCTGTAACTAAAAGACAACTTACCAAAGTTTTAAACACGGTATGATTTTGAAAAGGAAGATTTTAAGAAATATCACAAAAGTAAAATACTTTATTTTTCTAAATAAAATACAATGTAATTATTATTTTACCTAATATTCAGGCTAGATGCAGAAAAATTGTTTTTCGGCATTCCCTTTTGGATATTTGTTTAAATTTAAAGTGAACAGATATTTTTTAATAAGATATGTTTTAACCACTCAAAGAAAAAAGCAGTAAAATATTATTGTTTTTTTAAGCAGCTAAAACTGAAACTATTTTTAGGTTATGAAGTGTTGTTTTCTGTTGTATTAAATAATAAAGAAAAAAAAAATTTTTTTTAGTTTAAATCTTTGACAACCTATTCGGTCGTGGGGAGTCGCATGATGTAAAATATGATGGAGTTGCCTAAAAAATTAACTTTATACTATGTTAACTTTTTGATATAGCATGGAAAATATTATTTTTAATAACCAAATTTTAAATGATTCAAAATTTTTTGAAACTTACGTACCCAAAGTGAAAAAAACTTGGTTTATATAAATGTGTTATTAAGCATAATATGTTCTTTAGAGTATATTAAAAATTCAACAAAATATACGGCTTCTTTTTTGGGCCATCCCACATATTAGAGCAAATAAGTGGTGCTCTCATAATAAACCACTTTACAATTATAGCAATGCTTAGTTGCTACCTTAGCTAAAAAAGAGTTCCCGAAGTTAGTAGGTACATTCTGACCCAGCAAAGTAACTTTCTTGAAGTAAATAAAAAAATCTTTCCAATATAGCAAAATGTTATACTGATATAGAAAAAAAAATCTTGTTTCGAAAACGATGCGGATGGCGTAGAAAAGTATCTTTATTGATCTAGCAAAGTCTCTTTATAGTCGATGGTCAGTTTTTTTTGCTAATACAACATTTTTGTTTACTTGAGCTAAGTGATCATTCTTTATAAAGTGACTTTATTACGACAGCAAAGAAATTACAGCCAAATGGATTTTACTATTTCAGGTAGTTTTTCTATTGTCCCCTATGTTAGCATTTTTCCTTATAAGCGGTATAAAGATTTTTATAAGGACAGCAAGAATCTTCTCTCAGTGTATATCGATAAAATGTTAGACCTGAGACCATACATGTTTTTAGGAAAATACATTTTATAAAAGTATCATATCGGGTGTCTCGACGATGTGTGGAAGGACTGTAGCTTGAAAACGATAGCAAATAGAAAAAGCATTTTATATGAAACTTGAAGAGACAGCATATCTCTACAATTTAAATCTATTTTAATGTATACTGAATGCCTCAAAAGTGTGACTTTATAAAGTTACCCTTTATGCCGTCCAATTTCTTATGATTAATGCTGAACCATTTGTAATCGAACCATAGGCTTACCCGTTTCTAGATATCCAACTTAAAAATGCAAAAGAAATAATTGTACTCATTGACATGTAATATCCCCTAATTATTTTTTATAGCAGTGTCTGGTTTAATAGTGTTTGTAGATAAAATATTCTAAAATAAATACTATAAGAAAAAGGTATCTGAGTCAGATATACCAAAATTATGAATTTATTTAATATTAATTTAAAGTAACTATTATATTTTTTACATATATATTATTACAATGTATAGAACAACAGATAGTAACTTTTTAATAAGTATAACTTGTATCTAATATGCGGGGACATTAATTTGGATTTCCTTAAAGTTAGGGGAAACCCAAACCATTGTACTAAATTTACTGGCTGAATTTAATATTTTAATTATATATCAACCAGAAAAACAACACTTAGCGCTACTTGCATTGATAAAATGACTAGTGGGATAAATTGGAAGTTGGTACTATTTGTAGTTACCTCTTGTTTTGGACATTTTTGATTTTGATATCAAAAATTGCCGAAGGAAAAAGGTGTTTAACTTTTTGATCCCCCGAAAAGTGTTTTTAATGCCAAAACAATAAAGATTTTTCTCATTTGTTGCAATATTTTAGGCCGGTTACTGGCCAATAAAAATGCAGTTTAATTAACAAATGTATTAACCTAAATGTAAAGTTTCTAAGCTATACTTATACTTTTATGTTAAGCAAGGCCAGAACCCTATTATTACAAGAAGCCCAAATACCAGCGAATCAGTTTATTTTAACTTAATATATAGATATCGAAATATCTTTGTGAGCATAATATAGGAGTTTTAATTTAAAAATCAACTTTTGAATATTTAATTATATATATATACATGTCATAGTTTATTGTCCCAAAATGGGCGATACGTATTAAGATCGTGATCATTCGACACATTAGACATCGTTATAAGAGCATGATGGTTGAAGAAACACAAAGTTTATATTTCTAAGGTTTTTCAGTGGTGATTGGAAGATTAAAACAGTTAATAAAACTTGGTCATCTGAGTAGCCATTTTATTATAACTTTAAATTATTACGGCACAATCAACACACAACGCTGTTTTCTATATTTATTTTAACACTACCGTTTACTTGGGAGCGGATATTAGGTTTATATTATTCACATGTTAAAAAGTGTTGTCCGCATTACCGCATATTCGCGGGCTGAGTGCTAGGAGGTGACTGTTCTAGCGCAGAGCGCTGGAAAGGAGGGGGAAGGTTGTGGCCTTTAGAGTAGTCCTAGAACTGATGTTTCATGAAGAGGGGTGGGGGGGAGTAACAATTCGCTCATTACTGAGTAGATACCCTAGTAGGTAGGTAAGGGCAGATCCGGCGCTAGACACGTGCCAAAGATGCACCGCACCTAGCCCCGCGCTTTTAGGGGTATCGCGTACCTTAGAGTAAGGCTTACATAAAATTAATAGATTTTTTCTTTAACAATTTCAATATTTCTGCGTCTATTGATTTTTTATTCAATCTAGGGACGCTGCTACTATAAAAAGCACCTGATCTCGCGTGGTTATACCGTATATATTATATAACCAATATATTGCTAATCTATGTTGCCAATAGCATGTACAACATTTATGATCCGATGGCAGCAGTATTGCCACACTTTACGTTTTGCGAAAAAAAAAGCTAATTTGGCAACAATGGATGGAGCACTAAAAGGCGATACAGAGTTAACCCATTTGACATAATTTTGTAGATCATGTAAATAAATAGTGATAATAATTACAAAAAATGAACGACCCGGTCAAAAAAGGGCTTAGGGCAGAGAGGAATGATAAGTCGTCGCTATCGCTATACCCAGGAGCACTTTTGTGGTTCGGTTCTCCTCACATCGCGCACGTCATGGCATCCACAGAAATAAAAATAGTCAACATTTGTTGTTTCTGCTACATGTTGTGGTATTGGGTCAATAAGACGCGGAAATTTGAACGTGCGACTAAAGGACGCGGACATTTGATAGACACGAAACAAAAGGACGCATACAACAAATCGACGCGGGGTAAATTGGACGCAAGGCTTTAGGACGTGGTTATAAGGACGCATATAATTTTGCTTCTCTAAAACAAAAAATTGTCAAAATATCGACATAATAACGACAAAAAAAATGATCAAAAATAGAGCTAGCCTTATTTATTACATATTATTATATTATATTTGCAACTGAAAATTGTGCGCGATTCCACACAAGTATTCCAAAAGTAATCAATTTGTATAGTTTGAAACGATTTCTTTTATTCTCTTTGCCGTGTCTTTCTACATTTTTTTAGAAGGTAGCGTTCAACCGGCTATTAATTGCTCAACCTTTAAGCGATTTAAGCTTTCTTCCGTATAAGGTTAGCTCTATTTAATTGTATATTTTTTAATAAAAATTTTAAAATAAATATATATATTTTATATACATTATTTTGTTTCGCGTCCAAATGTCCGCGTCCGTTTGTAGCACGTTCAAATTTGCGTGTCCTATTGTCGGTAATTCACATGTTGTGCATGCCCCCGCTCCCGATAACGATATACATAGCACACCGGTGAAAGGTTAGGTGCACGTATCGGCAATATATTGTTTATATATTTATGAAGACGGGGATTCTGCGGCCATTTTGCAGACAATGACAGTGTTCCCAAGAATTCATATAAATAATATGACAAGCATTTGGAATAATCATTAATTCTTTACATTACACTTAAATTAAAATTAAAATATGTTTTGATTATCATCAGTGGATTGATGATTGCTGCAATACAGTTTTATAAATTGAAAATATTATAGACCCGTAAGTCACACCCCTAGAGACCCTTAAGGACGTATACAAAGTACAGATATGCCCGAAACAAACAGTACTGAAACTAAGTTGGCGGTGTTTTTATGCGTGCGCTGTCACACTCAAGTTAGCTAGTATAGACCTGTCAAGTAAACCTCAAACAAGTAGTTAGTAGGGCCTAATTGTTAAAAATGGTGTTAAGTACAGAGGAGAAAGTGTTTCTGGTAGAGCATTATTTTCGCTCATACGGAATGGGCCGACATAATGGTGCAAGTTTGCTATACGTGTCTGATCAATTCACACAACGGTTTAATAAACGTTCTCCAAGTAATGCTGTAATTTTGAAGGTTATTGAAAAGTTCAGAAACACGGGTAGTGTATTGTGCCAACGAAAAGGAAACTCGGGGCGTCCCAGGACAGTTAACAACAACAATAACCATGAACGTGTTTTTGAGCAAATCAATCCGGAAGTCAGCCAGGCAAGGACAGCGTTACAACTTGATTTAAAAAGAACTTTCTTTCAAAGAATCCTGAAGGAGCTGGGTGCATGTTCGTATGTGATTCAGGTACATCAACAACTACATCCTCGGGATTATCGCAGTAGAGTGGAATATTGCGCCAGAATTCTCGCGTTACAGTATGAAAATCCTGAATTTTTGAAAAATGTTTGGTTTTCAGACGAAGCACACTTTCACTTGTCAGGCTATGTGAATCATCGCACAAATCGATTTCTGGGCTTTGCCAGACCCGATGAGGTTCAAGAGGTTCCTTTACATAGTGCAAAAGTGAGTGTCTGGTGTGCTGTGTCCGGACACGGAATCATTGGTCCGTACTTCATCGAAGAGAATGCTAGGCATGTTACACTTAATCAACAGAGGTACAGACACATTTTAACACGATTTATCCCTGATCTACGTCAATTCTGTCGTGCACGTAACTTGGCATTTCGAAACCAATTTTTTCAGCAGGACGGGGAAACTTGCCATACTGTTGGCGCAATTCGTCAATTTCTTCAAGAACATTTTCCAAGCAAATTCATTTCACGATTTACTGACTTCCCTTATCCTTCACATTCTCCAGACCTCACACCTCCAGACGCATACATTTGGGGCATGGCTAAAAATGCCGTTTTCAAACGGGCACCACAAACCATCGATGAATTAAAGGATGCCGTTAGAGTCTTCTTCGCAGCTCTGAGACAACCCTTATTCAATAACATGACCAGAAACTTAGAACATCGTTATGAAGTCTGTCTTGAACGAGGAGGTGCACATTTAGAACATATAATAAAGTGTCAATAATATGTATTTTTTAAATATATAATACGATTACAAGTTCAGTACTGTTTATTTCGGGCAATACTGTACTAATAATAATTAATAGTGGCTATGTTAGACTCGATATTGGGTGTTATTGAAATGAACTTTTTAAATATTATTTATTCTAACAAAGTAATTAAGTATTTAATATTTTATTTCAATAACTTTCCATTTATTGAATTGAAAAGCTTTCTTTATAAGAACATTTCTAATTAACTTAGCTACTTTAAAATACCTATTTTTGAGAAATAAATATTTCAATTAGTCTTTACATTCTTCTTAATAATAAACCCCCTTCAATTTGTTAATTTTCAAAGTCACTTTAATTAGTTCGAAAAGTAGCATTAAACTTAAAAATCCTTCTAAAGTTTAAACCTCAAATTCATTAAAATACTAAAATTTAATCATTTAGCCATTCGTTTGTATACAATAAAAGTCATCATCCCCCTTCGAGCAACAAAACCACTGGAGTACTTCATTCTGTGAATTTTTTTTTTAGTGTTCAAGGAGGTTTGTAATCATCGCAGGATTTTTAAACATCAATATAATTTCAACTTCATTTTCTTTCAAAAAAAAAAGTTCAAATATAATAAACAGGATAATTTACGTTAAATGGAATATTAAAAGATCTCGGAAACAAGTAAAGTTTTATTACAAAGGTATCAATAACTTTATTTCATTGTGGCTTATTGATTTGTTTTGTTAGTGTATTTCTAAAAAAAGAAAAAATTCGGGATTTGTATTTCAGTGTAAACTTACTAAAATTGGCCAAGCCCTCTCGGACTTACTAGACCATCCCCAGTGCTTATAGACCATATTATTAGAAAAGAAATATGGTTAAAAAATATCGGGATACGTATCAATCACACTTACTTGTCCAAAAGAAAACACGTAAGCCAGCAAAAAAACCATAGTGAAATAAGCTCGTAAAAAAGCTTAGTCAATTTTTATTAATTTACACTGAAATAGAAAATTTGAATTTTCGTCCCGTATGTGTATGTCAAAGAATATAGTATGTTTTTCATAATATATATATAAAATGACAAGTGTCAGAATAAGTCAACTACAGTACTAAAAATGTATTTACAACCATATCCCGGTAAAATTATTTATCGGTAAAACGATTAAATTACAAATAGTAACATTTTTACAATTATTTTAAATTTAACACAAAAGCGTTATGTGGCACATCACGATAATACCACTATCAAAATATAACAGGGAGACTATAAGGTCTAAATATTTCAATGGTCCAAATTTTTAAACACCTTAAGTAAAAACGGGTGGTAAAGTATACATTTTATAATAATATTTTTGATATTAATTATGTCTATGTCTTTTGGTTTATGTACTTTGTATTTGTTTATATTAAATAAATATATTTTTATAGTTTAAGGAGATCAATCTCAAAAATGCTTTTATTGTACAAAATTCTTATTTTTTCGCTTCTCATTTTAAGCACCTACAGTTGGTACATATTTTTTATATACAAAATCATAATATGATTACATTATACATTTACTTTCTTGGACAGGCAACCCTGTATTTTCACATAGAAATTAAAGGCAAGAGCCTGTCGACATATTAAGCACCGGTTCCCGCAGATCACCGGTTCCCGCAGATCACAGAAGTTAAGCTGTGTCGAGCGCGGTTAGTACTTGGGCGGGTGACCGCTTGGGAACACGGCGTGCTCTTGCCTCAGGGAATGAATCGACACCTAGCCATCCTATTCACGCCGGACGAGATCGGATATCTCGTAGGATGAAGGTGCCGTGACACACTCCCCAGTCGGTAGATCACATTTGTGGTCGATGACTGGTTCAAGATGACCACGTAGTCGGCGAACCGTAAAAAAAAACATAGAAATTACATAGACATATCTCATTTGTATGAATTATTTTGAAATTGTTAGAATTGGGCACTCGCTCCTTTTAAATAAATTTGTTATATAACATTTATAAATATTACACCGTTATTTTTGTTTAATCTTATTAATCGCGCCAATTGTTTGAATATGACCATCAACTTCTTAAAAAAGATTTTTGTACCCAACCTTTCCTAGGAAAGAATTACGGCTTTTTGAAAACTCCCTGTAAAATTAAATTTTAAAATGTTATGTTTAAGTAATATCCAAATCGTTTAATTATAAAAAAAAATTAACTTTATATAGCCATACTTTTTGAGCCACCCTATATTCGCCAAAATAATTATAAATTGTAGATCTAATCTGTCTCTCCAAGTTTATATAAAATACCTTTTTCTATTTGCTATCGTTTAATCAAGCTACAGCGAATCCACATATCGTTGGGGACAGTTTGACTATTTTGACGTAAATATCTTTGTTTAAACTAAAATACGATGTCATTTTTGAAAAAGTCGTAAATAGTGTTTGGACAAGAGGAAGAAGTCAAATTCAAAAATTTGTAAAGCAAATTAATTTTTACAGAAGATGAATGTCATATTTCCAAAAGTGACGACCTGAATAAATTAAACAAAAAGGCGGGTATCATATTCAAAAAGGTTTTATAACAAATTTATTTAAAAGAGGCGAGTGTCGGATTCTGACAAGTTTTAAAATAATTTAGCCAAATAAAAGATATGTAATATTCCAAAAAGTTGTAAAGCAAATTGAAACAAAAGGGCGTGTGTCATATTAAAAAAGGTTGTTTAACCTTTTTATTTAAATCAAGCGAGTATCGAATTCTAGCAAGTTGTAAAGTAATTTAGCACAGTAAAAGATATTTCTTTAATATCCCAAAATTTGCGCAGTAAATATACAGGGTTGTTCCGGGGTTGCCAAATAATACAACAAAGTAAATGTATTAAATACAGAGGCATGATGTCAAAATAATTTAAGGCAACTTAGTTTTATTCCAAACTGCTTTGTTTAGCCTGCAGCCAAACGTTTTTTATTTTTCTCAAATGTCTTGAGTGATTTCTGGTGTACAGTTTCACACACAAAATAATGTTTTACATATACTCTAACTGGCATATAAATAAGAAGAAGTGATCATAATATTATTATTAATAATAATAAAAATAAATATAATAATAATAACAAAATATCATCGACACAACAAATTAATTTAAAAAATAACAATAAAAATATATATACTTTTTCTACGACCCGACCACCTATGAAAATGAGAAAAAAAGCACGGTTAATTTGACTAGAAAGCGCCGTATATCACACGTGTGTTAAAAAAAAATTTTCAACACTAGTGTTAAGGCACACTATTTAATTTAAACGAATGGTGCCAATTTGACAGACAATTCCTATTTATTAAAAATAACAAATTTAAAAAATCAGTAATTATAAAGTGCTTAACTTATTTATCATGTACTTGTTGAGTGATTCAGAATTAGGGTGTGAAAATACGCCATCTGAAATTATAAATTTTTTTAATGATATACTGGAAAATCTATTACCAGAAATAACAAATCGCACTGAAGAGAGTGTTATGTATTAAACAACAAATCCTTATTGGTACCGATAGCGTAGAGAATAGAGCTCTAGCCTACAGATCGCAAGATCACAGGTTCAAATCCCATCAGCGAACGATAAGTAGTGCAAATATTTATATGTACTTGATATACCTTATGACATATTTGGCAGTTCTATTGGTGTTTCTCGGCATTAGGGTTATTATGCTATATTTTGGTTTTCCTTGTACTTCCTTACTCATTAAGCTTTTATGTAGTTCATATATCGATCACCTTTGTCGTTTACAAAGGTCACTTTGCTCGGGTAAACAACAAAAAATAAAATATCACATATTTCCTATTTATAGTTGACTTATTTGAGTTAAAAACTTTTTACTACTTATAAACTGTAATACACTTCCTACATATTTATTTTTAATTTGCTTCACAGCCGCCCTACTGGGCGAACTTTACTTCCTATTAAGATTTTTTTACAAGGATCTAATAAAATTCTTGTAACTTAAAATATGGGAGAAGACGGACTATTTAAGTATTTTGATTAAATAAAAAAATTGGGTCACAGCGGATCTTTTGTGGATTTCCAATTTTCTTTACAACAACAAATTATGTTTTTATTTTCCTGGAATATTAAAGTATTTTATAAATTTAATACAGCACCATGTCGATCTAATCCTGGCGAGTACAGAATATCCATATATTATATTAAAAGTAAATCTATCCAAAGTGGATTATTAAAAAAAATATCTAAGTCCCGTCGTCACAAAAAACTAACCAACCAAGTAAGTAGAAACATACATATTGTATATATATATTTTATGCATTAAATCTTCTAGTAATTGTTTAGAAATGAGTGAGAGAAAGATTTTTAAAAAGAGAAAGATCATTGGTGCACAAAACTTTAGTTTGTTCAGAAAAACTTAAATATAGTTTGGTAAAAATATATTTTGGTATTATACCTTCAATTTTTGCACCGTTTCGTGCAGTTCTTGATAGAAAATGGTGTATGCAAAGGCTCTGGAATAAATGTTTTGATTCAAATATAATTAATGAAAGTTATTAATTTTAAGTGTAAAAAAATTATATAGTATTTTATTTTATTTATTTATTTATTTACATTGCCTACCCTACAGGTTAAATAACCCAACTACAAGGCAGGGCCATGAAGGAGTTTACACATAAAATAAATATACTAAAAGTGAAGTTAAAGAACTAAAAAAATCTAAATCAAACCGCTTGTTGTATCTCTCACACATTAGAAAGACAGGAGAAAATTTTAAAATATTTGTCTTTGGATTAGGCAGGTAGAAAGTTATATTTTGTCGTGAATTCAATCGTGGCACATTAAAATTAAGCTTACCCAATATATCAATACAGTCCAGTTGATTGTTTAGTAATTTAAACAGAGCCATTAAGAGGTGGTAATCACGGCCATTACTGAGTGATTTATATTTAAATCTCTGAAGAAGTAGAGTCTGGGGAAAACCCTGCATGGGATATATTCCGTCGATCCTAAAGCTAAGGTACTTTAAGAATTTTCGCTGCACCCTCTAAAGATTATCAATGTTTATTATACTCAGTTGTCCAGATCACTGCTGCATATTCTAGTTTAGATCTTACATAGGCATTGTATAAGCTTGTTAAGACATCAACGCTATTAAAATTCCTAGTGCAGCGCACAATAAATCCATAACTCTGAAGAGCTTCACTAATAATCCTATTTATATGGGGTATAAACGAAAGCTTTGAATCAAAAACGACTCCCAAGTCGCAAAATGAGTCAGAGCGAGAAATAATATTATTTTAAATATAATACAATTTTACACTGATAAGATCTAGCTTGGCTACTCATCTAACCACTCAACCCCATAAACTAATAAATAAGCCAATATTAATACAATAATATAACTGAAATAAGCGAATTCAAGAAAAGGAAAAATATCAAACGTATGCAAAATAAAGGAAATGAAATCTATGCGCAAGAAATATACAAAATATGAGATCAGTAATGCTCCGGCAACAAGTACATCGCAGAAAATGCATAGTTAAAATAATAATAAACACATCAAATCCGCGACCTTAGATGAGCAATCAGTTTCTTTTTAAATGTTACTACAGAATAGCAACTATTGAAATTTGTTGAGAAGGGATTAAAATATTTAGCCGCATTAAAATTGAATGATCTCTGAAACAACACCGCTTTGTGTCTGGAGACAGAAAAACTCCTCTATGCCGGACCAGTCTGCCATGGACATCACCTCGAATGAGATTATCGGTAGCAGTAATATACCGATAGACGAGGCGTCTTACCGATTATACCTCTTTTATTCACAAGAACGCGATTTTACGAAAATTTCTATGAGAAGGTATTTTAATTTATGATCTGATATAATCTTGAGAGATTTAACTCAAGGGGTCCAATTTCTGATCATAAAATTAAACATTATTGAATATAGAAATTTTCACGTCAAAATCGATTTTCCAGTGAATAACAGAGGTATGAAGATGAGGCGACGATTCAAGATTTTATTTTATTAAATAATTTAGTAAACGTTTCTGTAATTTTCACTTTTTAGCAACACGACAATTAGTAATATAATTTATGATAATCTTACTAGGCAATACATTTTTTTTAAAAAACAAAATTAATTTTCAACAATATATCACATACATCGTTGGGACTTTACCTGGAATAAATTCGCTAGAACTTTAGGAAAAAATATTTTTGATAAATGGAAAAACACATCGATTAAGATTTTGTATGTTCTAAATTTTGACCTCCTGTATAAGGTGAAACATAACCAACATTAACTGGAAAGATACCACTTAGGATACCATTTTAAAAAGCTCTTTTAGCTAGAAAATTGAATATATTATTGTTTATAATTTTAATTTTCTATTGTAAAAAAATTAGGTTGGGTTATGTTTCACCTCCTTGAGAGGATTGAAAAAACAAATTTTTGTTATGAGTATGAAGCCTACAAAACATCTCAATCGACGTGTTTTTCCATTTTTCAAAAATATTTTTTCCTAAACTTCTAGCGAATTTGTTTCAGTTAAAGAGTATGTATTTAACATTGCATTTTTAAATAATGTTAATCATAATCTAAAAACGAGTTTTCTTTCATTTTACCGCATACGCCCAGTTTGTTAAGGTGTGTTATTTTATTTTCTTAACAATTATTGTCAACAATGCTACTATAGTAATAATTTTGATAGAACTTGCGAGTCGTGGACCAATTACGTGACATTAATGACATGCTGGTTAGTTTTAGTGTTTATGTTGGTATTATTTTACGTAAATACCAGAATTGGACTTCCTTTTTTAATATGTAAAGTTTATTTTTAAACGAATAATATTCTTTAAGCCATTAATAGTAATTCAAATGTTCGCAGATGATACTCTTATTTATATTAGTGGTAAAAATATTTTTGGAATTTTGGAAGTTTTAAATTCAGAACTTGTTTCATTGTCAAATTGGTTAAAAGTATACAAATTAAAATTAAATGTTTCCAAAACAAAATGTATGGTTATGGGTTTAAATTTGAATTTAACCAATTTAAATATTTTAATTGATGGAGACAGATTGAAAATAGTTAACTCATTTAAATATTTAGGTATAGTAATTGACTCAAAATTAAAATTTAATAATAAATATGAAAATTTAATTTTAAAAATTGCGGGAAAAATGAATAACTTTAAAAGAATAAGTTTCAATTTAAAATTTTATTCGAAACAAACTTTAATTTTGCCATATTTTTTATATTGTTCTACAATTTTATTTAACGCTGATGAAGGTGTAATAAACAGATTACAAATTTTATAAAATAAAGCGATGAGAATTTTACTTAATATGGATAGATATTCAAAAATTAATATAATGTTAAAAAAATTAGAATGGTTAAATGTAAAAAATTTAATATTATTTTTGGTTATGATATTTATTTACAAAGTTCAAAATGGTATGTTACCTTCACATTTAAAGGAGTTTACTGTTCTAAATTGTGATCATCATAATTATTTAACGCGAAATAACAATAATTTTTTTCTTAATAATTTTTCAAAAAACATAGCTTATAAATCGGTATTTTATAAAGGGCTTATTGAATTTAATAATTTAAATAAATCAATTAAAACACAAAAAAGCTTAAAATCATTCAAACAGGGTTTAAAAAAATATTTATTAAAACAACAAGATAAATAAAAATGTTTCAAAAGGTCATTTAAAATTGTATTTAAAAAAAAATTAAATAATTATTTAAATGTATTAGTAGCCATGTGCTAAATAAATCTTGTTACTACTACTACTACTGTTATCATGCCAAAAACAGTAAATCACCAAATGTTAGCGAAAATGGTGCAAAATTGAAGAAAACAAGTACTGGGGGGATAAGTGAATGTAGAGAAATCGTAATATTGGAAATTTCATTTAAGAAAAATTGCAGAGCCCTAAGATTTCTGTTAGAAAAACTGCATGGTATATTAATTGAATAAAAATAAGGTTTATGCTTAGTCTATGGAGGAATCTTATTTGTATCTAGAAAAAGAGAAAAAAATGTGTTAGTTATTAAAAATATGAAATTTAAATCTGTTACTTTATGACAAACCCTTTTGGTAATTATCTGTTATAGCTACACACAAGGTTGGTTGTCATTTGTTTTTGAACTGTCACATGTAAAAGTATTTTATTGTATTCGGCTTTGCATGTGGTTATATTTTTGATTTAAAATAATTTTAAAATTAGGGAAATATAAAATATTTTCCTTCTGTACTCACTTTTCCTTTAAAATTGCATCTCCAAAATAAATCCGAAATAAAAACTAAGCGTTTCCGACAATAACGGTACTTACGGTATTCGTTATCTACGCCCTAATATACGTCATTCCTGAAAATTCATCAATTTCGGCGTCGTGTAGCTATAACACTCATCACCTCATACATACATAATAAAATTCAGTATTTTTTTCTCGGTTTTAAAAAATAAGTAATTACTCAAAAAAGTTTTAAAAAAATTATTTAAATAAAAAAACAGCAAACTCTCCGAAGCGGAATTCGAAACCGCGACCATTAGTTCCAAAGTAAAAAACCGTACCACCCCGCCAGGGTAAACTTTCAAAAAATTGGTGCAAATGCCTTACATAACTCTAGATGCTAAATGTGACAAATACAAAAATTAATTGAAACTGTTTATAATTATCTTATTCTCTCTAGCAATGGCATCAGCGAAGTACTGGGCGAACAATAATTATGATCCATAATAGTCTACAACAAAATATATGTTTCTGAAGCAAAATATTTTGGGACAAATTAATTTTACTTACCGCCAATACTAAACAAAACGTTCAATTTGTCAAAAAATGTTCAAAATTACAAGGGCTTACACAAAAACCGATCTAAACATCGTTTAAAACTACGTTAAATAAAACATCACAAACTGATGACGGCGTAAATACGTCGCTGCCAAAATCTGGGGAAATTTTGAAGGTACCGATCAGCTGGCCGATATCATGTATCTGGATGTCAATTGGCGAAAAACGAGTTCTCTGGTTATTTTTTTTTATATAATAATTGTTGCCAAAATATCCATACCTACTATTCCAAATTATATTTGTATATTAGTTTATTCTCAGATGATTCTTCTGATGTAGGATAGTTTTAAGTGATATTTATTATCCAACTAAAATATTACCATGACCCTTTATAGATCGTAATTATTTAACTAAACCTTTTAATTCTTTAAATTTCTTTGTTTTAATAAAATAATTAAGTATTTAATATTTATTTCAATAAGCTCCCATTTATTGAATTGGAAAGCTTTCTTTATAATAACGTTTCTAATTAATTTAGCTAATTTAAAATACCTATTTTTGGGAAATAAAGATTTCAATTAGTCTTCGCGTTGGGCTTAGGCCCACCTTAATTTATTAATTTCAAGGGTAACTTTAATTAGTTAAGTAAAAGTAGTATTAAATTTAGAAACGCATCGGAAGCTTAACCAAAAAGTGCACTAAAATAACAAAGTTAACGTTATAGTCAATTGTTTGTAAACAGAAGTAAGTAGTCACCATCGTCCTTATATTTTAAATCGATGGTTGGTTGGTTTAAGGTGGGGGTAATAAAGATATACTAACAAAATATATTACTAGCATAAAAGGTTTCCCATGTGGCAACACCGAAATTATTGACAGAAGACCAAGCTAATGAAATAGCAGTTACAAGAGTTTAACCTAAGTTATTTATCGATCTGCTCTAAGAGCAAATAAATAAAAAGAACAGTTATTTTAAATAAAAATACATCAAAATTTCACAATAATTCGGATGTAAATGGGATGTAAACAAAAACACCGACATTACAAGTAAAAGATCGGTAACGACGCTAACTTTAAATTTATATCGGATCAACAGTTTTGCGTCTTTAAATTTTGTGAAACATGTGTATGTTTTCAATGAGCTGCAAAGAATCAAGGTATGACCTAGTAATACACTCCTAAAAATAACGTGGTATGGATTACTAAAATTTGGTTCTGACAACTATTTATTTTCGTGAAATCGGACTCAACTCAAAAATTAGTTTGTTGTTATTGAACTGTTGAACTAATAAATAACATTAACCAACCCAACCTACAAATTTTAGTTGTTACAATGAAATTTTATATACGGATAACTAATTTTATATGGTACTCCCGTTTTTTAACCATAGGTATGTACCTATTAGTTGTCACAATTAATGTGTAAATATGAAAAATTGAAATTTTTTTTTCAAGGAAATATTGTTTTTGTTAATGATGCAATCTACAAATATTGCCAAAGCAATCATTTATTTGGGCCAAACTTGAAATTTTCATAGAGTAACAATTACGTATGTAGTCACAACATTGTGTTTATCATCTTTTTTCTGTACTTTCTAATTGTAAGAAATTGAATCATAAATAAGTAAAAATTTTATATTTTTGTCATTGCAGTTGCACATTAGAAAGTTTGAATGAACTGCTTATAACGCATGGCAAAATTAGCAAGTTGGTTTGATAAAAAAACCTTAAAAAAATCTGTTTCATTTCTAAAAAAAATGTCATATGTAATTTATACTTAGTAACGAAAAATATTCCTTCCTAGGTCCTCATTTAAATAAAAAAATGCCTTGGTATTACTACTCTATTAGGTGTGCGTAAACTAATTGGAATAAATTATCAGGGATATTATGGTTTCTTTAAAAAAATTATTTCCAATGTCCTTGTTATCTCATGTTTTTTATAATACATACTTATGCAATACAAAACGAAAACACTAGATTTTTAACTTATTTTACTCAACCTTTTGGGTTGTTCAATTGTTATAGAACTGAATTGTCCTTATTTAAATTTTTTTATCTGCAACTGCGATTATTAAAAAACAAAAAATATCCCCTGGACTTTATATTTAAAATATACAGGTATATGAAATTTGTTGTACTTGATCAGATTAAAAATTCATCAATATGACGTTCTTTTATAGAAATGGAACATAGAACAAAAACAAAGCAAAAAAAAATATTTTTAAGTTACCTATTTCTCATCGGGTCACCTTGCCACGCTTTATAAAAATCTCATTTAAACTTTCTAATGTTCAACTGCGATGATAAAAAATAAAATGTTTACTTACTTATGATTTAACTTCCTTCTGCCAATAAGAACGCACACAAGAAAGACAATAAACACAAATAAATTACACCAAATATTGTCACATCCATTTTTCACACGGGCACGGCCATGAAAATGGCCAATTATTGCCTTAAAAACACGAAAAAATGGAACAAAAATAAACAATAAAACATAACCTCCTGACAGTCCTGGCTAGAATGATGTCACATGTCACCCACAGGGCAAGGGCGTCAAGTCTCTGTTGATGCCGTTAGTTATAAATATGAAGAATAATATTACTTGAAAAGAAAAGTTAGTTCTGGTAACTAAGAATGTATCTTAATCAAAATTAACAAGATGATAGTGACTACAAATTTATAATGTGTTATTACAACAAGCTTAATTAATAAATACAAGTTTGTAGGAACCTTGATGTAACATTTAAATAAGATATATACAGAGTAAAATTCAGCTAAACAAAATATTTTATTTCTGCCAACTAATATGAAAACAAGATATTTTCTTTGCTCTGATGGCATCATTTTTGGGTAAATATAACCAAGAAAAAAATCTTTTTTTGTTTTCCTAACTAAAAATAGTTACTTTTGGTAACGTAAACACGAGAACAAATAAAAATTAGTACCAAATATCAAGTCATTTTTAATAGTGTAGTTTTATTGATGATAAACTCTTATTCTAGCACCGACTTACAATTTAAATACCAAAACTAATAAATATGAGAATAGGGAAAGAGCCCATTGGTTAAAGAAATAGTTCCATTTTAAATAATACATCCAGGAAACTTCCTTCTTAGCAAGGACTGAATAATAATTATTCCTGACACAGCAAAAAAAATCCCTTATTTATATCGATGTAGGTTATAAAACAAGATAAAAGCCTTAAAAGAACGATCAGTGGGTTGTTAAAGTATTTAAGTGAAAGAATAACCTCTTCCCGTTTGGTTACTCAAGTATAAGACTCTCTAAATGATGTAAAATCCAATCTCGGAACCAGAGTATTTTCCAGTCAACGTGTAAGTATTATTTGTATTGTCTATTTAAAGTGTTAAATTGTTTAGTTTTTTTATGCTTAATGCTCAGAGGGTGTGAAAGTAATAGAGAATGATGCAATTAAAAATGTATTTTTTAAGTAAGAGAAATATATTAGACCCATACGGACAATTACCATAGCATCCTAGTTCTCAAGTTTTCTTGTTGGTGGATCCCCAAGTGAATAAAAGCACCCAAGCCGCTTTACAAAATTAACGGCCCTTTATATTTCATAACTCAGTTTGTGCACTGACCCAGATTACGTAAAGACCATTAGTGTCCGGTCTGACTAAAGTCTAATCTTTTTTGTGTAATGGGCCCTACGGCGCAGAGTGGAAAACACAAAAGGTTTTTACCTTAACAGGAGTCTACGTATGAGTAAAAAGCAGTTTTAAATTTGCTCACACTAATATTTTATTATTTTCTTATGCACTTTCTCATGAAAATCTAAGATATTTAATCATTGAAATCGATATTTGCAAGACAAGGAAACCTAGTGCCAGATAAAGGTCCTTAATATACTTTACAGTGACGGCTTTATCTTTGGTTTATAGGGTTGGAAATCCTAAAAAAAAAAGCAAGAAAAAGGGAATAAAATTTAAAAAATACAAACTGTTATTTATTAAATTCTATAGTCCATTTCAGAAAGGTGTGGAGTAATAAAAGCTCATTAAGTATGCAAAGGGAGTATAGAGTGGCCCACCAAATATTTAGGCCACTTACATAATTTGGCAATCATATCATTGCAAAATTATTTATTTTCATCAAGTGCAGGTAGTACCACCCGGGTTTGGGACAATTTATAGGTTTTGTTTATTGTTATCCACTCACAAACACTGAAAATGGTATGACAAAGCCGTGCATTATGTACATAGTATTAGGTACACTTATTTTTTAATAAACATTATAAAAAAATACAAAATACAAAAAAAGAATATACAGAAATTAAAATATAAAAAATCATAATGTTCTTTGTCATCTGAGAAACTGTCATCTCCTCTTGACATTATAATTAAGTAAGGTAAAAAAAACTTTTTTTATTTTAAAAATGTTTGTCCCGTATATAAAAAGTATACCCGCATTAATATAATAAATACTCCTTTTAAAGCTCAGAGTTAAACCATAAATGCAATTTTCTTTTTCAGAACAAACATTTCGGAAAATAAATAAACTCGGTCAAGCGTACGAGTAAAGTTTAGTGCAAAAACACTTTTGAACGTAAAGCATGTTACAAACATAGTTAATAAAATTACCTTTGTAGGATTAAACCTGGAAAGTTTGGGATAAAACGATAAATATATTTCTTTTTACCGAACGATGCTCATAAAAATTTGCATTGTCATGCAAATTGCGAGACCTTTTTTTTCTCTACAAAATTATTGATCATAAAGGGATACCGCCCTTTAACTTATTTACATGAAGGGATAACATTGTTAAATATATACAGGGTGATCACTGTTAACGTAACAAACAAATCATATTATATTATGTGGTAGAGTTAGTAAAGGTCTACTTAAACCAACGCGGTACTGCGGGAGCAGGAACGAAATTATTGCGAAATTATTTTACAGCGGGATATGCATGAGAACTGCCACATTGGTTAAAGCAGTCGCATATCCCGCCAAAGAATAATGTCTCGCAATCGTTTCGCTTCCGTTCCCGAAGTTCCGCATTGGTTTAAGCGAATCTTAAAGTAGGAGTAGCTTGACATTAGGCAAATATGCCAGCAATGTGTCTTTTTGCCAACCTCATTTTATATCTGGGTCATCTAGAGAATCAACAATTTAATGTGGGTTCCAAACCTCACGACCAGATCATATTCTAGGCACAATTTTCTTGTCCATAGTCCATTAGGACCAGAATCAGACATGTCTCTCCATGCGAAATTATTTGCACCATCAAATATTTTGGTTTAAAAGCATCCGTTAATCTATTTGGCTTGGTATCAGACACACCAGCATATCTTCTTAGGTCAATGTCCGAACTGAATTATTTCGGTGAAGTGGTAAGCCGATGAGATCTGACCCTATTGACATCTGTTATCAACAATATGTAATATATTATTAGTTTTTCAGTATTCTTTTTCGCAGCTTTTTGTTGGTATTTACAGTACAGAGCGAAAATATTGAATGATAGGAGAGTTTTGGACTTGCATTGTCTTTATTTGTTTTACATCACAACGTTTCAACTGGTAAGTATCTCTAGTCATCTTTAGGTGAATACTAAATAAGTAACGTAACTACAGCTCTATTTATACTAGCTAGATGCACTGGAGCATGACTGAGATGGGTGCAGTCATGCGTTTAGTTCGTATGCGGTATTTTAAGTTTACATCTACTTAACAAGGGTTTTCAGATGTTTCTTATATCTAGTGAGGGCTTACTAAAACAATCTGGGTTCTGGTATATTGTAGCAGCTTCCTTGAAATTTATCTTCCTCCAATGTGGTTCTTTATGCAGGATTCGAGCATCTGTTCACTTGATGTGATGACCGTGTGTCCAGGCATGGTCAACTGCACCTGATTTTTCGATTTCTCCTTTAAGCGTGTTATTTCTGTGTTCCTTGACCCGAGTTTCAAGTGGCCTTAGAGTTTCACCAATGTAGGATCGGCCACATTCGCAGGGGATCTGGTAGACACAGTTTTTCCTGTTTTTTTGACTTGTTGGTTTCGTCTTCGTCAGGTGGTTTCTTAAAGTGTCTTTCGAGCTGAATACCGTATTGCTGTTATATCGTTGTCCTAGTCTTCTAATTCTCTCAGATACTCCTTTGACATACGGAATGTTAAGTGTTGATGGTGACTCGATTTGCTTCTTTTGTGTATTTGGCCGATTCTTGCGATCTTCCAATAGTTTATCAACTAGATGCCCGGGGTAGCCTTTTTGTTGAGGTCAGTCTTGATGTAGTTAGTTTCCTGTTTGAGGACTTCATTTGAATTACAGATGGTAATTGCTTTATCCACAAGCGTTCTTACTATGCCATGTTTTTTGCTGTTTGAGTGATTTGAAGTGTAATTCAGATATTGACCTGTATGCGTAGGTTTCCTGTACACTGAAGTATGGATGGTGTTAACATTTTTCTTTACGTTCACATCTAGGAAAGGTAATTGACTGTCAGGCTATTAATGTGATGTAGGAATTCCCTGAGTTCGTCATCGTTTCCATTCCAAATAATGAAAGTGTAGTCCACATACATATCTCAGCCACGTTTTCGGTTTCTTTTTTGCTTGTTTTATTGCTTCGGATTCAAACCATTCTATGTACATGTTGGCGATTATTGGTGAGAAAGATGAGCCCATCGGTAGTCCGTCCACTGGTCTAAAGAACCTATCTTTTTCCTGGAAGTAAGAATTATCCAGGCAACATTCTAATAGTTCCATGATGGCTTTGATAGGTAGCGGTGTTCTTTCCTGTAGTGTCTCCACCCTTCAAACAGACACCAAAGCGAAAACATGTTTGCAAGACATTTTTAGGAATAAAAATGTGGTGAAGTTAATCACAACATATTTTAGCTGTACTGAGAATTGCTTACAGGGCATGGCTTTCTGATGAATCCCAATAAGGACGAAACAGCCTGTCATTGTCTACCTGTGCCCCAGGGAACATATTACCTTTGGCGTCCCTGTGTACTTTAATGCAAAAGATAGATGCACTACTTTTTCCACCTGCCGCTAAAAAACTTTCTTTCTATTTACCTACATACGAACACTAAACGCTACTACAAATGATAATGTGTGAGATGACATTGAAAAGAAAATGGTAGATTTATTTAATTAATAACTTCTAAAATTTTTAAATACCCGCGTCCAAAATTACGGAAAAGATGGTGGTAAGGGGGGGGGGGGGTGTGGGTAAGTATAGATATATCTATAGAACAGATGCTATCATTTAATTAATCAAAGGATACACCTATTATGTTTGATTTCACGTTAATTTTCTTGTTGTTCGTGAAAGTTTTTTTTTGTCATAATTTTCTAGGAATCTCAAAATGTATGGATCTAATGTCTGGTTATATCTAAAAATGTTTTTCTTTAATTAAAATATTTTTTTCCTTGCGAGGAAAGTATAAAGTAATAAGATCGGCTTTCATTTTAATTCGTCGAATAAACAATAAATATTTTCATTTTATCTCATGAAAGAACATTTTAATATATTTTGTTCACCTGCTCCAGAAAGAAATTAAATTAGTACAAAAAGGATGAGTATCATTATCTCCCTGCATGCCGACCTTTTTTTTAATTTAATAATGAAAAGAAACACGAAGAAAGGAGATTATTGGATTATTATGGTATATTTCGGAAATTTCGCATTTAAATTGAGAATATTAATATTCGTTTTCTAAAATCGTTAGATCACATTTTAATGATCTATCTAATCATGTCAAAAATATTTCAGCATGAAATAAAGTGCCGCAAACAAATTGATTTATATAAAAAAAAAGGATAAATATTGCTACGATGCGACTGTAAATAATGAGGAAAAAAACACACTTTAAACAACTTCTTTTCCAAAACTAGTCACTGGAACGTTCTCATAATTTTTTTTTGTAGGGTGCTGCGGTGATATAACAGGGTCCTGCAATAGTGCATCAGGCTTTTATAGCTCCAATACGAATTAAGTTGGGAATTTTATTCATATGCAGACTTATGCTGTATCGTAGGGTGTATTTTTGGAAAATATTTTTTCATATACAGGGTGGCCCAAAAAAGTATGATGACAAAAAGGTATATTTTTTTAAATGGAACATTCAGTATTTTATTGTTTATTTAAGTTTGTATTGGAGTTCTTTACAATTGTACAAAATTTTATGTATTTTGTTTGGTAGTTTAAGAGTAATAAATTAAAAACTAAGAAAATAAAGTTTTATGGTCCTGGAAAAAAAATAACAAAAAAAAACATCTTAATTTATTTTTAAAATCATGTGATTGGGTAAGATTTATGACAAGGGGTCTAAAGATATTATGAATCTAATGGTGTTTATCAATTTTATAGAAAAACGACACCTTTCAAGTTCATTATTCTTAAATTTTTTAAATGGAACACCCTGTATATTATTTGACTATTAAATATAAAATTCGTAAGCAAATTCTTATTTGATGAACAAGCGTAAAAGTTATTTCTAACCGTTTTCGAAATAATTTCTAATTTCAAATTAAAATTAAGTTTTATTATTCAAATTAAACATTGGCGACTAGACTAAATTGCAATTAATATTCAAAATGTCTTTCATTTTATTCTGGGCACAAGTTAACACGTATTTAAGAAGATCTGTTCACATCCATTAATATTTCAAGTGAAATACTTGTAAAACGGTTCATTTAATAGTTGTTATGGTAGGCTTTGAAATAAAATATAAATTAATTTGATTATTATTAATTAAAGGTATTTCATTAATTTGATAACTGGTATTTAGGGCAAATAAATTATAAGAAATTAAAACGAATTTTAATAAAATGAGTTGTACTTGGTGAGAGTTCCTTAAATACCAACTTCTTTAAATTAATTAAATAACTTGTCAAATTATAGTAAACAAATAAAATCCTATTTTATTTCAAAGCCAAGGCATAACTTTTACTAACGAACTGTTAGTATTTCACCTAAAATATTAAGGGATGTAACCAGATCTTTTCAAGAACGTGTTGACTTGTGCATAGAAATAACTTATATGCTTGTGGTACTAAAAAAAATTCTTAAGAATTTTACATTAAATAGTCGAATATAATACAGGGTGTTCCATTTGTAAAACTTGAATGAATTTAACATATGTCGTTTTTATTAACATCCTGTATGAAATAGATTAACACAATTAGATTCATAATATCTCTAGACCCTTGTCATAACTCTCACCCAATCCAATGGTTTAAAAAATGAATTTAGATGTTTTTTTAAATTTTTTTCTAGAACCGCAAAATGTTTTATTTTTTTTTATTTATTTTTTTATTTATTAGTTTATTCATGACCCAAAAACAGTAAAATGACTTCACTGGTATCAGGGCCTAATATTTACAATATTTTTACATAGTTACTACAATCACATTACAGTTTTATGTATTACAATTAATAACAAATTAGATCAAAATGACTGCAAGTAGGTTTTCAAGCAAAGTTTCCTTGTTGTCCCCACATTGATCACATCACCCGGAACAGAGTTATAAGTTTGTAGACTTCTAAACAATGGCGAATCTTGAGCTTTTAGAGTCCTAGAATATTCATTCCTCAAATTTGCGGCATTTCTCACATTATGGTTGTGATAGTTTTTCACTTATTTTATTGTTAAATAAGACTTAAGTTTTTTGTTAGTTATGCTATATATAAATTTAGTTTGTTCAAATATTCCTATTTTTTTTATGTCCCACAATTTTGTGCACTGATACACCCGTTCCGTCGCAGTGTAATAGTCCATTTGATATATAGTTTTATTTTGTGTCCTTTGTATTTTATTTAATAAATAATCTGGGATGTTTCCCCAACATGGAATAAGGTACCTTATATGTGGTAAGATAAAGCAGTTATAAAGTAATATTTTAGACTTTTTATTTAATAGTTCTGCACACCTTCTTATAGCACCTACCATTGGTACTATCTTTTTAATAATATTGTCCACATGTAAATTCTAGCTTAGGTTGTTGTTTAGCACTAGACCTAAGTATTTATATTCCGAGACCTCGTTTAGTTTTACACTGTTTAGGTACACTTGAATATTACAATTTGGTTTATTTTTTTGTTTTATAATCATATACACTGTTTTATTTACATTTATAGTTAACTTATTATAGCACAGCCATTTATAATAAAGGTTCATTTCAGACTTTGCAATTCTTTCTAGTTCCCCAACATTACTAGCTGAGATCACCAGCACAATGTCATCTGCGAACATGTAGTATTTTGCCTTTAGTCCAGCATATTTCAAACTTTGTACATACAACAGGTACTGTAGAGGGCCGAGCACTGACCCCTGGGCTACTCCGACATTTAGGTTTCTTTTGTCACTTTTAGTTTTATTTATTTCGGTGTAATGCATTCTGTTTTTTGAATATGAAGTCATTAGTTTGTGTCCCGTACCACGAATCCCCATTTTTTTCAATTTTTTAAGTAGTATGTCGATGTCAACAGTATCGAATGCTTTTTGCAGATCTATGAAGATTGTTAGTACATATTTGTTCTTATCCATTTCTGTTGATATGTATTCTAAGAGATCTGCAGTTGTTCCCAGCGTACTACTACTCTCCTGAAAACCATACTGATGAGGATCAAATTTGCATGTTCTTCCAATAAAGTCAACAAGTCTTTTTTTATTACTTTCTCCACTATTTTTGAAAATGTACTCAAAACAGAGATTGGTCTATAATTACTTAATTCTTTTTTTGATCCTTTTTTAAATATGGGAGTAATTTTGGCACATTTTAGCTCATCAGGAAACTCACCACTTTCTAGGGTATTATTTGTAAGGTTAACAATTATTTCTCCGATATAGTCAAACAGGCAGACTATATCCTGTTTTGTGACACAATCTTTCCCTGGTGAACAATTATTTTTTAAGTCTATTACAATATTTTCTATATCTACAATATCTGTTGGGTAAAAGAACATTGTCTGTGTAGTTTCTTCTTCTTTGAATTTATCTTTTATGTTAGGTATTTTTGACGATAGTTTTTCCCCGACTTCTGAGAAGTATTTATTAAATTCATGTGCTATGTCCTGATCATTCTCTAACTGTTTGCCTTCTGGGCTATCTATTTGTCCTATTTTGTTGGTTTTTATTTGGTTTTTGGAGCATAATTCATTTATAATATTCCAGATCTTTTTTGTATCTTTAGAAGCCTCTGTTAATCATTGGTCTGTCCATTGTTTTTTTAGTCTTTTTCTTACATTATTGACTTCATTTTTTGCTTTTTTAAAGTCTTTCTCTGTTTCTTCGTTTCTTATTATTTTCCATCGTATGTACAGTTTGTCTCTGTTTTTCACTTTTTGTATGAATTCCGTTGTGACCCAGTAATTATTATTGTTTAATTTTATGTTGTATTCCTTTGTATTTTGTTTTTTTGTCTCGTTCATTATTGTCGCCAATTTACCAAATGAGGAAATATTATTATGCTGTAATGCCAGTTGTACAGTTTCTATCCATTTTTGTACGTGTAGTTTGGATCTTTTGATTTCTTCCTTTTTGTTTATTGTTACCTTTTTATCTAGTTCTATGTACATTAGTTTGTGATCAGATATATTATGGTCATAAAGTTTAATATTACATTTGAGGTTTTTGTTTGTAATAACGTGAACCAAAATAGAGGCTGTCATTGGTGTTTCTCTTGTAGCATATTCCAGGTGAATTGTATTTTGGACACTAAAACCATTCATTTCAATAAGGTTTTTATATTCTTTCACTGTTTCTGTTTCATTTAGTAAGTTTAAATTTATATCACCAACAATAACACAGGGCCTTTTTTGGGTATCCATAATTGCATTCATTTGTTCCAAAAAAATTGTACTATTACTTGTACGCGGTCTATATACACTGATAACTGTAAAGTTTGACTTTGATAGATAAATACAGGCTATGTTACATTCACTTGAGTTCAGTAGCTGAATGTCCTGGCACTCATACTCCATTCCATCTCTTACGAAGATACTTGCACCTCCTCCTCTTGTATCTCTACAGTTATGTATTGCACTGTAGTTTGGTAGATTAAAATATTCTGCTTCATTTGCGTAAATCCAAGTCTCGATAAGAACAATAAGGTGTATTTCTTGGTCTGACATGTTTATTATGTCTATAAGATCATCCACTTTGTTTCGTAAACTTCTTACATTTATGTAGAGTATGCTTATCTTTTTAATCAGCTCCATTGTTGATGCTTTAATGACATGTGTTTTGTTGTTATTGTGGTCCTATATTTATTTTTGTAATAAAAGATGAGGTCTTGTTCACTTCTTATTCGGGTAAGTTGTCCATCGGGTGTTTTTCTGATGAATATTCTTCCATCTTTACAAAATGCAGCAACAAAGTTTTTCTGTCTCTTAATGTCCCTTGCTTTTTTAAATAGATCTTGGTTGCTGTGCGTTAAATCTTCATTAAAGTATATATTCTTGTTTACTCCTTCCAGACCACATTCCTTTACTTTGATTCCTTTGATTTCTCTTATTTTCCGAAGTATTTGCACTTTTATATCACGATTCGATAGTTTTATAAGCATTGGTCCATCCTCTTTCTTATTGATTCTATAGCTATTTTTCATATCATTGTCCTCTATATTTACCTTCATTGCTTTGAATATTTTGTGGACTGTTTTCTTGGGGTCCTCCTCCTTTTGTTTTGGTATCCCAACCACAATTAAGTTATTTTCTTTCTCCTTTTGTTCTTGTATGTTTGATTTTTGTTCTAGTGCATCAATTTTTAATTTTAATGCTTTATTTTCGTTTTTAAGGAGCTTTACTTCTGCCAATAAACTTTCAAAGACATCCTTCTGTTCCTCGAAGGAATCAGACATGAACTGTACCGACGTCTTCAATTTTTGCATATCTTCTTGCATTTTTTCCTTAAAGGGATTAAGAAATTCACTGAGCAGATCTTTAACTATTTTTTTAAGTTTTATTTCGTCCATTGTATGGGGTAATTCTTCCTGTTTAGTTTTTCTAACCTCACTTTTATCGCGTGCCTTGCAACAGTTTACTTTGTATGTATGTTTTCTGTATGTAATACATACATACACTCTTAAACTACCCAAGCAGCATTTTTTCAACGTCCGACGAATATTGTACTACCTGGGACGTTGCATTAGGTATAAATAATAGTCGGCACTCGACTGTGAAGAAATCACTGCGGCACGACGGCGGTATTGGTAATATTTTACAACATTATAGTTCTATACCAAATCCAACGTTGTAACGATGGCACTACACAACTATTAAGTTTCAGTAATATAAGTAAAAAATGGCTACGTCGACGCGACCTCGGCCTTATAACCAAGTTTAGTTATTTTTTGTTCTAAAAGTTATTTCGGCTTTTAGGTTGGTAGCATAAACAAAAATTATTTCTGAAGCCTTTCCAACCTTACTTTTTGAAAAATTATTTGGTTTATTTTATTTAAAAATGACACGATATAATTACATAAACTAGAATATACTAAATAAATTAAACACAATAAGGGATAATTTTTCACTAATTAGCAGGAAGTTTTCATTTTATTCGTTTAGGTTATATACACTAGAGGGAAAGTCCTATAGGTAATACAATATTTATGGGTATATAGGTAATACAAGCTAACATATAAGAGAAACTATTTGCATTCAACCGGATATTAAGGTTTTTTTTTAAATAATTCTCGTTTTACCAGTTTTGGCCCATTTGACTTACCCACGTAAAGGTATGTTAACCCAAAGAGAGTGCCTATATTGTTCGCTATGATATTATACATGTATACAGGGTGTTACAAATTCGACATACCAGCATTGGAATGTCGGAAACTATAGGAGTTAGAGAAACGGTTAAATAGGGGCAAAATTGTGCAATTCGGTGCTGATTATAATGCCGCTCTAAAAGTTTTCAAATTACGACTACTTCCGATTTTATTCGATAAAAACCGAAATTTTGCAAAATCGTTTTTATTTTTTCCTGAGCTCATTTGACCAGCTATTTAAAAATAAATGACACTTTGTCATTGCCACTTTTTCTCTTCTACAATATGACGTTACTAAACTAAAGATCCGCCGTTTCGTCTCCGAGAGGCCATCACCAACTTTACTTTTTTAAATACGGACCTGGATTTTTCTTAACCGATTTTTAAACCCTCCTACCCTCGAAATGTAATAGCGATATTACTTTCGCAAAATGATGAATTGCTCTTGCTTATTTTTTTAAAATTCATATTTTTTACATTTTTTGTCAGTCCGGTCCTGGCAACGAATTAAAATATTTAAAAAAATGTTATTGATAAAAATGACGTAGATACCATGGAAGAATGCATGCAGGTTGCATTTGGTAGGATAAGGAGAAGATCTGTTGAAAGGGCTGTCGCCAAAATTGGAAGAAAAATCGATCGTTTTATTGAGCAAAAAGGCAATCTCTTTGAACATTTAGAAAATTAGGATTTATAATTAGTAAATTTAGATATTAGAAAATTCTTATAAAATAAATTATATTACTTATGACCGGACTGACAAGAAGTGTTAAAAATATTAATTTAAAAAAATAAGCAAGGACAATTCATCATTATGAAAAAGTAAGATCGCCATTACATTTTGAGGGTAGGAGGGTTTAAAATTCGGTTTAAAAAAATCCAGGTCCGTTGGTTAAGTTAGTGATGGCCGCTCGGAGACGAAACGGCGGATCTTTAGTTTAGTAACGTCATATTGTAGAGGAGAAAAAGTGGCAATGACAAAGTGTCATTTATTTTTAAATAGCTAGTCAAATGAGCTCAGGAAAAAATAAAAACTATTTTGCAAAATTTCGGTTTTTTTCAAATAAAATCGGAAGTATTCGTAATTTGAAAACTTTTAGAGCGGCATTATAATCAGCACCGAATTGCACAACTTTGCTCCTATTTACCCGTTTCTCTAACTCTTATGGGTTCCGAGATTCCAATGCTGGTATGTCGAATTTGTAACACCCTGTATTACCTTTCTAATGTATGTATAACTAACACGATGTTAAAACTTTAATTCAGCCAGTGATTTAATTTTTCTGTCCCCACTTTTTGGTATAAGACTTATGAAAGCTACGCAAACCCTAAAAATGTGCCTATAAGACTTTTTGGCTATACCGTACACTAATAGATTTGATTACTTTCTTAAATTTGTATGTTGGCTACATAATGTTAAAAATTTTAATTTAGCCAATGATTACATTTTTCTGTCAATTCTCTCTTTTTTACCTACATAGAGGACGCTGACAAAAAAAAGTGGCTTTAGGAATCGTTCGCTATGATACTAGACATTGATACGGTAACCTTTCTAAACTTGTATGTAGGCTAATATAATCTAAATACATTAATTCAACCAAATTTTCATTTTAATGTTACATACATTGTGAAGACTCTAGCTACATATTAAACGATTACCCTTCGTAAGCTTCCTAAACTACTAAAGTCTGCCTAATTTCTAAATACATCACTTTTATGAAATAAACTTTAGAGTTTAATAGTAGTCATGCTGTAAATCTAGAAATAAACACAAAAAGGCAAGGAAATAATTTCCAAATTGGAACAGCCGATATTTATAGGTTATGTATAAATTTAAAAATCTTTTAATGTTTTTAGAGTTTCAAGGGGCCAGTGGTATAGGCAAGGTGAGAAAAAATACTGCTAGTTAGGTATTTACTTGCGATTACATGACAAAGTGATTAAAATGTTGTTTTTAAAATGAATTGCATTTAAAAAAAATATCACCAGAAGTTATTAGTTAATATTTAGTTGTAAAAACGACTACGCCATTTTCATCCATTGTATTCTTGCATTTTTGGCAGCCATTGTTGATAAACATTCATTTTTTCAATTTAATTTTATTATTACTGCCAAATAACACTTTAAAACTTGTTAAAACTTTGTAATAAAGCAGGGGCATTATTCTGTTATAGTCTAAAATGAAATTATTAACTTTTTCAAAAAAAAATATTCCAAAAAACAAACATTTTTAACAGAAAAATAACGAAATTTGAAGGTTCGTTTGTTTTGTCTCATATATTTTACCAATATTTATCAGGAAACTGACATGTGTTTTAATTTTTACCATGTCCATGAATCAAATAAAAGTATTTTCCTACGATCACCGAAAAAAAAACATGGGGAACTTGGCTCGAAAGCGCCGAATATCACACGCGTGAAAATATTTCAACTCTAGAGTGGAAATACAAGGCACACTATTTAATTTAAACATAATGGTGCCAATTTGACAGACCACACCTATTTATAAAAAGAATAAATTTTAGATAGCAGTTTATTGTCTAACTTATTTATCATGTATTTGTCGATTGATTTCGAATTAGAGTGTGAAAATACGTCATCTGAAATTATAAAAAAGTTAAGAATATACTAGAAAATCTATTACCAGTCAAAACAAGCTCCGCTGAAGAAAATATCATATATTAAACATAAAATTTCTATTTGTTGCCATATCGTAGAGACTAGAGCTATGTCCTACAGATCGAAAGGCCACAGGTTCAAATCCCATCAGGAGTATTTGACTTTTTTTTATAAAAACATTAAACAATTTATAGAATTAGGTATTTTGAATTGAAATCTTCCTTATTGGATGAACTTTTTAAATTTATATTTAACGCATCTTTCCTTGATTACATTTTAAAAATTCATTCAACAAGGAAAATTTCAATTCAAAATACCTATATCTAGTCTTCTTAACTTTTTTATAATTTCAGATGGCGTATTTGCACACTCTAATTCACTCGAAATATACATGATAAATAAGTTAAACACTAAACTACTTTCTAAAATTTGTTCTTTTTAATAAATAGGGGTGGTCCGTCAAATTGGCATCATATGTTTAAATTAATAGTGTGCCTTGTATTTCCACTAAGTTGAAATATTTTTTTCAACTCTAGAGTTGAAATATATTTTTCACGAATCAAGGGTTTTTTTAATAATTCTTTGTGGTCGTAGGAAAAATAGTGCACATTACTCGTGTGAAAGTGATTATTCTAAAACTCGGAGAATTTCCGCACTCGAATGACGCGTTGTGCTAAATATCTCCTCGTTTGAAAAGTATCACTTCATCACTTGTTATGTAATATACTATTAAATATTATAATATATTATGATTTAGAAGTAAAATATACCGACATGATTTATTTCACCAGTTCATATTATTCTCCTGTCATATTTATATAGTACAGACAATATAACTAATTGGTTTATTCGCCCGACTTTATCTGTCATTTTTACTTGAAAATATAGTCGGCACTTGTCTTTAATAACAACTTTAAGTTGGCTTCCGACGTCGAAACGACCCAAAAATGATTGACCATATTGGTGCAAACAGGAGTTGTACCAAGGTAGTACTGACGTAGTAAGCCAAAGTCGCGTCGACGCGACGTAAAGTGCTGGTTGGGTACCCGAGCAAACTAAATACTATTTTGGATAATCATTATACGAACTTAAATGTGTAATAAAATACTGGGGTTCCTTTTAAAAAAATATCAATTTTTATTATCACACTTTTTGGGCTACCCTGTAGATGAAATAATATATATGATATAGTATAAGCTTGCATATGAATAAAATTCCTAACTTAATTCGTATAAGAGCTATTATAGAAGCCTGACGTACTTTTTCAGGACCCTGTATATCGTGGCTGGGTGGCTAGTTTTTCTAGTAGTCTTTGTATTGATTAAGCTGAAGTAAATTAGACCAAAATTATAAAAATCGCACAACGTCGCCTTATATTATATTTTCTGGTCGCAGTTATAAAATATTCAAGGAATAAATATGGCGGTCAAGTCGGACTTACACAAAGTTCATTTCAAAACATTTTTCGAAGTGGAAGAACTTGTAAACATAATAAACTAAATTACCTGCTGTGGAAAAGCGCAACGAAGTTAAAACGATTTGAAATGAAACGATGCGAAATCCGTGAGCATATAAAATGTGCTCGATAAGATTTTTCTCTACCAGTATATTTACGTATGACATATTTATATTTTTATTTGTTTGGGTTGGTTTGCTTTTTCATATTTATTTGTGGTTTGAGTTGACATTAAAAAGCAGAAACATAATAAAATAAATGTACCTTTAAATTTTAGTAAATTTATGACGTATATTATTGTTGATGCTAAGTTAGAACAAGTTATTCATAAATGTGACACACAAACAAGGTATATAATTATTTATATCACAAATGTGGTATGTGCATTGTTACATTAATCCGACTAGTACTGTAATATATATCACATACATGTAATTCACTGACCGCCAGATAGTGTGTTACACAAGAAATTAGATATTTGGATATACCTTTAAATCTAAAACAACTTTTCTTAACAAAATTATTTTCTTAAGTAAAAAAGAAGGGTATTTTAATCTTAAATATCAATTTTTGATTCTTCCTAAATAAAATAAAAACAGGAATTTTTGAAGGTATGAAATGCATATTTTTGAACACTGTTGTGAAATGCTATATAAAAATTATGGTATCGTTATAAAACCCTACGGAGAATTAATAATAATAAAAGTCTTTTATTATGAAAAATAAGAAATACGATTGCAAAGAATTAGAAATAGGTAATACAAGCAAAAGCATGGCGCAGTCTAGCCTTATCGGCTACTCTACTGCACCCTACACTGATTGCTAAAGTTTAAAGAATAGATATATACTATACAGCGTGTTCGTAAATTTGCTTGCCAAATGGAAAACATAACAAATTTTTCAATTACTAGTAATTATACAGTAAACACGAACAAATATACATAGAAGATTAAATTTCAATAAGCCCCCCGTTGTTCATCATACACCTAATAATTTTTTTTCTAAAACTCCTGACTGCATTCGATAGTTGATGTCCCCGTAGCCCGGCACATTCCTGAGTTATTCGTCTCTTGAGGTGTTCTCTGTCTCGGGGCCGCCTTTTATATACCCTTTCTTTGAGGACACCCCACAAAAAATAATCCAGTGGGGTGAGATCCGGGGACATCGCTGGCCAATGACAAAAACGCAAATCTTGATCTGTACCTCTTCCAATCCACCTTTAAGCAAAATTTCTGTTCAGCCAATGTCTAACTTGCAATGCAAAATGTCCGGGAGCTCCATCTAGCTGGAGCAATAAGTTCCATATACCGGCCAAAGGTATGTCATCCAACATAATTATTACTAAAATCATTTTCTAAAAAATTTAGAAACACCTCACCGTTTATATTATCATCAAAAAATATTGGTCTCAACAATCGGGCCCCGACTATACCACACCACACATTTACTTTTTCAGAATATTGGTTTCGGCACTGTATAACCCAATGAGGGTTATCCACTGACCAATAACGGGAGTTTTGAGAGCTTACAATACCGTTTGTCGTAAAAACAGCTTCATCTGAAAAAATTATTTTAAAAGGTAAACGGCGATCGTCCTCCATAACGCCTAATAACCACGCAGAAAAATCTAGTCTCAATTCCGGATCCCCTGGAAATAATGTATGGGTAAATTTAATTATTTATCCATATTGGTTATAAAAAATGTTAGGTAACCATTCAAAAAAAAAATTTATCAGTGCCCTGTATACTACAAATTAGTAGATGATTTAATGCGCTTTTTGCTCTTTCCAATTTGCCAGTTAATAAATATTGGTATACAGTTTTTTACATTTAGAATTAAAGTTTTTCGTTTTTGAGACCACCTGTATAATATTAAAAAGAAATTCTTAAGCCAATCTTAATAATTTTAGAAGCAAAACTTTTTATAAAGAATAACTTTTTTTCGAAAAATTGATAGTAAAGAAGTTTTCCATCACTCTGCGTATCTCAGTAAAAATTTGATTTCGGACGAAAGTAGTAAGTTTCCCGATTTGCCGTTGTGAACCTACTTCCTTGATGGCGCAATTGGTTAGCGCTCTGTACTGGATATACGGAGGTTATCGGTTCGAATCCGGCTCGAGGAAACACTTTTTTCTAAATTTCAAATTACATGTTTATACACAAGAACTTTCCACCTTAAGATATATAGGGATATGCAGCAAATGAAAGAGTACTCTTTAAAGTTGGTCCAATCTTTCGGAAAATTTTATTTCCATCTTTAGGGAAGAAACTTTGGTGAGGTTATTCATATAGATGTACAATATTGGACAATATAGTAAAAACATTGAACAGGTTACGTGAAATTGAAATAAAACACAGCACTACATTTTAAAATAAATTAAACTAAAAGTTTTTGATCAAATTCAACTAGATTTCCTTTCAACGGACAGTTACAAAATGTCTCTTATTTGTCTGGTAGGATACAAATGGTCATGGTTGGCGATTGAGTTTCAGCCCAAGCATGTCATTTTTGGAGTACCTCAGGGTTCAACACTGGGTCCCTTGTTGTTTCTATTGTACATATAATGCATAATAATATACTGATGACATATAAATAAGGTACAGTTTATATCCCTACGAATACCATTTGATGGAGCATGTTGTAAACAAGGAACTAAGCCAGATTTACCAACTTTTAAATAACCATAAGTAATAATAAGACAGGTTGGTGATTTGGCTCTCTTTTACAGATATTTCCATGGCAGGTGTTCGACTGACATTGCCCACTTGATTCCACCTAGAGCAATGCAAAACAGAAATACACGGCGAACCACTGCCGCTCATCCATATGTTGTTCAGCTTAGTACTCCTCGAACTTCATTGTTCAAGAATTCTTTCATCTGGAGAACGTCATCTTTGTGGAATGATCTTCCTGCGGTCGTGTTTCCCAATGAATACAATCTTCAACGTTTCAAGATCAACGTTAATCGCTTTCTTCGCACACGCACCGCTCCCAGAGCGCCTTAAAGGATTTTTCCTACAGTGCAGGTGTTTTATCATAAAAAAAAGTCTGCAGTGGTACTTTTTGAAATAGCGGATGCAAAAGGACTGGACAATCACATTGATCCTCATATCAATAACGTAAAAATACTTAAAAAGAATTCGGTAAAGTCTTTGGGAGTGGTTGTAGATAGTCAAATAAAATTTCAAGAACATATTAAATTAATTCTCTTTGTTAGCCTGCGGCTCGTGCTGCAAACTTCATCTGCATGAGTTATGACTTACATTACCGCTCGTTAAATAATATACTATTGTTTGTTACAAACTTTCTAACTACATTGTACTTATGGTACATTATAAAAAACTTTTTAAACTCCGAAACGTTTCACAGCATCGGAGTTTAATTCAAATGACTAAAGTTCGTTCAAAGTAGTTGACAGTCCCTACCTCTTAATCTTTAGTTATCGGCCAACGCTCGGTCCGTTAGGTTTGATAATTCCTTGGTTTTAATTTTCGTTCAGTTAAAAACTCATTTAAAAGCTATTTAAAGGAATATCGTTATGAGTAAATGTTCTAGAGAAAATTATTAATTTTATAGTGCACTTTAATTAAAACTGAAAATTGAAATGCTTATAAAACAACGGCTTAAATATTAATTAAAAACTACAAATATTTAAAAATTCATTTTCCGAAAATCGATCGAAAATATTGACATTTTTGATAACATTTCTGATAGAAAAAGTCAATATTTCCTTAAACTTAGTCGTTGCTAGGCAACGGAAAATAACTGTAAGGAAATATTTATTATTGTACTATAAGAAAAATAGTAGTTTGTACAACAAGAGTGGATATGATGTCCATATTGCACGAGGAAGTAAATTGAGCACGACGCCGTAGGCGTTATCAAAATATTATAAAAAATCTATTTAGGCAGGTCCTTTCTAACAAGGAATCCCACTTAAATTATATAAATAAGGCTTCTTTATAGAAACAATTTATAATTATTCTAAGGCTTGCAAACGTCATTTTTGACACAAAAATTCAAATATGTCAAAAACGTTTAGACATAGGTATAAGACATGGTATACAAAATCTGCCTAGAATCTTACGTAGAATGCAAAAATGTAATAATATATAGTGTGTCCCTTTTAAAATAAGCCAGTTGACACTTACTTCCGGTATAACAGGAAATGCCACCATTATGAAAATATTTTAGCCCGGTCGCCCCCATCAGCATCAGCTCAGCATACTGTCAAATTTTCAAAATATTCCTATGTATAGTTTTCTATCGATTCGGTTCCCGGTGGGACACCCTGTATGCTCATCAAATAGCTCATTTTACCTCTTTTTTGATTTTTTTTTAAATTTAGGGAATTGATTTCAGTAAACTAACAATAACTTAAAATTAAAATATCACTGGCCTTTTTTAACAAAAACGTCTTTTAGCTTACACTTTAACTTAGTTAAAACAACATATAGATCAAAATTTATAATTCAATATTTTTTTAGAATAATAAAATAAATATTAGTTTTATGCTTTTGTTGGATCTCAATACTTTTTTCCCCGAGGGTCGGTCCGCGTTCGTGCCGGATGCTCTTTGTCTTGGTTTGGCCATTGTACTCACTTATTTTTGTAGGTTAACTGGAAAGAGGCTCGAAATATTCCCCAGTTCGTGTGTTGTTTGCTCGAGTATTTGTTTTCGATCTAGTAATTCGCAGTGGCAAATTAATGTCATATAATGTCTTGTCCACAGAAAGTACCACTTAGGTCTCCGTTGTACAGTTGCATTGAGTGCAGGCAGGTATGTCGTAGTAGTCATATTTCCTGCTAAAATATCAGCAGTGATTCTCAGCTGATTCCTACTCAGTAAAAGTAGCTGTTTCGTTTGTATCGAATCTAAGTCCCAAATAAAATATTTAGTATGGTTTAACTCTTGCCTGTGGTATCGTTGTCGTTATAGTAGTATGGAGAGGGCTTCATCCTGCTGGAAAAATATCCTTTGGTCTAGATTTCCATAATTAGAGTATATTCTTTGAAGTTCTGGTATTAAAAACTTCGCAAGAAATGTAAGAGAATTATTAAATGTTGCATTTCCAAATAAGTGGATGGAACTGCGAGGATTTATAGAGTGGCCGCCCAAATCTCCAGATATTATACCCCTAGATTTTTATTTATGAGGCGATTTAAAAAGAAGGGTATATGTCACCAGACCTAGAAATCTGGAAGAGTTGAAGGCAAGGATTTGGGCAGAGATACGTTTAATCTTGACAAAAGTTTTGGTAAGAGTAATGGAAGAGCTCCACCATCGGATTGGTTTGAGCTAACAGATTCATGGGGCATATTTTCAACAATTGCTATGCTAAAAAAGTGACATAACAGTTTCAAAGTTACTGTTAATGTAATTGTTCTTTAAATTAGTTTTTATTACATTTTTGACACAAAGAAAAAAATGTATAGACAAATTCCTTTTTCAATAAGCTTTTCAAAAAGGTGCCACGAGTGGTATCCTCCATTTAAAATCCCGCCCTGTATTGTGATATAAAATACATTTTAAAAATTAATTATGAAAATGACCACCAATATTCCTCAGATTTACTATACAAAGAATTTTAAAAAATTGATAATATAAACAAATTTTCTGCTATTACATGTTAATAGATATTTTTTTAAATAAAAATATAATTAATTATATTAAGAACAATATGAAACTCGCCATAGAAATACCTTTACATATAAAAATATAGTAAAAAAAACAACAACTTTTTGTTAACATCAATCCTTATATCATCATTAAATAAATATAGAAACCGCGGCTGGGGGCTCAGAGGTAGAGGTACTGGCATTCGACCGCGGCGACCCGAGTTCGATTCCCGGAGTGGGCATACGTATAATAAAAAAAGACCCGAAATTTAGTGGATTTAAGAATGTAAGGAAGAGTGTAAAAGGTATCATCTCCCAACCCACCCCATTTACGCCGGTAACCAGGCCGAATGAGATCGGACATCTCGTGGGGTGCAGAAGAAGGTACACACTCCCCAATCGGTAGGTCATGCAATGGCAATAAACTAAGGGTTGATAGCCCTTGGGGGTGTCGCATGACTGAGGATCGTGGTTTGGAATCCACGTTAAACTGTAGGTCCCCTCGGGAATGGCCCTGGCAGCAAACGAAGAGGAAAAAAGCCTAATTCGAAAGAAGGGCAGAACGGCAAATAAATATAGAAGAATATAATAAACAAATAAAATTAAATATTGGATATTATCTAATCCAAGAAAAATATTTAGGATCATCATAAATAATGTAATATATAAATAACCAAATAATTATATGGTGAATACATTAGTACTTAAAACGTGTTTGTCTTTATATATCATTATATTTTTGTGATAAGAAGAAAGGGAACTCATTCTCTACCATTAAACATTAAGAACTAATTTTGCTATAACCCGTACATCATCGACATATGGCGAGATCTGCCGGAATCAGAAAGATATATCTAAACAGTGACACCTAGCCGTAAATAGTTTAAAATGTAGGTATGTTGGTGTCTATGAATCATGTTTAAATTGAAAAACGTTTGCTGGCGTGCAGATAAGAAGACAAGAAGAATTATTGTGATATAAAATACATCTTTTGAGGTACTTTCTTATTTGTCTTATATAATAATCTAGTTTGGTCTAAATTATAAAATAGCAAATAAAAAAATATTATTAATATTATTTTACAATAACTCACAAAAGTACCTTACTTCGTAAGTACATCAGAATTGGTATTAGTTAATTCAAGAAATTATATATTAGTTTTAAATATTTTATAAAAATATTTGAATAAACAATGATTTGGCGAGTTCTTGGAAAAATTTAGCTATTCAGTTTATTACATAGGTATACAGGGTGATTCCTAAGTTGATACTTCTTTTTTACCTGTGTATAGAAGGCATTAAAATAAACAACATTTTCAAATACCTTTTTTTAAAAAACTCAAAAATAAAGTACTTACGTTTTGTTATTACACTACGAATCAAATACGGTTCTGTCTAACTTCTTGAATAATATTAAGAAAACATCTGGATGAGCCCGCAAGGGAAAGCGTTTTGCGTATAATCTTAAAGAAACATCCTCACTTTTACGACACCATATCTATTAGTTCATTGTTTTCAAATTTTACCATTTTCACGTATCTATCACCAATTTAAAATAACTGGCTTCCGAAAACCACAGCGCAGCGGTTTGCTTAACACTAGCCGTATGACTAATATTAATAAGAGATAATAAAAACAATAGATACTATAGCGGGGAATGTTTTTATGTCCAGGCCCGCACTCAGATTTTTTACTTTTCTATCTCGCCTATTCTTGAGTTTTTTGAAAAAAGGTATTTGAAAAAGTTGTTTATTTTAATGCCTTCTATACAAAATTCTATATATTTCAAACCAGTAGTTACTCTTACATAGCGCCTTTGTATGGCAAACACTGTAGCAGCATGTAGGGAATGTTCCCAGCGAAGAATAGAATAAGAGAGATGCGAAATTATAAAGGCATAGTATGCAGTCAGAAGAACGCTTTTAGAGATAATACCTTGCAAGTTACATGCGATATATATATTTCTACTTATTTTGTTAGCTAACTGAGGTATGCTCCTCCCAGGCTAACTTTGTGCAGGGCCGATTTATCCATTAGGCAAGAAAGGCAGCTGCCTAGGGCTGCAGGTTGATGGAGGGCGGCACTATTTTTAATAAAAATACTATCTGAAAATGTAAAAAATTAAAATTAAATACGCATCTTGCATTAATACACTGATCGGGCTGATTTGTTTACCAAACGACCGCGTGTTGGGCGAACGCAGCCAACAATAGAGTGTAAGTTTAAACGATTTTAGTTGACTTTACAGCTCTGCGATGGCGCTAGTCATAGTTTTTTCGGTGATTCCTCCATTCCCCGAGGCGCGATTTCGGCGCGGCGATTCCCCGTAGCCGAAGCGCAAATGGAGCGGACCACAGACTGGACAGACAGGTGAGAGGAGGGCGGCAAAAGAAATGTGCCTAGGGTACCAATTTGCCTTAACGCGGCCCTGACTTTGTGTCAAGATAAACTTCTAAAAATTTAACTGGTGTAGTATTGATGAGACCTACCTGATTTTAATATTTGCGTTAAAAAGCAATAATACTTAATTTATTGGCAATGAACCAAGTCTGTACGTTCATTTTTATCTCTATAACCAACCGATATAGTTACTCAAGATCTTCAGAGCTGTTACTTTATATCCTTTTGAAGTTGAATTTAAAAAAGTCACTCTTTGGTAGTTTTCCTCCGTTTTTCCATGAGCTTTTTAAATAGGCGTGCCGTTCCAATCGATGGTTTTTCGGTATTTAATGATAAATATTTATTTTTAATTTTTTGCTGCCTCCTTGGGATTTCTTGGAACAAATGGAATTATAAATAAGACGTTCTATAGGAGTTCCATAACTTATGACACACCTGAAACCTTATTCTTTACATCACGCTATTTCGGATGCAGCAATTCGAAAAAATAATTTTCTGTCTAATATTTTTTCCTAGTCAAAGCTTTTTACTACGATCCCTTCCGTAAATAGCAAAAATCTACTATAAAATTTACTTACTGTAAGGTAAATGGCACGGATTTTGTAAAGTAAATCGCACAGTAAACAAGACCGCCTTATTTATTTTTAAAACAAGTATACATTGGGTCAGAACGCAGTCCTTTTAATATGGGCACTTGGGTATAATAAAGAATAATAACAGAGTCGTAGGCGGCTGCTATCACAAACGCTGGGCAAAAAGGACAGTGTACTATTAAATATTTTAAATCCGTTTGTAATAGTTTTCGTTTGGTGTTCCCTCCTTCTCTAATAGTTTTAAATTCTATATACAGTTGATACTTCTTTTTTAGCTGTGTATAGAAGGCATTAAAATAAACAACATTTTTGAATACCTTTGACGACACTCATCGTACATTAGTACCATATCTACTAGTTCATTGTTTTTAAAATTTACCATTTTCACGTGTCACCAATTTAAAATTAACTTGCTTTAGAAAAACCCACCGGATTACCAAATAACTGACGACCGATCCGTAAATTGCATGATTAATAACACAAAAATAACATAAAAAAATGTTGTTTATTTTAATACCTTCTAAACACAGCTAAAAATGAATTATTAACTTAGGAATCACCCTGTATATTCAAAGTTACAAAAAAAAACAATAATAGCGGCAAATCCAAGCTGAAATATTAAGTGTGCAGCATTTTTCCAGGGACACAATTTGGGTATAAAAATTTAAATTAAGGTTTCTAATTTGCTAATTCCCAGAATTTCTCTTCCTTTTCTTGACTTGCAGAACTTAATTTCTGGAATTACCGTTAAGTCTAATATTTATGAGTCGACATTAATTTTATTATTGTACTGACATTTTTTGCTTTTGAAATTTTATTTAAACAGTTAAGTTTGCGAACTCTTACTTGGGTGCATTTATTATAACGCAGTGGTTTTTTAGGCTAATTTGCACAGCTGGGATTATTTGAGTTTTTACTTATCAAGAAGAAAAAAAATAGAACTTTCTACTTTCTGCAGATACAACTTTATCAATGCTTTTTTAGATTTTTGAGGCTGGTATTAACGACAAAGTAATTTAAAATGTATGTCAAGATTAACTTTAAGAGAAAATATTAAATACAAGTTATTACATGTATTAGTCTACCATACTCCAGGTCCAATATTACCGTTAGAGAGCAGCGTGTTGTACAAAGTCAGAAGAAAAAGAAAAATTCCATAAAAATAAATATTCGGCTCTATTACAATTTTAAATAGACACTGGAATTGTATCCTCTCTTTTTTTGTAACAACCCAGTGCACTCTATACGAAAGCAATAGATGGTTTACTGACAGGTATTTTAGACTTAAAAAAAAATTTATTTGGTAACGATAAAAAATAGGTTTATTTGTGATACTTTCGCGTTGAATTCGTGCCCTTCGTTTACTTTACTTACTTACTTTACATACTTACCTTAAGTTTACTTACAAGGCAGATCTTGTGTTTAATATAGATTCTTCAAGCTTTGATAATAGTAAAGAGTTTGGGAAGATAACGGAGTTGATAAAACAACGCATTTCAATTTCTCGTAATTGACAAAACTTTGACAACAAAAATTAGGTTCCCGTTTGTTCAACTTTTAAGTAGAACCGCGCTGACCAAATTGAAGGCAAGCTTGTAATATTTCACTTAGTTTTTAGCATTTAAAAGTGATAGTAAAAATATCTTTGTTATCTGCGATTTTAGTTTGTAATCGCTGAATAAGTAATACATTTTAAAATGTTATTGTTAACATATCTTTATTGAGTAGGAAGTTTATAGAACTCAATTTTGGTTAAGTCATACACTTGTCCTAAGGCCAAATTCTCAAAATCGAGGAACAGCCGTCTCATGAGATAATTCCCTACCCCATTAGTGTCTCATACGATTTTGACGGTTTCAATCCAACTATCATGAGAAGGCTGTTCCTCAATTTCAAAAATTAGGCCTGGTCATCTTAATAAGCGGGATAAGTGCCAGTCATCGGATCATTGTGAAAGGAAAACTCTATAAAACTTAACTTCTGTCCAAAACTTATACAGGGTGGGAACTTAAACTGGAACAAATTTTTCTAGAAATTTCGAAAAAAATATTTTTAAAAAATGGAAAAGCAAGTCGATTAAGATTTTGTATGAGCTATATTTTGGCACAAAAAAAAATTTCTTTCGCCTGTATAAAATGACACATAACCAAAATTAATTTTTTTAAACGGGAACATAGGTACCACTTATATTACCTTTTTTGAAAAGCTCTTTTAAAGAGAAAATTGAATATCAAATTGTTTTCATTTTCATTTAGTGTAATTTTATTGTTAAAAAATTAAATTGGATTGTATTTGACCTCCTTAAGAAGATTGAAAAAACAAATTTTTGGTATGAGAATAAAGCCCACAAAATATCTCAATCGACGTGTTTTTGCATTTTTCACAAATATTTTTATACTTTATTCCAACATCCTAGTGATTTGTTCCAATAAGAGTCTCCACGCTGAGCCAATGAAAATAAAATAAAATTAAAGACAATGGGATATTTAATTTTTAGTGTAAAAGAGCTTTTCAGAAAGGTATCATAAGTAGTATCTTCCTATTTAAGAAATTAAGTTGGGGTTTGTGTTAACTAATACCGGCGGTAATTTTTTTTTTTAGTTCCAATGCACATACAAAATATTAATCGACGTGTTTTTACATGTTTTAAAAATATTTTCCTCTAAACTTTTAGAAAATTTGTTCCAGTTAAAGTCCCCATCCTGTATATTATATGTCTCGTAACAGGAGTTTTAGACAATGGAACTAATGTTACAGATTTTCGCAAGTTGAAAAATGCATCTGAATATCGGCTGGAAAAAAACGACCAAAACTTAACTTTACTGTCAGATATAATAGAAAATCTGCCACAACCAAAACTGTTACCACACGGTGATTTTCAAAAATGTGTTTTAACAGAATTTTGAAGAAATCTAATAAGTACCTAACCCTACCTATTTAAAATTATATATTATTTTAAAGTCGTATCTACTCTCCAAAAGGGACATGGTAATGTAATATTATAGTAGTAAGTACAAAAGCCCTATCTTCCTTCTTACAAATATATTTATTAAAATTAGAATATACGCGTTTCGGCCTACAAGGCCATCATCAGGGCATTAGGTAATAAGGTCAACAAATAAAGACCAAGTAAGATGCACCCTAGTTCACGGCAGATGAAGACTAAAAATAATTTATCCTACAATACTTTATCGAACCAAATATATTGTGTTATATAAGATATGTCCCAAGCTACTATGTTGCCGAGAGAAAAACTTTGTTGGTGAATATTATTGACTACAGCAGTTGAAAGTTGCACTTATCCTTTTTTCGGTCGCACTTGCCCACCATATTTATATAACATAAAATTACATGTAGAGAATGTATTTATTGTAAAAGTTTTAAATAACTCCTTTCCGATTATTAAATTGCATTATCTTTATCCTCGCGTTACAGAAAAAAAGATGGCGCAGGACCTTTTATTTAAAGTGTACAACGATTTTTTAAGTTTAAGTCAGAATTCACATGAAGACGGCTGGAGATACTTACCAGTTGAAACATTGTGATATAAAACAAATAAAGACAATGCAAGTCCAAAACTCTTCTATCAGTCATAAAATACTAGTATTAACAAAATTACCTCAATCAGTATTCGGTCCGTAATGGTGCCATATTTCTTAAGTCATCTATCTACCTGTTGTTTTATATCATTGACGTAGATACATTATATTAAGGCTTATGACTAGTTGGCTTGTAGGTTTTACATTTTAACATTTCAAATGTGGGTGATACATGGTGTTGTACCTTTTCTTTATGTTTTTATGAATATATTTTCCGTTTAATAATTTACTAAAAAAACATTAAAATATCCTGTAATAATTTATCAATCGATACTCTATTTAACTCTGTCAACATTTTCTAAAAAAAAATATTAACAAAGCTTCGGAAAATGAAATAAAATCGCAAGGGATTTTACATCATTCAGCATCAAAGGTTTTCTAATTTCAGTGTATTTCTGTTTCAATAGCGACAGCCTCGAAACCGAGTTTCTTTTGAATGTTCCAGATTGCACAAAAGCAACAAAGAAAAAATGTTTTCGTCTCAATTTCTAATACATCCTGGAAAATAAAAATACCTACATTATATTAAAAGAAAATTTTAATTTTTTTAATAAAGAGTTGATATGCTGACGTATACCGGAAAGTGGCATTTTTCTTTATAATATAATAAAGTTTCCTGGATGATAGTCATGTCAAATTAATATTGAGACTACATTGCTTTTTAATAAAATTGAAATTTCTGCTTAAGGTTTAAATAGCTTTAAAATTTAAAATAAACTTAAAAAATCGTTGTACACTTTAAATAAAAGGTCCTGCGCCATCTTTTTTTCTGTAACGCGAGAATAAAGATAATGCAATTTAATAATCGGAAAGGAGTTATTTAAAACTTTTACAATAAATACATTCTCTACATGTAATTTTATGTTATATAAATATGGTGGGCAAGTGCGACCGAAAAAAGGATAAGTGCAACTTTCAACTGCTGTAGTCAATAATATTCACCAACAAAGTTTTTCTCTCGGCAACATAGTAGCTTGGGACATATCTTATATAACACAATATATTTGGTTCGATAAAGTATTGTAGGATAAATTATTTTTAGTCTTCATCTGCCGTGAACTAGGGTGCATCTTACTTGGTCTTTATTTGTTGACCTTATTACCTAATGCCCTGATGATGGCCTTGTAGGCCGAAACGCGTATATTCTAATTTTAATAAATATATTTGTAAGAAGGAAGATAGGGCTTTTGTACTTACTACTATAATATTACATTACCATGTCCCTTTTGGAGAGTAGATACGACTTTAAAATAATATATAATTTTAAATAGGTAGGGTTAGGTACTTATTAGATTTCTTCAAAATTCTGTTAAAACACATTTTTGAAAATCACCGTGTGGTAACAGTTTTGGTTGTGGCAGATTTTCTATTATATCTGACAGTAAAGTTAAGTTTTGGTCGTTTTTTTCCAGCCGATATTCAGATGCATTTTTCAACTTGCGAAAATCTGTAACATTAGTTCCATTGTCTAAAACTCCTGTTACGAGACATATAATATACAGGATGGGGACTTTAACTGGAACAAATTTTCTAAAAGTTTAGAGGAAAATATTTTTAAAAAATGTAAAAACACGTCGATTAATATTTTGTATGTGCATTGGAACTAAAAAAAAAATTACCGCCGGTATTAGTTAACACAAACCCCAACTTAATTTCTTAAATAGGAAGATACTACTTATGATACCTTTCTGAGAAGCTCTTTTACACTAAAAATAAATATCCCATTGTCTTTAATTTTATTTTATTTTCATTGGCTCAGCGTGGAGACTCTTATTGGAACAAATCACTAGGATGTTGGAATAAAGTATAAAAATATTTGTGAAAAATGCAAAAACACGTCGATTGAGATATTTTGTGGGCTTTATTCTCATACCAAAAATTTGTTTTTTCAATCTTCTTAAGGAGGTCAAATACAATCCAATTTAATTTTTTAACAATAAAATTACACTAAATGAAAATGAAAACAATATGATATTCAATTTTCTCTTTAAAAGAGCTTTTCAAAAAAGGTAATATAAGTGGTACCTATGTTCCCGTTTAAAAAAATTAATTTTGGTTATGTGTCATTTTATACAGGCGAAAGAAATTTTTTTTTGTGCCAAAATATAGCTCATACAAAATCTTAATCGACTTGCTTTTCCATTTTTTAAAAATATTTTTTTCGAAATTTCTAGAAAAATTTGTTCCAGTTTAAGTTCCCACCCTGTATAAGTTTTGGACAGAAGTTAAGTTTTATAGAGTTTTCCTTTCACAATGATCCGATGACTGGCACTTATCCCGCTTATTAAGATGACCAGGCCTAATTTTTGAAATTGAGGAACAGCCTTCTCATGATAGTTGGATTGAAACCGTCAAAATCGTATGTGACACTAATGGGGTAGGGAATTATCTCATGAGACGGCTGTTCCTCGATTTTGAGAATTTGGCCTTAGGACAAGTGTATGACTTAACCAAAATTGAGTTCTATAAACTTCCTACTCAATAAAGATATGTTAACAATAACATTTTAAAATGTATTACTTATTCAGCGATTACAAACTAAAATCGCAGATAACAAAGATATTTTTACTATCACTTTTAAATGCTAAAAACTAAGTGAAATATTACAAGCTTGCCTTCAATTTGGTCAGCGCGGTTCTACTTAAAAGTTGAACAAACGGGAACCTAATTTTTGTTGTCAAAGTTTTGTCAATTACGAGAAATTGAAATGCGTTATTTTATCAACTCCGTTATCTTCCCAAACTCTTTACTATTATCAAAGCTTGAAGAATCTATATTAAACACAAGATCTGCCTTGTAAGTAAACTTAAGGTAAGTATGTAAAGTAAGTAAGTAAAGTAAACGAAGGGCACGAATTCAACGCGAAAGTATCACAAATAAACCTATTTTTTATCGTTACCAAATAAATTTTTTTTTAAGTCTAAAATACCTGTCAGTAAACCATCTATTGCTTTCGTATAGAGTGCACTGGGTTGTTACAAAAAAAGAGAGGATACAATTCCAGTGTCTATTTAAAATTGTAATAGAGCCGAATATTTATTTTTATGGAATTTTTCTTTTTCTTCTGACTTTGTACAACACGCTGCTCTCTAACGGTAATATTGGACCTGGAGTATGGTAGACTAATACATGTAATAACTTGTATTTAATATTTTCTCTTAAAGTTAATCTTGACATACATTTTAAATTACTTTGTCGTTAATACCAGCCTCAAAAATCTAAAAAAGCATTGATAAAGTTGTATCTGCAGAAAGTAGAAAGTTCTATTTTTTTTCTTCTTGATAAGTAAAAACTCAAATAATCCCAGCTGTGCAAATTAGCCTAAAAAACCACTGCGTTATAATAAATGCACCCAAGTAAGAGTTCGCAAACTTAACTGTTTAAATAAAATTTCAAAAGCAAAAAATGTCAGTACAATAATAAAATTAATGTCGACTCATAAATATTAGACTTAACGGTAATTCCAGAAATTAAGTTCTGCAAGTCAAGAAAAGGAAGAGAAATTCTGGGAATTAGCAAATTAGAAACCTTAATTTAAATTTTTATACCCAAATTGTGTCCCTGGAAAAATGCTGCACACTTAATATTTCAGCTTGGATTTGCCGCTATTATTGTTTTTTTTTGTAACTTTGAATATACAGGGTGATTCCTAAGTTAATAATTCATTTTTAGCTGTGTTTAGAAGGTATTAAAATAAACAACATTTTTTTATGTTATTTTTGTGTTATTAATCATGCAATTTACGGATCGGTCGTCAGTTATTTGGTAATCCGGTGGGTTTTTCTAAAGCAAGTTAATTTTAAATTGGTGACACGTGAAAATGGTAAATTTTAAAAACAATGAACTAGTAGATATGGTACTAATGTACGATGAGTGTCGTCAAAGGTATTCAAAAATGTTGTTTATTTTAATGCCTTCTATACACAGCTAAAAAAGAAGTATCAACTGTATATAGAATTTAAAACTATTAGAGAAGGAGGGAACACCAAACGAAAACTATTACAAACGGATTTAAAATATTTAATAGTACACTGTCCTTTTTGCCCAGCGTTTGTGATAGCAGCCGCCTACGACTCTGTTATTATTCTTTATTATACCCAAGTGCCCATATTAAAAGGACTGCGTTCTGACCCAATGTATACTTGTTTTAAAAATAAATAAGGCGGTCTTGTTTACTGTGCGATTTACTTTACAAAATCCGTGCCATTTACCTTACAGTAAGTAAATTTTATAGTAGATTTTTGCTATTTACGGAAGGGATCGTAGTAAAAAGCTTTGACTAGGAAAAAATATTAGACAGAAAATTATTTTTTCGAATTGCTGCATCCGAAATAGCGTGATGTAAAGAATAAGGTTTCAGGTGTGTCATAAGTTATGGAACTCCTATAGAACGTCTTATTTATAATTCCATTTGTTCCAAGAAATCCCAAGGAGGCAGCAAAAAATTAAAAATAAATATTTATCATTAAATACCGAAAAACCATCGATTGGAACGGCACGCCTATTTAAAAAGCTCATGGAAAAACGGAGGAAAACTACCAAAGAGTGACTTTTTTAAATTCAACTTCAAAAGGATATAAAGTAACAGCTCTGAAGATCTTGAGTAACTATATCGGTTGGTTATAGAGATAAAAATGAACGTACAGACTTGGTTCATTGCCAATAAATTAAGTATTATTGCTTTTTAACGCAAATATTAAAATCAGGTAGGTCTCATCAATACTACACCAGTTAAATTTTTAGAAGTTTATCTTGACACAAAGTCAGGGCCGCGTTAAGGCAAATTGGTACCCTAGGCACATTTCTTTTGCCGCCCTCCTCTCACCTGTCTGTCCAGTCTGTGGTCCGCTCCATTTGCGCTTCGGCTACGGGGAATCGCCGCGCCGAAATCGCGCCTCGGGGAATGGAGGAATCACCGAAAAAACTATGACTAGCGCCATCGCAGAGCTGTAAAGTCAACTAAAATCGTTTAAACTTACACTCTATTGTTGGCTGCGTTCGCCCAACACGCGGTCGTTTGGTAAACAAATCAGCCCGATCAGTGTATTAATGCAAGATGCGTATTTAATTTTAATTTTTTACATTTTCAGATAGTATTTTTATTAAAAATAGTGCCGCCCTCCATCAACCTGCAGCCCTAGGCAGCTGCCTTTCTTGCCTAATGGATAAATCGGCCCTGCACAAAGTTAGCCTGGGAGGAGCATACCTCAGTTAGCTAACAAAATAAGTAGAAATATATATATCGCATGTAACTTGCAAGGTATTATCTCTAAAAGCGTTCTTCTGACTGCATACTATGCCTTTATAATTTCGCATCTCTCTTATTCTATTCTTCGCTGGGAACATTCCCTACATGCTGCTACAGTGTTTGCCATACAAAGGCGCTATGTAAGAGTAACTACTGGTTTGAAATATATAGAATTTTGTATAGAAGGCATTAAAATAAACAACTTTTTCAAATACCTTTTTTCAAAAAACTCAAGAATAGGCGAGATAGAAAAGTAAAAAATCTGAGTGCGGGCCTGGACATAAAAACATTCCCCGCTATGGTATCTATTGTTTTTATTATCTCTTATTAATATGAGTCATACGGCTAGTGTTAAGCAAACCGCTGCGCTGTGGTTTTCGGAAGCCAGTTAATTTTAAATTGGTGATAGATACGTGAAAATGGTAAAATTTGAAAACAATGAACTAATAGATATGGTGTCGTAAAAGTGAGGATGTTTCTTTGAGATTATACGCAAAACGCTTTCCCTTGCGGGCTCATCCAGATGTTTTCTTAATATTATTCAAGAAGTTAGACAGAACCGTATTTGATTCGTAGTGTAATAACAAAACGTAAGTACTTTATTTTTGAGTTTTTTAAAAAAAGGTATTTGAAAATGTTGTTTATTTTAATGCCTTCTATACACAGGTAAAAAAGAAGTATCAACTTAGGAATCACCCTTTATACCTATGTAATAAACTGAATAGCTAAATTTTTCCAAGAACTCGCCAAATCATTGTTTATTCAAATATTTTTATAAAATATTTAAAACTAATATATAATTTCTTGAATTAACTAATACCAATTCTGATGTACTTACGAAGTAAGGTACTTTTGTGAGTTATTGTAAAATAATATTAATAATATTTTTTTATTTGCTATTTTATAATTTAGACAAAACTAGATTATTATAGACAGAAACATCATTGTCTCCAACCTTCAAACAGACATTAGTATTTTATGTTGCAAATCCTTTTTTATTATATCTTATTTTATGTTAAATAATCGTTAAACTTTGAAAATAATAGGAATTGACAAACAACAAACAATTTTAAAAATATCATAAAGAATATTTATTAATTATTTTATTGTATGAAGGTTGTGTGGTATCTTGTGATTGTGAAAAGAATGACTTTGTGGAACTTGCTACTGCGGCTATAGATACTTAAAACCATTTACAAATACTTAAATGACTAACACGTTCTCGTTAATGAAATGAAAAATATAATTATAAGATCAAAGTCGTTTTTTAAACTGCTCATATCGATAGAACAAACTTTGAAATTCATTTTTTAAAATTAAAAAACCGTTCTAGAAGTCAATTTACGAAGTTATAATAAGCAGAACATACGCCAAAGAAACAATATAAGAAGGAAAATAATAACTACACAAAGAATAAAATCTTTATTCATACCTTACCTTACAATATTTAGAAAGTAGGAGTAAATAGACCAAAATATGTTTGTTCATATTATTTATAAATCGGTATCATGTATGTTGGTCATTCGTGTGTATCGATTAAAAAAATTATTTAATATAATTAATTTTCTCTTATGAGAATTAACATCAGTCGGACCATCATTCCTTGAAATGTACCCTTATACCATCAGTATTACTGTTATTCCTTAATCAAGACTGTCATTCCGCTTAATAGTGTACGGTCTGCAAATAACATGTAGACCATATACTATCAGTTAAAATGGCGGTCCTGAATGATATCAAACCATCGTCATTCTCGCATCAGTGTTTTTTCTTAAGAGAATTTACATCAGTCGGACCATCAATCCTTCAAATTTGACTTTACACCATCAGTATTACTGTCATTCCTTTATCAAGACTATCATTCCGCTTAATAGTTTACGGTCTGAAAATGACATGGAGACCATATACTATCAGTCAAAATGGCGGTCCTGAATGATATTAATCCTTCGTGAAGAATGATCTCGCATCGGTGTTTTTTCCTATAAGAATCATTCCTTGAAATTTGCCCTTATACCATTACTGTCATTCCTGATAGGTGTCCCATCCCATCTACCAACCTACCTAGGCAAATTTAAAGAACTTTTTTTACTAATTCTGCCACACGCCATTTTAAAAACTGAGAGCCATTAGGGTATAGCGGCCATTACGGGTTCGCTGGCCCTCTATAGATACGCTAGTGGTACTAGGTACAACTTCTTCAATTTTTTTTTAAATTGTTTTATTTTTTTTTGTATTTCATTTGAATAATTTAAAGGTAAGGTTTCATCAAAGGTAAACGCCTTACTAAATAGCGATGTTATGAACTGAGCCTTGCGTCTAGGTAGAAGTTTTGTAATTATAATACTAAAAACTTTTTCAATTCGTTAAAATATTCGCTTTGGTTAATTTGAAGGACCTGACTTAAGTGTACCAGTAATTAAAAGTGTAGTCATTAAAAATACAGTGAGAGGATTTTATAACACCCATTAAAAATCGCTACTTACATCAATTTTAATTTTTTTTTATTGTATTACAAAATCAAATTTATTTATAATCTATAATTTAATACATTTTATTATTAAAGGTCAATTAAAAAATTATTTTTTTAATGAAGTAAAGTCTAACGAACCACACACTAAAAATATTTTGCATCTTTAGCATTGGCGTAATGCTGGGTGGTAAATGCTTGGATTTGCGTTCCTCAACGACGTCCAGCTGTTTAGTAGGGGAGAGTCGGCTAATCGTCCGCGGCGGCTAATCGTGCGCATGTCTTTGTTTCCATAACCGGCGGTATATAATTCGAAATCGGTATTCAGGCGCCATCCCTTGCCAAGCCTGTGTACTATGCCATATGAGTCAGTTGGATCGCTTTACTTTACTTTTCCAAAATAGTCGCTTCATTGTTTATGTAAAAAAATAAGCTGTCAGTATTTCCATTTTTACATTTTTTGATAATCGTGTGTGTTAATACATTGCTTAGTGAGTCCTCTTGACACTAATATATATAATTTAGGCTAAAAAATGTTTTATATTGTTTTAACGAATTTAAAACCGAATCTGCCACTTTCGGTTAATCGGGAGCAGTGCGCACGATTAGCCGCCATGTATTTAGCATTGTAAAGAATGCCTTGTAAATAACACAGCCACACAAAAAAGGGGTCAGGCCACGTTTACTATATGTTTTTGGGGTCGCTAAATCCAAATTTGTGGTTCAAAAAAGTCAGCACGTCAGAGTTTCCGCATAACCTCAAAAGAACCCATAATTACAGTCTTAAATATCTTAGATTATAATATTTTGCATTTTTGCAGATGCCGAAATACCAACGTAAAATAACAAAGGCGCAATGGAATCCAGAAATCATGATTCAGGCTATAAGAATAAATAAGTATAATCTTAGCTTCAATAAATTGTTTTATTTGTTTCCCTTTTCAATGCGCACGATTATTCTATCCATGCGCACCATTAGCCGCATACGTCGGGTGGTAATTGTGTGGAGTGTCGTTTTTTGAAATTTCGAATTTTAAAGTCACAGTGTGCATTTTTATTTAAAATTAATTACAGAATATTAAAGCCAAATCGTTAAAGAATCTTGATAGCAAACCTAGAAGTCCAATCTTTTGTCATTCGGAAATATTACAACTTTGGCTTAGGTGCGCACTAATACCCGACTCTCCCCTACTGTGTAATGTTTTATTACAATGTTGACAACTTTCTCAACGTAAGATTACTTAGAATCCGTAAAAATCCATAGTTTTTTGTTTATCTTCGATACAAAAGAAAACGTATCGCCTTCTCCGATGAAAGGTACACTTAAAAAAACGTGCTTGTAGGCTACTAGTTGACAATTTTTGGAAATAAGAATGCTTGGCCTTAAGTTGATCGTTGGTGGTTAAATCAAATTGATCAATAAAGCTATTTAATAATCTAAAGGTAAACGAATTATACCAGGTCCGCCAACGAAGCGGACGGAAGATTAAATCATTATCGAGGAACTTATGAAAAATACTCATACAGAGGCGGATTATAGTATAAGCCGAACAAGCCTAGCTTGTAGCGCCAAATCTGAAAGGGGTGCCACATTTTCCAGCGCAATGACTCCAAGAGAGAATAAGATAACCAAACAAGATATGAAACTAAGCGTTTTCAACCGTAGTTAGAAAAAAACGGCGTTTGAATAACCAGTTAATTTTTTTTTTAATTTTTTAGCTAACACCACACGCCATGTATATTAGTCTGTAATAATTATTGTAGCTTATTTTCCCAGACTAGTACGCTTCGCATTGCGATATAGGCATCTCTTTGGCAGCGGGCGGCGCAGTGGCTACGCTAGGGGGGCTAGAGGTGGTCCGGGCCACCCCAAATGTTTTTTCGGACCCCCTAAAATAAATTTAATCTTAAGAAGCTCTTGAAAAAGTTATTCACTTACTTTATGTTACCAATACATAATATAGGTAGTTGTAATATACAAAGTCAATTCTCAATGTTAAACCGAAAAAAAAATTTTAGTTTCAAATGTTAAACCGGAAGTTGCAAGTTTTATATATAGAGAATAAAAAACTAAGATAGGAAGGTAAAAATAATTTTTCTCTAAGATGTGCCGTTCCAATACTAACGCCTGTCAAAGTTTGAAAATGCCATATTTATGTAATTTTATTGGGAATTAAAGAATAATATAATATTTATGGTGTTCCATTTAAAAAAATGCAAGTTTAGTCCGCCACACTTTTTTTGAGCCACCCTATATAATGTAAAATATTTTTAAAATATGCCGCTTTTACGTCGACACCTCGTGCTGGTTTAGTACTACTTCGTTGGCGGACCCGGTATACATATATATTACGTCCAATAATTATGGAATAATTAAAAAAGTACTTGAATTTTAAAAGCCATTTTTAGTTTATTAGGTTAGGTTAGGTAAGAGTGGCAGACCCTTGGTTCTGACCAAACAGTCTTACATAGTCCTGATTAGGTCCGTTGTGATACCACACGTGTTCCGTAGAACCCACCTTCATCAGATCTCTGATGGTTTGTGCGACGTAACCGCGGAAGGATTTTAACAACTCATTCAAACCAGCCACTACTGTTCAGAAATCTGCTTAGCCGTCCAAGTTGTTAGTTGCTTAGTTCCTCCAGGCTATCGAAAGATGATTCACCGAGAGTAGTGAACCTCCTTCTTGCGAGGCCAGGGCATTCACACAGAAAATGTTGAATACTTTCTTCCTCTTCCTCATCTCTGCAACTTCTGCAGAAGTCGTTAGTGGGTATTTGCATACGTTCGGCATGTCTACCGAAGAGGCAATGTCCGGTAACAACCGCAGTAATATTTCTCACGTCTTTTCGACTGTGTCTCAATAGCTCTGCGGTTCTCTTTTTATCGAATGTGGGCCACAGTTGCCTGGATGTACTACAGGTTGTCAACCCTGTCCATGTGTTCTAAGCAAGCTGCTTGGCCGTGTAGTCAATCTCCTCTTTGACCAATCCCAGTGGTTTGTTCACTGTATTGTCTGCTAGATCAGTTTATTAGGTAGGCTCTCTCTTGGACTACTAAGTACAATGTAAGTATCTTTACTTTATGTCATTTAGAAATTTAAGGAGTTAATAAGTCTGTAACTTTTAATTTTCCGGCTAATTCAAACCAATTCATATCCACTTTCGGTTTAACCGGAAGTAACGTCCAATTATAAATGGAAACCCCTCATTTTTATTCGATAATTACATTCTGTAAAAATTCTCTTTTCAATGACATATCACAGTTCATCTTTGTTTTAAAAATGGCTGCCAAGATCGATTTTACTTTGTTCTAAATGTACATAACTTTTTTTTTGTAAGAAAAAAGACACAACGTCTTGGTCTCAAAATTTTTATGGTCTGTTTATTTTTTTTGTGATATGTTTCGCCTCAACCTGACACCATCAGACCTTATAAACAGTTAAAAATCTTAAAATTGTCTTAAAACGAACATAAGTAAATTACATCACAGCAACAAAACTGTACTATATATATGTATAACAGCGCTGATATATCATTTCTCTGTGCCTTGGATCTTTATTTTTTACGAATCCGGAAATTTAACATTAATTAACAAACATTGTTATAAAAATTAGATTCCTCTGTAGAGTCCTTATAAAGTAATGACCAATCACAGTTTATTGTCTGTCATATTATCATGGAAAAAAGTAACTTTCCATAAAAATAATATTTTTTGGTTTTATTATTATAAGACCCAGCTTTTCAACATGCAAAATATGTTGTCCTAGAAAAATGTTAAGTTTGCACTGTTTATATTACAATCAATAAGTCAACCTCATTAAAGTAATATAAATAGTGGAGCCAGCGCTAGGACAGACAGTGACTGGAGGTACCAGTCCCGTACACATTTGATAACCTGGGTCATCACTCGTCACCCGCGTATACCGTCGCCCTTGGGAGCAGCCCCCGACGTCATATAATGTAAGTAAGTTTACACCAAGGTTCTCGTTTATTGTTGGCCACTATATGTATAATATTTTTGTATGGAAAACCTGTCTACCATTATTTACCCTACTAAACTACCATCTGACCCCCTTAAACAAAGGCTACGTGACAATATGTACAATTATGTTATAAATTTGTTCAATATAATAAAATATATACGCATCTATAGTTTTATCAATAATGCAATCTGCTGAATATGCCTAGAACATTAACTTTGCTTAGCATTATTATTAAGTTGATTTTACCATAATATCTAGCATGATCATTTGGGCAAAACGGCGATCCAATGGTCGTGGGTTCAAGCCCGGCAGCATGCAAGCCTTTTTACATTTTTTTAACATAAAATTCGTAAGTTCGTAGAAAAGATATACCGTTTAACTTGAGTGGATTCCTTATGAAATAAAGACATAATTACTACTATTGTGTAGAAATAATTACCCATTAACTGTTTATCCATAATAACAGTAATAAACAGGCATTAAATTGATACAAGAATAAACGTTTAGCCGAGGTCCTTAAAACGAACTTTTTTTGCCAAAGTACTTGTGGGTAACATCTAAATTTGACTGTGGACCTTCTTATGAAATTGACCACGCGCTGCCACTGATAGATATGTTACTGTTGTTATCCAGTTAGGTAAAATTGTCCATTTTATTGAACAAATGAGAGTACAATATTTAATGCTCTATTTTTAGAAGGTTGGCCCAACATACGCTGTCCTAAAACCGCACTACAAAGCCGTCTAAAAACAGTCTACTTATCACACTTGTCTCAAAAATATAACTATGTCAGTTGGTTTTAACCTTTCTTTTTGTGCTTGGTGACAGCTAATCAATCTAACTCGGGTTGCGTATACAAAGTTGTCTGCGAAAGAGAAAATTTTCAGCAAAATATGGCTCACCCTTTTAAAGGATCTTTACAAACGAAGTTCAAATTAACGTTTTGCGAACCTAAAAGGATATAATTCTGCTTTAATTGTTATATTGTGGCTTTGTTAAGCGAAACTGGGTCTGATTAATTATAATATTAACTTTTTGTACATCAGTATCGTTTACCTGGTTTTCTGTCTAAATCGACCCAGAGCAAAATAAGGTTATTAACTTAAATTCTCTAAATTAACTGACGATGAAAAAATGTTTTTAATAACTTTTGAAACTAACTTGCCAGTAAATAGTATTAAAATGTATGCATATTTGACATAACAGGTTTACGTGATTAAACTTTCTGTAACATAGTAAATTAACACTCTATGGGATACAAAAACTAGTGTTTTTCCAAACAATTTTTAAAAAAGTTAATTTAAATTGTTTTCCACTAGCTGCTACCTACAATAGTATACCTATTAGGTACATAACAAGTAATAAAGGTGATGCTTTTTAAACGAGAATATCTTTAGCACGAGGCGTCAGCCAAGTGCGGAAATTCTACGAGTTTTTTTCCTACGACCACAAGGAATTATTAAAAAGTTTTTGATTTGCGAAAAAAATATTTCAATACTAGTGTTGAAAAAAGTATACTAACACTAGTGTTGAAATAAGCATACTTAGGATTATGTTCAACTTAATATCTGGTTTCATAGTTTTTTAATAGGCTTTTCCTTTATTTGTAGTTTACCTTTTTCATATTTTATATACAGGGTGATTCATAAGTTGATACTTATTTTTTAGCTGCGTATAGAAGGCATAAAAATAAGCAACATTTTCAAATACCTTTTTCCAAAAAACCCAAAAATAAAGTACTAACATTCATTTATTACACTACAAATCAAATACGGTTCTGCCCAACTTGCCCGTTAAATAACATTAAGAAATCTTCTGGGTGTAGAGAAGAAACATCCGCACTTTTACGACACTCACAATAAATTAGCACCATAATTAGTTCATTATTTTCAAATTTTACCATTTTCACCAATTTATTAAAATTAATTTGTTTCAGAAAACCACACCGCCCAGCGAATTGCCAAATACATAACTGACGACCGATCCGTAAAATGCATGACTAATAATACAAAAAATGGAGAAAAACAATATAAAGTAAAGGGCTACGTTTTGATTACCAGGCCCGCACTTAGATTTTTACTTCTGTAACTCTGCTATTTTTAAGTTTTTTGAACAAAGGTATTTGAAAAAGTTGTTTAAATTAATGCCTTCTATACACAGCTAAAAAAGAAATATCAACTTAGGAATTACCCTGTATAATAGGAAGAACTAATCCTGGATTGACTTCTAGATTAACCAGAATGAAAAAATTTAAATTTAATCAAGGAAAGATATATTAAACATAAATTTAAAAAATCCACCCAACAAGAAAGATTACAATTCAAAATAATTCTATAAATTATTTAATGTTTTTATAAAAAAAAGTCAAATGCACCTGATAAGATTTAAACCTGTGACCTTGCAATCTGTAGGCTAGAGCTCTATTCTCTACGCTATCGCTACCGATAAAGATTTTTTGTTTAATACATGACACTCTCTTCAGCGCGATCTGTTTTTTTCTGGTAATAGATTTTCCCGTCTATTATTAACATTTTTTATAATTTAAAATGTCCTATTTTCACACATTAATTCTGAATCACTCGACAAATACATGATAAATAAGTTAAATACTTTACAAGTACTGCTTTCTAAAATTTGTTTTTTTTTTAATAAATAGGGGTTGTCTGTCAAATTGGCACCATGTGTTTAAATTAAATAGCGTGCGTTGATATTTCAACACTAGTGTTGAATCTGATTTAAAAAAGCAAGAAAAACGATTGGTAAAAGTAGTAATGTTCTTTCTGATCCTATCGGAAAAGTCACCTATCGACCATCGCGAATATTGCCGAGTGATCTTACATAGTCTTAAACAAGAACAGAAAGGAAAAGAGACAGGAAATGTATTTTCTATCCTTTCCACGGTTCCGTTGCAGACCCCTTTTATTGTAAATAAATAATGCCTGTCAACGTCATTTATGTCACAGTCAAACTTGCTGATTAGTTAATTGTGGTTAAAAATCTTTATGCAACCCGATAATAGTCTCCCAGTCATGTTTTGATTGTTAATATAATGTTGACGCTTTTGTATTAAATTGATCTTTATATGCAAATTAATCATTTTATCGATAAATAATTTTACTAGGATATTAAATAGAGTTTTAGTTCTATTAATGAACACAGTATGCATTTTTTCTTTATAAATTCCAAAAAAAATATATATTCACTACCTTAAATAGCAAAAAATATACTACCTACTATCTAAGTAAGTTAAATTTAACGCATTGTAAAGTAAGTCACACAGTAAACAAAACTGCCTTGCTTATTTTAAACAAAAGTACACATTGCATGGAATTAACTACAAAGTTCGAGTTTACCTGTCAGTTACCTGGTCAAAACCTAATATGTATTTTATAACAAAATAAGTTATGTTATGACCTCACCTTCATAACAGTATTTACCTGAAGACGACTGCAGATACTTACCAGTTAAAACTTTGTAATGTAAGACCACAGAATATATATATATTCTGTGGTAAGACGAATAAGAACCTTCTATCATTGAAGTAATGACCAGGTTGATTACTCTTAAATTGAACCTTACTGTCAATCCTTCATTATAAATTGACCATTTCTGATATTTCTACAATTTTAGAAGTGTTTTTCGACTTAAACCTTGGTTTAAACTTAGGTTCAATAGGACTTTAAAAAATTGGACCCTTTGGCATGGACCTATTGGGTCTTTAAAAATAATTTTAAAAATTTGTCTGTTAAAAAATACGTTAGCAACATGTAGCAAAAATGTTTTTAGACGAAAAGTCCGCATTAAACAAAATAATGATTTTCGACTTTTATATTAGTAAACATTGTTTTACGAAGAGTTCATTCTATAAGTAAATTCATTAAAAACTCACAACTGTGCGTTATAATATATGTATGATCATGATATAAAAATAAAGTTAAACCTTGAACCACACAAATCGTGACATTTATCTATCTTGCGTTTTGAATATTTGACAGTGACATTGTCATTATTTAAGATTTGAAGTTCAAATTGATAATTTATAAATTATAAACCCATATTTAGTTTATTAATAAGAGTCGTAGAAAAAGTAGTACCGGGTGGTCAACTAAGAATGACCGCCGGCCATATCTCAGAAACTAGTAATCGTACAGCATCCGGGTAAATTTTTTTATGACAAAAGTGTCCAAGAGAAAATGCTGGAAATTATTTTTAGTTTCCGCATTTTGCCGCAAGAGGGCGTAATTGAAAAGTAAATATTAAAATTTTACATATCTCCGAAAATTCCACATTAAGGTATATCTTTGATAACACCATTAAAACGCTTGGACAATTATGCATTATTTTGATTTTATGCTCATTGGCGTACCGACTTTAATAAGAGGGGGGGAGCTGTTTAAAGTGTAATTAGTAAAATCGCTGTAACTTTTAAATGACTTTATCCAATTTTAGCAAACTAAAGACTGGAAGAGAAATGTATGCACTTTCACCAATCGTATTTAGTTGTCCATAATAGTTCTCAAAAAAAATGCTAGAGGGCGCAATTTGCAATAATAACACATTTTTTGATTTTACTCCGAAAAAATAAATCATACGGTATAATTACGATACCCTAATCGAAAAGTACATAAAATTTGCTAGAAAGAATATTTAAACCGCAGCTCGATATCTCCGTTCGTTTCAGCGTTATCGCCAATAGAATAATTTTTAAAACTTTAAATGAAGAAGCGATTATATATTTTTTAGAAAAAAAGTGGTACGCCACTGATATTTTTCCATGTGGATATTATTTCTAATTAGCCTGGTCAATTCTGCATAAAAATGGTCTCTTGCGTTTTTCTTCTCAGGCACACCGTTCTTAATTTAAAGTTTTAAAAATTATTCTATTGGCGATAACGCTGAAACGAACGGAGATATCGAGCTGCGGTTTTAATATTTTTTCTAGCAAATTTCATTTACTTTTCGATTATGGTATCATAATTATACCGTATGGTTTATTTTTTCGGAGTAAAATCAAAAAATGTGTTATTATTGCAAATTGCGCCCTCTAGCATTTTTTTTGAGAACTAATATGGATAACTAAATACGATTGGTGAAAGTGCATACATTTCTCTTCCAAACAGTCCTTAGTTTGCTAAAATCGGATAAGTCGTTTAAAAGTTACAGCGATTTAACTAATTACACTTTCAACAGCTTTCTCCCCGCTTATTAAAGTTGGTACGCCAATGAGCATAAGACCAAAATGATGCATATAATTGTCTGTCCAAGCTTTTTAATGGTGTTATCAAAGATATATCTTAATGTGGAATTTTCGGAGATATGTAAAATTTTAATATTTACTTTCCAATTACGCCCTCTTGCGGCAAAATGCGGAACTTAAAAATATTTTCCAGCATTTTCTCTTGGGCACTTTTACCCGGATGCTGTACGATTACTAGTTTCTAAGATATGGCCGGCGGTCATTCTTAGTTGACCACCCGGTACATATTGCGTGTTATAAAGCAATTACGCACTTATGTAATTACCGCACTCGCCGCTACGCGGTTCTTTTGCAATTTTTAAATTCGTGCGTAATATGCTTCGTATCACACTTATTACGTTATATACTATTTTAAACAAGCGTTTGAGTATCCTAGGATTAAAATGCTATTATAAACTCGTTTGCATTATTTTTTTACTAGCCTTATGGTCTAATATTAAAGGTATGTTAACACATAGTCTAATACAATATTATTACCTTAACAATAAATCAGAAATGCCTTTTTACCTTCAGCTTAAGGCCAGAATACATAGATCGCTACTTTACGATGTCAGGCAAATATTCTTATGGAATGCTTAAAATATATTTTTGTGACAGGAATAGGATTATAATAATGTAGAATTTTCCAATAAGAGTGTACGGGTGTTTTTAAAAACTAAAACACAGTTCATTTACTTAGATTTTTAATATTTTTATGCGAGATAATGGGTTTTTTCACTAAATTATAATTTTGGTTGTAGTATATAAACATAAACAAAATAAAACTTAGTTACCAAATAAATAAATTGACAATTTTTTTTTATTTGTTTTTATTGCAATAATTCCGAAAATAAGTCTAAAAGTAATCCAACGAAAATAATTGTCCAAAACGAACTGCCAGAAATATAAAAATCATCATATTATTTTGTCTAAGAGTAAGTTACTAAGATTCCAAGAACAATAGTACATTGTATACCTAGTACGAAAAGTTGAACATTCCCGGATTGTTAAAAAGACATAAATTATTAAATTAAATTGTAAATATTTTGAAATAAATATTATTAATTTTGTTTACAAATTAATAAAGGATGCCATAAATTTTTTTTTTGTAACTATGGAAATAAAGTTATATTGAATTGTTAAACTTGACGCATTTTAATTTACAAATAGGTCAACTAAATTTCTTTATAATATAGGTAGGTAGGTACCTCTAAAATTTTATAAAAACTTTTTTTGATATTTTTAATAGAAGAGACGGTATATTACTTTGTCACACAAATCGACCACCCTGTATATCGGGCGCGACTTGTTTATAAGATTATTTGGTCAATGACCCACCTAATTTATTTATTTTTTAAAACAAATAAAAATGATTACACTATAAAGAAATGCAAATACTCCAAAGTGCGTTAAGTGAAAACTCCAAAACTCCAAAAAATTATATAGTTTAGCTCACGGTTGACCTTATGGGTTTACATTGAAAATGAAAAATAAGAATTATAAAATGAATTGGAAACTAAAAGCGAAACACACATACGACTTAAATAACACGAACACCCAAACTTGTTTTTAAAAAAACAATTTATTTAAAAATGAATTACAAGTTATAAAAAATGAACTGTGTACTACAGAATATAGCCAAAGAATAATTTTAGTTTACAATAAAAGTGATACTTGGCTTGAAACACAGATAAGAACTTCTTGGAAAGATGAGCCTGGGAATCTGCTGAATCCGCGGTTTCCGTGGGATTCTGTGCATGTAACTCCTCCCTTCTTAAGCTGTCAAAATCGAGGATGGATTTTGAAAGTCATCGATATCTTCGGTTTTTCTGGCTTGATTGGATTTTTTCTTAAACCATCTGACAATATATTGTTTCTTCTTGAAAATGAACCATAATAATAGGATCAGTATAACGAACGTCAATAGGCTGAATGTGATTGGACTCTCGATAGATTGATTGATTTCTTGTATTGGCGATAGTTGATTGGCCAGGTCTTTTAGTCGATAGATTTCTTTGAAATTTATTTCGGTGTAATTTGGTGTTCGGTACAACTTTGTTGTGTCCATAGTGGCTATTTCAACAGTCGGTAGTATTAATGGTTTTCCTTGCTGTTGACGTCATGGATAAACTTCTTGTATTTTGCTTGAATACTGCAAGAATTCGGAATTTTGATCAATGTTGGGTTTTCGATTTCCAAATATTGATCGCTTTTACATTGGGCAAAAATTCTTTCCTTTTGTGATGGTAGGACAAGAATTTCTTCGGGTGTAACTTGTTCAAAGATTGATTCTGCCATTTTTATTTCTAAAATTTTGCAACCAGTGGTGGAGGTGCCTTCCATTAGTTGAAGGGTACAACTGTCTGGTGGGTAGAATTTCTCCATGCAGTAATAGGTATCTTCTACTGATGGACAAGTACTTTCTTCGAACTGGACTTCTTTAAGGGTTTGTGCCAAATAAGGGTATTTTGGGATAAATGCTTTGCCTTTTTGGATCACGGGATATAAATGGGAAAAGGTATAGGTTCCAGGTTTAATTATAGGTACATGTATAGCAAAAATTAATTTTGTTTTAGAAAATGTAACTTGAGTGCTTAAAATTTGATAATATGATAAAATATTTTTGAAATTTGGAATTTGATTTTCGCTGTATATCGTTTTCAAATAGGTTATCGTCTGTTCTAATTCATGACTAGATATTATAGAATTGTGGAGTGTATTTAGCTTAGCAAACATTATTGCATCTTCTAGATTGTCAACAAAGGTAATTAAATTTTGGCAATCTAGATTTATTTGAGATAAGACGCCTTGAAATGTTATATAATGATTAAGGTTATTAAAAGAATTTTGCACTGTTGCCTGAAAGATATTTAAGCTGTATTCCAGTTCTTTCTGATTTTTATTCAGAGTCGATATCGTTTTGTTGTAATTATCAATCAAATTTTTCGATAGGGATATTTGTAAATTAAGTTCTTTCTTTATATTTTTCTGGTTTTGAGCTAAGTTTAAGATCGCCTTGTCGTAACGTTTACCATCGTCAGCGTCTAACGTGCCAAAAAGCCATTTATATGTTTTACCTATTATATTAATTAAACCTCGTCTATTGCGTATGTGTGGGTGGAGATTTTCGAGTTTTTCTTGTGTAGTTTGAATAAGAAATTCGGTACGTAAGAGAAGATTTTCCGCTAAGCCCTGATAAGAGATTGGGTTATTGGGTTTTTTTGTTGTAATGTTGCCTTTTATTATAAAAAAGTATTTTTCAATATTTTGTAGTTGCGTTATTATTGGATTTAAATCTATATAGTGTAAAAAGGTGTGTTTATTATAAATAATTTTTGCATTGCCAAGTTGGATGGGTAAAATGGGATTTTTTATTGTTGTTAGTTGTATGTCTGTCTGTTCACTGTTGGCTGGAAGTATCTGAAGGACCGGAAGCAGTGTTAGAAGTATTAGCTTCATTGTTTACCTGCAAAGAGGGTTTTTGTTTAATTTTTGGTTTTCTAGCAAAACTTTTATGGTATGTTCCTTTGTGCGTAATTAATTTAATATTACTCTGTCCTTTTATTGGTGACTTTTTAAATTTAGGTAAGGCTTTATTTCGAGCTTTGGTTTTAATGTAAGCTACTTTTTCTTTATCAAAATCGGGTGGTTCGCGGCGATTTTCGTTTCTTTTCGATATAATTTTTTCTTTAGTTTCCGCGTTCCGTTCTTGAATTTTCCTGTAAAGTTCTTTAGCAGTTTCTTTATGTTTCTGTACGTAATTTGATATAATTATTTGGTCATTAATATCGAATGGGTCGGTACTATTTATATGTCCTTTAACTATTTCAAAAGGTGTAAATTTCGTTACGCTATGTATAGAATTATTATAGCCGAGTATAGCTCGTTTGATCAGCTGTTCGGGGGTAAAAGTACTAGTTTCCTCTTTTAGACACCGATAGTGTTCGATTATTGTAGAGTGGAATCTTTCAACAGGGGAGTTTGAATTACTATTTTTGGGGGTAGTATAATGTAATTCGATTTTATATATTTTACAAAAATCTTCGATTTCTTTGTTTTTGAACTCAGTGCCTGAGTCAGCAGTTATTTTTTGTGGCAATCCATGGTGTGATATAAAATTTAGGAGGTTTTCTATTACCATGGGTCCTGTTAGACTTTTTAACGAATAGGCTTGTCCGTATCTTGAAAATGAATCTATTATAGTTAAATAGCTTTCGTTTGAAATTTTAAAAGTATCAATATGAATATGTTCGAAAGGTTTTGAGCTAGTGGGTGTCAAATTAAATTTTATTACCGGGGGGTCTCTGTCGTATTTATTTTTTAAACATGTCTCGCAATTATTAACATAGTTTTCTATGTCGACGGACATTTTTGGCCAATAAAATTTAGCACAAAGAGAAATTTTCATTTTATTTATCCCGCGGTGACAAGTTTTAGTGGTATGGTATAGTTCTAGTTTTTCTTTTTGGTCGTTTAAGGTTTCAACATCCTGTAAAAATTTTGTACATTGAATTAATTTAAAAGAAGAATTTTTAAATAGGTTTTGGACCGTGATAACAAAGTTTTGGGCCAGTGTTGGGTTCCTAAAGTATACTGCGTATACTTGTTTTGGTTCTATATATTCTTTTAAAATTTGTACAAAATGGGGCGTTGGATTTCTACTAGAAACAGATATATACAATCGCGTATTTTGAAATATTTTATTAAACTTACATTGAATTTTGTCTATGTCACCTTCGGTTATTATTATTTGATTTTTAAATGTATTTAGAGATTTTTCCGATATAGGTATATTAAGGATTGGTTCTTCTAAAGAAGTGTGTACTGTTTGTGAGTCCTCTGTGATATTGTGGTCTTTGGGTGTACCGGGGGGGTGCAATTTGAATGTCCGAAAGTATTTTAATTCGGGTTTGTTCAAATTGGGGGTCAAGTATTTCTTGGATGATTGACTCATCAATATTTGGGAGTACATCTGCATTTTGTAAGTAGTCCTCAACTGTGATGTCTATGTCTCCGGGGTTATTGTCTATTGATTGAGTCTCCAGTGCATTTAGATCATTATCGATTGGATATCTTGATAACGCGTCTGCGGCTTGATTATTTTTTCCAGGTATTGTTAAAATTTCACCGTTATATATACTGACAGGATTATTTTTTATAATTTTTTCATGGGGTTTAACTGAAAAAGAAAAATTAACTTCGGTAGGTTCACTGTACTGAAACGGAATTTGAATGTTTTTTCCGACTAATTTTTTGTTAACTAGATCGATATTTAAATTCATTTTTATTAAATCTGAAAGTCCTAAAATTCCATCAAAATAATCGTGAAAATCAAATAAAATAAAATTTATTTCGTGACTACTGCCAAATTCTGCGAATGCTGGTATTATAGCTTGAAATTGCGTGGTTTGGCTCCCTAGGGCTGTTTTGATTGTATTGTTTGAATTATAAATACAATTCGGGTAGAATTTTTCGACTATTGATGGTTTTAATATTGATCGCGAACTACCGGTATCGATTAATAATTTAATTTTGGGTTTTTTTATTGCTACGTATGGTAGTGTATTATTTGAAGAAATATTAATTTCTGTCAGGCTTGAGGGTTTTCTGGGCCCGTGCCCCGAAAATTTTCAGAACTATATTGTTCATCTTCGTCATGATTTTTGTCGGTAAATTCCGATTGGTCATTTTCGATAATTTCGTTTTCATTATAGTACGGCATGTTTGGGTCGTACTGATAATAAGAGTCGGTAAACGGCGTCGCTACATCTTGTTCTGTGTTGTCGCCGATTTCGTTTGAAAAAAGCTCCTCGAAAACCAAATGAGGTTTTTGATACTGTGGGTATCTAAAATTTTGATTTTGGAAATTTTGGTTTTGAAAATTTTGATTTTGAAAATTTTGATTTTGGAAATTTTGATTTTGGAAATTTTGATTTTGGAAATTTTGGTTTTGGGAATTTTGATTTTGATTTCTATTTGTAGCTACGGAAGGGTTTCGCGAAGTTGTCGACATAGGGGTTGGTTTTGGCATCTGATTTTGGGGTATTTGGTTGGGTCTAAACACATTTTGCGGGGGTCCAAATACTTGTCTGTTTGTCGGGTATTTTCGTGATTGTGCTGGTCTAGGTTGTAAGTTAATTGGTTGGCTAGGCCACATTGGTCTTGGGTAATATTGTTGGTTTGAAAAGTTTTGGAAGAACTGGGGTCTTTGAACTGGCGTGTTTTGATATTGATTTGGAACAAAATTAGGAGAGTATTGCGAATTTTGATAGTTGTTTGGTTTATGCATTTGTGGTAAATTTATTTTTTGATTTGGTCTTTCTGGAATATTTCCGTATAATTTCTCGAAATTTTCATATTCTTTAATATAAGCCATTGCATCTTCTAAAGATATTGGTTTTTTAATGTACATGTTATTACGTAAAGTTCCCGTACAACCGCCTATAAAGGTATTTAATGCTGTTTTTTCATAATGAACAATTTGGCAATTACGTTGTTCGTCAGATAAGGTAGTATCATTACTAATACGTTGGATAACGTTACTACGCAAAATTTGCAATCTGTTACCAAAATCTACAGGGTGTTCATTTTTATAAGGTCTGGTACGCGTCAATTCTTGTACCAAGCAATCAATATCTCTTCTATCAGAAAAACATTGGAATAATGCAGGTTTTAATTTATCCCAATCATCTAATTCGACACGTCTGCCAACCATGTATTCGGCTTTATCAATTAATTTCTCTTGAATACATTCAAATGCGTGTTGATTTAGATCATCGTCATTAAAAGTTTTATATTTATTAACAAGGTCGTCACATCTTTTGACAAATCTAGCTAAAAAGTTACTGTCCCCATTAAATGGTTTAATATTTTCTATTTTGGATTTAAATAAATCCCAATTGACAGTTTTGACTACACTTGGAGCCTCTTTTGTAGCCATTTTCTTAAATTTAATTACTTCAGTAAATTAACAGAATAATTTACTATTTAAAACAATACTAGAATAAACAATATTTCTTTAATAAAAGAAAATTACTTTTTTCTTTACTTTCTCTGCGAGAAGTGTACAAATATATATTACTTCAAAAATCTTAACCTACTTGTCTGCAATAGACTGCAAAAATGAAAGTTCCTTTTTTTCTCTGCGAGAAGCTATTTTTCAAAATCTTAACTTACGTGTCTACGATAGACTGCAAAAATCTTACCCTAATTTGTCTTCCATAGACTGAAAAAATCTAAAACTAATTTGTCTACAATAGACTGAAAAAATCTAAAACTAATTTGTCTACAATAGACTGAAAAAACTGTGTGCTATACACTGCCCTATAACTATCCCTATCAAAGTCCTAATCGAAGGGTTTGACGGGGGTGAAAAGGAAATGGCACTTACTTTTTCCGAAGTCTTCGTTCAGAGCCTTGTCCTTTCCCGATCCTCTGGCCTGGTCAATACTTGTCCTGGGTCGTTCGATGTTGGTTCTTTCGGATCAGCACTTAAGGGTTGAAACCGCAAAGTGGTCGGAATTCTTCAAAATTTGGAAAAAACACCACCGTACCAATCCTACCGACTGCGCCACTTAAATAACACGAACACCCAAACTTGTTTTTAAAAAAACAATTTATTTAAAAATGAATTACAAGTTATAAAAAATGAACTGTGTACTACAGAATATAGCCAAAGAATAATTTTAGTTTACAATAAAAGTGATACTTGGCTTGAAACACAGATAAGAACTTCTTGGAAAGATGAGCCTGGGAATCTGCTGAATCCGCGGTTTCCGTGGGATTCTGTGCATGTAACTTACGCGCTCTCGTAAGTTAGACGGGATAGTGACAAATCTTCGACTTCGGCATCAGTGATTCACGTTTAAGAGATATTTATGGAAATCTAGTTGAACAGCTCAGTGATTTCAATAAAAACTTTAAGTTAGACAAAGAAAAATTTGATCGGCAAAGAAAAACTTATTACAGAATATGCGGATTGAATTTTCAACATTTGCATAAACCTTTTGTTTCATTAGGAATGCCGAATCGCCCGTAGTATATCATTAACCCTTATTTAGTTCGTTTATGTGTGTTTATACTTATCTATGTGTGTTGTGATTAGTGATAATAACTTCAACAATTCCAGAAATATTACAGTTTACAACAAGCGGTTCGTTAACATTTGAAAAACTTTTTATAGAAATAACTTGAATTTTAATGACCTAGTGACCTAGACAATTTTCCAAATAAAAGGATAGAATGATCGATTTGATATACAAACACACAACTAAACTGCTGGACAATTGCTTTCGAGCAAGAAAAATTTCGCGTAAATTTAACAGTTGATATTGTCTGAACCAGATATGATATCGACCTACGATTTCAAATGGTTGATAGATTCATCCCTTGGAAAACGATGGTCAATGTTGGATTTTCTTTAACTGTCAGAAAATTTTATATACAGGGTGTTAAAGAAGACGATGATTTTTGTTCCAATTTTCATGGCGTGTAACATTCACAATAATATTTTTAAATTGTATCACTCTACGTCCATTGAATCACTGGTTCATAGCAAAGAAAGTAATTTGTCAAATTTTTGATATCTGCTATATTTTAAGAAATACCGATTTTTTTGGAAAACCTTGCTTTATTTCAACTTATTGGTAGCTAGATCTCACTGTGCGTTGTATCTTGCAAACTTTGCCAGTGATTATTATACCTTATGAAAAGCTTAATTATGTTCAGTAACAATAGTTATACCTAAATGTTATGATGTACAGTAGCGTACATATAAACTTTGAAGAAATCGTCCTTTTTTACTCAAAGAGACCTGATATTTGATATTTTGTACATTTTTTAAATTTTTTTAGTTTTTCATATCGCACTACAGGTATATTATACAGTGTTTACAAAATTTCAACAAAAATAATTTTCTTAATTTATAATTTTTGGAAAAAATTTATTTATTAGTTTCTAACTTTCTAACACTATTCCTAAAATTAAACTTACATTGAAAGAGACTTTGATATTAAATATCACTAGCTACCGTCAAACCAAAGCCCGTTCATCCGAGGAGAGCCTACAAGGTATTAGTCCCATCAAAATCAAACTATCAATGTAAGTTTAATATTAAGAATAGTGTTAGAAAGTTAGAAATTAATAAATACATTTTTTCCAAAAATATTAAATTAAAAAAATTATCTTTGTAAACTTGTTTTGTAAACACTGTATAATATACCTGTAGTGCGATATAAAAAACTAAAAAATAGGGAAAAATTTACCTTATCTAGGGGCGAGTACTTTCCAATATAAAACAATCGTAAAAAATTATGAGATACTCGTAAACCATAGACATATAGGTGTTTATAAGTACGCCACTGTACATCATAACATTTAGGTACAACGATTGTCACTGAACATAATTAAGCTTTTCATTAGAATTGGAGCAAAAATCATCGTATTCTTTAACACCCTGTATATAAAATTTTCTGACAGTTAAAAAAAATCCAACATTGAAAATGGTTTCCCAAGGGATGAATCTATCAACCATTGAAAACCGTAGGTCGATATCATATTTGGTTCAGAAAATATTAACTGTTAAATTTAGGCGAAATTTTTCATATAAACGTAAGAAAATTATTTAAAAAAATAATAAAGTAAAGCTTTTTGGTGTACTTTAAAAAAAAGTCACTGCCAAACTGCAATTTTAGTATCTATTTCATGTTTTGGCGGTGTTTATTGGTAAATAATTATTCCTTTTCAAAACTATGCACTAAACTGCATTTTGCTTGTTATTTTACTGTCATCAAAATTTGCCCTACCTGTAAAAAAACAGCCGCGCCTGCTGTACATGTATGGAAATAAATAAACAAGTCAATTACACTCTCGTAAGAAAAACTACCGCAACTTTTTAATTAAGGGGGGCTGTATTTAAAAACAAAAGAAAAGTTACAAGCTATTGTAAGACGTCGATAATGCCAAAATTAAAAGTAATTGTGTTAACGGTAAAATATTGATGTTCTATCTTATAAATTATGAGGGCAAAGACTAATTAATTAAACTGAGTTTTATCGTACAAAGCTAAAATAATACAATTAAAGCAATTAATTCATTTCAGTGCCGCGAAATGCCATTTAAAATTCTATTGTGAAGCTATTCCTTTAGAGCGAATGCTCATATTTTAATAAAAAATAGACTACATACAATAAATCGTTGTTTAGTTAATGTTTATACGTGTTTGGATTTCTAACCAATTAAAAAAGTTCTCGATTTGTTGGGTTTTTCTATAGTACGGACTAGGTATAGAACCCTTTCTTCAACCAATTACAAACAGTTATTTTTCTAATTATTTGTCTACTGACTCCCCCTACGAAACTAGAAATGTTCTTCCTTGTTCTATGCACTATCTTTCCACCACACCTACTTATCACCCATTAGGAGTCTTAAAGTCACAGCGAAGTATTAGATGAGTAATCCATCTTTAAGGATACCAAACCATATCCGACAATATCGTAGCCAATTTTCCTTGCTAATGTTTTCGATATGAATTTGTAAGTCATGCATTTTAGACAGTTCCTCAAAAATTAGAAAATGTTAATACCAAAATTAGATAGTTATGACAAAATGTCTCAATAAATAAACAACTAATTATTATTTTGTCAGAGAACTCCATTTAAGTTTTGCTGAATTCTTAGTTGGTGTAATAACTTCCTCAAATGTCTGCCTTAATGACAACAAATTACTGTTTAATGCCTTGAAATTATGGAATATCTGGGTCATAATTAAACACTAATAATTTCAATATAATGTTTTCTATTAGATTGGTAATAAATTAAGCATTAATAGGATTTTTTTTTCTATTTACTTAACGTATCTATTTACCTTTAGAAATTTGGTTTCATTTTGATTGTACAGGGTGGTATGTTCTGTATTTTATTGTTAAAGTAAAGAGATAAATCTCAGGCACTATTGTACTATTAACTTAACAATCATTTATTTTGTGGCTTTCTCTGCTGCCAACGCTGTAGGCCATTGATTATGTCATATCATAAGAAACTACAGAGTGTGTGGGTTTTTATTGCATAAAACGTTCAATTGGTTATTCAGAATTAAAAAACCGCGAAGTGCTATTAAATTAGAGGGGGGAAACTGCAGATAGGGGGGAAAATGCAACCCTTACGGATTTTCGAGTATATCTCGAAAACGAAGCAAAATTTGTGGATATTTTATAGGAAAATTTTTGTAGAGAATTAGATTTTCTATCGAAATGGTGTAATTAAAAAATTTACAAGTCCATTCAGTTCAAATTATATTAAAAACAATTAACAAAAAATAATATATAAAAAATAATTTTTAAGTAAAAGTAGTTATTAATTTGTTTAATAAATAAAAATTATGTACGTTCATGCATGTATATAACATTTATTTATGGTTAATTAATTAAACATGTCTTTATTAAATAAAATGTAATTGCAAACATTGAAAACTAAGTAACAAAATGATATTGTTATAAATTCAATAAAATTCGAAAAATATGACAAAGTTTGAACGGTCATATCTCATTAAAACTTCATCAAAAAAAAAATTTTTAATACGTTATTCTGTAGGAAATTTAATATCCTGTATTTTCTATGAAGCAATGCCTATACCTATCTCTGCTCAAAAAAAAGTTATTTGCATAAAAGTAAAAAAAAATAAAATATTTAATTTTTTGCCCTTTTTTGTTAAATTGTTTTTAATATAATTTGAACTGAATAGAATTTTTTAATTACACCATTTCGATAGAAAATCTAATTCTCTACAAAATTTTTCCTATAAAATATCTGCAAATTTTGCTTCGTTTTCGAGATATACTCAAAAATCCGTAAGGGTTGCATTTTCATTTCATTCTGAATAACCAATTGAACGATTTATTCAATAAAAACCCACACACTCTGTGGTTCCTTATTACCCTGCTTTTTAGGATATAATCAATGGCCAACTGATCAGTCCCACAATTCTAACTTCGCTCATAAATAATATGGTATGGACCGCGATTAAAAAATGTATTTATGAAATTTATTTGTATTTTATATCAGATAGGTATTTGGAAAGAACAGATTTTGAAAATTCTATCAATAATTAGGGTGTTGTGGAATTTGTGGAAATGATCGTTTGTGCAAAAGGTTTCATAATTTTAAAGATTTATTTAATTTATAATTGTGCTAATCAGTATAGTTTTTTTTCGAATACTTAGATAGTAGCTACAAAATTCTCAATAATGTTTGCAATAGATTAAATAATTTAGGCCGCCAGACTAAATGTGTAAATAAACAATAGATAAATTATGCTAATTAACACCAAGAATAAGATAATAAGCCTGGAAGGCCCGTCAAACCCGACAGGTCCGGAAAAAATTGTTAGGGCCCGAAAACCCGAACCTTTACTGATTAGGTGGCCCGGTCCGACCCGAGCCCGAGACAGGCGCGTAACTACAGGGGAGCCTGGGGGGGCCGGGCACCCCCCAGACGTCGCCAGCCCCCCCCCCCCCCCCCCCAGAAAAAAGGCAGACTTTGTAAGCTCGCTACTCGCCTCGCAAATATTATATTATTTGGCAATTTTACTCGTTGAACTTTAAGCATGTTTATTTAACGATGTACGAAATAATCTTGCCAAATATCACTCGACCTTCATTTTTTTATTGGTTAAATTGTTGTTTATTTAAAAATTAAATCCCTCGAGCTTTGCTCTCGGGATCTATTCAGAATATACATGTCCAAATCCAAAAAAAATATCCAAAAAAAGTTTTCGTGACAGCTGAAAAATCTAACCGATAAAAAAAACGAGGTCTTGTTGATTATTGACCAAATTTGTTAAAATTTGGGCGTGGTCCAAAAGAAATTTCGCCTGCGGCGCACTCTCTGCCGATCCACATCTACACGAGCCGCCACTGTTAGTCACAACAACAGGCCCACCCTAGGCCACCCCCAGGTCAGAGGGGTAGTTACGCCACTGGCCCGAGAGTCGAGCTGAGCCGCGTGAAGGCAGACATCATGCATAGACGCAAGAAACCTAGGATTGATAGCTCTTAAGGGACGTTATCCGACGAAGAAACGTGATTCGGAACCAACGATAAGCTCTAGGTCTCCCTGAAAATTCAATAATTATTTTAAAAATGCCCCATTAGAAGTGGTTAGTAAAATCCCAGTATCTGGACATCCGGCGGGGGCTGTCATTGAGCCTACGGCAGCTAGTCTATTTTTATATGGATTAAATGAATTGGAGTTAATATCGATTGTAAAGAATAAAATCAAGGACAAGAAATCAGCTGGTTTCGATGAGGTGTCAGGGTGGCTGCTTAAGCAGTGCATTGAACCCATCGCGAATGTACTAACTTATCTAGTAAATATGAGTTTTGAAAAAGGTCAATTTCCGGAAATTTTAAAAATCAATAAAATCACCCTATTCTTAAAAAAGGTGATGAAAATTTAGTCGAGAATTATCGTCCTGTGGCTCTTATTCCTATATTCTCAAAAATATTTGAGTATTGTTATTTAAGTCGACTAGATCCTTTTCTAGAGAAGTATAAGGTCCTGTCGCGACATCAGTTTGGTTTTCGTCGGGGACGTTCTACAGTGAACGCAATCCAACATTTTTATGAGCGAATGATTGAGCATATGGAGCATGGAGAGTGTCCTGCTGGAGTATTTTGCGATCTCAGTAGGGCATTCGATTGTGTAAATCACCAGTTGTTGTTGACCAAAATGGAGTCGTTTGGAGTTAGGGGAGTCCCTCTTCAGTGGTTGCGGAGTTTCTAAACAAATCGGAAGCAGTATGTTTCTGTATCACAGATCGATCCGGTTACAGGAAGAAAGTCATTTGCTTCAGACATGACCTGCGTTAATATAGGAGTCCCTCAGGGATCCGTATTGGCACCGATATTGTTCATTTGTTACATCAATGATCTCTTAGAGAATATACACCCTGAATGGGCGGCGGCTCTGTTTGCGGACGACTCATCATTCATAGTTTCAGGTTCAAACCACGATGAACTAGAGAACATATGTAATAGCGGTATGAAATTGCTCCTAGAATGGTTTAATAAGAATTCTCTGTTCCTTAATAGCTCAAAAACCACTTATATTAGGTTTCACACTGCGCAGAGTGGACGAAGTCTTGATATTGACCTTGACCTGAAGATTGGTAATGAAAACATTGCCCGCTCGAACTTCTCAAAATTTCTGGGTCTGACAATTGATCAGAATCTTAATTGGAAGGAACATTGCTCTTTGATGTGTTCTAAGCTTAGCGGTCTTTGTTATATGATCAGAAATTTAAGAACCGCTCTTCCTATAGGAGACCTTCTCTCTGCTTACAATGCCTTTGTAGGCTCCCGTCTGCATTATGGTATCTGTTTTTGGGGGGTCTCCTCTGCGTCAAGAGATGTTTTCATAGTGCAGAAGAGGGTGTTGAGGTGCATTCTTGGCTTTCCACCCGGTTCGACCTGTAGGTCACAATTTATGAAACTGGGAATCCTCACCCTTACAGGCGTTTTTATTTACGAACTAAGTAAATTTATTTTTTTGAGTAAATCAAAATACTTACAAAATTGTGATATTCATCAATACCTTACCCGTGGTAGACATGATTTGCATACGACAGTAAGTAGACTAAATATTAGCAAAAATTCGCCTCATAACTTAGGGCCAGTTGTCTTCAACAAGCTTCCCCAGAACATTAAGGACGCAAAAAATCTAAAAATATTTAAAAATCTACTCAAAAGTTTTTTGATTAATCGAGAGTTTTATAGTATGAATGAATATTGGGCACAAGCATGGTAAGGTATGAACCTATAAATCGGTGTTTTATATTTTTATATTTAATGTTTTTTTAAAAATTGTGGCTTGTTTGTAATTGCGTTATTTACACTTGATGTATGTATTTTATTGACGGATTCCATACATATTGTTATGTCACTTTGGAAATAAAAATTATTATTATTATTATTAAAATGGCCCTGAAGCGCACGAAGAGATAAGAATTCCAAAGAAGGCCAAGCAGGACAATCAACACAGTGTATTAAAAACCAAATGACCCATTTTATTTTAAATATCTGAAGATCAAAAATTGTGGAACAGTTTAAAATTGGCTATAAATTTCACCAAACTTTCCTAATTTAATCATCATGCTGACTCTTATAATATATATTTAAATGGCTCGCATTGGGACAACCTGTGCAGTAGCACTTTTTTAACTTTTCGTTCGTCGACAGTTTTCCAATAAATTTATTTAAACAAACCTAACTCTTTTTACATAAACCTTTTCTTTACACTCTGGAAAAATTTTGTTTTACAAGTGCCAAGATTTAACTTTTGTAATAACCAAGAAATATCTCGAGGGAACCCTTCTTTAAACTTTAATCGCAACTTTAACCGCCGAGACAGAAATTTGCATGAGTACGTAGGTTTAAAGTATTTTAAATGGGGAAGGAAATGCTCAAGGGAAGCTTTTAAAACAGTTGTCATTTTGAGATATTAATTATACCTAATTTGGGAATTTACTGTGTTTATTATGGGTTGCGAGGAAAATTAAGCCTATACTTTGTGTGCTGACAAAAATTTACTAAACATGTAGTGTCTGGAAGGATGTTTATTGAGGATTATTAAGGACAAAAAATTAATTTATTTATTATAAGGCATGAACGTCTAGTTTCTTTTTGGAATATGAACCCATTTATGTACTAAAAGTACCCAGAAAAGAATTATGTTAATGCCAATAATAATATTTTTATTGACTGCTTTTAAATTGTGTCAATAAAATATAAGCTTAAAATAATAAAAACAATTAAATCAATAAAATTAAAATATTTAAATCAATTAGACATTTAATATTCTCCTGTTTAAAAAAAATATTATTTAATCAATTTAGAATTGTGTTTTTCTAATTACAGTATACATATACTAAAAACCGATAAACTTTAAGATTGCCTGTAACACCTAAAAACAAATGAATCAAAGGCATAAATAATTTATATAATAGTACTGTAATTTAATTAAATTGCATATTGTTTTAAACAAATAATTATATATTGTCCAATCAATAATTAGGAAAAAGTAAAATATATTTATTGTCAATAATACTTATGTTAAATTTAATCCTAGAAAAGGTACGCAATACTTATTCACTTGCGGGGATGAAGGACATATTTCTCTTTTGGCTACCGATACCGTCGCGTCGTTGCCTTGCCTCCTAGTATAGAATTTATCTATGCGTTGTTGCTTTGTATATTTTGTAAGAATATGCGAGTTCTATTTTAGTGCACTGTGTTATGGAATATTTACTTCTTTCTGTTGGAGATTCTAAGTATTAATTGTATATCAACACTTTTAATTAGTTTTAAGAGATACATACTAATTTGATAGCAGTCTAAAATGTTATTCACTTAAAATTATAAAAGTAATCATGAAATATTATCAATATTTGAACGCATTGTAGCTTGTTTTGCCACAATCATGTATTTTTATTGAAAGCCAGTGATATCTATATATAAATGCTTTTATACCAAATATATCATTTCATTGAAAACCAATAGAATTTTCATATAAACTAATGAGATCTTATATTTAAATAAATAATAATCATTAATATGAACCATTAAGCATTATTTAAACAAATAGAACAGTCATTCAGGAATAGCCAATACAGTCTACCATTGATTCAATGAGTTTCTCTTTGATACCACAATACTGTTTTCTGTGTATAATTGGGATATGCTATCCCCCCCTCCCTTCCACCCAAGTCAGTTACCACATCGGGGAAGGATGTGGAGAGGTTTCTCAACAGGCTATGGACTTTTTAGAAGTCAGATTGGGAAGGGGAGAGGTTTAAAATCAGCGCGATAGTTTTTTTTAGAAGTCACTTTCAGAAAGCGGAAAGATTACAGCACGCCACGGATCTTTTTTTTTACTTTTGACCAAAAGCCTTTTTTTCCCACCCTTCCCCCTGTCTAACGCTCTATGGACGCCTGAGGATCAAAAAAACTGTAGAGGGAGGGGCAAAATTTAAGAAAAACGACATCACGGCAAGTGGGAAATGTGGTATCAAATTAGGGAATTTGTCTATTATTTCGCTGTAACAACTGACAAGGAGTTATAAAAAACTATAAAATAAAGAAGTTATAAATTTATTATTTTTATGTTACCATATATTTTACTTAAAAAAAATATTTTTTTTGTAAATAATTTGTTATGGAATAGAGTGCAAAAACTTTTTATATATACAGTAAAACTTAAAATATTATTTGATTGAGTAGTCTGTAACTTTATGATATTGCATATCAAGAAAAACAATACAAACACTTTCCCTTGTTATAATATTATTTTATTTTTAAGATTAGTGGCGTTTTTAAATATATGAAATTTAAAATTTTTTTTTCTGAAATTTAAGTGCTGTGAATTTCTGACTTTTATATTAAATTTCACGTGATATATATAAAAAGGATAACTAGTGCATACACGTGGTTCGGATTCCACGTTAAGCTGTAGGTCTCGTCATTCTGGCATTACCCAGACGATAGGATACAATGGGCTTTATATAGGCCTAAGTATACTGGCTCTTCCGCCAACCCCAGCAAAACAAAAAGTGGCAAAAAAAAAGAGGGCCGCCCTTTTTTTGTCACTTTTTTTTTAAGAAAAACCTTACCGACTAGGGAGGAGGGGGGGGGGGGGAATACTAATAAACACAAACTTTACATGATGGGACTTCTTTGCCAAAAACACAAACCATACTGAAAGCTATGAGGGGTTGAGTGACCCCCCTCCCCCAAGACATACATAGATAGTATTATGAATCATTAATATCCGACCTACATTGCAGTAAATATATTAATATAAACTTTCTATCTTCGTATAGCCACTAATAGCCAAACAAATAAACGTTGTAAAACTTTTGATTTTCTGTTTATGTTAATAATTACAAGAGTTCATGGTTACTATATTATATATCTGTATAACTTAACTTAAGAGTAAAATATCCTCATTCCTTATTCAGAAAAAAGGTGATTAGGGAAAATTGCCCTAATTTGAAAGTTTCATGTTGTAGTATACAATAAAATTTGTATTAAATCATATTATTTCTCTAAACAACTGAAAGAAAATATACACTAAAAAAACCTAATATTTTTTAAGTTTTGACATGAAGCAACATAATCTAGTCAATTTATGACACATTAATATTTTAAAAACTGGCTATAATAAAGGGGAATTGTTTATAAACAAAATATGTTTCATATTACACACACATAGACATGGTCGAAGATAGATAATTTGGATAATCAATAAACAAAAACAGAAATTGGCCTATAAAATTTAAAAAAGTTATTGAAATTTTCAGAAAAAAAAAAATAATAAATTAAAGCAAAAGTTAAATAAGTAATTTAAAAAAATTAAATTTTAGATTTAAAAAATATATATTTTATAAAATAATTGTTAGTTCATAACAGGATTTTAGTTTAATCTTAATTTATAAAAGTAATATCTTTCTAAAATAATATTTTATTTTTTAAAGTTTTTGCTGAAATTTAAACTTTATTGTAATTTTTCGGCTTTTCCTTTATATTTTTCTCATCATCCACAGCGTAGGTACTATGCAATATATTTTATATACAAAAATATTGTCTATGACTCTGTTGTAAGAATATTTATAACAACAACATAAAATGGGCATCATATATTATTATATGATGCATTAAAAAATTGCATCGATACCCTGTAATAAATATATAAACGCTTAAGTTTAAATTAACTTTTTAGTGATAACTTAAATATTTTAGTGATTTTTATGCGCCAGTGGTATGTACTTATCAATAACATTCACAATGCTCTAGCAAACGTAATAACGAAAAGTTATTTATCATGTCAATATAGTCTTCAAATTTAAATTTAAAGAATAAACAGGTGGGAACAAGAACGATTGAGAACTAATTAATTTTAAAAAAATAATAAAAACAATTTTTAAAGTAAGAATTTTATATTTGTACCCGCTCTAAGGAGTAAAATTATCACTTTAGGCTTTAGGCCTTAAAAGTAAAATTTGGGCCCCCCATCAATGAAGATCCATGGATTGACACTCTGTAGTAGGGTTAAAAAAATTTAACTTGATTCATTTAATGATATTTATTTTTCAAGGAAAGTATTTTTAATTTATTATGGTGCCATCTAGGGTATATTATGAAAACACTAAAGTAACTTAAACTATTTTACCTTTTTATTATTTAGGATATATTCCTCGTTTCTTGATGCAAAATCACCATTTTAAAATGTCACAATTTTTAAATCACTAAAATTACACACTACTAACCTCCCAATATGATATGCATAAATATTAATAATCTTAATTTTCGTTTCATATTTTAACACATTTAATTTATTACTAAATTTTTAAAAACCTATATCCTGTTTTTTTCTTTTAATTTTTAAAATTATTTCAAAAGGTTCTGTTAATAAATTTTACTCGTACGAAAAAATGTACTTATCTTTCCCTAAATCTAATTGTTAAATACTTTTTTTTTGAAAAACTTTTTTAATTCGCGTATTTCATAACGCGTATTTTCCGGCGGAAAATGTCACAGGATTCCAACCTTGACACGGGCCCGCGCGGAACTGAAATTCAAGAGAAATAGGTTTTGGAGCGCTGCCGAAATTGCTGAAATTTCTACGGCGCATCATGCACATGCGTCTTCGACTTTTTATTTAATTTTGGCTGCAAATATTACAAGTATTTTTGATATTTTTTACAGCAACATCAAAAATATTCCCAAAAAAGAACTTTTAACTTCAGAAATTTTGACACTGAAAAATTTGTAACACATTCCATTTTACCACCAATAGGAGGCTAAGTTTAAACCGTTGTTGGTTAGCCTACTAATCAAGTTGTTTAGTTACGCAAAGAAGAATCATCAATATCATCATCTTATTTTATTCAATTAAGGTTTTTTTATGTAAAACATTAATTTTGTAATAATTGAAAATAATATTAATTCAATACATCAATATTGCTGCAATGTTTGAACCTGTTATTTTGATTGTAAAATATATAAATGAAATTTTTAAATAAAATAAGTCCCTTGGAAAATTGAACTAAGTAATGAATATTAGTAAAAAAGGAATTTTGTGATTATAATATATTTTTCTATTTGCACACGGATATTGTCTGTTTTATTTATCAAGTGACTATATAATCCGAACGCGTATGATTTCATATCCATCCTTATTAGGATATGAAACTGAACAATCATAGTCGTATTTGAATCAAAACATTTATCCTGGATCGCGATCGCATGCATTCGCCAATTTTTATAAGCTTGAACAAAGTGAAAATTTGTACTTAACTTTGTTTGTTTTTGTGTTATAAATAATTTTCTACCGCGATTTGTATTCTACTTTCTGATCATTTCATCGGAGTCCCAGTCCCAATCGACCTTAAAACTTTTATTATACTCAACAAAAATACCTGGTAAAATTTTCAAGGTTGTCGTTTTGTCTTTGTCAAATTCGTATGCAATATTGTCACTTTTATTAGCACGTTATACTGTTACGAGAATTACAGAATTCGATTATTATTTCTAAAAAATTACCATCTCTAACGTTAAAAGTAAATATTAATGTTCAAAAGTGCTTTTTAAAATTTTTAAAGTGAATTTTATAGCTATTTAGCTAATCGTTCGACGAAGGGTCGGAGTTATTATTCTTGCAAAAGCAGGCAACTAAAAATACATTGCATCATGCCAACACATCAAACTGGCTACGGTTAAGAAAACGACGCTGTTCATTTTAATTATTACATTTATCGCTTTTTGTCAGTTTTTATGCAAAACGCTGAATAAGAAATGACTAAAATCGACAAATATGTTACACTATAATTAGATCCTTAGATTTTCTAACGAAATTAATTTTCCTTTAATTATTTTTCTTATCATCCTTACAAGTTATAATACCTAATTTAAATAACTTTTTTTAAAAGTTTTCGTTTGAAGCTCGTAAGTTGGGTCGCAGAAAAAATACATAGTAGAACTCGAGTGAATTGTCTATTATTGGGGCTCGAAGTGTGAGGACTCGATCTACAGCGTCGTGCTCCATTTACTTCCTCGTACGATATGGACATCACATCTATTCTGGTTGTGCAAACTACTAATAATTATGTACCAACACAGTGTTTCATAAAAATTAACGTAACCAATTTTTTTTTAACATAAGGTTTCCTATTTAAAAATGGTATGTGTGCACAAATAGATTAATAATAAACTAACTAACCAGACAACATTAACTGTGACTTTCTTATAATTAAAGTGGCCCAGTTATCTTAATTTTTTATGTAATTAATATTGTCACGCGATAAATTAACTTCGAAGAAACAAGTGCATCCTGTTTTTATCATTGATAAAAACGATTGTCTCTCTAACCAGATTACATCTAGCTAGCGTATGTCTACCGTGTTACTTTATTATGGTTCAGTTCAATATTTGCAGTAGCTTGTTTGCAAAATTTGACATATCCACTCTTGCCTAATTTACAAAAATCGATTTTTTATGTGGGGGGTATAAAAATAGATAAACATTTAATGTTTTTTGGGGGATTACACGGAAAAATATATTAAAATTTTAAGAAAAACAAAACAATATTGTAGGTTTTATTCAACAAAAACCGTTGGACTTGTCAATTTTTGCTCAGAAAGTATGGACTTGTTAAGTTTTGACCTAATATTGTTATGGACTTGATAAGTTTTGATAAAAAAATATCGAATATTGAAAATAAGTATTTTATTTGAGAACTAAAGTGAATTAAAGATACTACACACTAAAAAACTTTAAATATAAAGTGTAGATTCTTCTTCTAAACACTCACAAACTTCTGGGTTTGCTCTCTTTCAGAAAAGAGCTGATCGACTACTAAATTGACTGAATAATGTATTCAAAACTGAACAAGTCCGTAATCATCTTGTTTCGACTGCCATCTGAAATATTATCAGCAATTTTTCGATTCACATTAATAGTTTACTGTGGTAACTATTATTGAATTGGGTTTGGCTACTCATAAACAGATGGTGCAATGAGTATAAAAAACAGCAATTAAAAATGGAATTAAAAATGATAGAACTCGTTCAGTTTTGCAGTAAACAGAGAGTAACCCTGATAAGAATCAATGGGACTTGTTCACTTTTGTATTAAAATGTTCAAATTTTATCCTGTCGGTGACGGTTCAGTTTTGCGGCAAATGCTTGTCTTCCCATTGTAATAACTACGAGATTTGTGAAGTTTTGTCAACAATTTTTTATAAAGTCGGTTTAGCTTAACACTTTGTAACAAAATTCAATCCTAACTTATTTTTGGCCTATAGTGGACTTGTTAAGTTTTGCAAACAAGCTACTGATTTGGCCTTTAATTTATCTTGCCAGAAAGTTTTTAAGTTTTTTTCCAAGGGATTAATTTATTTTTAACTCAACATGGTGTGATTCTGTGCAATGTATTATTTGTCATAATACTAATGGTTCTTTTGAGGGGGCAAATGCCCTTTACCCTCCTCCCTCCTAGCTACGACAGTGACTAGACCCACCTGCACCATTCAACAAAAACAATTAATATATAAATCAACAGCTACATCGAGGAAACAGATCGGACATTTATTGAAATTTGATTGGTTACACTATGCCATATTGATTGCTATAAATATACATGTACTAATATCCAGCCAAATACTATTATTGTGGCTACAAAATCGCTCAAAACCTGAACAAATCACATAAATCTATATCTAGATCAAAGATATCAAATTATTTATTCGACTTCAGAAATAGGTATAAGGCATTATTTGTTTGTTTCTTTAATACCGAAATATGTTTAGGGCCACACAGAATTATTTTTTATGGAGGGTCCCCGACGATATTTTTTTGTTATTTCTAAAGAGAAAAGAAAATGGTTAAGGTTGCGTTAAAAATTGGTGGTGATAGGAATTACGAGAGAAACTAAAAAATATTTATCTGGTTAGAAAAAGCTCATACTGCATAGCCTAGTAGAGGCCTGCCGCCGCCGGCCGGGCTTTTATCTCGGACCTTTACTCGCGTTGAGATAAAATATAATTGATTATTTTATCATTGTATGACACTTTAGCAGTTAATTAATAGATTAAATGTCAAAATTTATGACATTTTATCTATTACCTAGCTGTCATAAATGTTTACGTAAAATTGATGATTGTTGGGGTTATCCGGAATTTTCGGGCCAGCCGGGCAGACTTATTCTTGGTTGATTGACCGGGTCGGGTCATCAAATTCCGGCCAAGTGCAAGACTCTATTTGCTAGTGACGTTTAATAGTAAAAATCTATTTTTATTTTTGATAAAAATTGCTTTCAATTCGTTCATTATTTTATATTTTATACTTTGCAAAAAATAGCTTGAGCAGAAAATTTCTTAAACTCATTTGGAATCTATAAAATTCAATTGGGGTTAGGAATCTACTCTTAACACAGTAAAACAGACAACTATAAAGGTCCTTTATTATTTTTATTTTATGAAGGTGTCTTTGTTTATTATGGTTTTTGAAATCTATTTATAATTTAATTAGTGTATTTGTATGATTACAAATAATATTTTTTTTTATTTTGAAAAATGTGTGGTCCAAAAACAGGTGTTTTGGGCGTAGTACCCAAAAAAATGTGCGCGTTCGGCAATTCTCTTTCGACGCTTGGTCCATTCTCCAATCCTTTTGTATATTTTAATGACTTCTGTACTCAGTTAAAAAAGCAGTATTAACTTAGGATTAACCCCGTATATTATAACTTGATTTTTTTAAAACAGCATACTGTAAGAAATAAAATAATTATTACATTTACAGTGAGTTGTATAAGGAAATATAGTTCTCAATTAGCACAGCCAACTTCCTATTTGTGAGAAATATTTTACAAGAACTAGCATCTGACAGCACTGACAGCAGCCATCTTTTTGCAAAATCTAAGGCAATTTTACGCAAATACGCAGTAGGCCTTTCCAACCTCCGATTAAATGTTGTCTTTTTAACATGCAGTTAAGCTAACCAAAAAGTGGGAAGAAGCTCAAATCCTGCATAAAGAACCACATTGGAGGAAGAGGAAGTTCAAGGAAGCTGCTACCATATACTAGAACCTAGATTGTTTTAGTAAGCCATAATTAGATATAATAAATATCTGGAAACCTTTGTTAGGTAGATGTAAACTTAAAATACCGCACACGAACTAAACGCATGACTGCACCCATCTTAGTCGTGCTTCAGTGCATCTAGCTAGTATAAGTAAAGCTGTAGTTATTTTACTTATATAGTATTCACCTGAAGACGGCTGGAGATATTTACCAGTTGAAACGTTGTGATATAAAACAAATAAAAACAATGCAAGTCCAAAACTCTTCTATCAGTCACCTACTACTAAGTATAGTACGGTCCGTATCTAGCAATTGTATAAAGTAAGATGTTCTTGGTTAATTATGACTGGTTGTAATTACCACTATTGATCAGGAGTTAAATGCGTTAGAATGTTAGCGGTGAACTAATGTTATAGTAATAATCATAAATTATTTCTTTTAAACATTTTTTAATTATCTGTGAATTCCTAGACCAACGATACCTATTTTATGAAATAATCGGTTCCATGCAGCCGATTCCATAATATTTCTTCCTGTATCTAGGGCTTAAATTAAGACATCGATGCAGTTTTCACCATTTTTTTGCGTTTTATTCTATTTTATATTTAAAAAAATATTTATAATTGGTTCTTTAGAAAATGTATGAGGAAAATCTGGTAATTGTAGAATAGCGCACTCTAGCGGCGATGGATATAATAAAAACTCATACTTCATTTTACAGGTTAATATAAGGTCCTTTAAATGAGACAAAGCTTGTTATAGGCAGACCAGAGTTATGAATATTTTTTTCAAAAGAAGTTCCCCCTTCTTCCATCAGTTTATTTTATGAGTTAGATCAAAATTGTTTAAATCAAAATTATACGGTATATTCGACAGAATAAAACACTTTATTTGGCATATTATCCATAAAAATCCTATCATCTTTTTCGTCATAAATGTTGAACGCCGCCGCAGACTGGTATTTTAGCTAAAAACCTGGCCAAAAAGTCAAAATTGTAAACAACAAAAACAACGGTGTGGGTGCGTACCTTTAACTCATAGATAAACAAGCCTTCGCGTAGTGGACTCCCCACCTGTGATAAAGGAACCAAACACTGGTACGTACAGCCGAAATCCTAGCACTTGTTATTTACGAAAGTATTTCTTCGCAGCATTTTATGCGGAAGCGTCTTTTCGTTGCGATAATTTGTTTGTTGGCAGTTATTTTCGTGGTGAAACTGATCATGGATATTGTTACAGAAGGTATGTACATTGTATTAATTATATTTTTATGAATGTTAAAATATTTCTATGCGTGTTTATACCGATTTACAACCTTATTCAAAAAATTCTGATTTTCATAACTTTTTTTGCATAGATTAATGTTTTTAAACATGTGCAACAGCATAAATTTTACTTGTTGGTAAACCTCAGAATATCCAGAATTACTACACTGCAAAAAAGTTTTCCCAAGTTTTCACATTAAAAAGAAATAAAGATCCAAATATATAAGTACTCTTTTCGTAATTTAGTTATTTTTTTCGTTCGACAGTATAAAATACAAATTTTATACTGTCAATGTTAAGAAATTTTGCTTTGATGATAATGGTTTGTATTTAGGCCAAATCTTATGTCTATGGTTAAAAATACGGTTTCTAAAATTATTTTAAAATTAAATAATCTAAACCTCAAAAGGAGAACACGAATGCTAACATACTTTAAGCACCTCATCTTAAGGGTAAGTGCTTTTCTCCCTAAAAATTCAGCTCCTTGGATTTAAAATTCGAGGGCAATCGATTGATAAAATAAATGAATTAAAATGAACAGATTAGAAAGAAAAATTGGGTTTCTGGAATGGATATCACATTTCATGTTTTATATTTTCTAAGCAAATCGGGTGAAAAGAATTATTAAAATATAGATGAAGAAGAAGTTTTAGATGCCCTTTAAGAATTACAGAATGTTAGCATCAGAGAGTACCATGTGGAACAAAGAAAATCGTCTAGCTTTTGTTCGCTAGACTAACTAATTGGTAAAAAGATAAAAGCTTAAACAACAAATTTTGTACCACAGATTTGATACTGTTTTACAACATGACATGTAGAACTACACATATAATATTCAGAGGCTGTTACGTCATAAGGTTAGTGAATATAGATAAAAATTAATATGTATTTCTGGGGTTAGTTACTTATCAATGATGTCACAGTTTCTAAATATTATATCTTAATCATCTTTGTACCAGTATCGTGGTTGTACAAATAATTTAATTATTTAAAAAAATAAGTAATGTAAGCATCCACTTTCACACTTAAAATATTTAATATAAAAACTTAAAAACTCAAAAAAAAATTGCAAGTAGAAATCAAAAGTTAAAATAAGCAATTAACTTCTAGAAAATCGCAATTAAACCTAATTATCTTATTCTCAATAAAACAACCTAACAATTGAATAGTATGGCATTGTCACTATCATTTCAGGGCATCCAATATTTTGATATTCCTCTCCAAAGTTACCATCTCCATGCAATATTATATATTTATACAGGGTTGCCTAGAAGTCCGGAATAAAATTAATATAGCCTTAACCTGTAACTTTTGGGGAAAACGCCTACGCACAGGTAGCGAACTACCTATGCCCCAGGGAACCCATTACCTATGGCGACCCTGTGTACTTGAATACAAAAGATAGACGCACTACTCTGTCCGCTTGCCGCTAAGTTTCTTTTAACAACAATATTATAATTGAGGTGCTTATTCTACAATATTAATCTCTTCGTCGCACTAGACCAGTCTCATGGCGCATTGGGGGTCAAGTCATGCCAGGGGCCTAATTCTCGAAATCGATTAACAAGCTTCTCATGAGATAAATGGGCGGAGTTAGTTTGATACCTTCAAAATCGTATGTGACACTGACGGGAAGCGAATTATCTCATAAGAAGGTTGTTCCTTGATATCGAGAATTAGGCCTCAGACGCGCAGCTGAACAGCACCTTTAGGTCCATCATTAGATCGATCTCCTGGTGACTATACCAGCAAGGTAATTGCCAATAGAAGTTATCTGGCTGGTAAAGTTACTAGGAGATGTTACACAGTGGCGGCTCGCGGTCTTAAAAAATGGTGATGAGCTTGGTATCGTGCGGGTACTTACACAAACATTGACTAAAACCCCGTATAATAAAACGTCTCTCTTATCCTCATCATCTATCCAACGACTGAATGGTGTTTCCAACAAATTACAAACTATGTCATTAATTGGGTTCATTTTTAAAACACACAACTGAATTAACTGAAAAATAAAAACAAAACTTTTTAATCACACAGTAAATCACGTAAAAACGATATCTATAACCCTAAGTTTCGCGAAGCCTTAATACCTTAAGGTTGGGCGAACCAATGCTAAAACGATGGTGCATACGACTGACCTATTTTTAAATTGCCCTTTATCATAATGTAAATTGTTACATGCTGTTTGCGTAACCATAGTAACGGTGAGAAGCAAAGCCATGTTGGGCGTTGGGTCTTCACTTACTTTGAGGCGCGCCAAAATGCACGAGTGTTTCTAATTTATTGTCCATCGGAGTTAACCGTGGCCTTATTATGCATATTATGGATTAACTTAATATTATTAATTCGAACATAATTATTCTCTAAGGGCTAAAATGGTAGCTATATTGGTACATTAATATTTATTATTGTCGAAAAACATTCCTCCTGTTTTTTTTTTTTGGTGAAGAGCCACTTCAGCTACTTCACCTGACGCGCCGCCACTGTTGTTACACTTTTTTAAGTCATCGGTAAACATAATCGACCCGTTTTCGGGCGGATAAGCGCTTGCTTTCAACGGTAAATAATTCAGTCTTTAATTATTTTAAAATATATTGTCATAGTATAATTCACACAGATAAAAATATGGTTGCTTGGCATCATGCAGCCAAAATATGTTGAAGTGATTTTATTTCAATTAATAATAATAGGTTAAAAATTAAAATAATCGGCATTTTTAGAACACCCCTGTAAACTTAATAAATCTGACAAAAAATAGGCTCTTAGTAATATTCAAGTTGACAAGTTAATTTGAAGCCAGATTAATACCGCATAAATCTGCATACTTGTTTAATAATCTAATATTCTCTAAAAATATACGCGTGTATTTTGAATCGCGTGTCCCAAGCAGCTTCTGTTGTATGATTGGTAGTTATCTAACAAAACATATTCAGCACGAAAAAATAATTTAAAAGAAGAGGATGACATAATGTTCTCTATGACTTTCAGTTAAATTTTTATAAAATGTTATACGTTGAATTTAATGATATGTCAGTGGCGATCGATAGCCTGAGGCCTCACCGAACACTAAGTAAATTTCGAATAACATATATTTTATCATCTTTTATTTGTTTTTTAATTTTTAATTTTAATATTTTATGATTTTTATGAGTAAGTTGCAATGGCAACTGCGCTCGGCGTCGCGTCGGATAAATTACATTGCGCGACGCTCGCCGCTTGCTGAAAATGCCGAGTAGCATTCGGATAACATCGCAGAAATTCTAACGGTTCGGTGCTGCTTTGAGAGACGAAAGCCGTTGGCTAACCTCAGGATTCCTCAGCTAGTCTTTTTTTTTCAGAGAGGTAAAAAAATCTTCAAAGACACCCCCAAGGTGTTCTAGTGGCTGGGGGCTCCTCAGCTAGTCTATATCTGTATTATGTTGACATGTCTTGTCGTTGCACTTCCTTCTGCTTCTTTTACGGCTTACGGAGTGGCTTAAAACAAGTCTCTTGAGTTGAGTAGAAATTACTGTATTTTGAATAGACAGAACCCGCTGCCAGATCTACTGATATTTCAGTATTTCTACAGATTTAAGAATCAATGTTATGTTTATTACGAAGTTGTTGTTAATTTTACTTAATATATTTTTGATGCATATTTTATTACTAGAATTATACTGTTTTGTTGTGTTTGTAATTTTAAAATAAAATATATACTATTATTTTAAATGTGTTTTTTAAACTAGAAAAATAAGTTATTTAATTCGAGAAATCCTATAAAAACTATAAGGAATAAAAACAGTAAACGAATTAACATTTTTAACATTATCGGGTCGTTTACACTTAAAAAAAGTTCTTTATAGCCCCTTTAAAAACACGCTGGGGTACACGTACAGGACGTAGTGTATTAACTCTATGCTAATCAGCACTTTCTCGCCTCACCTGTTGTATTAGCCACGGATCGCCACTGAGATATATTTTATTAGTTTGTTAATTTTAACCATACTAGGTAGGTTTTACATCTATATTTTGTGTGTTTGTTTTAAACCTATATTTTGTAGCCAATGTGCCTTAATTTTAAATTGTTACAGCGGAAAAAAATATTTTGAAAGAAAAGAAATGGTGGAAGTGGAGATTTTTTGAGGTTTAGTTTAAATAAATGTTATTATATTTTTACAGGTAATATAACAATATTAGTGGTTAAAAGTTAATACCAAAGTTATAAATGTCACAAAATATATCTTATAATATTATACACTCTTAAAAAGAACATGGTATAAATTACTAAAATTTGGTTCTGACAATCATTTATTTTTGTGGAAATAGTCCATCTCTCAGTGGAGTGATATTATGAGTACTATGAGTAGGGTATCTTTTTACTTCTTAATTTTAATTTTTAATTTTTAAAAATTCATTAAAACAATTTTCTATTTAAACATTAATAAAATTATGTAAAATTTAATTTAAAAAAAAAATCTGTTCTTCAAGCAGTTCATCTTGCAATGTTGAGGGTCTCTCTTCTTGTAAAACCTTGAATTAATTTTATTTGCTGATGATGAAGGTATTTACCTTCAAAACATGTACGACATTAGGATTTTCTAATTATTGAGATCCTTATAATAAACTAGTGGAGCAGACTGTGTGTATTATTCCCCCACTCAATCATTTATTTTTTTAAATTCGGATTCAACCTTAAAGTAAATCTATACAACTGAAAAAACTGTCGTCTGTACTGTTGAACTGTTGAACAAATAAATACCACGTACCAACGCAACCAAAATTTCTGGTTGTCAAAATTTTATTCAATTTAAAAAAAAATGTAAATACAGAGTATTTAAAGCGATTTTTACATATACCTTTATGTTTTTCTTGATTTTAAACTACGCTTTAAGTTTTCACAACTAATATTAAAACTTCCTAAACATTTTGAGAAAATATTGTATTTTGTTGATAATGCAATTTACAAACATTGGCAAAGGAATAATATAGTTTGGTAAAGCTTAAAATGTTCATAGAGTAACCATCACATTATGTAATCACTAATGTCAACATTGTATTTGTCTTTGATAATTAAACCATTAGATATAAAAATAAACACACCTGGTTTGGCTCAAATCCTCAATTATAAATGGAGGAGGGGGGCAAAGGGAAAACTCCCTCCTGGCTTGCCATAATATGAATTTTATCGTCAGTGAAAAGATAAATTATACAAAAAATGTCCATATTCATTTACTATATATTTTGTGCTAATAGGAATAAATCAAATTTAGCTATAATCCACTAGCAACAAATAATATTATTTAATAAATTATTGTAAAATTATATCTATTAAATGTAAAAAAAATTGGGTAAGGATGAACAACCGGATTATTAGGTTCTTAAATACTAGATACTGAGAGAAGAAACTGGTGAAATATATGCTTATTTTCGAAAATTATATAAGAACGAAATATGTTTTAACCAGTTCAGAAAATACTGTTGATTTGGAATATAGAATATAAACACCTTATAGCCTTCTTATATACTTTTAATACCTTTATATAACTTGATGTTACAATAAGTAGCGAAAATTTTTTATTGCGTAACCAATTCTATATTAGTGGAAAAAAAGAATTTTTAAAAATTGTTAAAACCATACTTACTCTCCCCTACATGATTGTAAAAAACAACAAGTTTATACTGATAATTGTTACTACATTCTTATCTCCTTTTATTGTTAAAAAATCAAATTTTAATAAGCAGATTTCCTCTCCTATAAAAAATGTAACGAGATGACCTGAGAACAAAACATTAGGAGTACATGAGTTTCTTCAAAACTTGCTTCAAAAATTGGGATGGACAAAATCAAATTTAATTACAGGTTTTGTATAAAATGTATTTGCTAAATATTTTTTTAAACTTTGTTATCTAAGCTTAAACTTGGCTTTAATTATTTAAAAACTTGTGTGAATATTTGCCTCTTTTATAAAGTGAAAAGTAAAAAGGTTTGCCGGTTTTATAACTTAATTAATGTTCAGTAGAGCTTTCTATTTTGGAGCCGGTTAAAAAACCAATTACTTATAAATATTCCATTTTAGTTTTTCTTTAAAATATCTTTTGCCAACTTAAATACCAGGCTGTTTATTTATTAAATTCGTAAGTTTTGGTTACTTAATGACCTTATTAAACAAGGACACAGATTAATCCCTCACATTTCAATAAATGGACTAATTAAACTATAACTTTATAGAATAAACTATATATAACTTATTCAAAAATACATTTTATTTAATGGACGTATTAATCAAGGATACAGCTAACTTTTAAAAAAATATATATTTTATTAAATTAATTTAATACACAAGGATACTGCTTACTTTTTGAAAACATTTTTTTATTAAATGGACTTATTAAACAAGGACACAGTTAACTTTTTCAAGACGTCTTTTATAAGTGAAACAAGGAAGAGATGGAAAAGTTAAACAAGGACACAGTTAACTTTTTTAAAACATATTGTCGGATATGAATTGGTATACTTAAGGATGGTTTGCTCATCTAATACTTTGCTGTGAAGTTAAGACTCTTACTGAATAATAAGTTTGATAAAAATAGATGTAGTGAAAAGATGTGCATAAAACAACATTTCTAGTTTCGTAGGAGGATTCAGCAGACAAATAATGAATACTACATTAAGAAGATTTTCTACTTATGTTTTATTCTGGTAGGGGTTACAAAACATAATAAAAACTTAAAGAAACACTTACTCAGTGGAGTTGTTTAACGTATTCAAGTGTTAGGGTAACGTCTGCCTGTTTGGTCACTCAAGTCTCTCTAAATGATGTAAAAACACAATCTCAGAACCAGAGAAGTTTTCAGCCAGTGAGTAAGTGATCTTGATAATATTTATTTAATTGTTAAATTGTATATTTCTCTTTTGGTCTAAGTTAACTGTAAAGCGGAAATTGTTTCTCTTAAACTTACTTAAAATAGCATCATATATGAGTTTTCAGGGGACAACTCTTCTTTAGAGAAAACTGTAATCGTAAGTTCTTTTGCTTTGCATCGCTTTAATAAAATTATTAAAAATCTTTGGTGTTTCAGTAAATAAATAACCACACAACAAATTAAATAAATAAAAATGTAATTTCAAATCATCTAAACTACACGGTTCAGTCGCGTACCATTTCGATACACGACATATAGGTATAAGAATTAAATAAAACAAACTTTGACAAATCAATCACAAATGAGTTTTCAAAAACGGTCATATATCAAAATAAACTGGGCTTGAAAGTAAGTATTTTACAAAATAATGTAAGTCAGTTTTTTGAAATAAGAATAGTTTCAACTTTCCGTAAAACTAATTATATCTTACTTCATAATATTATGTTATGCAATAAAATAATATGTCTAAACAGATTTATAAGGCAAGGGCCTGTCGACATATTAAGCACCGGTTCCCGCAGATCACCGAAGTTATGTTGTGTCGAGCGCGGTTAGTACTTGGGCGGGTGACCGCTTGGGAACACGGCGTGCTCTCGCCTCAGGGAAGAGTGTAAAATGAATCGACACCTAGCCATCCTATTCACGCCGGACAGGCCGGATGAGATCGGATATCTAGTAGGATGAAGGTGCCGTTTCACACTCCCCAGTCGGTAGACCACATTTGTGGTCGAGGACCGGTTCAAGATGGCCTACATAGTCGAACCGTAAAAAAAAACAGATTTATATGAAATAAAGATCAGAAGAAAAGAACAGATTAGTTATGTAGCAAAATAATAAAAACTAAGTTAGTGATGTCATCTGGGAGCCAAACCTATATATTTTATCAGTGATACCTACATTTCCAGGAGAAGAAGTTCATTCATATGCGTGAATTTAGAAACAGTATATATTCAAGGTAGTCCACTGCATAAATAACAAAAACACGGAAAATCCAAACGTTACATACTTTTAATCGATTATTTGCATTGCTTCATTAGTATTTAATTAATTTTTATAGTGTAAACAGAATATATACGAAATTAATTATAGTTTCTCTAAAAAAAAAGAAATTGATATATTTTCAAAATTCATTTTGGGTATGTAATCTATTTTTTCTAATACTTCACTAAATAATGTCACTGTCGACTTCTAATAAGCAAAAGTTTTTCTTCTGTTGTTTTTATAAGTATGCATGTATTATATTTTGTAGGTAAAAATTAAAAAATATATAATATCCTACCTCGATGGGCCACTATCGATATAATATGAAGAACCGTATATAAGAATTTTCCGAAAATTCAATGGTCGAGCGTATATGTATATCCAACAAAAATGTATTCAATAAGGTTGTACAGTAAATAGATACTAACTTATTTATTTTAAATGAAACAGCCCGTATATTTTTTGAGAACTTCCAATACGTTTCCGTTCCGTTCCGTAAGCATCATATATGAATAAATTGAATCGGTTTTGATGTAATAAAAATTAAAAATCGATTTTTTTTAACTTTGGTGCCCCATAAAATTAAAGCGAATAATCTAGTAGAAGTACAAAAACTATATAGGTATATAGGCTAAGGTGTTTTTTTGCATATCTCAGCAAACACTTAATATTAAAACATGAAATTTATTAGAAGTTCTACTAACGACAATGCATATTTATTAAAGGATGTTACTAAAAATTTTTTTCACAGTGGCGTCGCACGGGGTGGAGCCTAAAGTAAATATTACAATTTATTTTTAATTTGAGGGGCTTTCATACTTTAATTGTAATTTTATTAAATTTGTAAATTTTTTGTTAATACAACCTTTTATTATTGTAATTTAACAGAATAAAACATTTGCTTAAGAATTAGTTTTCCGTGTGGTTTGATTTGCAATTTGTTATTTTTTTTTGTTTTATTTTAAGTCTTTTATAAAAATAAATATTTAAAAACAAGGTCTAAAAGTGTGTTCAAAACGTGATATTCTGTGAAATACAATAATAAAAGGTTTTATTAACAAAAAATTTAAAAATTTTAAAAAATTACACTAAAAGTATGAAAGTCCCTCAAATTAAAAAAAAAATAGTAATATTTACTTTAGGCTCCACCCCGTGCGACGCCACTGTAAAAAAATTTTTTTAGTAACATCCTTTAATAAATATGCATTGTCGTTAGTAGAACTTCTAATAAATTTCATGTTTTAATATTAAGTGTTTGCTGAGATATGCAAAAAAACACCTTAGCCTTTTCAACGACTTGTAAAAAACCGAAAATTTAAAAATCGATTTTACTGAAAAATGGTGAATCCTACCGAAATGAAGCAAGAGTACCCTTTTTCAATACAAGACTTCAGTGCTTTTAAAAATTGTACCTGGCTTTAAAAAATCCTACAAATAAAAAAGTTAGGGCAATATTCTCCTCACTACCTACCCAGTGAGACGCCACTGGAAGAAATACACCTAAGCTAAACAAACCGTTTATTGCGTCTTGTCATGGGTAAAACATGTATCAAATTTTGTTTTGATACTTTAATCAGTTTCTGAGATATTGTGAAAAAACCGCTTTTCATAGCTTCCATTCGGGGGGCTCTAGCCCCATAACGAAGCGTTTTTCAAGTATATTAATACGGTATTTTAGTCCTATTTTTGGACGTACTTTATCCCCTTAAAATATTGTCACCTAATTTCGGGACACCCTGTATATATAATTTGCCAAGAACTAAAAAATGATATGTTAGAAAAGCTATTTCTGTTCAGTGTGCAGAATATTATTTTCAACACTAGTTTGATCAGCGACCATTAAAATAATTATTTACGATTAAACATAAGAAAAGCAAACATACGTTTTGTCCAAGGCGAAGTTTGATCAGGGCCACCATGTATATGTAAAAAAAATCTTGAAATACACCCTATCACACAGCATAAGTCTGTATATGAATGAAACTCCTAACCTAATTCGTATAGGAGTTATAGAAGCCGTACGCACTATTGCAGAACCCTGTATAATATATTTCTCGATTTTTTTTCCTGCATGAAAATGACTTTTTCATATCCACATAGATCTACTGGTGGAAAAACTCAATAATTTGTTTAGTTTTAGCCAGGAAGAACCGTAATTTAACATGACAAATTTTAGCTCGGTCAGATCCACTTAAAAAAACTAGAATCTCCATACAAACTTGCGAATTTTCACACTGTTCTTTGAATTTGTAATGTAGTGTTAAATGGAATATTTTACAAGAACATAAAACAAACTTTAGCGGCACCAGCTCCTTTCATAGGAAATCTGGAGCAAATCTTTCCACATACCTGCAGTTAAAACGTTTCTGATTTTCGTACAAGTTGTCCTACTTTGTATTTGATTGACAAGTCAATTTATTCTAATAAAACCATCTAAAGCCTTATGCAAATGTACAAAGCTTCGAATTTAGTATACAAATTGCATTTTGTATATTGCATACAGTATTTAGTTACGTAATCGTAGTATGTGTGCTTTTGTTGAATTATTAGTATTGTCTATCGACATAAGCAGTGGCGTATTTAGGGGGGCTGCCGGGCTGCATCCCCCCCCCCCCCCTCTAATAGTTTAATTGCAAACTGACTTTTTGTCTTACACCGTTTTTACAAATTTTATATTCGGCCACATTCGCTACATTTTAACACATTTTCAAATTCACCATTATCCATAGTCATATTTTGCTACGTCTGGCAACAGTATTTCCCGATCGTCACTAACAACTAATCTACAGGGTGTTCCACGTTAAGTGCGCACTATTGCTAACTCTTTTATTATTATAGATACAAAGTCGGTTAAATTAGCAAAGTAGTAACATTTTTTCTGCTGATTAAGATAGTAAAAACAAAAAAACAATTGAATACAGCATTTCCGATTAAACAAGAAAAATGCATTTTTTTTAAACGGAACACCCTGTATATTTTTGACACAAATGTTTGCAAATCGTCTACAGAATAAAAAAGTTCATATGCAATACTGGCCTAAAACCAAGAATAATCTAATTATTGCCATATTTACTTTTTAGACAAGGTGGCTGTGCATTTTTGAAACAAAAGCTTTATTCGGTGCGTCAGTAGATTATTCTGCTGTCAATAAAAGTAAGCATTTATGTTATTGTAAGTGATTGAACTGGTTGTGATTTTAGATTTTTTGGTAAAAATATTACAAAATGGTGTTCACACATTTAGAAAAATGCGATATGTTAGAAGCGTATTTTGTATGCAGAAAAAATAGTTTCCGGGCACAGGAACAATATTCCCAAATGTATCTTGAACGTGATCAACCAAACAGAAGGTATTTTTTAAAGCTGTATAGAAAATTTAGAAGTAACGAAGGGGTCTTTGCAAAGGCTAGAACTAAACGCCAGTTTATAATAAGTGAACAAGTAGAAGTAAATGTGTTGGCATATTTTGAAGCATACAAAAATAATTCAACCAGAGATTTGGTAAGGGACAGTGGTTTAAGCTTAGTTACAATATGGAGAGTTTTAAAAAAATATAAGGTTGTACCCCATAAGTACCGACCAGTGCAAACATTATTACCTGGGGACACTGAGAGGAGACTACATTTCTGTCAATTGTTTGTAAATATGTGCAGGCAAAATCCTAACTTTTTAAGGCACATTTTTTGGAGCGATGAAGCAAATTTTTCAAACAGGGGTATGTTTAATCGTAAAAACATGGATTATTGGTCTAGAGAAAATTTGTTTCTTTCTCATCCCCGAAATCCACAAATACGATTTAGTATTAATGTTTGGTGTGGTATAATAGGCAGTCAAATAATTGGACCAATTTTTTATGAAGGCATTTTAACAGGCAGGAGATATGTTAATATGTTGTCAGAATTACTGGAAGCATATTTAGATAATGTGAACTTAGAGGCACGTAATCAAATCTACTTTCAACAAGATGGAGCCCCCCCTCATCAGATTCATGAAGTAAGAATATTATTAGAAAGGCTTTTTCAAGATAGGTGGATAGCAACAAATGGTCCGATACGTTGGCCCCCAAGATCTCCTGACATAACTCCACTAGACTTTTACTTTTGGGGTTATGTCAAAGGAGAAGTCTATAAAAGGAGATACGCGAACCTGGAGGAACTTCAAGAAAGCATTCGATTCATCATATCATCCATTGATGGCCGAACAGTGTTAAAAGCCACAAGACGGGTTTTAAAGAATGTCGAAAAATGTATTACACAAAACGGTGATGTCTTTGCACATCTAATGTAGTTCTTTTTATTACGCTTAAACCAAACAGTTATGATAAAATTAGGTTTTATTTTAAAAACGCACAGCCACCTTGTCTAAAAAGTAAATATGGCAATAATTAGATTATTCTTGGTTTTAGGCCAGTATTGCATATGAACTTTTTTATTCTGTAGACGATTTGCAAACATTTGTGTCAAAAATATACAGGGTGTTCCGTTTAAAAAAAATGCATTTTTCTTGTTTAATCGGAAATGCTGTATTCAATTGTTTTTTTGTTTTTACTATCTTAATCAGCAGAAAAAATGTTACTACTTTGCTAATTTAACCGACTTTGTATCTATAATAATAAAAGAGTTAGCAATGGTGCGCACTTAACTTGGAACACCCTGTAGAGCTGTCCGCTACTATGCACGGTACTCGAGTTGCACTGTTAGTTTGTTAAAAGCTACGTTTCTGCTCACTCGCTTGAACGCCGCATTATTCTGTATTATTGTTTTAGCTAATCCTAGTTGCCGTAAGTAAAAACGTGAATTTTATAGCTTTTAAATTTAGATTATACCCAGTATATTTATTTTCAATTGGCAGCGACAGTAAACATTTATAAACCTAACCACGAAATCGATTAGTCACTCCTTACTATTCTACTTTGGTTGTATGAATAACACAGATTCAACTATCCCTTTTCATTCTAATCACCCACATAACCAAAAACTTTCAGCTTCTCACTCATATTTTTCCAGACTCTTCTCAGTCCCCCTCGAAGACTATGAATTTAAACTAGAACTAAGTATTATTAGACAAATTGGAGTGAATAATGGTTACCCCCTTGCTTTGATTAACAAGATATACTATAGACATCTAAACAAACATCTCAATAAAATTCATACAACCAATACTAAATCTACTATTAAATATTTTTCTCTACCCTTTTGGGCTTCTATTTCCTACAAACTCAAAAATATTTTTAATTCTTTTAATTATGACATAAGTTTCTAAAATCTTAAAATCTTTCTTATGTAACTCTAAGGACTCCGTTCCTATCACAAATAAATCTGGTGTCTTCAGTGTTTCTTGTTCTACACAGGGCTGTTCAGCTACCTACGTCGGTCAAACGGGCCGCAAGTTCTCGGTCAGAGTGGGTGAACATTGTAAAGAGATTACGAAAGCCAGAAACCAGAACCTTTCTCCTTCAAAGATCAAATCAAATTTTTCTAGACATATTTATACTGAAGACCACTTGTTCAATCCGGATTCAAATACTAAATACCTTCATCTGTGTAACAAGGGCAATAAACTAGATCTTCTTAAAATTTTAGAAATTAACAAAATTATAAACAATATCAACATAGACTGTCTAAATGACCAGATTCAACACAGCTGTTCTCACTTTTTCAACTCTCTTGATTTTGATTAATAACCTACTTGTTACACCCTGTTCTTTTCTTTTATTAAAATACTCTTACAATAAATTAAGCTTCTTTCAACCTTTCTGGCTTTCGCTTTTTCTTACGTCCCCATAGTATAAGAGTCAATTTTTGAAGGTTTCCACTCAATCTATTATTTCATATTGTGAATTTGATTTTCAGATATTTTTATACAGTGCTTTTTCAATAAGTTTTATTTTGGTGTCTTTTCTCCTTACCAATTTGGACTTTAACCCGCAGTATTTTATACTTATCCCCTATGTTACTTATAAGTTTAAACATTTTATATTGATTGCACCATGTTCTTATTTTGATTTTATTAGCATTTTCATTGTACCTTCCCATTTCCCAAGGTAAATATTTTGGGCTCCTACATTCTGCCTACTTATTTTGGGTTATGTAATCAGATATCTTTTGTAAACCTTGACTGAGCTTTGAAATTTTAAGCGATCCTATATTCTCTCTGTGATATTCAAATTTTATACAACCTACTTTTCTTTGTTTTAGCCTTCAGCTTAACAATTTTTTCTTTGTGTTCTCACCTAACTTCAGACATGTGAACTGTCACCAAATTTATCTTTTTGGAAACGTGGTGGCGATCGCGCCTAATTTTATTTGATCCATAAGGTTTTTTGAAAAAAAAGTTCATTTAATTCTACAAAATGCTAAATAAACATAGCAAAATCTACTTTTTCCAATTTTTCTATTCTTAACTGTCAATCGACATGTGGTAAGTTTTCACAATATTTGTCCATTCGATGTAACCTAAAAGAAATCTCTCTTTTTCAGGTAATCATCTGACGAACCTTGTTAGAACTGCCACTTTAAATAATAACCCACCAATTTTAACATAATTTAATAACTTCATCTTCCTCACACTTCAGTTTTCTGTTATGACCAGCCTTCAATTTCTCGATTAATTATTAACTTTTTCTTTTCCACATTTTTCCAACCATTCTTCTCAGACAGAGATGTTATATTTTTTATTCTGCATATAAACTTTTACAGTGCCATGAGCCTGAATCCCATATATTTTTATTGTTACAATACCACGTGTGTATTAGTTTTCTTACAGTTCTATTTACTGAACTTACAATTTTGATGCTCCGTTAAGGTGATATCTATTAGTTTCTTCTGTTTCATTCATTCTCCTGAAGATGAATGCTTCTACATTCGAAACATGTAGAGATAAAAAGTTTCTCTGAACATACGAGATTCTTTAATTTAATATAATAGTGGAGGAAGACTTTGTGTTCTTATTTCTTTCCTTCTTAATTTTTATTGCTGAATCAGCATAAAAACAAAAAAGCAAAAAAAAATCGTCGAAATATCTACACCTGGGTCATCATGTGTGAGTCGTATAGGAAGCGAGTCGACAAAAAATATTAAATAAATGGGTTATTCTCTAGATAGAGAAGTGTTTACAAAAGTGCCGAAAATATATATTTTACCGGTTTCTCTGGCTTTTCGATTAGTAAAACAGAATTTCTTTTAGGAAAACCAATTTTTGGGCCAGCTAGATGCCGGTTAAGCTATTTGATGTCGGCTACCTTTTTAAATGAATTTTCGATGGTCCCTCCTATACTAATATGACTGCATTCAGCTTGCCTTGAAAGTGGTCGCTATAAAATTCTGTTCATTCTGTGAATAATTAAGTAGGTATTATAAAGATTTTTAACAATAATTAACTAACCAGCAACTTTTACTGTGGCATTAATGATATTGGCAGGCATTATTTTCTCAAAATCAAAGTTGTTTGATTAGTAAATCAAGAATTAAACTAACAGGGCCACCTTGATGTAAGAAAATGTTTTTTGCCAATGTCATTTATGCCACAATCAAAGTTGCTGGTTCGTTAATTATTGTTAAAAATCTTTATGCAACCCGACATTATCATATTATGTATAAACATATTAATATGGTTTTATTTTTAACTTTAAACTCCGAAACTTAAAAAAAAAACTGGTTAGAAAATATAAGCCCCCCCCCCCGTGCATATTTTCTGGCTACGCCACTGGATATAAGTACAAAATGGTGTGATATTATTTATGTCATACGAGTACATTATTGTGTTTTTATACCTTAGATACCACCTATTTATAATGGATTGCTTTATGCCTGTGCGGGCATAAAGTACAGATTATGGCCCGCGCGGGCATTAAGACGCAAAAAACAGTTTTCGATTAATGTATTCTTTATTAACAAAATATCAATTTACGTTTATATATTATATTTGTTATTATATATAAAAAATAAAAATATATAAATTTACGTTTATATATTATATTTATTATTTAAAACAAACTGGTATGACATTGTTTATAAATGTCTTCATTGGGTTAAGGGTGTACTGAATAAAAGCATTATAGGGATAACATTTTTGACTAAGTATTTATTTTAGTTTTAAAAAGTACATACCACTACTTATTACAACTATCTTTATTATTTAACATATATAACACTTGGCTTGGCTGTTATATGAAAAAAAAAGTTCACAACTTTCCCTGACAACGGGTAGTAATTGAAAATAAAAAGAGCGTATTGCCCCGGTCAACAGCACCGAGCTCTTCTTACGAAAGTTGAACTGCGACTCAAATAATGAATAGTGGACTGTAATAATTTTGGATACAAAGAAATAGGTCGAGACGTAGAAGGATATTTTTGTAGGTAAAAAGAGAAATCTTACGCCACGACGTTTTTGAATAAATTAAACCGTACCAAGAAATAGGAATAAATTACCATACAGGGTGAACTGAAATAAAATATTTATTTTCCGAACAGACATAAAAGTTTGTATGTACCACGGGTACTAATAGATATATTATTATACCCTTGATACATAAATTACTATTTTCCCTATGACTATGCAGGTTTAAAATGCCCACTAAAGGGACAAAACTGTACAGTAGGCTATAAGTTTAAAGCTGCTTTATAAAAAATGTAAAACTTCACAGCCATAAGGCGCCCTTAGACCAACGCGGTGCTGTGATGGTAGTAGAGGTGACGGTTTCGCCGTTCTAATAATAATGTGATGTTTCGTCAAGTCAGCAGTTTTTCCCACTTTAGGGAAATAATGAACTTAGGTCGTGAACCTTATTTCTGCTGACTTGATGAGTCGACAATAATTGATAGATCGGGAAACCCGTATAACATTTCATAATTGCAACTTTATTAGAATTGTTTAATAATCTTAACGCCGGTTTCAGATTGCACGAGGAATGACCTGTGTTTACCGCGAATAATAATTAAACTATTAAAATGGAAAATATTGATTTATGAAATGTTATGATCTTATGGTTCCCTACCGTGACACATTCCCCGGTCTTAAGATAGCTGGCCCCCAGCGATGGCAGAAGGGAAGTGGAGGTTACACCATTTGCTTGTAAAAAATTGAACGTATATGAAAAAAAATTCTAATATTAAGTCGAAAGTTGTCTCCACTTCCCTTCTTTTATGAATGAATATATTATATTTATAAAGAAAAAAAAATATCATTGAGTAACAAAATGTATACAAAAAGGAATATCTTAAGTGTCCCTAAACACTTTCCACTTACACTTGTTCACTACACCACCTTACCCTATCGTGACAATATAATTCTCAAAAAATAAAATATTTGCCAACAAACCTGCTTCTTGTAAAATCAGTTTTACGGAATAAACACACACGTTACAATGGATAATCATACTTACATTACTAACTGCTGAAGAATAAATATTTTTGTCAAGAGCCCAAATGCATTTTAGATACAAGATTTTTTAACAACTATGCTTTAAGAATGAAAATGCTAATGGGAATGATACGATTTTCAGAAATTTTCTTACGATAATATTCCATAAGACAGTGTCGCCGGTAAAGTCCGCTCCATAGGATTATTTTATTATTGAATATGACGTTTGTTAACGCGTTGCTGACCGTATATAATTAAGGGTCCATTATTAAAAAACGTGTTCAATCAAAACTGTTCTTTCCGATCAGAATAGTATGTTAACAGAGCATCATGTTTGCTTAAAGGCGAACTATGGTGGAGGAAGACCCGCGTCAACTTTTTTGTAAATGTAACTGGGTTACATATCCATCCTAGTTAGGATATCAAACTGACCAATCACAATTGTCGATTATAAAGAAACTAGATATCAAAAGTGAGGTTAAGAAAATACTTCAAAAATATGCAATTCTCTCAGATCAAATTATTTTTTATATTTAAATCAAACATTGCTAGAAGGGTATAAAGAGCGAAGATAATTTTTTTTTGTTTTGAAATTATGGAGCGAGCTAACAGCATCTCAGACAAATGCACGTTTACATTAAATAATGAGTCAAATATACAAAATTATTGGTACTGGAGCCTACAAACTTAACATCGTCTTGCATGCACTCGAACCCAACACCCTCTGAAAATTAATATTTGGGCAGGAATTTTTGGACATCGCAGCATTGGACCATTTTTTATTAATGGAAATCTTACGAGCGCAACATATTTAGATCTTCAAAATCAAATTGGACGCGCACTGGATGAAGCTGCTGATGAAAATCAGGAGATTTGGTTCCAAATGGATGGTTACCCGGCCCACAATTTGCTTGTGGTATGCGAGTATCTAAATAATGCCTTTAATGGGCACGTGGTCGGTCCAAACTCAACAGTTTATTTACCAAATAGGTCCTCGGACCAAATCGGTAATGTACGTACAGATTTTTACGATCGTTTAGAATATCGTTAACCAGCACATGGCGGTTTATTAAATATTTAGTTAAGAATTAACAATATTGCAAACGATTGAAACCTTTTCTTAACATAAAATTATTAGGTTTTATTTATAAACAATTATTGTTTGTTCTTTTTCTTCCCCTTTTAGTTATTCTTGATAATTTTATTATTATTTAATGGGTAAGTAAAATAATTAGTTTTTTATTAAAAGATTCGTTTTGAAAATAAATTTCGTTTTATGTAAAAATATTAGTTAAGTCCAGTGAAAAATGTATCTGTTAAAGATTTTTCAAAAGCCTACCGTTTGAAAATTATAATTAAAATTGACAAATCACAGGTTGACAAGTCCAATTAATACTGGTGTCTGCAGCATCACCTGTTGAATTCCAATGATAACCCAACCGCAATTATATTCAAATAAGTTAAGATCGGGTTGTCCAAAATCGTTCAAACTACACATGTGCACTCACCACAAAGCCCCGAAAAAAGTCTTCCTACAACCCCGCTGTAAAGTCAACAGGGGAGCAAGTATTTGGACAGTCTAAAACTTTCATAGAATTTCCAACTTCCAATCACGATGCACCACTCGGTATATACACAATGAAAGTTTATATTTTATACTTTCTGGCTATTTTAGTTACCTTAATAGGTAAATCTTTCTTAAATGGTGCAAAATGGAGGTAAATACATAAAACCAAATAAAACAGACAAAATTATAAGATCCTTAAAAAAAAATACATTATTTAAGATTATTTTTTTATTCAGGATTACTAATGGCTTTAACCCTTAAGTACTATCATCGCTTTTTTTTTTGTAGTACTACTATAAGTGGGTCTGTAGGACCCATAATTTTATTACAAAAAAAATGATTTCACTGTCAAAATTGTTTTTATTTTTTTAAGTGGTTAACATAATCATAAATAATGGTAAGAAAAAATTATTTTTAACTATTTACAATTTGAGCAAATCTGAATGGAACATTGCAGACATATGGCTATTTTACATACTGAACAGGCATAATTGGATTTTCTGTCTTTTTTTGGGAGACACATTCCACATCGCTTCCTTTTCTTTTGCACTTCATTTTGTAGAGGTTCTGCCTGATTAGTGACTTTAAATTGCAAGAATTTCTGCCGCAAGATTTCGAATATGCCGAGGAACATTATTATTGGAGATTCTTAGCTCTTCCCAATTGTTTTAAAAATAAAGCACAGCACACTTCTACTCCATTTTTGGCAAATTGATAAATTATTCTGCTATTGATACCAACCATATTTAAAACAGCAAAAAACAAGGTCATTGGCCATCTACGAGTACGTTGGAAAGTTGAATAATTTGCGCACTTCTGATCCAAAGAGTCGACACCAGATTTTGTGGAATTATAAAACAAATTTATATTTAGTAGTAATTGGAAGAATGTTCTTCGTTTTCCGTTGAGACAATAGATTCTGCTACTAATTCCACGGCCTCTTCTTCCAAACGGTCTAATTCGTCTTCGGATGGACGCCATTCGATATCACTAGTCGAATCATGATCACTGAAAATCTCATGATCACTTTCTTCATGATCACTTTCATCTACCCCCTTAATTTGTTCAATTCCTGCTTCTGCTTCATTGCTAGCTACTGAAAAATGTTCTGTTGAAGTACTTGGGCTTTCAGTATAATTATTCTAAATCATTTGTCCAAAGTCCTCAGATTGAAATAGCGCCTCTATTTGCTCCTCGGATAATTTTGTTCCACAGCTTGCCATTTTAACTAAAACGAATTTAAACTTTTACTATAAATTTACTCTTTAGTGTTAATATCAAAAGCTTGCAAAAGTAATAAATTTATAAATATTCATCTATTTTATATTTTACTCAAAATTCGCACTAATACTATCACTGGGTCTCTGAGACTCTGATGTGTCTATTAGGTACGCACAGCACAAAAAAAACCGCACAATCTCACCAGCATCTGAAGGTAGACTAACTGTCCTGCACATTCACGGGACCAAACAGCTAAACAACGCTTCAGTAAGAAGAGGTGGGGTTAACGGTTATGCCATGGGCCTCTCTGATCCGGCCTATAGTAGTTAAGGGTTAAGGTTCCATCATCAGCACATAAAACTACAATTCTTTACTAATTTAACCGACGTCGTATCTCTTATATTAAGAAAGTTAGCAATAGTGCCGACTTCATTTTGAACACTCGGTATAAGTAAGTTGGTCTTCTTTGAGGTTAATGATTATTATTAACGTATTTTAATACCATAAATATCCTACGTATAGCATTCTCGATGCCGATAAATAAGCTTCGATAAATATTGTAGATAATTGTGATAACAACCATATGGCCAACAACTCTTAAGCTAAGCTAATAAATCACCTTTTATGTGTTGAACCTTACATTACGGTAATGATGATGGTTATTTATCCTCATCCTAACAACAATTATACATACGGACAGATCCCTAGTTTATCATAATTAATGGCAGACAATGGATGCATGTTCATAAAGCTTATTATCATGATGACATATTTTAAAAGAAAAATATTCGATCACAAATCACCAGTCCATAATGTCCATTCCAGGCCAATTTAATTGTCGTTACGCATTATCTGAGTTGGTCAGTTCGGAACGCGAAATGTTTTTCTGGTGCCACATAAGGCAATTAGTTGGCAAACTTTCTGACAAATATTACTCTAGAGAAAGAATAACATAATGACAAAAAGTTTTCCGATCTTAGAAAGATTTACACAATATAATTATTTTTGTAATAAAAAGACGCACGTAATATCGCTTATTTGACCGTGATAATTACTATTAAAGGTAAATATTAACATTCGTTTAATAAAAAAGTTATTAGACCTGCAATATGTGTGGCATTTTAAAAATAGAAATTACCAGGTACCTGCAGCTTGGCTCGAAAAAAATCAATTGTTATTAATTCGCTAGGCAAGCATAGCCGCGAGTAAATTTAAACTTTAATACAGTATTCACAGTGGTTTTTTACTCGAGCGTCATTGTTCAACAATTAAGCGACAACGTAACTTACAACTTCCCATCTTTATTTATTATAATAATAAAGGCGAATAAAAACATAACCCAACGTCTTCCGGCACATTTCTTTGGCGCAATATATCGTTTCCAATGAAACGTACAAGACAGAGAAAAATTTGTAAGGACGAGTTGTAGATTGATTTGACTATTAAATTTTATTGTCTTTTGAAGTTTGTCCCTCGACTCACCATTTTTTTATTTTTATTTTTTATTGACTTTTTGTGCCTTGAAAATTTATTTTTTCGTAAAAGAAGTTCTTTTCGGAGCTCTCATTATCGTTCTCTTGTGTTTTCGATAAGTAGGTTATGATACGTGTTTATTTATTGTAAAAAATTTTAACGTTTAATGGTATGTCGCGAAAAAAATTATAGCGGTGGCGAAAGTCGTCTAAATGAAGACAAAATTCCTGTATACTTTGTTGATACAAAAAATAATGTGGAAAGTGCTTTTAAACTTTCTATTGAATGTATGGATATATGGTTTTGTACTAGATTTTAATTTTTGATTGAAAACCTTAAACAACTTTTAAGAGTCCATATATTTGGATATACGGTACATCTATTATAATATTTATGAAATTAAACTTTGTTTTGACCTAATTTCTTCTATTTGATTCGTACACTTTTAATGACGTATAAGTTTTGACGCGCTGGTAATCACGTTCCGTCCGCGTCAGCTTCCGTAAACATGTTGATTAAGGTGCACGATATTACGATACAACGGCAAAGTAAGATTAAATTAGATATTTAAATATGTGGTCTATCGACAAAATGTCAAGAGCAATATATTAAGTCAAAATTAATTTATTTTTTATTTTGAAAAAAAAAATGTAATTATGACTCAATTAGAAGGTAAGTCCTTTCTCTTAAAAAAGAGTCATTAAGTTACGTTTAGCCGGAAGTTTTCGCGAGCTCTCTACCATTACGGCGTTGGTTTAGTTTTATTAAATTGGGATGCAACTTACCTGGGGTCAGGGTCGCGCTTAGAACAACGTTCAATATAGAAAGTTCCTTTTCAAAATAGGGGGTTTGCATTGCATTATAAGGTATGTTCACAAGGATTTTGGGCAATATAACTTTTTATTTAGATTTGTTAAAATGAGTATGCCTATGGTTCGAATATAAATGTTTTAGCTTTAGCTATAACACATGAAAACAAATTAACAATTTACTTGAAGGTAAATTTCTTATATAAAGACATCCCTATTATAAATGGTAGTTTATTGAATCAATAGCAACTAATATTTATATATAGGTTCAACGAGTAGAACAGTGAGAAAATTAATACGTACTATACGTGTACTGTGAAAAATACGTTGAAAGTTTCCAATTCCAATAAAAAGCCAACCGCAATTCTATTCAAATAAGTTAAGATCGGCTTGTCCAAAATTCATCAAACTCCGCACATGCGAAGTCGCCACATAGAGACACAAAAAAAGTATCCATAGAACCCCGCTCTAAAGTCAACAAGGGAGCAAATATTTGGACAGTCCAAAACTTGCATGGAATTTTCTATGTTTTCAACCACAATGCACCACCCAATATAATTTTAGGACGCCATTTTGGTCTAACTGCTAAAAATTATCTTTACAAAAAACAAAAGGACAAATCAGGTAGTGAAAGCACGTATTATCTTTAAACTGATAAGCTTAATGAATTGCGGGGATTATGTCTATACGCACAGCGATGCAAACGTTGGTTGTATAATTACCTGCCAACCCCTTATAAGTGTGGAATTGTGTGAATATCCTATTATGTGTTGCTTGAATGTAAATATATTTTTGGGGAATTACAGCCTCAGTATCAGGAGTCTTATCTAAAATACCGTTGGTTCATAGGTAATAACTATTTAGATTTAAAAGATTTTATCTCTACGTTTCTGCAAAATTAATTTTTTTGGGCAGGGGAGAAATCTTCCATTCTCTACTCCCATATGAAAATTTGCTATTTCCTTTATACTAAAATGATTGTAAAAGTCGGCTATGACTTCTTATCGATCCTAGTTAGGATATGAAACTGTTCAATCACAGTGATCAATTACATAGAAACCAAATTTACATGTTGTAAATTTTACTAGCCGTTTTCTGACACTTGATAGAAGTGAGGTTAAGAATATACTTCAAAAATATGAAAATCTTTGTGATGAAATGTGTTCTTTTTAATTTAAATCAAAACATGTATCTCAGAGTTTATGCATGCATACACAATTTTTTCCTAAAGACTGCACAAAATGGTGCGAAAATTGAAAGTATAATACCAAAATATAATTCTACTAAACTATAATTCTTTTTTAACCGAACTAGAGATTTGTGCAGAAGTGCACTTTCTTATTTTAAAAATCTCCAGTTTTCCATTCCTTTTTAGACAATTACTACAAGATTTAATGCATAAAATGTACTACTGAACGTTTTTTACTAACCTTGGTTGGTTTTTTCCATGCAAATATTTGTTCACCGCGATATTTTCTGATACAATTGAAACGAAGATCCAACCCCAATCGACCTTAAAACTTTTATTATACGAAACACATATAGAAATTCAAAGTGATTTTGTATAAATTTAAAAAATGACCCAAATCAACCAATATGTTACAGTGTAATATAGTATAGTAAATGTCTGATTTAAATATTTTATTAAAATTTTATTGTGACGTTCGGAAGTTGTGTCGTTGAAGAAATATACTGTTAACCTGAGTGAATTGTCCATATTGCACTCGAAAGTTTAAGCACTTCACCTATGACGTCGTGCTTAATTACTTCCTCTTGCGATATGGACATCATATCCACTCTTGTTGTACAAACTACTATTGTAAGCATAATGAGAAACTTTGTGGGAAGAGTATTTTTAAAATATCTTGTATTCTTAATTTAAAGGTGTGATTTTGATCTTAATGAAACTTTGTAATTAATAATAGTAGAGCCTAATTTTATAGTTCGTTTTATGATCTATCCGACATGAGTAAATACTTACCTAGTTAACCAATACCACAGTGTCATCATAATCCTAAAACTGTTATCATAGATTATTTTAAGAAACTGCGTATCGTGTATATTTAAATTTTGTTGATAAAGTTAATATTGGTGAGTCATAATTCGTTAAGTTGTAACAATTATTTTACTTAAAATAAAGATTTAGTTTGTTTTACAACGATTTATACCGGGTGATTCCTAAGTTGATACTTCTTTTTTAGCTGTGTATAGAAGGTATTAAAATAAACAACATTTTCAAATATCTTTTTTCCAAAAACTTAAAAATAAGACATTTATAACATTTAGAAACTACACTATGGATCAAATACGGTCATGCCTAACCTGCCCGTTGAATAACATTAAGAAAGCTTCTGGGTGTAGGATGAGCTCGCAAGGGAAAGCTTCTACGTATAATCTTGAAGAAATAGCCACACTTATTAGTTCATTGTTTTCAAATTTTACCATTTTCATGTGTCACTAATTTAAAATTAACTTGCTTCAGAAAAATACACCGCGCGGTTTGCGAAATAACTGACGACCGACCCATTAAGTGCATGACTAATAAGAGATAAGACAAAACAAAAAAAATAAAGTAAAGCAGGCTACGTTTTGTTGACCAGGCCCGTACTTAGATTTTTTACTTCTCTATTTCGCCTATTTTTGAGTTTTTTGAAAAAAGGTATTTGAAAAAGTTTATTTTAATGCTTTATACACAGCTAGAAAAGAAGTATCAACTTAGGAATCACTCTGTATAATGAAATATTTACAAGAACAATAACATTTTATAGAAAGAAAAGGTAGCAGCATGCGGGGTGCAACTGTCTTTTGCATTAAAGTACACAAGAACGCCAAAATAATGAGTTCCCTGAGGCACAGGTAGACAATGACAGCTGTATTGTCCTTATTAGAATTCATCAAAAAGCCAAAACCATTAAGCAACTCCAGAAACAGCGAAAATGCATTTTCAAGACTTACTTAAGAAATAAATAAATGGTAAAAGCACACCACTTTGTTCACTTGACGCTAACTTTTCTTGCTATTTTATTATTACGGACACTAAACTTCTACAACAATAATAATTTATTTTAATTATCCCAACACAATAAATTTAAATTATTTACGACCTTTAATTTTCACTCTTATCAGTCTAAACGTATCCGAGAAATCGTGCCCTGAAATAAAATTAATTACCACAACATAGAAACTTTACCAACATTGTAGTTTATTGAATTGTTAAACTAAAATTATTTTTCAAACTGAATTAGTGAACACTTAAGAGTTTATTGTAGCATGTAAAATAAACAATCAATATTGATGGAGAGCAGCTGAGTCATCTGCGATTTGCGGACGAGATAGTCTTAATTACCGACAGAATAGACGATGCATGTAGAATGTTGGAAGAACTTAACAACGTTTCACGTCAGGTGGGGTTAGAAATGAACCTGTCCAAAACTAAATATATGACAAACCTTGTATTGAGCAATTGTATTGCGTTGAACAGTACCCCAATAGAGCAGGTTTCCTCTTATCAATACCTGGGTCATGAAATAAAAGTAAATAGAGACAACCAAACACACGAACTTAACAGGAAAATTGGTTTGACCTGGGCTGCTTATGGAAAACTGAAACACATCTTTACATCCAACATTCCGGTATGCCTGAAACGCAAGGTCTTTGACCAATGTGTTCTCCCAGTTCTGACCTACGGTGCTGAAACACTGACACTTACTAAGCAATCTCGAAATAAAATCAAAATAGCACAAAGGAAGATGGAGAGAGCGATGTTGGGAGTGTCATTGCGAGACCGGATTGCCAACAACATAGTGAGACAACGTACCGGCGTGGCCGATGCCATAACGAGGATAAACCACCTAAAATGGAACTGGGCCGGCCACGTGACAAGAATGTCCGATGGACGGTGGACAAGGAAGATTGTTGAATGGAGGCCAAAAGAAGAAGCGTACCGAAATCGAGGGCGGCCACCAACTAGGTGGACAGACGACCTAAAGCGAATCGAGACAAATTGGATACAAGCGGCCCAAGACCGAAGAAATTGGGCAATGTTACGGGAGGCCTATGTCCAACAGTGGACAAGATGATGATGAAAATAAACAAATATTTTAACCGTCGCTATTACAAACCACCGGTATTATTTTATGATAGCCCCATGCCTGCAACTATTTTTAGAAAATCTATATTATTATATACAAAAATATCTTCAGCATGTCGCATTAGCCAAATGTATCCTTAAATCAAGTTGATTTAATTCGATATAGAGTGACAGTTATAAATTCAAGGCCCAAGTGGAAAATATCAAAGAGAGTTAGAGTAAGAGCCACAAATATAACATTCTTGTTTACCCAAGGGGTGTTAAAAAAAAAATAACATTACGCAATTGATTTTGCTGCTGAATACCAGAAAAATTCCCATTTTTTATACTTTTTATTCAAATAAAAATTGAAATATTTTAAATCAAAATGATCTTTAAAAAACCACACGAGATCATAAGTTATGACCTATTTAATCTTGGTGAAATCACCTTTACCCATTAATTACTTAATTTAATGGACAAAAAAAAATTTTTAATTTTTGAAATTATTTTTAAAATTATGTGTACTACATTCCACACAATTTTTACCCAACCAAGGGTATATTAAAGGGCTTCCTTTACACATTTTGTCAAAATATTTTTAAGTTTAGACTATCTAGTGACATTTTGATTTAGAAACTTCTACCACTCTCTGTATTGTATGCCAATGTTTTAGCTTTTCTTCGTCACAAAAAAAAAATCTGTAGTTAGAGCTGATGATGACCTTCACTAAGGTCGAAATATGTCCTCATTCTTAAATGTAAAGTACCCCTAAAAATGTTTTCGTTAATAAAGGTATTGTAGTTTAGACAAACTTTTCTTCCTACCATTCTTGTTTATATTTCGGACTTCCGTAAAAAAATTAAGCGACAATTGATATTACACCGAGATGTATTCAGTAAATTAATATTAATATTATATATATATTTCTAATAAGTTCATATTATATCCTACCTTTTATATTCGAATAGATTTCTATCTCTCCTACCGAAATTAGACTCTTAAAAATGACTTGGTATTTGGTACTAATTATTATTTGTTCTCGTGTTTACGTTACCCAAAATAACTATTTTTAGTTAGGAAAACAAAAAAGATTTTTTTCTTGGTTATATTTAACAAAAAATGATGCCATCAGAATAAAGAAAATATCTTGTTTTCATATTAGTTGGCAGAAATACAATATTTTGTTTAGCTGAATTTTACTTTGTATATATCTTATTTAAACGTTACATCAAGGTTCCTACAAACTTGTATTTATCAATTAACCTTGTTGTAATAATAATGTTTTGTTTTTATTCTATGTTTCATTTCTATAAAAGACCGTCATATTGATGACTTTTTAATCTGACCAAGTACAAAAAATTTCATATAGCTGTATATTTTAAATAGAAAGTTCAGGGGATATTTTTTGTTTTTTAATAATCGCAGTTGCAGATAAGATTTAAATAAGGACAATTCAGTTCTATAAGCAATTGAACAACCCAAAAGGTTGAGTAATATAAGTTAAACATCTAGTGTTTCTGTTTTGTATTGCATAAGTAAGTATATATTATAAAAAACATGAGAGAACAAGGACATTGGAAATAATTTTTTTTTAAAGAAACCATAATATCCCTGATAATTTATTCCAATTTAGTTTACGCATACCTAATAGAGTAGTAATACCAAGGCATTTTTTTATTTAAATGGGGACCTAGCAAGGAATATTTTTCGTTACTAAGTATGAATTACATATGACATTTTTTTTAAAGTTATTTCTATCAAATCAACTTGCTAATTTTACCATGCGTTATAAGCAGTTTATTCAAACTTTCCAATGTGCAACTGCAATGACAAAAATATAAAATTTTTACTTTCTTATGATTCAACTTCTTTCTTACAATTAGAAAGTACAAAAAAAAAAGATGATAAACACAATGTTGTGACTACATACGTAATTGTTACTCTATGAAAATTTCAAGTTTGGCATGATTGCTTTGGCAATATTTGTAGATTGCATCATTAACAAAAACAATATTTCCTTGAAAAAAAATTTCAATTTTCCATATTTACACATAAGTTGTGACAACTAATTTTAAAAGCGTAAGTACCATATAAATTTAGTTATCCGTATATAAAATTTCGTTGTGACAACTAAAATTTGTAGGTTGGGTTGGTTAATGTTATTAATTAGTTCAACAGTTCAATAACGACAATTTTTTTTGGTTGTACAAACTAATTTGTGGGTTGAGTCCGATTTCACGAAAATAAATAGTCATGTCAATCACTCGCCGATCATTCGTCATTCTCGCCCTAGTCTTTTTTTTAATGAGAATTTGCATCAGTCCGGCCATCATACTTAAAATTTGCCCTTACACGATCATTATTACTGTCATTTCCTTATTAAAACTGTAAGTCCGAATGATAGTGTAGGGTCTGCTATAGATTTTTTTGGATCCCTTTTTGTTGTGATATATACAGGGTGCTACAAATTCGTATGCGCACAAGGGGATCTCGAAAAAGGTAAGAGATCCGAATATGGTTAAATTAAGGCAAAGTTGCGTATTTTGGGGCTTAATAATTTGGTGAAAAAGAAATTGTATTTATTTCGATTGTTTTCGGAGATATCCGAAAAAAACCGAAATTTTCATTTTTGATTTTTAATTTTTTGCGCTTTCATTTGTCATATAATGGCATATTTTTCAAATTATAATAAAGGCGCAAAAAATTAAAAACCAAAAGTAAAAATTTCGTTTTTTTTTTGGATATTTCCGAAGGTATTAGGAATATTTAGAATTTTCTTTCACCAAATTACTAAGCCCTAAAATACGCTACTTTGCCTTAATTTAACCATCTTACCGTTTTCGAGATTCTCTGTACGCACACGAATTTGTAGCACCCTGTATACGCTTAAAGAGGCGGCATTTTTTGAGTTTTTATACAGAAGACAGAAATGTTTACTCTACATTCTTGAATAAACTATATCATAAACTGCATATCATGTTTCTTAAATTGTGTTTATTTTTAAATATTGGTAACTCATACTCCTACCTGTGGTTCTATTGGTTGTTCCCCATGGAACATAGTCCAAAGCTAGTTTCAAATAAATTTTTGTTGTTTTCATTTCGAATTTACTAGCAAGCTTGTTAGATTACAAATGTGAAAAACTATATGCATCTATAATTTTTGTATGTAACAAAACTAGGTTGACAGAAAAATAGTCAGATAACGTTCAAATACTTTCCTTTATTATTAAACACTGGGACGTACTTAGAACAAATCAACGACATTCTGCATTTTTCCATATTGTATTAACTTTTAACTAATTGGTCAGGGAATAGGGTGCCAAGTTAAAATGCTCGTCATGTTTTATTATATTTTATAGAGTTTGTGATGTTTTAAAAGTGTGTGAAAAAATCTACTTTTATTATTTTTTCTCTAAACCCCAAATTAAACATACCTTTTTTGGAAAATATTTATGTTAATGTTAAATTGAGATTAGGTTAGGTTGCGATTCTTGGGTTATTCATCGATATATCAAAGTGTCAATAACTTCGTACAACTCGCTGTACTCTATACGAAAGCAATAAATCACTGGCAGTAATATTGGACTTACGTTGTATCCTACGTGAAGTGATTTGACGCGGCTGAGACGGAAATGCGTCTCTGGCATTTCTCGCGGCTGGACAGTCCAACGTGAGTGGCATTAACGAGCGATGCCGCAGTTAGATTCAAAAATGTCATAGTCCGGAAAACATAAAATTTTACTTGGTGATGCTAATAATCGTATCTACTGGAAAATCTATATGAAAGAAAAACGTTCAACAACAAATAATATTTATTTAGAAAGGGTTAAATAATAATATGGCTTATTTCATCACTTGTATCAAAAATGTCAACCACAACGCAAGGACACAGCGTTAGGGTAGAATATACCGGTATAGATAAAAATGTTTAAAGGACAGGTAATAATTCTACATGTTCATTTTTCTAATGTAGAAATGTTGAAGTTTCTGTGAACAAACAACTTAAGGTATGGTTCTTTGATCTGGCAAAATTATGAGGTTTGGCTATAATTCTTATAATTTAATTAATTAATAAACCTCAGCAACAATTAAATATTACGTGAACAATATAGTCCTTACTTAAAGTGGAATGTAGTAGGAGAGAAAGAAATAAGAACTCAAAGTCTTCCTCCACTGTTATATTAATGAAATATTTTTGTTTTAAAATAGAAATTCTCTATATTTTATGTTTCGAATGCAGAAGCATTCATCTTCAGGAGAACAAATAAATAGATAAATTGAAGGTTTATTGAGTAGAACAATAAGAAAATCAATACGCACGTCACACTGTGAAAAAGAAACATATGTAGGTTCGTGGCTTTGGGCACTATAATAATTTAATTTTAGAATGACAGATTTAACAACTAGGTGTGAGAAGAAGTGTTAATATAAATGAAAAGTAATATGGATGGAAACGTGAAAATTCATTTAAGAAATCAGAGGTTGTGGGCAATAACTATGGAAAACGAAGTGCATATAAGTATAAGGAAGATAAATGTTAATAAAAAATGTTTTAGATATTTTGTGACTTTATGATACTAACCCTGATGAAAGCATTCATATTGGTAGAGGAAGACTTTGAGTTCTTATTTCTTTCTTTCTAATTAAATAATAGTTTTCTTTATTTAAATCTAAAATATTTTACTATGAACTTTTAAAAACTTAGCGGTTATTTTAACGAAAATTTTGCTCAACATCTTTATCATTTAGAACTTTTGTCTCTATAATAGCAAGAAATGTTTGGCCTGTGAGTTTTCAGACAATTGCCGGTTATGTTGTTACAAAATGCCGAAGGGGATGAATTGTACCGTAATTACAGTACGTGAATGTCTGCAGATTTAGGATTTAAATCATTCGCTGGAATTGGAAGGCGTGCGTTCATGCTTTTTGAAATATTGGCATTACTTAATTAAGTGCTTTCTTTAGTGCTATTTAATTAGAATTCAAAGTATGAAAATACAAATCGATTCTTCAATATACAAATTTGCATGCAAATCATCTGTTTTTATTGAACAGCAACGACACCTTATGTTGTGGCGCTAGCTTAACCTATACCAAATAATTACTTGTCCATTACAGATTTTAACCTATACCATTGTGAAGTTATAACATTTAGGCCCGATTTTATAAAGTATTTTTTCTATTTGGTAACCATAAAGTCTTCATTATGGGTTTCCATTGGGTTGCATATTATTTTATTCATTTTAAACACGCATTTTTTAGTTTCTTCCTGTTGGTAACAACACAATACCGTTTTGAAATTCATGGCACACCATACTAAAAGTTCGTGTTTTGTGCAAAATACTAATCCCTTTTCTCTTTCACCAACTTTCTGTTTTAGGAAATATTTAAATATTTCGGTAGGGGTATGTCTTCCGTCTTGGCTCATTTTTATTTGTTTTTACTACTGATTTAATATTGTTTAATGATCCAATACAACAAAAAATTACAATTTATTAAAAATATGACTTATTACTTTTTAAATAATGGCGGATGTGCCCAATTGTTTTTTCTGTAACATAGTGTTGCCAACCTCAAAAAAAAATTTTGACTGGAAACTATTAACTACATTTTTATTTAAATTTCCTTTAAAATGACCCAATGTAAAAAGTATTATAAAATATTCGTTCCATAAGACAAATTTTAGAGCACTCGCCCTAAAATTTGTCTTATTAAACTTATGTTTTAATATACTATTTTAACCTAAGAATAAACTTCGGTTTGAACCGAACATTAAAATTATATTATTGAGTTTTGACTAAAATTAAACAGGTCAAAAAAATTACAGCTTAGAAAAAAGTTTAAAATCCACTGTTCATCTGAAATTTTTCTGGTTTGGTAGGTAGGTAAAAAATGTATTAAAGGTATAGTACATTGTATCCTAGTAGGAAAAGCTGAACATTCCCGGACGATCATAAAGATTGTATGTCGATACGCAAGCCGAGACTGACAATAATGAGTCCAAGAATGTAGGTTTTTCTACGAGGTATTCATACTATTTTTCCGTAAATCTAAAATTATTAAAATGACATAACCGAGGGGTAAACACCTGTGGATTTCTGGTGTACACCAATGTGGATTTCCGTGGATTTCTATGGATGTCCACGGATGTCCGTGGATTTCTATGGATGTCCGTGGATTTCTATGGATGTCCACGGATGTCCGTGAAATTCTATGGATGTCCGTGGATTTCAATGGATGTCGATGAATTTAATGTATGTCTACGTGGCAACCGCGCTTCTTTTCACAGATATAACGCTTTGCCCGTGATGCCAGATTGACGAAATTCTTAATAATTTTAGATATTTTTATACATTTAGGAATTTTTGCGTATATTTTAGGCATTTTTTCGCGCATTTTTCTGTGAGCTATTTAAGAGAAGAAAAATAACTGTCACTTAGAAATCAAGATGTTCCTGTAATTTAATGTTTTAGATATCATCCGGTGGCGTACAGTTTATTTCTATATTCTCGATAAACTTGAAAAATTTTAGTAAGTATACTTGGCATCACTGCGCTCCGCTTTAATCTGTGCCCAATTCACTGTCCGAGATGCATATTTCGTTCTTTACAGTACTGTTTGTATACAAACTAAAATAGCAAGTGCTGAAGTATGTGTGAACTTACCTAAATTAAACAGTAGGTAAGTACGGCGGTTTCTTCTGCTAAGTTTTGTTTAAAAGTGCTTTGAGTGACTGCGATATGAATTCTGTACGATTTGGCTGTACTGAAGCTCAGGATTGTGACATTTTAAAGGTGTTATCACCGATCCAACGTCAGCTAAACGAAAACTCTGATCTCCTTGCTGACACTTAATCCGAAATACACACTGATATGTGCAATTTAAGTATAACAGGTATTGTTAAAAGATTTTTCTCTAAAGTTGCAGTCAGAAGAGCGATATACTGTGTATGAAAAGGGACCACTAATACGAGTAACAGTAGCAGATGGAAAGTCCACTGTTATCAAGAAATCTTCATTATGCTGGCTGTTAGAAGAAACAATACAACGAGTGAGTACTGATAGGTTGCGAAGATTTTTTACCAGCAAATCGACAACCTCTAATAACAGTTCTGTTAAATTAAAAAGAAAGATTTTACCGAAGGGTAAGAAGAAAGTAAAGAAACGACTATGCACATCCATTCATAAAGGAAAGTCAAGGAAAAATTTAATCATCCGAGGAATCGTCAGACAACGGATTTAGTATCAAATACGCTGATAGCACAGACACTGAAACCTTTTCTGATGAAACCCAAAAAAATATGGATTGCTCCGACAATAATTCGCTCGGTAATTTTTCAAATGATCCATTTACAAAAAAGACTTCTGTGAATACTGACACTTCGACTTTTTATTAAAACACAGATTCTATTCAACCAGAATGTGGAAAATATTATGCTATTTATTAAGAGCAACGATGGTATTTGGGCCTAATTACAACAATTGTCAAAATGGAATATGTCGTCAGGTTTTTAAAAACTAAACAAAAGAGCAACAGAGAATTTATATGGTCAAAACCAGTTGAGTTTGAGAGAGTTCATTTTTTACGAACCTATAGAGATCGCCGATGATAAATTACACCTAATCCGCATATTTTTGCGGTTTATGCGATATACAAATTTATAAATTTTCACGGATGTCCGTGGATTTCCGAAGATGTCTATGTATCTTTATGGATTTCCATGGATGTCTGTGGATGTCCGTAAATTTCAGTGGATGTCTCAGGATTTCTGTGGATGTCTTTGGATTTCTGTGGATGTCTATGGATTTCTGTGGATTTCCGTGGATATCTGTGGATTTCTATCACAAAACTGGATTTCTGGTGTACACATTTTAGCCAGGTATTTACCCCTCGGACATAACTTATTAAAATCAACTTGTTAAAATTTTAAAATAAGTATTACTAACTTTGTTCCATTAAATTCCATTCCATTAAATATTTATGTTGTAACTATGAAAACACTAATATTGAATTACAGTACAACAATAAACATTTCCTAACAGTTATTTTCCGTTGCCTAGCAACGACTAAGTGTAAGGAAATATTGACTTTTTCTTTCAGAAATGTTATCAAAAATGTCAATATTTCCGATCGGTTTTCGAAAAAATTATTTCCTTACTGTTTTTCAAAATTTTGGATAATAACCTAAGTTTTTCAATTTTTGAAAATAATATATTAAAAAAATTATATTTATAGGTGATTATCCATAACATTTTTCATTAATTTTAAACCAAAAATTATCAATAAAGTCGAAACTTTCTTAAATTCAAAAAAAAATTACCATATGATGTTATTTACCACAGTATTGAAATCTAAGTACTTTTTTCCTGATTCTACAATTTGCTGGTTGAATATTTTGTATAGTTGGATAATATGAAAAAATTTAACCTCGTAATAGAAGTAAATTCAGATTGAACCTGTAACGTACATAAGTATTTCTTTCTTTGTATTAGGTACTGTAGGTACATTTTTTACAAGAAAAGTTTTCTTTTATTTCTTCAGATTTATCCCCAGATGCGTTCCGCCATCTTATGGCTCATCGGTAAGGCTACAGAATCTAACGAAAGAAAGACACATGCTGCAACTATATTAAATAGTTCAGGCGTAAAAACCATGTAGGAAAGAGCTTGCGGCGCCATTAGTGTGTAAATATCCAAATGAATTTGCGAAATTTCTCTATTATTTATCTCTACACGTAAGAAATTTGTGACTGCGAATTATCAGTGAGTTTCTGGTTGCAAGGCACAAAATGCTAAAGGGGCGAATGGTAACACGACGTAATTATAACACTCGAATAATTGTTAGCTTTGTACGAAACTCTTAATGTTAAGTTTAAATGCACAAATGTCGCCTCAGTTTTAAATTTTTTGGTACGTTTTGTGCTATTTTCTCTTTTTACTTATACCAAAAATTATTAGCGTTTTAAATGTTTTCACAGAAAGAACACTATTGTATTATTTGATGTGAATAATTTGTTTAAAAGCAATATATCATTTATATAAGAAGTGATGGTTTAAAATCAAACTATATTTACAGTTAGCTCAAACACGTAGTAAAATTATAAACTATTAAATAAACTTACACAGTTACACAGTTTAAGTTGTTTAAATTATCTCAACGTTTTATAGAGAGCCTCACGTCCAAAATTTTTGAATAAAAATTTACTAACCAGGCAAATTTACCTCTGATATAAATTACATTGCCAGCAATGACACAGTAGTAGTTTCGTTATGAATAGCGGTATGTTTGGTAAATGTCAAACGTGTCAATTTCTTTGCCAAAGCATACCACGATACAGAGCGCTTGATATTCAAATTGCGAGCGCAATGTCAATCTTTTATCCCGACCATTACTTTACTTTTAAAATATTCTTTATTGTCTAAATAATATTAGATTTCAGGTTTCCTTACTAACTAATATTTATTGTTATTACATAACATAATATCTAAAACTAAGTACTACTGGTTAGTCGCACTAACCAGGACACAGCAACGAGGCAACGCCCCGCTGGAGTTTGTCTTAACCCTGGTAAGGGAAGGTCTTGTTTTTAATCACATTTTATTCGGCCAGTTCCAGCAATCTTTTACCGCCATGAAAGAATTCAATTTTGCTTATGCTTAAATTTATTTGGTATTTAATGGTTACTTTTATGGTAAAAAATTTAGGCTTGTTTCACTGGAAGCAAGCCTAAAATCCCCGACCATTCTGAATAGCGGCATGATTGGTAAATACCAAACGTGTCAATTTCTTCTCCAAATCATACCGCGATACAAAGCGCTTGACATTTCAATTGCGCGTGCAATGTCAATCTTTCATTCCTACCATTCTAAATAAGGGTATGATTGGTAAATATCAAACGTGTCAATTTATTCTCCAAAGCATACCGCGATAGAGAGGGTTTGATAATGTCGAATATGGATTGGTATCCTTAAGGATGGATTACTCATCTAATACTTCACTGTGAAGTTAAGACTCTTAGTGAGTGATAAGTTTGATAGAAATAGAGTTAGTGGAAAGATAGTGCTGAGAACAAGGACAAGAACATTTCTAGTTTCGTAGGAGGAGTCAGTAGACAAATGTTTATAATAATAACAATTTGTAATTGGTTAAAGCAAGGGTTCCGTTTTGTAAAAGTACATTTTTCCCTAATGTTAATAATTCCTGACACAGCAAAAAGGAACTCCTTTTCTATTTTCGCAGAGGTTACAAAACACTATAAAAACTCAAAGGAACACGTATTCCAGTGTAAGGGTAACCTCTATCCGTTTGGTCATCCAAGTCTCTTTAAATGATGTAAAAACACAATCTCAGAACCAGAGCAGCTTCAAGTCAGTGAGTAAGTGATCTTGGTAATGTTTATTTTATTGTTAAATTGTTTATTTCTCTTTTGGGCCAAGTTGACTGTAAAGCGGAAATTGTTTCTTTTGAACTTACTGAAATAGCGTATGTGAGTTTTAAGAAGAAAGGAGGAGAGAGAAAACTCTCCAAACTTACTGACTTGATTTTATTTTTATTTCTTAAGACTTGAATGTTATTCAAGTCACTCACTATATTTCCTTACTTTTTTTTGAACATACATCTACAGAGAAGGTATGAGGTATATCTTGCTTAAATAATATTCCATTATTACTAGTTCAACCTTTTTAGGGTTATGTTAATCTCGTGGAAATGCATCATATTGTTCATATTATATTGTTCTGTATCGCGGTGTGCTTTATAGTAGAAATAGTATGCTTTGGAGAAACAATTAACTCGCTTGACATTTACCAATCATACCGCTATTCTGAACGGTCATAATGAAAGATTGATATTCGGGCGCAAATGGAATATCAAGCTCTCTGTATCGCGGTATGCTTTGGAGAAAAAATTTACAGGTTTAATATTTACCAATCATACCGCTGTTCAGAACAGTTGGGACAAAAGAGTGGCAATGTGCGTGCAAATAAACTACCAACCGTTCTATATCGTGGTATGCTTTGAAGAAGAAATAGGCGCGTTTGATATTTACCAATCATACCACTATTCACAATGGTAAGGATCTGTACAATAGTATAGTGTGTAAATACGCTTACCGGTTAGCTCATTATTTGTAGATCATGCCAATGTCAAATGACAACTATGCGTAATGCAATGAAATCGATGTATAGATAGATATAAATTATGTTAAATGAATAGAATATAACACAATGTAACAGTTGATGAATTCCTTACTAGCATGAATGGATCTAGAAGCATATTATACGTTTTGTTTTTAAATTAAAAACAATCAATTTTTAAAATGAAGTTTGGACAATTTTAATGTATCAAATTTTGGTTGATTGAGATAAATTCAGCTTAAGCTTCGTGGCGAAATTCTTTAGCATGTGGGCTCGGAAAGTTGTTAAATTTTAAGTGGTAACTTTTTTACTAAAAAAACAAACTTTGTTCTAAATGCCTTTAGACATTTCTCAGTTATTGATAAAATTGTTTTAAAAAAAACTACAATTATATATTATATTATTTGAAATATTTTTAAAAGTACCTACCAAAAAAATTAATCCAATTTCGGTTAAGCCCAACAAGCGACAAAATACGTACAAATGTCCCGTCTTGTTATGCAAATTTTGAAACAATACTGAAGCAAACTTGAAATGTATGCAGCGGCTTGCAAATTCGTTGCTAGCCCATACTTCTCTAAAGCAAATCTAATATGCATACATACCCTGCAATTGTCGAAAGTTAAGAATAAGGGGGCCATTGCATATAAATTTGCAGTTAATCCGGTCTTTTGAGAAAATATATTCAAGAGGTTTATATTTATTGTTTGATTACGTCAACGCGTCAGAAATATCTGGGCAAAATAATAGTGAGTAAAAGAATCGCAAAGGTATGAATGGTTATGGTGTAACAGTTACCATTCATACCTTTGCGATTCTTTTACTCACTATTCCTTTTCACTTTCCAGTTTCCCATTATGGGAAACTGGAAAGCGGTTTCGAGGTAAAACCGGCGACGTGATTGTGAGTTAGTCCCAACAACCCCTTAACCTACGCCGATGGCCGAACCCAGTCCCAATGCGAGTAAACTCAAGAAAACAGAAAACTTTTTGATTGATGTGTTGACAACGAAGTAGGTATAGGTTAATCAGGTTTATTTTAGATTACCTACTCAAAAATTCTAAAGGGCAATAAAATATTATATAATAAGTGATGAAAATGATACTTTTCAAATAAAAAGATATTTAGCATAAAGCGTCAGCCGATTACAGAAATCCTTTTAGTTTTAGAATATCACTTTCCCGCGAGTTATATATAACATTTTTTCTACGACCCCAAAAAATTATAAGAAATTGTTTTATTTGTGTTTTATATTTTGTACGCTAACGAAAATCTTTCAAGAAAAATAAAAACAAAAAAGCAATGCTCACAATATTTCGACTACCAAGCGTCGAGCGACCGCGGAAATATATTATTTCTTTTCACAGACAGTTTTTTTTTAAATGGGTTGTCCATTCTATTTTTCATTCTTTATTTTTTATATGTCATAATTAACCTAATCAGAACCCAGCACCCCAATTCCCTCCACTGGTTCCAAAAGTTTGTTATTTTAAAATAAATAGTTTTGTGGTCAAATTGGCAACATCTTCTCTTTGTCTATTCAAAGACCCTAGAGGGCCATAAAAGAAACATGTCAACACACGTTTTAAAAGTTGTTTTTAATACATGTGTGATATAAATCACTTTCTAGCCAAGTTAATGGTATTTTTTTTTTCTCATTTTTATAAATGGTCGTAGGACAAGTACATTTTAACATACAGGGTGGCTCATTTGTCTGACAAAGTAATATACCTACCGTCTCTACTATTAAAGATATTAAAAAAAAGTTTTTATAAAAGTTGTGAGGTATAAAAAAATATATGTTCTAAAATTATTTTTAAATATACAGGATGGTCCAAAAAAGTAGGACAATAAAAAGATACATTTTTTTCAATAGAACACCCTATATATTTTAGCATTTTTTGTTTCCTTACAAAATTGTCCATATGACGCCATATTTAGTTTTTTAATTTTTTGCAACGTTGCTAAACAAAATGCAAAATTCTTAAAATTTTGGAAAAACATGATAGTAAAAAATTACCTGTATTTCTCAATAAAAGTATCGAAAATTGAAAATTTATTGTAAGCTCTTAAGTTTAGGGATAGATAAACTCTCTTAAATCTTTAAGTACCGAAAATTTTGTACAGGGTGTTTTCTGTTGACCTCCAAATATACAAAATTTTAAAATAAAATAACTCCGTTTTTTCAAATGAAACACTCTATATTTATTGGGCTCATCTGATAGATATTGTAAGTATCTTTTATTATTGTTAAGTCATACCTATACCTAAATTTACTAGTTTTGGCAATATTTCGATTTTTATTTAAATTTTGGTGAAAAAAACTATAATTTTTATTTTTCTAGTAAGCCCTGACCAGCAAACTAAAAACAAATGTAATTAAATATTATTCCATATTAAAATAAATTGATAACCATAGTTAGTTATGTATTTATTTTATTTAATAAAATTTTGTTTCTATTACGCAACTGGATATTGAAAATAAGTTTACAAACATTATAAATATAAATATAATAATTATAAATATGACATTATATTCAATTACATTTGTTTTGACTTTGCTGGTCATGGCTTACTAGAAAAATAAAAACTATAGTTTTTTTCACCAAAATTTAAATAAAAATCGAAATATTGCCAAAACTAATAAATTTATATATACTTAACAATAATAAAAGATACTTACAATATCTATCAGACGAGCCTAATAAATATAGGGTGTTTCATTTGAAAAACAGAGTTATTGTATTTTAAAATTTTGTATATTTGGAGGTCAACAGAAAACACCCTGTACAAAATTTTTGGTAGTTAAAGATTTAAGACAGATTATCTATCCCTAAACTTAAGAGTTTACAAAAAATTTTCGATTTTCGATCCTCTTATTGAGAAATACAGGTAATTTTTTACTATAATGTTTTTTTCATAATTTTAAGAATTTTGCATTTTGTTTGGCAACGTTGCAAAAAATTAAAAAACTAAATATGGCGTCATATGGACAATTTTGTAAGGAAACAAAAAATGCTAAAATATATAAGGTGTTCCATTTTAAAAAATGTATCTTTTTATTGTCCTACTTTTTTGGACCATCCTGTATGTTTAAAAATAATTTTAGAACATATATTTTTTTATACCTCACAACTTTTATAAAAACTTTTTTTTGATATCTTTAATAGTAGAGACGGTATATTACTTTGTCAGATAAATGGGCCACCCTGTACGTAATGAAAGTTGTTTTCAATACGCGTGTGATATAAATCACTTTCTAGCCAAGTTAATGGTGTTTTTTTTTAGGTGGTAGTAGAAATAATGAATTTTCCATATTGGGACTTATGGGTTATTCCATTATAATATGTATTTTTCCTTATATATATTATATTGTACCCTAATATTCAGTATTTCTTTCAAACGATAAAAGTTATTTTGCGCGGATGTTACGCAATCGCATGCAATCTGAAGATTGATTTATACCATACATAAAATCTAGTTTTTAATTTTATACATCGCCATCGCTTTGCCATTCTACCCCTATTCACAATTATACATCGTCTTATCATCAATTTTGAATACATAAATACCTCCCTTTAATAAAATAGTTAATTTTGTAAATTGCTCGCTATTTAGAGCATGGAGTTGCCAAAACTATAGTTAAAAGTAATTAGTGGCATTTAGGTAATGAAGTGTTATAATAGGGGTTCTCTGAAAGCCAGTCATTACTCAAATTTGATTATTTTAAAATGTATAGGTCAACAAGGTTGGGAAAGGTTGAAAGATGTACCACGTAATAAAATAATGTAACAAAATAGTACTTACTTTGTACAACAAGAGTATATATGATGTCCATATCGCACGAGGAAGTAAATTGAGCACGACGCCGTAGGCGGAGTGCTGAAGCCTCCGAGCCGAGCGCAATAAGGGCAACTTCCGAACTTCATACCAAAATTGTTAAAAAATTATTTAAATTAGGCATCACAACTTGTCTTTTTAGTTGGCCGTGAACTTGTGAGAAAGATAAAAAAACAGTTGAAGAGAATTTTATTTCTTTAGCAAATCCATTGACCAAATTACACTGTAACATTTATCAATTTGTGTCATTTCTTATATTTACATAAAATTACTTGGAATATATCTATCTTTCTCACATTCGGCCTGCAGAATACAAGCACAAAGCGATATACAGGGTGAGTCTTTTAAAGTGTTACAAGGCGATATCTCGAAAACGATTTAAAATATTTTCTTGAAATTTTAGGGAGATAATGGGGAGATAGGGGGACATATTTGTACATGTTTTTGACACTTACCCCCTTTCCCTATTTTGAGGGGTGGCGGGTAACTTTGCAATTTTAAATGGGATTATGTACTTTTGTTTATTAAATATGAATCTACGTAAAAAACTGTATACGTATACAAAAAATTTTTTGATTTGCTGCCATGGTTACGGAATTATGATTTATTTTGTTATAAAAATTTAAAAAATTAATTACCATTTAATTTTAATAAAATAATCCCATAAATCAAGTTCACTTATTTTAAAATTATTATTCGTTTCCATGGAAATGCGTGGTTTTGTTTTGACGTAAGTCAGTTAATATTTTTAATGTGTTAACGTTTATTTCTGTGTGGTCAAATAAACATGGAAGCGAATTTTAGTATGCAAGTTGATATGTTGTTAATTTTGGGGGAGTGCAGAAAAAACTACAGACAAGCTGCAATAGTGTGGGCGGAGAGGTTTCCTATGAACCCGAAATCGCACATGGCATTTAAAAGGCTGGAAACCAGAAGTCGTACTACTGGCAGTCTAAAGACGAAGCCAAGAGTTCGGAAGCGAACAAAGACAGATCAAAATAGGGCAGTTGGAGTTTTAGGAATGACATTTATTGACCCGCATGTAGGTTCCAGGCAGCTTGCTAAAGATGCTGGAATAAGTCAAAAATCAGTTATGACCATATTGCACTACAAGTGCAAATTTCATCCATACCACATCAAGACTAAAAATCGCGTTACCTTTTGCAATTGGATCACAAGAGAAATGCAAGGAAATAACAGGTTACTAAATAATGTTGTTTTTTCTGACGAGGCTAATTTCCATAATTATGGCCAGGTAAGATTTTAAGTTATTTTCCCTGTCAGTAGAAATTAATTTTTTTTTGTTTTTTTTTAAAGGTAAATAGACACAATATGCACTACTGGGCATCCGAAAATCCCCATTGGATGAGAACTGTGCCAAATCAACATTCTTGGTCAATTAATGTATGGTGTGGTATAATCGGTGATAGAGTTATTGGCCCGCATTTCTTTGAAGGTCATTTAAATGGAGTAATGTACACAGATTTTTTAAGGAACCAATTACCCCTATTATTAAACCAAATGATTAATCCTAACATGTGGTTTCAACAGGACGGAGCTCCACCACATGTAATGAATTAAACGAATTGTTTGAAAACAGGTGGATTGGTCGAGCTGGTCCGATCAGCTGGCCTGCTAGGTCCCCGGATTTGACCCCCCTTGACTTTTTCTTCTGGGGTTTTATCAAAAACAAAGTGATGGCGACTGCACCTACAACTTTAGATGATATGAAAGACCGAATCCGCGTTGCCTGCTTATTAGTGACACCTGATATGTTACAGAGGGTACGTTATTCATTTAGAAAAAGAGTGACAAAGTGTTTGGAAGTTGAAGGAAGACACTTCGAACATCTTCTTAAGCATGATAGACGATAAATTAGTTGAAATTAAATGGTAATTAATTTTTTAAATTTTTATAACAAAATAAATCATAATTCCGTAACCATGGCAGCAAATCAAAAAATTTTTTGTATACGTATACAGTTTTTTACGTAGATTCATATTTAATAAACAAAAGTACATAATCCCATTTAAAATTGCAAAGTTACCCCCCACCCCTCAAAATAGGGAAAGGGGGTAAGTGTCAAAAACATGTACAAATATGTCCCCCTATCTCCCCATTATCTCCCTAAAATTTCAAGAAAATATTTTAAATCGTTTTCGAGATATCGCCTTGTAACACTTTAAAAAACTCACCCTGTATATTATTTACTAAAAAAAAATTAACAATTTATTTTTTTCAGCCATAGCTAGTTTGATTAAATTATTCTGCTGAAATGCACAAAAGAACAAATGGGTTGCTCGGGTTTTTGTCTGTATCCGTAAATATTATAGCTCCCAAAGTAAGTAGTACAAAGTAAATGGCTATAGATTCGTTTTAAACAGTTACAAATGGCGCTTGTACAGTAATATGAACTTTTAACATTCGCTATGGTAAAGTTTTTTTTAATATAATCGCCAATTTATAAACTAGCAACATTGTTAACGTGGAAAGAGAAGTAGCAATACTGTAACTAGAAATAACATAACCTTAAAACCTTTAGTAAAAAATGGAATTATTTTTTTTTTATAAATCTTTTAATTTTGTCTGTTTTATCTGGTTTTATGTAGGTACTCTGTATGTATGTTTATGTTTTACTATTTAAGAAAGATTTACCAGTTATATTTCTATATTTGTTGCGATCCGACATTAATCTATTATAAATTACTCTTCTGAAAAGGGCAATTTTTTTTTTTTTTTTTTTTTTTTTTTTTTTTTTATGATAAAACACCTGCACTGTAGGAAAAATCCTTTAAGGCGCTCTAACGTTGGTCTTGAAACGTTGAAGATTGTATTCATTGGGAAACACGACCTCAGGAAGATCATTCCACAAAGATGACGTTCTCCAGATGAAAGAATTCTTGAACAATGAAGTTCGAGGAGTACTAAGCTGAACAACATATGGATGAGCGGCAGTGGTTCGCCGTGTATTTCTGTTTTGCATTGCTCTAGGTGGAATCAAGTGGGCAAGGTCAGTCGAACACCTGCCATGGAAATATCTGTAAAAGAGAGATGTTTCTAAAGTCCCACAAATGTAGAAGCGCCGCCGCGCAGCTTTGAAAAATAAAACACGAATTTTTTTATTTCATATCGCAGTTTTGAAGACAACTATTAATTTTATCCCAACCCAATGCGAAAATTAAGTATTTCCCCGCGGAGAACAAAATAAGAAAATAGAATCTTCTATCCAAGTTTTGAAAACAAAGCAAAATTTATAATAACCCAAACAAAACTTCAAACTTTACAAAACTGTTTAAAAAGTTTCTTGAATAATATTTTAAATTCTAAAAAAACAGGATTGTCCTAGATCTTTACCTCAAAAATGAATTTAGAGTTTTAACTATAAGCGGATGATAAAAATATAAAACTTTTTATCTAATGGTTGTTGGCAGGGAAAAATGCCTAGAAAACAATAGTTTGCAAATAAAAGTCTTCAGTTTTATCGTTTAATAAACGGGGTGTCAAAAAAGTTTGGAATATTGCGAATATTTTTTAAATACTCAATTTCGCCTCTCCTTCCTGTCCACTGATTTGGAAACATTTTCAAAAATTGAGGCACTTGTAAACCTAAATAAATGCAGATGTCATCCGTTTAAAACCAGATATACCTTTCTAAATAAAGAATTTTTTAGCGTGGAAAGATTTGTTCAGGTTATACCTGGAAGTAAAGTTCGCTCATATTGTTTAGGTATAGTCCGTCCAAGTACTGGCTGGATGCACGTCACAATTCGCAAATACATAATCATAACAAAAAAAAATAAGGTAGGTCTGTTATTAATTAACAGGTCCTGTCAATTGATATAAAATTCAATTTAGCAATCTTTGTTATTTTGAAAAAACGGTAATTTTACGTGTTTAAAGTGATTTGAAAGCGAAAAATATTTAGTTGGAACATATTTTGAAAATATGTCTCAATATTCAGGGAAAAAAATGCGCATTTTGAATTTTGAAGATTAAATTTTAAAAATAATTTACAAAAAAATAGACTTTATCCCTCCAACATGTTGTATTCTAGAAAGGTTTTTGATATAAGGTTTTTATATGTCTTAGAGACTAGCATTTTTGTCTATAAAAATAAAGATTTAAAAATGTATATCAGTCATTGCCACCAAACGCGAAATAAAGCAAATGATTATATAAAACTACCTAAAAGTAATACTAATATTAACTCAAGATTTCTCAATTATTTTGCTCCAAAGATTTATAATCTTATAATAATAATAAAATTTTAAAATGTGCACCTTAATGGTTTCTACAATTTTTAAATTTTTATGTAATTCTTAAGATATAAAGGCGAAAACTAACGATACTCTATCGTTGACTCACTCTGTACTGAAGCGCTTATGCACCAGCTGCCACTGATTACATTACATATTACAACGAAGTCGTAACTACTCTTGAAAATGGACATGGTAAATAAGGTTTTTGGAAAGAAAGCCCGATATTCCTTCTTAAATTTTGAATCTAAGCCCTTCTTTAATAAGGAAAGAATATAGGAGGTCTGATCAGAATTAAATATGGAGAAATCTTTTAATAGTTTTTCAATGATCCGGTAACTTTGCATTTTCGGAATACTGGGGTACAAGTTGACAATGTAAAAAAAACTAAAATGAAGTTCTTTGGAAGTGTGATATTCTGTAATTTATTAACTAATTAATAAACATAATTATAAATAATATATTTAAAAAGGAAGATATAGCTTTCTTTCCAAACCCCTTATTTAATTATCCATTACATTTTTTTAAAAGTAATGAAACAGTTACCTCAAATAACTCTACCCTTAATTAAAAAGTAATATAAGTAATCATTAAAATAAATTAAAAAATTAATTACATTTTAAACTACTTTTGAATTTTAGAGTAAAATTATTCATGATTCATAATCATCGACTTTAAAAAATGTAATACAGCAAGCAACTTGCGAAAATCTAGTAAAAGCAAAACAATCCTCCCTCGTATAAGTTCACTGGCCCATTGGTAGTAAATATTGGCTGATCTTATAAAAGTAAACTGATTTAAATCCTAGTTTAGATATCGGATTTCGTATGATTTCTTCAGCATACAAATTCCCTTTTTTATCGGTACTAGGATAGGCAATAACACAAAAGAACATCTACCGATTGCTTTTTTCCCCAAAATATATATTTTATTAGTTTGTTTATCCAAACAAGCTTCTATACCACGTCTTTATAGGCCTGTCTTCAAACGTTTTCTTTTTTTAGCTTTAGGGTAATTTCAAATTACTCGGTCATGTCATAAATAGTATTGTTAATACAATTTAATTATTAATAACGCAGCGCCATACTTGTGCAAAAAAAATTACTGTTCTGCTTAGGCGGTAATTTTACTTCAAATGTTTTTTTTTCGAGGGTCCGTCCATACGCCGAATGCACTTAGGCCTGGTTTGGCTCATTGTTCTCGCCCTGTTTAATTGTCACTTAGTGATCCCAGTACCTTGCACTAGTTTATGTAGGTCAACTGGGGAGAGAGTCAGGACGTCCTCTGGTTCCAGTTTTGGTTGCCCGAGTATTTGTTGCCTCTCCCGATCTAGTGACTCGCCATAGGCCGCACATAGGTTGCTATGTGCTGTACTATTTCTCTGACGGGTTCGCACAATCTGCAGGTAAAGGTATTGTATAGTTGCATTCTGTGCAGATTATTCTTGACAGCCATGTGTCCTGTGAACTCCTGTAATAGTTCTCAGCTGATTTCCATTCATTTGAAGCAGCTGTTTCGTTAGTCTCGGGTCTGGATTCCCAATGAAGCGTTTGCATTAGTGTAATCTCTGACTGTTGTTCAAGTAGATTTTGAGTTCACTCCTTATACATGGCTTTATGGCATCTCATACTGTGCACCTTGGAACTTCGATTGCAGGTTCTGGACCTATGAATGTATTTTCTGAGCCTTTCCTTGCAAGTTCATCGGCATTTTCGGTCCCTGCAACACTTTCGTATCTTGTGTAGATAAATTTAAGTTATGGCCAGGTTGATTAATCTTAAATTGAACTTTGCTGCCAATCCTACATTATAAATTGAGCATTTTTGACATTGAATTATTCTTCGGTTTAAACCAAGGTTTAATAGAACTTTATAAAATTCGGTCCCACTCCCAACAACATGTAGCCCAATCTCTTAGACGAAATCATGACTATATAGTGCGGTCGCATGATGAAAACAAAGCAACTGTCCTTATTCTTCTGGACTACACTAAGGCCTTTCATATGATTTATCATGATCTATTTGTTGTAATTTTGAATTATATTGGATTTGATTAAGCTCTGTGTACGTTTGTATCGTCCTACTTGTCGGTGTCCAAAGAGTTACCTTGGATGGCCAGTTTTCTAAATCTCTTGGTGTCACAGTAGGTGTACCACAGAGTAGCATCTTAGGACCTTTTTTATACAATCTATTTACTTTAGGTTTTGTGAAATTTCTTGGGTACTGTCTATACCATCTTTATGCAGATGATACACTAATATATCTATCATTTAACCTCTTTGTTGCTGTACTTGCAAATGACCAACTTAATGGCAACATAGAAGCTCTTTTTAAGGTCTCAAAACCACTTACTGAAGATTAAATCAAGAAGTCGGTAGCTTTATTATTTTCTAATGAGACTACAAAAGAAAACCTATTAAATACCATTAAGTTGGGTCTTGAACAGGATGAGATATCTTTCAAAAATTCCACGAAAAACTTAGGTTTTATCTTAGACATTTAAATAACATGTAATAGTTTGCCTGAAGAGAGCATTTTTAGTACTAAAAGACCTATATTCTTATAGACACTATTTAAATCTATTAATTTCTCTATCTATTAATCTAAAAAAAATTGTGCGACTCTCTTGTTCTTTCTCATTTTAACTACTGTAAACACGTTTATGGACTATTTTTTGATTCTGTTGATGTAAGGCGAATACAGCAGGTGCAAAATTGTTATATCAGGTTTACTTACGTGCGATATACGACGAAGGGACAGGGTTTCGCATAAATGGAAAGAATTGGGTTACCTGAATATGTTTCGGAGGAGATATTTGCACTCGCTGTTGTTTGAAATAATTAAATTTAAAAGTCCATTTTACCTTTAAAATAAGCTCAAATTTCGCAGTGATGTCCATAATGTGAATATCTGTCGAAAACGTATTTTAAGAATTCCCACTCATAGTAAACAATTTTTTTAGAGGTCATTCAATTATACACAGTAAAAAATTCAATTGATTAACAGCGAGGCTTGTCTAATTTAATTTGTTTGATTTAATTTTTTGATTTATTTTTTATTCAATTTTTAAATCAGTGGTATGATTTTTACTGTTATTGAGACAAAATAATCAATTTTTTATCTTGTGCAAATATTAAATAGGGTATATTTTCTTGGGTGACCTCCGAATGTATTTTCATCCTATATTGTCTAACGGCTAATAAGAGACAGAAACACTGGGCAGTTACAGGCGTCTATATCTCCCAAGACATGCTAATTTACAGAGATGCGCCGTAAAATATAATGTGTCATCTGTGTTCGGTGTTCCCGCCCACAAAACCGCCACCGTAAATTCTATAACCTCATAATAATAAGGTTTTTGTTTTTTACGGAATTTGGGTAGATACCATCGCGTAAAATGAAAACTAGGACAATAAACTTAAACCTCCTGGCCTATAAGGACAGTGTAAAATTTAAAGATTGGAATCCAAACCACGTAATTCAATATGGCGGTTGGATGGTAAAAAGCACTGAGTCACCCGTTAAATGCCACCAGCAATATTATTTTTATGGTCACGTGTACCAATTACAAAGTAGTATTTGCCATCCAGCCGTCAATTTGACACATCGTTAGATTGCCTATATTAGGCATTTAACGAGTGACTCAGTGCTTTTGGCCATCCAACCGCCATATTGAATCACGTGGTTTGAATTCCCTAATTGACGTCTTGATTCCTGAACCATGAAATACTATCAATTTTGATAATCTACCAAGATGATAAAGTCAAATTTTTATAGACCAAGAGCTCAAATTAAAATTTTCATGTCCTAGTTTTCATTTTACGCGATGTTACCTATCTGTTATTTTTTACAATCATACACTCTTAAGAAATAATTATTAAATTTTAAATTAAAACCAAATCAGAATCGACTAAATCCAGGTCCACACCGAATTTAATCACTTTTGATTTAATCTTAAATCAAAAGTGATTAAAAGATTACCCATTAAGGCCAATTTAATCATTATTAACTAAAAATATTTAATAAAAAATGATTAAATTATAATCAATAGGTTAATCAGTATTGATTAAGACCAGTTAATCACAGGCTGTTTGATTTAATCAATAGGCAGAGTTAATTTTCTTAATCAATTCGGTGTGGACCTGGATTTAGTCGATTCTGATTTGGTTTTGATTTAAAATTTAATCATTTTTTGAGTGTACATAGCATCACTTATTAACAAATTCGACCTTTCTGATTTCGCTGCATCTTTTACTACATTTAAAAAGAAAATAAGGTATAAATTATCCCAAAATTAAGCTTTATTTCTTTATTTATGCATTACTCAAATCTATCTAGTACCTAACCATAGTAGGTATTTCGTCGGCCTCAACAGCACCCATGCTCTCGTGGGATGCTGCAAATGTCGCCTGTTATTTCCTATTTATATTGTTAAAATGTAAGATGTATTGTTTATCTTAAAATGGAAATAATAAATGTATTATTATTAAATAGGAATTAAGACAGTTCACCGTCTCACCTAGTATCACCTATTAAAGCAGATTAATAAAATTAGAATGTGGTTAAAGTTAATTTATTACATTCCCTCCTCTAACTTGACATGCTATAACTTATTTTATTAATAAACCATATAATCGTTTATTACAGCAAAAAACAAAAAAGTTTTCGGAAATTGCGTGTATAATCTTGATTGATTATCATGAGTTTTACTTGCTATCTGGCCCTACCAATTATTTTCTGCAGGCCGAATTTAGGACACAAAAATTAATTACCGAAAATAATAGCTGTAATATTTTAGCAATGAAATAATTTTATAGTTCTATTATTCGACAACACTATCATGGGAGTTTTACAGACTAGAGAAGGGGGAATTAGTGATAAATCCAATGTGAGGGTTATGGGGGAAATTATCTCACGTTTCTTGAGCCTGTTTTTTAAGAATATACTTTTGTTAACAGGACGAGAACATTCTATTTTAAAAGTCGGATTAGCACGGAGCCCCCCTTTGGGAAATCTTTGGCATCCGCTCGTACAGGGAATTTTTATTTTAAACACTAAAGACGATATTTTTTTTTTAACTTGATTAATTAAAAATTTATATAATGACTAATCCTTTATTAGGTCTTACCAAAGGCACGAATATCAGACGCGGCCCGTGAATTTTTTTACTGGTGGGACAAATTTTGAAGGCAACTAGTAACAAAACATGCCAAATGTGGTTTTCTAAGTATAATAAGAACGTGCAAAATAGTTATTTATTGTACAAGACGTTAAAATTGTACTTTATCTTTGAAAGTGATTTTTAGCTTCGACAATATTTTTTTCTATGGCAAAACTTCAAATTCAGGGGAACAATAAAATTTTAAAGAAAATTGTAATTTTTGGCACAAAAATCACAATTGTGTTGCTCCGTTACTAGAGATATGAATTACTCTATCAACAAATGTCAAACAAATTTTACATTCTGGTTTTTGTGGAGTGTTCAGTATTTTTGCATTTTGTGTACGAAGTGAATACAAAATGTACGGAAAAGAATTAACACAAAAAGACAAAAACCTGCCATTAAATGTAGACGATGCAGATTTGCAAGCGGAAAGTTTATTATTGCCCCAAAAAATCTAGGATGATGTATGAAAAGGAATACCAGTCCTTTAAAAAGTGAAAAAGCATCAAGAATATCAATGGCCTGAGTAAAAAAGTGCTTATGGGTATAATTCTGAAAAGTCGAAGAAAGCGAAGCTATTGTCATTATGGTCATATTATTCGATGCTGAAGGGTACGTTGTTGGTGAATGAAAATTGTGACATTTCTAAATTCAGCAAGTTAACAACCTTACTGAAAAACCTGAGTGGAGGATACAAAGCTAAAAAGTCCAAAATCCTGGAGTCAGATAACATTACTAAATTTCTGACAGAAGCTCCTGATGACGTCTATTTGTTTATGAAGGTTATTGCTGTGTGCATGGAGCGACTGGGTCCGATGAATTGCACAAGTTAGATATGTTTAATGTGGACGACAGGAAATCGGTGATAGTCGTTTCATTATCTGATACTAAAACCAAGCAGTATAGGTCGTTTTGTATTACTGACAAGAAAGGTGGAGTGAGTTTATTAGAAATTGTGAGAAAGTACATTGGCTTGCGCCCCAAAAACGTACCTCACAGTAAGTTTTTTAAGAATTACCGACAGAAAAAGTGCACTACTCAACCGGTGGGGATTAACACTATGAGATACCCAAGAAGATTGCGGATTTTTTGGAGCTACCAAATTCAGAAATGTACAAGGGACATTGTTTCCGTCGTTCTTCAGCTACCATGTTGGCAAACTCTGGTGCTGATCTAGTAAAAGTTAATCGCGTAGGTGTATGGAAATCGTCATCCGTTGCAGAGTCTTATATTGAACAGACAGTATGCAATAAGATTGATGTATTCAAGTGTATACTTGGTGGACCTAAAAATCAATCCAGTACCTCGGTTGAACTGTCTAAGCAAACGAGTACAAGTTGTGGTGTTCCAAAAATAGATGTTTCTTATAATGTTAATTGTAAAATTACACTTGTTGTTAATGCTTCGAATTAATGTTTGTAAATTTAATTGAATAAAAAAAGTTAAAACATGTTATCTACCCTTGCGGTTAAAGTGATACTTATCTACTCAAAAGAGTTGCTATAACAACATTTTAACCTATAGAAAAAAGTGTATTTATTTATTTTTAACTGGCACCCATACCACTCATACGTTACTTGTTGTGAGATTTTTTAAAGTTTCAAGTTGTTCTGAAGTTTATAAAATATGCATACCATCTTAAGAGCTTAGTTGAACTTAGGTTCCTAATAATAGTGGCTATAATATAAATAATTCTGTAGTGTAAGCTTAACATGCAAATTAAACTAAGGTAAGATAATCTCGGGGGCATTACCATAATTATCAATTGCGAATATAATAGCTGACCTGCAGCTGTGTTAAGCCAAGTTTGTGCCCTAAATTGCTGCTCGATTTAATTAAGAAATTATTTATAACTGACGAAGATAGCTGCATTTGGGAACTTGTTTACATCAGGGTAACGAGAAATTTAAAACCTATTAGATATCTGTATAGATTTATTGGACAGAATCTGATGTACCATCGCGTAAAATGAAAACTAGGATATGAAAATTTTAATTTGAGCTCTTGGTCTATAAAAATTTGACTTTATAATCTTGGCAGGTTATCAAAATTGACAGTATTTCATGGTTCAGGAATTAAGATGTCAATTAGGCAATCCAACGATGTGTCCAAATGGCGGCTGGCTGGCAAATACTGCGTTGTAATTGGTGCTCGTGACTATGTAAATAATATTGCTGGTGACATTAAACGGGTGGCTCAATGCTTTTTACTAGCCAACCGCCATATTGAATCACGTGGTTTGGATTCCCTAATTAGGGAAACCAGCCAGCCGCCATTTTGATACATCGTTGGATTGCCTAATACAAAAGTCTAACCTTAAAATTTTTTACACTGTCCTTATAGGCCAGGAGATTTAAGTTTATTATCCTAGTTTTAATGTTACGCGAGGGTACCTACTTATTTAACAGTTCCTAACCGTATGTAAAATAATAGTAAGTACATAACAAGTGATACTTTTCAGTTTTAGAATAATAACTTTCACACGAGTAATGTACATTATTTTTTCTACGACCACAAAGAATTATTAAAAAAGCCTTTGATTTGTGAAAAAAAAATTGCATCACAAGTGTTGAAAAAAAAATGCCAGTGTTAAAATTAGCATACTATGTTTCACTTAATATCTGGTTTCATAGTTTGTCAATAGGCTCTTTTTTCGTAGTTTAACTTTTTCATTTTTTCATATTTTATATCATAGAAAGAACTAATCCAGGATTGACTTCTAGATTAACCAGAATGAAAAATTTTAAATTCAATCAAAGAAAGATGCATTAAATATAAATGTAAAAAATGCATCCAACAAGGACGATTTCAATTCAAAATAATTCTATAAACTATTTAATGTTTTTATAAAAAAAGTCAAATACTCCTGATGAGATTTGAACCTGTGACCTTACGATCTGTAGGCTAGAGCTCTATTCTCTACGCTATCGCTACCCATAAAGATTTGTTGTTTAATACATGACACTCTTTTGAGAGCGATTTATTTTTTCTGGTAATAGATTTTAAAGTATTATGTTATTAACATTTTTTATAATTTCAGAGGGCGTATTTTCACACTTTTTTTCTGAATCACTCGACAAATACATGATAAATAAGTTAAACAACATCTGTTTAAAAAAAATAAATAATGTGCCTTGATATTTCAACAATAATAGTGTTGAAATATTTTTTTTTAATACGCGTGTGATATACGGCGCATTCTAGCCAAATTAATCGTGTTTTTTTCTCATTTTCATAGGTGGTTGTAAAAAAACACATTTTTTAAATTAAGATCGGTGATAAAAATGGCATTTTAGCACCACTCTGGAGTAAATAATAAGAATCAATTTTATTGGACAAAAATATTAGTTTGGGTTACTTGAGCTATCAATATGAAGATAACCATAATAATTTAGGTCAATGACAGTGAGTTATATAATATTATTGCGTACATAATTGAATAAGAAAACAATCTTGTCAATCAACTTCTTTAATATATAAATACAATAATTACAGGTCGAACAATATAGCATGAGCCCTGACTTTCTGGTGCGCAGTAAACAGATAGGCGAGGGTGTACTTTACTACTTTAGGTATTAAATAACTCTATCGTACACTAATTGACCTTTTCTATTTGCGCATCTCAAAACTTTTGCTAGATTGCGCGCCTTGCACTGTCTACGCGTTTCAGTAAATGCCATCATCAGGGCTAGCAAGTTAAAATTTTAGTCACCCGACAATCAAGGTATTACACTTGTCCTAGTCAGCAAACAACGTTACCAAATTTTAAAAACTTATCTACAATCATTCATCATTATCATCATCATCATCATCATCTTCATCTCATTCATCATCATCATCATCATCATCATCATCATCATCATCAAAAAAAAATTTTGGTAACTTTTTTTGTTGACCAGTGGAATGTCTTGACTGTCGAGTGACTTATGGTTTTAACCAGCTAGCCCTTTCTAATTTATTTATAACATTTTATTGTAAATTAATATGTTATGACATGTTTCGCTGCACGACAGTTGTGGAAAATTGCACAACTAAAAAATTAAAATACAGGAAATTCAAACATTCGAAATACTTTCAAATTACAATTAATTGATTATTTCAACAATTATTAATCGTGCAATTTATATATTTAATCTTCAAAATTTGTGAACTATTATTAATAGCGACTATGCTTATGAGTAAAGTAGCTTTTACAAATATCGCCCTCTTGCTTATATTTCCGTCTTCTATAACAAAAATCCAGCAAAAAATATGACAAAGGAAGCGATGTTCCCGTACGAAGAATTTAAAGAGTTAACGTGAACTACAAGAATACCCACTCTAATGAACATTCTATTAGCCATTCGAGCCCATTTTCCGCTCCTCATTGGCTTAATTAGTTAGAAATTAATCATCATTCAAAATTCAACCAATGGACAGTATTTCCGAGTCGACGCGCAGATACAACTTCGCTCCGTTCTTATCTATCTCGTTAAAAAGGGATAGTCCAACATCGTAACAAGGTCTGGCAACCAGCTACCCTCTACTACTGCAGGTGCAATTATTGAGTGAAACATTTATATAGCCTATTATAATAATATAAATTAATTCTTATTCTAATAATTAATTAGAAATAATATTATAATATAAGATATCATGACTTTATTTGATAGCTGTATAGAATATTATAAAGATCCAAGAATATTTTCTTTATTATTAGGCGTCCGTACACGACCAAATGTCAATTATAAAATGATCTAAATTAAACCATTCGTTAAGATAAATCACAATAATTTCAAGTGGCTATCACTATTATGTTTCTTGGTATTAAACTTAAATATGAACTCTATGGATTTATTGATAACCATTTATTCATATACAGGGTGTTCCTTAATGACGTGCTAATATTTTAACGTGTGATTTCTCAAGTCATTTTATGAAGAAAATTTCATATAAACATATGTCCTAAACGGCTTAAATTTTTTGCTACAGGGTGTTGATTTTTTTTCTTTAATTTGTTTTTTGTAATATCTCCGAAAGTAATTTAGATAATATTTTCAATTTTGGCATGTTCTAATAGGATATAAAATCACATGTTTTCGTTATAAAAGTTATTTTTTTGTCCCACCAGTGGCGTCCTAAAAAGTGGTACGCCACTGACATTCTCTCATGTGGATATTATTTCTGATTAGCCTGATAAATTTTGCATAAAAATGGTCTCTTGCGTTTTTCTCCCCAGGTACAACGTTCTTAACTAAAATAATTAAATTAAATTAGCTCTACTATTTATTTTTAACATTGCTAATGCAAAATTGTGTTTTATAAAAATTGTAGGAAATGACCAGTGACCACCTTCACTTAATAGGTACCTATGTAAAATGAAGCTAATTTAATTATTATAATTAAGAACGGTGTACGTGAGGAGAAAAACGCAAGAAAATATTTTTATGCAGAATTGACCAGGCTAATCAGAAATAATATCCACATTAAAAAATGCCAGTGGCGTATCACTTTTTTTCTAAAAAATATCAGAGGACATGTTTGCAGGGACGCCACTGGTGGGGCAAAAAAATAACTTTTATAACTAAAACATGTGATTTTATGTCCGATTAGCATATCCCAAAATTGAATATATTATCTAAAGTACTTTCGGAGATATTATAAAAAACAAATTAAAGAAATCAAAAAAAAATTAAGCCGTTTGGTAGGTACATAATATGTTTCTATGAACTTTTTTCATTAAACGACTTGATAAATCATACCGTAAAATATTAGCACGTCATTAAGGAACACCCTGTATAAAAATAAACTCCGGGACGTACATATTATTTTTCAGGCCGACAATCGCTTTCTACTGTTGTTAACCTTACTGATAATTTACCTCACATATATAGAACCAATCAGAACGCAAATTTTCATAGCAACCACCTTAGTAATGTAGTCTTATGCGATAAGACCTACCGCTAGCTCGGTAAGACCACTGTAGCTTTTTGTCAAACATACGGTAATTTATTTTAAGAAATCAAGTTTATTAAATAAATATTATGACCCCTACAAAATAAAAGTGACACACAACAGTATTTGAGGTGATTTTAGGGCAAAAAATTAACTTAATTTTGACATTTTTAAAGAAATATTTTATGACAAAAGGTATGCAAGATTAAACTCAGTGTGCTTTGCTTTGACGTGAGCTTAAGAAATCTTGCATTTTCATGGCAACCGTGATGACAACAAGCGAATTTGATTTTTGACTTTCCACGCGTCTGAATAAGTCTTGGATTTTTAATTAATTCTTAGTTATGGCGCGTTTATAAACTTAAAAGTAAATCATAATGATGTGTTTGTATATTCTTCTTTATCACAAACGGCTTTTTCGGTTTCAGTAAAATATCCGATTATATACACCTCTAGAAGCGGCGTTTTATCTTCAAACCGCTGTTTTTCACTCGAAACTAGATTTTCTAAGAAAATGTTCACTTAATATAATTTTTACTTATAATCAAAGATAAGACCCTCGAGCTAAAGCTCTCGGAATCATATCAGGTTATAAGGGAAAATTACATTTCGTGGAAATTATCAGAAAATCGAATTCTTGTAAAAAACAGCTGTATTACCGATAAGACGCCTCCTCTATCGGTATATTACTGTTGAAAATTCACGACTATAATTTATGTTATAAATCTAAAATATTTTTTTTATATTAATTTTATTTAAGGTGAGTGTTAAAACAGGCCTAAAAGTCGCTTTATACCTTTTTAACTCTCACATAACAAATAAAAACTAATTTTTATACAAATGTTTCCTGTTCCCGTGGGTGTATTTAACTCTAAAGTGAGAAATAGCTCCAAGCTGTGTTCTCCAGAAAGATTCTTTGGCTTTGTCATTGTCTCGATTACGACGTGAAAATGAGCAAAGTTTCAACTTTTATTACTTTGGCAAAGGAAAATTTCAACAGGAAAAAATAATAATCTGTGGGGATCTAGAAAATCACCGCCTTTTATTATCTTGCAGAAATTTTAAGCAGTTGTTAGAAATAGTTTACAATATTATGATAAAAATGACAAATTCGTTGAATTAGCTAGATGGAGATCCAAAAATTGTCAGAAAAATAAATAATAGTCGTTTACGGAAAACGCAAAATAATAAACCTTTTGTAGAAGAAAAAACCACATTAATAAACGATTATTATTTGTCTACAAGCAAACACATGGAAATTAACACAACGTATAAGAAATATAATAATAGCAGTGGCGGCTCGTGATAGTCGATACAGGTGGGACCAAAATCTTTGATGAGAATACAGGGTGTTACAAATTCTATGCATTAACATTGCTATCTCGGTAACTATAAGAGAAATAAATATGATTCAATGGACGCAAAGTTGCATATTTTAATGATACATTATTTGTTAAAAAAAAATCCGATGACTTCCGGAGCATTCGAAAAAAAGAATTTTTGTTATTATTTTCTTTACGACAAAATATTCATTATTATGAGCACTTACTTAGGACAATTTTTTATGGTCTTCAAGAAAATAATTTTATTTTTCAGATAGTTCGTTTGTTAGATACCTAGATCAAATTAATTTTTAAAAATTTCGACCTGAATTTTTAAAAAAAATTTTGAGTAGCTTTGGACCTCTTAAAATTAGTATCTTGAAAAACACCTTAAGAAGGTGATCTTGGTTTTTTAAAATAATAAGTACTTATTTTGTCATAAAAAAAATTAAAACAAGTTTTTGTTTATTTTTTATCTCTGGAAGTCATCGAAATTCGATTAGAAAATTAACAAATTGTTTAGCATTAAAATATGAAACTTTGCCTCCATTTAACAAACTCTATATCTCTATGTAGTTACCAAGAAAGCAATGCTAGTGCATCGAATTTGTAAAACTCTGTAAGTATATAAGAAAAATCGAAAAAACTTACCGACTAATTGAATGGAGCATTTCAGTAGTTGTAGCTGTTCACAAAACATTCAAATTTTCTTATAAGAACACTTTATACTTCTTTATTTTTATTTGAAAATGATTTAATCACTTTTGTACTTGAAGTTATCAATATTGTTTACAAAATGTTTTTCGGTAGGCAACATACCTAAAGCGCTAAGTCTTTCCTCTTTTATTTTATTCACATTTTATTCGTTTTAAAATTGATAAACCGGAATCAGGAATATAATCCACTGACGGACTGACCTAAACCTAACCTACAAGAATAATTTATGTTAAAAGAAAATTATATTAAAATTAATATCTCGACTGGGCACACCGTATTCAAAACAGCTGCCATCTAGTATCGGGTAGTGGTAACAAAGACGAAGGCCTAACCCGATTGGAACTCTGCACTCCTGACAAAATAAAGCACGTGTAAATCCTCCAATCCCGGACGGATCTGAAGATCTGGCCCGCTATAAAATTTCTTAATTCCTTATGCGTCAGTAAGGGAGGGTGATATATCATTCTCTTTCGTAAGCAATGAACCTTCGATAAACAGCATGGCCATACATAGAAATCGCCGGCGTTGGGTAGCGCGAACGTCTTGAATTTTAAATTATTCACATTTACAAAAAGAATGAAGCGTAAAGATGCAAACCAGTGATTATGATTCTGAGTGAAAAAAATAGCTTGGTGTACAGGTAGGTAGGGCCATGGCACGGTGGTCCTACTGTCCAATCCGCCACTGAATAATAGGCATTATTATTTCTAGTTGTATACAGGGTGCTACAAATTCTATGCATTAACATTGCTATCTCGGTAACTATAAGAGAAATAAATATGATTCAATGGACGCAAAGTTGCATATTTTAATGATACATTATTTGTTAAAAAAAAATCCGATGACTTCCGGAGCATTCGAAAAAAAGAATTTTTGTTATTATTTTCTTTACGACAAAATATTCATTATTATGAGCACTTACTTAGGACAATTTTTTATGGTCTTCAAGAAAATAATTTTATTTTTCAGATAGTTCGTTTGTTAGATACCTAGATCAAATTAATTTTTAAAAATTTCGACCTGAATTTTTAAAAAAAATTTTGAGTAGCTTTGGACCTCTTAAAATTAGTATCTTGAAAAACACCTTAAGAAGGTGATCTTGGTTTTTTAAAATAATAAGTACTTATTTTGTCATAAAAAAAATTAAAACAAGTTTTTGTTTATTTTTTATCTCTGGAAGTCATCGAAATTCGATTAGAAAATTAACAAATTGTTTAGCATTAAAATATGAAACTTTGCCTCCATTTAACAAACTCTATATCTCTATGTAGTTACCAAGAAAGCAATGCTAGTGCATCGAATTTGTAAAACTCTGTAAGTATATAAGAAAAATCGAAAAAACTTACCGACTAATTGAATGGAGCATTTCAGTAGTTGTAGCTGTTCACAAAACATTCAAATTTTCTTATAAGAACACTTTATACTTCTTTATTTTTATTTGAAAATGATTTAATCACTTTTGTACTTGAAGTTATCAATATTGTTTACAAAATGTTTTTCGGTAGGCAACATACCTAAAGCGCTAAGTCTTTCCTCTTTTATTTTATTCACATTTTATTCGTTTTAAAATTGATAAACCGGAATCAGGAATATAATCCACTGACGGACTGACCTAAACCTAACCTACAAGAATAATTTATGTTAAAAGAAAATTATATTAAAATTAATATCTCGACTGGGCACACCGTATTCAAAACAGCTGCCATCTAGTATCGGGTAGTGGTAACAAAGACGAAGGCCTAACCCGATTGGAACTCTGCACTCCTGACAAAATAAAGCACGTGTAAATCCTCCAATCCCGGACGGATCTGAAGATCTGGCCCGCTATAAAATTTCTTAATTCCTTATGCGTCAGTAAGGGAGGGTGATATATCATTCTCTTTCGTAAGCAATGAACCTTCGATAAACAGCATGGCCATACATAGAAATCGCCGGCGTTGGGTAGCGCGAACGTCTTGAATTTTAAATTATTCACATTTACAAAAAGAATGAAGCGTAAAGATGCAAACCAGTGATTATGATTCTGAGTGAAAAAAATAGCTTGGTGTACAGGTAGGTAGGGCCATGGCACGGTGGTCCTACTGTCCAATCCGCCACTGAATAATAGGCATTATTATTTCTAGTTGTATACAGGGTGCTACAAATTCGCGTGCGTGCATGGGGATCTCGAAAACGGTAAGAGTAATAATTTGATGAAAGAAAATAGTAAATATTTCGAATGCTTTGAGAGAAACCGAAAATTCTATTTTTGATTTTTAATTTTTTGCACCTTCATTTTTGACTTGGGAAAAAAACAAAAAACTTATTTTATAGCCTTCCCTTCGCCGATTCGACGTTTTGTTCCTTAAATATCAACCTCAAGTCAATTTTTTTAAATAATGACCTGGAATTTTTAATATCGTTTTAGGGACTTCTTAGCTTTAGATATTTTATTCAATTTAAAGTTTTTTGAAATTTTACTGTTTTGTCATCTAAAAATCTCTAGTCAACTTTTTTAAATACGGGCCAGGAATTTAAATTACAGTTTTATGAACTTCTAAGCTTTAGAAATTTAATACAATTTAAAGGTTTTTTAAGGTTTTAAGGTTTTATTATCTATTAACACACTTTTTTAAATTATCTTTTTATATCATTACCTACAGTACTGAACAATTAGGGCCAAACTGAAAACAAAATCTGATTTGAAAAATCCGTCCATTTTTACTTAAAAATGCCTGATATTTGATATTTTTAAAGAAAAAAGACCCAAAGTCTCGGCTGCAAATATTTGTCTGTTTATTTTTGTTACATGTTTTGCCTGAAACTAGCATCAGACCTTACAAACATTAAAAAAAATTTAAATTATTTTTGAAACAAACAGCGCATCACAGTAACATAACTAGACAAACACTTAGAAGCAGGAAAAGTTCTAGACCCAAAATATTAGGGGGGCACCAGGATTCCGAGAGTGAGTTTTTAAAATGAGGCCCAGGCAAATTTTTTAAAATTTTAAGATCATTGTCATGAAATGAATAAGTGTAGTAGTTATCCATTCGATATATATATATTAAAATATTGTAATCGAATAAAATGTATTTATATATATATATTTCTCAAGATATTTTTAAAAAACGTTGGGGTCCCTGCTCGGGAGTATTATTTTTTCTTTTTTGCAGTATTTCGATCTAGGTCTATATGCAAAAACCATGGGACTTAAGATGTTATATTAATAAAATAAATAAAATCTAATAAAAAATATAATTACTTCTCATTCCTTTACAACTTGCCTACTTCCTCGAGTACCTAGAGTATTGTTACGGTAAATCTTGATTGAAGTAGTAAACGGCCTAAACACCAAAACTCCCTGTAATGTAATTTTTATATTTAAGTAATCCTAAAAATAATTGCCAGGACCGTAATCGTAAAGAAAGGATAATTTTCAATACCGATGATATATTATTTAATGACAAAACGATAAAATTTTAAAAATCTTTAAATTGTCTTGAATTTCAAAAGCTTAGAAGTCTCTAAAACTGGTTTTAAAATACCAGGTCCGTATTTAAAAAAATTTACATGAGGTTGGTATCTAAAAAGTAAAATGTCGAATTTGAAAACTAATAACGCCATTGTGTCGAACATAAGGAACGACTACAAGAAAGAATTTTCTGTTTTCTTCCCAACTAAAAGATGAAGGCGCAAAAAATTAAAAACTAAACTTAAAAATTTAATTTTTTTTCGGATGTCTCCGAAGGTATTCGGAATATTTACAATGTTCTATCACCAAATTATTAAGCCCTAAAATACGCAACTTTACCTCAATTTAACCATCTTTGTATCTCTTACCTTGTATAGTGTATAAGATAATAATTAAATAATTAAAAAAGTTAAAGCATAGAAGGTTAGTAAAAAAGTCCGGGAATTTCATTTCGCACGACCGCGACTAAGGATCTTTGACCCGCCCTGTCTCCTACAAGAACTTTAATTTTTTTTTTAGTTTTTCGAGATATTCAAAAGTGTTAACAGTTAAAATTGAGAAAACTTTTTCGCATAGAGTAGTTTGTTATTAATGATAATTTTTTTATTTGTTCCCATTACATGCCACAAAGGTCATAAAAACTCACAGTAGTATCGTAATACTGCACTTTATGATGGCAAGCTATTATAAACGAATGCCTTGTGGTGCATCATAAATTTTAATTTTGCACCATGTTTACATAAAAGCACGCACTATAACGTTATTAAAGTTAAAATAACGTGCGAATGCATATCCATTTTAGCTAGATTATTTCCAGTTTTATGTCGTTTAAGTATAAACAACCATCGGTGTACACAGAAAATACCACTATCTTAAAATCAGTTTAAAGTTTTTGTCCAGCAAATCAACTTACCATGTACTCACTTTCGGTCGGTAAGTGGAACATTACAGTGTCAGGTACTGTAATGTATTGCCTAGCAACTTTTTTTTGTTTTTAGAAACAATGACTTTTTACTTTGAATTTTTGACAAGTCGTCACTTAAAATTATAGGAAACAAAATGTTCAAGTACACATATTGTACCAACTACCAACTTTAGAAAATGAAAAATGTTGTGTTACTACAGAATAGGCTCTCTTTTACAATTTTTTAAATAGTTTACTTAACTAAAGTTAGTAATTTTTATTTTGTTTTGACTATATATTTATCGATCCCAAGTAACTTTGTGTAGATGCTTTAACTTGTAAAAGTATTTTTGATACCAACTTTAGTAAATGAAGAATATTACGCAACTACAGAATAGACTCTCTTTTACCATTTTTTAAATATTTTGCTTAACTAAAGTTAGTAATTTTTATTTTGTTTTGACTATATATTTATCGATCCCAAGTAACTTTGTGTAGATGCTTTAACTTGTAAAAGTATTTTTGATACCAACTTTAGTAAATGAAGAATATTACGCAACTACAGAATAGACTCTCTTTTACCGTTTTTTAAATATTTTGCTTAACTAAAGTTAGTAATTTTTATTTTGTTTTGACTATATATTTATCGATCCCAAGTAACTCTGTTTAGATGCTTTAACTTTTAATATTATTTTTTTCTACCAGCTTTAGTAAATGAAATATATTACTCAACTACAGAATAGACTCTCTTTTACAATTTTTTAAATATTTTGCTTAACTAAAGTTAGTAATTTTTATTTTGTTTTGACTATATATTTATCGGTACCAAGTAACTCTATTTAGATGCTTTAACTTGTAAAATTGTTTTTCTACCAACTTTAGTAAATGAAAAATATTACGCAACTATAGAATATACTCTCTTTTATAATTTTTTAAATATTTTGCTTAACTAAAGTCAGTAATTTTTATTTTATTAAAACTATATTTAGGTATATTCTTTACTCAAATATTATAATTTTATCTATTTGACAGTGATAATCAAAATACAGTTACAATTTAAGGTCATATGAATCATGTGATTTAATATTGCCAATAATATTTTAAAATTTGTAATAAACATTTCTATTAAATCTTTTTAAAAATGATTATAATGACAAAATGAAATGAAATATGACACGATACACGTCCGTTAGGTGTTATTACAGCACTCGTTAATATTCCAGACTCGGCTCCTACGTCGCCTCGTCCGTAAACCAACTCGTACTGTAATAAGTCACCTACCGGCCTTGTAACGTAAAATACTATTACTGAAACCTTAGATAGCACTAATGCTGGAAAAAGCCAAACCCGCTTAACTACAATATTAGAAAAAAGAAACATTTACACGTAATACTAATTTTGGGTTGCAGAAAGGTTTTTAACCATGATTAACTAACCAGCAAATATGAAAGTTAATTATCATTAAAATTCATTGTGCAACCCGACAAAAGTCACTTTCTTTCATAGTTTTTTTTTCAATACTAAACTCGTACTTTTTTCCCTCCCCAATAGTATTTTCTGAATACGCCACTGCTTATCAGTACAAACTACATTGGAAGAAGGTTATGCAAAAATATACAAAATAAATTTAACGTGGTTTCGTCGTTTTTAATAATGACAAACTAAAAACATTCAATAGCGAATTCAAGAAAAAAGTTGTTTAACTAAAATATTAAATGTAGCAGAGAAAGCGAAATTCGTTAATCCAGTTCCAGTTCAAATTTATGGGATTAATTTTGTCTCTCGTAAGATAAAAACACCCTGGCAAAGGACTAAGGAAAGCAGACCGAAGAAACGGACAATTGACCTGTCCTGCCCGGGTCTGTTACTCCATTTGACAAATAATATTAAATTTGTCGGGTCATTATCTGCCTATCTATCTCGACTAATGGTTATAATAATAGACAGTTTTTCTGTTTAAATTGTTTTGTGATTTGGAGAAATCATTAATGTAATAAATTTTTTTTTGTCAATGTAATAGCTATTTATGTACCAAGGCAGTAAAGTAATTCTTTATCGGGCGAGTCTGAAATTATGAGATGAGCAAGCGAAGCGAGCGAGGCGAATAACAGGCGAGTTCGATAAAGACACTTTACTGACGTGGTGCATACAAAATTTTGTCGCCAACCGTTCAGAATTTATAAAGTGAACGTACACCCTGAAGTATTATAAAAATTAATTCCTTGAAGCGAAGGAGTTTCAACTAAAAACGTTTGAGGATTATTATCTATTTCGCATTATGTTAAAGTTCAAAATATTTTTATGTAAGGCAGACCGCTCTAAGAAAATAGATGTTTTTCCCAATATTAAATTAATAGAAAAGACTAGCTGCAGACCTATTTGAGAATCGGGTCTACGTAAAATATTTATTATATTTGGTCAAAATGTAAAGTAGAAGTTTCATACTACCAATTTCATCCCATATTCAAGCTCAAAAGATTAAAATAGCTTCACAATCCGACGACAAAAAAACCATTTTGGCCTAAATTTGACACGTCAGAAAATTTCGGCCGACCACGTGCGTATTCCAAAGCACCCCTCAAAAAATTTAATCTACTATGAGAAATGGCAAATTTTGCCGGTTTGTTTGGCTTAGAGTGAAAATTTGCGGAGGGTAGAATACTTTACCTGCCGCAAATGTGGCAGATAAAATATTTTATCCAACACATGACAGTTATGAATGTCATTATCAATGTCATTTTAGACAAGTAAACTATCAAATACCACACTAGTGAGTTATGGATTATAACCCGCCTAACAAACCGTTTATATTTAAAGTATTATTCTATTTATTTATTACTATTACAAGCAGAATTCACTTTGATATTGAAATTAAAGAAAAACGCTAACGGTTTATTCAAATTTGAAGTAATTGTAAAATTCGTTGGTTCATTGGAACCAGACGCTCCCATATCGGTACAGCTGCTGATAGTGCTAGAGACGCCGACACATTAGAACCTTGTATTTTTCTGCAAATTTTATTTTGTTATGTACCGTTTCTTCTAAGTATCCTCCTGCTACCGTCGAGGACTTCCCTCCTCCGTCCTCCGTGACGCTTCAAAGTAGTCATGTTAGCCCCTGCATTGGCCAAAAGAGACGCCGAAGACCTTCTCAGGCAGTGACCGGTGTAAAGCGCTTGTTTCTCCGATTTTAAAAACATTGCATTTCTTGAAGGTATCTTCGACAACGTATTTATTCCCACACACTGGCTGTTACACCTCCCATTTTTGTAAATAACAAAAAAGCGGCTAGAACTAGTATTCTTTGGTATAAAGACATGTATTTTTTACACAAATTGATCGGGTTGACTGGAAATTCTTTTTCAAGTAGGGTGAAACTTCTAGATTTTTTGGTTTTAGTGTCTGGCAAAACTACGTGAAAATATTTCCCTTTGTCTTGAATATTTTTCATTTTAACTTTGACCATCATCATTTATCCATCCATTCATCGCATCTACAAGCACCGCTAATCCCCATTATCAAAGCCACTTTCATCAACAAGTACTCGTCGTCGGAAGCTTCGTTTAAAAACTTCTCTATTTCAGGTCGTTCTAATGTCTTGGACTTCTTTGTTTTGTATCCCTGTGATTTGCTTTTCAAAAAGCTCGTTAGTTTGCTATAATTTGAAATATCTTTTTTTTTTTATATAAAGATAAATAGTCGAGTGAAGCATCGAGTATTTGGTCCATAGCGAGGATGGGGATAATTTTTTTTGTAAATATAAAAAGTAAGCCAATAGAACATTTTCATCGATACCTTTTATCTTCCGTGAATTCATCCAAAACTCAAACATTTTGAACTCCTTGTCGTAAGCATCTCGGGACTTTTCTGGCAAAATCTTCATCGCTGCTTCTTTCGCTTTTGTAAGGATATCCTCAGGAACGTAATTTTCATCGGTTTTCTCCATTTTCAATACGTTTTTTTCTTCAAAAAACTTCTCTTTTCTGCACGGGAAACTGACAAGTGTCAAAATTTATTTAAACATTAGCTAACAATGTATTATGCCCGTGGCAACCAAACAATCAACCAACTTTGACCAAAATGTAAAAAAGTCACTGTCAAGTCATTCTGACATTTATAGGGTTCTGAGACGCAAGTAGCTTTGATTTGATCACGAAACCTATTAATTATTATTATCTCATAAAAAATGATTTCTTCCACTTGTTGGATAAAACATTGTATGCCACTCGTGTATTATGTTACCTAAGTCACTTGAGAATTTATACCTTATAAATCTTTCTCGCGTGACTTATTTTCAGCATAACACACTAGTACCATAAATAACTATTATTTTACAATAAGATATAGTGTTCGTTTACTTCCGGAAATCACTTTGATAATGTACAGCTTTACTGACGGTTGGCGATAAATGGTATTTATACACTCTAAAATTTATACACCCTAAAATGGGTTGATCGCTCAATCTAATTTATTCTTGTTAGATAGACTTTAGTATAACTAATAATATTCTTTAGTTTCCCAAACACGTTTTAGTTATTATTTGGTTGGCTTAAACAAAATTATTTAGTTTTGGAAACTAAATATTATTCTTGTCTGTTTTTATAGTATTGGCAACCAAGTCGACATGTTGTAACCAACAGATTAGCTTACCTAGTTCCCACAATAAGTTTAAATATTTATCTTAACCAAACACACCACTACTAAGAGACGCCGCTAAAAGTTGTATATAACCCCAGACGGTTGATAATATTGTAATTTTTAGTATACAGACTATCGTTTAAAAGGTATAGATACCCACCCTGTACGGACAAGAACGAAAGAGTTTGAACTCGATCTGCAGGTGGTTGCATCCGACTAATAGTAAAGTCGTTACTTCCTGGTGGTGCAATCTGATTTATATTTTGACACAGTGTTGACAAAATATGACAAGCGTCTACCCAGAAAGTTCAACAATCGCCCTGGTTGCACGCGCTCTTGCAGAAAGAAGGGTAGGTACTTACCTATTCTTAAGTTTAGCACATTTTTGAAAATGTCTTTCAATGACGAGATAATTTCATTTTATTTCATATTAACAATGTCTTAACTGTTATTTAGTGCTTAGATATAGAAACCTCTAAACTTGAATAGGATTTTAGAACAAAATTATAATTATTAAATAATGAATATTATTTAGAAGGAAACAAGAACTCAAAGTCTTCCTCCACTATTATATAATTGAAAAGTTTATTTTATTGAACTCATTTAACCTTTATTTCATCTATTATTTTAATCTTAAAGCTCCGTTGGGATGATAAATACCTTTATTCTTCTTAATTTCATTTGTTCTCCTAAAGATAAATGGTTTTGCATTCGAAACATGTAGAGTATTTCTATCTTAAAATAGGATTTTCGTTAATATAATAGTAAAGGAAGACTATTTGGAGAAGCAGGAATCTATATGGGTAGCTGTCTCGATTAAAAATCACCCAGCCTTGATCCTAGGCAGTTAACTGAGTGAACTTCACAGCACCTTGATATTACCAAATATAAAGTATATGTGGAACAATGTACTTAATGAATAAGACGATTGGTTTTTTTAATGTGGGCCTAATCATCGTTAAACTTTCCTGTCATAGATGCAGCATCATCTACCCTTGCCCTCGCTTAAAGTTACAGTATCTGCCAAATTTTTGTAGGTGTTCTAATAACAAATTGCAAAAAATCTTCTGTTAAGACAAGCACTTCTTTGATCAAAATATCTGACACAAATCGATATTTGCTCTATCGCAGAAGTATCCGTAATTTCATCAGCCAAAAGAGTAAAACACTTGAACACTATAGGTGCGCAAGTGTCTTAAGTAGACGGTGAAACTTAAAAGAAACTGTAGTAGCTTGGATAATAGGAGATTGGGCGACTAGGTCACCCAGCATGTAGATTACTAGCGCTACCTAAGTAGCGGCGAGTGGGATACCCGGCAACCCGAGTATCAACTCGGCATGCTAGTCGCCACGCTTCTACAGTCTTTTGAGTGACGCAAAATAATAAATATGAAGCAAATTTTTAAGCTGCGGCCCTTAACTCGCGACTGCATGAATATATAGTATCAGTGGTGTGAGGATGAGAGGCAACTCAAGTAGCCTGGTCGCCCAGTCGTCTAGTTTTCAAGATACTACAGTTTCTTTTAAGTTTTCCCGTGTAAGCAATGCCTTAAAGTCAAGAGAGAATATGTTTAGAAAAATTATCTAGCGAAAAGACTTTTCAGTAGCTCCTCGTAAATAAACTTATCTAATATCTGGATTCTTAGTTCCGCCTTCTAATATACAAAAACTTTGAGTATATAGAGAAAGAGCCTGTATGTGGTTTAAAGCACAAATCTTTATTTCAAACCTTAGTCCCTTTTCTATTCAGTTTGCTTGCTTAACCAGATAAGAACAAATCTCGAAAGCCCCAAAAGCGAAAGGGGGTCAATTAACCTGTCGGTCGAAACATTTGATAAGCTTAGTGAAATTATATTCTCGGTGTATCTTTTCCCCAACAAATCTCGCTCTTGGATAGGTTTCTTGTTGGTGATGGTCAGAACAAAGGACTTTCTGAAGGGTCAAGGCAAAAACATTTTGAAGTTTGTACAGAACTTAGGTTAATTAATATACAGTGTGTTATGGAATTGTCTTAGTATATTTGATCCCGGAAATCCTGATATAAAGAAAAAATATTTTTAAATATCGCTTGGCTTTAATAAGTGAGAAAATCACCTTTTGTGTTTTTGATCCCGACGCCTTTACTGCCTTACCCACGTACGTTTGTTTTTATTTTGAACTGTCAAACTAAAAGAAGAAGGTCTTCTTCAACTTTACAATGTTACATGACAGTGACATACTAAAGAAGAGGTCACGGACCTTATGTTATATTCAAACTTTTTGGAAATTAAAATTAAACATACCTGAGCAAGAATCCTTAAAAACTGGCATAAAAACCATAATAAAATAAACAAATTCCTTTAAATCGAATCTGCGATTTACACTTTGAAAATTAACCCGTATTTCGCAAAAAACAACACGTTATCTAAGTAAGTCCACATTAAAAATTTGTTAAACTATTTACTTCATATAGGGTCCTTACGCAAAAACTTTTTATTCATATATATTATGTTTAACCATCGATGTTGGACACTACGTTTTATTATTTGACGCCACCCTTTTATTTAGAAATCACTTTTTTGAGGCGGAGTTTCAGCACGCCAGGGACTGGCGGAACAAAATATCAATGAATGTCGCTCATCACTAATTAAATTCGCAGTTATGGTTAAAAGCATTGAGTCACCCATCAATGCATCTTGGAACAAAAAATAACCTTTTCGTGTCTCGTTCGTGTATTATGTAAAAACGTGTTTTTATTCCGTCTAGTTGTCTCCGTGAAACGCGGGTAGATATGTGATTTTCTCCATAAAATAACATCTCTTGAGAAAGACATGCGATCGTCAGAAGTCAAAGGAGACACAATAGAGTTCCACACTATCATGAGTCTCGAGATTCTTTAGTAGGTATTCTGTATAATAACTATCATAAAATACAGAATAAAGTACACAGCATTAATGCAAAAGATAAATCCACCAACTTATCTTTCGATTTTAGTATTAAGGAGACTAAACTACAACTTTATTTTCCACGGTTTGTAAACCAGTCTACATTCCTTGCGGCTCCAATGATCTCCTTTAGGACTCCCTCTATCTACGTTTCCAGTCTTTCCCAAAGTGGGCGATAACGCCCCCTTGTGGGCGCTGCAGACCTAAAGGGGGGCGATAAGAGACCCAGAAAAAAAGGGGGGTTGTGTAGAGGCTTGGGGGGCGATTTTTAATTTCATCTAGCTAGGAGGACTCTTAGACACCGACTGAGCTCTCGACTACAACTTGTGAACATCAACTAATATTAATTAAGAGATGGCTCAAACTAGGTTCGATATTTCTCTCGGCGTAGTTCATATATCTGTCCTGTTTTATTGAATAAATAAAATAAAAATCATGTCAATCGGTCGCTCCGTTTCGAAATGAAAGTAGATACAAACAAACAAATAAAAAGGCAACAGACACACTTTCGCATTTTAATAGTTATTAGTATTCCTAGTAAGGTAATTTTCGTAGATAATAGACCGCGGGCAATCATGTTTTAACAAGTTTTTGTTAAATAACCCGATTTGTGCATTCCTGTATCAATGCGGCTGTTCTTGAGTAAATTGGAACCTGATCAGATTCATCCTTCACTTTAGTTTTTATATAAGAATCGATTATGTTTGTTTTATTTTGAATAAAAGATACTCTGCCTGAATACTATAAAGTTGCGTTTCAATAATCATTCTCATTGGCAGGTGTAGCCCGTAAGAGTTTACTTGAGTTCTGACCGCCATTGTGTACCTACTGCGCTAAGGTCTCAAGTTAACTCTTGCGGATTATAGTAAAAGACTCGTTTAGAATAAATGTTTACCTAATCTCCGCTAATATAGCTCACAATAATTAATTAATTTAATTTGAAGTCATAGTGGTTTTTAAGTAGGTGAAAAAATGGGGGCGCAAAAAAATAATGTATTCTTAAAGTGGGCACAATAAGTGGACAAAATAAGTTGGGGAACCCCTGAACTACACTAATACTTTTGTGATATAAACTTGACAAAAATACTCCGACTCAATTATTTGACCTTTCACATTTAGTAATAGTTTCACGTTATTTTTGACAATCAAACCAAAAATGATATGATATGATACATTATTACAATTTTATAGGTAAGTATTATTAGGTAATGTTGATAACATTTTTCGCACCAGTGCTGAAGAACAAATTTTCTACACCAAAATGTGTAAGTAGGTATATTGGATATACCGGGTGTTGCATCGTCGAGCGGGACATAGGAAATCCTGTGTAATTTTAAATGGGGTCAATTATTGACTTCCCTAATTATTTTAGAGACAAATTCTATTTAGGTTTATTAAAGAACACTAAAACCCACATTCAAAAGAATAACTTTAGATTTCTTTTCTTTTTAACTATTTCTCCTTTTATGGCCCCGTATTTGCGGGCACCAGTCAAGGTAAAAGATGACTGTCAAATAAAGTTGTCATTTTGAAATGTGTGCTTTATTGTTATAAAAACTCGTACATCAAAAATATTAGCCATGAATTACACTTCTGAAAAAAAAATATTGATGATTAAATGGTATTATCAAGAAAATAGTTATCAAAATGTGTCAGACATGTTTGCTGCTCTGTATCCGAATAAACCGATACCTGCAAAATCTACAGTCGAAAGGACTATCAAGAAATTTGAGACAAAAGACACTGTAATAAATACCTGCAGATGTGAAGAAAGGCAGGAACAAAGAAGAGATGCAAGAAATGATAGGGACCTGCAAAGGCAGGAACAAAGAAGAGATGCAAGAAATGATAGGGACTTGCAAGTTTTATTCTGCGTGGAAGAAAATGATGGGAAGATCAGCATAAGGAAACTTGAGGATGACATAGAATTAGATCACACCACAGCGTTACGCGCTTTGAAACGACATAAATATTATTTATACAAATATGAAAAGCACCAAGAGCTAAGAGATAGGGACGAAATACGACGACAGGAGTTTTGTTTTGGTATGATTGAAAGAGCAAACATGGATAGGGAATTTTTAAAAAACATTTGTTTCACTGACGAATGCACATTTACCTTAAACAATGAACCCAATGTTCAAAATTATCGATATTGGAGCAAAGAAAACCAACACAGGTTTGTCGAAACAAGGACGCAATATCCACAAAAAGTTAATGTTTGGGCTGGGATTTTCCGAGAAAATATTATCGGGCCATTATTTCTTACACGAAATTTAAATGCAGAATATTTTTTGGAACTACTTGAAGATCATATTTTACCTACTTTACATGATGCCGCCAGGGAAAATTAGGAAGTTTGGTACCAAATGGATGGCTGCCCGGCACATAGTACCCTGGCTGTCCGGGAATATTTAAACCGTGCTTTTAATGGAAATGTTATTGGCCTAAATCGTACAGTAAATTGGCCAGCCAGGTCTCCTGATTTATCGCCAAATGATTTCTTTCTCTGGGGCCATTTAAAAAACAGGATATACAAAGATAAAAAAATACCCAAATCTAGACGAGTTAAAAAATTTCTGCCGAATGCAATAGACTTTCAGTTTACCAACTAGCGAATGTAAGAAGAGAATTTTATGATCGCCTCGGTTATTGTCTAGCAGTCAATGGAGGAATATTTAAACATCTTCTTAAATCCTAAAGTTCTAACAATTTAATAGTACCTACCTATTAATTAGTTAAATATTGAAATATGTAAAATGTCATAATTAACCTTGTAATTGGATACTTTATTTTAGTTTTGTTCAGATTAATTTGTACTCATAAATACACCTTTAATATTTTCGATGTACGAGTTTTTATAACAATAAAGCACACATTTCAAAATGACAACTTTATTTGACAGTCATCTTTTACCTTGACTGGTGCCCGCAAATACGGGGCCATAAAAAGGAGAAATAGTTAAAAAGAAATCGGCGATAACCCGTAAATGGGCTCATTAAAAATATCTAAAGTTATTCTTTTGAATGTGGGTTTTAGTGCTCTTTAATAAACCTAAATAGAATTTTTCTCTAAAATAATTAGGGAAGCCAATAATTAACCCCATTTAAAATTACATGGGATTTCCTATGTCCCGCTCGACGATGCAACACCCGGTATATTTATCGGCTGATAAAAAAAATTTGTGGATTTTACTTAACTGAACCTTTTATTTCCACTATACCTGTAATCAGTATTTTTAAATATTTACATATAAAATGTTTTTAAATCATAAATAATTTTAAAAAACTAAGTATGTTTTTTACACACTACAATTATTACTAAAAATGAATTAATTAGAGTTCAGTAAAAATACAAGGCCAAGGATGACAATCATACAGTAATAAGTTTGCATCTACATATATCAGTTGTATTTTAATCGCTGTAGCTTGTAGTATTTTCCAAAGAAATATTCACATTTTGTCTAGATTAATACATCAAGAATAACATAGTTTTCTCTGCAATTTGTATTCTTGCTTGTGTCACACCTTCACTTACACTTTTGCTCCATCGCTGATATCACTTCCTTGCTGTAATTCAATGATCTTTTTTTTTCTTCACCTCAATACCTTATTTTCATAAATATTTTGTTTATTTATTATTGCCTTTATTTTGGTATAAAAAATTACCATTACAATATAACTTAAAACTACAGGTCAAAAAATTACAATTACCAAAAACGGGGAAGTTCATAAGGTATATGCTTTTATACCTTCACAAGATATTATTGGGAAAATTTTCAGAAACGTTATCATATTCCGGGAGAAATATGAAAATGAAAAACGGTTTTAACGGTTTAACATAGTAAATCGGAGGTTGGTTTCCTTGGATAGAGAATGAAAAACTAAGATAGGGAGGTGAAAACCATTTTTCTCGAAGATGAACCGTTCCAATGTTACAGCCTGTCAAAGTCAAAAAATGCCATATTTTAAACGTCAATTACTCAAAAACAATTGAATTTAGACATATGATATTTTATACAAAATATACGTGGAATTGTATAGGGAATTAGAAAATAATATAATATATAGGGTGTTCCATTTAAAAAAATGCAGGTTTAGTCCGCCACACTTTTTTGAGCCACCCTGTATAATGTAAAATATTTTTAAAATATGCAGCTTTTAAGTCGATACCTTATGCTGGTTTAGTATTTTTGATAAGCTCCTCGATAATGATTTAATCTTCCATCCCCGCCACGTTGGCGGACCCGGTATAGCCACTGTTTTTTAAAACATTCCCAGTTTTTTGAAATTTTATCGCTTGCTGGGGAAATTTCTGGGAATTTCCCTGGGAACGAGGAACGATAAATAATGCACGTTCCAAGCGGCACATCTCTAATCAAAAGTAAAGTTATTTTACTGCAAAACTAATAATATTAAATGATATGAAACTGTTGTTATTATTAGACGTTCTCAAAGACGTCTACATAATTCTAAACACTGGAAAAGCAGAGAAAATAATATCGTTTCTGACGTGAATATATTATGTGGAAGTGGGACAAAGAAAACAGTGGCTGCTCATCAGGTGAAGTAGGTGAAGGAGCTTACTAAAAAAAAAATGAAACCAGGAGGAAAGTTTTTCGACAATATTAAATAATAATTTACCAATACAGATACCACTTTAGCCCTTAAAAAATAATTATGTTTAAATTAATAATATTAATTTAATCCGACCTACTATGCATAATAGGGCCACGGTTAATTCCGATGGACAATAATTATAAACTCGTGCAATTTGGCGCGCCCCAGCCGACCGTGTCCGTTAGCTCAAAGCAAGTAAAGACCCAACGCCTAACATGGCTTTGATATTCACATTTGCTATGGTTACGTGACGTCAGTCACGCAAACAGCATGTAACAATTTGCATTATGATAAAGGGCAATTTAAAAATAGATCAGTCGTATTCACCATTGTTTTAGCATTGGTTCGCCTAACCTTAAGGTATTTATTTTGAAGCTTCGCGAAACTTACGGTAGATATCGTTTTTACGTGATTTAGTGTGTGATTAAAAAGTTTTGTTTTTATTTTACAGTTAATTCAGTAGTGTACCTACGTACCTACTTATTTGTGTGTTTTAAAAATAAACCCAACTAATAACATAGTTTGTAATTTGTTGGAAATCCATTCAGTCGTTGGACAGATGAGGATAAGAGAGACATTTTGTTACACGGGTTTTTAGTCAATGTTTGTTTAAGTACCTGCACTATACTCTTCGCCATTTTTTTAAACCGCGAGAAGCCACTGAAAGAAAAACACTAATATTTTTTATATAGCCCACTTTTATAAAATTTTAGGGATAAATATTTTTAAATATTACTGGTTGACTACAAGAAAAACCTTAAAAGTTATTTTATATTTTTGTGGAATTTAAAAACTTAGTTCAGATATAACAGATGAAAAAAACTCTACGCTAGTCGGGTTTCAGTTTTGGCAAGATAGTCCCTATTTATTCAAAGTTATACTAAAACCCGCGTCTAAGTTACGCAATAATTCAATTCGCTTAGAAACTTCGCGTGTTTGATTAAAATCCTCAATGGGGTTTCAAATCCGAATCCTTATCCACTGATTTAGTCTCTGTCCCATTCAATCTCTTTAGTTTACCAGATAAGAACGGATCCCTTAAGCCCTAAGAGAGATCTATGAAAGGGGCCAATTAACCTGTCCGTCTTAACGTTTGACAAAGAATATTAGATTTCTTAGGGTTGTCTAATCCCCATTCGCTAACATCTCCCTTAATGTGTTTTAGTTAATCTAGTAGTTTACAAATTAAAGACCTTTTTAGTTTAGGGACGTCCATTAGCTTTATCAAGGAGTAAATTGGTTTTCTCGCCTGCAAATTTTTTTTTCTCTCACTGGCGCTGTGCATCCAAAAATTGTGTTTCGAAGGACTGAGCTATGAAATATTTTGATGTTATTAAAGAAATAGAAGAAGTAGAAACGAAATTTTGGGCTTGCCGGAAAGAAAAGAATATTCTTCTGAATATGAAATATGACTTTCCAAAATAGTGCATGTTTGTTCGGAGATATTTACGTTTTAAAATTTTCTTAGTGTATTTTTTGCAAATATTGTCTAATGTCGCATGCTCTGAAAATTGCCGACGGTAGTTATTTTTATTGCATGTTTTAAAGTAAGCGTAAATAAGGTAACAGATCACCACTAAAAAACATTTTATTAAGAGCATAAGGCAGTCCTCACACGGGGAAACTTAAAAGAAACTGTAGTAGAACTAGAACTTAAAAAATAAGGCGGAAAAATATTATTAAAGGAAAACACTGCGTCTATTAATTATTATGGAATATACCTAGACGGTGGCCCGATCTCAGCACAGGATCACATAGCATCTAAACTACTCAACTGTCTTATATCTTTCAAAAACAGAGTTATAAGAAGGCATTAGATCTATAATTTAAAATTATTTTTAAAAAAATTAGTTTGTTGGACAGTGGCGTAACTAGGGTGGGGGCTTTGTGCCCCCCGCCCCCCCTCTCCCCCAAGCCTCATAAAATGATGTAACTTTATAATTAATAAGCTGTGTGGTCATTTACTCTGAGAGTCAAGACAGTACCAAAAATGTGAACTTTAAAGGAAAATATTTTTCCGAAAATCGATTTTTGATAACATTTTTAAAAGCAAAAACCAATATTTTCCTACTCTTAGTCGTTGCTTGGCAACGGAAAATAATTGTTAGGAAATATTTATTATTGAACTGTAAGAAAATATTATTTTCCTACTCCCACATGGAAATTTGCTGTTTCCTTTACACTGAAGTGGCAAGTAAAGTAGGTTATTCCAGTTAACGGTGCGGGAAAATCTCATATTCATCCTAGATAGGTAATGAAACTGACCAATCACAGTAGTTAATTACAGAGAAGCCATTGTTGTTTTTAAAAGTACTGACCAATCACAGTATATTATTTTTACTGAGGCTCCGCCTTTTTTTTTTCAAGACACTAAATTATATAATTTAAATGCATATGGTACAATTTGTTATTAATTTGTTCAATATAATAAAATCTAGACGCATTTTTAATAGATTTATCAATAATACAACCTGCTGAATGTGCATAAAAAATTAATTTCATGTAGGCTAATTTATCAGTTGGTTTTTCGATAATTAACTAAACGCCTCAATAGTCCAGACGTTAGAGCGTTGGACTATGGAACCAATGGTCGTGAGTTCGAGCCCGGCAACCTACAAACTTTTTTACATTTTTTAGCATAAGGTCGTAGAAAAAATATACTGTTCAACTCAAGTGGATTGTCCATATTGCCCTCGGAAGTTTGAGGACCCGCCTACGGCGTCGTGCTCAATTTACTTCCTAGTGCGATATGGACATCATATCCACTCTTGTTGTACAAACTGCTATTCTGTACGGCTACTTGTAAACTAAAATGTGTTAAGCTTGACAATTCAATATTACTGTGTTTGAATAGTTACAACACAAATATTTAATGGCATCCTTTATTTGTAAGCAAAGTTAATATTTATTTCAAAATTTTAACAAGTTGATTGTAATAAGTTATGTTCTTATAATAATTTTCGATTTACGGAAAAATGGTATGTATACCTCGTAGAAAAAGCCACATTCCCGGACTCTGTGTTGTCACTCTCGGTGTGCGCCTCGACATACAATATTCACGGTCGTCCGGGAATGTTCAGATTGTCCTACTAAGTATACAATGTACTATTTATTACGCCCGGTGTACAATGAGAATTAACTTTTTATTACAAATAGTGAAAAGTGTCAAGGAATTAACTTATATAATGCAATATGTAGTAAAAGTAATTATAAAAGTTTGCTATGCGTTTTGTAATGTATATATAGCTATAGTTATAATCAACAACCTATAATAGGTTGTTGGTTATAGCAGTAATATGCAATATGCATTACTGGAACAATACATACCTTTTGTAAAAACCACAAAATTTAAAATGCGCAGCACTGCGGAAAAACTCTATTTCACTATATATCTTGCTTTATTTTACCCTGGAAATTTAGAGCTGCAAATAAAACAAAACATTATTCTGTTTGCAGCTATAAAAAAATTGGCGGGTCCAGGTGCACTGCCTGGAAAGTGGCAGTTTTTTTAATTTGCCGGTGGTAATGAAAATTAGTACAAAGCAAAACAGTTAAATGGCTACTTTAGCTAAACAAGACCAAAAAGGAATATAAAAGGTAGTTTGATTGGTACCTACAGTTGTATTTATGATATACAGTTTATTACAACACAATACAAAGTTTGTAACAATCAAATTATGTTAATTGTTTTTCCAACTATCGGACTGTAATGAAAGTATTAGTAGATACTATTAAATAAATTTTTTGTATTTTAAAGTGTGATGTTGCCCGTAAAATTTCTAAAAAAACTTTAGTGTGGTTATCTTCACAATTTTATTATTATTTTTAATACGTTTTTTCTTCTTTTTAAGTTATTCCAATTTTCCAAAGTAATGGTATAAAATTTATTATCTTTGGTCCGGTCACAGTTATAATATTTTTTATCATTATAAATCAAAGAACAAAGTCCGATTTTAAAGAAAATGTGTCTGAAATAAAATAATTAACAAAACAATTAAATTTTAAAGAAATCAGGATTCGTTAGCTGAATGAAAAAGCAAACTTCCTTTACCTTCTTTAATATTAATGGAGGTGAAGGACAAGTAGGCTTTCTCCTTCAGTTATTGATGACCCTTCTGGAGAGTAGATATAATTTTAGGATTCGTTAGGCTTTTTTTATGGATCGAAATTATACCTATTGCCGATTATTTATGCACAAAATAATATATTTCATTAAGTAACAAAAATCATTTCAGTTTAAATTACAAAAGAATAAAAATTTATTATTTTTTATAATTTAGTTTTAAAAAAAATTATGAAAGCGTAATTTAACAAATATGGATATTTTGAGCTTTATTGTAAAATTAATTTCCAAATATTATTTCCGTAGTTCTTCCTGTAAATTGGAATAACTTTTGAGAGTTCATTGTCGGTTTTTAAGGTTGTTTTATCACATACAGAGCATACATATTGTTTTTTAACGATATTTCTCTTCTAAAAGAAGCACCTAGAAATAATAATTAAATCTCTAAATTTTTGTTAAAGACAAAATATTTCTCCCTTAAATAATCGTCAGCATGTGTGACGTGCATCCCGCCAGTAATTGTACGGACTTTAATAATATAAATACTGCAACAAATTTAGACGGCTTAAATGCAAATTATTAAATTATTTAAGTATTAGTGGTATTTTAATTTTATTGGGTAAAATCCCTGGACCATCCTTGGACCAACTGCTGGGATTGGAAACCCTAATACTAATAATGATAACTAAAATGAAGCAAAAAAATCGTCAATATTTCAACAGTAACAGTTAAATGAAGTCCAACAGATAATTATCTTATTAGTTGCGCAACTTTATAGAATGTTAATGTTGCGCTGGTTTTTCAAACAAATTTAGTCAAATAATTATGTGATGTGATTGATCTTTATTCAGTATTTATCCTCTATACCTAGTAAGTCTGGTTAACAAATATAAAGGTGGGGAGAAATAACACTCTAAGTCAACCTTCACTAGGATATATTTCAAAGAAAATGTTAATCTATACTCTCTACATGTTTCGAACGTACAAACGCTCATCTTCAGGATAATAATTAATATTAAAGGTTACACTATGTTAGGAAATTGTCATCTCCTCAAGAGCTCCGTTAGGATGTCACTGACAATTTCCTAACTTAGTGTAAACTTAAATAATAATTATTCTCCCGAAGATTAGCATTTATATGTTTGAAACATGTAGAGAGTATAGATAAACATTTTTTTTGAAATATATCCTAGTGAAGGTTGACTTAGAGTGTTATTTCTCCCCACTTAACTTACAACTTCACTTCAAGTATGGACTACTTCTTCAAATTAAAATATAGAGGTCTTTGTTTGAAGGTTGGAGACAATGATAATTTTTCACCTTCAGTTGAAGACGACTGGAAATACTTACCAGTTGAAACGTGATGTAAAACAAAGAAAGACAATGTAGTTCAAAAACTCTTCTATCATTCAAATACAGCGGTCAGTAAAAAGAAAATTTAAGTTTCAAATATAGATTTACTTGCTTTAATTTAACATTTTAGGTGGCCTTTATTTTATAATCGGAACGTCTGTTTAAATCATTATTTTTTCTCTTTAGGGAATGACTTTTTTCATCTGGGGCGTCTATATATTCTCCATTTAAATCAATCAACAGACATAGGAAATCTAAAAGAAAACATGTTTAGACATTTAAGTTATGCACTGTACTTTTAATTTGTACCTTTAAAACATATTCCACAGAAGATGATAAATACAACACCAAAATATGTGGAAAGAAAAAGTACCCAGTTTCTAAGGGTGAAAATATCTTCAATCATATTTCATTATGTTGATACCACAATTTTGATAGGTTTGTCAAGTTGACATGCTTTTAAGAAAAGTTTCTGACAGGTTTGACAACTTTGTGAAGTTTTACATCTACAGGAAAGCTGAAAAGAAGTAAGATGTTTTTATAGATTATAAACATGACACAGCTACAATCACGATACACATATAACGGTATGCCGATAAGCACGCTGAAATTTGAACATCATGGCAAAAAAAAAATTGAAAAGCAAAAGACCATGTAGGAACAAATTCACAAACTGCTATTTGAAACCTACACCATTTGAAGAACCGTGCGTTCCAAAACCGAACTTATAAAATTTTGAATTGAGTATTTTATATTATTAGCATCGAAACAAAACTTGCAGAACTACTCTATAACAAGGTTTCCTGAACATTCAGAAGATATTTTATTAGAACACGCAGAACATTCCTGGAATGTAAACATACATTTTCATTTTTCCCTAAGTCAGTCTGGGCCATATCAGCGCACATACACAAATTATAACAAGGTAATGATCATAAATAAAAAGGCAGAGGTCAACGCTAATAGTACCTGCATACAGTGATCTACTTAAAACCCCCTACACAGTACCCAATAGGCTGGGCCGTTTTTATTTTTTTCGGTTTTTCCGGGGGTTTATCGCAAAAAACGTGCAAAATGGTTTAAAACTAACGTGTGCAACATATTATTCTATTCTAATAAATCCTTTTGCCTCCGGTTTGTAGCAAAAGTTTCGAATTCCTTTTTAATTTTTCAGTACCCACTAGATCACATTAGCGATTCTAGAAATTTGTCAAACAGGTTACAAATGCATAAAACGCGTAATTTCACAATATATATATAAAGAAATAGAAGCCATTGTGGTGGCCAAAATTGCAGAAGTATGGGTTAAAGCTTCTATTCCTACTATCCAACATAAAGGAATTAGAGTAATGGTAAAGGCATATCACCTTAAATGCAAAAACATCCTAAAATCCCATCCAAAAATACCCGAGTAGAAAGTAAAACATTTCGTTGATAAAAGAACCAGAGACCAGGTTCTTGGGTTATATTGCACCAGATTCTGTCACCTTAAAATATACAGAAAAAGTAACAACTGACTTCTTCTTATAAGAGGAAATTTCGTGGGACACTTTGCTGGCGGTAGGGTGCGATGGAATTAGTTCCATTAGATGTGAACGTTGGAAAGCAAGGAGGCATCATTCGTCTGCTTGAAAAACGATTAAACAGACCGTTGCAATGGATTATTTGTCTCCTTCACATGAATAAACTGCCTTTTCGTCATTTATTCCTGCACATTAACGGCAGCACATCAGAACCGCAGGCCTTTTCAGGAACCATCGGTAAAGATCTAGAAAACTGTGAGAAGAGGCCTAGTTTTTAAATTAAACCTATTTTAGCGGTGTTGCCCGAAGTATCTGTAGACGATTTGAGCGCTAACCAAAAATATCTCTACAGAATTGTAATAGCGGTAACAACAGGTGAATTTCCTATTGATTTAGGAGACAAATCGTCAGGAAGAATGTCTCATGCCCGATGGCTAATTCGCGCTAATAGGATTATGCGCTTGTATGTTTCAATGGAACTTCCTTCTGAAAACCTAGCTGTTCTTGTAACGTATATTGTCAAGGCTTACGCTTCAACCTGGTTCGCAATAAAAACTCACCCATCCTGTAAAGATAGAGCATGACATTTTTATCAACTCATATATGCCACTAGATACTTGCCAACAGAATTAAAAGCCATAGTCGATCCGGTAATTCAAAGAAACAGTTATTTTGCTCACCCTGAAAAGGTATTGCTGGCAATGTTGACCGATTCTCAACAGCATATCCGTGAATTGAACGCACGTCGCATTTTAAAAGCTCGTAGCATTAAAAAAATAGACTTCGACTGTGCCTACATATTAATATTCCGTTTTTGTCCTGCTGTTATGATAAAAAAAAATACTATTTTTCTTAAAATTCGCCATTTTCGAAGCCAATCCGGAGGCAAAAGATAAAATCCGACCTTAACCATATTTTACGTGTGATCTAAACATATCATAAGGCACTCTTTTCATGATGAGCCCCAAGGAAATTGAACAGTTTTTTTTCCCCAGGCTCAGTGGGCGTAAGTAGGCCTTTTTTTCTGGAGAGAGAAACAGTCGGGACTACATGTATTTTATGATATTGTACCTGGTGAAGAAGACGGCGAAAAATTTTCGAGGCCACGCCCAAAGCTCGTTTAAAATTCACCTAACTACTAACAAATTTCGAAAATTAAATTATTACCTCTCTCTTCATGGTTAGATTAAATTTGTTTTTATAAATGTTTTTTTTTTTATTTATTTTCTTTGATATTCGTAGCCGGCTCTTTATAAATAAAATATTGTTCTTTTTACTCGTTTTCCTTTAAAATTGCATCATAAATCAATAACTAAAACGATATGCGTCTGAAATCTTAATCTCTATATAAAACAGGATTTTTGGAAAAAAAAGTTTAAAAACTAAACATTTCTTACAAGACCTTTGTAATCTAAGCCAAGAATACATTATTTAAAGATTTAAATTAAGAGTCCAAGTATAAGACGAAAAATTAGGTTGCAATTAGACTTTTAAACCCGAGCTCCGAGGCATGGGGGAGGCTGCAGTCCGGTAGCCCCCCCCCCCCCCCCCTAAATACGCCACTGGTTACTTTATGAATTATATTTAATAAAATAAGCTCTATATAAATTTGTAAATATTAGACTAGCTTATTATGCTATTTATTACGCCATCTTCTAAGTTTTCCTCTTACTCAAATCTATTGGAATATAATGATTACAGAAAATTTCTCGGTTACAGTGTACTACAACAAAAAATCAATACAATAAGAAAAAGCTAGTTTCCTACTGCTCAGTTAGCTGGCGTCATCTCTACATCAGGCAACAAAGTTGCGTATTCCTGCTGTAAATATTCGTTTAAACATCGGACATGATCGGGATATGCTCCCAACCACAATTTAGCATAACTCTAACAAGTGCAATAAGGAAAGAATACAGCGAATACTGATTGATCCGCTTAAAACATGAAATATATTTTTATATTCAGGGACGTGACGTAAGAATAAAAGTTTTCGAGGTCAGCAGGAAGGTAGTCAGCCTATACTGTATTAGTCGGCCAGAAATTCAAATTCTTATCTTTTAAAAAAACAGGCAGTAAAGATTATACACATGTTTTTTTTTCATTATGGGCATATATTTTGTCCAAATGTGGCAGTAATTCTATTGATCGTTTTATATTTCAATTAAATGTTATTTTTAATGGATATTTATATTTTATAATATTTAGTTGGTAGTAGGTTTCTAAGTATTTGGTGATACAGAAATCTATTTTCAACAATATTTATATTTGTTCGATAAGTACGTAGCTATTTTTAAATTTATTTGAATTAAGTCATGGCAATGCATACCGAAATTCTAACCTTACTTAGTTAAATTTCAGAAAAATAATAATGTTATAATATAAGATTATAAACAAACGAACCCACAAATAGTATTAAATAGTAAAAAAAGGATCTATGAAACTTTTAGTGTTTTTATGGTTGTGATAATAATAGTTAATAAATAGTAGGTAAGTAGGTACCTAGCTATTTCTATTAATGCTTAGTCTTAGTCAATGCAATTTTTTGAGGTTTATTTTATTATTGTTTTTAGTGTTACACATTAAAGCTGACATCTATATTAATATTCAAAAAACATTTATTATGATTGTCAGTTTTTAAAATCAATATCAGTTATCGATCTCTATTGATTTTTTTCTTTTTGTTGTACGAAGAACTTTCTCGATATTGATGGTTATTTAAGAGTTACAGTCGAGATTTGAATATTTTGTGTAAAACGTTTAATTTAGATTAAATATTTAAATTCATTTTTTTCGATAACCTAATTGATTTTTCGATTATTAAATTTACCATCATTATTTAATTAAATAACCGTGCAAGTTATTTAGTTACAGCATAAAGCATATTTTAAAATAATAAATCTGGGGCTTAACCTTATATGTTATATTTTTAACTAGATAAGTAAGTATCATATATCTTAGATATTTGAACATAATCAAATTATGCAAAAAAAAATCTGTTTATTGTGTTGGAAAATGTATTTTCAATAAAAACTTTTCAATTATCAGCATCTTAAAAATAAAACGTATTTCGGGTACATATATCAGTGGCGGCTCGCGGTCTTAAAAAATGGTAAAGAGCTAGGTATAGTGCGGGTACTTAAACAAACATTGACTAAAAACCCGTGTAACAAAACGTATCTCTTATCCTCATCTGTCCAACGACTGAATGGAGTTTCCAACAAATTACAAACTATGTCATTAATTGGGTTCATTTTTAAAACACACAACTATGTAGGTACGTACACTACTGAATTAACTGAAAAATAAAAACAAAACTTTTTAATCACACAGTAAATGACGTAAAAACGATATCTATAACCGTAAGTTTCGCGAAGCCCGAAAATAAATACCTTAAGGTTAGGCGAACCAATGCTAAAACAACGGTGAATACGACTGATCCATTTTTAAATTGCCTTTCATCATAATGCAAATTGTTACATGCTGTTTGCGTGACTGACGTCACGTAACCGTAGCAACGGCGAATATATCAAAGCCATGTTGGGCGTTGGGTCTTCACTTGCTTTGAGCTAACGGACACGGTCGGCTGGGGCGCGCCCAACTGCACGAGTATTTATAATAATTGTCCATCGGAGTTAGCCGTGACCCTATTATGCATAGCTACATTCAGATTAAATTAATATTATTAATTCGAACATAATTATTTTTTAAGGGCTAAAATGGTAGCTGTATTGGTACATTAATATTTAATATTGTCGAGAAACTTTCCTTCTGGTTTTATTTTTTTGGTGAGGAGCCCCCTTCACCTACTTTACTTGACGAGCCGCCACTGCTATATAGCGTTTGGTAAGCATCATAGCGACATCTAGTGTTCTCGTTGGACACTTCTTAAGCATACCTGCACTTCTAACAAACTTTCACAATAGGTAAAGTGTTAAGTGGAAATTACCTTTAAACATATTCATCACAATTACAGCGAGGGACTCTTTCTTTTCGAATTAGCCTTTTTACCAACAGCTTAACACGAGTTCCGAACCGCGATTCTTAGTCATGCGACACTCCCCCCCCCCCCCCCGGGCTAACCCTCGGTTTGTTGCGCCATTGCATGACCTACCGTTTGGGGAGTGTGTGCCTTCTTCCGCACCCCACGAGATATCCGATCTTATCCAGCCTGGTTACCGTCGTGAATGAACCTAGTAAAATTCGGACATACTTTTTTTATAGTGCGTATGCCCACTCCGAGGATCAAACTCGGACCGCCACGGTCGAATGTCAGTAACTCACCGCTGAGCCACCGCTGCAGTTTCAACGGAACTGTAACAGTGCTGGACGTTTTTACACATGATGTCCTAGTAACGCTTTGCTTATTTCTATAGGTTTTTTTAAAGTTATGATTTACAAGTCTCTAACAACGACACTACATGCTACATGCTACATCTTTCTGATGAGTTTTGCTATGGACTGTATAACAGTAGACCTTTTCCATTCTCTGTAGCCGTACTACCTATCAGTTTCATTCTTTGTAGCCGTACTACCTACTGATTAGTGGTGGAGAAGTATCGAGAGTTTTTGATCCCATAAAAAAACACTTTTAGAAGAACCTCTGTTCTCGCTAAAAGTGACTTTAAAAAAATGTCTGCCCTTCCACCAAAAGTAACTTCTAAAAAAATTTAAAAAAGAACGGTTGGCTGTCGTCACCGTAATCAGGCCCCAAAATTATTGTTCCTGCCCCTCAAAATCTTTTACAACTCAATAATAAATAGAGGTACGAGATATAATATAATACATACGCGATAGCGATATTTTTTATAACACTATCGATTGTCACGATCAGTAGTTTGTTCTCGATTACCACTACTGATTTATTAAACATCTATATAACTATTACCAAACTATTTAATTCACAACCTCCTACCTGATTTCCCATCTAAATAAAAAAAATTGATGATTGAAGAATTGTTGTTATCACCATTGTAATTAACATCCTCAAAAACGGCAAAGGAAGGCCCATTCCCCGCACTTTGGCCAAACATCATAATTTGACCGCACTATAAATTGATAAATTTTACGACTTGTTTTGTCGTTTTTAATAAACTTTAAGTTAGGAAGTGTTATCAATTTCACCTTTATAACGTTTTTTTAAAATTCATTCTCGCATACTGTTTCTTGGTAATTAATAACCGATTTTTTCTGGCAAATAATAAAGTAGATTCTCCTGGTGATCCCAATGTAAGAAATTTACAGAAGAATAAAGGGAAAAAAGAAGAAGGGTTCAAATTTATAATTTTTTTATGCGAATTGTTTAATTGTATCAATGCCAGTGGCAGGATTTTGACTTATACATTACCAGTAAAAATAAACCCGTAAAATGTGGATAAAATACTCGATAAAGTAATAAAGTTTATCAAAAATATAAGTAATTTTTAGAACGTTTTTGAAAAAGCGTTTTTTTTTTAAATTTTTATTTATCGAGTAGGATAAAAAGGCATTTATGGTAATATGGGGTGAGATGGCCACCGTTTTGCATAGTATGGGCCTGTGAATTTTGTATAACGGTTAGGATTATGATATATTTTTTTTGTAACAGCTTAACTATCATTCCAACAGGTAGGTAAATAAATAGTGTCAAAATACTTTGGAAATCTTTGTTTTATTATTTATAAAAATAAGTTGTATGTGGCCATCTATACCAGTTTAGTGGGGTTAGTTGGCCAATGCAGTAAGGGAAAGAGGGCATTAAGAAACACACTTTTTATAACGACAATATAAAATATTCTACCTTTACATTAATTTTACTTCTTTTTAAACGCAAGTTTACCATAATTTTGACAAGTGTTTAAAAAAGAAGAGCAATTTTCATGAAACCACATCTGCCATATTATGCATTGCAATCAATCCTCTTTCTTTCTAGTGCTGTTGTAGCTTTCTACACATCCTGAACATTCGGTTTCATCATTTTCCGTAAGGGTATCACTTTCCTCTTCATATTAAAGTGTATATTCTTCTCCCTCTCGTCAGAACTTGGCGAAGGTGACAGTTTCCTTCTTCAAACAATTTTTTTTTCTAATTTTTTTTTCCTGGAGCATTCTTTTCTGTTTGTTTCGTTTTCTTTGCGGATCTATCTTTCACAATCGCAATATGTTCAGGAGAAGTTAATATGGTAGCAACAGACTTTGCTCGTTTTTTTGCAGCAACGACTATTCTTTACTTTCCTTTCCAGGGTCTTCCTAGAGATGCGATAAGATTTTTTGAGGTTCCATTCACAGAAAAACCATTTCTGACAGCTTCAATTGCTAGCCTTAGATTTTCTTGAGTATAGTTTCCACGATTTGAGCTCCTTCTCTTACACTTGGTTGGCATTTTTCCGCAGTAAACTTAAAACGACGTCAAACTGTAAAGAAATAGACGCAAAAAATAAATGGCCATCTATCCCGACAATATGGTGGCCATCTCTCCCGAATGCTAGGGAGAAAAGGCTAACATGACAAACAAAATCCACTGCATGCTTTTAACGGTTTTGAGAGGTTAGAATTATAGAATGAATATCGTACTCACCTAATATGTTAAAATCATCAGTAAATTTACTTCCACACATGTACAGTTGTAGGTAGTAAAAACTATTATATAATTTTTCAAGACGCGATAGTGTTTTTTTGTTCTGACTACGCCTAATGTCACTTTGACGTTGCCGAAAACAACTCGCCGTACTTACATATAAAAGTTGGTCGCCGGGGAGGACACGCAGCGCCATCGAACGACGCATTTTTGAGTTTTAGCTATTGGTCATCTCTCCCGGCTAGCCATCTCTCCCGACTTTACCCTATGCAAACTTAATTTTTTTTTATGTGCTGCTTAATTCCAAATTTCTAGACGATTTGAATAATTGTTATTATTGTTGGAATAAATAATTGACGTATATATACCATCCTACCTAATTATTCTATGTATAGACGAATGAGTAATGAATAGCAGAGATCAAGTTTAAAATGTCATTTTAGTACAAATAATTATTATTAACACATATTTTTGCAACAATGTCAAGATATTTTTATGCAGTGACCGTTAACAAGTATTCAGCATAGAACAATTTTTTAAATTTTTTCGAAAATGTTTTTTATAAATTCGAAACAAAATAATACCCATCAAATCCGGTTAAAGTCTTATCAACAACAAGGAAGAGGGAAGGGTCAACATTTCTAAAGTTCTATAAGTGTGTAGATATTACTAAGTACCCTTTTCACCCTCAAAAAATGTTATAAAAAAATTGTTTACTTACTTTAAAGGTTTACCCAAATATCAAATTTTGCTTTCTTTAGATCCAAAATAGAAATTAATCATTTTTTGTGAATAAAGTAGATTGCAGTCATTTAGTAAGTAAATCTTGTTTTCCGTAGACTTTATAGAGATAAGATCAAATGTTGTATCAGAGTAGTCACTCTCAAATATTTTATGACCTTTAAAAATAAAAACATATACACCGTATTCATTAAAAGGGTAATTTAGACCATCGAAATATTTAGATCGTATAGTCTCCCAGTTGTGTTTTCGTCGTTGCATTATTGTGATATGTGTTAATTTGCTTTTTTATAATTAAATCGTTTTATCGGTAAATAATTGTACCGGGATGTGGATGCAAACACATTTTTAGTTATATTCAAGAACATAGTACGTGCTAAAATACTTTTTTCTTTATAATTTTTACGTAAAATCATAAAAAAATATATACAATCCAGTTATTGACTAAGTTTTAAATATTATTGCTGGTTTTAATCATGAGATTCAAAACTGATGAATCTAAAATATTTTATGCAGTGGTGGAACTACCGGTGTTCAATGCACACGGGCCCGGGCTAAAAAGGGGCCCGGGAGCGGAGCCACGAAAACATAAAAATGCAAAACAAAATGTTCTCATAGATTATTTAATATTACGGCCCTGGCAATTATTTTTATAATTACTTCAATATTAAAAGTTATGGTGTTTAGGCTGTTCATTTTTCAATAAGATTAACCGTCACAATACTCTAAGCTAGGAAGTAAGCAAGTTTTAAGTAATTCTATTTTTATTAGTATTTTATTTATTTTATTAATATAACATCTTAAATGGGTTTTGCCTTAGACCTAGACCGAAATACTGTAAAATAGAAAAAAATAATGCTCCCAAGTGAAGAAAAGGTAACTAGAGTGTTAGTCTAGTTATGTTACTGTGATGCGCTTATGTTTGTTTCAAAAATAATTTAAATTTTGTTTACTGTTTAGAAGATCTGATGAAGCTAGTTTCAGGCAAAACATGTAACAAAAATAAACAGACCTAGATATTTGAGGCCGTGACTTTGAGTCTTTTCTCTTACAAAATAGCAAATTAGACCTCTTTGAGTAAAAATGTACGGATTTTTAAATCAGAAATTTTTGTTTTTAGTTTGGCTCTAAATGTTCAGGATCGTAATGAAATGAAAAAGATAATTTAAAAAATGTGTTATTAGATGACAAAACATTAAAATTTAAAAATGTGTACATTGTATTAAATTTTTAAAGCTTAGAAATCCCTAAAACTGTATTTAAAATTCCAGGTCCGTATTTAAAAAATTGACTTGAGGTTGGTAACTAAAGAACAAAACGTCGAACTTGAACACTAATAACGCTATCTTGTAGAACATAAAAAACGGCCATGAAAAAGTGATTTTTATTTTCTTATACCAAGTTAAAAATAAAAGTGCAAAAATTAAAAACCAGAAAGGGAAACTTCGTTTTTTTTCGGATATATCTGAAAGCATTCGGAATGATTACAATTTATTTTCACCAAATTATTAAGCCCCAAAATACGAAACTTTGCCATAGTTTAACCATTTTCGTATCTCTTACCGTTTTCGAGATCCCCTTTGTACGCACACGAATTTTAACACCATATAAGTTATTATTCTTATCACACATTGTTTTTGATTTGTACTTGCAGATATTCTTCTATGTTCAGGAACATAACTATTAACTTCTTATTAGCATAACAATAATTATTGGTTTTTTGTGTACCTACTCAAAATTCATAAATTAATATGCTAATCAATAATAATACTCCGTAACCGGCAAAGTTTTCGCGCACGGGCCAGTGGCTACGTTGTTCCGCCACTGATTTTATGTTCCATTTGTATTTTTTAGTGTTCTAAGATTATCAAAGCCATTGCAATAGTCATTTGTGTTTTGATACAAAGTGCTGCAATGTTTAGGTCTGCTTTGTAAACATTTTATGCTTTATGAGGATATGATTAATCTAATAATCGTAAGCCATTGCTTATTTTAGTTTATTTTCTATGTTTAAAGTGTACTTTTAAGTTGACCAATGCATTTATAGAGTTATACTTTTTAAGAATTTGATTTAATATATATTTCTGTTGATGTAAGATACATTCGCTTAAGAGAAATTTATCTTTAAATCTTTATTATTGGTTGAGACGGCGTGATTGGGTTACCATTTTAAACAAAATGAGTTTATAATTACTGTCCTTATAATTCAAGAATAAGATTAATTTTCAAAAATCTGCACTTTTCTTATCAACTATAACTAAAACATAGTTTAGATCAAATACTTTTCTCATTAAGCTGTGATGCCAATAAAAATCTAATAAAGTGTTTTAGTTTTCTATACAGGATAATCGAAATAGAGTGCTTATTGATTAGTTATTACGTAGAAAAAAAATAAGTTGAATTAGCAGACTACTATACAGATAAAGGATTTTTGACTCCCTTTTTAATGAGAAAATAAACAATTAGGTAAAGTTTTTGAGTTGAGGTATTTTTGGTAAATTAAATGCCATGGTGACATTTATAATTTCTTGCCCTTTAGTCCAGACCTTTTTTGTAAAAAAATAATAAAGAAAAGAAGCACACGGCATTACGGAATAGTGCTGCAAACCAGTGGGCGACTGCAGCGCGATCTAGATCTGAATCCACAAAGCGTGGAGATGTATCGAGAAGCGAAAAAATGTTTCCTATACTGGTGAAGTGGCCGTTCCGTGCTTGATTGATTTAGATTTATTTATATTTCTACGTTTTCACGTTAGATGGCTATCTTTTGCATTGAGTTGATTCCTTCTGATGGCGTTACTGGGTTTTCATCGCGTTTTTATTTCTTAAAAACGCCTTGAAAGAACAGGCTCGCTGTACTGGGGGTCGTCGCTTACGGGTTATGACTTTCTGATGAGTTCTAACAAGAACGAAACAGCCTGACATTGTCTACCTGTGCCCCAGGGATTCCATTACCTTTGGCGTCCCTGTGTGCTTTAATGCAAAAGATAGACGCACTACTCTATCCGCTTGCCGCTAAGCTTCTTTTCTTTATATATTTTAACGGATACTAAATTCCACTATTTTATTTGTAAAAAATAATGTTTCTACTGAACCACCATTTTGGTGATTGAATAAAACAGCCATATGCAACTTAAAAATGTCAATTATGAACAATAATTGAAAGAGTCTATAAAAATTGGACAGGTTTATTCCTTATAGCTAGAAAATGGGAGGTTGATTTTTTTTCTTTTAAATCGTTCCAATCAGAGTAAACATTCTCCTGCTTTGCTAATTTATCTGATTCTATATCTTTAATAATCGACTAATTGGAGTACACATTATTTAAGAAATCCGATATTAAGTCAAGAATAAATACTCTTGGCTCAAGAACAAATCCTTTCGGGTCAAGAACAACCATTTTTGGATCAAAGTAGAATGACTTTCAACGTAGAGAAACATTATTTATTTCAGAGATATTTTTTATAGGAAATTTATGAAAAGGAAATTACGGTTTTGGACCAAGAGTTATCGCATCTGGATCTATTTAAAAGCGCGAAGCTTTTGGATTAAAGGCATATGCATTTCTCTTAAAAAATTAGTTTTTTTAGTGTACCAGTGTGATGGTGCATGCATAGGCCAAGGTTACTGCCTGTACCAACGGTTAAAAAAATTGTTTTACTCGCATCTACTATTTATTAATCGGTAAAAAATAATGTCCTGGGTTAACTAAGAGGGTAAGAGGGATCGTTCCACCATTTCTCTCCTAGGATCGCCACCGCCAATCTGATACATTATATACAAATTGCAGTATGACCATTATTTCAAAACCTCCTGAAAAATACAATATGAATGCTTGAAAAAATAAATGGCTGATACATCATGACTACTTATTGTCATGTCAAAGGAAGAGTTCGTTTGTGCCTAACAATAATAATTTAGGATTATGAAGTAAAGAACTTAAAGTTAAATCAAGCTTAATATGTTTCTTAAAAGTGTAAGTTTCTATGCTACCATAATATTATTAAAATAATTTAACAACTTTGTTAATAAATAATTTTGCAAATAAATAATAATGGCTGAATTTTTTAAGAGGGCTTAATAATTTGGTAAAAGAAAATTGTAAATAAGACAAAGCCGAATGCTTTCAGAGATAATATCCGAAAAAAACCGGAAATTTTTAATTTTGGGTTTTAATTTTTTGCGCCTTTTTTTTGACTTGGGAAAAAACAAAAAACACATTATCATAGCCGTCTTTTATGTTCTACATGATGATAATATTAGTTTTCAAATTTAAAGTGTTGTTCTCTAAACACCAACCTCATATCAATTTTTATGAATACGGACCTGGAATTTTAAATACAGTTTTAGTGACTTCTAAGCTTAAGATATTTTATACAATTTAAATTTTTTTGAAATTTTAACGTTTTGTTATCGAATTACATATTTTTTCGAGTTATCTTTTTATGTCATTACGGTCCTGAGCATTTAAACCCAAACCAAAAAAAAAAGATTTGTGATTTGGAGAATCCGTTCAATTTTACAGAGGCCTGATATTTGATAATTTGTAAGACCTAAAGCCTCGGCCTCAAATATTTTTCTGTGTGTTAAATTCTTGTCACATGTTTCACCAGAAACTGACATTATCAGCCATATAAACAGTAAAAAAAAATTAAATTGTTTTTTAAACAAACATAAGCCCATTACATAAAACTAGACTAACACTCCAGTTACCTTTTCTTTACGCGGAAGCATTATTTTTTTTTGTTTTACAGTATTTCGGTCTAGGTCTAAAGCAAAAACTATAAATACTTTTCATCCCTTAGAAACTTACTTACGTCCTAGAGTATTTTGTATTGGTAAATCTTATTGAAATTATAAACGGCCCAAACACCATAACTTCCTGTAATGTAATGTATTTTTAATATTTAAGTTATCCTAAAAATAAATCCAAAAAAACCATCTTGTAGACCATAAAGAATGGCTATGAGAAACTGAAAAAATGAAGGCGCAAAAAATTAAAAACCAAAACTAAGAATTTTGTTTTTTTTTTATGATATTTCCGAAAGTATTCGGAATATTTATAATTTCCTTTCACTAAATCATTAATCCCCAAAATACTCAATTTATGATGTACCCCAAGGGAGCGTAATATCGCTTTTGCTCTTAGCACTTTTCATAAATGATCTTGAAAAATATCTGAAATCGAAAGGTATTCCTGCCAAACTAATTTTATATGCGGATGATGCAACTGTGATTATATCTGCTGGCACATTGGATCAACTGATTGCAATTGCTAAGCATATTTTGATTAGATTTTCATTATGGTGTGAGAAAAATTACTTAATTATTAACGTAAACAAAACTTACTATATGGTTTTCTCTAAAAAGAGGCAGGTTCCTGATTTAAATCTAAAACTAAACGAGAATTCTATTCAGAGAGCAATGCAAATTTCTTGGCCTTTATATAGACTCACAGTTAAAGTGGACAGCTCATGTTGATTTTGTTGCTAGTAAACTTAACTCGGCATATTTTGCTATAGTCAACTTAAAAAATTGTATGGATAACAAACAATTACTTAATATATACTATGCGTTAGCCTATAGTCACCTAAGTTATCTAATACTTTCCTGGGACCAATCAACAGAACTACAAAGATTATTTATTTTGCAAAAAAGAATAATTCGTAAAATTTACTCTTTAAGCCCACTTGAATCTTGCAAAGAAACATATCGGCGATATAAAATTCTTACGCTGCCTAATATTTTAATTATCAGTGCAGTAATGTTTGTACAAAAACACTCTTCCAAATTTCCCGATACTTCAACAATTCATGATCGTGATACTAGAAACTCAAATAAAATTTACATTTCTGGCTACAAAACATCCTCTTATCGGAAAAGTCCATTTTGTTTTTGCAGCTCTCTTCATAATGCACTCCCGGAAACTGTCAGAAACATTACTCCATACAGAAAGTTCAAGATCAAAGTAAAGTGCTACCTTCTTGACAAAATTTTTTATGATATACGAGAATACCATGATATTATCATATGAAAATTAAACTTACTGAAAATAACTTTTCTTTTTCTTAGTTTGACAATGTCATTATTTACTTTGTAAATGTATATGGCAATAAATGAATAAATAAATAAATTTTCCTCAATTTAACGATCTTCGTATCCCTTACCGTTTTCGAGATCCCCTTGTACGCACACGAATTTGTAGCACCCTGTATAGTTTTATTATATTCAGACTTGTTATTTTTAAGTAGCGGCAAAAAGTTATTTCTCTAAATCTATACTTACGTCAACAAACATATATAGTATTAGGAATAAAATCATATGATTTTTGTATGACAGGCGATTACAAATTTCAACATCTGAAAAGCCAAAGGATTCGGAAAGCACAATCGATCTCCCTCAATGCAATATACGTATTTTTCCAAGTCACCAACCACATATAATCTAGTAAGAGAAATATAAGAAAATCCCATCACCGCGGCAGGAAACATGTCCAAAAGACAACAGGCGGAAATAGGATATACTTCCGGAGGGGAATTGTCAGACGAAGAAACGCAGTTACCTATGACATCCGTTATTATAAAAGTTAAACCCGATATCCATGAAAAAGCCTTGAAATGGTTAATTGGCAAAATACAGGGTAAGAGGAGTGATGGTGGAGCTGAACTTATAGTCATGATGCAACCAAAGACTGATCCCAGTGAAGTAAGTCCATTAGTTCGTAAATTAATTTTTAATTTCCCGTGAAAATTAACCATTGTTTGAGAAAAGTTTATTTCTCCATCTTACCAACTAAAACGTAGCTAAAGAATTTATACAGCGTTTACACACTGCATTACCAGTGGCGCTATTTGAGGTTTGGTTTTGAAGAAGGGGAGGATTTAAATTGTCCAGATCTTAAAAATCGTTGTGTTGCACTTTTTAAAAAATACAAGGGGGCAAAAGCCCCCCCCCCCCCAAATGGCGCCACTGTGCACTATATCTCAGTCGAATTACCATAAACCATACCATATTTTATTCATAAAAAAGCTATTATGTGTACAGGTGGCCAAATAAGTATGGACACCGGTCATATCTCAGAAATCATGTTACATCGTTTTGAAAAAATAAAATCATTACAAGTCAACCAAGAGAAATCGCAGGAATTTTTTTTAAGTTCCTAAGTTTACCATAAGAGGGAGTTTACTTTATGACCAAGAAGATTACTATCTATTAATAATATGTCAAATAAAGTTGTCGCAAAAAAATTCACTGTTTTATTCTTTGGAATATACAGTGTAACTTTGCTTTACATTAATACATTTTGATTTAACTCGAAAAATAAACTGAGGGAAGAAAGGAAACATCTTTTAAAGAAATACTTATAACTTCGGTTTGTCTTAACCAAATAGAATGAACTTGGGTTCTTTCAAAAGAGGTTACTCCTCCTTCCTTCAGTTAATATTTTGAGTTAGATTAAAATGTATTAGGGCAAAGTTATACCTTATATTCCAAAGAATTAAACTCTGCATTTTTATAACTTTATTTGGAATATTATCGATAAAAATATCCTATAATCTTCTTACTCATAGGTTGAACTCCCTCTAGTGATAAAATTTGAAACTTAAAAGCAATTTCCAGCGTTTTCTCTTTGTCGATTTTGTAATGATATTTTTTTTGTTTTCAAAATGTTGTCAAACTTGGAAAATAATAATTTTTTTTTGTCATAACCTTTTATTTTTTAGGAATATACATTTCATATAGCAGCATCAAAAATAAAATTATTGGAAACAGCCGAAGAAATTGATTTAATTAAAGAAGATATACATGGTAATTTACGAGAGTTTAGTGTGGCTCAACTTGATGAGTTTCTTTCAGAAAATAAGGGCATTGATGATCTGCTAACTCATTTAGATAGACAAACTATTGTAATACATGAATTAGAAAACATCAGGGCCTTGGATTGGGAAAAATTTATACCAGGTAATATTTTAAACAGGTGCTACGATTTGAGTAGTAAGCAGTGCGTTAATCTAAATGAAATTACTACTGCGGTTTAAAAGCAGGATTGATTCTCCTCATATTTTAAGGGTAAATTCAAATTTTTGCTTGAAAATTTAAATTTTTTAAAAAAATTTTGTAATTTTATTGTTTTGTTTTTTTGTGTGAGATTTTTTGAAAGACTTATTTTGAATCAGACTAATGTCGTTTTAAAATTTAATTATTGAGTAAACGGATATTATAACAAAAACATATTTTTTTCCAAATATTTTAAATTTGTCTCGCACAAAATTTCGATTTTCTTTACAAAAACTATTTATTAGATTAATGTTGGGTTGTACTAAAAATTTTAACCAGACTTATCTAACCAAAAAGTTTGAAAATGACATTGGCAGGCACTTTTTACTCACAGTTAAAGTTACCTTATTAGTAAATTAAAAATTAAGGTAATCGAGCCACTTTAATCGTGGAAAAAGTATTTCTATATGTATACAGGGTGATTCCTAAGTTGATACTTCTTTTTTAGCTGTGTATAGAAGGCATTTAAATAAACAACTTTTTTAAATACCTTTTTTCAAAAAACTTAAAAATAGGCGAGATAGAGAAGTAAAAAATCTAAGTGCGGGCCTGGCATCAAAACATACCCCGCTATAGTTTCTGTTGTTTTTCTTATCTCTTATTAGTATTAGTCATACAGGTAGTGTTGAACAATCCGGTGCGGTGTGTTTTTCTGAAGCAAGTTAATTTTAAATTATTGATACGTGAAAATGGTAAAATTTGAAAACAATGAATTAATAAATAAGGTAGTAATTTACTGTGAGTGTGGCACACCCAGAAGTTTTCTTAAAGTTATTCAACGGGCAAGTTAGGCAGAACCGTATTTGATTCGCAAATTAAAATGAAGTATCAACTTAGAAATCACCCTGAATATGTCACCGTCAAACTTGCTGATTAGATTTTTTTTAATGTTTGTGCAATCCGACAAAATCTCGTATGTATCTAATTAAATAAAAAAATATATTTTAAAACTTTACCGTGAAACTTATGACCGCCGTCGTTCGGGGGTCATATTAAAAAGATATTTTTAATTACTCTGAAATAAAAAGTCAGAACTCTGAGATAAAAAGTCAAAATTCTAAAATAAAAAGACAAAATTCTGAGAAAAAAAAGTGATAATTCTGGGATAAAGTCCGAACTATGTTATAAGAAATCCGAATTCTTGGATAAAAAGTCATAATTCTGAGATAAACAGTCAGAATTCTTAAATAAATAAGGTAGTAAATAATATTCGCTAAACGGTTCTAAATTTTAAACCGAACTAAATTGATAGATTTGGGTTTAAAACTACAAGTGTCAGAGTAAGTCAACTAGGTTTTGTATTGTGAACATTTTTTTTAAAAGTGTTCTTTAAATTAATGAAGAAAAAAGTATTTTAATACGTGCTATGTTTCTTACTAAAACTAAAATTATATTAGTAATAACATCCCGGTTAAATTATTTATCGGTAAAACGATTTAATTACAAAAATATCAAATCAATACAAAGGCGCAATGGCATATTAAAATAATGCTACGGTGAAAACCCAACTTGCCAACTATAAGCTCTAAATCAGTGGTTCCCAAACTTTTTTCTATGGCGCCCCCTTTTGGGAATCAAAAAATGGTCGCGCCTCCCTCCCCTACATTATACAGATACAAGTTAAAAATTTGTATTAATTTTGCAGTTTTTCAGAGCTCTCGCGCCCCCCCCTAATGCTGCTTTGCGCTCCACCAGGGAGGCGCGCCCCCCAGTTTGGGAACCACTGCCCTAAATAATTCGCTGGTCTAAATTTAAACCCCTTTAGTGAACACGGGGGATCGTATTTATATACCATGGTGCATGGTGGTGGGAAACATAGAAAATCTCATGCAAGTTTTGAGATTGTACAAATATTTGCTCCCCTGTTGACTTTAGAGCGGGTTTGTATTGATATTTTTTTGGGTCTCTGTGGGATGTTGGTGGTGATGGAAAATTATCAACATAAAATGAATCTCTTATGATAACATAACCTTCCTAATTTCAGTATGATAAATATTGTTTGTTATTGCAGGATATTCCGCTTTTGCCCTATATGAAAGTCAAGCAATAATACCTTTTGCTCAAAATCGGGAACTAATAAGCAAAGTGTATCCTTTGCATGACGAGGAGGAACTTAAAAAACTGGCTGGTAGTTGGTATATGCCCAGGTTCATAAAACAACCCATAGGTAAGATCCAAAAAAAAATATTATATAAATTATTGTATACACCACATTCGTAACTAGACTATAATGCCCATCAGGCGAAAATTATCCCTCGGGCTAGTTGCTTTCGTCTTCTGGGCATTATAGTCTACTTAACGCCCTTGGTACATAAAAAGCTATTATCGCATTACGTGAAAATATTTGTATAGTATGCATTTTTATAGAAAATGGAGTTTTTAGTGATAAAAATTAATATTAGGTAATTTAAGCGAAAAAGAAATTAATTAATAAACATAAGTTAAAATAATAATTTTTCATAAACTGTTGCCAAGAATTGTAAGAATTAGTGATAAACGACCAAACGGAAATCAGAGAGAACAAATATTTAAGCGCGGTTTTACAAGTGTACACAGCAGTGGCGTGCAATACTGTTTTAACCAGGATAGGCAAAAATTTGATTTAAGACAAAAACTTACTTTCCGTAGCAGTCATGCATCTAAATTTCAAATTTTATCACAAAATGTCTTGTTTTTGAGTTTGTAGAAACACTGTGACAGAAGAAGAATAAAATGACAATAGGTATTTGTAAATTAGTTCAACACGGCGGTGTGTACGTAAAAATTCTTTTAAAACATCGTCATAAAAATTGGTTTGGCGTTTTAAATCTTGCAAAAGGTCGCTCTCCAGAGAGAATATTGTTAATAAAGCGTGTCTCTCCCTGTGTGTTTCGTAAATAGGCATGGATTCTTTTAATACAGAAAAGGATTGTTCTACAGACGCGCTGCTAGCTGGAATAGTAACATTTAACGCCACCATATTTATTTTTTTCCCGAAACCGGAAGGCGCAAAGTCTAGGAAAAGACCGAAAACACTAATTATAAATTAAAAATCTATCATCCACCTAATTGAACCATGAACCAATGTTGCCAAAAACGAAGTCAATTATTATGTGAAATATGATGATAAGCTTACTGATTATTAAATATTATTTTAATTGTCACAAAAGTGGTTCCTATTTTACGATACATTATCCATTATCCCTTTAAAAATATCCTAAAATTAAACTAATTAATAATAAAACTTATAGAGGCGTGTTTCATATTTTATGTTAAGAAAGCGAAATTTTCCAAACTACGGTAAAACTTGAAGATTGGCAGTATTGGCACCAATGCATCTATCAAGCGCGTGCTTTCTTGGCGAAGTGGAACGTTGATGCGACGCGCGACAGATTAATTTATTACACATCTGTTTCTATCATACTGCCTACCGGCTCTCTCGCTTGCTTCCACTCGTACAAAAGCACTGCTTTTGCTTTTACATAAGAGGCCATTGTATAGGAAGATCGTTGCTTTAAAAAGTTTCCTACGGATTGCTTATACAGGGTTCTAGTTTACGATATATTAAGCAAAGAATGCGTTCGTGGAAATGATATAGGATTCATTTTTTGTTCTTATATTATTATTTATTATATTAATGTAGAGATAAATTGCCAAAGTTGGATTACACGGATAAAAACTAAAATACAAAAAAAATTCTGTCTGTTTGTTTTATTGTTCCCAGGGTAGGCAATGCTTTTTTGCCTATATTGTATGCACGCCACTGGTACACAGCCATTACAAACCTATTTTATTTAATGTTACGCACTGGTTTATAGGTAACTCCTTGACCAATTTTTAAGTTGATTGAGATATTACTATAATACATTTCGGTATAAATTATTATATTATATTATAAACACAGAAACACATATTTTCCCTTTAAATTGTTTTCCGAAATCAGTATCGTAGGTATGGCTACGCCTTGATACACTTTTAATCAAAAAATAAAACTCATTAATATAAATGCATTTAGTCGGATCTGGTCTTAACGTGCGGGTCATACGATTCAAGAAAGACATACTCTCAGTTTTTGTTTTCTTTACTTGCGTTTAATTTTACCCTCTAAATAAAATACGTAAGATAAATGAGACAGACTTATTCCATTTTGGCATGAAAAAAAGAATATTATATGTATTTACTTTCCAGCGATTCTAAAAAAGCTTATAATAGCATCAGCTACGTTTTATTTTAAATATGCCAGTTTTGTGACTTTGACAGTTTGTGACAAAATGAAACAATTTTCTGGGTTTTTGCATCCCCAATCAAAAAAAATGGTACTTAAGCTGATAAACTATTTCGAAAATGAAAGAAAAAGTGGAAATTCGCCAACCAATATTCAGGAAACAGTAGCCAAAGCACGGGGAATTAGTTGAAGGACTGTGCAGAAAATTGTGCATGAAACAAAACATAACATAATACCCAAGAATACTGAAAAGTGTAAACGAAGAAAGCCAAAGACTGAGGATGTAAGCGAAAATATTAAAATTGGAGTTTGAAATGTGATTTACGATTTATACAAATCAAAAATCAATGCAAATCTTCCAGTTTTACAAAAAACATTAAAAATTCGGGGTGTTTTGGAAATTGGACTTGAAGCGTTATCAAAATTATTAAAAAATTTAGGTTTTCGCTATAAAAAAGACTGTAACCGAAGATTTTTATGTGAGCAGCCACAGATAGTGAGTCAGCGTGTTCAGTTTTTAAAAAAATATACGGACAATTACAAATCGAAATTTAGAAAAGTGGTATTTTTAGACGAAACGTGGATATTTTCGAATGGAGGTGGTTCAAAATCTTGGCAAGATGAGTCTGTAAAAAGTGTTAAAAGGAAAAAGGGGTGCGGTACGGGAAAGCGTTTTATTATTTTGCATGCCGGTTCTGCAACCAAATTTGGATGCTCCGTCTTTAATTGTATTAGATAATGCATCATATCATTCAAGAATTTTAAATAAACAGCCTACTTTATCTTGGAGGAAAAGTGATATTTATGAGTGGCTGGAAAAACACAACCAAAATCCTTTACCAAATATGCTTAAATTGGAACTCCTATCAATAGCAAAGTATCTTTAAAAACCTAAAATATACGCGGTAGATGAAATACTGCGTGAATATGGTTATGAGGTTCTACGACTGCCACCATATCATTGCCAGTTTAACGCAATAGAATTAATATGGGCTGGTGCAAAGTCTTATTATGAAAAACATGTAGGTGATGGTCTTAAATCCGACCAAGTACAAATAGTTTGGCAAGATTCGTTAGATCATATTTAGCGCAGTAAATCTGGAGTTCGAGGTGGAACAAATTAGTGACCAACTGTTCTCAGCGGGAATGTTTAGATAATGATCTCCTATTTAACCTCTCAAAAGTCCCATTCGGTCCTAGTGGGGGAAGTTTGAAAAAAATCGCCGCCATCTTGGATTTTTTGTATTTTTTCAAATATCTCTATGTGTATAACTTTTTTCAAAAAAACCAAATATATATTTTTTGTAGAAAATTATATTTCAAACATTTTACCTTATATCATTTTTTCTCTAAAGTAAATAGTGACAGAGATAGAGCTATTTTTAGTATTTTTTGTTGCACATTTTACAGAATTTCCACTTTTAATATACAAATATGAACTATAATATTCATTTTAACTGTATAATGTGAATATAGGGAATATAAGTATAAATTTAAGTCTTAAATCTGTATAAATACTATTAAAAAAACTCTTGTATGACGTCATCACCAGCGTCATTCTCCTCCGCCAAAAAACAAAAGTTTGTGCAACTTATTCCATAACACTGACCACACTTAGAAGAACATTTGAGGCCCAGTTTTCTACAGAAACAGTTTTTGGAGCATTGACTTTCTTTACAATTGCAAAAAATCAATTTCACTAGGTCAGGAGGAGCTACATCTTTTGTGGATTGTATAGGTATTAGGTTACCTCTCTGCTCCTTTTTCCACCCATATTGTAAAGGGTCTAACTTATTACCAATTCATTCTTGAATCTAAAAACCACAACTTATCATACCTTCTTACAAAAAAAAATGTATCTTTACAATTACCTGAAAGTATGTCCTGAGTAGATGTTGTTGGGCAGAGTCTTCAGTTGGGGGCAAAGTAGCTAAATTAAACGTAGACTTAAGGCCTTGTCTTGATGCTATTCTATTATATAGAGTGTATCTCAGATGATTAATATCTTTGATGTGGCTTGGACAGTTATACAGCTTTAGAAGGAAATTTAATCCTGACTGAAAGAAGTCATTTTTGTCAGCATTATTGTCTAAAAATATGTCAAGGTATCACACTATTTATGGATGTTACTTTAGAGGTATATGGGGTAAAACGGACCATGCTTATAATTATTATTAATTGTAGACATTTTTAACTAATTTTCGTTGGGTAAAGGTGTACATAGATATTATATTATTTATTTTAATATTAGGCAGATGTTAAAATATATATAGTTCCTATTTTGTTCAAAATAATATTAATAGTGAAAATTCCGTAAAACATACACGGAAAAATAGCTCTATCTCTGTTACTATTTACTTTAGAGAAAAAATGATATAAGGTAAAATGTTTGAAATGTAATTTTCTACAAAAAATATATCCTTAGTTTTTTTGAAAAAAAGTATACAAATAGAGATATTTGAAAAAATACAAAAAATCCAAGATGGCGGCGATTTTTTTCAAACTTCCCCCACTAGGACCGAATGGGACTTTTGAGAGGTTAAATAGGAGATCATTGTCTAAACATTCTCGCTGAGAACAGTTGGTTACTAATTTGTTCCACCCTGATGTATAATATTCAGCTACGTTTATCATACTAATTACACAAGAGTACTGGAAGAAATCGGTGGAACATACAGAAATAATAATAAGGGATTGGTGGGATCGAGAGCAAGTACTAGATGTCGAAGTAGCGCCAATGATAATTGCTCCATTCGAAGACGACTCAGATTTTATAATTGACGATGAGAGTTTTTAGGCTATAATTATAAACGGTGTTTTTCGTTTACATTTTTTAGTATTCTTGGGTATTATATTATGCTTTTTTTCATGCACATTATTCTGCATAGTCCTTAAACTAATTCCCAGTGTTTTCATTACGGTTTCCTGCATATTGGTTTGCGAATTTCCACTTTTTCTTTCATTATCGTATCGAAATAGTTTATCAGACTAAATGCCATTGTATTTTTAGGTTTTAGTAGTAAAATTGTTAAAATAAATTGCACTGTTTATTATTGTCGTTTTTAATTCAAGGGTACAGTAGGTATACATAATATACAAGTTGAGTAGGTACCATAAAAAAATTAAATTAAATAAATCTTGAATAATGAGTTATATATTGACCATAGAAAGTTGTTTGATAGTAAATTACCCTTTAATTGTGATAAATCTGCGCATAAAAAATATTTACTCATATTTAAATCGCGATTTACCCCTGGAGTTAAAAAAGGAAATCTAATGGCAATAAAGTGCAACGTATTTTCAAGATATCATTTTTTTGATATTAAAAACCATTTTCCACAGCATTTCCATAAAATATGGCGACACTAATGCCTAAAAGAGAATATTTTGAGTATGCAAAACCATTTTCAGCTCTATTTACCACAAATTCCCAGTATTTACCGGTCCGAAAACCTCGCAACATTTATTTTAAACGTAGATTTAAGAGTATTACTTTTCCCATTTAAGCGGTTATTGTTAGTCCGGTAGAGGACGGCGTAATCCTGAGGTGTTATCATTTGTGCGTCGCGGTTTATTTAACCCTAAAAAGCAATATGTTTATGGAAGGAAATAAAAAGGAACTTAAAGTCTCTCACTGTTATATTAATAAAAAGCTTATTTTAAGATAAAAATTATCTTCATGTTTCGAATGCAGAAGCATTCATCTTCAGGAGAATAAATGAAATTCACAAGAAAAGGGTAGATAGAGATCATATCGCGATAGAAAACGGCGTTTCGACAGTTGAAAGCCACAGATGACATTCACAGCTGATTCTAGTTTCGCCGAAAAGTTACTAGATTTAGTGTGGACCGTAACAAGTTCACATGTCAGTTCGTGTCCTATTATTTTCGTTGTTTTTTGGTGTTTTTTAGTATTTTTGTGGCTGTTTTATATAGTGTATATAGAGTTTTCTGATTGATAGTTATAGTCATAACTAAAATAAAGCATAGTGATTGTTTTGTATACCAATATTTTAACCATATATACCATGTTTTACGTATTCTACCTAGCTGGTGCAGTATTACCGGCATTTATTACATTCTTTAATATTCACGAGCAAAGGAGAGTAGTGTGTCGATAAGTTAAATTTTATAAAAGCTTTGTCGATAATATTTATGTTACTAGTACATTACTTTATTGTAAGTAATTCCTATCACAATATCTAGGTAGTATTCAGTGGATACCTAATAGGTTCTTGACTTTTGTTCCAATTTGGATAACATCTCCAAAAGTTTCTTGACAACTTTAGTTAAGAACGATGATTTAAATAGAAAAATTTGTAAAGTCTTCTTTGATAAATTAAAATGGGAGATAAGGAACTTAATATTTAAATATTTTTTTTTTTGTTAATGGAACATAAAAATAGTCCGGTCCTGTCTTTTGAGCCAACGTCTAAACGTAAAATAGACCAGACGTCAACAGGGTGCCATAAATGACAAGTGACTTGGCGTTTTCTTAAAAAAATTTGACTTTATCATCCTAACGAGCTTTGAGATTAAAATATTAAATGAAATAAAGGTTCCGACGGTAGAATAGGGAGAATCATTACCAAAATACACGTCACACCGTAAAACGAGAAATTACAGTAAGGTTTGTAGCTTTGGGTACTATCAGAATTTAAGTGCAGAATAAAAGGTGTGGGGAAGAGAATTGCTAAGAAAAATGGAGAGTAGTCTGGTTAGAAATTTAATAATTCATTTTGAAAGATAGGTACTATGGGCTCGGCATAATAAAAACTATGGAAATGAAGTGTATGTAAGTGTGAGAAAGATAGATGTTAAAAAAAAATTATAAGGAATAAATTGATAGGACGGCCATACTAGAATAAAACAGAACATGACCCCTAGATGGTAGCATCCAAAAAAGTTTTTTTTTTAAACGTGGTGGCGTTTTCCAGGCCTTTCTTAAAAGTTAGCCCCCAAAAAGTTTAATTTCAATAAGAAAATGCTAAATAAAACCACCAAAATCTATATTTTTTCTACTTATACTCTTAATCCACAGAGGTACCCCTATGGATGCTACCATCTAGAGATCATGTTCTGCTTTATCCTAGTATGGCCAGGCCATCCCATCAAGTTAGTTTGTATAAAAATATTTTTTATCATTTATCTTCCTCACACTTACATACACTTGTTTTTCATAGTATCTATTTATTATGCAGCGCACATAGTATATTTCAAAATGAATTATAAAATTTGTACTCAGATTAGTCTCCATTTTTCTTAACAATTCTTTTTCTCAAACCTGGTTGTTAAACCTTTTATTTTGGACTTAAATTCTGATAGTGCCCAACTACACTTACATACACTTCATTTCCATAGTTTTTATTATGCCGAGCCCATAGTACCTATCTTTCAAAATGAATTATTAAATTTCTAACCAGACTACTCTCCATTTTTCTTAACAATTCTCTTCCCCACACCTTTTATTCTGCATTCTGCAATTCTGATAGTACCGAAAGCTACAAACCTTACTGTAATTTCCCTTTTTACGATATGACGTATATTTTGGTATTGATGCTCTCTATTCTACACTGTCAACCTTTATTTCATCTAATATTTTAATGATAAAACTCAGCTAAGATGATATTTACCCTTTTCTTCTACAATGATTTTAAAATCGAAAATTAAGCTCACCGGGTCACTTTGATTGACCAAAAGGTGTTTCGTATCAGGGTTGAAAAAAACTTTTTTTTTTTATTTTCAAACAAAATTTATGTTATTTACTGTTCAAAACATGTTTTCAACTCAACCATAGAAACATGTTTGAAAAAAAAAACACAAGTTGAACGTTTATTTTTGAATAGAATATCTATTTTACCAATATTTGTCCATCAAAGCAGAATTATCAGATTCTACTATGATTCAACATGTTGTATTGAAAAATAGACTACTTGTATAAAAATTAAATTTGAAAAGTAATGGTTTTAAGCGTAAGCTAATACCTATCATTAATAGACTCACAGTTCACAAAGAAATGTTTGTGATTATGTATCTTCTAAAAAAATTGGTTTTTGAATAGCATTTAGGATCGCTTTGTGATCTGCTAAAAATACTTTTTCGTAATGTGTGCATTTGTTGAATTTTTCTTTAAAAATGAGAAATTTTATTTTTAAAGGTTGCAGCACTACCACAGTAATGAATATTAAATTTTACCGTACAGTTAACTGGAGTAGCTAACTTTTCTCGCCACTTTAGTGTTAAGGAAATAGCAAATATCCATGTGGGAGTAGACTTTAATTTTGATCTTACCGTATAGAACAAAAAACAATAAAAATATCTAGGGGATCAGTTTTAAAATTTTTAAATCATTTACTAAGCAAATAATTTAAACAAAATAATGTCTCCTAAGAAAATCGAACTTCTTACTTACGTCACAACAACCAAGCAATCGGCAGCGGGGGGCGGCTCTTTAACCGACGCGTTTTTACCTGACTGATGTATCGAGTATTCTTACGTCTAAATTGTTTTTTTTTTATTAAATTTATTTAAAAAAGATGGTATAATCGGTGGTACGATCAGCATACAAAAGAATTGCGCTGTTAAAAGAATTGTACATCTCTTCTCATCTTATGTTTGCAAACGTTTCGCTTTCACGGCGTTATCCTAAATATTTCCAAAAAAGTTTGTGACACCCTTTTTATTATTGAATATATTTTTAATAGGTTTCAATTTAGGATATTTCAGTGGTGAATACGATAAATTTGTTTATAATGAAAAGGCACATTCTTGATGAAATAACGTTGTCTGAGCGTTGGTGGCACAGGGCTGAATACAAGGTAATTTTTTGTCGTTTATTTTTTTTTCAAACACTTTCAAAGTGCCCCTCGTATATAGATTTGTTTCCTTACTGAAACAAAATATTTTCAATCTTGAGGAACTTATCTGGATTTCGTTAACTACTCAACCACTCGTACAGTTTCAGTTATTTCTTTTTGTTAAGGCATCAAAGATCTGAGATATATTCAGCATTGCAAAAGTGACGGCATAAGCTTTTAGGCCGCGACAATTTGATAAAATGCTTACGGGCATCCATACAACTTTTATATGTATTAGATTTATGCTTGAATTGCTGTCATAAATATAACTGGATATAGGATATTTCCCGGGATATTTATTTGAACATAAAATGTGCAGCTACTACTATATCGGGTGTTGCGTCTAAACAGGGCACATGAGATTTCCCATATAAATTTCGAGGTGGTCAAATATTCGCTCCTGTATTGATTTTAAAGAAAACTTTTATTAATAATTTTTACAGAGGTTAGTAAGAGTAAAAAGTCTGCCAGTTTTGAACTTTTTTACATAATGCCGTTTTTAAGAAAAGTATGCCTTTAAACTAATCTTAAATCAGGTTAAAATGAAAATACCGTAATTACCATCATAATTAGGTTTACAATTTTTCAAATAATTTTCCCGTTGAATATTTCTAAACGCCATTCAACAGTAATATACCGATAGAGCAGACGTCTTATCGGTAATACCGCTGTTTTTTATAAGAAATCGATTTTCTGATAATTTTCACGAAATATAATTTTTACTTATAATCTGATAAGATCCCGAGAGCTTTAGCTCGAGGGTCTTATCGTGTATTTTATTGGATAATTTACTGAACCCGAAATAAAAGCCGTTTGTGATAAAGGAAAATAATATGCAAACACATCATTATGATTTACTTTTAAGTTTATAAACGTGCCACAACTAACAATTAATTAAAAATCCAAGATTAAATCAGACGCGTGGAATGTCAAAAATCGAATTCGCTTATTTTCATCACGGTTGCCATGAAAACGCCAAGATTTCTTAAGGTCACGTCAAAGCAAAGCACACTTTTCACAAACATTTCTTTAAAAATGTCAAAATTAAGTTAAGTTTATGCCCTAAAATCACCTCAAATAGTGTTGGTGGTCACTTTTATTTTGTAGGGGTTATAATATTTATTTATTAAACTTGATTTCTTAAAATAAATTACTGTTTGTTTGACAAAAAGCTACTGTGGTCTTACCGAGCTAGTCGTAGGTCTTATCGGGTAAGACCACGTTACCAAGGTGGTTGCTATGAAAATTTGCATTCTGATTGGTTTTATATATGTGAGGTAAATTATCAGTTAAGGAAAGTTACAATAATTATCGGTGCTAGGGCGGAAATAGTTATCAAGTGGTATCTGACTTGTTCTTAGTACATTTTCCTAATCGACCCATCTAGGCAGATAAACAATAAAAAAAAAATTAAACAATTTGAATCTAAAAGCACCGTCCAAAGTAAATGCCGATGCAAAAGTGGAGTTTTGACAAGTATGTCTTCTCGAATTTTGCAACAATTTTAATTTTATTGGAATCTTCGGATGAAGTATGTTTTGCACCAAAAAGTTATTAAAATTGATTACATTTTATGACAAAACGCCTGCACAAGCTCCTCAATTTTGAAAGCTTAGATGCAGAGTTGCTAAGATTTGTAATTTTCTCGCGAAAATTAATTATTTTATATTTTTAACATGTTTACCAAATTACCGTAACGGATAACGTTCAACAGTTCAAACTTGGGGTCCAATATACATTAGCAAACCACAAATTAAGTGCCAATTTTTTTATAATAACATTGTTGTGATAGAATTTCACCATACCAACTGGCCAATGTAAGAAGGAGGTTTTATAATCGTTTGGGATATTGGTGGCGCCTAACGGAGGGTTGATTGAGCATCTCCTTAAACACGAATTAAAGTAATACTTATCGCTGTAAAGATTTTTAATTTTGTTTAAATATTGTTAGAAATTTATCATTCGAATTTTGCGAGGAATTTTGCTTATTTATTGTAAAAATTATTATTTATTAGTGTTGGTTATTTAGTGTAAAAAAATTATTTACTGCCTGTTGATATTTTTTTTTACTGAAAGTTTATTATTAATTATTAAATGGGTAATTTTATTTAAAACCTGTTCCTAACCTTAACATTGGCATAAAACGGGATGGGAAAAAACAACCCAATCTTCCAAATACACTGGGATCCACTCAAACAACCAAAATCAAGGAACATACCACTAAGCTGCCATACAGTGGCATAGAATTTATTAGTACATAGGGGAGAGCGGGTCACAGTGGCCACATTTTTGGTTATTATTTTTTTTTCTCAGCAACGATTGCTTTTAATGATACATATGACATAGGGTAAGAATGAATAGAGTTTTTACTACTTAAAAAAATGTATTAACGGAACAAAATGATATAAAAAATATATATTCTTAATTCTTTGGGAATATGAAAAAAGGCCACTGTTCGGGTTTGTTCGGGTCTGTTCCCCCCACTGGCGGGTAACAGTGGCCACATATATGGGGTACACTGGCCTCTAACTAAAAAATAAATGAAACAACGTTTCAAAAGTGATTATTACAGCACATTATTGCCGCTTAGATCAATGCCAAACCTATAAGTGGTTTGTAATCTGGAGGTACCCCCAGTACTTAAAGGTGGTGGATGAACGTTAACAATATCGTTGATTTTATTAGGTATTCACATAACTTAGCTTCTTCTTCATGAGCAAAAATCTTCCTGCACTCATAATTTGGTTTCATTTTTGGAAACATAGGTTCATCCCAATTATTTATAGTCACTTCCCTGCATTTCTTAATATATCTACGTAATGTGGATAGTGATATTTTGTAACGAGCGGTATCAGATTTTGGTGATAAACCATCGTCTAATACGGATCTAACAGCTGCTTTCATATCGTTTTCGTCAATAAATCCAATTGTGCTTTTGCATTTCTTGTTGCGGAGCATCGTCAAACTTTTATAATCTAAAACCAATAAAACATGTCTATATTGGCAAAGAAAAAACTGTTACACCTAAGAAGAAACTAAATAGGTACAGGGGGCACAGTGGCCACTCCAACAAAGTATACTAAGCAATGGCTACTGTATCCCAACCCAGGCCTGGCCACTGTGTACAAACATAACCCCAAACAAGAAAATCCCCTATAAAATTTTCTTTGCAGTTTTCCCAATCCTCGCTTAAGTAATTTATTAGCTTAAAATCTTTTACATAAAACATAATATACAATATTCATTTAAAATTGGAATGTTACAAAAAAGAACACTCACCTGATTTTTACACGTGCTTCACAATATTAAGCTAGAGCAAATTACAGAACTAAAGTAACGCAAATCCTGTTCTTTGTATAGTTTGGCTACTACCAGCTAGATGTTAGCGTATATAATAAATGTGTTCGGAAATTATTTACAACTGGACACTGTGTCGCGGTGGCCACTGTGACCCGCTCTCACCATACCATCTTTGTTAAAATAAATTTGTCTGATTTACAAAAATAATTCAGTAAATTTACAATTCAGTAACTTTTTATCACTATAGCGTTAGTTAAAAAAAAACTGAAGAGCTACTAAAGATTTCGGTTAATGTGCAGTGGAATTTGCCAGCCAGTTTCCGAAAAAAAGAGATTAGGCATATTATGGCTGTCTGCATTTAAATTTTCGATATTTCTAATTTGGTGCAACATAAAAAATGGAAAAATACATATTCAAAAAAAAGTTTAAAAAATCGTTAGAAAATCATCAACAAAGACTCGCGCTCGGAAACTTACAGGGCAATTTTATCCCCCTTTAAGCGATGTGATCCCTGAATCTATTATTTTAGCTAACATACTGGTAATGGATTTCGTACATCGATTAACTTTTTTAGTAACGGTGCTCGAACACGAATCTATTAAATATGGCGTTAATAATTCGATAAGCTATCCAAAATTCCGAAATAATTGAATTTTGTAGCTGGCACAAAATTCTCATAAACAACCCTCGCACACAGTCGGTTGCCATGTCTGAAAATTTAGCGTGCGAGCATAGCCCGATATTCCAATTAAAATCTTAATTAAATGTTTCACATTTCGGCTGTAATAAAAATTCTGCAGCTTAAATTTAATTAAAAGTTATTTAATTATAATTGTCAGAGATTTTTGAAATCGTTTTTATAAAAATTATTTTCGGCATTTTAATAATTTCGTTAGCGTTGAAGAAATCAGGAAAATGGAGACTTTTTGCGTTCACTTATACCGACTATTTAAATGCAAATTACGCGGCATAGTTAGATTCTAAACAATAACCCAATATATACAGGGTGCTACAAATTCATGTGCGTACAAGGGGATCTTGAAAACGGTAAGAGATACGAAGATGGTTAAATTGAGGCAAAGTTGCGTATTTTGGAGCTTAATAATTTGATGAAAAAAAAATCTAAATATTCCGAATGCTTTCAGAGATATCCGAAAAAAAACGAAATTTCTATTTTTTAATTTTTTGCGCCTTCATTTTTCCCTTCACAAAACAACAAAAAACACTCTTTTACAGCCGTTTTTTAAGTTCTACAAGATGGCGTTATTAGTTTTCAAATTCGACGTTTCGTTCCTTAGATACCAACCTCAAGTCTATTTTTTTAAATACGGACCTGGAATCTTAAATACAGTTTTAGGGACTTCTAAGCTTAAGAAATAATAAATTTATCATTATATAAAGATTTTTAAAATTTTATTGTTTTGTCATCTAATACCAAATTTTTTTAAATTATATTTTTATATCATTACGATCCTGAGCATTTAAAACTAAACTTAAAAAAAATATTTCTGATTTGAAAAATCTATACATTTTTTCTCAAAAAGGCCTGATATTTGATATTTTGTAAGACAAAAGACCCAAAGGCTCGGCCTCAAATATCTTTCTGTTTGTTTATGTAAGTGTGATAAAATAACATGTGAAATTTACAACTTGTAAATTTGGTTTCTTTGTAATCTTTCGTAAGTTATAAGGTTCTGGTCACTATGACTGATCAGTTTTATATCCTTACAAGGATGAATATGAAATTATATCTCTTCAGTTAACTAATATAGCCTATTGATCCAGTCACTTGATTATAAAGAAAACAGATAATATTCATGTACAAGTAGAAAAAAGAAACATTCAGATCGCTACAGCCTCCTTGAAGTATTCGTTTTATTAAGAAATAAATAGTTGCCGTAAAGTGAAAATTATTTTAGAATTTGTTTAACAATAATCCTAAAAAACCCTTTAACTTTTGTATTACACTTTTTTCCCTATCTTTGATGGTTTAGGTGCTATCTAAGACAGACACCTTACTGACACACCTTGTATATTCCAATATTAAAAAATGTTAAAATGTATCATTAAACTTTTTTAAATTTTTAGAAGATGTTAAACAGTACTTCGGAGAATCAATCGCCTTGTATTTTGCCTTTTTGGAGTACTATACGTTAGCCCTAGCAGTTCCGGCCATCCTAGGGCTACTGGGATATATCTTTACGGAGACAGTACCATTCTTTTGTGTCTTTAACGTTATATGGGTTACCTTGTTTTTAGAGGTAAGAATATATTTTTCCTACTCGCGTGTGGTAAAGTACACTTTTCCGTACTCACTTGCGTGTCGTAAGTAGTACGTTATCGAACTCGGTGCTGTAAAAATTCTTTACCGCACTTAGTTATGTAAAATTGTTGCCACCCCACATAGACGTTTCTTATACAATATAAAGCTGGAAAATATTTACAATGCGTGGGCATGGGACTTTTCCTAAATTTGGCTTTCAAATTTCAATATATTTTTTCTTTACAGCACTGAGTGCGGTAAATATTCTTTACAGCACTGAGTGCGGTAAATATTCTTTACAGCACTGTATTACAAATTTATTAAAAGAAATTTGTAATTAATATTCCTATATTTGCGCAGTGCATAAAATAAAAATATTTATAATTTTTCAGAATCAATATTTGTTACCTACTTTTTATTATTATTTTTTTAAATTTAATTTTTGTAATATATTTGTAAATATTATTTGGTCGAAGGAAAAATCTTATAGGTACCTAACACGTGCTGAAAGTTCCTTAACCTCCCTTAACGGCTTGCTCTAACTTCCTTTCGCGTCGTTCGTGCAACTGTATCGCGTGTGGTAACGGACCTCTTTCCGCACTTGTTAGGTAAATAATTATTAACATTTGACCACGTGGATTAAATGATTTTTGGTCTCCGTTTGGTCAGTTTTCGTGAGACTTCTCGGAAAAAATCGTGATATCTCGCTTTTTGTTATAGTCATTCTTTACTCAGCACAGCTTACAGTGAAATGGGCATGTATTGCCAATACTCCACGTTGATTCCCGCTTTTAAAACCTTTAAAATCATATACCTAAAAAAAAGGTTCCTTCTCCGGTGCCACCAAATCTTCATTTTGATTAAAAGTGAAAAACAGTCCTCTTGCGCCACCAAACCTTCACTCGTCCGATCAAAAGTGACTTTAAAAAAAGTTCAGTTTTTAGCGCTATACACACATCACAAGAATGTTCTTTGGTAGCGACGTTACTTAAATTTAAAAAATCTTGAGATTTACATCATTTATGTGAGATTAGGTATAAAATATGGGCCCCTGCCGATTTAGTCGATTCTATTTTAGACGCATTTTGGCTGCTGTCTAGTGATTTGCTTTTAAAAGTAATGTTCTAGTAGGACCACTTTATTTTGGAGCATAGTAAGGTTATTTTTCTGTACTTTCTCGATTGGCTTCTTGTTCTTTTATTGAAAATTAGAACTGTTGCGTTGGTATGTCAACCTTTTGGTATTTCTGTTGTGCTTGGGACAGTGGCGGTTCGCGGTCTTAAAAAATGGTGAAGAGCTAGGTATAGTGCGGGTACTTAAACAAACATTGACTAAAAACCCGTGTAACAAAACGTCTCTCTTATCCTCATCTGTCCAACAATTTAATGGAGTTTCCAACAAATTACAAACTATGTCATTAATTGGGTTCATTTTTGAAACACACAACTAAGTAGGTACGTACACTACTAACCCTACTGAAAAATAAAAACAAAACTTTTTAATCACACAGTAAATCACGTGAAAACGATATCTATAACCGGAAATTTCGCGAAGCCTCAAAATAAATACTTTAAGGTTAGGCGAACCAATGCTAAAACAATGGTGCATAAGTCTGATCTATTTTTAAATGTTCCTTCATCATAATGCAAATTGTTACATGCTGTTTGCGTGACTGACGTCACGTAACCATAGCAACGGTGAATATCAAAGCCATGTTGGGAGTTGGAGTCTTCACTTGCTTTGAGCTAACGGACACGGTCGCTGGGGCGTGCCAAAATGCACGATGTTTATAATTATTGTCCATCGGAGTTAACCGTAGCCCTATTATGCATCTACATTCGTATTAAATTAATAATATTAATTCGAACATAATTATTTTTAAAGGGCTAAAATGGTAGCTGTATTGGTACATTAATATTTAATACTGTCAAAAAACTTTCCTCCTGGTTTTATTTTTTTTTTGATGAAGAGCCCCCACACCTACTTCACCTGACGAGCCGCCACTGGCTTGGGATTTTGCTAAAGAATATTAAAAATTAAGCTATTAGTGCCAGTCCGCCGTATTTGAGAAACTCAGTTGTTAAGTCGTCAGTCCTTTTGCTTTTTTAAAAATAATTATAAATAATGTTTAAACTATTTGTAAGGTCTGATGAGATGAGGCTCGGGCTAAATATGTAAACTACAAAAATAACCGTATGTAATTTCATTAACGTGCTACAGTAGTAGGGAACTGCTAACTGCTATTATTTTAGTGCCCTTTTGAACATACTTAACAAGAATAACTTTTGCTTGATTCTATGACCTTAGACTTTTTAGCCGATTATTGAATGATAATGCCTTTAAAAGCGAAGCAACCTTATGAACCCCACCGAAACTGTTTCGACTAATATTTTTAACTAAATTATTATGTAGCTTTGTACCTGTATACTGCAATCATTTGTTCGTAAATATTGTCACGAGTAATCTGTGTTTTTGTAAACAATTTGTTGCTTTGCTATTTTCCAATTTCACAAAACTAATTTTCTTGTTGAAAAACGGTTCATAAAACACAAAACAATGGACAAATTGAAACGAAATTTGACAACAAAAGTAAAAAATGTTGTTATTGAACATTACTAGCTAGTAATGTAGATTAAAGGAGTTATATAAATGAAAGAAATAAGGACACAAAATCATCCTCCACTGTTAAAGAAATATATTTGATTAAAAAAAAATCCCTACATGTTTCGAACGCAGAAGCATTCATCTTCAGGAGATTAAATGAAACAAGAAGAAATTACTATTAATTTCTTATATAATAATCTAATATCTACATGTTACCTTACAGGAGTATCAATTTTTATAGGTTCGATGAAAAACGGTTTAATGAGTAGAACGGTGAGAAGAAAATCATTACGCACGTTGCATTGTGAAAAAGAAAAATATGTGGGTTTAAGCCTTAGGGCACTATAAGAGTTTAAATGTTGAATGAAAGATTTAACTGTGTTTGAGAATAACTGTTGGTAGATATGAAATTGAAAGGAATGGAAATATAAAGAATCATTTAAAAGAAAATTGTGGGCTAGTCAGTTCAGAAACTATGAAAAAAAAAGTGAACGTAAGTGTGAGGAAGATAACCGTTTATCTGCCACATATTTTTTTTCACAATACAACGTGCGTAATCATTTTCTCATCGTTCTACTCATTGAACCGTTATTCATCGAACCTATAAGTTTTGTTGCTCCGTTAAGGTAATATCTACTAATTACGTCTTTTTTCATTTGTTCTCCTAAAGATGAATGCTTCTGCGTTCGAAACATGTAGGGAATTTTTTTAAATCAAAAATATTTCTTTAATATAACAGTGGAGAAAGACTTTGTGTCCTTATTTCTTTTATTTATATAACTCCTTTAATAGATGTAGATTAAAACAGTCAAGCATGAATCTGTGTCAAGCCGCCATTGACCTGTTATGTTTGTTTATTTATACTGGTCTTCGAAGTGTATTTGTGTGTGATTGTTTTTTAAGGTGAGACTTTTAATAGGAGATATGATATGTAAAGCTCCTCACTATTCACTTAAGTTAGGCCCCACGGTCGACACACACGACGACACTTTGTTTAATATTTAGGTGTTCATAGACTAGAGCATTGTAATTTTGCCAAAATTCAAACATCTTTTCGTTATCATCCCATAATCATATTAGTATCTAAACATGCAGTTGCACTGTTTTAATATTTTTTTTATCTTATACTTTCGTAAATGTTATAAATGTGCATTTTAATTTTTAAAACCTACAATGACATTTTAAATTTTGTTTGTCGATTTATTATCATGTATCACACTCACCGTATTTTGTAAAAAAATGTCTTTTAACCCTTTGCCGATTACTGAATAAAACCAGAAATTATTTTAACCTACTTTAGAGAAGTTTTTGCATTGTATATTTCTGTTTTAGATTAATTGATTCTTCGTATGAAAGAATGCATTTTGGAGACAGGATTTTGTTGTTTTTTTTCAGCTTCCTAATAAAAAGTTTTAATAAGGTCTGGCCTGAGGACAATAGATCTTTATTGAAAATACGAATATTACTGAAAAAACTTAAAATTCCTAGAGAATGGGTGAAAAAGCAGTAAACAAGAATCTCGATAAGTATAAGATTTGAATGGTCTAATTGTGATATCTGTACGTCTAGTTTTTTGATATAATTATGTCATGCTACGTTTTGAATTTTATTTTTCTTTTCCTTACAGGCAAAAAAAAATAAGCATATCTGGTACCTCTAAGAATAAATAAAATATGTTACTAGTTCTAATGAAGATTGTCCAGACAATATTCTCATTCTTGTAATTAACAACAAAATTAGTATTGGTAACAAACATACTCTCTGAACTAACAAACGGGTGACAATAGTAAGTAGTAACACAAGCCGGAATAAAACAACGGAACAATAAAATATAGTATCTGTTTTTTCTTGAGGCTATTTTAACTAACGTTTCTTGTCATGGAAACTAAGATTTTGGAATGGTATATTAGGGGCCATTATTTGGAGTGCATTTATATATCTTGATATATCGTTAGCAGGTGCTAATTTAAAGGGTGTTCAATTTACAAAAGTACCAAGCGTGGTAAAATCACCTCTTTGCCTTTTCGCTCTTTAGGCACGTTTAGTATTAACAATTTAATTTCAAAGCTTACTTGGTTTTAAAACGACATTCAAGCAGGGGAAAACAATTTCCTTTATAAAGATTGTCGACGATTAGAGTTTTAAGTGGTTACTAAAGAAACTTTGTGTGTATAAGATTTTTATCTTGTCTTGCTAGAAGTGGAGCAACCGTTTTTAAGAGGAATTTTATAATACCTACAATCATGTTAAAAATTACAAAATTTATCAAAGATCATTTGACCATATCTTTACTGACAATATTAATACATTACGGTCCTAAACAATTAAAGCCCAACTAAAACAAAAAGATTTGTGGTTTAGAAATTGGTCCATTCTCACAGTGGTTAATCATTAATTATAAATGAAAGGGCCTGTCTAAAACACTACTTTTTTATTAGTGGTTTAGACAGACCTTTTCATTTAATTAAAAATAATTATGTTGATTGGTGCAATTTGTGTATTAAAAGAACATGTTACTGGATTCAGTAATTATAAGCTTAATTTTGTCTTATGATTTTATTAATTTTTATAGTATGTTTTCAAATAAGAAAAAACTCCTAATAGATAGTGGTTTCTATTATACCTACTTTTTATATACACATACAGTAGAGAAAAGTAGCCTATTTTTGGATAGTTTCCTAATTTCGGATAGCAAGGTATTTTAGCTATTAGACTGTATCAAGAAATAAAAACCTCTCCCTGTCGAAGGTAAGTGGTAAAGTAGTCAGTATAGCTAAAAAAATTTGTATTTCGGTACTTCTGTGTCAGATGGTAGCACTGTAGTTATAAAACTGTATAGCGAGTTTCTAATTGTCTGTTTTGGCTAGTGGTTTTCTAGTGCAAAAAAACATTTTTGACTTCTGATTTTTGAACCTTGGTAAGTTAAAATGTTACTTAATCTACGACAGTGTCATTATGACGTGTTTAGCATTATCATTGGATGTCATTATGATCTTCATAATAGCACTCAGTGCCATTATGAATTCATAATAACATCCAAATGCGTAAGTCTGTTCGTACACCTGCCTTGGCTTTTCGGGTAGTAGGGAATCTATTACGCTTTGCACGATATCTTCGACATCCGAAGGGACACTTTCGGATTCAGAATCTCCTATATTTAAATTATTTATGGCCAACGCTTTGCATACAATAGACGGCAATAATGACGTTGTCAAAATTGATATTGAAACAATCAAAAATGTGGTTACCATGATATCGAGTAATATGGACACCTGAAAATTTTAAAAATTACGAAAACGTTATCTGATATCAATGAAATTTAGACAAATAAAATCTATTTGCACTGTCGTAGATTAAATTTTGAATGATACACGTTCGATATGAACTTAGTTATTGAAACTTGTGCAATTAAACCACTCGCCTTACACCTCGTGGTTTAACGTTACACATTATAGTGTTCATATCGAATTAGTATCATTAATAACTGTAATATGACTGGCTAGTCAAAATTAATCAACTATTAAAATGCAAAAAATATTAAGCGTCTAACCTAAAAAGTGTGAAGTTGCCTAATTTCGGACAGTCAAGGGTTCCCAATTTCGGGTATCCGAAACATGATAAAGAAGTTATTCCCCCACGAGACGTGTGGACTGAACAACTACATAAACAAAATTATAAAACCCCTTCAAAACAGGAAAATGCACTAAAAAGGATTGAGTCACCTAAAAAAATTTCATAGGAACGGAGGACTTTAGCTCGTTACCTTGTCATAGTGGCACTTCAGGATTTAATAAAGGAAGAAAACCTAGACAAGGCTCTAGTTACATAATCACTAGTATGCCATAAAAAGACGAACTTGAAGAGAGCATGCGAGAGCAAGAGAGAAAAAAAACTTTCAAAGGGAAAGGCAGAAAACCAAAACTCAGTTTTGAATTAACAGAATCTAATGAAAACAAGGTCATAAAAGACATTAAAAGAAAGAAAACTTTTCAAGAAAATATAAAAGGAAAGAATTATTGTAGTGATGATGATTCATCAGATTCTGGAAGTGAGTTGGATACGTTGCATGAAGTGCTTTAAGTGGAGTCATGAAGAATGTTCTTACTCAGATAAGAAGAAAAACTATATTTGTGTGACTTTTTTTGGACATTTAGATAAGTAATCTCATTTTTATAAAGTGTTCCCAATATCGGACACTGTATCAGAAATTAGGAGCCCCTTTTTTATTCAGATATAAATGTACTTGGTTTAGTTTTCTAAAAAAACTGCTGGACAATTGCTTTCGAGCCAGAAAAATGTCGCCTAAATTTAACAGTTAATATTTTCTGAACCAGGTATGATATCGACCTACGGTTTTGAACGGTTGATAGATTCATACCTTGGGAAACAATTGTCTATATTGGATTTGCTTTAACTGTCAGAAAATTTTATATACAGGGTGTTAAAGAAGACGATGATTTTTGCTCCAAATTTAATGACGTGTAACTTTCACAATAATATTTTTAAATTGTATTACCCTACGTCAATGGAATTACTGGTTCCTAGCAAAGAAAGTAATTTGTCAAATTTTTGATATCTGCTATATTTTTAAGAAATACCGATTTTTTTGGAAAACCTTTTTTGGGATCTTTAAAATTAAGTGTCGCTAGTTTGATTTTGATGGAATTAATACCTTGTAGGCCCTCCTCGGATGGAAGGGGTTTGGTTTGACGGCAGCTAGTGATATTTAATATCAAAGTCTCTTTCAATGTAACTTTAATTTTAGGAATAGTAAGTTATAATTTAATAAATAATTTTTTTCCAAAAATATTAAACTAAAAAAATTATCTTTGTTAAAACTTTGTAAACACACTGTATAATATACCTGTAGTGCGATATGGAAACCTAAAAACTAAGAAGGCGCTACTTTCCAACATAAAACAATCGTGAAAAATTGTGTGATACTCTTACATATAAGTACGCCACTGTACATCATAACATTTGGGTACAACTATTGTTACTGAACATGATCAAGCGTTTCATAAGGTATAATTATGACTTTCAAAGTTTGCACGATACAACGCACAGTGAGATCTAGCTTCCAATAAGTTGAAATAAAGGAAAGTTTTCCAAAAGAATCGGTATTTCTTAAAATATAGCAGATATCAAAAATTTGACAAATTACTTTCTTTGCTATGATGAACCAGTGATTCAATTAACGTAGAGTGATACAATTTAAAAATATTATTGTGAAAGTTACACACCATTAAAATTGGAGCAAAAATCATGGTCTTCTTTAGCACCCTGTATATACAATTTTCTGACAGTTAAGGAAAATCCAACATTGACAATTGTTTCCCAAAGGATAATTCTATCAACCATTTAATACCGTAGGTCGATATCATATCTGGTTCAGAAAATATTAACTGTTAAATTTAGGCGAAATTTTTCTTGCTCGAAAGCAATTGTCCAGTAGTTTATATATAAAAAAAAAACAATGATTATTATATTGCTTGGACTATCTCTTGTTTTACTATAACCCATGGCATGGAGGTTTCACAGAAAAAAATATTCATTTATGCTTTTTTTCCAATTTTTTTTGGCAGTTTCAAAACAGTATCCGAAATAAGGCAATTTTTCTCTACACTAAATAATGGCCTAGTATACCATACCAAAATCTTAGTTTCCGTGACAAGAAAAGTTAGTTAAAATAGACTCAAGAAGATATTTAGTAACGTATACTATAATTGATTGCATTGGTTACTAGTCACTTTTGTTTTTGACAAACTACCTTTTTGTTGGTTCAAAGAGTATGTTGGTTACTAATACTAATATTTTTGTTAATTAAAGAATCATCATTAGTACTAGTAAAATATTTTATTCTTAGAGGAACCAGAAGTGCTTTTTATTTTGCCTGTAAGATAAAGAAAAGTAAAATTTCAAATGCTGCATGATATAATTTTATTAAAAAATTAGACGTAGATATATTACAATTAGTCCATTTGAGTCTTGTACTTCCTCGTAATCTATTCATCGAGTTTCTTATTTACTGCTTTTTCAATCATTCTCCAGGAATTTTAAGTTCATTCAGTTATGTTCGTATTTTCAATAAAGATATACAGGGTGACAATTTAAAAACGAACAGCATTTAATATTGCCTCTACCAATGATAGTATGAAAATTTGGCAAAACACGTCAATTGATATATCGAGGGGGGCATTTTTTAAGACATTTGTTGTCGTGTTACTTTCAACCCCCTAATCCCCAGGGCACCTACCCCTAAAATTTTAAACGGCAACCCCTATTTATTTTGCCATTTTTGTGTTCCTTATAAAATTCTACATAAACTGTATCATTTTTTTTTTTCAAAAAATGTAAATATTTTATTTTTTCTAGTGGCGATATGAAGACGAAATGTAGAAATACATTCCAAATTCCTTTATTTATTTACATTTCGTCTTCGATATCGCCACTAGAAAAAATAAAATAATTACATTTTTTGAAAAAAAAAATGATAGTTTATGTAGAATTTTATAAGGAACACAAAAATGGCCAATTAAATAGGGGTTGCCATTTAAAATTTTAGGGGTATGTGCCCTGGGGGTCAGGGGGTTGAAAATAACACGACAACAAATGTCTTAAAAAATGTGCCCCTCGATATATCAATTGACGTGTTTCGCCAAATTTTCATACTATCATTGGTAGAAGCAATATTAAATGCTGTTCGTTTTCAAATTGTCACCCTGTATGTATTGTCCTCAGGGCGAGACTGGGTTAAAACTTCTTTTGGCAAGCTGAAGAATAACGACAAAATCCTGTCTCCAAAATGCATTCTTTTATAAAGAGAAACAACCAATTTATAACAAAAATACAAAATGTAAAAACATTCCCAAAGTGGGTTAAAATAATTTCTGCTTTTATTCAGTTATCGGCAAAAGGCATTATTTTAAAAAACCAGGTGTGTATTTATATATGATAATAAGTCCACAAACAAGATTTAAAATGACCGGCAGTAGAGTTTTGGATTGTTTTTATTTGTTTTGAGACACTACGTTTCAACTAGTAAGCATCTCCAGTCGTCTTCAGGTGAATACTGTATTCTGTATACTGAACCAGTATTCATCTGAAAATGACTGGAGATGCTTATCAGTTGAAACGTAGTGATTCAAAACAAATAAAAACAATGCATGTCCAAAACTCAACTGCCGTTCAAAAAACGTCAGTATCTCCAACCTTTAAACAGGCACAATTTTCAAATATCATCGTAGGTTTTAATAATTAAAATATGCACATTTATAGCATTCACGAAAGTTTAAGATAAAAAAATAATTAAAAAATTGTTTACCAATTTTGACTGAAGTTTAGATACTTATATAAGTATAGGATGATCTGTTGTATAATTAAGATAACATGTATTAATCTAACTTAACAAAAAGATGTTTGAATTACATACCTTTAGCCAAATTACAAGGCTCTTGTACTTATCCATGGACAATTAAAAGTTAAACAAACTGTCGTTGTTACCGTAGAGCTTAATTTAGTTTTCAGCTTTTCGTGTCATATATACATATTTCCCATAAAAAGTCTTACCGGACTGCTTAGAAGCCAATCAAACAGAAATCACTATGGAGACCGGCATAAATAAACAAACATAACAGGTAAAATGGCGAGTTGACAGAGGTAGTAGCTGAGAACAGGACACCTATATAATGTTGCCGGGTGTACATGGTTGGTTACCATAAATATTTAAACTAGCTGTGTGAACTAGGCACGCTAATATCTGCTGATTGCAACATGCCTACTTGGTCACCAATAATAAAATACAGTTAGGAATAATATTTAGTTTACAAAATTAAAGAATTTTGTTTAAACCAACCAAGTAATAGCTACAATTTGTTTGGGAAACTAAAGATTATTGTTAGGTATACTAAAGTCTATCCAGCAAAAAATAATTATCTTGAGCGACCAACTCATTTTTTTAGAGTGTACGTGTACCACAGGGGTCTGTCCTCGGGCCGCAATTGTTCTTCATCGTTATGCATCCCTTTAAATACTTACTCTATGCAGACCATTCCACCATCATTATAACCTGTCCAAGGGTATCTAATCTAGAGAGTGGTATGCAGAATGCTATGACGATGGCCATTACGTGGTTTGCATTAAATTCTTTAAAATGTAATCCTAAGAAATCTCAGATGTTGACATATTCGGTTTTTGCAAGGCCTGATAATCAGCCAGTTAAGATGCTTGGCAACATTATGAATGGTTTACTAACCTGGAAGAAGCATACTGATGTACTCTATAGACGACTGTTTGTTGTGGTGTTTCTTTTGAGACGATTGAAGAGCAGGTGTTCTGGAAATGCTTTTAGAAATGCCTGTTTTGCTTTATTCCTCTCTTGTCTTGCGTATGGCGTGACTTTGTGAGGTTGCTTTTCTAGGACGGGAAGAATTTTTCATCTTCAGAAGCAAGCAGTTTGGATAATCTGCGGTATCGGAACAATTGAGCACTGTGCATCTATTTTTAGAGCTATGGGAATTTTGACTCTTTCATCTTTATATACAGGGTTGGGCAAATGTTCCGGAACGGCTTAATTGCAAGCGAACGAAAAGTGATATCGAATCGGGGTTTTGGGCAATCTATAGGGCTAAAATTTTACTATTTGACTATTATACCATATGTCAGTAATGTCACTAACTATCAAGTGTTGACGTTATTTTTTAATTTTTTTACGTGGAACACCCTGTATATTATCAGATATTCTAAATCTTCCTAAGATTTCCTCTTAACATTTTTACTTATTTCTATAAGTTTGTTAGAGGTGCTGGTATGCTCAAGAGTGTCTAATAACGATACGGATGGCGCTCCGTGCCTCATCTTACTGGTGTGTCCCACCACTGTGCTGCCATAAGCAGCTTTGAGTTCTCTTTGTTTTGTCGGATCCTAGCTCTACTGATGAGTCATGATATGACGAAACGCGTCTGGGAATGGATCTGACGAAATAAAGAGAAATTCTTCTTCTGTCCAGAACATTCATTTCTTAGGCAGTAACTACTCTTCTTTCAATAGGCAACTCAGATACGTGAACTTAACTTATGCCTTATTTGGTTTTGGGTATTTTAGCCTCTAATTACTGTTCTTGCTATATAATATTTTACTTTTTAATCTACTTATGTTTTAGTGTTAAATATAGATTATGTTTTAATGTTACATGTAAATTACGTATATTAAAAATTGCGTATACAAAAATGTTTATTACAATATCTACAATTTGATATGATTGTTAATAAATTGGGAATACCCAATAAATTGTTTAATCTTTGACGTTCTCTACGGGCTAAACGAGGCAATTTTAAATATTCCTGATTTAACTTGAATTTGCCTATTTTTCCGTCAGTATAGTCTGTCGTCAAACGGTGTCCAGGTTTATTTCAGACACCCTGTATAAAATTTTATTTTTAAAAAAAATTTTTTCGCTTTTCTAATTATTGCAAAATTATTTAATCAATTTCAGCTTTGGAAACGAAAGAGCAATACTCTAGCCTACAAATGGGGAACCATAGGAATGACCAGTTTGGATGAACCAAGACCTGGGTTTCGTGGTATTATGGGCATTGATGCCGTTACAGGAAAAGTATGCCCTCAGAGTCCTAGATTTATGACTTATGTAAAGGTACGTATGTATATCTTAACTTAACATGACGCCTCGGTTAAACTGAAACAAATCGACTTGTAGTGTAGGCCATTGATTATGTCCTAAAAAGCAGGGTAATAAGGAACTACAAAGTGTGTGGGTTTTTATTGCATAAATCGTTCAATTGGTTATTCAGAAAGAAAAAACCGCAGAGTGCTATTAAATTAGAGGGGGGAACTGGAGATAGGGGGGGAAATGCAACCCTTACGGTTTTTTGAGTATATCTCGACAACGAAGCAAAACTTGTGGGTATTTCCAACCGTAGTCAAGAGGGTATACATTTTTACCATTCCACTGCTGCATTTGAAAATAATAATATGTCCTTAAACCATGCTGTGGTGTTTTTTTGATAATTTGCAGAAAAGCTGGAAGCGACACTTGTTTAAATACCCTCTTAACGTTGACCCATAAAGCATGCACATAACAATTATTTATTGTTGATCAATTAATTTAACATGTGTTTATTAAATAAGATTCAATTGAATACATTCAAAACTAAGTAACAAAATGATATTGTTATAAATTCAATAAAAACCTAAAAATATGACAAAGTTTAAACGGTCATATATCATTGAAACTTCATCAAAAAAATTTTTTTAATACGTCATTCTGTAGGAAATTTATATCCTATGTTTTCTATGAAGCAATGCCTATACCTATCTCTGCTCAAAAAAAAGTTATTTGCATAAAAGTAAAAAAATATAAAATATTAAATTTTTTAAAATTGTTTTTAATATAATTTGAACTAAATAGACTTGTAAATTTTTTAATTACACCATTTCGATAGAGAATCTAATTCTCTACAAAATTTTTCTTATAAAATACCCGCTAAGAGATATACTCAAAAACCCGTAAGGGTTGCATTTTCCCCCCTATCTCCAGTTTCCCCCCTCTAATTTAATAGCACTCCGCGGTTTTTTCATTCTGAATAACCAATTGAACGATTTATGCAATAAAAACCCACACACACTGTAGTTCCTTATGATATGATATAATCAATGGCCTAAGTGGGCAAAACCCACAAATTGGTATTATGAAATGGACGCATTAGCCAGTTTTTGCGAACCATACGGAGGGAAATTTATAATACAACGTATTAGTATATTACATAACGAGTGATAATTTTTAAACAAGGAGATATTTAGCACGAGGCGTCAGCCGAGTGTGGAAATTCTTCGAGTGTTAGAATAATCACTTTCACACGAGTAACGTACACTATTTTTCCTACGGCCACAAAGAATTATTAAAAACCCTTTAATTTGTGAAAAAAATATTTCAGCACTAGTGTTGAAAAAAAAATATCAACCCTAGTGTTAAAATTAGCATACATAGGCCCGTATTATTAATCTCCTGGTAACTTTACCAACCAGATAATTTCTATGGAGACAATTGTCTTAACAATGGTTTCTTTGGAAATTATCTTGCTGATAAAGTTACCAGGAGATGAATAATACGGGCCTTAGGATTATGGCCCACTTAATATCTGGTTTCATAGTTTGTCAATAGGCTTTTCCTGTATTTGTAGTTTAACTTTTTCATTTTTTTATATTTTATGGATCATAGAAAGAACTAATCCTGAATTGATTTCTAGATTAACCAGAATGAAAAATTTAAAATTTAATCAAGGAAAGATGTCAAATACCCTAATGGGATTTGAACCTGTGACCTTGCGATCTGTAAGCTAGAGCTCTATTCTCTACGTAATCGATACCAATAAAAATTTATTATTTAATACATGACACTTTCTTCAGCGCGACTTGTTTTTTCTGAATTTTCCAGTATATTATTAACATTTTTTATAATTTCAGATGGCGTCTTTTCATACTCTTATTCTGAATCACTCGACAAATACATGATAAATAAGTTAAATACTTTACAATTACTGCTTTCTAAAATTTGTTCATTTTAATAAATAGGGGTGGTCTGTCAAATTGGCACCGTATGTTTAAATTAAATAGTGTGCCTTGTATTTTAATACTAGTGGTGAAATATTTTTTTCAACACGCATGTGATATTCGGCGCTTTCGAGCCAAGTTAACCATGCTTTTTTCTCATTTTCATAGGTGGTCGTAGGAAAAATAAATATAATAATATGTACTATAGTTTCTAGAAGTATACCGTGTGTTCAAAATAAAGTCGGCACTATTGCTAACTTTCTTAATATAAAAGATATGACGTCGGTTAAATTGGTAAATCGTTGTGATGTCAAAAAAAACATTAAAAATCAGAATCACGTGATATAAAAAAAAATATTTTTTTTTAAAATGGAAAGTGCTATTTTTGTTATAACTGTGTTTTGTTGGAGTTTGTTCTCTGAAATAGTTTTGTTTATTTGCAGATGTATGGAGTATCACTTCCAATTGTCATTGTATGTATGATATTAGCTTTTTACTTTATGCTTTTGTCATTTTGGGCAGAAGACTATATGAAAAAAATGGAGGAACCTAATGATTATCTGATAATGATACCCAGTATAGTTTATTCCATATTAGTTATGGTCATCAGCATTTATTTTAGAGAACTAGCTAGTTACTTAACTGAATGGGGTAGGTTATTCATTAAACATAACACCTATATGATTTTATGTGAATAGTGTAAGGAAAAACCCAGATATGCCCAATGACCTACATGTAGTACGGTTATAACTTGTCAAAACTCGTCGATCTTACTCGGCAATTATCGAAATATTCGGCCGTTTCAGTTAGTATAACCTTCAGCGTTGCCAGTCTATTACAATTGTAATAGATCTATTACTATTTTCACAATTCTATTACGGTTTTACCTTACTCACCAAATCTATTACTATTCATTTATTATTTCGTTTCAGCATTTTACTATAATTACCCATATCATCCCATATCCATAGTTTTTATTTATTCACAACTTTCTCCGAAAGCCCAGGAAATCCCTATATATTATGCATATATAACTTACTGATAATAAAAATAGTCATTTTGTTTTAACATACCTATAACGGTATTATTAATTCATTACTGGCGGTCAAATCATCTAAAAAGGAACTTATAGTGTAAAAATATCTAATATTTATATTATGCTTATATTCATTGCATAATTTTTTTTTTGTCAACTGGTGAATGCGCAAGAAAATTTATTGCTCCTTCGATGTTCTGGCTGCGTTTATTACTATTTCATGAAATCTATTACTTTTTGAACCGTCAACCTATTACCTTCAATCACAAATTTCTGGCAACGCTGATAACCTTGTATGTCGTACATGATAGCACGTAGATATAATTCTAGTGAAAAATATCGCTGGTTGGAAAGTTTCAATTCGAGATTTTTTAAAAATGGCTAAATTCGGTGTCAAGTTTGCAAGGTAGGTTATTTTTAGTTTTTTTTGTTTTATAAACAAAAAAAATTTAAATATTTTTCCTATGATTTTAGTTAGTTAAAGGTATACCTGAGAGATTGGTATATAAATACTATTTGTTTTTTATGTAATTTATTTGTTTTTATAGTATAAATTATGGATATCCTATATTTAGTACATTGGGCACATATTATACCACTAACTGAATTTATAAAAACGGGTAAAAACGGTGAATTTATAAAAATAGGTATATTACAAAAGAAAAAATGTGAAATGGAAAACAACTTTCTTAAGGTTTTCCTTTATAAAAAATATGTTGTCTGTAGTTAGTACCTACCCCAACGAAAGTAATTATGATAATGCATACCCTGAAGAAGAGCATAGTATAGATGAAGCCACCCAGCAAACCTACGAAGTCGGCAAACTAGTGGCCGCGTGTCGGCACATACGGTATCCTAGTGGCTAACTTAGCCGTTGTTTGGGACGGCCACGGTCCATTTAGGGCACGCCGAATACGGGATGTCACCTTTCGAACCGACTCTGGCTACTTTACGGATTGCCGCAAGTGGGAAACCAGTTTTCGGGCCGAATACGGTCAGCAAGCGGTTTTGCGGGATAGTCAGACTCGGCAAATCTTCGTTTGGGCCATGTCCGGCAACTGAACGGGTAACCACCCTTTATTGACATTTGACGTTGACAGTTGACAGATCATTGACAAATTTGTTGGCGTCCTTCTCTTTGGCTTATTTGCATTTGGTTATTTTGCTTGCCGGAGTTATTGTTTATTGTGCATACATTATCAGGAAATTTGGTTATTCTCGGTTGCCGAATTTATCCTATAATTAATAATTTAAACCGAGAGGTGTATTTCTTCGTGGCTAGTGCTTGTGACTGTGACTGTGGCCCCTAGTGAGTTTTGTGGTGTAGTATAATATATACGTTAGCTAACTACTTTGATTTATTTTTTCTTATATAAGTAATGAATGCGATGAGGAATTCACCTGTATCCATTTAGTCGATCACAATGTGTAATAATTTCATTATAGTACTAAAAATTTATGTTTATTTCTTGTTTTTCCATCATCCTGTAGGACGTAGTGGGCGTTGTTCTTAAAAGATTATACTACTTTATATTTTGTTCGAGAATAAAAAGTTTTGTTGCTGAAATTTCTTTTCCTTTAATTATATAATATTATCTATATATATATAATAAACTTTGATTACTTACAAGTAAGTTAAGTATCATTTATAACGAAGTCGTATCTACTCTCCAGAAGGGACATGATAATGTAGGGTTAGGAACAGAAAGCCTATCTTCCTTCTTACAAAGAAGATAGGGTTTTCTGTTCCTAACTCTACATCAAGTATCATTTATTCATGTAGGAGGTACTGCTTTTCAATAAAATTTTAATTTCTTAGAATGCAAGAAAAATTACTGTTTTATTATACAATATATAAATAAAATCACATTTTTCTGCAGAAAAATACATAATTCTTAAATCTAAAAAATAATAATGCATCCAATGCTTTCGGCAAGCGAGAGGGCCGCCCTAGCGGCTCGCCAGTGGTATGTGCATGGCTTGCTTGGTGGTTGCCCAACTCTCTGCCACCCTTCGGCCAGGCGGACATGCCCTACTTACATGCCGCGCCGGCAGCCATACGCGGACCGAATACGGCCTTTCGGTAAGCCATGTCTGGGCCGATGCCGGACCAGCCAGCTTGGGTTTGCTGGGCATGGTACCGTATACCGAACGACACAGCTGTAAATAGTTTATACATGGTAAACCCATACGCTATGGCTTTAAGCTATGGGTTGGTACCACCAGACAAGGCTATGTAAATTGGTTTGAGCCATACCAAGGAGCTTCTACGAATATTAGCCAAATATATAAAGAGCTTGGAGTGGGAACCTCTGTGGTTTTAGAATACGCTGATGTTCAGAGGACAAGGTGGACCAATTTGAAGTTTCACCTATTTTTTGACAATTTTTTTTCCTCCGTTGTGCTGCTAGAAAAATTGAATGAAAAAAATATGTTCGGCTCGGGAACAATGCATGAAAATCGTATTCCTGGTAGTACATTGCCAGATTCCAAAAGCATGAAAAAGTCTAATTGCAGACAGCAATATAATATTCGTTAAATGGAATGAAAATAATATTGTTACTTTCTGCTCAAACCTTGGTGGTATCAATCCATTACATTCAGTGAAAAGGTATTTCCAAAAAGACAAACAATTTATCCAAGTAGATCAACCACATGTCGTAAAATTATATAATAAGAGCATGGGGGGAGTCGATCGATCAGACCAAAATATAAGTCTTTATCGTACCGCTGTAAGAGAAAAAAAAATGGTATTTTCCCCTTATTGCTCATTGTGTTGAGATGGCAGTTCAAAAAGCCTGGCAGCTTCACAAATATTATGGAGGAACAATGGACCAATTATCGTTCAGACAAACCATCGTAAATGTATTATTAGTTCAAAACAAAAAAAAAATCGTGTACCAACAAGGTCATTCTTCGAAAATCCAAAATGCCGAACTAAGATATGATAGGCTAGATCATTTGGTGATACCCCAGGAAAAACAAACAAGTTGTGCAGCATGTCATCAAAAAACAACAACACGATGTCATAAATGCGATATAGGACTCCACGTGAAGTGTTTTTTACCATATCATACAAAATAAATAGTATGAATGATATGGTATATGTGCCCATTGTCCTATATATAGGACGGCATCAAAAACATGTTTTTTTAAATAAATTTCTTGTGAAAAAAATGTAGAGGTCTTTTATTCATAGTGTTAATCTATAAAATTATTAAAACACTATAAAAATAGTGCTAGAATTATTTTGGGCATATTTGGGTTAAGAGCAAACAGTAGTTGATGAGTCACCACGAACAAACATTGCATTTCCACCACATGCCCATATTGTAACTCTGTGTCTGGTGGTGAGATTAAAGTGTTTTTTATACAACATATTATAAATACGAATTTCACGAGAATTAAGTGGCGCTGCGTCATTGGTGATTTTTGAGAAAATATCGGGGCATCGTTTCTATTTGAATGAAAAATAAGAAATTAGCATGAATAGCAGCAATATTTCTATGTTTATGTTTTGCCTGGAGGATGATATAATTTAAAACTATATATTTTAAAAGTCAAAATAAATTTTCAACTCTTTTTTTAATAAGGTATCATCCACCAAACTAGAAGTTCTTGTGAACCCTTAGTAAAATTTTTGTATTAAGTTTTCAATTAGACAAGCCAGGAATTTTTGTATTCATATCAGATTCATGCATTTTATGATATTTTTTATGATCGAATCTAAGGTAATTAGTTGCCCACACAATATACAGAGGTGGGGACTTTAACTGGGTTAAATTCGCTAGAAGTTTAGGATAACGTATTTTTTTTAAATGGAAAAATACGTCGATTGAGATTTTGTATGAGCTACATTTTGGCACCAAGAATTTTTTTTACCCCCTGTACAAGGTGAAACTTACCCAACTAATTTTTTTTAATTAGGAAAATGTTACTTATGATACCTTTTTGGAAAGCCTTTTTAAAGAGAAAGTTCAATATCCTATAGTTTTTAATTTTAATTAATTTGTATTTCTTATTGTAAAAAAATTAAGTGGGGTTATGTTTCACCCCTCTAATAGGATAAAAAAAAATTTGTTATGAGTATGAAGTCCACACAGAGCTGTGTAACTTAAGTAACTAGATACTTAGTAACTTAGTTCTTTTTTGAATCATGCCAAAAGTAACTGTAACTTCGTTACTTTTGAAAAGTAACTTGTATCTAGTTACTTTTTAGGAGTAACTATACACTTAAAAAGTAAGAAGATACTTTTAAAGTAACTAAGTTACTTTTAAAGTAACTAAGTTAGGTACTTTTAAAGTTCCTTTGGGATACCAATTATTCACACGTGCCGTCCATCAGATGATGACCAAGGGATGATCGGCGGCGTTAATCAGATTTTCACGAAGGGACGAGCGGCGAGTCGCGAGTGTCAAACAGCAAACTGGTTGGAACGTGAAATTTCTTGAAAAGCATTTTATTCTACTTGTTCGTTGTTCGACTTAACACTTTTTAGTTTAGGTTTCTGATGGTAATAGTGGTAGTGTGTACAGGAAAATGAGTTATCACTACCTGGTAAATTTATGGTATCTAGTTCAAAAGCATCTTAGTAACTTTTAGAGTTTCGTAATTGCAATTAAAATAACTAGTTACTCAAAAGTATCTTAGTTACTTTTAGTAACTAGTTACAATCAAAGTAACTAGTTACTTTTAAATTATCGTAGTTACAATCAATATAACTTACTGTAAAAGTATCTTAGTTACTATAACTAGTTACTTTAACTAAGTAACTAAGAAGTAAGTTACTTTTAGGTAAAAGTGAAATGATTATTAATTACAACCAAAATCAAAAATACTGTGATATATTTGGCGATTCTAAGATTACGTTTGTAAACAAACTCAAAAAAAGAATTTTAAATATAACAGATTTTGTAGATTTCTAAATTTTGTTGTAACATTAACTTTGTGTATAATAGGCGTGTAAGTTATGCTATTGTATATAATTAGTTTTAGATAAAACTGCTCTTGCTCACTCTTGAGTAGAATAATTATTCTTTTAGAAGTTGGCTATGAGTGGCCACCCCCTAATAAATACTACCTGTATAATTGGGTTAATGATATGTTCTGTATCAACCTGTATTGTGTAGTTTTCAATAAATAAAATAAGTAACTATTCCTTATAAGTATCTAGATACATTTGTGCAAAAGTATCGAAAAAGTAAATAGTTACTTTTCTGAAGTAACTTTCACAGCTCTGAGTCCACAAAACATCCCAGTCGACATGTTTTTGCATTTTCCACCAATATTTTTGTTTTTTTTTTCTAGCGAATTTGTTCCAATGAAAGTCCACACACGGGATAACGAACATAAATTATAATTAAAAACAGTGGAATATTCAATTTTTTCTTTAAAAAAACTTTCTGAAAAGTTATATATAGTATCCTCTTATTTAAAAAAATTAAGTTGGGTTATACTTCGCCTTATAGATTGGGTAAAAAAAAATTCTTGACGCCAAAATGTAGCTCATACAAAATCTTAATCGACGTATTTTTCCATCTTTAAAAAGTATTTTTTCCTAAACTTCAAGCGAATTTGTTCCAGTTAAAGTCTTCACCCTGTATTTCATATCATAGGCTTCCGCAGACACACCGGAAATATTTTTTTTTATTTAAATATTTTACACAAAAAGAGTTTCCTTTTATTTCGTCAGATCCATTCCCAGACGCGTTTCGCCATATCATAGCTCATCAGTAGAGCTAGGATCCGCCAAAGGAAAGGAGTAACTTAAAACTGCTTTTATTAAATAATCTATAGCGGAAGAGGGGAACAAGGCGAACTGGAGAATTTTTTCTTTAATTAGAAAATTATGTTAAAAATTTTATATAGTCTAAAATTATCTATACTATACCATATGAGCCCTTATTAATAGAACATTATTAAATAATGGCCATTCTCTTATATCTTGATCACCCTTAGCAGTTCAACACCATCATTATGCTTTAATTAAACCACCAAAGACAGAATAACTAAATTTGATTCATTGTTATTTGTTTTCAGAAAACCACCGAACTCAGTCCCAGTTTGAGAGACACCGAGTGACAAAGTTAGTGCTCTTCGAGTTTGTGAATAACTTCCTGTCATTATTTTACATCGCCTTTGTTATTAAAGACATAGATATGCTGAGGAGTCAGCTGCAGACTATGCTTATAATTTCTCAAGCTATTAATAATTTTCAAGAAGTTTTTTTGCCTCTCGGAATGAATTATTATGCTACGGTAAGGTATAGTGTTTTTTAATAGAAGAATTTCTGAGGTAAAGTTTCCTAGCGTAGTAATATAGTTTCATCATAAACACTGAGGCGTCTAGTAAATGTAACGTGTTTGTGCCATTATGAATAACGATCATAACTTACTTTTTAAGATTGTAATTAATAAATAGTAAGTGACAGAAAGTAAAGAAAAAACTTACAAGCATGTAAAATGCTGCTTGGTTGGTTGGATTCTTACCTTAGATATAGGAAGCAGCAGGTTAAAATTGGTAATGTTAGAGTTCCCCAAGGTGCACATCTTGAGCCATTGTTATTTATCATATTTATAAATAAAATGACTGATTGTTTTAAATATTGTAGATTGTAACTATATGCTGAGGACTCGAAGATTTACTTGAAAATCAGTATACTTGAGGCACTCTTAGTGCAGCAGGATTTAGATCGTTTTATTAATTGGTGTAAATCAAATAAATTATTCTTAAATATTTCTAAATATATCCAGTTTGGCAAACTTAGGGAGTCTATAGCTTTGGAGTATTTTATAGACGACGTTAGGGTTGAGCAAATTCAACTTATCTGGGTATTTTGTTTGATAGCAAATTAAGCTTTTCACAGCATATACAGGCTATTTAAAGGTTGGAGACAATGACGTTTCTTGAACAGCAGTAGAGTTTTGGACTTGCATTGTCTTTATTTGTTTAGAATCACTACGTTTCGACTGGTAAGCATCTCTAGTCGTCTTCAGGTGAATAATAAGTAAGTACGGTAACTACAGCTCTATTTATACTAGTCAGGTGCGGTAACTCATGACTAGTGGGCGGAGTCTTGCGTGTTGCTAGATAATGACGCTAACTGGATGATTCATGCTCGATGACATCATGCTCGACGAATCATGCGTTTAACTCTTGGGTGGTCTTATTCTAAGATTACATTTACTTAACAAGGGTTTCCATACGTTGCTCATGTCTAATGAAGGCTTACTAAAGCAACCTGGATTTTGGTGTATGGTCGCAGCTTCCTTAAACTTCCTCTTCCTCCAGTGCGGTTCTTTTTGCAGGATTTCCGCTTTTGTCCACATGATATGATGATGATATTGTGTCTACCAGATCCCCTGCGAATGCGGCCAATCTTACATTGGTGAGACACTAAGACTACTCGAAGTACGGATTAAAGAAGATTGGAACAACACCCAAAAAGGAGAGACCGAGAAATCAGGTGCAGCTGACCACGCCTGGACGCACGGGCATCATATTATGTGTGTGTTACCGCTCCTGAATTTCAATATTCCCACTAGGAACTTGAGAAGTTCAAGAATATTTGGTATTGATTTTCATCATAGGTACTAGATATGGCCAAAATTCGGTCATTACCCGAATGATGCATTTTGTAAATGAGACTGATATTGAAGTGGATCTGTTCAATATTTCCGAGAGCGCTTTGAAGGGCAAATTGACTACTTCTCTGATTTACTACTTCCCTGATTTTTTTCTATGGTGTGTTTATGGTAAAGCAATGTAATATGCTCTAATCTATTGTTATGTTTTTAAATTATTGTCTAAAATATTTTAATCTTTTTGTTACCATATTTTAATTGGGCCTATTACGTAAAGAAATAAATAAAAAGTTGTCTATTTGTATTAAATCATTACATGGGCCTCAAAGACTACGACTTGGGTGGAGAGGGGCTAAACTTTTTTTATTCTAATAATAAAAATAATACTATTTCGTATTTCCAGGGGGTGGGGGCAGAAATTATAAAAAGGGAACAAAAAACAAATACACAAAAAATTGTAGTCCTCCATAAGGATGCCGATTCTTTATAGTGTCCACAAAGAAATGGGCATCAAATGGGACCTTTTTTATTACTCGGTGTAAATAATAGTTGACTACGGAGAACATTTTTGTTTGTCTAGTAATGAGAAATGCCTTATATAAACATAATGTGACTTTTTTAATTTTTCATAAAAATCGAAAAATAACGTTGCTCGCATAAACTTGAAAAAATGGGTTTTGCTTCACAATTGTTTTTAAATTTCATATAGGTACATATAACATTTTTTTTCTATACTTGACTGTTAAAGTTTATAAATTTTTAACTGTAAAAATTTCAATTCTAAAAGGCATATTGGTTTTACATTCATTTATACACGTAATTCTGGACCAACAAGATTAATAAAAATAAATCCATATCAAAATTCCCCTATTACACCATTTCTTAAAATCCAATTTATTTACCGTTGTACTAGTAAAGAAACACTTTGATTCTTGCCAGTCCCAACAAATTGGGTTCAAAGAATAACAATTTTAGATCCTTTACGTTACAATATTGGAGTAGTATTCCAATATATTTTATAGAATATTTCCCCATTTCTCCAGAATATCCCTTTTTATTGTCATTTTTCATATAAGTAAGTAAAATTGGATTTTCAACACAAAATGACCAGAAATCTACACATATAATACGCGTTATTATATACAGGGTGTGTCAGTAAGGTGTCTGTCTTAGATAGCACCTAAACTATCAAAGATAGGGAAAAAAGTGTAATACAAAAGTTAAAGGGTTTTTTAGGATGCATAATCTAAAAATATTTTCTAATCTAAAAATTTTGTACTTTATTATTGTTTAAATTTTAGTTTCCTGAACTAACTTTATCATAACTCATATTTTTCTATTTCGATAAAGTTAGTTCGGGAAACTAAATTTTAAACAGTAATAAAGTACAAAATGTTGGCGAAATAATTTTGCAATGACAGCCGTGACAAAGAAAATTATTTATTTTTTGTTCCAAAGCAATCTTGACTAAATAGTTTAATTAGAACTTTCCTTTTTTACCCTGATTTAAGACAAATCCTAAAATATTTCAAGAACTATGACATTTAGATATATGACATGTTTAACAAAAAAGTAAGGTTTTCGAAAGATAAATTCTTGTGCCTAAAAAAATTAAGGGGGTCCCATTTAAAAAAATTGAAATAAAGCATTTTTAAAACTATCGAGTTGTCCAACTTGTAATGAACGCACTGTAAAAAAATTAATTACTTGGCAACGTTGCATTTCACTTCAAAAATTTTAATTTTGGGGTTGCAAAGTCCTTATTCCATTTAATCATATTCTAGAAAATTATACTGGGTGTCCCATTTAATTTTCTTTTTTATTATTCAGCACCACTTTTTAGGACCACCCTGTAGATTAGAAAATATTTTTATATTATGTATCCTTAAAAACCCTTTAACTTTTGTATTACACTTTTTTCCCTATCTTTGATAGTTCAGGACTTAGGTGCTATCTAAGACAGACACCTTACTGACACACCCTGTATATTAAAACCTTATACAGTATAAAACTTTTGCTCAGTAATTTTGTTGTAGTTCTCAATTAAATTCTTTTAAAAAATTTATTTTCTCCTAATCTTCAAGTAAATTGAAGATCTTCAATTTTTTAAATTTTTAATCACACCGTTCGTTTTCTCAAAACTATCATCAACTTTGCTTATTTACATAGTCGGGAAATTTAATTTTATTATTTTTAAATTCCTCTCCTCCTTTATAATTCAACGACGTATCACAGCTAGTAATAATAACACGTTTCGAGGTTAAAAACTCATCATCAATAAGAATAAGTGCAAATATATCTTATTTGAAAGTATTTTATTTTAAATCTCCATAATCTAATCTAATTTTCATTTATCTTAACTGTATAGTAGGCTATGACAGGCGCTAGTTTAAATAAATTTTAAATACGTGCCAAATGACAGATTAGTTTAATGAAAACGTTTGGAGCAAATTAACTTTTATCTTATTTCTTGGAAGTAACTACGTATTTGAGGAGTTGTGTAATGGTAGTTCTTTTAAATAAAAATTATGGAAAATTATTCAGGAGAAGAAACATTGGCTATTATTTGTTGTCGACGTCCATAGTCCAATTATTATTTCTAGTTGGCGCTGAAAACAAAAGAAAGTTTATAGATACAAGATTAAGTTGCACTTATTCTTATTGATGATTGGTCTTTAAGTTTGAAACGTGTTATTAATACTAGGTTATACGCTGTTTAAGTATAAAGAAGAAGAAGAGGGGAATTTAAAAATAAATAAATACAATTTTGCGACTTAAATAGTCCACAACCTAATTTAAATATTAGACAACTAGTAAGGACAAAAATACGGGGGTTAATTAAAATTTAGTTAATGTGGTGTCTAAGTGGATTTGTGGATGCAACGAGACCAATTTATATACGTACTTTAAAATAAATAAAGATTTTTCTTTCATTTTGTCAGATCTATCCCTAGACGCGCTTCGTCATATCATGGTCCATCGATAGGGCTATATACTATATTTTAGTTTAGTTTTAAAATCTCTTTGATCATAAAAATTATTCTATTTAATATTTCACACACTTAAGATATTATAACAATACATAATAAATAAAGTTCCTAGTAAGTACCAGGTACCCTGGTCGCCCACGAGGCAGCGCTGTGGTGGCTGATGTTAGCCAGGCGATATGTAAAAATTGTTGTATCATTGGAAAATTTGCCTCAGTCGGTTTACTGCTATCAGGGAATTTATTTTACTTGTAGTTTAAAAATTTCTTTTGTTATTTTACTTCTTGCTTTATGCATTTTATACCTGGAGTTTATTGGAAAAGCGAACGAAAAACCAGCTTAATTTAGTCAGATACAGAGTAGGTAGTAAAAGTTTTGCTGAAGGGTTGAGAGATAATTAGGGCGGGCTTTAAATGTAGTCTTTGCCTATTGGCATGTGGTTAGGCATGGATGTAATAGGTCGACTCGAGAATTATCTATGAATCTGGTTTGTTTGATGTTTCGTGTTATTTGTGAGTTTTCTGGCTATGTGTTGTAAAAGTTTGTTTCTAGGTCATGTACATACGTGTATCTATGGTGTCTTTATTGTTTGGTGCAATTCAGCATTTTTTGCAGCTTTTGTATCCTATTAAACTATCTATCTGTGATACTGCACCACACAGGTACGGTGTATGTTAATGTAGGTCTACGCAGTACACTGTTTGGTATGGTTATTATTACAAATGATATGCAAATACTGTAGAGTTAAAACATATTTTGGGCACAAATAATAATTATTTTTTAAATGTTTCATTACACAATATTTAGTATAGGAATAATTTCTGTTTTGATTATTTTACCTTGTCTTTTAGTATGTTTGATCAAATGTGCTGCATTATAATTTAATTCTCATGTCAAGAAGTTTTTTGATATTTCTAAATCTATTGATTATACGATATGCCTAGATATCCTATGCACGCAAATTGACCTTTAAATTACTAAGTTTGTTGTAATCAAATATAAAAAAAAACAAATACGAATATCCCGTTGAAAATTTTTCCTATAAATTAATAAAAGTTTTATTTCCAGTCCCAAACGTTCAAGCAAAAAATAAACAAAAAAGCGAATCCCAAGACAGAACAGGAAAAAGCTACGGAAGGAAGTTTTCCTTTATTAAACATCCCTCAACTGGAGCCCGACGAGCCGAGAATAAAACAGGTAGAGTTTTTTGCCTATACAAAAGTTTCCAATACTAAGTGGAAATTCATTATCCGATTCTGTACACTTCATTAATAGTAATCAACAAAAATTACATTTCAACTGGGAATTTGAATTGATGAAACCATTACAGAATAACAGTTTTGGTTATTTATTACTGTAAATTAATATTAAATTTACTGACGTTGCTTGAATTTGCTCTATAATTATAGCTTCTGCAATTAATAGAATAAATGGTTGGACTTAAAAATAGTAAAGTAATGTAATAAAAAAACACTAGGTGCATTTTTTCTAAATGTCCGTTATGTTATTATAATAAATTTTTAACTCTTACGTATATCTACATAAAATATGTGTCACATCACACTATTTATAAAAAATTTAATGAAGAACCAGGAAAAGACACAGCAGTTTAAAAAAATTTCGAAATTTTTGCAATTCAGAAAAAAAAATTAGAAGTTAATTTGGCTTTTTTTAAAATTTTCATTCATAAATAATAATATGTTAAATTATATACAGCGTAGGGATTTTAAATAGAACGATGCTTATAGCGTCCCTGGGAATGAGGCGCTAAAAGCTGCGCTAACTAATTTTTTTATTTCAAATATTTTTTTCTAGGACAGCTTATCGAAAAAGGAAATTGTCCAGATAATTTTTTTTTATCGGTCAAATTATGTGCCAGAAATTTCATAAAAACTAATTTAAGGAACAATACATTAACAATAACTTTAAAATTGTAATATCACTTTTTTAGCATACCAGTTGTTCTGCCCATCAACCTACAGCACAGCTCTTTTCCCTTACTCTTTCTTTACTCTTTCCTAACGCTTTCCTAACTCTTTCCTTACTCTTCCCGTACTCTTCCCTTGCAGCTTCCTTAAACTTTCTCCCTTACTTTTCCCTTACTCTTTCCTTACTCTTCACTTACTCTTTCCTTGATCTTTCCTTACTCTTCCCTTACTCTACCTTTACTCTTTCCTTACTGTTCCCTTACTGTTTCCTTACCCGTCCCTTGCTCTTCCCTTACTCTTTCCTTACTTTTCCCTTACTCTTCCTTTATTCTTCCGTTACTGTTTCCCAAACTTCTGGCTTGATTAAACCTATCTCTGCCCGACTCCTTGCCTTAAACTATGTCAGATTTCTAGGTATGTGGTGACATCTTACATCCTTATTTTTAAATCCGTCATAATTAAGAATCTAAGGGTGTAATATCCGGAGATTTGGGCGGCCACTTTCTAAATTGTCATAGTCCTATCCACGTATTTTGAACTGTTACATTTAATAATTCTCTTACATTTCTTTCAAAGTAAGGAGGGGTTACATCCTGCTGGAAAAATATCCTTTGGTCTAGATTTCCATAATTAGAGAATATTCTTTGAAGTTACATTTTTTCCCATATCAAAAATGGCGCAAAAAGTTAAAAACCAAAAACAGAAATTTCGGATATTTCCGAAAGCATTCAGAATATTTAGAATTTTCTTTTACTAAATTGTTAAGCCCCAAAATACGCAACTTTGTCTTAAATTATCCATTTTCGTACTTATGTCTTACTACTGTTAGATCTCCTTGTACAACACGAATTTATAACATCCTGTATAGCAAAGAAAAAATATTTAAATCGGAATTTTTTTTTTATTTCATCAGATTTACCCTTGGACTTGTTTCGCCATATCAGGCTAGGATCCGACGAAAGAAAGGAAAAATGGTGTACGTGGTACTTGAATAGTATAAGAGACGTAAACTCTCCGAAAGATATAGCAGGCGGCGATATTCAATAGCGATTCTGGAAAAAGTCTAAAGACAAAGGAGCATTTATTCTTGAAAACAATTTCTTTAGCAGAATTATTTAATTCAAATAAAAATTCGGTAAATTCTAACATTTTAAAATTATTTTTAACAACTAGATATCTTAAACGCATTGAAATGAATATACAAACTGGAAGGCGCTCGTCGTGTTAAAATTTTGAGCCTCGGTGTTGGAAAAGTACCGCTGCTGCGGGGTGGGATGCGGTTTCACTCGTACACACGCCGAAAAGCGACAGCCAGGTAAAAAGAAGGTATGCTGAGGATGCGGCGTGTAAGTTTTAAACTGAGTAGTCCAAACTAATAATGTAATTTATTGTGTATTTATTATTAAACCATTTTAGACAAAACAAATAGGATATCTTCAATTTATTTAACGTTTCTTCCAACACGAATACCTTAGATTTCAGCTATCGTAAAGGACATAATTTGCTTAAATAAAAGTAAACTCAATAACATTTTTTTGAAAATCGAAGAAATCGTCCATATTTCTCAAAGAGACCGGATATAGATTAAAGAAAAAAAGGAAAGACAACAAAGTCTCGGTCTCAACATTTTAAATTCTGGGTAATTAGTGGTCTTTAATTATTCGTGTATCTGTTAGTTAGGTCTTTTGTTTTAGGTCTGATGATGCCCGAAAGGGTGAAACACGTGTAACCACTTAATTATATTTGTTGAGACCGAGACTCTGTTGTCTTTCCTTTTTTTCTTTAACATTTTTTTGTTTAATATTATAAAAATAAAAACACAAAATATACAGTATGTACAAAAAAAGCAATACTTATAGCAATTGATTTAAAATAAAACTTGGTTATAAACATAAATACAATAAAAACAGATAGGTGGTTATCTCTATTAGGTATTTACATTTAATTAAACATGATAAAATAATATAGTTCCTTCTATTCACTTTAAATTTGATATTTTTAAGTTGTCTACATAATTTTATCTCGTATTGAGTCTTTAGCTGTGATGTCTGAATACCAATATCACGTACTGCTGACCTACTCTTTCTTCTTTTTCTAAAAAATTCTAAAAAAGTGGTAATTTATAAAAAAATTAAAATATTAGTCTTTTTAATTATTAGGTACCTCTTCTTTTCTGATAGCCTCTACATAATATCTTTCACGGCTTTAGGTCTTTGTTCTCTTAGGACTATGCGTTGCTATATGCTCAGGAAGCTTAAAAATTGAAGGAACTACATTCTGTTTTAAAAAAAATTTCCGCAGAAACGATTGTAGAAATCATCTTTAAAATATTCACCACATAGAACAGTGGAATCAGTGGGTTTAATTTTTTTTCTATGGACTGCTTGTATCCAAATTTTAGTTTCTGAGGATCGTTTATTGGAAATCTAAAATCAAAGCACATTTCTAACTTATCACAATGATTTACATTTTAGAAGATATCGGATCATTTGCGATCAGTGCAAAATATTGTTAGCTCATGGGTTTCATTTGCGCATAACTCATCTATACAAAAAACCGGAATAGAAAATCTTACTATGATTACTCTGATTGCAAATTACATGGTCGCGAATGATACCATTTCTTGTACAAATGTTTGAAAACTATTTATAGGCTAGTATAAAGATATATTTGATCCCATGTTCTAAGGAAATTTGATACTTATCTACTTATGATATTTTATATTTACTATAAGAGTCCATTCATTTGTACACCCATATATGCACAACAAGATTTAACCATTTTAAACAATAATCCAATAAAAAATTAAATAATTAAGCACAACGAGAAAATACCACGTTAACTTTCACAAGTAAGACGCAGAGAACTAACCACTTTGCAGCATCTGGCCTTGTCTGACAGTTGGGTTCACATTTCTAGGTAAAAATACGCCAGGGAGGTCCTTCCAGTTTGTCGTTAACTTTATCATTAATTTCATTGCTTAAACGTCAAACATTCCTCCTGTAGACTAAGGAACTTTCTTAGAAAACTAGCGTAGGAGCGCATGTATACAATTTGACTAATATCGTTGTTAAATTAATTAATTAAATAAATAACTGTTTTAACCAATTTTTTAATAAATTAGTATTTAGTATACAATTCGGCAAAAAAAAACGTACTAAACGTGATACAATTTTATTTTCGTATAAAAAAAGACAAATGGTATTAAATTTGCATAATAATTATACTATACTTCAGTTTCAAAATTGCTGTCGGTGACTTCAGAGGAAAATAATTTCATAAAAATAAATATTCCGTTCTATTGAAATTTAAAAAATACACTGAAATTGTTACCTCCAACTTTGTACAACCCTCTGTACTCTATATGAAAGCGATGACGGTAATTTTTAACTTAGAGTATATCTTTGGAAACTCTTTTTGGGACGCTTTAAATAGGGCCCGAGTACGATATCTCACCTGGATGCATACCTGCATTTTCTATTCGAAAAGTGGCAAAATTAAATATAAACCAGATACCTGCAGGTGCGAGTTATTTTTTACAATTTTATCCCGGCTTATTTAAATTTGTGGTTATTTTACTTTAACCCAGATGTTTTTCCTGAATTTGCTGAAAATGCATTTTACTTTTTATGATAATTTGCGTAAAACCCGGATGTTTCACACGAGCAAAGCAAATGCAACGTTATGTTCATACTTTTGGTTAAAAGGATTTTAAACAGGTGTACACCAAACGAACAGTAACGCCTTCCATCGGGAAATATCAATCTATTAGCCGGTACCCACGGCTTGGCAATCGTAACGAATAATATAATTTTTTTAATGAAACGCCGAGTTAGTTTTAAAGCTAAATATGAGATAATAGTAGTGTAGAAATGGGAAATGACCTTCTCCCCCCACTCCTTCCATTGACCTTGACCGCGAAGGTGGGCAGGTGTTTATTTGACCTTGACCTTGAATGGGTGCAGGTGGTTTTTTTGTGTGATGTCATATGACCTTGACCATGTACGTTTGCAGGTGTTTATTTGACCTTGGCCTTGGGTGCCGTTTTGTGTCTAGCATGACCTTGTCCATATTCGAGGTCACTTGTTATATTGATGACCTTGAGGTGTGGTCTAACCTTCGTCGTGTGTGCTCTATAAATAGGTGGGGGGAGCAAAATTTGTCAGTGTACATTTTTTCTTCAACAGTGCAAGTTCATTCTCTCTCTTTATTATATATTTAGTAAAATGTCTTATGTGTGTGAAAAATGTGGTGCTGCGTTTACTCGCACATATAATTTATCACGTCATCAAAAGGAGTCATGTGTGGCAAGATTTAATGATAGTGTGGGTGCGGAAAAGCGGAGAAAAGTTGATGGTGCCGCATCAACATCTGCTATGCAAACGTGTGAGCTATGCAATATTAGCATACCAAAGAATTGTGTTGCAGCTCATCAAAGAACAATACAACATAAAAGTAAGGCAAGTGTAGCAGTGTGTCCGGGTGTTCAGTTGGTGCAAAGCAGTTTTAAAAACAGAATTGCATCTTATCACATCAGCAGTGATAATGAGCATGTGGACTATTCCGTCTTTTTTGAAGAACTTAAACCAAAAGTAATGCAATTAATCAGTAAGATTTTGCATGTTCACCGGTCTCTTAAAATAAATATGGTTGTCGTCGGACGATATTTTCTACCATCACAGGACGTTTTCAGTGAGAAATCCTTCAATACGTGTAATGAAATTGTAAATGAAGGAAGCGACTTGGATGATGTTTACCAATCTTTTGTGGAGGCAATGAAAGTTCAGTCTACGGAATTTCAGGAGAAAGATTCAGGTATGTTAAAAGAATAAAAAACATTTTAAACCAAAATTAAATAAAACGTAGCAATCCATTAGAAAATTTACTTATATTTTTTTTGTTTGGATTTCAGGATGGGCATTGGAAAAAATTTTATATCTTGAGGTAAACATTAACAAGTTCTCACCGTTGGGCGGTTCCTCGTATGTGAAGTTGCCGAGGTTTATTGAACTTAAAAGGGCTGTTGTGAACATTATGAATAGGGATGAGTGCTGTTTTGCCTGGGCCATAACGTCAGCTTTGTTTCCAGCAGCCATGATGCGGGCACAGGTTACTTCATACCCCCATTTCTCAACAGTGTTAAATTTTACAGGTATGAATTTTCCAGTTAAATTGCGCGATATTTCAAAATTTGAGGAATTAAATAATATTTCAGTCAATGTATATGGATTAGAGTCGCGGTTTGAAAATAATGAAATTAAATACGAAGTTGTCGGTCCGTTAAGATATGCACCAAAGAAACTACAAAAACATGTAAATTTGTTGCTTATTACTAAAGATTGTAATGTTAAAGATGATGGTGTAGGTGACAGTGAACATGTTTGTGGCGACAACTGTGTTAAAAACCACTACTGCTGGATAACTGATTTGTCTCGCTTAGTTTCCAGTCAAATTTCCAAACATCACGATAAATTATACTTTTGCGATGGCTGCCTTATTCACTTTATTTCACCATCAACTTTAATGTTACACCAACAAAATGATTGTAAGCATATCTTTACGCTGACACCTTCAACAGATGTAAAAGTCGATAAATTTGGTAAAAGTGTTCCGGAAAATATTTTAAAATTTGAGGGTATTGAGAAGCAAATGAGAGTTCCATTTGTTGTTTATGCGGATTTTGAATCTGTTCTAAAACCCGTTGAAACAGTAGAACCAAACCCCCAAAAATCTTACACAGTTGAAAATCTAAAGCATGAACCTTATTCTTTTGCCTATCTTATTAAATGTTCTTTTGATGATTCTATTTCGAAATTTGAGCTATACCGTGGAGACGATGCAGCGAAAGTTTTCGTTGATCGTATCGAAACCGATTTAAGACACCTTTACAATACATATTTAAAAGATATCGTTCCTATGGCTAAATTGACGCGTGAGGAGAGAGAGGATTTTGAAAATGCTACCATTTGTAGTATTTGCGAAATGCCATTCCAAGACGTTAAAGAGAAAGTTAAAGATCATTGCCATATAACGGGTAAAAAAAGATTTGGTGCTGCACATTCCGTTTGTAATTTAAATTATAAAATACCCAATTTCATCCCCATAATATTTCATAATTTAAGTGGTTATGATAGTCACATGTTCATCAAGGAATTATGCAGATATGGGGATAAAATTGATGTTATAGCTCAAAGTAAGGAGAAATATATATCATTTACAAAGAGCATTTACATGCACGATTATGTCGATCAAAAAACGGGTCAAACAAAAAGAAAAAATTTAAAGCTCCGCTTTATTGATAGCTTTAAATTTTTATCGACATCGTTGGAGAATTTAGGTAATGGTCTTAGCAATGATGAGTTTAGGGAAACCCGTAAATATTTTGTCAATAACAAGGAATTTAACTTAATGCGACAGAAAGGGGTTTTTCCTTATAGTTACGTTGATAATATTGAAAAGATGAATAACCCAAATCTTCCAACGAAAAATCAGTTTTATGACCAATTACGCGGAGAACACATCAGCGATGAATGCTATGATAGAGCAAGAGAAGTATGGCGAGTGTTTAAGTGTAAAAATTTGGGTGAATATTCCGATTTGTATTTAAAATCAGACGTTCTATTGTTATGTGATGTTTTCGAACAGTTTCGCGATACATGCTTAAAAGTTTATAAATTAGATTCTGCGCAATACTACACTTTACCAAGTTTAAGTTTTGACTGTATGTTGCGCATGACTAAGGTAGAGTTAGAGCTTTTGACCGATATAGACAAGGTTCATTTTTTCCAAAAAGGTATTCGCGGTGGTATAAGTCAGTGTACAGAAAGAAAACATATTGCCAATAATTCTCATTTACCAAACTTTGACCCAACTCAACCATCATCTTATATCACTTACTTAGATGCGACAAATTTGTACGGTCATAGTATGTCCCAAGCATTACCATTTGGTGGTTTTAGATGGTTATCTGAACGCGAAATTTTAGATCTAAATATTATGAATATAGATGATAATAGCCCACAAGGCTACGTTTTGGAAGTGGATGTGCATTATCCAGAAGAATTGCATGATACACATTCAGATCTTCCATTTTTGGTGGAAAACATCGTACCACCAACGGAGACAGCAAAGTTACCAAAATTAATTCCGAATTTAAATGATAAAAAAAAGTATATTGTTCATTACAGAACCCTAAAACAAGCCATTAACAACGGCCTTATGGTAATGCGGACCCACAGAATTTTGAAATTTAATCAATCAACGTGGCTTAAAACATATATTGATTTTAATACTAGTTTACGAAACTCTGCAAAATCAAAATTTGGTAAAGATTTGTTTAAACTAATTATTAATGCGATTTTCGGAAAAACCATGGAAAACGTTGAAAAACGAAAAGATATTAAACTAATAACTCATTGGGACAATGCTAGAGGGAAAGTTGGGGCTAGAGCATTAATTGCTCGACCTAACTTCAATAGTCGATCAATATTTTCAAAAGATTTTGTTGCTATTCACATGGATAAATTAAAAATTATTTACAACAAACCAATATATATTGGGTTTTCCATTTTAGACATTTCAAAAACAGTCATTTATGATTTTTTTTACAATTTTATTAAAAAAAAGTTTGGTAATGATGCTTCTTTACTGTACACCGACACGGATTCGCTAATATTAAAAGTATTTTGTGATGACTTTTATCGCGTGATAGCCGAAAATCCTGAGAGATTCGATACTTCAAATTTTCCTGAAAACAATGAATTTAATATTACAAAAAGTATTTCGGTTCCGGGTAAGATGAAAGATGAATTTCCATGTGACCCGATAATTGGTTTTTATGGTACCGGAGCCAAGGCTTACTATGTGAAGTCTAAGAATGCGGAATTAAAAAAGGCAAAAGGTATAAAAAAATCAGTTATCGAAAAGGAACTTCATCTAGAAGATTATCGAAAAGTTGTGGAACAGGGCGGTTTAATTTTTAGAAAAATGAAAACTTTTCGCAGTGTGTTACATGATGTATACACACAAGTAATAAATAAAATCGCCCTGTCCCACAACGACGATAAACGTTATGTTATTCCGTTAACAACAAAAACTCTACCTTGGGGTCACGCCGACATTGACTTTTATAATTCAGATCCGGAAAGTAATTTAGAAAATTTACTGCGTGTCATTGAGACATTTAAATAATAAACTGGAAAATTCATACCTTATATAACGTAATATTAGGCAGCTCATTTATTTGTATTATTTGTTCAGATTTTATTTTATATTTACAAATTGTTAATATTTATACAATAACATTTTTACATAATATGTTATATTAAAGAACTAAAAATAATAATAAAACACAACGTTGCAGCAAACAATTTAGTTTTATTTAATATATATACAAAATTAATTGGACAATTTATTATACACTTCTTTTAACACCCATCTTCTTCTCTCCATATCTGATTGTCTTACTGGACGGGGATGTTGGTACATCTGCATACCACAAACAGCACATCGAATTATTTGTATTCTAAGAAAGTCAACATAACTAATGCGGCTGTTATGATGCCAATACAAATCGTTTCGTTTACACCTTACACATATAGCGTGAAACCCCTTTTGCGGTTGTTCATACTTGTTTGATGAAAAGTTTGGTTCTTGGTCGATTGGCAGCATAATGTCTACGATGTTTGTAATGAAATGGTAAAGAAATATCTAATAATTCCGTGCTAAATGTCTGCATCTATATACAGAATTTGTAACCTTAAAAATTACTTCGAGGACACATTTCAGCCCTGACAATATAATGTGCATAATACACCTATTCACGTAAACCTTGAAACCAAATATATATATTTTAAAGTAAAGTCTAATATAACACAAGGTTATATCTGAACCTTGAGAACATTGCATTTACAAGGATGTATTATACCCTTGAAAGAGAGACAGAAGAGACTAAAGATATTAATAAAACCAAAATTGGCCGTAAAAAACATTGTTTTATTAAATATTATCCCAATAGCATTGTAACCTTTAAAATTACATCGAGGACACATTTTAACCTTGGAAATATATTGTGTAAAATACATTGGTTCACATAAGTCTTGAAAAATAAATACATTCGTCAAGTAAAATATATTATAACACAAGGACGGATCGGAACCTTGAGAGGGAGTTGTATTGTAAGAGAGAGAGAACAGGGGTGGGGGTGGGTATGTAGTGGGGAGGTGCGCATAAAAGAATATACACCATTCGTATTTCTTCAGTATAAATCTTCCAGTCGTTCGAGTTAGTTAGTTTGTTTGTGTCAGTGTTTTTTTTCCTGTCAAGTTAAATAGTTATTAGTGTTAAACTGTAAAAGATGAGTTTACCAGTACTTAGTGGTGATTTAGATCTTGGGATGGGTGAATTAACCCAAGGCTATATAAACAATCAGTGGGAGCTGATTACTAACGGCGCGTCAGTAAACGATGACGAAGTTATGCCGGAAATCAGTCCCGAGACGCTAAATGAATGCGAACATTTTATCGAGGAAGTGAGTGCGCGCCAAAATGCAGAAGCCCTTCAGCCAAAAATAAATATTTTAAGCGATGTGGTGGTTCAGCGTGCCTCAACACCGCCATCTTCGTCAGGCAAGCTGGCGAAATTATTAACCCGACCTAAGCCAATTAGTAAAGCGGCTTTCTATAAAGGGATAAAAAGAGAAAAGCTGCAGCACTCGAGTGGTATCAAACAAATAAGGTTGGGAGACCAACCATCAACAAGCAGCGCTATTTCACAATCATCATCATCACCAGAACCAACCAGAAACAATAGAAGAAAGCAATCCAAAAAATTTCTTTTTAAGAAACCGATGGAACCCTGTGCCCTCCCCGATTTTTTGGGTGGTTGTGTTCCCGAAAACAGTGTTCGGACCACATCACCTATCATAGGTATGCCACTATTTGAGGATGTAACGCCTGTATCATCACCCGCAGCATCGCCATCGCCGCCGCCGCCGTCGCCATCAAATACACCGGAGTGGTTGATGGCCTACAGCCAGGAGCAGGAGCGGGAGGCCATAAAGACAATTGTTAATGTGCGGAATATGTGGAAGGACAAGATAGTGTGCGGTGAAAAAGAAGTGGTGGACATTGAAACAAAGATAAGACAGTTACAGGAACAGTTAGGTTTAGTTAAAAAGAATATTAGCAAGTATAAAAATAAATTAGATTTGTATAATAGTAATGTTTAGTAGGTCTCCTTTCGTTCGTCAGATCCTAGCTCTACTGATGAGCCACGATATGGCGAAACGCGTCTAGGGATGGATCTGACGAAACGAAAGGAAATTCCTTTTCTGAAATGTTTATTAGGTTAGAATTTAGGTATAGTTTGGTAGTCACTTCCCATTTCTACACTACTGTACTACGGCTGTAATAAAAAAAAGATTACTACTGAATATATCTTTTATTATTTTTATATTGTTTTTTTTAAAACACACACTGGACTTATAAAAAAAAAAAAAAAAAAAAAAACGTGTATATCGACCCTTTCCAATCATGTCCACACCATTTCCCCACTCTCAGACTGCATAGGTACGAGATTTATCAACTTTTTACTTCATTTTTTGATCATAAACTTTTTTATTTTTTAACCGATTTTATTTCTTTTTTCACTAAAATGTTCTTCAGAAAATTCTAACAAGTTTTGACTCCAATGTTTTTTTTGTCAGACGTATAATAAGGGAGCTATGAATTTTTAAAGTTGCCAATTACGTTAAACACCTAAGTTTGTCATTTGCCGTTTTTCAGTTTTTCACATTTTTAACTTTTGAAAAATGCTATCCCATGTAATTTGATGTGCTAATCAACTTTCCTTTATAACTTTTTTCGATATTTCCATTACTTTAGCAATAATTTAATTTAATCATAAACTTTTTTATTTTTTAACCGATTTTATTTCTTTTTTCACTAAAATGTTCTTCAGAAAATTCTAACAAGTTTTGACTCCAATGTTTTTTTTGTCAGACGTATAATAAGGGAGCTATGAATTTTTAAAGTTGCCAATTACGTTAAACACCTAAGTTTGTCATTTGCCGTTTTTCAGTTTTTCACATTTTTAACTTTTGAAAAATGCTATCCCATGTAATTTGATGTGCTAATCAACTTTCCTTTATAACTTTTTTCGATATTTCCATTATTTTAGCAATAATTTAATTTAATCATAAACTTTTTTATTTTTTAACCGATTTTATTTCTTTTTTCACTAAAATGTTCTTCAGAAAATTCTAACAAGTTTTGACTCCAATGTTTTTTTTTGTCAGACGTATAATAAGGGAGCTATGAATTTTTAAAGTTGCCAATTACGTTAAACACCTAAGTTTGTCATTTGCCGTTTTTCAGTTTTTCACATTTTTAACTTTTGAAAAATGCTATCCCATGTAATTTGATGTGCTAATCAACTTTCCTTTATAACTTTTTTCGATATTTCCCTTACTTTAGCAATAATTTACGATTTTATTACTCTTTTCTTTTAAATAAATTTTACAAATTTTATGTCGGGAATGAATTGTTGATTTTCATACGAATCTTTTATGTTCTATAAAATTTTTTTTGTAAAGTTACTAATATTGCTTAAAATTTATTATTTTAATTTCATTTTTGTCTGAATCGGGTTAGAAATAGATTTAAAAATTATCGAATTCTGGCATACGGTTTTGCATACAAAATTGTTGGATTTTAAGTAGAGTGAAAACCATTTAACCACTTAGTGACCCTGTCCTGTTTGACCTTTGGTTCGTAGCGTTCGTCATCGTTAGAAAATGTTTATCAAAACTTGTAAATTATATATTTAGCTAAACTACAATGAATTCTTTTTGTGCCCCCGAGGGGGCGGTCAGGGTTCGTAGCGGTCGTCATCGTTAGTGAGCGAGGGGAGAATGCCTTACGGAGTTGTTGAATCCGCAGGCCCCTCGCTCACGTCGTCCTCATAGTCCCACCATGAGCTTGAGTCAGCGGGACCGCTGAAATCGTCAGCGGCGTTGCCAACTTCCCAATCGGTCGAGGAATCTGGCTCGACCGGTGAATCGTCATCCGCTTCGGCAGCAGCTGGCTCATTAGGTTCAAATTCCACCCAGTCACCATCAGCTTGGTTTAGCTGATCCCATAGCCCCGGACTCATGGGTCGGAAACGCTCTGTTTCGTCGCTATAGACGGATAAACCTCGGGATGGTGGTCTTTCATCAGCCATGATGAGTATAAAGAAATATTTTTATTGTGTTATTAAGTTCCTACATTTAGGTGGAACGTCGGCTGGTTATTACACCTAACGCCATCTATTAAAACTTTTTTGTGTGTGTAAACTTTTATTTCACAAAATATCTTTCGTATTAAAATCGATTTATTTAATAGTACCCTCAGCGCCATCTATTGATAAAAATATATAATAAATAAATCGATTTTAATACGAAAGATATTTTGTGAAATAAAAGTTTACACACACAAAAAAGTTTTAATAGATGGCGTTAGGTGTAATAACCAGCCGACGTTCCACCTAAATGTAGGAACTTAATAACACAACAAAAATATTTCTTCACTCTCTTCGACATGTCGTCCTACCGTTGCACAAAGTGTCGCTTGATGACGAACTCTAGCAGAGACGAGAAAATAGCGAAGTATTGGGAGGATTGGGGCGTCAAAAACGCAAAAAAGCCGGTACTTGCAGTACCACCGACTCCCAGGCCGCCACCAGAACCTGAGCCGGTGGTGGTAATGACTGAACCGATAGAGGTGGTGGAGGAACCACCGTGGCAGCTTGGCCCTGAGGAGAGAGATGCTCTCCTCAGAGAAATGGAAGAGCGTCGGGAACAACGACGGCAACGACGCCCGGCGCCGCATAGGCGTCCTGCGCCGCGATCGGTCCAGGTGGCGAGAGGACACCAACCACTCTAGGTTTCTCCTTTCCATCACCAAAAATCAGCCCTTTTCAGGGCTACAAAATACTTTCATTGTAGTTAGATGGTCACCAAGTATGTGACAATATATTTTCTTCAAGAATACATTTCTTGTTTGAAAATTATGTCACTCGGGATGTATTAGCAAAGAATGTATGATTTTTGTAATTCTAAATGAGCGTTTTGATCATATCATGTTTTTTCTTACGGCTAGGTAAAGACCACATATTTTTACTATGTTCTCTCTTGCCAAAGGAAAGGGAATGGAGTTTGGTAAAATTAAAGGTGGTCAAAAAGAATTTTTTACATTCACCGCGACAGCTTATTATGTATTTACCAGAGTAACATAATTCTTCTTAGCCAAGAAAGGTTTTCTTAACCAAGAACAACTATGTCACTCTGTGACATACAACTAATCTACATAAAAGTCTTTTGTGGTCCTAAGTAGGACCGGGGGTGGCAGTTGTCCTACAATGGACCAGGGAATGTCTGGGTTCGTAGCGGTCGGTAGGGAAGGCCGATATATTGTATTATCTGCAATATAATTTACTGAATTCTATTGCAGATAATGCAAGAGTCTTGGTGAAAGACTGTAAAAAGTCTTTCGCGACACAAAACACAGCGTGAATGACTTCGCGCGTTGCGTATCATCGCAGTCGTAAGATGACTTTGAATGAAATCTACGTTCATCAAACCACCAAAGCTCGTTATGTGGCAATGCATACATAATGAGACGTGCTCGCCCCATTTCACATATGACTGCACAATGCAGAACCGCGGCCTTAACCTACGTCGCCGGCGTACCCTTCTTTGTTGGACCTGTGAAGCAGGCATGTCATCGTCAGAACTGTTCGTCGAATATCCCTGATCTGAATTAGACGACATCGTAAAGTAGAATGAATTTTTCACCCATCATCCCCCGATTAAATACAAGTTTTCGACCTTCACCACAACCACCAACACTACAAATTCTCTCTCTCTCTCGAATCCTTGCAACCGTTGACCCTGAGCGTTGTAGCCTTGAAAATACTTTCTATGCATAGTAAGATGAATAAAACACAGAGTATCTAGTTTACCAGTTTATTTTTACTATTACATAAATAATAATTAATACATTGACTTATTGCTAACAGAGCCATTTAGTATATTGTAGCTAAAATATGCATCGTGAATAACTAATGCATACACTTTAGTGTCTTTTGGAAATTTGCTTTTGCGTGTTTCAAACTCCAACTTCACGTCCACAGTAGATGATTTCAACGCCTCTGCTTGATGATTACAATCTATGATGAATACAGGATTTTTGATATATTCGGAAAAACTCATCATCGGGTCATTAAGTTCTCGTTGATAGTAGCTCATTTGGAAATTTTCGTAACTGTAATATGCTGGCGCATATAGTTTTTTCGTAAAATCCAAATTCCATCTTTCATAAGGAAATACTGTCGAGTTAAGGTAGAGTCGAATGTCACTGATATCGGCTGTAGTAAATTCAGTGGCATTCTTTTCTCTATTGTCAGAAAAAGTGCTTGTCTGGAATCCAATAATCAAATATCTCGGCCTTTCCAAGCTCGCACTTGTTCTTAAGGCCCACACGTCGGATGATGTTTGTCGCAAAGCAGGTAATTCGTAAAGATCCCATTTGCGATATGCCATTGGAATGTTTACATTACTTCCACCTTTATTGATACGGGACAATATTTTCAATTTTTGTCGGTCATCTGGAATAATATGACGGATTTTCCACTCAATCTTTTCAATAGTAATATCAGCATCAACTTCACCAATGTAGCAGTTGGAAAAAGTGCGGGCGATAATTAAAATCAACTCTTGCTTAATATTAAATATGCCCTTCGAATAATCTTCAGCAAATCCCATCAGATATTTTAGAGGTAGCTTTCCAGAGAACACTTTACTTGTAGAATCAAATATACCTTGGTTTTTTTCATCCAAACCCCATCCACAGGCCATAAGACTTTTTTGTTGGGTTGCACCCAATGATGCCATAGTTTTCAACGTTGAAGTAATTCCAGGTTTTCGAACAACAGCAACTTGTTCCCCAGCCATTTCATAACGTATTTCGTCGAAGAGGAAAGCGATTGCATTATTTGATAAGTAACAGTGTTTAGTAACATCACTAGATTTGAAAGTTCCTTCGATGTATATGTAGCTGTCTGATATATCCAAAATAATGTCTTGAAAGTGTACTGGAATGCGAATTTCATCAGAGTTGCTAAACGTCGGAGAACCATACGGCTTATATGTGTGCTCTTGTAAGCTGACAATGGAATTATCAAAAATGGGTTCGGTAAAAACCTCAATTTTGTCACTGGTACTGGCCATATTTTAATTTCGTACTCTTAAACCAATGGATTGTAGAAATTTACGGTCTTTTGCAGAGAGCTGCTTACGAGCTAAACGTCTTTTCAATCTAACGTCTGGATTGTGAATGATCTTGGTCTGTGTAATATGTTTTCTTTTATGTTGTGCAGTTGAAGCTTGAGTGTTGGACAGCATATTCAGTGGACGATTGAAGCAAAAACCCATATTTATAATATTTTTTTCAATTCCACTTTAACTATAATTTTTTCACCTTGAAAATTTATCAGATCACCGTTATCATCCAAGATGCGTAGAGTAATGTTGTCTATTGACTGACGTCCCTCGGGCATTATCGGCATATAAATAATATTTTGAGGTTCTTTTGAAATTTTGTAACCTGGCTCAACATCAACATCGAATTCGAATAATGTGTGGCTTTGTCTTGAGTTCAAATATGCTCCTGAAGTTATGTTACAATCCACCCTTATAATACGCACTTTCATTATGTCCACATTACTAGTTGATTTATGTAGTTTTCCACTTTTTAACACAACCGGTCCAAAGCCTAATAATCCACCAATAGTGTTTTTTCCTCTGAAATCAATGTTGAGCGACGACTTGAGTTCACATTTTAATGTATTATTGTTGGCCTCCAATGAAAATAATATATCACATTTGTCTTGTTTGCAGGATTGCTTTAAACTTGTGTGCATCGCTTTGGAAATTTCATTAATTTCGTAAGCTCCTGGTGGAATCCATAATTGTATTGGTTTTTGACCATCATTTTTCATGTATGCAAACAAATTGTTACTTTCATCAACGTTAAAAATTGAATTATAAGTGTAAAATCCCAACAATGCAAGACCATACTTATGCGTTGAATTCAATTCGATGGGCGGATAAAAATCCGCACTTATAACACTTCTGTGTCCTGTTAGGGTGAATGTGTAAGACATGACTGCTATCGAAGCATAGTATGCGGGCTTATTTATTGTTGTTTACAGCAATTAATTGGGTTTAGACTATGCATCAATCCATCTTTAGCTGTTTCATATGTTATTTTTACATCCTTGATTTTACAATAACAACAAAATAACTTTTTTGGTGCTGGTCCATCTCCTTCATCCACATCTGATTTATTTTCATTGTTATAATGTTCATTACAGTATTGATATTTTAACAATTCTTTGTCACTTTTCATATGTTCAGGTAGCTTATTCCAAACGAGTGCGATTTCATCTGAGGCTAACGCAATCATCACTTCCTTTGGCATATTTTCTAACTGTCTTGCTGACATGTTTCTCAGCCCACCTACTTGACTATATGCTTTAAGCGACAATAGCATTTTTGTGTAGTTATCACGATCCACTTTTGGTGTCACACACGCTGCTGCCATTATATATTTTTTTTTAATTTTGAGAGAGAAACTTCAAACACAAATGTCCACACCAGACTGTACCGAATTCTTGTTGGCGGTCATATGTATAGTAGATTTTCCTTGATGCTTCGGATCCCCGTTGTAGATAGCGCACCAATTCGGTAGGTGGTGGTAAATCACCAAAGCTATCAAAATATTTTACATTTATATTTTTTTTTCTATATGCTACCCAATGCGTCCCGCCTCCCAATATACTATCCAAATTAATAATTGCAGCTTCATAACGTTTGGGTCCTCGCACTGGCAGTGAATCTCTCATATAAACCCCTCTAAAATGTGGTATTTTCATCTTTGCAGCAAACTTTTCTATATCAATATTGGATAGTGGTCTTCGAGGCAGGGATTCAATTAGTTTTTTGATTTTCCATTGCTATTGCTTAGAAATAATCCCATACCTGTACGATATGGCTTAAGAAACAAACCATTTCCTTTTGAACACAAACGCAAGGTAGCACCGGTTTTTTCTGTGCCTGCATTTTTTACAGTCTTTAAAGCACGCACAATACCAGCTGCTCCACCAGCTAAGGAACCCAAAGCTGATAGCCCTGCAAATATCGGTATTAGAGGTAATATCCCACCAGTTTTGGGGATTGGTATAATTCTAGGGGTGCGAATTTTTCGTTTACCACCAGCTGCTTTTAAGGATTTACGTGCAGCTGTAATAGCTATTTTTGATGTTTTCATAAGATTTTTTTCAAGGCTCTTCTTTTCTCCAGATTTCATTAATTGCGATCGAATTGGTTGTCTAATAGCTGATCCAAATGCTTTCTTGGGTTTTTGTTGATGATGACGACGACGACGCTTATTGCCCCTCTTTTTTCCTTTGGAAACCTTTGAACGGCGTTTATTTTGTTTAGTCGATGGCACTCCCATACCAAAACGTTGTTTTGCTTTCATGACGTTAGTTACTAACCAAGCTGCAGCCTTTTCCCGTAAACTAGCCTCCTTAGATTTTACTCTTTTCCAAGCACTTTGTTCGAGTTCGTAATCGGCTTGGTGTCGTGCACTTAAATCCTCACTGTTATGCAAATATGCTAAATCGTGTTTTTTGCAAGCAGCATCTAATGGATTAATTCCCTGATCACCACGTTGAACACGTTTTATTACTTTGGTCCCAGGTCCACAATACTGATAACCGGGTATATGTAACTCAATTGGTAACCTATTAATTGCTGAATTAACAATACCAGCTCCAGTCTTACTTGATAACCGATAGCGACCACTTCGCTTGACTGATGACATCTAAATGATTGCATACGTGAAAATCACTATAAAATATAGTTAAAATGAGAATTGTCAAGCTTAAGCAAAAACTACCAGTTGATAATCTTGATGTCAAGGTTGGGTCGGGACACGATCAGAAATGTTTAAGAAGACATGGACCGCTGCTTCCATCATCTATACGTGGGTTGCTAATTGGACCGTCGAATTGTGGAAAAACCAATGTTATGATATCGCTGTTAACACACCCGTTGGGATTGCGTTTTGAAAATGTGTATATTTTCTCAAAGTCGCTGTATCAACCCAAATATGAGTATTTGAGAAAAATCCTATCACCAATTAAAGGTCTTGGCTACTACACTTTCAGCGATGGAAATAATATAGTGCAACCGTCAGATGCAAAGCCAAACTCTGTATTTATTTTTGATGATGTCATGTGTGAAAAACAGGATGTTATAAGATCATATTTTAGTATGGGACGACACAAAAATGTGGATGCTTTTTACTTAGCCCAAACATATTCACGTGTTCCAAAACAACTTGTACGTGATAATGCAAACTTCATTATAATGTTTAAACAGGACGAGCTGAATATGCGACACATATTTTCTGATCATGTTTCACCTGATCTAACGTTTCCGCAATTTCAAGACATGTGTTCTAAATGTTGGGACAATAAGTATGGTTTTTTAGTTATCGATAAAGATAGTGATGTTAATTCGGGAAGATATCGCAAGGGATTTGATAGCTATATATATTTATAGAAATAGCAATAAACCCTCATTCCATCATTGTCCGTTAATTTGAAGACACCATGAGTGAAGAAATCGATTTAAAACGTAAACTGGTTGAAACAACCAATGCTGTAAAGAAAAAATTTAAGCAAATCAAAGCAGCTAAATCTCAATATCATGTCGATTTAGAAAAGTTTTATGAACCGATTACTAAACCGTTGACATCAATATCAAATGCAGTGAAGCAGAAACAACAACAACAACAACAACAACAACAACAACCACAAAAACAGTCACTAAAACAACAGCAACCGCATCCGCAGCAGCAGCAGCAGCAGCAGCAGCAGAACAGTCACCACAGCCAACATTAACCCAAAAATCAATTTCTACAAGTAAACCTGGAAGTCGTTACGGTTTAAACACAACAATGGATAATGCAGATATATCAATTAATCCAAATACAGAAATATTTGATGAATTACTCATGGCGCCAGTTGAAACATCTACCCCAAAACATAAATTGTATGAGTCGTCAGTATTTGCAACACCATCTCCATCAAGGCAATCCACACCAACATCTAATGAAACTAGTTCTATTGAGAGGACATCTTTTAAAAATATTCGCACCTATCTAACAGGGTTACAAAGGCATCCATCCTATTATGACAACATTTACGGTGTTCATTATGACTCAAAAACAAAAACAAATAAAGACAAAACATATATCGGAAATGTCGAAGTACGTTTCTCCAATGGGAACATTAGTTTATATAAAAAGGAGAGAAATATTGCTATATTTAATGGAACAAAAGAGCTTTATGATTTGATTTTCCTAAAATCACCACCACTACTGGGCCATGAAGACGATTTGAATAAAGACACTCTGCAAACATACAAAGATATTTTGGATATGACAAATGCAGCATACAATCATTACGACAAAAGTAATGGTTTACGGGAAACTCGATGGCCAAAATATAGACAAATTATAAAACCGCTAATGCAGGGAACTAAACTTGGTGCTGGAGTGCGACAAAAGAAAAAATATAAAATTTACTTGCCAGTAAATAAGACATTATCTTCAAAGTCATCTCAATATGTCTATTGGAATAAACCCAGTGAGTTGGTGGATCGATTACGATTATTGTGGAGTTCAAAAGTAGCAGGACATACTGGGCATGATAATGAAATTATGTCAATTATTGAGGAGCTTCGAGAGGAAGGAATTATATATTAAGTAATTGCAATCAGTTATATTGATCAGTGATGAATGAGACATACTATACTATGGATCCTAGCCCCGAAAAGCTTAAAATTGTAAATGAACTACATCGAAATGCAAGAAAAAACTTCGCCAGAAGACACACCATAATAAAAGGGTATAAGGATTTGTGGCAAATTGATTTGGCAGAAATGCAACAATATGCTAATGAAAACGACGGTTATCGTTATATTGTCGTCTGCATAAATTGTTATTCAAAATTTGTGTACACGAGAGCTGTTAAAAATAAGACCGGTGTTGAAGTTACTAATGCAATGAAAAGCATTATTGAAGAGGCTTCATATACTCCAACTAATTTACAAAGCGATCAAGGAAAAGAGTTTTACAATAGCAACTTTCAAGCTCTTATGAGAAAATATAACATAAACCATTATTCTACCTATAGCACGAAGAAAGCAGCCATTGTAGAACGTGTTATACGAACTTTAAAAAACAAGTTATATAAGCAATTTTCAGCAAGAGGATCGTACAGATGGTTACAAATTTTACCATCTATAACGAAAGCCTATAACAACGCAGAACATCGTACGATTGGAATGAAACCGAAAGATGTGAAAGAAAATACACAAATTAATGCATACAATTATTTGAAAATTGTTCCGAAGAAAAGAAAATATCGTTTGGGTGATATTGTTCGCATTAGCAAGTATAAGAGCATATTTGATAAAGGATATACCCCCTCATGGTCAACTGAACTATTTAAAATATCCAAAGTTAATGTAACTAACCCACCAACATACCTATTGAAGTCGTTAGAAGAAGGTCAACCGATTAAAGGGTGTTTTTACGAACCAGAATTGCAAAAAACAAATAGTCCAGGTGTTTATTTAGTGGAAAAAATTCTAAGAAAACGTAAGAAAAATCACACTGATCAATTGTTTGTAAAATGGTTAGGATTTTCAAACCAGGCTAACTCTTGGATAGATAAGTCTGATATTGTATAAAAAAATATTTAAATATATTGTGTAACACTAGTAAAAAATAAACATATAATTTGCAAAATTGTATTTTATTTTACATGTACTATAGAAATAAAATATATCAGGAACGATTTGTAACTGATAATATTTAAAATAAAAAACAGATATAAAAGTAATATATTTTTTATTATATAATAATATTTTTACAAGAAGAACAAAAAAGAAAAATATTAATAAGTTAACCTAGGGGTTATAACCAAATTGGCGAAGCTCATCCTTGGATAAACATATACTGCGGATACGTTGTTCCTCCTCCTCATCATCAGTGTGATCACTATCACTATCCCAAAATTCCTCGTCTGATGTGTCGAGCGGAGCATCGCAAAATTCGTCAGTTGATGGCTCGAGTGAAGCATTCGGTATTGCAGGTGTTGCTGGTGAATGATCTTGTTGCTGGTGTTGTTGTTCTTGTTCTTGCCGCTCTTGTTCTGGTCTTGCTGGAGATTGTTCTTCCTGCTGTTTCGGAGGAAACTCCTTTTCACACCAATCACAAAAACCCCTTTTTCCTCCGATAATTTCGAAATGTTCACAGTTGACACACATTTGACGTCCATTTACAGAAAATGGATAGACCAGCGTTGTTTCTGATTTAGAAGTCATTTTTGAGCAAAATTTACTAAACTCGATGTATGAATGGTAGAAGTAAACTGAGTTATCGGATTTTGGGTTCTAGTTTTTATACAATACAGATGTCCCTCACTTATGACCTTTCTTTTTTGAGTGATCTTTATCTAATACCAAGTGGATGGGCATCTTTGTCTGACCCTTCTCAAGGTTATCAACTCGATGTTCAAGAGCTGCCAGAAGCTTATTATTTTTTTCTTCAAAATCTTCTTGCTTTCTATCAAAGAGCCCAAAGAAATCTTTATTGATTATATCAAAAAGCTGTTTTCGTGATTTGTACAGTTCTTCAAAAACATATAGTCGAGTTGCTGCATCATTATCTTTAGTTGGTTGAGCAACATTTGATAAACATTTTCCTTCGATATCATATTGTCCGTCAGAGGTCAGTTTAAAACCATTACCTGGTATACCGCGGAGTAGTTGAACTTTTTCATTCACTCTTTGACGACCAAATTTGTCGATTGTGTTGTTAACACGACCCATTTTTATTTTCAACTAAGTCATTTTTCTTATGATATCCGCTTATATATGTTGAGAAAAAACAAACAATAATTTTGCTACATACAATTTATTTACAATTTTATATTTTTAAACATTACAATAAATTGGTTAAAAACATTTGGGGCACCAATCATTGATTACTGTTACATTACTACCACCGCCACTACAACACGCATACGAGAAAATGTATTCTTTGTCTTTTTCATCTTCTTCGTCTTCTTTAGTTTCTTCTTCTTCTTTTCTTCCTCCAAAACTAGAATCCTCATCCTCGTCGTCGTCGTCGTCATCGGCGATTAAACCATAATTTAGCAATATTTCTTTGGAAATATGTGGTATTTTGATAAAGAACTCTTCCAGTCGTTCAAGGTACATACCGGAACAAATTTCATCTAAACCAATGGACCCATATAGGAATTGTTCGCAAAGATGAGCTCCAACTCGAAAACGAATTGCATCCATCATGTTTTTCTTGTACTCCGTTAAACTCAAACCCAAACCGGGTTTGTCATGTGTTGAGTCATCTAGAGCATCTTGAGCCATTTTTCGTAATTTCAACGATAGTTCAGTAAAATATGCATCTTGGGCAACTCTGACCGTATCTTTATCGTCACACATCTTAAATAGATAATATTTTAAGCGATTGTGGAGGTGCTTCCCTACAAGTGTACAACTATTTTTTTACATATTCAAGCAATAAGTACTTAACTAATATGATAAACAATATAAAAAAATTAAAAAAGAAAAAAGTTTATTCCAAAGACCCAAAATTAATTAATGCTCGTGCATTACCCCCAGAAGTAACATTTGAACTTAGCCCCAAATATGTTAAAGTATATTTATTATCAGACATATTTATGCCCTCTATAATATCCTCGGTAAAAGTTTCAGCTACACGTTTTGGTAAAAATGTTTGAAATATCACATTGTTTAGCGAATCAAATAGTGTGACAACAATACTTTTACCAAAGCGTGTTGTCGCTGGAATCATTTTTTTAATGGTGTAAACTTTTCCCACATCCAAAGTTGAAAGTCTTTTACGTTCAGGAAACTCCATTTCTTTGTTTATCATATTATTAATTTCACTCAAGGTCTGCTGTGAAATGCTCATTATTGAAATATGTAATAAAATAATTTAAAATACCTTCAATAGACACTGTTGGAATACACACCACAAACGAAATATTACTATTCACCACTTTTCAAGGTAACAGTTTATGGGCTGCTATGCTTGTGTGACTATGAATATCTTGCTAACTGAACCATCTTTTATTGGAGTTTTCAAGGTCGATGAAATAAAAAAATTAATGGCAGGGGGAGTAACCACTTTATGGGAAAAACATACCATCATGGTCAAGGTCATAAATAAACACCTGCAAACGTACATGGTCAAGGTCATCAATATAACAAGTGACCTCGAATATGGTCAAGGTCATAAATAAACACCTGCAAACGTACATGGTCAAGGTCATATGACATCACACAAAAAAAACACCTGCACCCATTCAAGGTCAAGGTCAAATAAACACCTGCCCACCTTCGCGGTCAAGGTCAATGGAAGGAGTGGGGGGAGAAGGTCATTTCCCATTTCTACACTACTGATAATTACTGTAAAAATTACTACACTCGACACCATTCAATATTGGCAAACTTTAATCTAGGGTGCCGATATAAACGCATCAGACGGGGATTATTAGTAGCATTTAACACGTTAAACAGGGAACACGCTATCCCCTACCTCCCACCTTCCATTCTTTAGAACACGCGGTCGAAGCAGGCACGGGAGCGATCGATACGTCGACTCGGCCACACCACACACATATCCCTCCTTTCAGTTGGAATGTAGAAGTGGTTATGTGTCTCTTTTTAACTGAAGGTTTTGCCCATAGTGCCTTCTATCTTGGTTGCATTAGGGATTTCGCACCCTAGATTCGAGTTTGCCAATAGTGTATATACAGTGAGTCCGCGGAAGAAAAACTTTTTTATTTGTGGGTTTATGAAAAAAAGTTATTTTTCATAAAAACTCCTGTTTGTTCTCAAACCACCAAAAAGCATATTATTTTTTCAAATTTATATACCGGGTGTTTAGAAATTAGAAAAATATAAAAAAAAGCTAAGAACAAAGTACTCTTACGTGTAAAGATAAAAAGTAATTAGTAAAAGTTGTTGTGGTTGAAAACCTACGTCTCATTACCAAGTTTTGACTTAATTCTAAATGTACAGAGACCGGCAAAAAGTGTCAACTCATAAAATATGCCTTGCTTTAAATTAACACATTTTGCAAATTAGTGTTTTCAACGCCGTCTCATCGGGAAAATGTGCGTCCATTATCATCGAAACGTATATACTATAAAGCTTTTACAAAGAAATACCTCCTAAAGACTAACTTATTTGGAAAATGCGGTAATTTAAAGCAAATCATATTTTATGAGTTGGAACTTTTTGCCGGTCTCTGTACATTTAGCTAATAAGTCAAAACTTGGTAATGAGACGTAGGTTCTCAACCACAACAACTTTTACTAATTACTTTTTATCCTATCTTTACACATAAGGGTACTTTGCTCTTATCTTTTTCTATATTTTTCTAAATTATGAACACCCGGTATATAAATTTAAAAAAATAATATGCTTTTTGGTCGTGTGAGAACAAGCCAGAGTTTTTATGAAACATAACTTTTTTTCATAAACCCACAAATAAAAAAGTTAATCCCCTTCGATAGTCAATCCGTGGACACACTGTATACAGGGTGTCCCGGATAAGAATGCACTCTACAGGGATATCGTAAACCATATAATATACAGAGAGGGTTAAATTACAAAAAAGTTGCGCCCTACTAAATTGTGTTTTCAAATTTAGAAAACTCCGTATCCTTCCGAAGATATTTAGTTAAAACCAAATTTTCGCGATTTCGTTTTTAATTTTTTCTGACTCTATTTAAAGAGATATGTTAAAATAAAGTTTACATTCTTATTGCCACTTTTTCTCCTCTACAAGCTGGTGTAATTAGATTTTGAATCCGACGTCTTGTTTTTTTTGAACCTATCACCTATAACTAAAATTGGAAGAAAAATCGACTTGTGTATTACAGAGAACGAAAATATTTTTTGAACATTTAGAGAATTACTGATTATTAGTTTATCGAATTTATTAAATTGTTATTTAATTGGCAAATGAAGTTTTGAAAATAAGTAAATGAATAATTTAAAGAGTCGGGTCAGGATTAGAAATATTTAAAAATTATGACCAATGCATTAAAAAAAAGGTCAACTCATATTTAGGTCCGAATTAAAAAAAAACAACTTTATGTTGGTTCATAAAAAGCTTAACGTCGGAGTGAAAAACTGCCTATATGATTTTGTAGAGCTTAAAAGGTTGCCTTAAGAATGCCCAACCACGGTTACTAAAAAGAACGGTTGTCTGGTAACTTCTGACCAATTAGAGCCTGCCTGCTGATGACGTCACAAAACGTCTTTGTTATACGGGTCTATTATGAATGCGACAGACAAAGAGAGACAGATACGCCTTTCTATGAAATGAACAGAGCACGGTATATATATTTGATCGTTTTTAGAAAATTTTAGTATTTATGGACCTAATAAATTAGTTTTCCTATTTCTGGAAGCGAATTTTATAAAAATAAAATTGAACTGAAACTTAGACCGTAATTTTAAATATTCAGTTTCCTGTTTTTCTTTTCATATAAGTAGATAAGTCTACAAATACAGACCGAGCACAGGGGGCAATTTCATTTTACTAACTTTAAAGTTTACTTTAAAAAAACGCATGTGTATGTAGCTGCTGTTTTCAATGTTTATTTCAGAAAATATATATATAAATTTTGTTTATTTCTTATAAAACATATATATTATTGTTCTGTACACATAAAAAAGTAAAAAATTATTGTTTGAATATAAAATACATATTTTTACTAAAACAACTTTAATTTATTACAAAGAAACAAAAGGTAACAGTTATAAAGATCAAACTTAGGACTCAGTTAAGCTAAATTATAAGGGAAACTACATAGCTTAACGCAAGTAATAAACTACACTCACCGGCACAAAATTCCGCCACCCTGAAATTTCGACAAAGTTTGATGTTTTATAACTTAGTTATTTTTTATCCGATTTTCATCATTCTTTTATCAGTTTGTAGATCCATTTATTCTGTTTTCCTTTAATTATTTTATAAAGTATCATTTTTCGATTAGGCTATATTATACAGAAGGAAATCAAAATGTTGTTTTTTGTCGTAATTTCAAAACACCCTGTAGGGAAATTGAGGAAGATAATTTTGTTTACATACCGTTTCTTGTAATCTCTGATGTATTCTAAACATTTCTTTTTTGATTTATTCCATTATCTCATTTCTGCTGAGAGCTGCAAAATTTTAAATGAAACGCTGATTTGAAGCCTAATTTTATTAAGAAAAACAAACACTAGGTATATCATAAAGTTAATTAACAAAAATAATTTAATAACGTGTATTTCCTCCTCTCGCAGCAATGACAGCTTGCAGTCTTCGTGGCATCGAATGAATAAGATCACTTATTCTTTCTTGAGGAATAGCTTGATATTTTTCGATCAGCGCCAGTCTTAAGTCTTGCAAGGTTTGTGGTTGTACAGGATGACGACGAACGGCTCTTTTAAGTTGATCCCAAAGATGTTTGATTGAGTTGAGATCTGGGCTGCATGCAGGTTATTCCAATCTTGCAAGTTCAACTTCGCTTACTACATGTGCAACGTGAGGTCTAGCATTATCTTGCACTAATGTAAATTGGTTTCCAATAAAAGGAGCAAATGGAACAACAACTTCTTGGAGGATTTCCTCAATGTAACGGTGGGCGGTTAGAGCTCCATTTTCAACAAATACAGGATTGGTGCGTGCTTCGGTAGAAATACCCGCCCAAATCATGACTGAACCGCCATAATATGAGATTCGTTCTGATATGGTGCAGTCAGCACATTCTTTCATTTCTACGTCTGTCTACCCGCTCACGACTATCAAAAAATAACATCGCTTCATTTAAAATTTTGCAGCTCTCAGCAGAAATGAGATAATGGAATGAATCAAAAAAAGAAATGTTTAGAATACATCAGAGATTACAAGAGTTAGTATGCAAACGAAATTATCCACCTCAATTTCCCTACAGGGTGTTTTGAAATTACGACCAAAAACAACATTTTGATTTCCTCCTGTATAATATAGCCTAATCGAAAAATGATACTTTATAAAATAATTATAGGAAAACAGAATAAATGGATCTACAAACTGATAAAAAAATTATGAAAATCGGATAAAAAATAAACAAGTTATAAAACATTAAACTTGGCCAAAATTTCAGGGTGGCGGAATTTTGTGCCGGTGAGTGTATATACACACCTAAAGACGGTCTTGTAAAAATTCCCTTTAACAACGTCGAGGTTACATGATTCGCTGGCAACTGAGCATCATGAGATCTAACTACAAAAAGGAAAGAAATATATAAAAATAACAACACCTGCATTATAAATGTTTTCTTTTTAATACTCTGGAATCATCTTTGGTATTTAAATATTTAATTCTTATAGATACCCGTTGTCTCGCAAAAGAATATACTAATTTAAAGGGATATTGGAAACTTTTCGAAATATAATTTTTGCAGTTCGTTTTATAATGTTTGTTTTAAATTTAAAGTTATTACAATTCAATTTATTAAACCATTTGTCCATTTCTTCTACACTTTCCTTCCATGAAATTGAAGGATCAGTTAAACCCCCAAAAGAAAGACTATGAACTCAAGATGGCATAGCATACGAATGCATTTTTTGGCTCATTCTCATAATTGTAGCAACCCAGCTTAGGAAACCGTTTGCGATTTTTTCGTGCTAAAAAGCTTGCCACATACACTAACCCATCTTTTTCACATATATTTGTAGCAGATCTGCGTGATGAAGTATCACTAATTTAGTCACTTTATGCTAGCCTTTATAACCAGCCCGGTTTAAGGCAGTAGACAAGATAAATTCTTCACTTTGCTCCCCCTCAACATTAGTATTTCTTTGTACCATTCCGGGATTTTTGCCAAGTACTATCATTCTTATTCTATCTATAGCATTAAGGGGTGCCGGGTGGTCATGAACGAAGGACCCCCTCGTTCTTATCTAAAATTTAAAAAAATTAAAATATATAGGTAAACAAAAACATGTAGGTAGGTATTAAGATTTAAAGAGAATAATAATTAATTACCTTTTATTGTACTGTAATAATTAATATATTGATAAAATGTCTCTTTATCTTTAAATATAAGTCTTTAAAACACCTTATAACTTTGAAAATTTGCTGAAAACCACTTCAAAAACAGAAATAACAGAATAAACAATGCTAATTCTGTATACAAATATCTGAAAAGACGTTTTGTGACGTAGGCGATGACGTTTCGCCCGCCATGACACCAGGCTTACAAGGCAACCTATCTATCTAAAGACCTTGATGCCCAACCAGCTTTTCTATAAAGTCGAAATTAAAAGAATAAAAAATTAAAAACGAATATTCAAAATTTCGGTTTTTGCCGATATCTCCGGCATCAAACGGAATTTTCTAAATTTTTTAACGATGTTTTATGAAACACTAAATTATGCAACTTTTTCTTAATTTAACCATCTTTTTATCTGTTATAGCTTCCGAGACCCCACTGCTGTATGTCGAATTTATAACATCCTGTATACAGGGTGTCCGGTAACTTATGGGCCTTAGAGTAACTGAAGATACTAGACATCAAACTAAGCCGATTATGTCATATAAGTTTTTTTAAATTGTCACTTTTGTTTTTTTTTTGGTAATTTAATTATGTACTATGTTTTTTTATGCTTTGGGATGTTTAAAGGGAAATATCTCGATAACCGTTAAAGATATTAAGATCAATCAAGTACACCTTTTTGACTAAGAAAATACCCTTTTTAGGAAACTATAATTAAAAAACGCCTAATATCACAGGTAAGAAAAAAATCACAGATTTATGAAGCCCAGTGTATGCAACTAGCGCCCTCTAGTTTGAAATTTTTACAAATTCTTAGATCTTGCTCATAATAACATAATATTGCCAACTTTCAATTCGATTCATTAAACCGTTTTAAAATTATTGGTTATTTTCGAGAATAAACTTTAACTCTCAACACCCTGTATCTCTAGAACGAGTAACAATCCGAAAAAGCTTATATGACTTAATCGGCTTAGTTTAATGTCTCGTATCTCTACGGCTCATAAGTTACCGAACACCCCGTATGTTATAGTTCATGTACTATAATCACTTACTAGATAACCTAATGAAAATAATTTTTTTTAGTACCAAATAATATAAAAATGGAAACAATTTTCAATTCATGACACTGAATTTTGTATTTACTCAAAATTAAGAACTTTTACCGAAAAACATGAAAATTTAAAAGTTTTAATTTTTCGATTAAAACAGGTGCACATAAAAGAAAAAGACTACTTAAACAACTTTTCATTAAAAACATTTTTGATATTTTAACTAGTAAGCCGTGACCGTATTTAATTAGGTAGTTTTTACTTTCCTTACAGAAAAAATAAATTAATTCTACTTAGCAGTTTCCAAAAAATATATACATATCTGCCGTACAAAGGAAAAATCAAGTAACTCGAAAACCAAAGGTTTTGGCCAGATCGATTTGTTTATTTTAAAATGATTTTTTTGATAACTTTTTTGAAGTTTATCCCTCAGAGTTGTTTTCTTTTCAACCTAAATGTTTTTTTGTCCTCTTTCTAAGGATATAAGTAAATATAAGACAATCTTACTAAATATCTATGTTTTGATAGTGCTCGAGTTACTAAATGCAATAATCGCTTGGATATGCAATCCTAAAAGCAAGTAACTCTATATGCTAGATGTTTAAATAAGGTAAATGCGCAAAAACAATGAAACAATCAAGCAACTGGATTTATAATTTACACTACAAAAAGCAAAGCAACAAAAAACTTAGATAAATAAAGTAAAACAACGTATGAAAAACTAATTTTTATTTTTAATAAATAAAAATGAAATTCAAACGTGACAAAACAACATTAAAAATAATGTCTTAAAATGAATAAGTGTGTACAAGCATAAATCCCTTGAACAAAAACTGCCGAATAAAAAAATTATTTAATTAATAAAATTGGATTTTCGATACATGTAGGTATTTGTGTCTTGACTTACATAGGCTTAAAAAATTATTGATTTTAAGATTGTACGGTAGAAATTCCTAAATCTTCAACCTCTACTTGGCAAATTCTTCCAAAAAATCTGTTTTCTTGATGGCATATACTGGGTAAGCTCTTTAATAATAGTATCTTTTTTCTTTTGGTTTCTGCTGTCGTAGAATTTAGGAAGCTTAGCATTCCAGGGTTATACCAGTGATAAAAGCGCTTTACCCTAATTAAAAAAAGATTATACAATATAAGTACTTAAACACTACTTTTATGGGATTTCTTTGCTAATATTTCTAGCATTTTTTCCCTCGACTAGACATTTTTTGCAACAACTTATTACTCAAATTAATGAATTACGACTGAGATTTTGTCACAACCCCCACTTGCATAACAAGGTAACAAGGCGTAGAGCGCGGGAAGCGGATAATTCGGTTTATCAACTTTATTTCGGTAATTAGTATTTTAAACGAAGTCGACTTAGCTATATCTTTGCTATCGTTTTAACCCTTTCGAAAAAGCTAAGTACAGTTACTTGATTCTTCGTTTGCATTTTATAGTCCTTAGCATTAGGTAAATCGATTTACTTGTTTCTTAAATTGTAAAAGTGTCAAATCCCAAAAAGTAACTCGATTAGATTTATTTATGCACTGGTAAAATATAAGAAAGAATAGAAAAATGCAAAACTTTGCAAGTAAGAAGATTTACTAAAATATTTGTCACAGGGAAGTAGAGATACTAGAATGTAGTAGTAAATAACTTGGTAATTTAACACTACTTAAATATCAGAATTAGTGGAGACAAAGAGGGGTCAAAGGGAAGCCCAAAGATGCATACAAAGTAAAAATCAAGTAAGTCAAGTTACTTGATTCTTTTTTTTTACGGCAGATATACTCGAAATTTTTTTTTACCGATTTCTCAGAAAATGTTATTCTTGATAAAAGTTGGTGCATGTCTTTTTCTCTTTAAACCTCCATTATTTTGTAAACAGTACGCCTCTGGTAGATTTATTGTTTACGCAATTTTAACCTATTTATCAAATAACTTAACCACGGGTTTATAGTAAAAATGTATTTAGTAGTTGCAAACCTTCATCAAGTATATATACTTTAAAAAAAAATTAAGCTAATTGCTACTACGGGTGACAAAGCATAAATGGCTTGTTACGTTCTCCAGGATTATTTCCTGCCAGAAGGGCAAAAACAAATGAACAACCCTAATGTAATCAAAATGTAATTAAGATTGTAAAACTCTTTTCATGACCCCTGTTCTTGTGATACTCTGTTTATAAGAAGTTTGTGGTATTATCTGATTGTTTGTTACGAAGTAATGTACCACAGTTAATAAAATTAACCATTTTTAATAATAGATAATGACTTTTCATAAAGTATAGTTATAAGTTACTTGAGTTGGGCTACATTTTTAGTAAAACTGAAAGTAAAATATAAAAAATTATTACGTTTTAGAATTTTTATTCAGTTTCCTGGCACGTGTTTCGATTCTTTCCAGGACATTATCGAAGAAATTAGTACAAGAAGATACGATATTCTACATATTGTTACAATTATATTTATATCTTAACCGATGAATTACTATAGTTACACATTTATAATAGGGCGCAACCATGTGGGGTTATTACTTACTATTTAAAAAACAAGGGTATTGCTTTAGCTGGTAGAATGTCATGTCCTACTTCGATAAGTAACTTCTAAATCATCGCTATCATTTATGCGGAGTAGAGGGACACGTGCCTGACTTACATGCCAAGAAAAATTTAATAATTACATTTCTTCAACATCTCCAAAGTAATAGACCATTAATATAAGTGTACAACTTCGACACTAGATGTCGCCAAAGGTTACATCCTCTCGCTTTCGCCTTGAACTATTTGATATAGTTGCGTACACTTTCTTTCATCAGATTTTTCTCTAAGATGCGCTGTTCCAGTGCTGCAGCCTGTTAAATATAATATAATTTTGGTTATAATAAAAAAAATAGGACAAAATATGTTTTATATCATAGTCAATACCTAAATTTAGTGTAATATCCCAAACAATTTTCAAGATGTTTGATAGAGCACCATGTAAACCTCATAGAATTAACTTTTATGTGAACTTTAAGAAACACATTAAAATAAGTACATTACCATTAAATAACACATGGATAGCGAAAGTTCCACAAAGGAATGTTAAAAATATATCTTTTTCCCATAAGTCAAGGTATAAGTTATTTTCTTTTTTTAAGGCTCAAATTGAAGGTGATATGGAAGAATACAATGACACTTTTGACGATTACTTGGAGCTTTTTATACAGTTTGGATACGTATTTTTGTTTTCTTCTGTTTATCCTATAGCTGCATTATGGGCGTTCCTGAATAACGTTTTAGAAATTAGAGCAGATGCATATAAACTCTCTAAACTATTTCGAAGGCCTTTAGCTAGAAAAGTTAAAGATATTGGTGCATGGCAGGTAATCAATTTGTTATTTCATCCTTTCAGAAGGTTCTAAATGGTGGATACGATAGGTGTCACCGGGTATAGCTCAAAATAAATCCACGAATCTTGAAAATTTCGGTTTTTCCCAGTTATCTGGGAAGTTCCTCAATTTTGTAACGACATATGCTCGGGGGGGGGGGGGGGCTCAGTGGGCGTAAAGGCATAAATAGGACATTTTTTTCTGGAGAAAGGGACTACAATCATGTATTTTATGATATTGTACCGAGCGTAGATGGCGGAAAAGCGCCACAGGCGAAAAATTTTCGAGGCCACACCCAAAGTTCGTTTAAAATTCACCTAACTACTATCAGATTTCAAAAACATTTTTTATATTTGTGAAAAATATAAATCTTGGTGTCAATCAAAATTTTAATATTATAGGGCGTATGTATGACTCTAATCAGCGTTTCTTGGGCTCGGTTTTTCATGATTTAAAATAAAATAAATATCGCTCACCATACCAAAATTGATGATTTTTTCAGAAATCACGTATTTTAGGAGCGTAGATCTGAGAGCAGTTTTTGGTGCAAATGCTTAGGTTTTGGAATATTCCTTCTTAAGTGCCGTTTTGTATACATATTTATAAAAAGCATTCTCGCGTTTCTTCCCGCACTATTTTTTTTTATTATAAATTATTACACTTCCTCCATAAAAAATGTTAAATTAAAATTTTACTTTAATTTTTCTCTTTAAAAATAAATAAATAATTGTTTTTTGTTTTTGTTGTGAAAATATTTTATTGCATTGGGTTAAATTTTTGTTGATTTAAAATAGCTCTAAAAAAGGTAAAACAAAACAGACAATAGAAAAATACTATAAAATAGTATTTTTACACGTTTTCCTATAAAATTGCATCATAAATCAATAACTAAAACGAATATGCTTCCGAAACCTTAATCTCTATATAAAACAGGACTTTTAGAAGGAAAAGTTTAAAAACTAAACGTTTCGTACAAGATCTTTGTAATCTAAGCCAAGAATATATTATTTAAAAATGTAAAATAAGATTCCAAGGGTGAGACGAAAAATTAGGTTGCAATTAGACTTTTAGACTCGAGCTGTTAGGCTCCCAAATACGCCACTGTTTGGTGGAATACCAAGTTGTGTGATATTGCCACAATTTAAACTTGTTTCGGTTTATTCAAGTTTTCAAGATCTCAATTGACACCCTTGAATTTGGAACAGCCTATATTAATATTAAAATATATTTGACCGTTCTGTAAATATAAGAATATTTTTTAAATTTCAGAGATCATTTGAAGTTCTAGGGGGTCTTTCAATATTAACAAATTGTGGGGTTCTGTATTTGAGTCCTGACATAAGAAAACGAGTACCACACCTATCGGATGTAGAGCTTCTTATTCTTTTTATGTGTTTGGAGCAAATTCTTTTGGGAGTTAGATACTTGCTGCATATTTCCATATCAGATAAATCGGAGTCAGTTAGAGTCGCCTTGGCAAGGAAGAGCTATGAATCCAAACAAGCTGTGAAGTTTGAGGTAAGTTTTTACATTCCAGGGTTCGTGTTTTAAAATCCCTTTTCAACTGTTCACATTTTACAAATTTTGAAAACTAGAGAATAATAATTCTTAAATAATGTAATTTACATTTTTTTTTGTTTTATGAAAGACACTTTACATATTTTAACTTTAGTGTTGTTTTTAAAGAATAATTTCTTAAGGTTGAATGGAGCAGAGTGAAAAGTGGGAGAAGTCATGTTGGTATAAATTTTTTTTACAGGCGATCTTAGAAAAGTTTTTCCTTCTTATCTTTACAATTTTTAAATTATCCACAGACACATTATGTTAGATGAACAACCTATTTTATTAATAAGGTTGTTAAGAAGATCGTTTTCAAAATACACGTTTCTATAAATTTGGTTTAAATGACCAATATTTTTTAAAATAAAGTATACGATTTAATATTCATATCAATAATGAAAAAAGAAGATGAGTGGCTAAAGTAGGATGCCAACATAAAAATTTCCTGGGGCTGATGGGTAACGACGGCCTTTTAACCTATGCAATTCCACAGACCCCCGATTTTCTTTCTCCATATTTTAAAGATGTGGTGATTCATGTTAATACTTTTTTAAAACTGAAAATAGAAGTCATTATAATAAACAAAATTTCTAAAAATAAGCAAGATATAAGCTCTCACAAAATTTTAAAGATCTCGTCCTATGCTTCGCTGATAAAAGTATTTTTATTTATTTTTCAATGAATCACGCTGTGTATGGTCAGTTACTGGTCAACTAGTCGCATGGTGTTAATGTTAATGGAATATTTATTTATTTTAAATTTTTAAAACGTGAAAACGAAACATTATGAAAATAATAAACTAATGAATAATATGAAGATATGTGGCTTAGGGCCAGTATTGATAAAGTGAGCCTGCTGATTCGGCTTTATGTATATTACTCTCCATCACGGTACTGTGGTTATGTCGTGCAGTTTTAAGTTGACAGGATTGTATTATAAGCTTTTGGTAAAAACAAAATATAAGTTTCTTGTTTCTAAGTTAAAAAAAAACTATTTTAAAATGTTTATTTTAACGATGTCTTTACTGGGGAGGAGTAAAGTTACACTTGGCGATTTTTTTCTTTAATTTACAAAACGAAATAACTGCAAAAGATGCTCAGCTACTAAACCAAGAAGTGTGCAAAATATGGATTCGCCATATTTGGACAATCACATGAAAATTAGCTGTTTCCTTTACACTAAAGTCATTGAAAAAGTGGGCTATTCCCGTTAACTGAACAGATATGACATTATATCCATCTTAGTTAGGATATGAAACTGACCAATCATATTAGTCAATGACAAAGGAACCAAATTTAAATGTTATAAATTTTACGAGTTGTTTTCTGAGACTTGAGAGAAGTGAAGTTAAGAGTATACTTTAATACCTACTTCAAAAATATGCTAATCTGTCAGATAAAATTTGTTCTTTTCCAGAGTCTATACATACATAATATTTTTTTAAAGAGAGAACGAAATGGTTCAAAAATCTACAGTTTTCCACTCATTTCTAGACAATTACTACAAGATTTTGATGCATAAAATGTACTATTTGCCTACAAAATAAACGTTTTTTACTAACCTTGGTTGGTTTCTTGCCACGCAAACATTTTTTTTCCAACGAGATATTTTCTGATTTATCTTGAACGGGGATCCAACCCCAATAGACCTTAATATTTTGTTATACCTACGCAACAGATATAGAAAAATAACTGGTGAATCTTAAAAACCCGATAAAACGATACATGAAATGGTTTTAAGGTTAGGTATGTTATTCGTTTTGTTTTGCACAGAAAAAAAGTTTTGTTCCGATTTATTACGCAAGCAGGTAAAGGCCGAGGTAAAGGCCATGGTTTAGAAAAAAATTGTTCATTTTTCTTAATAAATATATCGCTTTTTTTCTGTTATTTTGCAAATGGCCGATGTGAGAAAGATGGATATATTCAAAGTGATTTTGTGTAAATATAAGAAATCGACAATTATGATATGTTACAGTGTAATTTGGTCCATGGATTTGCCACCGAAATGAATTTTTCTTCAATTGTTTTTTATTATCTTTCTCACAAGTTCACGGCCAACTAAAAAGACAATTTGTAATGCCTAATTTAAACATTTTTCAAGTTCGGAAGTTAAGTCGCAGAAAGAATATACTGTACAACTCGAGTGGATTGTACATATTGCGCTCGGAAGTTTGAGCACTCCGCCTACGGCGCACAGTGTGACGGATCGAAAATCTAGCGGAATTTAAGTCGGAAATTTTAGGTTCATGGAATTAAGTGATAATAAATAATTAGCATAAAAATATTCCATTTAGGTCAGATTAGCACCATTTTTATTGTTAGGTACGAAAGTGTGGTCATAATTACGTGAAAACCCAAAGGACAGCAGATAGAAATTTATCTAGACTCTATTAACGAGTCCTTAACTCGTGATAGTTATTTCAGAGTGGATTGTTTATTGGTGTGATATTTTGGCATTTATGTATTATCTAGTGTTCTAATAATTCCTAAAGGTAGGTTTTTGTGTGGTTGAAATTTTTTATATCAAATTTTGGGAAATACTTTAATGATGTCACAAATTGTGTATAATATCAATTTTTTGTAGACTAAAAGTTTCTTATATGGGTAAATATGGACTTCTACTGTTACTCAAACTTTTAGTTAGACTTTCTATTTTAAGACTATATATAATTTTTTTGCGTCTTTTCTTTCTTTCTTTTTTTTCAGAATAATTCCCACAATTTTCCGGCGCGAAATTTTGGAAATTTGGGTGAATCAAAAAAAGGTAGAGCGCTATGATGCAGTTTGTGACTTTGTCATTGGGAAATTTGGTCAAGGCATATTTTCCGAAGATGTTTTAGACTTCTTTAAGAAGTATATATGCCAACAAATGGCATTAAGGTGAAGCAAAAGTTACCGAAACTGCAACAGATTTGTAAATATCAATTTTCATTGGCTTAGTGGAATAATTACGTTACCTGACAGTATTTTATCACTGAGTACCATCTACATTCACCGATCAGTTACCTTCTGTTTTGGACAGACCATCAAAGTCATTTCAAAAGTGTTCTGAAAAAAAGAAAGCTAACGAGTTTGATGAAATCGAAAAATATTAAAGAACTATCCATGGCTGCTGAGATAAAGCTGTGTAGTCTAGAAAAGAGATTCCGCAGTAATAGTAGGAGCTGTCACAAGCATCGCCTGCTCGTGGCACCCAAATTTAAAAAAGTAGGGAGTTAAAAAAAGATAATACTAAAACATTGTCAGATGATAAAGCTCTTGCACTAAAGATCGACGCTGATCTTTCAACACATCAATATAATGTGATAAGAGAACAGGTCAACAAGATAGGTCCCAAGCTTTTTCCGTCATATTATATGGTTAAAGAAGAAAAAACTTTGAAATCTCTGCCTACGGCGAGCCGGACTAACATAAGGTTGCTTGCCCTATAAAATTACGCTTTTCGTCTCTTGATACGTAAAAAACCATTAAAAAGTATTTTAACATACACTATCAACAATATGACGTAAAAAAATATATAAATTATTTATGGAAATAATTTCGTCCTGCTAGATTGCTTATCCATCACACTGTGCGGCGTCCTTCTCAATTTACTTCCTCGTCCGATATGGGCATCATATCCACTTTTGTTTACCAAACTATAATTAATCGAATTTAGTATAGAGACTGTTAACACAAACAGCAAAATCTGTTTACAAAAAAAGAATCACATCCACTTATTTTAAAGATATTACAAATTTTAAGTGAAATGCTCTGTATAATGTATAAATCCAAACAAACTTAATTCAGTGTGTCAAGTGAGTTCTTAAGACAAAATTTAATTGTTTTGAGGTGGTCTTTATTAAATTAAAAATTACAAACTAAAAAATAACGATCTTAGTCGTTGCTAGAGCAGACAATTTAGTCAAAAATTCAATGCTGATCGTTATTTTCCAGCGCTCTAGAGCGAGTGCTTCATACTCTGTTTTCTTGAACACCAGCGATACTCAATTAATCAATATTTTTAAGTTCAGATCATAGACTCTTAATTTCTAGATAAAGTTGTTAGGATCTAGAATCAGATGTTTGAGGCGTTCATTCAAGACGATAATGCTCGAAAAAAATTAATTGTCTTTAAATAATTTTTTCCCCACATACCATACAGTTCACCAATGTTCTTAGATCAAAGGTATATCTGCCTTACTTTGACATGCTTTTATTTAGTATACTGAAATAAAACAGAAATTCATAAAAAATAATAACAAATGAACAAATTTTATAGGTACAGGAGAATCTTACGTACTAAAACCGATCCCTATTTTTACAAAAAATTTAAATAAAAAAAGTCTCGCACCCCACCGGGAAACCTGGCTTCCGTCAAAAAGTACAACAAAAGACTTTTATTAGGTGCACTTTCAAAAACCCCAATACGAATATATTCATTCGCCATTGACACGGGATTGATTGAGTAGTCTGGCTCAGACAAAAATGAATAATATTGATTTTCTCTGGAAGCAATTTTATCACAGTTGACGTTTTCATTATAAAGATTTGTTGATTTTACTGGTTGCATACAGTGTAGTACAACAGCAAATAATATTTTTAAATAACATAGTGGAATTTAGTATCCGTTAAAATATATAGAAAGAAGATTAGCGGCAAGCGGACAGAGTACTGCGTCTATCTATTGCATTAAAGTACACATGACAGGGACGACAAAGGTAATGGGTTCCTTGGGGCGCAGGTAGATAATGACAGGCTATTTCGTCCTTATTGGGACTCATCAGAAAGCGATAACCTGTAAACAATTCCCACTACAGCGGAAATATGTTTTCAAGATATTTTTACGAATAAAAATATGATGAAAACCTAGTATCGCCATCTGCTGGAATCTGGTTTGTTAGTTCAATGAGTGTATTGGTTATCAATACTAATTTTGTTGTTAATTACAAGAATGATAATGTTGTCTGGACAATCTTCATTAGTACTAGTATTATATTAATTTATTCTTAGAGGAACCAGATATGCTTATGTTTTTTATTTTGCCTGTAAAAAATTAGACGTACATATATCACAATCAGCCCATTCGAATCTTATACTACCTCGTAGTCTACTTATCTAATTTCTTCTTTACTACTTTTTTATTTATTCTCTAGGAATTTTATGTTTTTTCAGTAATGTTCGAATTTTGAATTTAATCTTTAGGATCACATTGAGTTAAAACTTTTTATGGACAAGCTCAAGAGTAACGACAGATTCATGACGACTTTAAAATGCATTCTTTCCTAAGAAGAAACAACTAATCTAAAACAAAAATATACATTGCAAAAACATTTCTAAAGTAGGTTAAAATAATTTCTGCTGTTATTCAGTAATCCGCTAAAAGACATTATTTTACGAAATAGGGTGTGTTAATACATGATAATAAATCGACAAACAAGATTTATAATGTTTATAACATTCACAAACGTTTAAGATAAAAAAATTATTAAAAGTGTTTACAATTTTTGACTGCAAGTTTAAATACTAATATGAATATGAGATTATTTGTATATTTATTTATTTTTTAATGCCTTGAACATGTCTTTTTTGTATTTGAAATATTAGGCTTAAACAGCGCTATTCGGGGTTCAATTTCCTAAGCCCAGCTGGGTGATATTAATTTATTATTTATTTGTAAAAGTAGACAGCAAATTATAACCAAAGTTAATCGCATCAAGTGGAATGGATCAACGAATTAATGCATTTTAACAAATATAAAGATTTTTCTTTAATTTCGTCAGTTCCAACTCTAGACGCGTTACTTATACAGAATCTGGTTTTAGCTAAAAAGTCGTCGATATAAGTCAGGATTAATTTTAATAAACTAGTTTTCAGGTTTTTATTGTTTTTTATTTTGCGCATACAAGTTTGGCAACACAACGTTCTGGTGAACGTGCAGAATTCAATTGTAGGCGATATAATGTACGCAATATATGAGAAGGGCATCAATGCTGACACTTACACGTAACAGTAAGGTCCATAAGGAGTGAACTTGTCCGCCAGACAACGAGATCTGACAACGATATACATAATTTAGTATATTTTACTTTAAAGTAGCAAGAATACGATACTTATTTACATGCTATGGAAATTCATACTTAATAATAATAATACGTTTATTGTCATAAAAATTCAAAAGTTGAACATCGACAACGTCAGGCCTTAAGCTAAAAGGTTAAAATTACAATAAATATAAAATGTCCTGAATTACAAACGCAAATAAATATAGAATAAGAAATTAGAGTTTGTAGATATTTGAATATTGTGAAGAAAATGCAGATTTTTTACAAAATCTTTGGTATATATTCACCATATTTTATACTATAATAGTTTGCTTACTTTCATGAAATAAATATAATTTCATTGAATAGTTCGATACGTTATTGTTAATCCTTGTATTTATTTCCATCAAGGCCTTCTGTGATTTAAGGAGTAGAGAGAGAGAGAGACACACAATATAGGCCAGCGTTCATAAAACAGACAAGTGAGAATTTGACATTTGCCACGGGATTTAATCACATACTTTTTCTACACGGCTACCGTATAGTAATAGTATATTACGTAATAAGTGTTGTAAAAAGCAATTTACGCACAAATAGAAAAGTTACGCACGACGCCGCGTAGCGGCGAGTGCGTAATTCTATGAGTGCGTAATTGCATTACAACACGTATTACGTACCATACTTTACCTACGACCTACTTATTCACACAACATCATTTAGTTTTAGTTTTTCATCTTAACTGGTAACAATATTATTAATTTAAGAACGTGATAACATCAACGAGAAGGTATATATTGTAATAATTCTACAGTATGATTATTTAAATTTACAAATGTTATTTTTTATAATATTATTTATTCTCATTACAATAATTATTTATAGTTACAGAACAATTATTGAAGACAAAAGGTATATCGTTTCTTTTGCTTGTTGAAGCATAAGTAAGATTTACATTATTAGTTGCCTCAATGAAATTTTCATTAATACTATTAGTACTACTACTAGTACTTGCTATTGCAGATGATATTTTAGACGAATTGTTAGTTTGATTATTTAGGGAATTATCCACATACCCTTCAGCTACGGCTGAGGACTGCCATCCGCCGTGTCTTTTTAAATCTAATAAGTCACCACCCGCGTCAACAAGAATAGTCGCGGACGAGCGTCGAAAACAGTGTCCTGTATAATTCGCTGCTTCTGGTAGTCCCAGATATTTGGCTATTTCTTTTGGAACCTTTCCTAACTTGTTAATACCAACAGACTGTTTGGTACATTTTCCGTTTATATAGTTTAGAAAAAAAGGTAAATTTGGAGCTGTACTTACTGCAGAGCGAATGTTTATATATTTTTTAACCTTTGGGTAAAAATATTCTGACACCACAAAAGAACGTTGCCGTTTAGTTTTTGAATCGGGAATATTAATAATTAGATTCTTCCCTGTGTCTTGGATATCTGACGGTTTTATATTACGCAACTCTTGTTTCCTGCATGCACCGCTTATACCAATTATAAGAGCAACCTAAAAGACGATTTGAAATAAATTTACACATTTAACATTATATTGAGCTCAATATATTACCTTCATAAACAAATGTTTATCATCTGGTGCGTTTTCTAGAAAATCGTTTATATTCTTGCTTGTCAAAATCTTGGATTTTTTGGATTTAAAGCCGTCCGATTTTCTCTTCAGAAGAGCTTGTAATTTGGAGTAGTTTGCAATATCGACATTGTGATTTATATTAATTGTGGCCTTTAACATTGAGTAAAATGACCAAAGTGAGGAAGGCTTCATCGTTTTTGATAGTTCTTGGAAATATGCCATCATTACATTCTCGGAAAATGATTTAACGTCGTTTTTTAATCTCCATTCCATAAATCTTTGGTAAGTAAATTTGTATCGATATTCAGATTTCGCCGGTAACAAGTTGTTTTTAGCAGCTTCTGCAATTTCGCTAATATTGGCTGGAGTTAAATTTTCTATTTCACTGTCACTCGACATTTTTTATGTACCTAATCAAACTAATTTCACTTTATAATATTACTCACATACAAATTTGATCTACGATTATGTCAGTTTTTGAATAAGTTTGTTTGTATTGACCGTTGCTAAGCGGTTGCTAGGAAAACTGTGCGATTTTTTTACCAAGCTGTGCGATTTTTTTACCGTGCGTAATGGGAATCTTACATTGATCGGAAACGGTGTGTTTTTAAGTATTTACAGTAGTGGTCGTAGGTAAACATATAAACCAAATAGCCGCAAGAGAGAGGTCACAACTTGCTCCAAGCCCCGTTAATGGATCCATTTAAGTGCCGAAATGAAAGGGCTACTCACTTTTTTTAAATTGGGAAGGCTATGGCTCCCATATATTTATTTTATAAATAAATGTATATTAGGCCATAAATAGGTATACCCTTGTCCAAACATGGTTTTATGAGAACATTTCTTTTTTGCAGCGATCTCAACGAAATAAGAAAATACTCTACAGATTTAGAACCGTCCATGGAACAGGAAGCAAAACGAACTAAGTGTAAATAGAACGAACTTCGAAACCCAATTGAAAAATAATTGTTTATCCTAATATTATCTACTAATGAAGTCTGAGCTGGAAGACTAAATTACATGCTTACCGATTAAGTGATATTAAAATGTAATATTTATAAATAATTACCTATATTAAAAAAAGATTTAATACATATCACGTATTTTATTAACCATTTCATTACCAAGAACTCCATGCCCATGAATTTAAAAGTGTATATTTTCTTTTTATTCAATTTATGTACAGACTGGTGATTTTAAATGGAACGCTGTTTTTAGCGGCTCTGGAAATAAGATTTCTCTAAAATCAGAACAGTAGAACTCTTCATTTACTCTTTGCAAAACTTCTGGCGTAACTAAACGTATCTCTGCTCGAATCCTTGCCTAAAACTTTTCCAGATTTATAGATTTGGTGACATATACTCTTCTTTTTAAATCGCCTCATAAATAAAAATCTAAGGGTGTAATATCTGGAGATTTGGGAGGCTATTTTATAAATTCTCGCATTCCTATCCACGTATTTGGAAATTTAACATTTAACAATTCTCTTACATTGCTTGCAAAGTTTTTAATACCAGAACTTAAAAAAATATTTTCTAATCTAGAAATCCTGACTAAAGGATATTTTTCCAGTAGGATGGAGCACCTTCTTATGTCTCTTGGTAAGTAAAAAGATTCACCGCAGGAAAATGTCCAGTATTTAATTGTAGAGATTTAAATGTTCAAATCGGAGTGTCATTTTAAGTGTTGAACACTTGTTTTAAAAAAGAAAATACAGGATCGGACAGTCAGATACATCAATCATAAACAGAATCAGTGAGTTGATTTAAATTTCTACGTCAACAATTTATAGTGTTATATTACGGGACTGATCATTCATTCAGTAAAGCAAAAATAAATTATCAGATATCTCGGAAGTTGACATTGCAGAAAATATGTTATTTATACAGGGTCCTGCGCCTCACCTCCCGTCTTCTGTAGCTCACTTATTAATTAAGCTAGGATTATGACGTTTTGCAGGCTTTACCTGTATCCTAGGGCGCATTTCAGGAAAATATTTTTGTTTACAGGGTGTTTACATACCCCTAAAATTTTAATGAAATCGGTTCAGTATTATAGGCGAAAAAAAATAAAAACTAAAAAAAATCAGTTTTGCACCACTGGTTTTAAAAATTAATAAAAATTAAAAATAATGTCTCGTTATTAATATTATAGAAAGGTACTTAATAAATAATGTCCCACAGTTTCGTTAACCAAGTTTGATTAATGCGAATTGTACAGGGTGTCCAAACTTTAGTGTCAAACTTTGCAAACTTTAAAGCAATTTATTTTTCTTATTTCAAATTGAAACCCCTCTATATTATTATGTCAGTCGATGCAGAATTAAAATTCAAACATTTACTCTAATTACAACCCGATCGCAATTTCTAATGCATTTAGACTTATTTGCAGAAAACTCATTTTATCAACTATTCCACCAGTCATTATTATATAATAAATATCAAAGGTGGCTTTTAAAAACAATTTATTGATATTAAAGTTTACTAAAAGGACAAATAAAAATTCTTTTAGCATGCTCCTAATATGAAAATCATATCTACGAGCTTTTCTAGGTTGTATTCCATTACAAAAAATAATATAGCTTAAATAATTAATACTAATCTAATAATATTTAAAATTATAAAATAACTAAAGTCAAAATGGGCTTTTGTCACTTTAATAAACTTTAATACCAATAAATTGTTTTTCAAAGCCACCTTTGATATTTATTATATAATAATGACTGGTGGAAAGGTTGATAAAACGAGTTTTCTGTAAATAAGTCTTAATGCGTTAGAAATTGCGATAGGGTTGTAATTAGAACAAATGTTTGGATTGTAATTCTGCATCGAAAGACATAATAATATATAGGGGTTCCATTTTAAAATAAGAAAAATAAATTGCTTTAAAGTTTGCAAAGTTTGCAAAGTTTGACACTAAATTTTGGACACCCTGTACAATTCGTATTATTTAAACTTGCTTAACGAGACTGTTCGACCTTATTTATTAAGTACTTTTGTATAATTTTAATTACGGGGCCTTATTTTTATTTTTTATTAATTTTTAAAGCCAGTGGTGCAAAACTGATTTTTTTTAGTTTTTATTTTTTTTCGCCTATAATACTGAACCGATTTCAGTAAAATTTTAGGGGTATGTAGGCAACTACAAGATGCATCCAAATAAGTAAGAAAATATATGACATGTAATCTAAAAAACATATCCTTATGACGTCACACGTTTTTGGAACACCCTGTATAAACAAAAATATATTTTCCTGAAATGCGCCCTAGGATACAAGTAAAGTCTGCAAAATATCAAAATCCCTACTTAATTAATAAGTGAGCTACAGAAGACGGGAGGTGAGGCGCAGGACCCTGTATAATTTTTATAAAGAAAACATAATGCCAATGTTAGAAATGGTCTGGGATAAATTACATGATACAGGCACAAATGACGCTTTTTTTTCACTTTTAGATGGGCTTTATAACAGTCTTAATGATGGAGATGTGTCAGCGGCAGTTTTTTATGATATTTCCAAAGCATTTGACTGCGTTAATCACAGGATATTGCTGGCAAAGCTTGAACATTATGGCATTAGGGGTGTGGATCTAGATTGGTTTGCGTCTTATCTTATTGACAGGAAACAGATAGTCCGGACTGGTGACGAAGCATCAAGCTAATTTGTTATAAATAGTGGAGTACCTCAGGGCTCGGTGCTGGGTCCAATATTATTTTTATTGTATTTCAATGGTTTGCCCAAATTAAAAATAAGGGGCACTTTTACAATATTTGCCGATGATACCACTATATTATGGCGAGGTAGAGATTCGGACGAATTAAAAGCAATTATTCAGGAGAATCTGGAAGAGGTGAGGAAGTGGTGTCACTCAAATTGTCTGTGTTTAAAGACCAGCATTCTTACTTTTAAATTTAGTTTCGACGATTTAATTTTGGAAAATATTTTTGTGGACAGTTGTAAAGTTGCAAAATTTCTGGGCTTATTGATAGATAATAAACTACGCTACGGGAAATTTTTTTAAACCTAACAAAATCGATAACCGGATGGGTTATAGTGGCATCACACAGTATCATTTAGCACCGACAAAATTATTTGAGTAAAATAAAAAAATATCGGAAATCAGGTAGATGAAACAAAAAATTGTAGTTTAAATGCGCCTTGTTCAAGGGGCAAGCGCATTTCAATGCTTTATGTCGGACTGGAAAGTGGTTGTGTGTCGATTGTTTTTATCGGTCAAAAATATTGCTACCGATTATCATAAAGCCATAATTGCGGTTTTATTTGAGAAGTGGTTTATTGAGCAACTTTTTTTAAAAAGTACTTACTTATTTAGCTTTTATTTTAATTTTTATTTTGAAAAAGCGCATTTTAATTAATTGATTTTATTTTTATTGACAAAATAAGCCAGCGTCTACATTGCATAATTGAAGGGCATAAAACCCAGTTTGGGTTTGTTCTTCGTTCATTTTTGTTTTTACAAGTGAAACTGATATGTAAAAAAAAACAAGTATTATATTTTGTATCTCCTTCTATTTAACGGTAATTAAAAAATAATTTGTATGAGATCGATGATACCGCCCATGGATATGAGGTATTCCTTTGTAAAATCGGCTTTCCCCTATTCTATTCATCGCAAAAAGACTATATCTGTGGTTTTTCTAAACCATGTCTTCACTGGTCAATTTATGACACACATATGTAACTTCTAAATCGAGTATAGTCTCGATTTATGTTTTCTTTAAATCATTCACCAAATTTATTAATACTTATCATTTCTTATAATCCGGTAGAAAACAGACATTAACACTAGTCTTCTCCATTAGTTCTTTCCTAACATTATGAAAAGCCGAAAAAATTACTTTTCAAGATTCTTGACGTTTTGGGGTTCCTGGAATATGAGAATGTCAATTATCATTTATTTTCATGTATGTTGGTTTAAAAGTTTAAAAGACAGTTGAAATTGGTCCCCAATTTCAAATTTTTTTTGGGAACGTGGTGACGTGGTTTCCAGCTTTTAAAGGAAATTCCAAAAAGTTTTAATTTCTCACTATGAAAATATTAAATAAAACTACAACGATCTATAATTTTTTCTTCATATATTCCTAATTTACATAACGGCCCATATGAAGCTTCCGTCTGGTGATCATATTAAACTTGATCCTATTGTGGTTATTCTATCAATTTATTTCTGAAAATATTTTAAATTTTATTATCATTTATGTTCCTCATACTTACCTATATATCCTTCGTTTCCATAGTTTTTGATATACCGAGCCCTTAGTATTTTTTTAAATATATTATTAAATTTCTACTCATATTACTCTTCATTTCTCTTGACAATTCTTTCTCGTACCTGGTTGTTAAACATTTTATTCTACACTTAAATTCCTATAGCACCAAAAGTTACAAACCATACATATATTATTATTTACCCTTCACAATGTGACGTGTATTTTGGTGATGATTTTCTCACTATTCTACTCATTGAACCTTTATTTCACCTAATCCTAATACTATAATCTTAAGGCTCCGTTAAGATGATATCTACCCTTTTCTTCTTAATCTCATATGTTCTTCTGAAGATGAATGCTTCTGCATTCAAAACATGTAGAGAATTTCTATTTTAAAACAGATTTTTCATAAATATAATAGCGGAGGAAGATTTTGAGTTCTTAATTCTTTCTTTTTATTGTTGGTAATATTTAATATTTTTATATTTTAGAACCCTAATATCAGGTAAAATTAATTTAAAACAATATCAACTGATCAATCAAGCGAGTGCAACGAAGCAAACCATGTAACCTTGCCAGGCGCCGAAAGCGCCAAAAAATGTTCTTCTGCACGTTTGGAGGAAGGCAGCGGTTGTCAAGAATGGCAGTTAGGATATGGACATCATCATCATATTCTAAGGCCCCTCTTTTGTTTAACTAGAAAAGTACTTACTAATTTATTATTTAGTTTTTTAGCTACAGAAGCAATTTTTAGCAGACGTCGGAGTTCATCGAGTAATGGACATCATCAGCATCAAATAAACCTACTGCGAACCCTAGGTCCTCGCATGCTGCAGCGTGATTATTTTAATTTGTAGTTGCATAAGATATCTATATATTTTTTAGCTTTCATATTTATCTAAGTTGCCTGGCTTTTTTTATTGGTTTTCTTTGGGCATTACTTCATGATATCTAGTAGGCTGTCAAAAATCCCCAGGATCAATAAAGAAAGTAGCTAGTCTTCATAAAAGTTCGTTTTTATGAAATAAAAAAAAAAGAAACAAGAAAAGGTAAAGAGCCGAACAAGTATAAAAAATTTCGGGCGCGAACGAAGACTTGTTTGTATATTTAGCGCTCGTAGAAAACCTCGCATCGTTGAATACAGGTTGAGGTAAAACTACACAGACGGAATAGTCACAGTTCGAAAACTATAAATGCCACGTTTTCTCTGCACTGAGAGCGACGTGACGGCCGGGCCAGAGTAGTATAGATTTCATCCTCCATAGACTGGTCTAGAAAAATTTATAGACTTTGAGTTTAGCTTTTTGGAATGTTTCTTCAGATGCCAAGAGCCACTTCGCCGTAGCTTTTTAGCTTAGGTTTACTGCGCGTTAATTAGCGGGCGCGTAGTAATTTTAGTTTGAAATATTTTATCGTGGATTTTAAGTAAAACGAAATATCTTAAGCGTATAATATGATGATTCTAATTGGAGCTTAAAAGCTTATTAGAGGAGTTTTGGCGTGTATTCTCGTAGTCGAGATTCATTTGAATAAAGTATAATTAGGGACTTGTATATTAGAGGGAAAAATAAGCCAATATGGGGGTAAAATTTGTTTATTAGAGGGAAAAATAAGCCCATATGTAACCAAAATTAATAAAACACAAGGGGTCCCTTTAGAGTGGGAGAAATACAGTGACAGGGAGTGAAGCATCAACAAGAATGATTTTTTATCTCAGCGCGGCTACTCGGGGAGTGATGCGCCTCGTGATCAGCATCAGGCTGCAACGAAGAAATACCCTCGTAAGCGATCTTATTATAAGATACTTGAAAAGAACGAATGGACATTATTATTCAGTTCTTATGTTAGTTTTTATGATATTACCCAAATAAAGTTATCGGAAGGATTATAATAATTATTTGTTATGTTGTTGTATGTTAGCGGTAGAACAATAACGTATAACACATTTGGGGATAGTAGACAGTCAAAAGACGTCAAAAAATCATAAAGACACGTGCATTTTAAAGCGCCTACCCCTTCCATCACTCTAGGAGACTTTTCAGACACATTCACACGCTATCAAAATATCGTTTTCATATGTCTACTGGGACACACGTTAAAGTCTGTCACATGAATAACACGTATTTCAGGCCTGCTGGGGACGGTTCGGCACAATAGAAAATGCCTGCTATAGCAGGCGTGTCGCAGCCCTCATGACGGCTATAGCAGTTCTGTCCGCAAACATGATATTATAATATAAGGATATTAGTATATAATAGGTTTTTCTTAGATTGTTCAAAAGTAGGGAAACCGTGTTATCACTACTGGAAACCCAGACAGTTGTCTTTTCACTTTCTAGTAATATGGAAAATGAGCAAGTTGGCTAACTTTTATGAATTATATATTGAATTGTTCGATACTAGGAGTACCTTTTGATTACTACAGGCTTACTTGGCTTTTTACTATACTATGTATGAACACTATATCAAACGTGTAAATATTATGTAATTAAAATGATAAAGAAATTTAAAAATAATACTAATAATAATAATGCTGACAAAATTCAGATTCTACCACCCACGCTCTGCACTTGAAATAATCTACCTAAAACGAAAGGAGGGAGGAAGAGGTCTCATTAATATATATATACAAACGAAAAACTTTTCCTTCTTAAGAACCCACTTACTTTATATATATAACTTGTGTCAGTCCCAAGAGACCTCTATGAGTAAATACTTACAAGCATCGAATAGGGACTTCAAAAAGTGGTAGCAACAGACGCTGGATATACAGCCCTTAACTTAAAGTAAAACGAATTACCTAACATCATCCGCGCGCCACCAAGTCAACAGCTTGTAACTTTGCAAGAGAAACCTCTACACGGCAAATACCTTACTGCACTTCAAAATCCACTCATAGATAGAAAAATTTCACTAAATTGGTTGGAAAAAAGGCTACATGCTACATGCAGCAACAGAAGGTTTTATAATATCTATTCGAACTTGAAACTATGAGAAGGTCATCTTGAAAATAAATGTGGAAGATGTGTGCAGAAAATGCAATTGCCCCGGAGAAACGATAGAACATATTACGGCAGGTTGTGGGGCTATGGCACCCGACGCTTATCTAAGGAGACATAATCAGGTGGCAAAGATCATCCACAAGGAACTGGCCCATAAACTAGGTCTAAGGGAAAACCTCCTTCCATACTACCAATATTCAAGTGAGCCAGTTCTTGATACCCCTGAATATCTCCTATACTGTGACGGGCCTATAATAATGGATAGAACAGTAGACCACAACCGTCCGGGTATTCTTCTTATCAAAAAAAACACCAAGAAAGCTTTCATAATCGATATAGGTTGCCCACTAACACACAACCTCTCTAAAACCGAATCGGAGAAGAAGACCAAGTACTCGAATTTGGCTATAGAGATAAAAAAAACATATGGAAGCTAGATAAAATAGACATAATTCTGATCATAATATCGGCGGAGGGAGCTATGACGAAAAATTTCAAGCCCAACTTGGAAAAACTTGGCCTTTCAGGTTATTTATACCAACTAATTCAGAAAAGCGTCATCCTCCAAACTTGCCATATAGTACGGAAATTTTTAAACAGTACAGGTTAAGATGAATTTCTTCTCTGTACTGTAAATAAGACCAGCATTACCAACAAAAAACTGAGAAACAGAACACTGAAAACATAATAATAATAATAATAATAATAATAATAATAATAATAATAATAATAATAATAATAATAATAATAATAATAAAAATATTAATAATAATAATAATAACATAAAAATTGGGGCGATACATAACAAAAATAATTTGCAGATTAATAGGAGACTAATGTAAACCTGCGGTTTGTTGGTGGCAGACCAATAATAAAAATAAATGGGTTATTAGAAGGACAAGCTTAACCATTATTGTCCCAGTAAAACAGCATAATTTATTATTGTCACAGACATATAATAAGTGATATAAGGGAAATGCGTCACGTACGGAAGTTTTTAAACAGTACAGGTTAAGATGAATTTCTTCTCTGTACTGTAAATAAGACCAGCATTACCAACAAAAAACTGAGAAACAGAACACTGAAAACATAATAATAATAATAATAATAATAATAATAATAATAATAATAATAATAATAATAATAATAATAATAATAATAATAATAATAATAATAATAATAATAGAGCCGTCTGGGTTCGGTTGACGAATAGACCCAGGGTAGAACCTGCCTGCCGTAAAAGGCGGCTAAAAGGTTGGTGGTCCTTGCCTTAAAGGGGCCTACATTGGTCACCGGCTACCGCAGGTAGGCGTAGGAACTGGTGTAGTGAAGGAACGGCTGTCTCCATGTTAGGAGCGGTTTCTCAACAGCGTCTGTTCCCCATGTTAAGGGCAGCTGAACAGTAACCTTGCAGGAGGTATAAAATGCAAACCATTTCTAACGAAATGTGTAAAAACGATTTAAAAAAATATGATGTCGAATTTAGAAGAAAATGTACCCCAGGTGGGTGACAACGAAAGTTCGCAATCCCACACTGCGCAAGCAGGCAGCCTCACGGATTCTGGGGGAGGCATAAATTCGAATAGTACTAACATAACTAACGGCAGGATGCTAAGGCAAGCCCCTGCCGACAACCGAACTATAAGTCAACATAACACCGGCGAGGAACACATCACAATGGAGACTAGCTTGCAGCCCGACCCTGGAGTCGATAGAACTGCCGCTGGTCTACCTAGAAGAACAGAAACCGGTCGAATCAAGTGGAGTCGTGACATGAATAGAACCTTTATCAAAACATTCCTCTTGATCAACGACTGTGAAGATAATCCCCGCCCTGGCTGGAGAATAAAACTCCACCGCGAAATAAGCCAGATATACCCGGAATTGAAATTGACCGAACAAAATGTAGCGTGCCGTCAAAGAGCTATTTATGCTAACCACCTGCTACCCCAAGCTGAAATAGATCAAATACGGCGTGAAGTTGGCAGAACGTTGCACAACCTTCAGCATGTGGAAGAGCTAACATCACAGCAGGAAGTAATAAACGAACAAGATCAAACTATACAGGCTGATACGGACAATACAAACCAAAAATACTTGGAAAATCTGTCCTTATTCGAAAATAGTGACCCGACCTTGAGACCGAGTATTCCTAAGCTGAGATTCAAGAAAGGAACCCACGAAATACTAGCGAGAGTAAACCTAGCAGCAGGGACGTCCTTAAATAGAACAAAGGACCTCGAGACACTACACAGTGGGTTATATGCTGCAGCAGCAACTGTAATTGAACTCAATGGTCAGGCATTATATCAGAGAGCGGAGAACAAAATCACCAAGAAACAAGCGGTACCCGCTTGGAAAATGCGACTTGAAACACAAATAAGCCAGTTACGAGCACAAAGTAATATCATTGGAGAACATCTTAATGGAAACTCTAGCAGCAAGGTTGCTAAAAAGGTTAAAAATATACTGAAAGCAGAGAGTATTCCTTTAGATAGTCCCGATGTAAAACGGCTGCTAACAATCGTAAGAGACAACATTAGACAAAAATGTAAGGTTAAAGGCGCCCATCTAAGGCGATACAATAAAGCCACAAAGAGGAAGGTACGAAACCAACAGTTCACCACGAACCAAAAAACCTTCTATAGGACACTGAATCAAGAAGAAAATGAAAAAGACCAATTTAATGCATTTTGGAGTAATATTTGGTCTGACGCGTCCCATTTCAATGAAGAAGCAAGCTGGCTCGAAAAAGTTGAAGCCGAGGCTGAAACTTTGCAAGAAATGCCTGAGCCGCAAGTAACATCCAGTGATATAAGGGATGCCAATAAGAACTTGGCTAACTGGAAATCACCGGGACCTGACCAAAATCATAATTTCTGGCTCAAAACTTTCACCACCCTACACCCTGTTATCGCAAACTGCTTTAGCAAGGCTCTCCTAAACCCCGAGCACTTCCCAGCTCATCTTGCCAGTGGCAATACCTTCCTTTTATTTAAAAAAGGGCAGGTAAACGACCCAAAAAATTACAGACCGATCACCTGTCTGTCAGTGGTGTATAAACTTTTAACATCAGTCATGTATTCAAAAATATACACACACTGTATCAACAACAACCTGGTAGCTGATGAGCAAAAGGGCTGTATTAGGAAAGCTTTGGGTTGCAAGGAACAACTTACAATCGATGCCGTTATTATAAAACAGGCAGAAGTTAAAAGGCGAAATCTAAATATGTGCTACATAGATTATAGTAAAGCATTCGATTCTGTTCCTCACGACTGGCTAAAGAAGATATTGCAAATATACAAAGTACACCCCCTAATACGCAACATGTTAGGCACCCTAATGGAGCAATGGAATACCAATCTCCATATTGGACAAGAGAAGCTTGGCAATATAAATATATCAAAAGGTATATTTCAAGGCGACTCTTTAAGCCCCCTCTGGTTCATTTTGGCCATTAACCCACTGTCCTTACTACTAAAATCAACATCCTACGGATATCGTCCCAACTTAACTGAGAATTTTAGAATAAACCACCTTCTATTTATGGACGATATCAAACTTTACGCTGAAATCAAAACCCACCTACAGTCCCTAATTCAAATAACCAAGACATTTAGCGATGACATCAAAATGTCGTTTGGCTTAGACAAGTGCGCAATCTTGAATGTCGTACGCGGAAAGACTGAACAAAATCGTGGACTGCTTGAAGGCATAGATATACTAGATGAGGACAAAACATATAAATACTTAGGCATCTCCCAAAACTAACAAATAAACCACACAAGCCTAAAAAGGGAGTTTAAAAACAAATACAAAAGCAGACTAACAAAGCTTTTTAATACTCACCTGAATGCTGGTAACCTTACTACTGCCATCAACATCTGGGCAATACCAATACTTACCTGCTCATTCGGAATCCTTAAGTATTCAGACACGGATTTGCACGAACTAGATAGGCTTACGCGCAGTCTGCTAACAAAATTCAGATTCCACCACCCACGCTCTGCACTTGAAAGAATCTACCTAAAACGAAAGGAGGGAGGAAGAGGTCTCATTAATATATATATATATATAACTTGTGCAAGTCGCAAGAGACCTCTATGAGAAAATACTTCCAAGAATCGAATGGGGAAATTCTTAAAAAAGTGGTAGCAGCAGATGCTGGATATACAGCCCTTAACTTAAAGCAAAATGGATTACCTAACATCATCCGCGCGCCGCCAAGTCAACAGCTTGTAACTTGGCAAGAAAAAGCCCTACACGGCAAATACCCTACTGCACTCCAAAATCCACTCATAGATAGAGAAATGTCACTGAATTGGTTAGGGAAAAGGCAGCTTCACGCTGAAACAGAAGGTTTTATAATCTCTATCCAAGACCGTGTCATTCGAACTCGAAACTATGAAAAAGTCATATTGAAAAGAAATGTGGAAGATGTGTGCAGAAAATGCAATTGCCCCGGAGAAACGATAGAACATACCACGGCGGGGTGTGGTGCTATGGCCCCCAACGCTTACCTGGGGAGACATAATCAGGTGGCTAAGATCATCCACAAGGAACTGGCCCATAAATTAGGGCTAAAGGAAAACCTCCCACCATACTACCAATACTCACCCGAGCCAGTCCTTGAATCCCCTGAATATCTCTTATACTGGGACAGGCCAATATTAACGGATAGAACAGTAGACCACAACCGACCGGATATTCTTGTTATCGAAAAAACCACCAAGAAAGCTTTCATAATCGATATAGGTTGCCCACTAACACACAACCTCTCTAAAACCGAATCGGAGAAGAAGACCAAGTACTCGAATTTGGCTATAGAGATTAAAAATATATGGAAGCTAGATAAAATCGACATAATTCCGATTATAATATCGGTGGAGGGAGCTATGACGAAAAATTTCAAGCCCAACTTGGAAAAACTGGGCCTTTCAGGGTATTTATACCAACTTATTCAGAAAAGCGTCATCCTCCAAACTTGCCATATAGTACGGAAGTTTCTAAACAGTACAGGTTAAGATGAATTTCTTCTCTGTACTGTAAATAAGACCAGCATTACCAACAAAAAACTGAGAAACAGAACACTGAAAACATAATAATAATAATAATAATAATAACATAAAAATTGGGGCGATACATAACAAAAATAATTTGCAGATTAATAGGAGACTAATGTAAACCTGCGGTTTGTTGGTGGCAGACCAATAATAAAAATAAATGGGTTATTAGAAGGACAAGCTTAACCATTATTGTCCCAGTAAAACAGCATAATTTATTATTGTCACAGACATATAATAAGTGATATAAGGGAAATGCGTCACGATTCTGTCGGAAACACATGTTGGTGCAAACGTGTTTAATTATGGAACTTACGTTTTATGAAATAATAATTAAGTATTCGCCTCGGAATTTAGTGTAAATATCTGTTTAAAACTGTCAAAATTGTAATATACTAAAATATCGACTTTTATAACAATTTGGTTATATTAAACTTTTTTGATTTCATTTTCTGGCAGCGAAATGCTAAACAATAAAAGTCAGCATAAGATTAAAGCTAAAAAATCTTTAAATCTGACATAACTATATTGTTGTAACAAACTAAAAGAACCTAAAAATATTGTTTTTCCACTACTAACTTTAAAATCACTCATTTTTGACCGATTATTAACTTTAGAAATCGTTTTTCTTTACCCCTTGCCAGAAGCCTCTATTATTTACCGTCGTTATTGACAACGGTCAATAATAGAGGCTTCTGGTAAAAACAATATAAAACAGGCAACTTGACCTTTTTTTATTTTAAAAATATATGAAAACGTCATGTTTAGACCACCAGGTATTCCAGCTTTCTTTGTTTGGCACCAGTCCTTAAATACTGAGTAGGTTTTTAAAAACAAAATCCTAGATTTTTGGGGTAGCAACTCATCATTAATTTATTGTCCACCCTCATTTCTGGAGGAGTGCACGTAACAGAAATAGTTTCTTCGCTCATTTTATCAAAAAGACTTGAATTTTTTTATGAATCGACAAATACTGATCTGACAAGATAAAAAAAAATGCTGCAAATTTCAAAGCAAAGGTAACTTGAGTGAAATATTAGAAGCAATTCTAAGAAGGTATATTAACTTTAATTAATAATTTAATGTTGTAAATGTGTTAGTAGTAGAAAAAATAATATATTTACCACGGTTTAGACAACTATTATTGCCCTCACGGCTTAAATCCCTCGTCGCTGCGCTCCTCGGGGTTTAAAATCGACGCTCGGTCAATAATAGTATATGTCTAAACCTTGGTCAATAATATACTGTTATTCAATCTTTCCTTTGTATGAATATTTAAAAAATCTCTTCACATTAATTAAACACCACTTTCATAGTAAACAGTTAATTTAATTTGATTAATAATTTTAATATTGTCAGCGATACAACAAAAGCTGAGTACTGCGCGGGTATTTCAAGCAGCTCGCAGAGCACAATCGCGTGGCCAGGATACACAACAACTGGGTCTTTATTTTGCTAGCAATTTTTTATAATTTACGACGTGAATGCTGTGTATTATATAATTTGCTTTTTGGTAATAAAATATATTTTTTTATTTTAGTTAATAATTTTTGTGGGAGCTCTGCAGCACGAAGCGCTTATGCACCAGCCGCCACTGATAACAGGTAATTAAGAAAATTTAATGAAAAAGCAAATAACAATAATGTTTTAAAAGTATCTATATAATTTTTAAAATTAAATTTTACAATAAAGTTTAATGTGATTTTTTACTTGTCTACAGTTATTGTGTTAAACGAATTAAATTGTAAAAATAACATCTTTACTTTCCTCGACAATATCGTTTTCTCCTTTACTTTGTTTGCTATGTCTCGAACCAGCAGTTAATCCTTCTTTTATGTCTCACGTTTCTAATATCTAGGTAGCTACGTCTATATAGGTCCGCTTCAGTATTAATTTTGTGGATCCAATCAGAAATCGACAGGAGATTTACTGGATATAAGCTCGGAGATGAATTCTGTGACTTGATTAACATCCGGGAATCGGAGGTTTGATTACTTCGCGGTTAGTTTCTTTTGCGATTCTCACAAATTTAAAATAAGTTTATTTCTTAGAGAGTTTTAAGAAAGCTAGACTTGAACGAACTGTTCCGAATTGAAGAAACTTACATGACTCTGAAGTTTAACGCACTCTTAAATGCATCTTTAACTTTTTCATATCATCATTAAAATGGTTGGTCCTAGATTTATTTCCCGCAAGAAATGTATTACTTTTGATAATAAAACTGACGAAGTCAAACATAACCGTGCCCACAGGGGAGGGGACAAGGTGGGCCATGGCCCCCCTAATTCCATATCATAGGAACTTGCTACAATCTCTAATATCTCCAGTATCTTTACTACATCTATCTACAGGGTGTGTCAGTAAGGTGTCTGTCTTAGATAGCACCTAAACTATCAAAGATAGGGAAATAAGTGTAATACAAAAGTTAAAGAATTTTTTAGGATGCATAATCTAAAACTATAATCTACAGGGTGGTAATAAAAGTGGTACTGTATAATAAAAAAGAAAATTAAATGGGACACCCAGTATAATTTTCTAGAATATGATTCAATGAAATAAGTACTTTGCAACCATATTAAAATGTTTGAAGGGAAATGCAACGTTGCCAAGTAATTAATTTTTTTCCGCAATTTTAATAATTTCATCAAATCATAGTAACCTGTGGATTAACTCTAGGCACATATAATTACATTGTGGATACTTTAAGGTATGATATATCGACTTATAATAATGTTTTTTAAATCTGTGATACAGAGTGTATATTATAAGTTGGAAACTCGATAGTTTAAAAAATGCTTTATTTCAATTTTTTTAAAAGGGACCCCCCCTATTTTTCTTAGGCAAGAAGATTTATCTTTCGAAAACCTTAATTTTTGGTTAAACATGTCATATATCTAAATATCATAGTTTTTGAAATATTTTAGGGTTTGTCTTAACTTAGGGTAAAAAAGAAAAGTTCTAATTAAACAATTTAGTCAAGATTGCTTTGGAACAAAAAATAAATAATTTTCTTTGTCACAGCTGTCGTTGCAAAATTATTTCACTAACATTTTGTGCTTTATAACTGTTTAAATTTTAGTTGCTTAAGCTTAACTTTATTCATAACTTATATTTTTCTATTTCGATAAAGTTAGTTCAGGAAACTAAAATTTAAACAGTAATAAAACACAAAATGTTAGCGAAATAATTTTGCAACGACAGCTGTGACAAAGAAAATTATTTATTTTGTGTTCCAAAGCAATCTTGACTAAATTGTTTAATTAGAACTTTCCTTTTTTACCATGAGTTAAGACAAATTCTAAAATATTTCAAAAACTATGATATTTTAGATATATGACATGTTTAACAAAACATTAAAGTTTTCGAAAAATAAATCCTTTTGCCTAAGAAAAATAGGGAGGTCCTATTTAAAAAAATTAAAACTTAAAATGAACGCTCTGTATCAGAGATTTAAAAAACATTATTATAGGTCGATATATGATCCCTTAAAATATCCACAATGTTAATTATATTTGCCTAGGGTTAATCCCCTGGTTACTATGATTTTTTAACGATACCCTTAAGATTACTAAAATAACAATATTTAGACAGGCTAAAACTTGTATGGGATTTCTTATATTTCCAACCATATTATAGATCAATCTCTTGGTAACTTTAATAACAAGAATAGTTTCAAAGAAACTGTTGTTGAGACAATGGTTTTTATAGAAATTATCTGTCTGGTAAAGTTACCAAGAGTTAGCGGACGTAAAGGAATACTGTGGAGAGACAGTGGCGTGTTTACCCCCCCCCCCCCCTTCTCCGAGCCTTATAGAATGATCTAACTTAACATCTTCTAAGCAGTCTGGTCATTTACCCTTAGAAAAATACTACCAAAAATCTGAACATGGGTTAAAAAAATTAAATAAAGTTAATTTTTGAATTTCGATATTATGTAGTTGGTGCATTTTTTTTCGCTATTTGGGCGTGGGCCCAAAAATTTTTCGCTTGCGATGTTCACCCTTTACGCTTGCTGTATCCCGCTCAGTATCTGCGTCCTTTCCCAGACGAAATTTGTAAGTACGCCACTGTGTAGAAAAGTTCTTCCCGTCTGAAAGTTTAAGCGAAATCAAGAAATTGGTATTTGCCATTTGTTGATATCTCATTTAATAAAAAGTAGTATTTTATTATTAAATAGTTGTCGCCTATTTAGTAATTTACTCTAAGAATATTTAATTTTTATGGTGCCTCCGTATTCTGCTCAAATTATTTCCAAGCACGTTGTTTAATTTGCGACAATTCATATTCTTAGTATGTTTCGCTTATATGATGTGCTTCAGAACTAGATTGTCATCAATTTGTTAAATCTCAAAATCCTACATAAAAGATGGCCGAAACAAAACTTTTAGAAGACAAAACTTTTCCGCACACATGCACTGAATCCAAGCTTAAAGTTTCCGTATTTTGAACGAGAGAAGACAGAAGTTTTTCCATTGCCTAGTGCATTAGACAGGAACTTAAAAACAAGTAGTTTGTGATGCGATTAGGAAACTATACAGGGTCTTACAGTTGAACAATAAGAAGCCCTAATGCTGTGGATTCGGTGTCTAGTCCACACAAAACAAATCAATATCATGCCGTGAAAAAAAATAAAGTAGTAGGGAGTAGGGTTTAGTGTCCGTATAAGTAAATAGAAAGAAAGTTTTAGCGGCAGGCGGACAAAGTAGTGCATCTATCTTTTGCATTAAAGTACACAGGGACGCCAAAGGTAATGGGTTTACTGGGGACACAGGTACAGTTAACTGAAATAGCCTACTTTTCTCGTCACTTAAGTGTAAAGGAAACAGAAAATCGCCATGTGGGAGTAGAAAAAAAAAGTTTTTACAATCTGTTATAGTAGAGCCAGTTTTCTCCCTGTATAGGTAGAATATAAGTATAAGGTTTTGTAAAGTTAATACTCGAGGAAGCTTTTTTTACTACTTTTATTAGTTTTGTGGCACGTCAGGAGTTTTGTTTTAAAATTGGGCAAATTATCATGTCAGATATGAAATTTAGCGACGCTTTTAACTTATTTTAAAGTACCTACTAAAATATAACCAATAATAATAATTGAATGCATGGACAATTGTTAACGACAATGACAGGCTGTTTCCTCATTGTTAGGAATCATCAGAAAGCCATAACCTATAAGCAATTCCCAATACAGCGAAAATATGCTTTTCAAGATATTTTTAAGAATAAAAAATATATAATGAAAACCTAGTATTGCCATCTGTAGGAATCAACTCAATGCAAAAGATAGCCATCAGATGTAGTTGCAGCGCACAGCAAACACGTTTCCTATACTGGATGTGTTGACCTATTGTATCGTTTATAAATTTAACGCCCCGTTTGGTAAAGATTTTAGGAATATATTTTAATATTGTGGCGCATTCGCCACCACGCATTTTTCTGTACACCAGATCTATGACGTCGACGAGGTACGTTGTTCATTCGATGCGTGGATTTCGCTTTCATGCTCCAGAATCCGGGCTGAGTGGTCACTTTTTGGTGAAAGAGTTTCAATTTTAATATCGTGCAAGTTAACGCACAAGTTTTTATCAGTAACACATGCAGAACGGGTAAAACCGGCTAAAAGTTTATTTTTTATGCCTGTACCTTTCGTGTAATACGAGTGATCTTTGGCCAAAGAAAGGTTGTGTATATATAAGCGTTTCAGGGTAAATAATTAAATAAGCTCTGAGTTATTTTGGGATCAGGTTCAGCTTCAGAACGCAGGCGTTAGTGGTCTTTATTTCTTTTTAATTAGGAATTACCTAAGTCGTGTTATAAAAATGAAATTATTTTCACGTCTGATGGCTATCTTTTGCATTGAGTTGATTCCTACAGGTGGCAATACTTGGTTTTCATTATATATTTATTATTTTAAATATCTTGAAAGCATATTTTCGCTGTATTGGGAATTGTTTACAGGTTATGGCTTTCTGTTGAGTCCTAATAAGGAGGAAACAGCCTGTTATTGTCTACCTGTGCCCCAGAGAACCTATTGTCTTAGGCGTTCCTGTGTACTTTAATTAAAGTTTGTTATTTAAAGACATTCACAGACACACACTATCCCTTACACATAAACCGTACCACACACCCTCCCACTTACCCTTACAAAATGGCATTAAAAACTTATTCAAAAAATAAAAATTAAAGAAATAATTAAAGTCGATTTACTTTAAATATATAATTTATAATCAAATAATATTTGAATACCTAAATCCTGATATAAAAAATATTATTAAATGTCGCATTGCTACAATAAACGAGAAAATTGAGCATTTTTTGTATTATAGCTCGACAACGCGATACCACTGGAGAAGTTCTAGAGGAAAAGTAACAAAGATACAAAGAATGATCCATTCATTTATTTTTATTTAAAATGTTAAGTAATTGAGTTGAGGTCGGTGACCAGTGATTTATAGCGATATACCCGTTATGTTTTAAGTTAAGAAATAAAAATTAATCCTACCTCAAAAATTTAAGACTGGCACAAAATGTATGTGATCAAAATAAATAAATTGTTATTAATCTACTACGATTTAAACTTTTTCCATATTTTATAATATCAGAAAAAAACACCGTGCCAAAGAAAACTTGATATACGGAGCAAACTCACTCATTGTTAAATATATTTATTATTCTGTATCATAATTATTATAAAATACAGAATCACATTTTATTAACTGGTAACCTTATATTAGGTTAAGGCTAAGTGTACAAGCGGGGAGAACACAATGTGTTTGTATCTGAATTTCACCTTGGTTGTGGTTATTAATTTGTTAGACTGTCTTTTTATTTATCTATCTATTTTTTTCTAAATTAATCAACCAATGAAGACAGTTTATTATATTATATACGTTTAATATAAAATTAATATTCTGTTTTTTTCTTATTAAAATATATAATAAGCGGCGCTATCGATAGGAAATTAACATAAATTTTATTAAAGTAGTAGAGTTTAGTGTCCGTATAATTAAATTGAAAAGAAGGTTTTTTAGCGGCAGACGGACAAAGTAGTGCATCTATATTTTGCATTGAGTACACAGGGACGCCAAAGGTAATGGGTTCCCTGGGGCACAGGTAGACAATGACAGGCTGTTTCGTTCTTATTAGAACTCATCAGAAAGCCATAACCTGTAAGCGACCCCCAGTACAGCAAGACTATGCTTTCAAGGCATTTTTAAGAGCGCACAGTGGGTATACTGCAGCGCGAACTTATTTGAATCTACAAATCCGTAGAAAAATTGGGGGATGCGATAAATGTTGCCTATACTGGTGTGTTGGCCTAACGTATTTGGTTTATTGTTGCTTCGTCACGACTATCTTTTGGATTGAGTTGATTCCTATAGATGGCGTTACTGGGTTTTCATCGCGTTTTTATTTCTTAAAAATGCCTTGAAAGCATAGTCTCGCTGTACTGGGGGTCGCTTACAGGTTATGGCTTTCTGATGAGTTCTAATAAGAACGAAATAGCCTGTCATTGTATACCTGTGCCCCAGGGAACCCATTACCTTTGGCGTCCCTGTGTACTCAATGCAAAAGATAGATGCACTACTTTGTCCGCCTGCCGCTAAAAAACCTTCTTTTCTATAAATTTTATTTTAAGGAATAAGATATATTTTCTTTTAACCGGTGAGTTGGTCTTCTGTGCTGGAGATTCTGCTAGATGGCGATGCCACGTTTTCACTACTTATTTCTTCCTAAAAAATTCTTGAAAACACGATTTCGCTGTTTCTGTAGTTGTTTACGGTTATTACGTAGAGTCCTCATACCGGCCGTTATTGTTTACCTGTGCTCCAATGAACCCATTGTTTTATAGTACGACCGGATCATTTAAAAAAAATAATGTTCCTTTTATAAGGTCCAATAAGTGTCTACCAAGTTTGTCATGCGGGGGTTAGCACCACGATCATTTTCTCCGAAGATTTTGAATCCGCTTGTTAGTACTACGCCGCTGTATATAATGTGTCAGGTGGTGTATTGCTAGAGATCTTCTAAAAAATACATTAAATCACAAGTTTAAATTGTACCAAATTATGGACATACACCGAAATTGACTTATTTTTAATCTAACGTAAAATATTAATATTTTATGTTCTCTGATAAATTGCATAATTCTCTTGCTTCACCTGCCGTTTTCTCTTTCTTGAGACTGGTCATCGAATGATGATATGGTTTCGTCCATAAAAAAATAGGATGAAAATACACCAGATGGATGAAAATACACCAGAAATATTAAAAATATTCTACAAACGGTTTTAAAATATACCAGATTCATGTTCCAGCTCTGGCCACGCTGGGTTTTGTCCTATTCGTTGCAAGTTTGCATTCATATGATTTATTATAAATGTTTGTTACTTGCAGATATTTTTTTTTAAAGTGACAATGGCCTGTTAACAAGTTTTATCTGAGCGAGGTGAACGTTAAAAGTAGTATTCCAATTGCAATTAAAATTAAGGGGTATTTATTTAAAACTATGATGGTTTTTCTTCTGCTGATGTATGCATTTTTCAAATAAAATAAAACGTCGAAATGAATCCATTTCCAGTGATATAATTATTACAAATAAACAGTTAATGTAATAATATTAATTTTATTTTCATTCATTAGTTCCTATTTTAAATAATATAGAGCTACTCACAATCCGTCATAAGTATATTTTAATACCAAACAGGTTTAGTTACTCTAAGTTTATTCTTAAAGAGAATAATAAATATGTCTCTAGTGTATGGAGACAGAATTAGGTACCGCTACGTGGAATATGTTAATAAAATATTTTTTAATTTGGGTTACATTAATTTAAAATCAATCGTATTTTATAGCAATACAATTCTGCCCAAGTACATGTGCGGTAACGTTTATAATTCGGATGTACACTAACTTGTCTCTATAATCTAATTGGGTACTTTGATTGACATGATTTTTACATAGAGATTTGCCTCACAATTAAATTAAATTTTTTAGCACTCCTAAAACAAAAATAAAGTGTTTCTTTGTGTCACCCTTGGTTTTTCTCATTCTATACCACCCCTATTAATTAGTAAACTTCTTCGGAATTTCAGGTCTTTTGATTTGTAATGTACCACTTGTCGCTTTTTGGATTAACATACGTTTCTTTTCAGGGACTAGGTATGTAGAAAGGTAGGGCACGGTAAGTGGTTTCATTCGTTATTTATAATGTGACGAAGAGCATCATTGACGAAGTAACATAATAAACCATAAAATTGCAGAGTGATTTAGGACAAGAATTTTTTAAATATATGCACTAACAAAAAATATATAGCCAGATAAAATTAATAACAGGCACGGTATATACAGGGTTTAATGTAATGGACGTATCCTAGCAAAACACTTTATACTTTTATTTTACACACACTCTTTTTTTTATTCCCATAATTATTTTGATCACTGTGAGAATGCACTACTTCTTGAACATCATTATTTTGTTTTTTTAAAACGACCATCTAAAAGGTTAAGTAACCAGATCGAATTTGCCGAACGCCCAGGGGATAAATTTACTTCTTAGGTTACGTCGCTGTCAGTCCTCTGGCCGGAACCGAGAACACATGGCGCGAAACCTCGCCGTTCGCTAGTTCACTCTAATGAGGTCTTCCCTACGTTCATATGGTATATTTTCCTTTACACTATTTAAATGTTTGTGGACTAGTATTCAATGTTAAGTTGCCTAATAACACGTTATAAAGTGTTTTGGCACAGTTGTATGTTGTGTTTAAAAGGAATAAAAGCTTGTTTTGATGTGAAATATGGTCGCGTATCAAAATGGTAGGCGACTGGAACGTGTAGCTTAGATGATTTAAAATTACATTTTAATTTGCTTGAATAGCTTAATTAAAGCGAAGCAAAGCAAAACAATTTAGGTTTACAATATGATGAATAACATTTCATTCTTAAGCAATAAAAATAAAGTTAATAAATCAGTAAATTTAGACAGTGTTTTCTAAAGAAGAGTTGTTCCCTTAAAACTCACATACGACGCTAGTAAGTTCAAGAGAAACAATTTCGGCTTTACAGTGAACTCAGGCCAAAAGAGAAATAAACATTTTAACAGTGAAACTTGCTAGAAACTGCACTGATTCTGGCATTGTGTTTTTACATCATTTAGAGAGACTTGAGTGACCAAACTTATCACCAATTACGACTCTTAACGTCACAGCGAAGTATTAGATGAGTAATTCATCGTTGAGGATACCAATCCATACCCGACAATATAAAATACATTTTTATCGAGTGAAAGGCGAAATAATATAAATATTTTAACATTGATCTTCTGGAACTGGTATACCTACCTATTTAATGGTATTAGCTACATACAACTACATTTCAATAAGGGAACTTTTCTAGTAAATGTAATAATGAAAAAGTTTTATTTGTTTGACTAGTATTATTAAACATTCAACCAGAACCAGACTTTTGCAACTAAACAAAATATTTTTGTAGTGATGCGATTTTCCTGTTCTAGAAATACGTACAATAAAGATTTTCAACTCGATCTGTGCACAAAGTTACGACTTTAAAGGTATATTATGTTTGGTTGGTAGAGGACTTTATTTGATGGGAATTAATTTTACACTTAATGAAAGACAAAGTATTCGTCTAATCACTACTTTATTAAAACACATTTCTTTACATGTTACGTTTCGCTACCGTGTATTTTCTTCGGATGTTTTGTGTTAACTAATTTTGTCTTTAAAACTATTAAAATTTATATGGACACAAATTAATATGCTCTTTTAATAATTAACATCAGCATTAATTTTATTTATGATTGACGACCGTAACCGTTAATAAAACAAATATAACAATGACGAGTTATTTATTTCTAATTAATCATTTAAAAATATATTGGATTTTTTTACTAGATTTATTTATAGGTTTTGCAAAAGCTTATGACTTTTCAGTTGTATTAATGTAAAATATTATAATTATCGACAAACGCATACACAAAAAAGGTTTAAAATTATTTTTTAGAAATTATATATTTGGGCGTAGATTACGAATCTGAATCCCGATTTTCTCGAAAACGATCAGTTTTTATAATATTCTTTCATAAAGTGTCCATTTTCTAGAGGTTACGTTTCGGATGCATAATGACAGCAATTTCCTTCTTCTTGATCACTATTTATTTTATTGTTAATAGTGACATTTACCCTTATTATTAAAAAAGCAGTAAAAGAAACTAATTTTCTGTTTCTAAATTAAAATTTTTACTTTAAATATAAAACATTAAAACATGATTGTGATTTAACCGGAAATTTTTAAATGAGATACTAGTAAGTTTGTTAGAAACGTAATAGTGCGCGGCATTAAATTAATCGTAATTTAATAACCTTTTTCTTGGCTCGAAAATTATTATTTAAATATTATTAATAATAATAATAATAATAATAATAATAATAATAATAATAATAATACCTCTTTATTTCAAATTACACTGTTTACAAAAAAGGATAAAATGAAATGACGTCACAGGATGGAATGGGTTTACCATTTCTTGTCCAAGAAGTCCACTAATTGGAATAGGGCTTAATGTCTATTAACACTTTTTTTAATGTTTTTTTCACGTTGACACACTAGTTATTGATTTTATATTATTTGGCAGTTTTTTATAAAGTTTGATGCACATGGAATAAGGATTTTTTTCTGTTATAGTTAAGCGGTGACGGGGATATAATACGTTATTCGTCCTTGTATGATTACTATGTACATTTACAGTTTCAAACTTGCTCTTATTTCTAAACTAAAACATCAAACACTCAAAAATATATAGACTGTTAATATATTCATTTGTTTAAATATTTCCCTACAAGAATCTAGAAAGTTCATTTTATTTATTAACCTTATTGTCCTTTTTTGTATTACAAAAACCCTTTGTAGATCAAAGCTACTGCCCCAAAACAGTAAGCCATATCTCAGGACAGATTCAAAATTTGCATGGTATAGAATTTTTAAAGTGTTTAAGTTCATATAATTAGCTACTACTTTCATTCCATAACCTATACTACCCAGTTTCAGACACAAATCATTAATATGGTTGCTCCACGACAAAAATTCCTCTATGGTTATACCTAAGAATTTCGCATTATTATCCAAAGTAAATCTCCTGTCACATAGAGCAACAGTATCAAGCTTATCTAATTTGTTTTGTTTAGTCCCGAAAATAATTAATTTAGTTTTCTCATCATTTAAAATTAATTTATTTTGTGAAAACCAGTTACTGGTCATAACAAAGACATTTTCTACATTATTAACAAGATCCTGGATATTTGATCCTGAAACAAAGAGATTCGTATCATCTGCATAGTTTGTTACTAAAAAATTCTCCTCAACACTAAGATCATTTAAAAAAATAAGGAATAGTATAGGCCCCAGTATTCTTCCCTGAGCTATACCAATACCGTTTTTCTTTAACTCAGATTTTATTTCCCTGCTACCATCCTGAAACACTACTCTTTGCATTCTATCTGACAGATATGACTTTATCCATTCATATGCATTTCCCCTAATACCATATTTATTTAGTTTGTACAATAATAAATCCCTATCTATACAGTCATAGGCTTTGCTTAAGTTCATAAACATACCTAAAGCCATGTTTTTATTTTATTTCTTGTGAACTGAAATATGGCAGAAGTAGTGGACCTACCTTTCAAATAACCGTGCTGTGTATGAGAGAAAAGCTGACATGAATTCATGAAATTGATTAATCGAGAACACATTACAAGTTCAAAAATCTTTGAAAAACTAAGAAGTAAACTTATAGGTCTAAAATTATTTAAATCTTTTGGACAGCCTTTTTTATAAAGAGGTTTTATTAAATGTCACTTCTCAGACCAGCCGGACTTCTCAGGCTTACGTTCGGGTCTGCTGGGTTTTAAGAATGCAAGAAGGAGCTCCACGAAATCTTCAAAGTTTTTAAAGTAATTTATCTTTTAAATTCCCAATTAAAAAGTTTAGGGAAAATCGACAAATTTAGGACCGCTCACGTTGCAAAATTTCGGTTCGGATCGGGCCGGGTCTTGAATTTCCGGCCCGTGCAGTACTCTACTATAAAGTACCAAAATGCGTCATATAAAAGCAGTTCCATAAATAAAATGGAAGTTAGATAAAAACATATTCTTCCATTAAATATTTAAACGGAGGCCTAATTCTAAACTCAAAAAAGATAAGAAAAGAAGGAAAGTTTAAATTACCTAGCCTGGCAATCATATTTACTTAATGCGTAGTAGTTAGGACTGAAAAAAAAAGCATTAGCATAAAGATTAGACTTTTAAAACAAGGATAATATAAAATAAGTATAAAGTTATACTTACTCCCTTAGAACTTCAGTGCAATAATACTTTTCCTTCCGAATTCACTAAAAAGGTTTAAGTCCTGAACCGGACTAGCTTGATAATTAGAAGTTTAAAATAGCAAAGCAAAAAATAAGACAACTAAATTTGGTACAGTAAGAAAAAATAAAATGTACCTTAAAAACTTCTTAGGGGTGTAGGTATGGTTCGGCCCGACGACAAGTCGATACTCCCGTCTCGGCACAGCCAATTTGACACCATTGTGTGAAATAAAATAATACGAACCTAAAATATGGATTTTAAATTATTGAAAGAAATATTTATAAAGCAATTTTCTTAAGGATTTTTACCTCCTAAATCAGTGGCGTAGCCAAAAAATATGCTCCGGGGGGGGAAGGGACTCTGTGGGCATAAGAAGGACATTTTTTTCTGGAGAAAGGAACAGTCGGGACTACATGTATTTCATGATATTGTACCCAAAGAAGAAGGGGGAAAAGCGTCGCAGGCGAAAATTTTTTAGGGCCATGCCCAAAGTGCGTTTAAAATTGACCTAACTACTCTCAAATTTCGAAAATTAAGTTATTACCTTTCCCCCTTTGCTTGATTGGATTTAATTTTTTTAAAATTTTTTTTTTTACTTTTTTTTGATATTCCTAGCTGGCTCTTTACTAAAAAAAAACATTTTTTTAATTTGTGAAAAATATGAATATTAGTGTCCATCCAAAATTTTAACATAAGGCGTATGTATGACTCTAACCAGCGTTTTTCAGGCTCGGTTTTTGATGATTAAAAATAAAGTAAATATCGCTTACCACGCCAAAATTGATGATTTTTTCAGAAATCATGTATTTTTGGAGAGTAGATCTAAAAGCAGTTTTTGGTGAAAATGCTTAGGTTTTGAAATACTATTTAAGTGCCATTTTGTATATTCATAATAAAGCATTTCTCGTTTCTTCCCGCGCTGTTTTTTTTTTATTATAAATTATCACACTTTTTCCATAAAAAAATGTTTCAATTAAAATTTTTACTTTAATTTTTCTCTTTAAACATAAATAACTAAATGTTTTTTGTTTTCGTTGTAAACATATTTTATTGCATTGGTTTATATTTTTGTTGATTTAAAAATAGCTCTAAAAAGGGGAAAACGGAATAGACAATTAGGGGGGGGGGGGGCTGCAGTCCGGCAGCCTCTCCCCCCCCCCCTTAAATACGCCACTGTTCTAAATATATGCACTTGCACTACATGTGTTACATTACATTTGTGTTACCGGTAACCCATAGCTGTTTTCTGCAGTTTCTGTAGACAGTGCTAACTGAATAGCTTCTTGGAATGTCAAAGTATCCGTTTTAGTAAAAAATAGATCCAATATTTTTCCGCTATCAAACCTACAATAAATTTGTCTCGTAACACTGTTTCTAACATATTTCCAAAAGAGCAGTAAGCTTCTAACTTCCGTAATCTGACAGCATATTCCTAAATTGTTTCGGATAGTAACTTTATAGTTGCGTAAAAAGCGTATCTCTTTGCAAAAATTGCTCTATTTGGTTTATACAATGCTTCCAGTAAGGCTACAGGTCCTTGTAAGGGATCTGCTCTAACGTGTTTGGCACTGCTACGTTTTCTAAAAGAACAAAGGCACTTTCCATTTGCCAGTTAAGAAAAATAGCACGTTTTTTCTTGTCATCAGTTACATCATTGGCCACAAAAAACGATTCTTTAAGCGCAGTAAAATCATCTACGTCTGGGTTAAATTCCATCTGAATACCCACCGAAGCCATTTTAATTTTTTTTCTTGACCGTTTAAACACTAAATAATTTCTATGGCAAATCACTATAGTCCCGCTTACATTATTAGCCGATTTACTCGTCGCCAAATGTTGTGTTCCGAATGAAAGTAATAGTAGTTTGTACAACAAGAGTGGATATGATATCCATATCGCACGAGGAAGTAATTTGAGCACGATGCCGTAGGCAGAGTGCTCAAACTTCCGAGTACAATATGGACAATCCAGTCGAGTTGTACAGTATATTTTTTCTACGACTTAACTTCCGAACTTCATGCTAAGAATTTTTTAAAATTATTTAAATTAGGCATCATAACTTGTCTTTTAAGTTGACCATGAACTTGTGAGAACGGTAATAAGAAACAATTAAACAAAAATTCATTTTAATGGCAAACCCATCGACCAAATTACACTGTAACATATTTATCGATTTAGGTAAGTTCTTATATTTATACAAACTCCCTTTTGAATATATCTATGTTTCTCACATTTAACTTTTTGCAGAATAACAGACAAAAAGCGATATATGTATTAATAAAAACGAACAATTTATTTTCTCAACCAGGTAATTTGATCAATATTGTTTTATTGAAGCGCACAGAAGAAATATAAGTTTTTAGGGTTTATTTCTGCTTGCGTAAAGAATTATAACTCCGAAAGTACAACAAAATAGCCGTAGAATTCGTTTCAAACAGTTAAAAATGGATTTTGTGCATTAATATGAATTTTTAACGTTCGCTATGGTTAAATTTTTCAAAATAATCGCCGATTTACAAACTAGCAACACTGTTAACGTGGAAAGAGGAGATGAGAAGTGGTAATAATAGTGTAAGTAGAAATAGCATAACCTTAAAAATGTTAGTAAAAAATGTTTTTTTTTCTAGAAATCTTATAATTTTGTTTGTTTCATCGGGTTATCTTTATGTTTCACCATTTAAGGAAGAATTACCTGTTAATTTTCTAGGTTTGTTGCGTATAATAAAAGTTTTAAGATCAATTGGGGTTCGATCCCCGTTCAAAATATATCGGAAAATATCCCCGTGCACAAATATTTATAATAATATATATTATTTATATGGAAAAAAATTACCAAGGTTAGTAAGAAAACGTTCATTTGGTAGGTATATATTACATTTTATTTAAAGCTTATAGTAGTTGTCTAGAAATAAGTGGAAATAAAGATATTTTTGAAATAAGAAAGTGCGTCTTTGTGCAAATCTTTAGTTCGGCAGAAAATAACATTACTTTGGTAGAAATATATTTTGGTATTAATTTTGTTATTATACCTTCAATTTTTGCACCATTTCGTGTACACTTTAGGAAAATATTGTTGATACATAGACTCTGGGATAAATGTTTTGATTTAAATTTAAAAAGAACAAATTTCATCTGACAGATTTCCATATTTTTGAAGCATATTGGTAACCTAACTTCTCTCAACTGTCAGAAAACGAATTTACAACATGTAAATTAGGCTTCTCTGTAATTGACTACTGTGATTGGTCAATTTCATAACCTAAGTAGGATGGATATACAATTTTGCCGCAAAGTTAACTGGAATAGCCTACTTTACCCGCCACTAAAGTGTAAAGGAAATAGCAAATTTCCATGTAGGAATAGAAAATTATAGGAGCCGCGCTGTTGTCAATTTTAGATAGCATTTACCCTAAGTTAAAAGGCATTAGAAATAAAAATGAAATATGTTTTAAAAACCCAAGAATAACACAATATGCACTAATAATAACGAAAAAAAGCCTGATAGCTTTATCCAATTTACAATTCGACTTAAAAATGTTTCCCACATATTGGCGCAAATAAATGCATAACACACGTCACCTTAACCACACATTATTAAAACGGTGCTAAGAAAGTTTATTGCACGTCTCACACATCATTAAGTAATCATTAATTAATTAAAAACGCTTTGTTTAAACACAAGAAAGCAAATCGCTTAATAAATGAAAAGGCTGAAGTGAAAATATGTCATAATCGTTTCCGCTCTAGCGAAAACTGGATAACAATATTTTTCTTTTCTTCAGTTTAACGGTTTAAAAGTATTGCAGCAAGACAGAATAATGATGCATCGGCGCTATTCTTGGACCACAGAGAAAGAGTAGACTTATCCTCACTCGTGGCCAACAAGGAAGGCTATTATTTGGGACAAACTTTATATAATACCAAGGCCGCTGACAAAAACGAGTGATTCCTTACTTATTTCCTTTTTTATTTATTTTTATTTAATCAAGAAATGAAACATTTCAAAAGATGTTTTTTCGTTAGTACATCATCTGTTTTTGAAATTTTTGGCGCTGAGTAAGACACTCATAGATTATCCCATTTATAATATAATAAATTATGATACCCTCTTTACTATATTAATTTTTTTCAAATGTATTTTATCATATTTTAAATTTTGTGCACCAACTGTATATCCAAACTGTCGCAAACACCCTATTCCATTGTCTTTCATAAATTATTCGTCTCGTAAAACTTCACGAGCAGCTTACACAAGTTTCAACAGTAAACAGACACTCTATTCGTATTCTCCATATGTTATTTCAATGTAATATTTTTGGGAAGTCAATAAATCGTCATCAATTTTTATTTTAAGATACGTTTGAAAACGAAATTACTTATTTTCTCAAGCTAAACGCTTTTATTTTCTACAACTAAAAACTTGTTACATAGTATGGATAGATAAAATTATTCATTATAATAGATGTAACGTGTTCATTTTGTGTTTTATTATTTTCTGTATCTTAAAGTTTTGCTCAAAGAGTGAATTTATAACAATAAATTTAAAATTCTTTGAAATTAGTTAAAATTTCGGGTAGATGAGCGTTTACTTCCTTTCAATTTGTATGTATCACTATGTTCTTTTTTCTAGAATATTGAAGCTAGGCGAAACATTATTATAAATTATTTAAAAAATGCTCACTTTAAAAACATTTTAAGCAATATGATTCAAGAGATAGGTCTAGTTACGCATTTTTTAATCAATATTTCGTAACCAATTCGCTTTATCCAAAAAAAAACGAAATTTTGTGAAATTTATCCATATCTATTCTTTTTTTGCTTTTATTACTTTCTAAATTTAAGCATTGTTAACTTTTTTCTTTTCTAATAGAGTAATCTCTAGAACATGCTTCTTGGATGAGGTTATTGGTACGAAGTCGCGGAACCGTTTTTAAAACAAAATATACACTTTTTGCAAACCATAATTTTAATATTAAGCCATAAAATATACTCAAGATTATTAGTTAAATATCATGGAGTTTATAGCTTTTTGACCTCAAATATTTCTTGTAATACTATTAATAATAATACTAATAATAATGGAGCAATGGAATACGAACCTTCAAATTGGTCAAGAGAAGCTAGGAAATATAAATATATTAAAAGGTATATTTCAAGGCAACTTGTTAAGCCTCCTTTGGTTCATTCTGGCCATGAACTCACTCTCCTCACTACTAAAATCAACAACCTCCGGATATCGTCCCCACCTAGCAGAAAACTTTAGAATTATTCACGTTCTATTTATGGACAACATCAAACTCGTTTTAGGTGGGACTTAACTTAAGTGACACCTGAGTGTCACTTAACTTAAACTTTTCCGTTGTACAGTCGCTAAACCGGCACATAAGACAGCCCTAAGTAGATATAAATTAAGTCGTAAAAATATTGGGCTTAATTTATTATATTTAAGGGTATATTTAAGGGCTGGCTTATGTGCCGGTTTAGCGACTGTGCAACGGAAAAGTTTTAGTGAAGTGACACTAAGGTGTCAATTAAGTTAAGTCTCACCTAAAACGTCTTAAGTGGAACCCGTGCAAACGGCCCTAAGACATTTAGCGATGACATCCAAATGTCGTTTGAATTGGACAAGCGCGCAATCTTAAATGTCGTACGAGGAAAAACTAAACAAAATCATAGACTGCTTGAAGGCATAGATATAGTAGATTAGGACAAAACATATAAATACCTAGGCATCTGCCAAATCCAACAAATAAACCTCACTACCCTAAAAAGGGAGTTTAAAACAAATATATAAGCAGACCTACAAAGCTTTTTAATACTTATCTGAATGCTGGTAACTTTATTACTGCCAGCAACACCAGGACAATACCAATACTTACCTACTCATTTGGAATCCTTAAGTACTCAGACATGAATTTGTAAGAACCATATAGACTTACGAGCAGGCTGCTGACAAAATTCAGATTCCACCACCCACGCTCTTCACTTAAAAGAATCTACCTAAAACAAAAGAAGGGGGAGGAGGTCTCATTAAAATATATATATAAATAACATGTACAAGTCACAAGAGACTTCTATGAAAAAATACTTCCAAGAGGCGAATGGAGATGTTCTTCTAAAAATGGTAACAGCAAACGCTGGGTATATAGATCTTAACTTACAGCAAAATGGTGTATCCAACATCATCCGCTCGACGCCAAGTCAACAGCTTGTAACTTCGCAAGAGAAAGCTCTATATGGCTAATACACTGATTTAACTACATAAGATATGATACCAACAGCGTGTGCAGTGGATCGTGACGTCACCTTGTAAGGAATTTTTGAATTAAAGGCGCCGAATTATACGGCAATGCGTAGTTTACGTTATTACAAGGCACTTTTATATAAAATTTGTACTAAATGTATTTCAAATCATATTAGCCTTACATTTTGAAACATACATTTTATATAGGTAGATTGGTTGTTGTGATCAAAATTTAAAACTTCCTTTACTTACCTTCCTTAACTCAAACTTTTAGATATGATTATGCTAAAAGGAAAACTTCTTTAAAGTACTTAGGAATTAATTTAGACCAAAATTTTACATGGAAACAGCATGTTTATTTTACAAGCAAAATAAAAATATTTTATTTTTAAATGATTTGAAAATTAGAATATTTTGATTCCGAATACTTTAAAGATGATATGCACAAGTAGAATTAATAATAAATGATGGCATTGTTTGGGAAAGTTAAAAATAATAAAAATAACCATAATAATAAGAAATAGCTTTATTTAAATAAGGGGTTAGGAAAGAAAGCCCTATCTTCCTTCTTACATGTATTAAAAATAAAATCAGTGCCTACGCGTCTCGGCCAAAGGGGCTATCATCAGCTTTATTTAAAATGACTCTAAAAATAGACAATGGAAATGAATATGTAATCATTCACGCTAAAAGTTGATATACTTAACATAAACAAGTTAAGTATACATTGCCAATATGGAAATTGGAAAATGACACACTGTCCAATATTTGTTTGTAAAGGAAAGACCATAAAATATTTTTACTCGTGTCTGAGTATTCTTTCAAAAAAAAAATTGTTCTGAATGTATTTACCATAAAAGATTTTAATACAAAAGTTAGGTTATTGTTTTTTTATATTTTTCTTTTTCTAGAAAGGGTGACATAATGTAATTTTATATTTAATTCTCTGCTACAAAAATACATCCTACGTCAAAAAAATAACATTTTTATCCGATTGTGTCAAAAAATGACGTTTTATAGATCAGATATTTGGACGAAAAGGTAACCTTTTTAATAAGGTATTGATTATTGCGCTGGTAGCTAGGCAACCTTTGTCGTCCTAGTCCGAAAAACATTTTGTCGGACACTAAAATATTTTCAAGAGTTTATTTTATTCATTTATTTACAATATTTATATTAAATGTACAATTAGAACAATTTTGAACAAGAACGGGGTGATGTAAATTTGATTTTGAGGATGTGTTATTATTTTTGGTCTCCGTTATGATATTATTCTCCAATGTTGAACTCGATTGGGAGACGGATTGCGACACCTGAGTCGAGACTGACTGCAGGTCAGATTGTGGAATATTGAATATTTTCTTGGTTAGCTCTAACTTATTACTTAAGGAATCATCTATGTAGCCCTCGGCTACTCCCGAAGACTTCCAGCCTCCATGCCGTTTTAGAGATGTTATGTCTGCTCCCGCATCTACAAGTAATGTGGCCGATGTTCTTCTGAAACAATGTCCCGTGAATTCCTTGGCATTCGGCAGTTTTAAGTAAGATGCTATTTCCTGAGGTATAGAGCCAAATTTGTGTATACCGACAACTTGCTTATGGCATTTTCCATTGCGATAAGACACAAAAAATCGCCCATCTCTCATATTTGTTGGACGTAAAGCCAGATAATTTCTATAATACTTTAGATATTCTCCAGTCACCGTAAATGATCTCGGTTTGTTTGTTTTATTATAGGGAATTTTTATTAACAAAGCCGTTCCCAAATCTTGTATGTCATCAATTTTCATATGAGCCAGTTCTTCTCGACGACATGCGCCCGCGATTCCAAAAATAAAAGCAACCTGTAATTAAGAAAATTGTTAGTCAGAAATTTAAAATACTATTATATAGTTACATTTACCTTCAACATTAAGTATTTGTCATCTGGAGCATGGCAAAGGAATTTGTGAACCTCTTCTCTAGTTAGGATCCTTAATTTCTTTGGACAATATCCAACACTTTTTTGTTTCAACAATGCTCGTAATCTCATGTATTTAGATATATTAATATTCTGTTTTACATTTACCACTGCACGTAGCATAGAATACTGCGACCACAGAGTAGATGACTTCATAGTTTTCGATAATTCCGCCATATAGACCAAGAAGACGTTTTCGGAGAACGACTGTATATTTTTTTCTTGCCGGTAATCCATAAATTTTTTATAAGCTCTTTCATATATTTCCTTAGATTTTTGTGGCAACAAATGTAACATTACTTCCTTGGCAGTTTCTTGAATGTCAGGTGGTGTACCTTCTATAAGATCATCGTCTATTTCCATTTTTAATTGTGTTTTTCAGGTTTTAAAACTAGCAGAACACGAAAGATTAGTTAAAACTATCGCCTGATTGATAAAACGTCAGTTGATAATATTAATTTAATTATTTGTTAGATCCATGGATACGCATATTACAGGTTTCATTGTTCAAACATTCAAGGGACAAAAAATTACAATGCAAGATGAAATATATTGGTTTTCTTAATTTTTACATTATTTTATTATCCGAGCAAAAACACAATCGGATAAAAAATAACGTATGTTATACGGACGATAAATGTATTTCAGACTATGCGGGTTACTGGCCTCGGCTTTGCCTCGTCCAGTAATCTCCCGCAATACGTCCGAAATACTGCATTTTTCGTCCTTGTAACATAATATACTATTTTGCACTATCGGAACATAATATCGCTAGAGCTAATTTCCAAAAAATGAATATGCACATGCAACTTGCTGAATGTGTATAGAAAATTAATATTTTGTAGCATTGCTAGTAAGCTGGTTTTACCATAATTTCTAACATGATCCTCTGGCGATCCAGTAAAGCGTCAAATTTTGGATACAATAGTCGTGAGTGCCAGCCCAGAAGACTGCAAACTTTTTCTTACATTTCTTAGCATAAGGTTCGTAAGTTTTTTCGTAGAAAAAATATACTGTTCAACTCGAGTGGACTGTCTATATCGCACTAGGAAGTTACTTCCGAAAATATACGGGGTAAAAAAAATTAACAAAACCTTACCCTTTCAAAATATTTTCAAAAATTATTTTTTGTTGCCTTCCCTTTACCTACCCTACCAGAAGTGGACTTCTGTTGAGAGTGTTGAGATACTTTGGGAAGATTTTTTTTATGGTACCGCGCCTATTTTCAAAGGCCGATATTTGTCAGGTGTATATTTTAACAATTTGTATTTCAAATTTCATTCATGGTCATCGTCACTGAAATCTTTGAAACAAATACGAACATTTTTAATTTTAAACTTATCGTTGCGTTGACACACACGCTTCCAAACACCTTGTCTTTTGGGAAAATAAAAAATTTGACATCAGACGTAAAACTATTGCGTTTATTATCGATATTACCACCATATATCGCACACCTCATTTTTCAGAAACTTTACAAATCAATTATCAGAAATAAACGACTGGTACATAATTCAAACTCTAACGTAAACAACGGAAAATATCGCAATATGGCGGTTTTTACTCACAAGGTGACGTCACGAAAGTCACGCCCACATGCGCGGTATCATATTTCTAATACCCTACTGCACTTTAAAATCCACTTATTGATAGAGAAATGTCACTGAAATGGTTAGAAAAAAGGCAGCCACACGCTGAAACAGAAGGTTTTAAAATTTCGATTAGAGACCGTGTCATTCAAACTCGAAACTATGGAAAGGTCATCTTGAAAAGAAATGCGGAAGATATGCGCAGAAAATGCGATTGCCCCTGAGAAACGATAGAACATATTACGGCGGTTTGTGGTGCTATGAGACTCGACGCTTATCTGGGAAGACATAAACAGGTGGCAAAGATCATCCACCAAGAACTGGCTCATAAACTAGGTCTAAAAGAAAACCTCTCACCATACTACCAATACTCACCCGAGCCAGTCCTTAAATCCCCTGAATATCTCTTATACTGGGACAGCCCAATAACAACGGCCAGAATAGTAGACCACAACCTTCCGGATATTCTTCTTATCGGAAAGAATACCGCAAAAGCTTTCGTAATCGATATAGATTATCCACTAACACACAACCTCTCCAAAACCGAATCAGAGAAGAAAACCAAGTAAACTAATTTGGCGATAGTGATCAAAAATATATGGAAGCTAGAACAAATAGACATCATTCCGATCATAGTATTGGTGGAGGGAGCTATGACGAAAAGTTTCAAGCCCTACAAGGAAAGATTTGGCCTTTCAGATTAATTATACCAATCATGCGTGTATGTGTATGTCAGGTGTAGTACGGAAGTCTATAAATAGTACAGGTTAAGATAAATTTCTTCTTTTTACTATAACAGCCATACCAACAAAGAGCTGCAAAGAATAATACTGAAATAATAATAATAATAATAATAATCATAATAATAATAATAATAATAATAATAATAATAAACATAATAATAACAATAACAGTAATAATAACCCTTCCTATTTCTTTAGCAAGTTAATAGGGGATTGATTGACTTTTTAAGCCTCGAAAAAATATTATATTTATTATAACCAATTTTATCCGCATCTTTCTAATATTTAAAAAGGAATTCGAGAAGTCTAGTCCCTGAAATATAAAACTAATATATGCTACAAATCTCGATGCTTTCAGCTTTCAAGAACAATAAAATTAAATTGCACATTCCTTGAATAAATTCGCGTGGCCATGTTATTAAAATGTCTTTCTTTCCTAAATAATTGTCCCTATATTGCTTTTGCACAGTTGGAAGATAAATATTTTTGGTTTTAAGAGGAGAGGTTATTGAAATAACTTTTTTAAATGGTATACTTATGTTAAATTTAAAATTTATTTTTATAAATTATAAGTTTAACGAATTTTTTTTCTCTTTCCGGGTGGTTTTTAAATTATAGATGCGTTTATTAATATCGTATGCTTTTTGATTAAACAAAACCTTTTTGTCAAAAAAGTATTTTGCAAATATTTTAAAAGCTACTGATATCTATACATTGTCGTGGTCGATTAAGAAAGCAACAAATGGGAAATTTATTTATTACCGATATCTTTGAAAATTCATTTCTTTATAAAAATTGATGGTTGCCTTAAAACTATAGACGCATTTTTCAGATTTCACCTGCGGCTAATAGTAAAGGAGCAAATGGCATTCTTACGAAATTGTCTTTTAAGAGTAAAATACCAGTATTTTTGTTTTAAATTAGTTGTTTTCTCTTATGAAAGAATGTATTTTGGAGACAGGTTTTTTTTGTTACTTTTTAGCATGTCAATAAAAAGTTTTAACCCAGTCTGACTCTGGGAACAATAAAAAACTTAAAATTCCCAGAGAATGAATGAATGAAAAGCAGTAAACAAGAAACTCGATGAATAGATTAGGAGGAAGTATAAGACTCGAATAGCCTAATTGTGATATATTGTCATAAATATATAGATATATATCAATATCCATTTTCATTATTTAAAGAGGTAATATTAAATATACCTACTGACCCAATTATTTATTATCAAAACACAAACTACGAAGAATGCTATCTTAGTATAATACCGAGCTTGCATTTTGTTACAAATCAATAAACTAGCCCAGTTAAGTAATATAAATATCAGGCCGGTACTATGCAGAGGATATCATTCGGTCCAGACCACTAGGCCGATAGCGTTCGGTCCAGACCAGTCGGTCGATACTAGTCAGTATAGCGGCACCAAGTCGAGTCCAATCAACAGCTCTTTGCCCCTAGAGAGCCTGCCGTTAGCCAAAGATTATAGTGTAAGTAATAAAAAAAGTCTTTTTTAGATTTGTGGGAAAATAAAGTGTAGCCCTCCTGGGTTTTATGAAGACTTGTCGCCTTTGATTTTCCCACACGTGACAATATTTATGTCCAATTTTTTAATAAAATTATGTTTTGCTGCGTTTGGAATTATATTTTTCTTTTCCTTACAAGCAAAATAAAAAATGAGCATATCTGGTTCCTCTAAGAATAAAATATGATACAAGTACTAATGAAGATTGTCCAGACAACATTTTCATTCTTCATTTTCTTTTTTGTATTTCTCTTGATCTTTTCTGTTGTTGAGTATAATGATAATAAAAGGAGATTTTTAAAGGTTTTATTTATTTGTTTTTTTTTAAATCATCAAAAAAATAGTGTTACATATATGTAACGCTAGGCACATATGGGGTCATAACAAGACCATAAAACCATTTTATGTAAAAATTTCTAAAAAATCTGTAAACATATTAACTAACAACACCAAAAACGTAACAAAAACTATTTGCAATGAAAACTAACATTACAGTCTAAACAAAGACCAATATCACATTTTTAACACATTGTTCTGGCGCTAGTACTGCAACCTTCCATTGCACATCTCCTCCTCTTCTTGTCCGGGATGGATATAAGTAGATGATCAGTTCTATCGTATCGAATTCCATCACCTATTCGACTTCCCTTAGAACTTGACAATGAGGCCGAGAGGGGCCTGCCAGCCCCCTTAGATGCTGTTCCATATCTCTGTAAATATGTATTGATAATATCCCTTCTAAATTGCAGCTGAGTGACAGAATTTCCAGATCTTTTATACAAAACCCAGGCATTCTGTATAGAAACATCTAACATCCATGTAAATAAGGACCACCACCACTTTTGGAACGTATGGCGATTCTGTGCCTTCCAATATTTTCGTCCATTAAATCGGTCCCTCCCATTGAATTGTTATATTTTCCAATCAAATGGGGTCGAGGGACATTAACGATTTTTTTTTCTTTTTTTGAGTACCTTTTAACTTGAGAGAGAGGTTCTACGCCGTAGCTAGTAGATGTAACTGTAACAACGTTGTTATCTATCCATCGTACGAATATTATTCCTTGTTCTTTGTCAATCACTGAATGATGGTCTCCCCGGTTTGTTTGTTTTTGCAAGCTCTTCTTTGTCGGAATGGGGATGTGCTTTGGCAAGCGGTTTTCACGAATTGTTCCAGTGCACCAGTAGCCAGCATCTCTCATATCTTTTAATAAGTAAACACTTGTAAATAAATTATCTATTTCTGCCTGAGCTCATAATTGACGAGGGGGAAGGTGATTCAAGTCCCTATCGAGACCTTCATCTCCAGATTCTTCGTCTGTCTGCACATTAACTTCTGGCGGTTCTGTATATATTGCGTCCACGTCCAAGTCATCATTGTAGGCGACTTGGAGACCTTCTTCAAGCGTAAACCCTCTTCTAAAATAAAATATAAAATGTTGCTATAATACGGCAGTGTAAGCGCCTAGCGTTACATGTATGTAACGTTAAACTTTTGAACATGTCTAAAAAAATGTATTCAAATTATTTTTAAAACTGTTTTATTGTAAACAGAGAGGTTTTTTAAATATAATAATACCATATACATCACAAATATACAGCTATATATAATTTTATAATACTTACTTGAGGTTTACTTCCATTTTTCTTCGCCTTCAAATAAATGCACCCATCAAAAGCATAATAACCTAAACATAAAAGCGACAAGAGCCGACTCGCAATTAAAATTATGCAATTTAGAGGTTGTAGAATGCATAGGTAGCTCCACCTCTTAGATTCGAATGGACGTTTTGAAATAGCAATCTGTTTTATCAGTCGCCAAACCTGTTACATATATATGAAACGCTGGGCGCTTATGGGTTAACAACATTATTAGTATTGGTAACCAACATAGGTACTCTTAGAACTAACAAACAGGTAGTTTGGCTATGACAAAACTGTGGTCGGCACTTAAAAGGTCATAAGTGAAATTTTCGCAATCGTGGGAAAACGAGGTTAAAGGTTTATATTATTTTATACCTATTTTGTTAAATCAGAGGATCCATAATATAGGATTATGTCATGATTTATTCTTCCGTTTTCGCAATATTCGTTGAATAGAACATTGAATAAATATTTAAAATCCATATTTAGCCAAAATTCCAACACTTATGACCATATTAGATTTATGGTAGCTCTAAATGAAATCGGTAAGAAAGGCTTAAGTGCACATAATGCATTATTTTTTGAATATTTTTTGTCTAAAAAAGCAATAAGTTCATTTAAGCTTAAAACATATTTACAAATAAAATTTGACAAGGGCTTAAGTACACTTAGCCCGTTAAATTCTGGACTTAAGGTTTGAAGCTAAAAATTTATCTATGTGCCTAAAATCAGTTCTGGGGAATATGATATATTATTAGCATGATTATTGTACTTAAAAAATACTTTTATTATTACTATATAATCAAAAATTATTAATTATTATCTTCATCCAATCTGTCCAAATCGGGGTCGGTATCATTTTGGATTTTTTTGTCAACTCGCAAGTTGTAATAATATTGCTGGACATCTTTGTCCAACAAATTAACAATCTCAAGTAAGTTTTCTTTTTTTTTTGAACTTATTGGCCGTGGGTCACTATATAGATTAGTAAGAGTGTGTTTAACCAAGTTATTTAAGTTCTGTCCTTTTTTAAAAAAAGTTACGTCTTTAAAAGGTTCTTCTTCTTTTAAGGAGCATTTAAATTTTACAAGAGCCTCCCCTTTAGTATATCGTAACCAGCAAACTTCTCGTAATTTATACGATTTATTTTTAGCTTGTAGAGGTCCTTTTGATATTAGATCGGAAAACGCCAAAAAATGTTCTTGTTCCATAACGTCAACTTTAAATTTATTTTTCTTGCTTGCCGTGCGAACAAGTTGGTACCAATCTCTTGGAACATGTATATCAAAATTGCATTTCTTTTTAGCTCGCTCTATTACCGAGTGATCCACGTCACATTCTAAATGTGTGTGACCGGGTACTAAAAATTTGTGGTCAATCACTTCCAAGCTAGGGTGTTTTTGAATCACATACTGGAACATTGAGCATACAAAAGAATTTTTATTTTGTCCTCCGCACGTGTCAGAGTAAAAAACTGCGGATTTAACTTCATCACGGATGTTTGACATAATATGAGAAAATAAGCATGACGCTATTTCATTTGCTCCACGACCTGCGGTACATTCCGGCCACATGAAATGATTTGATTCGCCTGAACTGCAATTATGGACGGTCAAATTATAGGTGGCTAACTGCCTTAAATAAAATATTTTATTACACGAAAGGTGAGGTGTTTGTAGGACCTGTTGTAGATCAAAAGCGTACGTTACGTGAGTTGAATCTGCTATACCCTTCTTCTTATCATCATCTTTTGCTTTGTATGCAGAGTCTGCACATGCTAAATGCTCATCCCTTTCTTCTTTTATTTTCATTTTTTCTTCTTCAGTTTCGGCATATTTTTCTTTAGCGATTAACATATCACATTTGGAACAAGTATCGTTCTTTGGTTTTTTAAACTTCAAATCTAGTTTGTGGAATTCCCTCGCGTATATTTTTATGGAAACCGGATTCATATGTGGTTCAGAGTAAAGTTGATACATCTTGTTAAGATTTAAGTTTGAAGCTAAGTATTTTTTTTGCGTGTGTCTCCTTGAATAGTGACTTTCGTAGGCTGGGAAGGAATTTATGTGTTTTATGACTTCATCTATTTTATTCGTAGCCGTCTTGTGGTTGGGAGTGTGAGTACCTCGAAGATCTGTATGGGTTATTCCGCTATTCGATTCCATTTTATTGGTCACTGAACAGGTGACAAATTTTTCTGTTTCGTCCAAAGTGGCAAGGAAGCAAATTTTACAAACCTGTACTTTTTCACCACTTATTTCAAAATTATATATTAATGTGTTAAATCTATTCCTTGTGGGTTTGCCTTTAACTTTGGTTCTAGTTAGTTTAGTTTCTCGGACACTTACAAGACTCGCAATATGTGCTACACGTCTATCATGTGTTCCTAAACCCCAATATTCATTAAATATTTTGTGTCTTGAATCTTCGCTTAATTTATCCCTGCACTTATTTCTGCAATTTTCTCTCAATGGTTTTAACTTTCTTGCTTCTCTATCTTTACCCTTTGCTGTTTTGTACTCCTTTCCTGTATTTTTATTCATTTTCCTTTTCTTTACATTGTTATTAGAAAATGGCTTTTCATTTACATTACTAACATACGTTTCGTTAATCTTATTATTTATAACATCTCCATCGCTACTACTATCACTTATCTCATTGGGATTGAAATCTGGGTCAGTTTCGACATTATCTCCTTCGGCTTTCATTTTTTGATTACTTCCTTGTTTCTGTTCACACGAAATTCCACTTTGGCTCAAATGTTCTTCTTGCATTGTACTACTTTGAACCAGGGTTTCACATACTTTGCTCATCTCTACGCATTCAATTATTGACTTATCTAAAAAATATATTATTTTTGTTAAATTGATATTAAATTAAGCAATTTAAAATAGTTTATTTACCAAAACCCAAATCATCCGTAATAACTGATGGCACATTATTACTGGATTCTACCGATATAGGTAAAAGTGAAAAATGTTCTTCTTGCATTGTACTACTTTGAACCAGGGTTTCACATACTTTGCTCATCTCTACGCATTCAATTATTGACTTATCTAAAAAATATATTATTTTTGTTAAATTGATATTAAATTAAGCAATTTAAAATAGTTTATTTACCAAAACCCAAATCATCCGTAATAACTGATGGCACATTATTACTGGATTCTACCGATATAGGTAAAAGTGAAAAATGTTCTTCTTGCATTGTACTACTTTGAACCAGGGTTTCACATACTTTGCTCATCTCTACGCATTCAATTATTGAGTTATCTAAAAAATATATAATTTTTGTTAAATTGATATTAAATTAACCAATTTAAAATAGTTTATTTACCAAAACCCAAATCATCCGTAATAACTGATGGCACCTTATTACTGGATTCTACCGATATAGGTAAAAGTGAAAAATGTTCTTCTTGCATTGTACTACTTTGAACCAGGGTTTCACATACTTTGCTCATTTCTTCGCATTCTATAATTTTTGTATCTGTAAAATATATCAATTTTTAACAAACTTAAAATAGGTAGGTAATAAAATATTTTACTTACCATAAGGCAAATCTACCAAGGCAATTATTGGCGAAGTCAGAGTGGAAGTAACAGAAAATCTCTCTTTTCCTGGTTTCACAACAATATTCGAAAAAGGTTTTAAAATTTGTAACTGTCGGGTCTCGTTTTTTGGATTTATCACGATCTCGTTAGAAATTATTGGAGGCTGATTTTGCTGTTCCTGGTTTTTTGTTAGTGTTTTTCCTGTGCAACATCAAATCAATAATTAGGTATTTACGATATTATACAGGGTGCGCCAACAAGGTGTTCGCCTTCGATAGCGCCTAAACTGTAAGAGATTTCAAAAAAAGAAACATGTAAGCCGTTTTGCTCTCAGACATACAGTTAGAATGCTAGAAGCTGTCAAATTTGAAAAATGTCATTTTTCAAAAGTCAATATCTTGAAAACTATTAAGAATTGACTACTAATGTGTTTATTAAAAAATAATTATAATTCTATGCGGAATATGAAAATTTAAAAATATATAGGGTGTTTCATTTAAAAAAAATAATGTTTATGTATTGCCAATTTTTTGAGCCATCCTGTATAGCGCGAAATATTTTTACGGTGTTCTCCATTGCAAACCCTATAACTTTTATATAAAACTTTTTTTGAAATCTCAGTTTAGGCGCTATCGAAGGCGAACACCTTGTTGACGCACCCTGTATGCAAATTGAAATTTAGGTAAAATCTATTACTAATAATAATTAATATTATTTATTTACCTTTTATGGGATTACATGCTGCCAATATTCTGGCCGTCCTGCCACCTCGAGTTTTTGGCATTATTACTACTTATTAAAGCTATATAACTGCAATACACTATTTCCGTAAACAAAACACTTCAATTAAACATAAACAGAATAAGAATAATAAATTATTAGTTTCTGTATCACTTTAAAAAACTATTAAAATACAGAATTATTAACACCCACTTACGAAAATATTGAATATTCTCAGACTGGTGGTTTCTACCTAGTCAAAATTATGTGCGATTTTGTTTCCGTCTTTTTTCCTTACGTTATTTTTATCAATATATCTCTTTTATAACCGTCAGTGCAACAGCGGCAATCGAGTAGAATCTCCGCGTAAGTATTATATCGTAGGAAAATAGAAACCCTTAAAAAGACATAAGTATATTTATTACTATTTAAAGGTAGATTTTAAGACGTCGGATATTTTAAGTATACATACTAAATTTTATAAGAAAATTCACAATACTTGTAAGGGTTTAAGTGCATTTATTTCTTTTTAAGAATCATAGCGTCATGAGAACAAAATTTTATATTGACATATGATATTTTAAGAGATTTGTTTTGGATTTAGAAATATTTAATGTGCACATAGACCGCTTTGTCGGTTATTATATTAATACATGTTTCGTCATATGACCTTTATAACAACAATAAATTGTAGGAAGGAGTGATAATTCGCTTACGACCTTTTAAGGGACCATAGAATACTTAATTTTGATATAAAATATCCAAAAACCTAATTTTGAATAAAAATCGACTTATGACCTTTTAAGTGCCGACCACAGAAAAGTAACAATGCCGGAATTGGTCTAGCAATAAAATATAGTCTCCGTTACTAAATTTATTCTTGAGGCAATTTTAAATAACTTGTTTTGTCACCGAAACTATGATTTGGTATACTAGGCCATTATTTAGAGTGTAGAGCTTGTTTATCCTATTAATTAACCAAAGTAGTTTTCATGCTTCCATTGATATATGATTTGAAGATTAATTAATTTAAAGATAACCCCAGCATTGCCGCAATTTGCCAGTAACCACTGGCGTTTGCCAGAAATATTGTTCTTAACATATTCAAGAAACTGAAGATTTTATTTATCATTTTATAACGAATATCTTTTATAAATTTTAAGAATATTTTTATCGCGGTTATAAAAAATAAAGTATCGCAAGTAGTCCAACCGAATAATATTAAATTTAAAGTCTAGATTATTGCGGATTATTGCTTAAACGGCATTTTCGCTAAGCCGTCTTTTATGTATTTTTAATCAAAACTTCGCCAAACGTAATCCCGAATTTAAATGCAAAAGAAGGTAATTTTGCTTTAAGCGCTTTCGTTTTGAGACAAGAAAAAACAAATTTTACAAGTGTGCGATAATTGGTGGCTATTCGAAACAATGAAAATGTAGTTAAAAAACCAGATGTTCAAGCTATTCCTTCTTTTAATATAACGACGTCTCGTATTAAATATAGACTTTTTGTATTATAGACTGATATTTTGTATTTTAGTGAACGAAGCAGGTTTTGTATTAAAAAATATAGGTACTACAATATTAGAATGGATAATCGATTTTGTTAAGACACTACATACAATATACAATCCTTCGAAATAATACTAATTTAACCAACAAGTACATTAATAATGGCGATTAATGTACGAAATATTTCGAGATCATTAATCGCATTTTAATGTAAGAGTTGGTTACAATGTTTTTTCGTCGACCGTATTTTTTACTAAAGTGAAGAAAAACAGTTAACAACTTTTATTTTACAATCCAGATTTCACAATTCTACAAATACTAATGACAGCGGACGACGTTTTGGATTGACGTTTTATTATTTTCTTAATTTGTTTGGATGGCTGCCTTTAATTTTAATTACCAAAATCGTGCATTTACAGAAAATCATGCATTAATAGGGGTCATTAATGAATGATTTTGGGAAATCGTGCATTTACAGAAAATCATGCATTAATAGGGGTCATTAATGAATGCTTTTGGGAAATCGTGCATTTACAGAAAATCATGCATTAATAGGGGTCATTAATGAATGATTTTGGGAACGTTAATATCGGATGTAAATACACGGTCGACGGAAAAACTATTTAAAGTATACCTATGTATGTTGCTGTACCTTAATAGTAGTTTGTACAACTAAAGTGGATATGATGTCTATATCTCACGGCGAAGTAAATTAAGTACGACGCTGTAGGCGGAGTGTTCAAATTTCCAAGTGCGATATGGAGAATCCACTCGAATTGAACAGTATATTTTTTCTTCGACCAAACTTACGACCCTTATGCTAAAAAATGTTTTAAAAAAAGTTTGCAGGCTACTGGGCTCACGACTATTGGATCCAAAGTTCGACGCTTTATCGTCTCGGCCACAGAATCATGTTAGAAATTTTGATAAAACCAACTTAATATAAATGTTACATAACATTAATTTCCTATGCACATTCACCAGGATCCAGGATGCATTATTGATAGAACTATTATAGATGCGTATATATTTTGTTATATTGAACAAATTAATAGCCTATTATACCATATACATATAAATTATATAATTTGGTGTCTTGAAAAAAAAGGCGGAGCCTCAGTAAATACAATAAACTATGATTGGTCAGTACTTTATAAGAACGTCACAGAGAAATCTAAAGTTTCTAACAATGTTGTCAACTATCGGGAAATTTCCGGATTAGTGAGAACAAAGCACAGAGAAATGATAGGTCGGAGCTGTCTCCAAAGAGAAAAAAGAAATTTTTACGTACAGTGTTATATTCGTAGAAAATTCTTTAGGATCGATCACTTGTCGTTTTAATCTGTTAAAAAAATACTTTTTCAATATTGTGTGCATTGGAATGTGGAATTATTCTTTAAAAATGGGAAATTTTATTTTTAAAGGTCGCAACACTGTGCAGCACTGAACAGTAACGATATGACATTTTGCCGTACAGTTAACTGAAATAGCCTACTTTTCTCGTCACTTCAGTGTAAAGTAAACAGCAAATTTCCGTGTGGGAGTAGAAAAAGCAAAGTAATTGAAACTCATACACAAAAACTATACAGGGTGTTACCTAATGATTTACTTATTTTAATGGATGATTCCTGGATCAATTTTAAATCGAAAAGTTTATATACGCATAATCTATGTCCTAAAATGCCTAGTTTTCGATATATTGTATTGCGGCGCAGCTGTGCCTACACCATTGCTTTGAGAAAAAAATACTTTTGGGGTTAAAAATATGTGTTTTTTTATTGTAATAGTCTATACCAAAAATTATTATAATATCTGAAGCGGTCAACGCTGTAAAATATTATTTTTGGTAGCACAGTGCGCCATCTTAATTTGAGGCTCCTGCTAATGTCATGTGCAGAGAAAGAACACTGCAATATATCATCTCAAGAGGTTAGAAACTCCCTCATGCTGTCATTTGTCAATCATTTCCCGCCATAATATATAACCTCTAAATTGTCACGTTTTAAAGCTGTTCAAAATCTTCTTGCCGAGAAAGCCTAAGCTGATAAGTACATTTGTAGATTGGTAAGTACCCGTTTAATCGCATGTAAGTACAATTATTAGTTTAGAGATGCAGGTAATAAAATAGGTCAATAAAATACTTATTTAGGTTTTTCAATTTTTTTTTGTTTACATTGGCAATTTCCATATATTTTGGAATTGGGAATACTTTGCACCGCACAACTGGTGCAAAGAATACCCACTTTTTTACGAAATTGGGGATACTTTGCACGATATCTGAAATGGTGCAAAGTATGACTCGTATGCGGTTACTTTGCTTTAATTGTAGATAAAACGGTAAAACTAGTTTAAAATGAAGTGGAGCTACCTTTCCGTGGTATACTTTGCACCAGGATGAAAGTCGATTTTTTGTCCTAATATTGCAATGAATCAATTTAAAAATGTAATGAGACTTAGTTAATGAGCTTAATGCTATCCACCGAAAATCATAAAATAGTTATATTAGTATTAAGATATTTTTATATTTCAATAAAAAAAAATTGGTGCAAAGTAACCCCGTTTTACGGTATATCATCTTTTTAACTTAAAATTGGTCCAGGAATTACCCGTGAAAGTAATTAAATATTATTAACTAACTGATGATAGATTAGAGGATTCCAATAAAAAGTAACTTGGAAATGTTATTAATACATTATGTATAACAGTTCTAATAATAATATAATATAAAATTTAATTTAAAAATACATGACATCTTTTCTATTACAAAGTTAAAATTGTTTTTTTTACCGGAAATATTAGTTGCGGATTTTTGCAAAGTCGGCCGGTTTAGTTAAATTTTTCTTAAAATCTTAAAACTTTTTAAAACATAATCATCCTATATGTTATTTTATGTTATGAAGTAATTTTTTCTTTAGTTCTAGTTTCCTGGTTCCTCCGGTTCCGTCCACCTACATCTTGATTTCTTAATTTAAAACCACATTGTTCGGGTAATAACAGTTTATATTTCTAGAAAAATGTTGTTAACTTTATTTTTACTATTATTTCAAAGATTTTTGTAAAGCAAGTTACCAAGAAAATTGATCGATAGCTCGCAGGATGTGTAGGATTACCTTTTTTAAGAGTAAACAGTAGTCGATGAGCATTCACGAATAAATAGTGCATTTCCACGTCATCGAGCATATTATACCTGAGTCTGGCCATGGCAATAAAATGTCTTTTTTTATAGTTTATTATGTACAAAATGTTATAAAAATTACTTTTACGAGAATTAAGAATCTTTAAAATAAATTTTCAATTTTTCTTTAAAAAAAATAAAGTATCATCCGCCAAACTAGAAATTCTTGTAAACCCCTTAAAAAAATTTCATATTAAATTTTTAATTAGACAAGCCACGAAACGAGTTTTACCGTGGCATGGAAGGCTCTTAAATAGAGGTTTTACTACAGCAATCTTAAATTCGTATTAAAGACAAAAATCAAAATAAATTAATGACAGTAACAAGACTTTGGAAATGTTAAGTGATCATAATAGTGTAACTCACCATTTCTACTGATCAATTGCCGACGAAATTGCACTCGACGACGTTAAATAATAATCGATCGGCAGAAGGCATTTTCTGCTGCACCTTTTGTTTTGTCTTCAGTTCTGACGATTATGGGATTTTGGAAGGAAAAGAGCGTGAAAAAGTATATTTCCAAACAAATCCAGCTGTGAAAGGTGTAAAAGAAGGCGTATAAAGTATGTATAGTAAAATTTATTTTTATAAAGACATAAATCAAAAACTGTGATTTAAATTATCACATGAAACAATTAATATAGCTTCGAAATCTTTCTGGGAACTTGGAATAGAGTTAAATTTTCGATAAAGATTATCGTAAAATCCAATAGACAAATCGGTATTTTTTAAGGACAGAAATTTTCGAAAAAATGTTTGTGTCGAAAGACAAATTTTTAGAACTTCCTTCTTTTTGAAAATGTTTTTATTAAATTAGGAATACATTTTCAAACTTAAATAGTAATCATTATTCTAGACTAAATTTAAACATAGGTTTGCTTATCTTGGCCTAAACTCCCAGAAATATTTGTAGATGTATATCGACCAAAAATTCCACAACGTATATAATGATATCCCTATGATGTAACAAAAAGTTCCGTAATCGTTAAAGCATATTATATGCCATGTGACTATTCTGGGTACTGATCTTCTCTACAAAGACGATATCCAGTTACATCTTTTAGTACAGGAAACCAAAATTTCACATATGACATTTGTTCCAATAGGTACCCACACATATTTTTTTATTGTATTAAAATAGAAAGAGAAAATAGCAGGGGCGGCTCGTCAACAAGTGCGCTCGTGCGCGCGCACTGCCTAAGAAAGTCAAGCACCAGCAAAAATAAAATTTATACTTATTTAAAAAAATATTTAGGAAACTAAAATAAAGAACTTGTATAATATAACAATGGCGAAGGCGTAAGACTTCAAGTGCGACCCGAGCGCGTGGGCAGACTCACCGGCTGTGTGCTGTAGTGTGTATTCGTTCGGCGCTCTTATGGATGGATTTTCGTGCGATTTTCCTTATGCGGATTGATCGGGAATATTCGGTTAATCGCCCGATGAGAGGGCGTCGCCGTGCGCTATCTAAATACACACTTCAATAATTTAATATGATTGTTTTATGAGTTTTTGACGCGATTAGATAAGTTTGGAGTTTATTGACGGTGTTGTGGATGTTTTTGTGTTGTTTTTAAGTTTGGAGTTTATTGACGATGTTGTGGATGTTTTTGTGTTGTTTTTAAATTAATAATGGCTAGTAGTTTGGATTGTGTCACACGAAGTGATATAGTTATGGACCAAAATTCTGTAGAGGACATTATAAATAAATTTTCGACATTCGATTTCCAAAGGAAAATTTAAAAAAATAAAAAATAAATTTGGTGCTAAAACAAAGAAAATTTAAATCCCATTTAAAAACTGCGTTTTTTTATTTTTTTGGATAAAAAGCACAAAGAAAATCGATGCAAAGGTGAAAAGGGGCGTGGCACCTCGAAAAATTTTCGCCTGCGGCGCTTTTTGCCTGCTGCGCACACCCTACAATAAATATCACGAGCCGCCACTGGAAAATAGCACCAACCTGACAAGGTGGTCCATCTGTATTTGCATTAAAGGGTTCCCTGAAGTACAGGTAGACAATGACAGCTGTTTCGTCCTTATTAGGACTTATCAGAAAGCCAAAACCCGTAAGCAACTCCAGAAACAGCGAAAGCGCTTTTTCAAGACTCACTTAAGGCAAAATAAATCACATAAATTCATGTCCGGTGGCTTTGTCTTCTGCATTGGAGTTGATTCCTATAGATGGCGATACTGTGTTTTCACCACTTATTTATTTCTTAAGTTAGTCTTGAAAACGCATTTTCGCTGTTCCGGGAGTTGCTAACGGATTTTAAATTTCTGATTAGTCCAAATAAGGCCGAAACAGCGGTCATTGTCCACCTGTGCCCCAAACTAATCCATTATTTTGGCGTTCCTGTGTACTTTATTGAAAAAGACAGAAGTACCACTTTGTCCACTTGCCCCTATTTCTTTCTATTTTATTATTACGACTAAACTTCAACTACTTAATTGTATAAAAATGTTCAGTCACATGAAAAATTAACATAATGCAAAACGTTACGTCTGAAATATCATTCCATCAGTTTTCATAAATAACTAACGTTCGCCGTGTGACGTCAAGTAGTATGTCTAGTCTGCTCTCGAGTATCTTATTGGTGTAAGATAGGGGTAGTGTATGGAGTGCAAAAGAAAATGTATATATTTTGGAATGGAAAAATATAGGCGAACGATTTCTAGGGTAGAGACACCAGTTAGTAGTTGACCACTTAACCTAGTTTAGAAAATGTTTAGGTTAGATTTCTGTGAATCCGTGAATGACAGAGGGCATCAAAGCCAACATAATTTTACTGATCTGAACATAATGACATTTTAACTTCAGTAGGACAGAAAAATAGGATAGTCGGACATTAGTGCCCCAGTATCCCACTCTACTAGTTTCATCTCATATTTTATAGGTCTTAAATATGCTTTTATGTAAAAAATGGTATAGTCAAGATACACTCAAGTTAAATAAAGGTATAGTAATTAATACAAACTATATTAATTAAAAAATACATTTTGTAAAGATAAAACTAACTTCTGCTAAGGACACATGTAACATGACATACCGTACAATTAAACTTTTTAATATAAATACGTTTCTTTCGATTCTGTCAGTTTCCCTTATTGCACATGCAATATTTTCTTTGTCTTTATTCTTTAATTTAAATCTAAATTTATTGCTATATGTTCTGTAGCTTGGTTTCTTAAATATATTTTATTGCTTCCTAATTTTATTTTTTCTTTGTATTTCATCTTGATTCCCTTCTTTGTCGTATTTCTCTCCTTTTTTTCGTGCATCATCAATTTTTTTTGCTAAGCTAATTTCAGTTGCCGCCCCACCTCAGATCATATTGCACTTGATATTTCTGTCGTATTTTCTCTTTTATCAATTTTTGGGATAGATAGATGGGTTCTGATAAATTAATACTTACTATACTTTATACAGGATCCTGCGCCTCACCTCTCGTCTTCTGTAGCTCACTTATTAATTAAGTTGGAATTATGACGTTTTGCAAGCTTTACCTGTATCCTAGGGTGCATTTCAGGAAAATATTTTTGTTTATACATGGTGTTTCAAAAAAGTGTGACATCATAAGTATATGTAAAGGACAAATAAAAATTCTTTTAGTATGCTCCTAATATGAAAATCATATCTACGAGCTCTTCTTGGTTGTATTCCATCACAAAAAATAATATAGCTTAAATAATTATTACCAATCTAACAATATTTAAAACTATAAAATAACTAAAGTCAAAATGGGCTTTCGTCACTTCAATGAACTTCAATAAATTGTTTTTTAAAGCCACCTTTGATATTTATTATATAATAATGACTGGTGGAAAGGTTGATAAAACGAGTTTTCTGTAAATAAGTCTTAATGCGTTAGAAATTGCAATAGGGTTGTAATTAGAACAAATGTTTGAATTTTAATTCTGCATCGAATGACATAATAATTTAAAGGGGTTCCAATTTGAAATAAGAAAAATAAATTGCTTAAAAGTTTGCAAAGTTTGACACTAAATTTTGGATACCCTGTCCAATTCGTATTAATCAAACTTGGTTAACGGGATTTTAGGACCTTATTTATTAAGTACCTTTGTAGAATTCTAATAACAAGGCATTATTTTTATTTTTTATTAATTTTTAAAACCAGTGTTGCAAAACTGATTTTTTTTAGTTTTTTATTTTTTTTCGCCTATAATACTGAACCAATTTCATTAAAATTTTAGGGGTATGTAGGCAACTACAAGATGTATATAAATAAGTAAGAAAATATATGGCATGTAATCTAAAAAAACATATCCTTATGACGTCACACTTTTTTGGAACACCCTGTATAAACAAAAATATTTTCCTGAAATGCGCCCTAGGATACAGGTAAAGTCTGCAAAATATCAAAATCCTAACTTAATTAATAAGTGAGCTAGAGAAGAAGGGAGGTGAGGCACAGGACCCTGTATATTGATATTTTTCGGCTTTATTTATAATTTCTTGGAGTAAACAATTTCTTACTCCCATCATGAACTGTTTTTACTTCTTTTTCTAAAATAGTTTTTTTTAGTATACTGTAAAGAAAATATGAAGTTTTTAAGGGGTATTTCTACTGTGATGGTACTATTTACATCGTTTCTTTACGATTTTTTTTCTGGGGATAATAAGACCAATGCAGAAAAACAAGTTTTTAATTATTTTTATTAAAGATAAGATATACCAGAAAAAAAATTTTAACCCCCAAAAAAACGTAACTTGCTGGCGGAATTCAAATAAATTTTTCTATTCATGACAAAAATAAAATTGACCCAGTTTCTTCAATTGTAAGCATGTAGTTATAGCCCCCACTAGAATCAAGTCAAAACTCGAGTAACTGTTAAAATGGCGCGAGATTTAAAATTTTTTTTGAAAATTTGCCATTTTTTTTATTTTAAAGGCCGTTACATTTTCTGTAATATCGCAAAATACTTGATTCTAGAGGTGGCTATAACCACTTATATTCTGAGCATTTTAAGACTAAAATCATTAAATTCTGATAATTTGAACATACCGAAGTACTTTCTGCCAGCGCGAAAAACAGGGTTTCGAGAAAAACAACTTTTAAGTTTCAACGGTGGCTCACAACAAAATAGTCTCACTGTCACTTAGTCTGCGATGCCTGGCCCGTAGCGTGCCTTCCTCGAAAAATGATAAACGAGCTGATTCTTCCTGCCTCTTTGCGATTGGTCGAGATGATGTCGCTGGCGACAGAACGTAGCTCTGAGAACGCGGCTGGTGGTGAGAACTGACCGGCAATCATAAAATTGGATGTAACTTTTTTTGGAGAAGATTTGATAAAAACGTTTACACACGGTTATTCTAGAGGCTATAGAGAGTCGAAAAACGTCGGAAAAAGAATTCGATTTTTTGAAAACCATCACAGCTAGTAGCAGACTGTCCGAACATTAACTTTTCAGAAACGGTCGACTGCTGGCATATTATCAAAATAGGTGCGGGAAAAGTTTTTAACGTAATAAGATTGTTTTTCTATACATTTTAAATGCAAAAGTATTCTTTAAGTTCGAATTAGCGAATATTCTAGTAGTCAACATGATATCATTACCAACATTAACCGGCCATGCTCGTACATCTCTATTTGTTGTTATAATCCCCGTAAGATTGCAATAAAATTATAAGTAGGTAAAATGTTATCCACTCTTAAGATTAACTTCTATTACATTACCCAAAACTTGTACAGCTTGCGCTATTCTATAACCTCACTGTTATATAAAATTATCGTGTTGGTTTAATATAGTAAACTATTTTTAGGCAGTATCTCCCATACTCTTAACCAATTTCAATGCATTCAGTTTTAAAAAATATCACTGCTTATTTCTTCCATAGTAGTTGTTGATTTCAGAGTCTACTCGATCTTTCTGTTACCCTGAAATTTTAGATTCTCGAAAAGGACGACCTTTTAAGTCGAAATAAAAATAAATTGTACCTTAACTACGCCAGTCGCTTTTCTTATCATTTTCACAGCTGGATGCTGTTTAAAAAGAAGTCTCTTTTTCTCGGTCTTTCCCTCCAAAAATCTCGTAATCATCAGGATTGAAGACAAAACCAAAGGTGCAATAGAAACGGCCCTCTGCGGATCGATTGTTTTACATCGTCGAGCGCAATTTCGTCTGCCGCTGCACAGCAGGAATTGTGAGTTCCAGTGTTATGGTCGCCTGTCGGCTCTGTCAGTCGTCTTCGTGCGCCTGCTATGAAACAAGTCATGGGGCATCGGATGGACGCCTTCTTCGGCGGCGTCGTTTACGTCGCGGCGTGTTTGGTCAGCGTCCGTGCAGTTCTTCAGCTGCCTGACACCACCGGCATCGATGGTCATCTCACAGCTAATCATTCGGTTGATCATTTCTTTTCGCTTTGGTTGGTTTTTAATAACGATGATGTCAAAATATCAGGTTAGTTCTGCATGTGTCTGGATTTGTAAGTTCATACAAATTTTTCTAGTAAAAATTTTATGCAATGAATGAATGAAAATTAAAATATTCGAAAAAAACATATTTAAATATTAACGCTAAAACAATAAAATTGTTTCTGTATGTTAACTACTTTAAAAAAAAAATCCTATTATTCTTATTATTCCTGTTATTTTCGTAAATATGCATGTAATAAATAATAAATTTAACAGTTTATATTTGTAATATACCAGTATTAGTTCCGCCTTCTTTCACATGAAAATAAAGATATCTTGTAAAAGAACTGCTTGAAGAAGGTTTTGGTCTAAAGAATATATTTCCCTCTTTACTTTAAATTTTTGACTGTATTTAAAAAAATATAAGTATTCCCAATATTATTAACTTAGTAGGTTCCATAAAATGGAGAAATTATCTTAATATATAAAAACTTTATTTGATTATTGTCTATCTATAGTCTATTTCAGAAAGATGTAGAGTAATAAAAACTCATTAGGTCCAAGGGACTATTGAGTGACCCAACGAATATTTAAGCCCCTTTTATAATTTGGCTTTGATTTAATTGCAAAATCCTTTCTTTTTATCAAGTGTACCACCGGGGTTTGGATCAATTTATGGGTTTTGCCTAATGTTATCCCTTCACAAACATTGCAAATGGTGTGACAAGGGCTTGCATTATTTACCTAGTATTGGGTACACTTATTTTTTTTATAAAAAAAAATACAAAATACAATATTTAGAAATTAAATTATAAAAAAATCATAATATTCTTCGTTATCCGAGGAACTGTCATCCCCTCTTGACGTTATAATTAACGGGTCGACGGTCCGATCAAGTGGTCAAGATCCCACATTTGCTCCTCTTCTTACATGATGGACTACTTTTCGCCAGTTCTCGGGTGTCACTTCCTTAATTGCTTGATCAAACAGTACCATAACGTCTTTCATTTTGACTGTCGTGTTGTGTCTTGCTACAAATCCTTTCACTTGCGCAGAGAGTAAATAAATATTTAATTTGGGGTTTAGAAAAAAAAATATGAGTATAATATAAATAATTTTTCCTATTCCTACATGGAAATTTGCTGTTTCCTTTACACAAAAGTGGGCTATTTTGGTTAACTGAACAGATGATTTTATATCCATCCTCGTTGGGATCTAAAACTGACCAATCACAGTGGTCAATTACAAAGAAACCAAATATACACGTTGTAAATTTTATGAGCCGCTTTCTGACACTTAACAGAAGTGAGGTTAAGAATATACTTCAAAAAGATTCAAATCTGTCACATAAAATTTGTTTTTTTTTAAATTTATATCCAAACATTTGTCCCAGAGTCTATGCATACATAATTTTTTCCTAGAGGGTGCATGAAATGGTGAGAAAATTGAAGGTATAATAACAAAATTAATAAAAAAATATATTTTTAATGAACTACTGTTAGTTTCTGACCAAACTAAAGATTTGTGCACAGATGCATTTTCTTATTTCCGAGCTTATTTCCAAAATCTCCAGTTTTCCACTCATTTTAGACATTTACTATAAGATTTAATGCATATGAAGTATATAGAAAATAAACTTGCCTTAAGCAACAAATATGGAAAAATAACTCTTAAATCTTCCTTAAATGGTGGAAAAAGAAAAAAAACATGAAACCAGATAAAACAGACACAATTATAACATTTCTAGAAAAAAATTAATTCCATTTGTTACTAAAGGTTATTATTTTTACAGTATTGCCACTTCTCTTTTCACGTTTACAGTAGTGCTGGTATGTAAATAGGCTATTATTTTGAAAAACTTTACGATAGCGAACGGTAAAAGGTAATATTAATGTACAAAAGCTGTTTTTAACTATTTAAAATCAATTGTGCAGCATTTTTGCTGGTCTTTCGGCATTGTAAGCAGGCAACCAATATTACATTTAAAAAAAAATCCAGACAAACCCCCTTTTTTCTGTGCATTTCAGCAGAACAATTTAATCAATCAGAAAAATAAATTGTTCATTTTTATTAATAAATATTTTTGTATCGTACCGTTGAGTCAACTACCCGTCGCTCCGGCACCGACGGTTCGGAGAGGAACAAATATTTAGCTTATTTTCAAAAGAGACAGTTTAATTAATTCCGATAGATTTGCTACAATATAACGATTATAAATTTCTAAAAAAACTTTTGACGCGTTTTCTCTTTGAATTCTGAAGATGAACAATATTACAAAACCTAGCAACAGTAAAAATCCAACAATACTCAAAACAAAACCAGCAGGCCCTCTACGTTGCTGCTGTGACTAAATAATAATAATTATATAAACCAAATAAAAAACTAGCGGTTTCCTGACAAATATATCGCTTTTTGTCTGTTATTCTGAACAAAGTGATTTTGTGTACATATATAAAAAATTACCCAAATCGATAAATATGTTACAATGTAATTTAGTCCATGGATTTACCAACGAAATGAATTTTTCTTCAATAGTTTTTTATTATCTTTCTCACAAGTTCAATTTTTAGTATGAAGTTCGGAATGTGAATGGTCGAAAAATATACTGTACACCTCGAGTGGCTTGTTCATATTGCTCTAGGAAGTTTGGAGCACTCGGCCTACGACATCGTGCTCTATTTACTTCCCAGTGCGATATGGACATCATATCCACTCTTGTTGTACAAACTACTATATTTATCAACGGGGACATTTTAAAGAAGAAACTCCAAGCTTATGGCATCTATGGCCCACCCCTAAAATGGATTATGTCTTACGTCATAAAGAGAGAGCAATACGTGGTGTTGCAGAGCAGAAACAATATGTGTAAGAATTTTTCCTACAGGTCAGACATCCTACCAATCAAATACGGAGTACCACAAGGGGGTATCCTGTCCCCATTGTTGTTTCTGATTTTCTGTAACGATCTGGCTGAGAATCTTTCCGTTGATTCAAATCAACATGAATGCCAATTTGCCGACGACACTTCGATCGTAATTGGAAATACTGACTTCTTGAAAATAATAGATGATGCAAACCTGTTATCTAGCCAAGTTTTCGAATGGTGTGCCTCAAATGGTATATTGTTAAACCCTTCCAAATCGGTTGCAATTGAATTTAAGAAAAGCAGATCCACTGACAGCTTTCCACAGAGCATCTTAATAAAACCACAATAAAAAATGAAGATAGCACCAAATTTCTGGGCGTCTATATGGATAATCAGCTTTCTTGGGAATACCATATAGACCATTTAGCAAAGAACATTGCAACCCCCTGTTTTGTGGTCCGAAATTTGTGTAGACAGGTAAATACAAGTATGGTTTTACTGTACATTAACGCCTATATACAAAGTAAGCTTTCGTATGGAATAATAGAGTGGGGATCTAGCTTGGCACTTAATAGGCTTCTATTGTTGCAGAAACGTATTGTACGAAGCCTGGAAGAAGCAGGCCATTTAGAACATGCGGCTCCTCTATTCAAAAAATATAGAATCATGACAGTTTATTCTTTGTATTTTTATAAACTTTTAATGTTCGTAAGAAAACATAGCCACTACTTTCCAACAAACTCTAGCTTTAATTCGGGAATGCAAACAAGATATGCAAATGGCTTAAACGTAGTAGGTCATAACAGTAAACAGTATGAAAAAAGTTCTTTCTACTACTTTCTGTTAAAGCATGCAATAAATTGCCTAATCATATAAAAAACATGACAAGCATAAAAAAATTCAAAAAAACAGTAAAAAAGATGTTAATGGAAAACCTCCTCTATTGCCACGAACACTATTTTAACTTATTTTAGTATTATATGCAGTTTGTTTTCTGATGAATTGGTGAAAGAGCATGAAAGTCGTGTGATTGCAGTGTGTTTTTTTGGTTTGTTGTTTACCTTGATTGAGTTCAATTGTAATTATATATATATATTGTATTTGTTATTTATTTTTAAAAAAAATGACGCATACTTTGTTCCCTGTGAACCCATTGTAAATAGGAATGAATAAATAAATAAAAAAATAAATAAAATTATAACCTTAAACATATTTCTTTTTAAATTGCTTATTTTTATGGTATACAAAATAATCATACGCAATCACAAAGGTGTTCATTGCTAGTTCTGTACGTTCAATTTTCTAAAGATTTTATAGTAGAGAGTAATGCTAAAAAGTGTAAATAAAAAGGAGAGTAACATATTTTGTATTAAAATTTGTATATCAAGCTTTTTAATTTCAGCAGAGTGTCATTATAGTAAGCAACTAGTTTTGTTTTAACCAACCTCAAACCAATAATTCCTAATAGCTTATAAATTTTCATTTAATTTGAACAACGCAGACGTTAATAAAATACACATAAAAGTTAATTTTAAAATATCGTAAATTTATTTACTTTTTATTCGTGTTCAATAGGTTTTAATTTATTTTTTTACATCGGCATCGTCCTAAAATATACAATTAAAAGTCTATGTTACACGTAATTCATTTTAATAATTTAATTCAACAAAATTCTGCATGGGTTAAAAAAGATTTAATTGCGTTTATTATGTTATGTACAATTGTATATAAAAATAAAGATTTGTAATCATTTAGATGCATGTTATAACAAATTTTTTAAATCCTTATTAATTAATAATACATGCATTTAAATCGAGGTATAATTATACCAAGTTATTAATAAATAATTGATTTATTGATTGATTACTAAAAAGATTAGATAGGCGGTATTTTACTAAGATCTTTAAGGCAGTCCTCACACGGGGAAACTTAAATGAAACTATAGTAGCTTGGAGCGGGAACGAGACCTCTGAGGGCATTAAAAGGATAACTAACACATACACGTGGTTTAGATTCCACGTTAAGCTGTGGGTCCAGTGTGGCTGACATTACCCAGACGATAGGGTTTTAAATTTTAAAAACACGGCATTGTAGTACGGGTTGGCAGCGCCCAGTAGGTATACTGCAGCGCGAACTTATTTGAATCTACAAATCCGTAGAAAAATTGTGGGGATGCGATAAATGTTGCCTATACTGGTGTGTTGGCCTAACGTATTTGGTTTATTGTTGCTTTCGTCTACGACTATCTTTTGCATTGAGTTGATTCCTATAGATGGCGTTACTGGGTTTTCATCGCGTTTTTATTTCTTAAAAATATCTTGAAAACAGAGTCTCGCTGTATTCGGGGTCGCTTACAGGTTATGGCTTTTTGATGAGTTCTAATAAGAACGAAACAGCCTATCATTGTCTACCCGTGCCCCAGGGAACCCATTGCATTTGGCGTCCCTATGTACTCAATGCAAAAGATAGATGCACTACTTTGTCCGCCTGCCGCTAAAAAACCTTCTTTTTTATTTACTTATACGGACACTAAACTTTACTACTTTATAAACAAGAATGTTATATTTGTGACTCTTACTCTAACTAGGTAACTTTTACTGTTTCATAACTGACATTAAAATAATTTTCTCACAATAAAAGTTACTTCTTGATTTGATTGTGAATAAATATTATCTGCCAATGTCATTTGAACTGTGAAACTACTCCCCCCTCCTTGTCCGTACCTGGCCGAAAAACATCTAAATCTTAACTGGTTTATAATTTGTTAGAAAAATGAGTACCACTTAAGCGTTTATAGATCGTTAATTTTTCTTTCTTTATATCGTCTCGCCTGGAATAACTAGGTATTACGAACACTAGGCACTTAACCGAGGTTCAAATGTGATTATCTATTTGCGAATGTAAAATCGCAATAAATTAATCTTGTTAATATAGCTTAAGGTCATTGCTGTCCTATACTAGTGGTCATTCACAATATAGTTTTATTATCATTTTTAAAATGTCACCTAAATAACAATAAATATTTTTTTAATATTTCGATAATTAATACAAAGTTTTAGATAAAAATTTCAATGATTTTTATTATACAGAGTGATTCCTAAGTTGAAACTTCTTTTTTAGCTGTGTATAGAAGGCATTACCTTTTTTCAAAACACTCAAAAATAGGCGAAATAGAGAAGTAAAAATCTAAATGCGGGCCTGTTCATCAAAACATAGCCCGCTATAGTTTCTGTTGTCTTTATTGTCTCTGTGTTGAGCAATCCGCTGCAATGTGTTTTTCTGAAGCAAATTAATTTTAAATTGGTGTTGAACACGTGAAAATGGTAAAATTTGAAAAACAATGAACTTATAAATATGGTGCTAATTGACTGTGAGTGTCGTAAAAGTGCGGATGTTTCTTAGAGATTATACGCAAAACGCCTTTCCTTGCGGGCTCATCCTACACCCAGAAGTTTTCTTAATGTTATTCAACGGGCAAGTTAGGCAGAACCGTATTTGATTCGTAGTGTATTAATGTAAATACTTTATTTTTGAGCTTTTTGAAAAAAGTTATTTGAAAATGTTGTTTATTTTAATGTTTTCTATACACAGATAAAAAAGAAGTATTACCCTGCATACAAAATAATAAACTGATGCCATTTAAAATATATGTGTTAATTCTCAAACTCGTGTAGTTTAAGACAACAAAGGAAAATATTTTTATAATAACAACGCTACCACGTTTCCAAATTAGAAACTTGGTAGCGTTTTGAGCTGAATTTTTAATTTAATCCAAAATCTCAAGACTTATTTGTGTTCTTATTTCTTACCTTCTGAATTTCCACTCCACTTTAAGTATGGACTATTCTTTCGTTTATTGTAGTAATAAATACAAGCGTATTATGAAATAGAAGTTTGTGCAACAAGAGTGGATATAATGTCTATATCGCACGAGGAAGTAAATGGAGCACGACGCCGTCGGAGTGCTCAAACTTTCGACCGAAATATGGACAATCCACTCGAGTTGTACAGTATATTTTTTCTACCACTTAACTTTCGAACTTCATGCTAAGAATTTTAAAAAATTATTTAAATAAGGCATCATAACTTGTCTTTTAAGTTGGCCATGAACTTGTGAGAACGATAATAAGAAACAATTGAACAAAGATTCATTATGATGGCAAACCCATGGACCAAATTACACTGTAACATATTCATCGATTTGGGTAAGTTCCTATATTTATACAAACTCACTTTTGAATATATCTATGTTTCACCCATTCGGCTTTTTGCAGAATAACAGACAAAAAGCGATATATGTATTAATAAACACGAACAATTTATTTTCTCAACCGTAGGTATTTTGATTAATTATTGTTTTACTGAATTGAATAAAAGAAAAAAAAGGTGTGTCGGGTTTATTTCTGCTTGCGTAAGAATTATAACTCCGAAAGTATAACAAAATAGCGGTAGAATTCATTTTAAACAGTTAAAAATGGATTTTGTGCAATAATATGAATTTTTAACTTTCGCTATGGTCAAATTTTTCAAAATAATCGCCAATTTACAAACTAGCAACACTATTAAAGTGGAAAGAGAAGTGGCAGGAGTGTAAGTAGAAATAACATAACCTTAAAAACTTTAGTAAAAAATGGATTTTTTTTCTAGAAATCTTCGTCTGTTTTATCGGGTTATCTTTATGTTCCACCATTTAAGGTAGAATTACCAGTTAATTTTCTATGTTTGTTGCGTATATTAAATTTTTAAGATCACTTGGGGTTGGATCCCAGTTCAAAATATATCGTAAAATATCCCCTTGCACAAATATTTATAATAATATATATTATTTATATGGAAAAAAATAACCAAGGTTATTAAGTAAACGTTCATTTGGTAGGTATATAGTACATTTTATGCAAAGCTTGTAGTAATTGTCTAGAAATGAGTGGAAATAAAGATATTTTTGAAATAAGAAAGTGGGTCTGTGTGCAAATTTTTAGTTCGGTCAGAAAATAATAATAATTTGGTATAGATATATTTTGGTATTAATTTCGTTATTATACCTTCAATTTTCGCACCATTTTGTGTACTCTTTAGGAAAATATTATGTATACATAGACTCTGGGATAAATGTTTTGATTTAAATTTAAAAAGAACAAATTTCATCTGACAGATTTGCATATTTTTAAAGCATATTGTTAACCTAACTTCTCTTAACTGTCAGAAAACAAATTTACAACATGTAAATTTGGCTTCTCTGTAATTGACAACTGTGATTGGTCAGTTTCATAACCTAACTAGGATGGATATGAAATTTTTCCGCACAGTTAACTGGAATAGCCTATTTTACTCGCCATTTAAGTGTAAAAGAAACAACAAATTTCCATGTGGGAGTAGAAAAATAGATTTTCCGAAAATCGATAGGAAATATTGACATTAATGATAATATTTTTGAAAGAAAATATCAATATTTTCTTACACTTAGTCATTGCTAGGCAACGGAAATTAACTGTTAGGAAATAATTATTATTGTACTGTAAGGAAATATTTTTTCTGTACGGCAACTTGTAAACTAAAATGTGTTAAGCTTGACCGAGAGCTTGACAATTCAATATTACTGTGTTTCCATAATTACAACACAAATATTTAATGCAATCCTTTATTTGTGAACAAAGTTAATAATATTTATTTTAAAATTTTGTTGTAATTAGTTAAGTCCTTTCAATAATTTTCGATTTACGGAAAAGTAGTATGTATGCTTCATAGAGAAAGCTACATTCCCGGACTCCGTATTGTCAGTCTCGGCTTGCGCCACGACATACAATCTTTACGGTCGTCCGGGAATATTCAGCTACTCTCCAGAAGGGACATTGTAAATAAGGGGTTAGGAAAGTAACCCTATTCTTATATTATTAGTCGCATACAGTTTTATTATAGAGTGAAGTGAAATCTATGCATTTATTATCAAAGTAACATTTTAGGTTGTGTTCTGGGATGTTATTAAATTTGTACTTGGAATGGATAAATTGAAAGGTAAAATGTGGGGTTACACAAAAAAAGATCCTTGGCAGCTATGACATCCTTTTAATGTAACTTATAAAATTCGTGTTGTTGTTAGGAATCAATAATTCTTGGTAACTTCATAACTTATTTAACTATGCCATTAATAGGTAATTATGCTAAACATATATATTCAATATAAACAAATCATTAAGACTTGAGACGTATTAATGTATAATAATTTGTTGTGTTAGTCATTATACTCATCACGATTTAAGAGTCCACGACCACAGATATTTTTTTTTGTATGACGATATATGGGTATTAGCTTTAACTTTTTAATTTATTAAAAGTGGCTTTACAATTTTAAGGACTGATTCGAATCTTCTTAAGTAAATTTTGAATACCAATTAATATTAAATTACATATTTTTATTACCATTTAATGTGATACTCATGATAAATTAATTAATTTTTTATTATGCTTTTATGATCGTTTTAAATTAAAAATAAACTTAAAGAAATATTTCATGCTTAAGACCCTTCAATGCCAGCGTGAAACACAGCATCTTTTCTTGGCTTGTCCAATTGAAAGTTTAATACAAAAATTTTACTAAGGGGTTCATAAAGGATTTTAATTTTGCCGATGATACCATATTTTTTTGTCAAAAAGCAAATTGAAATTTATTTTAAAGTATCAATTATGTATATGGGTTCAAATTATATCATCCGCCATGCAGAACATAAAAATAGAAATATAGCAGCTATTCATGTAAATTTCTGATTTTTTATTAAAATTACAAACGATGCTCCGATATTATCTTCAAAATCTTCACTGACGCCGCAACCAAAGTTGGTGCGAGAATTTCAGGTCCCCCGTAGCGCAATTGGCAGCGCGCTTGACATATAATCGAGAGGTTCTGAGTTCAATTCCCAACGGAGGCATAAAACTTTTTCAATTTTAATCGTGTCTGTACGCCGGCAAAAACATTTTTTAATTTAAAAGTATTTATTAACTCTAGAATAGTCTTTAAATAGTTTTGATACGATACACATAAAATCAAATAAGAATTTTAAAGAACTTCTCAAATAAGTATGGTATACAAGCCGACATAGGTCAGAGAACAAATCGAGATTCGACACAATGCTTGTCGGGCTCTTTTGCCTTCCTTTGTACGGCTATTTTTATTTAGTAATATTTTTAAAGTAATAAGATAATTTTCGTAAAATTTCTTTTAAAATTGAATTTTTATTTTTGAATGAAATTAAGTCGAAATAAAAACTCCTTAAAATAAGTATTCTTAATATTATTAATATTATATTTTACCAGAAACTGCCACCGCCGCCGAGGCGTGTGATTGAACGAATACCAGCAAGTGTACGTCGGTGAAGGCTTCTTTATAGTTTTCGCAAAAGACCATTATTTTTCTCGAAATATAGTATTGTTACTCGGCTAAGCGCGGGGCCCCTCTGCAATTGGCCCAAGGCCTGGGCCTATTTTCCCAATAGGCCCTGACACCTTATATGGGAGATAGAAACGTTTATCTTCTGCTTCTTACTTCGTGCATCCCCGCTCTGGTATCTTCTTCAGTTTTGATCCATCTGTGTATTAGATTATTACTCCATGAGTAGTTTTTGGTGTTTTTAACTGAACTATTTTTAAAAATTTATTTCCGCAATATAATACATTTTTTTTTACTACTAGAAGTATATCTTATACATACAATTGATTTAATTATTTTTATTAATAATTTTAAAGGTAAATCCCCAGTAACTAAGAAAACTGTTAATATAATACACCCAGACTGAGATGGGTTCCAATCTGATTTAAAATGTTCGATTAATTAACTAGCTTTTATAAGTTGCCACAAAAAGATATATTGTGTAAAATTTGCATGTCCATTTCTAACTAGTATAATGAAAAATTAATTCACAAATAGTATTATATCATTATTTTCTGTTTTACTATTAGCTATCTCTACTTATGATTCTCAGTCACGCCCTGTTTAAAACATGAAACACGTTCAGCGCGACCCACAGCGAAATTGGTATTGCAAAACTTTGTCATAAGTCATAATTTTTAAATTGGTTTTCAGAAAACTTCTGCCCTAAAAATTTTAATACTTGCTCCAAAAAGGTTTGTCAAAAAAAAGTTAGTTTTAAATTAAGTTTAAATAATATCAAAGGAAAATGGAAATCTTAAAGAAGGAACGAAAAAGGTGCCAAGTGTGAATTTTCAAGACAAATTTCTTAAAATGTAACAACGAAATTTTGTAGAATATTGTCGGGTTATGGTATAGTTATTTACGTTACAAAGCCGGAAAATTCAATTTTACGGAATTTAGCGAATCCATTCTTTAATATGTTCTATATCTTTTACTTCTCTTTGGGTAAATCTTTAAAGTATTTACCTTTCTCTTCCAAACAAGATTAATTTAAATAATTACACTTTCAATAGTTTCCCCCACTCTAATCAAGGTCGGTATCTAAGCTTTCTAATGATGTTACGAAAGATATACCTCAAAGTGAGAATTTTCACAGAAATTCAGATTTTTAATAATTAATTTTCATTTCTCAATGCGGAGCTCAAAAATTATTTCCAGGAATGGTTTAGCCACAAATATTTTTTCCATGAGTTTCTATGCCCGGTAGTTTCCGAGATATCGCCGATGGCCAACCTTAATGAAACACCCTGTATATGCTCACAGTTAAGCAGCCCTTGAAGCGACATCGTGCAACAATTGGAAAAAAAACATGTTTGGGTTGAGAACCCGTAGTCAGGTGCACAGTACGAGATACCATGTAGGGAAATATCAGGAGAAACACAAAATCTATAGAAGCGATAGACAGGTATTGTACCACAGTGAATCCTTTATTGGTAACCCAGACCCGAGGCTAACGAAGCAGCTACTTTCAATAAATAAAAATCTGTTGAGAATCACCACAGGTTTTCTTACTAAGCACATGGCTGAAGAAACACCTTCACTAAATGTACAACGGATACCCATAATATTATTACTAAAAACCACTTGGCGATCTAATTTTGTACGTCGTTGCGCATGACGTAACTCTGAGACCACAATATTGCTTTTCGACATGAAAAAGCATTATTTTAAAGCGACTTTTATTATTGGTTAGTATATTTTCTTTTATAAGAATATTGATATATTCAATTTACTATTATGGTTATAATAATACAGGGTGATTCCTAAGTTGAAACTTCTTTTTTAGCTGCGTATAGAAGGCATTAAAATAAACAACATTTTCAAATACCTTTTTTCAAAAAACTCCAAAAATAAAGTAATTATATTCATTTATTACACTACAAATCAAATACGGTTCTGCCTAACTTGTCCGTTGAATAACATTAAGAAAACTTCTGGTTGTAGAGAAGAAACATCCGCACTTTTGCGACACTCACAATAAATTAGCACCATAATTAGTTCATTGTTTTAAAATTTTACCATGTTCACCAATTTATTAAAATTAATTTGCGTCAGAGAACCACACCGCGCAGTGAATTGCCAAAATAAATAACTGATGACCGATCCGTAAAATACATGACTAACAATAAAAAAAAACGGAGAAAAACAATATAAATTATAGGGCTACGTTTTGAGTACCAGGCCCGCACTTAGATTTTTTACTTCTGTAACTCGGCTATTTTAAAGTTTTTTGAAAAAAGGTATTTGAAAAAGTTGGTTATTTTATTGCCTTCTATACACAGCTAAAAAAGAAGTATCAACTTAGGAATCACCCTGTATAGGTAAATGATATTTTCTTTATGATTAAATGTAAGATTTAGAATCCAGACTAGGATATATCAGCCCCTTAATAAAGTATATACATTTCCTATAATAATATTGTTTCAGATTTTAAAAACGAACAATAGTGACATTTTGCCAACCCACAAAATCCCGCTACATGATATTTGAAACGTGATTTATTCGAAATCCACACAAACCATTTGGTAAAAACCTGTTTTATATTTAGCGGTAAATATAATTATTCCCAACGAATGGAAAATCCGGTTAAAGGCTTCAGCCAGTGCCGAGATTTTAGGGTCTAAATAATCGTTTAGCGGGATTTTGTTGCTTGGCAAAATGTCACCAATAAACGAATTTTAATGCTTAAATATTTAAATGATCAAGTAAAAAAAAGAAATTGAAAAGTATGTTTAAAAATAAATTTAAGTAAAGGGTGAAATTAAAACATATTAATAATTTGGATCATTCTATTTAACACGTATACGTGTAATACGTATAATATACGACCTAACCAGAATATAAAATACATAAATGGCTAAAGCATAAATCGGAAGGCAAAGGGAAAATACCCTACTGCTTTGCATTAGGTATGCATTTGTCGTCAGAGGAAACCAAATTATAGAAAAGATGTTCCTGTTTTATTTACAACATAAATATTATATTCAGCTATAATATACTGCAATCAAGAATTGTATAATAGTTTATCAAATTATTCTAAAATTTTATTTTTTGGTAAAGATGATTTAATGGTTTATTACGTTCTTTGCCTCATTGAATACTAATATGAAATAATTTAAACCGTTTACTCCACAACAAATAAATAAATTATTTTTCCTGATTTTGATAACAAAATTGGAGACGCTTCTTTTAATTGTCACTTTAATAATACAACAGTTTGAAATTTAAGATTGAAGAAGATTTAGTAAGCTTATAAACGAATAATTAGAAATTAGTTATTTACGATATAAGTGTTGTAAAGATTCATATTACAACACGAGATGTTAAAGTTGTCAAACGAGGCATCAGCCGAGTTTAATAAAACTTCGAGTGTAGTAATATGAATTTACAACAAGAATATTGTACAAAATTTTATCTAGTTTCATCTAAGAATAAAAATATTTGGCAAAAGGCATTTTTAAAAATAAAAATGCACCTGCTATTAAGTTTATTAATCAAGTTTTTTATGTTACCTTTCGCATAGTTACTGTTTCGCATGGTTACTGTCGAAACTTTGTCAAATAAATTCAAAAATATAAAAAGCGTTTTTCAAAATGAGTGATTCTGACGGAAGTTTACCCTCTGATATAGAAGCAGCGGCAAACGAAGCGATCTCAAGTTTAGTTCCGACAAAATCCAAGGCGCGTTATGAGTTGGAGTATCAGAAGTTTGAAGATTGGTGCAAAGCTAACAAAATAAAGGAGGTGTCTGAGAAAATCCTTTTGGGTTATTTTTCCGTAAAGCAACGTTCCAAGAAACCATCTACACTATGGACTCACTACTCAATGTTGAGAACTATGATTTCAGTCAAGAAAAATCAAGATATATTTTAATTAATTATTGTTAATTAATATTATCATTGTTAATAATAAATCATTCTTCTAAAAAGTGCGGTTTTATTTAACAGGAAAATTTTAATAAACCCGTTTTTTTTTATTACAGCACTAGTGCTGTAAGGGCATCTATTACAGCACTAGTGCTGTACGTGCAAAACGATATATAGAACTGTAAAATTCATATCACTAAATGAAAGTAGATAAAACTATTTTAGAAGCTTATAATTCAGTATTTTGTTTCACTGCTACTCGCCCTAAAGAAATGTTCGGGGTTCGATCGACCAGCCTTGAAATTCAGGCCACAATGGGACGTCACCGGCTGTCGCAATCGACGCGTGGGTTAATCTTATTAGTAATAGTATCATGGACGGAGCTACAGACTATGCGTATAAAACTGGGAAACGATAAAGCATTATTAATCATTGGATCAAAAAAGGTAACAAATATTTGGAACACCCTATATATTATATTATTTTCTGATTCCCCACAAAATTCTACGCTTATGTTGTAAATATCATATGTCTAAATTCAATAGTTTTTGAGATATTGACGTTTAAAATATGTCATTTTTTGACTTTGACAGGTTGTAACATTGGAACGGTTCATCTTAGAGAAAAATGGTTTTCACCTCCCTGTCGTAGTTTTTTATTCTCTATTCAAAGAAACCAACCTCCGATTTACCATGTTAAACCGTTAAAACCGGTTTTTTGGTTTTGGTGGCTATGAGACACCCTGTATAATATTTTTTTATGTCAAAAAATAAAAATAAAAATTTACGGGTCTGAGCGTTTTTCCTAAATCTTTTTCCTTTAATTGATGTTAATTTTATGCGGGACTTTTAAGAGACCCAGTATGGACAGACCCTTAAAAAGAAGCTCTATATCTGCCTCTCTGGACCAAGCAACGCATCGCATAAACCGACGCGTAGGGTTTATTCCCACAGCAGTCAAGGACAGTCCGTGACAATCAGGATTCTGTGCAATAGACTCGGGCGCGGATTTCTGGGTATTTGGACTGGTCAGAGAACTGTCAAACTGATGTCGATAACTTGTCCGTGATTGCTTGTGGGAACAGACCTTTAACAAATAAACCGTAAGATGACAGACTTTTCTGAAGAGATTTTTCCAGCGGTTGTCTCTTGGTCTAAATGTACTTAGTATATTCTCTCTTATACTTTTTGTTGTCTTACCTTTTTTTTTTAAATCAAAATTATTCATAATATTTGCTCCCCAAAAAATGTACTTATAATAAAAAACAATAAATTTACAGTTAAAACGTTGTTGCATTATCACAGATGTCTTCTTGACCTTTAAAAATAATGTTATTTAAATATTCGTGTTCTGCCTACGCTTACAAGCAAACTTAGTGATTAATATAATTTACAGTAATCAGTGACCTGATTGGAATATTTATGTTTTCTTGTACTGTTACCTGTTGTTCTTGGTATAATTAACTATTTATTTTATTAAACTCCCTTACGCATTCATGTTTATATCAGCGGTTTACGTTCTCAGAATTACATGAATAAAATAAATATTACTAATCCCTACAATAGTTATAACAGGCTGAATGAACGTCACAACTCGATAATACATGATCATAACAGAAACAAAAAATAAAGTAGGTCTGTTATTAATTCAAGGGACCTGTCAATTGACACTAAATTCGTTTTGATAACCTTTGTTATTTCGAAGAACCTAAATTTAACGTATTAAAAGAGATTTGAAAACGAAAAATAGTTAGTTGGAACATATTCTGAAAATATATCTCATTATTTAGCAAAAGAAGACATTTCTTATTTTGAAGTTCATTTAAATCCTAACGAAATTGAAAAAATATACGATTCAGTTATAATATATAAATAATTGAAAAATTAAAAGACCAAAAGCTAATTAATTTTTTTAATTCTTGCTCTACTATACGATCGGGTCAAAATTAAAATGAACTGAAAAGCCCACTAAGTAAGAGGAAAGATGAATTTTGTCAATATGATTTAGATTTATTATTATGAAAATACTCAATAGTAGTTTGTGCAACAAGAGTGGATGTGATGTCCATATCGCACAAGGAAGCAATATGGACAATCCACTCGAGTTGTACAGTATATTTTTTCTACGACTTAACTTCCGAACTTCATGCTGAGAATTTTAAAAAATTATTAATACTTAAATTAGTCATCATAACTTGTCTTTTAAGTTGGCCATGAACTTGTAAGAACGATAATAAGAAACAATTAAACAAAAATTAATTTTGATGGCAAATTCATGGACCAAATTACACTGTAACATATTTATCGATTTGGGTAAGTTCTTATATTTATACAAACTCACTTTTGAATATATCTATCTTTCTCACATTCGGCTTTTTGCAGAATAACAGACCAAAAGCGATATATGTATTATTAAACACGAACAATTTGTTTTCTCAACCGTAGGTATTTTGATTAACTGTTTTACTGAATTGCACAGAAGAAAAAAAGGTTTGTCAGGTTTATTTCTGCTTGCATAAGAATTATAACTCCGAAAGTACAACAAAATAGCTGTAGAATTCGTTTTAAACAGTTAAAAATGAATTTTGTGCATTATTAATAACTTTAAACGTTCGCAATGGTCAAATTTTTCAAAATAATCGGCAATTTACAAACTATCAATACGGTCAACGTGGTAAGAGAAGTGGCAATAGTGTAAGTGGACATAACATAACCTTAAAAAAAATTTGTAAAAAATGGATTTTTTTTCTATAAATCTTATAATTTCGTCTGTTTTATCGGGTTATTATTATGTTCCACCATTTAAGAAAGAATTACCAGTTAATTTTGTACGTTTGTTGCGTATAGTATAATTAAAGTTTTAGGATTAATTGGGGTTGGATCCCCGTTCAAAATATATCGGAAAATATCCCCGTGCACAAACATTTATAATAATATATATTATTTATTTGAAAAAAAATATAACCAAGGTTAGTAAAAAAATGTTCATTTGGTCGGTAGGTATATAGTACATTGTAAATTGTCTAGAAATGAGTGAAAATAAAGATATTTTTGAAATAAGAAAGTGCGTCTGTGTGCAAATCTTTAATTCGGTCAGAAAATAACAATAATAATTTGTTAGAAATATATTTTGGTATTAATTTTGTTATTATACCTTCAATTTTTGCACCATTTCGGATAAATGTTTTGATTTAAATTTAAAAAGAACAAATTTTATCTGACAGATTTGGATATTTTTGAAGCATATTGTTAACCTAACTTCTCTCAACTGTCAGAAAATGAATTTACAACATGTAAATTTGGCTTCTCTGTAATTGACTACTGTGATTGTTTAGTTTCAAATTTCCATATAGGAGTAGAAAAATATATTTCATATCATACAGGTATCTCAAAAAATGTAAAACAAAAAAAAACTGAAAATAATGAATTTTAAGAAAAATTCAATTTTTATAAATAATATGCAATTTAACGAAAAGTAAATTAGTTTAATGCCAAAAAAATTTAATCCCTAATTTAAATAATTCTATGAGCTTTAACATTACCCGGCACCGGTACGAATCCCACGTCGTTTTCAGCCACTATAATTTTTTTTACAAAACTGCGAGATATAACATGATCGTTCTCAGGCATCACGTCCACGTCGTTGAAACCAGGAATTTTATTATTTTACAAAACATTACATCAAGAACGTCAATTTTGATAGTTTATCGTTGGACTATTTCCCTCCAGAAATAATGCACTTTTATTCTGGATATAATATATGGAATATATTTCACGCCAAATCCTAAATTAAAGCTTACCTATAGTTTTTAGAAGTAGAAAAAAATCTTAGAAGCAAGTTGACATGATCAATCTGATATCTTATTTCATGGTACACAATAAAAGTACCTAAACGGTCCAGGTAACGGATTGTGTGTGTTTGTTAGTGTAAGACATATAATTAAAAAAAAATTGTTCATACAATTACTGGCTGGATGCACGTTACGGCTTCTGACGTAATTTTTTATTCGAGTCGTGTCGTTGAATAAATCGTATACATATTTTTTCAATACGATCAGGATTTAAATAAGCTTTAATATGAGCATTTTTTGTTTGCTGTATAATGAGACATATTTTCAGAATATGTTCCAACTAACTATGATTCACTTTAAAATCACTTTTTACACGTAAATTTAAAGTTCTTCGAAATGACAAAGGTTGTGATAACGAATTTGATGTTAGCTGACAGGATCTTTTAATTAATAACGGGCCTACCTTTTTTTCTTTCTTATGTACTTACGAGTTATTTAATAGCCATAATAATTTAGAAGCCAGTAATTGTAGGAACTATAAAGGCATCTATGGTTCACTTTTCATTATTTTCTCTTAGAGCTTCTTCAAAGCAATGTTAAATTATGTCACTTGGGAAAGAATTAAAGGCGACAAATCTCCATAACACCTACTTTATTATACAATCTGAAAAGGCAGTTCGAACGGTTACACAAAATTAGGATTATTTACATATTTAGTTAAGGGCGAGCTCTCTAGGACAAGGGGCTGATAAATTGGACCAGGACTCGGCGCTGCTACTGACCCAATCTTACCGATCTGGACCGAATCGTCTATCGATCGGGTATCGACTTGAATGGTCGAGACCTAGTGGTCTCGACCCGTTGGTGGTGACCTGAATGGTCTTGACCGAGTGGTCTCGACTGAGTGGTGTCGACTGAGTGGTATCTTTTGCATAGTACCGGCCTACTATTTATACCAATCAGTATCAATAAACTAACCCATATATTGATTGGTAACAAAATGCAAGCTCGGCAATATGCTAAGATAGCATCCTTGTAGTCTGCATGTTTTGATAACAAATAATTGGGTCAGTAGGTATATTTAATATTAACTTTTTAAATAATAAAATTGAATTTTGGATAAAATAGAATATTCATATATGTCTATATATGACAATATGTCATAAGTTCCCATCGCGATAAAGCTCGACTCCAATAACAACACAAAATTCCTTTTTATATGTATAAGAAGAACATCAACGGTTTCCGGTGTAGGTAGGATTGCCATATATTTTTTCTACTTCCACATGGATATTGTCTGTTTTCTTTATAAGTTTAAAATATCAAATTATAGTACATATTTTGTTTATACAATGGATCCTAAACCTAAAAATTAAAATACAATTTACAGATTTTTGTCTGTTTAAGGGTTGGAGACAATGACGTTTCTTGAACGGCAGTAGAGTTTTGGACTTGCATTGTCTTTATTTGTTTTGAATCACTACGTTTCAACTGGTAAGCATCTCCAGTCGTCTTTAGGTGAATACTGTTGACGATGCTTACCAGTTGAAACGTAGTGATTCAAAACAAATAAAGACAATGCAATACCAAAACTCTATTACACATTTTCATGAAAAAAACAAATGGTATTTATTATTCAAGAGGTAATTAAACGAAAATGGCATTATGGTGTCCCTTTTTATTTAACGTCTGGGCAATGTCAGCCAGACGTGACCTACAGTTTTTTACGTGGGATTCGAACCACGCATATCCACTAGTTTATCCGTCAGCCCTCTAAGGGAGGACCCCGTCCATATTCCAAAGTGGTTCCCCTAAAGGTCGATTTATCGGTTCTTAAGGGGCCGCTCCGGAAGTCGACCTGTATCATACTGCATTCTTACCAATAAAATGCTTGTTGTACTTTTTTATTGAGCTTATACCCGTTCAGGAATCACTCTACTACTGAACTGTCTTACCAGGTAACTTGATTGAAAAAAGATACAGGAGTAATATTTTAAATATATACATAGAGAAAATTTATATTTATTAATACTGTAAAAATAAGTATCTTGTTAATGTATTAGTGTTGAGGAGAAATTATATTAACTAATGGTTTAGACTGCTATACTATTATGTCCCTCGCGTGTTAAATCCCTCGTCGCTATGCTCCTCGTGATTGAAACTCGACGCTCGGACAATAATGGTAGCTGTATAAACCTTGGTTTATAATATACTCTTACCATTTTTTTTATATATAAATATAAAATTGATAAAAAAAATTTTAAATAAAGTTTGTACAATTTAAGAACTGTAGATAAACATATTGCTTTTGCTGCTACTTTGAATGTAGATATTGCTTCTAAAAAATTTGTATTAACCTAAAATTTAAGATTTAAGAAGCCGAGTATGTACCTATAACTTGATTTGCAAGATACCTTTTGATAAGAATAAGCCTATTTCTGGAAAATATGTTTTATATATTATATGGCCCACTTAAAAGGTCGAAGTCTATCATAGGAGTGCTTGTTTCCTCCTATAATAATTACAAATTCTTCATATATTTTTTGTCAGTGTTGTACCAAAAATTATTTATGTGTTACAAATGTGTCCTGTATTAGGCATTCCAGTTTATAAACTCTGGATTTTCTTTCTATAAAAGTATCACACATTTAAAAAAATTTAACACTGCATTATTAATACACAACAAAAGAAATTAAAGTTACCCAATCAATTAACGATCTCACTAAAACTCATGCAATCCACGAAGTGCCGACGCGACGCTGCGTTTTTCTTCGATATTTTAAAAAGCTTGAAATTCACTTCCGGTTTGCGGTCCCATAAATCATAAAACCGTGGAAGAACAAACTATTTTATAATTGAATAGCGTTAAATATTTATACTGTGAATAAATGTAGTCAAAAAAGGAAAATTTCCGGGATAATGACTCATAGGAGAAACGAAAATTCACGAATAAGAGAATATAAGTAAATATTAAAAAATAGACTCGATTTTGACTCGATGATAATCCTCATCCTTTTGGGAGAATGTCAAATTAGTGGCTCTCGCAAAAGATAACAAGGTAACACTGCAGTGGGTACCAGGACACAAAGGTATTACAGAAAATGAAAAAGCTGACGAACCTGCCAAAAAGGTTTTAGAAAACACATTCATATATCCAGAACCGGCCCTCGGAGTCTCAAGGTGTAGATGCCATGAAGCGATGGATTAGAAGGAAACACACAATCTACTGTATAATATATGTAACACATAGGGATTGAACGATATTAAATTTTTTATTGGGGCCCGACCCTAAACTAGTACTTACAGATGGATAATAATAATATCAATTAACAGATCGATATTATACCTACTAGTGTTGGATTGCATAATTTTAATTATTAACTATAATTAACTAACCAGAAGCTTTGACTGACATAAATAACATTGACAGGCATTGTTTACTGACAATCAAAAATGTCTGATGGCCACTTTGATTGTGAGAAAATTAATTCTGTCAATGTAAGGTACGTCGCCGTCAAAGTTGCTGGTTAGTTTTTATTGTTAAAACTTTATGCAACCCGACATATAGCTGAATTAGTTTAGATTGCTAGATAGAGAGTATTTCTGTGTATAGCAGGATAATTTGGTTATAATATCTTAAATACGGTTAAAGATAATTCTTTTTTATCCGTTATACTTCAATAGTAAACTATAGAAGTATAAATAAAGTTTTGTACAGTAGGCCTGCTGTGTTTCGCAAGACATAAAAAACAGTTTTGACACCACATTCTTGATTTACTATCACAGTCCTTTAGTTTACACCGAAAAGGGTGCGTTAAGTCGTCAGATGCATACCTATACCATATAGGTATACAGGGTGTCCCATAACTTATGGGCCGTAGAGTAACTGGAGATACTAGACATCAAACTAAGCCGATTAAGTCATATAAGTTTTTTCGGATTGTTACTCGTTCTAGAGATACAGGGTATTGAAAGTAAAAGTTTATTCTCGAAAATAAGCCATAATTTTAAAACGGTTTAATGAATCGAATTGAAAGTTGGCAATATTATGTTTTTATGAGCAAGAAATAAGATTTGTAGAAATTTTTAAATATCAAACTAGAGGGCGCTAGTTGCATACACTGGGCTTCATAAATCTATGATTTTTTTTCTTATCTGTGATATTAGGTATTTTTAATTATAGTTTCTTAAAGAAGTACATTTTCTGAGTCAAAAAGGTGTACTTGATTGATCTTAATACCTTTAACGGTTTTCGAGATATTTCCCTTTAAACAGCCCAAAGCATAAAAAAACATGGTACATAATTAAATTAATATTTTAATTATCAAAAAAAAACTTATATGACATAATCGGCTTAGTTTAATCTCTAGTATCTCCAGTTACTCTACGGCCATAAGTTATGGGACACCCTGTATATAAAATTATAGTTAAGATAGTAGATTTTTTATCATAATAAAAAGTCAAATTATCCAAGAAAGTTCAGATACATTGCACCAAGGCAATTGAACTAAAACTTCTACAGAGGGAAAGAAATAAGAACACAAAGTCTTCCTCCACTATTATATTAAAGAATCTCATATAGTTCAAAGAAACTTTTTATCTCTAAATGATTCGAATGCAGAAGCATTCATCTTCAGGAGAATGAATGAAAAAAGAAGAAACTAATAAATATCACCTTAACGGAGCATCAAAATTGTAAGTTCAATGAATAGAACTGTGAGAAAACCAATACACACGTGGCATTGTAAAACGAAATATATATGGGATTAAGGCCCATGGCACTATAAGAGTTTACATGTGGAATTCCACATAAGGTGATATCTATTAGTTTCTTCTTTTTTCATTTATTCTCCTGAAGATGAATGCTTCTGCATTCGAAACATGTAGAGAAAAAAAGTTTCTCTGAACTATATGAGATTCTTTAATATAATAGTGGAGGAAGACTTTGTGTTCTTATTTCTTTCCCTCTGAATTTCCACTCCACTTTAAGTATGGACTATTTCTTCAAGTTAAAACTTCTACGCTAATATATTCTCATCATCGAAACGGTTTTTACCAAAAAAAACATGACATATTACAAAACATTACTTTTGGGGAAAATAAAAATATCGTTTTTTAAGCCCCGTTCTCGACAGTTTATCCCTGGACGATTTCACCCCAAAAATAAAAAATTACGTAATAAGAACAAGCGTCGGGATAAATCACCCGCATCCTGAAGAATCGTTGGGATACAAATCGTCAAGGGACAAAATGCCTGTAAAACTGTATATAAAAATCTTATAAATCGTTTCTTAGACCCGGTGAATTAGTTGAAAATATAAAAAAAAATTTGCATCTTTGTTTCTATACCTTTTAATATAGAATTTATTTATTTATTTACTTGAATGTTTTTTAGAAGAATTAGACGGTTCTTGATTTTTATGATCAGAAAGCAAATTGGGAGCGCAACTAAGTTATATAAAAAGCCTTCGATTTCTAGCGACATCGCTAAATATTCGTACCATATGCAAGTGTCGATAAAATACTCTGGTGTCATCGGTAGAATCGAGTTTCTGTCTCAATCGGTAGGGATTATATACTTGCTATATTGAAGACACTACATTTTTTGATTATAACCTAAAAAAAAAATTTAAGTACGATTGAGCTGGTTTTTAAAATTTTTTTTTATTTTGTAAACATAAGACTGTGTACTGACCATCACGAGATTATATTGGGGTTGGCAAATTTACCCAGAAAAACACCCAGTTCGCACTTTCACCTTTTTGGTTTATGGCCTTCATAATTTTTCTTCCCTCAGTAATATTAGATCAAAAATATTAATGGCCGACAGTATTCTCGTTCTTAAACTTTTGCAGAAGAGATTTACGATTCTTAAAAAAAACGGTATTTGTTGTGGTATAAAAAAAATCTATCTTTATCGCATTCACATAAGCCTCTTGAAATCGACATAGGTGGCATGATCCCTTAGAAGCTAAGATTTCTATGAACATAATGCGTTCGGCGATTAATTCGAATCGCACCCCAGAACCTAAACTATACATTAGTAAATAGTGATATTACACAGAGTGTTATGAAAGTGACGCCTTGTATTTAAATAAATGACTAATTGGATATCCTAGAGAAATACTCCAGACTAATTTTTTTAAAAGATCGTCTAAAACATTGGGTAAAAAAACTAGAGCCTTTGGAAAGTTTTTTGTGAGAGTACGTCGCTGTAGGTTTAGGTCGCCTAGCCGGAACCAAGAATAAACGAAGAGAAACTTCGCCTTTCGCAAGTCCAGTCTAATGGCGACGTACGTTGCGCTTATTTATATTTACACTATCTAAATGTTTGTGGACATTGTGGTTAAATAAATAATTTTCAATGTCGAGTTGCTAAATAAGATATTATAAAGTCTTTTGACACAGTTGTACTTTGTGTTTAAAAGTGCAATTTTATTGTAATGTGAAACGCAGTAAAAGAGTTAATCATAGATGGGATTTATAGCCATTATTTTTATTAAGGTTGTGCCAGTATTGAAATTTTGAAGATGTGGATTTAATTATTATTTCTTAACTAAGAACAAATTAATCACGTATCATCAATCTCTTTAATTGACGTTTAAAGTAAAAACAAATACATGTCACTCTTTCTTTAGAACTCATTCAGTGGCGTTGTGGTCAAGCTATAATACCAACAAAAAAATGATGAGACTTCTCCTTTATTGTAGCGAAGCTACATTTAAAAATATTTTCCCTCGAATGTTGTCATATCAATATTTACGGGTATAAAAATAATGCATCAATTCCATAACACCCTGTATTTGGTTTCCAAAAGCAGAAAGTTTTCTTTAAAAAAATTATTCTAAGATGTATAAACAAAATGAACGGCAGTAGAATTCTGGACTTGCATTGTCTTTATTTGTTTTGAATTACCACGTTTCAACTGGTAAGTATCTTCAGTCGTCTTAAGGTAATTAGTATTCACTACCAGAAATATACTGATTGTGACCAAACATCTCCGACTGTTGATTCTATACAGGGTGATTCCTAAGTTGATTTTTTATTAGCTGTGTATAGAAGGCATTAAAATAAATAACATTTTCAAATACTTTTTTTCAAAAAACCAAAAAATAGGCGAGATACAGAAGAAAAAATCTAAGTGCGGGCCTGGTCATCAAAACGTAGTTTGCTATACTTTATGTTATTTGTCTTATCTCCTATTAGTCTTGCGATTTACGTGTCGGTGGTGAGTTATTTGGCAATCCGCTGTGGTGTGTTTTACTGAAACAAGTTAATTTTAAATTGGGGACACGTTAAAATGGTAAAATTTAAAAAAAATTAACTAGTAGATATGGTGCTAATTTACGATGAGTGTCGTCAAAGTACCGCTGCTGCTTCGAGATTATACGCAGAACGCTTTCTCTTGCGGGCCCATCCTACACCCAAAAGTTTTCTTAATGGCATGTTAGGCAGAACCGTATTTGATCCATACTGTAATAAATAAATGTAAGTACGTTATTTTTGAGTTTAAAAAAAAGGTATTTGAAAAAGTTGTTTATTTTAATGCCTTCTATACACGGTTAAAAAAGAAGTATGAACTTAGTAATCACCCTGTATAATATAAAACGGATTTGCTAAAAACAAACGACTATCTTAAGGAACCAAATGAGTTGAATAGTTTTAAGCAATTAAACCATTTATTCAGCAATTAATTCACTTAGATAGCCTTAGATCGGTAAAGCTTGAAAACGGTTAATCAAGAGCAAGTCCCAGAGAAACGTTGGGATAAGCTGACATAGACCATGTAAACACTCCTTTACGAAAGAACTATAATTCCAAAAATAACTAGTAAAATTATGATCCCACAATTTTCTGGATATTTATTCATACGTTCTCGAGCATTACTTAAAGCGAATATCCAGGATATAAAAGTTTTATTTCTTATTTGCAAATTTTCTTTAGGACTATTTATCTTGTTCAACTCTAAGTAGGTAATCTTAAAGGGTTTTATCGACTTCATTCATATTTCTTTCACGACCGCATCATTTATTAAAACTCTCGCGCCAAGTTACGAACTTTTAGTCAACGCGTCAGAAAAATGTTCTGTAATTTATTTATCATCAAACTAATTTATTATAACGGCTGGCGCGTAATGCTTTAAGTGACAATAAAATAATCTTTATAGCATATACGGGAGGATAAATAGTTTTATTGTGATTCAGAAGTTGTTATTTAGTCTTGCAAAAAAACATTAGCAAGTTACTCAGTCGGCATAACCATACATAAATGTAACATAATTATTGCATTATAGGTTTTTCTATAAGTAAATATTTACGTTACTCAATTATATTGTTAGATAATTATAGTTAACACTTTTCGTTATTTCCTAAAATGTTGTAAGTGGGTGCTTACATTACATATTATGTAGCACTATTAAATTTATTATAATCATAGCTACATCCTTAGAAATGTAAGCTCTTAATATCAATGATGACGCTCTAAATCAGGGTTCCCAAACTTTCCAGCCTTGGGGCCATACTGATTACTCCAGTAAGTTTCAAGGGCCAACACCGTTTTAATTTTCCTGTCATTACCCATAATTTCTAGACTAGTCGCCGAGTAAGTGCCCTAAGCGAGCATACGCTTGCTAAATTCGCTAGTTCATTCACCAATGTGTTGTACTGTATTATTACGACCGCGACACTTGACGACATCTGGTGGTTACACGCGGAAATAGGTAGTGTACCCTCTATCCATAGCTAACAGATAGCGGTCAGACTCTAGTCACTAGCTGTCGCGGGCCGGATTGATGACACTGGCGGGCCGGATTTGGCCCGCGGGCCGTAGTTTGTAGACCCCTGCAGTCTAAATCATTGTTATGTTTTGGATGACTGATTTTCAGTTAATTAGAAAAAGATAACTATTGGCTGTAAATAATTTCCAACACTAAACTAATAATTAGCGAATCCAATTCAGTGACTTAAAATGGCGACTGGTGGCAAAAAGCATTAAGTCATCTGTTAAATTCCACAAGAAATTCTATTTTTACGGTAGCGTCTACCAATTACAAAGCAGTATTTGTCCACAGCCTCCATTTTAAATACATCATTGGATTGTCCATTAACAAAAAAAATTCTAATTAGAGGGCAGCCAAGAACGATTTTGAGGATTTCTACCGAAGGTCATATTCCTTACGATATATCTCCAACTGAGTCTTAACGTGACACCAAACTCATACCAATTTGAATGAATGATAGAGAGTTTTGGATTAGCATTGTCTTTATTCGTTTTAAGTCATAAATTTCAGTAGGCAACTATCTCCAGTGGTCTTCAAGTGAATACTATATACGTACAGTAACTACAGCTCTATTTATACTAGCTAGGTTCAGTGGAGTATAACATCGATGGGTGCAGTCATGCGTTCAGTTTGTGCTTAATATTATTCTAATTACATCCTAACATTATTGCATCTGCTTAACGAAGGTTTCTAGAACTTTTTTATATCTAATGAGGGCTTATTAAAACAATCCTAGTTCTGGTGTGTAGTAGCAGCCTCCTTGAACTCTCTCTTCCTCCAGTGTAATTTATTATGCAGAATTTTAGCTTCTTCTCACTTGATATGTTTCCAGGCATGATTAGCTGCACATGACGTTTAGGTATAGTATAGGTTAAGTGTTGATTGTGCACCCTTTTGCTTGTTTTGTTTATTTGATCAGTTCTCCAATATTTCGTAAACTATTCTTTTGGGTAACCATTTTTGTTTAAATCGATTTTGATATAGTTAGTTGAGGGCTTTACTTAAGTTACAGATAGTAATTGCCCTATCCACAAGCTTTCTCACTATGCCATGCTTTGTGTTGTTTGAGTGATTCGATATGTATAGTTCAGATATTGACCTGTTTACGTAGTTTTCCTATACACTAAGATGTGGATTATTTCTCTTTACGTTGACATCTAAGAAAGGTAATTGGATCTTTTCTTCTTTCTTCATTGTGAATTTGATTGTCGGTGTTACGCTATTAATGTGATGTAGGTACTTCCTGAGTTCGTCATCGTTTTCGTTGCAAATAATGATGGTGTCATCTATATCTCAGTTACGTTTTTGGTTTGTTTTTTGCTTGCTCTATTGCTTTAGATTCAAACCATTCCATGTAAATGTTATCGATTATTGGCGAGAGAGATGAGCCCATCGGTAGTCCGTCCACTTGGGTGAAGAACGTATCTTTTTCTTGAAAATAAGAATTATTTAGGCAACATTCTAAAAGTTCCATGATGGCATTAGTAGGTACCGGTGTTTTTTCCTGTATTTTAGTGCATCTTTTACAGGAACTTTCGTGTAAAGACTTTCGACGTCGAAACTGACAAGTTGATCTTCTGGCTGTATTGTCATTTCTCATATTAGTTGTACGAAGTGTTGATAAATATAAATGATGTTCTATTTCCTTGGAAAAATCTTGCTAGTTCAATATTAGGGATACTTCGTTATAAGCCATATTATGTTTGTGTATTTTTGGCTGGCCATAGAGATTTGAAGGTTTACTGAGATGTGGTGTCAGGTATTTACGTCTTCTTTCTGGTATGTACCGTTTAAACTTCTTAAATCTTCGGTAGACTGTTCCCTCGATTGTGACGGGCGCTCGATTATGGTGGTCGGGTCATAAGAAATGAGGGTGTACTCTCCTTTCTGACTTCTTTGGTTTCTTTTGGCCAATCCATGATGACGGTTGCAATTTCTTTATTAGCTGGTAGAATCTTGATACTGAAATCTTTTTTCTTTCTTACCAATATTTTGTTTTGGAAGCCATGTTTTTTATAAGTTTTCTAAGCTTCCATCTAAATTCTTCCGCTGGTGTTTCTCCTACGGTTGTTGAGTCGACGGTGCTAGTATAAATAGAGATGGAGTTACTATACTTATTTAGTATTCATCTGAAGACGACTAAAAATACTTACCAGTTGAAACGTTGTAATTTAAAACAAATTAACAGAATGCTTATCCAAAAATCGTCTGTCATTCAAGAAACATAATTTTCTCTGACCTTCAACAGACTCGTACGACTTTATAAACTTACTATTTATACCTCTACATTATTCAGATTGAGGTGGGTGCAATGAAGCAAGTGTGATAATATGATTATTTTTATGCATTTACTCACCACACACAAATCTTGTAGATATAATATTCCTACTTCAATTATGTATATTATAAATTTGAAATAAATTATCAACTCTCGGTGTACATTCCACTTTGACGATTTGGTTTCGTAACAAAACTATATAGGTAGAAATGAAACAAAATCCAATGGTGTTTCATTAAACGGAAATAATTATTGATTAAATGTGTGAACTGAACTAACTAATGCGTTGCACGTCAATTTTGAATTTATTAAGCTTGTTGAGCATTTTCTGGTATAAAATCTCATAATAGAGATTGACGAGAACGTATCTGCTTCCAATTTCTCCCTCTCTCTCCCTAGCCCTAAGATAGAACAGAAAAAAGTAATATACATAAATTATTATAGAAAGGCAATACTTCTATTATCGAATACAATATAATAATAATTATAATTTAATAAAAGGAAATAAAACTGATATTTTTAGTTTTGGTTTTTACATTTTTGCGTCTTTATATTTAACGTTAGGTTGACAAGTCCAATCAATGCTGGTGTTTGCAACATCAACTGTTTAAGTCCAATAAAAAACCATTAGCAATTATATTCAAATAAGTTAGGATAGGGTTGTCCAAAATTGTTCAAACTCTGCATGTGCACTCACCACATAGAGTCCCTAAAATGGTTTCCCTACAATCCCGCTCTTAAGTCAAGGATTTCCTATGTTTCCAACAACGATTCACCATCCGGTATAAAAATAAATCTTAAAAAATTAGAGTTTATTTTTACCAAAATTGGAAAGTTTTTAAATGGTGAGGATAAAAAATATTTATAGTTTATAAATACGTCACACGTAATAATATAGTTATTACATAACAAGTGATGAAAGTGATACTTTTCAAGCGAGGAAATATTCTCCTAGTTTTAGAATAATTACTTTCGCACGAGTAATGTACACTATTTTTCCTACGACCACAAAGAATTATTAAAAAAGTCTTTAAATTTGTGAAAAAAAATATTTCAACACTAATGTTGAAATTAGCATACTTAGGATTATGTTTCACTTAATATCTGGTTTCATAGTTTGTCAATAGGCTTTTCCTTTATTTGTAGTATACCTTTTTAATTTGCTTATATATCATAGGAAGAACAAATCCTGAATTGACTTCTAGATTAACCAGAATGAAAAATTTTAAATTTAATCAAAGAAAGATGCATTAAACATAAATTTAAAAATTCCATCCAATAAGAAAGATTTCAATTCAAAATAATTCTATAAATTATATAATGTTGTTATAAAAAAAAGTCAAATACTTGTGATGGGATTTCAACCTGTGACCTTGCTCTACTCTCTACGCTATGGCTACCGATAAACATTTGTTGTTTAATACATGATACTCTCTTTAGCGCGATTTGTTTTTTTTTGGTAATAGATTTTCCAGTATATTAATAACATTTTTTATAATATCATAATTCTGAATTACTCGACAAATACATAATAAATAAGTTGAACACTTTACAATTACTGCTTTCTAAAATTTGTTCTTTTTAATAAATAGGGGTTATCTGTCAAATTGGCACCATATATTTAAATTAAATAGTGTGCCTTGTATTTCAACACTAGTGATGAAGTAATATTTCAACGCGCGTGTGATATATACTGCGCCTTCTAGACAAATAACCGTGTTTTTTTCTCACTTTCATGGGTGGTCGTAGGAAAATACGTATTACATACCCACTGAATCATTTTTTCTGTAAGATATAATTTTAAAAGAGAGGAATGTTAAAGCCCTGTACTACACAAATAAAAGGTCCATTCAGACCGTGCCATGTTTAACGAAGATACTACGGTCTCTGTTTCATGTTAAATTGTGGTTAAAATACACAAGCCCGGGCAAACAGTAAACAATGAAGATTGTTGATTATGCTTGTAAGGCGCAAAATTTATCTTAAACTTTACATTCAAGTGATTTAAAGCTACATAAAGAAAAGGCTTTTTCTCTTTGCTTTATTTTATTTGGCATCGTCATGGATGGTTTTAATTTGCAAAGTTTTATCAAAACATGGGAGGATTTTGTATACATGTTTTCTTTTTTCTTAATTTAAAAGCACATTTGCATTTTTAAATTAGAATGCTTTTAAGTAATTACTGTAAGACGACAAAAATAGAATAAAAAAATAATCTTTAATTTTATACGGGATAGGTACTATAATAAAATATTAGTATTTTAGAGTATCACTTATTTAATTCCACAGTTTAATAATAAAATCGCAAATACAAAGATTATCACACGACGTATTCCTCGACAATCTAACCACGAATACCTATTCTTAAAAACTGAACTCTCCAGCAAAAATATGCCTAATCTGACCTCTTATTCAAGCCAAGAATTCAATCTGTTTATATTAACACCATAAAACTAATTGCTTTTGAAATGGGATACTTTCCGTTATCCCTTATCGTTTCTTAAAAGGAACTTTACTCGTTCGGTTCGTAACGTAACTATAGTTTGTTCACAAATCGATGTTTACCTATAGTCTATTCGGTAATATAACTAACAGTTATAAAAATTATATTACATTCGGCCATCCTGTAAATCGTCCTGTCCTCAGGACTTATCTAAGCAAATTTACTTACAATGCCAAAAGACTAAACTACACTTAAAAGTTGACGTATTTAACGTATTAACAGAGTATCCTTGCCAACTACAAACTATTAAATACGAACTACATTTCCACTACCTGTGAATTACTTAATGCTAAATACATTATCGCCAACTGCGAACTGTATAATGCCAACTGCATTATCAATAACTGCGATCTGCATTATTACCAACTGTGATCTACATAATGCTAACTGCATTATCGCTAACTGCGATCTACACAATGCCAACTGCATTATCATCAACTGTGATCTACATAATGCTGACTGCATTATCGCTAACTGCGATCTACACAATGCCAACTGCATTATCACCAACTGTGATTTACATAATACTAACTGCATTATCGCTAACTGCGTTCTGCACAATGCCAACTGCATTATCACCAACTGTGATTTACATAATACTAACTGCATTATCGCTAACTGCGTTCTGCACAATGCCAACTGCATTATCACCAACTGTGATTTACATAATACTAACTGCATTATCGCTAACTGCGTTCTGCACAATGCCAACTGCATTATCACCAACTGTGATTTACATAATACTAACTGCGTTCTAGGAAAACAAACTTTGTGAATCCGTCTACTATTACAAGAATATATTGATTTCTCTTTTCACTACATACAAAGGGACCTAAATGATCGAGGTGAAGTGTATGGAATGGTACTGGTATTTTCTCTATCGGATGGAGTTTACCTGGCCGTTTTCCTGAAGGATGCTTGTAATATAAACAATTCAAGCAAGCTTTGATATACTTCGTAACAAATTTCCTCATTTTTGGAAACCAGTAATTATCTGCCACACGTTCCAAGGTCTTTTCTACTCCTAAATGGCCTTCCGGTGTGATGAATGCTGTCTTCTCTACTGAGTCTTCCGCCATGGGTACTTGATAGAAACCTGAAGCCATATCTAGGGTTATAAAATAGTTATTGCCACCTAAACGATCAAGCTGGTCATTTATTAATGGCAATGGATATTTTTCCTTCCATAATTTTGCATTTAATCGCCTATAATCGATCGCCAGGCGATAGTCCCCTGTTTTCTTTTTTACAAGGAGTACTGGACTTGCATAGGGAGAAATCGATTCCCTGATTATATTATTATCCAATAATTCTTTAATAATTCCATTTAAAATTTCCTTCTCAGAAACTGACATTCGGTATGGATTGTACACTACTGGTATATCACACTTCAATTTCAATGACATTTGCGTTGCATTAGTTTTACCCAAATCTTGTAATGAAAATGAAACACAATCTCGGTATTTGGTCATTACATTTATCAATTCAGTTTTCTGATTTTCAGTAACTTGGTCACCAATCTTTAACATGGTCATTGTAATGGAATTTTCATCTACGACGCTAACTTCATATTCTGGTATATCCTTAACATCAAACGGTTTCAAGGTACGCAGAACAACTAAGTTTTTACTTTTAATCATTACTACATGTTCTTGATTAATAAAATCTGTTCCTATTAACAAATCGTGGTTAAGTAGGCTATCTTCAAGTATGCACGCTAACACCGTAGCACTCACTTCTTCTATGGTAATGTGAATTGTAGCTGACATTACACTAGTTACCGTCTTACCATTGAATGATCTTAAGACTTTTGGTTCACAGTTTATGAGGTTTAGCTGCAATTTCTTCGCTGTTGATAATCTCAATAAAGTGCAAGTACTGCCTGAATCCACGAGACACTTTATTTTAAACCCGTTAATACGTGCATTTTTTACAAACAAATTATTATGCTTTAATGACTCGTCACAAACTGCTACTGACACGCTGCCTTTATTTCGAGAAATATTCGAGCATTGATCACGTGTATGACCAAATTTTTTACAAAGTACACACTTTATTTTTGGTTTACGACATTGACTTAGGAAATGATTTTCACCACAATTGTAACATGCAACATTTTGTTTTTGCTCTCGCTTACTACTCGACACTCGCGGACGATATGGTTCACTTTTATTGGTAAAACTGTCCTTTGTAGTGGGTGGCTGACCACTTCTTACATTAACTAAATTACCAACATTACTTAGGTACCCTGCTAGCTCACCAATAGATTGAAAATTAGCTGCCCTAGCTGCTAATGCTACGTTCTTATCCGTTAAACCTTCAATCACGCTATCTATTAAAAAAATATCTGGAATTTGTAAGTGAAGTTTGTTTAATTTTGCAACTTTTTCAAAACAATAATCACCCAAATTTTGATTTGGCCGTGGAGCGTACATAGCAGCTTCCACCAACAATTTACCAAATTTTATGGTTCCCGGAAAATTATGTTGTAACAGTTCTTTAACCTCGTCCCAGTCTAATCTCGAAATTTGCGCAGTGTCATACCATTTGCGTGCATTACCACGTAATCTACAGGTGGCTAATTTTAAAGTCTGCACCTTATTCCAGTTATGATATAAAGCTAATTCGTCTACCCTTTCAACCCACTCAGTAATTGTTAAGTTTTCCGCGTTTGGATCGAACTCTGGTATGACACTTTCGTTAATAACTGCATTAAATGACGTCGATTGAACGCTACTACTAGCACTTACTTGTCTGCTGAGCTCACTTATCTTTTTCTTTAGTCTTTTTATTTTTTTACTTTGCCTTTCCTCCTCCGAAGATGAAGAACTGGACGAGGTTGCGCGGGATCTGCATGCACGTCGTTTTCCCATTTTTCACAGAAAGGAACTTAACTAAATAATCACTGCACTAACACTATTATCTTAATACAGCAGAAAACACTACATTCAGTGAGAGAAAGTGATTACACAAAATGTTTAAAATCAAGCAACACTAGCACTTAGGTCTATCCCACCGCTGCTATGTAAGACGACAAAAATAGAATAAAAAAATAATCTTTAATTTTATACGGGATAGGTACTATAATAAAATATTAGTATTTTAGAGTATCACTTATTTAATTCCACAGTTTAATAATAAAATCGCAAATACAAAGATTATCACACGACGTATTCCTCGACAATCTAACCACGAATACCTATTCTTAAAAACTGAACTCTCCAGCAAAAATATGCCTAATCTGGCCTCTTATTCACGCCAAGAATTCAATCTGTTTATATTAACACCATAAAACTAATTGCTTTTGAAATGGGATACTTTCCGTTATCCCTTATCGTTTCTTAAAAGGAACTTTACTCGTTCGGTTCGTAACGTAACTATAGTTTGTTCACAAATCGATGTTTACTTATAGTCTATTCGGTAATATAACTAACAGTTATAAAAATTATATTACATTACGTTTTTAATTTTTTTAACAACTTTATGATATTATACAGTGTCTTATTTCGAGTATGACTGAGAAAAAGGACTTTGAGATCTTAGTTTATCTGGCATTATCCATATAGTTGAAAACAGCACACCTAGGAAGAATTAAGCTGTTTTTGGGCTTATTTTTTGAGTTTCCCTATATTTTCATTTTTGACCGGAGAATCTAAAATTGAGGAGCAACTATGCAAAACGCATTAAATCCATTTTTTATAATTTTCAAGGTAAATATAAAAATGTAGTGGTTTTTAGTCAATCTATCATTAGAACAACCCAGTTCGATCAAAGCGCAGTAAAACAATTAGAAATAGCCATATTAAAAACACTCAGCTAAGCAAAACAGATTAATTCCAATGCACGTTTAAGCAAAGTACAATACATCCAATTCGCATTTAAGCAAAGTAAAATAAATCCAAAAAAAAGAGTATTAATTTCTGTTTGAAGCGTTTGCATTCTTTTATTTCAATTATCTTATAATATAATAATATATAATTAATAATTATTTCACTGAAGTTTTAAATTTTATTGGCCTTATAAAATAATGTAAACTTAATTACTTCAAGCAAAACGCAATAAATCCAAATAAGAAGTAAGCAAAAAGGAATAAATCCATACTAACCTAGCAAAATGGCATAAATCCACATTCTGGTTAAACAAAATGCAGTTAATCCACTAAAAAATATACCATATTGTCATGAAAATCGAAAATTTAGATTAAAAAAGGAAATATTTATTTTTAATCCTATTACATAAATCATTCTGCGCCACATGAAAATCTTAGTTTTTCTTCTAACTTACTTTGCTAGTTTTTTAAGTTTTATTCAAAACAACATATTATGGATTTAATTCGTGTTGCACAGTTGCTCCTCAATTACTTAATAAGCGATTTGGATTAAAATAAGGGAACTGGGCGTAGAGTTGTTGTTTTTTCAATAAGGCTTTTGTTTCCTGATTCCAAAAATATATAGTTTGTCTATTTTAACTCAACCCATTTTGAAGATGTTATGAGCGATCAAAATTATAAAAAGCTGTATCAATTCTAGTTTAATAGTCTAGAATGCCTTGAACAAGTAAAACGTCCATAACGGCGATGCATTAAAATGTCATCTATGACAATAGTATATAATAGTAGATTCTGTAACGAGGTTGGAATAAAAATTTGATCCGAGTGAAAGATTCCGAACGCGAGCGTAGCGAGCGTGAGGAACCACGAGTATCGAATTTTCATTCTAACCGAGTGGCAGACTATATTTTCTTCACGACCAAAAATACTATTCGCAATATTTGTAATTTCAGGTGGAGTATTATCCAGTTCCATACCTGATTCATCCGATTTTTCACTCATATTTTGACTTGCACTAAAATTTGTCTGCTGACATTGACAGTTTCGAAATTCATGGCAACCTATGTGGTTTAGATCAATTACAGAATATTCATTCCGTATCTTGTTATGGAATGAAAATACACACAAAACGCATTAGAAGCAAGTGTTTCAGAATAAATATTCCAACTCAAGAGCGAGAATTTTTACATTCTATTATCAAAAATCATTTTGGAAGTATTGCATTCAGTAATGGTCGTGGAGAAAGTTTTCTTATGTGCCTTGGAAAACAAGACCATGTAAATAGTAATAAGATGGGGGGTCATATTGAACATTTTAATTAAAAAGGCATTCTAGACTTATTAAACTAAAATGAATACAGCTTTTTAAATATTGGATCGGTCATATCTAAAAAACGGTTTGAGCTAATATAAACAAGGTATATATTTTTGGAAAAGGAAAGGAATACCTTTTATAAAAATAAGAAATATATAGGGTAGTCCATTGAAAAGACAACAACTTGTCTATACAATTTCTTTGTTTTAAAACAATTTTAGGTTCTACGGTAAAAATACAGGGAAACTAACTAAACTCTGTTCAGTCCAGGTTGACCGTGTACAGGGTTATAAAAAACTTTTTTATTTTAAATAGAACGTCATATATACATTATGTTTCCGGATATGGTTTAGAAAAGGAAAAATGGATCAAAAAATACGAGAAAAGTCGTTCTTTATAAAAGTTTTTGGTTGTAAGATAAATAAGATTCAAAATATCCATCATTATTTTTGATATGTAGGAACTAGTACTCTCTATTTGGGATGTCAATCCCGAGAAGTTTTCTTAATCGCGGGATTTTCGAGATGTACGATTAATCTGCCAAAAAAAACATTCAAAAACTTTTATATCTTTATATATTTATCTTAAAACACAAAATTTGATTTAAAAAAACTCCTTAAGTGTGCTGTAAATACTATCAAATAGGTTTTAGGTTTATAAATTTTTTAAAGAATAACGCAACCATATTAGTACCTCTAGAGTTTTATCTCTCAGCCTTGAACGTATTCTGTTATATAACTCCTCCCCCCCCCTCCTTCCTCCAAAAAAAGATTGTTTTAGATACTCCAATGGTATTTGTTCACTATTACCTTTAATTTAAGTCTGTTGTAAGGGACACCAAACGCATATTACCAAATTATGTTCTTATCTTTTATTTTGGTTTTGTACTAAAAAATAAATAAAAGATTCTGATAGGAGGCCCTCAATTTCCTAATGGCCATTTTAATTGCAGAAGGAAAAGAAAAAAAAGAAAAACCAACAACACTTTCGTTCAAATTAAATTTAGCCCATTTAAGCGATAAGCCAAGGTACATATAATACAAAAAAAATTAAATGGCCAGGTTATGTAGATACCAAAGTGTTCCTAACGAGGTAAGGGCTGCATTAATGAGCCCGCTTTTTCTAAAACCTTTTACTTATCTTGTAAAGGAAAGTAGGTAGGGGATACTGGGGATGATTGAACCTCATAATGTTTAAATAATGCTAGAATGCTATTGCCTTAAGTACCATGTAAAAATTTGATAATATTCAATTTTAAGAGCTTTTAGGAACTTAAAACCATTTCTACATTAAAAAATAAAATACAAATAGTACTTTAAAAAAAGTATTAAGAAAAGCTACAACATACTTATAGAATAGATTCAAGCAGTACACTGAACCAAAAGTAAATATAAATACAAAGAAAAAGTTCATTAATGATCTTCATCATTAATTTTGAGTCGAGGATCAAGGACATCAATATAATGAAAAGTCGTACATTTAATGTACGAACTTAATTTCACCATATTGATCAACACTGTTCATTGATTTTAGGAATGATTTCATCAGTATATTTAAGCAGTTTTATTGCTTTAATGAACGAATTTGTTGTTATAATTAACGAATCAATTGTTACAATAAACTTACTGGCTACAAGAATAATTTTATAGTTTTGAACCGTACAACTACTGGCTGGATGCACGTCATAACTCGCAAATACATAATCTTAACAAATAGAAAAAATAAAGTAGGCCTGTTATTAATTAAATCAATTGACATAAATTTTGCTTTCACAACCTTTGCCATTTCGAAGAACTTTTTTTTAAACAATAAAAGTGATTTAAAAGTGAAACATAGTTAGTTGGAAGATATTCTAAAAATATGTATCATTATTCAGCAAAAAAGTAAATGCTTATTTTGAAGCTTATTCATTTCCCAATCGAATTTAAAAACATACGATTTATTCAACGTCATAACTAGAATCAAAAATTACGTCAGAAGCCGTGACGTGCATTCAGCCAGTAATTGTACGAACCATTTTTTTTAAAGATTGTAGTTCTTATTTTAAAAAATACACAGAACTTTTATCATTTACCATGAAATAAGATGTCAGATTGATCATGTCAACTTGCTTCTAAGATTTTTCCTAGTTCTAAAAATCATGAGCTTTAATTTAGCATTTGGCGTGAAATATATTCCATGTTTCCAGAATAAAAGTGCATTATTTCTGGAGTGAAATAGTCCAACGATAAACTATCGAAATTGACGCTTTTGACGTAATGTTTCGTAAAATAATAAAATTCCTGGATTCAACGACGTCGCCGTGACGCCTGAATGGTCATGTTATACCTCGCAGTTTTGTAAAAAATAATAATAGTGGCTGAAAATGCTGTGGAATTCGTGCCGGTGTCGGTTGATGTCGAGGTTGATGTTAAAGCTCATAAAATTATTCAAATTAGGGATGAAAAATTTTTTGAGTTTAAACTATTTTTTTTTGTTAAATTGCATATTTATAAAAATTGGATTTATAAATATTTCTTCAACAGGCAATATATCGCCCAACACAGTAAATTGAGGGCTGGATTGATATTCATATTTTCTTCAAATGGCTGATCAATCTTCAATTTCCTGCCGATTCTTTCCAACAAATATAACCAATTCCTGAAAGTGTTTTATTGTAAATTTTGTAGTGCTTTTCTTTTGGGTTATCTGGTATCTTCTGACAACTTTGCATTACGTCAATCTGTGAAAAAATGATGCCGCGATTAAATACTAGAGTATAATATTAACAGTCGCTAGTCACTTAAATATACATTTTAAAATAACTTAAACTTGCATAATGCATCCTTACCTTTATTTTTAAAGTTTTTAAATATGGACTTACCCTATAACCCTATACTCTTACTTGCAACATTGTAACTAAATTATGAAACAAAAGATATATGTTTTGTTCTTACTTCTGAAATGATAACTCACTTTGTCTGTGTAATTCCAATAAGCAGCAACAAACCCTTTCCGCATTTTAGTGGAGTTATTATAGAGAGTTATTTTAATGAACCTGGTACATCAATACAAGGGACAATTATTCGTTTTTAATGTTCTAATTCTTATTGATTAGTTACTTATTAATGAAGTCATACATTAATATAAAGTATAGCTTTTCATCTAAGTCACAAAACGATGAGCAAATTAATCATATTTATAAACTCACACATAATTATAATGTAACCTTGTTCATACAGTCAATAATGATCGTTCATTAATACAGTGTCCTATTCATTAATCTAAGATTCTTATAAGGTTAATATAAGGAATACTGTTTATTAATATTCAAGATATAATATAAAACGATGTACGAATTCATTCATGTAATAAAAATATAATCATATTTTTAATGAACTTTTCATTATGACAATGACCCTTTTACATTAGTTTAAGTGCATACAAATCATTTTACAGGGTGATTCCTAAGTTGATACTTCATTTTTAGCTGCGTATAGAAGGCATTAAAATAAACAACATTTTCAAATACCTTTTTTCAAAAAACTCAAAAATAAAGTAAGTACTTACATTTTCTTATTACACTACGAATCAAATACGGTTCTGCCTAACTTGTCCGTTAAATAACATTAAGAAAACGTCTGGATGAGCCCGCAAGGCAAAGCGTTTTGCGTATAATCTTGAAGAAACATCTGCACTTTTACGACACCATATCTATTAGTTCATTGTTTTCAAATTTTACCATTTTCAAGTATCTATCACCAATTTAAAATTAAATTGTTTCCGAAAAACACACCGCATCGGTTTGCTTAACACTAGCCTTATGATTAATACTAATAAGAGATAAAAAAAACAACAGAAACTACAGCAGGGCATGTTTTTATAACCAGGCCCGAACTTAGATTTTTTACTTCTCTATCTCGCCTATTTTTGAGTTTTTTGAAAAAAGGTATTTAAAAAAGTTGTTTATTTTAATGCCTTCTATACACAGCTAAAAAAGAAGTATCAACTTAGGAATCGCCCTATATAAGCGAACATGGATTTATAATTAATGAATAAAGTTATTAATCCATGAATAATATTTCGTTACAATGATAAAAAAGTTCATTGTTTGAATGAAAGATTAGTTAATGATTGACATTTATTAATATTGTGAACGTTTTTCTGTGTAATTATTTTTCTTAAAAAATAAAAAAAATTATTGGCTAAGCATAATTAAAAATATAATTGACTAGTTTGGCTTCTTTAGTTGTAGAAAACACTTAATTGGCAATTTTAATTAGTATTTTCGTTTTTTATCACTTGTTGTCTTAGCTCTTTTTTCATGCAACGCTGATTTTACGCGATGTACACAGTTATCCGAAGAAAAAGAAATCAGATTTTGTAACTGAACAGAAAACAACTTTTTTGATATCCTCCTGAAAGGAAAAAATAAGTCTAAGAATTTCTTAAAAAGGTCAATTCAAGAATGGAAAAATGATAATTTTGTAACTGAACGGAATTAGTACATTGTATACCTAGTAGGAAAAGCTGAACATTCCCGGACTACCGTAAAGATTGTATGTCGGGGCGCAGGCCGAGACTGACAATACGGAGTCCGGGAATGTGGCTTTTTCTACGAGGAATACATACTATTTTTCCGTAAATCGAAAATTATTAAAAGGACATAACTTATTACTATCAATTTGTAAAAATTTTGAAATAAATATTATTAACTTTGTTCACAAATAAAGGATGTCATTAAATATTTGTGTTGTAACTATGGAAACACAGTAATATTAAATTGTCCAGCTTAACACATTTTAGTTTATAAGTAGCCGTACAGAATAGTATATTATGTTACAAGGACGAAAAATGCAGTATTTCGGACGTATTGCGGGAGATTACTGGACGAGGCAAAGCCGAGGCCAGTAACCCGCATAGTCTGAAATACATTTTTCGTCCGTATAACATACGTTATTTTTTATCCGATTGTGTTTTTGCTCGGATTATAAAATAATGTAAAAATTAATAAAACCAATATATTTCATCTTGCATTGTAATTTTTTGTCCCTTGAATGTTTGAACAATGAAACCTGTAATATGCGTATCCATGGATCTAACAAATAATTAAATTAATATTATCAACTGACGTTTTATCCATCAGGCGATAGTTTTAACTAATCTTTCGTGTTCTGCTAGTTTTAAAACCTGAAAAACACAATTAAAAATGGAAATAGACGATAATCTTATAGAAGGTACACCACCTGACATTCAAGAAACTGCCAAGGAAGTAATGTTACATTTGTTGCCACAAAAATCTAAGGATATATATGAAAGAGCTTATAAAAAATTTATGGATTACCGGCAAGAAAAAAATATACAGTCGTTCTCCGAAAACGTCTTCTTGGTCTATATGGCGAAATTATCGAAAACTATGAAGTCATCTACTCTGTGGTCGCAGTATTCTATGCTACGTGCAGTGGTAAATGTAAAACAGAATATTAATATATCTAAATACATGAGATTACGAGCATTGTTGAAAATTGTTCTAATTGTACATTTAATATAAATATTGTAAATAAATGAATAAAATAAACTGTTGAAAATATTTTAGTGTCCGACAAAATGTTTTTCGGACTAGGACGACAAAGGTTGCCTAGCTACCAGCGCAATAATCAATACCTTATTAAAAAGGTTACCTTTTCGTCCAAATATCTGATCTATAAAACGTCATTTTTTGACACAATCGGATAAAAATAATATTTCCTTACAGTACAATAATAAATATTTTCTTACAGTTATTTTCCGTTGCCCAGCTACGACTAAGTTTAAGGAAATATTGACTTTTCCTTTCAAAAGTATTATCAAAAATGTCAATTTTTCCGATCAATTTTCGGAAAACAACTTTTTTGATATCCTCCTTAAAGGAAAAAATAGGTCTGAGAATTTCTTAGAAAAGCCAATTCATGAATGAAAAAATGTTCATCTTTATAGATATCGCAGTGTATGTACGCTGTACTTGAGTAAGAGTAATCAACGATACTGCTGAACGTGGAATCAGTTTAATTAAAAAGTATAACCAGTCACTTACTAAATGCAAAGAACAGAAGCAGTTTCTTTTTTGCCTTATAATAATTTACACACACAAAAATAATAACGGAGTAAACTTTTTTTGGTTAGTGGTTAAATTGAGAGAGTTAAAAATTAACAAAAAAAAATAGTTAAAACAACTATGCCAAAAATGATCTAACACCAAAAAAACTAAATAACACCAAACAGAGTTATCTATTTATTTTACAATTGTTTGGGTTGGTTTAACTGCCAATATTATTAAGCAACACCAGACAGAGTTAAAAGAACCACATTAGGTGTTATTCTAATAGAACTATTTTGTCACTCAATTTAGTTGTATAAGGGTACAATAGTATATAACCCGTTGTTCATGAAACTGGACGATTGTTCCCGCAACAAGACAAAATACGTTTTAGTTGTATATAACGGCAGAATTATTTGAAATCTCTTACGAGTGTAATGCGTCGGGCATGTTTGTTTTAAAATGTCTGTGTTTAGAGTAAAGTGTGGTACACAAAAAAGAAGGAATCCTGTCAGCCATTGATAATAATGTTGGTCCATTTTTAGAATAATAGACTGGACTAGAAGATATACCTAAACAAGACAAAGCAGACAAAGCCACCTTTCTTAGTTGCAGAGGGTGCAAACATTGAAGCAATTAGTGGTTATTACATCTGTGTCGATAAGAAATTTATTCCTTGTGCCAGTTCATCCTCAGCAGCTTTTGCAACATTGTATAAACAATTTTTTGTGTTTAATACGCAGTACGAGGACAGTTTATCTCCATTTTGGAGTTTTGTACAGTTATATTTAGCAAAAATTAATGAGAAAAGGCACGGCCAACCGCAAAGATGAGAGAAGTTAGAACACAGTTAAAACTATAAATTCTAGGTATTTATGACAAGTTAAAGAAAAACTTTAATTTTTAATATTATTATTATAATGTTCTTATGAAACATTTAGAAATGGGAAAGTTATTTTTTATTTTTTTTTCTTATACATGTGTACAATTTCACAACTCTCAGCAATTATTAGATGAGGCAATACTTTCTGTTTTTGTGGGTAACATGTCGGATGTAGTCTATGCTTGTCATGAAGTGGTTCACATTTGTGCCGATTGACAACTTCAGCCTTATCCACTCCCTCATTTTATCGTTTTATTTCTAGTGTTATAATTTCTTCTTTAAAATTTTAGTAGATTATCTACCCTTGCCCACATGGTTTTTACCCTATATTATGTGGTTAATTATGTTTAAATCACAAAAAAAAGTTAATTCTTAAACATCATGGATAAAAGTTGGTTAATAAACACAAATACAATTCTTAGGCTACATAAACTAAGCCAACAGTAAACTAAACACGGTAAATAGTAACGACTGTTAATTATATTACTAGAGGGGTAACTTTCAATGTGAAGTTTCTATTGTAATTTAAAGTTACGTGAAACCACAAATATTTTGTTACTGACATCACGTCTCGTGGCTTAAATTTACCATAAACAATATTAAGCACCGTTTACGTTTTGTATTATACAGGGTATTTCACTTAAAATTTGCAATGCTTATTATTTTTAAAACGAATTGAGATCATTAATAATTTAGCGTGCGAGGATATCAACTCAGCGAACTGATTCATATGTGAGGAAACTCTCCAAATTGTATGAACAGTACTTGAGGTCTTAAGAAGCATCGTACTCGTCAAGGAGAACATGACAGAGTGCGTAAGGATATTTTTAAAGATGACCTGGAAGAATTATTTGATATCGCTGTTCAAGATGCTATAATGAAAATAAAAACCGAAGAAGATAAGGTATTCCTTCAAAAGCAGAGAGAAAAAAGAATGAACAGCAGTAGAGTTTAATAAGATAAGCTATCGGGACACGGAGCAGCGTCTCGAAGTGAAACAGCGATTATTTGGGTTTTTATGACATTAATATGCAATTAAAGGTGCTTTGAGTCTTGTGAAGCTTATTATTTTCCACAGTATACCTTGTTGAAACGTAATAAACGTTTCAGTTACAAATTTTATCTAGGCAGATAATTTTATAGTTTACTTAATAAATTCTTAAAATTTTATATAATATTTCTCATACTTCTTTAGTCTCCCGTAATATAACTACATTTAGGTCGTTTCAATTTAAATGTTTTCAGTGAATCTATTTTCTTCTGTAGTTTCCAATTTACTATCTGGCTCTTTAGCGATATTAGTTTCATTTTCAGAACAAGATTCTGAGGATTCAGTGTCATTTAGTTGTCACTTAGTTCATAAAATTGTTTTAACGAATAATCCGGAATATCTCTCTAAAAAACTAGTTCGTGGGAATGGTATCCATGATAGATTTACACGTCACTGTCAAAAGTTTAGTGTTCCGAAGCACAGAACCGCACAGTTCCAGCGTTCTTTTACATATAATGCCGTTAAAATTTACACATTTACGTCCAGGTGTAAAGTCGCTTACAACGGTAGCGAGCTTTAAGAAAGCCGTCAAACAATCACTGTAATATTCTCTTTGCCCCTCTTACTATCGTTGTATACTGATATTTTACTTTAATAACTTCTTTCCTTTAATTTAATTTAATATATATAGGATTGTTATTTTATTTTTATAGTTGCTCAAATATTTATATTTTAAGGGTAAGACGGTTAGATGAATAGCAGTACTAGATCTTGCCGTCATTTAAAATGTTTTTTTTATGAATGTTTGTTTATTATAATAAAGGCCTTATTTATTTATTTTTTTGATTCTAAAGTTTGGTTAGGCTCTCCTGCCGTTAAACCAGGCGATTAGTATTCCAGTGTATTACTGCTATTTTGTAAATCTGTGCTACATAATCATCAATTATCTTCTATTATTCCTTTATATAATTTTAATCAATTAGTATGAACCATTTCTTCTGTGCGTCAATTTAGTTTACGAATTTTAAAAAAAGGCCCTTTTTGCCCTAAATTTAAAAACGGCGAAATCATCATTGATTTACAACAAATATACTCTGGATTACATTAGTTAACTATAAAAATTGCTTAATTTATAATAAATACATGTTCTAAAATAATTATTTATTAAGGTCCTTTCCCTCCAAGAATGTATTATTTTCTTGAAGTTCCCTTACGTTCTCTTTCGGCACAAGATTTATAAAAAAAATTTCTACACCTAATACATACGGCGGACATACGGATTTTATGGTACACAAAATAATTTATTTCCGGGGCTTCCCCTTCTTGATCATGATGGGTATTCCATTAAAATTGGCAATATGAAGCCTACCTATCCATTTATACTGTCATTATAAGCCTAATGGCTGTTATATTATAGGATACAGTAAAACAAAGTTGAACTTGTAAATTTCCACTATATTAAAAAGAAGAAACATAACATGTTTCGCTGCACGGCAGCTTCGTCAGATGACAATGTGAAATAAGATGTAAAAGGTATAGATTATTGACAATGTAAATAAAAACAGTGGGAGGGTTAAAAGCTAGGAAAAACCCAAAGAAAGGGTCGGTATAATTCAATTAAGTAAAATGATGGGTTTTTTCAACCATTGTTAGGTATACAATTATCAACAGAATAAGTTTAACAAAGGTGAACTATTTAAATCTAATTGATCATTAAGTAACAGGTCCGTATTCTTAAGTTTATTAATTTCGACAGACTCTAACAAATTAAGTTTTAAGCCCTTATTTTCTGTATGTAAGATTTTAAAAGATGGATCAAAATTATGTTGGCTGTAACTGAAATATGGTGTTACCGCCTTTGTTAAAACTATGGGTAGGTATTTCTTATGTGTATTCCGAGATCTTTTAATAAGTCACTCACCGTATATGACCCTCTATATTATATGCATGTATCTATTTATATTGTACGTAGACTATAAATATGATCACGTTTCTTTCTTACATTCATACATTTGCAACATCATATTTTAATATTATTTTAAAATTTTAAATTAAAAACAAGCCTTCATAGGAAATATACATTTATTATGCATAGCGCATCCTTGCTTCTCGCATTTTTGCCGGCTGATGCTACTAATACCGACAGGAAAATCCGAATGACGTGATTATGTATGAGCTAATACAAGAATATGTTAAGTACCTTGTGGCAGTATACAATTTATATACAAGACATGGAAATGGGTCATGTGATTATTTATTTTAGAGTTCACCACATGCGATATGCAAGGTCGGTTTTATATAGGTAATATTGGCACGGTATAGATATAGAAATAGTAGATTTACTGATCGCTTATTTACGTTTTCACTGACACCGGTCCGATTCTAAATAAAACCACTTCTATAGTATATTTCAGAAAGGTATTAATAAAAGCTCATTAGGTATGTAAAGAGACTACAGGGTAACCCAACGAATATTTAAGCCACTTTCATAATTGGGCATTGATTTCATTGCAATTTTTTTTCTTTTCATCAAGTGCAGGTAGTACCACCCGAGTTTGGATCCATTTATGGGTTTTGCCTATTGTTATCCATTCACAAACACTGAAGATGGTGTGACAAATGCGTGCATTATGTACATAGTATAAGGTACGCTTATTTTTTATTAAACATTATAAAAAAATATAAAAAATACATTATACAGAAATTACATTATATAAAATCATAATATTTTTCGTCATCTGAGGAACTGTCATCTTCTCTTGACGTTATAATTAACGGGTCGACGGTCCGATCGATCAGGTGGTCAAGGTACCACATTTTCTCCTCTTCTTTAATGACATGACGGACTGCTTTTCGCCAGTTCTCTGGTGTCACTTCCTTAAGGGCTTGATCAAACAATAGCTTAACATCTTTCGTTTTGAATGTCGTGTTGTGTCTTATTACAAATCATTTCACTTGCGTCCATATAAGTTCTATAGGATGTAGTTCGCAATATCTTCCACGGCATATTTCATAAAACGATGTTTGTGTAAATTTGCTATAGCTAGTATTCCCTTTATCATTACAACTTTTATCATTAAATAAATATCATCGGGGGCTGCAAACAGGAATTTATTTACATCTTCCCAGTCAAACACATTAGATTTTTTGGGTTTATATCCGTCATTTTTTCTTTTTAAAAATGCTCCAAGTTTAGGATACTTGGAAATATCTATGTTTTCCTCCATGAAAAGGGTGGACTTCAGCGTGGAATATTCACAGCAAAAGCACAATTTGAAACTGCAGTAGCAGTCTTTATTTGGCACAATTTCTTGAAGTATTAATACGTTGCTTCATACCTCTTCCTCGATTTTTCTGGCCACAGCGACAGACAAGCGATATTTGCTGAATTTTCTATATCCATTTGGCTATTACACAAATTAATAATTTAAATTTCTCTTAATTTTTGATTATAAATTGTCAGCTTAACGTTGTTGATAAAATAACAATGCTAATGATGCTATGGAAACCATGTTGCTATGGGCAGCATTGTGCCCATAATTTCATGCAAAAAGTATCGAATTAAATTAATAAAAATCCAAGAATAAATTCTGCGGGGAGGAGAAAAAATGTTATATACTTCACGGGATGTAAATATATTTACTAGTCTCGCTATCGCTCGGGAGCAAAATTATTCTCGACTCGTAAATGTTACTTACATCCCTTAAAGTAAAAATAGCTATTTTGCTTGGATAAAGTGTCATATGGTGCAGATAGCCGGTTTTTATAGTTTTATTTTTTAAATGCCAAAATGCACTTCTTGTTCATAAATAAACCCAATTGACAAATATTCATATAAACTTTTTTTCATAAAATGAAGTGACATTGAAAATTATCGAGGGATTTCCTTATTATCTATTATACCAAGAGTATTTGAGGCAATAGAAAGTGATGAACTTTTTAACACCTACAAACACTACATCATATCTGAACAACATGGGTTTTATAAAGGCCGCTCAACATCAACCAACTTAGCCAGGTATCACGATTTTTTAGTGTCATCAGTGGAGGCAGGAAAACAGGTCGATGTTATCTACACCGATTTGTCAAGGGCCTTCGATAGTGTTTGTCACCAGCTGCTCATAAGAAAGCTTTCCAATATGGGTGTCTGCGGAACATATCTCCAGTGGATAGAATCCTACCTTACTTCAAGAACTCAACGCGTCACTGTGTGCGGATCAATTTCTGAAGAAATGACAGTAACGTCAGGTGTTCCACAAGGTTCACACATTGGTCCCATTTTATTCGTCCTTTTCATAAATGATGTTATACAATGCTTCGAGGCATCTCACTGTCTTATATATGCGGATGATCTTAAATTTTACTCCATTGTCTCACCAGGGCACAATTATTTGCAAAGGGACCTTGACGGTTTTGTCCACTGGTGCGATAAAAACTATCTAAAGCTTAACGTAAAGAAGTGCAAAGTTTTAAGATTCTTTAAATGTACTAACCGCAGAGTGATATCTATAGTATTAATGGCGTTAATTTGGAAGTTGTATCGCAATTTAATGATCTTGGAGTAATTTTTGATAGTGATTTATCATTTAATGTACATATAGACAATATCATCCTCAAAAGTTTTAGGCTGCTGGGTTTCATAAAACGACACACAAAGCATATTTTTGACATCAAGGCGCTGACAGCCCTCTACAACTGTTTGGTGCGCAGTATTTTGGAATATTGTTCTGTAATATGGAGCCCACATTATCAATGTCACATTAACAGACTGGAGAGGGTACAGAATAAATTTATAAAATATCTGCTTTTTAAATTGCACTTTCCATATCAAGGCGTTCCTTATGAAACTAGACTCCTCCTATGTGGCCTACAATCACTTAAACATCGGAGAAAGAAAGCACTTTTGGTCTTTTTATACAAAGTACTCAATAGCCAGATAAACTGCGAATGGTTACTTCAATCAATCTCATTCCGTGTCCCAGTCCGGAGAACCAGGCAGCTCCAGTTATTTTTTGAACAGACACACAGAACAAATTATGGTCGAAGTGCTTTTATCAACAGGATGTTAAGTAACTACAATAGTCATTTTCCAAACTGTGATATTTTTAGAATTGGTCTTGTGGCATTGAAGAGACAGTGATCTGTTTTATGGTGTATAGTTATATTAGTTGTTATTTTAGATACCATTTAGAATCTATGATTCTGTAGTGTACTCTTATTGTAAATAAATAAATAAATAAATAAAATTACCTGGAATTGCACCATAAAATTTAAGCACGTCATTAGAGAGCACCTTGTATACTTAAATATACACAACAAGTAAAGCTTTTCAGAAATGTTCAAAATAAAAAGTTTAATGCAACATTCAATTTCACGTTACCAAATGGGAAAAACAAAAGTTTCCGGATCCGGAAGTTTATCAGCATAAAGTTTCGGCTATCTGATGCAGGAGCACATTTCCTTTTTCAAACTCCATTAGCATCAATGCAGCGAGTGTAACGGCAAAACAGCTTAGACCGGAGTTCCATTTAAAATGTCACCGGAAACTTGAAAATCGTTTTATGCAGTGTTTTAGTGATAAAGCACTGCTTTATGATATTTTGAAAGGATATGACTGCATCGGCCATTTTTTTCAAACATTTCTCGATAAAGTTTATGGAACAAGGAGACCGATTTTAAGGAAATTTGGCATGCAACCAAAACTAGAAGACGTATTTTTTAGCTATTTTTTTAAATCCACTTTTACGCAGTTCAGATAGGGAAAAGTAATATTGGGAAGTTGCATAGTTTTTATTTATGATAAAGAAGCAAGATAGATACATACATACTCCATAAAATCGGCGCGTACGATAAAGTAATAGTACAGTATATTGCTGTTTACTTAAATGCATATGGTAAAATTACTGGCATATATTGGGGGATTGACAACTTCGACTCTTTATGTTTTAAAGGGAATTACATTATATTAAGTTATACAATCTCTGGGAAAAACCTGAATCTCTAAATCGATCATTGATTAATTTCCATTTTAGGTTATTCTGTCGAAATGCTCATTGGATTAATGAATGCCACTCTCAACGCCAAGGGAAAGTGAATGTTTGGTCTGAAATAATAGGCGACAGAATAATTGGTAAATTTTTTTTGGAAGGCAACTTAAATGGAGTACTGTATATAAATTTCGATTAAACATGTTTAACAGCAGAACTTCAAAGTATATTCCCCAATTATGGAAATCTAGATTAAAGGATTATTGACCAACAGTATGGGGCCCAACCCCTCTTCGCAATAAATATAAGAGAATTCGTAGATATGACATTTCCAAAGAGGTGGATAGAACAGCGAGGAGGAGGAGTGGGGCCAGATCCCGAGATATTACACCCTTGGATTTTTATTTATGGGGCGATTTAAAAAGCCGGGTATATGTCACCTGACCTAGAAATCTCAAAGAGTTAAGGGCAAGGATTCGGGCAGAGATAAGTTTAATCACTCCAGAAGTTTTGGAAGAGTTCTATGGTCTATTTCTTTTCGATTGAGAACAACGACAGAAAAATTTTCCTGATTTGTTAAATCATGAACCAATTTACACTACATAAATGAATAGCACACTTGTTAAAGCTCTCTTATTTTGAAATCACAGAAGAAGGATAGGAATCTATTTCTATTGATTTCTATCAAATATATGTTAATTATAACCCCTTTCTAGCAATTTAAAATAGCTTTTAGCTCTAGTCATATTACGAAATAAACAATCTATTAACTTTCTAAACATAAAATCGGTTAATTTCAAGTTTTTTGCGACATAAATGTTAGACCTACACCTACTTTGTGTTGAAGCAAACAAGGACGCTCGATTTTTTGACAAAATATAGAAGGCCATGCAAACGCAAAAACATGATATAACCTAAAAATTCTAGTAGAAGTAGAGTTTGAGTATTTTTTTACAACTTTTGTGTGATTTTTTACTTCTTAAAGCCTATCTACCTGCTATTTAAGATTTTTAAAAACAAAAATGGTATAAACAACTTTTAAGTTACCGTTTCATTAATAAAGATCTGGCTTCTTAATCTTAAACTTCCTCTTTGAAAACTAATGAGAAATGACTATTAGTTTATACAATGTATTTGCATTAAATGTACCTGCCTATTAACGACAGACAAAGACTTGATTCTTGACTTTTTCAAACGCCATTTTTATTTGAAGAGAATGCAAGTTTTACCAATGTTTTGTTCTTTTTTTCACATAGGGACAGAGCAGGTTGCAAAGAAGTTTGAGTTTAATTCCAATGATCAAAATCTAGAAGCATGGATGGCATGATAAAGGAAATACATTTAAGCTTTTAAAAACACTCTAACTACAAGAATAAATACATATTTAATATTTATTCTTGTGTCGCAATATCAAGTTTTAATTTAAAATAACCGCTGTAAACAGTAAACAACAAAATGTCAATTATGACGTAGTCCCTAACCTTACTTTTTTACCTTGTCAAAAATGAAAATGTTTGCATTTTTTTGTTGTAAAATGGGTTTCTGTCATCGTTCTCAATCGAAAAGAAATCAACCATAGGTTGGGTCAAATTATAAAGAAGTTTTTTTTATTTTTTATAAAGTAAAGTTTTTTTTATGATATTACTAGACACAAAATTCCGCAACTTTACCACCATTTGACCGATGCTATATCTCATATAATTTTCGAGATACCCATGATGAGGCTCGAATTTGGAACGCCCTGTACATTAAATCCACCCTACCTGTCAAGTCCTGATGATACGATTTGTCCTAAATTTATTTCATTGAATTGTATGTCTCAGACTTGACAAGCGGAAAAAGGACATAATAAGTAGTATGCTAACGAACCAATGGCTGGAAATGGGATAATGAATAGGCATCAAATTTTGTCATCTTGTTCACCGTGTAATTATAACAAAATTAATAACTTCTTTGTCTCTCAGCACATTGGCGATTTCAAGCACCCTGATTTTATTACATTTTAAAGCATACCCATAAACGTTATTGTTTAATTTATTTGTTGTTGATTAATAATTAAAATAGAGATAGTCAAAGGTAAAATTAAAATTAACACATTGTTTCGTTGTGCCTACATTTTTTAAAATCTTGGCCACTCACCTTTAAAAATATCACAGAAAAACTTTTAATCTATTTAGCCGTAAAACACTGAATGAAAAGCTATTTTAGTTTTGGTAACGTTTTAAATTGAATTCCGGTGTGAGTTGCTACATTCGGCGCTTAGATGCAAACGAAATTTCGAGTAGTGGTGTGGAGGTATGTGCTGTCAAATAACTAAAACTTTATACTGATAAAATTTCTAATACAAGTTTTTTTCGATCACACATGAAATGTAACGAAGAACTATCAAGAAACTTTTATAAAAATAAAGGTTTAGGACATAGTCCATCCTCACATCGGGTAATAACTGATTGATTATTTAAAAATGAATCTTATTATGGTAATAAAGAAAACAGTAAAGATATTTGGTTGTTTATTCATACTCTATTTAGAATTTAAATTTACTCTATACTTTTAGGTGGCACAAAGATTAACTAACCAGACGAATGGCATTAGCCGAAATTAATAACTCACAATCAAAGTTGTATGTTAAGTAAATAAACAATTAAGCTTACAGGGTTAGTGATAAGAAAAGTAATTCTCAACTACATAAAGGGTATAAGTATCAGAGTTAATTCTTAATTAAAACGTTCGTGCAAACCGACTAGAATGTAAAACTCTTTTACAAATCACACATTTCTACAAATAAAAGTAAAAAGATTGAATTTTAAAATGCTATTAAAGAGATTATACCTCCCATTGTACGATATTTTTTCTATACAGGGTGGCCCATTTGCCTGACAAAGTAATATACCGTCTCTACTATTAAAGATATAAAAAAAAAGTTTCTATAAAAGTTTTGAGGTATAAAAAAATATATGTTCTAAAATTATTTTTAAACATACAGGATGGTCCAGAAAAGTAGGACAATAAAAAAAAACATTTTTTAAAATGGAACACCCTATATATTTTAGCATTTTCTGTTTCCTTACAAAATTATCCATATGACGCCATATTTAGTTTTTTAATTTTTTGCAACGTTGCCAAGCAAAATGCTTAATTCTTAAAATTTTGGAAAAAACATGATAGTAAAAAATTACCTGTATTTCTTAATAAGAGTATCGAAAATAGAAAATTTCTGGTAAGCTCTTAAGTTTAGGGATAGAAAAACTGTCTTAAATCTTTAAGTACCGAAAATTTTGTACAGGGTGTTTTCTGTTGACATCCAAATATATAAAATTTTAAAATACAATAACTCTGTTTTTTTTAAATGAAACAAACACCCTATATTTATTAGGCTCGTCTGATAGATATTGTTAGTATCTTTTATTATTGTTAAGTCATACCTACACCTAAATTTACTAGTATTGGCAATATTTCGATTTTTATTTAAATTTTCGTAAAAAAACTATTGTTTTTATTTTTCTAGTAAGCCATGACCAGCAAAGTCAAAACAAATGTAATTGAATATAATGTCATATTATAATAAATTGATAACCATAGTTAGTTACGTATTTATTTAATTAAATAAAATTTATTTTTTATTACGCAACTTGATATTGAAAATAAGTTCACAAATATTATAAATATAAATATACTAATTATAAATATGACATTATATTCAATTACATTTGTTTTTACTTTGCTGGTCATGGCCTACTAGAAAAATAAAAACTATAGTTTTTTTCACCAAAATATAAATAAAAATCGAAATATTGCCAAAACTAGTAAATTTAGGTATAGGTATGACTTAACAATAATAAAAGATACTTACAATATCTATCAGACGAGCCTAATAAATATAGGGTGTTTCATTTCAAAAAACAGAGTTATTGTATTTTAAAATTTTGTATATTTGGATGTCACCAGAAAACACCCTGTACAAAATTTTAGGTACTTAAAGCTTTAAGACAGTTTTTCTATCCCTAAACTTAAAAGCTTACAAGAAATTTTCGCTTTTCGATACTCTTATTGAGAAATACAGGTAATTTTTTACAATCATGTTTTTCCTAAAATTTTAAGAATTTTGCATTTTATTTGGCAACGTTGCAAAAAATTAAAAAACTTAATATGGCATCATAAGGATAATTTTATAAAAAAATAAAAAATGCTAAAATATATAGGGTGTTCCATTTAAAAAAATTTATATTTTTATTGTCCTACTTTTTTGAACCATCCTGTATGTTTAAAAATAATTTTAGAACATAAATTTTTCTATACCTCACAACCTTTATAGATACTTTTTTTTGATATCTTTAATAGTAGAGATGGTATATTACTTTGTCAGACAAATGGGCCACCCTGTATATATAGAAGGCCAGTGATAATCTTTCAAATGATTGTGGTTGTACTGTAATTGTCCATTTTGGACAAATAAATTTAAAAGTCAGTCCGCTTATGTTACAAGATGGCAAAAGAAAGATTCTATAAAATTTTACTGCCTCAAATGAACTAGGTTTTAAAAAAGGTGAAACAAAAAGATACCGTGAATTTAATCAAATAGGTATGGATGCAATTTACTGAGTTTTGCCTTGCAAATTTGAGAATACGAGAATCGAAGAGGATTTGTCCAACATTTTAAAAGACTGGACTTATGATATGCGAAAAACTGATGAAAGCAATTGTAAAGAAGGTGTCGCCAAGCTTTTATGAAATAAAGCGTTTAAAATGCTCCAGAAACTATATCTGGAAAAACATAATCACCGCATAGATCCATTGCAAGACATGATCTTTCAACGCTCACGCTTTGCTCGAAAGCCAGAAAAAGGGTTGCAGCCGGTACCTGGTGTACGCAAGGAGTCCTCGACAGCTTTGATAAGACAAGAGATCGAAAAAATGATTTCTAGTTTAGATGAAAATACCTCAGTCGGCTACAATGAAAAGTTTTCATCATAGCTGCCTCTAAACTAGCATGATGGGGAAATGAAGTGGTATCTTTGGTATTGGAGTATTTTAAGGAGGAAAAATATAATGCAGAGTCGAATGCTCGTCGTCTGGAACTTAATCCGATAATTTCTAAAACGGCGCGTCGCAAGCAGAAATAAGTTGAACATGTGAAGCTTGAATAAAATCTTGCGAATACTAATTTATGTCCAATATGCTTTATTTTTTAAGCTAATAGCTATCTACAAGAGGCAAAAATATTAAAACAAACTCTTCTCTTTGACAGTAAATTTCCATGGTTTAAAAATTGACCAGTAGGTATAAACATCATTAGAAAATGTACAGAAATGGGAGCAATGAACATCGACCTAGATACTAAGAATTAAAAAAAACGAATCGCTCTCATAGAGCTTCAACAGTAAGTACTCTTAGCAATCCAGGAGCTAATTTCCAGGAGGTTATTAAACTACCAGGGCATAGTTTCTTAAATTTTATAACACCCAATTTCTAGCTCAGCTAGATCTTCATAATATGAAGATATTGTTAAAAATAACAGCCGAGAATATGCCATCTACTCTTAGGCCCGGTTGTACAATTACGACGTAAGCATAGTGTTCAGCGTTGAAAGAAGCTCAAACTTCACTTTGACAACACATTTACATTCTTGTTGGTTGTCAAAATAAAGTTTGAGCTTGGTTCAACGTTAAACTAAGCTTAAGCCAAATTATACAACCGGATCTTAATATTGAAGCTCAAATTCAAGTAACAATAAGAAGTCATTCATGGTCCACCTCTAAATTGTCACTAAAATAATTATTATACTGTTTTATTTCGTTGTATCATTTTTGGAATACAACTCGATGTTTTGGGATTACCGGATTATTGTGGCATTACATTCAAAAGTCCACTTACCCGAGAGACATTAGCCAAAATCACGACGTTTCGTAAAACGTATCTTCCTCTTCAACTAAACAACCTTGCACGAATGAAAACTATGTTTCAAAAATTACGTATTCAAGAATTATCGGTTCACTAGAGAACTTTTAAAAAGTACTCTTTTTTAGTTGACGTGTTTGGAATATCAAACCCTTCGACTGAGCATTATAAATATAAATAAATATTAATTAAACATATTAAAATTTAAAAACAATTTTTATAATATAATATAATTAATTATTTTTAGATATACATGGTGATTCCTAAGTTGATACTTCTTTTTTAGCTGTGTATAGAAAGCATTAAATTAAACAATATTTTCGAATACTTTTTTTCAAAAAACTCAAAATTAAAGTACTTACATTCATTTATTACACTACGAATCAAATACGGTTCTGCCTAACTTGCCCGTTGAATAACATTAAGAAACCTTCTGGGTGTAGGGTGAGCCTACAAGGGAAAGCGTTCTGCGTATAATCTCGAAGAAACATCCGAACTTTTACGACACTCACAGTAAATTAGCACCATATCTATTAGTTCAGTGTTTTCAAATTTTACCATTTTCTAGTATCATTAATTTAAAATTAACTTGCTTCAGAAAAACACACTTTAGCGGATTCCTCAACACCACCCGTAAATTGAATGACTAATAAGAGATAAAAAATAACAACAGAAACTATATCGGGCTATGTTTTGATGCCCAGGCCCGCACTTAGATTTTTTACTTCTCTATCTCGCCTATTTTTCAGTTTTTTGAAAAAAGGTATTTGAAAAAGTTGTTTACTTTAATACCTTCTATACACAGCTAAAAAATAAATGTCAACTTAGGAATCACCCTATATACACAGCTAAAAAAGAAGTATCAACTTAGGAATCGCCCTGTAGATAGTCTACGAAGAATATTTTGTACTAAACAGAAACTGGCCATTTGGTTTAAATCAGTGCCATTTACGTAATACACCCAGACATTAAAAATAAAATACCTTTTTTTGTTTTTAAAAAGTTCCTTGGTTTTAGGTAAGGGAACTTCTAATGAATAAGAAATCATCCTAAAGCATACAACGAAAATACATAATAAAAAGGTAGGTTAGATAATTAGTTTACGTAAGTATATAATATTAAATTTAAAAAATTTAAAATGTTTTAGTGTAATTCTATTAAATTTAGCTGCAAAAAATATTGTGGATGAGTCTCAACTTACTAAGAAATGTAAGTTATTATTAGTTTCTTAAACTATCTAGTGATTTTATTAGTAAATGTTAACATATTGGTTAGAGCACTTGTCTGAACTATAGGTACTTGTTAAATAATAAAGCAGATACTTGAAGGTTGGAGACAATGATGTTTCGTGAATGAAAGAAGAGTTTTGGACTTGTATTGCCTTTATTTGTTTTAGATCACAACCTTTTAAGTCTTCTTCAGGTGAATACTTATTCACGTATTCACCTAAAGACGACTAGACATACTTACCACTTGAAACGTTGTGATTTAAAACAAATAAAGGCAAGGCAAGTCTAAAACTCTTCTATTATTCAATATAGAAGATATTTCTTAACATACTGTCGTGGTTTCATTATAAATTACAGTTTAAAATCCTATAAACTAAGGGTTAAAGTTTTAATAACTCGTAAATACAATTTAAAATATTGTATCAATTCTTTAGTATCAGCATGTGTACTGATTCCTTTACAATTTTATTGTTTAAAATAGAATATAATTTTTTTAGTAGTCCTATAAATTCAAAATATTTCATTTGATGTAACATGTTACAAAGATTACTTTAATTGAAATAAATCTAGGGTGACATGATAACAAACATGTAGATAAAGGCAAATTAACAAATTTAATTTTAATGGATTATTCTACAGCATTTAATACCTTATATCGTGACATTCTAAATGCATCTGAGCTTTTGCAAATTACCAACAGAGAAGATAGCAGATAGGTAGTATCTGTTATTGTTAACAACTAGAAAAACTTAAATGTGTCCAATGGTGACCCCCTGGGTTCAATCTTAGGACCAAGGTTATTTATATTTGAAGGGTAAGGGGAAAAACCGACTATGTCCATTTTATAGGAATTTTAAAGTAATCAACTAGTTATGTTGGCAATTCTAAGTCTCAAACACATGCTAAATTGTAAGCCAATAAAACAGACGATGTCCGAATAATAAGACTTTTTATTATACCCATACTGGTTAACAACTGACGTTGTTCGCGCGCTACTGGGAAAAAACCGACGTAGTCCAAATTTTTACACTTATTAACCTTGAGTTAAAATTATTTTGTAAGAAGTTAATTATACAGTAATACATTACGTTAAAAATACTGTCGTGCAGTTTTATTTAATTCTAAGACTGTAACAAGAGATTATTAATATAAACTCAGTTTACTCTTTAAGTCAGTTTTGTGACATCGTCGGGTTTTTCTCCTTACCCTTCATTTTACGCTTCACGTTCTCCTTTATCTTTTTTATCGTGTTTATGTTGATGATACTGAGATGCATTTATCTTTTATCTAGATTACGCTACGCAAGCGATAGACGCCCTAAACTTTGATTTGGAAAATGTTATTGATTTTAGTAATAAACATTGTTTAAAACTATATTTTGATGAAATAATCGCCGTAGTTTTGGAGGTAAGGTGGAGAGACAACTGTTTATTGAGCAATATAGCCAACAAATTATTATACAAGGTCATAGTAGTAGTTCAGTAGTAAAAAATCTAGGTCTTTATATTGATAATGAATTAAGGTTAACAACTCATATAAACAAATGCATCCAGAAAGCTTATTGTAATTTAAAAACAATGTCCCACTTTAATTAGAGTATAAATCAATCATGAAAAGTACAATGACGTTGGTGACTACGGAGATATTGTTGCAATGATTGATGGCGTCACTCTCAAAATCTGCTTGACGTCATCAACAACCAGTAAAGGAATATTAGTTAGACGTGACATACACACAGTATATCTCTCCACTGTCGCCTACGTCATTGTATTTTACATAATTGATTTTGACTCTACTGCGATGGCGTTTATGAGCCATGTTCGACTGATTTTGATTTGGGACGTATCCAAAAAAATTCAAAATTCTTGTCTTCGACTTATTTTTGGCATTAAATGGAATTATTTGTCCATGAGTGAAATTATCAGTAATAATTTTATTTCTCCTATAATCAATGTAACTACATCCACAGAGGAAGACTTAAGGTGTCATTTCTTTCTATTTGACTTACCACTCCATCTTCACTCCAATTATAGATTATTTCTTAAAATTAAATGTTTTTAAACTCATGTATATATTTAAAAAAATCAGTAAATATTCATAATATATTGCATTTCATTAAATTTCAATGTAAATAATAAAATATGCACATTTAAATGTATACAGAGAAAAGACATAAATCATCGAAGCAAAACACTGGTCAGAAGAATCGTATTTCATTTCCGGGTGTATTTACATTTTCTGGGTAGATATAAATATTTACAAACCATATATTTCCCTTTATATTAGAATCCTTTCATGGATAAAATAGTGAATATACATTATACACGTAAAATCTATACGAGTGGGGATTTTAAATGAAACGCTGCTTGTAGCGGCTCTGGAAAGATTTCTCTAAAATCCAAAAATTCGTCCTCAAAATTTTTTTATGAACCTCGCTTTTGTCATGTAAACAAAAATTGAGACTCCTAGGAGAGGGCGCAGTCATAGCCAACTTTTTTCAAATCAGTTGTGGCACCTTTTTGAAAAGCTTATCGAAAGAGAAATTTGTCCATATATTTTTTTTACATAATATGTCGAACTATGTGTCTAAAATTTAATAAAAACTAATTTAAGGAACAATTACATTAGCAATAACTTTAAAACTATTTTGTCACTTTTTTAGCATAGTAATTGTTGAGAATATGCCCCATAAATTTGTTAGCATACACCAAATCGATGGTAGAACTCTTCCATTACTCTTTCCAAAACGTCTGACTTAATTAAACCTCTTTCAGTTTTCTAAGGTTGGTGACAAATATCCTTCTTTTTGAATCGCTTCATAAATAAAAATCAAAGGGTGTAATATCCGGAGATTTGGGGCCACTCTATAAATCCTCGCAGTCCTGTTTTAATAGCAGAATTTCATAATGTTCTTTATATTATTAAACTAAACTGCTGGACAGTTGCTTTCGAGCAAGAAAAATTTCGCCTAAATTTAACAGTTAATATCTTCTGAACCCAATATGATATCGACGTACAGTTTTGAATGGTTGATAGATACATCCCTTGGGAAACAATTGTTAATGTTGGATTTTCTTTAACTATCAGAAAGTTTTATATACAGGGTGTTAAAGAAGACGATGATTTTTGCTCAAATTTTAATGGCGTGTAACTTTCATAATAATATTTTTAAATTTTATCACTCTACGTCAATTGAATTACTGATTCATAACAAAGAAAGTAATTTGTCAAATTTTTGATACTGCCATATTTTAAGTAATACCGATTTTTTGGAAAACCTTGCTTTATTTTAACTTATTGGTAGCTAGATCTCACTGTGCATTGTATCGTGCAAACTTTGCGAGTAATTATTGTACCTTATAAAAAGCATGATTATGTTCAGTAACAATAGTTGTACCTAAATGTTATGATGTACAGTGGCGTACTTATAAACACCTATAGGTCTATGGTTTATGAGTATGAGTATGAGTGTATTTTTCACGATTGTTTTATATTAGAAAGTATTCGCGCCTAGATTAGGTCAATTTTTTCTTATTTTTTAGTTTTTTATATCGCACTACAGGTATAGTATAGTGTGTTTACAAAATTTTAACAAAGATACATATATTTTAATATCATTTTTGGAAAAAAATTATTTATGAATTTGTAACACTATACTCATAAACCATAGACATATAGGTGTTTATAAGTACGCCACTGTACATCCTAACATTTAGGTACAACTATTGTTACTGAACATAATCAAGTTTTTCATAAGGTATTAGAATCACTCGCAAAGTTTGCACGATATAACGCACGGTGAGATCTAGCTAGAACTAAGTTGAAATAAAGCAAGGTTTTTCAAAAAAATCGGTATTTCGTAAAATATAGCAGATATTAAAAATTTGAGAAATTACTTTCTTTGCTATGAACCAGTGGTTCAATTGACGTAGAGTGATAAAATTTAAAAATATTATTGTGAAAGTTACACGACATTAAAATTGGAGCAAAAGTTATCGTCTTCTTTAACACCCGGTATATACATTTTTTTGACCGTTAAAGAATATTCAATATTGACAACTCTTTTCCAAGAGATGAATCTATCAACCATTCAAAACCGTAGGTCGATATCATATCTGGTTCAGAAAATATTAACTGTTAAATTTAGGCGAAATTTTTCTTGCTCGAAGCAATTGTACAAAAGTTTATTATATTTTTTAAAAGTTTTATATTTTTCTGCATGATTTTTAAATTATTTTGATTTCCAGTATTCATGTTGTGGTTAATTCTAAATGAAATATTTTCATATACATTTTTTAGTAGATATTGTGTTATGAATAAAACAATTTAGGTAAATTTCGCATCTAAATTCATGTCTATCGGATTTAGTAACATCTTCATATTTTTTAAAGTTAATCAAAAAACTTTAGCATACAGGATGCGAGTATATAGAATTCGTATGCGTACAAGGGGATCTCGGAAACGATAAAAGACACCAATATGGTTAAATTGAGGCAAAGTTGTCTCTTTTGGGGTTTAATAACTTGATTAAAAAGACTGTAAATATTCCCATTACCTTCGGAGATTTCCGAAAAAGAAAACAAATTCAGTTTTGGGTTTTTATTTTTGACGACTTTTAACTTTGGGGAAAAACATAAAATTGACATAAAACACTTATTGATAGCTTTAAAGTTCTACATACTATCCTTATTAGTTTTTAATTGCGACGCTTCGTTCTTTGGGTGCCACCATCAGGTCAGTTTTTTAAATACGGACCTGTAAGTTTAAAAATGGTTTTAGAAACTTCTAAGCTTTAGAAATTTAAAACAATTTAGAGGTTTTTTAAGTTTTAACGTTTAATTATCAAATAACACATTATCAGTATTTATAATTCTTTTTTCTGTAATATTACGGTCCTGGCCATTATTTTTAATACCAAAATTACATTACAAGAAGCTCTTGTTTAGGCCATTTATTATTTCAATAAAGTTCAAGTCAGATATCAGATTTACCCTAACAATAAGAGTTTTTAAGGCATGGGAATAAATTCTATTCTTAATTAATATTTTTTAAAATTTTATTAGTATAAAATTAATATATAATGTCGATAATCCTCGAAATATCGTAAAATAGAAAAAGTTACTTTCCTCTTGAGTGAAAAAAAAGAGACCTGATACTTGATATTTTTTAAGAAATAAGACCCAGATTCTCAGCCTAAAATATTTCTCTATTTGTTTATTTTTGTTACATGATTCGCCTGGAACTGGCTTCATCAGATCTAATAAACAGCACAAAAAAAAATTAAAATTGTTTTTAAAACAATATACTTTTTCTTTACATAAGCACGGTAACATAACTAGACTAATACTTCAGTTACCTTTTTTACCGAGCATTAATTTTTTTCTATTTTCCAGTATTTCCAGGTATACGACAAAAAGCATAGGAATTAAGCGTATATACCTATATAATAATAAAATAAATAAAAACACTAATGAAAAATAGAATAAATTTCCATGTCTTCTTAGAGGATTGTTACATTAAATCTTATTAAAATAATAAACGGCCCAAACACCATAGCTCCCTGTATTGTAATTTTAATATTTAAGGAATCCCAAAAATAATTTCCAGGGGCCGTAATAAACTGCTGGACAATTGCTTTCGAGCAAGAAAAATTTACCCTAAATTTAACAGTTAATATTTTCTGAACCAGATATGATATCGACCTACGGTTTTCAAAGGTTGATAGATTCATCCCTTGGGAAAACATTTTCAATGTTGGATTTTCTTTAACTGTCAGAAAATTTTATATACAGGGTGTTAAAAAAGATTTTATCATTCTACGTCAATTGACTTACTGGTTCATAGCAAAGAAAGTAATTTTTGAAATCTGCTATATTTTAAGAAATACCGATTTTTTTGGAAAACCTTGCTTTATTTCAACTTATTGGTAGCTAGATCTCACTGTGCGTTGTATCATGCAAACTTTGCAAGTGATTACTATACCTTATGAAAAGCTTGATTATGTTCAGTGACAGTGTTGTACCTAAATGTTATGATGTACAGTGGCGTACTTATAAACACCTATATGTCTATGGTTTACGAATATCTCACAATTTTTCACGATTGTTTTATATTGGAAAGTACTCGCCCCTAGATAAAGTAAATTTTTTTTATTTTTTAGTTTTTCATATCTCACTACAGGCATATTATGCAGTGTTTACAAAATTTTAACAAAGATAATTTTTTTAATTTAATATTTTTAGAAAAAATGTCTTTATTAATTTCTAACTTTCTAACACTATTTCTAATATTAAACTTACATTGAAAGGGATCCTTAAAACTAAGTAACGCTAGTTTGATTTTGATGGGACTAATACCTTGTAGGTTCTCCTTGGATGGCCGGGCTTTGGTTTGACGGTAGCTAGTGATATTATCTAGTATCTTTGAATGTAAGTTTAATTTTAGAAAGTTAGAAATTAATAAATACATTTTTTCCAAGAATATTGAATTAAGAAAATTATCTTTGTTAAAATTTTGTAAACACTGTATAATATACCTGTAGTGCGATATGAAAAACTAAAAAACTAGAAAAAATGTACAAAATATCAAATATCAGGTCTCTTTGAGTAAAAATGGACGAATTCTTCGAAGTTTATATGTACTCCACGGTACATCATAACATTTAGGTACAACTATTGTTACTGAACATAATCAAGCTTTTTATAAGGTACAATAATTACTCGCAAAGTTTGCATGATACAATGCACAGTGAGATCTAGCTACCAATAAGTTGAAATAAAGCAGGGTGTTCCAAAAAAAATCAGTATTTCTTAAAATATAGCAGATATCAAAAATTTGACAAATTACTTTCTTGGCTATGGACCAGTGATTCAATTGACGTAGAGTGATAAAATTTAAAAATATTATTGTGAAAGTTACACGCCATTAAAATTGGAGCAAAAATCATCGTCTTCTTTAACACCCTGTATATAAAATTTTCAGACAGTTAAAGAAAATCCAACATTGACAGTCGTTTCCCAAGGGATGAATCCATCAACCATTTAAAATCGTAGGTCGATATCATATCTGGTTCAGAAAATTATCTGCTAAATTTAGGCGAAATTTTTCTTGCTCGACAGCAATTGTTCAGCAGTTTAGTAAAGATTAATTGATGACAAAAAGTAAAATTTTTAAAACCTGTAAAATGTATTAAATTTCTAAAATATTTAAAACTGTACTTTAAAACGACTTTCTGAAAACTAATAACGCCACCTTCACAAAAACTGCCTAAAAAAAAGTGTTTTTGTTTTTCCCAAGTCAAAAATTAAAAACCAAAAATAAAATTTTCGAGTTTTTTCAGATAAATCCGAACATTTTCGGAATTAAGATTTTCTATCGCCACATTTTTAAGCCCCAAAATACGCAACTTTGCCTCAATTTAATCATCTTCGTATTTCTTACCATTTTCGAGATCCTCTTGTACGCACACTAATTTGTAGCACCCTGTATAGGGTGGATATGTTATATCTCTAGGAAACTGCATTAGAACCACTTCTTCGTATCCTACGGAGTTGAAATTTTACATGTTGATTCAGTTTCGATGACAAGGTATTTTTATGATAAATATGATCTGATTCTACACCCAGGATATACAGGGTAGCCGATTAAGTGTGCAGCAAACGAAAATTTTTATTATTATTGCATGTCAGAATAATCAGTTGAGGTATTTGATAAAATCGATTTAAACCAAGGTCCAGTTCAAATATAATCATTTTAAACACGAATTTGTATAGATATGCACCAGAGCTGTGAGTAACTTAAGGAACTAGATACTTTTTAGTAACTAGTTACTTAAAGTAACTAGATACTTAGTAACTTAGTTTTTTTTGAATCATGCCAAAAGTAACTTGTATCTAGTTACTTTTTAGGAGTAACTAAGTTACTTTTTAAGTGTATAGTTACTCCTAAAAAGTAACTAGATACAAGTTACTTTTCAAAAGTAACAAATAATGCACACCATCAGATGATGACCAAGGGACGATCGGCGGCCGTTAATCAGATTTTCACGAAGGGACGAGCGGCAAGTCGCGAGCGTTAAACAGCAAACTGGTTGGAACGCGAAATTTCTTGGAAAGCATTTTAAAATACTTGTTCGTTGTTCGAATTAACACTTCTTAGTTTAGTTTTCTGATGGTAATAGTGGTAGTGTGTACAGAAAAATGAGTTATCACTACCTGGTAAATTTATGGTATCTAGTTCAAAAGCATCTTAGTAACTTTTAGAGTTTCGTAGTTACAATTAAAATAACTAGTTAGTCAAAAATATCTTAGTTACTTTTAGTAACTAGTTACAATCAAAGTAACTAGTTACTTAAAAAGTATCTTAGTTACTTTAAAATTATCGTAGTTACAATCAATGTAACTAGTTACTGTAAAAGTATCTTAGTTACTATAACTAGTTACTTTTACTTAGTAACTAAGAACTAAGTTACTTTTAGGTAAAAGTAACTATTCCTTATAAGTATCTAGATACATTTAGGCAAAAGTATCGAAAAAGTAACTAGTTACTTTTACTAAGTAACTAATAACTAAGTTACTTTTAGGTAAAAGTAACTATTCCTTATAAGTATCTAGATACATTTGGGCAAAAGTATCGAACAAGTAACTAGTTACTTTTCTGAAGTAACTTTCACAGCTCTGATATGCACCCTGTATAGATATTACTATTATACTTTTTACTATTGTGCGGTAGCACCTTGTATAGTAATAATTTTTTTCTTAGCAGAAAACAAATCTGTCAAGAAAATTGTAAAATCATCAACAGAGAATAATTTAAACATTTTCCTAGATTTTAATTAATAATAAATCTAAAAATATATTAATTTATTACAAAAATATTACTCACAATCACTAAACATGAACCTTGCAATGATATAAAAAGATATACCTATGGATATGTGTTACTAAATGACATAAGTTTAGAATTTCAAATATTTTTCAATTGTATTAAGGCTTAAGTCCCTAAAACTATTTAAAATTTCAGATCCATATTTAAAAAAATTTACTTGATGTTGGTATCCCAAGAACAAAACGTCGCATTTGGAATTTAATAACGCCTTTTTATGAAACATAACGACTACTAAAATGTGTTTTTTGTTTTTCACCCAAGTTAACAATTAAGGCTTACTGGGAGAAATTAACATATAAAAATGCAACATGTGCGTACCGTACAAACGCCATGATCAAAATTAGTCAAGAATTTAGTCCATACAGGCGATGAAAACTTTATTTTTCCATTTGAAATATTTCAAAGAGGGTTATTCCAATAATTACCCCCCCCCCCCCCTCTCTCTGCGTATGAGCCTGCTTCTAAGTAGCATCGTGCTCATTACATAAATTACTGTATTCACCTAAGGATGACTGGAGATAAGTATCCATAACCAGTTGAAACATTTGTGATTTAAAACGACTGCCGTTCAATAAACTACCGTTTGTTTAGAAAAATCTTTTAAAATATGTTATACTTACAATGTACCATCGCGCCGATAAAAAACTGGGACAGGAAATTTTTCTATTTTCTCCTAGACTATTAAGAATAATTTTACATCAAGCCTGGTACCAGTAAAATGTCATGAAAATTTGCATGTCAATAAAGATTGTCACTTTATGATTGACTCGTCAAACATACAATCATATATTATTTGTAAATATGCCACAATTAACCCCCCAGCAAAAGGCAATTATTTATAGTCGGTTGCGAGATAGTGTTGCTATTAGGGATATTGCAGATGAACTGGGAGTAAGCAAGAATACCGTGCTATTGGCAAAACAAAAAATAGCAAGACATGGGACTATTATTAGGAATGCAGGTTCTGGTCCCCCTAAAATTTCTACTGATGATCATGATAGAAGACTGGTTAATTATCTAAGGGATCATCCCTTCGAAACTGCAATCAAGGCAAAAGAAGAGACGAATTTTCCAGGTTCTGCAAATACCGCTAGAGACAGGGTTCGAAATTCCGATATACGAAGCCGTTGTGCTGCCAATAAAAATTTTTTAACGGAAATAAATAAACAGGGCAGGTTAGAATTTGCACATGAATATATTAATCAAATAAATTTATGGGAAACAGTTATATTTTCTGACGAGAAAACTTTTCAGTCATGCAATAATGGGAGAATTCGGGTGTATAGGCCTTCCGGCATGCGGTATGATGAGAGATACACCCACAAAACCAACCAAAGTGGGCGTTTCTCCATAAATGTTTGGGGCTGGAGAGGACCAGGACTTTGCCAAATCGTCGAAGGAAGACTAACTGCAGCAGTATACGTTAATATACTAAACGAAGTGATGATACCATCGGTAAACGCTGTATACGGTCAAAATTACACATTTCAGCATGATAATGCTCCAATACACACAGCGCGCTTTGTACAAAATTTTCTCCAAGAAAATAACATAGCAGTTCTTCCCTGGGCTTCGAAGAGTCCCGATTTGAACCCGATAGAAAACATTTGGGGTGCCATGGTCAAATCTATGTATAAACATGATTTTCAACCTAGAAACAGGGATGAATTACGTCATAGGATAAATCAAGCTAGGGATGAAATAACTGTCGAATTATGTAGAAACTTAGTTTTAAGTATGCCACAAAGGCTCCAAAAAGTAATAAACAGAAATGGTTCTATGACCAAATATTAATTTTGTGTTGTTTTGACAAACTTTGTGTTCGCAATTTTTTTCTTTTTATTAAATGTATTTTATTACCTGTATTAGCTTTATTTATTATTTTGTGGTAATGGTAAATATAATAATTTATAAAATATTTGACTTTAAAAAAATCTAATAAATTTACTTTATCCATATTATATGATGTCTCTCAAATTTAACCACCCCGTATCGAAAAATACAAAACATTCCATTATGTAACCTAGGTTACTTTTTAAATTTTGAATGTTTTTCCTTTTTAGCTCTAGACACCTTTTATAGTCTAGGGGATATGTATTTCTTACATTGTTTTTGTAAATCTCTTGTCCCAGTTTTTTATCGGCACAATAGATGCATAATAAAATTTAAAAAAATTAACTTGATTAAAATTTTACCCCACTGAGCAAATTTGTTTTTCATTTTAAGTTAGAAAGTTAACCAATAAGAAATCAAGCGCTTAAAAGAAATATGATGCTAAATTTATCAAGAAAACGTTTCAAAGTTTAACTAAAACTATTTTTAATAAATTTAAATAAAATTCCTAAGTTTTAAACTATGCTACTAAAAATGAAAAATTATATACAGTGTGTTGGCTTAAGTTATCTACATAGTATAGGTAACTTTTTTGTTATTAATTTAACGAATAAAGTTGATCTTTATTAAAAGTTTAGCTTCTTGAGAAAATAAATTTATATTAAAAAGTTAGGTGGCATGTACAGAGTGGTCAGAAAAAAAATGAAAATTAACTTAAGACAGAAGTCTTACAAGTCCAAGCTTAGATATAATTTTTATAATTAAATAAAACAAGTGAGTGCAATATTCGCCTTTCATCCATTCTAAGCCATCCAATCTCACGAAGTTTAGCAGAAACACCTCTCTCTCTTCCCCTTATGCCTCCAATCATACGAACACAACAATTTTGGATGAGCTGAATTCGATATGTTTCGGCAGCTGTTAGACAAGGCCCATAGACTGAATCAGCAAAATTAAAATGTGACAGCACAATAGAATCGCAAAGTTTTTTTCTAAGACTCTCATTTAATATACTTTTTTGCCCGTAAATTAATTTAAGGTTAGCAAATGCTTTTTTAATGCAGATGTTGACATGTTCGGTGAATCTCAGTTCTGTGTCAATCACAAGTCCCAAATTCTTTGCTTTATTAACAAGTTCTAGTGTTACATCATTAATCTTGACAGAAATATTACCGGAATAAAGGTTTCGTGTTTGAGGTTTTCCAAACAGAAGAACCTGAGACTTGCTGGGGTTGATACTGAGACAGTGAGCCTCCGAGGCTTTTAGAACAGCATTTAAATCGGCATTAATCTTATCATTACTAGTCATAATTTCATTGAATTTAAACGAAAGATAAATTTGAGTATCGTCGGCATAATAATAGGCATTACAGTGTTTTATATAGGTTATCAACTGCGACGTGTACAGAGAAAAGAGTAACGGTCCCAGGATTGAACCTTGAGGGACACCATAATGCACTTCCCTTGACTTTGACAATTTTTCATTTATTTTCACACTCTGACTTCTATTACTCAGATATTCCTTAAGAAGCATGCACGAATTTTCCCGAAAACCAAGTTATCCCAGAATAGACAATAAAAGCGCATGATTTAGTTTATCGAAAGCCTTTGAGTAATCTAAAAGAACTAGTATGGTTAGCTCCCCGCGTTCCGTGGCCTCGAAAATATCGTCTGTAACCTTTAATAAAGCTGTGCCACAACTAAAATTCTTCCGAAAGCCAGATTGCACCGTCGGCCAAAATTTTTTTATTTTCCGACCTTCCAGTTTATATCATTTGAAGCTTTTCATTTCCTCAGAAAGCAGAACTTTTAAGAAAAACTAATGTTTTGTAATAAAATTAAAAATTAAAAAAAAAAATCATAAGCGGACACATACAGCTATTGTAATTAAACCTTGTATACGTGGGTTCCTTGCAAGTACCTATTAAGCTATGTCTTAAATATTATTAAAATATGCAATAATATAGTTTTTGCCAACCAACAATATTCTGCTAATTGAATTTTCAGACGCCAATTACTTGGTCTTCGGTAACTCCAGAAATATGATTTTTGGCACTTTAGAAAGAAAGACATTTGACGTTGAATATGATACAGAGCAGTAGTGAATCTAGGGGGGAACTATACGGGATCTCATCATTTCCCCAGATTTTTAGTGCGCCGTAATTAGCCAACACGTCACGTTGTGAATTGTGTTTTGGATAGTAAACATACCACAATTATTGACGTGTCTTCGACTTCATCGTGCGAGAGTACTCAAAAAATCTATTCTGCTCAATTGTTTGTGCAAATTTCGTGACAAAAAAATCGATATCGAATTAGAAACACTTCTTCTTATATTACATTGTTGATTCAGTTTCAATGATAATGCATTTTTATAAAAGCATGACCTGATTCTGCACCAATAATATATAGGGTGGTCGAAGTTTAGGTTATACCGGGTCCGCCAACGTGGTGGGGATGGAAGATTAAATCATTATCGAGGAGCTTATCAAAAATACTAAACCAGCATAAGGTATCGACTTAAAAGCGGCATATTTTAAAAATATTTTACATTATACAGGATGGCTCAAAAAAGTGTGGCGGACTAAACTTGCATTTTTTTAAATAGAACACCCTATATTATTTTCTAATTCCCTATACAATTCCACGTATATTTTGTATAAAATGTCATATGTCTAAATTCAATTGTTTTTGAGTAATTGACGTTTAAAATATGGCATTTTTTTACTTTGACAGGCTGCAACATTGGAACGGTTCATCTTAGAGAAAAATCGTTTTCACCTCCCTATCTAAGTTTTTCATTCTCTATCCAAGGAAACCAACCTTCGATTTACTATGTTAAACCGTTAAAACCGTTTTTTTGGTTTAACATGGTAAATTCTGCACTCGTTTCCTTGGATAGAGAATGAAAAACTAAGATAGGGAGGTGAAAACCATTATTCTCTAAGATGAACCGTTCCAATGTTACCACCTGTCAAAGTCAAAAAATGCCATATTTTGAACGTCAATTACTCAAAAACAATTAAATTTAGACATATGATATTTTATACAAAATATACGTGGAATTGTATAGGGAATTAGAAAATGATATAATATATAGGGTGTTCCATTTAAAAAAATGCAAGTTTAGTCCGCCACACTTTTTTGAGCCACCCTGTAGAATGTAAAATATTTTTTTAAATATGCCGCTTTTAAGTCGATACCTTATGCTGGTTTAGTATTTTTGATAAGCTCCTCGATAATGATTTAATCTTCCATCCCCGCCATGTTGGCGGACCCGGTATCTAGCAAGCTGAATTAGAATCACTTCCCCTTATCCTACGGAGTTGAAATTTTACAAGTTGATTCAGTTTCGATGTCAAGTATTAAGTGTGCAATAAATATAACTTTTTTTTATTAGTTGTACAACCAAAGTTTAAATATCGCCAAAGGTTATCGCATGTCCTATAACCAATTCAGGGGTCCTGAGACCCAATTTTATAAAATCGCTTTAAACCGGGGTCCAGTTCAAATCTCTTATGTCAAAATAAAATAGAGAAACACGTCATTAGGATAAGCATGACCTGATTCTACATCCAGGATTGCCTCCAGATGAGGGAACTCCTCAACAGTCAATAGCACAGAAACGAAATTTTGTAAACGAATTTAATTTTGAAACAATGACGCATTAATTGAAATGAACATACTAACGAACATATCCAACAAAAAATAAAACAGAAACACGTAAATTAATATTAAAAAGATATTTTCTCGCGACAAGCTGTTAAAAAGTGGTGGGTTTAATTTAATTCAATTTTTTTTTAGCGCATTCAAATAAGTGCTTTTTTTTAAAGTTTTTTGTATATACAGTGACCGGCAAAAAGTGAGACCTATATCGGAAACTTTTTTATTATTGAAATTGTAAAAATACTTTTTATGCCGATAGCCTCTGCATGATTGGTAACCCAAATATTTGTTTTGACATTAGTCTACTCGTTTGTCTGGAAAATTGAAAAGTATATATTTTGTCGTGAAAATCTGGTATTAGTGTACAAGATATTTAAAAAAGATATTTGAAAAAAGTGTTTAGATTTTAATTTTATGCTGGTGTACAAAGTTTGAAACAAAAATTCAATTCAATTTTAAATTTAAAAAAATATCAAATGTTACTTTCATATTTCCATCAATTTTAATGAAAATGTGTTAAATGAAAAACCAATATTTAAACATTTTACTTAAACATTTTCATTATCTTCAAAAAATGTTATTTGCTAAAATTCAAAATTTAGCTTTTTATCATGTAACTGGGTGCGTCCAGGTCCTGTATCTAGCAACCATATTTAGCAATTATAGATATTTCTGGAACAATATGCTTACGAAAAGCAGTTTTTTCTAATTTTGAACAAGTTTTAACGTGTTTCGGTTTTTTTTAATTTCAATAATAAAAAAGTTGGGTCCAACTTTTTGCCCGTCACTGTATATTAATTTGTTCAATTTTTTTTAAGATTACCATAACTTCTTGCGAGGCCAGTAAAAAAAGAATAATGTTTATAGCAAGCAACCTTATTTTGGCCTAAATTTTTAAATAAAGCATAAATACAAACAAGTGCCATGAATAAAGGAAATATTGATCATTGGCAATTTATTACTGATATTTCTGATACTTCTCCTGTTTTTTTGCAGAAACATTTTCCGGTTCCATTAGGAATTTATATCTTTATTTATATCGTTAGCTTTTATTTGGAAAAAGATCCGTCCTTTATTTATTTCTTCTTGAATAAATATTTAATTTCTTATTTGAACTTAAAATCACAAGGGTTAAGGTTTTGAAGGAGCATTTTTTGCGATAGAAAGTTTATAATAATATAGTTTTTACTATGTGTTTTTAAAATCACTAAATAAAAGAATTTTTTTTTAAATATATAAAAGTAATTTTTAATTAATTATTATTAAAATTATTCAAAAATCTAAATTAACTAGAAAGAAAGTTTTTTAGCCGCAGGCGGACAAAGTATAGCATCTATCTTTTGCATTAAATTACACAGGGACGCCAAAACCAATGTGTTTCCTGGGGAACAAGTAGACAATGACAGGCTATTTCGTTCTTAATAAAGTGAAAAAATGTTGTATTTCAGTGTATTTGTTTATTAATACTGACGCCAAGCGCTTTCGGCCCTATTTATTCAAGGCCATCATCACGGCTTAACCCTAAAAGTAAGTAGAAAATATACAAATTGTAAAATAACAAAAAGGGAGTTCTTAGGTACTGGTCAAAAAAGAGCTTTGGAAGCAATACTTAAAGAGTTTTGGCGGTACATAACTTATGTGTAAAACAATAACCTAAAGTTGTACCAAATGATACCAAACAATAAACACATTGACGTCGTAAACTGTAAACTAAACCTCAATACCTAAATAAGTAATAATTGTAATATAAATATGACATTTTTACAAACAAAAGGATACAAACAAAGGTCTTAAAAATTAAAATAATAGACATAACATTAAAATTCTGACAAGGCCAGGTAATTTACGCAATAGTGAATGCTCACAAATTTAAAAATTTTTAAAAAAATTTACCCAAATTATTTAAAAATAGAAGTAACCGGCAACATTGTATTGCATGTAAGAGATGAATGCATGTTTATAAAGACAGATTTTGTGGACTTTAAACAAAGGCTGGGTATCGGCCATTAGAAATTAAAGAAATTAACCAATATCTTATAAAGTCACAAACTTTCCACTTCGGTTGTTAAAATTTGATTCGGCAAGTATTTAGATTTTTAAGGAATTATCTGTAATAGATTTGGCAAAAAGGGTAAAAAATTTATATGAAAAAATAACACTGGTTAACAAGATTTTTGTCCCAAGCGCAAAAATGTCTGATTTCAATATAATTTTGCATGCTGAAATCAATCATGTTTTCAGAATTTCTCCATCACCCTTAGTTTTTATGTTCCAGTATATGTGATTATTTACCTATAAAATGCACGCATAGGTCTGTACTATAAGAGTCATCTAACAAAAAACTTGTGTCAGGCATTGCTATTTTATTATTTGTGTATTGTAACAATAACTTGTTGTGACTAGAAATAACAAAGTGTGCTCTGTGTGTCACGCGGAACATGTCTTGACTTGTTGAGACCTGCAAGCAGTTCCGAGTCCTACATAAGAATAACATTTATTGTTGTTTTAGTTATCGGCTAGAGCTCGGTGAATGAACATATACGCAGACTTTTTTAACGTTTTGAAGAATGTGCTGTGGTGCATTTTAAGCTATTGTAGTGTAACTCACCTGTAAAAATGCCAAGAAATTGTGTAAACCACCCGAACTCTTTTTGCTACATCTGCGGTGAATTGACATTTAAATCTCAAAAACGGTCTTTCACGCCTCTCGTTAATAAATGCTATGAACAGTATTTCAAGTGTAAAGTCGGCGATCAAGACAAAAGCTGGGCTCCCCATATTTGCTGTGTTACGTGTGTCAGACTTCTTACAGCGTGGGCAAAAGGTAAACGACATATGCCTTTTGCTATTCCCATGATTTGGAGGGAACCATCAGACCATATTACCGATTGCTATTTTTGTCTTACAAATATCAGTGGTATAACTTCTAAATCCAAACATACTGTTAAATATCCTCATATTCCATCTGCACTGAGACCAGTGCCGCACTGTCCGGAATTACCTGTGCCTGACCCCCCACAAAATATGACACCGAGCGACGATGAAACTGCCGATGACGAAGTAAACAACGAAAGTTTTTCAGCCGAAAATATTGATCTGGATCCAACATTTACACCAGATTCGTCTTCTTGTGCGCCGCATCTTCTAAGTCAAGAAGAACTTAATGACCTTGTCCGAAAAAGCAGCATGGTTTCCTTTTAAGGACATTTGCAACGGCGTCTTGGGAAATCGTAAATCCGAAAATTACGTAGAGAATGTTAACAATTTATTGGTCTCATATAAAGCCATGGGTTGCAACATGAGTCTAAAAATACACTTTCTTCATTCACACTTGGACTTTTTTCCGAAAAACCTTGGAGCAGTAAGTGACGAACATGGCGAGCAATTTCACCAGGACATTCTGGACATGGAGAAGAGATACCAAGGCAAATGGAGCCCCGCTATGTTGGCAGACTATTGCTGGACGCTGAAGAGAGATGTTTCTGATGCAAAGTACAGTCGAAAGTCATATATGACCACATTTTCTAAGTAAATATATCACTTTGTACTTTATTTTTTCATAACTTATACCCATATTATAATATATACGTTCACAAAAATTCATTGCTTTGTCACTTTAAAACCCTGCGTGATGGAAAAATTCTAAAAACATATATGAAATATGTTTAAAAAGTACTACCAAGTACACCCACTTCAGCTCGTGGGACAAAAAAAATCTTAAATTTTGTTGACCAGTGTAATCTGATAGTTCTTGTTAAAACTCATCAGAAAGCCATAACCCGTAAGCAGCCCCCAGTACAGCGAGTGTAGTAAAGCGTAAAACGTTTCCTATACTGGTGTTTGTTGTTCCACCGTACTTGGTTTCTTTAGTTCTATGTTTTTATATCGTAAAAATGTCTTGAAAGAATAGTCTCGCTGTACTGGAGGTTGCTTACGGGTTATGGATTTCTGATGAGTTCGAACAAGAATGACACAGCCTGTCATTGTCTAACTGTGCCCCAGGGAACTCATTGGTTTTGGCGTCCTTGCGGTACTTTAATGCAAAAGATAGATGCACCACTTTGTCCGCCTGCCGCTAAAAAACTTTCTTTCTATTTACTTATCCGAATGCTAAACTCTCTACTTTACATCTAAATTAACATTATTTTCTCATCGTTTTTCCAAATGGTACAATTGTAATTTTTGATTTTACGAAAAAAAGGGAACCCGCATAAAAAGTTCTGCATCGTAAGAATAGTAGTTTGTACAATAAGAGTGGATAGAACATCGATGTCGCATAAAAAAGTAAGTTGGGCACGACGCTGTAGGCGTAGTCGTAGTGCTCAAACTTCCGAGCGTAATATGAACAATCCACTCGAGTTGTACAGTACATTTTTTCTACGAGTCAACTTCCGAACTTCATACTAAAATTTAAAAAAAAAAACATATTTAAATCAGGTATTGTAAATCGTCTTTATAGTTGGCCGTTAACTTAATATGAGAAAGATAATAAAAAACAATTGAAAATAAATTCACTTCGTTAGAAAATCCATGGACCAAATTACACTGTAACATATTTGTCGGTTTAATTCATTTCTTATATATACACAAAATTACTTTGAATATATTGATCTTTCTTACCCTCGGCCTTTTGCAGAATAACAGACAAAGAACGATATATTTATTAATAAAAGTGGACAGTTTCTTTTTCTCAACCATGGCCTTTGCCTGGTTGAGTAATAAACCCAAACAAACAATTTTTTTCTGTGCAAAACAAAAGACCCTAAGTCCAAACCTGTTCTACATTCAATAAATATCATTTTCTCCAACCTTCAAACAGACACTAGAAGCCCGGTATGAACCACATATATACATACACTATATTGCAAATACCATAATTCAATGATGACACCATTGTAGGCAGATGATCAGGGTCCGTTGAGTGTGCGAAACTCGGAAATTTGCTTCTTGATGTAAACATCTGACAGGGCCGACTTTCAAAATATTTTTAGAAGCTTTCATTTAAATTCACCCTTTTAGTTCGGGTGTGTACAGTTTATGGTCAAATAAAACTAAGTAACCAATATTTTACATACCTGAAATACCTTATTCCTGGTACTGAACCGCGATTCGTACAAAAAAGGGTTTTTTCTACCCATCTTGAGACACAAGTCGCTAACAATAACAAAATGTCTGGTAAAGTTTTATACCTAAATTCGCACCCAAAACTTAAAAATAATATCCACAATCACACACGGAACATCTGAATGAATATAACGTAAAAAAAGATGGAAACGACTAACAACTTACACACTAATAAAAAAAATATCTAAAGTAAAGTTTTATAAATATTAACACCCAAAACTTCGAAATTATAACCCCACACGAAGGAACGAAATAAAAGATGTCGACAAATAAGAATACAAACAACTGCGAGTCGGTTCTGTTTACGTTCTGTTAGCACCACAGGACCAAACTCAGGTTATTTTGAATCGCACGATGGGTGTCTTCTTGCTTCTGCTTGTATTGGCAATATAGGGTATGTAATATGTGGTATGAACCCGGTAAAGTGATAAGTTTCGTAACTACGAGAAATCTAAGTATTTACCTGAAGACGACTGGAGAAACTTACCAGTTGAAACGTGTGATTTAAAACAAATAAAGACAATGCAAGTCCAAAACTCTACTACATACAAAATACTTTCTTGTGTTTCGGTATATTGTCCCCATCAAAAAAAGAAATTTAATTAAAGAAAATGTATTTTTAGTAATTTAATATAAAAAAAAAGTTCACATTTAACTTTATTACATGATATATAAACTTTTGATAAAAAAAAACATTCAGATAACATCCCGATAGATTAAACTTCTTCAATTTCTTGTTACGAGTTACTAAGGATATTAGAACTAAGATAAAGAGCAATATTTTACCAGCTTAATAATGTTTTTCTCTTGATCGGAAAAGTTTTCATTGTATTTCCGAAACGAAAAGTTGCTATAAGATGATGTATTGCCATATGTTTTTAGCCGTAACTTATTACTGTAATATGGTTTCAGATAAAATCACGGTATAGTGAGTTCTGTATTCTAGTAAAATTAGAGCCCTATTTTTTTCTACTTTCACACGGATCTTTGATGTTTCTTTTACACTAACGTAATTGCAAAAGTGAACTTTTCCGATTAACTGAACGGATATGATTTCATATACATCCTAGTTAGGTTATGAAACTGACCAATCACCGTGGTCAATTACAAAGAAACCAAATTTACATGTTGTAAATTTTACGAGTCGTTTTCTGACACTTGATAGAAGTGAGGTTAAGTACTTCAAAAATATATAAATATTATCACAATAAATTTGTTCATTTTTAATTCAGATCAAAACATTTATCCCATACTTGAAGAAATAGTCCATACTTAAAGTGGAGTGAAAATCCAGAAAAAAAGAAATAAGAACACAAAGTCTTCCTTCACTGTTATATTAAAGAAATATTTATGAATTAAAAAATTCTCTACATGTTTCGAACGCAGAAGCATTCATCTTTAGGAGAATAAATGAAAAAAGAAGAAATTAGTAGATATCACCTTAACGCAGCATCAAAATTTGTAGGTTCAAAGAAAAACGGAACCGTTTTCTTCTTTTTTCATTTATTCTGCTGAAGATGAATGCTTCTGTGTTCGAAACATGTAGAGAATTTTTTAATTCATAAATATTTCTTTAATATAACAGTGAAGGACAACTTTGTGTTCTTATTTCTTTCCTTCATTTATCCCAAAGTTTATGCATACACAATTTTTTCCTACAGAGTGCACCAAATCGTGCGAAAATAAAAGGTATAACACCAAAATATAATTTTACTAAACTATTGTTATTTACTGACCGAACTAAATTTTAATAATTCTGCACAGATTATGCACTTTTTTTTTCAAATGTCTCCAGTTTTCCACTCATTTCTAGACAATAATTATAAGATTTAATGCACAGAATGTATTTACCTACAAAATGAACCTTTTTTACTAACCTTTGTTGATTTTTGCCTTGCAAATATTTATCCACCGCGATATTTTCTAATATATTTTGAACGAGGAACCAAACCCAATCGACCTTAAAGCTTTTATTTTAAGAGCAAACAGTAGTCGATGATTCATAAAGAACAAATATTGCTTTACCACCACATCGCACACATTGCACCTGTGTCTGGCGATGGCAATAAAATTTCTTTTTCATATACAAAATATTATAAAAACGAATTTTACGAGAATTAAATGGCGCTGCGTCAATGAAGATTTTTAAGATAATATCGGGGTATCGTTTGCTGTTTTAATTGAAAATAAGAAATTGACATGAATAGGCGCAATATTTCTATTTTTATGTTCTGCATGGCGGATGATTAAATGTGAACCTATATAATTAAAACTAAAATAAATTTTTTAAACTTGGGTTTATTTTGAAAAACTTTACCAGAGCGAATGTTAAAAGTTGATATTAATGCAAAAAGGCCGTTTTTAACAGTTTAAAACAAATTCTACAGCGATTTTATTTTATTTTCGAAGTTATAAAATTCTTACGCAAGCAGAAAAAAACTAAAAAGCCCCTCTTCTGTGCATTTTAGCAAAACAATTTAATCAAACTAAGGTTGAAAAAAATAAATTGTTCATTTTTTAAATAAATATATCGCTTCTTGTCGGTTATTCTGTAAAAGGCCTTAGTGAGAAAGATAGATATTATATTTATAGTGATTTCGTGTAAATATAAGAAAAGACCCAAATCGATGAATATGTTACAGTGTAATTTAGTCCATGGGTTTGCCATCGAAATAAATATTTTTTCAATTGATTTTTATTATTTTTTCACAAATTCACGGCCAACTAAAAAGACAAGTTATCATGCCTAATTTAAATAATTTCTTTTTTTTTTTTCAAAATCAAAATTTACTGTACAACTCAAGTGTCGTGCTTAATTTACTTCCTCCAGCGATATGGACATCATATCCACCATTAAAAATTTAACTGTTAGAAACTTTTTAGGTACATTTGAGCTGGTCTTAATATTTATGGTATTTTGTAAACATTAAAAATATTAATGGACAATATTATTCTTCTTAAACTTTTGCAGAAGAGATTTAGGATTTATAAACAATTTTTTTTCTTGTGGTACCAAAACTTTCAAAAGTTGGGTTAGAGGTTAAACAAGCGAGTGATCGATTTAAATTATATTTATCTTTATTGACCGATATCGATAAGCGACTTGAAACGACACCTATGATGTTGTCGATATAAATGGACAATGGACATATTGCTTAGAAATTGGATTCGACATGGCACTCGAAGATGAACATAGTTTCATCCCAGTCTATGCCCTTCTGAGTGTAGTGGCATATCGTAAACCGCATTATAAAAAAGTAAGAAGCTGAAATTAATAACTCTCATATAACTAACAATATTTCCTTTTTTCGCTGTACTAACATAAACAAACATAGACAAACTAAAATCGGTTGCAGTTCAACTTAGTCAGTGTTTTAGAAACACAATTTGCTCTATTCGCAGATATTTTTAAACTTTTCGTCAATACAATAAAAATGTTAACTTTTGTTCAATAATGCATACGTAATTTTCCTCGGCACAAAATAATTTCTCTTTAATATGCAACACGTACAAGTTGACTGACCGACCATCGACATTTTCGCCGAACGGAATATCTTCGGATCCCTTTTGCACATTATAGTCTGGGTCATGGCCGTCACAAGTTTTATCGCTATGTCACCAGCCATGCTATGTTGCCAATTTCATTACTATTGCTTTCCACTGGAACAGGCAAACGATTTTGTAGAATATCAAATTTTATTGGTACGGGAAATGTACTAGGACACATTAATTATCAAAAAATACACTTTTGATATTTCTAAGCCATCACTGAGAAGATAAATAATAATTAAAACAACTACTGGAATAAAAACATGGATTTTATCATTGGAAGCTCGTGGATATTGAGTATGAGGGGGTGCAGATCTAGGTATGCAAAAATGAGTGGATGCGGAAAGTTTCTAATTTTTGAGTTAGGTAATTTCAAAAATACATAACTTGTATATTCATATGGAAAATATTAGCTAGGAAAAATAGTCAGGAGACGGATTCATCTTTCTTTATTTTTTTTTGTTATACATACCTATTCTTGCTCAATTGAAATCCATTCTTGATGCAGTAAATTAATAAACGCGAGAAATAGAACAATACATACAATTTCACATCCACATATTCTGTTATTTTTTACATAAATATTTTCAGAAAAACTGCGTTTAAGTTTCTTTTTCCTTATTTCGGTTCACTAACTTGTCTCGCCATTAGATCGGGTAGCGGTTTAATGAACTCCTTTATTTTTTATTTGCTTAAATCGGTAGGGATTTTATACCTGGTATATTGGTGGCATTACATTTTTTGTTATAAACTCGAAGATATTAAAAATTTTACTGTAAAAAACTTTTTAACTTTAATTAAGCTGGTTCTTAACATTTCTTGTATTTTGTAAATAAAAGACTGTGTACCGATCACGAGATGATATTGGGATTGGCATAAAAACACCCAGTTTGAATCATTAGTCTTTCTTGGTTTATGGCCTTTATAATTTCTCTCCTCCTCCCTCAGTAATATTTGATTAAAAATGGTCAACATTATGTTCTTTCTTAAACTTTTGCAGAAAAGGTTTACGATTCATAATTTGTTTTTATTTGTGGTGGTACAAAACGTTTCAAAAGTTGAGTTAGAGGTTAAACAAGTGAAAGATCGGTTCAAATTATATCTATCTTTATCGCACTCACATAAGCGACTTAATATCGACACCTATGGTGTTGTCGATAGAAATCGATATAGGTGGCGCTTAAAATATCGCGAACAAACCCGTGGTACATACAAACTTTTATGTCATACCAAATCGTTTTAAAAAATAAATATAATATATAAACGTAAATTTATGTATTTTTATTTTTTATATATAATAATAAATATAATATTTAAAATGTAGGTATGTTCTGGGTTCGAATCCCAGCGAAGGCATAAAACTTTTTTAATTTTAATCTTGTCTGCACGCCGGCAAAACACTTTTCATCATAAATATAATATATAAACGTAAATTTATATTTTGTTAATAAAGAATAAGTTAATCGAAAACTGTTTTTTGCGTCTTAATGCTCGTGCGGGCCATAATGTGTACTTAAAAGTAATCCGTTATGTAGATGGTATCTAAGGTATAAAAACACAATAATATACTGGTATGACAAAAAAATTTTTAAGACATTATTATAGCATCCGGGAGTTTTCTGATGTAAATTTTTAATCGAGTGTTTTTTGGTATTTTATGTATATTTTGTGTTGTAAGCTGTGCTTTTTTAAAAAATGATATGAAGAGTTATTACGACATATATTTATTTTTTTCTTTTTAGAGTTTTGTACTTGTAGAGTCTGTAATATTAATACTTACTAGTCAATTTTAAAATAACTTAAACCTGCACAATGCATCTTTACCTTTCTTTTAAAACGCCTATGGCCCTAAACTCTTACTTGCAACGTTGTAACTTAATTATGATACAAAAAATATATGTTTTGTTCTTACCTCCGAAATAATAACTTACTTTGTCTGTGTCTGTGTTTGGCCTAGGCCAAACCAGTTTATCCTAAAAGTTGTTCGGGTCTGGTCGGGTTTGTTCGGGTTTGTTAGAATACGAACAAACCCTAACAAAGCCGAACAAACCCGAACAAGCCTAGGCAAATCTAGTTTATCCTGAAATCGGGATAGGCCAAACTAGTTTATCCTGAAATCGGGTTTGGCCGGTAACATATACATACACTATATTGCCAATACAAGCAGCCACACGAAGCAAGAAGACACCCATCGTGCGATTCTAAATAACCTGAGTTTGATCCCGTGGTGCTTGCGCAGTAGGGACAAAATTAGGCAACCGACACCATACCTAACAAAACCGGCTCGGGCCGTTGTTTGTATTCTTATTCGTCGCCATCTTTTGTTTCGTTCCTTCGTGTGTGGTTATAATTTTCAAGTTTTGGGTGTTAATATTTATAAAACTTTACTTTAGACATTTTTTTTGTTACTTAGTTTGTAAGTTGTTAGTCGTTTCCATCTTTTTTTACGTTGTATTCGTTCGGATGTTCCGTTTGTGATTGTGGATATTATTTTTAAGTTTTGGTAGCGAATTTAGGTATAAAACTTACCCACATTTTGGTATTGTTGGCGACTTGTGTCTTAAGATGGGTAGAAAAAAGTGCATGATCCTTTTTTGCACGAATCGCGGTTCAATACCAGGAATAGGGTATTTCAGGTATGTAAAATATTGGTTATTTAGTTTTATTTGACCATAAACTGTATAGGTACACCCGAACTAACGGGTGAATTTAAATAAAGCTTGTAAGAATATTTTGAAAGTCGGTCCTGTCAAATGTTTACATCAAGAAGCAAATTTCCGAGCTGCGCAAACTCAACGGACCCTGATCATCTGCCTACAATGGTGTCATCATTGAATTATGGTATTTGCAATATAGTGTATATATATGTGGTGCCGACGTGTTCATTATTTTGATGAACCTTGTACATCAATACACGGAACAATTATTTGTTTTTGATGTTTTAATCCTTATGTGAATGAAGTCATACATTAATATAAAGTATAACTGATCATTTAAGTCACAGAAGCAAAGCGATGAACAAATTCATCATATTAATAAACCCATACATAAATGTAATGTAATTTTGTTCATCCAGTCAATAATGATCGTTCATTAATACAATTTCGTATTCATTAATACTTAATAAACTAATAACTAATCATTAATAAAACGATTTATGAATTTATTTATTTAATGAACATATTCATATGAACATTTCATTATGACAATGACCCTTTTAAAATAATTTAGGTACATGAGGTTATTATTCTATGAACAGCATTTCGTTACAATGATGAAAAAGTTCATTATTTTAATGAAGCATTAGGTAATGCTTGTCATTAATTAATATTACACTCTCAAAAATAACTATTTTTAGTTAGGAAAACAAAAAAGATTTTTTTTTGGTTATATTTACCAAAAAATGATGCCATCAGAACTAAGAAAATATCTTGTTTTCATATTAGTTGCCAGAAATAAAATATTTTGTTTAGCTGAATTTTACTCTGTATATATCCTATTTAAATGTTACATCAAGGTTCCTACAAACTTGTATTTATCAATTAAGCTTGTTGTAATAACACATGAATTTGTAGTCCCTATCATTTTGTTAATTTTGATTAAGATACATTCTTAGTTACCAGAACTAACTTTTCTTTTCAAGTAATATTATTCTTCATATTTATAACTAACGGTATCAACAGAGACTTGACGCCCTTGCCCGGTGGGTGACATGTGATTTCATTCTAGCCAGGACTGTCAGGAGGTAATGTTTATGTTAGGGTGCTTTTGCGGTTCCGTGTCCATTTTTTCGTGTTTTTAAGGCAATAATTGGCCATTTTCATGGCCGTGCCTGTGTGGAAAATGAAGGTGACAATATTTGGTGTAATTTATTTGTGTTTATGGTCTTTCTTGTGTACGTTCTTATTGGCAGAAGAAAGTTAAATCAAAAGTAAGTAAATATTTTATTTTTTATCATTGCAGTTATACATTAGAAAGTTTAAATAAGATTTTTATAAGCAAGCAAGGCAAGGTGACCCGATGAGAAATAACTTAAATATATATTTTTTTGTTCTATGTTCCATTTCTATAAAAGAACGTCATATTGATGACTTTTTAATCTGACGAAGTACAACAAATTTCATATAGCTGTATATTTTAAATAGAAAGTCCAGGGGATATTTTTTGTTTTTTAATAATCGCAGTTGCAGATAAGAAAATTTAAATAAGGACCATTCAGTTCTATAAGCAATTGAACACCCCAAAAGGTTGAGTAAAATAAGTTAAAAATCTAGTATCTCTGTTTTGTATTGCATAAGTATGTATTATAAAGAACGTGAGAGAACAAGGACATTGGAAATAATTTTTTTTAAAGAAACCATACCTAATATCCCTGATAATTTATTCCAATTAGTTTACTCATACCTAATAGAGTAGTAATACCAAGGCATTTTTTTATTGAAATGGGGGCCTAGGAAGGAATATTTTTCGTTACTAAGTGTAAATTACATATGACATTTTTTTTAGAAATGAAACAGACTTTTTTTAAAGTTATTTCTATCAAATCAACTTGCTTATTTTGCCATGCATTATAAGCAGTTCATTCAAACTTTCTAATGTGCAACTGCAATGACAAAAATATAAAATTTTTACTTATTTATGATTCGACTTCTTTCTTACAATTAGAAAGTACAGAAAAAAGATAATAAACACAATGATTGTGACTACATGCGTAATTGTTACTCTATGAAAATTTCCAGTTTGGCCCAAATAAATGATTGCATTGGCAATATTTGTAGATTGCATCATTATCAAAAATAATATTGCCTTGAAAAAAAATTTTCAATTTTCCATATTTACACATTAGGTGTGAGAACTAATTTTAAAAGCGGGAGTACCATAAAAAATGTTTCCGTATATAAAATTTCGTTGTGACAACTAAAATTTGTATGTTGGTTTGGTTAATGTTATTAATTAGTTCAACAGTTCAATAACGACAATTTTTTTGGTTGTACAAACTAATTTGTGGGTTGAGTCCGATTTCACGAAAATAAATAGTTGTGGGAACCAAATTTTAGTAATCCATACCATGTTATTTTTAAGAGTATATGAACGATCTTTTTTCAATGTAATGTAATGTTGATGACTACTATACTTAAATTTTTCTACAAAATTATTTTCTTCTTGGTAAATTATATAACATACCTGAATAAAGAAATGTCATTCAAATGAAATGAACCATCATAGCAATAGGAAAATTGCCTATTCATCGTACAATTCAAGTCTTCAGCAAATATTTTATCAGCCTAAAAATCAGTAACCCCTTAACGGTATATTCATGCAAATTTTCGACCTGTCGGTCCAGTAAAAAGTTTCTGCTTGATAAAACTAATTACAGCAATTACTGACCACATCGTGGAGTGGTATTCAATCAATATACAGACACATGGCATGTAAAAGATTAGCGTCTACAATATAACAGTCATAATCGTGCGCTTTGCCAAGTTTCCCTAAAATAGTAGTTTTTCAACTCCTACATGGATATTTGATGTTTCTTTTACACTAAAGTGATTGGATAAGTGGACTATTCCGGTTAACTAAAGGGATATGATTTCATATTCATTATAGTTAGGATATGACACTGACCAATCACAGTGGTCAATTACAAAGAAACCAAATTTACACATTGTAAATTTTTCGAGTCGTTTTATGACACTTAATAAAAGTGAGGTTAAGAATATAGTACTGTCAAAAGATGCAAATTCGTGAGATCAAATTTTTTATTTTTTTATAGACAAAATATTTATCCTAGAGCATACATCAATTCTCAAAGAGGGCACCAATTGGTACGAGAGTTAAAGATATAAAACCAAAATATAGTTTTACCGAACTATTCTTAGGTTTTTGCTGACCGAACTAAAGATTTGTGCAGAAATGCATTTTCTCTTTTTAAAAATCTCCAGTTTTCCATTAATTTCTAACCAATTACTACATACAAAATAACCGTTTGTACTTACTTGCTTTGTTAGTCTTTTACGATGACGGGGCTTCAAACCCAATCGACCTAAAAACTTTTATTATACGCAACATAATAATATCTGGTAAATCTTTCAAAAAAGACAAAATTATAAAATTTTTAAAAAAATCAATTTTTTAATACCTTATTCTGGATTACTAATGGTTTTAGGGTTATATTTGTCATTTTGTTGTGCATAGAAAAAAATGGTGTGGTCGGGTTTGTTACGCAAGGCCAAGGCTATGATTAAGAAAAATACATTGTCAATTTTTATTAATAATAATTATATCGCTCTTTGTCTGTTATTCTGCAAAAGATTAAAGTGATTTTATGTAAATATTATAAGAAATGACCGAAATCGACAAATATGTTTCAGTGTAATTTGGTCTATAAGTTAAAATTACGGTCAAAAAAACGATGACGTTTGTAGTCAATGAAAAAACAACAAAAAATAATAATATTAAAATATAGTCAAATCAATCTGCAACTCTTCCTTACAATTTGTTCTCTGTCTAGCTAGTTTTATTAGCAACGACATATTACGTAGTGCGGGTACTAAAACAAACATTGACTAAAAACCCGTGTAACAAAACGTCTCTCTTATCCTCATCTGTCCAACGACTGAATGGAGTTTCCAACAAATTACAAACTATGTCATTAATTGCGTTCATTTTTAAAACACATAACTAAGTAGGTTTGTACACTACTAAATTAACTGAAAATAAAACGTAGAAACGATATCTATAATCGTAAGTTTCGCGAAGCCTCAAAATAAATACCTTAAATATAGAATAAGATAATATCTTAAGGTTAGGCGAACCAATGCTAAAATAATGGTGCATACGACTGATCTCTTTTTAAATTACCCTTCATCATAATGCAAATTGTTACATGCTGTTTGCGTGACTGACGTCACGTAACCATAGCAACGGTGAATATCAAAGCCATTTTGGGCGTTGGGTCTTCACTTGCTTTGAGCTAACGGACACGGTCGGCTGGGGCGCGCCAAAATTCACGAGTGTTTATAATTATTGCCCCTCGGAGTTAACCGTGGCCCTATTATGCATACCTACATTCGGATTAAACTAATATTATTAATTCGAACATAATTATTTTTTAAGGGCTAAAATGGTATAGCTGTATTGGTATTTAATATTGTCGAAAAACTTTCCTCCTGGTTTTATTTTTTTTTTATTTCACCTGACGAGCCGCCACTGCCATAGAATAGTACCCGGAAGACGTTGGGTTGTTTTTATTTGCCTTTATTACTATAATAAATAAAAATACTGAGTTGTAAATCATGTTGTCGCTTAATCGTTGAACAATGAAGCACGAGTAATGAACCACTGTAAATACCGTACAGTGAGTAATTTTCACTTATAATCTCCCTAGTGCTCGAATTATTTCCGGAAATTTTTCCGAAGGAACGCATTCTTTGAAAATTTTCCCGAGTCGCAGACGAGGGAAAATTTTCTAGAAAAATACGTGACTGAGGAAGAATTTCCGGATATTAATTCAAGGACGCGGGGGATTCGGTAAAAAAATTTCACACCTAAAATTTATTTAAAAAAAATAAAAAAATACTTAAACTTTCAAAAAAAAGTTTCCTCACCGTTTAGTTAAACGAAATCCAAAAAATATAAGTGAAAATTATCCTTTTTATATATTTTTACTACATTTCATTTACTAAACCAAAGGGAAAGCATAGTATAGTCTAGTTTAGGCTAGTTATGCCAGATAAAACAATTTTTAAAATCTAGGTAGATAGTAGATACCACAGTCAAGTAGGCTTAGGCTTGTGGTGTCAAAATCGTCTCTGCTATACGTCACGTCGACAGTTATTTCTTAAACGTGCTTCTTTAGTTCACAATAATTAAATCATGGCAGTAAACAATCAAAAACCTAATTTTAAGCCGTACGGTGTTTGTAAATCTTGCTCTGAAATAGGGGACATTAATATGTCTCATAAAAATTTAAAGTATTTGCAATGTTTAATGGAAAAAACTGAATTAAATCCCCATCAAGAAAACCTTTTCTCCTATCCAGAAGATTTTGGAGGAAGATATCCCATCCTTTTTAAGAAAAGCCAGAATTCAGCAGAACAAAATTGCATCCAAATATTACATCTATTATATTAAACATAGACATCTGATAGAAGTGAAAAGGGAAGATAACCATTATCCTTGTTATTCTCCATTACGAAGAGAAGAGTTCCAACCAGAATTCCAAAAATATTTAGCCTTAATGAAAGAAATATTTGGTAAATAAATATTTGTATTTATTTAGTATTATAAAATGAATAAAAACATTAAATACCAAAATTTGATCCTGAATACTGATTTTCGGATCATATGAAAATTTCCACTTATTAATTTTGTTCGCCTAGCTTGGCAGGAGGAGAAAAATTTCCGAAAAATTTGAAGGTTGTCATTGGTAACTGTCGAAATGAAAGTGTGTGATTGGCTTAGAATGACAGGTGTGAAATTTTCCCTTAAAAATTATATGTTTAGGTAACATCAAGTGAGATTATTGATGGACATGGAGTTTTAACGAAGTAATAAAAAATAAGTCCACTCTGCTCAAACAATGTTCTGTCCCAAAACTAGAAATGTCGTGATCTACAATCGTGGTATTTACATTTAATGCCTCAAAATCCTCAACTTTAGCTTCCAAAGCAAACAGTAATAATCAAGTGACGATTAAAATTTAATTTATCTTCACCAATAACGGTCTGTGGGGCTCAATTCTAAAACCGATTCTGGTTGTGTATTCATGAAAATTCGATTATAACTGTTTATGTGACTAGAAGGTTTAACTCGGTTACATATTGGATTTCAAATACTAGGTATGAATGTATAAATTTTGTTATCCTTCCCTATAGTTGGTAATTTAACTGCAATATTCTATATTGCTGGGACTGCTGTTTTCTCGTTCTCAAATATCAACAATTATATTAAAACTGAGCTTTTCACTATAATCGAATATATTATATTCAGCGCCAACATCCTGAACTAGAACCTATTGAAAACATATCCCAATAATAAATATTCCACGAAACATGTCGGAATTGCTGAAATTAAATGTTTTATCAGTGTACCTACACTACTATTCTTGTGCTAATAGATGTTCTTAGGGTTATTTTTTTTTTATTTATACACTCATATTTCCAGTTGTGTAGTAAATACTACTTTAAAAAATATTGTTAGATAAATAATTTTTACGATATAGATGAACACATTAAAGAGCCTTCCATACCAGCATGAAACCCGGCATCGTTTCCTGGCATATCTAATTGGAAATTTAATGCAAAAATGTTACTAAGGGCTTTACAAGAACTTCTAGTTTGGCGGATGATACCTTAGTTTTTTTTTAATTGTTTTTTTTTTAAGTATCAGTTATATAGGTTCAAATTATATCATCTGTGATGCAGGACATAAAAATAGAAATATTGCGGCTATTTATGTTAATTTATTATATTACATTAAAATTAATATTATCTTAATGATCTCCACCTACGCCGCGCCACATAATTCTCGTGAAATACGTTTTTATATTTTATATATAAAAAAATACATTTTATTGCCATCGCCAGACACAGGTAGGTATAATATGCGTGTGTGTTTGGAAATGAACTATTTGTTCGTGATGACTCATCGACTACTGTTTGCTCTTAATAAACTGTTTTTTTTTAAGCATAGATTTATCGTTAGGACTTCCATACGGGACTAGAGATAGAGGGGGGAACAAAATCGATATAAATCTAAATCTCCCTTCAGGTGCTATTTTCATGTTTAAAATTAAATAAAACATAGTGTCATGTATATTTAATAAGCTTGACACCCCACTTAATAAGATACGATTTTTTAAAACCTTTTAAAAGGTGGTTTAACCTTTAAACACTTTTTTTAAATCATGGATTTGCCGTTAGAAGTTCACGCCCTAAAAAGTACTTTTTTAACACTTGTTTTATTTGTGAAGTTATGAAAGGGTATAATTACAATTTTTTTCAAATTTTTGCAGCTATTATTTGAGTTATAGGGGACCGTTTTAAAGACTTATTAAAAGGCTATTTTGAATCTGAAAATTAATAGAAACTTATCATAATAAGTCAATGTTTTAAAAATTTTTAACCTCACAAAAACTCTAGCTCAATTTTTTTTTACATTTTTTAAACAAATTTTTTACACCTAAACGGTAAATCAATACGATATCTTTGTAACCACTATAGTTTACGAAATGACCACATGATCGATGGACGTCTAAGAGAAAAACACCTTGTACTTTTTTACTTTTTGAAACATCACAAGTCTTTTTCCAAAATCTTTTCATTATCAATTTATTGATATGACTTGCAACGAAGTATTTTTTTCTGTGTACCCTTACTCTCTAATTGAATTAATTGAACTTTTTTGACCTAGATAGTATTAAAGTTTTAAAAATAATTTAAACATCATCATATCTCTTGTTCTCAGATTACAGTTATTATTTTTTTGTTACTTGTCAAAGTGGCGTAACAGCACCCACGCGAGCCTCCGCAAAACCCTTGTGGAAATCAAAAACCAAACTACTGTTTATCTAGACTATGACAACAGCGCAAACATGTCTAAGAAATAGAATTTCTAAAGATATATTAGCTTCTCTATCCTTTTTGGCAATTAGAGAATCCAAGCCACGTAATTCAATATGGCGGCTGTGAGAAAAATTATTACGTCACCCGTTAAATGCCACCAGCAATGTCATATTTATGGTCACGTGTACCAAAAAACCCGTATTCAGCCACAGCAGTCATTTTTGATACATCGTTGGATTGTCTCATTAAAATAATTTGAGGAGAAAAAAAGTTTTTAATTTTTTTTTTATCAATATTGATGGACTTGGTGCATCTATCTTTTGCATTAAAGTACACAGGGACGCCAAAGGTAATGGGTTCCCTTTGGCACAGGTAGACAATGACAGGCTGTTTCGTTCTTGTTAGAACTCATCAGATAGCCATAACCTGTAAGCAACTCCAAGTACAGCGAGACTGTTCTTTCAAGGCATTTTTAAGAAATAAAAACGCGATGAAAATCCAGTAACGCCATCAGTAGGAATCAACTCAATGCAAAAGTTATAGCCATAACGTGAAAACATAGAGCTAATAAACCAAAGTACGGTGGCCAACAAACACCAGTATAGGAAACTTTACGCTTCACTAAATTTTTTCTACGGGTTTGTAGATTCAAATATAGATCGCGCCGTGTAGCCCACTGGCGCTGCCGATCCATTGGAGTTACTTATAGGTTATGGCTTTCTGATGAGTTCTAACAAGAACGAAACAACCACCTGTCATTGTCTACCTGTGCCCCAGGGAACCCATTACCTTTGGCGTCCCGGTGTACTTTAATGCAAAAGATAGATGCTCCACTTTGTCCGCCTGCAGCTAAAAAACTTTTTTCTATTTTTTCTATTTACTTATACGGACGCTTAACTCTTTACTTTATTTTTAAAAATACGGCATTGTATACGGAATGGATCGGCACCCAGTGGGCTACACAGCGCGATCTATATTTGAATCTACAAACCCGTAGAAAAAAATTAGTGAAGCGTAAAAGTTTCCTATACTGGTGTTTGTTGGCCACCGTACTTTGGTTTATTAGTTCTATGTTTTCACGTTAGATGGCTATATCTTTTGCATTGAGTTGATTCCTATTTATGGCGTTACTGGGTTTTCATCGCGTTTTTATTTCTTACAAATGCCTTGAAAGGACAGTCTCGCTGTACTTGGAGTTGCTATTTCTTACAAATGCCTTGAAAGGACAGTCTCGCTGTAGGGGAGAGTGGGGCAAAGTGGAATAAGGGGTAAAGTGGAATTCGTGTTATGACGACATTGCATCACACCACCATTAGCCAAAACATGTGCTTTATGGTCCTTTTATTACATTGCAGAGAGCGCCGAGCACTATGTATACGTGCTGTGTTAATACGTGAAAATTTATGAATACGGTCTATATTTGTTTAGTTTTGCACATGGTAAATTTGTTACAAATAGTGGATTGTGCTGTTAAAACAAAAACTGCTGTTTACTGTTTTTAAGGTAGGGTATATTAACAACTATTCTAGATAATATAGATGCATAGTACCGTTAATTTTTAAAAAATCACACATTTTATAAATAAATAACAAATGGGGCAAAGTGGAATTATTATTCCACTTTGCCCCCCTAAATTATAAAGTATCAATATTTGTGAAATATACTGACTTTTTTTAAAAATTACATTCTTACAGAAGTCCGTCGAAAATAGTTAGGAACTACATTCGAACATACAAACAAAATTCTTGAAATGAGGAGGATATGGTCGATGCTGTAACAGTAGTTATAATAAATCGATTAAGCTATGAGGAGGCAGCAACTACCTACAGTGTGCCCCGTACAACATAATTTTTAGAAGGGCCAAAAAAGACTGTTATGCCGAAGATGCTTCAAAAAAACGTTAATGCCGATTTTCTAAATCTTTTACATTACAGCAAGAAAAAGAGCTTGTTAATCATTGTCTTATGAAAAGCAGATATTTTGGTTTAAGGATTTCTGATTTGAAAAATTTGGCCTATCAATTCGCTGCAAGAAATAACATAGTTCATCCGTTTAATAATGAGAAGAAAAAGGCTGGAAAAGATTGGGTTCTATCCTTTTGAAAAAGGAACAGAGCTTTCTCTTCGAATTCCTGAAAAACCCTCTATCGCTAGAGCTACGCATTTAACATGCATAATATTTCGACCTTTTTTGGGCTGTTAATTGAACTGTATGATCGCTGTAACTTTACGCCAAGCGAGATTTATAATGTGGATGAGACAGGCATCACTACAGTCCCAAATAATTACATTATATAGACGATTTTTTATCTTAATTCCACTTTGCCCCGCATAGTGTTCCACTTTGCCCCACAGAAGGGGCAAAGTGGAACAAAATTTAAATTTTTTTAAAAAAATTGTATAAGAAAAAACCTTTATCCTAGAAATTTCAAATTATTGTCATTTTTTGACAACATAACTATCGTTCGACTGCCAACATTATTTTCCCTTTTTTCAAATAATAAGATTGTAACTTCAAAAAAATCAAATTTTATTCCGCTTTGCCCCACTCTCCCCTACTTGGAGTTGCTTACAGATTATGAGTTTCTGATGAGTTCTAACAAGAACAAAATAGCCTGTCATTGTCTACCTGTGCCCCAGGGAACCCATTACCTTTGGCGTCTCTGTGTACTTTAATGCAAAAGATAGATGCACCACTTTGTCGGCATGTCGCTAAAAAACTTTTTTCTATAATAGTATTATTACATTAATCAAAATTATTTTTATTTTATTCAATTAAATTCACATGCGTGTAATATATAATATATGGCCGAGCTGTTTGTCGAAAGTAGCGGAGGGGGGGTGCAAAGTTTGTAGTTACGCCACTAACTAGCCGACTTTATCCTTACTCAAGACTATCTCTACGTCCCTTCGTTTGATCTTTAATTAAGTGAAGGGGCGAGTTAGAAAGATGACCTGCGGCTCTTGAAAACTTACCGAACTGACACCTATGTTTTACTAAACAGCTTTGAAATCCCTTGATATGTTAGTTGCAGAAGTAAGTATATACCATTCATTTAGTTCTAATAAAAATAGTGTTCGTAGCAAAAAGATTAACATGGTAAATCGGTTTATTTGCGGGTTTGTTCTATAAAATTTAAGTTTCATAATATGTTTACTACAAAAAGGTACTGTCGTTAAGATTCGATCATTCTCTGGCACAATTTTAAAATAATTTCTCGTAATTTAATTTGTTTAAAACATTCTTCGAATGGGCTTTTTCATTAAATTTTCAATTTGACTCTATCGTACAGATTAAGAAAAAACTTTTCTATGGTATCATTTTTTAAATTCTTGAATTATTTACTGAGAACATAATTAAGTTAAGTTATCGAAACAATGATAACAATTTAATCAGTCACAGGATTGGCAAATAATAAAAGAATTAGGAGGTTAATAGGATTACGTACATCTCTTCTCATCTTATTATGTTTTTAAACTTCCTGCTTTGGGGCCGTGTTTTCAATTGCGTTTTTAAAGGTTTGTGATACTCTAGGAAGATTTTTTATTATTGAGATACATTTTCTATATTCTGTCTATCTATACAGGGTGTCCCACCGGGAACGGAATCGATCTATATATAGAAAACTATACATAGGAAAATTTTGAAAATTTCACAGTATGCTGATGCTGATGGGGGCGACCGGGCTAAAATATTTTCATAATGGTGGCACTTCCGGTTATACCGGAAGTAAGTGTCAACTTGCTTATTTTAAATGGGATATCCTATGTATTACTACATTTTTGCATTCTACGCAAGATTCTAGGCAGATTTTGTATACCATGTCCTATACCTATGTCTAAACGTTTTTGACATTTAAATTTTTAGGTCAAAAATGACGTTTGCCAGCCTTAGAATAATTATCAATTTTTTCTATAAAGAAGCCTTATTTATTTAATTTAAGTGGGATTCCTTGTTATAAAGGACCTGCTTTAATAGATTTTTTATAATATTTTGATAACTATTAATACAGGGTGTTTAAAAAATAAGATTAAAAATGAAAATGAAAAAACTGTCAAAAGTTCAGATTTTCAAATGGAAACACCCAAATTTTATAATTATTTCTTATTTAGCTTTAAAAATAAGTTTTGTGGAAATAGTCCATCTCTCAGTGGAGTGATATTATATATAGTAGGGGAATAATACACACAGTCTGCTCCACTATTTTATTATAAGGGATCTCAAGAAAAGAGAATCCTCATGTCTTCGTCGTACATGTTTCGAAGGCAAAAACCTTCATCATCAGCGAATAAATTTTTTTTTTAAATTATACAAGGAGAGAGACCCTCAACATTGCAAATTGATTGTCTTTACTACTTATTATATAAATTCTGATCATTACTGCACTCATAACCACTATAACAGCACCACATATCTTTCAAATCTTACACTTCTATGTCAGTTCAATTATAGTCAACTTCTTAAAACTAAATAAACAGTGATTTACCATTATAGTTTTCTTCTTTACCTACTTTACATATCGTACGTTCAGATTTATCCTGCCTTCGTTAGGTTTATGTGGTATTCTCTTTTTCTTTGTCTAATACACTACCATAACATTCGTTCTCACTTTATATTGTTACTCTTAGGTCTGTTAGCCTTCAACATTGCATTCACACCTTGGTTTGTAATATTTTCAAGCTTCCATTTTGTACTCTGTATCTATTCAGAGTGCACGTTTTTTAAAAATCTAACTTTTCCGATTTAAGTATAAAGCTGTTACTGTTTTCTATAAAGGCCCCTTCTTAAGGGTATTTTCTCCTTTCATTTTAAGTTAAAAAATGAAAAATTCATTAAGTTTTACTTTAAATATTAAAATCATGTAAAAATTTTAATAAGAACATTTATTATTAAAACTTCTTTATATACAGGACTGAATTTTCAAAATTTAGTTAATTTATTTATCTCAAAGACTCAATTTCAATTTTCAAATTTAGTATAATTTATTTATTCCTCCTTCTTTTTTTTTTTTTTTTTTTTTTTCTCTTCCAGTTCAATTTGCAATGTTGAGGGTCTCTCTCCTTGTATAATTTAAAAAAAAAATTATTCGCTGATGATGAAGGTTTTTGCCTTCGAAACATGTACGACGAAGACATGAGGATTCTCTTTTCTTGAGATCCCTTATAATAAAATAGTGGAGCAGACTGTGTGTATTATTCCCCTACTTTTAAAAATAAGGGTAAGTTTGTATAAGGTTGTATATCCCAAAAATTCTTAGTTTTCGAAATATTGCCAATTTAAAATTTTTATATGGGGATTTTGCTGCAGATTTTAAGTTCAGTTACTCTTGGCGGCGTTGACAAATAATCACTTAACTTATGTTACCTTTTTGGAAAGCTTTTTTAAAAAGAAAATTGAATATCATATTATTTTTAATTTTAATTAATATATTTAATAAATAATTTGTAAAAAATGCCAAAACACGTCGATTTAGATGTTTTGTGGAAAATTTGTTTTCCACTTAAACTAAGATTAGTTTACTATATGACATTGACGAAAATATTTCTTTAAACTATAGTGGACAGCATGGAGTCTGTTGTACAGTTATATACTTGTTTTGTTTGTAACCAATAAGATTAGTTATGGATGCCAAATACAACACCAAGTATCGGCTGATTCAAACAATTTCCAACAAGGTACTAAAAATTGCATCGTAAACCTTTTTAAGTATCCCTTTTATGTTTCTAATAATGGCATCAGATAATCAAATGCCTATATAAGCATGTCCTTTAAGTCTAAGGGTTGTATTTTCATTTCTTCGTCCTCCATAAACTTCGCTTATCTTAACTGCATTACGGATCATTAAATAAAAGGTGTGGAATAAGCCGTTGCCAGAACTTAGCAAACTTGAACCAATCTATATAAACTATTTTTTTTAACAGGTAATATTTGCTAAGCAACGAAGAGGGTTTTTTCTTTGAAAGTAAGTTCAAATATGTTACCTACCAATTACAGTAGATGCAACTATTATTTTTTGGATAAGCTTTCTAATATAGCAGGGTATCAGTCTGGAATATGGCAAATATTTCAAGAACTACTGAATAGAATTTTTTGAAAATATAGACATCTATGAAAGGACGAATCCGTTTCAGATATTGTATAGGGTTAGCCAGAAGAAATACTATCTTTTGGTATTGCAGAGCAGAAATAACATGTGTAAAAATGTTTTCCTACAGGTCTGATATCCTAGATCCTACCAATCAAATACGGAGTACTACAAGGGGGTATCCTCTCTCTTTTGTTGTTTCTAATTTTCTGTAACGATCTGCCTAAAAATCTCTTTGCTGACTCAAATCAACATGAATGCCCATTTGCAGACGACCCTTCTAACGTAGCTGGTTTCTTGAAAATAATTGATGATGCAAATCTGTTAACTAGCCAACTTATCGATTAATATATTTCAGATGACATTTCGTTAAATCTTTCCAAATCGGTTTATATTAAATTTAAGAAAAGCATACCCACTGACAGCTTTCCTCGGAGCATCTTAATAAAATTAGGTTAAACCACAATAAAGAATGAAAACAGAACCAAATTTCTATAATGAGGTGGTCTATTTAGTTTTGGGAATACCATAAGTGTGTTGCAACCTCCTGTTTTTTGGTTTAACATTTGTGTGGATATGGTGTACTGCTTATATGCAAAATAAACTTTCTTATGGAGTAATTAAGTGGTGATCTAGCTGAGACTTAGTAGACTACTTAGCTGGCAATTTAAAATAACAACAACAAACAGTTTTCATTCTTTGTGCTTTTACAAAGTAGAAAGCAATTTAAGAAAAAAACATAAAAATGTGTTCCCTCTATTGCCATTGCCATGAACATTTTAATTTGTTTTAGTCTCATATACATATGTAGTTGGTGATGAATTGATGAAAGAGGATGAAAAATGTGTGCAGTGTGTTCGTTTTGTTTTTTCGTTTTTTTTTTACCTTAATTAGGTAATAATAATAGTAACTTATGTTTGCAATAATTGACTCATACTATGTTCTTTGTGAACGTATTGTGATAAGGAATGAATATTAATATTTTAAATAGAACTGCCTGTATTTCTTAAAAAATCAAATAGTCCCTTAAGACTCAATTTTATAAAGTCCTCATAAACCCAAGTTTAAACAGAAGAATAATTCTAAAATCTGAGAAATGTCAGAAATGATTGATTTATAATGTGGGATTGACAGCAAAGTTCAATTTAAGAGTAATCAACCTGGTGATAACTTTATTATGTTACAATATGTCGGCAATTTGAGACGAAATTTTAAAAATAAAAAATATTTTTTAGTGTTATTACATATTAGAACATAGTTTTTCATACCGAACAACTTTTCATAATTACCATTTTCGATATTGTCAAAAATAAAGGTACTTTACTCTTGGGCAAAATGCATATATTTTGACATACCTCGTATACGACTGAGAATATTTAACATCTGATGGTTGCAGTTTAGGTTTTGGACCATGCAGAACTCTTTATGAAGAATAACTCTTTTTGTAAAGTTAATAATAAAAAAGTTTCCCATATGCCGCCAACTTATGTAGACACACTGTATAATAATAATGTCGATTTAAACCGAGGCCCAGTTTAAATCGAAGAGATATAATGTCGTTAACATTTAATTATCTTTATTAATAGAATGCTAAGAGAATAGTTAAGGCAAAATTTTATTAAGTGCTCCTTAGTTTAAAGCAAACAAATGTCAGAATTGGTCAATTTATAATGTGAGATTGACAGCAAAGTTCGAGTTAAAAGTGATTTTATCTGGTCTATTTTAGAATCATGTAACATAACATAACAAGTTATGACTTATGACCAGGTTGATTACTCTCTAAATTGAACTTTGCTGTCAACTCGATATTATAACTCGACCATTTCTGACATTTCTACGATTTTAAATGTATTCGTCGGTTTAAAGTTATAGTCTATTTCAGAAAGGTGTAGAGTAATAAAAGCTCATTAGAATGCAAAGGGGCTATAGAGTGACCCAACGAATATTTAAGCCGCTTTCATAATTTGGCATTGATGTCATTGCAAAATTCTTTATTTTCATCAAGTGCAGGTAGTACCACCCGGTTTTGGGTTTGGCCTATGGTTATCCATTTACAAACACTAAAATTGGTGTGACAAAGGCGTGCATTATGTATACAGTATTAGGTACACCTATTTTTATTAAACATTATAAAAAAATACAAAAAATACATTATACAGAAATTAAATTATAAAAAATCATAATATTCTTCGTCATTTGAGGACCTGTTATCTCCTCTTGACGTTATAATTAACGGGTCGATGGTCCGATCTATCAGGTGGTCAAAATCTCACATTTCTCCTCTTTTTTAATGACATAATGGACTGTTTTTCACCAGTTCTCTGGTGTCACATCCTTAATGGCTTGATCAAACAGTATCTTAACGTCTCATTTTGAATGTCGTGTTGTATTTTGCTACACATTCTTTCACTTGCAGTACTTGCACCCAATTTAACCCTGATAATATAAATAAGATAAATACAAATAAGCCTGATAACTTTATTAATAATTGATTTTTATTTCTCATTAAAATATTACATTTAAAATTATTTCGCCTTAAATACCTTTTTCTTCATATTTTTATTTAAAAAAATTGAAAATTAGATTTTTTGACCCTATTTTTTATAAGGGCGATTGAAAACTATATTAACGAATTCAATCGTGCTCAGATTATCTTTTTTTTTAGTGCCAAGTATATTTTTTACTTAAACTAATGATATGGCGCTGTACGCAGCACAGTTACACTATGTTTTTATCTTTCACGGCATATTTCATAAAACGATGTTTGTGTAAATTTGATATAGCTAATAGTTACTTCTTTATCAAATTATCTTCAAATTTAATACTTTTGGTGATTAACCAGTCGATAATTTCTTGTTTTCTCCAAAAGGAAGTTGATGTCTTCTCTGTGCGTCGTGAGTAATAGCTAGCTTGCGTTATCCATAACTACTACTGAATCAGATGAAAGATATTTTATCGTTTCACCCAAATAGTCCACAAAAACATTCGAATTCATGTCCTCGTGGTAATCTCCAGAATTAAATTACGCAATTACTTGAAATTTTAATGTTCTAATTAATAATTCTCCAAAATTTTTGGTTTGTTATCATAAATAATTTAATGCACGAAAGGACCCCGCCCAAAGCATATGGGAAATGAGTTTCGGCTAATTTTTCTGAATATTTAGTATTTTCTAGATCTTGACGTCCTGATTAAAAGTGTCCATGGCCGTAATTCAATCCTATAACTAGTTTTTGAGTTATGGCCTTTTAAAGTTGGGTTTATTGGTTTGTTGGGTTTGTTGGGTTTTCTTACTTTCAGATTTTATGTATTGTCGGGAGTTTTCACTTGTTTCTTAAAAACTATCAACTTTTTTTTATTGATGGAAAAATAAAAATTAAGTTTTCTTTCACTAATATAAAAATAAAATAAGTACAGGATGTTGAATAATTTATTGGCGGATAAAATAAATAATAATATTAAAAAATTATGACAATCCAAAAAAAAATTAATTCATTTTTTGAATTTTGAAAACAAACGGCTAAATTTTGTTTATATTTTAATATCTTATGGTACCAAGCTATGGATGAAAAAGAAATGGGTATAGGTTGACATAGAATATATTGCCGGGTATTTTATTTAAAAAAAAAATTTAATTCGCCCGAAAACGTAATAAACCACTTTTAATTGATTCATTTAATTATTATGCCAATCTGTAAAAATTTTCTTTTATAATAATTATTTTCTAAAATATTCTTATCTTATATATACAGGGTGAACCAGTTACAATGATTTACACCAGTGGAAACTATTAAAAAAAGGAAAATTAAAAAATGTTTTTTTTTATCAAAAGACAAATATTATTGTTAAATTATAAAATATTTTTTTCCTTAACATTCCTTGGCTCTTTAGATTATTTTAGAGTCAAAATTATAATTTAACAATAATAAAGTAGTAGAGTTTGGTGTCCGTATAATTAAATAGAAAAGAAGGTTTTTTAGCGGCAGGCGGACAAAGTAGTGCTGTATCTTTTGCATTGAGTACACAGGGACGCCAAAAGATAATGGGTTCCCTGGGGCACAGGTAGACAATGACAGGCTGTTTCGTTCTTATTAGAACTCATCACGAAGCATGACTATCTTTTGGATTGAGTTGATTGCTATAGATGGCGTAACTGGGTTTTAATCGCGTTTTTATTTCTTAAAAATGCCTTGAAAGCATAATCTCGCTTTCTGATGAGTTCTAATAAGAACGAAACAGCCTGTCATTGTCTACCTGTGCCCCAGGGAACCCATTACCTTTTGTCGTCCCTGTGTACTCAATGCAAAAGGTACAGCACTACTTTGTCCGCCTGCCGTTAAAAAACCTTCTTTTCTATTTAACAATAATATTTGTCATTTGACAAAAGAAATACATTTTTTAATTTTTCTATTTTTAAGAGTTTTCACTTGTGTAAATCATTGTAGCTGGTTCACCCTGTATATCTAAGATGAGAATGTGTTAGAGAATAATTAGTGTAAAAGAAAATTGTTACACATTGGCATAATTATTAAATGAATCTATGAAAAGTCGTTTAGTACGTTTTCAGGTGAATTTAAAAAAAATGTAATATAAAAACGTGGCAATATTTTCTACGTCAACCTATACCCATTTTTTTCATCCATAAGCTACAAGATATAAAAATATAAACAAAATCAAGCCGTTTATTTTTAAAATTTAAAAAATGAGTAAATTTTTTTTGGAATTTCCTAATTTTTAAACATTATTATTTATTTAATCCGTCTATAAATTATTCAACATCCTGTATATATTTTATTTACATATAAGTGAAAGACAAATTAAGTCCTCATTTTCCACCAAAAAAAAAAATAAAAAACTTGATATTTTTTAAGAAACAAGTGAAAACTCCAGATATTGCATAAAATCTGAAAGTAAGAAGTTGCCAACTTTAAAAGGCCATAACTCAAACACTAGTCATAAGATTGGATTATGACCATGGACACTTTTAATCAGGACGTCAAGATCTAGAAATTACTAAAAATTCATAAAAATTAGCCGAAAGTCATTTCCCATAGGCTTTGTGCGGGGTCCTTTACGTGCCCCTATACCCGACACCGAAATTGAGCCGAACTTGCCGGACTTTTCCAGTTTAATACTTTACACTTTTCTGAAATAGAATAAAGGTTGAAACTTGGGTTTAAAAGGACTTTATATTGGGCCTTAACTATTTTCTTAGCATCCTAATAACAAAGATAATTAAATGTTTACGTAATTAAATACTTCACATTATAACGTTGTATTTTCCTTTCTTTCGTATCTCTATAAACTACCCTTAACCTAACTGTATTACGGACCATTAAACAAAAGGTGAGGAATAAACCAGACACAAAATGTAGAGTAGATAAGAGCAGCGTGCATGCTGTTGTCATAATTTAATTAAAATTTAATAACTTCTGAAGCTAAATTAATTATTGCTTTCATGTTTGCAGGTAACGTTTTTGACCTCTTGCTATTTAATTACGTTTAACTGTCTTTGTCGAGGAGTACTTTACGTATACAAGGTTTCATTGTATATTAACTAAGCTAAACAAAGGGGAGGAAAATAAATTAACAATGAAAACAAAACAAACATTTTTTGTGAATTTTATATTCAAATATAATTATATATTGGACAGTGCCCGCGGAAAAATTTGTTTTTGCTAATTAGAGTACAAAAAATGCTCTAAAATATTTTACATATCGCAACTTCGTCAATCCATAAATGTCATTTAAAATTTTCAAACGTCGGAAATAGTATATTATATAACTAGTGATGATATTTAGCACGAGGCGTCAGCCTAGTGCGGTAATTCTCCGAGGTTAAGATTAATCACTTTCACACGAGTAATGTACACTATTTCTCCTACGACCACAAAGAATTATTAAAAAAGCCTTTGATTTGTAAAAAAAATATTTCACTAGTGTTGCAATTGCCATACTTAAGCCGCGTTGACACGGTTCAAGTGACTTGAACAACTCACTTGAATTCAACTGAATTGAACGTGTAAACCTCCAATTCATCTGCCTTGATTCATTTCACTTGAAAGAATCGCCAGTTGAACAAGCTTTAACTTTTTCGTTCAAGTCGACAAATTGAAGATGGCCGGCACTAGGTGGACCGAGGAAAAGTCGCTGAAATTTGTTTTAGCCTATCAAAAATACCCATGTTTGTGGAACACAAAAAGTGTAGATTATAGAAATAGAGATTTGCGAGCAAGTGCGATTGCTGCTTGTAAAATAACGAGATGAATCATTCTCAGCGCCATTTTTTTTTTAATGAAATGCCTACATGTCAAATGAAACGTGTAAACTTTTTTAAGCGTTCAATTCAGTTGAATTCAAGTGAGTTGTTAAAGTCACTTGAACCGTGTCAACGCGGCTTTATGATTATGTTCTACTTAACATCTAGTTTCATAGTTTGTCAATAGGCTTTTCCTTTATTTGTAGTTTAACTTTTTCATTTTTTCATATTTTATATATCATAGGAAGAACTTATCCTGGATTGACTTCTAGACTAACCAGAATGAAAAATTTTAAATTTAATCAAGGAAAGATGCATTAAACTTAAATTTAAAAAATCCACTCAACAAGAAAGATTTCAATTCAAAATAATTTTATAAAATTATTTAATATTTTTATAAAAAAAAGACAAAAAGACCTTTAAAATAAGGTATCACTCGACCTCCCTTTCCATTTAAGATTTTAGGGGTGGTGCCACCCCCGCCCAGGGGGCTGCAAAACAAAATCGACGGATCTGAGCGTTTTTCCAAAAAAGAACTGAGATGCCAGTAAATGTCTCTGTTTCGTTTTCGATGCGCCACCCTGTATATACTTCCAGTAATGATTCTATGTACGACAATAGTTGTGTATGAATGATAACCAAATTATTGTAATTTGTCTTATTATGCCTTCGTATCTAAGAAAACAATATAGAAATAAATTAACTGCCAAGAATACCAAAACACTTACCTGACAACATAAAGATACTAATTAATTTCGCTGAAGAAGTAATTAAAATTATATTGTGTTATAACAACTTGGGCGCTGTAGACATTGCTACTAATTTCTAGTGCTTTCCGTATATTAATTTGCCTAATTCTACGTAACACAGTAACAACTTGAAAGACAACGGTCGTTTACTTAGGTACCTACGAGAAATCTAATTAGGCAAAACTTGGAAAAACATTTGATTACAGGATTGGACTGGCCTTCTGTATATAGAGCTCTGAAAAGGACAACTGTACAGGGCTTTGTATTTGTCTTTTGTAAACTGTTGTTCTACACCCCTTTTTATTTGGGATCAGCTTTAAAATAATTAAAGCTTTATTTTTAAATAAACATTTAACTTGCCCCTTATGGGATCTTCTCGCGGCCATCGTCGAGATTTTGTTACCCTGAAAAAATTGTGTTAACATTCATTAACAATACAATATTGTAAAGAAAAATATACTTATGGTTTATTTTTACATTTGGGTAAATTTTCGTCGTCCCTGAGTAATTATTGGCGATTGGATTTTCTTCTTTGGCTGAAATGGACATTTTATGAGTCCCATTAGTTACAATAGCTTACCACATTTCAAACATTTTTGTTTACTTTTTCAATGGCTGCTGAATACCAGAATTGTCACTAACGTGGACTGTCCCTCTTATGACTTTATAATCATATTTCACAGCGAATAAAATAGTTATACATATTGTGTTAGTACTGGGTGATTTAGAAGGTTTAAAAAAGTACCTTTGATACCCCAATTTATACAATAATTTATAACTTGTGGGGTTATTAAGCAAATTAGTTCGTTCCCATGTGTGTTGTTATTAACATGGACAAAAAAGAAAACACACGATTCATAGTTTCCTGAAACTGAACAGAATTTGGCACTAACGCAAAAACGATAGTTTTTGGGGTAAATATCAAGATCCGGATTGTTTTGGCCAAAATAGTTGTTGAATATAGTTCTGCGAGTTTTTAAATGGTTATGTTTTTCAAGTGTCACTAACGTGGACGCTGTAAGTCTCAAAATGCATGTTTTTTTTTCCTTTTCATTTTTATACTTAACATGGCTATATAAGATGTGTTTTAATGGGTATGTGATGAACTTTTAACTTAATTTTGTTAATATTTTTAATTAAACCTTAAAGATATTTTGTTATTGACATGGGCATAATAAGATGTCATTATTAACATGGACAGTTGTTCATTAAGGTGGCTGTAAATTTATTCTTGTGGGAAAAAAAACAACTTTTTAGCATTGCTGATAGCAATTATTACAAAAACAGTAGCAGAGAGCCTCTATCAACCCAATATTAAAATAATTTTAAACATTAAATTATCTAAATTTTCCTTCTTCAAAATCGACCTTAATTTGAGAAAGAATCATATACAGGGTGGGGACTTTAACTGGAATAAATTTGATATTATTAAAACTGCTGAAGTTGCGCATACAAAAATTGGTATGTGGGGGTTTTGAAGCATGCGCAATTGGATTATGATGTCGGCGCAGTTGCCAGATTTCTCAGCTTTGCGCTACACGTAGTAATTTTGTTATTTTAAATGGAATGCTCAATTTATTTTTATTGCAGTGAATTGGGCGTGTCAAATTTAGTAAGATCCCAAATTCACAAAATTCCATCTTCACTAGTTGCTGAGCTATGGCAACACTGTAGCTCCATTAAAAAGTACCGGGACACTTATTTACCTTAAAGTACCGTTACCTTGTTAACATCTCCATAGTTACTAAGTTATTGACAAGCTTCAAGAAAAGTTCTTGGCATGTCAAAATGACTTATTTAACTGAAACCTTATAAATAGAAATTCTCATAGTACTTTTTAATGGAACTACAGTGTTGCCATAGCTTAGCAACTAGTGAAGATAGAATTTTGTGAATTTGGGATCTTACAAAATTTAACACGCCCAATTCACTGCAATAAAAATAAATTGGGCATTTTATTTAACATTACAAAATTACTACGTGCGGCGCACAGCTGAGAAATCTGGCAACTCCGCCGACATCATAATTCAATTTCGCATGCTTTAAAACCCCCACATATCAAATTTCGTAGATACAGCTTCAGCAGTTTTAATGATATCGAATTTATTCCAGTTTAAGTCCCCACCCTGTATAAATATTTTTTCTTGTTATATTTATCGAATTTCATAAAACAAAATTGTTATTGTAGTCAAATACATACATATTGTCAAATTTTATAATTATAATATGGTAAACTATAACAATATTTGATCACAACGCCATGGAAGTAACTATATTCTGAATTTACTTTAACAAACCTACCTAGTTATTTAATTGATATCGATTAAATTAAAAAGTAACTAACTTGAATACAATTAAAAGTTATATTATTAAGTGGTTCTATACCCTTAGCAAAAAACACCAGATCCTAGTCGACGAATATACAGACAATACTTTTGGACTCCATGTCGTCGTATATTAGTTTTTGCAATTATTTCGTAAATTACTACTTGATTTGCTAAACTTTGCTTGTATTGTGGTGTTTGATTGCTTATGGGTGGCCATTGTGCAGGTGATGTTTTTTTGCACGCCAATATAGAATTGCTTATTTGAATATTTGTCCTTGAAACACTATAGTAGTGAGTGGGTATGATGTATATATCTCACTAGAAAGTAAATTGAGCACGACGCCGCGCCGTAAATAATATATTAATTAAAATTATTTCTTGCACAGATAAATTTCTGTCTGAATGATGCAATGGTAATAATTTAATGGATCAAAAAATATAGTTTGCTACACAAAACTTACCCAAAGTCGTCAATATCAGCAATTTGCTGCTATATATTTTTTCTCTACACTCTTAAAAATAACATGGTATGGATTACTAAAATTTGGTTCTGACAACTAATTATTTTCGTGAAATCGGACTCGACCCAAAAATTAGTTTGTACAACCAAAAAAAATTGTCGTTATTGAACTGTTGAACTAATTAATAACATTAACCAACCCAACCTACAAATTTTAGTTGTCACAATGAAATTTTATATACGGATAACTAAATTTATATGGTACTCCCGCTTTTAAAATTAGTTGTCACAACTAATGTGTAAATATGGAAAATTTGTTTTCAAGGCAATATTGTTTTTGTTAATGATGCAATCTACAAATATTGCCAAAGCAATCATTTATTTGGGCCAAACTTGAAATTTTCATAGAGTAACAATTACGTATGTAGTCACAACATTGTGTTTATTATCTTTTTTCTGTACTTTCTAATTGTAGGTTCTTTATAATACATACTTATGCAATACAAAACAGAAACACTAGATTTTTAACTTATTTAACTCAACCTTTTGGTTTGTTCAATTGCTCATAGAACTGAATAATTGTCCTTATTTAAATTTTCTTATCTGCAACTGCGATTATTAAAAAACAAAAAATATTCCCTGGACTTTCTATTTAAAATATACAGCTATATGAAATTTGTTGTACTTGGTCAGATTAAAAAGTCATCAATATGACGTTCTTTTATAGAAAAACAAAAACAAAACAAAAAAAATATTTTTAAGTTATTTCTCATCGGGTCACCTTGCTATGCTTTATAAAAATCTCATTTAAACTTTTTAATGTACAACTGCGATGATAAAAAATAAAATGTTTACTTACTTATGATTTAACTTCCTTCTGCCAATAAGAACGTACACAAGAAAGACAATAAACACAAATAAATTACACCAAATATTGTCACATCCATTTTCCACACGGGCACGGCCATGATTGCCTTAACAACACGAAAAAATGGACACGGAACCGCAAAAGCACCCTAACATAAACATAATCTCTTGACAGTCCTGACTAGAATGATGTCACATGTCACCCACCGGGCAAGGGCGTCAAGTCTCTGTTGATGCCGTTAGTTATAAATATGAAGAATATTATTACTTGAAAAGAAAAGTTAGTTCTGGTAACTAAGAATGTATCTTAATCAAAATTAACAAAATGATAGGGACTACAAATTCATAATGTGTTATTACAATAAGCTTAATTGATAAATACAAGTTTGTAGGAACCTTGATGTAACATTTAAATAAGATATATACAGAGTAAAATTCAGCTAAACAAAATATTTTATTTTTGCCAACTAATATGAAAACAAGATATTTTCTTTGTTCTGATAGCATCATTTTTTGGTAAATATAACCAAGAAAAAAATCTTTTTTGTTTTCCTAACTAAAAATAGTTATTTTTGGTAACGTACACACGAGAGCAAATAAAAATTAGTACCAAATACCAAGTCTTTTTTAAGAGTGTATCAAAGTTCATAGTAGGTAGATAGCTATTAAATCAAGTAATTTGTATGCGAAACTGGTATTTGGGCTAGACGGGTATGTTCATCAAATCTCCTATATAACTAAATCAATTTTGATACATGGGAAACTATAAACTTTGACACGTTAATTAAATTTGCTAGTTTAAAAGTACATGTATTCAAACTTTATCTGATCATATCACAATGGAAATATTTAACAATTTAATGTAATGTAATTGCGTGGAGCAAATTTTAATAAATCTTTATTTATTTTAGTTTTATATTAAACAAGAACTAAATAAAATCTAATAATATTTAAAAATTACCTTATCCTCATGTACAGGGTGTCCCATTTTCGACACTTGTATCTCCGTAATTGTTAGTGCTATCAAAAAAATAATATAGGTGTCATGAACTCTTTTTGAGTCAAACTTACAATAGTAAGATCGAAATTTAAAAATTTTCCCTCGCTTAAGAGATACGGGTAAAAAACAAAAAATTGACAATTTCAAAATTACCCTATATTTTATTAGAAAAAATGTTTTTAGAAAAGTTTCTTTATAATGATTGCTGAATAATCTGCCGTTTTTAGAATAAGTATACGAGGTCAGGTAAAAAGTTATCGGTCCTGACCTATTTTTTTTTAAATGGAACACTCTGTATATTATAATCTAAAAAGATAGCATTTTAAAGCCTGTTTTCAAATATATAACACACCATGGATGATATTGGCTTCCTAGGCGATTTATTTAAACTTTATTACTTTAAACCACAGTTGGCCATGAAATATTACCCTAAAACAACTATGTTGACATTCTAGTTGTTAGTAACATTTAACGTCAATTTATATTTGACATATTCGTTGGTGAAAATGACTTATCAACATTTTGAAAAATTTGATACGATATCAGTTTATATTGAAAGTGAAAAAAAAGAAGAAATGGCGCAAAATTTATATTTGGTTCGCTATCTGGAGCTGCTATCTTTTTAGATTAAAATATACAGGTTGTTCCATTTAAAAAAAATAGGGTTAGGTCCGATAACTGCTTTATCTGACCCTGTATTCTTATTCTGAAAATGGAAGATTATTCAACAATCATTGTAAAGAAACTTCTATATCTCTTTTAACTTAGAAAGTCTAGGGTAATTTTGTAGTTGTCATTTTTTTTTATTTTCCCCCGTATCTCTTAAGTCAGCGAAAAATTTTAAATTGTGATTTTACCATTTTATGTTTGACCCGAAAAGAGTTCATGGCACCTATATTACTTTTATGATAGCACTAACAATTACGGAGATACCATATAAGAGTGTTGAAAATGGGACCTCCCGTACTATATTAAACAATAAAAATTTTCCATTGAAGATGGAGGTTTTTACCTCCGAAACATGTACGTATAATATAATATTAATATCTAAATAAACTAGTTGAGCAGACTGTGTTCAAATTCTATCCATTATAATATCACTCCGTTGAAAGATGGACCACTTCCACAAAATTGTTTCTTTGGTCCTAAAAGTTTTGGACTTGCATTGTCTTTAATTGGTTTTAGATATAACGTTTCAACTGATAAGTATCTCCGGTCGTCCTCAGGTAATTGTGAATGATTTTTTTTCATTTAAATTTTAAATGTATTATCACATAGTTCGTTAAACAGCACAGCATAAAACAGATTTAACAATTTAAATACCAAAACTATCAAATTCAATATTAGTGACAGAGCCAATTCTATAATATTTGGGACATCCTGTACATTCATATGAATTCAGATTGTTAAGTTAAAACAAATTGGAAAATATGCGTCTAACAAGATTATAGAATTTGCATACAAAGTAAAAGAGGGCCTTGCTCGAATGAGGTGTGTGCAATCAGGGATGAAGAAGAGAATGCAAGGCAAGGATTAAATTAGACATAAAGATGGGGAGAATCAACTGCACCAAGTCTTTGTCTTCGTTTAATTAAAATTTTACAAAGTTACTGGTTATTTTAATGAATATTATTATTAAATTAAATTAATGACTTTTAAATATTCACTTAGTAATGTTATTTAAGAATTAGTTTTAAGTAAATCGTTTTTTTTATCAGAAACAATTGTTGTTTTCAACTTCATTAAACATATGAAAACTCTAAATACGTCTTTTTTTATTGGTCCCAAAATTTATATTTTTTTGAAGGCATGCTTTTTTTGTTTATCTACTAACATATCTCAAAAACAAGTTGAAAATTTGAAAGCCCTAATTTAAGCGCTTCTTTCAAGTCCAAAACTCTACTGCCGTTAAAGAAACGTCATTGTCTCCAACCTTCAAACAGACACTATTTAGCTTATAGTATCTTTAAAATGCAATTTCTTTCCGTTTTACATGTTTAACTAAGTTAAACCAATCATTTCTTTCAGAAACAACTACTTTATCGAATGCGGAGTTTTGGACTTTTCTTTATTTGTTTTAAATCACAAAGTTTCAACTGGTAAGTAAATCCAGTCCTCTTTAGGTGAATACTAAATAATTAGGGTAACTAGAGCTCCATTTTACTAGCAATATACACTGAAATGCAGGTACACTGTCAAAAATAATTACACTATTTATTAGCAGGCAATTTATTACCACAACGTACTGTAAAAATATTACATTATTAGTTGTGTAGGAAACATCCGTAAATTTCATGTAATTTTGTTGAATATTTATATAGTAATAGTACATAAAGTAACGTTCTTTGTAAAAATTAACTTTATATAGGGTAAATATTGGTAGTAAAATTAACTCGTTTTTTAAGAAATACATGAAAAATAATTTTTAAACCATCTATCTGAAGTAAAACTTTATATTTCGTATTTTTTGTCGATCGACCAGAACTTATAGTCATTTTCTGGTAACAGAAATTTGTACACGCGCGCCGAAAATAGTAGTTTGTACAACAAGAGTGAATATTGAACGGCAGTAGAGTTTTGGACTTGCATTGTCTTTATTTGTTTAGAATCACTACGTTTCAACTGGTAAGCATCTCCAGTCGTCTTCAGGTGAATACTGAATAAGTATGGTAACTACAGCTCTATTTATACTAGGCAGGTGCTGTGACGCATGACTAGTGGGTGGAGTCATGCGTGTTGCTAGGTGATGATGCATAACTGGATGAGTCATGCTTGATGAGTCATTCTCGATGACGTCATGCTCGATGACGTCATGCTCGATGACGTCATGCTCGATGACGTCATGCTCGATGACGTCATGCTCGATGACGTCATGCTCGATGACGTCATGCTCGATGACGCCATGCTCGATGAATCATGCGTCTAACTCTTGGGTGGTCTTATTCTAAGATTACATTTACTTAACAAGGGTTTCCAGACGTTTCTCATATCTAATGAAGGCTTACTAAAGCAACCTGGATTTTGGTATATGGTCGCAGCTTCCTTAAACTTCCTCTTCCTCCAGTGCGGTTCTTTTTGCAGGATTTCCGCTTTTGTCCACATGATATGATGGCCGTGCGTCCAGGCGTGGTCAGCTGCACCTGATTTTTCGGTCTCTCCTTTTTGGGTGTTATTTCTATGTTCTTTAATCCTTACTTCTAGTGGTCTTAGTGTCTCACCAATGTAAGATTGGCCGCATTCGCAGGGGATCTGGTAGACACAATTTTTCTTGTCTTTCTGGCTTGCTGGTTTCGTCTTCGTTAGGTGGCTTCTTAAAGTGTCTCTAGAGCTGAATACTGTGTTGATGTTGTATCGTTGTCCTAGTCTTCTTATTTTCTCGGATACTCCTTTGACATACGGAATATTGAGTATTGGTTGTATCTCTTTCTCTGCTTTACGTGTGTTTGGCCGATTCTTGCGATTTTCCAATATTGTGTCAATCAATTTCATGGGGTAGCCATTCTTGTTGAGGTCGGTCTTGATGTGGTTAGTTTCTCTTTTGAAAGCTTCGTTTGAGTTGCAGAGAGTAATTGCTCTATCCACCAGGTTTCTTACTATGCCATGTTTTGTGTTGTTTGAGTGGTTTGATGTATAATTGAGATATTGCCCTGTATGTGTAGGTTTTCTGTACACTGAGGTTAGGAAGGTGTTGCCATTTTTCTCTACGTTGACGTCTAGAAAAGGTAATTGGTTGTTCTCTTCTTTCTCCATGGTGAATTTAATTGTCGGTGCAAAGTTATTAATGTGATGTAAGAATTCTCTGAGTTCGTCCTCGTTTCCGTTCCAAATAATGAAGGTGTCATCCACATATCTTAGCCATATTTTTGGTTTCTTCTTTGCTTGTATTATTGCTTCGGATTCAAACCATTCCATATAAATGTTGGCGATTATGGGCGAGAGAGATGAGCCCATTGGTAGTTTGTCTTCTTGGCTAAAGAATCTGTCTTTTTCTTGAAAATAAGAATTGTTAAAGCAGCATTCCAATAGTTCCATGATGGCATTTGTAGGTAGCGGTGTTCTTTCTTGTAGGGTCAGGTCTTCCTCAAGTCTGCTCCTGATGACCTTAAGTGCGTCTTTTATAGGGACGTTGGTGTAAAGACTTTCGACGTCAAAGCTGACCAGTTGGTCTCCTGGTTGTACTTCCTTTTCTCCTATTATTTGTACAAAGTGTTGCGAGATCTTTACAAATGACGTACTGTTTCCTTGAAGTGGTTGGAGTAGGGGAAGTAAAAATTTACCTAGTTCATATGTAGGGGAGTTACGGGAGCTTGTAATTGGTCTCAGAGGCATGTTATGTTTGTGTATTTTTGGCAGGCCATAGAGGTGTGGTGGTTTACTGTGGTACGGTGTTAGGCGTCTCCGCGTCTTTTCTGGTATGTACCGCTTAAATTTCATGAGTGTTCGGTAGACTCTTCCCTTGATTGTGCCGGTCGGATCTTTGGAAATAAGGGCGTAGTTTCCTTTTTGCACAACTTCCTCGATTTTTTGGTCGTATGTCTGAACATCCATGATGACAGTTGCGTTTCCTTTGTCGGCTGGTAGAATCTTGATATTAGGATCCTTACGAAGTTTTGTGAGAGCGATTGTTTCTTCCTTACCGATGTTTCGTTTTGGAGGCCTTGATTTTTCTAGAATATTTCTAACCTTCCATCTAAATTCTTCCGCTTGTGTTTCTCCTATGGTTGTTGAGTCGACGGCGCTAATAATGTCCAATATTGGTATCTCTTTTGGAGCAATAGTAAAGTTTAAACCCTTAGTAATTAGGGATTCTTCTATGGGTGTTAATTCTCTAGATGAAATGTTGACGATAGTTCTTTGGTGAGACACTAAGACCACTAGAAGTAAGGATTAAAGAACATAGAAATAACACCCAAAAAGGAGAGACCGAAAAATCAGGTGCAGCTGACCACGCCTGGACGCACGGCCATCATATCATGTGGACAAAAGCGGAAATCCTGCAAAAAGAACCGCACTGGAGGAAGACGAAGTTTAAGGAAGCTGCGACCATATACCAAAATCCAGGTTGCTTTAGTAAGCCTTCATTAGATATGAGAAACGTCTGGAAACCCTTGTTAAGTAAATGTAATCTTAGAATAAGACCACCCAAGAGTTAGACGCATGATTCATCGAGCATGGCGTCATCGAGCATGACGTCATCGAGCATGACTCATCAAGCATGACTCATCCAGTTATGCATCATCACCTAGCAACACGCATGACTCCACCCACTAGTCATGCGTCACAGCATCTGCCTAGTATAAATAGAGCTGTAGTTACCATACTTATTCAGTATTCACCTGAAGACGACTGGAGATGCTTACCAGTTGAAACGTAGTGATTCTAAACAAATAAAGACAATGCAAGTCCAAAACTCTACTGCCGTTCAAGAAACGTCATTGTCTCCAACCTTTAAACAGACACAAGAGTGAATATGATGTCCATATCGCACGAGAAAGTAAAAACTTCCGAGGGCAATATGGACAATCCACTCGAGTTGAACAGTATATTTTTTCTACGACCAAACTTACAAACCTTATGCTAAAAAATGTAAAAAGAAGTTTTTAGGTTGCCGGGCTCTAACTCACGACCATTGGTTTCATAGTCAAACGCTTTATCTCTCGACTATCGAAACTTTAAACTAATTATGGGAAAACCAACTGATAAATGATGCTACATGAAATTAATTTTGTATGCACATTCAGCAGGTTGCAATATTGATAAATCTATTATAAATATGTCTAGATTTTATTATATTGAACAAACTAATAACAAATTGTACGATATGCATTTAAATTATATAATTTAGTGTCTTAAAAAAGAAGGCGGAGCCTCAGTAAAAATAATATACTGTAATTGGTCAGTACTTTTAAGAACAACAATGGCTTCTCTGTAGTTGACTACTGTGATTGGTCAGTTTCATTACCTATCTAGGATTGTTATGAATTTTGCCGCACAGTTAACTGGAATAGCCTACTTTACTCGCCACTTAAGTGTAAAGGAAACAGCAAATTTTCATGAGGGAGTAGAAAAAATATTCCGTTTCTCAGTACGAGACTTGCCGGCAGGGACAGATATCACTGTTTTCATGAATGATTGAATCATTCAATATTAAATTTAATACCAAAATTAAAGAAACTGAAACTGGTTAGAAATGTTAAGCAAAAAGTGAGAAAAAAATACTTAAATCTAATTTAATAAATAAAAAAATAGGTTAGTTAAAGTGGATAGGATTAATTATTTAATTGACGAAATTAAATAGTAGTTTGGTAAATTCTTGACGAACTTTGGGCGTGGCCCCGAAACTTTTTTGCCTGCGGCACAGTATTAGCGGTGCTTTTCCACCACTTCCCAACAGAAAAAGTCCTAGTTACGCCAATAAGGAGACTTCTTAGCATTCTGGTACCTATTTTTTTCGAAAATATAATTTTTATTAAGAGTCATCCATAGCAATGTGAAACGCGGTATCGTTTCCTGGCTTCTCTAATTGATAATTTAATACAAAAATTTTACTAAGGGATTTACAAGAACTTCTAGTTTGTAGGATGATACTTTTTTTTCAAAAAAGAAATAGATAATGTATTTTAAAGTTTTAGTTATATAGGTTCAAATTATATCATTCGTCATGCAGAACATAAAAATAGAAATATTGCGGCTATTCATGTTAATTTCTTACTATTCATTAAAATTATAAACGATGCTTCGATATTATCTTAAAAATCTCCACTGACACAGCGTCACATATCTCTCGTAAAATTTTTATATTTTATATATAAAAAAGAAAATATTATTACAATCGCCAGACCAAGATACATTATGCGCGATATGGTGAAAATGCACTATGTGGTCGTGATGACTCATCGACTACTCTGTGCTCTTAAGTATTTACCTCGTTTACGTACCTTTTTTTCACAGAATTTTTTTTTTATTTACCACTACCATTAAAATCTATTAAACAATTAACCAGAAATGTTCACCCTTAAAACAGTTTAATTAATCTGCACAGGGAATCTTATATTCCTGATAGATTAGATGAATTAGCTCAGATTGATATTAGTGGAAGGTTAAGCACCAACGGGGAGAAATTTCGTTAAGTTTGCTCTCCAGGCTATCAATCACTCTATAGTTCGTTACTCAGGGAAAACACAGTCTTAATTCATTACGTCAGAGAGATTTAAGGGGTGTTTAGCGAAACATAGGTGTCAATTACACTGCTATCCATTAATTATATTTTGACGCAGATATTTATTTTTTTCTCTGTTTTATTATTTTTAGTGGAAAATGTGTTTCTTAGGTGAAATAATGTCAGTAACTTATTGTTCAAGAATTCTTTCATCTGGAGAACGTCATCTTTGTGGAATGATCTTCCTGAGGTCGTGTTTCCCAATGAATACAATCTTCAACGTTTCAAGACCAATGTTAATCGCTTTTTTCGCACTCGCACCGCTCCCAGAGCGCCTTAAAGGATTTTTCCTACAGTGCAGGTGTTTTATCATAAAAAAAAAAAAAAAAAAAATTGCTAATAATAAATAGTTATATCTAACTGTACCTAAACATTTTTTTTAAATGTCGATATACATATACAGTATGTCCATTAATGAAAAGATTTCTCTAAAAATATAATACGGCATGCAACAAAAATATTTAACCCTTGATTGCCAACGTTGAATATACAGGGTGGCCCATTAGTGCGAGGAAGTCCAATAAATCAGTTGTCAACAGAAATAGTGACACATATTACACATAAAAGCTATATGATCCATTGGGACGCATATTTTAAAAATATTTTCAGATATACAGGGTGACCCAAAAAAGCAGAGGGGCAAAAAGGTAAGTTTTTTTAAACGGCTACCCCAATTTTCTTGTAAAAATTCCGTAAAAATTACCCTGTATAAATTATGGTCAGATTTCGTTAATTAGATCATTGTACCATCCCTCGGGTCTCCAAAACCGTAACCATATTTTAGAAAATTTAAATCGGCTATCTTTTTTTAAGGAGTTTTAAATAGTTGGTTTTTTTTGGATTTTTTAGTAAATTATAAATACCGTGGCAACGCCGCAACGAACACCAAATTAAAATATTGTAGTATATGCTGAATTTCATGCGGAATTCAATTCCCTACAAAAAAATTGGGGTAGCCATTCAAAAAAACTTACCTTTTTGCCCCTCTGCTTTTTTTGGTCACCCTGTATATTTGGAAATATTTTTAAAATATGCGTGTCAACGGATCATATAGCTTTTATGTGTAATATTCCACACTATTTCTGTTGACAACTGATATATTGGACTTCCTCGCACTAATGGGCCACCCTGTATATATGTCGATGCCAACAATACGTAAATTTTACAAAAATGTGGAAAAATTGTCTCAAACCTTTTAATTTTTTAAGGAAATTATTTTTATTTAAAAATAACAAACATTTCCTGAATCTAGAACAAACGAAATAACCAAAAAATACACATAAAAAGATTAGTTGAACTTAGCGCATTCATAACACATCTATACGATTTCAGCGCGTTCATAAACATTTATACGTAAAATTTACTCGCCAACAATCACTCTTTATTCGGTCACATACAACCCACAACTGCCACATCTGAAACACGCCGGCAACCGAATGTTGTGGTGATGCATGGTAGATGCACTTCTTGAGCGGCAAAACGAGGATACCAATAATAGGCCATTTATTTCAGATTTTAAAAAAAATGCAAGTAGATTTTACGTAGGTTGACAATATAGGGTTAAAGTTTCACAGCCGTGTTGACTAAAGGCAGCGGTTCCCAACCAGGGGTTCGCGAACACAAGATTGGGGGTTCACGACCGACAAAACTATAATGAAGAAAACGTACCTACTTGCTACTACGTAAACCCAGTCAATCGATGGCGACGCGACGAATGAAATATTCTTGATATAAGTTACAGTTTATAATAATTATAATGTCATTTGGAATAATAAGTATATACAGTTACTAAATGGTTCAGTGGCGGCTAGTCAGGTGAAGTAGGTGAGGGGGTCTTCACCAAAAAAAAATAAAACCAGGAGGAAAGTTTTTCGACAATATTAAATAATAATGTACCAATACAGCTACCATTTTAGCCCTTAAAAAATAATTATGTTCGAATTAATAATAATTATTTAATCCGAATGTAGCAATGCATAATAGGGCCACGGTTAACTCCGATGGACAATAATTATACACACTCATGCATTTTGGCGCGCCCCAGCGACCGTTTCCGTTAGCTCGAAGCAAGTGAACACCCAACGCCCAACATAGCTTTGATATTCACCGTTGCTGTGATTACGTGATGTCAGTCACGCAAGCAGCATATAACAATTTGCATTATGATGAAGGGCAATTTAAAAATAAATCAGTCGTATGCACCATTGTTTTAGCATTGGTTCGCCCAACCTTAAGGTATTTATTTTGAGGCTTCGCCAAACTTACGGTTATAGATATCGTTTTTACGTGATCTACTGTGTGATTAAAAAGTTTTGTTTTTATTTTTCAGTTAATTCAGTAGTGTACGTACCTACTAAGTTGTGTATTTTGAAAATGAACCCAATTAATGACATAGTTTGTAATTTGTTGGAAACTCCATTCAGTCGTTGGACAGATGAGGATAAGAGAGACGTTTTGTTGCACGGGTTTTTGGTCAATGTTTAAGTACCCGCACTATACCCAGCTCTTCATCATTTTTTTAAGACCGCGAGCCGCCACTGAAATGGTTTCATTTTTATCTATATTGAAAACCTATATAAAAAAATTTGACGTTCGGGGTTTGAAGTTAAAAATAAAACCATATTGATAATGTTTATACATAATATAATAATGTCGGGTTGCATAAGGATGTTTAACAGTAATTAACTAATCAGCAACTTTGACTGGGACATAAATGACATTGTCAGAAATAGGTTTCTTATAAGGTGGCCCAATTAGCCTAATTCTTGATTTACTAATCAGTCAACTTTTTTTTGATAAAGTAATGGCTGCCAATGTTATTCATGCCACAGTCAAAGTTGCTGGTTAGTTAATTATTGTTAAAAATCCTTTTAATACCTACTTATTTATCTACCGAATTGAGCAAATGTTATAGTAAAAACTTTCAGGGCAAGCTGAATGCAGTCATATTTTGTATAGAAGGAACCATCGAAATTTTATTTATAAAGGCTGCTGACATCAAACAGCTTAGCCGGCATCTACATGGCCCAAAAATGGGTAATTCTAAAAGAAATTCTATTACTGATCGAAACGTCAGAAAAACGTTAAAATATATTTTTTTCGGCGCTTGTGTAAAAATTCCTCTAACCAGAGAACTACCCAAATATTTAATATATTTTTGACAATGGACTCGCTCCCTAAATGCCACACATAATGACGCAGGTTTAGATATTTCGATGAAAATGTTTTACCTTTTTTTTATGCGACTTCATCAATAATAACGAATTTTCGATAGTTTCTTCTATACCTGTCTAATCGTTGATGCTAGACCAAGTAGAAAAGTGAGGAGCATGGGCGTAGCCAGAATTTTCTCCAGGGTGGGGCAAAAATAAGTATTAAGGTGGAAAGCGCCGCAGGCGAAAATTTTTCGGAGCCACGCCCATAATTCGTCAATAATTCACTCAATTATAAGTGCTACCAAATTTCGTAAATTAAATTAGTTTCGCAAGTCCTTTTTTATAGATATTTATGATGTTTTAAAACAATGTAATTAAATCATTTTTGAGGGCCCGAAAGAGGTATTAGGTATACTTATATTTATTAAAAAATTATTGTTAAAATTTGAGTCAAACTTGCCAAACAAAGTGACTCCTTGAAATAATTACTGTGATTAAGTGTTTTGGTTTTTTAATCGTGACCCGGAAAGCCGCCAAATTTTGCGACGCTAAAAATATGGTAATTTTTTTAGAGGAGGTAGGCAAAATATTTTGCTTACAACGAAACTGATTATTTATTAAGATATTAAAAGATCCTCTACTTGGTCAATAAAGTACTTATAAAAAAAGTTTTTATTTAAACATTAAAACTAATTAGTCGCAGCAGGCAAGGCGAGGGTCGTCCGTACAGACAATGAACCACCTGAAATTCTCTAAACGATTAAATAACAATTTTATTTATAAATATCATGTTAGTACACACAAAAAAATGGGGAATTTATACTGTTTATTACTGGTTAGAAAACTGACCTTTAACCCACCTTAAGGGCCATACCTGAGTGCCGCGAGAACTAACCTAAACCCTATTTAAGGACTAGCGTATGGGGATTCTGGCTAAACTTTGACAAAATTTCGTTTTCAAGTTTTTCTTTTACCTCATTCCAGAACCTTCTTTTTATGCATACTCATCATTCAAATGCCAACAAGCCGATTTTCTTTCATTTGTTGACCTTAACCATGTTTTTACCCTGCGCAAAGTGCTATAAGATCTTTCGATAGTGCCCGTTGTGCAGGGCTGTGCATCAAGGGAAATTAGAAGCGCCTGTTTTATAGCTGGGTGAAACAATTGTGTTTCTTGAACTAGTAGGGCTAGTTCTATTTCCTTTAGTTCGGCCCTTAACGCATTTTTCTCTTTTTTTGGTAAGTTCTCCTCAGAAAAACGCTGTTCTAGAGACATTATTAATGAATCTTTATACGGAATGATTAATGATCCTCTCCAAAACTTGTTAGGAGACTGCTGGAGGATTTGCACGATGTTTCTGCTGATTTTAGACCTGCGGCATACTGAAATCTGTTCAAAGATGCTCGGCGATTGTTTCAGCCTCTGCTACAACACTTTGACTTTTAACATCGGCATTTTCACGGTGTTTTTTTATAATGTTTGTGATTTTTTTTATATAAGTTGCACTTACAGGACGAAATACTTGAGATTTTTGGTAGTAGGTAGGTAGTTGAGCGCTCGCTCAATTCACTAGAACTAAAGATGATGTGTCGTGGCACAAACGAATGTTGAAATGTAATTTTTTTAATTTTAGGTATTTTAATTTATTTTTTGTGTTTTTTTATTTTTTTCCTTGATCCAGGGGGGGCCAAGCGCCCCACCCTGCCCCACCTTGGCTACGCCCATGGTGGGGAGTGACCAACCGATTGTTGTAATAAACCTTACCGTACGTGTAATATACAACATTTTATCTAAGACCAAAATTTTTAGTTTATCAAAACACAGACCAGGTGCTGTCATCAGCATCAGGTATTAATTTTACTTTTGATATTTAAAATAAATAAGCATTTAAAATTTATATTTCTTTAATAAAAATTAGTTAAATAATGCGTTTATTACGGCAATGCGCTGTAGTGGGTACAGTGACTACCTAACGTAAGTCTATAACCAACACAATATTAGTTCAATTTTTAAAGCTTCGTATTTTAGAAACATCAATTTTAAAATCAGCATAATTTACTCAGCTTGGTATTTTAGCCATCACCCCGCGTAAAAAAAGACACTGTGAATAGGTGAAGCTACACACATTGCACTTAGTTGTCCAAGAGACAGCCTATCCACTAAACTAAACATGGAACTGATTAATTGAATTTTGATGAAAATATTGGCTTGTGAAATTCAAGTACTTTTTTAACTATCCAATTATTAAAGGACGCGGTGTATCTTTATTAATTTCTTGGTGCATGATTGTACCTATTTGTTTTGTATATTGCAAGGTATCAAAGAAACAATAACAGAAGAGTTCCTTCATTAACACTGTAATTTTTGCATGGGCTCAGATATTGACTTGTACCAAGTTAAAAATAGCATAAATCTTGAGCCTTAAAATTAAAAAAGGTTACATACATATTAAAGTTTCTGACTTTAATCTAAACTCCTAAAGCCTAAACCAATTTGGGATTATAATAAAACACTTTCTACTTACGGGACTTTAAAAAACATCTCTAGGGAAACGAAAAAATTTAATATATTCAATATAAAAGCCCATTTCTATGAATCTTTGAAAAATAAAGTTTATCGCATTATCGCATCCTCTTCCAGGCGTTCTTGTCAAATCATGCACATAATCTGATCCGTTAGAGCGAGTGGAAAATTAAATTGCCTGAAAAAGATACGTTGATAAAAATAATAAATACCTAACGTTAAAATGATCGATCAATATTGGTAATAACGATAACAAAAATGTATGTGCCTACAAAGAAGGATTGAACCAACGATCTGTATATCGAAACTTAACATGATCAAACGTATTTAAAGATATAATCATAATTTAACAACCCTTGGCACAGTTTTTTTGTATTTTCATAACTAAAGTTGCAACGGTAGAATGTTTTGCAGGCAAAACAAGTAAAAAACAATATTTATGAGTATTTTCTTGATTAGAAACCCTAGATTTTAGACTTATTGCTCTACATTGATCATAAAACGGACTGAGGCCGATTATTCTTTTATCTTGAAGAACTGAAAATCATTCTTTCTGAATCCGTTTGAAAATTAACTTTTCGGCCTCATTTAACTTGACGTTTGTTTTTCATGTTATATTGGTAATATTCCGATTTATCAATCGTTGTACATATATTAAGATGCAAACTGTAATTAATTTTTTCTTTTATACCAAATAAAAGTGTTTTAAATTTCAATTTTGAATATTATAAATAGACCTAAAAATTCTAAAAAAAAATCATCATTGTTACTGTTTTGATAAATTCACCAGGCGAGGCTCGTTATTTTTTTTTAGGTGGAACAAACTTTAATGACAGTATCATAATAAGTAAAATGCAGTTTAGTGCATAGTTTTGCCAAGGAATAATTATTTACCAATAAACACCGAAAAAACATAAAATACTAAAATTGCATTTTTGCTGACTTTTTTTTAAATTACATCAAACAGCTGTACTTTATTATTATTTTTTTATATAATTATATTTCTTTTATGTAGTTAGTTAAGTTAGTTAGTAAATTATAAATACTTCTAATAAAAGGTTTTTCAAATGTTAACGCATTGCTTGTTTAAACTGTAATATTTTTTGAACTGTTAAAGTAATTGTTCTTTATTACAAGTCACAACACACCTAAGTACACGTCAGAAACATACATTAACGAACTAAATAAGGGTTACGGGCATACTACGTGCGATTCGACATTTCTAATGAAACAAAAGGTTTATGCAAATGCTGCAAATACAATTCTCATATTTTGTAAAAAGTTCTTCTTTGTTTAACTATTGAAATTGAATGATTCACGGAGCTGTTGGACGATTGGACTTATTTCTTTCCTGTCTCTTTTTAACTTCCGAGAGTGCGTATATCTATTTCACTCTTAGTTTCCAATTAATTTATGTAATCTTTTTATTTAATATAAACCCATAAGGTCAACCATGTGCTACACTAAAAACGGTCGAGCAGAGCGCTTCGATGGTCGCTTCGATCTATATTGGGGAGTTTTTGCATGACGCACTTTGGAATACTTGCATTTTTTAAAGGATAATCATTTTATTGTTTATTTATTCTTCGTTATTTAGGACATTTAAAAAATGTGTTGTAAACACCGAAGAATAGATAAACAATATTATGTTGAAGGGCACGATTTACCACCTAATTTTATTAATCATTTTTATATGTTTTGAAAAATCAATTAATTAGGTGAGTCATATTTATTTTAGTATCATTATTTTAAGAGTCTCATCCGATTGACGACATTCCAACCGGCCACAATAAAAAAACAATTACGGATTCCCTAATAGTTTTTCGTGAAGAAGTCAAATTTCATGTCAAAAAAATAGAGGTTTACAAATTTGACAGATAAGACACCATATTAGGCAATCCAACGATGTGTCCAAATAGTGGCTGGCTGGCAAATACTGCTTTGTAATTGGTGCACATGACCATAAAAATAATGTTGCTGGTGGCATTTAACGGGCGACTCAATGCTTTTTGCCATCCAACCTCCATACTGAATCACGTGGTTTGAATTCCCTAATTGTTTTTTTTTTTAAATAGCAACCCTACTTTATAGTAAGTCTGCTGCATTCGATTTTTTGGTCCAACATTAAAAATATACAGTTGTCAACATTTATTTTCAGCCATTTCGGAGATACGAGGCTTCGAATTTAGTGATTTTGTTTAAACAAAACAAATTAAAACACACAATTGTACGGTATGATGCCTAGTATAACAATCAAGTTATCCTTGAACCACTCAAATCGTGACATTTATCTATCTTTATTGTCAATATTTTATAGTGTCATTGTCATTATTTAAGATTTGAAGTGCAAATCAATACTTTATAAACTATTAACCGATTTTTAATTTACTAGTAAAAGTCGCAGAAAAAGTATAGTACGTGTTGCGTGTTGTAAAGCAATTTCGCACTCATGTAATTACTACATTTGCCGCTACGCGGATCGTTCGCAATTTTTCCATTTGTGCGTAATATGCTTTTTACCACACTTAATACGTAATATACTATTACTAATAGTTTTGCACACATTTCAATAGCATACACTTCAAACACTTGTCATTATGGTAGCCCTAGATCGTATAGATAAGGAATAAATATAATATCCCCAAATCAAATCCCATTACTATGAATATTTGAAACACAAAGTTTATTGCATTTTCTTTCCATTTTCGTCGAATCAGGAACATCATATATGACTAGGTTCCTTAAATAGAAAGTTAGGTAACCTAAAAATAATACGTACAGGGACATTATTTTAAGTGTCCCACCCGATTGGCAACTTTCCGATCGACCACAATAAAAAAAACAATTATGTATTCCCTAATAGCTTTTTGTGAAGAAGCCAAATTTAATGTCAAAAATAATATATGTTTACAAATTTGACAGATACGACGTCATATTTAATTTTCTTAAATGGCAACCCTACTTTATAGTAAGCCAGCTGCATTCGCTTATGTGTTCCAACATTAAAAATGTATAGTTGTTAACATTTATTTTCAGCCGTTCCGGAGATACGAGGCTTCGAAATTGGTGATTTTGTTATCATCGAATTAATAGAAGCTTTAACATTAAAAACTGAATTTTTTTTGGGGATACGTAATTTTTTATGGCGGAGCCACCCAGACTATTGTCATATATGAGAGATGTCAAAAAATGACAGTTACGACGCCATTTTGAATTTTTTTAAATGGCAACCCACACTTATAACTACATCAGTGTATTGCATTTCGCGGTCCCATTTCAAAAATATATAGTTGTCGATATGTGTTTCCAACCCTTACGGAAATACGACCGCATCAAAAACTGCATCGTTCGATTATGTCTTTTAAGTATCTCACCCCATTAAAAAATAGAAGCTTTGTGATTAAAAACTCAATTTTTTTGCAGATACGTAATTTTTTTATGACAGAGCCACCCATGCTATTGCCATATTGTCATTAAATAACACATCAATAGCATTTCAAATTATCCTTTCTTTACTATTACGGCCCTGGCAATTATTTTTATGATTACTTAAAAATTAAAATCCGCCATAAAAAATTACGTATCTCCATAAAAAATTGAGTTTTTAATGTTAAAGCTTCTATTAATTCGATGATAACAAAATCACCAATTTCGAAGCGTCATATCTCCGGAGCGGCTGAAAATAAATGTTGATAACTATACATTTTTAATGTTGGAACAAATAAGCGAATGCAGCTGGCTTACTATAAAGTAGGGTTGCCATTTAAGACAATTAAATATGGCGTCGTATCTGTCAAATTTGTAAACCTATATTATTTTTGACATCAAATTTGGCTTCTTCACAAATAGCTATTAGGGAGTACATAATTGTTTTTTATTGTGGTCGATAAGAAAGTCGCCTATCGGGTGAGACACTTAAAATAATATCCCTGTACAACAATGCGCCGATCAATTTTTAGTATTCAAAAAATTTAAAAGAAAACCATTTTGATATATCCAGTGCGTTTAATCCAAAAGCATAAAGCCCGAATTCGAATATAATGGGACACACTCCATTTTCGTCAATTTATAGAATATCGTTTACGTAAGGAATAAATTTAATATCCCCAATATCAAATCCCCATTTATATGAATATTTGAAACATAAAGTTTATCGGATTCTCTCCCCGTTCTCTCGTCGAATCTGGAACATAATCTGATTCGTTTCACTGAATGAAAAGTTAAATGGCCTGAAAATGATACGTTACAAATAATGGAGGTCCTTAGAAGTTCATCAACGTACGTAAAATGAACCAATTTGTTGCTCTTCGCTGTCACTGAATGTTTCCAAATTGACATATACTATTTACTTCAGTTTAAAATAGAGACTGATTGTTAAATTGTGTTTCTTATGTAGGTAACAGATTTTTAGATTTAACTTTTATTTTCTAAATACGCAGTAACTTATTTTTAAGAATTAATAAATATATAAAAAGTTCGTTTAGATTCATAACAATATACCACAAAATAGATCATTTAAAAAAAAAGTGATTAAACATAAACAATGTTAACTTACTTTTCATAAGAAAAACACTTTAGGTACTACATACGTAAGTTGGCGGCATATGGGAAACTTTTGTATTATTAACTTTACGAAAAAAGGTTATTCTTCATAAAAACCTAAAATGCAACCATCAGATGTTAAATTTTTTCAGTCGTATACGACGTTTGTCAAGAAATATGAATTTTGCCCAAGAGTAAAGTGAGTACCTTTATTTTTAACAATATCGAAAACTGTAATTATGAAAAGTTGTTTGGTATGAAAAACTATGTTCTATTATGCAATTACACTAAAAACTATTTTTTTATTTTTACCAATTTTGTCTCAAATTACCGATAAATTTGTAAAAATAACAAAAAAATTTTTTTAGTGTAATTGCATATTAGAACATAGTTTTTTATACCGAACAGATTTTCATAATTACATTTTTTGATATTGTCAAAAATAAAGGTACTTTACTCTTGGGCAAAACCCATATTTCTTGACAAACCTCGTATACTACTGAACAAATTTATTTATTTATTTATTTCATACACTGTTTTACAGTTTCCCAGTTACAAAACAGGTAGAAAACAGAATTTAATTAGGTAAAAATTAAAATAAATTATTTAACAATTAACATAAAGATTAGCAATATTTATGAAACTAACAATAGGTACCCTACAACAAGAAATAATAATAATTAAAAAAAAGTAATTACATACGTAGTATAGGTACTAGTGATAAAAATGTCCTTTGACAGCGCTTAAGCTACAATTAAGGACATCATAGGCATGGACATTGTCATTGTAACATGTACACATCCTATTGATGGGAGAATATTTAAAGACATTGGTTCGTGAAGGTGGTAAGTAGAAGGTATATAAGTTTCGGGCATTTAGAGACGGAAATCTAAAGTTCAGTTTGTGCAGCAGCTCTTCACAAATAATATTGTTATTGATCAGTTTATGTAAAAATAACTGCGTAGAACATGTGCGTCTATCATGTAATCTAACAAACGAGAATCTTTGCAGCAGCTGGTCATGAGGAAAACCTCTGTCGGGATAAACTCCATCAGATTTATACCACAAAGCTTTCAAAAAACGTCTCTGAACGCTCTCAATATTGTCGATGTGGACTTTATAAAACGGAGACCAAATGATTGAAGAGTATTCCAATTTAGATACAACAAGAGAACAATACAAAGTTACTAACGGGTCAAGTGACCTAAAATCTTTAATAGTTCTAAGGATAAAACCAAGTATCTTATAGGCGGTGGATACGACGTGATTAATATGAGGAAGAAAGGATAGTTCTCTATCGAAAATAACTCCTAGATCCTTAAACACAGTAGGTCTATCCAGAATCTTACCATTTATGTTATAATTGAAATCAAAAGTGGTGTTTTTATTTGTATATGTCATAACATTACATTTAGCAATATTTAAGTTCAATCTGTTTTTAGTGCGCCAATCATACAATAAATCCAGATTACGCTGTAGCTTTAAACAGTCCATTAAACTTGATATTAAACAGAAAATTTTTAGATCATCTGCATATAGCAGACAACAAATAGTAAGCCTTTTGACAATATCGTTTATAAATAATGTAAAAAGAAGAGGACCAAGGATGGATCCATGGGGAACTCCAGATGTTGCGAAATATTCGATAGACTTGACTTCGCCATAAGCTACAAACTGCCTCCTATTTTTTAAATATGAGTCGAAAAATGACAGTAAATTATTAGAAAACCCAAAGGTTTGTAGTTTGCTTAATAATATGGAGTGATCTAGCTGATCGAAAGCCTTGGAAAAGTCAGTATAAACAACATCTGTCTGCATGCGTTGATCAATGCCTTCAGCCAAAAATTGAGTAATACACATTAGATTCGTTGTTGTTGAACGACCTTTTACAAATCCATGTTGTTCAGGAGCAATAGCGTTTTTAACTTTATAAAAAATATTGACATCTGATGGTTGCATTTTAGGTTTTGGACCTTGCAGAACTTTTTATGAGGAATAATTTTTTTTGTAAAGTTAATAATAAAAAAGTTTCTCCTATGTCACCAACTTACGTAGACACACTGTATACAGGGTGGGGACTTTAACTGGAACAACATCGCTAGAAGTTAAGGAGAAAATATGGAAACACACGTCGATTGAGGATTTGTATGATCTATATTTGGGCCCCAAATTTTTTTTTTACCCATGTATAAGGTGAAACATAACCCTACTTAATTTGTTTAAATGGGAAAATATTACTTATGATAACTTTTTGGAACGTTATTTTAAAGAGAAAATTAATTATCTTATTGAATTTAATTTTAATTTATTTTCATTGCTCCAGGGTGGGGAGTTTCATTGGAACAAATTCGCTAGAATGTAGGAAAAAAATATAAAGGTATTTGTGAAAAATGCAAAAACACGTGGATTAAGATGTTTTGTGGGCTCTCATAAAAAAAATTGTTTTTTCAATTCTCTTAAGGGGGTGAAACATAACCCAACATAATTTTTTTACAATAAAAATAAAAACAAATTTAAAATAAAAACAATAGGATATTCACTTTTCTCTTTAAAAGAGCTTTCCAAAAAGGTATCATAAGTGGTATCTTTCCAGTTCAAAAAATTAGGTTCGGTTATTTCACACTTTATACAGGGGATAAAAAAATGTTTGATGCCAAAATGTAGCACAATCATACGAAATCTCAATTGACGTGTTTTCCATTTTTCAAAAATATTTTTTCCTACGTTTCTAGCGAATTTGTTCCAGTTGAACACCCCACCCTGTATACACACAGTGTGGCATACCCAGAATCTAATATCAAAATAATAGCAAAATTCTTCTTTGAAAACAACGCGATACCGCTCTTTAATCTCACCGCCGGGGGACAATTAAAACCGGAATGGAATAATGCAACACAGATGCGAATGGGGACAATGAGGGTCTGTGAAAATTAAAATAACGCAGAATACAAATTAACGGGAGACGAATTAACGAATTACGGACTGAGATATGTTTAGGCAAAGACATAAGAAAAAGATGCACATAATAACGGCATTCTATGTGAGGTGCTTTTTAGCTTATTAAGAAACAAAGGAATAGGGGGCGTTCAAATTTTGTCGCGTACAAATGTGAAGCCTGTTATATGTTTGTCTCTTATAATAAAGTCAATGTCAGTGCCTGACAACTATTTTCAGAATGAAGTAACTTTTAAAATAAAAGTTAACACAGTCATGTGTTTGACAAGAGAAATGCAATGCATTAAAACCCTATTTTATAAAAACAGGATGAGAGTGGTATTCAAATGTCTATCTGTCTGTTCAAAAATATGTTCAGTGCCGTATCAATGACACCACCTACTTTTCGATAGTGCGGCTCTGAATTTGATAGTATATTATTTGAATTGTGTTTATTCTAATTAAATGTAAGTTTTCACGTCACGTCATTTTTGAATTTCTAGTATACCTACCACATATTATTATTGTAGTTATATTATCCTATACTAGGGTTGTGCGATTATAAAATTTTATAAAAGATAATCCAATAAGCGATTTCTACAATTTTATAATTCATTGTTATTCAAAATAATATAATTTTTTTGATTAATTGATGTATTGATCATTTAAAATAATTTAGTTAGTTGAATCATCCTCAATCCCTTTTAATAGACTAATATGGACAAGGGGCTTACTGAATTTATTATTATATAACAAATAATCAAGTATACCTTTTTTTAAAGGCTGGGCGATTGTGAACTTTTATAATAGTTCCTATTATTATTAATCAAAATAAACGATTAATAATCGATTAATGAAATAATCGATTATTTCGTTTTGTATTCTCCTAGTCTTGAAAACACGACTGTACAGTTTTTAAACTTAGCTACAGCAACAAAAGGATAACTAGTGCATACACGTGGTTCGGATTCCACGTTAAGCTGGAATAAAAATATATTATGACATTTTATACAAAATATACATGAATATTTATAGGAAATTGAAAGAAAATATAATATGTATGGTGTTCCATTTAATATAAGTAAGTTTAAGACAAATTCCGGTAGTCGCATAATGTCGTTGTTCTGGAGAGAGTGTCTCCGAAAACCTCATTTTTCAAATCGCCTTACTTACCAAAATAATTTAATGGAAGGTCACCGTGATACATCCTGTATATAAAGATACCAGAAACTCTAAATTTTACTTATAGAGGTACCAGTAAAAAATACAAAATATTTATATTTTAGAACTTATTTCAAAAGAAAGTTAAATTTAGTAGGTACTTTTTCAATACTTAAACATTGAGGTTAATTATAAATTAATTAATTTTAATTTAAATTAAAAATATTAGATATTTAGGACCGTACTTGAAAATTCAACTTTCAGTATCTTTATATTATTATCTCGATATTTAATATTTTATTATTTGAATCAACAATTTTCCTTATTTTCAGATAAACCATTTACGATATTTGCACCAAAAAATGCAGGCACCAATAGACCAGAAAGTCCTCGGCATCAATCAGAAATCGTCAAAAGGTTCCTTTTAGATCACGTAGTCCTTGGTACAAAATTAGACCTGACCAATGTAGTAGCAGACATGTCTTTGTCAACGTCAGGAGGAAGGACTGTAAATATTCGACTGGATAAAGAAGGAAAAATTAAAGTAAACAATGCAACAGTTATCGAAAGAAAAATTGAAATACCTCATGGGTAAGTAAATATTTCAGATTTCTATACAGGGTGTTATGAAATTAACTCATTATTGGTGACTGCTGAAGTTTCCATACTTTTTTAAATCGTCACAATCAGTTGCTTAGGAGTCCTAAATAAGACAAAATTTATGAGGTAAAGGAGACTCGAAGTGTTCTCTACAAAAAAAAAAGCTTTGAGTTTCCTTTACGATCGTCGCAGCTCCACTTTGAGTCATGGACTACTTTCATAAAACCAAGTTTGCCGCACGCCCATGAAAAAAGTAGTTTGTTAATAACTTGTTATTAGGTCTTTTGGTACAGTTGTATTTTGTGTTAGTAAAAGTAAAAGTTTGTTGTGATGTGAAATGCGGTAAAAGTTTTAATTGTTGATTGGGTTTTTGTTAAGGTTGTGCCAGTCTAGGTATTTTTTAGGTTGATTTAATTATTATTTCTTAACTCAGAACGGGTACTTACGGGTCATTGACCTAAATTAGATAACATTTTAAATAATCACCTCTATTTATTGACATTTTAAATAATAATTAGGTAAAATATTGATTTTGTTGTGCTTGGTGATTTATTGAAATGATGTATTGTTATTAAGGTTAGTTACAAATAAATAAACTAATAATAACTATAGTTATCAATTTAATAACTATTTGTATAGGTATGACTTAACAATAATAGAAGGAACTTAAAATATCTATCAGACTAGTTTAATAAATATAGGGCGTTTCATTTGAAAAACCAGAGTTATTGTACCGGGTGATTCATTAAGGGTGACGAGCGGCCATAACTCGGAAACTACTGGGCATAGAAATTCAGGAAAAAAAAATAATAACTAAAGTGGCCATGGGATTATGGGAAAATCCTGGAAATAATTTTTAAGTTTCGCATTTTGCCGCAAGAGGGCGTAATTGAAAAGTAAATTTTAAAATTTTACATATCTTCCAAAAATTCCACATTAGGGTATATCTTTGATAACACCATTTAAAAGCTTGGACAATTATGCATTATTTTGGTCTTACGCTCATTGGCGTACCGACTTTAATAAGAGGGGGGGGAGCTGTTGAAAGTGTAATTAGACGAACAATTGCCTATTAAGTGAAGGTGATCATTTCCAACAATTTTTATAAAACAAAATTTTTCATTTTCAATATTAATAACAATAATAAATAGTAGTGCTAATTTAATTTAATTATTTTAATTAAGAATGGTGTGCCTGAGGAGAAAAACGCAAGAGACCATTTTTACGCAGAATTGACCTGGCTAATCCGAAATAATATCCACATACAAAAATATCAGTGGCGTCCCACTCTTTTCCTAAAAAATATATAATCGCTTCTTCATTTAAAGTATAAGAAATTTTCGATACTCTAATTAACAAATACAGATAATTTTGTACTCATCATGTCTTTTCCAAAATTTTAAGAATTTTATATTTTAGCAACGTTGCAAAAAATTAAAAAACTAGATATGGCGTCAAATGGATAATTTTGTGAGAAAACAAAAAATGCTAAAATATATTGGGTGTTCCATTTAAAAAAAATTATCTTTTTATTGTCCTACTTTTCTGGACCATCCTATTTATTTTAAAAATAATTTTTGAACATATATTTTTTTATACTTCACAACTTTTATAAAAACTTGTTTTTGATATCTAATAAATAGGGACGGTATTTTACTCTGTCACCCAACTGGGCCACCCTGCACAGATTAACAGCACAACATGCTTAATTCAATACAGATAGAAAAAGTAACCAATCTTCTTAATATACACTAACATCCGTATTCACTAATGGGATCTTAATTTGAAACCGTCCTAAATAATTGATAGTTCTATGTTTAAAATGACAAGTATCAGAATAAGTCAACTTAGTTTTGTATTGTAAATATTTTTTAAGATTCGTTTTTAAATTCATTAAGAAAATAGTATTTTAGCGCGTACTTTAATAGAATAGAAATATTTATCGATAAAAGGATTTAATTACAAAAAATAAAATTAACAAAAAAGCGTCATACGGCATATTACAATAATGCAATGCTGGGAAACTATAATATTTAAATATTTCGATGGATCTAAATTTAAAACCCTTTAGTGAATATTATAATACAGTGTAAATATTATAAGCAAAGCAAAAATGCTACTCCAAATTGAATATAAATAAATATAACAAAAAAAAGCGAATACAACACATTCTATAGCTATAACTTAATAATATGAGCATGTGATGCGAGTCAGAAATAAATTGGGGAAGAACGAGAGAAATCGGAGAACGAAGAGCGAGAAATGGAGGTCTGAATAAGGTCAACCTGAGCGTCTTGTTAAACCTTATCGAAAAATAAATAGCTTTTGACCATCACGAGGGTCCTGTAATTCAAATAAATGAAATGATTGGAAAAAATGTCAAATGGAGTAGCTACCTTTTTTTAATGAAGCAGCGTTTCTATTTTTATAGCGTAGAGACTATAATATGCAATAATTATTTTTATCTAAATAAAATACCATGTCCTAACTATCTGATTAATCATAGCCGAGCCGAATTAGGTAGGTAATGATATAAATATAAAATTTGGTCAATAGTTTTATAATATAGAGAACAACCCCTTACTTTTTTCGAAAATATAATCAGTTGGTTAAAAATTACCACAAGTTATTAAAAATATCTCACTTGTTGCCTGTCAATCTTAGTTTTTTCATAAAATGATTTTTTCTGAAATAATTTAGATGTGTTGATAACGGAAATGAGATTGCTTTAAAAATAACAATTTATAGTAAAGAAAAGATGGTAAAATATATTTTAAAAATATACTAATTTACTGCGTTTATTTTGTATTAACAAAAACACACACAGATTATATCTTATTATTATAGTTCTTTCTTTTGAATTCTTCTTATTTTTCGGGATCACTTTTTATCTTTGCTCTTATTGTTCTCATGTTCTGCTTTACCTGTTCTTGTCTGTCAAATTTTTTGTGTTTCGGAGACATTTTTTCTATATTTTAAGGTCTAAGGATACAAAAAAAAACGGAATTATTGGGTGAAGATCAACTCCGTTATCATTTAGATCATCACCGTTATCATATATTGATAACGGTAATGATATAACGGAGTTGATGACCATGCATGTTTTAAATTTTATGTTATATTGTAAAAAAAAATGTTGTATTTTTTCTACGTTAAGGCATAATCTCTGGTAAGACGCGTACAATAAATACAAAATTTCAAAGAAAAATATATTACTTACCTCAATAGACATGATCACGGTAACGACGAATTAAGATCGAACAAACTACTGAGCACGTGTTTACATCGTATTTATTACGAAACACGCAGCAACCGAACCCTTACGATGTTAGCTTTGTACACCCATCGTTACGGAGAATCAACATGCATGCATGCGCCGACTTGCAGCGCCTTTAGTGTTTGATACGAAGAACTATAATCTGATAACGGTACTGATGCCAGTAGTTGGTTACATGTAAAAAGATGTATATTTTTTCATTTATATTTAGGTAAAAGTAATATAAGTGTAGTATAAAGACCATTTGTATTAATTTTGTTATTAGGAAAGAAAATTTAATATATTTTTAAAAAAGTAATTTTTTACTGGTTACCTCAAATTGCAGCTTTTTTGAAAAACGACACAGAAACATGATATTGTATAGTCCATACGAAGTCAGTGTAACAAAAACTAAAACTCTACTTAAATCCTATATAAAAAATATTTAATTATATTTTTATAATACCTACCTAAAAAATCATATTAATGCTCCTAATTTGGACAAGGTATAAAAAAACTGTTTACCCAGGGAATTTCAGCAGTGACCAATAATCAAAGGCGTTAGTCTTAAGTAGATACTCATATGACAGTTCCGTGACCCAGAGGGTAGTTTTTACATGTAAATTCCCATTCGAATTCCTAATAGGGCGGCGATTGGAACCTAGTATCATAACATATTGTGGCGGAGCCTGCTATGGAGGCTTTCTGCAACGACTCGCGGCGGCTTGTGACCACGCCTTAAAATTGATATACTCTTGCAATTTGAACGTTAAATTTTCTTATGGGAATTTACATGTAAAAACTACCCTCTGGGTCACGGAACTGTCATAGAGTATCTACTGTCTTGTAATCCTGCCCTCATTTTGTTATGACAAACTCATCAAGTCCACGTGGACGTAAAGTTGAATTATAATTACAGAACACAGAAACAAACTTTGTTACTACGTTCTGTGATTACATTAATGATGAATTAAATAAATCCAAATAAAATTTGACACATCCAAAATAACAAACTTGACACAACGATGACATAAACACTATATACATACACCTATAGAGTAAAACAGAAATAGGCAAAATCTAATTTAAAAGAGCAAAATTGACGATAAGTGGTCATCGCCAATGTACCCGAGCATTCCTACCTAGTACCATAAGAATTTTTTAAAAATAGACAGGAAATTTATTTTCTATCCTTTACTTTGTTCCGCTGCTGGATTTCCGTTATGTAAAAAATAATGGCACAGGTTATTAGTAGGGCGGTTTGGGGGATAAGTGACATTCAGAATTTGCTAACCAAAGTGAAATTGACAATAAGTTAATATCAGTGTGTTTCTAAATAAAATAATTGTTTACATGTCGTGAAACTCCGTAGTTTTGGGAAAGAAAACCTTCTAAGTTACTTTAAACAGTTGTTTCATTTTAAAATAAATTCCCTACTTATAAGCATTTCTTTAAAAGTAGGTAAACAACCCATTGTCAATTTGACAAGCCTGGATGTCGGCATCGGTCAGCTTCTCAATATCATCGATCTAAAATCCGTCAAAAGACAATTTTGCCTAGGCTGAATTTCTATTTTTCTACTCTTGAATATCCAGGAACCGCGGCGCTGGCTCAGAGATGAGTTACTGGCATTCGAATGTGGCGACCCGGATTCGATTATTGAAGTGGGCATACGTACAAAAAAAAGTATGTCCGAAATTCAGGGGATTTAAGAATGCAGGGAAGAGTGTAAAATGTATCATCTCCCAACCCATCCCATTCACGCCGGTAACCAGGCCGGATGAGATCGGACATCTCGTGGGGTGCGGAAGAAGATACACACTCCCCAATTGGTAGGTCATGTAATGGCAAGAAACCAAGGGTTAATAGCCCTTGGGGGTGTCGCATAACTGATGATCGTGATTCGAAACCCACGTTAAGCTGTAGGTGCCCTCAGGTATGGCCCTGGCAGCGATCGAAGAGCAAAAAAGCGTGTGAAACAATCCCGGAAGGCTATAAGAAAATTGTATATATGTCGCAGCCTTTTAGTGTAATCAGCCGTTTCATGAAAAGTCTGGTCTTTTCATGAAACGCTGCCAAACACTGAAACGAAAAACTGTTACGCTAAAAGGCTTAATATTTTAGACGTTACATGAAACGTCAGCGTGTTTTGGCCTCTTGATGAAAACGAACAAAATTACGCTAAGTGGCTGACTTTACTGGACTTTTCATGTAACGCTCCGAATCTACTTTGCATTTGATGTAATAAAATAAGTATTGTATCACCTAAAAATGGCGACGGCAGGTTGTTCCAGTTCCAGTGTTATACAATACACTCAATTCTATAAGAAATTAGAAGACTTTTATTTACAAAAACCACTTCGAAAGCCTTACTCAAAGCAGAAGATTGACGATGTCATAGAGGAAATTTTAGCGGCTAAGCAAAAACTGTAAGTAATTATTTGTTAAACCCAATTATTAATTTTTAGGTTATGATTATGAATGACCGGGATTCCCCGAGTTTCTCGTTGACCCGCAATTTGTAAACTATGCGTTAATTCATGCTGTTCTCAAAACATATTCCTGCTGTAAAATGTAAACAGGCGAACCGGTGTTATTTTTTGGTCCCTTGGTTATTTTTTTTTATAGTTGACGATTTTAATTTCGTATATTTGTTAATATTGTACTGTAGCTAGCCACTATGATACCTTATTTGTAATAAAAGTTCCTTTCCTATGCAATAAAAGTTTCTTTCTTTTATAGTAAAATTTATTTCGTAGTTATTTCAGTAAGTGCAAAGTAGATTCGGAGCGTTACATGAAAAGTCCAGTAAAGTCAGCCACTTAGCGTAATTTTGTTCGTTTTCATCAAGAGGCCAAAACACGCTGACCTTTCATGTAACGTCTAAAATATTAAGCCTTTTAGCGTAACAGTTTTTCGTTTCAGTGTTTGGCAGCGTTTCATGAAAAGACCAGACTTTTCATGAAACGGCTGATTACACTAAAAGGCTGCGACATATACATTTGTTAGAAGACAATTTAAATAAAATCGTCCAATTAAGTCTTGTACTGAAAACTTAAACAACTACTATAAGTATAAAAAAATTAGTAGTCTTCTCTTCTTACCCAAACCCACACTTCTGTTTCTGAATATGCCTCTGTATTATACAGAAATAATGCTCTGCTTACCTATTTAATAAACAAATTCATATTCAATGAGATTACTGACAAATAGAAAACTCTTTACTATATCAATACTGCCAATATTGTCATTATTGTCGTTATTGCCATACTCTGCGTTCGTTTTGTTGATCTTTGTGTTGATTGCGTAAACTCGTTAACAATGTAGACTTTCCAATCACATGATATTTGTTATTATTTTCATATGAAACTTCTTCTTCATCAAATAAACGAATGCGTAATAGATAAGACTAAGTTCCAAATCATTTCCAGTATTTGCATTTTATTCATTACCCCACCTTAAAAACAGTTCGATCAGACGATCTGATGATGCTAGTTTCAGGCGAAACATGTAACAAAAATAAACAGACAGACAAATATTTGAGGCCGAGACTTTGGGTCTCTTTTCTTACAAAATTTCAATTATCAGGCCTCTTTGAGTAAAAAATGGACGGATTTTTCAAATCAGAAATCTTTTGTTCTTTAGTTTGGCTCTAAATGTTCAGGATCATAATGAAATGAAAAAGATAATTTGAAAAATGTGTTATTAGATGACAATACGTTAAAATTTCAAAAACTTGTTCATTGTATTAAATTTCTAAATCTTAGAAATCCCTAAAACTGTATTTAAAATTCCAGGTCCGTATTTAAAAAAAATGTATTTGAGGTTGGTAGCTAAAGAACGAAACGTCGAATTTGAAAACTAATAATGTCACCTTGTAGAACATAAAAAACGGCTACGAAAAAGTGTTTCGTCAAGTTTGTTATTTCGGAATAATTACAATTTTTTCTCGCCAAATTATTAAGCCCCAAAATACGCAACTTTGCCTGAATTTAAATATCTTCGTATCTCTTACCGTTTTGGAGATTCCCTTGTACGCACGCGAATTTGTAGCACCCTGTATATGGTAAAAAAAAAAGTTTGTGTCGCGTCGTCTAAATTTATATATTGTAGCATTAATTTAAATTGTGCTCCATCATAATAGCTTTGGAACTATCTAAATAAATGCTGGATTTAGCAAAATTAATAGTGCAGAAAACTATCCTTTTACATTACCCCGGGCACCCATTGCCCAACAACACATAAAGCCCGAGAAGCCAATTCAAACTCGATCAAAAAGAAAATTGCTTTCTTAAAAGAACAATTCACTCGAACCTTTTCCTAACAAATTTATTTGTCTAAATTACAGGATCCTGGTAATCGTCGACAGCTATCTGTTCCCAGATGAGAATCCAATAACCAGGAATGGGCCCACCTTGTCCACGTCCGTGCCCGCAACGCAAAGCGGGAAACAGGCAAATATAAGACCGCTCTCGGCTGTTTTGGATAGCAAAGAGGCCGGCAAGAATCAATCGAACACGACGTTTGTGGAGAACGTGATGGAAGTGCTATCGTTCCTCAAGAGCCGAGTCAGAGTCTTCCAGCACTTTCTATCGAGGTCAAACGTCTCTCGATTGCTGAACGAAGGTAAATTGGGGTTTTGTATTAGGGCCAGGGGGTTAACGGAATTTCAATAATGCGTGACGATCCCTTTGGATAAGGGCAAATTGCGTGTCAAGCGTTTTATTAGGAAGGGAATGGATTTAAACAACCTTCCATTTATTTCTTGGACAGGACTTAATATTTATCAACGGCTTTGTTGTAGTCATTTGTTCAATTTTACGGTATTTTGAGTGCTAGATTAGAACTTATGTTGGTATTTTTATGGAAATGTTTAAACTCATTTATTATTAATATAAACTGCTGGACAATTGCTTTCGAGCAAGCAAAATTCATAAATTTAACAGTTAATATTTTCTGAACCAGATATGATATCGACCTACGGTTTTAAATGGCTGATAGACTCATCCCTTGGGAAACAACTATCAATGTTGGATTTTCTTTAAATGTTAGAAAATTGTATATACAGGGTGTTAAAGAAGACGATGATTTTTGCTCCAATTTTAATAACGTGTAACTTTCACAATAATATTTTTAAATTTTATCACTCTACGTCAATTGAATCACTGGTTCCTAGCAAAAAAAGTAATTTGTAAAATTTTTTATATCTGCTATATTTTAAGATACCGATTTTTTTGGAAAACCTTGCTTTATTTCAACTTATTGGTAGCTAGATCTCATTGTGCATTGTATCATGCAAACTTTGCGAGTGATTATTATACCTTATGAAAAGCTTGATTATGTTCAGTAACAATGGTTGTACCTAAATGTTATGATGTACAGTGACGTACTTATAAAAACCAGTATGTCTATGGTTTATGAGTATCTCACAATTTTTCACGATTGTTTTATATTGGAAAGTACTCGCCGCTAGATTAGGTAATGTTTTTTTTATTTTTTAGTTTTTTATATCGCACTACAAGTATATTATACAGTGTGTTTACAAAATAATAATGTAATTTTAATTTTAGGAATAGTGTTAGAAAGTTAGAAATTAATAGATACATTTTTTCCAAAAATTAAATTAAAAAAACTATCTTTGTTAAAATTTTGTAAATCCTCTGTATAATATACCTGTAGTGCTATATGAAAAACTAAAAAATGTATCTAATCTAGGGCCGAGTACCTTCCAATACAAAACAATCGTAAAAAATTGTGAGATACTAACCATAGACATATAAGTGATTATAGGCACGCCACTGTACATCATAAAATTTAGGTACAACTATTGTATCAAGCTTTTTATAAGGTATAAAAATCACTCGCAAAGTTTGAATGATACAACGCGCAGTGAGATCTAGCTACCAATAAGTTAAAATAAAGCAAGGTTCTCCAGAAAAATCGGTATTTCTTAAAATATAGCAGATGTCCAAAATTTTACAAACTACTTTCTTTGCTAGGAATCAGTAATTCCATTGACGTAGGGTAATACAATTTAAAAATATTATTGTGAAAGTTACACGTCATTAAATATGGAGCAAAAATCATCGTCTTCTTTAACACCCTGTATATAAAATTTTCTGACAGGTAAAGAAAATCCAACATTGACAATTGTTTCCCAAGGGATGAATCTATCAACCGTTCAAAACCGTGAGTCGATATCATATCTGGTTCAGAAAATATTAACTGTTAAATTTAAGGGACATTTTTCTTGCTCGAAAGCAATTGTCCAACAGTTTAGTCAGGAATGTTATTGCTCAAGTTTGGGCATAATGTTTACTACTTTTATGGAATGTATGTATGGATATATAAAATATAAACTTGTTATTGTTGAGTTGGACCCCAAGGAAAAGTAAAGATGTATTATTTTCCTTTCAGCTTCGCATCCAAAGTAATCTTCAAGTCATTTGGCTGAATAATCAATCTACTTTTTGACCAATTCCATTGGTCTGTTAGATTAGCAAGCGTGCCAGCGCCTTTCCTAGGGCTAAATTAAAAACGATAGTTACACTTTATTATTCCTACCAATAGTATAGTATTTATTAACTTCTTGGTAATACTATAGAATGGGCTCTTTTATTATTCTCATCTTTGATAATTTTGGCATTTAAATTGTTAAGTTGGTGCTATCATAGAAGTTTATCATCAATAAAATTATGGCTAGGTCATACCATAAATTTTTTGCAGTTCATTAAAAACATGCACAATTTCTACAAATTTTAAAAATGCAAAACTGGCGCGATTACTTGATGACGTCGATCCGATAAAAATTTACAGTGAGCATCGTTACCGATCTTTTATTTGTCATGTCGGTATTTTTGTTTACATCCGAATTATTGTGGAATTTTGATTTATTTTTGTTTAAAATAACTGTTCTTTTTATTTATTTGCTCATGGAGCCGAAAGATCGACAAATAACTTTTTTCAGCTGTCATTTCATTTGCTTGGCCTGCTGTCAATCATTTCGGTATTGCCACATGTAAAACCTTTTATGCTAGTTAAATATTATATTTTGTTCCTGAACTTTAATAAGTTATTTTAGGACATAACATAGATAACATTTTGGAAAATTTATGATGATTTTTTTTATTTTTCCGCATAAGTTCGTTTCGTATAATTATTACTGTTGGATTACTTTTTAGACTTTGTCGTTGTATTATAATATAAAAATCATAGAGAACATTGGTAACATTGTCAAGCTACCGTTTTCATGACGTATATCCGATAAAGTCTGTATTTTTGTTCCAATCGTTTTTTTATTTATTTATTTTCTCAGTGATGTGTTAAAAATATCAAAAAGTACAAACACAGAAAATTATATTTTTTGTTCCTATATACACTATAACCAAAATAAAAATTTAGTGAAAACCCCATAGTAATTTGATATCTAACAGTGTTAGACAAAATATGACCTTATAGTTCAAGTGACTTTCGGGTTTTTCGTAAATTATCTGACAATATATTTATTGGGAACCTAAAGTTTAAATTAAGTAAAATCATAATATCGACCCATTCCATTATTAGTCAATTTTGAAAGTGTAACTTTTAGGATAAAAAAAACTCCTCGATGGTATTATTGCATCAACTCTACACACGTCATTTTCGTTGGCGCCCTTTTATTTATTATGGTAATATTCTGTAACGAAACTCTCAACAAAACTTTGAACAATTTCTCCCTGGGTCAAACGTCTCTCGATTGTTCAACGAAGATAAATTTGGATTTTGTATTAGGGTCAAAAGGTTGCCGTAATTTCCATAATGGTTGACGAACTCTATGGATAATGGCAAATTAGGTGCCAATCATTCTATATGAGGAAGGATTTAAACAGCCTTCTCTTTTAAGTTTATTTTATGAGATTAAGTTTATGGGATTGACTTTGCTACGAGGAGCGTTTTTAAATTCGCAAAATGTCTAAGTGGGTTATTTATCCCTTCACTACTATAAGCCGGGTCAGAGAGACCCATGGCATAGCCGTTAACCCCACTTATTCTTACGGAAGCGTTGTTTAGCTGCTTGGTCCCGTGAATGTGCAGGACAGTTAGTCTACCTTTAGATGCTGATGAGATAGTGCTGTTGTTTTTTGCCGTGTGTAAGTAATAGACGCATCAGGGTCTTAGAGACCCAGTTATAGTATTAGTGCGACTTTTGAGGAAAATATAAAATAGGTAAATATTTATAAATTTATTATTTTTGCAAGCTTTTGGCATTAACAGTAAAGCGTAGATTTATAGTAAAAGTTTAATTTCGTTTCAGTTAAAATGGCAAGCTGTAGAACAAAATCATCCGACGAGAAAATAGATGCGCTATTTTAATCTGAAGACTTTTGGACAAATGATTTAGAAGATACTGAGAGCCCAAGTACTTTAACAGAATATTTTTCAGTAGCAATGCAGCAGAAGCAGGAATTGAACTTATTAAGAGGGCAAATGAAAGTAATCATGAAGAAAGTGATCATAAGATTTTCAGTGATCATGATTCGACTAGTGATATCGAATGGCGTCCATCCGAAGATGAATTACAGCAAATAGAAGAAGAATCCGTGGAAATAGTAGCAGAATCTATTGTCTCAACGGAAAATGAAGAACATTCTTCTAATTACTACTACGGCAAAGAAAAAATGAAATGGTCAAAGAAGCCACCATCAAGAACTAAAAGTACACAGGAAAATATTGTAACGGTTTTGCCTGGACTGAAAGGTCCAGCAAGGTTAATTCTTCCTACTAGTGGCTTAGATTTTTGGGAGGTCCTTTTCACAGCTGAAATGATAGAAGAAATTGTTACACACACTAATCATAAAATTGAGATGATGATTTACTTTTGAAACACTGGGGAAGAGAGCTATATTTACCACATATGAAGCTAAGAATCTACAATAATAATGTTCCTCGGCATATTCGAAATCTTGCGGCAGAAATTCTTGCAATTAAAGTCACTAATCAGGCAGAACCTCTTCAAAATGAAGTGCAAAAGAAAAGGAAGCGATGTGGAATATGTCCCCCAAAAAAAGACAGAAAAACCAATTATGTCTGTTCAGTATGTAAAATAGCCATATATCTGCAATGTTCCATTCAAATTTGCTCAAATTGTAAATAGTTAAAAATAATTTTTTCTTACCATTATAATTATATGTTAACCACTTAAAAAAAATAAAAACAATTTTGACAGTGAAAACATTTTTTTTGGTAAAAAAAATTATGGGTCCTACACACCCACTTATAGTAGTACTGCAACAAAAATGCTATGATAGTACTTAAGGGTTATGATAGTGCTTTCGCGGTTATTAAAGGCGTAAGTTAATACATGAAATTACTGCGAGCTTATTTAATTCCTCACAAAGCTGGAAAAAAATGTAGATATAATTTCAAATTAAATAAAAGCTGTTTATAAGATACATGCCTTGGTAAAATGTTTATTCTTATTTAAATAATTTAGGGTCTCTTTAAAAGACGATGAACACTCTGACATGACGACAGAGAAAATGGAGATAAAAGTAGAACGTACCATTATGGAAAATTATTGTTGATTAAAACTGAAGGACTGTTAATAGTTTTGTAGTAACGTTTTACATGAGTTTTATAACAGCTCACTTATACTCATCGCCATTTTTTCCCGTATTGGATGCCTTTATCACACTAAACCGGTTTTTGTTCAGTCTGGCGTGTGATTTTTTACGCTAGTTTATTTTTTTGTTGATATACATTTTGACAAAGACAAAGAGACGTTTCATTTTTAATTTTAAAAATGGAAAGATTTCGTGATTGAGTTTATCTGTTGTATCTTGTATGAAAATGCATTTTTTTGTTAATTTTGGGGCGCTGAATACAAAAATGATAATGAAACTAAAAACTTAGTTACAGTTGTCAAAAACATGTTTTTTTATTTTATTTTTAAAGAAGTACTAAAAAAATAGATACAGTTACACTTTTAGAGTCACTGAATGCTATATTCTTGTGAATTTATTCTGGAGCATCTCTAAAAAGAGTCCAACCCTAGTCGGCAAGCATGAAATCATTCTAGTTTCTCTGATACCTTTTCTCCATTGTTGTTATATTCTGATGGAAACTTTCGTTGTGCTCACTACTTGCAGCTCCGCAGGAGAAAAAAAGTTCAGGTGTGAGTGTGGGAAATGGATCTTCATCGATTTTTGTCAGCTTTTTTATTTCCCGCGAAATTAGTGATTATAAGAATATGAAAGCCATTCCAAGCGTTTTTTTATTTAGAGTGCTGTCAAAGTGTTAGTCTTTCAGAATATTTCGAATCTATGGCCCAACAAAGAAACCTTTAATGTTTGCTTCTGTTAGCCTTGGGAATTTCTGACGCAGCGCAGGTGCTGAAAAACTAGCCCATGTTTATTCAGTGCCTTAACAAAGTTTTTCATAAGGCTCTATTTGATGTGCAGTAATGGCAACAAAATATTTTGGAGTCTACCCTGGCTTTAATGATTAAGTGCTTGCATAACTGTTCCATATAGGAATACAATCATGACATCACATAAAACTTGAACTAATATTAAACAGATAAGTTATTTATATTTATTTGGCACACAGATTTAGTCAATTTAACATACATTTAGGCTGTTGCCGAGTGTGATCAAGCAAATACATTTTAGGAAGGTAAAATAATCACAAAGTCATTTAATCCATTGGCCCAAAGAAACTACTTTTGTGCATAAATTACACAATCCTATATTTATTGGTGGCATTTTTCCAACCAACAAAACCCGCTAATCGGTTTTTCAGGCGCAATAATCTCAGCACTTGCTAGCGCCTTTAACTGGATCTTCATTTCGCTGGAAATAATTACATTTGCCGTTATAAAACAGGTTTTTTCTATAATTATTGTTCGTGTGGATTCCAAGAAAATCACGTTTAAAATATCGTTTGGCGGGATTTTGTTGGTTGGCAAAATAACACTGTTATCTTTCAGATGACCATATGAAAATATGGTACATGAGAAACCCAAGAAAACTTAGAGATTAGCACTTAACTTAACATACTGAGATGATTTATGAGCTCGTCTAACGCATCATGCATCAAATACACGTCTATATTAACTGCTACTTTCTTTGCTAGTTATTTAATATGCTATTTACCACGTCCAAAAAGAAACCGCATTAAAAGATTTAATAACGCTTTTTAAAAACTTGATGGGCCTTTTCGCTTCGCTTAGATTTTATAAATGACCCTTAACTTATTTAATATCGTGAAAGAAAGGAGTAAAAACCCCAAGAGATCCTCAGAAAAACATTTCATCCTTGATGCGGCATATGGTTTCAGCATAAAGTTTTATTTGGGTTTTCCTGCGCCAAATATTATTAAAATGTTAATTTATTCGAGTTCTTTGAGTGCCCTAATAATATAAATATTGAAATATGGTTTAATGTTAAGGTTTGTTCGACTGTGTGAAAATTATTTTAAACTTTTTAACTGCTGGCACTTTGAAAAGCAAAACGAAAGGTTTTAGTCTATATTTGAAATTAAATATCTCAGGAAATGTTATCTTTAGTAAATTTCACGTACATTTTTAATTCTTTGACGTTTGTTCTGTCAAACACGTTAGCCAACATGTGATTTAAAAAATACTTTATTCTGAAAACGCCTTTTCCTCACGAACATTGTTGATGGATATACAGGATGTTCCTTAATAACGTGCTAATATTTCAGAGTGTGATCCCTCAGGTCACATGAAGAAAAGTTCATAATAAGTATAAGCATTTGTTTACAAGGGCTTAAATTTTTGGCTACAAGGTGTTAAATTATTTTATTTTTAAGGGTTATTTTGTTATATCTCTGAAATTACTTTACCAGTTTATACGATATAAAACGACATAATTTAGTATTTTAGTAAGAAAAGTTGTTCTATTGCTTTACCAGTAGCGTCCATGAACCTGTGTCCTCTGATATTGGATGATGTTGGACTGTATGTATCTGTGAATGAAAACGCAAGTAAATATATTGTTTATCATAAACATGGACAATACAGGGTGTCCGGTAACTTATGGACCGTAGAGTAACTGGAGATACTAGACATCAAACTAAGCTGATTAAGTCATATAAGTTTTTTCGGATTGTTACTCGTTCTAGAGATACAGGGTGTTGAAAGTAAAAGTTTATTCTCGAAAATAAGCCATAATTTTAAAACGGTTTGATGAATAGAATTGAAAGTTGGCAACATTATGTTTTTATGAGCAAGAAATAAGAATTTGTAGAAATTTTAAAGTTTGAAACTAGAGGGCGCTAGTTGCATACACTGGGGTTCATAAATCTATAATTTTTTTTTCTTACCAGTGATATTAGGTGTTTTACAATTATAGTTTCTTAAAGAAGGGCATTTTCTGAGTCAAAAAGTGTATTTGATTGATCTTAATATCTTTAACGGTTTTCGAGATATTTCCCTTTAAACATCCCAAAGCATAAAAAACATAGTACATAATAATTAGCCAATGAAGTCATATAAGTTTTTTTGGATTGTTACTTGTTCTAGAGATACAGGGTGTATATAATTTATGTATTAATAATTTAATTATGTACTATGTTTTTTTATGCTTGGGGATGTTTAAAGGAAAATATCTCGAAAACCGTTAAAGACATTAAGATCAATCAAATACACTTTTTGACTCAGAAAATGCCCTTCTTTAAGAAACTATAATTGTAAAACACCTAATATCACTGGTAAGAAAAAAAATTATAGATTTATGAAGCCCAGTGTATGAAACTAGCGCCCTCTAGTTTCAAACTTAAAAATATCTACAAATTCTTATTTCTTGCTCATAAAAACATAACATCGCCAACTTTCAATTCGATTCATTAAACCGTTTCAAAATTATGGCGTTTTTTCGAGAATAAACTATTACTTTCAACACCCTGTATCTCTAGAACGAGTACCAATCCGAAAAAACTTATATGACTTAATCAGCTTAGTTTGATGTCTAATATCTCTAGTTACTCTACGGCCCATAAGTTACCCTGTATATTTTTGCTAAAACATTGTCTGCTGCTTGCGTTACAAACCCGAACAAGCTACTTTTTTCTGTGCAAAATAAAACTAAATAACATAACCTTAACACCATATGTAATCGAAGTAAATTTTTTTATAAACATCAATATTTACCCATGCTCAGCTTTTAATTTTCAACAATAAAATGTTTAACAGCTTTTTTAAAAGTAGGTATTTTATGAATAGCTATAACTTGTGCCGGTAATCTGTTGTAGATTTTTATTGCATTATACGAGAAGGATCTCTGAAACATGACTGAGACATGTCGTGGCACTGTTAACTGTCGGTTATGTCTAGTGTCCCTGCCATGGATATTAATCCCATAAACAAAATTTTTCCTAAGATAATGAGGGATCTCAATGATTATAATTTTTTGCACCAGAGTTACAAAATGAAGTTTGAATGTAATGGTGTAATATGTTTATATTTGCGGACCTAATAGGAAAACCTCAATCAATTGTTTTGCAACTTCTTCAAGCTCAGCTTTTATGTACTTATCTTCATTTTCCACCATTTAAGGAAGATTAACCAGTTTTTTTTATATCTGTTGCGTATAATAAAAGTTTTAAGGTCAATTGAGGTTGAAGCCACCCAACATAACAAAAAACATAAGTACGGCCGTTCATTTTGTATATACATTTTATGTATTAAATACTGTAGTAATTGTCGCGATATAAGTGGAAAACTGGAGATTTTTGAAAAGAGAAAGTACATTTGTGCACAAATTTTTAGTTCGGTAGAAAATACTTAACAATAAATCAGTAAAAATATATTTTAATTTTATATCTTTAATTTTCGCACCATTTTGGGTCCCCTTTGCGAGAAAAAGCTCTGGGATAAATGTTTTGAATCAAATATAAAAAATAACAAAATTGATCTGACAGATTTGCATATTTTTGAAGTATATTCTTAACCTCACTTTAGTATAAATTATATCCGTTCAGCTTACCGGAAAAGCCCCCTTATCCAATCACTTTAATGTAAAGGAGACAGCAAATATCCATGTGGGAGTAGAAAAAATATTTTTTCTTTGCTATTTTTCTTGGGCTGGGCTCACTGTACGTTGTGTTTTTTAGCTAAGAAGTCCAATATTGGTTAGCGGCGAAACATCCTTTACTCAAGTTTTATACTTTACCTTATACCTTACTTAATATTTTACATCCCGATTCTCTTACATATTCTTACCGCAAACTTCAAAGTGTTCCAAATTTATCATTTTTATTTCTTTTCAGGAGGAGAATACACCGTTTTCGTCCCAACGGACCATGCTTTTCAGAGATGGCACCCCATAGACTGGGGTTTTTATCCCTTCAGTGTGCCAGAGTTTACCGAAAGTGTCATAGTTAATCATTTCGTAAAGGGACGGCTCAAACAGGATACTATTAAGGATGGTCAAGTGGTGCAGACATTGGGAGGAAGAGAAATCCTTTTTAAAAGGACTCGTAGGTATTTTTCAACTTTTTAAATTTTATGATAGGTATTATGCCAGTGTTACATGATATAATGATCATTTTTCAGTGATTGGAAAGAAATGTCTCACATTTTAATCGTATAGGTACACAGCAAAATATTATATTCATACCAATAATAGTATTTTTATTGACTGCGTTTAAATTGTTTCAATAAAATATACATTTAAATTAATGAAATTAAAATATTTTGATGAATTATATATTTAATATTGACCTGTTTAAGAAAATATTATTTAATCAATTAAGTATTGTGTTTTTCCAATTACAGTATACAGGGTGCTTCCTTAGTTGATAATTCTTTTTTAGCTGTGTATAGAAGGCATTAAAATAAACAACTTTTTCAAATACCTTTTTTCAAAAAACTCAAAAATAGGCGAGATAGAGAAGTAAAAAATCTAAGTGCGGACCTGGTCAACAAAACGTAGCCTGCTTTACTTTATGTTTTTTTATTTTGTCTTATCTCTTATTAGTCATGCACTTTACGGGTCGGTCATCAGTTATTTCACAAACCGCGTGGTGTGTTTTTCTGAAGCAAGTTACATAATTTTAAATTGGTGCATATGAAAATGGTATATTTGAAAACAATGAACTAATAAGTGCGACTATTTCTTCGAGATTATACGCAGAACGCTTTCCCTTGTGGGCTCATCCTACACCCAGAAGTTTTCTTAATGTTATTCAACGGGCAAGTTAGGCAGGACCGTATTTGATCCATAGTGTAATAACTGAATGTAAGTACCTACTTTATTTTTGAGTTTTTGGAAAAAAGGTATTTGAAAATGTTGTTTATTTTAATGCCTTCTATATTAAATACCGATAAAGTTTAGGATTGCATCTAAAACCAAAAAACAATAGTATCAAAGGCATATAATCAATTTATATAATAGTTCTGTAATTTAATTAAATTACCTACATATTGTTTTAAGCAAATGAATACCTATATAGGTAACGTCCAATCATTAACTAGGCAATATTTAAATAAATGAATTTTTTTCCTTTTTTAATGGTCCTTATGTTTAATTCAATCATAGAAAAGGTAGGCCACAATTCTTCACCTGCGTAGCGGAGATGAAGGACATATTATTTCTCTTTTGGCTGCCGTTTCCGTCGCGTCGCCTAGTTCCCTTGTCTCCTATAGTATTTATCTATGCGTTGTTGCTTTGTGTATTTTATAAGAATAAGCAAGTTCTATTTTAGTGCATTGTGTTATGCAAAATTAACTTGTCTGTTGGGGATATCAAGAATTAATTCTATATCAATACTTTTATTTAGTTTTAACAGATATTAATTTTATAGCAGCCTAAAATATTATTCATTTAAAACCATAAAAGTAATCATACAATATAATGAATATTTGAACGCGGTGTAGCTTGTCTTGCCACAATCATAGCTTTTCATTGAAAGCCAATGGTATTTAAATATAAATGATTTTATGCCAAATATAGCCTTTAATTCAAAACCAACGGTATTTTTATATAAACCAATGAGGTATTATAGTTAAATAAGATAATTGTTATTATGAAACAACAATAGGTTGAACATTAAAACAAATAGAACAGTTATTCAGAAATAGCAAATAGAGTCTACCATTGATTTAATGAGTTTCTCTTTGACACCACAATACTGTTTTCTCTGTGTAAAAGCTATTAGTTGTGGAGTGTCTTTTTTTCTACTAAAATAAGATAACGCTTTTTAAAACACTAAATTTAAATAGATGAGTTTGTATTTTGGGATTCGGTCAAATTAAATGCAGTTTAATTGGTTGACGTTTCGGTTTATTTAATAATTAAACCATCATCAGAACTATAAAAAGAGAAAGAAAAAAAAATTTTTATATAAAAAACACCATTTGAGAAATACATCATAAGTATAAAACATTTTTAAATTTCTAATTAAGGTTAATATTATAAAATTAAAAATACAACATACCTTAATACTAGCGGATGTTAGCACTAATATTCACATTTAGAATTACATTTAATACATTGTAGAGTGTTTCTGGTGTAACAGAGAACTGAATTTTAATTTTAGTTTTAAAGTAGATAGTTTATATAAAGGTATGTCTTTCGAGGGTTTGGAAATTCCATTTATTAATTCTATTATTGTAACATATTGTTTATAGTAAAAATTTGCATTCATTTAGATGTAATTAAATCATTATAGATGTTACTTAAATTATCTGTATCAGTTCGAAAATTAAGAGAATTCTTATTCTTTTTGATATGTATCATTTCTTTTATGTTTCGTTTTTTATAATTTGTTTCGAAGTCTAAGATTTGAGTTTGTTCAAAGTCAAAATTATGAAGATTATCTATTGCATGTTTGGATAGGGCAGTATGTGATTGGTTAGTATTTCTTAGGCTGTTCTTATGTTCTTTGATTCTGTTTTTAAGGTATTGTTTTGTTTGACCAATATATGTTTTTGAGCAGTCAGAGCAATCAATTTTATAAATTAGATTAGTTTGATTTAATTTTGGTTCTGTAGGTTTTAATTTTGTAAATAATCTTTTTGTATTATTACTAGGTTTTTCGGCAATAATAATATTGTGTGGTTTAAGTATTTTTTTAATTTTTTCATTTATTTCAGGTATATGCGGAAGCGAGATGTATTTGTTATTTATTGGTTCTTGTGGATTTGTATTGTTGTTATTGTAAATGTGCTGTATTCTTTTTTTAATAATTGGTTCATAAAATTTCTTGGGATAGTTATTGTTTTTAAGAATTGTTTTTACTTTGTTTATGTTTTGCGGTCTATAGTCAGTATGGCTTAATGTGATTGCTCTGTCAGTAAGGGAGTTTACAACGCTTTTTTTATATTTATTGGGGGTGTAGGACTCAAAATTAAGATATCTTCCAGACCAAACAGGTTTAGTGTACCAGTTTGTTTTGATGTTACCTTCGTTGTCGTGATTAATGCTTAAGTCTAAGAAATTTATTGAGTTATTTTTTTCTATTTCATATGTGAATTGAAGTTTTTATATGAAAATTATTAAATTTATTAAGAGTATATTGAAGTTTATCTTTTGGAACACACAAAATGCAATCATCAACGAAACGCTTAAAAAAATATGGTTTATAGTCAAGAGTCTCGATGACACTTTCCTCTAAATGTTCCATGACTAAATTGGCTATGGTTGCGGAAATGGGTGAACCCATTGCTACGCCATATATTTGTGAATAAAATTGTTCATTAAATTTAAAATAGGTTGAGGTTAGACAAAGTTTAGTAGCCTCTATAAATTCATGTTCTGGAATTGTGCTAAATTCTTTTATTAAATTCCATTTTTCTTTTATACAATTAATGGCAAGGTCAATAGGGATATTTGTGTATAAAGAGATAACATCAAAAGAAACCAAAATGTGATTTTTGGGTATTTTTTTATTTTTTATATATAATTATAAAATTTATATAAACTACCTACTTTAAAACTAAAATTAAAATTCAGTTCTCTGTTACACCAGAAACACTCTACAATGTATTAAATGTAATTCTAAATGTGAATATTAGTGCTAACATCCGCTAGTATTAAGGTATGTTGTATTTTTAATTTTATAATATTAACTTTAATTAGAAATTTAAAAATGTTTTATACTTATGATGTATTTCTCAAATGGTGTTTTTTATATAAAAATTTTGTTTTCTTTCTCTTTTTATAGTTCTGATGATGGTTTAATTATTAAATAAACCGAAACGTCAACCAATTAAACTGCATTTAATTTGACCGAATCCCAAAATACAAACTCATCTATTTGAATTAACGGTCAGGAAAACCACAAACATTTTTTGAACTAAATTTAAAGATATACGTTAGATATTTTACTCAAACACCAGAATGTTTACAGAGCCCTCTATTGATGTAGGGATGTTCATATCTGTTACTTAGTTCCTTTTCTAGTTGTGGATGTTCTTTCTGTTGTCCAGTTTTTTTATGAATCCTTTTAAGGGTTGATAAAGAAAACCCTATGTTCCTTGTTAAATTTATTTTATAAATATAATTAGTGCCCAAATTGCATCATCAGAGAGTCAGTGAAGTCCAAATACACAATGACAAAATAGGACGCACTTTGGTCAAATAAAATGAATAATGTAACAAAAAACACATGTTACTTTTAAAAAAACACTGAAAACAATAAAATCACAGCATCATGTTAGTCATCATGTCATGTCATCATCAGGCAACCATGCACGGCTCATTAAGGAAATAAACGGATCTCATACCAGAATAAATTTAACAAAATTGGGCAACAAACCATCTCCGAAAAAAACATTTTTTACTTTTCTTTCTTTAATAAACCAGATGCCGACTTTCTGATTTAAAAAAAAACCTCAATTTAATCAAGATCTTAATTTTATTTACAATTACATAACAAGTTAATAACAGTTATTTACTAAAAAATCCTAAAAATTCTATTCCTATAAAAATAAATCGTTTCAGTTGTAAACTTGTACTTCCGAACGATTCAATCAGGCAAAAATCTTAAGGATATTCAAGGACATCCATAAAAAGTTATTCAGGGTGAGGAAAAAAAGTTTTTTGGTCCAAAGTGACTTTTAAAAAAGTCCCTGGCGTCCCTTCCACCAAGACGTCTAAATACGGAAAAGAAAACAACTATTTTTGGGATTACCATACAGGGTGCTACAAATTCGTGTGCGCACAAGGGGATGTCGATAACGGTAAGAGATACGAAGATGGTTAAATTGAGGCAAATTTGTATATTTTGGGGCTTAATAATTTGGCGAAATAAAATTGTACGATCCATCAGAAAGCCAAAACTGTGCCTCAGGGACCCATTATTTTGGCGCCCCTGTGTACTTTAATGCAAAAGTTAGATGCACCACTTTTTCCGTTTGCCGCAAACTTTTCTTTCTATTTTAATTTAATGCTTTAACTTTTATTGTATTTTATTGAAACTTAAAATGTTAAAAGCTTTCTCGGTAGAGATTTTGACTTCGACATGATATTTTTTTTCTCTTGTCAAATTTTTTCGACGATCCTGTACTAAACAAACCTGCTAACCAAAATCAAAATCTATAGAAAATAACTGCAGTTTTGTTCTTTTCCAGCAAGCTTGACTGTTAATGGAGCTACAATTGTAAAAGGAGATACTCCAGTTGAAAAAGGCAATATCATGTTTATTGGAGAAGTTCTGTTTGTGAGCGAATCGGTTGTCTCAAAATTACACCAGCAACACAGAGACAAAGAAACGCCGCCTTTATTGGCATTTCCCTGGTTCGGAGCTCAATTCTTATCTCATGCTTTTTTGGCACTCGAGAGGGATAAACGGTAAGTGCATCTGCCATTTCTGTAATTGAATTGAATGAACCTGTTAAACTAATCTATATTCTTTACTTATCAAGTCTGAAAGGTTAAATTTTAATTAAACTCTGATTAGGGTTATTCTCCTCAAAAAACACTAGGTTGTATTATATTTCAGTTAGCTGCTAGCACTTCACTACTTATTCTCGTAGTATCTTTGGAGTTTAACAAGATGCTTTCCTCTTAAAATTGACTCTGTTACTGTTATCAAACTTAATAGTTGTGCCATATAAAATGTATAATACATAAACAATATATAATAAAGTCAGTGGTATAATAAGTATTTGCATTAATAAAGCTGCTCAAATTCAATCAATTTTAAAATTTCCAAACACGAAAGCATGGGCGTAGCCAAGCTGGGGCAGGGTAGGGCGCTTGCCCCTTTCTGGCCCAAGGGAGAAAAATACAAAAAAAATAAATTAAAATACCTAAAATTTAAAAAATAATATTTCAACATTCATGCGTGCCACGACAAATCACCTTTAGTTCCAGTGAATCAAAACAGCGCTCAACTTACATCTATCTACTACCAAAAATCTTAAGTATTTCGTTCTGTATGTGCAAATAATATTTAAAAAAATCACAAACATAGTAAAAAAACACCGTGAAAATGTCATGTTGAAAGCAACAGTGTTATAGCAGAGGCTAAAACAATCGCCGAGCATCTTGGAACAGATTTCAGTATGCCGCGGGTCATAAATCAGCAGAAACATTGTGCAAATCCTCCAGCACAGTCTCCTAGCGAGTTTTGAAGAAGATCACTAATCATTCCTTATATATAGAATCATTAATAATGTCTCCAGAACAGCGTTTTTCTGAGGAGAACTTATCCGCATACTCATTGCTTACGTTGCACCCTCACATAATGCTTGATATGACATATAAGAATTTTTTGAAAAAAACTAAAAGTTTTTGTAGTTACTACAATTTCATCGGTGAAGCTGAACTTTAGTACAACCAATGGAAAGAGAAAAATGCGTCGAGGGCCGAACTAAAGGAAATAGAACTAGCTCTACTAGTTCAAGAAACAATTGTTTTACCCAGCTATATAACAGGCGCTTCTAATTTCCCTTGCACAACGTGAACTATCAAAATATCTTTTAGCACTTTGCGCAGGATAAAAACATGGTTAAGGTCAACAATGATAGAAAATCGGCTTGTTGGCCTTTGCATGATCAGTGTGCATAAAAAGAGGGTTCTGGAAGCTGGTCTCCCAAAAATCCCGCATAAAATTAATTTCAATTAAAGGAAAAAGATGTAGGAAAAACGCTCGGACCCGTAAATTTTTATTTTTAATAGTGCATTTTTTGACATAAAAAATATTATACAGGGTGTCTCATAGAACTGTCGTCAAGTCTTTGACAATTTTTTTTAATGGAACACCCTATTTAATATAAACGAGTTCTGTAATAACACCTTACGGACGTGTATCGTATGATATTTCATTTCATCCTGTCTTTATAATCCTTTTTAAAAAGAATAAACAAATAGGTCATATTACTTTTTAAGTGACATCTTGTCAAAGATCTAAAGTAACCAGTCATTGTTTCTAAAATTGTATAATTTTATTGTTTGGTTGAATTAAATTGTTGCTAGGGGCAACCCATTACAGTATCTGATACTGTAATGTTCCATTTACCGGCCGCAAACGAGTATAGGGTAAGTAAATTTACTGGACAAGATGAAATAAATATATTAAAATAAAAATTCAATTCAAAAAGCACGGTGAGATAAGGAGGCATCTGATATTAAACTTTACAACTTGTAAAATTCAAAATAGCAAGACATTAAACTGGAGACTAGAGTTACTTGTAATTTGTTGTATTATATTGTCGCGTATCAAAATGATAGGCGACGGGAACGTGTAGCTTAGATGATTTGAAATTAAGGTTTTAATTTATTTAATTTGTTTTGCCCTATTTAGTTACTAAAACACCAAAGATTTTTAATAGTTTTATTTAAGCGAAGCAAAGCAAAGCAATTGACGATTACATAATAATGAATAAAATAGAAGTTTTTAGAAATAAAAATAAAGTTCTTAAATTAGTAAATTTAGAGAGTTTTCTCTAAAGAAGAGTTGTTTCCTTAAAACTCACATACGAGGTTATTTGTTCTAAGTTCAAGAAAAACAACTTTCGCTTTAGAGTCAACTCAGGCCAAAATAGAAATAAACAATTTAACAATTTAAATAAACATTATCAAGATCACTTACTCACTGGCTGGAAACTGTTTTGATCTGAGATTATGTTTCTACATTTTTACTTGAATGACCAAATGGGCAGAGGTTACCCTTGCACTTGAAAATGTTAAACAACTCCACTGAGTAAGTGTCTGTTTGAGTTTTTATAATGTTTTGTAACCCTTACCAGATGGGAGAAGGGGTTCCTTTTTGTTATGTCAGCAATTTATTAAAAGAGGGGATTTCCCTGGATGGACTATTCAAAATGGAACCCTTTATCCCAACCAATTCAAACAATTATGTTTATCAACTTTCGTCTACAAACTCCTCCTACAAAACTAGGAATGTCCTTGTCCTTGTTCCACACACTATCTTTTCACTACACCTATTCTTATCAGCAGACTCAACACTTATTAAGCGTCTTAGCACCACAGCGAAGTATGAACCGATTAAATTATCTTTAAGGGTACCAATCCATATCCGACATTATATATGCCTCTTTTATTATAACATTTATTATTTTTGATTTATTGTAATAGAATGTAATGATAACACTCTCTGAACATAAATTATAATAAACTTTTCTTTCTTTCAGGTTTTCCCAGATTACCCGATTCCTTAATCTTGCTGACTTAGCCCCGCATGTTTCCGGGGCAGGATACACCTTTTTTGTCCCCACAGACACGGCTTTTGAAGAACTCGGTCTAGACAAAATGCCTGATAATTACCTTTCCAATGGAGAGGGTTTGCAGATCTTACTGAATCATTTCGTTAAAGGGAGACTGTATGATAAGGATTTAAAGAATGGGACCGTGTTAACTACGTTGGGGAATCAGACTATTTTGGTTAATAGGACTAAAGGTAACATTTTATTATGTAGGAAGATTAAGCAGAAAAACATTTACTTGTGAGAAGATTTGCATATTATGAAGGGTTGATTTAAAACGGGAAAGGAAAGAAAATATATTTTTGTTAAATAAATATTTAGTATAGATTACAGAAGCAACCGTGTAGTAGTATTTTACATAACGTGGGTGGCAAAAATCGTTAGTGTACACTATTGCAAATGTTAGACAATAAGAAGTCTGATACTTGAATTAAATATTTTAGCCCAGGTAACGACGAGAAAGAAAACGTGTTTTAAGCGATCTAAAAAAAGTAGTTTGTACAACAAGAGTGGATATGATATCCATATCGCACAAGGAAGTAAATTGAGCTCTCCGCCTACGGCGTCGTGCTCAAACTTCCGAGCGCAATATGGACAATCCACTCGAGTTGTACAGTATATTTTTTCTACGACTTAAGTTTCGAACTTCATGCTGAGAATTTTAAAAAATTATTTAAATTAGGCATCATAACTTGTCTTTTAAGTTGGCCATGAACTTGTGAGAACGATAATAAAAAACAATTGAACAAAAATTTATTTTGATGGCAAACCCATGGACCAAATTACAATGTAACATATTTATCGATTTGGGTAAGTTCTTATATTTATATAAACTCACTTTTGAATATATCTATCTTTCTCACATTCGGCTTTTTACAGAATAACAGACAAGAAGAGATATATGTATAAAGAACGAACAATTTATTTTCTCAACCAGAGGTATTTTGATTAATTGTTTTACTGAAATGCATGGCATATTGTTAAGCTAACTTCTTTCAACTGTCAGAAAACGAATTTACAACATATAAATTTGGTTTCTCTGTAATTGACCACTGTGATTGGTCAGTTTCATATCCTAACTAGGATTGATATGAAATTTTGCCGAACAGTTAACTGGAATACCCTACTTTTTCCGTCACTTAAGTGTAAAGGAAACAGCAAATTTCCTTGTGGGAGTAGAAAAACATTATTTACAATTCTTAAAATCACCTTTAACTGGTCCGATTTTGACCATTATCGAACGACCAAAATGCAAAATAACATACTAATGATGATATTTTTTATTAGTTTTCAACATAGCCTTCTCGATTTAAAAGGAGTAATCTCCATATTTACACGTGCCTTAAGGCTTCCTTACTCAAGAAAAATCGCAAGTGTTCCTCAACTTGACATTGGTTGATATTGATAGTTCTTTGAGAAATCCTTAAGGACTAATTTTTGTCTGTAAAATCACTTTTGGCACGTAATAATGCCACTACTTGCAGACATAAATTAGTGTTTAAGAATTCCTCAAGGAATTATCCATATCAAGTTAAGGAACACTTAGGATTTTTATGGAATAAGGGAACTACTATAAATATGGATATGAGGCTTCCTTACTCGAGAAAAATCTTAAATGTTCCTCAACTTTACATTGATTGATATTAGCAATTCCTTGAGGAATCCTTAAGGACTAATTTTAAACTATACTATTCGTTTTGGTACGTGAGTCTTCCTTACGTGAACGGCAGTAGAGTTTTGGACTTGCATTGTCTTTATTTGTTTGGAATCACTACGTTTCAACTGGTAAGCATCTCCAGTCGTCTTCAGGTGAATACTGAATAAGTACGGTAACTACAGCTCTATTTATACTAGGCAGATGCTGTGACGCATGATTAGTGGGTGGAGTCATGCGTGTTGCTAGGTGATGACGCATAACTGGATGAGTCATGCTTGATGAGTCATGCTCGATGACGTCATGCTCGATGACGTCATGCTCGATGACGTCATGCGTCTAACTCTTGGGTGGTCTTATTCTAAGATTACATTTACTTAACAAGGGTTTCCAGACGTTTCTCATATCTAATGAAGGCTTACTAAAGCAACCTGGATTTTGGTGTATGGTCGCAGCTTCCTTAAACTTCCTCTTCCTCCAGTGCGGTTCTTTTTGTAGAATTTCCGCTTTTGTCCACATGATATGATGGCCGTGCGTCCAGGCGTGGTCAGCTGCACCTGATTTTTCGGTCTCTCCTTTTTGGGTGTTATTTCTATGTTCTTTAATCCTTACGTCTAGTGGTCTTAGTGTCTCACCAATGTAAGATTGGCCGCATTCGCAGGGAATCTGGTAGACACAATTTTTCTTGTCTTTCTGGCTTGCTGGTTTCGTCTTCGTTAGGTGGCTTCTTAAAGTGTCTCTAGAGCTGAATACTGTGTTGATGTTGTATCGTTGTCCTAGTCTTCTTATTTTCTCGGATACTCCTTTGACATACGGAATATTGAGTATTGGTTGTATCTCTTTCTCTGCTTTACGTGTGTTTGGCCGATTCTTGCGATTTTCCAATATTGTGTCAATCAATTTCATGGGGTAGCCATTCTTGTTGAGGTCGGTCTTGATGTGGTTAGTTTCTCTTTTGAGAGCTTCGTTTGAGTTGCAGAGAGTAATTGCTCTATCCACCAGGTTTCTTACTATGCCATGTTTTGTGTTGTTTGAGTGGTTTGACGTATAATTGAGATATTGCCCTGTATGTGTAGGTTTTCTGTACACTGAGGTTAGGAAGGTGTTGCCATTTTTCCCTACGTTGACGTCTAGAAAAGGTAATTGGTTGTTCTCTTCTTTCTCCATGGTGAATTTAATTGTCGGTGCAAAGTTATTAATGTGATGTAAGAATTCTCTGAGTTCGTCCTCGTTTCCGTTCCAAATAATGAAGGTGTCATCCACATATCTTAGCCATATTTTTGGTTTCTTCTTTGCTTGTTTTATTGCTTCGGATTCAAACCATTCCATATAAATGTTGGCGATTATGGGCGAGAGAGATGAGCCCATTGGTAGTCCGTCTTCTTGGCTAAAGAATCTGTCTTTTTCCTGAAAATAAGAATTGTTAAGGCAGCATTCCAATAGTTCCATGATGGCATTTGTAGGTAGCGGTGTTCTTTCTTGTAGGGTCATGTCTTCCTCAAGTCTGCTCCTGATGACCTTAAGTGCGTCTTTTATAGGGACGTTGGTGTAAAGACTTTCGACGTCAAAGCTGACCAGTTGGTCTCCTGGTTGTACTTCCTTTTCTCCTATTATTTGTGTAAAGTGTTGCGAGTTCTTTACAAATGACGTACTGTTTCCTTGAAGTGGTTGGAGTAGGGGAAGTAAAAATTTACCTAGTTCATATGTAGGGGAGTTACGGGAGCTTGTAATTGGTCTCAGAGGCATGTTGTGTTTGTGTATTTTTGGCAGGCCATAGAGGTGTGGTGATTTACTGTGGTGTGGTGTCAGGCGTCTCCGCGTCTTTTCTGGTATGTACCGCTCAAATTTCTTAAGTGTTCGGTAGACTCTTCCCTCGATTGTGCCGGTCGGATCTTTGGAAATAAGGGTGTAGTTTCCTTTTTGCACAACTTCCTCGATTTTTTGGTCGTATGTCTGAACATCCATGATGACAGTTGCGTTTCCTTTGTCGGCTGGTAGAATTTTAATATTAGGATCCTTACGAAGTTTTGTGAGAGCGATTGTTTCTTCCTTACCGATGTTTCGTTTTGGAGGCCTTGATTTTTCTAGAATATTTCTAACCTTCCATCTAAATTCTTCCGCTTGTGTTTCTCCTATGGTTGTTGAGTCGACGGCGCTAATAATGTCCAATATTCGCCAACATTTATATGGAATGGTTTGAATCCGAAGCAATAAAACAAGCAAAGAAGAAACCAAAAATATGGCTAAGATATGTGGATGACACCTTCATTATTTGGAACGGAAACGAGGACGAACTCAGAGAATTCTTACATCACATTAATAACTTTGCACCGACAATTAAATTCACCATGGAGAAAGAAGAGAACAACCAATTACCTTTTCTAGACGTCAACGTAGAGAAAAATGGCAACACCTTCCTAACCTCAGTGTACAGAAAACCTACACATACAGGGCAATATCTCAATTATACGTCAAACCACTCAAACAACACAAAACATGGCATAGTAAGAAACCTGGTGGATAGAGCAATTACTCTCTGCAACTCAAACGAAGCTCTCAAAAGAGAAACTAACCACATCAAGACCGACCTCAACAAGAATGGCTACCCCATGAAATTGATTGACACAATATTGGAAAATCGCAAGAATCGGCCAAACACACGTAAAGCAGAGAAAGAGATACAACCAATACTCAATATTCCGTATGTCAAAGGAGTATCCGAGAAAATAAGAAGACTAGGACAACGATACAACATCAACACAGTATTCAGCTCTAGAGACACTTTAAGAAGCCACCTAACGAAGACGAAACCAGCAAGCCAGAAAGACAAGAAAAATTGTGTCTACCAGATTCCCTGCGAATGCGGCCAATCTTACATTGGTGAGACACTAAGACCACTAGACGTAAGGATTAAAGAACATAGAAATAACACCCAAAAAGGAGAGACCGAAAAATCAGGTGCAGCTGACCACGCCTGGACGCACGGCCATCATATCATGTGGACAAAAGCGGAAATTCTACAAAAAGAACCGCACTGGAGGAAGAGGAAGTTTAAGGAAGCTGCGACCATACACCAAAATCCAGGTTGCTTTAGTAAGCCTTCATTAGATATGAGAAACGTCTGGAAACCCTTGTTAAGTAAATGTAATCTTAGAATAAGACCACCCAAGAGTTAGACGCATGACGTCATCGAGCATGACGTCATCGAGCACGACTCATCAAGCATGACTCATCCAGTTATGCGTCATCACCTAGCAACACGCATGACTCCACCCACTAATCATGCGTCACAGCATCTGCCTAGTATAAATAGAGCTGTAGTTACCGTACTTATTCAGTATTCACCTGAAGACGACTGGAGATGCTTACCAGTTGAAACGTAGTGATTCCAAACAAATAAAGACAATGCAAGTCCAAAACTCTACTGCCGTTCAAGAAACGTCATTGTCTCCAACCTTCAAACAGACTCTTCCTTACGTGCCGAGGCTTCCTCAAGGAACAATTACAAATAAGGGCATATTGCCCTTTATAAACAATAATAAGTCCCTAAGAATTTTTAAGGAACTATCAACATCAATCAATGTCAAGTTGAGGAACACTTGAGATTTTCCTTGAGTAAGAAAACCTTAAGGAACGACTATAAATACGGGCATAAGTGAGACATAAATTCTAAAAAAGAGCCCACGGACAGTGGCGCCCTAATATTCAGTATGTTTTATCAGTATCTTTACTTGTATTTACAACTGTTCCAGCCCCGTGGTAAAAGTCAAAAAACTTTTGTTTTTTTTTAATAACTGACCTGTATTGTATTTTTTTTACTACTCCTCAAATCCTAAAAGGACATGGTTTCAATAATTCTTAGTATGGTTTGTTTGACTATTCACAATCAGTAACCTCGTACAGCTTAATTGTTGATAATGTATTAAAGTTTTTTTGTATACAATGTTAAATTAAGTGACATTTGTATATTGACCTGTACCTGTGATGTGTCTTAATTGTCTAGTAAACAAATTTTAACCTGCTAGCCAGTGGCGTGGATACAATATAGGCAAGAAGCACTGCCCACCCTGGGAATAATAAAACAAACAGAAACAAATTTATTTTTATATATTAGTTTTTATCCGTGTAACCCAACTTTGGCAATTTATCTCTACATTAATATAATAAATAATAATACCGAAAAATTAATCCTATACTTATCGTTTCCACGAACGCATTTTTTGCTTATTTATATCGTAAACTAGATTCCTGTATAAGCATTCCGTAAGACCGTTCTAAAAGCAAATATCTCGCTGTGTCTTATGCAAAAACAAAAGCACTGCTTTTGTACTAGTGGAAGCAAGCGACACAGCCGGTAGGCAGTAGGGTAGAACAAATAAACCCGTAGCAACCTTTAACCTTCCTTCATCTATGAGCCCGCGCCAAGAAAGCACGCGTTTGGTAAGTGCATTGGTGCCAATCTTTAAATTTTACCGCGTTTGGAGAATACTTCGCTTTCTCAATATAATATATGAAACACGCATCTATAAGTTTTATTATTAATTAGTTTAGTTTAGATATTTTCAAAGGGATAACGGGGATCCTGGGAACCGTAGGGAGAAAGAAAAGTTATTTATTTAGCCCTCTTTTTTAAGGGAAAAAAAATATTTTAGTTTTGAAACGTAGAAGGCATAGAACTGATGTTAAATCTTAGTTCATAGCAGAAATGAATGCATGGATGAAAGTTCTTGACCTGTGAATCTCCATTTTTCTTACATTTCTTAACTTTTCTCTTTACCCAAACGGGCCTCTTCTTACCACTGTTACCTGTTGGCCATGGTCAGTGTTAAGACTTAAGTATATTAATTTTTTCTAATCATTATCCCATTTCTCAATATTTGATCTTCCATGGCTCGATGAGAGCTCCATCGAGGTTCACTACCACTCATCATTTAGGTCTGTTCCTCTTACTTATGAATTTTCTCTTTATATTTTGTTCCTGATGATGGGTGTTACTACACCCGAAACATGTAGAGTATCTACCACCTTTTAATTTTATTTCTAATAAACCAGTGGAGAAAGACTTTGTTTTTTTATTTATTTCATTTACAAATAATGTCGTTTTATTCTGTCTTAAATGCTATTTTTGCCTACCCCGATTAAAACAGCATTGCACGCCACTGCTGCTAGCTATGATGATGATATTCAACCGAAACGCTTAGGCGGTAGTAATATTGATATAATAAAGAAGGTAAAAGACAAATTTCGTTTCTCATTCAGTTACGATACATTCTGAAGCAGTCAAAATTTGCTTATAAGATCACTTACCCTAAATCACCATCATTATTCCCTAAATCTCAAATTTTATTTTTAGAAAATGTCCATGTCAACAATGCTCTCATAGTGGAAAGTGAAGTGTTTGTCTACAACTTGGGAACCATGTTTTACATAGATAAGGTTCTTTATGCCACCATTAAAGTTCCATCGACTACCTTATTAGGCATAAACAAACCCACAGTAATACCGACCACGAGTATAAAGAAAGCGACCGAAACTTCACCGAAATATACTACTTCTCATGATGTAGAAAATATAACGGAGAATATTAAAAACACAACAGGAGAGCTCACAGAAGAACACGAACCTGAGGTTTTATTTGGGGATGGAACGCCGGAAACAGTAGACCATGAAATAGAACATACTACACCGTGGTCTACGAAAAATGTATCTACGCCAAAATAAATTAAGAACTGTATATAGGTAATTCAGGTATTTATTAATAGAATGTCTAGCAAGTCTGTTGAAAAGATATCAAAACTAAACAATTATTATAAGCTATCAAATTTAGAGGATGTATTATGACAAAGCTAGAAACTAGAAAATTTTATAGTTTTTTTGAAGAACTATTGTAATGAAATGTTTTTAGGTTATCAAGAAACCAACGGATAATTTCAATGACTTTATTATTGACGAAGATATTATAGGCTATTGATTATGTCATATCATAAGGAACTACAGAGTGTGTGGGTTTTTATTGCATAACTCGTTCAATTGGTTATTCAGAATGCAAAAACCGCAGAGTGCTATTAAATTAGAGGGGGGAAACTGGAGATAGGGGGGAAAATGTAACCCTTCCGGTTTTTTGAATATATCTCGAAAACAAAGCGGAATTTGGGGGTATTTTATAGGAAAAATTTTGTAGAGTGTTAGATTTTCTATCGAAATTAAAAGTCTATTCAGTTCAAATTATGTTAAAAACAATTTAACAAAAAAGTGCAAAAAATTATATATTTTTATATTTTTTTACTTTTATGCAAATTACTTTTTTTTGAGCGGAGATAGGTAAAGGCATTGCTGCATAGAAAAGACAGGATATTAAATTTCCTACAGAATCACGTATTAAAAAAAAATTTCATAAAGTTTTAATGATATAATGACCGTTTAAACTTTGTCATATTTTTCGGGTTTTATTGAATTTATATCATTTTGTTACTTAGTTCTGAATGTATGCAATTGAATTTTATTTAATAAATAATAATAGGCGTAGAACATTCTTTAGAAAATATCCTATACAATTTTTAAATTTAATACTTTTTTCTAAATACAGAAATAAAAGAGTTAATGGGGGGTGACGTGTACATTTATAATGGATCACCCGGTACGAAAAACAATGTTTATCATTTGTAGAAACAATATACTGTGGAAAAAATATACTGACGTATACAGAGCTCTAAGTTCCAAACTGCTAGGGATCGTATCATCAAGACCAATCAAAACTTGTTTGTGCGGAAGGTGACTTACAAATCAAATACTATTATAATATTTTATAAGTTCGGTGTTGCATATATGATAAGAGACATATCTCACAGTTTACTTTAATGGGTAAATTAATTTTAAATTACGTTAATTAATTATAAACGTATGCTTTCAAATACTTATATTTTAGATAAATAAAGAGCAATTTTTAAGAAAAAGTAGTTATTAATTTGTTTAAAAAATAAATAAAAATTATATACGTTCATGCTTGCATATAACATTTATTTATTGTAACATTGTTATTGTTGTTAATTTAACATGTCTTTATTAAATAAAATTCAATTGCATACATTCAAAAGTAAGTAACAAAATGATATTGTTATACCTAATTCGAAACCGAAAAATATGACAAAGTTTAAACGGTCATATCTCACTGAAACTTGATGACATTTTTTTTAATACGTCATTCTGTAGGAAATTTAATGTTCTATCTTTTTTATGAAGCAATGCCTATACCTATCTCTGCCCAAAAAAAAGTTATTTGCATAAAAGTAAAGTAAAAAAAAATTAAATTTTTTGCACTTTTTTGATTAATTGTTTTTAACATAACTTGGACTGAATAGACTTGTAAATTTATTAAATACGCCATTTCGATAGAAAATCTTACTCTCTATAAAAAATTTTCCTATAAAATACCCCCACATTTTGCTTTGTTTTTGAGATATACTCAAAAAACCGTAAGGGTTGCATTTTCCCCCCTATCTCCAGTTTCCCCCCTCTAATTTAATAGCACTCCGCGGTTTTTCATTCTGAATAACCAATTGAACGATTTATGCAATAAAAGCCCACACACTCTCTAGTTCCTTATTACCCTGCTTTTTAGGACATAATCAATAGCCTATTACTGTTTTGTTATAATGAAGCAAATCTACAAATAGTTCGTAAAAATGCGGTTTTTTATGATATATTATTCTAAACTGTAGGTTCAAGTTTTATTAAAATTACCTCAAAGCATTCTCAAGTAAAATATTCAATATTTGAGTAAAATTCAGCGTTTTTACAAATGTAAAAGGCATTTTTCTGTAAGTGGATTTAACCGCGCTAATATCCCATTGTAATTTCAGTTTTTTACCCGAATTAGAAAACACTAAGAAATATATCGATATCAAATTGTTCTTTCAATCAAACTTATTTTTACACAAAGAAATCACAGAAACTACTCCCTCGAGATCAAAACGGGTGGTAAACGATCCCGTATGACCGGTACTTCTGCCGTTCAAAGACTATTTAATCTGTATCATGGATAAAACTAAATTTAAAGAAGTTTAAAAAAAATTCTTAAACTATGAGGTGATTACTTAGCTAGTCAAGTAATACCTAATAGTTTAAAAAAATAATTTAAATTTAGTTTAATCCAGGATATAGATTAAATCATCATCATTGTTCTTAAGACATGCGCCGATGAACTTACACCAGTATTTTGTAGACTTTTCAACTTATCCTACAAAAAAGGAATATTTCCATCCTGCTGGAAGTCGGCGCGTGTCCAGCCCATTCCAAAGAAAGGTAAAAAGACTCTGCCAAGCAACTACCGACCCGCCGCATTGCTTTCAGTAATTTCAAAAGTAATGAAGAAAGCTATTAACCAACAACTCCTAAAGTATCTGGAAGGGCTTAACATTATCAGCGACCATCAATACGGTTTTCGTAAGTCCAGATCAACAGGTGACCTTCTGGCATGTGTCACTCATCTTTGGAGCAACACCATCGAACATCATGGAGAATCCCGGGCTGTTGCACTGGACATCTCTAGGGCTTTTGATCGTGTTTGGCACGATGGGCTTCTAAATAAATTGCGATCCTACGGTATGCCTAATGGATTCTGTTTATGGTTAACCAGCTTCCTTAAGAACCGTTCTCTGCAAGTGGCGATTGACGGGTTTCTCTCAGACACCTTCACCATCAATGCCGGTGTTCCTCAAGGGTCCATATTGTCGCCTACCCTCTTTTTACTGTATATTAACGACCTTCTAGTGAAAACCCAAAATCCAATTTATAGCTTTGCTGATGACAGCACACTTGTCTCATCTTTTACCTTGACTCCCCAAACATCCGCTGCCGACGCACATCTTCGCAGGCAGCATGAAGTATTGCGCCTCAACAAAGACCTGGAAGAAATTTTGGCTTGGGGTGACAGTAACCAAGTCGAATTTAATGCTAAGAAAACCCAGGCAGCAGTCTTCTCCAAAAAGGTTAACATTGCAGAACCGGATATAGTCATGGCAGGACAAGCAATTCCCCTGGCACCGTTTATTAATTTGCTGGGGGTCAATCTGGGAGGTAATATGTCTTGGCATGATCACGTTGCCGCAATTGCCAAGGCAGCTGCACAGAAACTTGGTGTACTTTTCCGCACCAAAAGGTTGTACACACCTCATCAACTTTTGACACTCTACAAAGCCCAGATTCGACCATCATTAGAATATTGCTCTCATGTCTGGAGCTCTGCACCCAAGCACACCCTTCGGCTGCTGGATTCCATTCAAAGGAGAGCCATTCGTCTGATCGGCGACCCCGAGCTGACCAAGACCCTCGATAGCCTGGAGCATCGAAGACAGGTTGGTGATTTGGCTCTCTTTTACAGATATTTCCATGGCAGGTGTTCGACTGACATTGCCCACTTGATTCCACCTAGAGCAATTCAAAACAGAAATACACGGCAAACCACTGCCGCTCATCCATATGTTATTCAGCTTAGTACTCCTCGAACTTCATTGTTCAAGAATTCTTTCATCTGGAGAACGTCATCTTTGTGGAATGATCTTCCTGAGGTCGTGTTTCCCAATGAATACAATCTTCAACGTTTCAAGAACAACGTTAATCGCTTTTTTCGCACTCGCACCGCTCCCAGAGCGCCTTAAAGGATTTTTCCTACAGTGCAGGTGTTTAATCATAAAAAAAAAATCAGTCATAATACATCCTGTAAAGATAATAAAAATAATTATTTTTTTAACCCAAAACAAAAACATTGCTAAAAAAACGAAATAAATATCCTAAATTTAATTAATAAAATAAATTTAATAGGAAAACATAAAAAATTAATTTCAAACTACCTAAAAGTACCTTATACTGTAAGGTTGTATTTTGTCTAACACTGTTAAATAATAAAATATAACTCAGATTGCATAGGGTATACTCAGACAGATTGCATGGTACTACCAAGAGATGTCGCTAACGTCCATATACAACCCAAAAGGGTTAATATTATAGGCATTAGTTTAAAAACTTTGGTATGGTATGAACACCTACCCTGACCCTGTACTGACCAGAACAAAAACTGATCTGCAGGTGGTAGTGCTAGGAAGCTTAGTTTACTTTGCCGACTTCATTCTTTCGATCTCGTTTAATAAAGTAAATATTACAAAATACTGGTTCGTTTAGTTCCTTTCGTTTACTGATTTATACAGTGAAGTAAATGAAGTATTTCAAATTATAAATATTGTTCAGATGTGGTCTATTTCCTCGTCTGTGGATGTGGTGAAAGCATGAGAAGGCAGTAATCAAACTCTCTTTCTCTATCTAATACTTGTCCCTATTTCCTATAATGAGAAAGAACCATACGCCATAACATAACACACACGTCTTCTTGATAAAAATCGATCTTTAATTGCATATATACAGGGTGGCCCATTAGTGCGAGGAAGTCCAATATATCAGTTGTCAATAGAAATAATGACCAAATATTACACATTAAAGCTATATGATCCGTTGAGACGCATATTTTAAAAATATTTTCAGATGTACAGGGTGACCCAAAGAAGCAGAGGGGCAAAAAGGTACGTTTTTTTAAATGGCTACCCCTATTTTTTATTAGGGAATTGAATTCCGCATGAAATTCGGCATATACTAGAATATTTCTATTTGGTGTTTGTTGCGGCGTTGCCACGCTATTTATAATTTACAAGAAAATCCAACCTATCTAAAACTCCTTTAAAAAGAAATTGCTGATTTAAATTTTATAAAATATGGTTACGGTTTTGGATACCCGAGGGATGGTGGAATGATCTTATTAAAGAAATCTGACCATAATTTATACAGGGTAATTTTTGCGGAGGTGCCAATATTGCTATATTTAAAGTATCAAATCTTCATTTTTTTAAAATGGGACACTCTGTATATTAATGGGTCACGTTATTAGGTATTGTACGCCCTCTATATTTGCAATTATAACTCATGTCCCAAAATCTACCGTTTTGTCACAATTTTGAATTTTAGTTGAAAAAAGCATTATTTTTTATTTTTTTTTGGTAGGCCGTGACTCAAACAAAAGCGGATATTATCACATGTCACCCTGTATATCTTAAAATATTTTTAAAATATGCGTCCCAACGGATCATATAGCTTTTATGTGTAATATTTGTCACTATTTCTATTGACAACTGATATATTGGACTTTCTCGTACTAATGGGCCACCCTGCATGCTCACCAAAGCCAAATACATCCTCATTATACTATTTTTTTTTAAATATTAAATAATAGAAAACAGAACGTGACGACAATCTGCAGAGAACTCAGTTGGCTGACGGTTAATCTAAATTTTTAGCGGTAAAACAAGACCAAACACCAAAGCCGAGAGGAGCTCCACCTAGGCCGACTAATCCACATATATACACTATATTGCTAATACCATAATTAAATGATGCCACCACTGTAAGCAGATGATCAGGGGCCGTTGAGTTTGCGCAGATTGGAAATTTGCTTCTTGATGTAAACATTTGACAGGGCCGACTTTCAAAATATTTTTACAAGCTTTTATTTAAATTTACCCGTTTAGTTCGGGTGTGTACAGTTTATGGTCAAATAAAACTAAGTAACCTGAATTACCTTATTCTTGGTATTGAACCGCGATTTGTACAAAAAAGATCATGCACTTTTTTCTACCCATCTTGAGACACAAGTCGCTAACAATAACCAAATGTCTGGTAAAGTTTTATACCTAAATTCGCACCCAAAACTTAAAAATAATATCCACATTCACACACGAAACATCCGAACAAATATAACGTAAAAAAAGCTGGAAACGACTACAACTTACAACCTAACAAAAAAAAATGTCTAAAGTAAAGTTTTATAAATATTAACACCCAAAACTTGAAAATTATAACCACACACGAATGAACGAAATAAAAGATGAAAACAAAAAAGAATTCAACGGCAAGCTGGTTCTGTTCAAGAGACCTTGGGTTCTGTTTACGTTCTGTTAGAAATCGTGTGGGTTGCCTAATTTGTTCCCTACTGCGCAAGCGCCACGACCCCTAACTCAAATTATTTTGAATCGCACGATGGGTGTATCCTTGCTTCGTGCGGCTGCTTGTATTGGCCATATAGTGTATTGTATGTGTGGACTAATCACGGTATCTGTCGGTCGTCTCTCTCTCGCTCGCGTAGTAGTATTTGTTTCAATCTCTCAAAAATTACTGATTGAATATTTTAGTTCAGTTGTCCGATTCGATTTTTTGAACTACTTAGTTCGCAAACTACACACCTCTAGCAGGTGATGACATCCTACCAATAGTAAGGTTTTTATTTGTTGGTAGAACTTTGCAATCTGATTTGTATTTTATTACCTAACAGTGTGAGATGAAATACAACCTTATAGTATAAGGCACTTTAAAGTGGTTTGAATTTATTTTTCATGCATGATGAAATAGTGGTGGTAGTAATATTAGTAACTACTTACATTAGTTAAACATGTAGAGTTACCTTGCAAAGTCTTCTTAAGCGTTTTCTGTACAATGTCATAAAACAAAGTGTTTGCTAGACATTTGTAAATTCTAATGAATGTATCTAACGTTTAAAAAAAGTTTTAATGCAGAGGGAAATTAAGGGTTCTTGAATTACTAATAAAGATTTAAAATTGTAAAAAGATAATTTTAATCATCATATCATTCTAAAATATTATAATATAAACACAGCATTAAAGTTAAGATATATTGCTTAAAAATTATTTGATTATTTTTTTTTTTTTTTAATTTCTAGATTGTTTATTTAAGTATCCATACTGTAATATTTAACAGAAAGTGATTTTTCTTAAGTGTCGAATTTTTAGGAATGCTGATTTCATTAAAACTTGATAGGCCACAAATTCTACATGTAATTTGAGAAAAATCCCAAGAAAGTTTTAATAAATTTATGCATGAATTCTTATTTAAATTAAACTGAAAATAAGAATACAAAAATAATAGCCATTTTAATGGTAGAAATCCAGATCGATATATCAAAGAACTAAATTAATCCAGTTAAACTCGCTAATGAGATTAGGTACTTTGCAAATTTTATTAGTGAATCATTTATTTCGTTTTTCTACTTTTTGATCAATATTTCTTTCTTATTTTATTTTATCCAAAAAGCAGCCAAATACTGGTGATTTTGCAGTTTTATGTTTATTATTAACATGTTCTTTATTGGTTACCCAATTGACCTTCCAACGAGGTCCTTCAGCCACAATAAATTTTACATTATGTTTCTAATTGTTATAGATTATTTTTTATGTAATTAATTAAAAGATTTGTTTACAAAAAAAAAGAACAATGACTTGTTCTTACTTAACAGTAGGTAAGCTATAATCTCTAAAATATCAACATAAGTTATTTCAGTTCCAGAATGTTTTCGTAAATTGATTGGATTGGAAATCTTTAAGTTTAAAAATGCTAATTGATAAAAACAAAGCCAAAAACAAAATCTTATCAAATTTGTCCATATTTCTTTTTCTGCTTTTATTACTTAATAAATTTTAGCTTTTTTATCTTGAGACTGTATTTATGCTCCAAAGCTGAATAAATAACCATCGCTTAAAAAAAAATAAACGAAATATTGATCAGAAAATGAAATGTCAAATTTTTACTCAAATGACAGAAGAGGACTTGCATTGTCTTTATTTATTTTGAATCACATCAAGTATTCACCTGACCGCGGTAGCGCATGGCTCTTAGGTGATTTACTGGCATTCGATCGTGGCGATACGGGTTTGATTCCCAGAGTGGGCATACAAACAATAAAAAAAATATGTCCGAAATTCAGTGGATTTAAGAATGCAGTATGTTACCAGTGATTCCTAATAGAGTAACCGAGAAGGGCTTCATGGACTTCTGGGGGGCTAAAAAGGTTAACTAGTGCATACACGTAGTTCGGATTCCACGTTAAGCTGTAGGTTCCGTCTGGCTGACATTACCCAGACGATAGGGGATAGTATTCACCTAAAGACGACTGGAGATACTTACCAGTTGAAACGTTGTGATTCAAAACAAATAAAGACAATGCAAGTCCAAAACTCTTTTGTCATTTAAGAAACATCATTGTCTCCAACCTTCAAACAGACAATTAGGGTTACCACCTCTCCCGGTTTTCCGGGAGTCTCCTGTAATCGGGCCTTAAAAGCGTCGGTCTCCCGTCTCCCGGGTTTCATATAATTTCTCCCGGAAATTCAATTTTCAAAATACTTCACCTTTTATGCAAACTTTGCACCATTCAGCTTTTTCGTTGGTGAGCGAACACAGCGAGCAGAGGAGGCATTTTTGTATGCTTTGATTATATTTTTTATTTTTCTGAACTATTATGCCGAAGCATCTCTTGTTTATGTTACCTTTGATGGATTTTCTGTTTATTTTGTATGTAAATAAACGTATTTACATTCAACTTTTTTTTTGGTCATTAGACTCCCGGAATCGTGGGTAAGGAAGGTGGCACTCCGGTTACTAATATGAAACTATTTAGGTTATATTTTTTGGAGAAATAGAGTGGCAATATTTATTTGTGTTTGGCAAGTGGCCTGTTGATTTATTATTATAATAACTTATATAAGTTATTTTTTTTTATTTACAAACCATACTAATTATTTGATTTGATTTACAAATTTCTAATATGTTTTTACAAAATGACTGATCAATGTTAGTGTTTGGAAGGTATTTGTAAATTTGTTTATATTTCTATAAAAAAAACAAAATACTAGAAATAAATGTTATTCATATAACTATAAATAATGTTTTCTTATATATGTGTGTATTAATGAACTTTCAGTAGAAAAATTATATATAATATAGCTATAAGATCCATAAATGTTATTGTAGTTTTTATTTATTACCGACAGAAATTATTTTATTACGATTATAATGCGCTTCTTTTTTATTAAATAAATAATTAAAACATGTACTTTGGTGTATTTCTTTATTACTTCACAGTCCTTTTTATTACATATTTACAACCTTCTATTGCACACGACTGGCCTAACATTCTAAAACATCACATAGTCGTATTTAAGATGTAAATTATCTATATACAAATAACTAGATAAATAAATAATATAAAAGATAGTTGAAACAGACATAATATTAGAATGTCATCATTTTACAATGAGAATTTAAAAGGTTACTCCAAGTAAAGATAAAATATCGATCGTACATTCCAGGGACAGATTCTGTTGAAAGGAAAATATTCGCAATATAATATCTGTTACTTTTTCACCGCCCTAAAATCCATGTTACAATCCCATTTTTTAATCACAGTAAAATAAGTGAATACTCTCCAGTGAGGGCGTTAAGTAGGGAAGGGGGGGGAGGGGCAGAGTAAACTTATCCTATAACCAAAGGTTCTACCTATGTGTCCACCAAAATACATATATACAAAATGTTCGATGGTAAATAAGTCAAAATTCTCTTGTATTGGTCCTATGTCCACCACAAATATAACGAGCCCGTTTGTGCCCATCAATTTGAAGTTTTATGGCGTCATTTTTACCCCCCTTTTAAAATTAACTAAAAGAATGGCTATGCAAACTATTGGGTTAACAGTTAATCTAATATAAATTTAACTTAAAAATATTTATTTTATTATAATAAATTATATTTATTTATTGAATTGTTACACTGAAATACAACAATTTTTTCTTCCTTCAGAACACAGTGTACAACCAACTCCCCACACACAAGTTTTTCTATTTCAAATATTGATACATCTTTACTTCATAATATTAAGTATGTTTCAACAAAGTAAAAATACATTATATTAAGAAAATGACTAGTTTTTGTTTAATCTTTTGGCTTTTTCCATTTAAAAAGTTAGAAAGTGACTAGATCAATAAGCACAGTTTATGGTTAATTGAAACATTTAAAATATTTATACAAGTTTTGGGATAAATCAATCTTATGGTTAACTTACAAAACTGGGTATCTATTAGAAAGTCATGGCGTAGAATAATTTTTCTCCACGACCATTACTGAATGCAATAATTCCAAAATCATTTTTGATAATAGAATGTAAAAATTCTCGCTCTTGAGTTAGAATATTTATTCTGAAACACTTGCTTCTTATGCGTTTTGCGCGTATTTTCATTCCATAACAAGATACGGAATGAATATTCTGTAATTGATCTAAACGACATAGAGGTTGCCATGAATTTCGAAACTGTCAATGTCAGCAGACAAATTTTAGTGCAAGTAAAAATATGAGTGAAAAATCGGATGAATCAGATATGGAACTGGATAATACTCCACCTGAAATTACAATATTGCGAATAGTATTTTTGGTCGTGGAGAAAATAGAGTCTGCTACTCGGTTAGAATGAAAATTCGATACCCGTGGTTCCTCACGCTCGCGTTCGGAATCTTCCACTTGGATCAAATTTTCATTCCAACCTCGTTATAGAATCTACTATTCTAGTATAGATAATTTGTTCTTATATTCCACAAGGGGATCCTGCATAATATTAGTATTTTAGCAATAATCGGGACCATGCCGATTTCGGAGATGAAAGGCTGGTTGAAAAAAACATTGCCGAAAGCAATTTTTTTACAAAAATGAATAAAAATTAAGATAAATGGCTTTTGTGTAGGTATGCTGGATTCTACCCTATCAAAATCTACGCCCTTTACTATACACTATACAAGATGTCTTAAACGCTAGCTCCTTTTTTAAAGTGAAATGTTTATAATATACTAAAATAATATTTTTAATTAGGCAATCCAACGATGTGTCAAAATGGAGCTGGATGGCAAATACTGCTTTGTAATTGGTACACGTGACCATAAAAATAATGTTGCTGGTGGCACTTAACTGGTGACTCAATGCTTTTTGCCATCCAACCGCCATATTGAATCACGTGGTTTGGATTCCCTAATTCAATAACACGGCACCTGTCAAAAATTTTGACTTTCTTAAGATATTGCCAACCTACGTAAAATTTACGTATAGTTTTTTTTAAATCTGAAATAAATGGCCTCTTATTGGTATCCTCCTTCTGCCGCTCAAGCAGTACATTTACCATCACCACAACATTCGGCTGCCGACGTGTTTCTGATGTGGCAGTTGTGGGTTGTATGTGACCGAATAAAGAGTGATTGTTGGCTCGTGAATTTTACGTATAGATGTGTTATAAATGCGCTGAATTCGTATAGATGTGTTATGAATGCGCTAAGTTCAACTAATCTTTTTATGTGTATTTTTTGGTTATTTCGTTTGTTTTAAATTCAGTAAATGTTTGTTAGTCTTGAATAAAAATAAGTAATTACTTTTCCCTAAAAAATTAAAAGGTTTGAGACAATTTTTGCACATATTTGTAATCTACTTAAAATTTACGAATTGTTGACGAAGACGTATATATTTTCAACGTTGGCAATCTAGGTTAAATTAATGTCAAGATACCTATTTTCGGGTATCTGTCGTCTGTACAAAGTGCCAAAGTTATATCAAAGTATATGCGGTGTAAGAATTAATACGAGTAGGTAAATCACTTGGTTCTCCTTTGGTGCCAGATACGTCGGTTAGGAGGCACTAGAGAAAAAATTGTAATGTAAAATACTAGACAAAATTTAACATTCCCTACACTCGCCTGAGAGTTTTCCTGATATTACGGAACACCCTGTGTGTATTTATCTGATTATTAAAACCTTCTTGCGTAAATACTAAGTGAAGCACAAGAAATGGGCATATAATCAATATAATTATACATACATAGTAAATAAATAAATAAATAAATAAATAAAACAGATTAAAACTTAAAATTTTTGCTGACACTTCCCAATTTTATTTTATTTCATTCGTGTCCACTGTTACTTTATATTAGTTTGTTCTGAATATTTTTTTATATGAGGTATTCTAATAAAATTATAAAAGTACAAGTTGAAGAAAAATATTATTATCAATTACATCTAAGTACTATATTTATTTTTATGTATAGGTAACATGTCACCACTGGCCTTAACTCCCTTAAGGCCTTTTTATATTAGGTGCAATTTCAAGAAAAATTGCCTGAAAGCATGCCCTTTGACGGCGTTTTAATTAGCAAGTTTTCCCATTTAAAAATTTAAAACCTGCATTAGAGCATGCTTTCAGGCAATTTTTCTTGAAATTGCACCTAATGTAAAAAGGTCGTTAAATATCATAGACAATTTTGCCTCTGATAGTAGGTAGTTACTTAAAATATTTGCAAATAAAAAATTACCTAGATTGTTACTACTTTACATTTTTATAATTGGCGGATTTTTAATCTAAGAAACTAGTTTATTAAAAAATTCGATAAAAAATAATAAAAATTGTTAATTGTTTTAATACAGAGTGCTATGGAATTGACGCAATATGTTTAAATGGATGAATTATTGGGTGTCCTAGAAAAGCGCTCCTTTGTTTTTATCAACCGTCTTAAAAGTAGGGTAAGGATCCCTAAAATAAGACCGAATTTGCTGGACGCCCGTGAGAAACCAATGAGCATCTTAATGTGGAAGGAACTACTCTACTATATATTTTCTGGGTTGCATACTTTACGTGTTACATTACCTCACTGTCGGTTCGCGTTACCGACACCGAATTCAAACGAAATAAAGCAACGCGAAACGTCAAAACTAATAATAGCGTCGAGACCCGGTCTACCGCGTTCGGTCTATTTAGATTATTTATTTAATTCAATATATAAATGTGTGTAAACTTTATTGTTAAACAATTACAGGAGTATTCACTAAAGGGTTCTAAAATTAAAACCGTTCTAAACTGACAGTTCTGGGTTTAAAATGACAAGTGTCAGAATAATTCAACTAATTCGAAGAAGCTGCCCATTTTCTCTAAGAGACCTGGTTTAAGTATAAATAAAATATGACTTTGTGTCTACTTAAAGAGACCGTGACTTTGTATCTATTTTATTTATAAGACAACTAAGTTTTGTATTGTAATTTTTTTTTTTTACCTAAATTTCTAAGTAGGGGAATAATACAAACAGTTTGCTCCAGATTATTCCCCTACTCATAATATCACTCCACTGAGAGATGGACTATTTCCACAAAACTAAATTTCTAAATAAAATTGTGTTTTAGTATGTACCTACAGTATTCTTTAATCAGACTGAGACTATATTTTTAAGAACATCTCGGTAAAACGACTTAATTACAAAAAGAATGAAATTAACCCTTAACTGGTATCATCGGGTCACTTTGGACCCCGAAGGGTAAATCTCCCATCGTATTTTTTGTCGAGTTGCTTATTAATATGTTATACATTTTTTTTTTAATATACAGTATATGAAAATGTATTGTTTGTCGTGACGTTATGAAATGCGGAAAAAGTGTTAATGATAGATTAAATTTATAACCATTTGTTGTACATTTTGTTCAGGTCTTGGATTTTTGAGGTGGGATTAGTTTTTATTTCTTAACTTGGAACAGGTGACATCACTGACCTCTATTTATTGTCATTTCGAATAAAAACCGTTTTCTGACGCTCATTTTTTAGAACTCGTCCAGAGGCGGCGTCGTCCAGCCTTAATACCAATGAGTAATGAGATATTTAAGAATACTCTTCTAAAATGACTTGTCATATTGAGATTTACAGGTTTAAATGTCGTCAATGCTTCAATTTCATAACAATCTGTATGCATAAATATACTCTTAATGTTAATGGAAATATTTTATAATAATGGTAAGTATAAGTAGGGATAGATAGAGAGTTCTGCGCCAATTTATGCAGTCCCTACTGCTCATGCACCAGACAGCTTAAACGGCCGTTTAAGCTGTTTTAGCTGTCTTAACTGTTTAAGCTATTTTAGTTGTTTAAGCTGTTTGGCGCATACGCAGTAGGGACCCCTATGGACCCCTATAAATCCATACGCCAACGAGTTTTTTAAGTGCACCCTAGGATCATACATAACCACACCTAAATTCAAAACAATCATTTCAGATATCCCGAAAATATAAGCTTGTTTCCATTATAAGTGGGACACCCCGCAAATAAGGCGAATTTACCAAAGTGGGGGGGGGGGGGCAAAACCCCCATAGAATGATGTTACAAGCAGGGATATCAGGTATTAGCGATTCTATGAACCAGACAAAGTTTATAGTACTTTGCAGGCCAAAGAAGTAACGATAAGAATGGATTCAATTACATGTAATACAAATATTTAGTACTCTCTTAGGGTTTTAACACTTTTACGCCAAAAATAAAGGAAAATATCGAATAAATTTTAATTTTTACTAGGTATTGTAGGTAGAAAATTCGACTCTAGGAAATTAATGTTTTGATTAACCAATTTAAATGGCTCCACGGTATCTTCCATTACTTCCGCCAAATATGACTGTATTCTAGAAGGCAAGTAAAGTTGTTTTATATCTTGTTTGTGTCTTATTCTTTTAATTATGACAGCTCGACAGCGGTCCTGTAGATTTACAAAATCTCTTCTCATATTTTCTAGGATCATTTCCGTTTTGGCAGCTGTCGAGGAAATTATTGGATATAATGGTTCCTTAATTTCATTTAGTCCTTTAAATGCTACTCCAAGACATTTTCCATCCTTATAGTATGTTAGCGTACCTAAAAAATAGATATGTATTTTCACGGAGTTTCAGAATTGTGGCCTTTTATAACATCTTCCTTAGACTAACGTGTCTTTTCGGATTTTCAATAATACTATTTGACAACTCCTTATAAAATATCAAATAAGGAAATACTAACACATTTCGAGAGGGTTAAGGGTGGTTTTGAATAAGGGCGTCTATAGAACGTTATTTGGTGTGTTGTGAGAACTCCAACAATTACACTGAAAAATCTAATCTAGTGGGAAGGAAGCAAATACCAATGAAAAATAACTTTTAGTAGATAAGGAGGCTTATATACCCAAAAAAATCTATGGCGAAGAGGGGGAGAAGATGTCTTCCTTCCTCCCTGTCCCACTTTCCCTCCCCCTCCCCATTCCTCCTCCATTCCCTTTCCACCTTCAACACCATTTCCCCTCCATCCTCCTCCATTCCTCCTCTATCTTTATTCCCGTCCCCCTCATCCTCCCCGTCCCCCTTCCCATCCCCCACTCCCTATTGCAAATCAAGGAAGCCGTGTCGAGTATATTGAAATAATATTACTACACACAATTGAATTTATTATTAAATTATTACGTAATAATTTTTTTCCGAAACGTAAGTAAATAATATAGGGTATATCATTTACTACGTTCGACTTAGAGCAAACAGAAGTCTAAAGCTATGTTTGAACACAGCAAGAAAATCGTTTCTGAACGGTAATTGCTAGTCTATCAAATGGATTTTGAATTTAGCAATTGATGGCATATTAGTTGACCGACTGAAATTTACGGTTCAGTACCAATTCTCTTGCTGGGTTGGAATAAAGATTATGAGTCATCGCGAACAAAGCAAGCGTTTCCACCACATTCCGCGTGTTGTACCTACCTGCGTCGGACGATGGTAATGAAATTTATTTTCTTATATAAAAAATATCATAAAAACGAATATCACGAGAATTAAGTGCCGCGACATCAGTGAAGATTTTGAAAATAATATCGAGGCATCGTTTGCAATTTTAATGGGAAATAATAAATTGAAACATGAATAGCCGCAATATTTCAAAATTTATATTCTGCATGGTATCTGATGATATATCTTGAGCCTATACAATTTAAACTTTGAAATAAAAAAATTAGGTATCATTCGCCAAACTAGAAGTTCTTGTAAGCCGGCAAACGATGCGGAGTTTCACGCTGGTCTGAAAGGCTCTTAATGCAAATCTGTCTCCTCGGTCTACCAATTGGTGGAGTTTTGCGTTCGTTTAATAGATATTATATATTATGACCTCGAGTGCATCGCTCGGCGTTTGGTATTAGGAAAATCGAGCACTCTGAGTTAGCTCGTATCGTCTCACCTGAAAATACCGATCTAACAGAGCAAACTAAGCGAATTGATGTTTTGACAATTTATCTAACTTAAAAAATAAAAAATCAAGCATCTCATTATCTTTTCATCTCGTCAAAGTATTTTAATAGAAAATTACCAAGCTGCATCTTGTATTTAATAAATCTTAAACAAGAAGGTAGATTTACAGTTTTTGAGTAAGAAAGTAAAGTTAATTTTAATTTAGAAATGTCATATGGAACTATAAATCTCGACAAACTCTAACATGGGTTCGGTAAATGCTACGCGCTTGTTTAGCTCGAACATCACGTGACATTGCATCCTGTTGCGCTGCTCGATTTCTTCAAAACCGAACGCAGTAGTTGTATTTGTTGTAAAACATACTCTTAATAACAAAATATCTAAGTCCGTATTTAAAAAAAAACAAAATTTGATAACGATAACAGAGTTTTAAAAAAAACTGATGTAATTTTGTAAAGAAGATTTTTTTTCTAAGGTTAAAACCTTATAAGTTAATAAATAAATTAATATTGAAAGCTTTTCAAAAATTCACCCTGTATTTTCTAAATTTCAATAGAATCGGAGGATCTGCGACAATATTCTTTAAGTTGCATCACGAAGACGAAATAGTCTATCCCCGTCGACGTCAAGAAGTATGTCGCAACAAGACCATAAAACATTATGTCTGAAATAAGATCTACCAGTAAAAATGGTGGTTCGTAACCCACGTAAAACTGTAGGTCATACCAACCTAAGCCTCTCCACAACTATTATTATTGTTTAAAATCTTTGCGGAACCAAAAACCGGGTGTTGCATCATCGAGCGGGACATAGGTAATTTTAAATGGGGTCAATTATTGGCTTCCCTAATTATTTTAGAGAAAAATTCTATTTAGGTGTATTAAAGAGCACTAAAACCCACATTTAAAAGAATAACTTTAAATATTTTTGATGAGCCCGTTTACGGGTTATCGCCGATTTCTTTTTAACTATTTCTCCTTTTTATGGCCCCGTATTTGCCGGCACCAGTCAAGGTAAAAGATGACTGTCAAATTAAGTTGTCATTTTGAAATGTGTGCTTTATTGTAATAAAAACTCGTACATCGAAAATATTAAAGGTGTATTTATGAGTACAAATTAATCTGAAAAAAACTAAAATAAAGTATCCAATTACAAGGTTAATTGTGCATTCGTCAGTGAAACAAATGTTTTTAAAAAATTCCCTATTCATGTTTGCTCTTTCAATCATACCAAAACAAAACTCCTGTCGTCGTATTTCGTCCCTATCTCTTAGCTTTTGGTGCTTTTCATATTTGTATGAATAATATTTATGTCGTTTCAAAGCTTGTAACGCTGTGGTGTGATCTAATCCTATGTCATCCTCAAGTTTCCTTGTGACCTTCCCATCATCTTCTTCCACGCACAATAAAACGCGTAAGTCCCTATCATTTCTTGCATCTCTTCTTTGTTCCTGCCTTTGCAAGCCCCTATGATTTCTTACATCTCTTCTTTGTTCGTGCCTTTCTTCACATCTGCAGTTATTTATTACAGTGCCTTTTGTCTCAAATTTCTTGATAGTCCTTTCGACTGTAGATTTTGCAGGTATCGGTCTATTCGGATACAGAGCAGCAAACATGTCTGACACATTTTCATAACTATTTTCTTGATAATACCATTTATTCATCAATATTTTTTCTTCAGAAGTGTAATTCATGGTTAATATTTTCGATGTACGAGTTTTTACAACAATAAAGCACACATTTCAAAATGACAACTTTATTTGACAGTCATCGTTTACCTTGACTGGTGCCCGCAAATACGGGGCCATAAAAAGGAGAAATAGTTAAAAAGAAATCGGCGATAACCCGTAAACGGGCTCATCAAAAATATCTAAAGTTATTCTTTTGAATGTGGGTTTTAGTTCTCTTTAATAAACCTAAATAGAATTTTTCTCTAAAATAATTAGGGAAGCCAATAATTGACCCCATTTAAAATTACATGGGATTTCCTATGTCCCGCTCGACGATGCAACACCCGGTATAACCGGACTTTATAAATAAACTGTTTCTGTCAATATCATATTAGGCAATCCAACGATGTGTCAAAATGGCGGCTGGATGGTAAATACTGCTTTGTAATTGGTACACGTGACCATAAAAATAATATTGCTGGTGGTATTTAACGGGTGACTCGATGTTTTTTGCCATCCAACCGCCATATTGAATCAAGTGATCTGGATTCCCTAATTAATGCCATAATCAGTCAAGAAAATTGAGTACATATTTGACTCCTGTCTTTAACCAACTATAAAATTATTTTGTATATAGAACTTACCAGCTATGCCATCAAAGAGAACACCGACTCTAGTAGAAACATTTTCTCGAAATGGCTTTGTATAATATGTCCATCTACCGTTGTGCCAGATTAAACCTTTATGGGAAAGACCCCAACTATTTTCGTCAACTCCCAAAAGATTTACAAAAGAGTCTTCATGTAACCGAGACTTTCTCGTACCTAAAAAATAAATATTACTAATATTAACCATATTTTGCCAGATTTGCCATTTGCGTAACCCTCAAAAATTGTTTCATAAAAGAAATGAAATATAAAATTTGTTCTAATATTTTCTATTTAAATACGGCTCAACCCGACCTGAAAAAAAGAGAAAAAAAAGTGGTTTCCTACCATCGATGTAGTTTGAGAGCTTATGGGGACCATACTTCCGTCTCGACCCACCTCTTTACCACCCGTCCAAAATCCAAACAGGCAAAATATAACAAGGTGGAGGGGGTTTCACCATAGAGGAAAGGAGTTTTGGGCACCATTCCCATGGCCTTCCTTCTCCCTTCACCTCTTACATCAAAATCCTTTTTTATTTTACTTTTTTTGCGGTAAAAATTCAACAACTTATCCTAAGAAAACAAGAAAATGAAATCGTTTTCAGACTTTGCGGTGATTGCGAGCGGTGTGAAGAACTATAACCTTTTTTTTTCGTGTTCTCCATCCTCGAAAACGGCGATGAAAGTAAGTGTCAGGCTGCAGCTTTACGATCCTTATACTAACGATTTCTTCAATCCACCCTAGATCGCTATATCGACTATCCGGAAACTCCGTTCGAATATTTCAAGCGAAGATGAGATATGAAACCATGAAAAAAGTTTATATGAATGTAGGTTATTTTGTTTGTAATAAGAAAGCTATGGTCGTCCAAAGGTGACCGCCAAAGGTTACCTGGTTACCTAGTTCCAATTTTATTTCTTTGCAACTACTTGAGAGGTATTGGCAAGCAAGTAGCCAGAAGGCTAGGGTGACAAAATTTTACGAGGATTTAGAGAGTGGCCGTCCAAATCGCCACCCTTAGATTTTTATTTATGAGGCGATTTAAACAGATGGGTATATGTCACCAGACATAGAACTCTGGAAGAGTTGAAGGTAAGCATTCGGTCAGAGATACGATTAATCACGCCAGAAGTTTTGGAATTAGTAAGGAAAGAGTTCTACCAATACAGACATATTTTCAATAGTTGCTTTGCTAGAAAAGTGACACAACAGTTTTAAAGTTATTGTTAATGTAAAGCTTCCTTAAATTAGTTTTTAATAAATTTCTGCTAAAATTTCTGTAAAAAATATTAGGACAAATCCTTTTTTCGATAAGCTTTCCAAAAACTTGTCACAAGTGGTATCCTTTAATTTAATTTTTTTTTAAATAACAAAAGCGAGGCCCATAAAAAATCCTTGAAGACATTTTTGGACTTTAGAGAAATCTTATTCCCAGAGCCACTATAAGCAACATTCAATTTAAAATCCCCACCCTGTATAGTTACTTTTATGCTGTTGCGATAAAATATTGTTATAGTGTGTGATAGTATATTGTTAATCTGTATTCTTTGGTTACGATAAATATTTGATTTATATAAGAATAAAAATTGTAGATATTCATAACATTTTATGGTTAACCGATAATACTACAATTTTTAGCGTGTTCCAATTTTTAAAAAAGCACGCGTCCTCCTTCTATATATGTCCCAACTCAAAATTGGTTTAACCGGTACCTATCCTTTAACTACATACGAATGAATTAATGTTAAAAACTAAGTTAAAATACGTAATTACTTTTATTTTTAGTTTACGCGTTTATTACTTTCCTTACCTACTCCAAACATCATACTAGTTCCAAATATTCTTCTTGATAAAACTAATTCCCAATAATATCTTCCATTATTTAAAATCCTTGTTCCTCGTACGCCTGCAGTACCACTACTCCAATTGGGATGAAAATGAGCTACTCGAGAATACTTTCCACTTAAAGTGACCTAGAATATTAAGAATTTTAACAATTTTAGGGTATCCTTTTGCAGGTATTTTTAATTTTCAGCTCTTACGAGTTCTTAGAAAAAATATTTATTACATAATATGCATTTTGGTTAAAAATCTGCATATATTTTATAGGTACCAAAAATCAATAGTTTCCAAGATAAAGGGTTTGTTCCCACAGCAGTCATGGACAGTCTGTGACAATCAGGATTCTGCGGAATAAACTCGGGCCTGGATTTCTGAGTGTTTGGATTGGTTAGACAACTGTCGACTGGTTAGTAACTTTTTCTTAATTTTTTGTGGAAACAGCAGTAATTTCTCATCCATCAGGACATCATAATTTACTCTCGTGTATTTTTGTGAAATTTTTAAATTGAAAAAAAATATTATAGGTGTGTTTATAAACTACTGTGGCAAATTCTATATCCCACTTTAGTACTCCATCTGGATCACAAATCTTATAGGTACTTGCCATTAGCTATATTGATTTTATGTAATATGTGATCTAATCCGTGTATTAAAACTGGTCTTTGTTGCTTGTCGCGGCACTCGATGTGATAGTTTGAGAGCAAAAGATAACCTTTTTTATTTTAGTCCCAGAATATATAGCGACGCAACTATATTCTGTGCTTTTACTCACTCTCACATAAAGGGTGCAGAAGTTTAGGGCTGTTGGAAAAAAAACCTCAGAAATACAATTCGAATAAATAGCACAATAAATCTTTAAAAAAATATACTCAAATGGCCTTAATTTAGGTACCCACCTCATGACTGTGATGACTTTTGTCCCAGGTCCAGTTATCATCGCAAGGTAATTCACAGCCAGTCCAGAGTGGGCCACTACATTCATTTTCATCCGAGGTCATCTTTCTGGAGGTCGCCTCCGACTGCTATGTAGAAATTTCGAGTGGATATGTGAATAAGTCGAAAACATTGCCATTAAGTCTGTAAAAATTACATAGACATAGAGACAATTTCAGATTTTTTGGTAAAATGGGTATGAGGATCGATTTTTCAAACTCGTCGAATAAAAATGTTTACCCTTGTCAATCCTTAGAACTTTTTTTAAAGTGCACTAAGAAAAAATATTGATTTTAAAAAACCCCATATTAGATGTTTAAATAATATTCGCAAATGCATATAAAGGAGGGGAAGAGTAAAAGGGCTTTGACGTGTGCCCCATTGTATACTAGTCACAAAACCTTTTCTATCTAAATATCCCAACTGATTAAAGCAGATATTTTGAATCAATAACGTCTAAAATTGGGGGAGAGCCACGAATAAAAGTGGGCCAGATATGCAAAAAGGGTGAGACAGGGTAAATGACCTATAATTAAAATGTATGTTTTTGTATCTACGCATACATAAAAATAATTTTTTAAATCTTGGGTCAATATTCTTCTTTGACTTCAATATGCTTAAGGAAACATATTTAGAATATTTAAAAAATGGAAGATATGATAGGGATCCTAAACTTTTATACAAGATCAATAATGCACATGTCGATTGTCCTACTCTCTCGCTCAATTGGATTAGCTGTTTCTGCAAGAAATACGCGATTCTACAGAACTTTTCATCGACCCCATTATCGTACCAACATTGCTTTAAAAAAAATTATTTTGTTCCCCGTGTTACCAAACTTGCGAATCGACATCCTGATGTACTGGATTTTTTTTGGCGCATACCGAAGTTTTATTTGTCAGCTGTGATACCTAAAATTAACCGATTAAACTTTATAGTATGATAATGGTGACATTTTGCAAGCCGACAATATCCCGCTAATTGATTTTTCAGGCCGTAAAATCTTCGCACTGGCTGATACCTGAAACCGGATTCTCGATTCGCTGGAAATAATTATAATTGCCACTGAATATAAAACAGGTTTTTAAAAAAATTGTTTGTGTGGATTCCGAGAAAATCACGTTTGAAATAGCGGGATTTTGTTGGTTTGCAAAATGTCACCAAAACGTTATGTACCTAAAGATTGAATGTTTTTGTAACTTGTGTATTTTTCTTTTATATTTATATTAATAAGGAATATCTGTTTATTATACACTGTACTGTTTGTACTGATTTTAATTTTTAACTTTAACTGTTGAGGTTTATTATTTGTAATTGTAATTTTATGGGCAAGGCCCGTTTATAAATAAAATAATAAGTTTTTATGATCTCAAATTTTTAATGAAGTTCACAATGTCCTTAATCTAGTCCGGTCTAGAATGACATCGGCCCCGCACGACTTCTTAAGTGAACAGAATAACTCTAATTTCATTGAACAACTAATTTTACTTTATTCGTCGTACATCTTGTATGAAATAATTTTATTGTGTTAATTTGGGGCGCTGAATACAAAAATGATAATGAAATCAAAAACAAGTTTTTTATTTCCTTTTTAGCAAAATAACAAAAAAAAATACTTTTAGTGTTACTATATGCACTGTTTTTTTCTTTTGTGAATTATTTCTGGAGCATCCAGCAGTTGTTGGCAAGCAGTTTCCTCGGTACCTTTTCTCCATTGTTGATATATCCTAATGGAAGCGCTCTCCATACTCATCACTCATCACTTACAGTTCCGCAGTTGGCAGGAAAAAAGTCCAGGTGTGACTGTGGGAAATGAATTTTTAGAGACATATTGCAACCCATTTTTTGATACGACGAAAGCACATTTTTAGCAAGAGTAACTTAATTGTCAGCTTTTTTATTTCCCAATAAATAAGTGATCACGAGGTGAAAGTCATTCCAAACGTTTTTTCAATATCTGGTAGAGTGCTGTCATAGTGTTCGTTATTTAGAATATTTAGAATTTGTGGTCCAACAAAACTACCTTCTTTACTTTTTGCTTTACTTAACTTTAGGAATTCCTGACGCAGGTACTGAAAAGCTGGACCATCTTTACTCAGTGCTTAACAAATCAGACAGGTGGGCACAACACCTACCCCGATGAAACAGGATACCTGGTCATACCCAAACGAGGGCCACAATTGGGAAATCCTCCAAAAGGTTATCAACTGGAATGATGCCTCTAACGCGCACCCATCAGGTAAAACAAGTGGTCAGCCTACTAACAGGCCACTGCTTAAGAAAACACCTACGCCGAGTAGGAATTTACAATGGTCCCATTAAATGCAGGCTTTGCGGCGATGAGGACGAAACCGCCTCACATATCATATATAACTGCGAAGCACTGACCCGAGGAAGACTCAAAATCTTCGGAGATATCCAATGTGGGGATAACCTCCCACATGACAAACTTGGTAGAAATTGGCTGGACCTTATAAAAGGAACAAACCTTTTCTAGCAAGATAGGGGAGCACAATAAGCCACTAGGCTGCAGTGCAAGAAGCTTGGGCCGAATGTCCGACCTCCGCCTTAAACCAACCAACCAGTGCTTAACAAAGTTTTTCATATCACCCAATTTGATATGCAGTGGTGGCAACAAAATATTCTTGAAGTCTACCAATGGCATGTTGTACATTCTTCAGCCCTTGCTCTATTGATTGTCGAATGAGCCTGTCTTGTCTCTTGTAATAAAGTGCCTTTTCCCGACTTTCTCATTCACAAAAAAACAGCAAAACTTGGTGTAGCCTAGCTGCAACCAAAATAAAAGAGCAAAAACCTTTAAGTTGCCACCGATCTGCCATTGGTGCTCAGCATATTTTATGCTTGTCTCAATAGGTACTTCATATTGTCGTGTGATTCTTTCATGTGAACTGCATATCAAACAGGAATAGACGGTAGAGTATTTTCAATATGAAATAGAGGATTCTTTACCCAAATTACATAAAAACTAAGCAGGATCTTGAATTTTATGTTTTCGCCAATGGAAAAGGCCTCTATGTGGATATGAGAAAGTTATTTTTATGCAAAAAATATCTAAAAAAAAAATATAAGCCAATGAAAACTATTAAAATTATTGTTTAATTTAATTGCATTGTTAAAATTATTTTTATTTAATTAAAATAACTTTCTCACACTCCTCAATATACGTGTATCTGTGAGTCCAAATTTAAAAATGTTTTGAAAAATCCATTATTAAACATTAGCTAGGATTCGGTCCAGAGAACCAAATGTTTTACATATTATATATATACAGGGTGACAATTTGAAAACGAACAGCATTTAATATTGCCTCTTACCAATGATAGTATGAAAATTTGGCGAAACACGTCAATTGATATATCGAGGGGGAAATTTTTTAAGACATTTGTTGTCGTGTTACTTTCAACCCCCAGGGCACCTACCCCTAAAATTTTAAATGGCAACCCCTATTTATTTTGCCATTTTTGTGTTCCTTATAAAATTCTACATAAACTGTATCATTTTTTTTTCAAAAAATGTAATTATTTTATTTTTTCCAGTGGCGATATCGAAGGCGAAATGTAGAAATACATTCCAAATTCCTTTATTTATTTACATTTCATAAATAGCGTAACAACTTTTAGGTGCATTATTTAAAATTATGCGAATCGCTTTATTTTGCAAAATTTACACTCTATTTTATACTCGTCGATTGCTGTGTATAAAATAATTGAATATTATAAAAAATAAACTTAAATTTTAAGTTACCTACTCTTTTTAAATAATTAATTTTTGTTCCAGTTTTGGATAAAAGATGAATATCTTTTATCCAAAAATGAAATTTTAATTTAGAATCTAAAATTATTCCCAAATATTTAATAGAATTTAGAATAAAAATACTTATGTCTGTGTAATTTACATTATTTCCAATAAATTATAAATTTCGTTTTATAAGTAGAGGCTTTTAATTTTAATCTATTTCCACAAATTTTATAAATTTTTTAATTCAGATTTTAAAATTTCAATATAGTTAAGAAGAGTATGCTTACTCTTTCTATACAGAAAAAATGGTAAATAGAAGAGTTTCTAAAAATCTATTACACTTTAAAAAATAAAGTATACAGGATCAGTAAAAAAGTCATGAATAACAAAGTTACTTTAACCTGAAGAAATAGAGTTCATACTTGAAGTGGAGTGGTTAATTTAATGAAAAACTCATTTTAAAATAGAAATTCTCTACATATTTCGAATGCAGAAGTATTCATCTTCAGGAGAACAAATGAAATTAAGAATAAAAGGGTAGATATCATCCTAACAGAGCTTCAAGATTAAAATATTAGATAAAATAAATGTTCAATATGAGTAGAATAGGGAGAAATGGGAGAATCATTACCAAAATATACGTCACACGGAAAGGCGCCGCAGGGGAAAAATTTTCGGGGCCACGCCCAAAGTTCGATTAAAATTCAACTAACTACTATCAAATTTTGAAAATTAAATTATTACCTCTCCCTCTCTGCATGGTTGGATTAAATTTGTTTTTGTAAATGTTTTTTTATTTATTTTTTTTATATTCTTAGCTGGCTCTTTATTAAAAAAAAACACATTTTTTGTATTTGTGAAAAATATGAATATTGGACAATATTGGTGTCAATCCAAAATTTTAACATAAGACTAGTCTTTCGGGCTCGGTTTTTCATGATTAAAAATAAAGTAAATATCGCCCACCACGCCAGAATTGATAATTTTTGCAGAAATCATGTATTTTAGGAGCGTAGATCTAAGAGCAGTATTCGGTGCAAATATTTAGGTTTTAAAATACTCCTTCTTATGTGCCGTTTGGTATATTCATAATAAAGCATTCTCGTTTCTTACCGCACTATTTTTTTTTATTATAAATTATCACACTTCTTCCATAAAAAATGTTTCAATTAAAATTTGTACTTTAATTTTTTTTAAATAAATTTTTTTGTTTTTGTCGTAAAAATATTTTATTGCATTGGGTTATATTTTTGTTGATTTAAAAGAGCTCCTTGAAAGGAAAAACGAAACACGTATATGATAGAAAAATACTATAAAAAATATTATTCTTTTTACTCATTCTCCTTTAAAGTATGTAATGTGCTTAACAAGTTTTTTTATAATTTTGCAAATAATAATAATATTAAAAGAGTTTATTGTAATGATTAAAAAGGGCGAAGTTGAAGCGAGCTTCCTCACTTAATCACGATCTTACAAAAGGTGTATGTAGGTAGTTTTTTTTCTAAAATATACCTCTATAAGGAATTAATAAGAATATAATTTAACATATTTCAGACTATAATTACTAATAACTATCAAACACACGAATTAGCTGGATATGCATAGATATATATAGTCTTTGGACAGAATTATAGGAAGTTGCCCATAACTTTCTAAATTTCCATTTTAAACCTTTGGCCCGTTAAAAATGTTATGCTGTCAGGAACCTTATATTATAACATTTTGCAAGATTAAAACTGAAGGAACTTTAAATATAATATAGAATAATACACAGCTACACAGGTGTTCCATTTAAAATAAATGAATTTGTTCTTCCATGACTATTTGGTGACCCTGTATATTAAAATATCATCATCAAACTTTGTACTAAAATAAGTTTACAAAAATTTACTTCTTTTGATCTGAAAAATATATGGTAGCTTTTTGTTAAGGCCTTTTCACACACACCCTGTATAAAATTAATATAAAAAATTACTTCATAATGGAAATTATATTTATAAATTAAAAATAGGTAATTCAAAATTAACGATTTTAAAATAATAACGGTACAATAAAAATTGCATGAAAACACCTGATTTAGAATATTGATCCAATGGATATATACCCACATCGCCGATAAGATAAGGCAAATAAACATGCAAAAAGGTCGAAAGTTAACGCTGAAACTTAACTTATTATTTATAAGAAAATATACGAAAAATACTTACCGATAATTCCTTACACAATAATCCGTCATTTCCAAATTTCTATTAGACATATTTTAAACTACTCACAAAGATCTTGAAAAAAACTAAAGCACAAACCACTGCGCGACGCGTCGGGACGCTCTCATAAGGCGAAAGTGACGTAAACTCCCAGCGCCGACATGATTGCAGCGCATGTGAAACAAAAGGGGTTGGAGTTTCGTTGGGGTGGATTTTCAGCAAGTTGCTTATGTAAAATATTATAGACCGTTTTAATAACATTAAAATTAATTTTTTTTATAGGGTCCCTGAAAGTGTAACTATAGTTACTCGATGATGTATCTGTATATAGCATATAATATAATACGGTATACCTACATACAATAATATTATTTATTTTAGAATAACATTACACATAAAATACTGTAAAAATATTATTAGGATAAAAAAAACTAGAAGAAATTTTATAAGTATTATATATTTACAAGGCGATCTCGAAACCGGTAAGAGATGCAAGATGATTAAATTGTGGCAAAGCGGTAGTATTTAGAGGCTTAAGAATTTGGGTTAATAAAATTTGTAAATATTCCGAATATCTTCCAGTAGATATATCCGAAAAAAACTGAAGATTTTAATTTTGGTTCGACGTTTCTTTCTTTAGATACCAACCTCAAGTCAATTTTTTTAAATACTAACCTGGAAATTTTAATACAGTTTTAGGGACTTCTAAGCTTTAGAAATTTAACACAGTTTAATGTAAACGTTTTGTCATCTAATAGCACATTTTTCTAAATTATCTTTTCATATACAGTGTGTCTGCTTAGGTTCGCACCATATGGAATATTATTTTATTATTAATTTTACGAAAAAAAATTATTCTTTATAAAAATTTTGCATGATCTAAAACCTATAATGTAACCTTTTGATGTTAAATTTTTTCAGTCGTATACGAAATTTGTTAAAAAATATGAATTTTGCCCAAGAGTAAAGTACCTTTATTTTTGACAATATCGAAAACTGTAATTATTAAAAGTTGTTCGGTATGAAAAATTATGTTTTAGTATGCAATTGCACTAAAAAAATATATTTTTACAAATTTTGCCTCAAATTACCGATAAATTTGTAAAAATAAAAAAAATATTTTTCAGTGTAATTGCATATTGAAACATATTTTTCATTGCCGAACAACATTTTATAATTATTACAGTTTTCGATATTGTCACAAATAAAGGTGCTCTAGTCTTGGGCAAAATTCATATTTTTTGAAAACCTCGTATACGACTGAAAAAATTCAACATATAAACATATAAAAATAGATTTGTTATTTAAAAAATTGGTCCATTTTTACTCAAAGAGACCTGACATTTGATATTTTGTGAGAAAACAGACCCAAAATCTCTTTTTGTTACATGTTTTGCCTGAAACCGGCATCATCAGACCTTAAACAGTTAAAATATTTTAAATTGTTTTTGAAACAAATATAAGCACATCACAGAAACATAACTAGACTAACATTCCAGTTACCTATTTTTCACTCGGGAGCATTATGTTTTTTTTTCTGTTTTACGGTATTTCGAGAAGTCTAAACGCTTTTTTACATTAGAAGCAAGTTGCAAGTGAAAGTGGTCGTTTCCATATGGGAAAACTGTGTGTGCAGGAACCAGTCTTTTGATTGCATATAGTTTTTGTCTCCAAGGAGACATCATCTGGAAGTTGAGGTACATAATTGGTATGTAAACAAATTTACATATCGCTCCCACATATATAATATATACATACACTATATTGTCAATACAAGCAGCCGCACGAAGCAAGAAGATACCCATCGTGCGATTCAAAATAACCTGAAATTATGCCCGTGGCGCTTGCGCAGTAGGAAAAAATTAGGCAACCGACACGATATTTAACATTTTTTTTTGTTAGTTTGTAAGTTGTTGGTTGTTTCCATCTTTTTTTACGTTGTATTCGTTCGGATGTTCCGTTTATGATTGTGGATATTATTTTTAAGTTTTGGGTGCGAATTTACCAATAAAGTTTTACCAGACTTTTTGTTATTGTTAGCGACTTATGTTTCAAGATGTGTAGAAAAAAGTGCATGATCTTTTTTTGCCCGCGAATCGCGGTTTAATACCAGGAATAAGGTATTTCAGGTATGTAAAATATTGCTTACTTAGTTTTATTTGACCCTAAACTGTATACACCCGAACTAAAGTAACGGGTGAATTTAAATAAAAGCTTGTAAAAATATTTTAAAAGTCGGTCCTGTCAAATGTTTACATCAAGAAGCAAATTTCCGAACTGCGCAAACTCAATGGACCCTGATCATCTGCCTATAGTGGTGTCATCATTGAATTATGGTATTAGCAATATATAGTGTACCTATAATAATTATGTGATCGCTCCGCATTTAATTTTCCCTGAATTATTTCATATCATCATACACAGGGCCGAATTAAGGACGTTTGACGTCTTAAAACACTGGGCCAAAATTTTGACGTAAATTTTTTTCTATTCCGAAATGAATTTTTAAAAATTGAGCGAGTCATGATACGGATGATCAAATTTGTGCCTAAACGTAATCTCGCAAAAATATGTTTTGCAAGCGGAAATTTGCTTGTTTTGTTGAAAAAAAACTCATAAATTAATTTAATTGTAATAAACGTATAATACATGTCAGTACTCAGGGCGACGCGGCGCCTATTTCATTAGGCTAGGCTATGGCCTAGTGGTCAATCCGGACCTGATCATATACCCTTATTAAACACTCTAAAGTTTTGGTAGTTCACTTCACACATCCAATGAGGATTCTGGTAAGATCATGGTATATATAGTATTAGGGTGCAAAGACAATTGTCTTAACAATGGTTTCCGTAGAAATATCTTGCTGGTAAAGTTATCAAGAGTGGATATAGCGGCATAAATATTTTTTTTTCCATCAGCCATATTTTTACATCTTAAGGTCATCTAATTTTCCTCTGTGGATTAGCATTACATTATAATAATTATTGTGCCTACAACTCGTACAAAGGTGCCTAAGTTCACGGTTATTATTGTCGTAAGCGAAAGTCATTCCTTGATGTTCTGTAGTTCTGTGGTCAGTCCAAACCCAAATAGAAATTGGATATCACGATTTTACATTTGTAAACTACTGAACGCAGAAAAACTACTGAATTCGAACTAGTTAAAATGGCACCGCACGGAAAATGTTGTGGAGATGTAAGTCACCAACATGAAGATCCAGAGAAAGGAATACAGTATAGTCTGTATACAAAAATTAATACAAACGATTTAGAATGTTTGAACGAGTCTGTTGAAGGTTCTGGAAAAACTATTTTTAAACCTTGGGAGGACCGACTTAATAGAACCGCTGTAAGTAGTATAGTAGGTTTTGTTCTAAAAAAATGATATTTGTACAGTAGTATAGAACACAAACGGCATTGACAATGATACTGCCCTTAATGTACGCGTAGTGTACGTTACTTATATATGAATATACAGTATTTTAGCTTATTTATTAGATGCAACTCTGAAGTAATGAAAATAATGAGTGGTTTTAAGAAGTAGAATGAAACAGAAGCCATTAGCTGATGAGTGAGATTCATCCTCTTGAATATATTAAACTAACAAAATTTTAAAATTTTCATAAGTAGGTAAATAAAAATCTTTGGTAGGTACTTAAAAAAACAAATAACAAGAAATAAATGCCTAACTAGCAGCTAATCACCATTCAAAGAAGGAAAAAGATAAAAAGAAACAGAGACTGCCAAAAAATTACAATTAACCAAATGATAAGAACTTTGATAAAAATTATAATAAAATAATAAACAATGTATAGTACAACTACTGTCAATCCGATAATAAGATTGCAATGTTTGTCCGGGAATAATCTAATGTAAAAACCAGTACACACAGTGTTCATTCAATAAATTATCTCTTCTTCTTACCCTCATATACCTACAGTCCAAAATTCTTACATAAAAGGCTAGATCAAACAATCCAAAATACAAGTAATTTTTGTTTAGGAGTGTAACACCCCTCGAGTCAAATATACTTAGTGCTTCCCTAAATTAAAACAGGATTCTTAAAGTTACAGTTCAGGAAGAGGGAATGACCATTTTATAAAAATATTAGCCAGTCTAGACAGCTTCACTAGCCTGACGACTGGCACTGGTCTAGCAACCCATTCGACGGCATGTCGAATTTCCACTTAAATAACTAAAGAACCAAAAATACGGGCAGCTAACAGAGATTTTTAACAATTTGTAAAAGAATAGAGAAAGGGAAGGACCATTTGCGAGCAAAGATTGTTATAACATTTTTATTTTGTTTTAAAAAGGTTGTCTCCCCCTCTACATCTGTCACAGGAAATAAACAATTTGACTTTAAAAATACGAAATAAAACAATTTATTTGTTAATATTCACGAAATGTCGCAGTTTTAAATTGTAACAAAATTTCCTAAAATTTTGTTTTTGTAAAATTTTTTATCTTAATTTTTTTTTATTGGTGGTGTTGCGGACCACTGAAAAATATACCTGTTGCCGCGGATCATTATTTAGAGAATTATTTTCCAAGAATAGGTACTCTTCTTATGATTGAATATTTTTGCTACTTAAACAAATGCCATGTCATCCATTGTTGCTTAGTGGATTTAACATTTCCCTAATACCTAGTTTAGTAAGTGAAATTTTGTTGTTTATTTTTTAGTTTGTTACATCAGATGTAGACCCAGAATTATTGTTTAATATCCCATTTATTGGCAATATCAAACTTAAAGGAATAATTGTAATTGGTGACAGTTCTGATTCACATCCATCTAAAATGAGACTGTAAGTATAAGATGTCAGGAAAAACTGTCTCATATTTGGTATTACCTAATGCCTATACAGGGTGCTACAAATAATTTTTTTTAAATCATCTCTAGTATTGATAGTTACACCAATGATCGTTTTTATTTTTAAGATTTAAGAATAGAGAATCAATGACATTTGATGATGTGTCTACAGCTGCAGATCAAGAGTTTGAAATGCAAAAGGATACTCAGGGGTTGTTGGAGTATGCAACAAAGTAAGTACCTGCTTAAGTAATAGAATAGTTTTTAAATTATTATATTTAAGAATTTACACAGATTTGCTGTTTTGTTCTAAATGTTTTTAATAACGCAGAAGAGCAAAATTAAATAACTCACAGCATATTTAGGCTGTATATTCTTAAATAGTGGCGTAAAGTATTTTGTTAGTATTACTTTCTACAGGGAAAACAGTTTTTAAATGTCTTATCAATAATATAAACGAGAAAATTGACCATTTGCTTTTTTTTGTATTATGGCTTGACCACGCTGCCACTGGAGGGGTTCTAAAGAAAAAATTAAATGTGTTTGTTTTTATTTAAAATCAAAGAAAAGTGAGAAATAAAAAAGAAACCTACTTATTTAGAAATCTGAAGACTGGCACAAATATAATAAAAACAATGGATATAAATCTAATATACGATTACAACGTTTACCGTAATTTTAATCACAACAAACTTTTACCTCTTTTATACACAAAACACAACTAAGCCGAAAGACCAACATTGAAAATTATTTGGTTAACTACAAAGTCCACATTGCCGCTGTTTTGCGCTGCGCGTTTGCGCCCAATGTGAACACGGGCTCATAGTTTGCGCGCCGGTTTAACATAAATAGGAGGAAAATGGAGAATTTTTCCTTAGAGAATATTTTCTAGGTATGGTATAACGAGAAGTTAAAATGTCAAAATATTTTCACATATTTCTTAAAAGTGATGTCTAGTGACGCATTCTCTATTTCAAGAATCTGCCAAATTCTCACATTTGAGGCATAATTACCTACAGTTTAAAAAATTAAACAGGTTTTAGTTTATAAAGAAATAAAAGCAGAAAAAGAAATATGGACAAAATTCACAAATTTTCCTTTTTTGCTTTTATTGATTCATTATTTAAAACTTCTTTAGTTCAAAACTGTAGATAACTGCTACTCAATGATGGGTATTTGGCCCTTTTTTGAATAAACAAAAAGGACAAGAAATATTGATCAAAAAATTAAATGGCGACTGCATCACTAGACTTTACTCTTAACAGAAGTTCGTGATTTTATTATTAAACGTATTATTTTCAGGGTTGTTACTTTTAATAACGTAAACCACTTGACCATCCATTTTCCCAGTAACTTTGGAGAGGAGCAGACAAACATTTATTATATTGGATTGAAAGGCGAATTTACAGAAGCTCACAGACATGGCGTAACTATATGCAATTATGAACTAAGACCAAATATGTCTGAACATAAGAATCCATTAGATGAAAGCGTAAACAGACCTATTTCCTAATATTTAGACAATTTACTGCTTATAAAGTTTAAAGACTGTTAGACTTTTGTATTTTGGCTGTATTAAATATTAATTGAAAATATGATTTAGTGGCTCAGCAGCGCGGCGTTTAGATATTTTTTTTTAATTGAAATATTTTTGACTTCTCTAGAATTTTAACTGAGGTCTCAATAACTACATTATTGTTTGAAACATGTGTTTTTTTATTTTTATCAGGCTTGGTGTTATACATCAATTGCGAATTTAAATTCAGATTCTAGAAACATTAAATGACAGGTCCAATATGACAGAAATCTCCCCATGCACAATAGTCCAAATCTCAATAAAAGCTAAAACTAATCCGTATTTCTTCGATAATTTAGAAAAAAGTTACTTACGTGGATAATGCCTTAGGAATCCTATTTAAATTTTACAATAATTAGATATTAAAAATCTGTAGTTCTGATTCTTGTCTATGCCGGTAAGACATAGTTTTTTTTAAATTTTAAACACATTTAGCTGACGCTGTAAAGCATATTTTTTAACAATTTTCATCATTATCGACGTTGTTCAATACATTTTTTTTGTTAAAAGCTTATTTTGAACTGACTTCAATAGATTTAAATTTGGTTTTGATGCATGACGTATTGATACATTGTTAAGTTGTAAATTGTTAATACTAAATAATAATTTGTGTTTTGTAATATATAACTTTTTTACTTTTAAAGTTTGTTATTTTTTTTAAACAGCACTGGCGTAGCTAGGAATCGCCACAAGAGAGCAGGGAGCCTAGGAAAATGTGTATGTCACTCTTAAAATTTGAGATTAATTTAGATACCTACTTTAGATACTATAGGTGAGTAGTCACAAAAATGTTGGCCAAAACATGTCCCTATAGCTTTTTATCCGCATTCCGATCATTCGGATACCTTTGGATTTTAATAATAATGTTTAATATTATTAAGAAAACGTTTTATATTGCCCATATTTAACAAGGAAAGACTTCCAGAAATATTTCTACAAAACAAATGTCATTTCCGCAACATGTCCCTAGCACAAATTTAAAGGTGTATGTGTTTATCTTGTAACAGCCCTTTTTAACATAAATGTTTAAATTTAATATGATAAAAGTACAAATTTGATATTTTTGTGGCACAAATACAATATACATGTACCTACATATATTAATTACTTTTTATTTGGTAATTCTTGTGTTTACAAGGTTACACAAAAAACAACTCATTTTAATGTAACATATAATATATAACGACTTTGTCTTTTTTCTTACAAAATATTTTCCACAAGTTGCTAGCACATTTTAATTTGATGTTAAATTAAAACAAAAAAGTGTGATAAAACAAGTGTGTTTTATATGTCAATCCTACAACGGCTCGTTGAACGTTGTTGATTATTTTATTAATAAATGTTATTGTAATTATGCTTGAGCTCTTTATTGTTATTTCAACCTAAACGTTTTACCGGTTTGGCAAATATTTTCTGTCAGGAGTTTAAGAAACTGTTAGATTTTCATCCATTCTGCAACAGCTTTTTTGCTGCTTACAAAAATATACATTTTTTTTTCATGGTTTTTCAAGATCTAGATTCAGTAATTCATTGTATGTTTCATATTATTAATACTTAACTTACCTGGCTCAATTTAATATTAAAGTTTTTACTATCTAACTAACCAATATTTTAATCATTTCCGCAACATTTGTGTCTCTTATTCCCACAACGTTAAAATAGGGTGAGTTTACATGTTTATGATTTTGATATGGTTATCATTTAAGCTTTAATTTTAACATTATTTTACAGTAACAGCTCATTGATATCAGGCAAAAGTTTTAGGCCATTCAGTTTAGTTCACAGAAAGTTTCGTGTTGCGGAAATGATAAAATAATTTGTACAAGTACACATAAGCTTAGTAATTTTGTTTTATGGCGACATTTAAAAAATGGTTTTGCATGATCTATAAATTCGCCTTAAAGAAATTTAGAGCCACAAATCGAGAATTAAATATTTCTCTGATCCATTTTGGTAAAAATTCTTGTAACAACCCAGGTACTCTTATTTATTAGAGACTAATATTTAAAGAAGCAACGAAACGGCTTACTTTAATCTTAAAAGGCCAGAAAAATTAAATAAAGTAAAATTTTTTGTTGTATACCTACCAAACCCTAAGGAATCACACTCTGAAATATTATCACGCCACTAAGGAACATCATATATATCTTCTTTTATTTTTCAAAAACTGTACTAACAGTTAAAAAAAGGATAAGTATCAAATGGCATATTTAAAAAAACAAAGTTCATATATCTACTTAAAAGTAAATTTACATGAGGTACCTAACTTTAAAAATTATTTTTAGACTAGTCTACCTTTATAACGATAGGGGTAATGTATTTCTTTAAATAAAACACAAAAATTTTGAATTCATGGTAGGATTATATTCCAAAATATTTATACAAATAGCTTACTTATTGGAACCAGACTCCTTAGCATTTTGGAGTGCTTGAGTTATGTATAACTTGGCTAAACTTTGAGAGCAAAACTGGGAAATGGCCTGACTGTATGTGTTTATTTGACCAGCAATTATCATAGGGTTCAACCTGGGTGGAACTGGATGAGGCCTAAACAGCTTACTGATATCTTCTTCAGGTAAAAGAGGTTCATCTTTAGCAGCTCTAGAAGCATTTTCTTGAGACCTTTTTTGAAGATAACGGTGCTTATCTTGCTGTTGTCTGCTAACGAGTTGTTGGTACCTATTAAACTTAATGGCTTCCTGGTTAAGTTCATCTACTCTATCCATTAAACATCTTAGTTGATTTTCTAATACTGTTGCTGTACCTAAATCCAAGAACTTGGATCCCTCTTCTTCTGGTACCATTTCAGCTAATTCAGACATCATAATGTTTGTCATTGGAGAATTTTTTATGAAAAATGGTACTTCAGTAAATAAGTTTTCAAATCCAACTTTTAACTTTAATAAAGCCTCAGGTGTAAATTCACCTTCCTTATACATTTCAATGGCTTGAGGAGTTAAGCGATAAGCCTTAAGAGTTAGAAAACCCCTGGATGACTTCTGTGTATCGTAAATGACCACAACAGATTCTTCAATAGAAGTTTGGTAATGAAACTGGGACTCCAACAAAGGTAGGCTTAAGAAATTTCCTACATCTGCGCTCTGATACCATCCAACATGAAAATGATCAACATTTACCCTTCTTAGCCGCCTCATCATTGCAAGTTGATATTCTTCTTCATCCATGGTTTCATCACTTTGCTTAGGAAATGGAAAGCAGTTGGTTATTTCCAAACGGTTTTCAACTACTAAACCCAATAAAGCACCTTGTGCAATGTCCATATTAGTGGTGGATTCTTCATGGCAATGTTTCACAATTTTCATTACAGCCTAAAAGTTGATAAAGGTAGGTATTAACTCCGGTACTAATATTAATTGATCTTCGTAAATTAATAGGTATTTAAGAAAACGAGGGGCAACCCATAAAACAATAAAATTCACTCACCAAGCCATCTGCTTGGACATAAGCAATAGTTGGTTCATTCTCTGGTGGACGTCTCGCTGCAGCAGCCCTTGAAGCCATTTCTTATATGAAAAATTAAAGCAAATATAAGAAGTTTCCCTTAACCTCCCAAACCAAGAAAGAAAATTTGAGTCAAAGAAAATTTATATATGAGTGACAGTCGTGCGTCGTCGCGTGCGTGACACCACAAATTGACATTTGACAGTATTGACTAGTGATGGATCAAGGAGCTATCGATAGTGGTATAAAAACTATCGATAGTAAAGCTGAATTCTCAGAACTTCGTTCTGTCGCTGGCGACACGTGTTGTGACTAATAGAAAATGAGTATTTTGACATGTGACTCAATACTCATTTTCTATTGGTTACATAAGGTAATCAGTTCCACCACTGGTTAAATTCACCGGTGAATCTCTAACGATGTTCGAAAAGTGAGGGTGACAGAGGTTTAGTTTCTACCTCACTCTTCATTAAATTCTATGATGGCCATGACACAAATATAAATGGGACTTCTACACACTTGTCAAAAAGTTTTCTCGAGTTTTCTGTTGGGTACACTAGGGGAAATTCCACAGCCCCTTAAAGGGGGCATTGGAAATTCAATTTTTGTCTACAACATTTTGGTAACAGTCGATAAAACTCATCATTCCTCTGTGACAGTAGTTAATTCCAATGTTGCCAACAATCCAATATATCGAGTTAGTCTGAATTGGCAATTGCTTTGAATTGTCCCATGTGATTCAGGTACACCATTCGAAAGAAATTAAATATTGTTTAACCTGTGCCTGTGAACTACTTTTTTTCTTCTGTGTTATTTAACTGTCAAAGTCAAATGTTTCTGACCTTTGCCTGATTTTGATTTTTGTGTTTCTGTTTTTCACTTTCGTAAGTTTCTGTGATTGTTTTGCATTTTTCTAGGACTTCGAAGTCTAATTTAAAAGGAATTAATGGCGATATTAAGGAAATTAGCGTATTTCTTATGTTTATCAATAGTTTTCGGACTTACATTTCTATCGAGTAACAGCAATACTTTAGCTCAAGAAGATGTAGTACCAATCTCAAAAATTAGCCAGAATGTTGGAGCCCCAACCTTAAAATTTTTATATTGGTAAGTTGTTGGATCTTTATGTTATTGACATAATCTTATCTCCATGTATTCACTATTTATTTTGTATTTAAATTTTATCATAACATGGGTTACCTCTACCAATAGGCATTCTGTTGAAGCCATCCAAATAATTAGTAAACATAACAAGAACAGTGAAGGCTTTTAAAAATAATGAGTCTTTAAGTTTAATTAGGTAGATACTTAAGTAGGCGAGCCTGTTAAATTTTCAATATTATTTTTTTAAACTTAAAATCATCAATGCCATAAGGCCATATGTGTAAAATAAATAATTTATAGTCTTTTTCCTATACTTATACCTATCTACTTAAATTTTCTTATTAATAATAAAATTTTTTTTGGGACAAAATTACTTTTGTTTACTTAGTTGTCCCAAGGTACAATACCTTGCTGTACAGGGTCATCCAACGAGGACTGAACAGGGGACTATTTTTTGACTTGCCTGTATTTTTGTTAAAATCAATATAACTATCATGTTTATGTTTGACCGTAGAATCTAAAATTGCCATTAGAGGTTCGATCTGGAGTGCCGCAAGGATCTGTCCTTGGCCCATTGCTCTTTCTAATTTATATTAATGATCTAACTAGTGTTGATATAAAGGGTATATTTACGCTTTTTGCGGATGATTCTCCCATGCTTTGGACGGGTAAAAATATAGAGGAGCTTGAGAGAGATATTCAGAAAGATCTTGCTAAGGTAAAAGAGTGGACTGATGCAAATTTCTTGTCCCTTAATGTTTCAAAGACCAATATTATTACCTTCAGGTGTTCTCTGAGTGAGGTTAGTGTGGGGAACCAAGCAGTGAGCAGAGAGAGTGTAAATAAATTTTTAGGTATATATATAGATGATAAGTTGAAATTCGAGGCACATATTGCTTACTTGTCCAAGAAACTGGCATCTAATTGCTTCGCTATTAGGGTTATGGCGAGTTGCTTGGACTTACAGACTGTAAAAAATGCTTACTATTCACTTATCGAATTTAATCTTAGATATGGCATATAATTTTGGGGAACGTGTTTTCAATATTTGTTTAACATGTTCTTTGTTCTACAAAAGAGAGCCATAAAATATATGTTTAAGGTAAATTGTAGGGCCACAAGTAGACCACTATTCCTAACTCACAGGATTTTAACACTGCCATGTCTGTTTTTATTAGAGACCTCATGTCTAATCCATAAAAAGTTCCAGAATCAGATCAAATCGGTTTCAATATATAATACACGCCGAACATATAGTGTAAACCTACCAATACCTTCTTCTAGTCAAACAAAAAACTCCATTTTATATCGAAGTAAAAACAACATCAGTTGTGTTGGTTTTACTCAGCCAAGGCATTCTAGACATATTAAACTAGAATTAATAAAGCTTTTTAAAAATTTGATCCCTCATATCTTAAAGTTTGAGCTAATATAAACAAACTCTATATTTTTGAAATTAGGAAAGAAAAACCTTTCATAAAAAGGAAAAATATACAGGGGGTTCCATTAAAAAAACAACAACTTTAGCCCAGAGTTCCTTCGTTTTGAGCCAAGTCGCTTTTTAAATGGCAATTTTTGATTCTACGGTCAAAAATGAACAAGATGGCTATATTGGTTTTAATAAAAATACATGGAAACTCAAAAAATTGCCCCTGTTCAATCTAGGTTGGATGGCCTGTACCTTAGGACCACTTAAATCGTATTTTAAAATTTTAAAAAACAGTCTACTTATTGTCTAAAAAAAAATTTAAAAACATTAAAATTTATTTAATAAGTATATTGTATAAGGAATAAAACCAATTTGGTAGGTATCTTAAATTTTATTATAGAAAGCAAGGCCCAAATTCTTAAGAGCCGTCCAACTTTTACTGGCGCTTCACTTGTTGGAGTTGGTAACTTTTTTACAAGACCTTAACAGAAGCCAAAACCATAGTTTTTATTTCGTTTAGCCATAGTGAAGTTTAAAGCAAATTTATCCAGCAAAGCCCTTTCTTCGTCTTCTGTAAACACTTGTTTAACTGTATTGATTCCTTTGTAGCTACTCAAATATATTTTGTCCGAAAGATTTGTGTGCAAATAAATGACGAGCGAGTATCGATTTCGTAATTGTAAGCTTTAACGGGGTCTCGAATATGAAAATCCTCTTTTAAAATTGCCCTTATTGGTTGTCTTTTTTTGGTATGTTTTTGCATATAAGATTATAAAAAAGCAGTACATAATTTATGTAATAAGGTGCAGCACTCTGTGTTAAGGTACAATCATATATTTCCCAAGGTACAAGCTTAGGACTGTCTCAAAGTACACCACATTACAGTTTTAAAATAATCAGCGCAAAACAATAACACTAGTACCTGAATTATTGTGAAACTAATACATATTTAAACACCAAACAATATATTCTTAGAATACTCACCATTAACCTAAGTAGGTAGATCACAAAAAATTATGTTTAGTTCACTAAAAATACGTTATACGACGCCAATAAAAACCGACAAACGTACTTTTTTAATTACTTCCAACCTGTTAAAACCTATTATAATTTTAAGGCGGAACTTTGTGCAGCAAGAAATATATTTGCAAGAGAGTCTCACCCGAAGTGGGCATACTAGCGAGCTTATGACGTGGTGAAAAATATTCCGTAAACATCGACACACACTGAAAGCACGATGCAAGGCGGTAGGTTCTTTATTATGCTAATGAGTTTTGGTTGATTTTATTTCGGAGACGAAAAATTTGTTTTGTGGAAAATAAGTAGGTACTTGTTAGTATTCTTAGTTAAAATAATGTACCTAATCGGTATACGGATATATCTTTTAAATTTTGTCTTATTTTATTATTAAAGCTATAGAATAATTACAAAAAATAAAATTAGGTAGAGCAGAAAGTTTGAAGTGTTAATTAATAATAGGTATAAAAGCACCTGCAAACAGGGTGTTCGTGTTCCACCGGGAACTGCTTCGAACTATATATGGAAAACTATACATAGGAAAATTTTCAAAATTTGCCATCGTGGTAATGCTGATGGGGACGACCGGACTAAAAAATTGTTATAATGGTGGTACTTCCGGTTACACCGGAAGTTAGTGTTAGCTAGGGTAGCCAGATTTTAAAAATTGAAAAGCGGGAAATGGATAGTGCCTGGAGGACAAGTTTTTTTTGAGGTGCTTAAAATAATTATTATATTGATGATTTCTAAAAAAAAAAGGTCGATACCCTGTTGACCTTACGCTGTGGCGTGCCTTTTATATTTCTTTCTCCTATCATCAAACGTGCTTTCTAAAAAAAAAAAGTCGCCCCTCTCTAAGGCAGCTGTACAGTTATTAGGCGTCCGTCGTGTTATTGGAAAAAACCGGGAGTTTTGTTTAAGTGCGTGGGAGGCGGGAGGTTAAAAGTAAAAAAGCGGGAGCATCCCGACTAAATCGGAAGGGTTGGCAACCCTAGTGTCAGCGTGTTTATTTTAAATAGAACATCCTATATATTATTACATTTTTGCATTCTACGTAAGATTCTAGGCAGATTTTGTACAGGGTGGGGACTTTAATTGGAATAAATTCGATATTATTAAAACTGCTGAGGTTACGCCTACAAAATTTAGTATGTATGGTTTTGAAGCATGCGGAATTGAATTATAATGTCGGCGCAGTTGCCAGATTTCTCAGCTTTCCGCTACACGTAGTAATTTTAATATTTTAAATGGAATGCCCTATTTATTTTTATTGCAGTGCATTGGGCGTGTCCAATTTAATAAGATGCCAAATTAACAAAATTATATCTTCACTAATTGCTGAGCTATGGCAATACTGTAATTCCATTAAAAAGTACCATGAGAATTTCTATTTTTAAAGTTTAAGTTAAATAGGCCATATTGAAAAGACAAGAACTTTTCTTGAATCTTGTCAATAACTTAGTAACTATGGAGGTAGACAAGCGTCCTGGTACTTTTTAAGGGAACTTCAGTGTTGCCATAGCTCAGAAACTAGTGAAGATAGAATTTTGTAAATTTGAGATCTTACTAAATTGGACACTACCAATTCACTGCAATAAAAATAAATAGGGCATTCTATTTAAAATAACAAAATTACTACGTGTAGCGCAAAGCTGAGAAATCTGGCAACTGCGCCGACATCATAATCCAATTCCGCATGCTCTAAAACCCCCACATACCAAATTTTGTAGGCGCAACTTCAGCAGGTTTAATAATATCGAATTTATTCCAGTTAAAGTCCCTACCCTGTATGCCTATACCTATAAATATCTAAGCGTTTTTGACATATTTGAATTTTTCTGTTAAGAATGACGTTTGCAAGCCTTAAAATAATTATCAATTTTTTCTATAAAGAAGCCTTATATTTATTTAATTTAAGCGGGATTCCTTGTTATAAAGGACCTGCTTTATTAATTTTTTTATAATATTTTGATAACTATTAATTCAGGGTGTTTAAACAATAAGATTGAAAAAACTGCAAAAAGTCTAAATTTTCAAAGGGCAACATCCAAATTTTATAATTACTTTTAGTTTAGCATTAAAAAAGGATAAGTTTGTATATCCCAAAAATGTTGAACATTATTAATAAGCACATTGTGATGGCTTCTGTTTTGCGGATATCGATTGGCTAATGTTTCCCATGTTCTTGATATAACTTTAACACATTCTCCATAAATAATAAATAAATTTAAATAATCTTCGTTTGTATGTACAATTTAAGCGCACAGGCATGAGAATTAATGATGTTTTAATGGTAAGTGACAGCTTCATAAATTTTTCTCGCATTTGATTGTTTTTCAACGCCGTTATAGCCAACTAAAAGTAACTAAACTTAAAATCTGCAGCAAAATCGCCATATAAAAATATTAAGTTGGCAATGTTTCTAAAACTAAAATTTTTTGGAATACACAAACTTACCCTTATTTTTAATGCTAAATAAGAAATAATTATAAAATTTGTGTATTTCCATTTGAAAATCTAGTCTTTTTGTAGTTTTTCAATTTAATTTTTAATCGTATTGTTTAAACACCCTGTATTAATAGTTATTAAAATATTATAAAAAATCTATTAAAAATATCTAAAACGCTTAGACATAGGTATAGGACATGGTATACAAGATATGCCTAAATTCTTGCGTAGAATGCAAAAATGTAGTAATATATAGAGTATTCTATTTAAAATAAGCAAGTTGACACTTACTTCCGGTATAACGGGAAGTGCCACCATTATAACTAAAGGTTTTCAGCATTGGTTATCAAATACTTCGTAAGGTCAATAGTTTTTCAATCAAAATTTTCTTATATTACAAATTTTTCACCATGTTTATTTATAAAACAAAAGATAAGTCCCGCTGGTTCCAGGATTTGTTGACTGTGGTTACTAACTCGCGCAGTATTTTGTCCGTCGCGTTCCGTGCCATTATAATTAATTTTTTTAAAAAGTGGTATGTTTTTGACGATTAGTTGCGCTGCACCTTCAAAAGAAAAAAAAGTAAGTACCTAGATTTTTTTTTAGTAACACAGAAACAACAGGAGGTAGTACCGTATCGTCGCGCCAATCCGATACAAAATCACGGTATTAATGTTTCTTATAAACATAAAGTGATAGGGGGGTAGCCAAAAAAACGTGTAAGTTCTCAAAAGTTAATTCTATAAAATAAAATACTTCGCAGCCTTTTCTACACTTTCTCCACCGTTCAAAAGTGGCTACAAAAAAAAAATTGCGTTTTCAAGAACTTCTATCAAAAGTGATTCCTACAAAAAAAAATGTCGCAGTCGTTTCATAAACTCTCCCTAACAAAAGTTAGTAAAAAGTATATTTACCCCCCCCCCCCCTCTCCCCCTTGGTCAAGAGACAGGGGCAACTGCCCTCTTTATGGACGCTCATGCCTAACAAAAAATTGTATTTTATTACTCTGCGTGGCATACTGTCCAATTTTTATTTATTACCTACCTAGCTTCTTAGAAGCATTGTCACTATACAGTAGTCTCGCTGCACCAAATTGTAGCTACGAGCCAATAACATGAACAGATAAATGTCATGTGACCAACGCCAAATTCGTGCCTGACAACTACTTTTAAATCGTTAAACCATGGATAAAATAATAAACACATTTCACCTTTAAAATTAATTTATATTTTAACAGGTTTAGACAGAAGCTCACTATATAAACAATATATAGAGCCTGTATAATAAGCATAAAATATAAAAACAATCGAATAGAAATAGATTCATTATGCAACAGTTGGTTTCTTTACTCACTAAGAACCTTCATAAATGGCTTTATTTTATTGCACCTATCACCCTTTACCAAGACAAATTAAACTTTAATTTTAGATCTAAGAGTTAATATACCAGGGTTACCATACATCCTTAGATTTGTCGTAAGTTCCCGGTGACCCAGTTTGGGCCTCTAATACCGATAAGCTATTTACCTTAGTATATTTTGTTCACTATCAAGAAAATAACCCATTTCGATAAAAAACGAAACAAAAAATTTAATATAGCCCATTTTTGATTGCAACAAATCGACTGGATTTCGTTCAATTCTTATCCTTACCTAACATGAATAAGAAATTTTGAAAGCTTAAACACCAGTTTTGACAAAATGGTGAACGCGCCCTGAACATTTTGCCCTGCGGCGCATTATAAACCATCCCGGTCTAAGCCGAAAAATGTATGGTAACCCGGAGTTAATAGCACAACTACTAGTTACGTCTTTTTAATATTAACGCTTAGATATTCTGTTATTGGCACAGACAATCCAAAAAGGAAAACATAAAATTTAGCCCAAAATTACCCCCGAAAACACTTCTTGTTCGACCACCTATAACTTTTTTCAGTGTATCATTATTCTCTCTGGATGTAAATTGTTTCACGTCAGCCGAGAATAAATTCAGCTGTATATAGGCAACTTCTATAACATGACAACAAAATTTACCCAAAACATGAGTTGCGCGCTGCAAGATAACGGACTTATTACGACATTGTTTTGTCTCAATTTTTGAAGTCTTAAAGATAAGACATGCAAGTTCTAAGGTACATGGCTATTTTTTTGAAAAAAAAATCTTAGCTACGATATTAACCCTGGAAAAGTGCCTAAAAATACGCACCTTTAGTGGGCATTTTCTTATACATATTCTTATTTTTTTCAAAAAAGGGCTTTGTACCTTAGAAATACAAACATTCCTTTATTAAATTTTAAATTGTCCCGACAAATATTTCAAATAGCCTTTGCAGAATCCTGCAGTAGCGAAACGGTGTTTTTCATCCTCTAAATTTGCGCGTGGTAGAGCCTTAAACTAATAATTTGTATTGAAATATTACCGCTTGCTATGAAATCTGACCCCTGATGCATTGGTACAGCAACAATATAAGAGATGTTGCTAAAATAGCGTTAGTCTCAGGGTACAACGGTCCCGAATTATGACACATCTCCCCCAATTATAAATTTTATTAACAAAGTTTTGAGTCAGATAGATGGGCATGCTGAGTGGAATGAAAAAATGAATTGGAACTCACTGTTATTGATTTAATTTATCATTCACCAAATTTATGAATATAAAGATGAATGAATACCTAATATAAAGTAAAATTACGAGTAAAATGTTCTCGACATTTTGATCTGCTATCTAGTGATTAAATTAAACATTTTAGTTATTCTTGTGGATATAGAAAAATGTTTGATCAGTATGTACAACTTATAAACCAGAAGTATCCCTATATTCTCGTTGATGGGGCCAACTATGATCCACCAGGATTTTATATGCTGTTGGTGCGGATAATTGTAAGTATCTACAAATTGAAAATATATCTAGTAAATTATGCTTTATATATAACCGTACGATAAGTGTATAATCTAAAAGTTTACAAAATATTTCTCATGTCGGCCGCCCTAGATTTTTAGTATGAATTTTTATCACGTAGGTACCTAGGTAATTATAATAATATCCTTCAATAAAATTATATTCTGAAACAAAGAAAATGAACATTAGACAACTTTACATTTACAATATCTTAATATATATTTTATATTTAAAAATAAAAATCTTATACAATTTAAAAACCATAATCATAATACTCGTCATAAAAATGAAATAACCATAAAACCTAAAATAAATAAGTCCATAGGACAAAAAAATTTCAAATATTTATGTTTTTATTTAAACGATTATTTACCAACAAAAATTAAAAAATATATTTCATTAAAAAAATATAAAGTCGAAATAAAAGCATGGATATTGGAAACGGATAATTTAAAAATATTTTTGGAAATGTTTTAATTGATATTGTTATGAATAATATATTTTTCAAAATTTAATTATACCTATATCTTCAAAAAAACTGCGTTTATATTTATATACATATATTAAAAAGTTTTTTTTTTATTTTTTTTATTTACAATTTAACTTTTATATAATATTAACAAATATTTAAACAAAATATTTTAATATTCTCATATATTTATAATTTAAAATATTAAGATTTGCCCCTAACAAGCACGTCTTCAGGGGATCAAAGAAGAAGTTTATTAAGGAAGATAAATAAACAAATGTATTATATTATAAATATTGAAAAATAAACTCTTATTATTATTATATAATATTAATCCATTATATAACAATGAATTGTAATAAGAAAAATAACTTTTTATTAACTAAATTTATTTATTTATTTATTGTTAATTGATGCTAACATACAATTGTATTTGCACTTGTCAGGTACCTAGTATTGATTACAATAATTAAATAATATTAAGAAATAAAAGACAGAGACTACAGTTATTATACAGTCAATACTTAACATAAATATAAAATGTCTTTAAAAAAATGGACATGATAAGAAACAAAACTTAGTTGTACAAGATACACACACTACTACAATCAAATACATAATTCGTCGATAAAATTCAAAACATGTATTCTAAAAACTCATCCAGGCTGTAGAAAGCCTGACTGGTTAGGAGTTGCTTTATTCGTGTGCTGAAAAGGTGCAGAGGCAAATTTTTATTAGAGTTAGGAAGTTTGTTGTAGATTTGAATTGTAAAAAAGTTATATTTAGCTTCTTTAGATATTGTCTTAAATTATACCAAATGGTTGAGTATTTATGTATATTACTGCCTAGTACATAAACTTTATAGGTTCTTACATCATAAACATTTTCAGATAGATTTAACATTGAATTAACTACATATATAATTTTATGTATTTTATATTTTTACTAAATTTAAAACTTGTTACAATTATTACTAGTGATGAAATAATTATATTGCTAGACTAGAAATTATAGTACCTACTGCCACAAATTAAATAAATAAAATTATAAGTTTTCTACAAAATACTAATTTTGTGACGAATTTTAATACTTCCAAAATACTTTTTTTTCTGGAAGTGGTGAGCTTACCACTAAAATTCAACGGCATGCTGAGTCTCTTCAGCGCGCTTTCTGAATACCTATTACCGAAAGAGTGCATTGCTTTCAATTTAGAGCATTTTTGCCTTCAGGCTATGGCTCCTGAGTTGTTATTTTATTTATCTGCGGCTTGGGTATTTTTATTTTGTTTTAATATTTTTCATTCACATTATTTGCTTTCCTCGAGGCTTTCCTTCAGTTTGGCACCGGAGGCAGTTGCCCCGTTTGATCGGCTCTAGTGACGGCCCTGCAGTGTCTATTGATAATCCCAACAATTTATTTACAAAAAGAAAAATGTTTTCGTCTTCTATTAACACATTTAAAATTAGATTTATTTGTCTTTTGATGTATTAAAGGATAACATCACACCGCTTTCTCATCTTGTCCAAATTAAATTACTATACCACAGCCCCCTTGGATAAAGTAAAGGAGGCAATGACTATATTATAAATTCAATAATAGGTTCAGTGACCTAAAACTTTACAACATCATTTTTAATTAAAAAGCGGCGTATAATCAAACATGCACAGGTAAAATACAATACTGCCCTATTGAGCCCCACTATCAAAATGTTTAATGTGTCTTCACGATTGTTTTTAAAGACAACCGTCTAAAGCTATTAAAGTGTTTTCATGGCCAGAATTAAAGAAAATTACCCATAGTCATTATCAAGAGGGGGTACCAGGGGTGGCATTCCACTTAAGATGTCTAGTAATATCAAATCGACTTTGTCGCTATTATAATTACATCCACGGTTTGTGATCCAATGACAGTTACTTGTCGTTTTAAATCGAACGCTTGGCTTCGTCCATCGAGATAGAATAAACAAGGAGGCGCTATTACCATTTAATTTCGTGTGCTAAAAACGGTATTAGGGGGCGGGGCTAAGTGTCCTACCAATATGGCCGATTTACAGGGGCCTGATCAAATTTATTTTGAACAATTCTAAAAATGCTTCGACTAGAATAATATAATTTCATTACAAGCAATGAACATTTTTGTAGTGGAAATAACGAATAATGGTATTATTTATACACATGTTTGTATATTGTGTAGGTACTTGTTAGTAGCTAAAAAAAATTTGGTGAAACCCGTTTGTGCTTATTAATTTGATTGGTAATAAAAAAAATTGAGAATATAGTATTGTAAATAAATATTGTTGCAAAGGTGAACAATGGTATAAGAAATGATTTTATTTAGAAGTTGTAAATGTTTTAATAACGAAACTTTAACCCATAAGATTTGACTTACATGCGACAGCAGCAAAAATGAAAATTTTTGTTACACTTTTTTATGAACCATGTGACTTGTCAGACGAAGACGAGTAGTGGCATAGTGGCCCGGTTGCCTAAATTCTTAATTTATAAATATTACAAGTTTGATTGTAAGTAAATAATAACTACCAACTTCATTTGTCACAGTCATTGTTGCTGGTTAGTTAATTCTGATCTTTCTGGAAACCAACATACAAGTTGTGTTTATTTCGCACATAGAAAATAATGCCCTGTATCAATAAACAAATGGTGAAATTTCAGTTAAGCGGCTAGTCCTAAAAAGTCCAAAGCTGCTTTAACTTAATTGTAGATGTATTGTTTTTAAATTTTTTTGTTATTTAATAATTTAAATAAAATTGCAACTAAACAAACCATAGGCAACAATTACCACCCAAAGTTTATAAATACGGACCTGCCCTTTCTTTATACTAACCTATGAAACATAATTTTCGCCGTTTTATCCACAGCATTTCTGCTGGAACAAATTCGCACGGCACAAGAAATAATTAATATCTATCACACAGTAACAATAGTTTTACACCAAAATTGAAAATTTTTTCATAAAATCTAAAACCACCTCGATTATGATATTATTTATGAACAGCTGACTACACGAATGACATTAGTGTCGTATCAATATCGTAGTAGTAGTAGGGTCCCTTTTAGTCACGTGATGTCACCTCCTTGTTTTTTCTATCTCGATGGTTTCATCCAACGAATATTTCTTATAGAATTTTCGATCGCTGAACGTAAATGATTCTAACGACATCGGCTTCGCTTAAAATCACTTTTTAATATAAACGGAATGTCACACCAGGATTGACGTAGTGGAAAAAGTGTTACATGCTCACGATATTTTAATTTATCTGTAAATTGGTTTTTCGTTAATAAATAAATAAATTAGGGATATTGAATTTTCTCTATAAAATTGGAACTGTAAATTTTCCAAATAATATTTAATTTTATTCATTCTGGTAACGTGAAAAATTAAAAGCTATAACAACGGTTATTTACACCCAGCTCTAAGTAAAATATTATTTTGCCAGTGGTTTGTTTTAAATAACCTAAAACTATCCTTTATTTTGTAGGGAACCCTAAAAATGGTTGCGATCGTCTGCATTCTCGGTGGAGTTAATGTTTTTGATTACTTTAATCAGCCTCAACCTTCGTGGTGGCGATGGTGCATAGAAAACAAAATTTACGCTTGTATGATGTTATTCTTTCTGTGCAACTTAATTGAAGGACAACTAATCTCATCAGGGGCCTTCGAAATCTTTCTGAACGACGTTCCTGTTTGGTCAAAATTAGAAAGCGGGAGAATTCCGCAACCAGCTGAATTATTTCAAATTATCGATAGTCATATGCAGTTTACGGATACGACAGTGGAGTTAAAAGGATATGCGAAATAATTATTAGCCAAAAATATAGACTTATTGATGTCTGAGAGGTATGTGAGAGAGTAGATTATTTGAATAAAGAGCCATTAGGTATGTTGTGATATTGTAGTAATCTTTATGGTTTATTCTGGCCACACAAACTGTATACTGTAAAATTATATGTGAAATATTTTTCTTTAAACGATATAATATGACTTATGAAGCTTCTTACAAATTTCATTAGCAATTAGAAATAGCTTATTAGCTAATGAAATACACTGTATCCGTTAATTATGAAATAGGTAAAACAGTGTGTTTGTGCGTTGTAAATTTCATATGCTCATATTTTCATGATTCACGAAAATCGATCAATACATTCTATTTTTGGTTTATAAAGTAGCCTACTCAGGTCAGTCGGCCGACAGGTATTTGTCGGGGATATAATGGCCGGCCACACAGTTAAATGATGGGCCAGGGCCGGCCGGCGTTTGTCGGTTGTTAAAAATAAACGTGTGTAGTCGTTTGCCGACTGGCATTGGACTGCGGGCCTACTTTTATCTCAGTCGAAAATTTTGTTATTAGAAACGTCTAAAAGAATCGATGACTGCTGTCGGTCGGAAAACGATAGAATTGGTTGCCAAGACTATAAATCACGTTTTTTCTGTGACGGGAAAAAAGTTTGGCATCATATCTCTGTTGACAGATAATAAAATGTTACTTTTTGTGAAATTACTTTTTTCCCCGGGAAAAAAGTGATGTGATTACTTTTTTCCCGGATATAATATACACACATAAGTAAAGGTAGATATTTAATTTTAGAATATTTTATTATACAAAAAGTTACATTTTCTTTAAATCAAAAAGTACAATTGTTAAATGTGCATTGCATGCATGACATGTTCATTTTACTATTCGGTACAGTCGAATTTTCTCGTGTTGAAATTATATTTTCTTCCATGGACTCAACTGCCGTTGATGTAACTGGTCGCAAATCGGGTGTTCTTTCAGCACTTCCACAGGTTCTAAACACTTTATTAGCTATTTCTGTCCTGTGTGCTACCGATTCATCAACATTCCCTTTAGCGACCGTTGATGACTTCCAACCGCCATGTTTCTTGAGTGTCAACAAGTCTCCCCCAGATTCAACCATAAGTGTAGCAGACGATCTTTGAAATGAATGACCCGTGTATAAGGTAACATTTTCAAGTTGAAGAAAATTAGCTACTGTTTGGGGTACCTTATAAAACTGTTTTTACCCACAACTTGATTCATACATTTTCCATTGTGATATGCATAAAATAGGCGGCGATCCTTTGCTGCTGTTGGACGAAGGGCTATGTACATTCGGTAAAATTTAATATATTTTTCAGTAACTACAAATCTCCTGTTGACATCATTCTTTGTTTGCTTAATTTTCACAATTAATAACGTTCCCGAATCTTCAATATCATCTAATGTTACCTGGCTGATTTCGCAAATTCGACAAGCTCCTGCAATCGCAAGTAAAACAACAACCTTGGCCATTAAATAAACTTCATCGGGAGCGTTATTTAAAAAATCATTAATATTTGTACTCGTAAAAATCGCAGATTTCTTGGGCGTGTAACCTTTCCCATTTTGTTTTAGAAATGTAATTAGTTTGAAATGTCTACATTATTATTGGATTGTAACATACTTTTAATCATTGAATAATTCGACCACACTGTTGATGGCTTTTGTTATTGTGTCAGTTCCGAAAAATAGGTCAATAACACCGTCTCCGATAAAGAACTGCATGCCTTTTTCATCTTCCATTCCATAAATCTTGAAAACGCGTTTTCGTAAATTTTGCGCGATTTAGCTGGCAATAATTTTTGTGACGCTACTTTCGCTGCTTCTACTAATTCCGGTGGAGTCAGAGAAAACTCAGAATCAGACATTTTAAACTTTATATTATTTAAAATAACTACTAAATAACCACTAAAGTTCTTACTTTTTATATTAAATCACGGAATTAAATTGACAGATATTTGATTATTTTAAAGGTTTCCTTAAAAACGCAGGTCCAATTGTCGCTATAAGTAAAACAGCCTACCTACTAGTTTAAAAAGTCTTTTTTTCTGACTTTAATATATTGTAATAATATCGTCGTTTTTCCCGTCACAGAAAAAAATAGTGTATTATACACGGGAAAAACATTAGATTTTAGCTCTCGCTTTTTTGTCACACAACACAACCTCGAGCTAAAATCTAATGCTTTTTTCCCTTGTATAATAAATAACTATTTCAGTGCATAATCAGCAATATCATAATTTTTATAATTTTATCTTTTTTTTTTAATTCACACTAACGGCACTGCGCTATCATGGGTACATGACATGAAGGTAGCATAAAGCTGTAACCAACACAATAAATTGCAATTGTCATTGCTTTGTATTTTAGAAACATCAATTTTAAAATCAGCAGATTTTACTCGGAATAATATTTTAGCCATAACGCTGTGTAATGTGAAGTCAAACATGTACCGGGTGGCCAAATAAGAATGGACGCCGGCCATATCTCAGGAACCATTTATCACAACGTTTTGAAAGAAAAAAATTCATTACAAAATTTCCCAAGAGAAATAGCTGGAAATTATTTTAAAGTTCCTAAATTTACCGCTAGAGGGTGTCCCACATATGACTAATAAGGTTATAGGATTTTAATCAATATATTAAGTAGAAGGAAAGAAATAAGAACACAAAGTCTTTCTCCACTTTTATATTAAAGAAATATTTAGGGATTAAAAAATTCTCCCCATGTTTCGAATGCAGAAGCATTCATCTTCAGGAGAATAAATAAAAAGAAAAATTATTAGATATCACCTTAACGGAGCATTAAAATTTGTAGGCACAAAGAACCGGTTCAATGAGTAGAACGGAAAGAAAGTCATAATGTAACTTGCATTATGAAAAAGAAAGAAAAAATATGGGTTTATGGCTTAGGGCACATAAGAGTTCAAATGTAGAACGAAGGGTTTGGCATCTGTATATGAGAAAGTTAATGTTAGATTATATTGAACAGAATGTAAAATTGAAGAATTGTTTAAGAAAAATCATTATGAAAACTGTGAAAATGGAAGTTTGAGGAAGAAAAACTATATTTGAAAAAGTTCCTTATAGAAGTTCTAAAATATAGATGTAAATCTGAAAAAGAGATAACTTTTAGGTCACATCTATTGAACAAAAATAGAAAAACTTGTCTTACATTCTGTTCAATATAATCTAACATTAACTTTCTCATATACAGATGCTGAACCCTTCGTTCTACATTTGAACTCCTATGTGCCCTAAGCCACAAACCCTTTTTTTTCTTTCTATTTTCATAATGCAAGTTACATTATGACTTTCTCTCCGTTCTACTCATTGAACCGGTTCTTTGTGCCTACAAATTATGATGCTTCGTTAAGGTGATATCTAATAATTTTTCTTTTTATTTATTCTCCTGAAGATGAATGCTTCTGCATTCGAAACATGTAGAGAATTTTTCAATCCCTAAATATTTCTTTAATATAAAAGTGGAGGAAGACTTTGTGTTCTTATTTCTTTCCTTCTAAATTTCCACTCCACTTTAAGTATGGACTACTTCTTCAAATATATTAAGTGTTTTATTCTTTGGAATATACGGTATAACATTGCTTCAATACATTTTGATCTTACTCACAAAATAAACTGAGGGGAGACCCCTTTTGAAAGAAATATGTACTCATAACTCTGATTTGCCTTAATCAAATTTATCACATTTGGTCATATTTGAAAGAGCTTATACTATCCTAACATTTAAAATTAGTTATATCCGTCGCCGCTAAAGGGCGCTGTTTGCGCAACCACCAGGTTTTTAAATTTTTCTCAAAAATTTTAAATGGATTTTTATATAAATATTTATTTAAATAAAAAATAAATTAAAAATTAAGAAAACGGATGGAAACCGCATGTCGATAACTAAATTAAAGCCGAAGATACAAAGAATCAGAGTATCAAGTCGGCTATAAAATGCGTATGATAGGCTAAGGAATGAATAATATGATTTAAAAAAATATAATTGACGTAATTTAAGTATAGATATTGTTAATATATAAACTTACGACTAGAAAGAATTTTTCCGCAAAAGAAAATGAACCCTCCTATCATTCCAGGAAACCCTATTTTACACGCTCTGTTGAGTATTGTTGCATTTCAAATATACTGACAGTATATCAAAATCCTTTGCAATTTAGAATTAGCGTTTTCGTGCAGAAAAAGCATGAAAAAAACTCGATAAATGTTTCATAGAGTTATAAACTAAGTATATAAAACCAACGATATCTATTTTATGAAAAAATCGGTTCGGTGCGGCCGATTTTATATTTTTCTTGTAACTCAGGCTAAAATTAAGATATCGACATCCGACATTTTTGAAAAAAATTTAAAAATCTGGTGATTGCGGAAAAAACACCCTCTAGCGGCGACGGATATAACAAATTATAGTCATACTAAATTTTAGACGTTATTATAGAATAAGCTCTTTTAAATGAGACCAAGTTTGTTAAATTTGGTTAAGGCAAACCGTAGTAATGAGTATTTCTGTCAAAAGAAGTTGCTTCTCAGTTTTTTTTGTGATTTATAATTATTCCAAGGATTAAAACACTTTGATATAACTTTATTTGGCATATTATCAATAAAAATCCTATGATCTACTTCGCCATGCTGAACGCCATCTAGCGGTAAGTTTAGGAACTTAAAAATAATTACCAGCAATTTTTCTTGATCGATTTTGTAATAATTTTTTTATTTCAACACGTTTGGGACTAAATAAGATATGGCCGACATCCATTTTTATTTGGCCTCCCGGTACTAAGTGGTCCAAGAGACGGCTTACATAAAAAACACTATAATTGGAATAGATTGGTCTTATTTTGATAAAAATATGGGCGTTTGAAATCAAGTATTTTTTAACTACATATTTCATAAGTAAAGAACGCAGTGTAGTAGTTATTTCGATTTTTAGAACAGTTTGACTATTGTTTCTTGATCCAGAAAATATCCAACGTTTGGAAGTTGTTACCATTTCTTCTAAGCAGACGATGTGCAAGGTTTTAGTTTTTTAGTTTAATGTCGGGTTGTATAAAGATTTTTAACCACAATTAACTCACCAGCAAGTTTGACTGTGACGTACCTACATTAGATTGGCAGAAATAATGTTCTCACAATCATACTAGCCCGGTTACCTTAATTTTTAATTTACTAATTAGGCCCTTTGATTATGAGTAAATAATGCATGTCAATGTCATTTATATCACAGTCAAACTTGCTGGTTAGTCAATTTGTGGTTAAAAAATGTTATGCATCCCAACAATTATTATCTTTTTCTGTAAAATACTGATAAGAGTTTATGTATTTTGATTATGACCAAACTTAACGAAAATGTATCAATGACAAAACGCTAATGCTTGGAGTCATATGTTCAAAATATTGTTATATTATTTCAGTGCTTAATTTTAATGTTCATTATCAGCTCATTTAAGTCGTTTTTGACTGCGTAATTGATAAAACAACTGCCTACATCTTCGTTAAAAAGGTAAAGAAGCTGATTGTATTTTCGCAGTTGACACAATTATCACGCCTAAACATTATCACGTTTTTAAGGAAGAATTTGACAGAAAAATGTATTTTATTTATTTTCTCTTGAGAAGTACCAACCTCTTTGTTTAAAAAATCGTGCAATGAAGAGTATTTCGTTGTAATCTTATCCTAAAAATTGACAGTACTATCTCGACGCTTAAAAGGATACATTTTTATCGTCTTTAACAAGCAGCTACTTTAAATGAAACTTCAACCATATAATATCCTATTCTTTTTTTTGAAATATGCCGTTTCATAAAAAGCCTAGGCATTTCATGAAACGCCGTATATATATATATATATATATATGGTATATAGTATAGGAAAATATTGTTACCTATCCTAACATTTTTAGTCATATAGGGAAACTAATTACCTACAGGGTGTCTCTAAAAGGTGCGGCAATATACAGAGTGTCAAAAGTTCAATTTGGTTTGGGGGGGTGAGATATTAGAATCTGCTCTCATTTTTATTGTGAAGTTTAAAGGGCGCCACCTGCGGTATCTAGCACACATTTAAAACAAAATAACTTTTTTGAGCCACCCTATATTTAACTTTTAAATAAAAATTCGGATTCTCCAACGTCTTTTACCTAAAAAAGGTATACGTGGTAAGAGTTGATTTGAGCAGCTGTTTTTGAGATTCAAAAAAATTCACTTCGGGTACAGGGTGTCCCAAATTCGAGCCTCATCATGGGGATCTCGGAAACTATAAAATTCAATTCAAATTCAATTCAATTCAAAATCTCTTTTATTCAAAAAACAGCAGGTTACAGTTGTGTAGATACCTAAAGTTAATGAATAGGCGTCTGTATATGAACAAGATCGACCCGAAGCTAAAATAGCTACCGGCTCCTAATAAAATTTTAATTAAACAAGACAAGATTAAACACATTTAAAATAAGTACATTAAAATAAGTGGATATAACTACGTTAGAATATGGACATTAAAAACACATTAAAAAATAAGTACATTAAAATATGAATGATCCCAAGATAAAACTTTCTACAAGACATGCTTAGTTTAAAAAATTAATTTAAAAATTCTTCCACCGTGTATGGTTCTATTTGTATAATTAAGCTAAGAACGGTTTTTTTTTTAAATTTTAAAATTTGTCTCAATCTTCATTCGATTTGGTAATTTGTTAAAAAACTTTACATAAGAATAAGCGGGTCCCCTTTCAGTGGCAGTTAATCTGTGTATTGGGACGTTGTAGCCCATCCAGCGCGTACCTAGTTCATGCTGTACTTCAAAAGCACGAAACTTATCTTTGTTTTTGGCAAGAAACACGAGGCATTCAAATATATATAGCCCTGGAAGCGTTAGAATGTTATACTCCCTAAACCTCCCCCTACATGTACTTCGAAATGAGAGTCCTGCTAGAATACGAACTGTTTTTTTTTGTCCTATGAAGACGTTCTTCGCGTCCACGCTACCTCCCCAGAATATGACACCGAAGCGAAGCACGGAGTGAATGTTGGCGAAGTAAACCACTCTGAGATTTTCTCTTTCTAAGTATTTTGCCATGACTCTTAATGAGTAACATGACGAGTTGATCTTTTTGCAGACCTCCTGAACCTGGCCCGTCCAGTCCAGGCTTTGGTCTATGTTAAGTCCTAGGAACCTCGTGCTTCTCTCCAGTGGCACAGTCCGAGACTAAAGGCGGACTTCGATTGGAACATCTGCATTACTCTACAACACAACAAAATTTTTCAATTATTTTGGTTGTCACATGATTTCATGAAGTTCCCATCTTAGCCACCTTTGTTTTGTTTAGTTTTATTTTATAGTTTGTTATATAAAAATTGAAATATTATATTATATAGTAAGTAAATAATTTCTATAACTAATAAATTCCGGATCTATTTACATGTTGTATTTGGTAAAAATAATTAATTAACTAACACCAGGGCCGTATTTATTTAAAAACAATTATTACATTGAAGATGATGAAATGATGACATCAAAAGTCTTGATATAATTAAGTGTAATACATGGTTGAATTCAGGGCTTAAAAAGATTTCAAAAAATAAAATAAAAAATACAGGTCCGTATCTAAAAAATTAAAGTTGATCATGGTTCCACAAAAACAAAACATTGCAACGAAATTCTAAAAACACCACGATATGGAACAAGAAAAGTTGCCTTAACAATGTTGTGTTTGTTTTTTTATAGCGGATAAAATAAGTCGACCAATTTAAAAAAAACAAAATCTCAATATTTTAGTTTTTTTCAAATATTTCTAAAACTAAAAAAGATAGCTTAAATATTTTTTTACGATATTACTGTTCACAAAATTTCGCAACTTTGCCACCATTTGACCGATGCTGTATATCTTATAGTTTCCGAGATCCCCATGATGAGGCTCGAATTTGGGACACCCTGTACACAAGTCAGTTTTTAGTGACGTTATTTTAATTTACTGTCTACGCTTTAAATGTGTTCAATTATTACAATAATTTAGACCTGGCCATACACGAAGTGAATTTTTTAAATGCAGATTCTAATTTCTCACCACACAACCTGTATCTCCTAAATCATCCACTTTTGGACTAAGGTCAGTTGGGTTAGATCGTCATATTTACGCCTCAGGAATTTGTGGTAGTTTTTTTTCCGCACCTTTTGGGGACACCCTGTATACACAATCCACCGTATTTAGTCAGATAGTGATTAGTAACGGCGCTTGTTTATTTGTATTTTTTATGAATGTTTGAATGAAACAATGACAGAAAAAATAGAGGAAGAATTGTTTGTGGATCATTACTTATAATATTTTTTATAAAGATAAAATAACAAAGCGTCCGTATAATAAACAACAATTAAATGACGAAAGAAGTAAAAATTTATATAACAATACATTTTTAAGATTAGGTCTTATTAGGACGGCATACGCTGTGGCCAGATAAAGCCAAAAGTGATTACTAATTCTGTTTTTATTATTCTTACTATACGTACACGTATTTTAAATAGGGCGGACAATTACGTATCGGCATTACTATTGTATGCGTGATGTAAGGTATTAAATAAGTACCCGAAAACACATTTTTCCAAGTCGTTCTATAAATTGCTTATACCTCATTTAATTGTTGGATTTGTTGTTTTATTTTTATAAAAAAGATTATAACGTTCCACAAACAATTTTGTTTCTAGAAATAAATAAAAAAACCAAGTCTTTCTTCACTGGTTTATTAGAAATAAAATTAATAGGTGGCGGATATTCTACATGTTTCGGGTGTAGTAACACCCATCATCAGGACTAAAATGTAAAGAGAAAATATTTAAAGTAAAAGGAACAGACCTAAGTGGTGAGTGGTAGTGAACCTCGATGGAGCCATGGAAGATCAAATACTGAGAAATGGGATAATGATTGAAAAAAGGTGTATATACTTAAGTCTTAACACTGACCATGGGCAACAGGTAACAGTGGTAAGAAGGGGCCCGTTTGGGCAGAGAAAAAAATTAAAATTTAAGAAATGTAAGAAAAATGGAGACTCACAGGTCAAGAACCCTCATCCTGGGAAACGTGGGGAGAAAGAAAGGTAGTTTATATAACCCTCATTCTTAAGGGAAAAGAAAAATTTTTTGTTTAAAACGTAGAATTAAGGTATAGAACTGATGTTGAATCCTAGTTCCCCCAAATCTAATTTGCTATGAACTAGGATTCAACATCAGTTCTATACCTTAATTCTACGTTTTAAACAAAAAATTTTTCTTTTCCCTTAAGAATGAGGGTTATATAAACTACCTTTCTTTCTCCCCACGTTTCCCAGGATGAGGGTTCTTGACCTGTGAGTCTCCATTTTTCTTACATTTCTTAAATTTTAATTTTTTTCTCTGCCCAAACGGGCCCCTTCTTACCACTGTTACCTGTTGCCCATGGTCAGTGTTAAGACTTAAGTATATACACCTTTTTTCAATCATTATCCCATTTCTCAGTATTTGATCTTCCATGGCTCGATGAGAGCTCCATCGAGGTTCACTACCACTCACCACTTAGGTCTGTTCCTTTTACTTTAAATATTTTCTCTTTACATTTTATTCCTGATGATGGGTGTTACTACACCCGAAACATGTAGAATATCCGCCACCTATTAATTTTATTTCTAATAAACCAGTGGAGAAAGACTTTATGTTTTTTTATTTATTTCTATAAATTAACTCCACTTTAAGAATGGACTACTTCTTCAAAATTTTGTTTCTGTTTGTTCTACCATGTTACTAACACTATTTGACTGATATACTGTCTTTTCAGGAAATGCCTAGTTTTACGTACGGCGCATTGTGTAGAGGTAAATTAGTTCACTATCTGACTAAAAATGTTAGGCTTTTCACAAACAGCCTAGACAGATAGCGTAACAATATTTCTCTACACGATATATCGGCCTTTCATGAAATGCCTAGGCTTTTCATGAAATGAGGGATTACACTATATGACTACGACATTTTAGAGCTGGGTAGTAATTGCCTCGAACGTGCTTAAAAAAGTGCTTGAAGCACAATAGTACTTTGAGCACAGTACTTGAAATAACTTTTAAAATACAGTGCTCGGTAATTGAAGCCCTTTATAAAAAGTGCTTGGTAATTGCATTTCGCATTTGAAGCACTCAAACTTACTTTCCTCGGTAATTGGTAATTACTTTTCCAAATATCTTGGTAGTTTGGTGCTCGAAGCACTTTTTTCGAGTGCTTTGCCCAGCTCTGCGACATATACAGAGCATCTAACGCTCGCTGCTTTCAAATCATAACAGGACACTAATAGACAGTTATAGTGGTCCGGTCGCGTTATGTGTTAAATTAGCTAAATATTTTAATCGAAGATACTCCTTGCTGATAAAAAATGGCGTTTAAAACAATTATCCTTTCGGGCAATATATGTTGGTGGGTCAGAACTTTATATTTATGTAAGTTGTTAGGCATTTTATTTTTATTTTGATTGTTGAGTTTTTTGTTTACATTTTACAGTTTTAAAGTAAAAATTAAGTTTGACTTAAATATACATCAATGCATAATTATGTTTTAGCAGAGCTAGGCAAAATACTTTTAAAAAGGAACTATTACATTATCTATCCATTACTTTTTCATAGTCTGAAAAGTACTCATTAAGCTATCCCAACATAAAATCAATTTTACATAGTTTCATTTTTTTCCTTGTTCCACTATATGTATTTTTCGTGTCATTTTATGACGTTTATTTTTTGAATTAGGTATTTTTATAATAATTTGTGGTGAGGCTATCTTGGTCTATAGTGGGATCATGCTGCAGCTCTGAAACGTACTTCCTCTCTCATTTTCGACGGGGGAAAATACGAAAAAAAAGGGTAAATATTCTCCACAGGCCCCCCTTTTGTTTTCTTGGAAAATATCGAACGGGGGAAAATATAAAATTTAAAAGAGATTTGACGCAAGATATAGATTATCACCAAGACCTGCTGCTAAAAACTCTCTAGTCTCCGCCCATTGTCGAAAACCACCATTCCCTGATGAAATCGTATTTAGACCGAAGAAAATGGATAATCGAGCGGGTTTCAAGACTGAGGTGGCTCACTAATGAGGGGTGGTTCCAACAATCCCAACCCTCGTTAGTGGTCGTAAACCACCCCTTTTCCTATTTTCTCAGGTTAAGTCGTCTTTGGAAAAAAAAATGGGTAATTAGAAAAGGGTTCAATGTAATAAGCGGGTCGTGACAGGCCAGTAAATGCTATCGATCCTCGAAGGTCTAAAATACCCCTTGAGATGATTCAACCTCTAGGGATTACAATCAGCACCCCCCGACCACGAGCTACTCCTTGCCTCCAAACCCTTTTAATTTTCCTCGTCCAAAAACCACCAAGCTGGAGAAAACATAAAAAGCGATGGGGTTCGGCCATTGACGAGAGGAGGGGGTAAGGGTGTTGCTAGCACTATTTCTCGGTCTGGTCGTGACCCACTTCTTGCCTCGAACCGCTTACAATTTCACATTTTTTCTCTAGCAAAAAGTCGTGGTTTTTGGTAGTTTGTAGGGGAGGCGGAGGGTGTAAGACAGGGAAGTAGTTTTCAGCGCTGTAGCTCGGCCGAAAAAAAAAACGGGCAATATACGATTTCTTTACTCCACTATTAAAACTATTGTGTCACGTCTGTGTATCCCTAAAACTTAATACAAATTTTATAACATGTGTTTTGCTCAAGATGAAAGTCCAACTTTTTGTTTTTTAATCCTAAAGCTCCTGTTTTTTTTTTCGTAAGTAAAAAATAGGAAGCGAATCAAACTTGTATGACTGCAATAATGTATAAATTAATATGTAAATACTAGTGGTACGAAATGTAGTGAGGATATATTATGTATGTTGTTTTTTAAGTGCAATAAAAGTTATTTAAAAATAATATTTTTTACTCCCATCACTCTTGTGTTATGTTATCACGATAAAAAAAACTTTACACATATTTCTCATCAGAAACCATCTTTATTTGGAGTGAATAACAATTTAACACGATCCCAAACCGTATTTTCTAGATATTGCTACGAATATTCTTAACATTGCAACAACAACCTTTCAAAGGCTTTAAAATCATCATTGTAAGGAATCTTTTAATCCAATCAGTTGCCCTGGATGGATATCGCAGGTTTAATGCTGTGGTCAGAGCTGGACAAGCTACTGAAAAAGTAGCTAGCTAGAAGCACTTACGCAAATAGTTAAGCTACTGTTATTTACAAACTGATCAAACACAGTCAAGTTAATTATTTTATAAGGATCGTTAACAAAATAAATATTAAAAATAACATTTGACCCAAATTAGAGTCCCGAGCAACGCCAACATTCACACTTCTTGCATTTGAGCTGACCGACTTACCACTCATACTTATTTCATTGACACAATAAACTTTCTGTTACACAAGTAAGAGCAAAATGAGTCACGTTAAGTGACTTTGGGGTACCAATTTATTTTACATGACAAAAGCGAGGCCCATAAAAAATCTTTGGGGACGTGTTTTTGTATTTTAGAGAAAACTTATTCCGAGAGCCGCTATAAGCAGCGTTCCATTTAAAATCCCCACCCGGTATAGAAAAATTGAACAATAGTCCTCCTCACTAAGAAAACTTGTTTTAGTCAGTGGCGGCTCGCGGTCTTAAAAAATGGTGAAGAGCTAGGTATAGTGCGGGTACTTAAACAAACATTGACTAAAAACCAGTGTAACAAAACGTCTCTCTTATCCTCATCTGTCTAACGACTGAATAGATTTTCCTACCAATTAAAAACTATGTCATTAACTGGGTTTATTTTTAAAACACACAACTAAGTGGGTACGTACCTTACTGAATTAACTGAAAAATAAAAACAAAACTTTTTAATCACACAGTAAATTACGTTAAAACGATATCTATACTTCTACTAGTAAAGCAGACCGTGTTCTTTTATTTTCTTTCCAATATCACTCCACTGTGAAATGGACTATTTTCACGAAATTTTTTTATATTTTGGTTGGTTCACGGCGCGTAAAACCTTTTGAATGATACATGGATTCAACATAATATTACACGTATTCAATGAATTCGACACGGTTCCCCACGCCGAATACGTTCGAGAAGTATCGGCATCGAAAGACTGGTTTGTCTGCGGACCTTTCTTGGTGGCGGAGAACCCTAATGGACTCATTACTAGGGATTCCACTATGTACTTGGAAACTGTCGAATTCACTGGATCCGTGTAATATAGTGAAATTCATGCATCATTCAAAAAGTTTTACGCGCCTAGAACCATCTAAAATAATTATAATTAAACGATATCTTTTTCAATATAATAACGCCCGAATCGCGTTTGTGGTCCATTCCGAGAGGTCAAGTTAATAACTAATAATAAGGAGATTCGCGTCACGCGGCAACGTAACTACATAACAGCGCCCTGTGTGGTCAGTCAATCGCTTTAAATTTAACTTTTAACTAAACCGAGAGCCGTCACATGATACAACTTATCATGGAGCCGTCAGATATCGCCGCATGACGCGACACTGAACCTAGATCGACGGTCAACAGTTCGGATCGGATTCCATTTTAGATCCGTAATCAGTTTGTTTAGGAATTGGATCAGTCCGAATGATTCTTAAGATTCGACTCAGATCCGATCCGCCCACCACTAATTACCTAAAATCATATTATTTTTTAATTTCAATCCAGTGAGTGAGTCGGGACATTTTATTTTATATTAAATATAAGTACATTAAAAAACACCATTATTAAAAACGGAAGATTTATTTAATTTTTGTTTAATGATAACACAGGACATTGCTTTACTCGTGGCAGTGAATTTACACTTTCTTAAAGCGTCTTATTACAAATATAAAAAAAGCTTTGGAACACACGTTACCCATTACAATTAGTATGTATTAATAACTAAAGAATCACCATTTATTTTATTATTCTAGCTTAAAAAATAATAAACTTTACTACTAGCTCTAGTTATATTACAAGCTATTTTTTTACATGGCAGTTTTGCATTTCACTTTACCTAGATAATTTAGCTGATTTTTAATAATAGAAAATAAACCATACACGCTTATATATACTTATCACTTACAGAAATATTCTTATTCTACAACATGGCACAGTGCGATAATTTTTTATATACTTACATAGAATTGATTACCCTGCCCAATTATTTTAGATCGAAAAATTACGAATTTTGTACAAAAATGTCATGAAATTGATATTACTACTTCCACCGCGTATACTCTCAACACACTCTGTTGCATGTAATAGATAAAGTCTCTCAGTGGGTTTTATAAAGAAAAATCGTTCTCGGTTAGCTTAACCGCATATTAAAAAGACAACATTTAATAAGAGGTTGGCAAGGCCTACTACGTGTTTGCGCAAAATTTCCTTAGATTTTGCAAAAGATGGCTGCTGTCAGATGCCAGTTCTTATAAAATATAAGGTTATTTCGCACAATTTCGAAGTTGTCCTTGTCAGCCTCTGATTAAATGTTAATACGCGGTTAAGCTAATCGAGAACTATATTTCTTTATGCAACCCGCTGTAAGACTTATATACAGGATCGTTGGTAGCTACAATTTAAAAGTATTTACAACAATAATACAGATTAGGTATGTTAAAAAATTGAGCCCCGTCGCACATACATTTTTATAAAATTAAACGCCAGTGGTGTAAATTACGGGGGGGGGGGGGGGGCAGGTATGGAAGCTAAAGGATCGTTTGTTCGGGTTTGTGTTTGTAATTTTTAGACATGATTCAGACATACGAATGTTCCACTTAAAAATATTTGTTTATAGCATACCTACATCAACTTTGTGACACACCTTTTATACCTTTATAATGATAGATGATTGTGAATGGTCCTTTCTGAGAGATATCGAAAATTTTAACACACTTGTAACAACAGATCGTGTGTTAAGAGTAGACCACCCTGTTACACCTAAATAACTACCTATAACTAATTTTTGTAAAATCTAAATTTTTTCAAATAGGTTATAATTTTGTCGGCGTTACAGAACTGCCATAGTAAATGTATACAAGGTTTTCGGAAATTTGAATAAATACTTCGACGACAGGGCTTAATTTTAAGTAGATAGACATCGTTCAACATTTTTCTAGCTAGATAGAAGCTGGATTATCATCCTTGCCTTGAGGATGGCCTTGAGGCTTGTGGCCTGCGGCGCCTTTGCACTTGTCTATCCCTATTTACATTCAGATTTCGGTATTGGGGATTGCTGTAATTGGGATTATAATAGTTGGGCGTCACTGGCTGTCTCTGACTCTGTGGTGGGTATCGAGCTGGTGGAACGTTATATGCCGCAGGTGGAGGTGCGGCATTTTGACGGTTTGGTCTACAAAAGAAGAAAACACAAAGTTATGCCTAATTTATTTGGATTTACGATTTAGAGGTACCTAGTGTTCTCTAAAATGAAAAGTGTTTGCCGGCGTGCAGACAAGATTAAAATTAGAAAAGTGTTATGCCTCCGCTGGGGGAAATCGCACCCAGAACCACTCGATTAAGCCTCAAGCCCGCTGCCAATTGTGCCACGGAGGACCTGATTTCTCTCACTAGCCAGTAATTAGATGAAATATACACAAAACACTTTATATACTTACATGCGTCTTAGGCACACTGCACATCTACTAATCTTTGTAGTAAGGAAACCAGATTTTAGTGTTTGTGGAATGGGTTTCTTGAATTGAGAATGTTCATCAATGGTTGCCAACCAGAATGATAGAGCCGTTGCGTAATGGTTGCATCGACCATGTTCCTGACATTCGATAAAAGGTTTTGTTCGGAAGTCTTCCAAACAAGACCCTGGCGATACTAGAGATTGGGTTGAACCGCCTCCGCCGCCATCAGTACTCTGTAATACAAAAAATGTTACGTCAGCAAATATAAAATGTGTTGAATTATTTTGGGATTTTCGGCAATGTTCGTTCAAATTCTGACGAATATATTTCGCATAAAAATCACTTTTTAAGAACGAGGATCCTTACATGTCAGGTATTTTATTAAAATTATCCCAAGCATCAGATTTTATAAAGAATAACTTTCGTCTAAAAGTCAATAATAGAAACGTTTCCCATTTGTCAATTCTACAAACTGCATGACACGTGATAATTAGGTTATAGGCTATAAGTATCGACTTTACACAACAGTGGGCACTGGGCATAGAAAAACAATAAATCTTGGACTAGATAGGTTTAATAGTATATTACATAACAAGTGATGAAAGTGATACTTTTCAAACGAGGTGATATTTAGCACGAGGCGTCAGCCGAGTGTGAAAATTCTCCGAGTTTTAGAATAATCACTTTCACACGAGTAATGTACACTATTTTTCCTACGACCACAAAGAATTATCAAAAAAACCTTTGATTTGTGAAAAAAATATTTCAACTCTAAGAGTGGAAATACAAGGCACACTATTTAATTTAAACATATGATGCAAATTTAATAGATCGAAAGGTCACAGGTTCAAATCCCATCAGGAGTACTTGACTTTTTTTTATAAAAACATTAAATAAATTATAAAATTATTTTGAATTGAAATCTTCCTTCTTAAATGATTTTTTTTTATTTAATCAAGGAAAGATGCATTAAAAATAAATTTAAAAAATTTACCCAACAAGGAAGATTTCAATTCAAAATAATTCTATAAATTATTTAATGTTTTCTTAAAAGAAAGTCAAGTGCTCCTGATGGAATTTGAACCTGTGATCTTTCGATCCGTAGGTCATGGCTCTAGTGTCTACGCTATGGCGACCCATAAACATTTTCTGCTTAAGTTTAATATATGACATTTTCTTCAGCGGGGCTTGTTTTGACTGGTAATAAATTTTCTAGTATATTCTTAACTTTTTTATAATTTTAGATGGCGTATTTTCACACTCTAATTCTGAATCACTCGACAAATACGTGAAAAATAAACTAAACTGCTTTCTAAAATTTGTTCTTTTTAATAAATAGGTGTGGTCTGTCAAATTGGCATCATATGCCTAAATTCAATAGTGTGCCTTGTATTTCCACTCTAGAGTTGAAATATTTTCTTTCAACACGCGTGTGATATTCGGCGCTTTCGAGCCAAGTTAACCGTGCTTTTTTTCTCATTTTCATAGGTGGTCGTAGGAAAATAATTATATTAAACATATGTAATTTAATTAAATTTTTTAATTATCCATGACACTTTTAAGTAGAAATAGAAAAATTATTGAGTATTGCCATTCATTTTTCCCAATCACGATACTATGTATGGCTGCCCGAATGCTATACCACGAAGTAGGATACTTTTTGTATCGGCTAGTAAAAGCTGTAACCAGTTCAAAATTGAACTCAGCTCCGCTGTACACATCCGAAAAATTGCCCAGTGCTTTGGAATTCCCTGTCAGAAAAGAGTTTCACCTCTTGCTATCGACCATGTATAAAGGATCCAGAATACGACCGTTACCTCGACTAAACGAAACCACTACAGAATCAAGGAATCTCTATGAGCCATTGTTTCGTCTTGTTTTTGGTCTGTCAATGCAATTTGACCTCAAAACTATGTTGATGATGACGCCCAGGAATTCCAGTCAGGAAATGATGATATATATGAACCTAGGGAAATTTTGTTGAGACTGCGACTTTCTGTTTTATGTTTAAAAAAAAGAATGATGATAGCTAAACATGATTACAATAGCCAATAGCTAATCACGTATTAAAATTATCAACACTATAATATCAATTGTCGTTTCCGGCTCAATTTTGGAGTTTCCAGCATTTTATTTACACTATTTTATTACTGACACCTAAGAATATAGCTGGTCCAACAATGCTATATGCCTTAGAAAAACTTACCATCATAAAGCTCCATCCAATCCATAGTTCGTCCCATCCTACTGGACATGTCGGAACATCGCTAGTTTGACTATGAATTGCTATGGCTCTGGTAGGTGCTTCACATACAGAACATCTGTAAAAATTTTGGAAAACCAAAATACATTATTTAATTTATAACTAATTAATAATTAATAACTTTTATTTCAAAGACTTTTATAGTGTAATAAACCACAGTTATCATGGTTTTGTAAAATAAGGAGGATTTTTAACGATTGACGGATTTTGTTCATGTAGATTAAGCGTTAACATATTGCCCTTTTATAAGATTAACTATGTTTTCAATTACATATACAGGGTGATTCCTTCTTTTTTAGCTGTGTATAGAGGGCATTAAAATCAACATTTTCAAATACCGTTTTTCAAAAAACTTAAAAATAGGCGAGATACAGAAGTAAAAAATCTAAGTGCGAGCCTGATCATCAAAACGTAGCCTGCTATACTTTATGTTGTTTGTCTTATTAGTCATGCAATTTACGGGTCGGTGGTCAGTTATTTGGCAATCCGCTGCGGTGTGTTTTTCTGATGTAAGTTAATTTCAAATTTGAAAACATTATTTTAGTTAGGTAGGATCGTATTTGATCCATAGTGTAATATAATAAATTAATGTAAGTACTTTATTTTTGAGTTTTTTTAAAAATGGTATTTGAAAATGTTGTTTATTTTAATGCCTTCTATACACAGCTAAAAAAGAAGTATCAACTTAGGAATCACCCTGTATATTAGTCATATGAGACTTATGTTGAGTTGCACAAAGATGTTTAACCAGAATTAACTAAACAGCAAGTTTGACTGTGACATAACTGAGATTGACAGGCATTATGAACTCACAATCGAAGGTGCCCGATTAGTAAATTAAAAATTAAGGTAACCGGGCCAGTACGATTGTAAGAAAATCATTTCTCCCATTGTCATGTATGTCACAGTCAAACTTGCTGGTAGGTTTTATTATTAAAATTCTTTGTGCAACCCAACATTATTGTTGAAGTGGTCCAAGATTGCATGTAATTGATTTATAAGACCAGGAGGAAAGTTTTTCGACAATATTAAATATTAATCTACTAATAACTACAGCTACCACTTTAGCCATTAGCTTAAAGCAAGTGAAGACCCAACGTCCAACATGGCTTTGATATTCACCGTTGCTATAGTTACGTGACGTCAGTCACGCAAACAGCATTGTAACAATTTGCATTACGATGAAGGGCAACTTAAAAATAGATCAGTCGTATGCACCATTGTTTTAGCACTGGTTCGCCTAACCTTAAGGTGTTTATTTTGAGGCTTTGCGAAACTTACGGTTATAGATATCGTTTTTACGTGTTTTACTGTGTGATTAAAAAGTTTTGTTTTTATTTTTCAGTTAATTCAGTTGTGTACGTACCTACTTAGTTGTGCGTGTTAAAAATGAACCCAATTAATGACATAGTTTGTAATTTGTTGGAAACTCCATTCTGTCGTTGGACAGATGACTATAAGAGAGACGCTCTGTTACACGGGTTTTAGTCAATGTTTGTTTAAGTATCCACACTAGCTCTTCACCATTTTTTAAGACCGCGAGCCGCCACTGGATGACAGGCTTAAGAATTGTTATAAAATTATGAAATTTTTGGAAAATTACCAATAAATAAAACCAGCATATTAAAAATTCGTATGAGGATGATTATGATATTAAAGCATCTAAGGCAGCGGTTTTCAACCTTTTTGAGTGATGTACCATAAAATACTTTTTGTAATTTTAGGTACCACCTAACTAAAATACTACCTTTCTAGCTAGGTAATTTAATTAATTGTAATACCCATGCTGAAATTTTAACCAAAGGATAAAATAAAATTGAACAATAGTAAAAATATTTTTTATTACATTTTTAGGTTTCATACTTAGAGGTACTTACTTAAAATGACAAACATTAGTGAGAAGGTTGTGCTTGGCTTTTTTTACATAATTTATTAATATCTGGTTCTGTGTTACTCAGATATAGCCGAAGATCAGGTTCTACATTAAGTTTGTTTCTGTATACATTCTTAATATACAGCATCGCGGAAAATCCATTCTCACACATGTATGTCGTTGAAAAGGGTATTAAGTATTTTAAAGCGTGTTTTGCAAGAGAAGGGTAATCAGAATTCCTTCTTGCCCAAAATTCACCGAGGTCGCACTGCTTAAACTCTAATTTTAGTTCACCATCACACGACAAATCAATCAGTTTTTCTTGTTCGGTTGCACATAAACCCTGAACCGGCGACTCAACAAAAAAGGGATTGCGTATCCATTCAAATTCAGAATAATCTTCTGTAAAGTACCCATTAAACTGCTTGATTAATTTATCATGGTGAATCTTGAAATTTAACAGTACCTTAGAACTGATATTAATTTCATTATCTATGACGAAGCTTTCAAGTGCTGTAAAATGTTGGACAGATCTATTTTCAAGACTTGATTTCACAAGTTCAAGCTTCTTTATGAACGATTTGACTTTATCAATAATAACAAAGCGAGTTGTATGTTTGCCTTGCAAACCTAGATTCAAATCGTTAAGTCTGCTAAATATATCACTAAGATATGCAAGTTGGCATAACCAAACTTCGTCAGTAAACTTGTCTTTCAGCTCATGATTTTGTTTAGCTAGAAATATTTGAACTTCGGAACGAAGCTCAAATAATCGGGATAATACTTTTCCTCTTGATAGCCACCTAACCTCTGTATGTAGAAGCAAACTGTCGTGATTACTTCCCATTTCGGAACACAAGAGCCGAAAGAGTCTTGAATTCAAAGCTCTTGACTTAATAAAATTAACTACTTTAATAGCGTCCTTCAAGATCTGTCTTAATTCATCTGGCATTTCCTTAGCTGCTAAAGCTTGTCTGTGTATGCTACAGTGAATAAAAACACATTCCGGTGCTATTGCTTTAATTCTTGTTACAACACCCCCATGTTTTCCTGTCATTGCACGTGCACCATCTGAACATATACCCACGCACTTCAGCCAATCCAAACCATGTTTGGTAATAAAATCATTCACTTTATTAAATATGTCGACCGATGTTGTTGTAGAAGGAAGGGATTCGCAAAATAAAAATTCTTCTTTTATTTCATTTCCGTGCAAAAACCGGCAATAAACCATCAACTGGGCAAAATTTGCTACATCGGTACTTTCGTCCATTTGTAAAGCGAAAAAGATACTGGACTTTATTTGTTCTATGACGGTTTCTTTAACATCATTGGCCATTACAAGTATTCTAGGACTAACTGTATTATCAGAAAGTGAAACGAAATCCAATTGCTTGGCTGCCTTTTCCCCCAAAACACAATTTACGATGTCTTTGGCAGCTGGTAAAATAAGCGTTTCCCCAATTGTATGGGGCTTTCCACACTTAGCTATTCTTAAACTGGCCAAAAAACCAGCCTTAACAGCATTTTCGTTGCTTGTAGAAAACGCAGCTATTTTCTTCTGTCCACCTTTAAGTTCAACTTCTTTCCTTTTAAAAAAATCTAGCGGTTTTTCTGATAGATTTTTGTGCTTCAAATTAAAATGGCGCTGTAGCAAGGACGGCTTCATCGAATGATTTGAAAAGATCTCAAAACATATTACACATTGCGGGCGTGGTTCTTCGTTAACATCAACAAATGAAAATCCCATTTTTAAATAATTTGAATCATATCGTCTGGTAACTTTTTGTTTTTTACGATTTAAGTTTAAATCCACGTTTGTTACATTGCTTGAAGTACATGGCAAATCACTTGTTCCTGGAAGAGAACACTCTTCTACAGGTCTCTTTAACCATTTATCCATTACTTTACTATAAAAATGACAAGGCGCGCGCGGCTCATGTGAAGTCACTCATCAAGTAAAACAAACACTGAAGCAAAAGCGAATACGCCGCTACGCGATTGCCCAATCGGTGTTGCCGGCGCGGCGGGCAGTTCTAAAAGATTTCACATAGGGTTGCCAATGCTCCCATATTTTAGTTTTTTATATTTATTTCTTTTCTTTTTTTTTAATTTTTGGTATCTGGTGCTGATTTTAGGTCTGGCTTTTGCGTTTTAGGTCTGTTTTTGCGTACCACCGCAAATAATTAAATGTACCACCAGTGGTACATGTACCACAGGTTGAAAACCGCTGATCTAAGGTATTTACCTTACTACTTGTAATATTTGCAATATGGGTCATGGTGCGGTAAAATATAACCCTCATTAGATTGAAAAGTAGCAACTTACCACAGAGTTGTAGATAAATACAGCTAAATCCCAAATATTAAAACGCTCACCTTGAAATATATTTCTGGATATCATTGCCATAAATAGGAGTCATTGTCATAGGCACAGGTTCAGTTGTAGATAACCAATAGCTGTAGTCGTTGGTGTTAGCGTAATCACAAACATCATTCAAATTACAGAATAAGTACGGCATAGTGTTGAATCTTCTAACGCAGCTGCCTGGAGCACCTATAATTATAAGAAAGTCATAAGAATGAATGTTTTTTTGCAAATGACTAACTTTGTAATACTTTCTGCACTTAACACAAAACAATTAGGTATTATCAGAAATTAAATAAACTTAGACTTCTCAGTTCGGCTTTGTTAGCGAAATAATTAGGTACCTACCACAGGCAACGTGTTGACATTATAATATACTCACTATTATGAGCTGTGACATTTTAACAATAAATGTAGTATTATTTATCTCTAATAAAATCGATAAAAACGTTTAAAAGTAAAGCACAGGAATTTTTATGTAATTAAACATTTAATTCTGTTCAGGAATTTCTAGAATATAAACCTAGTGTGGCTATAGGCTGGTAGAGGCTATTGCTTCAGTTTTTGTGTGATCTATATCATGTACTTTATACATCGCTTTGTAGTGTATGTTTTTATTTGGTAACTTAACCGAGGCGAAGAAAAAAAAATAGGTGTAAAATTTGAAGTCAAAGCGGGCCTAATTTATTTTTGCGTGTATGGTTTAAATTAAAGTAATATATGTTTTTATGCATTTTTTATCTGTATTTAGTAGTGAGTCAGCCGACAATTACGAAAACTTTTTCTGCAGTCTGCAAGAGGTTTCAGAACCGTGTGTCAGACAATATAGTTGTAGTAATCACCTGTGCTCCGTACAGATGTTTACAAGGTTTATCTTATGGAACTGTAGTTAATAAATGCCCTAGGTGAATTCCTGGTTTAAAATAGACAGGAGGCACTCAGGTTTATAGTACATTTTTTGACTGTAATTACATGTTTCTACTAAACCATCTCGTAAATAACACATGATACGCAAATAAAAAATTACCTACACTGAACCAATCCTTATAGGGTCATTACATACCATTATTTTGTTTCTCAATTTAATTTGATTTTTTAAAGTCAGATCTGTCTCATTACCCATCATGATAGAAAATATCAGTGTCAACTGCCCACGATACAACAGTCTAACTCCAAATTGCAAATCGGGTACCTACTTGTGATAGTTTATCATATTAGAAATAGTGGATTGTTATAACGCTGGGTTCAGATATATGTATTGCTTTAGCAATAGTAGACATCAAGTACCGTTTTTCAAGAACCATTGTTTCCACTTTCCTACAAGCATTAATTGGTTTCATCTAAAGGAAATGAAGGTCATCGCTATGGATTCGCGACTACACCAAAACAATTTTGACCAAATTTTGTACTGTAAAGAATGAAGCAGCCTCATCTCCATATATCGCATTCTTTAGTTCAGGAATCAGCGACTATTATGTTTCTTTGTTAAAAACTTAATATACCTACTGCGGTATTACAGTGCGGAATTTCACAGATGCCAATCAAAGAAGGTATATAATTAAATCAAAAGGTTACATCTTCTCGTGACTCTCTTAACATAAATCTTATTTTTGTAGTAAAACTACTTTCCGCTTACCAATAATATGTAAATTTAGAAAAATACAGGTTGATAATAATTATTGCTTACCAAGATCTTGTCCATGTGTTTTCTTCTCGCTATGAATATGCAGCAAGGAATATCCATCCCACAATTTAACGGTATTCCTGGGACACACTGGTATTACTTCTGCCTGAGAGTGTCGTACGATGGCGAATCCACGGCTCTGCGGTAATGGGGGAGCTGGTGCAGGTTCTCCCCTGGGACCTGGTCTACCAGGCAATCCCTTAAGACCAAGTCTACCAGCTAAACCTGGCATTCCAGGTAGACCTAATAAAAAATAAATTTAAATAGATTTTTTAACCTGAAAAATTCTGTATTATAATGCATTATTATACAATAATTATAAAATACCCGCATTATTATGTTAAAATCGAAAGATCCACTTATCGATACACATTTAGTTTAATAAATAAATGTAAAAACTCTTCATTTAAGTAACAGTTTTATGAATTGTATCTCAATTTTTATAATCCATCGAAAAAGTTTGAATTGAACTGAATCTCAATTTTTTATAAGTTCACTTCCTACCAAAAAAAATCTGAAAAAGATCCAACACGATTATAAGTAAAATAGTCATGTGCGAAACCAGTGTAATAGATTATATAAAATATTTCAAAGTCCTAAGGCAAAACTAATAATAATTAGATATAAAATGTGAACATTTTGAATAGAATACATTATTTAAAAAAAAACCGTACCAATGAAAGACTTGGGTTATAAATGAAAAATTATTGGATTGTCACCGAATATATATACAGGGTGTCCCATAACTTATGGGCCGTAGAGTAACTGGAGATATTAGACATTAAACTAAGCCGATTAAGTCATATAAGTTTTTTCGGATTGTTACCCGTTCTAGAGATACAGGGTGTTGAAAGTAAAAGTTTATTCTCGAAAATAAGCCATAATTATAAAACGGTTTAGTGAGTGAATCGAATTGAAAGTTCGCAACATTATGTTTTTATGAGCAAGAAATAAGAATTTGTAGAAATTTTTAAGTTTCAAACTACAGGGCGCTAGTTGCATACACTAGGCTTCATAAATCTATGATTTTTTTCTTACCTGTGATATTAGGTGTTTTTTAATTATTGTTTCTTAAAGAACGGCATTTTATGAGTCAAAAAGGTGTACTTGATTGATCTTAATATCTTTAACGGGTTTCGAGGTATTTCCCTTTAAACATCTCAAAGCATAAAAAAACATAAGTAGTACATAATTAAATTAATATTTTAATTATTTAAAAAAACATATATGATATAATCGGCTTAGTTTGATGTCTAGTCTCTCCAGTTACTCTACGGCCCATAAGTTACCCTGTATTATAGTCGACGTTAATGGTTCGAAGCTAAATTGTTCACCCCTCCTCATTTTTTATGTTATATAATATATAACTTGTAATATTCAGTTTGTCGTGACCGATATGTTCAAATTCATACAATCAGTTTACCTGCTGGTCCATTAAATCCAGGTAATCCTTCATCTCCAGCATTTCCAAACATTCCCTTTGCCCCCTTAAATCCAGCGAACCCGTCCAATCCATCTCGCCCAGGTAATCCTGTGAGGCCATTGAGACCTGGTAATCCGATATCTCCAATTTCTCCCTTTAACCCATCAAAGCCCCAGTCTCCTGGCTCTCCCTTACGTCCTTTTCCGCCAGGAATACCAGAGAAACCTGGTAAGCCTATGTCTCCAGCGAAACCAATTTCGCCACGACGTCCTGATTCTCCTGGAAAACCAGGTGATCCTTCAATGCCAACGTCTCCTTTTTGGCCAGTAAAACCAGGCATTCCTGAAAAATTTACAACATTAAATAAGAATAAGCATATCATTAAAACTATGTCCTGGTTATTTTAATTTTATTGTTCATGTTTTAGAATAAATGGTATGAGAGAAAAATGCCATCTTAATTTCCATTGAAGTATATTATGATTAAAACAAAAATTACTTTAGCATCTTAAGAAAATTGCAAGAGGAACTTAACTAAATAATATCAAGTTAGGAAAATACCGCAACAAACAACAACGTAAACAGAAAACTATAACTTATTGCTTTTGGTATATTCATTTAACTTTAAATAATATCGGATATGGATTGGTATCCTTAAGGATGCATTACTCATCTAATACTTCGCTGTGAAGTTAAGACTCTTAGTAGGTGATAAGTTTGATATAAATAGATGTAGTGGAAAGATAGCTTATCGAACAAGGACAAGAACATTTCTAGTTTCGTAGGGGGAGTCAGTAAAAAAAAAGATAAACTAAATTTATATTAACAAAATTACACAAAAAAAAAACACATCAACTAATAACTGCGGCTTTCCTACAATGCTTCAAAAAGTGCTTCGTTCTTTTGTGGCGAACAAAACTTACCCACAAAACCAACATCTCCCTTGATTCCCTTGAAGCTATCAGAGGCGAAACCATAATCTCCTATCATTCCTTTAGGTCCTCGTGGACCTTCGAGCCCATCTTCACCTGGTCTTCCTTCTAGACCAGCTAATCCTGGTAAACCGTTTAATCCTCCGTCGCCTGGTAGTCCTTTTATGCCTGGGTAAGAAAGACCTGATTGTCCTCGTGGACCAGGAAGACCGTCTTGTCCCAGCGGACCTGAAAATCGATTTAAAAATATTGGTATAGATTTAAAAAAAAATATGTTTACAAGAATTGATCGAAGGTAACAAAAATGTGTTTGGTACTTGACAAATTTTTTTTAGTATTCATGGTTAAATTAGGTATGATATATAGGTACTAAGAAGTAGGTGTCCAAGATATCATACCAGAACCAGCCCCGCACAGTAGGGCCACAGTGCCATGGCCCTACCTACCTGTACACCAAGTTTTTTTTACTCACACTCATAATCATTGCTTTGCATCTTTACACTTCATTCTTTCTGTAAATATAATAATTTGAAATTCAAGACGTTGCGTTCATTTAATATTTGATAACGCCTAACGGTGCAAAAACTCCCCGACGCCGCGAAAATTCCTTCGCGCTTCCCAACGCCGGCGATTTATATGTATGGCCATGCTGTTCATCGAAGGTTCATCGCTTACGAAAGAGATAATGATATATCGCCCTCTCTTACTGACGCATAAGGAATTCAGAAATTTTGTGGCGGGCCAGATCCTCAGATCCGTCCGGGATTGGAGGATTTACATGTGCTTTATTTTGTCGTTCCAATCGGATCAGGCCTTCGTCTTTGTTACCACTACTTGATACTAGATGGCAGCTGTTTTGAATACGGTTTGCCCTGTCGAGATATTAATTTTAAAATAGTTTTATTTTAAACAGTTTTTACTGTTTAACATAAATTTTTCTTGTAGGTTAGGTTTAGGTCAGTCCGTCGGTGGATTATAATAAAATATTCTTCTTTATAATAATATTCCTGATTCCGGTTTATTATATATATATATATATAGGAATAAAATAAAAGAGAAAATACTTAGCGCTTTAGGTATGTAGCCTGCCGAAAAACTTTTTGTAAACAATATTGATGCTAATGACTTCAAGAACAAAAGTGATTGAATCAATTTCAAATAACAAAAAGACGTACCTATAGAGTTTTCTTATAAGATAATTTGAGTGTTTTGTGAACATTTTTTGTTACAACTATTAGTGCTCCATTTAATTAGTTTGGCAGCCGTGATGTCAGATCTGACATCACGGCCTAGTCAGCGAGGTCAAGCATCGGCGCGGTCAAGTTGGAGCCAGTGTTACCAGATCTCCTGTTTTAACAGAAGATCTACTGTTTTCACTCTTAAACTACTGTTCTACTGTTTTTACCCTCAAATCTCCTGTTGAAAATTTTTTAATACCAAAGAGGTAATTAAGCTACATAATTCACAAATGTACACAAAAAAATTGGATCATTCGGAACTAACTGGCCAGAGCCGTCTTTCCGTACGGGCCCGGTACATTTTTTTTTAGAAGTTTTTTTGAATGGAGGAATGGCCCCGCGCGTCTTGTGGCCCACAATTTAAATCGATGACCTTTTTTTTTAGAAGTTACTGTGGAGGGGGCCCCAAAATTTGGACCGATGACCTTTTTTTTTAGAAGTTACTGTGGAGGGAGCCTTATTATATTTAAAATTTATTAACTATTACATTATATTATGTGTATATTTAATAAAGGATTTTTTTTATTCGTTGAGATCCGGGCTCCAAGCCCCCAGAGCAGTTCTGAAGCGCCTATGGTGCTATCATTGTTTTGATTTGCCATAATATGACGCTTTCGTATTAATTAGATTTAAATAATTTTTACCTGGATCTAATTGAAAAAATAGTTTTAATTCTACTAAAGAAGTACGTACTAAAGTGTATTTATTTTCAACTGGCACCGGCAGTAAACATTTTTTTTTCTGAAAATTGATCGGTAATATTGACATTTTTGAAAGAGAGGTTGTCAATATTTCTTTGTAGTTAGTAGTTGCTAGCAGGCGCGACTTGTCCATAAAGTCATTTTGTAAATGACCCACCTAAGTAATTTATTTTTCAACGCAAATAAAAATGATTATTCTTTAAAAAATGCTAATACTTCAAAATGTATCATACGAAAACTCCCCAACCTAGTGATAAAACATGTTTCCTAACAATGGCATAGAAGAATTGATTTGATATACAAACACAAAACTACATAATTATAAGAGAAAAAGGCAATTTTAGTATTTTATGTTTTTGCGGTCTTAATTAGAGGTAAATAATTATTCCTTGGCAAAACTATGTATTAAACTACATTTTGCTTGTTAGGTTACTGCTATCAAAATTTTACCCGCCTGTAAAAAAACTCACGAGTCGCGCCTGGTTGCTAGGCAATGGAAAATAACTATTGGGAAATATTTATTTTTGTACTGTAAGGAAATATTATTTGCCTACGACCACCTATGAAAATGAGAAAAAAAACACGGTTAACTTGGCTCGAAAGCGCCGAATATCACACGCGTGTTGAAAGAAAATATTTCAACTCTAGAGTGGAAATACAAGGCACACTATTTAATTTAGGCATATGATGCCAATTTGACATACCACACCTATTTATTAAAAAGAACAAATTTTAGAAAGCAGTTTAGTTTATTTGTCACGTATTTGTCGAGTGATTCAGAATTAGAGTGTGAAAATACGCCATCTGAAATTGTAAAAAAGTTAAGAATATACTGGAAAATGTATTACCAGTCAAAACAAGCCCCGCTGAAGAAAATGTCATATATTAAACTTAAGCAGAAAATGTTTATGGGTCGCCATAGCCCGGAGACTAGAGCCATGACCTACGAATCGAAAGATCACAGGTTCAAATCCCATCAGGAGCACTTGACTTTTTTTTATGAAAACATTAAATAATTTATAGAATTATTTTGAATTGAAATCTTCCTTGTTGGGTGAATTTTTTTAATTTATTTTTAATGCATCTTTCCTTGATTAAATAAAAAAAATCATTCAAGAAGGAAGATTTCAATTCAAATAATTTTATAATTTATTTACTGTTCTTATAAAAAAAAGTCAAGTACTCCTGATGGAATTTGAACCTGTGACCTTTCGATCTATTAAATTGGCATCATATGTTTAAATTAAATAGCGTGCCTTGTATTTCCACTCTAGAGTTGAAATATTTTTTTTCAGCTCTAGGAGTTGAAATATTTTTTTTACAAATCAAAGGTTTTTTTAATAATTCTTTGTGGTCGTAGGAAAAATAGTGTACATTACTCGTGTGAAAGTGATTATTCTAAAACTCGGAGAATTTCCGCACTCGGGTGACGCCTCGTGCTAAATATCTCCTCGTTTGAAAAGTATCACTTTCATCACTTGTTATGTAATATACTATTCTTTACAGTTATTTGTTTTGTCCAGTTTGAAAATTCGATATTACTTCATTTCCATTTAAGTTTATTGTAAAAGTGTATGTTATCTGAATAATTTATGATTTTCGGAAAAATAGTATGTATGTTACGGTCAATTTGATTATTCAGGGCAGTATTCATAATGCTTGGACATTATAAATATTGACCATTAAAATCGGGCAATTTAATAATTTTGCATTTGTTTACGGCAATTTATTACATTGCCCGGTCATTATAAATACTGCTAGTATTTCTCTGGGCAATTTGATTAATTGATAGCAATTTGAATTTGAAATAACAGATGCCAATCTTTAAAAATTGGGCACGAAACATGGAATCCTAAATCACCTTTATGCTAGGAATCAATTTACAATATGTAATGAAAACTTTATATATGCCGAAGAAATTTCTCGGTCAGAGATTTCACTCAGAGAATGTGCAAGAATATCATCCAAGACTGGGGGCCAAGGTCGATGTGGCTGTAAAGGGGGCTGTAAATCTGACAAGTGCAAGTGTCGAAAAGAAAAAAAGCTATGTAACTCGAAATGTCACCAAAGTGGGAGCTGCTCTAACAAATAGAAACTTTAGGATTTGACATTTTGTGTGAATATGTATTTGTAAATACATACCTATTATTTTTTTTTAGTTAGACCTACTTATTATTTGTACTTATGGTATCAGTACCAGTTTATTTATTTGAAAATTTGTTTTAATATAATATATCCTCTTATTTTTGTATGTAGAGAAATACGAATAAAAATATTTTCAATTTGCCCACTCGACTTCCAGCATTATACATAATGCCCGGGCAATGTAATATGTTCTATATAATTTATCATTTTGTCCTATCCCCTTGGGCACTTTTTAAATTGCCCGAGCATTATAAATAATGCCCAATTATTTACATTGCCCGTAACATGTATACCTCGTAGGTAAACCCACATTCCCAGACTCCGTCTTCCCATACTCGGCTTGCGCCTCGATCGGAAATTTTTACTGTCGTCCGGGAATGTTCATCTTTACCTACTATACAATGAACTATTTTATTAATTTAAAGGAAATTCATGACTTATTCTGACACTTTAACTGAAACTTATTTTATACCCACAATTTTCATGTTTTAAATTCAAAACCCTTTTATAGCACAGCATATTTAAAACTTGTATTTCTTAAAAGGTATTTCAATGGTAATAAATGGAGGAGGTCTGATCTGTTCTAGTTTCTGTAAACGTATGTCAAAATTTATAAAAACTTTATATAGGAACATAATTTTGACTTATTTATTATAAGTTCAAATTAGTTTTAACGTAAATTATGCAAAAGAGAGTATTTTATGTGGATAAAATAACAATTTTAAATAATTTACCTGGAGCTCCTTTTTGTCCTGGTCGCCCTGGTAGTCCTACGAGGCCATCTTCACCGGATATTCCTGGTTCACCTGGTTCAGGATTTTGACCTGGTATTCCTGGTGGTCCGTTTGGCCCAGAATCACCACGTATACCAGGGCGGCCTTCGGAACCTAAATCTCCTTGAATTCCTTTTGGTCCTGAATTACCCCGTGCTCCCCTGGCGCCTGGCCATCCGATTGACCCTGCATCTCCCATAATACCTTTTATACCTAAAGCGATAAAAAAATGTTTAGTACTTTTTTTTTTGCGATACCTATAACAGAATTTTAAATGATTGTGATATACCTAGAAATTTCTTAAGTTTTAAATATACTTATTGTTTTTCAAAAATGGTATTTTTTATTTATGCACGTTTTAGTCGACGTCTTTGAAAATTTGATTCTTAAGTTTTAATAAATATAGCGAAAACAGCAAGGAATAAAAATGTGATATTGAATTTTTTAAAAAGGTAGATAAACTATTGTCGGATATCGCATAGTAGGTATATTAGATACTAACCAGTTAGACCAAACATTCCATAGTCTCCAAGATTTCCTTTAAGCGCGGAACCTGACAAGGTTATACCTGGCAAACCTCTATTTCCCTTTAATCCCTTTCCTCCATGTGGACCTGCTAGTCCTGGTTCTCCTGTTGGCCCTGGCCTACCGGGAAGACCGATCCTTCCAGGATCCCCATCTATTCCCCGTTCGCCTGTCAGACCTGGTAGTCCCATTACTCCTGAATCACCTCGTTCGCCCTGTGGACCTGCATAATAAAATATATATGTACTTTAATTTCTTGCAAAAAAGTATAGCACAATAGAAAGTTATTTCACAATTTTGTTTTATCACTCACCTGGTAATCCTTCGAATCCTGGCGTCCCTGGAGCTCCGGGAATTCCTCCATTACCTCTTGGACCAGGCGCTCCTAATAGACCTGTTTCACCTACTTCTCCTTTGAATCCAAATCCTCCATGCAAGCCAGGTATACCAGCATCACCTTTTTGTCCTGGAGTACCTGGTATACCGTAAGTAGTCCTACCGGTGTCACCCATTATGCCCTTTAATCCTGGTACACCAGGGCGTCCATCAAAACCTGGTGGACCCATAAAGCCGTCTTCGCCTCTAAATCCTTTTTCACCACTAAATGTTGATTCACCCTTGGCTCCATCCCTTCCAGGTAATCCCGAATCTCCTCTTTGGCCTGGTTTACCAGGTTCGCCCTTCAAAAATCAATATTACTATTTTCTGATAAAATAAACATGAACAACATAAAAGTCAAGGAATTCAAGTAAAAAAAAAAGTAGAGATATTTTAGTTTAAATACAGTTTCTACCTAACAAAATTTCGGCAGCCTCTGCGCCAGGACGGGGGGGTAAAATCAGCGACTTCGCATCGTTCATACTCAACACGCTATGTGGCTGAAATATTGCTTGTTAATTCGCAATTGTTTCGCGACAATCACCAACGTATGCGTTGCCTAAAACTTTCCGTTTGGTAACTTAGCTATCTCCTATCCTATCTAAAATGTTTCACAGTTGTCGTCAAGCTCGTTTACCAAACTATAAAACCATTAGTAGTTTTTACGTTTATATTTTCTTTTCGTGCAGGTGTGGGTGTTTGTACGTAAAATTAAAATTGTGCGATTCGTTGTGAACGATTATTTACAGTTTAAAATAGATGTAAATAATGGGAGCGGTGTATTAAGGCTTTCTTAGAAAAATAAACTAAGAAAATTAACGGGTTAGGTGGGCTAAAGTTGACAAAAGGTAGTGAGCGGAAATCAGAAAACAGAACACACTTTGTTTTTTTTAATGCTTATGCAAAAAATAACTGTATGTGGATGTGAAACTAGAAATGTATTGTTCTGTGCCCGTATTTATTTTTACACTACTGCATCAGGAATGGATTTCAATTGAGCAAGAACAGGTATAAAAGATCATCATCATCTTGAATCACATCATCCATGAATACGTCAACAGGATCCAAAAACAAAATTCGAGTCCCTGCGATGAGTCAATAAGTACCTATTATTCTGAAAAAAAAAACATACAACATCTTCAGCTGAAAAGTTCGTGGTCACCGTCTTTACAACAAAAAAAATATTCTTGTTGAATATATGCCAAAGGTCACTACAATAGTAGCAGATACCTACACACATGCGCTAGCAAAATTACTTAGTTATTAAACAGAAAATGACCGCTTCGCGTTACAAAAATGCGCTAGCTCACAAAGAGGCCAACGTAGTATGAACGTAACTTTCTTAACTATACAGGGAAGTTGATACTTCTTTTTTAGCTGTGTATAGAAGGCATTAAAATAAACAATTTTTTCAAATACCTTTATTCAAAAAACTCAAAAATAGGCGAGATAGAGAAGTAAAAAATCTAAGTGCGGGCCTGGTCATCAAAACGTAGCCCGCTATACTTATGTTGTTTTTCTTATCTTAGTCGTTCAATTTACGGGTGGTGTTGAGCAATCCGCTGCGGTGTGTTTTTCTGAAGCAAGTTAATTTTAAATTGGTGACACGTGAAAATGGTAAAATTTTAAAACAATGAACTCGTATAGGTACGGTGCTAATTTAGGGTGAGTGTCGTCAAAGTGCGACTGCATCGAGATTATACGCAGAACGCTTTCCCTTGCGGGCTCATTCTACACCCAGAAGTTTTCTTAATGTTATTCAACGGGCAAATTAGGCAGAACCGTAGTGGATTCGTAGTGTAATAAATTAATGGAAGTAGTTTATTTTTGAGTTTTTTGAAAAAAGGTATTTAAAAATGTTGTTTATTTTAATGCCTTTTATACACAGCTAAAAAAGAAGTAGGGGAGAGGGAGGCAAGAGTGAACACTTAAGATTTGATACTTTTTTTTATTATTAGGCAGAACTTGAAATAAACTTTCTTAGCATAGAACAATCTTTGGTAAACCAGTAACACAAAAATATATGTATAAATTCTTTAAACTATAAAATAATATTAATACAAAAATATTCTGAAAACCCCAAAAGTTTACTCTTGCCCCTCTGGTATGAGACAAGAGCAAACAACAAGAAAGATCCTAGGTAGGACGAGAAAATCACAAGTAAAAACGTCATCAAAAGGTTCAAGGTCTGTAGGTACAGTCTTCATGTGACCATAAATCACAGGTGACACATCGAATCCATTTGTTGACTGACTATATTTAACGCTACAATAAATACATTCGCAATAATCTTCTTTATCAGTTATTTTTATTTTCTTTACTACTTTCTTTTTGTTTTTATACCAGATACACCAGCTGCTTCTCCATTACATACATTTATTTCATCCTTTGTCCCACTTTATTATTTGTTTGTTAACCATTTTATTTTTTGATTTTAAACCCGACCCACCCCCTTCTTCATCACATATTTTTCAAGGGGCAAGCAAAGCCCCAAAAAACAAAAATTTTGAATAAGCCAGCTTTTTTAACAACGCGCCACTGGCGACGTTATATACCAACAGGAATTGATAGGTTAGATTTTAAAGATTTTGTAAAAAAATGGTAAGAAGTAAAAATGAACTACTACAAGCGATTAAACAATCTAAATTATCTTTTTATTGTTACATCGTATATTATTAAAAATAAGTGTACCTTATTTTCGGCTTAGTTTTTGAGGAAATTCAAACCAAAGTTGCACAGAGAACTAGAAGCACATGGTTTACACTACTGTGATCATTGGCAGCGAAAAAATTATTAATTAGAAATGTTATTGCATTGTCTACTCTTGCCCACCTGTCTACTCTTGCCCCTCTCTCCCCTATCAACTTAGGAATCACCCTGTATCGCTTAATTGAATAACTTTTTATTCAGAAATCTGATAAAGGACCCCAAGGTACGTATTACATTATTTTGCAGACAATAATTCAAGTGAATATTATTGTCTATTTCGAAGGCCAACAGGAAAATGTTAGTTACTTTCAAAGAATAATTTATTACCTCCAGCCCTACAGGTCCAGCTGGACCCCAATCTCCTCTGAGACCCTTGAATCCTGTGGGGCCGAATAAGCCTTTGGGACCTATAGGTCCTGCAGGTCCAGGATAACCCATATCTCCTCGATCACCGGCTTCTCCCATTGTACCTGGAAGGCCCTCTACTCCAGGATAACCATTTAGGCCTGGACTACCTTCTTCGCCTAAGAAATGGTTTAGCAATTACAACAAGGAAACGTATATTACTTGAATAAAAGTATTAAATTTTTAATTAGACAAGCCAGAAAATGATGCCGGGTTTCACGCTAGTATGGAATGCTCTTAAAACAAAATAAACTTAAATTACTGCTTTTAAATCATACCAGTAATGTTTTGTTTTATATTATCGGATATGGATTGGCACCCTTAAGGATGAATAAATCAGTTCATACTTTGCTGTGGTGCTAAGACACTTAATAGGTGTTGAGTTTGCTGATAAGAATAGGTGTAGTGGAAAAATAGTGTGTAGAACAAAGACAAGGACATTCCTAGTTTAGTAGGAGGAGTTTGTAGATGAAATTTAGATAGTTCTCTAATAAGAAGAGAAACTGTCTCTGTTTGACTTACTTTAGAAAGGTGTTATTCTAGTAAGTTTAAAGAAACAATTTGTTCTTAATAGACAACTTTGACCAAAATAAGAAGAATACAATTTAACAATTAAATGTAAAAAAAGTAAACTGGTTCTGGGGCAGTACCTACTCTTCATGGCTTGAAAACTGTTTTAAACTTTAAGTAGTTATTTGGGCAGAGGTTACCCTTACACTTGAATACTTTTTACAGCTCTCCGAGTAAGTGTTCCTCCGAGTTTTTTATAAGTTTTGCAACCCTTACCAGATGGAAGAAGGGGTTCCTTTTTGCTATGTCAGCAATTTATTAAAGAGGGGATTTTCCCCTGGATGGACTATTCAAAATGGAACCCTTTATCCCAACCAATATAAACAATTATGTTTATCAAATTTCATCTACAAACTCCTCCTACCAAACTAGGAATGTCCTTGTCTTTGTTCTACACACTATTTTTCCACTACACCTATTCTTATCAGCAGACTCAACACCTATTAAGTGTCTTAGCACCACAGCAAGGTATGAACTGATTTATTCATCCTTAAGGGTGCCAATCCATATCCGACAATATTTATTGAAAAAGTGATGAGGATTTTGTTAAAATTGCTTGACAATATGGTTAGTTTCTGTCATAATCATTAATAATAAATCTTACCCGGAAAACCAATTCTACCAGTTTGTCCAACATCTCCTTTGGCCCCCGGTAGACCCGGATATCCGTTATCACCATCGTCGCCTCCTATTCCAAAATCGCCATATTGTCCAGGTTCGCCCATAAGTCCTGATCTTCCTGGAAGGCCGGGCGCGCCCACTATAAGATTACCTCTTTGTCCTTTGATTCCTGGATTTCCTGGTCTACCTGAGTATCCTGGGGCACCTTTAGGACCTGTTAAATATCAAATTTGCTTTAGTCTTGTAATTATAAATCACAATAAACATATTTCCATTTTTGTTTCATAAAGTCTACTTTATTCAACCGGAATAAGTTTCAATAAGTTCAACCGTCTGTGATTGAAATTTAATTTAGTTGTGTTAGCAACGTCATTATTTAATTTGTAATATAAATAATAAGTAACCAACATATACAATCATAAAACTTTAAAATATTTTTTTGTCGTGGAATGCTTGACCACGGAACTATGAAAACAATTAAAATGGTAAAAGTTATACTGCGGCCTTGGCATTTTTTCTTGCAAATTTCCGATTAGGATATATAATTATACCATATAATTTAAGGTTTTGGGACAAAATGAAAAGAACTGTTATTACAAATTGCGCCCTCTAACAATGTTATCAGGAACTATCGTATACTAATAGAGTTTCCTAAAATCGGATAGGGTTTTTAGAAGTTACAGCAATTTAAATGATTACAGTTTCAATAGCTTATCAAGGCCGGTACGCCAATGAGCCTTAGACCAAAATGATCGAAATTTTTTTAAACTTTCTAATAATGTTACGAAAAATATACCTTAATGAGGAAATTTTTGGAAAAATTTAGAATTTAAATATTTAATTTTCAATTGTGCTCACTTGCGGCGAAATGCGTAACTTAAAAGTTATTTCCAGCATTTTCTCATGCCCACTTTAATAACACATTTTTCCTCTCGAGTTTCTATTCTCAGTAGTTTCCGAGATATGGCCAGTTGTCACCATTCCAATCACCCTACACTAACATGTAGTTTTGCGTCTCAAATTATTAACATTTTGCCAGCTTTCATATACCCTTTAATTTTTTTCCACGCATTGTTTTATCATTATCAGTTTATTAATTTTCATTATAAATGTTAGTTATGACTTCTAAAAACTTATACCGTAAGTTTTGGACAATGTAATCAAACAAATTTTACCTATTCCACCTCTAAATCCAGGAGTGCCCGGAAATCCGGGAAATCCATCTGGACCGTCATTCCCTGGCTCTCCTTTTGCGCCGACTCGTCCAGGGTATCCTATTTCACCAAATAAAATTCTCTGGCCATCATCTCCTCTATCTCCTTTTATGCCTGAAACTCCTGAAGTTCCATCTATGCCAGGTGTACCAGGCAGGCCTGCTAATCCTCTAGGTCCTTCATCACCGATAAGTCCCGGATAGCCCTTTTGTCCCTCCGGCCCTGGTAAGGATATTCCTGGTAGGCCCTGATCTCCTGTTTGCCCCTGCCATCCAATATCTCCGGGAAACCCATTAGGACCTCTTAAGCCACTATAACCTGCAAAAATTAAAATATATGTTATGTAATTATTGAAAATTTTTTGAGTTCTTTTAATTTACTTTTTTTTTAGTTGCAAACAAGAAAATGATTTTGATTTTAAAACTTTGCTTACAGGATTCACAAAGGACATTTTCACATCCTTTAAAATATTAAGTAAATACGCTAGGGCAATTTCTTAAGGTAAATTGGAACATTATTCTATAAAACTGTCATTATATTTTTTGGAAGTATTGAACATTCTAAAAGACTCCATACTTCCTAGTATAAGAACATGGTAAAATCACCTCAGCCATCTTTAATAATTTTCTTCTAGTCTAAACAAAAATCGAAAAATAATGAAGGAGAATAATTGTTTAAAAACAATTTATTTACAAAATACCACAAATAGAGTCCTCAGTTTATAGTTAGGGGTGCGCAAAATAATCGATTAATCGGTTAATAATCGATTAATCGATTATCGATATATTTTTAATCGATTAATCGACAAATCGATTAATCGATTATTAATCGAAAATATTTCGATTAATCGAAAAATCGAAATGTTTTCGATTAATCGAAAAATTGAAATATTTTCGATTAATCGAAAAATCGAAATATTTTCGATCATCGATATATTTTCGATTAAAATATCTCTTTTTCGATTAATCGAAATGAAAATATTTTGCGACAAAATCAACGATATAACTTGGCCGTGTTTCCGTGCGCTTTTTATATTAATATATGCTTAACGGTCTAAAATTTAAATCGCCCGCCGCGCCGTCCGGAAAGGTAAGTGGTAATGTGGTAAAGCGCTGGAATCGCAATTACAGTGTCATTTTTAGTTTAATTGAAGTCTACGAGTAAGATATTTCAGAAAAACTGAATTTTCTCGATTTCTATTAATTTTTTGTTTTCTGACTCTATTTGAAGAGATATGTGAAAATAAATTTTATTTACAACCATCCATGTAATAATGACATTTCATCTATCTTTCAGAGGTGGAAAGTTGACGTTTTTTAATTTTTTATATTAATTGATTATTTTAAATAGGGCGATTTGAAAAAAACGATTAATCGATTATTCCGATTAATCGCTTAATTTCGATTAATCGATTATTTCGATTATTACGATTAATTCAATTAATCGATTATTTCGATTAATCGAAAATTTCGATTATTTTGATTAATCGATTATTTTCGATTAATCGATTAATCGAAAATAATCGATTATTTTATATCATCAAAAATCGATTATTTTTTTCGATAATCGCCCAGCCCTATTTATAGTATCACTGGTATTTTTAAATATCTGATAAACATTTTCGAAATATTATGGAATCGATCAAAATGTTTTTAAGAAAGCATGAAAAATAAATTTTGAACCCCCTGAAAGTACCTTATACTATAAGGTTGTATTTCGTACAGTGTTAGATAATAAAATACAAATCAGATGGCATAGTTTTACCAAGAAATGAAAACTTTACATTAGTAGGATGTCACAACCTTATAGTATAAGACAGTTTCAGGGGGTTCGAAATTTATTTTTCATGCTTTCTTAATTGTTTGCTACCACCTGACTAGTAAGAAATTCTATGTTTTTACAAAAGAATTTCCGAGAATCGATCGGAAATATTGACATTTTTGATAACATTTCTGAAAGAAAGAGTCAATGTTTCCTTCCTTACACTTAGTTGTTGCCAGGCAACGAAAAATAACTTGTAGGAAATATTTATTATTGCACTGTAAGGAAATATTATTTCTGTGCGGCTACTTGTAAACTAAAATGTGTTAAGCTTGGAATTCAATATTAAGTACTGTGTTTCCATATTACCACACAAATATTTAATGGCATTCTTTATTTGTGAACAAAGTTAATAATATTTATTTTAAAATTTTAACAAGTTGAATTTAATAAGTTATATTCTTTTAATAATTTTAGATTTACGGAAAAATAGTATGTATACCTCGTAGAAAAAGCCACATTCACGGACTCATTGTCAGTCTCTGCTTGCGCCTCGACATACAATCTTCGGCCGGAAATGTTCAGCTTTTCCTACTATTAATTTCTTTTTCAAATTACATATCATAATTTCCATTTTTAACGTTTTTAAAAAGTTTTCAGCGACTATGATATATTGTGAAAAATGTTTTAACTATTGTTTTTTTTTTTTGTTAAATATTGGTTGATCAGTTGTTTTTCTTTATTAAAAATAATAAAAAAATACTCAATACAGCCCTATTTGTATATGTATTAAACACAACAAATTATATGATATCGAAAATAGCTGTCACCTATTAAAAAGAAGCAAATAATTTCAGTTGCTCATATGATACAGTATCGAACGGTGGCAACGTCCCAGCTTGTTTTCGTTTCCAATTTTTGCAGTTTTGTGATATGCCATTTTAAATTTTTTAATGTTGACTACTCTCATGGAGTATTCAAAAATGCGACTTTAATAATGTTTTAATAATTAAGCCCTGAAGAAGGTAGAACCCAAACTACCGAAACGTCGACAAAACCTAAATATATAATGGTAATCAAAAGTTACTCCAATTAGCTCAAGAAATTTTCTTTCCCTAATAAAAACAACCGGTAAAACAAAATGGGCAAATGTGATATATTTTTGATGCCTCATATCATTGTTTATAAATTTAACCGTACATAATATTTCAATGTAAGCTGTAAACAGGTCCGTTTTTTCTCACATGTAACTTGTTAACAATGTTGACAAATTTACCTGAGCATAAATGTTGTGTCAGAATATTGGTTTAAATATAATAAATAAATCAAAAAACATTTTTAAATCCATACCCTCTTCTCCGAATGGTCCTTTAGGGCCCACATCTCCTTTGATGTCAACAATCATTTCAATTCCTCCAGGAACGCCTGGTAAACCTACACCACCTGAGTCTCCTTTTGGGCCCCTAAAAGGTGACAATACTATGTAAATAAATTTATTATTTATATGATTTGTCTTTTTAAATCTAATTTCCTTAAACGTTGTATCTAAAATAAAGATAAAAAATAATTTCGTATTCCGTATAGATGAGGCAATTGTTTAAATTTAAAAAAAAAATGGAAAATGCTCGGATTTTTGGTTAATTAACGTTTTTGAGCAGCTCCGAGACATTTGTTTAAGTTTTTATAAATTAGACCCTGCTGAGTAAAACACTCTTCCTAGTTTTGATTGTATGATGTGCTTGTCCAAGGTAGACTTTGATAATTATTATTTACTATATTTCGATTATTAAAAAACTTTAAAAAAGGTTTTTAACTATTATTTCTTTCTTCCCATTTTTTTAAACTTGTAGTTTGAGGATATATAAAACCGAGGGGTAAACCACTGGGGTATTTTATTGTACAAGCTGTGGGTATTTTTGGATATTTATGGGTATTTTTGGGTATTTTTGGGTATTTTTGGGTATTTTTGGGTATTTTTGGGTATTTTTGGGTATTTTTGGGTATTTTTTGGGTATTTGTGGGTATTTTTTAAGTATTTTTGGGTATTTTTTTAGGTATTTTTAGGCATTATTTGGTACTTTCAAGTGTGTTTCCTAATAAGAAGTAACGGATCCAGCAATTTTTAAAATTTAATGGCGTTTGCGCGCACTCTCGGCATAACACCGCGAAATGGCCTTGGCCTTCATATTTTATGGTCCACTCGAACTAACGGGTACAGGTGTCTTTCATTTAAAAAGAAAAGACATAAATGAAATTAACAAAAAATATAAACATTTAAAAACGAGTCTAAAAATCAACTAAACAGTTAGTACTAATCAAGTTTTTACTTCTTTTTTGCGGAGGGTTTTGTCTACTAGTCTTTTATAACTTATTCCTTTGCTTGGTTTAGTTAGTAGTGAAGGTCCATCGTAGATACCTTACTGTGTAGTAAGTAGGGTTCGGAATTGTATTCGAATAATCGACTATTCTAAATTCGAATTTTTTGTTAGTTAAAAAATTCGACTATTCGAATGTTTGACTATTCGAATATTCGACTATTCAAGTATCTATTCGACTAAACTACAAATATTCTTTAATTTGTAAAATGCGTTTTTTTATTTCACGTATGTATTTGGTTTTGCAAATTTGTTATATAAAAAAACGTTCTATTTTCTAAGTAGTTTCTTTTAAATGCACTAGTGGTGCAAGTTTGCATTATTGTTATTTGATAATATAAATATTAAAAATGACTAATACTTAAAAATGTTTCTTTATTATGTTTAAGCAGTTAAACCACTTTCGACTATATTCGAATTATTCGACTATATTCGAATTATTCGACTATTCGAATAACATACCAAACTCGATACCAAACGACTACTCAAATACTTATATTTTAAAAATTCCGAGCCCTAGTATTAAGCCCCTAATAGTGGTTAGTTTTGTTGGTTGAGCTCCAATACTTTGAGCACCCGCTTGACAGAGGGTCAAATTTACTGAGAGAATTTATTACGTTAAATACTCGGTTAAATATTTGTGTTTTTAGAGTTAATCATAATTTAAATCATTAAAATTTATATAGTATTTTTAGTTAGTAGGTACCGAGGTAGGTACCTACTAACGTTTTATACTTATTTTATTCAGCCAAGTCCAAAACCAAATACCCACAAAAGTGGCTTAGTTTAAGAATTTGTTCCTACTATGCCAAAGTTTAGACTGTTAAGTATTGTTGATTTATTTAGCAATTTTCTTAAGTAAATATTTGTGTTCTGTTATGGTTAATCATAATAAGTCTAATCATTTATATTTAGTATGTTTAATTAGTACGTACCGAGGTACCTAATGTTTTATACCTATTTTATTTAGCCAATACGAAATACCCACAAATTTGTCCTATTTTTAGTATGTATTCCTGTCATGCTAAAGTTAGGCAGTTAAGTTTATTTTTTATTTTTAGCAAATTTCTGAAGCTAAATGTATTTTATTGTACAAATTTAAGGCAGTGGTTTACCCCTCGTATAAAACATTACAAACAGTACTTACGGAAATCCTTTTAATCCTGCATCACCTCTCAAAAACTCTTTGGGAACTGTATGTCTGTCACCCTTCTGTCCTAAAATTCCTGGTAACCCAGGAATTCCATCTTTTCCTTGGTATCCAGGAAGACCATCATCACCTGTTGGTCCTCTAGCACCTCGAATTCCAGTATCGCCCGAAGGGCCTTTATGGCCATTATCTCCTGGAGGTCCCATCCCTCCGACAGGACCCGGTTCACCAATATCACCTTTTAAATTAAAACAATTATTTTGAATTTTCTCTTACGTGCTTAGAAAATATAATTAATTTTATTTCTATTGGTTACACAGGCCTGCAATGGTTTCCCATTTTAAAGCTAATATTTTTAGAAAATTCTAGCATGTAAGATTTTTTAGTAGAATACTAGAGCTATATTTTGTGTGGGGGATATGGTGAATAAATATCTAAAAACTTTTTTTTAGGTATCAAAATAAATATTTTTTATTATTTTATACTCAGCTACTACAGAGCTATTAAGAATAAGTGCCTACTAAATAAACAAGTGAGCTTTTATGACCAAAAACATGATGGTCGTTTAGCAATGGCTTCCAGACAGTGTCATAATCTCCAAGCCGCTTTCACTACATCAATTGACAGTTTATGTTAAAAATATTATAAATATATACAATCTATCTAGACCAGCGTTTCCCAAACTTTTTTTTCCATGGTCCGGTTATTTTTATGCTTCAACTTCTTGACCAATCACAAGTTTTTTTAACTCTTCTGGTGTTAAATAGGCAAAATAAAATACTAATGAAAATTTCGACTTATATGTATGTATTATAAAATGTATATTATAATAAATAAAATGAAAAATTGTAATTAATATTAGAAGGCCAAAATTATATCAGTCAGATTTTGTACAGTCCGAGCTGTTACCAAGTATTTTATATTCGTGGGCCGGTACGGAAATTTTGTTTCATCAAGAATTTAGCCCTACTCAAGTTAATTTTATGAAAAAATATATTCTATGACGTAATTTCTACAATTTTGGGACTCCAGTGAGTTTCTTAAGACAAGATGTTTGAATAGAAAAAAGCACAAGAACCTACTACCAGACCCTTTGACATTTCTAAGTAGTGCAAGTTTTTTAAAAAAGATTGAAAATCAGCGCCTTCTATTATTAAATCCTAATAACCTAAGAAAAAACTGAAATCAGTTGACTATGACTCTTTAAAAAGCCTGCAATCAATGGTTTTTTATTAACAACACTTTATTAAGTACCTACCTACAATATCGATTTTTTTTTATATACAAACACATTTACCTTGATCTGGATTCATAGCAGCACCAGGAGGAAGAACCAATATACCAGGAGCACCTGAGGGACCATGGGGCCCGGGTAAACCAGGTTGACCTGGGGTACCATCTAAACCAACTTTTCCCATTGGTCCAGATTTTCCATCAAAACCTGGAGGACCCCTTTCACCTGTAAGCCCTTGGTATCCTATTGTTCCTGGACGTCCGTGTCGTCCCGGTTCTCCGTGGTCTCCTTTAAATCCAGGGCGTCCTACAATTGTAATTAATAAATTAGCATGTAATATACTCAAGCTCATGGACAAAAAACCGATACAGTAACTTTTTGGCCAATTTGATGGTAGTTTTTTTTTTAATTAGGCTATTTTAAATACAAGTTTTATTACGTAGTTTATATTGGGATTCAATTTAACTCTGTTTTTAAAAATTATTAAAATTAAGTAATAGTTTAGATACCATGAAATCCTGCGTTGAAAGTGGATCACCCAGTACATAATATAATATATAGTATGAAAGCCAGCAGACAATATTTGAAGGAATTTTTTGAAAAAATTTAAATGAATTAAATCATTACAAGACAAGTTGTACAATCACGATGAAGTTAAGAAAGATTAGGTCACAAAATCAAAAAAATCTATTCTTATTTTATTATAAAATTTTTTTCTAGTATGCGTCTTATTTCAAATCACATATTTAAACTCCAGAAAATGTAACGTTTAAGGTAAAAAGTAGCAATTACTGGAATGATCCAACAATTTTTTCTACATGGCATATGACAATCGTGATGAATCGTCAAAAATGTAATTAAAAGCGGCATAAGATAAAAAAAAAGTTACTCAACATCAAACATGATCAAAATTATCTTCCCGGTTTTTGTCCTCGAATACGGATAACGCGGTAGTTCTTTAAATAAAGTTGTTTATTTACCTGGTCTACATACGCCACAATCGTCACCTCTATTTCCTTTAAAACCCGGGATTCCATCAAGTCCAGGTATTCCCGCATCTCCAGGAAGTCCAGGGCGTCCCCTTGATCCGAAAGGACCTGTGGGTCCTCTTATTGGCTGGCCGGCACCTATTTCAATAAATTGTATAAATTGTGTCAGTTATTGGACTCGCTATTTCCGAATAAAGTTGTGGATGTAATATGGCAGCAACATTCTGATGGACGATGCTTTTTGATTTAATAAAATTATTGTTTTAATTAAAGTTTTTTGCAGCTGCATAAATATCATGAATAAATGAAGACTTAAAGTTTTATAGATACAGAGATACCACCACTGGATAAGTTCATGAAAAAATATGGATCTAATATTATAGTAAATAATAATTATAATTAATGAGATAAAAAGAGTATTTGGTACTAATTTTTAAAAAGTAACTTTTTTAGATAATCAATATACTAAACTACGTATAATTATAAGTCGGTGTATTTGTCGCGAAATACCATTTTGAAAAATACATCACTTTAAAATTGGAACTTTTGTAAATATGAAGAAGAAAATATCATTATAAAAACCTAGAGCCTCTTCAATTACCTGGATAACCCTTTGGACCTCTGTCGCCTGGATCACCTCTGTCTCCAAGAGGTCCATCAAAACCAGGAAGTCCTGGAATGCCGGGAATTCCCTGAGGTCCAACAACTGTTTCCCCTTTAAGACCCTTTTCTCCAATGATTCCACCTGGCCCTGGAATTCCTGGTTGACCAGATTGGCCTGGTAGACCTGGTAATCCATCAGTACCCCTTTCTCCTTTAATACTTATACCTGAAAAATTGATTGATTGATTGAACTTTAGAAAAAATTTTGCATATCAAGTATCATTACAATACCTTTGATTTAATTAGACTACTGACCTCGGATACCAGGCAATCCCATTTGTCCTGGTGGACCAGGAAGTCCAGGTGGTCCAATGGGTCCCGACTGTCCCGGTAAACCTGGAATACCCGATAGTCCTTGAGGGCCTACGTAACCTGTTGGTCCTTGTCGTCCCACAACTCCTTCTTTTCCTATCTCATCTAGAAAAGGATTGTATATTCCTTGTGGCCCTTCAGTTCCTTGCTCTCCCGGAGTACCTGGTTGTCCTTCTTCACCTTGGGTACCTTTAATGAAAATGGTGAAAATAAATATGCTGCATGTGGCGAAACTATAAATCTAAAACTTTGTATAGATATTATGTTATCAATGTACTTTTTGTATTATTCCTTATAAGAATATATTTATTACTTATGTATATTCCATTAAATCATTAAATTTAAGCTATCCTTGGCTAATATAACACTGTTCAATAGACTCTAATCTTTGTTTTAAAAGGTAAAGGCGATAATAAAAAGGACGATATCGGTTAAATTTCAATACCATCTAACCTTTAATTCGCTTAAGGGCTCGAGTAGTAAGCTTAGACACCTCAAACTAGTTATTCTTGACCTTACTTATGCTGTTTATTGTTGCTTACTTAGGTAAATATGGTTATTTTAAAAATATACTATTAGACAATTCATTGATGTGCCAAAAATGGCAAGTATGGACAAAATTATGCTTTGTATTTGGTAGACGTGATCATAAAAATGACATTGCTGGGTATATAATATATACCCAGCAATGTCAGTGTTTGTGAGCCATCCATTATATTATAACAATTTTAGGTTACGTTTTGTGAACTCGCTAATTACCAATGATAACAGAGTTTCTACTATCTTTTACCGGAAAATAATTAACACTACTATTACCATTGCTGTAAGTATTAGTAACAAAATAGAATCATAGAGGTAATATCTACAATGGTCTCTGAATAAATGAATATATAAAATCCTCCTCCTGTCTTGTCTCATTGAATATTGAATACAAGAATTTTACTAAGGTGTTCACAAGAATTTCTAGTTTGGCGGATGGTACCTTATTTTTTGTAAAAAATGAATTTTTTTTACTATATAGGTTCAAATTATATCATCCGCGATGCAGAACATTAAAATAGAAATATTGCGGCTATTCATGTTAATTTCTTATTTTCAATTAAAACTACAAACGATGCCCTAATATTATCTTCAAAATCTCCACTGACGCCGCACCACTTAATTCTCGAGAAATTCGTTTCTATAATATTTTGTATGAAAAAAGAAATTTTATTGCCGAAATCCAACACTCTCATAGCCTACTGTTCGCTCTTAAACCAATAAAATATAGATTTATTTTGATAGTTCTCGTCAATATTAAATATTTATAAATACTACCTTTAAATCCATCTTCTCCTGGTGTTCCAGCAAATCCTGGTGCTCCCTTGTACCCTTTTTCTCCTGGTTGACCTAAGGGACCGATTTTTCCTTGCTTTCCTGGGGGTCCATCATCACCTACTTCACCTTTAAAGCCTCTTGCTCCTTTGAGTCCAGGAATTCCCTAATAACAAAAATGAATAGGACCAAGAACGATTATAGTAAAATTATTTTTCGAAATTGTTAGTTTTACTGACTAAACAATGTTATGTTATGATTTTTATTGCATATAATTATTTGTTACATACCAGTAGGAAAATGAGTTTTCCGCATTATAGTATAATATGTTGGAAAAGTAAAAATATAAAGTATCGCATTGCTAATAGAAATGGGTATATAATATTTTTCCAGTCTATCACAAGTTTCGACTGAATTAATATTGAGTATTTCGTACGTCGCCACCTGAGTTTCTAACTTTTCAAAGGCTATGGACGAATTTTTTCCTATCCGTTATACATAAATGTATATTCCGAAACCCCACTTACCGATGGTCCTTTATCTCCCCTGTATCCTTTCCACCCAGTCTCCCCTTTCTCTCCTTTTTCGCCTTTATCACCGGGCATTCCTTTAAGAAAGCGACCGTCTGGTAGCTCTGGTTCCAATTCATCGCTGCGACTGCGACCTCTATCTCCTTTATGCCCTTGTTCTCCCTGTTCTCCTTTTTCTCCTGGAGGACCTGTCCTACTATCTCCAGAGTCGCCACGAACTCCTGTCGATCCTTGTTCACCAACCAAACCCTGAGGGGATAATCAACGTTAGTTACTATCTTAATAAAATTAAAAACTATATCCATTTTGTTTGTTTAATAATTTAAAGTGAAATGTTTAACATTGTATGTATACCATTCATTAGGCTACAAGGATATGGTTGAAGTCGAACAATAAAATACCATTGCTTCGTGCTTGGTTTCGTTCCACTTTTACCAAACCCAAATGTAGCCGTTCGCATCCTATTAGATGCTACTTAACCTAAAGTATTTGTTTACAATATTGTGGCAAATATTTACCGATGAAATAATTGTTGTTCGATATGACTTTAGAATAGTCGTGAGTTCATATGTGGTTAAAAAGTTATCATAAAGTAAAGTAATGATAGCCATACTGTTTCATTAGCTACATTTACTATATAGGTTACTCTATAAAATGCTTTGTAGATTGTGTTGAATTTACCCAGAAAAAGATTGAAGGAATTTACCATGATTCCCGGAGGTCCTCTATATCCAGGTGGTCCTTGAGGTCCTTGTGGTCCAGACACTCCAGGAAGACCATCGTATCCACTATCACCCTGGTCACCTTTAGTTCCTACTGAATTACCACCACCCTCCCCAGCCTCTCCTCTAGGGCCTTGTGGTCCCTCTAGACCAATAAGACCTCGAACTCCAGGGTATCCTCGAGTACCTAAAAATTGTGCATTTAGAATGAACGGATAAGTGAATTTTCATAATTCTATATAGAATTTAAGGCCGGTAAAGCATACGACCACAAGGCGTAGTTATTTTAAGTAATGTAGAACTTGTATGCTGTTGATAACAAATTATTAAGTTATCTTACCATCTGCTCCAGGTCGACCGTCAGTCCCATTGCACCCATCTAATCCATAAGGACCCTCTGTTCCTACATCTCCTGGTTGACCCTAAAGATATATTAATATTACACTTCGAGAAAAAGGATCAAAAATTAAGGTTAAACGGATTCAAGGACTTGTTAAAAGGAGTAAGGCAAAATCAAAAAAATTCTACACAGCGCTGCTGGTAATAAATTTACATTATACAGGGAGGCCCACTCTTAACGCAGGATTCCGTAGCATTTAAACTACTCAACTATTTAATATTTTTCAAAAACAGAATTATAAGGAGGCATTAGATTTATAATTTAAAACTATTTTAAATCATACAGGGTGTCCCAAAAAATAGTCAGTTAACATATATTTATTTTAAATGGAATACCCTATATACTATTGGCAAACTTTATTCTAGGGTGCCGATATAAACGCATCAGACAGATATTATTAGTAGCGTTTAACACGTTAAACAGAGAACACCCTATCCCCTACCTCCCACCTTCCAATCTTTAGAACATGCGGTCGAAGCAGGCATGGGAGCGATCGATACGTCGACTCGATCACACCACACAGATATTCCCCCTTTTAGTTGGAATGTAGCAGTGGTTATGTGACTCTTTTTAACTGAAGGTTTTGCCCGTATGTGCCTTCTCTCTTGGTTGCATTAGAGATTTCGCACCCTAGATTCGAGTTTGCCAATAGTGTATATTATATTTTTTCTAATTCCCTATAAAATTTTACGTATATTTTGTATAAACTATCATATATCTAAATTCAATTGTTTTTGAGATAATGACGTTTAAAATATGGCATTTTCAGACTTTGCTTTAGTATCTTAGAGAAAAATCGTTTCCACCTCCCTATCTTAGTTTTTTATTCTCTATCCAGAGTGACCAACTCCCGGTTTAACATGTTAAACCAAGCTGTAGCTTTTAGATAGAGAGTAAAAAACTAAGATGGAGAGGTGAAAACCATTTTTCTCTAGGATGCGCCGTTCCAATGTTATAGCCTGTCAAAACCTAAAAATGCCATTCGTCAATATCTCAAAAACACTTAACACGTTCGTTACCGACTACCACTATAGTGGCGATCGGTGTCTAATGTGTGAAACCGACTACCACTTTAGTGGCAAAATTTATCAAGTATTTAAAGCGAGTCTAAACCTGAGTCGGTTCGTTTCTATTGCATCGTTTGTATACAGCGGGTGTTAGGGAACATTATAAGTCACCTATATGCCATTATAGTGGTAGTTGGTTCCGGAAATGCATTAATTTTTGGCTTTCTCTGAATGTTTGTTTTCAGTTCATAAAAACCATTTGTCTAAAAGTTACAGCTTTGGTTCAAAACGTACAACGCAGTAAAAGCTTACGGTAACGAACGTGTTAAATATAATAAGGAATTAGAAAATATATAGGATGTTCTGTTTAAAAAAAATATGTTGGTTGTGTCCTGACTATTTGGGACACCCTGTATATTTTAAAATAATTTTAAATTATTTTTCTAATACCTCCTTATAACTCTGTTTTTGAACAATATCAAAAAGTTAGGTAGTTTGATGCTATGGAATCCTGCATTGTGAGGGGGCCACCCTGTATAGGCAAACCAAAAAGAAGAAACTGATATATCTTAGATCTTAGTCGTGTAATACACAGTTTAGTTTACCGAAGCGGTATGATAATTTAGTTAGTTATAAATAATATATAAATGGTTATACTATTATACTTTATGTACGAGAAAGAAGCTATTAAAGGTCGGTGTGAAAAAGGTTATTAGGCAACTTACCGGTCTTCCTGCCATTCCCTGTGGTCCTCTATCCCCTGAATCACCCTAAAAAATACGGCACATTTATTTACTAATTAAGTACCTACTTAATTATAGGGCTTCATTTATGCATGTATTAGCTTTATTATACCTGCTGTCATCTTATAAATATTTTCAAAAATTAGTTATATGGAGTATTTTGTTTTACGAGAACAAAAGACGCAAATTTTCCGAATTCTCTATCGTGTCGTATAAAAAACAAAATGTAGGTATAAAAATAATATATGCCTATCGTCAGATTTCGAAAATATTCCTAATAAGAGCACAACAGGCATATATGTATCTGATAAGTCAGTATCAGTAATCACCTGAAGATGACTAGAGATACTTACTACTTGAAAAATTGTGATTAAAAAATAAATAAAGACAATCTATTATCTGATAGATAATATAGAAAAATAGCACCGATCTTCTTACTACCATATACATCATATCTCAGTTTAAGCAACAAAATACTAACCATGGAGTACGCGATTATTTAGAGGGAGATGGTTAAATGAACAAAGTTTGTAGCGGTAATAGCTGATTTCAAGTATCTGTTATTGATTGAATCCATGAGTTTGGGTATACATTAGGGTGGGCGAAAAAATAAAATTTAAAAATTTAAATTGCATAACCTGCCAAAATTTGCGTTGGGATTTAGTGGTTAACTACAATTTTTTTCAGATTTTTCGGACGTCATCTTCTGCCTCCAACTTGACCTTGATTCCGTTCTAAATTTTGATATTATAGCCTTGGATTCATATATATTTTCTAGAGGATATATTATATTTAAATAAATAATATTATATTTTTCATGGCAGAAAAGACGTTGGCCATGGAAGTGAATGAAGACAAGCACCACCGTCGAATTATAGTTGAAAAACATCTATCGTTAATACAAGAACCAGGATCATAATATTTAGGTCATGTTACACCGTCTTCGGGTTCTGCAGAAAATATTAGGGAGGCAATCCTAAGCTTTTTCAGAACAAATAATATAAATCTTGAGCATCATCTGGGTATTCGTTGTGATGGTACGAATGTAAATACTGGAATTATAAGGCTCCTAAAACTAAAACTAAAACATCCCCTTCAGTGGGTTATCTGTGAGTTGCATGGAAATAAACTTACGTTACGTCACCTTTTTCAATACCTTGATGGCAGCACCACTGGACCACAAAAGTTTTCTGGATGCATCGGCAAGTCGCTGAAAAATTGTCTGCAATTGCTTTTAGTGGAGTTTCAGAGCATTGAGTGCGAATTGCCAGCCATGGATAGAGACGGCAAAGATATTAGTACAGACCAAAAGTACCTTTGGGCCATGTGTCATGCTATTTTAAATGGCCATTGTTCTCCTGGTCTTTCTAAAAGCGAACCTGGCAAGTTGTCCCATGCAAGATGGCTAAAAATTGCCAATCGTATTCTCAGAATTTATATTGGAACAGAAGCATCGTCAAAGAAAATTTTAGTTATATTTGTATTAAAATTTTAAGCTCCGCTATGGTTTCAAATAAAGACTCATCCATCCTGTAAAGATGGTGCTCGTCATATCTGGATGAGCACTAGTTTGACCAGATACTTGAGCAAAGATTTGAAGAAAGTAGTAAACCCCGTAATTCAAAGAAAAGCATATTTTGCTAATCCAAAAAATATGTTGTTAAGTATGATAACTGATAAGAAGCGACACGTCCAAGAGCTAGGATTGAGGCGTATCCTTAAATCCAGAGCCAACCCAAATCAAATTTCGAAGAATGCTATTAGGCAATTTAAAATTCCGCTGCTAAACTTCACCGCTACAGACTATATTGATGTAATTGACTGGCAGACTACAAAAATAACCGAACCTCCTATTTTAAGAAATTCATCCAATGAAGAGTTGCAGTTGCTTGTTGGACAAGAGCAAAACCCGGTGCTTAATTTCTCGAGATATCCCTGTCATAAACAATCAGTGGAACGTTGTGTGAAACTGGCACCTAAGGCTAGCATGTCTGTCGTTGGACCTAAATCAAGAGATGGCTTCATCCGAGCTAGAATCAAGTCACGCCAAGATCTACCAAGTTTTGAGACAAAATCAAGCTTTCAAGTGGTCTAGGAAACTTACCAACTGCTGGGCGTTTAAATATTATCTTATACTTTTTGGTTGATACTGTTTAAATATAATAAAATATTCCAAATAACCTCATGTGTCTTTAATTAAATTATAATTCACGGGCATGTACCATAAGAATCGTTTATGGAATCTAATCAAATTATAGGGCCGGTTTGGAGGCAGAAGATATTTTTCAAATTGGATAATATTGGATATATTTTTAGAAAAAAGAAAGCTTTTAAAATCACTTAATAAATATTAAATTCTGCTTCTTTTTAATATTTTAACCTTTTTAAGTCCTTTCAGCCATTTTCAATTACAAAATTTTCATCTAAAGTAAAAGTAGGCTTGCAGTCCAATGCCGGCCGGCAAACCACTACACACGTTCAGTTTTAACAACCGACAGTCACCGGCCAGCCCAGGCCTGTCATTTAAATGTGTGCGTGAATTGAATCGGCCGGCCGGCTATTATCTTTCCGGCAAATTCCGGCCGGTTTTTAACTTAATTTTGCCATGTCTTATGAGATCTTCGTATACAACATCTTTGAACTGTGCTTAAGGAAAATCCAATGGACTTAAGTTCGGGTATCTGTCCGGCCACTGTTTGTTAATGCTGTTTACGTCATCAGTATCCCATGTAAGGTGTTATTTTTAAAATAATAATTTATTAAACCATTTAACAAAATATACCTGATAGTGATCTCTTGCAGATGAAACGTTTAGTTAACATAAAAATAATGTTATGATGAAGCAATTTTATTTTTGTTTAATTATTTTCCTAAACAGGACCAAAAAAAAATTAAATAGATTGGCTATTTACCCGACTGTATCTCAAAAATAAAAAGAGATATTAAAGGACAAATATCTCTTGGAAGTTTAAGAAACTTTTTGTGAAATATAATATTTTTAAGGTATTTTCAGTCGATTCAGATGTTTATGACATCATGGATTGTTGTTGGCATCAGTTTAATTTTTACTCTTATTTATTGAGATCGAGTACACCGGTCAAAACCTTTTTAGAGAAATTAATTCTCTCAATTCGCTTTAACGATATAATTATTGCAAGTTTAAGGAAAATTTTCTGTTTTATTTTAACAATTTTAAAAATATTAATTCTTTTATATTTATATCGCATACAAATCCACTAGATTACTAGACATTTCATTCGTCAATCTTACCCTTGGACCTTTATCACCAAGTGTGCCATAATTTCCATCTGATCCTTTTTCACCTTTATTTCCAGATGTTCCAGTGAAACCAGTATCACCAGGCGATCCTCGTAATCCAGGTAAGCCAGGAATTCCTTCTGCTCCAGGTCGGCCTTTAAGTCCGCGACAATCACATTTTACACCAACTGAACATCCTGAACATTTTCCCTGCAAAGAAAGAATATAATTATTTTCTGGGTATAGTCTTGCTAGAGTTTATTAATTTTATTAAATTAAAACTTAATGGCGGCTTATTAGCACGCTGCAAACAAAATAAATTATATAAAGCGCTAAAACCTATATCGGTTTAGTATTTTTGGTTCCACTTAATCAATATTGTTTCTAATGCTGCCTAGCGGGACTCTTGTAACATTTTACTTATTTTGATGTTTATCGAAGGGCTTGCTTTGGAAATTTGCAACGTCGAGTAGATGTCGCCACAGGCAAAACTCTTCTGTAGGTTTAATACCCACCAAACAACGTTTTGATCGAAGAGAATAAGGCTAATATCGCCTTAACCAGAACTCAGGATCCAGTAAAACAAACTGTCATCCTCCCAGGTGTCGAATAAATCACCGACATTACCGGGCTAAGGAGTCTGGAGGACCAATTATGATATTGGACATCGTACGCGTCACATTGCCAAGCAAAGCCACAGATGAGTCGCGCGTCTCTAATGAGTACCAGTAGGACGAAACGGCTGATCATGGACCATGGAAAGACAGTGAACGCTTTAGTGTTTGGGGAATGGTATAAACCCATAACCCTCCGACCCGGTTGTTAGGCCGCGGTGCACTGAGGAATAGACGAAGGGGTCCACAGCGTGGAAACTCCAAACGCTCTTGACATTGACAATACAGGGCCCCCTTGTTGGTGGGAGGTATTCCTCCCATCTCCGATGAGGTGGTCTGCCTCGTATAAGGTTTTTCAAGCCTTGAGGTGGACGTTGGTTAAAGTGCCTGTGTCATGTCATGACTGTCAGTTAATATCATAGTTGTTGATCAGACGTTTGCGCCGTTCTCGGGCGACTCATCTGTAGCTTTGCTTGGCATTGTAACGCGTACGATGTCCAATATCAAACAACGTTTTGTTACAGCAACATTTCACTGTTGTAATATGACATAGGAGGTATGTGGTAGTGATTGCATTGTAATATGTATGCAATAGATTATATCTCAGATTGTAATATAACAAAGTGATATTCAATGTCGTTCAATAATATTGCAGCAACACCCATGCAATATGCAATATTTTTTGTTATATTGAGTGACAAAGCCAAAATCTATGACAAGTTATTATCTTTTGTGATATTTTTTTATTTATGTTTATATACGTGCCATATTTTCCTTACTTGATCCCCAGAATCAAATGCTTTTGTCCACCTTATAGCTCTTCAGTGAAACTCTAAGATCTGATATAAGTATAATAATATTAAAAAATATCAAAGGCGTAAAGCGAGAGCACGTAACCCAGGGCGACATCTATAGTGTCGAGGTGAACATTTATATTCATTTCCTACCACTTTGTGTGGTTGAGAAAATATAACTTAATAATATCATTCTGATATAAGAAAAGTTTTTTATTCTTCAGTTATACAGGGTGTCCCGAAATCAGCGTACAATATTTCTAGGGTGTAAAGAATATCTAAAAATATGACAAGAATTTGCCATAAACACACCCCAGAAATGCTTCTTTAGGGAGCTAGAGAGCCCCTCAAACAGGGTCGGGGGGAAAGTTTTTTTTGTATTAGCATGAAAACCGTTTAAGATAATGGCATGAAAATTGGTACATGCCTTACAACCGATAAGCTGTAAATTACAGTGAATTGAAAGTGACAATATTTCTTCCAGTGCTGTCGCACGGAGTGGGGCTTACGTACCTATGATCTTATATCTTGTTAAATCTAAGATTTTTTAATTTTAAATATAATTTGGTGAAAGACTAGGGCGTGTTCTTAAAAAAAGATACTCTTGTTGTATTTCGATAGGAAGCACCGTTTTCGAGTAAATTCATTTTAAAAATAACGTATTTAAGAATAATTCATATGAGATCAGGTAATTCCGACAGTTCTCTTAGAAAAAAAAATATATAATTTACCAACTTATGATACTCGAAACATTATTTATAAGAACTTTTTATATTATTTAGACATCTTTCAGACATTGCTACATTGTTAAGAGTAATTTTTGAAATTATCTGAACTTATCCATATGGATTATCCTTTCTTTTGAAAAATATTTATATATTATATTTGTACCAATGTACCAATTTTCATGCGATTATCTTAGACGATTTGCATGCGAGTACAAAAGAAACTAGTGTAACCTTATCTTTCAAGTGATAAATTTTTATTATGTTGCTCTAATTGTTATGGTCAACAGAACGATTATTAAATTGGCTCAAATAAATAATAATTATATTTTCTTAAGTTTTAACCAAAATACGTAACCCGGTTACGAATATTTTGTGCAAAACAAAATGGTTGTTACTGCCATTTAAAAATAAACAAAATATTTTGTTTGCAATATTTTTGGAATTTTTCATTTTTGTTTTTGCGGTACTGTTAAAAATTTGAATATTTTATAATTCTTGTTTCAAGCAATGCTTTGAAATGTTTAATTATTAAAATATATGCTAGAAAAACTTGGTTTTCTATATGATAGGAATAAAAGTCGGTCTAAACCACAATATCTTTAATGAGAAAATATGTTTATGGGTATTTTACATGGATAAAAGAAGAGAACATGTTTCGACCTTAGAAAAGGTCATCATCAGCTCTAACTAGAAAAGTTTCGTAGACAAGCTAATACATTAGTGCAAAAATGGTGATGTAGAAATTAAAGCATAAAATTTAAACAGGGGTAGAGGTTTTTAAAGCATAATATTATCAGACCTAGTCTGAAAAATATGGGGGTGGACAGAATGAGTGGTAGAAAATATTGGAAACCCTTTGTTCACCCTTGGTTGGGTAAGAATATACACTCTCTCACAAAAATATATTCTTTTTTCTTTTTTAATTTTAGTAAAAAGTCGAAATCTTAAACCTTAAAGGTCGTGATTCAAGACTCATAGATATGTGGTAATTTTTATTATATTTAAAAAAATTCTTATAATAAAATATTCAATCTGCTTGAAGAGATAAACAGGGTGTAGGAGAAGCCATCATCTTAGCGTATTTATAATTCTGTAATTAAAAGGAAAATTTTTTGTTAATAAACCAAAGCAATTTTTTTTAATCTTTTTATATATTATTTATTATTTTAAATTTTTAAAATTTTTTAAAAATTTTAATATATTCTTCAAGCATATATAATTATTATTTATGAGTTTATGAAATCTTTAAATCTTCCTAAAGTACTGAAATAGTACAATATGTAAAAAATTCTTTTTGGAAAAATTAAAATCTTACCTTTCTTTAATTCGGCAGATTACCAAACGAATAGTTTTATTCTTCTCTTTGTACCCTTAGGGTAGTATAGTGAAATATTTTTCATTTTAGACTTTAAAAATATGTTCGATTCTTAGAAAACAGAGGTTTATGGTGAAATGATTTGTTAATTTAAAAACGTGTCTGAGAATCGAAAATTAAAGGGTGGTGGGGGCCGGGGATCCTTCTCATTCTGCCAACCTACCATGGCGGCCATTTTAAACAAATTACATTGCAAAATGAAAAATAAAAATAAAGATTATCATCTTATATAATATTAAATGAATAGTATCCGGATTCCTATATGTTTAGGTAAATATATGTCTAACTGTTTAAATAGTCATTAATACAATAAAAATAGAATTCATTATGCAATTGTTCAAATAAATTAGTTCTGTCGATAAAACAGGGAGCTCAGAGAGGCGGTTGGTACCAGAAATAAGTGTACGGTTCTAGGAATTATATTAGGAAGAGTACTCTAAGTAGAGCTAGAGAATTAATTTGTTAAGGTGAGTATAGGTGGCGTAATTTAGTTTAAATCTTGATATTTGGTGGAGATTCATTTTTGAGTATTAATTGGCGAAGTAATTCGAAAATAAAGTAGTAAAAATTCCGGAAAATTAAAATTTTTTAAGAGAATTAAAAAAGGGGATGCAGTCGAATTGTATCTGATCATTTAGAGTTATGCTTTCAGGGTCGTTGACGGATTTGTTAATTTCAAAGATCTCTAGGAGGTTAGATGTTCTACCATTATTCACTACATGCAAAACTTTAATACCTGCTTCAGGATCAAAGTTGTGTTTAGAATATAATATATGATTAGCAAAGTTGGATTTAGTATCAGAGTATAAGGGTTTATTTTTATTCTTTTCCATAATCGAAAGGTGATCATTGATTCTGGTGTTAAATTTACGTCCAGTACGACCTATGTAACAACATTTGCATGGAGAACCATTTTCAAAATGTGTGCAAGAAAGTTTATAAACGCCGGACTGTTCTAATATTGGGATTTTATCTTTGTTGTTATTAATTGTTTGTTTAAGTGTATTATGAGTTTTAAAGGAAATTTGAACCTGGTTATTGTATTTTTGTAGTAAGTTTTTTATTTTGTAAGAAATTGGGCCATAGAATGGTAATGAAATATATTTATTAGTTTTATTGTTGGCAGGAGATAAACGGTTTTTATTTAAATGTTTATTTGTGTATTTAAAATAGAGTTTGTTTATGATATGTTCAGGGTAGTTATTATTTTTAGCTAGTTTTTTTATGAATGTTAGTTCTTTATTGAAATAGAATCTATTTAATGGGATTGAGAAAAGTCTATGGAAAAGTGAGTGAAAAGTGCTTAGTTTTTGGTTGGAGGGGTGATTAGAAGTATAAGGTATAATTGAGTCAGTGGAGGAGGGTTTATGGTAGATGGCAAATTGTAGAGTAGGGTTTCGGTTTAAAATCTCTAAATCCAAAAATACTATTTTATTGTTGGTTTCCTTTTCTATGGTAAATTCTATATTGGGGTGTATATTATTAATGAAGTTAAAAAATATTTCGAGTTCATCATCCGTACCCGTGAATAAGGCTAAGATGTCGTCAACGTATCTGTAGTAGAATAAAATTTTATTTTTATATATGGGGTGTGTGGTTAGTGTATTTTCCAGATAGTACAGAAATATTTCCGCCAAGAGTGGGGATAGGTTGGACCCCATAGCTAATCCAGAGTTTTGGCTGAAGTATTGGTTATTGAATTGGAAGAAATTTTGTTTTAGAACTGTATCCACTAAAAGGCAAATATTCAGGATATGAAAAGTGTCAAGGTTAGAACTATCAAATAGGAGTTTTCTGAGGGCGTAGATACAGTCTTCAGGCGGTATGCTGGGGAATACATTTTTTATATCAAAAGAAATTAATTTCGAATTTGGGGGGATATTTAACTGAGAGATATTGTCTACAAGTTGTTTGCTGTTTTTTATAGAGAGGGGGTTATTGAAGTTCGTAACTAAAAGAATAATTCGGTTTAGCCATTTTGCTAAAAAAGAAGTGTGTGAATTGGTGTAGCTGACTACTGGTCTCACAGGAAAGGGTGGTGGTTTGTGAATTTTTAGGAGTCCATATAGTAGTGGGGTTGACGGGTTCAGTGGATATAATTTGTAAAAAATTTTAAAAATTTAAAATAATAAATAATAATAATAAAAAGATTAAAAAAAATTGCTTTGGTTTATTAACAAAAAATTTTCCTTTTAATTACAGAATTATAAATACGCTAAGATGATGGCTTCTCCTACACCCTGTTTATCTCTTCAAGCAGATTGAATATTTTATTATAAGAATTTTTTAAAATATAATAAAAATTACCACATATCTATGAGTCTTGAATCACGACCTTTAAGGTTTAAGATTTCGACTTTTTACTAAAATTAAAAAAGGAAAAAGAATATATTTTTGTGAGAGAGTGTATATTCTTACCCAACCAAGGGTGAACAAAGGGTTTCCAATATTTTCTACCACTCATTCTGTCCACCCCCATATTTTTCAGACTAGGTCTGATAATATTATGCTTTAAAAACCTCTACCCCTGTTTAAATTTTATGCTTTAATTTCTACATCACCATTTTTGCACTAATGTACTAGCTTGTCTACGAAACTTTTCTAGTTAGAGCTGATGATGACCTTTTCTAAGGTCGAAACATGTTCTCTTCTTTTATCCATGTAAATTACCCATAAACATATTTTCTCATTAAAGATATTGTGGTTTAGACCGACTTTTATTCCTATCATATAATTATTAACCACTGTGAGTATGGACTACTTCTTAAATCTTGGTTTTCTATTTTTATATGAAAAAAACAGCAGATATAAATTTTGGAAAATAAATAAACGCAAATTAATAATTAAAAACCAAAAAGGGGGATTTTCGGGTTTTTAGGAATATCTTCGGAAGTACTCGGAATTTTTATAATTCTTTTAATATGCATTGATCGAATCTGAATTGAGCACACGAACTGGCTTGATTATTACTTATTGTAAAATATTGTTAGTATTCTGTATAATAATTATCATAACATACAGAATCACATTTTATTACCTGGTAACATAAATTTATATTAAAAAAATTAATACTCTGTATGTACAATAATTTTTTATAATATTAAACTACGACTAAAGAAATTGTTTTATTAAAATATATAATAAGCGGCCCTAACAGATTACCGTGGAAAGTAATTTTCAGTGATTGAAAGCACTTTAAATGCGAAAGTCAATTACTAAGCACTTTTTATAAAAGACTTGAATTACCATTTACCGAGCACTGTATTTTAAAAGTGCTTACAGGCACTGTGGTCAAAGCACTACTTTTTCAAGATGTTTCGAGGTAATTACTGCCCATCCCTGAGCATTACCAGTAGGAAATTAATATTAATTATTGTAAATATTTTTTTTTGTTGGGTTCGTTGTCTGCATTAAAGTTCCTGCTAGATGGCGATACTACGTTTTCACTACTAATCTATTCCTACGAAATTATTGAAAACGCAATATTACAGTTTCTGTGGTTGCCTACGGGTTATGGCTTTCCGTAGAGTCCTAATAAGCACGAAACAGCCGTCATTGTCTACCTGTGTCCCATGGAACCCATTGTTTTGTATGTGTACTTTAATGTATTATTACGGACACTGTTCGGACGTACCATGTATAATATCCAAATAGTACATCTTATGAAAACTTATAATACAACCACTACAGATAATAAATTTTAAGAAACAATATAATACCATACTTATAAGAAATTAATTAAGAATAACTATAAGAATATTTTATATTTTTTACAATAAAATATAGTATACAAGCAAATAAAAATATAAAAAGGAAGAAATAATAATCAAAGTCAACTTTCACTAAGATATATTTTATGGAAAATAATTTACTTAGTTCTACATGTTTCGAACGTAGAAACGTTCATCTTCAGGAGAAAATTTATAGTAAAGGAAATTGTGAGTGACACCCTCATAGAGCATTTAAGGAAGTTAAATACTTGAAGAGAATAATGCTTACACGATATATACCATACCATTCCATTTAAACTCCCAAATTTATCTTCAGAACCTGGTAGTACCATTTTCTCCGCTACTTTGATGTAAGCATTATTCTCTCTACCTATTTAACTTGCCACTTCACTTCAAGTATGGATTACTTCTTCAAATTATATAATACCCGTCACTTAATGAAATATAATAATATTATTCTAAACGAGATTATACTGGATTATGGTCCTATATACCTACCACGGGAAATTATAATAAATGTTTTTATATTTCTTAGACATTGTATTATAAATTTTTCTCCGCGCAAATTTTCCCGAATTTAACCTTTGCTGTATCTTTTACCAATGAGATCCTAATGATGTAAATAGAATTTTTAACACCCCGTATAAACGGAAATGAGAATTTTCGTTAGTTATTTCGAATATCTTCAGAAGTATGCGGAGTTTACCAAATTTGTTAACGGCTTGTTAGTCGTCTCCAAATTGAGCAACTTTGCCATTTTTTAACCTCTTACCGTTTGCGAGATCCCAATAGTGAGTGTCGAATTTGTAATACCGTGTCTAGAAGTTACCATGTTCTGTGATAGAGAGAGATAACAATGACATTACTTTGAAATAATCATTATTTAAATTAAATTATGACTTACTTAAATATTGAAGTGTCTTCCACAAGACGGGAAAAAAGTTATACAAGAAAATTTAATAAAATTGTATATAAAAAATACGGGTGGTAGTCGCGTGTGTACTTTTTGGTGGTGAACCACATTAAACAATTAATGGTGTTCTAATGATTTAGTACATCTCGCTGAAAAGGCCAAACTGCATGGAAATTCAAAACAGCTCTCGAGTGAAAAATAGGTAACTGGAATGTTAGTCTAGTTTGGATAGTCTTATGTTTGTTTTTGAAACAATTTAAACATTTCTTAACTACTTATAAGATCTGATGATAGTTTCGGCCGAAACATGTAACAAAAATAAACGGACAGAGAAATATTTCACGAACACAATATATAAAAACGCAGCTCCCCCCGAGCTCGGCTCTAAAAATCTAATTGCAACCTAATTTTTGAACGCTTGGACACTTAATTTAAATCTTTAAATAATGTATTCTTAACCTAGATTACAAAGATTTTGTAGAAAACGTTTAGTTTTTAAACTTTTCCTTCTAAAAGTCCTATTTTATATAGAGATTAGGGTTTTCAGACGCATATCGTTTTAGTTATTGATTTTTGATGCAATTTTAAAGGAAACCGAGTAAAAAGAATAATATTTTTCCAATATATACTTGTCTCTTGCGTTCTGCCTTTTTTAGCGCTATTTTCAATCAACAAAAATATAACCCAATGCAATAAAATATTTGTATAACAAACCAAAAAATAATTAATTGAAACATTTTTTATGGAAGAAGTGTGATAATTTATAATAAAAAAAATAGTGCATGAAGAAACGAGAATGCTTTATTATAAATATACCAAACGGCACTTAACAAGGAGTATTTCAAAACCTATAAGCATTTGCACCAAAAACTGTTGTTAGATCTATGCTCCTAAAATGAAAACATGATTTCTGAAAAAATCATTAATTTTGGCGTGGTGAGCGATATTTACTTTATTTTTAATTATGGAAAACCGAGCCCGAAAAACGCTGGTTACAGTAATACAATATGTCTTATGTTAAAATTTTGGTTTGTTATCAATATTCATATTTTCACAAATATAAAAAATATTTTTTTTTAATAAAGAACCAGCTAGAAATATCAAAAAAAAAGTCAAAAATAACATTTACCAAAACAAATTTAATCCAACCATGCAGAGTGGGAGAGGTAATAATTTTATTTTCGAAATTTGATTGTAGTTAGGTGAATTTTAAACGAACTTTGGGCGTGACCCCGAAAATTTTTCGCCTGGGGCGCTATTTTCGGATTTAACAGGGCGTGGCACCCAAAAAATTCAACTTTTTTTTAACTTAATAACCTAACCCCCCCCCCATGAATAACGTCTAGCTACGGCCCTGTTAACAGGTCACGCGCCGCCACTGTAAAATATGATTTCAAATTAAGAGAAAATTATGCCAGAAAACATTTGGTCAATGCAGAAAATCCTTATTAATATGAGGTAACGTTTGTACTATGCAAATCCCTATGATAAAAAAAGATACCGAGTATATAGAGCACCAATTTTTAAAAGGTACCCCATTATTTAGTTACTTAAATTCGTATATCTTTAGCAATACATTTTAGATTCGTGTCATTTCAAAGATTTTATGAGCCAATCTAAATTACATTTTTAATTCAGGTAATAAATAAAGACATGAAGCGTCTGACCCCGTTACCAAATATGGTAATACAAGTGCAATGTGTGATTTAAGTCTGCATACTCTTATACTTATCGAATTCTGACCTTTAAGAGAATTTTGATGAAATTTACAGACATGCTAATGTGTTTTTAATAAGAAATCTAATCTATAAGCCAGTAAGAAAGAACGTTTTTTTTTTATTCAATGTACCTAATCATAGAGTAATATCTAAAGTTATAGAAAATATGTTCTTAGAGCCGTCGGTATTTTACATGTCTGTTTCATATTATTTACACAATCAGATTTTTTTACTTACTGTAATTTTTAACAAAAAGGTAATTTCACTAGACTATTTTTTTTCTACTCCCACATGGATATTTGATGTTTTCTTTACACTTAAGAACAAACAGGAGTCGATGAGTCATCATGAAGAAATAGTGCATTCTATTTTTATGTTCTGCATGGCGAATGATAATTTGAACTCACAAAAAAAAATTAAAATTAGTTTTCAATTTTTTTTTTTAAACAATAGGGTTTCTCATCCGCCAAACTAGAAGTTCTTATGAACCTCTTGGTAAAATTTTTGTAATAAATTTTTAATTAGACAAACCAGGAAACAGCTCTTAAGGGCCATACCTGCGTGAAACGCGGCATCGTTTTTATTTATTATAATTAATAATTCTTCTAGTTTGGCGGATGATATCTACCTTATTTTTTTTTTTTTTTTTTTTTTTTTTTTTATGATAAAACACCTGCACTGTAGGAAAAATCCTTTAAGGCGCTCTGGGAGCGGTGCGAGTGCGAAAAAAGCGATTAACGTTGGTCTTGAAACGCTGAAGATTGTATTCATTGGGAAACACGACCTCAGGAAGATCATTCCATAAAGATGCCGTTCTCCAGATGAAAGAATTCTTGAACAATGAAGTTCGAGGAGTACTAAGCTGAACAACATATGGATGAGCGGCAGTGGTTTGCCGTGTATTTCTGTTTTGCATTGCTCTAGGTGGAATCAAGTGGGCAATGTCAGTCGAACACCTGCCATGGAAATATCTGTAAAAGAGAGCCAAATCACCAACCTGTCTTCGATGCTCCAGGCTATCGAGGGTCTTGGTCAGCTCGGGGTCGCCGATCAGACGAACGGCTCTTCTTTGAATGGAATCCAGTAGCCGAAGGGTGTGCTTGGGTGCAGAGCTCCAGACATGAGAGCAATATTCTAATGATGGTCGAATCTGGGCTTTGTAGAGTGTCAAAAGTTGATGAGGTGTGTACAACCTTTTGGTGCGGAAAAGTACACCAAGTTTCTGTGTAGCTGTTTTGGCAATTGCGGCAACGTGATCATGCCAAGACATATTACCTCCCAGATTGACCCCCAGCAAATTAATAGACGGTGCCAGGGGAATTGCGTGTCCTGCCATGACTATATCCGGTTCTGCAATGTTAACCTTTTTGGAGAAGACTGCTGCCTGGGTTTTCTTAGCATTAAATTCGACTTGGTTACTGTCACCCCAAGCCAAAATTTCTTCCAGGTCCTTGTTGAGGCGCAATACTTCATGCTGCCTGCGAAGATGTGCGTCGGCAGCGGATGTTTGGGGAGTCAAGGTAAAAGATGAGACAAGTGTGCTGTCATCAGCAAGGCTATAAATTGGATTTTGGGTTTTCACTAAAAGATCGTTAATATACAGTAAAAAGAGAGTAGGCGACAATATGGACCCTTGAGGAACACCGGCATTGATGGTGAAGGTGTCTGAGAGAAACCCGTCAATCGCCACTTGCAGAGAACGGTTCTTAAGGAAGCTGGTTAACCATAAACAAAATCCATTAGGCATACCGTAGGATCGCAGTTTACTTAAAAGCCCATCGTGCCAAACACGATCAAAAGCCCTAGAGATGTCCAGTGCAACAGCCCGGGATTCTCCATGATGTTCGATGGTGTTGCTCCAAAGATGGGTGACATATATAATCTGGACTGACGAAAACCGTATTGATGGTTGCTGATAATGTTAAGCCCTTCCAGATACTTTAGTAGTTGTTGGTTAATAGCTTTCTCCATTACTTTGGAAATTACTGAAAGCAATGCGACGGGTAGGTAGTTGCTTGGCAGGGTCTTTTTACCTTTCTTTGGAATGGGCTGGACACGCGCCGACTTCCAGCAGGATGGAAATATTCCTTTTTTGTAGGATAAGTTGAAAAGTCTACAAAATACTGGTGTAAGTTCCAGAAGCTTTATTGACGTCGAGTCCTTTAAGAATCCGTTTAACAAGACGCTGACGGAACACGATTTCAGACATTTGCGATTGAACTGAGGGAATGTTGGGTGGTGGTTTTCCCTGAAAGTCTACAGTGGAATGCGAGGAAAACAGTTCAGCAAGTAGGTTTGCTTTATCCCCGGCTGTGGTTGCTATTGTGCCGTCGGAACGTGTTAGAGGTGGAATAGTTGACTTTGTAAAGTTTTGGCTGACGGCCTTAGCGACTGACCAAAAGGACCTTGATCCGTTAGGACTGGCAAGAAGTTTGTTTTTGATTCTCTCGTTATGAGCTTCTTTGCTTTGGTCTATCATTTGCTTACATTGGTTTCGGGTGGTAACAAAGATGGCGCGATTTTCAGGAGTACCTTATTTGTTGAAAATGTATTTTAAAGTTTTAAATATACAGGTTTAAATTATATCATCCGCCCTGCAGAATATAAAAATGGATATATTGCGGCTCATCATGTTAATTTCCTATTTTCCACTAAAATTACGAACGATGCCCCAATATCATCTTAAAAATCTCCACTGACTCCACGCCACTTAATTCTCGTGAAATTCGTTATTATAATACGTTTTAGAGGAAAGTAAGGCAAAATGACATAGAAGGCAAAACGACATACCGACTGTTTCTCGGCGCTTTTTGGAGGAATATATTTTCTGTGTATGGCAACACTTCGACTGTAGTATTATCTGTGCCTTAAGTTGCGGTAGAGACGTTGGAAGTGTTTTCCGTTGTTGTTATATTAATTAGTTTAAAAAATGCTTTTCAAGATCAAGGTAAGTTGAAAATTGTCATGATACATTTCTTACTAATTCTAGTAGCAAGTTGTTTCTCGGTTGTCTACAATACTTAAGTATTTTGTGCCTTTCTATTACCGTTACATACGACCAACTACTTAAACATTATAACATACAAATTGACATAATCTTGTGCATAAAACATTAAGGCAAAACGACATATGGGGTGTGTCATTTTGCCTTACATGAATATACGGAGTGTGGTGGTTTGTTAATTTTATAACTTTGTGCTTCAGAAGGTGTCTTATTACAAGAAAAAATCGAATCGATAATCCCGGTCCAGTGAAGACATGCAGAAGGCAATAGAAGCGGAGAAAAAATCGAATCGACAATCCTGGCTCAGTGAAGACATGCAGAAGGCAATAGAAGCGGTAAATGATAAAAGGATGGGATAAAAAAAAGCATCTATTACGTTCAATGTGCCTCAGGCAACATTGCGGAGACGCTCCCAGAGTAAAAATGTCGGTGCCCGTGGTGTAACAAAATGTCTCGGTCGCTTTATGAAGTCACTCAGTGTTGATCTGGAACAAAGTTTGATCAGACATATATTAGATTTAGAATCACGACTTTTTGGCCTAACGACTTATGACTTAAGAGAACTGGCATACACACTGGCCGAACGCAGTGGATGTAAGCCCCAATTTAATAAAACTAAAAAGAATTCTAATAGGCAATGGGTTTACAGCTTTATTTCTCGGAATCCAAACATATCGTTAAGAGTTCCTGAAGCGACCTCAGCTGCAAGAGATCAAGCCTTTAATAGGTCTTAGGTTCAGACTTATTTTAAAAAGTTGGAAGAAACAATCAATGCTTGCAATGTCGCCTGTGGGCTCATTAGGAATGAGCTGGGGTATCTAAGAAGACAAAACAATTCATTTGTGAAGCGTGCCAAGATAAGTGCTTCAACAAATAAATATAAAGAAATAAATAAAATGAATATGTCATTTTACCCACTATGTTAGGCAAAATGACACACTTGCTGTTTTTTTTTGGAAAATTTGTAATATTTACATACAATTTTTTTTTTGTAAGTTTATATATATGTACTTTGTTTACTTAATAAATAAAGTATTAAAAAAACCTAAAGTACCATTTTTATGAAAACTGAAGTAAATATTTATCGGTGATCTTTAGAAAGTATGTCATTTTGCCTTACTCTCCCCTATATAAAAAAATACATTTTATTGCCAACGCCAGACACAGGTACAAAACCCCCGATGTGGTGGAAATGAGATCTGTTTGTGATGACTCATTGACTACTGTTTGCTCTTAAGTGACGAGAAAAGTAGGCTATTCCAGAAAACTGTACGGCAAAATTTCATATTCATTACTGTCAGTGCTGCACAATGTCACAACTTTTATAAATAAACTTTTCCATTTTTAAAGAAAAATTCCACGAATTCACATAATACTGAAAAAATATTATTTAAGATATCGCAACCGCAAGAATATTCTAGGAATATAACACTATGCGTAAAAATTTCCCTTTGGAGACAGCGCCGAAATATCATTGTTCTGCTTACAGTAGAACCCCGATTATCCGTGCGCGCTTTATCCGGGCGGCGGATTCTCCGTATGGCATTGTAATTGTTTATCCGGGCGGCAGATTATCCGTGCGGCATTTTAAATTTCGGGGAATACCCCATTTATGTGTTTACTTATTATTTTCGCCAACTGCCGACCGACTCGTTAGTTAAACGTAAACAGGCGCAAACAAACCCGAATTACAGAGCTTTGTAGCTAAAGCTGACAGTGCAAATGCTATTTCTGACAGAAAATCTCTAAAAAGGTCTACTTTTCGAGAGCTTGATGATGTTATGACCAGGTGGGTCTTACAGAAAAGTTCCGAAGGGGTTCCAATATCAGGACCTATGTGTGCTAAGCAAGCTCAAAAGTTTCACGAGCAGTTGAAAATCAAAGGAAACTTCTCGGCATCTTCTGGTTGGCTTTACAGGTTTAGAAGAGAATTAGCTGTTCAAGGGGAGAAATTAGGTGCTGATTATGGCGCTATGGTAGAATTTTGCTATGCTTTGGAAAACCTTATTAAGGAGCACAACCTAAAACCAGAGCAAGCGTATAATGGAGACGAAACTGGACTTTATTGGAAAGCGATGTCAAAAAGGACACTTGCTGCAGGCTTAGAAACAAGTGCACCAGGTTAGCTTTACATAAATATTTTTACGTGTATACAGTGCTTTTTAAAATATTTTTTTTAGGTTTCAAAGTAAGCAAAGACCGTGTAACAGTATTATGCTGTGCTAACACATGTATTTTTTAGAATAAATTATTAAAAAAATAAAAATGAGGTCTTTGGATTATCCGTGTTTTCGATTATCCGGCGAAGGCTCGGTCCCGGCTGGCCCGGATAAACGAGGTTCTACTGTACTTTGAATCTTTATTTCTTACGAATCCGTAAATTTCTCATTAGTTGACAACATTGTTATAAAAATTAGATTCCTCTCTGGCGTCCTTATAAAGGACTGACCAATTACAGTTTATTGTATTTACTGACTTACTGAGGGTCCGCCTTCTATTTTAATACACCATAAATTATATAATTTATATTTATATGCTACAATATGTTATTAATTTCTTTATTATAACAAAATGTATCCGCTAGTTTCTAAATAAAACTCTTCTGTCCTTCTTATGTTCTGTTAGATTATATTAAGTTATGACTAGGTAAATTACTTTTAACTAGAACTTTGCATTTCGATCTTGGCTTGAGAATTAGATTCGTCAAATGTTATGTCTGGACAGTGTTGCTTTATGGTATGGAGGGATGGACACTGAAGGTGTGGATCTATAGGCGTATACTGAAGATACATGGACTGCAAGAAGAACCAATGATGAGGTCTTGAGAATAATCAATAGAGACCGCGAACTATTGGACACCATTAAACGTCGAAAAACAGCATACCTCGGCCACGTAATACGTAACGAGAGGTACCAATTCCTGCAATTGATAATTGAGGGGAAGATTGAGGGAAAGAAAGGAATTGGCAGGAAAAAGATGCCATGGCTCCGCAACGTCAGGCAGTGGACGGGACTGGGGACAATGCAAGAACTAATGAATACCATACGTAACAGGGAAGAATGGACAAATGTGATCGCAAACATCCATTAATGGATATGCAGCAGAAGAAGAGAAGAACTTTGCGGTTAAGTTCATGTTATAAAATGATCATTTTTGACATTACTTCGGTTTAAACTGGACCTTGGTTTAAATCGCCTTTATAAAATTGGGCAAAAGAACTATGATTTAAACCAAGGTCCACTTTAAATCGAGTAAATATCAAAAAAGGTCATTGTATGTAAGATTGACAGTTCAGTTCGAGTTAACAGTGATTTACCTGTTCATAACTTAACAGTCTGTTTAAAGATTGGATACAGTGACGCTTCTTGAATGGTAGTAGAGTTTTGGACTTGCATTGTCTTTATTTGTTTTGAATCACAACGTTTCAACTGGTAAGTGAATACTATATTCACCTGAAGACGACTGAAGATACTCACCAGTTGTGATTCAAAACAAATAAAGACAATGGAAGTCAAAAACTCTACTACCGTTTAATAATATAACAGGTTATGACCAGATTGATTACTCTTAAATTGAACTTTGCCTGTAAATTAAATAGGTTCAACTTATATCATCCGACATGCAGAACATAAAAATAGAAGTATTATGGCTATTCAGGTTAATTTCTTATTTTCCATTAAAACTACAAACGATGCCCCGATATTATTTTCAAAATCTCCACTGACGCCGCGCCCCTAATTCTCATAAAATTCGTTTATATAATATTTTGTATATAAAAAAAGAAATTGTATTGCCATCGCCAGACGCAGGTACAGTATGCACGCTGTGGTGGAAATGCAGTATTTGTTCGTGATGACTCATCAACTACTGTCTGCTCTTAATATTTTATTCGAATTTACACTTCATAGGCGACCTATTTCACAAACAAAATTAATGTTTATACGAACGGTCAGTTGCATAATCGAGGTTTATTTGTTAGTATCAGGAAATTAGGTTGGCAAAATAAAGCAATTTTTAGCAATGTAAACAAAAGAACTCGTAAGATTTAAGTAAGCTTATATGTCCGGGACAGTTAAAAGTATATTCCTATAAAATATGAGCAATCGATATTTTTGGAAAACGTATAAAATTTTAAACTAAAAATACACCAAAACAGTGGCATCACGATCATTTACAAAAACGTGTAATTTTTGAGCTAAGATTTTTGATGATACTGGCTCAACTCAAAAGGAACAAAATAAAAGATCAAAAATATTAGTTAAGTGGATCCAACCGCATTAGTATTTGACAAGTAAAATTGTGACTCTTTTTGACCCGAATTATAAAAAAACTAAGCAAGATACTGAATTTCTATTTTCGCCAATAGAAAGGTAATTTGCCCTTTATCCGAATTTTGCGGTTTACCTCTTCGTTCGCTACCAGGGCCATTCCCGAGGGGAGCCTACAGCTTAACGTGGGTTCTGAACCACAATCCTCAGTCATGCGACACCCCTCAAGAGCTGTGAACCTTTGGTTTCTTGCCATTGCATGACCTACCGATTGGGGAGTGTGTACCTTCTTCCGCATCCCACGAGATGTCCGATCTCATCAGGCCTGGTTACCGGCGTGAATTGGGTGGGTTGGGAGATGATACCTTTTACACTCTTCCATGCATTCTTAAACCTACTAAATTTCGGGCACACTTTTTTATTATGCGTATGCCCACTCCGGGGATCGAACCCGGATCACTACGGTCGAATGCCAGTACCTCACCTCTGAGCCACTGCCGCGGTCCAATGGAGAGGTATTATCTATGTAAGTACGCGAAATCTATTTTAATTCAAAAATAAATCGAGGAAAAAAATTTAAACCATTTAAATTCTTAGTTAATATCATTGTATTGTTAAAAATATTTAAAATTAAATTTCTCCATTATCAATAACTTTCGTACATTCCTCAATAGCAGTAAAGTCAAAATTTTTAAACATTCCTTAGTAAACATGACCAGAACTCTAATAAAGAAAAGGACCTTTGTTTGGTCCAATTTATTATAAACCAGAAAATTTCGCAACAAGCTGGTAACCTTAGAGAAGAATTTAGAAACATCGATTAAATGCAATTGCTGCCTTTTTAGATCATCACAAGAGGTAATCATTTTGACATAACTTTTAAGTACAGCTCTACTTATACTAGCTAGATGCACTGGAGCATAACCTTGATGGGCACAGTCAAGTTTACAAGACTTAACAAAGGTTTCCAGATATTTCTTATATCTAATGAGGGCTTACTAAGACAATTTGGGTTCTGGTATATGGTAGCAGCTTCCTTAAACTTTATGTTCATCCATTGAGGTTCTTTATGCAGGATTTGAGCGTATGTCCACTCGATATGATAGCCGTGTGCCGAGGCATGGTTAGTTGCACCTGATTTTTCGGTCTCTTCTTTTAGCGTGTTGTTTCTGTGTTCCACCAATGTAAGGCGACCACATTCGCAGGGGATCTGGTAGACACAGTTTTTCTGTCTTTTTGACTTGTTGGTTTTGTTTTCGTCAGGTGGCTTTTTAAAATGTCTCTTTACCTGAATACCTTATTGAGGTTGTATCGTTGTCCTAGTCTTCTAATTCTCTGAGATACTCCTTTGACATAAGGAATGTTGAGTGTTGATTGTGACTCTATTTGCTTCTTTTGTATATTTAGCCGAGTCTTACGATTTACGACAATAAAATAAAATCAATATGCTTACTCTTTCATATATTATTTGAATATTAAAACGACCGGAAAGAAGATAAATATACTTTTAAATATTAGAGAAATGTGTTCCTATTCCCTAATTTATCAGTGAGATATTATTTATCTATTTTTTTTTTAACAATTTTTTAAATTTTATTAACTAAGGATATTACACTCAAGAACAAGTCGATTTTGTAATAAAATGTACATACTATAAGCTTACAAAGACAAAACAGTGACAATAATAAATTGCGACGTTTAGATTGATTTTAATAATAGTCATAAACATAAGCTATAGCGCTGTAAAATCGATTATAGATTCACACCTTGGATAACTTAAGTACCTATCTATCTATTATAAGCAGAAAAATAACTAAAACGTTGTGCTCTCTGGCAGATTGTCTGTAATTGCCTCGAAAGTGCTTTAAGCAAAATAGTGCTTCGAGTACAGCGCTTGCAAGCACTTTTAAAATACAGTGCTCGGTAATTAGTAACCGAATTTCAAGCCACTTAAAGTGCTTGCAAGCACTTAAAATCATTCAAAATTACTTTTCAAAGTGCTTGATCACTTTTTTCGAGTGCTTTGCCTAGCTCTGCTCTCAGGATATGTAAATACACCTTTGGCCACGTAATTTGTGTTATGAAATAACAGATTAAAATTTGGCTCCCACCTCCGATTACAATTATTTTTTGAAAAAGACAAGTTTTGAAAACTTGTTAGGTTACTCGCAACGGTATAGAAACATCGGTACAATTAGGCCAGGAGTCCGCCAAAAAACTCATAAACAGTTCCGTCGCGGTGTACCATTTTAACTTGAACACAAATAAATAATCACACCACGAAATAAAAGAAAAACTTTAGCAGCGAAAGCTAAAAGTCACTGTGATTTACCTAATTTATTATTACTGGTTGAATTTGACCTCAATAATGAAAAGATTTGCGAACCTGTAATAATATTGTTATCCAATGAGAACATTATTAAGTATTGATGTTGATTGTGATTTACAACACCACCAACTGTTTCATCAGAATAGCGCTAAACCGTATTCGCTCCAGGGTGGTGCCATTTTTGAATGTACAGGCCTTATGGGACGTCAGCCATCTACTTTTTATTAAATGTCTGTGGAATGATAGTATATTATACAACAAGCATATAATGGTGGCTATTATTCACGCGGATAAAGTTTATGACACGAGCCGTAGGCGAGTTTCATAATTTTATCCAAGTGAATAAAAGTTATTATATGTGAGTAGAATACTATACTTTGTCCACGACTATCCAATAATATATGTAGCCAGAATTACTAAACATCTTTATTTATTTAGAAATATTAATAGTAATATTTGTATTTACACAATGTGCCAAGTTAATTGTAGGAATTGAATTTAATTCTACATTAACATCTTGGTTATTCGTTGTAGTAGATGTAGATGTAGATGTAGATACTGCCTCATTGCGTATATACGGCTGACCAAAAGCATTTTTCTGGATCGCGTCTGATATTTTTTTAGCTGTTTCCATTTTATTTTTCATTGAGTCATCAATATATCCTTCTGCTACCGCCGTAGATTTCCATCCACCGTGTCTTTTCAATGCAGTTATATCTCCCCCTGCGTTTACAAGAATATTTCTCCGGAGTGGGTAAATGCAGAAATGTTGCTAGTTGTCTCCCCATTTGCGTAAATTTATTAATTCCTATCCTTTGTGAGGTACATTTTGATAATTGAAAAAAAATATTAGATGTGACGAAAGATGAACGAAGGCTGATATACTTCTTGCAAATTAGGTAATAATCGTCTGATATTGTAAATTTGGGGGTAAATTCGATTTTTCTGGTAATAAACTTAAACTTGCTGCTTCCTGTATATCTGGTGGGGTATAACATATCTCATCTTAACTATCTCTAATCATTTTGTAAGTTCTTTTAATACAATTCTTAACATTCAATAGATGTAGCCGTTACTTGATGAAGATCCATTATAGAAACTAGGTTAAAAAGAATACAAAAATGTATAAATCTTCACTTATTTTTTTTATTGTACTATGACAATTGTTTCGACACACAGTGTCTTCGTCAGATAGTCAGATAGAAATCTAATGCAAATAATATTCTCTTAAAATATAATGGTAACCTACTCCAAAATAATGTACCTATTTTACAACTTAATAATAAAGACATTATAGTAATAAAGTACCGAACCCTAATTATGAAAACACACCTTTTCTTAACTAATCTGAAAAATATTTTTAAAAACTATTGTTATAATAATGTCAGAGAATACATTATTTTGGAGTAGGTTACCATTATATTTTAAGAGAATATTATTTGCATTAGATTTCTACTATCTGACGAAGACACTGTGTGTCGAAACAATTGTCATAGTACAATAAAAAAAATAAGTGAAGATTTATACATTTTTGTATTCTTTTTAACAATTCTTAACTTTAAAGTTGATAAGTTGAACTATATTTTGACGTTTCAAAATAAAATTACAAAGCGCTTCGACTTGACATTTCATGGCATGCTTGAATTTTTCATCATACACACAAAATCGTATTATGGATCTTCATTGATTAAAATTTTAAGCGAGGCTAGGCCTATAACTCCTCTTAATTATTGATAAAACATTAGCTTAAAACTAGTACATTATGTTCGTGTTGTGTGAGGGGTTTGAACCTGGGTCCCTCATTGTCGTGGTAGCCTGTATGGACCTGCCTGGTGTTGTGGTTGGTGGGAATGGCGGATTAGCGGGTTCTAACTTTGTTCTGATATGTTGAAGTAACTGTTGCTGGTGTTCGTAATGTAGTCTTGGATCGTTTCCATTTTAAGGTCTCTGTGTAATGTGGTATTACGTACAAACCATGGTGCGTTAGTTATTATTCGTAGCAATTTGTTTTGATCTGTTTGTAGTTTGCTTTTCCCCGTCATGCAGAGTGTTGACCATGATGGGGCGGCATATAGTAGTGCTGGTCTTATGCATAATTTGTAGATGGTAACTTTGTTGCGGGTGTTTAGCTTGCTATTTCTATGTATTAGTGGATAGTATGGATGCACCTTAGAGGGAAAACGACCAATTATATTTTTTTATTTCAAATCTAGTGAATTATGAGTTCATTATTCACTAGTGAATAATGGGTATTATTATCATTGAGCAAACACATATATAATGAACATATTATACAATAGTCGTGTACAAACTCATTTATTAAAATCAGCCCTATAAAAACAATATAATAAACTTTTTCATGACTTTTCTTTAGTTCATGAAGTAAATTTCCGTTTATAGAGATGATAGCCAAAGCATTTATTGCATACGTATTTTTTAGAGAAACGGCATGTAAGGGTTCTGTTTTCTGGTTTCTATTTACTAAATTGTGTCAACTCTAAATCGGGGCTGCGTGTTCTAAAGAATGGAAAGTGGGAGGTAGGGGATAGCGTGTTCTCTGTTTAATGTGTTAAACGCTACTAATAATCTCTGTCTGATGCGTTTATATCGGCACCCTAGATTCGAGATTGCCAATACGGTATGTGACAATCCGGTGGAAGATACAAGGATTGAGTTACCAATGCCGCGTGCCTCTTCTTTCACTTTGGTGCTTTACCGAGAGCGCTCAGTAATCGCGGATAAGTGAATAAGATTTTAACATGTTTTTAGTCACAGGGCGGGCGGTGGTGACTCGAATATGGTGCGAGGTCGCTGATTTTACGTGTTCGTCAAAGAGGATCGAACGCATACAACTCCATACCGAGCGCTTTACATGATAACTGGCGGATTATTGTTAGGTACGAACGAAAGTTGTAGGCAGTGTTCCCAATCCTTCTGGTTTATTGAAGGATCTACCAAATTAATTTATCGTTTCCCAATCATATTTCCTATGATGAAATAAAATTATCACATTTTCAACGGGTGGCAGGGGGAGGGGCGACCACGCAGCCTCAAGGAGGAGCCGTACACATACGTATTGTTTGTGTAATATGTATATTAGATATAAACCTACACCAAAAATTCATGAATTTTTTTTCACCGTTTTCCAATTATCGTCTTGAAACACTTTAAAAAAACTCACCCTATAACCAAATATAAGTTCGAAAACTTTAGCCATCAACAAAGTTTGCACATAGCATAAATATTTAGCTTATACTAACCATTTCTGCCAAGTATCAGTCTTTAAACCTATTACGTAGATATTTATTTAGACTAAGGATTTACAATATTGTATTTATATAGGTTCATTGAGACACTGACTGTTATTTTATTGATGTTACTTAATAATCAACTTGAAGTAAAATTACACTCTTAATATTATAAATAACATTAAAGCAAGAAGCAGCCCATCCTGTCGCTTGCCAAAAACAAGAATATTTTATTTTATCGTGTTTATTGTTTATTCAGCGGGGAACGATGTAGATCTGCCGATAAACCAAGAAAATTGGCAACACTGCCTCTATCTTTCATACAACATCTAACTATAATCCGCTCATCATCATGTAATACGCTTGGTATCCAGTTGTCTGTGGCCCCTTCTCTCTAACAAACACGTAAAATCAGCGATCTAGAGTGACCCTATTCGATTCGCCGTGTGACAGATGACCCGCTGAAATATCGTTGGTTTATCAGCAATTGTTGTGCGTCATCGGTAAAGCACCAACGTAAATTGAGAGACGCGGCGCTTAAAACATTCAAAACTTAAATTAGATGTTAAACTTTCTAAAAATCATTATAAAGAGATTTTTGTATTTTTTTAAGAATTTTTTACTCTCATATTGTAAAATTTTTATATTTTACCCGGGATATTTTTACCATGTTCTATTTTTCTGTTTTTTAGTCTTGATGAAGCATTTAAATGTTAACCCGTTAAAACCGGTTTTTTGACTTAACATGGTAAATCGGAAGTTGTAACTTTAGATAGAGAATAAAGAACTAAGTTAGGGAGGTGAAAACCATTTTTCTCTAAAATGAATCGTTCCAATGTTACATACAGCCTGTCAAAGTCTGAAAATACCATATTTTAAACGGCAATATTTTAAAAACAATTGAATTTAGACATATATGACATTTACAAAATAGGAGTAAAATTTTGTGGGGAATCAAAAAATAATACAATATGTAGGGTGTTTCATTAAAAAACCCAAGTTAGATTCCCCACGTTTTTTGGGCCACCACGTATATTTCAGCAAAATTTTAAAATGTGCACCTCAATAGTCTCTACAACTCTTGTATTTCGAATTTTTATCTCATTCTTAAGATAAAGGAGAAAATGAACTTTACTCTAACGTTGACTTACCCTGTATATTTAAATAAGTAAAATAAACATTCTCATAAATCTCATAAAATTCTCATTAACCTCGAAAACAAAAAGAAGTACAGAAGAAATTTTAACAACCTAATCTGTAAGATGTCGTCAATATTTTATTAAAACAGTCATGGAGAGAAGAACAGTTCCTTTTTTTGTTGATGAAATTAATATTCTTATATTCAGCGTAGAAGAATATAAAGACATTATAGATAGACCAAAAACTGTCAATTCTAATCATCAGTTAACTTTAATTGGTACATGATCCACCCAATAAAGTCAACATTGAGATTGTCAATATATCTTCAACCTGTGACGTAATTCTACAAGTTAACCTTCGTTCATCGGTTATAGATCCACCATAATAAGTTTATTTTTTAGCCAAAATAAAAATCTATGTATATTTTTCATTTTTAATTTGTTTAAATAACCCAAATCAAAAGAAAATTTCGTTCAGTTAAAAAACGCATCATGCACACGCAGATTCCGTACTAAATTTTCGAATGTTGCATCGGATGCATAAAATATAAGTTCTCCTATTGTTAGTATTGTTATATTTTTATAGAATGATTCTAAAAACCAAATGTATCAGTCGACATATGCAAGTAAACTATAAGACCATTTAAATTATGATTTAAGACCGAATCGTAATAGGTTTATTGGATCTAATCTTAATTTATAGTTTCGAAGTATTCAAAACAACACCAACGATCAATTATAACAGCTTTTATTTGTCTATAATTGACCCATTTTAACCGACACAAAAGAACTTTAATAGTTAGGGTTATGCATTACTAATTTAATTTTATGCTGTTATAAAGTAGAGTCTAATACCATAGAAAAACGGGAGTTTAAATAAAAGTATAATACATATTTACAATAAAATATTCAGCAAAAGGTAAAGGACCCCTCACAAAGCTTATAAGAAATGTCTTTCGGCTAATTTTTCTGAATTTTTAGTATTTTGTAGATCTTGACATTCCGATTAAAAGTGTCCAAGACCGTAATCCAATCCTATGACTAGTTTTTGAGTTATGACCTTTTAAAGTTGGCAACTTCTTACTTTGAGATTTTATGCATTGTCTGGAGTTTTCATTTGTTTCTTAAAAACAATAAACTTTAATTTTTCCTTATTAGTAGAAAAGCAAACTTTAAGTTTTCTTTCGCTTATATAGAAATAAAATATGTACGGGATGATGAATAATTTATAGGCAGAAAAAATAATTAATAGTATTTAAAAAAAATCTAAAAAAAAAATCATCATCCAGTAGTTCATTCACCGGTGACACAAAATTTGAACCCAAACAAAAAGAAATTCCTATTAATGGGGCATAATAAACAATAACTAAATAATAAAATTCATCAGTGAGGAAATGGTGATGAGAGGGTGTATGATTTAACAAGCGAGAGGTGACGCTGACGTAGACATTGCCAAGGCCGCGGTTAATAGTGCACAGGAAGATTCCATCACGCTCATTGGAAGTGATACTGATCTATTAATTCTTCTTCTTTATTATGCTGTACCTAATGCCAAACCAATGTATCTTCGATCTGATAATCAGCCCAAAAACATCTCAAAAGTGTATCACATCAATGACTTGAAGTCTATCTTTGGCAATGAGTTATGTTAACAATAATTGTTATTTATTCATCTATTTATTCAGGATGTGAATCCACCTCTGGTATTTATGGTATTGGCAAAAAGTCAATATTCGAAAAACGTTGGAAATGTAATATCCTTTATAACTGTGCGAATGCATTTACTTCACCAGGTATTAAGAACCCTGCTGAATTAATAAGTCTTGGAATGGAAGTCATGCTTGTTATTTTCAGTGGCAACAGTACAAGTTCTTTGGCAGCCTTGCGGTACCAGACCCTTACTAAGAAAGTGGTAATAGCAAAATCGTTTCTTTATCCAGAACGTCTTTCTCCAACTGAGTATTCTTCTTCTAAGAGTGTACTACCAGACCATGACATGGATGAATATGGCTAGCGAGATGAATCCTGTGATCTGGTATTAGACACTTGACGGCGCTGAATTTGTATGTACCTGTAATGTGTGATAAAAATAATGTTTATCTACTTTCATTTAGTAATATGAATTTTACAGTTCTGTAAATCGTTTTGTAAGGGCATCTATTACAGCACTAGTGCTGTAATAGATGCCTTTACAGCACTAGTACTGTAATGAAAAAAAAAGGTTTTATTAAAATTTTGATGTTAAATAAAACCACACTCTTTAGAAGAATGATGTATTATTAACAATTATAAAATTAATTCTATACAAATCATTGTGTTCAATATGATCCAACATTAACTTAGCTAGTTCTTCGCGCCGACAAGCCCCAAAAATGCCGATTATCATAACAACCTTCATAAGTAAATATGTTTCATCATCTGCAGTACTAAGAAACTTACATACGTCTTCCTTTGTGAAAACTTTAAACTTTTTGGCCTTGTAACCCTCTGAACTTCTTTTCAAAAATGCGATTAGTTGAGAAAATCTGCTTATATCTTGATTTTTCTTGACTGAAATCATAGTTCTCAACATTGAGTAGTGAGTCCATAGTGTATATGGTTTCTGCGAGCGTTGCTTTACGGAAAAATAACCCAAAAGGATTTTCTCAGACACCTCCTGTATTTTGTTAGCTTTGCACCAATCTTCAAACTTCTGATGCTCCAACTCATACCGCGCCTTGGATTTTGTCGGAACTGAACTTGAGATCGCTTCGTTTGCCGCTGCTTCTATATCAGAGGGTAAACTTCCATCAGAATCGCTCATTTTAAAAAACGCTTTTTATATTTTTGAATTTGTTTGACAAAGTTTCGACAGTAACCATGCGAAACAGTAACTATGCGAAAGGTAACATAAAAAACTTGATTAGTAAAGTTAATAGCGGGTGAATTTTTACAGCTGCATTTTTATTTTTAAAAATTCCTTTTTTATTCATAGGTGAAAGTAGATACAATTTTGTACAATATTCTTGTTGTGAATTCATATTATTACACTCGATGTTTTATTAAACTCGGCTGACGCCTCGTTTGACAACTTTAACATCTCGTGTTGTAATATGAATCTTTACAAAACTTATATCGTAAATAACTATTACAATCGTCTAGATTATAAACTAAATAATTAATATAAATTATAAATAGTAAAGGACCAAGTATACTGCCTTGGGGTACACCAACATGTATACCTTTTTTTTTATTTGATTCATACTCACTACATAGTAAGCGTTAAATTCTTAGAAAGTCATGTTTTTCAGCTATCTTACTTTCAGAAATAATTGACCGTTTCCATACATAAAAGCGACCCAAAAAGATTACTAAACTTGCTAGTTCTTATACTATGCTTCTCTGCGCAAACCACTTTTTTTTTAGTTAATTGTATTACGAGTAAATCAATAATTATAATTCACGCTTGCGCTGATATTAAAGATCTTACTGATATTCTGATCTCAAATATTTAAAATACTAATATTTTATACTTCTTAAAACGTTCTCGAAATTGATACACTTATATATCTTATTTTTAATACTTTATACATTTTATGACTTGCATACAACGATACAACGACTCGATAACTCCAGTTAAAGGTTTTTTATGGTACAAAGTGACACTTGCGCTAAATGTATTATTGGTATTTTAAGTGACTTTTAAATGGAGTGTTTAAACGAATTTTACTGTTAATAAATCGTATACTGTTTCCTTATTTTATATTAAGATACTAAGATTCTACGTGAATGCGTCTATGCAATTTATTAGACAATCACCATAATGTGTTTATCATCATATAGTGGTTATTTAAATACCGGAATAAATGTTTTATACTAACATACAGGGTAAGATCGAAGAAAGTAGACTTTGTATTCATTGTAAATAATAATAAATGTATTTATATTTCATGTTATAAGAAAAAAAATACAAATATAATGTCAAATAGACGGCGAGATCTAGCATAGCTACTCTATCTAACCGCCTTCTAAAATATTTTAAAAGATAGTAACATAAATGGTGTATATATATTCTAAATATAATATAAAATTAATTTATTAGATAGATGCACGTGCACGATAATAATAAAAAACAGCGAAGCTCTTTTATTTATAGTAAACTTTTTGCCAGCCGTCCTAAAGCCCGTAGCAGAGTTAAGGGATTTTACACCAGCAGGTAGAGCGTTTTACACTTTGACCGCGTTATAACTTAAAGGGGAACCCAATCAACTAAAAGATCCCTGAAATTAAGGAGTTCGATGGTGGTGGATAATAAATCTTTGACAGTTTCCCGTTTCTCGTAAAGATATTCTGGTGATCCACCCTTAATTATTTTATGAGTAAGCATAGATAAGTGCAGAAAAAAACGTTCAACCATTCTCAGCCATCCAGAAGCTTGCAGTAACAGTGTGACATGATCATATTTTTTAGCATTAAAACAAAATTAAAGACAAGAAATCTGAAGTTTTTCGAGTCTACTTTTTCTCTCTGGGTAAGAGCTGGTCAAAAAAGAACTTCGGCGTATGAAACCAACGGTAATATTAGGGAGTCGCTGAGTCTTAGCTTGGCATCAGTTGTTAAAATGTCTTTGTGCATATATAAACGTTTTAACTTGTAGTATGCTTTCTGTATTATATTAAGAAGCTGCTTATCCAAAAAAACATCCAAATTTTTCTCGCAATCTGAAAGAACTAAAATCGTACCTTCAATTTTTAATGTAAAAATTATTTAAGTAACTGAGCCAAAGACAAGACAACTTAGATTTTGTCCCATTCAAAACCAATTTATGTAATTTGGATATCTCCGAAATCTCTGCTAAGTCAGCTCTCCGAAATCTCTGCTAAGTCAGCGTTAATAGCATCCATGGAAACGATAAATAAATTTTCTTATCATCGGTATATTGATAAGATGAACAAACCCTTAAAAAATTGTGGAAATCACAGGTGTATAAAGAAAACAAAAGTGGTCGCAGAATACTCCCCTGTGGAACTCTCCTCTCAATATTCACATAGGTATTCTGAAACGTCCGACCCAACACACACTGTCTGTCTTCTAACAATAGATCAAGCGCTGCGTCATGTAGTCCGAGATATTTAAGTTTAAAACAAAGAACTGAATGGTCAAGTGTATCAAACGCTTTGCTGTAGTCTAACAGCACTAACGTCGTCATGTTGCCTTTATTAAGACTTTTAAAAATTTGATCACATACATACATGCAATAATGCAATTGATGTGCGGTGCTGCGCTCGAAACCCCGACTGCGTAATAGGCAGTATTTGGTTAACTACCATGTAGTCCTTTAATTGGTCTCACTCATAATGCTTTTATTTATTAAAATCGTAGCAGAACGATTTCAGTATTCGCACTATTCGCCATCCTCAGTGAAAGTTGCACAATGAGAATTTACTAACCGTTAAAATATATAGAATAAAAAACTTAGCGGCATCGGCAAGCGTACAGAGTAGTGTGTCTATCTGTTTCATTAAAGTACACAGGGTCGCCAAAGGTAATGGGTTCCCTGGGGCATAGGTAGACAATGACAGGCTGTGTCGTCCTTGTTAGGACTCATCAGAAAGCCACAATCTGTAAACAATTCCCAATACAGCGAAAATATGTTTTCAAAAATAAATATATGATGAAAACCTACTATCGTTATTTGTTGGAATTTACTCAATGCAAAAGATAGCCATCAGACATGAAACCGTAGAAGTAACTATAAACAAACCAGGCACGGTAGGCCATACGCCAGTGCAGGAAACATTTTTGCGCTTTTCTACACATCTCTACGGCACTAATCCGTAGAACTGCCGGCTGATGGGGATACTAAGTTTTCATCATATTCGTAAAAAATATCTTGAAAGTATATTTTCGCTGTATTGGGAATTGCTTACAGGTTATGGCTTTCTGATGAAAAAAGATCATTGTCTACCTGTGCCCCAGGGAACCAATTACCTTTGGCATTCCTGTGTACTTTAATGCAAAAGGTAGACACACTACTCTGTCCGCTTGCCGCTAAGTTTTTATTTCTATATTATTAAGTATAATTATGCAAGATTAATCAGAAAAAATCGATTTTATTATAACTTATTACAATCGCCCATCCATGTCCAAAACTTTTTTATTGGTATGATAATTCTTGTTTCGTTAAACTTTCTTACGGTACTCTTATTAAAAAAATGAGAGATGTATATGCACATTGATTAAAATTCCACAGAATCATGCATCACTACTAAAAAAATCAATTTGATCGGCGGGTTATAGGGAATACTAATGATGCGTAAATAGATACGTTTTTTAAACTATAAGTTGCGATAATTTATCAAGATAAAAAGATCATGTAACACTGGTTAAAATGTTAATATTAGCGATCCATCGACGCATGTCCTTACATAATCTTTGATCAGTCATTTAACTTTTTTTTTCAATATATTATGCTAATTTATTATTAAAAAACACAACATTGTTAACAAGCATTTTGTGTACAGTGAAACCTCTCTTAAGCGGACACCTACGGGACTGTCTAAATGTGGCCGCCTAATAGAGGTGACCGCCCATGGGAAATTTGGTATTAGGTAATATATAAATTCAAAATTATTACTGCATAGATATATGTACAAATAAACATTTACAGATTGATTAATATTTTATAAATTTTTATATTAGAGTTATTAAACATAACAAAAATACACTAGTTTTAGTTAAAATGTAGACTCAGACTCAAAACGCGACGTTTTTCTGCCATTGTTTACGATTTTAACCTTACAACTCACAAAACGGCGCGGCGGACTGCTTTCGGGGAATCACACTATTTTCATTCGGCGAAGTCCTTTCGCGCTTCCACGTATACGAGATTGGTTGCCGGTCTGTCTTCAGACAGTTTTTGCACCGTACTTATTCGTTTCCCAAATATTTTTAAAAAATTTGTTGTCCGTTTAAAGGAGAGTTCTCGCACTCTTTGTATGAAAACAGCCTGTCCGCGTTCGCCCAAAGGAGAGTCCACCCAAGAGAGGTTGATTTTCATGGACTTTCATATACCTAGTTCCGGATTATGAAAAAATATCCACTTAATAGAAATGTCCGCTTATCAGAGGTGTCCGTTAAGAGAGGTTTCACTGTAATTCGACCAGAAAGTATAAATCTAGGGACTTTACAAAGTTTATAATGAAAATATATACTTTTCGGACGTGTCACAGGCAGTATATTCAGAAAGAAGTAAAAAAAAATATTCATTTTAACGAAATTTGGGCGTGATCCCTAAAATTTTTCGTCTCCGGCACTTTTCTTTTTTACCACCCCACAACAATCCTTTCTAGATCCACCTCTACTACTCCCCCCCCCCCCCCTGGTCAACGCCAAGCTACGACCGTGCGCCCTCTTCTAAGAGAAATTCTAAAGCCGCCCAGTGGCGGCTCGTCAGGTGAAGTGGCTCTTTACCAAAAAAAAAACAGGAGGAAAGTTTATTGACAATATTAAATATTAACGTACCAATACAGCTACCATTTTAGCCCTTAAAAAATAATTATGTTCGAATTAATAATATTAATTTAATCCAAATGTTGCTATGCATAGTAGGGCCACGGTAAACTCCGATGGGCAATAATTATAAACACTCGTGCATTTTGGTGCGCCCCAGCGACCGTGTCTGTTAGCTCAAAGTAAGTGAAGACTCCAACGCCCAACATGGCTTTGATATTCACCGTTTCTATGGTTACGTGACGTCAGTCACGCAAACAGCATGTAACGATTTGCATTATGATAAAGGGCAATTTAAAAATAGATCAGTCGTATGCACCATTGTTTTAGCACTTGTTCGCCTAATCTTAAGGTATTTATTTTGAGGCTTCGCGAAACTTATGGTTATAGATATCGTTTCTACATAATTTACTGTGGGATTAAAAAGTTTTTTTTTTCAGTTAATTCAGTAGTGTACGTACCTACTTAGTTGTGTCTTTTAAAAATTAACCCAATTAATGACATAGTTTGTAATTTGTTGGAAACTCCATTCAGTCGTTGGACAGATGAGGATAAGAGAGATGTTTTGTTACACCGATTTTTAGTCAATGTTTGTTTAAGTACCGGCACTATACCTAGCTCTTCGCCATTTTTTAAGACCGCGAGCCGCCACTGAAGCCGCTCCTAGGGAGTTGAGTATTGTGAGAACCATTTGTGTATAACAATTTTAAAAAACCTAGCGACTTCTAGATTAGGATGTGGTTTTTAATCAAACCAACCTGGTAAAATTATTGTAACCAATTCACTTATCAAATTGGAATTGTCCTCGACATACCGTCAAAATTGTGATAAATTTTGCGTCATACATTTCCGTACTAATTGATAAAACATAACAGTTAATTTAGATGGCACAAATAATAAAAAAGTCTGTCTGACAACCTAAATATTCAAGTACAACCTACAGGGTTGACTCATAACAATAATCTGAGATAATAATGGAAGATTGGCATATTTTAAATTCATCAGCCACAGCAACGATTATTTTATATATATATTTGCTTAAGCAACTTAGAAAATCTTTTGATAAAAATATTTTGATATTGGTTTATTTTGCAAACATACATTCTTTATTGTTCTATGGTACATCATTCATCACAGTCTGATCGAGCTTTCAAATTGCAAAAACGCGCTGTCAGATCAGTCGAGGGAGGAGGTCCCCTTAGTTCGTGCAGACCCATCTTTAAAAAATTTAAAATTATGCCCTTACCCTGCATTTATATATACCAAACTCTTCTTGATATTCATAGCCACCCAGATAAACATATTAAGCTATCGCACAATCATACATACAATACAAGATCACACCAAACTTTATTGATTCCTAGGCATCGACTAGCAAGTACAGAACGTAATACATTAAATATATCGCTTTATAAAAACCGAAGGATAATTCTAAAATCGTATAAATATCAGAAATAGTCGTTTTATAATGTGTTGAATTGACAGCAAAGTTCGAGTTTAAAGTGATTTAATAAAATTTAATATAATATAACATAACATAAAATAAACAACAAACAAGTTATGACCAGGTTGATCACTATTAACTTGAACTTGGTGTCAATCCCACATTACAAATCGACCATTTCTGATATTTATACGATTTTAGAATTATCATTAAGTTTAAACTTACCTACATTTATTCTTAGGTTTAAGGACTTTATAAAAATGGGCCTTAGTGACAGTTTGTAGTACTATATGAGAAACCCTATATTCTAGTTGGCAAGATAAAGAAAAAATGATAATACCGGACTTAATTGTGCTAGACCTTACTGCTAAACAGGATATAAAAAGTCCAGTAAGTTCTCTACAATAATCATATATATCTCTAAATTATATATACCCTGTATCTCTAGAGCAAGTAACAATCCGAAAAAACTATGACTTAATCGGCTTAGTTTGATGTCTAGTATCTAGTATAAGTTTTTTTTTTTGATAATTAAAATAATAATTTAATTATGTAATATGTTTTTTCATGCTTTGGGATGTTTAAATGGAATTATCTCGAAAACCGTTAAAGATATTAAGATCAATCAAGTACACTTTTTGACTCAGAAAATGCCTTTCTTTAAGAAACTTTAATTGAAAAACCCCTTATATCACAGGTAAGAAAAAAAATTATAGATTTATGAGGTCCAGTGTATGCAACTAGCGCCCTCTAGTTTGAAACTTAAAAATTTCTACAAATTCTTATTTCTTGTGTCTGTTTGAAGGTTGGAGACAATGATGTTTCTTGAACGATAGAAGAGTTTTGGACTTGCACTGTATATACCAGTATTCACCTGAAGACGACTGGAGATACTTACCAGTTGAAACGTTGTGATGAAAAACAAATAAAGACAATGCAAGTCCAAAACTCTTCTATCGTTCATATTTCTTGCTCCTAAAAACATAACATTGCCAACTTTCAATTCGATTCATTAAACCGTTTTAAAATAATGGCATTTTTTCGAGAATAAACTTTTACTTTCAACACCCTGTATCTCTAGAACGAGTAACAATCCGAAAAAACTTATATGACTTAATCGGCTTAGTTTGATGTCTAGTATCTCCAGTTACTCTACGGCCCATAAGTTACCGGACACCCTGCATATTATAGATAAACGCTTTAAAAAATAAAACAAAATAGATTCTTAATATCAAGCGCCTCAATATTTTTTGTATCTAACCTTGTTTCCTGTTTGCGCCTTTCAGGAAATTTATTGTTAGAATTTTCAGATTCGAGATACTTATTTTAATCTAGAAATAACTATTAGAAACTGCCTAAATATAGATTGATATAAGTAACTTAAATAAAAATCTTTAGGGCTACAAGAGCTCTTGGTTCTGTATTATAAATTATAATAATGCACCTTTGAATGTCAAATTTTAAGGGACAAAGGAATAGTGTAAAAATCAACAACATATTTTTAGAGACTCCGATTTCGGTCTCAGTTATGCCATATTGGATATCGGCGCACAAAAAAATCAAAAGGCTGTTTGTTGGAATCATGCCAATTGAACATGTTTTAAATTGTTACTCTCTAACCATCTTTAAAGTCAACAACAACTCATAAAGTCAAACTTTAGTTGATCTGTTTATACACTTTGTAAAATTTAATCGAATATCATAACATATTCGGTTCCCAAATAAAGAAAAGAAATATGTAAAATCTAATAGCGAGTAAAATTATCATAGCACAGTCATATTACAGGGTGCTACAAATCGGTCGACAGGCCTTAATACAATTTTGAAAGCTTGGATATAAATTTGAATTTAGTAATCAGCTATGAGTCGTTTTGTACCGATTTGCAAAAAAATGGAAGATGAATTTTTATTTTGTGTTTGCCTGTGTAACTTTAATCAGATCAGTCGTTTTTAATGGTTTGTTTCTTAAACGGCAGTAGAGTTTTGGACTTGCATTGTCTTTATTTGTTTAGAATCACTACGTTTCAACTGGCAAGCATCTCCAGTCGTCTTCAGGTGAATACTAAATAAGTACGGTAACTACAGCTCTATATAGGCAGGTGCGGTGACGCATCACTAGTGGGCGGAGTCATGCGTGTTGCTAGGTGATGACGCTAACTGGATTAGTCATGTTCGATGAGTAATGCTCGATGAGTCATGCTCGATGAATCATGCGTTTAACTCTTGGGTGGTCTTATTCTAAGATTACATTTACTTAACAAGGGTTTACAGAAGTTTCTCATATCTAATGAAGGCTTACTAAAGCAACCTAGATTTTGTTGTATGGTCGCAGCTTCCTTAAACTTCCTCTCCCTCCAGTGCGGTTCTTTTTGCAGGATTTCTGCTTTTGTCCACATGATATAACAGCCGTGCGTCCAGGCGTGGTCAGCTGCACCTGATTTTTCGGTCTCTCCTTTTTGGGTGTTGTTCCTATGTTCTTTAATCCTTATTTCTAGTGGTCTTAGTGTCTCACCAATGTAAGATTGGCCGCATTCGCAGGGGATCTGGTAGACACAATTTTTCTTGTCTTTCTGGCTTGCTGATTTAGTCTTCGTTAGGTGGCTTCTTAAAGTGTCTCTCGAGCTGAATACTGTGTTGATGTTGTATCGTTGTCCTAGTCTTCTTATTTTCTCGGATACTCCTGACAATGCAAGTCCAAAACTTTACTGCCGTTCAAGAAACGTCATTGTCTCCAACCTTTAAACAGGTTTGTCTCTTGTTGCTTAGAGTTCCTATTGACATCATAAACTAACAAAGTGCAATGATAAACATGCCGAGTTTCTCACGATATGTACATTGTACATGTCTGCCCAGATTTAGTTAACATATGGGAATCTTTTGTATTTTGAATTTTTGCGCAAAATGTATTCCCCATAATAAGTTTCGCTTGGCCTAAAAATAATAATACTACCAAGAAAGTTAAGTTATATTATCCAGGGTTCATAAAAGAGATATATTATATCTTAAATTGCAGATTTTTTAAAATCCTATATCCTTGTTAATCTAGTGGATAACAGAAATCCAAAGTGGAGTTTACACTTCAAAAATTAATTGTTAATCTAAAAGGTTAATTGACCCAAGAAACAGAATTAGACAAACTTATTATAAGTCAGAAGTATAAAAAATTCCTTTGGAAGTTAATTAACTAAATGCATAGAAAATGATAGTTCTGCCAGAAGCCTAATAATATTTTTGATATTTTTTATTGTCTGTATAACTTTATAACTGTTTTTATAAACTTTTGATTAGAATTGTTTTCTTGGGCATCAATTTTGTAAGTTTTATTACACATTGTATAATAATAAGATTAGTTTTATCCGAACTGAAGATTTTTTAAGAATATTCTCTTTCCAGGCATGCTTTTGAGGTATTTTAAGTTTTTGTACAATGTAACTTAAATTTATTAACGGTAATATATAAAATATAAAGTTAAATTGTGTAATTATTTATATTACTAGTACTGTATGAGCTTCATTACAGTAACGAGTGGAGAGTTCTGTAATGAACCTTACCATACGTGTAATATACAATATTTTATCTAGGACCCAGACTAGGTGCTGTAATCAGCATCAGGTATTAATTTTATTTTTAATATTAACTAAATAAGGATTTCTTAAATATTTAAATTGTTAAAAATTGCTGTTACAAAAAAATTAGTTACGTAAAGAATTTATTACATAACTAAAGAGCTCATTACATTACTAGTATGATACTACAACTTATTACGTAACTCAAACATGCTAAATGGGTCATGTAATAAGGTCATTATAGTGTGGTTGTTATATACAAATATTTATGTGTAAATTATCATAATTATTTTTTTTCAGTGTAGTTGTGTAGAAGCTACAACAAGTTTTAAAAAGCAGCAGCAGACGCTCCTGCAAGAAACTATTTTAAGTGCCATAAATACCGTCAATGCAGTTACGCAAGGTGTATTAACTCTGGCAAAACATTTTATAAATCTTATGCCAATAGAATGAAATTCATTCATCTATTCTTCGAGATTAATCTGACGCAAGGAGATCAAACCCCAAATTCAACTACAGAAATGAATATACTGAAAGAGGTGGTAAGAGAACTTCAAGAGAAGAATAAACTCTGAGAGCAGTGGCGGCTCGCATTTTAAAAAAATGGTGAAGAGCTAGACAATCTAGACATCGTGCGGGTACTTAAACAAACATTGATTAATTTTACACTACTGAATTAACTGAAAAATAAAAACAAAACTTTTTAATCATACAGTAAATAACGTAAAAACGATATCTATAACCGTAACTTTCGCAAATCCTCAAAATAAATACCTTAAGGTTAGGCGAACTAATGCTAAAACAATGGTGCATACGACTGATCTATTTTTAAATTGCCCTTCATCTTAATGCAAATTGTTACAATCTGTCGCATGAATGACGTCACGTAACCATAGCAACGGTGAAAATCAAAGCCACTTGACTGTATGTTGGGCGTTGGGTCTTCACTTGCTGCTTTGAGGTCACGGACACGATCAGCTGAAGCGTGCCAAAATACACGAGTGTTTATAATTATTGTCCATCGGAGTTAACCATGGACCTATTATGCATAGCTACATTCGGATTAAATTAATATTATTTATTTGAACATAATTATTTTTAAGGTATAAAATGATAGCTATATTGGTACATTAATATTTAATATTGTCAAAAAAATGTCCTCCTGGTTTTATTTTTTTTTTTGGTGAAGAGCCCCTTCACCTACTGCACCTAACGAGCCGCTACTGTCTTAGAGGAAAATTCAGATCCGCTAAGAGAAAAATAAAGCAGTAGTGGAGAACCTATAATTTGATAGTTATTACAATTCAGCAATATCTTGTATAAATAAAATATCACTACTACTGGTAAATATTAATTTTAGAGAAACTCACATATATTTATTATAAAGCTATTTTTACAATTATTCAAATTATAACGTAATCCAGAGCATATTTAACATCAACATTGATTTTACCGTATTTAAATCAACCATGTATAATGTATATCACTTTTATGTAATAATAATAATTAATAAAGTGGGGTTAGGAACAAAAAGCCCCATCTTCCTTCTTACAAATTATTTATTGTTTATCATGTCCCTTCTGGAGAGTAGATACGACTTCGTTAATAATTAATAAAGTGGGAAAATGTCAGTAATTTTCCGTTTAAAAAAAAAGTTACATTGTATCGTTATCGTAGTTGTTGGCTAATAGAAACAAAAGGTAGAAACTTGAAGAAGTAGTCCATACTTGAGGCATGGTGAATAATTAGAAGGAAAGAAATAAGTCTTCCTCCGCTGTTATATTAATGAAACGCCTATTTTAATATAGAAATTCTCTACATGTTTCGAATGCAGAAGAATTCATCTTCAGGAGAACGAAGCATGTAGATTTTTTTAAAATAGGCTTTTCATTAATATAACAATGGGGGAAGACTTTGGGTTCTTATCGTTTTTCTTCTAAAAGGTAGAAAGTTAATGACACATAAAACCAATTATTTTTAAAACTATGTAGAATATACAGTTAACGATAATCAGAAAATAAAATAATTTTCTAGATCTTTATAAAACTTATATTTGACAGACAATTAGAACACTCATTCTACGATGTCGTGCTCAAATTACTTCCTCGTGCGATAAGCACATCATATCCACTCAAAGTTGGAGACAATTACGTCTCTTGAACAACAGTAGAGTTTCCGACTTGCATTATCTTTGTTTGTTTTGTGAATACTTCACCTGAAGACGACTAAAGATACTTACGTACCAGTTAAAATGTTGTGATTCAAAACAATAGTATATTACATAACAAGTGATACTTTTCAAACGAGGAGATATTTAGCACGAGGCGTCAGTTGAGAGCGGAAATTCTCGAAGTTTTAGAATAACCACTTTCACACGAGTAATGTACGTATTTTTCCTACGGCCACAAAGAATTATTAAAAAAGCTTTTGATTTGTGAAAAAAATATTTCATCACTAGTGTTGAAGAAAATATATCAACACTAGTGTTGCAATTAGCATACTTAGGATTATGTTCCACTAAATATCTGGTTTCATAGTTTTTCAATAGGCTTTTCCTTTATTTGTAGTTTAACTTTTTCATTTTTTCATATTTTATATCATAGGAAGAACTAATCCTAAATCGACTTCTAGATTAACCAGAATGAATAATTTTAAATTTAATCAAGAAAAGATGCATTAAACATAAATTTAAAAAATTCACCTAACAAGGAAGATTTCAATTCAAAATAATTCAATAAATTATTTAATATTTTTTTCAAAAAAAGTCAAATACTTCTGATGGGATTTGACCTGTGACCTTGCAATCTGTAGGCTAGAGCTCTAGTCTCTATTCTATGGCTACTAATAAGCATTTGTTGTTTATTACATGACATTTTCTTAAGCGCTATGTTTTTTCTGGTATAATAGATTTTCCAGTATATTATTATCATTTTTTATAATTTCAGATGGCGTATTTTTACACTCTAATTCTGAATCACTCGACAAATACATGATAAATAAGTTAAACACTACTGATTTCTAAAATTTGTTCTTTGTAATAAATAGGGGTGGTCTGTCAAATTGGCACCATATGTTTAAATTAAATAGTGTGCCTTGTATTTCAACATTGGTGTTGAAATAGTTTTTTCAACATGCGTGTGATATACGGCGCTTTCTAGCCAAATTAATCGTGCTTTTTGTCTCATTTTCATAGGTGGTCATAGGAAAATAAAGACAATGCAAGTCCAAAACTTTACTGCCGTTCAATATCCACTCAAAAAGAAAAGAAAGCCATATTGTTGCCCGTTAAAGAAAAAAGTAATACCTGTTTCACCCTGTAAAGAAAATATATTGAAGACAGCTAGCGTAGGTGCCCTCTGTAGGAAGTACGCATTGATATTAGCCACCCACAAGGCAAGTTTGGATCGCATATCGTTTATACTTGAATCAAATCGCTTCGATCTTTGTGTTTTACTTTTTAATGGACGCCGAGCACCTAATAATAGGTTTATGAATGAAATCGAAACCGGCTTCTATAATGCTTTATTCCCAGTTAACTATGTATTACATTTTTTAGATACAAATTTAGTTGTGTTATTGTGGCTAGAAATTAAATTTAAGCTTGGATGACGCTGATGTTTTTCTTAAACATTTTTAAGTCAAATAAGGAAAAAGTTCTAAGGCGTGTACCTACATTTGTTTTCTTTCGTTCAATGACTCAATAATCTAACACTGATAAGTTAAAACCCGTTTATAATGCTCCGACAAATTCTATGGATTCAAAATTCAGGCTTGACCAGAGGCGTATTTAGCTACTTGACGGGGGGGGGGGGGGCTGCCGGGCTACAGAGTCAAGTAGTTCGTGGCCTAAAAGTCTAATTGCAACCTAATTTTTCTTCTGACGCTGGACTCTTGTAGGAAATGTTTAGGGTTTAAACGTTTCCGTCTAAAAGTCCTATTTTATATGGAGATTAAGGTTTCGGACGCACATCGTTTTAGTTATTGATTTATGATGCAATTTTATAGGAAAACGAGTAAAAAGAGTAATATTTTATAGTATTTTCTATTATATACTTTCGTTTTCCCTTTGTTAGAGCTATTTTAAATCAACAAAAATATAACCCAATGCAGTAAAATATTTTTGCAACAAAAAGAAAAAACAATTAGGTAGGTAGATATTTATTTAAAAAAAAATATTCATATTTTTCACAAATATAAAAAATGTTTTCTTTTAATAAAGAGCCAGGTAGGAAAATCAATAAAATAAAAGTAAAAAAAAAAATTTGAAAAACAAATTTTAATAATTTTGATGAAATTTCTTAATAGTTAGGTGAATTCTAAACGAACTTTGGACGTGCCCCGGAAAATTTTTTTCGCCTGCGGCGCTTTTCCGCCTTCTTTACTAGGTACAATATAATGTAATACATGTAGTCCCGACTGTCCCTTTCTCCAGAAAAAAAGTCCTATTTACGCCCATTCAGCCCCCCCCCCCCTGAGCATATTTTCTGGCTACGCCACTGGGCTTAAAGATTGACAATAAAACTCACAACAATATCCGATACAGACGAACCAATATACATGACGTTCTATTACAGACTCTTAATTTATTTTGAATAACTAACATCAAACAATACAAGATACAAGTTACATACTTACTGTTGTATACAGGGTCCTGCGCCTCACCTCCCGTCTTCTCTAGCTCGCTTATTAATTAAGTTATGATTTTAATATTTTGCAGACTTTACCTGTATCCTAGGGCGCATTTCAGGAAAATATTTTTGTTTATACAGGGTGTTCCAAAAAAGTGTGACGTCATAAGGATATGTTTTTTTAGATTACATGCCATATATTTTCTTACTTATTTAGATGCATCTTATAGTTGCCTACATACCCCTAAAATTTTAATGAAATCGGTTCAGTATTATAGGCGAAATAAAATAAAAACTAAAAAAAATCAGTTTTGCACCACTGGTCATAAAAATTAATAAAAAATAAAAATAATGCCTCGTTATTAAAATTCTACAAAGGTACTTAATAAATAAGATCCTAAAATCTTGTTAACCAAGTTTGATTAATACGAATTGTACAGGGTGTCCAAAATTTAGTGTCAAACTTTGCAAACTTTAAAGCAATTCATTTTTCTTATTTCAAATTGGAACCCCTCTATATTATTATGTCATTCGATGCAGAATTAAAATTCAAACATTTTTTCTAATTACAACCCTATCGCAATTTCTAACGCAAACTTATTTACAGAAAACTCGTTTTATCAATCTTTCTACCAGTCATTATTATATAATAAATATCAAAGGTGGCTTTGAAAAACAATTTATTGATATTAAAGTTTATTGAAGTGACAAAAGCCCATTTTGACTTTAGTTATTTTATAGTTTCAAATATTGTTAGATTATTATTAATCATTTAAGCTATATTATTTTTTGTGATGAAATACAACCAAGAAGAGCTCGTAGATATGATTTTCATATTAGGAGCATACTAAAAGAATTTTTATTTATCCTTTTAGTAAACTTTAATATCAATAAATTGTTTTTCAAAGCCACCTCTGATATTTATTATATAATAATGACTGGTGGAATAGTTGATAAAATGAGTTTTCTGCAAATAAGTCTTAATGCGTTAGAAATTGCGATAGGGTTGTAATTAGAACAAATGTTTGAATTTTAATTCTGCATCGAATGATATAATAATATAGAGGGGTTCCAATTTGAAATAAGAAAAATAAATTGCTTTAAAGTTTGCAAAGTATGACACTAAACTTTGGACACCCTGTGCAATTCGTATTAATCAAACTTGGTTAACGAAACTGTACCTTATTTATTAAGTACGTTTGTATAATTTTATTAACGAGACATTATTTTTAATTTTTATTAATTTTTAAAACAGGTGTGCAAAACTGATTTTTTTTTAGTTTTATTTTTTTTCGCCTATAATACTGAACCGATTTCAATAAAATTTTATGGGTTTGGAGGAACCTACAAGATGCATCCAAATAAGTAAGAAAATATACGACATGTAATCTAAAAAAAAACATATCCTTATGACGTTACACTTTTTTGGAACACCCTGTATAAACAAAAATATTTTCCTGAAATGCACCCCAGGATACAGGTAAAGCTTGCAAAACGTCATAATCCTAACTTAATTAATAAGTGAGCTACAGAAGACGGGAGGTGAGGCGCATGACCCTGTATATCCAACAATATTAAATAAGATGCACACTCACTCGGAAATCACAAAGCGGTGGCCCCTTTCATCTATAACTCCTTTTTTACCAAAATAGTAGATACTTAATCTCCGCTAACAAATCACAACAAACACAACCTTTGAATGAGTCATAGTTATAGAATAAGTTTATTTGAGATTGAGGGTTTGAAGTGTAGGGTCGTTTGTTCAAAGCTCGTCTGTGCAAATAACTTTTTTAAATTTTTTTTAGTATTATCACAAAATTAATTCGTTAAATCGTAGAAAGAATATACTTCACAACTCAGTAAATTGTCCATATCCAATCTTATTGTACAAATTACTATGCCGAACTTAAAGTAAATTACCTATTATACGCTTGTCCCATTTGTAATATACCTAAAAGGCTAAAGAGTAAAGAGCCATCAAAACTCATCAGCAGGACTGTTATTATTGAATATTAATGTAGCTTTATAATCGATACTGCAGGGGGTAAACAAATTTATATAATGAAGCGTACGGTTATTTCTTATTTTATTTTGGTATATTCTAATGTTATTGTTATGTCATTTTTCTGTAATTAACATCTGAATATCAAATTTTGAATCTCTTTTACGCGTTTAGTATTTTTATTTTTGTTCTCATAATTTTTTATAGTGATCATCGAATTAACCATTTTTTAGCATCCAAACGGTAAAATATTACGAGTAGCAACATCTAGTCAATGACTTCGATAGCATACATGCACCTCTAACCCGACTTATAGAAATAGGCAAAATGCTAGAAGATCATTACTTGCAATTGTGACGAATGCCTTTGCAATGTTCTTCTATCATTTTACTTATTTTAATAAGTCATGTTAGAGGTGCTCTCGAAGTCTATCACTAGACTAGATGGCGTAAAGGCCTTTTTACATTGCGTGCAATTGCAAGAAAAATGGCCTGGAAGCATGCGCTTCGACGACGTTTTAATCAGCTGATGCACGTTTTCCCATTTAAAAACGGCATCAGCTGTTTAAAACGTCGACAAAGCGCATACTTTCAGGCAATTTTTTCTTGCAATTGCACCCAATGTAAAATGGCCTTTACTCGTAATACTGCCCCGTTAAGATGCTATAGAAACTATTAAACAGTAGTCCGCTTCCCTTCATAAGTCGACTTCTAGTCCTACTGATGAGCCATGATAAGGCGAATATTGTCGGATATGGACTGATACCAGTAAGGATGGATTACTCATATCATACATCACTGTGGTGCTAAAACCCTTTATAGGTGTTTAGTCTGACGATAAGAATAGGTGTAATGTAAAGATGTGTAGAACAAGGACAAGGACATTTCTAGTTTCGTAGAAGGAGTTTGTAAAAGAAAGTTGATAAAAATAATTGTTTTAATTGGTTGGGATAAAGGGTTCCATTTTGAATAGTCCATCCAGGGAAATCTCCTCTTTTAATAAATTGCTGGCATAGCAAAAAGGAACCCCTTCTTCCATCTGGTAAGGGTTGCAAAATTTTATAAAAGCTCAAAGGAACACTTACTCGGAGAGTTGTAAAAAGTATTCAAGTGCAAGGGTAACCTCTGCCCGAATAACTACTCAAAGTCTTAATCTTTCAAGCAATGAAGAGTACTGCCCCAGAACCAGTATACTTTGCTCCAATTGCATAAGTGTTCTTTACATTTAATTGCTTATTTGTATAAAATTGTATTCTTCTTATTTTTAGTCAGAGTTGTCTTTAAACTTGCTGGAATAATACCTTTCTGAAGTAAGTAAAATGAAACAGTTTCTCTCCTTATTAGAGAACTGTCTAAATTTACCATTTGTAAATTGTATTTTATTCGCATTATTATTATCTGTCATCGCTTTGCTATTTATTAAATAAATCTCTTAAAAAATCCCTAGTGTTTCAGTGATCAGAGCGCACCATAAGGGCAAATTAATAATAAAATAATTAAAACATAAATCCAAACCATCTAAGCTACGAACAACCCAGTCGCCTATCATTTTGATACGCGATAATATTATATTTTTGCTAAATTACTAATCGGGTACCCCGGGGTACCGATATTAGTGCTGGGAGAAATCGGAATATGTATTTTAATAATCGAGTACTCGGTACTCGAGTGTATATAATAATCAACTGATCACTCGAACTACCGACCGATTCTGAGTAATGGTTTTGAGTGACGATTCCAAGTGATGGTTCCAAGTGACGATTTTGAATGATGATTTCGAGTAATTATTAGAAACTATAGGAATTTATTAATTTTATTTAGTAAAATATTAAAGTAAAAATTAATGCCAACTATAAGATAAGTGGTTCATTTATCATTAATAATATAACTGTCAATAATCGAGTGACGTCGATTATTTTAATAATCAAGTACTCCAGTAAAAATTCACTCGAGTGATCTGAACATTAGTCGACATCCATATTTATTTTATTTATGACCTCTGGAATCGATTGCAAAAACATCGTCTGATAATAGTAATGATAACTCACATTTTATGTATTTCTTTGTTAGACCACCCGGTAGATAATTTATAATATTTGCACTTCAATTTGCATATTGCCAGTGGACAGTCGTTTTTATTGTAGTTATTTAGCCACGCGCATTATTACTGATTAGGTACATGACTTCTGGGAACAAATCTGCACTTGCACAGATAACACTTCCGGTAACAATAACCTCCAGGAATGACTCTTTGCTCTTTAATAATTATTATAAAACTTGAAATATTGTGGTTCAAGAGCAACATTTATATTTTTTTACAACACCATCTTCTTCTTTAAATTATTTTAAAATTGTGTTTGTGTAATAGAGACTTAAGTTACTTATTTAATGTATAGAATTTTTTTTTTAATGTGCCATAGGAAACAACCTGTAAAAACTATTATATTCTCACCATGCCAAAAATTTTCAGGTATTTTGAGGCATAGATTACGAAACAAAAATTCGAATTTGTTGACAAACGGTAGTTTTTGAAATATTTCTTCTTAAAACCCTGTTTCGTAGGGGTTAGGTTTCGGAGGCATATCTTCGAATTATGATGCGATTTTAAAGAGAGAACGATTAGAGAGAGCAATACCTTATATAACCCGGATTTTTTTTTATCCTGTTTTACCCGTTTGCAATTCACCCGTATGCAAATCACATAAAATAAGTATTTTTTTCGCTTTTTTAATGAATGAAGAAATGCATGTGATTCTTTATAATAGAAAAAATAATGATTAAAAAGTATCAGTAGATATATTTCATTGTGCTTCCGAAACTCAACCTCTATAAACAGAACCTTATAAAGAAATATTTCAAAAACAAAAACGTTTTTAACCAATAGCTCATTCCGGAAAAAATCATCAATTTTTTACCAAGCAAGGAATCAATCCAATATTGTAATATTGGCATCGATTCACAGGCCAATATTTAATTTGAAAAAAACACCGGACTCTATCTAGGTACGCAGTAGTTTTTGGAGTAGCTGATGCCGATGCCAAGGTCGGTTAAGCTCTATCACATCAAGTTCAAAGTCATTTGAAGGTCAAACTAAGGAAAAATGGTTGCAAAAATCTGAAAAATGCATACATAGGTTTTTGTAGTCTCTGAGTCTAAATAGCGGCTTACCATCAGAAGCCATTTAACGGTCATTCTGAAGTCGTTAAGGTTAATTTAAGAGAAACAGAGTAGAACCTGTCAAGAAATCATTTAAATATTATACATAGGTTTTTGTGGTCGATGAGTCCGATTCCGATGTCCCATGACCTCTTTCACCTGATGTTCAAGATCGTTTAAAGATTAAAAAAAGAACAGAAGATGAAAAAAATTGGATAAAATGTATGTTTGTTTTCTTGTTAATCTGTAATTATTATTTATGTGTCAGATTATTTTTAACCTTCAAGTGACCTTGAACCTATCAATATCAGCGATTCCAAAAGCCCTTAGGTACCTAGGTAGAGTTCGGTGTTTTGTTTTCGAACTAGATGTTGGCCTGTATTACCCAAAAAAAAGTATTAAAAGTCGATGATAACTGATGACAATGTATGAGGTCTTAAAGGTCGGTTTGTTTTTGCCTACTGGAAAAATATAATGATCAATATTTATTACTTACTTACGCTCGCCCTCTTATATATATTTCTTGTCGTTAAACCTTTGTTTGTTACCCCACACTTACCTGAAACATAAAAAAAAAAAATTGAAAATTTATTATATCTTCAATAATAGCTATGTTAAACAATCAATAAGGAATTATGGTTAAGAACCAAGTAAGTATGCCATTTTCCGAGGAATCATTGAAGTAAATTAAAGTTAGGCACAGGCAGTGCTTAGGTGCTGAGGATGACCGTTTGGGATTGTGGTCACTTTTTAATTCCCCTGAAAATAAAAGCGCTAATTGCAGCTTTAAGAATTAGATAAAAATTCAAAATACAAAACTTGTAGATTGGGGTACATATTTTAAAATTATGCTGGAGTATACCGGGCGAAGTAAAAAAACGTGGCAAATATATACATGGGTGTTTTTTAGATGGAACACCCTATATATTGTATTATTTTCTGATTCCCCACAAAATTCTAAGCTCATTTTGTAAATGTTATATGTTTAGTTTCAATGGTTTTTGAGATATTGACGGTTAATTTAAAATATGGTATTTTCAGACTTTGAAAGGCTGTGACATTGGAACGGTTCATCTTTGAGATAAATGGTTTTCACCTCTCTGTTTTAGTTTTTTATTCTCTATCCAAAGAAACCAACTTCCAATTTACCATGTTAAACCAAAAAACCGGTTTTAACGGTTTAACATGTTAAACGGAAGTTGTAACCTTTAGATAGAGAATAAAATATTAAGAAGGAAGGTGAAACCCATTTTTCTCTAAGATAAACCGTTCCAATGTTACAGCCTGTCAAAGTCTGAAAATTACATATTTTATATTAAACGTCAATATCTCAAAAACTATTGAATCTAAACATATGACATTTACAAAATGAGCGTATAGATATTTCAAACGTGATTTTCTCGGAATCCACACAAACAATTTTGTAAACACCTGTTTCATATTCAGCCGTAAATATAATTATTTCCAACGAAACGGAAATTCGGTTCCAGGAGTCAGCCAGTGCTGAGATTTTAGCATCTGAAAAATCAATTAGCGGGATTTTGTTGATTGGCAAAATGTTACCAATAACAGATTCTTTTACAATAAAAATATACTTAAAAGATCAAACCCCTTACTGTACTGAAATACTTTACTGGGAACAAATATATAGGTTCCCATATTCAAAACAATACTGTTTTCGATTTCGTAATCAATTTTACATGACATATTGAATAAAATATAATTAGTTTCAAAGAATACAGAATATAACATGTCATTGAATCAATGGACAATGTTTGATACTACGATAGTATTTTTTCTTTTTAGTCATGTCATCATAAATTAATAAATAATTGTTTTTAGAGAGAATACTATCTATAAGAAATTAAAAGCGATATGATCTTTTGCCGGCAAAATTACAGGCTTTGATTTAAAATTACCGCCAGTAACCTGTTATTGGCTACAGCCTACAGAGATGATGTAACGACGCAAAATGTCGTAATAAACCGTGAAAATTGTCGCTATTATACCTGAGGTGGTAAAGCTCGTAAATGAATGTCAGACAGAGATTGGTGATTTTGCTTAATGCTAAGAATTTTCACTTTAAGAAAGTCAAATTACAATATTTTATGAATCTATTTTTATTTACAGACCTTCTTTAGCATGAAAAGCCGACTAAATGATTGGTCTCTTTTAAAGCTGTATATAAAATTTTACTTCCTTATCACGACAGAGAATAAAAATAAATAAATATAATTTTCAAATTATTATTTTTTATAATACGTATTCAGTGCTTAAGAGCATCCGACAGACAATGTTTTCAAAATCTTCCTCCAAGGTTAGCAGCTCCAGGCGAATTTGAAGAGGTAAGTGGACAAAGGTTTTATAGTCTATTTCAGAAAGCGTAGAGTAATAAAAGCTCATTAGATATGCAAAGGGACTACAGAGTGACCCAACGAATATTTAAGTCACTTTCATAATTTGGAACTGATTTCATTGCAAAATTCTTTATTTTCAGATAGTACCACCCGGGTTTGGGTCAATTTATGAGTTTTGCCTATTGTAATACATTCACAAACACTAAAAATGGTGTGACATAGGCGTGCATTATGTATATAGATAGTATAAGGTAAACATATTTTTTATTAAACATTATAATTAAATTACAAAAAATCATAATGTTGTTCGTCATCTAAGGAACTGTCTTCTCCTCTTGACGTTATAATTAACGGGTCGACGGTCCGATCAATCAGGTGGTCAAGATCCCACATTTTCTCCTCTTCTTTAATGATATGATGCACTGCTTTTCGCCAGTTCTCTGGTGTCAGTTTCTTAATGGCTTGATCAAACATTAGCTTAACGTCTTTCATTTTGAATGTCGTGTCGTGTTGTGTCTTGGTACAAATCCTTTCACTTGAGCCCATATAAGTTATATAGGGTTTAGTCCGCAATGATATGGCGGTGTGCGCAGCACAGTTGCACTATGTTTTTCAGCTATATTTTCCACGGCATATTTCATAATAATAATGTGTAAATTTGCTAGAGCCAATAGTTCCTTCTTTATCAAATTATCTCCAAATTCAATACTTTTGGTGGTTAACCAGTCGATAATTTCTTGTTTTCTCCATGATGAAGTTGGAGTCTTCTCTGTGCGTCGTGAATGATAGCTTGCGTTATCCATAACTACTACTGAATAAGCTGGAGGATATTTTATCATTTTACCAAAATAGTCCTCAAAAACATTCGAATTCATGTTCTCGTGGTAATCTCCTGTATTGAACGACTGAAAAGTTAGCAAACCTTCTTTTAAAAATCCCTTTTCGCTTCCATGTGCGCACTGGACGGAATTCCCATTTTATTACTCTACACCTTTCTGAAATAGACTTTGTTAAACATTCATATTTTTACTTGACGAAATAGTTAGAGTGGAGTGGATATTTAGAAGTTAAGAAATAAGAACTCAAAGTCTTCCTCCACTATTATATTAATCAAAAACTTATTTTAAAATAGCAATTATCTACATGTTTCGAGTGCAGAAGCATTCATTTTCAGGAAAACAAATGAAATTAAGAAGAAGAGGGTAGAGATCATAATAACGGAGCATTAAGATCATAATATTAGATGAAATAAAGGTTCAATGAGTAGAGCAGTAAGAAAATCATCACCAAAATACACGTCACATTGTGAAAATGGACATGTATGTAAAGTTTGGGTGCTATAAGAATTTAAGTGAAGAATAAAAGGTTTAACAACCAAGTGTGAGAAAGATAATTGTTAAGAAAAATGAAGAGAGAAGAAATGTAATAATTAATTTTGAAAATATTATGGGCTCGGCATATAAAAAACCATGGAAACGAAGTGCACATAAGTGCGAGGAAGATAAATGTTAATACAATTCTTAGTATAATATTTCATATATCATTTTTGATCTACAAAATTATGTTATATGCGCAAGTTCTGTATCCCCATTTAGTCTTCAATCAGAATCACAAATCTTGTACATGTCATAAGCAATATATTGGTTATATAAGTATATTTGGACGTTACCCCCACGCAGACGAACAAATAGGCATTTTTAAATAACTGTTTAAAAATGTTCACTTTCGGAGCCTATTTTGCAAATCAAGTAGATATTATTGAAACAATCAAGGAAATTATACAATTAATTGTTATTTGCAAAAATTTTCACCCATTCACAAGTTCCTAATACCGCTTCTAAATAAAATTTATTAATATATCAAAAGTAAGAGAAAATTTTTTAAAGTACTTTGGATTCTGATGAAAATGGAAAAAAAATAGTTGAACATAATCATTTATTATATCACAAATCACAAGACCTATAAATGTAATCAATTAAACTATCCAACATATTTTGAGCATGATTTTGTTAAGTTGAATGCACATGCTCGCGGTCTCGGGATTTTACTTTAAGATTGTTGTGCATAAAATTATTTGCCAAAAAGCACAATCAAGCAAAAGATATTTGAATGGTTTCATCCATTTAAATTTATAGGTCGAGTAGTATCCGGGTAGATTATTTCATGAATAACCTAATGCCAACAACAAAGAATATTATTAATAATAAAATTTGATATTTTCTAACAAAAAACCAACAAGAAGGACAAAAATTTAACCGCGGTTAAACGGATTAGGGATTTAATCACTTTTCTAAAAAAAATTATTCAAAAAAAAAGTGGTATCTGATTGGTCTATTTCATAATAAGGGATCATTAATAATAATGTTTAATTCGTATATCTTGTCATAAAATGCATACACTATCCACCTACTTATTATCAATAAGGAAAAGATCTCAACAAAATGAATGGCTTTGCGAAACTTAATTCTAATTTGCAAAGTGATATTTTATGAAAATTAAAAAGAAAAGGTATTTTTATTTTGTGGGTGAATCGCGTACTGTATGACAGTGACGGCTCGTGGCTTGGATAATGCAGAAAACCACTAAACAGAGTGCTCAAACTTCTGAGCGCAATATGGACAATCAAAATCATTTTAAATATAAGTATCTATCTTTCTAACATTCCGCTTTTTACAGAATGACAGACAAAAAACGATATATTTATTAATAAAAATAAACATGTTTTCTTGTAGACCATGGCCAATTTGTTTTAGCAACACTGTAAACGTGGATGGAGAAGTCACAATACTGAAGTGGAGTGTGATGGAAAAGTGGAATTAATTTTTTTATAGAAATCTTTTAGGTTCGTCCGTTTTATCTGATGAGTACATAATCATCTTCATTTTCCATCATTTAAGGAAGATTTACAAGTTTTTTCCTATATTTGTGTTTTAGTTTTAAGGTCGATTGGGGTTGAGCCGCGTTCAAAATATATCAGAAAATATATGTGCAGGCACTCTTAAAAATTACTTGGTATTTGATACTAATTTTTATTTGTTCTCGTGTTTACGTTACCAAAAATAACTATTTTTAGTTAGGAAAACAAAAAAGATTTATTTCTTGGTTATATTTACCAAAAAACGATGCCATCAGAATAAAGAAAATATCTTGTTTTCATATTAGTTGGCAAAAATAAAATATTTGGTTTAGCTGAATTTTACTCTGTATATATCTTATTTAAATGTTACATCAAGGCTCCTACAAACTTGTATTATTCAATTAAGCTTGTTGTAATAACACATTATGAATTTGTAGTCCCTATCATTTTGTTAATTAATGTTATTTCTATCAAATCAACTTGCTAATTTTGCCATGGGTTATAAGCAGTTCCTTCAAACTTTCTAATGTGCAACTGCAATGATAAAAATATAAAATTTTTACTTATTTATGATTCAACTTCTTTCTTACAGTTAGAAAGTACAGAAAAAAGATTATAAACACAATGTTGTGACTACATACGTAATTGTTACTTTATGAAAATTTCAAGTTTAGTAGATTGCATCACTAACAAAAAAAAAATTCAATTTTCCATATTTACACATTAGTTGTGACAACTAATAGATATGGTTTAAAAGCGGGAGTACCATATACATTTTGTTATCCGTATATAAAATTTCGTTGTGACAACTAAAATTTGTAGGTTGGGTTGGTTAATGTTATTAATTAGTTCAACAGTTCCATAACGACAATTTTTTTTTGGTTGTACCAACTAATTTTTGGGTTGAGTCCGATTTCACGAAAATAAATAGTTGTCAGAACCAAATTTTAGTAATCCATACCATGTTATTTTTAAGAGTGTGGCAAAAAACCAACACCGGCAAGTAGAAATGTTTATTTCGTAGGTAACTATATACATTTTATATGTTTTATACATTAAATCTTGCACTAGTAAAGAAAAACTAGAGATTTTTAAAATAAGAAAGTGCATTTGTGCATAAATCTTTAGTTTGACCAGAAAATAACAATAATAGGTAAAAATACATTTTGGTTTTATATCTTCAATTTTCGTACTATTTCGTGCACTCTTTAGGAAAAGTTGCTGTATGCATAGGCTTTGGGTGTAAATGTTTTGATTCAATTAAAATAATAACAAATTTTATATAACAAATTTGCATCTTTTATATTCTTAACATAATTGTTAAATGCCAAAAAACAATTATAGTACCTATTGAAACCAAAATGATAAATAGAAGTATTTTGCGAACCAAAAAATCCCGCTAAACGATATTTCAAAGGCAAATTTCTCTAAAACTACAACAACAATTTGGTAATAATCTATTTTATATTAATCAGCAAGTCTCATTCTTTCTAACGAAGCAAAATTCAGGTTTCAGGAGTAAGATTTTAGCACCAGAAAAATCGAATAGCGGAATTTTTTTGGTTAGCAAACACTGGCTAATTTAAAATTGAATTTTAATTGTAATATAGATGTAAAATTTTCTTATCGAATACCACAGATCACACACATCACGTGCTTAATTATTTCTAGATATTTAAGCACTAGTGATAGATAGATAATATAAGTGATAGTTTCATACCTATGTTTTGGAGACAATGGAATGGCTTTATTTTGAACTCTTGCGTGGCCATGGCAAGGAAAAAATTCAGAGTTTTCTTTTGCTATTATTAAATTATGGTGTGAAATTGTATTTTAAAATATCCTGAGCTTTTTAATTACGTACAATTTAAGCACTTATGATTTTATAGGTGGGTACTTTACTTGTTTTACTTGAAAAGAGGTACGCCACTGGCGAAACTAGAGAATAAAAGTAGTTTTATAAAGTAGATTCATTTTGCCACAATAATTAATAATGTGTCAATGTAGATATCGTAGGCGAAAATAAAATAATTTTAGTAGGAATTTTACACGACTATAAAAGTTTGGTTACAGTTAAATTGTTAATAAATATTTCAAGACGATATTAAAACATAAATAAAATACAACTTGATAAGGTTTTTGACTTTTGTATTACTTTAGTAAATGAAAAATAAAAAATTAATTTTGAAGAAGTAGTCCATTCTTAAAGTGGAGTTAATTTATAGAAATAAAATAAAAAACATAAAGTCTTTCTCCACTGGTTTATTAAACAAAAAGTTAGAAGTGGGTAGATGTTCTACATGTTTCGGGTGTAGTAACACCCATCATCAGGAACAAAATATAAAGAGAAAAATTCATAGAAAGGAACAGACGTAAATGGTGAGTGATAGTGAACCTCGATGGAGCTCTCATCGAGCCATGGAAGATTAAATGTTTAAAAATGGGATAGTGATTAAAAGAAAATTGACATATTTAAGTCTTAACACTGACCATGGGCAACAGGTAACAGTGGTAAGAAGAGGCCCGTTTGGGCAAAGAGAAAAAAAAATTTTTTTTTTAAGAAATGTGAAAATGGAGACTCACAGGTCAAGAACCCTCATCACGGGAACCGTGGAGAGAAAGAAAATTTATTAATTTAGCCCTCTTTTTAAGGGAAAAATAAAATATTTTAGTTAAGAAAAGTAAAAGTTAGTTCATAGCCGAAAAATAAAAGAATAAAATTTTTTTTATTTTCCCCTAAATAAAAATTTTCTTTAAAAATTTTTTAAATTTTTATTCTTTTATTTTATTTTTCGGCTATGAACTAAGATTCTACATCAGTTCTATGCCTTTTACTTTTCTTAACTAAAATATTTTATTTTTCCCTTAAAAAGAGGGCTAAATTAATAAATTTTCTTTCTCTCCACGGTTCCCGTGATGAGGGTTCTTGACCTGTGAGTCTCCATTTTCACATTTCTTAAAAAAAAAAATTTTTTTTTTCTCTTTGCCCAAACGGGCCTCTTCTTACCACTGTTACCTGTTGCCCATGGTCAGTGTTAAGACTTAAATATGTCAATTTTCTTTTAATCACTATCCCATTTTTAAACATTTAATCTTCCATGGCTCGATGAGAGCTCCATCGAGGTTCACTATCACTCACCATTTACGTCTGTTCCTTTCTATGAATTTTTCTCTTTATATTTTGTTCCTGATGATGGGTGTTACTACACCCGAAACATGTAGAACATCTACCCACTTCTAACTTTTTGTTTAATAAACCAGTGGAGAAAGACTTTATGTTTTTTATTTTATTTCTAAAAAATTAATATTAGGGTACAGGCAAAATGCTTATTTTGAAGTTTAATTAAAATCAGAAAAAATACACTTTTTAATCAACGACATGACTCGAATCAAAAATTACGTCAAAATCTGTGGCGTGATCCAGCCAGTAATTGTACGGACTTTACCAAGTTTCATTAGTCGTTATGTCGGTCTCCATGTACGTAAGTACCATTTATGGTCGCCAATATCGGGGAACACGGGGGGTGGCCCCCTGTGGATCCTGGGCAAGCGCGTAGATATACAGCAGCATTTCGTCACTATTCAAAGGAGAATTTTAGAAATGTCGGCGACGCGTTTTTTAGAAGTCACTTTTGAAAGTAGAAAGTACCTAGGAGTTTTAGAAATGCCGGCCAGTGGCGTGTTTGGGGGGGAAGGGGGGGACAGGTATAGAAGAGACTATCATAAATGTATGTTTATTGATGAAGTCGTATAAAAACAAAAACGGCAAACACAATTTCGTCGAAATAACTACACCTGCGTCATCATCTGTGAGTCATATAGAGAACGAGTCCATCGACAAAAAAAATTAAATATATGGATAATTCTCTGGATAGATACATTTTTACACAAGCGCTGAAAAAAATATATTTTAACGTTTTTTCTGGCTTTTCGATCAGTAAAACAGAATTTCTTTTAGAATAACCCATTTTTAGGCCAGGTAGATGCCGGAAAATAAATAAACGAAATTTCGATGGTCCCTTCTATACTATGACTGCATTCAGCTTGCCTTGAATGTTGTTGCTATAAAATTCGGTCAATTCGGTGGATAAATAGTAGGTATTATAAATATTTTTAACAATAATTAACGAACCAGTAATTTTAATTGTAATATTAAATGCATTGGCAGGCATTATTTTCTTAAAATCAAAGTTGTCTGATTAGTAAATTAAAATTAAGCTAACCGGGCCACCTTTGCTTTAAAAAAACTATTTCTGCCAATGTCATTTATGCCACAGTCAAAGTTGCTGGTTAGTTAATTATTGTTTAAAAAAATGTATGCAACCCGATATTAATATAATGTGTATAAACATATGAATGTGGTTTTATTTTTAACTTGAAACCCCGAACCCTAAAAAAGCCTGGTTCGAAAATACGAGCCCATCGAAATTTTTTTCTGTCTACGCCACTGACGCCGGCGACGCGTTTTTTTAGAAGTCACATTTAATATAAGCTTATCCTGAAATTTACTCTCGCTCATTGTTGTTTTACCTAATTCCCTTTTCCTGATTTAGTTTCAAATATAAGTATAACTGAAGAAGAAATTTTCTTCGTAGGAAGTCTACCATTAAGGCGTGGTTACTGATAATAAATATTGTTTTATAATCGCAAGAGGTTAGTCCTCATAAACCTTAATACTTGTAAGGGCCATCATTTTAAAAGGATAATGTAAATTTTCCCAAGTCGTGTTTTACAAGTAACGGAATCATGCAACATCATTATAAAATGAAGTATGTGCCGAACTCTCCCATTCATATTGCATGAAGTTGCGTTAATAGGGGATGGTCGTTTATTTCTGGTCAACTGGTAATATCACACAAAACGAAAACACTATTGTATGTCGTAACTGAAGTCCTTTATTAAAAAAAGATACTTTGCAGTAATCGTCAGTATTTGAGGTTGTGATTGGCATAGTCTAAAACGACGGTTCACCAAATTTTATTTAAATCGGTATTATACAGGGCCAATTTCCAGTTTTTAAAAATGTCTTAATTATTCTTTTGGTAGTTGTTATCGGCAACAGTCTTTCGGAATATTTTAAATTAAAAAGATAATCACATACGAAGTTAAATTTTCTTCTAGTTCATAACACTGTACGAGATCCTGGACTTGCAAGGCCATTATTAGTTAAGAATCCACGACTCTTCACCACACGACATCTTATTACGGGCACTTCATCACGGCGACATCCCATCGCTACGACACTTCATCACGGCGACATCCTATCACTACGACACTTCATCACATCCCATTTCATTGCTACGCCAATTCACCACACATAATTTCATCACATCAATTCGATGTGGAAAAAACATCCAGATATTTGTGCTGTAGGGAATGCTTCTTAGAAGGAGTTCATTGCTGACATCTCGAAGTCTGTAAGAATTCTTGTTGGAGCTGCCTCTGGTATTAAATTTCTCAGAGCAATAAATAGCCTTAAATATATTTCCTGTGATTTTCCTGGTAATAATGCCAGAACTGGCCACTAGGTGCTTTCTTCCTATACGTGAATACTGTATAGCTGAAAGTATAAGTCTGGAAAAACTTTAAACTTCCCAACGGCAAACCAGCAGGTTTTTCTTTCTAAAAATTTCAGCAAATCGTTTTTCCCCAATATAATTATTCTATCATTGTCTTCCCTGCCAGAATCAAAGAGAACGAATGGTGAATACATTGGTGGTATATCAAATTTTATATCTCTGGGAACTGGAGTGGAGTTTTCACCTTTTCTACTTCTTTACAAAGTGAGAGCTAAAGTAGTTTTCTTTGGTAGACAAATCTTAACACCATCTTCTATTCTTTTAATATATTTTTGTCAAATGCTATTTGGTGGTTTTATTTAATTAATGTGATGAAATTGTGTGTGGTGAATTGGCGTAGTGATGAAATGGGATGTGATAAAGTGTCGTTGTGATAAGATGTCGCCGTGATGAAGTGTCGTTGTGATACGATGTCGCCGTGATGAAGTGTCCGTGATGAGATGTCGTGTGATAAACTGTCGAGTGATGGAGTATCGGGGAACGATTAGTTAATACTTTTGTCGACAAGTTTGGTTTTGGGAACGTCAAAATAATTTTTAAAAAGGATGTGTCAGGTTATTGAGGTACAGGAAAGCCTGATGTTTACTCTAAGGTGTATGTGTTATGTTATTTATTGGCAAAAAATGATTGGATAATTGTTTTAAACACCATAGTTTAAATTAAAACTACATATTAAGACATACATTTTAATTCTGAACAATGTATTTTAATAACATTTTACTCTAACTTCAAAATTAAAGGTACCTACTTCATTAATGAAGATTTGGTTAGAATTGACCCTTAATAATACCAATTTGAGTAAAATTTGGTAAACTCGTTTGAAACTATGTAGCCTCAGACTCCAAAATACTGATTTTAAAATAAAAATGTTTTGGTTTTTTTATTCTATTCGGTCACCTATCCTGGGACAGAAAATATTTTTAGATCTGGGCATTTTTCTTGCCAGAATAACTAGTTACAAGAAAGATATAGCATGACCGTCACTTTGTGATACATGAACTATGCGTGACCAAAATGTTGTAGCTTAATTAGTTCATTTCGCAAAAAAAACTATTTAACAGTAATATTGCATTGAATTTGTCGACACTCCCCTACTGCCGGCAACTTTTTACTTTTAAAGGGTATTCACCTCCCGATAGCAGTGTGGCTGCAGGAAGTATATGTCATTTGACCTATTTCTTATTAATATTTTTATCTTCTTAATTGAAATTCATAAGTATTTGCAAAACAATATTAAATGGATTAAGAAGACAAAAGTTTATCAGTCTGTTGATAGAATATTAAATGAATCTAAAATCTAACCAGCCACTTTTTTAATCATGGGAATGTCATTATCATTACTCAATTGGAGGGTCGATTGAAGGGTTATACTTTTTAAAAGCATATACGATTTCGGAAAAAAGGGAGAATCCCATATATAGAAACATAATCAGGGGCGTGCATACAATATAGGCAAAAAAGCATTGCCTACCCTGGGAACAATAAAACAAACATATACAATTTTTTTTGTATTTTAGGTTTTATCCGTGTAAATCCAACTTTGGCAATTTATCTCTACATTAATATAAAAAATAATTATATAGGACCGAAAAATGAATCCTATATCATTTCTACGAACGCATTATTTGCATATCGTAAACCAGAACCCTGTATAAGCAATCCGTAAGAAACTTTTAAAAGCAAGGATCTTCCTATACGTTGGCCTCTTATCTAAAAGCAAAAACAGTGCTTTTGTACAAGAAGTGGAAGCAAGCGAGAGAGCCGGTAGGAAGTATGATAGAAATAACGATAGAAGAGTTTTGGACTTGCATTGTCTTTATTTATTTTACATCACAACGTTTCAACTGATAAGTATCTTCAGTCGTAGTCGTAGTTGAAACGTTGTGATGTAAAACAAATAAAGACAATGCAAGTCCAAAATTCTTCTATCGTTCAAGAAACATCATTTTCTGCAACCTTCAAACAGACACATGATAGAAAGAGATATAACAAATGAACCCGTCGCATCAACCTTCGACGTTCGACCTTCCTTCATCTATCAGCCCGCGCCAAGAAAGCACGCATTTGATAAATGCATTGGTGCCAATACTGCCAATCTTAAGGTTTTACCGTAGTTTGGAAAATACTACGCTTTCTTAACATAAAATATGAAAGACGCCTCTATTAGTTTTATTATTAATTAGTTAAGTTTTAGGATATTTCTAAAGGGGTAACGGATAATGTATCGTAAAATAGGAAGCACTTTTGCGACAATTAAAATAATATTTAATAATCACGAAGCATATCATCATATTTCACATAATAATTGACTTCGTTTTTGGCAACATTGGTTCATGGTTCAAATAGGTGGATGATAGATTTTTAATTTATAATTAGTGTTTTCGGCCTTTTGCTAGAACTACGCGCCGTCGGATTTCGGGAAAAAATAAATATGGAGGGGTTAAATGTTATTATTCCAGCTAGCAGCGCGTCTGCAGAACAATCCTTTTCTGGATTAAAAGAATCCATGCCTATTTACGAAACACACAGGGAGAGACACGCTTTATTAACAATAATCTCTCTGGACCTTTTGCAGGATTTAACACGCAAAACCAATTTTTATGACAATGTTTCAAAAGAATTTTTACGTAAAGACCGCTGTGTTGAACTAATTTACAATTATTGCCATTTTATTCTTCTTCTGCCACAGTGTTCTTTCCACAAACTCAAAAACAAGACATTTTGTGACAAAATTTGAAATTTAGATGCGTGACTACTACGGAAGGTAAGTTTTTGTCCTTAATCTAATTTTTGCCTACCCTGGTTAAAACAGCATTGCACGCCACTGAACATAATAATATGTATTACCCATAATATGTTATGTTACCTTTACCGCTCACCTAATTAAAAGTATATCTCAGTCTAGTATGCTGGCAGAATAACTCTGATTTTAGCCTTGACCTAAAAGTAATTGCTATGAAGAATTTTCGTTTCAAATGAAAGAGAAAATTGGAGAGAATAACATAATTCAAAATCCTTTCTAAGACAACTAGATTTAGATCCGTCTTTTTTCTCAAATAATGTACCAAAATTGTAAGGGAGGCGTCATCACTGTCCAGAATTTTTTTTAAACCCGCATATTCTCCTTTTAGTCAGTTATTCATCCAAATTCAATTATAACGATATACCAGAACCAATATGTTATAGACCTTCACCGTGAAGGTGTTTGTAATAAGTGCATAGATCTGACTCCGCACTCTGCAATAAAAATACATAATTTAAGCAACCAACAATAATTTTATTGATTCTTATTGTCACTATTTTCGAGCCATCTTAAAAATTAGATTAGAGTAGTAGAGAAATAATTGTGTTTACTAGTTTTATAATGATAGAATAGTGAATACTGACACTAGTTTTATAATATTAGATTGTGCTCTTCCTACACTGTAAAGGGTTATATCTCCACTAATGCTTCTCTACTAGTTCTCCATAGATCTGTGGTTTGCAACCTTTGTGTTCAACGGAAAATTTGATTCTTGTATAGTTATGTGTATTTCTATATAAAAATCAGCAAATAGGAGAAAATTTTCTATATATCTATATATGTTGGGTCGATTAACAGTTTGGTAAGGGATGCATAGAGCTGTAGCAGTACAACAAGGCATCTATCTTTTCCACATTCAGCCTTTGGCAGAATAAGATACAAAAAGCGATATACATATATTTATTAATAAAAATAAACAATTTATTTTTCTCAACCATAGCTAGTTTGATTAGATTGTTCTGCTAAAATCCACAAAAGAATAAAGAGTTTGTCCGGGTATTTTCTAAAAATTATCTCCGAAAGTACAGCAAAATAGCTGTAGACTTTCTTTTAAACCGTTAAAAAGGGTTTTTTGTGAATTAATTAATATGAACTTTTAACGTTTGCTATGGTAAATTTTTCCAAAATAATCGTCAATTTACATACTAGCAACACTGTAAACGTGAAAAGAGAAGTGGTAATACTGTAGAAATGACAATAGTGTAGAAATGACATAACCTTAAAACCTTTATAAAAAATAGAATTAATTTCTTTCTAGAAATCTTATAATTTTGTCTGTTTTTATGTACACATGGAACATGAAGATGTTCCACCATTTAAGGAAGTTATTTCTTTATATCTGTGGCGCATATTAAAAGTTTTAAGGTCGATTGGGGTTGGATCCCCGTTCAAAATATATTAGAAAATATCGCGGTGGACAAATATTTGCATGGCAAAAAAGCAACCAAGGTTAGTAAAAAAAGTTCATTTTGTAGGTACCTATATAGTATATTTTATGCATTAAGTCTTGTAGTAATTGTCATGAAATGAGTGGAAAACTGCAGATTTTTGCAATAAGAAAGTGCTTCTGTGCCCAAATCTTTAGCTCGGTCAGAAAATAAGAATAATTCGATAGAAATATATTTTGGTATTAATTTTGGTATTATACGTTTAAATTTCGCACTATTGTGTGCACTCTTTTGGAAAAAATTGTGTATGCATAGACTGTTTGGATTTACATTAAAACAGAGCACATTTTATGTGACAGAATTGCATCTTTTTGAAGTATATTCTTAAGCTCACTTCTGTCAAGTGTACGATTCGTAAAATTTACAACATGTAAGTTTGGTTTCTTTATAATTGACCACTGTGATTGTTCAGTTTCATATTCTAACTAGGATGGATATGAAATCATATGTGTTCAGTAAACCGGAATAGCCCACTTTTCCAATTACTTAAGTGTAAAAGAAACAGCAAATTTCCATATGGAAGTAGAAATAAATAATTACACCACTACAGATACGAAAGATCGTACTGTAATTTACAGTTAGCTGCATTTTGTAGTCTTAATTTAAAATATGTATGCCAGATATTTATATCCAGTGATCTAATACGAATACTAAATTTTCCAATTCTGAAAAATCCAAGAGTTGCATGTATGCAACATCCTTTTATTTAAATAATTGGAATTCTGCCTCTGCAAACTTCAAACATGGTGGATATGGCTGGTTGATTCGGTATTTTATAATGTAAATAATAAATTCTGCGTTACATAAACTAGGTTATTTTTTAAACAAAAAGAAGATAACACTAAAGTGTGTATAATTTTTTGTTTTATCTGTTGTTAGAGGCCAAAGGAAACTATAATTATTACAACAAACTAAAAATAAAAACTGATCTAAATAAATTGTCAAGGCTTTGCCATTGATAAACTTATTATTTGGTCATTTAATTTTTGATAACAACTTTATTAATGAAGTGTAATCTTTTAGGCGAAGAAAATGTTTCTCAATTTATTACTTACTGCGTTTGATTAATGTTGTATCTATTGAAATTTGAAAGTTAAGTAAAGTACCGGACTCATATACAGGAACTAAGGATCCATTATCTTTACCGTTAGGCCCGTTTTCATGCGACATTTTTAGTGGTTGTTTTCATGTAGTTATGTCACGATTTGTGTATTAAATTAAAAATGGCGTCGAATGAAGTGATTGAGGCAGCTGCACGAGATATTAATTATAAATAAAGAAAATGCACAAAAAAAGGAAACTTGCAAAAAAAAAAATCTTGGTAGAAGATCCTCCTAGCTTTTTGAATTTCATGCGCATAGACCAGGCCATGTTTAATATTCTACTTCGGAAGGTTCAAACTAGCATTCAAAAGAAGGATACTGTTATGCGAGACGCATTACCGGATAAATTGAGGCTTCAAATAACCCTGAGGTACTTGGCTACAGGAGACTCACCAGCTTCTTTGCGTGGAACTAATGTAAAATGTCACAAAAATATCAACATGATTTTGATATCGCGACACTAATGCCACGGCTTCAAATTGTGCCGCGACAATGTGACTTTGAAATTTGCATGTTTAAAAATGTCGCGACTTTTAGTATAATGGCACTAAAGTCGCGACATTGTAGTCACATGAAAACGAACCTTAAGTAGCATAAAGATTTTTTCTAGTCCCATACATAATTTTTTTGTTGCCATTTTTGTCTACAGTAAATACATATAGTATATAGGGTACAATACACAGTTACATAAATACAGTATTTAATTAGGTTCTGCTGGTCGCTGCTGACCAGGACATGTGCCAAGGCAAGCGCACTGGCGGGGTTGGTGTTGGCCCACAAGATAGAGATTAAAAATGACTTTTATTGTTTTATAATCGACCAGTTCCGGTAGCCCTTATATTGCCATGAAAAAGTTTGTTTTAGCTTTTGCTAATAAAATTAGTTGTGACGCGATTGCTGTTTTATTAAATTTTATTGCTAGGTGTTTGCTGAAAAAACCCACATGGATATTTGTTGTTTCCTTAACACTTAAGTGATTGGGAAAGTGGGCTATTTCGGTTAATTGAACGAATATGATTTTATATCCATCCTGGTTTGGATATGAAACTGACCAATCACAGTGTCAATTACAAATAAACCAAATTTACACGTCGCGTCGTAAATTTAAGGTGTCGTTTTATGACACACACAAAAGTGAGGTAGAGAATATACCTCACAAAGAGACAAATTTATCAAATCAAATTTGTTATTTTTTTATTTAAATCAATACATTTATCCCAGAGCCTATGCATAGACTAATTTTTCCTAAAGACTACACGAAACGGTGCCAAAATTTAAATTATAAAACCAAAATATATTTTTACCGAACTATTGTCATTTTCTGACCGAAAGATTTGTGCATAAATTCACTTTCTTATTTCAAAAATCTTCAGTTTTCGACTCATTTATAGATAATTACTACAAGATTTAAATGTATAAAATGTATATACAAACGAAACATTTCTAATTGCCTCAAAACCCCAATCAACCTTAAAACTTTTATTTTGCACAACAGATATAGAAAAAAAATAACTGGTAAATTTTCCTTAAATGGTGGAAAATTAAGATAAGTATATAAAACCAGATAAAGCATACGAAATTATAAGATTTTTAGAAAAAAATTATTTCATTTTCTAAGGTTTTGTATGTGGATTAGTTACGGTTTTAAGGTTATGTGACTATGACTTTTTGTTTAAAGGCTTTATGCAACCCTACACAAGTTTTGTTTTGAGGAATACATAACCTTTATTGTCACGTAAAATGTTTAGTATATTTTTATTGAATCAATTTTAGTTTAATCACTTACATATTATTATTTACCGAACATGATCAAAGATGAAATAAAAACAAAGAACTTCCTGGTTTTGATTATCAGGTACCCTAAAGCAACTGCATTATTATCAAGAGTTCTAAAGTACACAATAATATTGTGCACGGCCACTGAGAAGATCCGATCAGTTTGAATTATGATTGCTAATAACAATCCTGTTTGGTGATTTGATCTAACAGCTGTCAGAAAGCTATTTTCTTATTTTAAAATTGATGATCCACTATTACACTTAAGGGGCCGACTTATTTTTCATATTATCCTGAGTTTAAAGTCAAATTTTTAAATTTAAAGCTAAAATTCTGAGTTTAAAGTCAGAACTCTAAGTTTAAAATCAGAATTCCGATCGTAGTGGTGCTCATAACAAGTTAAAGTTAAAATTATATGAACTTGATGTCAGAAATTCGAATTTAAAGTTAGAATTTAGGATTTAAACTCGAAATTGTAATAATCGGTCAAGCGTTTATCCAAAATATTCGATTTTTCAACTGATTGATTAACCATAGAATCGTAAGTAATCTTTGAAAAAATATTTTAAAAAGCAAATATTTTTCGATTATCGATTGTTTACAAAAAAAAATATTCCAACTTGTAAAACCTAAAAAAAATTCTATAATATTTTTTGTCAAAATTAGTCGTTGCCCGTATTATCTAAAATTAAAACATAAACTGTATAGACTTTTGAGTGTTGTTTTGGGTTTATCAATTGCCAATAATAAAAAAAGTTATTTTATTGCTCTTTTTTAATACTTTGAATCCTACTTTTAAAGATATCTATTATTTTTTTATAATTAGGATATTGCATAATCCAAATGTGGAATAAAAAAAAGGAGTTATGCTTCCAGAGAAGTAGGGGAGAAAAAATACTACCCGGTTCTGAAGATAAATATGGGAGTTAAATGGTAATTTAGGGTGATGAACTGAGAAACGTAATGTGAGAATGATATAGAAAAAGAGCAGCGACTTAGGTGGTGGAGTATATTGTTGAAAAAATGGTGTTAAATGGGGAAAATGAAAGATAAGTGTGTTGACAAGACAGATGTACTATTGTTGTATGTATAAATGAATTGTGATGTTCCCTGAAGTGACGTAGGTAGTTTTCAAAGGGTTCGAATAAAATGTTGTAGTAATTAGGTAACTAGTGTTGAAAAATAAGGGAAACATATTTTGAGAAATGTGAAGGTTCTATAGTGATTTCATTATGAAATGGTGAAATATAATTTTAAGAAATGTAGTAGAATATATAGGTAGTATGAAGATGACAGCGGCGTGCATACAATATAGGCAAAAAAGCATTGCCTACCCTGGGAACAATAAAACAAACAGATACAATTTCTTTTGTATTTTAGTTTTTATCAGTGTAAATCCAACTTTGGCAATTTATCTCTGCATTAATATAATAAATAATTATATAGGACCAAAAAATGAATCCTATATCATTTCTACGAACGCATTCTTTGCTTATTGTATCGTAAACTAGAACCCTGTATAAGCAAGCCGTAAGAAACTTTTAAAAGCAAGGATCTTCCTATACGTTGGCCTCTTATTTAAAAGCAAAAACAGTGCTTTTGTACAAGTGGAAGCAAGCGAGAGAGCCGGTAGGTAGTATGATAGAAAGAACGATAGAAGAGTTTTTGACTTGCATTGTCTTTTATTGTTTTACATCACAACGTTTCAACTGGTAAGTATCTCCAGTCGTAGTCGTAGTTGAAACGTTGTGATGTAAAACAAATAAAGACAATGCAAGTCCAAAACTCTTCTATCGTTCAAGAAACATCATTTTCTCCAACCTTCAAACATACACATGATAGAAAGAGATGTAACAAATGAACCCGTCGCATCAACCTTCGACGTTCGACCTTCCTTCATCTATCAGCCCGCGCCAAGAAAGCACGCATTTGATAAATGCATTGGTGCCAATACTGCCAATCTTAAAGTTTTACCGTAGTTTGGAAAATACTACGCTTTTTTAACATAAAATATGAAACACGCCTCTATAAGTTTTATTATTAATTAGTTAAGTTTTAGGATATTTCTAAAGGGGTAACGGATAATGTATCGTTAAATAGGAAGCACTTTTGTGACAATTAAAATAATATTTCACATAATAATTGACTTCGTTTTTGGCAACATTGGTTCATGGTTCAATCAGGTGGATGATAGATTTTTAATTTATAATTAGGGTTTTCGGCCTTTTGCTAGAACTACGCGCCGTCGGGTTTCGGGAAAAAATAAATATGGAGGCGTTAAATGTTACTATTACAGCTAGCAGCGCGTCTGCAGAACAATCCTTTTCTGTATTAAAAGAATCCATGCCTATTTACGAAACACACAGGGAGAGACACGCTTTATTAACAATAATCTCTCTGGACCTTTTGCAGGATTTAACACGCAAAACTAATTTTTATGACGATGTTTCAAAAGAATTTTTACGTAAAGACCGCTGTGTTGAACTAATTTACAATTAATGCCATTTTATTCTTCTTCTGCCACAGTGTTCTTTCCATAAACTCAAAAACAAGACATTTTGTGACAAAATTTGAAATTTAGATGCGTGACTACTACGGAAGGTAAGTTTTTGTCGTAAATCTAATTTTTGCCAACCCTGGTTAAAACAGCATTGCACGCCACTGGAAGATGAAGTATCAGGTTGATAGTTAAGAATAAGTGAAGGCATAGTTCATAATTGTGGTTTTCTTTAGCATTGCTGTGAAAAACAGTTCACTCGGTGAGAATTTTTGCTTAAAAACTTATACATAATTATATAAACAAAACAAATCTAAAATGGTAAATCCATTGAGGTGAATACTGAAGACAACTGGAGATACTTACCAGTTAAAACGTTGTGATTTAAAACATTTAAAGACCATGTAGTTCCAAAATTTCTCTAACATTTAATTGAGTTTATGTTACATGCGCTGATGAACTCTTAAAGAGACAATTTTATTTCCATAAAAAATATATATTATTGGAAAAGTCAATAAAAAATATAATGATTTCTACATTTACCTTTAGACATAACAATGCAGAATTCTATTTAAATTCAATAAATGTTAAAATATTCCACATAGGTAACATAATAAATAACATTTTGGGACAAGTAGAGCACATCCAACCAGATGCAAAAGAGTTACTTTATTATCTTAACGTTTCTTGTTTTAAACCCGTTACTGCCAGCCCATCTTAACCATTTTTATAGAGATAAAGCACTGAATTTGTTTGTTTATTTGTTGTAGTGAAATTTATATCAAATGGTTTCAATAATCTCTTCACAGTACATACCTACATAAGGAGAAATTGCAATATGTATTACATTAAGATGCTTCATTCAATATTAGTACCTCTCTAAGCACCGACAATTAAAGATCTATGTTTGTTTAGTCTTACTAAGTATAAACAAAACCGTTTAATTGGCTTTAAAGTTGAATAACCTGGATATAAATCTATAAAATTAGATGCATTAAAACTACCACAAAAATGCCTAATACTTCCTAGGTCTATTTATATACATTTATGTACGTAAGGTAGAAACGTACTTTGATTTATATCGGGAATCCGTTTACGAAACTGATCGTTTCTTAGAGTCTGCAAAATATGGAGGATAATATACAGGGTCGCTTTTATGTATGAAAACGATGAATTATTTCTTAAAGTAAGATAGCTAGTGAAAAATGTTAAATAGAAAAGGTTTAAGGTATTTAAATAGTTATTTTTGTATTAGGTGCGCAAAGTAGGTGTTTTTTTTAATAACACAAGAGATTCAGGCACGTAGCCAGGATTTCTTCTCGGGAGGGGGGGGGGGGCATTGAAACCGCGCCGAAGGCGTTTAAAAAAAAGCGCGAAATTTTTTTGGGTGTCACGTCCTCTTTTGAATCATGGTGCTTCGTTTTCAAGTGGGAAAAATAAAAAAATACAGCACAAAATCCTCAAGAAAAGCACAAAAGCAAACCCGATAATAATTGAGGTGCTTTAAAAGTATGGTTCGCCCCCCCCCCCCCCTGGCTACGTGCCCTGATGAGATGTCAATTTTTACCGATAGCGATAGTGAGACACCTCAAGCAATAACGGAAGCGGCGAAGATCTTTGTATCAAATCCTTTGCCCGCTAAATCAACAGTACAATATGAGACACTTAGTTTGTAAAAAATGTTAATAAAAACTAATTTGAAAATTGATTTTTGAGTTTATACGAAAACCTCATACATTTTTCTAGCTGTAAAAAAATAACATTTTTTTACAATGAAAATGGTTTTTTACAAAAAAAAATGGTGTTGATTTAAAAGTTACTTTGTTCTTTTTGACTGATCCTGTATACTTAATTTTTTTTTAATATAATAGATTTTTACATTTTATTAATTTTTTACTAGTCACATTCCAATATTATAATACGCTTTTAACAAATTTGATTCAAGTATAAATTTATGAAAGGTCAAATCACGTAATGTCTGGTTAGTTCTAGTATCCTTATGTTATGTTGGGGTGCGTAAAGATTTTTTACCACAATTATCTAACCAGCAAGTTTGACTGTGACATTATGTACTAAGAATCAAAGGTGCCTGCTTAGTAAATTAAAAATTAACGTAAGCGGGCCAGTAAAATTATTTCTGCTAATGTCATGTATGTCACAGTCAAACTTGTTGTTTAGTTAATTGTGGTTAAAAGTCTTTATACAACCTGACATAAGTGTCGACCAAAATTAATCTCGTTACGAGGTCTATTGACACGTTTTATCAGAACAACATCTCAAAAATATATTTTTAATTCTTATGGCCATTAGAAATGTATTTCAACCCTGTCAATAGCACAACCAACTAAAAATGGTTATAAAATTTCATAAGTAAGAACTATTAGGATATTGGATAAGATTTGACATGTTAATACAAAACAAACACAGGGCCGGGCAAGTCGTGCTAGAAACTAGAGCGCCAATGCTCGAAGGGTGCTAGGTAAAAATGTTAATTTGCTGGACCAAAAGCAATATATTCCATTTTAACCACTGATATAATTTTAAATTTGCCGCCTTCGCTTATGAAAAGCAAAACTGTTTCGCCGAGCCGCGAGTGGCGTTGAGCTCAAATTTTTTTGCAACTCAAAAGCGTTTGACCTTAAAAAATACTAATTTTTCAATATTTGGGGCGAAAAATATCAGCTTGACAACTACTCCGGGAACGGCCCTGAACAAACATATGGTCAAAATGTAAACATTTTAATATTTGTTACAAGTTACAAGTATGTCTCAGGTAAACCTAGAAAAAGAAATTTTATGTAGGATGAATGAAGTCATTTGAAGTGGGCGTAGTCTCGATGCAAGGTGACAGTAAATACAAAATGTAGCTTTGTTACATCACAACAAATAAATTTATTTACGACTCTTAATGTATTGAAAATGTAAATAATGAATAAATCAATTCATATTTGAGCAAGAAGTTCAGCGGAAAATAATGAAACAGGTAATTAAGACATTTATGTTTTCTACTACGTCATTTTCGACCCCGACACATGGAAGGAAAATGGTTCTTTTCCTCCCGCGGGGAGGAAAATATTTTGCCGCCCTGTAAGGTCTTGCCTCTTCTGAGTTTTAAAAAAATGTGCAACAATTTCTTTTGAAATGACCTCGTTTTTGGCAACATTGGTTCAATCAGATGGATGATAGATTTTTAATTTATAATTAGTGTTTGTTTTCGCCCTTTTACTAGACATCGCGCCGTCAGAATCGGGAAAAAATTAATATGGAGGCGTTAATTGTTACTATTCCGGCTAGCAGCGCGTCTGCAGAACGATCCTTTTTTGGATTAAAAAAAATTCATACATATTTAGGAAACACATCAGGAGAGACACGCTTATTAATAATAATCTCTCTGGAGAACGATTTTTTGCAGGATTTAAAAGGCAAAACCAATTTTCATGACGATGTTTTAATAGTATATTAAAACATAAGTTTTATAAGACAAATTTTAGAGCACGCGTTGGTTTAGGACACGAGCCGCGTAGCGGGGAGTGTCCTAATTAGACGAGTGCTCTAAAATTTGTCTTATGTCACGAATATTTTATAATACTTTTTCTATTTGGGTCATTTTTAAAGAAATTCAAATACAAATGTAGTTAATAATTTCCAGTCAAAATTTTTATTTTTTTTTGAGGTTGGCAACACTAACAGAAACAGAAAGTTGGTGTGGTCACAGAAGAGAAAAGGGAGTAGCATGGTGCACAAAACACGGACTTTTAGTATGGCGTGCCATGAATTTCAAAACGGTATTGTGTTGTTACCAACAGGAAGAAAATAAAAAATGCGTGTTTAAAATGAATAAAATAATTGCTTATGCAACCCAATGGAAACCCATAATGAAGACTTTATGGTTTCCAAATAGAAAAAATAATTTTTAGACCTCCGTGTTGAACTAATTTACAAATAATGTCGTTTTATTCTTCTTCTACAAGTGTTTTTTCCACAAACTCAAAAACAAGATATTTTGAGACAAAATTTGAAATTTAGATGCTTTAATGCTACGGAAGGTAAATTTTTATTTACCTATTTTTGCCCAACCCTCGTTAAAACAGCATTGCACGACACTGTATAATACCTGTTATTTTTCATTAAAGGTAAGGTCTAGTGATGCATTCGCTCTTTCGTTTTTGATCAATATTTCGTTATATTTTTCTTTTATCCAAAAATCGTTCAAATACCCATATTTGAAGCATAATTAAGTACCTACAATTTAAACTTAAGTAAGTGGGAATTTATGTAGTAAGCAGAAAAAGAAAAATGAACAAAATTCACAAATTTGTGTTTTTTGCTTTTTTTAATTAATTAAACAAAAGTTCTTAAACTTAAAACTGTAGACAATTGCTACTCAAGGATGGGTATTTGGCCCCTTTTTGAATAAACCGAAAAGGATAAGAAATATTAATCAAAAAATAAAATGGCGAATGCATCACTCGACTCTACCCTTAAATTAATTTTAATTATTTAATAAAAATAAATCTTTGGTAAAAACTTTCAAGCTGAGCATATTCATTTTTTCGGTACCTACAGAGTTCTTGGAAATCATACACTGCAAATTGCAGCACCCTGCAGGAATCAAACACCTTAAAGCAAAAGGCTGATTTCCACGCCGTAAGTCGTCAGACAAAAAGTGCAGTGATAGCTCGTTTTTAACTTGCTTATTTAACATGAAAAACGCGAGGTTACTCGATAATATTTAGTAAAACAATTCAGTAAATAAACTGTAAACAGATGTAATGGATCCAACAGACATAAAGGGAACCCATTTAATTTGTATCTATTTGAAGGTTGGATACAATGATGTTTCCAATGACAAAAAAGTTTGGACTTGTTAGTCTTTATTTATATCAAATCATAACTTTTTAACTGGTAAGTATCTCCAGTCGTTTTTTCAGGTGAATAATGTATTAAAACAAAGACAATGCAAGTCAAAAACTCATCATTAATTTAATATGTACTTTTAATGACATATTTTAGATGACGTTAACATTAAACAATTTTTATTGATATTATACGGACCAATAATTATCTAACTTAGTTAATTCTCTGATCAATCAGCATTTTCAATAAATAAAAGCACCTGCTTAAATGCAATCAAGTTGAATTCCTGTAGGTATATATTTAAATAATATGGAAGGTTAGCTAACCTCGCCTTACCTACCATTGCCTCATCTAACTTATTATGTACTAATGTTGAGTTGCACACAGACTTTTTAACAGCAATTAACTAACCAGCAAGTTTGACTGAAACAATTTTCTCACAATCATACTAGCCTGGTTACCTTAATTTTTTATTTACTAATCAGATACCTTTGATTGTGAATAAATAACGCCTGTCAATGACATGTCACAGTCAAACTTGCTAGTTAGTTAATTGTGGTTAAAAATCTTTGTACAACCCAACAGAAGTGACGTAAAAATCCGAACACCTAATTTAAAAATTCGACTACAGTGGTGTAGAGAACAATTACTGTGGAATCAGGAATGGATACCATAGTCTTCAGCGTTGACTTCCGTTTTTGTTTTGCCATGTATGATAGCGGGGTAAGGGTGAGAGAAGACGACGTGATGAATGGCGTAATTCACAATTGTTTGTTCAAAGCACTGTAGAAATTATGGTATTGGATGCCATCGCCTCTGGTCCTAGGTCACCATGAGTGTTCATTAGAGAGAACATAAACGCACTGGGTTACGTCCAAAAAATTTTAGAAAGTCATCTCATTCCATACCTTAGGACATTCCCAAGCCCAACTTGTAAACACGATAATATCAGCCATATGTAGCAAGTCACATTATACTAGTTTGAACAGGCTGACATTGATCTATTGCCATGACCCCCAAGATCTGCGGATTTGTCTCCATCGGGACGTTATCGGTCGAAGACTGGATAGTTTTGAACAGTCCCTGGTGGCACTTCAACATGCAGAGCAATTAGCCTAGATTGAGGCTGAATCATCTCATCAGAAGTATGTCTAGACGTCTTAATGGATGTGTAGAAAACCGTAATGCATCAACACATTATTAATAAAGGCAATAATGGATAAACGTATTACCTCTTAGGTCTTAGGTTTAGTATCTGGCTCTAAAATGCTTTGAAATAAGCAGAGCATGTGCAGTTTGTCAATGTGTGGCACTTAAATATATTGATGTCCACTATATGGATATATTTGTACCCTGGAGTAAAATAAATTCATATGACAACCGTACTTACACTATTTTTTTTTTCGTTTTTTGGCAAAAAGAATTTCTAAATTCCTGGGTTACCTATAACACCCGTTAGGAATTAGGGTAATTTTAGTGACAAGTTAAAGTAATTTGTCACGTACAAAGTTGGTAAAGAAGTATAAAGGTATATTAACATCATAATGCCATATGAACCCATTTGACGGTAACTAACCTTTCTAAATTTAATTCAGATAATATTTATATTAATTTTGCATGGAAGAATTATACTATCAACATATTATAATTTTTTTAAATACATCTTACTCATTCATCCAACATATGAACTTGATGACCTAATAATAAATTTTGTGATAGATTTAGATAGATAGAAAATATTTACAATTCTTCGTGCAATGAACATTATATCAGTTTTATTCTAAACTTCCTTGATACCCTAAATATTTTCTTTAATTTACTTACTGGAAGTATATCGGAAACGCCGCTGTGAAAAAATTTCTGCACGACGATTCATTATTTAGTCTTTCTTGCAGACCCGTTAGTTTTTATCGGCACAACGTATAGGTACAAGTGCAATCTATATGCTCAGCAAAGTAACGTTGCAGGTAAGCAATAAAACTGCAATAACAGCAATGCTTATAATTGCCTTTATGCACAGCCAAATATAAAGCTGAAAATTGCAATCAATACTAATGATATTTAATATACATTTTAAAAAAGCTGTAAAGCTGTGATAATTTTGTTTATTCCTACTTTTTTACAAATAAATGCGTCTAATTTTTCTGTAAATGATGACAATACGATTCTTCTAATAGAGCAAGTACCGTTTGCATTACATATTTTCGTAATTCTTAATTAAATTAAGTCTGGCCAGAACGCAGAAAGGTTGTTTTAGAAGCAATAACTTCTGCATCAATAAACCAATGAAAAGAATAGTGTTGTGAGGTATAATTTAAAATTATGTAGTATACAGGGTATTAAATTGTGGATTTACTTTACATAGCACACCTTACCTAAATTCAAATACATATATAGTTGTAAAAGTCTTTAGGGTCAATGTAAATATTAAAGTGTTAGTGCTTCAAATTTAAGGAATTTGAGGTTCTTTTGCACCTTGAATAATGTCCTCACTATAATAAAACTGTCTAAGATAGAATAAATAATTCTATCCATACTTGAATTGGAGTGATAAATTAAAGGAAAAAGAATGAGACACTCAAATTCTTTTTCCACAAATATATTACAATGATTATTACAAGAATATTCTACATGTTTCGGACGTAGCAATGTCCATCATCAGAAGTAAATACAATAAAAAAGTTGTGGACTGAAAAATTGATGAAAGTTACATTAATAGAGTTTAAAAGTTGCATTAGAATAAACTTTTTATTATAATTTGACGTAGGTTTCCCGCGAAGCCAATTCATCGAGCATCATATCAAACTAGGTCACCAAGTTCTGGTCGAGGCCACAAAATATGGTCATGGATTAAATGATATAAAACATCAAAGACAAATCGGATCGTTGACTTCATCATCATCTAGCGCTACAACCCTGGGTGGGTCTTGGCTGACTGCACGACTTTTTTCCACCTGACACGGTCTTCCATTAGTCGGGGGTCAAACGGAATATTCATTTTTTGGAGGTCCGATTTGATGTTGTCTCTCCAACGCATTCTGGGACATCCTAGTGATATTTTTCCTGTTGGAACCTCCTCCCACACTATAGTCTCACGAGTCTTTCGTCATGAAGTCTGTGTACGTGGCCTGCCCACCTTAATCGTTGAGATTTAATCTCTTGCACAATATCAGCAGCGTTGTAAAGCTATTGGATTTCGACATTCGTTCTAGTACGTTATCGATTTGTGGTCGGATCGTGATGTGGTCCAAAGATTTTCCTGAGGATTTTTCTTTCAAAACGTCTAAGTTTTTCTTCGTTTGCCTTGGTCATTGTCCACGTTTCGCATCCATATGTTATTACTGGCCTGACAACGGTCTTGTAGATTTTGATTTTCGATGTTCTTGTTAGGTTTTTTGACTTCATAAGGTTGTTAACTGCATAAAGGCAGCAGTTTGCAGATTGAATTCTACCTTTGATCTCCTCGCTGATGTCGTTGTCGGCAGTAATTGTTGCGCCAAGGTATTTGAAACGCATTACTCTTTCAAAATTGAAAGTGTTGACTGTCACGTTTTGTCCAAATCTATCTCTTAGTCCCATTCTACATGTACTTAGTTTTATCCTTATTGACTTTTAGTCCTACTTCTTCTGTTGTTCTTTCAATCTTGCTGAAAATGTCTTTTACGGTTACGACGGAGTCCCCAATGAGATCGATGTCATCTGCATATGCTAGTAGTAATTTGGGACCTTTTGTTATTAGTAGTTCAGTTTTTATTTTAGCTGATCTTATGGCTTTCTACAGGACGAGATTAAAAAGTAGTGGTGAGAGGGCGTCGCCTTGTTTAAGTCCACTGTGTATTTCAAAACTGCCGGACAGACGGATCATTGACTAATCAGCAAAAAGAGCCGCCAGACTCACACTCTACTATATACTACTGGGCCAGAGCTAACACTACGCCTGAAGGAATCAACGATCACAGATTTAATAAAGCATAATCCCAATTTGGTGAGATGAATGAAACAGCTAACTATGAAAATTTGAAACAGTAATTAAAATACCTGAACATGGTCACAACTAAGAAATACCTAACGATGTTTAAGAAAAATCTACGATTAACGACAGATAAAAATAAAATAAAATGAAAATCAGCGACACACCTTTATGTATAGGGTGTGTCGAACATATTGTGACTGTCCAGCACTCTCATCCAGTAGAAGATTCATGCTCGGTAAGTACTGGCCAACCCTGGCCGACATAAAGTAAGTGTCATCGTCAATGGGACCTTTTACTAAATATCGATTTTGACTCTATCGTACAGAGCACGAAAAAATAAAATTTTCTACTGTTTTAGTTTTTAAATTCTTCAATTATTTACAGTTAAATAGTTAAACAAAATATGCTCTGTGGAAGAAGGTACCGACGTCACAACAAAACCGGCCAATGGGCAACCGAGGATAGCCTTCATTCGAGATGCTCCGACCCATATCCGACCTTACTAAGCTCTAGAGACTGGTTTTCTATTTCTAATTTGTTCTTTTTTATTTAAGTTTTCGGAACAAAGATAACAACATAATTAAGGGCACGACTTGCAAATAAAATACTTGCGCGGTTAATAGGATGACGTACATGCCTTCTAGCATCATGTTTTTAAAATTGCAGCTTTCCCGCCGTGTTCAAAATTGTTTCTAAAAAAGGTTCGTTATACTCTAGAAAGATGTTTGTTATTGAAATAAGTTTTCAATAGGTTCTAGTTCAGGATGTTAGTGCTGAATATGATAAATTCGATTATAACGCTAACGAGCTAACAGCATCCCTTTATTATTCTGGATAATACATGATGGGTAGATTGTGGCCTAAATTCTGTGAAGCTTAGCTCACCCTTCATGTCTTCCAAATCCAGACTACCAATATACTTAACGGTTTCCATTTTATGGGAAAAGGTTAAAATCCATCAGATTCAGGGCCGCGTTAAGGCAAATTGGTACTCTAGTCACATGTTTTTTGCCGCCCTCACTCCTCTTACTAATAAAAATTCAATTAAATTTTTTATATATAATATCACAAGAGATAAAATTTTGTCGGCAAAATTTTCGAAAGGTATGAAAGTTTGTTGCTTGGCAATTTCGCGAATGACATTTTTGACAAAATCACGAGCCGTCAGGCGAGTGATTTTGTCGAAAATGTCATGAGCGAAATTGCTTAAAAGCAACAAACTTAAATAAATCCTTGAGAACAATTTTGCTTACACAATTTTTTCTCGAGTGGTATTCGACATGACTATTTAACTAGAAAAAAGACAAAGAACAATAAAATTAGAAAACTTTTATTTAAGAATAAAACAAAAAAATTACTTATTTATTGATGTAAAAGTTACAGTTGTGATAATTAAAGGTTTGTGCATTATTTGATTGATTTTGATTTGATAATATTACTTGATCTGGTGCTTTTTCTCTTAAGTTTGCAATTAATTTTAAATGATGTTCAGAGTCTAACTGCAAATAAGGCTTCAAAGAATTGGCGTGGGAATGTCCTGTTAATTTGATAATTTCTTGCTCACCAACGCCATTTTTTGCAAGGGCAGAAATAGTGGAAGAGCGATGTGAATGGTTTGTTACTTTAAATTTTTTGGTATTTACGCCGATTTTTTCTGCTGAGATTTTGGTCCATTTCGACATGCTGTTTATTCCAATAGGCATGTTTTTGTACCAAATTCCTTTTTTCCAATTTGGATGAACTGTCAAAAGAGCTTGTCACTTGTAATTTCTGGATTGGTATTTCTTTTTTCAAATAATTTTAAAAATAGACGAATAGGACAAAGATCTTTGTTAGTGTTGTTTTTTACCAACCATTTGCTACTGGCCAAGGCTTTTGCACCTCCTTGTGTAGTCTTTGAAAATATGGGATTGTATTCGATACGTCCCGTAAATTCTTCATTTAGGTCTAATTCTTGGTGGAAATAATGTACTTTGCAGTTCACTGCTTCGTTGCCTCGCCACGCAAGTTCAAAAGAAAATAAGTGAAATATTTTTTTCTGTAGGCCGTCTGGGGTGTCTTCGTCATGAATTTTTATCATTTCCAATAATTCTTGTGTTGTAAGGGCTTTCGAACTTGTTTTTCTTTTTTCTTGGTTACCTTGAAGTTGTTTTCGTTTTAAGTCCTTTGCCAAACGGGCTGATTTAAAAAGAATGTCGGTAAATGGGTCTATTTTTATATTAAATTCTTGATAATACTTTTCTTGTAGCATCTGCGCCGTGGTATTCCATATGCTTTTGATACTTGACTCTTTGTAGTCCTCTCCATTTAGTTTTTTCATGTTGTAAGCATAATCTTCCATAATTTTTGCTAATTCTTCGGCTGGAGTATGCTTTTCAAGCTTATAATCTCTTATCAATAAGAACTGCGAAAACTGTTGCCAAATGGAAGTTTTGGAGATACGCGTATTTGGAGGTATATTCTCCGACACTGCCTTTTTAATTTCTGTAATGGATTGTATTCCAAATCTGTTTTTTTCTTCAGAAACACTCATTTTTGAACTAAAATAATTTGACGTTTGTTAACAAGAAATAATACAATGACATTTTAAATAATTAACAGAATCATGGTAACAAAACTTCTTTCAATCAAAAATTAAAATTTTGCCGCGGCAAAAATCACATGTGAATTTTGTCCAGGTAGGTGCAGGTAGTAATTTTGCCAGTAGAAGACCGGCCGTTGCTATGACATTTTGCCAGTGTAAAACACTCTAGTTAAATAGTCATTTTAAAAGAACTTTTTAACCCTGATTAGTGGTAATAAAAACATAAAAAAACAAATAATAATTTTAAATTAAAAATTTAAATTAAAAAAAAATATTTTTTAAAAGGGTTTCTTCCTTGTCATCTCTTGGGCAAAATCGTTAATAATTTCATTATAACTTATGTATTTTGTGACATCGCATTCCAAAGACAAAATGGAGAGAGCATTTAGAGGTTCTCGCTTCATGGTCGATCTAAAATTGTTTTTAATCCTTGACAGTCATGAATATTATCTTTTAGATGAAGTATTAGCAACAGGAATTGATAAGTAAATTCGACACGCGATATCGAATTGGGGAAATGATTCTTTTAATCCATTTTTTTTTAAATACTTGTAAATTTCCAATGGAGATGTTGTTTTCTAAATGCGCTTTTAGATGAATACATTCTTGAATAAACAAAACATCTAAATCATTTTCACAAATTGTATTAACTTTTCTCCTTCTTTACACTCTTGCTTCATTCTCCAAGTTCCACAAATTTGTTAGGACATAAAATCGCTCATAAATATGTTAGTAAGCAACTAAGCATCTTTGACATCGATGATAACGTAAAATGTTTCGATTTTCATTTTATCTCTGGCTGAAAACGATGCTTCTTTACCAACGCTGTCATCAAACTGAACCTTCCTTCATTTTTTTCTGCCCTCTTTATATGTTTTTGTATGATCCTGTGAAATATTTTTGGCTTCTTGTTCGTAAATTACAAAATCATTTCTTATTGAGTTTAAATATTTTATAAGTCCTTCCAGTTCTAGAACAACAACCCAGGTCAATCGCAGGATTTTGCACATATTTATTAGATGGTTCAGTCTCTCTAAAATGTAATGCCAAATGACAGCAAAAAAAATTAGTTTCCAACTCGTAAATTTTTTCACAGAGTGCTCGTGCTTCATGTTTTACAGCCCCGGTTTGACTTCCGTCAGTGTTCAGTTGATTGATCATAAAACAATAAAATAAACCATTTATATCAGATCGGTAGTTACCCGTCTGTCCAGTCTGTCGTCCGCTCCATTCGCGCTTCGGCTTCGGAGAATCGCCGCGCCGAAATCGCGCCTCGGGGAATGGGGAAATCACCGAGAAACCTATGACTCGCGCCATCGCAGAGCTGTAAAGTCAACTAAATTCGTATAAACTTAAACTCTATTGTTGGCTGTGTTAGCGTTCTCCCAACGACGCGGTCGTTTGGTAAACAAATCAGCCCGATCAGTGTACTAATGCAAAATGCGTATTTAATTTTTATTTTTTACATTTTCGGATAGTATTTTCATCAAAAATTTCGCCGCCCCCCATCAATATGCCGCCCTAGGCAGCTGCCTTTCTTGCCTAATGGATAAATCGCCCTGATCAGATGTAAGAATAGGTGAAAGGATCCAAACCTTATTAATTGCCTACATCAATAGGGAATGAGGTCAAAGGCCTAACAAAAATCAACAATATTAGAATAAACAGATGCTTAAAATTAAGTAGTAGCAGGTACAAATTTTATAAAAAGAAAATATTAACTATAAGTTATTATTAAGAAAAACAACATTAGTAGAAATCCTATTCATTGGTCATATTAATATTATTAGTCTTCCTGCTTTTACAGGCGACGTAACCAATTAATTTAAAATCCTGTGCATAAGATTTAAATCTGTTTCATTGTCATTGTATGTCCTTGTATATTTTAATAATGGACACAGATGGGGAATAGATATGCATCCAAATAAGGCGGATTATGCATTGTCAATTGCTTTAAGTTATGCAACTTTCTTAATTCCAACGGTCTATACATAGAAGTGAACAAATTGAGATATTTGAAATCGTTAAATAATAATCAAGTTGCCAAAAATAAGTTTCGGAGACTAATTTTCAAACCGTACTAAAAATTTACGAGTTCTACAGAATTTCTAGTAAAAGTAGTTTATTGTTTTTCGAATTAAGTTTCCAAAAATAATTGTACCATTAACATGATTACAGAAAGTAAAAATTGGGCCAGATTAAACAATAGGAAAATAAGGAATGTTAAACTATTATTTTTTTTCTTCAGTTTGGAGTCCTTGTTATAAATAATAAAATAATTATTAGAAATACTGAAATTAAAAGAGAAATTAAATTGGTCTTAGGAAATCAAATATCTCTAGCGGAGAGAGGAGGAATCTGAGTAGGAACAAAAATTTTTACACAACATCAATGTGATCAATGTCATTATTAACTTACACAGGGTGTCCCGAAATTACGGTGCAATATTTCTAGGGCGTAAAGTAGATCCAAAAATGTCCTATAAACATACATAGAGAGTTTTTTTTGTAATAGCATAGAAGCCAATTAAGATAATTGCATGAAAATTGGTACATGTCTTACAACCGATAAGTTGTAAATGTCAGTGAAATTAAATTGAAAATATTTCTTCCAGTGGCGTCAATGTAAATAGAGTCCTTTATTTTTTATTTCCAATATTTTTAAATTTTCAATGCAATTTTTTAAAAAACCACAATTTTTTTTTTGAAAAAAGATATTCTTGTTTTATTTTTATAGAAAGCACCGTTTTTGTGCAAAATTAATTTTAAAAATAACACGTTTTCCAAAAGAAACGATAATCCAGTTTTCAGTTAATTCCGAATGTTCTGTTACAAAAAAAATGATATTTTGTAACTAATGATTAACATTGTTTATTATAATAAAGTAGAGAATTTAGTGTCCGTATAAGTAAATAGAAAAAAAGTTTTAAGCGGCAGGCGGACGAAAGTCCACTAAATTATCTACTTTATTTTTTAAAAACACCGCATTATACGGATTGGATCAGCACCCAGTGAGCTACGGCAGCGCGATCTATATTTGAATCTACAAACCCGTAGAAAAATATAGAGATGCGTAAAAACGTTTCCTATACTGGAGTTTCATTGGCCACCGTACTTGATTTATTTAGTTATATGTTTTCATGTTTGATGGCTAGCTAGGTTTTTATCATATTTTTATTCTTAAAGATGTGTTGAAAGAATAGTCTCGCTGTACTGGGTGTTGCTTACGAGTTATGGCTTTCTGATGAGTTCTAACAAGAACGAGACAGCCTGTCACTGTCTACCTGTGGCCCAGGGAACCCATTACATTTGGCGTTCCTGTGTATCTAATTTAATGCAAAAGATAGATGCACTACTTTGTCCGCCTGCAGCTAAAACTTTCTTTCTATTATTTATTATTTTGAGACTTTACTTTCAGACATCATCATCATCATCATCTCGAGCTCTACAACCCTTGGTGGGTCTTGGCTGACTGCACGATCATTCTCCACCCTTCTCTATCCTGCAACAGTTCAGGATGGTATTCTATTCCCATCGCCCTCAGATCCGCAACGATGTTATCTCTCCATCTCATACGTGGTCTTCCCAGAGATCTACGCCCTTCCGGATTCTGCTCCCAGACCATCTTGATCATACGAGAGCCTGGTTGCCGATGCACATGTCCAGCCCATCTCAGACGTCCGGCCTTAATTCCTTTGATAATGTCTGGTTCCTCATAGAGCTCTGCCAGTTCGTTATTTGTTCTTGGTCGGAATTGCTCTGTTCGTGGGTCTTTGTATGGTCCAAAGATTTTACGCAGGACTTTTCGCTCGAAGCACTTCAGCCTGCGCTCATTTTCCTTGGTAAGTGTCCAAGTCTCACTCCCGTACATGACAACTGGTCGTATTACTGTTTTATATACTTTAATCTTTGACCTACGGGATATATTTTTGCTGGTAATAACACCTTTTAGAGCGTACATGCATCTACAACCGCACTGTATTCTTATTTTGATTTCATCTGATATACTGTTTTCTTCGTTGATTGTGGCCCCCAGGTACTTGAAACTTGCCACCCTCTCGAAGTTGTATTCTCCCATTGTAACGTTTTGCCCTATCCTATCTCTTCTTGCTCTTTTACCAACATACATATATTTCGTTTTGTCCTCATTAATCTTAAGACCCATTTCCTCCGCCTGTCTCTCAACCTTATTAAATAGCTCCTTAACCATTATTACTGAGTCTCCAACCACGTCAATGTCGTCGGCGAAAGCCAGGAGAAGCCTTGGGCCATCAATACCAAAGACCTCCGTGGCTAGTTCTGCCGCTCTTATGGCTTTTTCCAATGCAATATTGAATAATATGGGGGAGAGAGAATCACCCTGTTTCAAGCCATTAGACACCTCAAACGAGTCTGACAGTATCTCACCTACTTTTACTCTACTTCTGGAGCCGTTGACACATATACTTGTTAACTTGATTAGCTTTTTGGGAACTCCTAGCTCCACCATTGCGTCCCATAGTTTGACTCTCAGAATACTATCGTAAGCTTGTTTAAAGTCGATAAACAGTTGGTGAATCACTCTGTTAAACTCCCAGCATTTTTCCAACATTTGTCTTATTGTAAATATCTGGTCGACGGTAGATCTACTTTTTCGGAATCCACACTGGTAGTCCCCCAAGCCTGACTCTACGATGGGTTTAAGGCGTTCCAAAAGTATGTTTGCAAGAATTTTATACGCCGTGTTGATTAAGGATATCCCTCTATAGTTACTACACTTTGTTCGGTCTCCCTTTTTATGGATGGGAATGATCAAGCTTTCTTTCCACTCATCTGGTATTTTTTCCTGGCTCCATATAAGGGTAACAAGTCCATGTAGCTGCCTATGCAGTGCTTCTCCACCATACTTAATCAGCTCTGTTGGTATGTTGTCCTTTCCTGGAGCTTTCTTATTTTTGAGCTTTTTGATAGCCTTAATAATTTCTTTGTATGTGGGTTGTTCCACTTCCGGTTCTGCAGTATGGTATTCAATTGCTGTCTGTTCATTTTGTTGCTCTAAGTTTAGAAGCTTGTCAAAGTATTGCTTTTTCCTCTTTGTTGGCCGTTATACTACCGTCTTCCTTCTTAAGTATTGTTTCCGCTCTAGGTCTGAAGCCCTTTTTTATGTTCGAAATTTCTTTATAAAACTTTCTCGCTTGATTTTGGTTGTTGTCTCGCTCCATTTCTTCCATTTTTCGTTGTTCGTGTTGTCTCTTCTTTGTTCTCAACAATTTTCTAGCTCTTCTCCTTAGTTCGGTATATAATTGTACACTTTCTTCCGTTCTTCCCTGCAGCACCTTTTGTCTTGCACTGTTTCTTTCCTCCATGATCTTCTCGCATTCTTTATCGAACCAGGTATTGTCAGACATCGCTATATTGTTAAAGGTAACTTTTGGAATTATCTGAACTCATCCATACGGATTATCCGTCCTTTTGAAACATGCGTTATTTTTAAAATTGATTTTACTCGAAAACTGTGTTTCCTATCGAAATTAAACAAGAATATTTTTTTTAAACAAACTCTAGATTTTCAAAAATTTGTTTTAAAATTAAAAAATCTAAGAAATAAAAAATATAGGATATTTACGTTAAGCCCCACTTCGTGCGAGGTCAGTGGAAGAAATATTCTCACTTTAAACTCAATCTAATTAACAACTTATCGGTTGTAATACAAAAGTCACTACTAATTGTTATTTAATAATATTAACAACTACTAGAATTCAAATAATTTTAATAGATCTTAAGTATTCAAAATGAAATACAACTTCTCTGTCAATCATAATAATAAAAATGCAATGCAACATTTAAACTATTAACGGAAATATTGGCCCTGGTAACAATAATGAAATAGAGAAATGCAGAAACCTGTTATAATGTTAATAACTGTTAATAACAGCAAAAATTAAAACATCTCTTATCACTTTTCAATATATATTAACAAGAAGCATTAAAACAGATCTCAAGAAATAGACAGATTGAGTTAAGACCTTATTTAGATTTGTTCGTACGATAGGAGGAGGATATTGAGCCCATTAGTAAAAAATAAAAAGTGCATAGTTCTTTTTATGTCAAACAAACTGATACTGAATGGTATTTTAAAGTAGCAGAACGTTTTTATGTGATAGGTTTACATTTCCTTCGTTGATTAGATACCTGGCTCTTCTGTGCTCTATTATGTATTATCATCATCATTTCCTATTAGATTTCATCCTATAGGCGCGGTAGGTAGCCTCTGTTCTGATGTATGTATGTATGTGTGTACGTGATGGGGAGTGCAATTTCCAACGCTGCGGTGATGATACTTCTCATTGCATAGCTGATATACCAGGAAAGCCAGCATCTGTAGCCTGTTATTTGGTGGTTGTCGTGATTTGCTGGGATTTCGCCCACCATCCTCACCGTACGTTATTATGGGTCTGATGACTGTGACTTATAACCACAATCATTTTCGGTCGGAGTATTCAAGTGTTCCCAAGCATGCCTTTCCAACTCATTAGGCATATGTATTTTTGTTTTATTTAGGTTCTTAGTAATTTGTTAGTTTCAGGTTAGCTCAGCATCTAGGAATAATCCTAAGTATTTTACCTTGTTAGCTGTAATCGGTTCGCCAAAGATTTTTGGGTTATATTGTAGTTTCCTGTTTGGCTGGATCTGGTGAAGTTAAATTAGTCTTTGCAGCATTGATCCTACACCAGCTCTGTTCATCTTATAAGCTTCTTCTATTATGATGGCATGTGTTTCCATAATAAGTATAACCACATCTTCTGGATAACCTTGAGCGTACAAAAGGTATCTGTATTGAGATAGTAACAAGGTTATTAGGAGAAGCGACAATATTCCTCCCTGAGGACATGCCTGTCTTATCTCCACTGTTATAGTATGTCCGTGTAAGCTGGGTTTAATTTGACGATATAACAGGCACAAGAATATAAAAAGTTGTCATTTCCTTATTTGTAACGTTATTTTTTTCTTTACGTAACATACTATTACCTTATAGATATACTTTAACTTTGTATATTTTTAACTGGGGACTTAATATTAAAATGTGTAAAGTATTTGACAAAAAGGCTTATTTCCTTTTTTTACATTTTTTCTTAGTGACCAGTATCCCGAATATTATAAAAATTAATATAAACAACTAACTATAGCTTGGTGAAATAATATTAAGCCTATTAAAGTATAAGATTTTAACTATTTTTTTATATAAAAAAATGAGGTAAACTTCTTTGTAAGGAAAGCGACGAGATGTAGGTACTAGCAAATCTCTTGTTAGAATTATCAATCTATGCATCCGGATGATCAAAATATATTATATTTATTCTCGTAGTTAAAAACGTTACCTCTAGATAGTTTTGGTGCCTATCAATTTCGATGCACAATAGAATTATTATTGCTTTCACCCCATATACGGCATCAGATTTTCGGTGTTACAGCTATAAAATATGTAAGTCAATATTCGTTTAAAATTAAACATCAAGATTTGGCATCTTTTAAGTTGTGAGGTTAAGTAATTAGGTCATCTGTCGCGGTAAAAAAGATAAATATATGAAGTTACAATACCGAACACATGCTCGCGATCTGTCCGTACATCTACATTTATTATTGTATAAACAATGAACATCATCACAGGAAATAGTATGCTACTTAAAACTGGAAATTACACATGGAAATTCATACATAACTCTTTGGAGCTCTTTATTATTAAACGGAATAAACATCGTGCGACCGTAGCTAATAGATTTTTTTAAATAACAATAAACACTATGTACTGGTTACATAGGCATTTTTATTAGAGAATATTAAACAATGTAAATGATGTGGCGCCGAAATTAATAATTCTATAAATAAAATGTTACACATCTGTTTTAGATCTTCATCAGTATCAGTTATTAATTTTTACCAAGGACGTCGAAATTAGATATGAAATAGTCGTAGAAAAAAAGAGTTTTACAAATAGATAGATCCATTAGGCTTGTCCCAAAAAAGCAGTTGACAATAACACCGAGTGACATATTCTTTCCTCAGTCAAAAGTTGATTCGTTAGTAAAAAGTGGGGCCCAGGTATATCGTTGATATTTTTAATTTAAACTTTTTCTCAAGAACTCTAGTTTGATAATTGGACATCAAACGTGTCACATTGCCAAGCCAAGTCACAGATGAGCATTCAGAATCAGAAACAAGGACGACCTCACATTTCATTCTAAGTGAGGCAAGAAATGTTTTACAACGAGATGTAAGCGAGCTACAACAACTGTCGAGGTCGCCACTGTAACCGCCGTTGCCTAAAAAGCAGCTGTCAATGACGGGGTTTCCACGCTGTGGACCCTACGCCTATTGAACACACCACCTCGGCCTAACAACCGGATCGGACGGTTAATGGCTTCTGCCGTTCCCCAGAGTGTGTCCATCATTTTCAATGGGATGCCATTACACCATCATAAAACATATCAGTCATTATGTTGTTTCGTCCTACTGGAACTCATCAAACGATCCTGACGCCACGACCCGCAAAGGGTCGGCGCCTATGGATAGTCATCGTCTGACAACTGGCGTTCTTCATCATCGTCATGGAAGGTTTCAGTCTCCAGAGCCGTCTACTGCCAAGAAGCAACGGCGGTATCGAAAGGGGAATCACCCCATGCACTTTCGATCGTGCGACACTGCAATCTTTGCAGTTCCGCCCAGAGCTTCTCCAGTTCTTTACCTGGCTCACCGTTTTCTGTCCTTGCGACAGATGAGCTAAGTCCGCCTCCCATTAAAAGAGATGGACACACTCTGGGGAACGGCAGAAGCTATTAATTTTCCGACCCGGTTGTTAGGCCAGGGTGGTGTGTTCAATGGACGACGAGGGTCCACAGCATGAAAACCCTCTGACGCTGCCATATAATGATGTAAAATTTATCTACTTCAGGTCAGTAGTAAATAGAATTAAAAGACCTTTAAAATAACGACCCCCCTTTTCATTTAAGAATTTAGGGGTGGCCCAGGGGGCTGTACGTGTTAACGTGATTTTTTGCCAATTTTGTATCCCCCTCCAAAACAAAATCGACGGGTCTGAGCGTTTTTCCAAAAAAGGACTGGGCTGCCAGTAAATGTCTCTGTTTCGTTTTCTATGCGCCACCCTGTTTATGTATATTATATAAAGAGCTGATCCATTTCCTTATCATAACCCTGTATAAATAAGAAAACTAGCAGCTGTAGCTAGTATTTTCCCTATTCCTTACAAGTCAGCATACTGTGGAAAACATGTCAATTGTCAAATAAAAGAAGTTGAAGGCAGTGCCTAACTTGAAATAGGCATAGTAGTTCCCAGGAAGATGCTTACCTAAAATGCGAGATTCATGAATTTTTCATTAAATTTCAACCATTTAAACATGTGCTACCCATTCAAACAAACATTATTTTCCGTTGTTTTGGTATTTTTAAAACTGTTTAACATTCTTTTAAACATCACCGGTAAATGCTTTCAATAGTTGACAGGATGAGAATGTTGAAAACATTAACACTTTCGGTTAATTAAGAGTTTAAAAATGTTTTTTGATTTGATGACACAATATAAATATTTGACACAAAATGTTTGTTTTTATAATTTAGTATTGCAAATCACTTATAAATGAATGTCAAAAGGTGTTAAATTTTTCAACAACAAATATATGATAATATTTTTTCTAAATTTAAGATAGGTCTCAAATAAAGCCACGCTTTAATTAGCAGTAACTTTCGGCAAATTTTCTCGAATGTATGTCACGTTGAAAAAGAGCCCGACTGCACGTAGTGCATGAGTGCCTTTTGCCGTTTAAATTTTATAGACGCAAACTTGTCAAAATGTATCGATTAATTTTTATTGCACGAGTTCAGTGGCGCAACCAAGAGGGGGGCTGCCGTGCTGTCCCCCCCCCCCCCTAAATCTAGAAACTCGAGTGTAAAACTTTAATTACAATCTAATTTTTCTACCACAGTTGGACTCTTAACCTCAAACTTTATTTAAAAACATCTAAAGCCAACACAGCACAAAATCAATATATTAGTTAGCCTTTTGATACATACATATCATACACGCTCAAAACGCCAAAATTATTGATTTTTATGGGATGTCTTTGTGGCTTAGGTTACGAAAGAGTTTTTAACATAAACGCTTAGTTTTAAAACTTTTTCTTCTAAAAGTCCTTTTTTTTATAGAGATTAAGGTTTCAGACGCATATCGTCTTAATTATTGGTTTGTGATGTAATTTTAAAGGAAAACGACTGAAAATAATATTATTTTATAGTATTTTTCTATTTCATATTTTTCTGTCCTGTTTCCCTCTTTTAAGAGATATTTTAAATCAACCAAAATATAATCAAATGCAATAAAATATTCAAAAACAAATGACCACCATTAGTTTTATTTATTTTTAAAGACAAGGATTAAGGTAAATTTTAATTGAAAAAACAAAAAAATAGCTTTTCTTTTACTTTTTTATTAAAGAACTTTAGAGTAAGGAAGTGTACAGGAAGAAACGAGAATGCCTCATTACGAATCCAAAACCTAACCTTTCTATAAAAGGCACTTTAGAAGGGAATATTTCAAAACCTTAGCATTTGCAACAAAAGCGGCTCTCAGATTCGTAATCTACGCTTCAAAATTGCATAATTTCTGAAAAAATCATCAAGTTTGGTGTGGCAAGCGTATAATAGTTATTTACGATATAAGTATTGTAAAGGTTCATATTACAACACGAGATGTTAAAGTTGTCAAACGAGGCGTCAGCCGAGTTTAATAAAACATCGAGTGTAGTAATATGAATTTACCACAAGAATATTATACAAAATTTTATCTACTTTCAGCTATGAATAAAAATATTTGGCAAAAGACATTTTTAAAAATAAAAATGCACCCGCTATTAAGTTTACTAATCAAGTTTTTTATGTTTCCTATCGCATAGTTACTGTTTCGCATGGTTACTGTCGAAACTTTGTCAAACAAATTCAAAAATATAAAAAGCATTTTTTTAAATGAGCGATTCTGATGGAAGTTTACCCTCTGATATAAAAGCAGCGGCAAACGAAGCGATCTCAAGTTTAGTTTCGACAAAATCCAAGGCGCGGTATGAGTTGGAGTATCAGAAGTTTGGTGCAAAGCTAACAAAATAAAGGAGGTGTCTGAGAAAATTCTTTTGGGTTATTTTCCCGTAAAGCAACGCTCCCAGAAACCATCTACACTATGGACTCACTACTCAATGTTGAGAACTATGATTTCAGTCAAGAAAACTCAAGATATATTTTAATTAATAATTGGTAATTAATTTTATAATTGTTAATAATAAATCATTCTTCTAAAAAGTGTGGTTTCATTTACCAGTAAAATTTTAATAAAACCGTTTTTTTATTACAGCACTAGTGCTGTAAGGGCACAACAAAACGATTTACAGAACTGTAAAATTCATATTACTAAATGAAAGTAGATAAAAGATATTTACTTTATTTTTAAACATGAAAACCCGAGCCCGAAAAATCCTAGTTACAGTCTTAAGTACGACTTATGTGAAAATTTTGTATTTGGATTATTGTTAGTAAATCTTTGGTAGATAATGCTTTTGAACTTACTTTCCTCTTTTCCTGACAACTTTGGAGCTGCTTTTTTTTTGTGTCTCTTGTCATTCGCGTATTTTTAAAGGAAATATCTGTAAAAGGGTCAATCTGTATTTCGTATTCTATAAAATACATTTCTTGAATCATTTTTGCTAAAATATTCCATATAGCCTGTATAGAATATTATCTATAGTCTTCACAATTTCCCTTCTTTATATTAAAGCCGTAATCTTCGAGTATTTTCGCCAGTTCCATCACAGTAGTACATTTTTCCAGTTTATAATTTCTTGCCATTAGAAACTCTAAGAACTGTGCTCAAATTGAGTTTTTGGACTATTTTCAGATATCGATTTCTTGGGTAGATTGGCACCCAAACTTTGCATTTTCGTTTAAATTGCTCATTTTATCTTTTTCAAAGTAGGATGACATTTGTCAGATTAACAATAGTTTTTACCTGAGTTTTATCTATAAAAATTTTGCCGCTGAAAAACCATCTTGTTAATTTTTTCCCGGTAGATGTAATTAAGAGTTTTTCCACTAGGAAACAGGTCGTTGCTATATCTTGCCAGTATAAAATACTCTAGTGAAATAGTCAACAAGATATAGGTATCACGAAAACTAATTAAGATGAAATTTAACATAATTTATTACTGCCCATCAGGTATCTAAAATAGTTTAATAATACGAGAATCCTAAATAAAATAATACACTCTTATTATGGAATTCATATTTGATAATTTTTCTGTGAGATAGCTACTGGAAAAAAAATCAATTATTTTACTAAATATTATTGATTCTTTGACGTTTAAATCAGCTATATAACAGTTGTATACGAGTACATACATTAAAAAGTTTAAACGGAAACTAATCTCGTTGACCTAATTGTTGAGCTGAAACTAATAAATCATTTTACGACACATTATATTCTAGAAAACTATTAAAGAAACCATATTGTGTTTTATTTTAGTCGCTGCACATGTCATACTCCGTGGTAATATAATGCACTGTAAACTCTTTATATCAGGAGTTGTAACACAAATTAATATTAAATACATTTATTTTTCATCCATCAATTCTTTACTTATAAGCAGGGGCGGTTCTACGGGGGGGCCTGGGGGGGCCCAGGACCCCCCAACATTTCTGAAAAAAACTATAAAATTCATGCCACTGATAAAAAAAAATTCCGGGTGCTTTATTATTTACATAATTTGATACAATTTTAGCATGATTATAAACAATTGTGGGCTGTGGCGTTATTTGCTTGCGAAGGCTACCAAAAATTGTGGCTGCGACCAGTGGCGTAGATAAGGGTGGGGGGGGGGGGGGGCTGCCGGGCTGCATTTTCATCTCACGCATGGAATCTTAATTTACATATTTAAATAATGTATTCTTGGCTTAGATTATAAAGGTCTTGTAGGAAACGTTTAGCTTTTAAACTTTTCCTTCTAAAAGTCCTGTTTTATATAGAGATTAAGGTTTCACACGCATATCGTTTTAGTTATTGATTTTTGATGCAATTTTAAAGGAAAACGAGTAAAAAGAATAATATTTTATAGAATTTTTCTATTATATACTTGTCTGTTCCGTTTTCCCTTTTTTAGAGCTATTTTAAATCAACAAAAATATAAAAAAATGCAATAAAATATTTTTACAACAAAAACAATTAGGTATTTATTTCTTAAGAGAAAAATTAAGGTAAACATTTCAATTGAAACATTTTTTATGGAGGAAGTGTGATAATTTATATTAAAAAAATAGTGCGGGATGAAATGAGAATGCTTTATTAGGAATATAAATATACGGCACTTAAGAAGGAGTATTTCCAAATCTAAGCATTTGCACCAAAAACTGCTCTTAGATCTACGCTCCTAAAATACATGATTTCTGAAAAAATCATCAATTTAGCGTGGTGAGCGATATTTTTTGGGCGTGGCGCCTTCTTCGCTAGGTACAATACCATGGAATACATATAGTCCCGACTATCCCTCTCTTCAGAAAAAAAATGTCCTACTTACGCCCCCCCAGCCCCCCCCCCCCCCCAGCATATTTTCTGGCTACGCCAATGTGGTGCCCCCCAATATTTTGGGTCTAGAACCGCCCCTGCTTATAAGACCTTATAAACGGTTGCTATAAACAGCATAATATCATAGAAAATATTAGCGGGCGATAAAGTTCATAATGCCCGGTGATTTTTATAATGCCCGGTAATTATTATTAAAGAAAATATTGAACAAAACTTGTATTTATTTTTAACAATCGTTTTACATAATTATATTCTATTTTGTTTTTTAATTTGGTGTTTTACTTTCCTTTGTAGAAATATTTTCATACTTCTTGTCGTACAGGGCTTTAGACTTTGCCAGTAATAAGTTTTCCTTAGCTTTTTCAGCATTTTCTAAAACTATTTTGTGGAATTAGAGCTTAAAATAAACAACTCTTAGCAACCGTGAAACGTATTCTTTGACAAATGATCAAAGCTCACTGAATACTCTTGACCCGAATCCTTACCCTGTTTAATATTTTATTTTTAAAATCTTTTAAAGTTTGGACTTAGAGATGATAATTCTGGTTCATTTACGTAAACTAGTTCATTCGTTCTAATTCATCAAAAAGAATAGTTCGTCGAACTAGTTCATAGTACACTTGTCCTCAACATTTTTTTAGTGAAATATGTAGATGAATTTATCACGGATCCGTCCGTATTCCATTCTCGGTCTCCCAATATTCCTCCCAGTCTCGATCTCGGTCTCTCAATCTGTCTCGGTCACCGTCCACCGTTACCACCGTGGCGCTGCCGCGTGTTATCGGATCAGAATAGTTCCAGTTCACCTGTGAACTAGACTTTTGCGATGTCGTGAACTATAGTTCATTTGACCTAGTTCGTTCCTAAAATACACACCCATTTGAACTCTACAGATATTGGTGTATCAAAAAATTATTTTTATTATAAAAATAATTTTCAATATTTTTTACAATACAATGAAGTTAAGTAATTATTATCAGGATTTTCAACTATTTTTCTTTAATTTTACTGTATAAAAATAACTTTCCCAACCCCCCATAAATACCCCCTCTCCATTAGTGAAAAATAATTCGATAATTTGCTTAGTTTTTTTATAATTCGGTTCAAGAACAACTGCAATTTACCTTGGCAAGTTTAAACGCGGTTGGATCACTTAAAAACTTATTTGCAAATTGAAAGGCAGTAGAGTTATGGATTTGCATTGTCTTTCAGTATTCACCTGAAGACGACTGGAGATTCTCACCAGTTAAAACGTTGTGATTCAAAACAAAAAAGACAATGCAAGTTCCAGAGAAAAATGATTTTCACGCCCTATCTTAATTTTTAATTTTTTATCTAAATGTCCGGTTTTACATGTTAAACCATTAAAACCGGTTTTTTGGTTTAACATGGTCTATCGAAAGTTGGTTTCCTTGGATAGAAAATAAAAAACTAAGACAAGGAGGTGAAAACCATTTTTCTCTTAGATCAGCCGTTCCAATGTTACAGCCTGTCAAAGTCTGAAAATGCCACATTTAAACGTCAATATCTCAAAAACTATTGATTTTAGACATATGACATTTGCAAAATTAGCTTAGAATTTGGTGGGAAATCAAAATATAATACAATGTAGGGTGTTCTATTTAAAAAACCCAAGTTATATTCGCCACGTTTTTTTGGGCCACCCCGTATACTCGATAATAATTTTAAAATGGCACCTTAATGGTGTCTAAAACTTTTGTATTTCGAGTTTCTATCTAATCAAATGAAGCTTGCAATTAACCTCACCATTAATGGAAAATATATTTTGAAAAATTGATTTTCTGGTAGGCTAGGCGTTCCTGTTATGTACAATAGCTTCAACCGCTTTTCATTAGCAGGATTTATAGATCAGTTATAAAGTAAAACTAAATAATTGTTTAAAACCAATTTAAAAAATAAACAATATTATATCAAACATTAATATAGTTTATGTTATAAAACCACTTATTGTTTTTTAGTATTACAAAAGTCGCTTTGTATATAACTTAAAGGAAACTTTAAATAAACAATTGCATCATACTCCCATATGTTTTTGAATGTGTTATTTGATATAAAGAAACGTAATATTTAAACAAAATTTGTCATATTTAATTTGTCAGATACAAAATGTGGAACTGCTAAATGTTTACTCGTTTATTAAATTACCAAATAGCAAAAGCAAGAAAAATCTACCATTGCTTTGGTGTAGTGGCACACAACTGCACAATTCATCACTCCGTGACAATAAACAACCTGCTAATAGTAAAATTGCAAGAAGTAGTCCATACTTGAAGTAAAGTTGCAAGTTAAATGGGGAGAAATAGCATTCTTAGTCAACCTTCACTAGGATATATTTCAAAGAAAATGTTTATCTATACTCTCTACATGTTTCGAACGTATAAACGTTTATCTTCAGGAGAATAATTAATATTAAAAGTTACACTAAGTTAGGAAATTCTCAGTGACATCCTAATGGAGCTCTTGAGATTAGTTAATTAAAGAAAAAAGGTAGAAGTAGGAGAGAAAAACATACTACCAAGTTATATAGATAAAGTTGGGATAACCCTTGTTATATTCCAAAAATGTAAAGTGACGAGGTAAGACCTTTACGTGGGAATGCTGCATTTTCTTTCAAGCAAAGGTGTACGATTTTTTGATTGATATGCTTAAAGAGTTAATTTTACCAAAGTTTGCCTACACCTACTCCTAACTAAGTAAATCCAACGAACGTAACTACACTACTTCAGTTCCTTCCTCCAAAAATATTTTTCGGAAATTTTTATAATGTTTCTTAGATAAAAAAAATTTTCTCAACCTTCAACTCAATTCTTCTAAAATTTCACCACTATGTTTTCATACCATAATGTGTACTAACTAACTATGTACACATATGAAACATCTGCCCCATAATCACTTGTAACTTCTCCTTTTTACACCGTATAACAAGATTCAACAATTTATTTTCCACAATATGCTTTACCCCTAAAGTCTTCAATTTCATTATCATTCCCACATAAAGGTCTTACCTCGTCACTTTACATTACACTCCGAACAAAAATTTTGTAATTGAAAATCCTAAACCAACCTAGCTTTATAAAAGATTTTATTCATTTGTAGCGCAAACATAAATGTTTGTGAAAAATAAAAGACTTCAAGTTATGCCAACAGAGCTTTTACGAACGAAGGCTTATGAAGAACTACTTTTAATGTATAAAACAGTAGATGTGGTAGCTACTATAAAATATGTGGAATACAAAATGCATTGAATGAGCAGTGCATTCAGAAAAGAACTTGAAAAGGGTTAAAATATCAAATATCAAAAACAGGCAGATCTCAATAAATACTCATTCACCCAGAAATTACTTACACACGATTTTCTGAGTTCTCGTATAAGCCCCAAGTGAGACAACGTCTTTTTAACTATTTTTTCGTCTAAATTGTTTTTTTCTTCCTTTTTCTCTACTCATATAATACAATAACAATTGCCTTTTTTCTTCCATTGTCTGATGATTTAAACTATGATTAATTAATAAATAAAATATTGTAATCAATTGTTTTAATAAATAAACCCTTTAATTCAGATTTAAGTTCAAGTTAGACCAAACAACAACGTAAACGTCCTCACACATTATTTTATTTATTTTGATGACTACATACATACGTTGAATAATAACTGTAAATCAATTTGTACTTGCAGTTTGTGTGTTTACTGAGAATTAAATAACAATAGAAAATTTAATTTTAACACTTTTTACAATAGAATCTTGTCAAATAAATCTACAGTGACATAGGTAAAGTTCGCATCACGTGGGATGTTATTTTAATAATACATTTAAGGAAATATCGCCTTTATTGTTACAATTTGTTCTTTAAGGACCAATTTTATAATGTCCTTTTAAACCTAAGGTTAAACCTAGGTTTAATCTGAAACATAACTATAAAATTGTAAATTGGAAATCTTTCAGAAATGGTCATTTGTAATAATGGATTGACAACAAAGTTAAATTTAAGAATAATCAATCATAACTTGTTATATTATATTAAGTTATGACCAGGTTAATCATTTAACTCGAGCTTTGCTGTCAATACTTATACAGTAAAAAATTATCATTTCTGACATTTCTTCGATTTAATCTGGACCTCGGTTTAAATCGACTTATTATAAAATAGGACATCTATAATTTAAATCGAGGCCTCGGTTTGCCAGATGTCCTTTTGCTTAATTTTATAAAGTCGATAGATATAAACCAAGGTTCAGTTTAAATCGAAAAAATGTCAGAAATTGTCATTTTGTAATGTGCCATTGACAGCAAAGATCGAGTTAAAAGTGATTTACCTAGACATAACTTAATATAATGTAACATAATAAAACAACAGTATTCACCTGAAGGCGACTGGAGATACTTACTACCAGTTGAAACGTTGTGATGTAAAACAAATAAAGACAATGCAAGTCCACAACTTTTCTATCGTTTAATAATAAAACAAGTTATGACCAGATTGATAACTCTTAAATTGAATTTTGCTGTCAAGACCACATTATAAATCGACCATTTCTGACATTTCTACGATTTTAGAATTATTCTTCGGTTTAACTCAGATTTAAGAGGACCCTATATAATTGGGCCTAAAGGTAGCACAAGATGCCAAAAATTAAAGTTTTTTGAAAATCGGTCCTATCTACCTGTCAAATTTGACATAATTTTAAAATACTGGAAAATGTTATTTATTAAAAAGTTGAAGAACTGTGTTTAAAGCTTAAACTTTACTTAAAGTTTAAAACTATTTTTAAAGTTTTTTATTTTTTAATTATTAAGCTTTTTGGGTAAATTTTATTTTGTTCATAGTCTAACCTGTAATTTTTTTGGCCTCTTAAATTTTAACAAAAACTACACGATCAGTATTATTGACAGTCCTGAACGATATCAATCATAAAATGACTAAAATAAAATCATTTGTTACTAGATGAATCCAAATATTAATGTAATGTAATTATTTTGTAATGGAGACCTTACTTTACTTACTTTTAAAACATCTTTATTGGTTTGCTATAATTGTTTACATGTCATTTTCCTGCACTATTTACAATATATCATGTTCTGCTAGCGACTAGCTAGGACAAGCTTCAAGGCACGCCGATAAGGGGTTGGTGTTAGCCCTTATTACAGCAAAAATGACTTTTAGTTATTTTTCTATGGTTAGTTCCGGTATCCCATTGAGAGCATTATTTATTTTGCAATAAATTGCTTGAATCTTTTTGTGAATGTTTACTTATTTACCAGGTTCTCTACTAAGGGTTTGCTGGAAAAGCATTCGAAAAAACCAGCTTAATTTGTTCAGGTATATGTAGCGCGTTTTGAATTTAGGCTTGAAAGATTTTAGTATATTTTTGGTAGGTGGGATGTTGGAGTGGGCGGGGCTTGAGAAGTGGAAATTTGGAAAATTTCGAGATTTTACCTATCCTGGTGAAAAATGGGGACTCTGTGGTATATGGGTTTTTGTGTTGGGTTATTTGTGTATCTTGTGTGTGTGTTAGGTTTTGTATTGTTTCGTAAAATTTTGTCGATTGTTCGTGTACGTATTGTCTTATGTACGGCGTGTTTATTTATTTATTTATTTATTTATTTAGACAAACAAGGTCACTCAACAGACTGCTTGGAGCAGACCAATTATAGAGTGACACGGATTACAAAAAGAAATTTACAAAGTTCGGTAGAAGTACACAATAAGTTTAACTAAAGAATAAAAGGCTATTTTGTACAATCAAATAATAAATCCAAAAACAAATTATAAAGCTAAAGATATGCGAGTGATAACAATCACTCCCTAATCAAAGGATAATAGATATTTTCTTTCTGATAAGTTTTTTAAAGGTACATAAGTTAGTGTTAAACAGGTCAATGCCTCTATCACCCGTTACAAGATAGTTGTATGTTCTCATGCAACGTATGAGAGGAGAGTTAGAAAGGTAATTAGTTGTAAAAGTAGGGACACTAAAAGTTAGCCCGTTCCGAAGTGTGTATGGGTTAGCGTTAAAAAGTACATAGTTTACGCAAAATTCAGAGTCGATGAGGTTATTTACTACCTTATAAACAAAGAAAATATTAAAACACTGCCTTCTGGACCTCAGCGATTGCAATCTATAAAATAACAAATTCTCGTTATACGAGTAAAAGTGCCGTTGTCTATTCTAACGAAAATTAAGAGCATTGATGAACTTTTTTTGGACACTTTCAATTCGATCAATATATTTGTGATACATCGGATTCCAGACTGTTGACGAGTACTCCAGAGTACTTCTTACCATGCTGCAATATAAAGTAATTAACGATGCAGGGTTCTTAAAGCCCTCAGTAGTTCTTAGGATAAATCCTAAAAACGCTTTCCGAATAATAGCCTCTATGTGAGACTCGAACCACAGTTTGGAGTCCAAGGTAACCCCCAAATCTTTAACCACATTAACGCGTTTTAATTGTGTATTATTTAAGCTCAAATCTATATTTGGATTTCTTGAGAGGTCCAACTTAGAAAAAACAATACAGTGACACTTATCAACATTTAGATGCAGACGATTCAGTGTGCAATATTCAAAAAATCTATTAATGTCCCCCTGCAGTTTCACTATATCCAAAGGCGAATTAATGATAGTTGAAATATTAAGGTCGTCAGCATATAAGGAATACACACTGTTTGAGTCCAGAAAACAAGTCTCTATGTCATACAAAAATAATACAAAAATCAGGGGACCCAAGTGTGAACCCTGCGGAACTCCAGAGGTCATACCCAAGCAGACCGACCTTGCTCCATTAATAGCTACATACTGAGTTCTATTTTGCAAATATTTTTTTAAGAGATCGAGAAGCCTGCCCTGCACACCGAAGTTTCCAAGTTTTACAGCCAAAGTGGGGTGATCGACCTTGTCGAAGGCTTCGGAAAAGTCGGTATAAGCAGCGCAGACATCACGACCATTCTCCATTGCCTCGTAGGTTCTCTAAATAAAGGGAACGATGTTGGTCAGAATGGATCGACCCCTGTAAAAACCATGCTGATTAATGTCGATTTTTCTTTTAATTTGAAAAAACAGGAGCTCCAAAATAACCGACTCAAAAACTTTTCCAAAGTGACACAGTAGAGAGATTGGCCGATAATTTTCAACATTATTTTTATTTCCGGTTTTGTGAATTGGAACGATCTGTGCAACCTTCCATTTTTTTGGAAAAATTCCCAGAGACAAACACTTATTAAATAACTTGTATAATGGTTTACTTAGGCTAGGACAAGACTTCAAAAATATCGAAGGGATCCCGTCAGGGCCCGGTCCCTTCTTAGGGTCGAGACCCTTTAAAGTTTTTTCGATAATCGAATGCGGAATATAGTTCACTGTAAAAGAGTCCAGTGGTTCGGCTACATTAACCAAACATGGAACATTCGGTTTGTCGTATTATTTAGGTATTCTAGTGGCGTTTTCCGTTTTACTGAAAGTACATGTCTGAGCATTATGTTCTGTAGTTTTTGTAGTCGGTTGATTTGTGCGTTTGAAATGCTACACCGACCGGTGAGGCGTAAGTCAAAATCGGTCTTATGATAGAGTTGTATATTGTTAGTTTGTTGTTCGGTGATAAAAAAGATCTGCAATTTAAAAGTTTGTGTAGTTGTGCTGTTTTTGTATAATGTGTGACTGTTACGTATAAATCTAAAATTTTCGTCTAGAATCACACCTAGGTTTTTAAGCTTATTTGTAGGTATCTACTATAGGTTTATTGTTGATTATTATGTGTTGGTGGCAAATGACAATTTGCAGACTTCAAATTTTAAATTTTTTTTTTTCAAATTACGGAAGTAATTAAGGGGATGGCACTTTATTGTGTCACCCGGTATATGTAGGCACATACATTTTACAAATTTTACAATAACGCGTTTTAAACTTTCCAATAACCATTATGCTCTTTTTTAAATCAATTGGTTCGAGAAACAGTAAAAAAGTTTTCTTCATAACAATGACCCAAAAACCTGAAAAACGGCTTTACAATCGGCAACATTTATTGCACGCAGTTTTAAGTCCAGCTTGAACCAATAATAATTACAAATACGAGAAATGACATAAAATATTCATGGCTCATTTTAAACTAGATTATAATTGGTCGTTATTGATATAAAAACTGCAAACTATAAAACTTTAGGATTTCTTTGACAATTTTATTTGTTAACATTATGGGCTTTTTAACTATTCTAAAATTTGATAGTTTTTGTATTTAAATTGTTCATTAAAAATTGAAACAAGTGTTTTTCATCAATAAAAAACTGTTGGAACGCCGACCCCCCAATTCTATTGAAAATTGAAACCAGGGCCGTAGCCAGACATTTGGTTTGGGGGGGGGGGGGGGGCAAGGCATACTTATAAATTGGATAGAGGGGGGGGGGGGGTGTCAAGTAATATGATAACTCTTGTTATTCCAGTAAAGTTGTACTACAAATGATAACTTTATTTGTTTTTTTATTATCACTGATATTTTCTATGTATTTTTAAGTGCCAGTCTCGAAGATACATTTTTTGAAACTCAGATGACTTCAATCAAAAGTTCTGAATCAGCGTATCGACGCATGGAATGAAAATAGCAGAACGAAAGTAGGATTAAACAGAGTCTGTTTGGTAATTTGAACGAGTTATTTGCTTTGATGCGAGTCTCGGAACTTTGATTTCAATATCGAATGAGTCTTTTGCAAGCTCTTCAGCTGCTTTGAAAATTTCACCGAACGATACTTCCCCATTTTCTCGTTCTTCTCGAAAAATATCCACAATTTCGTCACTGATGATGCCAAATCACTAGAATTTTCTTGCAGTCTAACTGACAAAGGAAGCGTAGGGTCGTGTAAACAAGAGATTGAAATATATGCCACACAATTATGTCTAGTATAGACGTGTATGTGTGAGTCATGTAAAATAAACGTATGTTAGTTTAAAAGATGGCGACCTGGCGTTGTCTTGAAGAAACCAACGCAATGTCCATTGACGAATATATTTGAGAGACAATTCACTTAATTAAATTAACCTAAATAAAAAAATTTAAAATTGCAGAATTTCGAGGGGGCCGGGCCCTTCGGGCCCTATGGCTGGCTACCGCCTTGATTGGAACAGATGGAACATTTCGATGTCAGATGGGAATTTTTGAAAAATACATAATACCTTTTTCTTTTAAATACCTATCCGTAAAATTATCACCTCTATGATGAAAAATGAGTTAGGAAATTTTGCTTGGCGACCCCCCCCCCAAATAGATGTGGCCTTGTAATTAAGGGATATTACATATATTGAAAAATAAAAATATAAATAATAATACCAGAAGAGCTAGTTTAATTAATAAGACGTAAATATCTGATAATTTTTAGCTATTTTACTTATACCGACACTAAACTACTTTATTTTTTAAACATGGCATTGTGATACGGATTGGTGCGGCACCCCAGTGGTCTACTGCAGCGCAATCTATATTTGAATCTGCAAACCCGTAAAAAAGTATAGGGATGCGCAAAAACGTTTCCTATGCCGATGTGTTGGCCTACCGTACAGTCTATTATTAGTTCTATGTTTTCACGTCTGATAACTATCTTTTGCATTGAGTTGATTCCTACAGATGGCGATACTAGGTTTTTTATCATATATTTATTCTTAAAAATATCTTGAAAGCATATTTTCGCTGTATTGAGAATTGCTTACAGGTTATGGCTTTCTGATGAGCCCTAACAAGGACGAGGCAGCCTGTCATTGTCTACCTGTGCTTCAGGGAACTCATTACTTTTGGCTTCCCTGTGTACTTTAATGCAAAAGATAGATGCACTACTTTGTTCTCCTACCGCTAAAAACTTTCTTTCTATTTTACTTATGCGGACACTAAACTCTACTAATTTATGTAATAAAAACAATATTCGCTACATTTTGACTTGTACACATAATATAATATGACCATCGATTGTTTCAACATCGCACCTTTCAATATCTTTAAATAAACTGAACGCTCAAAAAACTCTGTTTAAACATACTTCATAAATTTTATTTGTTCAAATAACATGGCCCATAAAATAAACCGTTCAAAGAATCGACCGCCCATTAAAATTTATAGTTTATACTAACATCATTCCGTTTTACTTCCGATTAACATATATTCAGCTGTAAAATCTGCCTATGACCTCATTTCTTTGATTTATACAACACAACAAACAACACAAATAAATAAATATGGAACCTGACCCCACATTTTTCTCTGTCGCGACCGACCGTTGGAATATTTTAACATCTTCGTTGGATACTTCAAATCGAACAGTATTGACTGGCGAAGTGTGATTTAACCATTTAAACTACGGTATGCCTAATAGATTTTGTTTATGGTTAACCAGCTTCCTTAAGAACCGTTCTCTGCAAGTGGCGATTGACGGGTTTCTCTCAGACACCTTCACCATCAATGCCGGTGTTCCTCAAGGGTCCATATTGTCGCCTACCCTCTTTTTACTGTATATTAACGACCTTCTAGTAAAAACCCAAAATCCAATTTATAGCTTTGCTGATGACAGCACACTTATCTCATCTTTTACCTTGACTCCCCAAACATCCGCTGCCGACGCACATCTTCGCAGGCAGCATGAAGTATTGCGCCTCAACAATGACCTGGAAGAAATTTTGGCTTGGGGTGACAGTAACCAAGTCGAATTTAATGCTAAGAAAACCCAGGCAGCAGTCTTCTCCAAAAAGGTTAACATTGCAGAACCGGATATAGTCATGGCAGGACACGCAATTCCCCTGGCACCGTCTATTAATTTGCTGGGGGTCAATCTGGGAGGTAATATGTCTTGGCATGATCACGTTGCCGCAATTGCCAAGACAGCTGTACAGAAACTTGGTGTACTTTTCCGCACCAAAAGGTTGTACACACCTCATCAACTTTTGACACTCTACAAAGCCCAGATTCGACCATCATTAGAATATTGCTCTCATGTCTGGAGCTCTGCACCCAAGCACACCCTTCGGCTACTGGATTCCATTCAAAGGAGAGCCGTTCGTCTGATCGGCGACCCCGAGCTGACCAAGACCCTCGATAGCCTGGAGCATCGAAGACAGGTTGGTGATTTGGCTCTCTTTTACAGATATTTCCATGGCAGGTGTTCGACTGACATTGCCCGCTTGATTCCACCTAGAGCAATGCAAAACAGAAATACACGGCGAACCACTGCCGCTCATCCATATGTTGTTCAGCTTAGTACTCCTCGAACTTCATTGTTCAAGAATTCTTTCATCTGGAGAACGTCATCTTTGTGGAATGATCTTCCTGAGGTCATGTTTCCCAATGAATACAATCTTCAACGTTTCAAGACCAACGTTAATCGCTTTTTTCGCACTCGCACCGCTCCCAGAGCGCCTTAAAGGATTTTTCCTACAGTGCAGGTGTTTTATCATAAAAAAAAATAAATAAAAAAACTACGTAAAGGTAACATATCTGTTTCCATCATGGATAATCTTCGTCAATGTCACCACACCAATGAGATACCGTTCGTGGTGTCGGCATCATTACAAGTGATAATTTTTATGAGCTAAATAAGAAAACTAAAACCATTTTCGTTTATTTGGTCATTTTTTCTTACCTGCTACTAAAATTTGGTACTGGGATAGAAAAATATCTATCAAAAAGGAAGTAGGTAGTTGGAAGTAGGTAGGTAGTTGGTGGGAGGTATTCCTCCCATCTCCGATGAGGTGGTCTGCCTCGTATAAGGTTTTTCACGCCTTGAGGTGGACTTTGGTTAAAGTGCCTGTGTCATGTCATGACTGTCAGTTAATATCATAGTTGTTGATCAGACGTTTGCGCGGTTCTCGGGCGACTCATCTGTGGCTTTGCTTGGCAATGTGACGCGTACGATGTCCAATATCAAAAAGGAAACCCTCCCAGGAATATCATCTCAACAGGTCCGTGTTGAATATATGTAGAATTTTATCGAAGATTTCACTCTATTCTTTCGAACCAATCCGAAGATTTCATATTGAATCATTACCATGACTACAGAAATTTCCGGAAATATTCATGCTCTTTGAACTTCCGGCGGCCGAATTAAAGACATTTTAGTTTTTATTTTTATATAGTTTCAGCCAGTGGCGTAGCCAGAATTTTAGTTTGGGGGCCCAAAAGGATAGGGAAAGCGAAGAACCAGCGCCGCCGAGGGCGAAAATTTTTTTGGGTGTCACGCCCAAAAACCCTTTTTTTGGACAATCAAGAAAAAATTCAAAATAAAAAAATACATATATTTACAGAAACTTGTAGTGAGTTATACAAATACACTAATAGAGGTAATATAAAACAGATAATATACTTGTTAAACAAAAACTTCTTCATGAAATTGAGCAATAAAACATTAAAAATAAGGTTAGTATATTTTTTATTTATTGAAAAAACAAAAATGAACCATAAACTAAAAGCACAATATGTATATTTTTTTGTATAAAACTAAACCGTAATTCGTCGCCTCTTTTGTCAAAATATATTGATTATTTTATATATCAATGTGGATTTTTTGATGAATATTTATTAAAGCAAAACTTGTTGTACGCTCTTCCCCTAAATGGTTTCTCAGATATGTTTTAAATCTTTTTAAATTGTAAAAACTTCTTTTTGCTGAAGCTGTAGTTACTGGGATGATTTGTTATTTTATTTGGCGCGTTATTGATAGCGTTGCCGTCAAATATTTTTTATGTTGCCCAATTATATTTTATTCCTTCTTTTTTTTTGTATTTCGGGGGAGGGGGGCTCCCCCCCCTCTGGCTACGCCACTGGTTTCAGCGAAGAGAATATGGTACTTAAGAAAACAATTGCAAACGAATAAAATCCTTTCTACAAATTTTATTATTCACATAGGTAGAGTTAATTTTGATAGCTGATCAAATTTAGGTAATAGTACCTAATTTTAGTAAGAAAATCACGTCCAGCGAAAATATTTGGCAAAATAGATTAAACTCTTTTTAATAATATCTAGTATACTATGGAAATATAATAAAGCCATGCCTTTAAAAAAATATAAAGACATATTTATTCATCAGGCAAGCAGATAACGCAACTTGATGTATTATTATTTTCTGGAGAAACTTTCTGCAAATTAAGTTAAAGACCGCACAAGAAGACAATAATAATCATCTGTCTCGATTACTTTGATTTCCGAGAATCATACTTTATTATTTTAAATGAAAGCTATTTCCAGTGTTTACGCCATTGACCAGCATATTTTTAACTTCACTTCGATGATGCACCGTTATCCTGTTAATAATGTCTATTACACATTTTTAAAAAGATTAAGAATGTGGAACACAATAATGTATAACAACTGACATCGCATCTTTGAGTTTATTTTAAATTTATTAAATTTTTATTTTAAATATGTTAAAATGATAACCTTCACCCCAAATGATGTGTGTAACTGATCTATTAACCTATTTGCTCTATGAATCCACTTTAACGACAGATCATTACATATTTATGAATTTTTTCGAAAGTCGTAGATCCTTCTAATTGACTAAATTTTATGAACAAAAATTATTTTTAAATCGAGAGAATTAAAAATAAAGTTGACGCAAAAATTAGTAAAAATTACAGATATTATTAGGGACGGTATAAAATTTATTATTATTACAGCAGTTTGTAGTTGGTGCTATCCAAAATTTAAATATTGTATCGAGTATTATCACCACAGGCAATAATTTTAATCAATTTTTCTTTTATTTTACCGTTGTACCTAATAATTAAAATATCATTTTCAATATATCCTACACTACTATTCAGCAATTTTTTTTTTTACGTTTCCATAATTTTTTACTCGGGAAGAATGGCTTGAGCGGGCTTGGGTATTAAGGTCAGCTCAGGGCAAAACAATTTGTAACCTAATTTTAAGTGGCAGCATTTTGGACTAAATACCAAACGTCATCAAAATCTGCGTTGAAACAAAATGGTTTTCATATTTTCATTTTAAATTTTAACCTTTTGCATCTATACAATTACAAGCCAAAACCTATAAGCAATTCTCAATATGCTTTCAAGATATTTTTAAGAATAAATATATGATGAAAACCTAGTATCGCCATCTGTAGGAATCAACTCAATGCAAAAGATAGACGAAAACTAAAATTCAACCTTAATAACAAACAACGGAAATGCGCGAATTTCGTTGACGAGACGCCAGGCGGTTTTGACTATATATTGCAGTTAAAAACGGATGTTCTCTTTCATACAATAATTAGCATGTGGGATAAATCTCATACTCGTGATTGGTTGGAGGCTTCATTCCTGTAGACGTTGCCATATGTTGCCGATGATTGTACTTAAAATGCGAGAAGCTGTTATTTCTTTCTCTCATTTCGTTCTAATCGTAGCTTCTTGCTGAAAACCCATCGAGGCATAATAGTTAGAAGCCTCATGCGCGATTGTCAGATTGTAAAGAAAATATTAAATTGCAAATAAGAAAATACATGCTTTTTGAAAATATATTTGCGTGTACACGCACGTGTAATAATTAAAATTATTATTTAATACCAGGAAAATGTTAAGGAGCATAAGAATTACTGAGGAGGCTTAGCCTTCTTTGAGGAGCCGCCACTGATTGTAGGTATATATTTTACAAAATGTAGTTTTCTACTTTCTTTATGGTATAATTCTCTTATGCGACGTTTTTTAGTATTGTATGTCATGGACCACCCAGAGTGGCTACATTAAAATATTGTTAGTACCTGTATATTTCCTTACGTCTACATATAATACTGTTATAGATAAAATAAAAAACGATTTAAACGTTATTTTAAATAACTGAAATAAAATGAAACAAAATGTATTTTTAGATTGCGGTCAGTTATTGGCATAAACGACATACTTTATAATTTTAGGCCAACTGTTGTGATAAGATGACCCAACTGCCAGTGGTCAAATGATTACTTATCACTTTAGCTCTCTTTCGGCGCTTTTAAAATCTTTAAATGTTGCATTATCTGTTTTAATTTCATTAGATTTGAAATAAGCCTGCCTAAAATAACAGCACAAATATTTGTGTTAACAAGAATGATATAATTAAGCTCTTAAAAATTGAAACGTGATCATCGTAAGTTACGATTGTTTACAAAAGAAATTTATAACTTGGTTATTAAATTAGAGCATGTTATTGTTACTTAGATATAAAACTTATAATAGCTCTTCCGCTATTGTTATAAAAGTTTAATATTCGACTTCAGGGATTCAATCGATGACTAATATCTAATAACCTTCATGTATTACCGAATGTTAAAGCTGGTCGTCTACTGGATGCATAGCCGTACGACCTGCTGGTTGTGCATAATCGGTCGATTAGCTCCGACAAATCCACAGGAGGACAACTTTAAACCACGGCAGTGGCTCAGAGGTGAGTTACTGGCATTCGACCGTGGCGTTCCGAGTTCGATCCTCGGAGTGGGCATACGCACAATAAAAAAAAGAATGTCCGAAATTTAGTAAAATTTATCATCTTCCAACCCAGAAGTAAGAACGGTGTGCCTGAGGAGAAAAACGCAAGAGACCATTTTTATGCAGAATTGACCAGGCTAATCAGAAATGATATCCACAGGGAAAAATATCAGTGGCGTACCACTTTTTTTTCTAGAAAATATATAATCGCTTCTTCATTTACAGTTTTAAAAATTATTCTATTGGCGATAACGCTGAAACGAACGGATATATCGAGCTGCAGTTTAAATATTTTTTCTAGCAAATTTCATCTACTTTTCGATTATGGTATCATAATTATACCGTATGATTTATTTTTTCGGAGTAAAATCAAAAAATGTGTTATTATTACAAAGTGCGCCATCTAGCATTATTTTTGAGAACTATTATGAAGAACTAAATACGATTGGTGAAAGTGCATACATTTCTCTTCCAACCAGTCTTTAGTTTGCTAAAATCGGATAAGTCGTTTATAAGTTATAGCGATTTAAATGATTACACTTTTAACAGCTCCCCCCCCCCCCCTCTTATTAAAATCGGTACGCCAATGAGCATAAGACCAAAATGATGCATAATTTTCAATGCTTTTTAATGGTGTTATCAAAGATATACCTTAATGTGGAATTTTCGGAGATATGTAAAATTTTAAAATTAACATTTAAATTACGCCCTCCTGCGGCAAAATGCGGAACTTAAAAATTATTTCCAGGATTTTCTCATGGCCACTTTAGTTATCATTTTTATTCCTGAATTTCTATTACCAGTAGTTTCCGAGATATGGCCGCTCGTCGACCTTAATAAACCACCCTGTAGATAGATATCCTATCTTCATAATTTAATCACCACCAATTATTATTCTAGAATTTACAGGTACTCCTCTGCTGTATACAGGGTGAAATTTTTAACTGGAATATATTCAGTATTAGGAAGCCTCTGAGTTTCTTAAAAAATACAGAACTACGGCTGCGTTGATTTTTAGTTTGGAATACTTTATTCGTGTCGTCATGAAATTTACCCATCTTTTTGAGGTAGAAACCGCCCCAACTTTTATTTTTAAATGTAAAGGTATTTACTGTTATAGCTTGTTGGAAAGGGCACAAAAAAGAGAATACGACGAAGAGAGACGAATACTTTTGCATTTTGGTAATCTAGAAAGCCAGACAAAAAAATGGTCTTTTTAAAGGAACTTAGGCAACGAAAATGTACACCAAATTCGCCAAATAACCCCGGTAATGGTACATAATGAACGATAGAAGAGTTTTGGACTTGCATTGTCTTTATTTGTTTCACATCACAACGTTTCAACTGGTAAGTATCTCCAGTCGTCTTCAGGTGAATACTAAATAAGAAGCCACCTGACGAAGTCATCTTCCATTGGTGAGACTCTAAGGCCACTTGAAACTAGAGTCAAGGAATACAGAAACAACACCCTTAAAGGGGAAACCGAAAAATCAGGTGCAGCTGACCATACCTGGACACACGGTCATCATATCAAGTGGACAGAAGCTCAAATCCTGCATAAAGAACCACATTGGAGAAAAAGGAAGTTCAAGGAAGCTGCTACCATATACCAGAACCCAGATTGCTTTAGTAAACCCTCACTAGATATAAGAAATATCTGGAAACCTTTGTTAAGTAGATGCAAACTTAAAATACCGCACACGAACTAAAGGCATGATTACACCCATCTCGATTATGTTCCAGTACATCTAGCTAGTATAAATAGAACTGTAGTTACTTTACTTATTAAGTATTCACCTGAAGACGACTGGAGATACCCACCAGTTGAAACGTTGTGATGTAAAACAAATAAAGACAATGCAAGTCCAAAACTCTTCTATCGTTTAAGAAACATCATTGTCTCCAACCTTCAAACAGAAAATGGTACATAATGTCCAAAATTAATTTTACTTTAGATTTTTGGGTTTGTCAAGAAAAAATTGGCAACGTTCCGAAGAATTTCTACAATAAAAGAAATTACGTTTGCTATGCAAAAGTAAATAGGGTGTGGTATACCTTTGTTATGTTCTTTCCGACGATCACAATATAGAACAATTACATTTGAAATAAAGTTGGGGGCGCTTTCTGCCCCAAAAGAGGGGTAAATTTCATGAAGACATGAAAAAAGTGTCACAAACTAAAAATAAACGCAGCCGTAGTTCTGTACTTTTTCAGCAATTAAAAATGCTTTCTAATAATGAATTTGTTCCAGTTAAAAATTCCACCCTGTATAAGAGATGGTGCATTTTAAAAACATAAATAATTTTATAACCACAATAAAAATTAATCTTGCCTCCATCAGCACATCTAAATTAAATGGCTTGTCCACAATTAATTAACAGTATCATGTTGTCGGGGGACAAATATGACCATGACGTCATGAGTCATTATGTTTTATGTGCAGTCGGTGCTTTGCAATATAACGATGACATAATTCCTTGATTTTTTTGTATTATAGTTATGTATGTGCACGTATAAAAGTCAGAAAACCACATGTTTGCCGTTTCAGAGGTCAAATCTGTTGCATATGGCGTTGTCAAGATTGAAAAAGCAAAACCAGACAAAGTATGATTTAGATTTCTTGATATTAATATTATTGTCTTTAATAAAATTTAATTTTAAAACAAGACGTAAATAATATCTATTTTAGCTTTTATAACTGCATAGAGCTCTGCACGGGCCGGAATTTCATAACCCGACCCAGCCCACGCTGTAATTTTGCGACGATTTCGGATCGGGCCGGGCCACGTTAAGGCCCGATATGAAATCCCAGCCCGTGCAGGTCTCTCTAACTGTATACATTTTAGTACACTGGGGATAGTTGGGGTTATCAATCAAGTTTCCAATTTTTTTTTTCCTATTTAAAAATGTATTTGTCAAACCTGTCAGATTCGTCCTTTCATAACATCAAATAGTTTGATAACTGGACATCGAACGTGTCACATTGCCAAGCCAGATCACTCATGAGCACCCAGAATCAGAAACAAGGATGACCTCACATTTCATTTTAAGTGAGGTAATGAATGTTAACATAAAATTAAATGGCAAACTGGCCATGGTACCTCAAAACCCGACGGCACTACCTATCGGTAAACAAAAAGTTTATTGGTAGCTCTTCACGGCGCTGAGCGTCCGGGGTTTGCACGCTGTGCACCCTTTCGTCTATTACCCGCTGTCCCCTCACCTGCAAACCCCGAACGCTCAGCTATTTTATACATACGATTTAAATCGAGGTTCACTTTAAATCGAAGACATGTTAAAAATGGTAATTTTATAATGTGGGATTGACAGCAAAGTTTGAATTAAAAATGATTCACCAGGTCATAACTGAATATAATCTAACATAACATACACAGTTATGACCAGGTTGATTACTCTTAAATTAAATCAAACAGAAGGTGACACCATGTGACTTAAAGGGAATCTACCTGCGCCATATTGATACGACACTTCCGTCATTTGTGTAATCAGTTGAACGAGCTGTCATAATCTATGTACGAATTAAACACAACCTTTATACATAACAGATGTTTAATCTGAATTAACTAACCAGCAATATTGATTGCGACATAAATGACATTAGCAGGCATTTTTTACTTACAATCCAACTTGCCTGATAAGTAAATTAAAGATTAAGGTAACCAGGCGACTGTGATTGTGAGAAAAGTATTTCTGCCAATGTCATGTATGTCACCGTCAAAGATGCTGGTTAGTTAATTATTATTGATGAATTTGTCCTTGCTTATAAAAACTTTAAAAGGCGTTTTCCATCCTGGTATACATCGGATATTATAAAAAATATAAAATTAAAAGCAAAAATGCACTCCAAATATAAAAAAACAAATATTAATCGATACCTTTTGGAGTTTAGGCGACTAAGATCTGCAATAAAGGAGCAAATTAAGGTTGCTCACAATACTTACATTGATAATATGCAATCCTCAATTGTGAACGATTCTCAAAGATTTTGGCGCTTCATAAACTCAAAAAACAGTACATCAAGAATCCCGGGCGAGATGTACCTCGGGGATCAGCGTCTCGATGAACCTCAGGATATCGTGAACTCTTTTGGCGAGTTCTTTCATAGTGTATACATACAGGGTGTATCTGATAGGTGCGATCAACCAGTAAATAATGTTATTGATGAATACTTACCAATCCTTCAACCAATAACGGAACAGGACATTAAAGATGCCTCAAAAAAACTTAAAAACAAAATGACATCAGGGCCGGATAATGTTCCTTCTTTTGTTGTGAAGGATTGTATAGGGGCTCTGGTGACACCACTATTAATCATTTTTAACCTATGTACATCAATGTCAACTGTGCCAAAAATATGGAAACAGGCAAGAGTGTGTCCCATATACAAGAGTGGTGAGCGAAACCAAATTAACAACTACCGCCCGATCTCCTTACTTTGTAACTTTTCCAAAATTCTAGAAACAATACTGTATAGGCGAATTTATATGTCCGTTTGTAAAAACATTGCAGTTGAGCAGCATGGATTTATGAGTGATAGATCAACGGTTACTAATTTATCATGCCTCACTCAGCTAGTGTCTCGTGTGCTAAACAATCAGGGACAGGTGGACGTAGTCTATACAGATTTCTCAAAGGCATTTGATAGGATAGATCATGTATTGTTGTTACACAAGCTAAGGGGGTATGGTTTTGACGAATCAGCCCTGGAGTTTTTTAGATCATATTTAACAAATAGAGAACAGTTTTTTTTTACAATGGCTTTACATCTAATAAATATATCGCATCCTCTGGTGTACCGCAAGGTTCCAACTTAGGACCATTACTGTTTTTACTTTTCATCAATGATTTACATAAGATTATAAACTGTAAAAAGCTAACTTTTGCGGATGATTTAAAATTATTTTTGCTAATTGAATCTCTTAGTGACTGTATTTTCTTACAAGAACAACTGAATTTGGTTCAGGGTTGGTGCGACAGAAACAAACTCAACCTTAATGCAGCTAAATGTAAAATTTTGACCTTTAGTCGCAAAAAACAGCCACTATTGTATCCCTATTCCATCTCAGGTGAGGTTTTAGAGCGCCCCAGGTCGATAAAGGACTTAGGCGTCACCTTCGATCCTATGTTGACTTTTGTTGAACATATAAATAACATAGTTTTGGAGGCAGGCAGGATGCTGGGCTTCATCGTGCGCAACTGCAGAACCTTTTATGACCCAAGAGTTTTTAAAACATTATATTTTTCTTTTGTCAGATCAAAGCTTGAATATGCTTCACTAATTTGGAATCCTCTTTATGCATGTCACGTAAATAACATCGACAAGGTTCAAAAAAGATTTTTAAAATATTTAACATTTAAATCAGAAGGAGTGTATCCTGAGCAAGGAACTGCTTACGATATTTTATTAAATAGATATAATTTTATAACCCTAGAAAAAAGGAGAGCAGTTACATCTCTAGTATTTTTATTTAAGTTGCTGCGCGGTGGAATCGATTGTCCTGATCTGCTATCTCAAATAAATTTGTTTGTACCTAGAGTGAATACTAGACATCATTTAACATTTTTGTGTGAAAGAGCAAGAACAAATGTAATGATTAAATCTCCTATAAATTTTATGTGTTACAATTTTGAAAGCATGTGCGAAGATTGCGATATATTTACATGTAGCTTGCGCGATCTGAGGAGGATTGTCGAGGCTGGTCATTAACGAAATTGTTATATATACCTAATAGTATGTGTTATTAATTGGTGTTATTGTAATATAGTATACGAATGTGTGCATAATATGGCGATAATTTTGAATTTATTGTATTTCCATTATTGGTGATTTATGTTTACAAACTTATATAGTTGTATTGAATCGAGTACAATATTATTTATATTCAATTTTTAATATTGCTCTGTAAATGGGTTTCTTGTTGGGCAATAAAGCTATTATTATTATTATTATTATTATTATTATTATTATTATTATTATTAATAAAAATCTTTGTGCAACCCGACAGTGGCGTAGCAAGAAAATATGCTCAGTGGGCGTAAGTAGGACATTTTTTTTCTGTAAAAAGGGACAGTCGGGACTACATGTATTTTATGATATTGTATCTAGTGAAAAAGGCGGAAAAGCGTCGCAGGCGAAAAATTTTCGGGGACACGCCCAAAGTTCATGTAAAATTCACCTAACTTCTGTCAAATTTCAAAAATTAAATTATTACGTCTCCCCCTCTGCATAGTTGGATTAAATTTGTTTTGTACATTTTTTTAAACTTTTTTTTGATATTCCTAGCTGGCTCGGCAGCCCCCCCCCCTTAAATACGCCACTGCAACCAGACGTTAATCTTATATAAATGTTGTTGCAGATTTTCCAAAGACTCTGGAAACCCACAAAATATAGTGTATTTTCTTTAAAATATTTTTTTGATGAATGTTTTGATAGAACTTTGATTTTGAAATACCATATCCCTTTTTATTTAGAGGACAAAAATTGTTATAAAAATGTTATTTTTATTAAAACCTCTCGTCTTCGTCTGATAAGTCACATGAATTCTTAAAAAGTGTAACAAATATTTAGATTTTTGCTGCTGTCGCATATAAGTTAAATTTCATGAGTTAACGTGTATTTACTAAAACAGCTACAAGTTCTGAATAAAATATTGTGCAATGTCCTTGGTTGTGCACCTTTGCAAAGGGACAATATTTAATGACACTTCTATAATTATTCTCAAATTGTCCTAGCAAATATATATTATCCATTATTTCCACTACAAAGCTGTTCATGTCATTATATTATTCTGGTAAACGCAAGCCTTTTTGGGATTGTTCAAAATAAATTTATTTAGGCCGTTGTAAATCAGCCATATTGATGCCCAGTGATACCGTTTTTCACAGAAAAAATTAAATGATAATAGTGCCTCCTTGTTTGATTTTATCTTGATGGATTATACAAAACTAACATTTAAATAATTCTTTATGATGAAAGTAACAATAAAGTCATCAGTCAAAGAAGCCTTGCTAGTAGACTTACCCTATTGATTCTTTAGTCATACCAAATCACTCTAAATGAAAAATGTTAATAATAAAATTTATAATGTAACTGTTGTTTGATTCTCGATGTCAATTTCAATATTATGGTCCTTCCGAACAGAACGGAGACTGCCATTACAACATATAGCAACAAGAAACGAAAGGTTCACGTAACTATCTTCGGGCAAGACAGGTTTATAAATCGGTTTTTCTGCATCGGACCGTCGGTCGTGCCTGGAGATTCCATTCAAAGTGGCCGCAACACCAATGAGTCAATTTAGAAAAATTTTGCAGGTTTAACTAGAGGTCTGTCTGTTGCCCAATATTTAGGCCGTCAATTTAATGCTATAAGCCTTGAAACGACTTGGGAATATTTAAATTGATAATTTAAATATTTTGGTAGTAGATATGAGGTTGGATTTTGATATTATTTTGTTACAAATAAGTAACCAAACACTATTACGACTATTACTGTACTTTAAAAACATCTTTAATTATTACATGTTTAATTGTATGCCATCTTATAATACAATAAATATATATAATTATATATATGGTATAACAAATACACAATAATACACAAAAATAAGGCAGTTGGGGTTAGTGTTGGCCCACAGTATAGAAGTAAAATGACTTACATTGTTTTATAATCGGCCAGTTCCGGTAACCCGTTATACTGCCATAAAAGAGTTTATTTTAGCTTTCGCTTATAAAGTTTGTTGTGACACGATTGCTGTTTTACTAAAATTTTATCGCTAGATGCAAAAAGTATTGAAAAAGCCAGCATGAATTTATTCAGGTACAAAGTAGCTTTTGATTTTGTTTATAGAAATTAGGAAATAAAAATTCTATAAACTTGAAAAATGTTGTTGCGTGGTGTGGGAGGGGTTTAGGAGTGGGCGAAGCCCTGGGACATGTGCGATTTCAAAATGGAAATTGGAAAAATATTGATTGTTCCTATCTTGCCAGAAAATGGGAAGCCTGTGGTAAATGAGTGTATGTTTTGGATTGTCTGTGTATCTTATGTGGGTGGGGTTTTGTGTTAGGGGTGCGTTTTGTATGTGTGTTTCGTAAAATTTAGTCGAAACATCGTGTACATATTATTGCAAAAGGTATGATGTGTTTGCCGTCTGTGTAGTTGTACCAGTGGAGTCCATCTGCGTGCTTTAAGTATTTGTCTAAGTATTATGTTTTGTAGTCTGTTAAATTGTTCGTTTGAATGCTGCACCATATAGGGGTAGTATAGGTCATAGTAATTTAGTAATTTGTATAGTTGTCTTGTTATTGTGTAGAATTTTTGTATTATATGTGTGGTGTTGTGTATAAAGTTGAGTTTTTGTCCAGTGCAACCCCTAGATATTTGATTTTATTCTTAGATTCTACTGGAGTGTTGTTTATAATCGGGTGTTGATTTATTTGTGTGTTATTTGTTGTGAAATGTTAGGGCATTCGCATTTTTCTTCGTTTATTTCCAACTTGTCTGGCCACCAGCACGTCATCTACAAACATGGCCAGAAATATTACAACCATCGAGATAGAATAAACAAGGAGGCGCTATTACCATTTCATTTCGTTTGCGAAAACGGTACCAGGAGGCGGTGCTAAGTGTGATAACAATATAGCCGATTCATAAGGGCCTTATTAAATTTATTGTGAACAATTCTAAAAATGCTTGGGTCATTAAGCAATGAACGGCTTTGTAATGGAAATAACGAATAGAGGTATAACAGTTTGTAGGTATATTTATTTATTTATTTATTTATTTATTTATTTATTTAGGATACAAACAGGAAATCCCATAGACAGTATCCACTAATTTTATAATAAGTAAATTATATCTATCCTACAACAATATCAGTACTTATAAGCTAATAATATTAATGATTGGATAACAATACAAAAAGAAGTATTTGCCATTATGGCAAATGCCTATAATAACAACAAGAAAAAACGAAGCATTATGATACTTATTTAATTATTCTAAAAGCCTTCGTTTTAGAGCCTTTTTAATTCTATTCAAAGATGTTGAAAAGAAATCTAGATCTAGGTCCGAAAAATAGCGATTCGAGTTTCTCATCATTCGACTGATTGGTGAGTTTTGAGAACTATTTGTATGATGAAATGGAGTATAAAAAATATAATTATTTCTTAGTTGTCGCGGTGCAACATTGAACGCCATCCTTGAGACCAGATATGGAGAGTCAACCCTATTCGAGGATATTTTAAACATATAAACCAAGTCCGATAAAATTCTTCGATTCCGCAGAGACAATATACAAAAATGCAATCTTACAGTATTTATGTCGTGAAGTATATAATTTTGCTTAAATAGTAGACATCTCAAGAATCTGTTTTGCACCCTTTCCAATCTATCTATATATACAGCATACATTGGATTCCATACAACAGATGCAAAATTTAACTTGCTATACACATACGCATAATACAAGCACATCAAAGATTTAGTGTTCTTAAAGTATTTAGCCTGCCTAGTAATAAAGCCCAAAATCTGACAACAACTGTGCGCCAAGGAGTTTATATGTTTATCAAATAAAAGCTTCTCATCAAGAACTACGCCAAGGTCCCTTATTTGATTCACTTTTTTAAGAACGCTTCCATTAATTAGATAGTCTTGGTTAATTAAATTTTTATTTCTAGAAAATGAGATCACGCAGCATTTATCTATATTGATAAACAAATAATTTTTTTTGCAATATGTGATAAAACGCAGGAGATCTTCTTGTACGAGGTCACAATCGACCAGTGAACGAATCTGCTTATACATTTTCAAATCGTCCGCATAAATTACAAAGTCACAATTCAAGAAGCAGCTTTTAATGTCATTTATGTAAATAATAAATAATAACGGCCCTAAATGCGATCCTTGTGGCACCCCGGAGGAAACTGGAAGAATATCAGAATTGACTCCATTTATACATACTCTGAACTGTCGATCTGACATATAAGATCTAAACCATTCCAATAGGCTACCACTCACACCGATCAATTTTAGTTTATTTAGCATGAGAACCTGATCAACTTTATCGAATGCCTTACTAAAGTCGGTGTAAATGGCATCAACCTGAACACGTTTATCCATACTTTCTTTTATGAAGTCCGTATAGATTAAAAGATTGCTTTCAATGGACCTATTAGCCATAAATCCGTGTTGCTCCAAGATGATTTGTCCTTTCACAAGATTAAAAAGATATTTATAAAGTAATTTTTCAAGTAGTTTGGCAAATATGCACAATTTACTTATCGGACGATAATTATTGGCGAGATTCTTTTGACCACCCTTAAAAATTGGTACCACATTTGACAGTTTCCATTTCTGGGGAAACAAACCGGCTTTAAGAGATTGGTTGAACAGTAAAAATAAGGGCAAAGAGAGGCCAGAAGCACAGTTCTTGGCAAAAACAGATGGAATGCCATCCGGACCAGCTCCCTTTTTGGGGTCCAGCTGTCTCAGGCCATCAAACACTTCCTGTTCAGAGAACTGAAGATGAGATAGATGATCATGCGATGGAGCAACATATCGGCCATCATTGTTATTATTCGAACTGTTGTTTTGATTGACATATGTTGACTTAATAAACACACTTTCAAAATAATTAGCGAACATGTTGCTGATCTCAAGATTATCGTTAGCCTCTAGATTGTTATAATTCATTGATGATGGAATACCTGTATTTTTTTTGTTTAATGATACAAATTGCCAAAATTTTTTATGATTAACCGGTATTTCATTCTCAATATAATCAACATAACTTTCGAAATCTTCACGAATTAGTTGTTTAGTCCTACTCCTCAAAAGCTTAAAAGTGTCATAGTCTGTTTGATTTTTAAAAATTTTCCACTTTTTGTGAAACTTGTTTTTTTCCTTTACTGCTTTTATTGTAGCCTGTGAGAAATAAGGCGGATATCTTCTATTTTTACGAATTACAGCAACCCTTTCGTGAATAATGTTATTTAGGATATTATAAAATTGAGTTATATTTTCATCCAGCGACTTGTTACTAAATAAGTTTGTCCACGTTATTTTCATTAAATCACTATTGATTAGGGGATAATTTGCCCTTTTAAAGTTTAAAAAATGTTCATTAGTATTATGTAAGGTTTTGGGAGAGGATAACATTAGATTAAATTCGAGTGCTGGATGGTAGAGATCTTCATTCACTGCGGGAGTGCTGCAACGCGTGATTTCCTTGACTATATTACTATTGTGTACTTGTTAAGGTAGACAAATTTTGGTGAAACCCGTGTGTGCTCATTAATTTGATTGATGACATAGAAAAAATTGAGAATATAGTATTGTAATTAAATATTGTTCCATTGCAAAGGGGCACAATGGGATGAAAAATGATTTTATTCAGAAGTTGTAAATGTTTTAATAAACAAACTTTAACCCATAAAATTTGACTTACATGCGACAGCAGCTAAATTGAAAATGTTTGTTACACTTTTTTATGAACCACGTGACTTGTCAAAGGAAGACGAGTAGTGGCATAGTGGCCCGGTCGCCTAAATGTTTAATTTATAAATATTGCAAGTTCGATTGTAAGTAAATAGTTCCTGCCAATGTAATTTATGTCACAATCAATGTTGCTGGTTAGTTAATTCTGGATAAAAATCTTTGTGGAACCCAACATACAATGTGTTTATTTCGCACATCGAATATAAGGATCTGTATCAATAAACAAATGGTGAAATTGCAGTTAAGCGTCTAGTCCCAAAAAGTCGTAAGCTGCTTTAACTTAACTGTAGATGTATTGTGTTTACATTTTTTTTGTTATTTAATAATTTAAATAAAATTTAAACTAAACAAACCATAGATAGAAATAAAATAAAAAACATAAAGTCTTTCTCCACTGGTTTATTAAAAAAATAAAGTTAGAAGGTGGTAGATATTCTACATGTTTCGGGTGTAGCAACACCCATCATCAGGAACAAAATATAAAGAGAAAAATTCATAGAAAGGAACAGACGTAAATGGTGAGTGATAATGAACCTCGATGGAGCTCTCATCGAGCCATGGAAGATTAAATGTTGAGAAATGGGATAGTGATTAGAAGAAAATTGACATATTTAAGTCTTAACACTGACCATGGGCAACAGGTAACAGTGGTAAGAAGGGGCCCGCTTGGGCAAAGAGAAAAAAAAATTAAGAAATGTAAAAAATGGAGATTCACAGGTCAAGAACCTTCATCCTGGGAACCGTGGAGAGAAAGAAAATTTGTTAATTTAGCCCTCTTTTTAAGGGAAAAAAAGAAAATATTTTAGTTAAGAAAAGTAAAAGGCATGTAGAATATCTACCACCTTCTAACTTTATTTTTTTAATAAACCAGTGGAGAAAGACTTTATGTTTTTTATTTTATTTCTATAAATTAACTCCACTTTAAGAATGGACTACTTCTTCAAAACCATAGGTAGATAACAATTAGCACCCAATATATGTATATACCGACCTGCCCTGTATTTTGGTTTGTTAAACATGTTACACCGGAAGTTGCAACTTTTAGATAGAAAATAAAAACCTAAGTGTGAAGGTCAAACCCATTTTTCTAAAATGAACCGTTCCAATGCTACAGCCTGTCAAAGTCTGAAAATGCAATATTTTAAAAGTCAATATCTTAAAAACAACTAAATTTAGACATATGACATTTTTTACAAAATATACGTGGACTCCATTTAAAAAAATACATGCTAAGTCCGCCACACTTGTTTGAATTACCCTGTATAATGCAAAATATGCCGCATTTAAGTTCATACCTCATTCTGGTTTAGTATTTTTGATAAGTTCCTCTACAATGATTTAATCTTCGGACTCCGCTTCGTTGGTGGCGCCGGTATAATAATAAATAATAAAGATATTTATTTGTGCCAAAAAACAATAAATTTTGTGTAATAAAATGAACTTGGAAAAATTATATTAGAATTACATAATTAAATAATCGTTGGTGACAATAACAAGTAATAAATCAGTCTTCCAATCTGACCCTAATAATAAAAGACTGATTTGATTTCTTTTATATACCTATATAATATAGTGGTTTATTTTAACCAAACTAAATATTTTTATTATGTGTATCTAATAATATTATTTGTTTATTTTCATATTTTGACAAGGGCTATCAACTCCGAAAATCATTTTCAATTTAGTCTTGCTTTAAATGTGTATTTTAAAAGTTAAAATCAGGTCAATACAAACGATAACATCCAATATACTACAAATAATACTGACCTGATACACAACACAGTTTTAGTTCACCTCCAGATCGGTAAAATTAATCTTGCGAAATCAGGTTCTGGGCTAAGAAATTTTACGATTTTCGACATTCGATTAAGCCATGTGGCGTTCCTGTTATACTGTAAATATTTAAATTTTCAATAAACAATATATCCAGATTACCTAAGTTTGAACATTAATAGAAAGTTTAATAAAAATACGAATCAAAAGAATTTATCTATACTGTTAATACAATTAATGGATTTGTTGATTACCGCATGTAGAATATATTATTCCATGTCATTATTGCCATGCATTGCCATGTATTATTCCTGATGTCACTCAATTTCTACAAATTTTATTCACAGTATACCGGGTCCGCCAACGAACCGGGGACGGAAATTTAAATCATTATCGAGGAACTTATCAAAATTACTAAAGCAGCATGGGGTATGGACTTAAAAGCGGCATATTTTAAAAATATTTTACATTATACAGGGTGGCTCAAAAAAGTGTGGCGGACTAAATTCAATTGTTTTTGAGTAATTGACGTTTAAAATATGGCATTTTTTGACTTTGACAGGCTGTAACATTGGAACGGTTCATCTTAGAGAAGAATGGTTTTCACCTCCCTATCTTAGTTTTTTATTCTCTATCCAAAGAAACCAACCTCCGATTTACTATGTTAAACCGTTAAAACCGTTTTTTTGGTTTAACATGGTAAATCGGAGGTTGGTTTCTTTGGATAGAGAATAAAAAACTAAAATAGGGAGGTGAAAACCATTTTCCTCTAAGATTTCCAATGTTACAGCCTGTCAAAGTCAAAAAATGCCATATTTTAAACGTCAATTACTTAAAAACAATTGAATTTAGACATATGACATTTTATACAAAATATACGTGGAATTGTTTAGGGAATTAGCAAATAATATAATATATAGGGTGTTCCATTTAAAAAAATGCAAGTTTAGTCCGCCACACTTTTTTGAGCCACCCTTACATTCTAAATACAAAGTTTGTTTCAAAATTTTAAAATTTTCTTTGTTTTATATTTTTCCCAATAAATACACCATATCTTTTTTAGGTGTACATTTCTTCAGAATTTTAGATAAAAATCGTAAAGATTATGAAAAAAAGAAAAAACATTTATTTGGTCAATTAAAATAAAGAATATTTTTATAATAAAAAATGTTGGTAAGAAAACTGAAGGACATTCTTGGACTATTTGCACATTTTCGTATACTTAAAATGTATATTCCTCGGTTATAATTAGTTTTTAAGCTAACAAATATCACTTATTTTAAGTTAAGTTCAAGCTGTGTAACTAAATTTCCCTTTTTTACCAAAATTTTATGCTTAAATTTTAATAATTTCATAAATCTTATTTCAATCAATTTTAGGCTTTCTACGATAGAAACAATTGAATAAATATCAGTTTTGTATAATTTTTTTATTGAATTTTTTAAAAACGTTAAAAATAAAAGAAAAAACAGAAAATGTTTTAATTTCACATAATGTTTTCTATCCAAAATTCGGGAGAAATGTATACTGGAAAAAATTAATAGTGTTTTTATTGGGCACAATATAAAAAAAAATAAAACTTAAAAACTTTGCACCACACTTTGGATTTAGAATGTTCATGTTAATGGAAATAACTTTTCTTATGATATTTGTTGATATTTAAACAAATAATGTCATTTTCCCACTTTCGAAAATTTTAAATAACATACGGATTGAAGCAAATGCGATATTTCAAATATTATAAACTATATTATGGTATCTAATTAAACAAAAATAAACTAAATTCAATCTCACGAATCAAAAAAAATTTCATATGGTGCAGAATCCTTCGCGGGCACTGTATAACAAATCAATTTTAATAACTGGATATCGAACGTGTCACATTGTCAAGTCAGATCACTGATGAGCTCCCAGAATTAGAAACACCGATGATCTCACATTTAATTTTAAGTGAGGCAAGGAATGTTAACATAAAATTAAATGACAGGCTGGCCATGGTACCTCAAAACCCGACGGACGTGCCTATCGGTAAACAAAAAGTTTATTGGTAGCTCTCCACGGCGCCGAGCGTCCAGGGTTTGTTCGGGTTTGTGCACCCCTTCGTCTATTACCCGCTGTCACGAAGGGGTGCACAGCGTGCGAACCCCGTACGCTCAGCGCCGTGGAGAGCTACCAATAAACTTTTTGTTTACCGATAGGCACGTCCGTCAGGTTTTGAGGTACCATGGCCAGCCTGTCATTTAATTTGATGTTAACATTCCTTGCCTTACTTAAAATGAAATGTGAGGTCATCCTTGTTTCTGATTCTGGGTACTCATCAGTGATCTGGCTTGGCAATGTGACACGTTCGATGTCCAGTTATTAATCCTCTAGACTCCTTAGCTCATTGTTGTCGGTGATTTATTCGACACATGAGAGGTAGGCAGCTTGGCTGCTCCTGAGTGCTAGTTAAGGCTGATTAAGCCTTCTCTTTTGATCAAAGCAATTTTAATTCGAAGCGCTTTAATAATTTTTCGGTTGTATTAGTAACAGTGTCAGCAAAGTAATTTTATTTGGTGGTTTTTCCAAAATTGTCTCTAAAGTTTAGGTAGTTATTTATTTTTATTCATAACAGTAAACAGTTTCTAATTAGGAGTCACCAGTCGCCAGCCATATTTCTGACTTCAAAAATAGTTTTTAATTACTCACTTATACTATAAAAAAGTAATAAGATATTTTTCTTATACCAGATGGTTTTGTGGCAATAAAAAGTTTTTAAGTGTCATTTTTGGCCTCTGTTTGAAAAACAAATGGCTAAGTGCTCTATTAATCCGGATATATTGTGTAATTCGCAATCGTTAAACAGAGGCGCAGTCTGTGGTTTGTTTCAATTACATAGCAAGCGCTATACACTGAAAATTTTTCTCTCACTTTATAAATCCGGAAATTTTGTCTCAGCGTAATTTTTAAGAAAATTTTCCAATAATTCGCAACCTTTTCCTATTTCCGGAAATAATTCATTCTCTATAGGTGATAATTAATGGTAGAAATTTTAAATATGCAAATAACATTTAATTTTAGAGGCAATTTGAAAAGAAATATATTATATAAAAATTTAATTTAATGAAGTTTAATTTGGCATACTTTTTCGCGTCTTTATCATTCAAATTTAGCCCTCTTCTGGGGGGAAGGGGGGGGGGGGAGGGTTGAAACCGCCCCGAACTTCATTTTTTCTGATGTAAAGGTATGTATAGTGCTCGTTGGAAAGGGCTAAAAAAAGGAATACGACTCACTATTTACTTTTATATTACTTTCACAATACATATTAGGTGGGCTGAAAAGTTCGTAGGCTGACTCATAGATGGCGTTACTAGAATTAAAAGAAAGTGATTTTTACTTAGTATTAACCTTCAAAAGATAAGTGTATAAATTTCACAGCTTCCGGATAATTAGTTCGTGAGATATAGCATTTTGAGTGAAGCAGCTTTTGTTACTGTGAAAAAATGGATAAAAAAATAATTTCGTGTGTTAATAAAGCATTGCTTTTTGGCGAAAAAAAATACTGTTGAAGCCAAGGCTTGGCTTGATAAACATTATTCGGACTCTTCACCACGAAAATCAACCGTTGAGAAGTGGTTTGATAAATTTAAACGAGGCGAAATGAGCATCGAAGACGATGCACGCAGTGCCTCAAAGAGGCTGTTACCGACGAAAACATCAAAAAAGTCCACAAAATCATTTTAAATGATCGTAAAGTAAAGTCGATCGAGATAGCTGAGACTTTAAAAATATCATATATTGGAGTGTTTTAAGGATAAAATCACGAAACAATGGCCCCATTTGAAGAAGAAAAAAGTGCTGTTTTATCAAGACCGTGTCACAAATCAATGAAAACTATGGCAAAATTATATGAATTAGACTACGAATTGCTTCCCCATCCACTATATTCTCCAGATCTGGCCCCCAGTGACTTTTTCCTGTTTGCAGACCTTAAAAGAATGCTGGCTGGAAAGAAATTTAGCACTGATGAAGAGGTAATCGCCGAAACTGAGGCCTATTTTGAGGCTAAAGAGAAATCGTACTATAAAAATGGCATGGAAAAATTGTATGGCCGCTAAAATCGTTGTATCGCCCTCGAAGGCAACTATATTGAATAATAAAATCGAATTTTGTCAAAAAAATATTTTTTACTATGTTAGCCTACGAACTTTTCAGCCCAACTGTTACTACATTTGAAAAAAGTTGGGTGCGGTTTCTACTCAAAAAGAGGGGTAAATTTCATGAAAAAGTATGCCAAACTAAAAATAAACCCATACTTTTGTATTTTTCAACAAATAAAACGGCTTCCCAATACTGAATTTATTCCATTAAAAAAATTAGCATGCAATATTTTTGGGGCATTAAATAAATTAAAAAATATGACAAAAATTTTACAAAATAAACATACCTCCAGAAATGCTTCTTTAGGGGGCTAGAGCCCCTTAAGGCGGGTCTGGGAAAAGTTTTTTTTGTATCTAATAGCATGAACACCGTTTAAGTTAACGGCAATGTCTGAAAGGTCCTTAATTAATAAAAAAGTTTCTATAAACAATGTTTCAAGTTGCAAAATATAATGTTTTTTTGGTAACAAAACTTTCGGAATTACCTCAACTCATATGGATTATTCATCCTCTAAAAAAATACGTTATTTTTAAAATTAATTGTACTCGCAAACGATGCTTCCTATCAAACTAAAAGAAGTATCTTTTAAAAAAAAATCTCAGGTTTTCAAAAAATTGCATTTAAAATTTAAAAATCTTAGAAATAAAAAATATGGGATAATATTTACCTTATACCTACTCCACTTCGTGCGACAACACTGGATAAAAAAATTTTAAATTCACGATAATTTACAACTTATCGGTTGTAAGGCATGTGCCAATTTTTATGTCATTATCTTAAACAATTTCCATACCATTACAAAAAAAAAATTCCCCCCGAACCTGTTTGAGGGGCTCCAGCCCAATAAAGAAGCATTTTTCGGGGTATATTTATAGGACATGTTTGTCATATTTTTGGATATATATACTTTATGCCCTAAAAATATTGCAGGCTAATATCGGGACACCCTTTATAGTTTTTATAGTATTTTTTCTAAAAATTCTTTCCTTCCAATGCCAGTTTGTGGTTTTTTCAATACATTTTTCGAATTATCTTTATTCTGGTATGAAACATATTACTTTTGGGTTGCACAAATAATTTTAATAATAATAATTCAACCAGCAAGTTTGACTGTTACCAGTGGCGTAGCCAGAAATTTCGTTCGGGGAGGCTCAAAAGGATCTGAAATCGACTACCTAGCGCTGAAAATTTTTTCGGGTGCGACGCCCAAATAACCCTTTTTTGGACCATAAATAAAATTTTAAATTAGAAAAAAAAATATAATATTTTTATAGAAACTTGTAGGAAGTTATATACACTAATATAAATAAATTAAAACTTATAAAAAACCTTTATGAATTAAGCATAACTGAGCAAAAAAATATTAAAAATAAGGTTTATTTTTTATTTATCAAAAACCAAAAACTTATATCTTAATTATGTTAATTAACTATAATCGATAATAATTAGAAGCCATAAAACTTTTTAAATTAATTTTAAAAATCCGAAGTGGTGCGTTATTGATAGGATTGTCGTAATTTCGTATCCGAATTAAATTTGAAATCTTCTGGTTTTTTTGATGTAGGGGGGGGGGTCCTCTGCCCCCCTCCCCTGGCTACGGCACCGACTGTTACTTACATGACATTGACAGAAATAATTTTCCCACAAACCTACTGGCCCAGTTACCCTAATTTTTAATTTACTAATCAGGCACCTTTGATTGTGAGTTCATAATGCCTGCCAATAACAGTTATGTCACAGTCAAACTTGCTGGTTAGTTCATTATGGTTAAAAAAATTTGTGCAACCCACCGAGTGTACAAATAATTACCATAATAATAACAAGTTTTCGAAAATAATCATATTAATAAAAAACAGGAAAATGAATGAATGAATGAATGATTGTGGGCATCATAACTTTTGCGTCATCAAAATCGTATGAATCAAATCAAAGAAATATGGTCAAAACAAAATCCAATTTCATAAATATTATAAAAGATGTGCCTGATCTCCCGATGTACAGGTTTCTAAAAGTTGTTTAAGTTTTGAATCAAAAAATCAAGTCTAGTATAAAATCAATATTATCCCTACATTTAATAGTTCGTTTAAAAGCACTTTGCACAATACTTTTATCAACAAAGTATACATGAATATTTAAGTTTTTAAAGGACTTTAGCCATCGGCGCAATTTTTTTCGCGACATACCATTAAAAATTAGAACTTTTTTCAATAAATGAAAACGTATCAATAACTACTTACCCGAAACAAAAGAGAACGATAATAAACGCTCCTAAAAGAACTATTTTTTCGAATAAATAAATATTTAACAGTAATATACCGATAGAGGAGGCGTCTTATCGGTAATACCGCTGTTTTTTACAAGATATCGATTTTCTGACAAATTTTCACGAAATGTAATTTTTACTTATAATCTGATATGATCCCGAGAGCTTCAGCTCGAGGGTCTTATCTTTGATTGTAAGTAAAAATTACATTGAGTGATAATTTTCTTAGAAAATCTAGTTTCGAGTAAAAAACAAGGGTATGAAGATATGATCATCATTATGATTTACTTTTAAGTTTCCAAGACTAAATCAGACGCGTGGAACGTGAAAAATCAAATTCGCTTGTTGTCATCACGGTTGCCATAAAAACGCCAAGATTTCTTAAGCTTACGTCAAAGCAAAGCACACTGGGTTTAATCTTGCACACTTTTAGTCATAAAACATTTCTTTAAAAATGTCAAAAAGTTAAGTTTATGCCCTTAAATCACGTTAAATACTGTTGTGTGTCACTTTTATTTTGTAAGGGTTATAATATTTATTTATTAAACTTGATTTCTTGAAATAAATTACTGCTTGTTTGACAAAAAGCTACAGGGGTCTTATCGAGCTAGCGGTCAGTCTTATTGGGTAAGACCCCATTACCAAGGTGGTTGCTATGAAAATTAACGTTCTGATTGGTTCTATATATGTGAGGTAAATTATCAAGGCACAAAAAAATTTAAAAAACGATAACGTCGAAAGTCAATGGACAAACTTCTAACAATAATAAAATTAAATAGTCCAATCAAACTGCAACTCTTTCTTACAATGTTTTCTCTGTCTAGCGCGTTTCTTTGGAAGCGACGAATTACGTAATAGAGTAGTGCCCGGAAGACGTCGAGTTATGTTTTTATTCACTTTTATTATTATAATAAATAAAGACGGGGAGTTATAAATCACGTTGTCGCTTAATCGTTAAACAATTACATACGAAAAAAGAACCACTGTGAATACTGTAACAAAACTTACTTCACTAACAATGGAGCCGACAATAAATACTTTAGCAATAATTTTAAACAAAATTTTCTCTAATAACAGGAAATATGAAAGCACTATATTTAAAATTCTTCTCATTTCCAATAATCTTGTATAATAAGCTGGGTATTTTTAACATCGTGGAAACAAAAACCTATTTAAATTTTTCACAACCAAGAGTCAACAATACTACTTGTTTAAAGTGGCACTAAAACTTAAGAATAATATTTGAGAAGTTGTATGTTGTTTCAAGGAAATTACGAGCCATCAGTCAGCTACTTAAATATACCGGAGTGATTTCACTTGCCTTGGTTTAATTTTGACTTTTACGATCGAAGTTTAAATTGAAAACCTGGTTTTAACGTAAATATGAAATGTTCTGTTGCATGCTTTTTAAAATCTATTATAATATACAGGGTGTGTCAGTAAGGTGTCGGTCTTAGATAGCACCTAAATTATCAAAGATAGGGAAAAAAGTATAATTCAAAAGTTAAAGGGTTTTTTAGGATACATAATCTAAAAATATTTTCTAATCTGCAGGGTGGTCCTAAAAAGTGGTACTGAATAATAAAAATGAAAATTAAATGGGACACCCAGTATTATTTTCTAGAATATGATTCAATGGAATAAGGACTTTGCAACCCTATTAAAATTTTTAAAGTGAAATGCAACGTTGCCAAGTAATTAATTTTTTTCCGAAATTTTAGTAATATTAAGGATACCGTTAAAATATCATAGCGATCTGTGGATTGACCCTAGGCAAATCTAATTTACGTTGTAAGTACTTTAAGATACGATATATTGATCTATAATAATGTTTTTTAAATCTCTTATACAGACCGTTCATTACAATTTGGACAAGTCGATAACTTTAAAAATGCTTTATTTCAATTTTTTTAAATGGGACCCCCCTAATTTTTTTAGGCAAATAAATTTATCTTCCAAAAACCTTAATTTTTTGTTAAACATGTCATATATCTAAATATCATAATTTTTGAAATATTTTAGGATTTGTCTTAAATCAGGGTAAAAAAGGAAAGTTCTAATTAAACCATTTAGTCAAGATTGCTTTGGAACAAAAAATAAATAATTTTCTTTATCACAGCTGTCATTGCAAAATGATTTCGCCAACATTTTGTGCTTCATAACTGTTTAAAGTTTAGTTTCCCGAACTAACTTTATCGAAATAGAAAAATATGAGTTATGATAAAGTTAGTTCAGGAAACTAAAATTTAAACAGTAATAAAGCACAAAATGTTAGCGAAATAATTTTGCAATGACAGCTGTGACAAAGAAAATTATGTATTAGCAATCTTGACTAAATAGTTTAATTGAACTTTTATTTTTTAACCTGATTTAAGACAAATCCTAAAATATTTCAAAAACTATGATATTTAGATATATGACATGTTTAACAAAAAAGTAAGGTTTTCGAAAGATAAATTCTTTTGCCTAAAAAAATTGGGGGGTCCCATTTAAAAAAATTTAAATAAAGCATTTTTAAAACTATCGAGTTGTCCAACTTGTAATGAACGCTCTGTATAAGAGATTTAAAAAACATTATTATAGATCAATATATAGTACCTTAAAGTACTTACAATAGACAATAGATTTGCCTAGGGTTAATCCACAGATTGCTATAATTTTTTTACGATACCCTTAAAATTACTTAAATTTCGGAAAAAAATTAATTACTTGGCAACGTTGCATTTCACTTTAAAAATTTTAATAGGGTTGCAAAGACCTAATTCCATTGAATCATATTCTAGAAAATAATACTGGGTGTCCCATTTAATTTTCTTTCTTATTATTCAGTACCACTTTTTAGGACCACCCTGTAGATTAGAAAATATTTTTAGATTATGTATCCTAAAAAACCCTTTAACTTTTGTATTACACTTTTTGCCCTATCTTTGATAGTTTAGGTGCTATCTAAGACAGACACCATACTGACACACCCTGTATATGTATATTAAAAATGATCATTTGGCGTCGTCAAATAGATACGGACGTAAAATACCTTATTAATATGTGATTCTTTTAATTTGTTGTTTGTACAGGGATGTTCTCCTGGAGTGCTGTAATGTACTGCCCACAGACTTAGGCAGCATTAATGATGGCCCAATAAGCCGAAAGCGCTCTGCAAATTTTAAATAAAAATGTAATGCACTTGAATACAAAAATGTGTCTTCCCTTTCAAAAACAATATTAATAAACTAATTTTTTTTAAAGAAGAAAATAGTAGTTTGTACAACAAGAGTAGATATGATGGCCATATCGCACAGTATATTTTTTCTACAAACTCCGAACTTCATACTAAAAATTTAAAAAAATATATTTAAATCAGGCATTGACTTTTTAGTTGGCCATAAAATTGTAAAAAAGATAATAAAATACAATTGAAGAATAGTCTATATTACACTGTAACATTTTTGCCGATTTAAGTCATTTCTTATATTTACACAAAATCACTTTGAATATATCTATCTTTCTCACATTCGGCCTTTTGCAGAGTAACAGAAAAAGAGCGATATATTTATTAATAAAAACGGACAATGTATTTTCCTAAACCAATGCCTTTGCCTGCTCGCACAATAAACCCCAAAATTTTTTTTTTCTGTAACAAAACTAAAAATCATATCCGTTCAGTTAACAGAAATAGCCCACTTTTCCAAACACTTTAGTGTAAGGGAAATAGCAAATTTTCATGTGGGAGTAAAAAATGTATAATACCCTCGATAATACCTATTTAAGAAAAGATCGCGCAGCTAAAGGTAGTAGATGTAAGAGAAACAGAAATACAACGGAAAACAAGAAGAGATAAGCAAGGAAGATAATGATATAAGAAATGTTTTACAGATGAGCATGAGTTGCGAAAAAAAGTATGTCGGAATTTTAGTAGGTTTAATATCAATTTTTACACACTCCCCAATCGGTAGGTCATGCAATGGCGCAACAAACCGAGGGTTAACCCTGGGGGGGAGGCATGATTGAGGATTGTGGTTTGGAAGAGGTAAAACTCCTAATTTGAAAAAATGGCAAGAAATTACAAAAAATGTTTACGTTATGAAAATTTAATTTTTTATACTGGGACCATAAAAAATACAAAATGTACTTTGAGTAAGAATAAACATTCCTTGTATATCATTTTCTACTCAAAAACAAATATTACATATATTTTTTCCTTAATTTTAATTTTTTAATCCTATGCCGAAGTACAAGATTTCATTAAAAAATTTAAATAACAATAGTTATTTTTTATACGATAAAATATTACTTTATCAGCACGTGTAAAACAATATTTTTTCCATTGCTCATAATATATGGATATCTTTGTGTTTTTAGTATAAAGATCAATTATTAATTTAGAAATTAATTGAGGCGATTTTAAATTGGAGTCAACTTTTTCTTTAGTAGCCGTCAGTTTCTATAGATTTTGATTCAAACAAAGCCATCCCTCTAATTGTGATTCTGGTGCCAATATTTATTTCTATTGTGGTGTCGTTCAGTGCGATTTTTGAAAAAAAAATGAGTAAAAACGTATAAAACCGATATTTGAGCTGAGGCGTTAAAAACCATAGCCAAACTATTACCATCAATATCTTGGTTTTTACTTAAAAAATAAAGTTTTTAATTTATCATTGCTGTTAATTTAATATACCCTTGAGATTAAAGTGTTATTTAAACATTAGCGATTGGAATTGCGGAACCTGGGACTGAGGGGGGACTGACTCCCCTCCCCCCTCCATGTGAGGCTAATAGGGCGTAAGTCACTTCTGAAAGTAAGAAGATTTTTAGAGCCGGGATACGCTCTTTTCAGAAGTCACTTTTGTTTAGTCGCCCCCCCCCCCCTTCAGTACATTCCTGAATTCGCTACTAAGCTATAGAAAAAGTAATGAGTTTTAATCACTTTACTTTTAGTAACTCCCAAAATAATTAATAATGATACCTTAAGAGAAATTTTCATATGTTCCTAATTAGTTAACGCTCTGTAAAGTGCATTTTATATACTTTAAAATTTTTGTATGGTAAAGTTACATTTTCCATCAGCAGAACTTTTTATAAAGTAAAACCCATTAAGCAACAAAGTTTTCCGTCCTCTTTAGTAAATAACATTACACCATTTATTTTCCGAGCACATTATGCATACCATCCAGTACCTTTAAATTTTTAGTTACAGTAAATATTTTACTAACAGTGCTAGGAGCTTGAATACAAAACAGGACAGCATATCGGCATTATACACAGGTTTGTTTACCCATTGTCGATTATCATAGTATTATAAGTACCGTTTAGGAAAAAACTTCTTTCATCAAAAATGTGTTGGGATATGGACTATCGTTGGTAAATATTTAGGGTAGATATGTAAGAACCTTAAAATTGATTAAATAAAGTTATTATTGTTAAAGCACCTTTAAGGAATACAATAAGTAAATAGTAAATATTAAATGTATAAATAAATATGTTAACTAAGAATAGACTAATGTCGGGTTGCACAAAAGAATTTTAATAATAATTATTTAACCGGCAAGTTTGACTGCGACCTAAATGACTTTGACAGGCATTTTATACTTATATTCAAAGGTGCGTGATTAGTAAATTAAAACTTAAGGTAACCGGGCCAGTATCATTGTGAGAAAATTTTTTCTGCCAATATTATTAATGCACAGTCAAACTTGCCGGTTAAATAATTATTATTAAAACTCTTGGTGCAACCCGACATAAGACAGACTTGGGTAAAGAATATAATTGATTGGTTGGATTGAAGGGAGGTCCGTGAGTGTGGAGACTGATACTTTCCTTGACGATGATGAATAACGCCAGTTGTCAGACGATTGACCATCTATAGGCGCAGACCCTTTGCGGGCCGCGGCCTCAGGATGGTCGCGCTTCTCTGATGAGTCCCAGTAGAACGAAACAACAAAAGGATTGAGATGTTAACTGAAGAAGACAGGGCATACCGTTGTTAGCAGTGAGTTATATGGACCCGTAAGCTGCCATTTCCCACTGACAAGGTGAAGGGACAGCGGGTAATAGACGAAGGGGTGCACAGCGTGCAAACCCCGGACGCTCAATTCCGTGGAGAGCTACCAATAAACTAATCGTTTACCGATAGGTACGTTCATCGGGTTTTTGAGGTACTATGGCTAGCCTGTCATTTAATTTGATGTTAACATTCCTTGCCTCACTTAAAATGAAATGTGAGGTCATCCCTGTTTCTGATTCTTGGTGCTCATCAGTGATCTACCTTGGCAATGTGACACGTTCGATATTCAGTTATCATATTGATCCTCTAGACTCCTTAGCTTATTGTTGTCGGTGATTCATTCGACACATGAGAGGTAGGCAGCTTGGCTGCTCCTGACTTCTAGTTAAGGCTGGTTAAGCCTTCTCTTTCGATCATAAAGAATATAATATCTGTACGTTATACGCCGGTTAATGAAACAGAAGGGATTAGGTAGGTACTGTCTGTTTAAAGGTTGAAATATGCTTCTGGAATGATAGAAGAGTTTTGTACATACATTGTCAGTATTTGTTTTTAAATTACAACGTTTCAACTGGTAAGTATCATGCCTGAACTTAAGGCCATCATATAAAGTAAAATCCTGCATAAAGAACTACACTGGAGGAAGAGAAAGATTAAGGAAGCTGCCACTATACACCAGAACCCAGGTTATGGTTACGATTTTAAATTTGGACAAACTTTTTTTTTCATACGCATGGGTTTCTATGATTTTTAATTATTAAACAATGTCATCTCTCTAATTGTCATTGTGGTGTCAACATTTATTTCTTCTGTGTTGTCGTTCAAAGCGGCTTTTGGAACAAGAAATGATTGAAAAGATGAAAACACCATACACAGGGTCCTGCACCTCACCTGCAAACTTTAGCTGTATCCTAGGGCGAATTTCAGGAAAATATTTTTGTTTATACAGGCTATTCCAACTGTGCAAAACTACTTTTTCTTAGTTTTTATTTTTTTTTCTCCTACAATACTAAACCGATTTTATTAAAATTTTAGTAGTATGTATGCAACCATAAGAGGCATCTAAATAAGTTAGAATATATATGGCATGTAATCTAAAATATATACCGGGTGTCCCATTATTGATGGCCACCGGAAACTACTGTGCATAGAAACTCGGAAAAGAAAATGATAACTAAAGTGACCATGAGAAAATCCTGGAAATAATTTTTAAGTTCCGCATTTTGCCGCAAGAGGGCGTAATTGAAAAGTAAATTTTAAAATTTTACTTATCTCCAAAAATTTTACATTAAGGTATATCTTTGGTAATACCATTAAAAAGCTTGGATAATTATGCATCATTTTGGTCATACGCTCATTGACGTACCAACTTTAATAAGAGGGAGGGAAGCTGTTAAAAGTGTACTCATTTAAATCGCTGTAACTTATAAACGACTTATCCGATTTTAGCAAACTAAAGACTGTTTGGAAGAGAAATGTATGCACTTTCACCAATCGTATTTAGTTGTCCATAATAATTCTCAAAAAAAATGCTAGGGGCGCAATTTGTAATAATAACACATTTTTTGATTTCACTCCGAAAAAAATAAATCATACGGTATAATTATGATACCATAATCGAAAATAAGATAAAATTTGCTAGAAAAAATATTAGAACAGCAGCTCGATATCTCCGTTCGTTTCAGCGTTATCGCCAATAGAATAATTTTTAAAACTTTAAATTAAGAAGCGGTTATATATTCTTTAGAAAAAGTGGAACGCCCCTGATATTATTCCATGTGGATATTATTTCGGATTAGCCTGGTCAATTCTGCATAAAAATGGTATCTTGCCTTTTTCTCCTCAGGGACACCGTTCTTTATTAAAATAATTAAATTAAATTAGACGGTCGGAAGCTTGCCTATTAAGTAAAGGTGGTCATTTCCAACAATTTTTATAAAACAAAATTTTTTATTTTCAATGTCAATAATAATAATAAATAGTAGAGCTAATTTAATTTAATTATTTTAATTAAGAACGGTGTGCCTGAGAAGAAAACCGCAAGATACTATTTTTATCCAGAATTGACCAGGCTAATCCGAAATAATATCCACATGGAAAAATATCAGTGGCGTCCCATTTTTTTTCTAAAAAATATATAACCGCTTCTCATTTAAAGTTTTAAAAATTATTCTATTGGCGATAACGCTGAAACGAACGAAGAAATCGAGCTGCGGTTTTAATATTTTTCCTAGCAAATTTTTTCTAATTTTCGATTATGGTATCATAATTATACCGTATGGTTTATTTTTTCGAAGTAAAATCAAAAAATGTGTTATTATTACAAATTGCGCCCTCTAGCATTATTTTTAGAACTATTATGGACAACTAAATACGATTGGTGAAAGTGCATACATTTCTCTTCCAAACAGTCTTTAGTTTGCTAAAATCGGCTAAGTCGTTTATAAGTTACAGCGATTGAAACGATTACACTTTCAACAGCTTCCCCCACTCTTATTAAAGTCGGTACGCCAATGAGCATAAGACCAAAATAATGCATGATTATCCAAGCTTGTTAATGGTGTTACCAAAGATATACCTTAATGTGGAATTTTCGGAAATATGTAAAATTTTAAAATTTACTTTTCAATTACGCCCTCTTGCGGCAAAATACGGAACTTAAAAATATTTTCCAGGATTTTCTCATGGCCGCTTTAATTACAATTTTTTTTCCCGAGTTTCTATGCCCAGTAGTTTTCGAGATACGGCCGGTGGCCATCCATAATGGAACACCCGGTATAATTATGACGTCACACTTTTTTGGAACACCCTGTATAAACAAAAATATATTTCTGAAATGCGCCCTAGAATACAGGTTACGTCTGCAAAATGTCAAAATCCTAACTTAATTAATAAGTGAGCTATGGATGACGGGAGGTGAGGTGCAGGACCCTGTATAAGTTGAGTCGTCAGAGACCATAACCAAACTATAACATCAATACTCTGTTTTTCACTTAAATAAAATTTTTTATCTACCCGTGGCTGTTAAAGTATCGTATTGTTATCATACTACGGTTTGAAAGTTAAATATAACTATGGTCAAATCACTTTAACTTGAGAAAGATGACACAAAAAACAATTGAAGAAAAATTAATTCCATTGGGTGAATCCATGGCAAAATTAAACGGTAACATATTTGTCGAATTAGCCGTTTTCCTTTTACTCACAGAAGAAAAAAGGGTTTGTTCCTTTTACTTATAGAAAATTTTAAATGCCATTAAAGACATCAGGTTTATATCTATCTTTTTCAAATTTGACATTTTGCATAATACGAGACAAAAATGACTATAGTTATTGTAAAAAACGAACAATGTGTTGTTTTGTACCAAAGCCATTGTGATCTCTTGGTTTTCAGAAATGTTTTCTTGGTTGCCTACTTTCGCTAACAAAAAAGCCCAGTTTCTCAACAAAATAGCTTTAAATTCATTTAAAAAATACTTTTTGGGAATGAATATTAACTTTTGAGTATTCGTGATGGTAAAGTTTTTTAAAATTAATTACATTCTTTTCCAATTTACAGTAATAACATGGCAACATTGTAACCGTTAGAAGTGGCAATACCGTAGGATATTTTTCTGACAAGCCGATATGACATTACCTCAAAAAGTAAAAATATTATTTCTTTAAACCTTATTATTTTATGTGGTTTTATGGACTTGTCTTAATTTTCTAACATTTAAGGACTATTTACCAGTTTAATTTCTATTTCTGTTGCATATAATAAAAGTTTTAAGGTCGATTGGGGCCCTGTTGAATATATCAGAAAATAATGTAAATAAGTGTGTTGGAAAAGGATTTACTTACAACAAAGGTAAATACAGATTTTCATTTTGTTAGATTTACGTTATTTTTATGCTTTAAATGTTGTAGAAATTGTGCAGAAACAAATTGAAGACTGGAGATTTTTTAAATAAGTGAACAGTTGTTAAACATAAAAACCAGTTTAGAGGTAGGTATTTACACGTGTTAGCTTCCTAATTTGCATGAAACCTTTAGTACATTTTACCATTTTCAATACCCATGTAGGTAGATAATATTCTTGTTCTCGGTTAGTTCAATGAAAATATATTTTAAGTCTCATATCTTCAACTCTGGCACCATTTTGATCACTCTTTCAGAAAAAATTAATAAAAACTGGTGTATGCATGCATAGGATCTCTGAAATAAATGTTTTTTTCCTATTTTTGGGGGTTGATATGATACGATGTGCTCTATGTAAATATTTCAAGTTATGGACGCAATATTAAATTACTAACTGTTTTACACTACACAACTTTTTTTGATGTTACATTATATCAGCTTAAAAACACATTAATTAATATAATTTTCTGCATAATAGGTATATACCTACTTTACTTTAAGATCGAACCACAAACCCGAAGAAATAATAATTTTTATCTGAAAACCCCTATTTGAAATGTAATTGTGCTCAATATAACCTTTTAGAGTTTATCATGTCAGTACATGTATGTCTGTTATGTCCTGGTATATGTCTGTCAGCAACTGCACTACCAATTTGATTTTTTTTTGTTTTATAGAAAAGATTTCATGATGGTTACATACAAGATGACATGTAAAAACTTTAAAATATAGTGTTTCAGATCATGGACAACACATCTTATAGGAAAATTTGTGTAAGTTATTATATATACACCAGGAAATCTATGGAAACGCCTCGGGAAAACCTAAGACAAATTAACTTAAAGCTGACACCTGTGCTTTTCAATAGCTTTGGGAGTCCCATATGAGATAGTAATAGTCCCTATATTTCCTTCCTATCGAACATCAAAAATACTTGCACATGTTCTAATTCTAATTTTTTATCAGCTTTTTAATTAGAATTGCATGTTGCAGTAATAATGTTACAAGAATTTTTTATTTTTATTTTTATTAGCATTTGTTAGCAGGCTCTTAGATGTTTTCTTTACATACATTTGTATCTGACAATTTTTTTTTCTGTTTTAGGAAAACAACTTACAGTTAAAATGATTTATTGATAAAGCCGAGGATAAAACGATATAATTCCAAAAAAATCAATATCATTGCATGTCAATACAATGACATGGTGAAAATAATGGGGAGACTAATGTCAGGTTGCATAAAGAATTTTCATAATAAATAACTAACCAGCCACTTTGACGGTGGCATACATGATATTGGCAGAAAAACTTTTTTCACAATCACATAGATCTGGTTGGCAAGTTTGATTGTGAGTAAATTATGCCTACCAATGTCATTTATGTCAGAGTCAAAGTTGCTGGTTAGTTAATTGTTGTTAAAAATCTTTGTGCAACCAAATATATAAGTTTTAAATACACTAATTTGATTTTCAAAACCCATATATCTTCATCAAAATTCAATCCATTCCATTTTCACTTCAATGGGTAGGCTGTCTTTTGGACCACTTAGTACAATGTGTGTTACTTCACTTTATGTCTTTTTTATACAGCGTGATCGTTAATAGTCATAGTAAAAAAAAAAATTTGAAATTTGTTTATTAAAAAAAAATAATTTCCAAAAATCGTTATTTTTTTAGAACCATTTATGAAAAGGAAAGACCTATCGTCGTGACAAAAAAAAGGCATTTATGGACTAATAAATTACTAATTTGGGAAGCACAAGGAAGCATGTTTATAGAATATGTTGTCGACATTCAGAGACGAGCCGCCTTAAGGCGAACGTCTAGGAGTAGGGATACAATTTCCTACTAAAACGATAGTACAGTGCGCACAAGCCCTCTGTCTATTACTCCATTTTAACTTAGTATGTCGAATCTGTGATATTATGTAGTGTGAATAAATTTATATACCGAATAAACTGTGTCTACTTTCAACAATAAACCACCGGTCACATCTAAGACATAACAGAATATATACTGACTTAAACACAGGACTAACGTTCTTGAAGAAGAATAAAACAGAAGGCTTCCTATTAGATAAGGACCCTCTTGTACTTAAGTTCAAAAGTCATAATTGTGAAAGTTCGAGTAATATTTATTTATAAAGATTTTAGTAGAGTCATCGAACAAATATATTTTTTTAAATAGTACTTAGTTATATACAATTGCAACTCAAGCAAACTTAATTTTAATCCTGATTTCTTCATATATAACAAATATAGGGTGTATTTAACATAAGAAATGTACTGTAAACCTAAAACTGAAATATATTTGATTTGTATACATAGATTAATTATTATTTAATTGTCTAAATAAACTTACCTATTTTGAAAAATGAGAAAAAGTATAATGTAAGAATAAAGTATTGTTTCAGTTTGATTTCTATCAATAAAGAATTTTTATTTTTTAAAAATAACTATGCTAGAGAGACTGCTAAGTGTAAATAAAAACATAGTCTTATAGTTTTAATCATGTTTTAATATATTAGTACACAAACACATTGGATTGTAAGTATTGACGTTCATACATTTATTAGTTGACTATACTTATAAAGATTATTTTATTTTTCCCATATTTGTTAACCATGCTCCCTAGGAATACTTTTTTCTCAAAAGTATTAAGCCGTAATGCTTATACGTATCTAGATATTTTAAAATAAACCATAGAGAATAAAATATTACTAACCTAATTAATTCCTGTAAAATAGAAAATGGTCTAAAAAAACTCACAAATTACTATTATTTAGCAATAGTAAGAGGTAGAACCGATGAGACTATTCTGTTATCACATGTAAATATCACAGTGTGTAAAGGACGAATGAGCTGTTCCATTGTTTATTGTCTTTGTCAAGTCTATTCTTAAATTGGTTTATTGGGGTTGCATTAACTGTGTCTTCACTTAGTCGATTCCAGTTGTACACTACACAGTTCGAGAGGAAGTTTCTTTGTAGAAGTTTGGCACATCTCTCCATTGATAACTTCTTATTAATCCACTATATTTTTGTTAATTCAAGCAACACATAAATACATACTTATGTTAGGGTAAGTGCATTCGATGCATTTTTCTGATATTCTTGACTAAAATATTGTTTTTAACAAACTTAGTTGGGTTTAAACATAACATGGCTGTGAAATTAAAATGGAGTAATCTTTCTCTCATAAAACTGTCCAATTAAGTTGTGTAGTAGAAACAGCTTTTCTTTGGAGTATTACATAGGTATATAAAGGTTTTAATTCTGCTTTCATCATAACATAGAGATGTCCAATTTATATTAATTCTCGCACTAAAATCACTTCTTCAATGAAATTTAGGTATATATAAAGTTTTCATTCTTCTGCTCTCACCATAAAGGGTAGGTTTCCAGTCTCTTTATCAGCTTATTAAAAACCAAAACATTATTTTGCCACTCAAAGCAAAGAAGTTTTATTTATCCATAACTGAAACATCGCCAACATTTAGGTATTTTCGACTTAAATTTAATAAACTGACCGGTCAAAGGGCATAGATAACTAAACACATAATCCACAAATGTTTTTAACTATAATTTTCACTCAAATGTACGAATACCACCGAAGAAAGGTTTTAATTACAGCAAAATAAAAAATAAACAAATCTGACAGAATTGTCACTTTTTGAAATGTACCCTAACCTCACTTCTCTAAAGTGTCAAGTAAAATTTAACGCGTGTTTAATGGGTTTCTGTCATCTTTCTCAAGTTAAAGTGATATGACCATAGTTTCAAATTCTATATCACATTGTGTTTTCTATCAATTAAATTTAAAATACTTATATAATTCTGTTTGTTAAGTTTAATTTCCCAACATTTAATATCATTATTATATGTGAATTGTTGATATTTTTTAAAACGATAACCTTTTAATGCGGATCAGGAATTCCGATAGGTTATGAGATCAGGACAAATTTAGAAAAAACATTTTTTACGTACTTAAATAATGTTACAGATTGTATAAGTAGATGTGGAGAACATAAAATTAAAATACATTTTTAGCGTGTATGGAAAATTTAAGTTACAATATACAAAAAGCTTACTTTAAATAATGCATGCTGAAAACAATCTATACATGTGTCAGTTGGTCTTTAGAAATATATGAATAAAGCAACCCAACTAGCATTTTTTTGTCGTATGACGTTATATTTTTCAACCTGCCGTTGGAAACTTATGTCGATCTGACGTCGAGAAGACTCGAATTTACACCATTTTGGTGAACAAAATAAGGGTTGTAAGGACGTCAGTAAATGACTTCTGCACATTATAAGTAACTTATCCTGCACCTAAAATGTCGGGAAATTTTAAAAATATCTTTATTTGACTTCTGCACGGTTAAACATACTAGATCACTAAGAAATATGACCAACTAACTGATATTTTGTGGGTTCTTTCATAAAATATAAGTAATGGCTGCTATAAGAGCTTATATACTCTTACTAGAATAAATTTATGTTAGAATGTTTCGGTCGCCTTAAATTGAAACGCAAGGCACTTTATTATTAAAATTTGACAATATACATAGAGCCTTAAAAACTAAGCGCTCCTCAATTGATGAAAAAAAGAAATAATATTAGAAATATAAAAAAATATCTTGGATAAAGGAGAAAACTTACATAATTTAAATTAGTATCTAAACACTCAGAATACGTAAAGTAGAATATTATAGATTAAATAGGGGCAGTTTCCAGTATTTGGTTTTATGTTTTCCGAAATTATCTTGTGAAAAACGAAACCTTAAAATTGGCTCCGGTCAAAACAGGGCGGAGTCACGTAGTTATACCTAAAAGGGTTTGAAGCACACTTTAGGGAAGAATTAGTCGAACACGAATGATAGTATAGACAGATTTAGTTAAAATAGGTAGGTATACTTAAAACGTGCATAGGTAATGAAAGTGCAAAACTTTCAACTTATTATTACTTCAAGTCAATTACTTTCTGTATACTCTTAGTAATATTTTGACGGCGATAAATTTAGTCCTTCAAGGACCTTCAGGAATGAGTCATAGTGCGACGTCTATGTGACTACTTTTAGCATCACAGATACTACCTCGGCTATTAAGGTCAGATTATTACGTTTAAACGACGTAAGAGTCAATGACAATTTGTGACCTCAATCCGAAAGAAACTCAGTGACGTCTACACGACGTAGTTTAGCCGATAAATACTAACTTGACATCTTAAGTAACTGTATTACCCAAAGTTGCACCAACCCTGACGTCAGATTTAGTTCATATTTAGTCATAGGTACATCAAATTGTACTTTTAATATAAATATTATTAATAAGCAGAAATTAAATCTGTTTGTTTTTTAGTAAAATTATATTTTTAGAAATATTTTGTGATAGTTTTTCTAACGCTTGTAGAAAAAATGTTGATCCAAACTCGTGCGGAAAGACACTTCCCCGCACTCGAATGCTTACCCGAACTCCGGTAAGGGCAGTCGCGTGCGGGAAAATGGCTCTTTCCGCACTTGTTAGGATAATAACTATTTCGTATTAACAAAAATACAGGTAAACTCAAAAAAATAGGTAGGATGGTATAATACCAAAATATATTCCTACCGAAGTACCTATTGTTATTTTCCGATCGAACTAAAGTTGAGCACAGATGAACTTTCCCATTTCAAAAATCTTTAGTTTTAATCTCAATTCTAGAGAATTACTACAACATTTAAATCATAAAATGTACTACATACCTACAAAATGAATAATTGGTTCTTTGGCATGCAAATATTGGTCCAACGCTCCAAAGATATTTTGAACGGAACAACCCCAATCGATCTTAAAACTTTTATTATACGCAACAGATATAGAAAATTAACTGGTAATTCTTCCTTAAATGATGGAATATGAAAATGAGTGTATAAAACCAGATAACAGAGACGAAATTATAAGATTTCTAGAAAAAAAAACTAATTAATTTTTTTTTCTAAAGATTTTAAGGTTATGTTGTTACAGCATTGCCACTTCTCTTTCCACGTTAAAAGTTCGTATTAAAGCACAAAGGTCGTGTTTTACTGTTTAAAACGAATTCGACAGCTATTTTGTTGTACTTTTGGAGTTATAATTCTTATGCAAGCAGAATAACAACCACAAGCCCTTTTATCTTTTGTGCATTTTAGCAGAAGAATTAATCAAAATTGCTATGGTTGAGAAAATAAATTGTTCATTTTTATTAATAAATATATCGCTTTTTGTCAGTTATTCTGCAAAAGACCGATTGCATGAAAGAAAGATAGATATAATTATTCAAAGTGGTTTTGTGTTAATATAAGAAATAACACACATATTTTAATATGTTACCGTGTAATTTGGTAACGAAATTAATATTTGTTCTGTTGTTTTTTATTATCTTTCTCACAAGTTCATGGCCAACTAAGTTGCAACAAGTTTATAATGCCTATTTAAAAAATTCTTTTTAATTTTTAGTTTGTATGAAGTTTGGAAGTTGGGTCGTAGAAAAAATATACTTTACAACTCGAGTGGATTATCCATATTGCGCTCAAAAGTTTGATTTACTTCCTAGTGCGATATGAACATCATATCCACTCTTGTTGTACAAACTACTATAGAGCACGTCGGCTACATTATGGTGCAATTACAACATTTTTATTACTACAGTGTGTAAATCCTTACTCTGTGAACATCGGACGTCCTCATGACCAAAATTGTACAAAGTAATTAGTCTAAATGTAGCACAGTTATAATTACTTGGAACAACAATAGAGAAAAATTGAAACATTAATATGGAAATAAATGAAAGATTAAAGGATCAGGATAGATGTACAGCTCGATGAAAACGACTTTTCAGTTGCGACACTTGGACTGAGAGACACCAATCAAAGCTGAATTTTATGGATATTAACTTAATTCTTATGACAAATTAGTTTAATACAAAACATTAAGACAATAAAATAAAGACAACTCATTGTAAACCCCGTTTTATTTTCTTTGTCAAAGCTAAACAAAATTTTAAGTTCGTTTGGCAATTTATTAGGGTACAAAAATATACAATAAAATAATTTGAAAACTGAAAGACTAGTATACTCCCTGAACCCCTTAAGGACTTTTATGTATTATTACTAAAGATAAATTTAATCGTTTTACCTACCCAAATTAATAACTCAAAGTGTTAAAATATTTAAGGCTAATTCAAATTTAAGTAGCTTGTAAGCACGGCCATCTGTCTTCTTAAAAACTTTAATAAATTATTTTCTTTTTAACATTTTTCCCTTTAATCCTATTAATATGTGTACAATATAGTAATTAATTTAATTAATGTAAAGTGAAGATATCACTCCGGACTGGATTTCCAAACTTTTGACTATACATACACTCTAAAAAATGAGTTGATGATCGCTCAAGCCAATTTTTTCTTACTCTAAGGCTGCCAACCGTTCCGCATTTTGCGGGACAGTCCCGTATTCTTTAGAATTGTCCCGCCTCTAATATTTTACCAAAAATCGTCCCGCATTTGTTAAATCTGTTCCGGAAGTCCCGGAATGAACATATTATTTTGCAAAGCACCGATGGATCTCGATCTGGAAAGGTGTGAACAGTTAATGGAGATATTAAATCGGAACACAGAACTTGTCAGGAAATTTCATGGTGTTGAAAAATATGATTTTAAAAAAATATATAATATTTGTTTAATACCTTGTTTACATTTTTTTGTGTTTAAATTCATTTTCTTTAAATAAATTTTACTTTTGTTATTCTAATCAATTAAATTAAAGAAGAATTTGATGGCCAAAGGGGTGCACAACCCTAACCCTATACAAGTTTACATGTAATGGTGAAAAAGCGAATATTGTCCCGCATTTGCCATTTTAAAAGTTGGCAGGCTTATTTTACTCGATAGACTCTAGTATATCTAACAATAATCTTTAGTTTCCCAAACCAATTTTATCTATCACGTGGTTGGTTTAAAAATTAGTTAGTTTTGGAAACTATACAGGGTGATTTTTGGCGATCGAAAGAAAGCTACTTGTCGTTTTAAATTGATCGCTTGGTTTCTGTCAACGAGGAAATGTCGTATGCATGTGTAAGACAAAGATGCAAATAATAATTCTTAAATCAGTGTATCAGTAGACAGGGTGATTCCTTAGTTGATTCTTCTTTTATAGCTGTGTATAGAAGGCATTAAAATAAATAACTTTTTCAAATACCTTTTTTCAAAAAACTTAAAAATAGCCGAGTTACTGAAGTAAAAAATCTAAGTCCAGGCCTGGTAATCAAAATGTAGCCCTTTAGTTTATATTGTTTTTCTCCATTTTTTGTATGTTAGTTATGCATTTTATGGATCGGTCGTCAGTTATTTATTTTAGCAATTCGCGGCGCGGTGTGGTTTTCTGAAGCAAATTAATTTTAATAAATTGGTGAAAATGGTAAAATTTGAAAACAATGAACTAATTATGGTGCTAATTTATTGTGAGTATAGTAAAAGTGCGGATGTTTCTTCTCTACGCCCAGAAGATCTCCTAATGTTATTCAACGAGCAAGTTAGGCAGAACCGTACTTGATTTGTAGTGTATTAAATGAATGTAAGTACTTTATTTTTGGGTTTTTTGAAAAAAGTTATTTGAAAATGTTGTTTATTTTAATGCCTCCTATACGCAGCTAAAAAAGAAGTATCAACTTAGGAATCACCCTGTATATTATTCTAAACTTATAGTATTGGCAACCAAGTCGGCATGTTGCAACCAAAAGATTATCTTACCTAGTTCCCACAACAAGTTTCAATATTTATCCCAACCAAACACACCAGGACTAACAAGAGATGGCGCAAAAAGTTATATACATCCCTAAAAAGTTGATAATATTTTAATTTTTACTATCAAGACTATCGCTTGAAAGATATAGACACTTACGCTGTACGGACGAGAACGAAAGAATTCGAAACCGGCCTGCAGGTAGTAGCATCCTACCAATAGTAAAGTTTTCACTTCTTGGTGGTATAGATTTGTATTTTCACACAGTGTTGAGAATATGACCTTTTATTATAAGGAACTTCCAGGTGGTTCGAAAATTATTTTTTATACATTTTCCAAACAAATTAGTACTAACAACAAACATTTCTCTTTAACCTAACAAATAGCTAGTTTGCTAATGACGAACGTGACTAGTAACCAATGCTTGATAAAGGTGGGTTCTACGGAACACGTTTGGTATCTTTTTGATCGAAAGAGAAGGCTTAACCAGCCTTAACTAGAACTCAGGAACAGCCAAGCTGCCTACCTCTCAAGTGTCGAATAAATCACCGACAACAATGAGCTAAGGAGTCTAGAGTATCAATATGATAACTGAACATCGAACGTGTCACATTGCCAAGCCAGATCACTGATGAGCACCAAGAATCAGAAACAAGGATGACGTCACATTTCATTTTAAGTGAGGCAAGGAATGTTAACATCAAATTAAATGACAGGCTAGCCATGGTACCTCAAAAAAAAACCGATGGACGTACCTATCGGTAAACGATTAGTTTAGTGGTAGTCACGTTTGGTATCACAACGGACCTAATAGGACTACGTGAGACTGTTTTGTCAGAACCAAAGGTCTGCCACTCTTACCTAACCTAACTTAATGCTGGAATCGGCCTAGCAATAAAATGTAGTCTCCGTTACTAAGTGTCCTCTTGACTCTATTTCAACTAACTTTTCTTGTCACGGAAACTAAGACTCTGGTATGGTATACTAGGCCAGTTTTAAGAGTGTACTTTATTTTTGAACCTATATACCTACATTTGTTTAAATGTTTAAGACAATGATGTTTCTTGAAGAGTTTTGGACTTGTTTTTTTTAATCACAACGTTTCAACTGGTAAGTAACTCCAGTCCTCTTCAGGTGTAGTTCTTTATTGTATGTATTGTGAATACTTCACCTGAAGACGACTGGACATACTTACCAGTTAAAATGTTGTAATTTAAAAATAAATTAAGACAATGCAACGCTCTTCTATCTTTCATACCCAAATTTGTTTTAATATTAAGCGTAGTGGGTTCCTATTAAAATCACTGACGTCGGTTTATTTTAAGAATAAAGAAGAAAAATTACCTATAATTAAAACAATGAAATTAAACACAACCTCTACATCAAATAAAAGCATTGAAGGATGTAGTACATAGGTATAGTGTCGATGTTGGAACTAACATGATCACAACCTGGAAAATAACCTCATTTTTTGTCATTTGCTGTCATCAAATTTCTCCAAATTAGGAAATAAATACGATCAATTTAATTAACCATATTCAAAGACACAATCTTAAGCTGTATTTCTAATGTAACGGGTTTTTAGATTTAAATTTCATTTTCGAAAAATATAGTAATTGATGCTACTTAGTGATTGATGCAACTTAAGAAATTATTTTTCCAAATAAAAGACCTAAATTAAAAATCTATTTAGATGACAAAAAGCCTTAAAACCTTTAGCAATTAGGCCCAATTTTATAAAATTCTCTTAAATCTAAGTTTAAACCTAGGTTTGAACCGAAGAATAATTCGTAGAAATGTCAGAAATGGTTCATTTATAATGTGGGATTGACAGCAAAGTGCAATTTAAGAGTAATCAACCTGGTCATAACTTTTTATTTTATGTTACATTATATTAAGTTATAACCAGTAAATCACTTTTAACTCGAACTTTGCTGTCAATCCCAACCCACATTATAAAATTAGCAATTTTGAAATTTCTTCGATATAAGCTGAACCTTGGTTTTAATCGACCTTACATGTAAAATTGGGCACAAGAACCTCTATGATTTAAACCGAAGTCAAGCTTAAATCGAAAAATGGAGATTTTATAACGTGGAATTGATTTGATAGCAAAGTTCGAGTTAAAAGTGATTTACCTGGTCATTACTTAATATAAAGTTACATAACATAACAAGTTATGACCAGATTGATTACTTTTAAATTAAACTTTGATGTAAATATCACATTATAAATCGACAATTTTTTCTGGCTTTTTAACTGGCTGTATACTGTATAAGCCCTAGAAGCTCAGGCCAACCAGTACGTCAATACAGTGGCGGCGCCAGGATTTTTGGGATGGGTGGGTCCGATAATTGTAAGTTGGCACTATACAAATGACTACTACCGCCATAAGCGGGGCAAAACAAAACTCCCTCTTGTCCAAAAAAAAAAAGTCATCTTTGTTCTCTTTATCTCTTATTACATTATTACATTCTCCTCTAATACCACTCCCTTCTCATTAAAAATGTCATAGTAAAATCTCCCTTCCCCCACGGAAATTCCATTACAAAACCGAATCCCTCAATTTTGTGTGGGCACCAAGTTCCCCCCCCCCCCCCCCCCTAGCGTCTCCGCTGCGTCAATAGTTTGACGGTAACCGAAATATTAATCAATTCTAAGATTTTAGAATTATTCTTAGGTTTAAACTTAGGTTTAAGAGGACTTTATAAAATTGGGCTTAAGTGGCATTAATTTTATAATTGTTTAATTAAATTTTAATGATCATAGTTCGTAACAGCAGAACTCATACAACTATTTTTGATATACATATTTATCTTGGCCAATAGGACAAAAATCAAATTGACGAAATTTATATTTAAATAAATTTGATAGTTACAAGCAAGGATCGAATGCAAAATGCCTAAAAACCCAATTGTAGGCTCTAAAATTTTTTAAAAATAAATAAATGATGACTTTACCAGTGCTTTCTTGTATAAAACAAATAATAATATGTAGTGTAGGCGAAGTTAATGAAACCCATACACAATTAGTAAGGCTAACTATATAATTGAGTAATTAATAAACCATTTGCATATTTTAATATAAATACTACTTGTCTCTGAATTTAGTATACCCTGTTAAAAACTTAAAATAATAAAGAAATGCCATCTTTATTTAAAGAAATGTATGTAAGGAACCTGTATTATTGTACTTAACACCTTGGAAATTATCTCAGCAAATAAACGGGCCAAAGTTAATGAACTATTATAAGCTTACACATCTATAACACGTATTTTTAGGGATTCTGTGTGTTAACACTTTAAAAAAAGCACCTGTTATAACATGGGAAGATTTTTTCATTATATTTAACTAGCTATTAATAAATATCAATTAGGTTAGCACTGTTAGCAGCTTTGAAACCTATATCTATATTTTTAAATTGGAGTCATAATTTAGTGTAGTCCAAGATTTCATATTTAAAGTTTTCATCAGGTGTTGCAAGATAGAGTAACTTAAATATTAATAGGTCTTTTGTTGACATAACACAACAACTACATAAGTTTGTTTTTAATATACAGGGTGTGTCAGTAAGGTGTCTGTCTTAGATAGCACCTAAACTATCAAAGATAGGGAAAAAAGTGTAATACAAAAGTTAAAGGGTTTTTTAGGATACATAATCTAAAAATATTTTCTAATCTACAGGGTGGTCCTAAAAAGTGGTACTGAATAATAAAAGAGAAAAATTAAATAGGACACCCAGTATAATTTTCTAGAATATAATTCAATGAAATAAGGACTTTGCAACCCTATTAAAATTTTTGAAGTGAAATTCAACGTTGCCAAGTAATTAATGTTTTTCCGAAATTTTAAGGGTATCGTTAAAAAGTCATAGCAACCTGTGGATTAACCCTAGACAAATATAATTTACGTTGTAAGTACTTTAAGGTACGATATATTGATCTACAATAATGTTTTTTAAATCTTTTATACAGAGCGTTCATTACAAGTTTGACAACTCGATAGTTTTAAAAATGCTTTATTTCAATTTTTTTAAATAGGACCCCCCTAATTTTTTTAGGCAAAAGAATTTATCTTTCGAAAACCTTACTTTTTGTTAAACATGTCATATATCTAAATATCATAGTTTTTGAAATATTTTAGGATTTGTCTTAAATCAAGGTAAAAAAGGAAAGTTCTAATTAAACAATTTAGTCAAGATTGCTTTGGAACAAAAAATAAATATCTTTTTTTGTCACAGCTGTCATTGCCAAATTATATCGTTAACATTTTGTGCTTTATTACTGTTTAAATTTTAGTTTTCTGAACTAACTTTATTATAACTCATATTTTTATACTTCGATAAAGTTAGTACGGAAAACTAAACTTTAAACAGTAATAAAGCACAAAATGTTAGCGAAGTAATTTTGCAATGACAGCTGTGACAAAGAAAATTATTTATTTTTTTTTCCAAAGCAATCTTGACTAAATAGTTTAATTAGAACTCTCCTTTTTTACCCTGATTTAAGACAAATCCTAAAATATTTCAAAAACTATGATATTTAGATATATGACATGTTTAACAAAAAAGTAAGGTTTTCGAAAGATAAATTCTTTTGCCTAAAAAAATTAGGGGGGTCCCATTTAAAAAAATTGAAATAAAGCATTTTTAAAACTATCGAGTTGTCCAACTTGTAACGGACGATCTGTATAAGGGATTTAAAAAACATTATTATAAATCAATATATCGTACCTTAAAGTACTTACAACGTAAATTATATTTACCTAGGGTTAATCCACAGGTTGCTATGATTTTTTAACGATACCCTTAAAATTACTAAAATTTCGGAAAAAAATTAATTACTTGGCAACGTTGCATGTCACTTCAAAAATTTTAATAGGGTTGCAAAGTCCTTATTCCATTGAATTATATTCTAGAAAATTATACTGGGTGTCCCATTTAATTTTCTTTTTTATTATTCAGTACCACTTTTTAGGACCACCCTGTAGATTAGAAGATATTTTTAGATTATGTATCCTAAAAACCCCTTTAACTTTTGTATTGCAGTTTTTTCCCTATCTTTGATAGTTTAGATGCTATCTAAGACAGACACCTAACTGACACACCCTGTATATTTCTGGTCTAAATTTTTTCCAATTTCCATCACATAAAAAAAGTAGGAAATATTTATATATTTTTAAACCAAAATTAAATAAAAATGGAAGGTCACAAGAGAACATTTTGGGTCAATGACTTTTTATATAACACAATGACATGAACGATGACACGTTACTTAGTTCGCGATCCCGAAAAAGTGAATTGCGGTGGCGTTATCAGTGGCAGCTTGTCAGGTGAAGAAGGTGAGCCCCTTCACCTATTTCACCAAAAAAAATAAAACCAGGAGGTAAGTTTTTCGACAACATTAAATATTAATGTACCAATACAGCTACCATTTTAGCCCTTAAAAAATAATTATGTTCGAATTATTAATATTAATTTGATCCGAATGTAGCTATGCATAATAGGGCCACGGTTAACTCCGATGGACAATAATTATAAACACTAGTGCATTTTGACGCGCCCTAGCCGACCGTGTCCGTTAGCAAGTGAAGACCCAAGGCCCAACAGGGCTTTGATATTCACCGTTGCTATGGTTACGTGACGTCAGTTAAGCGAACATCATGTAACAATTTACATAAGGGCAATTTAAAATAGATCAGTCGTATGCACCATTGTTTTAGCATTGATTCGCCTAACCTTAAGGTATTTATTTTGAGGCTCGCGAAACGGTTATAGATATCGTTTTTACGTATTAATTAAAGTTTTGTTTTTTATTTTCAGTTAATTCAGTAGTGTACATACCTACTTAGTTGTGTGTTTTAAAAATGAACCCAATTAATGACATAGTTTGTAATTTGTTAGAAACTTCATTCAGTCGTTGGATAGATGAGGATAAGAGAGACGTTTCGTTACACGGGTTTTTTAGTCAATGCTTGTTTAAGTATCCGCACTATACCTAGCTCTTCACCATTTTTTAAGACCGCGAGCCGCCACTGGGCGTTATACTGACATCGGATAGAGAATATGACATGTATTATTATACCAAGTAGTAATTCCAATATTAACTTGAGATTTTTTAATTTCTTAGTCCCTAAGTTCTATAATCTGTTACCTATCGATATTAGAATGATATATAGAAGAAAAATCTTTAAACAAAAATGTCTAAATTTTATATTTAAAAATCTAAATTTGTTTCTGGTATTGCTCTAAAGATTTGGTAAATTAATCACTTACTTATTTATTAAGAAAAACTGATTTTAGTTGCATGTACTTAAAGTTTTGGAAAGTATTGACTCTCAATAGTGATGTAAGCTACACATACAGATATTTATGTCTTTCTAGGTGTAGACTGTCTCGAACTAATAAATTATTCCAGTTTAATATGTGATATGATAAGTGATGCATTGTAATTACTTCAGTAATATATTATATTATTATTATTATTATTATTATTATTATTATTATTATTTATTATTGTACCGTTGAATGAAATAAATTTATGTTTAATAAATACGGAATACAGTGTAGCATTGTAACAATAATTTAATATACCGATAGTTTTCTTTCTGTGTGACGCTATCTACAGAAGACAATCATTTAAATTAAAAAAATATGCTGCAACAAACACAGTAAAAAATATAATGTCAATATAAGCAATGTAGAAAAAATAAATTTTTAAATTACTATACGGCATCAGAAATAGATTTAACACCTTCGTTATATTGTAATAATATACAATCAGTTTAAACAATGTAAACAATTCATCAAAGTCTGACGCTTAGCCGAGGGTTTATTTATCTTCAACCAGTTCATGCTATAATAAAATTAAAGCAAATATGTGTGAACGATTCTGTAAAATCACTGCAATATTCAGGATAAAGAAGACGTATATTTTCCATAATTATGATAAAAACACTGAAATTTTGTAAAGTGTAAGAACAGTTCCGTAATAAAAAAAATTAAAAAGGTGTTGATTTCAACGAAATAGTTATTATCCTAACGCGACTGTCGTTACCGGAACGACGCGAAGCGGAGTTCGGGTAAGCAGTCGAGTGCGGGGAAGTGTCTTTCATCATATCATTCTAAAGAAAATTTTATATCGGCAAAATTTTCTCTTGGATTTATTCAATATTGTTGCTTTTTGGTAGTTTCGCTCATGAAGTTTTCAAGCAACAAACTTTCATACCGGTCGAAAATTTCCTGAAAATAAATTTTCTTTCGTTGATAAAGAAGATAAACTTGCGCCATACGTACGGCTTACTATTTTTGGTATTTTTGGGTTCACTTTTTTCAATTTATTTTCTTAACCGAACTGAAAGAATGTTCTTCAAACCGGAACATTTTTAGAGAACAACTTTGAAAAATTAAATTTTAATTGACTCTGATTAATAAAAAATTTTGGTTGCTATGGAAAAATATCATACATTCTTAGATATGGTTCCTATGAAAAAAACTCATACGTAAATTACTTTATTCCTGTAACATATTTCAAAAGCCATATGCAAAAAAGTATATTTTTACATGTTGTCAGAAAACTTATACCTACGAATATAAGTTTATCTATACCTACTCAATAAACATTAAATTTAGCAAATGTATTTTAAAGTATCATTGTTAAATGTAATCAAACAAAATAGGACCTGCTGAGCACTTATCGGTACCTGCCGGGCAATTATCGTAATGTCTATGGAAGAAACAATTAATATAAAAGAGTAAGTTGATCCGTTAGATTTTTATCAGAGTTTTATTAACTTAATCGTCATTCCCAATCATCTTTAATTAGTTAATAAATACAAATTTTAACAATATGTTATGTATGTTAATAATTATGATTTGCCCTGTATAACATTTGAAATTCGATATATTTTGACATTTAATAAACATAAAAATATTACGTTTATCGATCTGAATGTCCGGTATTAGGATTGCCCAGTATTTTTTCAACCGTTTCTACTCAACTGTGGATTTTGCGCACATGCGTGCATGTACTATAGAGCTTTTTAATTCCACATTAATTTAACACCGGTCTCATCACCTAAACAACTTTTCGGCTGATAGTACTGAAATAACTACACTTAAAAAAAAACACATTGAAATTAAAAAAAATGTTTCTGTAAAAAAAGACTTACCAGAGCTTCAGTATTGGTCACTAGCGTAAATAACACGAGGGTTGTCAGGGCAACCGCCCGACACGCACCCGTCCGCAGCGTCATAGCATACTGGCTCCATATTTTTAAGCATCTCTTTCAGTAAAGCAAGTCCCCTCCCAAATGACTTAAGCTCTTTCTGCGACGTTCTATTTTAGGCCCTAAAGTCACCCCTTACAGGGCATTTAGGAACCTGAAATTTTCAGTATTGATTCTTTATACATTGTTCTTGGTGCATGTTAAATTTGATGACGATAGAGTAAAGAGTTTTTGAGGTATTTAGGTCCTAAGTAGAGTCTGCTGAAATCGCGCATGAAAGCCGAGATGTGGAAGTGGATGGCTTTGAGCTTGAAGATGATGATTTCAGTGGTGATTTTTAGTAACGCGCGGACTCGCGTGTGTTCATCACATAAGGTTAAAGTGTTGTGCGTTTCCCCTGTGAGGGGGGTAGACGGTCGCGATGACCGCCCATGGACTGGGGTGGTAAGTACAGTGATTTACCACTTTATAAATTTGTGTAACTTAAACGTTATATTGTGTTCAATTTTTGAATTTTATCAGTTGTGTCTGTTGCCTCTGCTGGTATGATGGGAGACGAAGAGCTTTCGAGCTAAAGCAATGTGTGTTCTTAATGCGAAACGCGGGCCAGTTTTTGTGAGTGGATCAAGCTCAAAATCGCCGATTAGCTTTTGCCTATAAAGTGGTACTGCGGGTTTGAAGATAGAGTTTTGCTACTTTTTTTTAAATGTTGGTTATTTAAAGTCGTGCCTTTTATTTATTACAGTCAAAATGTTTGCTTAATTTTATCATTGCAAACCCTCTCAGATCTCCCATTTGCTTGTTAATGCCGGTTTTTTTGAGGAATTAACCAGTTTTTGCCACCTACGAAAATCTTACTAAACCATGTTTTAAACGCGAATTTCTCTTAAACTGCACAAATAATTTGGTAGAAACCAGCAGCTAACATTCATTTTTCCTAGTGAACCGAAACTCAAGTTACAGGTTTTACTGAATGCTGAGATAATAGGGTTTAAAAGTTCGAATAGCGGGGTTTTGTTGGTTGGAAAAAGCTGGCTAACTTATTCTAGAACATGGATTAGGTATCTTTATTTTCTTTAGAATAATATTTTAAACCTATAAAAACAAAATTGTTTACGACTCCGAGAAGAATGTTCTGATGTGGTTTTCTTCAAGATTAAATATTATTTAGCAGTATGTTTAATGTGCCGATTCTTTAACTAAATTTGACCAGCTATATCTAAGCTTGTAATAACGTAAACATGTGGCAACTAACTTACATATTTCAGATTTAGATTCTTTATAAAAGCGCCATAAGCTAATAATAATATAGTGCCTAATAAGTACGATAAGGGGTACTTTATCGCAAGTGACAGAATTTTATTAGCGAATTATATAAATTATATAAAATATCTTGTGCGGTAAATTACTACTTACAGCATGCAAAATAGTGCGATAAAGTACACGCTTACCGCACGCGGTCAAATCGGTTACAGGATGACACCATAAACTCTTTTTGATTGATTATTATATTAAAATATATCTACTGCCATCCACTATTTCGTTTCTTTGAATTTTAAAATAAATAGAACCCCCCCCCCCCCCCTCCAATTTGCTTTTAACTGTATTATAGAAAAAAATATAATAATTTATTTAAATTTTAATTTTATAAATCACACGCGATCTAATCGGTTTTTAAACGTCAATTTTTCTAAAACTGCTGGCAATTTTCGGTTGGCTAAAAAAAAATCAGGTTTTGTCAACCACTAAAACCCGCCATTCGAACCGTCAAGCGCTAATATCTTGGCATTTATTAACTCCTGAAACCTGAATATCGGTTCGCTAGGAAGAATGATATTTGCCGCTGAATAAAAAACGAGTTTTTACCAAATTGTGTGATGTAAGAGAAATTCGATTTTGAAATATCGTTTAGCGGGATTTTGGTGCAGCGGCGGCATCAAAACAATGGTACCGGTTCGGGATGGGCAAACAAAAAAAAAAGTTCATTACTCAGTGTGAACATCTACTCCTCAAAAAGTGCTTTCTTAAAGAAAACGGTCGTTGGTACCATGTGAACATCTTCGACTCATTGAAAAGGCCACGCAGAATTATACTAAATAATTTAATCACACAATTTGAGTAAGCACATTAGTGGGCACCTTTGGTTCCAGGGTTCCGACCACCTTCTGCCGCCGCCGCTTTTTTGGTGGCTTGCAAGAATTGGCTATTACCTTTCCCTGAATAAGAAAAATTTATATCGACAAAATTGCAGTAGTGTATTTGCATTAGATGCAAGTTCAAGTGGTCGTTTTCAATGGGAAACTTTCATCAGCTGATTAAAACTGATATTGTAAACTGTAATGTAATGTAAATAGGCCTTTGGGTAATTGCAAGTGCAAGTGAATGATCATTTTATGTGAAAATAATTGAATCAGTTGATTAAAACGTCGTCAAAACGCATGCTTTTAGGCAATTTTGCTTAAAATGTAATGTAAAAAGGCCTCTAGGAGATACTTAGCTTTAAAGATTTCCTTAGCGTATTTGAAAATATTTTCTATTAACTTTAAACATTACAACTTATAAACATTTAAGCTCTAATTGAAAATTGTTCATAATTTTACCCGCTTCACATCCTTTACAGAAAGTGGACAAAACGATATTAAATTTTTTTAATGATATTTATTTGAAGAGTTAATTTTAAATTTGTAATAAAAATTAAATACATGCAAAAAATGTTTTGAAAAGTTGCGAGTAAAGGAAGTAAGGTTTTTGAGGAGTTGTGTCTTGTAGTTTTTGTTTTAATCAAAAATTATGGAACACTATGTAAGAGAAGAAAAATTGGATATGATTTGTTGTTGACATCCAGAGTCAAATTTTATTTAGTTGGCTTTGAAAACAAAAGAAAGTAGATATTTTTTGTTGTTGCTGGGGTTGGCCATTATACTTAGGCCTATATCCCCTATCGTCTGGGTAATGTCATCAGCCAGACGGGACCTATAGCTTAGCGTGGAATCCGAACCACGTGTATCTACTAGTATCCTTTTTACTTCTCCTCGGCGCCCCTCTAGATCCTGATATTAGGATTCACTAATAGCATACTGCATTTTTTTATCCACTTTAGTTCCGAGCATACTTTTTTATTAAGCGTATGTCTACTCCAGGGATCGAACCCGGACCGCCACGGTCGAATGCCAGTAACTCACCATGAAGCCACTGCCGCGAAGAGAAGAAAATTGACAGATACAAGATGAATTTGTTCTTATTCTTATTGATAATGGGCTTTTAAGTCCGAAACGTATTATTCGTACTCGTACTAGGTGTCATACGTAGTTAAATTATAAAGGAGGAGAGGAATTTAAAAATATTAAAATAAAATTACCCGACTATTTAAAAAAAAATTTTAAAAAAACTAAACGTCGGATTAAAAATCTAAATACACCAACTTGCAGAGAAGAAAAATGATAACGAGAAAATAAACTTTATATTAACATACCTTTTTAGATAGAGTCAGAAAAACATTAAAACATAATTCGGTTTGCCCAAATATCTTCGGAAGGATTCCAATTTTTTAAAATTTGAAAACACGATGTTGCAGAACTTAGTAGAGCGCAACTTTTTTCTAATTTAACCATCTCTGTATCTTATTTGGTTTACGAAATCCCTGTAGAGCGCATCCTTATCTAGGACACCCTGTATACCTACCAGCATATTCTTGCTTTGTTCATGATATATTTAGTTAATTGAGAAACCAAGTTAAATTCACAAAAACGGAAAACCAGAAACCACCAAATGGTACAATAAACTTATTCTGGCTGTTTCTAAGTTTTTATTATAGTCAGATTTGATATTTACTAATAACTTTGGATAAATAATTATGAGAAATTTATCTATTTTTCAACCTTTCTACTGTGACTCATTATTAACTCAGTTTGGTACTGAACTACTGTTGATTCTCATATATTTTGGCAACTTTCAAAATACCCACGTCTTTTTAAATTGCAGAATGATTTAAGTTCTCCAGTATCGTTAAAATGATTTCGTACTTTTAATTGCATACTAGTTTGGATGGGTCGTTTTCGTGTGTTTTCTGATCCCAATTAAATTTTATTAATCGGAAATGCGTTTATGTTAACGAATCAGTGGCGGCTCGTGAATATTGAGTACGAGAGGGCACAGATGTCTACAGATATTTTTCTAATTTTTGAGAAATGTCTAAAATGCATGACTTACAAATTCATATCGAAAACATTAGCTAAGAAAATTGGTCACGGTATAATTCACGTTTCTTTATTTTTTTAAGAGCATCCCAACAATATTTCTGAATTCTTCTCCAAAGTCACCAGCTCCATGCGATATTATACAGGGTGGCGCATCGAAACCGAAACAGAGACATTTACTGGCAGCTCCGTTCTTTTTTGGAAAAACGCTCAGACCACTCGATTTTGTTTTCGAGGGGGACACAAAATTGGTAAAAAATGGATGGGGGTGGTACCACCCCTAAAATCTTAAATGGAAAGGGGGGTCGAGTGATGCCTTATTTTAAAGGGCTTTCAATTCCCTTTACTACTGAACTGAAGTACATGAATTTTACATGATTAAAAAGGAAACTGAAAAACCCTTAAAATAAGGTATCACTTGACACCCTTTCCATTTAAGATTTTAGGGGTGGTGCCACCCCCGCCCAGGGGGCTGCACGTGTTAACGTAATTTTTTGCCAGTTTTGTGTCCCCATCGAAAACAAAATCGACGGGTCTGAGCGTTCTTCCAAAAAAGGACTGAGCTACCAGTAAATGTCTGTTTCGTTTTCGATGCGCCACCCTATATCTATATCAAATATTAAAAACATTGGGTTCTCTTGACCCAATATTTTAAATTTGGACTCACAGATAGATATTATACAGATATTGAGGAGTGTGAAACATTATTTTCATTTTAAAAAAATTATTTTAAGTATTTTTAACAATACAATGAAATTAAACAATAATTTTAATGGTTTTTAATGGCTTATATTTTTGTTGGCACGTCATGACCATGTTAAACATTTCTTTGGGAAAAATGGCACGTAAATATACCGGGTGTTGCATCGTCGAGTGGGACAGCAAATCCCATGTAATTTTAAATGGGGTCAATAATTGGCTTCCCTAATTATTTTAGAGAAAAATTCTATTTAGGTTTATTAAAGAGCACTAAAACCCACATTTAAAAGAATAACTTTAGACATTTTTGAAGAGCCCGTTTACGGGTTATCGCCGATTTCTTTTTAACTATTTCTCCTTTTTATGGCACCGTATTTGCGGGCACCAGTCAAGGTAAAAGATGACTGTCAAATAAAGTTGTCATTTTGAAATGTGTGCTTTATTATTATAAAAACTCGTACATCGAAAATATTAGCCATGAATTACACTTCTGAAGAAAAAATATTGATGATTAAATGGTATTATCAAGGAAATAGTTATCAAAATGTGTCAGACATGTTTGCTGCTCTGTATCCGAATAGACCGATACCTGCAAAATCTACAGTAGAAAGGACTATCAAGAAATTTTAGACAAAAGGCACTGTAATAAATAACTGCAGATGTGAAGAAAGGCAGGAACAACGAAGAGATGCAAGAAATGATAGGGACTTGCAAAGGCAGGAACAAAGAAGAGATGCAAGAAATAATAGGGACTTGCAAGTTTTATTGTGCGTGGAAGAAAATGATGGGAAGATCAGCACAAGGAAACTTGAGGATGACATAGGATTAGATCACACCACAGCGTTACGAGCTTTGAAACGACATAAATATTATTCAGACAAATATGAAAAGCACCAAGAGCTAAGAGATAGGGACGAAATACGACGACAGGAGTTTTGTTTTGGTATGATTGAAAGAGCAAACATGGATAGGGAATTTTTAAAAAACATTGGTTCACTGACGAATGCAGATTTACCTTAAACAATGAACCCAATGTTCAAAATTATCGATATTGAAGCAAAGAAAACCAACACAGGTTTGTCGAAACAAGGACGCAATATCCACAAAAAGTTAATGTTTGGGCTGGGATTATCGGAGAAAATATGAAAATATTATCGGGCCATTATTTCTTACACGAAATTTAAATGCAGAATATTTTTTGGAACTACTTAAAGATCATATTTTACCTACTTTACATGATGCCGCCAGGGAAAATCAGAAAGTTTGGTACCAAATGGATGGCTGCCCGACACATAGTACCCTGGCTGTCCGGGAATATTTAAACCGTGCTTTTAATGGAAATGTTATTGGCTTAAATCATACAGTAAATTGGCCAGCCAGGTCTCCTGATTTATCGCCAAATGATTTCTTTCTCTGGGGCCATTAAAAAACAGGATATAGAAAGATAAAATACCCAAATCTAGACGAGTTAAAAAATGCTATTTCTGCCGAATGCAATAGAATTTCAGTTTACCAACTAGCGAATGTAAGAAGAGAATTTTATGATCGCCTCGGTTATTGTCTAGCAGTCAATGGAGGAATATTTGAACTTCATAAATCCTAAAGTTCTAACAATTTAATAGTACCTACCTATTATTTAGTAAAATATTGAAACATGTAAAATGTCATAATTAACCTTGTAATTGGATACTTTATTTTAGTTTTATTTAGATTAACATGTCTGACACATTTTGATAACTATTTCCTTGATAATACCATTTAATCATCAATATTTTTTCTTCAGAAGTGTAATTCATGGCTAATATTTTCGATGTACGAGTTTTTATAACAATAAAGCACACATTTCAAAATGACAACTTTATTTGACAGTCATCTTTTACCTTGACTGGTGCCCGCAAATATGGGGCCATAAAAAGGAGAAATAGTTAAAAATAAATCGGCGATAACCCGTAAACGGGATCATCAAAAATATCTAAAGTTATTCTTTTAAATGTGGGTTTTAGTGCTCTTTAATAAACCTAAATAGAATTTTTCTCTAAAATAATTAGGGAAGCCAATAATTGACCCCATTTAAAATTACATGGGATTTCCTATGTCCTGCTCGACGATGCAACACCCGGTATAAAGGTTCGCCATCCCTGATCTAGTGTAATGTTTAGTTTTATTTGATTATCGATTAACGGAGAGCATTATAAGTTTGTTAGTTCTCACCTGTTTATCTGGCGTTAATTATTTTGACTTTTCTAAGAGTGCTTTTCAATTTATGAGACGGTTGTGTAGGTGTAGATATTTCAGTGTATTAACAAAAATATCGTAATGTGGTTTTAACAGACTCTGGCATATTTCATCAAAATTAACCATTCAGCCAACATTGAATTGTGTTAAAATATTGAGTTTTCAAGTCAAAATAGGAAATCTCGTACGTAGCATCGCGTTCCTCTTAACCTCACCGATCCGCAAAACTATATTTTGAAAAGGCAGGAATTTTGTCCTTTTCTATTCTCAAATATCCTAGAGGTTCATAATTTGAATGATATATTTATAAATTTTACTGTAATATGACAGAGTTTTGTCACATATTATTATTTATTAGTAAGATAAATAAATAATTATAGAAAAATGTTAGATACAAAAACAAAAAAATTTTACTTAACAAAATTACAACTAGACCATTAACAATAAAAGAATTTGAATCTAGCCGTAATGATTCAGAAATGATTACTTTTAGTGTTAATTTTTAGGTTAAAGTTGCAGTATAAAAAATGTTTAAAACCCTCAATTTAATTTAAAACATTATGACCTTAAAATATTTTCATTATTATATGAATATATGACAGTTCCAAAACAAAAGTGAATTGGGACATGGTATCCGGCAGAAACGGATATGATAATATTCAGAATTCAGTTTGCACAACTGAAATCAGGAATAATAGTTTATCAATTTGTATTACTATGTATATACAGGGTGATTCACGGTGGATGGTACGTTAGAAGTATATGACGAACCAGTTAACGAATCGTTTTGAAAATTTGGTTGTTTATATAAACGGACATGCTCTATTTATCTAAAATATTTTTAATGATGCAGTGTTGCCACGTCTATCTAAAATTAGTAGCAACTTCGTTATTTTAAATGGAACACCCTGTATTTTATTAAATTTTTGAACCCTCTATTACTTTTTTAACAACTTTATTCAATGTTATTCTATACTTATCTCTTACCGTTTCTAAGATAATAATTAAATTGCATTTTTTTGACGAAAAACGTTAACTTAAAAAAATGTTGATATTTTTGAACTCTGAAATATTAGAGCCCCGAAAATTGGTGGATGGGTAAATATTACCAGGGGGCTTTTAACCCTATACCGAAATCTTAGTTGCGATATACAGGGTGGTTTAAAAATACAGTTAATTTGGGGACTTCAATAGGTGACCATAGGTATATTTTTTTTAATGTAACACCCTGTATATTATCACTAATTTAGAAAGCTACTTAAATTGGCTCTTTATTTTTGTATAACATATCTATAGCTAACTAGTCAAGTTTTTGACTTATAAGCCATTATTTGTAAAATTTGGTCAACAATTTAATTTCCTTTTGATTTTTAGTAAGTATGCCATGACAAATTCTTGTTTGACATAAAAATTATGTCACTCTCATTATTGTTGTGGTATTTTATTAAATATTTTAGACTGAGATACTGAATGATTACAAAGCATGGAAGAAATCTATTCGAACGCAGTACTTATGAAGTTATTTATTTTATTTGGACAGTGTGATCAAATTATCGCTAGAACATGTATAAAGTTTAATGAAATGTACCCAAATCTACCGCCAATGAACTTAAGGAAATTCTTACGGATCCAGAAAAATTTTACTGAGTTTGGTTCAACTTTAAAAGCCCCAAGAAACATGCCTCGACCCGTAACTTCTGACGAAGACAACCAGATTAATGTTTTGGCTTATTTTCATGCATTTCCTCAGTCGTCAATACGTTGTGCTGAATATGATTTAGGTCTAACATATTCATCAGTCCAGAGGATTTTAGAACAGCATAACATGCAAGATCCACAACAGAGAGTTGAATTTTGTGAGATGTTATTAGTGCGCACCCAAGAAGATCCAAACTTTTTAAGTAAAATAATTTGGACCGATGAATCTAAATTTTCAAGGGAAGGGGTTTTCAATAGAAGAAATATTCATTTTTGGTCAAGAGATAACCCTCATGTCACCAAGGAAGCTGGATTTCAAAAAATTTAGTTTTAATGTTTTCTGCATGTTAATGGACAATCAATTAAACTATTTTATATACGACGAGTCATTAACATCGAGAAGCTACTTAAATATTTTAAGAACAGTTGTCGAAAACTTTGTTGATAATCTGCCCCTTGAAGATTATCGAAGCTGTTGGTATCAACTCGATGGAGCTCCTGCACATTGTACAAGAGAAGTTACAGTGGAACTCGATAGACTTTTTGATGATCGTTGGATAAGACGTTTGGGGCCTTGGAATTGGCCTCCAAGATCACCCGATCTCAATCCATTGGATTTTTACTTGTGGGGCATGTTTAAGGAAAAAATTTACAAGTCACCAGTACATTCAAAAGAAGAATTGCTACGTCGAGTTACCCAAGCATTTAGAGAACAAAATCCAAATGAGATTAGATCTTCCACGACTAATGCGGTAAATACCCGCACCTTTAAGTGTTTGGATGTAAACGGACAGCGTTTTGAACAATTGTTAAAATGATCGATTCATTTTTTTTTATTACAATCCTGAAATAGTATAAATAGTATAAATAGAGATAAGTATAGAATAACATTAAATAAAGTTGTTAAGAAAGTAATAGAGGGTTCAAAAATTTAATAAAATACAGGGTGTTCCATTTAAAATAACGAAGTTGCTACTAATTTTAGGTAGACATGGCAACACTGCATCATAAAAAATATTTTAAGTAAATAGAGCATGTCCGTTTATATAAACAACCAAATTTTCAAAACGATTCGTTAACTGGTTCGTCATATACTTCTAACGTACCATCCACCGTGAATCACCCTGTATAATGATTGTTACTGTGTCAGATTAAATAGTTCTGCAAAGATAAGCAACTCCAATGGCCAATACCTATAATGTGGTGATTACACAGAGCAAAATCGACTAATTAAACAGAATTGTTAAGAATAGTCTTATACCAGTAGCAACATTTTTAATAATCACTATTAAACAATCTATTACTATAGCAAAAAAGTTAACTAACGAACAGCATACCTTTTGCTACCTCTTTATTTATACGGACAATAAAACGAAATAATTGTGAATATAAGCCCAGAATTGTAAGAATGTATTTTAATAAAACATTATTTTTGGAAATAATATTATACAACATAAGGATTATACCAACAATAAAACGCTTTTTTGGGGGTATTAATTAAATTATTATTTGATATTAAACATGTATTTACCCTTATGCAACATACTTTTAATTTGCAAAAGTGGGGGAGACAAGACGTGTTTTACGATGCCATTTGCATTTGTTTGGCTGTGCGGGTTGTCCCAGATGTTTGTTGTTTTTTGTGAACAGTATTGTGAGGTTATTATTAAGCTTTATTTGTGGTGGTGTAAAATTATCAGTATTTTGTAACCTAAGAGCTGTGTTTATGATCTCAGATTTTTCGTTGTTTCTTGATTAGAAAGTGTTGAGGACCCTTATTTGTTTTTTTTAGTAAAATAAATACCTTTAAATGTTAACCTATTTTTATTATTTACTATTTTTTATATTATCGGCCATTTATCCGTTTATTTTAAATTCTGGATATACGATTGCACATGTTTTAAAGCGAAAAATAGCAGTAGTTACATGGTAAAATCAAAAAATAAAATTTGTCAATACCAATATAAATATTGTAAAATATAATTTCTTTACCTTTATTATTTTTTGGTCTTAAAACATACAATCATCCAAAATTTCGCTTGTTGCTTGGAGTTTGCGTAAAGAGATAAGTGATCGATAAATTTATAAAAAATTAATATGGGGAATGCGCAAGCGCAAAATTTGAATCGGCAAACAGTACTTATAAACACACAGCTAAACAATTTTATACCGGTTATAAAACTGGATTATAAAGCGTTTTATAGTCGCTATAGAACAAACCATTATGGTTATAATTCGTGTCATATAAACAGTATAATCGTTTTTAACAAATGTGTATACCCATAAAGGTACGTTTTATAGTCGCTATGGAACAAACCTTCATGGTTACCATCCGTGTCATATAAACAGTATAACATATTTTAGTTATCCTTATGCACTGGTCCTAGCAATATCTGGTGTATAACTGATATTAGCTCGTATTGCTGTCCCAAGTAGTATTAAATATTCTTATAATGGCCATAAGAATTCTAATAATGGCTAGAATTCATGTTTCTCAGTGTATGTGACACTAGCGGTAATTGTTTATTTACCGTAAGCGCGGGTCCAGGGGTGGTCATGACCCCTTTTTTACGAGGGCATGTCCGTGCGCCGGATGCACTTAGGCCAGGTTTGGCCCATTGTGCTCATCCTGTTTAGTTGTTACACCCACTCCGTGATCCCAGTTCTTTGCACTAGTTTGTGTAGGTCAACTGGGGAGAGGGTAAGGATGTCCTCTGTTTCCAGTTTTGGTTGCCCGAGTATTTGTTGCCTCTTCCGATCTAGTGACTCGCGATGGCAAACTACGTGCTGTACTGTACAGGGACATTATTTTAAGTGTCTCACACGATTGGCGACTTTGCTATCGACCACAATAAAAAAACAATAATGTATTCCCTAACAGCTTTTAGTGAAGAAGCCAAATTTGATGTAAAAAAAATCAATGTTTAGAAATTTGACAGATACGACGCCATATTGGATTTTCTTAAATGGCAACCCCACCTTATAGTAAGCCAGCTGCATTCGCCTATTTGTTCCAACATTAAAAATGTATAATTGTCAATATTTATTTTCAGCCGTTCCGGAATACGAGGCTTCGAAGTTGGTGATTTTATTATCATCGAATTAACAGAAACTTTGAGATTACAAACTCAATTTTTTCTGGAAATACGTAATTTCTTGTGGCGGAGCCACCCATGCTATTGTCAAATGTGTCAGATGTCAAAAAATGACAGTTACGCCATTTTGATTTTTTTTAAATGGCAACCCACATTTATAACTACATCAATGTAATGCATTTTGCGGTCCGATTTCAAAAATATATAGTTGTTGATATTTATTTCCAACCCTTACCGAAATACGAACATATCAAAAACTGCATCGTATGATTATGTGTTTTAAGTATCTCACCCCATTAAAAAATAGAAGCTTTGTGATTAAAAAATAAATTTCAAAATGGCGTCGTAACTGTCATTTTTTGACATCTGACATATATGACAATAGCATGGGTGGCTCCGCCATAAGAAATTACGTATCTTCAGAAAAAATTGAGATACTTAAGAGACATAATCGTACGATGCAGTTTTTGATACGGTCGTATTTCGGTAAGGGTTGGAAATAAATATCGACAACTATATATTTTTGAAATCAGATCGCGAAATTCAATACATTGGTGTAGTTATAAATGTGGGTTGCCATTTTAAAAAAATTCAAAATGCCGTCGTAACTGTCTTTTTCTGACATCTGACATATTTGACAATAGCATGGGTGGCTCCGTTATAAAAAATTACGTATCTCCAGAAAAAATTGAGTTTCTAATCTCAAAGCTTCTGTTAATTCGATGATAATAAAATCACCAACTTCGAAGCCTCGTATCTCCGGAACGGCTGAAAATAAATATTGACAATTATACATTTTAAATGTTGGAACAAATAGGCGAATGCAGCTGGCTTACTATAAGGTAGGGTTGCCATTTAAGAAAATCCAATATGGCGTCGCATCTGTCAAATTTGTAAACATAGATTTTTTTGACATCAAATTTGGCTTCTTCACTAAAAGCTGTTAGGGAATACATAATTGTTTTTTTATTGTGGTCGATAGCAAAGTCGCCAATCGGGTGAGACACTTAAAATAATGTCCCTGTACATATCATATGTACTGTTCCATGTGACTCTGAAGATAATCGTCCATAAATAGCTAATATTTCTGCATGTTAAAAGTGTTTGTTAGAAGTTTAACCATTCACAAGTTATAAGATTGTAAACAAGTATTTCCCTATTTCTAACTCTTATTTATAAAATTAAATGATCATTTGATATGCTTTCGTTACATCAATCATACCAAGCTATCTACAAGCCGGGCATAACTGTTGTCACTAGGTACTTAATTAACCAAGACCCTAAAAAATGTAGAGTAATACCAATTTAAATTTTGTACAGAATTTTAAAGACAGCTGGGTTGTAGTTTTTCATGGGAATTTTAAGAATTGATGTAACTTATATAATTTTTATTGTTATGTTAGCAGTAATTAACACTACCAGTATAATAACTAATAATATAAGCTCCAGTGTTTTATTTACTTAAGTAGGCGGATTGTAACTTTCGTTATGAATAAAAGATAAACTCTTGGACTTGAGACCGTTGCGTTGTGAAAAGTAATCAAAACAGTTTTTATTTAGAACATTATAATGAGCATTTAAAACGATTAAAAATATAATAATTTATAATCAAGTGATTGTATAAATTAGCACTAGAAATATAATAACTATCTCTCGTTGGTATAAAAGGAAATGCGTACATAAGTGTTCTGGGGTGAAATAACATAAAAATTTTTAAAGGGTTACTCGTTTACAATACATGTACCATTGCGCACAAAAAAAAACTGGGACAGCAAAATTGTTGTTGTAGAGTAGCTCCTTGACTATAAGGAAAATGTAAAATCTATTGAGGGAAGGTTATCATTGTTGTTATAATAGTTGTCATGGAAGTGAAAAGGTTTAACAGCAATACCACATTTTTAGAAATACGAGAAAAAATTAAAATACGCATATTGTGTTTTAAAATGTAACAAAAATAAAACAAAATTTTTTAATATTATGTTCCAATAAATTTTAATTTCAATCATATATAAACCTTAATATAATAACATGTTTTTAATATTTGGTAGTTGCACCATTATTATCGATTAATGCTTGTAAACGTCGTGGCATACTTAACACTAGGTTTCTCGTATACTCTTGCGTTATTGCATCCCATCCTTTGGCTTAATTCATCCAGAGTTCTAAGCTGGAAGTTGTGTTTATACATACATTTTGTCATCTCACCCCAAACGTTTTCAATTTGATTGATATCCGGACTTTTTGAGGGCCAAGGCAGAACACAAATTTAATTTTCTTCTACATAATTTTGAACCATGCGGGCTTTATGTATAGGAGCATTATCTTGTTGAAATATAAAATCTTGGCATATACTGCGTCGACAGATTGTATCATAACTTGGTTTAGTATGTTGCAATATAATGGTGCATTGAGCCTCTCTTGCACTATTTGGCAAACTCCTGGGCCCTTTGCACTAATCCACTCCCAAATGTTTGTAGAATAGCGTCAACGTTGATTAGTCTTATTTGTATATCTTTCATCGTATCTCGTACCAGAAGGCTCAGAAACGTGGACTTTCCCATTATTGCATAATTGAAAGGTTTTTCATCGGAAAATATTACGGGTTTCCATATATTACCTTAATTTCATTCATTCATAAGCAAATTCTACTCTTCTCTGTTTGTTTGCTTCGGTCAAAAATATTTTATTGGCAGCACAACAACTTTTTTTATCTGAACTATGAATTCTTCTAGGCATTGTATTAGCCGAACCAGGAAAACTTGTTTCTTCTTAAGCTTTTATTGCTATTTCGAAGGGATGATCTTTTAGAAAACTAATTAATTCTATATCTTAGCCGTCATTCGAAATTTTGGGGCGACTAGAACCTGCCTTTCTTACAATACTTCAATATTCTGCAATTTTGTGCTTAGCCAACAACACGGTATTTTTGCTAATCCCTAATTAATCTGCGATGTTTCTTATTTGATGCCCATCTCTCAATCGAGTGTAAATGATCGCTTTTTGCTCGGTGGTTAACAATTTCAAAAAATATTTCTTTTGACACGCAACTGTCAGTCACAAAATTAAATTAAATTGACAACTTCAAAAAAAAAGCTAATAGTCTGGGAGATTAAACTACATTTTGCTGTCCCAGTTTTTTTTGGGCGCAATGGTACCACTGATTTATGACTGTTAAAGGTTGGCGCGCAATTATGGGTAACTCAGGACGACCGGCATTGTAAAAAATGGGAACATGGATTTTGGCAATAAAGACATTTTGCCAACCAACAAAATTCCGCTAAACGATATTTCAAACGGGATTTTTTCGGAATCCACACACACAATTGTAAAAATCTGTCTGAAAAATCGATTAGCGGCATTTTATTGGTTGGCAAAATGTCACCATTGCGCGCCTCCTATAAGTAAGCATTAGCCTCTTATTGAAAAGATTTGCAAAATTTTAGTAGTTATTTGAATGTACACTAAATTTTTCATTTAATACTATAGAAAATTCTCAAAATTTATTGTAAAATCCTGAAAATGACAATGAAACTTAAGGGGGATTTCTACTATGATGGTCCTATTTTCATCGTTTCTTTACGATTTTTTTCTGGGGATAAATAATAAAATACAGAAAAACAAGTTTTCAATTTTTTTTATTAAAGATAAGATGTACCAAAAAAATTTTTTCAACCCCCAAAAAATGAAAAACTTGAAGGTGCTACAGGGTGCTGAAGTTACCCCCTCAAAAAAAACGTAAATTGCTGGCGGAATTCAAATAAATTTTTCTATTCATGACAAAAATAAAATTGACCCAGATTCTTTAATTGTAAGCATGTAGTTATAGCCCCCACTAGAATCAAGTCAAAACTCTAGTAACTGTTAAAATGGCGTGAGATTTAATATTTCTTTTTTTATTTTACGGGCCGTAACATTTTCTGTAATATCGCAAAATACTTGATTCTAGAGGGGGCTATAACCACTTGTATTCTGAGTATTTTAAGACCAAAATCATAAAATTCTGACAATTTGAACATACCGAAGTAGGTACTTTCCGCCAGCGCGAAAAATAGGGTTTCGAGAAAAACAATTTTAAAGTTTCAACGGTGGCTCACAACAAAATAGTCTCACTGTCACTTAGTCTGCGATGCCTGGCCCGTAGATTACACCCTCCTCTTCCTCGAAAAACGATAAATGAGCTGATTCTTCCTGCCTCTTTGCGAGCCTGGCCTTTTTAGCGCCCTCAGATACCCGTTTTTCAGATTGATTACATATGCAGTGTGTGCCTAACTCAAAAGCGGCTAGTGGTAAGAACTGACCGGCAATCATAAAATTCGATGTAACTTTTTTTTGGAGTAGATTTGGTAAAAAAAGTTTACACACGGTTATTCTAGAGGCCCTGGGTTATAGGTAGACAATGACAAGCCGTTTCTACCTTGCTAGGACTCATTAGAAAGCCAAAACCCGTACTAAGCAACTTCCAGTACAGCGAAAATATACTTTCAAGACATTTTTATGAATAAAAATGTGATGAAGACCTATATATTGCTATCTTAAAAAACCCGGCATTGCATTTGAATTGGTTTGGCACCCAGTGGGCTACTGCTGCGCGATCTATATTTGAATTCACAAACCCGTAGAAAAAGTGTAGGAATGCGCAAAAATGTTTCCTATACTGGTGTTTGTTGGCCAACCGTACTTGGTTTATTTAGTTATTTAGTTATGTTTTCACGCTTGATGGCTATCTTTTGCATTGAGTTGATTTCTACAAATGACGATACTAGGTTTTCATCACACTTTTTTACGTAAACTTGACAGAGATAGAAAGAGCCAAAAAGGATTAATATATAACCTATCTTTTTGTTTCCATTTGACCTAATATCGCTATCATCAACTTATTTTAATATCTGTGCCATCAACTCATCAACATCCCATTTATTCATTCGTTTGAACGATTAAATGGGAAATAGACCGATGATCGACGACCAGACCGACCCGGCTACATGTGATTGTAGTTGACTGTCAATTGACCGATTGAAAAAATTCGATCATTTTAGTGTCAAACGCCGATTGATCGAACCCGTCTTAAATAAACGAATCTCTCATTTCGGCATTGGTTACTAATAATAGTAACTTTTATCATTAGCAAACTAACTGATTGTTAAATGAAATAGTATGTTCGTTGCCAGTATTCAGTTGCTTGGAAAATGCATAAAAAATAATATAAGGTCATTTTTTCATCACTGTGTTAGATATCAAAATACCAAGCAGATTACACCACCAAGAAGTGAAGACTTTACTATTGGTGGGATGTAATCACCTGCAGACCGGTTTCGAACTCTTTCGTTCTCGTCCGTACAGGGTATATGTCTATACCTTCCAAACGATAGTATTGATACTAAAAATTACAATATTATCAACCTTCTAGGGTTGTATATAACTTTTAGAGTCATCTTTTGGTAGTCCTGGGGTGTTTGGTTCAGATAAATGTTTAAACTTGTTTTGGGAACTAGGTAAGCTAATCTGTTGGTTGCAACATGCTGACTTGGTTGCCAATACTATAATACAGTTAGGAATAATGTTTAGTTTCAAAACTAAAAAATGTTGTTTTTAACCAATAATAGCTAAAATTCATTTGGGAAACTAAAGTTTATTGTTAGGTATACTAAAGTTTATCTAGCAAGAAATAATTAGCTTGAGCGATCAGCTCATTTTTTAGACTGTATAGGTACTCCTGCACCTTAATAAAGACGGAATTACATCAACATACAGTAACGTGATCTTTAATTTTTACCAACAGTGGATGGGAAACTCATTTAGTTCTAAATTTGTACTATATAGCTCTAGATCAGCAATTTATATAGGTCGGCTATAGAGCTGTATCAGTCTCGGTGTAATTCCACCTTTAGCTTACAGTTGAGTTGAACACTTGACCATGTAGAAGCCTGCCACATTATATTCCATTGCATTATTGAATTAATGAAAAATTATATAATTCATTGTAACACTTTTGAGCAGAACAACTCAAGCAAAAAAAATCTTCATTATATAATATCTATTTATCTATCACTGTTCGGTAGTTATTTGATATTTCGTCTATCTCAATGTCTCATTTATTTATCAAATATTTGATATGAATCTAAAATATCACTGTTGATTACCATAATAATACGACATCGTGTTGAACAAAATTGTTTAGTATCTGATAATAATACCGATTTTGTACTTAATGAGGACCCACACAGGTTGGTTCGAGTCAATCGCTTTTAAATGTAACTTTAATAGATAAGCCGCACCTTTGCTTATCTTTGTAAAAGACAATGCTTAAATTTTATTGGCTATTACTGGGTTGCTCATATATTTTATAGGTTCATAACTTTAAACCGTCAACTTCCTTGAAACAGCTGCATCAATCAATAAATTAAAAACATGATCGGTCAACGATACGTAAGAGGAAGTTTTTTTTATTTCAAAAAAAAATCTGCAATTATTTTTTTTTGAATACAAATAGAACTTTCGGTATATTTTATTTTTCTACATAAATAACCTATCTGTTCCTTATAATTAGGAATGTTATAAACAACATAAAATAGTGGAATTTATAGTATGTTAAAATATATAGAAATAAACTTAGCGGCAAGCGGACAGAGTAGTGCGTCTATCTTTCGCATTAAAATACACAGGGGCGCTAAAGGTAATGGATTCCCTAGAGCACAGGTAGACAATGACAGGCTCTTTTGTCCTTATTGTGACTCATCAGAAAGCCATAACCTGTAAGCAATTCCCATTACAGCGGAAATATGTATTCAAGATACTTTTACGAATAAAAATATGATGAAAACCTAGTATCGCTAGCTGCTCGAATCAACTTAATGCAAAATATAGCCATCTAACGTGAAAACATAGAACTATATAAATCAATCATTGACGGCCACCCATCCAGTATAGGAAAATTTTTTTTCGCTTTCCTACATATCTCTACGGTTTTGTAGATTAAGATCTAAATCGCTCTGCAGTCGCCCACTGGTGTGCAGCTCTAATCCGTAAAACTACCGTGTAATAAATAAATAAATAAATAAAATAGTGGAATTTAGTGTCTATTAAAATATATAGAAAGAAACTTAGCTTGGTAGATCTACCAATACTTCAGGAGGATTGGCAATACTGTCTGCAACTCTCTTACCCCCCTAACGTAACGCGCTCGGTTGTGGCGCGGTACCGAATTCTCTGCGGCATCGACTTTTATACGAACACATAAAATTAACGACTTTCGAAAGGCCCTACTCCACCATTTCACTTGCAGTGCAATTGAAAACAGACAAATCAGAATCACGTGATATTAAAAAAAAAAAAATTTTAATGGAAATGCATTTAAATGTAAATATCTCCGTAATTCTTGAGTTTAGGGATATGTAGTAAAAACAAATTTTACTTAGAATTTCATTCCCTAATAAAACAGTTATAACAGAAATATCACTTTCCATTTAATTTTTTTTTATTAATATTATGTGAATCTGATGTTCAATTGTTTTTTTTTTTGACATCGTCATAATCATCAGCACATTAAACTACAACTATTTAACCGAAGTCGTATATCTTATAATAAGAAAGTTAGCAATAGTGCCGACTTCATTTTGAACACACGGTATGTGTTCAGTTTGCGTTAAAATTTGCCATGGAAAATAGCGGCTTTTTACCCAAATTACAAAAAAACTAAAAAGGATTTGAGAAACTTATTTTCATGCAAAAAAAAATTTAAGCCAAAAGACTTTGTTAACATTATTGTTAAAAACATTTAAAAATTATTTTTTTTAATGAAAATAACTATTTAAAAAAGCAAAGTTGATTGAAATTGAAAAAATGAAACGCTGGATTAAAATTCTAATTACACCAACTTATAGAGGAGAAAAAATGTCAATGAGAATTTTTTTTTTTTTTTTTTTTTATGATAAAACACCTGCACTGTAGGAAAAATCCTTTAAGGCGCTCTGGGAGCGGTGCGAGTGCGAAAAAAGCGATTAACGTTGGTCTTGAAACGTTGAAGATTGTATTCATTGGGAAACACGACCTCAGGAAGATCATTCCACAAAGATGACGTTCTCCAGATGAAAGAATTCTTGAACAATGAAGTTCGAGGAGTACTAAGCTGAACAACATATGGATGAGCGGCAGTGGTTTGCCGTGTATTTCTGTTTTGCATTGCTCTAGGTGGAATCAAGTGGGCAATGTCAGTCGAACACCTGCCATGGAAATATCTGTAAAAGAGAGCCAAATCACCAACCTGTCTTCGATGCTCCAGGCTATCGAGGGTCTTGGTCAGCTTGGGGTCGCCGATCAGACGAACGGCTCTCCTTTGAATGGAATCCAGTAGCCGAAGGGTGTGCTTGGGTGCAGAGCTCCAGACATGAGAGCAATATTCTAATGATGGTTGAATCTGGGCTTTGTAGAGTGTCAAAAGTTGATGAGGTGTGTACAACCTTTTGGTGCGGAAAAGTACACCAAGTTTCTGTGCAGCTGTTTTGGCAATTGCGGCAACGTGATCATGCCAAGACATATTACCTCCCAGATTGACCCCCAGCAAATTAATAGACGGTGCCAGGGGAATTGCGTGTCCTGCCATGACTATATCCGGTTCTGCAATGTTAACCTTTTTGGAGAAGACTGCTGCCTGGGTTTTCTTAGCATTAAATTCGACTTGGTTACTGTCACCCCAAGCCAAAATTTCTTCCAGGTCCTTGTTGAGGCGCAATACTTCATGCTGCCTGCGAAGATGTGCGTCGGCAGCGGATGTTTGGGGAGTCAAGGTAAAAGATGAGACAAGTGTGCTGTCATCAGCAAAGCTATAAATTGGATTTTGGGTTTTCACTAAAAGGTCGTTAATATACAGTAAAAAGAGGGTAGGCGACAATATGGACCCTTGAGGAACACCGGCATTGATGGTGAAGGTGTCTGAGAGAAACCCGTCAATCGCCACTTGCAGAGAACGGTTCTTAAGGAAGCTGGTTAACCATAAACAAAATCCATTAGGCATACCGTAGGATCGCAGTTTACTTAAAAGCCCATCGTGCCAAACACGATCAAAAGCCCTAGAGATGTCCAGTGCAACAGCCCGGGATTCTCCATGATGTTCGATGGTGTTGCTCCAAAGATGGGTGACATATGCCAGAAGGTCACCTGTTGATCTGGACTTTCGAAAACCGTATTGATGGTCGCTGATAATGTTAAGCCCTTCCAGATACTTTAGTAGTTGTTGGTTAATAGCTTTCTCCATTACTTTGGAAATTACTGAAAGCAATGCGACGGGTCGGTAGTTGCTTGGCAGGGTCTTTTTACCTTTCTTTGGAATGGGCTGGACACGCGCCGACTTCCAGCAGGATGGAAATATTCCTTTTTTGTAGGATAAGTTGAAAAGTCTACAAAATACTGGTGTAAGTTCATCGGCGCATGTCTTGAGAACAATGATAGGAATTTCGTCTGGACCAGAAGCTTTATTGACGTCGAGTCCTTTAAGAATCCGTTTAACAAGACGCTGACGGAACACGATTTCAGTCATTTGCGATTGAACTGAGGGAATGTTGGGTGGTGGTTTTCCCTGAAAGTCTACAGTGGAATGCGAGGAAAACAGTTCAGCAATGTAAACTTTATATTAAGATATTATCTCTTCAAATAGAGTCAGAAAAAAATAAATACTAAATTGTGAAAAGGTTTTGAACACAATATTGCAGAATATAGTAGGGCGCAACTTTTTCTAATTTAACCATATTTGTATCTTCTATGGTTTACGAGATTTCTGTAGAGTACATCCTTATCTGGGAGACCCTGTATATAACAGAAAGAACAACTAAATACTTGCAATTTTGCTTCCGCAAATTATTTGCCATGTCATTGCTGACAATTCATTTAATTACTTGATTTCCTAAGCAGCACCGTAAACTTATACAATTTTACTTGATTCAGATTAAAGCCTATCTAGACAATAAATGTTACTTACCTAATATACGTAAAAAACGAAGATATGTTTACACACTAAAACAATTTATATTGTGTGTCGAAAAAAGTAAGAATTTATAGTATTAATTATACTTTTATTAAAATAGTTTTTTTAAAACAACTACGGTTTCTGTTTAACTGAAAATTAGATTCTTACTCACTGATGCTCTCTTTTTCTAACATCAGTCGCCAACCCATCTCACGGAGACGCGACGCGCGAAACACGTCGGCTGATCGCTGGCTTATGTGGACCATCATGAAAATTGTAAATTCCAGTAGCTACGGAATCTTCTTAAGTAAATCCGAACAAGATTTCTAAATTCTTCTCCAAAGTTAACAGCTCCTTGCGAAATCATATCTATATACATGGTGAGTCCGGAGGAACGGACCAAATTTCAGGAGTGTATTATACACGCGAAAACAATATAAAACATTGCGTTCTCTTGAACCGAATACTGTCCATGCTATTTACGAATTATTGAAAACTTTTGAAATTTGGACAGATATTGGAGGATGTGACAAAGTTATTTTTATTAAAAAAAAAATTTTTTTTATGAGTTTACATTGGCTTATATGTTTTCCTCGATTTTTTTTTCTGCATAAAAATAACTTTCTCACACACATATATGTAGATACCACGTTTCCATTAATAAAAAAAATAAATTGATTCACTTTAAAAAAACGCAATGAAACATGGGAAATTTTGGCGCGTTCGGGTCACTTAACTCTAGATTTTAAACACTTTATAACCAATTTTTTTAAATCAACCGTTTTTTAAAATTTTTGTTTTATTTTCAGGTTCATGGTGCTATGTTTGGGGATAGGCACAGTTAGTGGGGTAAGTAACAGAAAATTTCGCCTAAGATTGTATAGAGGAAACCATCAAAAATTCGTTTATAAAAAGGTTGCCCACATCAAACACCTTAACTGGCATCTACCTGGCCCAACAAGTTGAAAAGAATGGGTTGTCCTATACGAAATTCGATTTTACTAATCGAAAAGCCAGACAAAACGTTAAAAATGTATTTTTCCGAAAATCGATCGGAAATATTGACATTTTTGTAACATTTTTGAAAGAAAAAGTCAATATTTTCTTACACTTAGTCGTTGCTAGGTAACGGAAAATAACTGTTAGGAATATTTATTATTGTACTGTAATGAATATTATTTCTGTACAGCTACTTGTAAACTAAAATGTGTTAAGCTTGACAATTCAATATTACTGTGTTTCCATAGTTACAACACTAATATTTAATGTCATCCTTTATTTGTGAACAAAGTTTTTAATATTTATTTCAAAATTTTAACAAGTTGTTTGTAATAAGTTATATCCTTTTAATAATTTTTAATTTACAGAAAAATAGTATGTATGCCTCGTAGAAGACATACAATCTTTACGGTCGGGTCGTCCGGGAATGTTCAACTTTTCCTACTAGGTATACAATGTACTATTTCCAGCGTTCGTGTAATAATTTATCTAGTTATATATGTAATATTTTTTGTCGAATGGCTCACACCTATATGGGTGATTCTCTGGATAGTAAAATTTTTACACGTGCGTCGAAAAAATACATTTTTAACGTTTTTTCTGGCTTTTCGATCAGTTTAACCGAATTTCGTGTAGAATAACCAGTTTTTTTAAAACTTTTTTGGCCAGGTGGTCAGGTAGAAGCCGGCTAAGCTGTTTAATGCCCGTTTAATGTCGGCAACCTTTTTATAAATGAATTTTCGATAGTCTCTTCTATACGTAATTCGTGATGTCTCTTACATACAATTTTGTGTCAAACAAAGGTTCACGTTTTAATTCCTCTGTTTATGTAAACAATAATAAACACTTTCTTAACGCAGGTCATAAAAACGTCTATTGTCTTCCAACGGTACATTGAAAGTCGTTGTCATTATACCTCATTAGTCCTTCGTTTGTTTAGCTCTTCCGAAGGCTATAAATTATCATTAGAAAAAGACAAGCGACATCGGAAGTTTTTGTTATTTCAGGGAACGCTATATGCGCCTTTTCGGCTTTGGCCAGGTATGCCTGAATAAATTCCAATAAATAACTGTTGGTATGGTAAGTGCCACAAATATAACATTGTTGTTTATTTTTTGTCTTCTTTATAAAAACTCCTGCCAAAAATGCCGCCTCTTTGTAAACAAGAAGCGTATATATAGCACGGTAAAAAGGGAGCCAACAATCTTGGGTAAACCCTACACTATTATTCAGACTGACAGTTTTGATAAAGGAATGAGAGATTATATAAGGGCAAATCTTAAGGATTCATGACCGGACTGATGTAAATTCTCATTCAGTGGCGGTTCGCGGTATTAAAGAATGGTGAAGAGCTAGGTATAGTGCGGGTACTTAAACAAACTTTGACTAATTTTTATTACGTACTTACATAGCTAGTTTTTGTAAATCAGATCATTAATTGGGTTCATTTTACACAAAAAGAAATTAAACCAAATAGGTAGTTTTTGTTTTTATTTTTCAGTTAAATCAGTAGTGTACGTACCTATTTGGTTTAATTTTTATTGTGTGTTTTAAAAATGAACCCACTTACTGATCTGATTTATAAAAACTAGCTATGTAAGTACGTAAGGAAAATATAAATTAGTCAATGTTTGTTTAAGTACCCGCACTATACCTAGCTCTTCACCATTTTTTAAGACCGCGAACCGGCACTGAATGAGAATTTACATCAGTCCGGCCATGCATCCTTAAGATTTGCCCTTACACGATTATTATTGTGATATGTGATTACATAAGATAAGATAAGATAAGATAAGAAGCATTTATTTTAAAACAGGTTTGTACAATCACAAAATTGAAATACGTCAAATAACAACGAAATAAAATAACACTAGGTATAAAAGACACATACTATTTAGTTAAAAACTCCGTTATGTTATAGGGCTCTATGTTGCACAAATAACTGTGCAAAGTTCGTTTAAATATATCCAATCTTTCGAGACTCTTTATGTTGTTAGGTAATGCATTATAGAACGTACCTAATGGTAGAATATGTACAATTTTTCTCACTTAAGGTTAGTTTATGTTCAGGAAAATTATAATCAATATTTTTACATCTAGTGCTGTATGCATGGTTAATTTTGAAGTAAGAAAACTTTTGAGGATGTTTCTTAATAAACTTTATGCTGTCAAATATAAATATTGCCGGAACGGTCAAGAAATTGTGCTTTTTAAACATTCCGCGACACGATTGCTTATAGTTCAAATTTAAAATCAATCGGAGAGCCCGTTTTTTAATCACAAAGGTATTTTCTAGATTAGATACCTGGTGGCCCCATAATATTAAACAATACCTCAAAACCGACAAAAAGTTACTAAAATAAACCACTTTAGAGGAATTGAAATCCAAGTACTTTGTTGTCACTCTAAGTAAATAGCAAGTTTTAGACAGTCTTCTACATAAATCTTCAACATGATAACGCCACTTTAAAAATGAGTCAATATACACGCCTAAAAATTTACTCTTGCTCGCAACACTTATATCACTCTCACCGAGAGCAACAGTTTCAGGAAAATTTGATTTGTTCATAAAAACTATATCTATAACCGTAAGTTTCGCAAAGCCTCAAAATAAATACCTTAAGGTTAGGCGAACCAATGCTAAAATAATTGTGCATACGACTGATCTATTTTTAAATTGCCCTCTCATAATGCAAAATGTTACATGCTTTCGCGTGACTGACGTCACGTAACCGTAGCAACGGTGAAAATCAAAGCCACTTGACGTTGGACTCTTCACTTGCTGCACCGACACGGTCGACTGGGGCGCGCCAAAATGCATGTTTATAATTATTGTCCATCGGAGTTCCGTTGCCCTATTATGCATAGCTACATTCGGATTAAATTAATATTATTAATACGAACATAATTATTTTTTAAGGGCTAAAATGGTAGCTCTATTGGTACGTTAATATTTAATATTGTCGAACAAACTTCCTCCTGGTTTTATTTTTTTTTGGTGAAGAGCCCCTTCACCTACTTCACCTGACGAGCCGCCCCTGTTCTCATTGGAAAAAAGACTCATGGGAGAATGGCGAAGGATTGACTGATTGACATCATTCAGGACTGTCAGTCCGTCTGTTCGTGTAGAGAGCAGAGCAAAGCGATCAGAAATATTATCGATATATAAGATTCTATTGGAGCTTGGCCAGGATGACAATATTCCGTTGATAACTAGAAAATTTTAATGGACCACTTTAAAAAATATGGATCTGATAAATGTTGATTTTGTTTCACAGCAATCTAGATTTATTTTTTAAAACACCATATTAGGAACATGCCTAAATTAGACGTTTTCCTTAATTATATTATTAATTCTAAAGAAGTTATTGAGCGATGGAATAACAAGTACCAAACTTACACAATCATAAAGTTTAAGAATATTTTATTTGTCGTTGAATGCTTGACGACGGAACTATAAAAACAATCACTTCTTTAATTAAAGTGGTAAAAGTTCTTATTTTGGCAATAAATCTGAAACGAAAGAAGATATTGAACTGCGGTCTTCACATTTTTCTTGCAAATTTAATCTACTTTTCGATTATGGTGTCCTAATTATACTATATAAGTTTTTAGGATTAAATTTTAAAAAATGTTCTAAATTTATCGCGATACGACTCAGTAATATAAACATAATATTTTTTGCATTGACCACTCTGTAGTATGAACAGAGTTTAATACCACTGTTCATACTACAGAGTGGTCAATGTAAAAGGAACATCAAAATGCATTTCTTCAGTTTGCTCAATTAAGGGAAAAAGCAGAAAAATGTTACTATAAAAGATTAGTTAAGTATCTTAGGTTAGGTTATTGTATCAATACATACTTTGTAGTATGCCAGGTACAATAATAGTTGTTACATTTATGTATTTTTGTAAACTTCGCTAATATAAACGTTCCGTTAATATGAACGCCTTAGAATTTTTTGTGTTCACGTTATACCGAGATTGTACTGTATTCATTTGCAATAATACATCGCTACTTGAATCCAATAATAAATATTCGTTTCACGATATAAATCATTAATAAAAGAAATGGAAATAAAATGAATGATTAAATATATAGGTGGCAAATAATAAATATTAATATTTCTCATTTCCCTGAAATCTAGAAATGCTCATTGCATCAGGATTAACTTGAATTTGACCGGTTTTTAAAAGAATCTGTAAATAACGGTTCGTTTTTGGCTTGTCAGTTAAAATACTAATTAAACTTTAATTGTGGTTTTATAAAGTTTAAATTTTTTAAGTTATTGGAACAAAATCAAACATAAAATAACGATAGGTGTACTAACTGTATTTACTACAGTAAAGAGTTTCTTCTAGCATACAGTCCTTTAGGTTAGCGTTGTTGTTTTGGTTTGAAAGCCCGCCCTTTATTAGTTGGTTCAAGGCCAGGGTCAGGTGTGTATCTCGATTTTCTTATCATGCAGCCTCATGGCTTATTAACCGTCACTATATTGTTAGAAAATGATATTTTTAATTGGGTCCAGCCAGTTCCTTTACAGCTTCTCATGCGGAAGCCCGTCATCTTTGCTGGATTCGTCTAAATTTTTCTCTTAGAAATATTAAAAATAAAATAACCTATGCAAAATAAAGTATGTAAACCATATAATATCGTTTAGAAATCGCTCCGACCTGAAGAAGCCTCTACAGCTTTTAGTGGCCATTTTTACGATTTATGCCAATTTCATCAGTTCCCGATTCAGCAGCTGTAGCGTTTCATCAGTTGACCCATTGCGGGCAGGTAAACGAGTACTGTTTCTTCAGTTAAAAATATACCTTTGGGATATAGGGGAGAGGTGGGCAAGAGTAAACAGGTGGGCAAGAGTAGACAATGCAATAACATTTCTAATTAATAATTCTTTCGTTGCCAATGGTCACAGTAGTGTAAACCATGTGCTTTTAGTTCTCTGTGCAACTTTGGTTTGAATTTCCTCAAAAATTAAGCCGAAAATAAGGTAAATTTATTTTTAATAATATACGATGTAACAATAAAGAGATAATTTAGATCGTTTAATCGCTTGTAGTAGTTCATTTTTACTTTTTACCATTTTTTTACAAAATCTTTAAAATCTAACCTATCAATTCCTGTTGGTATATAACGTCGCCAGTGGCGCGTTGTTAAAAAAGCTGGCTTATTAAAAAGTTTGGTTTTTTGGGGCAAGAGTGAACACATGTGTTTACTCTTGCTTGCCCCTTGAAAAATATGTGATGAAGAAGGGGGTGGGTCGGGTTTAAAATCAAAAAATAAAATGGTTAACAAACAAATAATAAAGTGGAACAAAGGGTGAAATAAATGTATGTAATGGAGAAGCAGCTGGTGTATCTGGTATAAAGACAAAAAAGAAAGTAGTGAAGAAAATAAAAATAACTGATAAAGAGGATTATTGCGCATGTATTTATTATAGCGGTAAATATAGTCAGTCAAATGAGAAATTGATTCGATGTGTCACCTGTGGTTTATGGTCACATGAAGACTGTACCTACAGACCTTGAACCTTTTGATGACGTTTTTACTTGTGATTTTCTCGTCCTACCTAGGATCTTTCTTGTTGTTTGCTCTTGCCTCATACCAGAGGGGCAAGAGTAAACTTTTGGAGTTTTCAAAATATTTTTGTATTAATATTATTTTATAGTTTAAAGAATTTATACATATATTTTTGTGTTACTGGTTTACCAAAGATTGTTCTATTCTAAGCAAGTTTATTTCAAGTTCTGCCTAATAATAAAAAAAAAGTATCAAATCTTAAGTGTTCACTCTTGCCTCCCTCTCCCCTACGATATACAATATTATGGTATTTTATGTACTTGGTTGTTATATATTATAAAATTCTGTATCCCAGATGCACTCTACAGTGATTTCGTAAACCATAGACAATACAGAGATGGATGCATAAGAATAAAGTTGCGACCTACTAGCTTCTGCAACTTTGTGTTTTCAAATTTAAAAAACTCCAAATTCTTTCGAAGATATTAGGGCAAAACCAAATTTTCGCGATTTCGTGTTTATTTTTCTCTGACTATTTGAATGGATCTGTTTAAATAAAGTCTATATTTTTATCACCACTTTTTCTTCTCTACAAGTTGGTGTAATTAGATTTTTAATCCGACAGCCTACTATACAGTTGAGACAGGTTACGGAGATTAAAAATAAAATAACTTCCAATAAGATAAATTTGCACTTATTCTTATTGATAATGGGTAAGGCCGAAACGTGTTACTAATACTAGATGTGATATGTTATTGAATTATAAATATGAGGGGAATTTGAGAATAATAAAATAAAATTCCGACTATTTAAAAAAGCAACGTTGATGATGGTTTAAAAAAAACAAAACGTAGAATTAAAAATGTAATTACACCAACTTGTGAAGGAGCAAAAATGGTAATAATAATGTAAACTTTATTTTAACATATCTCTTCGATAGAGTAAAAAAAAATAAAAACGAAATCGCGAAAATTCGGTTTTGTCCAAATATCTTCGTAAGGATTTTTTTAAATTTAATCATCTCTGTAGCTTATGTGGTTACGAGATCCGTAGTAGAGTGGATGCTTATCTGGGACATCCTGTATATATTAAAAACATTGCGTTCTCTTAAACCGAATCCTGTCCATGTGTGTGTACTTAACGAGTCATGAATAATTTTTATTTATCCCTTTTTCTAAGGAGATTCATATTCAAGAATTCTACCCATGGTAAGAGTTCTAGGCAGAAGTAAGTTAATTTTAACGGTATGTTAGTTGCATTGATAAGATTTTGGGCAGTGACGTTCTGGTTTTAAAAATAAATTATTATGCCATTACTATAGCGCGGAAATTTAATGACAATGATGTTTTTCCAGGACCTAAGTGAGCACCTTATTTATTTATTACAAGGTACCTGAAAATGACCATGACCAATTATAATAAAAATAAATAAAAAAAAGTTCATATTTACAAATGTCCGCAAAACTGCGGCGGTGACTCAGCGGTGAGTGACTGGCATTCAACCGTGACGTTCCGAGTTCGATCCTCGGAGTGGGATACGCAGAATAAAAAAGTATGTCCGAATTTTTGTAGATTTAAGAATGCAGTGAATAGTGTAAAATGTATTATCTCCCAACCCACCTCATTCACGCCGGTAACCAGGGCGGATGAGATCGGATATCTCGTGGGGTGCGGAAGAAGGTACACACTCCCCCCAAACGGTAGGTCATGCAATGACCTACCGAGGGTTAGCCCTTGGGGAGGAGTGTCGCATAACTGAACATCGTGGTTCGGATACAAAATTCCTTCAAACAATATTTCAAACGCGAGTTTCTCTGAAACTACAAAACTAATTTGATAAAAATCTGTTTCGTATTCGGCGGCAAGTATTATTCTTTCTAGAGAACCAAAATTCGGGGTTCAGGAGTTAGTAAATGCCGTGATGTAAGCGTGATATGCAATGCTATTTTATTTTCCCCCATTCATACGTTTATATGTCTTTGCATTTATAATCGCAAAACGCAAATACGTCTTTCAAATGGCATGCATTTTCCGTGCTCTACTCATTACTTTTGTGAATTTAAAAGTTGTACTAATCATATAACAGATCTCCAGTAACGGTAAATAAGATTAAAACATATTTTCGGCAAGATCAGTGTCATTAATTTGTCCCGATGCAATTTAAAACCCGGTTTATTTACGATATGATCAATGAATTAAAATGAAACGAAAAAGGTTAAATTGCACGTGCGCGATTGTGAGAAATCATATGATTGTTCTTTTGCAATTTAATAATAATAATAATAATAAATGACTTTATTGTAAATAATTTACAAAAGGCGAAGTTGAAGCAAGCTTCCTCACTTAACCACTAAGTATATAAACAAAATTTTATTAAATTTTCAGATTATACCCTCTACAAGGGATTAAAAACATAATTAAACATATTTCAGAATAAAACAAATACATGTCAAACACAATAATAATCAGCTCGATATATGCATGTAGATACACAGTATGTATTATGGTCTTTGGACAGAACTATAAAAAGTTGCCGATAATTTTCTTAATTGCCCCTTTAAACCTTGTACCTGTTAAAAATTTTATGCTGTCAGGAACCTTATTATAATATTTCGCAAGACTAAAACTGAAGGAACGTTCGTAATGGGCTGTAGAATGTATGGGCGTAGTAATAGTATATTTATATCGAATATCCAGACTATGCGCCTCATTCCGAAATTTAATTTTGTTATATAAGTATTGTGGGCGTTGGTTAAGTAGAATTTTATTAAATAAAACAAGTGAGTGCAATATTCACCTTTCATCCATTCTAAGCCATCCAATCTCACGAAGTTTAGCAGACACACCTCTCTCTCTTCCCCTTATGCCTCCAATCAGACGTACACAACAATTTTGGATGAGCTGAATTCGATATGAATCGGCAGCCGTTAGACAAGGCCCATAGACTGAATCAGCAAAATTAAAATGTGACAGCACAATAGAATCACAAAGTTTTTTTCTAAGACTCTCGTTTAATATACTTTTTTGCCCGTAAATTAATTTAAGGTTAGCAAATGCTTTTTTAATGCAGATGTTGACATGTTCGGTGAATCTCAGTTCTGTGTCAATCACAAGTCCCAAATTATTTGCTTTATTAACAAGTTCTAGTGTTACATCATTAATCTTGACAGAAATATTACCGGAATAAAGGTTTCGTGTTTGAGGTTTTCCAAACAGAAGAACCTGAGACTTGCTGGGGTTGATACTGAGACAGTGAGCCTCCGAGGCTTTTAGAACAGCATTTAAATCGGCATTAATCTTATCATTACTAGTCTTAATTTCATTGAATTTAAACGAAAGATAAATTTGAGTATCGTCGGCATAATAATGGGCATTACAGTGTTTTATATAGGTTATCAACTGCGACGTGTACAGAGAAAAGAGTAGCGGTCCCAGGATTGAACCTTGAGGGACACCATAATGCACTTCCCTTGACTTTGACAATTTGTCATTTATTTTCACACTCTGACTTCTATTACTCAGATATTCCTTAAGAAGCGTGCACGAATTTTCTCGAAAACCAAGATATCCCAGAATAGACAATAAAAGCGTATGATTTAGTTTATCGAAAGCCTTTGAGTAATCTAAAAGGACTAGTATGGTTAGCTCCCCGCGTTCCGTGGCCTCGAAAATATCGTCTGTAACCTTTAATAAAGCTGTAGCACAACTAAAATTCTTCCGAAAGCCAGATTGCACCGTCGGCAAAATATTGCACTGGTCTACGTAGTTTTTAATTTGTCCATTTAGTATCTTTTCAATTACCTTAGACAACGCTGGTAAAATGCTAACTGGCCGCAAATCCTTCAACTCACTAGGTGCATTAACTTTTGGATAAGGAATTACATAAGACTCTCTCCAGGCATCTGGAAAGGTAGATGTCTCTATACAATAATTTACAAGATGTGTTATGACTGGTACAACAAGTGGACAACAGTACAATAACATTTTAATACCTATCCCGTCCGGACCCACAGCCCTAGATTTAATTGAAAATAATGCCTCATTTATTTCCTGAATAGTTGCCATCTTAAAGTCAAATCCCACAACATTTTCTAAATGACCATTTAAGTAAAAATTCAACACGTCCGGGTCGGGGTCACTCTGTGGAATGTTGACGAAATAATCATTAATTTCATCAGCAGTCCCCAAAGTGTCAGGAACCGCTGACCTTTCCTTACCACACACTTTAAGCTCTTTTAGTAGTTTCCAGTTATCTCTGGAGTCGTTTTGACAAATTCTGTTTTCCAGAAATGCCTTCTTTTCTCTGTCCACCGACGCAGTAACAAAATTACGCAACTGTCTGTAAGATTCCCAATTTTGATTATTTTTATTTTTTTTATACTTTGAGAGAGCTTTATTTCTAAGGGATATAAGGTATTTTACATTTTGTGTAATCCAAGGTGTTTTTCTTTTGGTAATACGCGCAGTTCGTATGGGAGCATTTCTTTACACTTTGCCAAATTTCTGGTTTTATTTTAAGTTTATTCATAAAACAAAGTAACCGAGGTACCATAAGGGAAAAAATAAAACTTGAGATAGATGCATTAAGAGTAGTTATATACATACTTACTTTTTTTTATTGATGAACGAAACGTATGGAAAAACAAAACACCAGAAACTACTCAGACGGCTCCAAAATCAAAAAGGGTACCGGAGCGGGGACACGCGGAGTAAGACTGGAGAAAAATGCGTTTTTCTCTCTAAGAAAGTCTCCCACAGTGTTCCCAGCAGAATTCTACGCCATATTACAGTGTGCGTATGAAAACAATAGGAGAACTTACCTCAATAAGCGGATCCATATTATATTCTCACAGTCAATCAGTCCCCGCTCCGGTACATTCTTTGATGAGTCATTTGTGTACCATATTATTGCCCCAGGAGTATAATTTCTGGTGTCTTTCTCTTTCCAAACATTTCGTCTATCAATTACGATCTCAAATGATATGTCATAGAAACCTCGGGTTTATGTGGTCTGACCTAATTTTTAACTCAGGTCTCCCTATAGTCTCACTTAAAAGTTCGTGTCCAGTTCCTTGTCTGCCGAAGAACGGCGTCAAATTCTGCAGACTATATGTCTAGAGAGTCCCATTATTGCCTTTTCTTTTATTACCAAGTGAAGTGGAGAAAAATCTAGGATAATCTCCATTGCGGGTGTAAGGGTTGATTTCATGGCCCCGGTAATGCCCAAGAAGGCTATTCTTTGCAGGCTTCCTAGCTTTTATAATGTGGTTTTCTGCTGTACCTTTGGCCACTAGAATACACAAATATTAAAGTCATCTCCCAATAAAAAAAAATATATACCAAATTTGAAAAGGAAGACGAATATCACATTGAGTTCCCGAACCTAAAAAAATTACTGGTGAGATTAAGAAAATGTTGAGAAATCATATAGCGCCAAAAAGTTGATTAAACGGAATTCAGTTTCTTACATTATCAATTATTATTTAATAAAGACAAGGAAATGTATTACTTATATTTAATATAAACCCATTTTCAATTTTGCTTACTTTACCACGTAAAGTCGACGATAAAATGAACATAATATTTTGTGGGTTTTTGCATAAATTAAATGCATAATAATTATATTATTTTATTCTAACGTAGGCACCAACACCAACCTATACTGTTCTATTTTTAAATATACAATATCAACTAAATGTATGCGATTAGCTAAGATTATTGTAATTATGTAAACCTCTGCATGTATAAAATAGGTACGGATATACATAGTAAACTAAACAAAAAATATCATCTATTGTAACTACAAATGGAACAAGGATTACCCTGTAATATCAGATATCTTGGAAGAATTAAAAAAACTAATGGGTAATACATTCATTCTAATTTCAAGTGATCCATGAAATTTCTTTTTTCTCTTCCCTATATTGTGAACAACGCATTTTGACACTGTTTTGAAGGACGTAAGTAACAATTACCAAAACGGTATCGATTGCCGTTGACAACGGGTTGTAAGTCAACTTACTTGGGTGGTACTAATTTATGCCATATAAAAACAATGATTTATAAAAATTGAGTAATCTTAAGTGATATGAATATTAATAGTACAAATATTACAATTATGAACATTATTTACGAAATTTGGATAAATGTTTTCTCGTTTTCTCTCAATTTGTATGAAATGTTCTGACTCCATAATTTCTAACACAACACAACATCTATAACCAAGTTTTCTGTTACTCTTAAGTACTGCAGGTTCAGGCAGATTTCCATCCACCATGTCGCCTGATACACTCCAATATTCGTTAATAAAGTGGCCGACGTTCTTCTAAAGTTCTGAAAATTCAGAAATTTAGCAATTTTACTTGGAATTGAAGAAATAGAGTTTTTCACAACAGGCTGGTTAAAGCACTTTCCATTTTTATATCGCATAAAGAAGCGAGGATTAAAATTTGTCATGTGGGATCTTATATCAATGTAATTTCGAACTATTTTGAAATAACAAACCTTCTCATCGTCACTTTTAGTCACCATTTCACTTCACTTTTGGTGCCATTCCATTTTTGAAATCAGGAATAGTAACAAATATGACTTCATGCCTTAATTCAACATTGTCCATTTTCATTGCACAGAGTTCACTAGAACAGCACGCTCTAGCAATTTCCATTAGCATTACAACCTTCATCATTAAATAAATATCATCGGGAGCTTCAAATAGGAATTTATATACATCTTCCCTGTCAAACACATTAGATTTTTTGGGTTTATATCTGTCATTTTTTTCTTTTTACAAATGCTCGAAGTTTAGGATACTTGGAAATATCTATGTTTTCCTCTATGAAAAGGGTGGACTTTAGCATGGAATATTCACACCATAAGCTTAATGGAGACTTTTATACAGTAGATTTTTCGTGAAAGTAAGCAAAAAGCACGGTTTCTAAAACTGCAGTGGCAGTCTTTGTTTGGCACCATTTCTTGAAGTATTGATATGTTGCTTCATACCTCTTCCTCGATTTTTCTAGGAAGCAGCGACAGACAAGCGATATTTGCTGATTCTTCTATATCAATTATGCTGTTATTCAAATCAATAATTTTAATTTCTTGCAATTTTTGATAATAAACTGTCAGCTTAAAGTTGTTGATAAAATAACAATGCTTATGATGCTATAGAAACTGATCAAAGCTGCCCACAATTTCATGCGAAAAGTATCGAATTAAATTAATTAAAATCAAAGAATAAATTCTGCGGGGAGGAGAAAAAATGTTATAGTCTCGAACTTTCTTGACAGACCTCGCCATCGCTCGGGCACAAAATCGTTCTCGACTAGTAACTAGTTACTTATATCCCTTGTAGTATAAATAACTATTTTTACTTGGATTAGATTTTGTATCACTGAAATAATCTCATATTTAGCTTTCTTTGAAGAAGTTATATTTTCATTTTATTGTAGTTCAAATCATGCGAGCAGTAGCTGCTTACCAGGAGCGTAACTATGTTTAAAAAAAGCGATCGAGATTTAGCGACATTGCTATCAATAGTTATGATGAATATTCGTATCATGTTCAAGTGTCGATAAAATACTGGGTGTCATTGGTAGAATCGAATTTCTGTCAAAAGTCGGTAGGGATTTTAGGCTTGTTAAATTGGTAACACTACACTTTTTTTTGGTTATAACCTAAAATATTTAGTCGTCAAAAATTTTTTGTGTACGTTTGAGATAGTTTTTAACATTATTTGCATTTTATTAATATGAGACTGTATACCGACACGAAATGATATTAGGGTTTGCAGATAAACACCCATTTTGCACTATCCGTCTTTCTTAATTTACATCCTTCATAATGCTCTCTCCTCCTTCCTCGGTAATATTTGATTAAAAAAATATTAAAAGGCAACATTATTCTCGTTCTTAAACGTTTGCATAAGAGATTTACGATTTATAAATAAATTTAATTTGTTGTGGTACAAAAAGGATCAAGAGTTGGGTTAGAATTTAAACAACAGAGGAGCGAACGGTACAAATTATATCTATCTCTATCGCACTCACAAAAGTGACTTGAAAGCGACACATATGGTATTGTCTATTTATCATCTAAAAATGCCAACCTGATTCCAAAGGTATTTTCTTACCTTTGCAATTTAAAAAGAAGTAATGATAAATTTTTTTTACAAAAATATATTATTTTGACAGCTTCCCCCCATTTGCAATTTTTTATTATAATATTCAAAAACTGTCATTCAATAGTTTTTGAAATATTGCCAATATTCCAGATAAATAAAATGATTTTAAAAATGTCTTTGATCATTCAAAAGGATTCGGCATTATTAATCGGCTTAAAATACCTGTGTATCTCGAAACTAAGGTAAAGTGAACCAAATAATATTGAGAATGAAAGTTGACGTCTAAAAAGTTTTTATTACATAATGTTCAAAATTTATATAAAAAAGTTTTCAATAAGGGAGATAGTAAAAATCCATAACATGGTAGACTCAATCAATTTTGTGACGAATGTCTTTACAGGCGATTTCCTCTTAATATTTACTTATTTCTATAAGTTTGTTAGAGGTGCTGGTATGCTCAAGAGTGTCTAACAACGACACAGATGGCGCTCCGTGCCACATCTTACGGGTGTGTTCCACCAAGTGCTGCCTTAAGTAGCTTCGAGATCCCTTTTCTTTTCGTCGGATCCTAGCTTTACTGATGAGTCATGATATGACGAAACGCGTCTAGAGATGGATCTGACGAAATGAAAAGTAAAATCTTCTTCTTCAATCAATTTTTTTAATGAAGTTGATATAGACACACAATAAGAGTAACCGTTCACCATATGATCTGACACTCTAATGATAGCTCTGTGGTTGAGTTATCGGCATTCGTTTACTATAAAAAAGTATGTGCGAAACTTTAGTTGTTAAAAAATGCAGTATGCTACTAGTCATTCCTAATATTAAGACCAAGAGGGGCATAGTGTACCTCTGAGGATGTAGGTACATACTCGTGGTTCGAAGGTCCCGCCTAGCTTACGATAGGGGATACAATATGCCTCTTAGACCTAAGTATATTGGCTCTACTGTCAACCCCTAATACAACAAAAAAACACTGTACATTCTACCAATGAGTTAAAAATAATATCCTAATTAAAATAATAAAAATAAAGGTAGAATTGTAAATTAAATTTAATATAAAAAAATTTGTTAGATATTTATTAATTAACAAAAAAATTAGTGTGTTCTAATTTAAAATTCAAATTTTAGGAATCTCCTGCATTTTGAATACGGTGTCGTCATAATTAAAACTCGAACGTAAAACTAAACCTGCATATTTTAGAAAAAGCCGGTGCTGACAAATTACTATAGGAATTAAAAGAAATGGGCAAAAAGCCAAGATTATTTTTAGGATCACTCGTTTCAGAGAATAATATAAACACAATCATGGCAATAATATTCCCGATATTACAAAATTAGGAAATTTTATTCTTTTTTATTGTTTTATCGATAGGTATACTAGAAGTTTTAATTGTTTTTTAATGTTTACGTGATACACTGCTATTTTTACTATTTTAAAATAATGTAACAATTTGTATTATGCAACTGAAAAAATGGCCTGTTTTATTTTTTGTTATTTTAGCGCATAAACCCTGTATTTGACACTTCTTATAAATAATTTTTTTCTAGTTATCTACCAAACCTTTACTTGTTCTTATGACGGCAATTTTGAAACATTACTTCATACTCTTCTCAAATTGCCCGAAAGATAATGTGCCACATGCCGATAAAATTTTATAAGAACTCTAGTTTAAATAATAAACAATTTCATAACATAACCTAGCACGCAGTGCACTAGTAGTTGACCTTAGGTTAGGTTAGGTTAGGTAAGAGTGGCAGACCCTTGGTTCTGACCAAACGGTCTCACGTAGTCCTGATTAGGTCCGTTGTGATACCACACGTGTTCCGTAGAACCCACCTTCATCAGATCACTGATGGTTTATGCGACGTAACCGCGGAAGGATTTTAACAACTCATTCAAACCAGCCACTACTGTTCAGAAATCTGCTCAGCCGTCCAAGTTGTAAGTTGTTTGTATCGAAAGATGATTCACCCAGAGTAGTGAACCTCCTTCTTGCGAGGCCAGGGCATTCACACAGAAAATGTTGAATACTTTCTTCCTCTTCCTCATCTCTGCAGCTTCTGCAGAAGTCGTTAGTGGGTATTTGCATACGTTCGGCATGTCTACCGAAGAGGCAATGTCCGGTAACAACCGCAGTAATATTTCTCACGTCTTTTCGACTGTGTCTCAATAGCTCTGCGGTTCTCTTTTTATCGAATGTGGGCCACAGTTGCCTGGATGTACTACAGGTTATCAACCCTGTCCATCTGTTCTGTGCAAGCTGCTTGGCCGTGTAGTCAATCTCCTCTTTGACCAATCCCAGTGGTTTGTTCACTGTATTGTCTGCTAGATCAGCTGGCATGCCTGCGCCCTCTCTTGCGAGCGCATCGGCAGCCTCGTTGCCATCTATTTTGGAGTGTCCAGGAACCCAGCACAGAATAACCCGATGTTGGTTGCCAAGTGTGCATAGATTGTTGCGGCATCGCTTTACGAGCTTTGATTTGACGCTGCTGGAACAGATTGCCTTAATCGCCGCCTGACTATCACTGAAGATGGTGATTGACGAGGCTACTCCCAAGCCAAGGTGTTCCTGCAGGATATTGACCGCCTTCTCTACTGCCAGTACTTCCGCTTGAAAAATACTACAATAGTTGGGGAGTCTATACGATTTCTGTATTTGTAAACTTTCGGAAAAGACCCCGGCTCCCACACCGACGTCCATCTTTGAACCGTCTGTGAAGATTGCGTGATCTGTTTTCGTTATATTCTGATTGCCTTCCCACTCTTCCCTACTCGGAATGAGTATAGAATACCTTCTATCGAAGCATGTTATTGGGACAGAGTAATCAGTCGGGTCTCGTAGATTATTCCCCGGGTGAATCTTTAGTATACTGCTGTGCCCGTAGTTAGTTTCCTTCCAGAATTTCGACTCTTTTAGTCGCAGGGCACTTTTTGCAGCTATACTTTTTCCATAGATATCCAAGGGGGGTATATATAACATGACCTCTAGCGCCGCTGTCGGGGTTGACTTAAGGGCTCCGGTTATTCCTAAACAAGCTGCCCTTTGTATCTTTGTTATTGACTTAGTGTGCACTGCTTTTTCCAAAGCGGTCCACCAAACCAGGACCCCGTATATTAATATAGGTCTTATAATAGCTGTATAGATCCAGTGTACTATGTGGGGTTTTAGTCCCCATTTTTTTCCAATTGCTTTTTTGCAGGCATATAATGCTACCGACGCTTTTTTAACTCGTTCTTGCAAGTTTATGCCCCAGTTTAGCTTGGAGTCAAGTACCAATCCTAAATACTTTGCTTTTTCCTTAAGCACTAAAGCATTATTGTCGAGTACTGGGAGTCTGAAGTTCTCGATCACCCTTCTGCGTGTGAATAGAACTACCTCCGTTTTTTCGGGGTTGATTTTTAACCCGCATTTCATGGCCCACTGTTGTAGTATTCGTAGCGCCATTCCTGTTAGGTCGCTGATTGTGTTTACAAATTTACCTGACACTAGTATAACTATATCGTCAGCGTATGCAATCACTTTTATTCCAGCCTTCTCCAACGCTATGAGAACTTTATTTAAAACTCTCAGCCAGAGTGTTGGTGACAGAACCCCGCCTTGCGGAGTTCCTCTTCCAGCAAATCTGACCATCTCGCTACTTCCCAAACTGGAGCAGATTTGACGGCCTTTCAACATCCTCCTAATCCAACGGCAGATGTAGTTATCGACCCCTGTTTCTATTAGAGCGTCGCACACTGCCTCGGTCGTGACGTTATTAAAGGCTCCTTCAATATCCAAGAAGGTACCTAGGGTGTACTCTTTATTGTTAAGGGATTTCTCAATAGTGCCTACTACTTCGTGTAGCGCCGTTTCCACTGATTTCCCTTTGGTATAAGCGTGTTGAGACGAGCTTAATTCTCGCTCTCTCACCGAGTTCTTGATATGCAGATCCAGTAACCTCTCCAATGTTTTGACAAGGAACGAAGACAGGCTTATTGGTCTGAAGTCTTTGACGGTTACATGACTGCTCTTACCAGCCTTAGGGATGAAGACTATTTTTATCTTATTCCAGTCAGCCGGCATGTAAGTAAAATGCAAGCTGCTTCTGTATATCACCAAGAGCCAAGGGATCAGTATTCTCTTCCCTCTTTGTAGCATGGCGGGCATTATCCCGTCTAATCCTGGTGATTTGTAAGGTTCAAATGAGTCAATCGCCCATTCTAGCTTATCGTAAGTGACTACTGATTTGATGCTATTCAAATCCGGAACGTCTCCTTGATCGATAAGGGGCTCTATGGCCGATGTATTACCAGGAAAGTGGGAATCCATCAGCAGTTCAAGGGTTTCCCCACTACTCTCTGTGTATGTCCCATCATCTTTTTTTAGAAAAGAGGGAGCACTAGGCTCCTTTGATAGAACTTTTCTAAGTCTAGCGGCTTCGTTTGTACTCTCAATCCGCTCGCTGTAATTGTGCCAAGCGCTTCTTTGAGATTTTCTAATCGCTTTCTTGTACGTCTTTAGAGCCTCTCTATAAGAGCTCTCATCTTCAGTACGTTTGCTCTTTGCTTTGTTAAATAGCCTTCGCATGTCCCTTCTTAGCTGACCCAGCTCTGCGTTCCACCATGGTGGGTATGGCTTTTTCGCTGGTCTGCTTATCGGACAGCTTTTGAAAAATGCTGCTTCCAGGGTATTTGTTAGTTTATTAACTGCTTCATCAATTGAAGCCTTATTTGGTAAGAGATTATTGGGAGGATTTGCCAGTTCTCCAGAGATGATTCCGCAAAATTTTTCCCAATCTGTTCTTTTAGGGTTACGAAATGGTGTAGGCAAGTACGTGGACTCACTGATATCAAATAGAATCCAACGATGGTCCGAGAACGAATCCTCGCTGGATACTCTCCAGTTTTGTACCTTTAGATCGTTGGATTCATTTGTAAGCGTGACGTCCAGAACTTCCTGTCTGTTCGCAGTAACAAATGTAGGTGTATTACCGTTATTGCATAAGCTAAGGTTAGTATTTATAATAAAATTAAAAAGACACTCACCTCGGTCATTGATGTCCGTGCTACCCCATATTGTGTGATGGGCGTTGGCATCACATCCCAAGACTAGGCTTTGCTTAGAAATCCTGGTAGATTCCACAATATTTTGGACATCTACCGATGGAGTTGGAACGTCATGCGCCATGTATACGGATGACAGTATTATTGGTGTCCCTCCTTTGCGCTCCAGTTTGACCGTTGTTATGTCCTGGTTACTAAAATTAGGCATTAGGAATACTTTATTTTTAGCTAAAATACAAGTTCTTGGCTTACCATTGCCCCTGGCGTAATAGAGAGAGTAGTTTCTTAGCCTTAATCCACATATGGCGTCATTTCTGACCCAAGGTTCCTGGATCAAGGCGATGTCGAGGCCCTTCTCCTCCATGAGAAGAGCCAGATGGCTAGAGGCCATTTTACTGTGGTGGAGGTTGATTTGGACCACTCGCAACATCGCTGGGCGTCTGTTGTGGTTCAACTTCCATTTCTTGAGTCGTCTCCTTCTCTGGAGCCGCACTCTGTTCATCTTTCATTACCGTGGCAGATGTCACTGTCTCCTCCTTCCTTCCGACATCCTGCTTGGGTTTGGCAAGATTAACTTTCTGGTCAATCCCCTTGTGTTTGGGGATGCCCTTATATATATTCACAGCGATCGCATTAAAGCCGCAGTGAAGCTTAAACTGAGCTTCCTCTAGGGCTGGTAGCGACTCGTCTGTGAGCTGGAGGATTACGCTCCTCCCTGTGGGTTTTGGGTCCTCCATCTTTAGAACCTTCCATTCCTTGCAAGGAATCTTCGGGTTCTGGGCTGCCAAGAGTGGCAGCAAGGACTTCTCTGGAATGGTTGGCACTGGCAACCAAATTCTAGCTCTCGGACACTCTGGAAGTTCCGAGCGGGGGATGACCTGTAATTGGGCAAGTTCCCAAGGTTGTCCGATCTTTTTGACACTCTCTTTCAGAAATGCTAAGGAAAAATCATCAGTGCAATTGATGATCTTTATTCCTCTAGTCCATCCTGAGGTGTCGTACTGAGGGATCCTGTCGGCAGGATTGGCTATTAGAAACTCCATAAGGATTTCCGTTAGCCTCCTTTCAACCAGGATCCAGCGGTCTGCTGTGATCTTCCAGCATTTATTGCCGGCATCAATCACGGCCACTTGGAGGCTGCTGCGGGTCACTTCCGACATTGTTCTACTGTCGGACCGCTCCCTGAAAGCAGACTCTTTCTGGCCCCCTCCACTACTAAGCGCAGCGGAACTCTTCGTTTTTGAAACTACCGCAGAGACTTTCTTGGTCTCCGCAGTAAGTCCCCTAGAAGACATTCCAGCTTTGCCTTGCTGTGGAAAGGACTTCCTTTTCTTTAGTTCTTTTGGGGTGCTCTCATCGTCTGTAGAACGTGTCCTCTTTCCAGCGACACTTCTCTCGAAGGTTGCACCCGGTTTTTGATACGTATAGGGGACGTGGAATGGGTCTTGGGCCAAGAGTTCTCTTGCCCACTTTATCGTCCCATTGTCCCTACTTGAGAGTTCAGCTGGCTGTTTGCTTTCCAGTTTTACTAGAAGATGCCTAGCCCTTTGGCACTGTCGCATCTTTCTTGTACCAGCTGATACCTTTCTGTGAGGTTTGCTGTCCTTAGGATCCGCCTGCTTTGTGTCAGGTGATCGTAGCAGCTTTTCCTCCTCGCTTTCATTAATACTGTATGGGCTACCCTCGGTGACCGAATCACCGCCTGGTAGCTTGAGCTGATTATCTTCAGCGTTCTCTTTTGTTTTTTCTTTTTCGTTTTCCATGTAGGTCCCACGAGTAAGCTCGGAAATAAAGGTCGATCCTGGCAGAGCCGGCATACCAGGACAAGGCGCTAATACTGCGGTGATTGCCTGGTCCACCACAGGAGCTCGTTAAAGGCTGATTTCACCCTCAGCCTTCCATCCTAGGCACGGTTGCTCACACCACCTCGGATTTAGGTACCTCACAACACGACTGAGCGAAGGCAATTGATGTGCCAGACTCAGTCTTAGCTGACTTTCGTCATTACCAGCGGGCGCCCGCGGGGAGGACTCGAAGTGAGGATTTTGCCCGCCTAGTTGACCTTAAGGATCTAGCTTTAAACAAGGGGTGTCATTTATTTCTTTTGGAGGACCGCTTATACGAGCTTTCCTGTTTCTAAGACTTCCCAGGACTTCACAGGCAACAATTAAGTAAAGCGGTGTCTCCGCTCATCCTGCACAGATTTATTCTTCCACTCAGGACAGCTTACAGTGTATCCAAAATTTGCTTTAACCTAGTCTTATCGGACTAAATTATGAAGTCCTTGGCTTTGCTGTACATCAGTTATCATGATGTGGCGTTCAGTCCACTCATTTAATGAATATCATATCTGTTGTGTTGTGATTCCTATATTCGGTTCGGGTTCTTGGAACGCTGCCCGGGGTTTGATCGGTATCCGGTATGGTATTAAGGGAACCTAGACGAAATTTACCTATTTTAAATTTAAACTTAGCTTTTCTTACTCGTCCACGAAGTATTAATTATTTGGACGAAGTTCTTGGGTTTCTGAACACACAAAAAAAACACTGTTTTTTTTTGTTTCTTTAATGTGACGTCTCGCAGAATTTGTCTTCTTCTTCAGGTCAAAAAAATGTTTTTGTTGTTTAGTGAACGTTTAGTAACTTTACAATATATGATCAATTTAAAAGAAACGTCAATGCAAAATAATTAATTTTTTTTTGGTTAGTTAATTTATGTTTAAAATCTTTTTGCAACCTAACATAGTCTACTCCTTGGCTATCAGAACAGATACATACTGTCTGCTCTTGATATTTCCTAACATCCACCATACTTCTTCATTATTATTTAGTAAGATAGGTGAGAGAGTACTTGTCTTTAACAGGTCCTCTATCGAGATCGCTTTTGAGGTTAATATTGATATTTCGCTTTCCGATAAGGAAGCTACTCTTGTATGTTCAACAAAGGATGTGAAAATTGAGAATGGGACGGGAGAAATTAGACGCATGTTCCATTTCGACCCTTTCCCTCTCTGTGCAACCTAAATCCCATTAATGGAAACTTTCATGTGAATACAAATCATTCAAAAATGACTGACAAGTATAATCGTACCCAAACCTATCTATTATTCAAAGCTTATCTCAACATCTAACCAACAAAAGTTTATTGAACTAAATAACTGCAGATTTTTTGAACGACTATAACCTGTTGTCAAAATACATTTAACAAGAATTGTTTAAAATTATTTTTGTTTTAATCCAGTTTAAAGGATCATAAAATATATCACGTATGAAAATTACTTTTAATTGGACGGAAGTTTAAATAATAATATCCTGTATTTTTGTTTTATAGACTTGACCTCTTTCCAAAAATAATTTTGATATACAAAAATTCTATAAATACATTAGATTTCTTCAAATTAGGTCATATACCCTTATCAGTTATAATTCTGTAATGCGAGGAACACAGTTATTGTTTTGTAAAAACATTCCCACACATTACTAATCCAAAATACTCCAGTTCTCGCTTTTTAATTTAATACATTAGTTTCGTTTGTATATTCATTCGACGTAGCTAATACTTCCTCGTTTCCTAACTATCCATGAGCTTCAAGAACATGTTTGTATATCCATATTTTCAACGCAGTGATCTTTTGCGACAGGCTTTCCGTGAGTACTCAAGGTTACGTTTCATACAATAAAACAGGGAATGTATAGCATCTTATCCCACTTTTTTGAAGTTCTATGCAGAGGGTATTATTGTTCTATGCAGTTTCTTCTTTCAGTTTTACCAGTTGCAAAAACAATGTTTTTTTTCCATAAACTTAATATGTTTTAATGACATATTCTAATACAATACAAAACATTTGTAAAGTGTTGGTTTATAGAATATTGTGAAAAAAGGTATACTTACTATAAAGGTCAGAAACCCATTAACAATGGCCGTCTAAGGAGATTGAATATTATCCAAAAAAATAAAATGCTTAATAGTCGATTTTTGAGACAGAAATTACATTTTCAGTAATTCAGTCCATTCCATCCTTTTAATGCTTTAGATTTGAAAGTATTAACTTATAAATTCCTTTGTACGGCAATTGCATACATGCCTTCCGGATAGGAATAGTACATTGTATACCTAGTAGGAAAAGCTGAACATTCCCAAGATTGTATGTCGAGGCGCAAGCCAAGAGTGACAATACAGAGTCCGGCAATGTGGCTTTTTCTACAAGGTATATATACTATTTTTCTGTAAATCGAAAATTATTAAAAGGACATAACTTATTACAATCAACTTGTTAAAATTTTGAAATAAATATTACTAACTTTATTCACAAATAAAGGATGCCATTAAATATTTGTGTTGTAACTATGGAAACACAGTGAAATTGAATTGTCAAGCTTAACACATTTTAGTTTACAAGTAGTTGTACAGAAATAATATTTCTGTACAGTACAATAAGAATTTCCTAACAGTTATTTTCCGTTGCCTAGCAACGACTAAGTGTAAGGAAATATTAACTTTTTCTTTCAGAAATGTTATCAAAAAAGTCAATATTTCCGATCGATTTTAGGAAAAGTATTTTATTGATCATATTTCTGTTCCAAAATTAAAGTTTAAAAGAACTAAAATACATATTGTTCCGAGCCACCTAGAAAAGATAAGTAAATTTACTTATTATACCAAAACTTTTTAAGGCCAAGATAGACAACCAGTAGCAGCATGAATCGGTAGTAGCAAAATTTTAAATTTTTACCGTAGCAATCATCGGTAAAATACTGACTTTTCATTCCTCAGGGATCCCAATAAACCTGAAAACTATACACCATTTTACTCCCTCTAACTTGTTCACTATATTATTGATTGAGGTCAAGAACTTCGAATTCGATATTATTACTCCACGGACAATGACAAAATGTTATGGAAGATTCCCGAGTAGATACTCAACATATGCAATTAAATTAAACCAACAAGAAGTTACAGAAGAACAAACATAAAGCTAAAATACAGGCGACTTTTTTTTAGATTTTAGACAAAAGAAACACTAAACACTCGATGATGCACAAAATTATAAATAACAAAAGCCATCTATTGTTAATTCAGGAAGCTTAATTTTTTTCCGAGGCTTCATCTATGCTGGACACACTTTGGCCAGATGTGGTCCATTGTGCTTATCCTAGTTCCTTTATATACCCACTGATGCTAGTTCCTTGCGTTAGTTTCTGTGGATCAACTAGGTTTGAATATTCTCAGGTTATAGTTTTAGTCGCCCGAATATTTGATATTTTTTTCGATCTAATAGCTTACAGTGGAAACATATATTTTTTACCGTATCCTTATTTTGTCCGCAGAGCTTACAATTTAAGTTACAGTAAAACAGTTGCATTTGATACAGGTGCTCCTTAATAGTCCTGTCACAATACCTATTGTGATATTGAGTTCATTTCTGCTCATCGTTTTCGTTGGTTTCGGGTATGGGTCCCTAAAGAAAGATTTACTATGCTTGATTCCGTGTCTGTTCCAGAAGATTTTATATTCACTTCAGGGTCCATCCATAATGGCATGTTATATTATGCGCGTTAAGACTCCGAGTGCCGGTATGCATTTTCCGATTTCTTCTCAAACTTTATATCTTTTTCTTGGACTAAGGAGTATTTGAACCAAGCTTTGGACTCGTAATTAAACGATGTGTTGGTATATAATAGTTTTATTGCCATAAATATACATAAATATCACTTTTTTTAACAGTTTATTGTATAAAGGTTGGAGACAATGACGTTTCTTGAACGGCAGTAAAGTTTTGGACTTGCATTGTCTTTATTTGTTTTGAATCACTACGTTTCAACTGGTAAGCATCTCCAGTCATCTTCAGGTGAATACTGACAGTATATTAAAGTTCAAAACTTTACTGCCGTTCAAGTTTATTGTATATTAAGAACCGATAGCAGTTAACTATCACTAAAATTATTTATCTCCTTCCTTAAGTTTTATTTTACTAAAAGAAACCCTTCTTTTTTTTACTGGTTAATAGTAAATATTTTCTTTTTCAGCAATTTTTAAGTAATTATCGAGCAGCAAATAGGACAGGGCTCTACGGTAGACCAAATGACCGAAACAACTTCAATAGGCAGAGGGTGGCCGGAGGGTCATATAGAAGTGGAGACTATGACAATCGGTATGACTCACAAGAAGCATATAGAGTAGATGTGTATGACAAGGACGAAGATGCTGAGGAAGATACGGAAAGGTGAGGGTTTAAAGTATGTTATTTTGCAGTACACATACTGAAAGTCGATAGTTACATTGGAATTCCCACAAAATAACCCAAAACAATATCCACTATGTAAGTCAAGCACCCTCAGGTTTGCATGTGGCCAGACAGCTTAAATTTTAAACGTCCTTTTTTTTACCAAATCTCAAAATTTTCATTAGATTTTTAGTTTATTGTTAAGGCTGTCTTTTGGACCACTTAGTATAAAGTGTTTGATTTTACATCTTTTTATACGGAGTAATTGCTAAAATATCAATTACATTTTATTAGTGTGTTGGTTACAGCTTTATATTAGGTACTTACATACCTATAAGAGTGAAGTGCCATTCGTATTAAATAATTAATAAATTAAATTACAAAATCGCCATATTGCCAATTATGAACTGAAAACGTGATTCATGTTTCAAACCAACCAATTACGCTTGTCAATTCATTAAAATTTTAAAGAGCCCCTCACAAAGCTTATGGGAAATAGTTTACGGCTAATTTTTCTGAATTTTTAGTATTTTGTAGTACTTTTAAGTTCTAACTTCTTACTTTGGGATTTTCTACATTGTCTGGAGTTTTCGCTTGTCTCTTAAAAACCATAATTGTTTTTATTTTTCTTTATTGTTAGATAAGTAGACCTTAAGTTTTTTTTCATTTATATAGAAATAAAATATGTACAGGATGTCGAATAGTTTATGGGTGAATCCAAATTTTAAAAAAAATTTCAAAATCATTTTTTGAAATGATTGGTTTATTACTATTGCGCGTTTACTTAACTTAATAGAATGCCAATAAATTTATAAAATAGAGTTGTAGCGGCTGTGTGCACTTTTCGAAGTGGAAGGGAAAACAAACTTTTGTATTTAAGTGCATTTAATTTATTTAAAAAATATGCAGAGCCCTTTCGGCTTATTGGGCCATCATCAGTACTTCCTGAAAAGTCAGTAATAGAATCAAAATTTAAAAAATTTTATAGAATAAAAATAAATTAGGTTTGTTGAAAGACATTTTTTCAGAAATATTTATTTAAAAAAAGTTATAATATGAAAACATAATGGAAATTTTGAATTCTATTACTCACCTTAGTCAGGGGGCAGTACGCAGTACATTACAATACTCCGAGGGAAGAGCATCCCTATACACGGACAACAGATTAAAATAACAAAGGTTATAAAACAAACAATCACATTTTACGTCCGTATCAATTTGACGACGCCAAATGATGAAAAATAAGGTCTGGTGGAGGTATGGTGCACGGAAGTTTATGAGTTGATATAGTGGAATTTAATGCAAGCAAAATGTCATTCAGTTAAGTTGGCAACACGTAAGTACGGCAAATTTGAAAATTAATTCGAGAAAAGTAAACTGTTGTAAAAGTTAATGGGAGTGTGGGAAAATTTTTTTGAACTTCGTGCAAGTATGGAAAATAACGGAGTATCATGAACTAGAAGGTTAGAGAAGTTATTGTTCGGGAATGTGTTAAATCTTGACAGTGGTGAATGAGATGTAAAATACTGGAAAAAATACTTGTATGTGTTAATAAAGGATATTCCTGTTTAGAAATGTCAATGCGTCTTCAATACTTTCCATCTCATCCCCTTGCTGGAAAAGTGAATAAAAAGGGGGAGTGTATTTCATTGAGGGGTTGCCGGTGCTGATGGGTTGATAATAAAATATTTTTAATTTGATTTAAAAGGTTATTAATTAACTTTTACAACAGTTTACTTTTCTCGAATTAATTTTCAAATTGGCCGTACTTACGTGTTGCCAACTTAACTGAATAACATTTTGCTTGCATTAAATTCCACTATATCAACTCATAAACTTCCGCGCACCATACACTCCACCAGACCTTATTTTTCATCATTTGGCGTCGTCAAATTGATACGGACGTAAAATGTGATTGTTTGTTTTATAACCTTTGTTATTTTAATCTGTTGTCCGTGTAGGGATGCTCTTTCCTCGAAGTAGTGTAATGTACTGCCCCCTGACTAAGGTGAGTAATAGAATCATATTTCAATGTTATTTACCTTTAAAAATTCCATTATGTTCATCTCATAACCTTTTTTAAATAAATATTTCTGAAAAAATTTCTTTCAACAAACCTAATTCGTTTTTATATTTTATTTTTCCATAAATCACAAACACTCAATATCTTTTTACCTCTACACCCCTGATTTTTCATTATTCTATACAAAATTTTAAATTTTGATTCTATTACTGACTTTTCAAGATGGCCCAATAAGCCGAAAGCGCTCTGCATATTTTTTAAATAAATTTAATGCACTTGAATACAAAAGTTTGTTTTCCCTTCCAATAAATTTATAATTTTGAGAAAATTTGCCTAAAAATTAAATTTGGTACACAATACTCTTAAGCGTAAGCTAATATCATCAAAAGACCCAGAGTTCACAAAGAAATGTGTTTTTTAATCATCTGGATTAAATAAAATCAACTAAAATACAGAGCGCGAGAGCGGGCGATGCATAATTTGTGATGTCACACGACTAACTTTAATTATTTATATTAAATTAAGAAGAGATATTTAAGACGTAATATTTTGCATATGTTAATTTTTTATGTGAGTGTATATTTTCCAGCAATAAAAAAAATTGGAAAATCCCCTATTGTTGAAAATGTGCCCCATGAACCTGTTGCCACAGACCCAACCGGTGCGATAGAACTCTCTCCTTCTCTTCCCAAAATTTCTAGAGTGATTAAACGTAGTATCTCTGATCGAATCCTTGCCTTCATCTCTCCAGATTTCTAGGTCTGGTGGCATAGACCATTCTTATTAAATCGCCCCATAAATAAAAATCTAAAGATGTAATATCAGGGGATCTGGACCGCCACTCTATAAATCTTCGCTGTCCAATCCACGTATTTGGAAATGTAATATTTAAGAATTTTCTTACATTTCTTGCAAAGCTTTTAATGCCAGAATGTCAAAGAATATTCCCTAATTATGGGAAACTAGACCAAAGGATATTTTTCCAGTAGGATGGAGCCCCTCCTTACTTTGCACGAAATGTAAAATAATTATTAAATGCTATATGCATAGGACTACGAGGATTTATAGAGTGGCCGCCCAAATCTCCGGATATTACACCCTTACATTTTTATTTATGTGAAACTTTTAAGCAAAAAAAAAATAAAAAGTTCCTTATTGATTGGCTAGCATGATACAATCATAGTTGCCTAACAACGTAAATTACAATACTACAAAAACTGTTTTTTCAGACCATAATTGGCAATATCACATTTGTTTAAATTAACATGAACAGCACAAAGCTGTAATGGGTACAGTAAGTACCTAACATAAAGCTATAAGAAACACACTAATAAAATTCAATTATCATTGATTTATGTTTTAGGAACATCAAAATCTGTAGAGTTTATATGGCTTGAAATTTTAGCCATCAACCGTTATAAAAAAAAGACATAAACTGACGTCAAACACATTGTACTAAGTAGTCCAAGAGACAGCTTACCTAGTAAACGGAAAATCGAATTGATTGATTAATTCTTGATAAAAATATAGGCGCTTGAAATTCTAGTGCTTTTTTACCTATTCCATAATAATTAATGGAAGACGCATATTTTCACACATTAACATCGTCGATATTACTCCCAATAATATTTTCTTCGTGGAAACTCCGAACTTTATAGATTTTGTATGACATCATTGAAACATTTCTAAACATGTGTGTAATAAAAACTCTTTCAGTCAGTTGATATTTTTTTGAAATGGGTATAAACACAGTCCCCTTTAGGCTGTGGCATAAAGGTATCATATGTCAAACCATAGCCGGTGCTGTTAAATATTTGTAGGAAAAATATATAGACTGAATAATTCCTAATAAGACGCCTATTAGAAAATATTGGCCAGTCATTCAATTTTTTTAGGAAAAAACTTTATTCGTCTCAAAATTTTTAGAAGACAATGGGCTTTTTCACTGAGTTTTGATCCTATCGTATAGAACAAGAAAAAATAAAATTTTCTACGGTTTCAGTTTTTTAATTTTTCAATTATTTACTGGGAAAATAATTAAACAAAATACGCTCTCTATTAAAAACACGCGGATCAACGTACCGACGTCATAATAAATGCGGCAAATGGGCAGCCCGGAACAGCTTTCATGGGACACGCTCCGAACAACTGATATGTTCTTTTCTATTTAATTATCGGAACAAAGATAGCAAATAGAACCCGTCGCACGACTCGTAAATAAAAGAATTGAGCGGTTAATAGAATGACGTACATCTCTTCCCTAATTTTAAACTTTCAGCTTTAGCGTCATGTTTTTAATTGTTTTTAGAAAAGAAAGATTTTTATTATTGTTAGTGCTGAATATGATTAACTCGATTATAGTGAAAAAGCCCATTAGCCAGCCTTTCCATTAAGAAGAGAACAAAACAGTAGTTTTATCCTGAAATAAAGGCAATATCCTCATGTTTTTATGGGTTTCATAACAAAAACTTTTTTTCAGACCAAATTAAATGAAATAATTGTTGGTTTGGTGTCATAAATGTCATTTACGTCACAATAAAAGTGGTCCGATTAGTTAACTCTTATTTAAAATTTTTCTGTAACCTGACATTACTAAAGCTGCAACGATGGAGTTAAAATAGTAAAGCGTCGCAGCAGGCGGGCAAGAACAAGCAGCATAAGAATCCCCCAAACTGCTGAGAATGGCCGGAAATTTTTTTCTATCATTGCGGCGTTGATTTGGTTTTATTAAATTGGGATGCAACTTACCTATGAAACAGTGTCGCGCGGCAGACAATGTTCAATATAGAACGTTCCTTTTCAAAATGGGGTTTGCACTGCATCATAACGTATTCTTAAAAGGATTTTGGGCATCTTCAATTTAGATTTGTATAAATAGGTACGTCTATGGTTCGAATAGAAATGTTTAGCTTTAGACATTACCCTTCCAAATGCTAATATAACATTGTAATACGTAAATATTTTTAAGAGGCGACCAAGACCTATTTGGAGAAGTCCCCTCCTCATCACAGTCACCTCAAAGGAGTGCAGGGGAAGCAATAAACGTACCTGTCAGTGGCTACGATGCTGCCGGCAGACCTTACAGTACCTCTGAGTACTCTGGATCAGCAAGAAACTACTGGGAGTCAAATGGAGGCCGCCCCGTTCCTGTTTCGAGTGGTAGAGAAGCTGGAGGTTCTGAAACATACAACTCAGCGTCGAGAGGTAAGAGTTTTATAGATATAGAGAATGCTACAAATTTCATGTTCACTATTGGGATCTCATAAAAGGTAAGAGATACCACAAAGGTTTAATTGGGGCTAAGTTGCGCAATCCGCCGTCCAATATGCCATGAAGAAATTAGGAATATTCTGAGAACTTCCGATTATATTCGTAAAAACCAAAAATCCCCATTTTGGTTTTAAATTTATGCTGACTTTATTTAAAGAGATAATGTAAAATAAATTTCACACTTTCATCTTTTATAAAGCAATGCTCTTAGATTTCGTGTCCTACGTTTTGTCTTTTAGATGCCATCGTTAGGTTTGTTTTTTTTTTAAATACAGAGCTGTGTTTTTTATTGCACGTGTGTAAATTAGACATCCGATGTTATCGTAATTAATACAAAATTGCTTTCATTAAATATCAACATTTCTACCCCATAAAACATCTTTAGCAATATTTTATTTAAAAAATGTTTTGATTATTGCAGATAAAAGTCATCTTTAATAATGTGTAACAGAGAGAGAACGATTTTTCTTTTTCTAAAAATCCTTACCGAGAAGGCTGTTACTGATAATTTTTTAAAAGCTTTCAGATTTTTACATTCCAGGGCAAAATATGATAATTTTTCTACTACTGTATAAATAAATTAACTTTCGGGTCCTAGCAACACGACAGATAACGAAAGTAAACATTTGAGTTACCTGAATATTATACGTTGCTAGCTATGTAAAGTATTACTTTCGGTGCCAGGACAAAAAAAAATTGATTATTTTACAGGTGGAAAATCCTTATTTTATTCGGACTGACAATCCTCAAATAACTAGTTGTCATGGATAAATAATTTTACAGGTGGAAAAAAACCTATTTTATCATTTTAATTTGAACAAAAACAAAGTTTATTACTTAATAATATATTGATCAGAGAACAGTAGTAGAACTAATTTAATACTTTACACGATGCGAAAGCCTTATTAATTATATTAAATCACCTCGGCCTCGCCTCGGCAATTCAAAAACCTCCTCACACCAAAAAATGAACTTTCGCATCCAGTAATGTAAATAACTATTAACCAAAAGGGTGAATCCTCTTATTGGTTGTACCAATCTGGAAAACTTTTAATAAATAATGATCTGCAATATCTTTCTTGATGAGGTTAAAAAGAGAAAAATCGTTCTCGCTCTGTTACGCATTATTAAAGATGACTGTTTTTTTGATCTGCATTAATCAAAAAAGTTTAAAAGTTTTGGTTTCTTACTAATATCTTCGGACGTAGGTATAAATTGCGCAACTTTGCCCTACTTTAACATTTGTTGTATCTCTTACCATTTATAAGATTCCAATGGTAAACATAGAATTTGTAACACCCTGTATAGTAATATAATGCTTAATTTTATATTGAGAGTTGCGTTAGTTTATTTATATCCAATTTTTTTAAATGACACATTTTTAAAATTTCGCCCAAAAATTATTAGGAGGTTTTTATACGCAACAAAGGTAATCTTGTGAAACATTATTGGAACAATAATATGTTAGTTTAGGAGGAAAAAATACTAACACATTATTTATATAAAATATTGAAGGACTAAAGCGGGAGTCCCATGCATCCGATTTCCGACGATACGATGATACGTCGGCGCTGTCATTGGTCGAAAATCTTGGCGTCAAATTTCCTTCGAATAATTTTAAAAATTTACGATGTCCGAAATTTTTTAAACTGACTTTACTAGATATTTGACAACTTGACTTTTATTTGGTTCGGTGCTTTTTAGATATTTAATTTAACAATAAATAATCAGCGTAGAGAATACATTTGTGCTGCCAATAACGTACTACTTTTATCGCTTTTGTTAATTTTACGAAAGAAACATAAACCCGCTAGAAAAAACAAAGACCGATTTTGGATGAGAAACATTATAAAACCAAAAAATTAACAAAAACATAAATTTGTGGTTTAAAAATAGGTATATACCTACCTAATTAGGCAAGGGCCTGTCGACATATTAAGCACCGGTTCCCGCAGATCACCGAAGTTAAGCTGTGTCGAGCGCGGTTAGTACTTGGGCGGGTGACCGCTTGGGAACACGGCGTGCTCTTGCCTCAGGGAAGAGTGTAAAATTAATCGACACCTAGCCATCCTATTCACGCCGGACAGGCCGGATGAGATCGGATATCTCGTAGGATGAAGGTGCCGTTTCACACTCCCCAGTCGGGGAGAGATCACATTTGTGGTCGATGACCGGTTCAAGATGGCCTACGTAGTCGACGAACCGTAAAAAAAAAAAAAAACCTACCTAATTTTGGAAATCTACATTATTGACCCTGATTTGTTTAAAATTCTTATGGTAGGTTCCTAATAAAATTCATATTTATTAAACGTTAGTAAGTTTAATATAAATTTAATAATACCTACTGGTTGAATATGTTGTTTTAAATTTAAAATAAATGTTTAGCTTTCATTATTGGGAACTCTATCTTAAAAATAAAGTCTCTTACATTCAGATTTGTGATTTAATCTTAAATTATTAATGAGTAAATTTTTTAGTAGACCAGTTAAATCTTATTTTTGCCTCCTAAGAACAACTATGGACATGTGAATCTAGTCTATAATAAAAGTTCTAATTTTGCTTTTTATAAATATTTATTAATATCTTAAGCATATGCCTACTAGGTACCTACTATAGAAATTCTTTAGCACCCTCATATGCTAATTGTAACAACTTAATTTAATTTCTTCTGAGTCCATTATGAAAAAATGTATATAACCGAACTATAAAAAATATTTGGTTTTAAGCAAAAGCTATATACTAACAAGTTTTAAGGAAGGTTTGAAATTGAAGGGTATGTCATAAATGTCAGACTTTTAACGTCATGTTTACAGAAATTCGGATCCGAAAATCGTATCCATGGGACATGCAAAACATTTTCGTACGAAAACCAAATTATTTTCGGATATCGGATGTATGAGACTCCCGCTTTACACTTCTTTATAAATAATCGTATATATTATCACAAGAGAGAAAATTTTGCCGGTAAAATGTTCGACTGGTATGAACGTTTGTTGCTTGGCAATTTCGCAAATGAAATTATTGACAAAATGCCTAACGGCTCGTGATTTGTGTCAAAAATTTCGTGAACGAAATTACCAAGAAGCAACAAAATTAAATAAAACCAAGAGAAAATTTTGCCGATACAAAATGTTCTACTATTTCACGAGAAAACAATAAACACACACTGTCACTGTATATTTAGCAAACCAGAAACTTTATTAATTTATTACTAATAAATAGAACCTACAGTTGTTATAAGTAATAGTTTGTCTATTGTTTTCTATCAAAGCATGGTTTTGGGTATGATTGACTTGCATTTGAGAAGTTGAAGGTCCAGAACATGCTTCATTTGTTGTTCTGAGATTTTCGATTAGCTTCAGATGATGATTAGGATCTAGCTGCAGATATGGTTTCAAGAAATTTGCATTTGAGTGGCATGTTAACTTAATCAACTCTTGTTCCCCAACGCCTTATTTAAATAGGAGATCGATGAGAATGATTTGTTATTTTATGCTTCTTCGTATCAATTCCAATTCTTTCCGCTGAAGTTTTGGTCCACTTAGATACTATATTTATTCCTAGTGGAGTATTTTTAAACCAAACATCCCTTCTGCCAGTTTGAATGAACGCAGAGAAATAGTCTGTCTGTGGAAATGTTGGGTCCCCCTTTTTCCAATAATTTTAAAAATAAACTTACAGGGCATAAGTCCTTGTTTGATAAATTTCTTACCAACCATTTGCTGTTTGCCAATCCTTTGACCTATCTTGAGCTGTCTTGGAAAATATGCTGTTATATTCAATTCGTCCGGTAAATTCTCCCATGGTATCAAACTCCTTTTGAAAATATTGAATTTTGCAATTTCCGGCCTCATTGCCTTTCCAAGCTAGTTCAAACGAGCAAGATGGAAAAGCTTTTGTTGTGCTTCATCGGGATGTTCTTCATTGTAGCTTTACATTATTGTTAGTAACTCTTTGGTAGATAATGCTTTTGAACTTACTTTCCTCTTTTCCTGACAACTTTAGATCTGCTTTCTCTTTGTGCCTCTTGCCATTCGCGCATTTTTATAGGAAATATCCGTAAAAGGGTCAATCTTTATTTCGTATTCTGTAAAATATATTTCTGGAATCATTTTTGCTCTAGTGTTTCATATAACCTCTATTAAAGATTCTTTATAGTCTTCGCCATTACCCTTCTTCATATTAAAGGGTAATCTTCGAGGATTTTTACCACTTCCACCACAGTAGTACATTTTTCCAGTTTATAATTTCTTACCTGTAGAAACTCTGAGAACTGTATCCAAATTAAGTTCTTGGACTACCTTGTGTTAAGTGGAATATTTTCAGCTATCGATTTTTTAATTTTTATTAGATTGGTACCCAAAACTTGCATTTTCGCTTAAATTGCTTAAACCAGGATAACATTTATCAAGATATCAATAGTTTTTACCTGACATCTTGTTGATTTTGTCCAGGTAATTGAGAGTTTTTCCACTAGATAACAGGCCGTTGCTATGATATTTTGCCAGTATAAAACACTCTAGTGAATTAGTCATCATACTTTTTGGGTCACTGTACTATGTTAATTGAAATTTCCAATAAAAACAAACACGTGACACTTTTGTCTTGTCACTATTTTTCAGCGGAGGCGTCGTTTATTATGCAACATTTAAAAATATTTTTCTCTAATATCGTTATACCGCTACTGAGTTAACTCGGACGAAATTAAAAAAAAAATAATAACATAATTTAATAATTATTAGCATTACTTTTATGTTATCAATAATTGTCACATTCTAAATCTAGGCTACGATGCATCTAGAAACAGCGCTTCAGCAGGCGGCTATCAAACCAACGTTGCTTCTGGCTCAGCAGGAGGGTCTAGGGGGGCCTATGACAGTACAAGATATAATTCATATGACGCATCAAGATCAGGTGCTTACGATGCATCAAGATCAGGTGCTTACGATGCATCAAGATCTGCATATGACTCTTCAAGGTCAAGATATGACGCAGCGAGGGCAGGAGTTGCGGTAGCAGGAGGTGCTAGCTCAGGAAGTCCATCATATAGTGGGTAAGTGGTAAGCCATTTAAGTAATCTTTACAATAGTAGTTTGTACAACAAAAGTGGATATGATGTTCATATCTCAGGAGGAAGTGAATTGAGCACAACGCAGTAGACGGAGTGCTCAAACTTCCGAGTGCGATATGGAGAATCCACTGGAGTTGAATAGTATAGTTTTTCTACGACCAAACTCACGAACCTTATGGTAAAATATGTTTAAAAAGGTTGCAAACTGTCGAGCTTGAACTCACGATTATTTTATCCAAATTTCGCCGTTTTGCCGTCTCAGCCAAATGATCATGTTAGAAATTATAGTAAAACTCAATAATAATGTTACTTGCATTATTGATAGAACCATTAGATGCGTATATATTTTTTCATATTGACCAAATTAATAACATATTGCACCATATACATATAAATTATATAATTTAGTGTCTTGAAAAAGAAGGTAGAGCCTTATTAAATGCAATAACCTGTGATTGGTCAGTACTTTATAAGGATTCCACAGAGGAATATAATTTTTATAACAATGCTGTCAACTAATCCTGTTTCGTGGGATATAAAGTCCAAAGCACAGAGTAATGCTAGGTCGGCGCTGTTTCCAAAGCGAAAAGGGAAATTTTACGCACAGTGTTGTATTCGTAGGATATTCTTAAGGATTACTTATGGTTGTGATCTGCTAAAAAAGACTTTTTCAGTATTGTGTACATTCGTGGAATTTTTCTTTAAACATAGGAAATTTTATTTTGAAAGGTTGCAACACTGTGCAGCACTGTCAATAATGAATATGAAATTTTGCCATATAGGTAACTGGAATAGCCTGCTTCTCTAGTCCCTTAAGTATAAAAAAAAGTAACACTTTCTTTACAAAAACTATGTTAAACTTTAAATTCTTTTGTGAAATTTTGAGAACTAGTGTATGCTACCATGCAATTCTTAAAAGGTGTAAGTTTGTTTGAATAATCACCAAAAGCTTCCAATCGAAAAAAAATAAAAGCACACACCTGGGTCACTATGAATGGACGAGGTTGTTTCCTATAGTTTTAATTTTTTTACATGTAACACGATTTAGGTTTGCCTGTCAGTTAGCGTCGCGTCGTAGAAAAACGCACTTTCAAAATTTGTTCTTTTGTTTTTAATAAATTTTTTTTTATAAACCTACTGTTCATATACCTTTTAAATTACTACCTACAAAAATTATAAATTACGTATATAGAGCTGTGATAAAAATAAATTTAAAGTGCCTTGGCCAGACACTTTCCTCGATATTTTCTAAATTGTTCACCTTGTAACAAATACGAAAATAAAAAAGGGGAAAGCCAATACTTTCTTCTTTCTTCCCAGTTAAATATGGCCCTTCTGGAGAGTAGTTACGATTTTGTTGTAACAACTAGCCTCGAATTTGCTGAAAAAAAAATAGGATTAATAAAAATACTATATATAGTGTATTTATTAATCTTTTTCTATACTATAAATAGTATTTTTATTAATCTCTAAGCGATTTTACTTAACCCTATAGGGTAAAATCGCAGTGTTCTCCACAAAATTTTTTATTTAAATTACCTTAGAAAGAGTTAAGTAGGATAAAAATTGGTGTACATGTTTCGGGGCCAACTGGCCTCATCATCAGCACTAAGAGCCACTTAAGAGAGCATGGTAGAATTTATGTTAGAATTTTTAAGATTTTATTGAAAAATAAAATTGAAAGATTTTTGTTAAACGGAGTGGATAATAAAAGAATTAATCCTTTTTTCCTCTTTTTAACATAATTTAAAACATTTTATGGGTGAATTCAAGAAATTTCTGTTAATCAAACTACACAGATTGGCTACGTTCTCATCTTCTTTCATATTTTCAGGCATTTGAACATAGTTAGATCCCGTCGCATTCGTTTCACTGGATTTATTGATCCAATTGACCCGACTGCTCTCTGACATTTGATTTTTTGTTTTTGTTATTTACATTTTTAAATTTTAATATGTTATAACTGTTTCTTCTCAGTTTTAAATTCTGGGTAATTAGTGGTTTTTAATTATTCGTGTATCTGTTAGTTAGGTCTCTTGTTTTAGGTCTGATGATGCCCGAAAGGGTGAAACACGTGTAACCACACAATTATATTTGCTGAGACCGAGACTTTGTTGTCTTTCCTTTTTTCCTCTAAATCTATATCCGGTCTCTTTGAGAATTATGGACGATTTCTTCGAGAAATACTTTAATTGTGTTCAGTAGAAAAAGTTTAATATGCCTGAGGGACTGTGAAAATTGGGATTTATTAAAATATAACAGACATTTTTTCACAAATGTCAATATCTTCGAACGATCGCCAAATTTTACCGACGAAATATTTTTTGAACATAGATCACCCTACTAAATTCTCTTCTCTCTCTATTAAACTGTTAAAGCCGAATTTATCATTTATGTTTTTGTATTCAAAATGTTAAGTTCGGAAAAATCCTGTATTAAAACAATTTAAGTCCTTTAACAAGGAGAAACCAATAGAATAGATTCTTAGCGAGGAACGTGCTGGGCAAATGTTTTGCCGATTTGTTATGATCTTCTAGAGTCTAGAACTTTAAGTTCTCCCAAAAAATTGTTTTTCAATTACAATATTTTTCTTTTTATAAGAAAAGTAAATATGTTTAACTCTAGCTCCTATGGAGCCTACCCCAGCAGTCCCTACGAAAGTCGGAGACCACCTGGCAGCAATTATGATATTTTTGACGCTCCTGCTAGCGCACTAGGGCCTGGAAGAAATGGCACTGAAAAATGTATTCCTAAGTGTTTTGCCGAAAAAGGAAACAGGGTAAGATTTTTTCAAATATTTACTTTTAGTAGAAAATAAAAAGCATGTAGCTGGAGGTGCATATAAATATGGCACACAAAACAACAATAGAAATTATAAATATTCGTCATAACTTTACAAAGCATTTACCAAAAACTATTTTTCCAAAAAGCAATCTTATCTACTCAAGTGTGTTAATTGAATTATAAAATTCTAGGGTTATCCTGGCCTTCCCGGTCACAACGGGGATAAGGGTATACGAGGTTTTCCAGGTGATGAAGGTATTCCTGGAGAAAAAGGCGACAGAGGCGAGGGCGGCCCAGCCGGTCCCCGAGGTCCAAAAGGTGATAGAGGAAAGACAGGGTTGCCTGGGTTCCCTGGAGTCAACGGTGTTCCAGGTCTACAAGGTCCCGAGGGCTCTCCCGGAGCACCAGGTTTAGATGGTTGCAACGGAACAGATGTAAGTTTAATTTTAGTTCCTATAGCACTAATAAAGTAATGTAATCATTAATAATTTAAAATTTAATTAAAAAATATTTTAAGAAACATATAATAAATGACTTGCAACTTTATTGCAGGTATAAATGCAACTAAAAATTAATATTATAGTATAAATTAAGAATATTGTATACCCAGATTTACAACTAACTTCCAGATGAACAAAATACACAAAATTACAATTAATGAATTATGATACTCATGAAATACGGTCAGGTAAACCGAAGATATTTAAAATTATATAAAAATCATATTTCATTATTTTTATTATTTGTACCTGGAAGTTGGTCATGAAACTAGGCTTACATTAAGCCGAAAAAAATACCCTCGATGTACAGTATGTCCGTGAGTGCTGGGATTTAGAAGAAGACATATAAGTAGACCAAATTTTAACAGATGTAAAATTCTTATTTCTAATAAAGGTTTTTGTTGGCAACATAAACAATAGACATGAAAAATTTTAATTTTCGGACAGAGTGAACAAAAATGTTATTTTGTGCAAGAGTAAACATTGTTTTTCGTTTTCTACCAAAAGAACAAATATGAAATGTTTTAATTAAATCCTAAGCATTAAGGTCGATATCCAATTAAAAATAAGCAATATGCAATAAAAAACAGGTAAAAGGAAATAAAAAATACAATATTAATTTTATTCCTATTGCTTGTTGGTTAAAACTTAATTGAAAATTAGTTGAAGGAATAGAAGAAAAATACTTTGAATTACATGTAGATGCAGCATCTACACGTAATTTTCTAAATAATAAACAAACTGTAATCAGTTTAACAAATGAGCCTCGAACACGGCTCAGCCTCTCAACCTCACCTATCTGGAATCTGTCAAAACGCCATTTTGGACAAACCGATTTTCTACTCTTAAACAATTTTGAGGGCCACAGAATAGGCCTATCATACTTATCAACCAAACAAACTGAAAAATAGAAAAGTTTTACTAAGGGTATTTCATTTATCCTTCATACAAGCCATTCAATAGTAATATTTAAACCTAAACTTAAAATTATGACGTATATTTTTACAGGTGATATTCTTACAACATATTTATTTTTATTTGAGGACTGATATGCCGTGGCAGTCTCCCATAACGACCCTAGATGTCGCTGCGTGCTACATCCTTCTAAAGGTTTACACCTTTTGCTATTCAAATAGCTGCACCACTGCTTCTTCTTTCGTTATACCCTACAGCCTTACTGATGAGCTCTAATATGGCGAAATCCATCTAAGGATGGTTCTGAGTTCTGATGAAATGAAAGGAATATTCTTTGTTCTTTTTACAAATGTGTATTAAAATGTTGGACATTTTTCAGGGATATCCTGGTATTCCCGGCCAACCTGGTGAATCTGGACCTCAAGGTTTTCCCGGTCCAGGGGGTATAAAAGGCGAAAAAGGAGAAGCAGCCCATTGTGAAATCAACTTGAAAGGTCAAAAAGGAGAATCAGGTAGAGATGGTGTGACTGGAGCACAAGGTAACCCTGGTCCTCAAGGCCCTTCTGGATTGCCCGGTATTCAAGGTGAACCTGGTATAACGGTAAATAACTTTAATTTCATTATACAGTGTGTCTGGAATTGAAATTTCTATGTTGGGAACCCGGGTATTATAAAAGTTAGAAGAGTGATTAAAAGATAACTAATAACAATAACCAAGACCCTAATGTGGAGATCTGAATTTCTAAACTATTTACGTTTCCCCTTAAGGACGGCCGATGTTCACAGGATAAGAATGTACGCACTGTAGTAATTATAAGATTGCGATAGCAAAACAGCGTTGCCATCCTGCACTAAATGCACCAGATAAATATGCAGTATACCTATACCGGGATCTTGTATACCATATAAAACAGAGCTGATTCATTAAAAAAGAAATTGCGCCGTACTTAATTCTGCAACATTCAATAACAACTCCGAATCCTTCCGAAGATATTTGGACAAAACGGAATTTTCGCGATTTCGCTTTTACTTTTCTCTAATTTAAGAGATATGTTAAAATAAAGTTTACATTCCCATAACCATTTTTCCTCTTCTACAAGCTGGTGTAATTAGATTGTTAATCCGACGTTTCGTTTTTTAAAGTCATTATCAACTTTGCTTTTTTAAATAATCGGGAAATTGTATTTTATTATTTTTAAGTTTCCCTGCTCCTATATAATTCAATGACCTATTACAACTAGTATTAATAACATGTTTCGGACTTAAAAATCCATCATCAATAAGAATAAGTGCAAATTCATATTATTTGAAATTATTTTAATTTTAATCTTCGTAACCTAATCTGTCTCAACTGTATAGTAGGCTGTGACAGGCACTTGTTTAAATAAATTATAAATACTTGCCAATGACAGATTAGGTTAATAAAATCGTTTAGTGCAAATTAACTTTTATCTAATTTTTTTGAATTAAAACTTTTATGTTTTGAAGAAGTTGTGTGATTGTATTTTTTTTTTAATAAAAATTGTAAAATATTATTTAAAAGAAAAATAATTGGATATGATTTATACTCGACGTCCATAGCCAAATTATTTCTAGTTAGCTTTGAAAACAAAAGAAAGTTGATAGATACAAGATGAATTAGCACTTTTTCTAATTAATGATGGGTTTTTAAGTCCGAGAAGTATTATTAATACTAGGTGTAATACGTCGTTGAATTATTAAAGAGAAGGGGAATTTAAAAATATTAAAATGAAATTTCCCAACTATTTAAAATAGCAAAGTCGTGATCGTTTAAAAAAACGAAACGTTGGATTAAGCATCTAATTACACCAGCTTGTAGAGAAGAAAAAGTTCTAATTAGAAAGTAAACTTTATTTTAACATTTTTTTTAAAATAAAGTCAGGAAAAACTTAAAACAATATCGCGAAAATTCGGTTTTGCCCAAATATCTTTGGAAGGACTTTTGTGATAATTTGCCTCAGATATATAGAACCAATCAAAATTCAAATTTTCATAGCAACCACCTTGGTAACGTGGTCTTACCCGATAAAACCTACTGCTAGCTCGGTAAGACCACTGTAACTTTTTGTCAAACAAACAATAATTTATTTGAAGAAATCAAGTTTAATAAATAAATATTATAACCCCTACAAAATAAAAGTGACACACAACAGTATTTGAGGCGATTGTAGGGCATAGACTTAACTTAATTTTGACATTTTTAAAGAAATGTTTTATAATAAAATGTATGCAAGATTAAACCCAGTGTGCTTTGCTTTGAAGTGAGTTTAAGAAATCTTGGTGTTTTCATGGCAACCGCGATGCCAACAAGCGAATTTGATTTTTGACGTTCCACGCGTCTGATTTAGTCTTGGATTTTAAATTAATTGCTAGTTGTGGCACGTTTATAAACTTAAAAGTAAATCATTATGATGTGTTTGCATATTTTCCTTTATCACAAACGGCTTTTATTTCAGGTTCAGTAAATTATCCAATAAAATACACCTCTAGAAGCGGCGTCTTATCTTCATACCGTTGTTTTTCACTCAAAACTAGATTTTCTAAGAAAATTTTCACTCATATAATCAAAGATAAGACCCTCGAGCTAAAGCTCTCTGGATCATATCAGATTATAAGTAAAAATTACATTTCGTGAAAATTATCAGAAAATCGATTTCTTGTAAAAAACAGCGGTATTACCGATAAGACGCCTCCTCTATCGGTATATTACTGTTGAAAAGCGGATGTAACATCAGGGTCCTGCAACAGTCAACGAATTAAGTTAGGAATTTCATTCATATGCAGACTTATACTGTATCATAGGGCGTATTTCAGGAAAATATTTTTCCATATACAGAGTTGCCCAAAAATTTTTGACAACAAAAAGTTGTATTTTTTTAAATAGAATAGCCAATATTTTATTGCATATTTAGGTTCGTATTAGAGTCCTTTATAATTGTCCAAAATTTTATTTATTTTCTGGGGTAGTTTAAGAGTAATAAATTTAAAAAAGAAATAAAAAAAAAACATCTAAATTAGTTTTTTAAATCATGGAATTGGGTGAGATTAATGACAAGAGGAGAAATATTATGAATTTAATAGTGTTTATCTATTTTATACAGGGTATTCATAGAAATGTTTTAAAAACTACACACTTTAAATTCATATTTCTCAAGTTTTTCAAAGGGAACACCCTGTATAAAATAGATGTATACTATTAGATTTATGATATCTCTAGACCTCTTGTCATAAATCTTATCCAATCTAATGGTTTAAAGAATAAATTTAGATGGATTTTCTGATTTTAAGACCGTAAAACTTTATAGTGTTAGTTTTTAATTGATTACTGTTAAACTACCAAAGCAAACTAAAATTTGGGACACATATAAAGGACTCTAATACGCATCTAAATATGCAATAAAACACTGGGTGTTCTATTTAAAAAAATATAACTTTTTGTTATTACACTTTTTTGGGTCACTCTGTACATGGAAAAATATTTTCCTGAAATGCACCCTATGACACAGTATTAGTCTACAGATATATCAAATGCCTTAATTCATATAGGCGCTATAGAAACCTGACGCCCTATTGCAGGACCCTGTATAATATGTCTTAATAGGAAGTTAATTAAAATACAATAAAAAAAGAAATGGTGACAAATTCTATTATGGAAAGAATTCGTCAAGAGACCTGATATTTAATTCCTGCAATTTATAATTTCCTTTACTCGAAACAGCCAAGAAATATTTATTTGAGGCCCAGACTTTTTGTCTTTTTTTTTACAAAATATTAAATTCTAATATTTTAATAAATAACAAATTAATTACTACGGCTAGCACAACAGAATAATAAATAAATAATAGTTTCAATACAATTTTGTTAGTAATAAATCAATTATTTTAAGAATATGGTTATTATTTCAAATATAAAACAGATTAGCCTATTAGAAGATCTCGGAAACGAGTAAACTTATCTTTCTAAAAATTTGATAGCAGGTATAATTGGCTTTGAGCTTTTAAAACATTATATTTTGACGTTTTTATTACTTCCGGTTACACCGGAAGTTAATGCCAACTTTGCTATTTCAAATGGAAAAACCTGTATATTTTAGCATTTTTGATTACCTTATTAAAATCTAAATAACTTTTGTTAATAACAATCTATTTCTATCTCTAACCGTTTTTGAGATATGAATTATAAAAGGATTTTTTTTTGTAAAAACGCTCCGAGAACAAAGTTTAGTAACTCTGAAACTAATAAAGGTAAACATTTCAAATTTTGTAAGCTTTCAAGTAATACATAGATCTTTAGTTTAAATTACTTAGATTTCACGTTTTTTATACAGGGAGTTCTTAAAATTGGGCCAATTTTTCCATTTAAATAAATGTGCATAAGTCAATTTTTGCAAATGGAACACCATATTTTTTAGCTTACTAACGTGTAGAGAATTAAATTTCCTATCTAAATGCCTGGTGTGTTATAAGTCAAATTTTTAGTTGTTTTGGAATTATGAACAATTTAAATCAAAAATCTTAAAATTTCTGTTTGTGTTAATGCGACATTATTTTTGAAAAGAAGGCTTCTACTGGGATTTTCGTTTGGCTTTGAGCTTTGTTTTTTGTGCCTATGTTCGTTGCTTAGCTATTGTTTTTTTAACATAAAATTATTTTAATAATTATTATTCGCCATTCTCAGATTACCAAGAATGATCATAATTTTAAACAAGTTAACTACAATATGACAACAGGGCTAAGATAAGTGTCAACTTTAAAATCATTTTGATCAAAGCCTACTTTACAAATTGGCAACAAGCGAAAATCCCAGTCGCATAATATTGCATTAACACAAACAGAAATTTTAAGATCTTTTATTTAAATTGCTCATAATTCCAAAATGACTAAAAATGTGGATTGTAACATATTAGGCATTTAGATAGGAAATTTAATTCTCTACGCGTTAGTAAGCTAAAAAATAGGGTAATCCATTAGCAAAAATTGACTTATGTAGCAAAAATTGACTTATGCACATTTATTTAAATGGAAACATTGGCACAATTTTAAGAACTCCCTGTATAAAAAACGTGAAACCTAAGTAATTTAAACTAAATATCTATGTATTACTTAAAAGCTTACAAAATTTGAAATGTTTACCTTTATTAGTTTCAGAGTTACTAAACTTTGTTCTCGGAGGGTTTTTACACAAAAAAAATCCTTTTATAATTCATATCTCAAAAACGGCTAGAGATAGGAATAGATTATTATTAACAAAAGTTATTTAGATTTTAATAAGGTAATCAACAATGCTAAAATATACAGGGTGTTCCATTTGAAATAGCAAAGTTGGCATTAACTTCCGGTATAACCGGAAGTAAAAACCGTCAAAATATAATTTTTTGAAAGCTTAAAACCAATTATGCCTGCCATCAAATTTTTAGACAGATAAGTTTACTCGTTTTCGAGATATTTTAATAGGCCACTCAGCGTGAATCAGCCTGTTTAGTTATGTTTGGAAAGACTCATATTAATCTGAAACAAAAAAAATTGAATGGAATTGAATCTCATATTCAGAGAATTTCGTTGAATGACAAAAAATTATTTTGATGACAGGAATATTTATTCCCATTAAAAACTACAAAAAGAAAATAAAAATTATAATGAAAAATTAAGAAAATGTTGCTAGTTAGTTATCCTACTTTTGTAATAAATCGCAGTAATGAATAATAATATAAAAAATGACCTGTACCTATTGATACCTTTTATGTCCACCTAGTTTTAAATAATAAAAATGTATTCTAGGGGCCAAGAGGACCTCCAGGTTTAAAAGGCCAGAAAGGCCTAATGGGGGTGGGCTTCTACGGTGAAAAGGGTCAAAAAGGAGAAATAGGCCCCCAAGGAGAACGAGGTGATTCTGGCATAAGTAACTTTGTAACAAATGGCACAGTGCAGATTGGAGCAAAAGGAGATCAGGGTTTAAAAGGAGATCGAGGAGAATTCGGAATGCAGGGATTAAAAGGAGAACCAGGACCAGAGGGAGATTATGGTATTCCTGGATCAATTGGTATAAAGGGGGAGAAAGGATTACCAGGATCGCCCGGTCCTCGGGTAAGAGTTTTTTTACATTTTATAATTAAAAAGATAAACTATAGCTATTTGTAATACTGGCAAAAACTAATTTAGTCAAATAAATATAACTATTTTTGTATGCATAAACAATTTTCTAATATAAAGTTGTATGTTTGAAAATAAGAGGGCAGCATTAGACAATATGACATTTTCCCACTATAACTACATAAAATATTATTGTTATTACAGGGCCGCGATGGTTTTGCTGGACCTCCGGGGCCACCAGGACAAAAAGGAGATAGAGGTTTGGAAGGTCTTCCAGGTTTAGCTGGACGCCACGGTCCAAAAGGAGAACCCGGTCGCGATGGTCCAGCAGGATTAACAGGATTGCGAGGTCCGCCCGGTCCACCAGGTGGCGGTAAAGGAACACCTGGGCCACCAGGGCCACAAGGACCAAGAGGATACCCAGGACCTGCGGGTCCAAAAGGTTTGTATTGCCTTTCACAACGACTGCGAGTGCTAATTAGTTACACAGGCAGGAGTATTTTTAATCGCCTTGGAATTGCTAGTCCCTCGGCAATTAAAAAATTACTTATTATAGGTATTTTATGTTCTAGACTAGAACATAACAATGTTTTAGATTTTTCTCCACCTCTAAACGTAATAATTCTAAAATAAAAACACTTGAGGGGATTGGTGATACTTTCAATCACATTTATGCTTATTACTATTAATTTTTAATTAATTAACTATTATAAACATTTTTAAAGCTTGCACTAGGACAATCATAATTAAATAATTTGGAAAATAAGAATGAAGTTTAAGAAGTTGTTTTATAATAAACTATGATGATTTTTTTATTTATTTTAAAATAATCCCAAAAACATATAACGGGGAGAAAAAGAAACTTTAAGTCTTCCTCCACTGATTTATTGAAAAGTTAGAGTCTCTACATGTTTCGAACGCATAAGCATTCGTCTTCAGGACAGTTACTTTTAGAGCTTTAAGAAAGGAAAAAAGGTGGACAGTGTCTTAAGTGAGCTTTAGGTTCATAGTGTAGTTGAAACACGTTTAGAGATTTAACAGTGGAGAAACATACCACCACAGTTCAGGTCTAGTGAAAAAAGCCCTGAAAGTACACCCTGGTACAAGGTTGAGAGTTTAAGTCGTTGGGAAATGAATAAATTGGATGTATAAAAGCAGTTAGCATAAGTATTTAAGCAGTTATGGAGTAGAGTTATTAATTGAAAAATCCATATATTTGTTTTTTGGTTGTTTGTTTGTTTAATTGTCACTTTACCCTAAATAAGAAGTACAAAACTTTACTTTTCCCAACTAAGTGAGTATTCAAACATTTATTTACCTTTTTAGTTCTCAATTAAAATAGATAAAAATCTCTTCCTTACACTCAATTTAGAAGGCTACTTCCTCTCGTGGATCTGTTAATTGCTCTTATACATCCAATTTCTTCATTTCCCAACGACTTGAACTCTTAACCTTGTACCAGTGTGTACTTTCAGGGTTTTCTTCACTAGATCTGAACTGTGGTGGTATGTTTCTCCAGTGTAAAATCTCTGAACGCGTTTCAACTACACTATGAATCTAAAGCTCAGTTAGGACATTTTCTAAACATATCAGTGAAGGAAGACTTAAAGTTTCTTTTTCTTCCCTTTAAATTCCCACTCCACTTGAAGCATTGCCAAGCCAAAAACATATGTTCTGCTTATTACAACATAATAACACAGTAAGATGTGTTTACAGGTAATTTATTAAAAATAAAATATTTCAATTTATTGCTCCCTCAATGTTTGTTCCTACGTATCCTTCTATTCTGTAAGTATATAAGTGAATATATCATAATACAGATTTAAAGGTTGTAGGTTTTTATGGCATCTGCTATTTTATATTGTTTATTAAAGGGTAAAATAGTTACAATAGAATTAAACCTTTTAAAAGTAGTGTCAATGTAAGCTTGAATGATAGAATGTAGGCTAAAAACATCTTCTGATTTTACTCTAATTAGAATTCGAGTATATTTGCAATATTCTAAATTTTTCGCCAGCCAAAGTCTTTTCGAATTTTTACTTTTTTCTCTTCAGCTCAAAGTCTCATATGTAAATTTTCATATATTAGGTGTGGATGCATTCCCTGGTGAACCCGGCAGAAGAGGTCCTCAAGGACCAGTTGGAGGTTTAGGCGTACCAGGAAGACCAGGGCCAGAAGGACCCCCTGGAGAAAAAGGACAAAAGGGAGAAGGAGGGACTATCGGTTTTCCAGGGCCTGAGGGACAACGTGGTTTTCCAGGAGCGCCAGGTCCTCAAGGACCACGAGGATTTACTGGTGACAAGGGACTATCAATTATTGTAAGTACATATGAAATTATTTTATATACATTTTTCGATGGGAATATATCAATTTAAAAAAACTTTTATAATGTGGTTCACTAGCTATGTTATTTAGTAAAGAGCATAAAGACTAAAAATAATTAAATCTAAATCCGAACCAATACCAAAACTAAAAAAAATACTGGTTAAAAAAGAATAGGAAAGTAAAAAAAGTAAAATTTTTACCACTAGTGCAACCTAAATATAATATTACCAACCTACAATTCAAAAGGTCACAAACTTACAAGACCACACAAGATATTGTATTACATTTACAGGGACCAAAAGGAGATGATGGATATTCAGGGCGAGATGGTGCTAAAGGTTCCAAGGGTGAAAAAGGTTTTCAAGGTCCCATTGGTATTCCTGGCGATTCCATTAATGGTATTCCTGGCGCTCCTGGATTACCTGGGCCAGCAGGTGAAAAGGGTAATGCTGGTCGACCTGGTATGCATGGAAGTTCCGGATTTCCTGGAGACAAGGGGGACAAAGGCGGCACTTGTATAGACTGTTTACCTGGTTTAAAAGGAGATAAAGGAGACAGAGGTTTTGACGGACGTGACGGAGATATTGGACCAAGAGGACCGCCTGGATCGCTTGGATCTATGGGACCACCTGGACAAGATGGTGTTCCCGGTATACAAGGACCACCGGGTAGACCTGTAAGTATATATTTATTCCCTTAATTAATATTTTATGTTAAAATTTTATGTAGAAGTCAAATCGATAATAATAATCATAATTGGCGTAAGGTATATTTTATTGTTTAAAAAGACAATTCGTCATTATTTTATATTCAGCATTTGCATAAGGAAAAGGAAATTACTAAAAGTGTTTTTGGACCTGTAGCTTTAAAACAAAAAACATTAGAAAAAAAGTTTTGACAAAAGTTGTAGAGCATTTCAATCTGAAGCATAGGCGTAGTTAGGGGGTACTTGGGGGTGCTAAGCACCCCCGAATTCTAAATTAGCACCTCCAAAAAAAAATTACATTTACAATACACAGGGTGTCCCGAAATTAGGTGACAATATTTTAAGGAGTTAAAATACATCCAAAAATAGAACTAAAACCCTCTATTAATATACCTTGAAAAACGCTTCGTTATGGGGCTAGAGCCCCCCGAATGGAAGCTATGATAAGCGGTTTTTTCAAAACTTTTTTATTTATAGGATTTTTTAACACCAGGTGCAATTTTTAAAAGCAGTGAAGTCTTCTATTAAAAAAAGGTACTCCTGCTTCATTTCGGTAGGATTCACCATTTTTCAGTAAAATCGATTTTAAAATTTTCGGTTTTTTACAAGCCGTTGAAAAGGCTAAGGTGTTTTTTTTACATATCTCAGCAAACATTTAATATTAAAACATGAAATTTATTAGAAATTCTACTACCGACAAGGCATATTTATTTAAGGATGTGACATTAAAATATTTTTCCAGTGGCGTCGCACGGGGTTGAGCTTAAAGTAAATATTACTATGTTTTTTTTTTTTTTAATTTGAGGGGCTTTTATACTTTTAATGTAATTTTTTAAAATTTTTAAATTTTTTGTTAATAAAACCTTCCATTATTGTAATTAATTTGACAGAATATAAGGTTTTCAACAGATTTTTAGACCTTGTTTTTTAAATATTTATTTTTATAAGAGACTTAAAATAAAACAAAAACGAATAACAAATTGCAAATCAAATTTAATTGTAAAACCACACGGGAAACTAATTCTTAAGCAAATGTTCAAAATGATTTCCATTTTGTTGAAAGCAAAATCTAGACCTGCGTGTTATGTTTTGTGAGGCATAGAGAATTTGATAATATTATGAAAGGAAAGCCCCTCAAATTTAAAAAAAATTGTAATATTTACTTTAGGCTCCACCCCGTGCGACGCCACTGGAAAAATATTTTAATGTTACATCCTTTAATAAATATGCCTTGTCGCTAGTAGAACTTTTAAAAAATTTCATGTTTTAATATCAAGTGTTTGCTGAGATATGCAAAAAACACCTTACCTACCCTTTTCAACGGCTTGTAAAAAACCGAAAATTTTAAAATCGATTTTACTGAAAAATTGTGAATCCTACCGAAATGAAGCAGGAGTACCTTTTTTCAATAGAAGACTTCAGTGCTTTTAAAAATTGCCCCCAGCGTTAAAAAATCCTACAAATAAAAAAGTTAGGGCAATATTCTCCTCACTACATACCCTATGGGACGCCACTGAAAGAAATACACCTAAGCTAAACAAACCGTTTATTGCGTCTTGTCATGGGTAAAACATGCATCAAATTTTGTTTTGATACTTCAATCAGAGATATTTTGAAATAACCGCTTATCATAGCTTTCATTCGGGGGGCTCTAGCCCCACAATGAAGCGTTTTTCAAGGTAAATTAATAGAGGATTTTAGTCCTATTTTTGGATGTACTTTATCCCCTTAAAATATTGTCACCTAATTTTGGGACACCCTGTATAGGCCATAGGCTAATTTTAAAACTAACCTATTAAAACCTTAGAGTAGAAGCGAAACCCTGAAACTTTTGATATATTATGGCAAGAAGTTGAAACTGTTGCAAGAAAGAATGATATTGAAAACGAGTCTACCAGAAATTCAATAAGGAAAAAAAGTCAGTCAAAAGCTCTTAAAGACTACGTTGTTTTAGCTACAACAGGATTTACTTCAGATGATAATTTCAATAATGATATTAATTCGCTTACGGCTAGATTATTTTCGAATAAACATTTACTATCGCATATTAGATGAAATCGTTGGTCATTTAAAAATTCGTTTTTTTCATGGAGCCAAGAAATGGCACAGGCAGTTAATAGTTTTTTAAATTTTGACGACAGTTTAAAATTTATTGACCATTACAAAATTATTTTCAAAACAAGAAAAGATGTGTTAAAGGCTGAAATGTTAATTTTAAAAAATAGTTTACCAGACCACAATAATAGAAAGGAATTTAAGAATTTGTTGAATAACGGAACTTTTAGTAACTACCTTAATCTATATAAAGTAGCGCTTATTTTACCAATAAACACAGCCTCTTGTGAAAGGTCCTTCTCGGCTATGCGCAGAATTAAAATATGGCTAAGAAGTATCATGACTCAAAAAATATTTAGTAATCTAGCAATATTAAATATAGAAAATTCTTTTGATAAAAAAATTGATGTGGAAATGGTTCTACAAGAATTTATAAAGGGCCCAGGAAAGGAAAACAGAAAATTGGTACTTCAGGAGTAATTTCATTTAAATATTTCTATTTAGTTCCCCTTCCTCGGTATTTCAATTAACAAATACTAATTTTGTTTAATGCAATGTGGATTTGTGGGTAGGTCATACGTTATACTAGATATACATGCATGCAGTTAGTTTTGAACGTAATAGTTCTTTTTTACTTTTCTTTAAGGTAAGATAAAATACCTATTTCGTTTTCATTTTTAAATATATTGCAATTAAATAAATACACACAATCTGTTTTTTTTTAGGACCTCAGCACCCTCAGTCTAGATACGCCTATGATCTGAAGTGTATAACGAATAGTTGTGGTCATAAAATAATTTGAATTTTTAGAGTTGATCGGCCTCCTCGAAACTTCACCCATTCATTAAATCTTCAATTTAGCAACACTGCCCTTTATTATATATTTTTAAAAAGATGCGGTACACTATCCTCGAAAGACGCTGGAACGCTATTCCAATAACGACAGTAATGCCATATAGACATTAAGGTCCCATTAATTAAAACCTAGAGAAAAATTGTTTCGAAAGTTACGAACTAAGAGAATAAGAAAAAAGTGATAATTACCTTTATTGTGCAAAATTTAATGCTCTACAATATTTGTTAATAACTTTTTGCCATATTAGTTTTCGTTTAAAAGTTATAGCCCAAAAATATATTTTCAACCCCCTTTTTAACTGTCTTGCAAGGCCTGGATACAAAATACTACTTTAAGGGTTCGTTCGAACAATAAAATATACCTTCCACTAAAAAGGCAGCTTTCAATTCTACTAAAGAGGACGCTTTCAAACTTTTAACTAAATTCGTTTCGTTTCTTGGATTATAAGAGAGGTTTATTAGAGTACTACCCTATAATTTTATGATTAGAATAACAGTTGTATATATAAACTCACTTAATGAAAACGAGGCTGATTTTTTGCCGTTATTTTAGGGTAAAGATGGTATTGATGGTCCGATTGGTCCACCGGGTAATCCAGGACGGCCAGCTGTAATCTCAGAAGATCTTGTGAAAGGCGAAAAAGGACAAAAGGGTGAAAGAGGCTTTATTGGACCATCGGGGCCAAAGGGTTTCCCTGGTTTTGTTGGCTTAAAAGGCGACAAGGGATTGTCAGGATTTCCTGGTGAAAAAGGAGATCGCGGCCTCCCTGGATTTTCCGGCGCCGATGGATTACCTGGTATACCGGGTCAGCCTGGTCAAAAGGGGCTAAAAGGTGACAGCATAAAAGGAGAGCCTGGTCCAATGGGTAACTTCGGAGATAGAGGAGAAAAAGGAGACCCTGGACCAAGGGGTATTCCTGGAGCTGAAGGAAGATGTTCAGCCAATATTGTAGCACAATTGAAAGGTAATCAAGGACCTATTGGACCTAAAGGTGAACCAGGTTTCCCCGGCAGAGATGGCGAACGGGGAGAAAAAGGTGAACCAGGAAGACCGGGGCCTAAGGGTAATGCTGGTTTGCAAGGACCACCTGGACCCATTGGACGACGAGGTTTGCCAGGACCAAGGGGTGATAAGGGTAATGTTGGACCTATGGGATTCCCTGGCGAGCCAGGAAGGGATGGTGCTAGAGGATTACCTGGTTTAAATGGGGCCAAAGGTAGTAAAGGAGATGCAGGAATGCCGCAAGTTGGGCCACCAGGACCACCAGGATCCATAGGATTACCAGGCGAAAAGGGCTTACCAGGTTTTCCAGGTAAACCCGGACCTCGAGGTAATGATGGATTACCTGGAATAATGGGCGAAAAGGGAGATATTGGCAGTCCCGGTTTAAATGGTTTATCTGGACCACCAGGTCAAAAAGGTGATGCAGGGCCAGTAGGTCCTTCAGGACCATCCGGAATTCCCGGGGCGTCTGGACCCAGAGGACCAAAAGGAGAACCTGGTCTAAAAGGAGAATCGGGAAAACCAGGGCTGCAAGGATTTCCAGGTACCAAGGGAGATAAAGGAGATATTGGTTTCCCCGGACCAGTAGGATATAAAGGCGCACTTGGAAGACCAGGTAGCCCTGGGGCACCCGGTATGGACGGATTGCCAGGTATGAGAGGCGAAAAGGGAGACAAAGGATATGTAGGGCCGGTAGGTCCACAAGGTTTGGTTGGTATGCCTGGTGAAAGAGGATTTCCTGGTGAAAAAGGAAATTTGGGTCCATTTGGCCCACCTGGGTTACCTGGGTCTCCAGGTTTTCCAGGACTTAAAGGTGATGCGGGGCTACCTGGTCTTTCAGGAAGGAAAGGCGAACCAGGTGCAGCTTCGGAGAAAGGTCAAAAAGGAGAGGCAGGAATTCCTGGATTAAGAGGACCCGATGGATTACCTGGCCAACCAGGCGTACCTGGGTTAAAAGGAGATGTTGGTTTACAGGGACAAAGTATTCCTGGATATCAAGGACAAAAAGGTGACCATGGAGATCGTGGATTTGATGGAACTCCTGGAACACCTGGGGATAAAGGAGATAGAGGCCTTCCAGGATTTATGGGCGCTAAAGGTGATCGCGGTTTTCCCGGAGAACGAGGCTCTCCTGGTATGGATGGAAAAGATGGGCTTGCTGGATTAAAAGGAGAAAGAGGATACAGCGGCGCACCAGGTTTTCCGGGTGCAAAGGGTGATAAGGGTAATCCAGGATTAGATGGCATGGATGGCCTTATAGGTGAAAGAGGATTTCCAGGATCAGTAGGACCTGTAGGTTACCCTGGAGAAAAAGGAGATTTAGGTGAGAGGGGACCACCAGGATTAACTGTGCCGATAAAGGGAGAAAAAGGAGAGCCTGGGCCGGCCGGTGTACCCGGAAGACAAGGTGAAAAAGGTGATAGAGGATTTCCGGGTCAAGTTGGCCCACCTGGAGAGAAAGGAGATGTCGGGTTCCCAGGCATTAAGGGTGATCATGGTTGGCCTGGTCCAGAAGGTAGAAAAGGTATGATGTTACTAATTATCAAATATTATTTAAAAAACACTTTTATAATACATACTCATTATAATAACAGTAGAGAAATAGTTTAAACGTAATTTAGCGTTTTAGCGAGCCGATTTTACATGCAGTTTTGGTTATTAATTTGTCAATCAAAAATTTTATGAATTTCATACACATCCTGCATCAAAAGATTTATGCAATGTTTTAATATGACAAAGTTAGAACCAATTTTTTGATGTCAGTCAAATAAATTACCCTAAATCATCATTACCTTTAAATTCTTTTAGATGAAGTAAAGCCAAAAATAACATATTTAATCAAATATTTTATTTATTATTATAAATTATTGTCATAGAGTGGAAATTTGAACGTTTTTACAAAAACGGATTGCAGGTGCGGCTACTACTAAACATCTCCTGTCGCGTAAAACACAATCTTTTAGGTTCAAGAATTGTGTTTTACGCAACAGAAAAAGTTGATTACGCCATGTTGGCAATCCGGTTTTTTTAAATCGTCCAAATTTCCGCTCTATGATTATTATAGGTACCGGGCGTCCCATTATGGATGGCCACCGGTATCTCTGGGCATAGAAGCTCAGGGAAAAAATGTCTTAATTAAAGTGGTTAAAAGAAAATCCTGGAAATAATTTTTAAGTTCCGCAAATTGCGGCAAGAGAGCACAATTGAAAATGAAATATTAAAACTCCTTAAGGTAACAATGGTAATATCATTAGAAAGATAAGACAATTCTAAATCATTTTGGTTTAAGCCTCATTGGCTTACCGACCTTAATAAGAGTGGGGGAATGGTATTGAAAATATAATCATTTAAATTGCTGTAACTTCTAAACGACTGTAGTAAACTTAAGCCTGTTTAAAATAGAAAGGCATGTACTTTTAATTGTCGTATCCATTGGTACACGATAGTTCATAATAAATAAAACAGCTAGAGAGCGTAATTTGTGATAGTAACAGTTTTTTTCTATTTTATCTCGAAAACTCAAATTATACAGTATAACTATGACATCATAATCGGAAAGTAGATTAAATTTTCAAGAAAAAATGTGTATACCGCAGTTCAATATCTTTTTTCGTTTCAGAGTTATTACCATAAGAATAATTTTTAACACTTTACTAAAAGAAGTGATTGTTTCCATAGCTGTCATTAAGGATTCCATGACAAAAAAATATTTTTAAATTTATGTTGTCACTCGATATTCCTATGTCCCAAAAACTACTTATTCGTATAATAATTATTGAATACTTCTAATTTAGACCTAAGTCGAATATGGTGTTTTAAAAAATTAATCTAGATAACTGTAAAACAAAATTGGCAGGTTTCCATGAAAATAAATAAATTGAAATAGTTGCCAACTGATTTAATTTTGACAGGTGTTAATTTTGTTTCGCGGCTATCAAGATCTATTTTTTAAAACACCATATTAAAATTATACCTAAATTTTAAATTAATATTATATTATTAATTCTAAAGTAGTTTTCGAGCCATCAAATAATGAGTAACAAACTTGCACAATCATAAAGTTTAAAAATATTTTTTGTCGTGGATTGCTTGACAACGAAACTATGAAAACTTCTTCAATTAAAGTGGTAAAAGTTATTCTTTTGGCAATAACTCTGAAATGAAAGAAGACATTGAACTGGGGTCTTCACAGTTTTTCTTGCAAATTTAATATACTTGATTTAAGTTTTTGGGAAAAAATAAAAAAAAATGTTATTATTATAAATAACTCTGAGGCAAGCAAAGATACCGGACCGCGGTCTTCACGTTTTTTCTTGAAAATTTAATCTACTTTCCGACTATGATGTCCTAATTATACCGTATGATTTAAGTTTCGGTATAAAATCAAAACAACTATTATTATTACAAATTGTGCCTTCTAACAATTTTTTACTATCATGTACCAGATACGACAATTAAAAGAACTAACCTTTCTATTTTAAACAAATTTAAGTTTACTAAAATCGGAGAAATCGTTTAGAAATTACAGCGATTTAAATGATTATACTTTCAATAGCTTCCCCCACTCTTACCAAGGTCGGTACACCAATGAAGCGTAAAATGATGCAGAATTATCTAAGCTTTCTACTAATGGTACCAAAGGTATACATTAATGTGGGAATTTTAGGGGAAATTTAGAATTTTAATATTTCATTTTCAGTTGTGCCCTCTTGCGGCAAAATGCGGAATTTAAAAATTATTTCCAGGAGTTTCCCTTAGCCTCATTAATTAAGAATTTTTCTCCCTGAGTTTCCATTCCCAGTAGTTTCCGAGATCCATAATGGGACACAAGGTATATATTTATCTATTATTATCTACACATATGTATGTAACTTTATTTGCGTTATAAATCACGAATGCATAATACTTGACGGTGAATGTAATAGTATATTACATAACAAGTGATGAAAGTGATATTTTTTAAACGAGGAGATATTTAACACGAGGCGTCAGCCGAGTGCGGAAATTCTCCGAATTTAAGAATAATCACTTTCACACGAGTAATATACACTATTTTTCCTTCGACCACAAAGAATTATTAAAAAAATATTTCAATACGGATATACAAGGCACACTATTTAATTTAAACATTAATGCCAATTTGACAGACCACAGATCACCCCTATTTATTAAAAAGAACAAATTTTAGAAAGCGGTTTAGTGTTTAACTTATTTATCATGTACTTATTTGTCGAGTGATTTCGAATTAGAGTGTGAAAATACGCCAATATAAAAAATGTTATTAATATACTGGTAAATCTATTACCAGTCAAAACAAGCCGCAATGAAGAAAATGTCATATATTAAACAAGAAATGTTTATGGGTAGCCGCCGTAGCGTAGAGACTGGAGCGTTGGCCTACAGATTGAATGGTCACAGGTTCAAATCCCATCAAGACTATCTGACTTTTTTTTCTTAAAACATTAAATAATTTATGGACTTATTTTGGATTGAAATCTGCAATGAACATAAATTTAATAAATTTACTCAACAAGGAAGATTTCAATTCAAAATACCTAATTCTGAAATTTTAATGTTTTTATAAAAAAAAGTCAAATACTCCTGATGAGATTTGAACCTGTGACATTTCAATCTGTAGACCAACACTCTAGTCTCTACGCTACGGCGGCGGCTACCCATAAACGTTTCTTGTTTAATATATATATGACATTTTTTTCATTGCGGCTTGTTTTGTAATAGATTTACCAGTATATTATTAACATTTTTTATAATTTTAGATGGCGTATTTTCACACTAATTTAAAATTACTCGACAAATACATAATAAATAAGTTAAACACTAAACTGCTTTCTAAAATTTGTTATTTTTAATAAATATGTGTGGTCTGTCAAATTGGCACCATATTATGTTTAAATTAAATAGTGTGCCTTGTATTTCCACTCTAGAGTTAAAATTTTTTCTATCAACACGCGTGTGATATTCGGCGCTTTCGAGCCAAGTTAACCGTGCTTTTTTCTCATTTTCACAGGTGGTCGTAGGAAAAACAATTTTTTGTATAATAGCACCATAATCGATTTGGATTTTTCCATGACCTACTGCGAAATTAATTTTATTTTGTGAAATATTACTGCTTTGTATATTATTTAAATATAAAGTATGGTAAGATGGTTCTATAATAGATATTTTCCCCATTTGGTAAGAACTTTTCTAAACATGTTATATATTTAATATACAGATACTTGCATAACGCCCATTTAATTTTAAAAAACTCAAAACTATTTGGTGATACGTGATAAACTTCTATTTTTAGGTGAAACGGGACTTCCTGGACTTCCAGGATTACCTGGTGCTACTGTAAAAGGAGAGAAAGGTCTACCCGGAATTCCTGGTAAAAATGGTAGAGAAGGAGCTCCTGGATTCCAAGGAGCCAAGGGTGATCGTGGCTTAGATGGTCTAAATGGTACTCCGGGACTACCAGGTCCACCTGGTCCGCTAGGGCCTCAAGGAGCTAAAGGAGATCGAGGATTTGATGGACGATCTGGAGCCCCTGGTATCCAAGGACCTCCAGGAAGGCCCGGTCTGAACGGACTACCAGGACCTTTAGGTGAAAAAGGAGATCGAGGTCCACCGGGATTGTCAGGAGCTCCAGGTGAAAAAGGTGACAGAGGTCTTAGTGGTTTACAAGGACCACCAGGATATAAAGGAGATAAGGGTGAGAGAGGACGCGACGGAATGCCTGGCTTACCTGGAGCACCTGGCCCTCAAGGATTTAAGGGGGAAATTGGTTTACAAGGATTAGTCGGCGCAATTGGTCTAACAGGACCTAAAGGTGATAAAGGTGAATCAGCTCGCTCTGGCGCTCAAGGTTTTAAGGGAGATAGGGGACTCCAAGGACCCCCTGGATTACAAGGATTGCCAGGACCAGCAGGTCTTGATGGACGTCCAGGAGCCCCAGGGCTAGTTGGTGAGAAAGGTGATCGAGGTTTCCCAGGACCTCCAGGCCAACCTGGATTACCAGGACAAAAGGGAGAACGCGGATTAGAAGGAATAGCGGGTCTAGATGGTGTTATTGGTGAAATGGGCTTAAAAGGCGAACCTGGAATTCCCTGTACCGAAGTTTCAGATTATCTAACTGGCACATTACTTGTTCGTCACAGTCAAAGTCGAGATGTGCCACAATGTGAAAGGGGGCATACGAAACTATGGGAGGGATATTCTCTTCTTTATGTTTCTGGTAAGATTTATAATGTTTCAAATATGTTAATCATTATTTTTTATTATTCTTAATTTCTTTGAGCGTTTTAATTAAATTTTAACAATAAAAAGTTGCTTTTCCACTAAAACCTCCCATTAAAGCGCTATAACTTTTTTAAAAATATAACAAAGTCATACAGCAAAATACATTAATTATAAAGAATGTTTTATAAACAAGTGCTGAATGTAAATGACCTGTGCTTTGAAGAAGCTCATTACTAATATTTATTTTATAATGCATATATGAACTAACCTACGAAACTCTTTTGTGCTTTTTTTAGATTCATATAATACAAAAAATTATAATAAAAGTGATAATAAATATTACATAGAGACTGAATTATTTTACATATTATTTTATTCGATTTTAAAAAAATTTTAGTGAAATTTCATAATTTTTAATTATTTTAGGAAACGAGAAACCTCATGGCCAAGACTTGGGTATGGCTGGATCATGCATAAGAAGATTTTCAACAATGCCATTCGTATTCTGTGACATCGATAACGTTTGTAATTATGCCAACAGAAATGACAAGTCATATTGGTTATCAACCAGCGCCGCCATACCTATGATGCCAGTGGAAGAAAATGCAATTCAAGATTATATTTCAAGATGCGTTGTTTGTGAGACACCAGCAAATGTTATTGCCGTCCACAGTCAATCATTATCTTTACCAGAATGTCCTGGTGGTTGGTCCTCCTTGTGGATTGGATACAGTTTTATTATGGTGAGTTAGATACAAAGTTACCCAGAATTCATTGAAATAAGATTGATTATGAAATATAATTTTCGAGATAACGGTTTTATACAGGGTGATTCCTAAGTTGATACTTCTTTTTTAGCTGCGTATAGAAGGCATTAAAATAAACAATTTTTTCAAATATCTTTTTTCAAAAAACCCAAAAATAAAGTACTTACATTCATTTATTACACTACAAATCAAATACGGTTCTGCCTAACTTGCCCGTTAAATAACATTAGGAAAACTTCTGGATGTAGAGACGAAACATCCGCACTTTTACGACACTCACAATAAATTAGCACCATAATTAGTTCATTGTTTTCAAATTTTACCATTTTTACCAATTTATTAAAAATTATTTGCTTCAGAAAACCACACCGCGCCGCGAATTGCCAAAATAAATAACTGACGACCGATCCGTAAAATGCATGCCTAACATACAAAAAACGGAGAAAAACAATATAAAGTAAAGGGCTACGTTTTGATTACCAGGCCCGCACTTAGATTTTTTACTTCTGTTTTTTAGTTTTTTGAAAACAAAAGCTATTTGAAGAAGTTGTTTATTTTAATGCCTTCTATAGACAGCTAAAAAAGAAGTATCAACTTATATATTTATGTGAACATTGGTACAGGAAAGAATTTTTATGATTTATTTATAAGCAAATTCAATATACGTACTATTGTGCCGATAAAAAACTGGGACAAGAGATTTACAAAAACAATGTAAGAAATACATATCCCCTAGACTATAAAAGGTGTCTAGAGCTAAAAAGGAAAAACATTCAAAATTCAAAAAGTAACCTAGGTTACATAATGGAATGTTTTGTATTTTTCGATACGGGGTGGTTAAATTTGAGAGACATCATATAATATGGATAAAGTAAATTTATTAGATTTTTTTAAAGTCAAATATTTTATAAATTATTATATTTACCATTACCACAAATAATAAATAAAGCTAATACAGGTAATAAAATACATTTAATAAAAAGAAAAAAATTGCGAACACAAAGTTTGTCAAAACAACACAAAATTAATATTTGGTCATAGAACCATTTCTGTTTATTACTTTTTGGAGCCTTTGTGGCATACTTAAAACTAAGTTTCTACATAAATAGGAAGACAAAAATCACAAAGTCATGGTCTCAATCATCATCACTTTGTGATTTTTGTCTTCCTATTTATGTTGTTACTTTGGTCTCTTTGAGAAAATGGACGATTTTTTCGAATAAGTTTCTACATAATTCGACAGTTATTTCATCCCAAGCTTGATTTATCCTATGACGTAATTCATCCCTGTTTCTAGGTTGAAAATCATGTTTATACATAGATTTGACCATGGCACCCCAAATGTTTTCTATCGGGTTCAAATCGGGACTCTTCGAAGCCCAGGGAAGAACTGCTATGTTATTTTCTTGGAGAAAATTTTGTACAATGCGCGCTGTGTGTATTGGAGCATTATCATGCTGAAATGTGTAATTTTGACCGTATACAGCGTTTACCGATGGTATCATCACTTCGTTTAGTATATTAACGTATACTGCTGCAGTTAGTCTTCCTTCGACGATTTGGCAAAGTCCTGGTCCTCTAGCGCTAATCCAGCCCCAAACATTTATGGAGAAACGCCCACTTTGGTTGGTTTTGTGGGTGTATCTCTCATCATACCGCATGCCGGAAGGCCTATACACCCGAATTCTCCCATTATTGCATGACTGAAAAGTTTTCTCGTCAGAAAATATAACTGTTTCCCATAAATTTATTTGATTAATATATTCATGTGCAAATCCTAACCTGCCATGATTATTTATTTCCGTTAAAAAATTTTTATTGGCAGCACAACGGCTTCGTATATCGGAATTTCGAACCCTGTCTCTAGCGGTATTTGCAGAACCTGGAAAATTCGTCTCTTCTTTTGCCTTGATTGCAGTTTCGAAGGGATGATTCCTTAGATAATTAACCAGTCTTCTATCATGATCATCAGTAGAAATTTTAGGGGGACCAGAACCTGCATTCCTAATAATAGTCCCATGTCTTGCCATTTTTTGTTTTGCCAATAGCACGGTATTCTTGCTTACTCCCAGTTCATCTGCAATATCCCTAATAGCAACACTATCTCGCAACCGACTATAAATAATTGCCTTTTGCTGGGGGGTTAATTGTGGCATATTTACAAATAATATATGATTGTATGTTTGACGAGTCAATCATAAAGTGACAATCTTTATTGACATGCAAATTTTCATGACATTTTACTGGTACCAGGCTTGATGTAAAATTATTCTTAATAGTCTAGGAGAAAATAGAAAAATTTCCTGTCCCAGTTTTTTATCGGCGCGATGGTACTTACCTCGTCAAAATACCAAAATTTACATTTTTTAGCATACTGGGGCTGGCGCTAACGGTGGAGGTCAATCTCTTTCAAGTCCAGGGTCTTGTCTTGAAGATTTCCGAGCATCACCATTTATAGAATGTAACGGAGCTCAAGGTCACTGCCACTACTACTCCAACATGCTAAGTTTCTGGCTAGCGACAATCGAATCTAACCAGCAATTCCAGAAACCACAAAAACAAACACTGAAAGCTGGTAATGTCCGAGATAGAGTAAGCAGATGTCAAGTCTGTATTAAAAATACGTAAAACACGTAGATAATTTTAGGAAATCAGTTTTTTTAATTGTTGTATTGGTAAACTGTTTATAACTTACTTAAACTTATTAACTTAACTTAAAACACATTTCGTATAAACAGTCTATCAATTATTCTAACACACTGTGTTCAACCAATGAGTGTTCCTTTTTCAAAGTACTTGATCATCTGCTGTGATAATGTTGAAACGGAAGATCAAGTACTTGGTCATCTCGTCAAAAATGTATAGTAAGCTTGTAACTCCTAATACTGCCGTGCCATGTTTTAACAAGTATGTAAAGATTTTTGTATAGTAATTTTAGTTTAGGTTGTATGTAAGTATGTAAACTTAAGTAGGTACGAACTTTTTGGGGTAAAAATTGTATGTCAATTTTTTTACAGGATGTCTTGTCTCGGATTAAGATATGCATTATCGCTCACTTGCTTATTGCTGGACCTACAATGTCAGTTCAATTAGCAAACTAGTGACACTTCTGCTGATTAAAATGATGGTTGAAGAAAAACTATTGAACAGTGGGTTTTATATTTTTTTTATAAAAAAGGTTGTGAATTTTGGTTCACATTCTACTCTTATTTTATATTTATTTCATATATGTATGTCGTAGTCGTATTGTCGTATAGTGAAATTCGACGTTTCATGAAAAACCTAGACATTTCATGAAACGCCGGCATAAAGTGGAAAAAAATATTGTTTATCAGCGCAGCTTCTATATCGTGAAAAGCCTAACACTAATTACCTCTACACGATCCACCGTTTCTCAAAGTAGGTATTTGGCAAAAAGACCATAATATCCGTCAGAACCTCAATTCTTTAAGCGGTGTAATTTATTTCCTTGGGAAAATATCCTGTTAGCAATGTCCCCACGGTAATCTCCAAGACCCACCTCTTTTAAATTCTTGAGTTAAACTGGAATTCCATTGGTCTTATTGGAAACTTTCCCTACGAAATGTGTTCAAAAATACGAGTCTTTGAGGCCCAGATGGTGTTTAGACACGTGTCGGTTTTACTCTTATTGTAAAAAAAAATACACTGAATTGTTTGTAGAATATTATAAACTCTTCTATAAAGATATAACAACTAAGAGTCCATACAGTAAACAACAGCTAGCAGCAAAAGATAGGTAGAGAAACACATAAATAAAACAGAGTTGAAAAAATTTCGTTTTCTGGTTTATTTACAATACTATGCTTATGTATACTTCTTATCACAAGAAAATAAGAAACGTAATTAGTAACCACTTTTGACTTTTCTGACAACAGCGTCTGGCGATGTTTCATGCCTATCCTAATAACACAACCAACACGTTCCTTACCGTAAGCTTTTACTGCGTTGTACGTTTTGAACCAAAGCTGTAACTTTTAGACAAATGGTTTTTTATGAACTGAAAACAAACATTCAGAAGAAGCCAAAAATTAGTGCATTTCCAGAACCAACTACCACTATAATGGCATATAGGTGACTTATAATGTTCCCTAACACCCGCTGTATACAAACGATGCAATAGAAACGAACCGACTCAGGTTTAGACTCGCTTTAAATACATGATAAGTTTTGCCACTAAAGTGGTAGTCGGTTTCACACATATTAGACACCGATCGCCACTATAGTGGTAGTCGGTAACGAACGTGTTAAAAATGTGTTATTTTATATTTACTGCTTACCTCATATAATTAATTAATTGTTGTTTACTCTATGGACGCTTCGTTGTTTTATCTTTATACAATAATTTATAATGTTTAAAGCTGCAACGTTGGGGTTGAAATAGCAAAGTTTCGGACCGGACGGGCAAGTACAAACGGTATAAAAATCCCCCAAACTGCTGCGAACGGGCGGAGCTTTTTGCGAGCTGTCTACCATTGAGGTGTTGGTTTGGTTTTATTAATTTGGGATGCAACTTGCCTACGGAACAGTATCACACGGCGGACATCGTTCGATATAGACCCTTCCTAGACCAATTGGTGGTGTTTCTATATCCTGTTCTATAATTAGGATGACTTTTTTTTAAAGTCATTTTTAGAAGGTACTGAATTTCTAAAATATCTCTAGTTGCGTCAGTGAAAAAAATATTGTTGATTTCTTTTCATGTTAACCAGCGAAAAAATGTCACTAGTTCAGAAATTTTCCGATGTTGTAGGTAGGACCAAGATTAAGCAAGTTAGCAATGATGCGGATTTAATCGAAAAAATCCTGTATACACGAGTTGATTTTGTGATGCTATTTTATACTGCTATTTTTGTCTTGATTTGCTTTTTCTTTATAAAACAAAATGGTATATTTATAAGGTTTAAATTAATTGTTATTTTATTTCTATTATTATTCAATTGCAGTGATTTTGCCGTTTCATACATAAGTTTATTTTGTTTTTCATCTTAACATTCCTACTTAAATTGTTTTTCTTTTTTGTCTAGTCAGCTTAAGAAAGCCCAATTAATTAAATTTTGTATATCCGTATCACTGCTATTTTTGCTTTTTATTTTTTTAAACTCATTTCACTGTTCAGCACTGCCATTTAATATTTATAGTATAAGATACGTATAATAAATAGTTTTCTTTTTTAAATACCTACTTCATATTACCATTTGCTGTCTGTTTTAATAAAAGAATATTTTTAATTATTTTGTGTATGTATCTTTTATACAGGGTATCCCATAACTTATGGGCCATAGAGTAACTGGAGATACTAGACATCAACTAGGCCAATTAAGTCATATAATTTTTTTCGGATTGTTACTCGTTCTAGAGATACAGGGTGTTGAAAGTAAAAGTTTATTCTCGAAAATAAGCCATAATTTTAAAACGGTTTAATGAATCGAATTGAAAGTTGGCAATATTATTATATTTTTATGAGCAAGAAATAAGAATTTGTAGAAATTTTTAAGTTTCAAACTAGAGGGCGCTAGTTGCATACACTGGGCTTCATAAATCTATGATTTTTTTTCTTACCTGTGATATTAGGTGTTTTTCAATTATAGTTTCTTAACGAAGGGCATTTTCTGAGTTAAAAAAGTGTACTTGATTGATCTTAATATCTTTAAACGGTTTTCGAGATATTTCCCTTTAAACATCCCAAAGCATAAAAAAACATAGTATATAATTAAATTAATATTTTAATTATCAAAAAAAAACTTATATGACATAATCGGCTTAGTTTGACGTCTAGTATCTCCAGTTACTCTACGGCCCATAAGTTATGGGACACTCTGTATAGTAAATCCTATAAACTCTGTAATAATTTAGATTTTTTGTCTTTCATCATCTTCAAGTAAGTACTTATATTTTCAATACAAATCATTACACCTTCCTTACCTTAGTCAATATTCCTAATTTTTTAAATGCTTAGTTTTTATATATTATAACGTATTAGCAGTAACATGTACATTTTGTACACACTACACCAATAACTAATTGATAAAAAAAAGTCTGACGTACGGTATGTACTTTTATTTTTATATCCTATTTCAGAAAGGTGTAGAGTAATAAAAGCTCATTAGGTATGCAATAGTATATTACATAACAAGTGATGAAAGTGATACTTTTCAAACGAGGAGATATTTAGCACGAGGCGTCAGCCGAGTGCGGAAATTCTCCGAGTTTTAGAATAATCACTTTCATACGAGTCATGTACACTATTTTTCCTACGACCACAAAGAATTATTAAAAAAACCTTTGATTTGTGAAAAAAATATTTCAACTCTAGAGCTGAAAAAAAATATTTCAACTCTAGAGTGGAAATACAAGGCACACTATTTAATTTAAACATATGATGCCAATTTAATACATCGAAAGGTCACAGGTTCAAATTCCATCAGGAGTACTTGGCTTTTTTTATAAAAACATTAAATAAATTATAAAATTATTTTGAATTGAAATCTTCCTTCTTGAATGATTTTTTTTATTTAATCAAGGAAAGATGTATTAAAAATAAATTTAAAAAATTCACCCAACAAGGAAGATTTCAATTCAAAATAATTCTATAAATTATTTAATGTTTTCATAAAAAAAAGTAAAGTGGTCCTGATGGGATTTGAACCTGGGATCTTTCGATTAGTAGGTCTTGGCTCTAGTCTCTAGGCTATAGCGACCCATAAACATTTTCTGCTTAAGTTTAATATATGACATTTTCGTCAGCGGGTCTTGTTTTGACTGGTAGTAAATTTTCCAGTATATTCTTAACTTTTTTATAATTTCAGATGGCGTATTTTCACACTCTAATTCTGAATCACTCAACAAATACGTGATAAATAAACTAAACTGCTTTCTAAAATTTGTTCTTTTTAATAAATAGGTGTGGTCTGTCAAATTGGCATCATATGCCTAAATTAAATAGTGTGCCTTGTATTTCCACTCTAGAGTTGAAATATTTTCTTTCAACACGCGTGTGATATTCGGCGCTTTCGAGCCAAGTTAACCGTGCTTATTTTCTCATTTTCATAGGTGGTCGTAGGAAAAAGGACTATAGAGTAACCCAACGAATATTTAAGCCATTTTCATAATTTGGCATTGATTTCTTTGCAAAATTCTTTATTTTTATCAAGTGCAGGTAGTAGCACCCAGGTTTGGGTCAATTTATGGGTTTTGTCTATTATTATTCATTCACAAATACTGAAAATGGTATGACAAAGGCGTGCATAGTATTAGGTACACTTATTTAAGAAATTAAATTATAAAAAATCATATTATTCTTCGTTATCTGAGGAACTGTCATCTCCTCTTGACGTTATAATTAAAAGGTCGACGATCCGATCGATCAGGTGGTCAAGATCCCACATTTTCTCCTCTTCTTTAATGACATGATGGACTGCTTTTCGCCAGTTCTCTGGTGTCACTGTCACTGCCTTAATTTTAACGTATTTTGTTTTAAATGTCGAGTTGTGTATTGCTAAAAATCCTTTCATTTGCTCTCATATAAGTTCTATAAGATTTAGTTCGCAATGATATGGCGGTGTACGCAGCACAGATACAATATGTTTTTCAGCGATATCTTCCACGGAATATTTTATAAAACGATGTTAGTGTAAATTTTCTATAGCTAATAGTTCCTTCTTTATCAAGTTATCTTCAAATTCAATACTTTTGGTGGTTAACCAGTCGATAATTTCTTGTTTTCTCTAAGATAAAGTGGGAGTCTTCTCTGTGCGTTATCCCTATATAACTACTACTGAATCAGCTGGAAGATATTTTATCATTTCACAAAAATATTCCTCAAAAACAATTCATGTCCTCGTGGTAATCTCCCGAATTGAATTACGAAATTACTTAAAATTTTAATATTACAAACAATACTATTTTATCTTAATACCCGTTAACCTAATTCTTTAAAATTTTTTGTTAGTTATCATAAATAATTTAATGCACAAAATTTACGTGCGCCTATGGCCAACACCGAAATTCAGCCGAACTGGACGGAATTTCCCATTTAATTACTCTACACCTTTCTGAAATAGACTATAGTTCATAAACACCTAAACCTATGATACAAAGATTATAAGATATGATATTCAGACGCTGTTACGTCATCTTGTCAGTAAAATTTCTGAATAAGAAAGCAAATTTGCCCTCACCTTTTTTAATATAAAACAAAACAATGACTGCCTACGCGTTTATTCAGTTAAAAAACCATAATCGGGACTAGCAGGTCAAACAAAACACAACACAAGAAACAAACGTCACTGACCTGCACTAGTGAGGATGATTTTTTAACCGAAACGCGTAGGCGCGTTGTTTTGTTTTATATTAAAGAAGGTGAAGGACAAATTTGCTTTTCTATTTAGTTAATGATGCCCCTTCTGGAGAGTAGATATTATTTTGTTAATAAAATTTCTATTCGTAACCAAACTTGGGTTTACTTACCCACAATATTACGTCACAGCCTCTCGAGGGGGGTACTTACGGAGCAAACATTTAAATATTACTACGTTTTCATGAGGACTGAGTTTGATTTGAATATTTTTTACCCTATTACATTAGGCGTTTTCATTGCAGTTTTCAAATCGAATTGAAATCGATTTCAATTCGGATTTGAATTTTCGACATTTGTCAGGTGTCAATGCTGTCATGCGTCAAACCTGTGGTTATAACAGCTCTTTTCTCGTACTTGTCTATGTTTTTGCTTTTAGATTTTGTTTCTATTGCTTTTTTGGTCGGTCATTTTTACAACGTTTATAACAGAACCGCCAAAACCAAACATAACATAAGAACTATTTGTAGGTTATGAGAATCATATTCCGTTCCGATTTCGAACCGTTTTCATGATTAAAAATTTCGGTACGATCCCAAAAATTGGCGAATCGACCTTGAACTGAAAACGAACTCAATATGGTAAAAATGACTGTTTTCATGTGTTCAACTCGGATTCAAATTGAACTGAATCCTCATGAAAACGTAGTATATATAAAATTAGTTAACGCAAGCAAAGCCATTACTAAGAACAAAAGGAATTCAAACACTTTAGGTTTAGGTAGATACAAACGTACTTGACACAAAAATTGTTTTAAAAAGTTATAAAAAGAGCTTAAACAAAGTTTCAGGTAGGTTCGTGAACCACACTATTGTTCAATATTGGTATCTTAAGAGCATTTTATCAGAGAAAAGCTCACAAACCAAACCACACAGAAAGTAAACTGTTATTGTGCGGAGCTTTGACTTACAATGGTGTCGCACTCTAGCGGTGAATAGAAGGCCTCAACCAGGGCGTTCTATTCTAAACCAAACTGGTAAACGGTCAAAATGCAGTTTTCTACGCAAGACTTAATACCTGTTTTCATAATCTTAGTACCTTAAGGACACACCAGATAGCAAACCGGTTAATATAACAGCCAGGATCTCTATTCTGCATTTCAGAAGTGCTTCTTCTATTGAGAGAAGGGAACTGATCTTTCGTTTCATGAGAACTTTCCTATTTAGACCACACTGTACATGTTTTTCTCGCTGTTTTGACTGTTTCTACTGCTCATTACCAGGAGAACTAATGTCTTACTCCTCACCTCACTCGTAATGGAATGTTATTCATTAAGTTCAAGAATACGGGAGATTATTATCTTAGGAGAATTTTACACCCCCTCCCTCAAACAGCGGCAGCGCTAGGGGGGGGGGGGGGCTAAACACATATGGGTGTCCACCCAAAATTGTAGGATTCGGTTTTGTAATGAAATTTCCGTGGGGGAAGGGGGATTTTACTTTGAAATTTTTGATGAGAAATTTGTGGTATTATAGAATATAGAAGGATGATGTAATAATGTAATAAGAGATAAAAGGACGATGATGACTTTTTTTTAAACGTCAGTTCGGACAAGATGGGGGTTTTGTTTACCCCGCTTATGGCGTTACAGAGCGTGGGGGAGCCGGCGATCTTTTTTTTACATATCATTTTTGATTTGGGTAGTGCCCACCCTAAAATCATCCCACGTTTGGAGAATAAGGGTCCAGATAGACAGAAGGATAGAGAAAACATGCTTTTTGTTAAATAGAAAGCCTAAACAGATGGCTGTATAGCCCTAGCAGCTCAGGCCACCCAGCACGTCAACAGTTTGACGGGCAACCGAAATATCAATCAAAATATAGTCAATATTAGGGAATTATTGAAAACATAATTTTTACGTCAGCACTAATAATAAGGTCTTAACCTTATTTCTCTAAAAAATAAAGACCTATTGGAACGCTTTCCTTTTTATGACAACGTTATTTTTAACCTAAAAAGTCTATTTTTTTTGTGTTGTGAATTCTGTTTGATACCTTTGTTAAGTGATTGTATTTAAAAAATTAACCGACACAAAACCTAAAGTTCACCAATTTTAAGGTTATAATGCAACCATCTGTTTTTTGAGGTTTGGTTTGCCGCATAAGGGAAATAAGGAAACGTTAACGTTATTTTACTTACGGTAACTAGTCGTAAATAGGGGAAGGCAGTATTTTATTATGGTTCCCATATTAAATTTTTTTTAGTGCGCATGCTTAGCTGTCATTTTAAGAACGACCATAATAAGGCCTTTACCTTATAGCGTTTCCAATAATTCCCTATTAATTGCAATTTTGTTTGTTATAAAATTCACCTTTAAAAATAAAAATGAATCCTATAGGTATATGCCCACAAATTTCGTTTGTTTAAAGACTACAAATAAAAAAAATTAAAAAATTATATAGATATGTAAATTTACACTTTCCAAGTCAGCTTTCGAATGTTTTGGTAATAAAACAGCTTTTTTTATTTTTTTTTTTATTTGAGATTAGTTGTTAATTTAACCACCAAACACTAGACCTTCGCTATCCAATGAGCATAAGTGTCGATTTTATTAATAGCAAAATTAGTGTTGTCGCATATTGTCGGTTGATCCAGCTTGCAATGATAAAAAGGTAAAATAAATAAAGTAATTTTGTTTTTAGAGGGTGGAGCATTCATTTTTTTCATTTTAAAATATACTTTATTCATTGATTTTGTTCTTTACATATCATTTTGTTTACTATATAATATTATTTACATAATATTTCTTAATACTAGTTCTGCTGGATTAGCTTGCTAACCAGGATACGTCGACGAGGCCACGCCCCGTCTGGGCCGATGTTTGCCCTTGGTAAACAGAAGATGATTTTTCATTTATGTAATCGGCAGGTTCCAGAGTAATATTTTACCGCCATGAGGAAGTTTGATCCGCTTTCGCTTTGAGAAAATTTATAAATTTGCTTTTGTTGTATTTATTAAAATTTTGCAATTTATTTCACTGGAAAAACGGTACGAAAAAACCATCTTTGGTGTGGAGCAATGGGCAAAAGCTCCCCAGTTTGGTGCGCTTATGCACCCGACAAAGATAACAAGCTGCAAGCCACCCTAAAAATAGACAAAAAAATAATGGCAAATCATCCGTCAAAATAATCTCTTAATTAAATGATTGAGAGTCAGCCACCAAACATCATTTATGCATCAGCATAGCGGTAATTACAAAACCATAGGCGTAGTTAGGGGGGTATTTGGGGGTGCTAAGCATCCCCAAAATCTTAATTGGCACCCCCAAAAAAAATTTACATTTATTTTTCTTTAAGGTAAAATAAAATACCTAATTAAATAAATACATACAATCTGTTTTTTTTTAGGACTTCAGCACCCCCAGTGTTGACCGTCTAACTACGCCTATGTACAAAACTTAACATATTTTTATATTAAATAACAATCATTAGGTGTTATTAAGGTTTGTAGAGTTTTTAGATATTATTGTATATTTAATTTTAGATATTTTTGTATATTCTTCAGCATTAAAATATGCAACTTTGCCTCCATTTACCAAACTCTCTATCTCTTGTAGTTATCGAGATAGCAATGCTAGTGCATCGAATTTGTACAACCCTGTACATAAAAAAAATCGAAAAACTTACCGACTAATTAAATGGAGCATTTGCAATAGTTGTAACCAAAAATGTTCACAAAACACTCAAATTATCTTATAAGAAAACTCTATAGATACGTCTTTTTGTTATTTCAAAATGATTCAATCACTTTTTGTTCTTGAAGTCATCAATATTTTACAAAATGTTTTTTGGCAGGCTACATACCTAAAGCGCCAAGTCTTTCCTCTTTTATTTTATTCGTTTTAAAATTGATAAACCGGAATCAAGAATATTATTATAATCCACCGACGGACTGACTTAAACCTAACCTACAAGAATAATTTATGTTAAACAGTAAAAACTGTTTAAAATAAAACTATTTTAAAATTAATATCTCGACAGGGCAAACCGTATTCAAAACAGTCATCTAGTATCAAGTAGTGGTAACAAAGACGAAGGCCTGATTCGATTGGAACGACAAAATAAAGCACGTGTAAATCCTCCAATCCCGGACGGATCTTAAGCCCAGTTCTCAGAACTTCATTCTGTCGCTGGCGACACGTGTTGTGACTAATAGAAAATGAGTATTGTGACTCCAATACTCATTTTCTATTGGTTACATCACGTGTCGCCAGCGACAGAACGAAGTTCTGAGAACTGGGCTTGAGGATCTGGCCCGCCACAAAATTTCTGAATTCCTTATGCGTCAGTAAAAGAGGGCGATATATCATTATCTCTTTCGTAAGCGATGAACAGCATGGCCATACATAGAAATCGCCGGCGTTGGGTAGCGCGAAGGAATTTTCGCGGCGTCGGGGAGTTTTTGCACCATTAGGCGTTATCAGATATTAAATGAACGCAACGTCTTGAATTTTGAATTATTCACAGTTATAAAAAGAATGAAGCGTAAAGATGCAAAGCAATGATTATGAGTGTGAGTAAAAAAATAACTTGGTGTACAGGTAGGTAGGGCCATGGCACTGTGGCCCTATTGTACGAGCCGCCAGTGCTTGAACTGTTCTAAAAAAAATTAGCTTCCAAACTCTGTGATTTTTTCTATTCCCACAAGGAAATTTGTTGTTTTCTTTACACTAAAGTGATTGGAAAAGTAAGCTCTATTCAGGTTAACTAAACGGATATTTCATATCCATTCTAGTAAAGATATGTAACTGGCCAATCACAGTGGTCAATTACTAAGATACCAAATTGACATGTTTCAAATTCTACGAGAGAAGGTTAAGAATATACTTCAAAATATGTAAATATCTACGTCAGATAAAATTTGTTCTTTTTTAATTTAAAAGTCTACGCATATGCTATTATTTCCTAAAGAGTGCAAGAAATGGTGTGAAAATTGAAGGCATAATACCAAAATTAATACAAAACAATTCCAAAGACCAAACCATAACTATTGTTATTTACTGACGCAACTAAAGATTTAGGCACAGATGCAATTTCTGATTTTAAAAATCTCCAGTTTTTTATTCATTTCTAAACAATTACTACAAGATTTACGGCATAAAATGTACTACATGCCTACAAAATAAACGTTTTTTACTAACCTTGGTTGGTTTTTGCCATGCAAATTTTTGTCCATCGCGATATTTTCTGATATATCTTGGACGGAGATCTAACCCCAATCGACCTAAAAACTTTTATTATGCGCAACAGATTAAATTACTGGTAAATTTTCCAATTAGTGGAAAATGAAGTTAAGTATATAAAACCAGATAAAACAGACGAAATTATATCATTTTTAGAAAACAATTAATTTCAACTAATGGTTTTAAGGTTAGGTATGTTTTTCATTTTGTTTTGCACAAAAAAAAAGAGTTCGGGGGTAGGCTTAGAGAAAGGAACTGTTCATTTTTATTAATAAATATATCGGTCTTTATCTGTTATTCTGCAACTTAAGGCCTACTTTCCCTACTTTAATAGTAGGTGCCAAGATGTCCCTGAATTTCCTCTAATCAAGCGATTGAAATAGTGTTTCGGAAGTGCACTTAAGATTATTATCAAACAGGTAAGACAGTTATTATTAATTTAGAATGTTAATGCTAAGTTTCATCAAAATCGCATATCACAAACCCCAGGACACACGTGTTATTTCCGGATATGGGGCAAACTCATTTCCGAAAGTGCTTATTTATTGAGCTGTTTTATACTAAAAACCATTAAAGGAAGGCGCTTAGAATGTATCTCATGTTTTACTAATTTAGGTCGCCTAGAATAAAACATGTTTTAAAAAAAATAGCTCTTACATACATTACAACATGAGCGTCCGAAAAGGGACCCCCCTCCCTCCTCCTTCTTCCATAAAACCAAATTCCGTTCAAGAAAATAAAATTACAAGAAACGATTTAGGAGAGTTTATAAGTCCGCTATAATTAAACGCAAACATTACAATAATTAAAGAGTTTATAGGCGAAAATACACGGTTCAATTTGGTTGACCAATTCGGTTGATTCAACCAAATAAAAAATGTAATTTAAAGATTAGCTAATTATAGATAAGCTTCATGCATGCCTCTTAAGTGAAGGTGGTCATTTCCACCAATTTTTATAAAACAAAATTTTGCATTATCAATGTTAATAATAATAGTAGAGCTAATTTAATTTAATTATTTAAATTAAGAACGGTGTGCCTGAGGAGAAAAACGCAAGAGACCATTTTTATGCAGAATTGACCAGGCTAATCATAAATAATATCCACATGGAAAAATATCAGTGGCGTACCACTTTTTTCTAAAAAATATATAATCGCTTAGAGTTTTAAAAATTATTCTATTGGCGATAACGCTGAAACGAACGGAGATATCGAGTTGCGGTTTTAATATTTTTTCTAGCAAATTTCATCTACTTTTCGATTATGGTATCATAATTATACCGTATGATTTATTTTTTCGGAGTAAAATCAAAAAATGTGTTATTATTGCAAATTTTTTTTGAGAACTATTATGGACAACTAAATACGATTGGTGACAGTGCATACATTTCTCTTTCAAACAGTCTTTAGTTTGCTAAAATCGGATAAGTCGTTTAAAAGTTACAGCGATTTATCTGATTACACTTTCAACACCTCTTATTAAAGTTGGTACGCCAATGAGCATAAGACCAAAATGATGCATTATTGTCCAAGCTTTTTAAGGCCTTTTTACATTGGGTGCAATTGCAAGAAAAATGGCCTGGAAGCATGCGCTTCGACGACGTTTTAATCAGCTGATGCACGTTTGCCCATTTAAAACTTGCATCAGCTGTTTAAAACATCGACAAAGCGCATGCTTTCAGGCAATTTTTTCTTGCAATTGCACCCAATGTAAAAAGGCCTTTAATGGTGTTATCAAAGATATACCTTAATGTGGAATTTTCGGAGATATGTAAAGTATGCTGTACGATTACTAGTTTCTGAGATATGGCTGGCGGTCATTCTTAGTTGACCACCCGGTACAAGAGGACCTCGAAAATGGTAAGAGATACAAAAATGGTTAAATTAAGGAAAAGTTGCGTATTTTGAGGCTTAATAATTTGGTAAAAGATAATTGTAAATACTCCGAATGCCTTCATAGATATACGAAAAAAAATTTTTTTGGTTTTAATTTTTAGAGCCTTAATTTTTGACCTGACAAAAAAAAGTTTCTTATATAATATCGAATTGAAAGTTGGCAATATTATGTTTTTATGAGCAAGAAATAAGAATTTGTAGAAATTTTTAAGTTTCAAACTAGAGGGCGCGAGTTGCATATACTGGGCTTCATAAATCTATGATTTTTTTCTTACATGTGATATTAGGTGTTTTTCAATTAAAGTTTCTTAAAAAGGGCATTTTCTGAGTCAAAAATGTGTACTTGTGATCTTAATATCTTTAACGGTTTTTGAGATATTTCCCTTTAAACATCCCAAAGCACAAAAAAACATAGTAAATAAATTAAATTTAAAAAAAAAGTGACAATCCGAAAAAACGTATATGACATAATCGGCTTAGTTTAATATCTAGTATCTCCAGTTACTCTACAGCCCATAAATTACGGGATATCCTGCAAAGGTTGAAGGCCAGGGCAAAAGAAATGAAGGATGGTCCAGTTTCTTCAGCCAAAATATACCAGACTTTAACAAGGTGCCATAAATTATGACAAGCGACTTGGCCTCAATACGGCTAGATCATAGAAAACGTTTACGTTCATTTAATGTATATTGGTCTATAGTGAAACGTCTTTGAAATTACTAGTCCAATTTTATTTTGCGATCACCAATCCGAAAATGTTTTAGACACACCAAAAGTTGGAGATTAAGAATTACCAATTCATTCTAAAATCAGCGGGCAGGTAAATAATATTAGAGAATATTGTCTTAGGTGTTAAAATTTTATAACACCTGTTTACTACTTTTATGAGAGTCAAGGCGCCAAGATTTTGACGAAAATGGTGTCTTTCTATTATAGTTGTTTAGAAAGGGAAGGACAGATTTTGGGATATAATTCTGTGATGGTGTTTATATAGCATTGAAAATCAAATTATTTTTTGTAACATAATTTCAGGTAATTTTTCACAGAAACAAAGAATACACAATTATAGGTATCGTACAACAATATTAAAAAGTGTAGGTTGGTAACAAATATTCATATTTTTTTTGTCTGTTTAAAGCTTGGAGACAATGACGTTTCTTGAAGGGCAGTAGAGTTTTGGACTTGCATTGTCTTTATTTATTTAGAATCACTACGTTTCAAGTGGTAAGCATCACCAGTCGTCTTCAGGTGAATACTAAATAAGTACGGTAACTACAGCTCTATTTATACTAGGCAGGTGCGGTGACGGATGACTAGTGGGCGGAGTCATGCGTGTTGCTAGGTGATGACGCATAACTGGATGAGTGATGCTTGATGAGTCATGCGTGTAACTCTTGGGTGGTCTTATTCTAAGATTATATTTACTTAACAAGGGTTTCCAGACGTTTCTCATATCTAATGAAGGCTTACTAAAGCAACCTGGATTTTGGTGTATATTCGCAGCTTCCTTAAACTTTCTCTTCCTTCAGTGCGGTTCTATTTGCAGGATTTCCGCTTTTGTCCACATGATATTATGGCCGTGCGTCCAGGCGTGATCAGCTGCACCTGATTTTTCGGTCTCTCCTTTTTGGGTGTTATTCCTATGTTCTTTAATCCTTACTTCTAGTGATCTTAGTATCTCACCAATGTAAGATTGGCCGCATTCGCAGGGGATCTGGTAGACACAATTTTTCTTGTCTTTCTGGCTTGCTGGTTTCGTCTTCGTTAGGTAGCTTCTTAAAGTGTCTCTTGAGTAACGCACTTACCATCATATATTCATGTGTGTTAAGTTCTAAACAAAAATGATGTGAAAAATTGGGTCAAACGAATTACATGTCAGATAATAGTAATGCTATAAATACGTGAAATAATTGTTGCTTGTTATTGGTAAAAAATGTCGTGCAAAAAATTGAAAATTTATAAACATAACAGGTAATAAATTAAAAGCAATTTGTATAATGTTTTTGAAAATTGAAATTGAAAGTTGCAAGCAAGTAACAACAAAGTCGGTACAAAATCGATTAGCCGATAAATTTAATTTTAAGATGAATTATTATACAAAACGGTCTTGTTTATGGAAGCGTAAAGGTGCCATGTACGTTAAATTGAACATGCTTAAGAATTAATCAACAAAATTGCAGTTATTATTTTATTACTTAAATGCGATTTTAATAAACTTTTAATAATATTAATAAAATTTAATATGCTATCCCGGATGGAGTTGGCCAGAAGAAAAAATCTATGTTTTTGATTTTAATTACACAAGAATCAGATTTTAAAAATAATATAAAAACTACTGTAGAAAGGAAGACAACAGACAACAAATTTATTTCATTTATTTATTTATTTATTAACAAAAACATTTTACATAAAACATAGTATGTGCATTCTAAAATTAACACAAATGGAAAAAGGATCAACTCTACTTAGGAAGCAGAATATATACTTTTTTCTACCCACATGGAAATTTGCTGTTTCCTATACACTAAAGTAACTTCCCTTTGAAGACAGCGCCGAAATCAATCATTTCTCTAAGCTTTGTTCTCACGAATCCGGAAATGTCCCATTAGTTGACAACATTGTAAAAATAATTTAATTTCTCTGTGACGTTCTTATAAAGCACTGACCCATCACGGTTTATTGTATTTACTGAGGCTCCGCCTTTTTTTTCAAGTAACAAAATTATATAATTTATATGTATAAGGCACAATATGTTATTAATTTGTTCAATATAACAAAATGAATACGCATCTATAATAGTTTTATCAATAATGAAACATGCTGAATATGTATAGAAAATTAATTTCATGTAACATTATTATTGAGTTAGTTTTACCATAATTTCTAATATGATTCTGTGGCCGAGACGGTAAAGCGTCGAACTTTGAATACAATGCTCCAATGGTGGTGAGTTCGAGCCCAGTAGCCTGCAAACTTTTTTTAACATTTTTAAGCATAAGGTTCGTAAGTTTGGCCGTAGAAAAAATATACTGTTCAACTCGAGTGGATTGTCCATATCGCACTTGGAAATTTGAGCACTCCGCCTACGGCGTCGTGCTCAATTTACTTCTCCGTGAGATATAGACATCATATCTACTCTTGTTGTACAAGCTTCTATTCTACCCTTGTCAAGTTATTTAATTGAAATATAAAAAAAAACTCGTTTCTGCTTTACTCCAATCAAATTAACAAAATAGCGGAAAAACTGGGTAAAAGCTTAAATTTGTAGAGGTGATTTTTGACCTTCAGGAGTGTTAGAAACTGCGTAGTCCCTATTCGGAGAGCGAGCGCTTGCTTTCTCTGTCCTTGGTTAAAAAATGGCGAACACGCAAATATTAAAAAAAGTAAAAGGCCGATTTGAATAAACTTTTTTTTATTATTAAAGCCAGCAAGTTACTTTTCAACATAGATTATAAAGCTTGCCTCCTTCCAAATTATTATTGATTTTGCTAAATATTTTATGGAAATATAAAAATGTACATTTTTGTTTGTAACTTGTGAATTTTAATCTATTTATCGAAAATATAAAAAAACATCTTTAAAAATAAACATTAATACATAAAAATAAAAGAAAACTGGGATTTTATCTTTCTTTAATCCTTACTCCCAATAGTATTATGTCGGGTTGTAAATAGTTATTTACGATATAAGTGTTGTAAAGATTCATATTACAACACGAGATGTTAAAGTTGTCAAACGAGGCGCTAGCCGAGTTTAATAAAACATCGAGTGTAGTAATATGAATTTACAACAAGAATATTGTACAAAATTTTATCTACTTTTATCTATGAATAAAAATATTTGGCAAAAGGCATTTTTAAAAATAAAAATGCACCTGCTATTAAGTTTACTAATTAAGTTTTTTATGTTACCTTTCGCATAGTTACTGTTTCGCATGGTTACTGTCGAAACTTTGTCAAACAAATTCAAAAATATAAAAAGCGTTTTTCAAAATGAGCGATTTTAATGGAAGTTTACCCTCTAATATAGAAGCAGCGGCAAACGAAGCGATCTCAAGTTTAGTTCTGACAAAATCTAAGGCGCGGTATGAGTGGGAGTATCAGAAGTTTGAAGATTGATGCAAAGCTAACAAAATAGAGGAGGTGTCTGAGAAAATCCTTTTAGGTTATTTTTCCGTAAAGCAACACTCCCAGAAACCATCTACACTATGGACTCACTACTCAATGTTGAGAACTATGATTTCAGTCAAGAAAAATCTAGATATAATTGTTAATAATAAATCATTCTTCTAAAAAGTGTGGTTTTATTTAACAGCAAAATTTTAATAAAACCGTTTTTTTTTTCATTACAACACTAGTGCTGTAAAGGCATCTATTACAGCACTAGTGCTGTAATAGATGTCCTTACAAAACGATTTACAGAACTGTAAAATTCATATTACTAAATGAAAGTAGATAAAAGATTTTTAACAACAATTGGTTAGTTAATTTGTTTGACTATGACATACATGAATGACATTGGCAGAAATAATTTTCTCACTATCATACTGGCCCTGTTATCTTAATTTTTAATTTACAAATACTGAAACATTATGATTTAAAACAAATAAAGATAATACAAATCCAAACTTCGTCTGTCATTCAAGAAACATTATGGTCTACAACCTTCAAACAAACATTAAAGTAATTGTCGCCCTTTAAAGATAAATGATGAATCCGTCAACCCCAGCAACAACAAAAAAAAATATACAGAATGTTAATAAACTAAGAAAACACAATCTTCCATTGTATAGCCCTTGTAGCTGTCTTTCAGACTTTATAGGCCACCTCAACAACTTGCGTGCTTTTATGTCTTACCAAAAAACCTAAAAGGGTTTTTATAAAATCTGTAGAAAATCTCACGTCCTACATTCAGCACGTCAATAAAACTAAAAGGAAAGCCAAAAAATTCTTTATAAAATGTACAATGCATATGATCGACATAAAAGGAAACCCATTGAATGCTTCACCTTTTATTAAGTGCCCTAACATTAAAACGCTTTCTCTATTATAACGTTATAAAATAATATGGTATACACCGCAAATCAGCCTCAAAATGACAGTATTTAAAGATTTTTATGCCTTTTTAGAAATCCGACTAGCCCGTAGCAGTCAGAACAGCTCTTATATGTTTTTTTAGGAACTGTGGCCTCGGTTTCATTCATGTAACTTCTAGGTTTAATACCCGCGAAATTTCATGTATTTTTGAGTTTTGCTTGAAAAAATATACACACAGGGGGTCCATACTTGAAACCTTCCTAACAAAAAAGTGCACATATTGAAGATTTTAATATAATTTTTTTTTTATGATGATGATAAACAGTGATCGGAAATTTGGACGCGGTAATAAAATCGAATTGCTGACTTCCAAGAGTCGAAGGAGGAAATTCTACAAAATGTTACCACTTTAAAGTAAAAACCCTCCCGCATGCATAAGAAATGAGGGTTACAGCTACACCCTAGATCGTTTTTGGTGTCAACATGAATGTAAAAGTCAAAAAGGAAAACAATACTTGTGGTAAATAATTTTAAGTATAATTTACAAAAAGCTTAAAAAGTAATGGGGATCGTTGAACTTTAGTAAATAAAATATGTAAGTCAGCTCTATTCACTTTGGGTCCAGTAAGTGATTGATAATAGAACCATTACAAAACACATTTCTAACTATTGTCATAAAGCCAACTTTCAATTTTTGCGTCTAAAAGAAAAGCCGTTGAAGATATCTGAAAAATCATCAATTTTGGCGTGATGAGCGATATTTACTTTATTTTTAATCATGAAAAACCGAGCCCGAAAAGCATGGGTTAGAGTCATACATACGTCTTATGTTAAAATTTTGGATTGACACCAATATTCATATTTTTTACAAATATAAAAAAGAGCCAGCTAGAAATATCAAAAAAAAATTTTTAAAAAAACATTTACAAAATGGGTGAATTTGAAACGAACTTTGGGCGTAGCCCAGAAAATTATTCGCCTGCGGCGCTTTTCCACATTTTTCACTACGTACAATATCAAGAATACACGTAGTCCCCACTGTTCCTTTCCCCAGAAAAAAAAATGTCCTACTTACGTCAATTCAGCCCCCCCCCCCCCCCCCCCGAGCATATTTTCTGGCTACGCCACTGCTGGGGGACCTGTCAAAATATTTCTACGAGCACTTCAAAAAAATCTCCCATCAACAATAACCTATCCAGATGTTAGTTACATAAGAAAAACACACAGGAATTTGCAGTAATAAGACGATACAAAAATATTGTAAAAAGAAATTAGCCCAATGCAATTTATTAAATGTATTGCATATCATTGTGTTTTTAAAGAATAACCTGAAATCTTTTAAAAAATGTGTTTTTTGTAAATTTGTTTGTAATTGTAAATAGATATTGAAAATAAGATATTATTTTTTTTATTATTAACATGTTTTTTATTGGTTACCCAATTGGCCTTCGACCGAGGTCCTTCAGCTGATAGGATATTAATAAATGTGTGTATATATAAAAAAATTGTAAAATATCATTTTATATACCGGGTGTCCCATTATGGATGGCCACCGGCCGTATCTCGGAAACAACTAGGCATAGAAACTTAGGGAAAAAATCGTATTTAAAGTGGCTAAGAGAAAATCCTAAAAATAATTTTTAAGTTCCCCATTTTGCCGCAAGACGGCACAATTAAAAATTTAATATTAAAATTCTAAATTTCTCCGAAAATTCCCACATTACGGTATACCTTTGGTAACATCATTAGAAAGCTTAGACAATTCTCCATTATTTTGTTTTAGAGCTCATTGGCATACCGACTTGATAAAAATGGGGAAAGCTATTGAAAGTGTAATCATTTAATTTGCTGTAACTTTTAAACGACTTATCCGATTTTAGTAAACTTAAGCTTGTTTGGAAAAGAAAGGGAAGTACTTTTAATTGTCGTAACCACGTATACGTAAGCTTCTAAAAAATATTGTTAGAGGGCACAATTTGAAATATTAATAGTTTTTTTTTTGATTTTATACCGAAAACTTAAATCATACGGTATAATTAGGACATCATAATCGGAAAGTAGATTAAACTTTCAAGAAAAAACGTGAACACTGCAGTCCGATATCTTTGTTTACTTCGGAGTTATTTATAATAATATAACAGTTGTTTTGATTTTATCCCGAAAACTTAAATCATACGGTATAACTATGACATCATAATCGGAAAGTATATTAAACTTGCAAGAAATACTGTGGAGACCCCAGTTTAATATCTTCTTTCGTTTCAGAGTTATTACCAAAAGAATAACTTTTACCTATTTAATTGAAGAAGTGATGTTTTCATAGTTTCGTTATCAAGCAATCCACGACAAAAAATATTTTTAAACTTTATGATTGTGCAAGTTTAGTACTCATTATTTCATGGCCCAAAAACTACTTTAGAATTAATAATATTATTAGGGAAAAATTTATTATGTAGGTATAATTCTAATATGGTGTTTTAAAAATAGATCTAGATAGCCGTGAAACAAAATCAACCCCTGTCAAAATTAAATCAGTTGGTAACTATTTCAATTTATCTTCATGGAAACCTGCCAATTTTGTTTTGCAGCTATCTAGATTAATTTTTTAAACACCATATTCAAATTATGTCTAAATTAGAAGTATTTGATGATTATATGATTAATAAGTAGTTTTAGGCCATAGCAATAATGAGTGACAAACTTACATAATCATAAAAGTTAAAAATATTTTTTTGTCGTGGAATGCTTGATAAAAACTATGAAAACAATCACATCTCCAATTAAAGTGTTAAAAATTATTCTTTTGCCAATAACTCTGAAACGAAAAGATATTAAACTGCGGTCTGCACATTTTTTGTAGCAAATTTTATCAATTTTTCGATTATGGTATCATAATTATAACGTATGATTTGAGTTTTCGGGATAAAATCAAAAAAATGGAGACCATCACAAGTTACGCTCTCTAGATATTTTATTAGGAACTATCGTATACCAATGGATACGATAATTAAAAGTACTTACCTTTCTCTTCCAAACAAGCTTAAGTTAACTTAAAATCGGATAAGTCGTTTAGAAATTACAGCAAATTTCATGATAACACTTTCAATAGCTTCCCCCACTCTTATCAAGGTCGGTGCGCCAATGAGCCTTTAACCAAAATGATTCAGAATTGTCTAAGCTTTCTAATGATGTTACCCAAGGGATACCTTAATGTAGGAATTTTCGGAGAAATTTAGAATTTCAATATTTAATTTTTAATTGTGCTCTTTTGCGCCAAAATGCGGAACATAAAAATTATTTCCAGGATTTTCTCTTAGCCACTTTAATTACGATTTTTTTCCCTGAGTTTCTATGCCCAGTAGTTTCCGAGATACGGCCGATGGCCATCCATAATGATACACCAAGTGTACACAATAAAATATTAATGAATGTATATGTATAAAATAATATTTTCCAATAGACTATACCTGCGAATTTCTAATCCTTATTAATTCAAGAGGCTTTTTACCTGTACCCGTGAGAAATCATGTGTTTTATTTTGATTTTGTCCTAAATACCGAAGAATAAACAACAACTAAACTTGCCCACAGTGTATATTATTTCAATATACCTATGATGAACTCATTTACATTTCATACCTAACATAATAATTTCTTGGTAAAATTTAAATACATAATAGCTAGCTTTTATAACTGCCTACTATTACAGCATCATTACGACAAACGATACCGTGGCGCCAGAGCAATCTGCAATCACGCCAATTGCACGGAAATCCCTGATATTCGGCTACGAATCTTCTTATTTGCGGTACTTAAAATTACTCCCAGTAAAGACACCTTTTATTAGAAGTACGTGCCTCGGAATAAATTATCAGGTGCGGCTTGCTATTTATATAAGTCTTTCGTACCTAATTACGTTCCCAACTTTACCTTCCGACTCCAAATAAATAGACCGGAAGTATCCAACTTGACCATTGCGAAAGCAATTGAATCTATGCAAATCAAATACCACATATAAGTACTGTGTTGCTATTTCGAGCCATTCAAGATGAAATGAGTGCCGGCAAGTTACTTTTTCTACTGCCATATGGATCTCGTCTTATGTAAATTTGCATGGAATGTGATTTTGAAAAACTTTACCTTTAAATAATGGTATAAGTTAATATCAATGCATCAAAACCGTTTTTAATTTTGTAAAACGAACTTCACAGCTATTATACTTATTGCTTAGCGTTATTATTCTTGCGAAATCAAGCAACCTAAAAAGCATTATTCATCTATCAATTATTTACTTACAATACTTTAAAGACAGTTGCTATAAACATCATCACCATATCCTAGAAAATATTAACTGTCTCTTTCAATTAGACCATGCATATAACGCTGCAAAATTTGACATTCAAACACAAATTTCTCCAATAATTTTAACTACCTCTTTTAAATCTAGTTCTCAAAGGTATCTTACTTTTCTAAGTATTATTCTTCCCTATGTCTAAACTTATTAGTTTTTAATATATGTACGTATAAGCAATTAAAGGTTTCGTTACATTATCCAACAAGCAACAATAATTGATGTTAATTTATTCATAGTTTCATCTAAGTTAGCTATGGATCCCCGCAGATCTGTTAACTATTTTCAAGTATTTTATGACGATATCGCCATATTATGTGTATCCATAGCTACCTTAGATGAAACTATGAATAAATTAACATCAATTATTGTTGCTTGTTGGATAATGTAACTAAACTTTTAATTGCTTTACTTATATCTTAAAAACTAATAAGTTTAGACATAGGAAAGAATAAATAAAAACTATTTTGAAACGTAAAATAATTTTAAAAATTAGATTTAAAAGGGGGAGTATGGGAAAATTTGTGTTAGATTAAAATTTCAAATAGTTGTGACTCATTCATGCGGAAAACCTAAAGAGAAGAAAAAAAAATAGTAAATGAATATAATACTTATTCATTTGTTTTTGTAAAAACAATAAAATTGTATAGCTAAATTGATCATTTCCAACGCGATTTTCTCGGAAACTATCTTAGATAGGTATAGGATATAATACATATTTTATTCTTAGAATTCTTCGTAGAATGCATATTTTTTAAAATATATTTTTTTTTTCTAGGGCCCGTCCGTGCGCCGGATGCACTCACCCTGTTTTGTTGTTACACCCACTCCGTGATCCCAGTGCCTTGCACTAGTTTATGTAGGTCAACTGGGGAGAGGGTTAGAATGTCCTCTGATTCCAGTTTTGGTTGCCTGAGTATATGTTGCCTCTTCCGATCTAGTGACTCGCCATGGCAAACTATGTGCTGTAGAGTTTCTCTGTCTTGTCCGCATAATCTGCAGTCAAGATCGCCATTGTACAGTTGCATTATGTGCACATGGTACTTGACAGCCATGTGTCCTGTCAGAATTCCTGTAATGGTTCTCAGCTGGTTCCTGTTCATTTGAAGCAACTGTTTCGTAAGTCTTGGGTCTGGATCCCCAATGAATCTTTTACTATGGGCTAATCCCTGTCTGTTACTGCAGTGGATTTTGTGATCCATCGCTTTACAGCATCTTATGCCGTGCACCTTGGCACTCCGAGTGCCGGTTCTAAACCAATGAATGTATTTTCGGAGCCTTTTTTCGCAAGTTTATCGGCTTTTTCGTTTCCTGTCATACCTTCGTGACCTGGTACTCACTGCAGTATTACTTTTTAAAATATACAGGGTATTTCATTTAAAATAACAAAGTTGGATGCACCTCTGTTCAACCGGAAGTGACAGTCAGAAATACTGAAACTAGGCGCATAGTGCAACCATATAACCTACCAATATTTCAATATAATGTTTTATTTTATAAGGACATGACAAGCTGGGTAGTAATTTCGTTATCACCCGGTATTTACAGCTGTTTTAATCCGCATTGCTCATTACTACCTAAGTAATGAAGTAAAGTTATTTCATTTAGTGATAAAATCAAGAAATAATTAGTTCATGTCAGAGGTAGATTTTATGACCAACAAAAAATTAGGTCAAGCTTAATGATGGTTTAAATTTTAAAAATACCACACGCAAAATTCTTTAAGACTGATAATGCGAACCTTTGCAACTAGTGCTAATAATTTTAAAATATTAAAATATATTGAGGCACACGTACGTTTTTAAATTCACTTATCTTTCAAGTGAATAGAAAAAGTTGTTTCCAGGAACTAGGTAGTTTCGCAATATTTACGTTAAAATACCTTAGGAGTTGTCACAAAGCTCCAAGTCTGTATAATTACCAAAGCTGAAACATTTGCAAATCATCTTTTCAAATCTAAATTAAAATTGAAAAACAAAAAGTTGTACCCATTGACGTTAATAATATACTGGAAAATCTATTACCAGAAAAAAAGAATTGCTCTGAAGAGAGTGTCATATATTAAATAACAAATTTTTATCGGTAGCGATAGCATAGAGAATAGAGCTCTAGCCTACAGATCGCAAGGTCACAGGTTCAAATCCCATTAGGAGTATTTGACTTCTATTTTAAAAAACATTAAGTAATTTATAGAATTATTTTGAATTGAAATCTTCCTTGTTGGGTGCATTTTTAAATTTATGTTTAATGCATCTTTCCTTGATTAAATTTAAAATTTTTCATTATGGTTAATCTAGAAGTCAATCCAGGATTAGTTCTTCCTATGATATATAAAATATGAAAAAATAAAAAACTTAAACTACAAATAAAGGAAAAGCCTATTAACAAACTATGAAACCAGATATTAAGTGGAACATAATCCTAAGTATGCTAATTTCAACACTAGTGTTGATATTTTTTTTCAACACTAGTGTTGAAATATTTTATTCACAAATCAAAGGCTTTTTTAATAATTCTGTGTGGTCGTAGGAAAAATAGTGTACATTACTCATGTGAATGTGATTATTCTAAAACTCGAAAAATTTCCGCACTCGGCTGACGCCTCGTGCTAAATCTTTCCCCGTTTAATAAGTATCACTTTCATCGCTTGTAATGTAATATACCATTTTAAACTTCAACTTTTTTAGGTAGGCAATTAAATAAAAATATGTAATAATGTCATTCTAAAAATCTTCGTCTCGCAAAACGACGTCTTTTTAGACAAGGCTTACTGAGTGCTATAGCGGCATCAAGAGAGTACACTTTTTATTTAGAAGGGTTTCACCGAGGGTTTCACGTATCGACTCTCCAATATCTGTCGAACCTTATTAAATCAGCCCTCACAAAAAATCTGTAAAACTTTTTAATCAATGAAATGAATCCGCTAGATTTTCTAATGTGGACTTTCACCAATTTCTCTAATAAAAATCGAAAATTAATTGATACAGAGGGTTGGGGTTCATGATTTCCGATGCGTAACGTGCCGGCACGGATGCGGCACACGCCAACCATATGCCATTCTTTTGACACACACTCGCAATTTTACGCACTGTAGAATGCCGAATCATTGTTCTCGACGCTTCCCGATTGTCTGCGTTATACAATTCAAATTATAAGAGGGTTAAACCTGTGGTGAAATGGCCCAATGCATCATTTAATGGCGCGAGGAGTAACGGCTTGCGAAGATGTCATACCTTGACATTTGCTAGAAGTGGGTTAGAATGATAAGGCAATTTGTTTTGCAGATGACGCTACAAAGATTCGTAGGGGAAAGGGGGATAAGATGGCGAATCGGGTAAGATGACGAATTGGAAAATTCCGATTATTGTAATTAGATAGCGCCACTTGGTTGATTGCCGAGTGTAGAAGGTGTGCTTCGTAAGTTGCCTATGTATTAACATCAAAATCTGACTTACTCTATTGACGATATTTCGCCATTTGTGTTTAATGGTGATGTCATTATAATATTAGTGCAAGACGAAATAAGCTTTATAACGTTTGTGTTGAATCTTATTTTCAATCGGTAAGTATTTTCTTCAATTTTATGGTATTGTTTGTTTATCTATAGCCCATTAGGTTTTCGTGAAATAAAATCTCTTTGTTGGTTAATGCAAAACTCGATTCAAAATTTATTGGTCGGCTAAGATGACGAATTCGCTAAGTGGGCAAGATGGCAAATTCGAAATGAAGAAAAAGCAGATCAAAAAAGGCAAACATGTCAGAAAAGTGAGGTTTGACGATCAAGACGATGGGGAATCCTCTGACTCTTCCATATCAGTAAATTACATGGAAGAAGATGACGATAATGTGGAGGAACAAGAAGAAATTTGTTTAATGTGTAACGATTCTGGAAAAAATAAAATTTGGTACGCCTGTTTCCTGTCGTAAATGGGTGCATGCAGCATGCTCAGGACTGACATCCGCAGAAGCGAAGCGCGCGCGACTTTTGTGACAATAATTAATATATCTTTCTACTTACCTACTGTTTTTCTTTTATTCAATAATCCTCGGCATCTTACCCGCATGCTTTCGTCATCTTACCCATACATGAGGGCAAGATGACGAATTTGTCATAAAATTTTGAACTTACGAAAAGAAAATTTACAGTGAATGATAAGAAGCAAACTCTTGGGAACTAAAATTATCCTGAATGCTCTAAAATATGAAACAAAGTTTTAGGGCGAAATATGACGAAGGAAATAAAAATATATGCTTACTGTCGTCATCTTGCCCTCCTTTCCCCTATACCGGGTTAGTAGAAAGTACCGGAACGCTTTAATATTTTCAAAATTGCTAAAGCTGCTCTTACAAACTTTGACATTTACGGGTTGCTGGAAATGCGGAATCGAAAAATAATATCGGCACTGCTGCCAGATTTTTCAGTTTTGTGCTACATGTAGTTGTTGTGTTATCTTAAATGGAATGCCCCTTATATTTTTACTGCAATAAATTGGGCGCTTAGTAAGTTCCCAAATTTCCAAAGTTGTATCTCTACTAGTTGAGATATGACAACACAACATTTCCAAAAAAATTAAATTAAATTTTTTTATTAATTAAAAAGAAATTTTTACACGAGCGTATAAAAAAATACATTTTGAAGGTTTTTTCTGGCTTGTCGATCAATAAAACCGAATTTCATGTATAATGACTCATTTTTTAAATTTAATAAGCCAGGTGGTCATGTAGATGTCGGCAACCTTTGATAAATGAATTTTCAATGGTCTCTTCTATACAGATTTCTCTTCGTCCGCCCTTTCTGATAGACATGCAAAACCAGCGACTGCTGTGTAACTAAACACGCTGAAACCAGCTGGTTTATCCGCGAATGTATCGCGGCAATTGGCTAAGCATCGACGTATAGAAAGATGCGACGTCTAAAACGTTCAGTTTGCCAACTCAGCCTCTCTACAACCATTATTTCAAAAAAAAATTAAGCAAGATATTGTTGTTTTCACCAATGGTGGTATCCAGTGCCGGCGCCAGGATTTTTGGAATGGGCGGGCACATGCGGGCCCATTTTTTGAGTGGGCACTATCCAAATTAAACACACAAAAAAGGTCGCCGCCTCCCCCACGCTCTATAACGCCATAAGCAGGGGCAAACAAAACTTCTCTCTTGTCCAAAGTAAACAATACATTAATGAACATGGCCAGCATTCGGGAGAAGAGAACACTTTTTTTTTAAATATATATAGATATACATAATTTTGCATGGTGCTGGTAACTTTGGAAAAGAATTTATAAATATTGTTCGGAAATAATGAGTCATATCGTGGCCATTTTTTCGAGCTAATGTTTTTAGACACTGCCTCAAAAATTATAATGAGCCATGATATGGCAAAACGCTACTAAGGATGAGTCTAATAAAATGAAAACAAATGCTTCCTCTAAAAAGAAAGATTACGCTTTTTAAGAAATATTAAATTTGAAAATATTTTGTAGCGATAATGTCTTTCCCGGCTTATTTTCTTATTTTTATTTTTTGTTCAATTTCTCTTTGACTGAATCGAAATCAGGATTTACGATTGAAGTAAATTATTTAATTGACCTGATCAGCAACTTAAATCATTCCTTTCTCCGTGTGTAAAGATTTAAAAAGAGTATTTCTTGTGCGTGCACAGAAAATTTCTTTATTTTTTGGAATAATAAGTATTTGTATACCAAATTACAGACTAAGATGTATAATTTTAGGCAGCTTACAAATCTTTGTATATATTTACCGTAAAAGAATCCTTTTTAGTAAAAAAATATCGACCTCTTTTTTAAACTCATAATAATAAATTTTTAAAGGAAACCAAATAAAGAAGAAAGCGTGCAAATATGGGCAAAATACATATAAACACTATAAATTCTGAAATCTGATATAAATCGATATTTAACTACCTATTATTAAATCGATTTCTAAATGACTTCTGTATAGCAAAATCGTTTATGTTTTGTGGAACACCGTGTAATTGATATTTTAAAAAAATTTCAACTTTTTAATATTCAATGCAAGTATTTGACTACCCATAATTGAGATCAAGTAAAAACTTGTAATTTAAAAAAAGATAGGTAGCCGAGATGGAGGCTGCGATTACCACACCGGGTTTCCATTTAATAATATATTCACGACTAAATGAGTATTATTATTGTTGAACATAAAACGGTTTTTATATTTTAGTTTATTCTTTGTCTTGAACATTTAGGTAAGTATATAAAAATATTTTTCTACTTCCACATGGACATTTGGTGTTTCCTTTAAACTAAAGTGATTGGAAAAGTGAGCTATTCCGGTTAACTAAACGAATACGATTTCATATCCATCCTAGTTAGGACATGAAACTGACCAATCACAGTGGTTAATTACAAAGAAACCAAATTTACATGTAAATTTTACGATTCGTTTTCTGCAAATCTGTCAGATTAAATTTGTGCTTTTTTAATTCAAATCAAAACATTTATCGCAGAGTCTATGTATAAACAAGGTTTTTCTAAAGAGTGACCAAACTAAGTATTTCTGCACAGATGCACTCATTTATCAATAATTACTACAAGATTTAAATGCATAAAATATACTATACCCCTACAAAATGAACGTTTTTTAAAAACCTTGGTTAGTTTTTGCCATGCAAATATTTGTCCACCGCGATGTTTTCTGATATATTTTGAACGGGGATCCAACCCCAATGGACCTTAAAACTTTTATTATACTCAATATATAAAATAACTGGTAAATCTTCTTTAAATCGTGCACTAGTGTGGAAAAATCAGTTTTCCGCACTGATATCCGTGCGGAAAATTGGGTTTTTCACACGTCTGTATAAAAAAATGTTTTGGTAATTTCCTGGTTATTTTCATAGTTCTTTCTCGGAATATTAAAAACCCTTTAAATATCAAGAATTGATTAACTCGTCCATTACTTGTGACAATACATACAGGGTCTCTCTTATGTATGAAAACGGTCGGATATTTTTAAAGATAGCTCGCGAAAAAAGTTAAATAGAAAAAAGTAATGCATCTATCTTTTGCATTAAGGTTCACAGAGACACCAAAGGTAATGGGTTTCCTGTGCCCCAGGGAACCCATTACCTTTGGCGGTCCTGTGTACTTTGTTTGTTGCAACAACATCCCGGTAAAATCATTTATCGTTAGACCTATTTAATTTCGAATTAATATTAAAGTGTCATATGGCATATCGCAATAATGCCACCACTAAAACACAACTGGGAGACTATAAGATCTAAATAGGTCGATGGTCTAAATTTAATTAAAAACCCTTTAGTAAATACGGGTGGTAGTGTCCTACAAAAATAGGTGTAAAATTCTAAATGTAATTCAAAAATGCTGCAGGACACCCTTTTAAAAAATTTAATTTGTGACACCTTACTTTCTGAACGCGCCCTGTATAATTCAGTATATTTTTAAAATGTGCAGAATATTCAACCATAACACAAAGGTTTATTATTAACACACCTTATCTTTAAGGCATAATATTACTGGGGCCAATCTGTGACTCACCCAGTACAACGCCGCGCCGATAAAGTAAGAAGACCATAAATTGTTAAAAATCTTAAATGATATCTCGTTTTTGAGATTATTGGAACTAAAAAAAAACTACTAGACGACGCGACGTCTTGCAAAACAAATACTTTTTGGACCACATCGGCAGTAGCAACCGCCATTACCTGATTTTATTTGATTACTTAATGTATGCCATAATGGCTATATTATAATAATGGATAATAATAAACTGCTGGCAATTTGCTTTCGAGCAAGAAAAATTTCGCTTTAAAAGTTAATATTTTCTGAACCAGATATGATATCGACCTTAAGTTTATAATGGTTGATCGATTTATCCCTTAAAAACAATTTCCAAGGTTGGATTCCCTTAAAATGTCAGAAAATTGTATATACAGGGTTTTAAAGAAGACGATGATTTTTGTTCAAACTTCAATAGCATGTAACTTTCACAAAAATATTTTTAAATTTTATCACTCAATCAATTGAATCACTGTCAAATTTTTGGATATCTGCTATATTTTAAGAGATACCGATTTGTTTTTAAAACTTGCTTTTTTTCAACTTTTTGGTAGTTATATGTAGATTTCACTATATGTTGTATCGTGCAAACTTTGCAAGTGATTATTATATTTTATGATAAGCTTGTTTATGTTCAGTACCAACAATAATTGTACCGAAATGTTGTGATGTGTAGTGGCGTATCTATAATCACTTATATGTCTATGGTTTATGAGTACCTCACAATTTTTCACGATTGTTTTGTATTGGAAAGTACTCGCCCCTAGATAAGGCAATTTTTTTTTATTTTTTAGTTTTTCACATCGCACTACAGGTATATTAAAAAGTGTGTCTATGAAATTTTAAAAAAGATCAAGTTTTAATTTAATTAAAAAAAAAATTTTATTTATTAATTTAATTTTTGAAAAAATGTATTTATTAATTTCTAACTTTTTAACACAACACTAGGTATTTACAAAATTAAACTTTCAGAGAACCACTGCTTTAAATCTTGAACAAAACGCCATGAATTTTAAGTCTACCAGTGGCGGCTCGCGGTCTTAAAAAATGGTGAAGGGCTAGGTATAGTGCGGGTACCTAAACAAACATTGACTAAAAACCCGTGTAACAAAACGTCTCTCTTATCCTCATAATTATGTCCAAAGACTGAATGGAGTTTCCAACAAATTATAAACTATGTCATTAATTGGGTTCATTTTTAAAACACACAATTAAGTAGGTACGTACACTACCTACTGAATTAACTGAAAAATAGAAATAAAACTTTTTAATCACACAGTAAATCACGTAAAAACGATATCCATAAGTTTTGCGAAGCCTCAAAATAAATACCTTAAGGTTAAGCGAACCAATGGTAAATATGACTGATCTATTTTTAAATTGCCCTTCATCATAATGCAAATTGTTACATGCTGTTTGCGTGACTGACGTCACGTAACCATAGCATCGGTGAATATCAAAGCCATGTTGGGCCTTGGGTCTTCACTTGCTTTGAGCTAACGGACACTGGTCGGCTGGGGCGCGCTAAAATGCACGAGTGTTTATAATTATTGTCCATCGAAGTTAATCGTGGCCCTATTATGGTATATACATTCGAATTAAATTAATATTAATAATTCGAACATAATTAATTTTGAAGGGTTAAAATGGTAGCTGTATTGGTATATTAATAATTATTATTGTCGAAAAACTTTAATCCTGTTTTTATTTTTTTTTGGTGAAGAGCCCCTTCATCTACTTCACCTGACGAGCCGCCACTGAAATCTACGACTGCTTTTTAGGTTAACTATGTTTGTTTAGGAATAAGACTTTGAGTTTCCTTAATAAAATTTCTGGTAATATCATGAAGAGCAATTTTTTTGGTCCTGGGATAATGTTTTTCTTTCCCGGGATCGAAAAAGTATGGTAAAAATGGTAGCTATCCCGGGATCCTGAGATTGCAGTCCCTAGTGTCGACCATCCTGTTTGATCGTCTTGTTAAGGTTACAAATTTGGAATTTTGCAGCCGGTTCAGCTAATTTCTACAGGTATAATATCAGTTATTCTTCAAGTCATAACAACTTTGAAAAAATTACAATTATTTCCGCTTTGTTCATTTTTCGGAGCATTGTAATCCACCGGCTGCCAAGCGATTTATTATTAAATCAAATTACCTTGCATTTTCGCAATAATAATTATTTTTTGATCAGCCTTGTCGATATGATAGCCCTCATGAGACCTGCATAAAATAGAATTAATCTTCTTTTTTTTCAAAATCTTTAACAACTTTTTTAGTTTATCAATTTTGTTACTGGCCACAGTTTGTAGAATTCTATATCGTTGTTTAAATAGAACATAAAATAAATTCGGGATAAGAGAAAAAAAGACCAAAGTGCATCTATATGGTGTGTCCAAAAAGTATGCAACATATGAGAACATTTTCTTTTACTTACTAATTTTTCAGAAAACTTTATTCTTAATAAAAGTTAGTTTTAGAGGGACATCCAACCTAGACTGAACAGCGGCTTACTTTTTAAGTTTCTCTGTTTTTTTTATTAAAACCAATATAGCCAACTTGTTTATGCTTGACCGTAGAATCTAAAATTGCCATTTAAACCGCGACTTTGCTTAAAACAAAGGAACTGTGGAGTAAAGTGGTGGGTTTTTTCAATGAAGCACCCTGTGAATTTTATATTTTAATGAAAGGTCTTTCTTTCCTGATTCCAAAAATATATGGTTTGTCTAAACTGCTGGACAATTGCTTTCGAGCAAGAAAGATTTCGCCTAAATTTAACAGTTAATATTTTCTGAACCAGATATGATATCGACCTATGGTTTTGAGTGGTTGATAGATTCATCCCTTGGGAAACAATTGTCTATGTTGGATTTTCTTTAACTGTCGGAAAATTTTATATACAGGGTGTTAAAGAAGACGATGATTTTTGCTCTAATTTTAGTGACGTGTAACTTTCACAATAATATTTTTAAATTTTATCGCTCTACGTCAATTGAATTACTGGTTCATAGCAAAGAGAGTAATTTGTCAATTTTTTAATATCTGCTATATTTTAAGAAATACTAATTTGTTTGGAAAACCTTGCTTTATTTTAACTTATTGGTAGCTAGATCTTACTGTGCGTTGTATCGTGCAAACTTTGCGAGTGATTATTGTACCTAAGCTTGATTATGTTCAGTAACAATAGTTGTCCCTAAATGTTATGATGTACAGTGGCGTACTTATAAACACCTATATGTCTATGGTTTATGAGTATCTCACAATTTTTTACGATTGTTTCATATTGAAAAGTATTCGCCCCTAGATTAGGTTTATTTTTTCTTATTTTTTAGTTTTTCATATCGCACGACAGGTATATTATACGGTGTGTTTACAAAATTTTACCAAAGATACATTTTTTAATTTCAATTTTGGAAAAAATGTATTTATGAATTTCTAACTTTCTAACATTATACTCATAAACCATAGATATATAGGTGTTTATAAGTACGCCACTGTACATCATAACATTTAGGTACAACTATTGTTACTAAACATAATCAAGTTTTTCATAAGGTATAAGAATCACTCGCAAAGTTTACACGATACAAAGCACAGTGAGATCTAGCTAGAAATAAGTTGATATAAAGCAAGGTTTTTCAAAAAAATCGGTATTTCTTAAAATATAGCAGATATTAAAAATTTGACAAATTACTTTCTCTGCTATGAACCAGTGATTCAATTGACGTAGAGTGATAAAATTTAAAAATATTATTGTGAAAGTTACGCGCCATTAAAATTGGAGCAAAAATCATCGTCTTCTTTAACACCCTGTATATAAATTTTTTTGACATTTAAAGAAAAACCAATATTGACAATTGTTTCCCAAGGGATGAATCTATCAATCATTCAAAACCGTAGGTCGATATCATATCTCATCATTTTAGTAAATTTGTACTTTTGTAAACATAGATCAAAAATTTGAAGAAGTAGTCCATACTTAAAGTGGAGTGGAAATTCAGAAGGAAAGAAATAAGAACACAAAGTCTTCCTCCACTATTAAATTAAATTAAAGAATCTCGTATGTTCAGAGAAACTTTTTATCTCTACATGTTTCGAATGCAGAAACTAATAGATATCACCTTAACGGAGCATCAAAATAGTAAGTTCAGTAAATAGAACTGTGAGAAAACTAATACGCACGTGGTATTGTAACAATAAAAATATATGGGATTCAGGCTCATGGCACTGTAAAAGTTTATATGCAGAATAAAAAATATAACATCTCTGTCTGAGAAGAATGGTTGGAAAAATGTGGAAAAGTAAAAGTTAATAATTATTCCAGAAATTGAAATTGAAGGCTGGTCATAACAGAAAACTGAAGTGTGAGGAAGATGAAGTTATTAAATTATGTTAAAACTGGAGGGTTAATGTTTAAAGTGGCAGTTCTGACAAGGTTCGTCAGATGAATAATAACTGTCAATCGACATGTGGTATTCATCTGACGAACCTTGTCAGAACTGCCACTTTAAACATTAACCCTCCAGTTTTAACATAATTTAATAACTTCATCTTCCTCACACTTCAGTTTTCTGTTATGACCAGCCTTCAATTTCAATTTCTGGATTAATTATTAACTTTTTCATTTCCACATTTTTTCAACCATTCTTCTCAGACAGAGATGTTATATTTTTTATTCTGCATATAAACTTTTACAGTGCCATGAGCCTGAATCCCATATTTTTATTGTTACAATACCACGTGTGTATTAATTTTCTCACAGTTTTATTTACTGAACTTACAATTTTGATGCTCCGTTAAGGTGATATCTATTAGTTTCTTCTTTTTTCATTTATTCTCCTGAAGATGAATGCTTCTGCATTCGAAACATGTAGAGATAAAAAGTTTCTCTGAACATACGAGATTCTTTAATTTAATATAATAGTGGAGGAAGACTTTGTGTTCTTATTTCTTTCCTTCTATAGATCAAAAATAGTACTTTTGACAACATAGATCAAATATTTTGCTTTCACAGATTTTCCCAGTACCTCGCAACTATTTCCATAAAATTGTATTTTGATTGGACGTGTATGCTTTAGGCAGCTGGGATTTTTAATTTCAAAATAAAAATGAACTACGTTAGACATATGTTATGATATCACTATGCAGAGTTCGTTGCCTCGACCAACAATCTTTTCCTATGTCTTTGACACAAAAGTCCGTTTAATGTAAAGAAGCGGGCCCCGGTGGCCGTTAGGGCGGTTGAAGACGCGCCGCGATGAGGGTGGCACCTGTGCAGCAGCGGCTGGGCAGGTGGCCAGTGCTGCCTCTGCCATTTTTCTTAATGTACCAAAAACTAATAAGAGAATGTATCACAATGTTGGTATGAATAACCAATATATTCCAAATCACGTAAGTTTTTAGTCCATTGACGTTTCTCTTGTCCTACACATTTACCAACTAGTGATTTGAAAGCCACTTAATTTAGAGAAGAGTTCGCACACACCGAAATTTGCTGAACTAATGAGATATGGATATATAACTAACTGTAGATTTTCATGTAGACGACGAAGATAGATATTGAACATTTCATTATTTTCTCCAGAAATCAGTTCACATATGTCAGCAGTCAGCAGTCATCGTGAAATATTTGCGGCACTTCATATCGAATGAAGTTTAATATGTGCATATTTCTATATGCCTATATGGCACAATATGTTGTTAATTTGTTCAATATGACAAAGTATATACGCATCAAAAATAATGTTATCAATAATGCAACCTGCTGAATGTGCATAGAAAATTAATTTCATGTAGCATTATTATTGAGTTGGTTTTACCATAATTTGTAATATTATCATTTGGTGGAAAAAAAATTGCATTTTTCCTGGCTTTTTTTTTAAATTACAGCAAAGTTTTACTTTATTATTATTTTTTTATATTAATTCTCTTACGTTTATGTGGTTGTGTATTTGTACCGGGTGTCCCACTAAGAATGGCTCTCGGGCCTATTTCAGAAAGTGTTAGTGGTATGGCCTGCGGAAATTTTTTTTTATAGGAAGTTATCAGAAGAAATTGCTGGAAATTATTTTCAAGTTTCTCAGTCGAACGCTGTGGGCGCAACCGTAACGGTAAATCAGAAAAACTCAGTATTTTCAAAAGTTGCCTTGTTAAGGTGTATTGAAAGTACTATTTTCGTATACTTTAAGACTTACTGAACAAAATTCACTCATGAAACGTCTTTGTCAGTTTCAAAATAAAGTGGTGGGAGAATTAACAAATGCTTATAACTCCGGGTTGGCTCAAAAGAATTCAGTAAACTTAGTTTGTTAAAAAGAGTTTCCCTTACTCTATATTCCACTATATAAACTATAACAATATGATTTTTAAGGCGCTAGAGGGAGGTATCTTACAACTTAACAACATTGCGCGTTTATTCAAACGTTTTAATTGCAATAGTATATTTCATTTTACCACATTACAGAGATGAATAAAAGCCTAAAGAACCGGCGAAAACTACAACTTGATATCTTTTTCCAAACCGGAGATATTAACAAAAATATACACGGAAAAATATGATTATATTGAAGTTTCAACGTATAGGTTTTTTCAAAAGTCAAATACCTAGGCCTTGGAAAAACAAATTATGATTTAAAATTAGGGCTTTCAAATTATTATTATGTCTAAGTTTTCATCGGGTCCACAGTGTTGTGCCGTTGTATTAATTTTTGAAAATTCATTTTTTACTTGAAGAAGCGGTTGATATCATCGCGGTGTATTTTGAATGTTTCAGCATTGCAAGTATTGGGGCAAGGGTTTATGCAATGCGATACCCCAAAGGCGCTGATACGAGAGTAGAATGTTTAATCGTTTAGGCCACACATAAACGACTTAAGTTAAGCCGCGTTGACACGGTTCAAGTGACTTGAACAACTCACTTGAATTCAACTCAATTGAACGCTTGCTAAAGTTTACACGTTTCATTTGACATGAAGGCATTTCAGTAAAAAAAATGGCGCCGAGAAAGATTCACCTCCTTATTTTACAAGCAGTTCTAGGTAATGCTAATGAAATAAAAAAAGGTATTGTGTTTTGGTGTAGAGAATGGATTAAACGGAGCAGTGAATTAGGGGCAACGGCAAGATTAATACAAGAACTGAAAGATGAAGAACCAGCAGATTATAAAAATTTTATTAGAATGACTGAGGAGCAGTTTAACTTTCTGCTGGAAAGAGTAAAGCCAAAACTTTCACCCATTGCTTCAATAATTTTGATAATCGCACTTGCCCGCAAATCTCTATTCCTATATTCGATACTTTTTGTGTTCCACAAACAAGCATATTTTTGATATTCTACAATAAATTTTAACGACTTCTCCTCGCTCCATCTAGTGCCGGCCATTTTGAATTTGTCGACTTGAACGAAAAAGTTGAAGCCTGTTCAACTGGCGATTCTTTCAAGTGAAATGAATCAAGTCAGTTGAATTGGGGGTTTACACGTTCAAAAAGCGGTCAAGTCAGTTGAATTCAAGTGAGTTGTTCAAGTCACTTGAACCGTGTCAACGCGGCTTAAGGGTTAAGGTATACTACGGGCGATTCGGCATTCCTAATGAAAAAAAAGGTTTATGCAAATGATGCAAATAAAATCCGCATATTTTGTAATAAGTTAAAATAAGTAAGAGCTAACTTTTGAGATCGCGTATATCTGTTTCGCTCTTAGTTTCCAATTCATTTATGTAATCATCTAATTTCACATCCGATCCATATTGAGGAATTTTTCCATGACACACTTTGGAATAAGTATATGAATTTTTTGATGAATTTTTATTTGTTTTGAAAAATATATTAATTAGGTGGGTTAAATTTATAGGTGGGTCATTGACCAAAAGACCTTATGGACAAGCCGCGCCTGAGCAAGAGCAAAATGTAGTGGAAAAAAAAACGGTTTCGTTAAAATGGGGCGTTTCTAAGGTAAGGATTATCTAGGAAAATAAATATGTTTAAAAAAATTTAAAAGGTGAAGGTAAGCGGAGAAAAAATAATGTTTTTGCCAAAAATGGTAAGTCATAATCATAAATTAAAGAGATGGGGATAAGAGGGGATGAAATACATATTTACCAAATATGTTTGCAGTGGCGTATTTAAGGGGGGGGGGTGCAGCGCCCCCCCTCCCCCCTAGCCTAGTAGCTCGGGGTCTAAAAGTCTAATTGCAACCTAATTTTTCGTCTCACGCTTGGACTCTTAATTAAAATGTTTATATAATGTATTCTTGGCTTAGATTACAAAGGTATTGTAGAAAATGTTTGGTGTTTAAACGTTTCCTTCTAAAAGTCCTGTTTTATATAGAGATTAAGGTTTTAAACGCATATCGTTTTAGTTATTGATTTATGATGCAATTTTATAGGAGAACGAGTAAAAAGAGTAATATTTTATAGTATTTCTATTATATACTTTGTTCCGTTTTCCCTTTTTTTGAGCTATTTTAAATCAACAAAAATATAACCCAATGCAATAAAATATTTTTACAGCAATATTTTAAAAGAGAAAATTAAAGTAAAAATTTTAATTAAAACATTTTTTATTAAACAAGTGTGATGATTTATAATAAAAAAAATAGTACGGAAAGAAACGAGAATGAATATACAAAACAGTACTTAAGAGGGCGTGTAATTTAAAACATAAGAATTTGCACCAAAAACTGCTCCTAGATCTACGCTCCTAAAATACATGATTTCTGAAAAAATCATCATTTTTGGCTGGGAGAGCGATATTTACTTTTTAATTATGAAAAGCCGAGCCCGAAAAACTCGTGTTAGAGTCTTCTGTTAAAATTTTGGATTGACACCAGTATTCATATTTTTCACCAATATAAAAAAATGTTTTTTTTTAATAAAGAGCCAGCTAGGAAAATCAAAAAAAAAAATATTTACAAAAACAAATTTTAATAAAATTTGTTAGTAGTTTGGTGAATTTTAAACGAACGTTGGGCTTAGCTCCGAAAACTTTTCGCCTGCGGCACTTTTCCGCCTTCTTTACTAGGTACAATATCATGAAATACATGTAGTCCCGATTGTCCCTTTCTCCAGAAAAAAATGTCCTACTTACGCACGCCCCCCCCCCCCCCCCCCCCCCGGAATATATTTTCTGGCTACGCCACTGGTTGAGTGGAATGTTTTTACAAAAACGCGGACGGTATAAGTAAATAAAATTTAAACAAAATTATTTTCTCTATTCTTCCAATCAAGTTTCTTGCAATTTTTTTATTTGTTGTTGTTTAAAACTTATTTAACTGGAACTACAAACTAATTATCCCATTTTATTTTTTTCTAAACCAAGCTACTTCAGATTATTATTTAAAAAGTACCAGTAGAAAAAATGTACCTAATATGGTACAACTACACACGATAGCAGGCACTGCAGGTGTCCAGTAAGCAGCACCTGCGGTCGTAGCATTGCGCGCCATCAAGCTACTTGCACTTTCACGCGTTTCATCTCTTCCGAGATGAGCCGCTGTAAATTAATTAGCACCACGACAAAAACCTAAAACTTATAATTTGTGTACATGTGTTATATTTTGTCACTGCTTTCAAAAACGTAATTAACCAGTTAAAAATAATTAACCAGAAGTTTCTTGTATTATACAACTTGGAAGTAGTTCTTTTATGTGGCGGAGAGCACCGCTTTACGTGCTTTAAAACATTCCGGTTAACATGAAAATATAATAATAGTAGTATGATGTACAAAATCACAAAACAACAACCCTCTAGCAATAATTATTTTAGATAGTTTTTAAAGGAATAAATTGATCCAGCAGACATTATAACATAATACTTGTGTCAAATATTCAACAGTAATATACCGATAGAGGAGGCGTCTTATCGTTAATACCGCTTTTCATAACAAGAAATCGATTTTCTGATAAATTTTACAAAATGTAATGTTTACTTAAAATATGATTGATCCCGAGAGCTTTAGCTCAAGGGTCTTATCTTCGATCATAAGTAAAAACTACATTTAGAAAATCGAGTTTTGAGTGAAAAACAAGGGTATTTATATATATATAGCTTTGCTGATGACAGCACACTTATCTCATCTTTTACCTTGACTCCCCAAACATCGCTGCCTACGCACATCTTCGTAGGCAGCATGAAGTATTGCGCCTCAACAATGACCTGGAAGAAATTTTGGCTTGGGGTGACAGTAACCAAGTCGAATTTAATGCTAAGAAAACCCAGACAGCAGTCTTCTTCAAAAAGGTTAACATTGCAGAACCGGATATAGTCATGGCAGGACACGCAATTGCCCTGGCACCGTCTATTAATTTGCTGGGGGTCAATCTGGGAGGTAATATGTCTTGGCATGATCACGTTGCCGCAATTGCCAAGGCAGCTGCACAGAAACTTGGTGTACTTTTCCGCACCAAAAGGTTGTACACACCTCATCCACTTTTGACACTCTACAAAGCCCAGATTCGACCATCATTAGAATATTGCTCTCATGTCTGGAGCTCTGCACCCAAGCACACCCTTTGGCTACTGGATTCCATTCAAAGGAGAGCCGTTCGTCTGATCGGCGACCCCGAGCTGACCAAGACCCTCGATAGCCTGGAGCATCGTAGACAGGTTGGTGATTTGGCTCTCTTTTACAGATATTTCCATGGCAGGTGTTCGACTAACATTGCCCACTTGATTCCACCTAGAGCAATGCAAAACAGAAATACACGGCGAACCACTGCCGCTTATCCATATGTTGTTCAGCTTAGTACTCCTCGAACTTCATTGTTCAAGAATTCTTTCATCTGGAGAACGTCATCTTTGTGGAATGATCTTCCTGAGGTCGTGTTTCCCAATGAATACAATCTTCAACGTTTCAAGACCAACGTTAATCGCTTTCTTCGCACACGCACCGCTCCCAGAGCGCCTTAAAGGATTTTTCCTACAGTGCAAGTGTTTTATCATAAAAAAAAAAGAAGCCGCCTCTTAGGTGTATTTTATTGGATAATTTACTGAACACGAAATAAAGGCCGTTTGTGATAAAGGCAAATATACATACAGATCATATTAATTTACTTTTAAGTTTATAAACGCGCCACAACTAACAATTAATTAATCCAAGACTAAATAAGACGAGTGGAACGTCAAAAATCAAATTCGCTTGTTGTCATCACGGTTGCCATGAAAACGCCAAGATTTCTTAAGCTCACGTCAAAGCAAAGCACACTGGGTTTATTATTGCGTATAAATTTTGTTATAAAATATTTCTTTGAGAATGCCAAAATTAAGTTAAGTTTATGCCTTACAATCACCGTAAATACTGTCCGGCCCTGAGGGGGGCGCGGGGGGCGCGCGCCCCCCGCTAGGGAAGATTGATTATATTATCTAAATATTCTAAATAATAAAACGACATAACTTTATTTCGGGTCTGTGCAAAACATGGTAAACAAAATATTCCACTAAGGGGTCATCGCGATGATGGACCGCTATTTGCAGAAGATGGAGAATAATTTGGTGGACAACAATGATGGTTGTTTTCGAGCTCTTCTTCGATTTCGGATTGACGCTGGCGATGTTCAGCTGAAGGAGCATTTGAAAAGTACTGGTGCACGTGCGACCTATATTAGCAAAAACACCGCAAACGACGTAATAGAATGCTGTGGGCAAGAAATGTTGTCGAAAATAATTTTTTAAATTCAAGCGTCTGAGTTTTACTCTATTATTTTTGATGAAACAACAGACGTTTCAAACCATTCCCAGTTAAGTTTGTCAGCGAGATTTGTATATAATAATCGAGCAGAAGAACATTTTTTAGGATTCATTGATCTTCATAAATTAAATTACGGAGAAGCCAAATCAGGCGATGCCGAAGCCGATTCTGTAATTGAGCCCAAAATTACTGGAACAATCTTGGGACAATCGGTAGTTAAGCAGATGAAATCACTGGGATTAGATTTAAGTAAGTGTGCAGGTGTCGCCTGTGATAACTGTTCGGTTAACATGTCGGAGGTAAAAGGCGCAGCGCAAGAAATACAAAAACACGCAAAACTTGCCAAAATTTCCCCTTGCTTTAATCATAGTTTAAACTTGGTAATATCTCAGTCACTTAAGATTCAATCAGTAAAAAATGCCACTGGTACCATACAGGAGATTGTTACTTTCTTTCATCTTTCGGCAAAAAGAAATCTTGTACTTTGCAAATATTTAAAATGTAAACTAAAAAGCCCATGCCAAACACGTTGGATAGAGAGACATGACTCTATATTGCAATTCACCACCGACTTGCCTCTTATTGCCGACGCATTACAAGAAATTTCGCAATGGGATGACAATATTTTATCTACCAAAGCTCATATTTTAGTCAAAGCAATATGTCGCAAGAGTTTATACTCACAATATATTGTTTGTTTGATGTTTTTAGTATCACATTGCCCTTAAGCAAATATTTGCAAGGTTACAGTATTGATTTAAATTCAGCCACAAAAAATGTTAAAGGCCTACTTCAAGTTTTGGAACAAAAAAGAACAAATGCTAGTAATTTCTTTACATCAATAATTTTAAAGTAAGCTCAAAACACACTAACTAAACTCGAAGTAGATCTTAAAATTTCCCGTCTTTGTGGCAGACAAACGAACAGGGATACTTTTTCCGATTATAAAAGTCTGTCACCTGCTGAATATTCAAATAGGGTGATATATTCAAATTTTGGACAAACTAATAGTCGATTTAAAAGCTCGTTTCAATGAAAAAACTATTGAAAATTTTAGTTTAAATACTTTAATTCCCAAGACTCTGAAAATGACAAATGACGACAGTCTTATTAATTCTTTAACAACAATAACGGAACGGTTTGGAGATCTTCTAGGAAACCCTCTGGTAACACAATTAATGGGTAAAGTACAGTTATACAAACAAAACTCTCTTCCAACTGATAACGCGCTAGAAGCTCTTGAAAACTGTAATGCCAATTATTTTTCGAAAATTAACGCCTGTCTTAAACTTCTTTGTACGTTTTCAATTTCTGTTGCCACCGCAGAAAGAAGTTTTTCCACTCTAAAAATTTTAAAAACTTACCTGAGGTCTACCATGCTAGAAGACCGCCTTAACGGCTTAGCTTTACTATATTATATCAATCGAAGTATGGATTTAGACATAGATGAAATTATCAACCGGTTTGCAAGCGAAAAAAGACGGCTTGATTTTGTCATTTAAATCGATTTTTAAATTTTTTGATACTTACAAAATGGTATAAAAAACTTTAAAGATAATTTTTAGTTTCGTCTGTTATTTTTTGTCTACTCTTAATAGAGCATTTTTTCCTTATTTCAGTATTTTATTTTTTTAATTATGTCTTTGTATTATTCTTTTGTGTTTACCTTTTCTTCGGCACAAAAGAGTTCTTTGTACTAAATAAATAATACCGAAAAAACATACCTCTCGTTTTAAATTTTATACCACATTAAAGTTCCGTAAATAATAGGAATGTAAAGGTTGTGTCTACAAATACTGAAATTGCGGTTATAAAATAAAAAAGTTTTGTTTTTCCTGTTACTACTAAATTTGGTTAATTTTTGACAAAATTAGGGCGTGGCACCCAAAAAATTTTCGCGCATTGCCTGCAGCGCTTTTACTTTAATCTTATACTTTCCTTTTGCGCCCCCCCCCCCCCCCCCCCCAGACTAAACCCTAAATCCGCCACTGCGTGTGTCACTGTTATTTTGTAGGGGTTATAATATTTATTTAATAAACTTGATTTTTTGAATAAAATACTGTTTGTTTGACAAAAAGCTACAGGGCGTCTTATCTAGCTAGCGGTATGTCTTATCGCGTAAGACTACCGTTACCAAGGTGGTCGCTATGAACATTAGCGTTCTGATTATCAGCTGATCATAGCTGTATCCAACAAATTAAAAGATGTAACGTCAAAACCCCCTAATTATACTAGATATATTAATATTCGTTACCAATAATTACTCCGGTCATAAGTAATTATATAAAATATTCGTTACTTTGATTAATATAATATTTTAAATTGCCAAGATTCTAGTATTCGAGTGTTTCAAGCTCACTGCCACCCGCCGAGTGTAAGTAAAGTAGTCAAAACTCGTAACAATCAAGTTATTCATACTATTTTCATATTCGCGGACATTGCATGGACTATTTTGCTGAAGACCGAAATTAATAGAATTGAAGTTTATCCAATTACTGGCTGAATGCACGTCACAACTCGAAAATACATAATCAGAACAGAAACAAAAAATAAAGTATCTCTGTTATTGATTACATGGTCCTGTCAATTAATGTAAAATTCATTTTGACAACCTTTGTCATTTCGAAGAACTTTAAATTTATGTGCTAAAAATAATTTGCAAAAAAAAAATTAATTGGAACATAGTTTGAAAATATGTGTCATTATTCAGCAAAAGAAGAAATGCTTATTTTAAAGTTTAATTAAATCCTGACAGAATTGAAAAATATACGATTTATCAACGACATTTCTTGAAATAAAAATTACGCCAGAAGCTGTGACGGGCATTCAGCCAGTAACTGTACGAACTTTACTGGCAACTATCAGTGTCAGCAATAACAGGTCCGCGAGGCAGGGGGGGGGACACTGACTCTTTTTGTAGAAACAGAACAAAAGAACGGCAGACGGTAGTGAGGACCTTGTTTTTAGAACTCACTTTTTTTTCGATCCCACTCCTTTTTTTAAGAAGGTATGTATGCTGGATGGACATTGCAAAATCTAGCAACGGGGCCCCTATTTTAGATAAGGAAAGAAAAAATAAATCACTCAGAAAAACATTTCATCAAAAAAATTAACAGGGTAGTAGGATTCATGAAAGAGCCCAAATATCAATAAAACTTACCTAAACCACAAGAATAATTGTTGGTTATTCTTGTACCCAAACCCCAGTAGATCATGCATGATTAAACCTTGAAAAAGATTGAGTCAATTAGAAGTCAAAAGTTACACTGACGGTATTTCAAATGTAAAATAAAAAAATCCTGGATACATACAGTACCATGTGCATTTTATTAGAAATATACAGGGTGATTCCTAAGTTTATACTTCTTTTATAGCTGTGTATAGAAGGCATTAAAATAAACAACATTTTCAAATACCTTTTTTCAAAAAACTTAAAAATAAGTTACTTACATTAATTTATTACACTATGGATCAAATACGGTCCTGCCTAATTTGCCAGTTGAATAATATTAAGAAAACTTCTGGCTGTAGGATGAGCCCGCAAGGGAAAGTATTCTGCGAATAATCTCGAAGCAGCAGCCACCCTTTGATGACACTCACCGTAAATTAGCACAATATCTACTAGTTCATTGTGTTCAAATTTTACCATTTTCACGTGCCACCATCCTAAAATTAACTTGCTTCAGAAAAACGAACGGCAGCGTATTGCCAAATAACTGACTACCGACCCGTAAATTGCATGACTAATAAGATAAACAACAAAAAGTATTGCAGGCTACGTTTTAATGACCAGGCCTGCACTTAGATTTCTTACTTCTGTATCTCGCCTATTTTTATGTTTTTTGAAAAAAGGTATTTGAAAATGTTGTCTATTTTAATGTTTTTAATACACAGCTAAAAAAGAAGTATCAACTTAGGAATCACCCTGTATATGAATACGAATAATTAAACTAGAAATACTAGGATATAAAGTTTACCATAGGTACGTTAAGTTAACACATTTTGTAAATATTGGAGTATTTTATTGTTCACCAAAACATAACCTTATAAAAAACGACTACTACCCCAAACATCTGATTTGAAGCTTTAGACTGACAACATTTAAAACAGATTAAAAGCAATTATAAAGAAAAAGGACTATGACAACTACTCATTCGGGAAGCCAACATGTTGGCCTGCACACCTTTCAGATTTGTTCGATTTCATTATCAAATTTAATTCAAAATTGGATAAGCTTTTGGACATAATATAAAGAAAAAAGTTAAATATTCAACTGGGAAACTCAATAAAAAAAAATGTATCCCGTATTGTCAAGCACGTCCATTTATTCACCCTTATAGAGTAGAATAAACAAATTCCTAATAAACGAAAAATAACTGATCGTATCATTATTGTCAGCATATTATGTGGGTTGTATTTTTATTCATTACGAGTCTTTGTTTTATCGTGGGAACCAGGACCTTTTAAGATTTCCCATTGAGTGATACCGGGGATGGTAACGAATGGTGGTTAGAACGAATCAATTGGAACTGATAAATACAGGCTTTTATAATAAATCTAGATTTTAACTGACCATAATTTAGTTTTAACATAATTTGTATACAATTCATTTTATAAAATTAATAGATTAGTATTTGCCCACAAGAGTCTGACAACCGAATTTTATTGGTCTATGGTGAATTTAACTGTTAAAATATATTGCAAAAACAACTTCTTGTCATTTTGAAAATACTTTTAGTTTTTAGTTGTACCCGTAGTTTTTTAGCTGGAGCAGTCAAGGATAGCTTCGGGGGGAGGGGGGGTTATAACAAAAATTGTGGCAAAGAAACAAAGTAAGATCAAGTATGTTTGTCAAGTGGAAAAAAAAATTCCGCATCTGGGTTATCTCCAAGCATCCTCGCTGCGCCATAATGATATACGAGTTTTGATCTTTCATCACTAAGTTTATTAAATGTATGTTATGAGGAAAACGGACATGTTTTCACTTAGTTTTCAGACCAAACAGGATTTTGGCTATAAAGGATATCTAAAGATTCCAAAAATTATTTGTAATACATCCCTAACAAATATATACAACTGAAAAAACTTAAAATTGCAAATTTCTACGAACAGTTTGAGAATAACAAACAGAAAAAAACTATCTTCGTATGGAATGTTGACATTAGTCAAAATGATGTGCTTAGAGTTAACACAGAAAATATTAATATACCATGGAGAACAAAAAATAACAACCTCCTACATAAGCAGTATTTACTAACATTTTATTAAAATCTACCGAGAAACTAGAAAGAATATGTATCTCCATTAGGGACAATACTAGCTCTATTTTCCCCTGACATGTTCTTTAGATAAAAGAAAAGGGTTGGCGATATACCTTTCAATATTATGTTTTGTTTCTCAAATATGGGTAACATTTAACCCAATGTTATGATTCAATTGCAACCAACCAATTACAACCAATCAATTGCATGGGACTCAAATCATTTTATGTACATACTACTAATAGTAAGAATAAAGGCCAGGGGTTGAGTATTAATTTAATTAATTAATTAAAAATTAATTAATTTAAAAAAACCCTTTAAGATTATTTAGATAGATAACTTCTACTCAATACAAAATCCTAAATAGGAATATAAAAAAAATTGACAAGCTATTGAGATTTTAAATTCCATTTTTGGTTGCATACAAATTTAAATATTAACTAATCCTATTTAAATTTAACAAACAAGGATTTCAATTTCGGTAATTAATTGCCACCTTTATGCGAACCCATCAACAAAAGCCGCAAGCTGCATACGATTCGGGCGCACCATATGTAGTAGACACACGAACAGACAGTGGGCTATAGCATGGGATCATCACGCACATAATACGATTTTTAATGGGGCACTAGTCTCGTGTTATCTTCTATATTACAGTTAGTTATAAACAGGATCTGATTTAGCAACCTTTTAGAAGGGACGGCTGCGATTTGAAAATATTTATATGACATTGGTAAAATCTAAATAGTTATTTAGATGACTATTTAACTAGAGTGTTTTACACTGGCAAAATGTCATAGCAACGGCCGGTCTTCTACTGGCAAAATTACTACCTGCACCTACCTGGACAAAATTCACATGTGATTTTTGCCGCGGCAAAATTTTAATTTTTGATTGAAAGAAGTTTTGTTACCATGGTTCTGTTAATTATTTAAAATGTCATTGTATTATTTCTTGTTAACAAACGTCAAATTATTTTAGTTCAAAAATTAGTGTTTCTGAAGAAAAAAACAGATTTGGAATACAATCCATTACAGAAATTAAAAAGGCAGTGTCGGAGAATATACCTCCAAATACGCGTATCTCCAAAACTTCCATTTGGCGACAGTTTTCGCAGTTCTTATTGATAAGAGATTATAAGCTTGAAAAGCATACTCCAGCCGAAGAATTAGCAAAAATTATGGAAGATTATGCTTACAACATGAAAAAACTAAATGTAGAGGACTACAAAGAGTCAAGTATTAAAAGCATATGGAATACCACGGCGCAGATGCTACAAGAAAAGTATTATCAAGAATTTAATATAAAAATAGACCCATTTACCGACATTCTTTTTAAATCAGCCCGTTTGGCAAAGGACTTAAAACGAAAACAACTTCAAGGTAACCAAGAAAAAAGAAAAACAAGTTCGAAAGCCCTTACAACACAAGAATTATTGGAAATGATAAAAATTCATGACGAAGACACCCCAGACGGCCTACAGAAAAAAATATTTCACTTATTTTCTTTTTAACTTGCGTGGCGAGGCAACGAAGCAGTGAACTGCAAAGTACATTATTTCCACCAAGAATTAGACCTAAATGAAGAATTTACGGGACGTATCGAATACAATCCCATATTTTCAAAGACTACACAAGGAGGTGCAAAAGCCTTGGCCAGTAGCAAATGGTTGGTAAAAAACAACACTAACAAAGATCTTTGTCCTATTCGTCTATTTTTAAAATTATTTGAAAAAAGAAATACCAATCCAGAAATTACAAGTGACAGGCTCTTTTTGACAGTTCATCCAAATTGGCAAAAGGAATTTGGTACAAAAACATGCCTATTGGAATAAACAGCATGTCGAAATGGACCAAAATCTCAGCAGAAAAAATCGGCGTAAATACCAAAAAATTTAAAGTAACAAACCATTCACATCGCTCTTCCACTATTTCTGCCCTTGCAAAAAATGGCGTTGGTGAGCAAGAAATTATCAAATTAACAGAACATTCCCACGCCAATTCTTTGAAGCCTTATTTGCAGTTAGACTTTGAACATCATTTAAAATTAATTGCAAACTTAAGAGAAAAAGCACCAGATCAAGTAATATCATCAAATCAAAATCAATCAAATAATGCACAAACGTTTAATTATCACAACTGTAACTTTTACATCAATAAATAAGTAATTTTTTTGTTTTATTCTTAAATAAAAGTTTTCTAATTTTATTGTTCTTTGTCTTTTTTCTAGTTAAATAGTCATGTCGAATACCACTCGAGAAAAAATTGTGTAAGCAAAATTGTTCTCAAGGATTTATTTAAGTTTGTTGCTTTTAAGCAATTTCGCTCATGACATTTTCGACAAAATCACTCGCCTGACGGCTTGTGATTTTGTCAAAAATGTCATTCGCGAAATTGCCAAGCAACAAACTTTCATACCTTTCGAAAATTTTGCCGACAAAATTTTATCTCTTGTAATATTATATATGATAAAATGTTATTTTTTCTAGTCCCACATGGAAATTCCTTTACAATAAGAAAAAAGGGCTATAATGGTTAACTGAAAGGATATGATTTCATATCCATCCTAGTTAGAATATGAAGGTCACAAACCACAGTGATCAATTATAAAGAAACCAAATTTACACGTTGTAAATTTACGAGTGGTTTCCTGACACTTAACAGAAGTGAGGTTAAGAATAAATATACTTCAAAAAGATGCAAATCTGTCAGACCAAATTTGTTATTTTTTAATTTAAACAAGACACTTATTCCTATGCTGGCATTCACAATTTTTTCCTAAAGAGTAAACGAAACGATGCGAAAATTGAGGGTATAATAGGTACCAAAATATATTTTTACCGAACTATTGTTATTTTCTGACCGAACTAAAGATTTTTGCACAGATTCACTTTCTTAATCTCCAGTTTTACACTCATTTCTAAACAATTACCATAACATTTAATGAATAAAATGTATGGACAAAACGAACTTACCTTGTTGGTTATTTGCGATGACGGGGTTCCACTCCCAATAGACCTTAAAACTTTTATTATACGCAACAGATATGGAAAAATAACTGGTAAACCTTATTTAAATGGTGGAAAATGAAATAATCAGCAAGTTTGACTTTGACATAAATGACTTTGACAGGCCAGGATGTAATCACAATCAAAGGTTAGTTAATTAAAAATTAAGGAAACCGGGCCAATATGATTGTAAAAAAATTATTTCTGCTGTCAGTGTCAAACTTGCTGGTTAGTTAATTATTTTTAAAATTCTTTGTGCAACCCGACAATATTGGTTTAAATAAAATAAAGGAGTTAGAAAGGAAGTCGTTTGTCATCTTAACGGAGCTTAGACAAAATGGTTTATGAGAGAAGGTTAATAATAAATGATTATTAATTCACCTGAAGACGACTAGAGATACTTACCACTTGAAACGTTGTAATTTAAAACAACTAAAGGCAATGCAAGTCCAAAACTTCATTATTCATGTAGAAAGTTTTTCTTAAATAATATACCAGTGAAGGAAGACTTAAAGTGTCCTATTTTCCTTCCATTTACATTCCCACTTCACTTCAAGTATAAACAACTTCTTCAAGAAATATTTAAATTATTACATGGTAATAGACCTTCGACATTGCATAATAGACCTTCGACATTGCAATAGATACAAGAAAAAGTAAAAAAAAAGAGAGTTAACACGTAAATAAGGTGATTCCTTAAAATAAAATGATATAAAATTAGTTGACCCTTTTTCTCTTACTTTCCAGTTCTTCTTGTATCTATTGCAATGTCGAAGGTTCATGATCATGTAATTATATAAATATTTCCGCTAAAGATGGAGCATTTCACCTTCGAAACATGTCCGGATATATAAAGTAATATCTGAATAAACTAATGGAGCAAACTCTGTTCTATTATTTCCTTTAAAATATTACTCCATTGTAAAATTAGTTAATTGGTTAATTTCACAAAATTAATAATTAATTATTTCGTTTTGAATTACTTGGCCCTTGACATCATTATTTGCTATCACCGATTACTCAGAAATCATTCCCATTTCTATTAAAAGAAATTTAGCTATTGAACATGTTGATTTTCTTCTATTGTAGGTTTATTTTCTAGAATGTCATATGCTATGTTATGCAGCAGAGCAGAGACCACTATAAATTACTATTGAAGTTTCCAATTTTGGTCTTAAACCATATTAATAATTTTTTAATTAATTCTAAATAAATTCCAAGTGATTTTTTTTTATCAAAACAAAGTCAAAGATATATTTTCCAAAAATCAATCAGATTAGAAATAGACTAAGAAAAACTTAATGACTGGAAAAACTTACATTTAAAAAATCTTCAGTTTAGTTAAGTTTTCCTTAAATTCTAGTGCAAGACAAATCTTACTTCTTAGATCCGGTTGTCCAACCGTTTGCACGGGTTCCACTTAACATTTATGTAGGATTGCGGTTGATTTTTTATTGAAATTCAACAGGTGATGCTGCGGACACTAGCATTGATTGGACTCCAATGTAATTTACAAACGGTAGGCTTTTTAAAAATTGTTAACAGATACATTTTACATTGAATTTAACTTATATTTTCAAATGAAACGAACATTATTTTTAAAACGGATCTTTTAATAGAAATGGAACAAAATAAATGTAATTCTAATTTTAATTGTGCTGAAAGTGTTGCCATAAGCTTTATCTTTATTGAGGTAGACGCCTGTAAGATATGGGGTAGAACTGAGTTGGTGAAAGTAGTCTAATTAGAATTGTAAACTATGTACATTATTGGGTATACAAAAAGTTACTTCAAAAAAGGTGTCGCTGCCGTACGAGATTGATTTACTTGAAGGAAGTTAGGGGGTGTAATTATTTTGCAAAAATCTATCCTGTATTAACGGAACCGACTTGACTCGATAGCATAAGATGATTATGACCCTTGGAAGCAAGAAAGGGCAAATTCTTCTATACTGTTTTGGTAGCATTTTTAAAGTTATTTGTCGAATCTTAGTATTCTTTGTATTTCTAATGGTTCTGTTACAAATATTTGTAATAAAATTCGTTATGCCTTGACACTGGTTATTTTATAAAATAAAGATTGTTTTTCTTGCAGAAACGGAAAAAGACTGTCAATAAATGGTATAACTAAATGGAAAAAATGACTAGAGAAATATACACAGAAGTAAACCAGGACTATTAAAGGCAAACCTCTTAAATACTGGTTACGGGTTAAGTTTTTAGGAATGATCATATACCTTCTTCTTCAGCTATAAGATCAAGCTATACGTACAAGAAATCAAATGAAGCACGACGCCGATTTCTCATTAAAAATATTATAACGGTTGGATTTCAACAGTCAGTAAAGACTGTAACCTGCTTAGATAAAACTTTGAAGTGTTCGAGCTCTTAAGTTTTCTTAGCTTTTTCCTAACCTTATTCTAATTGATTTTTGAAGAGTATTGTATTTTTGACTTTGATGAAAATATTTGATGATCACATGCGGTTTGGAATTTTTAGAATAAATCGAAAATAGAGTTTCCAGAAATTAATCTAATAGCAAAGTATTGGGCACTTGCACAGAACTTTTAAGACAGACTTAAGTCGCTCTTAACAATTAAGATTCGGTTGTACAATAAGAACTTAAGTACGAGTTTTGTAAAGCTCTACTTAAAGTTGAACTCGGTTCTGCTGAGTTATTAATGACTGATGACATATAACCCAATAAACCTTATATAAAATTATTTTTGACTTTCAATTTGTGGTAATAATATTTTAAAGTTATGAATGCGTATGATGAGGTTGAACACTTTCTGGATTTATTAGACGAATCGGAGTATGAAGATTTTATGAATGTACTAAACGTTCGAAGACGGCCCCAAAACTACAGACCGGGATCTGATCATATTCAAATTTTCGTAATTAAATTTAGTCTCAATATTTTCCTAACATTCTATTTTTTCTTTATTAGTAATATTATCTGTTTTTTTTTTATTTTCCAAAGTACCTTTAAAATCCTTAATAAAAGTTATTCCTCTTTGGAAGTAAAAGTTGCCTATAGTTTTGTGTTAGAATACATGGAAAAAGTAGCTGTAAATTGTAAATACGCCAAACTTTGACAACAAATAAAGTTTAATGTTTTTTTGACAGCGTAACTATTGCTAGCATGGTAATTACATTATTGATCCCACCTGTACAGACCTGTTGTTAGGAATTGATTATACAAGAGAAATACTTTTTTAAACCAAGCCTAACTTTAAGTAGAGCTTTACAAAACTCGTACTTAAGTTCTTATTGTACACCCGGATCTTAACGGTTAAGAGCGACTTAAGTCTGGCTTAAAAGTTCTGTGTAAGTGGCCAATACTTAGCTATTATATTAATTTCTGGAAAATCTATTTTCGATTTATTCTAAAAATTCCAAACCGCATGTGATCGTCAAATATTTTCATCAAAGTCAAAAATATACTCTTCAAAAATCAATTAGAATGAGGCTAGGAAAAAGCTAAGAAAACTTAAGAGCTCGAAAACTTCAAAGTTTTATTTAATCAGGTTACAGTCTTTACTGACTGTTGAAATCCAACTGTTATAATATTTTTAATGAGAAATCGGCGTCGTGCTTCATTTGATTTCTTGTACGTATAGCTTGATCTTATAGCTGAAGAAGAAGGTGTATGATCATTCCTAAAAACTTAACCCGTAACCAGTATTTAAGAGGTTTGCTTTTAATAGTCCTGGTTTACTTCTGTGTCTATTTCTCTAGTCATTTTTTCCATTTAGTTATACCATTCATTGACAGTCTTTTTCTGTTTCTGCAAGAAATACAATCTTTATTTTATAAAATAACCAGTGTCAAGGCATGACCAAATTTAATTACAAATATTTGTAACAGAACCATTAGAAATACAAAGAATACTAAGATTCGACAAATAACTTTAAAAATGCTACCAAAACAGTATAGAAGAATTTGCCCTTTCTTGCTTCCAAGGGTCATAATCGTCTTATGCTATCGAGTCAAGTCGATTCCGATAATACAGGATAGATTTTTGCAAAATAATTACACCCCCCAACTTCCTTCAAGTAAATCAATCTCGTACGGCAGCGACACCTTTTTTGAAGTTACTTTTTGTATACTAAATAATGTACATAATTTAAAGTTCTAATTAGACGACTCTCACCGACTCAATTCTACCCAATATCCTACAGGCGTCTACCTCAATAAAGATAAAGCTTATGCAATACTTTTAGCACAATTAAAATTAGAATTACATTTTTTTTTGTTCCATTTCTATTAAAAGATCCGTTTTAAAAATAATGTTCGTTTTATTTGAAAATACTAGTTAAATTCAGTGTAAAATGTATCTGGTAACGATTTTTATAAAGCCTACCGTTTGTAAATTACATTGGACAATGACAAATCACAGGTTGGCAAGTCCAATCAATGCTGGTGTCCGCAGCATGACCTGTTGAATTCCAATAAAAAACCAACAACGCAATCCTACTCAAATAAGTTAAGATCGGGTTGTCCAAAATTGTTCAAACTCCACAAAAACCAAGCAGAGACCCTAAAAAAGTTTCTAAAACAAATGCGCTCTAAAGTCAACGGGGATGCAAATATTTGAACAGTCTAAAACTTGCATGGGATATCCTATGTTTCCAATCACGATGCACCACCCGGTTCCACAATCCCTTAAAAATCTACAAAATCTGGCATTGCTATGTAACCTCTTTTAGTACCGGCAACCCATAATATGCAGCAACAAAAAATAGTGTAAAAACATAACTCGAAAAAATAGATAATAAAAATATTGATTAAATTGTTATATACCGTTCTATATATTTTTAAAAATATATGGGTCTAAGGAGGGGCAAAGAAGGCGCTTATCAGTAACTACTGCCCTGGTCATTTAAAACATAATTTGAAATATTACACAAAAAGCAGTTTGGTTTTACGGCAAATACCAATTAACTAATTACTGACAAAAAAAAATCTGCTTGCTGTCACAGGCGTCCGAAGAAGGGAGGGGGCACTTACCCCTCAGGCTGGGCAAAAAATTTTCTCTTACAAAAAGACCGTTGCGGTGTCGATATTTTTTACAAAAAGTTATTCCTATTTCACTTTGTTTTATTAAAATTGTTCCTAAACTTTTAACCTGAAGCGCATTTCTTGAACAATGTTTTAAAAATGTTATTTTTTATTACAAGGTTAAACGTTAAAATATAAAAGTTGTAACTAGTTTAAATAAAATGTTTGTCTGTGGTTTTATTTTTTTTTATTTTGTAAACAGATTTACCCATTTACCTTTCAATTTTATATATAACAAATTTTTTCTATTTTTACAAATTTTGCCAAAAAATTTCGTCAGTAGCGGTATTTTTGTGAACGTTTTACTTGCCTTTTTTGTGTTTTTTAAAACTAATGGAAAAAGCAGATAGAATAGTAGTTTGTACATATGATGTCCATATCGCACGAGGAAGTAAATTGAGCACGACGCCGTAGGCGGAGTACTCAAACTTCCGAGGGCAATATGGACAATCCACTCGAGTTGAACAGTATATTTTTTCTACGACCAAACTTACAAACCTTATGCTAAAAAATGTAAAAAAAAGTGTTCAGGTTGGCGGGCTCGAACTCACGACCATTGGTTCCATAGTCAAACGCTCTACCTCTCGACCATCGAAACGTTAAACTTATTATGAGAAAACCAACTGATAAATGATGCTACATGAAATTAATTTTCTATGCACATTCAGCAGGTTGCATTATTGATAAATCTATTATAAATGCGTCTAGACTTTATTATATTGAACAAATTAATAACAAATTGTACCATATGCATTTAAATTATATAATTTAGTGTCTTGAAAAAGAAGGCGGAGCCTCAGTAAAAATAATATACTGGTCAGTACTTTTAAGAACAATTAATTGACTACTGTGATTGGTCAGTTTCGTTACCTATCTAGGATTGTTATAAAATGTTACCGCACAGTTAACTGGAATAGCCTACTTTACCCGCCACTTAAGTGTAAAGGAAACAGCAAATTTCCATGTGGGAGTAGAAAAACATTTTTAACTATCGAAATAACATACTCTTTTCTTTATATCGCGTTGCCCCCTCTCCCTGCCCCTTGGCAATCGATTTCTAATAAAATAATGTTTGCTCGCCCCCTTGGAAAATTGTCTTAGGACGCATATGCTTGCAGTTCTCCACTTTAATAAATAATTCATTTTTAGAAAGTTTGTACCTAATTATTTATTACCACCCGGTTGCGGCGACAAGCTCCTTAAGATTTTTTTTCATGACATGTTATGTCAGCGATGTTTTAAGATGATTCAGTACGTCAATTAAGTTTATAACATGCGAAATTCGTAATTAACTTTTCGGCAATTAAAATCTAAAAAGGTGGGTATAATAAATCAAAGGTAGATAAGGAAACCAAGCTTTTGAATTAAAGAAAGCGGTCAAGTGTGAATCCAACTAGAGTGTAATCATTGTAATTGTATCAAAGTTCATAATTTAGAACTAATTATTTCAAATTGAATGAATATACAGGGTGACCCCTAAATTGATACTTCTTTTTTAGCTGTGTATAGAAGGCATTAAAATAAACAACTTTTTCAAATATCTTTTTTCAAAAAACTTAAAAATAGCCGAGTTACAGAAGTAAAAAATCTGAGTTCGGGCCTGGTAATCAAAACGTAGCCTTTACTTTATATTGTTTCTCTCCATTTTTTGTATGTCAGTCATGCATTTTACGGATCGGTCGTCAGGTATTTATTTTGGCAAGTCGCGGTGCGGTGTTTGTGTTTCGAAGCATTAATAAATTGATGAAAATGGTAAAATTTTAAAACAATGAACTAATTATGGTGCTAACTTATTGTGAGTGTCGTAAAAGTGCGGATGTTTCTTCTCTACACCCGAAGTAGAACCGTATTTGATTTGTAGTGTAATAAATCAATGTAAGTACTTTATTTTTGGCTTTTTTGAAAAAAGGTATTTCAGATTTTCTTTATTTTAATGCCTTCTATACGCAGCTAAAAAAGAGGTATCAACTTAGGAATCACCCTGTATAATCAACAAATACTAGCTAATCAAATAATTTTAACTGGGACCTAAATGACATTGACAAAAATTATTTTTCTACATTGAAAGTGTCCTAGTTAGCACACTTCTTCAATCGTCAATAACAAAGATACAAAGGGCAGCTTGTTTAGGAATAATCGGAGCCCTTAATTCTTAACCCCAACAGCGGCATTGGGGGTGCTGCTATATATACCTCCCCTAGATATCTACGGAAGAAGTATAGCTGCAAATAGTGCCCTGCGACTGAAAGATTCGAGCTTCTGGAATGAAACCAAATACAGGATACTAAAGATAAACCCGAGGGATAATCTACGAGACTCGACTGGTTATTCTGTCTCATTAGCATTCTTCGATAGGAGGTATTTTATACTCATTTCGAGTAGGGAAGAGTGGAAAATCAATAGCATGGAGGAAATTAGCAACTTATAATTTGGTCGACTAAACAGATTTCTAAATAGTAGTGGCTGGCCTAAATGAGTTGTAAAATCCCTTTGTAGTGTACGCCGCACTAACCATCAGAGATCTGATAAAGGAACACGTGTGGTATCACATCGGACCTAATAAGATTACGTGAGTCTGTTTGGAGAACCAAAAGTCTGCTACTCTAACCTAACCTAGCACACTTCTTCATTTAAAGCATACCGTCTTGCCTATTGACATTAATAAGCAAATTTCTAATAAAATACACATATACAATAATATTTACAACAGATTAATAGGTATTTTACAAGTTGAAATTAGTGATGAATTCTTGATCGTCTTAATTTATTAATAATTCATACACATTCATAATAATATTTGTTTCTCATCTAATGACAAATGTCCGATTTTTACTAGATGCAGCGCGATAATTTTCCCACAAGTGTCAAATAATGAAAAACTAACACCACATATTCCACACTTTAACAAATTTCTCAAACGCACAAGACACAGGCTTTCTTAGGACTAAATAAATTATTTTTTATATCCTCATTGCACCATCCACCATGTGGTCAATTAACAAGAATGTCTAATCTGAATAATAGCCAGCTTTTGCCAACGAACAAAATTCCGCTATTCGAATTTTCAGACGCTAAAATTTCAGCAATCAATGACCCCTGAAACCAGAATTTTGCTTCGTTATAAAAAATGATACTTGCCGCTCAATATAAAGCAGGTTTTTACCGAATGGTTTTTGTAGTTTTAGAAAAATTTGCCTTTGAAATATCATTTAGCGGGATTTTGTTGTTTGGCAAAAACTGGCTAATAATGCAAACGCCTTTAAGTTATGGACTACAGAGTAGATCTACCTGCTCTTGATTAAAGGGACGAGATATATACCTTTGCAAAATAATGATGAACATTATTAAAATTCTATTTAGATCAACTTGTAAACGTTTCAGATATACTATAAAATGGTTTTATTAAAATACATCACAGGTAGCCAAAAGCCGCTATTTTTGAATCAATATTAGTAAACTTATAAAATTTATATTCATTTAAATGTAAAACCTTGTATATTATCACTGATTTGAAAAGCTATTTAAATTGTTTTTTATATTGGTAAATGGGTTTTCTTCAAATTTACTAAGCATAACGTATTTTAGTACGTACTCTGTTCTTTAATAAAACTGAAACTGTATTTGCGGCAACAACCCGGTCAAATTATGTATCGATAAAAGACGATTTAATTACAAAAAAAATCAAATTAACACAAAAGCGTCAGATGGCATATAAAATAATGCCACGGTGAGAGCACAACTGTGATACTATAGATCTAAATATTTCGATGGTCTAAATTTTAAATCATTTTAGTAAATACGCATGTAAATGTTCAAAATACATTAACTTATTTTAAATAAATAAAACCGGCTATAAAAAATACTTCTATTTTCATTCACAAAAAAAATGATTGACTGATTATATAAATTACAGGCCCAGCCCTGTTCATTTTATCCAAGTTGAATGATCTTTTTCGGATTATATTTAGGAAGTGTGGGTCATGTGCCGTTATTTGGTGAAAATTAATTATTGGGGGATGACTGATAGCTAAAGAGAAAAATAACCACATCGCCTAACGATTTTTGGTAGTTGTTTGTCTATTGTTATGTTTAGAAGAAAAATAGCTTTATTATTATAATCAGAAACCTTTTTATAAATAAAAATATGAACAAGTTTGATGAGTAGTTAAACTGAACATTTATTAATATTTATATATCTAGTATTAGTATCATCAGCTATTTATTAGTAATTAATCATTTAAAGTACGAATTATATGAACCTAACCATTATGAATAAAAACGTCGAGAACGCGAAATTTTTTAGTTCCTTTGAATTTTTTGTAATTCTATATAAGTATTACTTTATTTATTTATTTATCCTTAAATACTCTACGGAATAAAATATTCCAATTGGTACATCTAAATATAAGATACAATTACAGCAGAAAAAATACAATACATAGTAGAAAACAAACAACAGAGTTATCGAGCCAAAACAGATTAAAATAAATTAAAATAGTACAAGTCATTACAGTTTTTTTAGTGAATAAAGACTAATCCTAAACAAATCGCAATCCTGAAAATAAGTATTATAATTCTGCAGTAATCTTGAAATAAAGGCGTTTTGTCCGTAGTTGGTTCTATGAGTTACTTCGAAGAAAAGTTGCATCTGCCTCGTGCGCCTTGGTGGAACCAAAAAAAACACAGATTCAAGCAGGACATTACAGCAAATTGTGCCATTCATAAGTTTATATAAGAAGACTAACAATGATTTTCTGCGTCGGCATTCTAGGCTCTGCATGCCACAAAGGAGAATTCTTGTTTCGTAAGATATGTTTTGGTAGGGAAACCTGAGCTTGAACAGAAGATACTTTGCGTATCTATTCTGAACACGTTCAATCCTTTTGATGTGGCATTGATAATTAGGACTCCATATAACGGAACAGTATTCAAGCAGAGATCGAACTAGTCACCATACAGAGCGTTAAGTGCTTTTGTATCGTAAATCTGTTTAGTGTTCCGTTTTACAAAACCAAGCAATCTAAAACTCTTCAAAATGACGTTGTCTATATGTAGATTGAATGTAAAATCTATATCAAAGATGATACCAAGATCGTTGAAGTGAGAGACAATCTCCAGGTTAGTGTTCTCAATATCATAGGTATGGTTTGTCGGAGAGTTGCATTTATAAAAGCGGAGGAGCTTACACTTGCTCACATTAAGTTATAAAAGGTTAGCTTTCCACCAGGTAATCAACCTGTTCAGATCAGACTGCAAGTAGTTTACATTAGAAGAAATTTTGGTCTAAAACTTTAAGTCATCAGCGTAAACTAGACACTCGGACACATTAAAGAAAGAAATTACGTCGTTTATAAAAAGTAAGAATAAAATAGGACCGATATGTGAGCCCTGAGGAACACCAGACGTCACAAGAAATTCTCTGGAGACTGAACCACATACAGTAACGCGTTGGCGACGGTGAAGTAGATATGAACGGATCCACTTGAGATAATTCCCTCCAATTCCAATATCAGACAGCTTATTCAGAAGCAGTGTATGACAGACACTGTCAAACGCCCTCGACAGGTCTGTGTATATAACGTCAACCTGATGACCAGCTTCAATAGACGAAGTTCTGATAAACTGCCAAGTTTGTCGCAGTTGAGCGTCCTCGAAAGAAGCCATGTTGTTGAACCATGATGTGATTTTTGAAGGTGGAAAATATTTCGTCAGTAATAATAGATTCAAAAAGCTTCGGAATGGATGAAATTAAGGATATCCCACGATCATTCTGAATGGCACATCGGTCACCAGTTTTAAAGACAGGAACGAGGTTTGAGAATTTCCAGGCCTCCGGAAACATTCCTGTATCGAATGATTTTTGGAAAAGAGAAAGTAAGGGGCCAGTAAGTGATGCTTGACAGTTTTTCAATAACGAGGGTGGTATGCCATCAGGGCCCGATCTTTTAGAAGCGTCCAGATTGGTGACCTTTTGAGTAATTTCTTCCAAAGTGAAACGATGTGAAGATAAAACACTGGCAAGCTTCACTGGGTTTCTGTCAGTCAGGTTCACCTCAGAGTGGTCGGAGTAGCAGGATTAAAAGTGTCGGGCGAATGCATTAGAGATATCTTCCGGATCGGAGAACTCTTGACTATCAAACTTCAGGAGATTAGGTAGGCCCGTTTTTATTTTTAGATTATTGATAAATGTCCAAAAGTGTTTGACGTTCTCCGGTATTAAGTGTTCAGTTTGGGTTACGAACATGAGATAGCATAAGTCAGTGCAAATTTTTTTAAAATTTTGCTACAAACTATAATTAGGAATAAACAGCCTGAGATAATGAAATATGAAATAATTTAGAAATCAACAAATTTTGTGTAGGGTTAGAAACAGAAAGCCTTATCGTGTTTTAAAAATAAAGTAGTAGAGTTTAAGTAGTGTCCGTATAAGTAAATAGAAAAGAAGGTTTTTTAGCGAAGCGAAGGTTTTTTTAATTTGTCCGCCTGCCGCTAAAATACCTTTTTTTCTAGAAAGCCTTATCTTCCTTAGCTTTCTGTTCCAAATCCTGCATTACCATGTCCCTTCTGGAGAGTAGTTACGACTTATTACGAAAGGGGTAACGGGGGTAAATACCTCCCCCCCCCCAAGATTTTCAATTTTAAGGTTGATTGGGGTGGAGCTCAGTTAGAAATATATAGAAAATAGTGGAAAAATCCTGGCGAAAAATTATTTAGATACATCGCAAGAAACCAACAACGGTACGTACAAACTTTCATTTTGATAAAGCCTTAAGCATATAAATTTTATAATAATTGGCGTATTCATAGGATCTGGGATAAATATTTTAATTCGAGTAATAAATAACAAATCTAACAGATTTGTATCTTATTAAAATATATTTTTATCCTCACTTTTGCTTAAGTGACATAAAACGACGCGTAAAGTTTAGTTAAAAATTGAGCTTCATTGTCATCATTCCCAAGTAATAAAGATTTGATCACTGTGATTGGTCAGTTTTAATATCCTAACAAGGATGGATATGAAGTTATATCCATTCAAGTAAGTGGAATAGCCCATATTAATACAATCACTTGGTAATAATGAAAACAGACAATATAATATGAAGTAGTAGAAAAAATCATTTTATTTAATGATTCAAAAAAACCATTGGGAAATTTAGTATGTTTTTGTCTCTTTTTATCGTTATCTCTAAACTAATTTATATTCACATATTTCATCGAAGTAGGATTCATATTATTTTTAAGTTTTTATTACTCAGGCATGATGACGGCTAGCAAACATTTAATACTTCATATTTTCAGGTCGATCGTCTATTTCATACATAGAAGTATTTATTTATAAAACTAATTATATTGCTTTTAAAATAGATTAATTTGTATCCAATTGCAACACATCTAGAAAAAAAGCAATTATTAATTATTATGACAACAATTTTGTAATGAATAAATGAATAATATACGGTATTTGTTTTACATGATTACATAAAAGTACAATAACGAACAATTGGATAGTAATAATGTTTGTTTTGTCATTATTTTTTGAAGTTGAGTAATTAGAATTTTTTGTATAAATATACTTTTTTATGTAGACTTTTATCTTTATGAATTTGTGAAGAAAAGTAAAATAAGGTAAACAATATAGGTTTTCTTATAATTAACTTGCCCGCGGTGGTCCGGGTTCGATCCTCGGAGTGGGCATACGCATAATAAAAAAGTATGTCCGACATTTAGTTGTTAAAAAACTGCAGTATACTACTAGTGATTCCTAATATCGGGACCTCTGGGGGCGTAAAACAGATAACTAGTGCATATATGTGGTTCGGATTCCACGTTAAGCTGTAGGTCCCGTCTGGCTGACATTACCCAGACGATAGGGGATACAATGGACCTCTTAGGCCTAAGTATACTGGCTCTTCCGCCACCCACAGCAAAAGAAAATTAACTGGTACTACTCAAAATAGTATATAAATATGGTTTCGGAGTCCAACTTGTCAGGTTTAATGTTAAAAGTCTTTATACCAACGTCCCTGTAAACGACGCACTTAAGATTATCAAAAGCAGACTTGAGGAAGATTAAACTCTACAGGAAAGAACACCGCTACCTATTAATGCCATCATGGAACTATTATAATGCTGCCTCAACAACTCTTATTTTCAAGAGAAAGAAAGATTTATTAGAAAAGTGGACGGACTACCGATGGGCTCATCTCTCTCGCCAATAATCGCCAATATTTACATGGAATGGGTTGAATCCGAAGCTATAGAACAAGCAAAGAAAAAAACCGAATTGTGGCTGAAGTATGTGGATGACACCTTCATTATTTGGAATGGAAGTGATAACGAATTCCTACATCACATTAATAGCTTCACACCTACAATTAAATTCACAATGGACAAAGAAGAAAATAATCCATTACCTTTCCTTATCTGCATGTAAATGTAAAGGAAAATTGCAATACCATCCAAACTTCAAAGTATATGAAACTTACGCATACAGGCAATATCTCAATTACACCATAAATCACTCGAACAATACAAAACATGGCATAGTAAGAACTCTTGTGGATAGAGCTATTACCATCTGTAATTCAAATGAAGCCTTCAAAGAAGAAACCAACTACATCAAGACCAACCCCAACAAAAATGGCTACCCTATGGATTTAATTGATAAACTATTGGAAAATCGCAAGAATTGGCCAAATACACAAAAGAAGCAAATAGTCACAGTCAACACTTAACATTCCGTATGTTAAAGCAATATCTGAGAGAATTAGAAGACAAGAACAACGATACAACATCAATACGGTATTTAACACGAAATACACCTTAAGAAGCCATCTAACGAAAACAAAACCATCAAGCTAAAAATACAGGAAAAACTGTATCAACCGGATCCCCTGCACATGTGCCAGTCTTACATTAGTAACACACCAAGACCACTCGAAACAAGGATCAAGGAATACAGAAATAATACGATAAAGGGAGAGGCTGAAAAATCAGGGACGGCTGACCATGCCTGGACATACGGCCATCATATGAGCTGGATAGAAGTTGAAGTACTGCATAAGGAACCACACTCGAGGAAGACAAAAAAGGAAGCTGCTACCGTACACCAGAACCCAGGTTGGTTTAGTAAGCTCTCATTAGATATAAGAAATATCTGAAAACTTTTATTAAACACATGTAATCTTAGAACAATACCACGCACGAACTGAACGCATGACTGCGCCCATTTCAGTTATGCTCCATTGCACCGAGCTCGTATAGAGCTGTAGTTACTCTACTTAGTTAGTATTCACCTGCAGACGACTGGATATACTTGCCAGTTAAAACGTTATGATTTAAGATAAATAAAGACAAGACAAGTCCAAATCATTTATGGTTTAGATAATTATTATGGCCCAAGCGTCAAGTTTAAATCACGAGGAGCGGAAGAATGAGGGATTTAAGACGCGATAGCTATATTAGTAGCTGTTTAAATCCTGGTTAATTTTTTTTAACCCTTAACACACACACTTATAGACTAAACACTTATTTTTACAGCATTAATAAGTACAAAAATTTTTAAGTACATATTTAAAAGATTGCTTCTGTAACTTTCTTTAATTAAGTTACCTGTGCTTTTAAGTTCGCAAGACAAATTGTTTTTACCTTGTTAGGTGGCTTTGTTATTGTCATTTTTTGTTAGTTTATCAGTTCTCAGTTTTCCCGAGTTCTTCGTATTATAGAACGAGTTAAGAAAATGTTAAAAATGTAGTTGTTGCTTACAACGTTACTCAGTATTAAAAGAGTGCTGTCAAACCAAGAAACTTAAAAAAAACTTTTTATTAGTATACTGTCAAGAATAGGGTAAAAGCAAGAAAACATCTAATTTATGGGGTACTATTTCTTTAAAAGAAAATATAGATATTTTCAAATATTTCAAGCTAATGGCATTTTTGAAGCGACAGAACACAATTTTTGGAGCAAATAAATTTCTAAAGCTTACAAAAAAAAAGGATATTGAACGATTTCTTAAAGTAGCACCGGATGAAAAATTCTTATCGACAACGGTATGCATATTTTGACTTAAGTTAATAATAGTTATTTACGATATAAGTGTTGTAAAGATTCATATTACAGCACGAGATGTGAAAGTTGTCAAACGAGGCGTCAGCCGAGTTTAATAAAACATCGAGTGTAGTAATATGAATTTACAATAAGAATATTGTACAAAATTTTATCTACTTTCATCTATGAATAAAAATATTTGGCAAAAGGCATTTTTTAAAATAAAAATGCACCTGCTATTAAGTTTACTAATCAAGTTTTTTATGTTACCTTTCGCATAGTTACTGTTTCGCATGGTTACTGTTGAAACTTTGTCAAACAAATTCAAAAATATAAAAAGCGTTTGTCAAAATGAGCGATTCTGATGGAAGTTTACTCTCTGATATAGAAGCAGCGGCAAACGAAGCGATCTCAAGTTTAGTTCCGACAAAATCCAAGGCGCGGTATGGGTTGGAGTATCAGAAGTTTGAAGATTGGTGCAAAGCTAACAAAAGAAAGGAGGTGTCTGAGAAAATCCTTTTGGGTTATTTTTCCGTAAAGCAACGCTCCCAGAAACCATCTACACTATGGACTCACTACTCAATATTGAGAACTATGATTTCAGTCAAGAAAAATCAAGATATATTTTAATTATTAATTGGTAATTAATTTTATAATTGTTAATAATAAATCATTCTTCTAAAAAGTGTGGTTTTATTTAACAGCAAAATTTTAATAAAACCGTTTTTCCATTACAGCACTAGTGCTGTAATAGATGTCTTTACAAAACGATTTACAGAATTGTAAAATTCATATTACTAAATGAAAGTAGATAATAATTATTTACCTTATTATTTCCGGTTGTCATTGGTTTGGCTGGAGCACGTGGATGAGACGAATTATGTAATATATTTGTAAAGGGTGTTCGAAATTATCCATATTTCAACAAGCCCTTATGGAACCTAATTGGATTAAAGTGATTACAAAGTATATTAACAGGTCTACTCCAGATTTGCCTAACGTATTCGTTTCTTTTAGAGGTAACAAACCAACCCGACAGAATATCGGTTATAATACGATTAATAAAATCCCAAAGGCGATTGTAAAGTATCTGAATTTATCAGATATCAAAAGACATACTGGTCATTCCTTTAGATTTAGAAGGACTTCAGCTACTAGCTAAAGTGATGGTAATTAATCAACTTTACACACACACATAATTTTGACAGTAAAAATAATAGTATTAAGTAACAAGTAAAAGTTAATATGTTAGAGTCACATCACTCTTTAATTTTTAATTTGAAGAAGTAGTCCATACTTGAAGTGAAGTTCCAAGTTAAATGGGAAGACATAAAACTCTAAGTCAACCTTCACTAGGATATATTTCAAAGAAAGATATTTATTTCACTCTCTACATGTTTCGAACGTATAAACGTTCATCTTCAGGAGAATAATTCACATTGAAAAAGTTACTAAGTTACGAAATTGTCAGTGACATCCTCATAGAGCTTTTGAGGAGATTAATTAAATAAAGAAAAATGTTGAAAAACGTCCATAGAAGTAGGAGAGAAAAACATACCACCAAGTTGTATAGATAAAGTTGGGATAACCGTTGATAATTTTCAAAGATTCAGTGACGAGGTAAAAACCTTTATGTGGAAATGATAATGAAAATGAAAAAGACTTTAGTGGTGAAGCATATTATTGAAGGAAATTCTTGTTATACGGTGTAAGAAGGAAAAGTTACATGTGGTTATAGGGCAGATGTATCATATATGAATTTTATTTCGGGGTGTACATATATGATATGAAAAATAGTAGTGAAATTTTTTTGGAGGTAGTGCCTAAAGTTTTGATTTGTAAGTTGAGAAAAAAAAATTTAAAATGAAGGTTATGGAAGAAACATTGTGAAGATTTTTTGAAAAATGTTTTTTGGAGGAAGTAACTGAAGTATTGAGTGTAGATACGTTCCTTAAGATATATGTAGTTAGGAATAGGTGTAGGCAAACTTTAATAAAATTGATTTTTTGAGCATTTCGAAAACTATTCCATGTTGTAGTAGAGACTTTTTTTTCTTTAATTTTTACTAAATATGAAAAAAAATTACATTCTATTGACATTTTCCGTAACGATTGAAGGTTTAACAGCCACCTCCCTAAAAAATTTATCTCTCATCGGTTTCACTCAAAATGATTTAAAATCTTTTGTTGCAAATGATGCCCTGAGTTGGTCAATGCATAACACATGCGTCTGCACTTTCTAAACATAACACAAAATATAAGTAATATTTTAAAATCATTAGGCCGGATCTTCCTCACGCACCCCATGAATAACCCAAACAAAACATTTTGTTTCATTATGGTTCGATGGACGCGTGCTATCCCATCTGCCATTCCAGACAAACACGTAGACTTAATTTTCTCAGTTATAGTCAGTAGTCTTATGTTGTGATTTATTTGAAGAAGAGCCAAAGAGAAAAAATAATTTTAAAAAAACATTCTAGTAGCTCGCGATTGATATGAAATCTGCCTCTCTCTCAGGAGCAAATGATGACTACTAGTTATAACAATCAGATGAAACAGCAAAAAGGAATTTAAACCTTTAAAATTAAATTAAGCATAACCCCATTTCCTATTATTTGTAAACAATTTTGTAAAATTTTAAAATTATTTATACATTTTATATGCTGTAAAACATTTTATATGGTGGCAGCTATGCTATTCCGTAATTTTTAAGAAGTATTTTTAACAGCTTCTTGCACTGCAGCCTAGTGGCTTATTGTGCTCCCCTATCTTGCTAGAAAAGGTTTGTTCCTTTTATAAGGTCCAGCAAATTCCTATCAAGTTTATCATGTGTCAGGTGGAAGATTCTGAGTCTTCTTCGGGTCAGTGCTTCGCATGATATGTGAGGCGGTTTCGTCCTCATCGCCGCAAAGCCTACATTCAATGGGACCATTGTAAATTCCTACTCGGCGTAGGTGTTTTCTTAAGCAGTGGCCTGTTAGTAGGCCGACCACTTGTTTTAGCTGGGTGCGCGTTAGAGGCATCATTCCAATTGATAACTTTTTGGAGGGTTTTCCAATTGCGGCCCTCGCTTGGGTATGACCAGGTATCCTGTTCCATCGGGATAGGTGTTGTTGTTGTGCCCACCTGTCTGATGCTGCTCTGGTTGCCTGTTTTGATATGCCAAGGGCGGGTTCAGGGCCCCTGAGTTTGTGAGATGATCCGGCTCTTGCCAGTTCATCGGCCTTTTCGTTGCCTGCTATCCCCAAGTGGCTAGGAACCCATAGGAGTTCTACCTTGTTGTTCCTTGCGGCCAGGTCGTTTAGGCATTCCAGTGTGATCCTCGATTTGAGTCGACTGAAGTTCAGGGCCTTGAGGGCAGTTTGGCTGTCTGACAGAATGTATATCTCTTGGTCGTGGTAGCCCTTTTCGATATTTTTCTGTACACATGCTTGTATAGCACGTATTTTTGCTTGGTATACTGTGGCGTAGTTTCCCAGGGGAATGCTGATTTCCATTCTGGGTCTTTCCCCAAATATACCTGCGCCCACTCCGTCGGCCGCCCATCAGTATACCAAACCAGGCCCTTATCTAATGACGGTGGTGTCTCTTTTGACCACATGTCAGAGTCGCACCTGATGTTGAAGGGTCTGGTGAAGTTGTAGACCTCTTTCATGTGATCTGTTTGCATCTCCAAGAGCTCGTCGTTGATTAGATCCGCGGCTCTTGTGTGCCCTATTCTTATGGGTTGTTGTTTCCATTCCCCATTTATTTTCATCCTGGAGGCGCTACAGCTGGCCTTCTTTTTGATGTGAATGTTTAGGGGTGGTAGTCCTAGTATTACTTCCATCGCTGCGGTGGGGGTGCTTTTTATTGCACCACTGATGCACAGGCAAGCCAGTCTCTGCAGGCTGTTTAGCTTGGTGACTGTCGTAGTTTGCTGTGTTTTCGTCCACCATATTACAGATCCATATGGCGCTATGGGTCTAATGACTGTGACATATAACCACAGCACCATTTGCGGTCTGAGTCCCCAGGTTTTACCAAACAAGCTTCTGCATCTCATCAGGCACATTTTCGCTTTGTTTACAGTTATATTCTAATGATATTCCTATTTTCATAGTGATTGCTATTTGGAAATACCTTAAATATTCCCTCTCTTATATTTTCAATATTTCCATAACTGCAGGTAGTTTTCCTGATGCTCTCAAACTTGTTGAAACAATTCCACTACTCAAAACAGGTGATTCAGAGTCTGTCGAAAATTATCGGGCTATAACCGGCCTTAGCTCTTTTACCAAACTTTTTGAAAAAATTATTACCGATCGTTTTGAGTAATTTCTGTCCAGAGAGAGGTTAAAAGTCCATTTTGTTTCTGCAGTTCTCTTTATGATGCACTCGCGGAAATGGTCAGAAACATTGCTCAATTCAGAAAGTTCAAGAACAAAGTAAAGTGTTGCCTTTTGACAAAAATGTATATGATATTCGAGAATACCAATATATTATCATATGATATGACCTATAATCACTTTTCTTTTTCTTACTGTGACAATGTCATTATTTACTTTGTAAATGCGTATGGCAAAAATAAATATATAAACTTTTACCTCAAGTATGGTGAGTATTTTTTTTTAATTAACGAATTTATCTCAATTTTATTTAAAAATACAAAGGTCGGAGTTCACAAGTATTGAGTCTTAAATACTCCACGACAACTCTGAATATAACTCATGTTTAGTAGAATTCCTAAGCTTTTTTGTTGATATATAGAAACTTTTTCTAAACCTGATGTGTGACTCTAGAATATAATGCCGAAACGCAGTGGCGATAAAAATTACTACAATATATTTTACAAGAGATATTAAAGTGAAGTTATGTAGACGCTAGACATACAGGCAAGGTTGCTACAAAGAATGCCTGAATTCCATTTGCAAGTCTCAATAATATCAATATTGGAATGATCTATAAAATCAGGGGCTATTTTCTTATTTCTTGATGTCTTAAAAATTAACGATTACGTTTTATCTGTATTAAGAATAAGTTCATTTTCGTAAAACGACTTTTTCAATATTAAAAATTATTCTTTCCGGATATTTGTATCATTGCAATCGATGGTATTAGGCTTAATAAAACTGTTGCTAGATCACTTAGATCACGCTAATGCGATTAAATTATCTCTCTCTCTCTCTTTCTCTCTCTCACATTGTGACGTCACGCACGAGGACGTTTTTAAGGTCGGTCTACATGCGAGTGCAAATAAATGATCGTTATATTTTTGATTAAGAAAATAATCCTATTAAAAACGATATACTGCCTTAATTCATCTTAGTTACTTACCTTAGAAGATAATTACAAGAATAGCTTTTATGTAACATTCTTTAAATTGGCTTAAATTTGGTCACCCCTTTTGCAAACAATAATCCGTTGTTTTGTCAGATCCTTATTTTTTGGAAACCTAAAATATTTTATATCTGTGCCTTTTGTGTTTTGGTTGCAAACTGAAAATAAAAAAAAAACAACACACACACACAATAGAAACAAACGTTTACGCGTGGGGATGAACTGGTGCATCCAAATTCGGGCTCTTAAGACTTTCCTCGTAAAGGCCGCTATTAAAAATTTTCCCGCTTTTACAATGACAAGCAATGCGAGGTTAGAACTGTCACTCGCGTCAAACGGTTACTAACCAATGTTCTCATATGTGACGACACTCATAAGCAAACTGAAATTTGAACATCTCTGTAGATGTTCAAATTTCAGTTTGCTTATCGGCATACCGTTGTAGGTGTAACGTAATTTAGATAAATAATAAATAGAATGCTTTCTTGTTAAGGTTAAGATTCTCAACTTACTTTTTTAAAAACCTAAAAATAAATTAACTGAAAAATCCAACATGGTAAATGATCAATTGGAGTTAAATAATCCTTTGTTAAATTGTCATATTATTTGCAAACGAACTTACTGAATTGATATAATATTAAAGTCACATTTCTTATAATCCGCCATAAAAAAATCCAATATTAAAAAGAACCGAACAATATTTTACAGTTTATTTCGTATCAAGAAAACCTGGACTACTAATGATGATACGGAACAACCAGGTAAATAAGGCCAAGGTGAAAGTAAATGAAGGGATTTTAGGTTATCAAATGCTCTATCTTTAATAATCATCCCTTTTGACTCTTCCTTTTTAATTTTATAAGGGCCGCAAATTAAAAGAGAAAAAAGAAACTCCCTTAATGAATTTAAATCCTGTAGCGTTGATTTCAGTTCTGATAAATACGATTTTAATAATATAAAATATAATTATTATTCTTCATATGCCTTCCAAGGTGTAATGTAGCATTTTATCCAAATGAGTTGAAATAAATTATCAAATATAAACAAGTAATAGCAACTAAGGAATCTGTACGCGATAAATTACGAATATAAAGTCGCATTCAATTTTAAAGAACATCTACATCGAAATTTTCATGAACAATCATGAAATACTGTTGAGCTACTATCTATAGTTACACTATGATTTCAATGCTTTATTAACGTGGGTACGTGATATTACATAGTTTTTGCAAACCATAACTAAGAAAGAAAATGTATAAGTTATAACGCTGGTAACATTTTTCTTGTTGGCGCGTTTGCCCGAAAAGCAAAGGGCCTTGAATTTAGTCCCCAGCAGTTACATAGAACTTCTTCAATATTAAAAAATGCCTGTATATAACCTGATAAACATTTTCCCATAATAATTTTTATAATAATTATATATACCAAAAGAATTCAATTGCTACGGACGTGCAGCTACTACTCACCAATTTGCTTTGGATCTGGGGTAAATGTAAAATGCCTGGAATAATATATGTAACAACGAAGATGAAACGAGATTTACTCGAAATCTCGTATAATAAATCTTTCGTTCATTAATGCTTCTCCGAGTGACTACGTTACTATAGATACCGCCCTTTTCGTGCTGTAGATAAAATAATAGAAATCTAGCATGGAAATGTAAGAGAGTGTCGATATACTCAGATAATGAAATATAAATCCCGATTTCCTCGTCTGGATCTCCGAAAATATTGATACTACGTAAAAATATGTCTAAACCTTGTCGATGAAGAATTTAGTTCTCGTGAATTTTTTATTGACCCATGTTTATCCAGAACTGACATATTGGCAAAAACACTATGTTGGACCACTATTTCCGAAGTTTGGTAAAGGTAAAATTAGTATGTTTAAACGAGATCTACTATGAAGCCATTACAATGGTTACATGTTTTTCCTGAATTAAAAAATTGTTATTCTCCCTGACGCCTGGCCTATATGCATGGACCTCAGACAATTACCATAGAGTATTTCATTTATCAAACAGCTATTGTCGTGCAAACATGGTTGCGATGAAGACTCTCTACTGTCATCCAGGAAAAACTTCTTCCTCTTGGAGGTATAAAGTTCACTTGCAGGACAATTCGGTGGAGTGTGCCTCCCGAGGTGTTATGGATGTTATGATGGGCGGGGCTACCATGGTTGTCTTGTATCAAGAAAGTTGGCCTACTAATTATCAGGATCTCCGGAGGAAAAGGAAGAAGAAACAAATATCGTTCTATTATTTACTAATATATATTACTAATAACTATATTAATTTTCCTCTGTACCTACTTAGTAAATATTCCTCCTTATCTAAACTAAAACGTATTCTTTGTTTTGTCGACAACGCTTAAAATACAAAAGTTAAAATTACAGGTCCGTTAATTAAGCCTAAACTTTGTCATGCGATTGTGTATATCGTTAAAAGATATTCGTGCAGCCTTATTCAAATGTATTAAATATTATAGGATTAACCGCAGACCAATTTAATCAATAATTCCTGCATCTCGTGTTTAGTTGTACTGAAGTGAATATGGCTGGGACCTTCAATATAACAAAATCGAGGTTCTAAGTCCCAAAAGGCAAATGTAGGTATTTTTATTTGTTTTGTAACCCAGACTATTCACGAGCGTGCTCGCTAGCAAAGTAATCGTCATCTTGAAGCAAGTCCTTTCATTGTTTTTTCTTTTATTCGCTTTTGTAATTGAACATTTCTTTGTCCTTCGAGCCGGATTAATAACAATAACAATAAAAATAATAACATTATTAATAAATCTTTTTTACTTGAAAATATACAGAGAATGCAAAGTTTAGATACAGTAGCTACTCCTGACACTTAACCTAAACTCCTGGCACTTAACCTAATGCTATTTTTGTGTGTTTGTGTTCCTTGCCCTCAAGAATATTAAATTTGACGTTTAAATAGCGTTTTAGGTTTCAGGAAGCGGTAACTTTATCGACCTCAGGTTTTTGGCCGCCATCTTGAACATCTTCCGGATGTAATATCAAGTTGGTAACAGGCATTTTCGGATTTAACGGGACCGAATAAGCTAGAAATAACCTTTCACACAAAAGTTATACGACCTGCTGATAGAACTTTACTTTTTCAAATTCTGGTCCTATCTAAATGTTTATAAAATAATCATACTATTTTATCTAACAGTTTAGTAACACCAATTAGGGTATTTGCTTAAACAACTTACTTTTTAACACCTTTCACTTCAAACTTTAAAATATTGGTAATGATATGCTATAAATTATTTTTGAAAAGGATGAACCGTTTGATTTACACCTTTTAAGATCGTCGAATTAAACTGACCAACCTAATTATTAAGTAAAATTTTCGATAAGTAATCGTTGAACATACGCACGGTCAATTTACATACACAAAGCACCTTTTCTTAAATCGAAAGTATCAATTAAAATGAGTATCGGAAACGATCAGTGCCCGAATCCAAATTGATTAAATGATAATGATAAGTATAAGGTTACACCTGATTCGCACCGTGGAAGTGCAATGGTTTCTGTAAAACCACATATTATTTTATACTAACTTACATAATATAACTTGGACATCAAAGGTTCTTTTAATTTAATTTATATATTTTGTATTAAAATATAAACAGATGTGCGAAGTGTGTGTGTAAGCTATGTATTTTTTAAATTATTTTCAAGAAAACTTGGTCTCATTTTTCGTTTCGTGGAACTCTATACCGGGTGGTGTATCGTGGTTGGAAACATAGGAAATCCCATGCTAGTTTTAGACGGTTCAAATATTTGCGCCCCTGTTGACATTAGAGTAGGCAGTGACGTAGCCAGAATTCTATTTCGAGGGGGGGGCCCAAATGGGTAAGGAAACCGACGAGCCAGCGCCGCAGGCAAATCGCCGAAGCCGAAAATTTCTTTGGGTGTCACGCCCAAAAACCCTTTTTTTGGACAATAAAAAAAATTTCAAAATAAAAAAATACATACATTTAAAGGGACTTGAAGTGAGTTATACAAATACACTAATATAGGTAATATAAAACAGATAATATATACTTGTTAAACAACAAATTCTTCATGAAATAATCATAATTGAGCAAAGAAATACTAAAAATAAGGTATATTTTTTAATTATTGAAAAAACAAAAATTAACCATAAACTTAAAGCACAACATATTTTTAGCCAAAAACTAAACCGTGATTCGTCGCCTTTTTTGACAAAATATATTGATTATTTCATATATCAATGTGGATTTTTTTATGAATATTTATTAAAGCTGAACTTGTTGTATGCTCTTCACCTGAATGATTTCTCAGATATGTTTTAAATCTTTTTAAAGTGGAAAAACGTCTTTCTGCTGAAGCTTTAGTTACTGGGAGAATGATTTGTTATTTTATTTGGCGCGTTATTGATAGCGTTACCGTCAATGATTTTTTATGTTGCCCAATTATATTTTATATCTTCGTTTTTTTTTGGATTTCGCCCCCCCTGGCTACCCACTGATGAGCAGGGTTGTAGGGAGACTTTTTTGGAGTCTCTGTGTGGTGAGACCACATGCGGAGTTTGAATAATTTTGGATAACCCGATCTTAACGTATTTGAGTGTGCTGCCTAAGTGGCTTCGAGTTCCCTTTTCTTTTCGTCGGATCCTAGCTCTACTGATGAGTCATGATATGACGAAACGCGTCTAGAGATGGATCTGGCGAAACGAAAGGGAAAATCTTCTTCTTTATTTGAATAGGATGGCGGTTGGTTTTTCATCGGAATTCAACAGGTGATATTGCAAACACCATTGGATGTGTTAACCTGTGATTTTTCATTGTAAAATATAATTTTTTATATAATTACCTAGGTAATTAGTTACACAATAATAGAAAAAGTCACTATGATAAAATGGTACTATGCGGGAAAATGCTTAAGTACTGTATCTGATATGTTTTCCGCTTATTTCCCAGATAGACCCATTCATACCAAGTCGGTAATACAAAAAGATATTACTAAGTTTGAGGTAAAAGGCACTGTAAATAAACAACTGCAAATGCACAGCACAGCAACCGTTAAAACCGGGTTTTTGGTTTAACATAGTAAATCGGAGATTGATTTTTTTGGATAGAGAATAAAAAACCAAGATAGGGAGTTGAAACCCATTTTTCTCTAAGATGAACCGTTCCAATGTTACAGCCTGTCAAAGTCAAAAAATGCCATATTTTAAACGTCAATATCTTAAGAACTATTGAATTTAGACATATTATGACATTTACAACATAAGCGTAAAATTTTGTGGGGAAACAGAAAATAATACAACATATAGGGTGTTCCATTTAAAAAAAATTGTCAAAGACGTGACGAAAGTTCTATGAGACACCCTGTACAATATTTTTTAATGTCAAAAAATGCATAATTAAAAATAAAAATTTACGGATCCGAGCGCCTTTCCTAGATCTTTTTCCTTTAATTGATATTAATTTTATGCGGGACTTTTGAGACACCCAGTATAAGTCAGCGTTAGTTTTTGGCAAATCGCAAAGGGGGCAGCATAGTGGGTTTAATGAACCATCAATTCTCACCCGCCTTAATTACTATCGCCGATGGCTTGACCCTAATAAAAACAAACAACAAAAAGACATCAAGGTAAAAAAGTAAAGCACAAAGACCCTTAGAGAAATCGAAACCTTCAATCCTTCGTTACAGCAGGGTGCCACTGGGGGAGCTTCTTCTACCAGCTTATCGTCATATGGCAAACGAGAGAGTAACGCGAGTCGGGCACGTGGCATGGTACCTTTTTAACCGACGTTATTCTTCATCCGTGTCGATTTGATTGGGGCACTGATCGCCTTGATAATTATTTTAATTGATATCAGCCTAATTAGGAAATGAGCCAAAAAACAACTTTTCTCGTAATTTTTATTTATATTATTATATACTATATTTCGATTTATTTACATGTTTTCCTACGACCACCTATGGAAATGGGAAAAAAAAACACAGGTAATTTGGCCAGAAAGCGCCGTATATCACACGCGTGTTTTCAGATTTCAACACTAGTGTTGAAATGTCAAGGCATATTATTTAATTTAAACATATTGTGCCAATTTGACAGACAACCCCTATTTGTTAAAAATAACAAATTTCAGAAAGCAGTAATTGTAAACTGTTTAACTTATTTATCATGTATTTTTTGAGTGATTCAGAATTAGAGTGTGAAAATACGCCATCTGAAATTATAAAAATGTTAATAATATACTGGAAAATCTATTACCAGAAAAAACAAATCGTGCTGACTAGAGTGGCATGCATTAAACAACAAATCTTTATCGGTAACGATAGCATAGAGAATAGAGCTCTAGGCTACAGATCGCACGGTCACAGGTTTAAATCCCACCAGGAGTATCTGACTTTTTTTTATAAACACATTAAATAATTTATAGAAATATTTTGAATTGAAATCTTCCTTGTTGGGTGTATTTTATAAATTTATGTTTAACGCATCTTTCCTTGATTAAATTTAAAATTTTTCATTCTGATTAATTTAGAAGTTAATCCACGATTAGTTCTTATATAAAATATGAAAAAATGAAAAAGTTAAACTACAAATAAAGGAAAAGCCTATTGACAAACTATGAAACCAGATATTAAGTGGAACATAATCCTAAATATGCTAATTTCAACACTAGTATTGATATTTTGATTTCAACACTAGTGTTGAAATATTTTTTTCACAAATCAAAGGCTTTTTTAATAATTCCTTGTGGTCGTAGGAAAAATAGTGTATATTACTTGTGTGAAAGTGATTATTCTAAAACTAGGAGAATTTTCGCACTCGGCTAACGCCTCGTGCTAAATGTTTCTTCGTTTAAAAAGTATCACTTGTTATGTAATATACTAGGCTGCTGTTAAGTATAACAGGTATGGAATTAACCAATGTTAATTTATAAATAAAGGATATTTTTAATCATATAAAAAACAAAAATTAAAGGACTGGAACTCATTTAAATATTATCAAACAATATTGTTATGGTGGCTGATTTCTTAAAAAAAAAGTAAGTCACAATTTAACTACGAAGACAAGAAACTCCCCTCATTAAAGATTACCCGCGATAAAACGTAAAACCGTTGAAGAAGAGTTCACCAGCACACGCCTGCTCCGTGCAGATGGCCCCGCTGTTCACTCACTGTGACACCAACCCCCTTTAACCCCTGCTTTGGCCATTACGTAAATTGTTAAAACAGTTTACAAACCCTCATCCACTTAACAGTTCAGTGCACAATCGTAAATCGTCATCTTTTAATCAAATCCAAAGCTGAATTTATGACTAGGTTTGTAACGAAACAAATCGGTGATATATAATTTAATGGAGGGTAAAATAATTATGTCAAGAGACAACCGCGAATTGGCTATTATCATCGACAAAAAAGGCTGATTTAACTACAAAAAAATAGACCGATCCTATTCGACTAATGATTAATCAAGGTCTTGACTTTCTTCTTTCGCTAACATCAGTTAATCAATTATTGTAAATGGTTGAGAAGAAAACAAAATTGGGTTAAATAAACGGACTTCGGCCGATGGCCATTTGGGAAACCAATAAAGAACATAATAGAGTAAAACCTCTCATGAGCGACCACCCTCGGGGAATCAAAATATTGGTCGTTAAACAGGGGTGGTCGCCTAATAGAGGAAAATTGAAACAACTTATCTGTATTTTATATTGACAACATATTTTATTACTTAGCTAAACTCACCGGATACTTACTTAATTTCATCGGATTTGCCCACTATAAACTAGTTCGTGAAAGTACCTAAGTATGTGTAGGTATAAACCGAACATTAAGGGGGATTTCTACTGTGATGGACCTATTTTAATCGTTTCTTTACGATTTTTTTCTGGGGATAATAAGACAAATGCAGAAAAACAAGCTTTTAATTTTTTTTATTAAAGATAAGATGTACCAAAAAAGATTTTTTAACCCCCCAAAAAATTAAAAACTTGAGGGTGCTAAAGTTACCCCCTCAAAAAAAACGTAACTTGCTGGCGGAATTCAAATAAATTTTTCTATTCATGACAAAAATAAAATTGACCCAGATTCTTCAATTGTAAGCATGTAGTTATAGCCCCCACTAGAATCAAGTCAAGACTCGAATAACTGTTAAATTGGCGCGAGATTTAAAATTTTTTTTTTAAATTTACCATTTTTTTTGTATTTTAAGGGCCGTAACATTTTCTGTAATATTGCAGAATACTTGATTCTAGAGGAGGCTATAACCACTTGTATTCTGAGCATTTTAAGACCAAAATCATTAAATTCTGATAATTTGAACATACCGAAGTATACTTTCCGCCAGCGTGAAAAACAGGGTTTCGAAAAAAACAACTTTAAAGTTTCAACAGTGACTCACAACAAAATAGTCTCACTGTCACTTAGTGGACGAAACCTTAACAAAAATATATCAAATTTTATGTCAGGATATTTAGAAAATAACCTGTATATATTATTAAATATCAATTTTCCCTATATTTTTAAAATATATTACTCGATCAATTTTATACTTACGCATTCATTACAATAAATATTATTCGATTTATACAAATTAATTCATTTCCGAAATTGAAGTAAAATATTTGTTTTGATTGATCGACTTAATGGAAAATAAATAGATTTTGTATGGAAGGAACTGACTGTTTGCTTATTTCACGTATTTTTATATAAATATTTAAATAAAGCTGTTTATGGCATATAATGTGGTATTTAATAAAGTAAAAAGGGCTATTAAAGCTATATCGATGAAGACAGAAGATTTATACATGGAAATTTGCTATTTCCTTTACATTAAAGTGATTGGAAAAGTGGGCTATTCCGGATAACTGATCAACCGCAGTAGTCAATTACAAAGAAACCAAATTTACACGTTGTAAGTTTTACGAGTCGTTTTCTGACACTTGACAGAAGTGAAGTTAAGATTAAACATCAAAAATATGCAAATCTGTCACATAAAACGTGTTCTTTTTTAATTTAAATTAAAACATAATTTAAATCTCTGTGTGTGTGTCTTTGTTTTATGGCACTGGTTTAAACCATATTTAAAGATATCAAAGTAGACATAATTATTTAGTTTAATTAACTTGCATATGTCGACGGTTCTGAATTAAAAACCAAAATGAAGAAATATCCCTACATTGACGAAGATATATATCTTATCGAGGAACACTCAAATTATACCTTAATAGTGTCTCCCCCAGGGTATAATACATTAAATTTCTTAGAAAGTTGACACCCGCCGTCAATAAATAACATATATCGTTATTGTAAGATAGCTAGGTATTCTTTTGTTTCTTCCAGGGGTGTAGATACACATTTTTCCTACGACCACGTATGTAAATGAGGAAAAAAGCACCATTAAGTTGGCTAAAAAGCGCCGATATAACACGCGTGTTAAGAAAAATATATACAAGGCACACTATTTAATTTAAACATATGGTCCAATTTGACAGACCATCCCTATTTATTAAAAAGAACAAATTTTAGAAAGCAGTAATTGTAAAGTGTTTAACTTATTTATCATGTATTTGTCCAGTGATTCAGAATTAGAGTGTGAAAATAAGCCATCTGAAATTATAAAAAAGGTTAATAAATATAAGTACTGGAAAATCTATTACCAGAAATAACAAATCGCGCTAAAGAGAGTGTCATGTATTAAAGAACAAATCTTTATCGATAGCCATAATGTACAATATAGAGTTCTAGCCTACAGATCGCAAGGTCATAGGTTCAAATTTCATCAGGAGTATTTGACTTTTTTTATAAAAACATTAAATAATTTATAGAATTATTTTGAATTGAAATCTGGCTTGTTAGGTGGATTTTTTAAATTTATGTTTAATGTATCTTTTCTTGATTAAATTTAATTCATTCTAGTTATTCCAGAAGTCAATCCAGGATTAGTTCTTCCTATGATATATAAAATATGAAAATATTAAAAAGTTAAACTTCAAATAAAGGAAAAGCCTATTGACAAACCTATAAAACCAGATATTAAGTGAAACATAATCCTAACTCTGCTAATTTCAACACTAGTGTTGATATTTTTTTTCAACACTAGTGTTGAAATATTTTTTCACAAATCAAAGGCTTTTTTAATAATTCTTTGTGGTCTTAGCAAAAACAGTGTACATTACTCGTGTGAAAGTGATTATTCTAAAACTCGGTGAATTTCCGCCTCGGCTGCCGCCTCGTGCTAAATATCTCCTCGTTTGAAAAGTATCACTTTCATCACTTGTCATGTAATATACTATTTCAGTGACTAGCAACATAGTAGATAAAACCTTCAGAGCTCATTACCGCATGTAAAATAAACGAAATTTTCCCCTTTTTTGCTGTCAGTCAATTTTCTGACAGACGAACCCCTGCACTTTTTCTTAAAACATTTAACTTGGCGTGAAACCGTATAAATGCATGCTAGTGGAAAATACCTAAAAGCGATGGGGCCTCTTAATATTTCTTTTAATGATCCACAAAATACAATCCTTTTTAAGAAAATTCTATAGAAAATAAATTTATTGAGCCGGAATTGGCCCAGAAAGGTGTAGTTCCGCGCTCTCTTCTTTCGCCTTTAATATTAAACATATACATGTCAATGACATATAGAATTATATGGCTGGAAATGTACTTGTCCTACTACAATATGCGGATTATTTGGCTCTTATTATAAATGGCACCAATGGCGGCGCCAGGATTTTTGGGATGGGAGGGCACAAATGGGCTCGGTGATTTTTGAGTGGGCACTACCCAAAATAAAAGTGACTTCTAAAAAAAAAAGGTCGCGGCCTCCCGACGCTCTAGAACGCTATAGGCAGCGACAAACAAAACCTTCCTCTTGTTTTCTAAGTGATGTCAAAAAAAAAAGTCATCGTTCTCTTCAAAATACCATACAACCACTCATCAAAACTTGTATAGCCAAGTCCCTTATATAACGGATCCATCAATTTGGGGGAGGGGGGGGCACCAGGGTGGGCACTCATGTTTCTAGGGTGGGCCGGTGCACACCCTGGCCCTCCCCTGGCGCCGCCGCTGCTGTGTATCAGTGGTGCAATGAAAAGCACCCCCACCGCAGCAATGGAAGTAATACTATTACTAACACCCCTAAATATTCACATCAGAAAGGAGGCCAGCTGTAGCGCCTCCAGGATGAAAATAAATGGGGAATGGAAACAACAACCCATAATAATTGGGCACACAAGAGCCGCGGATCTAATCAACGACGAGCTCTTGGAGATGCAAACAGATCACATGAAAGAGGTCTACAACTTCACCAGACCCTTCAACATCAGGTGCGACTCTGACATGTGGTCAAGGGGACACCTCCGTCATTAGATAAGGGCCTGGTTTGGTACACTGATGGATCAAAAACGGCCGACGGAGTTGGCGCAGGTATATTTGGACAAAGACCCAGAATGGAAACCACTGGGAAACTACACCACAGTATACCAAGCAGAAATACGTGCTATATAAGCATGTGTACAGAAAAATATCGAGAAGGGCTACCACGACCAAGAGATATACATTCTGTCAGACAGCCAAGCTGCCCTCAAGGCCCTGAACTCCAATCAACCCAAATCGAGGATCACACTGCAGTGCCTAAACGACCTAAAAGACCTGGCCGCAAGGAACAACAAGAGCTCTTATGGGTTCCTGGTCACTCGGGGATAGCAGGCAACGAAAAAGCCGATGAACTGGCCAGAACCGGATCATATCAAAAATTCAGGGGCCCTGAACCCGCCCTTGGTATAACAAAACAGGCAACCAAAGCAACATCAGACAGGTGGGCGCAACAACAACACCTATTCCGATGGAACAGGATACCTGGTCATACCCAAGCGAGGGCCACAATTGGGAAACCCTCCAAAAAGTTATCAACTGGAATGATGCATCTAACGCGCACCCAGCTAAAACAAGTGGTCGGCCTACTAACAGGCCACTGCTTAAGAAAACAACCACTCATCAAAACTTTTATAGCCAAGTCCCTTACAGAACGGATCCATCAATTTTGGGGGGGCACCAGGGTGGGCACTCATGTTTCTAGGGTGGGCCAGTGCCCACCCTGCCCCCCCCCCTTGGCGCCGCCGCTGAATGGCACATCACATTTGAATCAAAAAGATAATGAATTATACCTGACACAGATTACAAATATGGCCATTTAAATATCAAACATATTTTTTCCAGATAAATATTTAGTGCTACCGTTAAATGTTCCAAGTATTCTCTCCTCGTTAATGGTGTTGACCGTTCAAAATATGTTGGCGTAGATCTTGATAATCATTTAAAACTTTCTGAATATCTTTCGACTGGTTCTGCAGAAATGTATGCAATTAAAACACCCCTAGATGCTATTAAAGAACATGAAATAACGAAGTGATTAATAATTTTAGTGCACTTGAGGTGAATTATAGTATTCACCTGAAGACGACTGGAGATACACACCAGTTGAAACGTTGTGATATAAAACAAACAAAGACAATGCAAGTCCAAAACTTTACTACCGTTTAAGAAACGTCATTGTCTCCAACCTTTAAACATACACCAGAAGAAGATTATTGCGAATTACTAACAGAAATCTCTATTTCTCTATCTATATTTGAATCTACAAACCCGTAGAAAAATGTAGTGAAACGTAAACCGTTTCCTATAATACTGGTGTTTGTTGTTCCACCGTACTTGGGTTATTTAGTTCTATGTGTTTACGTTAGATGGCTATCTTTAGCATTGAGTTGATTCCTACTGATAGCGTTGCTGGGTTTTCATCACTTATTATATCTTAAAAATGTCTTGAAAGAATAGTCTCGCTGTAATGGGTGGGGGTTGCTTACAGGTTATGCCTTTCTGATGAGTTCTAACAAGAACGGAACAGCCTGTCATTGTCTACCTGTGCCCCAGGGGAACCATTACCTTTGGCTTTCCTGTGTACTTTAATGCAAAAGATAGATGCACTACTTTATCCGCCTGCCGCTAAAAAACTTTCTTTCTACTAACAGAAATGTTATGAGTTGTGGCATTTCACCATTTATACATTGAAAATATTTTTATTTTTTAATAAATTTAATCAAATAGTAAAAGAAATTTCAAGTTTATCAAACATAATGTATTATTAAGGTAAAAGTTTATATCAAGGCATCTTATCACGATTTGGAGTTTCCCAAAAAGTTAATTAATTATAAAAATGTCGACTTGGTTATATCGACCACTTTAGTATACAAATGGCACTGGCTGTTTTTGTATGATAACGTATCAAATAAGGTAAAGGTATGTCCAAAGCATCAACAGATACTGAAGTGCCAGAATACGATAGCAGAAATAAGAGTGGTGTGCTTCAGACAAGTAACTTACAATCTTGTTTGAGTAGACCTATGGTGTAAGAATTATTTGGGACAGATTTAATATAGCTTTACATTTTTTGAAAAATGATCCTGGGACTTGGAAATCTAATAATATACAGGGTGCTACAAATTCGTGTGCGTACAAGGGGAACTCCAAAACTGTAAGAAATACAAAGCTGGTTAAATTATGGCAAAGTTGCGTATTTTGAGGCTTAATAATTTGGTGAAAGAAAATTTTGAATATTCCGAATACTTTTGGAGATATACGAAAAAAACCGAAATTTTAAGTTTTGGTTTTTAATTTTTTGCGCCTTTATTTGTTGATTTAGGAAAAAAACACTTTCTCGTATCCGTTCTTTATGTTCTACCATATAGCGTTATTAGTTTTTAAATTGGACGTTTCCTTCTTTAGATACCAACCTCAATTCATTTTTTTTTAAATACGGACTTATGATTTTTAAAACAGTTTTAAGGACTTCAAAGCTTTGAGAATTTAAAACAATTTAAAGGTTTTTAAAATTTAAACGTTTTTTCATTAAATAACACATCACTAGTATTTCAAATTATCATTTATTTACTATTGTCACGCCCAGATTTTAGGGTGTGACGAGGGACGTAAGGTAGCGCGGGACCTTGGCGACTATTAGGAAAACAAAGCGGTTTTGAAAACAAGTTTATTGAACAAATAATTATGACCTGAAGGGTTTACAAGAAAATCAAAATTATAAATCTGGATTTAGACCTTTGCAGAACAGTTAAAAATAAAATTATACTTACTTAAATTTTGGGCTCATCGGTGGCGTCAACAGAATTTCACAAATTTAGACGTGGACATGTCACGGACCCGAGCACTAGTGCCGTCCGATATTTTTCTAGCGCGATGTGTAGTTTCATCAAGTCAGCGATTTTTCCCACTTTAGGGAGACAATGGACTTAGGTCTGGTACCTTGTTTCTATACCGACTTGATGACGCCACAATAATTGCTAGATCGGGATGTACGTATAACATTTCATAATTGCAACTGTTTTGATTTATTTAATAAACTCGGCGTCGGTTTCATGTTGCGTTGAACGGCCGGCGATAAACGCGAATAATGATTGGAATATTAAAATGGAAAATATATTGATTTATGAAATGTTATGATCTTATGATTCCCTATCGTGACACTATTACGGCCCTGGCAATTATTTTTGGATTACTTAAATATTAAAATTACATTACAGGAAGTTATGGTGTTTAGATCGCTTATTTCTTCAAAAGGATTTACCGTCACAATACTCTAAGAAGTAAGAAGGTTTTTAAGGCATGAGAAATAATTTTATTTTATATTAGTATTTTATTTATTTTATTAATATAACGTATATCTTAAGTCCTATGGTTTTTGCCTTGGACCTAGACCGAAATACTGTAAAACAGAAAAAAATAATGCTTCCGAGTAAAGAAAAGGTTACTGGAGTATTAGTCTAGTTATATTACTGTGATTCACTTACGTTTCTTTCAAAAAAAAATTCAATTTTTTTACTGTTTAGAATATCTCATGATGCTAGTTTCAGGCAAAACATGAAACAAAAACATAGGGACCGAAAAATATTTGAGGCCGAGACTTTGGGTCTCTTTTTCTATAAAATATCAAATATCACGCCGCTGTGAGTAAAAATGGACGGATTTTTCAAATCAGAAATCTTTTTTTTTTTTTTTTAGTTTGGCTCTAAATGTTCAGGACCGTAATGAAATGAAAAAGATAATTTTAACAATGTATTATTAGATGACAAAACGTTAAAATTTTAAAAACTTGTACATTGTATTAAATTTCTAAAGCTTAGAAATCCCTAAAACTGTATTTAAAATTCCTGGTCTTTATTTAAAAAAATTGACTTGAGGTTGGTATGTAACTAAGGAACGAAACTTCTAATTTGAAAACTAATAACGCAATCTTGTAGAACATATACATAACATACAGCCAGGGCCGTTTCTGAGTGGAGTGCTGGGAGTGCCCCCGCACAGGGGCGGCGAAAATCATAGGGCGGCGAAAGCCGCCTGCGATTTCACAGTTCATCACAGAAAAAAAATTTAGACGTATAAAAAAATTCTAGGAGTTTTCAAAAATATGAAGGCGGCCGCCCTTCGTCCAATAAGAATGGTAAATTAAGTTCTCAAAAAGAAACTATGCAGTAGCTGTCAAGAATGAGGCAGCCGTCCTCTGTGTTAATTAGAGATTTCTTTTTAGAAGGTAAGTAGCCAAATTTGTGAAGAGTTGAAGGTAGACCACTTGATTGATGAGTTTGCGTCAAAAAAGGCTAGAAGAGTAATTCTTTGATTTTTTTAATGTTTTATACACTATATAGATTTACTTTTATTACCAAAAATTAGTTTTTGATTTCTTGTTTTTGTTTTCTTTCCGGATTTTAGCACGTGTTTGCAGAATATTATGTTTTAAAGTTTTGTGATAGTATATACCTACCTATAATTAAATAAGTATTTATACAACTTTTTTTAAATTGAATTGACTAAAATTGGGTAATGTAATGACACTGTTTGCAATACCTGTACAAAATCCCTGCAATACTTCTACAACTACAATACTTCTACAATACTTCCGCAATACACTGCATTAGGTACTCTGTCTGTAATACACTGCAATATTCTGCAACACTCTGCAATGCAGTCTGCGATTCTCTGCAATACCTAGAATATTGCTGAAACACTTGTAGAAATTTTGAAGAAGTAGTCCATTCTTAAAGTGGAGTTAATTTATAGGAATAAATAAAAACATGAATTCTTTCTCCACTGGTTTATTAAATAGTAAAGTTAAAAGGTGCTAGATATTTTACATGTTTCGGGTGTAGTAACACCCATCATCAGGAATAAAATATAAAGAGAAAATATTTATAAGTGAGAGGAACAGATTTAAATGGTTAATGGTAGTGAACCTCGATGGAGCTCTCATCGAGCCATGGAAGATCAAATATTAAGAAATGGGATAATGATTAGAAAAAAATTGGTATACTAAGTCTTAACGCTGACCATGGGCAACAGGTAACAGTGGTAAGAGGAGGCCCGTTTGGGCAAAGAGAAAAATTAAGAAATGTAAGAAAAATGGAGATTCACAGGTCAAGAACTTTCATCCCGGAAACCATGGGGAGAAAGAAAGGTTGTTTATTAAACCCTCTTTTATATAACAAGATTAGTTTATTGCTATGAACTAAGATTCATACAGTTCAATACCTCTAACTATTTTACCTCTAAACTAATTTTTTTATATAAAAGAGGGTTAAATAAACAACCTTTCTTTCTCCCCATGGTTTCCGGGATGAAAGTTCTTGACCTGTGAATCTCCAATTTTCTTACATTTCTTAATTTTTCTCTTTGCCCAAACGGGCCTCCTCTTACCACTGTTACCTGTTGCCCATGGTCAGCGTTAAGACTTAGTATACCAATTTTTTTCTAATCATTATCCCATTTCTCAATATTAGATCTTCCATGGCTCGTACGAACTCCATCAAGGTTCACTACCATTAACCATTTAAATCTGTTCCTCTCACTTATAAATATTTTCTCTTTATATTTTATTCCTGATGATGGGTGTTACTACACCCGAAACATGTAGAATATCTACCACCTTTTAACTTTACTATTTAATAAACCAATGGGGAAAGACTTCATGTTTTTATTTATTCCTACTTGTAGAAATATTTAGGAGTGCTAAGCCCCTCTGTAGGTAAATATAAATAAAAGAAAATTATTAAAAATAGACACCTCTTTCACCTATTACCTAAAGATATTGAGGTCATTTTTGTGACAATTGCTTTGCGCCATTATTTCAGGTAGGTAATTCTAAAATAGTAACTGATTTGATTTGAAGGGCGGCCAGTTCATATGTCGCACAAGGGCGGCCAACAGGCCAGAAACGGCCCTGCATACAGCTATGGAAAAGTCTTTTTATTTTTTCCCAAGTCAAAAATGAAAGCGCAAAAAATTATAAACCAAAAATGGAAATTTCGGTTTTTTTCGGATATCTCGGAAAGTATTCGGAATAATTAGAATTTTTTTTCACCCTGTATATATCAAAGATTTTAAAATTGCTGATGAATAGTATATTTCCCATTTTCGTGTCGGTCTGTCTGTTGATATGAAAGGTCAAAGAAGTATAACGAGAAAAGCTTAAATATGAGCCAGTTATTGCCAACCAACAAAGCCCCGGGATTCGAATTTTCAAACGCTAACATCTTGGCAGTCATGCACTAACAAACCTGAATTTCGGTTCGCAAGAAAGAATGATATTTTCCGCTGAATTTAAAACAGGTTTTTACCATAATTTGTTTGTTTGTGTAGTGATAGAGAAAATCGCATACTATAAAATATCGTTTAGTGAGATTTTGGTGGCTGGCAAAAACGGGCTATTGTATATGCCAATCTGAATACACTTTCTGTTCTATATATTTAGGATAAGAAGTACTGAGTACTATAAAATTATTTCAGTAATTTATAAAAATGTAAAATATCATTCGCAAATTAAAAAAAAAAGTGTGGTAGTTCACTTAGTGTACTACTTCGGTCCACTTGTATAGGTTGACTTTAAACTACAAGTGACAGTTAAACTTAAGTTTATATCGTAATGTGACTGCATAAACTTATGTTAAATCAGTGGCGACTCGTCAGGTGAAGTAGGTGAAGGGGCTCTTCAACAAAAAATAAATAAAACCAGGAGGAAAGTTTTTCGACAATATTAAATATTGATGTACCAATAGATACAGCTACCCTTTTAGCCCTTAAAAAATAATTATGTTCGAATTAATAATATTAATTTAATCCGAATGCACAATAGGGTCACGGTTAACTCCGATCGACAATAATTATAAACACTGCATTTTGGCGCGCCCCAGGCGACCGTGTCCGTTAGCTCAAAGCAAGTGAACACCAAACGCCCAACATGGCTTTGATATTCACCGTTGCTATGGTTACGTGACATCAGTCACGCAAACAACATGTAAAAATTTGAATTATGATGAAGGGCAATTTAAAAATAGATCAGTCGTATGCTTCATTGTTTTAGCATTGGTTCGCCTAACCTTAAGGTATTTATTTTGAGGCTTCGCGAAACGGTTATGAATATCTTTTCAGTTAATTCAGTAGTGTACCTACGTACTTACCTAGTATTGTGTTTTAAAAATGACCCCAATTAATTACATAGTTTGTAATTTGTTGGAAACTCCATTCAGTCGTTGGACCGATGAGGATAAGACAGACGCTTTGTTACACGGGTTTTTAGTCAATGCTTGTTAAAGTATACCCGCACTATACCTAGCTCTTCACCATTTTTTTAGACCGCAAGCCACTGCGTAAAAACATCAACGACTTTTATCGTTTGGGTCGTTAGCGCTTATAAAAAGCTATTTTTACCCACCTACGCCAATGTTGTTTACAGGATAATACAAATGTATTACAAATTTAATTTCCTGCAACATATGCTTACAGGTTTGGAGTATAAAGCGAACATATGAAATCTGTTGGATATATAGCACGAGCCATCGCTGCTGCCAGCAAGATATTTTAATGGGTTTAGCAAGAAATGGAGTCACCTGTAGCCTTTAATATTGATTATAGGATAATTTACAATTGGGCCATAAAAAAGTGTATTTGTGTTGGATAGGTAATAATTCTGTACCCGAATGACCATAGTCTTTATAGTCGGCACAAAATGTTTAGTATAAGTAGAGTAGGTACTACAAACTACAAGCGGTATTCTGATAATAGATAACAAACTTCGTTACGTCAAAAATTTAATTAAAATCACAAGGTGTGTGTGTTATGTGTGTGGAATCCTCTTTTTTTATTTTTGAACGATCTTCAACATCCAGTTTGTCGATTTTTAAAACATCTACCAGACTCACCTACATAATAATTGTCACAAGAACCACAGTTTAAGAAATAAATACTGGTCTTTAATTATTTATTTATTTTATGTTCATTATTTTTAACGTAACTGGGCCATTTAACTTTTCTTTGCAAATTAATCACTCTGTTACTTAGCGAAATAATAATTTATATTGACAAAGGTTTTAACAAAATAAATTGTTACAAGCGAAAATTTTTAACGTAGATTTATTTTTACTTAAATTTACGTAAATTTTGACATTTTTATAACTATTATTTTGGTCCACTATGTTACTTTTTTTAATCGCGAAAACCTTGTTGAAAAATCGCTTAAATATTATAATATCATTTTTTACTGTCAAAAGTAATTTTTATTTAGGATACCTTTTTTTGTCAACTTTATTAATTAAAATATAACTACAGTAACCAGTGGCTTAGATTATAAAGGTCTTGTAGGAAACCTTTAGTTTTTAAAATTTACCTTCTAAAAGTCCTATTTTATATAGAGACTAAGGTTTCGGACGCATATCGTCTTAGTTATTGGTTTATGATGAAATTTTAACGGACAACGAGTAAAAAGAATGATATTTTATAATATTTTTCTATTATATACTTGTCTGTTCGGTTTCCCTGTTTAAGAGTTATTTTAAATCAACAAAAATATAACCCAATGCAATAAAAGATTTTTACACCAAAAACAAAAACCAATTAGGTATTTATTTTTAAAGAGAAAAATTAAAGTTAAAATTGTATTTGAAACATTTTATGGAAGAAGTGTGATAATTTATAATTTAAAAAATAGTGCGGGAAAAGACGTGAATGCTTTATTACGAATATACAATACGGCACTTAAGGAGTATTTCAAAACCTAAGCATTTGCACCAAAAACTACGCTCCTAAAATACATGATTTCTGAAAAAATCATCCATTTTGGCGTGATAAGCGATATTTTCTTTATTTTTAATCATGAAAACCCGGACCCAAAAAACGCTGGTTAGTACGTCTTATTTTAAAATTTTGGATTGTCATCAATATTCATATTTTTCACAAATCTAAAAAATGAAATATCAAAAAAAGTAAAAAAAACAGTTACAAAAACAAATTTGCCATTGCAGGGGGATAGAGGTAATAATTTAATTTTCAAAATTTGATAGTAGTAAAGTGAATTTTAAACGATCTTTGGGCGTGTCCCGAAAATTTTTAGTGCATTGGATGTGGCTACATTTTTTTCCTTCATTACGTTTGAAAATAACTTTAAGAAAAGTGGCAAAGCTGGTAAAAATATAAAGAAACATTGGACTCAAGATTCTGGAAGTTACAATTCAAATTCCACAGGTTCCGAAGCGAACTGTCTATGAATGAACTGTACCAATAAAACCAAGCAACAAAATTTAGTAAAACGGCAATTATGTCACTAAAAATTTTATTAGCAAAAGCTAAAATAAACTCTTTCATGGCAGTATAAGGGGTTACCGGACTGACCGTTCGTAAAACAATAAAAATTATTTTTATTTCTAATCCGTGGGTTAACACCAACCCCACCAGAGCGTTTGCCTTGGTTCATGTCCTGGTCAGCAGTGATCAGAAGAACAAAACTAAAATGCTGTACTTATGTATTGCTAATTATTTGTTATACTATACAGGGTGATTCCTAAGTTGATACTTCTTTTTTAGCTGTGTATAGAAGGCATTAAAATAAACAACATTTTCAAATACCTTTTTTTCAAAAACTCAATAATAAGGTACTTACATTCATTTATTACACTATATATAGGTCTATTGTGCCGATAAAAAACTGGGACAAGAGATTTACAAAAACAATGTAAGAAATACATATCCCCTAGACTATAAAAGGTGTCTAGAGCTAAAAAGGAAAAACATTCCAAATTTAAAAAGTAACCTAGGTTACATAATGAAATGTTTTGTATTTTTCGATACGGGGTGGTTAAATTTGAGAGACATCATATAATATGGATAAAGTAAATTTATTAGATTTTTTTAAAGTCAAATATTTTATAAATTATTATATTTACCATTACCACAAAATAATAAATAAAGCTAATACAGGTAATAAAATACATTTAATAAAAAGAAAAAAATTGCGAACACAAAGTTTGTCAAAACAACACAAAATTAATATTTGGTCATAGAACCATTTCTGTTTATTACTTTTTGGAGCCTTTGTGGCATACTTAAAACTAAGTTTCTACATAATTCGACAGTTATTTCATCCCAAGCTTGATTTATCCTATGACGTAATTCATCCCTGTTTCTAGGTTGAAAATCATGTTTATACATAGATTTGACCATGGCACCCCAAATGTTTTCTATCGGGTTCAAATCGGGACTCTTCGAAGCCCAGGGAAGAACTGCTATGTTATTTTCTTGGAGAAAATTTTGTACAATGCGCGCTGTGTGTATTGGAGCATTATCGTGCTGAAATGTGTAATTTTGACCGTATACAGCGTTTACCGATGGTATCATCACTTCGTTTAGTATATTAACGTATACTGCTGCAGTTAGTCTTCCTTCGACGATTTGGCAAAGTCCTGGTCCTCTAGCGCTAATCCAGCCCCAAACATTTATGGAGAAACGCCCACTTTGGTTGGTTTTGTGGGTGTATCTCTCATCATACCGCATGCCGGAAGGCCTATACACCCGAATTCTCCCATTATTGCATGACTGAAAAGTTTTCTCGTCAGAAAATATAACTGTTTCCCATAAATTTATTTGATTAATATATTCATGTGCAAATTCTAACCTGCCCTGTTTATTTATTTCCGTTAAAAAATTTTTATTGGCAGCACAACGGCTTCGTATATCGGAATTTCGAACCCTGTCTCTAGCGGTATTTGCAGAACCTGGAAAATTCGTCTCTTCTTTTGCCTTGATTGCAGTTTCGAAGGGATGATCCCTTAGATAATTAACCAGTCTTCTATCATGATCATCAGTAGAAATTTTAGGGGGACCAGAACCTGCATTCCTAATAATAGTCCCATGTCTTGCTATTTTTTGTTTTGCCAATAGCACGGTATTCTTGCTTACTCCCAGTTCATCTGCAATATCCCCAATAGCAACACTATCTCGCAACCGACTATAAATAATTGCCTTTTGCTGGGGGGTTAATTGTGGCATATTTACAAATAATATATGATTGTATGTTTGACGAGTCAATCATAAAGTGACAATCTTTATTGACATGCAAATTTTCATGACATTTTACTGGTACCAGGCTTGATGTAAAATTATTCTTAATAGTCTAGGAGAAAATAGAAAAATTTCCTGTCCCAGTTTTTTATCGGCGCGATGGTACATTAACTACGGTTCCGCCTAATTTACCCGTTGAATAACAGTATGAAAACTTCTGTGTGTAGGATGAGCCCACAAGGGAAACCGTTCTGCGTGCGTATCATCTTGAGGCAAACGCCGCACTTTGACGACGTTCACTCTAAATTAGCACCATATCTACCAGTTCATTGTTTTCAAATTTACCATTTTCACATGTCACCAATTAAAAATTAACTTGCTTCAGAAAAACACACCGCAGCGGATTGCTCAACACCACCAGTATGACTAATAAGAGATAAGAAAAACAATATAAAGTATAGCGGGCTACGTTTTGATGACCAGGCCCGCACTTACATTTTTTACTTCTGTATCTCGCCTATTTTTAAGTTTTTTGAAAAAAGGTGTTTGGAAATGTTGTTTATTTTAATGCCTTCTATGCACAGCTAAAAAAGAAGTCTCAACCTAGGAATCACCCCGTATACATAATATGATTATATCTATTTTATTATGTAGAATAAGATGACAAAAATAAAAGATTGTAACAAATAAAGATGTTTTAAGAGTAAAATAACTGTACCTATTCCTAATCGTGTGAAGATTGGTTGGATTCAATGAACATGTAAATACTGGGCCCACGACGAATGTGCTGGAGTCAAACCTGAAGATGACGATACACAATTTATTTGTAAGATTTCTTCCTAAGGGTTATTTATTTATGTTAATATTTATACATTAATAATAATCCTATTCGTATTGTTCATAAATATATTATAATATACCTACAGTGGCGTGCATACAATATAGGCAAAAAAGCATTGCTTACCCTATGAGAACAATAAAACAAACTATAACCAAAATTATTTCTTTATATTTAAATTTTTATCCGTGTATTATCCGGCAATATTTCTGTGTATGTAGAGGACCAGGACCGAAAAATTAATCGTATAACATTGAAGATAATTTCTACGAACGCATTCGTTGCCAATTAATCGTAAACTCGATCGCTGTATAAGCAACCCGTATAAGAATTTGGAAAGCAATGAATTTACATTACATTAACCGCTTATGGGAGAGCAAAAGCACTGCTTTTATACGAGTGGAAGCGAGCAAGAGTCGGTAGGTAGTAAGCTAGAAAGAGAACAAATAGACGTGACTCTCTAGCTGAGCCTCCGTCGGACCGCGTTGGTAAAATGCATTGGTGCCAATCTTCCAATTTTGTCGTAATTTCAAAAAATACTACGCGTTCTCGATATAAAACTTGTCAGGTTAGTTAAGATCTTTATTTGTAACGTAAAATAAGTAGTACTTTTATGATGATTTAAGATAATTTTTGCTTATAAGTATGTTAAATTATAATTTACATAATAATTGACTTTGGGTTCAATCAAGTGGATGTTAGATTTAAAATCTGAATATAAAATGAATGTGGATGAAATTTATTTATAATAATACTTAATACATATTAGTGTTTTCGTCCAGTGTTTACTTTTGCTATTAACGTCGCGCATCGCCGTCGGTTGTCGAAAAAAAAATGGAGAAGTGGACATGTCCACGTATACATTTAATTGAGGTAATGGAATATGGAATGTTAGCTGTGTTGAAAATTTTGTCAAAGTCAATTGTTTGGAAACTAAATGTTTGCCTACCCTGTTCAAACGGCTTTGCACGCCACTGTATACCTACCTAGCACCTATTCTATTTTACATTTTTTTAGTTGATTCCCATTTTACCCCCTACCATGGGGCAAAATGGGCACAATGACATTTTGGTTTCACTGCAATTTTTTTAGATATAGATATACATTTAAAGTCAGGTTATGTCGTTTACTAAATAGCAACATTAATTTATAAGATCGCTATTTCTCGAAGATATAAATTGCATCGGAAAATACAACAATTAGATTGTTAACTTGGCTGTTTTGCCCCCTTACCCCTAGCTATTATTAAATAGCCATAAAAAGTATGGAGTCTTTTATTTTTACTAAATCCCCTAGACAACTGTAAAATTCTGCTTTTTTATGTCAATAATATCAATTTTATTGAAGTAAACATGTTTCAATCGACCATGGATTATTAGAAAGAAAAGTTAGAAAGTACCCATTAATATGCCAGAATATTTTTATCTCATATATTATGATTCCATTTACTTCCAGTCCTACTAAGCGGTATTTAAATTTCGCAAGAACGAACGAAGGGAAATTTTGCATCAAGTTTTACTTATTTGCTTAGTTTCGTACGTAACCTAAAATAAAGTTTGATTTATAAACTCGAAGCTCGCGTCGGCGCTTGCGCTGGCATTGGCGCTAGATATTAAAACAATGGAATTATAACGAAGTCGTATCTACTCTCGAATGGACTTGGTAATGAACGATTAGAAACAGAAAGCTCCATTTTCCTTCTTATATAAAACTCAGATCCTACGCGGAATGGAATTATAATACAGCGGTTTATAAAATTCGCTGACGTTCGCGTTGGCTCCGATAGCTGCTCGGTTAAGGTCAAGTTGATAGCTTTTAAAACAACAATATGTTGGGTCATCTTAACAGTGTCCACCGCAGTTCAAACGAGAACGACGCCGACGCCAACTCAAAATTTATAAATGCTACCTATACGAACCTCGACGATAAACGCTGGCGATAAGTTAATAAATCCAGCATAATCTTGCAATATCATTTTTATTTCATTTCTCAAGGGTAAGAAATGGTTGGACATAATTTTTTCTCAATGATTTCATTTTTTTACTAAACAATTTTGAATTTATTATTAGCATACCTACATGTATTTATTTATTTATTTAGGATACAAACAGGAAATCCCATAAACAGTAACCACTAATTCAAAGTAAAATATATCTACCATTCAAGAATATCAGTACTTATTAGCTTATAATAGTAATGATTAGATTATAACACAAAAAATAACGTATTTGCCATAGGCAATAATAACAATAATAACATCATGAGTAAACGAAGCATTGTGATACTTCGATAATTCTAAAAGTCTTCATTTTAGAGCTTTTTTAATTCTTCATATTATGTTAAAAGGAAATCCAGATCTAGCTCCGAAAACGAGCGATTTGGGAACTATTTGTATGATGAAATGGAGTATAAAAAATGTAATTGTTTCTTAGTTGTCGCCATCCTTGAATCCAGATATGGAAAGTCAACCCTATTCGAGAATATTTTAAACATGTAAATTAAATCCGATAAGATTGTTCGATTCCGCAGAGATACTTAATATAGGTACAAAAATGTAATCTTACAGTGTTTATATCGTGAAGTATATAATTTTGTTTAAATAGTAGAGGTTTCAAGAATCTGTTTTGCACCCTTTCTAATCTATCCATATATACCTACAGCATACATTGGATTCCAAACAACAGATGCAAAATTGAACTTGCTGTACACATACGCAAGCACAGCAAAGATGTAGTGCCCTTAAGGTGTTTAGCCTGCCTACACTGCAAAAAAATAGTGTAAAATTACATTTTTTTCCAGTAACATATTTGTTAAATTTCCCAAATAAACCGTGTGTTTTTATTTTTAAATAATATATTTGGGATTTTTCAGATGTAACTAAAAATTCATAATATATCACTAAAATTTATCAAGTAAAACAAAATTATACTTTAAAATTCGCGTAAAAATACCAAAATAAATAATGTACCTAAGAATTAAAAAATTTTAAAGTATATATTCTGTAAATGCGTCGAAGCCGGTTGATGTCAAAATATGGTTGACAAAGTTGCATAAAATTTTACTGAAAATAAGACAATTACAATTTAAAAATCATTTTATTATAACTGAATAATATTTTACGGTATATATACCATATAATATTCGGTAAATCTATTGTAAAGCCCTAACACGTTTGACAAAATCGCATTATATATTACTGAAAAGGTTCTATTCCCTCCCACCAACTGCCGATGCGACGCTACGATCTTCGGCATCGGCATTTATGTTTCTACGTTATCCAGGATAAGACAGGCTTTTATCTCCGTTTATCTCCTCTGCCAAATTTTCAAAATGATCTGTTATTTAGTTCTGCATAAACGTCTAACGTTCCATCCATCCTGAATTACCCTGTATAAAGTAAGTATATAGATAATAATAATAATATGCAGACTTAATAAAATTTACAATAAATTGCATATCAAAAAATCTTTGTGGTTAGATAGTTATTAAGTCTGCATAAGAGTCCGGAGGACTTATTAACTAATATTATGAAAATTATATATTAGTGAATATATATAGTTCTATAGTTAAGTTTAAGCACGTTTTCCTGTAATGGTTTATTCAGTTACATGTTTAACTTATGATTTATATGGTTGTTAGTAATATCCATCTTAGTGTATTACATAATGTATCAATGTATATATATTGTATAGTATTTATTTAAATAAATACCTTAAGTTTGATCAAACATCTGATATGTTCGTCATATGTGTGACCAACTTAAGATTCGTTACGAATTTTGTTTTTATAGTTACACCTTATAGGCTATAATAGACCCCCACTTTTTACAGTTAAATTGACCGTATAATTATTAATTTTGTTTGAATAATTTTTAAAGTATGCATAATTTTTAAAGTAAACTGTAAGCGTAATAAAGTAATCACAGTTTATAAAGAAAAAATACATTTAACTTGTGTTTATAGCTTTGGATAGCGGGGTTAAATTTTTTTCACAAAATTGATAAACTACTGTAAATTTACATTGTTTGTTACTTAATAGTATGGAATAATATTAAGTAATACATTCAATAAAAAATCAAGTTTATATTAAGTAATTCCCATAAGAAACCTAATTAAAATTCATGGTTATATTATTTTAATTTAAATAATTAATTATAAAGAATTCCTTAATTTTTAAGGGAAAAATAAGAATTACGGTATATATTTTGTAAAAGTTTACGCAGTTTCTCTATGAAATTTACTTCATATGTAACTCAAGAATGTCAATAATTTTATAATATTTTACGTCGGATATAACTTAAAAATATTTTATTTTTATTAAGTAATTTTACGGAATATTAAACTGAATAACGTCAAGAAATTTTTTATGTGATTTTACGGAACATTACGTTGGCCTCTGTGTGACCAACGTAATGTTACTGAAAATTACATAATTATTTTTTGTAGTGTAGTAATAAAGCCCAAAATCTGACAACTGGACGCCAAGGAGTTTAAATATTTATCAAATAAAAGCTTCTCATCAAGAACTACGCCAAGGTCCCTTATTTCATTGACTTTTTTAAGAGAGCTTCCATTAATTAGGTAGGTAGTCTTTGTTAATTAAATTTCTATTTCTAGAAAACGAAATCACACAGCATTTACCTATCTATATTGATAAACAAATAATTTTTTCTGCAATATGTGAAAACACGCAGGAGATCTTGTTGTACAAGGTCACAATCGGACAGTGAACGAATCTGCTTATATATTTTCAAATCGTCCGCATAAATTACAAAGTCACAATTCAAGAAGCAGCTTTTAATGTAATTTATGTAAATAATAAATAATAAAGGTCCTAAATACGACCCTTGTGACACCCCGGAGGAAACTGGAAAAATATCGGAATTGACTCCTTTTATACATACTCTAAACTGTCGACCCGACATATAAGACCTAAACCATTCCAGCAGGTTACCACTTATACGGACCAATTTTACTTTATTTAGCATTAGAACCTATATCGAATGCCTTAATTTAGTATAACATTGCTGGGATAGGGATAGACCAGACAACGGTTCGATCTCTTCCTTTCCATCAGCTTGTCCTAATTTTTAGGAAACAATTTCAGTTTTTTCATACCACATCGACATTTTGCCAACCTACCAAATCCCGCTAAACGATAGTTCAAACGTGATTTTCTCGGAATCCGCACAAACAATTTTGTAAAAACCTGTTTCATAATCAGCGGCAAATATCATCCTTTCCAGTGAATCGAAAATCCGGTTTCATGCGTCAGTCAGTGCTGAGAATTTAGCGCTTGAAAAATCGATTACCGGGATTTTGTTGGTTGGCAAAATGTAAACATTGGCCAGCATTTGCCAGGCACCAAAATCCCGCTAAACAATATTTCAAATTAAAATGTTTCTGAAACTACACAAACAATTTGGTAACAAACTATTTCATATTCAGAGGTACATAATCACATCTTTCTAGCGAATTGAAATGCAGGTTTCAGGAGTTAATGAAGGCCAAGTTTTTGGCTTTGAAAATTCAATTAGAGGAGTTTTGTGGGTTGACAAAAACTGGCCAGTTAAATCTAAAAAGATTTAAGAACAAGCACTGTTATTGAATTCTTCTGACACTGATGTTTTTATATTGCTAGCCTACGTATTTTTCCAATGCAGAATGTTTTTGGAAATTAATGTTGGTGAGACGGGATTACCTTATTTTTTCTAATGGTGTTTATTAACTAATATGTTTTTAAATAGTTTTGGTAATAGCAGAAAGATTGATTTGTAGAACAAACTTTTTTAATGATTGAAAAGTTTTGGACTTATCTGGAGTTATGGCATTATCTTTTATTTATTTTTAGATCACAACATTTCAACTGGTAAGTATGTATCTCCAGTCATTTTTAGGTGAATACTGTCCAGTGTTCATGAAGAAGACAATGCAAGTCCAAATCATTCAAGAAACATCATTGACTCCATCCTTTAAACCTTTTTAAGCTGACTTAATGTTTTGGTAATAACAATAGGTAACCTCTGCATTATTTGACGGCAAAATATTTTTGCTGTGTTCGACAAATTCGCCGAAGCTGTCCATTTTCTCTAAGAGACCTAGTTTAAGACTATTTGACAAAAATGTAGCTGATGACTGGTGAGTTACTGCAATAAATCAAAAAAATTACTGCTTCTGTTGTCGCGAGCTAAGCTCGCTAAGTAGGCTTTTATATGAATTCACCCATTAAACCTAACATCCAAATAGGTTAAACAAATTATGATAAATTAAGAACCTCCATTGTTTATCATAAACATAAAACATTTAATTAACTATAGTCTCCAGCGACACTTTACCCAATTTCGTGAGTAACGTACTTAACTGACAACCACAATAATTCATAAATAATAAACTTGACACCTTGCAAAAAAATTGTTATCAAATCAATTAAAGATATCATTATGTTTTCCGATAACTAGACACTCTCATCAACCAATCCGACACAATCAGATCCTGAAACCCAACCCAAAATAGATTTTCAGCCAATCGTTGGCCTGAAAAGGCGGTGTTCAATTGCACGTGTTTACCTAAAGAGTCACAGGTAAATTGATTCCGGAGAGGGGAAAAGCATAACTTTATACCTGGATTTTATTAAGTTCAGTTTTAGTCAGGTGTTACCTACCAGGCATGTTAGTGAATTTATCTGCCTAAAAGAATCATCCTTACGTGGATTTTACGAAATCTTTCTGTTAACAGTATATTAAATTCATATTTGCAGTGATAATCTGGGACTTGTTAAAGGCAATGTTATAACTTCTTTAATGTTATCAAAGCAAGAACAATATTCGGTTTTGTGTTTAGTATGATATGTTTTTCTATTTACATTTAGTTACAGTGATATGGTGTAAAAGAAACTACTGTGAAGACATCTGTTCGGTGTTAACTACATTTTGAAAGGTAGGACTTTTTTTAAATTATACTATAAAATGTATGCAATCTTTAAATTGAAAAAGGGTTTATTAATCAGGAGCAAAAAATAGAATAATTAAAAACGTTTTATGAGGCTTGAGAACTCACCAATTAGCAATTAGGTATTTAAGAATCCAAATATAAAGGAACCATTTCGTTATTTCCGATCCATTATGCTTATTTAGGATATGGTTTTTGTTTAGGAGGCCCCAATATACCTACCAGCTGACCACTTGATAACAAGTTTGTTTAGGACTTCTTCAATTATCTAAATCTAGTTGAAAATAAGTTCTCATTATTTCCATCTTAAAAGTTTTTTGTTCCCTTTTGTATTTGACCATAAACGTTTTCATCATCAACCAGTTTGCAAACTTTAGAAACAAATATTTAAATACAAATTTAGGTAATCATTAGAATAGTCCTACGAGTGTCCTTAAATCAGTTATATTTCTTTATTATTTTAATACTGGAAAACTTATGTTTGCCACACAACTAGACATCTTTGAAACACAATTACTTACCGCTCTACAGTTTTAAGGTGAAAAAGTTGTTTGGAAAATAAGGAAAAGCAGAAAAGAAATATGGGCAGAATTTTATTTAAATCGGTCCCAAAAAAGGGTATTTGACTGTTTTTCGGATACAACGAAACTAAAAAGAAATATTGATCAAATAATTAAATTGGCAATTCTTTCACTAGCTCTAGCTCTTAGTAGGAAATACTTAAGTATCTACATTATTTTAAAACCGAGGAAAAAACAAACTATATATACGCAAAGCTAATATTTGGAGCTTCTACAAACCGAAGCAATTTTTTTAAACAAAAAACTCATCCTTTAATGGAGCCTTCAGGTTGGATTAAATTAGATTTTGTGAATGTTTTTTTTCACTTTTTTCTTGATGTTCCTCATTAATTTTAAAAAAGGAAAACATTTTTTTTATTTGTGAAATATATGAATGTTTTTGAACGGCGGTAGAGTTTTGGACTTGCATTGTCTTTATTTGTTTTAAAAAAAATTCAAAGAAAATCACTTTTGAAATATCGTTTAGCGGGATTTTGTTATTTGGCAAATTGTCGCCATCTACTATTTTGAGTAGATTAAAGTCAACTTTAACAGTGGGGTAGCCAGAAAATATGCTCGGGGGGAGCTCAGTTGGCGTAAGTAGGAATTTTTTTCTGGAGAGAGGGACAGCCGGGACAAAAAACGTGCCACGCCCAAAATTCGTTTAAAATTCACCTAACTACTATCAAATTCCGAAAATTAAATTATGACCTCTCCCCGTCTGTGTGGTTGGATTACCTAAATTTATTTTTGTAAATAGATATATATATTTTGATATTCCTAGCTGGCTCTTTATTTAAAAAAAACATTTTTTATATTTGTGAAAAATATGAATATTGGTGTCAATCCAAAATTTTAACATAAGACGCAGGGACGTATTTATAGCTTTTTAATGGGGGGGGGGGGGCTTTAACTACCCATTTTCGTTTTGATCCCCTATGCTGATGTGAGTATAACCTTGTCTTAGTTTTGGGGTACCTATTTAAAAAAATAACAGATAATAATTAAAAAATTTATTAAAACTTACGGTACTTATTTTTACAAAATTAAGTTCATTCTCTTTCTTCTTTCAGCTAACTTATTTACAATTTTTAAGGAATCTAGTTCTATCGCCACATTCCGATGAATACTCATGAGCGCGAAGCCTGTAAGCCTTTCGTCTCCCATTCTATTTCTTAGTACACTTTTTAATTGTGAATATTTTTCTAGATTTTGCACTGATTTAATTTATTTCTGGAGTGATGATGAACTGAAATCGTCTTCGTAAAATGTGCAATTTTTATCAAAATATTTTGAACAGGGCCGGATTGACAGGTTTTTTTCAACAAACGTGCATCTATGCTCGTTGCAAACCAAAACTGATTTATTCATAATTCAGATACTTAATACGTTTTTTTGGTAGATTAACTATCGAAACTTTATCAGTATAAGTCTCACTCTGAAAGATTTGTAAATTCAAGAAATACAATTTATTTTGTTCATTGATGTATTAAAACATTCCGGATATCATTTTGGAAATTTGAAGTCGTTTGAACCATGATCGTAGCATCCATGACCGTTACCGTTACCATTACGTACTTAGCGGGCTCTGCTAAATAAGTACACTGAAATCCAGTTTATTTATTTTAAGCTTAGTTTTTAGATTTTTAATAATTGTATTAAATGTAATTCTAATACCGCAGAAGAATAATAATATTCTTAATTCTATCCTTTTTGTATACACGGACGGCTCGATTGGGGGGGGGGGGTTGAACCTTCTAAACCCCCCCCTTATATACGTCCCTGAAGACGTATGTATGACTCTAACCCGCGTTTTTCGGGCTCGGTTTTTCATGATTAAAAATAAAGTAAATATCGCTCACCACGCCAAAATTAATGAATTTTTCAAAAACCATGTATTTTAGGAGCGTAAATCTAAGAGCTGTTTTTGGTGCAAATGCTTAGGTTTTGAAATACTCCTTCTTAAGTGCCGTTTTGACCATTCACAATAAAGCATTCTCGTTTCTTCTCGCACTATTTTTTTTATTATAAATTATCACAATTCTTCCATAAAAAAATGTTTCAAATAAAATTTTTACTTTAATTTTTCTCTTTAAAACATAAATAGGTATCTAATTGTTTTTTGTTTTTGTTGTAAAAATATTTTATTGCATTGGGTTATATTTTTAATGATTTAAAATAGCTCTAAAAAAGGGAAACGGAACAGACAAGTATATAATAGAAAAATACCATTAAATATTATTCTTTTTACTCATTTTCCTATAAAATTGCATCATATATCAATAAAACGATATGCGTCCGAAACTTTAATATCAATATAAAACAGGACTTTTAGAAGGAAAAGTTTAAAAACTAAACGTTTCCTACAAGACTTTTAGACCCGAGCTCCTAGGCTCGAGGGGGCTGCAACCCGGCAGCCCCCCCTTAAATACGCCACAGCTTTAAAATTAGCTATGAAAGTAAATATATCTTTTTAATTCATTTTGTTCATAGAGCATATTATATTGTAAGTTACCTAACTGGCAATCAAAATGTTGCCTTATTTTAAAATACTGATCTATTTTTCCTCCAAAATTCATAAATACATAGGTAATTATGTTTGTTTATGGAGTAGAAATTACTATTTTTGCTTTAATTACAAGCGCTCGGTTGACATAAGTATCACATTTAAAATACATGTACTTAACTAACTTTAATGACCTATTTGGGAATTCCACTTTGCTTTTTAGGTAGTATTTCAGTAATATCTACATGTATGATTAGAGGTTTTATGATAACATACACTGTTAAATTAGGTGGATCCTAGCAATATTTCTAAATCCTTCTTCAAAGCTACCAGCTCCATGCTAAATTATATCTATACAGGATCCTAGAAATTCGTATGCACATACAAGGGGATCTCGAAAATGGTACAGTATTTGCAGAATTATACCGTTGACTCTTACTGCCATAAATAAACTACCTGATTAAACTCTATTATATACGCCTCAAACTCTTCAAAGCTCAATAAATGGGATCAGGGTCGGTCGGCTTGAAAACGTACCTACACCACATGATTTTTTTTTATAATTTAAAGTATATATATAGGTATTATTAGTTTTAGGTATAAATGTAAAATAATGATAACAATTAATGATAATTTTGAATTTTGATTTTTACTGTATATTAACGACCTTTTAGTGAAAACCCAAAATTCAATTTATAGCTTTGCTGATGACAGCACACTTGTCTCATCTTTTACCTTGACTCCCCAAACATCCGCTGCCGACGCACATCTTCGCAGGCAGCATGAAGTATTGCGCCTCAACAAGGACCTGGAAGAAATTTTGGCTTGGGGTGACAGTAACCAAGTCGAATTTAATGCTAAGAAAACCCAGGCAGCAGTCTTCTCCAAAAAGGTTAACATTGCAGAACCGGATATAGTCATGGCAGGACACGCAATTCCCCTGGCACCGTCTATTAATTTGCTGGGGGTCAATCTGGGAGGTAATATGTCTTGGCATGATCACGTTGCCGCAATTGCCAAAACAGCTGCACAGAAACTTGGTGTACTTTTCCGCACCAAAAGGTTGTACACACCTCATCAACTTTTGACACTCTACAAAGCCCAGATTCGACCATCATTAGAATATTGCTCTCATGTCTGGAGCTCTGCACCCAAGCACACCCTTCGGCTACTGGATTCCATTCAAAGGAGAGCCGTTCGTCTGATCGGCGACCCCGAGCTGACCAAGACCCTCGATAGCCTGGAGCATCGAAGACAGGTTGGTGATTTGGCTCTCTTTTACAGATATTTCCATGGCAGGTGTTCGACTGACATTGCCCACTTGATTCCACCTAGAGCAATGCAAAACAGAAATACACGGCAAACCACTGCCGCTCATCCATATGTTGTTCAGCTTAGTACTCCTCGAACTTCATTGTTCAAGAATTCTTTCATCTGGAGAACGTCATCTTTGTGGAATGATCTTCCTGAGGTCGTGTTTCCCAATGAATACAATCTTTAACGTTTCAAGACCAACGTTAATCGCTTTTTTCGCACTCGCCCCGCTCCCAGAGCGCCTTAAAGGATTTTTTCTATTTGGGAACCATAAAGTCTTCATTATGGGTTTCCATTGGGTTGCATAAGCAATTATTTTATTCATTTTAAACACGCATTTTTTATTTTCTTCCTGTTGGTAACAACACAATACCGTTTTGAAATTCATGGCACACCATACTAAAAGTCCGTGTTTTGTACACCATAGTAATCCTTTTTCTCTTCTGTGACCAAACCAACTTTCTGTTTCTGTTAGTGTTGCCAACCTCAAAAAAAATAAAAAATTTTGACTGGAAACTATCAACTACATTTTTATTTGAATTTCCTTAAAAATGACCCAAATAGAAAAAGTATTATAAAATATTCGTTCCATAAGACAAATTTTAGAGCACTCGTCTAATTAGGACACTCCCCGCTACGCGGCTCGTGTCCTAAACCAATGCGTGCTCTAAAATTTGTCTTATAAAACGTATGTTTTAATATAATATTTCCTACAGTGCAGGTGTTTTATCATAAAAAAAATAAAAAAATAAAATTGAAAATAATATAATTTAAAACTATAACTATTAGGATAACAAGTACAATAAATATTAATTAAATTTAAAAAACTATTGATAATTTATTCAAAAGTTAACTCCGTATTACTATCATCTTAGCCTAAACCTATAATTAAGGGTTGAACATTTGTAATCATAGAATTGTAGGAATTTTCCACCTTAAGTACATGCTGTACACAGTTTTTCCAGCTGTCTGCAGACATTTTTCTTACTTCGTTTTCAATTAATTTTACTACAGATGCATTTAATGTAGGAGAAATATAATTTCTTCTAATATTGGATTTTAATTGGTGCCATATTAGCTCAATAGAATCGAATATACAATAGTATGGAGGAAGACGCAACACTTTATGTCCATTTTCTGCTGCAAGTTTGTCACACTCGTATTCCTTATTTATTTTAAAAGCTTTTAATACTTCTAGCAGTTCTCATTTTTTGTAAGTTTCTTTAAAATATAAATCATTTTTAATCATAAAATTTCGAATAACTGCTTTTGTATTATTAGAATCTACGACAATGGGACGCGGAAATTTGGACGCGCGATAAAATTACACGGGCATTTGGACGCGAAACAAAAGGACGCATCAACAAATGGACGCGAGGTCAATTGGACGCAACTCTTTAGAACGTGGTCAGATGGACGCATATAATAAATATATATTTATTTTAAAATTTTTATTAAAAAAGGTGCAATTAAATAGAGCTAACCTTAAGGCCTTTTTACATTGAGTGCAATTGCGAGAAAAAATTGCCTGAAAGCATGCGCTTTGTCGACGTTTTAAACAGCTGATGCAGGTTTTAAATGGAAAAACGTGCGTCAGCTGATTAAAACGTCGTCACAGCGCATGCTTCCAGGCCATTTTTCTTGCAATTGCACCCAATGTAAAAAGGCCTTTAGACGGAAGAAATCTTAAATCGCTTAAAGGTTGAGCAATCAATAGCCGGTTGTACGGTATCTTCTAAAAAAATTTATTAAGACATGGCAAAGAGAATAAAAGTAATCGTTTCAAACTATGCAAATCGACCACTTTTAGAATACTTGCGTGGAATCGCGCACAATTTTTAGTTGAAAATATAATATAATATGTAATAAATAAGGTTAGCTCTATTTACTGTATTATTTTTAATAAAAATTTAAAAATATATATATATTTATTATATGCGTCCTTATGATCACGTCCTAAAGACTTGCGTCCAATTGACCCCGCGTCCATTTGTTGATGCGTCCATTTATTGATGCGTCCTTTTGTTTCGCGTCCAAATGTCCGCGTCCTTTTGTCGCGCGTTTAAATTTCCGCGTCCTTTTGACGCGATACCTATTAGAATTGGGAATAATTTTTGCTTGCCGACTACGATAACTAGCATTGTCCATTACAATGACGCTATTTTCAGGTATATTTTTAAGGAGTTTATGTTTAAACCAATCTTCAAAAATTTGTGCGTCAATATCTTGATGGTAATCTAAAGAAGAATCTGCTATGTTTTTAGCTGAAAGCAACAGACAATTGGAACAAACCCGTTCTCTGAACCAGCATGTAATATTGTGATTCTTTTGCCTTTATTTGATGGTGTCTTGGTATGACATTTTTTGGAAGAATCATCCCAACCTTTTTATCATGGGTATCGAACCATGTTTCGTCAAGGTAAATATTTGGACAATTTTCTTCTCTAAATTGTTTAACAGCTGTTAAATATTTAAGTCTCCATTCCCGTAAACATTGAGATTTCATTAATGTTTGTTTTTAATTAATGCTTCGGTATTTAAACCCCATTTCACGCAATATTTTCCCAATGCTTGAAGTATTTGTTTCGTCTTTAATCAGCCGCCCTTTGAGAGAAATCAAAGTGGGTACAGTTTGTGCCTTATACATTTGGTAAATGTGCCAGAATCACTCCGATTTTTTCTAGGATTAACAGGTTTAAGTACTATGTCTCTTACAGAAGATAAACGTGTTTTTGTCAAAGTTGACGTCTCTGTTAAAGCATCCATCGACTTAGAGAGATAAGAGATGCAGAGATGGTTAAATTGTGGCAAAGTTGCGTATTTTGGGGCTTAATAATTTGGTGAAAGTAAATTGTCAATATTCCGAATGCCTGGGCATCAAACTCGGCACATCTTAATCTCTTAATCCCTTTGCATTTTTAATGAGATTTTTAAAACTACAAACTCGGCACAAAGTGGTACACCTGACCCCGTAATAATTGTTACTAATATCTTGATCTCTTAAACCCTTAGCATTCTTAATGAGTTTTTTATAATTACAAACGCGATACGTTATGTTTTACATGAGGATTTAGTTTATAGTTATTGCTCGTTTAGTACTTATAGTCGTACTTTAAATTGTAAAATTTGTAAAAAATGGCAACAGCAAATAGTGAATTTTCTGATTTGAAGAAAATGTTAAGCCAAAGGGGAAAACTCCTCTGGCTTACAAGAACTATAAGTTTAAACAGCACAACCGAGAATTAGCTTCTGGAGAAACAAAATGGAGGTGCATTAAAGATAGATGTAAAGCATATTTCCACACCATTGGTGAACCAAAAAGTCACATTATAACGAGCTTAAGTGAAAATCATAATCATGAACCTGAACTAACCAGTGTGCTACAAAGACAAGTTTTAACTGAATGTGTAGAGAGAAAAGCTGAAATTAATATAACAAAAAACCCATCCAAAATAATTAAAACGGAAGTAGCTAAAAATTATTTATCTTTAACCGATCTGATAACAAGTGATCTACACACACTTACACAGCTCGCCGAAAATTGTTGCCGGCTTTACCAAAATCGATATCAGAAGTCCATGACGCTTTGAATCAACTTCAACCAAAAACCAGTAGAAATAAAGATTTCCTAATTGTTAATGAGTAGTCTTAAAATTTGGTGATATTTAGCTGTAAAAGTAATTTAAAGTTTTTATGTGACTAAAACTATTTATATGGACGGAACATTTTCTTACTGCACCAAGTATTTTAAGCAAATGTTTACCATACATGGTTTTTTGAACGATAATTATATAGGTACCATTTGTTTTTTGTTTGTTAAAAGACAAAAGTGAAAAGTCATATATGCTTTAATTTAATTTTTATTTTTTTAAAAGCGATTAAGTATAATAATGCTGTACTATAAAAATGTTTCCAAATGCTAAGATTACTGGCTGCCGATTCCACCTAATCCAGACATGGTATAGAAAAGTTCAAACTCTGGGTTTATTATTGTTTTGGTCTTTTATATTTGGAACCAGAACATGTTGAAGATGTTTATTTCTTTGAACTTTACGAAATTAAGCCACCAGACGACAGGCTGGGAAAATTTTTTCCGTTTACCTCCTAGAAAATTATTTGACAGATTATACGAAATTTCCACCCACTATATAGGCGGCTGTGTCTGCTGCGTTAAATAAAACTACCAACGCTTGCGAATCGTTCCACTAGCATTTTAATGCGTCTATTTACCAAACCAAACCCATCCTTCTTTATTTATTTTTGTTATATCACTTATTAATGTACAAACTGAAATATATATCAAATGCAATAGCATCAACCAAACACATAAAGATATATGTAGCCACTAAGAAACGTTATGATTTTATTAATACCAAAATTACAGAATATAAACATAATGTTTTGTCAATATGTCAAAATAGTATCCCATTATTATGATTGGAATTAATTCCAATACAACTATCTTTTATAATTATTGTTACTATGTAGTATAATAAATTTTGTTATAAAGATTCAATCTTTTTTTTAATTTCTAAATTAATGTGCCGAGTTTGATCAATTTAAAAAGAGACATTTGAATCTCTGTGCCGAGTTTGACTATTATTATTATGTCTATCTGAGGCATGTGCCGAGTTTGTAACCACCCCACCTGGGCGATATCCGAAAAAAGCGGAAATTTTTAGTTTTGATTTTTTTGCGCCTTCATTTTTGACTTGGGAAAAAAACATTTTCTTATAGCCGTTTTTTATGCTCTACAAGATGGCGGTAATAGTTTTCAAATTTGATGTTTGTTGATGTTGTCCCCTATTACTTACCTTGGCTTTTTTAGAGCTGGTTACTTTAAAAATGAAAACAATAAAAAAAATACTCCATTTCTCGAAAACATAATATACTCTTTTAAGTACGTACTACTAAATATATATAAAATAAAAAATGTTACATTTCAATGAATGACACAGTATCTACTGGATGCAAAGAAAAACTAAACAGAATTCCTTTTAACCATATATATTTTTTTAAACTTAAGGATTTTAACTTATTAAACACAATAATCACATTTTAAAAAAGTAATATTTTCCTGTGTCGTACGGGTTATACGCGCCCCTTCCCCCCTGAATACAGTACATTGCACCAGTCTTCATCACAAGACTTGCCACACATGATGAATTCTGTGTTATATGAACAATTTAAAAAACACAACTTTATTTAGAAATTTAATTTATTATTCCATACTGGGAAGAGTAGTTGATGCAGCAAGAGTGGATATGATGTCCATATTGCACTAGGAGATAAATTTCCCATCGAAATATGACAGTGATCAAATTTAAAAATATGATTGTGAAAGTTACACGCCATTAAAATTGGAGCAAAAATCATCGTCTTCTTTAACACCCTGTATATAAAATTTTCTGACCGCTGAAAAAAATCCAACATTGATAATTGTTTCTTAAGGGATGGATCTATCAATCATTCAAAACCGTAGGTCGATATCATATCTGGTTTAGAAAAGATTAACTGTTAAATTTACGCAAAATTTTTCTTGCTCGAAAGCAATTATCCAGCAGTTTAGTTTATGGGCTTTAATTATATTTTAACTTGATGTATTGAAGGGTTATTGATAAATCAGTCGAGGGCGAGTGTAGAGAAATGTATCGTTGAGATTTTCACTTAAGAAAACTTGAAGACCATGAATATATCTGTTTGAAAACTTCATGGTGAATTAAAAGAACAAGTACATGGTTTATATATACAGGGTGATTCCTCAGTTGATACTTCTTTTATAGCTGTGTATAGAAGGCATTAAAATAAACAACATTTTCAAATACATTTTTTCAAAAAACTCAACAATAACATTACGCAAACGCCGCACTTTGAAGACACTCACTCTAAATTAGCAGCATATTTTTTCGTTCATTGTTTTCAAATTTTACCATATTTCACGTGTCACCAATTAAAAATTAACTTGCTTCAGAAAACACACACAGCAGCGAATTGCCAAAATAAGGAACTGACGACCGACTCGTAAAATGCATGACTAACATACTAACAATACAAAAAAAGGACAAAAACAATATAAAGTAAAGGGCTACGTTTTGATTACCAGGCCAGCACTTAGATTTTTTACTTCTGTAAATCGGCTATTTTTAAGTTTTTTGAAAAAATGTATTTGAAAATGTTGCTTATTTTAATGCCTTCTATGCACAGCTAAAAAAGAAGTATCAACTTAGGAATCACCCTGTATAACGTGTAAGTATTGCAAATGAAAAGTGTAAAAAAATTGTAATTTATAGTATTATTGTATACCTAGTAGGAAAAGCTGAACATTCCCGGACGACCGTAAAGATTGTATGTCAAGGCACAAGCCGAGACTGACAATACGGAGTCCGGGAATGTGGCTTTTTCTACGAGGTATACAAATTATATTTCCGTAAATCGAAAATTATTAAAAGGACATAACTTATTACAATCAACTTGTTAAAATTTTGTAATTCCGTTGCCTAGCAACGACTAAGTGTAAGGAAATATTGACTTTTTCTTTCAGAAATGTTATCAAAAATGTCAATATTTCCGATCGATTTTCGGAAAAAAGCTTTTTTAAACGTTTTCACTCAAGAAAAATTGCAGTCCACGGAGATTTTCGTTCCTATTTTAAAATATTTTCCCCCACACTTCCAGCCACATTTTAACCAAATCACTTAAAAAGCATTTCTTCTACCAGCTACGACGATGATGATTTTTACTTAACCTTTGACTTTAATTGACTATAAAAAGTAAAAATAAACCTCACAAATTAAATATTTCCACGAAAATAGGTGACGCCAATACCACTAACATAATGATTGTGTGTTTACAATAAAAGCGCGGTATTTCAATAGACAGAAATAAGATACTCTTAAGTCTCCTTCTTCCATTGATATGTTTAAAAAATATTACTTAGAAAATGAATTCTCTACATGATTCGCAGGTTGAAACAAACATTCATCTTCATGAGAACAAGTATGATGAAGGAAAAAAATAGGTGAATATTTTCTTACAGGAGCTTTAAACTTATTATAATAAAAATAGATGCGTGTTAAAAGGTTGAATGAAGATCATTGGAAGAAACAAACTACCAACATTAAAATTATGCTATAAAAAGAGATATTTTGTCTATAACAGGCTTGACATGCCAATAGAATTTAGTCCAGAAGTGAGAGAATGTGAGAGAATAATAAATAGGTAGAAGTTTTTGATAGGTTTTACGTATTTTAGGGGCAGACTACAAATCCCGATGGACGGAGTTCCAATGGATTGCTTAGAATCTATATCATTTTTTGTTAAATGCACACTCCTTGAATTACAAGAGCATCAATCCAGAAGTAAGAGTAAAAGAATATTAGGCCGCTTAAATTATTCATATTTCTTTAAGAATAACTTCCCCATTATTGGAATACTAAAACCACTGGATCTGATAAAGTAAAATGCCACCAAATGGTGGCTTCCACTCTCTCTCTCTCAACTAAGACATGTTCAAAAAGATATCGAAGAGGTTATTAACAGTTCGAGAAAATATCTTCAGTGGGCATATTAGGAAGAATTACCTCAATTGAAGAAATTGAGTTGAAAGACAATTTTCCAATAAATCCATTCGTTTTTGAGTTTGTAGAACCTTCGAATTATTGAGGATTTATTAATTGATGATCAGGTTTTAGTTGGCCCCCATTGGAATTTGCAGAATTTATGGCTTAGCCGAGGCTAAATTAGGCAAGATACGATAATGTCGTTAACTTTTCAATGAGGTTCCTGAAATACTGCTTAGGAACAAATGTACCTACGTCATACTTATTTGCATACATACATTTAATAGGTATCTACTATCTATCTTGTAACAATTTGGATAATCTAAAACTGTACCAAAAAGCATTAAATTATTCACAGCAGGAAAACTATTAACACGAGGCTTTGAATTTCAATTTCTATAGAAAGATACATATACCGGGTGGTGCATCGTGGTTGCAACATTGATTATGAGTTACACAATAGAAGACAACGTAACTATGATAAAATGATACCATGCGAGGAAAAGCTTAAGTATACCTATTGTATCTGATATGTTTTCGTTTATTTCTCTAATAGATCCATTCCTACCAAGTCGACAATACAAAAAGTTATTACTATTAGTTTGATGCAAAAGGGACTGTAATAAACAACTAAAAATGTGTAGCACAGAATCATGAGAGAGCTGAAGAAAATAATGATAGAGATCTTAATATTTTACTTCGCGTCGAAGGAAATACAAAATCACAACATCATACCACAGTACTACAAACTTTGAAAAAGTATAAATATCATTCATATAAGTATCAAAACCATCAAGAATTGCTAAAAATGCGATGAAGAGCGAGGATAACTTTTTTATTTTAAAATGATAAAGCGAACTAACAACACATATTTTTTTACAGAATATTTGCATCTCAGACGAATGCACGTTTACATTAAATAATGAACCGAATATACAAAATGATCGATACTGGAGCCTACAAATTGTCTTCTTGTATGCACTCCAACACAATACCCTCAGAAAGTGAATGTTTAGGCAGGAATTTTTGGACATCGCATCATTTTACCATTTTTTATTGACGGAAATCTTACCGGTCCAACTTATTTAAATCTTCATCAAATTGAACCCACACTGGAGGAAATCACTGATGAAAATCAGGATATTTGGTTCCAAATAGGTTCATATGAACTTTTCTTCTTAAATCATACAAAAAATATTATTTACGTACTTAAACCTTATACCCGGTATATTTTGATAAATACAGGACGGGTTGCAGAAGTCGCAAAATGTTGGTCTATGATATTGAATCATTTACATGCACACATTTTCACTGACCGAATTTCAAATAGGTCAATTTGAAATAAAAATAACCGGTCAACTATAATATTGAAACTATAAATAAAAATAAACACAGGGTAAAAATAATGGAGCAACCAAACAGTATGTGTGGTCAGCGTCGCTTAATGTTATTTACATTTCACATCCCCGTCGAAAGCTATGACCAACTCACGCGATGTACGATGATTTCGTCTATTGATCGCTGAGATTGTTGATATAGTTATTTTGTTTTAAAAAAATATTAACGGTATAGAATAGTATTGTACTACAAATAAAGTGGATATGATGCCCATATCGCACGAGGAAGCAGTGGTGTGCATAGAATATAGGCAAAAAGTTGCATGTCCTGGGAACAATAAAACAAACGGAAACAATGTATTTTTATATATTAGTTTTTATCCGTGTAATTCAACTTTGGTAATTTATGTCTACATTAATATAATAAATAATAATATAGGGCCGAAAACTTAATCCTCTATCATTTCCACGAACGCATTCTTTGCTTATTTATATCGTCAACTAGATCCCTTTATTAGCATTCCGTAAGACCGTTCTAAAAGCAAAGATCACGCTGTACATTGGCGTCTTATGCAAAACCACTGCTTTTGTACGAGTGGAAGCAAGCGAGAGAGCCGGTAGGCAGTATGGTAGAAAAAGATGTAACAAATAAACCCGTCGCAACCTTCGACCTTCCTTCATCTATCAGCCCACGCCAAGAGAGCCCGCGTTTGGTTTATGCATTGGTGCCAATCTACAAGTTTTACCGTAATTTGGAAAATACTTCGCTTTCTCAATATAAAATATGAAACACGCATCTATAAGTTTTATTATTAATTAGTTTAGTTGCGATATTTTTAAAGGGATAACGGAGAAGGCATCGTAAAATAAGAAGCACTTTTGTGACATTTAAAAAAATTTTGTGAGAAAGATGATAAAAAACAATTGAAGAAAAAATCCATGGACTAAGTTACACTGTAACATATTTATTGAGTTGGGTCATTTCTTCACAAAATCAATGTGAATATATCTATCTTTCTCACATTCGACATTTAGCAGAATAACAGATAAAAAGCGATATATTTCTTAATAAAAATGTACAATTTATTTTTCTAGATGATAGCCAATTAGATTGATAAATAATTATTGACTATTGAGGAGTGTAAAACGAAATAACATAACCTTAAAACCGAACATACCCGGCAACCTTTTTTTCTAGTCTTAAAACCGCAAAACAAGTGCAGGCTTTGGGATAAATGTTTGGATTCAAATAAAAAAATTACAAATTTTATGTGACGGATTTGCATCTTTTTGGGTATATTCTTAACCTCTCTTCTGTTAAGTATCATAAAACGACGCGTAACGCTTGGCCAGTCTTCTGTATTTATTTTTAAAGACAAAAAATTAAACTAAAAATTTTAATTGGAAAAACAGAATTTACTTTTTTATTGAAGAATTATACAGAATAATAAAAAATAGTGCGGGAAGAAACGAGAACGCTCTATTATGAATGAAACCTAACCCTTACAAAACGGCTTTTTAGGAAGGAATATTTCAAAATCTAAGCATTTGCAACAAAACGGCTCTCAGTTTCGTAATGTACACTCAAAAATACATAATTTTTGAAAAAACATCAATTTTGGCGTGGCAAGCGTATAAATATTTACTTTATTTGTAAACATGAAAAACCGAGCTCGAGAACCCTGGTTAGAATCATAAATACGTCTTAGGTGAAAATTTTGTATTGAAACACAACATTGAACTTTTAAAGAAATGTAACTTTACTGGCGTTTTGTGACCACAGTCAACTTTATTTTTGTAGAGTTTGTTGGATACTGGTCAATAAGTATTGTTCACTATTTGAATTTACCAACAACTGCTAAAACAAAATAGGCAGTTATAGGCACGTATTATCCCCCAGCATGTACCTACTTTTTAATTTTTTTTTTAACACGGAGGATCTAAATGTTTAGTCCTGAGGATGACCTTATATAGGTCGAAACGTCGACTAACAAATAATTTGATCATCTAAGGTTTATTATTGCAGCAAGCTCTATAACGGTAAAAAATGTTTTTCTATTTAAAATTAAACAGCCCGCTAGAAATATCAAGAAAAAAATATTCAAAAACAAATTTTTTATTCCACCATGTTTTAGTTAGAAGGGGTGAGGTAGTAATTCAATTTGCGATATTTGATAGGTGAATTTTTAACGAACTTTGGGCGTAGCCCTAAAGATTTTTAGCCAGCGGCTCTTTCCGCCTTTCTTACTCAGTACAAAATCATAAAATACATGTAGTCTCAACTGCACACCTTCCTCTAGAAAAAAGTCCTAGTTACGCCCTCCCCCCTCCCCCCGCCCCAAACCTATTTTCTTTGGTTGCTCCACTGCTGCGATCCTTTTGGACAGGCCCCGGTCTCCCAATGTTCTGAAGAAAACCCCGTACATTGCCTGTCCATTGTTTTGCCCCAATAAGAGTAACCGCAACCTATATGAGGGTCTTGATCTGATGTTATTCGGTACAAGCCTAATGCTTATTATTATTATTAAAAATTAAAAAGAAGATAATAGTTATAATGGATTTTATAATATTTAATGGTGTAACTTAGCCAGTCTGGTCAATAGTCCTTACTTTTATTTACATTTTAACATCACCGTCGAAAAACGGGGGTCGAATCACGCGATGTGCGATGATTTCGTCTATTGATCGCCGAGATTGTCAATCTAATTGTTTTGCTTGATGGTAAATGTATATGGGAAATGGACATTAGTGGCTCTGATTATATGTCCAAAACGAAACGGGAAGCACGCATATGTTGGGCGATAATTTTCGTTTTATGTGGGGTGTCTTTTAGAGGCATAATGGATATAGTAAATAAGTATATATTAGTGGTAATAATAAAAGAACCTAATAAAAAGCAAATGAAACTTGACGATTACACATAAAGTTTATGTTTATTGTTATTTCTATAAGCAACCAAAATATATATGTATGTATATTTCTATTGGCTTGGATAACTCATTAAATTCACACTCTAGGATACATCAGATTAGTGGTTTATTTAAAAGGGGGCTCCCCCCCCCCCCCCCCCCACTTCGCCGAGCCTAGGAGCTCGGGTCTAAAAGTGTAATTGCAACCTAATTTTTCGTCTTAAGCTCTCTTAATTTAAATTTTTAAATAATGTATTCTTGGCTTAGACTACAAAGGTCTTGTAGGAAACGTTTAGTTTTTAAACATTTCCTTCTAAAAGTCCTGTTTTATATTGAGATTAAGGTTTCGAACGCATGTCGTTTTAGTTATTGATGTATGATGCAATTTTTTAAGAAAACGAGTAAAAATAATAATGTTTTATAGTATTTTTGTCTGTTCCGTTTTCCCTTTTTTAGAGCTATTTTAAATCAACAAAATATAACCCAATGCAATAAAATATATTTTTATAACAAAAACAAAAAACAATTAGCTATTTATTTTTAAAGAGAAAACTTAAAGTACAAATTTTAATTAAAACATTTTTTATGAAAGAAGTGTGATAATTTATAATAAAAAAAAATAGTGCCGAAAGAAACGATAAATGCTTTATATGAATATACAAAACGGCACTTAAGAAGGAGTATTTCAAAACCTAAGCATTTGCACCAAAACCTGCTTTTAGATCTATGCTCCTAAAATACATGATTTCTAAAAAACTCATCAATTTTGGCGTGGTGAGCGATATTTACTTTATTTTTAATCAGAAAAACCAGCTCGAAAACCGCTGGTTAGAGTCATACATATACGTATTATGTTAAAATTTTGAATTGCCACCAATATTCATATTTATCACAAATATAAAAAATATTGTTTTTTTTTAATAAAGAGTCAGCTAGGAATATCAAAAACTTTTTAAAAAATCGTAATTTAGGTCTCGAATTTTAGTAAAAAACATGCAGTACAACATAAGACAGCTGTTGAGTTTCGGACTTGCATTATCTTTATGTGTTTTGAATCACTACGATTCAGCTGGTAAGCATCATACACCTAGTATAAATAGAGCTGAAGTTATCATACTTATTTAGTATTCACCTGAAGACGACTTTAGTTGCTTACCAGTTGAAACGTCATTGTCTCCAATCTTTAAACAGACAAAGCATAAGACGATGTATGTTACTCTTAGATAATGCATTCTCGCTACGCTCGCTCAACCTCAACCACCGCATCAATTTGACAGTATCCTTTTTTTTATTTGTTGTTATCGTATTCTTATGTTACTGAATAAAGGTATTTTGTATTACATATTATACAAGAACTCATCCAATATTATTGTTCCAGCATGCCAAGAGTAGAAATCCTGTCTGGACAGTATGACTCACCTTCTCGTTCACCTCCATGTAGTCCATCCAGTAGCCCAGTGGCAGATGTGTCCAGTAGAAGTGCGAGTCCTGGATCGCCTCATTCATCTGACGTGCCAGTTTCGCGACAAAGTGCTTTTTCTCTAGTCTATCCAAAGGATATTAGAACAAAAGGATATTTAAGTAGTAAGTTATTGCATTCATTTGAAATGTATAAAACACTTTTAAGAGAAAATCTGCGTCCAGCATTGGACCAGCTTCGATTTTTCTATATCCGTAGGAGATTCTCTATCTATATATTTCAAAAAGTTCTAGAAAAATTTGCTCCAAAAGCTTTATTTCTTTTAAAATTGAATTAAGTATATGTGAACATTCTTATTTACTATTGCAACAACATTAAAAAGATAATCGAATTTAAAATCAAACTTTTAAAGATATTTTTAAAAGAGGAATTAGTATTTTTGAGAAAGCTGAATTACCTCGATCGGAGATTTAATGTATATACAGGGTGATTCACGTTGAGTGGCCTATTAGAAGATCTCGGAAACGAGTAAACTTATCTTTATAAAAATTTGATAGCAGGCATAATTGGCTTTGAGCTTTTAAATCCTTATATTGTGACGTTTTCATTACTTCCGGTTATACCGGAAGTTAATGTCAACTTTGCTATTTTAAATAGAACACCCTGTGTATTTTAGCATTTTTGATTACCTTATTAAAATCTAAATAACTTTTGTTAATAATAATCTATTCCTATCTCTAACCGTTTTTGAGATATGAATTATGTAAAGATTTTTTTGTGTAAAAACGCTCCGAGAAGAAAGTTTAGTAACTCTGAAACTAATAAAGGTAAACATTTAAAATTTTGTAAACTTTCAAGTGATACATAGATCTTTAGTTTAAATTACTTAGGTTTCACGTTTTTTATACAGGGAATTCTTAAAATTATGCCAATGGTTCCATTTAAATAAATGTACATAAGTCAATTTTTGCAAATGGAACACCCTTTTTTTAGCTTACTAACGTATAGAGAATTAAATTTCCTATCTAAATGCCTTATATGTTACAATCCGTATTTTTAGTCGTTTTGGAATTATGAGCAATTTAATTAAAAAATCTTAAAATTTCTGTTTGTGTTAATGTGACATTATTTTTGAAAAGAAGGCTTCGACTGGGAGTTTCGTTTGGCTTTGAATCAGAAATAGCTAAGCAATGAACATAGGCACCTAATAACAAATGGTAACAAAGCAAAAAAAGTCAAACGAAAATCCCAGTTGAAGCCTTCTTTTCCAAAATAATGTTGCATTAACACAAACAGAAATTTTAAGATTTTTTATTTAAATTGCTCAAAATTCCAAAACGACTAAAAATGTGGATTGTAACATATTAGGTATTTAGATAGGAAATTTAATTCTCTACACGTTACTAAGCTAAAAAATAGGGTGTTCCATATGCAAAAATTGACTTATGCACATTTATTTAAATGGAAACATTGGCACAATTTTAAGAACTCCCTGTATAAAAAACGTGAAACCTAAGTAATTTAAACTAAAGATCTATGTATTACTTGAAAGCTTACAAAATTTTAAATGTTTACCTTTATTAGTTTCAGAGTTACTAAACTTTCTTCTCGGAGCGTTTTTACACAAAAAAATCCTTTTATAATTCATATCTCAAAAACGGTTAAAGATAGGAATAGATTAATATTAACAAAAGTTATTTAGATTTTAATAAGTTAATCAAAAATGCTAAAATATACAGGATGTTCTATTTGAAATACCAAGTTGGCATTAACAAAAACCTCAAAATATAATGCTTTAAAAGCTCAAAGCCAATTATGCCTGCTATCAAATTTTTAGAAAGATAAGGTTACTCGTTTCCGAGATCTTCTAATAGGCCACTCAACGTGAATCACCCTGTATATAGAAGCGCGCCATTGCTAAATGCCTGGTGGCCGTCTTCATTTAAAATTAAGAATAATCCGCAACTGCCTTTTACTCGCCTAGTTACGTGACGGGTGCTGTATTAGATTTCAACGATTTTAGACAATGTAATACGTATAATTTACAAATTTGTATCTACGCCCCTTAAAAAATGAAAATAAATAACAGTCCAAATTTTGTATTAACATGTTGGTGCATTTTAAATAACAACACAACGAAGTTATTTCGTACACAGTACACACACTAAACGTCCACCCTGTATGTATACATATTGAGGACTAAAAAACTATTATATGCAATTTTCAGGTATGGGTGCCCTAATGTATGCGAACTCTTTGAACTCTCTAGTCCCTAGCCCTTATCCGCCATATATTTGGCATCCTATTCCTGGTTTGTTTTTACCATACAGTCCTGCTCAGCGACCTGAATCACTTAGTCCAGATCAAGCTACACAGGTGGATACAGGACACATTCCTGAAAAGGCTAAAATAGGTAAGATAATAATTTATAATTTTCTTGTAGGTATCTTGATCAAGAAGGTAATAAAATTCATTATCTAAGTTAAAAGATGGTAGTGCTGGTTAAACTACTTTTCACGATAAATGGTTCTGATTTAATGACTGCAATAAAATGGGTGCTAAGTGCGGTCGCAAATACTCGTTAATCCCCAATATGTATTTTTGGGCCGAATTTCGAATTCGAATTTTCTAGGTAAGGTTAAATTAAAATAAGATAATTTTAAAAGTAAATCCCCCTATTACTTTGAAAGATTGAAGTATTTATTTCTCCCCGGAAGTGTTCAGTTGTATTTCAATATAATTTTACGAATTATTATATTATACGTATAAAACAGCATTGTGTGGCGTTAGTGCACAAACATTGATGGAGCTTTTTCAAATGTTCCGATGAAGAAATATAATTTTTCCCTTGATGCTAGGAACATTATAAAAACTGTTCATAGTTCTTTACTTAACAGGAAACTTAACACTAAAGACGCTGCGGGTAAAACTTATAGCGATTTCGGTGTAGCACTCTAAGAGTGCTCCGGGAGCGATCTGTGACGTGATAGATTCGCCCGAGATTTGATGTCACCATGAATACGGTTGTCCTTGGATGGAGTGTAAATAGAATGTATGATTGCTCTTAAAATTATGACATATGGTAAAATATTTTAACCTTTAAATTTAATATAAATTTAAAACAAACAGTCCATACTTAAAGTGGAGTGAAAATTTAGAAGGTAAGAAATAAGAACACAAAGTCTTCCTCCACTGTTATATTGTAGAGAGATGTAGTACGTAGAGAAGTTTCTTTAAAAAAATTAAAATATTTACTTGAAATATTTTTTTAATATAACAGTGGAGGAAGACTTTGTGTTCTTATTTCTTACATTCTAATTCTTCTTTAATTTAAACAAAAATATTACTTTACGTTCAAAATATCCAAACAACAACATGCGAAATTACAAAGGAACACCGTTCACAGTCTTAAAGAAAAAGTGTAGCCATTGACGTCATTGCGCAGGCGAAGCCTCTCTACTCAGAAAAAAATTGCAGATCGAAGAAGAGCACTCGCTGACGGATTCCGAGTAACCAGATTTTTAAATCGAACATATTACTCCGAGTGAGAGCACTTTATTTTGATAATCCAACACGCAAATCTCGGAGAGAGCACTCTCACAGTGCCCGAGAGCAGTAAACCGAAAACGCTATAAAATACCTCTGACTGCAGTGAAAAGAATCGTGTCAAATCCCATCAAGTCAAGAAAGAAGCGTAAAGATGCTGGTTCCAATAAATGTTTCGACATAGCCGATAAGGACTTGAAAAGGAGGAAAGTTTACACCATCTACGAAAAGCAACGCCCCATGTATAATGACTAGCCCGGTTAAATCCCCAATATTCGTATAATATATCCCATTTTTGGCAGCATAACATACTTCTGTTCGCATAAAACCACACCTTTTAAAATAAAACGTTTGACCTATAAGTGAAAAAATTAAGTGGCAGTTCCCTAACCTGCACTAAGCAGCCCTGTTTGAATTGGTACGCTCACTTCTTATGATCAATATAGACACTATTTATTACACATGCACACATAATAAATACTATTCCCTGAATAGTAGTTTGTACAACAAGAGGGGATATGATGATCATATCGCATGAGGAAGTAAATCAATTAAAGTTCTGAGCGCGACATGGACAATAAAATTCGTGTTGTACAGTATATATTTTCTACAAATCAATTTACTATATACTAAAATGTTTTTAAAAAGTTATTTAAATTAGGTATTATAATATGTGACAAAGATGATAAAATACAATTGAAGATAAATTGTAGTACTACCTCATTTTCACGGTCATTTGACGCTGCCCTGCAATTTCAATATTCCAAAATGTGCCCTTTGGAAATGGCGAATCAGAATAATATGCAAAAAAACATATTTTTGAAGGATAACAAAAATAAATTTTTAATAAGTATTTTACTTATCATTTACTCATATAAAATTATTGTTTTATTATTTAAGATGATATCAAAAAATATGTAATTTTTTTATACCATTTAGTTCAATTAAACGTAAAAATACCTTTTAAATAAGGCGTCACTTAACTTCCCTCTCTATTTAAAAATGTTTTCCAAGATGGCGAACTTCCAGCAGCTTAAATAACAAAACAATAATATTTTGTTTAAAAATTAGTATTTTACTTATCATTTACATTATACCGAATTTTAATAGTATATCTGAAGCCATTCTCGAGTTAACAGGGGGTGGGAGGCGGACTTTATTCAAGCATATAAATAATAGAATATTTTTACTTTTTTAACTTGTTAAATATATTTTAGTATTATCTTCGACTTCACGAATCTAAATAATAATGTAAATTATTACTAATTTTTAACAAAAAAAATTGATTTATGGTCTCGACGCCCATCATCAGGCAGCGTGTTTACGAACTCTAGCAAGTTCTATTTATTTAATTTCCCTGATATTCATTAAAAAAATATATTTGTTCAGATTTGATTGAAGAGCTTTTGATGGTAATCGTAAATTTGGGATATTTAACTTTTTTATATATTAGAAATGTGTTGATTAATCGTCCTATCTAATGTTTATTAAATACAGGTCTATCTACAATATTCCTAAACCATTTTTTTTTGTACGATATCTTTGGTATCCCAGAAATATTGAAAATTTTACCCAGATGGATTTTTCTGGTCCCTCAGGAAAAGTTATGATTCTACCACTAATCATTCTCACATTTAAACCAATACTATGACTATAAGCAGTACATCGTGGCAGTGGCTCCGTAGTGACATACATACATACATATATTCGACAGTGGCGGTCCGTGTTTAATCCTCGGAGAGGGCATTCGACCGTGGCGTCCGTGTTCGATGCTCGAAGAGAGCATACGCTCAATAAAAAATGTATGCCAGGAACTTTAATGGATAAAAGAATGCTATTAGTGATTTCTAATATCGGGACCGAGAAGGGCGCAATGTACCTCTGGGGACGTGAAAAGGATAAATAGTGTATACACGTGGTTCGGATCCCACGCTAAGCTGTAGGTCCTGTCTAGCTGACATTACCTATATAGACGATAAGGGATACAATTTATAGACCCTAGTATACTGGCTCTTCCGCCAATCCCAGCAAAAATAAAAATATAAACAGTACTGGTTGTGAGATTAGCGCCCTAATTCAAATTCAGGTAGGTAGGTATTTGCAGGTATAGGACAATAAAAAAAATCCTTCCTAATTAAAAAATGTCCGACGTTTTGACCTTCATTTGGTCTTTATTAAGACTATTTCTAAAGTAAAGGAATATGTGTCAACATAATCATTAAAACCATCTCCAGTGATCAAACCGGGAACACACATTTAAAACAGACATAGATAGGAACAAATATTTATTTGTACAAACAACCTACACGACAACGAGTACTGTTAATCTCTCTTTTAAATGTGTTCCCGGTTTGATCACTGGAGATGGTTTTACTGATTATGTTAACACATATTCCTTTACTTTAAAAATAGCCTTGATAAAGCCAAATAAAAATCGAAACGTCGGCAATTTTTTAATTAAGAAGGAATTGTTTTCTATTGTCCTATACCCGCAAATACCTACCTACCTGAATAAACAGTACTGTTACTGTATGCAAATAAAATTTGTTTTTTTCCTATTGCCTTTAACTGTCCTGCTAAGCATGTGTTTATTCGAACAATAATTTTTATAATAGTTAAAAAGGAAAATTGACAGTTACATGAAGGGATAAATTGTTGTTTTTCTTTTAAGTAATTCATATTTGTCCCTAAGTAAATAGGAAGAATAAATTAATGTGCTTTATACGTATTAAAATATTATAATAGATTAGTTTTCTGTAGCCCTGGTAGAAAATTATTTTCCTATCTCTACTAACAAGGTAACTGACAAAAATTAAAAAGTAAATTACGCCACCAAAAATCTCCCCTTAAATGTATGTTTTTTGTCACAAAATACGTAACTGTATTTCTTCTAGCTTTTTCCCTACGGTCAAATTAGTTAATAATAAAGCACCCCCCTCTCCCCTTCCCGAGCATAGAAGATCGAGATTTAATAGTATACTTGCAAACTAATCTTTCGTCTTACGCCTTTTACTAATATTTTATATTCGGTCACAATCCGCTACATGTAACGACTTTTCAAAATTCACTATTATCCATAGTCGAATTTGGTACGTTTGGCAACAGTGTTTCTCGATCGTCATAGTGACACTAACAACTAAGCTAGAGCTGTCCGTCCGCCAAGCTGGCTATGCACAGTACTCGAGTTGCACTGTTAGTTTGTGAAAAATAACGTTTCTACTCACTCGCTTGAACGCCGAGTTTTGTGAATTATTGTCTTATGTGGTTTTGTATCGATTTACTGTTTACAGGTTGCTAAATAGTGTGTGAGTTGTATGGCGAAAAAATAATCCTAGTTGCCGTAAGTAAAAATGTGAATTTTACAGCTTTTAAATGTAGGTTATACCTAGTATATTTATTTTCAATTGGCAGCGACAGTAAACATTTATAAACCTAACCACGAAATCGGTTGGTCACTCCTCATTATTCTATTTAGTATAGCAGCAACGATGCAATTAGACAGGTATAGAAGAGACTATCCAAAATTCCTTTTTATTGATGAAGCCGCATACAAACAAAAAAGCCGGCTAAGCTGTTGTGTGAATTTTCGATGGTCCCTTCTATAGTAACATGACTGCATTCAGCTTGCCTTGAAAGTTGTCGCTATAAAATTCGATCAATTCGGTGGATAAATAAGTAGGTATTATAAAGATTTTTAACAATAATTAACTAACCAGCAACTTTAACTGTAGCATTAATGAGATTGGCAGGCATAATTTTTTCAAAATGAAAGTTGCTTGATTAGTAAATCAAGAATTAAGCTAACCGGGCCACCTTGGTTGTAAGAACACTGTTTCTGCCAATATCATGTATTTCACAGTCAAAGTTGCTGGTTAGTTAATTATTCTTAAAATTCTTTATGGAACCCGACATTATGATATTATGTAAAAACATGTCAATATGGTTTTATTTTTAACTTAAAACCCCGAACACTAAAAAAACCGGTTAGAAAATATGAGCCTCAACCCCCTGAGCATATTTTCTGGCTACGCCACTGGTGTCAATCATTACGACAAATTTCTCATGAAGCAATGTAAGTCTCTCATGTAAAATATATAAAACATACGTGGTTAAGTGAGATAGGGATTCGCCCTGGAAATTCTATGAACAAGAAATGAAAAATATCAAAACTTTCTTTCTTAATCGAAATAATGTTTAATAAATTTATATGATCATATATATTTTAACCTTCTTATCTGTATCATTATGTGTGGTACTATAAAGCCCAGGGATCTAGAATGATGGAACTATAATCTTCTTGATCCGCTACTGCCATTTCTTCAGACAAAATACACTATATAATTTTGTCGTACTATTTTTAGAATGGCATATCTTGAATTAAACTTCAATAATGGTTCAAAAGTAGATAAAAAGGATCATAATAAGTTTAAACTTGCAGACTTTATTATTTTTTTTCGGTTTTTTATATTTTTTTTTGTGTGATTACTTGCATTTAAATAACACTCAAAAGAAGAACCAATTATTATTCATATCGATTGTACAGTACAATATCATTACTTTTATCTCGAATTGTACAATAATTGGTATTTCCTTTTCAGACGAGGATGCCCCCCTTAATTTATCCTTAAAAGGCCGATCAAGGACACACAGTATATGGTGAGATAGGGATTCGCCCTGGAAATTCTATGAACAAGAAATGAAAAATATCAAAACTTTCTTTCTTAATCGAAATAATGTTTAATAAATTTATATGATCATATATATTTTAACCTTCTTATCTGTATCATTATGTGTGGTACTATAAAGCCCAGGGATCTAGAATGATGGAACTATAATCTTCTTGATCCGCTACTGCCATTTCTTCAGACAAAATACACTATATAATTTTGTCGTACTATTTTTAGAATGGCATATCTTGAATTAAACTTCAATAATGGTTCAAAAGTAGATAAAAAGGATCATAATAAGTTTAAACTTGCAGACTTTATTATTTTTTTTCGGTTTTTTATATTTTTTTTTGTGTGATTACTTGCATTTAAATAACACTCAAAAGAAGAACCAATTATTATTCATATCGATTGTACAGTACAATATCATTACTTTTATCTCGAATTGTACAATAATTGGTATTTCCTTTTCAGACGAGGATGCCCCCCTTAATTTATCCTTAAAAGGCCGATCAAGGACACACAGTATATGGTCGCCGGGGAGCTTGTGCGAGCAAGAAATGAAAAATGTCGAAACGAAACCTGATTCGAGTCTTTGCACCACCATAATTAGTCCCATGAAGATGCTTGATGGACGATGGAAGTGGGATCATGAAAAAGACCTTCAGGCCAAAGCATCACATTCTATAGGACCCGGAGGGGAGAGACAGTTCACGGTAAGAACACATTTGATTTTATTATCTCTTATTGGTTTCTAGAAAACTTTATTCAAAAAGGGAATGAAATGTATTGTTATCGAAAACAAAAAAAATGTACCTTTTTAGTTTGGGATAAATCAAAAACTAAATTAGCAGCTTTAACTACAATACTACCAGTGGCGTATAGGGGGGGGGGGGGGGGGGGGGGGGCGAGCCCTTAATTTAAAACTTTAACCCCTTCCCCCCGAGTCCTTAATTTAAAACTTTAAATAATGTATTCTTGGCTTAGATTACAAAGATCTTATAGGAAACGTTTAGTTTTTAAATTTTTCCTTCTACAAGTCCTGTTTTATATAGAGATTAAGGTTTCGTACGCATATCGTTTTAGTTATTGATTTATGATGCAGTTTTAAAAGAAAACGAGTAAAAAGAATAATATTTTATAGTATTTTTCCATTATATACTACTTGTCTGTTCCATTTTCCCTTTTTTAGAGTTATTTTAAATCAACAAAAATGAAATAAAATATTTTTACAACAAAAACAATTAGGTATATTTGTATTTATTTTTAAAGAGAAAAATTAAAGTATGAAAGAAGTGTGATAATTTATAATAAAAAAATAGTGCGGGAAGAAATGAAAATGCTTTATTATGAATATATAAAACGGCACTTAAGAAGATCTGCTCTTAGATCAACGCTCCTAAAATACATGATTTCTGAAAAAATCATCAATTTTGGCATGGTGAGCTTTATTTTTAATCATGAAAAACCGAGCACGAAAAACGCTGGTCATACATACGTCTTATGTTAAAATTTTGGATTGAGACCAATATTTATATTTCCAAAAAAATATATTTTTTTTTAAATAAAGGAATATCAAAAAAAAAGAAAAAGGAATCATTTACAAAAACAAATTTAATCCAACCATGCAGAGGGGGAGTGGTAATAATTTATTTTTCGAAATTTGATAGGTGAATTTTAAACAAACTTTGGGCGTGGCCTCGAAAAGTTTTCGCCTGCGTCGCGTTTCCGCCTTCTTCCCTTGGTACAATATTATAAAATACTTGTAGGCCCTACTGTCCCTCTTTCCAGAAAAAAAAATGTCCTACTTACGCCTACTGAACCTCCCCCCCCCCCCCCCCCACACACACACACACCACACACCCTCACACACACACACTACGCCACTGAATACTGCAGTGAATTGAAAAGTTTTCGGAACTGCCAATGAATGATGAGGTCAATTCAAAAATTAATAAACTAAAAATTGTGTGTCAGAATAAGTATTAAAAATACATAATGGGCTCTTTCACTATTTTCATATCTGATTTGGGATTTAAATTGTTAAATCGGTGCTATAATAGGAGTTTATCATCCATTAAAGTATTGCTACGTCATATTATGTTAGGTTAATATTTTTAAGTATTTTTCATCTGTATTCATGATTTATGATGATTATGAAAATTCTACAGAAGTTCCAATAAGTTGTTTTCTGGTAAAATTTTGAAAATAGTAACAAAACTGTTGTTTTGTTGTTAACAGTTTGACGCCGCGTGTATACCTGAGTATACACATGGCGTATGTCTAAATCACCACGTGTATATTTCAGTATACATTGTCGGGTCCAACTATCTCGCCGCGTGTTTCCTAGGATGGCACGCTTTACGTGTATTTCTTATGCAGCATTGCTCGCTATGGCCTGAAGCAATATGAAAATTGTCTTAGCCATGTATTAATTAAAGGATAACTATTTTATTTTTTATTTCTTTGGAAATTGTTTTTTTTTTAATTATAATAAAATATGTAATTGTACTTATAGTATTTATTTAAACAGGGCAAACAAAGTAACAAAAAAGTTAATGTTTAGAACAGAACACTGCATAAAAGTAAAGTACATAATTTTAATTTTTTTTGAATAATGTTATGTTTATCAAAAAAGCATTCTAAACAAAGAAATTAATACAAACACAACTGATATTTGATGGTAACTTGCTTTGTCTTCCTGATTGCGTATTGTCGGTTGTGGATATTTTTTATTGGGTTTGTAGCAGGCTACACATCTACTCTTTTTACCGGCTTGAATAAATTTGTGTTCTAGAGAAAGCACATCGTCAATAGGAGTTAATTCATTTCTTGTTCCTTTAGATAACAGTTGCATGCAGAGAAGCTCTTCATACTCTATTATGCTAATTGTGTCTTTTTATCTCTGTTTTTATTATATAAGTAATGTGCGTTTATAATACTTACACTAGTTATCGTTTCTACGGCAACATTTTATAACCATTTTATGCTGCGCCTAATTATATTGATGTAGAGTAAGACGACTGCTTGTTGTTGTTCATAAGATGACACATTGAATTCACAAATACAATAACTAGGGTTACCATTCGTCCGGATTTTTCCGGACATGTCCGGAATTTAGGGGCGTCCGGACTGCGTCCGGCCGAAAAAGCAAACCGGGTCCGGAATTTAGCCGGTCACGGTCGTGAAAGCATATTATTAATATTTATACAATAAGTGTCCACTCTAAAATACTTTTGCGATTTTGTGGGTACCAAATATGAACAGCTTTTATATCATTCTAAAAGTAGATGGTTGTTCTTATTTCCCGCGATAGAAAGAATCTTAAAGATGTTTCAGCCCTTAAAATCATATTTTCTTTCAGAGGCTAACCCTCCATTTTTATTAAAATATTTTTTTGAGAATAGATTCTCTGAACCATATCTATATTTCATACATTCATTGATGTCTGTTTTTCATAGTAATATAGAAAATATGGAGAAACAAGATAACTCCATTATTGAAATCATAAAAATTCTAGAATCGGTAATTAATATTCTAAATGAAGGACTGCAGCAAAAATTTATTCCGTTTAAAGTTCAAGACATACTGAAAAAAATGAGTGATGAATGGTTCACACAAGAAAATCAAGTTTTCAGAAATAATATTTTTCAATGTTATGAAATATCCATATCTTACTTAAATCGTTGGCTGGAGCCTTTTCAAGAATTTTCCTGTTTTAAATGGGTAATTTTACAAAATCTTGATAATCTGGACTGGGAAAAAAAAATTTCACCATCTATTTCTTATATTATTGAAAAGGGCAACGATGTAGACGATACTAAAATGTTTAATGAAATATGTCTTTTGCAAAAAATAATTAAAGAAAATAAATCAGAATTTCAACATCTACCTACACACAAAAAATGGGTGGTGTGTTTTGCAAACTATCTATCTGAAGAACAGTATTCAGAACTTTTGAAGGTTTGCAATTTTTTTTTGCTATAACAGCGCATAATGCAAATGTGGAACGAGTTTTTTCACTAATTACAGCCCAGTGGTCTAAAGAACGAAACATACTTTTGCTGGACTCTGTAAAACATATTATCATGACGAGCTTTAATTTTGCAATGACTTGTAACGAGTTTTATGAATTTATGTCACTACCTAAAAATTCAGATATTTTAAAAGAAGTTAAAGGAAAGGCTAAGTATACCTAGGTTACTTACATATAGGTAGTATATGTCATTATTTGTATAATATATGGTAAAAAATGACAAATTTTATATAACAAAATAAATTTCGTTTCTCATTTGCTGCGCCTCCAAAGAAAAATATCCGGACTTTGTCCGGAATTTCGGGCCTGTTTGTCCTGAAAAATATTTTAGATAGATGGTTACCCTACAATAACGGTTCATCAACTGTAGTATACCACGCTCTGAGCAATACTAACCATAACCAAACAAGATAAAATGAGCGATTTTATAGAAATATACTAGATTTGACGTGTATTATGCATGTATCTATCCGTATACACTTGGCGAAGTAACGAATTTCATCATTTCTACGAAACGTGTATTCTTTTTGTACACTAGCCAAAATGGCGTAAAAAATCGAATTAATAAAAAATACAAAAATGGTAATACATAAAACCTATTTTCACCAACAGAATTGAAGAAAAAAATGCGTGGCGTAGAATATAATTTTTAAAATATGTCGTGGCAGTCAAAGTGTTAACATTGCAAAATTATCTGTTTTTCGTAAATAATATAATCATTAAAGGCGTATTTTTCTATTGAAATGACCAACAATCAGTTATTTACTCCAAGAAACGTATTTCTTATTATAGTTTTTCCATTAGACCAGTTCATAAAACGAGAATCAAAATATTATTCCTTAAAGATCAATAGCTTGAACATAAAACTTTAATAATTGAATCCATTACCGCAAGTTTGAGAATGCTAAATGAACAAAAATATATGCCTAGATTTAATGAGCACTATTTCCGATTAAGTTACAATGCATTATTTATGAAGACATTAGCCTAGGAATAGCCGGATCATTACCAGGACAGACTATACCTATGATTTTTGTCAGTGGCGTTGCGGTAGAACTATCTAAGTTACATGGGTAAAAGTAATTTTAAAAATCTAAACTAAGGGATAATTAAGGAATGAATGAATAAATGTAGGTATAAACAATAAAATTTTTAAAGAGTAAATAAAAAGTTTAAAAGACATATTTCATATTTCTCTCTTTAGAGAATATCATCATAAGCAATAAATTAATGGGTAACCAAGGTATCGAAATCTTCGTCACAAGGAACATAATTGAAGTAAAAAATAATTATACTATACAAAATCGTAGTTTGTACTACAAGAGTGGATATGATGTTTATAACGCACGAGGAAGTAACAAACTTCAAACTTCCGAGCGCAATATGGACAATCCTATTTTGGTCTCTTGAAATAAAAATTTATTATATATCCCTGGGGCTTAGGTAGACAATGACAGGCTGTTTCGTTCCTATTAGAACTCATCAGGAAGCCATAACCTGTAAGCGACCCCGAATACAACGAGACTCTGTTTTCAAGATATTTTTAAGAAATAAAAATGCGATGAAAACCCAGTAACGCCATCTATAGGAATCAATTCAATGCAAAAGATAGTCGTCGATGAAAGCAACAGGGAACCCATTGCATTTGGCGTCCCTGTGTACTCAATTCAAAAGATAGATGCACTATTTTGTCCGCCTGCCGCTAAAAAACCTTCTTTTCTATTTACTTATAGGGACACTAAACTCTACTACTTTATTATAATAAATAACAATTGAAGAAAAATGGACCAAATTACACAGTAACATATTTGTCAATTTGGATCATTTCTTATAATAACACAAAATCACTTTGATCTAACAATTTATTTTTCTGAATCATAGCTAGTTTGATTAAATTCTTCTGCTAAAATTCACAGAAGAAAAAATGGGTTTGTTTGTTTTTTTTTCCGCTTGCGTAAGAATTACACCTGTAAAATTCATTTTAAATAGTTAAAAACGGCTTTTGTGCAGGAATATTACCTTTTAATGTTTCTTACATACTAGCAATACTATAAATGTGGAAAGAGAAGTACTAAGTACTGTAATATATAAAAATGAAATGACATAATCTTAAAACCATTAGTAATCTAGAATAAGACAATAATCTTAAAATATGGAATTAATTTTTTTTTAGAAATCTTATAATTTCGTCTGTTTTATCTGGTTTTATGTACTTACCTTTATTTTCTTCCATTTAAGAAATATTTACCAGTTATTTTTCTATATCTGTTACGTATAATAAAAGTTTTAAGAGTTGAAGCGCAATAATCTAACAAGGCAAGTACAAAACGTTCAGTTTTTATGTGCATTATTATCTTGTAGTAAGTCTCTAGAAATAAGTAGAAAACTGGAGAACTTTGAAATAATAAAGTGCCTTTGTTCACAAATCTTTAGTTCGGTCAAAAAATATGGTAAAAATATATTTTGGTGTCATATCTTCAATTGTTGCACCATTTCGTGCACTCTGTAGAACAAATTGGTGTACGCATAGGCTCTGGGACTAGGATAAGTGTTTCAAATAAAAAAATACCAAATTTGATCTGACAGGTTTGCATAGTATATTCTTAACCTCACTTTTATTAAGTGTCATTATAAACAACACTTCATCATAAATAACACTCCAGTAGAACCCAAGAATAAAATCAAATATCTATGGGTTGTACTGGACAAAACACCACACATATAATACAAAAATTCTACAATAAGTATAACAAAACAATTATACAAGTTACTAAACTACAGATCATTTTTATCACAACAAAACAAACAGACAATATACAATAAGTTATTAGACCGACAATGACCTATGCTACCCCTGTATGGTGCGGCATTTCAAACGAACAATTTAACCGACTACGAAAAATATAAAACATAGTACTCAGACAAATACTTAAAGCACGTAGATGGCCTCCACTAATACAATAACACAGACGGACAAACACACCGTACTCTATGCGATATGTTCATGACATTTTGACTAAATTCTACGAAACACGCATACAAAACGCACCCCTAACACAAAACATCACCTACACAAGACAATTCATAACATAAACTGATTTGCCACAGGCTTCCCATTTTTTCCGGCAAGATAGGTAAAATCAATATTTTTCCAATTTCCATTTTGAAAACGCACATGTCCCAGGGCTCCGCCCACTCCTAAACCCCTCCGACACCACGCAACAACACTTTTCTATAGAAATTGTATCTCTCAATGTCTATAAATAAAATCAAAAGCTACTTTATACCTGAATAAATTTATGCTGATTTTTTCAAACGATTTTCCAGCGAACACCAAGCATGAAAATTTTAGTAAAAAAGCAATCATACCACCATATATTTTAAAAACAAAAGCTAAAATAATTTTTTTTATGGCAGTTGGGCCCGTATTATTCATCTCCTGGTAACTTTACCAGCCAGATAATTTCTATGGAGACAATTATTGTCTTAACAATGGTTTTTTTGGAAATTATCTTGCTGATAAAGTTACCAGAAGATTAATAATACGGGCCTAAGGGGATTACCGGAACTGACCGATTGCACAACAGCAGTAAGCCTTTTTAACATTACCTGTGGGCTAACAACAACCCCACCTAAGCGTAGGCCCTGGTGCATGCCCTGATCAACCGTGGTCAGCCGAATCAATAAATAACTATATTGTTAATACGTTTATTTATATTATATAGTGTAGTGTTACGTGACAATTTATGAAATATTTGTAATATAATAAAGACGTTTTTAAAGTAAAGTAAAGTATGTTTTAAAATATTATTAAATTTCTATATTATTATAGCAGTACAGGTCCGCCACTGACTTAGAATGATGTGGATTTAATGCCGCAAAGTTTCCGTTGTTAAAGTTTGAGTTGGTTTTACATTATTTATAACTAAATAAACATCTATAGCTGGATAATAGAGACCTTAAATTAAAATCTTATAAGTCTTCAGTAAATCTAACTATCGATCCTTTGTGCTACTTTTATAAGTATTAAAAGCTTTAATAAAACGGATTTACATTATTACAAGGTGCATCGTTTTTATGAGATTATAGATTATTTATAAACATATTTTCTAATGATTTTCAAACATTTTTGTATTTTCAATCACTGGTGTTTGCTGACGTGTTAATTTATTATAAGCATGAAATATGTTTAAATTATTGATGGATCGTTGAGAATTGGTAAAATTTTTGATGTCACGAAAATTAATTGGGCGAAAACAAATGGGCTGTATGCAGTGCCTTGAAAGTGCTTAAAGCACAATATTGCTTCGAGCACAGTGTTTACAAGCACTTAACATTTCTTTCCTCGGTAATTGATAATCGCAATAATTTCCAAAGTGCCTGGTGCTTAATGCTGGCAATTACTTTTCCAAAGAGCTTGGTACTTAAAGCACTTTTTCAAGTGCTTTGCCCAGCTCTGGCAGTATGTCAGTTCGGAGATTTTTTAAGTAAATGACATCAGGAAGTAGACTGTAAAAAGAAAAGATTTGGAATTGGTTGGTTATTTTTCAAGGATCCAATATGTAAGATATAAGTTAATAAACTAATAACACAGCCCCACAAAAAAAATTCATGTCCACTTGACTAGCCCCCATGTTTATATGTTTTCGACATCGCTGAATCCGACCTCCATTTCACTCCATCAGGTCTGTTTGGGGTGAAACCAGGTATTTTGAAGGATTATTCTCAGAATAACGCGGAAGAGAGGTTTGTATATATATACGTGTACAAATATGTATTTATAACTAAACAGGGTGTTGAAAAAATGCCGGTACTTACCCCTCAAAATGTCTCGAAAATGTTCGTGGAAATGAAAAAGAAAGTCATGTTAAGTAGACCCCATGTCTATATGTTTTTAAGGTAGCTGAATCCGAATCCGTTTCTCCCCATCAGGTTATTGAAGGCCCCGTTTTTCTTTTAAGTTCATATTTGTATAAGTATATACAACCCCCCTCCCCGTCATCGTGATTCTGACAAACATCCTTCGAAAACCAAAAAAAGTTGTTTTACCCCCTAAAACGGTGGGGTCTTGACCCGATGGGGTGAAAAAGAGGTCAAATTCGGATTTGCGACCTCGAAAATATATAGACATGAAAGGTCTAGTCCTGTGGGCTTTTTTTGTGTGACTCTGGAATTATTATTAATTTAATAGTTTGGTATTTATGCATAGTGAGCTAGAATGAAACTTCATCTTCATCGAGAAAACATTTTCAGGCTAATTACATCAAACCTTCACATAAATGTTAGTTAGATTCTTGCCTATACGAAATGGCTAATAACGACCCTTTTGACGGGGTTTGACTTATTTCATAATAATTTATAATAATTTGTTACAATCCTATTTCCTTATTTTTTTACCCATTCCACGTGATTTCTCTAAAACTATCAAAATATTAAAACCACGTTTTTTGAATCTTTCCTTTGAAATGTATACGAAACTTTTTAGTCTATATTTGAAATTAAATATCTCAGGAAATGTTAAAAATATATGAACGCCGTTTTAAGCTTATTATTTGGTCTTAGGTTGGAATGATTGGTTTTGTTTTTTATGAATTTTAACTCCACAATACAAGGTAAGAAGTGCAAATTTAACAATATTTTGCTGCGACCTTGCAAAATACTTTTTCTTGATTACTGGATTTTACAAGAAGCACTGGTTCAATTGTAAAAACCAGCTTTCGGAATTTTCAAATAAAGGTCGTAGTTTTACAGTAAATAGAGTTTCATCAAAAGACGACACATTCGTATTTCATCACCCAGTATATGTCTCGCAATTATTCGAAAAAAGTGTATTTAACTTATTGTTAGTTTCAAATTCTTGATTTTTTTGATGGTTATAAAATATTTTATACTTCTAATACTCCTATAATAATATTAAACTTTTCCTTACCAAAAGGTACATTTTCATCCAAAATGAACTTTCAAGTTTAATCTGCTAAAATATACGACCACAATGAATACCAAATTATCACAATGTATCGACCGTTAACATTTTTTCCATCCATTAAAAGAAAATTATATCGATACGTAAATTAGAAATATAAAATATCGAATTTTGACCTATTGTTTACTTTTTTTGGAATAAAGAAAAATGAGATATGCAATGGCCTAACCTATTATGCTGTGACAATTATACTGGGTCTCCCAGAGGTCCCGCATAAAATTAATATCAATTAAAGGAAAAAGATCTAGGAAAAATGCTCGGACCCTTAAATTTTTAATTGTGCATTTTTTGACATAAAAATATTATACAGGGTATCTCATAGAACCGTCGTTATGTCTTTGACAATTTTTTTTAATGGAACTCCCTATATATTGTATTATTTTCTGATTCCCCACAAAATTCTATGCTTATGTTGTAAATGTCATGTGTCTAAATTCAATAGTTTTTGAGATATTGACGTTTAAAATATGGCATTTTTTGCTTGACTTTGACAGGCTGTTACATTGGAACGGTTCCTCTTAGAGAAAAATGTTTTTTTATTCTCTATCCAAAGAAACCAACCTCCGATTTATCATGTTAAACCGTTAAAACCGGTTTTTTGGTAGATAGATAGGGAGGTGAAAACCATTTTTCTCTAAGATGAACCGTTCCAATGTTACAGCCTGTCAAAGTCAAAAAATTCCATATTTTAAACGTCAATATCTCAAAAACTATTGAATTTAGACACATGACATTTACAACATAAGCGTAGAATTTTGTGGGGAATCAGAAAATAATACAATATATAGGGTGTTTCATTAAAAAAAATTGTCAAAAACGTTCTATGAGACACCCTGTATATATGCAAAATTAAAAATTAAAATTTAAGGGTCCGAGCGTTTTTTCTAGATCCTTTTCCTTTAATTGATATTAATTTTATGCGGGACTTTTGGGAGACCCAGTATGAATGTATATTTTTTTCAACATGCATATTATATAAAATGTTGCATTAATATCTACTTTCCTCTCTAGGCCGACGATCTGAAAATATACTACACAGTTTACTCGGTAGAGGACTGCAGCCGCTTACAAAAAGGCTGTGACATGGTAACCATTGCTAACATTTCTCGGTAAAATTATAGTTTGGGACCCACGTACTACTTACTTGCCTGGTGTTAAGCTTTCTCTACTGTCACTAGATACTACCATTAATAAGCACAAAAATCTTACTATAACCCCTAATTTAACCAACTCTCTAAGTCTGTCAATTTCAGATATCTATATAAACAGTACAAGTACAGAGCTGTAATTAATATTTTCTGCATCTGCCGTGTAACCACTATTACATAACCTAATTATTTCTATTTCAAAATAGTTAACCTGATGTTTTCTTCCTCCCACTAAGCGATAATTTTATTTTAAAAATTTAAATACCTGTGTTTATCATTTCAGCCCTATTTACACCAATGAATAATGAAGTTAGGCTATATTTTTCCTCTATTTTCATTTTTGATTTTATCGTTAATTATACGCCTTTTATAAATTAAAGAATGTTCGTGATAACAAAGTAATATTATACCCCGATTTTAATTGTCGTTAAGGAATAATTTATGCGGCAAGATGCGATTCGTATAGATTTTTTTGTAGAGTTAATTGTTTTCTAATTATAAAATACTTATTGTTTGTTTTCTTTTATAAAACACTGGGACGGCCCTATAAATAAGAAATTGGCCGTAAAGGATTTTTATGGGGACAAGTAAATGATAATTAATGTTTTAGCTTTAATTATTTACGAATGGGGACCTTATTTTGATAAAAGGACATTAAGAACATTAATAAACTATTCCTGTTTTAATAAAATACAATTTTATTATTAATTTACCCCAAGTTGCTTTTAACTAAAACAGGCAATGGTTCTTTATAAAAGACGGAATGCCTGATATAATATCGTTTTTGGCCATCATACATATTGTACCTCAGCAACTTGGTAACCATTATTTTTAACTTTAAAATGTTTTAAAGGGCTTCCCTGTACCATCGCGTTAAATGAAAACTAGGACATGATAGTTTTAATTTGAGCCCTTGGTCTATAAGAATTTGACTTTGTCATCTTGGCAGATTGTCAAAAAATGTACTGTATTAGGCAATCCAACGATGTGTCCAAATGGCGGCTGGCTGGCAAATACTGCGTTGTAATTGGTGCACGTGACTATATAAATAATATTGCTGGTGACATTTAACGGGTGGCTCAATGCTTTTTACCAGCCAACCGCCATATTGAATCAGGTGTTTTGGATTCCCTAATTATACGATCAAGACCCACTATGTCATTCAAAAAGTCTAACTTTTAAATTTTACACTGTCCTTATAGGCCAGGAGATTTAAGTTTATTGTCCTAGTTTTCATTAAAGGCGGTGGTACCTCACAACCCTTTTTGTAAATTTGGAAGTTCAAGCGCTATTCGGCCATTGCGCTCTTATACAGAAATTTATGTAGATTGACATTGAACACGACTTAGTTTACGACATTGCCTAATGTACTTTAATTAGTGTTTTACTCTCATCTCGTATTTTTCTTAGTCTCGTCCCGCCCTCTCGACATGTGAGATAATAATTTTTCCTGAAAGAATCTAGTAAGAAGATACCACAATTTTACGAGAACGAGTTCTCGTCCTTATAAAAACAAATAGTTGTCTGAAAAGTGTAATAATAAGCAAACCCTATATCAACATCTCCATATTTGCTAAGAGTTTATTGGAAAACGAAATGTATAGAGCTTAGGAGTCTAGAGATATAAAAATCCAAAATAACTACTCCCCTGGTGGTATATCACCCTGTTTCGACTTGCTCGGTGACATTCTTATATATCACATTGTGGTGGCATTGCAAATTGGCGGGGATTTAAAGGGCTGTGCTTCACAGGTTCTACATACGATTTCCCAAAAACTAAGTGTGGATGTCGGGTTCAAAAGCTCATAGACTATACTATACGTCCAGTGATGCATTGCTTTCATATTGAGTGTAGCGCGTTGTACGAAATTATAGGACACAATTCTCCAGTGTTTTTTTGAAATTCTAATAGAGCAACATATTCTCGATATGAAAGCGATGAGTCACTGACAGTATATTTGTACTTGGAGTATAGATAAATTTAGAAAAAATGTAATTAAATTGTTTTGAAGAATATTTAATGATAACGCAACTTGTGTAATTTTCAATTTATCACATATGAAAATACTTTACAACATATTTTAAAAATTCACGAGCAGTTTCAAAACATCATTCCCCAAGAATGATTGAATACGTTATGGCGTCCACAGCAACTTGAAAATTTTAGATGGAGGTACTGGACTCCATACCAAAAGTGGTTAATTCGTCATCTGTTTATGTAATGAGGGCTAACTAAAACAATCCGGGTTCTGGTGTATGGTTGCATCTTCCTTGAACTTCCTCGTTCTCCAATGTGGTTCTTTATGCAAAATTTAAGCTTCTGTTCACTTGATAATGATGGCCGTATCAGAGTCAGCGGCGCCTGATTTTTCGGTCTCTCCTTTTAGCGTGTTGTTTCTGTATTCCTTGATCCTTGTTTCTTATATTGGTGAGACACTAAGGTCACTCGAAACAAGGCCCAATTTTATAAAGTCCTCTTAAAACTATGTTTAAAACTAATCTTAAACCAATGAATAATATAAAAATCTTGGAAATGTCAGAAATGGGCGATTTATAATGTGGGATTGACTGCAAAGTTCAATTTAGCGTTAATCAACTTGGTCAGAACCTGTTATATTATCTTGATCAGGTAATAGTATATTACATAACAAGTAATGAAAGTGATACTTTTCAAACGAGGAGATATTTAGCACGAGGCGTCAGCCGAGTGCGGAAATTTTCCGAGTTTTAGAATAATCACTTTCACACGAGTAATGTACACTATTTTTCCTACGACCACAAAGAATTATTAAAAAAACTTTTGATTTCTGAAAAAAATATTTCAACTCTAGAGCTGAAAAAAATATTTCAACAAGGAAGATTTCAATTCAAAATAATTCTATAAATTATTTAATGTTTTCATAAAAAAAGTCAAATGCTCCTGATGGGATTTGAACCTGTGATCTTTCGATTCGTAGGTCATGGCTCTAGTCTCTAGGCTATGGCGACCCATAAACATTTTCTGCTTAAGTTTAATATATGACATTTTCTTCAGCGGGGCTTGTTTTGACTGGTAATAAATTTTCCAGTATATTCTTAACTTTTTTCTAATTTCAGATGGCGTATTTTCACACTCTAATTCTGAATCACTCGACAAATACGTGATAAATAAACTAAACTGCTTTCTAAAATTTGTTCTTTTTAATAAATAGGTGTGGTCCGTCAAATTGGCATCATATGCCTAAATTAAATAGTGTGCCTTGTATTTCCACTCTAGAGTTGAAATATTTTCTTTCAACACGCGTGTGATATTCGGCGCTTTCGAGCCAAGTTAACCGTGCTTTTTTTCTCATTTTCATAGGTGGTCGTAGGAAAATCATTTTTCACTTGAACTTTACTGTTAATCTCATAATATGAAATGACCATTTTTGCTATTTCTTCTTTATAAAATTTGACACATATCTCTGATTTAAACCGAGGTCCAGTCCAATGTCAAAAATGGTCATTTATAATGTGGGATTTACACCAAAGTTCGGGTTAAAAGTGATTTACCTGGTCTTAACTTAACATAACATAATACAAGTTATGGCCAAGTTAATGACTCTTAAATTGAACTTTGCTGTCAAATCCACATTACAAATAGACCATTTCTGACATTTCTACGATTTTAGAATTATTATTCGGTTTAAACTAAGATTAAAGAGGAAATTAAGCGTTGATCGATCAAATTATTTTATTAGAAATCATTAGTTTCTTTCTTAGTTTAGAAAATTATTTATATTGAATATTTGTACCACTACATGACATGTGAATACACTTTCTCGGTTCTAAATAAACTAAATATATACAAATCTTGTTTATTTCAGTGTCAGCAATGTGGAAAATCCTTCAAACGTTCCTCAACTCTTTCAACCCATCTCCTCATTCACTCTGACACAAGGCCGTATCCTTGCCAGTATTGTGGGAAACGGTTTCATCAAAAATCTGACATGAAGAAGCATACATATATTCATACAGGTAAGACTACTTAAACATTTATAAAGAGAAGTATTAAAACTTTCGAACATTGATATGTACAGGCCGTGTTTAAATAAATTATAACCCTTGCAAAGTTTTAGTTTTCTATTATTCATAGACAGATTGCTTAGAACCACTATTTTATGATGTATAGTAAATGTTAGTAAAGTTCACATTGTAGTAAATTTACTACGTTAAAGAGAAGGTACATTATTAATGAATATATTATTATATGTGGTATGGTTTACGTATAAAAATAAACCAAATAATAACACTGGAGAACAAATTGGAACTTTTTTTGTTTCCTGGACAAAACCTTTTTTTTTGGATTCAACTACACGCAATTAACTTAAAAATATCTATTAAAGATTTTTCTTGGCTCGCAAAATATGATTTATTTGTTACAAAAGTTTAGTATATACAATCAACATATAAAATACAAATAACAATATATTGTCGTTTCAACAAAGCAACTAAATAACACATCATTAAATCTAAAGTTTACACATTCATTTTTCGCTTCTTAACCTGCCTTTTGAAAGCAGCCTCTGGGGCATCTCTCTTAATAGTCCAGCAGTAGTCTCACAGTTCCATTTTCCCTGATATCTTCTTTCCATGTTTGAAATTCCCCTCTCACCGTGCTAGTCATTTACAGCACCACAAATTTCCGAAAAGTAATCCAGATGAGAATCCAGAAAATGAATTTTCAACAACATATTACAACTTAGGTTTTAGTAAGACAATGCATAATACGTTTTTTCATTGGTACTGAACGCAACTTGTAACCGAATACACCCAAACGGGGCGCTTAACTGTACCTACACGATACGAACCCGAACGATACTTGCCCCACACCAAACTTTCTCGCCCCCAACTACCCGGTAGCGTTTTTTACAAAAACACGATTTAAGACTGACTTTTAAGGAATCAATGAAAAGTATTCAGTCTTTTGGATCATAGTAAAGATTTTAGTCACTCAAGGTCCCGACAGGTAACCAAATTATTTTCCATGTTAAAAAATGGTGTTTTTTTTAACGGCTTTAAGAATAAGCCTAGAATTGTTATTATTGTCCAAGCCTGCTAGTGAAATTATTAAATTTATTATTAAAAAGCTTAAGAATAAGCATAACATTTTATGACTTTTGGAAATTTTTAGGAAAACCTTGGTGAAAAGGGGAATTTTAGGATCATAGCAGCTTGTACATAAGTGATATTATTTAGCTTTTTCGCTTATTATAACTGAGCAATATACATTTTTAGTATACGAAAATTTTCCAAGAATGTCCTCCAGTTTCTTAACCAACATTATTTATTTTAACAAATATATCTTATTTTAATTAGGCAAATAAATGTTTTTCTCTTTGACATATTGTTTTTGGGTTTGGGAGAAAAGTGCACTGAAAAAATATATAGTGTTTTTATTGGACAAAATAGAAAAAATATGCACCAAGCTTTTAATTTTTCCTATGACCACCCATGAGTATGAGAAATAAAGCACGGTTATTTTGGCTAGAACGCGCCGTATATCACACGTGTGTTGAAAAAAATATTTCAACACTAGTGTTGAAATATCAAGGCACACTATTTAATTAAATACAAATTGTTAATAATATACTGAAAAATCTATTAGAAATAACAAATCGCGCTGAACGAGTGTCATGTATTAAACAGCAAATCTTTATCGGTAGCGATAGCGTAGAGAATAGAGCTCTAGTCTACAGATTGCAAGGTCACAGGTTCAAATCCCATCATGAGTATTTGACTTTTTTTTATAAAAACATGAAATAATTTATAGAATTATATTGAATTGAAATCTTCCTTGTTGGGTGGATTTTTTAAATTTATGTTTAATGTATCTTTCCTTGATTAAATTTAAAATTTGTCATTCTGGTTAATCTAAAAGTTAATCCAGGATTAGTTTTTTCTATGATATATAAAATATGAAGAAATGAAAAAGTTATACTACAAATAAAGGAGAAGCCTATTGACAATTTATGAAACCAGCTATAACATAATCCTAAGTATGCTAATTTTAACACTAGTGTTGAAATATTTTTTTACAAAACAAAGACTTTTTTAATAATTCTTTGTAGTCGTAGGAAAAATAGTGTACATTACTTGTGTAAAAGTGATCATTCTAAAACTCGGAGAGTTGCCGCACTCGGCTGACGCTTCGTACTAAATATCTCCTCGTTTGAAAAGTACCACTTTCATCACTTGTTATGTAACATACTATAGAATGTCCATGTAAATGTAAATTACTTTTTTTATGACATTTGTTGATGTTTAGACAAATAATGTCATTTTCCGACGGTTACTAATTTTAAGTCAAATATTTTAGACTATTTTTTGGTTTCTAATAAAGCAAAAACAAATTAGAAAATTATTTTTTTAAAGCTTCACGAATTCAATTTTTTCCCATATGGTGCAGACTTTTCCGCGGACACTGTATATAAAGGCTAGCCCGCTTCTTTATCATAACCCTGTAAATCATTGATTTTACTTTAAACCAAATTTGTTTTTATTCGGCTGCAGCTACTCTTTAAGCTCAGTCTTAGTTTTAAACATCATTCAAGTGCAAACAATAACAATCACCCACGTGTGCACATGTTCTTCAAACAGAAAGCGACCAAAAACCATGATTAAATCATCCTGACAGACCATTAACGATTGTCGTATATCTGCATAACCGATAGCTGCACCCTCTTTAAATAAATTATTAATTGGCTTACGTCGTTCCTGATTAGTGGTACCCATTTCAGTCCACAGATTTATGATTCATTTTACAGCGAACTATCAATCACCGCGAATAACACACAACCTCCGTTGTTGCCCTTTGTGCACATTCTAGTGGTTTTGATTAATACGTACGGCTGTCATTAAAGTTGAAAACTCATATCGTATTCAGGAAAAATATACAAATAATAATAAATAACCATACAATGCTCTTTCCTGTATGTATAACTTGGCGTCTTTACATTCATATTAATGTGTTCCGTAAGGCAAAGAACACGCATCCTTTCGAATAATTTGAATGCTCGATGAAAATTACTGTCATAAGCGATCAATCGTTCTTATTTTTTAGTTATTTCCGATTCGATTCAGGATATCGGCCACTTATTCATTTTAAACTGTGGCAAGTTTAAATGACATATAATTTTAAAAGAAAGCTTTTATAAGAAGCGCCTAACCGACGAAATGATTTACCTGATTCCTGATTTAACAATTTTCGTTTGTACTAAACTATTCATCTGTATTAAGAGTGTTCCCCCATATATAAAAAATCCCATAAGAAGTAAGGTATTTCGCAAGAATTACAACGAATATTTCACTCATGTATAAATTTTCCCATAAGAAACGTTAAAAATAAAAAATATCAGCGGATATACAACGTTGCCTAGACAACGTTGTATATCCAACACACAACAATCGAACCTATTTGACTGCGAACGTGATCGTTATTGTTATGAGTTCCCTTCGGGAAATTCATTGCTTTTGAAAAACAAACCCTCTCAACAGATAATTGTTATTGGATTTCAGTTACAGTTTTAATTATGTTATATGAAATTGAAAATTGTATGACAAAAAAAAAATGTTATATATATTTCATTCTAGAAATATTCTCCCTAAATACCGCTCGTGCATAAAAATTAACCAGATAATTTTCATTCAAGCTTGTTATACTAATTCCACTCGTTCTTCGAACTCGTGGAATTATAAATAACAAGCTTTCATGAAAATTATCGGTAATTTTTAAGCACTCGTGGTATTACCCCCGATAATTTATCTCACATATAGAGCCAATCAGAACGCTAATTTTCATAGCAACCACCTTGGTAACGGTGATCTTACCCGATAAGACATAGCGCTAACTCTATAAGACGCCCTGTAGCTTTTTGTCAAACAAACAAAAAGTATTTTATTTCAATAAATCAAGTTTAATAAATAAATAGTATAACCCCAACAAAATAAAAGTGACCCACAAAAGTATTTGAAACGATTGTAGGGCATAAACTTTTTTTGACATTTTCAAAGAAATGTTTTATGTCAAAATGTACAGGTCATGCAATGTAGCATGAGCCCTGAGATGCGCAGAAGAAAGAAAAGGAGAGTCAGTGTACGACAGAGATACCTAATACCGAATTTTAGTAAAGTACAGTCCGCGTAGAAAATAAAAGTGGGATTTGATTGATAAAGCCGTAGTGACTGCTAATCGTGTTTGCTAATTGGGCCCTGTTATGCAAAAATCAACCAACGAACAAAATAGTTAATTCCTTTTAATTATTTTTATAATAATTTAAATTATCGGAAATTTTTTCAACACTAAACTTAACTATTCAATATGTAAATTATATTGTAATTCTATTATTGTAACAGTAAAATTATTTTATATATTTTGACCATGCAAACTTAGATACATTGAGGGTTAGTTGCTTTTTGCATAATATGGCCTAATTATGTGTTTATTATGTTTTTATGGCTGCCCTTTCTCGAAACAATATACATATTTCCATCTATTCATATGTGTTTAAATTGTTGGTAATCCTCAGTAATGGGTTTTCCATATTTAATGAGCATTTATTACTTCGCATCCCTGTTTTTTTTTATAATTTTATTATGGCCGACACAATTTCGGCTTTATATAATTAAAGATGTATGTACATAACATATTAAGAGTCTAAGTTTTAAAAGTACATGTATGACTATTATATAATATTTATCAGTTTCATCTGTCTAATTCTTCTATTCCGGACAGAGAACCATCGCTTACATAATCATCAGAGTCTTCGCTTGAACTGCTGTCAGTGTCATTCAAATGTATTATTAGGTTTTCTACAACAATATGCACCATGGGTTCGTTTTCCATATACTCTAATTCAAATCTTTTTGCTCGCTCGCAACGTGATTTCCACTGGTCCACCGAAAATTGTTCAAAAAAAGTATCGGTTAATTTCATAACACGGAAACTCTCATTTTCTTTAAAAATTGGATGCGGAGATGCCTTACGTCAGGTTTCTCCATTAAAATTTTTCTATTGGTTTTGATTTTTCTCCAACGAAATCCAATTTGTCTTATTTCTTTTCTTAAACTGTTCAAGCATCCCTGGTAATTGATATCATTTTGAAATTTTTTATGAATTCTCGCTAGGAGTTGGCACTTGCTTTTCTGTTTTATGAAAATTGTGAATTGTTCTGCGTAAAACACCTTGAAAAGCAACGTCCAAGACTATTTTGCTTTTTCTGTTTTCACGCTATTTGTTTGGCGTGGAAAAAGATTTAACTGCTCCGGATTCGATATTTTTGGCTTCTTGCTTAATTCGTTTAATTGCGCTTAGACTAATCTTTGTAGCGGCTGAAACACGTTCGTGAACCTTCCTGATATCAATTTCTGGTCTTCCTGTATCTGCCTCTTGTTGCATAAATTTTATTAAATTATAAACTATTTCACGGCTTTGACCGCAATACTCGGTTTAAGACTTTACTTTTAAAAGGCATTATTACAAATAAATATAGTAATAACTTTTTTTCCAATGAACGTCCTACTTTTCTGACAGACTGTACAGAAGTGTGCGTTTCAAAGATCATCACAATAATGAGCTCTCGGCTAGCTCCTCCCACCTGTTTACTGCGCACCCAAAAGTCAGAGCTCAAGCTATATTGCACGAGCTGTATGCAATATTAAACCCAGTGTGCTTTGCTTTGACGTGAGCTTAACAAATCTTGACGTTTTCATGGCAACCGTGATGTCAACAAGCAAATTTGATTTTTGACGTTTCACGCGTCTGATTTAGTCTTGGATTTTTAAGTAATTGTTAGTTGTGGCGCATTCATAAACTTAACAGTAAATTAATATGATGTGTTTGTATATTTGCCTTCATCCCAAACGGCCTTTATTTCGAGTTCAGTAAATTATCCAATAAAATACACCTCTCGAAGCGGCTTCTAGTCTTTATACCTTTGTTTATCACTCAAAACTCGATTTTCTAAGAAAGTTTTCACTCAGTGTAATTTTTACTTATAATCAAAGATAAGACCCTTGAGCTAAAGTTCTCAGGATCATATGAGATTATAAGTGAAAATAACATTTCGTAAAATTTATCAGAAAATCGATTTGTTTTTAAAAAACAGCGGTATTACGGATAAGACGCCTCCTATATCGATATAAGAAAATTTTCACTCAATATAATTTTTTCTTACAATCAAAGGTATGACTTTCGAGCTAAAGCTCTTGGGATCATATCAGATTATAAGTAAAAATTACATTTCGTAAAATTTATCAGAAAATCGATTTGTTTTTAAAAAACAGCGGTATTACGGATAAGACGCCTCCTATATCGATATAAGAAAATTTTCACTCAATATAATTTTTACTTACAATCAAAGGTATGACTCTCGAGCTAAAGCTCTTGAGATCATATCAGATTATAAGTAAAAATTATGTTTCGTAAAATTTATCAGAAAATCGATTTGTTTTTAAAAAACAGCGGTATTACGTATAAGACGCCTCCTATATCGATATAAGAAAATTTTCACTCAATATAATTTTTACTTACAATCAAAGGTATGACTCTCGAGCTAAAGCTCTTAAGATCATATCAGATTATAAGTAAAAATTATGTTTCGTAAAATTTATCAGAAAATCGATTTGTTTTTAAAAAACAGCGGTATTACGGATAAGACGCCTCCTATATTGATATAAGAAAATTTTCACTCAATATAATTTTTTCTTACAATCAAAGGTATGACTTTCGAGCTAAAGCTCTTGGGATCATATCAGATTATAAGTAAAAATTACATTTCGTAAAATTTATCAGAAAATCGATTTGTTTTTAAAAAACAGCAGTATTACGGATAAGACGCCTCCTATATCGATATAAGAAAATTTTCACTCAATATAATTTTTTCTTACAATCAAAGGTATGACTTTCGAGCTAAAGCTCTTGGGATCATATCAGATTATAAGTCAAAATTACATTTCGTAAAATTTATCAGAAAATCGATTTGTTTTTAAAAAACAGCAGTATTACGGATAAGACGCCTCCTATATCGATATAAGAAAATTTTCACTCAATATAATTTTTACTTACAATCAAAGGTATGACTCTCGAGCTAAAGCTCTTGAGATCATATCAGATTATAAGTAAAAATTATGTTTCGTAAAATTTATCAGAAAATCGATTTGTTTTTAAAAAACAGCAGTATTACGGATAAGACGCCTCCTATATCGATATAAGAAAATTTTCACTCAATATAATTTTTACTTACAATCAAAGGTATGACTCTCGAGCTAAAGCTCTTGAGATCATATCAGATTATAAGTAAAAATTATGTTTCGTAAAATTTATCAGAAAATCGATTTGTTTTTAAAAAACAGCGGTATTACGGATAAGACGCCTCCTATATCGATATAAGAAAATTTTCACTCAATATAATTTTTACTTACAATCAAAGGTATGACTCTCGAGCTAAAGCTCTTGAGATCATATCAGATTATAAGTAAAAATTATGTTTCGTAAAATTTATCAGAAAATCGATTTGTTTTTAAAAAACAGCGGTATTACGTATAAGACGCCTCCTATATCGATATAAGAAAATTTTCACTCAATATAATTTTTACTTACAATCAAAGGTATGACTCTCGAGCTAAAGCTCTTAAGATCATATCAGATTATAAGTAAAAATTATGTTTCGTAAAATTTATCAGAAAATCGATTTGTTTTTAAAAAACAGCAGTATTACGGATAAGACGCCTCCTATATCGATATAAGAAAATTTTCACTCAATATAATTTTTTCTTACAATCAAAGGTATGACTTTCGAGCTAAAGCTCTTGGGATCATATCAGATTATAAGTAAAAATTACATTTCGTAAAATTTATCAGAAAATCGATTTGTTTTTAAAAAACAGCAGTATTACGGATAAGACGCCTCCTATATCTATATAAGAAAATTTTCACTCAATATAATTTTTACTTACAATCAAAGGTATGACTCTCGAGCTAAAGCTCTTGAGATCATATCAGATTATAAGTAAAAATTATGTTTCGTAAAATTTATCAGAAAATCGATTTGTTTTTAAAAAACAGCAGTATTACGGATAAGACGCCTCCTATATCGATATAAGAAAATTTTCACTCAATATAATTTTTACTTACAATCAAAGGTATGACTCTCGAGCTAAAGCTCTTGAGATCATATCAGATTATAAGTAAAAATTATGTTTCGTAAAATTTATCAGAAAATCGATTTGTTTTTAAAAAACAGCGGTATTACGGATAAGACGCCTCCTATATCGATATAAGAAAATTTTCACTCAATATAATTTTTACTTACAATCAAAGGTATGACTCTCGAGCTAAAGCTCTTGAGATCATATCAGATTATAAGTAAAAATTACATTTCGTAAAATTTATCAGAAAATCGATTTGTTTTTAAAAAACAGCAGTATTACGGATAAGACGCCTCCTATATCGATATAAGAAAATTTTCACTCAATATAATTTTTTCTTACAATCAAAGGTATGACTTTCGAGCTAAAGCTCTTGGGATCATATCAGATTATAAGTAAAAATTACATTTCGTAAAATTTATCAGAAAATCGATTTGTTTTTAAAAAACAGCAGTATTACGGATAAGACGCCTCCTATATCGATATAAGAAAATTTTCACTCAATATAATTTTTACTTACAATCAAAGGTATGACTCTCGAGCTAAAGCTCTTGAGATCATATCAGATTATAAGTAAAAATTATGTTTCGTAAAATTTATCAGAAAATCGATTTGTTTTTAAAAAACAGCGGTATTACGGATAAGACGCCTCCTATATCGATATAAGAAAATTTTCACTCAATATAATTTTTACTTACAATCAAAGGTATGACTCTCGAGCTAAAGCTCTTGAGATCATATCAGATTATAAGTAAAAATTATGTTTCGTAAAATTTATCAGAAAATCGATTTGTTTTTAAAAAACAGCGGTATTACGGATAAGACGCCTCCTATATCGATATAAGAAAATTTTCACTCAATATAATTTTTACTTACAATCAAAGGTATGACTCTCGAGCTAAAGCTCTTGAGATCATATCAGATTATAAGTAAAAATTATGTTTCGTAAAATTTATCAGAAAATCGATTTGTTTTTAAAAAACAGCGGTATTACGGATAAGACGCCTCCTATATTGATATAAGAAAATTTTCACTCAATATAATTTTTTTTTACAATCAAAGGTATGACTTTCGAGCTAAAGCTCTTGGGATCATATCAGATTATAAGTAAAAATTACATTTCGTCAAATTTATTAGAAAATCGATTTGTTTTTAAAAAACAGCAGTATTACGGATAAGACGCCTCCTATATCGATATAAGAAAATTTTCACTGAATAAAATTTTTACTTACAATCAAAGGTATGACTCTCGAGCTAAAGCTCTTGGGATCATATCAGATTATAAGTAAAAATTACATTTCGTCAAATTTATTAGAAAATCGATTTCTTGTAAAAAACAGCGGTATTACCGATAAGACGCCTCCTATATTGATATAAGAAAATTTTCACTCAATATAATTTTTACTTACAATCAAAGGTATGACTCTCGAGCTAAAGCTCTTGAGATCATATCAGATTATAAGTAAAAATTATGTTTCGTAAAATTTATCAGAAAATCGATTTGTTTTTAAAAACAGCGGTATTACGGATAAGACGCCTCCTATATTGATATAAGAAAATTTTCACTCAATATAATTTTTTTTTACAATCAAAGGTATGACTTTCGAGCTAAAGCTCTTGGGATCATATCAGATTATAAGTAAAAATTACATTTCGTAAAATTTATCAGAAAATCGATTTGTTTTTAAAAAACAGCAGTATTACGGATAAGACGCCTCCTATATCGATATAAGAAAATTTTCACTCAATAAAATTTTTACTTACAATCAAAGGTATGACTCTCGAGCTAAAGCTCTTGGGATCATATCAGATTATAAGTAAAAATTACATTTCGTCAAATTTATTAGAAAATCGATTTCTTGTAAAAAACAGCGGTATTACCGATAAGACGCCTCCTCTATCGGTATATTACTATTAAAAATTTCGCAACCACTTTTTTTTGACCAATCAGAAGATTTCATTTTGAATCATTAACATGGCAGCGAAAAAAAATCCGAAAATATTCATGCTTTGAACTTTCCGCCAAATTACACGGAAATTCCACTCATATGTTAAAATGTCCATAAGAAGTATGGAATTACCGAAAAATTAATAAGTGATAATTCCACTGCGATGACGTAATCCGGTAATTTTGACGTTTTTCATTGTAAATATGTCACCTATTAGCAAGTGTACATATATAATTACAATTACCATGGAAGAGAACAAAATTGAAACCTCCTTACCAACGCGTTTCGGGGGTAAACAAATACCATATACATTTTATTTAGTTTTACAAAAAGTGTGCAAAATTTTTTTAAATAAACCTATTTGGGGCTTTTTCTAAAGTCGATCGATATCGAAAAAACTATTCCCGTGAATACCAAGAAAAATAAAAAAATGGTTTGGAGCCAATTTATGGAGTTTTATGCAGCAAGAGAGTACCAATTGGAAAAAGAAACACCGATATGCGAGATTCCAAAATTCCTAAAGGACTGGGCCCATAACATGAAACGAAGAATGGTGAGAAATATAAAGAAACCACTGTAAAAACCATGTGGAATGTTACGGCAAAAATGCCCAAGGAAGAGTATTTTGAAAAAAATGGGTTAAAAATTGATCCATTCAAAGACACTATTTTTAAATCTCCCCGAGATGCCAAAAATGCCAAACGAAGAAGTCTACAGTCCGAAAATGGCAAAAGAAAGTTAAGTTCAACAGCTCTGAAATTTGAGGAATTGAAAAAATTGGTAGAAAGTTGCGACGAAGAGACCCCAAACGGGTTACAAAAGAAACTTTTTTTGTCTTATCTTATGAATTGGCATGGAGAATAGGCGAAGGATACAAGGCAAAGCTTCATTTTTAAAAAAGAACACAATAATGAAGTCAAAAAAACCAATAGAATTGAGTACAATCCCATATTTTGAAAAATCCCTCAAGGTGGATCAAAAAAATTCCAGTTGGGCAGAATGAGATTAGTGGACCAAAACTCAGGAAGACAAAGTGGGACTAGATGTCAAAAGCACCAATCACAGGGCAACAGTTGTGAGCAATCTCGCAAAAATTGGAGTGGCTGAGCATCTCTTACTAGTCATGCAATTTACGGATCGGTGGTGAGTTATTTGGCAATACGCTGCGGTGTGTTTTTCTGAAGCAAGTTAATTTTAAATTGGTGACACGTAAAAATGGTAAAATTTGAAAACAATGAACAAGATATAGTGCTCATTTACGGTGAGTGTCGTGAAAGTACGGCTGCTGCTTCGAGATTATACGCAGAAAGCTTTCCCTTGCAGGCTTATCCTATACCCAGAAATGTTCTTAATGTTGCAGAACCGTATTTGATCCATAGTGTAATAAATGAATGTAAGTACCTAATTTTTGAGTTTCTTGAAAAAAGGTATTTGAAAATGTTGTTTATTTTAATGCCTTCTATACACAGCTAAAAAGAAGTATCAACTTGGAAATGACCATGGGTTTAAGGTATAAATCCGTATTGAATGTTTCTATTGTGCAAATGACATAATAAAGATAATGTGGCACAATAAAAAGTTTATGCAACTAGGATAAATGCGACCAAACACTTAATTGGTATATCCTGCAATCATCTTTTAACAATAATTAAAATTGAAATAACATGCCTCTACTTAAAATGTTTATGATAACGTTAGCTTTTAATGTGATTTAATATAATTATCTGGAAAATTTAATGCATTTGTTTTGTGATTTTTAATTGAATTTGATTTGGAAGTTTTTCTACCAAATTAAGTAAGTTTATTATGTAATCATTATATTTTAATAGCCATTATATAGTTGTGTAATGTGGTAATGTAGGACAAACATCAGTATTTGTTCTTTTATATAAAAAAAAATATTTTGAAATTTCTTTAAACACAACAATGTATGAATTTTAGTATAAGCTTAAGTAGTATTAATTACCAAAAATGCAGGTGTTGGGGCCAGTGCTGTAATTGAGTAATGGGGGGCTGTAGGGGGTTCCGACCCCTGAAAAGCTATTTTGTGTTAAATATAAATAAACCTTAAAATTAAAAACCATAAAAAAAATTAAATAATAAATATTCGTCCGTTTCGGACTTGTCCCCCAATTTCCCCTAATAGTTATGGACTAAGATTCACACAGTATACAGTGAAACAATTACTGTTGCTTATCTATAGAAGTTTTCTATAAAAAAGGTTAATTAAACAACCTTTCTTTCTCCCCATGGTTTCCGGGATGAAAGTTCTTGACCTATGAGTCTCCATTTTTCTTATATCTCTCTCTTTGCTCAAACGGGTCCCTCTTATCACTGTTACCTGTTGCCCATGGTCAGTGTTAAGAATTAAGTTTCCCAATCTTTAATCATTAACTCATTTCATATTATTTTATCTTTCATGGCTCCATGAGAGCTCCATCGATGTTCACTACCATTTATCTTTGTTCCTCTCATTTAATATAACTATTTTTTCTCTTTGTATCTTATTTCTGATGATGGGTGTTTCTACACCCTAAACATGTAGAATGTCTACCATATTTTAATTTTATTACCTTATTAAACCAGTGGAGGAAGACTTCATGTTTTTTATTTATTCCCATAAATTAACTCCACTTTAAGAATGGACTACTTCTTCAAAAATAATAAATAGGTTCCAATAAAAAAACAAGCAAAAACCAATGGCAATGTTTAATATCCATGGTATAAATATAATCTTTACAACTTTAGAACCCATGGCAAGAATATTACATATTACTGCTGTGTCCACTAATAGGATCGTAAAAGATAAAGCCGTCCGAAATTAACAGTTCTAGGCTTAAAATAACAAGTGGCAAAATAAATCAACTTAGTTTTATAAATATTTAAGTACGTAGCTACTGTGTTCTTCCGCCAATGTCATTTATGTTACAGTCAAAGTTGCTGGTTAGTTAATTATTAGTTAAAAAAATATCCTTTACAAGTGCAAAAAAAATCAAATAGGTTTTAAAGGAGAGTATTCTTATAGTAGAATGTTTAACGCAACAATCACAATCATTTGATGTGGACACTTTTTGCAAACCACTAATCGTCTTAACGTCCCACAAACGTCTGGTGACTGAAAATTTTCGGTTTACTGGAATGATTGCATTTTCCTGAATATGAAATATGTTTTGCCAATATTTCGGGAGCGGTATCGAACTTACAGGGTGGAGATTTTAAATGGAACGCTGCTTATAGCGGCTCTGGGACTAGGATTTCTCTAAAATCCAAAAACACTTCACACACAGTTTCAAAGATTTTTTATGGGCCTCGCTTTTGGCATATAAAAAAAAATGGAACCCCAAGTAGGGGGCGCCCTAACCAACTTTTTTTTCAAGTAGAGGATACCACTTGTGGCACCTTTTCGGAAAGCTTATCAAAACAGGAATTTGTCCATATATTTTTTTACATCTGTCACCATGTGTCAGAGAACTTGTCTTAAACTGTAATGTTACTATTTTAGCATAGTAATTGTTGAAAATGTGTGCCATAAATCTGTTAGCACAGACCAAACCGATGGTAGAACTCTTCCCTTATAGTTGTTTCCCAATCTTCTGGCGTGATTAAACGTATCTCTGCCCAAATGATTGCTTTCAACTCTTCCATTTTTCTTGGTATGGTGACATATACCATTTTTTTTAATCAACTCATAAATAAAAATATGAAGATGTAAAATCCGGAGATTTGGGTGGCCACTCTACAAATCCCTATCCACGTATTTGTAAATGTAATATTTACGAATTCTCTTACATTTCTTGCAAAGTTTTTAATACCAGAACTTCAAAAGAATATTCCCTAATTGAAGAGTGAAATGGATATGTCGGCTAAGTGCCAAAAGTTTAGTTTTAAACTAGAAGGAAAAAACTGTCTGTGAGACTTAATATAAACGCTAGTTAAGTTTTATTTCTTTTTTTAATTGTTTTAGTGTTATTAGAATACCCTGACAAAAATTTAGACATCCAACTTATATGATTATCTTAAAAATAATGTTTAAAGTTCTTAATCACTAGAACAGGCTAAGTGCCTATAAGGCAACATTTAAAAAAAGGCTATATGTAAACTTAATGATCCAGTTTTATATGCTTTTCCACTGACCCGCAACTTTTTCTGTTCTCTCATGTACCTACTTCTTTCGCTTGTTAGCACTATTTCTTATGGGGTTTTCCATGTTTCCCGCCAAAAGAACAGACCCCGTGATCGTTAGCTTAGTACTAGATACTATGACTGATTCAGACTTATCGTCTAGACACGTGGTTTACGGTTGGCACTTAGCCGCTTTTAAAGGAAACATCATATACATATACATCCGCGTTGGCATTTAGATTATTTTTAAGTAAAAAAACCAAAAAGTAACAAAATGGCACTTAGCCGACTTATCCATTCTACTCTTCAATTATGAAAATCTAGACCAAGGGATATTTTTCCAGCAGGATGGAGCCTCTCCTTAGAGTGGCCGCCCAAATCTCCGGATATTACACCCTTAGATTTTTATTTATAAGTCGATTTAAAAAGAATGGTATGTCACCAGACCTAAATCTTGGAAGGATTCGAGCAAAGATACGTTTAATCACGCCAGCAGTTTTGGAGAGAGTAAGGGAATAGTAAGGGAAGAGTTATACCATCGGTTTGGTCTCCGCTAACAGATTCATTGGGCACATTTTCAACAACTGCTAGGCTAAAAAGTAATATTACAGTTTTAAATTTATTGTTAATGTAATTGTTCCTTAAATTAGTTTCTATTTCTGACACATGGTTTGACAGATGTATTTTCGATAAATTTTCCAAAAGAGTGCCACAAGTGGTATCCTCTAATTTTAAAAAAAGTTGGTTAGGGCTGCGCCTTGGGGTCCCAATTTTTTTTACATGACAAACGCGAGGCCCTTAAAAAATCTTTGAATGCTTGAGTTGTGTAGAGCTACAAGTGAAATGGTCAAAATGCAAAATCTTTTAAAATTTTGGGGATTTGAAATGTGACGATAAGTAAAAAAAATTTAATACTTTAATGTCGGGTTGCACAAATAATTTTAATAAAAATTAACTAACATTGACATAAATAATTCCTTTACCGAAATATTTGTACAACAAAATTCCTTCGCGGTTTATTCCTCAGCTAGATAAACATACACACAGCAAACTGACTTTATTTTAACTGATTGTAAATTTTTTGTGGTATTCTATACAATAATTATCATAAAATACAGAATCACATTTTATTACCTAATAAAATTATATTAAATACAGATTAATATAAAAGTAATACTATGAACAATAATTTCTAATAATTTTAAATTATGACTTAAGAAATTGTGAATTTTAATAAAATATACAATAAGCAGCACTACCAATAGGATTTTAATATATTTTATTATTAAAAATAAGATATATTTTCTTTTAACCGGTGGGTTTGTCTTCTGCATTGGAGATGGCGATGATGCGTTTTAACTACTTGCTTAATCTTAAGAAACTCTTGTAAATGCGATTTCCCTATTTCTGTAATTGCTTCCGGGTTATGGCTTTCCGTAGAGTCCTATAATAAGATCGGAACGTTGGTAATTGTCTACCTATACCCCAGCGAACCCATTGTTTTGGCTTTCCTATGTACTGATACACCGCTTGCCGCTAACTGTCCTTTCTATTTTATTATTACGGACACTTTAACGACTGTGCAATAACAAAATAGTACATATTCTATTAAATTTTAATATAACTACTTAATAAGAGATAATAAAAGGTATGAAACGATATCTATAATACCATATAAGATATTAATTATTTATAACTATAAGAATATTTTAGAATTCTTATAATAGTCGATTCAAATAAAAAAATATTTCTGATTGTAAAAGATCGTCATATTTCATAAAAAGTGTCGTAAATTTTAATAGAAACTAAACTGCTGGACAATAATTGCTTTCGAGCAAGAAAAATTTCGCCTTAATTTAATAGTTAATATTTTCTGAACCAGATATGATATCGACCTACGGTTTTGAATGGTTGATAGATTCATCCCTTGGGAAACAATTGTCAATGTTGGATTTCCTTTAACTGTTTATATACAGCGTGCAAACGAAGACGATGATTTTTGCTCCAATTTAAATGGCGTGTAACTTTCACAATAATATTTTTAAGTTTTATCACTCTACGCCAATTGAATCACTGGTTCATAGCAAAGAAAGTAATTTGTCAAATTTTTGATATCTGCTATATTTTAAGAAATACCGATTTTTTTGGAAAACCTTGCTTTATTTCAACTTATTGGTAGCTAGATCTCACTGTGAGTTGTCGTGCAAACTTTGTGAGTGATGTCCTTATGAAAAGCTTGATTATGTACAGGAACAATAGTTGTACCTAAATGTTATGATGCACAGTGGCTTACTTATAAACACCTATATGTCTATGGTTTACGAGTATCTCACAATTTTTCACGATTGCTTTATATTGGAAAGTACTCGCCCCTAGATTAGGTATTTTTCTCTTATTTTTTAGCTTTTTATATCTCACTACAGGTATATTATACAGTGTGTTTACAAAATTTTAACAAAGTTAATTTTTTTAATTTTATTTTTGGAAGAAATGTATTTAATAAACACTATTCCTAAAATTAAACTTACATTGAAAGGGATCCCTAAAATTAAGTAACGCTAGTTTGATTTTGATGGGATTAATACCTTGTAGGCCCTCCTCGGATGGACGGGGTTTGGTTTGACGGCAGCTAGTGATATTTAATATCAAAGTCTCTTTCTATGTAAGTTTTATTTTAGGAATAGTGTTAGAAAGTTAGAAATTAATAAATACATTTTTTCCAAAAATATTATATTAAAAAAATTATCTTTTTAAAATTTTATAAACACACTGTATAATATACCTGTAGTGCGATATGAAAAACTAAAAAATAAAAAAATACTTACCTTATCTAGGGGCGAGTACTTTCCAATATAAAACAATCGTGAAAAATTTGTGAGATACTCGTAAACCATAGACATATGGGTGTTTATAAGTACGCCACTGTACATCATAATATTTAGGTACAACTATTGTTACTGAACATAATCAAGCTTTTCATAAGGTATAATAATCACCCGCAAAGTTTGCACGATACAACACACGGTGAGATCTAGCTACCAATAAGTTGAAATAAAGCAAGGTTTTCCAAAAAAATCGGTAATTCTTAAAATATAGCAGATATCAAAAATTTGACAAATCACTTTCTTTGCTATGAACCAGTGATTTAATTGATGAAATTTAAAAATATTATTGTGAAAGTTACACGCCATTAAAATTGGAGCAAAAATCATCGTCTTTTTTAATACCCTGTATATAAAATTTTTTGACAGTTAAAGAAAATTTAACATTGACAACTGTTTCCCAAGAGATGAATCTTAAAACCATTCAAAACCGTAAGTCGATATCATATCTGGTTCAGAAAATATTAACTGTTAAATTTAGGCGAAATTTTTCTTGCTCGACAGCAATTGTCCAGCAGTTTATTATGAAGACTATAAAATAATATAATAATTTATATTATCAAAAATTATACTCGTCACTAAAGGAAATATAATAATATTATTGTTAACGATATTACACTTGATAAACTACTAGAAATTATAATAAATATTATTATATTTCTTATACGTTGTTTTATAAAATTATCTTCGTGTATTGCTAAGTAGAATTAACCATTTTCTCTGTGTATTATTTAGATCTTGAAGATCAATAAGATACCACTAAAGAATTTAAACCTCCTTGTTAATAACAGTTTACAATATCCATTTCGACATATTTTGATAATTTACCCATTTCCAAAAGAGAATATAATTTTTTTAAATCCTTTGACAAACTAAATTGCTAAATCAGCCCTGTTTGTTTAAATAATAAACCTAAAACTGGTAATGATTTTATTATACCGAGCAAAAACATGAGAATACAATAATGAAATGGTATAATTTGGTAAACACTTGTTTTTTATTCAAGGGTGAGCCAATTGTTGCGTTAAAAAAATCATTGCAGCGAGTTGTCATTATTCCGAAGGTTCGCGTGGGCATTTTTATACATTTCTATTTTGCCGTTAAAATGTATGTCACTAGAATTACAGGAACCTTCGCGTCAATCATTATGATAATGTTTATTATAAAATAAAGCATTTTCAAAGATTACTATACGGAACCTTTTTACCGTAGATAGCTAGTTCATGTACTGGGTGATTCAATAAGAAAGGTAGCCGGCTATATCTCGGAAACTACTGGGCATAGAAACTCGGGAAAAAAATGATAACTAAAGTAGCCATGAGAAAATCCTGGCAATAATTTTTAAGTTCCGCATTTTGCCGCAAGAGGGCGTAATTGAAAAGTAAATTTTAAAATTTTACATATCTCCGAAAATTCCACATTAAGGTATATCTTTGGTAACACCATTAAAAAGCTTGGACAATTATGCATCATTTTGGTCTTATGCTCATTGGCGTACCGACTTTAATAAGAGGGGGGAAGCTGTTGAAAGTGTAATCGTTTAAATCGCTGTAACTTATAAACGACTTATCCGATTTTAGCCAACTAAAGACTGTTTGGAAGAGAAATGTATGCACTTTCACCAATCGTATTTAGTTGTCCATATTAGTTCTAAAAAATGCTAGAGGGCGCAATTTGTAATAATAACACATTTTTTGATTTTACTCCGAAAAAATAAACCATATGGTATAATTATGATACCATAATCGAAAAGTAGATGAAATTTGCTAGTTTCAGCGTTATCGCCAATAGAATAATTTTTAAAACTTTAAATGAAGAAGCGGTTATATATTTTTTAGAAAAAAAGTGGTACGCCACTGATATTTTTTCATGTGGATATCATTTCTTATTAGCCTGGTCAATTCTGCATAAAAATGGTCTCTTGCGTTTGGTGAAAGTGCATACATTTCTCTTCCAAACAATCTTTAGTTTGCTAAAATCGGATAAGTCGTTTATAAGTTACAGCGATTTAAACGATTACACTTTCAACAGCTTCCCCCCTCTTATTAAAGTCGGTACGCCAATGAGCATAAGACCAAAATGATGCATAATTGTCCAAGCTGTTTAACGGTGAGGTTTAAGATGTACCTTAATGTGGAATTTTTGGGGATATATAGAATTTTAAAATTTACTTTTCAATTACGCCCTCTTGCGTCAAAATGCGGAACTTAAAAATTATTGCCAGGATTTTCTCATGGCTACTTTAGTTATCATTTTTTTTTCCCGAGTTTCTATGCCCAGTAGTTTCTGAGATATAGCCGGCTACCTTTCTTATTGAATCACCCGGTATATAATAAGTTTTACCTAATTATGTTTTTATCATTAAAGCATTGCAGTAGTTGTTAGAAACTCTATGTAATTGCGCAACTTTTAAGTATATATCATTAACAAAGATTAGGCTTATTTTGCTGTTTGTTTTAACCTCGGAGCGATATTTCTATGTTACTTTGATACCACGCTGAAAAATAAACAATTAGCGGTACATACGTGAAAGCTTAATTACGATAAAGCGCGAAAAATGATTGTTTGCAAAAAAATGGTGACTTATTTACTAACAACCTATAAAATTGATTGTTGTGCTAGTTTTTTACAGAAAACATGTTTTGAACAATTTAATCGCTTTTTAAAAAATGTATCCTCGAATGGAAATAACCAGGTATAAATATAGAAAAAAGTTAATGTTAATTACTTGTTAAACATTTATCTATTTCGAAATCATCAACAGTACCGCTTAGAAGTAGTGATATCTACCACCCCTTAGACATATACTAAATTGATATCAAAAGTTTAGAATAAACAAAGTATTGTAAAGTTGATTCTCACACTATATTTTTCAATAAAAAATATTCACGCTTTTGAGAATATTTTAAAGAGTTCTCTTCCTTCGGTGCATATACATTCAGTTTTTTCAACTACCGAAATCTGTTCTAAAATTAAAATTTAAAGTCCATAGAAATATTTTGAAATTTCTATAATTTTTCTAGGGGTTTAGGAATAAATAGCTATTTACATACCAAGGGAAGAAAAAGATGCTTTCCCTCTCGCGGATAGTTTGATTATTATTCAAGGGAGGATGCGCATTTTACTCTTGAGGTATGGAAATAGTTTTTCTACTATATACTAGTAGTTTAAAAGGTTTTTTGAACAATTTTATAGGGAACCTGTTGAAAGTTGGAAAAAATCAATTTTTAATAATTTATATATCAAAAACGATTCATATGGTGCTCTATACGAAAAATATTTACATTTCGAGAAAAATTCAATTATGTAAAAGTATACAGGCTGTTCCATTTATAATATAGTATTTATTTCCAGTTCAATTGGAAGTGCCACTATCCTGTAAACATTTTTGTTGGATGTACACATACGTTTCAGTAATACACCGAGTGCGGTAATTACATGAGTGCGTAATTGCGTTACAACACGCAACACGTACTATACTTTTACTACGACTACTCGTATCGATTTAAACTTGAAATCTCAAATAATGACAATGTCACTGTCAAATATTAAAAACGCAAGATAGATAAATGTCACGATTTGAGTGGTTCAAGGCTAACTTGATTGTTATATTAGGCATCATACCGCACAGTTGTGCGTTTTTATTCTTTACGCACAGTTGTGCGTGAGAATGGATTTACTTATAGAGTGAACTGTACGTAATAGTAGTTTGTACAACAAGAGTGGATATGATGTCCATATCGCACGATAAAGTAAATTGAGCACAACGCCGTAGGCAGAGTGCTCAAACTTCCGAGGGCAATATGGACAATCCACTCGAGTTGAACAGTATATTTTTTCTACGACCAAACTTACAAACCTTATGCTAAAAAATGTCAAAAAAAGTGTTCAGGTTGCCGGGCTCGAACTCACGACCATTGGTTCCATAGTCAAACGTTCTACCTCTCGACTATCGAAACGTTAAACTAATCATGGGTAAACCAACTGATAAATAATGCTATATGAAATTAATTTTCTATACACATTCAGCAGGTTACATTATTGATAAATCTATTATAAATGCGTCTAGATTTTATTATATTGAACAAATTAATAACAAATTGTACCATATGCATTTAATTTATATAATTTAGTGTCTTGAAAAAGAAGGCGGAGCCTCAGTAAAAATAATATACTGTGATTGGGCAGTACTTTTAAGAACAACAATGGCTTCTTTGTAATTGACTACTGTGATTGGTCAGTTTCATTACCTATCTAGGATTGTTATAAAATTTTGCCGCACAGTTTACTGGAATAGCCTACTTTACCCGCCACTTAAATGTAAAGGAAACAGCCAATTTCCATGTGGGAGTAGAAAAAACAATGTTTACTAATATAGGAATAGAAAAATAATAATCTAGCATAATTAACAATACCTTAATTATCTGTTATATACTCTTAATTAGGGTGGTCCAAACACCAAATAATTAATAAAACAAGAAACGTATTCCATTTAGTCTGAATTAAAACAGTTTAGGATCCTTTTATTTTTATATGAACCCATAATAATGATTTGTTTAAATACAAACTTCAGAACTTGACAATTATATTCTTTAATCACATTTACCTTTTATCTAGATTACCTACCTTTAAAGAGTAATAATTAAGATATTTGGGATTGTTTCTTCGGCATACTTTGAGGACATTTTTTAAATCTTGCAATAAAAACTTATTAAATAAATGATAACCAGTAGAGGGGGAAGAGGGTTTTCACATCAATTCCTGCGGTCCCTTCTGCGCATGCCCAGGCAGTGCGCAGGCGCGTGTCATATGTCATACGTCATCTGTCATGTCACACTCTTGGGCGTGAGCTATTTAGGCATTAGCTACTTGGGCGCTAGCTACTTTGGCCTTAGCTACTTGGGCGTTAGCTACTTGGGCAATAGTATTCATTATAGGCTCCGTGTTAAGGATGACGTCATATTATGTTTAGGAAAAGATGGCGGCTGTCACCTGTCAATTAAGATATGTCAAGGTCACCTGTGACTTGTCAAATGCTAAAATTAAAATCTAACACGTGGGTCGGGTTCAGGGTGACGTTATAAATCGTTTAGAAAAAACCCAAAGGCGATCGGTCAGCTGGTTCGGAAGATATAGTTTTTTGAGATTAGTGCCCTTATGCCTAACAGTGGAGTGCTGAAATTCTGGTTGCAGACAGAGGAATATAGAACCTATCTAAAAGTAAAAGATTTTTTCAAATATCTCAACTAATAACAGAGCTAGATGTATTAAACCATTAGGGCCTTAACACGATAAAGTCGTGATTATAGGCCACGTGTTTAGGATGACGTCATATTATGTTTAGGAAAAGATGGCGGCTGTCACCTGTCAATTAAGATATGTCAAGACCACCTGTGACTTGTCAAATGTCAAAATTAAAATCTAACACGTGGGTCGAGTTCAGGGTGATGTAATAAGTCGTTTAGAGAAAACCCGAACACGATCGGTTGTCTGGTTCGGAAGATATAGTATTTTGCGATTAGTGCCCTTATGCCTCAAGACGAAGCGCTGTAATTCTGGTTGTAGGCAGAGGTATATAGGACCTATCTAGAAGTGAAAATTTTTTTCAAATATCTCAAGTACTAACGGCGTTAGATGTATTAAACCATTAAGGCCTTAACACAGCACAGTCGTGGAAAGCACTGTTAATGTTTATTTATTAGTAGAAATATACCTCGTATATTAATTATATTTACATACCTCATATAATAGTAGTTTTTATAGGGGACGTAAGATTAATAATAATATACTTGTTAAAGTGTAGAGGGAACATAAACAGAAAATAAAATTAGCTGTAACTATAATTAAATTTGGTACTATAATTAAATTTGGTAATACCTGCAGTATTTATTTACAGCAATGTTTAAAGAATGTGCAATAAACAATTAAACCCTGCTGAACAGGTTAATCAACATCTAATAAACGACTAAAACATCTAAAAATGTATATTTAACAGGTCTTAAACAGGTAAAAGTGAGAAAAATAAATAAAATTTGCACAAAGAAAGGATATAAATAACATAAATTCTACTAATACCTATAACTTGTATGTACAATATTGTTTTAATATACCTAAGAAACAGCTAAAACCTCTTTGAACTCTTCTTGATCATGTAAACACTTAAAATAAATAAGGGTAGTCACCCCATTCAACCCCCACATATATGCATTTTGATATCAAATTATGGAGAAAAATATAACTAACCCCAATATGCTATTATGTTCTATTAATTTAAAAACCGCAAATACATTATAGATACTTTTTTTAATTTCATTTCAATTTATTTTCTAGGATGGCATTTATCACGCAAAGTAAAATTATATAGATAAAATAGTAACAGATGTTTAAAAGGGTAATTATAATGAAGTATTTGCTAAACTGGAAAAAGTTTTAAGTGCATAAAGAGGACGAGACAAGCTGATGGATGATGATGATAATAAAAGCGCATAACGATTCTATATAATTAAATCATTAATACGTAAAATTATTTATACAGAGCAGCCGACGGTACATCGTGCTGAAATGTGGAACCTGAAAAACCCTAAAGTTTATCAATGCCTATATGTACAGTATGATTTATAGACACACAAAACCTCTATGAAGTATCTGTATGACTTACACGATATAATATTGTCATATAAGATAGAAAAGGATAGCACTAATTACAATAACAATCTAATGGACTGTTAAAAACGTATCACGACATGTTTTGACTCATAGGTTTAGGTCACATTAATGAGGTGGGTAGGTAATTTGCCATACAGTAATTCATCAGTTGGTTAGATCAGTACAATAAGTAGACGCTAACAAAAAAAATAAGGGTAGGTACAGCCCCTGTACTAATACTTCTTGGTATCAAATTAAAGGTAAAAATGTCAATAACAGGTGTTTAAGGGGTATATTTCTAACTGAAGTACCGTTTAGAACTCAATAAATTGATAATATTTTACGTTTTAAACTAAAATTACGAGTATTCAAGTAAATCACATTTAATGCAGCGGTCCAACGGTACTTATATAGAAGGTCAACTGCTTATTGAATTTGCAATTTTAGCACAAATAACAAGGTGTATTATATAGAAAAGACTTGTTGTAACTAAAACAGCTGTAGGCTATAGATAGGTACTGAGTTGAAGGTCTAAAACCATTAGGGTATTTGCATTATTCATAGGTATTAAGTTTAAATTATGGTAAATACGATACCTATGGCTACAGATCGTTTATAATCGACAAACAGCTCCAAAAGTTCATTTTTACCACTAAATGAGAGAAAAATAGGTAAAAATAGTCTAAACATCGCTTATAAACAACCCCAATTTTTTGTTAATATCGGTACGGTATTGTACGGTTTAAAGATACGTAATAAACAACTAAAAACTTCTCTGAATTGAGCTGCTAAAACATCTAAAAAATCACTAAAGTACCAAAAAACGTCCCTTGAACCCATAAAAATGAGGTAAAAATTATTACATTATTAATATCCAACGAATGATAAAAATACAAGTAAGTCGATGGTATTATTATTTTTCCTAACCCAAAGTGTTTAAAACTTCTAAAAGCACGGTAGAATTGTGTAATAGACGACGAAGGATAAATCGATAAATAGCATTACAAATTGAAAATGTTATATTGCGTAATATACTTAGAATTTTGCACATACAACGGTAATTTAATACTACAGGGTGGTTTGGGTTAGACTTAAAAACAAAAATACCTGAATATCGTTTGTGTGGAGGGTGCTAGATAGGTATAAATGTAGTCACTTGGTAATTATATCCACCAAAAAATGTCTAATCACTTATCTCAGGTAAGGCTGGGTCTACCATAATAATATAGTATATGGCCGCGACTGAATCGGCACTAACTAACATAGTAAACAGCACGTTATACTAGGAAGCATTATCAAAGAGTTGGACAACATTCATCATATTATCACTAGGATGTGTGGGTTCTTTATAGTCATTAGACAACACATTCTCAATATTACTATTATATATCTAACTAAGACAACAACCACCGTTGTAGAGTGGGATTACCGATGACTAAATGCACGTTGCAAGTATTACAAACATCCAACAAATTGAAATATTGCGGTCAGTGCCCATATACCTATAGGCAAAGAGGTAAGATTTGGTAAAAGGGTAGAGGTTAACAAGTTCTAGCGAGCAGTGAAAAAATTATTTCAAAGCCTTAAAAGGTATTGGAGCCATATGTATTAAACCATTACACTACTGATAGAGAATACTGAAATATTGTAATAGACAAATATTAAAAAGACCTTTCAATCGGTGAAAAAATTAACCAAAAATGTTAAGTTATAACAGTACAAGAACTGGTAAATGATTGGTCGTTTTGGTGAATGTGCTTGGCAAGCTTAAATATAAATATTGTATTTTTGTAAATACGGGAGCTATAAAAACTCTGCTTGTTTTAATCACAATATATAAAAACTTCATTATTAATATCACAAGTAGGGAAAATCGAAGGTATTATTGTTTTTTCTTACTCCAAAACGCCTCAAAATGTTGTAAAATATTACTTTATTTGCATAATAAAAGCAATAAAACAGATGCCTATGCGTTAATTATAGAAATAAAAGATCCAAGTTCAAAATTAGCTCCACACTGTGTAGGTGCTGTGTGTCAGCGTGTCAGTGTATTTGCGACCAGATTTTGAGGCCAGAAAGGTGAGTAACTTTTAATTTTGGTGTGGTAAAATATTATAGTAACGCCTTCTTGACAAAGATACATTTACTTAAGCGTTAGTTGTCGTCAAAATAAATACTTCACACAAGGACATTATTCCACTAGGTAACTTGACTCCACATAACATATCTATAAATTATTTGACAGGGGGTCAAAAGCTATCAATTCGCGGGGGTAAAAATACTATAAAGCATTATTAAATGGGCTATGTTTTACCCTGTAGCCGATAGTGAGTAAAGGGAGGGCGGTTGTCACCTGTCAATTAAGATATGTCAAGCTCACCTGTCACATGTTAAAATTGAAATCTAATGCGTAGGTCGTGTTCAGGGTGATGTAATAAGACGTTTAGAAAAAACCCAAAGTCGTTCGGTTAATTGGTTCGAGAGATATAGTTTTTTACGATTAGGGCCCTTATGGCTAAAGGTGGAAAGGTGAAAGTTGGCAAACTGATAAAAGATAAGTGTACCTACCAGCTAGCGAAGAAATATTTCAAATATCTCAATTAATAACGGTGCTAGATGTATTAAACCATTAGGGCATTAACACTTAACATGATAAAGTCGTGCAAAGCACTGATAATGTTTATTTATTAGTAGAAATATACCTCGTATATTAATTATATTTACAAATTACTGTATCACCAGTAAAATCACCAAAGCTGCCAAAAGGACACATCTAAAAATTCGAATTTTTCAGTATTTGCATTAATAAGCTATACTTCCAAGTCTTCAAATTATCAGTAAAACCATAATAACTGTCAAAACAGCACCTCAGATTTTTATAGTTTTATCTAATATATCTATTATTAAGCCATACCTATAGAACCCCGCAATAAAAAATAAGGACATTTTGGAAATGTGCAGAAGCCAAAATCGGTGTTTCGGAGTTAAATAGAAGGAAATATTATGCGCACATAGCGAAAAAAGTACCTTTGATACTCCGGATGCCAAAGGGCGCCTTTTAAGAATATATTTGAAAAACATCCTATAAAGGTCTTTTTGGGTTTGTTAAGTGGAAAAACACAATGTGGTACATGCACCGAAATGTATAGAAAACATAGATAGTTGCTTAAAACCATCAATTCCATAGTATTAATAAAAATATATTTAAATCGCTTAGATATAAAATAATTTTTATTAAAACAGACTGTTTCATGTCTCAACACTGGGGTCATAGAGATATAGTATTGTATGAGGAATCATCGGAAATTCCATCAGCTAAGACTGACCATAGCTATCTTTGTTTCAATCTTCTCGGATAGCTGATGGCTTTAGAGGGCTGTGATATTAGGTTAGGTAGTTATAATAAAATTATATTTTAGGCTATGTATTTATTTTATTGTTGTATTTACGGTATTATTAATATTGCATTATTTCTACATTAAAGACATATATGTATTTATTAATCGACACCACAGATTTGTTTTTAAATAAACATGTGTACTGTTTAATTATTGTCTTATTTCACCCAAAAATAAAACACGATACTTGGTAGCAATAATTTATTGATAGTATTCATTATTAAGGTTGATCAATGTAATAACATGCCTTGAAAAGGAACGTATCAGCTTATCGGTCCATCGCAACAAATATTTGTCGGTCATGGCGTCTTCAAACTTGAGGCTCCGCTTCTCACCATTTCGATGAAACACTAGAGTATATTGCCCAATAATCATAAAAATATCCATCCAATGTGCGTTGAAACAATCCAAAGTACTTAAGAATTCTTCAAATGCACTATTTGAGAAATAAATCTTCCCATATCCAATAGTATCCAAAGTTACTTGTTTACGTTCTTCTTCTGTTGTATTAAATATAACGGTGACGTAATCATCAATCTCAAAGACTTTGCTTGGTTTGATTTTGTGCTGTACTCCATCATCCTGCTGACATCGAGAAGGAGATTTAAACACCTCATCCCAAGCGGATGATGAAGAGGAGACCGCCATTGATAAGTATTAGAGGTTTAGTTTTAACAATTGTCTAACCAAAAATTTATGATCTTCGTAACACTTGATATCTTTTTTCAGCCTACGTATTTTTCAAAGATGTTCTTGGAGTTTAACTCTAAGATCGACTGCCTTTGTCATAAGCTGAAGACTAAATGACTAAATTCTAACTTTAGCGCTAAATATTTCTTTCGTAAGGTATCACCCGTATGAATAATTCTTTGCTTAACATCCTTACCGAGATTCTTTTAAATAAGAAGTCATAACAGATAAAACAGCTAAAAACAGCTAAAAACCCGCTTAAAAACAGCTAGCGGTTTTTAAAAAACAGTTGAAAACCACTAAAAAAACAGTTCTGTTTAAAAACAGCCCTGTTTAAAAACAACCCTGTTTAAAAACAGCTCTGTTTAAAAACAGCCCTGTTTAAAAACAACCCTGTTTAAAAACAGCCCTGTTTAAAAACAGCCCTGTTTAAAAACAGCTAAAACAGCCCTGTTGTGTTGTTGTTGTTGTTGCTGATTCGATTTGTTAGGATATGTCTATGTTCAATGATGTGCTATGACTTAGGGAATTAAATACCTAATAAACATGCTACGATACCGACTATTATTAATATCATTATATTTAACAATGACTAAGAATTCAAACATATCTTACCAATATTCCGAACAAACACGTTTAAAAGTACCGAAGGACGTGCATGTATTAACATGCTCGCCGTAGGTTTATTTCAAGCGAAAATCATTCGGGCTGAATCAAATCAGTACCTTAGCATTATCAAGAACCCGTTTTAAGTATTTTTCGATAAGTTTGTCGCAAATAGAATAAATTAATATCATTGCTATTATAACCATATGGAAGGTATAATAAATTTGATAATTCAGCATAACCATTACACTTCTAACATACGTATTTAACTGGGATTAGCATAACAACTATCGCTGTTTCTCTAAATATAAACTAAGGATAGAAGTATTCAGTTAAAACATTTATATAGAAATATTTAACTGAATTACTAGGCCAACAAAATTAATACAAATAATTTTATTTTTATATATTTATTTCAACATCATTCAAATAACAATATCTAAAATTATATAATACCTTTACATTATTCTGTGAACAATGCCACACACTTGAATCAGAATCGTGATTATAACATTCTGTTTTATTCATAAATGTGCTTAATTTAAGAATATCTTTATTAGGAATATTTACTATACAAGAATTAAAAACATCAAATTCTCTTAGAAAATTTGCTTTCATATCACCCTTTACCAAAATTCTTATATTATCAAATATATATGAAGCTATTATAGTGTCCAATATTTTTGGTATATCATTCAAATCAACATAACCAGCTTCCCAAAGTAGGCCATGATATTGGCCTTCTAAATAAACAACAGTTTTCAATTCTTCCGATTTTAAAAATTTCCGAGGGAAAGGAGGTTTAAAGAGATAAGTACTCAATCGTTCGCCATCATAGAATGACATCTCCTTTGGAATGAATACATTTGAAATATTATAACCTTGTATGTCAACACAAAGTACTTTGAGAACCATCTTTTAAAATCTATTATATTTTTAATATAATATTTATACTTGAACCATCTATTACTTACTAAATGTTTAATAAGAACCCGTATGTCTTAATATATAAGGATTTATATCACGCAATCTTATCTCCCTCCCTCCCTCCTCCTCCTTTAATATAAGAATGAAATTTTAATTTACCATTGATCTAGAGAAACCATTAGTATAAACTAATCTTTTAAACCAATAATATCTACAAAATCACATAATATAATAACTTTTTCAAACATCAACCCTCCCTAGGGTTTGTTTAAAAATTAAATAAAAATTGTTTCTCTACAAAAGTAATTTGTTTAATAATATAATCTGCTAATTTTGGGTTTATTCGGGTTTTGGACTTGTTTGGACCACTGCGGTTTTGCAGGTTTGTTTAAGCCACGTTTGGGTTTTCGGGGTTGTGGGAAATACTTCTGTTTTACGGGTTTGTTTAAATCTCGATCGTTTTTTGGGTTTGTTTGGACCCGAACAAACCCAAAAAACGATCGAGATTTAAACAAACCCGTAAAACAGAAGTATTTCCCACAACCCCGAAAACCCAAACGTGGCTTAAACAAACCTGCAAAACCGCAGTGGTCCAAACAAGTCCAAAACCCGAATAAACCCAAAATTAGCAGATTATATTATTAAACAAATTACTTTTGTAGAGAAACAATTTTTATTTAATTTTTAAACAAACCCTAGGGAGGGTTGATGTTTGAAAAAGTTATTATATTATGTGATTTTGTAGATATTATTGGTTTAAAAGATTAGTTTATACTAATGGTTTCTCTAGATCAATGGTAAATTAAAATTTCATTCTTATATTAAAGGAGGAGGAGGGAGGGAGGGAGATAAGATTGCGTGATATAAATCCTTATATATTAAGACATACGGGTTCTTATTAAACATTTAGTAAGTAATAGATGGTTCAAGTATAAATATTATATTAAAAATATAATAGATTTTAAAAGATGGTTCTCAAAGTACTTTGTGTTGACATACAAGGTTATAATATTTCAAATGTATTCATTCCAAAGGAGATGTCATTCTATGATGGCGAACGATTGAGTACTTATCTCTTTAAACCTCCTTTCCCTCGGAAATTTTTAAAATCGGAAGAATTGAAAACTGTTGTTTATTTAGAAGGCCAATATCATGGCCTACTTTGGGAAGCTGGTTATGTTGATTTGAATGATATACCAAAAATATTGGACACTATAATAGCTTCATATATATTTGATAATATAAGAATTTTGGTAAAGGGTGATATGAAAGCAAATTTTCTAAGAGAATTTGATGTTTTTAATTCTTGTATAGTAAATATTCCTAATAAAGATATTCTTAAATTAAGCACATTTATGAATAAAACAGAATGTTATAATCACGATTCTGATTCAAGTGTGTGGCATTGTTCACAGAATAATGTAAAGGTATTATATAATTTTAGATATTGTTATTTGAATGATGTTGAAATAAATATATAAAAATAAAATTATTTGTATTAATTTTGTTGGCCTAGTAATTCAGTTAAATATTTCTATATAAATGTTTTAACTGAATACTTCTATCCTTAGTTTATATTTAGAGAAACAGCGATAGTTGTTATGCTAATCCCAGTTAAATACGTATGTTAGAAGTGTAATGGTTATGCTGAATTATCAAATTTATTATACCTTCCATATGGTTATAATAGCAATGATATTAATTTATTCTATTTGCGACAAACTTATCGAAAAATACTTAAAACGGGTTCTTGATAATGCTAAGGTACTGATTTGATTCAGCCCGAATGATTTTCGCTTGAAATAAACCTACGGCGAGCATGTTAATACATGCACGTCCTTCGGTACTTTTAAACGTGTTTGTTCGGAATATTGGTAAGATATGTTTGAATTCTTAGTCATTGTTAAATATAATGATATTAATAATAGTCGGTATCGTAGCATGTTTATTAGGTATTTAATTCCCTAAGTCATAGCACATCATTGAACATAGACATATCCTAACAAATCGAATCAGCAACAACAACAACAACACAACAGGGCTGTTTTAGCTGTTTTTAAACAGGGCTGTTTTTAAACAGGGCTGTTTTTAAACAGGGTTGTTTTTAAACAGGGCTGTTTTTAAACAGAGCTGTTTTTAAACAGGGTTGTTTTTAAACAGGGCTGTTTTTAAACAGAACTGTTTTTTTAGTGGTTTTCAACTGTTTTTTAAAAACCGCTAGCTGTTTTTAAGCGGGTTTTTAGCTGTTTTTAGCTGTTTTATCTGTTATGACTTCTTATTTAAAAGAATCTCGGTAAGGATGTTAAGCAAAGAATTATTCATACGGGTGATACCTTACGAAAGAAATATTTAGCGCTAAAGTTAGAATTTAGTCATTTAGTCTTCAGCTTATGACAAAGGCAGTCGATCTTAGAGTTAAACTCCAAGAACATCTTTGAAAAATACGTAGGCTGAAAAAAGATATCAAGTGTTACGAAGATCATAAATTTTTGGTTAGACAATTGTTAAAACTAAACCTCTAATACTTATCAATGGCGGTCTCCTCTTCATCATCCGCTTGGGATGAGGTGTTTAAATCTCCTTCTCGATGTCAGCAGGATGATGGAGTACAGCACAAAATCAAACCAAGCAAAGTCTTTGAGATTGATGATTACGTCACCGTTATATTTAATACAACAGAAGAAGAACGTAAACAAGTAACTTTGGATACTATTGGATATGGGAAGATTTATTTCTCAAATAGTGCATTTGAAGAATTCTTAAGTACTTTGGATTGTTTCAACGCACATTGGATGGATATTTTTATGATTATTGGGCAATATACTCTAGTGTTTCATCGAAATGGTGAGAAGCGGAGCCTCAAGTTTGAAGACGCCATGACCGACAAATATTTGTTGCGATGGACCGATAAGCTGATACGTTCCTTTTCAAGGCATGTTATTACATTGATCAACCTTAATAATGAATACTATCAATAAATTATTGCTACCAAGTATCGTGTTTTATTTTTGGGTGAAATAAGACAATAATTAAACAGTACACATGTTTATTTAAAAACAAATCTGTGGTGTCGATTAATAAATACATATATGTCTTTAATGTAGAAATAATGCAATATTAATAATACCGTAAATACAACAATAAAATAAATACATAGCCTAAAATATAATTTTATTATAACTACCTAACCTAATATCACAGCCCTCTAAAGCCATCAGCTATCCGAGAAGATTGAAACAAAGATAGCTATGGTCAGTCTTAGCTGATGGAATTTCCGATGATTCCTCATACAATACTATATCTCTATGACCCCAGTGTTGAGACATGAAACAGTCTGTTTTAATAAAAATTATTTTATATCTAAGCGATTTAAATATATTTTTATTAATACTATGGAATTGATGGTTTTAAGCAACTATCTATGTTTTCTATACATTTCGGTGCATGTACCACATTGTGTTTTTCCACTTAACAAACCCAAAAAGACCTTTATAGGATGTTTTTCAAATATATTCTTAAAAGGCGCCCTTTGGCATCCGGAGTATCAAAGGTACTTTTTTCGCTATGTGCGCATAATATTTCCTTCTATTTAACTCCGAAACACCGATTTTGGCTTCTGCACATTTCCAAAATGTCCTTATTTTTTATTGCGGGGTTCTATAGGTATGGCTTAATAATAGATATATTAGATAAAACTATAAAAATCTGAGGTGCTGTTTTGACAGTTATTATGGTTTTACTGATAATTTGAAGACTTGGAAGTATAGCTTATTAATGCAAATACTGAAAAATTCGAATTTTTAGATGTGTCCTTTTGGCAGCTTTGGTGATTTTACTGGTGATACAGTAATTTGTAAATATAATTAATATACGAGGTATATTTCTACTAATAAATAAACATTATCAGTGCTTTGCACGACTTTATCATGTTAAGTGTTAATGCCCTAATGGTTTAATACATCTAGCACCGTTATTAATTGAGATATTTGAAATATTTCTTCGCTAGCTGGTAGGTACACTTATCTTTTATCAGTTTGCCAACTTTCACCTTTCCACCTTTAGCCATAAGGGCCCTAATCGTAAAAAACTATATCTCTCGAACCAATTAACCGAACGACTTTGGGTTTTTTCTAAACGTCTTATTACATCACCCTGAACACGACCTACGCATTAGATTTCAATTTTAACATGTGACAGGTGAGCTTGACATATCTTAATTGACAGGTGACAACCGCCCTCCCTTTACTCACTATCGGCTACAGGGTAAAACATAGCCCATTTAATAATGCTTTATAGTATTTTTACCCCCGCGAATTGATAGCTTTTGACCCCCTGTCAAATAATTTATAGATATGTTATGTGGAGTCAAGTTACCTAGTGGAATAATGTCCTTGTGTGAAGTATTTATTTTGACGACAACTAACGCTTAAGTAAATGTATCTTTGTCAAGAAGGCGTTACTATAATATTTTACCACACCAAAATTAAAAGTTACTCACCTTTCTGGCCTCAAAATCTGGTCGCAAATACACTGACACGCTGACACACAGCACCTACACAGTGTGGAGCTAATTTTGAACTTGGATCTTTTATTTCTATAATTAACGCATAGGCATCTGTTTTATTGCTTTTATTATGCAAATAAAGTAATATTTTACAACATTTTGAGTCGTTTTGGAGTAAGAAAAAACAATAATACCTTCGATTTTCCCTACTTGTGATATTAATAATGAAGTTTTTATATATTGTGATTAAAACAAGCAGAGTTTTTATAGCTCCCGTATTTACAAAAATACAATATTTATATTTAAGCTTGCCAAGCACATTCACCAAAACGACCAATCATTTACCAGTTCTTGTACTGTTATAACTTAACATTTTTGGTTAATTTTTTCACCGATTGAAAGGTCTTTTTAATATTTGTCTATTACAATATTTCAGTATTCTCTATCAGTAGTGTAATGGTTTAATACATATGGCTCCAATACCTTTTAAGGCTTTGAAATAATTTTTTCACTGCTCGCTAGAACTTGTTAACCTCTACCCTTTTACCAAATCTTACCTCTTTGCCTATAGGTATATGGGCACTGACCGCAATATTTCAATTTGTTGGATGTTTGTAATACTTGCAACGTGCATTTAGTCATCGGTAATCCCACTCTACAACGGTGGTTGTTGTCTTAGTTAGATATATAATAGTAATATTGAGAATGTGTTGTCTAATGACTATAAAGAACCCACACATCCTAGTGATAATATGATGAATGTTGTCCAACTCTTTGATAATGCTTCCTAGTATAACGTGCTGTTTACTATGTTAGTTAGTGCCGATTCAGTCGCGGCCATATACTATATTATTATGGTAGACCCAGCCTTACCTGAGATAAGTGATTAGACATTTTTTGGTGGATATAATTACCAAGTGACTACATTTATACCTATCTAGCACCCTCCACACAAACGATATTCAGGTATTTTTGTTTTTAAGTCTAACCCAAACCACCCTGTAGTATTAAATTACCGTTGTATGTGCAAAATTCTAAGTATATTACGCAATATAACATTTTCAATTTGTAATGCTATTTATCGATTTATCCTTCGTCGTCTATTACACAATTCTACCGTGCTTTTAGAAGTTTTAAACACTTTGGGTTAGGAAAAATAATAATACCATCGACTTACTTGTATTTTTATCATTCGTTGGATATTAATAATGTAATAATTTTTACCTCATTTTTATGGGTTCAAGGGACGTTTTTTGGTACTTTAGTGATTTTTTAGATGTTTTAGCAGCTCAATTCAGAGAAGTTTTTAGTTGTTTATTACGTATCTTTAAACCGTACAATACCGTACCGATATTAACAAAAAATTGGGGTTGTTTATAAGCGATGTTTAGACTATTTTTACCTATTTTTCTCTCATTTAGTGGTAAAAATGAACTTTTGGAGCTGTTTGTCGATTATAAACGATCTGTAGCCATAGGTATCGTATTTACCATAATTTAAACTTAATACCTATGAATAATGCAAATACCCTAATGGTTTTAGACCTTCAACTCAGTACCTATCTATAGCCTACAGCTGTTTTAGTTACAACAAGTCTTTTCTATATAATACACCTTGTTATTTGTGCTAAAATTGCAAATTCAATAAGCAGTTGACCTTCTATATAAGTACCGTTGGACCGCTGCATTAAATGTGATTTACTTGAATACTCGTAATTTTAGTTTAAAACGTAAAATATTATCAATTTATTGAGTTCTAAACGGTACTTCAGTTAGAAATATACCCCTTAAACACCTGTTATTGACATTTTTACCTTTAATTTGATACCAAGAAGTATTAGTACAGGGGCTGTACCTACCCTTATTTTTTTTGTTAGCGTCTACTTATTGTACTGATCTAACCAACTGATGAATTACTGTATGGCAAATTACCTACCCACCTCATTAATGTGACCTAAACCTATGAGTCAAAACATGTCGTGATACGTTTTTAACAGTCCATTAGATTGTTATTGTAATTAGTGCTATCCTTTTCTATCTTATATGACAATATTATATCGTGTAAGTCATACAGATACTTCATAGAGGTTTTGTGTGTCTATAAATCATACTGTACATATAGGCATTGACAAACTTTAGGGTTTTTCAGGTTCCACATTTCAGCACGATGTACCGTCGGCTGCTCTGTATAAATAATTTTACGTATTAATGATTTAATTATATAGAATCGTTATGCGCTTTTATTATCATCATCATCCATCAGCTTGTCTCGTCCTCTTTATGCACTTAAAACTTTTTCCAGTTTAGCAAATACTTCATTATAATTACCCTTTTAAACATCTGTTACTATTTTATCTATATAATTTTACTTTGCGTGATAAATGCCATCCTAGAAAATAAATTGAAATGAAATTAAAAAAAGTATCTATAATGTATTTGCGGTTTTTAAATTAATAGAACATAATAGCATATTGGGGTTAGTTATATTTTTCTCCATAATTTGATATCAAAATGCATATATGTGGGGGTTGAATGGGGTGACTACCCTTATTTATTTTAAGTGTTTACATGATCAAGAAGAGTTCAAAGAGGTTTTAGCTGTTTCTTAGGTATATTAAAACAATATTGTACATACAAGTTATAGGTATTAGTAGAATTTATGTTATTTATATCCTTTCTTTGTGCAAATTTTATTTATTTTTCTCACTTTTACCTGTTTAAGACCTGTTAAATATACATTTTTAGATGTTTTAGTCGTTTATTAGATGTTGATTAACCTGTTCAGCAGGGTTTAATTGTTTATTGCACATTCTTTAAACATTGCTGTAAATAAATACTGCAGGTATTACCAAATTTAATTATAGTACCAAATTTAATTATAGTTACAGCTAATTTTATTTTCTGTTTATGTTCCCTCTACACTTTAACAAGTATATTATTATTAATCTTACGTCCCCTATAAAAACTACTATTATATGAGGTATGTAAATATAATTAATATACGAGGTATATTTCTACTAATAAATAAACATTAACAGTGCTTTCCACGACTGTGCTGTGTTAAGGCCTTAATGGTTTAATACATCTAACGCCGTTAGTACTTGAGATATTTGAAAAAAATTTTCACTTCTAGATAGGTCCTATATACCTCTGCCTACAACCAGAATTACAGCGCTTCGTCTTGAGGCATAAGGGCACTAATCGCAAAATACTATATCTTCCGAACCAGACAACCGATCGTGTTCGGGTTTTCTCTAAACGACTTATTACATCACCCTGAACTCGACCCACGTGTTAGATTTTAATTTTGACATTTGACAAGTCACAGGTGGTCTTGACATATCTTAATTGACAGGTGACAGCCGCCATCTTTTCCTAAACATAATATGACGTCATCCTAAACACGTGGCCTATAATCACGACTTTATCGTGTTAAGGCCCTAATGGTTTAATACATCTAGCTCTGTTATTAGTTGAGATATTTGAAAAAATCTTTTACTTTTAGATAGGTTCTATATTCCTCTGTCTGCAACCAGAATTTCAGCACTCCACTGTTAGGCATAAGGGCACTAATCTCAAAAAACTATATCTTCCGAACCAGCTGACCGATCGCCTTTGGGTTTTTTCTAAACGATTTATAACGTCACCCTGAACCCGACCCACGTGTTAGATTTTAATTTTAGCATTTGACAAGTCACAGGTGACCTTGACATATCTTAATTGACAGGTGACAGCCGCCATCTTTTCCTAAACATAATATGACGTCATCCTTAACACGGAGCCTATAATGAATACTATTGCCCAAGTAGCTAACGCCCAAGTAGCTAAGGCCAAAGTAGCTAGCGCCCAAGTAGCTAATGCCTAAATAGCTCACGCCCAAGAGTGTGACATGACAGATGACGTATGACATATGACACGCGCCTGCGCACTGCCTGGGCATGCGCAGAAGGGACCGCAGGAATTGATGTGAAAACCCTCTTCCCCCTCTACTATAACCAATTAGTACTTGAATATTTATTTTCAATTATTTATTTATGCGCTCATTGTAATCTGCAAATGTAAATTTATAATTAAATCAGCGGTAAATTGAATTATATAATTTTCTAACAAGGAAAAAATGAAACTTGTCCACGTCAATTCATGCCTTATTAACGAGCAAAAGATAAATATCGTGCTCGAAACGTGTGAGAGACGCGTGCTGTTCCGGAAGTGTCCTGAAATCGTGCGGACTTACCCCATGTCGGCAGGAGCGTCAGCCGTTTACTACACTTCCGTTCGTGTGCATTTTCATTACGTTATTATCATCATCGTTATTCATATTACACTTGCAGTCGCTAGAGCATGAGGAAGTTTTATTGCACTTCTGTATTATATTACATTAACAAGTAGGTATATTATTTAGTATTTTGTTTCCACATTTAGTAATAGGTATGTGGTTAGGATGATAAACTTACGTAATATCCAATGGGTCGGTTTTATACAATCGACTTTAAGGTTAAACAGTTAATTGATCAACTGGTCCCAAAATACGTATCTGGTTATGATGATACCCCCTTTGTGGTGCTCAAGGCGGTGGCTGACATAATTTGTTATCCAATGACGGATTTGATTAACGACTGCTCTGAAACTAGTATTTTTCCAGACAAGCTGAAGCTCGCGAGGGTTGTGCCCATATTAAAAAAGGGCGACCCAAAAGATAATAATAATTATTGGCCAGTTCTTATGGTGGACAGGATGGCTTTATACCAAAAAGATCCACTGTCATAGCAATATTAGATTCTCTAAATCATATTATTGAGCAACTAGACAAAAAAAAATCAGTTTTGATCAAGCAACTCTTTTGAAAAAGTTGAATGGGTTTGGCATTCGTGGTATGCTAATAATTTGTTCAGGTCTTATTTGTCAAATAGAAAATTTGTTGTGACGGTAACTTCGAGATCGGGCGCCCGTGCATCTTCAGAAATCATGGGCATTTTAAGAGGTGTACCCCAAGGCTCAATTCTGAGACCAATACTGTTACTTATCTTTGCAAATCACATGAGTGAATAGATTAACTTACACTCTTTGTATCAGTTTGCCGATGACACGTCCTTTATTGTTGCATGCTCTGGCACCTTTAATCTATCGGAAAACTCAATGGAAATTGCACAACGCATGTTGGAATGGTGTAATCTTAATAATTTAATAATAAATAGAAGCAAAACAGTATTATTAGATTTAAGGACAGTGCTATGGAGTCGCTTTATGCACCGTAGACCAGGTAAGCTTTATAAGGTTCTTAAGAGTATTACTTGACAAGAATCTACTGTGGGACGAGCAGATTGATTGCATTATTTTGAGAGTCAGAGTTAGTTCGGCCACTTTTTCGATCATGTATTTGATGGATCAGGTTAATGTCAGCACTCTCAGAGTTTTCTACTTTGCAGGTATACAGTCAATTATATTGTATAGTATAATGTTTTGGTTTAGACGCTCAGTTTTAAATTCCTATAGAATATTCGTTTCACAAAAGAGAGCTATCAGGTCCATGTTGAGTATGGGCTATCGCGAATCTTACCGGGGTCGGTCTAGACCAGTGGTTCCCAAAGTGGTCCAGGTGAACCCCCAGGGGTCCACGGGAGACTCGAAGGGGGTCTACGTAGGCGTGACAAAAAAATGGGGGTCCACAATTCGTAAGCGGGGGCCAACGAAAATGTATCTAGTTTCGATAGTGAAGAACTAAAATGCTGGCTTGACTTCACCTAGGCAGATAATATTTTAAGAAGCGACTGTTACTTGTAAAAACTTGCATCGAAAATCGATTCCATTCACAAACGTTCTTTCGGTGGCAATAGATGGAGCTCCTGCCATGGTCGGGCGATATCGTGAGTTTATAAGCCATCTTAAAAGAATTATACCAGAGGTAACTGCAATTCACTGTGTCATCCACCGACAACATCTGGTAGTGAAAAATTTGAGTGATAGATTGTACCAATCGCTTCAATTTGTGATTAAAGCAGTTAGCAAAATAAGGAGCAATGCATTAAATACGCGTTTATTTGCACAATTGTGCGATGAACATGATGAAGACTTCCAACGATTGCTCTTACATACTGAAGTACGCTGGTTGTCGAAAGGTGCATGTTTAACAACATTTTACTCACTTTTTGAATCAGTTTTAGAGTTTCTGGAAAGTAAAGATCCAGATTTAAAAGAAAACCTGATCAGTTTGAAAGCAGACATCGCGTATTTGACAGATTTGTTCAAAAAATTTAATGACATTAACTTACAATTACCAAGGGGACAGCCTCAAAAATATTAGTCGGCGCGAATTTTCCCAGTTTTCAAACTTATCACAAGTAGAATGCCTTGATGAGAATATTCAAACATACGTTCAACATTTAATTGCCCTGCATGATGACTTGAAAATCAGATTTGAAAATATTCTGACGATAGGAATACCACCATGGATCATAATTCCATTTGATGAAATGGAACTCGAGAATGTGATATTACAAGAGGAACTACTCGAGCTTAGCACTAATGAGGAGCTGAAGATGAAATTTAAAACGGGGTATCAAACATTTTGGCTGCAGGCAGAAATAACCAAAAGATATCCTGGCCTGTGGGGAATTGCAAAAAAGCTTTTGATAGCGTTTCCCTCGTCATATCGTGTCGAAAAAAATTTTAGTGTCGCTACAAACCTTTTGACGAAAAAATGGAGCAGATTGAATATCACAGAACGGGGAGATTTGTGGTTATTCCTAACAAAACTGAAGCCAAATATTGATAATTTGCTGTCAATCCATCAAGTACATCCCTCCCATTAAAATGTTAATTTTTTAAAAAGTTAAGTTACGTTATTAATGTTTAATTTTAACAGTGCAACTATCATTGACTTGGTAATTTCAAATAACAAAGATTTTGAAACACATAGCATAACAAATCCTATAATTACCGATCACTGTATTGTCGAAATAATTATTTTAAATAAATATAAAAATAGTAAAAAAATTACGGTTCGTCAGCGAAACAATGATGTTGCTATGTTTAGAAATTGTTTAAAAAATATTTCTTATGATTTTAATGAACCAAGTATAAGTACAAAGTGTGATTGTTTTATAAATAATGTAAGAAAAGTATTTGATACTTATTTTCCTAAAAAAGAAGTTATGACTTACTCAAAACAAAAATTTTTCTTTAATGATGAAATTAAAGAATTAATAAAATATAAAAATACATGTTTTATTAAATTTAAGTTCACAAATTTGGAAATTGACTGGCTTAAATATAAACAGTCTAGAAATTTAGTGTCATCAAAAATTAGAAATGAAAAAAAAAAGTTTTTTAATTTAAAAATAGATGAATGTAAGCATGATTCAAAAAAAATGTGGAAGACTTTAAAATTATTTATATCAGAAAATAAAGTAGAAGAATACAAAGGAATAAGTTTTAATGGAAATATTTTAAACAATAATATTGAGATTGCAGAAAATTTTAACACTTTTTTTATAGAAAGCATAAATCATATAGTTAATTCCATACCAAATTATCAGGACCATTTTATTTTTAAATTAAATTTAACTAGGTTAGAAAACTTTACATTATTAAATTTAAACGAATTGAAACAAATAATATTTAGCTTTTCAAATAAATCAAGTACAGATGATATATCAATAAATTTTTTAAAAACAAATTTTAATGAATTATCCAATCCATTATTAGATATTATTAATTCTAGTTTAAAGTTTGGCATTGTCCCGGAAAATTTAAAGGTAACTACAATAACGCCAATTAGAAAAGTTCAAAATACATCAAAGCCCGAAGAATTTAGACCAATTAATACACTTGTAGCTGTCGAAAAAATTTTGGAAAGAGTAGTCTATTATCAGTTATTGGATTTTGTAGAGGAACATAAAATATTATCAAAATTTCAATCAGGGTTTAGAAAGAAATATAGTTGTGAAAGTGCTGTACAGTATGTTTTAAATGATTGGAAACTAGCAGTTGATAAAGGTGAAATGGTGGCCGTTATCTTTTTAGATTTAAAACGAGCATTTGAAACAATTGACAGAAAAAAGTTATTAGAAAAATTACGAAAGTATGGAATTGGTGGACAGGTATATAAATGGTTGCATGACTATTTAATAAATAGATGGCAGGTTGTAAAATGTAATGAGTATGTATCAAATAAAAAAGGTATTAATGTTGGTGTACCTCAAGGTAGTATACTTGGTCCTTTGCTGTTCATAATTTATATTAATGATTTGGTTTATAATCTAGTCGATTGTAAATATCATTTTTTTGCTGATGATACAGTGATTTACATTTCAAGTAGCAATATAATGTGGATAATAGATAACATGAATAATAAACTATACCTTATATATAAATGGATGTGTGAAAATAAATTGAAAATTAATATCGACAAAACAAAATGTTTATTATTGGGATCTGAAAAGCAATATAGTGAATTTTTGGATCAAAAGCTTTCTTTTAAAATCAATAAAGAAGATATTGAAATTGTAACAAAGATTAAATATTTAGGAGTTATCATAGACCAAAATTTAACCTTTCGTGATCATGTGGACTATACTTGTAAAAAAATTTCAAAAAAAATAGGAGTTTTAAATAGATTAGGAGGATATTTAAGTACTTATAGTAAAAAAATTATTTTTAATTGTATTATTTTACCTCATTTTGTTTTTTGTAGTTCGATTTTATACATGTGTTCACAACAAGATAAAAATAGATTACAAGTTTTACAAAATAGAGCAATGAGAATAATATTGGGGTGTGATAAATATACCAAGATAACAGATATGCTAAATTGTTTGGAATGGATGAACATAGAAAACTTTTTATTATTTCGTAGTTTGATTTTTATTCATAAAATAAATTTAAATATATCAGCACCATATTATGAAAATTTTTTAACAAAATTTAATGAAGTTCATATTCACAATACAAGAGGAAAAAACAACTTTATTTTGGATCATACAAATTTAAAATCTACTCAAAAATCAATATTTTTTAGAGGTATAATAGAATATAATAAATTAGGGAATGAAATTAAAACATATAACTTAAAATTATTTATAAAAAAATTAAAAAAACAAATTTTACATAATATAAGTTTAATACGATAATAGTCTTTCTAGATTGTAATTATCAAAAAAGAAGAAAATGAAGAAAAAGATAAAATGTAAATGTATTGAAATAGCTCAATGAGCTAATAAAAATTGATTATTATTATTATTATTATTATTATTATTATTATTATTATTATATTATGACTGTTATCATATTACAATGTAATGTAAACACAAGAAAATATACTATTTTTCTTTTTATTTTTACCACTCCGGGAGTTTCTGAATAAAATAAGTGAGAATTGATTGGTTTCTTGTACTGTGAGTAGATGTCAAAGTTGGATGGAATCACTTTCTTGATTGGCCAACTTTATTTTTTTGACATCCACAGATCTAATCTTCACATTTTTTGTCAAGTTTTGGGAATATGGTAGAAATGTAGCTGTAAGGGGTCCACCGGAACCAGCAACATTTTTAAAGGGGTCTATGAAAAGAAAAAGTTTGGGAACCTCTGGTCTAGACAGTTGAATATTCTCACAGCTTCTTCTTTCTTTTTTATAATTATTGTACCCTGCTTGTCAGAAACAACCGTTATTTCAGACAAATGCTTCCTTTTTTTGACAACATGCGAACAAGAGGAGAAGGTGACTTGGCTATCCAGATTCATAATACTTTATTGTTCAGTAAGAGTTCATTGATGAATTGTATTAAAGTTTTTAACACTTTGCCAGCTGACATCAGGAGGATGGATAATCAAACTTCCCTTAAGAATCAGCTAAAAAGTTTTGAATTAAAAAAGATTTTTATTCACTTGAGGAGTTTATGTGATCTATCCTCTTTATTATTATCACTGAGGTATTATCGCTAAGTTTTATGTTTATTTGTGTAATGTATTTATACTTATATGTTATGAGAGTCTGCCTTTTTTTTTTTGTAAAAAAACATTTCGAGTCGAAATATCAAGAAAAAGGTAAACATTTCAAATTTAAAGTCGAAATTTTGAGTTCAGTTAGTTAGTTAACGAAAACAGTCAAAAAATACTCCTTTTTCGTGCTTTCCTGAATAAGTCAAAACGGGAGGGGAAAATCGTAAATTTGAAAGAGATTTCGAGCCAAGAGGTGCGTTACGACCAAGGCATGGCGTCAGTGACATTTATTTTACTTAGAAAATGGACCACCTTATGTTATGTATTGTTTTGAAACTTTTTAAATAAAACTATAATTATTAGTCAAATACTACATAAGTATGTAACATTTTTTGTATATTCTACAAAATTATCTACTTAGTGTGATTTCCAGGCAAACTATTAGCAATTTTCCCCTTTTATAAATTTGGAATTACCGATTAAGTACATTGAAATTTCATTAAAGAAAACTTAGTGATGCATCTATACTTATGTTATTGTCGTTACAACAAAACTTACAATGTATAATTTCATATACAAATACAGCTAATGACAGCCGATTGGGAAACTTTATTTTTAACGATGAAATTGAGGTTCATTAAATGAACTATGGTAAGCAGTTGAACGATGACTTTTTCATCTACAAATTACGAAAATATACATATTAAATCAACAATCAGGTGCTGGGTTTCGTTAAGAAAGAAAGAAATGTTTATTTGACTACGTTTTGTTAAATTACAATTGTAGCAAGTCCATTTTGAACACGTATATATATAAACTACAAACAATTTTAACTTCTACAACAAAATATACATAACATTTAAAATATTATATATATATATAGTTACAATTTAGCGCCCTTATTTAATTTTAAAAATTATTTATATTATTTATTCACAGTGTAAAATGCTTGTTTCACTAAAAAGTTTTTTATTTTTAATATAAAATATTTAAAATTTAATATTCTTAGGTAAAGTAACTCACTATTAAGTGATTTTTTTTACAGTTCAGGTCTAAATCAGGTGGCTCTAATAAGCTGAATCTCTAAAAGTTGATTCAAGTGCTTGCAGCTTGGTTTAAAGTTTCCTTTTCTTCGGCTAAATTTGAACGGTCGTCACCACTACAGCTGTAGGAAGTATCATCACAATAACATATACAATTATATGGTTTTAAAATATATTACAAATCATTAATATACTTGTGGAACCCCACTTATAATAAACTACCTTCAATCACCAATTTTTCTGTCTACCGGACAAATACGATTCTAATGTAAATCATTACCCCTAACCCCATACCTACTTAGCTTTTCCACCAATAGCTTGTGAGATATGCAGTTAAAGGCCTTACTCAAACCAAACAGTCTCGCGTAGTCCTATTAGGTCCGTTGTGATACCACACGTGTTCCGTAGAACCCACCTTCATCAGATCTCTAATGGTTAGTGCGGCGTACACCGCAGAAGGATTTTAACAACTTATTGACCGCCACTACTGCTCAGAAATCTGCTCAGTCGTCCAAGCTGTAAGTTGCTTAGTTCCTCCAGGTTATCAAAAAATTGTTCACCCAGAGCAGTGAACCTTCTTCTTGCGAGGCCGGGGCATTCACACAGAAAATGTTGAATACTTTCTTCCTCATCTCTGCAACTTCTGCAGAAGTCGTTAGTGGGTATTTGCATACGTTCGGCATGTCTACCGAAGAGGTAATGTCCGGTAACAACCGCAGTAATATTTCTCACGTCTTTCCGACTGTGTCTCAATAGCTCTGCGGTTCTCTTTTTATCGAATGTGGGCCACAGTTGTCTGGATGTACGTCAGACGAACATTCTCGATTTCTTCGAGACCCCCGACTACCATCACAACTACCTCTGAAACCGCTTGTACCGCCGTGCGCGAGCGTCCTTGTCGGAGTTTTCGAGATATGGCCGATATGAAACACCCTGTATATGTGTTATTCTATCCAATTTTATATTTTATTTTATGTAAAAAAATCTTCTATAGCAATTAGAAGGTCAAGGCTAAAGTCAAACTTATTCTGCCAGCCTAATTAGCCCGTAGTCAATCCAGGCGGAGACAAAACCCATATAACTACTTCCAGAAGAACGTATGCTTGAAATCCCTGAACCGATATTGCTGCCAAAATAATGTCGAAAAATGTAAACGAATTAATTTATTAACTAGCAGGCCGTTCTAATACTTAATAAATATTTCAACATAAACATACGAAAATTAAATATATTTTCTCACATCCTCCAAATAATTTAATTGTTATAGTACTTGCTTTACACCATCAAAAAAATTTCAGTACATACTAATGACATTGTTTTTGTCAAACTTAATTTTTGTTTAACACAAGTTGTTTGCACGATTTTAAATACACAAGGTTAGCATTACCAATAACATTAAAAAGATGCGGGTAGTACCTTCATACGTTCATTTGTTTTTGATTGTCCAATAGATTTAAATTTTTTGTCGTCCTTACCAACAGCTGGTTTCTAGGTATTGCCCTTAAAAATTATTGATTAACATTTACCTAGAAAATTTGATTTAATCAAGGCTTTTTACGAATCTGCATTTTGTGCAATCGTGTATATTTCACTAGGCAGTAAATTGAACACGACGCCGTAGGCGGAGTGCCCAAACTTCCGAGTGCAATATGGACAGTCCACTCGAGTTGAACAGTATACAGTGTCCACAAGAAAGTCAGTATATAATATGCATAAAGATGCTCTAACTACTGAAATCAAATTAAGACTATGCGATTCACTTATTTCATCTCTCTTGTCATATTGTGATGTTGTTTACTGGCCTGCCTTGACTGTTAGAGAAAATAACACTCTATTTAATATTTTTTTGTTAGATATAGACCTCTTCAAAATAATATGTCTTTAAATTACATTTAAGCCAAACAGCTAATCATGAAGAAGATTTATGAAATATCCAAAATCTCGTAAAAAATCGTTATTAGTCACGAAATAACATTCCCTTAATTACGTTATCTTTAAACCGATCATCATCTTCATGTTTGTATTGTCACAAAGAATCGCCAACTAGATTAATTTTTGTAATTAGATTCTGATTAATGAATACAGATATGTAAAAGTCAGGACGACTAAAAACGATTGCCTCTGGGGACATCAATGTAATAAACGCTCTAAAAATATTATGCTATTTCCTAGCATGATGCATCAACATGTATCAGATAAAAATAACAACTTATCAAATATCTAATTTAGTAATTGCTACTTTTTATTTTCTCAATGCATTAACATAATTTGTTAACGATTTTCAATCTATCATCAACAATAACTGGTCATCGCTTTTACTTATATTTAGTTTTGTAATGGTCTGTTATTACTGCAGTTGACTATTATTTTTTACATCATTATCATACATAAATGGTCATTTGTACGATAATAAATACAGAAAGCATACATTTTTAATAACGGATCTGTAGACAATTGAATTATTAAACAAATATTACATTTTTAGGTTATCATGTAAATAGTACAATCATGCCAAATAATTGCAATCGTTTATACTGTTTTATATCATTAAATTTAATTAAATCAATTATTTCAGTTGCTTACCAATAATAATTAAATTGTCTTTATTGTTTTGGGTTAAAGATCCAATTCATTTAGTTGCGCAGTGTTGACAGAAAATTGTATAGTATCAATTTACCTTCCAAATTAGTACTAGTTACAACTGTTAATTATTAGCAGTTTAAAAAAAATGTATTTAGGACATCGGTCAACTTTTTACATGTATCAGATTTATGCCTGTTTTGCTGTTATTACTATACTCGGATATACTATGTAGCTAGAAATCCAAAAGTAGTGAGCTCATGGGTCAAACCTGTAAAATATTGGTACCCTTTACATCTTTTTTTCTACAGTCGGAATATGAACATGTTATGAACCACGGCAGTAGCTTAGTGGTGAGTTACTGGCATTCGACCGTGGCGGTTCGAGTTTGATCCTCGGGGAGGGTATACGCTTAATTAAAAAAAAGTATGCCCGGAAGTTTAGTAAATAAAAGAATGTAGTATGCTGTAAGTCCTAATATCGGGACCGAGAAGGGCGTTATGAACGCAGGCGTAAGGATAACTTGTGCATACACGTGGTTCGGATTACACGTTAAGCTGTAGGTCAAAGGGTAGTAATTACTAAAGATCATTATACTTTAAAAAATATTAAAAATAATTTTTTTAAATAACATTAATGTACAAAACATTAACATTAAAAATTAAATTGAAAAAACTGCACAAAATCTGCAATTTTAAATTGAAACTGCCAAATTTTATATTTTATTCTTATTTAGCATATAAAAATAAGGTTAATCTTGTGTATGGTATTCTATTCCGAAAATTTTAAGTTTTCGAAATATTGCCAAATTATTATTTTCACATGGCGATTTTGCTACGGATTTTAAGCTTTTACTCCTAGTTGGCTGTGACGGCGTTGAATATTCTTTGAACCGTTAATTTGGATCATCCTGACTCTAACAGAGCTTGTCTTACAGACATTGTTGGATATGCGGCATATCCCAAAATAGCAATTTCAATGTTTCCATTATTAACAAGAGGTTTATTTCTTTGCACCATTACCTCGACATATCCAAAGTTCTAAAATGTTCTATAATTTGCTTCTGTTTTTGGGGATATCGAATAGCAAATGTGTCACATGTTCTTGATCTAACTTCATTATAATAATAATAAATAAGTTTAAAAAATATTTATTTGTAATAAGCACCCCGGCATGATTATTGTTAATTTTCAAATAGTCAGTGGCAGCTCATAGATTTCTTTAGCATTTGACTGTTTTCCCGTCAAAGCCAACTAGGAGTAACTGAACTTAAAATGCGCAGCAAAATCGCCATATGAAAATATTAAATTGGCAATTTTTCGAAAACTAAAAATTAGCAGAATAGACAACGTTCCACAAACCTATATATACCCTTATTTCTAATAATAAGAAATAATTATAAAATTTAGAGGATTCCTTTGAAAATGTAGATTTTTTGCAGTTTTTTCAATATTATTTTTAAAATGACTGTCTGAACACCCTGTATATTATAAAGATATTATAAAAAATCTATTAAAACGAGGAATCCAATCCAAATTAAATATCAAAGGATTCCTTATAAGAAACATTGATAATTATTTATTTTATCTACGACTATTTAATAATAGAAGTATAATGTGTTTGTTAGTGTTAGTACATAATATAATGTGGTTCATATTACCATAGTACTCATAATCTAAAACCGTGGATTATGAGATTTCATAATCCACGGTCCCAAAAAAACATAGTTACCGAAATTACGGTAAAAACACACCAGATCTAGTTTAAGCAGGCGTGTATGTTATTAATACCATAGCAACCGAAGCGATTGACAAGTAAATAAATCATTTTTTTCCTCAATTTTTTAAGTTTTTTTTTGTCATATTTTGCTGTTGCTTTCAAAGTAAATTATCATGATTTCGGATGACGAAAACTAAATCCAAAGAAATTCGGGCTGCAGCGCATACAGCTTCCTTGGAATTACTACCAGAAAAATCAAGCAAGAACTATATATTATTATATAGAAGTATATGTAAAAATATCCTATTGTAATAAAGTTGGTTGCTCTGAATCCAGTTTCTAATTTTTTGAATACTGAATAGTCGTAGATAAAGTATAGTATTTGACTCGAGTATAATGGCTTTATTACACTCGGATTCTTAAAACACGAGCCGAAAGCCTACATTATACGCTCGTTAAATAATATACTATAAGGAGCTGCAAACATCATTTTTGACGTAAAAACTTAAAATATGATAAAATTTTCAAAATTTGCCTATGTATAATTTTCCATATGCTGGGACACCCTATTATAATACGCTATTAAAAATATAACATGCATCCTATATCCTTTAATAGGAGCAGTTAAATCCTTTAATTAACTTGATTTGAACCTTAACGGATAATACAGGATTATATACAACGAAACAGCCCTCAACTGTAATTCAATCCGAATCTCCACCCTTTTGAAACCTCTAAAAAATCTAACTAATTCTTTTGTTACAGGAGAAAAGCCTCACAAGTGCGTGGTGTGCTCGAAAGCGTTCAGCCAATCATCGAACCTGATCACACACATGCGCAAACACACCGGGTACAAACCATTTTCGTGCGGTCTATGCGAAAAAGCGTTCCAAAGGAAAGTTGATTTACGAAGACATCGAGAATCTCAACATCCATCTGTGCCAGAATCGGTAATTAATACAATTTATAGGACCGCTGAAGTTTCGATGGCCAAAATAAATGTTCTGAACAATAATAGCTAGAATGTGTTTTGTCGTTATTTTTGTTGTTGTAATGAAATCAACACAGGGTATGTTTGCCTTAGACACGGTAACGATGGACTTATTTATAATAAAAACGGAGAAAATCCACAAAATAGAAACATAATGGAGACATAGTAGTTTCGGAACCATCTGCCGGTGATCATAGCTCTAGATGCGATAGTACAGTTTATTTTTGTTCCGTGTGATATTTTATATTAGTTTTGTTGTTCTGTCCCACTAAATAAAATAATATAATATAAATAAATTGAAGTATGTCGTACACCATCAGCTTTTTATTGGATTATTGTTGGGGTTGGAACAGGTTTAGACCGCGACCAATAATCCAATAAAACGCTAGACTTTAATTTATCATATACAGGGTGCTACAAATTCGTTTGCGTACGTGGATCTCGAAAACGGTAAGAGATACGAAGATGGTTAAATTGAGGCAAAGTTGCGTATTTTAATGCTTAATAATTGGGTGAAAGAAAATCGTAAATACTCCGAATGCTTTCGGAGATATCCGAAAAAAAAACGAAATATTTTTGACTTGGGACAAAAACAAAAACACTTTTTCATAGCCATTTTTCATGTTCTACAAGATGGCATTATTAGTTTTTAAATTCGACGTTTCGTTCTTTAAATACCAACCTCAAGTCAATTTTTTTAAATACGGACCCGAAATTTTAGGGACTTCTACGGTTTATGGATTTAATTCAATTTAAAGATTTTTGAAATTTTAACGTTTTGTTATCTAATAACATATTTTTAAATTTATCTTTTTATATCATTACGGTCCTGCATATTTGGAGCCAAACCAAAAAAAAAAAAAGATTTCTCATTTAAAAAATCTGTTTATTTTTACTCAAAGAGGTCTGACATTTGATATTTTATAAGAAAAAAGATACAAAGTCTCGGCCTCAAATAATTTCTGTCTGTTTATTTGTGTTGAAATTGTTTTTAAAACAAACATAAGCGCATCACAGTAACATAGTTATGAAAAAGTGTATTTTGTTTTTTCCCAAGTCAAAAATAAAGGCGCAAAAAGGTAAAAACCAAAACTTCGGATATCTCCGAAGGTATTCGTAATATTTAGAATTTTCTTTCACCAAATTATTAACCCCCAAAATACGCAACTTTGCCTCAATTTAACCATCTTCATATCTCTTACCATTTTCGAGATCCCCTTGTACGCACACGAATTTGTAGCACCCTGTATAGTGCTACCACGACGGAACAATGGACTTCCAAAACCTAAAATTTTTATTTCTTTTTAACTAGCCAAAATATGATTTCTTGCCATAGTAGTTTATTTGTTGTAAAGATATCAACATAGCCTTAACGATTTGAACGAAGTGAGTAACACAAAATTTCTAGCTATTTTACTTTGGCACTTTATCGGGTCCAGGTGCGGCGATGTCATTGAGGGGGTGATCCTGAGGAAAGTGGTGACTTCCCTGTCAGCGGCCAGGAGTTTAACTAAATAATTTGAACTTATGTTTGTTGAACAGTTAATATTGCTATGTTTATAAATGAAATATTTTAAGGAACCATGATATGTCGAAACGCGTCTATTTAACATTTTGCTGTTAGCTTTATTTATCAATTTATGACAAGATATTGATTTCGGTATATTTTGAAATTAGCTTTGTTTGTCAATTCATGACAAAATGACAAGATTTGGCGAAAATGTTACAAAATTAACTACCATTTTGGTTGGCTTTTTGGCTATACAGTCGGTTTGTACTTTACTAGGTGAATAGCAAGCTGTGACATAGGTCAGCCACGTGGTAAACGTTGAATTCTAATTTTATTTTTATTAATGACCTATATTATGTCTCTTTCACTTCTCAAATCGCAGAATACTTTGATATATAGACATTTCAAAGATAAAGTAGCATACAAGCTTAACAAACCGTTAAGAAAAGCATAAAATAAGAATGAAGTTGTACAAAGTTCTGAGCGGGATAAAGTCTAGTTACAATACCTATAAACACTGTTTTTATTTCCCATAAAAAACTTATATTATAAAGAATTGATATAGATTTACTACTTCTTATATACAGGGAGAAATTATATAAATCTAAAAAAAAATTATGTTGATCCGTCAAGCCGAGTAAACGCAATCGGAGAACCAATCAATATAGAAGCAATCAGGTGCATCCATTTCCACATTAGCAAAAAAAATAATATTTTCTATACAACAATTTTAAACTACCCTAAATTCGACATTGATATGAAAGCTAGTAAAAAAATGGTAATGGATTCGATTAAAACTTATTTTTCAAATTTTTGTTTAACAAGTTTTAATATAATTAAATAATTTGATATATGCATAAAAGTGCTTGTTGTGAAATCTACGACTTAAACAACACAAAAAAAAAGATTTAGCAAACAAGAAATTGGAAACAAAGGTCATAATATTTTAGCGGTATAGCGAGAAACTTACTCCAATGTACAAGAAACAATTTTTGTAAATTTATTAGTATTCATAATTATTACAGTCTATTTCAGAAAGGTGTAGAGTAATAAAAGCTCATTAGGTATACAAAGGGACTACAGAGTGACCCAACAAATATTTAAGCCACTTTCATAATTTAACATTGATTTCATCAGCACCACCCGGCTTTGGGTCAATTTATGGGTTTTGTTTATTGTTATCCATTCACAAACACTGAAAATGGTGTGACAAAGGCGTTCAATATGTACATAGCATTAAGTACACTTATTTTTTTATTAAACGTTATAAAAAAAATGCAATATACAGAAATGAAATTATAAAAAAACACGCACGCGATATATGAAGTTTATTCCAAATTACCACCTATTTATATGATCCAGCCAAAGAGGCCAGGGCCAAACACGGTACCTGTTAAATAGTACCTGTTAAACGCAAAACGTAACTTTATAATCTACTAGCTAACTAATCCCGACACAATATTTTGATTTTGGTATTTCAGGGCAGAAAACATACCTTTCCTAATCCTCTTACGCAATTACTTGAAATTTTAATATCACAAACAATACTATTTTATCTTAATACCCGTTAACCTAATTCTGTAAAATTTTTGGTTAGTTATCATATATAATTCAATACACAAAATTTACCTGCGCCTATGGCCGACACCAAAATTGAGCCGAACTGGCCGGATTTTCCCATTTTATTACTCTACACCTTTCTAAAATAGACAATAATTTATGGTCTTCTAAAATATGCCATTCATTGACCCCTGACTGTAGTAAATAGTAGTAAGTTAAGTAGTGGCGGGTAGTTGATAATTTTATATACATTTTATACAACGATGTATATAAATTTCATTTTAAATTTCAAAACATATTATTGAAGAAAACAACCTATGGCATTGCTTGTTCCAATGCAATAAAACAGCTCTATATTGTTACTATTTACTTACACGATCAGTCTGATTGACAGTGTAGGGTTTGCATACGAAACATTTTGCTCGACTCAAGACCTGTTTTGGCTATGTCACTGAATAACACAAAATTATTTCAATATCCGTTTTTTAAATTTATCATTAGGCACAATAATCAAGAAAAGTTTGTACCAATACATCAGTAGTTTATTATACATACATTTTTTGTCTTGTCTTCTTAATAACCATCAACAAAACGAATTGCCAAAAAAAAATCGCAACGTAGTAATTATTGTCAATAATTTTTGAATATTTCTAAATTTAAAATGGTTTCTGAAAGATTATTGAGATAGCTGGGATGGTATTTTCGACCTAAAGTCCGTACAATTACTGGCTGGATGCACGTCATAGCTTCTGACGTAATTTTCGAGGCGAGTCATGTCATTGATTAAATCGTATATATTTTCAATTCTGTCAGGATTTAATTAAACTTCTAAATGAGCAGTCCTTCTTTTGCTGAATAATAAGACATATTTTCAGAATATGTTCCAATTAATTATTTTTCGCTTTCAAATTACTTTTAACACGTAAAATTAAAGTTCTTCGAAATGACAAAGGTTGTCAAAACAAATTATACTTTAATTAATAGCAGACATATCTTATTTTTTGTTTCTTTTATGATTATGTATTTGCAAGTTGTGACGTGCATCCAGCCAGTAATTGAATGAACTATATACAGTTTGCATAATATTGTTTTTAAATACCTTGCAGACTAGGTTCAGGATTTTTTGGACTTTTTTATGGCCTGTGAAAAAATTTATATAAATGTAACTTGTCACTTGTAATAGTATTTATAGCCACACTGCGTTGTGATCTTTGGTCAAGTTGTTAGTTTTTAGAAAATATGTTTAGTTAAACTTTATAATCTTAGCAGGGATAATTTATGTTTAGTTATGATGAATTGTTTCTAAATATTGCTTACAAAAATGTACTGAGAATATTTTAAATTTTAAAAATACTATTTGTCCTTACGTAGTTATTAAAAATATTTATTTTGAAATGCCATGATATGTGCCATTTAAAGCCCGTGACTGTAGTGCCATCTCTGTAGTGTAAATGAAGTGGCCATAAGTGATACTTAAATAACGAATCCGTCCAAATATATCCAAAGTCTAAATTTTAAATAGATTTTTGTAAATAATAACTGAATAATGAAAATATTGAGTGCCCCAAACGTGCGACACAGTGAAGTAACTCTATTGTAGTTAGAAAAAAAAACCGGAGTCGTTAAAAGTCGTAACACATGTTAAGTGCAGCTTAGCGTTCCGTATAATTTTTATTAATAAAATGTATTTGTCTCCAACAACCACCAAATTATTTTACTGTGTCGCATTGGGGACACCCTGTATGTATTTTAATTTGCATAATCTTTAGCGTGTCCACATATATTTTGTAAATATATTTTTTATGCCAACCATACACGTTCAGTAACACACAGTATTACTGATATCAATCTAAAATACCTAAAAATATCATTCAGTACTAAATAGAGTACAATAATAATGTCAATATTTTGTAAGGATTGACAGTAATTCTGATGAGATACTGATCGGGTAAAGTCTCCAATAGGATAGAAAATCATTCTAGTCTAGTTAGAATTTCTATTTAGAATAAACCGACATTTTTTTTATTGTTACCATATTGTAAAAAGTGCAAATATATTTTTAAAAAAATATTCCAACTACTGACTTTGTGTTTTAAGTTTATAATGTTAATTTTAATTTAAAAACCTTGCACGTCTGCTTTTTGTTTGCACTTTTCCAGGTTTTACTAATAAGTTTTAGTAAAAAATCTTTTTAGTAAAACTTCATACAGCTAAAATACCAAAGAATTTGTAAAAATGTAGCTATAATGTAAATATTTACAAAAAACTGTTTCATATGTGTTGGATGTTGGGACCATTTAGTAAATTTTTCATTAATAAAACTATAAAATATAGTTCAAAAACAGTTTTATTATACATACACAAAAAGTTGTATTTTTTAATAAATATTTTTGAAAAGTTTTTATGTTTTTTTTTGTGTTTCTATGTTTTAGTGTAAGTAGTCCAATGTTATCGCAAATATAAATTACACCAGATAGCCAACCCTACTAAATGTTAAAGTTTTTAAAAAATGCAGTGGCCACTCCTCCTTAAGGCCGGGTATAGCAAAAATTAATTAGCAGCCAGCAACAAACTTAAAACTTACACACTTTTAAACCTTAACGACTAACCAAGAAAAAAGTTACCCAGGCACATGCCTTTAACATACAACCAATCAAAAAGAAATAGCAGACGTTTGCAACGATTTTTTTATTAACATAGGAAAGACTATGTCGGACAAAATTAAAACTTCAAACCAAGAGCAACATTCACCAAATAACAATCATGCATCGATGTTTTTATACCCAACCAACAACAATGAAATTAACAAACACATAAACAGCTAAAAGAACCATTGTTTCTCAGGTTCTGATGGCATATCCTCGGGAGTACTTAAATTTCTGCATGCGAAACTAACTAATCCTATAGTACATATAGTAAATTTAATTTTTAAGACAGGTAATGTTCTAAACGCGTTTAAAATTTCAATTGTCACTCCAATTCATAAATCAGGCAGTAAAGACGATATAAACAACTATAGAGCTATAAGCGTTATCTCGAATATCGCAAAAATTTTTGAAAAATGCCTGAAGTAGGTACAGACTTGTCAAATTGTTGAATGCCAACGGTTTGCTTTCTAAGAACCAATTTGGTTTCGTTGAGGGCTATAGTACGGCTGATGCTATGTTTGAACTGACACAAGAAGTGGTCCAGAACTTGGATGAGGGAAAAAAATGTATTGCCCTGTTTCTGGACTTGGCGAAGGCTTTCGACACGGTATCTCACTCCATATTGCTTGATACTCTCGAGTGTAGTGGTGTTAGGGGGATCGTGTGGAGGGTCTTCGAGAACTATTTAAGTGGACGGGTCCAGCATGTCAGGATTGGGGATGTGCTTAGTTCTCCCAAAATTGTGGGCCATGGTGTACCTCAGGGTACTGTGATGGGACCGATTCTATTTAATTTGTACTTAGATAACATCTGCAATCTTGACGTGGGTAGAAAGGTGGTGGCATATGCGGATGACACGGCTGTCATTTTTAGTGATGAAAGTTGGTCAATGTTAAAAGAAAAAATTATATTAAATTTTCTTAAAATACAGAGTTTTCTAGACAGCCGCAAATTAACTTTAAATATCAAAAAGTCGCATTACATCGTCTTCTCATTAAATACTGTAAATAGACCTAACTTTAATCAAATTGTGATTCCAGGTATTGATGAGCCACTTATGGAAGTTACTCATCTTAAATATTTGGGCATTGTCATTGACAAGCACCTTAACAAGTTTTACATTTTAAGAGAATTTCTTAACAGAAAGCTTATCATTATGGTCTATAGGGCGCTTGTTGAACCCCTTCTAAAATATGGTATACTGGTCTGGGGAGGAATGTACAACTGCAATCTTGAGCAACTTCGAATTGTGCAAAATTCCATAGTAAAAATTAGTCTTAAGAAACCTAAGCTTTTTCCTACAAATCAACTTTATTCCAGAGAACTCTGTAACATTAGAACTTTGTATATTATCACGGTATGTCAATTGCACTTTAATAATGATTTCAAAAGATCGCAGGTGTCACATGATCATCAGACCAGAGGAAACACAAATAAACTAATAAATATTTATAAAACTAGAACAACAATGATGCAACACTTTGTAACATACTATGGTCCAAAACTATATAACTTAATACCAAAAAATATTAGAACCTTAACTGACAAAAGGCAATTTAAAAAACAATTGAACAACTATATTTTTAATAATATTGTTATCTTTCTACAATTGTTTTAGTTCTTCTTCTACTTTCTTTCGGTTCTTGCACTAAAAAGTGATACTAGATATTAGAAATGTATTATTTTTTTCTGAATGTGCATACTGTTAAATACATTACATAAATACGTATATTTAATGTAAATTACGCACATACAGGTGTTCCACACCTAGGTGTTATGAATTACTTTGATATGTTATTTTCCATTTGTGGTAATTTTAGAATGAACATACTATGTTTTTATGTAAAATGTTTTTGTTTATAAATAAATAAAAAAATAAAATAAAAAAAATAAAAAAAAGTAATGGGTAGACATTTTCCAGATTTATAAACTTCCAGGTTCAAACTCAAATACAGTGGCGGCTCGTTTAAAAAAAAAACAGGTGAAGTGCTTAAGGAAGTTCTCTTGTCAGTTCCTCATTTTATCAAAATAAATGCGACTGCGACTTTCTTATACAGGGTGGCGCATCGAAAACGAAACAGACACATTTACTGGCAGCTGAGTTCTTTTTTAGAAATTCGATTTTGTTTTCGAGGGAGACACAAAATTGGCAAAAAATCACGTTAGCACGTTCATTCCCCTGGGCGGGGGTAACACCACCCCTAAAATCTTAAATGGAAAGGGGGGTCGAGTGATGCCTTATTTTAAAGGTATTTCAATTCCCTTTATAATGATGTAAAATTAATGTACTTCAGTTCACCCCCCTGAATCTGAGCCTGCCTTGAACCACTCAAATCGTAACATTTATCTATCTTGCGTTTTAAATATTTGACAGTGACATCATTATCTGAGATTTAAAGTTCAAATCGATACTTTATAAATTATAAACCGATCATTAATTTATTAGTAAGAGTCGTATAAATAGTATAGTACGTATTGCGTGTTGTAAAGCAGTTACGCACTTATGTAATAACCGCATCGCAATTTTTCCATTCGTGCGTAATATGCTTTTTACCAAACTTAATACGTAATATACTATTACGCACTAGTGCGTAAAGTGAAATGTTTGTATTTTGATTTATAGTGTATGCAAATGCTATTTGTAAAATTTTCCATTCGTAAAAAAAGTACTACTTTACACACTTGTTGCATAAATAACTATTCTAATACACACGGAAATTAAAACCTCTCTCTCTAAAGGCGTAAAGTCTCCCAGTGAAAAAAGAAAAAAAAATCCTTAAAGTTTTATAATAAAGAGTTATAACATCGCATACGTGGTGCATGAGTAGACATCCACATGTTCGCTATGATTCCGTTTGTGTGAAAGAAAATTTAAAGTTCTATCCCTGTAATCAAAGCAGGTGGTTTCTATGAAGGGTACATCTAATGGCCGTCTAACTTTTCATTATGTTCTAAATAATGCAGGTCTACGCTAGAAGTAAAACGATAGCTCGTTCAAATACCACCTTTCAACCAACTCATTTTCACTAGTTGATAAATTCGACCATTACGGAAAGTTTATACGTGTACTTTGTTAATTTTATTGTAAATTATAAATATAAGCGGATAATGACCCATACTAGGCATTTTTGTTTTCGAAAAGGCTTACCAGGGCATCTTATATGTAGTTTATTTTTCTATATAAAAATATTAAATGGAAGAGTTATATACTGGGTGTTTCATAATTGAATGCTGATCCTAATGGAAATATAGAATAAAGGGTTATTACTTCTTTTTTAGCTGTGCTGTTATATAGGAATTAAAAGAAGGTAAAAAATCTAAGTGCGGGCTTGGCCTGGGCTACAAAACATAGCCTGCTATACATTATTTGTTTGTCTTATCTCTTATTAGTCAGGCAGTTTACGGGTCGGTACGAGTTATTTGGCGGTGTGTTTTTCTGAAGCAAGTTAATTTTAAATTGGTGACACTAAAAATTGTAAAATTTGAAAATAATGAACTAGTAGATATGGTGCTAATTTACGATGAGTGTCATCAAAGTGCGGTTAGGGCTTCGAGATTATACGCAGAACGCTTTCCCTTGCGGGCTCGTCCTACACCCAGAAGTTTTATTAATGTTACTTAACGGGCAAGTTAGGCAGAACCGTATTTGATCCATAGTGTAATAAATGAATGTAAGTACCTTGTTTTCGAGTTTTTTGAAAAAAGGTATTTGAAAATTTTGTTTATTTTAGTGCTATATGATGTCCATATCGCACGAGGAAGTTAATTGAGCACTACGCAGTAGGCGTATATACTTGCAAGAGGTGGACTTTTTCAATACTTAATTTAATTTTGGTATTTTATGTTCAAAAGTTTATTAAAATAAAAAATGTATTTTTATTCGTACTATTTTATCGAAAACCGTTCGTTGGACAAAGAAAGCCAAGAGACTAATTTTATGAGAAAATAGAAGGCAATTATAAAAATATTATTTATTTAAAAAAAGCAGTGTTTTTTTTGTATTAAAAATATTGCAGGGCGCCACTGAGGAAAATTTAAAAAATCTTTATCATGAAAAAAATCTATTTTTACGCGTACTTTGCATGTGCCAAAATGAAATGAAAAAATATACAGCGATTTTAGAGATATTGGAATAAAAATAATTTTTTTATCTCAGAAATAAAGCGGTTGCAGACCAATGTTCATATAAAGAGTTTTTCTTAAAATCATCCAAGTATTATCGCTTTTTAGGATCAGCATTCAATTATAAAACACCCTATATATGGGATCTTAAGGTGCACAATTTAAAATTTTTTTTGAATTCTACTTCCAGGATGTTCAATAATTTTAAAAAAAAATATATTTTCATTATAATTGGAATTTCCTATATAGGTATTATATCATTTTTGTATTTACTTCATTTAATTGTTTTTGAGATATTAACATTTAAAAAATAACACATCTTAGAAAAAAACTGTTTTTACTTGTCAATCTTAGTTTCTGATTTTTTACTCAAAAATGCCAACTCCCCCCCCCCCCCTGACTAAAGCCGGAGTCCCATGTATACAATTTCCGACATCCGATATCCGAAAATATTTTTTTTTCGTACGAAAATGTTATGCATATCCCATGGATACGACTTTCGGGTCCGAATTTCTGTAAAAATGACGTTTAAAAGAAGACGAAGAAATCTGACACTTATACCTGCTCCTGTTCAGTCAATCGCATTTCATTTAATAAACTGTGGTAAGCTCCTTGTATCTTTCGATTTTTGAAAATGTTTCTCATCCAAAGTCTTTACGTTTTTGGCACTACAAATGTATTTCTTACCCTGTTTATTCATTGTTATGTTAAATATGCAAAAAGCACCGAAACCGAAACCATATAAAAGTCAAATATGTAGTAAAGTGAGGTTAAAAATCTTTCGATATCGGACAAAAGTTAAACTAAATTCAACTTGTACGACGCGTCGTAAATTGTTAAAAATATTCGGATAAAATTTGGCGCTAATATTTTTTACCAATGACAGCGCTGACGTGTCATCGTAAAAACATGTTTCATGTTTAGCGGCGAAGACCATTCTTTTTATAGAACCAAAATTTAGGTTTCAGGAGTTAGTGAATGGCTAGATATTAGAGTTTGAAAATTCGAATAGCTGGGTTTAATTGGTGGGCAAAAACTGGTTATTATTCAAACGTATCTCAAAAACCGCATTTCGAAAGCTAACGAAATGTTTACATTTATTGCTGTAATTATGTCCACCCGAAAAGCAAAACAGCAATATTTCGAAAAATATTCAACACTAAAGCGAGATTTTCTAGATAGTAGATTCCGTCAATGCACATCAATAAAATGTAAATTTATCTGTTATCAGAGGCAATCTTACACTGTAAAATGCTGTGAAAAATTTACTACATTTAACTTGATAAAAATCCTAATATTACATAAAGGTTTTTAATATTATGACATACTGGTAAAATTACACAAAAAATGCGCCCAATTCTTCAAATTACAGCGAAAAGAGACAAGCTTGTAATTTCACAACATTAATTGATGAATATTCGCATAGAACTGGTAATTTGGCTCGTCAGCAGGTCAGCCCGTGTACGTCCTGATGGAATCATTTGTTGATCGGCTTTTGACCCGTTGGCTGTATGCGTGACATTTGTGCCGTATCTTGTAGTAGTTCCACTGTATTATTTGAGGTAAAATATTTTTATTTTTTGATCGAATTTAAATGGGTAAAACAATTTATCTAAAAAAAATATTTTGATAAATATCATAACCTGAGTTATACATCCAATATGTGATGGATTTTTATAGTTCTATTATATAAATGGTTGTTAAAATTTTTTTTGTATTTAAATTCGATGAAAGAATAAATATCTAACTATAATATTCAATCAAAAAAAGGTCACGTTACTACCGGTTATATTTTAAAATATTAAATTACGACCACCGTATTGGAATTAGAATTAAAGTTACAACGATACAATTGTTTTATTAATGAATTTACATTATCAAACTGTAAAATAAGTGAAAGTACATTATTTTTTCAAAAATCGTGGTATTTCTATATTTATTTAACACTAATTTCACAGCGATTATTAAGATGGTAGATTAAAACGTATTAATATTATAAATTCGCTGTGATGTTTGATGGCCAAAAATCACCAAAAATATTCATTGTAATTTTACTATATTTTTGTTTACAGCTTAGTAGGTGCACAGGGTGTCCATTTTTGGGCACTTTTGTAGGGTATCTTTCTTATATTTAAAGATAGATTGTTGTGGTTCTCGCAGCATTGTGCTACTTTTCTTCAAACTAAACATGCCGTAAACAAAGTTTTCATAGTCATCTTGGTTATTGAGATACGGGGTAAAAATGAAAATTATCACTTTTGGGACACCTACCATATCTCAGTTGTCTTTTAACTTATTAGAGAGGTGAAAAGGTATTCTTATAGAACTTTTTTCGTAGAATCCAGTGGCGTTGTTAATTTTTTTCTTGCGTCATTCCTTTTTTAGTTATAAAGCAAAAATCTATATTTTTAAATGGGACACCCTATATATGTTTAACTAATTAAATTAAGCATTTTCTGGGATTTTCAAAAACATATAATGGTATAGATTTATTTTGAAAAATAGCTATATAAACTACATTTTTCTCCAAATTAATACGTTATTTAACAGTAAGTAGGTCATGAAAATGATATATTATATTTTAATATAGTAAACAATTTAATAATGGAGACCAAGAAGCAATATGGAACAATTTAAATTTAATCCTTACAAATAAATCAAATAAAGAAAAAATAAAAATTGATCATCTAGTTATAAATGGGAACAAAATTGAAGATAAGAATGAAGTCAGTGAAGAAATGAATAAACATTTTGTAAATGTTGGAGAAAAACTTGCAAAAAAAATTATGAATACACCAAGAATTGTATGTCTAGAAAATGAATCATTTATGTTTTTCGATATGAATGAAATTTTTGAAAAAGATATTGAAGATATAATTCAAGAACTTAATAGAAAAAAAGCAAATGGATTTGATAATATTACAGTCAAAATTATACAAAGTGTCAAAGTAGAAATAACTCCAATCTTAAAGTACCTTATAAAACTATCATTGGAAAAAGGAATTTATCCAAAAAAGTTAAAAATAGCTCAAGTTTTTCCTATTTTAAAAGCAAATTCAAAATCTAATTGTAACAATTATCGTCCAGTTTCTGTGCTATCAGTAATTTTAAAAGTATTTGAAAAAATTGTTCAACAAAAAATTGAAAAAAATAGCTAAAGTTTTTCCTATTTTAAAAGCAAATTCAAAATCTAATTGTAACAATTATCGTCCAGTTTCTGTGCTATCAGTAATTTCAAAAGTATTTGAAAAAATTGTTAAACAAAAATATCCAATTTTTTAGAAAATCAAAAATTATTATTTCATGGCCAATATGGATTTCGTAAATCTAGGGACACAAAGGTTGCAGTGGCAAATGTTATCACAAAAATTCAAAATAATGTTGACAATAATAAAAAATGTTGCCGAGTGTCTTTAGATTTATGTAAGGCATTCGATACAGTAAACCATGATATTTTATTGTAATATATTTATAATATTGGAATAAGGGGAAATATTTATAATTGGTTTCAAAATTATTTAACTGACCGTAAACAGTTTGTACAAATGGAAAACACAAAAATTTCATTTAAAAACATTACTTGTGGTGTACCGAAAGGATCAATTTTAGGACCTATTCTTTTTCTGATATACATAAATTCAATTTCAAACTTAAAATTAAAAGGCGATTTAAAATTATTTGCAGATGATACAACAATTATATATTTTGATGATAATATAGATCAAATTTTAGATAATATAAAACAAGATTTAATTCAAATTTATTCATGGCTACAAAGTTTTAAATTAACTTTAAATTTTGAAAAATCTTTTTTTATGATAATAACTAAAACAAATCAATATGTTGGATATAAATTGCAATTACTTTTTAATGGACATATTATAAAATATTCAAATACAATAAAATTTTTAGGTTTACATATAGATGAAAATTTAAGTTGGAGAACACATTTTAATAATTTAAGAAATAATATTTCTCCTTTAATTGGTATTTTATACAAAGTAAGATATTACATCCCATTAAAATTTTTAAGAAATATTTACTTTGCATTAATATATTCAAAATTGCAATATTTAATATCAGTTTGGGGTTCTGCATGTTTTGTCAAATATCAATCCTTTAAAAAAATTACAAAATAAAGCCATAAAATGCATTCATAAATTACCATTTTTAGAGCCTACTGTAAATTTATATAAACCAAATAATTATCTGGATATAGAAAATTTATATAAATTAAAAGTAGGTATATTAATTCACTCAATCAATAAAAAGATTAAAACTTCTGAAATAGAATTTATTGATAGCACAACTTTTCATGACCACGATACAAGAAAAAATAAAAATTTTAAAACCGTAAAAATAAAAACCCATTTTGGATGATGGTATAAAAATTTATAATAATATTCCAAAAAAAATTAAAAATACAATCAATATAAAAAAGTTCAAATATTTATTTAAAAAACATTTATTAAAAATATAACATATTACTGTTCTCTTTGTTATATATGATACTATAATTATTGTATAATTTTGACTCTTAATCTTAATTTTTTTTTTTGTTAATTAGAAATTTCCCTGTAATAAACTTTTGTAAAGTTGGTTGGGATATTAAATAAATAAATAAATTTGGAGAAAAGTGTACTTTATATAGCTATTTTTTAAAATAAAAGTATGCAATTATATATTTTTGAAAAGCCCAGAAAATGCTTAATTTAATTAGTAAAAAATATATAGGGTGTCCCATTTAAAAATATAGATGTTTGCTCTATAACTAAAAAACGGATGACGCAAAAAAAAACTAGCTACGCCACTGGATTTTACGTAAAAATTTCTATAAGAATATCTCTTCACATCTCTAATAAGTTAAAAGACAACTGAGATACGGTAGGTGTCTCAAAAGTGATAATTTTCATTTTCACCCTGTATCTCAAAAACCAAGACGGCCATGAAAATTTTGTTTACGGCATGTTTAGTTTATATATAAGAGAGAACACAAAGCCTACAAAAGTGCCCAAAAATGGACACCCTGTACAACGCGAACCCCCCACGGGTGACGCCAATACTAGGAGCGGCCGCGGCCGCCTGCTTATCATTCCTTTTCCAAATTTTATTTTTAGTTAATCGAAAATTAAAACATGGAAGGAAATAAAACATTTCTTACCCTGTTATAAATATGAAAATTTATTGAGAAGAAGAAATCTCTCTGTATATGATAAATGTATAAACAAACGAACAAGATAAAGAGAAGAAAAAGGTGAATATTTTGTTAACGAAGCAATAAACTTATAATGAGACTAGATCGTGTTAAAAAAGGTTCAGCGATGAAACATTGGAAGAAACATACTACCGAAATTAAGGAGAAAAATGTAAAAAGGGAGCTTCCATAAAGCGTACAGTTTTTTACAGACTGGTGGATATGCCAGTAGAATCTGGTCCAGAATTATTGAATTGTTGGTGGGTACACCCAGGTGTAAGAGAAAAAATAATATTCAATGTGAAAAAAGTATATAGGATGAGATCCCTGGAGTGCCTCTGATGGAATTTTAATTTCTTGTGACCTAGAGTTATTTATTTATACAATTTGTGACCGGTTTGTAAGGTTATCGTTTAGGAAATATTTCAGCGTACCAGACTGGCAGGATATCTGAGCAAACACAATAGGACTTCAGAAAATATTCAGGGGAGGGGGTAATAATTTGCACGCGGGCGACACAATATGTTATGATCGCCCTTGTCATAATATTTGAATATATCTCGAAAAATTTCATTTCGAAAGCTAAAGAACTTTTTTTGCAGTGATTATGTCTACCGGAAAAAGTTACTGTTAAGTTTAACAACCTTCTGGTGGTACTTTCTTGCGGACATACTATAACTATACCCACCTACAGCTGCAATAAAGACATCGATAAAAACCAGCCGTTTTTTTTTTGTTAAATCGGTTGTAAGACGTCAACTTGTTGAATATGCCGAACAAGACGTATTAGTAGCCGGCGGGCAAAGAACGACATCTGCATACATAAAACAGCGAATGTACAACGCTATACCCTAAAACCTAAAATGCAACTTTTTACTTACCAATAATCATACAATTAGGCTTGAAATAGCTGGACATGTCACATAATATCCATGATTATTGTATATCCTTTTTACAGGGTGAAGATATTATATTATGTAAATTTTTTTCTGGGTTTTAAACGGCAAATTAAAGAACCTTAGGTTGAAAACAGGATAACAAAACCACATACAAAAAATCCAGTGTTACCAATGCCATCCAGGAAATATGTATATAACCTCACTACTACTAAACTAGGCAGTGACGATTAGGGCCTTAGAAATGCTGGTTATTAATTATATATAGAACATTAGAATTATACTTTTTTTAAATGAATTGGGTAATTAAATAATTCTGTAGCTTTTTTCCTGAGGGTCTATCCATGTGCCGTATGCACTTCGACCAGATTTGGCCTATTAAATTCACCCAAGTTGGGATATATTCTGGTTCTAGTTTTGGTTGGCCGAGTATTTGTTGCCTCTCCCGATCCAGTGTCTGGCAATCGCAAGTTATAATATACTGTACCGGTTCCCTATCTTGACCGTACAGTTTGCAGCTTAAGTCTTCGTTGTACAGTTGCATACGATGCAGGTAGTTCTTAACAGCCATGTATCCTGTCAGAATACCCAGCTGATTCCTTCTTATCGGAAGTAGCTGTCTCGTTAGTTTTGGGTCTGGAGTCCCAATAAAAAATGTACTATGGTTCAATCCCAAGGTGTCATTCCAGTAGGATTGTGTGTTATGGTATTTCGTACTATAGACCTTGGGACTCTGAGTGCCGGTTCTGGACTCATGAATGTGTTTTCCAAACCCTTTTTGGCAAGTTAGTCGGATTTTTCATTTCCTGTAAAACCTTCGTGTCCTGGTACCCACTGCAGTGTTACTTTGTTATCTTTTGCGAGAATCACTAATTCCTCTTGGCATTCTCATACTAATCTTGATGTCACCTTGTTGCACGTTAATGCTTAAGGGCTGGTTGACTGTCAGAGTAGCTTATTCTTATTGTGTCGAATAATAACTTTTTAATTATTTTTATAAATTTTGGGTAACAGGGTGAAGTAATGTATAAAAACAAAAAAGTAAACAAGTAGCTAATTGACAATTGATAAGTCAAAGTAAAAAGTTTTTCGGAACAAATTTCAACTCGACGAAGTACAATTTTTTCAGATCGGAATAAACATGCATTTAGACAGGGACTAGCAGAGCAATAATTGATGACAGTGTACGAATGTCCTGATTAGGAGGTAGATAGGCAATGGAATAATTTCATGAGTATGATGTCACCAGTAACTACAGACCTGTAAGTGTATTAAACACAATACCAAAGTTGTTTGAACATATAGTAACGGATTATCTGATTTAGCGGTTTTATCATGGATGAACAGTTTGGATTTCAGTGTAGAAAATCAACAGAGTTAACTTGATGTCATATACTGATTTTCTGACAGAGACCTTGGAGGATGATACAGGTAACTCTATCTACACAGATTTCCCAAAGGCATTTGATAAAGTCAATCATCAGATACTCTTAACCAAACTCAAAATGATTTGAAAGCTATTTGCATGATCGATCTCAGATTGTTAGGGTTCATAACTTCAGTTCTACGGCGGTAAGTGTTACGTCAGGAGTACCCCAGGGCTCTCATTAGGCCTCTTACCTTATAGATTATCTTTATTAATGATATTTACACCTGTTTCATTTTTCATTTGCTAAATATCTTCTATTCGCCGATGACCTAAAATTGTGTTCTCGTATCAGCTCTTCCCGGGATTGTGAACTGTTGGATTTGGTTAACTTCATAAATTGGTGTAAGTTGAACGAAAACTTTACGCTTCAAAGAGTCACTTAATGCTCTTATCTCGATCTCGTTCTCTTAGCTTTGTGTCACATATTGTAAATATTAGGAACAGGGCACTTAGGATGTTGGGGTTCATAAAGAGATCTTCCAGGGATTTTACGGGTCTCCAATAGTTAAAGTCTCTGTACTGCTCATTGTTAAGATCCCATCTGGAATATGGAATTCAAGTTATGCAGTCCATGTGAATGGTTTGGAGAGCGTCCAGCACAAGTTTGTCAGATATTCAGCATTTAAAATTCCAGATGGAGATCCTATCCTGAACTTCTGTCTATGTTGGGGCTGGTTTCACTAGAAACGCGCCGTAGGATGATTTGAAACTATTAAACAATATCTTAAATTATGTTTGCCATTGTCCAAACCTATTTGAAAATACCAATTTTGGTCCCACCTAGAACCACACGTTCGAATTACACTTTTTATCAGCCATTCAATCGTACAAATTACGCTTCTAATTCTTTTTTATTGAGATCTACTAGGTTAGCTAACTCTTATTCTAATGAGCTGGACTTTTTTCATCATTTTCTAAATTTTATAGGAGCTTAAGATTTGTGACCAGATTTTCGGGTGATTTTATTTACTGTTTCAATTAGTACCTGATTTTAATTACTAAATGGGCAAATTACCTTAATTAGTTTAGTGATACTTTGTTTAATTGTTTATTGCTATTGTTTTAAAATAAGTTTATGAATTTTTATGTATACATATATGCATTCGACTATGATTGTATTTTATAAATGGGCTAAGCTCGTTAATAAATAAATAAAATAAACGTGTCAAGGTTAATTCGAATAAAAAATGTAAGTACTATGAGGTTTCGGAGATACAAGAGTGTAAACAATTACTAGATTTATTGGATATACTTTGTAGTTCGGACAGGGGCTACAAAGATAATTATAATATTCTAAAACGTAGGTATAATGAACTGTTAAAAAATCACGGGCTCAGTACTACCATAATCATATTGAAACAGCCGATAATAAATCAAATTGTGTATTTCATATAATAGGGTGTATTAACAGGGGCTCAGACAAGGGTATGGATTGCAAAATTGAAGGAGATCCATGTCAAATTGCAAGTTCAATAAACAGTTTTTTTTTTGTTAATGCAGCTAAAGATATCGTTGAGGATAGGGATAACCCAAATTTTTCCCCACAGAATCGAGAGAACCCTAATTCCATGTTTCTTAAACCAATAACAGAAGCGGAAATTATTTCAATAATTAAAAATGTAAAAAAATAAAATGAGTTCCGTAGGTATGACGGAATACCACCGGCCTTAATCAAATTTTGCAGTTTTGAACTGTGCCGACCTTTAACTTTTATAATAAACAATTCTTTGGAATATGGCATTTTTCCTGACCGGTTAAAGGTTGCTCTGGTAAAGTCACTTCATAAGAAGGGGGATCCCTCAAAATTTGAGAACTACAGACCAATCAGTGTACTCCCATATTTCTTTAAAATATTCGATCAAATCATGTGTATCAGACTAATCAACATGGTTATATGAAGGGACTCTCGGTGGAGATTCCAGTGTTTAAGTTTCTTGAATTCATACTTGATGCCCTGAAGAACAGAAAAGTGGTGTTGGGTACTTTCTTGGATTTGTTAAAGGCATATGATTGTTTGGATTATCGTGACCTGCAGGCTAAATTACAGAGGTATGGAGTGAGGGGAAGTGCTTTGTACTGGATTAGATCCCACCTATATGGCAGAACGCAGAGAGTGGAAATACTATAATACTATCAGAAACTCAAAGGCATCAGTCAAATGTATTGAATCTTGATCAGGGTGTATCTTATGGAAGTGTTATGGGCCCGTTGTTGTTTGTAATATATTTGAATGATCTACCCATTGTATTAAATTAGCGGAACTACATGATCAATTATGCTGATGATACAAACCTCTTAAGTATGGCAGATGATTTACCTGATCTGGTTATCATCACAAATCAGTTGTTGCAAAGGTCTGAAGATTGGTTTAAAAAAAATAATTTTGTTCTAAATGAGGAAAAAACTAATTATATCTTGTTTAAAACAAAACGTTTTAGTCTAGAAATTGAAAATATGATTTTAAACAAAAAAAAACATAAATTTAGCCCATAATACAAAGTGTCTGGGTGTTTTTGTGGACAAGCATTTGGACTGGGCAAAAGAAATTGAATAATTAAGTACAGGACTGAACTCGGTTCTGTACACACTAAGCATTATTAAGAAGTATCTGCACTTTCATACTTTGAAGTTAGTATACTGTACAAACTTTCAGTCTATTTTGCGTTTCGGCATCATCTTTTGGGGTCACTGAAGTGAAGTAAGTAGAGTATTTATCATTCAATAAAGATGTGTCCGAGTATTACTAAATTTAAGTTACAATGAGTCCTGTAGAGGACATTTCAGAAATTTAAAGATATTAACCGTATGTAGATGGTACACTATGAATGTTTAATGTTCTTTCATAAACATATTGAATATTTCAGCAGGTTTGCTTCAGTTTTTTAATAAACTGCCACAAGATTTAAAAAGGTTAACTAATAACATTAAAGACTTACATGCTGTATGTAAACTAATTATAGAAATTAAACTATATGATCTATCAGAATTTCTGAATCGAAACTTCTGGGAGAACTATTCCTGTATGCCACGGCATTCAATGTATACGGGCTTACATGTCTTTACCACCTTATAGTTTACGGAAAGCAAGCCTATTAACTTAAAAAATCATATTTAGAAAAAGTCGTTACTAATTAAATCTGCCAAACAGTCTTGGTAGAGACCTGAAGAGAGCAAGAGCAAAAAGAAAGGGATAATGTTCCCGACTCGTACAGTAGAAGCCATAATTTAAGTTTAGATATGTTTTTATCTTCTTTGTAAAATTTTATAAAAATAAAAGTTCCGAGCCATAAACTGAAATGTGGTTTTCACTGATTGATTAAAAAAATGTTCCGAACCATAAATTTAAATTAGGGTTTCACAGGTACGTAAAGTTTAGAATTGGAGATGTCATTGTTTAATTTTAATTTTTTATTTGTTGGATTCTTTCAAAAATATTTTTAATATGCAAAATTGTACGTATTGTGTATAGATAGTGTCATTGTTAGGATGTAGTACTGAGTCCTAAATGTTCTTTAAACTTTCTGACTCAATTTTATTCTTTATATAATATAACAAGCATTCTTTATACAGGGTCCTGCAATAGTGCGTCAGGCTTCCATAGCTGCTATACGAATTAAGTTAGGAATTTTATTCATATGCAGACTTACACTGTATTATAGGGTGTATTCCAGGAAAATATTTTTCCATATACAGGGTGTCCCAAAAAAGTGTGACAACAAAATTTTTTATTTTTTTAAATGGAACACCCAGTATTTTTATGCATATTTAGGTTCATATTACTGTCCTTTATAATATTCCAAAATTTTATTTAATTTGCTCTGGTAGTTTAAGAGTAATAAATTAAAAACTGAAAAAAAAAAGTTTTGCAGTCCTAGAAAAAAAATCAATAAAACAATCTAATAACGTTTTTTAAACCATATCATTAAGTGAGATTTATGACCAGGGGTCTAGAAATACTATAAATCTAGTAGTGTTTATTTATGTTATACAGGGTGTTCATAATAAGATTTCAAAAACGACACATTTTAAAATATTTTTTCTCGAGTTTTTTAAATGGAACACCCTGTATATTATTTGGCTATTTGATGTAGAATTCTAAAGCCATTTTTTTTTGTAATACAAGCATGTAAGTTATTTCCAGCCGTTTCCGAAATAATTGCAAATTTCATAAATTATGTTGTTTAAATGGATTATTTATTATTAAAATTAAGCATAGGCGACTAGGATAATCATTGTAAACTACAGTAAATGTTCAAAATGCCTTCCATTTTGATCTGTACACACATCAATACGTTCTTGAAAAGATCTGTTCACATTCCGTAACATCTCTGGTGAAATACTAGCAAAATGGTTCCCTATAGTAAGGGTTATGCCTAAAAACCACGGTAGGCTTTGAAATAAAATAAACAATCATTTATTTATTATAGTTTGACAAGTTCTTAAGTCAATTTTCAAAACTTGTTTTTGAGGGCGAATAAGTTATAAGATATTAAAATGAACTTTATTAAAGATGAGTTAGTTGATATGATCTTTGTACTTGGTGAGAGCGAAAAAAATTGTTTTTTAGCAAGTAGAATTTATGCATCACGTTATCCAGAAAGAAGACATCCGGAAGAAAAAAGTTTCAAAAGATTATTATTAAGATTTGTTGAAACGGGAAATGTTGTGTACACAAAAGAAGAAAGAACAAAGACTGCTACCAACGAGGAAAATGAATTTGCGGTGTTATTAACGGTAACAGAAGATCCACATGTAAGCCAAGATAAAATCAGCAAAGCCACAGGTATAAGTGAACGATCTGTACAACGGATTTTAAAAAAGCATCGATTCCATGACTATCACATTCAATTACATCAAGCGCTTAGTGATAGAGATTTTCAAAATCGATCACAATTTTGTGCCTGGGCAAAAATTAAAATACAAGAGGATCCTATGTTTTTTAACTATGTTTTATTTACCGACGAAGCAACCTTTCATAACACCGGTTGTGTAAATAGGCATAACTTTCATTATTACGCCACAGAAAATCCGCAATTTATGAGACAAGTTGATCGACAGCACCGGTGGTCATTAAATGTGTGGGGTGGAATCATTGGTGATATTTTGATAGGTCCGCATTTCTTTGAAGGTCATCTTAATGGGCCCATGTATTTAAACTTCCTACAAAATGATTTACCAGGTTTATTGGCAGACGTTCCTCAATATACTAGGAATAGGATGTGGTTTCAGCAGGATGGTGCTCCGGCACATTTTGCACTTGATGTAAGAATTCATTTAGATGATACTTTTCGCAACCAGTGGATTGGTAGAAACGGACCTACCGTCTGGCCAGCTAGATCGCCGGATCTAACAAAACTTGACTTTTTTTTATGGGGACACGTAAAGCAAATTGTTTATGAAGATGCTCCAACAACTGCAATTAATATGCAGCAAAGAATAAGCGACGCGTTTGCTAGTATTTCACCTGAGATGTTACGGAATGTGAACAGATCTTTTCAAGAACGTATTGATGTGTGTACAGATCAAAATGGAAGGCATTTTGAACATTTACTGTAGTTTACAATGATTATCCTAGTCGCCTATGCTTAATTTTAATAATAAATAATCCATTTAAACAACATAATTTATGAAATTTGCAATTATTTCGGAAACGGCTGGAAATAACTTACATGCGTGTATTACAAAAAAAAATGGCTTTAGAATTCTACATCAAATAGCCAAATAATATACAGGGTGTTCCATTTAAAAAACTCGAGAAAAAATATTTTAAAATGTGTCGTTTTTGAAATCTTATTATGAACACCCTGTATAACATAAATAAACACTACTAGATTTATAGTATTTCTAGACCCCTGGTCATAAATCTCACTTAATGATATGGTTTAAAAAACGTTATTAGATTGTTTTATTGATTTTTTTTCTAGGACTGCAAAACTTTTTTTTTTCAGTTTTTAATTTATTACTCTTAAACTACCAGAGCAAATTAAATAAAATTTTGGAATATTATAAAGGACAGTAATATGAACCTAAATATGCATAAAAATACTGGGTGTTCCATTTAAAAAAATAAAAAATTTTGTTGTCACACTTTTTTGGGACACCCTGTATATGGAAAAATATTTTCCTGGAATACACCCTATAATACAGTGTAAGTCTGCATATGAATAAAATTCCTAACTTAATTCGTATAGCAGCTATGGAAGCCTGACGCACTATTGCAGGACCCTGTATATATAACATTGTATATTTTTTTGAAATATAGAAGATTTATTGTTATTAGACGTAGACAAAAAATGGAAGGAAGTAGACAAGGAATGGAAGAAAAAATGTTCGTAATTTAATACTCTACATTATTATGGAGGAATGGCGCAATTTTAGAAAAACTTTTCCAATACATATTTTTTCCCAAAGACTCAAATTTAGATGTAGGTGCGGATTGAGATCTACCACCCTGCCAAATTGTATCTCTCTGGGGCTTTTTGTGAGACAACCCTCTTTTTTGTACCTAGTGCGTGGTCTAATCGAACATTTAGCTTACCGATATCCAAAATACCATCGAATATGAGAACGATTACAAAAAATCTATTTTAAAACTCAATAAAAAGAACTGAGCTTGATATAAAATACTTACAATCCATTCTCTCCCTGTAGGTATCATCTGTTTTCTGAATGTCTTTCCGCATTGCATGTCTTTCTGAATTTATTAATCAATAATTATTCAACATCAATTTTCGACCACCGTATATGGAGTAGACGGGACGCGTGCTTCACTTGATGTAGGTCAAGCTCGCCTCAGCTGAAAAGGTGTTCACAGCATAATTACTAACGAAATGATAATAATCCAGATTATTATCGATGCAAGCCGGAAGTGATCCGAGTAGTTGTATGCAGTTTGCGTTTAAAATCTTTAATAACTAACTGCTCAGGCCTGGTCATTGAATAATGTCATTTTTAACATTTTGTATTAACTCACGCAACACCGGAAAATCGGCGAAAAAAATCTACACTACAAAAGATCTCTCGATAATAAAATTTCAAGGTATATTTCCAGCTTTTAAACATAAAACGCTGTTGTTACGTTCTAACTATAGACAAATTACCTTTAGGTCCAATTTTATAAAGTCTGCTTAAACCTAAGTTTAAACAGAAGAATAATTCTAAAATCGTAGAAATGTTCGATTTATAATGTGGGATTGATAGCAAAGTTCAACTTAAGAGTAATCGACTTGGTCATAACTTGCTATGTTATGTTACATTATATTTATGGTTGTTAGACTATTGGGAAAGTAGTAGAAATGAACAATTTAATATTAAACCTTTAATTCAACTGACAATGACATTACAATTATAACGTTTCTACACCCTAACACCTATTGACATAAATAATAAGATAAGTCATACCTTTAGCACCTGCTTTAGGTAGCACAAAAGTGACTATCTACAATATTAAGGTATAACCGTATGTTAAATAAGTGTAGAATTTTTCGTAGATTTCATAAATGCTATATACAATGATTGATTTTTAAAAAAAAACTAGATTATGTATGCTCCAAGAAATTTTTTAGTTTTTAAAATAAAGGGAAAAATGTTCTTTATTCTACCGTTGACTCACCCTGTACAATATCCAAATAGTACATCTTTTAAAAAATTATAATACAACCACTTCTTAATCGCAAATAATAAAGTTTAAGAAACGATATAATTATAATACCATATTATAAGAAATTAATTGATAATAACTATAGATATATTTTATATTTCTAACAATAAAATCTAGTAAGAGCAAATAAAAAATTATTTCTTGTTAGAAAATATCCTTATAATTAATAAGAAGTATCACAAATTTTAATAGAAATTATTATGAAGATGGTATTCTAAGTAATATTACTATGGGTGAGTAAAAAATACAGATTATTATAAATTATTTTAATAAAAATATTACCTGTCACTTAATGAAATAATAATGTATGTACATATATATAAATAAAAATATAAATAATAAACCAAATTTTCAGCATCACTCTTTGTTTTTTTTCTTATTTTTTAAGTTACTTTTACTGAGATAATGGTTTTTACAATTTTTTTCCTTCCTATATATTAGCATATTTAGTATTTGTTGATTTTAATACTAACTTAAAATGAAACTCTTTCGTTTTTTCTTTCTTTTTGTTTATTAATAATTATTTTTTTTAGCACTTCTTGCCAGTAATGGCATGTGACAAAACAATTTGGGCACGGCAATTAAGGAATATACCGTATTGGCAAATTCGAATCTAGGGTGCGAATTCTCTAATGCAACCAAGAGAGAAGACACATATGGGCAAAACCTTCAGTTAAAAAGAGACACCTAACCACTCTCCTGCATTTCTGACAGGGGGGATATTAGGTGTGTGGTGTGGCCGAGTCGACGTATCGATTGCTCCTGTTGCTGCTTCGACCGTGTATTCTAAAGAATGGAAAGTGGGAGGTAGGGGATAGCGTGTTCTCTGTTTAACGTCTTAAACGCTACTAATGATCTTTGTCTGATGCGTTTATATAGGCACCCTAGATTCGAGATTGCCAATACGGTATGTGATAAATACATATCTATTATACGCTTACTACGACAAAATTGATTATATCTTGGGCCGTAGATTACGAATCTAAACCCCGATTCTTTCGAAAACGCTAAGATTTTAAAATATTCCTTCCTAAAACGCCATTTCGTAGAGGTTACGTTTCGAATGCATAATGACAGCAATTGGGTTCTTCTTGATCACTATTTATTTTATTGTAAATAGTGATATTTACCCTCTTTTGTTAAAAAAAGCCAAAAAAAACTAATTTTCTGTGTTTTGTAATTAAAATTTTTACTTAAAATAATCAATATTCTAGCATTAAAAGAGGATGCTTGTCATCTGAACTGTCACCGCCCAGGGCGTCTATAGGAGGGGGGATAAGGAATTTCTCCCTCCATCCTAGCCAACCAGTTCAAACGGACAAAAATGATAATTTATTAGATCCTGAAGGTAGTTTAAATGTATCTTGTATAAGAGCCAAGATAAAAGCTCTACCAGAAAAATATTTTATAAATTAATATATATTACAAAACACGAGTATTTGGCAATCGATCAAAGCTATAACAATAACAAAATTTTCTATTTTTAAGAGTAACGATTTACATAAAATAACGAATCCTAATATCCAAAGTAACGAATCGGTCCAAGATCTTAAAAGAAACGAAAATGTACAACACTGATACCTATTTTATTTATTAATCTACGACAGTGCCATTATGACGTATTTAGCATTATCATTTGGATGTCATTATGATCTTCATAATAGCACTCAGTGCCATTATGAATTCATAATAACATTCAAATGTGTAGGTCTGTTCGTACACCTGCCTTGACTTTTCGGGAAGTAGAGAATCTATCTTTCTTTTGGATTCAGAATCTCCCATATTTAAATTATTTTTGGCCAACACTTTGCATAAAATAGAAAATTAGACGGCAATAATGACGTTGTCAAAATCGAAATTGAAACAATCAAAAATGCGGTTACCATGATATCGAGTAATATGGACACCTGAAAATTTTAAAAAATTACGAAAACGTTATCTGATATCAATGAAATTTAGACGAATAAAATCTATTTGCACTGTCGTAGATTAAATTTTGTATGATACACGTTCGATATGAACTTTGTTAATAAAACGTGTGCAATTAAACCACTCGGTTAACGCCTCGTAGTTTAACGTTACACACGTTTCATTATAGTGTTCATATCGAACTAGTATCATTAATAACTATAAAAATCCCTTTGGAACAATAATTGTTAAATTATTTTTAAGCCGGTAAAGTAAGTAGAAAATGTTACAGACAGGACGAGCTCTTCTTGGAACAATTTTGATTGTACCTCTTATTTTGTTCAGCGATCACTTAAGCACTTTAATGTATGAGTATTTTTATGGGATTTAAACATTTTAAACACTTTTTCAAAGGCAATCGCAATTTTGATTTCTCCGTAATTTGACCACCAAAAGTCCACCAAAATACCTAAGTATCACGTCCGCTGACGGTCCGTCGAGTATTGGTACGAAAAGGTATGAATTTCTGTAGCTATAGTACGTTTCCCATGAGCACTTTACGAGAGATATAGGCAGTCAACAAGAGACAGATTAATAAATAAATGATCGCGTATTTATATAAGACCAGAAGTCCAATTTGGTAAAAAGAAATATATTTATTGTGACAGCCGCTATAGGGGAAGACACTACACAGAACATGATAATTTTGACATTTCGTAGTCGACCACTTAATATCGATAACTACTAGTTATAGCTCTATATTTGCTAAAAAAAAGTTGATGAACTTGTTTCTATTGCGTTGAGGACTAAATTGCAAGACCTGATGATCTGATCTGTAACTGATTTAATAGTTTAGGTTGGTTTGACTATTACTTAGTAACATAGTCCGATTTGCAGGTACCTAGATGTAGTTGCCATTATAATGCACATATTTAGCTTAATATGTAATACGTTTTCCTTACCAACTGACTTATTGAAGTAAGAACGACTATTTGTTCTTGGTAAAGTTTTCCCGATTTATGATATGTTGGAATGTTGAATGAGGGTAAAGTTTTTATTTTATGTAAAAGGTTGATAAATAACAGATTTAAGATTTAGTGTTGGTACTTTCGACACATGGATAACCGAGTTGTTATCGTTGTTAAACTGTTTTCGATAGTTATAAATGATATGGAAGTTGTTGTTGATATATGACATTTATCTTATTCAAACAATCAGGTATTAAATGTGGTAATCAGGACCAAAAGTACAAGTTCTGTTTGGAAGTGCATCAAGACAACTATTTAAAAATTTCTATTAAGCACAGTCATATAATTAACATAAGTCTAAAAACGATTAAAATGTATAAACTAGAAAATACTATAATAAATAAAACAGAAACCATTTCAGAATAGTGGTTGCCATTTACATCTGCATTGGAATGGAGTACAACTAGTATATCGGGTTGTATAAAGATTTTTTAACCATAATTAACTCACCAGCAAGCTTGACTGTGACATACATGACATTTACAGAAAAAATTATCTCACAATCATAATGAATTGGTTACCGTAATTTTTAATTTACTAATCAGGTACCTTTGATTATGAGTAAATAATGCTTGTGAATTACATTTATGTCACAGTCAAACTTGCTAGTTATATAACTGTGGTAATAGTTATTTACGATATAAGTGTTGAAAAGATTCATATTACAACACGAGATGTTAAAGTTGTTAAACGAGGCGTCAGCCGAGTTTAATAAAACATCGAGTGTAGTAATATGAATTTACAACAAGAATATTGTACAAATTTTTATCTACTTTCATCTATGAATAAAAATATTTGGCGAAAGGCATTTTTAAAAATAAAAATGCACCTGTAAAAATGCACCTACTATTAAGTTTACTAATCAAGTCTTTTATATTACCTTTCGCATAGTTACTGTTTCGCATGGTTACTGTCGAAACTTTGTCAAACAAATTGAAAAATATAAAAAGCGTTTTTCAAAATGAGCGATTCTGATGGAAGTTTACCCTCTGATATAGAAGCAGCGGCAAACGAAACGATCTCAAGTTCAGTTCCGACAAAATCCAAGGCGTGGTATGAGTTGGAGTATCAGAAGTTTGAAGATTGGTGTAAAGCTAACAAAATAAAGGAGGTGTCTGAGAAAATCCTTTTGGGTTATTTTTTCGTAAAGCAACGCTCCCAGAAACCATCTACACTATGGACTTACTACTCAATGTTGAGAACTATGATTTCAGACAAGAAAAATCAAGATATAAGCAGATTTTCTCAACTAATCGCATTTTTGAAAAGAAGTTCAGAGGGTTACAAGGCCAAAAAGTCCAAAGTTTTCACAAAGGAAGACGTATGTGAGTTTCTTAGTAATGCAGATGATAAAACATATTTACTTATGAAGGTTGTTATGATAATCGGCATTTTTGGGGCTTGTCGACGCGAAGAACTAGCTAAGTTAATGTTGGATCATATTGAACACAATGATTTGTATATAATTAATTTTATAATTGTTAATAATAAATCATTCTTCTAAAAACTGTGGTTTTATTGAACAGCAAAATTTTAATAAAACCGGGTTTTTTTCCATTACAGCACTAGTGCTGTAATAGATGCCCTTACAAAACGATTTACAGAACTGTAAAATTCATATTACTAAATGAAAGTAGATAAAAATCTTTATGCAACCCAATATTATGGAATTATTGCCTATAAGTTGTATTACTGTTCAGAGTCCTAACATCACAAACCATAGTTTTTAAAATTAAAAAAGCCATCCAACTCGGCCTCTCAAAATAGAACATTTCCTGATTTCAACTAATTATATAACGCCTATATGATAAGCATCTCATTTCACCTTAATATTGGTTCCAATAGAAATATGAATGAAATCTTCTACTGCTGGACAATTTTCTAGTTTTCTTTATAATTTTATAGAAATCTTAACCCTTTCAGTTCCTGAATCGTGTTTATTTTATTTGACCTGAGACATATCTGTTATTTGTTCTAGCAATTTTGATGATCATAAAGTGTTTGTATATAGCTTTTCCTCTTGTCTTGATATTTTATATCTTATAACTATGAATTCTTTCAAATGCAATGTGAATTTTGTTATTGTCGTTCCATTGTTTGATAAACAACACAGCCTGTTTTGTGGATGTACAAAAAAAGAACAAAACCTAAGTTGTTTGTCAGCGTTTTCCAGTTAATATGACACGACATGCGACAGATCGCGATATAATTTCCAAAAAACATGGTAACAATGAAATTTTTATTTAAGTCTCCCCAATCATTTTACTTTCAAGAAATTGGACTATTCTATTCAATCATCACTTGGGGGCCCGTTTTTTCTATCGGAATTCACTATCGTACTATTATGCACACATAAATACTTGCCATTAATACCATATGAAACCAGAGAAATAAAAAATTGAGATAATCAGTAGTAATACCATGTTAGACCAATCAAATCATAAGGAAAAGTGAAAATGGATGCCGTTATTGTTAGTTCCCATATTGAATCTAACAGATACGATTTATTTTCTTTAATAATACAAGAGGCACGAAATCATCTTGTTAACGATTCTTTCTGAATAGAGCAGCGCCTAGTCGGTACCATGAAACTTATCAAAGCTATACCGATACCGGATCTCGGTGGCATGACGTACCTAATCAGGAATATATCATTTAATTGGCACGTGCAGTCCTGCGACCGCTTCTATATGGAAAGCAGCACCCATTGCGACAATCTCAGAGTTGACTAATTAGCCCCATTAGCAGCTAAGGACATCATTTCATGGAACCATGGTTGTGCGGCGACCCGCCGACCAATCACAGTTCCTCCATTTTATATTCTTTGCGATTACATTGCTTTTCTTAAAATGTAGTTATTACTTCTACGGTAATACAAGTGGCCGTAAGTTTAATTGTTCGTCTTGCCGTTCGTGTTATCTAATAACGATGGTGAAGTTTAACAAGATGTAGGAAAGGTTTTTTCGTTTATCGGTCGGTGATTTTTCTGTGAAAGGAATACGAGTTGTATCAGTAATTATACCGTATGGTTTTTGTTTATTATTATTATACTTATTTGTTGTCCTTGACCACATTTTAAGGTCGTTTTTTATGGTGTTTCTTTCTAGTAAATGGCAATGGCCCAAAATGTTTTGTTTAAAGCAGTTGCTCACAAAGGGGATCGTACCTTGATACTTTATTGTCAGAATTTCATAGCAAAAAACATAGGTATAGCTAAACTTTGATGAATATCTACGGATAGATGGAGTTACACCAATGAACTCAGGTTTGATTCACATGTCTTACAACTTAGGAAGAAAGTTGCTTCAGGCTGTTTGCCATAACAGTTATTGCCGACAAGCTAGATGGATCCATAGTTCGGAATGCATATTTTGCGTTGATAGAGTCCCGTTTGCCCTATGGTATTTCATTTTGGGGTAGTTGCTCTTAGTATTTCTTTAATTATATGTTTATTTTACAGAAGTGAGCTCTGCGGCACATATTCAGGATTGTTTTTAGAAACTCGTGTAGATCCTTTTTTAATAGAATTTCAACTTTGATGTGTTTATTTTTGTTAGGGTCATACTATTTGGTATTTATAAAGCATAGGGAAGAATTGGGAGCGGCCTCGGCATACAATACACGTCAAGCGTTTAATCTTAATTAACCTATACCTACATCTGCTCAAGTATATAAGAGTATTTTTTATTAGAGTAAAAGAATCTTTAACCACATCTCAAAAGGATTTAAAAAATCCAGTGTGAAAGAAAATTCTAAGGGAACCTTAAGAATATTTTTATAACTAAAGCCTACTCAACACAGGGTTTATTAATTTTTTTTTGTGTTTTAGAATATATAAGAGTAGGTCTGTCTCATTTATTGTTAAACTTTTTGTGTTTTAGAATATAAGAGTAGGTCTGTCTCATTTATTGTTAAACTTTTTGTGCTTTGTCAACGAGACACTGTCTTAAATAATAAAGCTTTTTTGATTTCATTTGAAAGGAATTGCGGCTATAAACTTTATTAGAATAAAAAGATATCTGCGCAACAACTTGAATCTTGAAAAAAATGAAAAAAAATTGATAATTCTAGTTCCACTGTTCTTTTTTAACATCTTGCTGCCGACCTTTTGTCACAAGCGAGGTCAAAAGCTTATTATTATAAAGTAATAATAAAGATGGATAAAATAAATAGTCGTATTTGAAAACACACCTCTCAAATCTTTTTGTTGTAAATTACTTCAGGTATTGAAGAGAGATAATCACTGACAGTACATACATAAAATTTTCCATATTGGTCGTGTCGTTTCATTGTTTGACGGACAATACGGACTTGTATTGTTTATTTGCTGGTGTACCTGGTTGTCCAAAAAAAGAACAAAACCTGCCTTGTTTGTCAGCGTTTTCCAGTTAATACGGTCAGTCAAAATACTTTAGCGTAATTTTATAGAACAAAAATCAATGGTCGGAAAGTTCCGTACAAATATTTGAAGACCAGCAACATTTAAGGTATTCACATTTAAACTGAAATGCATCGAGAATGTTTGACATTGTGGACTTTTTGCATCAAGAACCTTTTGAAGTCTCTTGGCCGTTTTTAATTGTAAACAGATATCTGGAACCGATAGAGACCGTATGTGTATATACGTGACGTACTTTAATTGTTTTACAGGTATAATAACTTTATTAAGATAGTAAACAAGATTATTATTGTCTTATTATTATGCAAATGAATGAACTTTAAAGACAGGTGCTAATCAGTATCGTAACCGAAAATGTCTAAGTGGGGGAAAACGAACAATAAATATCAGCATGGCTTTTGTCATTAGTTTAAATGTAGGGGAGAGTCGGGTATTGGTGCCAAAAGCCAAAACGGTAATATTTCCGAAATGACAAAAGATTGGATTTCTAGGTTCTCTATCAAAATTCTTTAACGATTTGGCTTTAATATTCTGTAATTAATTTTAAATAAAAATGCACATCGTGACTTTAAAATTCGAAATTTCAAAAAATGACACTGCGCACAATTACCCGACGTATGCGGCTAATGGTGCGCATGGATAGGATAATCGTGCGCATTGAAAAGGGAAACGAATAAAATAATTTATTGAAGCTAAGATTATACTTATTTATTCTAATAGCCTGAATCATGATTTCTGGATTCCATTGCACCTTTGTTATTTTACGTTGGTATTTCGGCATCTACAAAAATGCAAAATATTATAATCTCAGATATTTAATGATGACTTTTTGGGACCTCGGATTTGGATTTAGCGACCCCAAAAACATATAGTAAACGTGGCCTAACCTCTTTTTGGGGTGGCTGTGTTATTTACAACGCATTCTTAATAATGCTGGGGGCTAATCGTGCGCACTGCGCCCGATTAACCGAAATTGGCAGATTCGGATTTAAATTCTTTAAAACAATATAAAACATTTTTTTGCCTAAATTACATATCAGTGTCAAGATGACTCATTAAGCAATGTATGGAAATACTTACGGCTTATTTTATTTGAAGTATCTACTAGTACACGACATACATAAACAACAAAACGACCATTTTGGATAAGTAAAGTAAAGCGATCCACCTGACTCATATGTCATAGTACACAGGCTTGGCAAGGGATGGCGCCTGAATACCGATTTCGAATTATATACCGCCGGTTATGGAAATAAAGACATGTGCACGATTAGCCGCCGCGCACGATTAGCCGATTCCCCCCTAATTAGTAACAAAATTAAAATTAAAAGATATATCTACTATAGTCTATTTCAGAAAAGTGTAGAGTAATAAAATGGGAAATTCCGTCCAGTTCAGCTCAATTTCGGTGTCGGCCATAGGCGCGCGCAAAGAAAATATTTTATCTTGACGAGACGTGAATTAATGAAGGTTATATAATACCAAAATTCTGGCAAGACAAAAATAAACCCAGCGCTCGCTAAGCTTTCATGGAAGGCATGTCAACGGGTATTAAGGTGCCGTCAGGTAAAGGGAAGAGACTAATAATCCAGTCCAGTTGGAAGCGAAGAGGGATTTTTAAAAGAAGATTTGCTAACCTCTCAGTCATTCAATACGGGAGATTACCACGAGAACATGAATTCAAATGTTTTTAAGGAGTATTTTGGTGAAATGATAAAATATATCCATATATCATTATCCTGACAATATTACACCTGTTTTATTTATCCAAAGCTAATAGCTTTGGATATAATAAATTATTAGAACTACTTCTTTAAAGAATATTGAAGTAAATAGTTTAATAAAATAAAGACATCAGTAATCGTAGGTATTTTCTTTAAATTAGGAATGTCAATAAAATAAATCAAATGCGACTTACCGAGATTGGGATGTGTCGACAACCTAAGTATAAAACAAGCGCGCCCGGATAAAGAAGCAAAATTTAAATTACTTAAACTAAAATGGACTTTAATATTAACTGTTATAGAAGGACCCATCGAAAATTTATTTAATGCCGACACGAAATAGCTTAGCCGGCATCTACTAGACCCGACAATTAAAAAAAGGAGGGGTGATTTTACACCAAAATCTGTTTTACCAATCGAAAACCCAGAAAAAACGTCAAAATGTATTTTTTCGGCGCTCGTGTAAAAATGTATCTATCATCCATAGATTTAATGTTTTTTGCAGGTTGACACGCGCATATACATGACTCACACAAAAAGCAGAGTTAGCAAATGTAAATATTTCGACGAAAATGTTTTTGCTTTCCCATCTATATTGAAGGAAACCCTTGTCATTTCACTGTTTAAGAAGGGTGATCCGGGACAGTGCGAGAACTACCGCCCAATTTCCCAATTCTGTCCAAGGTGATAGAGAAATGCATGGCAAAACAAATAATAAAATTTTTTGAGAATAACAACCTTTTAAACGCATGTCAATTTGGATTCAGAAGGGGTAAGAGTACTGTGCAAGGTGCGTTGAACTTAATTTCAGATATATTGGAAACATTTCATAAATTCCAATACAGCACAGTATTATTTTGTGATTTGAGCAAGGCGTTTGACTGTGTCAATAATCAGATCCTTCTAAGAAAACTAGAAGCATATAAATTTTCATCAAACAGCCTTAACCTTATGGAGTCCTATTTAAGGGGCAGGTTTCAGTCTGTTCACCACTCTGGGGTGGCATCGGCAAGAAGTGAAATTACTATAGGAGTACCACAAGGTTCTATCTTGGGTCCATTATTATTTTTGATATATATCAATGACCTTCCAACGGTATATCCGATGTCTAAATTCACGCTTTTTGCTGATGACGATGACACAACAGCCTGTGTCAGTGCGGAAACTTTATAGGAATCGATGGAAGGATCTGTGATTGCGCAGGAAAGGACCTTGCGATGGTTTTGCAATAACGAGTTGTTACTTAATGAGGATAAAACGATAGGAATGGTATTTTCTATGAGGAACTTGGATGGAGTGAATCCAGACACTCAAAGCACAAGATTTCTAGGAGTACATATAGACCAACGCCAATGGCCATGTTTGCTCGATTGGGTCGAAACTGGCCAAGAGCGTGGCCTAGCTAGCAATGTTTCCCTAGGCGTGTTAAAAACAGCTTATTTCGGCATATTTCACTCGCATATTTCGTATGCCACCCTTGTCTGGGGTCATTCCTCCGGCGCGGATCGTATTTTCGGTCTACAGAGGAAGGCCATTCGAATTTTGGCGGGTTTGGGCTTCAGGGAGGATTGTAGGAGTGCCTTTATAGATCTAGGTATACTCACCCTTCCAGCCATTTTCATTATGCAATGTCTGTTATATATAAAATCTAACCGGCATTTATACAGAACTCACGAGGATATTCACCGGTACGAGACGCGAGATAAAGGCAACATTGTGCCAGAATTGTGCCAGAATTCTGGCGCCTGAAGAGGTGTCAAGGTGGGCCTGGATACTGGGCAGTAAAAATTTTTAAAAAATTGCCTGAGGACTTAAAAAATCTCCAACTTGATAGCTTTAGGCGAAGGAATTATGATATCCTTGCTAAGAACGCCTTTTTTAATATCGACTAATTTTTAAATTTTGATTTTAATGTGTAAGCAATTAATGTGTATATTCCAGTTTTATTAAAGATTTTGTAAGTACTTGTATATCTTAGGAAATTCTAAATTGCAACATGTATTGTCTTATTTTATACTTTTAAATAATTGTGACGTGTGTAAGTTGTATGTAACTAATAACATGAATAAATTATGATTATGATTATGCTTGTTTGTTTTTATGCGGTTTCATAAATAAAAATTAATTTTCGATGGTCCCGTCTATACAGCTTTATAACATAATAATTAAAAAATTTTTTTATTGAGATAGTTTGAAGATTGGGGATTTAATTGATTTTTTTACTTAATGGTATTCTTGCTACGGCACTGCTAACTGAAATATACAAAGTTGCAATAAGAACATAAACATTAAACAATAACAGCCAAAAATCCATATATATTTTTCATTATTTTATTTTAAAAGTTAAAAATACATAAAACGCCAGCGGGAGTTTACGCCGTAACATAAAAGTTGGAATTGAAATTATTTTTTCCAATTTAAAAAATTAATATGATTCCTTATTAATTAATTGGTCAATGGAGCACAAATTTTATATTTACTTTTATCACCCCATCTTGTCGTGTTTAGCATAATGTTTTTCCTTGATGGTTAATTAAGCAATATCGGCATATGATCACTCGGGGTAAATTGAGCACTTAGGTAATCTTAAATAAGCAAAAAATATAAATAGAAGATTGGTTAGTTGGTTGGTTTAAGGCAGGGGTCGGGCGTTCGGCCCAAGCTTCTTGCACTGCAGCCTAGTGGCTTCTTGTGCGCCCGGTTTGCTAGAAAAGATTTGTCCCTTTTATAAGGTCCAGTGAATTTCTACCAAGTTTGTCATGCGGGAGGTTGTCACTACATTGGATTTCTCCAAAGATTTTAAATGTTCTTCGGGTCAGTGTTTCGCAGTTATATATGATATGTAAGGCGGTTTCGTCCTCTTCGCTGCAAAGTCTGCATTCAATGGGTCCATTGTAAATTCCTATTCGATCTAGGTGTTTTCTTAAGTGGCAGTGGCCTGTTAGTAGATCTCTATACTAAAGTTATAGAGATCGTTAAGATTAATGTTTTAAAATTATATTCGAGCATACAAGATTTCCAAAAAAACGTGCCCAACCTAACCTGTTTTTTTTTTAATATTATTATTGCAATCAATACTTATTTTATATTGCACGCTATATGTTTAAATTCAATTTTTTTTGAGATATAAACATTTAAAATATTATGTTAATTTAGACATGTAGTGTGGCATATAAAACAAGTGTTGAATTCTTAGTACAATTCAAAAATGCAATAATAATATGTTTGAAGAACAGGTTATATTCGCCACGTTATTGTGCTCCAATATAATTTTAAAATATACTTCATCTCTATAACTTTTGTATTTAAGGTTTTTATTTAGTTTTTAAAATAAAGAAAAAATGTACGTTACTCTACAGTTAATATCCAAATAGTACATCTTACAATAAATTATAATATAAACATTTAATAACAGATAATACACTTTACGAAACGATATAATACCATATAAGAAATAATAGCTATTAGAATAGTTTATATTTTTTGCAATAAAATCTAGTAAAAGCAAAGAGGAAAATAATATTTCTTATTAGAAAATATAATATTTAATAAAAATTTTGAAATATCAATAGAAACGGTATTATCCTAAAATATATACAACAAGAAAAAAAATGTTATTATAGTTCTTATACGTTATACAAAAAAGTTCACGATAAAAATACCAAGACAAGAATAAAATTGCTGGGAGCTAAAACGATCTTAGAAGCTTTAAAGTAAGGGCGAAATATCGAGAATAGTAGATTCTGTAACGAGGTTGGAATGAAAATTTGATCCGAGTGGAAGATTCCGAACGCGAGCGTAGCGAGCGAGAGGAACCACGAGTATCGAATTTTCATTCTAACCGAGTAGCAGACTATATTTTCTCCACGACCAAAAATACTATTCGCAATATTTGTAATTTCAGGTGGAGTATTATCCAGTTCCATATCTGATTCATCCGATTTTTCACTCATATTTTGACTTGCACTAAAATTTGTCTGCTGACATTGACAGTTTCGAAATTCATGGCAACCTATGTCGTTTAGATCAATTACAGAATATTCATTCCGTATCTTGTTATGGAATGAAAATACACGCAAAACGCATAAGAAGCAAGTGTTTCAGAATAAATATTCCAACTCAAGAGCGAGAATTTTTCCATTCTATTATCAAAAATGATTTGGGAAATATTGCATTCAGTAATGGTCGTGGAAAAAAAATATTCTATAAACACATAATTTCATGTTTTTGACATATTTTTTGACTTCTACATTCCATCCGGGTGAAAAGTAGAATTATTTTTGTAATTTTATTAAAAATCGATATCGCAAAATAATATACGAATACACCAACATACGCACTGTAATACGGCCATACTCATCACACAAATAATAAGTTGTTTTTTTTTAATGAAAGTTAATGCTTCCCGAATTTCTGATGGAGTAGCAGCAAACTCCAATTCCTCATCTACTTTTCTTCGATGTTTTGTGACATTTTTGACACCAAATACGTTTTAAAAAAATTATATATAGTATAGTGACATCGAAACTATATTCTTAAAATTACATTTGCCGTCTTGATGTGATATCTACGTTAATTTATCACCTGCAGTTATTTGAAATTTTTTAGCCGTACTTACTAAAGGGTTCTAAATTTAAAACCGTCCTAAACTGACAGTTCTGGATTTTTAATGACAATTATCAAAATAATTCAACTAAGTTTTGTATTGTAAATATTTGTTGGTTTTGATGATCTAAATTTTAAGCCCTTTCATGCTGAGTGCACCGAATGTTTTAATTCAGGATTAAAATTAAGTCTCGCATTAATCAACAAGTTGTACTGCATCGAGATTTAATCTACGTATTTAAGCGTTAATCCAGGATTTAATTTAACTCGTCAAAAACTAGGAATTAAAACGATAAATAGAAAATCTTTCGTACATAACCGAAAAGTTTTTTATGTGAAGCCTTATAAAAACAATTCAAGAAGCTTATAAATATGATACAAATTGAAGATGAAGATAATTTGAAGATGATCTCGAAATTTTAGAATTAGTAGAATATGGTTTTCCCCGAAAAGTCTATAAGGGAGCTTCACTTGAAATACTTGGTAAATCAATAGTTTTAGAGGATGATGATAACATTTCAGCAGTCTTTCGTTTCTTCTTTATTGAGGATTCTACATATCCCTCCGCAACTGCACTCGATTTCCATCCGCCGAATATTTTTAGCTGCAAAACATCAGCTTCATTATCAACCAATAAAGTAGCGGCTGTTCGTCGAAAAGCATGACCCGTGCAAGACCCTACTTTTGGAAGTTTCAAGAAAGTAGCTATCTTTTGGGGAAAACTCGCGATTGAATGATTTACAATGGCCTGATTATGCAATTTTCCATTTCTCCATTGGATGAAAAACCTGTCATTTTGAATGTTGTTTCGCAAAGTCACATATTATTTTTGAGAGACGTCAATCCAATTTGCGTCACTTATGATGGAGGATCTATTTATATATTTATATATATAAATTATCTGCGGGGATACATTTATAATGCATACTAACCCACTGCACTCAACTACTCCCAATGACTTTAAACGAAATTCGAATGTCAAGACAGGTGTACTTAAATTAACCATACCGCTAACTGTAAAAATCTGCGAATTTTGAATTAAAACATAAATCAATCTTCAAAGCCATTATTTTCCAGATTGAGTTTGTTATAAGTAACGAATAAACCTTTTTAAGGCTTTAATAAACATTTTGACTCACAAGTGCATGCCACAAATAATAATCTTGGCACCAGTAATTATTTTCCCATTTAAAGCTTGTGTGTGTTTTTATTTTTTTAAATTTGGTGAAAATTCTTTTATGGTATGAAGTTTAGTGGCGTTTTTACAGATGAAGTAAGGAAAACAACACCGTGTGTATTTTAAGTAATATTTAGTATTGATTTAAGTAGCTATTTTACCATTCTTTTCTAATTTAAAATAAATCAATCTTTATCATACATATTTTTAAACAGGGTCATACTACCAAGAGCTTCGCGCAAGTATAGGTTGACAAGACAAGAAATATTGTCTAAAGGCCAAATTTTATAAAGTCCTTTTAAACCTAAGTTTAAACCGATGAATGAGTTTACTGCAGAGTTTAATTTAAGAGTAGTAACCTGGTCATAGCGTTACATTATAGTAAGTTCTGTGCAGGTAAATCACTTTTAACTCGTACTTTGATGCCATTCCCACATTATAAAATGACCATTTTTGACATTTCTTCGATTTAAGCTGGACCTCGGTTTAAATAACCTCACAAGACTGCCTTGTAAGGCTGCTCGACTAATCAGGTAAAGTTTGTCCTAAAATATTTCATATTACTCTTAAATTAGTCTGGATTCAGAAAAATTATTATTTTGTCAAGACAGACATTATCTTTGACATAAGCTTCACTTAACTTTGACAGTACCTTTAGTTAACTCATGAGTTTCTTACTAATTCGACGTTTTTATCGCCATCTTCTTTTTGACGTTGCAAAACGTATATTTTTGTCTCACTCATCGTTAACTAAAAGAGGTTACTCGTCTTACTGCCTGTTGATAGTATAAGTAAGTGGGTACATTCATATGGAGGTGGTATTACCTAATATAATTGTAGAATAAAAAAAAATTGAAAACGACTCTTTGCACACAGCAAGACCCTTTTATGGACTAAGCCACAAGTCGAGCGATTGTGCAGAAAGTGCATTTTTTGACAGATGACTCAAGTTTATCGAACTTCCATTTTAACCGAAACTGACATGAAGTTTCGATTTATAAATGATACACCTGATGTATTTTTCCTTTTTTTTACTCCATATGACAATCTAAACACAACCTTACTTTGTCCGAAAAATATATTTTATTTTTTTATCTAGAGAGCTGTAAAAACGGTATTTTGTTTAAAACTTAATAGTGTTCTGTATTAAATTAATTCTAATAAAATGGCCTTTCTTTCTAACCCGAAGAGCCACAATATTGCCATTTGAAAAAAAAATAGAAAGGACCCGTCGGAAATGGCTTTCGGCTCATTTTTCTGAATATTTAGTATTTCGTAGATCTGGACGTCCTGATTAAAAGTGTCCATGGCCGTAATTCAAATCTTATGACTAGTTTTGAGTTATGGCTTTTTAATCTTGGCAACTTATCACTTTGAGATTTTCTGCATTGTCTGGAGTTTTGACTTGTTTCTTAATAAACTATTAACTTTTTAATGTTGCAAAATTAGGCCTTAAGTTTACTTCACTTATATGTAAATAAAATATATACAGGATGTTGAATAATTTATACGCGGATTAAATAATTAATAATATATGTATTTAAAAATTATGAAAATCCAAAAAAAAATTATTACCCCTTTTTGGATTGGTTGATGTAGTGTATATTGTGTAGTATTTTATTTCCTAAGAAAAAATTAAAATTCACCTAACAACGTAATAAACGACTTTAATTAAATTTCTATGTTATTATTGATTCATTAATTTATTATCCAAGCTGTAACATTTTTATATAACAATAATTATCCTTTAACACACTCGTAGAGTTAATAACAATAATATACTTTAGTGAAAAGTTTTAAAATTAAAAAAGTTTTTTTTATTAATTAACAAAATACTAAATTATTTTTTGGTAGAATTTTTACCGTAGCTCTTATATAAGACGCATTTAAACTATTTTAAGAGTCCTAACAAAATAATTTTTTGGTTTTAATCTTATGAATATATTTTTTTATTTACTGTAAAGTTTACACTGGCTCCTTTTTGAAAAGCATTTAAAATGTCTTAATGTTTGGTAATAAAATAATTTAATGGAAACTCTACACCTTCTCGTTGGTTTTGCTGAACAATAACATATTTTTAATGTATACCTACCTATATAAAATATTTTAAATCCTAATAAATAATCGGTTTCTTGTAAGAAGAATATCTTGCCTATCTACCTCCTCTAAAAAAATTGCCATTAACAGCAATATTTTTAGCTTCGCAAAATTTGGCGGCTTCCCGGGTCACGATTAAAAAAACGAAGCAGTTAATCACGGTAATTATTATAAGGAGTCACTTTGTTTAGCAAGTTTGACTTAAATTTTAACAATAATTTTTAAATACACTATTGGCAAACTCGAATCTAGGCTGCGAATCTCTAATGCAAGCAAGAAAGAAGGCACATATGGGCAAAAACTTCAGTTAAAAAGAGACACATAACCACTCCTACATTCCAACTGAAAGGGGGGATATGTGTGTGGTGTAGCCGAGTCGATGTATCGATCGCTCGAATTTAAAGTTGGAGGTAGGGGATAGCGTGTTCTCTGTTTAACGTGTTAATCGCTACTAATAATCTCCGTCTGATGCGTTTATATCGGCACCCTAGATTAAGGTGTGCCAATAGTGTATGTTGAAGAAAAGAGAGTTTGTATTACGTGTAAATATTATTTATTAAAATCGTAGCAGAGCGCTTTCGGCTTTCGCCATCTTCAGTCAGTTATTTACAATAAGCACCTTAAAACACGTTACATCCTTCTTTTCATATAAAAATAAAAAGAAAAAAAAATAAAAGGATCGATTTTTAATTCTGTAATATCATCTTGGATTTTCGATTTCTTCGATTCACTTGTTCGTTACTTTTACCACTGTCATCATGTTTTTTTAAATCAAGGATGTTTTATGTTTTGTTTCGTGTTGTCCTTTTTACCATTTTAATATTGTTTTAAAATACTAAGTGAACGAAATGCCATCCCACCTAATTGAGGATATCATTGTATGAGTGAGTATTGAAAACCAAATTTCAGATCTTTTAAATCAATAAGAATGTTTTAAATTCTTTGAATTCCACAAATTCCTTACAAAAATTTCTATTATTTAACTAACCGTTATAAAACTTTTCAATTCTCGCTTTCAGATAGCACTGAAGATGGCGAAATCCGAAAGCGCTCTGGTACGATTTTAATAAAATAAAAGTATTTACACGTAATACAAACTCTCTTTTCTTCAATTCTACTCTACGTGTACACAGCCACAGCTAATTTTCAATAGTGTATGTACCTAATACCTCTTTCGGGTCCTTAAAAATTATTTAATTATATTTTTTAAAACATCATCAATACCTATAAAAAGAACTTGCGAAACTAATTTAATTTACGAAATTTGATAGTACCTATAAATTGACTGAATGAGCGTGGCTCCGAAAAATATTCGCCTGCGGCACTATTCCACATTGGTGCTTCATTTTGCCTCTCAATTTGAATCAGCCACGAGCCGCCATGGATTCTATTATCTTTAAAAATAAAACGTTATATGGCGGTCACCAAAAATATAAAATCTGGCAATTTTTAAAGCAAGTGTCTAGTGATTTTCAGTTTTTTGGCCTGGCACAATAATCGTTATCGCTCATGAATGGCTCTAAAGTGAGCGAGGAAATCTATACAGCTTTCGGTAGACCCGGATAAGGTTGCTGAAGTGCGTTTCATCATTTATCTAACCAATGATTAAGCATGTTTTTATAAAACTATATAAATAAATTAAATATAAAAATACACAGGTCATGGCCTATCACCGCCGGATATAATAGTTATTTATTATACAAGGGAAAAAAGCATTAGATTTTTTTATTAGATCTAATATTTTTCCCGTGTATAATACACTATTTTTTTCTGTGACGGGAAAAACGACGATATTATTACAATATATTAAAGTCAGAAAAGTATCGATGTGAAATTTGACTTTTTAAACTAGTAGGTAGGCTGTTTTACTTATAGCGACAAATGGACCTGCGTTTCTAAGGAAACCTTTAAAATAATCAAATATCTGTCAATTTAATTCCGTGATTTAATATAAAAAGTAAGAACTTTAGTGGTTAATTAGTAGTTATATTAAATAATATAAAGTTTAAAATGTCTGATTCTGAGTTTTCTCTGACTCCACCGGAATTAGTAGAAGCAGCGAAAGTAGCGTCACCAAAATTATTGCCAGCTAAATCGCGCAAAATTTACGAAAACGCGTTTTCAAGATTTATGGAATGGAAGATGAAAAAGGCATGCAGTTCTTTGTCGGAGACGGTGTTATTGGCCTATTTTTCGGAACTGACACAACAACAAAAGCCATCAACAGTGTGGTCGAATTATTCAATGATTAAAAGTATGTTACAATCCAATAATAATGTAGACATTTCAAAATATTTCAAACTAATTACATTTCTAAAACAAAATGGGAAAGATTACACACCCAAGAAATCTGCGATTTTTACGAGTACAAATATTAGTGATTTTTTAAATAATGCTCCCGATGAAGTTTATTTAATGGCCAAGGTTGTTGTTTTACTTGCGATTGCAGGAGCTTGTCGAATTTGCGAAATCAGCCAGGTAACATTAGATGATATTGAAGATTCGGGAACGTTATTAATTGTGAAAATTAAGCAAACAAAGAATGATGTCAACAGGAGATTTGTAGTTACTGAAAAATATATTAAATTTTACCGAATGTACATAGCCCTTCGTCCAACAGCTGCAAAGGATCGCCGCCTATTTTATGCATATCACAATGGAAAATGTATCAATCAAGTTATGGGTAAAATCAGTTTTATAAGGTACCCCAAACAGTAGCTAATTTTCTTCAACTTGAAAATGTTACCTTATACACGGGTCATTCATTTCGAAGATCGTCTGCTATACTTTTGGTTGAATCTGGGGGAGACTTGTTGACACTCAAGAAACATGGCGGTTGGAAGTCATCAACGGTCGCTGAAGGGTATTTTGATGAATCGGTAGCACACAGGACAGAAATAGCTAATAAAGTGTTTAGAACCTGTGGCAGTGCTGAAAGAACACCCGATTTGCGACCAGGTACATCAACGGCAGTTGTGTCCATGGCAGAAAATATAATTACAACACGAGAAAATTCGACTGTACCGAATAGTAAAATGAACATGTCATGCATGCAATGCACATTTAATAATTGTACTTTTTGATTTAAAGAAAATGTAACTTTTTGTATAATAAAATATTCTAAAATTAAATATCTACCTTTACTTATGTGTGTATATTATATCCGGGAAAAAAGTAATCACTTTTTTCCTGGGGAAAAAAGTAATCACATCACTTTTTTCCCGGGGAAAAAAGTAATTTCACAAAAAGCGACATTTTTTTACCTGTCAACAGAGATAAAATGTCAAACTTTTTTCCCGTCACAGAAAAAAATTCATTTATTGATGATTTTCATTGAAATTACTAACGTCATTATGTCCGAGCGAAGTCAAATTTTAATAAAATTCAAACTGGAATACGTTTTATCGAAGAATCTTTAAATTAGCCATAAATCATAATTGTATATAATATGACTGGGACATGTAAATGCGCTATTGTTATTACATACGCTTATGTTAATTCGAGATATTAAATGCAATATACAATTGAAACGGCATTCAAAGAAACCATTTGTCATTTAAGGATATTTTTTCCATTTTGCTTTTTCTATATTACAATCTATTCCTCATTTAGAAAGCTTATTATTAATAGTAGCCGATATTTCCAAACGCAGATAATTGATAAATAGCTGTTTATTAATCGATGTACCTGTCTGCATGTGTAATGTAGGAGCCGGGTCAGACTCGTCGCTTCTGAAAAATATTTAATATAACTAATTGTTAATTAATGCAAATCATTTTAGTAAAATTGTTACTATGAATTTTGTTTATTAATTGAAAAAGGTATTAAATTCTTCTTTAACGTCCATATAATAATGAAAGAGTTAACTCCGCATATGAGATGATATTTCAAACGCGATTTCCTCCGAAACCGCACAATGAAGGTGACATGGCAACGGCAGTGTTTTGTGATTTTTCCAAGACGTTTGATTGTGTCAATAACAGAATACTGCTTGCAAAGCTGTCTCACTATGGTTTTGGGGGTGTTGCTCTGAGGTGATTCGACTGGTATCTTACGAATAGGAGACAGGTTGTAAGATCTGGAAACGGACAGTCCAGTCCTGCTGATATGAATTACGGAGTTCCTCAGAGTTCAGTACTGGGCCCACCTTTCTTTCTCCTATATATCAACGACATTACTGGCCTGATTCTTTACCATTTTTGCAGATGATACAATTATTTTATGGTCCCATTGGATACCTGCAGTGGAACCACAGACAATCGTAATCGACAGTTTGTCGACAATTTCCCCTTACGTCTCTTTCGTCTCGCCCTGACTAAAGGTTAATCTACAAAATCGCTACCACCGACAATCATTTTACGGAAATATATCGATTTAATCGAATCGCCACAAAGCGACTGACAAGTGAATCCCGCTAAAGCTTGTCGATGAGTAATCTAACCTCAAAATTAGTTTTGTTTGGGTTTGTTTGTTATTTTTTTCGGCAAATTTTTTTTTTAATTATTTTCCATTTTTTCACACACGGTAAGTAGAAATATTTATATGATGAATAAATCTCTGACCCAAACTATTTGTTATGATGGAAGAAATTTCATTAATGCAGTTTGACATCAAATGTTGGCTTTGTACTGAAATATCTAGGCTTTGCCCCATGAGCCTCTGGTAACTGCCAGTAGCGAAAAATTGCAGTGTCGCAAATATTCTTGTCCATGGGGACAATGCACCTCTTTGCGGAATATTCCTCATGTGGGGCAATAGCATATCCACTAGCATTTGTGCCTGTGGCTTAGTCAGTCGGTATATTCGTCTAAATTTCACGTCGTCCACAGTAAAAGTATTAAATGAGTCCCACATTCGCATCCTCTGCAAATTAAAACGTCGTAGTTGTAACCTACGTCTCTCGCGGTCCTTTAAAATATTTACTGGTAACATTTTGATTAATAAACTATAACAACTCACAAAATAATAAACGATTAAAACTCTCCAAATATTTAAAATCGACCATAAACGCGCCGAAACAAACAAAAATATAAGCTATTTTATTCTTCTTTTTTTCTGTAAATTATTGGCCTTTAATCATAACCTAGGAAACATAGGGAATGTTTTTAGAATGGATTATAAGTCTTTATCGACAGAGCGGACACACCCGAATAGATGACGATTTCGGTAAAGCGATTGACTGTGGTACGAATTTTCGATCGCTTCGACAAGACAGTCGTCGACTTCTTCTTGTCGATCCGACTTGACAGCGATTGTTCGTGATTCCGGTACTGGTCTATTAGTGAACATTGTCTCTGAAGATCTTAAGAAAATTAAGGAATGGCGTGATGCTAACTTGTTACCTCTTAATGTGAATAAATATATAATCTTAGATGGGAAGAAAACTTGTATTAAAAGTGCATTAAATTTTTATTGAAATTGCAAAGCGCTTTCGGATAATTGGACCATCATCAGTGCTTCCTAAGTCAGGGGGTAGTACATTACATTCTGAAATATATTAAAGTTTGAAAATGCCATATTTATTAAATAGAATTATAGAATAATATAATATATAGCGTGTCGTGTTCCATTTAAAAAAAGGTTGTTTTATGCCCTGACTATTTGTGACATCCTGTATAATTAAATAATTTTAAATTGTAGATCTAATGCCTTTTTATAACTTTGTTTTTGAAAAATATAAAAAAGTCGAGTAGTTTAGATGCTGTGAAATCATGCGTTGAGAGCGGACCATCCTGTATAAATAACCTTGAGTCAGTTTTTATAAATAGTAAATTGACTATGTTTGCTGATGATGCAACAATATTATGGCATAATAAATTGTGTATTGAATTATTAAAATTAAAGTGGTATGACTTTAACCAACTTTCTTTAATATGACTAAAACCAAGATATCAACTTTCATCACTTAATAATATTATTTTTGACAATAAAATAATTAGTAACCCCAAATTTATAATATTTTTAGGAGTTTATAAGAAGTAATCCAACGGTACTGTTTTTAAGAACGCATTCACAAGTTTTTTAGTTTATTTACAGTAGTGATTCGCGTTGTGTCCAATGGTCTTGCGTTTCAAGAACGCCAGTCATTTTTCGAAAAAATATCAACCCTTGTTCTGAGGGGTAAAGTGGTTTTTAATAACGAGTAATTTGACCACAGCATACAAGGCTTTTTATTTTGTGATTGTTGGCTGAAATAGGCTAAGTAAACTGTTGCAGATACCATGTTGTTAGTCCCTATTTGGTGGCATCAAAGTTTGTAGGAATGATCGGCTTTTCCATACCTTGACGTTCTTTTTTCGGGTATTAAACCTTCTTCTGGTTTACCAACGTCTTCCTTCAAACTGAGAGGTGTAGTGTGGATTTTTTAAAAACGTCAAAACTTGACAATAACCAAATATCTCCGGTTTTAATCACAAAAGTTAATAGTTGTAAAAAAAATAGTATACAAACATCGAGAAAAATTTTCATTTCTGTCTCGAGATAAAGTTACCATTTCATCTGGCGGCAGTAATAAAACGCTTTCCAACTTTCTTCCTAATTAATGTAATTTATTATAATATTAATTAATCTATCTCCTGGTAACTTTACCAGCCAGATAATTTCTATGGAAATATAGAGTAAGATGTAAACAATTGTCTCAACAATGGTTTCTTTGGAAATTATCTTGCTGATAAAGTTACCAGGAGTTGGATAATTCGGGCCAATAAATAAAAACTTATAATAATTTGTAGTAGTAAGTTTTAGCTGAACATAATTTATTATCTCATTTGCAGAAAAAAAATTGTTGAAGGAATACGACGTCCTTTATATAATTGACAGTCCACCACAACCACAAAATGTATGATATCATTTGCTCGCGCTTTTAAATGAGTCAATTTTCGTTTCATCAATATGAGCTGTTTATAAAATGAATTGGTTCTTGTATCTTTTTCATTTTAATAACCAGAACGTGTGAGTTATTTAAGTATTTATAAACAGTTTTGAGCACAGCAGCAGTAACAAGTCCAACACAGTCAATCTTTTGACAATCCCATAATACCCCAAACTTTTAAACAGTTAAATATTTATTTGCTTTGCAAATATACCTTTACGTATCGCTTTTTAACTATTGTAGCGAGATGCGGTTTCCTTTTGTATTTTTGCCGAAAAACTCACTATGTTCGATAGCTTTATTAATATTAAAAATCTGTTTGTTTGTGAAACATTACAACTTTAATGAAATTAAATTCACACATCAAAAACGACAACTATAACTTAAATAATATGTTAAAAACTAAACGTTCCAAATTTAACACATTTTGCGTGTTATGTTTTATGTGTTTACGCATCGACCTGTTGCCGAGGCGGGTGGTCAGAGATGCCTTTTTCACCCTCGAGTCCCTTGCTTCGATCCCTTATTTCTTGTGCGGTTCGCCCCCTTTCCTCCTCAGGTGGCGGAGAAATCCAAGCCAGACCAGCGCGACGCATTAGACGAGTCCACTTTTACTGTCTCTCGGGGGGAGGCCGATCACAAATGTGAGAAGTTTGTAGAATGCAATTCTTAATTTTGGACATGCCGGCCCCCTTGAAAGTACTCACTTTCAACACAAAAAATACTGAAAGTTTATGTGTTATTAACTTAAAGGTAGAACAGCCAGTTTATGAATAGCACGTCTTAACATGCCGGATGAGGTATGCACGTCTACCACTCTGATTACTCCATCTGAGCCTGGATGCAGCTGTACCACTCTTCCCATGGCCCACTTCAATGGCGGAAGGGATTCGTCCTTAAGCAATACCATAGTACCCTCCTTGAATGATGCTGTATTATCCTGATACCATTTTGATCGGTGGTTGAGTGTTGGTAGATACTCAGCAGACCACCGTTGCCAAAAATGTTGAATTATTTTGGTTAAATGTTGATATTTGCTCAAACGATTGACTGCGGCGTCCTTGATATCGTGTTGAGGTAATGCGACTAATGGGCCACCAATAAGGAAATGACCTGGGGTTAGAGGATTAAGGTCCGTAGGATCATCGGATAAAGGACAAATAGGTCTAGAATTCATACAGGCTTCCACTTGTGTTGTGATTGTGGAAAGTTCCTCGAACGTTAAATTTGTATCTCCAATAACCCGTTTCAAATGATATTTGGCGGACTTAACACATGACTCCCAGAGCCCTCCAAAATGAGCTGAGCGGGGTGGAATAAAGTGCCAAATAATTCCGTCTTGAGACAATGTGTTTGATAAAATGTCTTTGTTTGATTTCAGTAAATTAGTTAAAGATTGCAATTCTCTATTTGCTCCGACGAAATTACTTCCATTATCGGAAAACAAATGTCTACTTTTTCCTCTGCGTGAGAAAAACCTCTTTAATGCGTTTAAAAAAGCGTCTGTGGATAAGTCTGAAACGACTTCTATATGTACCGCCTTTGATGCCATACATACAAAAATGCATAAATATGATTTAAGGATTTTACTATTTCGTAACTTAGAGGCCTTTGTATAAAAAGGTCCCGCATAGTCAATACCTGTATTATAAAACGGCTTTGAAGTTATTACCCTAGATTTAGGTAATTCTCCCATTAAAGTATTAATAGTTACCGGTTTAATGCGAAAACATCTCACACATTTACGCACTACCTTTTTGACAGCGTTACGGCCTGCAAGCAGCCAAAATTGACAACGAATATTAGCCAAAAGAGCCTGCGTGCCCATGTGAAAATTTATAATATGAGTTCGTCTTATTATTAGTTCCGAAAGGGGATGATTTCCAGAAAGTAGTATGGGAAACTTTTTGTTGTATTCCTCATTTGACTTACCGAGTCTACCACCCAAACGTAAAATACCATTATGATCAAGAAAAGGATTTAAAGAAATAAGCTTGCTTGATTTTGATAAAGTTTTATTTTGTTGTAAACATTTAATTTCAAGTGAAAAATCTTGTAACTGTGCTTGTTTAATTAGAAACTCGAATGCTGATTCTAGTTCTTCGACAGAGAGATTGTCCGTTACACTTTCGTTGTCTTTGGATGATTTTAAAAGTCTGATGAATCTAAAACAATATGCTATAACTCTTTTGAGTTTAAGCAAACATGAAAATCTTGCGAATAGATCTTCTTGATAAAACGCTGTACACATTTGTGTCTTAACTGCACGTCGTTTTTCTTGCGGTTCTTCCAATTGAATCGATGATGGCCAATGTTCTGCTGATTCTTTAAGCCATGTTGGCCCCCGCCACCATAGTGTTGATTCCATAAGCTTTGTGGGACTATAACCTCTTGAAATAATATCAGCAGGGTTGTCTTGACTGGAAACGTGGGCCCATTTGTTTACATCTGTGAGCTGTTGTATTTTTGAGACCCTGTTAGCAACAAACGTCTTTAACTGTGCTGGTTCTGAAGCTAACCATGAAAGCACGACAGTTGAGTCTGACCAATAAAAAATGTCTGTAATATCGGCACGTAATGCTGTTATAGTGGCTTTCATTAATTTTGACAATATTACGGCCCCGCAAAGCTCGAGCCTTGGCAAGGAAATATTTTTTAATGGTGCGACCTTTGATTTGGCGCATAGTAATTGTGTAGATACAATGCCTTTATTGTTCGTTGATCTCACATATATGCTGGCTCCATATGCTTGTTCTGAAGCATCGCTGTACCCATGCATTTGAACTGTAATTGCTTCAAATATTAAAGCATGTCTTGGTACTTTTAAATTTGGTATAAATGATAGATCTGAATAAAATTCATTCCACGAATTTTGTAATTCTAGTGAAACAGTGTCATCCCAATCAAGCTTTTCTGTCCAAATTTTTTGTAAAATTATTTTTGCCTTTGTAATTACTGGGCCGATAAGTCCTAATGGATCAAAAATCCTACTAATGATTGATAGGATATTGCGTTTAGTTGGTTTGATCTCTGCTTCGAGTGAAACAGTGTACTTTAATAAATCTTGGTCAACTTGCCATAAAACTCCTAAAGTTTTTATTTGAGTATTTTCCGTAATGTAATGTTCGATGTTTTCAGCAGGTTGATCAGATGACTCAAAAATTGACATATCATTTGATATCCACTTCCTCAAGTTGAGTCCTGATTGAGATAAAATTTTTGACACTTCATTTTTCAATTTCTTAGCCCCTTCCTGTGTGTCTGAACCTGATAAATAATCGTCCACGTAAAAATCTTGCAAAATGGATTGACTTGCGGATGGATATACTGGTTCTAATTGTTTTGCTGCCTGATGTAAACATCTTATTGCTAAGAAACTTGCTGGTGCTGTGCCATACGTCACTGTGTTGAGCCGGAAGTGTTGTAACTCTTGTTCCGGTGATGACCTCCATACTATTCTCTGAAGGTCACGTTGAGATGGATCTATCCAAACCATTCTGTACATCTTGGCGACATCTGCGCCCAAGACATAATTGTGTTTTCTAAAACGTACTAAAATTGAAAATAAATCGTCTTGAATGGTAGGACCGGTTTTTAATTTATCGTTAAGACTGATGCCTGCATTGGTTTTGCAACTTGCGTCGAATACTACCCTGAGTTTACATGTGACACTGGAATCCTTGATGACAGGATGATGAGGTAAGTAATATATTGGTTGCTCACTGTTCGTAATTTCATTATTGGGTATAAGACTCATGTGTCCTAAATTTTCATAAGATTCCATAAATTCCACATAAAGTTTTTTCGTTTCTGGATTCTTATCAAGTTTTTTTTCTAAGTTATAAAAACGTTTTACTGCTATGTCTCTGTTTTCACCTAACTCATGTATACCCTCTTTGACAGGTAGAGTTACTATAAAATGACCGTCATTATCTTGTGTTGTGGTTTTAACGAATGACTCTTCGCATTCTTGTTCTTCCAGTGTATATTTTCTTGTAAAGGGTGGCTCTTCAATTGTCCAAAATTTTTCCAATTGATCACTTAAATTACATTCACCTTTATCTGACTGAAAAGACGAAGTTAATAAATTACAATAGGTACTTAAGTTTGACCTTGAAATGTCATTTGGTCTATAAAAATCATACTTACCTGATACTATCCAGCCAAGTTTAGTTTCCACTAAATATGGCTGATTTTTACCCATTTTAATTTTGGCACTGCACATTAACTCGTAAAAAATGTCTGCACCTAATAATAAGTCTATGTTGCCGGGTACGTAAAATGATTCGTCAGCTAAAGTAATGTCTTGTGGTAGTGTAAAATTACGGGGATCGACGTATGAAATTGGCAACTGACCCGTAATCTTATCTAGGAGATAAAAATTTAAGTTTGCGTGATATGTAGTATGTAACGACTTTATTGTAGCTTGCGTTATTTTTGTAGACGATGCGATTGCTGTGCTGACGCCCATCACTGACAAATTTATATTTTGTTTTGAAAGACCTAGTTGATTACATAATTTATTTGTCATAAAATTTGTCATTGAACCTGGATCTAAAAGTGCTCTAACTTTATGAGGATTATTTTCTCTGTCCAAAATAATAACGTGTGCTGTTGCTAGCAAACAAGAAATTTTTGGTGTAGTTTGACAAGAATGTGCAGAAATTGTGTTTATTTTTTGTTCTGTATTTTGCTCTGACAATGAAGAATATGTGCCTTGATTTGTGGCTATGTTTGTTGCTGAATATTGTTGATTTTGTTTTTGATTGTGTGATTGCGCATGCCCAACAGGATTTTGGATTGTTGATTGATTTTGTGAACGATTTTGTGCATAACTTTGTGAATAGTTTTGTGATTTGTTTGATGCTTGGTTTTGTTGATAATTTTGTGCATGATACTGTGAATGGTTTTGTGATTTGTTTTGTGTATTATATTGCAAATCATTTTGTGCATGTGTGCTTTGTTGCAAATGATTATGGTGCATTGAATTTCCTGAATGTGGATTGTGGACATTTCTCGTTGAATGCATGTGTAATAAAGTGTTATGAGATTGGCCACAGTGCTTGCACTTGCTTGTCCAAGTACAATTGTCAGCCGTATGATTTGATTGTAAACAAACCATGCATAATTTTAAACGTTTAACTTCATTAACTCTCTCAAAAACTGAAAAATTTAAGAATTTTCTGCATTGAAAAAACTTATGGTTTTGTTCACAAAATGAACATAATTGAGTTGAGGCTAATAATGAGTGTGATTTAAATTTTGTACTTTTAAATTGGTCATTGTTAATATGATCTTGTGTCTGATTTTTGTTTTCAAATTTACTGGACTGCATTGTCTCAATAACTTGACATTTGTCTTTGAGAAACTGAATGAATTCGTTAAAAGTTTTAATATCCCGCTTTAAACTGTAAATTTCCCATTCACGCCTGGTGGCGCCATCTAACTTTCCGCTTATAATAAAAATAAGTAATGTATCCCATGACTTCACAGGCTCATTCAGCGAATTCAATGATTTTAAATCCCGCTGAACGCTGTCAATGAGTTTGCGTAATGCTATGTGTGATTCTTTTTGAATAGGTTGCATATTTACAATATTTTTTACATGATTATTGATTATTAACCTTTTATTTTCATATCTTTCGAGCAACAAATTTATTGCTATGTCATAATTATTTTCTGTAACCTCTAATGATCGTATAACATCTTTTGCATCGTTTTTTAATGAAGTTTGCAAGTAGTAGAATTTTTGAATTTTACTTAATTTACTATGATTATGAATTAATGCTGAAAACGTTTCAAAAAATGTAAGCCAATCAGAGTAATTTTATCCGTTAAAAGTAGGGATCTCAATAGGAGGTAGTTTTACGTTAAACAAATCATCATTTTGAGTACTGTTTGAAGGGTTTAAGGTAGGATTTGGATTGCCAGACAATTGTTGATCTAATAAAGGGTTTAATATTTTTTTTGCTTGTGAAACCAAATTAAAATATTTATTTTCGAAACATACTCTTTCTGCTATCTGCTTATCCGAGGAATCCAGTAATTCAATTTCGGTCTGTAGGGCATCAAAGCTGTCATAACCCGCCTGACACTTCTTTAAACGTTCGTTAATTTGAACTTTATCATTGTGATTTTGTGTTGCCTTTAAAAACGTCTCAAATCGGGTTAATTGACCCTTTAAAATTCCACGTTGTGCTAGATATTTTTGCAAGGCGCCATTTACTTCGGAATCTGTAGCCATGATTAATTAAGCCTGGTCAAATGTCAAATAAACAAATATACTTGGATATAGTTTGACAAATTGAAAATCTGTATAAATGAAAAATTTGGTAAAAATATGAATAGAAGGGATAATGAAAGGAATTGATGACTCACCAGTGCGTTCCAGTGGTTTTTTATTCCTCTCTGCGTTGATTGTGTTCCTTGTAATCCTGTATGGATAACTTTGTATTGTTTTTATTGTAGACACCAACGTACCGCGCTTATAACTTGTGTTATAATGTATGCAAACTGATTATTCACTACGCGGCGCGATGGTCCATCCGGCTCGAAGGACCATTTTAATGTAGCGAGATGCGGTTTCCTTTTGTATTTTTGCCGAAAAACTCACTACGTTCGATAGCTTTATTAATATTAAAAATCTGTTTGTTTGTGAAACATTACAACTTTAATGAAATTAAATTCACACATCAAAAACGACAACTATAACTTAAATAATATGTTAAAAACTAAACGTTCCAAATTTAACACATTTTGCGTGTTATGTTTTATGTGTTTACGCATCGACCTGTTGCCGAGGCGGGTGGTCAGAGATGCCTTTTTCACCCTCGAGTCCCTTGCTTCGATCCCTTATTTCTTGTGCGGTTCGCCCCCTTTCCTCCTCAGGTGGCGGAGAAATCCAAGCCAGACCAGCGCGACGCATTAGACGAGTCCACTTTTACTGTCTCTCGGGGGGAGGCCGATCACAAATGTGAGAAGTTTGTAGAATGCAATTCTTAATTTTGGACAACTATAGTAGAAAAAGTCCCAGCATTTCGCAGTTTCAAATTTTTTGTTAAAATGTCAATTTTCCCCCCATGATTTAAACATTGTTGGTTCCGATTACTTCAAAATAAGCATTTCCTCTTTTGCTGAATATTGAGACATATTTTTGGAATATGCTCCAATTAATTATTTTTCAGTTTCAAATTACTTTTAACACGTAAAATTAAAGTTCTTTAAAATGACAGAGGTTATCAAAACGAATTGACAGGATCCTTTAATTAATAACAGACCAACCTTGTTTATTGTTTCTATTATGATTATGTATTTGCGAGTTGTGACGTACATCCAGCGAGTAATTGGATGACCTTTACCGGGTGTTTTATATCTATGGTTTTTATTTGTACCTCACCAAGCCACCATAAATGCTCGGACTTTCTTCAACATGCAGTTTTAACATTCATAATAAAAAAATAAGTAAATTAAATATAAGTTTTTTTCTTAAAATTATAACCAAATTACCACTGTCAGTTTATAATGAGGAACTTTAACATACAAATTAAATCGAATATCGTTCTTCCGCAGGCACAGGTGATTTTTTCCTAAAAACCGGGTGACAGACGGAGCAAATTTGCCATTACATAATTAATACAATTTAAAATACCTTTATTTTTGGTTTGTTAAGTTTAATGTGCATAATTTAGCATTAGTAAGAAGCTTTTTAGACCACTCATTATTTTAAAACTAATACATAGTTTTGTCGTTTATTTTAATTTTTTTCTGAACCAGATCTTGACAAAATTTTAGAAAAAAAAAATTCCTAAATAGTTAAGTTTCTATTTTTATTGTATCTCTATACATAAAATTTTGTTATATCTACAATCTTGTTGAATCGTAGCAATTTTTATCCATTACATTAGGAGCGCGGACGGGACAAAAATTTTATTTTTTAATTTTTGAACTGTAATATAGGTAAATAAAAGCACTTAGTAAGTTATAATCACGGCGAATTTGTACAAATTTTTAAGCATATCCTGGGAGCTCTATCCTTGCATAGACCCCTTAGGCCCGGTTGTACAATTACGACTTAAGCTCAAACTTTATTTTGACAACCACTATACAATCTTGTTGGTTGTCAAAATGAAGATCCCTGATATTAAGCAGTTCTGTGGTGGAGGGATAATTTATCATTGACAATATCTCGTTTCTCGCCCATGTATAGTAGCACCTATAATGAGCTTCTCGTAAAGCTATTCTGGTGATCCACCCTTAATTATTTTATGAATAAGCGTATATAATAAAACGTTCAACCATCCAGAAGCTTGCAGTAATGGCGTAACATAATCATATTTTTTAGCATTAAAACAAAATTTAAGACAAGAATTTTTAAGTTTTTGGAGGCTATTTTTTTCTCTCTAGGTAAGAGCTGGCCAAAAAAGAACGTCGGCGTATGAATCCAACGACAATATTAGGGAGTCGCTGAGTCTTAGCTTGTCATCAGTTGTTAAAATGTCCTTGTGCATATATAGAAGTTTTAACTTGAAGTAAGTTGAAGTATTATATTAGAAACATGTGCGAGGCTGCTTATCCAAGAAAACCCAAACTTTTATCGCAATCTGACGGAACTAAAATCGTACCGTCAATTTTAATATGAAAATTATTTAACTCAGATGAACCAATGACTTAAATTTTGTCCCATTCAACACCAATTCTCATCTCACACCCTCTGTCTTCTATACAATAAGTAATTTTTTACTAGATCAAGCGCGATATAGTCCGATATATTTAAATTTAGAACAAAGAGTTGAGTGATCAAGGGTATTAAACGCTTTGCTGTAGTCCAACAGCACTAAAGCCGCCATATTGTCTTTATCAAGACTTCTAAAAATTTCATCACATACTTGCAATAGTGCTGTGCTGCGCTCGGAATCCAAACTGCAAGGAGTATTTGGTTAGCTGGCACGTAGTTCTTTAATTGGTCATTCATAACTCTCTCCAGAATTTTCGATAACGTAGGCAGGATATTTTTCAGTACCGGGACGATGTTGGCGCTTTGCCATTCGGTAGGAAATTTGCCGGTGTTAGATCCGGTTGTACAATAAGAGCTTAAGTACAAGTTTTATAAAGCTCGACGTAAAGTTGAACTCGGTTCAAAAAGGTAAGTCTCTTGTATAATCAATTCCTAACTACAGGTCTGCACAGGTGAGATCAATAATTAAATGACCATGCTGGCTATGGTTATGCTGTCAAAAAACAATCAAACTTTATTTGTTGTCAAAGTTTGGGGTGTTTACAATTTGCAGCTACTTTTTCCATGTATTCTAACACAAAACTATATGCAAATTTTACTTTCATAGAACAATGTCTGCTATTAACTTTTGTTAAGGAGCTTGAAGGTATTTTGAAAAATAAAAAAAAAACAGATAATATTACCAATAAAGAAAAAATAGAATGTTAGAAAAATATTGAAACTAAACTTAATTACGAAAATTTGAACATGATCAGGTCTCGGTCTGTAGTTTTGGGGCCGTCTTCGAACGTTTTCTATAGCTCCTTTGTACATCCATAAAATCTCCACCATCCAATTCGTCTGTTAAATCCAGAAAGTGTTCAAAGTCATCATTCGCATTCACAACTTTCAAATATTATTACCACAAATTTTAAAGTCAAAAAGAATGTATAAGGTTTTTTTTATTGGGTTATATGTCATCAGTCATTAATAACTTGGTTTAAGCCTAGAACATTGACAACTTACCTGAAGAATAAAAGCTCAGCAGAACTGAGTTGAAGTTTGGGTCGAGCTTTAGAAAACTCGTACTTAAGTTCTTATTGTACAACCGGATCTTAATAGAATAAATAGTTAATAATAAACGTTAAATATGATGTGGGATATGAAGTGATTAACGAAAACACTTTGAGGACTTTCAATTCAGCACCCATGGCCGTACTAGCAATAACTTTTTCCACAAACTCCTCACTAACTTCAGAAAATTTTTGCTGGTGTTTTTTACAGAAGAATAAACAAGAATACCATATTTGTGGAGATAACTTAACACCATCTGACATTTTGGTCTAAAAAATCAGAAATAATGTTTTTGTTTTTCATGGAATACTAGACTGGTCTTGACAAAACTTCTATATTATAACACGGGTCTAGAAATAACGCAGTTATGATATTTCTTGTTAACTTCTACTATTACTACTTCACCACTACACTTTCAACAGCTTCCCCCCCTCTTGGTACGCCAATGATCATAAAACCAAAATGATGCATAATTGTCCAAGCTTTTTAATGGTGTTATCAAAGATATACCTTAATGTGGAACTTTCGAAGATATGTAAAATTTTAAAATTTACTTTTCAATTACGCCCTCTTGCGGCAAAATGCGTAACTTAAAAATTATTTCCAGGATTTTCTCATGGCCACTTTAGTTATAATTTTTTTTTTCCTGAATTTCTATGCCCAATAGTTTCCGAGATATGGCCGCTCGTCACCCTTATAGAATCACCCGGTACATTAAAAACATTGCGTTTCCTTGACCAGAATTCTGGCCATGTTTATTAATGCATTAAAAACTTTTTAAATTTGGACTCCATAGATATTAAAGAACGTAAGAGTTATTTTCATTAAAAAAAAATTAATATTTTTAACAATACCTACAATGAAATTAAACGATAATTTTAATGGTTTTCATTAAATTATATCTTTTCCTGGATTTTTTGCATGAAAATAACTTTCTTACACCTACATAGATACCACCTTTTCATTGGTAACAACAGAAATTCAATATCTTGCTTAAATTATTGGTAATTCGGCTCAAAAGAGTCGCTATTTTAACGCAGTCACATCCACTTAAAGCAGGTTGTAAATAAAATAGCCCCAAAGGATAGATTTTCATCGAACAAGTTGATTTCATATTATAAAGTAGGTTGAAATGAACTATTTTGCGTTTCGATGGCCCACTCTTTGCCACTTACCTTGTTTTACCAAAGTTATGGAGATATTAGGAAACAAAGAATCTAGGCGGCAATTTTTGAAACAAGTGATAATGTGGGATTTTTCAAAAGAGAATTTTCTATAGAAGCTAAGCATGGAGTAAAAATGGCAGGTTTTCATTTCAAATTAATAAGTTTGAGTGGTTTTGAAGGTTTTTACACCCTTATTAAAACCTAAAATTGTAAAATCTTTGCTTTTAAAATTATGGTGTCACCCGGTATATCTACCTAACCTAACACAAAACCAAATCAATTTCGCTTTTAGACACCTGTACCGTTATATTTTCCTTAACTTTTTGCGTCATCTTTTAATTGCATCAACCATCTGCATTATTATAAACCGATTCCACAAAAAAAAACGTTAAAACATCTATTAAAAGGCCTATTTTAATCACTATAATAACCCCGGAAGGCAAGGCAAAGGTCCAAAATTAGACAAAAAATCATACGTGTGCTCCAAAGGGTTGTTCAACCTGATGGTCTAACGGTATCGAAATTTGCCAAAGAAAATTATTCTATTCAGTGTTGAGCCTTGCCACAAATTTCTTATACATAGACGTAGACAACCCATTTTAACTACAGAGATATTAGCATTTTATTCTAAACATACCAACACTCAGTGTCTGTTTGAAGGTTGGAGACAATGATGTTTTTTGAATGACAGAAGAGTTTTGGACTTGCTTTGTCTTTATTTGTTTTGAATCATAACGTTTCAGTATCTCCAGTCGTCTTCAGGTGAATACTAAATAAGTATATGGTAACTACACCTCCATTTATACTATCTTCGCACTGACTGATACTGAAACCGGATTCTCAATTCGCTTGTAATAATTATAATTGCCGCTGAATATGAAACAGGTTTTTACAAAATTGTTTGTGTGGATTCCGAAAAAATCACATTTGAAATAGCGTTTAGAGGGATGTTGGTTTACAAAATGTCCCCATTTATGAAATAAAATATATTCCATAATATACTGCTGCTCTCCGCCACTGTAGCACTACGGGGCAGTTATCAATTTCACTTTATTAAAAAATGAGAATATAGGCAATTTAGAACAGGCAAAATAAGGACAGAAAGAGCCAGGTGGGATTGGGATTTTCTTTCTCTTTCTTGACAGTTGGCTTTTTTGTGCGGCACGCGTTGAAGATTCTCTTGCGTTAATTTAGTCCCTAAAACACGCAACGTTCTTCCTTATCGCCCTGATGAATTGCTTTTACACTTTGATCTTTTAATATTATAGTAGGATTAGTAGGTTGTTTTTGTTTTCTTTTTTTCCAATTGTCGGTTACAATTATGTACATGAGCACGGTCAATCACTTTTAAATAATTTTTTTCAATCAATCAATTCAATCATTTATTAACAAATTATAAAATTATTATAAACATAAACAATTAATTATTGTAAGATACTATTTAGGGTTTGTTCGAACAAAACTTGTTATAACATGCTCCTAGATGACTAAACATCTGTATGTGCAAAAGTAAAATTATATTTCTATTTTAAACAAAGAAAAAATTAAGACAGATCATAATAATCTAATCTAAGAACAAACCTAGCCGAAAGAGATAAAGCAGGAAGTATATCTTATTATAATAGTATATAGCTAAAATTATAGGCAAAAATTTAACACAGTATTCCAAATTTGGGCCAATTTGTAGTAATAAAAGTCTTACATTTTATGTTAAATGTTTTTATATCATTGATACTTTTCAAGTCTGGTGTTAAAATATTATATATTTTTGGAGCAAGATAGTTAATGAATCGTAAGTTGACGTTTTTATTACTGTTTGGTATTTTTAAGTGTTTATTTATTTTGGTCCTAGTGTTGTAGTATGATCCACGTAAGTTTTTAATTTATTTTTATGCACAAAACAACAGGTACTTAGGACGTAAAGTAAGCGAACATTCATGATATCTTCAGAATATACCTGTTGAGTGGGGAATCTCTTGGTTTTTCTAAAAATAATTTTTTAAATGTAATTTTGAACAATGTTCAGTTGATTTAAAGAATTTGTATATAGACCGCCCCATATGACAAGTCCGTACCGGAGTAAGGTTTCGATTAGGGCGTTGTTATAGGGCGTTGTTATTACTTACCAAAGGGTTTTCGCTCAATGTCTCTTCAGCCCCGGATCTGCGATTTTTTCGAACCGGGGCAAAACCTTGATAGTGGCGCCCCCTCCCTTCAGTGTTTGAGAAAAACGGTTAAAACTGCCAATGAGTTGCATATTTGTTGCGTATTTGTTAAAATAATAATCCGGCGTATGGAAATAGAAAAGTTTGTTTTTCAAACATAATTAAGGTTCGATTACTTGATAAAAACCTATGAGATTGTAGGAAAAGAGGCTTCATTTGTTCGATATATCGAATTCTTGTCTCAAGGATTTGGCGCCCCCATGAAACTGCCGCCCGCAAGTGTCCCGGTTTGCCCCCCCCCCCCCCCTTAGATCCCGGGCTGTGTCTCTTAATATATAAAATGTATGTAACAAAGATCTTATATTTTTGGTGAGTTTAAGGACATGTTTGTCCCACTATGGGTGACTTCATTGATGTAATCGTCCAAATTATTTTTGCCGCGGTTAATGAAAATGCAATATAGTTCGTTTTATTAAGATTTAAAGTGATTTTAGATAAATCAAGCCAATTTATTATTCGAGTCATACCGTTTTTGGTTAAATTTTTAACTAAAATAAATCACATATTTTACAAAAATGAAGTATAATAAAAACATTAAATATTAGACAGCTAATAGTAGCACAAAAAAGTATAGTATAATTCAAAACTCAACGCTTTTAAAATTGAGGCAGTTACTTTGGCAGGCACAATTCTACAGTTAAAAAAATGTGTAGACTGCAGAGATAGGAAAGATATATAAGGGACCATCAAAAATTAATTTTTATTGATGAAGCGGCATAAAAACAAAACAACAAAAACAATTTCGTCGAAATATTTACGCCTGCTAACTCGGCCTCATGTTTGGGCGCGGGTCGACCGGCAAAAACATATTAATATATGGGTGTTTCTCTGGATAGAGAAATTTTTACACGGGCACCGAAAAAATACATTTAAACGTTTTTTTTCTGGTCTTTAGACCAGTAAAACAAAATAGAATAATCCATTTTTTTTACTTGTCTGACCCGCAAGTGCCGGGTAAGCTGTTTAATGTCGACAACCTTTATAAATGAATTTTGGATGGTCCCTTCTAAATCAAGTAAGCTATAGCGAAACCTAAATATACAGTGTATTATGGATTGCCTTAGTTTATTTGAACCCGTAGATCCTGATATGATAACCTTCGAAGAAAAATAGTTATTTATTATACAAGGGAAAAAAAGCATTAGATTTTAGCTCGAGGTTGTGTTGTCTCCCGACGCGAAGCGGAGGGAGACAAAAAAGCGAGAGCTAAAATCTAATATTTTTCCCGTGTATAATACACTATTTTTTTCTGTGGCGGGAAAAACGACGATATTATTACAATATATTAAAGTCAGAAAAGTATCGATGTGAAATTTGACTTTTTAAACTAGTAGGTAGGCTGTTTTACTTATAGCGACAATTGGACCTGCGTTTCTAAGGAAACCTTTAAAATAATGAAATATCTGTCAATTTAATTCCGTGATTTAATATAAAAAGTAAGAACTTTAGTGGTTATTTAATAGTTATTTTAACTAACATAAAGTTTAAAATGTCTGCTTCTGAGTTTTCTCTGACTCCACCGGAATTAGTAGAAGCAGCGAAAGTAGCGTCACAAAAATTATTGCCAGCTAAATCGCGCAAAATTTACGAAAACGCGTTTTCAAGATTTATGGAATGGAAGATGAAAAAGGCATGCAGTTCTTTGTCGGAGACGGTGTTATTGGCCTATTTTTTGGAACTGACACAACAACAAAAGCCATCAACAGTGTGGTCGAATTATTCAATGATTAAAAGTATGTTACAATCCAATAATAAAGTAGACATTTCAAAATATTTCAAACTAATTACATTTCTAAAACAAAATGGGAAAGGTTACACACCCAAGAAATCTGTGATTTTTTAAATAATGCTCCCGATGAAGTTTATTTAATGGCCAAGGTTGTTGTTTTACTTGCGATTGCAGGAGCTTGTCGAATTTGCGAAATCAGCCAGGTAACATTAGATGATATTGAAGATTCGGGAACGTTATTAATTGTGAAAATTAAGCAAACAAAGAATGATGTCAACAGGAGATTTGTAGTTACTGAAAAATATATTAAATTTTACCGAATGTACATAGCCCTTCGTCCAACAGCAGCAAAGGATCGCCGCCTATTTTATGCATATCACAATGGAAAGTTGTGGGTAAAAATCAGTTTTATAAGGTACCCCAAACAGTAGCTAATTTTCTTCAACTTGAAAATGTTACCTTATACACGGATCATTCATTTCGAAGATCGTCTGCTACAATTTTGGTTGAATCTGGGGGAGACTTGTTGACACTCAAGAAACATGGCGGTTGGAAGTCATCAACGGTCGCTGAAGGGTATGTTGATGAATCGGTAGCACACAGGACAGAAATAGCTAATAAAGTGTTTAGAACCTGTGGCAGTGCTGAAAGAACACCCGATTTGCGACCAGGTACATCAACGGCAGTTGTGTCCATGCCAAAAAATATAATTACAACACGAGAAAATTCGACTGTACCGAATAGTAAAATGAACATGTCATGCATGCAATGCACATTTAATAATTGTACTTTTTGATTTAAAGAAAATGTAACTTTTTGTATAAAAAAATATTCTAAAATTAAATATCTACCTTTACTTATGTGTGTATATTATATCCGGGAAAAAAGTAATCACAAAACATTTTTTTACCTGTCAACAGAGATAAAATGTCAAACTTTTTTCCCGTCACAGAAAAAATATTTTTAAATGTCGTTTTGCTTTAATAAGTGAGAAAATTCATCATTTGTGTTTTTGAACTCGATGCCTTCATTACATTACCCACGTGCGTTTGTTTTGATTTTGAACTGTCAAACTAAAAGAGGAAGGTCAGTGATTTTAAAATATTGCATGACAGTGACCAACTAAATAAGAGTTCGCTGACCTTATGTCATTACGTATATTTAAACTTTTTGGAATTTAAAATTAAACATACCTCAGCAAGAATCCTTAAAAGCTGGCATAAAAACCATAATAAAATAAACAAATTCATTAAAATCGAATCTGCGATTTACACTTTGAAAATTAACCCGTATTTCACAACAAAAACAACACATTATTTAAGCAAGTCCACATTGAAAATTCTTTATTCTGAAATAAAACCGACAAAAACCTTTTGTTATTCCCCCAACACAAACACGTTTAAGCTGTCAATTATTTATAGTTACAAAGTACGCCGCTAACGATGGCGCTGATTAGTAGTAATGGGCGATGTCCATCGATGTTTTTCCAAACATCGGTATTTTGTTACCGAACAAACAACGATGAAACCATCGATGTTTAACCTTCGATGTATGACACTGCGTTTTAATATTTGAGGCCTCTATTTTATTCTAGAAATAAGATTGGTGAGACGGAAACGTTTTGCCCGCCAGGAACCGTTGATTTTTAGAAGTCACTTTGGACTTTGACCTGTGGTAAATAGTTACCGTTACTTGTGGTAATAGTATACTCGTTATTTTTCATTAATGCAACTTTTAATCTAAAATTTGAGTACCTATTTTACTTTATGTTGGGCTGCTGATAAAAACTGATGATTCCATATTTCATTTATTATTTTTATTTAGCTAAAAGTGAACCAGTTAAAAATAGTTTCCTGTTTACTAAACACAAACAGCTGATGCTTGAGTTCATCTAAAACCATATGTTTTATTTACTGTACACCTGATGTTTACAGTGTAATATTTGGCAACGATGCGACATCCATCCCTCTCACTCACTAGGCTATGCTTTTGATATCTCTCACTTTTTTACGTTAAGAAGTTCTTGGCTTTTCTTCATTGGCGTCGGGCTGATTTTATGGATCACTTTTTAGATGGTCGATTTACAAAAAAACCATGGAGTGTTTTTCCAGGACACCCAAGGAGTCACCCATTTAAATATAATAAGACGATTCCATAACACCCTGTACCTGTATAAGAACGGGCTAACTATGGACTCTATTATTAACAGAGCAAATTGGCTCTATTATAATTGATTGTTAAAAGTTTTTAGTATTTTGTATAATAACATCATAAAATATAGAATCTCATATTAACTCTGTTAAAAAAAAATTTTTGGGCAGAGCATAAAAGACGTTTTGTCCAAGTTACACCAGAAAGATATTATGGCTTGTCAAAACGAGAGAAAATTTATATTTTAAAATAAACTTTACCATTATAGAAGATTTTTGGAATGTTGTTACATACACTTATTCCTTTAACTTGATGAAAAAAATTTTATTTTTACCAAAAACTAAAGTTTCAATTGCATTATAAACGAATGTTGTCATGTGATATGAAGTTATAAGATGATAATGCTCATTTTATGCTGTTAGTATTCATAAATATCTTTTCCATTTGTAACTGTAATACAGGATTTTCCATCAACTAACCATCAAAAATCTAGTTAGATATGAACTAAATTTATAAAAAAGTATAGGTAAGTAGTTTGTGCGGAATTCTTTGCTATTTCATGTTCGTCCTACCAAACTAGCATTTTTACGTCGCACCGACGTTATATTTTTCAACCAGACGTTGGAAAGTTACGATCTGACTTCGAGAACACTCAAATTTGCACCAATTTGGTGAACAAGATAAGGGTTGAAAGGACTACAGTATATGACTTCTGCACATTATAAGTAACTAATTTTACGTATATCTGTTACTTATACTGCACCTAAAATGTCGGGTAGTTTGAAAAATATCTTTATTTGACTTCTGCAATGGTAAACATACTAGATCACTAACAAATATGACCAACTGATATTTTGTGGGTTCTTTCATAAAATATAAGTAATGGCTGCTATATAAAGAGCTTACTCTTACTAGAAGAAACTTATTTAGAATGTTTCAGTCTCTTAAAATTGAAACGCCATTTAATTGATCAAATTAATGAAATAATAATACTATATCTTGAATAAAGGAAATAACTTACATAAATTAAACTAGCATCTATGTTTCCCGAAATTATTTTGTGAAAAACGAAACCCTAAAATTAGCTCCCATCAAAACATAGTAAAGTCACGTCGTTACCTAAATGGGTTTGAAGCACGCTTTAAGGAATAATTTTAGTCTAACACAAATGACGTTTAGAGAGATTTAGTTAAAATAAGTATACTTAAATCGTGCATAGTTAATAAAAGCAGTGGCGGCTCGTGATAGTCGATACAGGTGCCCTTGGTTTTTAAAAATAATAAGTACTTTTGTCATAAAAAAATAAAAACAAGTTTTTCGTTTATTTTTTCGGATATCTCTGGAAATCGAAATTTGATTAAATTTCTTTTTAACAAATTGTTCAGCATTTAAAATATGCAACTTTGCTTCCCTTTACCAAACTCTCTATCTCTTGTAGTTACCGAGATAGCAATGCTAGTGCATCGAATTTGTACAACCCTGTATATAAAAAAAATCGAAAAACTTACCGACTAATTAAATGGAGCATTTGCAATAGTTGTAACAAAAAATGTTCACAAAACACTCAAATTATCTTATAAGAAAACTCTATAGGTACATCTTTTTGTTATTTGAAAATGATTCAATCACTTTTGTTCTTGAAGTCATCATCATCAATATTGTTTACAAAATGTTTTTCAGCAGGATACATACCTAAAGCGCTAAGTTTTTCCTCTTTTATTTTATTCATTTTAAAATTGATAAACCGGAATCAGGAATATTATTATAATCCACCGACGGACTGACCTAAACCTAACCTACAAGAATAATTTATGTTAAACAGTAAAAACTGTTTAAAAGAAAACTATTTTGAAATTAATATCTCGACAGGGAAAACCGTATTCAAAACAGCTGCCATCTAGTATCAAGTAGTGGTAACAAAGACGAAGGACTGATCCGATTGGAACGACAAAATAAAGCACGTGTAAATCCTTCAATCCCGGACAGATCTGAGGATCTGGCCCGCCACAAAATTTCTGAATTCCTTATGCGTCAGTAAGCGAGGGCGATATATCATTCTCTCTTTCGTAAGCGATAACCCTTCGATGAACAGCATGGCCATACATAGAAATCGCCGGCGTTGGGTAGAGCGAAGGAATTTTCGCTGCGTCGGGGAGTTTTTGCACCGTTAGACGTTATCAGATATTAAATGAACGCAACGTCTTGAATTTTAAATTATTCACAGTTACAAAAAGAATAAAGCGTAAAGATGCAAAACAGTGATTATGAGTGTGAGTAAAAAAATAACTTGGTGTAGGGACATGGCACTGTGGCCCTACTGTACGAGCCGCCACTGAATGAAAGTTTTAAACTTTGGCCTCTTTGAAGTAAAAAAGCGTCCTTTCTGTACACTTTTAGTAATATTTTCACGTCCGGCCCATCATAAATGTGAACCTTCATAAGTAAGTCATAGAGCAACGTCGGTGTAACTCCTTTTAGCACCACAGATATTAGCTCGGCATTTAAGGTCAGATTACTATGTTTAAATGACGTAAGAGTCGATATGGACTATTCGCGCCCTCAATCCGAAAGAAACTCATGGACATCTACACAACGTAGTTTAGCCGATAAATACTAACTTGACATCTTAAGAACTGTATAACCCAAAGTTGCACCAACCCTGACTTCATATTTAATTCATATGTAGTCATAAGTCGCGAAAATGCTAGTTCGGTACTACTAGGCCCTCTACAGAGCTGTGAGTAACTGAAGTAACTAGATACTTTTTAGTATCTAGTTACTTAAAGTAACTAGATACTTAGTAACTTAGTTCTTTTTGGAATCATGCCAAAAGTAACTGTAACTTCGTTACTTTTGAAAAGTAACTTGTATCTAGTTACTTTTTAGGAGTAACTATACACTTAAAAAGTAACTAGATACTTTAAAAGTAAATAAGATGCTTTTAAAGTAACTAAGTTCCTTTTAAAGTAACTAAGTTACTTTTAAAGTTCCTCTATGATACCAATAATGCACACGTGCCGTCCATCAGATGATGACCAAGGGACGATCTGCGGCCGTTAATCAGACTATCAAGATTAGTAAGTAAGAGTGGGAAAGTATGTAGATCGTAGGTGCATGTAGGAGGTAATTTTTGTGTTTGTTAAGGAAATTAATGAAAGGGAAAAAGACATGTCCTCTTAGATGAGAATTTTGAAAGGTTGGTACTTTTAAAAGCCAACGGGGCATTTTAAAAACGTTCCGAATTTTTTTGGTTCTTTATAAAAGTATATTTGGATTTATATTTATTTAGTTTTGTTACTTATCTTTTCTTTCTACTTTTATCAGAAATGTATTAAGTTTGTAAGTATAATAAATTCTTATTCGTTATAAAAAATTTTCATTTACATGTTATCACTACCTGGTAAATTTATGGTATCTAGTTCAAAAGCATCTTAGTTACTTTTAGAGTATCGTAGTTACAATCAATGTAACTAGTTACTTTAAAAGTTTCTTAGTTACTTTTAAATTATCGTAGTTACAATCAATGTAAAGTAACTGTAAAAGTATCTGAGTTACTATAACTAGTTACTTTAATTAAGTAACTAAAAACTAAGTTACTTTTAGGTAAAAGTAACTATTTCTTATAAGTATCTAGATACATTTGTGCAAAAGTATCGAAAAAGTAACTAGTTACTTTTCTGAAGTAACTTTCACAGCTCTGGCCCTCTACGTGACCTCAGTATCTCTTGCTAGAATGTTGTATCAAAAATAGGTTAATTATTATATATTATTCCTTCGGGCTATGTTATGCACAAAAACTATAGGTTGACATACTTAAAATCAGTTTTAGTTTATTTAATTCCAATTTTCTTATTGACAGACGATTTCTTTCTCAAATAATCTACTTTTCCTGCATTACTTAGTACTTAGTATTTTGGGGTTAATCAGATGTTTAACGGAAGTTGTTAATGTAAGTGACTGCACAGTAAAAAAATTCAACATTTTTAAAATTTATAATAAGTTCAGGTTAATTGGATGTTAAATTGCTCCCAAAATATTAAACAAAATTTATATAAACTAAAAAAATTGCAATCTGAGAAATCTGAAAAACCCGTCCGTATCGGGAGCAATGACAACGGCCTCAACGTCTGCAGTTCCGCATTGAGCTCGGTGACAGTACCTTTTGCGGGGTCAGTCGCTTAAAAACCGTAGACGCACTCAAGACGCACAGGAACGAACTTGCCCTTTCGGTATTTTAGTTTGAGATCCCTTGATAGCATCGAATTATCGACTTTTTTTCTTGTAATGGTAAAATAGTTAGTTATCCAAAGGAACTGCTTGTTAAAGTATTGATTACCGTCTCAACATTTCAAATGGTAATGATCATATACAGTGTCCACCGAAAACGTTATAAAAAAATAAGGTTTCTCGTCATATTTTGAGTCTGAATCCATATTTTCGTTTCAAAATTTTAATTTAAATTTTTTTTCAAATAATAAATAATTATCTAATATTGTGGAAGTAATCCATCCCTCAGTGGAGTTTTTTTTTATGATAAAACACCTGCACTGTAGGAAAAATCTTTTAATTGTGATAATTGAAAGTAAATGTGTGAATCCTTTAAGGCGCTCTGGGAGCGGTGCGTGTGCGAAGAAAGCGATTAACGTTGGTCTTGAAACGTTGAAGATTGTATTCATTGGGAAACACGACCTCCACAAAGATGACGTTCTCCAGATGAAAGAATTCTTAAACAATGAAGTTCGAGGAGTACTAAGCTGAATAACATATGAATGAGCGACAGTGGTTCGCCGTGTATTTCTGTTTTGCATTGCTCTAGGTGGAATCAAGTGGGCAATGTCAGTCGAACACCTGCCATGGAAATATCTGTAAAAGAGAGCCAAATCACCAACCTGTCTTCGATGCTCCAGGCTATCGAGGGTCTTGGTCAGCTCGGGGTCGCCGATTAGACGAACGGCTCTCCTTTGAATGCAATCCAGTAGCCAAATGGTGTGCTTGGGTGCAGAGCTCCAAACATGAGAGCAATATTCTAATGATGGTCGAATCTGGGATTTGTAGAGTGTCAAAAGTTGATGAGGTTTGTACAACCTTTTGGTGCGGAAAAGTACACCAAGTTTCTGTGCAGCTACCTTGGCAATTGCGGCAACGTGATCATGCCAAGACATATTACCTCCCAGATTGACCCCCAGCAAAGTGTGATATTATAATGAAAGATTATTCAAATTAATTCTAATTATCTAACAGGAAATATGGTTCCACAGTAAAAAAAACTATTTTTTTATTCATTACATTATTAGCAAGTTAAATGGGGAGAAATAATACTTTAAGTCAACCTTCACTAAGATATATTTGTTTAGAAACCTATATTTTATTGTACTCTACATGTTTCGAACGTATGAACGTTCATCTTCAGGACAAGTACAGCTTATGTTGGTATAGATATTAGAAAATTATGAGTGACATCTTAAAATTAAAGAGAAGTGATAAAGAACTTCCATAGAAGTAGGGAAGAAAAACATATTACCAAGTTCTATAGATAAAGATAAGAGAATAATTGATAAAGGGTATTTTAAAGTGACGAAATAAGAAACGTATGTTTTTCTTCTATGGAAGTTCTTCATCACTTCTCTTTAATAAATTAACTTCCTCAAAAGCTCTATGAGGATGTCAGTCACAATTTCCTAATACCTATATATTCCAACATAAGCTATACTTCTCCTAAAGATGAATAAGTCAACTAAGTTTGGTATTGTAACTAAATATTTTTTTGGTTTTTCTTCAAATTTATAACGAAAAATTTATTTTAATACATACTGCGTTCTTAATTAGAACTAAAATTGTATTTGCAACAACATCTCGGTCCAATTATTTATCGGTAAGACGGTTTAATTACAAAAAAAATCAAATTACTACAAAAGCGTCATATGGCATAATATAAGATAATGCCACCATGAAAACACAACTATGAGACAATAGATCTAAATATTTCGATGGTCTAGGTTAGGTTAGGTTAGGTAAGAGTGGCAGACCTTTAATTCTGACCAAAGAGTCTTACGTAGTCCTATTAGGTCCGTTGTGATACGACACGTGTTCCGTAGAATCCACCTTGATCAGAATGATATCTGATGGTTAGTGCGGCGTACACCGCAGAAGGATTTTAACAACTTATTTAAACCAGCCACTACTATTCAGAAACCTGCTCAGTCGTCCAAGTTGTAAGTTGCTTAGTTCCTTCAGGCTATCGAAAAATGGTTCACCCAGAGCAGTGAACTTTCTTCTTGCGAGGCCAGGGCATTCACACAGAAAATGTTGAATACTTTATTTCTCTTCCTTATCTCTGCAACTTCTGCAATCTGCAAAAGTCGTTAGTGGCGGCCGTTTTTCGATGGTCTAAATTTTAAACCCCTTTAGTGAATATGCTTTGTTAATGTCTAAACGATTCAGATTTAAAATATGATGATAATGCAATATTTTATTATACGTTGTTTTCGTATGTGTTTCTAAAAAAAATTACACAGAAGCAGAAATCAATATTACCGAAAAGGTCACAAACTAATATCCTGATGTAGTTTAACATAAGATTAGTAAGGTTATAGTTAACTACGGAATACGAAAGCCGGCATTCAATGGACTTTTACAAGATTTCCGAGTTACTAAGTAGATGGACTAAATAGCAATAAAAATAAGTAAACAATTGCACCGGAAAAGAAGAATAAACAACAAAGTCGGCACATCCATACTTGTGTTTAATCCAAAGTTGATTACATCTAATTTTAACATATTTCCGTGATCAAGTGTTATGTATGTTCTTAGATAAGCGGCAACCTAAAAAAAAACAATTCTTAGACACGTGCCCCCCTAAGTCACACCCTGGTCGGATGCATTCCCGGCCTCACACCTGCCATACACATCCACATTCATACTGGTACAGGTGTCGATCGGGCTCCGGGCCAAGGTGCAGCGCCTCGCGCTACCCTGCTGCGTTCAAGCGACGCGTGCCCCTGATTTTTCTTCGTTTGAAGGGTCGCCGTCCGCCAGCCCTGTAATGTGACCACTCTTCTTCGTCATCGTTTTATGTCCCATTCAAATTTTATGAGTATATAAAAGTTCATGCAGAAAGCTACTACTATCTTCATATACACTTTACTGCATGATCAGCGTTATTACGATGTTTTTGGCCAGATTTTTTCAAAATGAGTTTTAAATAGAAAACATCTTGCATTATCAGCAGATCCAACAGTTTTTAAAGCAATTATCTTTATGCAGTGGCGCAGCCAGAAAATGTGTTCGGGAGGGGGGCTCACTGGGAGTAAGTAGGAAACTGTTTTTCGCGCCGCAGGCAAAATAGTATATTACATAACAAGTGATGAAAGTGATATTTTTCAAACGAGGAGATATTTAGCACGAGGCGTCAGCCGAGTGCGGAAATTCTCCGAGTTTTAGAATAATCCCTTTCACACGAGTAATGTACACTATTTTTCCTACGACCACAAAGAATTATTAAAAAAACCTTTGATTGTGAAAAAAATATTTCAACTCTAGAGTGGAAATACAAGGCACACTATTAATTTAAACATATGATGCCAATTTGACGGACCACCCCTATTTATTAAAAAAAACAAATTTTAGAAAGTAGTTTAGTGTTTAACTTATTTATCATGTATTTTTCGAGTGATTTCGAATTAGAGTGTGAAAATACGCCATCTGAAATTATAAAAAATGTTAAGGATATACTAGAAAATCTATTACCAGTCAAAACAAGCCCCGCTGAAGAAAATGTCATATATTAAACATAAAATTTGTATGTGTTGCCATAGCGTAGAGACTAAAGCTATGGCCTACAGATCAAAAGGTCACAGGTTCAAATCCCATCAGGAGTTTTTGACTTTTTTTTATAAAAACATTAAACAATTTATAGAATTAGGTATTTTGAATTTAAATCTTCCTTGTTGGATGAATTTTTAAAATTTAATCAAGGAAAGATGCATTAAATATAAATTTAAAAAATCCATCCAACAAGGAAGATTTCAATTCAAAATACCTAATTCTATAAATTGTTCAATGTTTTTATAAAAAATAGTCAAATACTCCTGATGGGATTTGAACCTATGACCTTTCCATTTGTAGGTCATAGCTCTAGTCTCTACGCTATGGCAACACATAAAAATGTTATGTTTAATATATGACATTTTCTTCAGCGGGGCTTGTTTTGACTGGTAATAGATTTTCTAGTATATCCTTAACTTTTTATAATTTCAAATGGCGTATTTTCACACTCTTATTCGAAATCAATCGACAAATACATGATAAATAAGTTAGACAATAAACTGCTTTCTAAAATTTATTCTTTTTAATAAATAGGTGTGGTCTGTCAAATTGGCACCATAATGTTTAAATTAAATAGTGTGCCTTGTATTTCCACTCTAGAGTTGAAATATCTTCTTTCAACACGCGTGTGATATTCGGCGCTTTCGAGCCAAATTAACCGTGTTTTTTTTCTCATTTTCATAGGTGGTCGTAGGAAAAACTACTATCAAATTTCAAAAATTAAATTATCACCTCTACCTTCTCTGCGAGTGGCGGCTCGCGGTCTTAAAAATGGCGAAGAGCTGCGGGTACTTAAACAAACATTGACTAAAAACCCGTGTAACAAAACGTCTCTCTTATTCTCATCTGTCCAACGACTGAATGGAGTTTCCAACAAATTACAAACTATGCCATTAATTGGGTTCATTTTTAAAACACACAACTAAGTAGGTATACACTACTGAATTAACTGAAAAATAAAAACAAAACTTTTTAATCAGACAGTAAATCGACGATATCTATAACAGTAAGTTTCGCGAAGCCTCAAAATAAATACCTTAAGGTTAGGCGAACCAATGCTAAAACAATGGTGCATACGACTGATCTATTTTTAAATTGCCCTTCATCATAATACAAATTATTACATGCTGTTTGCGTGACTGACGTCACGTAACTATTGTCGTAAGAATATAACCTGTCGTCACGTGACTATCAAAGCCATGTTAGGCATCGGGTCTTCTTGCTTTGAGCTAACGGACACGGTCGGCTGGGGCGCGCCAAAATGCACGAGTTTTTATAATTATTGTCCATCGGAGTTAAATGTCGCCCTATTATGCATAGCTACATTCGGATTACATTAATATTATTAATTCGAACATAATTGTTTTTAAAGGCTAAAATGGTAGCTGTAATGGTACTTTAATATTGTCGAAAAACTTTCCTCCTGGTTTTATTTTATTTTTTTTTTGGTGAACACCTACTTCACTCGACGAGCAGTCACTGTCCTCTGCATGGTTGGATTAAATTTGTTTTTGTGAATGTTTTTTTTTTGATATTCCAAGCTGCCTCTTTTTTTTAAAAAGAAAAACACTTTTTCCATTTATGAAAAATAGTAAGTTAGACTCTAACCAGGGCTCCCTCGCTGTTTTTTATTTTAATATATGTAGCAGTCAACATGTTCTTGAAAAGATCTGTTTACATCCCTTAATGTTAGTGTTAATACTAGCAAACTCTGCAAAACGGTTTATTTAGTAATTGTTATGCCTAAAAACTATGGTAGGCTTTGAAGTAAAATATACTATATGTTTATTATAATTTGGCAAGTTATTTAATTAATTTGAAAAAGTTGGGAACTAGTGATGGATTAGGGGTGTTTAAAATAAATTATAAGAAACTAAAATAAATTTTAATAAGATTAGTTGGTTGATATGATCCTTGGTGAGAGCGCTCTAAATACCAACTTTTTTGAATTACCTCAATAAATAACTTGTCAAATTATAATATAATATGAAATTTGCAATTATTTTGAAAACGGTTGGAAATAACTTTTATATGCATGTCGTACAAAAAAAATTTAAAATTTCCAGGACCCTGAAACTTTATTTTTTGTTTTTAATTTATTACTCTTAAACCACCAACGCAAAATAAATAAACTTTTGGACAATTGTAAAGGATTCTAATACAAACCAGTAAAAATGCAAATGCAGTAAAATACTGGGTATTCCATTTAAAAAATACAACTTTATGTGATCACACTTTGTTGTGGAAAAATAATTAAGTTCTTGAATAAACTAACTTCATTATGAGGCTTACATCTTTATTCAAGAACTTTTTTTAGGAACTTTTCAAAAAATAGTTTTTCTTCCTCAAGCTTCTTTTCCAAAGTTTTCATAATGATTTTTCTTAAAAAATTCTTCAATTTTACATCCTGTTCAATATAATCGAACATTAACTTTTTCTGCTGAACCCTTCGTTCTACATTTGAACTCTTATGTGCCCTAAGCCCTAAGCCATAAACCCATAATTTTTTTTTTCTCTCTTTTTCATAATGCAAGTCACATTATGATTTTCTCTTCGTTATATTCATTGAACCGGTTCTTTGTGCCTGCAAATTTGGATGCTCCGTTAAGGTGATATCTAATAATTTTCCTTGTTATTTATTCTCCTGAAGATGAATGCTTCTGCATTCGAAACATGTAGAGAATTTTTCAACCCTTCAAAAAAAATGTTTCTTTAATATAAAAGTGGAGGAAAACTTTGTGTTCTTATTCCTTTCCTTCTAATATTTAGTTTGCTAAAATCGAATAAGTCGTTTATAAATTACAGCGATTTAAATTATTACACTTTCCCCCCTCCCCCCCCCCCTTTATTAAAGTCGGTACGCCAATGAGCATAAGACCAAAATGATGCATAATTGTCCAAGCTTTTTAATGGTGTTATCAAAGATATATTTTTCGGAGATATGTAAAATTTTAAAATTTATTTTTTAATTACGCCATCCTGTGGCAAAATGCGGAACCTAAAAATTATTTCCAGGATTTTTTCATTGCCACTTTATTTTCCTGAATTTCTATGCTCCGTAGTTTTCAAGATATGGCCGCTCGTCGACCTTAATGAATCACCCTGTACTGCTTGATTCTGCTGCTTGCCAGTTGAGACTTGTAGGTACTTTTAGGACAACTTAATAAGTGGAAATTTCCACATAATAAGTGGAAATCTCCACATATTAATTGGAAATTTCCACATAATAAGTGGAAATTTCCACATATTAATTGGAAATTTCCACATAATAAGTGGAAATTTCCACATATTAATTGGAAATTTCCACTTCTGTATTTGGCAATTTTAAGTATTTTAAATTTATCTGTAATCCTTCAGAGCCATCGTAGGTTTATATCTTTTTTCTCGAGTTTTTTTCGTTTCAAATGGAGAAAACAGAAATTAAAAATCTTGCGTAGTTCTTTTGTAAATCGGTTATAAAAAAAACACAATTTAACATGGGAAATTTTATCGCGTTCGGATCCACTTAAGCCATTTAATATTCTTAAATCTTAGCAAAAAGTTCTAACACATCAAGTATATTTAAGGCTCATAATAAAGCTATTAAAATTCTATCTACGTTTTATTTATAACCGCTCCGCAATCCTTTAAAATTCCACCGATATGTTAGAGAATATTACGTTCTCTTAGGAAATTAATCAACCATCTTCTACTTGACAAACGGTATAGAAAAACACTGATAATGTAAGCCGGGGTAAGTGCGTCTAAACCTTTCATAGATCGATTTCAGTATTCCAAAAATAAAATAGTCTTCTTTATCTTAAACCAGTGGAATATTTGTAATTTGCTACATTATTTTTGCATTCTTTTTGCTGAACTCCCATAGATTATTTATTCAAATCAATGACACAAAGTTTAGAAGATATGATATTCAAGCGCTGTGACCAGGCCCGGACTGTGATCATTTGGGGCCCTCGGCTAAAACCTGTAAAGGGGCCCTCTACGGGGGGTCTGGGTGTTAAAAATTAGGTGCTTGAAAATAATGAAAACGCGTTTTTACGCTATTTTGGCACAACACTACAAAACGCATACTGTAGAACTGCTAATAATTACAACTGAGTTCAAAATAAAGTGCGGTATTTTATTCACCCCAAAGTATTAACGAATTATGTCAAAATTACTTGTGTAATAAAAATAATGACAAACGGATTTTAGGGATTAGAAAAATAACACTAACATGTTTAAAAAATCCTGTGTATTTAACAGTTTACAATGTTGTTATACTAGAATAGATGGGGTTTAAATTAACTGAGATAATTCAACATTTTGCTCCCCTAGGCCTAAAGTAACAGCTTCTTTGTAAGCAACTCACTTGTTAAAGCCACTTCGCATATATTATTTTATTTTTGTCCAAATCATAAAATAAATCCCTCTCAACATTAATAAAAAGTAGACTGGACATAAGGTCTTGGCCTAAAGACGACCGAAGTCGATTTTTAACTATTTTAAGTTTAGAAAAAACTCGTTGACATGTGACTTGGGTAGAAGGTATGGTAAGAACAAATTTATATGCAATATCCTACAGGTTGGTAAACAGTCCAGATTGAGTAAGTTTAAACAGAACAGAAAAAGCACATTTCAAACACTGGACACATTGTCTATATTTAGAGCAGTAAATGTGAGCATTTTTTCCGCTTCTTCGGTTGGGTCAAAATCGTCTTCTTCTTCACTGCATCTATCTCCGTACTCCGTAGTTCTTAGTGGACTCTGCCGCTATGAAGTTGCTGTATTGTTATGCAAACTGTTGCAGATCTATCAACAGCCGACTTATTTCAATTTTACACAGTTTAGAAACACTGTGCAGGGCCCATTTGGGGCCCCTCGTGTCCGGGGCCCTCCGCGATCGCGGACCTGCGGACCTGGCATTGTGTTTCCGTGGTTACATATTTAAATTTTATAGACATGCGCACGATACATCTACAACGGTATGTCGATAAGGCCTGTATTATTCATCCCTTGGTAACTTTACCAGCCAGATGATTTCTATGAATACAATTATATCTCAACAATGGTTTCTGTGGAAGTTATCTTGCTGATAGAGTTACCAGGAGAAACTGAAATTTGAACATTTCTGCGCATATCGTTACATATGAGGACGTTGCTTAGTAACCGTTTGACGCGAGTGACAATTCTCACCTCACATATCCTGACATTGTAAAAACTGGGCAAATTTTCATTAGCGGCCCTTACACGGAAGGTTTTAACAGTGCAAATTTAGATGCGCACGTTCATTCCCACGCGTAAACATTTGTTTCTATTCTGTGGCTGTTTTTTTATTTTTAGGTCGTGTTCGAGTAGTTATACAGGATGCAACAAATTCGTGTGCGTAAAAAGGGATCTCGAGAACGGTAAGAGATACGAAGATGGTTTAATTGAGGCAAAGATGCGTATTTTGGGGCTTAATATTTTGGTGAAAGAAAATATTCCGAATACCTTCGAAGATTCGAAAAAAAACGAAATTTTAATTTTTTTTAATTTGTAGCGCCTTCATTTTTGACTTGAGGAAAAAACAAGAATCACTTTCTCATAGCCGTTTTTATGTTCTACCAAGTAAGATTATTAGTTTTTAAATTCAACGTTTCGTTTTTTAGAAACCAGCTTGAAATCATTTTTTTTTATATACGGACCTGGTATTTTAAAAACAGTTTTAGGGATTTCTAAGTTTTAGAATTCTAATACAATTTAAAGATTTTTAAAATTTTAACGTTTTGTCATCTAATAACAGATCATTAATATTTCAAGTTATCCTTTCTTTACTATTACGGCCCTGACAATTATTTTTAAGATTACTTAAGTTTTAAAGTTACATTACAGGAAGTTATGGTGTTTACATTTCAATAAGATTTACCGTGACAGTCCTCTAGGAAGTAAGTTTTTAAGGCATGAGAAATAAATCTATTCTTTATTAAGATTTTATTTGTTTTATTAATATAGTATATATTATAAGTCCTATGGTTTTTGCCTTAGACTTAGACCGAAATACTGTAAAACATAAAAACATTAATGCTCCCGAGTGAAAAAAAGGTACCTGGAGTGTTAGTCTATATAATATAATAGTTTTATGAATGTGATGCGCTTGTTTGTTTTTAAAATAATTTCAAATTCTTTTTAGTGTTTATAAGATTTGATGAAGCTAGTTTCTGGCAAAACATGTAATAAAAATAAATAGACAGAATAATATTTATGGCCTAGACTTTGGGCATTTTTTTACAAAATATATATATATTTTTTTTTTATATGATAAAACACCTGCACTGTAGGAAAAATCCTTTAAGGCGCTCTGGGAGCGGTGCGTGTGCGAAGAAAGCGATTAACGTTGGTCTTGAAACGTTGAAGATTGTATTCATTGGGAAACACGACCTCAGGAAGATCATTCCACAAAGATGACGTTCTCCAGATGAAAGAATTCTTGAACCATGAAGTTCGAGGAGTACTAAGCTGAACAACATATGGATGAGCGGCAGTGGTTCGCCGTGTATTTCTGTTTTGCATTGCTCTAGGTGGAATCAAGTGGGCAATGTCAGTCGAACACCTGCCATGGAAATATCTGTAAAAGAGAGCCAAATCACCAACCTGTCTTCGATGCTCCAGGCTATCGAGGGTCTTGGTCAGCTCGGGGTCGCCGATCAGACGAACGGCTCTCCTTTGAATGGAATCCAGTAGCCGAAGGATGTGCTTGGGTGCAGAGCTCCAGACATGAGAGCAATATTCTAATGATGGTCGAATCTGGGCTTTGTAGAGTGTCAAAAGTTGATGAGGTGTGTACAACCTTTTGGTGCGGAAAAGTACACCAAATTTCTGTGCAGCTGCCTTGGCAATTGCGACAACGTGATCATGCCAAGACATATTACCTCCCAGATTGACCCCCAGCAAATTTATAGACGGTGCCAGGGGAATTGCGTGTCCTGCCATGACTATATCCGGTTCTGCAATGTTAACCTTTTTGGAGAAGACTGCTGCCTGGGTTTTCTTAGCATTAAATTCAACTTGGTTACTGTCACCCCAAGCCAAGATTTCTTCCAGGTCATTGTTGAGGCGCAATAATTCATGCTGCCTGCGAAGATGTGCGTCGGCAGCGGATGTTTGGGGAGTCAAGGTAAAAGATGAGACAAGTGTGCTGTCATCAGCAAAGCTATAAATTGGATTTTGGGTTTTCACTAGAAGGTCGTTAATATACAGTAAAAAGAGGGTAGGCGACAATATGGACCCTTGAGGAACACCGGCATTGATGGTGAAGGTGTCTGAGAGAAACCCGTCAATCGCCACTTGCAGAGAACGGTTCTTAAGGAAGCTGGTTAACCATAAACAAAATCCATTAGGCATACCGTAGGATCGCAATTTACTTAGAAGCCCATCGTGCCAAACACGATCAAAAGCCCTAGAGATGTCCAGTGTAACAGCCCGGGATTCTCCATGATGTTCGATGGGTGACATATGCCAGAAGGTCACCTGTTCAAATATCAGGCCTCTTAGGTAAAAATGGACGAATTCTTCAAATTCAGAACTGTAATGATGCACCTAACCAGTATAAATAGAACACATAAGAGTTAAACGCATAACTCCGGCCACTAGTTATGCGCCACTGCGTCTACCTAGTATAAATAGAGCTGTAGTTACCATACTTATTTAACTAATATACACCTAAAGGGAACCGAAGATACTTTCTAGTTGAAACGTTGTGATTCTAAACAAAAATAAAGGCAATGCAAGTCCAAAACTCTACTGCCGTTCAAGAAACTTTATTGTTTCTAACCTTCAAACAGACAAATATTTAATCCGATGGGATAGTCATTAAAAATAGGTACATCAGTTAGAATATTTTTGCTGGTAATTTTATTCGTGATGCTTACTGCGAAAACAAACTTACCTCGATTCACCCTATTAGTAATTCCTTATCCATCAACTTGTGTATTTACCACTATCGATATAAAATCTACAGAATGCAAGAAAAAAATCGACCACCTTAACCAACAATAAAATAATAAGCAATAAAATGGAGCGATGGCTGTGATAAGGCAGTAAAGAAAAAGTGGTCAAAGCTAAATATTGTAAAGCTCATGCTGGTTGAGAATGATGATGAACCATAATCGAATTCATCTTAAAGAAAAACCATAATTTATCCGATGACTTTAAAAGTTCAATACATAAATAAATGTTTATACTGATTTATAGATTAGAAATTATGATGTTTGAGTTTCTTCACGTTTAAAAAATTGTATATTGTCAGCTTAATATAAACCATACAGTTCTTTTGGTGATCGTTGATCGTTTAACCGTAAACGATGAATTTTACCATTAAATATGGATACCTATATTTTTTTAAATGGCAGCAACATGATCGTAAAAATAAGGTATGATAGATGATGCAGGGTATAGTCTGACAAACGGTAAGTTAACCGGGGCGAAAAGGCAAGGAAACACAAAAAATTAGGTATCCTCACTAGTATACAGTCTCCTGCAATAACGCGTCAGGTTTCTATAGCTCCTAGGCTTGTAGCGCCAAATCTGAAAGGGGCGCCACATTTTCCAGCGCTAAGACTCCAAGAAAGACTAAGATAACCAAACAAGATATGAAACTAAGCGATTTCAACCGTGGTTAGAAAAAAACGGCGTTTGATTAACCAGTTAGTTTTTAGCTAACACCACACGCCATGCATATTATTCTGTAATAATTATTGTAGCTTATTTTCCCAGACTAATACGCTTCACATCGCGACATAGGCATCTCTTTGGCAGCGGGCGGCGCAGTGGCTACACTAGGGGGGCCAGAGGTGGTCCGGGCCAGCCCAAAAGTTTTTTCGGACCCCCTAAAATAAATTTAATCTTAAGAAGCTTTTAAAAAAGTTATTCAGATTAGATTAAGCTTTACTTAACTTTATTTAAACCCAAAAAAGGGTGTGGCACCCCCAGAACAAATTCTAAATCCGCCACTGTAGAAGGGGGGCGCAAAAATATCCCAGGGCTTTGGACGCTTCCAAGTGTTAATACGCATCTGGCTCCTATACGAAATAAGTTAGGAATTTCATTCATATACAGATTTCATACTGTGTTGTAGAGTGTATTTCAGGAAAATATTTTTCCATTTACAGGGTTTATGGTTAAATTAAGGCGAAGTTGCGTATTTTGGGGTTTAATAATTTGGTGAAAAAAATTGTAATTATTCCGAATGCTTTCGGAGATATCCGAAAAAAATCGAAATTTCCATTTTTTGTTTTTAATTTTTTGCGCATTCATTTTTAACTTGGGACGAAAATAAAAAAACACTTTCATATACCTATCCGTTTTTAATGTTCTTTAATGGCGTTATTATTTTCAAAATCGACGTTTCGTTCTTTAGTTACCAACCTCAAGTCATTTTTTTTAAATACGCACCTTGAATTTTACAGTTTTAGGGATTTCTAAGCTTTAGAAATTTAATACAATGTGCACATTTTGAAATTTTAACGTTTTGTCGTCTAATTAAACATTTTTCAAATTTTTTTCATTTCATTACGGTCCTGAACATTTAGAGCCAAACTAAAATCAAAAGATTTCTGATTTAAAAAATTATTTTAGTTACATGTTTTGCCTAATATTATCAGATCTTCTAAACAGTAAAAAAAATTGTTTTTGAAACAAACATAACCGCATCACAGTATAACCTGAGTAACCTAACTAGACTAACACTCCAGTTACCTTTTCTTCACTAGGGAGCATTATTTTTTTTGCATTTTACAGTACCTATTTCGTTCTAGGTCTAAGGAAAAAACCATAGGACTTAAGAGATATACGTTATATTACATAAATAAATTAAATACTAATAAAAAATAGAATTACTTCTCATGCCTTAAAAACTTGCTTACTTTCTAGCTTAGAGTATTGTGACGGTTAATCTTATTGAAAAAATAAACAGCCTAAACACCGTAACTTGCTGTTATGTAATTTTAATAACCAAGTAATCATAAAAATAATTGCCAGGGTCGTAATAGTAAAGAAAGCATACTTTAAAAAGTTAGATGTGCTATTTGATGACAAAACGTTAAAATTTTAAAAACCTTTAAATTGTATTAAATTATCAAAGCTTAGAAGTCCTTAAAACTCCAGGTCCGTATTTAAACAAAATGAATTGAGGTTGGTATCTAAAGAACGAAATGTCCAATTTAAAAACTAAAAACGCCATCTTGTAGAACATAAAGAACAGCTATGAGAAAGTATTTTTGGTTTTTTTCCTAAGTCAAAAATGAAGGCGCAAAAAATTAAAAGCCAAAACTAAAAATTTCGTTTTTTTCGGATATCTCCGAAAGCATTTGGAATATTGGCAATTTTCTTTCACCAAATTATTTAGCCCCAACATACGCAACTTTGCCTTAATTTAACCATGTTTTACCGTTTTCGAGATCCCCTTGTACGCAAACGAATTTGTAGCACCCTGTATATAAATAAAGTTTTATTATTAAAATTATACATAGAGGATTAGAATAAACTACAGTAAATGTTCAAAACGTCTTTGGTTTTAATCTGTGCACAAGTCAACACGTTCTCGAAAAGAAAAGTACATCCCTTAAACTAAAATTTGATTTAATTTTTATTTTTTGAAATTTCGCAACGAAATTGTTACAGCTTTAAGAATGTTTAAATAATAGTAGTTTCTGCAACAATAAGAGTTATGACGTCTACATTTCACAAAAAAGTAAATGAAACATGACGCCGTACGCCGCCACAGAGGAATCTTATTTTTCCGTGGGAACAAAACACAGAGGAATAATAGATCGGTCTGTCTCCGAAAGGAAAATAGAAATTTTTACGCACAGTGTTATATTCGTAGCATAATCCTTAGGATCACTTGTGGTTGTAATCTACTAAAAAAAGACTTTTTCAGTTTTTTCGTAAACATTTTTATATTTGAGACGTGCTGCCATTTTATCGAATATTGTGACAAAAGAGGATCCTAGATGTTGAAGACCATCACTCGAATGATATTTTACCGATATTTTTGCATGACTTGTACACCGCAAAATTGAAACAAATAGTCATCTTCCAATTAAGTGTAGATATCCTATACAGGGTGTTCCAAGTTAAGTGCGCACTATTGCTAACTCTTTAATTATTATAGATACAAAGTCGGTTAAATTAGCAAAGTAGTAACATTTTTTCTGCTGATTAAGATAGTAAAAACAAAAAAACAATTGAATACAGCATTTCCGATTAAACGAGAAAAATGCATTTTTTTTAAACGGAACACCATGTATATTTTTGACACAAATGTTTGCAAATCGTCTACAGAATAAAAAAGTTTATATGCAATATTGGCCGAAAACTAAGAATAATCTGATTATTGCCATATTTACTTTTTAGACAAGGTGGCTGTGCAAGAAACAAATTTTCTCTAGACCAACAATGCATGTTTTTACGATTAAACATACCCCTGTTTGAAAAATTTGCTTCATCGTTCCAAAAAATGTGCCTTAAAAAGTTAGGATTTTGCCTGCACATATTAACAAAGAATTGACAGAAATATAGTCTCGTTTCAGTGTCCCCAGGTCGTTTTGCACTGGTCGGTACTTATGGGGTACAACCTTATATTTTTTTAAAACTCTCCATATTGTAACTAAGTTTAAACCGCTGTCCCTTGGCAAATCTTTGGTTGAATTATTTTCGTATGCTTCAAAATATGCCAACACATTTACTTCTACTTGTTCACTTATTATAAACTGGCGTTTAGTTCTAGCCTTTTCAAAGACTCCTTCGTTACTTCTAAATTTTCTATACAGCTTTAAAAAATACCTTCTGTTTGGATGATCTCGTTCAGGATACATTTGGGAATATTGTTCCTGTACCCGGAAACTATTTTTTCTGCATACTAAATACGCTTTTAACATATAGCATTTTTCTAAATCCATTTTGTAATATTTTTACCAAAAAATCTAAAATCACAGACCAGTTTAATCACTTACAATAACATAAATGCTTACTTTTGTTGACAGCAGAATAATCTACTGACGCACCGAATAAAGCTTTTGTTTTAAAAATGCACACTGCACAGCCACCTTGTCTAAAAAGTAAATATGGCAATAATTAGATTATTCTTAGTTTTAGGCCAATATTGCATATACACTTTTTTATTCTGTAGATGATTTGCAAACATTTATGTCAAAAATATACAGGATGTTCCGTTTAAAAAAAATGCATTTTTCTCGTTTAATCGGAAATGCTGTATTCAATTGTTTTTTGTTTTTACTATCTTAATCAGCAGAAAAAATGTTACTACTTTGCTAATTTAACCGACTTTGTATCTATAATAATAACAGAGTTAGCAATAGTGCGCACTTAACTTGGAACACCCTGTATATATGCGTATAGTTAGTAATTTACTTACAAACCTTCTTCCAAATTCTGCATACCTAATATCCATGATCAAGCAAAAACACTTAAAACTTTTGTTTTAGCAGCACTAAATTATAATATGACGTTGAATCAGTGTAAAATTTTTAAACTAAAAACCATAACCTTTTCGATTTAAAGGAATTGATTGAATTGATTCTAGCCCTTTTATTTGGACACTTTGAAGGGTGCGAGGGGGGCTTAACAGACAGTGGTGACCTCCATGTCAGCGACCAGAACTAAATAATTTAAAGTTAGTTTTGTTGGTCAAATAATGACAAGACGTAAAAACATATTTTGAGGTAAATTTTATGGTCAATTTATGACAAGACATCAAAAAAGGCATTGTCATATTAAATATATTTAGAGATTCATTTTGCTAGTCAATTCACAAGATGTCATCGGTTAGTTTGTTACTTTGTATAGCAGCAGGCTAACTTGGCACTGATGTCATCTACGTGGTAAACGCCAAACTCCCCTTTGTATTTTTTTATGAAGTGATGGCCTGCAATATCTCTCACTTAATTTTCCTTAAATTGTAGAAGGCCATGCTAAAAACAAATCTGATTAAAATTGCATCTTGAAAATATTAATTGTTTTGGCATCTGCCAAACGCTCACAGTCAATTCTTATTAGCAGTATGAGTTATTTATGACATAAAGGTTTTGCCTAACGATTACGTTGACGTAAAACTAGATTGGCAAGAACAGACACAGACTGGAAAATTTATGATTTAATTTATTTAAGATGAGTCTAATGTTTAATCACAAAAGCTAATAAGAAATATCAGCTGTGGCACGTGGAGAAGGATTTTAATTTTGACCAAAAATTATTTTATTAGCCTAAGGATACAAATATTAAGGGAATTATTACTTATCAAAAAAGGCAGAACATGAAGACATCGAAGTTTAATTAAAAGTTACCGATATTATAAAAGAAGTTGTGTATAAATCCCACCCAAGAGATATTAAGAACTTTGATAGAGATGCATCTTGGCATAAGGCCAACCTGACCACCCTGAAGAGTTATGAACATTTTATAAAGGCCTAAAAAAACTAAAACGTGGAATTTTAAAGAATACCAAAGTGTCTGTAGGCTGTGGGTATACACTCTGTAACCAAGTACTAATATTTATCCTAAGATGGCCAAACAAAAAGGAAACAGCGTTGTTTTTGGGCACTTGGGTCCATTATTTTAAAAAAATGGTCGGACAGGGGAACGCATTCTATCAGCTATGTTCAACCATTTTTCGGTAACCCCCTGAGCAGGGAATAACCCCAAATTAAAATGTTAAATGGCAAGGAAAATTAAGTGGCTCCTCCTTTAAAATTTTTTTTTATAATTCCCTTTAAAGAAATAGACACACTTTTCAATTTTAGTGCAACAGTTCCCGAAAGATTGCAGTAAACTCTAAAATAAACAATATTATTTATTATCAGGTAAATTAAAATAAATTATACTTTTTGTAGATTTATTTAGCGTCCTTGAACTTCTATCTTTTTAAATGTTATATTGTGGGGAAGAGGACTTTAATAAAACACTTTCTACTGTTTACTAATTCCCAACGTTTCGGTTTTTATTAAAACCTTTATCAAGGGCTAAAGGGGGTTTTTATTAAAGTCCTCTTCCCCCACAATATAACATTTAAAAAGATAAATTATACTATTTAAGTTAAAGATTTTAGGTTTAGAATGTATTTTTCTACTTCTACATGGATATTTGCTTTACACTTAACTGACGAAAAAAGTAGGCTATTCCAGTTAACTGTATGACAAATTTTCATATTCTTACTGTTCACTGCTGAACAGTGTTTGCGACCTTTAAAAATAAAACTTACCATTTTTAAAGAAAAATTCCACAAATGCACATACTAAGAAAGTATTTTTTTAGCAGATCACTGAGCAGAACTGTTGAAAACACTTTCAATCATTAAAATTATTTAAATCGCTGTAACTTATAAACGACTTATTCGATTTTTCGATTTTAGCAAACTAAAGACTGTTTGGAAGAGAAATGTATGCACTTTCACTAATTGTATTTAGTTGTCCATAATAGTTCTCAAAAAAAATGCTAGAGGGCGCAAATTGTAATAATACCACATTTTTTGATTTTACTCCGAAAAAATAAATCATACAATATAATTATGATACCATAATCGAAAAGTAGATGAAATTTGCTAAAAAAAATATTTAAACCGCAGCTCCATATCTCCGTTCGTTTCAGCGTTATCGCCAATAGAATAATTTTTAAAACTTTAAATGAAGAAGCGGTTATATATTTTTTAGAAAAAAAGTGGGACGCCACTGATATTTTTCCATGTGGATATTATTTCGGATTAGCCTGGTCAATTCTGCATAAAAATGGTCTCTTGCGTTTTTCTTCTCGGGCAAGCCGTTCTTAATTAAAATAATTAAATTATACACTATATTGCCAATACAAGCGGCCGCACGAAGCAAGAAGACACCCATCGTGCGATTCAAAATAACCTGAGTTGGGGTCCGTGGCGCTTGCGCAGTAGGAAAAAAATTAGGCAACCGACACGATATTTAACAGAACGTAAACAGAACCCAAGGTCTCTTGAATAGAACCGGCTTGCCGTGGTATTCTTATTTGCCATCTTTTATTTCGTTCATTCGTGTGTGGTTATAATTTCCAAGTTTTGGGTGTTATTTATAAAACTTTACTTTAAACATTTTTTTTTGTTAGTTTGTAAATTGTTAGTCGTTTCCATATTTTTTTACGTTGTATTCGTTCGGATGTTCCGTATGTGATTGTGGATATTATTTTTAAGTTTTGGGTGCGAATTTAGGTATAAAACTTTACCAGACATTTTGTTATTGTTAGCGACTTGTGTCTCAAGATGGGTAGAAAAAAGTGCATGATCCTTTTTTGCACGAATTGCGGTTCAATACCAGGAATAAGGTATTTCAGGTATGTAAAATATTTGTTACTTAAATTTATTTGACCATAAACTGTACACACCCCGAACTAACGGGTGAATTTAAATAAAAGCTTGTAAAAATATTTTGAAAGTCGGTCCTATCAAATGTTTACATCAAGAAGCAAATTTCCGAGCTGTGCAAACTCAACGGACCCTGATCATCTGCCTACAGTGATGTCATCATTGAATTATGGTATTAGCAATATAGTGTATGTATATATGTGCCTAAAAGAGGCTGAAAAAAGACCAATTTTTCCCGTTAATTGAATTCATAATTATTACTGTCTTAAAGATGACAAAAGGAAGAATAGTGGACAACCTGTATAATATATTGTCATGTAGTGAATTAATACAAGCACATTATCTATACATAAACACTTAAAAAGGCAAAATCTCATCGGCAATCGCTTCATGATCATGTAAAAAGCATTCACTTTTCCTCAACCCTGTTCACAAAATAAGTATATTAAAAGGCGCATCTGTGGCTTTATTATTAAGCGAGGAAAGTCAATAATAAATTAAATTTCGTTGGCGGAATCGTTTCAGTTACCAATTTAAATTTAGAGTAATGTATAATAGGACCGGTGGTTCACGCAGATGCTCAACAAATGGGCACGAGGCATTTTGTTAGCAGATTGCTTGTTGATCGTTTTTGATTCTTGCTTTATTTTTATATGGCCCCGTTAATCCATTGAAGTTGCCAACAAGATTTTGATTCAAAATCTATAAAAACTATAAGATAAACGGTTACAAGACAGATTAAAAGGATAATATATTATAGTCGGATCTGGTCTTATCGTGCGGGTCATACGATTCAAGAAAGGCATACCCTCAGTTTTTGTTTTCTTTACTTGCGTTTAATTTTACCCTCTAAATAAAATACGTAAGATAAATGAGACTTATTCCATTTTGACATGAAAAAAAAAGGATATATATGTATTTACTTTCCAGCGATTCTAAAAAGCTTATAATAGCACCAGCTACGTTTTATTTTAAATATGCCAGTTTTGTGACTTTCACAGTTTGTGACAAAATGAAACAATTTTCTGAGTTTTTGCATCCCCAATCAAAAAAAAATGGTACTTAATCTGATAAACTATTTCGAAAATGAAAGAAAAAATGGAAATTCGCCAACCAATATTCAGGAAACAGTAGCCAAAGCACTGGGAATTAGTTTAAGGTTTGTGCAGAAAATTGTGCATGAAACAAAACATAACATAATATTCAAGAATACTAAAAAGTGTAAACGAAGAAAGCCAAAGACTGAGGATGTAAGCGAAAATATTAAAATTGGAGTTCGAAATGTGATTTACGATTTATACAAATCAAAAAACAATGTAACTCTTCCAGTTTTACAAAAAACATTAAAAATTCGGGGTGTTTTGGAAATTGGACTTGACTATCAAAATTATTAAAAATTTAGGTTTTCGCTATAAAAAAGACTGTAACCGAAGATTTTTATGTGAGCAGCCACAGATAGTGAGTCAGCGTGTTCAGTTTTTAAAAAAATATACGGACAATTACAAATCGATATTTAGAAAAGTGGTATTTTTAGACGAAACGTGATATTTTCGAATGGAAGTGGTTCAAAATCTTGGCAAGATGAGTCTGTAAAAAGTGTTAAAAGGAAAAAGGGGTGCGGTACGGGAAAGCGTTTTATTATTTTGCATGCCGGTTCTGCAACAGGATATGTTGCAGGTGCGAGTTTAATTTTTTCTTCAACATCAAAAACTGCTGACTATCATGATAATATGAATTGCGAAATGTTTGAAAAATGGTTAAAAGTTCAATTGATACCAAATTTGGATGCTCCGTCTTTAATTGTATTAGATAATACATCATATCATTCAAGAATTTTAAATAAACAGTCTACTTCATCTTGGAGGAAAAGTGATATTTATGAGTGGCTGGAAAAACACAACCAAAATCCTTTACCAAATATGCTTAAATCCGCACTCCTATCAATAGCAAAGTCTCTTTAAAAACCCAAAATATACGCGGTAGATGAAATATTGCATGAATATGGTCATGAGGTTCTACGACTGCCACCATATCATTGCCAGTTTAACGCAATAGAATTAATATGGGCTGGTGCAGTCTTATTATGTAGGTGATGGTCTTAAATCCGACCAAGTACAAATAGTTTGGCAAGATTCGTTAGATCATATTACACAAGAGTACTGGAAGAAATCGGTAGAACATACAGAAATATTTATAAGGGATTGGTGGGATCGAGAACAAATACTAGATGTCGAAGTAGCGCCAATGATAATTGCTCCATTCGAAGACGACTCAGACGACGACGACTTTTCAGATTTTATAAGTGACGATGAGAGTTTTTAGGCTATAATTATAAACGGTGTTTTCGTTTACATTTTTTAGTATTCTTGGGTATTATATTATGCTTTTTTTTTCATGCACATTATTCTGCATAGTCCTTAAACTAATTCCCAGTGTTTTCATTACGGTTTCCTGCATATTGGTTTGCGAATTTCCACTTTGTCTTTCATTATCGAAATAGTTTATCAGACTAAATGCCATTGTATTTTTAGGTTTTAGTAGTAAAATTGTTAAAATAAATTGCACTGTTTATTATTGTCGTTTTTAATTAAAGGGTACAGTAAGTATATAATTAACGATTATATAATTTTTGTGTAACTTTTTCAACTCCCCTGTACATAATTTTTACAAAACTAATAATATTAGGTATATGTGGCGATCTTCGCGATAGCTAAAATAATGAAACTATTTTTCCTTCCTTCGGTATATTTGTAAATAATCTCACAACATTTTGATAGCCTCTGTGTTGTCTGATTTGACGCATATGATCAGTGACCTTTGGACGCGCACGTTAAGACCAGATCCGACTATACCTATCGATCATTATATTATAGAAAAAATTATTGCAACTTGATTGATTTAGTCCCTAAAATTTGAAACCCTATAAAAAAAAGGGTGTCCCATTTGAAATAGAAGTATTTTTTTATATAGGAACACACGGTGTATCGTATTATAGATATAAAACAACAGGTAGATAGCTGACAACTTCACAAAAATGGCACCTTTACATAGCGAATAGGGTTTAGGGTTATTTTGATAAAACTAGTATTTTATGTTCTCAACCTTTTTTTACTATAAGTAGCTTACTTCACATTAAATACTCGCCAAACTTCGGAAATGATCGGAATAGACATTTTAACTAAAAAAAAGTAATTGCGCAAATGCTGTGACTTTTTTGTCAACAGTTAAAAAGCGATGGGTAACGGTATGTTTGAAAGCGAATAACAACGTATCATTTTCAATAACTATTTAATTGTTTGAAAATGTGGGTATTCTGCAGGGATTGTCAAAAGATTGACTTTGTGGGACTTGCTACTGCTGCTGCACTTGAAACCAATTACAAATGCTTAAATAATTAACATGTTCTCATTATTAAATAAGAAAGATACAAGAACCAACTGACTGACTATAGTAAGCGGCACAATGCTTGTCAGGCCCTTTAATCCATTCGCCTTCCTTTATACGGCTATTTTGGATACATTCCTTAAGAGCAAACAGTAGTCGATGAGTCATCACGAACAAATACAGTATTTCCACCACATCGTGCATACTGTACCTGCGTCTGGCGATGGCAATAAAATTTCTTTTTTTTTTAATATACAAAATATTATATAAACGAATTTCATGAGAATTAAGGGGCGCGGCGTCAGATATTTTGAAAATAATATCGGGGCATCGTTTGTAATTTTAATGGAAATAAAAAATTACTTTCAAAAACTAAAACTACAATAAAATGTGTTTTTGGACTCTTATAGACCCCGACATATTGTTAAAAAAAATTTAATATTTTTTTTTAAAGTAACACAGCTTATGTCAAATGTATCTAAACTTCGTCTATAGTTACAAGTTACGGAAAAAATGTTTAAAATTTTTTATCTGTACTAGTTTAAAACCTAGGTTCAAAGTTTTTACATCCTCAAAGTTGAAATCACTAACGTTATCTCTTGTATTTTTTAAACATTTAAATTTTTCAGGTTTTCAGTTTTAGGTCCATAGTTCCCACTTGCCCCGCTTTTTTTGTTAGTGGGGTAAGCGGGGATTAGTTCCCACTTGTCCCATTTAAATTTTTTTTATTAATAAAATTTAAAGTGAAAAGTTTTAAGAATTCGAAAAAGCTGTCCATTTTCTCCAAGAGACCTGATTTAAGTATAAATAATAAATCCCACAAAGTCCCGGTCTCAAAAATTTCTTTAATATATACGTACAAAGGTTACATGTTTCGCTCACAAATGAGCATCATCAGATAAAGTTTTAAGAACTTAAAAAGTGAGATTGTGCGTAATCTGCAAAAACTATTAAGTAAATAAAAACTTAAAAACCATATTACGTAGTTTTAAAAAAATTTATAGAAGAAGAAATCTCTAACAATAAACTTCTTTATTTTTAGGAATTTTTTAAATCTGAAAAAAGCCTGTTGTTGGTGAAGTCGCAATAGATTAACCCACTTGCTCCAGTTAAATATAACATTACTCAAACGCGATTTATAGGTTTAAAACCCACTTACATCAGTACCTGGGGCAAGTGCGTTCTATGAGTACATTTTCATAACAATTTTTTGTTTAAATGAAATTCTTGGGTAAATAATTAAACAAATTTTGTTTTAATTGTAAATATCACTAATTAATTTCTGTCCTAAACGCATCTCTGTAACTCGACTTTTAAAAAAGTTATGTAGTTTCAAAGCCGACCTTTTATAATATTTTTAATCCCCACTTCACCTTAATTGAAACTTTAAAAAAAATCATTTTTTTTTAAATAAGGTATCATCCGCGAAATAGAAATGCTTGTGAACCCCTTCAATAATTCAGATAAGCCACGAAACGATGCCACGGTCCACGCTAGTGTGAAAGGCTCTTAGTTGAATTTTTATTCTTGTATGAATTTAAGTCGAAATAAAAACTCTCCCTATAATAGTTATTTTTAAAATTATAAAATATTTTGCCAGAAACTATAATAGACCGAGCGAAAGTGCGGGCCTACCTAGTCTATTGGGAAAAAAGGGCCCTGCGCTTGCATTGAGGTAGTTAATACTTAAAATTATACATTACTATACGTCAACGTCTTCACTACACTGTATATTCGCTCCAAGGTGGTGCCTATATCGAATCTACAGTATATACGGGACGTCAACATTCTACCTTTTGTTAATTAGCTACTTCTATCTGTAGAAGTGTGCGGTAGCATGCGGCGCGTTGACATAATAAATGGAACACTTACTTAAACGGAACTATCTTAGATGAGGGTTTACATGCATTGAGTTACTTAATACTTCTTTCTTTTTAGCAATCGTTTAGCTTAAAATCCAGAAAAACCTTCTGCTGGTCAATAAAAAAGCAGTAATTTACCACTCACTTTAGGAAGCGCAAACACGTATTTTACGTATAACTGTAGAAAATGTAATACCAAATTACAACTGTCTCAGTCTGATTAAAGACAAGAAAACCTAATGGTAAATAAAAACCAAAAACCCATCTGCGCTCATCGGCAATGCAATTGAAGCGATTATATCTTGGTCGCATTAAAAAAATTATAAGAAGGTGTTTGTAAGCGATCTGCCAAAGCCCATCGTTCTTCAATTAAACGGAAATGGCGATGAGCATATGCACATAACTCTGGTTTAACTTCCTATTATGTTATATAATCAGGATTAATATGCAGGGTCGGAATTATTATTTTAAAGTTTCTAGTACATTATCGACTTGTTTTTCTATTTTTAATTATTAATTGTCTTGTAAAAGAATATATTATTCTGCCTTGCCTCAGGATTTTTACCTTTATTATGGTGTAATTAATTGCCTATATTATAGAATGTAGATCTAATCGATTAAAAGACCGACTTTTTATCGGGTGTTAAGGAGGTTGAAACAATGAATAAATAATAATTATTTGCAGTTTTGTCATTATTATGGTTTAAATTAACCTTTGCTGGCACATCTAGATTTGACGATAGGTAACGGTACCTACTGCAAGTATCTTTTAGTGAGCAGGTTTAAAAGGATCCTAACAAATCAAGCACAGGGGAAACAATATACATCATAAGACATTATTATTGTTGCAGATGAGTACTATCACAGAAAATATATTCTGTGGTACTATCTTTGCTTCATTACTACTGATATTAGGGGGGGGGGGGGGGCTTCAGTAGGTGACAAATTTAATGTGGCAGTTGTGGCACACTGACTGATACCTGTTGGTATCTTTCTTTGTTACAAAAAAACAAAATAAAGAATTTGTTAGTTTAAGAGTTCTTTTATCCAAAAATACCCATATTTGAAGCATAATTACCTACAATTTAAAGTTAACCAAGTTCGAATTTATAGTTATAAAAGCAGAAAAAAAACTGACAAATTTCACAAATTTTCGTTTTTTGCTTTTATTAATTCATTAATCAAAATTTCTTAATTTAAAACTTTAGGTAATTGCTACTCAAGGAAAGGTATTTGGTCCCTTTTTGAATAAAGCGTAAAGGATAAGAAATATTGATCAAAATATTAAATGGCAAATGCATTACTAGACTTCACTCCTCAAATGGATTATTTTATCTCAAATCCTACGCTACACTTAAATATATTCATTTATTTAAAACAAATGCTAGTTAAAAGAGTTCTTTTTAAAAAGATATAATCTTTTAAAAAAATCATTTTTATTTTTCCAATGTTAATGAAAAAAAAATTAAACGTGATAAGTTGCCTATCAACTAGCGTTTTATTTCATTATCAGTGTCAAGCTTGAAATATTGCCCAAACATGCTTTGAGAAGCTGTTGCCCGTGCTGTGGCACTAAACGACGATGGCCGAAACATACGATATATCACTAAAGTCTTGGGTGAGGCTAAGAGTACCGTACAGGATGCAATCAGTCGCTTTCGACAAACTGGTGAGTATTCTAGGCGTCAAGGATCAGGGAGGAGACGTAAGACTACGCGATCGCAGTTTACCATCTTCAGCCATTAGTCGTCAAACAACCTCAAACTGTACTCCCCAGTTTTAACCTCACCCAAGACGTTAGCGATATATCGTATGTTTCGGCCATCGTCGTTTAGTGCCACAGCACGGGCAACAACTTCTGAAAGCATGTTTGGGCAATATTTCAAGCTTGACACTGATAATGAAATAAAACGCTAGTTGATAGGCAACTTATCACGTTTAATTTTTTTTTTCATTAACATTGGAAAAATTAATATGATTTTTTAAAAAGATATCTTTTTAAAAAAAAACAGTTATTGGGACGAAACAAAAAACAAAATGTTAAGAAAACATGCGACTTTCATATGAAATGCACTGCAATATCATCGCACTGCCTACTTTTTCCACAGGGTGTTAAGAACGTAAGGCAAAAAAAGTATCATTTGTTGCCCTCGGTATCATATCACACATGTCAACATTTTTCTTAAATCGAAAAGCGGGTAATAATCTTAATACATGCGGCTACCATCTTTCGAAAATTTCATTAAAGATATTTTAAAATCAGAAAAGTTAATTAATATCAAAGTTGGTAATAATTTTCCTCGTCCGGTTTTTTTTTTGCTGATGAGTGTAGCTTTGATTTAAAAGGATTTTTTTACAATAGTGTCATCAGGTAAAAGAAAAGCATCTTCGCGGATCACATCATTTGTGATTAAAGAAATTTGCACAATCTGTAGAATACCGTGTTAGAGACCAATCCTTTCGTGGAATGGCTTTTAGCCACTGGGCTTCTATATAGGATTTCCTTTTATGGGAACTGAAATACTGATCACCCTTTTTCCCTGCTTTTACAGCATTTTGTTAGCTCGAATTGCACCCACGAATACAACAGTGCCTTGATAATTAAACAAACTAAATATGAAAAATAGTATTTACCTAAGTATCTATACCTACTTAAGAAATTTCCAAACTAGCATGTATTTTTCCAACTATTCATTTTTAACCAAGTTCACTTATACCTTCGAGTTAAATAAACAACCAAGTAAACAACACAGGTAAAATTCAATAAATTAACTGTAGGCAAAAAAGAATAAAGTTCATCAGAAAGAGCTAGGAAAGACGAAACACAACGTTTAAATTAAACACTTCCAAAATTGTGACACTATTAGGTATAAGAGAACGATAAACATACAGCAGGCTGGCAGGTTCACTTCATTTATAAGTCAATGATACCTATTACAGAAAATCAACACCAAAAATAATCAATAATATTTCGTAGGGTTTCGCCTAAATTTTCTGTTATATCAATTCAAATAAAGATGTTCATTTCGTCAGATTCATTCCTAGACGCGTTTCGCCATATTATAGCTCATCAGTAGAGCTAGGATCCGACGATAGAAAGGAATAACTCAAAACTGCTTATGCAGTATTTGAAGGTACACACCAGCAAGATGTTGCATGGAGTAACATCTGTATCATTGTTAGACCCTCTTGAGCATACCAGCACCTCTAAAAAACTTATAGAAATAAGCAAAATGTTAAGGAAATCACCGGTAAAGACATTCGTCACAATTATAGTCCCTCTTGGTAGTGCTAACCCGTAGGTATCGGTTTAAGCGGCCAGAAAACTGGTTGAGCTCGATGCTTTTTAGTAGTATAAGTGATTACGTTTATCCAGCATTATGCAAAAAAAACTGGGAAAAGTGAAAAACGTCTATCATCTCCCATATCTACTCCATTCACACCAGTAACCAAGTCGGAAATCTGGTGGGGTGATGGAAGACAATATACCCTCCCCAATCAGCTATGGCATATGTAGGTCTAAACTTTGTATTGTTTTTAAGCACAAGTTGGTTGTTACAAAGACAAACAATAATAAAAATCTGGTAACAAGTGAAACATGTTATTGTCGATTTTTATCTTTGTTTAATCGACATATTTTATAACTTGACCTTGGTTTAACTGAGAAAATGGTTGAAAATATTGCCAGCTAAACTAATGTAGGCTACAGAAGTATTTTTAGTAATAATTATAACTAACCAGACAACTTTAAATGTCAATGATAAATGAAAAATGTCTCACAATCAAAGTTTTCTGGTTAGTATTTTGGTTGTGAAAAAATAATTTCTACCAAATTAAACGGTCAAAGTTGTCTGGTAAGTTAATTCTTGACTAAATCATCGTGCATAGTGGTTCGATTTTTTTAGGGAAATGTAAGGGCTACATATTCTCAGGACATAAAAATAAATTGTTTACATTGATAGCCAAATTTAAATATCGTCAAAAATTTTAATTTGTATTCTCTGAGGGTATGTAAGTAATAATGCACCTTTAACACGTTGAAGGACATCTCGATACATACATCCCTCCTAATAAAACAGTGCACTTTCTGTCGTTACATTCGCATAATTATAGCATAATATAAGCATAGTTTTTGAATGACTGACAACAGTCATTTTCGTCAAAATTGATGATAAAAAAATATTAGTCAATCAACAGACTACTCTCCTTCAACGTGTTAAGTAATGCGAAATATAGAGAACATAGTTCTCTGAAAAGTAAAGTTTTCTCTAATATTTACATTGTTATGAAATAATAATCACACTGAATATTTCAAAACTTTAAATTATATAAACAATATCACATAGGTTTTTCGGGTTGCATTTGATTTATATCTCTTTCAAGATTAATAAGTTCAATCTGATTCTCATTACTGCTATATTCTCCCGGCATTCTAGTTCTAGGTTTTAAAACAAACATATATACGGTATATATTCCTTTGGGGAAGTTGTGTTGTTTCACTAATCTATAACAATCTAAACCTGCTATATGAAAGAGCTCTTTTAATAATGACATCGGGCGTGTCACAGACGAATCTTTTTCATCCACTTCTACTAATTGGGAAGTAATATTTTCCTTGACAACAATAAGTCCATTTGGTTTGAGACCCTTCCTGCAAAAAAAAATTAATTTATTTGATTGCATTTCAATTCAACACTTAAGTTTCCTTTTAGACTGATTCTACGGTATCAGTTTTCATCTTATACAAGGTGTTATGGAATCGCCTTTATATACCGGGTGTCCCATTATGGATAGCCACCGGCCACATCTCGGAAACTACTGGGCATAGAAACTCCGGGAAAAAAAATCGTAATTAAAATGGCTAAGAGAAAATCCTGGAAATAATTTTTAGGTTCCGCATTTTGCCGCAAGAGGGCAAAATTGAAAATTAAATATTGAAATTTCCCGAAAATTCCCAAATTAAGGTATACCTTTGGTAACATCACTAGAAAGCTTAGACAACTCTGCATCATTTTGGTTAGGGCTCATTGGCGTACCGACCTTGATAAGAGTGGGGGAAGCTATTTAAAGTGTAATCATTTAAATTGCTGTAACTTCTAAACGACTTATCCGATTTTAGTAAACTTAAGCTTGTTTGGAAGAGAAAGGTAAGTACTTTTAGTTGTCGTGTTCATTGATACACGATAGTTCCTAATAAAATAGCTAGAGAGTGTAATTTATGATAGTAACAGTTTTTTTTTATTTTATCCCGAAAACTCAAATCATACGGTATAACTATGACATCATATTCGGAAAGTGGATTAAATTTGCAAGAAAAAATGTGTAGACCACAGTTCAATATTTTCTTACGTTTCAGAGTTATTGCCAAAAGAATAATTCTTAACACTTTCATATTCGAATTATGTCTAAATTAGAAATATTCGATGATTATATGATTAATAAGCTTGAGCTTTGTTACCAGTTGTTATTAGGTGCCTATGTTAGTTGCTTAGCTATTTCTCATTCAAAGCCAAACGAAAGTCCCAGTCGAAGCCTTCTTTTCAAAAATAATGTCGCATTAACACAAACAGAAATTTTAAGATTTTTTATTTAAATTGCTCATAATTTCAAAACGACTAAAAATGTGGATTCATTAAGCATTTAGATAGGAAATTTAGTTCTCTACCCGTCGGTAAGCTAAAAAATAGGGTGTTCCATTTGCAAAAATTGACTTATGCACATTTATTTAAATGGAAACATTGGCACAATTTTAAGAACTCCCTGTATAAAAAACGTGAAACCTAAGTAATTTAAACTAAAGATCTATGTATTACTTGAAAGCTTACAAAATTTTAAATGTTTACCTTTATTAATTTCAGAGTTACTGAACTTTCTTCTCGGAGCGTTTTACACAAAAAAATCCATTTATAATTCATATCTCAAAAACGGTTAGATATAGGAATAGATTATTATTAACAAAAGTTATTTAGATTTTAATAAGGTAATCAAAAATGCTAAAATATACAGGGTGTTCCGTTTGAAATAGCAAAATTGGCATTAACTTCCGATATAATATAATAAAAACCTCAAAATATAATGTTTTAAAAGCTCAAAACCAATTATGCCTGCTATCAAATTCTTAGAAAGATAAGTTTACTCGTTTCCGAGATCTTCTAATAGGCCACTCAACGTAAATCACCCTGTATATATTATGTGAGGCGGTTTCGTCCTCATCGCCGCAAAGCCTGCATTCAATGGGACCATTGTAAATTCCTACTCAGCATAGGTGTTTTCGTACGCCAATGAGCATAAGACCAAAATGATACATAATTGTTCAAGCTTTTTAATGGTGTTATCAAAGATATACCTTAATGTGGAATTTTCGGAAATATGTAAAATTTTAAAATTTACTTTTCAATTAAGCCCTCTTGCGGCAAAATGCGGAACTTAAAAATTATTTTCAGGATTTTCTCATGGCCACTTTAGTTATAATTTTTTTTTCCTGAATTTCTATGCCCAGTAGTTTCCGAGATATGGCCGCTGGTCACCCTTAATGAATCACCCGGTATATTTACTTATTAATATTATTTTTTCTCTAAACCCTTAATTAACCATGTTTTTCTACTCCTAATTATCTCCTATATTAGTAAACATTGTTTTACCTACAGTTCACTCTATAAGTAAATCCATTTTTACGCACAACTTAGCATTATGATGTCTAGTTATCAAGTTAGCCTTAAACCACTTAAATCGTGACATTTATCTATCTTGTGTTTTGAATATTTGACAGTGACATTGTCATTATTTGAGATTTGAAGTTCAAATACCTTATAAATTATAAACCGATCTTAATTTATTAGTAAGAGTTGTAGTAAAAGTATAGTATGCAACTACCAATTTTTTCATTCGTCTATAATATGTTTTTACCACTCTTAATACATAATATTACATACCATTTTTGGAAAATATTTATAAAAAAAATCACATTCACATCAGGGTTAAATTATAACATTGACAGTGAGTGATCAAAATAATTAGGTACGGTGCCAGTAGTTGGGGCTATCTACTAACCCATCGCCTAGAAATGAAGACTTGACAAACCATTTTCATGTCAATCACAATTGAAACAAAAATCATATTAAATTATTATTATAAAACCAATGAGTAAATGCATCTATTCTATTATCACATGTAAATATCACAGGGTGTAAAGGACAAAATGATTTGTTCCATTATTTAATGTCTCTGTGATGTGTGGTAAAGGTATGGACTTCTGCCTACTTGGTGGTCTGTGCCATAGTTACTTTAATAGTATATTACATAACAAGTGATGAAAGTGATACTTTTCAAACGAGGAGATATTTAGCACGAGGCGTCAGCCGAGTGCGGAAATTCTCCGAGTTTTAGAATAATCACTTTCACACGAGTAATATACACTATTTTTCCTACGACCACAAAGAATTATTAAAAAAGCCTTTGATTTGTAAAAAAAAATATTTCAACTCTAGAGTTGAAAAAAAATATTTCAACTCTAGGATTATGTTCCACTTAATATCTGGTTTCATATAGTTTGTCAATAGGCTTTTCCTTTATGTGTACTTTAACATTTTAATTTTATATAATTATATATCATAGGAAGACCTAATCCTGGATTGATAGATTAACCAGAATGAAAAATTTTAAATTTCAAGGAAATATACATTAAACCAAAATTTAAAAAATCCACCCAACAAGGAAGATTTCAATTCAAAATAATTCTATAAATTATTTAATGTTAAAAAAAAGTCAAATACTCCTGATGGGATTTGAACCTGTGACCTCCCGTTCTGTAGACGAGAGCTTTAGTGTCTACGCTATGGCGTCCATGGCTACCAGTTAACATTTGTTGTTTAAATATATGACATTTTCTTCAGCGCGAGTTGTTTTTTCTTTTATTAACATTTTTTATAATTTCACATGGCGTATTTTCACACTCTAATTCTAAATCACTCGACAAATACATGAAAAATAAGTTAAAACACTTTACAACTACTGATTTCTAAAATTTGTTATTTTTAATAAATAGGGGTGGTCTGTCAAATTGACATCATATGTTTAAATTAAATAGTGTGCCTTGTATTACCACTCTAGAGTTGAAATATTTTCTTTCAACACGCGTGTGATATTCGGCGCTTTCGAGCCAGGTTAACCGTGCTTTTTTTCTCTTTTTCATAGGTGGTCGTAGGAAAAATATATTACTCTAGTTTTTTAAATACCTGATGAATAGGTAAGCACTAAGGAAATCTGTTACTATAACTTTGTAAAGTAAATGTGCCAGAAAAAGACAAATATAGTAAAAGGCCTAGTAAAAAAAGCTTTTCTTTAATCTACCAAGCGTAATTTATTCTACCCATAAATATAAAACCTAACAACACATAGGTATTGTGTGAAACCAAACAACAATAAATGTTACTAGCACACCTGTATTTATAGGCAAAAGTGTGTAATAGACAGGTAATGCTAATTAGAGATGAGCGATATTTTTGTACCGGTGACTTATACCAGCGACCTATCTGGTCACCGGTATTAGCGGTGACCAAATTGCCCAGGTCACCGCGACCGCGACCTACCGTCACACCCAGGTCGCCGCTCCAAGTATCGGGCTTAAACGGCGACCGATCAGATCAAGTCACTGGTAACTGCTCGAAATGCGAATATTAAACAGCGACCAGCGACCTAAACAGCGACCTGCGAGTACAGATAACAGCGCGGATTTTCGATTCTCATCGAGACGGCGGGCTGTGCAGCGACCTGTATAAGTAGTTGCTGAACACAACAATATTAAAATAATAAAATTTATTTCTGCTTGTGGTTGGTCAAGCTCGAGAAGGTAGTATTTGCATAACTTGCAGGGTGATGCCACGGATTGACGTGGTTTGAGAGGATTATAGGATTTAGGTTACGTTTTGGTTTTTATTTCACTGTCACCATATATTTTTATTTTTGAAGGTTGTGTTTATAGATTAGTGATATTTAATGTTTAGTTTTTATGAGAGCTTGTGCGAAAAGTTGATTTGTTAAAGACTATTTTTTTAAAAGATTTTTTAGATAATATTAAGGTATGCAAATATATTTTTTATATAAATTTTAAATGATTTTAAAAGGGTTACACGCAGTGATTAAATCATCAAACAGTAAGAACAAGCTCTAAAATATTTTAAAATCCAAATACATAGTGGTTAAGTGAGGGAGCTTGCTTCAACTTCGCCATTTGTACATTATTTACAAAATAATAATAATAATTATTATTATTATTATTATTATTATTATCTTTGTAGTTTTTCCTCTTAAAAATATTTTCATCTAAAGTTAGAGATTTTTATGAAAGTCACCGGGTCTGAAATCGCTGTTAAAAATACCGGTGACCTTAAAGTCGCTGTCACCGGTATACCGGTTACTTGAAAGTCACCGTTAATCTCACCTCTAATGCTAATTCTATAGGTTTGTTTTTCTAAGAACAGAACTGTCAAACAATTTAGGAGGTTATGCTATATTTTTTGGTTTAACTTACTGACAAGATTTAAAAAAATTGACTAAATCAGCATCTGTCAAGTGTCCAAGTACCCACTGCACCCAAATAACATCATATTTTTCCATTTCAGGTTCGAAACATTGTAATCCCACAGGATACATCTGTCCAATTTTATTGTCTAATAATCTTGAGCCCAAGTAACCTTTCGCTCTTTCCAAAAAAGTGGGATTTTGTTCAACCATGTCAACCTTTTCAAACAAATCTGACAATAAAAATCTGGTGATTCGGCCAATTCCAGCACCACAGTCTAAAGCATATTTTCTACCGGGTGGTTCCTTAGAGCTTAATAATTGCTTTAATAGAGCTTTAGAACTTCGAATATCAATTTCAGAAATATGACCAAAGCCTCCAAGCATACCGTCAACGGTAGCCGGTACTTCGGACCAATAATTCACTGCGTCTTTGTAAAAATCTTCTTCTGTCTTGGAGACAAATTGACTAGTCATGATAGCCAATAATTTGTATAAGAATAGTAACACCACGAAATAACACCCACAAATAACAAATTAGTGTAAAAAATAAACAAAATTAATATATTTTATTTTAGGTTAGCAAATAGCAAATCTTATTTCTCACAGAAGAGAGGAATTCCGCTATTCCGAACAATGATAGGATACGTAAAACCGCGTTCTCAGACCGCATGGTATAACGACAGCGTCGACCTATCATTCCTCTGTGCCGATACAGAGAATAAGTTGGCGATAGTAGGGACAGATGTCACAGAGGAGTGAATGGGCTGTTCCTAATTCAATAAATAAAAAATATCCCTTATTTTTAATATATGGTAAATTATATTAGTGTATTTGTATAACTCCCTACAAGTTTCTTTAAATATACATATTTTTTTATGGTCCAAAAAAAGGTTTTTTATGCATGACGACTCGATTTGTCTCTTTCCAGTCTCTCTTTAACTTCTGACGGCGCGTATGCCTGTTTCGCTTTTAGTTTCCAATTCATTTATGTAATCTAATTTCATATACACCCATAAGGTCAACCGTGAGCAAAACTAAAAATGGATAAGGGAAACGCTTCAATGGTGGCTTCAATCTATGTATTTGGGGAGCTTTTGAATGACACACTTTGGAATATTTACATTTTTTGAAGGTTAATCATTTTTTTTTGAAAAATAAATTAACTAGGTGGGTCACTGTCATTGACCATATGACCTTATGGATAAGCTGCGCGTGGCTCTTACACAAAATTTAAATTTTTACCCTACCCCATATACCTAGGCAAGCAGATTTTCAAACTATTTTAATTACCTAATGTTTTGGAAGAAGTTTCCTACCATATTTTAAAATTTTTAAACTGTTTTAAAATTGTTTGTATGTCTGTTTGATAAATTAGGTTGCATATATTTTTTTAAAGGATCTGTATTATGGGAGTTTAAAACCGCCTTATTATATTTAATTACACAATAATATATTATAAATTTTTTGATACAAGCCAAAACTAAAAGTACACCTATATAGACATGGGAATCTGGGCAATACCAAAATCTAGAATACAGTTTTTGGCAATACTTACAATATTTATAGTTTTCAATAAATTCAACTTTGGCTTACTATTTTAAAAGTATTGTTATTTTCTATCACATCTCAGTTGCATTTAATGCTTTACAGGTACTTGCATATTAGTGTTAGTTATTTAGAAAAAAATTGATGACCTGCCCAGGTTTTCATGTCTGTAAAAAAGTTCCCCATTGTTCATTATGGAAAAATCTTAAGTTAAACAGTATATACACTATAAGTATCATTATCAAGTATTTGTGTTATAAATCTGAGGTTTAAGTAATTGCACTATGTTTATAATACTTATTTTATCTTAGTATAGTTAATATGTGATTCTGAAATTACAAATAAAGATCCTAAAAAATTCTGGTTGGCTTTGTTCCGGACATTCCCCTCAATTTGGAACTTTTAGGAAATGTCTTTAAGAATAATAATTATGTTATAAAAACCAAGCCAAGATCAAAATAAGCATAATTAAATGGTCCTAAATAAGTGTGTTTGTTTGCTTACTATTTTAAAAAATAAAGTATCAGTAACAAGAGTAACATAAACTGTAACCTTTATCTTCAAGTATGAAAACACATTTTTTACAATAATCTTGTACACAACGATTGCATGACTCTACACAGTCACAGCAAATAAAAGTATCACAATAAAAACATTTGATTTCATTTTCCACAGCTTTTTGACATATACTGCATGTGCCAATAGTTACATTACCAACATGGTTTCTTTCCTTTTTTGAATTGACAACTTGTTTAGCGGCTCCCAAGAATAAAAGCTGTAGGGCTTTTTCGGATAAAGTAGATCGTATTTCCCTTCCTTTGCTACCATAACTAAGTTCTTGTCTTTTAATTGCCTGCTGGATTTCTGTAAAGGGGCACGATCGTTTCGGCATTGTAAATGTAACACAAATTAGATTTTAATCTGAATTGGTTGTAGCCCTGTTGATCTTTTATCAACGAATGCCTTTTACCACCCTTTAACTGCCCTTTTTGAATACAGAACAGATAACTGAGATAACAAATAATATTTCAATTTAATTTAAATGCAAAAAATATTTTAAATGTAAGGTTAGGATGCTAATTCAACCCTTTTTTCTTCTGTGGCTAAGATAATCACAGAGAGTTGTTTTTGTTCGGAAAGAGCACAGAGGAATGATAGGTCGTCGCTGTTGGTACGACAGTTTACCCTGTCCAGCAACCATACCCTGCGACCCTTGGACCTATAGAAACCCTTAGGGATAGTTTACACCTTGGCCTTCTCTTATTTAAGGAAGAGTACAGGCCATTGTATATAAAACACAAGTCGCTTATTAGAAGTTTTAAGAAACTTCTAAGGAAGAAAAATGTTTTCCTCCCCGCGAGAAAATATTACAATATAAAAAATCATTACTTTATTTGATAGTTGTACAAAATATAAAGATCCAAGAATATATCGCTTTATTATTAGTTGTCCGACAACGACACGACATCAATCATAAAATGATCTAAGTAAAACCAGTAGTTAAGATAAATCACAATAATAATGCAATTATTTTGTAAGAATAATATGGGAATGACCGTACTAATACTGATTGTAAGTGCAAGTTTTGTACATTAATTGAGTTGATAACATTCAGGACTGTCAGTAATATTGGTAGTGTAGGGTCTGCAATAGTTCTCAAAGTTGTTAGAGTTTTTATAGAGAAGAAAAAAATGTAAACAACAATGTTATTTGCGGCGCTTACTCTATACTGACTATGCAGGTGTTGGATCTAGTAATGGAGAACCATCTATAGGGGGTTAAGTTCGATGTATCGATTTATCAAGTGCAAAACTATTGATAATTTTTGGTCCCATAAAAATGCACTTTTAGAAGAGAAAAACGTCTTTTCTTAGTCAAATATCAAGATGACTTCTCAAAAAAAATTGTTCCCTCCCATTCCAAAACTGACTTCTAAAAGTATCTATTCATCCCCAAGAGTTACCGTTCCTGGCCCTCAAAATCTTTCACAACTGATTACTATCTTACTATCTATAGTAAAGTAAAAAGTATCGATAGTTCGACAGTAACACTATCGATAGTTCCCATCACTAGTGGGGTCGATGACGCAATGCGTCACTTCTCACTTTATACAGGGTGTCCCGAAATTAGGTGACAATATTTTAAGGGGATAAAGTACATCCAAAAATAGGACTAAAATTCTCTATTAATATACCTTGAAAAACGCTTCGTTTTGGGGCTAGAGCCCCCTGAATGGAAGCTATGATAAGCGGTTTTTTCACAATATCTCAGAAACTGATTGAAGTATCAAAACAAAATTTGATACATGTTTGTTTAGCTTAGGTGTATTTCTTCCAGTGTCGTCCCACTGGGTAGGTAGTGAGGATTGATCTAACTTTTTTATTTGTAGGATTTTTTAAAGCCAAGTGCAATTTTTAAAAGCACTGAAGTATTTTACTGAAAAAAGGTTTAAAAAGGGAATTACGGTTCTTGTCACGCTTATAAACAAGCGTTGAAAAAATTTAAATTCGAAATTTTGGGATCGCAATAGCGATCACAGTGTGAATTTAATTCTGGAGTACCCAGCGTTTCATCTAACCAGCAGAACCCCACTTCCTCAATCCATATCGCGTCAAAAAATATACAACCTAGAGCTTTAAATGCTTTATTGATTTATTACCAAAATGTACCATTTGGGGGGCTCTAGCCCCATAACGAAGCGTTTTCAAGGTATATTAATAGAGGATTTTAGTCCTATTTTTGAATGTACTTTATCCCCTTAAAATATATTCACCTAATTTCAGGACACCCTGTATACTGTTTGTAACTGCGCATTCGACCTCGAAGTGGGCATACGCACGATAAAAAAAAATATGTCCGAATTTTAGTAGGTTTAAGAATGCAGGGAAGAGAGTAAATGGTATAATCTCCCAACCCACCCCATTCACGCCGGTAACCAGGCGAGATGAGATCGGATATCTCGTGGGGTGCGGAAGAAGATACACACTCCGCAATCGGTAAGTCATCAATGTCGCAAGAAACCGAGGCTTGATAGCCCTGGGAGGGGACCGAGGATCGTGGTTCGGAACCCACGTTAAGCTGTAGGTCCCCTCAGGAATTGCCCTGGCAGCGAACGAATAGGTAAAAAGCCAAATTGGAAAGAAGGAGAAAAAATTACAACCCTTGTTATGTACCCCGATGCAATAGGCTCAAAATAGAAACATAACCAAACATTTCGAGTTTTACACTTTTTCGTTTTATTAATACATATCATAAGCACTTCAATAAATGTTAAACATTTCGCCGTAATCGATGCTTTGATAAGTCAACTAAAGTTATTTTGCTTATTTGCTATTCCAAGATTTTTAATTTGGTTTTTATTTGCAAAATAAAACTGTAACGAAATTTAATCATATAGGCGGTACAAAACCTCGGATTTAATCTGATCTTAGAAATCGGAGCCAACAAATTTTGGAGGTATCCCGGACTTAATAAAAGAACACATCTTTACTCGTTTGCCGTGAGAGGACATAAAGAACGTAACGCAAAGAGAGCAAAAAGAAGAAAAAGATTGACTTAAAAACGTAACATATATAAACAGGTCTCTCCAAAAATATATAAATTCCAAAAGTTCTCAAATGCATCAGACCTTTCTCGGAGCCTCTTCTTCTGTTAACCAAGAGGAAACGTGCAGTGTTAAAATCTTAACGCCTATAGTTTTGGACGATCTCCAAATATGTAAAAGGTTACGCTAAATGTAACCTGTAATAAACATTTATCGAACTAGAATACTCGTCTAAGGCCACTTCGCTCCTCGGCATTTACGCCGCGGCTTTCGACCTAGCTGAAGTCCCTTTAGCACAGAGGAATGATAGGTCGCCACTATCGTTTTACCCTTTAGGTTTTTTTTTACTTCTTTTGGCGGCAGCGGCGGTTACAGACCCCTATAGGTTGTGATTCTCTTGTCCAACGAGCCTACCTATCATTTTTCTGTGCTGAAGGGTAATATAGCGTTTTTTCTTCTGTGCAGCCATCATGTCAAAAATTTTGTAAACAGAAACAGATTACTGAAATCGTTGACTGAAATGCGATTTACTAGTTTTTAGTTGGAATTTTCAGTATTTCAGTGTGATTTGAGTAATTTGTGTTGCAGTCATTGCAGAGTTATAATAGTACTTCTTCACAATATCAAGAATAATAAAATCTTATTTATTTAGATACTTTGTAGTCAGATAATTACAATGAAAGACTTAAGCTTATGGAAATGCCTAATTATTATTTTCTTATGGGGATGTATACCATGCTATGGAGGAGTAGTACATAAAAGTCACGATCATGGGCATCATGACCACAAGAACTTGAACAAAGAACGAGAAAGCGATGGAGCCTATTCTCCTAATGACCTGGACCATTTTGATGAATCAGGTAGGTATTACTTTGTATATTTAAACTTGCGATGCTACCTTTAAATATTGCACACAGTATAATATTTTGTGGATCCTCTGGTGCGCCTTAAACATTTTTAGGGCACAAAAATGTATATTATAATGTATTTTAAAATTACATCTGCGGACATCTTGTAAAAACTATGTATACTTTAGAGATCTTCAAATTCTAACAGTTTCCTGACTGTCCTTTTATGCCTTGTTATGTTTGTGATGAGAAACCCTGGTTTATTTTGTGTGAATTCTCACCATTAGGGTGGATCCATATCTATTAAGATCAGGACCTGAGACCAACTTAGTATATGCACAGTGTGCATATACTAAATTGCACAGACAAGGCAATAAAGGCTTATAGATTATAGAATTTTGCCCACAATTACAAATATTGCAAATGTAAATAGATTGGATCAATCAAGCATCCTAAAAGAAAAATGTTTTAACTTATTTCACTTTCAATATTTGATTTCTTCTTTTATATTACCTATATCTTTTTAGACTCATATATTTTTTGTGTTGAATTTGTTTTTAAATTTTTAAATATAAGTTTAAACATGTTTTATAGTGCTCTTTTGGCAGGGCCGTAGCCAGGGCGGCGCCCTTCCTGGAAAAGATTTCGCCCTTCCTGGAAAATATTTAGATTTTCTTCATATTTATTTTGCTTATTGGTATTATTAAAAAATAAGTCGTCATTAATTCAGTTTTAATCACAAAATTTTTTTATATGGAAACAAACTTGTTAACAGAGTCCGTATTACGTGGTTTAGGCCTAAGAATTTTGAATTTATCGCGCCATCTAGCAGTAGGGGTGTGAGTATGTCACATCAAGGGTCCACATTCGCAAAGCTTGCATGTTCAGATATTTATTGTATAAAAAATTTAGTTTTTAAACTTTTCCTTCTTAAAGTCCTGTTTTATATAGAGATTAAGGTTTCAGACGCATATCGTTTTAGTTATTGATTTTTGATGCAATTTTAAAGAAAAACGAGAAAAAAGAATATTATTTTATAGTATTTTTCTTTATATACTTGTCTGTTCCGTTTTTCCTTTTTTAGAGCTATTTTAAATCAACAAAAATATAACCCAATACAATAAAATATTTTTATAACAAACCAAAAAACCATTACTTAGGTATTTATTTTTAAAGAGACAAATTAAAGTAAACATTTTTTATGGAAGAAATGTGATAATTTATAATAAATAAAATAGTGCAGGAAGAAACTAGAATGCTTATTATGATTATACAAAACGGCACTTAAGAAGAAGTATTTCAAAACCTAAGCATTTGCACCAAAAACTGCTCTTAGATCTAAGTAGTAGGAGCTATAAATTTTTTTCTCTAGTAATTTTAGTGATAATATGCCGGTTCTAGCGCACATATACTAAACATCAAATTTTCATGCAAAAAAGCTTAAAAAATGCAACTTGAAAAAAAAAATTAAAAATTAACGTTTTTTGTTAAAAAAAATTTTCTATATAAATAATGGATCTATTGAGCCGCTCAATAGATTTTGGGCGTGGCCCAAAAATTTTTTCGCCTGCGCCGCTTTTCCGCCTTCTTTCCTAGATACAATGTCATGAAATACATATAGTCCTGACTGTCCCCCTCTCCACAAAAAAAATGTCCTACTTACCCCCACTGAGTCCCCCCCTCCCCGAGCATATTTTCTGGCTACGCCACTGGTGTCCACTCCAGATTGCTCTGGTTGGGTAAATTCTTGACGAATTTGGGCGTGGCCTCGAAAATTTTTTGAGCATTTCTTTTTTGTACTTATAATTTTCTTTTAAATATATTCGCCCTTCTTCGGACAAATTTGTTTGCTCTTCCTAACATTCGAGTCTGGCTACGGCCCTGTTAATAATAATAATAATAATAATAATAATATTCTTTATTGCCAGCAAAAATCACATGGACATAGCAACGTCAAAAAAAAAGAAAGTGGATTAGGCTATTGCCCTTACAAGTAAGAGTGGTAATAAATTACCCAAAATATATATACTTATATACTACGAGAAAAGCAGTTATAAAAATATAATGACGGTAAAAACCACACGTTAAAATTTCTGCAAAAATGTACTACACAACAATCAATTATAATTCGAGTATAAAAATAGTAAAAAGAAAACAGAGATAGCACCGACAACAATACACATTAAAATTTACAGCAGTTAATTTCAATTTAGGATTTAAAATAGTAATGACAGAACTACACGTTAAAATTTTGTAAAGAATGATTGTGCTTTTTAGCGGTTAAAATCTAAATTGAAGCTATATAGACACTTCTCCTGCAGGAATTTGGTGGTCTGCCTCTTAAATTTCTTTACATTTGGTTCCGATCTAACGTCGGGTGGAAGCAGATTGTATGCCTTAATTGCCATATAGAGTGGCGTTTTCTCATAGAAGGTAGAGTTATGAGGGGGCACACTTAGGTCAGCCCTGCCACGGGTAATCACAGTCATGTTGTCTGCATAGTGTTGTGCATTGGTATTAAATAGATGGGGGTGGTTTTTGACAAATAGAACCAATGTTAAGAAGTATAAGGATGGTAATGTTAGGAGACCAAGTTCTGTAAAATAAGGTCTGCATGAAGTACGGGGATGAAGTTTGAGTAAGCATCTTATGATGCGTTTTTGTGCAATGAAAACTGATGTGGCACCACGAGAGGAGCCCCAAAACATGACGCTGTAGGTTAACATTGATTGTACAGAGGCAAAGTAGAACTGTCGAAGTGAGCTTAGTGAGACCACCTCGCGTAGTCTGCGAATCAAGGCACAGATACTGTGTAGTTTGGACACTAAGGTGTTGGTCTGATAGTCCCAGCTCAGTGAGGTGTCGAGTTGAACTCCCAAAAACTTAATGGTCTCCATCACTGGCACCGTTTTTCCATCACACCAAACGCATAGTGACTCATTTTTTTTTGAGGTTTTGCAAAAAGTGAGTAAACCAGTTTTTGTTGAGTTAAGTTTTAAAGCATACATAGTGCACCACTGTTGCATCTGCTCCACTGCACGTGAACAGACTTCAGAGAGGCCAGGGAACCCCAAATGTGACAACACAATGGATGTATCATCTGCATACTGGCAGACTAGACCCCACAGAAACCCCTCGCAAAGGCCATTCACGTACAGGAGAAACAGTACTGGTCCCAGTATAGAGCCCTGAGGGACACCTTGTGTTATGAGTCTCGATGCAGATTGGTAACTGCTACCATCCCTGGAGATACTGACTAGTTGTTCTCTTCCTTGTAGGTAAGAGCAGATAAGGTGCAGGCAGTTGCCTCTTATACCATATTTATTTAGTATCTTTAGTAGTATCCCATGATTAATTGTATCGAACGCCTTCGAGAGGTCAAAGAAAAGGCCCGCGACCTTTTCGTTTTTATCTACATTTTCAACAATAAAAGACAGAACTTTAAAGATAGCTAATTGTGTTGAATGATTGGGGCGAAACCCATATTGATTGTCTGTAAGAATGTTTTGGGTGGAGAGAAAGTTCATCAACCTAGTGTAAATGGCCCTCTCAAAAACCTTCGATATTGATGACAAGAGAGAAATTGGCCTATAGTTTGACACATCCTGTCTATCTCCCTTCTTGTAAACTGGAACCAGTTTGGCTATTTTTAGATTGGTTGGAAAAACTCCCGTGAGAAAACTTGTGTTAATGATTTCTGTTAAAGGAGAACAGATCTGTCTAGAAATTTGTTTTAGAATAATTACTGGAATTTCATCCAGACCCGAAGAGAACTTGTTAGGTAAATTGGAGAGGAAAGTGTATATTTCTGGATCGTTGACAGGGAAAAGAAACATCGTAGGGGCCCCAGGAGTGCCGCCGACATCCGGATGCCCATGTGGGACTGCAGAAATGTTAAATTTTTCGCAAAACATATCGGCGACAGCCTGAGGATCCTCAACAATGTCGCCATCAATGGAGTTAAGTGTTATGTTTGCGTGTTTGTTGATCTGATTAGTTTCAGCTTTAAAGATGCTCCAAGCTGTTTTTGTAATATTTTTAGAATTAATAATTTTATTTTCGTTGAGAGCTGTTCGATACTCTGATAAGAATTGTCGATATTCACGTCTCTCCCTTTTATATTGGTCAAACACTATGGGACTATTAGTTATCTTGTACCAAACATACAAATCTTTTATGTGTCTGGAATAATTTTTTATCTCAGAATTGACCCAGCTTTGGTCCTTATTCTTTATTTTGCAAGTACAAAGAGGAAAACTCAAATCGAAATAGTAGTACAAGATATTAAAGAAGCTTTGATACTTGTCGTCAGCTCCAGCAGAGCTATAGACGTCAGCCCAAGATTCATGATTTAGTCTATTGATAAAATCAGTGATATTGGCGTTAGTGAAAAATCGTTTTTTTGTATAAGTTACCTTGCTATACAATCTATCAATTTTTAAATTCAGAATTTGAGCGAAATGATCGGAAATATTTGTTTGAATAATTTTACAGTTTGCACTGCTTGCATGAATGTTGCTGAAAATATTATCAAGTTGAGTACCAGTGGCAGGACCCATCCTTGTGATGCCCTCGACATGGGGTTCCAACCCATAACTCGCCATAAGCTGTAATAGAGAGAAGGATGCTTCACTATTAATAAGAAAATTAACATTAAAGTCCCCGAGGACCACCAAATACTTACTTGTGGAGTAGATTGAGTTTAGAATCTCATCAAGTGTGGTTAAGTACAAGTCAAAATTACCTAAAGGTGACCTATATAAGCAAAGAATGGTGTAAGTTTTTTTATTTAAGGTAAACTGAGTAATGCAAAATTCGCAATGTTTTTCTATTGGAACTGTTCTTTGGGTATATTTGTATAGTATAGTTCTATATTGTGTGCTATTTTCTATTTGTGTTTATTACTTATATACTCACATATAGTTATTTTGAACTTTTGTTATATATTTTTCTTTAATAAATAGTTTTAAGTCATCCTCCCTGTGAAATTAATTATTTATTGACAGGCATTGCCCAATTTCACAAATAAAGAGGTATCCTTAATTCTCATGCAGAGTTACATATTCAAAACGTTCAAATTTTTAGTTAAAAAATAAAAAACATAAATGATGAGACTTGTAATGAAATTAGAGATTTGAAATTATAGTATGCAGTTGTTTAATGAAATCCGATTTGTTTAAAAAGAAATCGAGTGTATTGGAGAGTATTGAAAATTACCTTCTCTTTCTATCAAGATTAACCCCGCCCCTTCATCCTCCTACATTGCAATTTCCATTAGACTACAGGTAGAAGCAGTCGGCACGGCGTCTAGCTTTTGATCTGAAAACGGCATCGGCGGTCTAATTTTGTTAGCGCAGCCTAGTTTTTGCTCTTCGCTTCCTTATCACACGGCCTCTTTGGTGGTTTAACGTAAAAATTTCTATATAATAGTTCTTTCTTACCCAGGTGGTCCTCACAATGACTTTGACCATGAGGCTATATTGGGAAGTGTTAAGGAAGCAGAAGAATATGATCACTTGCCTCCTGAAGAGGCTAAAAAAAGACTAGCTATTCTGGTTACTAAAATGGATATTTCCAAAGATGGATATATTGACAGAAAAGAATTGAAAGCATGGATACTGCGCTCATTTAGGTAAAAATTGTCTTGTTTTTAGTGTTTCAAATTATTTAAAAAACCAATATTTCTAAAAAATAAACAAATAAATAAATTTTTAATTTGTCTTTACAGAATGTTATCTGAAGAAGAAGCAACTGAAAAATTAGAAGATGCTGATGAAAATCAAGATGGAAAACTATCTTGGACGGAATATTTATCAGACACATATGGAGTGAATTCCGATGAGGAGGATTCTCTTAAGTTTCACGAAGAAAACTTACATGTAAGAATTCAGTGTTAGGTACCTACAATTTTCGTTTAATTTTAATTATGTTCTATTTTTATAATTCTTATTTGCCCTACACACAGTACACACCCGCACAAATTTTTTTAAAACAGCTTATATGTTCAATTCATTTAGTTTTTGACACAAATTTTAAGTTTATTGCATATTAACCACTTAGAATAATGCTGATTACGATTTATAGATTGTTTCATATTTGCAATACAAACCTTAAAAACCATTTGCCTATGAACAGTGGCGGTTTCTGTGTAGATTGAATTACTTATGTTGGGCAGTAAAAACAGTCCAAAAGGAACTTAAATATAAAAAATAATTATATTATTTCCCTAGTGTTATCTATATTTTGTCTTAAACAAGAACACACAAGAACAAAATATATTAATTAACTAAAACTTTTCACATATGGCAACACCGAAATTATTAACAGAAGACCGATTAAATGTAATGCCAGTTAATTTATATTATGTAAAAATATCTACCAAGGAAACTAAGTGTTCTGTTGTAAAATGCTGTTCAAATACCAGTGTCATTTTAGAGGGTTTCCAACAAAATATTTGTATTATTTTCATGATGAAAGTCACAGATTGTCAGACAAGAAGAATAAAACCTAACTCTATAAGCAAATAAAAAAAAACGTTATTGTAGACAAAAATACATGAAAATTACATCCTAATTCGAATGTAACAAAAATATTTTATTGAATCAACGTGTTTTGCGATTTTAAGATTGGTCAAATTTATGCAGGGTTTTTAGTGAGCATTAATGGTATGACCTAGCAACACTTTTATTAATGATAAACTTCTATTATAGCACCGACTTAACAATTTAAATGAGCATTTATACTTATTGACAGTTTTATTAGTTAGGTCGAAAAATAAATAGACGTTCACCCTGAAGAAAACAGCAATCTGAAGGCTGGCCTTTTGAAGATAACATTTACCCTAGAATTGGGTAAAAAATCTTGGATATTGACCATTGCTTTGATGATAAAAAAACCTTTTTTTATGAATGACTAATACTTTTAATTATACGAGAACAAAACAAATTAATCCTCATATTCTGTATTTTGAATATCAATCATCAACACTTATTTTCAAGGATCTTTTTAAATTTTGCATAGAATGGCCGGTTATATACTGATATAGGGCAGTTATGTCTGGTTGCAAAAAGATTAACTAACCAGAAACTTTGACGGTTACATACATGACATTGGCAGAAATACTTTTGTCTCAATCAAAGTAGCCCATTTATTTTAATTTACTGAACTTTGAATGTGAAGAAATATTGCTTGACAATGTCATTTATGTCACAGTCAAAGTTGCTGGTTAGTTATTGATTGTTAAATATCAATGATTTATATTTAAAGTTTTATTGACACTTTTAGGAATCTTTATTGCTCCCTTGTTAGACCGATACTGGAGTATTGTTCGGTAATCTGGTCTCCTAATTACAGAATCTATATAGAGACTATTGAGAGAGTTCAACGCAAATTCCTGAGATCTGCAGCCTTCAGATTGGGTCTCTTTCGTGATGAATATACCTATGATGATATTTTAACTCTGTTGAGATTAGGAACCTTGGAGTCTAGGCGTATTGTTATTGATCTTTGTTTTTTACATAATATTATCAGTGGTCGTATTGACTGTCCTGTGATTCTGGGTCTTATAAACTTCAACATCGTGGAAAGGCGTGGTCGCCATACTCATACTTTTAGAATACCCTTCCACTCCACTAATTATGGGAAGAATGAATCAATGACCAGAATTGTCAGGCAGGCAAACGAACTATTGGAAGAGCATAATATATGCATTGTTGGCTCTTCTTTGGCCGGTTTTAGGGGGATGTTAAGGTCTAGAGTCTAGGGACCTGCACTGGGCTGTTACGTGTTGTAAATATTGTACAATTATTACTCTATCTACTATTTTAAGCATTTATGTTATACATTATTTTTTATATAATTATATATATGCATTTTTTGTATGTAAAATGTATATTGTATCTTGTAAAGTGGATTTACCGTAAATAAATAAATAAGTATTCTCTTACTTATTTTCGCCTAAAAACTTGGAACATCAGCAGTATTCACTTTAAAATAATTTACTGAAATTGGAGATTATTTACTTGCACTATTTTATATCTTGGGGACAATGTCCGAAAAGGAAAAATGCCCGTTATAATGGACATTGGCAGTTTGCTATATGCTCAGTAAATATTAAAAAAAATTGCCCTTGTTCTTTTAAATAGTGCTGGACATAGTAGCCCTTTTGAATTTAATTTCTAATTATTATTGCCTTAATTTGGTAACAAAAAAAATTACAAAGTTAAATATATTATTGCAACATATTTCTACCGAATAAGGTGAAGTTCACTACTAAGAGCGCTCTACCACTTCACCTCTTAAAATTACTTATTCACTAAAATTAAGAACACGATTTACTTGAGTACCTATATAATAATAAAACTACAAATTAAACATTAGGTATAGACGGTTATAAAAAAAAAAATTATGCGAAACATTTAGAAATAGAAATAACCTGATTAATTTTGCTTCGCGAAAATATGTTTCTGGTGGTGGTAGTAATTCCTCAGGAATTTCGTTGTACGTGATGCCCAATTTCAGCTAGCTCCGCCGTGAAATGCCCAATTTCAGCTAGCTCCGCCATGAAATGCCCAATTTCAGCAAGCTCCGCCCCCAATTTCAGCAAGCTCCGCCATGAAATGCCCGATTTCAGCAAAGCTGCTGACGTTATATAAAATGCTCCGCTGAACGATGTTCTATGAGTTGAATGTGTTATTAACCCTTTTCTTCGAACATTAATATTATGAACATCACCATGAAAGCGAATCCTGTCATACAAGTACGAGGGCTTTTTATTTTTAATAATCTTATGATACATAACATAACCGATGCTGCTAGTTTTCTACGATTTCGCATGTTGAACCAATTAAGTTCTTTCAATTTATGGCTTATATGCTCATATTCCATTGTTCCATAAATAAATCTGGCACACGAGTTCTGTACCAGTTGAATCCTGTTGGACGAGTGTACGTCCAAAGCAGGTCCATAAACTTCTGAACAATAATTGAATTGTGACAGAACAAGGGTTTCACAGAGCTGTTTTCTGTAATTAAAAGTAAAAACCTCTAAAGGTGACTCAAAAAGCTGGACGGAAATTTTGATAGTATTTTTGCATTCGACGAAATCAGCATTTGAAAAATTACCTTTTCACACTCGGATGATACATCTAGTACATTTCTATTCTCTATCGAAAAATTCCAACTTTTGGTCTGTCTGAAAGTTTTCTGAAAGTTTGAAAAATTAAATTTAATGAATTAATATTTATAGTATGATAATGAAACATATTTGGTGTACACATAGTGTTTAAATAATAATACCAGCCCAAAAGGTACAAATCTAATACATAATGTAATATAGAAAAACTGTACCAATCTCCTTAACTTTAAAATATTATTTTGTTTGCGTTTGTAGTTAATAAACGAAGATCAAGAAATGTGGAAGGCAGCAGACAAGAATGGAGATGACGTTTTGGATTTCCAAGAATGGCTAGTATTTTCCAATCCAGAAGAGCATCCAGACATGCTTCCTATTATTCTCCAGCAAACACTTAAAAATAAGGATACTGACAACGATAGCAGTATCAGTTTTCAGGTAATTCATATTATATTCATAATATTATACATTCAGTACTTTTGTCCGTCAAAAAGATACAATATTTAAAAAAAGTAAAATAACAATCTTACATACAAAGATAAAACTTACAAGTAAATAATAACACTTTAAAAACATTTGAAAAAGTCGAGGAAGGTCCCAGATAAAGGCGCTATGATACAGTTATGCAGGGTTGAAGTCAAAGCGCTGCCACGGTATTTCTCGCAGGAGTAAAAGGCATGCCTTATTATTATTACCTCCTAACGGCATTCTTAAATGCTATTTCGCCCATTTGTAATTTGTTTACTTTTCTGGTTTCCTGTTTTTGTCGAAACAGAGTTAACAATATAATCGGTCGCACCACAGGCAAATAAAAGAATTGCGCGGTTAAAAGGATGACGTACATCTCTTGTAATTTTATGTTTTTAAACTTCCAGCTTTCGCTCCGTGTTATTAATTGTTTCTAGGAAAAGGAACATTTTTTATTGAGATATATGTCTAATAGTTTTAGTGCAGGGTGTTAGTGCTGTATATGATAAATTCAATTATAATAAAAAAAATCCATTGTCTTAACAAACTTAAGAATTTGGATTTATTGTGAAGAGCTGAACGATGTTAACAACATTTTTAGGAATTTATTGGCGATCATGGCGTAAACCTAAACAAAGAAGCTTTAGAAGGCGAGAAATTTAAATTTGATGAAGAATATGATAAAGACAAAGATGGAAAATTAACAGGAAACGAAATATTGTCGTGGGTTGTTCCAAGCAATGAGTAAGTGTATAAATACGTTAGCTACGACTAGCGGATTATCTAGAAAATTAAACATAATTTCCAGAGATTTCTCTTACCCTTTGTAATAAATATTTTTTGTGTGTACAATTAAAAAGGGACGCCAGCTATATCTTGGGAACCGTTTACCGTACAGCTCGCGGAAAAATAATATTTCTTTGAAATTATTTTCAACTGTCTAGGTTGGCCGCTAGAGGGCGTAACCACAGTGACCAATCTAAAAACGGGATTTTCGCGAATATCCTCTTAGTAAATAAATAATATCAAAGGTAGCATTGCTAAAATATATATGAAGAATTCTGAATAACTTTTGTTTTCAAGTTTTTTGCTCTTACTATTCAAATAAGGGGGGAACGGGGAGCGAAAGTGGTTATTAAAAACATACTTATAACTTTGTCGTGGCTTATCAGAATTTAACCATCTTGGGCTCATTAGATAGGGTTTTCATTGTTTTATCAAGTTAATATAAAACGCAGTCGTTGCAATTTTCGTTGCGACAGCTAGTGGGCGCTATTTAGCAAAACCAATTTTTTTTCTCAAAAAATTTAAATGCAACGATAAAACTTTTTTAATAAAATAGATAGAATAGTTGTGAAAGCCGCAAGCCCATATCTTTTTAAAATCTGAGAAATGGAAAATATAATACAAAAATAAGATCAGTGTCCGTTTAAAGGTTGGAGACAATGATGTTTCTTGAAAGTCCAAAACTCGTCTATTATTCAAAAAATGAGATTAAAACTTACAAACCGACGTTTTAATAAGTTATCTGTATGACCAAATTATATTTCATGTTCGCCCGTTAATAAATCGGTGTCAACATGGGTATATTGGCGCAAAGTCCACATCAACTAATCTGTCGTATTTACAAAATAGAAATCAATTTGTTGAATGTCAAGGACATAAATCTAAAACTTTTACGCAGACTAGTGGAGTGCCTCAGGGAGGCGTTCTCGCTCCGCTGCTTTTTGTTCTTTTTATCAATGACATTTGGCAGGTTATTCTGAGTAAAATGTTTTTATATGCAGACGACGCTAAAATATATAGTAAAATTACAACCATTAATGATTGCTACACACTGCAGGGCGACATTTATAGAATATTTATATAATATTGGAGTGGTGTATCAAAAACCTTTACAACTTAGCATGGGTAAATGTAAAGCAATGACTTTAAAATTGAATATCAATATAATATAAATGGAAATACAGTGGAACGCTGCAATAGCTATAAAGACTTGGGAGTGATGTTTGATACAACATTTGCACAACATATTGAAAATATTTGTAACTCTGCCATAAGGATGGTAGGATTTATATTTCGTGTTTACAAACATTTCACCGATGTTGAAACTATTAAAACTCTATATTTTACCTATATAAGGTTTAAACTTGAGTACAGCTGTGTTGTGTGGACCCCCTACTATGCGAAGTACAAGATGGAACTAAAGTCTGTGCAGCGTAGACTCTTAAAGTACTTAGCATACAAAGTGGATAACATCTATCTTCCAAGGGATTATAATGGCACAATCTTACTTGACAGGTTCAAAATAAATACTATTGTAGATCGACATAAATATATCATACAATATATAAATTATGTAATAATAAAATTGACTCATATTTACTTAGTCAAATTAAATTCTGTGTTTCCAGCATCTACGACCAAAAAAAAATTTGCCTGCATACCCCAAACACAAACATTCTGTAAAAAAAGAAATCAAGAAGATAATATTGGGTATTTCAAAATAGCATACAAAATTATTTATAGTTATAGGATAATTAGTATCTTAATGTACTGCTAGACAATTAAAGCTATTTTATTTATCTATTAGGCAAGTTTATAACTACCATAGCATTGTGTCTACAAAGCAAAGATAATAATAATAATTTATCTAAATTAATGTTCAGTAAATTGCCTTTCTTTACAACAACAGTACTTCTAGTAATTCTACTAGCATATAATGGTTGCTGTTCTTCACTCGGATAAGGTGTGTAACACGAGCCGTAGGCGAGTTTCATTAACTTCATCCCATTATTGTGCAATTATTGTTAGTAAAATACTATGCTTTGTCTATAAATATAAATAGCTAGAATTACTAAACATCTTTAAGAAATTAAAACCAGTATAATGAACCCGTTATATAAAAGTCGTAGATATAAATTTTATAGAACATGGCTTCATTACAAATGCAGTAAAATTTTAAGTGAGCTGGGAAACAAAAACTCGCCTACGGCTCATATCATAGTCCTTATTTGCATGAATAATAGCCATAAGCTTGTTGAATTGAATTGCAAAGAAAGGCAATTTACTGAAGATTAATTTAGAGACCTGTTTTCATATCTCCGGTTTTAAAATAAGATGTTGCCTTACGGCTTTCACAGCTATTTTTCTTATTCGTTCTTTTTTTTAGTTAAACATATTATTTTGAAGTTGAAAAGGTATATCGTTGCATTTAAAATGTTTGAGAAAAATGAAGAAGTTGTTGATTTTGCTAAATCACGCCATCTAGCTGTGAATCTATAACGACTTTGTTTTTAACTTGATAAAACAAAAAACCCTATTTAACAAGTCCAAGAAGTTTAAATTCCGATAAGCCAAGCCAAAGTTATAAGTAATTTTTTAATAACTACTTTCGTCCCCATTCTCCTCTTATTCAAATAGTTATAACACAAACTTCAATGCAAAAGTTATTCCGAATTCTTTATATATTGCAGCAATACCATCTTTAATATACCTTTACTATTATTTTGACGTACTAGATTTTTGAAAAAAAAACAGTTTTTTGATTGGTCACTGCAGTTACGCTCCCTAGCGGTCAACTTAGACCCTTAAAAATAATTTCCAGCAATTTCTTTTGGTGACTTTAGCAACAAATATTTTTTTCCATGAGCTGTACGGTAATGGTTCCTTTTTAGTTATTTTTTACAGTATGCCGTTTTAAAGACAGCCGGCGTTCCTTTTTAGTTGTACACCCTGCACTGTCAGACTGTAACGTCCCGTGAAAATTCTTTTTTTTTGCAGCGAAATTGCCGACGACGAAGTTGCTCATTTATTTGCACATAGTGACGACGATCATGACGACTTGTTGAGTTTTGACGAAATCATTGATCACCATGAGATATTTGTGGGTAGCGAAGTGACGGATTATGGTGATCATTTACATAATATTCATCAATTTGATGACGAACTGTGATGTGGTTTTTGCAGCTAGGTATTTAAATAAACCAAATTGGTAATCATTAGAATAAGGTCCACTTTATTATTGTGCTGTCAAATTAGCACTTGCATAAAATGATACATAGCACATTTAAATCAAAATGACATTGTCAATTTTTATTAGTATTACCAGTTAGATGGAATTTGATTGGTACAAGTTATTGTTTGTTTGTGACTCTTATCACATTCTATCTGATTGGCAATTTAGCAGCACATTGACAAACTGGGCCCACAAGCAATATAATCTTAATACCTGCTCAGAATAGGACTAACCATGACATTTTAATTTTTACTCAAAGTCAAAATATGCTTTAATAAGTTTTAGAAATGTTAACTTACAATAAAATATAATTAAAACAAAATCGTGCTAATAATAGGTATGATGATAAATTGTTATACCTAATATATCTAAACTACTCGACGTTTCAATATTTTTCAAAAACAGAGTTATAAAAAGGCATTAGATCTACAATTTAAAATTATTTTAGGGTGTACAGGGAGTCCCAAGTCGTCCGGGCACATCCAACATACTTTGTTTTAACGGGACACCCTATATATTATATTATTTTCTAATTCCCTATAAAATTTCACGTATATTTTGTATAAAATGTCTTATGTCTAAACTCAATTGTCTTTGAAATATTGACTTTTAAATATGGCATTTTCAGACGTTGACAGGCTGTAGCATTGAAACGGCGCATCTTAGAGAAACATGGTTTTCACCTCCCTCCCTATCTTAATTTTTTATTCTTTATCTAAAAGCTACAACTTCCTGTTTAACATGTTAAACTGTAAAACCATTTTTTGGTTTAACGTGTTGAACCGTGCCGTTCCAATGCTACAGCCTGTCAATACCAAAAAATAGTCTAAAATATTTGACCTATCGCATTGGCCTCAATGTGTAATGTAATGTCATTTTAAATTTTAAAACCTCGGAAAATGATATTATTTGTCCAAATATCAACAAATGTCATAATAAAAAGGTTTTGTATTTACATAAACATTGTAAATCCAAAGTTTAAAACACTATTTTTAGTATTCCAAATTTTGGATAAATACTAGGTAAAAGAGAAAAAACATATATTTGCTTAATTAAACAAAGGTGTATTTTTTAAAATTAAATATGGTGGGGAAACTACAGGACATTCTTGGATTATTTCACATTTTCGTATACTAAAAATGGATATTCCTCAGTTATAATGAGCACAAAAGCTAAAAAATATCACTTATTTTAAGTTAAGTAAGCTATGTATCTAAAATTACCTTTTTCATTCATGTTTTCCTAAAAATTTCCAAAAGTCATAAAATTGTATGCTTATTGCATTGCATTATTATACCTATTATTCTTTATAGTCTATTTCAGAAAGGTATAGAGTAATAAAAGCTCATTAGGTATGCAAAGGGACTACAGAGTGACCCAACGAATGTTTAAGCCACTTTCATAATTTGGCATTTATTTCATTTCGAAATCTTTATTTTCATCAAGTGCAGGTAATACCACCCGGATTTGGGTCAATTTATGGGTTTTGCTTATTGTTATCCATTCACAAACACAACATGGTGTGGCACTTATTTTTTATTAAACATTATAAAAAAAAGTACAAAATACATTACACCGAAATTAAATTGTAAAAAATCATAATATTCTTTGTCATCTGAGGAACTGTCATCTCCTCTTGACGTTATAATTAACGGGTCGACGATCCGATCGATCAGGTGATCAAGATCCCACATTTTCTCCTTTTCTTTGTTGTATAGGATTTAGTTCGCAATGATATGACGGTGTGCACAGCAGTTACACTACGTTTTTCAGCTATATCTTCCACGGCATATTTCATAAAACGATATGTGTGTAAATTTGCTATAGCTAATAGTTCCTTCTTTATCAAATTATCTTCTTTTTTATCTTTGGTTAGTTATCATACATAATTTAATGCGCAAAATTTATCTGCGCCTATGGCCAACACCGAAATTGAGTCGAACTGGGCGGAATTTCCCATTTAATTACTCTACACCTTTCTGAAATAGACTATAGAAGTGTATTGACTAAGCTCTTTCTTATAGCACAAAAATGAGGCAGCTAACGAAAAACGTAACTTGGCTAAATAAAACTGAAGTAGAACGTCGAATGTTTACCAATTTTTATATTTTAATATTTTGCTATCTGTTTAGGTTATTTATTTATTTATTTTAGTTGATTAGTCGACGTGTGCCATTATATGTTATTGTAAATGTTTCTATAAATAATGTAACATTTGTTTAAAAATATAAAGTAAAAGACTGGTTGGTTTGGTTTTCATTTTGGAAAAATAATTTGAATAGCTTTATTGCACAAGTTAAGTACAAAATTAGCTTTACTGTTAGCAATGGTAATTATAAACTAGTGTTAGAATAACTCGATTATTGACACTAATATACTCAAGTTATAATATGAGTAAAAAGTCTAGCACTTACAACTGGCATTAATATTTACGCGGCTATAAATAAAATTAATAAATATCCAGTTTGCTAATATTAAAACCACCCGAAATCGCATGAAATCGGTCTCTCCTGCCCCTGGTGATGGAAAAGCCGCCTTTAGGCAACTAGTTATGCATTATGTAGAAAAAGCTGTAAATTAAGTGCTCTGTGCATGATATATTATGTTTATAAGGTATGATTTTCAGAGGCGATGACGTCATTTTGTGAATAAGTAATTCCCAAGGAACAAATTGTCGTTTCCATGGTTACAAATAGAACTTTTACTCACATGGTGACGTCACAGCCTCTGAATATAAACCTTGTAATCTTTGTATTCTGTGTGAGGGAATATATCGCTGTTGTTTTATTAGGATTATTATTATTTTGTATTGTCACGCCCAGAATTTAGGGTGCGACGAGGGCGTAAAGGTAGCTACGGACCTTAGCAACTATCAGAAAAACAAAGTGATTTTGAAAACAAATGTATTACAAAGCCAAAATAATATTTACCTGAAGGGTTAACAAAGAAAATTAAAGTCAATAAATAACTTTGATTTAAACCTTTAACTTAATTTTAAAATAAAATAAGAATTACTTATATTGGGCTCATCGCTTGCGTCTTGTTAATTTGGGGACCAACAAGTTGTTTTACAATATTTAGACGTGGATGTCTCACGGACTCCAGCACTAGTGCCGTAAGATACACATATTTTCTACCAATAATGTGCTGTTCCATCAAGTCAGCAATTTTTGCCACTTTTAGGGAAACGACGAACTTAGGTCGTACACCTCATTTCTGCTAACTCGACAATAATTGATAGATCGGGAAGCCCGTATAACGTTTCATAATTGCAACTTTTTAATTTGTTTAAAAAACTTGAGACAGGTTTCATGTTGCGTGGAATGACCTGTGCTTAACATGAACAATTTATAAAAAGGAAAATATTGATTTATGAAATATTATGATCTTATGGTTCCCTTTCGTGACAGTATTTTACCGGTGTATGTTTGATTATAGTGTCGCGTTCTATTTAAAATGAAAATGTCACGAACATATTTAAGAATTTTCTATAGTAGGTAGCAAATAGACCGACACAAGTAATAAAATAACAAACACATTTATTAATGTGCTTTAACGACGCCGCTAAACCCGATGATTTGGCTTCGATTATGCATGGGTTTACACAGGCCATTGGTTGAATATATTTCTGCATCTCGACGTATGTCGTTAACCGTTCCAACGTTCGCCAGTATACATCGTATACCCTATTCAGATATCATTTACGCCAAGGTAAACACGCTATTGCCAATAACACGAGAAATTTGAAAATCTGTATGTGCATTGGCTAAGGCTTGTTTACCTCTGCGTAAATGATATCAGAATAGAGTATAGATAAGTTGTGTAATAATAATAATAATAATAATAACAAACTTTATTTTCAAATTGTGTTAATACATTACAAATAATAATATACTCAACACAAAGGAAATGGCGTCAAATTTTTTACGGCTTAAGTTTAGTTCAACGTTGAAGCAAGCTCGGACTTCATTTTGACAACCAACAACAATGTAAAGGTGTTGTCAAAATGAAGTTTGAGTTTGGTTCAACGCTGAACTAAGCTTAAGTCGTTATTGCATAACCGGGCCTTAGTGTTGTTCCTGGCTCTTACACCTTTTTGTATACAACAGCATATAGGATGGTGCATATGGGCTGGTGCAATATAGGAAATCTCACGCAAAATTTTAGGTGTTCTAAATTTGAAAGTAAATGTGGGGAGTTGGTTGTACGCGGTGTTCTGAAGAAAGGAAAAACCGTATTTCAGTGCAACTGTTTATTAACGCCTGAGGCGTCAGTGTTAATAAGCAGTTACACTGAAATACGTTTTTTCCTTTCTTTGTTCTAAAATTGGTTCCCTTGTTTGTTCTAGACTAACAGCAGAATTTTAAAGAAAGAAAGTATATTTTGCTTTTGAAATAAATGATAGGGGTAGGTATGCATTATTTAAATGACGATATTAGCAAATATTTTGTCGCAGTCAACTTTAAATGAAACTTGACATTTTAACTGTTAACCTGAAAAATATCATCATCTGTGTAACGGTGTCAGTTGCCATTTACTGGTGTTTTTATTATAATGTTTCAGAACTTTAATTTTGCCAATCCGAAAGTAACATTTTTTAAAAATAGCTCCTTATACTCCTTAATTACTAAATAAATCGCGGCATAATTTCGCAAGTTTGAACGTCAAATTATTCCTTTTAATAAATGAAAATAAATTATCGGTCTAAACATGGCAATCTTAAAATTTGCACGGGTATTCCTATACTGCGTGGATCGATGTATGTATAATATTATCTGAAATTGATGAAAACAAAGGATTTTTTAGAGTCACGGCCTGTAACTTGGCAATCCTTAAAAATTCTAATAGTTGGTTCTCCGAGTGGGCCCACTATGCAAATCATCTTAGAAGTTTTTGGAGAAAATCATGTATACAGGGTAAGAATATTTTAACTGCAATAAAAATTCATCCATTCCTTGAAAAATTCAAAAGTCTTTCAAAAAATAAAATTAAAAGTGCAGGTCGTATTTAAAAAATTCAAGTTGATAACAATTCCACAAAAACAAAACGATATACCGGAATTCTAAGAAAACGATAGTATAAAGCTAAGAAAAGTGCTTCAATAATGTTGTATTTGTTTTTCTGTAGCGGTTAAAATAAGTCGGATTAATTTGAAAAGAAAAACCAAAATTCAAATTTTTTTTTACGATATTACTGAGCACAAAATTCCGCAACTTTGCCACCATTTGACCGATGTTGTATCTTTTATGGTTTCCGAAATATCCATAATGAGCATCGAATTTGGGACACCCTGTACATTTCCAATAATTTCCAAATCGGTAAAAACCTAATTTATTCCAGTTAATTACTCTACTCTAAAGAAACGGATTAGCCTTTTATATATAATACCACACACACCCTCTGTAATATAATATTTGCATTTCAGAAAAATTAATTTGATGGGTGCGAGCGATTCTTGATTAAGTGGGCGGTATCCACCATAAAAGGCTGAACCGTTTCTTTATCATAAAATATTATTTTCAGTGTTATCAAACAAGGAATATTTAATATCCTTAGGTAGAGATAAATTAGAAAAAGAAACTCTTTATGGCAACATTAAATATTTATTATTAACAAAGGTGTATACATTTAAAACGAATACATAAAGTCACCAGTAAATCACTGGTTAATATATAATATTGGTATAGGAGATTTTCGATGTAATTCTATAGTTTTCGACTGTCACATAAATTTAAAGAAAAGGTGTTTGCTCCAATTGCATTTAACATATTTTAAAAAAGATTCTTGACAAGTATAATCGAAATATGTAATATATAATTAAAGATATAAAATATCACTCAAATTTAATAAATTTCCTATTTTAATAGAGCGTGGAAACATCAAGCTTTACTTCAGTTGGTTACTAAAATTACACGAACCCTAATAATTATGTTCGACTTTTTTATTCATACATTTTTAAAATAATGCAGCTTTACAAGAATTTTCTTAAATTATAAATGGAAATTATTTGGTGAATGACTTATCACTGTCATTGTTTCTGTACAGCGATGCCAATACTGGGTAAATGTCTATCACTACATTAATATTTCCAATCACAGAAATGATGCGACCATGTAAATAAAACTTATACATACTACAATTGGACAGGGTGAAATTGCAAGTTCCCCAGTCCCATTTAGATTGAAAATTATTTTACTTACAAGGTCGTTAGGACTTTTAGGATTTTTATGGCAATATAACGTAATATTATACAGGGTGTCCTATACTTCGTTAGTATATTTCAAGGGAGATTCTACATATGGAAACAAAAAGAATTCATGTATATGTACGAAGCTATTGGCCGTCCAAGGGGTTTTAAACAGAGTTGCAATAAATCACGATTTTTTTGAAAAAATTAGTAAATCTGATTTTTTTGTTTAAATCGTGATTTTTAACATTTTTATCAATTATACTGATTTTTTCCTTAAATATGGTAATAATAATCATTATTTTGTCTCTATTCACCCAAAAATATTTGTTGTCTAGATTTACAGTTAGAAAATCTCCTCGGCGACATACAAAATAACTTGTATTGACACGAAAATTTTCGGCAGCGTGCAGCGTAATTTATGAATATTTTTTACGCTAGACTGATGACATTAGTTATGTTTTTACACTTAACATAATGTATCTAAACACTTCGTTTTAAATAAACTATCTTCCTTTTTTTAAAATTTCCTGATGAGTTATTTGCTTCGGCCACTTGGTTTTACAGCAATTTATAATTTGATATCAATCACGATTAAAATTGAAAAATCAGTTGATTTAAATCGTCGCAATCCTGGTTTTAAATACAACTCAATAGTTTATGCAATGAGTTAAATAAATCTGTTTTTTTCTCCTAAACTATTAGCCCAATATTTTTATTAAAATAACACTTTTTTTGCATAAAGAAACCTCTGAATCATAATTTTTGGATACACTTTTGAGTCATTTAAAATAATTAAGAATAAACTAAATTGGACCAAACTCTCAACATTAACAATAGGGACCTTTCCCATATTTTTTATTGCTTAAAAATGTCATATGAAAAAATACCATATGCAAAAATTACGTCTTAAATATCGCTCCTTAATTTTTTATAAATAATTAAAATTTGCCGTGTGACGTCACGTAGTATGAATCACCCGTTCTCGCGCTATGTATTGCTACAACCACAAACATTAATCCCTTCTCTGTTTAATCCAGAGAATTAAAAAAACATTTCTTTGTGAACTGTGGGTATCTTGATGATATTAGCTTACACCTAAAGAGTATTATTTTTCAAATTTAATTTTCTTGCAAGTTCCCTACTACCATTCATTGATATTAGTTCGTGTGCTATGACGCACGCCGGCACCTCAGGCAGTTGCAAAGGAAGCTTCCTATTAAGACCTTTAAAGACCTACTTTCATATAAAATTTGTGCAGTGTTTTCATGTGTAAAATCTCGCCTTGACATACAGGAAGTTTCTGGACACCCGATATATACACTTACTGCCTAAAATATGCCAATAATTGTTGTATCATCTGTAAAGAGCTTTATATTACCTTTCAAGTTTAATTAAAAAATAAATACGGTGTCAAAAACCTTATATGAATATAATTTCTGTTTGTTTAATGCTATATATCTTAAGGTCTAGCAGATATTTTTTTAAATGTTGGAACATACTTAGGGAGAATCCTGTACAACGGAAGCAAGATACACGTATTGCCAAATTTTTACTTCCCACCGGCATATCTTACGTTGACCAAAGAGCGCGACAAACACCCGTACCCAAAACTATGTGAAACAAGGACAGTGCATTTAAGGAATTACGCTGTCTGTTAGGTAACAGCTTAGACGTTGATTATAACAGCTGTAACGGTTGGTTGATACGGGCATAGACTTATGTCTGGTTGCATAATAATGTTTCACACTATTTAACACCAGCAACTTTTACGGTGAGATATGTGGCAAAAATAATTTTCTCACAATCAAAGCAATCAGGTTCTTCCAATTATAAATTTACTAATTAGGCAACTTTAATTGTATGTAAACAATGCCTGTCCATGTCATTTTTATGTCGCCGTCAAAGTTGCTGGGGTGCAACTATGTTCATCTTCCAGGGCGTAGTCGATTAGAATTTATCGCCGAACGCACTATGTCCATAAAAATAATCGCTTTTAAGAGATATTGTAAGCATCACCTGTGTAGATTTCTTTCGACAACGCCATAGGTGTCGATTTCAAGTCGCTAATGTGAGTGAGATAAAGATAGATATAATTTGAACCGGTAACTCACTTGTTTAACATCTAACCCAACTTTTTAAAATGGTTTCACAACAAATAAAAAAAAATTATAAATCGTAAACATCTTCTGCAAAAGATTAAGAACAAGAATAATGTTGTCCATTAATGTTTTTAATCAAATATTACTGAGGGAGGAGGAGAGAAAATAAATTATAAAGGTCATAAACCAAGAACGGAGAAAAGCGAATGATGCGATCTGGGTGTTTTTCTGCCAATACCAAAATCATCTCGTGATGGTCGGTACACAGCTAATTTAAGGTACACAGTCTTTCAGTCTCATGTTTACAATATACAAGAAATGTTAAAAACCAGCTCAAACGTAATTAAACATATTTTAGCTGCTAAATTTTTAATATATTTGAGGTTATAACAAAAACAAAGTAGTGCCACCAATATAACAAGTATAAAATCCCTACCGATTTTTGACAGTCGATTCTACCGATGACACCCGCGTTTTTTATCGACACTTGAACATAGTACGAATATTCATAATTCTCGATAGCAATGTCGCTAGAAATCGATCGCTTTCGTTGTTGAATATAGCTGCACCCCTGGTTTGTTAAATATTGTTAAAAATCTTTATGCAACCCAACAAAAAAGCTTTATCAGGTAACCCAGTGTCCTATGTGTTCTATGCGATACTAGCGATAAAAGGATAGTTCAGGAAAGAGTGACATTTCATTAACTGCGCTATCTATCGATCGCTCTTGTCACTCGCATGGCATTGCTCACGCACGATACTGTTTTCCCCATTCTCCGTCTTGCGGGTGACTTGCCGAAGGGAAATAGTTCAAAGGCAAGTTACTTCAAATCAACACTAAAAGTGTCTCATGATAAAATGTTAAATACTTTAATTACGATTTTTAAATATAATACATTCACTGGTTCCCTAAAAACAGGATCAATTTATTGACGAGCATAATAAGTTAAAATTGAATAAATATTACGTATAGCTTTTATATTGTTTAAAGTGGCATTTCGAAATTAATATCTAACTTGGCGTCCCTAGCTAAGCTTACTATACTTGAAAGTTTCACAGCCAATCTTGCAGCTTCATCAAGGTTATCGACTGGCAAAATTTTCAATCCAGAACTGGCAATAAGTACCTTAGCGTCATCGACGTTGGTTCCTTGTAGCCGACAGACGATGGGCATTTTGAGATTTAGTTCCTTCGCTGCGGCGATGATACCTTCGGCGATTACGTCACATCTCATAATTCCGCCGAAAATGTTGACCAAGATTGCAAGCACCTGTAAAATAAAAAATATGTAATAAATATTGAAATTGTCATAACTGATGTTATACAGGGTGATTCCTAAGTTGATACTTCTTTTTTAACTGTGTATAAAAGGCATTAAAATAAACTTTTTCAAAAAACTTAAAAATAGGCGAGATACAAAAGTAAAAAATCTAAGTGCGGGCCTGGTCATCAAAACGTAACCTGCTACACTTAATGTCGTTTTGTCTTATCTCTTATTAGTCATGTAATTTACGGGTCGGTGGTAGTTATTTGGCAATACGCTGGGTGTGTTTTTCTGAAGCAAGTTAATTTTAAATTGGTGACACGTGAAAAGGGTAAAATTTGAAAACAAACAAACTAGTAGATATGGTTCTAATTTACGGTGAGTGTCGTCAAAGTGCGGCTGCTGCTTCGAGATTATACGCAGGACGCTTTCCCTTGCGGGCTCATCTTACACCCAGAAGTTTTCTTAATGTTAATCAACGGGCAAGTTAGGCAGAACCGTATTTGATCCATAGTGTAATAAATGAATGTAAGTACCTTATTTTTAAGTTTTTTGAAAACAGATATTTGAAAATGTTGTTTATTTTAATGCCTTCTATACACAGCTAAAACATAAGTATCAACTTAGGAATCACCCTGTATAATAGCATCGAAATAGTTTAACCTTTGATTTGATATTATGACACTATAATTTAGCACCGGTTTATATTTCTCTTTTTCCTTTAATATATAAATGTATTATTAGCGAACTGTACACATAGTATACATCTATAGAAGTCTTCTTTTTTTTTTTTTTGTATTACGCAACTTGCTTTTTATAATTTATTTAATGTAGTATAGGTATTTTTTTATATATAAGTTGACTACTTTCTCTCAAACAAACAACTCGCAAATACAAAAATTTTAAGAATTTTGCACTTTGTTTGGCAACGTTACAAAAAATTGACTATTTTGATATTGGCAAGAACCAAAACTTTATATACAGGGTAGTCTGTTGTAAATGTGTTATAAAGTAACCACCGATCCTACACGTGAAAATAATAGGTTTGAGCTCAACATGCCTTAGTAAAATGTTGGTCGTTATTGAGATACAGGGTTTTAAAGTTTAATTTCTAAATTAATTTTTTTCTTATAAATCATGCTGTTTTTGAGATATAAACATGAAAATTTGTAATTCGAGTTTTTTGAGGGCAAGTAACATGAATCTATTCGTGTGTTTCAAATAACTTGCAAAGGGTGCACTGCTAGTTACACACTATACAAATCATTTTGCAGTTACCTGCAACCCTTATTGGGAGTCTGATTAAAATTTATAATAGAATGGTAATTTCTTAAGAAAAAATGCATACTTAATTTTTTTTTATTAACAATCAGTTTCCGAGATATCTGAATTTTTAAACAACATTGCATGGAAGTTTTTATTTTCAACAAAAGTAATTATTCGGATTTGACAAAAAATTAGATAATAATAAAAATTATGAATTAAAATGATTTTAACGAATGTGAAAAAGTCCACTGCTCCTTAAACCTTTTTTAAAATAGCGCCTTACTTAAAATAAACTTATAATTTCTTAAAAATACTTCATGCTACATATGTATTAGTTTGATATTCCTTGTTATGAACTTTATAGTTGGTTGGGAATAAAGAATTGTTAACTTCAACTAGCAGAAATCTACTCTCAAGGCCTGTAGTTGATATAAATGGATGTAAAACTTACCTTGGGATCTGATGTAATAATCTTAAAGGCTTCTTTAACTGCCGTGGCAGTTGCGCCACCCCCAACATCCAAGAAATTCGCCGGAGAACCGCCGTGTAAGGATATAATGTCCATGGTTGCCATGGCAAGACCAGCTCCGTTTACCATACATCCAATATTACCATCAAGAGCGATGTAGTTGAGATCAAACTGAAATAAATGTACTTATGTCACTAATGTTGGGTTTCACAAAGCTGTTAAACAATCAAAGTTACCTAATAATAATAAATCAATAAATAAGGTAACCGAATTACTTACTTTTTAGTATGAGCCACTAATGTCACAAAGTGTCTGATTAGTTAATTATTGTTTAAAATCTCTGTGCAACTCAACTTTGTTACAGGCAAATATTAAAATGCTATTATAAAGTAAAAAATTTGCCCACATACACGGAAAAAATTCAAATACGGGTGTGTGGATATTACTTTTAATAGTAATTGAGACTTCGGGGCAAGATACAGGGTGCTACAAATTCGTGTGCGTACACGGGGATTTCGGAAACGGTAAGAGATACGAAGATGGTTAAATTGAGGCAAAGTCGCGTATTTTGGGGCTTAATACTTTGGTGAAAAAAATATTCCGAATATCTTCGGAGATATCCGAAAAAAACTGAAATTTCTAGTTTTCGTTTTTAATTTTTGCGCCTTCATTTTTGACTTAGGAAAAAACAAAATGCACTTTCTCATAGCCGTTCTTTAGGTTCTACAACATGGCGTTATTAGTTAAATTCGACGTTTCGTTCTTTAGATACCAACTTCAAGTCAATTTTTTTAAATACGGACCTGGAATTTTAAAAACAGTTTTAGTGACTTCTACGCGTTGGAAATTTAATACAATTTAAAGGTTTTTAAAATTTTAACGTTTTGTCATCAAATATCACATCATTAGTATTTCAAATTATTCTTTCTTTAATATTACGGCCTGGCAATTTTTTAACTTAAATATTAAAATCACATGACATTAGAGGAAGTTATGGTGTTTAGGCCGTTTATTAGCCAGTTTTGCCAACCAACAAAATCCCACTATTCGATTTTTCAGACGCTAAAATCTCAGAAACTGCTGACACCTGAAACCCGAATTTTGCTTAGTTAGAAAGAATAATACTTACCCTTCAAAATGGAACAGGTTTTTACCAAATTATTTATGTAATTTCAGAGAAATTCCCATTTAAAATATCGTTTACCGGGATTTCCTTGGTTGATAAAAACTAGCAATTATTTCAATAAGATTTACCATAACAATACAAGTAAGCAAGTTTTTAAGGCGTAAGAAATAATTATATCTTTTATTAGTGTTTTATTTATTTTAATAATATAAAATATATTTTAAGTTATTTGGTTTTTGCCAGAGACCTAGACTAAAATACTGTAAAACAGAAAAAAATTATTGCTTTCAAGCGAAAAAAAGTTAACTGGAGTGTTAGTATAGTTGTTATGTTACTGTGATGCGCTTTTGTTTATTTCAACAAAAAATTTAATTTTTTTTTAGTATTTATACGGTCTCTGATGATGCCAGTTTCAGGTGAAACATGTAATAAAAATAAACAGAATATTTGAGAGCGAGACTTTAGGTCTTTTTTCTTACAATATATCAAATATCAGGAGTAAAAATGGATGTATTTTTCAAATCAGATATCTTTTTTTTGGTTTGGCTCTAAATGTTCAGGACCATAATGATATAAAAAGATAACTTGAAATAATCTGTTATTAGATGACAAAACGTTAAAATTTCAAAAAACTTTAAATCGTATTAAATTTCTAAAGCTTAGAAGTCCCTAAAACTGTATTTAAAATTTCAGGTCCGTATTTAAAAAAATTGACTTGAGGTTGGTATTTAAAGAACGAAATGTCGAATTTGAAAACTTATAATGCCATCCTGTAGAACATAAAAGACGGCTATCAAAATGTTTTTTGTTTTTCCCAAGTCAAAAATAAAGGCGCAAAATATTTAAAACCAAAAAATAAAAATTTCGGTTTTTTTCGGATATCTCCGAAAGCATTCGGAATATTTGCAAATTTCTTTTACCAAATTGTTAAGCCCCAAAATACGCAACATTGCCTCAATTTAACCTTAATTAATCTTCGTATCCTTACCGTTTTCGAGATCCCCTTGTACGCACACGAATTTGTAGCACCTTGTATAATGGCTAAAATGGTGTTACATAAATCGCATTTACAATATAACTAATAGAAATTAAAATAATAATAAATTAAAAACCAAAATACAATCTGATTGGACATTTTAAATAATATTTTTGATTCAAACATCCACTAGGTTTTTCACGAGTTCATTAATGAAAACTTATAGAGTTCATTTTAAACAACACTCATAACCTAACATCTTCCGAGCACTTATTTTATGACGCAATACGTCATTGCCAATGAAACGTGCTAGATAGAAAAGAAATTGTAAGGAAGGAGTTGTAGATTGGATTAGGTATTTTAAGTTTGTCCGTTGACTTCCGACGTCATAATTTTTTTGATTATTGACTTTTTTTGTGTCTTGAAAATTTCGTCAAAATAGATATTTTCGGAGCTATTATTAACGTTCTCTTGTGTTTCCGGTAAGTAGTTATTAATACATGTTTATTATAAAAAGTTCTAATTTTTAATGGTGTCGCGAAAAAAATTAAGGCGGTGGCTAAAGTTCTCTAAATGGAGATGTGTTAAAAAATTAAATAATCCTGTATACTTTGTAGTTAAAAACTATTTCTTGTGAGAACTTACTTTTGCTGCGGCAACTTCTTTTTCATCTTCCTGAGTCCAGTCCCTAAGGGCAAAGAGCTCCTTTTGCCTGAAAGAGGCGTTATCGTCGAATCGGAATTTGGCATCAAGTGAAAAATCTGGAACACAATTTATAATTCCAACATTAAGGTAAGGATGTAGTTGTGGTAAATTTCAACATGATAAAATAGGATTATTCTTAAAGCAAATTTTAAAAAAAGGATATAGTATATAGTACAGCGAGAATGAGTTTTTCTCTTTCCAATATGAAGACCATAGGGGAAAAAAGAGGGATGTTAGAGTTACATGTTTTGAGCAATTAACAATATAAAGTTCGAAACCTGATAGGTGTGCGGGAGTGAACCCCACTAAACTACCTACTCATTCCCCAGAATTAAGAACAAAAAAAGGGTATTTATAATATTACTCAAGGTTAGTAATATTACCAGCACCTAGATTATATTAATTTTCTTCATTCAAGGCAATAGTAAATGCCATCGAAGTCGGCTGAGGCACATTCGTTAGCAACGCCAACGGAACGATAATAATATTACAAAAATATACTGAAGTCATTTTTTTAATTCATAGGTATAATGATAAAAAAAATGAAAAAAATAATATATACAGTGACCGGCAAAAAGTTAGATCCATATGGGAAACTTTTTTATTATTGAAATGGTGAAAAAACTTTTAATGCTGATAGCCTCTGCATGATTGGTAAAATTTGTGATTTTAATTTTATGCTGGTGTGCAAAGCTTAAAACAAAAATTCCAAAAAAAAATATTTTTTTTAAATTTAAAAATATGTCAAATGTTACTTTCATATTTCCATCAATTTATTGAAAATGTGTTAAATAATTAAAAACCAATATTTAAACATTTTTATTATCTTGAAAAAATGTTATTTGCTAAAATTCAAAATTTAGCTTATGCCCTGTAACGAGCAACCATATTTACCAATTATAGGTATTTCTGGAAGCTTTGGTAAAAACTTTCTAATTTACTTGTGACAAAGCTAAAACCGTAATTTTTTTTTTGTTTGCTTGTTTAGGGGGGGGGGGGGTCATACCTCCCAATCGCGCGTGGCAACCACTTCTATAATTAGGGGTTGTTGGTGTGACGGAGTGTTTGAGCGATACGCAGCGGTATTATAATTTCAGCTTGCTAATCGGCATATACGTATATAGGTCTATCGTGGGAAAAGTAAAATGTATATACTTAACCCTTTTTGGTACAAAATTTTCCAGTCTACATTTTTTTTAAAGCGATTACCTAATCGCCTAACCAAATCGCTTTGTTTTTCGGTAAGGATTCTGAACCGATTCAAGACTATTCGCCAGCACAGATTAAATAATAGCGTGCGCCGGTGCGCGGATCACAAAATTATTTTACTGCACATGTCAATAATTTGAACTGCCCCCGCGAATAGGTTTAGAATCCTTTCCGCGAACAAAGCTATTACCAGCATGTGAGATATTCGCACCAGTGTTCGCATACCTTAAATAAACTTCGACCATGTTATAGATACTTAGGAACTTTTTCCACGCTTTCTGTAACACCAAAATAGTGTTGCGCTTCTACTAAAAATTAGTAGCAGTACACCAGAAATTGCGGTTGAGTCCTAAGCCCGAATCGTGATAGTGAATCATGAGCAATTCAATCGACATGGAAAGGAATTCCGTTTCTGAATATAAACACAAAACTAAAAATAATAAAATACTTACATTTTTCACCAGCGTCTTCCGCATAAGGATTAATTTCAATAAGCAGTGCATCTTTTTTAACAAACAAATCATACATCCTTAACAGCATATCTGCGGTTTTATCCTTTTGGGATTCAAGTCCAACCTTTACAGCCACTTTTTCAGCTTGTTCTTTCGTTATGCCTTTGACTACGTCGATCGGCTCGTAGATAATGGCATCTGGATTTTCAGCTGCCACTTCTTCAATGTTTATACCTCCTTGGGATGAAGCAATAATTACTGGTCCCTAAAACAATGTAATTTAGATCAGGGGTTCCCAAAGTTTTTTCTATGGCGCCCCCTTTTGCGAATCAAGAAATGGTCGCGCCTCCCTCCCCCTCCATTATACAGATACAAGTTGTATTAATTTTGCAGTTTTTCAGAGCTCTCGTGCCACCTCTAATGCTGCTTAGCGCCCCCCAGTTTGGGAACCCCTGATTTAGATGATCAAGTAGGAGTCTGGTTGCGTATTATTTTTTTTAATGTAAATATTATAATTTTTATATTTTACTGATTTTTTTTATTCAAATTTTTTATACAAGTATTTGCATTTATTGTTATAACGTCTGCAATAGAACATTCGGCAGGTAGGAAAAACAACAAAAAACTTTCCTGGACTAAAGAATGTACCCTTAGTAATATTATTTTGAATCTCTTATAAAGTACCTTTTGTCATGTGGCAACTAGGGTGGGGTAAGAAGGGTATTAAAATAAAAAATGCAAACAAAACTGTTTGTCAAAAAAAGTTTTGTGACATTTTACGGGTGATTGAGACCAAATTAATAGAATTATTTTTAAGTTCGTAAATCTACCGCTAGAGGGAGTTCAACCTATGACTAAGAAGATTAAAGGAATTTTATGGATAATATGCCGAATAAAGGTATTGCAAAAATTCAGTGTTTTATTCTTTGGAATAATTGTATAACTTGGCCTTATTATATTTTGATCTAACTCGCAAAATAAACTGAGGTGGGGGGAGGACCTCTTTTTAAAGAAATACTCATACCTCTGGTTTGCCTTAACCAAATTAAACAAACGTGGTCTCATTTGAAAGAACTTATCCTATAGTAACATTTAAAATGTTGTATGACTATTTTTTGTTATATCCATCGCCTCTAGAGGGCGCTATTTACACAATCACCAGTTTTTTAAATTTTTTATAAAAATGGTAAATGGAACCATATATAAATATTTGTTCAAATAAAAAATAGATTAAAAACGAAGAAAACTGGTTAAAATTTCATGTCAATATCTTAATTTAAGCCATACATGAGTAGTGGGATAAATTGGAAGTTGGTACTATTTCTATTTAATGTAATTTTATTGCTACTAGACACTTCAATATCTTTTTCTGTATAATCAAAAATTCATCACTATAATAATACTAGGCATGGTGTACCGAAAGTGCACACTAATCCCCTAGCTTATTCTATTTCATTTAAGGGTGTAAAAGAATACAATAATTTACCTGAATACATGAAGCGTAGTAGTAGTATAAAGTTTAAGAATTATATAAAAAAGTACCTTATTGATCTACAAAAAACAGACTTGCTAACTAATTAAATTTGTAATACATTGTAGTTGAGCTCTGTATAAGGTCAAATTGTTGCTTGGTTCTGTAATATGTGTTAAATAAGTATATGTTTTTCTTTTATTTTCAGTGTAGATATACTAAGCTGTATTTATTTATAGAAGAGGAGCCAGGAAACTTAGTAGTTAGTAGTATAAAGTTAAAAAAATTATATAAAAAAATACCTTGTTGATTTACAAAAACATAGTTACTAATTAAATCTGTGATACACTGTTGTTGAGTTCCATATAGTGTCAAATTTTGTTGTTTTGTGATATGTGTAATGTGTTAGAAATTAGGCATTTTATGGCGGAGCTTGCTGAAATTAGGCATTTCATGGCGGATAGGTACATATTTTTCTTTTATTGCTAGTGTAGGTAGATATACTAAGCTGCATTTATTTGTAGAGGAGGAGCCTGCATATAGGATTCTTCTTTCTTTGGTTCAAAAATAAAGATATATATTATTAACCTCTTGTTTTGGACATAAAATAAATGATTTTTGATTTGATTTTGACAAGAGAAAATGGCATTATAGAACCAATATTTTCCTAAAATACGTAGGGTAGGTTCGGAAACTCAAATATGACATTTAAAAGTAGTTAATAGTAGATTTTTTGAGTTCTCTCGCAAGATGGTGTTAAAGACATATAAATTCTGGTAAGTTTACTTATCATAACACAATTCACAAAGTGACATGTGGGTAAATTCCGGCTCACTAAAAATCCGGGGAAATTATGCTGTCGTCTGTGGGAAAACGATAATTTTCTTTATCATATGTTGAACGCCCTCTATCTAGTAAATTTAGAAAGTGATTTCTCTTGATCGATTTTGTAATGATTTTTTTTTTATTTCAACACGCGTTGTGACAAACAGTTCCTGAGGCCTTACTTAGCCACCCAGTCAAGACTTTCACCTTCTTTTTCATAAAAAAAAAACAAGAAACGCCTTATTTCTATGTTTTTCAATTCAAGTTTTTATTTTAAGTGTCATCAAAAATAATAATGACTATTTTAGTATTAAAGGGGGATGGTTGTCATTTGTTTTTGAACTGTCACAACCTACTATGTAAAAGTATTTTATTGCATTCGGCTTATAACTCAAAATTAAGGGAAATGAGACAGAAATTACCAGGGCCTCAATTCTTCAAGCTGCGGAATTTATTCTCTTGGGGAAATATTCCAATTGCAATATACCCACGGTAATCCCCAAGACCAACTTGTTTTAAATTCTTGAGTTAAACTAGAATTCTAGTGGTCTTATTGGACACTTTCCCTTCAAAATGTGTTCAAGAATATGATATCGCCATTTTCATGGGAAAAATGGCATATCCCCATGGAAAAGTCTACTCCCATGAACCAAGAATTAAGGCCCTGGCTATATAAAATATTGCTTCCTTTACTCGTTTGTCCTTTAAAATTGCATCCCAAACATTTAAATACAAAGTTATGCGTCCGAAATCTAACCTCTACAAAACGACGCTTTAAGAAGAAATATTTCAAAAACTGTTTTTAACAAAAACAGCTTTAGATTCGTAATCTATGTCCCAAAATACATTGTTCCTGAATAAATCATGAATTTTGGTGTGGTGTAGTTATAACAGATAATTACCAAACCCAGGCATTAATAGCTCTTAAATAATTTAATTAGGTACCTAACTTACAGCAAAAGCTCTTTCCATCATGACTGCAAAGTAGAATTCTTTTCGTGGAAATTTACGTTCAGCTACCATAACAGCATTACATATTCTGCCTTTTTCACCTGTCTGTTTGGTTACTAAATATTGGCCTAACATTTGACCAGCAATTTCTTCTGCTTCATCAGGTCTAAAATAATAAAACATGGTAAATATGAAGAGGCCCACCTTAATAAACTTATGTTAATTTAAATTATTTGAATATTTATGGATATACCATTCAATAAAAACTTTTTTTAAATTATAGTATAAAGTCCTTGATAAAATCATAATAGTTTGTTAAAAGAACTGATACAAAAATTAAATTATCAATCAAATAAAACTTTAACCTTTTGAAATATTTGTGAGCTTGTTGAATTTTTTTTATGTACTCTGAAGTAGATATAAAAATATAATCTGTAAATAGTTTATTTGACTATCACCTTTTTGTTACTAGAAATCAACAAATATTACCAACACATTCACATGTTTCATTAATTTATATTAACCGTTGATCTAAGTTCAAGGGTAAGTAGGTATGTACTTGCTGGTCACATCTAAAGTACGAAGCAAAGTGTTTTATTATCTAAAAATTGTATTGACAAAGCTATAAAGCATAAATAAAAATATCTACATTGAATACAAATAAATAACTAATAAAATAGGGAAATATTGATTAATATAATAGCATTTCAGAATGGTATAGATTACCTACTAAATGTTTTATAGTATTACAGGTTGCAACTAACTGGTGACACAGTGATTTTATTATGGGAAGACCACTATCTTGCCAGCAATATTAAATTTTTTACTGACAGATACCAGATAAATCATCTCTGAATATTTTAGTAAAATTTGCTTACGAATAAACCATACGAACTCCTCCCTTCAAACCATTTTTAAAAGAACCTTTGCCACGACCACCAGCAAGGACTTGTGCCTTAAGGACAAGATCTTTTGTCTGTAATTTTTCAGCTATTTGACGAGCTTCTTGTTTAGTTTTAGCAACTCCAAACTTAGGAACTGTAATTCCAGCATCTTTCAAAAGGGTATAACTGATGTGTTCGTGGACATTTAAATTTCTTTTTTGTTGTGCTTGTGGATTCCACCGGCCGTTTGCAATGGGTCCTAAAATCTAAATATAGATTGTAGAACATCATTTTATGTAATAATAAAATACTTTAGTTTCTATTCAAGGTTAAAGTGTATAAATAAGCTCTTATAAAATCAAGATGGGCTAATTATTTCAAATACCTTTGGACTGGTTTTAAGCACCGAATTCTCTGTTAAGGCCAAAGTCCTAAGCAAAGTGGCCATTATGACTTAAAGCTGAATTTCAGATACTTCCAACTATTGTGAAAAAGCAAGAACTTTAAACTGCTATCGATAAAATCTTTAAAATAAATTGACACGAACGGAGGAACGACCACCGAATGACAGACACATGACAGGTTTAAATTTTGACCTTTCCGAAATATCGATCTGTCAAATCTCACCTGATCTTGGGGATTTCAATTATTATATGGTTGGCATAACTTTCTTATTGACTCCGTACGCTGCACCTACTTTGTGCTTGGGCATTGGCACAGAGGAATGATAGGTCGTCGCTGTCGGGATTGGTGTGTTGGTAGCCATGTAACATTTTACCAACAATAAACAGTGTTAGCAACATTAAAACATAATTTTTTTGAATTTTCAGAAAAGTTTATTTTTTTTATAAGAAAACATCACATTACATATTACATTCCCGATTTAGCCTTGCACTTAAAGCAAAGGTTACGTTTAAAATACAATTTCTTTTTTTTTAATAAAACACCAGGCCTCAAATGCATATCTTTTCAACCAATAGAATAGGTCGGCGATATCACGTGACCCCTGACTGAGTAAATTTGAAATTAATTTCTCATTTCTGTGTTCTGCGATTAATCTTATCAGTTTTAAAAATAGTTTCGTCAGTGTTAAGTGCAGTGAACGATAGATAAAAATGCTGAAACTCCGTGAGATAAATGTTACTATAAGGAAAGCTAAAAAGGAAGACATGGCACAAGTATATAAATTAATTAGGGTAAGTTTTATAATGAGCTTATGATTCAAAATTTGTGGCACTATCTTCAGTAGTTTGTAAGTAATTAACATTCTTGACCAGTGGAAAAATACCAACGCCTAACTAAATTATTGTGATACATTATTTTATCATTAATATTTTAGAACTTGAACCACTAAAATATGTTAAGCTCTACCTATATATCCCAGCAATTTCTTGGGGGACGTTCAGAATAAGAAAATAAATTTTGCATTCCTGTATGCAGTGAAGCTCTATATATTATAAGAAACACATGCACTAGGGTAGATATACCTACAGTGCCCTACGGTTTTACCAAAAATGTGACTAAATTTTAGGTACCTAGTCAAATTCTGTGTAGATCTACATGTATTTATTTATTTAGCAATAACAAAAAGGTCACAATACAATACTTCTAGTATTGTATAGTATTATAAAATAAAAGATGTTCTATTTTAAAAAAAGTGTAGATACCTACACATATATTTTTCCCTCGCTACTACATCTCCATCAATCAAGAAATCATATACCTATATGGGAATTCCTATGCAATTTCTATTGTTTAAATATTAATTCCTATTTATTTATCTTATTCTGATTCAAAACTTCCAAAAGTGGGTAAGCATTTATATAAATCCTTTATATGGTTACCTATACATATACAATAGCGCAAACTAAGCACCTATATTTGAAGGGGGGGCTTAAGCCACGTATATAAATCCTCTACACTATTTTCCTACATCTCCTGAAGATGTCTTCTAAAAAACAGGTTGACCGTGTAATAATCCAGAACCTCCAAATGTTAACTTCTAAAAAAGTCTTCCTATATGGAAAGAGTTAAAAAAATAAATTTATCTACGGGGGGGGGGGGGGGTAAATTGTAACATTTCAAAAATCTTTATATTGTATTAATAAATTTCTAAAAAAAATTGACCTGAGGTTGGTATCTAAAGAACAAAACGTCGAATTTAAAAACTAATAACGCCATCTTGTAGAACATAAAAAATGGCTTAAGTCAAAAATAAACGCGCAAAAAATTGAAAACTGAAACTAAAAATGTCCAAAGGTGCCGGAACCAAACAGGCAGACAGTTAATGTATTTACGCGCAAATACCTTCCTTATTCAAATTCTATTTTCCCCTTACACATTATATACATACATATTTAATATTATGAATAGCAACATTGTTTTGTTATTATTGGCTACCGGTTGGTCAACGGGGAGTCCCCTCCGTTTTAAAATCGTGGTAAGCAATTCTAATTTTTTTTTTTTAATAAAACCAAAAGCTACGCAAAAAAAGGTTTGGCGAGCGCTGCTGTAAAGGGTTCTTTAGAAGTGTTTAGAATCTACGCCGAGGGGTTTAGGGAATAAGGCTTTCATAATCATAATTTTAATAATACCGAATAATACAGTGTGTGCAAGAATTTAGGTACCCAAATATACTTGTAAAATTTGTTATTTTTAGTTTTTTGAAAAAAAGTATTTTGCCTGTTAAATGAATACGATTATCACATTTAAAAACTTTGATTTTGTTGTACAGGGTGCGCAAAAAATATTAAAATTCGTATTTGCAAAATTAACAATTTTTATATCAAAACTTTTTTAAACCATCAGAATAAAAAAGCTTGGATGAAGAAACCGAAAGCCAAATAAAGTTTTTCTCAAGCGTTATGGTTTCCAACATAACATATATATTATTCGACGCTATTTGTATGCTTTTGTATGTTTGGATGGTAACCGATAATTCTTGTTTCTGGCTTTATGTAAAGAGATTACCAAAAATGAATTTTACATTTTCATTGCCATTTTATTTTCTGTAAAGTGTTTGTTATCTTTCGGATACGATAATCAAGGTATGTTTTGTAAGTATAAACTTGTATTTTTTATGCAAATACTATTTTAATCAAATAACAACGTTTTGACCCCAATAATAACACCTTCAATTTTTATTTTCGTAAACGGTAGGAAATACATTTAAGATTAAATGGTTGTAAAGTTGCACAATTTAGAGTCGACTAACGCCTTTAAGAAATTAGATGAATTCCGAGTTATCCCTAATATGTTCGTAAAAAAACAAAAATATCCAAAATTGAAAATAATATCTAGAGTACTTTGGAATATATTACAAAATAACGCTTAAAAAAAACTCGGCAGTAAAAGAAAAATTTATATGCATGTATATGAAAGTGTTTTCTTCAAATCGCTTGTAGAATCGCGCTCTTGATTATCAGCACGACATTTAAAAACGCCTTGTATGAGTCCGCTACAGAATGCTCTCGCGATGTTTAAAACATAGGCCGGTTACTCCTGAAAAAATAGTTGGTCCCACAAACCACCAAATAAACATCTTCTCTGACTATTTTGTGTTTGTGATGTTATTTCAAACTTTGCATATACGTAAGTATTGTCTACTTATGCTTATTTTTTAGCTGTTAACCCTATTGCAGACTCTACACTATTAGTCGGACTGACAGTTTTGAATGATATCAATCCTTCGTCATTCTTGCATCAGTGTTTTTCTTGCGAGAATTTACATCATTCCTTGAAATTTTCCCTTACACCATCAGTATTACCTACCACAGTTTAGAGAATAATATATTCTTTATACTGCAGTATTACTGACAGTACTTTATTAATACTGTCATTCCGACTGATAGTCTACGGTCTGCTATTAGTTTTATTAATTACTAACACTGCATGATCATACCTGGTGACTAACAAAAGTGTGAAATGTAAATTATTAAATCAGAAGCTAACCAAAAGTGAAAATGACCTACTTCTTTGATTGAACTAACAATATTTATTACATATACTCTATATCTACATGCATGTAAAATGAGACTGTTTTGCGGTAATTTTTATTGAACTTAATTGCTTTTATATTTTCTTTTGTTTGCCGTTTTGCAAAGGTCAAATCTTTAACAATAGTTATCTTATCCTTATTTAAAAAATGATAAAAGTTTATTATTTTTATAATGTACATACATAAATTGTTTGTTTATCCGTATTTAGTATTAATGTATTTGCTCCATTTAAATAGTACTTACTTTAATTACCTATCAGAAAGGCCCATCTCCCAGGGTTGAATGTAGGCAGGGTAGAGACCGGGCCTACTCAAAATTTATAATTATAATGCGAGTATACCTTTAAAGTCTATTTTGTAATATCACTATTGTGTATAAACATGATTTTGATAATATGGACACCACATCACCGATGCATAGTCCAGAACACTACGCACTAAGGCTATATAGGGTGTCCCATAACTTATGGGCCATAATAACTGGAGATACTGGACATAAACTAAGCCGATTATGTCAAGTTTTTTTTTTGATAATTAAAATATTATTTTAATTATGTACTAAAGTATGTTTTTTTATGCTTTGGGATGTTTAAAGGGAAATATCTCGAAAACCGTTAAAGATATTAAGCGATCAATCAGGTACACCTATTTGCCTCAGAAAATGCCCTTCTTTAAGAAACTATAATTGAAAAACACCTAATATCACAGGTAAGAAAAAAAATCATAGATTTATGAAGCCCAGTGTATGCAACTAGCGCCCTCTAGTTTGAAACTTAAAATTTTTTACAAATTCTTATTTCTTGCTCATAAAAACATAATATTGCCAACTTTTAATTCGATTCATTAAACCGTTTTAAAATTATGGCCTATTTTCAAGAATAAATTTTTACTTTCAACACCCTGTATTTCTAGAACGAGTAACAATCCGAAAGAACCTATATGACTTAATCGGCTTAGTTTGATGTCTAGTATCTCCAGTTACTATACGGCCCATAAGTTATGGGACACCCTGTATAAAGTTCTTTAATACAATCCCTAAATTCTCTTGATACATTTTTGATGCTTTACTGGATACATTAATAATTATATGTAAGCGCAATATAATATTACAGTTGAAAGTCACCCCGAGGTCCTTTATCTCATTTACCCGGGACAAAACCGTTCCCTCCATATTTACCACACATTATGTTTTCTTGTTAATTTAAAGTTAAACAGCATTTGCCACAGAACTTAAGATAAAAACCAATAAAAGGGGGAGTTTATGGCAAATCCGGCGCATTACGGGAACGTAGAAAATTTACTACGCGAGTTCATTCGGTAAGCGTTCCAAGTTCTATTCAAGGACCAACTGAAACTTTGAATTTAAGTTCATATATTTTATCTTCTCTTATAGGAAAATAATCTTTGGATTCTTTGGCAACAGAGTCTAGCGTAAAAACTTGCTCATATTTCCACGTGGTTTCCATTAATGAAATTGTGAGGAACATGATGGTGGACGTTTGCATATTATGTCTTGTCGTTTTGTTCTGATAAAAGGGAATACTTGGTTTATATATCCAATGGAATAGCCCATTTATCCAGTCACTTTAGTTTAAAAGAAACAGCAACTATTCATGTGGGAGTAGAACAAATATTTTATCTACATACATTTAATTTCAATAATTCTTAGGTTATCTCACGATTTATTTTAGTTCATTTCCTTTAATACGGCCTAATAGAAAATTGTTCTGGGATGATTTTTTTGAAATATAATAGGGAAATATGAAAATGCTATGCATGTGAAAAAATTATTTCTTAAAATCAAATTCCGATTTCTTTGTCTTAGCACGACAGGTAATAATTAAGGTTTTGCCTCTGAGGTTAGTACCTTACAGCAAAGGCAAAGTATCAAGCATAAAATGACTTGAACTATCTATTTCTTTGACATTTTTATTGTAGGCCTTGGCAGCATTTGAAAAACATGAACACTCAATGAAAATCGATGCATCGACTCTAGAAAAGGATGGATTTGACAGTGAAAATCCTCCTTTCACTTGTTTAGTAGCCGAATTATCAGATGGCTACATTATTGGATACGCTTTATATTACGTATCATATTCAACCTGGCTGGGTCGTTCGATATTTTTGGATGATCTGTATGTTCAACCAGCCTATAGGAGAAATGGAATAGGAACACAGTTATTTATGGCGGTTGCAAAAGCTGCACACGAGACTCCAAGTAAAAGACTGGACTTCCGTGTACTTTCCTGGAACCCATTTGGCGACTTTTATAAAAGAATGGGAGCAGTTGACATGACTATTCTCGAGAAATGGCATCATTTTAGAATGGATGAAAAGTGTTTAAGTAAACTCTTTTCTACAAAAACAACATAGCGTTAAGTACAATCGTATGAATGATTGTCATCATTTGTTTAGAGATTACACATAGCAAATACAACTTTATTTATTATTACGTGTATTCAGTCTTACATTGTTATTACTAAAAATTAAAATTTATTTCAAAATTTTAAAAAAGTGGAAATAATTAAGTTAATTTTATTCAAGGTGCCTTGCGTTAAGTAAGCTAATGGAAGATAAAATAAACATTGCCCTTATACGTGGTTTTTTTGCCGTAATATTTAAAACTACAAACATAAAAACTAAGATTTAACACTTCAGCAAACTGTTATTGTAGACCAATTGCGTTTTGTCCATGTAATTGTTTTTCAAAGTTATTTAAAGCATATGTTTTATCACTTTTTTTGTCACCAGATTTAGTAAACGATTTCTTGTACCAGGATGTGAGGGGAAAGATAGATATATATCATGGTTAGTACGTACTTAAATATACTTTTATTATTTAATAAGTAAGGAAAATTTGAAAAATACATCAAATGTAGAAAACTCAGTTGTATTATTCTTATAGGTAATTTTAAAACCCGAATTATTAAATTAGAACAGTTTTAACACTGTTTAGTTCGTTCATTAAATATGGTAAGCAACGATTTCAATAGAAAAATATTAAAACTGAATTTCTTGGCACTGATTAATTTTCCTAGTCTTCAATTGGAAATTTAAAGGGGTATAAAAGCACCGTCTGGTATTATAAAAGAGTTAGGATAAGGATATTTAATTGTAAAACATAGTAATTCAAACACTATAATAAAAACAATGCCATGACAACTTCATTTTAAGTAGAAAGCGGAATTATTATCAAAGATACACATGTAACATGCAAAGCCGCAATATCAAAATGTTGGTGGTGTCATTGATACGTCACTGAATATATTTTTGATAACATCACTAAAGTTTAGTGAATACGGCTATACTTTTTTTTTACGGTTCGCCGACTACGTAGGCCATCTTGAACCGGTCATCGACCACAAATGTGATCTACCGACTGGGGAGTGTGAAACGGCACCTTCATCCTACGAGATATCCGATCTCATCCGGCCTGTCCGGCGTGAATAGGATGGCTAGGTGTCGATTCATTTTACACTCTTCCCTGAGGCAAGAGCACGCCGTGTTCCCAAGCGGCCACCCGCCCAAGTACTAACCGCGCTCGACACAGCTTAACTTCGGTGATCTGTGGGAACCGGTGCTTAATATGTCGACAGGCCTTTGCCCATTACGGCTATACTATGTACCAACATTTCGACATTGCGACTCTGCATGTTACATGTGTATCTTTGATAATAATTCCACTTTCTAATTAAAAAGAAGTTGTCATGGCATTGTTTTATTATAGTGTTTGAATTACTATGTTTTACAATTAAATATCCTTCTCCTAACTCTTTTATAATACCAGACGGTGTCTTTTATACCCTTTAAATTTCCAATAATTGAAGACTGGGAAAATAAATAAGTGCCAAAAAATTCAGTTTTAACATTTTTCTATTGAAATCGTTGCTTACCATATCAAATGGCATATTTAATGAACGAAGTACACAACACTTGGAAAAGGTGTAATAATTTACGGAAACTCATAATGATGAGGTAAGATGCTCTTAAATAAAGCAATATACCTTAATAAACATTTGACAACTTTACAACGCTACGATTGATCGGACATTGACACTCCCCGTTTAGATAAATTAATATAACTAATGATCGATGACAAATTACTGCTGTCGTCTGTCGGAAACGATAGAATTGGTTGCACATACTATAGAAACACGAAAATGATTGGAATCATCGAGGTATCATATTCAACCAGTTTAATAAAGTCTGCCTCACGTGCCTACAGTTTCTGAAAGAATGCAGATGCGGACAAGTGTTTTTAGGTCAAGATTTATTGGTTTAAATATAATAAAGTTATTTCAAAAACACCCTGTATATCTAAATGGACATAATTACAGTGTCTACCATAAGTAACTGTTTAAGAGAATGTATACAGACGTTACACATTGACGGAATGATTTTTTTCGTAGAAAATTTTGTTAGAAAGCAAAACTATGGGCGAATTATTACAGTAATTAGAATCCGTCAAGTTATCTTATATGTTAGATGTTGAACTTGCAGATTCTTAAGACATAGCCAAAGCCAAAAAGAACAAAATGAAGATTTCTCAAACATTTCAATCAACATGTGATCAGTTGGCATGTATTCAAGCTTGGATTCTGACTTCTGAATTTAAACCCGAAATTTACCCTTCAAACTATACTAGGAGAGGGGTATGGTTGGCAGAAAATTACTTAAGTTTGTTTAACGATCTGTCGTCAAAAACATCTTTAAATATAAAATATTTTTATATTCCATATATTGGAAATACGAGTTATGAAACTCTTTCAGCCTCAGCCCGTACGAAAAACGGGTAAATATGCAATAGTTTGTAGAACAAGAGTGGATATGATGTCTATATCGCACGAGAAAGTAAATTGCGCACGACGCCGTAGGCGGAGTGCTGAAATTTCCAAATGCGTTATGGACAATCCATTTGAGTTGAACAGTATATTTTTTCCACGACCAAACTTACGAACCTTATGCTAAAAAATAGTTTGCAGGCTACGGGGCTTGAACTCACGACCATTGGATCATTGTATCTAAAGTTCAACGCTTTACCGTCTCGGCCACAGAATCATATCAAAAATTATAGCAAAACCAACTCAATAATAATGTTACATGAAATTAATTTTCTATACACATTCAGCAGGTTGCATTATTGATAAAAGTATTATAGATGCGTAGGTATATATTTTGTTATATTAAACAAATTAATAACATATTGTACCATATATACATATAAATTAAATAATTTAGTGCTTTGAAAAAAAGGCGGAGCCTTAGTAAATACAATAAACTGTGATTGGTCAGTACTTTATAAGAACGTCACAGAGAAATCTAATTTTTCTAACAATGTTGTCAACTAATAGGAAATTTTCGGATTCGTGAGAACAAAACACAGATAAATGATAGGTCGACGCTGTCTCCAAAGGGAAAAGACACATACTTACATGGTCGTAATATTCTGCCTCGAATCGACTCAAAGTCAACTCAAAATCATAAAACCAATCAAATAACGTCAGATCGTTACGAGAAAATTTCTGTTCATTCTATGTATAATCTTTTAAATCATTCATAAAAAATCTTATAATTCATTCATGTCCTGGAATTGCCCAATGCTTACCGACAAACGTTTAAAGTCAAAATTCTAATTTTAAAGCCAAAACTCCGAGTTTAAAATCAGAATTTTGAGTTTAAAGTCAGAAACGAGATTAAATTAAATTCAGACAATATAGCATAGAGGTAAGAAATAAGAACACAAAGTCTTCCTCCACTGTTATATTAAAGACATATTTTTATGCAACTTCTCTACATGTTTCGAACGCAGAAGCATTCATCTTCAGAAGAATAAATATAAAGATGAAAAACCAGTAGAAGTAAACAGACAGGGTCTTTTTAGAAACGCGGTAGCGACTCGAGCTTAAAAGAAAATTTTTTCCTAAAAAGTATTTTTTTTAAATGAATATCTAACAAGATTTATTTTTTCTACTACATTTACTCATAAACCAACATGAGGTTTTCACCCAGTTAAGATTACCACTTAATTTTAATATTCATCTTCCTCACACCTACATTCACTTCTTCTCCAGAGTTTCTCAAATTACTAGCCAACGATTTTCTTTTTCTTAATGATTATTCCCACTCACTTCAGTTTCATATCTTTCAACAGTTTTTTTACACACAGATGTCAAACTTTTCATTCTACCTTTGTGCGTGCTTAAGCCTCAAACCCATATTTCTCTTTTTCACAATGCAACGTGTGTACCTATTTTCTCACCGTTCTACTTATTTTTACATCGAACCTACAATCTTGTAGCTCAGTTAGGATGATATCTACTGGTTTTTCTTCTTTATATTTATTCTCCTGAAGATGAATGCTTCTGCGTTCGAAACATGTAGCGAAGTTGCATAAAAATATTTCTTTAATATAGTGGAGGAAGACTTTGTGTTCTTATTTCTTACCTCTAAATTTCCACTCCACTTTAAGTATGGACTATTTCTTCAAATATAGCAATTGTTTTCCACATGGATGATCTACCGTGTCGCTTATCTAGGTAGATTTGTTAGTCGCTGATTAGGTTTAAAATATGGAATACAATTATTATTAAACGCGGGTTGCTATGCGACCGTGTTTCTAGCGGCAGATAATTGTATATTTCAGTAATGACAAACATAAAATTGAAAGTATTCTATTTTCATTACCTAATATTCTTCATTACAGGCCTTGGCTGAATTTGAAAAGCTAGAACACACAATGACAATCGATGCATCAACTTTAGAAAAGGATGGTTTTGAAAATGAAAATCCGGCTTTCACTTGTTTAGTAGCTGAATTATCAGACGGATATATTATTGGCTACGCTTTATATTACACGTCATACTCAACCTGGTTAGGCCGTTCAATATTTCTTGAAGATCTTTATGTTCAACCAGCCTACAGAAAAAATGGAATTGGGACACAGCTTTTTTTGGCCGTAGCGAAAGTAGCACACGAGACCCCAAGTAAGAAAATGGACTTTCACGTACTTTCCTGGAATCCAGCTGGTGACTTTTACAAAAGAATGGGAGCAGTTGACATGACTATCCACGAAAAATGGCACCATTTTAGAATGGATGAAAAATGTTTAAATAGACTGTTTACAACACCAGCGGTAACGTCTCGGGGACAGCCAAAAGATCTTTAAAATTCATTAAAAAAGTAAACCTAGACAGCAATCAGAAATGTATCTTAGGTGTATTCAGTATTGCATCAAAGCAGCTCATTTTTATAGTAATGTAACGAAAACTGCGTTGTTATTTCTAAATGAATTTATGATTATTATTACTTAATTACTAGGTAAATATTTTTATTATACCAATGGTAGCTAAACCTATAGTTATTGCTCTAGGTAACTAGAGCTAGCTATAATGACTTTGTAAAGAATTTTTTTTGAAATGAGTGGTATACTTATATAAGACAATGCTGCGACTATGCTACCGCAGTGGCGGCTCGCGGTCTTAAAAAATGGTGAAAAGCTAGGTATAGTGCGGGTACTGAAACAAACATTGACTAAAACCCGTGTAACAAAACGTCTCTCTTATTCTCATCTGTCCAACGACTAAATAGAGTTTCCAACAAATTACAAACTATGTCATTAATTGGGTTCATTTTTAAAACACACAACTAAGTAGGTACGTACACTACTGAATTAACTGAAAAATAAAAACAAAACTTTTTAATCACACAGTAAATCACGTAAAAAGATATCTATAACCGTAAGTTTCGCGAAGCCTCAAAATAAATACCTTAAGGTTAGACGAACCAATGCTAAAACAATGGTGCATACGACTGATCTATTTTTAAATTGCCCTTCATCATCATATGCAAATGGTTACATGTGTCACGTCACTGACGTCACGTAACCATAGCAACGGTGAAAAGCAACTTGGACGTTGAGTCTTCGTCTTCACTTGCTGCTCTGAGCTCACGGACCGAGGGTAGTACACGGAGACGCACGAGTGTTTATAATTATTGTCCATCGGAGTTAACCGTGGCCCTATTATGCATAGCTACATTCGAATTAAATTAATATTATTAATTCGAACATAATTTTTTTTAAAGGCTAAAATCGTAACTGTATTGGTACATACATGGTTTAATATTGTCGAAAAACTTTCCTCCTGGTTTTATTTTTTTTTGGTGAAGAGCCCCTTCACCTGACGAGCCGCCACTGGGCTCCTGAGGATATAAGTAGCTAAAGCTTTTTCAGCAATAATACTGGGCGAAACTAGCACTAAGAAGCAGAGTAGAGTTCCGCGCTTTAAATGCATGCTCGTATTTTCTTATTAGGAAATCCCTTGCACTAAATAACTCTTTGAACGTGAGTGACAAATTATATTCTGATAAAAGCGAATTAAAAGTATTTAATTTAGTAATATGAATCGAAAAAATGATAAAGTAGAACACTTATCCAATTTATAATAATTTAAGTGTATTCTAGATGAAACATCTGTTCCTAAAATTTAGTTTTATGTAAGTACCTTAAAATTGAGGAGAAAAGTAAAATTTGGTGGTTTTAATAAAATGTTTTTGTTATGAATCAATCTGTTTGTATAAAGTTTAAACAAAATTTTATGAGACTTTCCAGAGTATTCTCGAACCAAACCCGATTTTACAACTCTAAGTTTATGGTACCCTTAGATTAGAGAGAAGTAATCCTCAATCACTATAAAGTTATGGTTGTAAATTTCGTTACAAAATTAGTCAATTACAAATGTTCTAGAGCTCATTTTCATATTAAATAAATTTGCTAAAACTCACGGTATCTAATGCCTTTTATGCATTATTAAAATTCCGTATTTTTTAAATATCTAAACTTTTATGTTAATACGTCGGTTACAAGAAAATTTTGCAATATACATAATTTATTTATGTCGGGTTGCACAAAGAATTTTAATAATAATTATTTAACCGGCAAGTTTGACTGTGACAGACGTAACATTGACAGAAATAATTTTCTCACAATCATACTGGCCCGGTTACCTTAATTTTTAATTTACTAATCACGCACCGTTGAAAGTGAGTATATAATGCCTGTCAAAGTCATTTATGTCACAGTCAAACTTGCCGGTTAAATAATTATTATTAAAATTCTTTGTGCAACCCGACATTAGTCTGTCAAAATCATGTTCGCCACAGTTAATACACTTACTCATTCTAGCAAATCAGGCATTATCTTCAATTTTTCTTGTGGAAATCCGAAGATCGTAAGAAAACTGAAATCACATGGTGCAAAATCGGGACTGAACGGACGATGATCAAAGACTGAGTCCTGAATATGTCAAAAATTTAGTTATTTGATAAGCTCTATGCGTTGGTGTGTTATGGTGTAAGTGCCGTCCAGAATCTTGAAATTGGTTGCACTTCTTGGAGGCTAGCAATCATTTGATATATGATCTCAGTATACCGCGGTAGTAAATGTACATCGTGTGAAAGGTCGTGCGGTGCCAAAGCCTTAACGACCACCAAGGTCGCCTGTGGCAAGGCAAGTTAAATTTAAAATGATCTACTAATAACAATAGTAAAGTTTTATTGTCCACCAATACCGATTTTGAAAAAATAAACCAAAATTCCCTAAGAAGTTTGTAAAAATAGGCAACTAGGCACGATTAATTGTAATTAGGTTGGGCAGTGGCAGCTTTATTTCGGGGAATAGCCATGCCTGTTTACACATAGGAGATTAAGCCCGAAGGCCCTTTTTTTTAGAAGCCACTTTTGTTCGGGAATAAGATTTGGGGGACCGGAGGATCGTTTTTTTTGCTATTGTTCGAAATGAAGATTTGGGAGGGGGGCGCCGGAGGGCCTTTTCTACATTTCTTTTGTTTAGAAGAGAACATCGTTTTCTTCCAATTTCGGCAACACTTAATGATCATCTATTAGTATTGCGCACGCCAGCACCGAATATAATTGGCGCGTCCCTGGGTACAGTGTCCTAGAACTGCGGCGGTCGTCTGTACCCTCGATGAATAATAATAACGGGCTACCATGGCGGTCCGTTTCCGCCAGCCCGCAGTCCTAGGAAATCGTACCTTATAAGCGAATTCCATCTTGTGACCTTAATGCCTTTATTCTAATTTTTTATTTGTTTCTTTTGATAAGTATTAAACGGCAGCTGACCATAGACAGTATTACCCTTGTACTGTAGATTTTACATTACTTACTTACATTTAGCGTGTGAATTGCAAAACTTTTCCAGTAACCTACGTACTATACTTATCAGATAATTTACTCTATTGTTTTTGAGATATTAAAGTCTGTATGATCATTTGAGAAACAAACCACTTGTGCCTAAAAGTTTTTAAAAATTAGGAAATATGTACAGTCTCACACCGAAATGCAAGATGTTTGCACAACGTCGCTTTCATTAAGACTGTAAATGATATCTAGGCCAGCTTTATAAGCAACTAATCGTCTATATTATTGTAATACTTGTTTTTTATTATTTAGTGTAAAAATGATAATGTAAAATTATTTTTTTATTATATCAGTTTTTTTTAAATGCTGCCTGTTTTGTTTGAACGTCCATAAAAGTATTAAGTAAAAAGTTGCCTGATGTAAAATGTAGTGGTTAACGTAAGAAAGGTGCACTAAGCTGGCGTTGATTGAAATCACAGTTATTTCAATATGTGATATTTTTAAGTTTAAAAACTTTAAATCTGAACTAGCCTCAAATTACCATAATTTTTTTCAGGGCTCCACCACAATACCACCAAAATAATGCTGGAAAAACATTGGGTTATGTATTTATTCAGCTTTATGGTTATAACTAATAAAGATGGGGAGGTGTAAATCACGTCGCTATATCATTGAACGATGTGGCAATTCTGTGTTCCTACTAATACCACGAAAAGACATAATTTTTTTGATTGAATTACACATTACATTATATTACAAAGAATACTCTATACCTCTACATATCATAGAATACACCATCCTCTTCAGTCTTAACTTCGTAAAACACATCATCAGCTGGGTCTTTATGAACAGACCTCATGTGGGCAACAAGATTGTAATTTTCAGTGAACTTCTTTTCACATATTTCACAACAGTGTCCTTTTTCGCTACTGTGGGCAGCTCGCAAATGCCTTTTTAAATGTGACCTGCTGAGAAATCCTTTGTTACATTCCAAACATTTGAAGTTTCGTTGACCTAAATGTATCTTTCTGTGCATGTTGAATGAACTGTGATGAACAAACTTCTTTCCACATTCTTCACATTGGTATCGAGTTTCACCTTCAAATTAAAAACGGTTAATCAAATTCACGTTGTTTCCTAGATTGTCTGTAAGGAGTTTGAGCTGGTGACACATTAGCGTTTTTTCCAAAAATCGGCCGAGTACCGGTCTAGGGGGTATAATGTATAATGGGCTTTTTCACTAAATTTTGTTTTTGATCCTATCGTGGAACAAGAAAAAAAAGTCTTTAAATTCTTCAATTATTTACCAAGAGAATAATTAAAGAAAATACGCTCTCTAGTAAAAACACGCGAAAGAACCTACCGACGTCACACAGTATACTTGACCAATCTAGCGGGACAAAACTTACAGTGAAATCTCCCTTACGCAAACACCAACGCGACCAACCTATAGTGTCCGTTCAAGAGGGGTGTTCGCCTAAAGGAAATACGAAAACAATCGTTTTCAATAAAATGTATATGCAATGTTACTTCGTTTTGCCGCTACAGGGCGCTAAAGTTTTCAAATTAATTTTATTAATTGTTTTTCGGCATACTTTCTAAACGCCTTTATCAATTTCCACTAATTTTGGAACTAAGAATGACCATTATTAATAGTGTGTTTTGACGTATGCGCCATCTTTTTTTAATACCTGCAAACTAAAAAGGGCGTGTGATTGGTAATTAAAAGTTCCTCTTTTTGTTACCCTCCGTATAAATGACTTAAATTATTTCGCTGACACTAGCTGACTCCACGTTGAAACTTTTTTGTCTCTTGTAAAAATTAGCCAGACATGCAGTCTCTCCACAAAAAAATTATTTACGATGCAAAATATGAAAAAGTTTCGAACAATTTATTGTTATAAAAATCAAACTAGTTGGTAGTTATTTAGAATTAAAAAATTTTTCATGTTTTCTCGTTCTGAATAAACAGCCAGGAAGAATTACTAGGTATGGTAAATAATTTATTTGTAGAGAAACTGCATGTCTGGCTAAACTTTTACAAGAGACAAAAAAGTTTCAACGTGAAGTCAGCTAGTGTCAGAGAAATAATTTAAGTCATTTATACGGGGGGTAACAAAAAGGGGAACTTTTAATTACCAATCACACGCCCTTTTTAAATTTGCAGGTTTTAAAAAAAGATGGCGCATACGTTAAAACACGCTATTAATAGTGGTAATTCTTAGTTCGAAAATTAGTGGAAATCGATAAAGGCGTTTAGAAATTATTCCGAAAAACAATATTAATTTGATAAGTTTAGCGCCCTGTAGCGGCAAAACGAAGCACCATTGCATATAGGTAAGTTTTCCTAGATCGACTTATTTTTGGTTAAGGAATTTGTGGTGAAGCGTTGTACAGTCATTTCAAGGATACAAAAGTTATGGACAAAACAAAGATTGGTTATCTTTAGATATTACATATAATATATATAATGTAGACACTAAATATTACATAATAGGCTACATATGAAATAAAATGTCACTTTAATGAAGCAATAATTGATCCGTCCAGAAATCGTATTTCTAGTGTGCGTAAGAAGCTCTAAAGACCCCGGATATCCGTGATGTTCGGCAAAACTCTTAACCTGCTTGGTTAGGGTAATCTTTACCATAATTTAGGACAGCATCTGCTGGTACTGGAACCTCATCGACATCAGAATCTTCGGGAAGTCCTTGTATTTCAACTGGATTTTCACTTTTTTGTTCCAAATCAGAATCTTTAACAGACAAATTTTCATCTAGGTTCAAAAAATCATTAAGATTTTCATTATAGTCAGCTCCAACAACTTTTTATGTTTGACAATATTTGAAAGTACATTAAGTTGTAAGTTATCTTCTGGATTAGATGTCAGATGTAAGAGCCTCAGTGTTTAGCGATACTCACCACAGAAGGCGTATACTATTTTGTTTTTTTTCCGGTTAAGAGAACAATTTTTTATGTCCGCGTTCGTTCAAGAGAATGTCCGGCCAAGACGGAGTTAACACAATGCAAATTAAATAAGAATCGGTCGGGACTCTGAGAGACTGTCCGTTCAAGGGAGGTGTCCGTGTAAGAGGGGAGTCCACGAAGGGGAATTTCACTGCAATTGCAAAGTACAAAAAAATTTGATCGTCGATGTTCGGTCATCGTATTAAAGGTCTGTCTTGACTTTGGTACATAGAATAGTACACAATACCCTATTAGAATTTGTTTATACTAGTACTGAAGATGCTGAAGGGTACATTTTGCTTCGCTTGCGGGTAGCTACACGAGAAAGCGCATTACTTGTTTATTCGAATAAAATTTGCGAGGTTTGCAATAAAAGCCAGATCAAAAAGTATTTGTTTACTTAATTGAGTATAATTTTGTTTGCAATATTTTTCAATAATAGATAACCAGGCGTTTTAATGGGTTACTCATAGTTATTCAAAAAAATAAATTTATTGAATCAAAAGTCTTCATATCTATTTCTATGAACGTGAATTGACAGTGCGGAGTTATGCGGATTTCCAAACACAAAAATATTTTGTTTTTAAGTACCTTAATAAAACGGGTAGAGGTTTTGCTCATATGGCACTCTAAAAGACCTAAACACCACGTAGCAAGTATTGTCTTGATACAAAAAATGCATTCACCTGGTCCTTGTGTCAAGAGAATTAAACCTCATCATCAAAACGCATGGAGATTATCCATTAATTTTGTCCGACTAGTTTGATCAAATCGTATACTACGTGTCACAGCAATGGCAGCGGTCGGTTGCTGTGCAAACGACGCACTCCTACCTAAGAGCTGAAGTCTGGTTTCCTGTTTCTAAACTATGTTTATCTATTTAAGTTATCAAAACAGAGATATTTATTTATTTATTTATTTATTTATTTACGGTAAATCCACTTTACGAAACAATATACATTTTACATAAATAAAAAAAAAAAAAATGCATAATATATATATAAAAAATAATGTATAACATAAATGCTTAAAACAATAGATAGAGTAATTGTACAATATTTACAACACGTAACAGCCCAGTGCAGGTCCCTAGACTCTCGACCTTAACATCCTCCTAAAACCAGCCAAAGAAGAGCCAAAAATGCATATATTATGCTCTTCCAATAGTTCGTTTGCCTGCCTGACAATTCTGGTCATTGATTCATTCTTCCCATAATTAGTGGAGTGGAAGGGTATTCTAAAAGTATGAGTATGGCGACCACGCCTTTCAACGATGTTGAAGTTTATAAGACCCAGAATCACAGGACAGTCAATACGACCACTGATAATATTATGTAAAAAACAAAGATCAATAACAATACGCCTAGACTCCAAAGTTCCTAATCTCAACAGAGTTAAAATATCATCATAGGTATATTCATCACGAAAGAGACCCAATCTGAAGGCCGCAGATCTCAGGAATTTGCGTTGAACTCTCTCAATAGTCTCTATATAGATTCTGTAATTAGGAGACCAGATTACCGAGCAATACTCCAGTATCGGTCTAACAAGGGAGCAATAAAGATTCCTAAAAGTGTCAATGGAGAGGCCAACACTTAGACGCTGTACAAATCCCAGGATCTTCATGGCCCTTACTGAAACACCTAAAATATAATCGGTCGCTCGACTGGCAAATAAAAGAATTGCGGTGTTAATAGGATGCCGTACATCTCTTCTCATTTCATGTTTTTAAGCTTCTAGCTTTCCCGCCGGGTTTTTAATTGTGTCTGAAATGGTTTGTGATACTGCGATGTTGTCAAATCATCAGTCGAATTATCGCATCGTTGTTTTTAGACAGCACTTGAAGCCCGATATGAGTGATAAGTTCCTGACGACTGGAAATATTAACCAGTCGAAATATTGTGATTTAAACAAAATTCTCAAAAGACCAAATAAAAAAAACCTCATCATTAACTGGTTCAATATTGAAATTAAAACAGGGTGACAGCCAAAATACTCATACTGAGTAATAAAATAGCTGCCTAAAAAACTTTGTCATTAAAGGCCTTTTTACATTAGGTGCTAATGCAAGTAAAGGGTCGTTTTAAATGGGAAAACTTGCATCAGCTGGTTAAAACGTCGTCAAAGTGCATGCTTTCAGGCAATTTTTCTTGAAATTGCACCTAATGTAAAAAGACCTTAAGGATTGTGTGTTTTTTTCGTTAAGCGGAGAACTAGTAAAACACTAAAATCCGATTTATCATAAAACCTAATTACCATAAATGTGTCTAGACTTTTCTAATATAATCTTTTACCGGTTTTTATATATTTTTAAAGCAAAACAATTATCTAGTATTTATCGCTAAACATGCACTTATCAATTGTATCATCATTCATCAATGTTATTCTTTAATTATTTGAATTTACTTCAATTAAATGTCAAGGATTTTTGGGCTATTTATGTCGCATATTTATTGATGCCTTGATGCGGTGAATGGATAGAGTTCCCAGTAATAAAATTAAATGAAAATATACAGTGGGATCCATTGTTTACGCAGAAACCTACCCTACAAAAAGTAGCATTTTGTTAAAACAACCATATAGCTGACCCACAGTTGGTTAAAGATCATGAGTACTTGGGCATTAATTGTTTCAATCATTTACCCTGCTCCCTAAGGGAAATAAGATTGTATAAAGTGTTTTTTGCAAGAATAAAAACCCTACTGGTTTAAAAGACATACTACTCTGTAGAGGAATATTTTCTGGATGGATTTGGAAATAATTAGAAAGTTGATGAGAATTTAAATAATATTAATGAACTGCTGTGTTGTCATTATTTATTGTAATATACTGTCATCACTTTTTATTGTTAGTAATGTTTCTATCATAAGGATGCAAGTGTGTTCTTTTTTCAGTTATGTAGGCATATATTTTATATATAAGTTAACTTTGGGGTTACCTTATTTAGACTTAGCTTAGCATTTATAATTGGGCAAGTGTTTGGCAAGTTGTTGTGATATTATTTTTTTTATAAAGCAATTTAACTAATAATAAAGTATTTAATTTTATTTGGTAAATGGTATTGCAGCATTGCATAAGTAAGTGTAACTACTGGAATTATTTGGAATTATCTAAGTAATGCGAAGAATTACACCAAAAAATAAAAAAATATGTGAACATTTTTTGGATAGTGAATACCCCTAGAAATACCCCCTGAATTTTCATCTCGATTTTTATAAAAACAAAAGCACTATATGTCATTATACTAGAACACCTTGGTGTATGTTTAAGCATGTACCTAATTTGATTATATGGACAATTCCAGAGGTTAATTTTTTAAGGAAACAAACTCATCATCATGATCCTTACCTGTATGTATATATAAATGTCTAGCCAATGCTCCTTTTTGTTGAAAAACTTTGCCGCAAAATTGGCAAGTATACTCTTTGATGCTTTTTTTCATAATCAAGATCTTCATATCATCTTCAGCATCATCATGTTTCTTTACGTGGTTTTCAAATCCAGATTTTGTCTTAAAATGTTGTCCACAAATGTCACACAGCACATTTTTTGTAGGTTTTTGTTTACTCATATGCTCTACTACATGTTTAGATAAATCCATTTGAATGGAGGATTGTATCTAAAAACTGTTTTTATTAACTTTGTAATAAAATAGGTTATTATTTAACATATGGTGGCCAATTTTACCAACACTAATGTTGAGTTGCACAAAGATTAGGGGTAGGGTAGGTAGATAATTAAAATCAAATTTAAAATTGTAGAAAATTGCACAAACTTGTATTGAGGAATACTACTTATTTAATTTAGTTTTTCTTTATTTGAGGGGGTATTAGGAAAAATATACCTACCTACTTATTTAAGTGTAAAACATAAAATATGGTGTCCGGAATAGTGTAAAAAGAATGCATTAAATTAACCATAACTTAGCTGCAGTTTTGCAAAACGGAGGTTTAAAAGTTCATTTATTATTTGGAAAGCAATGTTTTGGTTAAAATGTATTATTCAATTTTAATGTAAACATACGGAATTGTGCTGTGTGTCTGTAAGTATACCTATATATTTTATATTTGGATATTTACATTGTTAGACTCTCCTGTCATACACTTATATTTATAATATCTTAAAAAACAACTTAATAATAAATCAGAGATAAAAAGCAAAAGTTGGATACATACAACAATAAATGGCAAAACACAATTATCATTCTAAAGTTAGATATTTACCAGGCTGTAAACATTTCACTACTGCTTTTCTATACTGTATTTTTTTGTTGTAATTTAGCTTTATGTTAACATAGGTAAAGTAAATTCGTAAATTACACTTGCAAGAAATTGACAGTACTCATTCTAATGGACTAGGCTCCAAGTGAATCTGATATAACTTAAACTACCTTTTCAAATGCTTCTTGATCTTCAGGCATCTCTTTAGAACTCGTAGCTTTGGACTTTGAATCAAATTTTACTTCATATACATTATCCTTTCTGGCAGGTTTAGCCACACCTGATGTTACACGTTTAACCTTTATTGGTAATTTCTTTAAATCAATATCATCTATCTTAACAACATCTGATTCAAAAAAAGATACAGACTCATTCGGTTCAACTTTATCATTACTATCTTCACTTATCTTTAAATCTGATTGTAAAGGTGAATCTTGCATTTTGACAATATAATCATTAAGTTTTTTGTATAATTTTTTTTGTCGGACTTGTACATCATCTAACTCATTTAATAATTCGTAACATTGAGAACATATATTACAGTGCATTAAAAATACGTTTTTGTAAAGTTTCTCAACAAATTTTATCATTAGTACATTTGAGGCTTCAGAGTAAGTGGTTTTTAAGTTATACTTAATTCTATCAATATGCTCCCCGCAGAGAATACATTTCGTTCTTTGTAAGAACATAATATCCTATGTTTTCAGTTTTTCTTTTACAGAAACTATTATTTTAGAATAATCTAATCCCCAACCACCAAAATAGAATTATAACATAACCGCACTCGCATTGTTTCTTTTCTTTTGATGTACGTTTTCTGCCCATGAATAAAACTACAACTACTAATGGTATGATACCGCGCAGGTTTTTGTGACGTCACCTTAGGCTTAAAAACCGCCATATTGCGATATTCTCCGTTGCTTAAGTTCGGTATTATATTCCGATAAGGTAAAAATGTTATTTTTTAGATGTAGGATGTATTTTCGTATCAGAGAACTAAATACAAAATTACACGATGCAACGCTTTCTACTAGAAAAGGAAAAATGAAGAAAACAATAACCTCAATTTTTCATGATCACAGTAATCAATCTAAAATGTATGTTCTAATATTTCAGTCACAGTACAAATTCTAAAGCTAATATGATTTGAAATAAATTCATTAAAAATTTCATATAAAATTGCCTTTTAATAACGTAAACTTCGCTTTGCCGTATAATTAAATTCAAAAATTCGTCACAATGTGACGTCACGATCCACTGCGGTATTGTTTTCTGCAAGTGACAACTTAAGTACACATATTATATCACAGTACGCCCAAATATATATTTCCTCTGTGAATCTTTTTCTTTATTTGGCAACTCTGCGATTGTAGAGTCGACCAATTTGTCTTCTGTGTGAGACTATGTCATTAGACCACCTTTTTTTCCTTTGTGACGACGTCAAGCTGAAGCAGATGCCACATCTGAAGAATTTTCTTCAATATACCGAATTTGTGAATTTTATCCTACAGTAAAACGAGTTATGAAGAAAGGAATCGACGATGTTTTTTTTAGAAGTCACTGTTATGATATGAACGAACGTGAAGATTTTGATGCCGTCAACCTTTTTTAAAAGGTTACTTATTCTTATTACATATTATCTGGAAAATCATCAATTTTGATGCGGATATAGCAAAAAGGAATCTGGCAACACTGAGCTAAGCTGACGTGTATAAATCGCTCGATAGATAAATAAAATAAGGTTAGGGATTTTGTTTTAAAAAGTAATATTATTACTTAATAAAAATTTTTAAAACTTTATTCCCGTAAAATATAAATATGTGGGCAGATACTTTATTAATAGTTTTTATATCAATTTGCACGGCGTTGTTGGGAGAAGGATTAACCTGGTTAATGGTATATAGAACGGAAAGGTATCAAAAGTTGAAAACTGAGGTGGAACGGCAGAGTAAAAAATGTAAGTTTTCTTTAAGTTAATAATTCAGTTTTTTAATGCATGTAGATTTTAATACATATTAGTAATGTTAATTCTGCTTATTTTTTTAAACATGAATTGGAAAACAATCTTTAATCCTTTTGGTTCAATATAATTTTTCAGTAGAAAAACGGAAAGAAACCCACGGAGATACGCTGGATAAGCAACAAAAAAAGAAAATTGAAAGGGAAGAAGATAAATTAAAACATAACAACAGAGACCTATCATTTGTTAAAATGAAATCAATGTTTGCTATTGGTTTTGCTTTTACAGCTCTATTAAGCATGTTTAATAGCATGTAAGTTAAATGCCCCTATTTATAATTCTTCCTTGAGGAAGCTTTAACACTTTCAAATGTCCAAAATGTATAGATAAAAATTAGTTCTTAAGGATTCCTCAAGGAACTGTCAATATTAAGGAAGGTCTTGACATATCTGAGGCATCCTCAAAGAAAGAAAAGGTTGGGAAACAAAGTAAAAAGGTTAGGAGACGTTTTTTAAACTAGTTTAGAAAGTTAAAAAAATACAATATTCTCAAATTCAGAGCCCCTCCTATCAAAATTGATAAGTCATTGAAAATTATTTTAAATTCTCTTGTTGAATTGCATAAAGATTTTTCAACAATGATTAACTAACCAGCTACTTTAACTATAACTTAAATAAACTTGGCGGGCATTGTTTACTCACAAAGTTGCCTGATTAGCAAGTTAAGAATTAAGCTAACCAGACCACTTTGATTGTGAGAACATTATTTCTGCCAATGTCATATGTCACCATAAAACTTCCTGGTTAGTCAATCATTAATAAACATATTTATGCAACCCGACAATGTATAATAACTATCTTAGTAACTACTTAATTTTTAAATTGCAAACTATCTTAGAATCCCCTATTTTAGGTTCGGTAAATCAAGAATCTCATCCAACTTTTATTCCTTAAAATTTTTCCATAAGCTACCAAGTAGTCTTCAGCAAATGCCCTTCATAAAATTTAAAAGTAGTATCAAAGAAACTAAAGCAATCTATAGTGTGGATTAATTTCTTGAGTTTAGTTTTTAAATATCATTAACTGATCTGAATTCCTACCCAGAATTTTTACTTTTTGAATTGAATCTTAAATTTGATTAATTATATATAACGCCTGAAATTTTAAATTTAAGTTGTGCATAATATGCAATTTTATATAATCTATATTATTTGTTCTATAATGTTTCTTACATGTTGTTTCTACATATCTTAGGTTTATTTTAATTATTAAGACTAACGTGTGTAAAAATTTTAATTTTGTGACACAAATATTTGAATAAATAAATCAAATGTATACTGCAGAAATTAACTTATATATTGATATTTTAGTTTCGATGGTCGAGTTGTTGCTAAACTACCTTTTCAACCATTGACATGGATCCAAGGGCTAAGTCATCGAAATTTGCCAGGAGATGACTACTATGACTGCTCCTTCATATTTCTTTATATTTTGTGTACAATGTCAATCAGACAAAATATTCAGAAGCTTCTAGGTTTTGCACCTTCAAGAGCTGCATCCAAGCAAGGTAATGGTTTGTTTGGACCAGCTCCTGGACAATTTAAATAATTTTGTGACTGATCTAGCTGAATTCTTGTAATTTAGAAAATGCTAAATTGAAAGCATTTAACATTTGTAACATATTTTTTTTTATTGTCCTACTGTTAGGTAATTTATTAAAATATTTGTTTGTAATTCCAAATCCTTGAAAAATAAAATAATCCTATAATTTGTGATATATTGTATCTACACTACAGTAATATTAAAACTGCAATGATGAAATTATTGTATATTTCTTTTTACCAGGCGCGGTGAGTTTTTTTTACAGGTGAGGAAAATTTTGATGGCAGTTACAAAATGCAGTTTGTTTAATGAAACAAAATAAGTTTTTCTTTGTCTAACGCATAGTTTTGATTTAAATTACATGATTCACTTAGCTGTTCGACTGTTTTCATCAATGCCTATTGAACGCGAAAAAGATAGAGATATCGAAAATGTCAAATTTTATTATCAATAAAATTTATTGTTGGCTTTCACCTAAATTTAAGTGGATTAAACTATCCAAATATTTTTTTACATGATTATGCTTTTTGGCAAATAATTTTAAAATAAAAACCCTCTAATCGGTCGCTGTCTTGGGTTTTTATTAAATTATTGTGCATTCAACTATTTTCCAAGCAAAATCATGCTCAAAGTATGTTTGATCATTTAATTGATAAAATTTATAGGTCTTGTGATATAATATATCGCTACCTCAATACTACAACTAGATAACTTCAGAATTTCCATTTTTTAGATAACTCCATGAAACATTATTTCGTAAAATCTTTGTGTGCAACAAGTAGATAACTCTAAATATTATAGGTGTCAAATATAGATATCTTTCAAACCTTACATGAGATAGTTGCAACAACAAGATAACTCAAGTTCTCTAGTTGTTGTATTTTATTATTTCAATTGGATTATTTTGGCTTGCTGCTTTAAGTAGATATGTTAAGATTATTAAAATTTCGGCTGATCCATGGTTAGTCATATTATGTTTTCATTTAAATCGAGCGGTTGCTTACTATATTTTTAGTAAATATTTTGTAATAAGAGGTACAGCAGCTCTTCATAATGAGTAGAAGATCAAGATATATGGTTGAACTTTTTTCCCCGGTTTACTAAATGTGGGTAACATTACATCTTATATTAATTTTTTGCAACAAGTAGTTTTTTTTCACACACTGTAACTTAAAATTAAATTTTACATCTTTCAAAAAATCGTATTAGTAGGGTCATATGCGAAGAAAAAATTATAAATGCATATTACAGAAACTTCACTGTTACTTAAAGTGAATATTCAGCTAAAATGTTTAAATTACATTATCTCGAAACTACGAATTCAGAGTTATCTAGTTGTAGTATTGAGGTAGCGATATGATTTAAAATATTTGTTCTTCAAATTTTAAACACCGAACACGTTGGCTCAGCGTAATATTATTTAACGTTTTTTGACAGAGCGGACGCTGTCCAGTGTCATCGATAGGGAACTTACCCATATTTTTTTATTACTTAAAAATGTTAACTCACGTAAAAAAATAACATATTATTATGCAAAATATTTCGTCTTAACTATCGCTCCTTAATTTTTTATAAATAATTAAAAGTTCGCCGTGAGATGTCACGTAGTATGAATAGCCCGCTCTAGCGCTATGTACTGTAGTACGCTTTGACGTCACAACCACAAACTAAAATCGCTTCTATTTAATTCAGTGTATTTAAAAACATTTTTTTTTTGTGAACTGTGGCTTTTTTGGTGATATTAGCTTACGCTTAAGAGTACTTGTTATATTTCAAATTTAATTTTCAAGCAAGTTCCCTATTTGATCTACCAGTATGAGTATGTTGCACAATGTCCATAGGCGTAGTTAGGGGGTACTTAGCACCCCCAAAATCTAAATTAGCACCCCCAAAAAAAATTCTTTAGGACTTCAGCATCCCCGGTGTTGACCGTCTAACTACGCCTATGACAGTGTCACAAAACGGTCAAAACATCCAAATTTAACATTAGCGTGTGTTAAATACATTGTTTAAATAATTCTATATTTTTATCACAGTAAATCAGTAAATAGACTTTTGCTGGTTGTGGGGCGGGGCAAATGTAAAAATGTGAGGTTCATTTTTATTATATTCCTATTTATTTGATACTTTTTTCTTAACGTCTATATTATTATTTATTACTTCTCAATAAACAATATGGTAGGATCAGAAAATATGTGTACTTGTTCATCATAAATATCTTCTGTAGAATTTTCACTCTTTAAAAGCGTAGGAACAGGTAAAGGATTTGTCGGCTTTCTTAATGGTAACTTTGTATCAAATACATATACTATTGAATTTGTTTCTCCAGGAATTGCCTGACCCGATACCCAAAGGACATTGTATTTGGTATTGATTCTCCATATTTTAAGACCTCTTGCAACCCTGTATGCATTTCCCATGTGTCCAGGCATTTTAGTTCCAGGCCAAACGCGTGCTTTTTCACCCCCTCCGCCAATATTGCCACCGCGCCTATGCGTTTTGGTTACACCATGTGAGGCGGGCATGCCTTTAAATCCGTGACGCTTCATTACGCCCTGGAAACCTCTATCAATCCTAAAATATTGGAAAACCATGATAGTGACAGACAAAAAGTGTTGGTTTGTATCTTTACTATAGTATTATATAGCCGAGTAGCAGAAGGCTGTAAGCCTGCACTGTTTTTGTATATTATATTTTTACTAAATTTTAAATTTCTTACAATTATTACTAGTGATAAAATAATTATAATACTAGCCTAATAATTACAGTACTATAATCAGTGGCGTAGCCAGAAAATATGTTCGGGGGGGGGGGGGGGGGGGGCTCAGTGGGCGTAAGTAGGACATTTTTTTGAGGCCACGCCCAAAGTTCGATTAAAATTTACCTAACTACTATCAAATTTCGAAAATTAAATTATTACCTCTCCCCCTCTGCATGGTTGGATTAAATTTTTTTTTGATATTCCTAGCTGGCTCTTTAAAAAAAAACATTTTTATTTTTGTGAAAAATATGAATATTGGTGTCAATCCAAAATTTCAACATAAGACTTATGTATGACTCTAACCAGCGTTTTTCGGGCTCGATTTTTCATGATTAAAAATAAGGTATGTTGCAGCCCGGTAGCCCCCCCCCCCCCCCCCCCTTAAATACGCCACTGACTATGATAGACTAATAATTACAGTATAACCACCGGGCAGCAGCCCACTAAATAGCAAAATAAATAAATTTCAAAAATAAATAATTTATACTTCTGTTACTAGAAAGGAATGGTGTTTTTACACATAAAAAAATCTACTTACGTCTTTCCTCTAACATCAACAAAATTTCCTACTTGAAAATGTTGTGCTGAAATAGTAGTTCCGACTGGCAAAGCCGCATCAGGGCTAATAAAAAATCTACCCAAAAATTTAGTTGGGATCACCCCTGAATCTTTAAAAAGTCCACAATATTCCTTAGTAAATATTGAAGGGTCCGCCGTTTCCGCTCCTATTAGGACACAAGCTTTTTTGTTATAAACTCTGGGTCTAAGTTGTTTTTGGGGTTGATAACTGTCTGGTGAGAAATACTTCACGACGTGATTCTCTAAAACCTAAAAATTGCGCCATAAGAAATTACTTACTAAAATCGTGAATATAAAACACCTAATGATCGATGCTTTCAAATCATAATGGAACTGAACGACAGCCATACTCATACTCATGTAGTATTGAATTCTGCATGCCGATCCTCCCGGATTTCGCGTCCCAGTTCAGTCTAATGGCGACGTTCGTTTCGTTTGTTTACCTTATTTGCACTATTTAAATGTTCGTGGACTATGTGATTAAACAAATATTTTCATGCTGGGCTGCTTAATAACATGTTATAAAGTCTTTTGGCACAGTTGTATTTCATGTTAAAAAAAATAAAACTGATGGGATGTGAAATGCGCCAAAAAATTTAATCGTAGATTGGATTTATAGCCATTGTTTTTATTATCATTGTGTCAGTCTTGGATTTTTGAGGATGTGGATAATTTTTATTTCTTAACTTAGAACACATAATTACGGGTCACTGACCTCTAACAATTGATATTTCAAATAAAAACAAACAAATGATGCTCTTATCTTGTCACTCTTTTGTTAGAAATTCTCCAGTGGCGGCGTGGTCAACCATAATACCAAGAAAACAAATGGTGAATTTTCTCGTTTATTTATGTAGTAATGTGAAATTTAAAAAAAAACTCCTTCGAGTGTTACCTACTATATCAGGATTTACCGGGTTTAAACATAAAGAGTTAATTCCATAATACCCTGTATTTAAAAGCCAAATGTGATAAGCCTTGGCTTTAAGTGGTAATGCCATAAAATGTGTGCAAGCAGCTGCGAAAACGGTCTGTTAGTTAGTAAGTAATTTTGTTATTTATGTTTAGGATAATTTTTGAAAGTTGTTTGAATCCATGAGGTAAAAGACCAAGATGGGAACTTGCAGACGTTTTCTCTATATCTGCAACTGTTCACACACTTTTGTCACAGTTGAAAAAATGTCAATTTTCAAACGTTCATGTAAAAAATACGACATTCTATTTAAAAGTAAGTATTTGGTCAACATAAACCTTTTTCTTTTGCTACTTAAAAATATATTAAAAGTTAATAATTACATAATACATTAAATACGTACCTGCAACAATGTAGTCTGTACCCTAGTGCCATTTTTTAGCCACAATGGATAAATGCCAATTTTTTTAGCAATAACTCCGGTTCGTTGCAGTTCTGGACTCCAAGGATGAGTATCTATTGATATTTCTTTTGCTTGTGCTGCACTTTTAGATATTCTCTCTTGAACTATTTCATTTAAGAATTCCTGATTTTCTGGAGTAATAAATTCATTTGCATGCTAAAACCGTTTATAGTTGTTTGAACCAAAACAAATACACACATACATACAGGGTGATTCCCAAGTCGATACTTCTTTTTTAGCTGTGTATAGAAGGCATTAAAATAAACAACTTTTTCAAATACCTTTTTTCAAAAAACTTAAAAATAGCCGAGTTACAGAAGTAAAAAATCTAAGTGCGGGTCTGGTAATCAAAACGTAGCCCTTTACTTTATATTGTTTTTGTCCGTTTTTTGTATGTGAGTAATGCATTTTACGGATTGGTGTTCAGTTATTAATTTTGTCAATTCGCGGCGCGGTGTGGTTCTATTTTAAGAAATTGGGGAAAATGGTAAAATTTGAAAACAATTAAGTAATTATGGTGCTTATTTATTGTGAGTGTCGTAAAAGTGCGGATGTTTTTTCTCTACACCCAGAAGTTTTCCTAATGTTATTCAATGGGCAAGTTAGGCAGAACCGTATTTAATTTTTAGTGTAATAAATGAATGTAAGTACTTTATTTTTGGGTTTTTTGAAAAAAGGTATTTGAAAATGTTGTTTATTTTAATGCCTTCTATACGCAGCTAAAAAAGAAGTATCTACTTAGGAATCACCCTGTATAGTGACATCGCTACACAAAAAAAATCTCAAAAAGTAAATAATACCTATACAGGGTGCTACAAATTCGTGTGCGTACAAGGGGATCTCGAGAACGGTAAGAGATACGAAGATGGTTAAATTGAGGCGAAGTTGCGTATTTTGAGGGCTTAATAATTTGGTGAAAAAAAATTGCAATTGTTCCTAAAAACACTTTTTCATAGCCGTTTTTTATGTTCTATAAGATAGCGTGATTAGTTTTCAAATTCTACGTTTCGTTCTTTAGTTACCAACCTCAAGTCAATTTTTTTAAATACGGACCTGGAATTTTAAATACAGTTTTAAGGATTTCTAAGCTTTAGAAACTTAATACAATGTACAAGTTTTTAAAATTTTAACGTTTTGTCATCTAACAACACATTTTTCAAATAATTTTTTTCATTTCATTACGGTCCTGAACATTTAATAGAGCCAAACTAAAAAACCAAAGATTTCTGTACTCAAAGAGGCCTGATATTTGATATTTTGTAAAAAGAGACCCAAAGTCTCAACCTCAAATATTTTTCTGTCTGTTTATTTTTGTTAAATGTTTCGCCTGAAACTAGCATCATCAGATCTTTTAAACTATAAAAAAAAATTTAAATTGTTTTTAAAACAAACATAAGCGAATCACAGTAACACAACTAGGCTTACAATCCAGTTACCTTTTCTTCACTAGGGAGCATTATTTATGTTGTTTTGCAGTATTTTGGTCTAGGTCTAAGGCAAAACCCATAGGAATTAAGATATACGTTATATTAATAAAAAAAATAGGATTACTTCTCATGCCTTAAAAACTTGCTTACTTCCTAGGTCCTAGAGTATTGTGATGGTAAATCTTATTGAAAAAATAAACAGCCTAAAAAACATCATAACTTCATGTAATGTCATTTTATTATTTAAGTAATCCAAAAAATAATTGCCAGGGCCGTAATAGTAAAGAAAGAATAATTTGAAATACAATGTGATATTTGATGACAAAACGTTAAAATTTTAATTACCTTTAAATTGTATTAAATTTCCAAAGCTTAGAATTACTTAACTGTTTTTAAAATTCCAGGTCCGTATTTAAAAAAATTAAATTGAGGTTGGTATCTAAAGAACGAAACGTCCAATTAGAAAACTAATAACGCCATCTTGTAGAACCTAAAGAACGGCTATGAGAAAGTGTTTTTTATTTTTTTTCCTAAGTTAAAAATGAAGGCGCAAAAAATTAAAAACCAAAACCAAAAATTTCGTTTTTTTTTCAGATATCTCCGCAGGTATTCGGAATATTTGCAATTTTCTTTCACCAAATTATTAAGCCCTAAAATACGCAATTTTGCCTCCATTTAACCATCATTTCTTACCGTTTTCGAGATCCCCTTGTACGCGCACGAATTTGTAGCACCCTGTATGTAAATAAATACATGTATGAATTACTTAATGCTGCTAACTTATTTATATCAATCTAAATTACTCTGATTTCACGTTGTTCTCGCTCAAATACATGTAGTAGTCATAACCTCTTGGTCAATTTTTAATTTGATTGTTCATAAACACACCAGCAATTTTAAATTTGTTTTTGGTAATGTAACTAAATAGATATTTTATTCAAGTTACAGCAAAACAAAAGTATTGCCACTAGGCCTATATAACTATCAAAAAAAAAACTAGAGCTCATTAACTTTCACGCAGCTCTCAAAAAACAGTCAAAAACTAACTACAGGGAACAACTTTTGACTTTGAACAGTCATTAAATTCAGCAACATTACCAGAGCTAAGTATTCAATAGTTTTTATGACTTACTGATCTCATCTTTTTTGTAAGCCATGTTGGGTTTCTAAGGCGAGGTCGAGAGGGTCCTGTGTGCTTTTCTCTCTTAGCATCGAGCGTGACTAAACTAAAATAAAAGTTGAAAAACAGAATAAGCATTAGCTCTTGGTTTGAGTAAGACGTCCCAAGGAAGGAGGAGCTAAGGCGACATTTACTGCACCTAGTAGCTCAACTAGGAGGGCGTTCTCACCTACCTACAAGCTGAAACTGCAAAATACTTTTAAGGCTAGGAATGAAGTTTATTCCAAAACCTTAAAACTATGGTCTACTCAAAATTATGCTTAAGATTTATACTATTTTTAATTCTCATAAATGTCAGTTTAATCTGAAACTTTTATTCACAAATACCAATTTCTAGTTGAGGGTTGAGGGGTTTGCTTATTCTTGTCAACAAGCAACATTTTTTGAGCAATTAAGTAGATAACAATTTACAGTAAAGTGGAATTTTTTTAAAATCACTAGGTTTTCTTAGAATTTCGACTTAAGGTTTATGTTCATCTCAGTACGAATATTTGTATAGCTCTGTGAATAATATGTAACTTTTAGTGATGTAAAATAAGTAAATACCCGTTACAAAGTAAGCGTTGAATGATAGAATAGTTTTGGACTTGCATTGTCTTTAATTTGTTTTACATCACAACGTTTCAACTGGTAAGTATCTCCAGTCGTCTTCAGGTGAATACTAAATAAGTAAAGTAACTACAGCTCTATTTATACTAGCTAGATGTACTGGAGCATGACTGAGATGGGTGCAGTCATGCGTTTAATTCTTGTGCGGTATTTTAAGTTTACATCTACTTAACAAAGGTTTCCAGATATTTCTTATATCTAGTGAGGGCTTACTAAAACAATCTGGGTTCTGGTATATGATAGCAGCTTCCTTGAACTTCCTCTTCCTCCAATGTGGTTCTTTGTGCAGGATTCGAGCTTCTGTCCACTTAATGTGATGACCGTGTGTCCAGGCATGGTCAGCTGCCCCTGATTTTTCGGTTTCTCCTTTAAGCGTGTTGTTTCTGTGTTCCTTGACCCTAGTTTCAAGTGGCCTTAGAGTCTCACCAATGTAGGATCTGCCACATTCGCAGGGAATCTGATAGACACAGTTTTTCCTATCTTTTTGACTTGTTGGTTTCGTCTTCGTCAGGTGGCTTCTTAAAGTGTCTTTTGAGTTGAATACCGTATTAATGTTGTATCGTTGTCCTAGTCTTCTAATTCTCTCAGATACTCCTTTGACATACGGAATGTTGAGTGTTGATTGTGACTCTACTGGCTTCTTTTGTGTATTTGACCGATTCTTGCGATTTTCCATTAGTTTATCAACTAGATGCCCGGGGTAGCCATTTTTGTTGAGGTCGGTCTTGATGTAGTTAGTTTCCTGTTTGAGGGCTTCATTTGAATTACAGATGGTAATTGCTCTATCCACAAGCGTTCTTACTATGCCATGTTTTGTGCTATTTGAGTGATTTGAGGTGTAATTCAAATATTGACCTGTATGCGTGGGTTTTCTGTACACTGAAGTATGGATGGTGTTGCCATTTTTCTTTACGTTTACATCCAGGAAAGGTAATTGACTGTTTTCTTCTCTCTCCATGGTAAATTTGATTGTCGGCGCCAGGCTGTTAATGTGGTATAGGAATTCCTTGAGTTCGTCATCGTTTCCATTCCAAATAATGAAGGTGTCGTCCACATATCTCAGCCATGTTTTTGGTTTCTTTTTTGCTTGTTTTATTGCTTCGGATTCAAACCATTCCATGTAAATGTTGGCGATTATTGGTGAGAGAGATGAGCCCATCGGTAGTCCGTCCACTTGGCTGAAAAACCTATCTTTTTCCTGAAAGTAAGAATTATTCAGGCAACATTCTAATAGTTCCATGATGGCCTTGATAGGTAGCAGTGTTCTTTCTTGTAGTGTCTGGTCTTCCTCAAATCTGCTTTAAATAACCTTTAGTGCATCTTTTACAGGGACGTTAGTGTAGAGACTTTCGACGTCAAAACTGACAAGTTGATCTTCTGGTTGTACTTTTATCCCGCCAATAAGTTGTACGAAGTGTTGAGAATTTTTCACAAATGATGTGCTATTTCCTTGGAGTGGTTGAAGTAGGGGTAGTAAGAATTTCGCAAGTTCGTAGGTAGGAGAGTTTTGAGAGCTCGTTATGGGTCTGAGAGGCATGTTCTGTTTATGTATCTTCGGCAAGCCATAGAGGTGTGGAGGCTTACTGTGATGTGGTGTCAGGCGTCTTCGTGTCTTTTCTGGTATGTATTGGTCAAATTTCTTGAGTGTTCGGTAGACTCTTCCTTCAATGGTGGAGGTAGGATCCTTGGACATGGGGGTGTAGTTTCCTTTCTGCAGAACTTCTTCGATTTTTTGATCGTAGGTCTGAATATCCATAATGACGGTTGCATTTCCTTTATCGGCTGGAAGAATCTTGATATTCGGATCTTTACGTAGTTTTGCAAGCGATATTGTTTCTTCCTTACTAATATTTTGTTTTGGCGGGATGAAAGTACAACCAGAAGATCAACTTGTCAGTTTTGACGTCGAAAGTCTCTACACTAACGTCCCTGTAAAAGATGCACTAAAGGTTATTAAAAGCAGATTTGAGGAAGACCAGACACTACAAGAAAGAACACTGCTACCTATCAAGGCCATCATGGAACTAAAATGTTGCCTGAATAATTCTTACTTTCAGGAAAAAGATAGGTTTTTCAGCCAAGTGGACGGACTACCGATGGGCTCATCTCTCTCACCAATAATCGCCAACATTTACATGGAATGGTTTGAATCCGAAGCAATAAAACAAGCAAAAAAGAAACCAAAAACATGGCTGAGATATGTGGACGACACCTTCATTATTTGGAATGGAAACGATGACGAACTCAAGGAATTCCTATACCACATTAACAGCCTGGCGCCGACAATCAAATTTACCATGGAGAGAGAAGAAAACAGTCAATTACCTTTCCTGGATGTAAACGTAAAGAAAAATGGCAACACCATCCATACTTCAGTGTACAGAAAACCCACGCATACAGGTCAATATTTGAATTACACCTCAAATCACTCAAATAGCACAAAACATGGCATAGTAAGAACGCTTGTGGATAGAGCAATTACCATCTGTAATTCAAATGAAGCCCTCAAACAGGAAACTAACTACATCAAGACCGACCTCAACAAAAATGGCTACCCCGGGCATCTAGTTGATAAACTAATGGAAAATCGCAAGAATCGGTCAAATACACAAAAGAAGCCAGTAGAGTCACAATCAACACTCAACATTCCGTATGTCAAAGGAGTATCTGAGAGAATTAGAAGACTAGGACAACGATACAACATTAATACGGTATTCAGCTCAAAAGACACTTTAAGAAGCCACCTGACGAAGACGAAACCAACAAGTCAAAAAGATAGGAAAAACTGTGTCTATCAGATTCCCTGCGAATGTGGCAGATCCTACATTGGTGAGACTCTAAGGCCACTTGAAACTAGGGTCAAGGAACACAGAAACAACACGCTTAAAGGAGAAACCGAAAAATCAGGGGCAGCTGACCATGCCTGGACACACGGTCATCACATTAAGTGGACAGAAGCTCGAATCCTGCACAAAGAACCACATTGGAGGAAGAGGAAGTTCAAGGAAGCTGCTATCATATACCAGAACCCAGATTGTTTTAGTAAGCCCTCACTAGATATAAGAAATATCTGGAAACCTTTGTTAAGTAGATGTAAACTTAAAATACCGCACAAGAATTAAACGCATGACTGCACCCATCTCAGTCATGCTCCAGTACATCTAGCTAGTATAAATAGAGCTGTAGTTACTTTACTTATTTAGTATTCACCTGAAGACGACTGGAGATACTTACCAGTTGAAACGTTGTGATGTAAAACAAATTAAAGACAATGCAAGTCCAAAACTATTCTATCATTCAAGAAACATCATTGTCTCCAACCTCCAAACAGACAAAAGTAAGCGTTACTATGTGATCACTAAAAGTAATGAGTCCGTAGACTTGATAGCCAATGACAGACGAAACATAATTATTTTTAGTGTTGATATTGTTTTCACATGGTCGGGCAACCGACGCCGCGTTGTTCTATTTTTATTTGTTGTTATATTGTATGTTTTTATACACATATTTGAAAATTGACATATATAGATTTAATATATTTATACTGCAAAACACAAGTACCTATGTGGCAATCAATCAAAGCTATAACAAAAACACAATTAAAATAAAAGTAACGAGTCTTAATACCCAAAGTAACGCATCTATCCAAGTCCTTGAAAGTAATGAATTTTACATCACTAGTAACTATTACCTAACTGGACAATCAGTTTTCTTTTCATTTCTAGGTCAAACAAGGAAAAAAAGCTAAGAAAAAATAGGTGTATCTTATTTTTTGGTGTAGGTAATCAAGTATTAGTTGTATAAAAAATTCATTAAAATCTATAATAAGCAAAGGCGATTTTCACCTAACTCTTATCCTCATTACTTGCCTCTGTACCTCCAAATTTAGCACAGGAAACTTAATAGTAGGTATGCATGGGTAAAAACGGGGGTAAAAATCAAAGTGTTACATATCATATTAGATTTAAGAAGCCTATTTCTCATATAAGACTAAAATGCAATACTTAATAAATGATTTTAAATATCAACATGGGACAATATTGAATAGGTAACGTGACCAGATTTTTTTCAAGTTAATGAGCAACGGAGAGCGGTATGGTAAAAGGAAAGGACAAAAGTTAAAATTGAAAACATGCAAATTGGAGAGGTTCATTTATACCAAAGGCATGTCTGCTTATAAAATTGCTGTTTTTTTTTTAACAGTGATATTATAAGTATTTAATAAAACATTAAAAGAAAAAAGTGGAACAAAGTATTAACAAATAATGTTAAAAACTCTTATAATATTAATAATAATAATTTAGCACTTGGCTAGTAAATACCAATAAGTACATACCTACAACTATACAATAATACCATTAGTTACATAAATTTAAGAGTAAATGTAGAAATCACATATCACAAAGATTCAGAAGTTTTAAAAATATTTTTAAATAATTGGCTTTTTCTCATTCTTTCAACATAAAACACATACTACACACAATAGCTACGGCTATGGTAACAATAGCGTAAGATGATGGTACATACAAGTAATAATCCTATACTTACCTACTTAATATATAATTAAATTAATTGTAGTGTACTAACTTTTACTTGTTAATAAATAAAAAGTTACATTCTTATATGCTTTGTAAATATTTTGAAACATTTTTACTAAAGGTTACCATACTGTTTCACTCTTTAATGCACCCAGTAGGGCATTAGAGATCAATACCCTCATAGAACAATGATTTTTGTAAGCTTGCTGACTTTATATACATACCTCCTGATCGAATGTTAATTCAAAAAAATTGGATGTTTTCAAGAAAATTCTTCAAATAGGCAGAAAGTTGACCATGTTTAATTTTATATATTAAAATAATGTTTGCTTTTTTAATGCCCTGTTCAGCAACTGTAAATTGATTTTTCCGTCGACCGTGTATTTACATCCGATATTAACAATCCCAAAATCATTCATTAATGACCCCTATTAATGCATGATTTTCTGTAAATGCACGATTTCCCAAAATCATTCATTAATGACCCCTAATAATGCATGATTTTCTGTAAATGCACGATTTTGGTAATTAAAATTAAAGGCAGCCATGCAAACAAATCAACAAAATAATAAAACGTCAATCCAAAACGTCGTCCGCTGTCATTAGTATTTGTAGAATTGTGAAATCTGGATTGTAAAATAAAAGTTGTTAACTGTTTTTCTTCACTTTAGTAAAAAATACGGTCGACGAAAAAACATTGTAACCAATTCTTACATTAAAATGCGATTAATGATCTCACACATTAACGCGTTCGCTACGCTCACGCCTTAAAATATTTCGATCATTAATCGCCATTATTAATGTACTTGTTGGTTAAATTACTATTAAAGTTTCCACACCTAGTTATGATTATGATCTTTATCTTACTTGCTCAAATTTTTTTCTGTAACTGCATGATATAGTTTCAGGAAAACAGACAATATTCAACAATTTTCTTGATACCTATTATCACTATTATCAAAATGAAATATTATTTTGTGCAAAGTGGTACTTTTATTGATACTTCTGACTTTTTTTCGGACCACTCAAAAATCTCTTCAGCACAAATAGTTTGATAAGTGAACCTCACTCCATTGAAAAAATATCAGTAGCCTTTTTTTAAGCGCAGGTAACGTATAACGGATGGACACTTTATGAATAGGGGATACCTTTTAAAAATAGGTGATTGTCTCTTACAATGGCCATTTTCATGTAGCAAGTGAACATAATGAAAAACTTTACCTTAACATTCCTAGCCGTTCTTCTAACATTCTAAGTGTAATGCAAGCTTTACTTGCTACATTTAATCCTAAAGCCATGGTAAAGGACAAATGATCAATTAAATAAAGCCCAACTTATATGCTTTCCAACTTTGTTTATTTTTTGGTGGTTAGAAAATTATAACCCTCAAAGCAACCTCAACCTCAAAGTTTCTCTTGACGGCACAGAGAAATTATAGGTCGTCACCAAAAATATAACAATTCACTATCGCTATGCTTTGACCCATGGCCTTTTCCGCCTTTTCTATGGACGTGAATACAAGGAAAACACCTTGTACCTTGCTACTCTTTAAGTATCGAGAAGGCCATGCTTGGACTCTCCGTAAACAGAGCATTATTTACAACCGATCGTTTCTCTGTGCCCCGTTTGTCCTGTCACCTGTCAGTCGGGTCACAATTATATTGAATATTCATTTGTCTTCGTTGGTCACAAAATCGTGGAATCCTAGTTTATAAAAATAATCTATGTTGGCCGGTGGCACGCTTTGATGGTGATAATTTGTCAAAATATCACTTCATCATGGTTTATATACTTATCACGACATTTTATCATTTAAAATTTGATAAAAGTTGTGAATGTTGGTAACAAACTAATAGGTACTAAATTAGCCATTTGGTATTGACTAGGAAATGTTAAGATAAACCTGCTTAGGGAGAAACAAGATCATTTTTAACGGAAGAAAGTTAACTAAGACAACATTTTAACCATAATGCCGCCAAAAAAGAAAAAACCTACCCCTGTAGTTGTAGGTACTGTTTCAACTAGATCAACAAGAAGAGAGAGTATAGTGAATATAGAAATTATTCCCAAAGCAAGCAAACCTGTACCTAAAGCTCCAGTATCAAAAAACGCTTCCAAGAAATCTCCTAAAACACCTTATAAAAATGAAGTTGATCAGGAAAAAACAAGCCCGGAAATTCTTGAAATTTTAAAGGATTGGTCAGATGATGAAAATAGTCAAGATAACAGTTTGTCTTCAAAAGATAATGCAGGAAATTTAACAGAAAATAAAAATAAACTTGATTTTAGTTCTGTTTCTGTTGATCAACAGTCTTTAATTGATATTTTAGAAGGTAACCATTTAGAGCCTCAACATTTGAAGACTGTAAAAAATACGTTACAGCATGAACATAGACAGCAGTCACTGCCAAATACAAATAAGGCTACTTCTGCCAAAGACTTAATTATTGAAAATCCTATTGTTAACATAGATAGTCCAAAAATTGATGATTCAGAAATCATAGAGGAATGTGTTGTTGAAGACAATAGTATTATCATTGAATTACGTGAAGTGCAGATGGAGGAAAATTCCCAAAGTTGTGTTAGTGAAGATCAAGATAAGGAGTTGAGTGTAAGTGAAGAACAAATTTCTGTCCGAGATAAGTTGAAGAGTTCATCTGTTAAGCTTCAATCAAAACCAGTAGTGGGAAGAATTGATAATCTCAATTCTGATAACACCCAACAGGGAAGTAACACGAAACAAACCGTTAATACTAAAAAGCTAAATCAGTTTGACGTGGACCAGGAAGAGAAAGAAATTCCACAAAAAGTATCTGGAACATTACAAGCAGATAAACAACATGCTGGTGATGTAGATGGAAAGGTAAGGCTTTCTTCTTCATGTAAAATTGATGAGGAGTGTAGGTCTATTACTTCTGAAGACACTACATCACAGAGTATGATAACAGTTCAAGATGAAGATGCATGTGATAATGATATGCACATATCTGATAATTCAACTAACCCATATGAAGTTATTGAAGAACAAGTTGAGTTTGACACATCTGAGCCAATAATTATTGATAATTTAGAGAATATTCAGACTGAATTTCAAATTAAAAAAAATAATTTATTGGAGAATAAAGAATTGGCTTTTAATTTACAGAAAGTACAGAGTGTTGAACATCAAACAAAAAGTGATGAAATTCTTTTGTCTGATAATCTATTGGATGATTTGAAAAAATTAACCAATAAATCAGAGACGAATTTTAAAAATAAAATTCAAAAGTTTTCTGCAGGAATCTCAGATTTATCCGTTACCATTCCTAAAATGCATCAAATCTCTGATACTGTGAGTAATGAGATATTGTTACAAGTTGACCAGGGTTTTAAAGATGATGTGTTACCAGTAACTGAAAGAGGACCTAAAAAAAAGTTTTTGCAATCCATTACTGCATCATCTAGAATTATACCTACTAAAAATGTAATTCAAAAAACTCCTGTAATGCCGGACAATGTTAGTAGCGAAAAATTTGATGAAGATGGCATACAAATTGTTAAAGCACAATGCTGTACTGCTGAAGCAAACCTTATTCCTGATCAGCAAAAGATTTTTAAAAATGACAGACAACAGATTGTACAAATTAAAAAATCTGATACAGCAGTTGGAAGTAAGATACAGCTGCAAGAAGAAACAAATCCTTTAGATAACCAATCTGAAGAAAACACTCTCTGCCAAAAGATTAATGAATCAATGAATTTTTCTAAAGACTCAAATAATATAAAAGATTTAGCCTCTGATAGATTGCAAGAGGGTATTGAAAGAATGCATATTGGAAAAAGATTCGATCAAACAGAGTTAATTTCAAAGACAACAGATAATATAAGTAGTCAGAAAATCAACTTACATAATATAGAGGTCATTGAAAAAATAATGAAACCGGAAAATGATCAAATTACAACCCCAAGCATAGTTGAGTCTCAAACTAAGGAAGGAATGTTGGATTCTCACATTGAAAAAATCCCCAAGAGCTATCATAATAAGGAAGACATATTTGAAATAGAAATAAAACAAAGGAGAAGAAGTACTAGAAAAAAAACTATGGGAGATGACACTCAACCTTTAGGAATTGAAAAGCAAAAAGAATCTCCTATGTTACAGAATATATGTAACATAAAACCATTGCATTCTGAAATGAATTTTTCTGGCGAAAGTAGCTTTCAAGATGAACAGTCTGATAAACCATTTGAGACTAAAACAAAAAAGATTGAGAGAAAAGAAGAAACTGAATTACACAGAGCTGATAAGGACTCTATAATCCTTGAAGCAGAATTGGATGCAAACAAAAACAAAGATGTTAAATATCTGAAAGGAAAATCTAAAAGAGCACTGGAGGCATGTGCTTCACCTTTGATCAAAATGGACATTGATTCTGAAAGCTCAGAAGCTAAAACATCAGAGGCTGAAGGAGATTCAACTTCAAATGAAAGCAGTCAAAGTTCAAACTCTACTAATCTGTTTAAAAAAAAGACGAAAAATATATTGACAAGGGAGGTTCAAGAATTAGAGAAAATGGAAGTGGAATCAAATTTGGAAACAGAAATTAACAAATCAGATTTTGACATAAATATTATACTTGAGGACAACAGTCAGAATAAGAAGTCAAAAGGAACCAAAACAAAATCTAAAAAAGCTATGAAAAAAATTGTTGATGAAGAAATGGTTTTTGTTTTAGAAAAACCGGCAAGTGCAGCTGCCACTGTTAAATTACAATCTGATATAGATGCTACTATTGATGATGTTCTTCGTAAATACAGCATAAATGACCCTGATACTCCTGAAGAATGTACTTCTCCCAAGGAATTTAGGTCAAAGAATACAAGGCACATTAAGGAATTGAAAAAGAAAAAGGAAGGAAGAAACAAAAAAGATGACAAATATGAAAGCTCTGAAGAAGTCAGAAGATCTGATAGAATCAAAACTATCCTTCCAGTAAAGAAAAAGTCTCATGGCTTGGTAAGGTCTAAATCTGAACCAGCATTGTCAGCTGAAGCAGAAAGCTCAGATAGTAACTCAGTTCATAGTGAATTGGAAAAACCTCTACCAGTATCTCCACAATTAAACAAGAAAAGTAAGTCAAAATCGAAAGCTAAATCCTCAGAAAATCTACAAGTAACTACTTCAGGACCACTGCTTTCTGAGAATTCACCACAATTACCTAAAACTGTAGATCTAAAAACAGACAAGTCAGGAAAAGCTGAAATTGAAGCAAGGCTTAAAAGTTTTGTTCACTTAAAAGAGAATCAATATAAAACTGATAGACAGGTTTGTAAAGAAGCTAGAGAAATGATTTGTGATTGTTATTTGGCAGAGGAAGATATTCGAAAGGATGAATATGGATGTGGAGAAGACTGTTTAAATAGACTTCTTATGATTGAATGTGGATATTTATGTCAGATTGGAGATAGATGTACCAACAAAAGGTTCCAAAAGGGACAGTTTGCTCCTGTAGAAGTTTTCAAAACTGAGAAAAAAGGCTTAGGATTAATTGCAGCTGCTAATATCCCTTACGGTGAATTTATTCTGGAATATGTTGGGGAGGTTTTAAATCCTGATGAGTTTGATAAAAGGGCTGAAGTTTACTCCAAGGATAAAAATATACATTTCTACTTTATGTCACTCAGAGCTGATGCTATTATTGATGCAACAATGAAAGGTATGTTTTTTTATTCCTTTATAGATTAAGTCCGTACAATTACTAGCTGGATGCACGTCACAGCTTCTGACCTAATTTTTAATTTGAGTCATATTGTTAAATTAAACACATATTTTTTCAATTCTGTCAGGATTTACCTAATTAAACTTTAAAATAAGCATTTCTTCTTTTGTTGAATGTTCTGTATCTATAGCTTTTAAATTACTCTTAACACTTAAAATTAAAGTTCTACGAAATGACAAAGTTGTCAAAACGAATTTTATGCCAATTGACAGGACCCTTTAATTAATAACAGACCTACCTTATTTTTTGTTTCTGTTATAATTAAATATTTATGTTGAGTTGTGATGTGCATCCAGACAGTAATTGGATGAACTATAGGTACCTACTTATTGATTTTAAAAAAATTATATATTTGTAGGTAATATTTCTCGTTTTATTAACCATTCATGTGACCCTAATGCTGAGACCCAAAAGTGGACTGTTAATGGTGAGCTTAGAATAGGCTTCTTTAGCACTAGGACCATTTTGGCTGGAGAAGAGATTACATTTGATTATAAGTTCCAGAGATATGGGTAAGTTCTTAGACCTACATAAGGTCTTAAACTGAATGACTATGGTATCCGGGACCAGCATTTCCACTGAATAAGTGCTCAAACACATTATAGAGCGATAAAAAAAATATAATTTTCTCCTTTTAGCCAAAGGCCTGACGTTGATACATAATATTAAATGTATTATCAAACATACAATTATCAAAATACCTAACTAACTTAAATTTAGAACTTGGACTGTTTTTACAGGGTCGACGGTAATAAAACAAAAATACTATATTTAAAATATGTATTTGCAAACCATTTTTGCCTTACCTACGTCTTAAGTTTCAGAAATATTTTTTACGGCAAAATATGCGTTCTTATATCATAATTAAAAACCAGATTTCAATATTACATGAGTCATAAATAGAGTTGGCCCTTTTTAATTATTGGTGACATTTTGCAAACCAACAAAATCCCGCTAATCGATTTTACAGGCGCTAAAATATTCGCAGTGGCTGTTGCCTGAAACCCGTTTCTCGATTCGCTGGAAATAATTATATTTGCCGCTAAATATGAAACAGGTTTTTACCAAATTGTTTGTGTGGATTCCAAAAAATCACGTTTGAAATAGCGTTTAGAGGGATTTTGTTGGATTGCAAAATGTCACCATTATTAAATGGCAGGTTTGGCTAGTACTGCCTTAGGTTGGAAAAAGGAGATAGCTGAATAAATAACAAGTAAACTTTTGTAGTTTTTTTTATGATCTTGAGGTATTGCCAACGACATTATACAGGGTGGAATTTTTAACTGGACTAAATTCAGTATTAAGAAGCCTCTTTACTTGCTGAAACATGCAGAACTACGGCTGCGTTTATTTTTAGTTTGGTATACTTTTTTCGTGTCTTCATAAAATTTACCCCTCTTGTTGGGGTAGAACCGCCCCCAACTTTTTTTCAATTATAAAGATATGTATTGTGAGCTCGTTGGAAAGGGCATAGAAAAGGGAATATTATCCACTATTTACTTTTGCATTTCGGTAAACTAGAAAACCAGAACAAAGAAACTGGCCATTTTAGCAACAATTTATACGACAATTTTTAGAGGAATTTAGGCAACGACTTATACACGAAATTCGCCAAATATCCCCGGATATGGTGGAGACTGAATTTTACTTTTACAGTCACGGACAGTTCGTGACAATCAAAATTCTGCGCAATAGAATCGGAAGCCGATTTCATCTTCCTCTCTCTTTAAGAAGGCAACAAAATTTTAAAAAGTTGAAAGAACTAAGTGTTTCTTAATTGAAAAGGCTTACTACACTTTGGATGGATTTTTCAATGATCCATCAGTAATATGTCAATCTCTGTGTGTTTTATAAAATTTTAACTAATCGTTTTTATTTTTTTTTCTTTCTAATTTTTTACTTTTTTTAAGCCCTTTCGTGATGGGCATAATGTTTGTTTTTTTTTCCCTCCAAATTTATTTATTTATTTATTTGTATACGGAAAAACTTCATTTTTACAATAATAATATAAGATAAGCACATACATAATATAGAATATAAATTACAGTTCACAAACTATATATAATATTGACAAGATGACGGAGAAATAATAAACAAAAATAACAGACATAACTTTAAATGACACAGGCCCTCACTGATATAACTAGCACAAGTTCTTTTATAAGATGCTACTGGCTTTGACAAATCCAAGACATCAGCGTATGTATTAAATCTTTTTTGCATTCTGGACATGAGGTTGTTTAAACCATAATTAGTTCTATGAAAAGACGGTCTAAATAGGTCACGACTACGTGTTTGGTGAGCGTGGCAGGGTGCATTGAAGTTTAAAAGCTTTAATAAATTGGGTGCGTCGATTAGGCCATTGACAATTTTGTAGATGAACATAAGTTCCTGACAGTGTCTACGTGCTTCTAAAGTTTGAAAACCCAATGACCTACATCTGTCAAGATATCCAAGGTTCGAGATATTAATACCTGATTTACAGGAATATGATTTTAGGAACTTTGCTTGTACACGTTCAATAGAGTAAATATGATTTTGGTAAAAGGGTGACCAAATGATTGATCCGTATTCTAAACATGGACGGACAAATGTGCAATACAACAATTTTAGAATGTTCGGCGAGAAATCTTTATTATTGCGGAGAATGAAACCAAGCTGTTTAAAGGCTTTACCGGTTATGGAGTTAAAATTTAATTCGCTATCAAATGTAATCCCTAAATCCTTAAATTCTGAATTCCGTGTTAGGTTTTCATTGTTCATGTCATAAACAAATCTCTGAAAATTTTTGTTTCTGGAAAATGTTATCACTGAGCATTTAGAGATTAAGATGAAGTGCATTTTTATGGGACCATCTAGTTAGTTCATCTAAATCATTCTGAAGTGCACTGGAGTCTTGAATATCCTTTATAACCCTGTATATTTTTGAGTCGTCTGCAAACCGCAAATTAAAGGATGTAAGGTCGATGTCATTAGTAAATAAGAGAAATAATAAAGTAGTTGTTAATTCGGACACATTGATATCTGTCTGTCAGGAAACTCCTTAACCAACTTAAAACAAGGCCATCTATACCCATAAGCTTTAACTTTTCACATACAAATTCATGATCCACACGATCGAAGGCTTTTGAATAGTCGGTATAAATACTATCAACTTGGTAACCCTGTTCTAATGAATTCGACAAGCAATGTAAATATTCCAGCAGATTGGTCAAAGTTGACCGTCCAGGGTAGAACCCGTGCTAACTACTCACTATAGCACTGTTACAAATCGAAGCTAATTGGTCAGAAACTAGTTTATCTAAGATTTTTGGAATTGCAGATTGCAAGCTAATCCCTCTATAGTTCTGTAAGTTGTTGCTATCACCAGATTTATATATTGGTTGAATGTAACTATATTTCCAGAAATAAGGAAAAATTCCACATTGAAGGGATAAGTTAAATATTTTAAATAGGGGGTAGGAGAGAGTATAAACACAGTTCTTTACTATAAAGGGAGGGACACCATCAGGGCCAAATGTCAAGCTTGAAGGAACACGGGACATTTCTGTGAAGACGTCAAACAACCTTATTGATACTGAGTTGACATGAAACGAATTAACAATATTGTAAGAAGGAGTAGTTAAGGTCTCTTTAGCGTAAATAGACTCAAAGAAAGAGGCAAGAAGACTAGCGATGTCTTGCCCATTCGATCCTGTCACTCCATTCAAGTACATGACATCCGGAAGACTGCTGGACTTCCTTATATTATTCATATATCTCCAGAATAATTGTGGCCGTTCTTGGAGTCCAGTTTCTATTTTTTGAATGTAGATGTTATAGCATTGTCGATGTAATTCATTGCATAAAGTGCGAAGGTTGGAAAACGAAGAGTAATAGTGGGGGTGATTTGTTTGTTTAAACTTTTTATGTGCTGTTTTTTTTTCTATAATTAGCTTTTGAAGTTCAGGGGAAAACCAATTAGGAACTTTTAAAAGTCTTAACAGGAACAAAGTAATTAAAAGCACTAAAAACACAATCATAAAATTGCTCACATGCCAAGTCCACATCAGTACTACTTAAAATAGAGTCCCAGTCCAGAGAGGCAAAAAAGCCATTAATGCCTATTAAGTTGGCATTACGAAAATCATAATATTGAACGTTGTACTTAAGGGCCCTATCAATATCTACAACAATTGTTTGTATTTTTTTCTAGGGCTTTTAGATGCATTTATGTAAGCATATTAGATATTAGCAAATAGTGACTTTGTCAATAAGGATACTGTTTCTTTGGACAATAAAGTATATTTTGGGTTTAAGTTTGAAACTGTTGGTAACTTGTCCGTGATTGTTTGTGGGAACAGACCTCGATACTGAATTTGATCTAGGAAAAAATTCCACCCTGTATAGGTACATAAAAACTCGAATTACGGCATTTCCTATTGGTCACGACAATTTTTATATTTAAGAAAATAAACTTTTTTAAAAGTGATGCTATTTTGCATATCTCAAAACCGAGTTGAGCTATCGACGATATTTTTTTGTTTTAACTCAAAGTATAGGTACTTTATTGTCCAAAGAAATAGTATCCTTATTGACAAAGTCATTATTTGCTAATATGCTTACAATAATTCATCTAATTGAACGGCAGTAGAGTTTTGGACTTGCATTGTCTTTATTTGTTTAGAATTACTACGTTTCAACTGATAAGCATCTTCAGTCGTCTTCAGGTGAATACTGCTAAACAAATAAAGACAATGCAAGTCCAAAACTCTACTGCCGTTCAAGAAACGGCATTGTCTCCAACCTTTAAACAATTCATCTAATTGTCCTAAAAAAGCAACAATAAACAAACAAAACACCTACTTCTAATGTGCAATAGGACATTTTAATTGCAAACTATAAATTATCCCCCTACAATGAAAGTCCACATTGCTTTAGTAGTTATGTCCCTTAGGTGCTATCTTCTTGAAAACTCATTTTATAGTATTAATGAAAATTTGTGGTTCGTTTTTGTAATTCTGCATTGGAGTGTCCTGTCCACCAACAATATTTTAAATATTTTTATCTTTTGTAAGTTTATTGAAGAATATTGTTTAGTGTTTTTAATTTAAATAATCAATTTTTATATATAGATTTATATTTAAGAGGTTGTTAATACTTGTAAAATTATTGTTAACGATAAAAGGTAAATAAATAAATATAAAAGGGAGAAATAAAAACATAATGTCCATCACGAAAGGGTTTAAAATGAGTACAAACGATTAATTCAAAAAAAATCAATGATTTTTTAAATAAAAATCAAATATTGCAACAACAAACTTTTGAGAATACGTTTTACCAACTTTCAATACTAGTTAGCGCTTTGAGAGATTTTAAAAATGTATACATTTGTTCAATACATCCATAACCAACCCGCCTATTAAACAGTATTGTATGATCGACTTTGTAGAAAGCGTTTTCACGATCTATATATACAACATCGTGTCTTTTTTTTTAGGAAAGAAGCTCAAAAATGCTATTGTGGGGCGGCGACTTGCCGCGGTTGGCTTGGCGAAAGACCTGATGAATCTGAGGATGAAGATGAAGAAGATGAGGAGGAACAATCGAAAGTGGAACTGTCAGAATTACCTAAAGTTGAAATTAAAATTCCTTCTGCTGATATTCCAGCATCACAACAAATAGGACACAAGGATTTAACTCTAGAAAAACAACTTGAAATGATGGGGGGTTATGATGCCAGAGCCGAAGCGACAGCTGATATAACATTACCACAAGAGGTTCCTGCAACACCTCAAGCTGAAGAGACTCCCAAGAAAATGTCTAAAAGAAAAGCTAGAAAAGAACTGTTGTTTGAAGATTTTGATGTAAGCTTCCCAAATATTTTTTTAGGAATCTCACTTGTTTAAAATGAATACTATTTTGTTATTAGGTTTTCCATTTCGACCCTTTATTAAGATATCTTCTTATATATTAATAAAAGAAATAAGAAACACAGTATGTTTTAAAGTAATTGAGTTAAACATATTTTCTGTTTTTAGCAACTTAATGAAGATATTGAAATGGTGGTAACAACTGGGTTAAAGAATCAAGCTCACACATTAAAACTTAGCAGATTAATGGTCAGAGCGAAAGATTTAGAACAACGCAAGAAACTTCTACGTGTTTTAAGAAGGGGTGAATTGCCTTGTAGAAGACTATTTTTGGACTATCATGGATTAAGGTTAATGCATGGTTACATGATTGATGCTCAGCAGTTGACAAATGGTGATAAAAAATTGAACAACTCTCAATTAGAGTTTTTGCAAACAAAATTAGAATTGCTTCAGACCTTAGCTGTATTACCTATACAGAACAAAACCATGCTTATTGAGAGCAAAGTGTTGCCAGCAGTTGAAAAATGGGCTAAGAATGAAGATCTTGTAGAAGATGGTAATGATCAAAAGGATGTTAAAAGATCTCCTCAGGAACTAAACAAACAGGATGTTAGTCAAGATCCAGCTGTTGATGAAAAAATTGATGAAATAAAATTCTTGGCCAGTAAACTTTTGGAAGAATGGTAAGTTTTTGCTAATTACATTTTTTGGGGCTCAGTGTGTGGTTAAAAAAACGACACTTGGAGAAAAACTCCCTTACTGTTAAAGTACATTTTAACATTTTTGTAAAAGTTGTTTAGGTCCAAAAAACCACTAGAACCACAGATACTTTTTAAACTCTTGTTCGTATTAACATCGCATTTTAATACAGTGTGTTGTATATTATAATATTTTACCATTAATAAATCCTAACTAGAAACAAATAAAGTTAAATATTATTTCTAACTTTGCATTGGAAAAATTCTAACATAAAACAATTATATATCCTTGTGAAAGTTTTTTTGAACTCAATTTTTATTGAATGTATTTTTTCCTAAATGCTTCATGTATAAATTATTAATTACCATATCATAAGGAATTTAGTTAATTTGTCAATAAGTCTATAGTTTTTGCTGCTTTTATTTGGCATTTCGTCCTTTAAACCTGTTGAATATAATTTGTGGATGTTCCTCAGCGAAGCTTACAATTATTATTTCATGGTGTTCCACGTCTCATTTTATAGATTGTTATCTTCTTAGTCTTTAATTTTCTTGCACAACATGAATTTTTGTGATATTGGGCACTGACAAAAGTAAACAAAACCACAAATGAATGAAAATCCATAAATTTTGACCGAAAATTGTCGCATAAACCGAATATTCCCGACAGAGTTTTCGATCGCTAAACGTAATCGTTTATCACCACAATATCGCTAGCGACAACGCTTCTATTCTATCGCTTTTTGACATAAACGGAATGTCACCCCAGACCTTGTCCAATTTTTATTCCTTATATTTTATCTTAACAAAACATTTTTATTATGTTTTAAATGACTCAACAATGACATAAATAAAACACTTGGATTACCTACAGTTTTTATTTCCATGATTACTACAGATATATAGGGTGATTCCTAAGTTGATACATACTTCGTTTTTAGCTGTGTATAGAAGGCATTAAAATAAACAACATTTTCAAATACTTTTTTTCAAAAAACTCAAAAATAAGATACTTACATTCATTTATTACACTATGGATTAAATACGGTTCTAGGTTAAAAAGAATACAAAAATGTATAAATCTTCACTTATTTTTTTATTGTACTATGACAATTGTTTCGACACACAGTGTCTTCGTCAGATAGTAGAAATCTAATGCAAATAATATTCTCTTAAAATATAATGGTAACCTACTCCAAAATAATGTACCTATTTTACAACTTAATAATAAAGACATTATAGTAATAAAGTACCGAACCCTAATTATGAAAACACACCTTTTCTTAACTAATCTGAAAAATATTTTTAAAAACTATTGTTATAATAATGTCAGGGAATACCGAATTAAATATATAACCATTCGGTATTCCCTGACATTATTATAACAATAGTTTTTAAAAATATTTTTCAGATTAGTTAAGAAAAGGTGTGTTTTCATAATTAGGGTTCGGTACTTTATTACTATAATGTTTTTATTATTTAGTTGTAAAATAGGTACATTATTTTGGAGTAGGTTACCATTATATTTTAAGAGAATATTATTTGCATTAGATTTCTACTATCTGACGAAGACACTGTGTGTCGAAACAATTGTCATAGTACAATAAAAAAATAAGTGAAGATTTATACATTTTTGTATTCTTTTCAACCTAGTTTCTATAATGGATCTTCATCAAGTAACGGCTACATCTATTGAATAAATACGGTTCTGCCTAATTTGCCAATTGAATAACATTAAGAAACCTAGTGTCTGTTTGAAGGTTGGAGACCATGATGTTTCTTGACTGATAGAAGAGTTTTGGACTTGCATTGTCTTTATTTGTTTTAAATCACAACGTTTCAACTGGTAAGTATCTCCAGTCGTCTTCAGGTAACAATAAAGACAAGTCCAAAACTCTTCTATCAGTCAATTAAGAAAACTTCTGGGTGTAGGATGAGCCCGCAAGGAAAAGCGTTCTGCGTACAATCTCGAAGCAGCAGCCGCACTTTGACGACACTCACCGTAAATTAACACCATATCTACTAGTTCATTATTTTTAAATTTTACCATTCTCACGTGGCTACTTTTTGATGACCAGGCCCGCACTTAGATTTTTTACTTCTGTATCTCGCCTATTTTAAAGTTTTTTGAAAAAAGGTATTTGAAAATGTTTATTTTAATGCCTTCTATACACAGCTAAAAAAGTTGTATCAACTTAGGAATCACCTTGTATATTAAATTTTAAACCCTTTTAGTTACTTAGAAGCTAATTTGTATTTTATATTTTTTATAAGGGTAAATTTAAAAGAAAGTTTCCGGATTCCCAAAAAGCAAAGAATTGAACAAATGAAGGAGCACGAAAAAGAAGCTAATAGAAAGTTTGTTGAAACCAGTAATTATGCCCAGGAAAGAGAATCTTCAAGGAAAAACGACCAACGATACCGGACTTGGTCCCGTTACAAGTCAGAAAGAGAAACAAATAAAAAAGGTTATCGGTAAGTGATTATATTGTGTAGTCTGTTTTAACCCATAATTAATATATATAAACTATCCAGGCCGGCGTACAGCGTTGCCGTATTACAGTATTAAAAATACACAGAAAATGTTGCCCAAATTTATGTATTTTGAATATGTTAAGCAAATTTTCATAATATCCGGATCGGATATCGCGGATAAAAACTAATGATTCAGTACTTATTTCTTATTTCTCTTTTTAAGAGCAAACAGTAGTCTATAAGTCATCACGAATAAATACTGCATTTCCGCAACATCTCACATCTGGTCTGGCGATGGCAATAACATTTCTTTTTTATATACAAAATATATAAGCGAATTTCACGAGAATTAAGTGGCGCGGCGTCAGTGGATACTTTGAAGATAATATCGGGGCATCGTTTGTAATTTTAATGGAAAATAAGAAATTAACATAAGTAGCCATAATATGTCTATTTTATGTTCTGCATGGCGAATGATATAATTTGAACTTATATAATTAAAACTTTTAAAAAATCAATTGAAAAAAAAAGGTATCATCTGCCAGACTAGAAGTTCTTGTGAACCCCCAAATAGCCGTAATATTTCTATTTTTATGTTTTGCTTGATGGACTATATAATTTGAACATATACCCATACTTAATTGAAATTTTAAAATAAATTTTCAATTTTTTTTTTAAATAAGGTATCCGCCAAACTAGAAGTTCTTGTGAACCCCTTAGTAAAATTTTTGTATTAAATTTTCAATTAGACAAGCCAGGAAACGATAAAACTAGATAATAGAATAGTTTTGGACTTGATTGTCTTTAATTTGTTTAACATCACAACTTTTCAACTGGTAAGTATCTCCAGTCGTCTTCAGGTGAATACTATATACAGTATTCACCTGAAGACGAGATACTTACCAGTTGAAAAGTTGTGATGTAAAACAAATTAAAGACAATGCAAGTCCAAAACTATTCTATCATTCAAGAAACATCATTGTCTCCAACCTTCAAACAGACAAAACTAGATAAATATGTTTTGTAATTTACTACAGCTGTTATGGACAGCTATTATACTTAAGCTGACTAAAATGACTGCTTGTATTATGTAATAATGTAATTTCTTTGGCAAGTAACCCGCATTAATATGAAATAAACCTAAACATTAACAATTTCAGAGAAGATAAAGATAGGCCGTCTGCAGAATACCTGAAAATGAGCAAGCATGAAAGAAGAAAACTGTTTGCTTTACAAATGGAACTCAAAGAGGAAGAAAGACGATTAAAACAAAGGGAAATGTGGAGGCAACACGAGATGAACTGCATGATGATCGGGGCGGATCCGAGGTTTACCGCTCCCTTCGATCCCAACAAAGGCTTTCAGTATATTTGGAATCCATCAATAGGGCAATGGCAAGCTTTGCCTGTTCCTTCTTCACAAAACCAAGGTGCGGATAGTGAAATATTAAAATTTAAACAGCTTAATATCTATGTGTCTCCAAAGACGTGGATAATGGGAGTGGAGATAATTACACTCTCCTCCTCACAACAACCCAGAAGATTTGTAAATAACGCCTCACCAGACACCTCATTTGTTTACTTTGCACCAATTTCGGTAAAAATATGTCGCCTGCGCCCCTGTTTTGTTATTGACTCCAATCTATGAATGTTATATATTCGATATTTTATACAAAATTTTGCTTACAGCGCTGTTTTTTCTCCGAAAATCTTCGTTATTTCACCACGTTAAAATATTCGTATTATACAGGGTGTTATGGAATTGACGCATTTTGTTTAAACCCGTAAATCCTGATATGACAACATTGGAGGGAAAACAATTTTTTAATGTCGTATCACTATAATAAACGAGAAAATTTACCATTTGTGTTTTTGGTATTATGGCTTGACAACGTCGCCACTGAAGGAGTTCTAAAGAAAGAGTGACAAGACAAGAGTAACATGTGTTTGCTTCTATTTGGAATGGCAATTAATAGAAGTCAGTAACGCGTGATTACCTGTTATAAGTTAAGAAATAAAAATTAAACCTACCTCAAAAATGCCAAGGCTAGCGGAACCATAATAAAAACAATAACTACTTTATACCGCAATTCACATCACAACAAACTTTTATCGCAATTCACAGCACAAGAAACTTTTACATCTTTTAAACACAAGACAACTGTGCCAAAACACTTTTTACACGCGTTATTAAACAACTCGACATTGAAAATTATTTGTGTAACCACGAGGTCCACTAAACAAACAAACCAAAAGACGCCATTATTTATTAGACTGGAATCGAAACGGCGAGTGGCGAAACGCCAGGTCTCGCGTACGTCGTAACTTTTTAGACGGTCGTTAAACAAAAATTAAGTATGAAATGTTTTTCTAGGCAGTGGAGGCTCGCGGTCTTAAAAAATGATGAAGATCTAGGTATAGTGCGGGTACTTAAACAAACATTGACTTAAAACCCGTGTAACAAAACTTCTCTCTTATCCTTATCTGTACAACGACTGAATGAAGTTTCCAACAAATTACAAACTATGTCATTAATTGGGTTCATTTTTAACACGCACAACTAAGTAGGTACGTACACTACTGAATTAACTGAAAAATAAAAACAAAACTTTTTAATCACACAGTAAATCACGTAAAAATGATATCTATAACCGTAAGTTTCGCGAAGCCTTAAAATAAATACTTTAAGGTTCGGCGAACCAATGCTAAAACGACGGTGCATACGACTATTTTTAAATTTCCCTCCATCATAATGCAAATTGTTACATGCTGTTTGCGTGACTAACGTCACTTAACCATAGCAACGGTGAATATCAAAGCCATGTTGGCCGTTTGGTCTTTACTTAGCTAACGGACACGGTCGGCTAGAGCGCGTCAAAATGCACGAGTGTTTATAATTATTCTCCATCGGAGTTAACCGTGGCCCTATTATGCATAGCTACATTCGGATTAAATTAATATTATGTAATTCGAACATAATTATTTTTTGGGTTCTAAAATGGTAGCTGTATTGGTACATTAATATTTAATATTGCCGAAAAACTTTCCTTCTGGTTTTATTTATTTTTTGATAAAGAGCCACTTCACCTGACGAGCCGCCACTGTCTCTAGGATATCTAAGGAGTCACTCATTTAAATATAATGTGTCAATTCCATAACACCCTGTACTATAGTTTTTGTAATAGCTTTTAAAAAACTACCTTTCTCTCGAAAATAGGTTATCTAGGTAGGTCTGTTCAGTATATTTTTCATACATTTTTTAAATTAAAAATTGTTATGGGGAACCGTTGACAACAGTAATATTTCGTGTTTTGAAACTTCATCCCTTCCTACTGATGTTCATCTATTCCTTAGATTCCGGAGGTAGTTTCTTATACTAAGCTTTCTTGATGTCGAACTAAACAATTGTTAATTGTAACTAATGATGCTTGAGCTGATATCAAAAAAATTTTAATAGAAAACTAGTAAGTTTAGCTTTAGTATTCGGAATATTTTGTTAAATCCTTAAAATATTATTTCATACTTTTTCCGATACATTATTACTTTTTAAATTCGTGTTTAAATCTATTTGTATTTTTAGGTGTATCTGGATACAATGTTCCACCGAACCATAAGCCAAATCTTTTAAGCCATTATACACCACCTGTATTAAATGTGGCTGGAATGTCCGGTCCTGCAGCGCAATATCCAGGTTTGTTGTTTTAGCACTGATATTTTAGCTTGATGGTTAAATTGAGGCAAAGTTGTTTAAATTTGACGTTCTTTGGATACCAACCTCAGGTCAATTTAAAATACGGACCTGGAATTTTAAAAACATGTTTAGGGACTTCTACGCTTTCGAAATTTAATACAATTTAAAGGTTTTAAAATTTTAACGCTTTGCATCAAATATCACATTATTAGTATTTCAAATTATCCTTGCTATTACGGCCCTGGAAATTATTTTTAGTATAACTTAAATATTAAAATTACATTACATTACAGAAAGTTATAGTGTTTGGGGCGTTTATTATTTTAATAAGATTTACCGTAACAATACTCTGGGAAGTAAGTTTCTAAGGGATGAGAAGTAATTCTATTTTTTATTAGTATTTAATTTATTTTATTAATATAACATCTTAGTTCCTATGGTTTTTGCCTTAAACCCAGACCGAAATACTGTAAAACAGAAAAAAATAAATGCTCCCGAGTGAAGAAAGGTAACTGGAGTGTTAGTCTAGTTATGTTACTGTAATGCGCTTATGTTTGTTTCAAAAACAATTTCAATTTTGTTTACTGTTTATACGGTCTGATAATGCCAGTTTCTGGCGAAACATATAACAAAAATTAACGGAAAGAAAAATATTTGAGGCCGAGACTTTTGGTCTTTTTTCTTACAAAATATCAAATATTAGGCCTCTTTGAGTAAAAATGGACGTATTTTTCAAATCAGAAATATTTTTTTTGATTTGGCTTTAAATGTTCAGGACCGTAATGACATAAGATAACTTAAAAGAATATGTTATTAGATGACAAAACGTTAAAATTTCAAAAAACTTTAAATTGTATTAAATGTCTAAGGCTTAGAAGTCCCTAAAACTGTAATTAAAATTCCAGGTCCGTATTTAAAAAAAATTGACTTGAAGTTGGTATTTAAGGAACGTAACCTCGAATTTGAAAACTAATAACGCCATATTGTAGAACATAGAAGACGGCTATGAAAAAGTATATTTGGTTTTTTTCCCAAATCAAAAATGAAGGCGCAAAAAATTAAAAACCAAAAATAGAAATTTCGGTTTTTTTCGGATATAAACCCCAAAATATGCAACTTTGCCTCAATTTAACCATCTTCGTATTTCTTACCGTTTACGAGATCTCCTTGTACTCACACGAATTTGTAGCACCCTGTATATACTATAAGTGTGTTCCATCTTTTCTATTTTCAATATTACCAATAATAAATATCATTAATTTTTCCTTTATTGTCGAGCCTCAAACAACGAGCACTGAAACAACAAGAAAAAAATACATGTTTAATGTTAACCTGTCTAAGAAAACGACATAAACAAACCAATAGAATAGAAATCGATTTCTCATTTTACGCCATTATTTGTAAAAGTAGAAGAAACTATAATTTGTGCTTACGTGCAAACCATGATACACCTACAACGGTATGCCAACTAAAGTCAAATTTTTTTAAGAAAACGCCAAGTCATTTGTCATTTATGGTACCCTGTTGACTTCTGGTCTATTTTACGTTTAGAGGTTGGCTAAAAATACAGGACCGGACTATTTTTATGTTCCATTAACAAACTAAAAAAATATTTAAATATTAAGTTCCTTATCTCCCATTTTAATTTATCAAAGAAGACTTTACAAATTTTTCTATTTAAATCATCGTTCTTAACTAACTAAACAAGAAACTTTTAGAGATGTTATCCAAATTGGAACAAAAGTAATGTACTAGTAACATAAATATTATCGACAAAGCTTTTATAAAATTTAACTTATCGACACACTACTCTCCTTTGCTCGTGAATATTAAAGAATGTAATAAATGCCCGTAATACTGCACCAGCAAGGTAGAATAGTAAAACATGGTATATATGGTTAAAATATTTGTATACAAAACAATCACTATGCTTCATTTTAGTTATGACTCTAACTTACAATCAGAAAACTCTATATACACTATATAAAAAACAGCCACAAAAAACTAAAAAACACCAAAAAACAACGAAAACAATGGGACGCGAACTGACATGTGAACTTGTTACGGTCCACACTAAATCTAGTAACTTTTCGGCGGAACTAGAATCAGCTGTGAATGTCATCTGTGGCTTTCAACTGTCGAAACGCCGTTTTCTATCGCGATATGATCTCTAGCAAGCTTAAATCGGAACACGGCTGCGCACGCCGTCACATACGAGTAACAGTTCTAACCTCACAATACCGGCAAATTTTCTTTCTGTGGCGGTTGTCTTTTATTTTCGGTTTGGATAATTATATATCGTACCACATCATTATAATTGTTAACTAAGGGATTTTTATCGACTCTGTTACGTATTTGGCACCTATAAAATCAGGTGCAATTTCAAGTAAAATTGTCTGAAAGCATGCGCTTTGATGATTTTTTTAATCAATTGTTACAATTTTTCTTATTTATTGTTAAAATGCTCTCGAACGAAACGTCACAATGTGGGAGAGAGATAGAGAATTTATGCGCGTTAGCATACCGGTGTCGGGCCTCTTTTATGCAGGCGTTTTTGTCGCCTGTCGCGCTGCGATAAAAATCGCAGCATGAATTTTTGTTGAACCTTTTTTAAAATCCTTTGCATAAAACACCGATTGTCAATATACTGTCAAAACGGCGGCAGAATTTGAGAACGCCGCGACACTGAGAACAAGCGACCGATAAAAACGCACATATAAAACAATGTATTTAGAAAACGTAGCGTTTTTTATCGTGGCGGGACAAGCGACAAAAAACGCCTGCATAAAAGAGGCCATAGTGTATCGTGGTACCAACGGTAATACAAGATCATAAAGTACACGGTTTCATGACATTGACAACGTATTTTATCTTCAAATTAGGAAAAGGTGCATTCAGTCTAGTTGTTTCAAGTGCTCGAAGGTTTCAAGGCGGATTTTCCTCGTAATAACGTCATAAGACTGATCTTACATTACGAGTAGTTGACTTAAAATACATCAAAATAAAATATTTACGACGTTTTTACTTTTATGTTTAGCTCCACAAAAGAACAACTTTACTGCTGGAGCTACATGTGATTTGACAAGAGGTAGTGAATGTGATGTTTTCTATTATATCCATAGTTTTAACAGTGCACTATTAAATAGAATACCGTTTCCCAAATATCACATCACTTATACTATAGAGTTTTTTTTCTGGTTCAATTAAGTAATTCGTTGTAGCATAGATGGCACAAGGGCGTTGAAGTTAAGGGAGGGTTATTGAAGAAAACAAATTATCAAAAAATAGTGTTTTGTTTCATTGTCAGGAAGATATTTTGCTAGTGCCTCTGAAATTTTGGCAAAAGATTGACAACGTTTTATTTTTATATGAATATTTAAACGCTATACAGGGTGATTCCTAAGTTGATACTTCTTTTTTAGCCGTGTATAGAAGGCATTATAATAAACAACATTTTTGAATATTTTTTTTTTTTTAAAATAAGGTACTTCCATTCATTTATTACACTATGGTTTAAATACGGTTCTGCCTAACTTGCCCGTTATATTAAGAAAACTTCTGGGTGTAGGATGAGCCCGCAAGGGAAAACGTTCTGCGTTTTCACGTGTTACCAATTTAAAATTAACTTGCTTCAGAAAAACACACCGCAGCGTATTGCCAAATAACTCACCACCGACCCGTAAATTGCATGACTAATAAGAGATAAGACAAACAACATAAAGTATAGCAGGTTACTTTTTGATGACCAGGCCCGCACTTAGATTTTATAAATTCTGATCAAAACCTCCTTTATGAGTCAGTTTGTTAGGTTGACATCTATAAGGTGTCCCAGATTCGAGGGTGCCCATTGGGATCTTTGAAACTATAAGAGATACGAACAAGTTTAGACTGTGGCAATGTTACACACTTTGGTACTCAATGAAATATCTTTTAACGAAATTTCTAATAGTTCTGGAGATATCCAATTTTCAAAATTTGTTTTTAATTTTCCTAGTTTCATTCTAAAAACGGAGATATATCACTTTTGTTATGTTAATAAACGTTTCAACGAAAAATTTTATCATCAAACACCCTATCTGCCTCAATATAAATAAATCAGACAGAATTTAAATTATGGCTATGAGACTAAACATTACAAGTTAAACCAGCAGATTTGTGTTAAAGTGTTTGTTAGTTGTTATAGCCATTTTTTGCTTTTGTAATTTTAGAGTAAAAATATGTTTTGAAATATGAGAAGCATTTTTGACCTTAAAATAGAAAAATATCAATAGCGAAATTAAGAAAACGTTAATTACAGATTTAGGATCGTACCATCTTTAAAATATGTTCTTTATTCGGATCAATTCAAATCCGGATTAATTTCAAGGCTTGGTAAAGCTTCCGAAACCCAACAAGTTTTTATCCAGTTTAACAAATAGTTTCATGCGATTGCTCTCATTCAGGATATTGTATTAGATACCTACCATTCACAAGAATTTCTATTAAAACTGTTATAAGTGTGTAACATATCACGCTTTTCCATATTTGAAAATAAAATATTTTTGCTCTAAAATTACAAAAGCAAAAAATAACTACAACTTCAGTAACTAACAAAAGCGTCAACATAAATTTGCCATAAGGATTTAGCCTATCACGTTTTGTCTCCCAGTCACCTTTAATTTTTTCAAATTGAGTATGAAGGTGATTTTTTCGTCGAAATGTTCAGTAACATGACAAGTGTGATACGTATCTTTTCTTATAAATGTCGAGCTCTGTCAAAATCCAAAGTAAATCATCCAAGTCCGTATTAAAACAAAAAGTAGTTGATAATGAGCCCAAAATATCGAAACGTAATATTCAAAAACCGATAATCCCGATTTTGCAGAGAACAAAAAGTGACAATGAAAAAAATTAGCTTTTTCCTGGCTTCTCCATAAGTACTAGGGATTACTTTAATTTTTAAACGACATTTTCTTGAGCACCAAATTGTCCAACTTTGCCATAATTTAAACTTGTTCGTATTTCTTATAGTTTCCGGGATCCCAATGTCACCCTCGAATCTAGGACACCTTGTACATGTTAACGGAGGCTTTACCAAGCCTAGAAATTAATCCGGACATTGAATTGATCCGAATAAAGAAGTATTTTAAAGATGGTACGATCTTGAATCTGTAATTAACGTTTTCTTAATTTCGCTATTGATATTTTTCTATTTTAAGGTCAAAAATCCTTATACTTCAAAACATATTTTTACTCTAAAATTACAAAAGCAAAAAATAACTATAACCACTAACAAACACTTCAACACAAATCTGCCAAAACGGTTTAGTATGTATTGTTTAGTCTCATAACCATAATTTACTTTAAATTTTATCTGATTTATCTATATTGAGGCAGATATGGTATGTTTGATGATAAAATTTTATATTGAAACGTTCAATAACATAACAAGTGTGATACATAACAATAATGAATAATGAAGCTAGGAAAAAATTAAAACAAATTTTGAAAATAGATATCTCCAGAAGTATTAGAAATGTCCTTAATTGTTAAAAGATATTTTATTGAGCACCAAAGTTTGTAACTTTGCCACAATCTAAACTTGTTCGTATCTCTTATAGTTTCCAAGATCCCAATGGTCATTCTCGAATCTGGGACACCTTATACATGTCAACCTAACAAACTGACTCATAAAGGAGGTTTTGATCAGAATTTGTAAAATATTAGATAACTCAAGTGTCAACAATGATTTAATAAATTCATTCCAGGAAAGTTATTATCGCTCTGCAATGTCATGTAGGCCCTTTTTAATTTTTAGCATAGTTAAATATTTACAACTATTTTCATATCCATTTAATTAACATATTTAATTTAGTAGGAATGCAACCAAACATTCCAAATATCGCTCCGATGGTTCCCGGCTTGTCAACATCAGCAATTACAAGTACAGTGGCTGGTATTACAACACCAATACCTGGCATAACGAGCTTAGTACCTGGAATGACTAGTGCACTACATGGAATATCAGGATCGGTGCCAGGAATCACCCAACCCCCTGTAAGTATTTTTATTTTCGTTTTGAACTTACTTTATGAAATCAAAAATTTAAGATATAGTATTTCTAAGAACTCGAATTGTTATTGTCTATTTAGCTAATGCAGGTAAAATCTCTCTAGGAATACCCAAGTTCGGAATTTTCAATGTTCTAGTTCATAATGTCAGTATAATTGATTTAAAAAAGGGTCAGTTTGTCATTTTGAGATTTATAGAACTTTTCCTCTTTTTTTCTCTCTTGCATAACTTTGTTTTAGCTCAACCGATTACGATGTTTGTGAGATTACCGAGTTTAAAGTTCAAAAAAAGCCAATTTTGAGCAATAAATTTAAAAAAAAAACGTAATGAAGAGCGGGAGGTAGGCGGGGCAAGGGGGATAAAACCAATTTTATAAAAATGTTCATTGATTTCTGCTTTTAGTTTTATTGAGTTTAAAGAAACCAAATTCCAATTTTGATAAGTAAAATACGTCAAAATATTTGTAATTGGGCCAACTCCTCTTTTATTTGTATATTTTATTTAAAATTGATTGAGAGGAACAAGGTTTTATAATTTACGATATAAATTCCAAACTGTTCGAGTTTAGAACATAACGTAGGATATCCGAGATGTTATAAAATATACGTTTTATAAGACGTTTACACCATTGAGAGCGCATGCTTTAAAATAATATCTGAATAAATATAACGTACATATACATAGGATGGACAATTCCGGTCTTTTTGGGTATTTGGGTCACTGGAACAATGCAAAGATTCGACTCACTGAACAAGATCACGGGTTTGTTCGCTCCAAATATCATAACGCAAGCCTGTCCTTCAGTTCTGCTCTTTCTCGGTCGTATTCGTCTAATCCGCGTCGAATTCACTGGATCCGTGCAATATGGTGATATTCACGCATTATTGAAACGGTCTTTCGGCGGCAAGAACATTATAAAATAATTCTAATTAAACTACCTTCTTGGATGTCGACATAGCGTCCAAAGACCAAATCATGTTTGTGGCTAAATAGGAAAATTCCTATTTCAAGGTCTGGTGATTAAAACAAATAATATAGGAAATCGCTTCTAGCATCAACGTAACTACGTAACACCGCCCTTCAAATTTATATTTTAACTGAACCGAGAGCCACCCGATATTGCTACGTTCATCACCTTACGCGAAACTAAACATAGATCGATAGTCGACTCAATTGGATTCTCTTTAGGATCCGTGAACCGCCTCGTATATTTGAGACGTCTAATCAGTCCGAATTTTTCTTAAGATCCGACTTATTGAATCGGCTTACATCCGATCAGCCCACCTTCATATATACATATATAATTTTTGGCAATAAATGGGTTTAAAACATGCCTTGACACAAAATGGAACACATTTTGAAATATAATTACATAATATAGCTTCCTGCCCTACCATTGTACCCGGAAGTTAAGCAACTAGAAGAAGATCCATCACAGGTTAAATTTGCCGGTCCAATACCACCTCCAGTGAAACTTCCACCAAAATGGAAGTGCGCCAAAGATAAATACGGCAGACCATACTATTATCACATCAAAGTAAGAAAAAGTCAGTGGCAGCCACCATCACTGCCTGAGGAACCGGAAGAATGTAAGCAAGAATTGTTTGATATTATTTATTAGTTTAGTAAATATCTATTATACGTACACCACTACAGGGTGGGGATTTTAAATGGAACGCTGCTTATAGCGGCTCTGGGAATAAAATTTCTCTAAAACCCAAAAATACGTTCTCTTCACAGGCATAATTTGTATTTTTCTTTTGCGAAGTATCATTGACGAGAGATTAAATAAAGATTGTTTTTGGGGAGTCAATTTTAAAATAAAAATGTTAAGTGAAATGTACAGTGGGGTAGTTAGGTGGAGCGCCTAAGCCCCCCCCCCCCCCCCCCCATATGTCACCACCTGCAGACCGGTTTCGAACTCTTATTTTAATTTTTTTATAGTTACTTCAAATTCCTCCAAAAGCAAAATAAAGCCATCCTTGCATAGAACAGGTTGGAGGGAGGGTAAGGCGACACCTTTCGTTTTGGTTACCCAAAAAAACTCAGAAGAGTGCATGTATTGCGACGTTGTGTACGAAATTAAGAATATAGTTTCAAACTTTACTTTTAAATTGCAATTTTGTTTTGAGTATAGACTCTTAGAATTTTTTTTTAAGTTAAAAATGTTTATATTGTCGCGTATCAAGATAGTAGGCGACTAAAACGTGTAGTTTAGATGATTTGAAATTACGTTTTAATTTATTTAATTTGTTATGCGCTATTTTTTACTGAAACACCAACGATTTTTAATAGTTTTATTAAAGCGAAGCAAAGCAAAACAATTTACGATTACATTATGGTGAATAACGTAAGAAATAAAAATAAAGTTGTCAAATCAGTAAATTTAGAGAGTTTTCTCTAAAGAAGAGTTGTCCCCTTAAAACTCACCTACGATGCTATTTCAAGTAAGTTCAAGAAAAACAATTTCCGCTTTACAGTCAACCCAGACTAAAAGAGAAATAAACAATTTAACAATTAAACAAACATTACAAAGATTGCTTACTCACTGGTTGGAAAGTGCTCTGGTTCTAGGATTGTGTTTTTTACATCATTTAGAGAGACTTGGGTGACCAAACGGGCAGAGGTTACCCTTACACTTGAATACTTTAAACAACTCCACTAAGTAAGTGTTTCTTTGAGTTTTTATAATGTTTTGTAACCCCTACCAAAATAGAAAAGGGGGAATTATTGCAATCCTTGATAAAAGAGAAGATTCTTGAATGTACTATTCAAAATGGAACCCATTCTTCAACCAATTCCAAACCGTTATTTTTTTAAACATTTGTCTACTGACTCCTTCTACGAAACTTGAAATGTCCTTGTTCTATGCACTATCTTTCCACTATACCTATTTATCACCCATTAAGAGTCATAACTTCACAGCGAAGTAATAGATGAGTAATGCATCCTTAAGAATACCAATCCACATCTAACAATATTATTTTTGATTTATTTCTTAAAATTTTTATTAAGTGAAAATACATCTAGTTGAACTGTACTCTACTATAAATGTAATTGGAATAAATGATATCTTAAGGACACAAATAGAGAAATAGGAGAAAACCTAAAGCTAATTATATCAATCTAGAACATCTACTGAATTTCTGTTGCAGGAGCATTCCTTCATCTTTGAGGCATGCGGTCACGTGACAAAAATACGGACTTCCTATAGGTTGAAAAGTACTTGCTGAGTTTTGCGAATGAAAAGAGCTACACTTGGCGATGTTTTGAAAATAACCCAAAGTCATATTATAAATGAGAACATCCTGCATATTTTCAAGAATTAATCTTGTCTGAATGAGTGTGCCAGACTTAAGGTCTTGAATAAGTAGCAGACAAAAATTTTACAAATAATTGAAATTTACATAGACGGCATTGGGCGTCTCTCATTTAAAAATACAATCTTAGATCAACCAATTATTGTTTTTAAAACTTCGCGGTATCAACTGAACTGAACTAGATAATCCTATCTTAACAAATGTTTTAAGGAACCAGTAGTTTATTCGCAGATGGTATTCATATTCCATTTTAAATTGTATCTTTTCAGATTCCGACACTTCTAGTTCAGAAACTAGTAGCTTAAGTTCATCAGAATCAAGCTCGGACTGTGACACAGACGATGAAATTGATGATGCAAAATTACTTATGGAAGTACGAAAACAAATGGAAACCACATCCAAATTTGGGCTGAAGTCGGTTATTCCCAGCCATGTTAAAAAGGAGGAAAAAGATTCTGTTACGCCAAGCCCAGAAGTAAAGGTTAGTATGTAAACGAGGGATTCGACATCATGTTCAAATCAAATGAAATCAAACATCATTTATTTCATGTTTAACACATGCAAGAGGTTATTACAAATAGTACCACCCTCTAATTTATCCCACTAGTCCTTTTAAATTAATTAAATTAATAAAATACATTACAATACCGTACGAGTATAGTATATATTTGTGTACTGAACTATATAGTCCGTCCAATTACAGTCTGGGTACACGTCACAGCGTCTGACTTGTCTCTGATTAAATAATATATTTTTTAAATTTTGTCAGGACTGAAATGAACTTCAAAATATGTATTTCTTTTTTGTTGAGTAATGAGATATTTTCAGAAGATGTTCCCACTAACTATTTTTCGCTTTCAAATCACTTTTAATACGTGAAATTAAAGTTCTTCAAAATGACAAAGGTTGTCAAACCGTAATCCTTTAATTAATAATAGACCTACCTTATTTTTTGTTTCTGTTATGATTATATATTTACGAGTTGTGACGTTTATCCAGCCAGTAATTTTACTGACTTTACTATAAGTTTAAAATTACTGTCAGTGATTCGTCGCTTTCATATAGAGTGTAGCGCGTTGTACTAAGTTAGAGAAAACAATTCCAGTGTATTTTTGAGATTTTAATAGACCAGGATATTGATTTTTTTTCTCTGACTTCGTACAAACCAGTGTTCTCGATATGAAAGCGATGAACTTATGGGAGTGTTGAAAGTAAAAGTTTATTCTCAAAAATAAGCCATAATTTTAAAACGGTTTAATGAATCGAATTGAAAGTTATATAATATTATGTTTTTATGAGCAAGAAATAAGACTTTGTAGAAATTTTTAAGTTTCAAACTAGAGGGCGCTAGTTGCATACACTGGGCTTCATAAATCTATAATTTTTTTTCTTGCCTATGATATTAGGTGTTTTTCAATTAAAGTTTCTTAAAGGAGGGCATTTTCTGAGTCAAAAAGGTGTACTTGATTGATCTTAATATCTTTAACGGTTTTCGAGATATTTCCCTTTAAACATCCCAAAGCATAAAAAAACATAGTACATAATAAAGTAGTAGAGTTTAGTGTCCGTATAATTAAATAGAAAAGAAGTTTTTTTAGCGGCAGGCGGACAAAGTAGTGCATCCTTTGCATTGAGTACACAGGGACGCCAAAGGTAATGGGTTCCCTGGGGCACAGGTAGACAATGACAGGCTGTTTCGTTCTTATTAGAACTCATCAGAAAGCCATAACCCGTAAGCGACCCCCAGTACAGCGAGACTATGCTTTCAAGGCATTTTTAAGAAATAAAATTTGAATCTACAAATCCGTAGAAAAATTGGGGGATGCGATAAATGTTGCCTATACTGGTGTGTTGGCCTAACGTATTTGGTTTATTGTTGCTTCGTCACGACTATCTTTTGCATTGAGTTGATTCCTATGGATGGCGTTACTGGGTTTTCATCGCGTTTTTATTTCTTAAAAATGCCTTGAAAGCATAGTCTCGCTGTACTGGGGGTCGCTTACGGGTTATGGCTTTCTGATGAGTTCTAATAAGAACGAAACAGTATGTCATTGTCTACCTCTGCCCCAGGGAACCCATTACCTTTGGCGTCCCTGTGTACTCAATGCAAAAGATAGATGCACTACTTAGTCCGCCTGCCGCTAAAAAACCTTCTTTTCTATAGTACATAATTAAATTAATATTTTAATTATCAAAAAAAAACTTATATGACATAATCGGCTTAGTTTGATGTCTAGTATCTCCAATTACTCTACGGCCCATAAGTTATGGGACACCCTGTATTATTGATATTATAGAAGTATAAGTTCCCATGTCAGCTGATGGACGAAAGATATCTTATGTCAACTGTCGAAAATTTAGTTCTATAGTTAATTACGCTTATTTTATGTTTTATTGCACAGATTGATTCTGACAATGAAGATGAATCCATCGCAGAAAAAAAGGAAGAAACCGAAGTGGAAAACTCTGAACAATTATCATCTATTGACATAAGACTAAAGGAGCAATTTAATTTGGACAGCAGTGATCCTCCTAAGAAAAAAAGACGCATTGGACTATGCCAAGAAATTATAATTAGTGTGAGTATTATACTGCTGTATTTTTAGGTTTACCAGCATTTACTATAAAACGAATAAATGGACAAGGCAAGCAAGTATATGTTAGTTTGACTTTGGCAGATCAGCCAGTCTCTTTAGTAGCATTCCTACCCAATAAATTGAATATTGAACTACGAAAGTAGTTCTATTGGGGCTAGATAAAAAAATATTAAATTAAATATACAAATACGCAGTGGTTATTTTAATATATTTTTAGAAACTGTAAAGTAGATCTTTTGGGCAATAAGCATTTACTTTACATTGATAGGCTTATAACAAGTCATTTTCGATAAGCACCGTTAAGATGCAATAGGCTATAGAAATGTAGAAAATGTCATTTTTCCAATGGCCATATCTTAAAAACTGTCTAGTTTGGACTGTTGATCTTATTATTATACAAAATATGTTTTAAAAATCTTGAATAAAATTAAAAAAGGCCTAAAAACTAATATTAAAAAAAACTAATAAAAACCCTTTTATTTGAATAATAAGAAGAAAAAAAACTTTGAAGTAAATTAAACCTATCCTTTGTTACATTTAAATATTCTATGATATAAAAGCTTGTCTCCGGATACTAAATCTATGCATTTCTTATAACTTAAATTTAAAATGATCTAAGTCAAGATTTAGTTTCACGACATGCTTTTACATCATAAAATTTTATAATGTAACAAAAGAATGGCTTTGACTTTGAATTTCAACATTTAAAGAAAGCCGAATAAATAGGCGCGCTATGATTCATTCGCTACGTAAGAACCGACGTGACTTCGGAGCGCGCCGTCTTTTACTGCAGAAAATAATACAATATCGTGTGTCTGAAATCGATAGAAAACGTAGACAACCATTAGTTAGTCTCCAAAAACGGTTGCCACATTTTTGCACTGATCCGTCGTTCTTTAAATATTGAAATTCATAGGCTTTGATTTACTTCAATAATAATTTTTTTAGTACATTCAAATAAAAGCTTTTTTTTAAATATTATTAATTAATTATAGTTTATTGATTTCTTTTTTAGTTTTCGTTGGATATTTTTTTTAGTATGTTCAATTTAATTAATGCGAAATTGTTTGGGTCTGTTCGATTTTTTATCATAGAAATGCATTGTCATCGGAACTGAATCACAATATAAAATTTCAACTCCGTAGGGTAGGAGGAAGGGGTTTGGGTTTTTATTAGGGCTTATTCAATTTTTTTTATCATAAAAATAAATTGTCATCGAAAGAAAATCAACATGTCAAAATTCAACTCCGTAGGATAAGAGCAAGGGGTTTAGGTTTGTTCGGGTTTGTTCGATTTTTTTATCATAAAAATACATTGTCATCGAAATAGAATCACTCTGTAAAACTTCAACTCCGTAGGATAAGAGAAAGGGGTTCGGATTTGTTCGGGATTTTTTTTTTAAATGCATTGTCATCGGAGCTGAATCACCATGTAATATTTCAACTCCATAGGATAAGGATTTTTGTTCGGAATTGTTATGGGTTTTTTATCATAAAAATATATTGTCATCAAAGCTGAATCACCACGTAAAATTTCAACTCCATAGGATAAGAGGAAAGGGTTCGGATTTTTGTTCGGAATTGTTAGGGTTTGTTTTATCATAAAAGTGCATTGTCATCGGAACAAAATCACCATATAAAATTTCAACTTCGTGGAATAAAAGGAAGTGATTCTAATTCAGCTTGCCAGATTTGAGCCTAACACACATACAAACTAACATTGCAAGTTAAATAAAAGCTTTTAAAAACAATATTTTTTTCTACTTTTGGTTACCTGTTCCTGTTAAAATTATCTTAAATTACCCTTTATAATTCTGAGAATAGCCAGAGAATTAATTACATCCTGCATTTAACCATCAATTAAAATACCAGTTGGTTACTTCTGGTTTTGGATAATTTAATACCCCAAATATACATTTTTTTACTAACATTTTTATCTTGAATGGCATATTATCCTCGATTTTATTTATTTTATTAGCCAAGAACCGAGGAAGATCGCCAGCAGTTTAAAGAAGATCTCAAGCGATATAAAGCCACTAAAGAAAAACTGAAGCGTCAAAAAGATCATATGCTACACCAAGCTAAGAAGAAATTAAAGACAGGTTCCAGCTCGGATGACTCGCGCAAATCTAGAGACAAACGTTTACTTAAGAGCACCGCAAAATCCCGCATAAAACAAATGGAATGGAATGACGAACATGCTAAAAAAATTAAAGAAGTGTTCAGATCAACTATGGCTACAACGGTCGTCGGTGTTTTGAATGCTTATAGAAAACCAGATTGCATGGAATCCCGAATTACGAATACTGAGGATTTTAAGCATTTGGCAAGAAAGGTATATTTTCTAGTAGAAGTAGAAGTGTGCGTTCTGGAATATTAGTAAGTTAAATAATAACATGTTGTGCAAGGAACAGCAATCTTGATGTTATTTTAGGCAGTGGCGGCTCGTCAGGTGAACTAAAAAAAATAAAATAAAACCAGGAGAAAAGTTTTTCGACAATATTAAATATTAACGTACCAATACAGCTACCATTTTAACCCTTAAAAAATAATTATGTTAGAATTAGTAATATTAATTTAATCCGAATGTAGCTATGCATAATAGGGCTACAGTTAACTCCGATGGTCAATAATTATAAACACTCGTGCATTTTGGCGCGCCCCAGCCGACCGTGTCCGTTAGCTCAAAGCAAATGAAGGCCCAACGCCCATTTGCTTTGATATTTACCGTTGCTATGGTTACGTGACGTCAGTCACGAAAACAGCATGTAACAATTTGCATTATGATGAAGGACAATTTAAAAATAGATCAGTCGTATGCACCATTGTTTTAGCATTGGTTCGCCTAACCTTAAGGTATTTTTTTTGAGGCTTCGCATAACTTACGGTTATAGATATCGTTTTTACGTGATTTACTGTGTGATTAAAAAGTTTTGTTTTTATTTTTTAGTTAATTTAGTAGTGCACGTACCTATTTAGTTGTGTGTGTTTAAAAATGAACCCAATTAATGACATAGTTTGTAATTTGTTGGAAACTCCATTCAGTCGTTGGACAGATGAGGATAAGAGAGACGTTTTGTTACATGGGTTTTTAGTCAGTGTTTGTTTAAGTACCCGTACTATACCTAGCTCTTCACCATTTTTTAAGATCGCGAGCCGCCACTGATTTTATGATGTGATCGCAGTCAAACACGGTCTTTAATAAAAACACGCGAAACGTGTCTTTATCTGACAAGCTATTACGTGACTAATGTGACGAGTCTGATTTCCTAGTTCTAAGCTGTCCTTTATCTAAACAGAGATAATAATGTTACAATCGGTTGCATGACTGACAAATAAATTGCACGGTTACGTACGTCTCATATCATGTCTGCTTTCGCGGCGTCTTTAATTATTTCAATCAATCAATAAAAGTGTGTTCCGTTTTAATGGTGTTGCTGTTGGGCCATCTATGTTACACTTTAATTTAATAAGAAATATACAGGGTGGCTCATTTGTGTGACAAAATAATATACCGTCTCTACTATTAAAGATATCAAGAAAAAATTTCTATAAAAGTTGTGAGGTATAAAAAAATATATTATGTTCTAAAATTATTTTTAAACATACAGGATGGTCTAGAAAAGTAAGACAATAAAAAGATTCATTTTTTTAAATGGAGCACCCCATATATTTTAGTATTTTTTGTTTCCTTACAAAATTATCCATTTGACTCCATATTTAGTTTTTTAATTTTTACAATGTTGCCAAACAAAATGCAAAATTTTTAACATTTTGGAAAAAACATAGGGTGTTTTCTGTTGACATCCAAATATACAAAATTTTAAAATATACTAACTCTATTTTTTCAAATGAAACACCCTATATTTATTAGGCTTCTCCTGTACAACATTTTAGGTACTTAAAGATTTAAGACAGTTTTTCTATCTCTAAACTTCAGATCTTACAAGAAATTTTCGATACTCTTATTGAGAAATACAGGTAATTTTTACTATCATGTTTTTTCCAATATTTTAAGAATTTTGCATTTTGTTTAACATTGCAAAAATTAAAAAACTAAATATGGCGTCATATGGATAATTTTGTAAGGAAACAAAAAATACTAAAATATATAGGGTGTTCCATTTAAAAAAAAATGTATATATTTATTGTCCTACTTTTCTGAACCATCCTGTATGTTTAAAAGTAATTTTAGAACATATATTTTTTTAAACCTCACAACTTTTATAAAAACTTTTTTTTGATATCGTTAGTAGTTCAGACGGTATATTTCTTTTTCAGACAAATGGCCCACCCTGTATACGTATAGACAAATTAATAATGCGACGACTAGAAAAAACTAAGGTTCCCCTTAATAAACAAACAAAAAGTTCACATTTATTCAGAATAATAAAAAACTGTTTTAAATTGCTTAGTCCTTTATTTGGACTACAAATTTTCTATAGAAATATTCGTTATTTTACAAAAGCTAAAATGTCAAAGCCCAACATCAACAAGTTCACGTCTGTTATTTTAACTACTCTGTCAGCACTGTTAGACCGACCAGCGCACCGGAATTCAGCTGGTCAGATACTTTGAGATTCGAATTGATATTTCCATTGACGTGCGGCGTATTTGGTTTTAGGGGTCTTTACCCCAATTTTCTACTGGCAAGCTTATGACCATGGTCTTTATTTGAGACCAAGCAAAACTTAATCTTGTTGAATATATTCTAAAAGGCACTACAATAGCTGTAGATGCATGTGGCATTTTGTTAACCAAATTTTGTTCAGTAAAGTGACCAAAAAGTCCTGATTTGCGTTATAAAAATGCTCTTCTGGACTACAACGTATGAGTTTATGAAGCAACTAAAGTCCAATCCATCTGATCTGGTGATCTGGACCTCCGCCATATCGCCCTGATTTAGCTTAGTCTGACTTCTTATTCTAAAATTTGATAAAGCATTTAAGAGAGCGTCATTTTGTTCTTTTTTATTCTTATAGTAATTTTTTATTTCAGCTTACGCATTTTGTGATGCTTAAAGAAATGAAGCACATTAGCACGATAGACGAGCTAATTTGTACAGATAATGTCAAGGCAAAAGCAAGAGAATATATTAAGAAGTACATGAGTAAATTTGGGGAAGTCTATCAAAAAAGACATGACGAACCTGACTTCAAAGATTGACCCTTTGTTTATAACCTGTGATAGAACCTTTATTTTATTTCTTTATTTTACATTAAGAAATTACTAAAAAAATGTTACACTAAATTACCTATAAGGTTGGTAACATTTCTTTTTACTTGACAACCAATTGAATTAAGAGTTATGGTGTGTTTAAATTTTTTTAATTTAATATGCGTTTGTGTCTTTTTAGTAACATATAATATAAATTGTATGCATAGTTATTCATTAGTATATAATTGCCTGCCTTATATTTATTGTAAATGTTTCGGTACGACTGCAAAACAAAGTTTGGTGAGGCATTTGAATGAGTGTGGAAATAAATAGTCTATTCATTTTATTTCTTAACGTTTTTTGGCAATTCTAATCATTTATCTGCAGAGAAGCTAAATACGTGACTTTAACTTTCATGCTACAATAGATAATATCAATTTTGCCGTTTACACGACGTAACGACAAGGTGTTGACTGGGATTCAAGCAATGAATCTCGACAACAGCATTTTTAGTCTATTTCACTTTGACTTTGAAATAATTAATTACTTATTTACTTTTTGGCTTGAAAATGTTTACCCAAGGTTTGTTCTGCCAGACGTGTAGAAGTGTTTAAATAATTTTGTTTAGTCCAAAGTATACATACAGTGATTTGTTTGTATAAAAATATAAAAGTTGTCGCGCACTTGCTCGTCATGATGGTAATGCAGCAAATGCCGAACGTCGGCATCGAATAAAGGTACCAAAGCACACTTTGCGGCTTCTGTCAGAATTACCAATGGCTTTTAGTTCATTTGAGCTCACTAGTTGTTGTGGAGCAGAGCTGAGCAGTAATTGCTTCGAAAGTGCTTTACGTACAATAGTGCTTCGAGCATAGTGCTTGCAAGCACTTTTGAAATACAGTGCTTGGTATTTGAAAAAGCCCTTTGTAAAATGTACTTTGTAATTGAATTTCGCATTTCAAGCCATTTAAAAGTGCTTACAAGCACTCAATATTACTTTTCTCGGTAATTGCAAGCACTTAGACTATCCAAAGTGCTTAATGCTGGAAATTACTTTTCCAAAGGGCTTTGTGCTCGAAACATTTTTTTTGAGTGGTTTTCCCAGCTCTGTTGTGGAGGCACCATTGTTAGAAAAAAAACGGTGAACTTTTAACAATCTTGCCTTCTGAAAAATTTGTACTCGTCGAACACTTCAACAAGTCACTAAAAAAAACCAAAGACGCCAACGCGATGACCTTATAAAAATTCAACAGTATGACAACTCAATGGTAAAGGATTCCCCCTTAAACTAGGAGATTCGCCTATATCTGCCATTTCCGAGGCACATAAGGTTATTCATTCATGTTTTCAGTTGTGCTTCTAAGAGCTATTTACATTATTCAGTGGTTATTTATTCAAGGCCTATTTTTTATAAGAATTTTGAGGTAAGCATGGACGACCGTAGGGGGGCAGTAGCCCCTTCTCTGGGTCCTGAGCAAGGTCGCAGATATGCGGCAGCTATAACCTTTTTTTACAGGTCCTTTTTGATATGAGAAGTTTATGAAACGGCGGCCACGTTTTTTTTAGAAGTCACATTTGATAGGAGAACTTTATGTAACGGCGGATACATTTTTTTCTATAAGTCGCTTTTGATAAGATAAGTTTTACTGTTTTTTTGGCTGAGTAAGGATTATCCTAACTTTTTTTTGCAAATTGGGGGTTGTTCTTTCTGTCTTCCTCCAATACTGCTATCAGGGTAATGCGAAACTTAAACATTCTTAGACAAAATAGGCCTTGAAATAAATAATCACTGAACAATGTCACCAGCTCCCCTCCTATTATCTTAGTCGCATTCAGAGGAGAATGCATTGTAATTCCCACTCCTGCCCCCCCCCCCCCCCCCCAGCTTCACGTCTCCTACAACCGATTTTATCCACACATTTTTGTAGCATTTATGAATAACTTGCGTGATCTAGAGGTAAAAGATTATTAAAATTTACCTGTAAATACGATCGATAGCTAATAACTGATTGTTAAATTGTTAAGTCAAGTTCTGTCAGCTACATAGAAGGTCACGAAAACGTCATCAAATGATAACATTTTTAAACCTCAAACTACTCTAGTCACGTTAAAAATTTCCAGCCAAGAGATCGGCTGTCATCAAATTTCGGATTCCTTAGGGTAAATCGCCAAAATCAAGACCTCTGATTGTCAGGTAGACATGCGCAGTAAGGTGGAGTAAAAATATGGTTTTGGGGAATAAAACGGAGTACTTGGGAAAATTTATGGAGTGTTCTTAAAACAATCTTCCACAATATCAACCTTTTGAGAATAAAATAAAATACCTAAGAAAACGACTGTAAAAAATAAGTTGTGGCCAGCTTAACGTATGGAGGTGACCCAGGATTTTTTGAGAATCGAATATTTATGTAGTAAATGGTGCATGCAAAAAACATGTCAAATGATTGTAATTTGTACATTAAATGACAAGGATACAGTAAAGGGCGTAGCCATCGAGGAATTTCAGGGCGAAGGGGGTGAAGTATGCATGTAGACAGCAACAAAAATTCTAATTCACTCTAACAAATTTTTGCCTAAAATTTAAAGCAAATTGTAGAAAAATTGCCAGGTTCTTAAATGACATTATTATTAATAATAAAATAATGTATATACAGCAGTGTTAAACCCAGTAAATATTTCGGGGAGTCCTTCCCCTGGCTACCGTCTTGGATGTTGTTTTCCCTTATCCTTTCTCCCATACATGAAAAATCCACTACTCTGTCGGCAGAATTCCTATCCGACCTAAAGTAGTTGCTATATTGGCGTTTTTTACGTCAATGAAACAAGAACATTGGAATGAATAACAAATCCCCCCTAAAATAACCTGATTTATGCCCGCCATATTGGCAAAATTATAGTTTTTTATTTGGTTTTAAAGAGAATTAAATTATGCACAAACCACTTTACGCCTTTTTGCTGCTAAAGTGCTTGACTAATAATCAGATTGTTTATATTTCGTATAATTTGTTAAAAACAAAAATTACAGAGCTTAAAATGATTCTATTAAAACTTTTTTCTATAATTCCCAGATAACTAGATTTTTGATGGTTTATATTTAGCGTGTATTTTTACACACCGAAAATTACATAATTTTGTTAAAAATTGCCGTTTTTGGCATAAAGTTAAAAATATACTTAACATGTCAAAAATCCTCACTAATCCTATCAAATTTGTGGGGTAACTAGGAGAAAAACGACAAATTTCTTATAGCGTTATCCTTTTAGCACTCAAAGAGTGCTCCGAAGCTATTTTCTTTCTCCACTCAAAATGCCATATTCCGGTTTGATATGTGCTGCCGAATATGAAGGGTTTTGGGGTTAATTTAGATCGTGAAGGGATTTGGGCATTTCAAGAACGTCATCCAGCAGAGGAGAAATGGGGACTATTTTTTTAGAAGTCACTTTTGATGTGAGAAGAAATTTTGGGGAAGTAGGGGCTTTTTTTTTAATGTCACTCGATTTGAGAAATTTGGGGGGGGGGGTCGGGGGCACGTTAACAGTTAAACTGGAAGATAGCATTTTGAAAAGGGAATAAAGATAATATAGGAATAGGCAAGCCATTTTTCTTCAAGTTTCACGAAAAAAAAATATGCTAAGTGAAAAACCTAATGTTTTCAAGATTTGAAGTAAACATGTTTTTCCTTTTTTTTCTATCCGGAAGACGTACTTTGATTAGATTAGAGACGATATTTGACAAATTGTTTGTAGACTTATACCTTATTATCGCATTGGTCATCGATATCTTGAACTATGATACCTTTGCCGTTGCTGCAACTAAATCATAAATACTGTTTTCTAAACTGTACAGTTTTCGAAAAGTTAAAATAAAAGCTAAATAAATAAACTATAAAAATCTAGTTAGGTACCTGCACACTTTAGGAAAACAGTATTTGATTTTAACAATTTTGTAAGAAGTAAAATAAATAAAACTAATAAGTCTGTCACTTTTCCAATATCATGTTGTCTGTCTCAAAGGCTGTCCAATTTTACTTTCATTTGACGCAAAAAACGCTCCTATATCAATGACTTCTAGGTCAAGGCTAATATCAGTTATTCTGCTAACTATATGCTATGGTAACCCAGTGTTTAACCTCTTTGAGGTAACTTTTATTTAACAAATTTTGAATGATTGTAATAAATTGTTAATTATACCCAACTGTAAGTAAATTCTAGTAATTTCTATGTGCTTCTTATTTTTATGAAAATTGTGTTTCTGTATTCTATTATATAAGAGTAATGTTATATTTGGGTAATATAAAATTTAAAAAATAACAAGTTTTTTTTTTAAAAGATTTAATAAAAATTGTTATCTTTACAAATGCAGATTTATATCTAATATGAAGAAATCTTGGCAAAGAACTACTTGCATAGTTCGTCAGATCTTTCCATTTTGGGACACTCTACTGACAACAAATAAAAATATTAATTTAAATGATTTTTTCCTTAATTTAGGGTAGTATTGATTGGAGCCCTGCACGGGCCGGAATTTCACGACCCGACCCGGAATTTTGCGACGCGGCCCGGTCCGTCAGCCAAAACTTAAGAGCGCGACAGACCCGAAAAAAATTATTGGGACTTGACAATTGTTTTACAAATATTTCTTTAAAAAAAGCACATAAGCAAACCAAGGTTACCCGAAAGACCGGCTGGCTACAAAAGTCCGGCAGGCCCGGAAAAAATTGTTAGGGCCCGAAAACCCAAACCTTTATTGATTGAGTAGTCGGGTTGAGTTAAGGCCCGAGATAAAAACTCGGCCCGTGCAGGTCTCTAGTATTGGTAATCCCCTTTGTGTACCATTCATTTAGTAGACGAAACACCCTAGCGACGATTTTTTAAATCATGACGTTATTTTATGGAATAATCGATGAACTATATTTTCGTCACCAAAATTTCCTCTTTCACAATGCGGCACAGTAAACTTATTTTTTAAAGCGAGCAAAAAATACTATACTCTTACCTACACCTTTTTTAGATTGGGGCAACATTTTTTAAGGTGCGGCAGCGCCAGAATAACTAATAGGTTGGCAGAAAGGGTCCGATATTTTTGAGGTGGGCATCCAAAATAAAAAAGTTAATAAAGCGACTTAATGTATCTTACTCCTCGAAAACGCCACGCAGGAAAATAAAAAAGCCAACTGGACAAAGGTCAAAACGAATTTTAGGTCAGTAATTGACAGTACAAGACCCTTTAATTATTAACAGACCTACCTTATTTTTTGTTTTTGTTATTATTATGAACTTGCGAGTTGTGACGTGCATCCAGCCAGTAATTGTACGGACTATATAATACCTTTTTGTGTATCAAAAGCACAATAGGCCTTCGTTCTTTAGTTGGGGCAACACTTTGCGCTCGTATCTTATACTACAAAAATATGTGAATCCAGAAGTGTTTCTTTTAAGCTAATATGAGATTAGTATGTTTATATAGTTAGAAGTGAATTTACAAACCTAATTGAAGAAAAAATTAAGAATCCAATCGGATAGCACAAAAACCCGTAGGCATGTAGTCAAATCGATAGATTATGTAATTCATTTATTCACAGAATGCCAATTAGGCGAAGTAGACTTAATTTTTCTATTATTAGGTAAGTAAGATAACTATATTGATAGTTCTAAAAAACTAAAAAAATCTAAAAAAAACGCTAAACTAACTAAATATACTTTGGCCTCTTCTGCAGCAAACTCCGTGATAGTATGTCAATTTTCGTGAGAGTTTGTACGATGGTTACATCGGAAAATTATTTTAAAAGTGTGATAATGGATACCAAACTACGAAAACTGACCGGGTAATAGCCGTATTTTTGCCCACTGAAAGTTTGTGAAGATTTTACATTTCATGGTTTTATGTAAGTACAAGATTCGACGATGTTGTTGACAAACCCAAACAAACTATTTTAAAAACGTAAGATTTTTGTTACTAAAACTATTTTTTGTTTATTATTCCTGTGTATCCAGGTATAACTTGTCAGAACAACACTATTTCATCTTCAATTTCATGTCTTTAGGCTTTCTTTATACTTAAAATATTGATTTTATATACAGTGACTGGCAAAAAGTTGGACCCATATGGGAAACTTTTTTATTATTGAAATTGTAAAAAAACTTTTTATGCTGATAGCCTCTGCATGATTGGTAAGCTAAATATTTGTTTTGACATTAGTCACGTGACTACTCGTTTGTCTGAAAAATTGAAAAGTATATATTTTGTCGTGAAAATCTGGTATTAGAATACAAGATATTAAAAAAAGTTATTTAAAAAAAATGTTTAGGTTTTAATTTTATGCTGGTGTGCAAAGTTTAAAATAAAAATTCAAAAAAAAAATATTTTTTTTTTAATTTAAAAAAATATCAAAAAATGTTACTTCCATATTTCCATTAATTTAATTAAAATGTGTTAAATGATTAAAAACCAATATTCAAACATTTTTATTATCTTAAAAAAATGTTATTTGCTAAAATTCAAAATTTAGCTTTTTATCATGTAACTGGGTGCTTCCAGGCTCTGTATTTAGCAACCATATTTACCAATTATAGGTATTTCTGGAACAATATGTTTACGAAAGGCAGTTCTTTCTAATTTTTAACAAGTTTTAACGTGTCTCCTAAAATTGCTCCTACCAAATTAAAAATTAGAAAAAATGATTCTTGGAATTAATTTCTACAAATAAATAAATTGATTCAAAGTAATGTTTTTTTAAATTTTCAATTTGGTAGGAGAAACTTTAGGAGGCACGTTAAAACTTGTTCAAAATTAGAAAGAATTGCCTCTCGTAAGCATATTGTTCCAGAAATACCTATAATTGGTAAATATAGTTGCTAGATACAGAGCCTGGACGCACCCAGTTACATGATAAAAAGCTAAATTTTGAATTTTAGCAAATACCTAATATTTTTTCAATATAATAAAAATGTTTAAATATTGGTTTTTAATCATTTAACACATTTTCATTTAATTGATGGAAATATGAAAGTAACATTTGATATTTTTTTTTTTTTGAATTTTTGTTTTAAACTTTGCACACCAGCATAAAATAAAAATCTAAACACTTTTTTTAAATAACTTTTTTAATATCTTGTACTCTAATACCAGATTTTCACGACAAATATATATTTATCAAGTTTCCAGACAAACAAGTAGTCACGTGACTAATGTCAAAACAAATTTTTAGGTTACCAATCATGCAGAAGCTATCAGCATAAACAGTTTTTTTTAAATTTTAATAAAAAAAAAAGATTCCCATATGGGTCCAACTTTTTGCCAGTCACTGTATAGTAGAACCCTTGTGTTAACCAAGTTTATTAAAAAAACGAAAATGGTATTAGGTACATGACCTATATAATATGCAAGTTATATTTTAATTATTGTTTAGCGTTTCTTGTATAAAAATATGAAACCATACAAATCTCATTCCCAAAAATCCACCCTTAAAATGACTAGTTAAAAATGTATTAAGAGGTAACAAGGTATATAAATGGTTTTTCATTATATCCAAATAGACAAATTTGTAAAGTAGCTGTTATTGGTTTATTTGAAACAAAAAGTAAATTACGCGATCATGCAAAACTGTCACTTTTGCACATTAAGTCAATGCATGTGAGCAAATGTGACTGTGTGTTGCAAAACTGGCGGTTCTATCAGATCTGACGGAGATATTATAATTCTTAATTTTTAATATAATATAAAATCTTTTTCAGGCATTCAAAACTGAATACTAAAACTATTTTTGAAAAATTTGCGGCAGTGCTGCGTTGTTATTTAATTACACAAAAAAAAATATCCAAAAAAAAATTGTATGTTTAAATAGGACATCCTATATTTTATGGTATTTTTATATTGTAGGAATCAATCCCATTAAAGTTGCGAAAATTCTACATCTACTGTTTTCTAAATATTGCCATTTAAAGTAATATTTTCCACGCTTTGACAGGCTATAGCTCTAGTAAAATTTTGAGAAAAATGGTTTGCACAATCCTTCTCTAGTCGTTATTCAAAAATACCAACGGCTTATTTAACTGTTAAACCCAAGGTAAAACCGCTACTACAGATAAACTAGGAGTTATTTTTAAATTAAATAGGAATGTCAAAAGTTGTACCATAGCCTGTATAAAACGTGAAGTCTAATTTTTTCGTTTCTGTACATTAAGGTACGTTTTGGATAAGGACTGTTGATCTACTATAACATTTTTTAATTATTGAATGTAGCTCTTGTACTTTGCCACACTAAACGGCCAACCCTGTATAATTACTGAAAAATGGATTAAGTACCTATTTATTTTTCAATAATTTATCGACAGAGATATTTCGAAATTCTTGAAATTTAAAAATAATGGTACATTATGCTTTCAGTTAAGTTTAAATTAAAACCTTTTTAAAATATTCACAAAGCAAACACTGATAAAATTAAATATAACAAAAATAAATAGGCGCAAAATACAATCCTTACAACTCAAAAAATAGTTTAAAAAACAAAAATTTTAATTAAATCTAATCTAAATGAAAAGTTACTGTCTTGGTATTTTTCAAACTGTTTAATATGGCAGTCTCGAAACTTTGCAAATTTTTATTTACTTTTGCATAGAGAAGGCTTAGGTGATTATCATTATCAGCTGGCTGCAGGTTTGCTAAGAGTTCATAAATTTGATTCATTGACGATACCACTTCAGCTTTATTCAATTTTTTTTCCAGCTCACAATTATTTTCAGTCCATTTTAAATTTCTTACAAAATCACTAATATTTTCAAAGCCCTTAAAGTTAATTTTTTTTAAAGGCAACACACAGTGCTTTCTTTTAACAGGATCAACAATTTTTAAAGAATCCGAGTTATACGTACAAATAAATCCGTTCTCATTACACCAAATTTTAATATCTTCTATGACATCATTTCCGCAAACAGTATCTTTTCCATTTGTGAGAACACCTTCTAATTCCTCCAAAAAATTAGTTTTATAAGGTGATAAAGTGACATCATCACTAACAGTTTTTAATACTCTAACCCTTGATTCTAATTCAGCTTTATATTTTTCTGCTTCTGCTAATTCTCGCAGCTGATGTTCTCTAGATTCCATAAACCTTTGCTCCCATATTTGTTGCGCTTCAAATAACATGATTTCTGTTTTTGATAATTTAGTTTTTACCTCTTCTAATTCAGCGCTGCTACTATCACTAATGTTAATTGATTGAGAAAAAGAAGTACGCCTCTCATAATCTTGTCGAAGAGCCCTAAGTCTTTCTACTTCTGACCTTAATTCTCTTATAAGACGATCATGAGGGCTTTCATTAATTCTGGCTCTATTTACTATTGTTCGAGCTTGACAAGCATAACGTAAGGTCGAAAGTGTTTCATCTAAATGTGTGCTGGATGGCGAAATTGTGGCAAGCATTGAAGTCAAAGAATTTCCACCAAGGCTCTCCTAAAAATAAAATAAGGCCGTAATAAAAGAGAATGTGCTCCTTTTGTGAGGGCTTTTTTTAAAATTTTTGATCAATCAACATTATTATTATTAGGTAAGTAAGTATTATTTATTATTTTTAATTAAAAATATCTGAAATTGAAAGAAACGATTATGTGCTTAAAACTGAAAACTAAGTAACAAGAATGGATCTAGATAGAATATATCTTTAAAAAAAATTATTTTCCATTTCAGATACCTATTATTTTTTAAAAAATTTTTATTTGTTGTTTCATAATGTATTGTATTCAGCATATTCTCTCACATTTCATATAAAAAAACTTTAATGTCTTACCCTTAGTAACCAAGTTAGTACAGAATCTCTATATGGGACAAACTGGCCTTTCCTTTGATCTGATAAGGCAGAAATACATTTTCCTAATGTTAATAGAGATTTATTGATATAGACACCTTGCTTCATCCGTTCTTCATTATTAAAAGATGAACCCAACCTTTCACTTCCTGCTAAATCAACTAAACTAACTTTACTTCTTCTACTATTATCAGTATCATCTAATCCCTTACACTGTCCAAGTTCAATAGAAAAAATGCTGTGGGACCTAGATGAAAAATCATTCATGGTTGTTGCTGCAGTGGCACGGTTTTTATTACCCATAATCAAAAAGTTACGTAGCTCTTCATAAGACTGTACAACGTGTGTAGTTAAATCTACAATATAAGGACCCAACACAGGATGTTCTCTAACTTTTAATGGTACTCTCGAAGAATGCTGACTTGTACTTGCTAGTAAATCATGTATCTTTTCATTGTATATTTCAAAATAACTTACTTCAATGCTTACTATACTATCTGTTTCCATGTCGGCAACTCTTTTAAACACCTCTCTACAAAACCGAGGAGTGACACCTGAAAACTCTTCAGAGTCAATATCATTTGCATCACACATATTTCTACCCATCATGCTGTAACTTTTACCAGATCCTGTCTGGCCATAAGCAAAAAGGCAGGCATTAAATCCACGAAAAGCACTGTTTAATAAAGGTACCCCGATTGTCATAAATACATCTTCTTGATTAGAATATAAATTATTTGTTTCGTCAACAGACCAGAGGACATGATCATAAGTAAAAGTATGATCCATGTTGATATTATAGTTATATTTTGGCGCACAAACTATAAGTTCATTATTTTTAACTCTTACAATATCTTCAGAACCAACAGTTGCCAGTTCTGTAGCATTCATAGGTCGTATTCTAACAGCAACTCTTAGATTAGTAACTTCATCGCTCTTATCTTTACTAGTCTTAGGTTTCGTTTTTGGTGTCTCTAGTAGAACTTTAGTAAAACATTCAGGAGTCTGAATTGAGATTTGAGAGCTTTTAGCTGTTTTTGGCGTAGAATACTGACTAGGTGTTGTAGTACCGCCTAAAATACGTTTCCTTGGGGCGAAGCTCTTCTGAGGGGACAGCGACATTTTTAATAGTGAATACTGTGTTTTGATCTGTCTGTTCAACACGAAAAAGTACTAAATTTACAAAAAAACATATCCAAAAGTTTGGTTTGTTGTTTAAATTCAAATGTCGGTCGTCGTTACAAAACTCATACCACAGAGGAATGATAGGTCGTAAAACGCATCCTAATCCGTATCGATTAAAAGGCAAATTTAGGATGAGTTGGAGTTGGTTGATGTGGTTGCGTGGTACAGACAAATGATAATCATAGCCTTCTCAATATATACAGAGTGAGTCGGGAGGAACGGAACATAATTTCAGGAGTGTATTATACACGTGAAAACAATGTAAAAAAACCCATATGTTCTTATCCGATTTTCATTTGTTTATTTGAATAAGTATTTGGCATTTTGTAATTGTAATGTAACACTTTAATTACTCAAACTTGAAAATAAACGTTTCATTACTGCAAAATACACAGACACATTGTCAAGACAACATAGATGTCAAATAGTTTAAAGTCTTAAGCATGGCAATGAAATGAAATACTTTATTATCAGTCAAATTGAGTTACAAAAGAAAATGTCACAACAACTTGCCAAACACGTCCTAAGTTATAAATTCTAAGTCTTAAGTAAGTTAACTGCCTACAAAACAATTAAAAAAAACAAAAACAAATACTTGCATCATTACGAATATTACGATAAAAACTCTTTTAACAAATTACAATAAATAGTAATGACAGCACTTTTACAATAAAAAATGACAACACAGCAGTCCACAAACAACATCCAAATTTCTTATTAACCACCTAATTATTTTCAAATCCGTCTAGAAACTATTCCTCTACCTCTACAGAGTAGTATGCCTTCTGAACCAGTAGAGTTTTTATTTTATCAGAAAACACTTTACATGATCTTATTTCCCTTAGGGAGCGGGGTAAATGGTTGAAACATTTATTGCCAAAGTACTCATATGATCTTGCCCAACCGTGAGTCGGCTGTATGGTTGTTCTAACAAAGTGCTACTTTTTGTAGGGTAGGCATGAAATTCCTGTCTCTGCATAAACGAATCCTCATTCTTTTTTATATACTGTAGACGGGTAAAAATGTATAAACTGGGAAATGTTAGTATCCCCAGACTAACAATACTAACAAAGGTGTTCTTACAAGTCTTTAAAGGCCTCAATTTTGCCATAATTCGAATGACTTGTGCCTCCCTACCCCCACCCCAGTGTAGACGGCAATATCTCAAAACCGAACAGAAAAGACCATTATACATAAGCATCAGTACTTTTAAATTAACAGTATTGCACGGTTGTCTGAAGAGAAAGCAAACAGAACTAAGCCTCTTGAATACAAAGCTAATGTGGTCTGACCAAGTCAATTTATGGTCTACGTATACTCCAAGAAACTTAGTGTTTTATACCATACTCTAATTACGTGAAAATTTTGACAAAAGTGGAACGTAGAAAAAAAATATCACTTTAAAGCAAATGAATATCGAATAAGAACATATGGTTTTTTTTTACATTGTTTTCGCGTGTATAATACACTCCTGAAATTTGGTCCGTTCCTCCCGACTCACCCTGTATAAAACAAATACATTGCCAGTGGTGTGCATCCAGCTTTTCGTTAAGTTCGCCTTTTTTGAAAATTTCTGGGACTTTATATTAACGATATAAATTGAAGTTTGAGCAACACATAGCGAAATTAAATACAAGAACAGCTCGTAGTTGCTACGCTTTGAGAGTTATATCACGAGAGTAGGGAGTTTTTATTACGAGGAACGAATACTTTGCCCTTATAAAGAGTCACCTCCGCTAAGGGTTGTATTTCGGGGGATCTTGTGCTCAATACCTTTTCAGATCGGTATTCGTATTACAAAAAAGAGGAATACGGTGTATTTGTTAGTTGAGTCGCCGAACGTCCTGTCGACCGCAAGGTCAGAAACGGATCCAACTGATCTATAGCAGATAAAAAAGTTTCTATTTCGTTTTTTAAAATATCTACTTAGAATAGCTTCAAGAGAGAAGTTGCCCTTGCCCCAAGACCCCTATCATACAGTGGCGGCGCCAGGGTGGGCCCTGGCCCACCGTGAAGAGATGGGTGCCTACCCAAAATCAAGGGATTAGGTTATAGTTTGAATCGGGGAGAGGAAAAGTTTTACCCCTAGGGAGCTCACTGCGAGGGGATACCTTTTCTGTCTCAATGTTGAAGTTGCACAAGTGCCCATTCCATTAGTAACAGAGAACAAGACAAGAAAGGAAGTAACAAAGTAGTAATTGAAGAGTTCTGAGAGACAAAGCAAGAGATGAAAAGTTAAAAAAGAATGAAGGAAAATAAATAAAGGTGCCAGGTTGACGTAGGCTGTGTTAGGCTTGGTGTAAAACCGAGTTCTCAGAGCTTCGTTCTGTCACTGGCGACACGTGTTGTGACTAATAGAAAATGAGTATTTTGACATGTGACTCCAATACTTATTTTCTATTGGTTACATCAAGTGTCGCCAGCGACAGAACGAAGCTCTGAGAACTCGGCTTTAGGCTACCTTGCAGCCATTGAATAAAGAACGACCTTTATTCAATGCTTGCAGCTCAGTGATTGTTCTGGCATATTCAATGAGGAAAGGCTAAAGCCAAGCAACAAAAGAGAAAAGAAGAAGAAGTGTTGTTCTAACCTGACACCGTGACAAGCCGTCAAAATAGGAAAATCAATCAAAATCAAAATTTTGAAATTTTTTATTTGTTGAGAGCTTATTACCCTTCTATGGTCTAAAAGAGGTAAGGTTGAATGCCTGAAGAAATTTCCATTGGTTGTTAATTAAGTCACAAGTTTAATAATGATTGGGATAGGGCTATCCTGAATCTCAGCTTAAGAATTTAAACAGCCCTCTATGGGAACTGAAGAGTGTGATAGGTCCCGATATAAGAAAAGAAGCAAGACAAATTTACCCTATTCTTTGTACCCCAAATGAAAGTAGTATTTTAATTTATTCTTAAATAAATTAAAGTGTCTATTATTCTTAACCTCATTTGGTAAATATTTGAATTTAATTAAGTCCTTATGATACACCACACTGTTTTTATTTTTTGTTGTCACATACATAGTTTTGTTTTTCGTCGAATATGGATGAACAAGAGTGACAGACCCTTAGACAAGGTCTAAGGGCAGACCTTTGGTATTGACGAAACAGTCTCACATAGTCCTATTATGTATATGTTGTGAACACTGTATTTAGGTAAAAGTTCTCCCTTGTCTGTGTTGTGCAATTATTACATTTCATCATATTTTGTAATAAATATTCAGGAACCGATATTTAAGATGGGAAGCCAATTTAACCTTTTCCTATTCAATATATTTCTTCTTTTCCTCAAAATAATCTGCATCGCTCCATTTTGTAACATATCCCCATTTTCCCAGTGATTTGGAAATCACCATGTAAACAGTATTAACTTATATAAAACTCGTGGGTTTGTAATCATTGCTTTATTTGTTACTTGCTATTTATCACAGTCACGTTACATAAATCATTGTCCATCCTTGGAGGTCAGAGCACAAGATATTCACCAAGGACTGTGTATTTCTATTTATAGTATCAGGGTTGCACACAATCAGAAGCTTTAATAATTGGAATCTTTTAATATATTACAATTTGTGTATCGCTTTATCTTGTATGGATTTATGCTAATTTAAATGTTATTTATTTTGACATTTTGCCACATTTTGAACACTGTATATATTTCTTTACATTGCCAATGAGCTTTTTCAATTATCAAATTTATCTTATATTCAGCACTAATATCCTGAACTAAAACCGATTCAAAATATAGCTCAATAATAAAAATGTTCCTAGAGTATTACAAACCTTTTCTAGAAAAAATTAAAAACAAGGCGGGAACGCTGGAAGTTTAAAAACATGAGACGAGAAGGGATGTACGTCATCCTATTAGACACATTATATTGTTATTGTTATTTCGATAACTTCATGGAAAAAGACCACCGGGAAAACCCCACAGAACAGGGACGAATTAAAAATAAAGCAAAGCGGCTTTTTTATTTGATTCTATAGATATTCCAGAACAAATCCAGTGACATTCAATGTTACTGCAAGTCGTTTTGTTTTTGAGCTACTTCAAGGCTGTTAACGACTCATCCTCCGATAGCTCACTCAAGTAAGTAGGTACATTAATTTGCAGTTTCTGCTTGATGGTAAAGTTTACATTACAAATTACAAATCCATGCTTATTAGGCGTTGCTATATTTTTAATAAACTTGTACAATAACAGTAGAGTTTTAAATGAAAGTCAGTAATGCAATAACTTTGTTTTCCATAAAGATTTAATCTGCTTACAGTGCCCGTTATAGTAAAGTTTGTCCATTGATCAACCTAAAAAGATTTAAAATAATTTCATAATTTGATAATATTAGATCCTGATCTAACACACTGTTTTCTAAAGGCTTATATTATTATATTACTCTTAATTTTAGTAAATAGGCAATACACTTTTCTAAAGGCCGCTTTACAGTTTGCAATTGTTCTTTCCCACAAGTTGTCTTGCAGCAATTGCACCAAAAAACACCAGAATTGCGCTTGCAAGTGCAATAAAAATAGGGTCGGAGTTATATTTTTTGCAAGCAATACAAATCGCGCCAGCTGATCACTAGCCTCGTTCTGCGCATACTAGCACACAATCTTTTCTTGTGTGAAAAAAAAATAGCAAACTGTAAAGCTGCCTTAAGTACTTTTTTAAATATTATGCAATCTGTTTTTGAAAAATTCAAGTTTTGAATTGATAAATTCTCAAATTTAATTAAAAAATGTACTATTTACACTATGATTTTTACCAAGGTGAAGTTTAAAAATCTATTCCAATTTTAGGAAACTACTTCAACTTTATGAAAAAGAAAAATTGATAAAAATTATTTTTTTAAGGTACTTAAAAAAGCTTATTGTGGAAAATATCGCAAACATTTAACATATTTAAAAAGTAATATTTTAAGAAAATCCCGTGGAACGTTAATGTTAAATTTAATTTTAAAAATTATTTATTTGCGAAATTTTTTTCAACATTGCCTAATTTTTTTCTGAAAATTTAACTAAATTTTTGAAATTTATCGAATTTTTCTGGAACATATTTTGTGTAAGTACTACAAATAATTATTACCGAATTGGTGAGTTTTTGAAAATATTCGCACTGCACAACATACATAGGTGCAGTATCTACAGTGGTTCTTTGTTCAACGATTAAGCGACAACTTGATGTATAACTCCCCATCTTTTTTATTGTAATAATAAACGGCTGAGGGACCTCGGTCGCAGACCAATTGGGTAACCAATAAATAACATTTTAGTAATTAATATTTAACAATAAAGGAGAATGAAACATAACCCAACGTTTTACCCAACTATTCTATGGCGCAATACGTCGTTACCAATGAAATGTGCTAGAAGAGTAAAAATTATAAGGAAGAGTTCCAGATTGATTTGACAATTTAATTTAATTATTTTTGCAAGATTGATTCACTTCCGATGTCATCGTTTTTGATTTTTATTTTGAAATATAATTTTTTTTACATTTTTGCACCTTGAAAATTGATTTATTCGTAAAATAGCTCTTTTCGGAGATTTTATTATCATTCTCTTGTTTCCGGTAAGTACTATATGATACGTATTTATAAAAAAAAGTTCTAACGCTAATGGTGTCGCGAAAAAATTATGGCGATGGCTAAGTCCTCTAAACGAAAATATGCTAAAAATTAAATATTCACGTATACTTTGTTGATAAAATTATTGTGCAAAGTGCTTTTGAACGATCTATTAAATGTATGGTTAACATTGGTTTTATTTATTCATTTCAAAGTATCAACAGCAAAAAGCCAATTACAGACACTCAACTTAAACTAAAATAGTCAGGCAACAATACAAAGTCATAAAAAACAATAACAATTAGCTTAACAAAGTATGTATAACACAGAAATTATAAAATACGACATAATCAATTTTTTTTTGTTTACGGTTGGCCGACTACGTAGGCCATCTTGAACCGGTCATCGACCACAAATGTGATCTACCGACCGGAGAGTGATGTGAAACGGCACCTTCATCCTACGAGATATCCGATCTCATCCGGCCTATCCGGCGTGAATATGATGGCTAGGTGTCGATTCATTTTACACTCTTCCCTGAGGCAAGAGCACGCCTTCTTCCCAAGCGGTCACCCGCCCAAGTACTAACCGCGCTCGACACAGCTTAACTCGGTGATCTGCGGGAACCGGTGCTTTATATGTCGACAGGCCCTAATTTATCCTGTATAAGTTTTTTAAAGCTTCTCAGACTAACAAGGTCGATATCAATATCAGAAGCATACAAATTATATAAATGACATAATCTATACAGGGGGAACTTCTGTAAAGATTCGTTCGCGGAAAAGTCAGATAAAAATATTACGATTTCTAGAATTAACACGATTGAAGGTGAACGGAAGCTGTTCAAAAATATCAGGACAGTCAATATCACCCTTAAGGATTTTAAACATTGTACACAAGAATATCCTTATCCTTCTTTTACTTAAAGATAATCTATTAAAAATTCCCAAAAGATACTCATTATCACAACCCTGAAGTGAATAAATCCCAAACTTTCTATAATGCATGAATTTCAAGAACTTTCTCTGCACTCCCTCAATCATGTTTATCCAAATGTTATACTGAGGAGACCAAATTATGGTGCCATATTCCAAAATTGGTAGCACCAAGGTATCAAACAAATAAAGGCTGACATCAACATTGTAGTCTTTAGTACTTTTGCAATTAATCCTACAATTCTTTGGGCACTCTCAATTTTAGAAATTATATGACTGGAAAAAGATAAGGTAGTATCAAATAATATTCCCAGATCCTTCCGTTCATTAATCCTCGTAAGTTCCGCATCATTCAACGTATAATCATGGACAACAATATTTTTATTAAGTGTAAACGACATACAGGCACACTTATTTACGTTTAAGTTAAAACCATTCACATTACACCACCTAGCAACATCACAGAAATCCCGCTGAAGTGTCTCACAGTCATTCCTCGAATTAATTTCAAGAAAAATCTTAAAATCATCCGCAAATACTAACCCTTTTGAATTCTTAACCTTAGTCATAACCCTGTTAAAAGCTGCTATGAAGAGCAGCGGCCCCAGATTAGAGCCTTGCGGCACCCCTGATGTACTCTTATAAACAATAGATCTACATCCTTTTTTTTTGTTTTGTGCAAGACTTAAATTTTTGATTTAAAACTTTAAACAACTTTTAGGAACTCGTACATCGGGACATCAGGCACATATATTATAATATTTATGAAATTAGACTTTGTTTTTACCATATTTCTTTTTAAATGGCCTATAAGTTATGACGCACGGGTTATCACTTTGAATACTGTGATAGAAATATGAAAATAGAAAAATGGTTCTGAGCGTTTGGGACAGGTTTCTTATGTTGTGACCTAATAATTATTATATATTTTATTTTGTATTACTATATATAATTAATTTTTAATTTTATTACTATATACAATTAATAAATTAGATATTGTAGATTGCTACCATATATGCTGATGACTTAAAGATTTACTTGAAAATCCGAAGTATACTTAAGGCACTCTTAGGCCAGCAGGACTTCGATCGGTTTATTAATTGGTGTAAATCCAATAAATTATTCTTAAATATTTCTAAATGTAAACATATCCAGTTCGGCAAACTTAGGGAGCCTGTAGCTTCGGAGTATTTTATAGATGATGTCAGGGTTAAGCAAACTCAACTCATTAAATATCTGGGTATTTTGTTTGATAGCAGATTAAGCTTTTCACAGCATGTACACTACAGGCTATTTACTGTAGGGCCCTGAGAATGTTGGGTTTTTTGAAGCGTAACACCTCTAACTTTACTAATATTACTGCAATAAAAACTTTATTATATATGTACTCTTGTCTGGTCACACCTTGAGTGTTGCACTGTCATTTGGAATCCCTACTCCCTACTATCATGTCCATAGTAATCAGGTTGAGAGGGTTCAAAGGAAATTTCTCAGGTAGGTAGCTTTTAAAATAGGTCAGCCTGTCACTGACCTTGACTACTCTGAACTTGAATCCCAGCTAGGAATTCAATCTCCATATTTAAGAAAAAAAAACTATAATTTGATCCTTGCTCACAAATTTATTCATGGGTCGATTGATGCTTTTGAGGTGTTACCGCTCTTGAACTTCCATATTCCCACTAGGAACTTGAGAAATTCAAGAATATTTGGTATTGACTTTTATCTTACCAGATGTGGCCAGAATTCGGTCATTACCAGAATGATGCATGTTGTGAATGAGACTGAGATTGAATTGGATTTATTCAATATTTCCGAGATCGCTTTAAAGGGTAGAATAAAGAAAACCAATTGACTACTTCTCTGATTCTTTTTTTTTAAATGTGGTCTGTTTATTATTGTGGGGCGGTGTAATATGCTCTAACATATTGTTATATTTTTTTATATTATTGTCTTAAATGTTTTAATCTGTTTTTGTACAATATTTTGATTGGACTTGTCCCGTAAATAAATAAATAAATTAATCATGTATGAGTAGAATGTTACAAAATATGTATAAATAATTCAATACTTACAATTGATTGGTTTCTATTTGGAGCAAGGGTTGTTAACACTTGATGCTGGTTTTCCTTATATCTAACGGTTACCTAAAAAAACAATTAGGGGATCTGCTTAAGATGATATACTTTTTTTAGATGCCAAAAATAAAAATTCTGAAGGAAAGTTTCTAATAACTGATCCTATCATTTAAAGGTACTTAAGCAATGTGACGTATTTTTTAATCGTTCGGAAGGTACCATACACATTAATATAGCCTTTAAATTACATGAACAAACCCGATGTTAAGAACATTGCAAGAAAAGTTATAAATGAACAAACCTGATGTTAGGTTACTGACGAAAAAATACCTTTACAACAAACCTGATTAAAGCACACACAAGAGTCACAAGAAGACGAAACGTCTGACTCAAAATCTCGGAACACAAACCTTATAGGAAATAAAAAGCGACAGTGAAAATGTAAAACTTGTTATTTGTCACCTTTGGAAATAATACCATGAAAAGAATAACAAAGGACAAATTTCGATCTTTTACGAATTTCTTCGGAAGTACTCGCAATTTTGACATTTTTACAATATAAACATATAAAGAATTACAGATCTTTGGGAAAACTTGACGACCCTGCGTTGGAGCTGGTTTGGCCGCCATTGTGGAGTTGTTCGTAAATCTATAGTATTTAATGTAGCGCTTGGACGACAGAAGTCGTCGAATTTTAAGTCACAGTGTTGCCGCACATTATACTTGACAAGTCGTAATCTACCACCATGATTCACTTGAGTTACGTGGGCGGAGACTGAATCGTGCAGCGAGTGAAGTTCATTAGGACTAACAAAATTAGGCAACAGTGCTTTAATTTAGCCGGAGGAGGCCTCGTCGGTACTGACTGCATTAATATAAATTATTTTAACGAGCCTCCTTGCGCCATCTATGAATTTAACTTAGCAGATTGAGTAGAATAACTGCTTATATGACGTTCTTTATATGTTGATATTCAAAGAGGTATGTTAGTCGACTCTAAATTATGCAACGTTGCTACTATTTAATTTTATATCAAAACGTTACTATTTGATGTGTCAATTATTATTTTATTAGACACGTGGTCTGTAAAACTACATTAAAAAATATGGGTCTATATAAAAAAAACATACCGTTGATGATACCCGAATAACGAAACGTTGTAATTGATTTCAGATAGCAAGTTAGAGAAAATAAAAAGTGGTAATAAGTAAAATTAATTTTTGGCTATCTCTTTAAATAAAGCTAGGAAAAAATAAAAACAGAAACGAGAATTTTCGGTTTTTTTGCTAATATTTTCGGAATTTTCCAAATTTTTCAACGGTTCGTTAGAAGTCTTCTATTTGTCCCAATCTAATATTTTCTGTATCTCTTACCGTTTAGTGAGCGTCGAATTTTTAACACCCTGATGTATACTGTGTCTTATAGAACCGTAGTTGTAAGGTGATGATAACAATAAAAATCATTTCATCTTAACTTACCTCAAATACACCCTCTCCTGGCATTGTTGTTAACGTAATTGTGTAATCCTTAACAGTTTTTGTATCAGTAAAATCCTTTGAATTATAGTACAAAACTCTAGCATGCAATATACTATCTAGAACTAAAGTGGCACACTGGGCATATCCATCAAGCTGCAAGTTCATATCATTAATTGCAAACTCGGCTGCAGCAATAACTTGGCTGTCATTGGCCGATACTTCAACACTCTGTTGGCAAGTACACCAATGGCTGTCTATTTCAGCGTCTTCACATGTGCGTTCTGCCGGAACTTCCTTGAAAAGACTGTAACTAAAAATAAAAGAAAAATATAAAATATACGATGATAAGCTTAGTTTTTGTTTAATTTGTTACTGATTAACTGATTTAAACTCAAATATGTCTTATTAAAGTGGAAAAAATAAACTTTAAGTCTTCATCCACTGATTCAGAAAATTGTTCAAAAGTTAGAGTCTGTATTTCTCCCAGATCAACTACCACCGTTTTAAAAAAGCTTCTCTACTCACAGATCTCCAACAGAGATTTGAGGAAATCAAAGAATACACACTAGAAGAAGATCACGGACCAATTTTCCGGAAGATTGACGCCACTTGTGAAAAAGTTAGAACAAATCAACAAAACATTCAAGATAAGAAATTGCGAAAACAGGTTAGTCAAGAAACACCAACCCAGAAACCAAGGACCATTATCAACATTTCATCCAAACAATTAACAACTACAGAAGAATCCCTATTGGCTAAAGGTCCAAACTTTACTATTGCTCCAAAAGAGATAACAATATTGGGCATTATTAGCGCCGTCGACTCAACAAACATAGGAGAAACACAAGCGGAAGAATTCAGATGGAAAGTTAGAGAAGTTCTAGAAAAATCAAGGCCCCCAAAACAAAACATCAGTAAAGAAGAAACAATCTCACTTGCAAAACTACGTAAAGATTCGAAAATCAAGATTCTACCGGCCGATAAAGGAAATGCAACCGTCAATATGGATATTCAGACCTACGATCAGAAAATTGAAGGTTCTGCAGAAAGAGAACTACACCCCCATGTCCAAGGATCCTACTACCACCATTGATACATACCAGAAAAGACACGGAGACACCTGACACCACACCACAGTAAGCTTCCACACCTCTATGGCTTGCCAAAAATACACAAACATAACATGCCTCTCAGACCCATAACGAGCTCTCGAAATTCTCCTACCTACGAACTAACGAAATTCTTACTCCCCCTACTTCAACCGCTCCAAGGAAATAGTACATCATTCGTAAAAAATTCTTAACACTTCGTAGAACTAATAGGCAGAATGGAAGTACAACCAGAAGATCAATTTGTTAGTTTCGACGTGGAAAGTCTTTACACTAACGTTCCTGTAAAAGATGCACTAAAAGTTATCAAAAGCAGACTTGAGGAAGACCAAACACTACAGGAAAGAACACCGCTACCTATCAAGGCCATCATGGAATTATTAGAATGTTGCCTCGATAATTCTTACTTCCAGGAAAAAGATAGGTTTTTAAGCCAAGTGGACGGACTACCGATGGGCTCATCTCTCTCACCAATAATCGCCAACATTTACATGGAATGGTTTGAATCTGAAGCAATAAAACAAGCAAAAAAGAAACCAAAAACGTGGCTTAGATATGTGGACGACACCTTCATTATTTGGAATGGAAATGATGACGAACTCAGGGAATTCCTGACGCCGACAATCAAATTTACTATGGAGAGAGAAGAAAACAATCAATTACCGTTCCTAGATGTAAACGTAAAGAAAAGTGGCAACACCATCCATACTTCAGTGTACAGGAAACCCACGCATACAGGTCAATATCTGAATTACGCTTCAAATCACTCAAACTGCACAAAACAAGGCATAGTAAGAACGCTGGTGGACAGAACAATTACTATCTGTAATTCAAATAAAGCCCTTAAAGAAGAAACCCGCTACATCAAGACCGACCTCAACAAAAATGGCTACCTCATGCAGTTAGTTGATAAACTATTGGAAAATCGCAAGAATCGGCCAAATACACAAAAGAGGCAAATAGCGTCTCAATCAACACTCAACATTCCGTATGCCAAAGGAGTATCTGAGAGAATTAGAAGACTAGGACAACGATACAACATTAATACGGTACTCAGCTCGGAAGCCACCTGACGAAGACGAAACCAACAAGTCAAAAAGATAGGAAAAACTGTGTCTACTAGATACCCTGCGAATGTGGCCGATCTTACACTGGTGAGACTCTAAGACCACTTGAAACTAGGGTCAAGGATCAAGGAACATAGAAACAACACACTTAAAGGAGAAACCGAAAAATCAGGTGCAGCTGACCATGCCTGGACACACGGTCATCACATTAAGTGGGAAGAAGCTCAAATCCTGCATAAAGAACCACATTAGAGGAAGAGAGAGTTCAAGGAAGCTGCTACCATATACCAGAACCCAGATTGTTTCAGTAAGCCATCATTAGATATAAGAAATATCTGGAAACCTTTGCTAGATGTAGTAGATGTAAACTTAAAATACCGCACACGAACTAAACGCATGACTGCACCCATCTCGGTTATGCTCCAATGCATCTAGCTAGTTTAAATAGAGCTGTAGTTACTTTACTTATTTAGAATTCACCTGAAGACGACTGGAGATACTTACCAGTTGAAACGTTGTGATATAAAACAAATAAAGACAATGCAAGTCCAAACTTTTCTATCAGTCTTGACTTAGAGTGTTATTTCTCCCCATTTAATTTGCAACTTCACTTCAATGGACTACTTCTTCAAATTAAATAAATAATATCATTTTTAGCACTAAAACTTACCCTCGAGAAATTTTATTGAACCGTTTTCCGAAATTTTTTAAATTATTCAGATCTAACAAATCTTTTAACGTCTCGTGCAGATCAAATGGTGTAGTTAGTTTTCTTATATTTTTATTGAGATTCATCACGGCAGTAGGATAACTTTCTTTAAACCATTGTGGCAGAACCATAAAAACAAAGGGCAACCGTTCCTCCATTTGCCCCTGATAGGTTTGTCGTATATCACCCCATCTGATACCATGATCACTCATAAATATAAGAATGGTGTTTTCCAAGTAACCTTCATCTTTTAACTGGCTTAATAGGTTATGGTAACTCTGGTCACCTAAAATGTTAAGCAATATTTTACTCAAATCGACATCTGTGTACTGTCATTCCCGAGGGAACCTACAGCTTAACGTGGGTTCCGAACCACGATTCTTAGTCATGCGACACCCCCCAAGGGCTATCAACCCTTGGTTTCTTGCCATTGCATGACCTATCGATTGGGGAGTGTGTACCTTCTTTCACACCCCACGAGATGTCCGATCTCATCCGGCCTGGTTACCGGGATGAATGGGGTGAGTTGGGAGATGATACATTTTACACTCTGCATTCTTAAACCTACTAAATTTCGGACATACTTTTTTTATTATGCGTATTCCCACTCCGGGGATCGAATCCTATAAAAGTGCATTCGGGTGATTCCAGTCTATAAAGCCGGATTTATAAAGATGCATCAAAAAATGTTAAAATGTGTATTTTTACGTCATTATAGTTTCGTATATAATCTACAGGACACTACATGTAATCTTGATTGTTGTTAAATAACTAAATACTTGAAAAACACTTGGAAACGTATTATTGCCTATAATTAGGAATAATTATCATTACCCTATGAGTTGAGTGTTGTGTGAAAAATTTAATAGAAATGAAATAAAACGTGGGAATATTTTTTCGTCCCATGGTCGATAAATAATTGACCTTTATAATCGAATTTATCATACTTATTTTTTGCATTAGGAATATTGTCGGATTGTTGTGATAAGGAGAATATCTCAAACTTGCTCGGTCTTCAGTGATAGAAACAACTAACTGTGGTTGTCTGGTGACGACCTTTTTCTACTGAAAATATCCTGGTTTCTTGCCTCCAATTCAGGAGTTCCCAAAGTAGCCAAGATTCAAACTATCCTCCAGCCTCCCAGACCTTCTACCTTCAAAAGTACAACTTTCCTGAGTTGGAGGACACACACCGTCTGACAATTTTTTTATTTAGGAATTTTAAAAAGCACCTGAAGACATCATTTTGCTTACGATCGCAATGTGATGAAAATATTTATTCCCTATACCTATTCGAGAACAAAAATGAATTTTTTCCTGATGGCATAAAATTGTTACAACACTAGTGGGGCAAGTGCGTTTAAGTTTTGTATGTATTTTGAAAAATGATCTTATTTTTGTTTGAAAGTTAGTTTATAAAATGCATAAATAGGTATATTGTACACATCAATATGCTAGTATCATGCGAGAGAGTCCACAAGTAGGTACCTACATAGCTAGTGCGACAAAAATATTGAAATGTTTTTCACGGTTTTTAATAAGATTTCTTATTATATGTGTAAAGGTAAGATACCTAAGTACATATATTGTTTTATATTTTTTGTTGTAAAATGAGTGTTTGTGTAATCATAATATTCAGGGGCTAATTCGGTTTTTGGGTGACTAAGCCTCCCAAACCCCCCTAACTTCGCCTATTAGCCTATTTTACAAAGCAGTAAGAGCCTCGGAGCTCGGGTATAAAAGTCTAATTGCAACCTAATTTTTCGTCTCAAGCTTGGACTCTTAATGTAAATCTTTAAATAATGTATTCTTGGCTTGGATTACAACGGTCTTATAGAAAATGTTTAGTTTTTAAACTTTTTCTTCTAAAAATCCTATTTTATATAGGGATTAAGGTTTCAGACGCATATATCGTTTTAGTTTTTGATTTATGATGCAGTTTTAAAGGAAAATGAGTAAAAAAATAATATTTTTTAGTATTTTTCTATTATATACTTGTCTGTTCCGTTTTTAGAGCTATTTTAAATCAACAAAAATATTTTTACAACAAAAACAGAAAACAATTAGGTATTTATTTAAAAAAAATTAAAGTAAACATTTTAACTGAAACATTTTTTACGGAAGAAGTGTGATAATTTATAATAAAAAAATAGTGCGCGAAGAAACGAGAATGCTTTATTATGAATCTCAGACAAGCCTCCTCTAAGTTATGAATATTATACAAAACGGCACTTAAGAAGGAGTAAGTATTTAAAAACCTAAGCATTTGCACCAAATACTGCTCTTAGATCTACGCTCCTAAAATACATGATTTCTGAGAAAATCAACAATTTAGGCGTGGTGAGCGATATTTACTTTATTTTTAATCATGAAAAACCGAGCCTGAAAAACGCTGGTTAGAGTCATACATTCGTCTTATGTTAAAATTTTGGATTGACATCAATATTCATATTTTTCACAAATATAAAAAATGTTTTTAAATAAAGAGCCAGCTAAGAATATCAAAAAAAAATTACAAAAACGAATTTAATCCAACCATGCAGAGGGGGAGAGGTAATTATTTAATTTTCGAAATTTGATATTAGTTAGGTGAATTTTAATCGAACTTTGGGCGTGGCCCCGAAATTTTTTTCGCCTTCTTCACTAAATGCAATATCTAAACTAAAAGTTAGTTTGCTGCTTTAATGAAACCTACATAGACGTAAGCACAATTTGCTCTTCGTGCACAGCTTACATTTTTCTACGAATCAAGTCTTTCTCGCTTTCGTCAAAACACTGTCTTTAACCGACATCACTACCGTAAACTGGGGTTACTATACTCGGCTAGGCAACTTTATACTTTTATGATTATGTAAAATTTTTAGTTGTATGGAAGGACACTATTAGTAGATACTTTTCGTTATCTATTTATTGTACGACTACAGTAAGTATTTTTTCAGTAAGTATTTTTTCATTTAAAATTGGGTATATTTCACTATGGATAAAGATTTATTCATGATTCAAAAACCACCAGAAAGTTGTGTTTCGGCGTGTAAAAACACCAGTGCGACTGCTTCAGGCAGCGTACCCCCCCCCCCCCTTCCTCCAGCCACAAATACAATAATTTTATTTCATCATGTTTATTGTTTATTTCATCGGGAAACAGTAAATAAATTTGATAGATCTATCGATAATAGCATAGTGCTGACTTCATTTCATTTGGTATGTTATTAGATTGCCTACTAAAGAAACTATAAGCAGTTCTCTGCAATTCTGTTTTTACCAATGAAAAAGTGGTCTCTATGTGGGCGTAAGAAAGTTATTTTCATCCAAAAAAAAAATCCAGGAAAAAAATATGAGCCAATGAAAATAATTGTTAAAAATAGTACGGGTAACTCATTCGAAGATTAGGACAATCTCTCCAATAATTTAAGCTTTAAAAGTAAATACTTACCTAATGCAGGTCTATTTAAATAATCATGAGATAAAGCACTGCCCCAAAAAAATCCAAAATATGGAAGTGATTCGAGCTTCATTCTCAGCACAAACTTTCGAATGTAATCCAATGTTACTTCGTAGGTGTATCTTGCTCCGACACATTCAACGCAGTTAAAGTCTTCGAACTCTCCAATCTTATCCTCAATTACTTTATCAAAACTTGTATAATAATAATCAGTTGGTTGTTTAGCAAAGCCTTTCCTCTCATAGTTAAACATACCTATCCAGGCACAATCTTCTCCAAATGCCGTTATGTAATTATTTTTACTATAATTTTTCCACAAAAAGGGACATTCATCAAAACGCGATTCAGTGGTAGGCCAACATCGCTTTTTAAGCTCGCTCTGAAACATTCCTGTTAAAACTGGGATTAAATTGACAAACGTGTTGTCTGCTACTTTATTATATCCTAGTAACTCGACACCACCTAACTCTTTGGTTAAATACTTGTATGTATCCGGAAGTTGTCTATGCAAGTTAACTCTTGATACTGCATCTAAACCTAAGATTAGAATATTTGGTTTTTGTCTGCTTGCAGTGGAAAGTTCTATTTTCTTTTTGAGCGGTACGAAAGAAAAATAATCCTCGTACACTATTCTGTTCTTTTTATCTTTACAAGTGACTCTCACAAATTCCTTGTCAATATCTACATTATTAACATTTAGGGTCATGCAGTTCTTACTATATGTAACTTGAGTATCTTTTTGGGTTCCAGTTGGCTCCTGACGCCAAAATTCTTCATAACAGCAATTTATATCGGCAATGCTTGTAAAATTATACAAAGGAAGGTATTCTAAATTCATGGAAAGTGTAGTTAAATTGCTTTCAAATAAAGGAGGCAATCCCTTGTTGCAGAGTACATTTTTAGGTCTAAAAATAAATTTCTTTACACTGGGATCATACGGTGGCATTTCAGGTATTCGGCAACCTAAAATCATCGAGAAAATTTTTTTTTGTATTTATGCAAATCTAATTAATGCGAATAATCTATGAGCAATATAATGCAGACGAAACAAATTCACATTTACAGCTACGAGACATGAAGTCATCACTACAAGAATAACCAACAATTCTTTTATTCTTGTATCTATTTATTTATTTATTTATTTATTCATTCATTGCCATATACATTTACAAAGTAAATAGTGACATTGTCAAAGTAAGAAAAAGAAAAGTTATTTTAAGTTTTATGTGATAATATCATGGTATTCCCGAATATCATAAAAAATTTTGTCAAGAAGGTAGCACTTTACTTTGTTCTTGAACTTTCTGAATTAAGTTATGCTTCTGACAGTTTCCGGGAGCGCATTATAAAGAGAGCTGCAGACACAATATGGACTTTTTCGATAAGAGGATGTTTTGTAGCCAGAAATGTAAATTTTATCCGAGTTTCTAGTATCACGATTATGAATTATTGAGGTATTGGGAAATTTGGAGGAATGTTTTTTTACAAACATTACTGCACTAAGAATCAAAATACTAGGTAGTGTAAGAATTTTATATCGCCGAAATGTTTTCTTGCAAGATTCAAGTGGGCTTAAAGAGTAAATTTTACGAATTATTCTTTTTTGCAAAATAAATAATCTTTGTAGTTCTGTTGATTGGCCCCAGTAAAGTATTAGATAACTTAGGTGACTATAGGCTAATGCATAGTAAATATTAAGTAATTGTTTGCTATCCATACAATTTTTTAAGTTGACTACAGCAAAATATGTCGAGTTAAGTTTACTAGCAACAAAATCAACATGGGATGTCCACTTTAACTGTGAGTCTACATGAAGGCCAAGAAATTTGCATTGCTCAACTCTCTGAATGGGATTCTCGTTTAGTGTTAAATTCTTCAAATTCTTAAAATTTTTGGAGAAATTCAGAATGTGAAGGTCTGCCGCATGGAAAACTCAACACTGATCTGATTAAAGGAACAGAGTCTGTCTTACCAAAACAATGCTCAATAGGTCATAAGAGTACACACATTTTGGACAAGACCGTATTAGGGGGGCCCGGTCGGCAAGTTTCCCCTTATAAACAGTGGCGTAGCTAGCATTGAATGGGCCCTGTATCAAGAGGCAGGCGGTGGGCCCCCCGGCTAGAGAGGGGAGCGGTTAAAATAGAATTAAAACACAGAATAGAATAGTTGGTATAAGAATGTATTCTAATGAAAGGAATTGATAAAATAGAACTAAACTTACACAAATAAAACAATAACGACAGTGACGTGTCACTGTATGACTGTAAACAAAACCACGTATTATCTATTTGTAATGCATAAAAATCGCTTGTGCTCGTACTCTTAAAAAATAGATTAAAGTATAGTATCCAAACTAAATATCTGATATTTGCTAAACAGCAAAAACATTTTTCCTCATTTTGGTGCCCCCCCCCCCCCCCCCCCAGGCCAGTGGGCTCTGTATCATTGATACAGCGGTTGCTACGTCACTACTTATAAACAATTTTTGTTAAACTTTAAGGCAGAGCTGAGCAAATTATATACTTTTAAAAAGGATTCACTATAATATATTTCTCATTACTAATTTGGAATAAATTACTTTAAATTACATTACTATTAAATACCCTAACTTAACTGTATTACTTAGAAAAAGGAAGTTAAAAATTAAATAATTTTTTAAATTTATATTTTAGAATAAAATAAAAAATACTGTAACATATTTACCTCATCTTTTATTTTACTAACAAAAAATACAATTTACAGCTATAGAACACCATTGTACCATATGCATGGCCGTAGTCATGATGGGGGGAATGAATGGACATAAAATTACCGATTTTTACGAAAAATTACCTATTCTTTTTTAAATGGAAACTGTCACTTATTAAATTATTTATTATTTCCTACGCCTCCAGAAAGTGACTTCTTAAAAAAAGATCGTTATTACTGTGTATCGTGTGTGGGTATTCTCTGAGTGTGTTGTAAGTTTTTCGTAAAATTAAAAAACAATTTTAATGTGTCTAAAAAGATGGTAGTTAAAGGGATCGGTAGTGGTTTATTACACTTATCGGAAAACCCGTAAAAATATGGTACATTTTTATAATTACCAGACGTGAAGCAACACTGGCCCTCAATTCCTTTATAAGGAATATGTTTCCAAGGTCGTCCGCCCGAAGTTTTGTTGGGGGGATGAGCCGAAAAAGACGTGGTCACTTCTCTAATAAAAAATGACTACCAAAAAAGGCCCTTAACTACGCAACACTTCTCCGATGAAACGTTATTTCTAAAAAAAAGGCTCCTACTCCGAAAACTTCTCTGATCAAAAAAAAAATCCTTGATTTGACTGATGACAAAACGTTAAAATTTCAAAACCCTTTAAATTATGTTAAATTTATATAAAGCTTAGAGTCCCTAAAACTGTATTTAAAATTCCAGGTCCGTATTTAATAAATTGACTTTAGGTTGGTACCTGGAGAACGAAACGTTAAATTTGAAAACTAATAACGCCATCTTGTAGAACAGAAAACGTTTATGATTTTTTTTTGTTTTTTTCACCAACCAAAACTAAAAATGTAGGTTTTCGAATGTATTCGGAATATTTACAATTTTCTTTCACTAAATTAGCCTCAAAATACGTAACATTGCCTTAATTTAACCATCTTCGTATCTCTTACCGTTTTCCCCTTGTAGGCACACGAATTTGTAGCACTCTGTATAGTATGTGAGATTGTATTTCCCGATCCATATCAGGGTGTCAAAAAAGTCTGGAACGTTATTGTAAATATTTTAAAATCGACAGTTTTTTGAAAATTCACACATCCATGTAGTCAAAAATGGTACATCTAGAAAAGGAGGACGAAACCGTTTTTCTAATTATAGACTTATACAGAGTTAAGAAAAATACTAACCTTTATATTTTTAAAGAATTAGCAAAGTAATTTTAACGATATAGGCTCCTTTAGGCTCTCGGTACCACAGGAAAACGTCAATAAATATTTAGATACCTCACTTTGGCCAAAAGGCGCAATTATTAGCCCTTTTCGGAACCTACAGTACCAGAACAGGACGCCAGTGGATTAAATAAACAAGAAGCAAAAATTTTGCATATTAATGTACAGTCTCTAAGAAAGAAAATTGGAGAAATAGAAGCCTACATTGCTGACAAAAGCATAGATATACTCTGCTTTACAGAACATTGGCTAACGGCCGAAGAAATAGAAACGGTCCAAATTCAGGGCTTTTCCCTGATAAGTTATTCAGCCAGACATAGAACAAGTGGGGGAGGTACAGCAATATTTGCAAACATCAACCTTGTGGCTAGTGATTTTAAAGTGAATGTAACTAACTGTCATTTTAACTTGGATTTAGATAACTGTTATGAGTATTGTTGTATATATGTAAGTTCATTGAATTTGTATGTTTTTAATATTTATAGATCTCCTTCAAGCTGTTTTGATACTTTCTTGGAATTGCTGGAGGGTTTATTAATGGCAAAGGCCACATCTAAGCAAATAGTTTTTACAGGCGATTTTAATGTACATTTTAACACACTTGACACCAATTGTCTAAGATTATGTGACTTGTTTGGTAGCTTTGATTTATGTCAGACAGTTTATGAACCGACAAGGGGTCAATACTGTCTTGATAACATATTCGTTAATTCAGATGTCGAGGTAAATCATGTGGGAGTTGTTGATGTTGGGGTGTCCGACCATAAGGGACAAATACTGCAGTTTTTTTCTGATATAAAAAAGGGATTTAAACGGAATAATATGATCTTTAGACCAATTACACAAAGGGGATTAAATGCATTTTATAATAAAATAGAGGAGGAATCCTGGGACTTCATTGATCTGGAAATCTGAACTGAGCTGAACAAAAATTTGAAAATTTTATGAAAATTCTGGAGGGTGCCTATTCTTGTTGCTTTCCAAAAAAAAAGTATATAGTAAGATCAGACCAAGGTGATAACATTACATGGTTTAACCAGGAACTAAGGGAAATGAGGGAGCACTTAACATTCTTAAAAGATATGAGTGATAGTAATTACATAAGTACACAAGTGTACAAAAGTTATAGTTCCCTGTATAAAAACAAAATAAAACAAGCAAAAATAAGTGCTAATGATAACCTAATACTCAACTCCAATAACTCTGTGAAAACAATGTGGAACATAATAAATACTCAAAGAGGTAAGATAAAAAATAACTCGGTTGAAACCAATTTATCTCCAGATGACTTTAATAGTTTTTTCTCTAACATTGCTGAAAATATAGTAAAGAACATTCCACTATCTAATACCGACCATAAAAACTATTTATCATCAGTTAGTCCGCCTTCTGAGGCATTTTGTTTTTCCGAAGTGACATTTAATGAGGTACGCGTAATCATAGATAGTTTAAAAAATAAGGAAAGTCGTGATTTGTTTGGTTATAATACAAAATTGATAAAAACAATTAAAAACGTTATTCTTATACCCCTAACAAAACTTATAAATAGTTGTTTCAGAGAAAGGAAATTTCCAGAGATTCTAAAAAAAGCGATCATAATACCAGTATTCAAGAATGGTGACCCTAACTTGCCTGGAAATTATAGGCCAATTTCATTACTTCCGATTGTTTCAAAGATATTTGAAAAATGTATAGCATTGCAACTAGTGGCTTTCTTTAAAGGGAAAGGTCTTTTCTCTGCCAGTCAGTTTGGATTTCGGCAAGGAAAAAATACAACTATGGCAGTTCTGGATCTGACGTCACGCATTATAGAAGCATTTCATAATAAAGAATATATGTCAGTAACTTTTTGCGACCTAAGTAAAGCATTTGATTGCGTAGACCACAACATTTTACTAAGAAAACTTAAATTTTATAACTTTGATGCCAGTAGTATTGAACTAATAGGTTCCTATCTTGCAGACAGATGCCAGAGCGTGAGGTGTGATGATGTGACGTCGGCGGAAAGAGTAGTAAATATAGGTGTTCCACAGGGTTCGATTCTTGGACCAATCTTGTTCTTAATCTACATCAATGACCTACCGGCAACTGATCCTAGGGCAGGACACACTATTTTTGCGGACGACACAACTCTCTCTTCTGCTGGCGACTCATTGGAAGAGGCTTTAATAGGGTCCAGGGAATCTCTGGAATTGTCGAGTGAATGGTTCCGAGCAAATAGGCTTCTTCTCAACGAGGATAAAACCAAGCGGATGGTATTCACTATGAGAGACTCAAGTGATATTTCGGGTGATAATGTTTCGGAGGCAAAATTTCTGGGGGTCACTCTTGACGCAAAACTACAATGGGGTAGTCATATTAGTCAGGTGGCTAAAAAGCTAACAAAAGCTGTATTTGTACTGCGAGGACTCTCGAGTTGTGTTTCTCCAGCTATATTGAGAACAGCATATTTTGCATTATTTCAGTCCCATGTCTCATACGCTATTTTGGCTTGGGGACACTCTGCGGAGGTTTATAGACTGTTTGCCATTCAAAGGAGAGTAGTAAGAGTAATATCTAATCTCGGCTACAGAGACGATTGTAGAGGGGCGTTTGTTGCTCTTCAAATTTTAACATTGCCAGCCCTCTATATTTTACAGAATTTACTTTTTATAAAAAAGGCAGATAATTTTAAATCACACACAGACATACATGACTATAATACACGCAAGAAAAATAATTTAGTACCCTTATGGTGGCGCTTAGGAAGGTGTCAGGATGGCCCGGGCTATTGGGCCATTAAATTTTATAATGTTTTGCCAGAAAGCATTAGGAACCTGCCTTATAAGCAGTTCTACAGCAGAATGAAGGAGATCTTGACTGATAATGCTTTTTATTCATATACAGAATTTTTAAATTTTAATGTGTTTTAACCTGTGTTTCTTTTTTTGGTACTAGATTTAACTATGTATATTGTTTGACGTGTGTAAACAATATGTATTAACATGAATAAAGGAATTTTGAATTTTGATAGATTTATCTGTCAAAATGACATGGGAAAATACATTTTAGATGAAATGATATTTTGTTATTTTGGAAGTTGTTATTAATCGAAAAAACTTTTTATATAAAATTAACATATGAAATAAAATAACATGAAAACTCAAAAAATTCAGTTATTCTTGCGTTCTCATTTAAATTTAAAGAGCGAGGCATTTGGGTACTTTGGCGTGGTGCGTGGCAGCAAGTGGAAAAGTGTGGTAATCACGCCTAAAGCGAGGCATCTGGAAACCCTATAACCTTCTCCATTCTAATAGATACGTCACTTTAACTAGTTTTACCTTTTTTTACTATTCTTTCTATTGTCCATAATAAAGTAGGTACCTACTCTAGTAGCATTAGTTACTATTTTTTTTTATCTAATTAATTTTCTCTTTAGTCGAATTATTGTTTTTAAAATATTAAAACATACAAAAAACTATTTCGCTTAACTACCAACTATTGAGCGTTTATCACAAGTAATATTAAGAGTGATGCATTCGCCGTTTCATTTTTTCATCAATATTTCTTATCCTTCTCGCTTTAATTAAAATGGGGCCTCCATACCCGTCCTTGAGTAGCAATTGCCTACAGTTTTGAACTAAAGAAATTTTGTTTAATGAATTAATAAAAGCAAAAAACGAAAATTTGTGAAATTTGTCCATTTTTCTTTTTCTGCTTTTATTAAAGTGTGGGTAATTATGCTTTAAATATGGGTATTTGGTCGATTTTTGGATAAAAAGAAATAGTAACGAAATATTGATCAAAAACGAAATGGCAAATGCATCCCTGGACCTCACTCTTAAACGTGTGGACTTAGTGCCACTTCTAAAAACCCGGTGGGCATCTAAAGAGTACGGCTTTCTCGTCAAGTTACGGCTGTACTATAAAACCAAAAACTTACCTGGCGTATTAATGAGGTATCCATTTAGAGAATTAAATTTCTGAGGTAATTCTGGAAATTTAGCCAATTCAACAATTTTGTTGAACGGTAATAATAACTGCAACTGGGAAAAATCAATAAAATAAACCACCCCTGTCAACGTTATGATAATTATCCAGAAGGTGACAACAACTGAGGGCCATTTGCACTTTCTGTCTTCTTCCAGTTGTTCCAATCCTGCGCTAATTGACACTAAAGGCACATAAGCTATATCTTTTCTGTCACAACACGCAGTCATTTTTACCTAAACGAAGGGCTGTCTATGCACAAAAATAAAATAGTAGTTTAAAAGAAATTTTCCTGTTTTAATTTATTTATGAAACTTATCTTATCTTACTACTTTAAGGAATAATATCTTTGGCATACTACAAATAAATTTTAAAAAACTAAAAAGCTATATGTATAATAGATATTCTCTTAAAAGATATTATTCAATAAGTCTTGACACGCTGAGGAATGAAGGAGTCAGATTAGCTAAAAACATCCTCACTAAAGGTTTCATACATACATTTAAAAAAAAGTTACAAGAAAGGAAAAAAGTATAACCATAGCACACTACGCAGTTAGGGATTAATAGTTAGGGATATTGATGCATTCACCACTTCGTTTTTTGATTTTGCCACTTTTTCGTTTTCCACGCATCAATATTTATGTGGATTCATAAAGTTATAAAAACACAAAATAATAAGGGCAAGAAAATCCAAACTTTTAAAACATAAAACTGTAGGTAATTACTACTTAAAGATGGATATTGGGAGGGGGGGGAGAGCCCGCATGCACCGATTGAAAACAAGTTTTGGTGGCAGGGGTGACTTCGTACAACTCCCCCCCCCCACAAAAAAAATTAAATTGTTATGTTTTAAAACCGATTTTATATTGCCAAGCAGAAACCTTTTTTTACGCTAAAACCGTGCGTCGGACAAAAGATGAACAAGATATCTGTTTTGATAAGAAATGAATAAAACAAATTTAAATATCTTTTACTTTTTAGAAAAAGCAGTGATGTGCCATTTTTTTATTGAAAAAAATGCAAAGCCTACACGAGCGCTACTGAAGATATTAAAACATTGTACATCAGAAAATGCCTCTTGACAAAAAGAGGGTTTAAACCGAATTTCACCAAAATATGTTAAGTAGTAATAGAGCTGGGCAGAGCACTCGAAAAAAGTGCTTCGAGCACCAAGCCCTGTCGAAAGTAATTGCCAGCATCAAGCACCTTAAAAATTCTAAATGCTTTCAAGCACTTTAACTGACTTGAAATGCGAAATTCAATTACCAAGCACCAAGTACTTTCTATAAAGGGCTTCAATTACGAATTACCGAGCACTATATTTTAGAAGTGCTTGCAAGCACTGTGCTAGAAGCACTTTTTCACGCACTTGAGTAGTAGGTACCGATCAAAGTTATTACTATAAATATATAACAAAATTCCTAAAACTTTAAAAGTTAAGACGTTTAGGATTAAATCTAATAACAAAACTGAATTTTAAGTGTCTAACAAGAAACACAAAAATTTGAAAACATAGAATCATAGATTTATCAGAGTTCTGAAAAAATACGACAATAACAATCCATATAGAATTCTTAAAAAAAAAACAACAGCTTGATAATTATGTAATCACATTTAAGTATAGCATAACAGAGGCGGCGCCCGGGGGGGGGGGGGGGGGGCACTGGCCCACCCTAGAAACATGAGTGCCCACCCTGGTGCCCCCCAAAATTGATGGATTCGGTTTTGTAATGGAATTTCCGGGAGGAAGGGGGACTTGGCAATGAAAGCTTTGTTGAGAAAAGAGTGGTGTTGTATGTTATGGTGAACAGAACGTTGACTTTTTTTTTAAATGTCAGTTTGGACAAGTGTGATGGGATGTTTAGTGTTGTTTGCTTATGGGGTTATACAGCGTGGGGGAGGCGGCGACCTTTTTTTTTCACTTTTAATTGGGTAGTGCCCACTCAAAAATCATCGGGCACACTTGTACCCACCCATCCCAAAAATCCTAGCGCCGCCACTGTAACATAATAAATAAAACAAATTAAAATGGTTAATAAAGACAATAGAGATTCAAACGATCAAAACAATATAATATGTATTTACATAATATGAACTAAATATACCAAAAAGATTAATCAGTGCAGTGTGCACTACAATTTGTCACACAAATTACTTAATTCAACGAGAAAAAAAAATGCAAGACAGCAGAGCTGCATCATACTGTATTAGCTAAAAATGCTTATTTACTTATCTAAAGGCGCATATGCAACGACGAGATAGCTCTTTTGTCTATGTGTTTATCTACAGATGGTAATAGCCTTGTTAAATTACTATAAGCATCAGAACCATTTATTTTATAGTGTGTAATATCTACTTACCCACCAAACATGTTATATTACAACAACATTCGGTCATTGTTTAAAAATAACTTTTGTCACATTTTTAAAAGTAACTTTTGTCACATTTTTAAAAGTATATAACTGAAGACGACATTACGTTTTTTATTTCAAATTGATATTATTAAGTTATATTTCCTCAACATCGCAAAGTGATAGACCATGAATATAAGTGTACACCACATATATCGTGTCCACCCCGACACTATAGATGTCGCCTCGGGTTGCGATTACGTGCTCTCGCTTTTGATATTTTTTAATATACTTAGTATACCTATTATAATAATTATTATTATGTTTTCAGTGTTCTGTTTCTCAGCTTTTTGTTAGTAAGGCTGGTGTTATTTACAGTACAGATAAGAAATTCATCTTAACCTGTACTGTTTAGAATCTTCCGTACTATATGGCAAGTTTGGAGGATGACGCTTTTCTGAATAAGTTGGTATAAATAACCTGAAAGGCCCAGTTTTTCCAAGTTGATGGGCTTGAAATTTTTCGTCATAGCTCCCTCCACCGATATTATGATCGGAATTATGTCGATTTTATCTAGCTTCCATATATTTTTTATCTCTATAGCCAAATTCGAGTACTTGGTCTTCTTCTCCGATTCGGTTTTAGAGAGGTTGTGTGTTAGTGGGCAACCTATATCGATTATGAAAGCTTTCTTGGTGGTTTTTTCGATGAGAAGAATATCCGGACGGTTGTGGTCTACTGTTCTATCCGTTATTATTGGCCTGAAGAGATATTCAGGGGATTCAAGGACTGGCTCGGGTGAGTATTGGTAGTATGGTGGGAGGTTTTCCCTTAGCCCTAGTTTATGGGCCAGTTCCTTGTGGATGATCTTAGCCACCTGATTATGTCTCCCCAGGTAAGCGTTGGGGGCCATAGCACCACAACCCGCCGTGATATGTTCTATCGTTTCTCCGGGACAATTGCATTTTCTGCACACATCTTCCATATTTCTCTTCAAGATGACCTTTTCATAGTTTCGAGTTCGAATGACACGGTCTTGGATAGAGATTATAAAACCTTCTGTTTTAGCATGAAGCTGCCTTTTCTCTAACCAATTCAGTGACATTTTTCTATCTATGAGTGGATTTTGGAGTGCAGTAGGGTATTTGCCGTGTAGAGCTTTCTCTTGCCAAGTTACAAGCTGTTGACTTGGCGGCGCGCGGATGATGTTAGGTAATCCGTTTTGCTTTAAGTTAAGGGCTGTATATCCAGCGTCTGCTGCTACCACTTTTTTAAGAATTAATGAGACCTCTTCCTCCCTCCTTTCGTTTTAGGTAGATTCTTTCAAGTGCAGAGCGTGGATGGTGGAATCTGAATTTTGTTAGCAGCCTGCAAGCCTATCCAGTTCGTGCAAATCCGTGTCTGAATACTTAAGGATTCCGAATGAGTAAGTAAGTATTGGTATTTCCCAGGTGTTGATGGCAGTAGTAAGATTACCAGCATTCAGGTGAGTATTAAAAAGCTTTGTTAGTCTGCTTTTGTATTTGTTTTTAAACTCCCTTTTTAGGCTTGTGTGGTTTATTTGTTGGTTTTGGGAGATGCCTAAGTATTTATATGTTTTGTCCTCATCTAGTATATCTATGCCATCAAGCAGTCCACGATTTTGTTCAGTCTTTCCGCGTACGACATTCAAGATTGCGCACTTGTCTAATCCAAACGACATTTTGATGTCATCGCTAAATGTCTTGGTTATTTGAATTAGGGACTGTAGGTAGGTTTTGCTGGCAGCGTAGAGTTTGATATTATCCATAAATAGAAGGTGGTTTATTCTAAATGTCTCAGTTAAGTTGGGACGATATCCGTAGGATGTTGATTTTAGTAGTGAGGACAGTGGGTTCATGGCCAAAATGAACCAGAGGGGGCTTAAAGAGTCGCCTTGAAATATACCTTTTGATATATTTATATTGCCAAGCTTCTCTTGTCCAATATGGAGATTGGTATTCCATTGCTCCATTAGGGTGCCTAACATGTTACGTATTAGGGGGTGTACTTTGTATATTTGCAATATCTTCTTTAGCCAGTCGTGAGGAACAGAATCGAATGCTTTACTATAATCAATGTAGCACATATTTAGATTTCGCCTTTTAACTTCAGCCTGTTTTATAATAACGGTATCGATTGTAAGCTGTTCCTTGCAACCCAAAGCTTTCCTAATCAGGCCTTTTGCTCATCAGCTATCAGTTTGTTATTTATGCAGTGTGTGTATATTTTTGAGTACATGACTGATGTTAAAAGTTTTATTATTATTATTATTATTATTATTATTATTATTATTTATTATATCAGAACTTAGTCTCAGTAAATGTGAACAAAGGCATCTGGTTCTGGGGAACCAATGTACCACTATGGACAATATGGCGTAAATTGCGGGCAATATTTAACATCACATAAAAAAATATATCTAATATTCATATAGGCATCTCTAGGTCACTCCAAGATATTTTTAAATTAATATAAAACAATATAACAAAAAAACATTGCGTGGGTGTTGCTGCAATATTGTTGTAATATCGCGTGATATTGAATATAACTCTATTATTTTTGAGGAAGTAGTCCATTCTTAAAGTGGAGTTAATTTATAGGAATAAGTAAAAACATGAAGTCTTTCTCCACTGGTGGACCAGTGGAGAAAGACTTCATGTTTTTACTTATTCCTAACTCTATTATATTACAACCTGTGAATCTGAGACATATTATATTGCATATCTAGTACAATATTGTAATTTACAATGCCGTCACCACCAGATACCTCCGAATGTCACATTATTACAATGTTATTTGAGTATTATGAGTGCAATATTGAGGTAATAAAACGTTGTTTGCTGGTTAAATTCGCATATGGGAAACTTCTTTATTATCAATTTTACGAGAAGTTATTATTCATAAAAAGTTCTGCATGGTTTAAAAACTAAAATAAAATAATAATTTGAGGTTTGTCAAAAAATAAGAATTTTGCTCATGAGTAAACGTACTTTTATTTTTGACAATGTCAAAAAATGTTATGAAAAATATGAAAATTGAAAACTACATTTAAATATATGAAATCTTAGTTATATGTCATAAAATTTAGGTTTTGTTATTTTTTACATTTTTTTCTACATATTGATTATATTTTAAAATATTACAAATTATTACTTTAAATTTAATAATAAATATGATTTTATGTAGTTTTTAATTATGATCGACTTTTTTTTAACAGGTTTCGATATTGTCAAAAATAAACGTACAGTGTCATCCAACCTAGACTGAATAGGGGCCCATTTTTAAGTTTCCCTGTATTTTTATAAAAACCAATATAGCCATCTTGTTTATGCTTGACGACAGAATCTAAAATTGCCATTTAAAACGCGAACTTCACTAGTTCGTTTAATCGTATACAATTATATTACGGCGCTTCATTATTCATAGATTACTTTACTTGGTAGTTGTTTAAAGTCCTCAGAACCTCTGAAAAAATCTTTTTTGTTGCACAAAGACAGACTGCATTAGATGTCATTGGATGCTAAAAACTCTTAAAACGCTAAACCACATCTTAAATTTAATAACATCAAAGAACCCTATAACAACGTAAACACTGATATGTAAACTTTAGTTTAAGCTCGTTTCTGGAGCACAAATTGGGATGGTAGTAAGTCGTAGACCTTCTTAGCCAATCTCTACTGATATCGCATTATATCATATCATCCCGAAGGTACTCTTTTTGTGAATTCTAAGATATGAGAATTCTTAGACTAATCGTTTTTTGATTCATACATTTTTGTTACATGAATTTACTTTTTGCATTTTCACGAACTATTACTAAAAGCTAAAATGTTTACATGATGCTTTTATGATAAGATTGACTATGATATTAATAACATAATAATTAAATTAAAATATAAAAACTTATCTTACGTTTTATCTATGACTAACATAAAAAAAATTAACGGAAAAAAGTGAATTTGAAATACAACTATTCTGATCAAAATGATAATGTTATATAGACATTTAATTGTAGTTTTTCATAATAATATATTCAAAGCAAATAATTAAAAAAACAGACAAAAATTAAAAATTAAAAATGAATAAATAAAAAGTTTAATCAAGCTACACAAGGAACACAGACAAAAAACTCAAATTTAAGATTTAACATAAATTATAACAAAACATGAAATAAAACTAAACAAAAACAAAATAATGGCAACTATGACGGAAACTTTATACTTGATTGTTAAACTTAATTATGACAGAATTTTGAATTTTTAAGCAAAATTATGTTTTCTGCTTTAGAAAAGGGGAGGCTTACTCAAAAATGCATTCGAGAAAAAGGACACTAGTTTGAACGCCTAATATAAAGAAGTTGTTTACTTTTGTTTCCCGTTGCGGGGCTTTCCTCTTTTAATTTGTTTCCTATATAGTCCCACTCGCTTCTTCATGTAAAGTTTTAAAAATTATTCTATTTTCGATAACGCTGAAACGAACGGAGATATCGAGCTGCGGTTTTAATATTTTTTCTAGCAAATTTCATCTGCTTTGCGATTATAGTTTCATAATTATACCGTATGATTTATTTTTTCAGAGTAAAATCAAAAAATGTGTGATCATTACAAATTGTGCCTCTAGCATTTTTTTTAAGAACTATTATGGACAACTAAATACGATTGGTGAAAGTGCATACATTTCTCTTCCAACCAATCTTTAGTTTGCTAAAATCAGATAAGTCGTTTATATTACTACAGCGATTTAAATGATTACACTTTCAACACCAACCTCTTATTAAAGTTGGTACGCCAATGAGCATAAGACCAAAATGATGAATAATTGTCCAAGCTTTTTAATGGTGTTATCAAAGATATACCTTAATGTGGGATTTTCGGAGATATGTAAAATTTTAAAATTTACTTCTCAATTACGCCCTCTTGCGGCCAAATGCGGAACTTAAAAATCATTTCCAGAATTTTCTCATGGCCATTTTAGTTATCATTTATTTTTCCTGAATTTCTATGACCAGTAGTTTCCGAGATATGGCCGCTCCGTACCCTTAACTGATCACGCTGTATAGTATTAATTATTAGTATTAGCAAAATGTTCAGAAAAACGGAAAAACATTTTAACTAACTTTTAAATTAAAATATATGATGAGATATGATTTTTAGGATTTCTAATAATCATTTATCCACTAATTTAATGTAAAAATAAAAGATTTTTTAGACCGAAACTTACAATTTAAATAATAAAATTGGATTTAGTGCAGTTTGCACCCAAAACATGGATTTAGAGGAATATGAAAATATCCACAATGGATTTAGTGGATTTTGACATAGACCGAATTTTATTTTTGAAATAAAATACTAGGTATGTAGAAAAGGATATTCGGAAAACTTAATAGTTAATTTCAACAATAAAAAAAAACATTATAAACTAAACTAAAATCTAAACTAATAAATCTGGAACATCTTCCATTCTTTCACAAAGCTCAATATTTTCCAAAGCGAAGGGTTACGAGTTCGTTTTCTAGCCTTATCCGGCTCCACAACTTCAATTTCCACTACATGAGACATTATAATAACTTTTTAAACACCAAAAATTACAAAAAAAACAATGAACGACACGGATTAATGTTTACTAAACGAATTTTCTGTCTTTACTAGTGGATAAACAAACTTTAACAAGGTTTAGTCACCGACACACGTGAGAGCTGACGTACCGAATTCTGTGACCTGATTGGCTGAAATGGACTTAGGGGCGTTTGAAAATCAACACGGTCGGATTTAAGGGACTTCGAAACTGAGGTAGTGTTTTGATGCCACTTTTAATACATATTTAGAGGGATTTGTTACTAAATTGGTTTGGTGAACGGTAAGGAATTGTTTGACGAATATAACGGTGTATTTAACTCATTTCTTGTCAGGAGTGGATTTAGGGGGTCTTGATCCTAGAGGATTCATTTATATCCTGCTGTATGCAATTATATCCTGCTGTATGCAATTATACCTTAAGTATGTGCTAGCGGCGTATTTACTTAGAAATTAGACCTTGGAAAGCAATCCATCAATGAACATAAAACAACAATTTACCCACGAGTCTAAAGATCCGTTAAGACGATAGTCACCGTTTCCTTATCTATATAAAATTTGTTTTCCTGGAAATGAATGTAGAGAATCTAACATCTAATTAATACATCTTAAGTATATCAGTGGAGAAAGACTTAGAGTTTCTTATTTCTTTTCTTAACTTTTTATTTTAAATCATATATATGTAAATATTTTTTTAGAAGTCAATAAATAGCAGTAGATAAAATGTACCTACATTACCATGCGCTTTAACAGATTGGGAGCATTTTCTGGGATCATTGACGTATTTATTAGCTTTAATTAATAAACAAGTTGTTAGCAACAGCGTAGACCTAATCCAAAAGCATCGTGATAGACTGGCGATCGGTGGCATGAGGCAGGTGAGGCCCGGCCTCACGACAATATAGGTATTTGATAATTGTGTTAAAATTAAAAACGTCTATAGGTCTGTATATTCACTTTTATTATTATTTGTGACAATATATCCAATTTAAAAAGATTGGAAAACGATATCCCCAATACGCGCAGTGCGTTTAAAAGTTCTTCACCGAGAGGACAACCTGTGCAGTCGAGGCCCGGACGGATGCTAGACTCTCGTCGCCGAAGTCGACCACTTGTCTCTACATATGCGCAAATGTTGCGTCTGGTGCCGAGAGGGGAATCACCCCTGCACTCTCGAACGTGCAACACTACAATCTTTGTAGTCCTTGCCCAGAGTTCCGCAGATCCTTTACCTGGCTCACCGTTTTCTGTCCTTGCGACAGTCGAGCTAGGCTGCCGCTAAACGAACAAACTGAGTTCTCTTTCGAGACAACTCTTGGCTTTAACTAAGCTCACCAAAAGCCGACCCAGTCCGGACACTTGAAGGGAGGTCCGTGAGTGTGGAGACTGATACCTTCCATGACGATGATGAATAACGCTAGTTGTCAGACGATTGACCATCTATAGACGCAGACCCTTTGCGGGCCGCCGTCTCAGGATGGTCGCGCGTCTCTGATGAGTCCCAGTAGGACGAAACAACGAAAGGATTGAGATATTAACGGAAGATGACAGGGCATACCGTTGTTAGCAGTAAGTCTAAAGACCCATAAACTGCCATTCCCCACTGACAAGGTGAGGGGACAGCGGGTAATAGATGAACCGTGCGACCAGCGTGCAAACCCCGGACGCTCAGCGCCGTAGAGGTCTACCAATAAACAATTTTGTTTACCGTTAGGTACGTCCATCGGGTTTTTGAGGTAACCACGGCAGGCCTGTCATTTAATTTGATGTTAAAACTCCTTGCCTCACTTAAAATGAAATGTGAGGTCATCCTTGTTTCTGATTTTGGGTGCTCATCAGTGATGGCTTGGCAATGTGACACGTTCGATGTCCAGTTAGCATGTTGCGTCTTTGTTTAATCATATGTTTGTTGTACGCACTCGCATGTGCTAATTTAAAGTGGAGAGAGGCCTAGAAAGCGCTAGCCTCTCGAGTCTCACCCGACATTTTATTTTAAATTGGAGCCGCATTATGTTGTTTTATTGTTTGATAATATACATAATCGAATTACAGATGTGTTTACCGATATTAACCAGTTGTTATTTTTTAACTTATTTAACCAAACGCCATTTGCCGAATATGACATATCATTTCCAAATCAGTTATTTAATACCAAATTATAAAAATATTTTTTTAAAAGATAGATTAAAATCCGAGCTTTAATTTTTTTTTTGATAAACAGTTCCGGTCATTATTGCCATGCAGAGATCATAAAGATAATATACTAAAATGGTCTAAACGAGATTTTACCAGAAATATACAAATTTGTATGCTTAATAACAACACTACCTGCAAGTTCAGTGCCAGTTGAACGAAATTTTTCAGCTTTGCCACGAATAAAAACTTATTCGAGAAATTCGATTGACCAAGAAAGATTAAATGGTTTGTCTGTAATGTAGCAACCATGACGTTTGCTTACTAAAAAGTAAAATTTTGAACCAGTTAGTTGTTGCAAATATTAAGGATTTTTTAATGAGAATTTATAGACATTAAGGCGGAACTTTGTGCAGCAAGAAATATATTTGCAAGAGAGTCTCACCCGAAGTGGGCATACTAGCGAGCTTATGACGTGGTGAAAAATATTCCGTAAACATCGACACACACTGAAAGCACGATGCAAGGCGGTAGGTTCTTTATTATGCTAATGAGTTTTGGTTGATTTTATTTCGGAGACCAGAAATTTGTTTTGTGGGAAATAAGTATTTTACTTGTTATTGTATTCTAAGTTAAAATAATGCATCTAATCGTTATACGGATTCTTATTTTATTAATATGTACAAAAAATAAAATTAAGGAGAGCAAAAAATTTTGGAAAATAAAATCTGTTAATTTTATAAATTCCTTGGAAAAGCTTATTATAATGATTTTAATGATTTAAAAAAGGTAATAAAACTTCTGAAATCGTATTCTAATTTTTAATATAGGTACCAAGATACATGTCTGTTAATCTTATTATTACCTACCGACTAAAGTGTTAATTAATTAATAGTAGGTATAAGAACACCTGCATATATGCCAGTGGCGGCGTCAGGGGGGAAGAAGGCACAGGCATACCCTTAAATTAAAGTTGCCCATCCAAATTAAGTTTAGGTACTTAGGTAGTTTATACATAACACAATGTACAAACTGTTTTATTGTGAATTTTTCAGCATTGGTGTTGAAATATTTTGTAAGGTCAATAGTTTTTGAATTAAAATTCTCTCATATGAATAATTTTTCACCATGCTTATTTATTAAACAAGAGAACAAACGAAGTACCTAGACCTTTTTTTTAGAAACACAGTACCGTATCGTCGCACCTATACGAGAATGGAATAAAATAATTGAATTTCAGCGCCAATCCGATACAGAATATACATGTGATAATAGAATAGATGCAATGGTCTCATCGGTTTTACCGCTTACTATTGCTAAATAATAATAATAATAATAATAATAATAATAATAATAATAATAATAATAATAATAATAATAATAATAATAATAATAATAATAATAATAATATTAATAATAATAATAAAAAATCATGTTATTCTCTGGAGCTAACGCAAAGATAATGCGACACGAGTAGAACCGATAGATATTGTATATCGCATCACACGGAAAGCGTCAGCAAACAGTACCAATCGACGAAAAGTCGTGTACCTACTTTTTAAGCTCAAAGGTTTAACTTTTCGTCTAGAAAAGCGATAAAAATATATCTACAGTAAAAACTAAACAATAGCTAGATACCAGGATCTTATATGCCTACCTCAAAAAAATCGGATCCATTTACATTTTTCTAGCACCTCCACGCCACTGATATCTGCTACCTAAGTACTTAGCCTATTTTTGTGAAAGAAGGTTTTTATTTTGGTAATTGGAGTATAATTGAATATAAAAACTAAGAACTACATAGATTTTTATTCATTTGTGATTTGAACTGTTCGTTGTGAATCTATTGTGAAGTTGTATCTACAGTGTGTTTCTATTTTATATTATCAATATGCCGCAAAAGTATACTAGCACAAATCGTACTCCGTGTGGCCGTCGACGAAGTATTCAACAAAAACTTAAATTACTCAGGTGAGTACTTGCAATCATTTTAGAAATAATTGCAAAGTTGTATAATTTTTATTATCATATATAATATAACAAGTGCATTGAAAATTATCGGTAATTTTAGGAAAATATGCTTGAATACAATTTGGAGCCAAAAAAAGCATGAGTGCACGTAGTGCACGAATGCTTTTGCTTGCTCCAAATTGCATGACGGCATATTTGGCTAAAATTACCGGTAAATTATCAATGCCCGCGTTATATTTGTAAGGGAATTTCATGGACTGATGTTGCTTTTTGTTTGTTATGACTGACAAAAAGAAAATATGTCAAAAAATTATCACGATAATTTTTTGCAACAATAGAATAACCATGGTAACACAAAATAAAATTATGGTATTTAATTGTTAAAATATGAAATTTGACAGGTGAATGAAATTCTCAAGATTATTGATTTTGCTCCTTTTCATATGCTGTAGAAATAAAATAGAACATAACGTGCATAACCGTTTCATACGCTCAGTTTTAAAAAAGTACAAGTAAAGCCGTACAGAAAGTTTAAAATTGTTAGTAAGTGACATTTTGTTAGTTGTTTTTGTCATGTTACGTTGTAACGTTGTTTTATGACCTACAATATTTCGGGAGTATTCGAATTTTTTTTAGGCCCTAGGCCAAGAATTATCCTAATTATTTTAAAAAAGCATCCGTTTTGGACACAACTACTGACATCAGCCCTATGATGCTTATGTACGCTGTTTGTTTTCTATTACAAAAAGAGGTAATTGATATCTCGATTAAACTCCTAGGATAGGTATTATCCAAAAATGTATCAAGAGATCCTAAAGCATAAAAACAACGTTTTTACAAAAACATAAACCTTTCATAGCTATCTTTTTTAAATTTTAATAACGCAATTATCTTAACTTTTTCTTACTCTTTGTAATTTGAGTATAATATGTAACGAATATATTTATTTTCTTATTTATTTTTTATGAAAAAAAAAATTAGTTTATTTGAAAAAAAAACACAGTGTAAACAAGCTGCTGTCACTAGTTGTGTTCAGACCAGCTGTTCTTTCAAATTAGATAATTCTTGCCCTAGGATATAAAACAAAAAAAAACGAAATTATCCTGAAATATTGATTTGTGATGTTGTTTTCCAAACTACACACCTAAAAGTGTTAAAAAAAAATTGTCGAACATTATGATGAGTTATGAGACATTTCCATTGATACCAGCCAGTCAACCGATTTCCAGAATCCCTTTTCTATATACTAAGTAGTTTTTTGGTAAATTCAGTTTCTTCTAAATTAAAATACTGGGATTTATCTCTACGTTTTATAAAGTGTGAACAGTGCTGTTATAATAAGCTTAAATACTAAAGAGGGATATAAATTATTTTTATATAAGGGTCGAGAAACTTACTCACAATTTTCAACAATTTGTTTAAACAAATAATACAGCTGAAAAAGAATCAAATGCTTGTTTTAGAAATATATTAATATTGGTGTAAATTTATGCTCCCCATTTGGTGATAAACAGAATTCTCCTGTAAAAAATACTGGTTTTATCTTACCTAATATTTCTTTAGGCAACGCAAAAAACTGACAACTCAGGACACCGCCACCCCAAGTAAAAAAGTTGTCAGTATTTCTAATTTTGCCATGGATTTACCTACTTCGGAAGTTGCAGGACCATCTCATGATAGGGTTGAGAGCAGTAGAGATATGAAAAAACTAAACTTGATAGATTATGACAGTGATGATAGTAATTCCAAATCGATTAGTCCAGAACAAGTTTCTAGTTCACAACCCGAAACAGAAATTTCAACCGAATATTCTGAAAAGGTATCCCAAAGATGTCAGACCATATGTGATATTTCCGGAAGAAGAATAATTGATATTAATTTCTTCTTTAACGAAGTAACTAATTTTAAACATTTGGGCATTTTTGGTTGCGAGAGTACAAGTTTAAAAATAACAAAAGAAATATCTGTTGGATTGCAAAGCACGTTTGTAATTAAATGTTCCATATGCCACGAAGAAAAAAGAATATGTACAGAGAACCCTGACACTGCAGACTTAAACAAATTAATCGTTTTGGGTATGATTTCAACCGGCGGAGGCTACAGCCAAATGCAAGAAATTTTCAGCTACTGCGATATACCGATTATGTCAAATTATACGTTTTTGAAAATTCAAAGTGAAATAGCTGATGCAATTCATGCAACCGCTTGGGAAGAAATAAAGAAAGCTGGCGAAGAAGAGAAAGCAATTGCCATCGAAAAGGGAAAAGTTGATCCTGATGGTATTCCATATATAACCGTTATCGCAGATGGCGCATGGAGTAAACGATCATATAAAGTTAACTATAATGCACTTTCTGGAGTGGTAAGTTATACATATTCTTTTAAGTTTCGTTTAATGGTGATGGTTTTATATAATTTAAAAACTAGACCAATTGTAGTCCAACCTATCATAAAGCATGTAAAAGGTAAACAACATTAACGTTCTGGTGGAAGGTAAATTATAAATAACATTTTTATTTTAGGCAATAATTGTTGGACAAGAGACAAAGAAAATCCTATTCCTGGGAGTTAAAAATAAATACTGTTGCATATGTACAAGAGCACAGAGCAAGAATATTGCCGCAAAAGACCACATTTGCTACAAAAACTGGGACAAAGCATCAACAGCTATGGAATCCGAAATTATTGTACAAGGATTTTTACAAAGTAACGAACTGCACGGAATAAAATACGGTTATTTGGTTGGAGATGGAGATAGCAGTGTGACAAAAAAGTTGGCAGAGGCAAGACCATACCAGAATAGATCAGTTCAGAAAATTGAATGTAGAAATCATTTGCTAAGAAATTTATGTACACGCCTTCGAGAGTTAGCCCAAAAAAGAACCAGTTCGAAGAACAAAGTAGTTTCTATAAAGGAAAGAAACATGCTTTCTAATAATGTTAAAAGAATAAGATATGGAATTGTAGCAGCAGTCAATTACTACATTGAAAAAGAGGATCTAAGCTACGCTCAAAAAATTATTCATTTAAAGCGTGATATTACAAATACTTCTAGTCACGTCTTTGGAGATCATTCAAAATGTGCTAACTACTTTTGCCAGGGACCAAAAGAAAATGAGATAGATTTTACCAATATTATGAGAAGTTCAGGCTTATTTTCAGATATTTTAGTAATCATTGAGAGAATAGTTAGAAATTCCGAAAGTTTATTATTAAACATGGATAATAACGCTGCTGAACTTTATAATGCCTTATTAGCCAAAACAGTTGGTGGCAAAAGAATTAACTTTTCTTTAAGAAGATCCTACGAAATGCGTTGCGAGAAAGCTGCAATTTCGTACAATGTTGGAGCTGAGTCATCTCGACTTATTCAAAAGAAACTTTGTGGTCGAAGTCCAGGAAATATACATACAAAATTTATTAAAGAAAAAAAACACAAACGGAGTTGGACTAAATGCCGTAGACAATTATTTCCACAAACTCACAAAAAAAAACACGAAGATGCTCCTCCCGACGAGGATTACGGCTTACCAGCCATAGATATGGACGAGGATGAGTACAAACTGCAACAATCTTTCTTCATAACTTCCATTACGGTAGATAAAGAAACTGCACATAAATTAGAACGTGATACAGTCGGACAAGCAGACACACTGTTATGGATGGAAGAACGTGGAAAAAGACTAACAGCAAGTAATTTTGGAAAAATTTGTAAATTACGTAAAAGTACACATTGTGCAAACACGGTAAAAGCCATCTTATATAGCAGTTTTACCAGCAACAGTGCTACAAATTGGGGCAAAGAGCATGAAAAAATCGCTATAACCCAGTTTGAACGAACCACCGACCTAATAGTTGAGGACTGTGGACTTTTTGTCAGCACAAAGCAATGCTACCTTGGGGCATCTCCAGATGGTCTAATTGGACAAAATGGAATTATAGAAGTTAAGTGCCCCAGATCCTGTAGTACCAAAACTCCTCGTCAAGGCATCGAGACTAAAACAATAAAATTTGCTACAATTGAAAATGGAAATTTTACATTAAAACGAAATCACCACTATTACTATCAGGTACAGGGACAGTTACAAATAACGTCAAGGCAGTACTGTTATTTTATTGTATGGACACCTCTACAACTAGAGTATGAAAAGGTAATGAAAACCACTTTTAAAATAGTTATTTTCTAGGAAACGATGTGTTTATAAATATTATGTCTCTATCTCAAAAACAGAACAAAAATTTTTTTTTTAAATACATAGATACTCAGGAATAATATAGCCAGAAAGGTAAAACCAACAAATTTTCAAATTTTTACAAACCGTGTAAAGTTTTCCTCACAGTGCAATTATTTTCTATTGGAAAATATGAGATTCTTATTCCAGAAGTATTAAATGGGGATAAAACTAGTTTATCCTATTTAGCCTTCAAAGATAAAAAAAATACTCTTCTCAATATTTTCTTTAAAAATTTAATGGCTGGGCATAACTTCATCAATTTACGAAACAAAAAGTAAATAAGAACACTTTTTAAAATATTTAATACATTCATTTCATATAATATTTGATCGTATAAGTATCTATGATTTACAAATTTTATGAAATAATAATTAATGTAATTTTAACAATAATAATTTTGTTTCAGATATACAGAGATGACCAATTTTGGCAAGAAAAGATGGAACAGCAGTTAAAAACTTTTTTTTTTAGTTGCCTTCTTCCCGAAATGATAAATCCTCAATACCCCAACAAGAGAAAAATTAAAGACTTAAGATCGCAATTTTTAAATATTTCTGGTAGCTAATAATATAGTTATTGTAGTATTTTTTATTTTAATAAGTATTTTTAATTTGTACCATGAAAGGACCAACTTTATTGCCTACCTGTATTTTTAATAAAAATTTACAATATTATGAATGTTTTTATTTAGGGTATACTACCTAATAATAAAACCTACCAACATAGGCACACATAGAGTGGAAGGGGGGTAGCCAAAAAAAGCGTGTAAGTTCTTAAAAGTGACTTAAATAAAATATGTAGCAGCCTTTTCAACACTTCCTCCACCGTTCAAAAGTGGCTACAAAAGAAAACAAAACGTTCGTTTTCAAGAACTTCTATCAAAAGTGATTCCTACAAAAAAAATGCCGCATTCGTTTCATAAACTCACCCTAACAAAAAGTAAAAACCTTATCTACGCCCTTGGTCAAGAGACGGGGGCCACTGCCGCCCTCTCTATGGGCGCCCAAGCCTAACAAAATATTGTATTTTATTACTCTGCCTGGCATACTGTCCAATTTTTATTTAGTACTTAGCTTCTTAGAAGCATTGTCACTATACAGGAGTCAGGCTGCACCAAATTATAGCTGCCAGCCAACAAGATGGACAGAGAAATCTCATGTGACCAACGCCAAATTCGTGCCTGAATACTACTTTTAAATCGGTAAACCATGGATAAAATAATAAACACATTTCACCTTTAAGATGAATTCATATTTTAACAGGTTCAGACAGAAGCTCACTACATAAGCAATATATAGATCCCGTATAATAAGCATAAAATATAAAAACAATCGAATATGCAACAGTTGGTTACTCACTAAGAAACGAAACAAAAAATTCAATATAGCCCATTTTTGATTGCAACAAATCGACCGGATTTCGTTCAATTCTTATCCTTACCTAACATGAATAAGAAATTTTGAAAGCCCAAACACCAGTTTTGACAAAATGGTGAACGCGCCTTGAACATTTTGCCCTGCGGCGCATTATAAACCATCCCGGTCTAAGCCGAAAAATGTATGGTAACCCGAAGTTAATAGCATAACTACTAGTTACGTCTTTTTAATATTAACGCTTAGATATTCTGTTATTGGCACAGACAATACAAAAAGGAAAACATAAAATTTAGCCCAAAATTACCCCCGAAATAACTTCTTGTTCGACCACCTATAATTTTTTTCAGTGTATCATTATTCTCTCTGGATGTAAATTGTTTCACGTCAGCCTAGAATAAATTCTGCTGTATATAGGCAACTTCTATAACATGACAACAAAATTTACCTAAAACATGAGTTGCGCGCTGCAAGATAACGGACTTATTACGACATTGTTTTGTCTCAATTTTTGAATTCTTAAAGATAAGACATGGAAGTTCTAAGGTACATGGCTATTTTTTTGAAAAAAAAATTCTTAGCTACGATATTAACCTTGGAAAAGTGCCTAAAATACGCACCTTTAGTGGGCATTTTCTTATACATATTCTTATTTTTTTCAAAAAAGGGCTTTGTACCTTAGAAATACAAACATTCCTTTATTAAATTTTAAATTGTCCCGACAAATATTTCAAATAGCCTTTGCAGAATCCTGCAGTAGCGAAACGGTGTTTTTCATCCTCTAAATTTGCGCGTGGTAGAGCCTTAAGAATTTTTTAAATAATAAAAATATTTCTTAAATTTAAATCTCACAAATAAAACCACCGGAAGAAAGTAATTATCTCAGTGTAGAAACTAAGTATTTCTAAAAATATCTAAACTAAATCTCCGAGGCGCGCATATTTCCCAAGAAACTGCCCCCACCTTAAGTTTTGCATGTGTAACACCCCAGAAATAAAAGACTCGGAAATAGGTCATATTTCCCTTTTTATTTATTAGCATCGAGTAACAAGAAATGACCACATGTCATCTTAAGAATGGGATTAACACCTGAAAGCTCCTGCTAGGGTGAAAATTGTCTCCCTGCATGATTAATGAGTCACCCTATCGTAAATTATTGCATCATGACATTTTTATATCTGTTTGTAATAAGTAGGACCAAGGGATTATGACCCTTAATTGGCAATAAATAACCACTTTTTATAGCTTTTTTTTCTGGGAAATCAGGAAAATATAAGGGGAATAAAAAGGTCACCTGCGCTATTGGGCTAGATTAAGAGGGTGATTTTGGGTATAAAAGGCTGGACAGCGCTTTGAAAAAGTTAGTTGAAATACAAAGTAGTACATGTTGAAAAGTTAGTTACGGTGCAAGTTACGCGTTTATAAGTTAGTTCCGTTAGTGAAATCTGAGGGTGGGACCTCGGCCCACCTTCCAGCAGCAGAAATTGGAAGTTATAGAAGTTTTTAAAATATAATGCGTGTGAAAGAAAAGTAATAGCCCAGAATTGGACGGAAGTTAATATAAAGTTTAAATCGGTTTTTAGTCGGAAAACGGAAGTTTTGGAGACGATCGATACATATGTTTTTAGTTTGTAATGAAAATAAGTGTTTATGGACAAAAGTAATAGACAAAAATTTAGAAAACAATTATCAGTTCTGAGTGACAATAATGAATAGTTCACAGTACATTTTTGAGCTGGCAGTTAAGGTTAACGGTATACCTTTCGGGCGTGATAGACTTCAGTCAGATATCGCGAATTAGAGTTTCGGCCGTCGTTTGAGACTCTTGAATACGAGGTGCGCGCGGAAACTATTATCGCTTTCCAATACTGACATGGATGAATATGTAGTAGCAAAAATATGTGTTGTGAGCCAAAAGTCATTTTTATTGGAAGAATATACAGGATTGTAAAACAGTGTAAATTTTGCTCCCTTTCGAATTGTAAAAATTTACCGAATAAACTTGGATTGGAAAATAGGTGTTTTTGTGTTTACTTTGCTACTTATGGTTCACTATAAATACACATAGGACTGTAAGGTACACGAATTCTCCCCGAACTTACACTGCGTAGAACTTGTAGCCACTACCTCGTAGCTACGCCAACCGAACAAAATAATAATGAAATGAATACGGGGTGGGCGCTATAGTAATGTCTATAGAAAAGGGGTTATTAAATAAAACGTATTCTGCCTTCCTAGTCATTTTATGTTTTAGTAATACAATCGTTTGCGATTATAAGTGCAACAGGAGAATATACTTAATATACAAAACGTAATTTTAGATTTCTCTTATATAGGGTGTCCCATAACTTATGGGTCGTGGAGTAACTGGAGATACTAGACATCAAACTAAGCCGATTAAGTCATATAAGTTTTTTCGGATTGTTACTCGTTCTAGAGATACAGGGTGTTGAAAGTAAAAGTTTATTATCGAAAATAAGCCATAATTTTAAAACGGTTTATTGAATCGAATTGAAAGTTGGCAATATTATGTTTTTATGAACAAGAAATAAGAATTTGTAGAAATTGTTAAGTTGCAAACTAGAGGGCGTTAGTTGCGTACACTGGGCTTCATAAATCTATGATTTTTTTTTTCTTACCTGTGATATTAGGTGTTTTTCAATTATAGTTTCTTAGAGAAGGGCATCTTCTGAGTCAAAAAGGTGTACTTGATTGATCTTAATATCTTTAACGGTTTTCGAGATATTTCCCTTTAAACATCCCAAAGCATAAAAAAACATAGTACATAATTAAATTAATATTTTAAATATCAAAAAAAAACTTATATGACATTATCGGCTTAGTTTGATGTCTAGTATCTCCAGTTACTCTACGGCCCATAAGTTATGGGACACCCTGTATATGTTTTTGTTATTAAGTGTCTTATAATATGCTTTATAAATAGCTTGTTTTGGCCTCACCTCTTTTACTGAGCACCGATCGCCACTGTCGTGATATTTGTCAGAGACGGCAGCAGATCTCCTTAAATAGTGTAAAGTAATTATATTCACCTGTTTTATAGAAACAATTCAACAGTTTAGTATTTTCAATTCGTCCTATACACAAAGTTACATAAATTCATCAGGTTAAGATGGATGGTTTTCATATTTTAGTTGAGATTACGGGGATTAAATTATTTATTGATCCAACATTATTAATAAATAATTTGATCGTCAATATATTGATCCGTATAGGATCGTCAATAAGAAACATTTGAATTTTGTCAATATTAGATATCGACTAATATTATCCTATATTGATAAACATATTGACCGTATGCGGGCCGCTTAAGTTTGATTATTGACCGATATCAAACCCACTCTGAAAATCTAAACTTAACTGTGGTCACTACATTCAAGCAAAAATTTATTTTAGTGTCTGTTTTTTACTATTAAGGTAAACCCAGTCAAAACTAATGTTCCTGTGTATTATTGGTTCTCTTATAAATTAATAATCACCTATTATTAGTTAATATACTGTGCACTAAGTTACTGACTGACTATAAAGCTCTTATTTGGTACCAAATAACATCGATGCATGAAATATTTTATAACTTTTTAATGGTCCATAAATTCACTAAAAAAAAATTGAAAATAAATTAAATTTTTTATAAGTAATTAAACACTGTATAATCGCAGATAAATGTACCGGAGCTACTTATAAACTAAAATTTTGTAACGTTTTAAATGGGCTTTTTCACTATAATCGAATTTATCATATTTAGTTATTCAGCACTAACATTCTAAACTAGAACCTATTAAAACATATTCAAATAATAAAAATCTTCCTAGAGTATCAGAAACATTTTCTAGAAACAATTAAAAACAAGGCAGGAAAGCTGCAACTTTAAAAACATATAAGGCGAAAAGGCATCCTATTAACCGCGCAATTCTTTTATTTGCGAGTCGTGCGTTGGTATCTTTGTTCTAATAACTTAAATAGAAAAGAACAGATTGGAAATAGAACAAGAGAGATTAGTCAGGTCGGATTTGGGTCCAAGTGTCGAATAAAAGCTGTTCCAGATTGCTTTATAACACATGAATGTCTCTTTTTAATCCCTTAAATTCCCAATTGAAGACTGTATGTTAGTACTGTAAGCTAAAGAATAAGCGTTGAAAAAATCAATTTTATAGTATATTTTATTGACATCGATGTTTAGGATGATTATTTGATGTTTTAACAACTAACTTTTAATTGTGCACTCCCGACGATCTTTTTTTTTTTGAATTGATAGGACTGATAGGAGTATATTGCTTAACATCGACTATTTCTTACGATGTCGCGCCCTACGCATTACTATTAAATTGAAATCTGAAAAGTTTATCCCTTCCTTCGTCAGATTCCTCTCTCGACGCGTTTCATCAGTAGGGCTAGGAGTCGATAAACGGTCTACTGTGTTGGTAAATGTTTACAAAATATAAAATACCTATAAATAGGTATATCTTTTCACTATACTATTTGGATGCCCGGTATTTCAAGATTATTTAATTTATTTACTAGACAAGTTCTTAGATATTATGATTGTTTAAAAAACAAACGTGCTTTGAAAACTACTAAAAGTAATCATAAATACATATCCAAATAATAAAATGCAGCCTTTTATTTTAACATGTTATAGATATTAGAAAAATTAAATAAAACAATAGTCAACCTTAGATATAAACACTCCCTAGCAAAATATTATACAGATGCCAACAAAATATACTGCATACAAATAATAGTATTTTTTTGCAACAAGACCATAGTTAATATTTTAAATGCCTGATACTCTTTTATTGGCGATATATTTACACACAGCAATTTATTTAAAAAATTGACTTACGTGAACAATGCATTCCGAACATAATAATATAATGTTAAACAATTATTTTGTTTTATTAATTGTAAATTTGTACCACAAGACAAGTGATGTTTATAACAAGTGATTCTGTTTAATCAGACAAGCTTCCTTTATTAAACGATTTTTACAAATCTGAATGAAAACTGATTAAAAGACGGAAACAGGGAATAAGTCATGAACATTTATTATATTAATAAAATGTATAAATTATTTTACTTGTCATAGATGAATACTTGAGTGGATGTCTCTTGGACCACTAGTATAGGTACAGTTTAAACTACAAGTGACAGTTAAACTTAATTTTATGCAGTTACATTACTGTTACTACAACTGTCACTTGTAGTTTAAACTGAACTTATACAAGTGGCCTTAAGTACAAGTTGTGTGACTTCACTTTATGTATTTTTTATACATAATGGTGGCTAAAATATCAAGCTGCGAAAAATCTGCTGATTTTAAAATTGATGTTTCCAAAATACAAAGCTGTACAAATTTAATTTTATTATTTTGTTGGTTACAGCTTTGTTAGGTACCTACCTACATATTACATCATAGTGCTGTTATTGCTGTGTATTATAAAAAAAATAAATTCCAAAAACCATTATATTGATTATGTTATATCATAAGGAACTACAGAGTGTGTGGGTTTTTATTGCATAAATCGTTCAATTGGTTATTCAGAATGAAAAGAGTGCTATTAAATTAGAGGGGGGAAACTGGAGATAGGGGGGGAAATGCAACCCTTACGAAAACGAAGCAAAATTTGGGGGTATTTTATAGGAAAAATTTTGGGTATCGCGTCAAAAAGACGCGCGAGAAAATGACGCGGACATTTGGACGCGAAACAAAAGGACGCATCAACAAATGAACGCGGGGTCAATTGGACGCAAGGCTTTAGGACGTGGTCATAAGGACGCATATAATTTTGCTTTTTTAAAAATAAGATATTGTCAATATATTGACATAATAACAAAAAAAGAATGATGAAAATAAATATATATATTTATTTTAAAATTTTTATTTAAAATGGTACAATTAAATAGAGGTAACCTTATTTATTACATATTATATTATACTTATGTGCAACCGAAAATTATGCGCGATTCTACGCAAGTATTCCAAAAGTGGTCGATTTGCATAGTTTGAAACGATTACTTTTATTCTCTTTGCTGTGTCTTAATACATTTTTTAGAAGGTGCCGTATAACCGGCTATTAATTGCTTAACCTTTAAGCGATTTAAGCTTTCTTCCGTATAAGGTTAGCACTATGTATTTAATTGCATCTTTTTTAATAAAAACTTTAAAATAAATATATATATTTATTTTGCTAATATTTTTTTGTTGTTATTATGTCAATGTATTGACAATTTTTTTTTTTCAGAAAAGCAAAGTTATATGCGTCCTTATGACCACGACCTAAAGACTTGCGTCCAATTGACCCTGCGTCCATTTGTTGATGCGTCCTTTTGTTTCGCGTCCAAATGTCCGCGTCCTTTTGTCGCACGTCCAAATTTCCTCGTCCTATTGTCGTAGATTCAAAATTTTGTAGAGAGTTAGATTTTCCATCGAAATGACGTAATTAAAAAATTTACAAGTCTATTCAGTTCAAATTATATTAAAAACAATTTAACAAAAACGTGCAAAAAATTAAATATTTTTTTTTTACTTTTATGCAAATAACTTTTTTTTGAGCAGAGATAAGTATAGGCAATGCTTCATAGAAAAGACAGGACAGGATACTAAATTTTCTACAAAATGACGTATTTATTTATTGATGATCAATTAATTAAACATGTCTTTATTAAATAAAATTCAATTGCATACATTCAAAATTAAGTAACAAAATGATATTGTTATAAATTCAATAAAAACCGAAAAATATGACAAAGGTTAACTTTCACTTCAGCAATTTTTTTTTTTAAATACGTCATTCTGTAGTAAATTTAATAACCTGTCTCTTTTCTATGAAGCAATGCCTATACATATCTCTGCTCAAAAAAAGTTATTTGCATAAAAGTTAAAAAAAATAAAATGTTTAATTTTTTGCACTTTTTTGTTAAATTGTTTTTAATATAAGTTAAACTGAATAGACTTGTAAATTTTTTAATTATAACAACTAATCTAACTATCTACAAAAATTTTCCTATAAAATACCCCCAAATTTTGCTTCGTTTTCAAGATATACTCAACAAACCGTAAGGGTTGCATTTTCCCCCTCTAATTTAATAGAACTCTGAGGTTTTTTCATTCTTGAATAACTAATTGAACGATTTATGCAATAAAAACCCACACACTCTGTAGTTCCTTATTACTTTGCTTTTTAGGACATAATCAATAGCCTACAATTACGCTGCTGTGAAACTCACTTCCCCCTTTTAAAGGCAGGAGAATATGAAACATGGCATTGCGCTGTAGTAGATACAGTAAGTAGGTACCTTACATTTCCATTTAAAATTTGAAAGTTGACTTGTTTGAATTGGTCGAAAAATGTAAATCATATACAAAGGTTAAGTTCCCCCTAGTTTCTCCCTAGTTGAAGAACCATGATCTGTATATACAGCCGTCCGAAGAGCGGGAACACATAAATAGCTAATTTATTCTTTAATAAACTGTTAGCTGGACAAGAAATACAACTCATTACCTTAAAACTATTTTATTGCATGTATCTAATAAGTAAAAAAATATTAACTTAAACTCTCCGCGTATCAGACAAAACTCTCACAATGCATCCCACTCCTGCTATGTTATATATTTTTTCATGCCATACTAATAGGTGTCCACTACTACCTTCTGAGGGATTTTCAAAGCCTTTGTATACATACTTCATTAAAACATCTAGAAGGTCCACATCCAGAGAATTTACAGCTTCTTCTATTTGGGATGGTTTAATAGATAGAAGAACTCTTAAAGTTAGGTTTAAGGCGTTTTCCTATAAAAATATTATATTGTACAATCCATATTTTAATATTATCAAAAATGGTCAGGCGCTCTTCCTAATATAGGTTATTTGAAACTACTAAATTACAAAACCCAACAGGTTTGGGGTAATATAATTCTATAAAAACATATCTAATATTTAACGCATCAAAATTGCCTATAATTTAAGTTTACCACACATTTTCAATTATTTTTATTAGGAGTCAAATTTAATAATAACATGCTGGTATTTATAATTACATCCAATTCACGATTTTCCAATCGCTGAATTAACGGAGTGCAGTCACATTGTAAAAAAAAGCTGGTAATTAGCAGACCAATTATTGGTCTGAGCTTTTGGTAGAACAATAAATGTCAATAACAAAGGAAAGAGTAAAGGGAGATACTATTCTTATAAAAACGAAAAGGTGGGAGGGGATTAGGGGGTGATCAAAAATATTTTATTCTAAAATTTTTTTAAAATTATCTTAAAACATATTTTTTTATCTTTCAATGGTTACACTGTTTATCAGAGGGGATGTTAAGGTAGAATTTTTTTTATTGCTTCAGCAGGGGCGTGCGTGCGGGTAATGCTATCCATAATCATTTAAAAAATATGTGCACACCACTGTTATTTTAAACGTTGTGACTATTTTTTGTCGTCCTCATTTAATACCTGACATAATTATTGGTATTTTTTCAGTTGCGGCTTACTTTAGGAGAAAATGCTATTTTATTAAATTAAAGCATGAATTATTGTTAAATTTCTTTTAATAAATTAATAACATGGTAGAACCTGTATTTTAGGAACTAGACATTTTTGGGCTTATGTAGGTATGTTTATATAAATTTTTTTTCAGAAAAAGCCCTGAGAAACAACTGCTTGAAATATTTCAGATTCATTCAGACTCATTTACATTTACCCTTGTAGACTGGGATAAATTTTATTTTGTGGGGTTATATGAAAATGTAGGTTTTACAAAATCTAAATGTCCTACTTCAGTAATTTTCATTGTACTAGAAAGACAAAATTTCACTTCCATAGTCTTCTTTTGTGTTATTGAGCAGCGGCGGCGCCAGGGTGGGCACTGGCCCACCCTAGAAACATGAGACCCTGGTGCCCCCCCAAATTTGAGGGGTTCGGTTTTATAAGGGAATTTCCTAGGGACCCAGCTAGTAAAGCTGTCATGATAGAAAAAGTGGTAGTATGTGCAAGTTCAAGAGAACGAGGACCTTTTTTTTTTAGACGTGACTCTGGACAGAGGAAAGTTTTGTTGGCCCCTGCTTATTGCTTTATAAGAGCGTGGGGGAGGTGGTGACTTTTTTTTTTTTAGAAGTCACTTTTGATTAGGATAGTGCCCACTCTAAAATCATTGGGTCCGCTTGTGCCCACCTATCCCAAAAATCCTGGCGCCGCCGCTGTTATTGAGGCAAAAATCCGGGTGGGAAGAAATTACATAGTTTTCTGACTGAATTGTATGTCACAATGGATTAATGAATGCACTTGTAAGATCCTTCACAATGTTCTCTTACAACGCTTTTAACTTTAACAATAATATTTTACTTTATTGTATTTTGGGATACCTATACTTCAGGACCAAAATTACTGTCAATCGCTTTCATATTGAGAGCAAAGGGTTGTAGGAAGTCAGAGGAGAAAAATTTCATGAAAATAAATGCTGTTCTATTAATATTTCAAAAATACACTGGAACTGTTTCCTTTAACTTCGTCATACAACCCGCTGCACTGCTATATGAAAGTGATAAATCACTGACAGTAATTTTGGACATATTGTATTGTGCCTTTCTCTTTATCACAGTGGCATCCCATATGTTTACACTAACTTAACTCTTATATTATGAAATTAATCTTAAGATAAATTAGATTTATATTATTCAGCCTGATACTGATCTCAACCACATGTCACTGTGACCTGTGGCCAATACTGACTTAATAAGGACCACAATAAAGGATTGTTTTTGTCTAAATGTTAGTTTACCTACCTTAATTTGTTGGTTTTTACTGCCCAAAGGAGCATTTGCCAGTACAATTTTTAAAGCATCCAATAACTTGCCTGTGTTATTCAGTTAAGAAAAATTCAGCTTCAATAATAAAAAAAATTTATCTCCCAACTTATTAGCTCAGAAAAGATTTTTCTTAATTAAGCTAACTAACAAAATTAAAGGAACCTACAAGTATTTGTCTTTATAAAATTATAAATAGAATTACAAACTAAATATTATCTACTATAAGAGTGAAGATGAGAAAAGATAATTGATATTTAAGGTCAGGAAAATAGGGATTTTAAATATCAAGGGGGAACTAAAATGTAGGACTGTTGTTGGAGAATTGTACGTTGAGGAAATAACAAATATACCTATATATATAACTAAATACAGAGTAGGAACATATTGAAAATTATTATACTGTTTAAATGCTTAAATTTGAGAAATATAATTTACTATTCGTTATTCATAATGTTTTAATTCAATATAGAATTTCAAGTTCAAAAGTAAAATAACTGATTCATGCTGGCTGAAATTTGGAAAGACAAGTGGCCATAGCAATCTACAACAGAATAATAAACAAAGGTCTAAACTATCTTTTCATAACAAACTATTATATAAAATTTAAAAAGGATATTTTTCAAGCAATTTTTTAACTTCAATTTCATCTGGACCTTGAGGACCAACTTGGTCAACTTCATCCTCTTTATAATTATCCTCGGAATACTGATCAACATCAATTTTTCGAAATGCTGAACTTGAGGTATTTTTAGCCATTTTTAATTTAATTTTTACAAAGAAGTGATTCAATTCAACCACAAAATTTAACTTCAAAAAAGAACACACCTAACTTTAAGGTTATGATGTCATCGAAATGTCAAAACAACACAACCAACGGTCCTTAAACGATAGTCGATCTATTATTTCTCTGTGGTTCAGTAGGTTCCTTTTGAATGGGCTTTTTCCACTTATATTCTAATTTTGACCCTATCGTATAGAGCACGAAAAAAAAAGTTTTCTACGGTTTCAGTTATTAAATTCTTCAATTATTTACTGAGAAAATAATTAAACAAAGTACGCTCTCTAATAAAAACACGCGGAAGAAATATACCGACATCAGAACAAAATCGGCGAATGGGCAACCTTCATTTGACACGCTCAGACACATCTCCGACCTGAGTAATCTCTCGAGACTTATCTCTTCTTTTCTATTTAAGTTATCGAAGAACATAATAATATAATCGGTCACACGATTCGCAAATATGATAGGGCAGTTAATAGGATGACATTATTGCCTTCTCGCTTTGTTTTTGGAAAAGGTTCATGATAGCTAGGACGATTATTATTATTAGAATAAAAGTCAGCTAACCACATCCGTAACTTATTAAGTTCCGCTATGTCGGCGCTCTCCGCCATTGCCTAATTTTATGAGAAATGGACACGATTGGTTAACTGTGAGCTGCTGAATCAGTCAGCTAGCTTATCATATTTATAATTTATTAAGTTCAGCCATTTCCGTTCCTGCTAATTCAGCATTAGTGATTCTGCATGGGCGCCGGAAAACGCCGCCTAGAAAAACCTAAATTATGAATGTGATGATTAAAAGTAACGCGATTGGATATAATCAATGTAAATCAGTCTACTTTTATGAAATTATATCCATATGTCCGCTTTTTCTTCTGACCAGTCAGAAACTTTTACGTTATTTTTCCAAATATAACATATATGTGGATTTTAAAACCAATCATGTATCCCATGGCCTTCTAGAACTTAAGGAAGAGACATGTCTCACTCTCTTCTTAAATCAAGGCCTATGGTGCATCCCTACTGGCGCATATAGGCAGTTTGTATACTAGATTATGCACCCAAAGATTTTTATACTTGCAGGAATTTTGAAACACACCCTATTTGTAACTATTTGTCCTCTCTAAAGAGAATTTTGATGTTACTAAATAAAAAAAATCCATCATAATGAAATAAATGTAACTAAAGCCACTCTTGAAACAATGTTTAACTAAAAAAATAAGACACATTTTTGAGAAGAAATATATTAAACTAAAATTAAGCCTTCAAAGCAAACTTCCGTGGAGGGAATGCAGATAATTTTCTTATTTCTTTAGGTGTCTTAATTTTCTGCTCATGTTTTGAAAGAGCCCGTCTGATAGCACGAGTCTTCTTGGGTCTCAAGTCAAGAGGCTTATATTTCTTGTTTTTATATAATTTCCTTAAGTTCTCCTTTTGCTTCTGGTGCATAACAATGTAAACACGAGCAATTGCTTTACGCACCACACGTCTAAAACAGAAACAAAATTGTAATTATTTAATGTTCTATAGGAAAAAAATGAAACAGGCCTCAACAGATTAGCCTACTTTTGGGCTTAATGAATTCTGTATATAGACCTAAAACATTATTAAAGGGTTTCCTTAGTACTTTACGTATGTCTTGATCTTGTAATTGGCTGAATCTATTAATATATTATTACTAGTAATAAATAAAATTTGTGGACTATAGTGGCATTTGGCACCAATAGTAAACAATAACCTAACCACAAAATGCTTGATGTGATCTGTACAGGACTGCATTCAGCTTTCGCATTTGATTAAACCAGTTTTCTGATTATATTGTAGCTTTATTTTGCACACTATGCATATCCAAAATCAAAATTAGCAGTAAAATAATAGAACAGCAATATACAACATATAAATATAACAATATAATTAAAAAACATGTTTATTCAAATGTGAAAGCTGAATACAGTCCTATACCGTTAGGTTGTGTTTACTAATCGGTACCAGTCCAGTTGAAAATAAATACACTTTAGTTCATATATTTTTTCAGACAGGTACTTAGTATGAGGCTGCCACCTAATGTGCTGGTTAATATTAATTTCAAGTTTGTGATATTTCTTTTAAGTTCTATTTTGAAAAAAACCTTAAAGGTTGGGAAAAAGTACCTAGTAAAAAAAATATGAGACCTATGGATTGGCTACATCTAGGTGTCCTTTTTAAAGGATACCCGTAGCGACATCTAGTTTTGGAAAGTTAAATTTTAAAATATTGGCGCTAAAATGTATTGGCCTTTATAAATGACGGTAGGTTAAGGAATACCATAAAATTGAAAAGATAGTCTAATCTAAAACAAACGATTTTAAAAAATAATATAAAATTATTAGAATTTTTAAAATATACAGTATTTATTAATAGGTAACGGAGTATTACAAAATGAAAAATAAATAATGCATAAATCAGAAACTTTTGTTAGGTTTAATAAGAAAATTAAATATTATCAGTGGGCAGCAAATTCATTATGAAAAAGAAGGTCTAAACATAGATTTAATTTAGCCAAGAAATGCCTAGATACTAGTCAATACTTCTTCAAATTTGTGTTCTTAAAAAAAACTACCTTTAACTATATAATTGATACGTAATTACTAATTATCTAACAAGTAATGAGTAACAAAGAAAGAAAAACACTGTAACTTACATTTTTGAGAGCTTTGACGGAGCGCCTCCGGTAACTTTAGCTACCCTTAAGCTAGTTAATTCCTTTTTGAGGTCATCGAGCTGCTTCGTTAGCTCCTTCTTATCCTTGGATCTCAAGTCGGAACACTTTACCTTCCCCTAAAAAAATAAAAACAGAGTAATAAAAAATCTTAACCTCCAATGGATACACAAAATAAAAAACAATTTTTTAAAGTAATTCGTACAATTATTACAAAAATATGGACTACGTATAACTAATGGACTTTTTAAGTTACTTTTATATAAATATATGAGTCGATTGCTTAAAAATAAATAGGATTACAAAAGATTTGTAAAATCGTACCATTTTAAACTGCTCTTATAAATGACAGTTTATTGAAAAGAAATTTGACGTTGACATGACAAAGAAGTTAAAATCCCCAAATCGGATTATTTATCTTCTATTGGCGACCATGTGTCACTGTCACCAACATAAATTATGTTTAAGCACAGAGGAAATATTAATATGCCCTTGGTTCTTAAGGGCGATATGTAGAGTTGTCTGAGCACGCTCTAACCACATATATACAAGGTGTTATTTTTAAAATTAATTATACTCGAAAACCATGCTTCGTATGGAATAAAACGAAAGTATATTTTTTTAAGAAAAAATTCTAGACTTTCAAAAGATACAGAGGATACCTAATATTTACCGTAAGCCTCACTCGGTGCGACGCCACTGTGACAAATATTTTTACATTAAATCGAGAAGGCAATGCTCTAACTTGGCCGACTCCAGAAATAAAGTTGGCCGTGGCTCTAACTTAAAGGTTTCGTTGATCAGCAGCCAAAGAAGGATTTTTGGTGTTCTCAGGCCACTCTTAGAGCGTTTTCACACAGCGCCATATATCGCGCGCGATAAATGGTCGCAATATTGCTTTAACACCAAATTATGTGTTTTCTAAATAGCCATTTTCACACACAGGCGATATTAGAGAACACATAATTTGGTGTAAAGCAAAATTTCTTCTGTGACTGTGACTACCCATCATGATACAAACTACATGAAGGTATGATACCGCGCAGGTTTTCCAGGATCCTGGTTTTCCTGACGTCACTTGTTACTAAAAACTTGACTAAAAACAGCCATATTGCGATATTCTCCTCCCTTGTTTAAGTTCCGTATTATGTTCCAATAAGCTAAAATGTTATTTTTTAGATGTAGGATGTATTTTCGTATCAGAGAACTAAATACAAAATTACACGATTCAACACTTTCTAGAAAAAGAAAAATAAAAACAACAATAACCTCAATTTTTCATAATCACAGTAATCAATCTAAAATGTATGTTTCAAGATTTAAGTCACAGTAGAAATTCTAAGGCTAATATGATTTCAAATAAAGTTCATATCATGATGAAGCATCGCTTGGTTTAATGTTGAATCCGCACAGGCGGAAATATGAACATAGCATAACTTAAAAAATATATGTGATTCTGATGTGATTGATAAAAAGTTAGCTGATTATTGACATTGATTCTGTCAATTAGTAGATTTTTGACCAATCACATCCATAATTTAGGCTCCGCTATATTGGCGTTTTCTGTCCGTGCGGATCCATATCCATGATAAAGACTCGAATTAAACCGGATGAACATCATCGCAGCATCGATTGAAAATATGGTTGAAAGCTGAATAGCTAAAGGCTTGAACTAAAACGGTAATCCTCTGTGCTTTTAACAAAAATATTGATATTTTCAATCGTTCAAAGTTCAAATTTTAAAAACCTCCATTTAAAGGGACAAAAATTAAATTGGATTTTAGTGTAGTTCAGTATTACAAATTTTCCTAAAATTACGTTTGTTTTTCATGTTCTAGTATGTTTTACGATAACTTTACCAGTGTGGAGTAACATCTCAGCTCAGTCCAGTTTAAAAAGAAAACTATGGGATTTTGAACTATTTTACCAAAAATGCATTTTTTTAAAATGTTAATGTTAACATTTAAGAGGAAACTTTACTTGCTTTTGCTCTTTATGGTTATATTATGCTTTTTATTTTTCTGGCCCCATCCACTATTAAATGATATAGATCGAAAATCAAGATTGTAAGTATACCCGTATCCTGTTATATGTGTAAAGAATATGCTTTATTTACTATTGTAACACGTTTTCTTATAGCTTAATATTTTAACAACTTATTCATTTATGTTCGAATTACAATACTTTCTTTCTACTGACATCTACCTGTGTCTTGACAGCATTATCAGCTTGGTTAAATACCTTCTGCATACATAACAGAAAGAAAGTATTATTTAATAATTAAGTAACAGTGTTACAAAGACGCGATTTCATATACTTATTTATAGTCACATTATTGTACTGAAAAACCTAAGTACCTGGGACCTAAATTTGATTTTTTTTTGTAATTCTAATTATTAATTATACTTCATTTTTGAGTGTCAGAAGTAACAAATTGATTTCACTGGTCCTTCAGTATATTTAATAGAATCAACAAATCATCTTCCCATTCATTGATATCCTTCAAAATGAGACGAAAAGTTCCAGTATTATTGAAATTTAAAATTTTCATTGCACAAACATTAATCATTCTGTATTAAGCTTTCAGTTCATTCAGTTTTCAGTCATTCAGTGTTGTTTTATTATTTAGTCAAATTTTTATAAAAATAGTATTTTGGTTTCATTATTTCTATTGTTATTTTTCATCACATAATGTTAGAAACAATTTAGATTAATTATAACTTGCTAAATTCAGAAATTGTTATTTTATAATTGTTAAAAGTCAGTGGCGGCTCGTGACCTGTTAAAGAGACAGTGCTGCAGAGCATAGGTATCAACAATAAAAATTTGAAAACATAAACACTGCACTTTTATATAGCTTCAAATATTTTTCTCTCTGTTTATTTTTCTTACATGTTTCACTCGAAACTGGTATCATCAGACCTTATAAACAGTAAAAAAATTTAAGATTATTTTAAAAACAAATATTAGCACATCACACTAACATAACTAGACTTACATTTAAGTTACCTATTTTTCGATTCATTAAGATAATCTGTCATTTGGCAAGTATTTATAATGTATTAAAATAAGTGCCTGTCATAGCCTACTTTATGCAGATGAAACAGATTAGGTTACGGAGATTGAAAGTAAAATATGTAGTTTCAAATAAGATGAATTTGCACTTATTCTTATTGATGATGGGTTTTTTAGTCCGCAACGTGTTATTAATACTAGATGTACTTCATTGAATTACTAAAAAGGAGGGGAATTTAAAAATAATAACATAAAATTTCCAGACTATTTAAAAAAGCAAGTTTGATAATGGTTATGAAAATACGAAACGTTGGTTTAAAAATCTCATTACACCAACTTGTAGAGGAGAAAAAAAAAACCAAAGAGAAAGTAAACTTTATTTTAACATATCTCTTCAAATAGTCAGAAAAAAATAAAAACGGAATCGCTAAAATTCGGTTTTTTGCCCAAATATCTTCGGAAGAATTCGGAGTTTTTTAAATTTGAAAACAGAATGTTGCAGCATTTAGTAGGGCGCAACTTCATGAATGGCAGGTACCTTCAAAATATTATATTTTAAAAGTTCATTAAATTCAAAGAGATTTTTGTTCTTTGCTAGAACGTTACTCGTTTTTGAGATACAAATGGCGAATAACCAATTTATTTGATTTCTTTGTAGGGAAATATCGAAAATAATAAAACCTTATAAGAGTAATTTGTAATCCTCCATTATCCATATAATTTTTACCTTTTCAAGTTTCAATTATTGCCGTTCTTGCCCTTCTGTCGAATTAGGCTTTTTTCCTCTTCGTTCGCTGCCAGGGCCATTCCCGAGGGGACCTACAGTTTAACGTGGGTTCCGAACCACGATCCTCAGTCATGTGACACCCCCCAAAGGGCTATCAACTCTTGGTTAATTGCCATTGCATGACCTACCGACTGGGGAGTGTGTACCTTCTTCCGCACCCCACGAGATATCCGATCTCATCCGGCCTGGTTACCGGCGTGAATACTGTGGGTTGGGAGATGATACCTTTTACACTCTTCCCTGCATTCCTAAATCCACTAAATTTCGGACATACTTTTTTTTTTTGTACGTATGCCCACTCCGGGAATCGAACCCGGGCCGCCGCGGTCGAATGCCAGTAGCTCTACCTCTGAGCCACTGCCGCGGTAAGTTTCAATTAGCCATTTCGTTTGTCAGAACTGGCCGGTTTTTCCTAAAAAAATAATAAGTTTTTGAAAACGGCCCAGTACAATTAAATTTCCCATTTTTTAGTAAATATGCTCCGTCAATTTTAAAAAAGCAAAAATATACAAGGTGGTCCATTAAAAAATGTAATTTTATTTTTTAAATTATAGTCCTAAGCTGTCTCTGCGGGTTACATATAAAATATTTTTTTAATTTGCTATCGGTTTCAAGCTACAGTTCCTCCACACATCGTTGGGACACCCCTCGGGACACCCGGTATATGTATACAAATAAATCTTGTTTAATTCGGAGGATGTTTCTAAATATCAACAAAATCAATATTTTAGTATATATATTGTATATACAGGGTGCTACAAATTCGTGTGCGCACAAGGGGATCTCGAAACACGGTAAGAGATACGAAGATGGTTAAATTGAGGCAAAGTTAAGTATTTTGGGGCTCAATAATTTGGTGAAAAAAAATTGTAAATATTCCGAATACTTTCGGAGATATCCGAAAAAAACCGAAATTTCTAGTTTTGGTGTTTAATTATTCAAAGCCATTTTTTATGTTCTACAAGATGGCGTTTTTAGTTTTCAAATTCAACTTTTTGTTCTTTAGATAACAATCTCAAGTCAATTTTCTTAATTACGGACCTGGAATTTTAAATGCAGTTTTAGGGACTTCTAAGCTTTAGAAATTTAATACAATTTAAAGTTTTTGAAATTTTGTCATCTAATAACACATTTTTTCAAATTATCTTTTTATATCATTACGGCCCTGAACAATTAGAGCCAAACTAAAAAAAAAGGATTTCTACTCAAAGAGGATGATATTTTGTAAGAAAAAGACCCAAAGTCTCTGCCTGAAACATTTTTCTGTCTGTTTATTTTTGTTACATTTTTCGCCTGAAGCATCATCAGACCTTATAAACAGTAAATATATTTTGAAATTACATTTGAAACAAAGATAAGCGCATCACAGTAACATAATTATTAGACTAATACTCCAGTTACCTTTTTTCACTCGGGATCATTAATTTTTTTCTGTTTTACACTATTTCGGTCTAGGTCTAAGGCCAGGTCTAAACCATAAGTCTTAAGATTATGTTATATTAATAAAATACTAATAAAAAATAGAATGCCTTGAAAACTTACTTACTCGAGTATTAAGGCGGAACTTTGTGCAGCAAGAAATTTATTTGCAAGAGAGTTTCACCCGAAGTGGGCATACTAGCGAGCTTATGACGTGGTGAAAAATATTCCGTAAACATCGACACACACTGAAACCACGATGCAAGGCGGTAGGTTCTTTATTATGCTAATGAGTTTTGGTTGATTTTATTTGGGAGACGAGAAATTTGTTTTGTGGAAAATAAGTGCCTGTTATTGTATTCTTAGTTAAAATAATGTACCTAATCGTTATACGGATATATCTTTTAAATTTTGTCTTATTTTATTATTAAAGCTATAGAATATTTACAAAAAATAAAATTAGGTAGAGCAGAAAGTTTGAAGTGTTAATTATTAATAGGTATAAAAGCACCTGCAAACAGGGTGTTCGTGTTCCACCGGGATCCGCTTCGAAATGGATGGAAATGGGATGGAAAACTATACATAGGAAAATTTTCAAAATTTGCCATCGTGGTAATGCTGATGGGGACGACCGGACTAAAAAAATTTCATAATGGTGGTACTTCCGGTTACACCGGAAGTTAGTGTCAGCTAGGGTAGCCAGATTTTAAAAATTGAAAAGCGGGAAGTGGATAGTGCCTGGAGGACAAGTTTTTTTTGAGGCGCTTAAAATAATTATATTGATGATTTCTAAAAAAAAAAGGTCGATACCCCGTTGACCTTATGCTGTGGCGTGCCTTTTATATTTATTCCTCCTATCATCAAACGTGCTTTCTAAAAAAAAAGGTCGCCCCTCTCTAAGGCAGCTGTACAGTTATTAGGCGTCCGTCGTGTTATTGGAAAAGCGGGAGTTTTGTTTAAGTGCGTGGGAGGCGGGAGGTTAAGTAAAAAAGCGGGAGCCTCCCGACTAAATCGGGAGGGTTGGCAACCCTAGTATCAGCGTGTTTATTTTAAATAGAACATCCTATATATTATTACATTTTTGCATTCTACGTAAGATTCTAGGCAGATTTTGTACAGGGTGGGGACTTTAATTGGAATAAATTCGATATTATTAAAACTGCTGAAGTTACGCCTACAAAATTTAGTATGTATGGTTTTGAAGCATGAGGAATTGAATTATAATGTCGGCGCAGTTGCCAGATTTCTCAGCTTTGCGCTACACGTAGTAATTTTAATATTTTAAATGGAATGCCCTATTTATTTTTATTGCAGTGCATTGGGCGTGTCCAATTTAATAAGATGCCAAATTAACAAAATTCTATCTTCACTAATTGCTGAGCTATGGCAATACTGTAATTCCATTAAAAAGTACCATGAGAATTTCTATTTTTAAAGTTTAAGTTAAATAGGCCATTTTGAAAAGACAAGAACTTTTCTTGAATCTTGTCAATAACTTAGTAACTATGGAGGTAGACAAGCGTCCCGGTACTTTTTAAGGGAACTTCACTGTTGCCATAGCTCAGAAACTAGTGAAGATAGAATTTTGTAAATTTGAGATCTTACTAAATTTGACACTACCAATTCACTGCAATAAAAATAAATAGGGCATTCTATTTAAAATAACAAAATTACTACGTGTAGCGCAAAGCTGAGAAATCTGGCAACTGCGCCGACGTCATAATCCAATTCCGCATGCTCTAAAACCCCCACATACCAAATTTTGTAGGCGCAGGTTTAATAATATCGAATTTATTCCAGTTAAAGTCCCTACCCTGTATGCCTATACCTATAAATATCTAAGCGTTTTTGACATATTTGAATTTTTCTGTTAAGAATGACGTTTGCAAGCCTTAAAATAATTATCAATTTTTTCTATAAAGAAGCCTTATATTTATTTAATTTAAGCGGGATTCCTTGTTATAAAGGACCTGCTTTATTAGATTTTTTATAATATTTTGATAACTATTAATTTAGGGTGTTTAAACAATAAGATTGAAAAAACTGCAAAAAGTCTAAATTTTCAAAGGGAAACACCCAAATTTTATAATTACTTTTAGTTTAGCATTAAAAAAGGGTAAGTTTGTATATCCCAAAAATGTTGAACGTTATTAATAAGCACATTGTGATGGCTTCTGTTTTGCGGATAACGATTGGCAAATGTGTCCCATGTTCTTGATATACCTTTAACACATTCTCCATAAATAATAAATAAATTTAAATAATCTTCGTTTGTATGTACAATTTAAGCACACAGGCATGACAATTAATAATGGTAAGTGACAGCTTCATAAATTTTTCTCGCATTTGATTGTTTTTCAACGCCGTTATAGCCAACTAAAAGTAACTAAACTTAAAATCTGCAGCAAAATCGCCATATAAAAATATTAAGTTTGGAATGTTTCTAAAACTAAATTTTTTTGGAATATGCAAACTTACCCTTATTTTTAATGCTAAATAAGAAATAATTATAAAATTTGTGTATTTCCATTTAAAAATCTAGTCTTTTTGCAGTTTTTCAATTTAATTTTTAATCGTATTGTTTAAACACCCTGTATTAATAGTTATCAAAATATTATAAAAAATCTATTAAAAATATCTAAAACGCTTAGACATAGGTATAGGACATGGTATACAAGATATGCCTAAATTCATGCGTAGAATGCAAAAATGTAGTAATATATAGAGTATTCTATTTAAAATAAGCAAGTTGACACCTACTTCCGGTATAACGGGAAGTGCCACCATTATAAATATATTTTAGCCCGATTGCCCCCATCAGCACTAGCATATACTGTCAAATTTTCAAAATTGGGAGGCACAGGCCTACCCTTAAACTAAAGGTTTTCAGCATTGGTTATCAAATACTTCGTAAGGTCAATAGTTTTTCAATCAAAATTTTCTTATATTACAAATTTTTCACCATGTTTATTTATAAAACAAAAGATAAGTCCCGCTGGTTCCAGGATTTGTTGACTGTGGTTACTAACTCGCGCAGTATTTTGTCCGTCGCGTTCCGTGCCATTATATATAATTTTTTTATAAAGTGGTATGTTTTTGACGATTAGTTGCGCTGCACCTTCAAAAGAAAAAAAAGTAAGTACCTAGATTTTTTTTTAGTAACACAGAAACAACAGGAGGTAGTACCGTATCGTCGCGCCAATCCGATACAAAATCACGGTATTAATGTTTCTTATAAACATAAAGTGATAGGGGGGTAGCCAAAAAAACGTGTAAGTTCTCAAAAGTTAATTCTATAAAATAAAATACAAACAAAACTTTGCGTTTTCAAGAACTTCTATCAAAAGTGATTCCTACAAAAAAAAAATGTCGCAGCCCCCTTGGTCAAGAGACAGGGGCAACTGCCCTCTTTATGGACGCCCATGCCTAACAAAAAATTGTATTTTATTACTCTGCGTGGCATACTGTCCAATTTTTATTTATTACCTACCTAGCTTTTTAGAAGCATTGTCACTATACAGTAGTCTCGCTGCACCAAATTGTAGCTGCGAGCCAATAACATGAACAGATAAATGTCATGTGACCAACGCCAAATTCGTGCCTGACAACTACTTTTAAATCGTTTAAACCATGGATAAAATAATAAACACATTTCACCTTTAAAATGAATTTATATTTTAACAGGTTTAGACAGAAGCTCACTATATAAACAATATATAGAGCCTGTATAATAAGCATAAAATATAAAACAATCGAATAGAAATAGATTCATTATGCAACAGTTGGTTTCTTTACTCACTAAGAACCTTCATAAATGGCTTTATTTTATTGCACCTATCACCCTTTACCAAGACAAATTAATCTTTAATTTTAGATCTAAGAGTTAATATACCAGGGTTACCATACATCCTGGGATTTGTCGTAAGTTCCCGGTGACCCAGTTTGGGCCTCTAATACCGATAAGCTATTAACCTTAGTATATTTTGTTCACTATCAAAAGAATAACCCATTTCGATAAAAAACGAAAAAAAAAATTCAATATGGCCCATTTTTGATTGCAACAAATCGACTGGATTTCGTTCAATTCTTATCCTTACCTAACATGAATAAGAAATTTTGAAAGCCCAAACACCAGTTTTGACAAAATGGTGAACGCGCCTTGAACATTTTGCCCTGCGGCGCATTATAAACCATCCCGGTCTAGGCCGAAAAATGTATGGTAACCCGGAGTTAATAGCACAACTACTAGTTACGTCTTTTTAATATTAACGCTTAGATATTCTGTTATTGGCACAGACAATCCAAAAAGGAAAACATAAAATTTAGCCCAAAATTACCCCCGAAATTACTTCTTGTTTGACCACCTATAATTTTTTTCAGTGTATCATTATTCTCTCTGGATGTAAATTGTTTCACGTCAGCCGAGAATAAATTCAGCTGTATATAGGCAACTTCTATAACATGACAACAAAATTTACCTAAAACATGAGTTGCGCGCTGCAAGATAACGGACTTATTACGACATTGTTTTATCTCAATTTTTGAAGTCTTAACGATAAGACATGGAAGTTCTAAGGTACATGGCTATTTTTTTGAAAAAAAAATTCTTAGCTACGATATTAACCTTGGAAAAGTGCCTAAAAATACGCACCTTTAGTGGGCATTTTCTTATACATATTCTTATTTTTTTCAAAAAAGGGCTTTGTACCTTAGAAATACAAACATTCCTTTATTAAATTTTAAATTGTCCCGACAAATATTTCAAATAGCCTTTGCAGAATCCTGCAGTAGCGAGACGGTGTTTTTCATCCTCTAAATTTGCGCGTGGTAGAGCCTTAAGGTAAATCTTATTGAAATAATAAACGGCCTAATATTACTATTAGGCTTTATAGTAAAAGTACCTAAGCAAAGAATAATTTGAAATACTAATGATGTGTTATTTGACGACAAAACGTAAAAATTTTAAAAAACTTTAAATTATATTAAATTTGTAAAGTTTGGAAGACCCTAAAATTGTTTATAAAATTCCAGGTCCTTATTTAAAAAAATTGACTTGAGGTTGGTATCTAAAGAACGAAACGTCGAATTTAAAAACTAATATCGCCATTTTGTAGAACATAAAAAACGGCTGTAAGAAAGTGTTTTTTGTTTTTTTTTCCACGTCAAAAATACACGCGCAAAAAATTAAAAACCAAAAGTAAAAATTTCTGTTCTTTTCTGATATCTCTAAAAGTATTCAGAATATTTTCTTTCACCAAATTATTAAGCCCCAAAATACACAACTTTGCCTAAATTTAACCATCTTCGTATCTCCTACCGTTTTCGAGATCCCCTCGTATGCATACGAATTTGTAGCACCCTGTAGGTATAGATATTGAACATTATGAAAAATGTTTTGTGCAGTGGCGGCCGGTGCAAGCGCTGCAGAGCTCCCAAAAAATAAAAATAATTAAGTAATCTAACTTAAATATTTTCTATTCTCGAAACATCCACGCAGTACTTCTCTTTCCCCCCGTCCATTTAAAAAACTAGGCCGTGATTAAATTAGAGAGTTCGCTGCATTTAGTGCAGCGCGAGCGCGGTATTAGGTAAGGTTGTTTGTATAGCATTTTTACACGACTTTCTAGTTTACGGTTAATAATATGGTTTTTGGGTGTCGCTGAAAATAATTATTAACTGTGTACTATGGAAGTGGTCTTTAATTTAATTAATATGATGAGATTTTTTTAATATTCATGCGCAGAAAAGATCGAATTAAAAGAAAAAGGTCCACCATTACCAGATTTTATTATTTAAGAATCTGGTGTAAGTAGAGGGAAAAGTTACACATGCAAATTTAATAGAGACATTTATTTTTAATAATGAATGGATTTGTGGATGTAACAAAAAATGCTTTATACTGTTTTCCCAGTGGCGTTTCGCTGCGCCTCCGTTTCAGTGCTAGGCGCCCCCCTTGCGCTTGGCCGCTTTGTGTCTGTATACATACATAATAAACCTTATTATTTGATTTAGTCTTTTTTTGCAAGAGGAAGTTCGTAGTAGAGGTGTCGACCTTTTTTTTTTAGAAGTCACTTTTTATGAAGAGGGGAGCGCCCCATCATATGTTTGCCCTTCCCGCCCCCAAAGGCTGTCTACGCCACTGTGTTTTCCCTGCTTACATTAAATGGTGCACTACCCATAATTTTTACTAGCAAACAATCTAGGAGAAACGTTGAAGGAGACTAGAAAATTATTAAAAATCGTGGTAACAGCTCTCTATTGAAAAAAAGTGAATCTCCGAAGTTGGCAATTTTAATGACAAAGCTATTACAAAATTTGCAAACAGAAAATAACGTGAGACGGTAGGATAGACTTAATTTATAAAAAATAGATCAGTTTTTTTTTGCAAAAATTAGAGAACACTTTATTATCCCAGGAGCCGTCACTGGTTTAGTGGTATTTTAAATATACTTGGTTTATTTTTTAAGTTCGTTATATGTGAACATTACTGTATTTATTACAGATTACAGACACCAAAAATTAACATTTATTTTTGATATCGTTATGTATTTTTCTGCGAAAGTATAATTTGAAAAATGGTTTAATCTATTTTTAAATATAAATAACAACTAACATTAATTATTTAAAAAAAAACAATTCTTAAAAAAACCCACAAATTAAAATTATTAAACCGGATAAAACTGATAAAACAGTAATAATGAATGCCAATATGACTATGACACAAAAATGAAAGAATTATTAAACGACAATTTTACCCACAAAAAAGTTAAAATCAGACACAACCTTATCTTTTCAAAATAAAAATAATGTATTCATTAAAAAATTATTAAACGCGAAAATTCTCATTGACGAAGAAACAAAAAATATAACAATATATAATGCAATTGCACCTAAAATATGTGGTCCAACAAAAATGCATAAAGCTGGCATACCCTTAAGACCAACAATTATTGTTTCATCTATCCAGTCTCCGTTCTATAAACTATCAAAATATTATGCAAACTGCTCATTGAATATTACAGGAAAAAATAATTACTATATAAAAGATTCGTTTGATTTTAAACATTTTATTGATAAAGTTTAAATTCCCAATCACTACAAACTCATATTACTTGACGTTGTTTCTTTATACACTAAAATATTCCCAACGATGTTATATCAAATATAATAATACAAAAAATGGAACGAACTAAAGCATCACACAGCACTTACACAAGAACATTTTATAGATGCTATCAACCTTCCTTAAAAAATAATTATTTTTAATAAAGAAAATAATTTTTACGAACAACTGGGTAGTTGCGCGAGGTTCCCTTCTACAGTAGAGCAGCTAGTGATGACACATTAGAGGAGAACGTTATTGGAAAACTAAAATACGATATTTTAAAAGCTTTTAATAGTTTTTACCCTAAATAATAAGTTACTGTAGAAACTGAAACAATCAAGTAAATTTCCTTTATCTTACACTAATTAGAGATGTAAAGCATAAAAATACTTAGTAGTTTTAGATTACCTGGTACTATAGGAACAAAAGGTAAAGCAATCACCATTTGACTCACTGAAGCTTATTTCTTCGGTAGTAGCCCCGTTTGCTTTTATAACCTCCACCCACGGTAGTTTCCTGAAAAGAAACGTATTATAGGTATCTAGTACTTCTGCAAATCTATATTGAAGAACATCTATCTTATAACTAATATATTCTATTGATCTGGTATTTAACTTCTAAATCTTGTATTACAATAAATTTAGCACTAAGATAATTTTGAACATTATTGTTGATCATAATAACATTAAGATTTCCTACATATATTGGTTTGATGGTATTTTCAGGCTTTCGGGCCACTAATTTGGGATTTGGGATCATCAATACCTTCTACTGTGAGATTTGTGCCGTCGAATATTTCGCTTTTAATATAGAACAAGTAACTTCCTTACCTTCTATATTATATTATTATCTCACCTATTGTATCCTTAATGACCACCAATTTGCTTTACTAGTTTTCCAACACATCTGTATTTTCCTTGAGGATGGATGTTGCTACGTCCGAAACACGTAGATAGAATTTAAATTTTTAGTTACTTTAATATATTATTGAAGTACCTACTAAAGTAAAGAGTCTTACTTCCTTGATTCAACTAATCACTCCATTTCAAGTATATGGACTATTTCTTTAAATTAAAAAAGTAAATGGTAAATCATGAAAAGCATCCTGTAGATGTAAATAAGTTTATAATATTTTAATTTTAGGGAGAACATTATTTTACTTATTAAAAAAGAAGCTAGCAGTTTAGCTTGTAGACAACCACACCTGCCAATATATGCTCCAGAAATTATGAAATTTGTTAAACATGTTCCACCAATTGACTGTTCAAAAGCTGGTTTAGACTGGGTTAAATGCAGGGTGAGTTTTAAAGTTAAAACAATTAAACAAGTTTAAACATAAATTATGTACTATTGTGCCGATAAAAAACTGGGACAAGAGATTTACAAAAACAATGTAAGAAATACATATCCCCTAGACTATAAAAGGTGTCTAGAGCTAAAAAGGAAAAACATTCAAAATTTAAAAAGTAACCTAGGTTACATAATGGAATGTTTTGTATTTTTCGATACGGGGTGGTTAAATTTGAGAGACATCATATAATATGGATAAAGTAAATTTATTAGATTTTTTTAAAGTCAAATATTTTATAAATTATTATATTTACCATTACCACAAAATAATAAATAAAGCTAATACAGGTAATAAAATACATTTAACAAAAAGAAAAAAATTGCGAACACAAAGTTTGTCAAAACAACACAAAATTAATATTTTGTCATAGAACCATTTCTGTTTATTACTCTTTGGAGCCTTTGTGGCATACTTAAAACTAAGTTTCTACATAATTCGACAGTTATTTCATCCCAAGCTTGATTTATCCTATGACGTAATTCATCCCTGTTTCTAGGTTGAAAATCATGTTTATACATAGATTTGACCATGGCACCCCAAATGTTTTCTATCGGGTTCAAATCGGGACTCTTCGAAGCCCAGGGAAGAACTGCTATGTTATTTTCTTGGAGACAATTTTGTACAATGCGCGCTGTGTGTATTGGAGCATTATCATGCTGAAATGTGTAATTTTGACCGTATACAGCGTTTACCGATGGTATCATCACTTCGTTTAGTATATTAACGTATACTGCTGCAGTTAGTCTTCCTTCGACGATTTGGCAAAGTCCTGGTCCTCTAGCGCTAATCCAGCCCCAAACATTTATGGAGAAACGCCCACTTTGGTTGGTTTTGTGGGTGTATCTCTCATCATACCGCATGCCGGAAGGCCTATACACCCGAATTCTCCCATTATTGCATGACTGAAAAGTTTTCTCGTCAGAAAATATAACTGTTTCCCATAAATTTATTTGATTAATATATTCATGTGCAAATTCTAACCTGCCCTGTTTATTTATTTCCGTTAAAAAATTTTTATTGGTAGCACAACGGCTTCGTATATCGGAATTTCGAACCCTGTCTCTAGCGGTATTTGCAGAACCTGGTAAATTCGTCTCTTCTTTTGCCTTGATTGCAGTTTCGAAGGGATGATCCCTTAGATAATTAACCAGTCTTCTATCATGATCATCAGTAGAAATTTTAGGGGGACCAGAACCTGCATTCCTAATAATAGTCCCATGTCTTGCTATTTTTTGTTTTGCCAATAGCACGGTATTCTTGCTTACTCCCAATTCATCTGCAATATCCCTAATAGCAACACTATCTCGCAACCGACTATAAATAATTGCCTTTTGCTGGGGGGTTAATTGTGGCATATTTACAAATAATATTATGATTGTATGTTTGACGAGTCAATCATAAAGTGACAATCTTTATTGACATGCAAATTTTCATGACATTTTACTGGTACCAGGCTTGATGTAAAATTATTCTTAATAGTCTAGGAGAAAATAGAAAAATTTCCTGTCCCAGTTTTTTATCGGCGCGATGGTACTACCAAAAACTTTTCAGGCATTGCTTCCAAAACTCTGTCTCTGACTAGGTTAAGCCCTGATGATGGCCCTAAGTAAATAAGGCCAAAAGCGCTTGGCGTCAGTGTTATTAAATAGTTACACGGAAATACAAGGTTTTTTCCTTTTTTCTAAATAATAAGGGCCTCCTTATAAGAAAAATTGATAATCATTTTAGGACTTGCAAACGTCATGTTTCACATAAAAACTTAAATATGTCAAGACCGCTTAAACTAAATAGGACATGATATACGAAATCTGCCTAAAATCTTACTTAGAACCAGAATACGCTCTTTTTTTAGATGTCCCTTTTTTGTGTTCGTCTTCCTCTCGGTAAAATCCTAGATCTGACACTGCGGAATTGCCACCATATTGAAAATATTTTAACTGGGTTCAACATTAACATACTGTCCAATTTTCAAACTTTTCCCTTGTATAGTTTTCCATATATAGATCGAGGCGGTTCCCGGTGGGACACCCTGTATATCTGGTATCTATCGTATTACAGCTAGAAACATTTCCTAATATTTATAAATTTGTCAAATTACCAGGAAGGCCACAAAATAAAAAGTGAGTTGGATTTTAGTCAAGCTCACAAAATAAATCCTTACATTTTTTTAATTACTGGTACTGTACTATAAGTGCCAATAATCTGATGTTGGATTGCACAAAGATTTTTAACCACATTTAGCTAATCAGCAATAAATGACATTGACAGGCATTTTTTAGTCAAAATGAAAGGTGCCTGATGCATGAAATTAAAAATTATATGTATGATTTGTGAGAAAATTATTTCTGTCAATGTCATGTATGTAGTCAAACTTGCTGGTCAGCTAATTGTGGTTAAAAATCTTTGTGCAACTCAACATAAGACAAATATACTATAATTTATATATTTGTCTCACTACTGCTTAAAGCTTAGACGAGGAACCCCGTCTAAGGCTTAAAGTGAGTTAACTAAACCCACAACTTGTTATGAAAAAATATTTGTATTGTATATAATGCCTAATTTAGAAACGTTAAAAAGTTGGTTAGTTTGGTACTTTATTAATATAAAGATTGTACTTTTAGGGTTCTGAATGTGTTATTCAAGAAAGTGCAAAACGAAAATACGGACCTATTAAATGCTCCTTTACCGATGTCATACGGATAAATGACTTTGAATTATCAGATGGAGAAACAACTTCCTCGTCCGAATATTATAAACTGGAAAAAAGCGATGTGGTAAGCAATTAACAAGTTCTAAATGTTGACTAACTGAAAGCAGTTAATTATTAACAGATTTCAAAAACAGTGGAGGTTAATCAATTTGTATTAAACTTTTTTTTTGTTTAGCCTATTTTGATATGCGTTTTTTACTAAAAGGTAGAGGGACTTTTTTTTTGTCGACAATGTTGTACGTCGTTTTTGTGGTTATTGAGATTAAAAGACCCAATCTTGACTTTTACTAAAAAAATCACTAGTCAGCAGAATGAAATAAATATTTTTACAAAAGTGTTAAATGTGTAGTTTTTATGGTTTTTTATTTTAATGACAATAACTAAAAAAATTCTCGTAATATATTTTAAGGGAACTACGACAACGTAGTCCACACAGTACGTTTATTATTGTATCTTAAATTGTGATTGGCTAAAACTAAAAAATTACGACAATAATTTCTTAAGTCTTTTATCTCTCGGCGACAGATTAGCAGGTAGCCCCAATAGTGGTACCTACTCTAATTATTTTTTTCACTCGATGTCAATATAATAATTTAACCCTTATTTGAATGTATTTTTTGTAAATATTTCCAAAAAAGGTATGGAAATACATATTATGTTTAATTTAGGGTTTCAAGGAAACGGTGTTAATATAGAAAAATAAATAATAGAAATCAGTTTCATATTGAAACTTATATATTTTACGCATTTACTTGATATTTTTCTAGAAGACATAGGTACTACTCTACAAAACACCTCTTATGCCAACAAAAAAATGTATTATGTTTACTTAACACTGTGTTGGTAGTATAATATAAAATTATCCTACTTAAGTACAACTTTGTGTATTGCTGATTCTATCGGTTGAGTTTTTTAAGTTTCAAGACCAAACCCGAACAATAAATTTCAAAAAATGTAAAGGGCGAAGGTAAGAGGGGATCAAATAATTTGTTTTAGTCGGATGTCGTGTTTTCGTTTTTAAGGTTAAAAATATACAAGTTTAACGAATAAATTTTAAAAGAAGGTTACGGTGTGGGGGTAAGGGGGAATGAAATAGTGAGTTTATCATTTTCAGGGTTATTAAGGTCAGAAAGAACAGTTGTGAATATTTACTAATATTTTAAAAAAGTTAATAGAGAGAGGTGAGAGGGGGGGGGGGGGGGTAAGAGGGTATAAAACAACTTATTTGCAAAAATAATAATAAAAAAATATAATACTTAACTCAGTATTCACCTGATGACGACTGGATATACTTACCAGTTAAAACGTTGTGATATAGCAAATAAAGACAAGTTCAAAACTCTTCTATCACTGATAATATTTTACTGTACAGTGTGTCCAAAAAAGTAGGCAACATATGGAAAAAAATGTTATTACAGATTTCTCAGAAAATGTTATTCCTGATAAAAGTTGGTGCATGCCTTAAAATTATAAACGCATGTTTCAGATTTTACCCGCGGATAATAGCAAGGAAACAAATGCCATTTTTTCTAAATTGCCTTAATAAAGAATTACCTTAATTATACAGCATACAGCAAAATTGTATAAGGAAATATTGAAAATTAAAAACTTAGTCCAAATACGAAATTTAAGTTATGTATTTGAGTTTTTAATTTTTTCACCTTAAACCTCTATCTTCCCTACTAATGTCGATTTTTTGTTTACGCAATTTTAACATTTTATCAAATAACTTAACCTTGGGATTATAATAAAAATGTATTAAGTAGTTACAAAATTATTCTAAATTTTGAATCTTAGAAGCTAATATACATATTTTCACATTATATCTAGGTAAGAGCTTCATGTAAATCTGTTGAACACAAATGGTCCGCCACCCTCACCGGAATACGAATTGATAATAATATTTGGGATAAATCTAACTGGGAAGAAATGTCGAGCAATGCGTTAAAAATGAATGTAATTATGTTTGGATTCGATTCACTGTCAAGAAACGCTTTTATCCGAAAACTTCCCAAATCATATAAATACCTCACGAGAATTCTTGATGCTGTGGTTCTTCAAGGGTAATATTACAATTCTTGTAGATACACTGCGGACTAAATTACAGGTCCTCTTTTTTAAGTTTAATAACTCTAACTATTTTTTATCAAACTAAATAGCCTTAGAACGTAATACTTTGGCAACAGTTTAGTCTGGGCCGTAGCTAGACTTTTGGCCATCCTGGACAAATTCTAAAACCCCCGCCTCTTACAAAATAGAAATTCGGAATTCATAATTTAAAAAATCAGTAATTATTCTGTCGAAGCTTCATCAAACTATTATTTATTTATTATCTCAATAATAATGCTGTCCACTTGTGCGATTGTGCATGTATAGGGGAGTTTTGGCACTGGTTGAAACCAAATGTCAGCATCGTTTTTAGAGGAATGTAGTATGTATAATGTTCTTTTCCGCGTTTGGTTTTTGTTAAGCAACATAAAGTTTGGCCAGCTTAAGGTCTTTTACATGGTTTGTATTTTATTTAGAGTTTTTTTTGTTTATCACAGTAAATTCTTTTGTTTTCCTCTTTTTTTTTCTTTCTTGTTTTGTTCTTTTTTTTGTTTGTACGATTGATAGCCGCACTAATGTAAATTCGCATTAAAAACAATACTGATGCGAGAATGATGAAGAATTGACTTCATTCAGGACTGTCAGTCCGAATGATCGTTTAGGGTTTGCGTTAAATAAGGCGTTTCAAAAACATTTTTTTTAAAAAACGGCTACTTAAGTTTGGCCAGCAGTGTAAAATGCAAAATGTCTCATCGCTCGAAAGATGTCGCTTGATTCTTGTTATAATTTTTACGCCATTTTGCCACTGCAAAATATATTATGCCATGAAAATTTCTTGAATTTCTAAAATAATAAATAGCACTGCACCAATGATTGGAATCTGCATATTATTTGAATATCACTCTAAATATAAATTTTTAAAACTATTTTTGATTAAATAATTTATAGTGTCTGCATTAAATTAAATTTTTTATTTGTTGTTTTTGCTTTGCCAAGTATAACAAAGGATAGTCACGTCATTTGCGTTACTTCTTAAAATAGCCGTTTTTCTCAAAAAAAAAAAATCTAGAAACTGATCTTTTTTGAGAAATTTGGATAAATGTAAATAAAAGTTCTTTGCTTTGCAATTTTATAACAATTCCTTTATCCCCCTTGGATCCGACTCCTCATACATTATTGTTTATTTTAAATGATTTTATGGTTTGTTTTTACCAGGTTTAACTTAGGAATGTTTTATTATAAAAAATACTCTACTTGTGGTCAAAATATTTATTTCTGACAAACAGTAAATTTTTAACTTGGATTTAGTACATCATTACGAACGATGCAATACTGCTTTCACGACACCCTGTCAGGAGCGGACTGGAATCATTTGGCCCCGGTGGCTACATGGCCTCTATAGTCCCAACCCTCATTATTTTTGCTATGATGGCCATTTCGTCAGCTAGCGGATTTTATAGCGAATAAATATTAACGTATACAGAAATAATTTTAAAACTTATTTGAAATCTAGGTAGCATAAACAAAGTTCAAAATAAGTTCATATAATAAAGAGGTAGTAATAGAGTATGAGTATCTACGGTAAAAGGCAGTAATGAACAACATGGAAGAAGATATCTTTATTTGTGGAAAACTTTTAAAATTATAAATTTGAAAAATATTTCAAAGGTTAATAAATAGAAAAGACAAAACAATGCCCAACGAAAATGAACGTAACTTAATGAAAAAAATTAAAATCTCAATAAGGGTGATAGATGTTTCGATTCTGATTCAACATTATCAATTATTTTATTGTAATCAAAATCGAAATCTCTTTCCACTTTTAACAAAATAAGCTCCGCTCCTGCTTATGTTATTATTATAGGTGGAGAATAATGTTCATTTTTGTACATCTTTTTCTTAAAGTTTTAACATTTTTGAAAAAAAAATTGTTGTTTAAATGTTTGGACCAATTGGCCCCTAAAGGTCTTCTGGCCCCTGTGGCGATGGCCACCCGCTCCAGTCCGCCACTGCACCCTGTGCCCGTATACATTATCATAAGGCAACTATTCTAACAGTATACTACTCCAAAACATCTATCGTTCAGGAGTTAGAGGCGTTCAACATGTACCAGGAAGTATTTTTATTGACATCATGCATTTTTATTAACAGACTTGTTTTCGCCCGGAATGTTAATAAAAAAATAGAAACTTCTGGATATTTTTAACAAATTTGTCCTTTGAGACAATGACATGACGACGCATGCAGGTCAGTTGGTAAAGGAAAAAGCGCTTCTGTCGACGTTAAGTCGCCCGAAAGCTGTGACAGAAGTGAATTAAAAATCTATCCTAATGAAAAAACATTTTGAAATTTTGCACGCAAATAAATTAACACCTTTTAAAAATCCACCTTGGTTTTTAGTTTTTCCAAAGCAAAGCAAAAAGATCTATCTATAAAAAGTCAGAAAGGTTTCTATTTTAGGTACAATATTGTTGGTGATGGAACACCTCAAGCTTTGATTCCTCTATTGACTGGCAAAACAGAATTAGAACTACCGGATACTAGAAAGAGGCTTAAAAATACTCACTTTGTTAACTCATACCCTTTTATTTGGAATGATTTCAGAGCAGCAGGTTATGTCACTGCTTTTTTAGAGGATATTCCTGATGTAGGAACTTTTACTTACAGACTTAATGGCTTTAAGGTACATTTTTTCAAAGCTAGTTTTACTCCGAGAGAAAATAGTTATTTTAACCGCCAACAAAATGGAGTCAAGATAATGTTTACGTTTATATTAATACAGTTTTACAGATTTACTAGGCCTTTCATAAAATGACGGATTTCACTATAAGATTACGACAGATATATTGCTGTATATTTTTTTATTAATAATTCTTTTCATAGGTTTTAGATTCATAAGTTAAATAAATATAAAATTATCTAAGTATTTAATATTTCGTATAACAACTATTATTAATTTTGCAAATATAAATTTATAATTTTATTACAGTCCTGTCTAGTAGTGTCTGCACGTCAATGCCAAAGCCCCTAGAAAAATACATGAATTTCTAAATTTTTCGAGGTAGCCATTGCATGATGGCATAGAACACCTTTAAGATTATTCAAAATTTCAAAAAATACACATGTTAAAAAATATTAACTTTATTTTCATTTTATCTATTTCCTTTTGTCTTAGAAATTATTTATTAATTTTTATAAATTTTTGGACTCTATATAATTTGCAAAATATTTTTTTTTCCAGGAAATACCAACAGATCACTACATGAGACCATATTACTTAGCGAACTTAGGAGAGCAACATAAATGGCCAGAACTTTGTACTGGAGAAATACCAAGACACAAAGTTATGTTGAATGTAATACGTGATGTAAGTGTGCTTTTCTCACCAAAAATATTATATATTTCTATAACTATTAGGATTTGTTTACTGTAGACGTGCAATTGATAAAAAAGCCTAGTAGTTACCGAACCAAATCATTTTCTTAACATCTTTGTGTTTTTTTAGTTCTTCACAGTGTACCAGACAAAACCAAAATTTCTTTTTGGCTTTCACGGAGAATTATCCCATGATGATTATAATTTAATTGGTACGGCTGATAATGATCTTCTTGAGTTGCTAAGTGATTTAAACGATTCAGGTGCACTGAATAATACTATTTTGATCATTATGGCGGACCATGGTCATAGGTAAGTTTAATGATACTGTTGGAGAAACAGTTAAAATTATTTATGATGCCAACTGTACTTTTCGTAAAATAAGATTCGTTATTATGCAGTTAAATTTGAACATGTAAAAATAATCTACCTAGAAAACTTTCTATATGAAAATTTATCCCAAGTCGGCAACAATTCAAAGAAATACGCATAAATTATCTCCAGTCCTACCAATATATAAACTTTCAGAATAAATTTATCTTCACGGTTGCCAATATAACATATCATCAACCTATTCCACGTCACAACCGGGACCACCTTTATCATAATGGTTTCTAGGTAGCGTCTCCCACCAGCTAATTTAATTGGCTGTTGGGGGATTCTTCTGGGGGGTATTGGTTGGGGCTTCTTGGTTTTATGTTACGTGGAGCAGTGCTTGCTAGTTATTCAGGCAGAATAGTTCATTTCTTGTGATCCTCGCCCTACACGGGACTTTCGTACGGGAAAACCAGTGCCTGCTGGTCTGTTCTAGTTAACAGTTCATATCCATTAATTTATATTTCTTCCGTCCTACGAGAATGGGATTTTAAGCGAAATTGAGTGTTTGCCCGGTTAAATGTATAGAACAGTTGGTGTTAGCTCATGTTTTTCGTCCGCCGTAACAATGAAAAGTTTAAGCGGATTTGGTGCTTATTTTTGTTACTTTGTAGTAAAGTTTCAATTGTTGGTGCCCAAAAATAACGGGACTTTTTGACTTTGCTTAATATATTTAGGATTCGAATTCAGTCGCCACAAAAGTGGCATTTTGTCTAATGAAAGATTGCTATAGGTCCTAACGATACGTCAACTCAGTGCAAGTTAGGATATGTGACTTTTAGTGTAATATAATCTGTACCAATTACTACAGCAAATAGATTTTTGTCTTCACAGTAAGATCTTCCTTCTTTTATTAGCCTGAAATGCATGAACCAGAAATATGGCCTATATAACCAACTCCAACCACTTCTTGTACGATGTCCAATGAAAGTCTAAACCGGCATCGTACAGATACACAACAAAAAAATATTGTGTGCACTTTTTCAACACAAACGACCTTTAAGCAATAATTAATTTAAACTTCGGCTATTAGCCAATGTTGAATTTAAAAACATTTTATCTAGATCAATAAAATTATATATTTCTTGCATTAGTAATGCAAGTACATTTCTTTATACAGGATGATACATAATGAGTGGCCCATTCGATTCTTTTGGAAACCAAATGAGTTATCTTTTATCTATCTCTATTTACAAACATGTTTTAATGTTTTAGTCAATTTTAGTTATACAGGGTGATTCCTAAGTTGATACTTCTTTTTTAGCTGTGTATAGAAGGCATTAAAATAAAGAACATTTGCAAATACCTTTTTTCAAAAAACTCAAAAATAAGGTACCTACATTCATTTATTACACTATGAATCAAATACGGTTCTGCCTAACTTGCTCGTTGAATAACATTAAGAAAACTTCTGGATGTAGGATGAGCTCGCAAGGGAAAGCGTTCCGCGTATAATCTCAAGCAGCAGCCGCACTTTGACGTTGTTTTCAAATTTTACCATTTTCACGTGTCACCAATTTAAAATCAACTTGCTTCAGAAAAACACACCGCAGCGGATTACCAAATAAATAACTGACCACCCGTAAAATGCATGACTAATAAGAGATAAGACAAACAACATAAAAAATAGCAGACGACGTTTTGATGACCAGGCTCAAACTTAGATTTTTTACTTCTGTATCTCGCCTATTTTTAAGTTTTTTGAAAAAAGGTGTTTGAAAATGTTGTTTATTTTAATGCCTTTTATACACAGCTAAAAAAGAAGTATCAACTTAGGAATCACCCTGTACACATATTTTTAAACATGAGGTCAGAAGGGGTGTACGCTCGGATGTACGTCATCCTATTAACCACGCAATTATTTTATTCGCGAGTCGTGCGGTCGATTATATTGTTATATTTGTTTCGATAACTTAAAAAGAATAGAACATATTAGAAATAGATAGTCTCGAGAGATTAATCAGGTCGGAGCGTGTCGGATGAAGCCTGACCCGGGTTACCCATTTGCCGGTTTTATTGTGACGGTACGTTCTTCCGCGTGTCTATTTTGTTTAATTATTTTCTAACTAAAACTAGAAAATTTTAATTTTTCGTGTTCTATACGATAGACTCAAAACCAAAATTTAGTTAAAAACCCCATTGCTGTAAGTAGTAATTGTTCAGGTTTATTCTGTCATCACATTATAAAGATATACAGAGTGCTACAAATTCGTGTGTGTACAAGGGGATCTCGAAAACGGTAAGAGATATGAAGATAGTTAAATTAAGGCAAAGTTGTCGAGTATTTTGGGACTTAATAATTTGGTGAGAAAAAATTGTAATTATTCCGAATGGGTTCTACAAGTTGGCATTATTAGTTTCCAAATTCGACGTTTCGTTCTTTAGTTACCAACCTCAAATCAATTTTTTTTTAAATACGGACCTGGAATTTTAAAAACAGTTTTTTAGAAATTTAATACAATGAACAAGTTTTTAAAATTTTGACGTTTTGTCATCTAATAACACGTTTTTCAAATTATCTCTTTCATTTCATTTAGAGCCAACCTAAAAAAAGAAAAGATTTCTGATTTGAAAAATCCGTCCATTTTTACTCAGATGCCTGATATTTGATATTTTGTAAGAAAAGAGACCCAAAGTCTCGGCCTCAAATATTTTTCTGTTTGTTTCTGTTTCATATTTCGCCTGAAACTCTAGCATTATCAGATCTTATAAACAGTAAAAAAAATTGTAATTGTTTTTGAAACAAACATAAGCTCATCAGGGTAACATAACTATACTAACACTCCAGTTACCTTTTCTTCACTCGGAAGCTTTATTTTTTTTCTGTTTTATAGTATTTTGGTCTAGGTTTAAGACAAAAACCATAAGACTTAAGATATACCTTATATTAATAAAATGCTTATAAAAAATAGAATTGCTTCTCATGCTTTAAAAACTTACTGATTTTCTAGAGTATTGTAACGGTAAATCTTATTGAAAAAATAAACGGCCTTTACCAGACCATAACTTTCTGTGATGTAATTTTAATATTTAAGTAATCCTAAAAATTATTGCCAGGGCCGTAATAGTAAAGAAAGGATGATTTGAAATACTAGTGATGTGTTATTTGATGACACCTGTTTTACACTATTTCGGTCGAGGTCTAAGGCCAAGTCTAAACCATAGGTCTTAAGATTATGTTATATTAATAAAATAAATAAAATACTCATTAAAAATAGAATGCCATGAAAACTTACTTACTCGAGTATTGTTACGATAAATCTTATTGAAATAATTAACGGCCTAATAGTAATGTGTAGTACCTAAACAAAGAATAATTTAAAATACTAATGATGTGTTATTTGATGACAAAACGTTAAAATTTTAAAACCTTTAAATTGTATTAAAGGTCCAAAGCTTAGAAGTCCTTAAAACTGTTTTAAAAATTCCAGGTCCGTATTTAAAAAAAATTGAGGTTGGTATCTACAGAACAAAACGTCCAATTTGAAAACTAATGACGCCATCTTGTAGAACATAAAGAACGGCTATGAAAAGCGTTTTTGTTTTTTTCCTAAATCAAAAATAAAGGCGCAAAAAATTAAAAACCAAAACTAAAAATTTCTGTTTTTTTTCGGATATCTCCGAAGGTATTTGGAATATTTACAATTTTTTGCACCAAATTATTAAGACCCAAAATATGCAACTTTGCTTCAATTTTACCATTTTCGAGATCACCTTGTGCGCACACGAATTTGTAGCACCCTGTAGATACCTACCTATTTAACTTATATGTTTAATGCTCTGTACATCTAATTAAGCGTTCATATTATATATACCTAAAGCGTACCTACCATTGCATCGCCCTCCATTTCATGATTATTACTTCCCCTACATCTAGCGTGTCCTGACATGAATCTGTGGTCATGAATAACGAATTTCAAGTAGTTTCCTAGAAGAAGTCTTTCATTCGCCACACCTATCCATACTATGCTATGGCCTGGTAAAATAGGACGGTGAGAGATGACTAGTTACAAAAATATGGACGATAGCACTGTAAGAAACTGTTATTTTGGGATTAATAATTAATAGTATGTTAACTGTATATACATATCTATACATACAAAACCCCCAAATACAAAAAACGTAAAAAATATTTCTGCTTAATACAAGTACAATTTGTATCAGCTGACAATTTTATCTTATATCGAAAACTTTTTTTAATAATTATTATCATATTTATTCATACAAGGGGGGCGTTCACAGTTATTAACCCGGGGGTAAAACTTCCCCAGGTAAAATTTGTCCGCCGTTTGTCGGGGGAAAATTTACCGGATGATTTTTAACCACCTAGGCGAAACGCCAATATTGTCACGTTAATATTGTTGTCCCACGCACAGTAGTGCGGCTATCTTTTGCATTAAAGTACACAAGGACGCCCAGGGTACTTTGTGTACCCTGTGTACTTTAAAGATAGCCGCACTACTCTATCCGCTTGCCGCTAAGTTTCTTTCTATATATTTTAACGGACATTAAATTCCACTATTATACTTATACATTTTCAGAATGCTTTAATTCATTAACAGATCCAAAGCTTCGCTTAAAATCACATTAACAATTAAAATTTTGTCGTACTTAATTGCTTAAAAATGCATTTCATTACTTTAATATACAAAGGTGGAGGAACTAATATACAAGAGTGGAGGAACGTGTGATGTGAAATTGATGTCAAATGTCAAATTGACGCAAAAATTTACTGATGGTAGTTGATATTAGAATTTATGTTTATACGAATTTTGTAATTTTTTACATCTCTAATTCATTAAATTAGTGCATTCTATTTTATTAAACAGGTTTGCAGACGTGCGAAATACAATACAAGGAAAGCAAGAGGAAAGGCTTCCTTTTTTTTCCTTCACATTTCCAGAGTGGTTTAAAAAAAAATATGCCGACGCTTATGGAAATATTAAAGCAAATGAAAACAAGTTGACAACACCGTTTGATATACATAGAACACTGCAAGATGTTTTGGATTTAAAAACCACTGGAACGGCTGATATTAGTAAAAGAGCTGTATCCTTATTTTCTAAGGTATGCCTTTTAGCTATCCATATTGTGTTGATGTGATGTCATAGGTGTTTTTAAATTAAAATTTGGATCACCAATTGTACTGGGTTAATCACATAAACAACATACTTTCAAAAGCTTATCGCTCTCTCAACTTTGTGGTGCGAAAGAAAGACAGGTGCTGTCAATGTCAAATTGTAACAAAAAACGATAAATTGATGAGAAGGATGAATCCAACTAAATTGCTCATCACAAAGTTCGAAAAATGGTTTTGTTGCCGTTTCCCCAATCACAACACTTAGTTTACTTTCGTATTACCCATTGTTATTTTATATCACTTCCTGAATTTGGGAGTAGATATCTTAGGATCATTTATTAGTTTTCTTTTTAGGAAATAAACCAAATTATACAGTAAATAAAAAAAAACTGCGTAAACTGTGATTAGCGGGATAATGCGGTGTAAGTTGTGCCTAAAACAACAAACTGTTCTAATAAGAAAATTAGGATAATTCTTGTCCTGGGACATTAAACAAAAAAAATATCGAAAATATCCCAAGATATTGACTAAAATTATAAATCTATGTTATACAGTGAGGACCTAAAGCCCCCCCCCCCCCTCTAACTTCTAAATCGTTCGGTATATTTTAATGAAATTTAAATATATATTTAAGTAACGTCGGGTTGCACAAAGAATTTTACTAATAATTATTTACCCATCAAGCTTGACTGTGACAAAATGACTTTGAGAGGCATTAGATAGGTACTCACATTCAAAGGTGCGTGATTAGTAAGTTAAAAATTAAGGTAACCGGGCCAGTATGATTGTGAGAAAATTATTACTGCCAATGTTACGTCTGTCACGGTCTGTCACAGTGAAACTTGCTGGTTAAATAATTATTATTAAAATTCTTTGTGCAACCCGACATAAATCTTGCATATTTTGACATACTACTGTAAATTTCTAGATGACAGCTGGGTCCGCTTTTTTGGAATACATTCGTCTACTGATACCTCATTTTAAAGGTATTTTAATGCTTGAGACATCCTCTAATTTAAAAATTTAAAAAAAAATGTAATTAAAAATAAATAAAATTAGTTTTTGCAAAAAATTTCTGCATACTTTGCGTTCCGGATATCATTTATTGAACATACGAACAGCAGCTTGGTAATTTCGACTAGCTTCGCCAAAAATAACTGCTTCAAATTTATCTTGTAAAGAACAAGCCATTTAAGACAATTTAGGGCTAAGAATATTTTCTGTCAATCAGTCATTTAAAAATATTATAACAGCAACAATCAATAGACACAAAAAATTTTGGCACAAAGTAATTTTAATTTTTTTTAAATTAAAAAAAATGTTAATTGGAGAATTGGAGAACCCCATTTCCATAAAAAAATATTCTAAAAGCGGACCCAGCTGTCATCTTGAAATTTATAGCTTTCGACATTGGTATGTCAAAAACTGCCAGACTTAGTACTTAAATATTATCTTGTCTTGGCCCTTGAAGTAATCGAAAAAATAATAAATCTCAACTTTTAAACTCTATCTCCTTATTGTCGAAAATACTATAAAATAATCTTACCTCACTTTCGATCTTTGTCACAGTCAATCAATGGCCAAATTATTATTTAATTTTAACGATCGCGCAACAACGCTTAGGCAGGCCGACACTATTAGTGGACCAGCGCAAACATCGGGGCAGTGTTGCCAGACTGGTCACCGAATTATTCTGTGGATTGGATCATTTGCTGAATTGTGTATCAAGGTTATATTATCAGATATATTTTTATTGGCCCCTTGCCAATAGTTTCAGAAAAAACAAAATTCTGAATATTTTCATTGTATATTGTGTTTTTAAATCTAATTGTTAAAGTAGATATTCCTTATTTATTAAAAATTCTTTAAAAATCTGCAAATTACGAAATGATTCTGCAGCTCTGCAAATATGCTTCCAAAAATCTGCTAAATGCAAAAAAGTCTGATAGGTATTTATACGGACGATAATTTGAAAAATAATGCTAATACGAAATGATTCTGCAGCTCTGCAAATAGATATGCCTCCAAAAATCTGTTAAATGCAGAAAAGTCTGCTATTCTGGTAGGTAGTTATTTATACGGACGATAATTTGACAAATAATGCTAATCGACTTAAGATAGGTATACCTAATCGGAGAATGAAGTGTGGTGCCGACCCGGCAATAATGATTTTGCTCCAATATTGACATATTTGTCTTTTGTTGTAAATTAAATTAAAAATTATTATTAAGGAAACTATTTTAGTATTTATGAGCATGTCTAGTTTGAAAGCGTAAATTAATTCACGTGTAATGTTTAGTGGTAGCTTAGCGATAGACAGGAATACATCAAAACGGTTAACCGCTAAAACTAAAGATCTGGCAACATTTATCAATATTAAAAACGTCATTGGCTGGCTGCATTCCATTCGCTTCTTCCCAGAATGGTATTATTATTCGGTTTTACTCGGCTGTATATATAGTGCGTATCATATGAACAATCCACCAAATTTCAATATTTCAACCTGGAAGTTAACCGTGAAACTAGGTGTACCTACTTATTAGTTTTATTTTTATTGAGTATTTGTACATAATAATATAAATTAGTCAATGTTTGTTTAAGTACCCGCACTATAGCTAGCTCTTCACCATTTTTTAAGACGCCGAGCCACCACTGCTAGACATGACCATAACTTTAAATTTGAACAACCTTTTTTCGATACTTCATTGGGACTCTTTTCGCCTCTGCATAAAGGCTTAAAAATTTGGAATTCATTGCCAGCAGATCCTTTTATTAACAATATTCCTAATAAAAGAACATTTAAAAGAAATATGTCCTGTCTATCCAGGTTAACCTTACTTCATTTGACAACTTATTGCGTATTTTATATTATTTTCTTTGTATCTCATGTAGAAATTTAAACTTTATGTATGGTTTGTTTTCAATTTTATATTTTTACTAAATTTAAAATTTGTTACAATAATTATTACTAGTGATGTACATATTAGACTAGTAATCATAGTACTACCACCCAGTGGCGGCTCGCGGTCTTAAAAAATGGTGAAGAGCTAGGTATAGTGCGGGTACTTAAACAAACATCGACTAATTTATATTTTTATTACGTAAAAATACACAATAAAAATTAAACCAAGTAGGTACGTACCCCACTGAATTAACTGAAAAATAAAAACAAAACTTTTTAATCACACAGTAAATCACGTTAAAACGATATCTATAACCGTAAGTTTCGCGAAGCTTCAAAATAAATACCTTAAGGTTAGGCGAACCAATTCTAAAACAATGGTGCATACGACTGATTTATTGTTACATGCTGTGCGTGACTGACGTCACGTAACCATAGCAATGGTGAAAATCAAAGCCACTTGACTGTATGTTGTCTTCACTTGCTGCTCTGAGCTCACGGAGACGGTCGGCTGAGGAGCGCCAAAATGCACGAGTGTTTATAATTATTGTCCATCGGAGTTAACTGCGGCCCTATTATGCATAGCTACATTCGGATTAAATTAATATTACTAATTCGAACATAATTATTTTTTAAGGGCGAAAATGGTAGCTGTGTTGGTACATTAATATTTAATATTGTCGAAAAAATTTCCTCCTGGTTTTATTTTTTTTTTTCACCTGACGAGCCGTCACTGCTACCACCGGGCAGCAGCCCACTTGTAGCTAAATAAATAAATAAAATGGACAACTTAGTGTAGTAGTCGAAAGAGATTGATGATGGCTAAATTTAATTTTAGATATAAATATCGTCAAAAAACTGAATTTGTATCTAGCACCTTTACGAAAATATTCTTGTAAGTTATTTTTTACGATTTAAGTATAAATGAATATTTTTTATATTTTAGATTCCAGAGGAAAGATCCTGCGTACACGCTTACATAGAACCTCACTGGTGTGCATGCTTAGACTGGGAAACCGTTAATATCTCTAATCCCTTCGTGAAACGCTTGGGCGAAACTTTAGTAAGCACCTTAAATAATTTTACACATTCACACAGAGATATATGTGAAGTTTTATCCATGTACCAAATACTATGGGTTACAAAAATGACACCGAATAAGAATCTCCTGAAATTTAATAGAAACGCAGATATAGACGGATTTGTTGCCGATTTATCAGCTACGATGGAAGTAAGAACTGACGTGTATCAAATAAAGGTTGTACTTACACCTGGACATTCAATGTTTGAAGCTTCGATTCGATACTTTAAGTATGAAGATAGAATGGATCTGAAAATAAGTGATGTCAGTCGAACAAACATGTACGGAAGTCAGGCTAGATGTGTAGAAAGTACGTTACCACACTTAAGAAAGTATTGCTTTTGTAAAAATTAATACTGTTTATTGAATACTCATTCTCGAGTAAAATGGGTCTATTTCATGATTTTTTTAGGTGGTAAACATATCAAATTTTTTTAAAACTTGTGTGTTCAGATATATGGGGTTTTTTGACGGCGTTTTTCCAAACCTCGATTAAAATAGGAATATTTAAAGCTCGTAATGTTGTTAATTTTTCGGCTAGTTTTGCTTCGTAATAAGAGGTATCTTTTTAAAAATAAGTAAAAGGAACGGACTTACGAGAATGATCCAAAATCCCTCTTTTCTTTTCGTCACATAAAACGTAATTTCATATTTGCTTATCTTACCGATGGTGTGCGTGTCCCCCTAGTCTGCTGGGTATAATCCTGATTGGTCCCTCCACTTAAGTGTCCACTTTTGTCACCCACGTTTAGACCGTAATGCCGTCTGTGGAAGAATCAAAAATGGCTTGTTCGTCACTGAGATATATCGCGACGAATTATTAGGAAAATCGGTAAATTCATTTCTAAGCAACTCCATTTTTTTTAAGGGTATTACTCTTATTCAGTACTCGTATAACTACTCATCGTAGATGTCGATCGATCGCGTTTTCGAATCTCGCCAGATCGTTGGCCGCGTTGCCCGTGTTTGAACATTTTGTCGCTTTTTGCTTTGTTTTTACACATTTTTTTGCCAGGAAAATTGACCGGAGTTTTAGTAATCCCCCTTCTGATATGTAAAAAATGACAAATGAAATAGTATACTTATTTTATTAAATAATATTAAAATTATATTGAAAACACAATATCTTCTTAAATACGTATGGTCTACAACCGTCGTTCTATAAGTATAAGACTGATTGCTTTACATTTTCTATATTCAGACCTATTCTAACATAAACAAAACCATTTTAATGGGTTCCGTCAAAATCCCACAAATAAGGTTTAACTATATCGCCGACGTCGTATATCGGTCACGTAGAGTGTTATTTCTGGCACATATTTAAGTATCTGTTATAAGTGTTATTAGAGAAGGAAAAAAAACCTAAGATTAGATTTCGTAAATTTTCCGGCGTGTACTATTATTTTAAAAAATGTGCAAACTTAACATAACTGCATTTTTTTCTTATCTTTCAATAACGTTTCGCTCAATCAAAAATGCTCATTATTATAGCTCAATCAAAGATGCTCATTATTATACGGGGTGTCCGGTAACTTATGGGCCGCAGAGTAACTGGAGATACTAGACATTAAACTAAGCCGATTAGGTCATATAAGTTTTTTCGGATTGTTACTCGTTCTAGAGATACAGGGTGTTGAAAGTAAAAGTTTATTCTCGAAAATAAGCTATAATTTTAAAATGGTTTAATGAATCGAATTGAAAGTTGGTAATATTATGTTTTTATGAGCAAGAAATAAGAATTTGTAGAAATTTTTAAGTTTCAAACTAGAGGGCGCTAGTTGCATACACTGGGCTTCATAAATCTATGATTTTTTTTCTTACCTGTGATATTAGGTGTTTTTCAATTACAGTTTCTTAAAAAGGGCATTTTCTGAGTCAAAAAGGTATACTTGATTGATCTTAATATCTTTAACGGTTTTCGAGATATTTCCCTTTAAACATCCCAAAGCATAAAAAAACATAGTACATAATTAAATTAACAAAAAAAAAAAACAAAAGTGACAATCCGAAAAAACTTAAATGACATAATCGGCTTAGTTTGATGTCTAGTATCTCCAGTTACTCTACGGCCCATAAGTTACCGGACACCCTGTATAGACTGTAGGCCCAGTCCACATATAATGTTTTCTATTCATTTATTATTGTATAGGTTGTTTACTCATGTTAGTCTCTCTTTAGTATAGTTTTCATTATTTATGTTATATTTCACTTTATCGTTTTCTATCGGCCATACGACGTAATTTCCATTTACCAATATTCTGAATACAGCATAATAAGACCAGGGTCAATCGAGGTTGAACACTTGTAAAACTTGTTATAAAAAATCATACTTACCTACATTTTATTTTGCTTGTTATATAAACACGATTAACATTTTAAAACTTTAATTTTGTTGTACAGGGTGCGCAAACACTAAAAATTTGAATTTGCAAAATTAAAAATGTGTCAATCAATTTTGAAGCATTAGAATCAAAAAGCTTAGCAGAAGATATCGGAATGCCAAATAAAGTTTTGTCACAAAAGTTATGGTTTTCATGATATTTGATACACTTTAAACGGATAAAAAAAATTGATGTCAATTTTTATTCAACTTATTTTTACTTTCAAGTAAATAACAAATAGTAATGCTTTATTCAACGTGAAACCATCCAACGTCAACGCATTTCTCCATCCTTCTCCGAAATACGTAATACACATTGCAAATAATATGTGGTGTTCTTTTTAAAAGCTTTTATTTAACTTGCAATGTATGTGGTCAAATCTTGGAAGCTAAATTAGAACTACTTCCTTTTATCCTACGGAGTTAAAATTTTACGTAGCGATTTAGTTCCGATGACAATTCATTTTTATAATAAAAAAATCCGGAGAAACCCGAAAACAAACCAAACAAACCCGAACCTATTCCTCTTATCCTAAGGAGTTTACATTTTCCGTGGTGATTCAGTTTTGAAGACAATGCATTTTTGTGATAAAAAAAAACCCGAACCCCTTTCTCTTATCCTACGGAGTTAAAATTTTACACATACGATGATAATATATATTTATGATATAAACAAACCGAATAAACCCCAACAAAATGGCGTATTAATTGAAATGAACTGGCTTATAAGAAAAAAACTTTTATTTGAATACGCTAAGAAGAAGATATAAAAGCTTGTGGCGAGAATAAATCTTGACATAGATTTGGTCTCACGATAAGCTTTTATGTTATAACATTTTATAATATAACACATATACATTGATTTGATTTACTTCAAAGTTTATTTTCTTCTTTTTAGCGCATTCAAATAAAAGCTTTTTTTATAAGTTTTTTTTATTAGTAAATCTATTTTTAATTTTTAACTCTTGGAAACCATACCGTCTGTAAAAACCTTTATTTGGCTTTTCGATAAACTCCTTTGCTTCAAAAAGTTAGATATATTTTTTTAAATTTTGCAAATTCACATTTTTATTTTTTTTGTGCGTCCTGTACAATAAAATAAAAGCTTTTTAATATGAATCGTATTTATATAACGAGCAAAAGAAATTATTAATCTTTTTTGAAACTCTAAAAATAACAAATTTTACAAGTAGGTATAGTTTTAAGTCCATTCGTGAACAACTGTATATAGATCAGCTGAAATTTGGTACAGTGCTTTGTTTAGAAGTACTAAATATATCTTGAACGCAGGGAGTCGTTAAGCCCATCTTCCCAAAGAAAGTAAAATCGGTATTTTTTACAACTCGGAAATGAAGCATTGTAGGAAAAAATTACCATCTATGGGGGTTGTTTTTGAGAGACGAGGTCAACGACTCATCGGTGAGGTTTCAGAGAATATTTAGAACTTTACCAAATTTCAGCATGTTTTCATTTAATATAATGATATAAAGCTTAGTCCAAAGTATGACGAATTATGAGATACACGAACAAGAATATATTTTGCTCATTGTTGATTTAAAATACAATCGGCTCTATTATTGTATAGTGTGTTTAGTATAGTTTGTATAGACTGATTTTATTTAATTTTTGTTATTATTTATGTGAAACAATAGACATTCATATTAGCATCAGACTTTTTTTTAATATGGATCTAAAAAAGTGAGGCGTCGATAAAAGCACTCGTTTTATTTATATAGTCTTCAGCAGATCCTAAAAATTCGTACTTATCCGTAATCGCATCGTTTTAGCTTACATTACCTAGTACGATAAATGCATTTAAAGGTACAATAATTTCTAGTTTGGCGGATACCTTATTTTTTTTTCAAAAAAAAAAAATGTTTTTTTTTTTTAAAGTATCAATTATATAGGTTCAACTTATATCATCCGCCATGCAGAACATAAAAATTGAAATATTACGGCTATTTATGTTAATTTTTTATTTAGTAGTTTCTAAGTTGATACTTCTTTTTTGGCTGTGTATAGAAGGCATTAAAATAAACATTTTCAAATAACTCAAAAATAAGGAACCTACTTACATTCATTTATTATTATTACACTGGATCAAATACGGTTCTGCCTAACTTGCCCGTTGAATAACATTAAGAGAACTTTTGGGTGTAGGATGAGCCCGCAAGGGAAAGCGTTCTGGGTATAATCTCGAAGCAGCAGCTGACGACACACCGTAAATTAGCACCATATCAACTAGTTCATTGTTTTCAAGTTTTACCATTTTCTCGTGTCACCAATTTAAAATTAACTTGCTTCAGAAAAACACACCGCCGCAGATCGCCAAATAAATAACTGACCCAACAGTATATCAGGCTACGTTTTGATGACCAGGCCCGCACTTATATTTTTTACTTCTGTATCTCGCCTATTTTTAAGTTTTTTGAAAAAAGGTATTTAAAAATGTTTATTTTAATGCATTCTATACACAGCTAACACAGAAGTATCAACTTAGGGATCACCCTGTCAATTTTGTAAATAAAAATTCTTTTTATTGCCATCGCCAGACGCAGGTACAGTATGCACGATGTGGTGGAAATGCAATATTTGATCGCGATGACTCGTTTGCTCCTAAGGTGAAATCCAGAAAAATACGTTAACGGGCAGTACTACGTCGATCGTAATTCTATTTTTTATTAGTATTTTATTAATATAATTTAATCTTAAGTCCTATGATTTTTGCCTTAGACCTAGATCGAAATACAGTAAAACAGAAAAAATTAATGCTCCCGAGTGAAAAAAAGGTAACTGGAGTATATTAAAATAGAATATAATATTATAAATATATTTGCATATTTTTGTAGTAAATTCTTAACCTCACTTAAGTGCCAGAATAATGTAATAATGAGGTTAAGACGAAGTATCAACAAACGCTAAAATAAAACCGGAGCATGTTTCCTTCTAGTTATTTTATTGTACAAATAATTTACAAAACAAAAGGGCTGAAGGACAACTTCTTCAAAGTACATGTGTGGTCAAACAAAGGTTTCGCGTAATTCGCAGCCTAAGCTACATTACATTACCATGCCATAAGTCCACTTAATAGGGATTAGACTGTGAATTAGTTGCACCTTTTAGTGGCCGCAGGGGTACATTTAAATAAATAATGTTTCAGAAAACATAAATAGGAACACATAACACTGTCATACATTTTATATACAATAATGATTTAATAACCATTTATTAATTTCCTAATTTCGCGTCTTTTCAATGGCCTCTCAATCCATTATACACCCTATTATTTGACTTTTGGTTCAAAATTTTCTTAATACCTGAAAAAAAAGAAAAAGTAAATTGTTAAAATATGATCGGATACTTTTTAAGTTGTGGGTAAAGTAGTGGCGGCTCGTGAGGTGAAGTAGGTGAAGGGGCTCTTCACCAAAAAAATACCAGGAGGAACATACAGCTACCATTTTGGAACATAAAAAATAATGAATAATATTAATTTAATCCGAATGTAGCTATGCATAATAGGGCCACGGTTAACTCCGATGGAGAATAATTACTCACTCGTGCATTTTGACGCGCCCCAGCCGACCGTGTCCGTTAGCTCAAAGCAAGTGAAGACCAAACGGCCAACATGGCTTTGATATTCACCGTTGCTATGGTTTCGTGACGTTAGTCACGCAAACAGCATGTAACAATTTGCATTATGATAAAGGGCAATTTAAAAATAGATCAGTCGTAACCTTAAGGTATTTATTTTGAGGCATTGCGAAACTTACGGTTATAGATATCGTTGTTATGTGATTTACTGTGTGATTAAAAAGTTTTCTTTTTATTTTTCAGTTAATTCAGTAGTGTACGTACCTACTTAGTTGTGTGTTTTAAAAATGAACGCAATTATTGACATACATAGTTTGTAATTTTTTGGAAACTCCATTCAGTCGTTGGACAGATGAGGATAAGAGAGACGTTTTGTTACACAAGTTTTTAGTTAATGTTTGTTTAAGTACCCACACTATACCTAGCTTTTCACCATTTTTTAAGACCACGAGCCGCCACTGAGGTCAAGCATATTTTAACAATAATTCTAATGTTGTATTTGACGACTAACATGACCCTGAACCACAAAACACAAAATTGATCTTTTATTTTATGTTTAATTCGTTTTTAATTACAAATTATGCATTGGCAATTAATAATTAGCTTACAATTACTTTTTCATAATCTTTTGTTTTTCTCCAATAAACATTCTAAAAATTGATGTATTATTAAATCTTTGATTAAAATTTTAAAAAATCGTAGTGATAGCTATAACGTAAACTTATTTTTGAATTTATAGGGTGGCTCAAAAAGCGCTACAAAAAAAAATTTAGTTTTTTGTTTCAATGGAACACCCTGTATATTATTGCATTTTTAAATTATACTTAGAATTCTACATCCATTTTATATAATACAATACATGTCTAAATTTAATTGTTTTTAAAATATTGACATTTATTACACTTTGACAGGCTGCTGCCTTGAAATTGTGCATCTTAGACAAAAACGGTTTTCATGGTTCTATCTTAGTTTTTTATTTTCTACCCAAAAAACCAACTTTCGGTTTAACGGTTAAACCTGTAAAACCGGAGTTGGTATTTTTGGGTAGAAAATACAAAACTAAGATAGGACAGTGAAAACTGTTATTCTCTAAGATGCATCATTTGGACGCAGCAACCTGTCAAACTGGGCTTCATAAATGTATGTAGTTTTGTTTACTTGTGCAACAGTTAATTGTCTGTTTTTAGGATTTTCCTGTTAGACAATAAAGAATTAAATTGAATTAAATAATGCCTGCCAATATCATTTATGTCACAGTCAAACTTGCTGGTTAGTTAATTGTAGTTAAAAATCTTTATGCAACCCAACATCAATGTCATAATTTAAGCATTATTATTTAAATGTCATTTCGTGTAAATATCTTATAAAAAAAGACAATAAGTTTATTTTAGTGTTTAGAGAAAAATAATAGTAGTTAAATATAAACATACAAAGACCACTAAAAGTCAATTATTAATTAACAAAGATGAGAAATGAATTAACCTCCGTAATAATGTACAAGAATCAGATATAATCATTGGCTATCGGACTTTAAATGAACCTTTGAATTTTTTAAAAAAGCGTTTTAAAATAAATGTGCATGAATAAATAATTACCAAAATAAAAAGCAAACACTAATCTTTACCGTGACCACCATTTTTACTGCTAGACGACCATTTGTTATGTTATTGTACTTTGCAATTAAAATTATATAATTTACTGCTATTATATTTTTTACTCTTTTAACATCCCATATATGATGGGTCATAATTTTTGATCCCAACAGGCAGAATTTTTTATAAAGAATACTTTTCTTTTGTTAAATCAAAAATAAAAAAAGTTTTCCATATATTAGGAAGGTTTCTGGACACGTTTATAACAAAATGTGTTGAAAAAAACTTGTTTTTATGCAACTATATATACATATCTTACCCTCCTTATCTTCATCACTAAGTTCTTGCTTGGGAAACTCAACATCAAATGTAATAAAAAGAGTACCATGAAGATTATTATTTTCATAATTAGGCATTCCTTCTCCTTTCTTACGAATTCGGGCCCCGGGCCATGTTATTTTGTCTCTTGTCACTGAGACCATGTGACCATCGAGGTGTTGTAATTCAATGGTAAACCCAACCAGGGCATCCTAAAATTATATTATATTTAAAGAAACATGTATCAATTATTGTTAAACTATTTTGTATCAAATTGTTGATCTTGTATAGGTCTACAGCGTGAAACCCTGTCATAGAAGATCCGCTTGTTATTTTTTATTTATACTAAAAGTAATTTAATTTTTTTGTCAATAAATATCTTGGTCTGCCTTGCATGCAGAAACATTTTTTTTTTATATTTTACTTTTGAGTGATGATAGAAATATTTTAGAAAGTCTAAAAATTACACTGAACGTTTTTTTAAGTTCCATTTTTCATGTTTATTTTATGAAGAAGTTTTTATTTAACATGATTTTTTAAATCCATTTTTAATTAAATTAGTAGGTATATATATGTATTTGTGAAAGCCACTACAACCAGATATATAAGAATATATAAGTACCTAGGTATATTTTTTTATTTAGAAAAACGTGTGGTGTGGTGAGGTATTTGAGCATGGCACCCAAAAAAATACTTACTTGTAAACTAATTGTTATATTAGTATACAAATCATCACCTCTTCTTTCAAATACTGGATGTTGTTGTGTTTTAATCTTTAAGATAAGATCACCAGGTTCGCCATCAAGATGGGGCTCACCTTCAGCAGTAAACTTTGTTTCTTGGCCATCTACCATGCCTTAATAGAAAAATAACAATGGGTTACATAATTCATAACTCAATTATTGATACAAAATCTAAATGAAATAATAACATTGTTCAATGGTACTTAAACTTATATAAGAATGTGAGTTCAACCTTGCCTCTCTTTAAATGGTTTTTAAGATTCCCTATAAAAACAAATACTCACCTGATTCAATTTCCATTTCTAAAGTCCTTTCTTCATTGACTAATTGTACATTTGGACATTCATCACAGACAGTTTGTTGCATCATTTGAAATCTTCCAGGGCCAAGGCTTTTAGTTATCATTTCTTGACGACAGTTGCACTTGCGTGTTCCATGAGTAGGTTTCATGACTGGTTTGTTTCTAGTTATTTCAATAAAATTTCCTAAAAATAAAATCTTTCTGTAGTTACTTAAATTAAAGAGTCACAAATTTTTCATAAAATATTTTTGAGAATATTTGAAAATATTCTACCAATAAGTACCTGTGCTATGAGTTAAGGTATTAGTATATATATTTTTTAAAATTAGTAGGATTCAGACTTGTATTTATTTATTTATTGATCAAAGCTCGGATTAACAAGCATTGCCCAATTTCATAAAATAAGTGGTAATCTTAATTCTCAGGCGGAGTTACCTATTCAAAACATCATAAACATAATTTTTAGTTTAATAATAATAATAATAATTATAATAATAATAAAAAAAAACATAGGGACCTAAATTATGATATTTGTGTTGAAATTAGAGATTTCAAATTATAGTATGTAGTTGCTTCATGAAATCCGATCTGTTTAAAAAGAAATCAAGTGTGGGATGCTCACTGGCCAGTCTGGCTGACCTTTATATAAAAGCATTTTGGCCATAGTTATTTCTATGAGGAGATATTGAAATGGTATTCCTCAGATGTGTTTTCCTTGAAGGCACATGCAACCCTATTTTATTTATTTATTTATGGTATCAACAACTTATACAAGTTAATTATAGATACATACATAAACCTAATTCTAAGAGCTTATAAGCTATAAATACATTTTAAAAAGCAAAAGAGGACAGTAACGCGGCCCGCTAACGATCAAAATATTCGTCAAATTTAATGTGTTTGTCCAATAAAAAATATGTTTAATGTGTTTGAGAGAAATTTTTATTTACGGCGTATTTTTACAATAATTGAATACAGTAAAAGTATACAACAAAAATATAAAATAATCAAAATAACCCTTCAAATTGTTTAAAATTTTGGAGAATAAATTCCTTGCAGAGATTTGCAAACCTTCTTTTATTGTCAACCTCCCTAATGTGTATTGGTAACATATTGTAAACCTTAGGGCCAATCCTAATTTACATACTTTAAATTTAAATTATATTTACTTACCGGTATTTTTATTCATATAATTATCAGTAACAGAACCATGATCTATAAAATTTTGCAACAATTCTGCTCTGATGAATATAAGAGAAAATTGAAAGCACATTATAAAGTTCTTATGTTACATACTTCGGGTGAAAACAACATTCTGGTAGAATAAAGAGTGTTTTTTTTTAAACAATATTTTCAAAATGTATTTTTGTACCTACTATATTTAATTTATACAAGACATCACTGTATAGCCCTCCCCATACCAAAATTCCATATCTATGGATTGATTCTACAAATGTCTTATACATATTATATTGTTAATAAAGTTTTTTTTATCAAGGAATTCCGAGAGGAATTCAATTAGTAAATAAAATTTGTAGATTAGCTTACTACTTTATTGGACAAGTACTCAGTATGAGGATGCCACTTAATGTGCTGGTCAATAATAATTCCATGATATTTAATTTGTAATGTTTCTTGTTAAAGGTGATTTTCTATTAAAATGTTGGTCTGTCTGCTTTAGCCTTTGAAAATGCTATATAATTTATTTTCAATAAGTTTAGTGTTAATTTGTAGTTCTGAAGCCAAGTTAGAACGTGTATGAGCCTGCTTGTCAAACAATCATGTATTGGATGTCATGGGGGACACTACAGCTTTGACACTTCAAGTGAGAAAGAAAATATAAAAAAATAAAGAAAGCTAAATACTGAATTAATATTTGATACATTCTGACTAAACGTTTGCAGTGATTTTTGGCACATTATTTGAAAGCTAACTCTCAAATAATTTGACAAATATAAGTAACAAATAATTTGATAGTTAACGGGCCACTTTATATTTTTTATGTATCAAGTTGTGGAGGATTTTTGTAAGTTAATTTTAATGGATTTTTGTGTAGGTAGTCACTTTTCTGCTACCTAAACTTCCATATAGTCTAATGAGCACAACTTAAACCTCTTACCTGATTTGTATACTTATATTAAGATATTTATTATCTGCAGGAAATTTAGAATTTATTTTAATTCCATATATATTTTTGAAGGTTACCTGTGTATAAATCTTCTAAAGTAACATAAATATCCATGACTAGATCTGCTCCCCTGGGTACTTCATTTTTTTGTTCATTGCCTCCAAAATGAAAACCAAAATCACCAAAAAAACTGGCAAATGGATCCATCCCACCATCCATCATGCCATCTTTTTGGAGACAGTCTTCTCCACATCTATCATACTTCTTTCGTTTTTCTTCATCCGACAGAACTTCATAAGCTGCACCCAGGTCTTGAAACTTTCTTGATGCATCTGGATCATCCTGATTTTTATCTGGATGTAATTCTTTGGCTAACCGACGATATGCTTTTTTAATTTCATGCAGACTAGCACTTTTTGATACACCTAAAATTTGATAAAAGTCTCTTCCTGCAAACACTACTTGCAAATATAGGATATTGAGCAAAATTAGTAACGACCACGTTAAATTCATTGTGAATTTCTATTTTCCGATACTTTTCTATGCTATCATAATTATTTAGATATATTTTTACTACTATTTTTATTCAAGAAATTGTTAACAAAATTCAATTCTACAAAATCTTTGCAGTTTCCACGACATATCAACGTCAAACAAGACAGCAAAAAGCATGTGGAAGCATTTGATTGGTTCAAATAAAACATCATCAGCTGATTGGTTCAATGTTACCAATGGTAAAATTAACAAAAAACTTGCACCGAGAAGAAGGCGCCTTACCTGCTCGCGTAGTATGGCGTACAGCGACAGCGACGACCTATCATCTCTCTGTGGTATGGCCTTCTCGACATTTAAAGAGCAGAAGGATAGTTGTTTCCTTGTCTTCACGTTTATTTACCGTGAAGATCATGCGTGGCAGGAATAGACATCGACAAGTCAACATCGATGTTCGCCATCGATATGCTTTTCGACGACGTATAAAGTTGGTTATGGCTAGGCGAGGCCGTAGCCTCCGACAAATATAAAGACGGCAATGGCTAGGCCTTTGAACGAACATTTCTTCTCAGCGATAGTATTACCTGTCATGCTTCTGTGACATAATACATCGAACCGCATATAACATACACAGAAAAGCCTTTTTCTTCTGTGCACAGAATTCGAACATAAGACCTATTATTCCTCTGTAGTAGAACCCCGTAACCGTAACCCCATATCTTAATTCATAAATCGCTAAAATGATATCACGTTCTGTTTTTTTAAACAATATTGTTACGAATATTTTTAGAAGGCAGTTTGCAATAACTACAATTTTAAATCAACAAAAAACTGAAGAGCAACGACTCGAAGCACGTGAAATTACCAAAGATAGAACTGAAAAGACTCCATTAGAAACGAGTATACGCTATTTGGAAAGTGCTGCTTACAAACAAACCTACGGTGACGAACCAGTGTGGATACCTTACCGAAGAAACCATAAAGGTGGAATTCCTCCCAGAAAAACAAGGAAAACCTGCATTCGCGGAGGGCAAATCTCTACTGGAAGTCCATGCCCTATTTGTCGAGATGAATATCTAGTTTTGCATGAAGAAAATTTAAAACTTTTAAATCAGTTTATATCCCCACAAACAGGGGCTATTTTAAGCTATACCAAAACAGGTCTTTGTCAAAAGAGTCATCAGGAATTGGAAATTAGTATAAAACGAGCATATGAAAAAGGTTTATTGACATATGACGTACCATTTAAAAAGTACGATTATTCTTTATATTGTCCAAAAAAAAAATAATGGAAGCTACATTTTTAATAGTTGGAGGGGGAATTGCTGGTGTGTCGTGTGCAGAAACCCTAGGATTTCTAGAACCAGATAAGTCTATTATTCTGTTAAGTGAGTCTTCTCTAATAAAAACAGTCACCAACTTGCGAGCAGTAACTAAAACTATAATAGAGTTTGATGTTCAAGAAAAATCAAGTAACACTCTTAGTGAAAAATTTAATAATATTAGTGTACTACACGATATGATGATGGAAATAAATGATGATAAGTCCTACATAGTTACAAAAAGTGGCAAAATTATTAAATATACCTATTTATGTCTGTGTCTAGGTGCTGAACCAAAATTGATTCCTCAGTCAGAACAGTTTCCGAATAACATAATAGGTATCAGAGATACTGATTCTGTAGAAGCATTTATACAGAAATTAAAGCACTGCAAGAAACTTGTAGTCGTGGGAAATGGGGGTATTGCTTCAGAGATTGTTTACAAAATTAAGAATGCTGAAATCGATTGGGTGATTAAGGACAACCACATATCAGCAACCTTTGTCGATCCTGGAGCCGCAGAATTTTTTCAAGATTCGTTGCATAGTAAAATTGTTGCTACTGAGTTAGTTAGCAAAAGAATGCGTTACAAAGAGGATGATTTTAGGAAGTCTGGTGCTGCTTTAGGTCCAGATTGGTATAAGAATTTGTTAATTAGTGGTGCACATGCAGATAGTTTAGATAAACACGTTACCATTCACTACCAAAATGAAATCAAGTCGGTGGCTTCATCAGAGTCTGGGAATCCATTAGAAATAACACTGACTGATGGTAAGAAGCTTGGATGTGATTTAATAGTGTCAGCAACTGGTGTAACCCCAAGACAAAACTTTCATACCAAAAATCAACTTGACTTTTCGGAAGATGGAGGAATACAAGTTGACCAATATATGAAAACAAATTTGAAAAATATTTATGCTGCCGGAGATATATGCAGTGCAAATTGGCCTCTAGCAAAGCATTGGTTTCAAATGAAACTATGGACACAGGCACGACAAATGGGCTGCTATGCTGCAAAATGTATGGCTGGAAATTTAAATAAAGAAGAAGTTCTACAAGACTTCTGCTTCGAAATTTTTACACATTCAACCAAACTTTTTGGGTATAAGGTCATCTTACTTGGTCTCTATAATGGACAAAAATTAGATAAGAAATATGAAATTTTACTGAGGACCACAAAAGGATTGGAATACATTAAATTTGTGATAGAAAATCATAAACTGCAAGGGGCCGTATTACTGGGTGATACTGATTTAGAAGAAATGTGTGAAAATTTGATTTTAAACCAAACAAATTTAGAGCCATATGGTGATGATATATTAAATCCCGATATTGACATAGAAGACTATTTTGATTAGCCTTAATTTTAGTGCATATATAAATATTAAAATATGTAATCATTAGTTTAATAAAATATATTGCTTTCAAAAGATATTTTAATTTCTTTCGGTTTTTAAAGGCGCTGGCGCTACATACACTTTTTGCATTCAGCCACCTCTGGACAGGTACTCAATAAGAGAAATAGCGATAGCAAACGTGTACCTACCAAATAAGTACGATCGCTATTTTTCATACAGAGTGCCACACGGCTAGTTCTACCGACAAGTTGGTAACATTAACATTAAAAAAAATAAAATGGAACAGTGACTAAATAATAAAACTTAAATGTTTATGAAAAAATATGTACCTATTACGGGATTTCAGTTAATTTTTCTGCAATCCAATGACAATAATTTTAACAGCAGCACACGCTACTGCATTATGAGCCATTTTGTTTTTCTCCCCGTCGACAACTAAACTATCAAATATGTAAGCACATTTACAGGCGGCAAAGTACTTACCGCCAGTAAACTTTTCAAGTGTAAATGAAAATGAGCCCTTACGAACTTTTTAATCTAAAGCAAAATTTGTCGATGGGATATAAAGAGGTTATTTCTGGTCTAATAGGCATTACATATTTTTATTATTTTTGCAATATTCGATCTAAAATAGCGGTTGCGGTTGCTAAGATTTTTTATGAAGAATGTGCCTATTGTGAAAATATATTGTCACTATTAAAGCAACAAATAAAGCCAATATGATTTTTAATAATTGCAACAAGAAGATCGAATGGCGCTCTATTAGATAATTTTTTTAGGAGTTATTTTTGGTTCCAATAATCTATAGATTATTCCGGCCGGTATTAAAAAGTTAATAGTTAATACCCACTACCCAGTCCCCATGCGCGTAAATATGACAGCGTAAGTTAGACGTCATTAGTCAAAGTCAGCTGACTTATATTGACCAATCACACCTAGAAAAACGAAAAATCCGTTGGATAGAACGCATACTGAGTAAAACAGGCATTAATGGGCTGATGCCTTTATAGTCTGTCTAAGAAAACAGAGCTGTTGATGGCTTTTAATATCGTCGGCGAAGAAACAATACCGCCTAAGTCGCATTTTTCTGAAAATCAAGATTTCATATTTCATTGACAAACAATGCCCATATCTATTGTTTCATGTCGATAAAATAGAATTTTATTAAATGGTTTGGCGCCAAATTAACTACTTCTAATACCGCCTAAGATTTTGGTCTCGAGAATTCCGCCTATGTCCAGCAGATACCATTAATTTTGTAAGATTATCGCGCATTGCCGGTGTTTTCAAGTGTGTAAATATGTTAAAAGGTAAGAAAAATGTATTATTGTTGTAGTACTTTATACTTTGATAATTACTAGTGAGACTGCTAATAAAAGTTTGCTGTAGTTTTATAAATTAGTGATTTAAAAATAATCCTAAAGTTTAATATGAAGTTAGGCGGTATTGAGTTAAATTAATATAGTCTTTCAAGAGTAATTAAATGAATTTGAGCGGTATTACCTTAACATTTAAAAGTATTTTTTATTTGATCAATTATCACAACAGCAATATTATGCTATCCTTTATTAAACAAATATAGCATGCATTTCTGTATTTTTAATTTTGTAAAATTCCGTGATTACCTTTTATACCGGGTGTTCCATTATGGATGGCAAAGTAAATGACGTTAACAAAAGTTATTGTTTAAAAGAAAAGTAGTTTCCTTATATTATTATCAGCGACTTAAGATGGCGTTGGTTGTCTTAAGTAACTATCAAAAGTTATTGTGTTTTTGCAGATATGGAAGATTGGGAAGAAAGTGATTCATCCACAAATGAAGTGGAAAATGATAAAGACAAAAGTATGTTTACCGATTCGGAATTAATACAGGCTCTTGACGAATTTCACGGCAAACGATCAACTAGAACATCGGATCGTGTTTCTCCAAAACGTGCTAAGTTCTTATTGGATGAAGGGTTATTGATTTTACCTGAGGCAGATAACGACAATAAAAAGTGTTATTCGACCCTTAATGAAAAAAAAACATTGGTCACAGCTTATTCTCCAACAACAATTCAAATAATAAACACCCTTGAAACGACAAGAAAAGATGAGTCTTCGGAGCCTGCTTATACACAGGGCCGTTTCTGGCCTGTTGGCCGCCCTTGTGCGACATATGAACTGGCCGCCCTTCAAATCAAATCAGTTACAGTCATAATTGGCTTTGAGCTTTTAAAACATTATATTTTGACGTTTTTATTATTTCCGGTTATACCGGAAGTTAATGCCAACTTTGCTATTTTAAATGGAACATCCTGTGTATTTTAGCATTTTTCATTACCTTATTAAAATCTAAATAACTTTTGTTAATAATAATTATATTCCTATCTCTAACCGTTTTTGAGATATGAATTATAAAAGGATTCTTTTGTGTAAAAACGCTCCGAGTAGAAAGGTTACTTAGGTACTTAGTATAATGCCATTATGATCAAAAATAGCTAAGCAACGAACATAGGCACTTAATAACAAATGGTAACAAAGCTCAAAGTCAAACAGAAATCTCAGTCGAAGCCTTCTTTTCAAAAATAATGTCGCATTAACACAAACAGAAATTTTAAGATTTTTTATTTAAATTGCTCATAATTCCGAAACGACTTAAAATGTGGATTGTAACATATTAGGCATTTAGATAGGAAATTAACTAGGACTTAGGACTACATGTTATTAACCTAAAAATAGGGTGTTCCATTTGCAAAAATTGACTTATGCACATTTATTTAAATGGAAACATTGGCACAATTTTAAGAACTCCCTGTATGAAAAACGTGAAAGCTAAATAATTTTATCTAAAGATCTATGTATTACCTTAAAGCTTACGAAGTTTTAAATGTTTACCTTTATTAGTTTCAAAGTTACTAAACTTTCTACTCGGAGCGTTTTTACACAAAAAAATCCTTTTATAATTCATATCTCAAAAACGGTTAGAGATAGAAATAGATTATTATTAACAAAAGTTATTTAGATTTTAATAAGGTAATCAAAAATGCTAAAATATATAGAGTGTTCCATTTAAAAAGCAAAGTTGGCATTAACTTCCGGTATAACCGGAAGTAATAAAAACGTCAAAATATAATTTTTGAAAGCTCAGAGCCAATTATGCCTGCTGTCAAATTTTTAGAAAGATAAGTTTACTCGTTTCCGAGATCTTCTAATAGGCCACTCAACGTGAATCACCCTGTATACTATCACAATACTTTAAAACATAATATTCTGCAAACACGTGCTAAAATCTGGAAAGAAAATAAAAACAAGAAATCAAAAACTAATTTTTGGTAATAAAAGTAAATCTATATAGTGTATAAAACATTAAAAAAATCAAAGAATTACTCTTCTAGCCTTTTTTGACGCAAACTCATCAATCAAGTGGTCTACCTTCAACTCTTCACAAATTTGGCTACTTACCTTCTAAAAAGAAATCTCTAAATAACACAGAGGGCGGCTGCCTCATTCTTGACAGCTACGTACTGCATAATTTCTTTTTGAGAACTTAATTTACCATTCTTATTGGACGAAGGGCGGCCGTCTTTATATTTTTGAAAACTCCTAGAATTTTTTTATACGTCTAAATTTTTTTTCTGTGATGAACTGTGAAACTGCAGGCGGCTTTCGCCGCCCTATGATTTTTGCCGCCCCTGTGCGGGGGCACTCCCAGCACTCCACTCAGAAACGGCCCTGCTTATACAATTACAGAAGACGTTGAGAATCAAAACTCTCCTCGAACGTTTTTTGAGCTGCAAAGCTTGACAAAGGAAAATGCTCAATTCACAGCTGCAGCGGATATATCTTTAATTTCTGATCATGACAAAGATTATGAACCGGAAGCAGAAGCTTCAGACTCGGAATTTTCTTTGCCTGAAAATTTGATCGATGATGTACCGTTTGACGGAAATGCACATGAACAAAAAAAGCGGAAAGTTAATAATGAGGGAAACTGGATAGTACCTAAAAATAAGAAATTGAGGATGCAGGGAGAGTCGTATTTAGGCTTTCGTCGAACTAAAGAAGGAAAGGTATTTCACGATATTGAAAGAAAGGAGCGTAAAATGGGTGGGCCATGTAACTCTCCACTGTGTAGGAAATCGAAACAAAGGGCATGCGATAAAATAACTGAGGATATTAGACTAAATCTGTTTACTTCATTTTGGAAAACTATGAACTGGGACCAAAGGAGAACATTTATTGTAAACTCAGTTGAAAAAAATGAAGTAAAACGTCGCAAAACTCAAAATAACGAGTCTAGAAGAGAAACATCTTTGCGCTATTACCTCACTATTGATGAAGTTCGGAAACAAGTATGCATGGTGACGTATCTTAATACGTTTGGTATCAAGAAATGGACAGTGCGCTATTGGCTTGATCATAAATCAAAAAATGATGGCATAGCTCCTTCGTCCAGTGTGACTCATTCGCAAACTAGGAGGATTTCGTCCGCAAGGAAAAAAACTGACAGAGATTTCGTTAAACAATTCTTTGACATTTTACCGAAAATGCCCTCCCATTATTGTCGTCAATCGACTACTAGGAAATACTTGGAACCAATTGTGACTTCAATTGCCCAACTCTACAAGTTATATTTGGAAAAGTTTCCACGAGAAGATGTGAACTTCGTTAGCAGATTTACTTTCGAATCAATTTTCAAGCAAGAGAACTTATCATTATTTAATCCAAGAAAAGATCAATGTGATTTGTGTTGTTCTTACAAGGCTGAAAATGTGTCTGAAGGGGAATACAGTAAACATATAGAAGAAAAAGATAGAGCCAGAAAAGAAAAAAACGACGACAAGGAAAAAGCAAAGGCAGAAGGAGTTCATGTGTTTACTCAAGACCTACAAGCAGTGAAATTAGCGCCTCTTACGAAAGCAAGCGCGTTTTATTACAGAAAAAAACTAAACGTGCATAATTTTACTGTATATAACCTCTTCAATCATGATGTTGCATGCTATTGGTTTGATGAAACTCATCATGAACATCCTCGACATTCGCCTCGTGTATTATGGATACATTATCACAAACTCTGGATCAAAAGAGATTACCAGTTATACTCTGGTCTGATGGATGTAACTATCAAAATAGAAATGCAGTCTTGTCCAACGTTCTATTAATAATGAGCCAGGAATACAAAGTCACCATTGAACAGAAATTTTTGACTAAGGGTCACACGCAGATGGAGTGTGACTCAGTTCACAGCTCCATTGAGGCCAAGCTGAGACACAGAGATATATCACTTCCAGATCAGTATTCTGAAATAACGAAAGAGGCACGATCTAAACCAATGCCTTATAAAAGTTTTTTCCTGGAACACACATTTTTCAAAAATTTTGCTACAAAGGATTTCCAAATCTATGACTCGATAAGACCCAGGAGGATTGTTGGGGACCCCACTGTAGTGAACTTAAGAGCAATAAAATATTGTAATGGCGAAATATCCGTTAAAACAAATTTTGATGAAGAATACACTTCACTACCTAGACGTCAGAGAAAAAACATTGACTGTTCTCTAAAAAATGCTCCACCTCTACATCTCGAAAGACGAAAAATCCCCAAGTCTAAGTGGTTGCATCTTCAGAAACTAAAGAGTGTCTTAACATTTTGCTGTCATTCTTTCTACGACCAAATACCACATGAAAACTCAGACTGAAGATCCCTACATGTCTAACCGTTTTTTTAATTTCTTGCATTATTTAAGAAATTCCATTTTGTTAACTTTTTAACATTCTTGTTGTTACTTTTTTAGAGTTTTTTTTATGTAATAAAAACCGCCTAAATCAATTTTTTGGTCTTGAGGTTTTCATAATAGCGCCTAAGTACCATTAATATCACAAAATACAAAAATATGCTAATTTCTCATGACAATAACATCAGTCATCTTATTTTAATATCATGCTAAAAAAATAAAGCCTTATAATTTGTTGGAATTATGTAGTTTTTTTAATCTCAACAATTTACATATTGCGACTTAGGCGGTATTGTTTCTTCGCCGACGATATATCTTATACCTACCGTAGAGCGGGGCTAAGTGAGCTAAATATCAAAGTGTTTTCCATTTTTTTCTCATGTCAATCGTAAAAATTATGGCAATATTTTAAATTAAGATGCCCTTGAGTCTAATTTAATCATTTATAGCAAAATTTAAAAATATTGCGGCACAGAGCCACCATTTCTTTTTAGTATTTAAGTGGTCCACTTTACCCTCAGTTCGGGGCAAAGTGAACCACACATATATTTTACGTGAGACGGCTATGCTATGTTTACAATGTTAGATGGGGAAAATGATCCGACAACAATTTTTTTAAATTAAAAATAAGTTTGGTGAACTTTTTAAGCAAAAAAAAACTGTGCTACTGATAATACGAATATACCTATTATTTTCTAAAAAATTTAGAACAATTTTCTTAAACGACAGAAAAAAGAACAGCTAACAACAATAATTACAATAACGTGTAGGTACTTTATGACAATAAATTAATATTTGTTTTCATTAAAAACTAGTATCTACCCCTGCAAAGCCTTTTTAAACTAATTTTTTCAATAACTTTTTCTAAAATGACCAAGCAATCGTCCTTTACGGGGTAAGCAAAATATATTTCGTTGCCAATCACTTTTCTCATAAAATTAATTTTAAATGGTGTATGATCAGAATTTGCATTGCCGATTGCATTTATAACATCCTGATATTCACCTGGGACCTGGGGATATCATGTGCTATCTGAGCAATGTGAATTCCGTCGTATTTGTAAACTACTTTTATCTATAAAATAATACAACAGATAAGTGCATATTATTTTTTTTATTATTAAAACAATTTATAAAAAGGACCAATGAGAAATCAATAACTGATGAAGAGGAAACAATATATACACAAAATAAAGATCGTCTTATACATTTACAAAATTATTTATGTACACTGGGTATAGCAACTTTTAGAATGCTTTTTTCTTAATATGTACATACAAACAATAAATAATACGTGCAGATATTCCGAATATTTACATCAGGCAGTAAAAACTAAAGTAATATCACATTTGCCTACACCTACAACAACACTTATCGGTCATAAAATGTTTTTTAATTCTTTAACAAGTTCATATAGTATATTATAGGTCCCCAATAAAACTTGAGGTGCATATAATTTAGAGTTACACTTCTAATATCACAATTTTAATCAGAGTAGTATCTATGTACGAATACATTAGTGGACAAAAGGACAATTATCGCCGTTTCTGCAATAACCGTGATTTAGTATATTTTTACACTTTCTACCCCCTCTTGCACCACCGCCTCTACCCCTTTTCCAGTTATTTCTAGGTCCATTCATACGCACCCAGCCACCATTATTACCACCTCTACGATATCCACCGTCACCATCACCACGGTGATTAAAATTGTTTGGCCCATACATATTCATATTAGGACCAGGAGGACCATTAAATTGCTGCATTGGAAAGTTTGGTTCGTTGACCGGGCCCATGTATCCATCAGGAACAGGTCCATACATTGCAGGATTAATAGGGCCTTGATTCATAATTTCCTGTTGATTTATTGGTGGACCCATCATATTAGGATGCATCATATTGGGAGGGCCATATGGCACAGGTCCTGGACCCATGGGTCCTAGTGGACCAGCTGGACCAGGAAATCGTGGCGGACCACCAACAAATGGCGCGCCTGGTGGCATATTACCCATATTATTAAAAATCGGATTAATTGGCATATTTGGGAAAATTGGCGCCATTGGCTGAGGTTCTACTTGGGGTGCAGGCCCTTTAGGTTCTGGCCATGGCGTGTTTCTTAAGTCCATTTCCTGACATTCTGCATCTTCTAAAGGTATTATTACTGGATCACTCATCTGATGAGTTTCTGGTATAGGTTCTTCTGGGTTATCAGGAATTCGCCTCTTATCAAAATATATAGCAGGTAAAACAGTTTTTTCTCTAGCAAATTGAATATCTTTTTCTAAACTTTTAGATCCGGGGGCAGCCAAATGGTCGGGCTGATCGCAAATATAAAGCATTCGCCACATCGTTTGGGGTTCCATAAAATCATCGTGTGCTGGTTTTCGTGACATAATTAAAGCTTCACGTTCACTAGATATATCCATTTTAGCCATATCTCCAAACGTTTTTGTAACGTTTACTCGTTCTGTTTCATCAAGTTCGAAATATCTAATATCAACCAAATCTTCTTCCGCTTTCCATGTAATAGATCGTTTTGGGCCCTTTTTCTTAGTATACAGAAGAACACCTTTAAGACCATCAGCTTTCAATACTTTTGCTGGTGGAGGTTCTACTTCAGTTTCCACAGGTTCAGCATCGTTAGAAGGAATTGGGCTAGTAGGTGTATCATTAGTTTCTGGCGAACTTGAATTATTATCAGGACTATCTTTATTTTCTGCATTATCTTCATTTTTATTTTCCTCGGAATTTCCAGATTCCTCTGAAAGAGTGTCCTGATAAAAGTTAATTGGAGCGATATTTTTCAATCCAAGAGCTGTTGTAGGTTGACCGGTAGGTGTCGGTGATGTTGGAGTTAGGGGATCGCCATTAGCTGGAGAAGATGACGGAGATGAAGGTGCATCCTTAGTTACGCTAAGCCTTCGTTTTCGTTTTTTGGCTTCCTTTTTAGGCGCCGAGGCTGTTAGAGCATCCATAAACATATCACTCTCTTGTAGCACTGGTGCTGTAACAAAATAAACTTTTAGTAAACATGCCACAGAAAATACGAAAATAATAATAGAATACACATATATTAAATAAAATAGCAAAAGGAAACATCGTTGGCAGAGTTCTTTCGTTTTTAATCTGTAATAAATAATATAATTAATTAATTTGTAATAAATATTATTTTAAGTAATGTAAAAAATATTTCTGCATCAAAAGAGTGATGTGAAAGGATTTGATGTATAGACAATTTACTTTAGGGATGGGAAGGTTTTAATAAAACTAAATAACAACAGTTAATAAAACAATTTATTATTTATAAGCATAACTAAGCCTAAATCATTTAATATTCAGAGGAATGCAAAATTGAAGAAAGTTACACATAAAATGGTAGGAAAATTATTTAACAATTATAAAACAATAAGAATGCGATCGTTTAAAAAGGAATATTTCTATATATTTGTAATAATTGAATTAATAATACAAAAGGTTTTTAATTGGAATTTTGTTGGCGAGTTAGAATTTTATTACTGTTTTAATGTAACACTCGGAGGTATGTGGTGGTTCTGGCATTGTAAATATGTATGCAGTAGATTGTCTCAGGTTGTACTATAACAGTGATATTAAATTTTACGCAATATTACAACAATATTGCAGCAACACCCACATTCAAAATGTTTTTTGTTTTAATATTAATTTAAAACTAGCGTGGTGACGTAGAAATGCCCTGGTATATTGAATCCCCAGAACTAGATGCTCTTGTCCACATTACAGCTCTTTAGTGAGACTATAAGATCTCATATAATAATTATAACTATATTAAAAATATCAAAGGCGTACAGCGAGCGCACGTAACCCGGGGTGACATCTATATATTCATGGCCTATCACTTTATGTGGTTGAGGAAATATAACTTAATACCTATTATCAATCTGAAATAAGAAAAGTAATGTCGTCTTCAGTTATATACTTCTAAAAATGTAACAGTTACTTTGTAATATAACAAGTTTGGTGGGTCGTTTGATTCAAAAATAGATTCTGTAACGAAATTTACACAGCTTTAACCAACTGCTATATAGGGTGATTCCTAAGTTGATACTTCTTTTTTTAGTGGTGTATAGAAGGCATTAAAATAATAAACAACATTTTCCAATACCTTTTTTCAAAAAACTTAAAAATAGGCAAGATACAGAAGTAAAAAATCTAAGTGCGGGCCTGGTCATCAAAATGTAGCCTGCTATACTTTATGTTGCTTGTCTTATCTCTTATTAGTCATGCAATTTACGGATTGGTGGCGAGTTATTTAACAATACGCTGCGGTGCGTTTTTCTGAAGCAAGTTAATTTTAAATTGGTGGCATGCGAAAATGGTAAAATTTGAAAACAATGAACTAGTAGATATGGTGCTAATTTACGATGAGCCGTCAAAGTGCGGCTGCTGCTTTTCGATATTATACGCAGAACGCTTTCCCTTGCGGGCTCATCCTACACCCCGAAGTTTTCTTAATGTAATTTAACGGGCAAGTTACTCAGAACCGTATTTGATCCATAGTGTAATAAATGAATTTAAGTACCTTATTTTTGAAAAAGTTGTATATTTTAATGCCTTCTATACACATCTGAAAAAAGAAGTATCCACTTAGGAATCACCCTGTATAATGGCATAATGTGATAAGACGTATTTTTGATTAAAGCGCCAATAAATTATAGCGTGGTAAAATTGGTTACATAGTCACACTTTAAAACAATAAATCTTTATTACTTTAATCTTAATAATCGATTTGTAAATGTTAGTTGCAGTTTTAATTCGGATATTTTTGTATACGTGGATTTATAAAGATGAAAAATACTAAACCAATCTTTTTAAATTAATCTAAGATACATTTCATTTTACACTATATGTCTCTGAAAATATGCATAAACATATCAACCAGAATGTTACAGAAAAAATTTGACACAAGGGAAGGTTTGGAAAAAATTCTATATCCCCCTAAAATCGTTTGTTTATAGTGTCTCCAAGACATGCTTCACGAATTAATTCTGAAAATAACATCTAGCTTCAATAGGTTGGAAAATACCCTTATATAACAAACTTACATACGGACCACAGAGAGAAAAAGAAAATTAAATTAATTAAAAATTTTTAAGTATGTATATAAAATTATCTATTTAAATATCTTCTATCTATCTGCGTGCGACCACAGAGTGCTACGACGACTCACCTTTTTCAGCTCATATCTATACCTACAGTATCATAATAATTTCGCAAATATAGATATATTCGGACAACACTGTGACGTCATTAGACGTGCCCACTCTCAATTTTGTTAACTGAATTTTCTTTTGTTTGTTTTTTCGAAAGCTGTATACGTTTTAATATTTCAAATTAATCCATGAACCTGAGAACTTGGTTTTAGTGTTTATAAAGAACTAAAAAATGTTTTTTTTTGTATTTTATTTACAGATATAGTTAGCAAACAATTTCCAGTAGGTGAGAAAACGAGCTTTATTAATCATTTAAAGGGCTACTTCACATCTCATGCATTTTAGTCCATCTATTTTAACAGAAATATTTCCAGTTTACTGTAACAAGAGGAGTGATATCTTAAGGTAAAAATTCCTATTTCGGTAAAAAGATATAAATAAAAGTAAACACCAGTATAACGGGAGTTTTTTCAAACACTTTTTAATATGCTTTTCAATCACTATTTGTATTTTTTTTATAACAGAGGAATGTTTACTGTGAAGATTACCTATTAGTGTCTGCTTTACTTAACATATTATACCACATTCAAAATTATGGGACTTTAAAGTTTGTTAGTATACCCGTAAGCAGTGTGCGATGCGGAGTAAAAAAACAGTGATTTTAAGGGACTATATCATCCGGTTTAACTGCAAGTGAAGTAAATTTCTAAACTTCAAATGGAAACCCGCCATTTTTATCTAATGCTTCAATTCTCCTTTTAATTTCACACATTTTGTTTTAAAAATGGCGGCCTACAACAATTAATATTCTTTTGTTTTCTATGGGTCACTTGACACAATGACCTGTCTCCGAACAATGTTTAGCATAATCAGAACTCCAATTTTGCTAAACAAACATAATAAGATTACTTATTTGTTAAACAAAGAAAATTCTAATTTTGCTAAACATTGTCCGGAGACAGGTCATCGTTTTCCAGATGTGAATAATTTAAACATTTTACATACTGCACCTAAAAGCAAGAAGCTCAACATCTTGGAATCAATAGAAGTTTACAAACATAATAAAAACCCTACCATAAACTTACTAAATGACCAAACAGACTTGTGGAATTCCCCGGTATTTGCAATACTATGTAATAGGGATCAATTACTAGATTAAGGGATAAATAATCTATTTTTATTTTAACCCTACTACGAAACTGCAGTCACCAAGCAATTAATAAAGTGATATTATAACAAAGTAAATTACTCATATTGGTTTTTTAACATTATTTCTGCTTTTATTAGACCCCAATTGAGGAGCAGGCTTTCAAAAAGCGTTAAGTGCTAATAAGAAAATTCTGAAAACTTGTGATAAATTGGTTCAAGGATGGCCTAATAAATGCTATTTACATGTCTAGAGGTAAATTGCAATGAATTTTATGTGGGTTTTATTGTTTTTTTTGGAAATCCAAAATATTGATCAGGTTTAAGATAGAGAGAATAGAATTTAATAGTAAATGAAAGTATGCCTTACACAACTCGGTTATATGGAAAATTAGATTTTGGGGAATATATTTCGCCAACATTTGATGTCATCCGCAGCCCGTCTTATGGCTTTTATGGGTCTGAAAATGACATTTTTTGTATTTCTAGATACTTTCACGTAATGGTGACAGTGGCGCATATAAGGGGGGGAATTTTTATTTTTAAACCTAATTTTTAATACCGATTTTTTTTACACAGAATAAGAATATTAAATTTTAGCTGCAATTGTGCAATATCATTCTTAATAACTTATGTTTATTTTTTCTACAGTCACATTACAGTACTTTTCAGCAAAATGACATTTTACTACTTGAATATTGCCACAGAAAGAAAATAAATGCAGAATTTTATATAATAGAGATGGGTTGCTGCTTGAAAACATCGAGAAATTCCGCTTTGTTTTTTAAAAAGCGGGTTGTAAATAAAATCTTTATACAGTACGTTGAAATAACCATTTTAACGTTTCCATGTCTTACACCCTTTATCACTTACTTTGCCTTACTAAAGTTAAGGAAATATTAGGAAAGTTATTTGATCTAAGCGGCCACTTTAAAAACAAATGTGATTTTTTATAAAACTGAAGTATCGAATAAAAATTCCATTTTTATAAAATCTTTACTAAAATTATAAATGAAAGCTAAAAAATCGGTTACACAAATAACTAGATGACGAATAATTGATAAACCCTAACACACTCTTACTCATGATTTTTAATTACACCTTTTGATCAAGAATATATATTAAAACAAACGTGCCTAACTGCTCTGGAAAGTAATTATTTAAAGTTTATTTTTGCTAAGCCTATAGGTCGTCACATTCTTAAATACAAAGTTCCTTACAAATTTTTATTGCAAATTAAATACAAACTTTGTTTTACTATAGTGTAATAATGAAATTCATATCATTGAGTTTGTATTATTGACTTATTTATTAAATACATTTTGTGAGCTAAACAAATTACGAAAACATTTTTTAATCTCTATTATTTTGTTTTATTTTCCATAACAAAAGTTTGGAAAACTAATTAGGTAAAGAATGAATTGACTTGTTATCAGCCTATAACAAGCTTTCTTTATTCAGAAAGATTAGCAGCCATAGTTTAATGATACCTAATCGCCTATCAGAGTGATTTTGCATTTTATGATGAATCAATAAAATCTGTTAAGACATTCACCTGTAATCTCCTCGAGTCCTGCACGGGTCGGAATTTCACGACCGGAGTCGGAATTTTGCGACGCGGTCCGGTACGTCAACCAAAATCGAAGAGCCACCGCGGCAGTGGCTCAGAGGTGAGGTACTGGCATTCGATCGTGGCGGTCCGGGTTCGATACCCAGAGTGGGCATACGCACAATAAAAAAAAGTATACCCGAAATTTAGTAGGCTTAAGAATACACGGAAGAATGTAAAATGAATCATCTCCCAACCCACCCCATTCACGCCGGTAACCAGGCCGGATGAGATCGGAAATCTCGTGGGGTGCAAAAAAGGTACACTCCCTAATCGGTAGGTCATGCAATGGCAAGAAACCAAGGGTTAATAGCCCTTGGGGTTGTCGCACGACAGGATCGTGGTTCTGAACCCACGTTAAGCTGTAGGTCCCCTCGGGAATGGCAGCGCACGAAGAGATAAAAAGCCTTATTCAAAAGAAGGGCAAGAAATGACAATCGAAGAGCCCGGCAGGCCCGGAAAAAAATTATTAGGGCTTGCAAATAATTATATAAATATTTAGTTAAAAAAAAGCACATAAGCTAACCCGAAAGACCAACTGGTCACAAAAGTACGGCACGCCAAGCAGACCCGACAAAAATTGCTAGGGCTCGAAAACATGAATCTTTATTTATTAAGTGACCCGGCCCGTGCAGGCCTCTACCTCGAGTTGCCAATGGTGACTCGTTAGTCATTTTATTTACACTTTATTTTTTAGTGGCACTCAGAACTTAATTTTGAAAACATCTACTTATATTTTAAAAATTATTAATTTATCCCTTATATTGAGATAGTATATGCCTACATTATTTTTTGCTATTATTAATTAATATATTTGAAAACAACTCTAATGGGGACCCTTCATATGATCAGTATTACTGGTATAATAACAATAGTTAATACCACACGGTACTACATGAAGTCGGTAAATACGGGTTGAGGTTTGCTCAAGAGGGTACCTATAACATCCTCCAAAAAATTATTGGATTACCAGCGATTGCGTTCCATATTTTAAACCTCATGTATAGGACTAACAAAAGCATTGTGCGTGACCATTGGCACATTCGAGCCATTCATAATTATTATTGTCTTTGAATTTATAATATATTTTTACAATTGTTTCAAAACCTGCAAGAGAAAATAATTATTATGGCCAAAGGACTGTATTAATTTGGGTTCTTTTAATCCATACATATTTTTTAAAGCTTAATGTAACTATGTATGTCCAGAAACAGACTTACAGATTATGTAGAAAAATAAAATACTCTAGTATCCTAGCAATATCGGGGAAAAAAACTGAAAATATTAAAAATTTAATACGGAAGGTATTTTTGACAAATGACGATTAAAATTTTTTAAAGAAAAAATGCCGAACAGTAATGTTTACTTATTTTCCATTTAAAAACTAAGTGTAGATATTTAATTGCAAAACAGTGTTTTTTAAATTTTTGCAGTCACTATTGGATAAAACTTAAGGCAAATCTAAATACTTTTTGAAACATGTTTTACCCTGCCGACTATCTTTTCTTGTAGCTCATGCACGACTCTCGAGTGTACCTACGTACAGGAACACCGCGCTGTGCTTGGGTGAGTCACTTTTGAGGAATAAAATATACAACATACCAAACGCTGGCGTCCCTCGCGATTATTTTTCTAGCATAATTCCTCTTAAAATATATCGTAATCAAGTGCAAACCTCGTCATAAGTTCTTTAAAGCATGATGTCATTACCTTTTTATAGTAATAAAAAGCTCTTTTCTCATAATATGTAAAGATTAAATACTATATTGTGATCACAGTAATAGAATTAGCTGGAAGATGTTTTTAATTTTATCCTCAAAATTTTCTAAAATCGCCTAAAGAAGTTTGTATTTGACAAACGACGCTATTCAAAATAGATATTTTAGATTAAATAAAATACCGTCAAGAGAAAATTGTGGAAATTAATAGCAACTTTCAAAAGCAAAAACCTTTGATGAATAAGTAGTCCGCAATTGGAATAAGTAATCTGTTATTTGGGAGTAAACAATATTTTTTTAGCGAACCGAATATTTTATTTTAGGTCCTGGAGATTGCTACGTAATTTGTAAAACAGCAAAGTCTTAATTTTAATAACTACTTTATACCAATTTTTTAGACTAACGTATCAAAATTGACAAAAATTGATTTGTAATTGAAAAAAATGAGGATAGTTTTGTTTAAAGATATTTTTTCAAAATCAGATCAATTAGTTGGTAATTTTTTTTAGATAAATAATTATTATATTTAAAATTGCTTTACTCCATATTATTATTTTTTAAAATAAGGACTTTGTATTGAGAAAAAACACTTTCACCCGTATTCACCAAAGAGGTTTAAATTTAAACCATCGAAATATTTAGATCTTACAGTCACACGTCCAGTCGTGTTTTCACTGTGGCATTAAATAGGTTTAAGCCGGTCACGGAGATGTACGAATGCAATAACGCGCATTCATCAACGCCTGTGCGTGGATATAAATTATGCACGCGCGTTTAAAGAAGTGAAAACAATAATTTACTTCGTGCATCAACGCGCGTTGATGCACGCGTACATCTCTTTATTTGCGGCCGGCTTTACGGAATTTTACCGGGATAAATATAATTTTAGTTCTATTAAAAACAAATTTAGTACTTACTAAAATGTTTTTTACTTTATAAATTTAAAGAAACCCAACGAAAATATTAGAAATACAAAAGTTATTTGACTCATTCTGCTTATTTTAAACCCAGAACTGTCAATTTGGCATGGTTTTACATTAAAAACCCTTTAGTGAAAACGGCTGTTTAACTTTTTGATTTTCTTTTCTCATAAATATTTGGCAGTTTTAACATTGCAAAAGGTGCAGTACCCTCTGTGGCAAATTCTACAGTTTGAAATGAGTAGTTTATACGAGTGGGAGACAATTTTTCCCTGACAGTGAAACAAAAGATTTTTTTGATAATTTTATTTTTTAAAACAATCTCCTTTAAGTTTAACGCACTTGCGCTACGTGCTGCAACGACTTTATTTCTGTTCAAATTTCCTGGTATACTTTTTTCTTCAAAGTTTGGGTATATTGATGCATCCAGACAAAATTAGAGTTGAAGTAATGGGCTCTCCGCCTCAAAAAAAAAATCCGCTCAGAATCTGCATGGAACCCACTTGGCGAAGTAACTGGGATGAAGGACGTTATTCTTGTCCCATATAATAATATGCCAAAGAGTACTATAATCTATATTATCCGGCTATTAATCAAAATCTTCCTGGTTTGGGCCACATACTTGAATATCTTTCTTTCGACGTCAGAGTTCGTGAAGCAGTCTTCTTTCGCGAGCGTAACTTTCTTATATATAAATTTGAAAAGAGGATATCATTTTGCAAATGATAACCAATTGAACCAATATTTTAAAAGCAACTTTTTTTGATGGAATAGTCATTGCAGTGAAGATGGAAATAGTGCGCTAAAGTTAAGGAGGATGTTTAAAAATAAAATTAACAAAAAACTCGTGAGTTTATGATATTAGGAAGAAAGCTCTCTTGGAAAAATATAAAATTTCAGCTAGTCTTTCTGAATTGGTAGAGAGAGGTAAGAATATGGTCCACCACCAAACAACTTACAAAATCTCGGGTAATCTCATTGCAACAAAAAAAACACACTCATAAAATCAGTGGAATAGCCAGAAAAAGGTTTGAAACGAGATTTTTAAAAAATCATATGACCTTATTAAAGAATCGTAAAAACTTGAATCTATTTGAATAGCCGGGAATGGAGTAGTATATTTGAGAGATTCCGCTAACAAAAATTGCAATAAAGCCAAAAGGTAACTTTTTATTTAAAAAAAATCGCTAATGGAAAACAAAGCATGGAACCTTGATCCCTGCTCGGGTGTCGGACCAGCACCTACAGTTTCATGGACTCAACTGAAAGGCAATATAAATTTATCGATTAGATACAGACGTTTTGGAGGAGTAAGTGACCCCTTCTATCTACTCTCTGGCTACACCACTGCATTAAATAAATAATAGTGTTACAGAGGCCGATGAACACTCCATTTTTAAATTTAGCAGACCAAACACTAACATTTCTTTGCCTTTCTTGGTCCCTGTCCGTTTAAGGTACGAATCTGTGGAATAGTGCTGTAAATAGGTTTCTTTTTTCTTATATAGAGGTTGACAAACCATATTGTTGGTCTTCGGCCACAATGCCACCCTGATACACATCGGCTGCACATGGTAATCTAGCTATTAGATACAGTCAGTTGACTTTACTTTAAGAGGTATACAGCTGATCTTGCTCTGGTTACCGGCATGGACAGACAAACGATCTTATTGTACCTAAATCTCTTTCCAATGACACTCACATTCATTCAATTGTTTAAATTATCGTTCATTTAATTAATAGAATAACGCTTGGATTAAGTTCCTGCTAGTCACGACAATAAATTTATATTTAATGTGGTTTTGGAGAATCTCTCTACATAATTTTAGAGATTGAAAATTTATAGAGATTTTCTACCAAAATTCGTCTAGAATATAAACAGTGAGCACGATATTTTTAAAATTTGCTTTTAGACACTTTTATTATTTATAGATTTAGGCAACATAAAATAAGTATTGAAAGTAATTTTGTACATTAACCGATTTGAAAATTATTAAAACTTAATTATCTGGCCCAGTATACCTAATTTAATTTGAAAAATATTTTTATTCTATTTCTCGCCCGTATGTCCGCGGAAGAGGAAACATGGACCAAAAAGTGAAAGATACATTCTTTATAAAAGTTTTTGCTTGTTAAATAAATACGATTCACACGGGACGGAAAATTAAATTTTTTTATACAGAGAGCATAAAAAAACGGAAACGTTATTTTGCGAAAGAATAACATACCTTGTATATCATTATCTACCACAAGGAAGGACACATATAATAAATACGTTTTAAATTAAACCCTAAGCCAAAGTAAAAGATTTAATTAAACAATTTAAATATTAAAAGTGACGAGTTTTAGGTCATTACTTTTACTATTTTCTCTGACCTACATATCCAGAGCACTAGTTCCTACATAGTAACAATAATGTACCGTAGTGACCTAACTATGACCGGGTATGTAAAATTGACCATAATTAAAAAAAAAGATATTTAAGGAATCTATAAAGGAAAAGCTATAGAAACCGGTGCAATTATCATGCGTGCGTTAAGGTAAAAGCCGTCTAAAAACATTGACTACTTTTAAGAAAAATACCGCCAATTTATAGTTTGTAAACTTTACATCAGCGCTCGGAAATTTAAATAATATTATACAGGTAAGTGCCCTAAGATATTGTAAGATGATTGTAATAGTTATAAACGTTAATCATCTCGTACTTTTTTTTGGTTTTAAAAAAATGTGATTATAACCTAAAATTTTCATTCTATGCCGATAACTTTGACCGCCGGTGAAAGTTAGAGTAGATGTCAAATTTAGGTATTTTTTCTTAAAATCTATAGAAATTTCTTTCAGAAATGCCAAAAAGAACATACATTGTTATGATAAGGGTGAAAACCATGTAAATCTAGAACGAGCTTTAAATATAATAACAAACCAAAATATTATGTTGGTAAAATAATATTCGTGGGCCAAGAATACGAAATAAAATTCATGCGATGAAAAATTTAAAATTTGTTTGGCCTCTAGAAGATAAATCATTTGTGCCTAAAAATGCTATTATTTATAAATTAAACAAACCCAGTGATACAAAACGAGGGTTAATATTCAAAGATATTGATAACCTAGAAATAAAAATAGAATAATTCTTTGGGACAAAAAAAATATAATACTTGTGGATTGTTGTTTGATTCTATAGTTTTACTTTTTGTGTTTTTTAGCAAAACAAATTTGTTTTCGTGTTTATTTTTTTTATCCTTTTTAGTATTTTTGTAATGGTAGAATAAAATTTATTTTTGGAGGTGTTTTTAATTTTTTGGCCTTAAAATCAGTACAAGTTAATCTAAAAATGTTTTAAAGATTAATATGTTGGTCAATGTTATCTATAACATTGTTCTACTGTTCTAACAGGGCGTTTAACTTTAAAATAATGCAGTTTTTAAAGGCCCGGTCAAGTTGCGTCCATCGTACATAACTTTGACCACCTTAGTTTAAAAAAAAAAAATGACGTAATACAATTCGTAAATGGAAAAATGAAAGCTGCAATTTAAAGAGTTATATTAAGCCCCCATTTGAGTCATTAAAAGATTAAATAAGATAAAGCTAAATCAAAGATATTTATATTTGAAGTTTAATTTTGTTCAAAGTTAGGTCACTCTACGGTATCTAGATATGTAGGTGTGGAAGAAAATTGAACTATTCGGTAATATTTAACAGTTACTCGATTTTCGAAATCCCTATTATTTTCCGCAAAACCAAGTTTGTAATATTTAGTTTAAAAAAATTCATCAAGGACATACATAACCAGATACTATGGTCATAAGCATTACTAAATACTGTCTATATTGGTTATAGATTACCTAATAACCAAAGGAGTGTACATGTAATCTACTGGAGGAGCGACCCCATTCATCCTAAGTACAGAAGTTAACAGTGGGATTTTAACATCTATATTTTAGTACTGCACTCTCTCATACACCCTTATTTTTTTTAACAAACACCCATGCGCCGTCACATTATCAGTATTCAATCGGATTACCAAAGCTATCTCCTTTTAACGAATGCAATTCAATTTCAGGCTATACTTAACAGTATTCCACACCAGCGTGAGACGCGGCATCGTTTCCTGGCTTGCCTAATTCAAAATTTAATACAAACATCTTACTAAGGGTTTCATAAGAAATTCTAGTTTGGCGGATGCCTTATTTAAAACAAAAGTTTCAATTATATAGGTTCAAATTATATCATTCCCCATGCAGAACATAAAAATAGAAACATTAACGCAATTCATGTAAATTTATTGTTTTCCATTAAAATTACAAACGATGCCCCGATATAATCTTAAAAATAGAAACTGACGCCGCGCCACTTAATTCTCGTGATATTCATTTTTAATTTAAAAAAGAAATATTATTGCCATCGCCAGATAGAGGTACAATATGCACAATGTGGTGAAAATGCACTATTTGTTCGTGATAACTACTGTTTGCTCTTAACTTGTTGTGAACGAGAACGTTTAAAATAGAAAAATCGGCCATATTATTCCAAACCTAAATCGATATTGCTCAAGTTAATGTGGCGTGAGTCGTCGCACAGAGTCGCTGTGTTGCCAGGTTCAAAAGTTATGTTTCCCTATTTAAATGTTCAAACCCCGTTTTGCCAAAGTCTAAAAATAAAAGGTCGCTACTACCCTGTGATCTCCTTAAGGTTATATTTTTCTTTATGATAAAAAAAACCTCTAAATTGTCGTAATTTCCCCTACTCCTTGATTTTTTTCCCAGATTTCGAAAATTTCCCTGCCAATTGCAACACTGTCGAGTCGATCTTGGATATACGCCCCATCTAATAGAATAATTACGCTAACAAATATAAATATAAGATTCTAGGAATATATTATCTGATTGTTTATGTGTGATTTAATTTAGTACATTTACGAACATTGTTTTTATTCATTAAATATAAATTAGTTGCAGCCCATTCTAGTTTTTATTTAATAATGTACTAATTGGAAACTGATGAATCGGCCTCAGTTCAGTGGGCATCGACTTTCCCATGGGGATATGCAGATCTCGTATTTTAGAACACATTTCGGGGGATGTGCTTTAAAAAACATTCGTATTATTTTTAGTGCTTTTATAAATCTAACCTCAAATCAATTTTTAAATTTATATAAGATTCATTTTAAATAACAACTCATGTTTAAATTAAACAATTTGCATTTAAACGTCATGGTTCCTTCCACATTTGTCTTTTGCTTTGTATCTAGAAACGCACCTTACTTATCTTTTTAAAATGTACTTTGTTTTCTTAGTTTGACGCAAAATCTTTCTTTTCGGGACCAAGTCATTTAAAAACATTAAAGTATCTATTAAGTTTATTTTCAGTTTTGAAAAAGTTGTGCAGAATTTTATTCGAATATTTTTTTAAAGTTTGTTTATTGCAACTACCGAATTTCTATTTTGCCTAGCCCAGTAGACCGTTTGGGAACTTGAACCATTATTCTTTTTGTCAATACAATTTTCACTAATAAAACCAGAGGTTATGGATGTAATTATTGTTCTTTTCTTTCGGAAAAACTGATCTGGTCCAAGTTTAGCCTTTAAAGTTCTTGAATCTTGGTTATATTTAAATCATTTTTAGTTTTGTGATTAACAAAGAAAATAAATATAATTAAATTTAATTACCCGCCTGTGAATATGCCACCCAATTAGAAAGTTTCCCACTTTCTGAGTTTGCCCATGGACAATTCATTGTTTTAGCGATTACTGAGCTACATTTTGTTTGATAGTGTGTAAAATAAAGTCCTGACCTACTCGATAGCGTTAGAATCAGAATGAAAGCGAACTCTTAATTGCGGTTATAATACACCGCAGAACGTTTTTAGCAGTGCAACTTTTATTAATTTCTTAACAGATCTTATCAGATTAAGGCTTCATGATCACTTAGATTCAGACAACATGAGGCAACGTTGACGTATGGCAATGTGGGATTTTAAGGAAATGAAAAATCTCGCACCTATATAGATGTTGCCGTATTCCAACGCATCGCATGCGTCGGCTATGGGATGGAAAATTCGAACTCGCTTTTGACGACTCAGCATTTGTATGCCTTAAGTTCGTACGGTTCCATGGGTTATATTTATAAGTATTTTTTTTGCTTGACTGATATTCCTAGCTTACAAGATATAATATCTGGTCTTCGCAACCAATTCTATCGTTGCCACACAGACGACAGCAGTAATTTGTCATCGATTAGCTGAAAATTTTTAGTTGCGTTGCCGAGTCAGCGGCGGCACCAGGGGGGGGGGCACCTGCCCCCCCAAAATTGACGGATTCGGTTTTTTAAAAATTTTATGTTGGGGGGAAGAGGGACTTGGCTATGAGTTTTGATGAGTAAAGAGGTAGGTATGGTATTTTCAAGAGAACGATGACCTTTTTTTTTTTTTTTTTTAGACGTCACTTAGAACAAGAGGGAAGTTTTGTTTGTCGCTGCTTTAGAGCGTCGGGAGGCCGGTGACCTTTTTTTTTTAGAAGTCACTTTTGATTTGGGTAGTGCCCATCGAGCCCATTTGTGCCCTCCAATCCCAAAAATCCTGGCGCCGCCACTGTTGCGAGTTGTGTTATAGAAAGTGAATATACCAGAATTCACGTGTCTTTGACTCCATCTTGCGGGAGTACTCAAAAAATCTACTATGGGTGATGTCAAAGAAAAAAAGGAGTTAGATCTGCAATTTTGAAGGTTCCGAGCGATGGAAAGTTAATATGGCAAATTTAAGACCTTCCGGACTGGTACAACATAATAAGCCTTAAACTATCTTTTTGTAAGCGAAGAATATCAACAATTATAAGGTCTATGTATCCGATATATTAAGGTTAGCGCTGTTAACGTTTAAATAAGTCACCTCAATAAGATACAAGCATTATTATTTAACGTCACAGACGTAATATTTTTTCACAAGTCCTTAATTATCTTGTTATAACCAGAGAACACCAATCACTGAATGGTTCTTTAACTTTTGAGGCAATCAAAAGAAGTTAATATAATTATTACTATCGCGAGTGGGAGAAATCATACGTAGACATATGCTTTCTATCAACGTAGTAGAAACAAGCTCCTTTTCACTTAATGCGATACAAACCACTCACATCCTAGACATTCTTTTAGGTTAACCCTCGCAACTGGTCCAAAAAGAGTAAAAAAAATTACTAACGATGAGATTAAGTCAAAAGTTTACACTGCCCGGCAAGTTTACACCGACGCGAACTAATATAATTTGCAGTTTTTCATTCACAGGATAGAATTAAAGTGATTTTTTTTGTAAAATACCTAACTAAATAGTGTCTGAAAACCAAAATTCTATAACACTGATGTGTTTCGGCTTATAAAATTGTCCGCAATGTAATGACCAGTTGAAAGAATCAAAGCGGTTAAAAGAAAAAAAAGTCAAATAATTTTGACAAGGAAATCACTACCTAAACCGAACTAATGCGCCATCTTTAAAACGACTAATCGCCATATAGTTGGTAAATTTGATAATAAGAGGAGACATTTTGATGTTTTAATTAATAAATAAATCGCATTAAAATTACTCTCAATGAAGAATTTTCTACGTTTTCGTTATATCTGTTCTGTCAAAATTATAAAACAATAAACATTGTCGATATAATTAATCTTTATATTTATTGGAAAAATGATTCTCCAGAATACAATTTTATGTCTGAACGGGATTATTAAAACGTGTGCAGAATAAACCGCAAACATGCTTTGTTTCAACAAATTATCGAGAAATAAAATATTTATATAATCTACCTGGCTAGGGATAGTGTCATTTATAGAAAATATAGCATTAAATCTATGTCCCAAAACCATTAAGATAATTCTGATGAAAAGCGTTTATGTAACAAGCAAAAAGAAGAGTAGGTTAGTAAAATGTACAAATGAAAGTCACGAGCATTTGATTATCCAAAAACAAAATACCGAAGGTGAGCTATATGAACCATGCAAGTAAAGCTTGAAACACACTGATGCGAGGTGCAGCGCGGCGAAAAACGGTGCTTTGGATTTATTGCATGTGGTACAATGTGAATCCGCGTTTTTAAGCGAAGCGCGGGCGCCGAACCCAATGCTAAAATCCTTACATTTCGCCGCGCTTCGCATAGGTGCGTGGCAAGCTTAAAGCACGTAACGCGTGCTGCTTCCCAATCAACAATCAGATTAATCGAAAATAGGGATTAGCCAGTTAGTCGTATTAACGAGCTCTAGTTACGTGGTCAATAGTTCAAGAGTATTTTATTAGGATATAACATGCACTAACTTTTTTCGATTTATGCTGTGTGAATACCTAATTATATTTTGTACACATGTCTACGCATCATACGCCGTTTGAACAAAGTACTCTCCCCCTATAGGATACAAAAAACCACATCATATTCTTTATTTATCGGCAACTTATACCCACCACTTGGTTGACGTAGACTTCGTGGCGCTTGTCTATCAGAGGTCAATTGTTCTATCGACTAAGCAACGAAACGGTATCCCTTCATAGGGTACAACAGACATGATGACTCAAAGGCACATTCCTATGTAGCCGTTCATGTCTTCTTGCTTTTCACACCACTATGTGTGTATTTAGCATAGCAGAACGGAAAAAGCAAAAAAATGCCATCCACCAGGCTATTTCATTCTTTTTATAGGTTGATGTACACAATTTTAGTAAATATGCTACTATTTATGTTGTCAGTTTATGTGAGGTTAACTGAACCTAATAAAAATTGTGTGTTAATTTGCTTGCGCTATGGAGATTTACCATTGGTCAGTTTTAAAAGTCGTTGGACGCTTGCCAATAAACGGAATTTTTGATATTAGCCGTTTGAGGTTAGAAAATGTAGTCGCTGTGTTAATATTTTTATATTCGTTTATCCTTGCACAATCGCATTACGCAGTTGACAATAAAAATGCAGTTCACATAGTAGACAACATAAGTTTTAAGTTGAAGGACAGCTAACATTGAAGGAAACGCTATTATAACGCTAGTGCCAGCGGACGTATTTTGAATATCTAAAATTGCCTTATTGATTAGCTAGAGACAGTCAGTTATAATTTGGAATAAACAAAATCGATTAGCTACCGCTATTTGAAGCAAAAGGGCAGTGCAAACAGACACCTGGTGTAGTCATGAATGACATAATTTACATAAAGTGTGAAGGTTTGAAATAAAATTAACCTATACGGGAAGAGATCTGCGCATGCCCGCATGCGAATTTTTACAACGCCTTCTCAACGGAGACACACGTAAGTGGCAAAAAATACAATTACTACCGTAAACTTTACTTTTCCTTGGTTTGAATGTGCTTAAAGCATCGTTGATCAGTACCTTTATTAAATCATCGTCGTTAAAAATAAAAATTTGGTATTTGTGACAATCATTTTCTCGGAAAGAAAAAAATGCAACAAAACATGTGACCATAGGTACATCTAAAACTTTAATAGGCATGCTAACTTTTTCATTTTTAATTAAAACTACGTCCCCCGTTATCCCCGCCTCCTCAAGCCTTGTAGCAATTGAACCGGGTGACGGACTATATCCCCTTTATTTCGGTCGCAGATGTGCAGACAGGTGTACGTTATCTTGAATAGAAACAGCATTTATATACCCGCTTTACAGTCGGCAGTTTACTATTGCCTGCCAATTTTTTTAATTGCAGTTACGAATAATCATAATCGAGTTTTAAGTAGGAAGTTGAAATTGCTTACTGTAAAGCAGCTTGAGAATGCCAATGATATTTATTCATATATAGTTGTGTTGTGTGCAGCTAATAGAGCATAGGAATTTGAAATAAGTATAAACTGTTGTATTAAAAATCTTAATGCCAGGTAGGTTATATAAAAAAACAGCGTTTCTTTGCCAGCCTTTATTACCTAACAATTATTGTAAATTAACTGTCAAATAATTTTAGACTAATAGATAATACGTAATAGGAAAAAAACCGTGATTAACTTTCGAGACAAAACAGGAATAACTCATAAGAAAATTTAACATTTTTTGTTTATTAGCGAAATAAATTTCAACGCTTGAGAAAATAAACAAACATTTTTGTTTTAGGTATTAAATTATATTCATCAGAGCTAGGTATAATTAACATTCCTTAGTGCCAGTAATAAAAATCTTAACATAATATTATTAAGACAAATTACAGCACCCGGAAACCACATTGATGATATTCTTTACACATCTCTGAAAATTCCAATGTAACTAAAGAAAAATAAAATTGTCTTCAATATAATTTTCGCCTACTGTATGGTTATTTGTATGTGCCATAATGAAGTCATATAAATATGGGAATTATACAGGAAATTTAACTCTATGTTTAAAATTCTTAGCTTGTATTGTTTTTTCTAAATATAATTATAACAATAAAAGCAATCATATCTCAATCCTCTAGTTCAAAAAGCTATTTTGAAGATATTATTTATCTTGCAGCAAAACTTTAAACCTAAGTAGGCTTTTAAATCCCTCTTTTTACCTAGAGGATGTAGGGCTTACATAAATTAGAAAATTCCATAGGACGCTTTCATGCCGATTTGGATAACGTCAATTTTATCAGTTACCATCCCCTATCAGCGTATCAAAATAAAGAACTGTGTTTGGTTGCAATTTGGGAGAATTTAAAAGGAAGGGTCTACAAAAATCAGTGTTTTAAATGGCCATAGATCCTTCAGGTAAGCAATAAAGTTAGTATAATCATAAAATGCCTACTTAAAATCATGGGTCTTAATATACACGAATTATTACGACATGCATTCAAATTGTTAGTTAATTATTGAAAAACTTGAAAATCAAACAATCCAAGAAGAAATGACCAAGATGTTATTTTTAACTACCAGATCTTATTCAGTTAAAAAGACAGACAACATCTGTGGCAAACCAATAAGATTTTGTACCTGGCTATACCCAGATGTGTTGCCTACAATATAAATTCATATAATGTCCTAATAGAAGAGACCATCGAAAATTCATTTATAAATAGGTTGCCGACATCGAACAGCTTAGCCAGCATCTACTTGTCTCAATAAATTTTAAAAAATGCGTTATTCTACACGAAATTAGGTTGTACTGATCGAAAAGACAGAAAAACGTTAAAAATGTATTTTTACGGCGCTATCCAGAGAATCGCCCATATAGATGTGAGTCATCTGACATAAAATATTAAATAAACGTAAAAAACTAAAATTAATTCATTTTTAACGGTTTTCTGTCTTTTCGATCAGTAAAACAGAATTTCGTGTAGAATAACCTATTTTTAAAAACTTGTTGGGCCAGGTAGATACCGGCTAAACTGTTTTCGATGGTCTCTTCTATAATATGGTCCTGGAAATACACCAATAACACAATCGGTCACTTTTTACTAAACTGGATGTTTTAAAATATCAGAACATGTTTTGGTGTATAATACTAGACAATTTAAACAATTGCATTAGAGAGTAAGTTGCAATAGCTTTGTTCGCGTTAAAAATTCTGAACAGATTCAGAAAGAGTATTAAATTAGTTCAGAACTGTCATTGTACGCACGCTTGGTAATTAACCGGTTCGGAATGCGTTTTTGCCGCGAACGATTTCCGAAGAATTTCGAATCGTCAACTATCATTACTATTTGAATTTTGAAGCAACCAAATTGGACAACGTAAGATATTGTTACTAATTTATCTAGAGTTAAACTGCAAAGAAAATTCAATGCCGATTACTAAAATTCAAAATAAAACATAACCAAGCAAAAATTACCGTGACAGTTAAATTGGACAGGGGGCGTGTCCGAACAAACAGTTCTTGTTAAATCCGCAGAACTGAAAGAATCATTTCAGAATGGATCTCGAACCGAATGTTACTTCAACTGTAATTAGAAAGTTTGTGATCCGCGAGTCATTATTTGAACTGTTCATGCGAATAGTCCCGAATCGGTTTTGAATCCTTATCGCAAAAAAAGTAATCTCAGACGAAAAATAAAAATATCATTATATAAAGCTTGCGTTTTGCAAAGATTACACGATTCCTGGGCTCGGTCCATTCTGGCCCAGGTGACTGAGGAGTATAGGTGGTGCGATCACAAACTTTTTCTTTATGTACATGGCTTAAATTCTTATATTGTGACCGCAGTACCCACTGCCGACAGTATTTCTTTGCTTGGTCGTCTGCGGTTGCAATTAACCAATTTTTATGGGTAGGTACATATCGGATTGGTGTTAATTTTAATATTTTTAAAAATTCTTTCAGAGCAACCAAAGTACCAGTTAGTTATTTTCGACTTATCATCATTTCTTTCCATTTTAAGGATTTCAATTTGACCTAAATTGTATTACTCATTCTTCACATGCAAAAATAAACTAGAAATATTCGCTAGATTTGAATACAAAGTTAGAACGAAAAACAATTCTACTTTCTTCGCGCAAAGTGAGGTTATGTTCGATTTTGGCCTGATATGGTAACATAACCTCACATACCAGAGAAAAATCGTATTATATCTCGCTTTAGATTGTATTACTTAAATCATATCCTCGATATTAACCTGTCTAACTAGTAAAACGTAAGCTCTATTATAGATGGACACGTACCTATAGCGCCATAATGTCACAACATAGTAGACAAACATTTTAGGTACTTATTTGTAATTCTGGGTTGCAATCTTATCTACCTAGGTGGGTAAGTACTTTATTTTCTGGAATAGATTACATACCGTAATGGTACGGAACTAATTTTTTATAAACCTACCGTAAAAACCTAAGTAGTTCTGCTAGCGTTAAAATATCAAAGTATATTAATGTCAATGTAATGTCCAAAACCTTTAAGTGCCCTTACATCTACCAATAATTTATTTTTGGATTGTTTAATTTCAATTTTTCAATAGTCATTCTGTTCGCGGTCCACACCTCGATAGAATAAATTATAGCGATAACTTATATATAGGTAATAAAATAATTTTAAACAAAGATGTTGGATACCAGAATTCTTCCAAGGTGAAGATATCTTCTTTCCATTCAGTCTTATCTATGGACAGAGACCAAAACTGCAACCTGCCAGTAGACTCCCCTTCCAAAGCCATATATTTCTAGATATGTTACACTAAAAAGTGTGTCATATCTTGAAATATTATTGCAGTCACGTATTAACGAGATCTACAATCAGTTGATGACTTGCTTATTGTCAGGTACCATTACTGTAGAACGCGATGTCCAGAAACCAAGCGCAACGTTATTAGCAATACCGCAACCAAACCATTCTAGTCGTGACGAAAACGTAACTGCCTCCATATTTACGTACGTATCTAAAAAAAATTTGATTGCAAAGCATGTCTGGATTGCAACCAAGGAATGTAAATCTCATGGAGAATAACTGCTGAAACTGAAAAATTCAGATTAAAAATATTTAACTAATAATAAAGAAAATTATTATATAAAATGTAAATTCTGTAAAATAGTGTGCTACTTAGAAGCACGGAGTACCTTTTCGCAGACATTATTTGACCAAATCTAAATTGTACCATAGCATTCTCAGTTAAAGGCTATGATTTTACCGTTAAGCAGGTTTCAGTGTAGTAAGTCAATTAAGTAAATGATTTTGATAGTATTTGCCTATATTCTACATTAAGTAATGTGTGGATTATCATTATTAAATCATTTTTTTCTTATAATAATATATATCTCCATATACCCAAATAGTAGTCAACATATTGATTAGGAATGGTAAAATGTGTATGCAGCAACACATGATCTTGATACTCGTATAAATGGTTTCTTGGTTCTTAGAACAGTATCATAAAATCTAGACAACTAATATTTTGGTTACATTTAATTGTTTGAAATTTATTTAGATATCGGCGCTATGACAAAGCAAATTAAGCGTTTCCGTAAAAAATATACTTCTAGACCTAGACAAATTCTGGGTGAATTTATTTTATCAAACCATTCGGAATTGTATGTATTTATTTTCTGTCCATAACCAGTAGCGGATCACAGAATTGAGGGGGTAGGAGTGAACGAAGTTCTCCTAATCGAATAGATTTGGAGAATATGCACCTGCACCCCTCTACTAATAACAAAATGTCATACTAATGTGTCTAGAAATGCTCGATAATTTAACCAATTAAACATAGTTTAATCACTATTCATGTTTAATTAGAATATTCCAAAAAAACGAGATAATTTGAACGTCATGAACGACAAAAAAGATTATTCGCCTATTAAAGTAAATAATAAACGTACAGAATTGTAGTGTCCTCAATTCTATGATCCTATTTGGAATCTGTTTCAGAGTTCGAAGGATGATTAAATTAGAAATTTTTCCTTAATGACAGTTCTGGATTAGAAATTAGTGTCACAAAAAGTAGACAGTTTTGTAGTAGAAATGTTTTCTATAAATTGAAGTCTTTTAGTAGGTACAGGTTTCCTGAATAGAACTAAAACTATTTTTTCACCACACCGTTAATATTATTTATCGATTTTATCTACAACCATTTAATAATAGGCGCATAATAATTATGATAGTAAGAGCATTATGCTAAGCATAATAAAAGTGCAGTTTAAATTACCAATAAAATAATAAGAATTACAATAAGTCATTGGCCGGCGCGACGCATTGTCGTTACAATGCAAACGAGAAATGTCGACATTGGTACCTATATCTTGAGGTAAATGTTAAGTGTCGCTTTCTAGTTATTTTATTTTGCTGGTTGGTTGTAGATAAAGTATATTTGACTCCTGTATAATGAAGCATAATACATTCGGATTATTATGGACTACATTATATACCCGTTAAATGGTATGCATAATTGCAATATGATATATTAAAACTTCCCAAGACTGTAAAGCTATAAGGCCCATATAAAGTAAACAGAGGTCCAGTTTAAACCAAAGAATTGTCAATAACGGTAATTTTATGTGGGATTGAAAGAAAAGTTCGAATTAAGTCATACCTTACTATAGCATAACAAGTTATGACCAGCACTTAGCACTCTTAACTCGAACTTTGCTTTCTTTTTTTTGGCTTGAGCTGTTCAGGAAAACTTTGCTTTCAATTTCACATAAAATGATTTTTGACATTTCTTACATTTTAACTGGACCTCGGTTTAAATCGATTTGGGGTAAAGTCCAAATAGTGTGATGGACTAAAATTAAACCTCTTTAGTAAATAAGGAGATAATTTAACACTATGCATGTATGAAGCATTAAAACGGCTATGTCCCAAATCATATTTTTTGTAGATTAGTGTGGCAAGACTATATTATGGACGTTTCTAGCCACCACATCGATTATGAATGAAACATCGTTACGTGTTGCCACCTCAAGAACTTTATTGAGTTGTGTTTAAATAATTTTAGCTTGGAAACCGAATTTATTGTCGATTAATATAAATTATAACTTAAATATAGTTTTAACGCCCCGTCAAACGACATTCCCATTTAACGAAGTCTGTTAATAACGACTTCTTTTAAAATATATGATTTAGATAGAATTTTTGGGTAATTATCGCGAAACCAGTAATATAAATTTATACAACGCCTGATTAAAACTCCCACAATATATTATAATGTTGAAAAGATTGATTCTTACGATTTTATGAATATTTTTGATATGGCATTATTCACACCCGAAAAATTATAATTTTTTAAAATGTCAGAGTCCTACTTTGAAAATTACTAAAATACAAAGACATTATTATTTAATCGAAAATATATATTCCATCAAGTTTTAAATTTGCTGGAAATAGTTTGAAGAGCATACAGTTTTACCATCCATATCTTAATACCTTTGACGCATTCCTAACAATATTAAATTAGTGGGAAACCTTATGATACTTTAAAAGGTATTTCCACTATGACTACTATTTGGGAAAATAAAACTTCAATGCAAAAAAAAACTTTATTTAATGTATGTAATATAAAAGGAGCAATGCGAGCAAGGCAATTAGCGAATTAGCTAAATACGTAAGTATTATTGTAAAGCCTTAAACGCTCATAAATAACCTTACTCGTTTTGCACCTATACAGAAGGGCATAATACGATGATTGTAGATTTAAAAATGGTCCACACACTTTCAGAATGGCTAAAAATAAGAAAACTATTATTTTTATAAGTTCGTGAATATAAAATATATTTTTGTTTGCCAGTATTAAAAATAATAGTCGGGGTATTTAAATTTATTGACTGATACCATGTGTCAATTGGGTTGTTTGCGTACAAAATTTGTTTAAACCGCCACTTTCCATAACATATGTATGTTGATTCAATCGGCTCGAATAAGCCATTAGCAATGAGACAATCGATGTATAATCCTATTTCCCGATTTTAAATTTAGGTATATCGAAACAATTATTGTTGCACATTTTTAAACCATTGTAGTTATTGTAAAAAAAAGTATATTTTAATAAGGGTAAAAAGCTAGCCATAATGTGAGTGGAAATAAAACTTTCTCCACTTATCAGACTTGTTTTAAGCTTTTAACCATTCTTCATTAATTATTTTTTTAACTCGTATAACTTGCTCTAAATTCCTCTCCTGCTAAAAGCGAAGTACAAATCAGATATAGACTGTATAGGAGGACAGTTGGTCAATACCAGATATTAAAATACATATGTGATAAATACATTATGGTACATACATTATTTCAATGTTGAAGAAATCGCAATTACTGCTGAATAGCAAATCTAGGTTTCGATTATTTTTATTTTACTATAATGTGATTGTGTGAAGTTGTAAATAAAGAGTAAGCATCGCTCTAATCGGAGATACACCAAAATAGACTGGTTCAAAGTGACTAATAATTGGCAATCTTTTATTATATTATAATACAAAAATAAATTACAAAAACTTACCATTGCACACCTAGTAATACTATTTAGAGAAAGTTCATATAGTTGCAATAAAACTTGCAATCCGGCTGCACTTCACGAGAAAGTCTTTTAACTCGCGGTTATTTCGCCCGATAACGATAAAACGCAATAAATAAACACCAAATAATTTCTAAAAAAACCAAACCTGTTAAATGTTTAGCTAAAAATAGAAAAAAAAACACTTATAAAAAAACGGAAGAACTCTGCCAAATATCACTTCCTGCAAAAGGGAATTCTTCTACCAATGCAGTGAAGAAGTGTTTCCTCTGCAGACCACACCTGAAAAATAAAAAAGTAGTTAGAAGTGTTATTAGATAAAACTTACGTTTAGGTTTTGGTGGTATCAGTTTAATGGCTCCTGGGCGTTCGGGCAAATCGATCTTGTCAATTTTTAGCTTTTTTTCTGGAGGCATGCTGCTTAATTCCCTTGTTGGCGAGGGTCGTTTGGGTGGAATAGTTGGAAGTTGCACTGATGGTGTTACTTTCTTAGCGGATCGTGGCGGTGGTGGCTTCACTTCTTCCTCTAGTCCTGTAGATCTCATTTTGGAATTGAACACCTTAACTGTTTTGGTTCGTTCTTCACCGGAGGCTTTCCGATTTAATATTGAAAACGATGGTTTCTTCGTTAAATCCTTTTCCACGTCGTCCTTAGATTTAGTGTCAGTTTTGTTTTCCTTTGGCTTGTCATCAGAGGCTGCACTGCTGGACTTCTTCGGAATTCTACCCAGTTTATCCAATGTTTGAGGCTTTAACTTTTGCAAAGTATCCTTATCTCTCTCAGCCTGCTTTTCCTTGTTCTCCTTAAAATCTTTACCGTCTTTTGAATCGTTACTTTTGCTTTTATCTTTAGTTTCGTTCTTATCTTTACTGCTACTCTTACTTGACTTGGATGATGACCTATGCTTGCTTCTATCTTTGTCTCTTCTATCTCTATCTTTATCCTTTCTATCTTTGTCTTTATCTCTACTACTGCTAGATTTGCTTCTATTGCTACTAGAATGACTAGACCTTTTTCTGTCTTTGTCCCTGTCCTTATCTCGATTACCGCTTGAACTTGACTTACTTCTTGAAGATGAACTTGATTTGGAGGATTTATCCTTATCCTTCTCATTTATCTTGTTATCCTTTTCGTTAATTTTATTATCTTTAATTTGGCCATTCTTCAATTCTTCTTCAACATTATTACTATCTGTAGTAGGCTTATCACCTTCAGAAGATTTCTTAATTGCCTCTTTGTTATCTTTAGCAGATTTATAAAACGCAGAAGTATTAATTGCTTGATCATCCTCAGTTGAATTATTTTCTTCATTTATTTGCTCCTGAATTTCTGCTGTCACCACTGTTTCATCTATGATTTGTGACTTTGGTTCTCCAATGTCATTTAAAATAACACCACCTGATTCCAAATCAGGTTTACGTTTCTCCAATTGGGCTTGAATAGATGGAGGATTAGATGCCGCATTATGTGCCGATCCTTTTACAATTACCAGCCAATTCTGTACAATTTGATTGGACAGCTCGGCAACGCCTAAAACAAAAGAAATACAATTGTAACAAAATAATATGATTGGACATACGACTTCACATATTTAGCAATAATTAACAATATTGTGAAAGATATCAATATTTAATCAGTCCCATTTCATTTTTAATCAATCATAATAGATAACAGACAAGAGATGTACACATTTTTAATTCCACGACCTATAACAAATTCCCCCTTTTCTTGTCAAATACTCCCTTGCATAATGTTAGCCACAGTTTGTGTAAGAGTTTCATTTTTGAAAAATCAATCGCCAATCAACGCTCAGGACACAAAAAATCAGTTTTCTTGACAATATTTCTATAGTAAAAATTTAGCTACTAATCATTGTCTATCTTTGAATAAGAAAAACTTTTTCTACATTCTCTCGAAAAATCATTGGTTATTGGAAATATTTAGAAATTTTTCTATATCTTTGAAAAAACATTCTTATCTCAGATTGGCACAGGAAGTGATGGCGTAAAAATTAAAAATCTGAACTGAAATTTTATGCCCTGCGTTCAGTCATGATTTTCACAAGAGTATTATTGTAAGCGAAAAAACTGGATTAAAGAATTAAAAAGCATACCGGTTTCAATTTTTAAATCAAGGAGCAGTGTAAATTTTCAATTTCAACATAACCTTATATCTTTGATTTTAATTGGTTTGTCAAAATTAGAAAAAAATTAGAAAAGAACATTTCGTTCCATGTAACTCGTTCTACATTGCAAGACAAGCGCCAGCGACAATGGTTATATAAAAACTAGTTTTTTTTATAACTGCTTGTATAAATAATTATTTCAAAATCTACTTCACGGCTGCAATCTTAATTGCAGTTAGGGAACAATCATACCCTTTGATTAACCGAGTCCATTGTAAACTACCTCTAAAATTAAAATTAATAAAATATCCGAGAATATTAAAAATATATATTGAAGTCGAACATTTTTTTTTACAATGATAAGAAATATTATAAGTGAAATTAAACGACAACACCACTGACACACAGAGCTACACATACGTAATATAGAGGACGTTTAAAATCATAATTACATATAATAATAATATTATAATATTTGCAATTAAAAATGGATAAAATACAGTTTTGTGGAATGTATTGTAGATTTTAAATCTCATCTAGAAGTTGTACGCACATGCTAATTTCAGGTTGTTCGGAAAACAATAATTTACATAACAAAAAATTGGCTTTACTATGACAGATGTAAAATTAAATAACGCAACAAGGTAAGGTTCAAGGTAAAGTACTTTTAATAGGCGGTTATATTTTTTTTAAAATTACCTAATTTAAAAAAATATATTTTGGGATCGCTATTAATTTAAAATTAATAGAATTTGTGTATCAAACTACAGAATATAAACTTCATAATGAAATAGAATACATGTTTCTAAAACAAAATTGTGGCAAATCCAAGTTATATAATTTTAACTATACGTTTTTTTAAAAATATACCACAGATATAAGACATTCTCTCTTACTCACTAAGGCGATTTAAATTTAGTGTATAAAAATATTTAGATCTTATACAGCTCGTTGCATAAATAAATATCGTTCTCGATTGGCTTAACAGCGCATTAAAAAGACAAAATATAATCAGAAATTGGCAAGCCGCAAAGTCAACTTTGTGTTGCATAAAATCGCATTAAATTTATCAAGAGCTAGAGTCCGACAGCACTGACAGGTTCCAAATTTTGTAATTTGCAAAAAAACTAAAAAGATAAGGTCACTCAATACAATTTTTATTAGCATTTTAAATCCACATCTGCCAATTTAGGACGAAAACCCCCTTAGCGCATGAAGCCCATTATTTTCCAGTCGTTTTTAGAATAACTATTTCTAAAATATCCCCCAATTGTTTAATAAGTTTTAAAACTTTTAGTCACGGGTCACTGACCTCAATTAATTATAATTGCAAATTAAAACAAACACCTGTCAATCTTGTCTTATCACTCATTCTTTAGAATTCCTCTAGTGGTGGCGCGGTCAAGCCATAATACCAAAAAAGCAAATGGTCAATTTTCTCGTTTATTATAGTGTAGGTAAGTCAATGTTGGGTAGTTTTAAGAAGTCCAAACATATTTTCAAATTAACGGAGCTTACGACTCTGCAGTTCTTATTATTCTTATGGTATTGTAACCTGGGGTGGCGCCATAAATAACCATATTTATCAGCTGGAAATAATGCAGAAGTAGATTTTAAAGGTTATTTATGAAAAGGATTATACTTGCTCAACTGACTTGCTATTTTTGGAAACTAAACGATTTAATGTACGATAGCTTATTGTTTGGCAGTACTTATACCCAATTTCTAAATAAATTTGAGTTGGCCTATATAGATCACCAAGTAGATAACACAATGACAGCGTAAGCTCTAAATTATTCAACTGTCTTTATGATGAAATCAATATTATAAATTCCGTAGCTTTATTAAAAAAACGTTATCTCTGAATAAAATCAAAAGCCAGATTTAAAATTCATAGCCTAATATAGATTTAAAAAGTAGGTACGACCCTAAAAACCCTAATAGAAAAAATTAAACATTAAAAATTGAATACTGATAAATAAAAGGTGGTCAAGCGAGGCTGAGGCCGCTTTCTACTTAGTCGATACTTGAAGTGGAGGGGATATTTAGAAGGAAATAAATAAGAACTTCTATACTATCATAACAGTGTAGGAAGACTTTGAATTCTTATTTCTTTCCTTCATATATTTTTTAGTTACTAATATACCAGAGCTGGACAGTAATTGCCTCGAAAGTGCCTTGAGCACAGTGCTTGCAAGCGCTTTTAAAATACAGTGCTTGGTAATTCAACAAGTCTTTTATACAAAGTGCTTGGTAATTGAATTTCGCATTTCAAGCCATTTAAAGAGCTTGTAAGCACTTAAAATGACTTTCCTCGGTAATTGCAAGCACTTAGAATTTCCAAAGTGCTTGGTGTTGGAAATTAATTTTCCAAAGGGATTGGTGCTCAAAGCACTACGTGCAAGTCCCAGGGACTTAACGACGATTTTTAATTTATTTTCAAGAGCAGGTTGATATACTTTTCAGATACACGTAATGAGAATTTGTGCTTTTATACAAATAAATAATGTTATATTAAGTATGTTATATTTATGCAAAACTAGCATAGTCCTGTGAGCTCCGCGGCATGAAACTGTCAAGAAATACTTTACGGACAAATCTATTTATGTATTAAGATATTTGATAAAAACAAAAAATGGCCCTATTCGTTAAATACGTAGGCCGTTAAAATGAAAGTTGTCAAATATAGTTATGCGCGCCCACCACTAGGACACCTTCTGATAAAATTGCAGCAATTTTTATTGCGCGCAAGCGCATTTCCACGTTCTGATCAGCTGTTGCAAGTTTTATGTCATGTCATGGGGATATTTTATTTCAGTGAATTGCATGTCCCAGACTTTCCATGCGTGAGACGGGCATAAGACGTTCTTTTATTAAGTATGTATAATAATGTATTTTGATCATAATCATTGTATTTTATTTTTCATCTATATAGTGAGTGTCTTGAAAGTTCACTTAATATTTTTTATTAAAACTACATAGTGTACATCAATATTGTAATATTTTCAGTTTCGTTATTAACTATCAAACAAATTGGGGATATTTTTTGAATATTTAAAAAGATTTCCTTTAGAAACGAATTTACTCACCTCACATGATACCTTATTTTTTGTAAAAAATAAAATAAAATTAATTTTAACGTTTTAGTTACTTAGGTTCAAATTATATCATGCGCCATGCAGAACATAAAAATAAAAATATTGCGGCTATTCATGTTAATTCCTTATTTTTTATTAAAATTACAAACGATGCCCCGATATTATCTTCAAAATCTCCACTGACGCCGAGCTACTTTATTATCGGAAATTCGTTCTTACATTTTGTATATACATTTTTAAAATTTTATTACCATCGTCCGAGACAGGTACAACATTCGCGATGCGGTTGAAATGCAAGGTTTGTTCGTGACGACTCATAGACTACTGTTTGCCCTTAAGCTGTGGTGGGGCGATTTAATTAGTTTTTTCTTAGTATGCATAATTTAATGAACGAATAATTTCAAATAAGTACAGTGTGTCAGAGATATGTAGTCCAGCATCAGAAAACTAAATTACACAAACCAAAATAAAATTAATATTTTAAACAACAAACAATTGGCTCTTCCGTAGCGTCCACTTCCGGCCTTAAGGATTAATCATCGCTTTTGGGTGTGCATCACATTTATAATGATTACCCAGAAATGACGGAGACTATTGAATTTATTTCAAGATACGTCTGTGTCATTATCGAACATCGCGATAAATATTTTAAAAAAAAGGTTCGGCTGTCACTAATATTGAATTAAAACAAGTGCAAATTTGGTATCAATGGATAGCTAAAGATTTAAACGTTGCTTGTAATATACTAGATTTGAAAATAAGAACTTTTTTTGGAGAAACCCAGAAATGATGGAGACTATTGAATTTATTTCAAGATACGTCTGTGTCATTATCGAACATCGCGATAAATATTTAAAAAAAAAGGTTCGGCTGTCACTAATATTGAATTAAAACAAGTGCAAATTTGGTATCAATGGATAGCTAAAGATTTAAACGTTGCTTGTATTATACTAGATTTGAAAATAAGAACTTTTTTTGGAGAAAATAGTTTGACCAATTATACTAACACAAATTATGGTATATTTTGAAAATGAAAGGTATATCTAAAACTCCGCTACTTGAGAAACAAACAGAATCAAAGGACAAGTCTTTCGATATATTTAAATTGAAGCAACTCGTAAGTATCGTAGTTTCGGATAAATTCAGAGTCAATTATTTCTATACATAACTTAAAAAATACTAATTTCAAAAAGTTTCTACAAAAACTACATTCTTTCTCTATTCTAATCATAATCTGGGACAACTGGTATATTTCCTTCAAAAATAAGTTTACTCATAACGGAAAGTAGGTACGTATCGCTATGAATAAAATACCAACCATAATTATTAGCAATGATATTCTGGGTTAAACGTTTACCTTGACATAGTTCTTGTATGTTATATGAAGCTTTAGTTTTAATTTATTAAATAGTTTTGTGGTATTTCTGTTCTACAATAAAAAGCTTGTAGTCTCTGCGAATACTAGTTATTCATTCTTAGATATCACAAACACTTTTTTCTAGAGTGGTTAGAAAAAAAAATTTCCCATATCTCCAAAGATGGACGAGTAAAAGTCACAGATTGATGGTGGGCAAATATAAAATTCCTATTTTGGAACCGAAATATCGATAAAGAATTTAATTTTAAGCATTAAGATAGATAGTAGGTAATAGAACGCCCTTAATACGTTTAATCGATGATTCTTTTACCGGAATATTCTGCAAAAATACTTCCAGTTCCATTAATGATGGATCGTATTAAATTTTTTTCTTAATGTTTGCAAAATATTTAAAAAAATTAGTTATAATACAAAACTTATAGTTGATTTATTATAACATTATGTCATTTTAAATCCACAACTGTCAGTTTAATCTTTGAATTTTAAACAATATCTAACCAGGCTACTTTGATTATGACATGACACATTAATATGGTTTATATGTTGTTTAAAATCTTTGTGCTACCTGACAAAACACCGTTTAAAATTTTAATCCCGTTACTTTATATTTTCTATGATGTATCTAGTGTCAGCGAAAAAGTCGGCACCATATGGGAAACATTTTATGAATCTGTTTAAATATTTTCTTATAACATTTTTCGTATCTCTAAAAAACTAACACAGTTTGAAATGTTCAATAACATTTGATAAGTGTACGTCATAAATTCAAAAATTTTAGGTTACTCTTTTTTTCTGGGTCATACAGAACCTAATAAAGGCCGAGACACAAATAAAAAATAGGCATTGAGCGATAAGCAACAGAAATAAATTTTTATATAGTATACGCTGTATACGTAACCTACTTTTTTTAATGCTTTGTCGTTCTTCTTCAAAACAATTGTCTTCTTTACGTTCTTTCAATATCACCGAGCCGGGATTTATTCGTTTACGTGTTGAATAATAAGTGCAGTATTATTGTTGTTGTATGTGCAGGCGTCTAATTTGGTATATTTAATACTGTAATTGACCAATAGCAAACGGTAAAACCAATGCAGCTATTGTTTATTAATTGTTTACACTATATTATCTTTATGCACTATAATGGATCATTCTTGCTGCACTTTGTTTTAGTTCTTTGTCCAACTAATTTCTAAATACATTAACGTTTGCTGCGGTCACTGTTTCCTCTGTTAGCGCATTCCATGAATATACCAGACGATTGGTTAAGAAATTCTTTCTATGGAATTTCGTAGCTTTTTCTTTGTTTATCTTCATAAAGTGGCCTCGAAGATGCAGGTTATGAGATTAAATTGCTATTATTTTGTGCGTAGACTGTCTGGTTATAAACTGTTGGACTGTGTGGATCTGTGAAGTGTTCTCTTTATGAAAAAGCAAGTAAATATACTGTTTATTTGGCAAATAACTATTAAAGGAACACAAATCCGGCCCTAACCAAGCCTTAAGTTCTGTAAAATAAATGTTACTGGACATGACGTGCGGCATCGATGGCCATTAAAAGCTTACGTTAAATACACTATACGTACAAGCAAATCAATCACGACACAATTACGTTTTAAACAACAGGAAAGCAAAAATTTATATTATTTTTTTATTTTATATTACCCGTTTCTTATTGCATATTGTTTATGTTTTATTCCACACTAGTGCGGAAAAATTAAAATTTAGTTAATAATGCTTATAATTGTCACTTTTCGGTTACCTACCATGTTAATTTTAACAAAGAATAAGTTTGTTTAACAGTTTCCTATAACTTAATGCAGTTATTACTTTTTCCTCAAAATTAGTTACTGTTACATATGTATGTATGTAATTATAATAGTTAATTAAAAATTATTAAATTTCTTTGAAATGTGTTACTTATTTCCCCATGTTTGTAGAAAAACTATTGTATCTGACACTTGCCGAAAATATTTTCTCTACACTTGGCTGCTTCACCGAACTCCGCTACGCGTCCTTCGGTGAACGGCAGACTCGTGCGGAAAAATTCATTTTCCGCACTCGTTAGGTAAATAAGTATTCTCCCAATGTGACAAACAACGTTTTTAACTATCTAGTGGTTCGAAATTTATATTTGTTTAATTACATTTTACTGGCAATATCTTGTGACAACCGAACTCCCACAACCATTTTTGAAATATTTATCAGAGTATTTTAATAACACAAAAGTCAAATAATCTACAAAAACTACTTAGGAATTTCTAAATTTTTTCCAAGGTTACCAGTTCCATGCAAAATTATATCTAAATTCTAGACCAAAAACATTGCGTCCTCTTATCTCAAATCCTGGCCATGTTTATTAATTAAATTTGGGGACTGTACAGATATTGGAGTGTTAAATTATTTTTATTAAAAAAATGTGTTGTACGCCTATGTTTTATAAAGGAAAGCTTTTAAGTGCAGTTTTAGTTTTAAATTATGCTGTTTACACTGACTTCGTATAGACTATAACTGTGCACTTTTAAATATTTTTAGATAAATATTTTCCACAATAGGGTTTTTCTAAAATCTAGCTTTGTACTTTGATGTAATTTTTTCTTAACCCTTATAAAACTGTAATTTTCCGACCTTTCTGAATTGTCTATATTGTGATACGAAATATTTTATTTAGTTTTCCAATAACTACTCTAGAATTAATTTTTAACATTTTTATAAAAACTTACAAGAGCTTAAAATCTTCTATCCTAAACTCTGTAAAGCGCGAAATCCGGAAACATATTCAAAGTTTTTTCCATGAGATACAAGTACAGGGGTGAGATTACAGAAGCTGTGCATTTAACCCTACAGCTGCAAGTAGTAGTTTGCAGATGAAAATGACACAAATGAGATTCCAGAAAAAGTTCATCATACCTTGAGTGCAGATTTGGAAATGATTGAAAGCAGAATGTATTAAAATATTTAATACTAACCAGAGATGGGCAGTAATTGCTTCGAAAGTGCTTCAAGTACAATAGTGATTGAACACTTTTAAAATACAGTGCTTGGTAATTGAAGCCCTTTGTAAAAAGTGATTGGTAATTGAATTTCACAATTAAAGTGCTTGCAAACAATCAAAATTACTTCCCTTGGTAATTGCAAGCACTTAGAATTTCCAAAGTTCCAAATTACTTTTGCAAAGGGGTTGATGCTTGGAGCACTTTTCAAGAGTGTGAAATGTATGACTGTGGGTTATTTTAAATTTGAAAGAAAAGGAAAATGAGACTTTCTGTAACTTTAATAGTTTATTGCCATAAATTTGGGCAACTGCTAAATTATGGGCCATCGTGAGCTTCGCTATATAGGAGAATTTTAGCAATGAGGGGTAATGCCTTTTACATAGAAAATTATTATCTAATCTCGAAAGGATATTAGGACATAACCTAAAAACGCTACTGTTCCACCAAGGCAAAGGCGTCACGTAGTGCCTGTACAAATATAAGTAAGTAGGTAGGTTTGAAATCTTTATCCTCGAGATTGATCTTGTTTGTCAAATTAGGTAAAAGTCAATCTAAACATTTCAGGTAAAATTTAGCCTAAGGAATTTTTTTCTATTTTAAATATGCAAAGATTTATTTTCTTTAAGATTTTGTTTCCAAAAATAAAAAATAAAATGTGATGTTAGAACTACACATCTTATTCATATTATATAATTTGGCAGTCGATATCAATAAACTAGGAGTAGCAAACTTAACTACGGTAAAAATTGTGGATTTGCAAATCGTCCCCTTAGCAGCTATTTTATGTCCAAAATGTCTGTTTTCGTTGTTGTATCCTATTTATATTTTGTAAGAAGCTTAAATTTAGAGTAAAAAAAACTATTCATATAAAATTTGTGATGAAATCGTTTTTGAAATGTCAAATTTCTGCAAAGTTGCATGTATATCTTTTCTGTAATCCCAACCATATTTTATAAATATTATACTTTGATTGACGGTAGATGAGTGGTAGCGTTCAATATTAAGAAAAAGTATGTTTTCTGCAATAATGATTTTTTACGACATACCTATCCAAACTTTTTGAAAATAATTATCTTTTACGCAAATTACGTAATTTAATTAACACAAGAGGTATAAATTTTAAAATCACTATAGATTAACAACAGACTTTTTTTGGTGTTGTTCGACAAATACCGAGCAATAAAAGTAACAAGAGGAAATGCATATAAAGTTAATGGTTTTTTGACATTTTGGTTCATGCGACAAACATTCGAATTAACGGATCTTTGAAAAACATATTTCTGAAGATAAAGCTTTTGATATCAATCGTCATTCTTAATTTTTTTTACTTCTCTTTATCCATGGATATTAGAAATATGTGTTCCAAATATTCATCATTTTGATTAAATTGTTTTACGATAATTTGGTATTTCCGCACTAAATACTACCCGAGGTCACAAAAATGGCTACACTAATGTAAAAAAAAAATTATTAAAATTATATTGATACCTACAGTGATAAAAGATGTGGTGACATTGACAGTAATAGGTGCATTCCTTCTAGCTGTTTCTTGTGTTTGCAGGCTACAAATCATATTTGTCGAAAAACTACACGAGGCTTTTTCATAAAACTTTGCTGCTTTGTTACCGTAGTTACATTTTGATGACAATTTAGCCAATAGAGGAGCATACGCGGGTGTTAATACATCAACGTGCAATTAAATACTAGCGTGTATGGGTATTTTTTCGTCGCAAACATGTATGCGCGTAGATGAGTGCGCTGCAGTGCGACTGTGCGTGGGCCCGGCAAACATCTACGTGGTGTATTTTTTAACGATCAGTGAGGTAGGACAAAATATTAAATTAGAAATTTAAAAAGTTGTAGTATGTCTGGCGTACAGGGTGTTTTTTTTGTAATTACCACTTCGTTTAAAGGTAAGTGGGTAAATCTATTCAAAAAATAATAAATTTATAACATCACCGCGGGCAAAAATATTATTCAAAATAGTTAAAACTTTTATATTTTGACATTTTACTTTGTAATAAAAATATAACACATTCAAAAGATTAATATCGGGTTGCATAAAGAATTTTAATAATAATTATTTAACCGGCAAGTTTGACTGTAACATAAATGACTTTGACAGGCATTATATACTCACATTCAAAGGTGCGTAATTAGTAAATTAAAAATTAAGGTAACCGAGCCAGTATGATTGTGAGAAAATTATTTCTGTCAATGTTACGTTTGTCACAGTTAAACTTGTCGGTTAAATAATTATTATTAAAATTTTTTGTGCAACCCGACATTACTCAGGTATCTAAAACAAATACACACCAAGCGAAAATTTTAAAAATAACATCAAATAAATGGGAATAAAATCAAAGTTTTTGTAGGAAATGTACGCAACGGTATTTTTGTAAGAGATGAACATTTTTTAATTGGCCATGCTTTGCTCTATTTGGAACGGACCTTTTTTATTTTATTTTCTATTCTTTTAACAAGACTAGAGCACGCCACTGCCACCAAACACATTTCTTATGACATTTTTTTTAACGACTTGTACGACCAAAACTGTTATTTTGTCTTAGAACATCTCTCACCGTGTATGTCCAAATTAAGTTCACGTTGATGTGCGACGTACATGAACGCCCGCTGATGTATAAACACATGAACGCCCGTGTATGACCCCCTGAAGTGAATATTTTAACAGTCTATATTTGACTGTTGTAACTCGTAAAAAAGCAATTCTTTATAAATTGGTGCATAGCAAAAAAATTTTGAAGTATAACACACAGGGTGGGCTAAAAAAGAGGGAAGTCGAGTAAAAATTAAATTATCCGTTATTTGAGAAAATAGTAATCATTTCAAAGTTGCATCTCAGAGTAAATTTTTTGGCTTTATTATGATTATTATACCATCCAACCAGGACTAAACCTATGTATCTCAATGCATTCTACACGTAATTAACTAAAATGAATACAAAAGATCTTCTATAAAAATAAAAAAACTTAGTTTCATTGAAAAAACAACTTTACGCCACAGTTTCTTTTTTTTCAGCTAAGCAGCTTTTTTTCAAATGACAATTTTAGACTCTACGGTCAAACATAAACAAAGTGCCTATATTGGTTTCAATAAAAATACAGGAAAACTGTTTATTTAACTCGCCTACGCAACCTAACTTCTTTAATGCAATTAGTACAGTGGGCATCTCGGATGGATAACCGTGAACAACTTGACACAATATACACCGATTGTTCGAAGGCCTTCGACAGAATTGACTATTCCATTCTGTTGTGTAAACTATTTCAATTAGGGTTACTTCCAAAACCTTATCTCAATTAAGTTTTCATCAACAACTTATTTTATTTCTTGCGTTCTATCTAAAGGATTGCGTCCAATATGTTGAGATTTGTAGAGAAGTTTAAGTGATTTTGTCGTTACAGCGGGATCTGAACTTGCTTGCTAGGGATAGAATAACTTAGGCTAAGATGCGATTTTGGATTACACCAACGTTTATTCCTTCTCTAACGTGGGTTAGGGCTCCCTAACTTTGAGTGGTCAAAATTCCTCACCTAAAACACCCCTATTTAAGGACAATAGCATCACGCGTAAATTCTAATAAAAACTAACCTTAATTCTTATTTATTTCTCTCATCTGATATACTTTGAGTTTATAATTCATCATATATCATTTGGATTATTTATCAATAACTTTCTGCAACTAATTTGTCTAGGACATTACTGTCAAAAGAACTTTTCAAACCAAAAGTTTGATACATTCAGGCGGTACCAGCGGCTAAACTGCTTAGAAAAAAGCCCAGCTGAATGTACCGCTGCTTAGACATCAGCTGAGTGTTTTTTTTTAGCGTAGAAAGTTCTTGCTTTTGACATCAATGACATTTCAAATTTGGGTTGTTACTAAAGCTAAAACAGTAATCAATCAACAAACATAACCTTTATTGAACTTTATTAGCTTAAAATCCGCTGTCAATCAGCCACGCATTCGGCAAAAACGAAGGCGCTTTAACTTAGGTCACAACTTCTGAGTGCGAAACTAAGCGGCTGGAACCACCTTAAGGTACCAATTGATTTTTTCTTTACGATAGAAAGAAGGTCATCATTATCATCCAGCATTTTTAGGGACGGACACCCACAAGTCATATAAAGTTGTTTTCTTTGCACATCTTTTTCCAAGATATTCCTTACTTTTTTAAATTTTTTTTCTTATAGAATATACTGTTCGACATCTTAATTCTGGAGAAACACTATTAAAGTTCTGTTCAATTTTTTTCCAAGCTTCGTTCTTTTCTTGAACAAAAAATACTCCATCTGTTTTCTTGTTTTCAACGACCTCTTTAAATTCTAAGACTAGGTTTAGTATTTTTCCCGAGAATTATTTGAAGATCTTGCTCTTTTACTCCGATTCTCCATTTCAACAAAGAAGCACTGGAACACAATACAAGTAAAACCAGAGTGGGATATTTTGTTTGTGTTTGTTTTTAGCGGGGCTATAAGAAATTTGCGATGTTGTGCCTTTTCCATACTTAGTAAGGAATTCCCTAAGTTTAGTGGTGAAACGAATTTAAAGTTAGATGAGCCCTAAAACTTAGGTGATCCCCAGCTATTCTGTCCTTAGAAACTAGTTAGTGGAAATGGCCATTAGGGACCTTGGCGTGGTTTCGACTTGAGTCTCCTTTACCTTTCTGTAATATTTACAGCAGTGCAATGAAGATGTTGGGATATAATATACAGAATTCTGATTTCACAAATACTCGGACATATAGTGCCATTATATGGCATTCTTTCACAAATGTCAAAAATCTATTAGGATAAATCTTGATCCAATTTCTTGCCTTTAAAGCATATACCCCCCTAGGGGCGCTGATCAAAACGTTCTTTTATTAAGATTTTAGATACCATCGCTTCTCAATAGCAGATATGCAGTTTTTGTTAAAAATATGCAAGTCGCTCATCGATTGCCCCATGCTACTATCCTGTATAAACTTCCATGTTCCTTCAGGTACTGTCAGATCTCCTCCCGTTTTCCATCTGCCTACTCTGTCAACAAACATTTTAACTAAAACACCACTATATCAATCGAGGTAGTCGATTTTCAATGATGCCTATAATGACATTAATGTAATTGGCATGTCCTCTGCTGAGTTTACAACTGGTATATAATATAAAACTTAAACTTGTACAAGGATTGTTAATTATTTGATAAGAATAATGAACAATTTCACTCATTTCTATTACCGAATGTTTTTTTTTGTCATATTGTTTTTTAATTGAACCCTGTTCTGTTAGACAATAAAGATTATTATTAATGAAACAATTTTGTATTTTCATAAGTTATGTTATTTGAATTGAATATTTTTAAATAAACAAAAATTACTTTTTCTTCTACAGTGCTAGGTAAGAAAATTTGAAAGCAGGCATGGTTAGGTCCATTTGGAGACAAGTAAAGTAGGTAGAAAATAACTTTTTAGGCTTTAGCAGTACAAAAATACTTTGTGTTGTTACCTTTGGTTGAACTGAAAACTATGCAAAGAGATCCAAACTTTTGACTTTTAAATAGGACTCCCCTGTATATATTCGATTATTCGGACTTCATAACATTCCGAATTCAACCATACCCAATGTCAATATTTATATTTTAAAATTTTATTTTCGCATCTAGAAGGAATTTTCTAAACTGGCTAATTTTTAGTTGGGAAGCTTGGAAAAAATATACTAACTTTTATATTGTATGCTAATGTTGGGTTGCAAAGATTTTTATACAGAGTTAACTAACCAGCAAGTTTGACTGTGACATAAATGACGTGGGTAGGCATTATATACTTACAATCAAAGTTACCTTAGTAAATTAAAAATTAAGGAATCGGGCTCTTTGATTGTGAAAAACGTATTTCTGCCAATGTCATATATGTCGCCGTCAAACCTGCTGGTTGGTTAATTATTTAAAAAAATATTTGTGCAACCCGACTTAAATCTAATAAATGTCTTTTTATTAGCAGTTAAGTTTTATTAAGCAAAACAGAGTGGGTCGTTACGAAAAAGTATTTTATTACCATTATTTCGATATCAACAATCTTATTTTATATGATATTTATTAGTTACGTATATAAAATAAATTGAAATATTGGAAATAAATACAATTTTTTGATATGTAAAAATACAAAACGGGTGGATAACTGGTCGTAATATAAATAAATATTAATATTTAATATATAAAACGAACTACATATTTAATGAAATTTTGAATTAATGAAAGCGGAAAACGAAATTTTGTGAAATTTGTTCTTATTCCTTTTTCTGCTTTTATTCTTTTATAAATTTAACCTTCGTATACTTTAAACTGTAGGTAATTATGCTCCAAAATGGATACTTGACTGGTTTTTTTAAAAATGGAAAAAATAACAAATATTGATCAAAAAACGAAATGGGGAATGCGTTAGTAGCCCTTACACCTTAAAAGTTTGTCATCGCCTGTAAAATAACCCAAACTTTACGTAGTTTTTTTTTATCCTAAATCTCTGTTGTACTTGTCAGAGCCTTTTTAAATAGGTTAATCAATGAATGGCCGCAAAAAGGGTATAGAGTGCATGGAGGTGGGACTTTTAGTTTCAGGAATGTGTTTAGAGTAGTTAGGAGGTAAACATACTTAAAGTCCCCACCACTGACTCGTTCGCTTCAGGGGGGCATACACCCTTAAATCGCCTCAAATAAAAATCTTAGGATGTAATATCCGGAGATTTAGGCTGCCACTCTATAAATTCTCTATCCATGTAGGTATTTGGAAATGTAACTTTTAATAATTCGCTTACATTTCTTGCAAAGTAAGGAGGGGCTCCATCCTGCTGGAAAAATATCCTTTGGTCTAGATATCCATAATTAGGAAATATTCTTTTAAGTTTTAGTATTAAAAACTTTGCAGGAAATATAACAGAATTCCTAAATATAACATTTCCAAATACGTGGATATGACTGCGAGGATTTATAGAGTGGCCGCCCAAATCTCCGGATATTACACCCTTATATTTTTATTTATGAGGTGATGTAAAAATATGGGTATATATCACCAGACCTAGAAATTTGGAAGAGTTGAAGGCAAGGATTTGGGCAGAAATACGTTTAATCACGCCAGAAGGTTTGGAAATAATAAGGGAAGAGCTCTACCATAGGTTTGGTCTGTGATAACAGATTCATGGGGCACATATCCAAGAATTGCTAATGCTAAATAAGTGACATTACAGTTTTCGAGTTATTTTGTTAATGTAAATGTTCCTTATAATTAAGTTTTATTAAATTCCTGACACATGGTTTGATAAGCTTTCCAAAAAGGCGCCACAAGTAGTATCCTCTAATTTGAAGAAGACTTGGTTAGGGCTGCGTCCCCTCCTCGGAGTCAACTTTTTTTTACATGCCAAAAGCGAGGACCACAAAAAATCATTGAGGATGTATTTTTGGATTTTAGGGAAATCTTATTCCCAGAGCCGCTATAAGTAGCAAATAATGGCTTTTCCACCAGATTAGTTCTATACATTTTTCGCTACGCGACGTACTGTAAAAATAGGTAATTTTTAAAAAAATATTATTTTTTGTCATGATAATTCTCCTGGTAACTCAGTCGTTTGTTTCACACAAAAGTCTCAAGAATGGTATAGATAGAGCATTCAATTTCGTCTAAGAGTACATATACTAATTTTTCTCTAATGGATAAGTTACAGCAATTTGAATTTTTTTGGTTACAAATAATAAGAAAACTCCTTAAAACCTAAGAAAACTCTTATTCCAGAGCTACAATCAATAAACAAGCTCATATACTGTATATTTTTACATAAATAAGGTACAATACGTGTACATCAAGTGTAGTAGCAAGCATAGATGGATAAAAGATTACCAATCTTCAAGTTAATTATGAAAAATTAAAAATCTAAGTCAACCATTGTGTTACGGCCATTAAGTTGTCAGTCAGCAACCTCAACAAACATTGACTGATTAAACCATTGAGCTCTAAACTCCAGGAACTCTATTCACCAAACGTGGAAACATTCATGCAAAAGAAGGGAGCGTGAAATTCTTCTTAAGATAATAAGGTACGGAAGCGATCAAAACAGCGAGAGAAACATGCGCAGTTTGGCCAAAATAGGAAATTTCTTATAAAACGAAGGACCGTTTCCTTTCTCTCAAAAGCACTTCTCCTGAAATGAAAAATAGAGGTTCAGGAAAATGGTGTCACAGCACATCAAGCATTACATGATGCTAACGTGTTGCTTGTAAGCATTGCAACATCCAATGTGGCTGTTATAGGAAAATACGCCGATCTCGCTGTCCTACTTACAGTAAAACACTACCTGACCACAACATTCTGTTTACAAAACCTGGCAACCCACGTTTATTTTACCCACTAAATGCAACAGCATAGCATTAAGGAATCGTACGCGCCAGTGCAAAAATGAACTCTCTTAACACTTCCAGGTACAAATAATTTTTGAAATCGGTATCCAACCTAAAACGGGATCTCTCATTACTACCAACTAGTGAGGTAACAGTGAAACGACATACATTGCGCTTATTCCACCAGGTGTGGCTCTGGTTGAGAAATCAACTACACCCCGGACTTGGTTGAGAACAAAAAGGCAACATTTAAGCTCCTGTACTCACGAAAAACTAAGCAACACCCAGATAAATTTTGGACCTCATCATTTGCAAGTGTAAGAAAGTAGTGGAAGGTGCAGCTTCAAAAAAGCAGCGATGACTTGTTCTCGGCTATGTCAAAACTACCAGGGGCACTGTTTGGGCGACGCTGGCGCAACATGCTTATTTTGATCGAGAACGACGACGAAGACTTGCCCACATCTCCTGCGGATACTTTTTCCCATCTTCAGAAAACTGATGACGAAGAGGAAGGTGATTCGTAATTCGTGATATGCTCAGTGTCGCCAAAAGCCGGACTTACGGCAAAAAGAAACAGGCTCAATTAATTTGTGCTTTGAAAATAATTATAAAAAATATTTGTTTTTAATTATATAAGTATTAATTTTTTAAAATTTGTTTTTGCATGTTATCGATTTTTGAAAGCAGATATCTCGAAAACGATACATTGTAGCGGAAAAATGTGTAAAACTAATAATATAGAACAATTTATAAACCTTTGTTTATACCGGGTGATTCACGACGAGCTTGCATTAGAACTTTTGAGAAAACTACTGAAAATATATTTTTGAAAATCTGTAAGTTTAGGTTTATCGATATACTCTCTTAAACTAAAATATTAACATGTTTCTGTCACTTCCGGTTATACCGGAAGTAGTTTCAACTTTCATTTTTTAAATACAATATAGCATTTTTTTATTATATATTTGGTTTTTGCATTAAATTTTAATAACATTTTATGAAAAACGTTTTTTTACCTAAGTCTACTCATTTCTAAAATATTTGCATATTTTGCAATTATTTCGTAAATGCATAGCGATGAAATTATCCGTATATATTTTTTACCTTCGCTCCTGGACTAAATTTTTCTTGTTTGTGTATAGTTAAAGAATCAACAAATCTCAAGAAATAATTAAACTTGGCATAAAATATACAGGGAGGTCACAATTAAGGGCTCATTGTAAAAAACTTTAAACATTAAAAACTTTCTTATTTTAAATGGAACACCCTGTATATTTTTATTTTATATGATGGTAAATTAGCTGCTCCTTAAAATTTTTTATACCTATATCAACGCGTTTTCTTAGAATATAAAGTTTTATTTTTAAATACGATTTTTTCAAGCGTGCCATGAAAACAAATATACATAAAGGTATGCAGGGTGTTCTATTTAATATAACAAAGTTGTGTGCACTTCCTATTCAACCGGAAGTGATAGTCAGACGTTTGAATACTGAAAAGGTGCGCACAGATTAACCATATACCCTACCAAAATGTCAAAATAACGTTTTATTTTATAATATAGTAATTTCGTTGTCACCCGGTAAATGAAAAGATTTTTTAAACAAAGAGAAAGGGTAGGAAAGTGGATAAGATAAATATTGAGCAGTATGTCAGAATTATTAATTTCAAGAAAAGTAAGTCTGAATAATTCATGTTTAAAAAAGGTTAAATGGGAATAAGAGGAGATGAAATAACATTCTTTAAAAAAGTTTTGAGTAGTATCTTGTTTTAAGGCGTATTGAAGTGAGAGAAACATTAGTAAAGGAATTATTAAGTATTGGTCGAGGCGTATGTGCTATTATCTTAGAAGAAACAGCTTTCACGTCCCTACCTTAAATTCTTATTTCCTACTTAAAAATTAACTTCTGGTTATTTTTCGGATGTCCGGTTAAACCAGAAACTAGAATTTTTTTGAATAGTACAAAATAAAAAACCAACATAGGGATCTGCAAACCGTTATTCCTAAAATGCTCGGTTAAGATGCTATAGTCCCGCAAGTGTTCTTTTCCAAATACCAATCTTTCAAGAACAATCCCTTCCCTAACCTGCTATACAGGGTGCTACAAATTCGTGTGCGTACAAGAGGACCTCGAAAACGGTAAGAGACACGAAGATAGTTAAATTGAGGCAAAGTTGCGTATTTTGGGGCTTAATAATTTGGTGAAAGAAAATTGTAAATATACCAAATACTTTCGGCGAAATCCGAAAAAAAACCGAATTCTTGTTTTAGTTTTTAATTTTTTGCGCCTTTAACTTAGGAAAAAAACACTTTCTCATAGCCATTACTTATGTTCGACCATAAGGCGTTATTAGTCTTTAAATTGAACGTTCTTTAGATACCTCCTCAATTAATTTTTTTTAAAGACGGACCTGGAATTTTTAAAACAGTTTTAGGGACTAACACATCGCTAGTATTGCAAATTATCCTTTCTTTACTATTACGGCCCTGGCAATTATATTTTGGATTACTTACAGCATTAAAATTATAATATAGAAAGTTATGGTGTTTAGGCCGTTTATTTGTTCAAAAATAGTTACCGTCACAATATTCTAGGAAATAAGCAAGTTTTTAAGACATGAGAAGTAATTTTATTTTTTATTAGTAATTTATTTATTTTATTAATATAACGTATAATATGGTTTTGCCTTAGACTTAGACCGAAATACTGTAAAACAGAAAAAAAATGCTCCAGAGTGAAAAAAAAAACACTGGAGTGTTAGTCTAGTTATGTTACTGTGATGCGCTTATGTTTGTTTCAAAAACAATTCCAGTTCTTTTTTACTGTTTAGAAGATCTGATGATGCTAGTTTCAGGCGAAACATTGGAACAAAAATAAAGACAAAAAATTATTTGAGGTCGAGATTTTGGGTATCTTTTCTTACAAAATATCAAATATCAGGTCTCCTTGAGTAAAAACGGACGGATTTTTCCAATCAGAAATATTTAGTTTTTTTTAGTTGGGCTCCAAATGTTCAGGACCGTAATGAAATGAAAAAGATAATTTTAAAAATGTGATATTAGATGACAAAACGGTAAAATTTTAAAAACTTGTACGTTGTATTTGATTTCTAAAGCTTAGAAATCCCTAAAACTGTATTTAAAATTTCAGGTCCGTATTTAAAAAAATTGACTTGAGGTTGATAACTAAAGAACGAAACTTTGAATTTTAAAACTAATAAGGCCATCTGTAGGACATAAAAAACGGTTATAAAAAGTGTTTTTTATTTTTTCCCCAAGTCAAAAATGAAAGCGCAAAAAACTAAAATGCAAAAAAGAAAATTTCGGTTTTTTTTATATCTCCGACGGTATTCGGAGTATTTAGAATTTTTTTTCACCAATATATTAAGCCCTAATACACTCAACTTTGCCTCAAATTAACCATCTTCGTATATCTTACCGTTTTCGAGATTCCCTTGTACCGGGTGAAGAAACGTAGCCGGCCGTATCTCGGAAACTACTGGGCATACAAACTCGGGAAAAAAAAATGATAACTAAAGTAGCCATGAGAAAATCCTGGAAATAATTTTTAAGTTCCGCATTTTGCCGCAAGAGGGCGTAATTGAAAAGTAAATGTTAAAATTTTACATATCTCCGAAAATTCCACATTAAGGTATATCTTTGGTAACACCATTAAAAAGTTTGGACAATTATGCATCATTTTGGTCCTATGCTCATTGGCGTACCGACTTTAATAAGAGAAGGGGAAGCTGTTGAAAGTGTAATCATTTAAATCGCTGTAACTTATAAACGACTTATCCGATTTTAGCAAACTAAAGACTGTTTGGAAGAGAAATGTATGCACTTTCACCAATCGTAATTAGTTGTCCATAATAGTTTTCAAAAAAAAAGAAATGCTAGAGGGCGCAATTTGTAATAATAACACATTTTTTGATTTTACTCCGAAAAAATAAATCATACGGTATAATTATGATACCATAATCGAAAAGTAGATGAGATTTGCTTGAAAAAATATTTAAACCGCAGCTCGATATCTCCGTTCGTTTCAGCGTTATCGCTAATAGAATAATTTTTAAAACTTTAAATGAAGAAGCGGTTATATATTTTTTAGAAAAAAAAGTGGGACGCCACTAATATTTTTCCATGTGAATATTATTTCGGATTAGCCTGGTCAATTCTGCATAAAAATGGTCTCTTGAGTTTTTCTCCTTAGGCACATCGTTATTAATTAAAATAATTAAATTAAATTAGACTGGCAGAAGTTTTCCTATTACGTGAAGGTGGTCATTTCCAACAATTTTTATAAAACAAAATTTTTCATTATCAATGTTAATAATAATAAATAGTCGATCGAATTTAATTTAATTAAGAACGCAAGAGACCATTTTTAGGCAGAATTGACCAGGCTAATCCGAAATAATATCCACATGGAAAAATATCAGTGGCGTCCCACTTTTTTCTAAGAAATATATAATATTTAAAGTTTTAAAAATTATTCTATTGGCGATAACGCTGAAACAAACGGAGATATCGAGCTGCGGTTTAAATATTTTTTCTAGCAAATTTAATCTACTTTTCGATTATGGTATTATAATTATACCGTATGATTTATTTTTTCGGAGTAAAATCAAAAAATGTGTTATTACAAATTGCGCCCTCTAGCATTTTTTTTGAGAACTATTATGGACAACTAAATACGATTGGTGAAAGGGCATACATTTCTCTTCCTACCAGTCATTAGTTTGCTAAAATCGGATAAGTCGTTTATAAGTTACTTCCCCCCCTCTTATTAAAGTCGGTACGCCAATGAGCATAAGACCAAAATGATGCCTAATTGTCCAAGCTTTTTAACGGTGTTACCAAAGATATATCTTAATGTGGAATTTTCGAAGATATGTAAAATTTCCTTTTCAATTACGCCATCATGCGGCAAAATGCGGAACTTAAAAATTATTTTTTCTTATGGCCACTTTAGTTATCATTTTTTTCCCAAAGTTTCTATGCCCAGTAGTTTCCGAGATATAGCCGGCTACCTTTCTTATTGAATCACCCGGTACGCACACGAATTTGTAGCACCCTGTATATAAGATTTGTTTAGAAACTTGAACAAAATCTAAAAAAATAATCATGTTTAAAATAATAAACTTGACAGTTACTTTGAAAGAAAACCGCGAGAGCAATCAAAAAATATAAATTCGCAAAAGTAAAAAAAAAATATTTTTACTGTTTTTTCCAAAAGTTCTTACGAATGCTTTTTGAAAACTTTGAAACTTATATTTGAGTATAATAAAATGAAACAAAAACTTTTTTCTGGAAAAAAAATAAGAAACCATATTTGACAATTTTTAACTTTAAACAACGTCGACATTTGATTCAAAAAATCCACAGCCTACTTGCAAAACAATCAACAATGAACGTGTGCGATAATAAAGTTGTTTAAAACATGTTGAACTACAAAACGGGGTATTTCTTCTTCTAACAGAGATAATGAAATGAACCAAAAAAGAGAAAGTCAAGGAATGGAGCTAAAGTCAACTGCTAAACGTTACGATTGCTAAGATACTCCACAAAAAACACATCTTTATTACACTCGGTATACAACAAAATTTAACTTTTTATCACAAATAAAAAAACTATGACAATGTCAAGGAACCAACCTACAATGAAAAAAAAGTAATTCAAATCAGATCTTAGATTCAGAAAAATAAAGCAAATTGTTGTTTTTGGTACAAATAAATATTTTTATCATTATTAGTATTAAAATATGTGGCAAATATACGATGTTGCCCTAATTTTGTGCAGAAGTTTAGGCAAAGACTACTTTTTACTATATTATTTTAGAATAATGAATTAAATGAAAAACCAATTATACACTGGGTGTTGGGAGTTAATTTTTTAGAAAATATTGTAAAAATATGTAAGAAAAATAACACAATAGTGTTGAACATATGTAAAGGGGGTTGTATTAATACCAAACCTTTAAAAACCTTATAACGACGTTTCACATTATGTGGATTTGTTTTTACTACAAAGTAGTGCATACAATTTTTTTAAAATCTATTATTATAATTATAAAGGGTACTTCTTTATACCCCCTGATTTGTTATATAGAATTAGGGTTTTAAGTAAAAAAAAACAACACAAAGCCTTCACAAGTACCGCTTCTTCGTTTTCTTTTCACAAACACAACAAAAAACACTTCTATAAAGTATAGGGTGTTCAGAAAGTTCTGCAGTACTACCTGACCTAATCGGACGTCATATAAGCACATTTTATACACTGTAAAAATACCCGTTTGAGACCTGAACGGTCATAAGTAACTTCATTATTCATTAAGTAAAAATACAAAAGCAAAAAAAGTTGTAGTTAAGGTAAAGATAGATTGTAAAGAATCCAAGCTTATTAAATTTGCTTAGGCCAAACTGACGTTATGCAGATTTAAAATGAATAACTGAAGGATAAGTTTCTATTTGAACAGTAAAAGATGACAAATGAAACAAAACTAACTATACAAAATAGCTTAAATTCATTTAAAGTTAAACGGCCACACATTGTTCCATCATGGGGAAGAGTTTTTTTTAAATAAGTTGCGAAGGATGCCTTGCTACATATGCATGGCAGGTTTCCTCTTAACCCTTAAGGAAATAATCTGAAAAACTACTCCACATTTTGATCTTTAAAAACAAAGATATAGGGTGTTCACTACATAACCTGGTATTACATTACAAGTACAAAAACAATGCATATTGCTGGGTAAATGTAAATATGTTTAAAAGTAATTTCTATAATGACAAAGCATTTCATTATTGTTGATTTACAGATCATGCATTATTAATTTTATAATAAATTACCAAAATTAATGAGTTTTAAATTTGTGCAATGTGGCCACCTTGCACTAATATGGACAAGGGGCATGTACCCTCCCTCATTTAACATTGTTTAATATAGACTGTTAAAAATACCAGTGTTTACACATTCACTTAATCCAACCATATACTATAGGTACCCTAAATAAATTGACTGAAACTTACCATCAAGGTCTTCACGCCGTGATAAATTCTTGATTAGCTTGGGCAGGCAATTCATCTTCAGTCTTTCTACATCAACAGGGGTTATCAAGAGAAGTCCCAATATCTCTTTTACAAGGACCCAATTTCCTGACTGGGCAGCATCTTGTAGCCACGTTTGGATCAAGGTCCAGCCTCCCTCAGCCATGAACATGTCTACCAAACTTGTTTCAGTGTTCTTTAGAATGAGAACATATACGCATTTACTGACTAATTTCTTAGAAAATTTAGTCATCAAGCTGGTGGAATAAAAAAAAAACAATATTTTAGTTACACAATATTATTATATTTTCAAAGTACAAATATGTAGTTTCCTCATTACTTACTTTACTAGCCTAGGAACCTCGTCACGAGATAAAATGCCTCCCTCTGGACTAAGAAGTACAGACAAGCATTTTAGAAGTTGTAGTGGATCAATACGTGGCTACAAAAAATAAAAATTAAAACTAAATTTAAATGTCCCGCCAAAATTGAAAATATTGATGCAGATGACGTCACCATAGAGAAAATGGCTGCCGATAGAAAATATATTTCGTAACAGAAACGAAATATTTTGCAATCATTTTAATTTTTGAAAATGCATTTTTGCAGAAAATAAGCAATAACAAAAACAATACCTAATAAAAAAATAATTTATTAGAAGCTTAATCGATATTGTGCGTTCTTAGTTCTTACCATATTGCGTAGTTTTAAAATCTGTACACTCCCAAAAATATGCTAAATTGTTCACTTTTAATAAATAGCTCTACGAGTATTGTTTAACTATTTAAAAATATCCCTACATTTTAGCAACAAAATGCAAAACGCTGTTTAGTACGGGATATGGCTAGCCAACGCCCATAGCAGCTATCGAAAAATTAAAATCACTTGTATCGCCGCCTTTCTTGTGAATAGGATACCGATAAGTTTACTTTAACTGTAAAGTTCTAAATTGTCTTTAATACAATGAAACAAAAATGGCTATAATCTTAAATATTCTACACCGAATTAACGAATCTAATGCCGTTCTTTATTATCTCGCAACGCAACGTCTCAACAGCGAAGTGAAAGGCTTGAAAGCAAATCTAAAAATAAAAAATCAATACGAATATGTGACTACGCAAGTTGGCATGGATACCACTACAGAAACAAAACCGGAAATCATAAGAAACGTGGCCAAATTGGTGACTTTCAAAGTTAAACAACTTGAAAGCACTTAAGTTAAACGTTTAGAACGTTACTATAATAAAATTAAATTTTCCTGATTTTAAATCTCTTGCGGTAAAAAATATATATATATAAATAGAGTAAGTTTACTATTTAAAAAGCTCTTCTTTGACATATCTACAAGCGGCTACGTCTAATTTTCTTCTTTGTGATCTCACAGAGAACTATTGGTTGTTTAAATTGCCTCTAGCCTTTAAGTTTCCAGCCAAATTCTCAAATAGTGACACAGCTTACTTAGTTTAGTATTTAATAGGAACCATACAATTCTTAACGCTGATGTACGTGTTCGCTGATTTTCATATCTTGGTCCCGTCGAGATAGAATTAAACGAGGCGCTATTTCTATTTAATTTCGTCTGAGAAAAATGGTATCACTGGCGGGTCTAACCAAGTCATGTAAACCAGAGAACCTGTAAAATCATCCCGGTAAGCGCTGGACAGACTGAGAATTTAGAGGAAGATTAAAAAGCTAGAGGCTATTGAACAATCGAACAACTATAATTACATTCTTTCTGCTCAAGTTCTAAGGTGTCATTTCGTTCAAGATATCTTGTAGCATCGTATCGACTTTGTCACTATTAAAATTATGCGATGCACAAAATTTGAATTACCTTGATATATCAAAAATCGATGTATCGATAATTTCAATTCATCAATATATCGACTATCGACTTAAATATCTATATCGTTCTAAAAAGTGACTCACCAATTTCTCTTCAGATTAAAAGTGCAGACCTTTAAAAAACGTTCTTATTTCACTAAAATGTATCTCCAGATTAAAAATTACCTTTAAAAACAAAACTTTGCTGGGAACGTCCTCGCCGCATCGCTCCGCGCCTTACCAAAATGCTTTCTGAAAACTTTCGATACATCGATCTAAGCTCCACCGATGTCATAAACCGTTGATGTTTTCTCACCGTTGATTTTTTTTTTTTATGATTTTTATTGTTTGCGATCGAAAAAGCTACTTTATTGTCGTTTTAAATATCGATCGCTTAATTTGGTTTCGTCCAACGTATATTCCTTATAATAATTATTAATATTATTATTTGGACAGATTGTCCATATATATATATATATATATCGATGGATTAATGTCGATGTTTTTCCTATAACCGATAGATCGAAACTATACATAGAATTTTGATGGGTTGTAAATATTGATACCTCTGTGATTTCACAGAGTAAATTTACAAAAAGTATAGGTTAAGTTCACATGGGCCGAAATGCCGCAAACGGCGTAAATATGACTGCGTAAGTCAAACGTAATTGATCGAAAGTGAGCTGATTAGAATCAATGTAAATCGGCCGACTTTCGACCTCTTATACTTACCCCGTTTGCACCTTATATGAACTCGAGCCCCAGAGGAATGATAGACGTCGGTCGCTTGCTCAATCTAAAGCACAGAACTCGAACAAAGAGAAAAGTTATTAACGTGTTAAATGATAGATGCCGCTGTGACTTTTAAATGACGTTGCTAACGCCAAAGTGTAGTGGATTTGAACTAACGTAGGCGGAAGGGGGGTAGGGGAAGCCACCATGTTTTTATTTTTTTGAAGGTCAAAATTAATATTTTGAAATTTAAAATTTGTAGTAAATATTTTTATTAATTACGTTTTTGTTACTAATAAATACAATTTCCACTGCACGATTTGTAACAACAACGCATTTTTAATAAAAATATTTACTACAAATTTAAATTTCAAAATATTAATTTACCTTGATGACAAATATATTTGGTTTATCTTTAGTAAAACAATCAATAATACAACTTTTTTATTGCATAAAATCATTTAATTTATATAAAATAAAGTCTTGAAGGATTCCTTAACCCATACAAAAGCAGAGGCCAAGGCTTAACCCTCCTTAAAAGTGTTCTCAAACTACTACATACCACCCTCTACAAACACCGGCAGCATAAATAATCTTATTAAGAAAATAAATAACTGAGATCACACATCTTCTATGTACACAAATAAGTTTAGGGTCATAATCATATATCGAGATCCAGTACGAGTAGAGATCAATAAATCAGGTCGAGGTCTTATTACAGTGAAGGTCAGTATTGGTGAAGGGCATCATCAAGTTCAGGTCTAAATCCAGTGGCAGTTGGTTAACATCATGTTCATCAAAATTCTGAAGGATTTATCATGAAACAAGAGAACAGCGACAAAAATCTTATATTGGCAAATTATTTCTCTTACGACTACTTAGTTATCACACATATCAAATACAAAGACAAAAAAGGGGCAAAGAAAGAACAATTTAAGTAACTTTAAGATTTTATTGTTTATTTTGCTTTTACTAAAACTTTTGTATATTTAAAGTTAAAGTGACCAGAACTTAATTAACTTGGTTAATTCACTTAAATTCTTGTAAACCCTTAAATAGACAGTCAACTTGATAATATCAGTAGTTATATCTTATATCATGTTGCAAAGCAAAAATTAGGTAATGTACTACCTACCCGGAATATGTTCAATAACATCGAGCCTTTATTTTTAAACAACCTCGATAAGAAAACTGACTTGAGGTTTTTATTAAAAAATATTATTTTGTGAAAATAGAGACGTTTTTTAAATCGCTTAATCAACAAATACATACCAAGATACTTAAATTATTTCTGGCAGAAAAGTAAAAAATTGTTTAAAAATTTAAGGTCATCGACCTTTGCCGCTATAAAATAGTTTGAACTCTGTTTTCAGATTTTTTTCTTAAATATATTAATATAACATCTTACCCAGACATGCAATAAGACTTTCTTTTGCATTTTAAAATCACGATCTTGAGATATTTGCGATAAAAACATAAATAATTTCTAAACAAAGAGCCATGTCATGAAAAACACCTTCAAAGCCGAACACAAGGAAAAACATCAACGGTTGGTTTTAAAAAATGGAGCAACGTGATTGGTCGAAAGATGACAGCAATAGTAGTGGAAGACAAGTGACACTTGATGCGCCTTTTCCTATCCAAGTTTCATACCCCATCTAAAGTGTTTAAACACCATTATTTGTGCCAAGACTGCCAAGAGAGTCATATGCCACAGAGGAATGATAGGTCGTGAAGTCGCTACACACTGTAGTCTTCTTAATTACGTCGTACCTATGTTCTGAGCCAAAATGTCGCAACAAAACACCAAACGATTTGCCCTTGTAAGTGCGCGCAACTCCCTTGTCTCCTATCTCCACTCATACGTTCTACGCGTTTACCTTGCTTGCATAACAATCAAACGTAACCTAACATTTTTGACATTTCATAGTGATTGTCACCCGGGTGAAAGTTAAATTAGGCGCTTTGCAACACGTAATTTGTTTAGAGGGCTGTGGAATTGCTTAGTACCGCATCCTACCACTACCACTTTGAGGCGTCTTTAGACAAAGATGGAAGTATACTGCTCTTCTTGTTCGTTTCATGAATGTAACGATGTTTCCCGGCTTTATCATTTGCCGCCATTTTCGTTTGAGAGAGTTCTTTTTCGAATGGCATTATTTTATTTTTGTAGATTTTTTATTTAATGTTTAATATTAAAAATTTTGTATTTTATGCTCCCTAACTTATTCTACAGTCATCACAGCGAGAATTAAATTGATTATACAAATCCACATAACAGGTATGTTACTAAATTATTTCATTTATAATTTTGAAGGTTATGCTATTAAAATGTTTGATAAATTTTTACATTTTATGTTGTTTTTAGCATATTTTTCTTGAAAACGCTGTCCCAAAATCAAATTAAATTTTGTACGAAGTCGATGGCCAAGTGATATATGGGTTTTCCAATATATTAATACTCGGTAAGTTTTTAAAAAAATTATTTCTTTTCCAAATTTTTTAAGCTCTAAATTATCTGGGTGTATAAATTTTTTATTCACCCCTGAACTAAAATGGCATACGTGACGCATGCAATTAAAAGAAGATATTCTTGTAAATATCCGAATTGCAATATTGCATTTTTTTACATTTCCCCTTAATGACGATGAGAGATTCAGAGTGTGAAAGGATAATTGTAACTTAAGCCCTGACACCAGTTGCAACACTTTTAGAATTTGTGAAGATCACTTTGAGGGATCACAATTTAAGAACCCCATACTCAAAAGGCTCAATTGGAATGCTATTTTACCTAAAGCCATATTACTTACCAACTTTGCAATTACAATTTTGTTTTAATCATGACCTTGTTAACCAAATAGTCCATAAAACCATTAGACTTGATATTTATAAGTATAAGATGCCAAAAAAAAATAACACCCCAGGACATGACAGTAAAATCAAAAATGTAAAACGAGTAAACTAAATTAGTTATTAATAATATAAATAAATAATTTATTATACGGAAATCAACCTTAATAAATTTATTTTATGACTATGAATAGAAAATTTGAGCTAACCATCTCTTTTTTTATATTTTCATGCAATTATCCATTAAGATGACGTTTTTTACACCTGGCTGTGACAACTTTATACCTTACGATGTCCTAAATGGGTTGAATACCAAAATATGATTGTGACTATCCATTAAGATGATGTTTTACACCTGGCTGTGACAACTTTACACCTTATGGTGTCCCAAATGGGATGAATACCAAAATAGGTATGTGACTATCCATTAAGATGACGTTTTACACCTGGCTGTGACCACTTTACACCTTGTTGTGTCCCAAATGTGACGAATACCAACATCTGACCTAATACTTGATAATGACTCTACACTGTGAACAAGTGTATCGACCCAAATATAATCTGAATCTGAAAGTGACATAAATATCTGATAAAGACTCCAGATTATATGCTGTGAACAAGTGTACCGATCTAACGCTATACACTTCAAAGGTAAATGCTATCCTCTAACTGGAAGTAGTATCCATGCTGCAATAATATAGAAAATCCCCCTTATAGACATTTTCATATTATTGGAAATTATCTTCGAAGTGTATAGTACTAGGTGCATTTCGCGATAGTTAAGTTTATCGGTACGGTGCGGCCATGATAGAATTATAGTGACCGTGATATTTAAGGTATAAAATATCTTAAGTAGGATTTCTCTTAGTTTTTTCAATTTCGAAAATTAGATAGCTTAATTACGTATCTTTTAATTGTATAAAGTAATATAGGGCTTATTTATTTTTGTATGCCAAAGTTAGGTTTAGTTATTTAAAATCTTAAAACTACTGTGAGGTCAACAGAAATTATAAGCATACCTATTATATATGTTTCTCATGTTGTTGAGATAAATATTTTATGGATTTTTATGTTTGCAATAAATATTTGTTTTCATATGCTTACTTTATGGTTTTCATAGTTCCATGCCTATTAAATTATTTATATTATTGATTATTCCAGTAAGTACCTACATACTTTATATAGCATACAAAAAATAATAAAATTCCCTTAAAAATTTAAAATATAGTGTGTCGGCGGATGGAGTTAACAATAGGAAAAACTCTCTTATTGATAAATTGATTTGATTACGACTAGAAGTCATCCTTTACCAAAATTTCTGTTTGTTGAGTAAATTTTTTCTGTCTTAAAATATTCGAATTTGTATTTAGACTTTGTTACAATATAAAGCACTGCTTAAAATAAATCGACTTAAAATCCTTGAATTGCACCCACTTTTCTCTTGAAGCATTTTCCTATTTAACATCTGTACATCTGATCAAAAAATTTTATATTGCAAATTAATTTTCTCTAAAGGCAAAAGTTTTTATAAAGAATTACTTTATGTCGTAAAATCAATAATATATTTTTTCCTATTGTACTCCATCCGCCAACACACTGTATATCGATAGCCTAGTTCGAATACGACGTAACCCACAAAATTTATTTTTTGATTAATATCAATAAATTCCTTCATTTTCTACATTGTGAAAATATGTCGTAGACCATTTTATTAACCAATTATTTAATTGTGGTCTACGACATTTTCACAACGTAGAAAGTGAAGGTATTTAGTGATATTAATCAAAAAATAAATTTTGTGGGTTATGTCGTATTCGAACTAGGCTATCGATATTTGAAAATAACCAGTAATAATTTAAATAAGCGGATTTTAAAAAGCCCGCCACGAAAAAATTCCGACGGTGGCGCCAAGTGGTAGGATGCGCGGCTTATTCTCGAATAAGCCTTTTTTTTCTTTTGTGGAAAATCGACAAACCCTTTTTTCTTTTGTGAAAAATCCTTGTTGCTCTGTTTTTGTAGGGACTTTTCATTTCTAATTGTTATATATTTTTTGGTGATTGTTTGGATGTTGATGTGAGTGAAGTGTTTTAAATATCCCGTTTCTTGCTTAGAATTTGTGTTTAACTGATAAAAGTACTATTGGGTCTCTAGTGTTTAAAAACAAGTACTCATCGAAGCTATTTTGTGAACCGTCATTCCGTGTTTCGTTCGCCTGGGGGAATTCTTATACCATACTCTACTGATTATGTTATGTACTTAGCATGATTATTTATTTTGAGATACTTTAACATTTAAGTACTGTCATAATATGATCTCATAATCCATGTTTTAAAAATTTATTTATCTCTTTTGAGGACACTTAAATATCTTTATAGGATAGTTACGTCAGTGTCCTTAGGGTTTGCTTAAGATCAGTTAAACTTATTTTTAACATGCAACGGTGGTTTTTTCTGGAAGATCCCAATAATGCGGCTGTAAGAGCTGGACTAGGAGATGCTTCCAGCAGTACCGACTCTGTTAGGTCATTTCAGTATACACCTAGACATTGGTTATATCGTGTTAGAGTACCTGACTTGAAAAAAGATGAGACGGTATGTGTGGTGGGGGATTTAAGAGAACTCGGACAATGGATGCCAGAAAAATGTGTTCCTCTACAAGAAGAAGATAAAGACATTTGGTCAGGAATTATTGAAATACCTGATAAAAGAAAAGTAGAATATCGATATTGTGTGTGTGTTATTGTTGAAAGTGGAGTTCAGGTTATTGTTAGAAGCTGGGAAACAAGTTTGAGACCTAGGGTCATTGAATATTCAGAAAGTTCTCCAACCATGGAAGATGAACCCCAACTGTATGGAAATTATGATTTTAGTGAACGTATTGATAGGGGCTGGTTAAGTAAAGAGACAGTAGTTCAACTAAAACTATGCAATAACCCGATTACATTATGGAGGCCCAAGTATTCTAGTAGACGTGTATATATAAAAGTAACACCGGTTAATTTACGAGGTCTTTCTTCCAATTTACCCATATCTATGTCAGAAGCTTTAGATGAATCACTTAGTGATACTCAAGATGGCATAGAAAGTGTAAAATTTGCCTTTACCGAAGTTGCAGATCTAAATTCTGCTGATTCTACTTTTATGACACAAAGCCAGTTTGGTACGGAAATTACAAAAGATGATATGCTAGTCTTTCAAAGTACCATACTGTTTCCTCAAAACACAGCCTATTTATTTGATCTTTATGTCTACTCATCACGGTCAGAAGAAAATGATCCTCCTTATCATGCAGGTTTCAGTTATTTACTGCCAACGGCACTACAGTCTTCTGAAGGCAACATAATATTGCCAGTGACTAGTACAAAACATCGGCCATTGGGAGAATTACGTGTTGATTACTTGGTCATTGGAGCGATGCCTAATTTCAAATGTGACATGAGCATATCCTATGCCAGGCACTGGAAAAAAACTAGGTCTGGGCTAGATGTTGGACATAGGGGCTCTGGCTCTAGTTTTAAAAATAAAGTACAAAATTGTGCAGAAGTACGAGAGAACACTATAGCTTCATTAAAAAATGCCATTGACCATGGAGCAGACTTTGTAGAATTTGATGTACAGTTAAGTAAAGATTTAGTGCCTATAATTTATCATGATTTTCATGTATGTATATCAATGAGAAAGAAGAAGGATATTGTTGAGCCAGATATGTTAGAGATACCATTAAAGGAATTGACTCTAGAGCAGCTCAGAATGTTAAAGGTAAAAAACTATTATAATATTATTTAAAATTTTATATTACAAATAAAAAACTCATTTTAATATTGATTTGACTAAAAATATTATTCCTAATAAAAGGTACTTAATAGTTATTCAATAGTGGTTGTCATTAATTTTGAAAACAAAAATTACCCACTAAACAAATTTTCATTAATTATAAATGAACCCAATCTAAACTTTGATAGAAATGTATACAGGGTCCTTCAATAGTGAGTCAGGCTTCTATAGCTCCTATACAAATTAAGTTAGGAATTTCATTCATATGCAGACTTATACTGTATTAGGTATAGGGTGCATTTCAGGAAAATATTTTCCATATACAGGGTGACTCAAAAAGTGTGATAACAAAAGTTGTATTTTTTAAATGGAATACCCAGTATTTTATTGCATATTTAGGTTCGTATTAGAGTCCTTTATAATTGTCCAATATTGTATTTATTTTGCTTTGGTAGTTAAAGAGTAATAAATTAAAAACTAAAAAGTTAAAGTTTTACGGTCCTGGAAAAAAAATCAAAAAAACCATCTAAATTATTTTTTAAACTATGGGATTGGGTGTGATTTATAAGAAGGGGTCTAGAGATATTATGAATCTAATAGTGTTTATCTATTTTGTACAGGGTGTTCAGAAAAAGTTTCAAAAACTACACATTTTAAATTAATTTGTCTTAAGTGGAACACCCGGTATATTATTTGACTATTTATTGTAAAATTCTTAAGCAATTTTTTTTTGTAAAAGCATATAGGTAAGTTATTTCCAACAGTTTTCGAAAAAATTGCAAATTTCATAAATTAGGCTTGAAAATAAAGTTTTATTATTAAAATTATACATAGGAGGCGACTGGACTAAACTATTGTTGTAATGTTCAAAATATCTTTCATTTTAATTTGTGTGAACAGACCTTGAAGCAACCCATATTTTTTATCACTTACAACAGGCAATAGCTAATAAGTTAGTTCATAAAAATTATATAGGTACTATTTAATGAATCCTGTATTGAGAGTGGGCCATCTTTCATTTTGATCTGATGCGTTGTTAAGTACCTTTGTTTAGCTAAATTACAAACGGAGTCTTCTTTGATTGCTGAGAATATATTTGGATAACTACAAAGTGTCAAAGGAAGCACAAAACTTGGTTGAATAGGGTGTTTTAACTATCTATTTACATAATATATTATGTACAATTATAACATTTTAAATTGTGATAAATTACCTATTACAGTTAAGGTAAATAAAGTAGGTATAGTAGTAAAAAGCTACATCTCTTTTTTTAGGTTTATCATTTAACAGAAGCCAAAACTAAAAATCCTAGATTCTTCGATGAAGATTTTGAAGACCATCAACCCTTTCCAACATTACAACAAGTTTTAGATACTTTAAACCCACATGTTGGATTTAATATTGAAATTAAATGGACAATGAAGCTTGCTGATGGAACTTACGAACTTTATCATCCAACAGATTTAAATTTATATTTGGATACAATTTTGGAAGTTGTTCTCAGGTATGTTGAAAGAAACGTTTTATTTTTCTAATACTAGCATGTGGCACTGATATTAAAAGGGCATAAAAGGTAGGAAATTTTAATTTTTGAGTCAGGTCAAGTCAAAAAGTCCTTTATTGTTTAAATAATAATAAAATTCTTGTTAACAAAGGTAAAAAAGAAATAAGTCACACCCCTAAAATGAGTAACTTTAGTGTACATGCCTGGGCATGTCTATACACTTAATATTAAAATAATAATAATAGACAATAAAGAAACAAAAAATAACAGGATACAAAGCAAACTTCGAGGCAAACCTATACCTACATTACAAAATTCCTGAAGGGTGTAATTAATATGCTTTTTCGGTTAAACATTTTTTTGTTAGCCTTCGAAATCGTCTGCAGCTTTGCTGGCTTCTCAAAGAGAGTGGTAAATGATTAAAAATCTTCTTGCCTCCATATATTAAAGATTTTTAAATCTGACCAGAACGAGGAATAGGTTAGGCAAGTAGAAATGCTTTACGCGTGTTATAATGAGTAGGGATAAACAATTCACTCCTACAGTTTTTATACATCAAACATGCAATTTTGCAAATAAAGCAGAATATATATTTTTATGGGTTTTTCCTTTGACTTCGTAAAACCCGCTGCTCTCTATGAAAGCAATGAGTCACCGACAATAATTTTGGATCCGGAGTATATATAGCATAAGTATCATAACTCGCTTGCAGACTATACTATAAGTCAGTTATAATAATATAGTATATTATAATATAATAAGGGCTATTATTGGTAAAACAAGCGACCATTACATTTTTTTTTCCTGTATAATTTTTGTGGTTCTGAAATAATGACGTTTATGCTAGTTACATCAGCCAAATAACAGGATGATCTATGGAAAAAATTAGGATTAAGCTAGATTTTTGTACCTACCCACCACACAACGTTACAGTATAGGTACTCATTGGGCCAAACCTGGCCTAAGTGCATCCGGCGCACGAACAGGCCCTCGGAAAAAAATAGGTACTCATAGAACCCTTCCCCTTACTAACATGAGAACGACTTAAAACAAATCAATTAAATTTAATATATAAATAATAAAAACAGGTGGTTTTCTTACTTTTTTATGTAATTTTTGATATTAATTTACAAAAATACTGTGTATTGTAGTATATAAATCAATATATCAGTAATAATAAAATAATTTAGAAAAAGATATGGAAAAAATTAACCTAATCTCTGATAACCATCACTTTTTTCATTATTTTCTCAAAATTAGTTTGAAACCGCGAAAAAAAAACTTCAGATACTTGTTCTACGACCTCAAATTACCTTTAACATAAGTTGGTATGAAAGAATTCGGTCTCTTGCTAATTCCAATGATTCCCACAATCTTATTATACCAATCATTTACCCACCTTTTTTACTGCATTAAAAGTTTAGGACATTTTGGAAATACTTAATTTTTCAACCTTTTAAATGACTTTGTTGGGGCGCCTCTGTTGGTTAAAATGACACTAGAAACTAGAATTGACAGGATACACTTACTAGCGATAAGTAATATTTGGAGAAGAATCAGTATATTTTCGGCATACAATATCATCCTATAACCATTGTCCATAAATTTTACATACTTAAAACACTAATCCAACTACAAATAAATACTGACTTACCGAATTATAACCTAGATTTGACAAATGTTAGTCTTTCGGTTTGGTTCGGATAAATTAGCGCGCTTCATTTGCTTTGGCTGTTGTCGATTATCGGACGCTGTCAAGCTTACCAAAATATAGTTAAACTCAACAATTTTTATTTTTGTTAAAAGGTATTTTTATTATTTTGTATGTTTACAATTGTACGTAAAATTAAAGACTATTTATATTGACACTTGCCAATTTATATTTATTGTATAGATGCATCAAATTAAGGAAATTTTTTTGCATGTATCAAAAAGAAATATTCCCTGGCGGATCTGGCAAAAGTGCTTAGACTAATCGCTATTAATGACGAACGGCATACAATCTGAGTCCATCTATAATAAGTCGTTGTAAACATACTTAGTCCGAAATTGTCTCCTCTGACTTTTTTATTAAGGGATTTAAAAATAACATCCTAGGATAGGGAAGTACATACTTTACTTTAAAAAACGTCTTTATTTGTTGCATAATCGGTTATTGACATTTCATTTTACTTAATACTAATAATTATATACAGAGTACATAATAAGCGTATTTTGTTTGTTCCTTTGGTCACGACAGCCAGGCAACCCCGGTGGGGTTGGTGTTAACCCTCAGGGTAGAAATAAAATTACTTTTATTATTCTCCAATCTGTCAGTTCCGGTAACCCCTTAGACTGCCATGAAAGAGTTTATCTTAGCTTTCGCCGTTAAAATTTTTAGTTACATGATTGCCCTTTTACTAAAAGTTTATGGTTGGTGGTTGCTGGAAATATGATTGAAAAACCAGCATGAATGGGGATAGGGAAGTGCAAACTGTTTCCCCTAACATATACGGTTCAAACGCTATAGTCTGTCACATTGTTATAAATGCCATTTATCAAATTTGAGTAAATGCTTTAAGAGTGTCTAACAATGACATAAGATATGCAACATCATGCTGATGGGTTTCTTCATGCTTAAGCAGTAGACCTTTTTTCGTCGGATACTAGCTCTACTGATAAGTTATGAAATGGAAAAACGCGTATAGTGTCTTAAACAAAGATATTATATTTAGAGGCTGTGGCGTTCTCTTGTGAGTAGAAGTTATATTCATAACCACGGAAAATGAACATCTGTTTCTCGGATTACTTATTTCCAATATGACGTGGCAGTCTCTGCATCTTTATTTTAAAGAAAATGTAACTTACATTAGACTATTGGACAAAATTGATATAATATACAGAGTATTCTGTTTTACAAAGGTGCCGTTAAAAAATTCAGAAATCCGATCTTACCTTATTTTTTTTTGTTTATCGTTTTAATTAAAATGCCACTGGTTTGTTAATTTAACTCAATAATAAGAAAGTTAGCAATAGTGCACACTTAATTTAAGTTACTTTGGATATGTTATGTACTATTAATAAAATATACAGGGTGTTATGGAATTGACGTGTTATATTTAAACCCGTAAATTCAAATATGACAACATTCGAGAGAAATATATTTTTAAATGTCGCATCGCTGTAATAAACAAGAAAATTAACCTTTTGTTTTTTGGTCCTGTGGTTTGACCACGTCAGTGGAGGAGTTCTAAAGAAACAATGACACGACAAGAGTGACATGTGTTTATTTTTGTTTAAAATGTTAATTAATAGAAGTCAGTGACCCGTGATTACCTGTTCTAAGTTAAGAAATAAAAATTAAATCAACTTTAGGAATCCCAAAACAATGACTATAAATCCAATACGATTAAAACTTCTACAGCAATTCACATCACAACAAACTATTACATATTTTAAACACAAAACACAACTGTGCCAAAATACCGACATTAAAAATTATTTGTTTAACCACATTTAATTAGTAGAAAGTCACATAAAGAATGTATTTGAAGTTAGCGAAACAACTTCGGCCAATCCAGTTTTTTCTGATAGGAAAATTTGCCGTTTTTTTGTCGTTTAGTAGTTGTGGAAAAATGAATTTTGTCGTTCTTTATTATACTTATTATGAACTTTATATGAACTTAGCAAAACAATAAAACAAAAAAAATAGTTTTTTGCAAATGTTACTAGCGTTAAGTTTGCCTCTATTTCGTCGTTAATTAGTTGTGAATAAATTAATTTTGTCGTTCTTATTTAAAAAAAAATTACGCGATGTCTTGCTAACTTCATATGAACTTAGCAAAACAATAAAAGAAAAAAATAGTTTTTTGCAAATTTTAGTAGGGTAAAGTTTGCTTTTATTTTGTTGTTAATTAGCTGTGAAAAAAATAATTGTGTCGTTCTTATTTTTAAAAAATTACACGATATTTTGCTAACTTCATATGAACTTAATAGAAGAAAAAAATAGTTTTTGCAAATGTTAATAGCGTAAAATTTGCCTCTTTTTTGTCGTTAATTAGTTGTGGAAAAATGAATTGTGTCGTTCTTATTTTAAAAAAATTACGCAATATTCTGCTAACTTCATATGAACTTAATAGAAAAAAAAAATTCCAAAAACCAAACAGAACGATGCGATTGAGTAGCCTACTCACGTTTAGTCGGCCGGAAGGAATTTGCCGAAGAGATAATGGCCGGCCGGCCGATTCCGCTACACACACAACACGGGCCAGGGCCGGCTGGCCGGCGGCTGTCTGTTGTAAAAACGGAACATGTGACTGTTGACGGCCGGCATTGGACTGCAGGCCTACTTTTACTTTAACTTCACTTTTAAATTTTCAATTTAAAATATCAAAGATTTTATCGATTTGTACCATACATATAAAAATAAAAGGTCATAAAAACTTGTATTGTCATGATGTGTCCAAATTTTACTGCAGTGAACGAATGCATTTTTTTAATTTACTATCATAAATTCATCAGATATGCTTATTCTGGTGGGTCTGGGGGGGTAGGGGGGACTGCCCCCTCCCTAGATCCGCCACTGGTACTTACTAAACTTTTTAGACGGGCGTTAAAAAAAAATTATGGAGGGTTTCCTTAGGACACCCAAAGAGTCACCCGTTTCAATATAATGCGTCAATTTCATAACACCCTGTATATCGATACTGATCGTGTAAGTTCTGCTTTAGAATTCTTATTGTCTCTTCCTAGGTGTAGTGGAGACAGAAGAATTATATTTTCTTGCTTCAATCCAGACATCTGTCAGGTTATTAGATTGAAACAAAACAAGTATCCGGTTATGTTCTTAACTGTCGGTGAGAGTCAAGTATATCCGAAGTATGCTGATCCAAGGTGTTGGTCCGTCAATGCGGCCGTTCAGTATGCGACGATGATTGAAGTTTTAGGCATTAACGTCCATACCGAAGACCTGCTAAGGGATCCATCTTTGGTGAGTTTGTTGTATATATTTTATGAGGTCGGCACTTTGAATAAAAAAACTGAAAGAAAAGAGCCTGTCTACAATCCTCTAGACCGAGGTGATATTTTAAAATAGCCGACTTGGGGGAACCCAAATTTATACTGTTAAAAGCAATATACAGGGTGCTACAAATTCGTGTGCGTACAAGGGGATCTCGAAAACGGTAAGAGATACGAAGATGGTAAAATTGATGCAACGTTGCGTAAACACCATAACTTCCTGTAATGTAATTTTAATATTTAATTTATCCTAAAAATAATTGCCAGGGCCGTAATAGTAAAGAAAGAATAATTTGAAATATTTATGTTGTGATATTTGAAGACAAAACGTTAAAATTTTAAAAACCTTTAAATTGTATTAAATTTCCATAGCGTAGAAAGTCTCTTGAATTGTTTTTAAAATTTCAGGTCCGTATTTAAAAAAATTGACTTGGGACTTATATCTAAAGAACGAAACGTCGTATTTTAAAACTAATAACGCCATCTTGTAGACAATAAAGAACGGCTACGAGAAAGTGTTTTTTGTTTTTCCCAAGTCAATAATGAAGGCGCAAAAAATTAAAAACCAAAACTAAAAATTTCGGTTATTTTCGGATATCTCCGACGGTATTCGGAATATTTCCAATTTTCTTTCACAAAATTATTAAGCCCCAAAATACGCAACTTTACCTTAATTTAACCATCTTCTTATCTCTTACTGTTTTCAAGATCCCCCTGTACGCACACGATACAAATATTACACATTAGTGTAAGAAATTTCCGTAGATTTCATGTAATTTTGTAGAGTATTTATATATTAATAGTACACAAGTTCTTTGTAAAAGTACACTTTATATATCAGGTGAATACCGTTATTCTGCTGAAGACGACTGGAGATACTTACCAATTGAAACGTGATTTTAAACGAATAAAGACAATCCAAGTCCAAAACTCTTCTATAATTGAAGGGCTAGGCGGATAAAGTGTTAATTCATATTTTTAGGGAATAAAAGTGCTAGAACTGGTTTGCAACTGACCTTTATTCACTACAATTCTGTGAATAATAATAATAATTTATAATTCACAGAATCGTAGAGAATAAAAGTGAGAAGTTAGAAGCCAGTTCTAGGACCTTTTTTCTTTAAAAATATGAATGTTTAACAATTAGTTAGTTAGCACCTTTATCCACTTACCCCTGCAATTCAAGAAACATCATTGTCTACAACCTTCAAACAGACACATGGAAATAACAGTTAAACTCCCTCCTTTCGGTATTTTTATTCAAAGGGTCAAAATAAAATCGGTAAAATCGTTTAAAGTATATAAAATAACAGACCATGCAGAATTTTACCATTTCACTAAAAACGGAAAAATGATAAACAGTTGGCCACCCTAGTACTAAGGTTTAAATAAATAATAAATAAATATTTCCTTCTTAAACTAAAAATATGTAGTTTTAAATTGAAAAAGCAACCGCGGGTTATATTTATCTAGAATTTCCTCCCCATTTTTTGGGTTTGTTTTCTACCACTCCTTTGCGATATGTTTTTTGTATACCCTGGTTTTTAAAAAATTTCAAGATTTTCTATTTCGAAGATTAACTTTTTTTTAATAGATAGCATGGAAAGAGCTGTTACCACGATGTTAAATAATTTTCTAGTCTTCTTCAACGTTTTTCCTAGATTGGTATTAACATTTTTTAGAAGAGGTAGTGTAAGTAGGGAAAACAGTATAAAGCATTTTTTCGTTACATTCACAAATTTTTTAAAATAAACCTATTAAATTTGCGTGTGCAACTTTTCCCTCTACTTATACCAGATTTTTCAATAATGATATCTGGTAATGTTTTGCGTTGTCCTTTTATTTCGATCTTTTCTTCGTATGAATATTTAAAAAAGTTCTTCAAATTAAGTAAAGTAAGGACCACTTTCATAGTACACAGTTAATAATTATTGTCGGTGTTAAACACAAACAGAATCATACGCACGCAATATATTATTAACTAAAGCCAGAAAGTCGCGTAAAAATTCTATACAACCTTACCTAATACCGCGCTCGCGCTGCACTAAATGCAGCGAACTTTTCAGTTAAATCACGGCTTAGTTTTTTAGACGGACACGGGGAAAGCGGAGTACTGCTCGGGTGTTTCAAGCAGCTTGCAGAGCACAATCGGGTGGCCAAGATAAATGAGAACTCGGCGATAGCGCGAGCCGGCAGGTTATTCCACTGGCCGACTTTACTTGCATGGTTCGGACTAGCAGTTTTTTATAATTTACAACGTGAATGGCGAGTATTATATTATTTGCTTTTTGATAATGGAAATAGTAGTTTGTACAACAAGAGTGGATATCATGTCTATATCTCACGAGGAAGTATATTGAGCACTACGCCGTAGGTAGAGTGCTTTAACTTTCGAGTGCGATATGGACAATCCACTCGAGTTAAACAGTATATATTTTTTCTACAACCAAACTTACACACCATTATGTTAAAAAAAAGTTTGCAGGCTGCCGGGCTTGAACTCACGACTCACGATTATTGGATCCAAAGTTCGACGCTTTACCGGCTTGGCCACGGGATTATTATTAGAAATTATGGTAAAACCAAATCAATAATAATGCTACATGAAATTAGTTTTCTATGCACATTCAGCAGGTTGCATTATTGATGAATCTATTATAAATGAGTATATATTTTGGTATAATGAACAAATTAATAACATATTGTACCATATAGATATAAATTATATAATTTAGTATCTTGAAAAAGTAGGCGGAGCCTCAGTAAATACAATAAACTGTAATTGAACGCCACAGAGAAATATAATTTTTTTAACAATGTTGTCAACAAATGGGAAATTGTCGGAACAAAGCACAGAGGAATGATAGGTCGGTGCTGTCTCCAACGGGAAAAGAGCAATTTTTGCGCACAGTGCATATTTGGAGGATGTTCTTTAGGATCAATTATGGTTGTAATCTACTAAAAATACTTTTTCCGTATTGTGTGCATTCGTGGAATTTTTCTTAACAAATGTGCAGCTCTGACATTAAGAATATGAAATTTTGCCGTAAAGCTAACTGGAACAGCCTACTTTTCTCGTCACTTAAGTGTAAAGGAAACAGCAAATTTCCATGTGGAAGTTGAAAAATATTTTAGTTAGATTACCTACTTAATTATTTTTTTGGGAGCTCTGTTTTTAGGGAGCTCTGCAGCACTGCAGCGCTTATGCACTAGCCGCCACTGGCCTCGTATCAAAAATGTCATTGTGTCATTTTGGTTACCAGCGCTTAAATTTTCGCCTTTTTTATAAATGATATTATATTGAAATATATTACTACATTTTCATGAGGACTGAGTTTGATTTGAATATTTCTTACGCTATTACATTCCAAGGCGTTTTCATTGCAGTTTAAATCGAATTGAAATCGATTTCAATTCGGATTTGAATTTTCGACATTTGTCAGCTGTCAATGCTGTCATGCGTCAAACCTGTGGTTATAACCGCTCTTTTCTCATACTTGTCTATGTTTTTGCTTTTAGATTTTTTGTTTCTATTGCTTTTTTGGTCGGTCATTTTTACAACGTTTATAACAGAATCGCCAAAACCAAACATAACATAAGAACTATTTGTAGGTTATGAGAATGATATTCCGTTCCGATCGCGAACCGTTTTCATGATTAAAAATTTTGGTACGATCCCGATACGATCCCAAAAATTGGCGAATCGACCTTGAACTGAAAACGAACTCGATACGGTTTTCATGTGTTCAATTCGGATTCAAATCGAACTGAATCCTCATGAAAACGTAGTAATAGACTCAAATTTAAGTTTTTCTTCACTTCACTCATAAACATGGGGTACCTACCTACTTACTTCACAAGGTATTCGGCAATATTTTTTTTGCATATCCACAAAATAAGCCTTTTTTCCTTTTTTATATTAAATATGTTTTTAATTAAACCCTATTCTTTGGTACGTTTACCCTTACGAAAAATAACGTTCTCGTATTTTTTATGGTCCATGTATAAAAATAAATTTTTCATAAGGTAAATCTCGATGGGCAAATCTCATTTATTTTACAACTCTTACAAAGAATGGCTTTTCTCGTATCTCTCACCTTTAGGTTCAATTTTCGCCGTCTAAACTCCATCCGCGGACATATAAAATAACACCAGCCGTATTCGCTAAAGTGTTCTAAAATTCGTTCTAAATTATTGACAGGTCTGGATTTAAAATGACATATATCAGAATAATTCAACTAAGTTTTGCATTAAAAAAGTTTAAACCCTTTAGTGAATATGGATTTACAATTTTATCTACCCAAGTATTCTTTATACAGAAAGATTTTGGCAAGGGCATCCTATACAACATTTTTTTGGATGCCTTTTATTTTTTTTTTACTATTTTATTTTTTTGACACGCTTTTTTTCTCTTCGTTTGCTGCCAATGCCATACCCGAGGAAACTTAGAGCTTAACGTGGGTTCCAAACCACGATCCTCAGAAATGCGACACCCCCAAGGGCTATCATTCCTTGATTTCTTGCCATTGTATAACCTACCGATTGGGGAGTGTGTATCTTCTTCTGCACCCCACGAGATGTCCGACCTCATCCGGCCTGGTGACCGGCGTGAATACTGTGGGTTGGGAGATGATACATTTTGCACTCTTCTCTGCATTCTTAAATCCACTTAATTTCGGACGTACTTTTTTTATTGAACGTATGCCTACTCCGGGAATCGAACCCTGGTCGCCACGGTCGAATGTCAGTAACTCACCTCTGAGCCACCGCCGAGGTCCCTTTATTTTATTATTAAAAAACATGAAACAAAAAAGGAGAATCCTTCAATCCAGCATATAATTCTAGCTTAAAATATGGCTTTATTAAATTAAAGTATTTATTTGGCCGTTTGTTTGAATATTAAAAAAAAAACATTTGACGTTACTGGATAAATCATACCTGTACTAATCTATTTGTTATAAAGCTTATGCAAACTTTTGAAGGGCAGTTTATTTGCAGCAATTGACAATGTATAAATATGTAATATATTTTGCTAAATATACTTTTTGGCTTCTCAATTATAAATACTTTTTGCCATTGCATTTATTGCAGCACGTGTCAGCAAATATAATGCTATTTTCATCACATATACAATTAAGTACAGCGATTAAATCCACGTCTTCAATAATATTTTCATTTTCTGGTTATTTTAATTTTTTCTGGGGTATTAAGGTCGTTTTTATGGTTGTTTATAGAGTTTAATATACAGGGTGCTACAAATTCGTGGGCGTACAAGGGAATCTCGAAAACGATAGGAGATACGAAGATGGTTAAATTGAGGCAAAGTTGCGTATTTTGGGGCTTAATAATTTCATGAAAGAAAATCGTAAATATTCCGAATGCTTTCGGAGATATCCGAAAAAACCAGTATTAATTTTTTGCGTCTTCATTTTTGATTGAAACAAAAACCAGTTGACAAGATGACGTTATTAGTTTTCTAATTCGACGTTTCGTTTATTTTTGTTTATGTTTCGCCAGAAACTGGCATTATCAGACCGTATAAACAGTAAAAAAAAATGAAATTGTATTTGAAACAAACTTAAGCGCATTAGAGTAACATAACTAGACCAACACTCCAGTTATTTTTTCTTTACTCGGGAGCATTAATTTTTTTCTGTATTACATTATTTTGATTTAGATCTAAGGCAAAAACCATAGGACTTATATTAATAAAATAAATAATATACAATAAAGAAATAGAATTACTTCTTATGTCTCAGAAACTTACTTACTTCCTAGAGTATTGTTACGGTAAATCTTATTAAAATAATAAACGGCCTAAACACCATAACTTCCTGTAATGTAATGTAATTTTAATATTTAAGTTATCCTAAAAATAAATGCCAGGGCCGTAATAGTAAAGAAATAATAATTTGAAATACCAATGATGTGATATTAAATTACAAAACGTTAAAATTTTAAAAACCTTTAAATTGTAATAAATTTCCAAAGCGTAGAAGTTTGTCACGACCTTATAAAATTATACATTATGCATTTTTGGTAGGTTATATGGTTACACTGTGCGCACATTTTAATTGTTCAAACGTCCGGTTGAACGGAAAAAAAAATTTAATGGTACCTACTCTCCCTTTTAAATCTAATTTTCAAATTTATCTTACTTTTCTAAATATTTTTCATTTCCCTATGTGCAAACTTATTAGTTTTTAAGATATAAGCAATGAAAAGTGTAGTTACATGTTTATGTTAGTTTATACATAGTTTGATCTAAGGTAGCTATGGATTCCCGCAAATCTGTTTACTAGTTTCCACTGCTTTACGACGGTATTATTATTATTGCTTGTTGGATAATGTAACTTAACTTTTAAAAACTAATAAGTTTAGACATGGAGAAGCATAAATAAAAAAATATATATTTATAAAAGTAAGATAATTTTGAAAATTTGATTTAAAAGGTTAAGTTATATAAGAATTTAAATTATTGATTTGTGTTTAAATTTAAAATTCTAAAACACGACTAAACTGGCAGTGAAACAGTTGTGCATTCATACGAAATACCTAAAAAGAAGTAAAAAAATAATATTCAATTTTTTGCTTGTTCATTTGTTTTTTTTGTAAAAACAATAAAATGCCAATTTTTAAAGAAATTTTCTTGGAAACTGTTTTAGATAAGTATAGGATATGGGCGTTCGGCCCAAGCTTCCTGCACTGCAGTCTAGTGACTTATTGTGCTCCCCTATCTTGCTAGAAATTTTTTTTTTCTTTTATAAGGTCTAGTAAATTCCTACCAAGTTTGTCATGCGAGAGGTTATCCCCACATTGGATTCCTCCAAAGATTTTGAATCTTCTTCGGGTCAGTGCTTCGCAGTTATATATGACATGTGAGGCGGTTTCGTCCTCTTCGCCGCAAAGTCTGCATTCAATGGGACCATTGTAAATTCCTATTCGGCTTAGGTGTTTTCTTAAGTGGCAGTGGCCTGTTAGTAATCCGACCACTTGTTTTAGCTGGGTGCGGGTTAAAAGCAACATTCCATTTAATAGCTTTTTGGAGGGTTTCCCAATTATGGCCCTCGCTTGAGTTGAACCAGGTATCCTGTTCCATTGGGATAGGTGTTGTTGTTGCGCCCACCTGTCTGATGTTGCTCTGGTTGCCTGTTTTGATATGCCAAGGGCGGGTTCAGGGCGTCTGAGTTTAGCGAGGTTAGAATATGGTACATGTTTTATGCTTAGAATTCGTAGAATGCATATTTTTAAAATTATATATTAACAAGCACGTTTTCACGGGATTGAAGAATGAGTTTATTGAAAAAGATAAAATAAAGATATTATAACTATTAAATATAAAATTATTAATAATATTATTATATAGGGTGGTCTATTTACAATAACAAAGTTGTGTGCTTCCGGTTCAACTGGAAGTGTCAGTCAGACGTTTGAATACTGAAAAGGTGTGCACAGTATAACCATATAACTTACCAAAATTTCACATTAATGTTTTATTTTATAGGGTGGTGACAAGCTAGTAATTTTGTTGTCATCCGATATATTTTCAGAAAGTATAATTGATATATAAATGTTTAAGTAGATTTTTACAATTAAAGTCAATAAATAATAATTTTTTTAAAAGTGGTTATAGTCCACGAGGATCACGCTCACGCATACAGGGTGGCCCGTTCTCAACACAGAATTCCATAGCATCTAAACTACTCTACTTTTTAATATTTTTCAAAAACATAGTTATAATTATATATATTAGATCTATAATTAAATTATCTTAAATTATACAGGGTGTCTGAAATAGTCGGGACATATCCAATATACTGTTTTTTTAAATGAAACATCCTTTATGTTATTTTATAATTCCTTATAAAATTCCAAGTATATTTTTTATAAATTGTCATATGTACAAAATCAATTGTTTATGAGATATTGACGTTTAAAATATGGCATTTTAGACTTTGACAGACTGCATCATAGGAACGACGCGTCTTAGGAAAAAATGGCTTATACCTGTCTGTCTTAGGTTTTTATTCTCTATCTAAAAGTTACAATTTCCAGTTTAACATGCTGAATAAAACCATATTTTCTTTAAAGAATCAAATAAGGTGAAGTGGGGTAAGTGGGGATTAAAAAGATAAAAGGTCGCCTTTGAAACTACATAACTTTTTTAAAAATCGAGTTACAGAGATGCGCTTTAGTCAGGAAGTAATTAGTGATATTTACAATTAGAACAAAATTTGTTTAATTATTTACCCAAGAATTTCATTTAAACTAAAAATTGTTACGAAAATGTACCCATAGAACGCACTTGCCCCAGGTACTGGGGTAAGTGGGGTTTCAACTTATAAATCGCGTTTGAGTAATGTTATATTCAACTGGAGCAAGTGGGTTAATCTATGGTGACTTCACCAACAGCAGGCTTTTTTCAAATTTAAAAAAATCCTAAAAATAAAGAAGTTTATATATTAGAGATTTCTTCTTCTATAACTTTTTTTTAAACTACGTAATACGGTTTTTAAGTTTTTATTTACTTTATAGTTTTTGCAGATTACGCACAATCTCACTTTTCATAAACTTTTCACTTATTTTATTAATATAAAAAATTTAAATGGGACAAGTGGGAACTAATCCCCACTTACCCCACTTACAAAAAAAGCGGGGCAAGTGGGAACTATGGACCTAAAACTGAAAACCTGAAAAATTGAAGTGTTAAAAAATACAAGAGATAACGTTAGTGATTACAACTTTGAGGATGTAAAAACTTTAGACCTAAGTTTTAAATTAGTACAGATAAAAAATTTTAAACATTTTTGCCGTAACTTGTAACTATAGACGAAGTTAAGATGCATTTGACATAAGCTGTGTTATTTAAAAAAAAATGTTAAAATTTTTTTAACAATATGTTGGGGTTTATAAAAGTCCAAAAAACCATTTTATTGTAGTTTTAGTTTTTTAAAATAATTTTTTCTACAATTATTACAAAAAAACCCACTTGCCCCAGATCCCCACTTCACCTTAGTTCCTTAAAATACGAATAATGCAATGATATAGGGTTTGATGGATTTATTCTTTAAAATGACAAGAAATCAAATTTTATGTGAAACAATACGAATACAATGTAAAAAACTTAATAAAACTACTTTATTAGATGTTCAAAATATTTGTCATGATTTAAAAGTGGGGGGGGGGGGCAAGTAATTGTCCCCAGCTTCTCCCCAAATGGTGTCACTGTATAAGTGACAGCTACTGTAGAATAATCGCTGTAATTTTGCAAAATACCACACCTCTCACAGTAGTTTTTACGAAAGACCACACCTCTTACAGGGTTTTTAGTATGTGAGAGAAATATTTGCAAGAATTTTTCCTATAAAATATCTAAATATCGTCAAGATCCATAAAAAAAAGTCCCAACCTAGTATTAAATTCTCTTTTACTAAATTGTCTTTTAAAATTCCATTTAAAATTGGTTTTGCTTATAATCTTTTTTCATAGGTTCAATTAGTAAAAGAAGCCAATTTGGTAGCATTTTGTTGGGGCGACGAAAACGCTGATCCTGCCACCATTAAATTTTTGAAGCAGCTTGGTCTTCACGGCGTGATATATGATAAAATCCACGAATACTCAAGCAAAGAAGTTAAGGAAAGCATCTTCTTGCTGGAAGCACGAGAATCGCAGAAAGATATTATTAGGGTAAGGTATGAGATAGTGTAGTTACAATTCAAATATGTTATTTGGTCCTCATATGGAAGCAGTTAAATATTCTAAAATCTATTAGCTGCGTAGCTGTCAGTTAAGTCAGCCTAGAGAAACCTGATATTTTAATCGTTACTTTCACATTTATTATGAATATTAATGGCGTGTCTTATGTGAGAGCCGAAACGCGTACTACTGATAAACGTATATCTTGGTGAGCTATCCTATAATCGCGCGCACGCGCATTCTTGCTTACTTAGAATATGGTGTCAATACCAGGCGCGGATCCAGAACTTTATTTGGGGGGGGGGGGGGTCAAATCCTGTACCTAAATGCAGTGAAAATTTATTTTGGGGCCACGCCCAATGTTCGACAGGAAGAGCGCCATAGGCGAAAAATTATCTAATAAGAAAAACTGCCAGGTTAATTTTTTTTGCTGGGGTTGGCGGAAGAGTCAGTATAATACTTAGGGGTGTATAAGTCCCATTGTATCCCCTATCGTCTGGGTAATGTCAGCCAGACGGGACCTACAGCTTAACGTGGAATAATTTAAATTGGTTATAAGTTTTAACAGTGTCTTTTATAGCCAGTATGCTCGCTTTCATATAAGATATTTTTGGCAAGAAAGTATTTAACTTAGCAGCACATCTGGAGAGAGTAAGTTTGATTTTTCATTCATTCATCTCTTATTCTCCCTCTCTCTTCATCGGCGGGTTCGGTGGCGACTCAAAGAGTATTATTAAAATAATTCAACAAAGCAATTATTTCTGAAAATATTTTTTTATGCATATTTATTTATTTTTAAATTGAATGAATAAAAAAAATATACCTTATTTATTGGTAATGTTGCGATGAATCTTGTGACAAAGCTGCAGAGTGAGTCAAAACAGTAAATCTATTTTTTTATGATTCTCTGTTTGGGGGGGGGGGGGGTCATGATGACCCCCTCCCCTGGATCCGCGCTTGGTCAATACAGATTAGTAATCTGCCCGGGCTCGACAAATGCACTATTAAGTTCAAATCTCAAACTTTGTACATTTTAGGAATAAGTAAAAACATGAAGTCTTTCTCCACTGGTTTATTGAAATAATAAAAAAATTTTAAATTCTACATGTTTCGGGTGTAGTAACACCCATCATCAGGAAAAAATACAAAGAGAGAGCATTAGTAAATAAAGGAGCAAGATTAACTGGTAGTGAACATCGATGGAGCTCTATCGAGCCATGAGAGATAAAAATTTTCCTTTTCCTTTTAACCACGTGTGGACTAAGGTCTAACAAAGTAACTTCGGCTTTTTTCTTTCCAAGTTTTACTTAAACCTCAAAAAGTTTTTTAAAGTTTTATAAGCCATGCTGAAATTAAAACCCACCGGGGTTCCAGTCCTTTTTTGGACTAGTTCCCCCAATTTTTTCAAAAATTTTTATTTTACAACTTTGACTTAAGATTAATATAATATACAATATAATTGGCACATCCAATTAAGCTCCATGGTAGCCCCAAATAATTAATTTTTCTTTCCATACCACTTTCTTTTCTCTCCCCATGTTTTCTTCAGGATGAGATTTCTGGACCCATGAGTCTCCATTTTTCCTATATATTTTTTTTCTCAGCCCTCGATAGAGCTCCATCGATGTTCACTACCAGTTAATCTTGCTCCTTTATTTACTAATGCTCTCTCTTTGTATTTTTTCCTGATGATGGGTGTTACTACACCCGAAACATGTAGAATTTAAAATTTTTTTATTATTTCAATAAACCAGTGGAGAAAGACTTCATGTTTTTACTTATTCCTATAAATTAACTCCACTTTAAGAATGGACTACTTCCTCAAAATTTGTACATTTTGTATGAATTTGATCTTAAAGAATACCTTGATACTTTGAATTAAATCTTTTAAAGATAATAACGATTATTTTTTTACAATTAAGATATAGGCTTTATTAATTTATAATGGGGTCATACACATCAACAATAATTTAGATTAATAAGTAATACAAATGATGAGTGAATAAATTCATTATTTTATCACCAATGCTGCATTTGTTTTGAAATTTTTAATATTTAAAAAACATAAATATGCCTTAGCAATAGCGGGTTAGAGTACTGCAATCACAGATTTTAATTGACAACTTTTTTTTATATACAGTGTGGTCATTTACGTGTGCAACATATGGGAAATTTTTTTATTACCGATCTCTCAGAAAATTTTATTATTGATAAAAGTTGGTGTATCTTCGATAATCATATTAGGTAGAGGTGAGATTACCGGTGACTTTCAAGTAACCGGTATACCGGTGACTTTCAAGTAACCGGTATACCGGTGACAGCGACTTTAAGGTCACCGGTATTTTTAACAGCGACTTCAGACCCGGTGACTTTCATAAAAATCTCTACCTTTAGATGAAAATATTTTTAAGAGGAAAAACTATAGAGATAATAATAATAATATTATTATTATTATTATTTTTTTGTAAATAATTTACAAATGGCGAAGTTGAAGCAAGCTCCCTCACTTAACCACTAGGTATTTGGATTTTAAAATATTTTAGAGCTTGTTCTTACTGTTTGATGATTCAATCACTGCGTGTAACCCTTTTAAAATCATTTAAAATTTATATAAAAAATATATTTGCATACCTTAATATTATTTAAAAAATCTTTTAAAAAAAATAGTTTTTAACAAATCAACTTTTCACACAAGCTCTCATAAAAACTAAACATTAAATATCACTAATCTATAAACACAACTTTCAAAAATAAAAATATACGGTGACAGTGAAATAAAAACCAAAACGTAACCTAAATCCTATATTCCTCTCAAACCACGTCAATCCGTGGCATCACCCTGCAAGTTATGCAAATACTACCTTCTCGAGCTTGACCAACCACAAGCAGAAATAAATTTTATTATTTTAATATTGTTTCCGCTGTGTTCAGCAACCAGTCATACAGGCCGCTGCACAGCCCGGCGCCTCGATGAGAATCGAAAATCCAATCGCGCTGTTATCTGTACTCGCAGGTCACTGTTTAGGTCGCTGGTCGCTGTTTAGGTCGCTGGTCGCTGTTTAGCTCGCTGGTCGCTATTTAGCTCGCTGGTCGCTGTTTAGCTCGCTGGTCGCTGTTTAATATTCGCATTTCGAGCAGTTACCAGTGACTTGATCTGATCGGTCACCGGGTAAGCCCGATACTTGGAGCGGCGACCTGGGTGTGGTACGGTAGGTCGCGGTGACCTGGGCAATTTGGTCACCGCTAATACCGGTGACCAGATAGGTCGCCGGTATAAGTCACCGGTACAAAAATATCGCTCATCTCTAATATTAGGTGTACTTCGAATGGATGCAAGTCAAACGGTGTACAGGGTAAAGCAAAAAATATAAAACTTCTACAAGAATAAAGTACCCCTATTTCAGAAAATTCAGCAAAATGTTATTAAGAAAAGATGTTTAGAATTAAAAGTTATGCATATGTTTAAAAAGTGACCTAAAATAAAAAACAAAATTTTTTTGAAAATATTTCCCAAAAATATTTTTTTTTTCTATTCACCCTAAAGACCTTTATAAATTAAACAAAATCAAATCAATTTCACATATCTTTGTTCAAATTCAAGCATATTTGTAAAATTAACTTAGCTTTTTAAGTTATTAAGGAATCACAAACTTCATGTTTGTTGCAAGGACATTAAACACAACTTTAAAATACCCTAAAAATTATTTTTAGGGTATTTAAGATATGTGAAATTGATTTGATTTTGTTTCATTGTTTTAGGGTGAATATAAGAAAAACATTTTTGGGAAATAATTAATAAGTATTTTCAAAAAAATTTTGTTTTTCATAACTTTTAATTCTAAACACCTTTTCGTAATAACATTTTGCTGAATTTTCTGAAATACGGGTACTTTATTATTGTAAAAGTTTTATATTTTTTGCCCTACCCTGTACACCGTTTGACTTGCATCCATTCCAAGTACACCTAATATGATAATCGAAGATGCACCCACTTTTATCAAGAATAAAATTTTCTGAGAAATCGGTAATAAAAAAATTTACCATATGTTACACACTGAAATGACCACACTGTATAAAAAAACAAAATAATGTTTCTTAGACCAGTGGCGGACTAAGGACAGTCTGCACGCACCAGGCCTCACCTTGAAGATTTATGTCGGGTTGTATAAAAATTTTTAACCATATTTAACTAACCAGCAAGTTTCACTGCGAGATATATGACATTAGCAGAAATAATTTTCTCACAATCATACTTGCCCGGTTACCTTAATTTTAAATTTAGTAGTCAGGCGCCTTTGATTGTGAATAAATAATGCCTGTCAGTGTCATTTATGTTACAGTCAAACCTGCTGGTTAGTTAATTGTGGTTAAAAATCTTTATTGGACACAACATTAGTTAATTAAAAGGGGGCTAAGTTATTAAACAAATAAAAACCAATGTGATAAAAAGTTTTTCTGTTCTGATTCGTTTTAATATAATTTGATGTGAAAATAGTGGTTTGCATGATGTCTATATCGCACTTAAAAGTAAATTGAACATGACGCGAGAAATCACTCGAATACCGATTATCGACTTATTAAAGTTATTTAATTTTTTCCAGTACTAATAAAAACAACTGATAGTTGTATGTCAAGCTGTCTTGCATATAAAATATGCGCTGCAGTGCATATTTTATATGCAGTTCCCTGAAGGTGTCAAATAAAATTTACATGTTCAGTTTAAAAACTGTGAAAGTTTGGCATTCTGATTTGACCATTTTGTATAATATTTTGATTTAAAATTGTACATATTAACAAGTTCAAAACTTGCCCTTGTAAACCTGTATGTTTAGAAAATTATTATTGTAATAACAATAATTATTAAAATGATAAAAAATTTAAAACATGAACAAACAACATGCATATATTTATTAGTTATTACTGGTTTTGTTCAGTTCAGGTTTTAAACCTTCATTTTTATTACTATTATTGTTTGGTATTCGAAATATGCGGTTAAAAGATAATGAAAATACAATACAATCATACTAATGCAGTTGAAATCAGTTTTAGTACGAGGAAAATGAGAAAAGTTATTTATCTATCCATAAATTCACTATTTTTCGCTTTCAAATCACTTTTAACACGTAAAATTAAAGTTCTTCAAAATGACAAAGGTTGTCAAAACGAATTTTATGTCAATTGACAGGACCCTTTAATTAATTTTGTTATTTTTTTTTTACGGTTTGCCGACTACGTAGGCCATCTTGAACCGGTCATCGACCACAAATGTGATCTACCGACTGGGGAGTGTGAATCGGCACCTTCATCCTACGAGATATCCGATCTCATCCGGCCTGTCCGGCGTGAATAGGATGGCTAAGTGTCGATTCATTTTACACTCTTCCCTGAGGCAAGAGCACGCCGTGTTCCCAAGCGGTCACCCGCCCAAGTACTAACCGCGCTCGACACAGCTTAACTTCGGTGATCTGCGGGAACCGGTGCTTAATATGTCGACAGGCTCTTGCCTTTAATTTTGTTAGGATTATGTATTTGCGAGTTGTGACGTACATCCAGTCATTAATTGTACGGAGTATAATAGAAACAACAACAGTTGCTTAGTAGCGGTAAATACATTTTTTAAAAATTTGTTTATTATTTTGTGTGCAAAAAATTAGTTTCTTTACGATAAGGCTTCTCGCACAGTGGAAACATGAACGTGTGAACTTTTAAATGCGCGGAAATGTTACAATTTTTAAACATGCGTTTCCATTCGACATCGCACATGAAGTGCGTATTCATCGAATCGCTCATGTTGTACCTGTGTCGGACGATGACAATAAAATGTCTCGTTTTATATACAAAATATAAAAACGAATTTCACGAGAATTAAGTGGCGCGGCGTCAGTGGAGATTTTGAAGATAATATCGAAGCATCGTTTGAAATTTTATTGAAAAATAAGCAATTAATATGAATAGCCGTAATATTTCTATTTTTATGTTCTGCATGACGGATGATATAATTTGAACCTATACAATTGAAACTTTAAAAAAAGTCAATTTTTTTAATGCAAAAAATAAGGTATCATCCGCCAAACTAAAAGTTCTTGTGATCCTCTTAGTAAAATTTTTGTATTACATTTTCAATTAGAGAAGCCAGGAAACGATGCCGCGTTTTACGCTGGTATGGAAGGCTCTTAAGCACATTTACGTATGAATTAAACTGCTAATAATGTGCGAGCTTGTATCTAAAGTAAGCAATCAGAATGTTTTGCGCATATTTGTGCGTTTGCGTAAGTAGTACAGTTCGTGCCTTCAAGTTTTTAGTGTGAGCGGGCCTTTAACGCTGGGATTACATAACAGTCAAAGTCCGACCCATTCTTTACAAGTGTACCTTTCTACAGCTTGACAACCCGCCGTACAATCCGCATTTGGCTTCGTTTGACACGTTCTTAACTAAAAACTAAAAAAAAACGAAAATGTGGCAAACAATACACAATTCAAAGGGGATATTAATGCCTATTTTGAAAGCCAACTGCAACCTTTTATTTTTATGGAATAAAGTCGTTGAAGCGTAAGTTTTTAAGGATCAAACAGACGTACGCGACTAGCGCAGGAGCATCAGATTGGTCGCAATGTAATCAAATGGCAAGACGCGAAAATTTCCGACCGTCCGCAACGAATTCGCGTAGGTCTGTATGAAGCTCAAACGAGGAGATATTTAGCACGAGGCGTCAGCCGAGTGCGGAAATTCTCCGAGTTTTAGAATAATCACTTTCACACGAGTAATGTACACTATTTTTCCTACGACCACAAAGAATTATTAAAAAAACCTTTGATTTGTGAAAAAAATATTTCAACTCTAGAGCTGAAAAAAAATATTTCAACTCTAGAGTGGAAAAACAAGGCACACTATTTAATTTAAACATATGATGCTAATTTAATAGATCGAAAGGTCACAGGTTCAAATTCCATCAGGAGTACTTGACTTTTTTTTATAAAAACATTAAATAAATTATAAAATTATTTTGAATTGAAATCTTCCTTCTTGAATGATTTTTTTTATTTAATCAAGGAAAGATGCATTAAAGAAACTAGATTAAAAAGAATACAAAAATGTATAAATCTTCACTTATTTTTTATTGTACTATGACAATTGTTTCGACACACAGTGTCTTCGTCAGATAGTAGAAATCTAATGCAAATAATATTCTCTTAAAATATAATGGTAACCTACTCCAAAATAATGTACCTATTTTACAACTTAATAATAAAGACATTATAGTAATAAAAATAAGTGAAGATTTATACATTTTTGTATTCTTTTTAATCTAGTTTCTATAATGGATCTTCATCAAGTAACGGCTACATCTATTGAATAGATGCATTAAAAATAAATTAAAAAAATTCACCCAACAAGGAAGATTTCAATTCAAAATAATTCTATAAATTATTTAATGTTTTCATAAAAAAAAGTCAAGTGCTCCTGATGGGATTTGAACCTGTGATCTTTCGATTCGTAGGTCATGGCTCTAGTCTCTGGGCTATGGCGACCCATAATCATTTTCTGCTTAAGTTTAATATATGACATTTTCTTCAGCGGGGCTTGTTTTGACTGGTAATAAATTTTCCAGTATATTCTTAACTTTTTTTATAATTTCAGATTGCGTATTTTCACACTCTAATCCTGAATCACTCGACAAATACGTAATAAATAAACTAAACTGCTATCTAAAATTTGTTCTTTTTAATAAATAGGTGTGGTCTGTCAAATTGGCATCATATGCCTAAATTAAATAGTGGGCCTTGTATTTCCACTCTAGAGTTGAAATATTTTCTTTCAACACGCGTGTGATATTCGGCGCTTTCGAGCTAAGTTAACCTTACTTTTTTTCTCATTTTCATAGGTGGTCGTAGGAAAACTTTTTAACCTTTCAAGATCAATTATTTAAGACATTCGAAATCGATTCCACGACATATTTTTACGACGTTTTTGTTTTCATGTTACGATATTTACTTTTTATTGCATCGAAATCACTGTCATACACATCGGTATTAACCAGTTCAAACCAGGTGAGGTAAAATGGCGGTGGTGGGCATGGAATGGTGGATCCTGAAAATGGGTCATGTAATTTTAGATAGTAATTGTTTGACTTCACGGTAGGCGCTGCTGTTATACAAATTTAACCTGAGAATTCGTATTAGATGTGGTATAGGGTTCTATCTATTTCTAAAGAATTATGACAATACATTTACTTAGCGAATATACACAAATACCTGGTTATACAGGGCCAGACAAAATCTTGTTTTATCAAAATATAACTTTTTTATTGGTTTACATTCTATGATAATAAACAATACCGTGTCTTGTAGATAGAACCATTACATTTTAGGTTTAAATTTCATATAGAACAGCGTCTTACTTAAAGTGAAATATTTACTATTTTAAAGCCTTTAAACAGCCTTAAGAAACACGCACTATAATATAACACTTTAAATTGTTGTTTTAATGCCTATCTTTACATTTATTTTCATTATTTTAATTTAATTTAAAAGAAATGCACAAAAGAAGTTTTATCTAATTTATTATATTGTTAAAATAATCTATTTTTTATCTCTCCGGTAAATTTGGTTTAAACTGGACTAAGCAGGTTAACCTGGTTAAAACTTTATGTCAACGAGGGTATTTGAATGTGATTGTAATAAATGACTTATAGGTGGCGCATCTTAATGTCAATAGATTCATTTTTCTAACACAGGAAACTAAAGACACATTCTTATTGTTTTGTTTCAGCCTTAATGAGTTAGTGACAAACAAATTTTATGGTAATTTTGTTGTTACAAAGGGGTTCCTGATATTTGTCAAATACGGGCAGAATAAACCCAAAATACTTAAAATAAAACCCATTTTGTTTTGTAAAGCTTAACTGCAAAATCACAATTAAGCAATTTAACAATGTGTCAAAAATGGCGGTTGTGGGCTGCTTTGTTATTGTCACCGCCTGAAATTAAAAAAAAATTATTACAAAATCGACCAAGAGAAGTCGCTGGAAATTATTTTTAAGTTCCTAAATTTACCGTTAGCGGGAGTTCAACCTGTGACTAACTAGTTTATAAAATATTTATTAATAATATGTCAAATAAAGTTATTGCTAAAATTCTCGAAAAATAAACCAAGGAGAGGAGGGATAACCTCTATTACAAGAAATACTCATAACTTTGGTTTGCCTTACCTACATTTCATTTCAGTCCTCGTAATTATTATTTAATATCATTTGACATTTTGGTCTAATAAATGCAGAACAATTGCTTTTGTTTTCCACGGCATACTAGACTGGTCTTGACTAAACTTCTTATGGCTTATTCGAGTCTAGAAATTACATTAATAATATTTCTTGTTAATTTCTACTATAACCTAATGAATAATTTCAACTTGTGATACACCGTCAGAAAGAAAATTAAATAAACAATATTATTATAATAAAACAAATATGCTTTGTTTTTAGAAAACAGGTTGCAAATAAAATAGCCCTAACTGATACATTTTTTTCAAGCAAGTCTATTTTATACTATTAAGTAGGTTGCAACGAGCCGTTTTAACGTTTCCATGGCCTACTCTTTTCTACTTACCTTGTTTTACCAAATGTATGGACATTTTAGAAAACAATGGAAAATTAATCTAGGCGGTCATTTTTAAAACAAAAGATAAAGTGTGATATGCCATTGAAAAGAGAATTTTATAGAGAATTTAAACATAAAAATAAAAATAAGGGATTACCATTTAAAATTTAAAAGTTTACTACTATTAAAGGCGAAACTACACGGTACCAGTAACGTGTACAAGTCACTAAAATCCAGTACTGGATTTTACCACTTGCATGTTGTAGATATGTATTTTAACACTAAAACTTATTTAATATTCTTTCAAAACATATGAATACTGAATATCAGTATTCACCTGAAGACGACTGGAAATACTTACCAGTTTAAACGTTGTGATTCAATTCAATACCTAAATATATATATATATATATAATCAAAAGGAAATATATTGTCCGTACTGTTATAAAGAAAGAGGTGAATTCTTGGCTATCGGACAGTGTGTACTGCTTTTTGCATTAAGATACGCAGGGCTCCAAACAAAATGGACTCCCTGGGGCCTGATTAGACAATGACGGCCGTTTCGTCCCAAGAACCATAAATAAGAAGGATAGCTTAGTTCGCTCGATTTGTTAGCCGAAGGTCAAACGGCGGTGACGTCACCGTGGGTACACTTTCAGACTGGCCTCGTTTAAAATGTATGGTAACGCATAGCATTTTTTTAAATTACGCAGTGTATTTAATTTGTTTAAGTATGAACTAAAAAGTATTTTAGATTTTTGAAATAAGCTTTTAACCAGGAAGAAAATAAAACACTTCTAAAGTCTGTAATATTTATATAGAATTGGTACTGAATTAATAGAATTTTCGTTTTACTCAAAACGACTGTATAATTATAAGTGTAATGTAATATGTTTAATCATATCTATTTCCTAATGGGAAATTAAAGTAAAATAAAATATATTTATTTAAGAAATCCGATCTATTTGTTTGTAAAAATATGACCAAATATACATATTTAATATTAAGGCGAATCTGAAAAAAGTACAATAAAAGGGCTCCTTTATATTTACTTAAAAAGAGTAAAAGAAGTACATAAATAAATATTTTAATAACCAGGCCAGGCCATTTAGAGATGACAAAAAATTGAAAATACACAAATCACAAATATAAACTAGGTAAAATAAAATACATATGGGCGATTCCCATGTAAGATATCAGTATCGGAACATCGAACAGGTAACTGGAATAAAAATATCCCAAATCTGCACAAAGTTGGGAGGTAGGTACTCCTTCATTTTAAATCTTATTTCGGCACATATAGGCTACGGCGTCCATAGGCTAATATCCCCTGACTTATATCTAAACGAGATGCCCAACGTCTTAGGCTGGAGAGTGCTGGCAATGGATAATTTAGACTGTTACGAAGATACAAGTAACATTTTTTGCTGTAGTAGCGTAAAGTAAATGCTACTGAAATTTCTTGATTTGTCCAATGAACAATTTTTTTCCTCCTTGAAAGTAAAGAAATCTGGTTATTAGTAAGCACCATATTCAAAAGTTTCTCAGCCATAACGGACTTAGCACATTTACTAATGGATTGATTAAAGCATTTTACTTTATAGTACTTAAATTAAGCATGTCATTTAACTCTTTCATCTTTTTATCAGTATTGGACTTTAGTTTATTATACCTACTTCACCAATAAATCTTCATACTTTTCCTTATAAGCATCTGGGGTGGGTATGGGCTCGGGTATGGGTAAAGTAGGTACTTGGCTTGTCTAATATTTCAGTATCAGATGAAGATCCAGCTATGGATGTACTTGGGACACTATCACTTTTGTAAGTAAGGATTGGACCAGATCCTTGTTTATCTTTTTCCCAGCTCTCTTAGCACGCGGTGTATCTTGAATTATTGATTTTTTCTCGGGTCTTTCTAAGTGATTTTCTTTTCTTAATAATATCTTACAGCCTAAAGTGGGAACTGCAGTTTTTTTAAAGAACTCGTCGCAAACGTAAACCTAAAATATAATATTTATTTTGAACTTGTTTTTTAATTAGTATATGAACATATTATTACCTAGAAGCTCATTTTGTAAGTCTCTTTCATAATCATTCGAGGTAAAATGTAGGGAGCATATTCTGGACGTACTTAGATTAAATTTATCCTTTCATTTATACCTATTTATCCATTCTTTCCTCATGGTGGATGAGACTAAATCACAAGCTTTTGGAAACGAATGGAATATTAGGTGTACATTCTCTTTTTTCAGGGTTAGCCTGTTGCTTTTACATGAAGCAACAGCACAAATCTGCCCAGGCATTTGAATCTATAACAACAAAATAGTATTTTAGATATTTGTTTTCTGTATTTCATTGAAAAAACCCACCACAACTGTTAAAATACTGATTAGAATGCAAAATGTCCAAAAATACTTTATTATACACCAAGTCCGTGTAAAGACAAAAAACACACAGAATCAAGCTTAAGGCACCAAATTTTTAGTGCACGATGTTCTTAAATGTTTATTCTCACTTAAAATCAATTAAAAATTAACAAATAGTCACAAAAAACTGAAAAGAAACACAAGAAATCAGAACGTAAACACACTGAATTTCATCGATCTAAACGAATTCTGTACCCATGCCTACGTCACATGCGTTCAGGCAAAATCTAACGTTGCTCTTATGGAAGTAAGCTATCCTTCTTATTTATAGTCGTTGGTTTCGTCCTTGTTTGGACTCATCGGACTGCCATAAATCAGTTGCAACTCCCTTGACTGCGCGGCCGCCATTTCAATATCTGATGCAAAGCACGGCAGGCATTGAATAAGCGGTACCGCCATCTCCAGGAATCAATCTTAATGCAGAGAACAGTTCACGTGAAGTGTGACGTCAAAAGATAAAAGGTAACTGTAATACAACCACGGTGCAACACACTTCTAGTATAGGGATCGACATTTTGCGATTCCCATTTCCAGCCTACATTTCGCAGGTTTCAAAAAATAGATCGCATCGAACCCACTAGGGTGTGCGCTATTCCGTTTTTAAAGCCATTTTAAGAAATTTTAAACAAAAGGAAATATATTGTCCGTACTGTTATAAAGAAAGAGGTGAATTCTTGGCTATCGGACAGTGTGTACTGCTTTTTGCATTAAGATACGCAGGGCTCCAAACAAAATGGACTCCCTGGGGCCTGATTAGACAATGACGGCCGTTTCGTCCTTGTTTGGACTCATCGGACTGCCATAAATCAGTTGCAACTCCCTTGACTGCGCGGCCGCCATTTCAATATCTGATGCAAAGCACGGCAGGCATTGAATAAGCGGTACCGCCATCTCCAGGAATCAATCTTAAGGCTCTACCACGCGCAAATTTAGAGGATGAAAAACACCGTTTCGCTACTGCAGGATTCTGCAAAGGCTATTTGATATATTTGTCGGGACAATTTAAAATTTAATAAAGGAATGTTTGTATTTCTAAGGTACAAAGCCCTTTTTTGAAAAAAATAAGAATATGTATAAGAAAATGCCCACTAAAGGTGCGTATTTTTAGGCACTTTTCCAAGGTTAATATCGTAGCTAAGAATTTTTTTTCAAAAAAATAGCCATGTACCTTAGAACTTCCATGTCTTATCTTTAAGACTTTAAAAATTGAGACAAAACAATGTCGTAATAAGCCCGTTATCTTGCAGCGCGCAACTCATGTTTTAGGTAAATTTTGTTGTCATGATATAGAAGTTGCCTATATACAGCTGAATTTATTCTCTGCTGACGTGAAACAATTTACATCCAGAGAGAATAATGGTACACTGAAAAAAATTATAGGTGGTCGAACAAGAAGTAATTTCGGGGGTAATTTTGGGCTAAAATTTATGTTCTTCTTTTTGGATTGTCAATGCCAATAACAGAATATCTAAGCGTCAATTTTAAAAAGACGCAACTAGTAGTTGTGCTATATACTCTGGGTTGCCATAAATGTTTCGGCTTAGACCGAGATGGTTTATAATGCGCCGGAAGGCAAAATGTTCAAGGCGCTTTCACCATTTTGTCAAAACGGGTGTTTGAGCTTTCAAAATTTCTTATTTATGTTAGGTAAGGATAAGAATTGAACGAAATGCAGTGGATTTGTTGATGTATTGCAATCAAAAATGGGCTATATTGAATTTTTTTGTTTCGTTTTTTATCGAAATGGGCCATTGTCTTGATAGTGAACAAAATATACTAAGGTAAATAGCTTATTGGTATTAGAGGCCCAAACTGGGTCACCGGGAACTTATGACAAATCCCAGGATGTATGGTAACCCTGTTATATTAACTCTTAGATCTAAAATTAAAGTTTAATTTGTCTTGGTAAAGGGTGATAGGTGCAATAAAATAAAGCCATTTATGAAGGTTCTTAGTGAGTAAGGAAACCAACTGTTGCATAATGAATCTATTTCTAATCGATTGTTTTTATATTGTATGCTTATTATACAGCCTCTATATATTGTTTATATAGTGAGCTTCTGTCTAAACCTGTTAAAATATGAATTCATCTTAAAGGTGAAATGTGTTTATTATTTTATCCATGGTTTAACGATTTAAAAGTAGTTGTCAGGACGAATTTGGCGTTGGTCACATGATATTTATCTGTCCATGTTATTGGCTCGCAGCTACAATTTGGTGCAGCGAGACTACTGTATAGTGACAATGCTTCTAAGACGCTAGGTAGGTATTAAATAAAAATTGAACAGTATGCCACGCAGAGTAATAAAATACAATTTTTTGTTAGGCATGGGCGTCCATAGAGAGGGCTGTTGCCCCCGTCTCTTGACCAAGGGGGAGCGGGGGGGGGGGGGGTAGATATACTTTTTACTAACAGGGGAAGCGGGGGGGGGGGAGGTAGATATACTTTTTTACTAACTTTTGTTAGGGGGAGTTTATGAAACGACTGCGACATTTTTTTTTGTAGGAATCACTTTTGATAGAAGTTCTTGAAAACGCAAAGTTTTGTTTTTTTTTGTAGCCACTTTTAAACGGTGGAGAAAGTGTAGAAAAGGCTGCGAAGTATTTTATTTTATAGAAGTCACTATTGAGAACTTACACGTTTTTTTGGCTACCCCCCTATCACTTTATGTTTATAAAAAACATTAATACCGTGATTTTGTATCGGATTGGCGCGACGATACGGTACTACCTCCTGTTGTTTCTATGTTACTAAAAAAAAGTCTAGGTACTTACTTTTTCCTCTTTTGAGGGTGCAGCGCAACTAATCGTCAAAAACATACCACTTTAAAAAAAAATAATTATAATGGCACGGAACGCGACGGACAAAATGCTGCGCGAGTTAGTAACCACAGTCAACAAATCCTGGAACCAGCGGGACTTATCTTTTGTTTTTTAAATAAACACGGTGAAAAATTTTTAATATAAGAAAGTTTTGATTGAAAAACTATTGACCTTACGAAGTATTTGATAACCAATGCTGAAAACCTTTAGTTTCAGGGTAGGCCTGTGCCTCCTAATTTTGAAAATTTGACAGTATATGCTAATGCTGATGGGAGCGATCGGACTAAAATATTTTTATAATGGTGGCACTTCCCGTTACACTGGAAGTAATTGTCAACTTGCTTATTTTAAATAGAATACTCTATATATTACTACATTTTTGCATTCTACGCAAGAATTTAGGCATATCTTGTATACCATGTCCTATACCTATGTCTAAGCGTTTTAGATATTTTTAATAGATTTTTTATAATATTTTAATAACTATATACAGGGTGTTTAAACAATACGAATAAAAATTAAATTGAAAAACTGCAAAAAGACTAGTTTTTCAAATGAAAATACACAAATTTTATAATTATTCCTTATTTAGCATTAAAAATAAGGGTAAGTTTGTATATCCCAAAAAATTTTAGTTTTAGAAACATTGCCAATTTAATATTTTTATATGGCGATTTTGCTGCAGATTTTAAGTTTAGTTACTTTTAGTTGGCTAAAACGGCGTTGAAAAACAATCAAATGCGAGAAAAATTTATGAAGCTGTCACTTACCATTTAAACATCATTAATTAGGTATCATGTCTGTGCGCTTAAATTGTACAAACGAAGATTATTTAAATGTATTTACTATTTATGGAGAATGTGTTAAAGTTATATTAAGAACATGGGACACATTTGCCAATCGATATCTTCAAAACAGAAGCCATCACAATGTGATTATTAATAATGTTCAAATGGTAAAATTAGATTTTGCTGTTTTTCAACGCCGTCATAGACAACTAAGAGTCACTGAACTAAAAATCTGCAGCAAAATTGCCATTTAAAAATATTAAATTAGCAATATTTCGAAAACTAAACATTTTTGAAATATACAAACTTACCCTTTTTAATGCTTAACTAAAAGTAATTATAAAATTTAGACTTTTTGCAGTTTTTTCAATCAAATATTGTTTAAACACCCTGAATTAATGGTTATCAAAATATTATAAAAAATCTAATAAAGCAGGTCCTTTATAACAAGGAATCCCGCTTAAATTAAATAAATATAAGGCTTCTTTATAGAAAAAATTGATAATTATTTTAAGGCTTGCAAACGTCATTCTTAACAGAAAAATTCAAATATGTCAAAAACGCTTCGATATTTATAGGTATAAGGTATACAGGGTGGGGACTTTAACTGGAATAAATTCGATTTTATTAAACCTGCTGAAGTTGCGCCTACAAAATTTAGTATGTGGGGGTTTTGGAGCATGCGGAATTGGATTATGATGTCGGCGCAGTTGCCAGATTTCTCAGCTTTGCGCTACACGTAGTAATTTTGTCATTTTAAATGGAATGCACTAGTTATTTTTATTGCAGTGAATTAGTGTCAAATTTAGTAAGATCTCAAATTTACAAAATTCTATCTTCACTAGTTTCTGAGCTATGGCAACACTGTAGTTCCCTTAAAAAGTACCGGGACGCTTGTCTACCTCCATAGTTACTAAGTTATTGACAAGCTTCAAGAAAAGTTCTTGTCTTTTCAAAATGGCCAATTTAATTTAAACATTAAAAATAGAAATTCTCATGATACTTTTTAATGGAACTACAGTGTTGCCATAGCTCAGCAATTAGTGAAGACAGAATTTTGTAAATTTGGCATCTTATTAAATTGGACATGCCCAATGCACTGCAATAAAAATAAATTGGGCATTCCATATAAAATATTAAAATTACTACGTGTAGCGCAAAGCTGAGAAATCTGGCAACTGCGCCGACACTATAATTCAATTCCGCATGCTTCAAAACCCCACATACCAAATTTTGTAGGCGTAACTTCAGCAGTTTTAATAATATCGAATTTATTCCAATTAAAGTCCCCACCCTGTACAAAATCTGCCTAGAATCTTACGTAGAATGCAAAAATGTAATAATATATAGGATGTTCTATTTAAAATAAACACGCTGATACTAGGGTTGCCAACCCTCCCGGTTTAGTCGGGAGGCTCCCGCTTTTTACTAAACCTCCCGCCGCCCACCCACTTAAACAAAACTCCCGCTTTTCCGATAACACGACGGACGCCTAATAACTGTACAGCTGCCTTAGAGAGGCAACCTTTTTTTTTTAGAAAGCACGTTTGATGAGAGGAGGAAGAAATATAAAAGGCACGCCACAGCGTAAGATCAACGGGGTATCGACTTTTTTTTTAGAAATCATCAATATAATTATTTTAAGCACTTCAAAAAAAACTTGTCCTCCAGGCACTATCCACCTCCCGCTTTTCAATTTTTAAAACCTAACTACCCTAGCTGACACTAACTTTCGGTATAACCGGAAGTGCCACCATTATGAAATTTTTTTAGTCCGGTCGTCCCCATCAGCATTACCACGATGGCAAATTTTGAAAATTTTCCTATGTATAGTTTTTCATATATAGTTCGAAGCGGTTCCCGGTGGAACACGAACACCCTGTTTGCAGGTGCTTTTATACCTATTATTCTATTATTAATTAACACTTCAAACTTTCTGCTCTACCTAACTTTATTTTTTGTAAATATTCTATAGCTTTAATAATAAAATAAGACAAAATTTAAAAGATATATCCGTATAACGATTAGATACATTATTTTAACTAATACAATAACAAGTAAAATACTTATTTTCCTCAAAACAAATTTCTCATCTTCAAAATAAAATCAACCGAAACTCATTAGCATAAGAAAGAACCTGCGCCTCGTCTCGTGGTTTCAGTGTGTGTCGATGTTTACGGAATATTTTTCACCACGTCATAAGCTCGCTAGTATGCCCACTTCGGGTGAGACTCTCTTGCAAATAAATTTCTTGCTGCACAAAGTTCCGCCTTAATGCAGAGAACAGTTCACGTGAAGTGTGACGTCAAAAGATAAAAGGTAACTGTAATACAACCACGGTGCAACACACTTCTAGTATAGGGATCGACATTTTGCGATTCCCATTTCCAGCCTACATTTCGCAGGTTTCAAAAAATAGATCGCATCGAACCCACTAGGGTGTGCGCTATTCCGTTTTTAAAGCCATTTTAAGAAATTTTAAACAAAAGGAAATATATTGTCCGTACTGTTATAAAGAAAGAGGTGAATTCTTGGCTATCGGACAGTGTGTACTGCTTTTTGCATTAAGATACGCAGGGCTCCAAACAAAATGGACTCCCTGGGGCCTGATTAGACAATGACGGCCGTTTCGTCCTTGTTTGGACTCATCGGATTCCATAAATCAGTTGCAACTCCCTTGACTGCGCGGCCGCCATTTCAATATCTGATGCAAAGCACGGCAGGCATTGAATAAGCGGTACCGCCATCTCCAGGAATCAATCTTAATGCAGAGAACAGTTCACGTGAAGTGTGACGTCAAAAGATAAAAGGTAACTGTAATACAACCACGGTGCAACACACTTCTAGTATAGGGATCGACATTTTGCGATTCCCATTTCCAGCCTACATTTCGCAGGTTTCAAAAAATAGATCGCATCGAACCCACTAGGGTGTGCGCTATTCCGTTTTTAAAGCCATTTTAAGAAATTTTAAACAAAAGGAAATATATTGTCCGTACTGTTATACAGAAAGAGGTGAATTCTTGGCTATCGGACAGTGTGTACTGCTTTTTGCATTAAGATACGCAGGGCTCCAAACAAAATGGACTCCCTGGGGCCTGATTAGACAATGACGGCCGTTTCGTCCTTGTTTGGACTCATCGGACTGCCATAAATCAGTTGCAACTCCCTTGACTGCGCGGCCGCCATTTCAATATCTGATGCAAAGCACGGCAGGCATTAAATAAGCGGTACCGCCATCTCCAGGAATCAATCTTAATGCAGAGAACAGTTCACGTGAAGTGTGACGTCAAAAGATAAAAGGTAACTGTAATACAACCACGGTGCAACACACTTCTAGTATAGGGATCGACATTTTGCGATTCCCATTTCCAGCCTACATTTCGCAGGTTTCAAAAAATAGATCGCATCGAACCCACTAGGGTGTGCGCTATTCCGTTTTTAAAGCCATTTTAAGAAATTTTAAACAAAAGGAAATATATTGTCCGTACTGTTATAAAGAAAGAGGTGAATTCTTGGCTATCGGACAGTGTGTACTGCTTTTTGCATTAAGATACGCAGGGCTCCAAACAAAAGGACGAAACGGCCGTCATTGTCTAATCAGGCCCCAGGGAGTCCATGCGAGCATTTATCGCGCGCGATAAATGCTCGCAATATTGCTTTACACCAAATTATGTGTTCTCTAATATCGCTTGTGTGTGAAAATGGCTCATTAGAAAACACATAATTTGGTGTAAAAGCAATATTGCGATCATTTGTCGCGCGCGATATATGGTGCCGTGTAAAAACGCTCTAACTGAACCTAAAATCTGCAGCAAAATCCCCATATAAAAATATTAAATTGGCAATACTTCGAAAAACTAAGAATTTTTGGGATATACAATCTTATACAAACTTACCCTTATTTTTAATGCTAATAAGAAATAATTATAAAATTTGGGTGTTTCCATTTGAAAATCTGGACTTTTGACAGTTTTTTCATTTTCATTTTTAATCCTATTTTTTAAACATCATGTATTAATAGTTATCAAAATATTATAAAAAATCTATTAAAGCAGGTCCTTTATAACAAGGAATCCCACTTAACTTAAATAAATAAGGCTTCTTTATAGAAAAAATTAATAATTATTCTAAGGCTTGCAAACGTCATTTTTGACATAAAAATTCAAATGTCAAAAACGTTTAGACATAAGTATAGGACATGGTATACAAAATCTTAAAATAAGCAAGTTGACACTTACTTCCGGTATAACCGGAAGTGCCACCATTATGAAAATATTTTAGCCCAGTCACCCCCATCAGCATCAGCATACTGTCAAATTTTCAAAATTTTCCTATGTATAGTTTTCTATATATAGATCGATTCGGTTCCCGGTGGAACACCTTGTATTTGTTACATATTTCGCCTGAAACTGGCATCATCAGACCTTATAAGCCGTTAACAGAATTTAAAATTGTTTTTAAACAAACATAAGAACATCACAGTAACATAATTAGTCTAACACCAGTTTTTCACTCAGGAGCATTGCTTTTTTTTCTGTTGTACAGTATTTCGAGTTCTTAGGCAAAAACCATAGCAATTAAGGTATAGATTAGATTAATAAAATAAATAAGAATACTATTAAAAAATAGAATTACTTCTCATGCCCTAAAAACTTACTTCCTAGAGGTTAATAAACGGGCTAAACACCAGAGCTTCCTGTAATGTAATTTTAATATATAAGTAATCCCAAAAATAGTTGCCAGGGTCGTAATAGTAAAGACAGGATAATTCGAAATACTGATGATGTGTTATTTGATGACAAAACGTTTTTTTTTTTAAATTTTATTTATTTTACGTCGGCCTATTTCCGCAGCGAGACCAATCACCGACGCCAGGGAATTTGTCACACACTATCTGGTAATTTTGCCGAATCCCTCTTTGTCCAGGGTAGGGTTCTTTAACGTGCCAACATCCATGACACGGGACCCACAGTTTAACGTCTCTTCCGAAAGACGGCGCACCCCTTAAACCAAATTCCAAATTTAACATCGACGTTGCCGGCCCCGGGGATCGTACCCGGTACCTTCGATGTGAGGCCGCTGCGCTGACCACCAGACCACAACGCCGATTGACAAAACGTTAAATGTTTGAAAACCTCTAAAGTGTATTAAACTTCTAAAGCTTAGAAGTCTCGAAAACTGTATTTAAAATTACAGGTCCGTATTTAAAAAAATGTACTTGAAGTTGGTATCTAAAAAACAAAACGTTGTATTTGAAAAATAGCAACGCCATCTTCTAGAACCTCAAAAACGGCCTGTTCGAAGGTATTCGGGATATTTACAATTTTCTTTCACCAAATTAAGCCCCAAAATAAGCAACTTTGCCATCATTTAACCAGCTTCGTATTTAATACAGTTTTCGCGACCTTCTTGTACGCACATGAATTTGTGGCACCCTGTATATAGGATTCACGTACTAATTAACTCTATTGTCGGGTTGTATACAGTTTTTTTTTAACCATAATTAACTAACCAGCAAATTTGACTGTGACATAATTGGCAGAAATAATTTTCTCACAATCATAGTGGCCCAGCAGCGGAACCATGTTCGATATGATTTGGCACCTTGTAACGATTTTCTGTTTGATCGTTAAATTTCGGATCCCGAAAAAGTTATACTATACGATCTGAAAACGTATCGGTTTGCGGTTAAATTATCAGAAAAATAGTAGAAGAAAAAATATGGTTATATTTTTATAAAATCTGTTTTTGGGTTGTTATGAATCAAAAAAATTTGACATATTCAAAGTAAAAACTTGACATAACAGAAAAACCACATTTACAATTATTGGAAAGAGTTGTCAAGGTCTTCCTATTTCTGTCGGTACAACACGTATTTCGGCAATCACGAATAAAGCCGAGTGATTTTACATAGTTCTAAATAAGAAAAAAAAGGAGATATATCAAAAAATTTCTTTTTTATCCTTTCCATGGTTCCGCGGCAGTTATAGTCTATACGAAATCAGTGTAAACAGCAGGGAAATTGGGGTACGATCAATTTCCCATGGCGTTGCATTGATAATCCTTATTGACGGCTCCTCGTCGACGTCTACGTGGACTTGATGAGTCCGTCATGACAAAATGACGGCGGGATTACAAGACTAGCCCCTTTAATTGGTCACTGCCGATATTCTTTGGGTAAAGCGTTTTTTATACATTATCCAATCTAGAAGCATTAATATGATTTTTAGGTAGGTATTTTGAAAAATATAATTAAACATTTTTCCATTTCCATCGTCGTGCTGCACGCCTATGTTTTATAAAGGAAACCCCGGCTATAAGTAAAGTTTTAGTTTTTATGCTGTTTACACTGACTTTGTATAGACTTATGCCTTAATTTATTAATCCGGCTTTGTTGCATCGGGGGTTAAAATATGTATTATGCTTTGCTTTGTTAGAAAAGTTATATGTAATAGAATTTGCATAGGGTGCATGTATAAGATTTATCACCTTGCATATTAGACAAATTGTACAGGAATATTCTTACTTATCTTTGAACTGGAATGTATTCGATACCAACAACCTATTATAGATAGACAAATACCTATACATAAAAATGGCTCGCCTCCCGACTATATATGTAGGTTCACAGAATAATTATTAGTTACTATTCCTAAACTCTGGACTGGCGTAAAGACATACATTTATTTCTTAATATTTTTGCCCATAATAAGTGTGATGGATCTAAGAGGTAAAAAAAATTTTGTATACCGGGTGTGTATCTCGGAAACTACTAGGCATAGAAACTCGGGGAAAAAAAAATGATAACTAAAGTGGCCATGAGAAAATCCTGGAAATAATTTTTAAATTCCGCATTTTGCCACAAGAGGGCGTAATTGAAAAGTAAATTTTAAAATTTTACATATCTCCGAAAATTCCACATTAAGGTATATCTTTAGTAACACCATTAAAAAGCTTGCACAATTATGCATTATTTTGGTCATATGCTCATTGGCGTACCGAATTTAATAAGAGGGGGGGAAGCTGTTGAAAGTGTAATCATTTAAATCACTGTAACTTATAAACGACTTATCCGATTTTAGCAAACTAAAGACTGTTTGAAAAAGAAATGTATGCACTTTCACCAATCGTATTTAGTTGTCCATAATAGTTCTCAAAAAAAAAATGCTAGAGGGCGCAATTTGTAAAAGCTGCATATCGCCTGATCGTCACTGTCGTGACTCTAAAGGTAAAAGTCATTACATAAAAGAATTTGAAAAAATTTGAATTTTTAATTTTTTAAATTTTTTTTTTCATTTATTATAATTTTTTTCTAAATATTCTGTTTTACTATATTATTTAATTTTGTATCACACTCCTTCGGACTGTGATGTGAAAACATATCGCCTAATTTGTCGATATAACACCTGTCAAGAAATATTTACAAATATTTCATTTGATATTTAAGTATTTCAATCTTAATATGAGAACTACACTAAAACAACAAAATATTTTTTTATAAACGCGATTATTACACATAAAAAAAAATGTCAAAATGACAGCTGACAGTATATAACTCATAATACTGTAACTCGTGTATTTCATTTTTATCCATTTTATTTATGTTTCACAAAATTAACACTTAATAATAAATGGTTTAATTGAAATAGTTGAACTTTGAAACTGTCAAAATGACAGCTAGCAAAAAACAACCTCTTTTTCAACACAAAAAATCTTTGTTCCACACAATAACTCATTTTTTATTCGTACGCCAAATTTTGTTCAGACCAGATAAGTAGTTTTTAATTCATGCTTTAATTTCTTCGGATATATTCGTTTTTCTAAACCCATAATAGCAGTCCATTTCAAATTTCACAACCATCATACTTTTCCGAATATAAGGATTGAAGATGTTTTATAGGATCGAAACGTTGATATTTGGTTAAAGCAATATTGCACAAAAACTTTAGACGAAGCAAGATTTACTAAACTGCAATAAAAATTGCAAGTTTATATTTAAAAATAAAAACCTGATGATGGTATCTAGATGACGAAACGTTTTACTCGAAATCTGATGACATTATATGATAGGAAACAAAATACGGCTATGCAAAAGTTTAATTAGTTTTTCTTTATCTTTACAAATAAAGTTACAAATCCGAATGTAAGAATATAAAGATTGAAGATGTTTTTTTTATAGGGTCGAAACGTTGATATTTGGTTAAAGTAATATTGCACAAATACGTTAGAAGAAGCAATATTTACGAAACTGCAATAAAAATTACAAGTTTATATTTAAAAATAAAAACCTGATGATGGTATCTAGATGACGAAACGTTTTACTCAAAATCTGATGACATCATATAATAGGAAACAAAATACGGCAATGCAAAAGTTAAATTATTTTTTCTTTATCTTTTCAAATAAAGTCACAAATTCAAATATAAGAATATAAAGATTGAAGATGTTTTATAGGGTCGAAACGTTAATATTTGGTTAAAGCAATATTGCATAAATACGTTAGAAGAAGCAATATTTACGAAACTGCAATAAAAATTACAAGTTTATATTTAAAAATAAAAACCTGATGATGGTATCTAGATGACGAAACGTTTTACTCAAAATCTGATGACATCATATAATAGGAAACAAAATACGGCTATGCAAAAGTTAAATTATTTTTTCTTTATCTTTTCAAAGAAAGTCACAAATTCCAATATAAGAACATAAAAATTGAAGATGTTTTATAGGCTCGAAACTTTAATATTTTTTAAAAGCAATATTGCAGAAATACGTTAAAAGAAGCAAGATTTACGAAACTGCAATAAAAATTACAAGTTTATATTTAAAAATAAAAACCTGATGATGGTATCTAGATGACGAAACGTTTTACCCGAAATCTGATGACATCGTATGATAGGAAAGAAAATACGGCAATGCAAAAGTTAAATTATTTTTTCTTTATCTCTACAAATAAAATCACAAATCCAAATATAAGAATATAAAGATTGAAGATGTTTTATAGGGTCGAAACTTGAATATTTGGTTAAAGCAATATTGCACAAATACGTTAGAAGAAGCCAGATTTACGAAACTGCAATAAAAATTACAAGTTTATATTTAAAAATAAAAACCTGATGATGGTATCTAGATGACGAAACGTTTAACTCGAAATCTGATGACATTATATGATAGGAAACAAAATACGGCAATGCAAAAGTTTAATTAGTTTTTCTTTATCTTTACAAATAAAGTCACAAAACCGAATGTAAGAATATAAAGATTGAAGATGTTTTTTTATAGGGTTGAAACGTTGATATTTGGTTAAAGTAATATTGCACAAAGACGTTAGAAGAAGCAAGATTTACGACACTGCAATAAAAATGACAGGTTTATATTTAAAAATGAAAACCTGATGATGGTATCTCGATGACGAAACGTTGTATTTGAAATCTGACGACACCATATGATAAGAAACAAAATACTACAATGAAAATGTTAAATTATTTTTTCTTTATCTTTTCAAATAAAGTCACAAATCCAAATATAAGAATATAAAGATAGAAGATGTTTATTGGGTCGAAACTTTAATATTTTTTTAAAGCAATATTGCACAAATACGTTAGAAGAAGCAAGATTTACGAAACTGCAATAAAAATTACAAGTTTATATTTAAAAATAAAAACCTGATGTTGGTATCTAGATGACGAAACGTTTTACTTGAAATCTGATGACATCATATGATAGGAAACAAAATACGGCAATGCAAAAGTTAAATAATGTTTTCTTTATCTTTTCAAATAAAGTCACAAATCCAAATATAAAAATATAAAGATTGAAGATGTTTTATAGTGTCGAAACGTTGATATTTGGTTAAAGCAATATTGCACAAAGACATTAGAAGAAGCTAGATTTACGAAACTGCAATAAAAATTACAAGTTTATATTTAAAACTAAAAACCTGATGATGGTATCTAGATGACGAAACGTTTTACTCGAAATCTGACGCCATCATATGATAGGAAACAAAATACGGCAATGTAAAAGTTAAATTATTTTTTCTTTATCTTTTCAAATAAAGTCACAAATCCAAATATAAGAATATAAAGATTGAAGATGTTTTATAGGGTCGAAACGTTAATATTTGGTTAAAGCAATATTGTACAAATACGTTAGAAGAAGCCAGATTTACGAAACTGCAATAAAAATTACAAGTTTATATTTAAAAATAAAAACCTGATGATGGTATCTAGATGACGAAACGTTTTACTTGAAATCTGATGACATTATATGATAGGAAACAAAATACGGCAATGCAAAAGTTTAATTAGTTTTTCTTTATCTTTACAAATAAAGTCACAAAACCGAATGTAAGAATATAAAGATTGAAGATGTTTTTTTATAGGGTTGAAACGTTGATATTTGGTTAAAGTAATATTGCACAAAGACGTTAGAAGAAGCAAGATTTACGACACTGCAATAAAAATGACAGGTTTATATTTAAAAATGAAAACCTGATGATGGTATCTCGATGACGAAACGTTGTACTTGAAATCTGACGACACCATATGATAAGAAACAAAATACTACAATGAAAATGTTAAATTATTTTTTCTTTATCTTTTCAAATAAAGTCACAAATCCAAATATAAGAATATAAAGATAGAAGATGTTTATTGGGTCGAAACTTTAATATTTTTTTAAAGCAATATTGCACAAATACGTTAGAAGAAGCAAGATTTACGAAACTGCAATAAAAATTACAAGTTTATATTTAAAAATAAAAACCTGATGTTGGTATCTAGATGACGAAACGTTTTACTTGAAATCTGATGACATCATAAGATAGGAAACAAAATACGGCAATGCAAAAGTTAAATTATTTTTTCTTTATCTTTTCAAATAAAGTCACAAATCCAAATATAAGAATATAAAGATTGAAGATGTTTTATAGTGTCGAAACGTTGATATTTGGTTAAAGCAATATTGCACAAAGACATTAGAAGAAGCTAGATTTACGAAACTGCAATAAAAATTACAAGTTTATATTTAAAAATAAAAACCTGATGATGGTATCTAGATGACGAAACGTTTTACTCGAAATCTGACGCCATCATATGATAGGAAACAAAATACGGCAATGTAAAAGTTAAATTATTTTTTCTTTATCTGTTCAAATACAGTCACAATGAATAAAACTTGGAAAAAATCTTATCGGCAATTTTCGGCTATTCCGAAAATCCCCGATATTGAAAAAAATTAATCAAAACTTAGGTAAGCAGACCTACATTAAAATGAAAAATGCATCTATAAATACTATATTTGGAGCTATCTGTTTTATAGCACTGTAATGTAGAAGTTTCGAGCTATCTCTTATCCCAAATTTTAAAGCGCGACCTGCTAGAATAACTTTAAAAACTTGCGATGAAATATGCCATTTTCGGCTATTTTTGGCCTTTTTTGACACTTCATATTTTTAATATCCACGATGACGTTTTATGCATCCAAAGCAATCTCTTCGAAAAGTCATAATTCTGTTAAAATGAAACTTTTACGGAAATTGCAGAGTCTTTTTAAAATTAAAAATTCGATAACTAATTTGACATATGAAGCTTTAATTTTGGTCTCATTAAATTGTAAAAGTCCCAAATAATCTATAACATTCAATTTTTAACGTCAAAACGTTGAAACAAGGTCACATTCTGAAGTCAAAAACACCCATTTTAGGCCAATTTTGACAGCTGTAATTATTTCAATATGGAAGCCTGTTTGAGATTTCATGGCAAGCTATTTAAAAAACGTTGAATTTCGATATTTGACAAATTTTGCTGTCCTCGCTCTAAATATATCAATTTTACTCTAATTTAAAAAAATAAATTGGTATATTCAAGTATACGTGCGTGTTGAGAGAAGATTGAGGAATAAAATAAGCCTAAAATGAACTCTCTAAGTATATTATAGTAGAATCTATAATCGAACATAAAAAATTTTTGGTAAAAAAAACGTAAAAAAAATAAATTTAATTTTTTTTGAACCACTAAATGTCATAACGAAGAGCGCGCACGGCATGAATTTGAAAGTCTATTTATTCCTCTAAACAACGGTCCAAAAAAAAGTTGAAAAAGTTACGTACAGTGGCTCACAGGTAAATTTAAGCAGACCAGTTCCTAAAAAACAAAATTGTAAAAAATCCAAAAAAAAATCAAAATCATTCGTTTCGTCCTCTGTAACTAAAATAGATTAAGGATCGAAAAAATATATTTTAAACGTAAGTCGACGAGCTCTTTCCGATAGGATGTACGACATTTTAATAAAAAAATTATTTTTCGAGAAAAAAATTAAAAACCGTGAAAATTTTGGGTCTAAAATCGTAATTTCTAAATTTTCACAATTTTTCACAATTTCTAATGTTTTTAGGTATAGAAAGATGTATTGTGAAAAGATAGTATTTGAGACGGCCCATCTGATCGTTTAAACCGGAAATATGTCCGACGTACCCAATTCGAGTTATTCGGTACCCAAGACGACCCTGGGATGGCCATTTTTCGACTTTTAAAAAATCAAAAAAATTACTTTCCATTTTCTAATCTTTCTCAAAAACAATAGGGTTCGGCGGCTGCCGGTCCTCTCAAACCTCCAAAAGTAAAAATCGAAAAAAATAATTTTTGCGACCTGAAATGCGAGACAACGGATTTCGCATATTTTCCGACTTTGACGTTTAATAACTTTTTTCCGGTACACCCTGTATATTTAAAATTTTTCACAAAATGTGCCCCCGTTATTCCTCTATAAAACCAAATAATCAAAATCAGTTAGAGTTTTACCACTTGAGAGAAAAAAAATCGAAAATGTCAAAAATCGTGATTTCAAAAATCGGGTACGACGACGACGACGACGACGACAGAGGTCATACATTTTTAAAATTAAGAGGAGATATACATATCGCTCGAAAGGGGCGATATGTAAAAAACCCATATCGCAAAATCGTCACTGTCGTGACTCTAAAGGTAAAAGTTATTACATAAAAGAATTTAAAAAAAACTGAATTTTTAATTTTTTAAATTTTTTTTTCATTTTTTATAATTTTTTTTTTTAATATTCTGTTTTACTATATTATTTACTTTTGTATCACACTCCTTCGGACTGTGATGTGAAAACATATCGCCTAATTTGTCGATATAACACCTGTCAAGAAATATTTACAAATATTTCATTTGATATTTAAGTATTTCAATCTTAATATGAGAACTACACTAAAACAACAAAATATTTTTTTATAAACGCGATTATTACACATAAAAAATGTCAAAATGACAGCTGTCAATATATAACTAATAATACTGTAACGCGTGTATTTTATTTTTATTCCTTTTATTTATGTTTCACAAAATTAACACTTAATATTAAATAGTTTAATTGAAATAGTTGAACTTTAAAATTGTCAAAATGACAGCTAGCAAGAAACAACCTTTTTTTAACACACAAAATTTTTGTTCCACACAATAACTCATTTTTCATTCGTATGCCAAATTTTGTTTAGACCAGATAAGTATTTTTCAATTTATGCTTTTACTTTTTCGGATATATTCGTTTTTCTAAGACAATAATAGCAGTGCATTTTAAATTTCACAACTATCATACTTTTCCGAATATAAAAATTGAAGATGTTTTATAGGGTCGAAACGTTGATATTTGGTTAAAGCAATATTGCACAAATACTTTAGAAGAAGCAAGATTTACGAACCTGCAATAAAAATTACAAGTTTATATTAAAAAATAAAAACCTGATGTTGGTATCTAGATGCCGAAACGTTTTACCCGAAATCTGATGACATCGTATGATAGAAAACAAAATACGACAATGCAAAAGTTAAATTATTTTTTCTTTATCTTTTCAAATAAAGTCACAAATCCAAATATAAGAATATAAAGATTGAAAATGTTTTATAGGGTCGAAACGTTAATATTTGGTTAAAGTAATATTGCACAAAGACGTTAGAAGAAGCAAGATTTACGAAACTGCAATAAAAATTACAAGTTTATATTTAAAAATAAAAACATGATGATGATATCTAGATGACGAAACGTTTTACTCGAAATCTGACGCTATTATATGATAGGTAATAAAATACGGCAATGTCAAAGTTAAATTATTTTTTCTTTATCTTTTCAAATAAAGTCACAAATCCAAATATAAGAATATAAAGATTGAAGATGTTTTATAGGGTCGAAACGTTAATATTTGGTTAAAGCAATATTGCACAAATACGTTAGAAGAAGCAAGATTTACGAAACTGCAATAAAAATTACAAGTTTATATTTAAAAATAAAAACATGATGATGATATCTAGATGACGAAACGTTTTACTCGAAATCTGACGCTATTATATGATAGGTAATAAAATACGGCAATGTAAAAGTTAAATTATTTTTTCTTTATCTTTTCAAATAAAGTCACAAATCCAAATATAAGAATATAAAGATTGAATATGTTTTATAGGGTCGAAACGTTAATATTTGGTTAAAGCAATATTGCACAAATACGTTAGAAGAAGCAAGATTTACGAAACTGCAATAAAAATTACAAGTTTATATTTAAAAATAAAAACCTGATGATGGTATCTAGATGACGAAACGTTTTACTCGAAATCTGATGACATCATATGATAGGAAACAAAATACGGCAATGTAAAAGTTAAATTATTTTTTCTTTATCTTTTCAAATAAAGTCACAAATTCAAATATAAGAATTTAAAGATTGAAGATGTTTTATAGTGTCGAAACGTTGATATTTGGTTAAAGCAATATTGCACAAATACGTTAGAAGAAGCAATATTTACGAAACTGCAATAAAAATTACCAGTTTATATTTAAAAATGAAAACCTGATGATGGTATCTAGATGACGAAACGTTTTACTCGAAATCTGATGACATTATGTGATAGGAAACAAAATACGGCAATGTTAAAGTTAAATTATTTTTTCTTTATCTTTTCAAATAAAGTCACAAATCCAAATATAAGAATATAAAGATTGAAGATGTTTTATAGGGTCGAAACTTCGATATTTGGTTAAAGCAATATTGCACAAATACGTTAGAAGAAGCAAGATTTACGAAACTGCAATAAAAATTACCAGTTTATATTTAAAAATGAAAACTTGATGATGGTATCTCGATGACGAAACGTTTTACTCGAAATCTGATGACATTATATGATAGCAAACAAAATACGGCAATGCAAAAGTTAAATTATCTTTTCTTTATCTTTTCAAATAAAGTCACAATGAAAAGAAATCTTGACGGCAATTTTCAGCTGTTCCAAATATACCCGATATTGAAAATATAGGGCTTGCAGACCGACATTAAAATGAAAAATGCATCTATAAATACTATATTTGGAGCTATCTGTTTTATAGCACTGTAATGTAGAAGTTTCGAGCTATCTCTTATCCCAAATTTTAAGGCGCGACCTGCTAGAATAACTTTAAAAACTTGCGATGAAATATGCCATTTTCGGCTATTTTTGGCCTTTTTTGACACTTCATATTTTTAATATCCACGATGACGTTTTATGCATCCAAAGCAATCTCTTCGAAAAGTCATAATTCTGTTAAAATGAAACTTTTACGGAAATTGCAGAGTCTTTTTAAAATTAAAAATTCGATAACTAATCTGACATATGAAGCTTTAATTTTGGTCTCATTAAATTGTAAAAGTCCCAAATAATCTATAACATTCAATTTTTAACGTCAAAACGTTGAAACAAGGTCACATTCTGAAGTCAAAAACACCCATTTTAGGCCAATTTTGACAGCTGTAATTATTTCAATATGGAAGCCTGTTTGAGATTTCATGGCAAGCTATTTAAAAAACGTTGAATTTTGATATTTGACAAATTTTTCTGTTCTCGCTCTAAATATATCAATTTTACTCTAATTTAAAAAAATAAATTGGTATATTCAAGTATACAGGCGTGTTGAGAAAAGATTGAGGAATAAAATAAGCCTAAAAGGAACTCTCTAAGGATATTACAGTAGAAGCTATAATCGATCATAAAAAATTTTTGGTAAAAAAAACGTAAAAAAAATAAATTTAATGTTTTTTGAACCACTAAACGTCATACCGAAGAGCGCGCACAGTATGCGTTTTAAAGGCTATTTATCCCTCTAAACAACAGTCCAAAAAAAAGTTGAAAAAGTTACGTACAGTGGCTCACAGGTAAATTTAAGCAGACCAGTACCTAAAAAAAAAATTGTAAAAAATCAAAAAAAAATCAAATTTCATTCGTTTCGTCCTCTGTAACTAAAATAGATTAAGGATCGAAAAAATATATTTTAAACGTAGTTCGACGAGCTCTTTCCGATAGGATATACGACATTTTAATAAAAAAATTATTTTTCGAGAAAAAAATTAAAAACCGTGAAAATTTTGGGTCTAAAATCGTAATTTTTAAATTTTCACAATTTTTCACAATTTCTAATCATTTAAGGTATAGAAAGATGTATTGTGAAAAGATAGTATTTGAGACGGCCCATCTGATCGTTTAAACCGGAAATATGTCCGACATACCCAATTTGAGTTATTCGGTACCCAAGACGACCCTGCAATGGCCATTTTTCGACTTAAAAAAAATCAAAAAAATTACTTTTCAATTTCCGATATCCTCCATCTACGAACTCATCCTTTATATCATGGTCCTCTCGAAGCTCCAAAAGTAAAAATCGAAAAAAATAATTTTTGCGACGTGAAACGATAGACAGCGGAATTCGCATATTTTTCAACTTTGACGTTTAAGAACTTTTTTCCGGTACACCCTGTATATTTGAAATTTTTCACAAAATATGCCCCCGTTATTCCTCTATAAAACCCAATAATCAAAATCAGTGCGAAATCTACCACTTTAGAGAAAAAAAATCGAAAATGTCAAAAAATCGATATTTCAAAAATCGGGTACGACGACGACGACGACGACAACCCTCACACATTTTTAAAATAAAGGGGAGATATACATATCGCTCGAAAGGGGCGATATGTAAAAACCCATATCGCAAAATCGTCACTGTCGTGACTCTAAAGGTAAAAGTTATTACATAAAAGAATTTGAAAAAATTTGAATTTTTAATTTTTTTAATTTTTTTTTTCATTTATTATAATTTTTTTCTAAATATTCTGTTTTACTATATTATTTACTTTTATATCACACTCCTTCGGACTGTGATGTGAAAACATATCGCCTAATTTGTCGATATAACACCTGTCAAAAAATATTTACAAATATTTCATTTGATATTTAAGTATTTCAATCTTAATATGAGAACTACACTAAAACAACAAAATATTTTTTTATAAACGCGATTATTACACATAAAAAATGTTAAAATGACAGCTGTCAATATATAACTAATAATACTGTAACGCGTGCATTTTATTTTTATCCTTTTTATTTATGTTTCACAAAATTAACACTTAATATTAAATAGTTTATTTGAAATAGTTGAACTTTGAAATTGTCAAAATGACAGCTAGCAAGAAACAACCTCTTTTTCAACATACAAAATCTTTGTTCCACACAATAACTCATTTTTCATTCGTATGCCAAATTTTGTTCAGACCAGATAAGTAGTTTTCAATTCATGCTTTTACTTCTTCGGATACATTCGTTTTTCCAAGACAATAATAGCAGTCCATTTTAAATTTCATAACTATCATATTTTTCCGAATATAATGATTAAAGATGTTTTATAGGGTCGAAACGTTGATATTTCGTTAAAGCAATAGTGCACAAAGACGTAAGAAGAAGCAAGATTTACGACACTGCAATAAAAATGACAGGTTTATATTTAAAAATGAAAACCTGATGATGATATCTAGATGACGAAACGTTCTACTCGAAATCTGACGCCATCATATGATTAGAAACAAAATACGGCAATGCCTAAGTTAAATTATTTTTTCTTTATCTTTTCAAATAAAGTCACAAACCCAAATATAAGAATATAAATATTGAAGATGTTTTATAGTGTCGAAACGTTTATATTTGGTTAAAGCAATATTGCACAAATACGTTAGAAGAAGCAAGATTTACGAAACTGCAATAAAAATTACAAGTTTATATTTAAGAATAAAAACCTGATGATGGTATCTAGATAACGAAACGTTTTGCTCGAAATCTAATGACATAATATGGTAGGAATCAAAATACGGCAATGCAAAAGTTTAATTAGTTTTTCTTTATCTTTACAAATAAAGTCACAAATCCGAATGTAAGAATATAAAGATTGAAGATGTTTATAGGGTCGAAACTTCAGTATTTTTTTAAAGCAATATTGCACAAATACGTTAGAAGAAGCAAGATTTACGAAACTGCAATAAAAATTACAAGTTTATATTAAAAATAAAAACCTGATGTTGGTATCTAGATGACGAAACGTTTTACTCGAAATCTGATGACATCATATGATAGGAAACAAAATACGGCAACGTAAAAGTTAAATTATTTTTTCTTTATCTTTTCAAATAAAGTCACAAATCCAAATATAAGAATATAAAGATTGAAGATGTTTTATAGGGTCGAAACTTCAATATTTGGTTAAAGCAATATTGCACAAATACGTTAGAAGAAGCAAGATTTACGAAACTGCAATAAAAATTACAAGTTTATATTTAAAAATAAAAACCTGATGATGGTATCTCGATGACGAAACGTTTTACCCGAAATCTGAGGACATCGTATGATAGGAAACAAAATACGACAATGCAAAAGTTAAATTATTTTTTCTCTATCTTGTCAAATAAAGTCACAAATCCAAATATAAGAATATAAAGATTGAAGATGTTTATAGGGTCGAAACTTTAATATTTTTTTAAAGCAATATTGCACAAATACGTTAGAAGAAGCAAGATTTACGAAACTGCAATAAAAATTACAAGTTTATATTTAAAAATAAAAACCTGATGTTGGTATCTAGATGACGAAACGTTTTACTCGAAATCTGATGACATCATATGATAGGAAACAAAATACGGCAATGCAAAAGTTAAATTATTTTTTCTTTATCTTTTCAAATAAAGTCACAAATCCAAATATAAGAATATAAAGATTGAAGATGTTTTATAGGGTCGAAACTTCAATATTTGGTTAAAGCAATATTGCACAAAGACATTAGAAGAAGCTAGATTTACGAAACTGCAATAAAAATTACAAGTTTATATTTAAAAATAAAAATCTGATGATGGTATCTAGATGACGAAACGTTTTACTCGAAATCTGACGCCATCGTATGATAGGAAACAAAATACGGCAATGTAAAAGTTAAATTATTTTTTCTTTATCTGTTCAAATATAGTCACAATGAATAAAACTTGGAAAAAATCTTATCGGCAATTTTCGGCTATTCCGAAAATCCCCGATATTGAAAAAAATTAATCAAAATTTAGGTAAGCAGACCTACATTAAAATGAAAAATGCATGTATAAATACTATTTTTGGAGTTATCTGTTTTATAACACTGAATTGTAGAAGTTTCGAACTATCTCTTATACCTAATTTTAAAGCGCGAATTGATATAATAACTTTTAAAACTTACGATGAAATATGCCATTTTCGGCTATTTTTGGCCTTTTTTGACACTTCATATTTTTAATATCCACGATGACGTTTTATGCATCCAAAGCAATCTCTTCGAAAAGTCATTATTCTGTTAAAATGAAACTTTTACGGAAATTGCAGACTATTTTTAAAATTGAAAATTCGATAACTAATCGGACATATGAAGCTTTAATTTTGGTCTCATTAAATTGTAAAAGTCCCAAATAATCTATAACATTCAATTTTTAACGTCAAAACGTTGAAACAAGGTCACATTCTGAAGTCAAAAACACCCATTTTAGGCCAATTTTGACAGCTGTAATTATTTCAATATGGAAGCCTGTTTGAGATTTCATGGCAAGCTATTTAAAAAACGTTGAATTTCGATATTTGCCGAATTTTTCTGTTGCCGCTCTAAAATTATCAATTTTACTCTAATTAAAAAAAATAAATTAATATATTCAAGTATACGTGCGTGTTTAGAAAAGATTGAGGAATAAAATAAGCCTAAAATGAACTCTCTAAGGATATTATAGTAGAAGCTATAATCGAATATAAAAAACTTTTCATAAAAAAAACGTAAAAAAATTAAATAATATTTTTTTTGAACCACTAAACGTCATAACGAAGAGCGCGCACGGTATGAATTTTAAAGTCTATTTATCCCTCTAAACAACAGTCCAAAAAAAAGTTGAAAAAGTTAATTACAATAGCTTACAGACGGGTTTAAGCGGACCAGTACCTAAAAAAAAATTGTAAAAAATCAAAAAAAAATCAAAATTCATTCGTTTCGTCCTCTGTAAATTAAAATGATTAAAAATCGAAAAAATATACTTTAAACGTAGTTCGACGAGCTCTTTCCGATAGGATGTACGACATTTTAATAAAAAAATTATTTTTCGAGAAAAAAATTAAAAACCGTAAAAATTTTGGGTCTAAAATCGTAATTTTTAAATTTTCACAATTTTTCACAATTTCTAATGATTTTAGGTATAGAAAGATGTATTGTGAAAAGATAGTATTTGAGACGGCCCATCTGATCGTTCAAACCGGAAATATGTCCGACGTACCCAGTTCGAGTTATTCGGTACCCAAGACGACCCTGCAATGGCCATTTTTCGACTTTTAAAAAATCAAAAAAATTACTTTTCAATTTCCGATATCCTCCATCTACGAACTTGCTCTTTATTTGACGGATCTCTCCAACCTCCAAAAATAAAAATCGAAAAAAATATTTTTTGCGACCTGAAACGATAGACAGCGGAATTCGCATATTTCCCGACTTTGACGTTTAATAACTTTTTTCCGGTACACCCTGTATATTTGAAATTTTTTACAAAATGTGCCCCCGTTATTCCTCTATAAAACCAAATAATCAAAATCAGTGCGAAATGTACCACTTTAGAGAAAAAAAATCGAAAATGTCAAAAATCGCGATTTCAAAAATCGGGTACGACGACGACAACCCTCACACATTTTTAAAATAAAGGGGATATATACATATCGCTCGAAAGGGGCGATATGTAATAATAACACATTTTTTGATTTTACTCCGAAAAAATAAATCATACGGTATAATTATGATACCATATTCGAACATCAGATGAAATTTGCTAGAAAATATATTAAAACCGCAGCTCGATATCTCCGTTCGTTTCAACGTTATCGCCAATAGAATAATTTCTAAAACTTTAAATGAAGAAGTAAGTGGGACGCCACTGATATTTTTCCATGTGGATATTATTTCGGATTAGCCTGGTCAATTCTGCATAAAAATGATCTCATCTGCTTTTCGATCATGGTAAAATTATACCGTATGATTTATCTTTATTAAAGTCGGTACGCCAATGAGCATATGACCAATCTGATGCATAATTGTCCAAGCTTTTTAATGGTGTTACCAAAGATATACCTTAATGTAGAATTTTCGGAGATATGTAAAATTTTAAAATTTTCTTTTCAATTACGCCCTCTTGCGGCAAAATGCGGAACTTAAAAATTATTTCCAGGATTTTTTTAGGGCCACTTTAGTTATAATTTTTTTCCCCTAGTTTCTATGCCTATATAGTAGTTTCCGAGATACGGCCGGTGGCCATCCATAATGGGACACCCGGTATACTGAGAGTTTTTATTTTGTAATATGGGAGTGATTCCTAAGTTGATACGTCCCTTTTAACTGTGTATAGAAGGCATTAAAATAAACAACATTTTCAAATACCTTTTTCAAAAAACTCAAAAATAAAGTACTTACATTCATTTATTACATTACGAATCAAAAAATACGGTTCTGCCTAACTTGTCCGTTGAATACCACTAAAAAAACTTCTGTGTGTAGGATGAGCCCGCAAGGGAAAGCGTTCTGCTAGTTCATTGTTTTCAAATTTTACCATTTTCACTGTCACCAATTTAAAATAAAACCGCAGCGGAAACAACTAAAAAAGAAGTATCAACTTAGGAATCACCCTGTATACATGTTTATACAGTATAGGAACTCATAGAATTCGAAAACGGCTTAAAACAAATCAAATTTAATATATAGATAATAAAAAGGTAAAATTTAAATTAAAATACGTTTATTTTACATCTAACTATTGAACATCAGCAATTATGATAAATGGATTGTAAAGGTATGGTGATGTGAATAACAAAATAAAAATACAGACCCATAGTTAAAACTTGTAACTATTCATTAAAAAATATGGTGGTTTTCTTACTTTTTTATGTAATTTTTTATATTAATTTACAATAATACTGTGTATATGAAAGAATTCGGTGTCTTGCCAATTCCAGTAATTATCACAAATCTTATATTACTATAATTTACCCACCTTTTTTACTGAATTAAAAGTTTAGGATATTTAGGGAATACTTTCTTTTCCAACGTCCGTTAATTCACCACGTAAACTCATCGGAACTAAAATTACTGCAGCAAATATGTTGAATTTTTGGTAAATATGCGTTTTGTAACCCAACACTTTAATTTATTGGTTACTATCTTTATAATCAGATGGAAATATAGAAAAATATATCTCACTAGAATAATAATTATTGTGGTATTAGCCAGTTAAATGACTTGGGTGGGCCGTCTCTGTTGGTTAAAATGACATTAGAATTGACAGAATACACTTATTGGTAAAAAGTAATATTTGGAGAAGAATCAGCATATTTTCGGTACACAATACAATATCTAACCACTGTCCATAAATTTTACAGGTTTCCGGTTCAATCGGAAGTTCATATAGAATGAGTTAATTGTCATAAAATGTGTTTCTATTCGTTAAACATATTCTCATTTTTGTATCATAAAAAACAAAAAAGTTATTAAGTCGAGCCACCTCCCATGGGACACCCGGTATATCCTTTAGCTCCAATATCAATTGAGATCTCAATTGAATTTGGGATATGGTTTTTGTGACCTGCTCACAATACAAAGTAACTGCATACAATTCTTGTGCTGCATACCAATTCATATTACACTTTGTCGCTTGAAGTTATCTTTTTGCTACTTTTAGTTTCAATTATTTGATATCCCAATCGTATTTGGGACATGGTTATAATTTGCACACAATTCTTGTATTGCACACCAGTTCGTACTACACTTGTCGCTAATCTTTTATACAGTTTCTTTACTTATTTTTTTCTTTTCTTGTTTAGCTTGTTGCAGCTCAAGCAGAAAATCCAATGTCACCTCCTGCTGCAACTTACCTGTCTCAACCTCAAGTGGAAGGTATGACTAATATAGATCTGGTTCGCCTAAACCTACCTGATCAAATATCCACTGCTACTTCCTTGGAAAGTCTGGAAAGTACTGCGTCAGATTACGAAAAAGGAGATAAAAGTAAGGTTAAAAGATAGATAGTTGTTGTACTATTATTTGGTCTGTACAATAAATTGTCAGCGGTTATTCAGAATTGTCTTTATTTGCTTTTCATATTTACTAAAGGGGTTTAAAATATAGCCTAGTATAAAACTTACAGGGCTATTCTGTATTCGCAATAACTCATTAAGTCGAGCACTAGAGTCGTTATAATGAGCCTGCTTTGTTTCTAAGGTTAGGTTAGATTATCCAAAATTGTAGGCTAATTATAAATATAATTTTTTTTTGGCTTTTATAAGATGCATTTTGCATGACTTTTTGAGTACAGCATACGGACTTATAGATACGATAAAAATAATATGAAACAACTTAAATCAGTGATGAGCTCGTGACTATTTGTCAGCTGTATTAATAAACAAAGCACTGATGATGGCTTGATAGGCCGAAAGCGTTCTGCTAACAATTATTTGCACTTTATACAAGTTTTTCTGTTCTCGTCATTATTTGAAAATAATTCTTCATATCAGTACAAAATATATACCTATTCATATGTCGGGTCGTATAAAGATTTTTAACTAACCAGCAAGTTTGACTGTGACATACATAACATTGGCAGAAATAATTTTCTCACAATCATATTTGTCCGGTTACCTTTCGTTTTAATTTACTAATCAGGCACCTTTAATTGTGAGTAAGTAGTGCCAGTTAATGTCATTGTGTCACTGTCAAACTTGCTGGTTAGTTAATTGTGGTTAAAAAATTTGTGCAACCCAACATTAGTCTACCACTTTTTTGATATTTGGATATTGGATGAATTATCTCTCTTTGTCGTAAAAAAAGATCCTTTTATTTATGCCAGATAATTATATATCTAAAGTTGGTGTCTAAATAATTTTTAAATGAAAAGTGTTTACCGGCGCGGCGTGCAGACAAGATTAAAATTGAAAAAGTTTGGGGGGGGGGGGTGTTATAAGGGAAAAGGGAACTCATTCACTACCACTGAACATTAAGATGATGATGTACGAGTAATACAAAAATTAGATTGCCATTTGTGCTTATCGTAACTAGTACCTAGTCCATGTGGATGCAGAATTACAGAATAGATCTGTTAGTACCTATAAGTTGACTTGCAGAAAGATTTTAATCAACTGAGATTGTAACATAAAATATAAATTTAAGTTAGCTAAACAACCAACTTTGATAATGGGTACAATGATATTGGAAGACATTTTTTATAATTAAAATGGTCTGGTTCTGTAACCAATTTTGCAGTACATACTATAAAATTGACTGACTTATAGTTAGACTTGTTATTTAAAACCCATTTGTCAAATTAAAATGTTTTAAATTTATTTTAAAACTTTTTAGTGAATATGGAAGTTTAACTTTTAATGCTCGTTGGGAATATTACAATTGAGGTACCTATTGACCAAAAAATATATAAAAATAATTTTATGTAGTTAGATAGGTTAATTAATATATTCTTGTTAATATTACAGGGGAAAAATTACAATACAAAAAAATGTGGGTTTTTTTGTAATAAATATATAAAGAATTAATTGCCATTTTGTGCATAATTATTTGCTCTGTTGGGTGTACATTCCTGTACATTTTAGGTGATGCCAGTAGTACTATCTCCGAAACGGTAAGAGGTACAAGGTGGGTTAAATTAGAAGATTATTTAAGGTTTTTTTAAAAAAATATTCGTGGGAATCATCTTATATTAATTTTAGTAATAGCTATTTATGTATCAATGGAATTATAAAGGTCTTCATTTGCAAGGGCAAAGTTTCTCACCCAAAAGCCTCTGGCCCGAGGGATACCAATTGCCTAATAATTCCCGTACATAGATAATTTTATTTCTGTCCGAATTTATTAACATTCTGTTTATTTTCAAAACGGAATAAATAAATGTTTTCCTACGACCACGAAAATGAGAAAAATAGCACGGTTTACTTGGCTCGAAAGCGCCGAATATCACACGTATCTTAAAAAAAATATTTCAACTCTAGAGTTGAAATACAAGGCACACTATTTAATTTAAACATATGGTGCCAATTTAAAAGACCACCCCTATTTATTAAAAAGAACAAATTTTAGATAGCAGTTTAGTTTATTTATTACGTATTGTTGTAATTGTAAAGTGTTTAACTTATTTTTCATGTATTTGTCGAGTGATTCAGAATTAGAGTGTGAAAATACGCTATCTGAAATTATAAAAAATGTTAATAATATACTGATGGAAAATCTATTACCCGAAAAAACAAATCGCGCCGAAGAGTATCATGTATTAAACAACAAATGTTTATTGGTAGCCATAGTGTAGAGAATAGAGCTCTAGCCTACAGATCGCAAGGTCACAGGTTCAAATCCCGTCATAAGTATTTGACTTTTTTTCATAAGAAGATTAAATAATTTATAGAATTGTTTTGAATTGAAATACTCCTTGTTGGGTGGATTTTTTAAATTTATATTTAATGCATCTTTCCTTGATTAAATTTAAAATTTTTCATTCTGGTTAATCTAGAAGTCAATCCAGGATTAGTTCTTCCTATGATATATAAAATATGAAAAAATGAAACAGTTACAAATAAAGGAAAATCCTATTGACAAACTATGAAACCAGATATTAAGTGGAACTAGTTTTTTTTTCGACACTAGTGTTGAAATATCAAAGGCTTTTTTAATAATTCTTTGTGGTCGTAGGAAAAATAGTGTACATTACTCGTGTGAAAGTGATTATTCTAAAACTCGGATAATATCTCCTCGTTTGAAAAGTATCACTTTCATCACTTGTTATGTAATATACTATTACATTTTTAAATATATTCTTCCCGGTATAAGTATTTGCATTAACAATCATAGAAGTTATGGTTGTTGCTATGTTATTTGTTTATTAACTGACATTTGTTGTCAATCGCTTTATGTTAAAAAAAGTATCTTTTACACCAAATCGGCGGTCGTTTTTCCGTATTTCGATAGAGGATATATTGGAAAAGGCTGAAAAGCAAGACAATAAATACTTCCTTCTAAAAGCGAGGCTATGTATCCAAAAGAATATGAAAAAATCTAAACTGACTGGCACGGAGAAATGTTTTGCCAGGAGATGCCAACGAAACTCTTCGTCGCACTTTTGTTATTGTCCTAGCCTATGCAGTAGCAACCTATGACTAATTTAAAGAAGCACGGAGATTGGAGATGTTCTAGGGTAGCGGAGGGATATTCGGAGGAAAGCATGCATTCAAGAATCAATGGTGCGGATGTTATCTATCTTACCATCAGAAGAAGCAGGCACCTCAAAGGCAGTACTAAATGCAAGCAGCCACACAAAAGAAAAAATTGTTTCCATTATGAAAGTAACTTTCAGGGAACATTTCAGAATTGTTCATTTAATATTTGTAATGATATGAATAAATAAGAGTAGTTAGATAGGTAGGTACTTTTTGATTTTTATTTCATAAATGTTTTTTTAAATTTATAATAAAATTGTTACTCGTAAAAGGGAATTAAGGAAATCCTTAATTTCCTCTACTTTTCCATAATATCCCAAGGAAATTATTATCCTCGTTAGTGGTTGCGTAACCAAGACGATATAAGCTAATAATATATCGGTCAGAAATAAAGCAATTATCAATTAAGAAAAATTGTCTTTCAAGAAATAATAAGAAGATTAATTTCTTGTAATAGTAACAGTAGTCATTACATAGAGCTGTATTCTGGCGAAAAAAATAATAAACTTCATGACGTCATTAAACAAAATACAGGGTGATTCCTTAGTTGATACTTCTTTTTTAGCTGTGTATAGAAGGCATTGAAATAAACAACATGTATAAATACCTTTTTCAAAAAATTCAAAAATAACATTCAGTTATTACACTATGGATCAATTACGGTCCTGCCTAACTTGCTAATTGAATAACATTAAGAAAACTTCTAGGTGTAGGATGAGCCCGCAAGGGAAAGCGTTCTGCGTATAATCTCGAAGTAGCAGCCGTACTTTGACGACACTCACCGTAAATTAGCACCATATCTACTAGTTCATTGTTTTCAAATTTTACCATTTTCACGTGTCACCAATTTAAAATTAACTTACTTCAGAAAAACACCGCAGCAGATTGCCAAATAAATAACTGACTGATAAATTGCATGACTAATAAGACAAAAATAACATAAAGTATATCAGGCTACGTTTTGATAACCAGGCCGCACTTAGATTTTTTACTTCTGTATCTCGCCTATTTTCAAGTTTAAAAAAAAGGTATTTGAAAATGTTGTTTATTTGAATGCCTTCTATACACAGCTAAAAAAGAAGTATCAATTTAGGAGAGAGGTTTGTTACGTCAAGATAAAATTTGAAACGTCATGCGGGGGATGTACGGCACTGCAAGTATTGTAAGTAAATGGAGCTCTCACTTTAACGGAATTTACTAGGTGTGAGGTGTTACATTAAATTTCTTATTATATTTTTAAAATCATAATTCGCCGTATGCTAATGCTGCCGCACTCGGTGTGTTTTAGCTTTTACGCCATGTACTATATGCGAGGTGTTCCATTTATTCACTGGCACGTTTGGTTTTACACTCGTAACGTTCCGAGCGGGCTCAATTTGTTATTTTCTGTTAGTTTTGACGCTCCGAGTGTACTCTTCTGCATTTGGGATTATTCTCTCTGAACATTTGGAGCAAGATCTGCTTTCTCCGAGTTTTATAGCGTGCACGTCGAGTGTGGAATTTATTCATGCGTTCTTGTTTTATTTTGATTAATTTTTAACCGCAAAAATCAGTGTAGTTGGCAAAAAATTACATTTTGTATTTGCTAATTGTAATCATAATCATGGATGATTTACCCTCCCAAGACACATAAATTGCTTCTGAATCAAAGAGAACCTGTTATTTATAAAGATTCTTATATTCTCTTTCAAGTAAAGAATATCGGGTAAAATAAATACCTACTCTTATAATCCTGTTAAATCAAAACAGTCGTCATAAAATCGTTTTTAATCTTAAATAACTTTATCCTCATCGCTCTTTTGAAACAATTACTCTCCAGCAAAGTGAACAACAACGACAAAATTAATTAAATTCATCGCTAACATAACCTTAAAACTAATCGTGCTCTCGACCAGTGTTGCCGATCTGTTACGTTTTTAAAGGATCTGTTACGCTGTTACGCCTTTAAGCAATCTGTTACGTTTTGTTGAGCAGTGATTTTTTTTTTGGGTGGGAGGAGAAAGGACCTCTTTATGTGGTATTTTTAGCATCACTATTGTTCGGGTTCGCCGCTGGTGTATGTTGTGTAGGGGTGCTGACTCTTTTTTTTTTAGAAGTTAACTCACTTTGGATTGGAAAAAGAGATATTGTATAATGCTGTTTCTATTTTAGTCAATCTGTTACGGTTTCTGAGCAAATCTGTAACGATTCAAAAAATTTTTGTGGCAAGACTGCTCTCGACACTGTTAGTAGGTATTTTAAATCAAAAGTAATAGATCCTACAACTTTATTCTTTTGCTTTGTTTTTAACATTAGATCCGGTTGTACAATTACGGCTTAAGCTTAGTTCAACGTTAAACCAAGCTCAAACTTCATTTTGACAACCAACAAAAATGTAAGTGGTTGTCAAAAGGAAGTTTGAGCTTGGTTCAACGCTGAACTAAGCTTAAGTCGTAATTGTACAGCCGGGACTTACTATGACAATACGTTGATTAACTTGACGTTTCGATTTCTATCATTTTTTAAAATTAAAAAAGTATATTATTTTTCACCAGAATACACTACACACAGAATTAACTTTTTGTTTAGAACGTTTTTCAAATTTAACCCCCTTTGTAACTCTCTTACAATATTGTTGTGGCTATGCTACGTAAGTTTAAACAATAGTCATATTAAAATATATTCATGTTAAGCTTTATGCTTGTCGTTAGCGTTGTTGCTGTTTATAGCACTTGTATTAATAACGTATTTAAATACATAATACAAAATAATACATAGGTAATGCTTTAGTTTATAAAAGCTTTACATATTATGTAGGGAACTTCTACTATACAAAGTAAAAAATGTATACTTAACACTGGATTGAATTTTCCGGAATCGCGATAGATTGCGATCGTTGTTCAGTTTTTTTTTTCATTATCAACTAGGTGGGTGTTTCAGTTGTATAAACAAAAACAATGCTCTGCCAATTAAGCGGTGTTTACATTAGTGCCACGGTTGATGTAGATGCGTTAAAATGTGTCGCGATGGAGAGACGTGATCAAGCAAAAAGTGTCATATTTACACGTCTTTCTTTGACTTTTAAACTTGTGAGTATTTTAGACTTATTATACTCTTTTAATAATTGGCATGTTCATTTATATTTCCAGTGTCATTTTAGACATAAACAAGAATGGAGTGTAGCTGAAGTTTTTGAGGAAAATGTGTTTATTTAATTTAAAAAATCACGCGTCGAAGAAAAAGAAGACAGTTGGTTAGAAAGTGGATGTCCAAACGGACAGAGATTGGCTCATCAGCGACATTATCGGATGAACTGGTATTGGATATGCGAATTTTACCAGAAAATTTTAGTTATTTGCTTAGTTTATCTACTGATTTTTCATTTTTTGATTACCTAGCTACTGGACGTTGGAGATTACCCAACTACTGGACGTTTCCGTTGAAGTTGCAAAACAAAACTAAGCATTACGCTTCTCGATACGGCGGGTGAAGTCAAAATATTAAAAATAATTTGATTATTTGTCACGACTAATTAAACAGGTCCTGGCAAGTATGCGTCTGTTCACGCCTGCGCTTCACGGCTTTATGGTTTACATAAGCCGTGACTTCGACTAGCCTAATTTCACGCCTGTTTCTGGTTCGCGAGGTGCGACAACAATGCTTAAAATAGGGTTACCATCTATCTAGAATATTTTTCAGGACAAACAGGCCCGAAATTCCGGATAAAGTCCGGATATTTTTCTTTGGAGGCGCAGCAAATGAAAAACGAAATTTAATTTTTTATATAAAACTTGTCATTTTTTACCATATATTATACAAATAATGACATATACTACCTATATGTAACCTAGGTATACTTAGCCTTTCCTTTTACTTCTTTTAAAATATCTGAATTTTCAGGTAGTGACATAAATTCATAAAACTCGTTACAAGTCATTGCAAAATTAAAGCTCGTCATGATAATATGTTTTACAGAGTCCAGCAAAAGTATGTTTCGTTCTTTAGACCACTGGGCTGTAATTAGTGAAAAAACTCGTTCCACATTTGCATGATGCGCTGTTATAGCAAAAAAAAATTGGCAAACCTTCAAAAGTTCTGAATACTGTTCTTCAGATAGACAGTTTGCAAAACACACCACCCATTTTTTGTGTGTAGGTAGATGTTGAAATTCTGATTTCTTTTCTTTAATTATTTTTTGCAAAAGACATATTTCATTAAACATTTTAGTATCGTCTACATCGTTGCCCTTCTCAATCATATCAGAAATAGATGGTGAAATTTTTTTTCCCAGTCCAGATTATCAAGATTTTCTAAACTTACCCATTTAAAGCAGGAAAATTCTTGAAAAGGCTCCAGCCAACGATTTAAGTAAGTTATGAATATTTCATAACATTGAAAAATATTATTTCTGAAAACTTGATTTTCTTGTGTGAACCATTCATTACTCATTTTTTTCAGTATGTCTTGAACTTTAAACGGAATAAATTTTTGCCGCAGTCTTTCATTTAGAATATTAATTACCGATTCTACAATTTTTATGATTTCAATAATGGAGTTACCTATCTTGTTTCCCCATTTTTTCTATACTACTATGAAAAACAGACATCAATGAATGTATGAAATATAGATATGGTTCAGAGAATCTATTCTCAAAAAAAGATTTCAATAAAAATGGAGGGTTAGCTTCTGATAGAAAATATGATTTTAAGGGCTGAAACATCTTTAAGATTCTTTCTATCGCGGGAAATAAGAACAACCATCTACTTTTAGAATGATACAAAAGCTGTTCATATTTGGTACCCACAAAATCGCAAAAGTATTTTAGAGTTGACACTTACTGTATAAATATTAATAATATGCTTTCACGGCCGTGACCGGCTAAATTTCGGACCCCGTTTGCTTTTCCGGCCGGATGCAGTCCGGACGCCCCTTAATTCCGGACATGTCCGGAAAAATCCGGACGGATGGTAACCCTATAAATTATATTAGGTTTAAACACTGTTAATAAAAGTTTGGGTTTCAGATAAGGATCTATGTATATCACATGTCTTAGCCTGGTTCAATGTAAAATACATGAAGGGATTTAAGGTCTATAATAGGGAGTTATTGAATTTTAGTTTGTGTTGTAATTTTTTTGTTTTATCCAAAGTCTGGTCCTGGGGGACCTGGTTGCCCACACGTACCTAATTTAAATTTAAAAAAAAATAGCCATTTACACCCGTATTCACTAAATGGTTTTTTATTACTCAAAACACTAATTTGAGGGTGAAAAATTACATTTTAAAGCACTAGTGCAAAAGGAAATTATTTTTTTCACTACCTACTGCGAAAATAATATAATTAAAATAAAGAGCAGGTCGTTTTTCAACTGTTTCTTTTCTAAACAATACAAAACGCCGCAAATACATATAACACTTTTGTTTTTTATTAGTGACAGTTCTGATTGATATTAACCCCATTAATATATAAAATTTGTCCTTATACAATCAGTATTAGTACCGTCACCCCCCTATTATTATTACAAAATAATTTATCTTAACGAATGGTTTTAGTTTATTTTATGATTGACATCTGGTCGTGTACGGACGCCTAATAATAAGAGCGTTTTCACACGGCACCATATATCGCGCGCGACAAATGGTCGCAATATTGCTGTTACACTAAATTATGTGTTTTCTAATGAGCCATTTTCACACACAAGCGATATTAGAGAACACATAATTTGGTGTAAAGCAATATTGCGACCATTTATCGCGCGCGATATATGGTGCCGTGTGAAAACACTCTTAAGCTATATATTCTTAGATCTTTTTATTTTGCGCAGCTATCAAATAAAGAAATGATTTCTTATATTATAATATTTTTGAAAACAGTGCAGAGGGAGTTGTCACAATAAAACACTGTCTCAGCGGAAAACGCGAGTTCTACACCTCAGCGGTGTTAATATCGCCATTTACCGCTGTGTTTTGTTGCACCGCGGCGAAACCATCACCGCAGCTCCGCCTTGGTCTGGGGATATTCTTTAGCTGGAAGTAGCTATAGAAAATGGCGACTCTGTGGTCCAATTTTGAATAAAACAAAAAAAATCATACTTGGTACATCTTATTAAAAGACGCAAGGGTTTTAAAAAAATATCTCATATTGGCGTTGTTACCTCAATAGGTCGTATGTCAAAAATTTTACACCTGTCACTGTAAACGTGAATATGAGTATAATTAAGGCCACCCCACCTATGGTCGATTTCTTTTCGATTGAGAACGATGACAGAAACCCGATTTACAACAAAAAAATGCAAGAATTTTTATTTTTGACAAGGTAAAAAAGTAAGGTTAGGGATTACGTCATAACTGACATTTTGTTGTTTACGGTTTACAGCGGTTAGAATTTTAAATTAAAACTTGATATTGCGGCACAAGAATAAATATTAAATAATTATTCTTGTGGTTAGAGTGTTTAAAAAGCTTAAATGTATTTCCTTAATCATGCCATGCTTCCACATTGTGAATTCTTTATGTGAAAAAAAGAACAAAACATTGGTATAACTTTTATTGCATTCTCTTCAAATAAAAATGGCTTTTGAAAGAGTCAAGAACCAAGTCTTTGTCTATCGTTAATAGGCAGGTACATTTAATACAAATACATTGTAAAAACTAATAGTTATTTCTCATTAGTTTTCAGATTAACAAGTTTAAGATTAACAAGCGAGATCTTTATTAATGAAAAGGTAACTTAAAAGTTGTTTATACCTTGTCGAAATTATTCTCTTCTGTTACCATTTTTGTTTTTAAAAATCTTAAATAGCAGGTAGATAGGCTTTAATAAGTAAAACATCACACACAAGTTGTCAAAAAATACCTATGCAAAGGTCTCCTTCTACTAGAATTTTTCGGTTATGTCATGTTTTCGCGGTTTGGCATGGCCTTCTATATTTTGTCGACAAATCGGGCGTCCTTTTATGCTTCAACATAAAGTAGGTGTAGGTTTACTATTTATGTCGCAAAAAAAACGTGAAATTAACCGATTTTATGTTCAGAAAGTTAATCGATTGTTTATTTCGTAATATAATTACAGCTAAAAGTTATTTTTAATTGCTAGAAATTAATCGAACGGAGATTTCCTATCCTTCTTCTGTGATTTCAAAATAAGAGAGCTTTAACAAGTGGGCTATTAATTTATCTGGGAGGTAATATGTCTTGGCATGATCACGTTGCCGCAATTGCCAAGGCAGCTGCACAGAAACTTGGTGTACTTTTCCGCACCAAAAGGTTGTACACACCTCATCAACTTTTGACACTCTACAAAGCCCAGATTCGACCATCATTAGAATATTGCTCTCATGTCTGGAGCTCTGCACCCAAGCACACCCTTCGGCTACTGGATTCCATTCAAAGGAGAGCCATTCGTCTGATCGGCGACCCCGAGCTGACCAAGACCCTCGATAGCTGGAGCATCGAAGACAGGTTGGTGATTTGGCTCTCTTTTACAGATATTTCCATGGCAGGTGTTCGACTGACATTGCCCACTTGATTCCAACTAGAGCAATTCAAAACAGAAATACACGGCAAACCACTGCCGCTCATCCATATGTTGTTCAGCTTAGTACTCCTCGAACTTCATTGTTCAAGAATTCTTTCATCTGGAGAACGTCATCTTTGTGGAATGATCTTCCTGAGGTCGTGTTTCCCAATGAATACAATCTTCAACGTTTCAAGACCAACGTTAATCGCTTTTTTCGCACTCGCACCGCTCCCAGAGCGCCTTAAAGGATTTTCCCTACAGTGCAGGTGTTTTATCATAAAAAAAAAAAAAAAAAATGTAGTGTAAATTGGTACATGATTTAACCAATCAGGAAAATTTTTGTTTAATTTTTTTGTCTGTCATCGTTCTCAATTGAAAATAAATAGACCATAGGTATCTGCAGATCATACTACCTCACTAAGTAATACTTCTGGAACAACCCAAACTGCTAAATCTGTTACAGGTTAGCCTGTAGGGTTTGCAAATTTGCTCCCAAAGGCTGTAGACACATCGCGAGCTAAGAATTATATTGTTCTATGTGCAAAAATGTAAATTGTTCAGGAGAGCAAAATGAAAATATCATAATTACTAAAACCATTTCCGTCTGGTTAGATACGCATAAAAGTTGTGTTAAAGTTGTGAAGCATTGGTTTAAGGTATTTTATAAAATTTAAGGGCTTTTGCCTTTTTTCTTCTCGAGTTATTAAAAAAATTTAAAAAAAAGTATCTGCAGATAGAATAATAATAATAATAAAAAGTCATTAAAAGTAATAACAATATTCTATCTGAATAAATTTAATTGAGAAACTGTTTGTTTTGAAACTAGTTTATTTTTACAAACTTAAATCTAAAAAAATAACGTGAATACACATTTAAAATTAACAGATTTTTGGTTAAACTAAGTATTTTTTGGTTAAACTACGTGTTTCTTGCTTTTTCCGTTTTTTTTGGGCGGCTTATCTTTGTGCTCGTAAAACATGGTTTTTACAAACTGTTTGTCAATATCCGGGAAGTATTTAAATAACTGGTACAATTGAGCTACCTTATCTTTCTGAAGTAAACATTTTTTTGGTATCGGACACGATTTTACTTCCGGCAGAGTAAAAAATTCCTTTTGACTTCTTGTGCCAATGCGAAAAGTTAGATTTGCTAGTATGAAATCTTCGTTGTGTTCCTTTTCGTAAAAAATTTTTGTTGGCAAATTTTTAAAGTATTTGAGTGCCTTCACAGAGGCGTAGGGAACCACTTTAAAGTTAATATTTTCTGCAGCTGTTTGATAATCTTTGAAGTTTTGCTGCTGCATGCGAAAGACTCTAAAGGGTCTTTTTTTGGTTAACACTGGGAATTAATCGTACTAAACCTAAGGGGCTAAAAATTTCCTTTCCTTTTGTTCGTTTTTCAATTTGACTGTGTATATTATCAACTTCCTGGATTTGGTTGTGACCTGCTTCGGAAAACTTTTGGGTTATTTCAGTTACGTGGGGAAATTCATCCATAAACTTTTTTAAAGCCATAGACATAATAGAATTTTTATTTTGCGGTACGCACGAGTCTGACCAAATTATAAATTTGGAATATCGGGAATGTCTTCCATAATTTTTCTTAAAATTGATACGATATTAATAATTAACATGTTCAGTAATAAGTACTTACGTGTTTTGAGTATTTTCTGCCATATTATTTGGGAATTATTTGGTTTTTAAACACATAAAAAGGCACGCAAATAAGCACAAACAAAATAACAACTAATTATTGGTAGGTTTATATTGTTCTATCTGGCGAAATTCCGCAATCCTATTGGCTCGATAGATAGAACGTAATAATACTGAAATTTTATTCCTTGGGCAGGTAGAACATTTTAAAACTGTGTTTTACAACTTTTCGGGTACAACTAACCCGAATAACTACATATATGCAGATAGAACAATATGCAACGGTTTTTTGCATTAGTGCAAAAATGTCAAATAAAAAAAAAGTCACATAGAACAATATAATTCTCAGCTCGCGACATGACAAAAAATTGGATAGTCCATGACCTATTTATGTAACAATGCCGATTTATAGTTTCGGTTCAGGTGAGCTTATGTTTCTACTGATCGATGTGATAAAATATGGTAGTTTGTGATAAATAAGAAAAACATCTTCATATATTTTAGGTATTGTTTTACTTTTTTGTATATGACCGACTTTTATTGACAGTTCTTTTATAGTATTTAGTTAAATTGATGACAAAAGGATGACATCAGTGTTATTTTTGGGAGCACTGCATTCGAGCGGCTTTAGTGGAATGAAATATAAATTTTTTATCCTGTCTAGGTACCGAAATATTCTATTTTAGGTTAGTTTTACCCTAAATTTATCAGTAGTGTTTTAATTTCAATAAAATAATTAGTGTCATTTAGAAATTTCTTGTCAGCCTCAAAACAGATTTTTCTATTGTAGTACCGCATATTTACCAAAGCTCTATCACTATTTATATCTTAATGGTTATTTTTTTAATGACATACTAATGTTTACTTTAATAATTCGACTAAACAAGTAGTCTTAGAAAAAATACTTTATGTGTATTAGGCTAGGTATTACAAGTGAATAAATAAATCCTATGTCAATTTCACTGAATTTGCCCGTACCTTCGGATTATTTAGGTACTGAAACTGTGAGTGGTACGCGATGAGCGAATGGCGCTGAGCGGCAAGCGATGGAAGAAATGTTTTCAAGCAATAATCTTTACGGAAACGGTGATCAGGCTAATTTGATTAGAATTATTACTAATCAGCGTTCGGAACGTTATCTGAAAATAGTTCACCAACGTCCGAAATCGGGTTAACTCGATTGGTCTCATTTGATGTGATCTCATTGATCCTTCTGGAACTCGAAATCAGCTGTTCAAGATTGGTATAACCTTAAAAATACAGGTAACTAGAGCCCGGATTTCAATATTATACGAATCATAAAAGTCAGGGACGGATTTAAAATACTGTATAAACTTATATCAAATTAAAATCTTACCTTACACATGATTCTCATAAAACATGCCAGATTATTGATAAATGTACTGTCAGATGTCATAAACTTTATTTACTATAGGCGAGTTCGGTTATTCCTCGCAGATGAGATGAAAGAAAACACAAATTTAAAACAGCTGATCAGCAGTTTACTCCGAGGTTGTCGGTAATTACGGAACGGTTCATATTCATTTGACAAACAGGATAACCTCATTTTTGGCCTTTTATGATAAAAATGGATAATAATTTGTTAATGTTTAATTCCAATTGTTGAAATCGGCCATAATTTGATGATGAATTGAATTGAATGAAAGTATTAACCCAACACCCAACTTTCTTAAGCAATATTTATTTTGTCAATCAGCTGACGTTGCTTTTATCCTCGGTTTCCTCGGTCAAAAACCTCCCATGAAAAAGATGACGCTCCGAATCATCTGCCCCGGTTTAAACGAACGCAGATAAATGTCAGCCGTCAGTTCTGAAACGATTAAACAAACGACATTTTGACAATCCGAGGGATCGGAGACCTCGCAGATGATTAACCGAACTCGCCTTATATTTATTATAAAATAGCCTTTTGATGCTGGGACAAGTTCAAGATTGCGAATGTTTGAAGAAATTCTTGAAAAGTGTGCGTCTTTTTAAATCGCAGGATCTGCAATACTTGTTGAGCTTGTGAAATAATCGGACATAATACTAAGCCGCACGACATTTTATTACGACCAACAATTCTTTAACCCGTTGTAGAATAACAAAATATTACTGTCTCGATACGTACAGTAGGTATTATATCCACTTTCGTGTAAGTTAATAGTTTCATAGGGTTTGTTGCCACAGCAGTCACGGACAGTCCGTGACTCAGAATACATATTTTCGTCCGTGATAATCGGGATTCTGCGCAATGGACTGGGACGCGGATTTCTGGTTGTTTGGATTGGTTAGAAAACTGTCAAACTGTCGGTAACTTGTCTCTGACTGTTTGTGGGAACATACCTATAGTGTCATCCAGCGAGAGTTAGGTTAAGTTCGATGTTTGGCTGTCGTTTTAAAGACTTCACTTTGACAATAGATATAATTTAAAAAAAAGCATTATTTTTATTTTCTTCAATCTTTATTTATTTAATTGTTATGCATCATATAATATAAATATCCTTTAACATCAGATACTTAGAAGTATCCAAGTTGCACGTCACTATTATACATTTATTGTAATTCACAAAAATTAAATAATATGATCGATCCACTAGGGTAGGAATGGCGAGCCTTTTTACAACGACGTGCCATTTTTCCCAAAAAAATGTTTAATGTGGTCATGACTTGCGAAGCGACTTCTGAAAAAAAAGGTCGCTGCCCCCAACACCTCTTTCTCCTTTCCCTTACTGACTCAAGAAAAAAATTGCCCAGTATCCCTAAAAAATCCTGAACTAATGTCGTGCCCAAGTTATTTGGTAGCCTGCCACTAATGGCACGCGTGCCGATGGTTTGCCATCCCAGCACTAAGGGGTATTTTTTATGATTGCAGGTGTCTCTGTGGCATCCGGCACGCATCCCAAAGCTTCGATGTACGTTGGGGGGGGGGGGCAACTGGTTGGTAACGTTACCAACTAGTTTCGTTGTGTGCGGATGTTTATTGCAGTACATGAGCAATAACTACTAAGTAACTGGTTGGTGATTTAAGTTTGTAATTTGTTTCTTTTTAGTTGCCTTGTGTGCGATGGGTCTTACATTTCGGATCAACCAACCAAACCTAAATAGTAATTCAACTTATCCTAGATTGAAGTTTCCGTAAAGGCTTTAGTTTGTATGACCGTTGTAGTTATTGTCACGCATTGTTTTTCTCCACGCATCGCTTAACGCGCACCACTTCACGCTCGCCATTAATACGCCCTTGAAGAAGTTAAAAACTATGGCAGATCTATAAAGGTAACCATGTATTATTTTTAAAATAGAAATTAATTATTATCAATAGTTATTTATGAAAAAATACTATTTAGGATCTTTTTGTCTCTTAGAAAAAGTCGTTCATTTTTCCCAAAGACTTGAATATAAAATATCTTAGCACCAAAGCTTGTAAACACTTAAGATAATAAATTATGAGGGCTTAATTGCTTTTCTATTTATATTTTCTCCATGTTGAAATAAAATGGATGTCCTGAAAAAAAAGTTTAAAAGGGTAATACTTGCTGAAACGTACACGTCCAGCAAAACAAAGCTTGGGTTTGCATTTGCGCATGTAGAATTAAATATGCGTAACATGTATTCAACAAAGAAAAGTAGTATTCTACGGTCGATATTGAATTGGCGTTTTCGCGGTCAAGGGAGTTGTATTGGCAGTTTATGGCAGCCCGATGAGTCCAAATAAGAACGAAACGGCAGTCATTGTCTACCCTGACCCCCAGGGAGTCCATTTTGTTTGGAACTCTGCGTCTTTAATGCTAAAGACAGTACGGACAGTCCGATAGCCAATAAATATCTCTGCTTTTTGTATTCAACAAAGACAGAAAAATACAAATTTTGCCAATCAGTAGTGTAAGGACTCGCGCTTCCGTTACAAACATATTTTAGGTCGTACCATATTGTTGTGGAAATGCCTAATTCATTAATTATTGAGTTTACAGGGAAATTCCCACCCTGCATTTATTTTGGGAGATGTATAAATATGGTAGTCGAGATGTTTAATAAGTAGCTATTCGTTACTCGAGTACTCGTTGTTTGATAATCCCCAAAGTAACGAATACCGATCTGAGAATAGTATTGTTACTTTCAATATTTTAATTACTTGATTACTTAGAGACATGTTTGTGAGAAACCTTTGCGCTACACAGAAAATCGAGTGTATAAAGTAATACAAATAACGATACTATAAATGATTACTTAATACCCGAGTAATCGTTGTTAAGACATTTGATTATATTGATAAGTTGTATTCGTTATAATGGATCAGGGAAATAATTAGGATTCAATTTTTTTTTATCTTCTCGAGAAGGTTGATTTGATTATACAAGGTGGTAACAGTAATTTATTGACCACTATTGGTATAGTCAAAATCAATAAAAAAAAGTACAATGACTTAAGCGTCTACGGAGATATTGTTGCAACGATTGATGGCATCACTCTCAAAACCTGCGTGACGTCATTGTACTTTACATGATTGATTTTGACTTTATTTTCTAAACGGAAATTTCTACGAAATTGATTAGATTGGAAGAAATGTGCCATTTTAAAAGCTTTTTTAAGATAAGTAATTATTTTTTATTTCATTAGTTATAACAGAATGTAGGGTTAGAAACAGAAAGCCCTATATTTCTTCTTAGAAATATATTTATTGAATAAGAACACACGCGTTTCGGCCTACAAGGCCATCATCAGGGCATACTGTAAGAAAATAAATAACGAGTTGCATTAAATAAAAACAATAATAACAACACAATTGCTATATGCTATATGCATAGCAATTGTTAATTGTTGTTTGAAAAAAATAACAACAATCAATTAAAAATTGCTATATGCTATAATTTTTAATTGTTGTTTGAAAAAAACAACAATCAATTAAAAATTGCTGTATGCATGGCAATTTTTAATTGTTGATGTTTTCTTCCAAATTTTAATTTTTAATAAATATAAATGTGTGTTTTATAATGTAAAATAGTGTGGCAAGTGACTATTGTTTTGTTGACTAGGGTGCATCCTACTTGGTCTTTATGTGTTGACCTTATTTTTATTTAATACAACTTTTTATTTTCTTACATTATGCCCTGATGATGGCCTCGTAGGCCGAAATGCGTAGGTTCTTTTTTAATAAATATATTTGTAGGAAGAAAGGCTTTCTGTTTCTTACCCTACATTACCATGTCCCTTCTGGAGAGTTCGTTAGTTATACCAGAGTTATCGTCAATTATATTTTTAAATACGGACCTGGATTTTATTTTCGAGAATACGTTTTATACCAAATACAATGATGTATCACTCAACCCTATTTAATTACTGAATGGGAAACCCAGTTTGTCCCACATTTTCTTTAATCTTTTTATTATTATAAAATGAAGGGCAAACATGATATCTCATTCCGTTCACATTGACCCTTCTGGAGAGTAGATAATTTATGATTTTGCAATTTAATTACGTTTTGGAAAAGATTATTACATCATCAGGAAAATTTATTATTAAAAAGCAACGTGGCCGTTTCCACCATTCAATAAAATTATATTACTAAATAAAATATTCAGTTTTTTATTCACGATTAATGCCTGGTTGTATAAAGATATTTAACAATAATTAACTAACCTGCACCTTTTAAGGTGACATACATGACATTGGCAGAAATAATTTTCTCCCAATCTTGGTTGGTTTAAGGCGGGGGTCGGGCGTTCAGCCCAAGCTTCTTGCACTGCAGCCTAGTGGCTTATTGTGCTCCCCTATTTTGCTAGAAAAGGTTTGTCCCTTTTATAAGGTCCAGGAAATTCCTACCAAGTTTTTTTATGTGGGAGGTTATCCCCACATTGGATGTCTCCGAAGTTTCTGAGTCTTTCTCGGGTCAGTGCTTCGCAGTCATATATGATATGTGAGGCGGTTTCGTCCTCATCGCCGCAAAGCCTGCATTCAATGGGACCATTGTAAATTCCTACTCGGCGTAGGTGTTTTCTTAAGCAGTGGCCTGTTAGTAGGCCGACCACTTGTTTTAGCTGGGTGTGCGTTAGAGGCATCATTCCAGTTGATTACTTTTTGGAGGGTTGTGCCCACCTGTCTGATGTTGCTCTGGTTGCCTGTTTTGATATGCCAAGGGCGGGTTCGGGGCCCCTGAGTTTTTGAGATGATCCGGCTCTTGCCAGTTCATCGGCTTGTTCGTTGCCTGCTATCCCCGAGTGGCCAGGAACCCATAGGAGTTCTACCTTGTTGTTCCTTGCGGCCAGGTCTTTTAGGTCGTTTAGGCACTCCAGTGTGATCCTCGATTTGAGTCGACTGGAGTTCAGGGCCTTGAGGGCAGCTTGGCTGTCTGACAGAATGTATATTTCTTGGTCGTGGTAGCCCTTTTCGATATTTTTCTGTACACATGCTTGTATAGCACGTATTTCTGCTTGGTATACTGTGGCGTAGTTTCCCAGGGGAATGCTGATTTCCATTCTGGGTCTTTCCCCAAATATACCTGCGTCTACTCCGTCGGCCGTTTTTGATCCATCAGTGTACCAAACCAGGCCCTTATCTAATGACGGTGGTGTCCCTTTTGACCACATGTCAGAGTCGCACCTGATGTTGAAGGGTTTGGTGAATCTTAATACACGGTTACCTTAATTTTAAATTTAACTTATCGGACACCTTTGATTGTGAGTAAATAATGCCTGCCAATGTCATGTATGTCAGAGTCACATCTTGCTGGCTAGTTAATTATGGTAAGTAAATAGGGTCGAGTGATACATCATTGTATTTGGAGAATAAAATAAAATAACCAAGTTAAAATCACCTTAAAAACGGATTACTGGCTCTTAAGAAAGCTTTAAAAATGGTACATTTTCACTACTTTAATTAACTCCGTAGAAATTACCGTTTAGAAAATATCAATAGTGATTAACTAAATAGCTACCAGCCTGTATAAGTAATGGGTGCCGATCGGTTCCTTGGTCGAGTGTAGTTCAAGCATCAAAAATTGAAACGAGAAATTTCTTTTTTCGTTGGTAATTTTTTCTTACTTTTTGCGTAAATAAACCCTTACTCATTGTCTAATACCTGATCAATAGAAAACTTTGCAATAGGTACTTACATAATTTAAGTTTTTCAAGATAATTTTCAACCTAGTTAATAAACATAACTAATCATTTATCTTCTAGAGATTGGCGTCGTCATTGGCAACTTTCGTCTTTTTAATTGATTTTTAATGCATTGAAACAAATTACCGAGCTTAAGATCGGAACAACGGAGGATGATCTAAGAGTGTAGCAGCAATATTGTCTCGAATGTAGTAACCTGGGCAATGAGAATGTTAATCATCAAGAAATACAGTAGTGAATGTAAGGTTTTTTAAAGCAAAAAAGCATAGTTACATATTATGTAAATTATTTTTACTAAAAAAATTTCGCTTCTATTAGACCGCGGTACCGATCTGCACCATTTACTTGTAGAATTATTAAGTCAATCACAAGCTACAACAAATTTAATAAGAACATTTTTTTAATGACGCGATACTCTGCACTAATGAAAATGCAAAACCTTACTCAATTTATTCAATTTTAAGAAAAAATACTTGCATTGTAAAGCATCTGATGATTTGGAATAATGTACAAAAATCCTATATAAATTTCGACTACTAATTTAATAAATTAAAATAATCTCATAACTTTAGAACCATTTGCAATAATTATTCCTACTTGTAGATACCGAGCAAATTTATCATCTAACTCATGTCAATATAATCCCATGCAAAATTTTAAAAAATGTAATGGAAAGTCTATCAGCACCTAGTGACCAAAAGCAAGTTCCATCTATTCATAGTCCTTTTAGGAGGTTTTTTTATGGTATTCTCGCTTACGACTGTAGACTGTGACTTACATGAAACTTTTGCTCTTGAACTCCATACAAATCTTGATGCTGTATTGTACGTCCCCGTGTCTGTAAATTTGTTATTAAAAATTTTAAACTATGAAAAATAACAGAACTTTTAAAGACCTTCAGAGTTTCCAAGTCGATTCCTAATAAAGTGGATTTGAATAAAGATGCTGTCTTACACCACCAAGTTTATTTAATATATGTTATGAGGAGGAGGGACATGTTTCGGTCTCAGTTAAGGTCATCTTTAGCCCGAGGATAATTTTGGCTATGAAAGATTTATGGCACATATTTCATGTTAAATAAGTGAAGTTAAATAGTGATCAGAGCTGGGCGGTACTCGATTACAAGTCCTCAGTTTCTGTACTTTGAGTACAAATAAATGGTGTACTCAGTTCATTACTATTTTTTAAAAATGTACTTTGAGTATTTTAGATCGCAAAAATATATTCGAGTACATTTTGGTGTATTTGAATACATTTCGGTGTTTCGGTAAGCACATTTCACGACGAAATGGGCACATTTTAATGCGAGTTTAGACCTGCGGTTGGTTTTACATCCCACAAAAAAGATAAAAATTGAACTTTGGCATTACTTTGACAACCGTACCAATCTTACAATGCTGGACGATCTATTAAAACTTTTTATACGCTATCATGTACATGTAGAACCTCGCTTACTAGCATCCAGGTTGAGCGACCTATACAGGATATGGGGCCACACAGCAGCGGCGGCGCCAGGAAATTCGTAATGGGTGGGTACATGCGAGCTCAAAGACTTAAAAAAGGTCCTCCCTGAGTAACGTTGTATGGACGCCCTTGCCTCTTTTTATTTATTCGTCTATAGTTAAAATACTATGGAGTTACCTCAAACCAAATACCATAGACAAAGTATTTCATTCATCAAACGGCTTTTGTTGTGCTAACACAATTGCGATAAAAGTAAGCCTCTCACCGTTAAAAGGGGTGATCAGTCGGGACACGCGGGGAAGCGGATAATATGTAGAGGATACTACATGCAATATGCTTCGGCCACAGTTCGTCAGGTCCGGAACATGGCCGATTTTGTTCTCATCTGTGAAATGGTATTTCCGGGCTTAAATAGCTTATTTTCTTGAACACTTCAACCTGACGTGCCATTTTATCACAATATACACCATATTCGAATAAAAAAACCTTCACATGAAGTCACAACATACAACTTTCATAATGCATGCTAAAAACGAACTAAAGCGTTGACAGCTGGCAGTTAGAATCGGGATGAATCAGATCGAAAATATAATAGTCGTGTACATTTTTATTCTGTGAACATCGGACGCCATTAAGGGGAAATGTAAATAGTTTTTTCTACTACCTTACTAGAAAACGTCGTTTTCGACCCCAAAACAAGGAGGGGGAATGGTTCTTTTTCTCCCGCCCTATGGCTTTGCGTCGGGCATCAAACTATCCGCGGAAGGGAAAGCACTATTTTTCTCCCTTGGTATGTAAATTATCTATGGTATTGGATCTGAGGGAGTTACTTATTTTTAAAATGCATATCAGAAGTTGAAGCCCCTTTGCTTCTAATACTCTCATGTATGATTTATATTCTTTAATATTAATGTAACCCGCTATGCCCCCTTGCCGCACTTACTCCGAGCTGCCGTCTAGTTGTGACCATATACAATTAAGTCGAGAAATAATCAGTTATTTGATTGATTTACCAAAAGTCATAAAGTTCGTTCTAAAGTTAGCAGGTGATGACTAAAGCTGCAACGTTTGAGTTGAAATAGAAAAGCGTCGGACTGGGCGAGCAAGGACAAGTAGCATAAGAATTCCACAAACTGCTGCGAACGGCCGGACATTTTTGCGAGCTGTCTACCATTGCGGTGTTGGTTTGATTTCAATAATTTGGGATGCAACTGGGAGAGTGTCGCGTGGCCAACAACGTTCGTTTTTAGGGGTTTGCACGGCATCATAAGGTATTTTCACAAGGATTTGGGGCTATATAGTCCAGGAGGCAGTGAATTTTTTTTGTACTTATTTTCCAAGTCGGTGAATATCAAATAGTCTGCTCGGATGGTGACACAAAACGACAATTTGTGAGTCTGGCAAGAATTGTCGGATGGGTGCACGAGATAAAAAAAAAGTCAAGTCCACTTATTTTCCCAGTCATAAATATTTGACATTAATTAAAGTAAGTAATTTTATTAACCGGAAATAACAGTCTGGCAAATCTCAAGTGGAGGAAAGTCTGTCTGGCTGAAAATTTACGGATGCAATAATTTAACCGATTTTTGAAATTCGTAACCCTTATTTTCCCATGCTTGAAATTTATTGTATCATTTGGTACGATCATCAACTATAATCAAAAGTAAGTCTGACTGATTTACGAAATTGGCAAATGAGTCTGGCGGCATCTTGAAAATCGTGAAAATTACAACATTTTTGCTCTTATTTTCCCAGATTTGAAAATTTGTCACATGATAAATAATACTATAATTTCATAGAAAATATACGTCTGGCTGTCATTTACAATCACTAAAGCCCCGCCAGACTCACAAGTCGGATAGTTAAATGAGGAGAGGAAGCGGCAGGTGCGTATTTAGCTAACGATGCTGGAATGCGAGTGACCTGAGAGCAGCTGCGTAGCCCCTAGTCCCTTATATCCTTATCTCTGTCAGTTACTCGCATTTAGATTTTAGAGATCGTAGTTATGGCTTATAACTACGTGGCTACCTTCTCGGCAAGGTTGAATTGAACATGCCGAATTTAGTGCGCCTGTCGAGTGTTGGACGAGTCTGGCAAGGCTGTCGCGGTGTTCCACATTAGCCAGACTATATTTTCAGCTGTTATTATAATATAAACTATCATCTGACACATTTTTAGGACTGCGAAAATAAGGGCAATGGTTTCGCTAAATGTTTTTCAATTTTCCACCTGCCAGACATATTACCCATCCTCACAGATTAGCCAGACTATTTGTTTTCTTAAATTCAGTGTATCTCTCACTAATAGAACTATTTTTATCACTGGAAAAAAAAGTGCCGTATATTTGTACTTTCTAACGCATTTTCCGCCTCAACCCATCGAACCCCCCCCCCCCCCCCATTACATATATATAAATTTTGCTTAGAATAACAAACCCAATACTTCTATCCATGTTTGCTGACTGGGAAAATAAGTACCGAAAATCGTCACTGCCTCCAAGACTAATATTACGTGTCAATGAGGACAATGTTTTGTTTCGCATTTTTAATTTAGATATATATATATAAAAACGGGTACGCCTATGGTTCGAATACAAACGTTTCAGCTTTAGTGATTACTTCGTAAAAGTACTCTAGAGTGATATTATGTATTTTTTCAGTTCAACAGTTACAAAGGAGGTCTTCAGATTTCGTCTAGAATATTTGTGTTTTTTGTGTAGAATATGCATACAAAAATTTAGCTTTTGCAGTAATCCAGGAATATTGGGTTTAATGGTGTCAATAAATAGCAAAATTTTATCGCTACCTTCTGTAGGATTGTCGAAGAGGTCCTGGATACGGCACACACCTCTTATCCAATAAAGAATAGCCAGAACTTTAGTTGTGCGTGTTTTGGAACACGGATCACATTCGTTAGCGTGACATTTCCAGTGGTATGGAAAATTGAATTAGGCAAAGACCTGTACTAAGAGTTTTAAGTATAGAGTTAAGAGGCTTTCTATAATGTGAGTATAGGTACTTGGGAAAGAAAATGTAAAAAAATTAATTTTGTGAGAAGTTTCGAAAGTGGCTCTTCCTAACTTTTTTGACTTTAGCAGTAGAATTAATTTGCAGGTCTAGGAAATTAATTTATGATGTAAGTCAGCGCTGGTTAGCATAATAAATAACCAGTTTAACTAACCCAAAGTAAACTTTCAATTTTTAAATGGAATTTCTGTATATTAGCAGTGGTGGCTCTTGGTTAAAAAAAACAAATGCTTAAGATAATTTTATTGTTAGTGCTCAATTTTACGAAAAAAAAAATTTTACCTTTACTTTCTTATATTCCATTAGATTTCTTATATAGGGTGATTTCTAAGTTGATAGTTCTTTTTTTGCTGTATACAGGGTGGCGACCCATTTGTCTGACAAAGTAATATACCGTTTCTACTAAACTGCTGGACAATTCAAGCGGACCGAGCTAATTGTTAGGTGAACTTTGGAGTAAAATATTTTACGAACGAATAAAGCTATCGATGCGCGGTTTGCTAAATTTAAAAGAGAATTTAATTCTTAATATGCACATTTTTTCCGATTTTTTTTTACTTCTAACTTTTAACTGTCTACAGGGTTCAAAGAGAAGTGTGTTTTTTTTACCAAAGTTTCTAAGTACCGGATTTCCACAAAAATAATTTTAAACTATTTTGGATGGCATTTTCTTTATCTCCTATTTATAGAGAACAAAATAAATTCTCAAATTTTTGATATCCCTCTTTGTTCATGAAATTTCGATTTTTTTCTCAACCCCTGTAAATTTCAGGTGTTTTTGTTATTAGGCCTTACACTGTTTTGTAAGAACGGGTTTTGGTAAGTGATTATAACTTCTTAGGACCACCTCTTTTGCAACGAGTACATTTTAATTTCTTGCGTTTCGTCGTGACCAGTGGTGTACCCATAATCGGTTTTATTATTTTTTTTTCATTTTATATGCCTCCATTTCCACCCATCGTGCGTTTCGTGCCAGAATAACGTTGCAGTAGGTACCATGGTAACACCCATGTTAATTCAGGAGATGTTCAAGAGTTTTTGGAGGAAAGCAATCTTAATCAATTAAACTTGCCTTCAAAATCTCCCGATCTAAACATTATTGAGCATGTGTGGTTTTCTTTAAAGTGTACGATCAAGGGAAAATGCACCTCAAAAATTGGCAGAGCTTGCCGTAGCAATACAGGAGGAATGGGAAAACATACCACAACAACTTATCAATAACCTGGCCAGAAGTATGCCTCGGCGGTGCCAGGAGGTTCTCAACCTTCGGGGAGGAGCCACCCGGTATTAGTTTTCTCATTAGCCGTTTAATCAGTAGAGAGTTAAGGAAGACTAATCATGTAAGCATATCAGTACCTAATGAACATTATTTAAAATATCTTATTGTTCCGTTAATAACGAAAAAATTCGTTTTATAACTGTGTATTTTTTGGAAAAGTGTATCGGATGAATCTTGTTTCATTTTGCCTCCACGTATTAAAACGTACTCGTTGCAAAAGAGTTGGTCCTAAGAAGTTATAATCACTTGCCAAACCCGTTCTTATAAAACATTGTAAGGTCTAATGACAAAAATACCTGAAATTTACAGGGGTTGAGAAAAAAATCGAAATTTCATGAACAAAGAAGAATATCAAAAATTTAAGAATTTATTTTGTTCTCTATAAATAGGAAATAAAGAAAATGCTATCCAAAATAATTTAAAATTATTTTTTTGGAAATCCGGTACTTGGAAACTTTGGTAAAAAAAATAATTCTCTTTGAACCCTGTAGACAGTTAAAGGTTAAAAGTAAAAAAAAAATCGGAAAAATATGCATATTAGGAATTAAATTCTCTTTTAAATTTTGCAAACCGGGCATCGATAGCTTTATTCGTTCGTAAAATATTTTACTCCAAAGTTCACCTAACAATTAGCTCGGTCCGCTTGAATTGTCCAGCAGTTTATTAAAGATATCAAAAAAAAGTTTCAATAAAAGTTGTGAGATATAAATAACTATATGTTCTAAAATTATTTTTAAACATACAGGATGGTCCAGAAAAGTGGGACAATAAAAAGATACATTTTTTAAAATGAAACACCCCATATATTTTAGCATTTTTTTGTTTCCTTACAAAATTATCCATATGAGGCCATATTCAGTTTTTTAAATTTTTGCAACGTTGCCAAACAAAATGCAAAATTCTTAAAATTTTTGGAAAAAACATTATAGTAAAAAATTACCTGTATTTCTCAATAAGAGTATCGAAAATTTCTTGTAAGCTCTTAAGTTTAGGGATAAAAAACTTCTCTTAAATCTTTAAGTACCGAAAATTTTGTGCAGGGTGTGAAAAAGTTGTTTATTTTAATGCCATCTATAGGTACACAGGCTAAAAAAGAAATATCAACTTAAGAATCACCCTGTATTCCAAACCCCTTTCGCAATTTCATTTTTCTACTAATAAAACCAAAAAGTTATAGGGGCAAACCACTTTGAAAAATTACCATTTTCTTTACCCACAGAAGTAAGTATTTGATGGTGGTTAGTAATGTTTTGTAGTATATTTAGAACTAATAATATAAGTTTATATAGTAAGTAGTTATCTCTTGCCAAGATATATGCAAATGCATTTATAACGTCTTAAATAATACAGGCAAATTATTTTTTTACCGAAATTAGTGCAAGGTTTACAAAGTAGATTTCTGGTGGGCTGTCATTTATGTATGTCCTGGGTATGGGCGCACTTAAAGCACATTTTTTTTTTGGGAGAGTGGCCTCCAATCAAAAGTGAGTTCTAAAAAAATATGTCCTCGGCGTTTCTAAAATTACTCCTCTTATGGTGGTTAAAAAAACGCGTATTTCTAAAACTCATCTACTATAAAAAAAGGCTGCTGTATATCTACGCATTTGCCCAGGACTCAGGGGGGAAGGGGGGCTGCCCTCCTTTGCTCCCTCCCCATGGACGCTCATGGTTCTGGGGAAAGGGGAGATCACTCCCTCTACCCTCTATATACAGGGTGGAATTTTTAACTGAAATAAATTCAGTATAAGAAAGCCTCTTTATTTGCTGAGAAAATACAGAACTAACTGCGTTTGTTTTTAGTTTGGCATATTTTTCTCGCATCATTTTTTTTTGACAAATCCCTAAAGTAAAATTCATCCTTCATATCAGGGGTTATTTGACGAATTTCGTGTATAAGTCGTTGCCTAAGTTCCTCTAAATTTTCTGGTTTTGTTACGTCAACTTTGGTTTAAAATAATTGTTTTTAAAATGGCCAGTTTTTTTCGACTTTCTGGATTACCAAAATGCAAAAGTAAATATACATATCTTTATATTTGAAAAAAAAATTGGGTGCGGTTTCTACTCCAAAAAGAGGAGTAGGTACATTTTATGAAGACACAAAAAAGTATGCTAAACTAAAAATAAACGCAGCCGTAATTCTGTATTTTTTTAGCAAATAAAGAGGCTTTCTAATACTGAATTTATTCCAGTTAAAAATTCCATCCTGTATTGCCCTTCTTTAAAATACTGACTTTTTTTTTATTGGAAGAAAGCGACATTGTATTATATGTAAATGCTTATTTTTATTAATATTGTAGCAGAATGCTTTCGGCTTTCGTCATCGTCAGTGCTAGTCGTCAATTACACAATGCCATCCTCATTCGGGTAGAACGGCATTTAATCCACTATAATATACATTGATTACAAAATATCATTGATTTAAAAACATCCTAAGCATGGTAAAGGTAACGAACAAGTTGTTCTGAGGATGTCATTTTGTAATTGACGACAAGCACTGATGATCGCAAGCCGAAAGTACTCTGCTACAATATTAATAAAAAAGAAGCATTTACACGTTATATAAAGTCTCTGTCCTCCATCTTACTCAACGTGTACAAGGTGGCCAAAATTCGCTACTGATCATGGGTATCTCTAAAACCATAAGAGATACAGCATCGGTCAAGCAGAAATTTGTGCCCAGTAATATCGTGTAAAAAAAATTGAGCTTCATTTTTCTCTTTTCGAAATATTCGAAAAAAACTAAAATTTTGAGTTTTTGTTTTTTTAAATTTATCTGACTGATTTTATCCGCTACAGAAAAACAAATACAACATTGTTAAAGCAACTTTTTTAGCTTTATACTACCGTAATCTTAATTTTTTAAATTCGGACCTTCATTTTTGATTTTATTTTTAAAATCTCTTTATGCCCTAAATTTAACCATATGTCACACTTATTAAGTTTAGACGTTTTGATGTTATATTAAAAATTAAAGAAGGTGAAGGACAAGTTTGCTTACTCATTCAGTTAATGATGACCCTTCTGAAGAGTAGATATGATTTTGTTATATTTACATCATCAAGAATTTAATAATTACTTTTAAATAAATACGGACCTGGCATTTATTTAGGTTATAATTGCATACCGTCAAATATGAGTAATATATTATATAGGAAACAAATTAAAAGTGAAAAAATTAGCAACGAAAACAAAAAGTAAAATTTCTTTTTATTAGGTGTTCAAATAAGTGTCCCCCTCGAGTTCATTTTTGAGTTAGCCTCCACAATTTAAATATCGCCCGTTGAACATAAAAAGGTGACTACTCACTACATCCGTCAACATAATTAAGCCTAACAATCAAGTATAAAGTTTCCGTTATATCCACCTTTGGTTTGTTTAACTTTATTTCTTGCTTTCTTATAATTTATTTTAAATCTTAAATTTGAGTTTTTGTCAGTGCTGCTTGTGTGGCTAGATTGAACTTTTTATTTATTAATTTATAAATATATATATAATAAGATACTATATAGTTAATTCATTCTTTAACTGTTAAATTCCACATTCATTTGTATGTCGTATTTGGTAAAAATTGTTAAGTAACTCACACCCGAGCCGAATTTATTTAAAATAAATTTACAAATTCCTGATGATGTAAGGGTAACATCAAAACGTCTAAAAATTATTATGTGTGATACATCGTTGTAGCGGTTAAATTAGGTCATATAAATTTAAAAAGCAAAAACTCCCAAGTTTACATTTTTATTACGATATTACTGGGCACAAGATTCCATCACTTTGCCCGCATTTAACCAATGCTGTATCTCTTTTAGTTTCCGAGATACCCGTGATGAGAATCGAATTTAAGACACCCTGTACACCCATAGCTAATTATCAATTATTGTTGTCTGTTTGAATTGAAGGTTGGAGACAATGATGTTTCTTGAATGATAGAAGAGTTAAGGACTTGCATTGTCTTTATTTTTGTTTTTTAATTACTGATTACTACAAATCACTAATAAAGACAATGCAATTCTAAAACTCTTCTATTATTTAATTATGTTGTTTTTAAAATATTCTTTCTAAACTTTTAGCACAGAATATTAGCTATAATATATTTTGTGCTTTTAGGTAAAAAGTTTATTTATTTATTTCACATTTTTCGCTATTCGAAAAAATATTAAATCGACATATTTTAATCTATTTTTCATATAACATGTACAATATTTAAAAAAATAGTGTTATAAAGTAAAAATAATAGAAATTATATATGGACAACTATAGTTTTCCGTCATAATTTTAAATAAAAAATATAAAATAAGAGTTTTTCCTTCTAAACAGAAAGGGTGAAAGGTTCTTAGTTACAGTGGTGGTTCGTGTAGTAGGGAGTTGCGCCTCTTGATATAATTTTTCAATATACAGGGTGTGTCAGTAAGGTGTCTGTCTTAGATAGCACCTAAACTATCAAAGATAAGGAAAAAAGTGTAATACAAAAGTTAAAGGGTTCTTTAGGATACATAATCTAAAAATATTTTGTAATCTACAGGGTGGTCCTAAAAAGTGGTACTGAATAATAAAAAAGAAAATTAAATGGAACACCCAGTATAATTTTCTAGAATATGATTCAATGGAATAAGGACTTTGCAACCCTATTAAAATTTTTGAAGTGAAATGCAACGTTGCCAAGTAATTATTTTTTCCGAAATTTTAGTAATTTTAAGAGTATCGTTAAAAAATCATAGCAACCTGTGGGTTAACCTTAGGCAAATATAATTTACGTTGTAAGTACTTTAAAGTACGATATATTGATCTATAATAATGTTTTTTAAATCACTTATACAGAGCGTTCATACAAGTTGGACAAGTTGCTAGTTTAAACAATGCTTTATTTCAATTTTTTTAAATCGGACCCCCCTAATTTTTTATTCAAAAGAATTTATCTTTCGAAAACATTACTTTTTTGATAAACATGTCATATATCTAAATATCATAGTTTTTGAGATATTTTAGGAATTGTCTTAAATCAGGGTAAAAAAGGAAAGTTCTAGTTAAACAATTTAGTCAAGATTGCTTTGGAACAAAATATAAATAATTTTCTTTGTCACAGCTGTCATTGCAAAATTATTTCGCCAACATTTTGTGCTTTATTACTGTTAAAAGTTTAGTTTCCCGAACTAACTTTATCGAAATAGAAAGATATGAGTTAAAAAATAACCCAAAAGGATTTTCTCAGACACCTCCTTTATTTTATTAGCTTTGCACCAATCTTCAAACTTCTGATACTCCAACTCATACCGCGCCTTGGATTTTGTCGGAACTAAACTTGAGATCGTTTCGTTTGCCGCTGCTTCTACAGGGTGGCCCATTTGTCTGACAAAGTAATATACCGTCTCTACTATTAAATATATCAAAAAAAGTTTTTATAAAAGTTGTGAGGAATAACAAAATATATGTTCTAAAATTATTTTTAAACATACAGGATGGTCCAAAAAAGTAGAACACAAAAAAGATACATTTTTTGAAATGGAACACCCTATATATTTTAACATTTTTTGTTTTCTTACAAAATTGTCCATATGAAGCCATATTTAGTTTTTTAATTTTTTGCAACGTTGCCAAACAAAATGCAAAATTCTTAAAATTTTGGAAAAAACATGATAGTAAAAAATTACCTGTATTTCTCAATAAGAGTATCGAAAATCAAAAATTTTTTGTAAGCTCTAAAGTTTAGGGATATATAAACTGTCTTATATCTTTAAGTACCGAAAATTTTGTACAGGGTGTTTTCTGTTGACATCCAAATATACAAAATTTTAAAATACAATAACTCTGTTTTTTCAAATGAAACACCCTATATTTATTAGGCTCGTCTGATAGATATTGTAAGTATCTTTTATTTTTGTTAAGTCATACCTATACCTAAATTTACTAGTTTTGGCAATATTTCGATTTTTATTTAAATTTTGGTGAAAAAAACTATAATTTTTATTTTTCTAGTAAGCCACGACCAGCAAACTAAAAACAAATGTAATTAAATATTATCCCATATTAAAATAAATCGATAACCATAGTTAGTTACGTATTTATTTAATTTAATAAAATTTTGTTTTTATTACGCAACTGTATATTGAAAATAAGTTTACAAACATTATAAATATAAATATAATAATTATTAATATGACATTATATTCAATTACATTTGTTTTGACTCTGCTAGTCATGGCTTACTAGAATAATAAAAACTATAGTTTTTTTCACCAAAATTTAAATAAAAATCGAAAACTTGCCAAAACTAGTAAATTTAGGTATATGTATGACTTAACAATAATAAAAGATACTTACAATATCTATCAGACGAACCTAATATAGATAGGGTGTTTCATTTAAAAAAACAGAGTTATTGTATTTTAAAATTTTGTATATTTGGATGTCAACAGAAAACACCCTGTACAAAATTTTCGGTACTTAAAGATTTAAGACAGTTTTTCTATCTCTAAACTTAAGAGCTGATAAGAAATTTTCGATTTTCGATACTCTTATTGAGAAATACAGGTAATTTTTTACTATCATGTTTTTTCCGAAATTTTAAGAATTTTGCATTTTGTTTGGCAACGTTGCAAAAAATTAAAAAACTAAATATGGCGTCATATGGACAATTGTGTAAGGAAACAAAAAATGCTAAAATATATAGGGTGTTTCATTTAAAAAAATGTATCTTTTTATTGTCTTACTTTTTTGGACCATCCTGTATGTTTAAAAATAATTTTAGAACATATATTTTTTATACCTCACAACTTTTATAAAAACTTTTTTTTTATATCTTTAATAGTAGAGACGGTATATTACTTTGTCAGACAAATGGGCCACCCTGTATATCAGAGGGTAAACTTCCATCAGAATCGCTAATTTTGAAAAACGCTTTTTATATTTTTGAATTTGTTTGACAAAGTTTCGACAAAGTGCGAAACAGTAACTTGATTAGTAAACTTAATAGCAGGTGCATTTTTTAAGGTGCATTTTTATTTAAAAAAAATGCCTTTTGCCAACTATTATTATTTATAGATGAAAGTAGATAAAATTTTGTACAATATTCTTGTTGTAAATTCATATTACTACACTCGATGTTTTATTAAACTCGGCTGACGCCTCGTTTGACAACTTTAACACCTCGTGTTGTAATATATGAATCTTTACAACACTTAGGTACATCGTAAATAACTATTGTTACTAAATAAATTGCAATAATAATGTAATTAAGAAAGAATAAGATTTTTTAAATATCGCCGTGGAAAACGTTGTTAACTTTGGAACAAAAGGATATTATTCTGTGTATATTGAAGTGCAACGAATTGCACTTTAAATTAAATTAAATTAAAATAAATCATGTTACAACAAAAGTGGGTAAAGTTGATTTAATGGTCTAATTCCTCTGTTATCATGTTCGAATAAATAAACAAAGGAGTAATTAAGATATATTAAAGGGTTTAAATTTATGTACAGTGTTAGCAAAGTAAATAACAATACTTATAAAGTAAAAGCATAGGTATAAAACAACATGTAGATAGCTGAAGTTCAGAAAAATGGCACCACTCCATGGAGTGAATACGGGGTAGCTTTTTTTTAAATTGTAGTTTTATTGACTTTTGGTTGTCAACCCTTCTTTACTACCGCTTACTTCATCCACTAAAACCCTCGTTGAAATTCGGAAATAATCGGAACTGACATTTTTCAAATTCTTGCATTACCTACGGTTTTGAACTAAAGAAATTTTGATTAAAGAATTAATAAATGCAAAAAACGATAATTCCGTGAAATTTGTCTTTTTTTCGTTGCTACTTTTATTAATTTATAAATTAAAACTTGTTTAACTTTAAATTGTAGATAATTATACTTCCAATGTCGGCATTTGGCCGATTTTTGAATAAAAGTAAAAAGTAACGAAATATTGATAAAAAACGAAATGGCGAATGCGTCACTAGACCTCACTCTTAATGTTATAAAGACCAGAAAGAAGATAATATACTTTTTTCTAATTTTGACATATAAAGTGACACTTTTTAAAACTGATTGACATTATGAAACGTCTTACTTTTTGTAACTAGTTGCATAAAGCACACAAAAAGAATTATTCTATTTATTAAACTGTTATAATACAAGTTAAAAACATAAATTATAAATTAATTAATTATTATAAATATTGATAACACAATTATTGTAATTATTCAAATTAATTCCCGACGACATATTTTTTTCATTGCTCGAACTTGCTGGTATTTGGGAAGCGACGCACATTGCATTAGATGTTTCACCAAATAATTCTTGCGCTATAAGTTTTTTATTATTCATGGAATTTTCAACATATCCCTCCGCAACAGAGCTAGATTTCCAACCTCCGTGCCTCTTTAATTTTAAAAGATCAGCGCCACTGTCTGCTCGGAAAGTGGCAGAGTGACCAGTATATAGAACAGGATTTGAAAGACCAAGAAATTGTGCAATAACTTTTGGCAGACTGCTAAATGTGTTAATTCCCACAGGATTTCTGGTACATTTTCCATTCGCATATTTTACAAAAATCTGTTGTGTTTAAGAATCTGGGGACGCAACTTAATATATTTTCTTAATATTTCAACAAGATTCGTATTTTCAATGTCTACACTGCCGTACCTATAACTTTTGTTTTTGAAGGTGGGATATCAACACGAAAATGGCTTCCTTCGTCTATAACATTTTCAACTGGAAGAAAAGTTAATTCTGCTTTTCTGCATGCTCCTGCCATTCCAATTATTGCAACCTTAGCCATTAAGTATTCTTTGTCATCAGCTTCCAATAAAAATTTGGCAAAATCTTTTTTAATAAAAACTTTTGACTTTTTAGCACTGTACCCGTCCACTTGCCTTTTAATATATGCTACCAAATTTGTATATTTTTTAATATCAATATTCCTTTTCAGATTTAGTTCAGACCTTAACATTGAGTAAAGTGTCCATAATGTGGAAACTTTTAGATCTTTCTTACCCTCGAAATATGCAAGTAAAACTTTCTCATTAACATGTTTAATTTTCTTCTCATCACACCACGTAACAAATTTTTCGTATGCCAAATCATAAACTGCCTTTGACTTTTTGGGAATTACTGATAATAGAGCATTACCTGCTGCCTCTTCAATATTGCTTGGTAGCTCTTCAGAACTTGAATGACTCATTTAAAAAAAATAAAACTAAAAATATATCAATCTCGCTAAAAACCTTCGTCTAGACTTTTTTGCAAAATGTCAAACTGACAACTAACATGAAGTAACAGCAACAATAGCTATTTATGCCATCAGTTATATGTCAAAATTAGAAAAACTAAATTTATGTTTTCCAAATTTTTATCAATTATATTAAATTTTATTTTTTTATTACTTCCTTCAAAATTAGAAAAAATCTTGTATGCAATACGTTACGAAATGAAATTTTGTGTAACTTGTGAGTTTTTGCAAAACTCACTTCGTTCGTTCCGCAAAAATCTCACGCGTTACACAAAATTAGGCATTTCGTAACTGATGGCATAAATAGCTATTAAATGCTAGGAAAATGTGGTCCTATTCCCTAATTATCAGAGATAATTTATTTGTTTTAAACGATTTTTTAAATTTAAAGAAATTATACTCAACAACAAGTGATTTTTTAATGAAATTTACACGCTATAAGCTTACACAGACGAAAACAATGACATTAATAAATTGCGACCGACGTTTTGATTGATTTTAGCGGTGTAAAATCGATTATAGATTCACACCTTGGATAACGTAGGTAACTTCCAGTTTAAAAATATCAACAGACAGTAAGCTATTTTTTAGACTAGGAGCATCCTCTAAGGCCTCTGTTACTGCTCCTGCCGTTGTGTTGAACACTGCTCAGTGCTTCTATGTGGTGTACTAGAGCTTTGCAAAATGTTCAGTGAATCAGTGGCGTGTTCCTGTAAAGATATCTTTTCAATTATTTTAAGTTTAGACACCAAACATTTTTTAAACTTGTTTTTGTGTGATATTGATAATTTGAGGCTTTGAATTTGAACATTTAAAGCAAGCGGAATAGATGGGCGAACTATGATTCATTCGCTACGTAAGAACCGACGTGATTTCGGAGCGCGCCGTCTTTTATTGCATAAAATAATACAATATCTTGTGTCTGAAATCTATCGAAAATGGAGACAAACATTAGTTCGTCTACAAAAACGGTTGCGACATTTTTGCACTGATCTGTCGTTCTTTAAATATTGAAATTTAAACCCATAGGCTATAGCGCTGTAAAATCGATTATCTGTATAAACACAATACACTGACGAAGGAAGGTGTCAAGCCAAATAGTATTATTTTACAAATTCTTTTTCTAGAAGTATTTTTTAATGCAATTCGACAAAACAGACAGAACAATAACTTACCTAATATAACGAAAAACAATTATATAATAAAGAAATAAGTATCTATTCTTTAACTTATTATATCCTTGGTTGTTATACTTATACATGTCTTTAACAAAACTACCTTTGTACGGGGAATCAACAAAGGAATATTTATTTTTCTGTGTGATTCTTAGTTATTTTTTAGTTAGATATTCATAATATTTTCAGTTTTATTTTTTATTAAGATCCTGGGGGAAATTACCTCCCTTTACCCCCCCCTCTTTTTTTTCTTCGCCTTTGTCTACAAGTTCCAATCTTGGTCTTTAGTTAATCTATAATTCTAAGCATAAACGACAAAATTAGTTACTGGTCCAAAGTTATTCCCTTCTCTTTCGTGTTTTTGGTCGGGGAACGACCGTACGTTACAACTGACCATTTTCGCGGCCGCTTTCACCAAATTCTTGGAAATAACATGTAAAATCAAGTCTTATCAGATTCACTATTGAAATTTCTATCTCTATCTATGGTTGTAACTGTTTATGAGATAAACACAAAAAACACACTTATTGCTCGAATGTGCCAAGATAAATGTTAACTTCTGACGCAATTTGCCGTAGCAATATGAAAATATTATTTTTCCACTATATCCCTATAAAACGGCCATTATTCACCGATTATTAACCTTAAAATTGTTTTCTCTACCTTGACAATGGCTGACCATGGTTAATAATAAAAATTTAAAAGAAAATAACTTGAGCTTTTGATTCTAGAATAATAACATGGAAAGTGATTTCTTGTAGGTAGGCAAGGCAAGATAATTGAATAAAGATATTAGATTCTCAGAGATGTTCAATGTTGTGAAGTATCGATACTGTAAATCACAAATATAAGCTATAGGGAAAAATAATGTGCCATATTGTTGGAATAGTACTCGGATCGTAATAAAGCTTAAAATCAATAAAGTCAAAAAAAAATATTAAAAACGGACTTTGTCAATTTATCAATCAATAAAAATTAACATTTATAAACCTGACACGACAAAAACAAATTATCTTGCCAATTCCAAAGCTCAGGTATACCTACTAATAATAAGTATTTTGTAAATCTGTTAGTAGTGGAAAAAAATTATATTAACTATGGTTTAAACAGCTATACTATTATAACCCTCTCGTCCTAAATCCCTCGTCGCTTTGCTCCTCGTGATTTAAACCCGAAGCTCCGGTAATAATGATAGCGGTCTAAACCTTGGTTAATAATATACTATTAAACCCCTTCCTTTCATGTTGGGTTGCATAAAGCTCTTAAACAATGATTAACTAACCATATAAGTTTGACTGTGACATCAATTACCGTGGCAGAAATAATATACATACTTATAATCAATGTAAGCTTGTTAATAAATCACCTTATAAAAAAATTACTTCTATTATTGATGTCCCAATCAAATTGCCTGATTAGTTAATTAATATTTGAGAACTTGGTGAAATCCAATTAAATTTTAATTTAATGGCATGTCCATTATTTTTTGAGTTTTTTGAAAATTAGCAAAACACCTAAGGGAACTCAATTTTGCAGACGTTAACCGATGGAAAGAGGATGTTGATGCTTTTTTTTTGAAGACTAACAGGTAAGAGTGTTAAAGATGCCCATCATTGTCAGGGATATTTTTGTTCAACGCCGCATTTTCCCTGTAAATTACCCATTTTAAATATAAACTTAACCACAAATCTAAACAAAGTCGCTTTTGAACTCTAACGTCGTTATATAATATATACAGGGTGTGTCAATAAGGTGTCGGGCTTTGATAGCACCTAAACTATCAAAGATAGGGAAAAAAGTGTAATACAAAAGTTAAATGGTTTGTTAGGATGCATAATCTAAAAATATTTTCTAATCTACAGGGTGGTCCTAAAAATTGGTACTGAATAATAAAAAAGAAAATTAAATGGGACACCCAGTATAATTTTCCAGAATATGATTCAATAGAATAAGGACTTTGCAACCATCTTAAAATTTTTGAACTAAAATGCAACGTTGCCAAGTAATTAATTTTTTTCCGAAATTTTAGTAATTTTTAGGGTATCGTAAAAAAATCATAGTAACCTGTGGATTACCCCTAGGCAAATATAATTTACATTGTGGGTACATTAAGGTACGATATATTGATCAATAACAATGTTTTTTAAATCTCTTATACAGAGCGTTCGGTATAAGTTGGACAACTCGACAGTTTTAAAAATGCTTTATTTTAATTTTTTTTAAATGGGACCCCCCTAATTTTTTCAGGCAAAAGGATGTATCTTTCGAAAACCTTACTTTTTTGTTAAACATGTCATATATCTAAATATCATAGTTTTTGAAGTATTTTAAGATTTGTCTTAAATCAGGGTAAAAAAGGAAAGTTCTAATTAAACTATTTAGTCAAGATTGCTTTGGAACAAAAAATAAACCAACCAACCAACATTTTGTGCTTTATTACTGTTTAAAATTTAGTTTCCTGAACTAACTTTATCGAAATAGAAAAATATGAGTTATGATAAAGTTAGTTCAGGAAATTAAAATTTATACAGTTATAAAGCACAAAATGTTAGCGAAATAATTTTGCAATATCAGCTGTGACTAAGAAAATTATTAATTTTTTGTTCCAAAGCAATCTTGACTAAATTGTTTAATTAGAACTTTCCTTTTTTACCCTGATTTAAGACAAATCCTAAAATATTTCAAAAACTATGATATTTAGATATATGACATGCTTAACAAAAAAGTAAGGTTTTCGAAAGATACATCCTTTTGCCTAAAAAAATTAGGGGGGTCCCATTTAAAAAAATTAAAATAAAGCATTTTTAAAACTGTCGAGTTGTCCAACTTATACCGAACGCTCTGTATAAGAGATTTAAAAAACATTGTTATTGATCAATATATCGTACCTTAAAGTACCCACAATGTAAATTATATTTGCCTAGGGGTAATCCACAGGTTACTATGATTTTTTTACGATACCCTAAAAATTACTAAAATTTCGAAAAAAAATTAATTACTTGGCAACGTTGCATTTTAGTTCAAAAATTTTAAGATGGTTGCAAAGTCCTTATTCTATTGAATCATATTCTGGAAAATTATACTGGGTGTTCCATTTAATTTTCTTTTTTATTATTCAGTACCACTTTTTAGGACCACCCTGTAGATTAGAAAATATTTTTAGATTATGCATCCTAACAAACCATTTAACTTTTGTATCACACTTTTTTCCCTATCTTTGATAGTTTAGGTGCTATCAAAGCCCGACACCTTATTGACCCACCCTGTATATAGACTGGTAACATTTTCACTTTTGGTTTTGTGTCGAGTGGCATATTTGGTTCTTCTATAATTTGATCTACATAGATGATTGTGTGGTATATGAAAATTAGCAAGAATCTTCAACAAAAGGTTAGTAAGGGATGAGTAGAGCTGTAGTTTAGCAGTACATCATATCATAACGTACAGGGTGAGTCAACGATAGAGTAAAGTTCATTTTCGCCTTTATCTTAAAAATTAGATAACAATTCGAAATACAAAAGTTGAAGAGACCATTGATATGCACATTTTAAATTTATGCTGGAGAATACGGGATGGCCAAAAAAACCGTGGGGAATATAAGGGTTTTTTTTTAATGGAACACCCTATACAGGGTGTTTTTTTATTGAGTGCCGATACTTAAGGTTGTAAATCTTTAGGTGATTTTAAGAAGAAAAGTTAATATTAATATATGTCCTAAAGCTCTTCAATTTTTTTTCAACAAAATATCAAAAGCAGTCTCAATGAACCGAAGAAAAAAATATTTTTTTTGGTTTTTATTTTTTTTATGCAAAAAGGGTGCATCATACGAAAGTAAGTCTATGGACCAAATTTGTTCCAAAATAAATGAGGATTTTAAATATAAGTTTGGTTTTTAGAAAAATCAGGGGCGTACCATTTTTTTCTTTAAAAATATTCAGTTCAAACCCCGTACGGACGTCACTGGTAAAAATTTGAAAAATCTTTTAAGTCAAAAAATTCTCCTTAATGATTAAGTGGTGTGTACAAAATTTCATTAATATATCTAAGAGTGTCCTATTTTAAACGTCAATATCTCAAAAACTATTGAATTTTGAATTAAGACATATGACATTTACAAAATAAGCGTAGAATTTTGTGGGGAATCAAAAAATAGTACAATATATAGGGTGTTCCATTTAAAAAAAAAAACAAGTTATATTCACCACGTTTTTTTTTGGGCCACACCGTATACTCCAGCATAATTTTAAAATGTGCACCTCAATGGCCTCTACAACTTTTATTAGTATTTCGAGTCTTTATCTAATTCTTAAGATAAAGGCGAAATTGAACTTTACTCTATCGTTGACTCACCCTGTACAATGAACATACAAAATACAGATAAAAATATACTGTTGGTTCAACAAAAGCAATTGAATAGTACATTTTTATCATTGAATCTAAAGTTTAGACACTTATTTTGCGCTTCTTAGTCTGCCTTTCAAAAGCAGCCTCTGGGACATCTCTCGTAATAGTTCAGCAGTGGTCGGCTATAGTGTATTTCAGAAAGGTGTGGAGTAATAAAATGGGAAATTTCTTCTAGTTCGGCTCAATTTCGGTGTCGGCCATTGGCAGAGGTAAATTTTGTGCATTAAATTATTTATGGTAACTAACCAAAATTTTTGGAGAAATAGGTTAACGGGTATTAAAATATTAATACTATATACAGGCTTTTGACACACCATTTTTAGTGTTTGTGAATGGATAACAATAGGCACAACCCATAAATTGACCCAAACTCGGGTGGTACTACCTGCACTTGATGAAAAGAAAGAATTTAGCAATGAAATCAATGCCAAATTACAAAAGTGGCCTTAATATTCGTTGGGTTACTCTGTAGTCCCTATGCATACCTAATGGGCTTTTATTACACTACACCTTTCTGAAATAGTCTATAATATCTCACAGTGTCATTTTCCCTGATACCTTCCTTTCCTGTTTAAAATATCCTGGTGAAATTATATTACACCCTAGGGCTTGGTAATATCTAAGAATGATATAATAATTATGATAAAAAAGTTATATTTTTTTAAAAATGTTAACACCCTGTAGCTCAAAAATAAAGAGCTTTAGGATATATGTTAATATTAACTTTTCTTCTTAAAATCTTTCAAGGATTCACATACCTAAGTATCGGCACTCAATTAAAAAACACCCTGTATATTGTATTATTTTCTGATTCCTCACAAAATTCTACGCTTATTTTGTAAAGGTCATATGTCTAAATTTAATGGTTTTTGAGATATTGACGTTTAAAATATGGCATTTTCAGACTTTGACAGGCTATAACATTGGAACGGTTCATCTTTGAGAAAAATAGTTTTTACCTCTCTTAATTTTTCATTCTCTATCTAAGAGTTACAATTTCCGGTTTAACATGTTAAACCGTTAAAACCGTTTTTTTGGTTAAGGTAAGACGGTGAAAACCATTTTTCTCTCAGATGAACCGTTCCAATGTTACAGCCTGTCAAAGTCTGAAAATGTTATATTTTAAACGTCAATATCTTAAAAACTATTAAATTTAGATATATTACATTTACAAAATAAGCTTATAATTTTGTGGAGAATCAGAAAATAATAGTTATATTCGTCACGTTTTTTTGGACCACCTAGTATACTCCAGCATAATTTTAACATATTATGCACCTCAATGGTCTCTATAACTTTTGTATTTCGAATTTTTATCTAATTCTTAGGATAAAGAAAAAAATAAACTTTGTGTGTAAGCGGAAGTTCGCAAAAGCACAAATGTAAAAATAAAGAAAATGTGAATTATGAGATTAATAGCACTTTTTCAATGCCACTTTTTCTTCTCTACAAAATTACAAAATGGCATTATTCATTTTTTAAATTGACGTTTCGATATTTTGGGACCATTATCAACTTCATAGACGTTTTACTTGGAATTTCCAAAAAGCTTGTCATTTTGAGATACAAAGAAAAAGTGCAATTTATTTCATAATTTCTCTTTAAATAAAGCCGGGAAAAAATATAAACAAATTCTTAAAATCTCGCTCTTTCCAGATATCTCCAGAAGTACTAAGAATTTCGTCAATTTTTAAACACATTTGTTTGAGCAACTTTGTCACAATTTAAACTTGTTCGTATCTCCTAAATAGTTTTCGAGATCCCAATGGCCTTGAATTTGAGACACCCTGTACATATTCATCCTTAGTATTTAGTTTTAACTGTTATCTAGGCAAAAAAAGCTACTTTCTTTAAGGTTAACTCGGTCATTGAGCATCACGTGTCGATCGTGTTCTTTGCGGATCTGGACAAAAGTGAGAAAAGAAAATTTAAGCAAAAGATATGCTACACCTCCGACGCTTTTCATGTAACATGCAAGATGAATATTCAATTATATATAAATAGATATTTAATAACAAACGAGAGAAAATTTTTACTATTTTTTAAAGATAGCTTCGGCCGACAACTTGGGGGCTGTAAAATGTTAATTACAGGCTATGCAACGTTTGTTTGCACAGTTTTTATGAGTGTTGTTAGTGCCCAGGACTTTAGTGGATTAAAAATAGTTCAAAGGACTCTTAATGAGTGCAATACAGTCAACGACAGGTAGGAATAGTTAAATTCTAAATGTGCATTCACAATTTTTGGTATTCTAAATTTAAGAGTGAAGACTAGTGATGCATTCGTCAATTAATTTTTTGATCAATATCGCTTATCCTTTCGCTTTATTCAACAAGGGGCTAAATAGTCGTCCTTCAGTAGCAATTACCTACAGTTTTGAACTAAATTGAACTAAAAATTAATAAAAGCAAAAAACGAAAATTTGTGAAATTTATCCAGTTTTCTTTTTCTGCTTTTAGCACTTAATATATTCGAATTTGTTTAACTTTAAATTGTGGGTAATAAACTAATTAAGCTTCAAATGCCGGTATTCGGATGCTTTTTGGATAAAAGGAGAAAGTAATGAAATATTTATCAAAAAACGACATGGTGAATCAGTGCCGGATTTATATTTTTTATGAGTGTAGGCCACTTTTTTCCGCCGCCTCATGTACATACCTTTCTAAAATAATAATTTTCCATTTGTAGTTTACTACATTTAGAATGCCTTAAAGTTAAATAAACGAATGAATTAGTCATTAAGAAAGAGTGCAAAAAAGAAACAAGATTTACAATTTTTTACGGGACTTTTTAATAGCAATATCATCTATAATATCATCATAGTTTATGGTATTCATTATCTCTGCTTGTATGTAGAGAAGAGCTAGAGAATTCATTTTTTCTTGAGACCTTTGATAATTTTTCACGCGTTTTAAACAGGAAAAACTCCTTTCCCCAGAACAATATGTAGCCGGAGTGGGAGTGCAATGCGGAGAGCTATATCCAAGTTAGAATAAACATTGGACAGAGATTGATTTCTCAAAAACGTTGAGTGACTGAGTAGTGAGTTTGATCCAGGCTTCACTGCACACTCGGCAGTTTTATCAGAGGAAATGTGACTGTAAAAATGCACACATTCTTGAATCAAATCGTCCTCTAAATCATTGGTACAATATTTCACGAGACACTCGACTTTTTTCTCTGTATTTCAGCTCTCAGTCTATCAAGGATGACCAAAAAGGTGTTCACTCTGAAATAATCTCTGGAGCCGAAGGCTATTTCAGGATCTTCATTCGCTGTTTTATCCGTTATTTTTTTTCTTTTAGGTTGTCTGTTTATATCACCTTGATATTGCTTAAGTGTGCTTATCTCAATTGCTTTTTTTTCGAAATAGTCAAAGTTTTCTCGTTCTGCTATTGTAAACTCAACTAGAGATCCATAGAGATCAGATACTGTCAATACATCTACAGATGAGCTCTAAATCTGAACACTCACTTTATTTAACCTTTCCAAAATACGACCATGAACATGATAGGAATGAGTTTCTTCTATAGGGATTTATTTAAAGTATTAAAAACCATGATAAAACCAGTGAACATGTTTGACTTTTATCGTTTGAAATCGAGTGATCGTCCTCTGAAATCTGCCGCGGCCTATACGGCCTAATTATAAATCAAGGACTGTGGTGAATGCATCACTAGACCTAAGGTGACCATTTTTTTCTAACCTGAAACCAGGACAATATGAATTTTGACCAGCCACGCCCAAATTTTATAAAATTTTATTAAAAATTTACCCAACGGCCAACCTGTGTACCTAAGTAAATAAAAAACTTTTAAATATCAAAAAATTTATTTAAACACAAGAAATGTGAAAACTAAAATATGATTTTACAATATAAAAATAAAACATAATAAACATAACATACTTATAACATGATAATATAAGTCATAATAATAAAATAATAACATAATAAAACATAAGTATCTGTTTGAAGGTTGGAGACAATGATGTTTCTTGAATGATAGAAGAGTTTTGGACTTGCATTGTCTTTATTTGTTTTAAATCACAAAGTTTCAACTGGTAGTATCTCCGGTCGTCTTCAGGTGAATACAGTCCAAAACTCTTCTATCATTCAAAAAACATAAGTAGTTCATTAATTTAGTTTGTTTTTATATTTCTTTGAGGAATGAATTGCTTTTTACAAATTTTCGTTTTCCTGGATATTTTCATAGAATTCCATACATTTTGGATTCAACTACACCAAAATAACTAAAAATACCTCAAAAACTTGCGAAAAATATATGAATTAGTTGTTACAAAATTTTAATTTATAGGCACACAAGGTGAGTCAACGATATGGTAAAGTTAATTTTTTCCTTTATCTTAAGTTGTAGAGATCATTGAGGTGCACATATTAAAATTATATCGGAGTATACGGGGTGGCTCAAAAAAACGTAGCGAAGGTATAACTTAGGTTTTTTTTAAAATGGAACACCCTTCCCAACTTAATTCTACGCTTATTTTGTATAAAATATTATGTTTTAATTTAATAGTTTCTGAGATATTTATGTTTAAAAACGGCATTTTCAGACTTTGACAGGCTGTAACATTGGAACGGTTAATCTTAGAGAAAAATAGTTTTCACCTCTCTCAATTTTTTGTTCTCTATCTAAAAGTTACAACTTCTAGTTTAACATGTTAAATCGTTACAACCGGTTTTTTGGTTTAACATGGTAAATTGGAAGTTGGTTTCTTTGGATGGAGAATAAAAATCTAAGATAGCTAGGTAAAAACAATTTTTATCTAAGATGAACCGTTACAATTTTACAGCCTGTCAAACTCTAAAAATGCCATATTTTAAACGTCAATATCTCAAAAACTATTGAATTTTGAATTAAGACATATAACATTTACAAAATAAGCGTAGAATTTTGTAGGGAACCAAAAAATAGTACAATATATAGGGTGTTCCATTTAAAAAAAAAAACAAGTTATATTCACCACGTTTTTTTTTGGGCCACACCGTATACTCCAGCATAATTTTAAAATGTGCACCTCAATGGCCTCTACAACTTTTATTAGTATTTCGAGTCTTTATCTAATTCTTAAGATAAAGGCGAAATTGAACTTTACTCTATCGTTGACTCACCCTGTACAATGAACATACAAAATACAGATAAAAATATACTGTTGGTTCAACAAAAGCAATTGAATAGTACATTTTTATCATTGAATCTAAAGTTTAGACACTTATTTTGCGCTTCTTAGTCTGCCTTTCAAAAGCAGCCTCTGGGACATCTCTCGTAATAGTTCAGCAGTGGTCGGCTATAGTGTATTTCAGAAAGGTGTGGAGTAATAAAATGGGAAATTTCTTCTAGTTCGGCTCAATTTCGGTGTCGGCCATTGGCAGAGGTAAATTTTGTGCATTAAATTATTTATGGTAACTAACCAAAATTTTTGGAGAAATAGGTTAACGGGTATTAAGATATTAATACTATATACAGGCTTTTGAAACACCATTTTTAGTGTTTGTGAATGGATAACAATAGGCACAACCCATAAATTGACCCAAACTCGGGTGGTACTACCTGCACTTGATGAAAAGAAAGAATTTAGCAATGAAATCAATGCCAAATTACGAAAGTGGCCTTAATATTCGTTGGGTTACTCTGTAGTCCCTATGCATACCTAATGGGCTTTTATTACACTACACCTTTCTGAAATAGTCTATAATATCTCACAGTGTCATTTTCCCTGATACCTTCCTTTCCTGTTTAAAATATCCTGGTGAAATTATATTACACCCTAGGGCTTGGTAACACAAAATAACTTGGGCAACCAGTTTTCTGTTTTTATGGTTTCCAAAAAAATTTGTTGCAAGCAGCCGTTGCCTTCAAGTATGGACTCGAATTGCGCATCTCAGAAAAGTTTCCTGGGGACCCAAAAATATTCCTTCTTTAATTTGAGCGTCACTGATTCTAGGAAACTTTTCATTTAAATAACTAAACGCACGGCTTTCTTTGTCGTTGTCTTCAAAAAATTTTTCATAAGTCCCAATTTATGAAGTGGTGGTAGTAAAATCTTTTCTCCACGACCATTACTGAATGCAATAATTTCAAAATCATTTTTGATAATAGAATGTAAAAATTCTCGCTCTTGAGTGAATATTTATTCTGAAACACTTGCTTCTTATGCGTCTTGCGTGTATTTTCATTCCATAACAAGATACGGAATGAATATTCTGTAATTGATCTAAACGACATAGAATGAATTTCGTAACTGTCAATGTCAGCAGACAAATTTTAGTGCAAAGCAAAATATGAGTGAAAAATCGGATGAATCAGATATGGAACTAGATAATACTCCACCTGAAATTACAAATATTGCGAATAGTATTTTTGGTCGTGGAGAAAATATAGTCTGCTACTCGGTTAGAATGAAAATTCGATACTCGTGATTCCTCACGCTTGCTACGCTCGCGTTCGGAATCAAATCGGATCAAATTTTCATTCCAACCTTGTTACAGAATCTACTATTCTAGTGTAACTAATCAGGGTTATTTGCACAAACTCACGATATGTTGCTCAAAACTCTTTTTAATACCTCAAATACGACAGCTTCGAGCTTGGTTGAAATACAACTAACCAACAATTAGGATTTATGTATTTAAACGCCTTATAAAGTACACATGGTACAATAAATCCAGGTATTTCTCATTTAATGATCAAATTTTCCCATACATTAAGGGCAGGTAGGTAATTATCATTAGAGAGACTTTTACAAGACAGCTTGTTAATAAGTATAATGAAATAAGTAAGATTTTGATATTTTTCTCTTGGAAACATGTCTGCTGTTCCCCAGTGTATTCAGTGGGTTCCATTTAAAATAAAATAACTTTGTTGTTCCATGATTCTTTGACAGATACTGTATGCTTAAGTGTTCGCAGTATAATAGATTTTTAAATCCCCCAAAACTTTTACTATTTAACCTGTTTCGTTAGCTCTCTTACTTTAAGAAATAATCGACCGTTTCCATACATAAATGAGAACCTGTATACTATGCACGAAATGTTTTCTTCATTAATGGAATTTTCAGTGTTATTAATTCTATTTTAAGTGTCGATCACACAAACCTAAGTTTATTGTAAACTCAAAAAGTATTTTTTAGCTTTTCCTGTATATCAGAAAAAGTAGGAAGAGCTATTGAGAGATGCATAGACTGGGACGTGCCTATAATGGATGGTATCACTTTTACCCGAAATAATGAAAATATCAACCACAGACAGGCAAGATTATTGGGTAAATTATAATTTTTGAAGTAAAATAAATTAGGAAAAGCATTTTGTGAAATTCATTACATTCAGATTAAGTGACTTTCCGTCATCTTATAATAAATAATCAATTTAAAAATATGACAAAATGCTGTTTGTAGATTTATTTCTTGTATCGGGTTTCGGTTCCGGAAGTCATGGGACTCCAGAGCAAGAAATTTTTGGGTTCCCCCTATACCTTAGTTCACATAATGAACAGTGCGCGGCAGAATTTCCGCTCATGTCAATGTCAGTTATGTCACAGTCAAACTAACTGGTTAGTTAATTGTGGTTAACCATCTTTGTGCAACCCAATAGTGGCGCAACCACAAAATATGTTGGGGTGGAAGGGGGGGGGGGGGGGGGGGGGGGGGTGTTTCAGTGGGCATAACTAGGACTTTTTTATTATATATTTATTCCTAAGGTAATAAAATATGTACTTTAATTTCTGTCATTAAAAATAAATATAGGAGACTAATGTTTGTTGTTAGTTTTTGTTGTAAAAATATTTTATTATATTGGGTTATATTTTTGTTGATTTAAAATAGGTCTAAAAGGGAAAAGGAGACACAAAAGTATACCGTATCCGCCAACGTGGCGGGGATGGAAGATTAAATCATTATCGAGGAGCTTATCAAAAATACTAAACCAGCATAAGGTATCGACTTAAAAGCGGCATATTTTAAAAATATTTTACATTATACAGGGTGGCTCAAAAAAGTGTGGCGGACTAAACTTGCATTTTTTTAAATGGAACACCCTATATATTATATTATTTTCTAATTCCCTATACAATTCCACGTATATTTTGTATAAAATGTCATATGTCTAAATTCAATTGTTTTTGAGTAATTGACGTTTAAAATATGGCATTTTTTGACTTTGACAGGCTGTAACATTGGAACGGTTCATCTTAGAGAAAAATGGTTTTCACCTCCCTATCTTAGTTTTTCATTCTCTATCCAAGGAAACCAACCTCCGATTTACCATGTTAAACCAAAAAAACGGGTTTAACGGTTTAACATGGTAAATCGGAGGTTGGTTTCCTTGGATAGAGAATAAAAAACTAAGATAGGGAGGTGAAAACCATTTTTCTCTAAGATGAACCGTTCCAATGTTACAGCCTGTCAAAGTCAAAAAATGCCATATTTTAAACGTCAATTATTCAAAAATAATTGAATTTAGACATATGACATTTTATACAAAATATACGTGGAATTGTATAGGGAATTCGAAAATCATATAATATATAGGGTGTTTCATTTAAAAAAATGCAAGTTTAGTCCGCCACACTTTTTTGAGCCACCCTGTATAATGTAAAATATTTTTAAAATATGCCGCTTTTAAGTCGATACCTTATGCTGGTTTAGTATTTTTGATAAGCTCCTCGATAATGATTTAATCTTCCATCCCCGCCACGTTGGCGGACTCTGTATAATAGAAAAACACTATAAAATAATATTCTTTTTACTTCTTTTTCTTTAAAATTGCATTGCAAACCAATAACTAAGACGATATGCGTCCGAAACCTTAATCTTTATACATAACAGGACTTTTAGAAGGAACATTTTAAAAACTAAGCGTTTCCAATAAAAACGGCTTCGTAATCCAAGTCAGAAATACATCATTTCTTATAAAATCATTTATTTTGGCGTGGCGAACGTGTAATAGATATGTATGTACCAAAAAGCAACTAATGTGTTGATTTTGTGCTGTGTTGTTTTTACATTTTTTAAATAAATATTTAAATTTAGATTAGAGTTTAAGCGTAGGACGAAAAATTAGGTTTCAGTTAGACTTTTACACCCGAACTCCTAGTCTGCGCCACTGGTCTCTTAGTTTATTTATTCCTAGTTTTTTTTACATTTGCTTAATTTAAAATTTTACCATAACCATGATAATGCCATATCACTTTAGCAACCAAACGGTTGGACCATACCAGTCCTTTTTGCTTTGTGAGGTGTCTCTTTAATTGTATATTGTTGAGTACCCTATAGGAGTTTTCTAAGGTCGATTCTACGAATGTTTAATTAGGTCCTGAAGAAGGTAGAAACCAAACGAAACCGAAACGTCGACAACAAAAATTAAAATACATTAGTAATACAAAATTAGTCCAACCTTCCTACTTTGAAAACTGACCTTTCATACGCCCTTTAATTTTCAAGGCTCAAAGTAAATCACCCATTTTGTAAAGCTCAAGGGGGAAATAACCGCCTTTGCCTCACTTTGTTCAGTATAATAAAACTTAAATTATATTATTTTTATGTTTAGGCTTTGATCGTTTGAAACAGGCCATATTTAATTTTCTGGACACCCATGCAATAGCTCTAAAAATGGGAGAAGGCATTATGCAGGGAAGAAAGGGTGGAGGTGGAGGCGGAGGTGGAGGTTTTGGCAATGAAGAATTCATTAGTAAGAAAGGACTTAAGAAGGAGAAAAAGTATATGTCATATGCATTCATGGTTCTGTTGGGTAAGTTATTTTAATTAGGGTAGCTAGTTATTTATAGACGTTGTTGGGGCCCTCTCAATATTTCCTAAATTATAAATATCGTGTGTATTTTAAAAATGATATAGTGAATAATTTTTATATTTCAATGTTATTCGATTTTTAGAGCCTTATATAATTTTATCATAAAAGTACCTCAGAGAAAAATTGTAGATCATAAAATTATCTATAAAAAATGTTTTAATACATTTTTTCTATGAACCACCGTTTCTGAGATATAACGATTCAAAAAGTTGTAATCGTCATAATATGCACACTTTCCACGCCACCTATGAGGTTGTATATATATATATATAGCTTTTTTTAACGTGGTCTCCCCAGTAGGCCTACTCCACAAGTCAGTTGTGATCCTGTTTAATTTGAAACTATTGCAAAATAACGGAAATTAGCAAAGATTGGAAAAGATAAAAGCAATGTTGATTAAAAAAAGTAGTGAAGTTTATTCGTCTGACTCGTAACTTTCAAATTATTCTTCTTGTTCGTCTTGATTTTCTCCTTGTTCTTCTTCTTGTTCTTCTTCTTCATCTTCATTCTGGGTGCAAGTAAATTGCGTCAATAGCGATGTATGGCAAGTCACCTCGTTGGAATCAAACAAATCCTCAATTGTTGGTGATTCAACATTAGAGCACGACCGGCCTTGCCAATTTGTACATGCCAGAGAACAAAACACTTTTTTGCAATCACATTTAGCACAGCATTCCTTTTTGCAGTTGCACAAAATTGTGTTTAGCAATTCCTCCGGCGCAGGTGGGAGTAAAGTTTGAACTGGATCTAATGTATTGTTGACTAACTTTCAAGCCCAGTCTGTAGGGTCTTGCTAATAACCAAGCCACAGAACTTGGTAATATACCCGAAGAAGATGTTGATGAGCAGCAGCTGAGGTTGGAGGAAGACAAGCTAATTGTACCGGTTTTTTATTTTTAGTATTCTTAACGAAACGTGCATATCAATGCTTATCTAAAGCATGTAGTTATTTTAGGAGCTCCGTCCAATAAAAGAAGAAAGCGAATGCCATTAGTGATAACTTCTTGTTGAGTTGAATTACTGTTTTAAAAAACCTTAGCACATTGAACTAAATCTTGTTTTTCGAACATTTTGAAAACTGTCGTTTTACCCCTCCTGTAAAATGCAGATGTCGTATCACAGTTATTGCGTGTAAAAATAGTACATGATTTTGACACTTTGCAAAAGTAGATAAACTTTTTGATGAATATATTTCCGATTGACGTTGAGCTTTTCCTGGTTTTAAGAATAAAATAGTTTTTTCAGTTGGAGTTCGAGCAGTGAGTAATACGAGTAAGTCTACATCTTTACCAACAATAGTTGTATTTGTCGAATTGAATTGCTCTATTGCTGTTTCAATAATCAATACATCCGCATCATTATAAGCTTGTTTTACCAATATATTTTCATCAGTAAACTTTTCTGTCAACATTGAAATGAACCGAGACTTGTTGTGAGTATTTGTAAGAAATCATCATCGTATCTCAGAAACGGTGGCTCATAGAAAAAAAAGTATTAAAACGTTTTTTATACATAATTTTACGATCTACAATTTTTGCTATAAATCGCGAAAAACTCATTTTTTTTGACCTTTGACCTCGAGTCAAATTTTTTCCATACACGGGAATGATGGGGAACTTACAAATTTTATTTATAGTTGTATTTTGAACATTTTTACTGATTTTCAGCTTGTTGTAAATTTATGTATCTTCGAATGTTTAATTTGACCGGATAATAAAGTAAAAAACGTCAAAATTCGAAATATTGGACCATAATATGGTACTATTATTACAAGGAAAGTTTTAATATAGGTACTATTTTCCAGGTATTTTTGGACTTACTGGACCCATAGTAATGAAAGTCATAGGCCTTATGGCTGCCAAAGCCTTGCTCGCAGCCAAGGCTGCGTTGATAATAGTAGGATCAGTAGCACTAAAGAAACTTTTTGAAAAAGACCATCACGAACCAGTAGTGAAGGTTCATACCGTGGAACATGACGATCATGAAGACGGACATGATCGGTTAGGTAAACTGGGTCTCATCGGATACGGACATGGAGGTAGCACTATGGGACAATGGTATAATAACCCTTACAGTAGTTATTATGATGATTATTACAGCAACAGTGCAACGAAAAATAATGCCAAGGTGAAATAAACATACCTGTATGGACTTGTAAAATTGTTTATAATAATAAGTGTATTTAAGTATTTATTATTTTGTGTCAATAAAGAAAAACCTTTTTTATATAACGAAAAATTCTTCTTCATGAACTAACCCCAGATATCGTTATGGTTGATTTTTTGTTAGCACTGTGAACGCTTGTTGGGAAGTTTATTATATTAAAATTAATATAGTACATTTTATTTTCTACGCCAAGAAAAGTATTTCAATCGGGAACAAAGTTTTTTGAAATATTATCAGATGACGACATTTAAAGGGCCCTCTAGATCACAAAAAGTATTCTTTCTAATTCGATCCCTAAACAATAGTGACTAAACAAAATGGCGTTGCGCATAACACACACAGTCCCTGGATTTAGGGCCGTAGCCAGAACAAAATTTTTGGTAGGGCTATTCGATTCCTTACCAGGGCCCATAAATGCTCGGGGAGGGGGGGGGGGGGGGGGGCTGAATGGGCGTAAGTAGGACATTTTTTTCCGGAGAAAGGGATAGTCGGGACTACATGTATTTCATGATATTATACCTAGGAAAAAAGACGGAAAAGCGCCGCAGGCGAAACATTTTCGGGGCCATGCCCAAAGTTCGTTTAAAATTCATCTAACTAGGTACTAACAAATTTCATCAAAATTATTAAAATTTGTTTTTGTAAATGTTTTTTTTTTGATTATCCTAGCTGGCTCTTTATTAAAAAAAACATTTTTTATATTTGTAAACAATATGAATATTAGTGTCAATCCAAAATTTCAACATAAGACGTATGTATGACTCCAACACGCGATTTTCGGGCTCGATTTTTCATAATTAAAAATAAGTAAATATCGCTTTCCACGCCAAAATTGATGATTTTTCAGAAATCATGTATTTTTGGAGCGTAAATCTAGGAGCAGTTTTTGGTGCAAATTCTTAGGTTTTGAAATACTTTCTTAAGTGCCGTTTTGTATATTCATAATAAAGCATTCTCGTTTCTTCTCGCACTATTTTTTTTAAATTATAAATCATCACACTTCTTCAATAAAAAATGTTTCAATTAAAATGTTTACTATAATTTTTTTCTTTAAAAATAAACACCTAATGGTTTTTTGTTTTTGTTGTAAAAATATTTTATTGCATTTGGTTATATTTGTGTTGATTTAAAATAGCTCTAAAAAAGGGGAAACGAAACAGACAGGGACAGGACAGGACTACCCGTATGACGAAATTATTTAATTAATTTTATTTTAATAAACTTATCAAATAACTTGCAGACATTTTTGACACTTATTTTTTTCTATTTCAAAATCTTTTTTACCAGGGCTCAATATTTTTTTTACCAGGGCTTTGCCCTGGCCAGCCCTCCTCTGCCTACGGCCCTGCCTGGATTTGAGTATGTACAGGTCATGCAATGTAGCATGAGCCCTGAGATGCGCAGAAGAAAGAAAAGGAGAGTCAGTGTACGACAGAGATATCTAATACCGAATTTTAGTAAAGTACAGTCCGCGTAGAAAATAAAAGTGGGATTTGATTGATAAAGCCGTAGTGACTGCTAATCGTGTTTGCTAATTGGGCCCTGTTATGCAAAAATCAACCAACCAACAAAATAGTTAATTCCTTTTAATTATTTTTATAATAATTTAAATTATCGGAAATTTTTTCCACACTAAACTTAACTATTCAATATGTAAATTATATTGTAATTCTATTATTCTAACAGTAAAATTATTTTATATATTTTGACCATGCAAACTTAGATACATTCAGGGTTAGTTGCTTTTTGCATAATATGGCCTAATTATGTGTTTATTATGCTTTTATGGCTGCCCTTTCTCGAAACAATATACATATTTGCATCTATTCATATGTGTTTAAATTGTTGGTAATCCTCAGTAATGGGTTTTCCATATTTAATGAGCATTTATTACTTCGCATCCCTGTTTTTTTATAATTTTATTATGGCCGACACAATTTCGGCTTTATATAATTAAAGATGTATGTACATAACATATTAAGAGTCTAAGTTTTAAAAGTACATGTATGACTATTATATAATATTTATCAGTTTCATCTGTCTAATTCTTCTATTCCGGACAGAGAACCCTCGCTTACATAATCATCAGAGTCTTCGCTTGAACTCAACTTGAACTGCTGTCAGTGTCAATCAGTTCAAATGTATTATTAGGTTTTCTACAACAATATCCACCATGGGTTCGTTTTCCATATACTCGAATTCAAATCTTTTTGCTCGCTCGCAACGTGATTTCCACTGGTCCACCGAAAATTGTTCAAAAAAAGTATCGGTTAATTTCATAACACGGAAACTCTCATTTTCTTTAAAAATTGGATACGGAGATGCCTTACGTCAGGTTTCTCCATTAAAATTTTTCTATTGGTTTTGATTTTTCTCCAACGATATCCAATTTTTCTTATTTCTTTTCTTAAACTGTTCAAGCATCCCTGGTAATTGATATCATTTTGAAATTTTTTATGAATTCTCGCTAGAGTTGGCACTTGCTTTTCTGTTTTATGAAAATTGTGAATTGTTCTGCGTAAAACACCTTGAAAAGCAACGTCCAAGACTATTTTGCTTTTTCTGTTTTCACGCTTTTTGTTTGGCGTGGAAAAAGATACCTTCTATAAATATGTTCATTTTCCGATTTTAAAAAATGAAAAGGATCATACCTAGTTTTAAATTAAATATAAACATATCCATGGGGTCCATGGAGTATATTTTATGGAATTGAGGGAAAGGGGGGGGGGACTAGGGACTAGCAAAAAACAGTAAAGCTTCTTTTTCCTTCTAAGTGACGTTAAAAAAAAGACGCCACCGCCGTTTCACTACTTTTCCTCTTCTCAAAAGTCATTTAAAAAAAACGCCCTCGCCGTTTCGAAAAATTCTGTATGAATATAACCTAAAAGAAAATAATGTCTTTGCCCAGGACCCAGAGGACACTGTCGACCTATCGACGCCCCTATAAACATAGTCGACGAGGTTGTTGTATTTAGACACTGTAAGGATATATAACGTGTTTTATTTTTACACAGCAATCCTGCATGAAAAAATTACACAGCATTGTCCTAAGCGCGTATACAGCTTTAAAATATGGAGAGGGAGGAGGTGGGGTACACCAAACGTCAAATATGATGATTTTATAAGGAATGATGTGTTTTTGGCTTAGATTACGAAGCAGTTTTTGTCCGAAACGCTTAGTTTTTAAAAATGTTTTAAAAGTCCTGTTTTGTATGTAAATTAAGGTTTCAGTTGCATACCGTCATAGTTATTGGTTTGTGATACAATTTTGAAGAAAAATGAGTAAAAAGAATAATATTTTATAGTGCTTTCCTATTATATACTTTCTGTCCCGTCTTCCCCTTTTTAGAGCTTAAATCGACAAAAAACGTAACCAAACGCAATAAAATATTTTTTCAACAAAAGCAAATGACAACCATCTCCTTTATTTATTTTGGAAGACAAAAATTAAAGTAAAATTTTTAATTCAAAAAATGTTTTTCTTTTTTAAATTTAAATCCCAGCTAGGAATACCAATAAAAACTGAGAAAAACATTTACAAAACCATTTTTAATCCATTCATGGGTTAGTTAGAGGTAATAATTTAGTTTTCATGAAATACCTTTAGTCCTCCAGAAAAATTTTGCTTTGTTACGCTCACTGCCCCGCCCCCCCCCCCAACATATTTTCTGGTTCCGCCACTAGGTTATATATCCTATTTTTTTCTTGTTCTGCGAATATTTTTTTACCTACTAGGAGGGATGGAGAAGAAATAACGTCCATCATAACTGTTTGGGCTCTTTCCTTGTCTGCCAATAAAATCGTATGAGGTGAAAAGAAAACTCTTTTGGCAGAGCTTCTCGGAATAAATTAATTTTATTATTGGTGAATGGATTAAACATTAAACGATACAAAGTTAAATCAATATGAATTTGTGTTTCGTTTGAAATGATGGGCCTATTCATTTGCGGTCGAAATAAGTGGAATGCAGAGAGAGCGCTATAAAGCGCTATTCGGCGTTCAATTACGTTCTGTTATAATTTAATTTGTACCGACGAAATGTAACTTTGTTTTCAACGGGTATAAAACGGATAATTTTGCGAACGCCGAATCGATCCTTGCGGCAGATGATTTTGCGTTATTGCTATGCAATATGTTCTCTACAGGATGGCACAAGCATGATTTAAAATAATGGTTTTTAAGTTTTTTATTTTTTCTAAAAAATATATATTTAATTTATGTAGCATTCGTAAAAACTCTCTAATTTACTTGTGACAAAGCTAAAACAGTAAATATTTTTTTTTGTTTGCTTGTTTAGGGGGGGGGGGGGGTCATACCTCCCAATCGCGCGTGGCAACCACTTCTATAATTAGGGGTTGTTGGTGTGACGGATTGTTTGAGCGAGGCTTCTGAGTTTGTACCAGTTAATAAAGGCGTTGCGCAGGGAAGCATTCTGGGACCTTTAATCTTTTCTATTTACACTGCTGATTTTTCCAAATTTTTAAAGTTTTGTTTATCACACCAGTATGCAGATGATACGCAAATATATTTTTCTTTTTTTCTCTATCAACTTATTATAACGGTATACAAAATTAACAGTGACTTAGAGTTGGTTTCCCAGGTGTCTAAAGCGCATAAATTGGTTTTAAACGCAGTTAAAACTCAGCTTATGGTATTTGGCAGGGGTAAAGAAACTGTTATACATGATCCGTTATTTAAAATTTCTATAAACAACGTTGACCTTAGGCCTTCTACCGACTGTCGAAACCTTGGGTTATTTTTAGATCCAGAGCTGAGGTTTTCTGTTCATGTCTCAAAATTACTGCAAAGAACCTATGCCAAAATTAAACTTCTCTATATGCACAAAGATGTATTCGACTCTGCGACAAAACTTAGGCTATGTAATTCTCTAATTCTATCTCAATTAAGTTATTGCGACGTAGTTTACTGGCCGGCACTTCTACAAGTAGATAAAAACAGTCTTCAAAAACTTCAGAATGCATGTTTAAGATTTAGCTATGGGATACGTAAATACGACCATATAACTCCTGCTCTCCAGGAATCTGGCTGGCTAAATATGCAAGAAAGATATATGCTACACATTGCAAATTTAGTGTTCTCTATTGAAACGACCAGATCTCCTAAATATTTATACGAAAAACTAATCAGAGGTTCAGATATCCATGATAGGCAAACCCGTTTTCGAGACCTGTATAGCGTTCCAAAGCACAGTTCTGCCCTTTTTCAGCGTTCATTTTCTTACAACTCCGTCAATATTTTTAATTCTCTTCCCAATGACATCAAAACAGCGACTAGCTCAAATAAATTTCGTAAAAAATTAAAAAAATATATTATTACTAATCGAAACTAATATAATTATTTCTCTTGGTATTTAATAATATATATTCTGTATTTAAAGTCTCAGCACAAAAAGAATTTTTGAAAATTTACTTTTGTTAAAATTATTATATTACCTACTTACCTATTTATTTATAGAATTTATAAAATGTTATTTATTTATTATTAATAACTGTTTATTTCTTCCTAATTTATTATTATTTCCAGCACTATTTATTGTAAAATAATATTTTTTATATTTAATTCCAAGTAAGGTGGTTGTATGAGCAGCAGTGTTGGATACCGCCACCCTTTTTCACAATTTTTGTAAATTGTATTTACATGTATAATAAAGGCATTTATTATTATTATTATTATTATTATTATTATTATTATTATTATTATTATTATTATTATTATTATTATTATTATTATTATTATTATACGCAGCGGTATTATAATTTCAGCTTGCTAATCGGCATATACGTATATAGGTCTATCGTGGGAAAAGTAAAATGTATATACTTAACCTCTTTTTGTACAAAATTTTCCAGTCTACATTTTTTTTAAGCGATTACCTAATCGCCTTACCGAATAGCTTTGTTTGCGGTAATGATTCTGAACCGATTCGAGACTATTCGCCAGCACAGTTAAAATAATGGCGTGCGCGGATCACAAAATTATTTTACTGCACATGTGAATAATTTCAACTGTGCCTGCGAATACGTTCAGAATCATTTCCACGAACAAAGCTATTACGAGCATGTGATATATTCGCGCTAGTGTTCGCATACCTTAAATTAACTTCGACCATGTTATAGATATTTAGGTACTTTTTCCACGCTTTCTGTAACACCAAAATACAGTGTTGTGCTTCTACAAAAAATTAGTAGCAGTAAGCTAAAGATTGCGGTTGAATCCTAAGCCCGAATCGTTATAGTGAATCATGAGCACTTCAATCGACATGGAAAGGAATTCCGTTTCTGAATATAAACACAAAACTAAAATTAATAAAATACTTACATTTTTCACCAGCGTCTTCCGCATAAGGATTAATTTCAATAAGCAGTGCATCTTTTTTAACAAACAAATCATACATCCTTAACAGCATATCTGCGGTTTTATCCTTTTGGGATTCAAGTCCAACCTTTACAGCCACTTTTTCAGCACGATTTATTTAGTAACATTACCTATACGCTAAGTTCAAAGTTACTGCCAGTGACTCATCGCTGTCATATAGAGAGCAGCGGGTTGTACGACGTCGAAGGAAAACAATTCCATGAAAATAAATATTCTGCTATATTAGAATTTTAAAAATACACTATAATTGTTTTCTCAACTTCATACAACCCGCTGTACTTTATATGAAAGCAGTGGCGGCTCGTCAAGAGAAGTAGGTGAAGGGGCTCTTCACCAAAAAAAAAAAAATAAAACCAGCAAGAAAGTTTTTCGACAATACTAAATATTAATGTACCAATACAGCTACCATTTTAGCCATTAAAAAATAATTATGTTCGAATAAATAATATTAATTTAATCCGAATGTAGCTATGCAAAATAGGGCTACGGTCTACGGTTAACTCCGATGGACAATAATTATAAACATTCGTACATTTTGGCGCGCCCCAGCGACCGTGTCCGTTAGCTCAATGCAAGTGAAGACCCAACGCCCAACATGTCTTTGACATTCACCGTTGCTATGATTACGTGACGTCAGTCACGCAAACATCATGTAAGAATTTGCATTATGATGAAGGGCAATTTAAAAATAGATCAGTCGTATGCACCATTGTTTTAGCATTGGTTCGCCTAACCTTAAGGTATTTATTTTGAGGCTTCGCGAAACTTACGGTTATGGATATCGCTTTTATGTGATTTACTGTGTGATTAAAAAGTTTTGTTTTTATTATTCAGTTAATTCAGTGGTGTATTTGTTGTGTGTTTTAAAAATGAACCCAATTAATAGACATAGTTTGTAATTTGTTGGAAACTCCATCTAGTCGTTGGACAGATGAAGATAAGAGAGGCGTTTTGCTACACTGGTTTTTAGTCAATGTTTAAGTACCCGCACGATACCTAGTTCTTCGCCATTTTTGAGAACCGCGAGCCGCCACTGTATGAAAGAGTTGAATAACTGACAGTAATTTTGGACTGGAGTATCATATCAGTTTGTGTATGTGTATGAACATATAAACTAATAATATATCTAATCTAATATAACCTTAAAGAAATTGCACAGAAATTCTTCTTATATTGCTCAAATTACTATAATCTTGTATAAGTGAATTCCAAGGCATCCTTAATCAAGATACCTACCTAGGAATAAAAATCATTTGAAATCGCTAAGATTAATTTCTTGGTGAATAATATATGGTTATTTTGAAATTTGGAAATAACTCGAAAATGAATAAATATTGGTGACATTTTGTAAACCAACAAAATCTCTCTAAACGCTATTTCAAACGTGATTTTCTTGGAATGCACACGAACGATTCTGCAGCGAATTGAGAATCTGGTTTCAGGTATCAGCACTATAAGCCAGTGCGGAGATTTTACGGCCTGAAAAATCAATTAGCGGGATTTTGTTGGCTTGCACAATTGTCACCATTAAAACGCGGTTTACGCCAAAATGTAGGTATTCTCAAACAGTATACAAAAAGTATACCGTTCCATTTATTTAAAAAAAGAAAATTATACATATAGCGCCCTCTGTAAAACAAAATACGAATTAGCGACCATCAACAAACTTATTTTTTCTTAAGCATAAAATTATCTTTCACACGAGCCCAAATATATTAAAATTGCATAAAGGATGTGAAAGATACAGTACTTCTAGTAATAACTTATTTATCCCACCTTTATTATTGGAGATATAAAAAAATCCTTAGGGTCAAACTGCGGCAAGAATATGTAGGCTTACCATTGTTGTTTCCATTTGTCCTGTCAGTAATGCCCTAGTGGCAATCGTAAAACTTTAAAAATAATATCCAGTTTTTTTCCCAAAAATGTATGATCAATACTTTTCGAGATACAGCCGCTGGCCGACCTTAGCGGGACAGCCGGTACTCATGTTTATTTTTTACCATTTACCTAAGTTAGATTTACCCGTGATTTTTCTATTTCTATTTACATATAATAAAAGTTATAAAGTCGATTGTGGTGTGGGCCCCGTTCAAAATATCAGAAAATAGATGAATCGTGGTGAGAGATTATTAACATCTCAAAAAACCAACAAGGCAACAAACTTTCTCTTGATAAAGTATAAAGTATTAAAAAGTAAAAATTGATGTATGCAAGGATCTGGCATAAATGATTTGATTCCAATAATAAATAAGAAATCTGGTTGATTTGCATCTTCATGAAATATATTCTTTACCTCACTTTTGCTTAAGTGTCATAGAACGGGGCGTAAAATTTACATGTAAATTGTGTTTCTTTGTTCCCACTTGGGCATATTCTGAGAATAATGCATGGTTATGAAATTATATCCGTTCAGGTAACTAGTACATATATGCCATTTATCCAGTCACTTGGTTATAAAGGAAGGTTAGGTTAGATTAGGTAAGAGTGGCAGACCCTTGGTTCTGACCAAACAGTCTCACATAGTCCTGATTAGGTCCGTTGTGATACCACACGTGTTCCGTAGAACCCACCTTCATCAGATCTCTGATGGTTTGTGCGACGTAACCGCGGAAGGATTTTAACAACTCATTCAAACCAGCCACTACTGTTCAGAAATCTGCTCAGCCGTCCAAGTTGTAAGTTGCTTAGTTCCTCCAGGCTATCGAAAGATGATTCACCCAGAGTAGTGAACCTCCTTCTTGCGAGGCCAGGGCATTCACACAGAAAATGTTGAATACTTTCTTCCTCTTCCTCATCTCTGCAACTTCTGCAGAAGTCGTTAGTGGGTATTTGCATACGTTCGGCATGTCTACCGAAGAGGCAATGTCCGGTAACAACCGCAGTAATATTTCTCACGTCTTTTCGACTGTGTCTCAATAGCTCTGCGGTTCTCTTTTTATCGAATGTGGGCCACAGTTGCCTGGATGTACTACAGGTTGTCAACCCTGTCCATCTGTTCTGTGCAAGCTGCTTGGCCGTGTAGTCAATCTCCTCTTTGACCAATCCCAGTGGTTTGTTCACTGTATTGTCTGCTAGATCAGCTGGCATACCTGCGCCCTCTCTTGCGAGCGCATCGGCAGCCTCGTTGCCATCTATTTTGGAGTGTCCAGGAACCCAGCACAGAATAACCCGATGTTGGTTGCCAAGTGTGCATAGATTGTTGCGGCATCGCTTTACGAGCTTTGATTTAACGCTGCTGGAACAGATTGCCTTAATCGCCGCCTGACTATCACTGAAGATGGTGATTGACGAGGCTACTCCCAAGCCAAGGTGTTCTTGCAGGATATTGACCGCCTTCTCTACTGCCAGTACTTCTGCTTGAAAAATACTACAATAGTTGGGGAGTCTATACGATTTCTGTATTTGTAAACTTTCGGAAAAGACCCCGGCTCCCACACAAACGTCCATTTTTGAACCGTCTGTGAAGATTGCGTGATCTGTTTTCGTTATATTCTGATTGCCTTCCCACTCTTCCCTACTCGGAATGAGTATAGAATGCCTTCTATCGAAGCATGTTATTGGGACAGAGTAATCAGTCGGGTCTCGTAGATTATTCCCCGGGTGGATCTTTAGTATACTGCTGTGCCCGTAGTCCGTAGTTGGTTTCCTTCCAGAATTTCGTCTCTTTCAGTCGCAGGGCACTTTTTGCAGCTATACTTTTTCCATAGATATCCAAGGGATATAAAGGAAACAACATTCATGTGGGAGTAGACAAAAAAATATACTTACATTCTTAGAAATAACACTAGTTTTTAAAGTAATGACAGCCTTTGTAATAAAAATGAGTAGGTATGGCGGCACTACAGCGTGGGAACTTTTTTTTAGGGCGTGCGCAGGCGCGTGTTATCTGTCATGCGTCATAATATTTCATACGTGGTTTAAAACAGGCATGGGTTTTAACAGGGTGGTTTAAAACATGGTGGTTTTTAACAGGGTGGTTTAAAACATGGGTGGTTTTTAACAGGGTGGTTTAAAACCACGTATGACATAATATGACGTATGTCGGATGACGTATGACAGATGACACGCGCCTGCGCACGCCCTAAAGAAAAGTTTCCACGCTGTAGTGCCGCCATACCTACTAATATGTACTGATATTGAATTCATCACTTTTACTTATGCGTCATTAAAAATAAATAGGGTTTTAAATAAAAATTCATATTTTTTTGTAATGAATAATAAAGACTCATTATTACACAGTCTGCTCCACTAGTTTATTAAAAGGATTTCAATATTTAGAAAACCCTAGTGTCGTACATGTTTCGAAGGTAAAAACGTTCATCATCAGCGAAATGAATGTTAAAATGTTACAAGAAGAGAGACCCTCAACATTGCATGCTGAACTGAGGAACAGAAAAAGAAGAAAAAAATTTTATGAATAAAATTTTACATAATTTAATTAATGTTTAAAATAAAAAAAAATTCAATAAACTTTTTTAAAATTAAGAAGAAGAAAGAGACCATTAAGATGGGTCTTTTAAAAACATTTTTAGTTTATTTCTCAGAAACATTTCAACTAAAAAAAACAGGTTATTTGAAACCTATTCACAAGGCTGGAGACAAGGCAGATGTATCTAATTACAGTATTCTCAGTGATGTCCCTAAACTTTTTGAAAATCTCGTCACCAAACATTTAACATCGTTGCTACATCGAACCATCATAGATGAACAATTTGGTTTTCAGAGTGGTAAGTCCACCGAGCTGAATCTTATTACTTATATTGATGACGCATCGGCCATCTTGGATGGTGGTGGGGAGGTTCACTCAATATACACCGACTTCTCCAAAGCGTTTGACAGAGTCAACCATGCTCTTCTGCTTAATAAACTCGAGAAGGTTGGATTTGGAGGCGCACTATTAAAGTGGTTGGCTATCTACCTTACAAACCGATCACAGATTGTAAAGATTAATAACTTTAGGTCACAGGAAATTAAAATTCCATCAGGGGTATCTACCCCAGGGATCTCACTTGGGGCCCCTTCCCTTTTATATTTTTATAAACGACATATTCACCTGTTTCCATAACTCACAATTTGTATGTTTTGCAGACGACTTAAAATTTTACTTAGCTGTGTCATCAGCGGATGACTGTCAAAAATTACAAGCGGACCTCAACCGACTTGTCACTTGGTGCGAGCAGAATGGTATGGACCTTAATGCCTCAAAATGTCATGCTTTATGTCTCTCAAGAAATCGTAACCCTGTACAGTTTGACTATGAAATTGGCGATACCATGTTATCAAAAGCTTCCTCAATTAAAGATCTTGGGATAATCGCTGATTCTTCACTGTCATTCATTCCTCACATTTCTGAGGTTCTCATTAGGGCTCTTAAAATGCTTGGCTTTGTTAAAAGATGCACGCAGGATTTTAACAACCTTTCTGCCATCCGCTTGTTATATTGTAGTCTTGTCAGACCTCACCTAGAGTATGCCTCCTCTGTCTGGAATCCCTTATATGCCTGCCATGTCCATAAACTCGAGCAAGTTCAGCGTAGATTTTTGAGATATATCTCATTTAAGGCAAATATCAACCCAATCAATTACACTTTTTACTTCAATATGCTTCAGGAAACATTCTCTTTAGAAACTTTAAAAAAGAGAAGAGATGATAGAGATCTTAAGCTTCTATACAAGATCATTAATGCGCATGTTGATTGTCCTACTCTCTTGAGCTCAATTGGGTTAGCTGTTCCTGCGAGAAATATGCGATTCTACAGAACTTTTCATCAACCCCTATGTCGTACCAACTTTGGGTTAAATTCTTTTGTTCCCCGTGTTACCAAACTTGCTAATCGACATCCTGAACAACTGGATTTTTTTAGCGCATACAGAGGTTTTATTTGTCAGCTGTACTTAAACTTTATAGTGTGTGATAAGTTATGTACCTAAGATTTGAATGTTTTTTTGTGACTTTTGTATTTTTCTTTTATACTTATGAATAGGGAATTTTTGTTTGTAATGTACTGTTTGCACTGATTTTAATTTTAACTATTAACTTTTATTTTATTTACTGAGGTTTACCATTTGTTTTTGTAATTTTATGGGCAAGGCCCGTTAATAAAAAATCAAAAATTGAAAATCGAAAATTCAAAAACGTGCAAACTGAATAAATTCAGAGCACAAAATGCCATTTTGTTGTTGGTTTTTACCTTCGAGACATGCACGACACTAGGGTTTTTTAAGTATTGAAATCCTTATAATAAACTGTGTGTATTATTCCCCTACTCAAAATTTTATTAGTTTTAAGAAACACTGTAAAACAGAGGCGCAGCCAGAGGGGACACGGTTCCCTTAATTTTTATCGCTTAGTAAAATTTAAACTATAGCGTTCTTTCTGTGTATACACCCTATATCTTAAATACTTTAATATAATTTCCTGCAGCGTGGTTTTATACGATCCCTTCGGAATTTTCACGTGCGTGCGCTTTACTCATCTGCTAATTTTCGACATAACGATGCGATGCGGAATTGCGAAAGTTTCCGTAACAAATATTAAGGGCGAGGCAATTAAAAAGATTTGGAAGGAGAGGAATGAATATAAAAAAATTATGCATAATGGAAAGGTTAGCATGAGACAGATAATTATTACAACCATATTGCACTTAATAGTTAAAGGAAACCCAACAATAAATAGCTATGTTCTCAGGTCTTGTATTAAAAAAACTTATTTGTAAAACCAATATTTGTGGGGAGATTTAAATCAAAGAAAACAATTTTTATAAATTTATCTATTTTTTCTGATTAAAAAAGTCCACATAATTCGTCTTTTATACAGGGTGTCCGGTAACTTATGGGCCGTAGAGTAACTAGAGATACTAGACATCAAACTAAGCCGATTATGTCATATAAGTTTTTTCGGATTGTCACTCGTTCTAGAGATACAAGGTATTGAAAGTAAAAGTTTATTCTAGAAAATAAGCCATAATTTTAAAACGGTTTAATGAATCGAATTGAAAGTTGGCAATATTATGTTTTTATGAGCAAGAAATAAGAATTTGTAGAAATTTTTAAGTTTCAAACTAGAGAGCGCTAGTTGCATACAGTGGGCTTCATAAATCTATGATTTTTTTTCTTACCTGTGATATTAGGTGTTTTTCAATTATAGTTTCTTAAAAAGGGCATTTTCTGAGTCAAAAATGTATACTTGATTGATCTTAATATCTTTAACGGTTTTCGAGATATTTTCCTGTAAACATCCCAAAGCATAAAAAAACATAGTACCTAAATAATTAAATTAAAAAAAAAAAAAACAAAAGTGACAATCCGAAAAAACTTATATGACATAATCGGCTTAGTTTGATGTCTAGTATCTCCAGTTACTCTACGACCCATAAGTTACCGGACACCCCGTATAAGCCTTTATACATACTTTTATCTACTCTTACATGGACATTTGCTGTTTTTCTTACGCTTAATTGACGAAAAAAGTAGGATATTCCAGTTAACTGTACGGGAAAATTTCATATTCTTACTGCTCAGTGCTGCACAGTGTTGCGACTTTTTAAAATATAATTTCCCATTTTTAAAGAAAAAAGTCCACGAATGCACACAATACTGAAAAAATCATTTTTTAGCAGATCACAACCACAAATAATCTTAAAGAATATCCTACAAATATAATACTGTGCGTAAACAATTTTCTTGACAGTGTCGACCTATTATTCCTCTGTGCTTTGTTCTCACAAATCCGGAAAAGTCCCATTAGTTGACAACGCTATTATAAAAACTAGATTTCTCTGTGGCGTTCTTATAAATTACTGACCAATCACAGTTTATTGTATTTACCGAGGCTCCGTCTTCTTTTACAAGACAATAAACTATATAATTTTTATGTATATTGTATATGGTACAAAATGTTATTAATTTGTTCAATATAACAAAATATATACGCATCTATATTAGATTTATCAATAATGCAAACTGCTAAATGTGCATAGAAAATTAATTTCATGTAGTATTATTATTGAGTTGTGGCTGAGACGGTAAAGCGTTGCTTTGGATCCAATGGTCGTGAGTTCAAGCCCGGCAGCCTGCAAACATTTAAAAAAATAAAGGAAAGAAGAAAAAAAATAAATGCAAAAGAATGTTTAGCACAAGGCTCATAAGTTTGGTTGTAGAAAAAATATACTGTTCAATTTGAGTGGATTGTCCATATCGCACTCGGAAGTTACTTACCACTAAAAATTTACTTCCTCGTGGGATATAGACATCATATCCACTCTTGTTGTACAAACTACTATTACAGTAGCACACACGACTTGCATCAGTCGCAGTCAGTTAAGGCAAATTGGTACCCTAGGCACATTTTAAAAAAAATAAAAATCGAAGTAAATTTTTTATAACATTTATATATAAAATTTTGACGCCCTCCATCAACCTGCCGCCCTAGGCAGCTGCCTTTCTTGGCTAATGGATAAATCGGCCCTGGTCGCAGTGGCCGATACAGGAGTCGCCGAGTAAACTGCATTATTTGATAATAATAATGATATTTATTTCTAACAAGAAAACAATACCTAACAATAAATTATCTGTAATAAAATAAACTTGTGATTAAAAATAAGTGTATAAACAGATACACTATACTTTGTAGAGTGTAAAGGCACAGTAATCATAAACTAACAAATTAAGCATGACATTTGAATATAACAAACAATTTCAAAAAAAAACATAAACAACAAAAAACTGCAATAGAGTAGCTTCAAGTTCAAGTAAAAGGAACGAATAATTTATAAATGTAAATAAGGTTCAGGGGATGATTAATCAAAACTTAATTTCCTAGATTTCGTACCAGCGAATGTATCTATAAGAATAAAATAAGAATTCATGTGTAGGATAGAAAAGGAATTTAATCTCTACTGAACTAGGGAATTTCTAAGATAATTTTTTGTTCTTTTCAGGGTAGAAAGCGACCTTTCTCCATTGGTATTTCTAACCATTAAAATTCGTAGAGTTACCTCTATATTTGGAAAAGTCGAAATAATGTTGTGTCGGTGCAGAAGCAGCATTACATTTTTTCAATTATTGATTCTTGTATATGTAGAAGATTATTGAATTTCCTTTTAAAATGTAAGTGAAGTTATATATTTTTGAAAGTAGATACATTCTTGATCAAACCATTCTTCTATATCTTCAAGTATATTGATTTCAAATTGTTAGCTCCTTTAGATATTTCTGCTTCCAGGGTGGGACTTTAGCGAAAAGAGAAATAGGAATGGCTTCGTCTCCTCCTGGTATGCACTTCCTCGCTTTTATAAATCATTGGCTTTTTGGTAGATTGATAGATTCAGCCGATACTAGGTGAAAATTCATAACTATAAATTCCATTCCACTATATAGTGAAAATTTTACAGTTTAATTTGTTTTACTGTTCTTCATAAGTCTATCTATATTTGGTAGATGTTCTAAAAAAAAACCTTTGTAGGTACGCATGTTATCTTTTTCCATCAAATCAGCTTCTGTATCTCTGCCATGCTAAACTGAAGCGTCCTAACTGACAACATTTGAGATTTTGTCCTAAATGCATTTTTGGGTACCTACAGTTTTGTTTTAACTAATTTACAAAACTAAATCGTCATTTTATAGACCGTCAATTTATATATTTAATATTGTCCTATCTACAGAATCATATTAAATACTAAGATATTTTGTCCCAACCAACATTCCACACCTATCTTTGTCGTAACTGTACACTTAGGACAATCTCGTTTTGTACCTACATTATTCTTAAAATGCGATAACATAGTAAAAAGTCTTATCTGGCCGATTCAAGGCATTACATTGTCTTAATAATAAGGTAGTTAAGACCTTCCAATGGCAAATGCTAGAGAGAGAAAACACGGGGTAGATTTAACTCGAAGAAACACCCTTGTATCTGCCCTGGCTCCAATAATTCCAAAAACTCGACTAAAATTTACACAATATACACTATTGGCAAACTTGAATCTAGGGTGCCGATATAAACGCATCAGACGGAGATTATTAGTAGCGTTTAACACGTTAAACAGAGAACACACTATCCCCTACCTCCCACCTTCCATTCTTTAGAACACGCTGTCGAAGCCGGCACGGGAGCGATCGATACGTCGACTTAGCCACACCACACACATATCCCCCCTTCCAGTTGGAATTTTGAAGTGGTTATGTTTCTCTTTTTAATTGAAGGTTTTGCCCATATGTGCCTTCTCTCTTGGTTGCATTAGAGATTTCGCACCCTAGATTTGAGTTTGCCAATAGTAAATAATATAAACATATTAGCAAGACTTTTTCCTATCTGTAGCTCCAATAAATTTATTTAAATACTAAAGAAAAGTGTCCTATCTTACAAAAGTCAAATATCTGATTAAGTTAACTTACTAATTAAAAGGACATTATAATCGTTTACCTATTAACAACCTTCAGCTTAAGTATTGATTAATTTTAACACAGTCTAAGGGGTGGCACATAAAAAAAAATTAAATCATAAATATCTCAAAACTTTATTTTATTCAGTTAGGACGCTTTAGCTTAGCACGGCAGATCTGTACTGTAATCTTCTGTTACGAATTCTCTTTAAATTTTTTCCCCTCGGACAGAATCTCTCTTTCCTTTTGGTATAAGTAACAAATAGTATTTTTTCAAAGAAAAGTAAAGATTAGAGCAAAAACACAGATCCACATCTACTTCCTGGAGGGATTTGCTGATATTATTTACTAACTACTACTAATTTTTCAAAATAATTTTCATAAGTCCAAATAGATTTTTTTATGTTTATTTGGTTCATTTATTTAGTACCGCCCCTTAAATTTTGTCGCCAGGTGCAGTTAGTACCTCTGCACTCTCCTTAGGCCGGCGCTGCTTGTCATACCTACTTCATTGCTCTATTTGGACACACTCATAGGCGCCAATTCCAATATTTCTTTGGGGGCAGCCCCCATAGCCTAACCTTCAGAATACGTTTACATAATAATGATACTAATAGCAATTCGTTTGCGAACGTGCGTTACTTGAGATTTGATAATTTAATTTTTTTCTATAAAATTTATCTACAGTTGTCGTTTCCTTTTTTAATTTAGCAGGTTATCATAATTAATTATTTTGGCTTTGAAAATTAAATTATGCTAGATCTGGCAATCCTGGTCTGCCACATTGCTTAGAGCAAGTAGAGCATTTGGAAAGTCCCTGGTCTCAAAGTCTCAAGGGTGCCAGGTCTGGTGAAATTTCACTAGATTTAATGATTTCGAAACCAATCCAAAGTGATTTAGTGAAAACTTTCGTTAAATACCCCAGTTGTAGTGATTTTTCGGATTTTGTAGCAAATAAGAAAAATTCGTCTAAAATACAATACAAAAATGCAATATTTTAAAAATATTTTTTTCATAAACACGGCTATTTTTTTTTATCCGCTCGATCTATATTTTCTACACGTTGGCAGCCGTGATGTCAGATCTGCGCATCATGCAGATCTGACATCACGGCCTAGTCAGCGAGGTCAAGCATCGGCGCGGTCAAGTTGGAGCCAGTGTTACCAGATCTCCTGTTTTAACAGAAGATCTACTGTTTTCACTCTTAAACTACTGTTCTACTGTTTTCACCCTCAAATCTCCTGTTAAAAATTTTTTAATACCAAAGAGGTAATTAAGCTACATAATTCACAAATGTACACAAAAACATTGGATCATTCGGAACTAACTGGCCAGAGCCGTCTTTCCGTACGGGCCCGGTACATTTTTTTTAGAAGTCACTTTGGATGGAGGAATGGCCCCGTGCGTCTTGGGCCCACAATTTGAATCGATGACCTTTTTTTTTAGAAGTTACTGTGGAGGGGGTCCCAAAATTTGGACCGATGACCTTTTTTTTTAGAAGTTACCGTGGAGGGAGCCTTATTATATTTAAAATTTATTAACTATTGCATTATATTATGTGTATATTTAATAAAGGAATTTTTTTTTATTCGTTGAGATCCGGGCTCCAAGCCCCCAGAGCAATTCTGAAGTTCCGGCGCCTATGGACACACTGTACATTTCCCTTTTACAAAAAGAGTTTAACATAATTATCTAGATTGAAACGGCTGGACGCGAAGCTCCGTTATATCTCGAGACGGACACGCATAAGATAGATCTTAGGCCATAAGGGCGGATAATGACCAAAATTGGATTATGTAAGGGACAGTAGGCTGTGGATTGGACATTGCTATTTTATCCCAAAGAGCACCTATGAGAAATCCAGACGCTCATATATTTGAATCAGGATAATTGATATGAATGTCGATGGTTCCGCCGGAAGATGTTTAATTAAGGTTTATATTATCTAAAAAAATGTTTATTAAATCAACCGCAGCAAATATTAAATAAATGGACGGTGTTATAGCCAGTGGAAATAGTGACGCGTTGCTTATTATACAGGGTGATTCCTATAAGTCGATACTTTTCTTTAGCTGTGTATAGAAGGCATTAAAACAAACAACATTTTCAAATATATTTTTTCAAAAAACTCAAAAATGAGGTATTTAGAGTCATTAATTACACTATGGATCAAATACGGTTCTGCCTAACTTGCCCGTTGAATAATACTGAGAAAACTTCTGGGTGTAGGATGAGCCCGCAAGGGAAAGCGTTCTGCATATAATCTCGAAGTAGCAGCCGCACATTGACGACACTCATCGTAAATTAGCACCATATCTACTAGATAATTTTTTTCAAATTTTACCATTTTTACGTGTCATCAATTTAAAATTAACTTGCTTCAGAAAAACACACCGCAGCGTATTGCCAAATAACTCACCACCGACCCGTAAATTGCATGACTAATAAGACAAACAACATAAAGTATAGCAGGCTACGTTTTGACGACCAGGCCCGCACTTAGATTTTTTACTTCTGTATCTCTCCTATTTTTAAGTTTTTTTGAAAATGTTGTTCATTTTAGTGTCGTCTATAGGTACACAGCTAAAAAAGAAGTATCAACTTACGCGCATCCTGTACAGGGTGCGCGAATAAGAAATATTTGCCATTTTATTCAGTAATTTAAAAACACAGATTACACACAAATTCAATTTTTCTCTTTTATTTGTTTCCGAACAAATTCTGCCAAAGTCTAATATTATTTGGTACAGCTTAATAAAAAGTTTATGTATAAAACGTTCTTTTTTATATTCCTGTTAAATATAGGCAAAGTAAAGTGGCTTCAGCCACCACTGCCCAAAAGGAATAAAATACGTTATAACTTTATTAAATATTTCATTAAAGAAAAGCTTCGCCAGATTGTCAAGAAGTAAATAATTTTCTTTACCTTGTTCATATTCTATTAAATAGTATCCACAGTTTTATGATTGGATTTAAAGTAAAAATGACAAGTAAATATATTAAATTATCTTGAAACAACTTGAAATAAATTATATATTACCTTTAAATTAAGAATATTCAAAATAAGGTAAAATATACCTAGAGAGATATTGGTTTTCGATTTATACATTCGCCAATCTGTCAAGGACTGGATATTCAATGGTATAAAGTACAGACTGAGAAACGAGCCAAAACTATTTTACTTACTATTAGTAAAAATAGAGGGGGATGCGGTTTTCATGACAGTGTGCTACCTTTTGAGAAAATATAACGAAAGAAATATTTTTTCTCCACTTCCACATGCATATTTGCCTGTTTCCTTTATATTAAAGTGATTAGATAGGTGTGCTATTTCGGTTAGCTGAACGGATATAATATCATATCCATCCTGTAGTTAATTTTATGCGTTATTTTATGACACTTAATGAAAGTGAGGTTAAGAATTTACTTCAAAAAGATGCAAATCTGTCAGATCAAATTTGTTATATTTCAAAATATTTATCTCAGAACCTATGCATAATACATCAATTTTTTTCAACGAATTGGTGCGAAAATTGAAAATCTAAAACCAAAATATATTTTTATCAAAATATTTATTATTAGAGTGGTATCACAATTCTAATTATTGTTATTTTTAAAATTCGCAGATTTCAAGTACTTAAAAGTACTTTATTGACTAGCATTGTGGAACTCCACTTCACAAACGGAATTTGGAAAAATTAAATTCCTCTTAATGAGTGTAAACATCTCTGCGGGCTAGTTTAAGCAGTTGAAAGAAAGAAAATTAGGACACTTTAAATGCGATTTAGGCCAGATGATGATTGCATCCAACATTCCCTGTATAAAAGTTAATCATCCTAGTTTTAAGTTATTTTTTGAAAAACAATTTAATACATTTTTACCGGAGGAGAGTACGTTGAGAAAGCAAACTATGGACAAATGCTATATGAAATTTATTTCAAAAATTAAATGGGAGGTAGAGGGCACTTTCTTGTATAGTATCGTGGATGAAACGACAGATGTATGCGGCAGATTTATAGCTAATTTGATTGTTGGAATTTTGAACGAAAACTTTCCAAGTAAACCTTATTTAGTTGGCGTTAAAGAATTAGAAAAAACAAACAATTTAACTATAAGTAGATTCTTACCCAATGCTATACCAGTCAATAAAATAGTTATAAGGCAAAGGGCTTTTGCCTATATTGCCTATATGTTAAGATTTCTGCCGTTTTCAATAAACATCTTGGCCTTGGCGCCTTTTTCTTCAATTTTTGTTGCCTATAAATCCGAGCTTTAATTATTACAGTATAGGAAAGTCGTGTTAATCCAACACAAATTCAGAAAAGGGAAAACAAATGAAGCGGTTAGAATGTATTTATTTCCTCTTCCGCCAAGGGACATAAACAACTTGATCGTCTTGTTAATATGTACTATAAATCAATTATTCTCGGGTGCAACAAACACAGTCGCGAAAGTATGGCTCATCGGGGTAAAATTGAAACTATTTGTTAATCGGCGAAATCACAAAGGCAAAAGTAATGGACATTTTTAGAAATCAATGGAAAATTGATCTAGACAGCTATATATAAAATAAATGATATATACTGCGTTCAGTTAATGCAAATCGTTCTCCTTGGTCTACCTGTGTGTCTCATTTTCTTTTCGTCTTGTTAAAAGAATTTCAAAAATAGAAAATAACCCAGCCTCGTCTTGTATTTAGGTAGTTGGATCTTAAACAAGAAGGTAAATTTACATTTTTTGAGTAAGAAAGTAAGGTTTACTTTAGTTTAGAAATGTCAGCTGGCCCGACAAACCCTAACATGGATTCGGCAAGTGCTACGCGCTCAATTAGCTCGAATGTCACGTGACACACATCTGTAACTGCTCGCTCTGCTCGATTTTTCAAAACCGAACACAGTAAATGTGTAATAATATGCCATAGGGCCGCTTTACAATTTGCAATTTTTCTTTCACGCAAGAAAAGATTGCCCGGGAGTATGCGCAGAACGAGACTAGTGCTCAGCTGGTGCAATTTGTATTGCTTGCAAGAAATATAACTCCGACTCTATTTTTATTGCAATTGGTGATTTATGAGACACCAACCATAATATAAAAATCCCTGACATTTGTTTATGTTCTTTCTAACCTATTGGGTACGTATTGTTTTTATTGGTTTGCTTTTGTGTCCTGTAACAAAAAAGCGTCGGTAAGTCCAAACCAAATGTATTTTTATTTTAAAGGTTGGCAAGTGGTACATCACCTACGACCTTGGCAAGTCATTGCATGCACGCTGTAAATATACGAAGTTTTAATATTAATTGCTGCAAGACAACTTGCGTGAAAGAAAAATTGCAAACTGTAAAGCGGCCTATTGAAAAGAAAATTTTCTAGAGAATTTAAGTATCGAATAAAAATGGTGGGTTATCATTTAAAATTTAAAAGTTGAGTTCACTTCCGGTTAAACCGAAAGTGGGTTTGAAGGTCTGAATTAGCCGAGAAATGACAATGTACACAATTATTAACTCAAATTTTTAATTCGGGAATTACGGTAAACATTTCTTTTCTTGTGTTAGCTGGTATATGATGGAGCTAGAACAGTGGCTCCCAAACTATGGGGCGCGCCCCCCTGGAGGGGCGCGAAGCAGCATTAGGGGGGGGGGGGGCGAGAGCTCTGGAAAACTGCAAAAATAATACAAATTTTTAACTTTAAAACTTTAGAATTTAGATTTAAAATACACACAACAGATATTATATCTCATCTAGAAAGTCTTTTCAATGAATTTCAACGATATTTTCCTAATTTACAGGACAATGACGATCATAAATTTGCTCAAAATCCTTTTAATTTTGATATCAAGATTCTTCCAGAACACCTGCAAAAACAAGCAATGGACTTAAAATACGATTCAGTGGCGAAAATAAAATATCTTCCCATTTATCCATCAATCGCTGAAATGGCTTTGAAATTTTATATACCATTCTCGACGATTATGCGAAAAAGATTTTTCTGTTTTAATGGGAATTAAAATAAAACAACGGAATCGGCTTGATGTTGGATGTTGCTAGTGACCTCCGTTGCGCACTTTCAAAGATAGCACCAAGAATTTCCGACCTTGTTAAAGAAATGCAGCACCACACTTCTCATTAGATTAGAGTTTCATATTCACGTTTTTAAATAAACAAATGAAGTAAAAGAAATGTATCTGTATAATAGAGGGGAGGGGGCCCCGACCATTTCTTGATTTCCAAAAGGGGGCGCCTTAGAAAAAAGTTTGGGAACCACTGAGCTAGAAGATGAACTTTTTCACAATTAATAAAATAAAGGTAACATTTGTAAATAGTATAACATATGTTACCTATCAAATGAGCACTTAAATTGAGCGCGCTGGCTCAGCGAGCACGTGGACGTCGCGACGCTGGTCCCGCTGACGGTCTATTGATTACAGTGTGCATGCTAATGTCGAGAGGCGATAGTGTGTGTTCCGTGTAGTTTTTATTTTTGGTAGTGCCCACGCCAAGTTTTGTTCATTTTTTCCTGCTGGACGTCTAGACGATAAACGGTAAGTTGAAGATGAGTGTGGGGGGATGCGTTCGACGCTCGCCGGCGTCGTTATGAGTTCTCCAATGACGATATACAATATGATATGAGACTCACGTGGTTATTGATCGTCGCGCGCTGTTGCCAGATTGACGCCTGTTGATTTCGGAATGGGGTTAGGGTTGCGTGTTGCTCTCTGTTTGTTTACATTGAAGGGTTTAAATTTGGGGGTTAAATTTGTTTTGACGAAATCTTATTGTGGCTGATATTGAAAAATATTCTGTTCAATTTATGCTATGTAGGTGTTTATAAAATTAAATATTGTAGCTATTTAATTTTATTTATAATATTTTTTTAAAAAGGAAATCAATACCATCCAGTGGCGTATTTAGGGGGGGGGGGGCGCCGGGCTGCAGCCCCCTCCCCCCTAAGTCAAGGAGCTCGGGTATCTAATCTAATTGCAAACTAATTCGAACGTTTGGACACTTAATTTACATCTTTAAATAATGTGTTCTTGGCTAAGATTACAGCGGTCGTGTAGGAAACTTTTAGTTTTTAAACTTTTTCTTCTAAAAGTCCTGTTTTATATAGAGATTAAGGTTTCAGACGCATATCGTTTTAGTTATTGATTTTTGATTCAAAAACGAGTAAAATAAATAATATTTTATAGTATTTTTCCATTATATACTTGTCGGTTTTCCCTTTTTTAGAGCTATACTAAATCAACAAAAATATATATATAATATAACCCAATGCAATAAAATATTTTTACAACCAACCAAAAAACAATTAATTGAAACATTTTTTATGGAAGAAGTGTGATAATTAAATAATAAAAAGTGCGGGAAGAAACCAGAATGCTTTATTATGAATATACAAAACGGTAGTTAAGAAGGAGTATTTCAAAACCTAAGCATTTGCACCAAAAACTGCTCTTAGATCTACGCTCCTAAAATACATGATTTCTGAAAAAATCATCAATTTTGGCGTGGTGAGCGATATTTACTTTATTTTTAATTATGAAAAATCGAGCCCGAAAAATGCTGGTTTTGGATTGACACCAATATTCATATTTTCACAAAAAATATGAAAAATTGTTTTTTTTTTAATAAAGAGCCAGCTAGGAATAAAAAAAAAGTAAAAAAAACCATTTACAAAAACAAATTTAATCGAACCATGCAGAGGGGGAGAGGTTATAATTTAATTTTCGAAATTTGATAGTAGTTAGGTGAATTTTAAACAAATTTTGGGCGTGGCCCCGAAAATTTTTCGCTTGCGGCGCTTTTCCGCCTTCTTCACCCCCCGAGCATATTTTATGGCTACGCCACTGATACCATCTCTTTAATAATAAATTATTGTATACATAATACGTGTATTACGTTCTGTCCCCAAAACTATTCACGACCCTCCTGGAGTATATGTTTAAGAGGACAGATTTCGAAGAAATGGGCATAAACATAAATGGCGAAAAACTGAACCATTTGAGATTTGCCGATGACATCGTCATAATTGCAGACCGCGTCGATGAAGCTAGAAATATGCTGCATAAACTACAAAATGCATCAAATACTGTAGGGTTAAAGATAAACATCAACAAGACCGAGTACCTGACAAACCTCGTGGTGAGCGAAGAAATAACAGTGAACGGAATCCCCATAAAGCAGCCATACTCGTATAAATATCTTGGTCACGAAATCCGCATTGGAAGGGATAACCAAACATGCGAGATAAAACGCAGGATAGGCTTAACATGGGCTGCTTTCGGTTAACTAAGATACATCTTTAAGTCAAACATCCCAAGGTGCTTAAAGAGGAAGGTTTTCAACCAGTGCGTACTGCCTGTACTCACCTATGGAGCAGAAACCCTCACCCTCACGAAACAGTCTATTAACAAAATACGCATTGCTCAAAGAGGGATGGAAAGAGCAATGCTAAACCTTTATCTCAGAGACAGGGTACCAAACGACCAAGTACGCAGGATGTCAGGGGTGGCTGACGCGATAGAACGCATATGCACTCTAAAGTGGAACTGGGCCGGCCACGTGGCAAGATTTAAGGATGTACGATGGACTCGAAAAATCCTGGAATGGAGACCGTGACAGGACGCATATCGCAGTAGAGGACGGCCACCAACAAGATGGTCAGACGACATCAGAAAATTCAGGACGAATTGGATGGACGTGGCTCAGGAAAGACATACATGGAATCAATTACGGGAGGCCCATGTCCAGCAGTGGACGCAGATGGCTGGTTGATGATGATGATGATGAATACGTGTATATAGGTTGTCTTTTTTAGTTCTTACGTTTTCATTATTATAAGAGGTGCTAGACGAAGACAAAATCTCCCTCTGACAACATTTTTCTAATTTTAAGATATAGGATGTATTCACTAAACTAAAGGATCGTAAACTAAAACCCATAAATAATAAGGTTAAGTACCTGTAGGTCAACCATAAGTTCTATATGTTGTAATTATTATTAAATTTGGTTTTCTTTAAATTATCAAATCTATAAAGGTAATTCAGAGAATATGCACTGTTGTCACTAATAGAACTAAAACCATTTTTATAACATCGTCTATAAAAAAAGAAAAACGAATTGACTGTAAAAATATTGAAATAAAATGAAAGATATAAAAATATCGACAAGCTGAAAACACAACTAGAATTTTATCTAAATAATTTGATGGTCTAAATATAAACCTTTTTTTTAGTACCTAAATATGGAGATTATAGATTTTCATTTATTTATTTCACGGCTGCATCATTTTTATATCAAATTAACAGTTTCATAAAATAATTCTAAAAATAAAACTTAATAAATTAAAATTCAATATTACATTACAAATTTCGGTCGATAGCCAAACAAATTAACATTAATATTGCCATTCAGTTGATTAGCACTATTTAATACACATTTATTGTTGGACACACCGTTCTGAAACCACCTAAAAAATGCGGAAAAAACGTTTGCAAAGTACAGGATGTTGAGCGAATGATAAAAAATATAGTAAACCAAACGAATTTGCACCGCGACGAACCAACCAACAAAATCCCGTTAATCGATTTTTCAGGCGCTAGAATCTCCGCATAGGCTAATCCTGAAACCGGATTCTCGATTCGCTGGAAATAATTATATTTGCCGCTGAATATAAAACAGATTTTCTACAAAATTGTTTGTGTGGATTTCGAGAAAATCACGTTAGAAATAGCGTATAGAGGGATTTTGTTGGTTGGCAAAATGTCACTATTATTCAAGGTATCGAAATTTTCCGTAAACCTAATTTTTTGCGTTTTCTCACCCTTTCGTCTCGATTAGGTTATGTACCTACCGTGTGTATAACAATATAATAGGATCATTCTTGCCATAGTTAGTTGGGTGAAAAAGTATGAAAAATATATTGGTTTCCAGTGGTGCAACCAGAAAATATGTTCGTTGGGAGGCTCAGTGGGCGTAACTAGGACTTTTTTGGAAGGGGGAGGGGGGCAGTCGGCATACACATGTATTTTATGATTTTGTATTTAATTAGGAAGGTGGAAAAGCGCGACAGGCGAAAAATTTTCGGGGCTACCCCTAAAGTTCTTTAAAAATACTACAATCAAATTTCAAAAATTAAATAATACCCTCTACCCTCTCAACCATGGTTGGATTAAATTTGGTTTTGTGAATGTTTTTTCACTTTTTTCTTGATATTCCTAGCTGACTTTTTAATTTAAAAAAAACATATTTCACATTTCTGAAAAAGATAAGGCAATGAAAACCATTAAAATTATTGTTTAATTTTATTGTATTGTTAAAAATTATAATTTTTTTAATGAAAAGAGCTTTCTCACACTCAATATCTGTAGAGTCCAAATTTAAAAAGTCAATAATAAATATGGGCAAGATTCAATGGAACGTAATGTTTTTTAATATACAGGGTGATTCATTAAGGGTGGCCACCAGCCATATCAGAGAAACTACTGGGAATAAAAACTCAGGGGCAAAAATCGTGATTAAAGTGGCATTCAGAAAATCCTAGAAATAATTTTTAAGTTTCAGGTTTCGCCGCAAGAGAGCACAATTGAAAATTAAATATTAAAATTCTAAATTTCTCCAAAAATTTCCATATTAAGGTATACCTTTGGTAGCATGATTAAAAACTTAGTTCCAGTATTTTCTTATGTACACTTTAATAATTTTCTCCTTAGTTTCTATACCCAGTAGTGTCCGAGATATGGCTGGTGGCCACCCTTAATGAATCACCCTTATATAGATATAATTTCGCATGGAAATGATATTTCTAGCTCGCTTCTTAATTTTAAAGAAGAAAAACAATTTTTACATTTATGAAAAATCTGATTGTGTGTGTTTCAATCCAAAATTTTCACACAAGACGTATCTCTAACTAGGGGGGCTCCGTTTTAAAAAAATTAATTAAATATCTTTTAAACGTTCACGTTCATATTGATGATTTTTTTAGAAATCATGTATTTTTGGAGCGCAGACTATGAATCTGAGAGCCGTTTTTGTTGCAAATGTTTAGGTTTTGAAATATTCCTTCTTAAAATGAAATTTTTTATAACAGTTAGTTTTTGGATTCATAATGAATATATCTTCAAAAAAAATAAACAATAGGTGGTGATTTGTTTTTGTTGAAAAAATATTTTATGCATTTGGTTATATTTTTGTTGATTTAAAATAGTTCTAGAAAAGGGAAAAGCGAGGGGAAAAGGGACAGAAAACTATATAATAGAAAAATACTATTATATATTATTATTTTTCCTAGAATTGTATCACAAGCCAATAACTAATACGATATGCGTCCGACATCTTAATCTCTTTACAAAACAGGACTTTTAGAAGAAAAATTTTAGAAACTAAGCATTTCCGACAAAACTGTTTTGTAATCTAAAACATAAATACATCATTCTTTTCTATATAAAATCATCAATTTTGGCGTGGTGAGCGTGTAATAGATTAGAGTGCAAGTGCAGGACGAAAAATAAAGTTACAATTATACTTTCAGGGCGGGGGCGCTGCAGTCACTAGGTATTCCCTCTGAGTGCGCCCCTGTACATGCCAGTGACCGAAATAATTTTCTTACAAAAGCGGCCCAGTTAGCCTGTTTCTAATCAGATAACTTTGATTGACCAATGTCTTTTATGTCACAGTCAAAGTAGCTGGTTAGTTGATTATTGTTAAAAATCTTTAAGCAACCAAACATAAACATATTCAACAAACAATAATAAACAAATCATTTAATGATAAAAATTGTTGCTTCTATACTTAATAGATACTAAATACTGTTCGACATATTTAAACTTAATTTAAAAATATTTAGGTATGTGGAAGTTCACATCGTCCATGCTCTCTTTCTTAATAAATAATTAATAAAGTTAATTTCCCATAATTGCTATAATAATCCTAATATAAATAAATAATAATATATGATGCTCTCTACTTATAGTTTGGTGTTTGGAATCACTAGATTTATTTCTTCTTTGACTTCTTTATTATCATTTATATTGAATTGTCGTATATTATGCAATGTGTAAGTAATAGTGTTCTTTTTAGCTAGTAAAAAATATCAGATACTCTGGATAGGTACGTAAATATTTCATTATTCACTGATATTACTGAAATCATTATCAAGTAATTTTGTTTTATCTTTAAGAAAATATTTTAAAAAACTCTTTTTACCCATTCAAAAATGCATTTTCTTCATAATAAAATCGTATATTGAAAGTTCTACAAAACGTAAAGAGCAAGCAGCTGCAGCAGGATATATTAATTTGGAAATATTACAAATCCTGGCAGCGTTGTAAGGCTAGCGCCGACGCCAAGGCGTCGCGGACGTCCAACCCTTGGGCTTATAATTTCATATTTCAGCAGGATTGGTAGTAGGGGAAGGTGAATGGACCAATAACAAGACGTTTATGAAAATTCATATTGCAAATATGATTGGTAGATATTACTCTGGAGCAGTAAAGTTACGTATGGGGAAATACCGGAAAACGCCATTATGCTTTGTGGTTTGCGGTTAAAAAATGAAAGAAGTCTGGAGAGGATTATGTAATGGTCAATACGACAGAGAAACAGAGGCGTAGTAAATTGTGATTTTCCTTATTATAAATAATTTAAATTCATGGTGCCTACCTATAATATAGAACTTTTTAATTAATTTGACATTTTCAATTATTGTGGAATAATCCAAAAATACCTTACTTATGTCGGGCTGCACAAAGATTCTTATTATTAATTTGACGGTACCTACATGCAGTGGCGTAAGCCAGAAAATATGCTTGGGGGGGGGGGGGCTCAGTGGGCGTAAGTAGGGATTTTTTTTCTGGAGAGAGGGACAGTCGGGACTACATGTATCTCGTGATATTGTACCTATTGAAGAAGGCGGAAAAGCGTCGCAGGCGAAAAATTTTCGGGGCCACGCCCTAAGTTCGTTTAAAATTTCGATAATTAAATTATTACCTCGCCCCCTCTGCATGGTTGGATTAAATTTGTTTTTGTAAATGTTTTTTTTGATATCCGTAGCTGGCTCTTTATTAAAAAAAAAAACAACATTTGTTATATTTGTAAAAACTATGAATATTGGTGTCAATCCAAAATTTTAACATAAGACGTATGTATGACTTTAACCAGCGATTTCGGGCTCGGTTTTTCATAATTAAAAATAAAGTAAATATCGCTCACCACGCTAATATTGATGATTTTTTCAGAAATCATGCATATTAGGAGCGTAGATCTAAGGGAAGTTTTTGGTGCAAAGCTTAGGTTTTGAAATACTCCTTCTTATGTGCCGTTTTGTATATTCATAATAAAGCATTCTCATTTCTTTCCGCACTATTTTTTTATTATAAGTTATCACACTTCTTCCATAACAAATATTCCAATTAAAATTTTTACTTTAATTTTTCTCTTTAAATATAAATACCTATTTGAATGATAGAATAGTTTTGGACTTGCATTGTCTTTAATTTGTAAATTAAAGACAATGCAAGTCCAAAACTATTCTATCATTCAAGAAACATCATTGTCTCCAACTTTCAAACAGACAATAAATACTTATTTGTTTTTTGTTGTAAACATATTTTATTGCATTGGGTTATATTTTTGATGATTTAAAATAACTCCAAAAAAAGAAAAACGGAACAGACAAGTATATAATAGAAAAATACTATAACATATTATTCTTTTTACTCCTTTCCTTTAAAATTGCATCATAAATCAATAACTAAAACGATATACGTCCGAAACCTTAATCTCTATATAAAACAGGATTTTTAGAAGGAAAAGTTTAAAAACTAATCGTTTTCTACAAAACCTTTATAATCTAAGCCAAGAATCCATTATTTAAAAATTTTAATTTAGAGTGCAGTCCAAGCGTGAGACGAAAAATTAGGTTGCAATTAGACTTTTAGACCAGAGTCTAGGCTCGGGGGGGGGGGGGGGGGGGACTGCAGCCCCCCTAAATACGCCTCTGCATACACACTTTTGCCACAATCATAGTGGCCCGGTAATCCTAATTTTTAATTTACTTATTAATGCCTGACAAATGCATTGCTATTGTTATTAAAAAATTGAATTTAAACTAAATTTTCAAAAATTTCTGGAATTTTTTGTTATGTTACTACTGAACATTTCCTTTGTAACTCATCAATTCACGTCCAGTTTTTATTTTCAATATCTCATTTACTTAGTCATAATAAATCCTTAAAGTTCTTCTTTGTTCTTTTATAAAAAATGTTTAGTTACTTTATAGTAACTTTTGTTTTATCAGTGTAAAAATATTGATAGCCTTTTACTTTGCGCATATTTAACTAAAACACTTGTTCAAAGTAATCAGTATGACCCAAATTCCGCAATAAACAATGAAACTTGCGACCTTAAGCAGCGTTTCCACTTTACAACTTCAGATATCCAGATATTGGATTGAAATAGGATGGGCCGGCTGTCATTTGCCTTTCCAGCGTCAAAGACGTTGGCGGTTATTTCCTTTCGACCGGAACTAAAGACGATCTCACGGCCTGTCCGCTTCAAACGGATAAAGCTTTGTTGGGGCAGTCCGGATGATTTGAATAACCACTCTCGAACCTGCTTAATTGAGACCGAGAAGTCTTCTTGGAACACGAACAGGACAATTTAGACGTTATTGCATTGGACTTGGAATTTTAAATTTACATTACGTATTTTGATTAAAATTGGAGATAAAACGGTGCAAAAAATTATTATTGTATTAATTTGTCGTTAATACCGATTGGTTAGCAAGAAGATTAATGGAAAACCCTTGCAACTCTCTACGTAATCGAAATATTGGAAAAGTTTTGCATCTTTTCATAAGCTATATTTTTTGAAATTACAGAATTTCCCAATTTTGCAAAAAATTTAAATAAAACCAAAAATATCTTCTTGATGGTTAAAAATACAAGAGAAGAGAGAGAGAGAGCATTTACAAGATTACTGTTAAGCATACAGAGTATTCCAAAACTAAAATTCATATTAAAGTTGTATTTCTTTAAATAGAACATTCTATAATTTACAATTTTTAAATTCAAGGGACCAAATCTAGTGGTTTGAAGTTCTTTCAGCTTTTACTTCTCAACTTAAATTTTTTAATGATCTCTCCTTTAGTTTATTTCCTATTAACAAAAAAAAACAACTCTAAAAAAATATCAGGTCAATTGAACCTCTTAAACTGGTGCAGGGCTTTGATTATTGTCACTCAAAAACAAATTTAGTTTTTTTAATAATATTTCTTTAAAAAAGTAAAAACTGCAATTGTATTAAAAACAATTATTATTCCCTAACATAAAATATCTTTTTAAATTAAGTTTTAAGCATCCCCTTCACATTAAAATTGTAAAGAAAGCTCAATACAACATTGAAACTCTGTCAGAACGCGATGCATAGCTTTCTCAGTTTTGCCTATAGTTTTATACAGGGTTCTGCAATAGTGCGCCAGGCTTCTATAGCTCCTATACGAATTAAGTTAGGATTTTTATTTATATACTGTATCATAGGGTGTATTTGGGGAAAATATTTTTACATCATACAGAGTGGCCCAAAATAGTTTTTTTTTGCTTGGGTTGGCGGAAGAGCCAGTATACTTTGGCCTATAAGGCCCATTGTATCCCCCATCATCTGGGTAATGTCAGCCCAACGGGACCTACAGCTTAACGTGGAATCTAAACCACGTATATGCAGTGGCGGCTCGTGATAGTCGATACAGGTGGGGCCAAAATATCAAGTCAAAAATCTTTGATGAGAGTACAGGGTGTTACAAATTCGATACATTGACATTGCTATCTCAGTAACTATAAGAGATATAAATTTGGTTGAATGGAGGCCAAGTTGCACATTTTATTAATGAATTATTTGTTAAAAAAAAATCCGATGACTTCCGGAGCATCCGAAAAAAACACAAGAAAAAATTAATTTGTGTTTTTATTGTTTTTACGACAAAATATTGATTTTTTGGACAAACTAAGAGCACTCACTTAAAACAATTTAATTTGTTCTTCAAGAAAATAATCTTATTTTTCAGATACGACGTTCGTTTTTTAGATACCTATATCAACTCAATTTTTTCAAATTCGGACCTGAATTTTTTAAAAACTTTTTAGTAGCTTTTGACCTCCTAAAATTATTATCTTGTAAAATACTTAAGAAAGTGCCCTTGGTTTTAAAAAATAATAAGTACCTACTTTTGTCATAAAAAAATAAAAATAAGTTTTTCGTACATTTTTTCGGATATCTCTGGAAATCATCAAAATTTGATTACATTTCTTTATAACAAATTGTTTAGCATTAAAATATGCAACTTTGCCTCCATTTACCAAACTCTCTATCTCTTGTAGTTACGGAGATAGCAATGCTAGTGCATCAAATTTGTACAACCCTGTACATAAAAAAAATCGAAAAACTTACCGACTAATTAAATGAAGCACTAATAGTTGTAACAAAAAATGTTCACAAAACACTCAAATTATCTTATAAGAAAACTCAATAGGTGCGTCTTTTTGTTATTTGAAAATTATTCAATCACTTTTGTTCTTGAATTCATCAATATTGTTTACAAAATGTTTTTCTGCAGGCTACATACCTAAAGCGCTAAGTCTTTCCTCTTTTATTTTATTCATTTTTAAATTGATAAACCGGAATCAGGAATATTATTATAATCCACCGACGGACTGACCTAAATCTAACCTACAAGAATAATTCATATTAAACAATAAAAACTGTTTAAAATAAAACAATTTTAAAATTAATATCTCGACAGGGCAAACCGTATTCAAAACAGCTGCCATCTAGTATCAAGTAGTGGTAACAAAGACGAAGGCGTGATCCGATTGGAACGACAAAATAAAGCACGTGTAAATCCTCCAATTACGGACGGTCTGAGGATCTGGCCCGCCACAACATTTCTGAATTCCTTATGCGTCAGTAAGAGAGGGCGATATATCATTATCTCTTTCGTAAGCGACGAACCTTCGATAAACAGTATGGCCATACTTAGAGATCGCCGGCACTGGGTAGCGCAAAGGAATTTTCGCGACGTCGGGGAGTTTTTGCACCGTTAGGCTTTATCAGATATTAAATGAACCAAACGTCTTGAATTTTAAATTATTCACAGTTACAAAAGGAATGAAGCGCAAAGATGCAAAGCAATGATTATGAGTTTGAGTGAAAAAATAACTTGGTGTACAGGTAGGTAGGGCCATAGCACTGTGGCCCTACTGTACGAGCCGCCACTGCGTGTATGCACTATACTTATCCTTTTTACACCCCCAGATGTTCATAACGCTCTTCCCGGTCCAGGAATCACTAGTAGCATACGGCATTTTTTATCCACTAAATTTCGGACACACTTTGCCCACTCCAGGGATCGAACCCGGACCGCCACGGTCGAATGCCAGTATCTGACCTCTAAGCCACTGCCGCGGTTGTCCAAAATAGAGTGATAACAAAAAGTAAATTAAGAATTCGGGCCGCTTATTTTATCGAGACAAAATTAACATTTATGTCACAGTCAAAGTTGTCTGGTTAGTTAATTATTGTTCACAATCTTTATGCAATTTTCAGCAACATTGGAATGCTAAATTTTAAGGCCCTTTAGATGATTTTAAAATGTAATATCTAATAAATGAATAAGCGATAGCGCCATCTAGCAAAAATCAATTCTAACGCAAAAAGCATGAATCTTTGTTTCCCGTTAAGACACCTTTCCGGTATATTAGAATGAAACAGGTTCGTCATTGCATCTACCTGGTCCTAGGGAACTCATTATTTTGGATTCCCTGTGCACTTTAATACAAAAATCAGTACCAATATGTTTTACCTTCATTGATTATTTACGAAATCAATAATTAATAATTTTAATAAACAACCAAGTAACATTTTGTAGTAATTCTTCGACTTGCGACTAATTTTTGACAAAATTTAACGTTGTTCTGCCGTTAAAAATGGTTGCCCAAAAGAGCCTACACTACCCGACGTTGTATAAATATTGTATTTATGTTTATATATTTTAGTTTAGCACCACGACGTTAAGTATCGGCCATTTAAGTTCTCGCTTAAAACATCTCCCAAGAAAGGCCATTCGTTTGTTAAAATTCCTTAGATTAGGAAACATCGTTTACTTCAACGTTTCCAAAACGTTGCCTCTTCCGACGAAGATATAGCCAACGTACAAGAACGTTGTTCAACGTTGTAAAGGCCAATACAGTACACGCCATCCTGTTTCCAAGAAAAGGGAACATGCGTTATTTCAGTTCACTGCATTAAATAAACTATATAAAGTTTGGGATATTTAATTTTAAATAAAACTAAAACAAGAATAAAAAAATAACAACACAGTTAAATTGCCGAATGCAGCTTTCGAATTTTTAATTATCTATGTGTTTATGTTTTGGTTTACTAATGGCCATTGGCCACTCCTCGTTTTCAACATTCAGTAAGATTTTTTTTGACCTACAGCTTAACGTGGGTTCTAAACCACAATCCTCAGTCATGCGACACCCCCCGAAGGCTACCACTATCAACCCTCAGTTTATTGCCATTGCATGACCTACCGATTGAAGAGTACCTATGTACCATCGCGTAAAATGAAAACTAGGACAATAAACTTAAATCTATAAGGACAGTAAAATTTAAAGGTTAGACTTTTGTACTATATTAGGTAATCCAACGATGTGTCAAAATGGCGGCTGGATGGCAAATACTGCTTTGTAATTGGTACACGTGGCCATAAAAATAATGTTGCTGGTGGCATTTAACGGGTGACTCAATGCTTTTTGCCATCCAACCGCCTTATTGAATCACGTGGTTTGGATTCCCTAATAGTAACATTATTTTTATGGTCACGTGTACCAATTACAAAGCAGTATTTGCCATCCAGCCGTCATTTTGACACATCGTTGGATTGCCTAATTAACGTCTTGATTCCTGAACCATGAAATACTGTCAATTTTGACAATCTGCCAAGATGATAAAGTCAAATTTTTATAGACCAAGAGCTCAAATTAAAATTTTCATGTCCTAGTTTTCATTTTACGCGATGGTACCATTGCACCCAAAAAAACTGGGACAGAAAAATTGTTGTTGTAGAGTAGCTCCTTGACTATAAGGAATATGTAAAATCTATTGGGGAAAGGTTATCATTGTTGGTATAATAGTTGTCATGGAAGTGAAAAGGTTTAACACCAAAACAACAATACTACATTTTTAGAAATACGAGGAAAAATGAAAATACGCATATTTAGTGTTTTAAAATGTAACAAAAATTTTCTCATTATTGTATGATTGAAAGGTTTTTTTTTTATTGGAAAATATTACGGTTTTCCATATATTACCTTGATAAGCAAATTCTGCTCTTCTTTGTTTGTCAAAAATATTTTATTGGCAGCACAACCACTTAACTTTTTATAACTGAACTACGAATTTTTCTACGCGCTGTATTAGCCGAACCAGGAAAATGTGTTTCTTTTTTAGCTTTTATTACTGTTTCAAAGGGATAACCTTTTAAAATTAATTAATTCTATATCTTGTCCGTCATTCGAAATTTTGGGGCGACCAGAACCTGCCTTCTTACAATACTTCCATGTTCTGCAATTTTGTGCTTAGCCAACAACACGGTATTTTTGGTAATCCCAAACTCATCTGCGATGTTTCTTATTTGATGCCCATCTCTCAATCGAGTGTATGTGATCGCTTTTTGCTCAGTGGTTAACGCGGGCATTTCAAAAAATATTTCTTTTTACACGTCACTGTCAGTCACAAAATTAAATTAAATTGACAACTTCAAAACAAGCTAATAGTCTGGGAGATTAAACTACATTTTGCTGTTTTTTTTTGGGCGCAATGGTACTTTCTTCCGCACCAAACGAGATGGCCGATAACATCCAGGAGGTGAGTTGGGAGATAATACATTTTACACTCTTCCCTAATTTTTTGGCAGTTTAAGGTTGCAATGTTTTAGAGTCTTATGCACCAATAGTGAAGTCATACTTAAGTTATTCTTGTCTATTGTCTGCGATAACTTAAGTCGGACTTAAAGCGATCTTAACGAATAGTGCAATCCACCCTTAAAGTGTAGATTTTACAACTTATTGTGTATAATAGGTAATATTTTAGAATCAACTGCGGACCTCGCCATATTGAATTAATAAAGGACAAGATCAAAATATCGCCATTTTGACCACAATGAAATTTATTGAATTTTCGTGATGTAAAATGCGTTTTAATAACTTTAACTAAATTAAAATTGATAACTATAAATGTAGATTCACTTTAATTCACAATTTGAACCAATGTGTGACTATTTTTTTTCTTTTTTAAAATTTTTATTAAACAATTTGTTAAAGAATCATTATTTTGAAGGAGATTCCTAAATTTTGGCAGTAGTAGGAAAGTGGTCGTTGTTATCATTTTTGGTATATCCCTTTGGAAATTTACTTAATTTAAGTAAAATTACACTTTCAGGGCAGATCATAATACCTAAATAAAATAAAAATACTTTTTACTTCTCTAAATTCAAACATTTGCTGCACTAATTCCGGTGTATAGTTTAATTAAATTAACCTAAGTTGAAAAACTTGTTTTAAATTAACAATAACAACGGTAAACAAAATAACCCTAAAAAAAACCTTAAGACGTGTGGCAACGTCGTAACAACCCGGATTTTATTCCCCAAACTTGTGTAATTAAAGATCGCTAGGACGTCGTGTTAACGTTATGCTACTTGGGTAATAGCCTTAAACAAACATCTTACGGCCACGGAGCTATTGTGGTTGATATTAACTCATTAATACACTGATCTTCCATTCATGATATAAAGACAATTATTATCAATTAAAAAATAATTTAACTCATGTTTCTCTTAATTTTTTTCAAATTTAATTTTTCCAAAATGTGACTATTATATTATATGGACCAATTAGGGTTAATTATTTATTAAAATCCTTTTTCATGCATCGTTTATTGTCTCTCAATCTTTTTTATTGTCGGCTACAAAAACAGGAAGCGGAGAATGAGAGGATGTGCGATAAGGCGGAGCATAACCTGCATATTCATATTATAAGTAAAAATATGGATATAGCGATCCCCAACGCAGGGGGGAAACAGCCAATGGCCGCGTTGCCGCTTATTACTTACATAAATCTGTCATAATCATAGCCGGAGGCCTCTCTTCGTTCGCGCCATTGGCCTGGTTGGCGCAATGCGGAGATGTTTCTCTCCGCCCTGCTTCTACTCTCATCGGATATTAATATCGAATTTTTGTGTGTATGTGCGAGTCTGAAGTCGCGAGCAGCGCTCGCGCACTCTGCCGGACAGCACCGGACCTCATTATAGAAAAGGAGCGATATTTACTTGCGGGGGTAGACCGCCCCGCGCGCCCCAGCGCATCACAAAGATTTCAATTTAGCAGCTTGACGGATTCAGCGGCCTGCAGCGTATGCTCCCTTCCTTTCAAACTGTTAAGCGGTGGTATTTGAGAATTATATTTTCAATTAAGTAAAATGAATAAATATTTTTTGAAATAAATTTAAAAATTCTCTCCTTAAGATGGTTTATTTTATAGTTTCCTTATATATTAATTATATATTAATATATTAAAGGGATCTACAATTTTTGCAAAAAAAACGTACCCACTTTTTATAAATTAGGTCTATCTTACGTTATTTTCCGATTGCAAACTTTGTTATTACGTTGTCATTAAAATTGTCTATTTCGGAGATTAACTGTATTAACAATTATGAAGATGGCTTTTAAAGCTTTCATGTCTTTTTATCTTCAAACTCAAGTGCCCTAGATTGGAGGCCCTTATTTCCGTCCAAGCTTTATCGTCACCAAAAACTTATCAGGGAAAATAGTAAAAAGCATTTTTTTTTATTACATCTCCAACTCCAACAAATCCATTTATTCTAAAAATTAATATCTGTATTAAATTTGTGTGTGAAACTTTTCCCTGAACTTACACCACATTTTTCAATAATAGGTAATATCTGGTAATGGTCTACCTTTTCCTTTTAATTCGATATTTTCTTCGTATGAATATTTAAAAAATCTCTTCACATTAATTAAATTCAAGACCACTTCTATAGTACACAGCTAACAATTGTGGTTGTTCCAAAACCAGATTCACACGCACGCACTATATTATTATTTTATTTAAATTCGCTGTAAACTAGAAACAACCGATGATACTCAATACCGCGCTGGACGTATCATAGCGCTGCGCGGAATAAAATGCAGCGAACTCTCCACTTAAATCACTGCTTTATTTTTTAAACGGACATGGGGAAGGTTAGTACCGCGCAGGTGTTTTAAATGGCTCGAGGAGCACGTTCGTGTGGCTCAGATATATAGATAAATAATAACTCGGCGACAGCGTGAGCCGGTTCCACTGGTCAACGTTACTTGCGTCGCTTGCAGTAATTTACAATGCGAATGCCAAAGACTGTATTTGATTTTTTGGTAATAGAAAATATTATATTATTCTTTATATTTTTTTGTGCACTTGCACCAGCCACCACTGGCATTGTATCTATAATAAACAAATGTAATTTTTTTTAATACCTACCAAATACTACCATTAGATAGGTTTTATTTCTAGGAAGAAATATCAATATTCTTATCTTTTAAACAAAACTTGTTCATTAAATAGTTTGGCACCCACAGAATTAGGAATAATACAATATACACCATCTCATAGCCGCCACGTGGCTTCTCAGAAATTCGCAAGTGCAATACCTATTAGGAATCTGTTGGTGTAACTAACTTGATTTTATGACTTACCTCTCAAACTTCCTCAGGTAGAGTCTTGATTATCTAGCCCACCTTTTAGGGCGGGTTTATCAGTGGACGTTTAAAGTTTCGGTTTTATAGCGGCCAGCCAACGTACGTTTAGATGAGCATCGGTTACCAATAGCTAAATTACAATGTGCACTGATAACTCCCCGAAAATAGAATTTGTATGGTTGACATGGTTATAAATGAGTCACTAATTTTGCCCTATTGGTTGTATCTAATAATTTAAGAAAATATACTTACTTACTTACTCCGTATCACTACAACCCAATGTCCCAAGGTGGGTCTTGGCTGCCTTGACTATTTGACTCCACCTAGAACGGTCTTAAGTCAGCTCCTTCCATTCTTACTGGTCCACTTCAAGGGTAGCTAGATCCTTGTTGATGTTATCTCACGATCTAATTCATGTCCTTGTTTCGTAGCTTGTGTCGTCTTCTTATTTCTGTCCGGTTCCGAAGCAAATGTTTAGGTTTCATAACAACGGCGTTTTTATGGGATTAGGTTGTTGGCCCAACCCTCCCCTTTTCTCATCCGGACTTGGGACCGGCAATGGCAGAGTTATTTACGAAAATATGGCCAGTAAAATTAAAATTCAAAGTATTTGCTGAAAACAGTCTGTTAAAATTACAAGGAATAGTGGAATGTTAAAATATGCACACCAAAATAAGCATAAGTGAAGACTGTCGAGCTAAGGTTTACAGAACAACATTCACTTTTTATGTCCTTACATGACCAGTAAAATTGCCAGTAGTAACAAAACTATACGTGACTCTTAAACATACATCCAGCTTTCTGGACACGGGCTTTCTTAACATTTAAATGGACATTAAAAAATGTGCAACATCACCGTCTTGAACAGGTTGTATGGAACGCGCTATGCAAGATCCATTTGTGGCTGTAGTAGCGATGGAACGGCCACACAGTGCCGCGAACTGTGGACCAAAAGGCAAAAAGTAACAATAACAGTAAATACTTTTTGAATAGATAACCATTTGTCAGGCTTATATTAACATAATAAATGTGCATTTCTATCTCAGATGGCTATTACGGAAGGAATGTTAGTAAGTATAACATAGTCCGTTAATACATTTTTTTTACTTTTAAAAAATCTGAAATTTAAAAACGGCGTCGGGTAGAGGGATGTCACGATAAAGGATATAATAAGTATAAGAATGTTATTCTTATACAGGGTGTCAAAAAGTTTGAAATATTAAAAATATTTCAAAAACTACCGATTTTAAATTTTTCAAAACTAGCACATCTATAAAGTAGAAAAACGATACACTTAGAGAAAATAAACCGTTTCTGTAATTGTACAGGGTTAGTCAGAAAAAAATTCATACTTTTTTATGTTGAATAGAATATCCTGTATATTTTTAAGGAATTAAATAGCTCATTAACCGACAAATTCATCGATATAAGGTTTGATGGATTTATGTGTCAAAATGATAGAAAGACAAATCTTAATTAAATAACAATAATAGAATTACAATGTAAATGGGAAACTGAACTTTTGCTATTAGGGTAATTTAAGGAGAGAAGAGGCACATTTTTTAAAAGTTATTTAAAAAATATGTACGAATAAAATAAATTAAAACGAATACGGATTTTTCATAAGGCCTTGTACTAGCTTTAAATACATAATTTCAAAATTATTAAAAGAACAGTGTTTTGTAAGAAAAATAATGTTTATTTTTTTTATAACTGCGTCATCTCTACTCAGGTATATAGGAGAGATGACGCGCTATATTATACCCATAAATTTACGGAAAGTACCAAAAACCTTAAATATTATGTACGTATAGATAACAAGAACACACTAAAAAATACTTTTATCAGATTTTTTGCAGCAAAAATCACAAAGATCTAAAAATTTAGTGCAGCCTTCATGCATTCAGCATTGGCATTTTATGCATTGAATCCAGTCTTCACTTTTTTTCGTCTAATTGTAATCTTCTCTACTTGCCACACAAATATTTCATTCATTCTCACTACTTGAAGAACACCTTCCGATTTCCTTATTGTAAGTTCTTTATTTCCTCTTAAAAAAGATGCAAACCAATTAAAGCCAGCTTTTCGAGAATCCTCATTAAATTTGTGTGAAAATTTAAATTTTTCTGCCAGTTCAAAAGCCATAGCTTTTTAATGTGAAGTGACTCCGTTTTCAGCCCCCAACAAGAAATTGGCTCTAGCTTCTTGTTTTAAAGATCTCTGATTTTCAATCGACGTCGTAAGGTTCCTTCAGGAATGGTATATTCACGACCAGCTTTACCGATGCCCATATCTCGGCTCTCAATAATAGCACTAATTGCTGCTGATAATTGTTGTATTGTCCATTTACCCCTTACAACGTTCCATTTTATTTTGTATTCGGATGTTACTAAAATGTTGATGAAACAGTTGCTAAAATGAATTACAGTAAGTGCGTCAACTCTCCTTGATTCATAGTGCATCATCTCACCTTACATTATTAAGAGAGACGACGCAGCAAATTTTAACGACATTGTTTGCAAAAATGTGAGTATTTCAGATAAGAAGTAATTACACACTCAAAGCACCTACAATAATCCACTATAAAATATAAAAAAATACGAACAAACATACCTGTATAGTTTATTATTCCTAACGACGCAAAAAAATTTCGTCAATATCTCAAAAACTATTGAATTTAGATATATAACATTTAGAAAATAAGCGTAGAATTTTGTGGGGAATCGGAAAATAATACAATATATAGGGTGTTTTATTAAAAAAACCTAAGTTATATTCGCCACATTTTTTGAGCCACCCCGTATACTCCAGCATAATTTTTAAATGTGCACCCCAATGGTCTCAACAACTTTTGTATTTCGAATTTTTATCTAAATCTTAAGTTAAAGGCGAAAATGAACTTTACTCTATCGTTAACTCACCCTGTGCCATTTTGCATGGAGCTGGTAACCTTGAAAAATAATTTAGAATTGATCGGATATTTTTAACAATGTTTTAAATGAAATTAGTAATTCTGTAGTTTTTTAGCTTTAAATTATTTAAAAACGTAATAATACACTCAATTATGTTATAAATTCGCAATATATTCGTTAATGCCTCTCAAGACATAACAATGTGATAATTATTGATTTAAACCCCCACACCTGACACCAATGTGAGATTAAAGAAATGAAACGCGCTTGTATTTTTGACCTTTATTTTCATTAATTCACTGCACTGTGGGCCGGCAAAAGCATTTCGCTCGACCAACACACGACTTGAAAATCAATATCATCTTTGAGCAAATACTTGGCAGCGCACACACGCACAGCTTTCCCAGGGGTTATGGGGAGGACCGGCCGAAGAACGATCGCATTGCCGCCCGCTGTCCACCCCTGATGCAGCCGGAGATGCCTTTAGTATATCTCAGTGTCGGAACAGTTTTGTAAGTATTTATAAAAACAAAGAAATAATTCATGAAAGAAATAATTACTAGTTTCTTGTGCATAAGTTTTTGATATCGGCGCAAGCATTTAATATAATTTTTTTTAAAATCCCTTTTTGTCCTCGTAACCTTTTTGTTTATGGTTTATCTATTATGCAAAAATGTGTTCTCTAGCCCCAAGAACATCATAACGTAAGAATTAATTTTAAAAATGTTTTAAAAGTACTGTAATTAGCTAGTATAATAGCTACTCTTAGTACTCAGCTTCGTGTTCCGCCATTTAAGGAAGAATTACCAGTTAATTTTCTGTATCTGTTGCGTATAATAAAAGTTTTAAGATCAATTAGGATTGGATCCCAGTCCAAAATATATTAGAAAATATTGCGGTGGACAAATATTTGCATAGTAAAAAACCAACCAAGGTCAGTATAAAATGTTCATTTTGTACGTATATAATAGTACATTTTATACATTACATTTTGTAGTAATTGTCTAAAAATTAGTGAAGAACTGGACATTTTTAAAATAAGAAAATACATTTGTGCACAAATTCTTTAGTTTGGTCAAAAAATAAAAACATATTAGTAAACAGATATTTTGGGTTTGATCTGGAAAGAAAATGTTTTGATTCAAATATAATATTTTATTTGACAGATTTGCATCTTGAAAGGTAATCTAGGTAAAAGGTAAAGGTGAATGAAAAATGGAACTGTTAAGTCCTGAAATTTGTATTTAAAAAAAAAATTAAACATGATAATCAAGCGCAAAAAACGTTTTTATGATCGAAAGTTAGCTTAGAAATGTTTGAATGGTTGATGGCCAGTAGGCCTATTTAACACGGGACGCCATTTACGATTTTCAAACAGAGTTTCCACACAATCATGAATTTCGACCAGTTCTGTCAAGTTTTGACTAGATATGTGATTGTAAATAAAAAGAATACAGTGGGAGTCCTAACATTCACACTGCACAACAAGAAGTGATGCAAATTGGTAATAAACTTCTTTCTAGCTATGTAACTTTTTAATAAATGAAAATGTGAAAATACATATTTTTTTAAAGAAGCCTCTGCTTTTCAGAAATTTGCGTGTGGGAGACCATATTAAAAAAAACATTAGTTGGTTAATTTTTTTTAAGGGGCTGTCAATTCGGCGCGATACTAGAATGAAATATTATAAAATGTTATAAACCCTTTAGATGCTGAAGAGATGTGACAAGGCTACTTCTCGCAGAAAGGGGCATTAATTTACGTAACTCTTACCTTACAAGTTAAGACAAGACTTTTCTTACCTTGCAAGCAAGATACTTATCTTGACGTGAATTAGCGAAATTGGCTTCTGTGACCCAATTACCCCGAAAATAACTTACTTATTTTTTTGAGAAAACGTTTTGTGTGTTTTTTTATTCTTCCTTACTCCCTCAAATTTTTTAAAAAATTCCTAAGTTAAAACATTAAAAGAAACTATTCTATCAAATCAAACAAAAAGACCATCATTATCAATTAATAATTTGTTGTATCAGTGTCAAGATCAGTCTAGTATGCGGTAGAAAACAAAAACATTATTTCTACTTTTATTAGATCAAAATGATAAAATGGTATTAAATAAAGTTACGAAGAATAAAATGAATCAAATGTTTTCCACGGCATACCTGACATAACTTCTCATGGCTTGTATGGGTCTAGAAATTTTATCATATTTCTTGTTAATGTCTATACTAATTATTAATAAATAATTATTAACTTGTGATACATCGTTAGAAAGAAAATTAAATGAATAATTTTATTATAATAAAACAAGGATGGGTTGTCATTTAAAAAATTCGGAAATTTCGCTTCTTTTTTTTTTTAAAACAGGTTGTAAATAAGATAGCCCTAACGGATACATTTTTTTTAAGGAAGTCAATTTTATATTATAGAGCAGGTTAAAATGAACCATTTTTACGTTTCCATGGCCTACTCTTTACGACTTACCTTGTTTTATCAGAGATCTAAATTTTAAAACAAATGATAAAGTTAAGGATTTAAAGGAAGAAAGATAATTTTTTATTAAGAGCCTTGCATACCAGCGTGAAACGCGGCATCTTTTCCTGGCATGTCTAATTGAAAATTTAATACAAATATTTTACTAAGGGGTTCACAAGAACTTCTAGTTTGGCAGATAAAATTTTATTTTGTTTTTTCAAAAAAAAATTTAAAGTTTATTTTAAAGTTTCAAGTATTACGGCCATTCATGTAAATTTCTTGTTTTCCATTAAAATTACAAACGATGCCCCGATATTATCTTCAAAATCTTCTCCTCGATCTCCACTGACGCCTTAATTCTTTTTAAATTCGTTTTTATATTTTGTATATAAAGAAAGAAATTTTATTGCCATCGTCCGACACAGGTACAACACGCGCGATGCAGTTGAAATGCACGGTTTGTTCGTGATGACTTATAGATTACTGTTTGCTTGTGATAATATTTTTAAATTAAATAATTTATATCATTTATCTTGAATGAATATTAAATTTGAATTTTCATCTAAATACAAACGTTTCAAAATTAGAATGATAACTCAATACCATACAAGTTCGTGATCGAAATTTGACTCCTTTTACACCTTATAAATTACACTTGTCTTGAATTAAATGCTAAATTACAAGTGTTAAGATTAGGTTCTTTTTCCGTGTAAGAACTAATTTGCGTAATCTAGGGTGGCCCACGCCGGCTAGGAACCAGATGGTAAACAGTACCCGTATTACATTTCTGGAACTTATAAAAACTGCATATTGCAGTATACAATATACATGCTCATATATTTCACATTTCTTCCATTTTCCCGTTTCTCTTCTCAGTTTTTTTTAAAAATATTTCTATACTTTCCCACAACATATTTAATTTCCTCTAACCTTGGTTTCCTTTTTTCTTTTTATAAATTCTTTATTTTCACTTGATTTATTTATATTTTTTCTTGGTCCATTTTTCGCTTCTTCCCCGCTCCTATACTACTTGTCTTTCTTCTTTCGTTTTCTGTTGATATCTTGTCTTTATACCTACTTAATATGTAAGTAAAGTTATAAAAATCCTACAAGTGAAATAAATAAAAATACGTTGAAAACTAAAACCCCGGCAACTAAGGTAAAAAGCTTTATCCTATAGGTATACGGAAAATCCTCAGATTTTCAATCCGTCCGTAAATAAAAGAAAAAGCGAGAGATAAAACAAACATTTCGTATTGATTTGGGCCCATCGGGGCCGAGTCCGGCCGGCAATAGACATTCTCCTGTTGCATTAAAAAGAATGAGAAATGCAATATCAACATCTTATCCCGAGTCCATCTCGGACAATTCCTTTGACTGGACTTCTAAAACCATCTAAAGCGGTCCATTTTTCTCTGCTTTGTCGAGTCCCCAGAGGGTGGACGAGGAGGTGCTCACACAGGACTACGTTAAGTGCTTTCGACAACTTTACTCTATTACTATTTTCTTATTTCGTACATCACAGAATGTTTCTGTATGGCGATTGTAAAGAAGCTTAATATTGTTACATATAAAAATGCGAAATTTGAATTTGATTGAATTTTATGGATTATTATATAATATACATGGTGTTATGACATTGACACGTTATTTTTGAACCAGTAAAGCTTGATAAGACAGCATTCGAAGGAAAAATATTTTTTTTTACTACCATACTAGAAAGCGTCATTTTCGACCCCGAAACAATGGAGGGAAATGGTTCTTTTTCTCCCGCGAGAAGGACATTTATTTTCCTCCCTCTAAGTTTCTTAAGACATTTAATAATCAAGAGTTTTTCTACTGTCGTTCTTATAGGTATGCATTATTATAATTTTGGGGGCAAAATTTTTAAAAAAATATACAGGGTGTCCTACCTCGATGGGCCACCGATATATGAAGATCGAATTTTCTGAAAATTCTGTGGATTACTAAAATGTATGTGTACATCCAACAAAAATATTTTCTAGATGGTGGCACTTTGTACCAGAAATAGATAATAACTTTTTTATTTTAAATGGAATAGTCTGTATATTTTTACATATCTGAATTTTCCGAAACATTCCAATATTGTCTTACGTATACGGCTGCATAGGACTAATCTAAATTATTTTTGATATATTAAAAATAAAAATCGAATTAAAACTTTGGCGACTTGTAAAATCGAGACTGTTAAACTAGTAGTAGAAAAACTAAAAATACCTCAAAAGGAACATGTATTTCCTCCGAAGAAGGAGAAACTGCATTTTCTTCCCTTGGTATATATACTATTTATTGTCGTTTAGTTTTAGTAAGTAAGAAAATTCACTATTTGTGTTTTTGTAATTGACCAACCGACACCTTCACGTCCTTGTCCACATGACTTTTTGAATTTGAACTGTCAAAATAATAGAGGTGGGTCAGTGATTTCAGTGATACCTTGAGCAAGATTCCAAGACTGGCATAAATTGTACAATCATAATAAAAAACAAATCCTTATAAATCCAATCTATCACTCAACTATTCACCTTTAAAAATTTCACAACAAATTTCCAGATCCTGCTTAGAAAACTTTAGGTATAATAACGCGCTAAGCAACTCGACTCGATATTAAAAACTCTTAATACAATCATGTCCAAATTCGTTAATAAATAAGCAAAACAAAAAGAAACTCTCAGCTTTCAGTATAATTACTGCGTTCGGTTTTGAAAAAATCGAGCAGGGAGAGCAGATGTAATGTTACATGATATTTGAGTAAAACGAGCGTGTAGCGTTTACGTTGCCATAAAAATTGTTTCGACACACAGTACCTTTGTCAGATGGTCTAATCTAACTAAGATAAACAGATTTTTTATACATTTACAAAATTATTAAAACTGTAATAAAATAATTACTTAACGCCAGTAGACAAATCAAATATCTAAATAAACCATGAATTTATTATTTAATGAACAATAAGAAGGAAAACCCGACAAGGGTTAACAATGCAGCAATTAACTAAACGAATACAGGGTGTAACTTATAAGTTTAATAATGAGGAATTATTCTATAAGTCCAATTGATCATTTAATTTTTTATATTTGTTAATTTCCATTGATTCAAGTAGATTTAATTTCATGGATTTATTTTCTTGATGTAAAATTGAATTGGAAATTATCTGTAGTAATATATTAAGGGATGGGGAAATTATTGAAAATCATTCCGAAGATTTTTTGCCGTGGAAATCGCTTGAGGGCTTGCTCGAGAGCGATTTCCTAATGACAAAAAATCTGAGAATGATTTTCTGATTATTTCCCAATCCCGAAATGTATTTTGAAGGGTATTTACCAAATAAAAAACTAACGATTTATGTTGCACAATTTAATGTATTGCAACACACAATTAGTATACTGTATAACAGAATGCTGAGGGGTGGAGTTTGAAGAAAGAGAGCCAATTTCCGCTGCTGTGGTCTCTTCACAAATATCCATTCTGGGATGAATAGGTTGAGTACTGATGGGTGCATTAGGGACCATGTTCTTGTCGTCGTTTCCTCTCATCTTATAAATGATATTCTCCTGGTGCTCTTGATCGATTTGCAAGTACGGCCTGATTGATGCAGTCGATGAATGGCCTGTGATTTTTATCAGCAAGAGCAGACACAGCAGAAGCTCGCAGCGAATGGTTTGTCACTTTTTTCCCTGTAAGTAGGCTAGCTTCCTGTGCGCAAGTTTGTGTCCATTTTGATAGTGTGTTCTTTCCAACGGGAACATTTTTGTACCATGTCTTTTTGGTCGGATTGACACTGACAAAGAACCTTAGATTATCAATATCCTGCCTTTTCGACATATATTTATGATACAGGCGTACAGGACACATATCTGGAGAACCGTTATTTGAAACAAGCCATTTTGATTCGGCACATTTTCTGTCTCCCCCTTGAGCGGTTTTCGTAAAAATTGGGTTGTATTGGATTCTATTGGTTACGTTCCCACAAAAGTTCTTTTCTACCCTGAAATGACTAACCAGACTTGTGCATGCCTCTCCTCCTCTCCAAGCAAGTTCAAAAGAAAAAATGTAAAATAATTTCTTGATCAGACCATCTGGAGTGTTTTTATCAAGAGCAGTGATGATTTTTTTGATTTCATTACCAGTGGCAGCATTGGCACTACATTTTCTTTTTTCTGGAATTTTTTGAAGCTCCTTTCTTTTTGCATTTCTGGCAGATTTAAAGACCATGTCTTCGAAAGGGTTGATTTTTCGTTGATATTGGTTGAAATATTTTTCCATGAGTAATTTCGCAGTGACATTCCATATCGTTTTCACTGTACCTGAAATCAAGTAATATGCATTAAGCATTGGCACAAGAGATTGACGGACGTACAGGCAGAGAGACAATTGCGTGGACCCCATACAGGCAGAATTAGAAATTGAAAACGCGCAGCTTACCTTCTTTGTAGTCTGTTCCATCTATTTTCCTCATATTGTAGGCCCAGTCCTTCAAAATTTTCGCCAACATAGCATCAGGCGTCACTGATGTAAAATGGTAATCTCGTGTCTCACAAAAATTCTGGAATTGCTTCCATATGAAGTCTCTTGATCGCTTTGTATTTTCAGATCCATTTTTATCGACATTTTTGGTGATTTCTTCAAAAGAAAAATCTCCAAAACGTTCCATTTTTGTAAAACGTTTAAATGATATCTCGAAATGACACTTTGGCGTTTGTTTGTATTTTATTTGTTGTCCATAGTAACAACCAAAAACGCCATTGTTCGTTATCTAGATAATCATCAAACATCACCACGACAATAAAAAACCTGTTGTTACAAACGTGTGATTTTAACTGTTGACAAGTGCGATTTTCAGTTTTGACGGGTGAGATTTTCACTTTTGACAAGGGTGATTTTTACCAGAGAGCGGGAGACTATCGCTGAATAATCAGGTGAAAATCAACCCGCTTTTATAATGGATAAGGTAAATAATCGTCAAAAGTATGTTTTTCTGTATTTAAGTGTAATACATGAGATGAGAATCTGTATTATTTTTGTTATAACTATATTTATGTTCTTTCAGGAAAACGAGTTCCTATAAAATTGCATCATAAATCAATAACTAAAACGATATGCGTCCGAAACGTTAAAACCTTTTAAAAACTAGGACTTTTAGAAGGAAAAGTTTAAAAACTAAACGTTTCCTACAAGACCTTTGGAATCTAAGCCAAGAATACATTATTTAAAAATTTTGATTAGGAGTCCAAGCATGAGATGAAAAATTAGGTTGCAATTAGACTTTTACACCCAAGCTCCTAGGCGGGGGGGGGGGGGGTGCACCCCCCTCCCAATCCACTGTATACAATATACTCCGTCGATAAAGCCTTGTCCCTCTGGCTAACTCGAAAGTGATTTGTCAACAAGTTCGTAATATTATAGAATGAAAATTATGCAACAATATTACTAAATGGAATGTCTGTTAACTAAATGAGGGTTTCATTATAAAAGACAAATTTATAGGAAAAGTCATTCTTGCAATAATTTTCAACTAAATATTTTATTTGACGTCAGGATCGCGTCATGTACTCCTTAAATTCCTTTAAAATTTAACGCCCATCACATAACAGTACGACATAGTTAATTTGACGTCGAGCGGACATTTGGTAATGAGAATAATCACGTATTTAATCAGACGTCGGACTGCTTTAGTATTTCCATTAGTTTTTATAGGAGGTGAAGGTCCATGGACCGGCCGCGAAGGACTATATAAAACTGTGCAAGGGTTTTTCTTTTCAGTGGCGTCCTAACAGATTGGTGTTATTGGGCACTGTTGAGTCGGCCCGTATATTTCTACAGGGCGCTTGCGAGCAAAGAGGTTTAAAGATGCAGTTTTAATGTGTGGCTATAAAAAGAAGCGGAAGGCAAGACAAATTTTTGTATTCAAGTGCATATTTTTTTTTTTAAAATTTGCAGAGTGCTTTTTGCTTATTGGGCCATCATCAGTGCTTCCTAAGTCAGGGGGCACTACATTATAGCAGTCCAGGGAGAGAGCATCCCTGTACAGACAATAAAAAGAAGCCGCACCGCGTTGTGTGATACCGCAGGACTGTGGTAGCTACCTAAGTAGTATACTTATTACGATTAATGATTCGGTTTAAAAAAATCTTCTAAAAATTTAAATTGTTAAGACTTAATTCGTTCTTTTCAATGTGGCCGCTCACACGAGAAATTTCTGATAATGCACAGGCGAAATTCCGGCCCGTGCAGGGATCTACTTCTCTATAACGAAATATGGATTTTTGGAGCTACACTTTCTCATTTGTTGGAAATTTATATACCCTGAGGCACATTCAGTTCATTTTCAGCAGCCGTTTAGTGCAGACTTTTTTTGCACTTTTAAATACCTAGATATATAAATAATACATAACATAAATATATTCCCGCACACTTTCTAATAATATTTGACATCTGACATTATTCTTGCAGCTTGACCTCTTAACCTTCACTATTTAAAAATATCAGCGACCGTCGGACCATGCGGCAGTTATTGCTCCTGTTAACATTGCATTATATATTGAAAGCGGCAAATATAATATGAGCTCTCGGCCACTAACAGTGTACAAAAATGATTTTTTTATATATTTATTAGTTATTTATTGTTTAATTAATTTTTTTATTTGTTTATTTTCTTATTTTTTTTTTGTTTCTTTGTTTGTTTATTTATTTATTTATTTATTTTTTATAACGGGGTTTCAATTGCACCAGCGGTCGTTTTCGGCAACCTTACCTCTATGCTTGCGTAAACATCATTCACCCGCACGGTCATCAAATTTATTAAATTGAAAAATGTTTTTGCCGGCGTACAGACTCGATTAAAATTGAAAAAGTTTTGTGCCTTCGCTGGGAATCGAACCCAGATCCTCTCGATTACATGTCAAGCGCGCTGCCAATTGCGCTACGAGGACCTGAAATTCTCTCACCAACTTCGGTCATATAACTTATTCAATTTTATGTTAGTAGTAATAGTCTGGAATCTCCTGTGATTCACAGACCGGGAAGGGTGTTATAAGGGGAAAGGAAAGTGAGTGAAGTAGTGAGTGATTTCCCTCTTATAACACCCTCCCCGGCCTGAGAGACTATTACTACTAACATAAAATTGAATAAGTTATATGACCGAAATTGGTGAGAGAATTTCAGGTCCCCCGTAGCGCAATTGGCAGCGCACTTGACATGTAATCGAGAGGATCTGGGTTCGATTCCCAGCGGAGGCACAAAACTTTTTCAATTATAATCGAGTCTGTACGCCGGCAAAAACATTTTTCAATTTAAAAATTATTTACAGACGCTAACATAACTACTTTAAGCAAATTTATTTTTTGTTTATATATCGCCTTCGAGCAGTCGGCTCCCTAATCAGTTACGCTCAGCTACTCCTATAAAACACATGAATAATAAATAATAATTACTAACTATTCCCTAATGTGACTAAATACTTGGTCATGTAATGGAATTAAGCCCGCCACTGTCTATATTTCCTCTCTCACTCACAAGCGCCAAATTCATTTTCTCATTTTATCTCCTGATGAACAATAGCCCAGAATCTGTTATAGTTGCTTTGTTGGCACTCCGGTGGTAGACCTGAGTATTGATCAGAAGCTCCCCCTTCGCGCTCCCCTCGCTCCCCAACCGGGGGGTCCGCTGACCACGGCCGGCCGCCGTCTAACCGCCACACTATGACAAATGCTTGCCATCAATCGATATATAACTATATTGACATGGTATATTATTATTTTGACGCATTATACTACTTAAATATAGAACAGTGAATATTGGGAGTATCTTAATGGTCAACAACAAAAAATACATTTAATAAACCGGAAATGAGGTCATGAAACTGGGTCACATAATTGATATTTTATTTAAAAGGCCGAACGTATGGAAAAAAAGAATGTCGATTAAATTTTGTAAATTTTTTTATGTTTTAATAATCAAAAGTCTGCAGGACTAATTTAAATTTAGGGACCTCGAAAGGGGGTTCCAATCGTGCAAACGGATCAGTTATTGAAAGTATCGCATACTTGATCAATAATTGCTTGGACAGGTCAATTTTATATTTCGTACTGCATTATTTTTAGAAACAAATTTTATACAGAGTGAAACATAAAATATGTCCTATACTAGTCTTTAACTGTTTTATGGTTTAAAATATAAAAATTCTAATATTTCGAATACAGTCCAGAATTGATCTGAACATGTAAATATGTACAATGTGTTTTATTACGTCTTTTACGTTTAAAAGTGGCTTTTAAAAGAAACATGTCTCCCTTCCGAAAAAACCTCAAAAAGTCGCGTCTGCCACCAAAACTTCTGTTTTAATATTGGTGCACACTGCACAGTAGTTTGTTTAGACAGGTTTAGCGGGCGCTGCAGTCCCCCCTCAGGTTCAACACGGGTTATTTTTATACAGTGTGTTACAAATTAAATGCATTACGCCGTAGGAGGAGTGCTCAAACTTTAGAACGCAATATGGACAATCCACTTGAGTTGTACAATATATTTCACGACTTAACTTCCGAACTTTATACTAAATATTTAAAAAAATTATTTAAATTAGTCATTATAACTTGTCTTTTTAGTTGGCTGTGAATTTGTGAGAAAGATAATAAAAAACAATTAAAGAAATATTCATTTCGTTGTCAAATCCATGGACCAAATTATGCAAATAAATTGGAAAATACACAAACAGACGGACCAGACAATAACTCCATTTTCTGTACCGCGGGAGTAAGTCCCGCCCACTACCAAAATCCTCATCCAAGTGATAGCTCCGAAAGTTTTTGTTTAAGTCAAATTGACAAAATATGCTACATCTGTACCTGAGTAATTAAAGCTGGTTTTTTCGCACCGTTTTTCCAGTGAAATACATGCAAAATTTTAATAACCAAAATAAAAGCAAAATCACAAACTTTTTCTCAAAGCGAAAGCGGATTGAGGTCTTTCATGGCGGTAAAAGATCACTCTGGAACCTGCCAAAAATCCAAAATGGAAAAATCATAGTTTATTTACCAGGGATAACACTTGCCCCAACGGGGCGTTGCCTCGTTGATGTGTCCTGGTTAGCACGCTAACCCAGAAGATCTAATTCTTAAGTAATATTATGTTAATAATATGAAATGTAAATAATATGATATGTAAACAAAAAATTTAAATGAATAAAGTATGTTTTAAATTGAATTGACCAAATTACACTGTAACATATTCATCGATTTGGGACATTTCTTATATTTACACAAAATTACTTTGAATATATTTATCTTTCTCATATTCGGCCTTTTGCAGATTAACAGACAACAAGCGATATGTTTATTTACAAAAATAAACAATTTATTTTTCTCAACCATAGCTAGTTTGATTAAATTGTTCTGCTGAAATGCACAGAAGAGAGTTTGTTCGGGTTTCTTTCTGCTTGCGTAAAAATTATAACTCCGAAAGTACAACAAAATAGTTGTAGAATTCGTTTTAAAGAGTTAAAACCGGCTTTTGTGCATTAATATGAACTTTTAGCGATCGCTATGGTAAAGTTTATTAAAATAATCGCCAATTTAGAAACTAACATTGTTAACGTGGAAAAAAAAGTGACAATACTGTAAAAATAACATAACCTTAAAACTAGTAAACATGACGTTAATTTTTTTCTAGAAATCTTATAATTTCGTCAATCTGGTTTTATATACTTATCTTCATATTCCATCATTTAAGGAAGACTACCCAGATATTTTTTTATACGTATAATAAAAGTTTTAAGGTCGATTGGGGTTGGATCCCCGTTCAAAATATATCAGAAAATATCGCGGCGACAAATATTTGCATGACAAAAACTAACCAAGGTACATTTTATGCCATAAATCTAGTAGTAATGGACTAGAAATCATTGGAAAACTGGAGATTTTTGAAATACGAAAGTGCACCTATGCACAAATAAATTTAGTTTAATAGTAATAGTTTGGTAGAAATATATTTTGTTATTATACCTTCCATTTTCCCACCATTTCGTGTACTCTTTAGGAAAAAATTGTGTATGCATACACTCAGGGATAGTTATTTTGATTTAAATTAAAAAAGAACAAATTTTATCTGACAGATTTGCATTATATATAATCGTTATTTCCAACGTGTAAATTTGTAATTGACCACTATGATTGGTCAGTTTAATATCCTAACTAAGATGGATATGGAATCATATCCGTTCGGCTAACCGGAATAGTATATTTTTCCAATCACTTTGGGAAACAGCAAATTTCCATGTGGGAGTAGAAATTTTTTTTAACCCTAATTAACTAACCAGACATCAGTTTGACTGTGACATAAATGACATTGGCATGCAATATTTACTTACAAGCAAAGGTACTTGATTAGTAAATTAAGAATTAAGTTAACCGCGGCGCCATGATTATGAGAAAGTTATTTCTGCCAATGTCATGTGGGTCACCGTCAAACTTGCTGGTTAGTAAATTATTATTAAAATTCTTTGTGCATCCCGACAAACGATTTGGTTAAATAGAGGCAAAGCTGCATATTTTAATGCTGAATGATGTGTTAAAAAAACTTTTGGAAATTCCGATGACTACCGGAAAAATCAATTTTTTTACTGCCAAATACTGATTATTTTGAAAACCTAAGAATACTTTTGAAGGCACTTTTTCAAGAAAATAATTGTATCTTTCAGATACGAGGTTTAATTTTTTAGATACCCAATTCAACTTAATTTTTTTAAATACGGACTTTTTATTATATTTAATAGCTTTTGACCTCCAAAACTAATGATTAGTGACAAAGTGGTCAAAAGCTACTCGAAAATAACAAATCAGGTCCATATTTAAAAAAATAAGTTGATGTGAGTATTTAAAAAACAAAACGTCTTATCTGAAAAATAAAAATTTGTTATGAAGACCATAAAAAAGTACCTTAAATAGGGCTCTCAGTTTTTCAAAATAAGCAGTAATGTGTCGTTAAAAAAAATGAAAAAAAATTTGATTTTTTCAAATATATCTGCGGACGTCATCGGAATTTATTAAATTTATTTTTAACAAATTATTCAGCATTAAAATAGGCAATTTTGCCTCTATTTCACCAACTTTCTATCTCTTGCAGTTACCAAGATAGCAATGCTAATGCATCGAATCTGTAACACCTTATATATGTAAAATTTCGTTAAAATCGTGTCGGTAAACTTTTTTGTTAGTAAAAAATAAAATATATTTTAATATTCAGTATTATTTTATTACACACTTTAAATCTCTTTCAAATTTTGTAATGCAATAAAATCAAAAGCCAGAAATAAAATTTATACGACTATAGCGAAAAACGTCTTACTGGCAAAGATTTAGCGCGGCGTTAGAACGCTGAAAAACCCGTAGAAAATATATTGGCCAATGCGTTTTAATTTTCATTCCTTGAATGACATTTATTGGTTGTAAGAGTTATTAAATTTACGAGTTATTGTCGCATTTGCATATTGATTAGTTTTTCACGCCTGGCGAATCGTCGAAAGAACAATGAAATAAAACCTTTTCATAAGAACCTCTGGTGTTTTAAAATTAAAGTAGCAACAATTCAATATTAATATTTTAATAATGCGTAAAGTAATTTACTTTTCACGCATTAGTGCGTAATAGTAGTTTGTATAACCAAAGTGAATATACTGAACAATCCACTCGAGTTGTACAGTATATTTTTTCTACCATTCAACTTCCGAACTTCATACTAAAAATTTATTTAAATTAGGCATTAAAACTTTGTTTTTTAAGTTGCCTGTGAACCAGTGGCGGCGCCAGAATTTTTTTGGATTAGTGGGCACGACTGTGCCCGATGATTTTAAGGTGGCATTACCCAAATCAAAAATTACTTCTAAAAAAAATTCGCCAATTTTATATTCAAATCCCCCTTCGCCCACGAAAATCCCATTATAAAACCGAATCACTTAATTTTAAGTATATAGGCACCCATGTTATTATTTTGTGGGCCAGTGCCCACCCTGCCCCTCCCCCCCCTCCCTGGTGCCGCCGCTGCCGTAAACTTGTGAGTAACATAATAAAAACACTTGAAGAAAAACTCATTTAGTTGGAAAAATTCCATTGTAACATATTTATCAATTTGAGTCATTTCTTATATTTACACAAACTCACTTCGAATATATCTATCTTTTTCACATTCGGCCTTTTGCAGAATAACACACAAAAAGCGATATCTTTAATAATAAAAATGAACAATTTATTATTCTCAACCATAGCTAGTTTGATTAAATTGTTCTGCTGACATGCACAAAAAATAAAGGGTTAGTAGATTTTTTTCTGCTTGCGTAAGAATTATAACTCCGGTATCCGGTACAACAAAATAGCTGTAGAATTCGTTTTAAATAGTTAAAAATGTCGTTTATGCATTATTATGATCTTTTAACATTCACTGTGGTAAAGTTTCTTAAAATAATCGCCACTTTTAACTAGCAACACTGTTAACGTGGAAAAAGATGTGGCAATACTGCAAGTAGAAATAATAATAATAACACCTAGTAAAAAATGGAATAATTTTTTCAAGAAATCTGATAATTTGGTTTGTTTCATCTAGTTTTAGGTACATAATCATCCTCATGTTCGACCATTTAAGGAAGATTTACCAGTTATTTTTCTATATCTGTTGCGTATAATCAAAGTTTTAAGTTCTCCGTTCGAAATTTGTCGGAAAATATCGCGGTGAACGAATATTTGCGTGGCAAAAAACCAACTTAGGGTAGTAAAAAACGTTCATTTAATAGGTAGAGATGATTTTAATGATTTGCTTATCAGGTAATACAATATTAATGTGTTTACTCCATATTTCTTAAGTTAATTTTTTCAAGATTTGACCAAAATTCGTGTGCGACAGGTCTAGGGTGTGGAAGAGGCACGCTAAATCTAAAAAACGACGTTGTGCACACTTCCACGAAATATTTCTAGAATTAGTATCTACAGAATTGGAAGGAAGGAGCAGATATTAGGAGGACCCAAAATCAAAATAACCCACATTCTCGAACAGTAGTCACTGAAAAAAAAAATGGAAATTATATGTTTGAACATTAAATTATATTTTTTTAAACTGCGGTTTCTATTTGGGTTCATTGACCAATTACTTTAGACGCTAAGCATCCTCGGAACAATGAAACGAAGCTTTAACATAAGAATCTCCAGCATTTACAATTAAAATATTTACATCCCATCTCTGCCGATCACATTTCCAATTCTGAAATTAATTTTCTCCGGGCAAAATGCAAAATCACGAGCAATCTCGACTTCTAAAAACGAAATTATTTTCTCAAAGTTTACTTTGTGTCTCCGAAATACTCAATCATTCATGGAAATGACGGATTTTAATGTTACAAAAGTTTTAATTCTCGAAGTAGAGGCGGAATAGCATTATAAAACTCCAGGGCCGTAAGTAACCGCTATTGAGTCAATCAGTGTCTTACCGGGTATATTATGAATTGATGTCACAGCAAAATACATTTTTTTTAAGACCGACCAGAAAATATACACTTTCTGGACAATTTTTCGTCCAGAAAATAACGTTTTGCCGGTCTCGGGACCGGAAAATTGACGTAAGGGACCGGAAAAATCCTTTGCAAGTCCCTTACATCAATTTTCCAATCGCTCTTTGATAATGAAATCTACTTTGATTTCGTTACTAAGGTAACAAAATTTCTAATGTATTGTTGAGTGACAGTTCGTTTGATGAATTTGTTGTTTATGTCAAACTTGTTTCGCGAGTGCGCAAATTTAAAAATATTATGAATTCAGATTTTGAGTTATCGGACACGGAAAATGAGATTCCAGAAGAAATTTTGGAAGCAGCAAGGAAAGCGACTTATGATATATTGCCAGTAAAATCAAAAGCCCGTTACGAGAAGTCATACGATGCATTTAAAAATTGTATTATATAAAAGTGTCGGTCTTAAAAAAAATATTGTCCGTCACGCAACCGGAAATTTGTGTTTTTCAGGTCTTCCCAAGATTCCAGGACTCGCCTACGGCTCGCCCTGGAAATGCTTGTCTCTACCTGAAAAACACTTTCCGGTCTTGTAACGTAAATTACTATATCTGACTGGTTCCAATTTTTACTACATTATGCAGTGCAATACTGTACCTTATTTTTTAGTCGGATTCTAGCCTTACTGATAAGGCATGATATGGCGAAACGCGCCCGATGACACTTCTTCAGTTTCTGGATATAAACTGTTGGACAAAATTAACGCAACATCACAAATTTGCCTTATATTTGATGCTTACATTTTTCTGAACCTATTATACACTTTGAATGATTTTATTTTGGTATTGTAGATTCCTAATTTTGTCTTATTGTGGTTTTATGTCTATGGCAATAAAAATGTTCTTTTTTCGAAAATTCGTATCGCCCTATGGAATACTAGCAATCATAACTAAACATTTCAGTTGACTGTAGCTTCATCTCTCTTTGGCATTTTTATGTTGGTTTGCTTCAACAACACAAACAAAAAAACTTAGTATGACCCACGATACACTTACACCGGTATGCTATCCGGTATGCTCTCTCTCTCTCTCTCTCTTTCACATTGCGACGTTACGCGAGAGGAAAACTTAAAGGCCGGTTTACATTAGGTGCAAGTAAATGATCGTCTTATTTTTGATTAAGAAAATAATCCTGTTATAATAATATCAACGATAAACTGCCTTACTTTATCTCAGCTACTCTTCCACATTAAGTTAAGGCCGGTTTACATAAGGTGCAAGTGCAAGTAAATGATCTTCTTATTTTGATTAAGAAAATATTCCTGTTATAATAATATCAACGATGTACTGCCTTAATTCAGTTCCGCTACTTCCCTTAAAAATAGTTTTCCTTAACTTACATATTAGTAACAATTGTTTAACTTGCTGTTGACTCTATAAATAAATCCATAAAGAATAAAAACGCACAACTGTGCGTTATGATGCATGAAAACATACAACGGTGTGAAATGATGCCTAGTATAACAATCAAGTTAGCTTTGAACCACTCAAATCCTAACATTTATCTATCTTGCGTTTTGAACATTTGACAGTGACATTGTCATTATTTGAGATTTGAAGTTCAAATCGATACTTTATAAATTATAAACCGATTTTTAATTTATTAGTTAGAGGCGTAGAGAAGTTATAGTACGTATTGCGTGTGGTAAAGCAATTATGTAATTACCCCACTCGCTGCTACTTGGCTCGTTCTCAATTTTTCCATTCATGCGTAATATGCTTTTAACCACACTTAATACGTAATAAAGTGATGTGGTCATCCCTTTCGCAAACAATAATCCATTTTTTTGTCAGATCCTTATTTTTTGGAAACCCAAAATATTTGATATCTGTGCCTTTTGTGTTTTGGTTGTAATGTTTACAAATCGCCACAGACAATTTGGAATTATCAATATTCAAAATCCTACATAATTTTGCAATGAGTATAAAACTGCAGAGAAAGAACAGAACAAACCCAAACTTAAAATAAAAAAAACAACAGCTACAGAAAGAAAATATGCCGGATTTTTACAATGATCTAGCAATGTGAGGTTAGCACTATCACTGACAGCACATAGTTACTAAGCAACTCCTCAAACAGCATTTAAAACTCTTTCATAATCCTTCAATTCTCGTTGGTGATTAGAAAATATTTCCCCAAAATGTCTTCTCAATTCAAAAATGACCTCTTAAAAAAAAAGTTTCTCCTCCCCCAAAATATCTGACAATACAGTGAAAATCAGAAACATTTCTGCTTCCCCAGCCTTTTTTGAAATGCCTAAAATCCCTCACATTAAACCAAAAATCTTCATTTTAGACAAAACTCTCAAAATTTACAATAAAACTTTTTTATATTGAAGGAATTCATTAAATTTTGGTAACACTATCACGTCTTCCAATGTGATGACATGCGCAGAGATGCTGAAATTTCAGCTTGCTTATCGGCATATCGTTGTAGGTATATACCATATCGTGGTATGACCCACTTCATTTGGCATTTGTAACTTTAAAAAACATTTGTTGAAACATTGCTTGATATATCAGGGAAGGTAATAACAATGAACGTATGCTATAATAAAGTGTATAAAACATGCCGAACTATAAAACCGTGTATCTCCTTAACAACAGAAGTTTGTATGCATACAATAATGCCAATTTCGATGAAACTTTTCATTTGCCGCGATGTCAATGATTGGGGAATAGAGGAACATACATTTTTTTCTGTGTTTTTACTTTTTGAAATTTTAAAGTCATTGCTGAGAAAATAAATAAAAAAAAAACGATTGGATCACTGGCTTTATCCAATCGACGTCATGAAAATGACAAACATAATACCAAGAAATGACACGAGTCTAAAAAGTAATCCAATAGAAATTGATCAAACCGGACCTATGCAGAAAAATAAAAAAAATCACCATGTTCTTGAAAAATATACCTATATTTTTTCTACTCTCACAAATTTGCTGTTTCCTTTACACTAGAGTGGGCTATTCCAATTAACTGAACGGATATAATTTCATATTCATCTTAGTTAGGATATAAAACCTACCAATTACAGTGGTCAATTACAAAGAAACCAAATATACATGTTGTAAATTTTACGAGTCGTTTTCTGACACTTGACAGGAGTGAGGTTTAGAATATACTTTAAAAATATACAAATCTGTCAGATAAAATTTGTTCTTTTAAGATCAAACAGTAGTCGATGAGTCATTACAAACAAATAGTGCATTTCCACCATATAGCGCATATTGTACCTGAGTCTGGCGATGGCAATAAAATTTCTTTTTTTTATACAATGGCCGGCAAAAAGTTGGACCCATATGGAAAACTTTTTTATTATTGAAATTGTAAAAAAACTTTTTATGCTGATAGCCTGATGTTTTGACATTAGTCACGTGACTACTCGTTTGTCTGGAAAATGGAAAAGTATATATTATCACGCCCAGATTTTAGGGTGTGACGAGGGACGTAAAGGTAGCACGAGACCTTGGCGACTATTAGTAAAACAAAGAGATTTTGAAAACAAGTCTGGGCGTGACAATATTTTGTCGTGAAAATCTGGTACAAGATATTAAAAAAAGTTATTTGAAAAAGGGGTTTAGATTTTAATATTATGCTGGTGTGCAAAGTTCACAAAAATTCAAAAAATTTTTTAAATATTAGATGTTACTCTCATTTTCCATCAATTTATGAATCAATCATTTTATCAATTTAATGAAAATGTGTTAAATGATTAATAACCAACCACCTTTTTATTATCTTGAAAAAATGTTATTTGCTTAAATTCAAAATTTAGCTTTTTATCATGTAACTGGGTGCGTCCAGGCCCTGTATCTAGCAACCATATTTACCAATTATAGGTATTTCTGGAACAATATGTATGCTTACGAAAGGCAGTTCTTTCTAATTTTGAATAAGTTTTAACGTGTCTCCTAAAATTGCTTCTACCAAATTAAAAATTAGAAAAGAATTCTTGGAATCAATTTCTAAAAATAAATAAATTGATTCCAAGTATTCTTTTTTCTAATTTTCAATTTAGTAGGAGAAACTTTAGGAGACACGTTAAAACTTATTCAAAATTAGAAAGAACTGCCTTTCGTAAGCATATTGTTTCAGAAATACCTATAATTGGTAAATATAGTTGCTAGATACAGGGCCTGGACCCACCCAGTTACATGATAAAAAGCTACATTTTGAATTTTAGCAAATAACATTTTTTCAAGATAATAAAAATGTTTAAATAAAATGTTTAATATTGGTTTTTAATCATTTAACACATTTTCATTAAATTGATGGAGATATGAAAGTAAAATTTAATATTTTTTTAAATTAAAAAATTTTTTTTTGAATTTTTGTTTTAAACTTTGCACACCAACATAAAATTAAAATCGAAACACTTTTTTCGAAAAACTTTTTTCAATATCTTGTACTCTAATACCAGATTTTCACGACAAAATATATACTTTTCAATTTTATCTATAGGCTATCAGCATAAAAAGTTTTTTTACAATTTCATTAAAAAAAGTTTTCCATATGGGTCCAACTTTTTGCTTGTCACTGTATATATAATAATATATCAAAAAAAATTATTTTTTTTAATACAGTATAATCCGCCAAACTAAAAGTTGTTATGCACCCCTTAGTAAAATTTGTGTGTTAAATTTTCAATTAGATAAACCAGGAAACGGGGTGCGTTTCATACTGGTATGGAAGGCTCTTAAATCAAAACATTTATCCCACATGCATATACAATTTTTTCCTACAGAGTGCACAAAATGGTGCGAAAATTGAAAGTTTAATACCAAAATATATTTCTACCGAACTATTGTTATCTTCTGACCGACCTTAAAAGTTGCATATAGACACACTTATTTTATCTTATTTTAAAAGTCTCCAGTTTTCCACTCATTTCTAGACAATTACTTCAAGATTTAATGCATAAAATGTACTATAAACATACCATATGAACGTTTTTACTAACCTTGTGCTGGGTGTTGTCTTTTTTTCATGTAAATATTTGTCCACCGTGATATTTTCTGATATAATTATTTTGAACGGAGATCCAACCCCAATCGACCTTAACACTTTTATTATATGCAACAGATAAAGAAAAATAACTGGTAAATCTTCCTTAAATAGTGGAACATAAAGATGAGTACATAAAACCAGATAAAACACATGGAGTTATAAGATTTCTAGAAAAAAAATCCATTCCAATCCATTTTTTACTAACGGGTTTAAGGTTATGGTATTTCTACAGTATTACCACTTCTTTCTCCACGTTAATAGTGTAGCTAGTTTGTAAATTTTCGATTATTTTGAAAAACTTTACCATAGCGAACGTGAACAGTCCATATTAATGCACAAAGCTGGTTTTAACTATTTAAAACGAATTCTACAGCTATTTTGTTGTACGTTCGGAGTTATAATTTTTACGCAAGTAGAAATAATCCTGAATAAACGTTTTTTTTTCTTCTATTCATTTCAGCAGAATAATTTAATCAAACTAGCTATGGCTGAGAAAAATAAATTGTTCATTTTTATTAATAAATACAGGGTTATTTCTAAGTTGATACTTCTTTTTTAGCTGTGTAAAGAAAGCATTAAAATAAACAACACTTTCAAATACCTTTTTTCACACAACTCAAAAATAAGGTACTTACTTTCATTTATTACTCTATGGATCAAATACGGTCATGCCTAACTTAAACAATGTTTTCAAAGTTGTTTTCATAAAAACACACCGCAGCGGATTGACAAATAACTGACCACCGACCCGTAAATTGCCTGACTAATAAGACAAACAACATAAAGGCTACGTTGTGATGACCAGGCCCGTACTTAGATTTTTTACTTCTGTATCTCGCCTATTTTTAAGTTTTTTTGAAAAAGGTATTTCAAAATGTGGTTTATTTTAATGCCTGCCTTCTATACACAGCTAAAAAAAGAAGTATCAACTTAGGAATTACCCTGTATATAGCCTTTTTTCTGTTTTTCTATAAAAGGCCGAATGTGAGAAAGATAGATTATTTAAAGTGATTTTGAGTAAATATAAGAAATTACCCAAATCGATAAATATGTTACAGTGTAATTTGGTCCATGGATTTGTCATCAAAATGAGTTTTATTTCAATTGTTTTTATCATACTTTAACTTAAAAAACAAGTTATGATACCTAATTTAAATAATTTTAAAAAATTTTTAGTTCGGAAGGTAAGTCCTAAAAAAATATACTCTACAATTCTAGTGGATTGTCCAAATTGCGCTCGGAAATTTGAGTACTCCGCGTATGGGTCGTGCTCAATTTATTTCCTCGTGCGATATGGACAACATATCTGCTTGTTGCATAAACTACAACGTACGAACTTTATACTAAGAATTTAAAAAAAGTTCTTTTTTTAAATTTTCCCATTACCTACTAATGAGAAAGATGATAAGATACAATTGAATAAAAAATCATTTCATTAGAAAATCCATGGGCTAAATTACACTCAATCAATTTGGGTCATTTCTTATATTTACAGAGAATCGCTTTGAAGCCATCAGGTTTATGTCTATAAAATGAAAAAAAAAAACAAATAAATGCTGGTTTTTCGAAGCGCTTTTCCAGCACACATCATACAAAAAATCTAATAAACAATAACTTTAAAAACTAATTACCTTCAAGTTGAAGCCAAATAAACTCTTTCATGGCAGTGAATAGGTTGCTGGAACTGACCGCAATAACGTCATTATAAGTCAGATTGTGTCTACTAGTGAGTTAACACCAGCCCCAATATTGCATGCAATGTTGCCAGTCCTAGCCAGCTCTAGTGTTCTGTATAATATTTACTTTCTAATACATGTAAATAAATTAAGCACAAAATGATACAATATTAACGAATAAAGAAATTTTGAAATCAAATCAAAAAATGTCTATCAATCTATTTCTTTCAGATTCCACATTTTGCATAAAAACAAACAAAAACTGATATAGATATTTGTTAATGAAAATGAACAATGTCGATTTCTGAACCATAGCCAATTTAATGTATTGGTATGATGAAATGTATTCTTAGTTGCCTGCTTTCTCAAAATAGTAATGTCAAACGACAATCATCATTCTTAACCTCACTTTTACTTGTGTCAAAATGACACATACAATTTATTTGTAAATTAGGTTTCTTCGTCCTCATTCTCAATTTATTAGAAGCTTAGTGTCCGTAATAATAAAGTGGAAAGAAAAGTTAGAGGCAAGCGGTGCATCTGTCTTTGATTAATGTACATAGAAATTCCAAAATAATGGGTTCCTTGGGGCACAGGTAGACACTAATAGCTGTTTTGTCCTAAGTAGCACTGATTAAAAAGCCAAAACTTGTAAGCAAGTCCAGAAACAGCGAAGATGAATTCTTAAGAAATAAATAAGTGGTCAAAACACAGTGTCGCCATCTGTAGCAATCCAATTCAATGCAGACACATTCTGTGGCATTGTTCTTAAAAAACTAAAACCATTGAAGAGTCCCAGCAAACCTCCTGTGTATGCTAAAAATAAAGACTGTGCATTAAACATTTATTTTTTGTGATTATTACATTTTAAATCGTTTCCCTAAGTTCGTCGTCGCTAACGCAGGTATTTTCCGGTCGAGCCTTGCAATTATGCTCAATAAAGACAATAAAGCATAATATGATGTATGCAAGCAACCCTCTCTAATCCGCGACAAATAAACTAAATTATTAAATAGCCAGGCAGCCGAAGCGACGGGCCAATCAATAAGTGGCACCAAATTAAATCTAAACTCACAGCCGCCCGCCGTGAGTGACTTCGTGACTTCTTTTAACCTCTCTTTATGGTATTTATTGGCTAAAGATGAACCGATGTGAGCTGTGCTCGGATTATAGTCGGGGGTCCGATAAAAGGAAAATTATATTTATTAGTTTATTCGATAGAGTATTGCAAAGAAAGTGAATCATATATTTTTATACATACCCCATATAAAAAATGTTGGTATTTTCAATTATTAAAATACATTTTTTTTAAGTTAAGGGACTAGTTTGTTGTGGCAGTGTCATTAAATTAAACGTAAATTAAAATTAAGCAAATATGTAACAAGTAATAGCCATCTTTACTCAACTAACACTTTTAGTTTTAAGGGTCCTCTCACTAGACAGCGAAACATTATGCAGCAGACTATTTTCTATGATCAAACTAAACCTTACTGAATTTAAGTTAGTTTTAGCCTAAAAGTAAGTAACAACTAAATAAAAAACAAAAAACACACAAATTGACTGATTTTTTAATGTGATTGTGTTTTTTTTTAAATAATTTTTTAAATAAATGATTTGGATTGAAATGAGTCATGTCAAATGTAAAAGAAAAGCCTTTTAATAAGTTAAAGTTAATTAAAATTAGTTGTTATTTAAGTAGTGAAAACTGTGTTATGGGTATTATATTTGCAGCGTTTTCACGTTGTAACAGGACTAGTTACTAGTTTTAGATTTTAAAAGGTACTGGCGTAGCTAGGAGGGACCATAAATAATATAAAAATAATATATTTCACAGTACTGCATTTTGTTTCTGCACTAAAGAAAAATATCATAAAAATTAAATAAAAGCAACTATTGTTAGTTTCTTTTCCAACCTTATGAATATTTACTATACTATATTTATTTATTTTATTAAAAGCATTTAAAAAAGCTCTTTAAACATTTTTAAATTTTATATATTAGTGCATATTTTAATTAATTAATAAATTATTAGAAATTGATAAAACCGCCAAATTTCTTTTCTTTTGATACCCGAAAATTTTTCGTTCGGCATTTTTTGTTTATCTGCATTCATATCGCAAACTCACCCCCCGTGTACATACACTTCTTTGACTTTTAAAGATAATTTGATATTAAACCTTATTTAGAATAAGCTTAACTTCTTAAAGATATTTCCTAAAATAAAATTCGGTAAGAAGCTGCAACGGCCCTGCTCTAAATGATGAATGTAAATGTAACAAAGTTTTAATTCCAGAAGTGGAAACTGTATGTCATTGGCAATATCTTTACATTTCCATTTAAATGTATTCGAGGTCCGTAGCTGGAAGTGGAATTACTCCGGGTTTTTATATCTCCACCGAGAACAGTATCAGAAGTTAATTTGTGGTAAAATCTGAGGAGCTGACTCTCTATTTACTTTCTAATGACGAAATGGCACGGCACTTCCTTGCCCTGCTTTTGCTTTAGATTGTATTTATCGGTGTTTTTAATTTGTACATAATTTTAAATTACTTTTGGGGATTTTTAAGGATTACCTAAGGGGGAGACTGCAATAAGGGGCTTTGCTAGACACTTTCGATTTCGGTGGAGGGAGTGGGGGGGGGGGGAGGTTTATGTAAAGTACAATTCATAAGAAGATAAAGACGAAAATGAAAGACAGATATTCGTTGTTATTTTTAGAGCGATGGATCCACGACTCTGCTTGATGAGTCGAATCTTTGTACCAATTCGAATCCGGCAACAAAAAATCTCAAAAGGATTGTCAATTTTTACTACTCACTTTGTCGTGATGCGATGATAATTACACTTCGAGTAATTGCGTATTCCAATAAGGTCGGATTAAATTTTATATTTATTATTTCACAAAAATTATTATTACATATCGCCCCTTTCGAGCGATATGTATATCTCCCCTTTATTTTAAAAATGTGCGACCTCTGTCGTCGTCGTCGTACCCGATTTTTGAAATATCGATTTTTGACATTTTCGATTTTTTTTCTCTAAAGTGGTACATTTTGCACTGATTTTGATTATTTGGTTTTATAGAGGAATAACGGGGGCACATTTTGTGAAAAATTTCAAATATACAGGGTGTACCGGAAAAAAGTTATTAAACGTCAAAGTCGGGAAATATGCGAAATCCGCTGTAACGCATTTCAGGTCGCAAAAATTTTTTTTTTCGATTTTTACTTTTGGAGGTTGGAGAGGACCGGCAGCCGCCCAACCCTATTGTTTTTGAGAAAGATTAGAAAATGGAAAGTAATTTTTTTTATTTTTTAAAAGTCAAAAAATGGCCATTGCAGGGTCGTCTTGGGTACCGAATAACTCAAATTGGGTAGGTCGGACATATTTCTGGTTTAAACGATCAGATGGGCCGTCTCAAATACTATCTTTTCACAATACATCTTTCTATACCTAAAATGATTAGAAATTGTGAAAAATTGTGAAAATTTAAAAATTGCGATTTTAGACCCAAAATTTTTACGGTTTTTAATTTTTTTCTCGAAAAATAATTTTTTTATTAAAATGTCTTATATCCTATCGGAAAGAGCTCGTCGACTTACGTTTAAAATATATTTTTTCGATCCTTAATCTATTTTAGTTACAGAGGACGAAACGAATGTATTTTGATTTTTTTTTGGATTTTTTACAATTTTTTTTTTAGGTACTGGCTCGCTTAAACCCATCTGTGAGCTACTGTACGTAACTTTTTCAACTTTTTTTTGGACTGTTGTTTAGAGGAATAAATAGACTTTAAAATTCATGCCGTTTGCGCTCTTCGTTATGACATTTAGTGGTTCAAAAAAAATATTATTTAATTTTTTTACGTTTTTTTTATGAAAAGTTTTTTATAATCCATTATAGCTTCTACTACAATATCCTTAGAGAGTTCATTTTAGGCTTATTTTATTCCTCAATCTTTTCTAAACACGCCTGTATACTTGAATATACCAATTTATTTTTTTAAAATAGAGTAAAATTGATATTTTTAGAGTGCGAACAGAAAAATTCGTCAAATATCGAAATGCAACGTTTTTTAAATAGCTTGCCATGAAATCTCAAACAGGCTTCCATATTGAAATAATTACAGCTGTCAAAATTGGCCTAAAATGGGTGTTTTTGACTTCAGAAAGCGACGCTGTTTTAACGTTTCGACGTTAAAAATTGAATGTTATAGATTATTTGGGACTTGTACAATCTAATGAGACCAAAATTAATGCTTCATATGTCCGATTAGTTATCGAATTTTTAATTTTAAAAAGACTCTGCAATTTCCGTAAAAGTTTCATTTTAACAGAATTATGACTTTTCGAAGAGATTGCTTTGGATGCATAAAACGTCATCGTGGATATTAAAAATATGAAGTGTCAAAAAAGGCCAAAAATAGCCGAAAATGGCATATTTCATCGCAAGTTTTTAAAGTTATTCTAGCAGGTCGCGCTTTAAAATTTGGGATAAGAGATAGCTCGAAACTTCTACATTACAGTGCTATAAAACAGATAGCTCCAAATATAGTATTTATAGATGCATTTTTCATTTTAATGTAGGTCTGCTTACCTAAATTTTGATTAATTTTTTTCAATATCGGGGATTTTCGGAATAGCCGAAAATTGCCGATAAGATTTTTTCCAAGTTTTATTCATTGTGACTGTATTTGAACAGATAAAGAAAAAATAATTTAACTTTTACATTGCCGTATTTTGTTTCCTATCATATGATGGCGTCAGATTTCGAGTAAAACGTTTCGTCATCTAGATACCATCATCAGGTTTTTATTTTTAAATATAAACTTGTAATTTTTATTGCAGTTTCGTAAATCTAGCTTCTTCTAATGTCTTTGTGCAATATTGCTTTAACCAAATATCAACGTTTCGACACTATAAAACATCTTCAATCTTTATATTCTTATATTTGGATTTGTGACTTTATTTGAAAAGATAAAGAAAAAATAATTTAACTTTTGCATTGCCGTATTTTGTTTCCTATCATATGATGTCATCAGATTTCAAGTAAAACGTTTCGTCATCTAGATACCAACATCAGGTTTTTATTTTTAAATATAAACTTGTAATTTTTATTGTAGTTTTGTAAATCTTGCTTCTTCTAACGTATTTGTGCAATATTGCTTTAAAAAAATATTAAAGTTTCGACCCAATAAACATCTTCTATCTTTATATTCTTATATTTGGATTTGTGACTTTATTTGAAAAGATAAAGAAAAAATAATTTAACTTTTGCATTGCCGTATTTTCTCTCCTATCATAAGATGTCATCAGATTTCGAGTAAAACGTTTCATCATCTAGATACCATCATCAGGTTTTTATTTTTAAATATAAACTTGTAATTTTTATTGCAGTTTCGTAAATCTTGCTTCTTCTAACGTATTTGTGCAATATTGCTTTAACCAAATATTAACGTTTCGACCCTCTAAAACATCTTCAATCTTTATATTCTTATAATTGAATTTGTGAATTTATTTGTAGAGATAAAGAAAAAATAATTTAATTTTTACATTGCCGTATTTTGTTTGCTATCATATAATGTCATCAGATTTCGAGTAAAACGTTTCGTCATCTAGATACCATCATCAGATTTTTATTTTTAAATATAAACTTGTAATTTTTATTGCAGTTTCGTAAATCTTGCTTCTTCTAACGTATTTGTGCAATATTGCTTTAACCAAATATTGAAGTTTCGATCCTATAAAACATCTTCAATCGTTATATTCTTATATTTGGATTTGTGACTTTATTTAAAAAGATAAAGAAAAAATAATTTAACTTTTGCATTGCCGTACTTTCTTTCCTATCATACGATGTCATCAGATTTCAAGTAAAACGTTTCGTCATCTAGATACCAACATCAGGTTTTTATTTTTAAATATAAACTTGTAATTTTTATTGCAGTTTCGTAAATCTTGCTTCTTCTAAAGTTTTTGTGCAATATTGCTTTAACCAAATATCAACGTTTCGATCCTATAAAACATCTTCAATCTTTATATTCGGAAAAGTATGATGGTTGTGAAATTTGAAATGGACTGCTATTATGGGTTTAGAAAAACGAATATATCCGAAGAAATTAAAGCATGAATTAAAAACTACTTATCTGGTCTGAACAAAATTTGGCGTACGAATAAAAAATGAGTTATTGTGTGGAAAAAAGATTTTTTGTGTTGAAAAAGAGGTTGTTTTTTGCTAGCTGTCATTTTGACAATTTCAAAGTTCAACTATTTCAATTATACCATTTATTATTAAGTGTTAATTTTGTGACACATAAATAAAAGGGATAAAAATGAAATACACGAGTTACAGTATTATGAGTTATATACTGTCAGCTGTCATTTTGACATTTTTTTTTATGTGTAATAATCGCGTTTATAAAAAATATTTTGTTGTGTTAGTGTAGTTCTCATATTAAGATTGAAATACTTAAATATCAAATGAAATATTTGTAAATATTTCTTGACAGGTGTTATATCGACAAATTAGGCGATATGTTTTCACATCACAGTCCGAAGGAGTGTGATACAAAAGTAATTAATATAGTAAAACACAATATTTAAAAAAAAAATTATAAAAAATGAAAAAAAAATTAAAAAAATTAAAAATTCAAATTTTTTCAAATTCTTTTATGTAATGACTTTTACCTTTAGAGTCACGACAGTGACGATCAGGCGATATGGGTTTTTACATATCGCCCCTTTCGAGCGATATGTATATCTCCTCTTAATTTTTAAAATGTGTGACCTCTGTCGTCGTCGTCGTCGTACCCGATTTTTGAAATCACGATTTTTGACATTTTCGATTTTTTTTCTCTAAAGTGGTACATTTCGCACTGCTTTTGATTATTTGGTTTTATAGAGGAATAACGGGGGCACGTTTTGTGAAAAATTTTAAATATACAGGGTGTACCGGAAAAAAGTTATTAAACGTCAAAGTCGGAAAATATGCGAAATCCGTTGAAATCCATTTCAGGTCGCAAAAATTATTTTTTTCGATTTTTACTTTTGGAGGTTCGAGAGGACCGGCAGCCGCCGAACCCTATTGTTTTTGAGAAAGATTAGAAAATTGAAAGTAATTTTTTTGATTTTTTAAAAGTCGAAAAATGGCCCGCGCAGGGTCGTAGGGGGTACCGAATAAGTCGAATTGGGTACGTCGGACATATTTCCGGTTTAAACGATCCGATGGGCCGTCTCAAATGCTATCTTTTCACAATACATCTTTCTATACCTAAAAACATTAGAAATTGTGAAAAATTGTGAAAATTTAAAAATTACGATTTTAGACCCAAAATATTCACGGTTTTTAATTTTTTTCTCGAAAAATAATTTTTTTATTAATATGTCGTATATCCTATCGGAAAGAGCTCGTCGAACTACGTTTAAAATATATTTTTTCGATCCTTAATCTATTTTAGTTACAGAGGACGAAACGAATGAAATTTGATTTTTTTTTGATTTTTTACAATTTTTTTTTTAGGTACTGGTCCGCTTAAACCCGTCTGTGAGCTACTGTACGTAACTTTTTCAACTTTTTTTTGGACTGTTGTTTAGAGGGATAAATAGCCTTTAAAACGCATACTGTGCGCGCTCTTCGGTATGACGTTTAGTGGTTCAAAAAAAATTAAATTTATTTTTTTTACGTTTTTTTTACCAAAATTTTTTTATGATCGATTATAGCTTCTACTGTAATATCCTTAGAGAGTTCCTTTTAGGCTTATTTTATTCCTCAATCTTTTCTCAACACGCCTGTATACTTGAATATACCAATTTATTTTTTTAAATTAGAGTAAAATTGATATATTTAGAGCGAGAACAGAAAAATTTGTCAAATATCAAAGTTCAACGTTTTTTAAATAGCTTGCCATGAAATCTCAAACAGGCTTCCATATTGAAATAATTACAGCTGTCAAAATTGGCCTAAAATGGGTGTTTTTGACTTCAGAATGTGACCTTGTTTCAACGTTTTGACGTTAAAAATTGAATGCTATAGATTATTTGGGACTTTTACAATTAAATGAGACCAAAATTAATGCTTCATATGTCAGATTAGTTATCGAATTTTTAATTTTAAAAAGACTCTGCAATTTCCGTAAAAGTTTCATTTTAACAGAATTATGACTTTTCGAAGAGATTGCTTTGGATGCATAAAACGTCATCGTGGATATTAAAAATATGAAGTGTCAAAAAAGGCCAAAAATAGCCGAAAATGGCATATTTCATCGCAAGTTTTTAAAGTTATTCTAGCAGGTCGCGCTTTAAAATTTGGGATAAGAGATAGCTCGAAACTTCTACATTACAGTGCTATAAAACAGATAGCTCCAAATATAGTATTTATAGATGCATTTTTCATTTTAATGTAGGTCTGCTTACCTAAATTTTGATTAATTTTTTTCAATATCGGGGATTTTCGGAATAGCCGAAAATTGCCGATAAGATTTTTTCCAAGTTTTATTCATTGTGACTGTATTTGAACAGATAAAGAAAAAATAATTTAACTTTTACATTGCCGTATTTTGTTTCCTATCATATGATGGCGTCAGATTTCGAGTAAAACGTTTCGTCATCTAGATACCATCATCAGGTTTTTATTTTTAAATATAAACTTGTAATTTTTATTGCAGTTTCGTAAATCTAGCTTCTTCTAATGTCTTTGTGCAATATTGCTTTAACCAAATATCAACGTTTCGACACTATAAAACATCTTCAATCTTTATATTCTTATATTTGGATTTGTGACTTTATTTGAAAAGATAAAGAAAAAATAATTTAACTTTTGCATTGCCGTATTTTGTTTCCTATCATATGATGTCATCAGATTTCAAGTAAAACGTTTCGTCATCTAGATACCAACATCAGGTTTTTATTTTTAAATATAAACTTGTAATTTTTATTGTAGTTTTGTAAATCTTGCTTCTTCTAACGTATTTGTGCAATATTGCTTTAAAAAAATATTAAAGTTTCGACCCAATAAACATCTTCTATCTTTATATTCTTATATTTGGATTTGTGACTTTATTTGAAAAGATAAAGAAAAAATAATTTAACTTTTGCATTGCCGTATTTTCTCTCCTATCATAAGATGTCATCAGATTTCGAGTAAAACGTTTCATCATCTAGATACCATCATCAGGTTTTTATTTTTAAATATAAACTTGTAATTTTTATTGCAGTTTCGTAAATCTTGCTTCTTCTAACGTATTTGTGCAATATTGCTTTAACCAAATATTAACGTTTCGACCCTCTAAAACATCTTCAATCTTTATATTCTTATATTTGGATTTGTGACTTTATTTGAAAAGATAAAGAAAAAATAATTTAACTTTGACATTGCCGTATTTTATTACCTATCATATAATAGCGTCAGATTTCGAGTAAAACGTTTCGTCATCTAGATATCATCATCATGTTTTTATTTTTAAATATAAACTTGTAATTTTTATTGCAGTTTCGTAAATCTTGCTTCTTCTAGCGTATTCGTGCAATATTGCTTTAACCAAATATTAAAGTTTCGACCCTATAAAACATCTTCAATCTTTATATTCTTATATTTGGATTTGTGACTTTATTTGAAAAGATAAAGAAAAAATAATTTAACTTTTACATTGCCGTATTTTGTTTCCTATCATATGATGGCGTCAGATTTCGAGTAAAACGTTTCGTCATCTAGATACCATCATCAGGTTTTTATTTTTAAATATAAACCTGTCATTTTTATTGCAGTGTCGTAAATCTTGCTTCTTCTAACGTCTTTGTGCAATATTACTTTAACCAAATATCAACGTTTCGACCCTATAAAGAAACATCTTCAATCTTTATATTCTTACATTCGGATTTGTGACTTTATTTGTAAAGATAAAGAAAAACTAATTAAACTTTTGCATTGCCGTATTTTGTTTCCTATCATATAATGTCATCAGATTTCGAGTAAAACGTTTCGTCATCTAGATACCATCATCAGGTTTTTATTTTTAAATATAAACTTGTAATTTTTATTGCAGTTTCGTAAATCTGGCTTCTTCTAACGTATTTGTGCAATATTGCTTTAACCAAATATTAAAGTTTCGACCCTATAAAACATCTTCAATCTTTATATTCTTATATTTCGATTTGTGACTTTATTTGAAAAGATAAAGAAAAAATAATTTAACATTTTCATTGTAGTATTTTGTTTCTTATCATATGGTGTCGTCAGATTTCAAGTACAACGTTTCGTCATCGAGATACCATCATCAGGTTTTCATTTTTAAATATAAACCTGTCATTTTTATTGCAGTGTCGTAACTCTTGCTTCTTTTAACGTCTTTGTGCAATATTGCTTTAAAAAAATATTAAAGTTTCGACCCAATAAACATCTTCTATCTTTATATTCTTATATTTGGATTTGTGACTTTATTTGAAAAGATAAAGAAAAAATAATTTAACATTTTCATTGTAGTATTTTGTTTCCTATCATATAATGTCATCAGATTTCGAGTAAAACGTTTCGTCATCTAGATACCATCATCAGGTTTTTATTTTTAAATATAAACTTGCAATTTTTATTGCAGTTTCGTAAATCTTGCTTCTTCTAAAGTTTTTGTGCAATATTGCTTTAAACCAAATATCAACATTTCGATCCTATTAAACATCTTCAATCTTTATATTCGGAAAAGTATGATGGTTGTGAAATTTGAAATGGACTGCTATTATGGGTTTAGAAAAACGAATATATCCGAAGAAATTAAAGCATGAATTAAAAACTACTTATCTGGTCTGAACAAAATTTGGCGTACGAATAAAAAATGAGTTATTGTGTGGAACAAAGATTTTTTGTGTTGAAAAAGAGGTTGTTTTTTGCTAGCTGTCATTTTGACAATTTCAAAGTTCAACTATTTCAATTAAACCATTTATTATTAAGTATTAATTTTGTGAAACATAAATAAAAGGGATAAAAATGAAATACACGAGTTACAGTATTATGAGTTATATACTGTCAGCTGTCATTTTGACATTTTTTTTATGTGTAATAATCGCGTTTATAAAAAAATATTTTGTTGTTTTAGTGTAGTTCTCATATTAAGATTGAAATACTTAAATATCAAATGAAATATTTGTAAATATTTCTTGACAGGTGTTATATCGACAAATTAGGCGATATGTTTTCACATCACAGTCCGAAGGAGTGTGATACAAAAGTAAATAATATAGTAAAACGGAATATTTAAAAAAAAAATTATAAAAAATGAAAAAAAAATTTAAAAAATTAAAAATTCAAATTTTTTTAAATTCTTTTATGTAATAACTTTTACCTTTAGAGTCACGACAGTGACGATCAGGCGATATGGGTTTTTACATATCGCCCCTTTCGAGCGATATGTATATCTCCCCTTTATTTTAAAAATGTGCGACCCTGTCGTCGTCGTCGTACCCGATTTTTGAAATCGCGATTTTTGACATTTTCGATTTTTTTTCTCTTAAGTGGTAAACGTCGCACCGATTTTGATTATTTGGTTTTATAGAGGAATAACGGGGGCACATTTTGTGAAAAATTTCAAATATACAGGGTGTACCGGAAAAAAGTTATTAAACGTCAAAGTCGGGAAATATGCGAAATCCGCTGTAACGCATTTCAGGTCGCAAAAATTATTTTTTTCGATTTTTACTTTTGGAGGTTCGAGAGGACCGGCAGCCGCCCAACCCTATTGTTTTTGAGAAAGATAAAAAAATGGAAAGTAATTTTTTTTATTTTTTAAAAGTCAAAAAATGGCCATCGCAGGGTCGTCTTGGGTACCGAATAACTCGAATTGGGTAGGTCGGACATATTTCCGGTTTAAACGATCAGATGGGCCGTCTCAAATACTATCTTTTCACAATACATCTTTCTATACCTAAAAACATTAGAAATTGTGAAAAATTGTGAAAATTTAAAAATTACGATTTTAGACCCAAAATATTCACGGTTTTTAATTTTTTTCTCGAAAAATAATTTTTTTATTAAAATGTCTTATATCCTATCGGAAAGAGCTCGTCGACTTACGTTTAAAATATATTTTTTCGATCCTTAATCTATTTTAGTTACAGAGGACGAAACGAATGTATTTTGATTTTTTTTTGGATTTTTTACAATTTTTTTTTTAGGTACTGGCTCGCTTAAACCCATCTGTGAGCCACTGTAATTAACTTTTTCAACTTTTTTTTGGACTAATGTTTAGAGGGATAAATAGGCTTTAAAACGCATACCGTGCGCGCTCTTCGGTATGACGTTTAGTGGTTCAAAAAAAATATTATTTAATTTTTTTATGTTTTTTTTACCAAAAATTTTTTATGTTCGATTATAGCTTCTACTATAATATCCTTAGAGAGTTCATTTTAGGCTTATTTTATTCCTCAATCTTTTCTAAACACGCACGTATACTTGAATATATTAATTTATTTTTTTTAATTTGACTAAAATTGATATATTTAGAGCGAGGACAGAAAAATTCGTCAAATATCGAAATGCAACGTTTTTTAAAAAGCTTGCCATGGAAATCTCAAACAGGCTTCCATATTGAAATAATTACAGCTGTCAAAATTGGCCTAAAATGGGTGTTTTTGACTTCAGAATGTGACCTTGTTTCAACGTTTTGACGTTAAAAATTGAATGTTATAGATTATTTGGGACTTTTACAATTTAATGAGACCAAAATTAAAGCTTCATATGTCAGATTAGTTATCGAATTTTTAATTTTAAAAAGACTCTGCAATTTCCGTAAAAGTTTCATTTTAACAGAATTATGACTTTTCGAAGAGATTGCTTTGGATGCATAAAACGTCATCGTGGATATTAAAAATATGAAGTGTCAAAAAAGGCCAAAAATAGCCGAAAATGGCATATTTCATCGCAAGTTTTTAAAGTTATTCTAGCAGGTCGCGCTTTAAAATTTGGGATAAGAGATAGCTCGAAACTTCTACATTACAGTGCTATAAAACAAATAGCTCCAAATATAGTATTTATAGATGCATTTTTCATTTTAATGTCGGTCTGCAAGCCCTATATTTTCAATATCGGGTAAGTATATTTGGAACAGCTGAAAATTGCCGTCAAGATTTCTTTTCATTGTGACTGTATTTGAACAGATAAAGAAAAAATAATTTAACTTTTACATTGCCGTATTTTGTTTCCTATCATATGATGGCGTCAGATTTCGAGTAAAACGTTTCGTCATCTAGATACCATCATCAGGTTTTTATTTTTAAATATAAACTTGTAATTTTTATTGCAGTTTCGTAAATCTACCTTCTTCTAATGTCTTTGTGCAATATTGCTTTAACCAAATATCAACGTTTCGACACTATAAAACATCTTCAATCTTTATATTTTTATATTTGGATTTGTGACTTTATTTGAAAAGATAAAGAAAAAATAATTTAACTTTTGCATTGCCGTATTTTGTTTCCTATCATATGATGTCATCAGATTTCAAGTAAAACGTTTCGTCATCTAGATACCAACATCAGGTTTTTATTTTTAAATATAAACTTGTAATTTTTATTGCAGTTTCGTAAATCTTGCTTCTTCTAACGTATTTGTGCAATATTGCTTTAACCAAATATTAACGTTTCGACCCAATAAACATCTTCTATCTTTATATTCTTATATTTGGATTTGTGACTTTATTTGAAAAGATAAAGAAAAAATAATTTAACATTTTCATTGTAGTATTTTGTTTCTTATTATATGGTGTCGTCAGATTTCAAGTACAACGTTTCGTCATCGAGATACCATCATCAGGTTTTCATTTTTAAATATAAACCTGTCATTTTTATTGCAGTTTCGTAAATCTTGCTTTTTCTAACGTCTTTGTGCAATATTACTTTAACCAAATATCAACGTTTCAACCCTATAAAAAAACATCTTCAATCTTTATATTTTTATAATTGAATTTGTGAATTTATTGGTAAAGATAAAGAAAAACTAATTAAACTTTTGCATTGCCGTATTTTGTTTCCTATCACATAATGTCATCAGATTTCGAGTAAAACGTTTCGTCATCTAGATACCATCATCTGGTTTTTATTTTTAAATATAAACTTGTAATTTTTATTGCAGTTTCGTAAATCTGGCTTCTTCTAACGTATTTGTGCAATATTGCTTTAACCAAATATTAAAGTTTCGACCCTATAAAACATCTTCAATCTTTATATTCTTATATTTGGATTTGTGACTTTATTTGAAAAGATAAAGAAAAAATAATTTAACATTTTCATTGTAGTATTTTGTTTCTTATCATATGGTGTCGTCAGATTTCAAGTACAACGTTTCGTCATCGAGATACCATCATCAGGTTTTCATTTTTAAATATAAACCTGTAATTTTTATTGCAGTGTCGTAAATTTTGCTTCTTCTAACGTCTTTGTGCAATATTACTTTAACCAAATATCAACGTTTCGACCCTATAAAAAAACATCTTCAATCTTTATATTCTTACATTCGGATTTTGTTTCCTATCATATAATGTCATCAGATTTCGAGTAAAACGTTTCGTCATCTAGATACCATCATCAGGTTTTTATTTTTAAATATAAACTTGTAATTTTTATTGCAGTTTCGTAAATCTTGCTTCTTCTAACGTATTTGTGCAATATTGCTTTAAAAAAATATTAAAGTTTCGACCCAATAAACATCTTCTATCTTTATATTCTTATATTTGGATTTGTGACTTTATTTGAAAAGATAAAGAAAAAATAATTTAACATTTTCATTGTAGTATTTTGTTTCTTATCATATGGTGTCGTCAGATTTCAAATACAACGTTTCGTCATCGCGATACTATCATCAGGTTTTCATTTTTAAATATAAACCTGTCATTTTTATTGCAGTGTCGTAAATCTTGCTTCTTCTAACGTCTTTGTGCAATATTACTTTAACCAAATATCAACGTTTCAACCCTATAAAAAAACATCTTCAATCTTTATATTCTTACATTCGGTTTTGTGACTTTATTTGTAAAGATAAAGAAAAACTAATTAAACTTTTGCATTGCCGTATTTTGTTTCCTATCATATAATGTCATCAGATTTCGAGTAAAACGTTTCGTCATCTAGATACCATCATCAGGTTTTTATTTTTAAATATAAACTTGTAATTTTTATTGCAGTTTCGTAAATCTGGCTTCTTCTAACGTATTTGTGCAATATTGCTTTAACCAAATATTAAAGTTTCGACCCTATAAAACATCTTCAATCTTTATATTCTTATATTTGGATTTGTGACTTTATTTGAAAAGATAAAGAAAAAATAATTTAACATTTTCATTGTAGTATTTTGTTTCTTATCATATGGTGTCGTCAGATTTCAAGTACAACGTTTCGTCATCGAGATACCATCATCAGGTTTTCATTTTTAAATATAAACCTGTCATTTTTATTGCAGTGTCGTAACTCTTGCTTCTTTTAACGTCTTTGTGCAATATTACTTTAACCAAATATCAACGTTTCGACCCTATAAAAAAACATCTTCAATCTTTATATTCTTACATTCGGATTTGTGACTTTATTTGTAAAGATAAAGAAAAACTAATTAAACTTTTGCATAGCCGTATTTTGTTTCCTATCATATAATGTCATCAGATTTCGAGTAAAACGTTTCGTCATCTAGATACCATCATCAGGTTTTTATTTTTAAATATAAACTTGCAATTTTTATTGCAGTTTCGTAAATCTTGCTTCTTCTAAAGTTTTTGTGCAATATTGCTTTAAACCAAATATCAACATTTCGATCCTATAAAACATCTTCAATCTTTATATTCGGAAAAGTATGATGGTTGTGAAATTTGAAATGGACTGCTATTATGGGTTTAGAAAAACGAATATATCCGAAGAAATTAAAGCATGAATTAAAAACTACTTATCTGGTCTGAACAAAATTTGGCGTACGAATAAAAAATGAGTTATTGTGTGGAACAAAGATTTTTTGTGTTGAAAAAGAGGTTGTTTTTTGCTAGCTGTCATTTTGACAATTTCAAAGTTCAACTATTTCAATTAAACCATTTATTATTAAGTATTAATTTTGTGAAACATAAATAAAAGGGATAAAAATGAAATACACGAGTTACAGTATTATGAGTTATATACTGTCAGCTGTCATTTTGACATTTTTTTTATGTGTAACAATCGCGTTTATAAAAAAATATTTTGTTGTGTTAGTGTAGTTCTCATATTAAGATTGAAATACTTAAATATCAAATGAAATATTTGTAAATATTTTTTGACAGGTGTTATATCGACAAATTAGGCGATATGTTTTCACATCACAGTCCGAAGGAGTGTGATACAAAATTAAATAATATAGTAAAACAGAATATTTAGAAAAAAATTATAATAAATGAAAAAAAAAATTAAAAAAATTAAAAATTCAAATTTTTTTAAATTCTTTTAGGTAATGACTTTTACCTTTAGAGTCACGACAGTGACGATCAGGCGATATGCAGCTTTTACATATCGCCCCTTTCGAGCGATATGTATATCTCCCCTTTATTTTAAAAATGTGTGAGGGTTGTCGTCGTCGTACCCGATTTTTGAAATCGCGATTTTTGACATTTTCGATTTTTTTTCTCTAAAGTGGTACATTTCGCACTGATTTTGATTATTTGGTTTTATAGAGGAATAACGGGGGCACATTTTGTGAAAAGTTTCAAATATACAGGGTGTATCGAAAAAAAGTTATTAAACGTCAAAGTCGGGAAATATGCGAAATCCGCTGTAACGCATTTCAGGTCGCAAAAATTATTTTTTTCGATTTTTACTTTTGGAGGTTGGAGAGGACCGGCAACCGCCCAACCCTATTGTTTTTGAGAAAGATTAGAAAATGGAAAGTAATTTTTTTTATTTTTTAAAAGTCAAAAAATGGCCCGCGCAGGGTCGTCTTGGGTACCGAATAACTCGAATTGGGTACGTCGGACATATTTCCGGTTTAAACGATCAGATGGGCCGTCTCAAATACTATCTTTTCACAATACATCGTTCTATACCTAAAATCATTAGAAATTGTGAAAAATTGTGAAAATTTAAAAATTACGATTTTAGACCCAAAAATATGACGGTTTTTAATTTTTTTCTCGAAAAATAATTTTTTTATTAAAATGTCGTACATCCTATCGGAAAGAGCTCGTCGACTTACGTTTAAAATATATTTTTTCGATCCTTAATCTATTTTAGTTACAGAGGACGAAACGAATGAAATTTGATTTTTTTTCGATTTTTTACAATTTTTTTTTTAGGTACTGGCTCGCTTAAACCCATCTGTGAGCCACTGTAATTAACTTTTTTAACTTTTTTTTGGACTAATGTTTAGAGGGATAAATAGGCTTTAAAACGCATACCGTGCGCGCTCTTCGGTATGACGTTTAGGGGTTAAAAAAAAATAAAATTTAATTTTTTTACGATTTTTTTAACAAATTTTTTTTATAATCGCCTATAGATTCTACTATAATATACTTGGAGAGTTCATTTTAGGCTTATTTTATTCCTCAATCTTTTCACAACACGCACGTATACTTGAATATACCAATTTATTTTTTTAAATTTGAGTAAAATTGATATTTTTAGAGCGCGAACAGAAAAATTCCGCAAATCTCGAACTACGTGGTTTTCGAATAGAATGCCATGAAATCTCAAACAGGCTTCCATATTGGAATTAATTACCGCTGTCAAAACTGGCCTAAAATGGGTGTTTTTGACTTCAGAATATGAGCTTGTTTTAACGTTTTGAAGGTAAAAATTGAATGTTATAGATTATTTGGGACTTTTACAATTTAATGAGACCAAAATTAAAGCTTCATATGTCAGATTAGTTATCGATTTTTTAATTTTAAAAAGACTCTGCAATTTCCGTAAAAGTTTCATTTTAACAGAATTATGACTTTTCGAAGAGATTGCTTTGGATGCATAAAACGTCATCGTGGATATTAAAAATATGAAGTGTCAAAAAAGGCCAAAAATAGCCGAAAATGGCATATTTCATCGCAAGTTTTTAAAGTTATTCTAGCAGGTCGCGCTTTAAAATTAGGGATAAGAGATAGCTCGAAACTTCTACATTACAGTGCTATAAAACAGATAGCTCCAAATATAGTATTTATAGATGCATTTTTCATTTTAATGTAGGTCTGCTTACCTAAATTTTGATTAATTTTTTTCAGTATCGGGGATTTTCGGAATAGCCGAAAATTGCCGATAAGATTTTTTCCAAGTTTTATTCATTGTGACTGTATTTGAACAGATAAAGAAAAAATAGTTTAACTTTTACATTGCCGTATTTTGTTTGCTATCATATATTGTCATCAGATTTCGAGTAAAACGTTTCGTCATCGAGATACCATCATCAAGTTTTCATTTTTAAATATAAACTGGTAATTTTTATTGCAGTTTCGTAAATCTTGCTTCTTCTAACGTATTTGTGCAATATTGCTTTAACCAAATATTGAAGTTTCGACCCTATAAAACATCTTCAATCGTTATATTCTTATATTTGGAATTGTGACTTTATTTGAAAAGATAAAGAAAAAATAATTTAACTTTAACATTGCCGTATTTTGTTTCCTATCATATGATGGCGTCAGATTTCGAGTAAAACGTTTCGTCATCGAGATACCATCATCAAGTTTTCATTTTTAAATATAAACTGGTAATTTTTTATTGCAATTTCGTAAATCTTGCTTCTTCTAACGTATTTGTGCAATATTGCTTTAAAAAAATATTAAAGTTTCGACCCAATAAACATCTTCTATCTTTATATTCTTATATTTGGATTTGTGACTTTATTTGAAAAGATAAAGAAAAAATAATTTAACATTTTCATTGTAGTATTTTGTTTCTTATCATATGGTGTCGTCAGATTTCAAGTACAACGTTTCGTCATCGAGATACCATCATCAGGTTTTCATTTTTAAATATAAACCTGTCATTTTTATTGCAGTGTCGTAAATCTTGCTTCTTCTAACGTCTTTGTGCAATATTACTTTCACCAAATATCAACGTTTCAACCCTATAAAAAACATCTTCAATCTTTATATTCTTACATTCGGTTTTGTGTCTTTATTTGTAAAGATAAAGAAAAACAAATTAAACTTTTGCATTGCCGTATTTTGTTTCCTATCATATAATGTCATCAGATTTCGAGTAAAACGTTTCGTCATCTAGATACCATCATCAGGTTTTTATTTTTAAATATAAACTTGTAATTTTTATTGCAGTTTCGTAAATCTTGCTTCTTCTAAAGTTTTTGTGCAATATTGCTTTAACCAAATATCAACGTTTCGATCCTATAAAACATCTTTAATCCTTATATTCGGAAAAGTATGATGGTTGTGAAATTTGAAATGGACTGCTATTATGGGTTTAGTAAAACGAATATATCCGAAGAAATTAAAGCATGAACTAAAAACTACTTATCTGCTCTGAACAAAATTTAGCGTACGAATAAAAAATGAGTTATTGTGTGGAACAAAGATTTTTTGTGTTGAAAAAGAGGTTGTTTTTTGCTAGCTGTCATTTTGACAATTTCAAAGTTCAACTATTTTAATTAAACCATTTATTATTAAGTGTTAATTTTGTGAAACATAAATAAAAGGGATAAAAATGAAATACACGAGTTACAGTATTATGAGTTATATACTGTCAGCTGTCATTTTGACATTTCTTATGTGTAATAATCGCGTTTATAAAAAATATTTTGTTGTTCTAGTATAGTTCTCATATTAAGATTGAAATACTTAAATATCAAATGAAATATTTGTAAATATTTCTTGACAGGTGTTATATTGACAAATTAGGCGATATGTTTTCACATCACAGTCCGAAGGAGTGTGATACAAAAGTAAATAATATAGTAAAACAGAATATTAAAAAAAAAAGATTATAAAAAATGAAAAAAAAATTTAAAAAATTAAAAATTCAGTTTTTTTTAAATTCTTTTATGTAATAACTTTTACCTTTAGAGTCACGACAGTGACGATTTTGCGATATGGGTTTTTACATATCGCCCCTTTCGAGCGATATGTATATCTCCTCTTAATTTTTAAAATGTATGACCCGTGTCGTCGTCGTCGTCGTCGTCGTACCCGATTTTTGAAATCACGATTTTTGACATTTTCGATTTTTTTTCTCTAAAGTGGTACATTTCGCACTGCGTTTGATTATTCTGTTTTATAGAGGAATAACGGGGGCACATTTTGTGCAAAATTTCAAATATACAGGGTGTACCGGAAAAAAGCTATTTAACGTCAAAGTCGGAAAATATGCGAAATCCGTTGAAATCCATTTCAGGTCGCAAAAATTATTTTTTTCGATTTTTACTTTTGGAGGTTGGAGAGGACCGGCAGCCGCCCAACCCTATTGTTTTTGAGAAAGATTAGAAAATGGAAAGTAATTTTTTTTATTTTTTAAAAGTCGAAAAATGGCCCGCGCAGGGTCGTCTTGGGTACCGAATAACTCGAATTGGGTACGTCGGACATATTTCCGGTTTAAACGATCAGATGGGCCGTCTCAAATACTATCTTTTCACAATACATCTTTCTATACCTAAAATGATTAGAAATTGTGAGAAATTGTGAAAATTTAAAAATTACGATTTTAGACCTAAAATTTTCACGGTTTTTAATTTTTTTCTCGAAAAATAATTTTTTTATTAAAATGTCGTATATCCTATCGGAAAGAGCTCGTCGACTTACGTTTAAAATATATTTTTTCGATTTTTAATCATTTTAATTTACAGAGGACGAAACGAATGAATTTTGATTTTTTTTTGATTTTTTACAATTTTTTTTTAGGTACTGGTCCGCTTAAACCCGTCTGTGAGCTACTGTAATTAACTTTTTCAACTTTTTTTTGGACTGTTGTTTAGAGGCATAAATAGACTTTAAAATTCATGCCGTTTGCGCTCCTCGTTATGACATTTAGTGGTTCAAAAAAAATATTATTTAATTTTTTGACGTTTTTTTTACCAAAATTTTTTTATGATCGATTATAGCTTCTACTGTAATATCCTTAGAGAGTTCATTTTAGGCTTATTTTATTCCTCAATCTTTTCTAAACACGCACGTATACTTGAATATATTAATTTATTTTTTTTAATTTGAGTAAAATTGATATATTTAGAGCGAGGACAGAAAAATTCGTCAAATATCGAAATGCAACGTTTTTTAAATAGCTTGCCATGAAATCTCAAACGGGCTTCCATATTGAAATAATTACAGCTGTCAAAATTGGCCTAAAATGGGTGTTTTTGACTTCAGAAAGCGACGCTGTTTTAACGTTTCGACGTTAAAAATTGAATGTTATAGATTATTTGGGACTTGTACAATCTAATGACACCAAAATTAATGCTTCATATGTCCGAATAATTATCGAAATTTTAATTTTAAAAAGACTCTGCAATTTCCGTAAAAGTTTCATTTTAACAGAATTATGACTTTTCGAAGAGATTGCTTTGGATGCATAAAACGTCATCGTGGATATTTAAAATATAAAGTGTCAAAAAAGGCCAAAAATAGCCGAAAATGGCATATTTCATCGCAAGTTTTTAAAGTTATTCTAGCAGGTCGCGCTTTAAAATTTGGGATAAGAGATAGCTCGAAACTTCTACATTACAGCGCTATAAAACAGATAGCTCCAAATATAGTATTTATAGATGCATTTTTCATTTTAATGTAGGTCGGCTTACCTAAATTTTGATAAATTTTTTTCAATATCGGGGATTTTCGGAATAGCCGAAAATTGCCGATAAGATTTTTTCCAAGTTTTATTCATTGTGACTGTATTTGAACAGATAAAGAAAAAATAATTTAACTTTTACATTGCCGTATTTTATTTCCTATCATATGATGGCGTCAGATTTCGAGTAAAACGTTTCGTCATCTAGATACCATCATCAGATTTTTATTTTTAAATATTAACTTGTAATTTTTATTGCAGTTTCGTAAATCTAGCTTCTTCTAACGTATTTGTTCAATATTGCTTTAACCAAATATTGAAGTTTCGACCCTATAAAACATTTTCAATCTTTATATTCTTATATTTGGATTTGTGACTTTATTTGAAAAGATAAAAAAAAAATAATTTAACTTTGGCATTGCCGTATTTTGTTTCCTATCATATGATGTCATCAGATTTCGAGTAAAACGTTTCGTCATCTAGATACCAACATCAGGTTTTTATTTTTAAATGTATACTTGTAATTTTTATTGCAGTTTCGTAAATCTTGCTTCTTCTAACGTATTTGTGCAATATTGCTTTAACCAAATATTAAAGTTTCGACCCTATAAAACATCTTCAATCTTTATATTCTTATATTTGGATTTGTGACTTTATTTGAAAAGATAAAGAAAAAATAATTTAACATTTTCATTGTAGTATTTTGTTTCTTATCATATGGTGTCGTCAGATTTCAAGTACAACGTTTCGTCATCGAGATACCATCATCAGGTTTTCATTTTTAAATATAAACTTGTAATTTTTATTGCAGTTTCGTAAATCTTGCTTCTTCTAAAGTTTTTGTGCAATATTACTTTAACCAAATATCAACGTTTCGACCCAATAAAGAAACATCTTCAATCTTTATATTCCTACATTCGGATTTGTGACTTTATTTGTAAAGATAAAGAAAAACTAATTAAACTTTTGCATTGCCGTATTTTGTTTCCTATCACATAATGTTAATCAGATTTCGAGTAAAACGTTTCGTCATCTAGATACCATCATCAGGTTTTTATTTTTAAATATAAACTTGTAATTTTTATTGCAGTTTCGTAAATCTGGCTTCTTCTAACGTATTTGTGCAATATTGCTTTAACCAAATATTAACGTTTCGACCCTATAAAAAAACATCTTCAATCTTTATATTCTTACATTCGGATTTGTGACTTTATTTGTGAAGATAAAGAAAAACTAATTAAACTTTTGCATTGCCGTATTTTGTTTCCTATCACATAATGTCATCAGATTTCGAGTAAAACGTTTCGTCATCTAGATACCATCATCAGGTTTTTATTTTTAAATATAAACTTGTAATTTTTATTGCAGTTTCGTAAATCTGGCTTCTTCTAACGTATTTGTGCAATATTGCTTTAACCAAATATTAAAGTTTCGACCCTATAAAACATCTTCAATCTTTATATTCTTATATTTGGATTTGTGACTTTATTTGAAAAGATAAAGAAAAAATAATTTAACATTTTCATTGTAGTATTTTGTTTCTTATCATATGGTGTCGTCAGATTTCAAGTACAACGTTTCGTCATCGAGATACCATCATCAGGTTTTCATTTTTAAATATAAACCTGTCATTTTTATTGCAGTGTCGTAAATCTTGCTTCTTCTAACGTATTTGTGCAATATTACTTTAACCAAATATCAACGTTTCGACCCTATAAAAAAACATCTTCAATCTTTATATTCTTACATTCGGATTTGTGACTTTATTTGTAAAGATAAAGAAAAACTAATTAAACTTTTGCATAGCCGTATTTTGTTTCCTATCATATAATGTCATCAGATTTTGAGTAAAACGTTTCGTCATCTAGATACCATTATCAGGTTTTTATTTTTAAATATAAACTTGCAATTTTTATTGCAGTTTCGTAAATCTTGCTTCTTCTAAAGTTTTTGTGCAATATTACTTTAACCAAATATCAACGTTTCGACCCAATAAAGAAACATCTTCAATCTTTATATTCCTACATTCGGATTTGTGACTTTATTTGTAAAGATAAAGAAAAACTAATTAAACTTTTGCATTGCCGTATTTTGTTTCCTATCACATAATGTTAATCAGATTTCGAGTAAAACGTTTCGTCATCTAGATACCATCATCAGGTTTTTATTTTTAAATATAAACTTGTAATTTTTATTGCAGTTTCGTAAATCTGGCTTCTTCTAACGTATTTGTGCAATATTGCTTTAACCAAATATTAACGTTTCGACCCTATAAAAAAACATCTTCAATCTTTATATTCTTACATTCGGATTTGTGACTTTATTTGTAAAGATAAAGAAAAACTAATTAAACTTTTGCATTGCCGTATTTTGTTTCCTATCACATAATGTCATCAGATTTCGAGTAAAACGTTTCGTCATCTAGATACCATCATCAGGTTTTTATTTTTTAATATAAACTTGTAATTTTTATTGCAGTTTCGTAAATCTGGCTTCTTCTAACGTATTTGTGCAATATTGCTTTAACCAAATATTAAAGTTTCGACCCTATAAAACATCTTCAATCTTTATATTCTTATATTTGGATTTGTGACTTTATTTGAAAAGATAAAGAAAAAATAATTTAACATTTTCATTGTAGTATTTTGTTTCTTATCATATGGTGTCGTCAGATTTCAAGTACAACGTTTCGTCATCGAGATACCATCATCAGGTTTTCATTTTTAAATATAAACCTGTCATTTTTATTGCAGTGTCGTAAATCTTGCTTCTTCTAACGTATTTGTGCAATATTACTTTAACCAAATATCAACGTTTCGACCCTATAAAAAAACATCTTCAATCTTTATATTCTTACATTCGGATTTGTGACTTTATTTGTAAAGATAAAGAAAAACTAATTAAACTTTTGCATAGCCGTATTTTGTTTCCTATCATATAATGTCATCAGATTTTGAGTAAAACGTTTCGTCATCTAGATACCATTATCAGGTTTTTATTTTTAAATATAAACTTGCAATTTTTATTGCAGTTTCGTAAATCTTGCTTCTTCTAAAGTTTTTGTGCAATATTACTTTAACCAAATATCAACGTTTCGACCCAATAAAGAAACATCTTCAATCTTTATATTCCTACATTCGGATTTGTGACTTTATTTGTAAAGATAAAGAAAAACTAATTAAACTTTTGCATTGCCGTATTTTGTTTCCTATCACATAATGTTAATCAGATTTCGAGTAAAACGTTTCGTCATCTAGATACCATCATCAGGTTTTTATTTTTAAATATAAACTTGTAATTTTTATTGCAGTTTCGTAAATCTGGCTTCTTCTAACGTATTTGTGCAATATTGCTTTAACCAAATATTAACGTTTCGACCCTATAAAAAAACATCTTCAATCTTTATATTCTTACATTCGGATTTGTGACTTTATTTGTAAAGATAAAGAAAAACTAATTAAACTTTTGCATTGCCGTATTTTGTTTCCTATCACATAATGTCATCAGATTTCGAGTAAAACGTTTCGTCATCTAGATACCATCATCAGGTTTTTATTTTTAAATATAAACTTGTAATTTTTATTGCAGTTTCGTAAATCTGGCTTCTTCTAACGTATTTGTGCAATATTGCTTTAACCAAATATTAAAGTTTCGACCCTATAAAACATCTTCAATCTTTATATTCTTATATTTGGATTTGTGACTTTATTTAAAAAGATAAAGAAAAAATAATTTAACATTTTCATTGTAGTATTTTGTTTCTTATTATATGGTGTCGTCAGATTTCAAGTACAACGTTTCGTCATCGAGATACCATCATCAGGTTTTCATTTTTAAATATAAACCTGTCATTTTTATTGCAGTGTCGTAAATCTTGCTTCTTCTAACGTATTTGTGCAATATTACTTTAACCAAATATCAACGTTTCGACCCTATAAAAAAACATCTTCAATCTTTATATTCTTACATTCGGATTTGTGACTTTATTTGTAAAGATAAAGAAAAACTAATTAAACTTTTGCATAGCCGTATTTTGTTTCCTATCATATAATGTCATCAGATTTTGAGTAAAACGTTTCGTCATCTAGATACCATTATCAGGTTTTTATTTTTAAATATAAACTTGCAATTTTTATTGCAGTTTCGTAAATCTTGCTTCTTCTAAAGTTTTTGTGCAATATTACTTTAACCAAATATCAACGTTTCGACCCAATAAAGAAACATCTTCAATCTTTATATTCCTACATTCGGATTTGTGACTTTATTGGTAAAGATGAAGAAAAACTAATTAAACTTTTGCATTGCCGTATTTTGTTTCCTATCACATAATGTTAATCAGATTTCGAGTAAAACGTTTCGTCATCTAGATACCATCATCAGGTTTTTATTTTTAAATATAAACTTGTAATTTTTATTGCAGTTTCGTAAATCTGGCTTCTTCTAACGTATTTGTGCAATATTGCTTTAACCAAATATTAACGTTTCGATCCTATAAAAAAACATCTTCAATCTTTATATTCCTACATTCGGATTTGTGACTTTATTGGTAAAGATAAAGAAAAACTAATTAAACTTTTGCATTGCCGTATTTTGTTTCCTATCACATAATGTCATCAGATTTCGAGTAAAACGTTTCGTCATCTAGATACCATCATCAGGTTTTTATTTTTAAATATAAACTTGCAATTTTTATTGCAGTTTCGTAAATCTTGCTTCTTCTAAAGTTTTTGTGCAATATTACTTTAACCAAATATCAACGTTTCGATCCTATAAAACATCTTCAATCCTTATATTCGGAAAAGTATGATGGTTGTGAAATTTAAAATAGACTGTTATTATTGTCTTTGAAAAACGAATATATCCGAAAAAGAAAAAGCATAAATTGAAAACTACTTATCTGGTCTAAACAAAATTTGGCATACGAATGAAAAATGAGTTATTGTGTGGAACAAAGATTTTTTGTGTTGAAAAAGAGGTTGTTTTTTGCTAGCTGTCATTTTGACAATTTCAAAGTTCAACTATTTCAATTAAACCATTTAATATTAAGTGTTAATTTTGTGAAACATAAATAAAAGGAATAAAAATAAAATACACGCGTTACAGTATTATTGGTTATATATTGACAGCTGTCATTTCGACATTTTTTATGTGTAATAATCGCGTTTATAAAAAAATATTTTGTTGTTTTAGTGTAGTTCTCATATTAAGATTGAAATACTTAAATATCAAATGAAATATTTGTAAATATTTCTTGACAGGTGTTATATCGACAAATTAGGCGATATGTTTTCACATCACAGTCCGAAGGAGTGTGATACAAAAGTAAATAATATAGTAAAACGGAATATTTAAAAAAAAAATTATAAAATATGAAAAAAAAATTAAAAAAATTAAAAATTCAAATTTTTTTAAATTCTTTTATGTAATGACTTTTACCTTTAGAGTCACGACAGTGACGATTTTGCGATATGGGTTTTTACATATCGCCCCTTTCGAGCGATATGTATATCTCCCCTTTATTTTAAAAATGTGTGACCTCTGTCGTCGTCGTCGTACCCGATTTTTGAAATCGCGATTTTTGACATTTTCGATTTTTTTTCTCTCAAGTGGTACATTTCGCACTGATTTTGATTATTTGGTTTTATAGAGGAATAACGGGGGCACATTTTGTGAAAAATTTCAAATATACAGGGTGTACCGGAAAAAAGCTATTAAACGTCAAAGTCGGAAAATATGCGAAATCCGTTGAAATCCATTTCAGGTCGCAAAAATTTTTTTTTCCGATTTTTACTTTTCGAGGGTTGAGAGGACCGGCAGCCGCCCAACCCTATTGTTTTTGAGAAAGATTAGAAAATGGAAAGTAATTTTTTTTATTTTTTAAAAGTCAAAAAATGGCCATCGCAGGGTCGTCTTGGGTACCGAATAACTCGAATTGGGTACGTCGGACATATTTCCGGTTTAAACGATCAGATGGGCCGTCTCAAATACTATCTTTTCACAATACATCTTTCTATACCTAAAATGATTAGAAATTGTAAAAAATTGTGAAAATTTAAAAATTACGATTTTAGACCCAAAATTTTCACGGTTTTTAATTTTTTTCTCGAAAAATAATTTTTTTATTAAAATGTCGTATATCCTATCGGAAAGAGCTCGTCGACTTACGTTTAAAATATATTTTTTCGATCCTTAATCTATTTTAGTTACAGAGGACGAAACGAATGAATTTTGATTTTTTTTGGGTTTTTTACAATTTTTTTTTTAGGTACTGGTCCGCTTAAACCCGTCTGTGAGCTACTGTAATTAACTTTTTCAACTTTTTTTTGGACTGTTGTTTAGAGGCATAAATAGACTTTAAAATTCATACCGTGCGCGCTCTTCGGTATGACGTTTAGTGGTTCAAAAAAAATTAAATTTATTTTTTTTACGTTTTTTTTACCAAAAGTTTTTTATATTCGATTATAGATTCTACTATAATATACTTAGAGAGTTCATTTTAGGCTTATTTTATTCCTCAATCTTTTCTCAACACGCACGTATACTTGAATATACCAATTTATTTTTTTAAATTAGAGTAAAATTGATATTTTTAGAGAGGGAACAGAAAAATTCCGCAAATCTCGAACTACATGGTTTTCGAAGAGATTGCCATGAAATCTCAAACAGGCTTCCATATTGGAATTAATTACCGCTGTCAAAATTGGCCTAAAATGGGTGTTTTTGACTTCAGAAAGCGACGCTGTTTTAACGTTTCGACGTTAAAAATTGAATGTTATAGATTATTTGGGACTTGTACAATCTAATGAGACCAAAATTAATGCTTCATATGTCCGAGTAATTATCGATATTTTAATTTTAAAAATACCCTGCAATTTCCGTAAAAGTTTCATTTTAACAGAATTATGACTTTTCGAAGAGATTGCTTTGGATGGATAAAGCGTCATCGTGGATATTAAAAATATGAAGTGTCAAAAAAGGCCAAAAATAGCCGAAAATGGCATATTTCATCGCAAGTGTTTAAAGTTATTTTAGCATGTCGCGCTTTAAAATGTGGGATAAGAGATAACTCGAAACTTCTACATTACAGTGCTATAAAACAGATAGCTCCAAATATAGTATTTATAGATGTATTTTTCATTTTAATGTCGGTCTGCAAGCCCTATATTTTCAATATCGGGTATATTTGGAACAGCTGAAAATTGCCGTCAAGATTTCTTTTCATTGTGACTGTATTTGAACAGATAAAGAAAAAATAATTTAACTTTTACATTGCCGTATTTTGTTTCCTATCATATGATGGCGTCAGATTTCGAGTAAAACGTTTCGTCATCTAGATACCATCATCAGGTTTTTATTTTTAAATATAAACTTGTAATTTTTATTGCAGTTTCGTAAATCTAGCTTCTTCTAATGTCTTTGTGCAATATTGCTTTAACCAAATATCAACGTTTCGACACTATAAAACATCTTCAATCTTTATATTCTTATATTTGGATTTGTGACTTTATTTGAAAAGATAAAGAAAAAATAATTTAACTTTTGCATTGCCGTATTTTGTTTCCTATCTTATGATGTCATCAGATTTCAAGTAAAACGTTTCGTCATCTAGATACCAACATCAGGTTTTTATTTTTAAATATAAACTTGTAATTTTTATTGCAGTTTCGTAAATCTTGCTTCTTCTAACGTATTTGTGCAATATTGCTTTAAAAAAATATTAAAGTTTCGACCCAATAAACATCTTCTATCTTTATATTCTTATATTTGGATTTGTGACTTTATTTGAAAAGATAAAGAAAAAATAATTTAACATTTTCATTGTAGTATTTTGTTTCTTATCATATGGTGTCGTCAGATTTCAAGTACAACGTTTCGTCATCGAGATACCATCATCAGGTTTTCATTTTTAAATATAAACCTGTCATTTTTATTGCAGTGTCGTAAATCTTGCTTCTTCTAACGTCTTTGTGCAATATTACTTTAACCAAATATCAACGTTTCGACCCTATAAAAAAACATCTTCAATCTTTATATTCTTACATTCGGTTTTGTGACTTTATTTGTAAAGATAAAGAAAAACTAATTAAACTTTTGCATTGCCGTATTTTGTTTCCTATCATATAATGTCATCAGATTTCAAGTAAAACGTTTCGTCATCTAGATACCATCATCAGGTTTTTATTTTTAAATATAAACTTGTAATTTTTATTGCAGTTTCGTAAATCTGGCTTCTTCTAACGTATTTGTGCAATATTGCTTTAACCAAATATTAAAGTTTCGACCCTATAAAACATCTTCAATCTTTATATTCTTATATTTGGATTTGTGACTTTATTTGAAAAGATAAAGAAAAAATAATTTAACTTTTACATTGCCGTATTTTGTTTCCTATCATATGATGGCGTCAGATTTCGAGTAAAACGTTTCGTCATCTAGATACCATCATCAGGTTTTTATTTTTAAATATAAACTTGTAATTTTTATTGCAGTTTCGTAAATCTAGCTTCTTCTAATGTCTTTGTGCAATATTGCTTTAACCAAATATCAACGTTTCGACACTATAAAACATCTTCAATCTTTATATTTTTATATTTGGATTTGTGACTTTATTTGAAAAGATAAAGAAAAAATTATTTAACTTTTGCATTGCCGTATTTTGTTTCCTATCATATGATGTCATCAGATTTCAAGTAAAACGTTTCGTCATCTAGATACCAACATCAGGTTTTTATTTTTAAATATAAACTTGTAATTTTTATTGCAGTTTCGTAAATCTTGCTTCTTCTAACGTATTTGTGCAATATTGCTTTAAAAAAATATTAAAGTTTCGACCCAATAAACATCTTCTATCTTTATATTCTTATATTTGGATTTGTGACTTTATTTGAAAAGATAAAGAAAAAATAATTTAACATTTTCATTGTAGTATTTTGTTTCTTATCATATGGTGTCGTCAGATTTCAAATACAACGTTTCGTCATCGCGATACCATCATCAGGTTTTCATTTTTAAATATAAACCTGTCATTTTTATTGCAGTGTCGTAAATCTTGCTTCTTCTAACGTCTTTGTGCAATATTACTTTAACCAAATATCAACGTTTCAACCCTATAAAAAAACATCTTCAATCTTTATATTCTTACATTCGGTTTTGTGACTTTATTTGTAAAGATAAAGAAAAACTAATTAAACTTTTGCATTGCCGTATTTTGTTTCCTATCATATAATGTCATCAGATTTCGAGTAAAACGTTTCGTCATCTAGATACCATCATCAGGTTTTTATTTTTAAATATAAACTTGTAATTTTTATTGCAGTTTCGTAAATCTGGCTTCTTCTAACGTATTTGTGCAATATTGCTTTAACCAAATATTAAAGTTTCGACCCTATAAAACATCTTCAATCTTTATATTCTTATATTTGGATTTGTGACTTTATTTGAAAAGATAAAGAAAAAATAATTTAACATTTTCATTGTAGTATTTTGTTTCTTATCATATGGTGTCGTCAGATTTCAAGTACAACGTTTCGTCATCGAGATACCATCATCAGGTTTTCATTTTTAAATATAAACCTGTCATTTTTATTGCAGTGTCGTAACTCTTGCTTCTTTTAACGTCTTTGTGCAATATTACTTTAACCAAATATCAACGTTTCGACCCTATAAAAAAACATCTTCAATCTTTATATTCTTACATTCGGATTTGTGACTTTATTTGTAAAGATAAAGAAAAACTAATTAAACTTTTGCATAGCCGTATTTTGTTTCCTATCATATAATGTCATCAGATTTCGAGTAAAACGTTTCGTCATCTAGATACCATCATCAGGTTTTTATTTTTAAATATAAACTTGCAATTTTTATTGCAGTTTCGTAAATCTTGCTTCTTCTAAAGTTTTTGTGCAATATTGCTTTAACCAAATATCAACGTTTCGATCCTATAAAACATCTTCAATCCTTATATTCGGAAAAGTATGATGGTTGTGAAATTTAAAATAGACTGTTATTATTGTCTTTGAAAAACGAATATATCTGAAAAAGAAAAAGCATAAATTGAAAACTACTTATCTGGTCTAAACAAAATTTGGCATACGAATGAAAAATGAGTTATTGTATGGAACAAAAATTTTGTGTGTTAAAAAAAGGTTGTTTCTTGCTAGCTGTCATTTTGACAATTTTAAAGTTCAACTTTTTCAATTAAACTATTTAATATTAAGTGTTAATTTTGTGAAACATAAATAAAAGGAATAAAAATAAAATACACGCGTTACAGTATTATGAGTTATATACTGTCAGCTGTCATTTTGACATTTTTTTTTATGTGTAATAATCGCGTTTATAAAAAAATATTTTGTTGTGTTAGTGTAGTTCTCATATTAAGATTGAAATACTTAAATATCAAATGAAATATTTGTAAATATTTCTTGACAGGTGTTATATCGACAAATTAGGCGATATGTTTTCACATCACAGTCCGAAGGAGTGTGATACAAAAGTAAATAATATAGTAAAACACAATATTTAAAAAAAAAATTATAAAAAATGAAAAAAAAATTAAAAAAATTAAAAATTCAAATTTTTTCAAATTCTTTTATGTAATGACTTTTACCTTTAGAGTCACGACAGTGACGATCAGGCGATATGGGTTTTTACATATCGCCCCTTTCGAGCGATATGTATATCTCCTCTTAATTTTTAAAATGTATGACCCGTGTCGTCGTCGTCGTCGTCGTCGTACCCGATTTTTGAAATCACGATTTTTGACATTTTCGATTTTTTTTCTCTAAAGTGGTACATTTCGCACTGCGTTTGATTATTCTGTTTTATAGAGGAATAACGGGGGCACATTTTGTGAAAAATTTCAAATATACAGGGTGTACCGGAAAAAAGCTATTTAACGTCAAAGTCGGAAAATATGCGAAATCCGTTGAAATCCATTTCAGGTCGCAAAAATTATTTTTTTTGATTTTTACTTTTGGAGGTTGGAGAGGACCGGCAGCCGCCCAACCCTATTGTTTTTGAGAAAGATTAGAAAATGGAAAGTAATTTTTTTTATTTTTTAAAAGTCGAAAAATGGCCCGCGCAGGGTCGTCTTGGGTACCGAATAACTCGAATTGGGTACGTCGGACATATTTCCGGTTTAAACGATCAGATGGGCCGTCTCAAATACTATCTTTTCACAATACATCTTTCTATACCTAAAAACATTAGAAATTGTGAAAAATTGTGAAAATTTAAAAATTACGATTTTAGACCTAAAATTTTCACGGTTTTTAATTTTTTTCTCGAAAAATAATTTTTTTCTTAAAATGTCGTACATCCTATCGGAAAGAGCTCGTCAAACTACGTTTAAAATATATTTTTTCGATTTTTAATCATTTTAATTTACAGAGGACGAAACGAATGAATTTTGATTTTTTTTTGATTTTTTACAATTTTTTTTTTTAGGTACTGGTCCACTTAAACCCGTCTGTGAGCTACTGTAATTAACTTTTTCAACTTTTTTTTGGACTGTTGTTTAGAGGGATAAATAGACTTTAAAATTCATGCCGTGCGCGCTCTTCGTTATGACATTTAGTGGTTCAAAAAAAATAAAATTTAATTTTTTGACTTGTTTTTTACGAAAAGTTTTTTATATTCGATTATAGCTTCTACTGTAATATCCTTAGAGAGTTCATTTTAGGCTTATTTTCTTCCTCAATCTTTTCTCAACACGCCTGTATACTTGAATATACCAATTTATTTTTTTAAATTAGAGTAAAATTGATATATTTAGAGCGAGAACACAAAAATTCGTCAAATATCAAAATGCAACGTTTTTTAAATAGCTTGCCATGAAATCTCAAACAGGCTTCCATATTGAAATAATTACAGCTGTCAAAATTGGCCTAAAATGGGTGTTTTTGACTTCAGAATGTGACCTTGTTTCAACGTTTTGACGTTAAAAATTGAATGTTATAGATTATTTGGGACTTTTACAATTTAATGAGACCAAAATTAAAGCTTCATATGTCAGATTAGTTATCGAATTTTTAATTTTAAAAAGACTCTACAATTTCCGTAAAAGTTTCATTTTAACAGAATTATGACTTTTCGAAGAGATTGCTTTGGATGCATAAAACGTCATCGTGGATATTAAAAATATGAAGTGTCAAAAAAGGCCAAAAATAGCCGAAAATGGCATATTTCATCGCAAGTTTTTAAAGTTATTCTAGCAGGTCGCGCCTTAAAATTTGGGATAAGAGATAGCTCGAAACTTCTACATTACAGTGCTATAAAACAGATAGCTCCAAATATAGTATTTATAGATGCATTTTTCATTTTAATGTCGGTCTGCAAGCCCTATATTTTCAATATCGGGTATATGGAACAGCTGAAAATTGCCGTCAAGATTTCTTTTTATTGTGACTTTATTTGAAAAGATAAAGAAAAGATAATTTAACTTTTGCATTGCCGTATTTTGTTTGCTATCATATAATGTCATCAGATTTCGAGTAAAACGTTTCGTCATCGAGATACCATCATCAAGTTTTCATTTTTAAATATAAACTTGTAATTTTTATTGCAGTTTCGTAAATCTTGCCTCTTTTAGCGTATTTGTGCAATATTGCTTCAACCAAATATCAACGTTTCAACACTATAAATCATCTTCAATATTGATATTCTTATATTTGGATTTGTGACTTTATTTGAAAAGATAAAGAAAAAATAATTTAACTTTTGCATTGCCGTATTTTGTTTCCTATCATATGATGGCGTCAGATTTCGAGTAAAACGTTTCGTCATCTAGATACCATCATCAGGTTATTGTTTTTAAATATAAACTTGTAATTTTTATTGCAGTTTCGTAAATCTAGCTTTTTCTAACGTATTTGTGCAATATTGCTTTAACCAAATATTAACGTTTCGACCCTATAAATCATCTTCAATATTGATATTCTTATATTTGGATTTGTGACTTTATTTGAATAGATAAAGAAAAAATAATTTAACTTTTGCATTGCCGTATTTTTTCTCCTATCATAAAATGTCATCAGATTTCGAGTAAAACGTTTCATCATCTAGATACCATCATCAGGTTTTTATTTTTAAATATAAACTTGTAATTTTTATTGCAGTTTCGTAAATCTTGCCTCTTTTAGCGTATTTGTGCAATATTGCTTCAACCAAATATCAACGTTTCAACACTATAAATCATCTTCAATATTGATATTCTTATATTTGGATTTGTGACTTTATTTGAAAAGATAAAGAAAAAATAATTTAACTTTTGCATTGCCGTATTTTATTACCTATCATATAATAGCGTCAGATTTCGAGTAAAACGTTTCGTCATCTAGATATCATCATCATGTTTTTATTTTTAAATATAAACTTGTAATTTTTATTGCAGTTTCGTAAATCTTGCTTCTTCTAACGTCTTTGTGCAATATTACTTTAACCAAATATTAACGTTTCGACCCTATAAAACATCTTCAATCTTTATATTCTTATATTTGGATTTGTGACTTTATTTGAAAAGATAAAGAAAAAATAATTTAACTTTTGCATTGTCGTATTTTGTTTTCTATCATACGATGTCATCAGATTTCGGGTAAAACTTTTCGGCATCTAGATACCAACATCAGGTTTTTATTTTTTAATATAAACTTGTAATTTTTATTGCAGGTTCGTAAATCTTGCTTCTTCTAATGTCTTTGTGCAATATTGCTTTAACCAAATATCAACGTTTCGACCCTATAAAAAAACATCTTCAATCTTTATATTCGAAAAAGTATGATAGCTGTGAAATTTAAAATGGACTGTTATTATTGTCTTAGAAAAACGAATATATCCGAAAAAGTAAAAGCATGAATTGAAAACTACTTATCTGGTCTGAACAAAATTTGGCATACGAATGAAAAATGAGTTATTGTGTGGAACAAAAATTTTGTATGTTGAAAAAGAGGTTGTTTCTTGCTAGCTGTCATTTTGACAATTTCAAAGTTCAACTATTTCAATTAAACTATTTAATATTAAGTGTTAATTTTGTGAAACATAAATAAAAAGGATAAAAATAAAATACACGCGTTACAGTATTATTAGTTATACATTGACAGCTGTCATTTTGACATTTTCATGTGTAATAATCGCGTTTATAAAAAAATATTTTGTTGTTTTAGTGTAGTTCTCATATTAAGATTGAAATACTTAAATATCAAATGAAATATTTGTAAATATTTTTTGACAGGTGTTATATCGACAAATTAGGCGATATGTTTTCACATCACAGTCCGAAGGAGTGTGATACAAAAGTAAATAATAGAATAAAACAGAATATTAAAAAAAAAAATTATAAAAAATTTAAAAAAAATTAAAAAAATTAAAAATTCAAATTTTTTTAAATTCTTTTATGTAATGACTTTTACCTTTAGAGTCACGACAGTGACGATCAGGCGATATGGGTTTTTACATATCGCCCCTTTCGAGCGATATGTATATCTCCCCTTAATTTTAAAAATGTTCGACCCGTGTCGTCGTCGTCGTCGTACCCGATTTTTGAAATCGCGATTTTTGACATTTTCGATTTTTTTTCTCTTAAGTGGTAAACGTCGCACTGCGTTTGATTATTCTGTTTTATAGAGGAATAACGGGGGCACATTTTGTGAAAAATTTCAAATATACAGGGTGTACCGGAAAAAAGCTATTAAACGTCAAAGTCGGAAAATATGCGAAATCCGTTGAAATCCATTTCAGGTCGCAAAAATTATTTTTTCCGATTTTTACTTTTGGAGGTTCGAGAGGACCGGCAGCCGCCGAACCCTATTGTTTTTGAGAAAGATTAGAAAATGGAAAGTAATTTTTTTTATTTTTTTAAAGTCGAAAAATGACCATCGCAGGGTCGTAGGGGGTACCGAATAACTCGAATTGGGTAAGTCGGACATATTTCCGGTTTAAACGATCAGATGGGCCGTCTCAAATACTATCTTTTCACAATACATCTTTCTATACCTAAAATGATTAGAAATTGTGAAAAATTGTGAAAATTTAAAAATTACGATTTTAGACCCAAAATTTTCACGGTTTTTAATTTTTTTCTCGAAAAATAATTTTTTTATTAAAATGTCGTATATCCTATCGGAAAGAGCTCGTCGACTTACGTATAAAATATATTTTTTCGATTTTTAATCATTTTAATTTACAGAGGACGAAACGAATGAATTTTGATTTTTTTTTGATTTTTTACAATTTTTTTTTAGGTACTGGTCCGCTTAAACCCGTCTGTGAGCTACTGTAATTAACTTTTTCAACTTTTTTTTGGACTGTTGTTTAGAGGCATAAATAGACTTTAAAATTCATGCCGTTTGCGCTCCTCGTTATGACATTTAGTGGTTCAAAAAAAATATTATTTAATTTTTTGACGTTTTTTTTACCAAACATTTTTTATGTTCGATTATAGCTTCTACTATAATATCCTTAGAGAGTTCATTTTAGGCTTATTTTATTCCTCAATCTTTTCTAAACACGCACGTATACTTGAATATATTAATTTATTTTTTTTAATTTGAGTAAAATTGATATATTTAGAGCGAGAACAGAAAAATTTGTCAAATATCAAAATTCAACGTTTTTTAAATAGCTTGCCATGAAATCTCAAACAGGCTTCCATATTGAAATAATTACAGCTGTCAAAATTGGCCTAAAATGGGTGTTTTTGACTTCAGAATGTGACCTTGTTTCAACGTTTTGACGTTAAAAATTGAATGTTATAGATTATTTGGGACTTTTACAATTTAATGAGACCAAAATTAAAGCTTCATATGTCAGATTAGTTATCGAATTTTTAATTTTAAAAAGACTCTGCAATTTCCGTAAAAGTTTCATTTTAACAGAATTATGACTTTTCGAAGAGATTGCTTTGGATGCATAAAACGTCATCGTGGATATTAAAAATATGAAGTGTCAAAAAAGGCCAAAAATAGCCGAAAATGGCATATTTCATCGCAAGTTTTTAAAGTTATTCTAGCAGGTCGCGCTTTAAAATTTGGGATAAGAGATAGCTCGAAACTTCTACATTACAGTGCTATAAAACAGATAGCTCCAAATATAGTATTTATAGATGCATTTTTCATTTTAATGTAGGTCTGCTTACCTAAATTTTGATTAATTTTTTTCATTATCGGGGATTTTCGGAATAGCCGAAAATTGCCGATAAGATTTTTTCCAAGTTTTATTCATTGTGACTGTATTTGAACAGATAAAGAAAAAATAATTTAACTTTTACATTGCCGTATTTTGTTTCCTATCATATGATGGCGTCAGATTTCGAGTAAAACGTTTCGTCATCGAGATACCATCATCAGGTTTTCATTTTTAAATATAAACCTGTCATTTTTATTGCAGTGTCGTAAATCTTGCTTCTTCTAACGTCTTTGTGCAATATTACTTTAACCAAATATCAACGTTTCGACCCTATAAAAAAACATCCTCAATCTTTATATTCTTACATTCGGTTTTGTGACTTTATTTGTAAAGATAAAGAAAAACTAATTAAACTTTTGCATTGCCGTATTTTGTTTCCTATTATATAATGTCATCAGATTTCAAGTAAAACGTTTCGTCATCTAGATACCATCATCAGGTTTTTATTTTTAAATATAAACTTGTAATTTTTATTGCAGTTTCGTAAATCTGGCTTCTTCTAACGTATTTGTGCAATATTGCTTTAACCAAATATTAAAGTTTCGACCCTATAAAACATCTTCAATCTTTATATTCTTATATTTGGATTTGTGACTTTATTTGAAAAGATAAAGAAAAAATAATTTAACTTTAACATTGCCGTATTTTGTTTCCTATCATATGATGGCGTCAGATTTCGAGTAAAACGTTTCGTCATCTAGATACCATCATCAGGTTTTTATTTTTAAATATAAACTTGTAATTTTTATTGCAGTTTCGTAAATCTAGCTTCTTCTAATGTCTTTGTGCAATATTGCTTTAACCAAATATCAACGTTTCGACACTATAAAACATCTTCAATCTTTATATTTTTATATTTGGATTTGTGACTTTATTTGAAAAGATAAAGAAAAAATTATTTAACTTTTGCATTGCCGTATTTTGTTTCCTATCATATGATGTCATCAGATTTCAAGTAAAACGTTTCGTCATCTAGATACCAACATCAGGTTTTTATTTTTAAATATAAACTTGTAATTTTTATTGCAGTTTCGTAAATCTTGCTTCTTCTAACGTATTTGTGCAATATTGCTTTAAAAAAATATTAAAGTTTCGACCCAATAAACATCTTCTATCTTTATATTCTTATATTTGGATTTGTGACTTTATTTGAAAAGATAAAGAAAAAATAATTTAACATTTTCATTGTAGTATTTTGTTTCTTATCATATGGTGTCGTCAGATTTCAAATACAACGTTTCGTCATCGAGATACCATCATCAGGTTTTCATTTTTAAATATAAACCTGTCATTTTTATTGCAGTGTCGTAAATCTTGCTTCTTCTAACGTCTTTGTGCAATATTACTTTAACCAAATATCAACGTTTCAACCCTATAAAAAAACATCTTCAATCTTTATATTCTTACATTCGGTTTTGTGACTTTATTTGTAAAGATAAAGAAAAACTAATTAAACTTTTGCATTGCCGTATTTTGTTTCCTATCATATAATGTCATCAAATTTCGAGTAAAACGTTTCGTCATCTAGATACCATCATCAGGTTTTTATTTTTAAATATAAACTTGTAATTTTTATTGCAGTTTCGTAAATCTGGCTTCTTCTAACGTATTTGTGCAATATTGCTTTAACCAAATATTAAAGTTTCGACCCTATAAAACATCTTCAATCTTTATATTCTTATATTTGGATTTGTGACTTTATTTGAAAAGATAAAGAAAAAATAATTTAACATTTTCATTGTAGTATTTTGTTTCTTATCATATGGTGTCGTCAGATTTCAAGTACAACGTTTCGTCATCGAGATACCATTATCAGGTTTTCATTTTTAAATATAAACCTGTCATTTTTATTGCAGTGTCGTAACTCTTGCTTCTTTTAACGTCTTTGTGCAATATTACTTTAACCAAATATCAACGTTTCGACCCTATAAAAAAACATCTTCAATCTTTATATTCTTACATTCGGATTTGTGACTTTATTTGTAAAGATAAAGAAAAACTAATTAAACTTTTGCATAGCCGTATTTTGTTTCCTATCATATAATGTCATCAGATTTCGAGTAAAACGTTTCGTCATCTAGATACCATCATCAGGTTTTTATTTTTAAATATAAACTTGCAATTTTTATTGCAGTTTCGTAAATCTTGCTTCTTCTAAAGTTTTTGTGCAATATTGCTTTAAACCAAATATCAACATTTCGATCCTATAAAACATCTTCAATCTTTATATTCGGAAAAGTATGATGGTTGTGAAATTTGAAATGGACTGCTATTATGGGTTTAGAAAAACGAATATATCCGAAGAAATTAAAGCATGAATTAAAAACTACTTATCTGGTCTGAACAAAATTTGGCGTACGAATAAAAAATGAGTTATTGTGTGGAACAAAGATTTTTTGTGTTGAAAAAGAGGTTGTTTTTTGCTAGCTGTCATTTTGACAATTTCAAAGTTCAACTATTTCAATTAAACCATTTATTATTAAGTATTAATTTTGTGAAACATAAATAAAAGGGATAAAAATGAAATACACGAGTTACAGTATTATGAGTTATATACTGTCAGCTGTCATTTTGACATTTTTTTTATGTGTAATAATCGCGTTTATAAAAAAATATTTTGTTGTGTTAGTGTAGTTCTCATATTAAGATTGAAATACTTAAATATCAAATGAAATATTTGTAAATATTTTTTGACAGGTGTTATATCGACAAATTAGGCGATATGTTTTCACATCACAGTCCGAAGGAGTGTGATACAAAATTAAATAATATAGTAAAACAGAATATTTAGAAAAAAATTATAATAAATGAAAAAAAAAATTAAAAATTCAAATTTTTTCAAATTCTTTTATGTAATGACTTTTACCTTTAGAGTCACGACAGTGACGATCAGGCGATATGGGTTTTTACATATCGCCCCTTTCGAGCGATATGTATATCTCCCCTTAATTTTAAAAATGTTCGACCCGTGTCGTCGTCGTCGTCGTACCCGATTTTTGAAATCGCGATTTTTGACATTTTCGATTTTTTTTCTCTTAAGTGGTAAACGTTGCACTGCGTTTGATTATTCTGTTTTATAGAGGAATAACGGGGGCACATTTTGTGAAAAATTTCAAATATACAGGGTGTACCGGAAAAAAGCTATTAAACGTCAAAGTCGGAAAATATGCGAAATCCGTTGAAATCCATTTCAGGTCGCAAAAATTATTTTTTTCGATTTTTACTTTTGGAGGTTGGAGAGGACCGGCAGCCGCCCAACCCTATTGTTTTTGAGAAAGATTAGAAAATGGAAAGTAATTTTTTTTATTTTTTAAAAGTCAAAAAATGGCCCGCGCAGGGTCGTCTTGGTTACCGAATAACTCGAATTGGGTACGTCGGACATATTTCCGGTTTAAACGATCAGATGGGCCGTCTCAAATACTATCTTTTCATAATACATCTTTCTATACCTAAAAACATTAGAAATTGTGAAAAATTGTGAAAATTTAGAAATTACGATTTTAGACCCAAAATATTCACGGGTTTTAATTTTTTTCTCGAAAAATAATTTTTTTATTAAAATGTCGTACATCCTATCGGAATGAGGTCGTCGAACTACGTTTAAAATATATTTTTTCGATTTTTAATCATTTTAATTTACAGAGGACGAAACGAATGAATTTTGATTTTTTTTTGATTTTTTACAATTTTTTTTTTAGGTACTGGTCCACTTAAACCCGTCTGTGAGCTACTGTAATTAACTTTTTCAACTTTTTTTTGGACTGTTGTTTAGAGGGATACATAGACTTTAAAATTCATGCCGTTTGCGCTCTTCGTTATGACATTTAGTGGTTCAAAAAAAATATTATTTAATTTTTTTATGTTTTTTTTACCAAAAATTTTTTATGTTCGATTATAGCTTCTACTGTAATATCCTTAAAGAGTTCATTTTAGGCTTATTTTATTCCTCAATCTTTTCTAAACACGCACGTATACTTGAATATATTAATTTTTTTTTTTTAATTTGAGTAAAATTGATATTTTCAGAGCGCGAACAGAAAAATTTGTCAAATATCGAAATTCAACGTTTTTTAAATAGCTTGCCATGAAATCTCAAACAGGCTTCCATATTGAAATAATTACAGCTGTCAAAATTGGCCTAAAATGGGTGTTTTTGACTTCAGAATGTGACCTTGTTTCAACGTTTTGACGTTAAAAATTGAATGTTATAGATTATTTGGGACTTTTACAATTTAATGAGACCAAAATTAAAGTTTCATATGTCAGATTAGTTATCGAATTTTTAATTTTAAAAAGACTCTGCAATTTCCGTAAAAGTTTCATTTTAACAGAATAATGACTTTTCGAAGAGATTGCTTTGGATGCATAAAACGTCATCGTGGATATTAAAAATATGAAGTGTCAAAAAAGGCCAAAAATAGCCGAAAATGGCATATTTCATCGCAAGTTTTTAAAGTTATTCTAGCAGGTCGCGCTTTAAAATTTGGGATAAGAGATAGCTCGAAACTTCTACAATTCAGTGCTATAAAACAGATAGCTCCAAATATAGTATTTATAGATGCATTTTTCATTTTAATGTAGGTCTGCCTACCTAAATTTTGATTAATTTTTTTCAATATCGGGGATTTTCGGAATAGCCGAAAATTGCCGATAAGATTTTTTCCAAGTTTTATTCATTGTGACGTTATTTGAACAGATAAAGAAAAAATAATTTAACTTTTACATTGCCGTATTTTGTTTCCTATCATATGATGTTATCAGATTTCGAGTAAAACATTTCGTCATCTAGATACCATCATCAGGTTTTTATTTTTAAATATAAACTTGTAATTTTTATTGCAGTTTCGTAAATCTTGCCTCTTCTAACGTCTTTGTGCAATATTGCTTTAACCAAATATCAACGTTTCGACCCTATAAAACATCTTCAATCTTTATATTCTTATATTTGGATTTGTGACTTTATTTGAAAAGATAAAGAAAAAATAATTTAACTTTTGCATTGCCGTATTTTGTTTCCTATCATACGATGTTATCAGATTTCGAGTAAAACGTTTCGTCATCTAGATACCATCATCAGGTTTTTTTTAAATATAAACTTGTAATTTTTATTGCAGTTTCGTAAATCTTGCTTCTTCTAACGTATTTGTGCAATATTGCTTTAACCAAATATTGAAGTTTCGACCCTATAAAACATCTTCAATCTTTATATTCTTATATTTGGATTTGTGACTTTATTTGAAAAGATAAAGAAAAAATAATTTAACTTTTACGTTGCCGTATTTTGTTTCCTATCATACGATGTCATCAGATTTCGAGTAAAACGTTTCGTTATCTAGATACCATCATCAGGTTTTTATTTTTAAATATAAACTTGTAATTTTTATTGCAGTTTCGTAAATCTTGCTTCTTCTAATGTATTAGTGCAATATTGCTTTAAAAAAATATTAAAGTTTCGACCCTATAAAACATCTTCAATCTTTATATTCTTATATTTGGATTTGTGACTTTATTTGAAAAGATAAAGAAAAAATAATTTAACTTTAACATTGCCGTATTTTGTTTCCTATCATATGATGGCGTCAGATTTCGAGTAAAACGTTTCGTCATCGAGATACCATCATCAAGTTTTCATTTTTAAATATAAACTGGTAATTTTTATTGCAGTTTCGTAAATATTGCTTCTTCTAACGTATTTGTGCAATATTGCTTTAACCAAATATCAACGTTTCGACACTATAAAACATCTTCAATCTTTATATTCTTATATTTGGATTTGTGACTTTATTCGAAAGATAAAGAAAAACTAATTAAACTTTTGCATTGCCGTATTTTGTTTCCTATCACATAATGTCATCAGATTTCGAGTAAAACGTTTCGTCATCTAGATACCATCATCAGGTTTTTATTTTTAAATATAAACTTGTAATTTTTATTGCAGTTTCGTAAATCTGGCTTCTTCTAACGTATTTGTGCAATATTGCTTTAACCAAATATTAAAGTTTCGACCCTATAAAACATCTTCAATCTTTATATTCTTATATTTGGATTTGTGACTTTATTTGAAAAGATAAAGAAAAAATAATTTAACATTTTCATTGTAGTATTTTGTTTCTTATCATATGGTGTCGTCAGATTTCAAGTACAACGTTTCGTCATCGAGATACCATCATCAGGTTTTCATTTTTAAATATAAACCTGTCATTTTTATTGCAGTGTCGTAAATCTTGCTTCTTCTAACGTCTTTGTGCAATATTACTTTAACCAAATATCAACGTTTCGACCCTATAAAAAAACATCTTCAATCTTTATATTCTTACATTCCGATTTGTGACTTTATTTGTAAAGATAAAGAAATACTAATTAAACTTTTGCATAGCCGTATTTTGTTTTCTATCATATAATGTCATCAGATTTCGAGTAAAACGTTTCGTCATCTAGATACCATCATCAGGTTTTTATTTTTAAATATAAACTTGCAATTTTTATTGCAGTTTCGTAAATCTTGCTTCTTCCAAAGTTTTTGTGCAATATCGCTTTAACCAAATATCAACGTTTCGATCCTATAAAACATCTTCAATCCTTATATTCGGAAAAGTATGATGGTTGTGAAATTTAAAATAGACTGTTATTATTGTCTTTGAAAAACGAATATATCCGAAAAAGAAAAAGCATAAATTGAAAACTACTTATCTGGTCTAAACAAAATTTGGCATACGAATGAAAAATGAGTTATTGTGTGGAACAAAAATTTTGTGTGTTAAAAAAAGGTTGTTTCTTGCTAGCTGTCATTTTGACAATTTTAAAGTTCAACTATTTCAATTAAACTATTTAATATTAAGTGTTAATTTTGTGAAACATAAATAAAAGGAATAAAAATGAAATACACGCGTTACAGTATTATTAGTTATATATTGACAGCTGTCATTTTGACATTTTTTATGTGTAATAATCGCGTTTATAAAAAAATATTTTGTTGTTTTAGTGTAGTTCTCATATTAAGATTGAAATACTTAAATATCAAATGAAATATTTGTAAATATTTCTTGACAGGTGTTATATCGACAATTTAGGCGATATGTTTTCACATCACAGTCCGAAGGAGTGTGATACAAAAGTAAATAATATAGTAAAACAGAATATTTAAAAAAAAAATTTAAAAAAATGAAAAAAAAATTTAAAAAATTAAAAATTCAAATTTTTTTAAAATTCTTTTATGTAATAACTTTTACCTTTAGAGTCACTGTAAGTGACGATTTTGCGATATGGGTTTTTACATATCGCCCCTTTCGAGCGATATGTATATCTCCCCTTTATTTTAAAAATGTGCGACCTCTGTCGTCGTCGTCGTACCCGATTTTTGAAATATCGATTTTTGACATTTTCGATTTTTTTTCTCTAAAGTGGTACATTTTGCACTGATTTTGATTATTTGGTTTTATAGAGGAATAACGGGGGCACATTTTGTGAAAAATTTCAAATATACAGGGTGTACCGGAAAAAAGTTATTAAACGTCAAAGTCGGGAAATATGCGAAATCCGCTGTAACGCATTTCAGGTCGCAAAAATTTTTTTTTTCGATTTTTACTTTTCGAGGTTTGAGAGGACCGGCAGCCGCCCAACCCTATTGTTTTTGAGAAAGATTAGAAAATGGAAAGTAATTTTTTTTATTTTTTAAAAGTAGAAAAATGGCCTTCGCAGGGTCGTAGGGGGTACCGAATAACTCGAATTGGGTACGTCGGACATATTTCCGGTTTAAACGATCAGATGGGCCGTCTCAAATACTATCTTTTCGCAATACATCTTTCTATACCTAAAATGATTAGAAATTGTGAAAAATTGTGAAAATATAAAAATTACGATTTTAGACCCAAAATTTTTACGGTTTTTAATTTTTTTCTCGAAAAATAATTTTTTTATTAAAATGTCGTACATCCTATCGGAAAGAGCTCGTCGACTTACGTTTAAAATATATTTTTTCGATCCTTAATCTATTTTAGTTACAGAGGACGAAACGAATGGATTTTGATTTTTTTTGGATTTTTTATAATTTTTTTTTTAGGTACTGGTCCGCTTAAACCCGTCTGTAAGCTATTGTAATTAACTTTTTCAACTTTTTTTTGGACTGTTGTCTAGAGGGATAAATAGACTTTAAAATTCATACCGTGCGCGCTCTTCGTTATGACGTTTAGTGGTTCAAAAAAAATATTATTTAATTTTTTTACGTTTTTTTTATGAAAAGTTTTTTATATTCGATTATAGCTTCTACTACAATATCCTTAGAGAGTTCATTTTAGGCTTATTTTATTCCTCAATCTTTTCTAAACACGCCTGTATACTTGAATATACCAATTTACTTTTTTAAATTAGAGTAAAATTGATATTTTTAGAGCGCGAACAGAAAAATTCGTCAAATATCGAAATGCAACGTTTTTTAAATAGCTTGCCATGAAATCTTAAACTGGCTTCCATATTGAAATAATTACAGCTGTCAAAATTGGCCTAAAATGGGTGTTTTTGACTTCAGAATGTGACCTTGTTTCAACGTTTTGACGTTAAAAATTGAATGTTATAGATTATTTGGGACTTTTACAATTTAATGAGACCAAAATTAAAGCTTCATATGTCCGATTAGTTATCGAATATTCAATTTTAAAAATACCCTGCAATTTCCGTAAAAGTTTCATTTTAACAGAATTATGACTTTTCGAAGAGATTGCTTTGGATGGATAACGCGTCATCGTGGATATTAAAAATATGAAGTGTCAAAAAAGGCCAAAAATAGCCGAAAATGGCATATTTCATCGCAAGTGTTTAAAGTTATTCTAGCATGTCGCGCTTTAAAATGTGGGATAAGAGATAACTCGAAACTTCTACATTACAGTGCTATAAAACAGATAGCTCCAAATATAGTATTTATAGATGTATTTTTCATTTTAATGTCGGTCTGCAAGCCTTATATTTTCAATATCGGGTATATTTGGAACAGTTGAAAATTGCCGTTAAGATTTCTTATCATTGTGACTTTATTTGAAAAGATAAAGAAAAAATAATTTAACTTTTGCATTGCCGTATTTTGTTTCCTATCATACGATGTCATCAGATTTCGAGAAAAACGTTTCGTCATCTAGATACCATCATCAGATTTTTATTTTTAAATATAAACTTGTAATTTTTATTGCAGTTTCGTAAATCTTGCTTCTTCTAACGTATTTGTGCAATATTGCTTTAACCAAATATTGAAGTTTCGACCCTATAAAACATCTTCAATCGTTATATTCTTATATTTGGATTTGTGACTTTATTTAAAAAGATAAAGAAAAAATAATTTAACTTTTGCATTGCCGTACTTTCTTTCCTATCATACGATGTCATCAGATTTCGAGTAAAACGTTTCGTCATCTAGATACCATCATCAGGTTTTTATTTTTAAACATAAACTTGTAATTTTTATTGCAGTTTCGTAAATCTTGCTTCTTCTAACGTATTTGTGCAATATTGCTTTAACCAAATATTGAAGTTTTGACCCTATAAACATCTTCAATCTTTATATTCTTATATTTGGATTTGTGACTTTATTTGACAAGATAAAGAAAAAATAATTTAACTTTTGCTTTGTCGTATTTTATTTCCTATCATATGATGGCGTCAGATTTCGAGTAAAACGTTTCGTCATCTAGATACCATCATCAGGTTTTTATTTTTAAATATAAACTTGTAATTTTTATTGCAGTTTCGTAAATCTTGCTTCTTCTAACGTATTTGTGCAATATTGCTTTAACCAAATATTAATGTATCGACCCTATAAAACATATTCAATCTTTATATTCTTATATTTGGATTTGTGACTTTATTTGAAAAGATAAAGAAAAAATAATTTAACTTTTACATTGCCGTATTTTATTACCTATCATATAATAGCGTCAGATTTCGAGTAAAACGTTTCGTCATCTAGATATCATCATCATGTTTTTATTTTTAAATATAAACTTGTAATTTTTATTGCAGTTTCGTAAATCTTGCTTCTTCTAACGTATTTGTGCAATATTGCTTTAACCAAATATTAACGTTTCGACCCTATAAAACATCTTCAATCTTTATATTCTTATATTTGGATTTGTGACTTTATTTGAAAAGATAAAGAAAAAATAATTTAACTTTGACATTGCCGTATTTTATTACCAATCATATAATAGCGTCAGATTTCGAGTAAAACGTTTCGTCATCTAGATATCATCATCATGTTTTCATTTTTAAATATAAACTTGTAATTTTTATTGCAGTTTCGTAAATCTTGCTTCTTCTAGCGTATTCGTGCAATATTGCTTTAACCAAATATCAACGTTTCGACATTATAAAACATCTTCAATCTTTATATTTTTATAATTGAATTTGTGAATTTATTTGTAGAGATAAAGAAAAAATAATTTAATTTTTACATTGCCGTATTTTGTTTCCTATCATATGATGTCATCAGATTTCGAGTAAAACGTTTCGTTATCTAGATACCATCATCAGGTTTTCATTTTTAGATATAAACCTGTAATTTTTATTGCAGTGTCGTAAATCTTGCTTCTTCTATTGTCTTTGTGCAATATTACTTTAACCGAATATTAACGTTTCGACCCTATAAAAAAACATCTTCAATCTTTATATTCTTATATTTTGATTTGTGACTTTATTTGAAAAGATAAAGAAAAAATAATTTAACTTTTGCATTGTCGCATTTTGTTTTCTATCATACGATGTCATCAGATTTCGGGTAAAACGTTTCGGCATCTAGATACCAACATCAGGTTTTTATTTTTTAATATAAACTTGTAATTTTTATTGCAGGTTCGTAAATCTTGCTTCTTCTAAAGTATTTGTGCAATATTGCTTTAACCAAATATCAACGTTTCGACCCTATAAAACATCTTCAATCTTTATATTCGGAAAAGTATGATAGTTGTGAAATTTAAAATGGACTGCTATTATTGTCTTAGAAAAACGAATATATCCGAAAAAGTAAAAGCATAAATTGAAAACTACTTATCTGGTCTAAACAAAATTTGGCATACGAATGAAAAATGAGTTATTGTGTGGAACAAAAATTTTGTGTGTTAAAAAAAGGTTGTTTTTTGCTAGCTGTCATTTTGACAATTTTAAAGTTCAACTATTTCAATTAAACTATTTCATATTAAGTGTTAATTTTGTGAAACATAAATAAAAGGAATAAAAATAAAATACACGCGTTACAGTATTATTAGTTATATATTGACAGCTGTCATTTCGACATTTTTTATGTGTAATAATCGCGTTTATAAAAAAATATTTTGTTGTTTTAGTGTAGTTCTCATATTAAGATTGAAATACTTAAATATCAAATGAAATATTTGTAAATATTTCTTGACAGGTGTTATATCGACAAATTAGGCGATATGTTTTCACATCACAGTCCGAAGGAGTGTGATACAAAAGTAAATAATATAGTAAAACAGAATATTTAAAAAAAAAATTATAAAAAATGAAAAAAAAATTAAAAAAATTAAAATTTCAATTTTTTTTAAATTCTTTTATGTAATGACTTTTACCTTTAGAGTCACGACAGTGACGATCAGGCGATATGGGTTTTTACATATCGCCCCTTTCGAGCGATATGTATATCTCCCCTTAATTTTAAAAATGTTCGACCCGTGTCGTCGTCGTCGTACCCGATTTTTGAAATCGCGATTTTTGACATTTTCGATTTTTTTTCTCTTAAGTGGTAAACGTTGCACTGCGTTTGATTATTCTGTTTTATAGAGGAATAACGGGGGCACATTTTGTGAAAAATTTCAAATATACAGGGTGTACCGGAAAAAAGCTATTAAACGTCAAAGTCGGAAAATATGCGAAATCCGTTGAAATCCATTTCAGGTCGCAAAAATTATTTTTTTCGATTTTTACTTTTGGAGGTTCGAGAGGACCGGCAGCCGCCGAACCCTATTGTTTTTGAGAAAGATTAGAAAATTGAAAGTAATTTTTTTGATTTTTTAAAAGTCGAAAAATGGCCCGCGCAGGGTCCTCTTGGGTACCGAATAAGTCGAATTGGGTACGTCGGACATATTTCCGGTTTAAACGATCGGATGGGCCGTCTCAAATACTATCTTTTCACAATACATCTTTCTATACCTAAAATGATTAGAAATTGTGAAAAATTGTGAAAATTTAAAAATTACGATTTTAGACCCAAAAATATGACGGTTTTTAATTTTTTTCTCGAAAAATAATTTTTTTATTAAAGTGTCGTACATCCTATCGGAAAGAGCTCGTCGACTTACGTTTAAAATATATTTTTTCGATCCTTAATCTATTTTAGTTACAGAGGACGAAACGAATGAAATTTGATTTTTTTTCGATTTTTTACAATTTTTTTTTTAGGTACTGGCTCGCTTAAACCCGTCTGTGAGCTACTGTAATTAACTTTTTCAACTTTTTTTTGGACTGTTGTTTAGAGGGATAAATAGACTTTAAAATTTATGCCGTGCGCGCTCTTCGTTATGACATTTAGTGGTTCAAAAAAAATATTATTTCATTTTTTTATGTTTTTTTTACCAAAATTTTTTTATGATCCATTATAGCTTCTACTGTAATATCCTTAGAGAGTTCCTTTTAGGCTTATTTTATTCCTCAATTTGTTCTCAACACGCACGTATACTTGAATATATTAATTAATTTTTTTAAATTAGAGTAAAATTGATATATTTAGAGCGAGGACAGAAAAATTTGTCAAATATCGAAATTCAACGTTTTTTAAATAGCTTGCCATGAAATCTCAAACAGGCTTCCATATTGAAATAATTACAGCTGTCAAAATTGGCCTAAAATGGGTGTTTTTGACTTCAGAATGTGACCTTGTTTCAACGTTTTGACGTTAAAAATTGAATGTTATAGATTATTTGGGACTTTTACAATTTAATGAGACCAAAATTAAAGCTTCATATGTCAGATTAGTTATCGAATTTTCAATTTTAAAAATAGTCTGCAATTTCCGTAAAAGTTTCATTTTAACAGAATAATGACTTTTCGAAGAGATTGCTTTGGATGCATAAAACGTCATCGTGGATATTAAAAATATGAAGTGTCAAAAAAGGCCAAAAATAGCCGAAAATGGCATATTTCATCGCAAGTTTTTAAAGTTATTCTAGCATGTCGCGCTTTAAAATGTAGGATAAGAGATAACTCGAAACTTCTACATTACAGTGCTATAAAACAGATAGCTCCAAATATAGTATTTATAGATGTATTTTTCATTTTAATGTCGGTCTGCAAGCCCTATATTTCCAATATCGGGTATATTTGGAAGAGCTGAAAATTGCCGTCAAGATTTCTTTTCATTGTGACTTTATTTGAAAAGAAAAAGAAAAAATAATTTAACTTTTACATTGCCGTATTTTGTTTCCTATCATATGATGTCATCAGATTTCGAGTAAAACGTTTCGTCATCTAGATACCATCATCAGGTTTTTATTTTTAAATATAAACTTGTAATTTTTATTGCAGTTTCGTAAATCTAGCTTCTTCTAATGTCTTTGTGCAATATTGCTTTAACCAAATATCAACGTTTCGAGCCTATAAAACATCTTCAATTTTTATGTTCTTACATTCGGATTTGTGACTTTATTTGAAAAGATAAAGAAAAAATAATTTAACTTTTGCATTGCCGTATTTTGTTTCCTATCATATGATGTCATTAGATTTCGAGTACAACGTTTCGTCATCGAGATACCATCATCAGGTTTTCATTTTTAAATATAAACCTGTCATTTTTATTGCAGTGTCGTAAATCTTGCTTCTTCTAAAGTATTTGTGCAATATTGCTTTAACCAAATATCAACGTTTCGACACTATAAAACATCTTCAATCTTTATATTCTTATATTTGGATTTGTGACTTTATTTGACAAGATAAAGAAAAAATAATTTAACTTTTGCATTGTCGTATTTTGTTTCCTATCATATGATGTCATCCGATTTCGAGTAAAACGTTTCGTCATCTAGATACCATCATCAGGTTTTTATTTTTAAATATAAACTTGTAATTTTTATTGCAGTTTCGTAAATCTTGCTTCTTCTAACGTATTTGTGCAATATTGCTTTAACCAAATATTAAAGTTTCGACCCTATAAAACATCTTCAATCTTTATATTCTTATATTTGGATTTGTGACTTTATTTGAAAAGATAAAGAAAAAATAATTTAACTTTTACATTGCCGTATTTTGTTTCCTATCATATGATGTCATCAGATTTCGAGTAAAACGTTTCGTCATCTAGATACCATCATCAGGTTTTTATTTTTAAATATAAACTTGTAGTTTTTATTGCAGTTTCGTAAATCTAGCTTCTTCTAACGTATTTGTGCAATATTGCTTTAAAAAAATATTAAAGTTTCGACCTAATAAAACATCTTCAATCCTTATATTCTTATATTTGGATTTGTGACTTTATTTGAAAAGATAAAGCAAAAATAATTTAACTTTTGCATGGCCGTATTTTCTTTCCTATTATACGATGTCATCAAATTTCGGGTAAAACGTTTCGTCATCTAGATACCAACATCAGGTTTTTATTTTTAAATATAAACTTGTAATTTTTATTGCAGTTTCGTAAATATTGCTTCTTCTAACATATTCGTGCAATATTGCTTTAACCAAATATCAACGTTTCGACACTATAAATCATCTTCTATCTTTATATTCTTATATTTGGATTTGTGACTTTATTTGAAAAGATTAAGAAAAAATAATTTAACTTTTGCATTGCCGTATTTTGTTTCCTATCATATAATGTCATCAGATTTCGAGTAAAACGTTTCGTCATCTAGATATCATCATCAGGTTTTTATTTTTAAATATAAACTTGTAATTTTTATTGCAGTTTCGTAAATCATGCTTCTTCTAACGTATTAGTGCAATATTGCTTTAAAAAAGTATTAAAGTTTCGAGCCTATAAAACATCTTCAATTTTTATGTTCTTATATTTGGGTTTGTGACTTTATTTGAAAAGATAAATAAAAAATAATTTAACTTTGGCATTGCCGTATTTTGTTTCCTATCATATGATGTCATCAGATTTCGAGTAAAACGTTTTGTCATCTAGATACCATCATCAGGTTTTTATTTTTAAATATAAACTTGTAATTTTTATTGCAGTTTCATAAATATTGCTTCTTCTAACGTCTTTGTACACTATTGCTTTAACTAAATATCAACGTTTCGACCCTATAAAACATCTTCAATCTTTATATTCGGAAAAATAAGATAATTGTGAAATTTAAAATGGACTGCTATCTATTATTGTCTTGGAAAAACGAATATATCCGAAAAAGTAAAAGCATGAATTGAAAACTACTTATCTGGTCTGAACAAAATTTGGCATACGAATGAAAAATGAGTTATTGTGTGGAACAAAGATTTTTTGTGTTGAAAAAGAGGTTGTTTTTTGCTAGCTGTCATTTTGACAATTTCAAAGTTCAACTATTTCAATTAAACCATTTATTATTAAGTGTTAATTTTGTGAAACATAAATAAAAGGGATAAAAATGAAATACACGAGTTACAGTATTATGAGTTATATACTGTCAGCTGTCATTTTGACATTTTTTTTTATGTGTAATAATCGCGTTTATAAAAAAATATTTTGTTGTGTTAGTGTAGTTCTCATATTAAGATTGAAATACTTAAATATCAAATGAAATATTTGTAAATATTTCTTGACAGGTGTTATATCGATAAATTAGGCGATATGTTTTCACATCACAGTCCGAAGGAGTGTGATACAAAAGTAAATAATATAGTAAAACACAATATTTAAAAAAAAAATTATAAAAAATCAAAAAAAAAAGTGAAAAAATAAAAATTTCAATTTTTTTAAAATTCTTTTATGTAATAACTTTTACCTTTAGAGTCACTGTAAGTGACGATTTTGCGATATGGGTTTTTACATATCGCCCCTTTCGAGCGATATGTATATCTCCCCTTTATTTTAAAAATGTTCGACCTTGTCGTCGTCGTCGTCGTCGTCGTCGTCGTCGTACCCGATTTTTGAAATCGCGATTTTTGACATTTTCGATTTTTTTTCTCTCAAGTGGTAAAACTCTAACTGATTTTGATTATTTGGTTTTATAGAGGAATAACGGGGGTACATTTTGTGAAAAATTTTAAATATACAGGGTGTACCGGAAAAAAGTTATTAAACGTCAAAGTCGGGAAATATGCGAAATCCGCTGTAACGCATTTCAGGTCGCAAAAATTATTTTTTTCGATTTTTACTTTTGGAGGTTGGAGAGGACCGGCAGCCGCCCAACCCTATTGTTTTTGAGAAAGATTAGATAATGGAAAGTAATTTTTTTTATTTTTTAAAAGTCAAAAAATGGCCATCGCAGGGTCGTCTTGGGTACCGAATAACTCGAATTGGGTAAGTCGGACATATTTCCGGTTTAAACGATCAGATGGGCCGTCTCAAATACTATCTTTTCACAATACATCTTTCTATACCTAAAATGATTAGAAATTGTGAAAAATTGTGAAAATTTAAAAATTACGATTTTAGACCCAAAAATATGACGGTTTTTAATTTTTTTCTCGAAAAATAATTTTTTTATTAAAATGTCGTACATCCTATCGGAAAGAGCTCGTCGACTTACGTTTAAAATATATTTTTTCGATCCTTAATCTATTTTAGTTACAGAGGACGAAACGAATGAAATTTGATTTTTTTTCGATTTTTTACAATTTTTTTTTTAGGTACTGGCTCGCTTAAACCCATCTGTGAGCCACTGTAATTAACTTTTTCAACTTTTTTTTGGACTAATGTTTAGAGGGATAAATAGGCTTTAAAACGCATACCGTGCGCGCTCTTCGGTATGACGTTTAGTGGTTAAAAAAAAAAAAATTTTAATTTTTTTACGATTTTTTTAACAAATTTTTTTTATAATCGACTATAGATTCTACTATAATATACTTGGAGAGTTCATTTTAGGCTTATTTTATTCCTCAATCTTTTCACAACACGCACGTATACTTGAATATACCAATTTATTTTTTTAAATTTGAGTAAAATTGATATTTTTAGAGCGCGAACAGAAAAATTCCGCAAATCTCGAACTACGTGGTTTTCGAATAGAATGCCATGAAATCTCAAACAGGCTTCCATATTGGAATTAATTACCGCTGTCAAAACTGGCCTAAAATGGGTGTTTTTGACTTCAGAATATGAGCTTGTTTTAACGTTTTGAAGGTAAAAATTGAATGTTATAGATTATTTGGGACTTTTACAATTTAATGAGACCAAAATTAAAGCTTCATATGTCAGATTAGTTATCGATTTTTTAATTTTAAAAAGACTCTGCAATTTCCGTAAAAGTTTCATTTTAACAGAATTATGACTTTTCGAAGAGATTGCTTTGGATTCATAAAACGTCATCGTGGATATTAAAAATATGAAGTGTCAAAAAAGGCCAAAAATAGCCGAAAATGGCATATTTCATCGCAAGTGTTTAAAGTTATTCTAGCATGTCGCGCTTTAAAATTAGGGATAAGAGATAGCTCGAAACTTCTACATTACAGTGCTATAAAACAGATAGCTCCAAATATAGTATTTATAGATGCATTTTTCATTTTAATGTCGGTCTGCAAGCCCTATATTTTCAATATCGGGTATATTTGGAACAGCTGAAAATTGCCGTCAAGATTTCTTTTCATTGTGACTTTATTTGAAAAGATAAAAAAAAGATAATTTAGCTTTTGCATTGCCGTATTTTGTTTGCTATCATATAATGTCATCAGATTTCGAGTAAAACGTTTCGTCATCGAGATACCATCATCAAGTTTTCATTTTTAAATATAAACTGGTAATTTTTATTGCAGTTTCGTAAATCTTGCTTCTTCTAACGTATTTGCGCAATATTGCTTTAACCAAATATCGAAGTTTCGACCCTATAAAACATCTTCAATCTTTATATTCTTATATTTGGATTTGTGACTTTATTTGAAAAGATAAAGAAAAAATAAGTTAACTTTAACATTGCCGTATTTTGTTTCCTATCATATGATGGCGTCAGATTTCGAGTAAAACGTTTCGTCATCGAGATACCATCATCAAGTTTTCATTTTTAAATATAAACTGGTAATTTTTATTGCAGTTTCGTAAATATTGCTTCTTCTAACGTATTTGTGCAATATTGCTTTAACCAAATATCAACGTTTCGACACTATAAAACATCTTCAATCTTTATATTCTTATATTTGAATTTGTGACTTTATTTGAAAAGATAAAGAAAAAATAATTTAACTTTTACGTTGCCGTATTTTGTTTCCTATCATATGATGTCATCAGATTTCGAGTAAAACGTTTCGTCATCTAGATACCAACATCAGGTTTTTATTTTTAAATATAAACTTGTAATTTTTATTGCAGTTTCGTAAATCTTGCTTCTTCTAACGTATTTGTGCAATATTGCTTTAACCAAATATTAACGTTTCGACCCTATAAAACATATTCAATCTTTATATTCTTATATTTGGATTTGTGACTTTATTTGAAAAGATAAAGAAAAAATAATTTAACTTTTACATTGCCGTATTTTCTTTCCTATCAAATGATGGCGTCAGATTTCGAGTAAAACGTTTCGTCATCTAGATACCATCATCAGATTTTTATTTTTAAATATAAACTTGTAATTTTTATTGCAGTTTCGTAAATCTAGCTTCTTCTAATGTCTTTGTGCAATATTGCTTTAACCAAATATCAACGTTTCGACACTATAAAACATCTTCAATCTTTATATTCTTATATTTGGATTTGTGACTTTATTTGAAAAGATAAAGAAAAAATAATTTAACTTTTGCATTGCCGTATTTTGTTTCCTATCATATGATGTCATCAGATTTCGAGTAAAACGTTTCGTCATCTAGATACCAACATCAGGTTTTTATTTTTAAATATAAACTTGTAATTTTTATTGCAGTTTCGTAAATCTTGCTTCTTCTAACGTATTTGTGCAATATTGCTTTAAAAAAATATTAAAGTTTCGACCCAATAAACATCTTCTATCTTTATATTCTTATATTTGGATTTGTGACTTTATTTGAAAAGACAAAGAAAAAATAATTAAACTTTTGCATTGCCGTATTTTGTTTCCTATCATATATTGTCATCAGATTTCGAGTAAAACGTTTCGTCATCTAGATACCATCATCAGGTTTTTATTTTTAAATATAAACTTGTAATTTTTATTGCAGTTTCGTAAATCTGGCTTCTTCTAACGTATTTGTGCAATATTGCTTTAACCAAATATTAAAGTTTCGACCCTATAAAACATCTTCAATCTTTATATTCTTATATTTGGATTTGTGACTTTATTTGAAAAGATAAAGAAAAAATAATTTAACATTTTTATTGTAGTATTTCGTTTCTTATCATATGGTGTCGTCAGATTTCAAGTACAACGTTTCGTCATCGAGATACCATCATCAGGTTTTCATTTTTAAATATAAACCTGTCATTTTTATTGCAGTGTCGTAAATCTTGCTTCTTCTAACGTCTTTGTGCAATATTACTTTAACCAAATATCAACGTTTCGACCCTATAAAAAAACATCTTCAATCTTTATATTCTTACATTCGGATTTGTGACTTTATTTGTAAAGATAAAGAAAAACTAATTAAACTTTTGCATAGCCGTATTTTGTTTCCTATCATATAATGTCATCAGATTTCGAGTAAAACGTTTCGTCATCTAGATACCATCATCAGGTTTTTATTTTTAAATATAAACTTGCAATTTTTATTGCAGTTTCGTAAATCTTGCTTCTAAGTTTTTGTGCAATATTGCTTTAACCAAATATCAACGTTTCGATCCTATAAAACATCTTCAATCTTTATATTCGGAAAAGTATGATGGTTGTGAAATTTGAAATGGACTGCTATTATGGGTTTAGAAAAACGAAAATATCCGAAGAAATTAAAGCATGAATTAAAAACTACTTATCTGGTCTGAACAAAATTTGGCGTACGAATAAAAAATGAGTTATTGTGTGGAAAAAAGATTTTTTGTGTTGAAAAAGAGGTTGTTTTTTGCTAGCTGTCATTTTGACAATTTCAAAGTTCAACTATTTCAATTAAACCATTTATTATTAAGTGTTAATTTTGTGACACATAAATAAAAGGGATAAAAATGAAATACACGAGTTACAGTATTATGAGTTATATACTGTCAGCTGTCATTTTGACATTTTTTTTATGTGTAATAATCGCGTTTATAAAAAAATATTTTGTTGTGTTAGTGTAGTTCTCATATTAAGATTGAAATACTTAAATATCAAATGAAATATTTGTAAATATTTCTTGACAGGTGTTATATCGACAAATTAGGCGATATGTTTTCACATCACAGTCCGAAGGAGTGTGATACAAAAGTAAATAATATAGTAAAACAGAATATTTAAAAAAAAATTATAAAAAATCAAAAAAAAAAGTGAAAAAATAAAAATTTCAATTTTTTTAAAATTCTTTTATGTAATAACTTTTACCTTTAGAGTCACTGTAAGTGACGATTTTGCGATATGGGTTTTTACATATCGCCCCTTTCGAGCGATATGTATATCTCCCCTTTATTTTAAAAATGTTCGACCTTGTCGTCGTCGTCGTCGTCGTCGTCGTCGTCGTACCCGATTTTTGAAATCGCGATTTTTGACATTTTCGATTTTTTTTCTCTCAAGTGGTAAAACTCTAACTGATTTTGATTATTTGGTTTTATAGAGGAATAACGGGGGTACATTTTGTGAAAAATTTTAAATATACAGGGTGTACCGGAAAAAAGTTATTAAACGTCAAAGTCGGGAAATATGCGAAATCCGCTGTAACGCATTTCAGGTCGCAAAAATTATTTTTTTCGATTTTTACTTTTGGAGGTTGGAGAGGACCGGCAGCCGCCCAACCCTATTGTTTTTGAGAAAGATTAGAAAATGGAAAGTAATTTTTTTTATTTTTTAAAAGTCAAAAAATGGCCATCGCAGGGTCGTCTTGGGTACCGAATAACTCGAATTGGGTAAGTCGGACATATTTCCGGTTTAAACGATCAGATGGGCCGTCTCAAATACTATCTTTTCACAATACATCTTTCTATACCTAAAATGATTAGAAATTGTGAAAAATTGTGAAAATTTAAAAATTACGATTTTAGACCCAAAAATATGACGGTTTTTAATTTTTTTCTCGAAAAATAATTTTTTTATTAAAATGTCGTACATCCTATCGGAAAGAGCTCGTCGACTTACGTTTAAAATATATTTTTTCGATCCTTAATCTATTTTAGTTACAGAGGACGAAACGAATGAAATTTGATTTTTTTTCGATTTTTTACAATTTTTTTTTTAGGTACTGGCTCGCTTAAACCCATCTGTGAGCCACTGTAATTAACTTTTTCAACTTTTTTTTGGACTAATGTTTAGAGGGATAAATAGGCTTTAAAACGCATACCGTGCGCGCTCTTCGGTATGACGTTTAGTGGTTAAAAAAAAAAAAATTTTAATTTTTTTACGATTTTTTTAACAAATTTTTTTTATAATCGACTATAGATTCTACTATAATATACTTGGAGAGTTCATTTTAGGCTTATTTTATTCCTCAATCTTTTCACAACACGCACGTATACTTGAATATACCAATTTATTTTTTTAAATTTGAGTAAAATTGATATTTTTAGAGCGCGAACAGAAAAATTCCGCAAATCTCGAACTACGTGGTTTTCGAATAGAATGCCATGAAATCTCAAACAGGCTTCCATATTGGAATTAATTACCGCTGTCAAAACTGGCCTAAAATGGGTGTTTTTGACTTCAGAATATGAGCTTGTTTTAACGTTTTGAAGGTAAAAATTGAATGTTATAGATTATTTGGGACTTTTACAATTTAATGAGACCAAAATTAAAGCTTCATATGTCAGATTAGTTATCGATTTTTTAATTTTAAAAAGACTCTGCAATTTCCGTAAAAGTTTCATTTTAACAGAATTATGACTTTTCGAAGAGATTGCTTTGGATTCATAAAACGTCATCGTGGATATTAAAAATATGAAGTGTCAAAAAAGGCCAAAAATAGCCGAAAATGGCATATTTCATCGCAAGTGTTTAAAGTTATTCTAGCATGTCGCGCTTTAAAATTAGGGATAAGAGATAGCTCGAAACTTCTACATTACAGTGCTATAAAACAGATAGCTCCAAATATAGTATTTATAGATGCATTTTTCATTTTAATGTCGGTCTGCAAGCCCTATATTTTCAATATCGGGTATATTTGGAACAGCTGAAAATTGCCGTCAAGATTTCTTTTCATTGTGACTTTATTTGAAAAGATAAAAAAAAGATAATTTAGCTTTTGCATTGCCGTATTTTGTTTGCTATCATATAATGTCATCAGATTTCGAGTAAAACGTTTCGTCATCGAGATACCATCATCAAGTTTTCATTTTTAAATATAAACTGGTAATTTTTATTGCAGTTTCGTAAATCTTGCTTCTTCTAACGTATTTGTGCAATATTGCTTTAACCAAATATCGAAGTTTCGACCCTATAAAACATCTTCAATCTTTATATTCTTATATTTGGATTTGTGACTTTATTTGAAAAGATAAAGAAAAAATAAGTTAACTTTAACATTGCCGTATTTTGTTTCCTATCATATGATGGCGTCAGATTTCGAGTAAAACGTTTCGTCATCGAGATACCATCATCAAGTTTTCATTTTTAAATATAAACTGGTAATTTTTATTGCAGTTTCGTAAATATTGCTTCTTCTAACGTATTTGTGCAATATTGCTTTAACCAAATATCAACGTTTCGACACTATAAAACATCTTCAATCTTTATATTCTTATATTTGAATTTGTGACTTTATTTGAAAAGATAAAGAAAAAATAATTTAACTTTTACGTTGCCGTATTTTGTTTCCTATCATATGATGTCATCAGATTTCGAGTAAAACGTTTCGTCATCTAGATACCAACATCAGGTTTTTATTTTTAAATATAAACTTGTAATTTTTATTGCAGTTTCGTAAATCTTGCTTCTTCTAACGTATTTGTGCAATATTGCTTTAACCAAATATTAACGTTTCGACCCTATAAAACATATTCAATCTTTATATTCTTATATTTGGATTTGTGACTTTATTTGAAAAGATAAAGAAAAAATAATTTAACTTTTACATTGCCGTATTTTCTTTCCTATCAAATGATGGCGTCAGATTTCGAGTAAAACGTTTCGTCATCTAGATACCATCATCAGATTTTTATTTTTAAATATAAACTTGTAATTTTTATTGCAGTTTCGTAAATCTAGCTTCTTCTAATGTCTTTGTGCAATATTGCTTTAACCAAATATCAACGTTTCGACACTATAAAACATCTTCAATCTTTATATTCTTATATTTGGATTTGTGACTTTATTTGAAAAGATAAAGAAAAAATAATTTAACTTTTGCATTGCCGTATTTTGTTTCCTATCATATGATGTCATCAGATTTCGAGTAAAACGTTTCGTCATCTAGATACCAACATCAGGTTTTTATTTTTAAATATAAACTTGTAATTTTTATTGCAGTTTCGTAAATCTTGCTTCTTCTAACGTATTTGTGCAATATTGCTTTAAAAAAATATTAAAGTTTCGACCCAATAAACATCTTCTATCTTTATATTCTTATATTTGGATTTGTGACTTTATTTGAAAAGACAAAGAAAAAATAATTAAACTTTTGCATTGCCGTATTTTGTTTCCTATCATATATTGTCATCAGATTTCGAGTAAAACGTTTCGTCATCTAGATACCATCATCAGGTTTTTATTTTTAAATATAAACTTGTAATTTTTATTGCAGTTTCGTAAATCTGGCTTCTTCTAACGTATTTGTGCAATATTGCTTTAACCAAATATTAAAGTTTCGACCCTATAAAACATCTTCAATCTTTATATTCTTATATTTGGATTTGTGACTTTATTTGAAAAGATAAAGAAAAAATAATTTAACATTTTTATTGTAGTATTTCGTTTCTTATCATATGGTGTCGTCAGATTTCAAGTACAACGTTTCGTCATCGAGATACCATCATCAGGTTTTCATTTTTAAATATAAACCTGTCATTTTTATTGCAGTGTCGTAAATCTTGCTTCTTCTAACGTCTTTGTGCAATATTACTTTAACCAAATATCAACGTTTCGACCCTATAAAAAAACATCTTCAATCTTTATATTCTTACATTCGGATTTGTGACTTTATTTGTAAAGATAAAGAAAAACTAATTAAACTTTTGCATAGCCGTATTTTGTTTCCTATCATATAATGTCATCAGATTTCGAGTAAAACGTTTCGTCATCTAGATACCATCATCAGGTTTTTATTTTTAAATATAAACTTGCAATTTTTATTGCAGTTTCGTAAATCTTGCTTCTTCTAAAGTTTTTGTGCAATATTGCTTTAACCAAATATCAACGTTTCGATCCTATAAAACATCTTCAATCTTTATATTCGGAAAAGTATGATGGTTGTGAAATTTGAAATGGACTGCTATTATGGGTTTAGAAAAACGAAAATATCCGAAGAAATTAAAGCATGAATTAAAAACTACTTATCTGGTCTGAACAAAATTTGGCGTACGAATAAAAAATGAGTTATTGTGTGGAAAAAAGATTTTTTGTGTTGAAAAAGAGGTTGTTTTTTGCTAGCTGTCATTTTGACAATTTCAAAGTTCAACTATTTCAATTAAACCATTTATTATTAAGTGTTAATTTTGTGACACATAAATAAAAGGGATAAAAATGAAATACACGAGTTACAGTATTATGAGTTATATACTGTCAGCTGTCATTTTGACATTTTTTTTATGTGTAATAATCGCGTTTATAAAAAAATATTTTGTTGTGTTAGTGTAGTTCTCATATTAAGATTGAAATACTTAAATATCAAATGAAATATTTGTAAATATTTCTTGACAGGTGTTATATCGACAAATTAGGCGATATGTTTTCACATCACAGTCCGAAGGAGTGTGATACAAAAGTAAATAATATAGTAAAACAGAATATTTAAAAAAAAAATTATAAAAAATCAAAAAAAAAAGTGAAAAAATAAAAATTTCAATTTTTTTAAAATTCTTTTATGTAATAACTTTTACCTTTAGAGTCACTGTAAGTGACGATTTTGCGATATGGGTTTTTACATATCGCCCCTTTCGAGCGATATGTATATATCCCCTTTATTTTAAAAATGTTCGACCTTGTCGTCGTCGTCGTCGTCGTCGTACCCGATTTTTGAAATCGCGATTTTTGACATTTTCGATTTTTTTTCTCTAAAGTGGTACATTTTGCACTGATTTTGATTATTCGGTTTTATAGAGGAATAACGGGGGCACGTTTTGTGAAAAATTTTAAATATACAGGGTGTACCGGAAAAAAGTTATTAAACGTCAAAGTCGGGAAATGTGCGAAATTCGCTGTAACGCATTTCAGGTCGCAAAATTTTTTTTTTTCGATTTTTACTTTTGGAGGTTGGAGAGGACCGGCAGCCGCCCAACCCTATTGTTTTTGAGAAAGATTAGATAATGGAAAGTAATTTTTTTTATTTTTTAAAAGTCAAAAAATGGCCATCGCAGGGTCGTAGGGGGTACCGAATAACTCGAATTGGGTACGTCGGACATATTTCCGGTTTAAACGATCAGATGGGCCGTCTCAAATACTATCTTTTCACAATACATCTTTCTATACCTAAAATGATTAGAAATTGTGAAAAATTGTGAAAATTTAGAAATTACGATTTTAGACCTAAAATTTTTACGGTTTTTAATTTTTTTCTCGAAAAATATTTTTTTTATTAAAATGTCGTATATCCTATCGGAAAGAGCTCGTCGACTTACGTTTAAAATATATTTTTTCGATCCTTAATCTATTTTAGTTACAGAGGACGAAACGAATGTATTTTGATTTTTTTTTGGATTTTTTACAATTTTTTTTTTAGGTACTGGTCTGCTTAAATTTACCTGTGAGCCACTGTACGTAACTTTTTCAACTTTTTTTTGGACTGTTGTTTAGAGGGATAAATAGCCTTTAAAACGCATACTGTGCGCGCTCTTCGGTATGACGTTTAGTGGTTCAAAAAAAATTAAATTTATTTTTTTTACGTTTTTCTTACCAAACATTTTTTATGTTCGATTATAGCTTCTACTATAATATCCTTAGAGAGTTCATTTTAGGCTTATTTTATTCCTCAATCTTTTCTAAACACGCACGTATACTTGAATATATTAATTTATTTTTTTTAATTTAAGTAAAATTGATATATTTAGAGCGAGGACAGAAAAATTCGTCAAATATCGAAATGCAACGTTTTTTAAATAGCTTGCCATGAAATCTCAAACAGGCTTCCATATTGAAATAATTACAGCTGTCAAAATTGGCCTAAAATGGGTGTTTTTGACTTCAGAATGTGACCTTGTTTCAACGTTTTGACGTTAAAAATTGAATGCTATAGATTATTTGGGACTTTTACAATTTAATGAGACCAAAATTAAAGCTTCATATGTCAGATTAGTTATCGAATTTTCAATTTTAAAAAGACTCTACAATTTCCGTAAAAGTTTCATTTTAACAGAATTATGACTTTTCGAAGAGATTGCTTTGGATGCATAAAACGTCATCGTGGATATTAAAAATATGAAGTGTCAAAAAAGGCCAAAAATAGCCGAAAATGGCATATTTCATCGCAAGTGTTTAAAGTTATTCTAGCATGTCGCGCTTTAAAATGTGGGATAAGAGATAACTCGAAACTTCTACATTACAGTGCTATAAAACATATAGCTCCAAATATAGTATTTATACATGCATTTTTCATTTTAATGTAGGTCTGCTTACCTAAATTTTGATTAATTTTTTTCAATATCGGGGATTTTCGGAATAGCCGAAAATTGCCGATAAGATTTTTTCCAAGTTTTATTCATTGTGACTGTATTTGAACAGATAAAGAAAAAATAATTTAACTTTTACATTGCCGTATTTTGTTTCCTATCAAATGATGGCGTCAGATTTCGAGTAAAACGTTTCGTCATCTAGATACCATCATCAGGTTTTTATTTTTAAATATAAACTTGTAATTTTTATTGCAGTTTCGTAAATCTAGCTTCTTCTAATGTCTTTGTGCAATATTGCTTTAACCAAATATCAACGTTTCGACACTATAAAACATCTTCAATCTTTATATTCTTATATTTGGATTTGTGACTTTATTTGAAAAGATAAAGAAAAAATAATTTAACTTTTGCATTGCCGTATTTTGTTTCCTATCATATGATGTCATCAGATTTCGAGTAAAACGTTTCGTCATCTAGATACCAACATCAAGTTTTTATTTTTAAATATAAACTTGTAATTTTTATTGCAGTTTCGTAAATCTTGCTTCTTCTAACGTATTTGTGCAATATTGCTTTAAAAAAATATTAAAGTTTCGACCCAATAAACATCTTCTATCTTTATATTCTTATATTTGGATTTGTGACTTTATTTGAAAAGATAAAGAAAAAATAATTTAACATTTTCATTGTAGTATTTTGTTTCTTATCATATGGTGTCGTCAGATTTCAAGTACAACGTTTCGTCATCGAGATACCATCATCAGGTTTTCATTTTTAAATATAAACCTGTCATTTTTATTGCAGTGTCGTAAATCTTGCTTCTTCTAACGTCTTTGTGCAATATTACTTTAACCAAATATCAACGTTTCAACCCTATAAAAAAACATCTTCAATCTTTATATTCTTACATTCGGATTTGTGACTTTATTTGTAAAGATAAAGAAAAACTAATTAAACTTTTGCATTGCCGTATTTTGTTTCCTATCATATATTGTCATCAGATTTCGAGTAAAGCGTTTCGTCATCTAGATACCATCATCAGGTTTTTATTTTTAAATATAAACTTGTAATTTTTATTGCAGTTTCGTAAATCTGGCTTCTTCTAACGTATTTGTGCAATATTGCTTTAACCAAATATTAAAGTTTCGACCCTATAAAACATCTTCAATCTTTATATTCTTATATTTGGATTTGTGACTTTATTTGAAAAGATAAAGAAAAAATAATTTAACATTTTCATTGTAGTATTTCGTTTCTTATCATATGGTGTCGTCAGATTTCAAGTACAACGTTTCGTCATCGAGATACCATCATCAGGTTTTCATTTTTAAATATAAACCTGTCATTTTTATTGCAGTGTCGTAAATCTTGCTTCTTCTAACGTCTTTGTGCAATATTACATTAACCAAATATCAACGTTTCGACCCTATAAAAAAACATCTTCAATCTTTATATTCTTACATTCGGATTTGTGACTTTATTTGTAAAGATAAAGAAAAACTAATTAAACTTTTGCATAGCCGTATTTTGTTTCCTATCATATAATGTCATCAGATTTCGAGTAAAACGTTTCGTCATCTAGATACCATCATCAGGTTTTTATTTTTAAATATAAACTTGCAATTTTTATTGCAGTTTCGTAAATCTTGCTTCTTCTAAAGTTTTTGTGCAATATTGCTTTAACCAAATATCAACATTTCGATCCTATAAAACATCTTCAATCTTTATATTCGGAAAGGTATGATGGTTGTGAAATTTGAAATGGACTGCTATTATGGGTTTAGAAAAACAAATATATCCGAAGAAATTAAAGCATGAATTAAAAACTACTTATCTGGTCTGAACAAAATTTGGCGTACGAATAAAAAATGAGTTATTGTGTGGAACAAAGATTTTTTGTGTTGAAAAAGAGGTTGTTTTTTGCTAGCTGTCATTTTGACAATTTCAAAGTTCAACTATTTCAATTAAACCATTTATTATTAAGTGTTAATTTTGTGACACATAAATAAAAGGGATAAAAATGAAATACACGAGTTACAGTATTATGAGTTATATACTGTCAGCTGTCATTTTGACATTTTTTTTATGTGTAATAATCGCGTTTATAAAAAAATATTTTGTTGTGTTAGTGTAGTTCTCATATTAAGATTGAAATACTTAAATATCAAATGAAATATTTGTAAATATTTCTTGACAGGTGTTATATCGACAAATTAGGCGATATGTTTTCACATCACAGTCCGAAGGAGTGTGATACAAAAGTAAATAATATAGTAAAACACAATATTTAAAAAAAAAATTATAAAAAATGAAAAGAAAATTAAAAAAATTAAAAATTCAAATTTTTTTTTATTCTTTTATGTAATGACTTTTACCTTTAGAGTCACGACAGTGACGATCAGGCGATATGCAGCTTTTATTAATTATCCATAAAGACAAATTCTAAATATTTGTTTTGAAAGCAAAAAATGCTGAGCTTACGATTAACAGATTTAGGCAAACATTGAGTCTCGCGCCACCTTCTCCACAATCGGTTATAACAAGATGGGGAACTTGGTGAGACGCTGCAACCTATTATAATAGTTTTTGCGATATAAAGTTAGTTATTAATCAGTTGGAAGAAAGTACATGACAATCAGTTACGAGACTTAAACAAGGTTTTAGTATATTTTACGTACGTTTTTAATACTTTTTGTCGTTTCTCTTGACAAACGCGTTGGCCAACATGTGATTTAAAAATTCCTCAATTTCGAAAACGGCTTTTACTAACGAACATTGGCTAATAGAATAGTTTTGGACTTGCATTGTCTTTAATTTGTTTTACATCACAACGTTTAAACTGGTAAGTAAGTAAGTAAAACAAATTAAAGACAATGCAAGTCCAAAACTATTCTATCATTCAAGAAACATCATTGTCTCCAACCTTCGAACATTGGCTAGATTCATGATAGATGTGTATATAACTGACTGTATATTTAGGTACATGTACACGACGAAGATATACACTAAATACTCCAATCTATTGCCCATTAATTACCTAAAACCAATTATTGTAACAGAATCTGACATCGATGCCGTTAGTAAGGGTCTTTCTTATGCTTATGCCCTCGCATATCTCTCTTTCTGTACTTCAACAATCCGCGTCTCTGCTCTGCGTTCTTCCAATAACACAGAGCCATACTGCGCACGCGGCACCGTATTCATTATCGTTTACATGTTGAATAATAAGTGTAGTATTGTTGTTGTATTTGGTATTTTTAGAGATCATTTTACTATTACTTCGTGAGTAGACTTTCTGGTTATAAATTGTTGCAGTGTGTGTAACTGTAAAGTGTTTTTATGAAAATGCAAGTAATTATATTGTTTTTCGCATTTTATACAGTAATGCACTAGATTAATGACCTCAAAATCGTACAGTAATGTGTCACTTTACAGCATAGCAACTATTACTGTATAAAACGTCAATGTCATTCAAAACACAATTTTACAAGCAAGAAATTCGTTTATTTTAAATCTTATTACAATAAATATTAAAAGAACAATTATTTATAAGTTAGAAAATGATGGAAATGCTGACTTCGCCATATTAAGTAGTTGTTGCTGAACATTTTTTTCATTGACTACAATTCCTATGGGGACTTCTTGGGGTAGTCCCAGTTGGACATTTTTGAATACCCTTTGAAAATTTTTCATTTTATTTTAATGTTTTCTTCTACGTATCCTTGAGTTACGCTTGTGGACCACCATCCCCCATGCCGTTTGAGATCCTGAATATCAGCGCCATTGTTAGCAAGAAAAGTTGCAGATGATCTTCTCAAACAATGACTGATGGATTTTATACCCGTTGTCGTCTGATCCTACGGTAAATACACGTTTTTTCTTTGTTTTGGTATCATGTAACGTTACTATTAGCATTGTTCCCGAATCCTCTATATCTTCAGATGTTAAACTGCATAGTTCTGCACGCCGACAGACGTCATTCAGCCCAAAAATTAATACCATTTTTATTAACAGAAACGTGTCGTCTGGAGCTTCCTTCAAAAACTTCGTGACGTTTTCCATGGTAAAAACTTTTGATTTTTTAGATTCATATTTGTCGTTTTGACGTTTGAAAAAAGCGATTAACTTTTTATATTGTGAAATATCCGTATTTTCACTGATAAGTCTTGTGCTTTTGATCATAGAGTACGTGGACCATAAATTGGAAGCTTTGAGGACTTTTGCCTAAAACAAATAACAAAATTAGTACCTATAACCACACTTTAACCATATAAAATAGCTTACCTTCTCCTAAAAGTATGCCAGCATCAAATTTTCGTCAATGACTTTAAAATTCTTAGTGTTTCTTTATTCGCAGAACATATTATATGCTTTCTCGTATCTTTTCTTGGATTTTACTGGAAGCAAACTTGAAGAAGCTTCGCGGGCCACATTCAGGATATCGTCCAAGTCGTTTTCATTAACCATTTCCATAATTTTTGTGAAATTTACTCTTCAAATATGATTTTATTTGGATGGTGTCAATAGTCGTCAAACACAAAAAAACATCTTATTTATATTGTTAAACTACCGAGAAGTCATACTACTAAGTTTTTGTAGATTTTCTTTAGTAACTATTCTTGTTAGATTTTAATATGAAATGCAAAATAATTAATTACTTACAAAATGCGAAAAAATAGTATACGCACCTCGTCAGAAAAGTGATTTTACTTGACTCGTATGGAAATTAAATCCTCGCTTCGCTCGGATTCAAACTAATCATACTCGTCAGTAAAGTTCCACTTTTCTAAACTTGATACGTAATGTACTATTATTTGGTAATTAACTATTACAGACTCACCAGTCCGGCCCTAACGAAACCTTAAGTTCTGTCATCGAAGGCTATTCAAATCTTACGTAAACTACACTACATACAGCCAAAGCGAGCGCTGCCTTGTAAACGACCTAAGTACCAGCACCTATAGGAATAGTAAAAAACTATTTTAAATGTACTTAATTCTCTGGAAAGCCCATTTATTTCATAAGCGGAAATAATTTTCAGTGATTACTGTTGGTCTCTTTTGTAATACATATTTTTTTCTACATGGTAATCGGTTTTCAAGATACAGCCGGTGGCAATTTAGATCTAAATTATAAAGTGTTGCTTTTATTCTCATTTAGTTTTAGACCACAATCATCAATTAAATGGATTCTATTCATCACAACTACAATACGATAAAAAAATACTACTAATACCCTTATAAAAGCGTACTTTGCGTGTCTGCTACTAAATAAAAAGATGTTAAGTTTATCACAAAAAGAAGATCCGAATTAAGAAAAAGGGATCAACGCGGGGTGAATCATTCTGACACAAAGGGCTTCGGGGTGTGAAATGAGCTTTTGGTCAATTTTCGCTATCAGATGTAGGAGTCCAGCTGGAAAATCTATACGATGATTAAATTTTCCTCGGATAAATGGCAATGTGGAGGTTAAATATCGTTAATATCTAATGTGTCCGTGCGTGTGTCTGGACAATTTCTGTGATGACAATTGTATGAACCAGTGGTGCACCCATAAATTGTATGCGGGTGGAAAGGGGCGACTAGATAGAGTAGCTAACTTTTGAATATAATAAGAATAAATAATCCGCATTTTTTTTGGGTGCCATTTAAAAAACGTTCAAAAACTTTAATTCGAAAAAGGTGCCGCAAGTGAAAATTTAAAGGAATTTATGTGATGGATATAAAGGTCGATAATCTAGCCGGTTTTTGTTATTATTTAAATCTAATAAAAACTGATGATTTTGAAACATGTATGTAGGTGCGATAAACATGATAATAAATAAAAAAAATAATGCATTTGCATTGCCTAAATCCTAAATTTGATAAAATATAATTAAGGGTAATATGAAAGAAAGTTTTAGCGGCAGGCGGACAAAGTAGTGCATCTATCTTTTGCATTAAAGTACACAGGGACGCCAAAGGTAATGGGTTCCCTGGGGCATAGGTAGACAATGACAGGCTGGTTCGTCCTTGTTAATACTCATCAGAAAGCAAAAACCTGTAAGTAGTTCCCAACACAGAGAAAATATGCTTTTAAGATATTTTTAAGAATAAATATATGATTGAAACCTAGTATCGCCATCTGTAGGAATCAACTCAATGCAAAAGATAGCCATCAGACGTGAAAACAATTAACAATAACCAAGTATGGTAGGCCAACACATCCAGTATAGGAAACGTTTTTGCGCATCCCTACACTTTTTCCACGGATTTGTAGATTCAAATATACCTAGATCACGCTACAGTAGCCCACTGGGGTGCCTCACTATTCAGTAATACAATGCCTACTTTGTCCGCCTGCCGTTAAAATTTTCTTTACTTTACTTATACGGACACTAAACTTCACCATTTTATAATTAAGAATTGTTACAAGAATTTTGGAAAAAATGGATCAGTGATATTTAAAAAAAAATATTCTGTATTGGAGCCTCCAATTTCGCTGAGGCGAATTTATAGATTGTGCAAAACTGCTAAATGTGGTCACGAAACAAAATTACTAGGTATAAACAATTTTGTTGAGTATTTTACCATATTATTTTGTCATTTCCGCAACACATTTAAACTTAAGTGCCTTGTTGATATCAAGGAGCTGTTATTGTAAAATAATGTTAAAATTATAGCTTATAGCTTGAATGATAAACATATCAAAAATTAAAATTATAGAGTTCTAAATATTATGTTAACTAGCCCTATTTTAATGTTGCTGAAAGATACACAAGTCTTGCAAAAATGATTAAAATGCTTTTTAGGTAGTAAATATTTTAATCAAAAATTGAATCAAATTAGGTAAGTATTAATAATATGATACATATATTAAATTACTGTGCCTAAAAAAAATTAGAAAAAAATGTATATTTTTTTAGCAAAAAATAGCTGTTACTCTACGGAAATGACAATCTAATCGTTTTTTTAAGCTCCTGTCATGAATTATTTACGGTAAAAGGTTTCGTTAAAAATAACAAAAGCTCAGGCATTATTACAAGAACAACATTATTTAATATTAAAAAAATAATAACTCTTACTTATAAGCAATTGCAGGATTGACATACCTAATAAAAAACCATACTGGCTTTACCACACTTTTCTGTTTTAATTTAAAAAATACTATATCAAATTAAAATTAGCTTTACAGCAAGTTGTAGAAAACATTAAGACGAACCATACTCGCACAATCTACTTCTATAAAGTTTGTAAGTAATACTGGAATGACAACAAAAGTTGAGGACAAACTTTATTGACGTGGTATTTCATGTCTAAGGTAGTTATTGTATTTGGGTCACAAAAATATCAAATTTATACTTTTATCATATTAAAATTCAGACATTTATTCTAAAACGGGCTAGTTACAAGATACTCTAGAAAAATAAACCTATAAATTTGTGCTGGGGATTTGTTTTGGCAGAAATTAAATTTTTTTTGTACAAATATTTCTGGAAATCTTTCCTTGTTAAATATGGGCAAGTTTTTTTTATTAATAATATTAAACATTGCATATCTCTCATTAAAATCCAAGGGTATATAATTAAGATGATCGTAATTAAATTAAATTTATAATAGAAGCCACAAATATAAATACTATGCCCTATTGTTGTCCTGATATTTCAATATTCAACAGGATGGATAAATAAATTGTCTAATGATTGGAATTAAAAATAAAAGTATTTTTTTTTTTCTTTGTTAAGAAATAAGTAGTTTTTTTTTGTAATATATATGCTCGGGCTGCAGCCTGACAGCTACCCTCCTTTTGGTGTGCCACTGATCTGAACAAAAAGTCCTTTGATGTACGGGGAAAATTAACTCTTACATGGAAAAATTGACTAGACCAACTCATTTGTGTAGAGCAGGGGTTCCCAACCTTTTTTTGGTCAGGGACCACTTTTATATTATTATTGTTAGCAGGGATCACTATGTAGGTATAATAAAAATAAACTGTAATAATCAAATTGAAACTTTAATTAAAAACTTAATAGAAAATTACATAAAAAGAAATAATAATATTTTTAGTATAAACTTCTGTAATTTTGCATTAATGTGATTTCTGAGCTTGCATCTTCTTCACGAGTTCGGCTATCCTAGGACTAATATTGTTACTCAAAGCTACACTCAAATCATCACTTACTTTCAAACGATTCCTCGCCTTGTTTTTAATTACCATCAAAGCAGAAAATCCTTGTTCAAATAAATAAGTTGTTGAGAAAACCATAAAATAGCGTAAGGCGATTTCTCGAAGTTTAGTATAAGAAATTGCTTTTTTACACCAAAACGACTCAAGTGAATTCGATTCAAAAGCATCCTTGCAGTTTCTGTCATGGGTGGCTCCGCATACTGCCCCCACCACGCGCTTTTCGCATGCATTTAAAATCATTCGCGATTTGAAATCATTCACGGACCATATTTTGGCTTCTGCGGACCACTGGTTGGGAACCACTGGTGTAGAGGATAACAATATTTATTTGTTTCTACATTTATGTGCATCTACACAGAAAGAAAATCAACGTAGTAGCAAACATATAGTTCCATCAAATTAGCTCTTAGGCTTCTTCACCTAACTGATTAGACCGGAAGGTCGAAAGCATACATAATGCACCTTAAATATCGTTGGGTTAAGGTGAAAACCGAATCCCAGTTACTGCTTCGAAATCATTTGACAAGAACAAAAAAACTATTGGAATTTCGAAAATCTCCACGAATTTGTGACGCGTTTTCCTTTAGTTTCAAAGTGGAAAAACTATAGCACTGAGCTAGAACCACCTGTATTTGTAGAAATAATTTAAAATTGTGTAAAATTACCATATTTTCCTTAGTAACGACATCAGCCGAGGTACTAGAGTCTAGTTCTAGTTCTAGAACAATAATTATGATCCATAATTGTTAGGGTCGTAAACCGAATATCACTAATCTGCCAAACATCTTGAGACAAAATTAATTTTACTTACGTACCACCAATTTAATAATAACTCCAACAATCAAATACTAAATAAAACGTCCAATTTACTGTCCAAAATTTCTAGTATAAAACTTAAAGCAATCTAAAACAGTTTAAAACTACGTTAGAAACGCATCAAAAACTGACCCTGTACTTGTGCCAAATAATTTTTTGATATGGACCAGTCAATGTCGCAAGAACCAAACAAATAAGACTATTCAATCATTTAATGTACCGGGTGAGTCAACGATTGCGCGGAATAATTTTATGCCTTGAAGATAAAATTTGTCGACAATAAACTTTTATGTTAAGGTATGGTTGGATATCAGGCACATTTTAAATATATTTTGAATTATACAGGGTGCGCCCAAAAAGTAGGGTGTCAAAAAGGTACATTTTTTTAAATAGGACACCCTATATATTGTATTATTTTCTGATTCCTCACAAAATTCTACGCTTATTTTGTAAATGTCATATGTCTAAATTCAATAGTTTTTGAGATATTGACGGTTAAAATATGGCATTTTCAGACTTTGACAGGCTGTAGCATTGGAACGGTTCATCTTAGAGAAAAATGATTTTCACCTCCCTATCTTAGTTTTTTATTCTCTATCCAAAGAAACCAACCTCCGGTTTACCATGTTAAACAAAAAAAAACGGTTTTAACGGTTTAACATGTTAAACCGGAAGTAGTAACTTTTAGATAGAGAATAAAAAATTAAGATGGGAGGTGAAAACCATTTTGCCCTAAGATGAACCGTTCCAATGTTACAGCTTGTCAAAGTATGAAAATGCCATATTTTAAACGTCAATATCTCAAAAAATATTGGCTCTAGACATTTAACATTTACGAAATAAGCGTAGAACTTTGTGAGGAATCAGAAAATAATACAATATATAGGATGTTCCATTTAAAAAAATGTACCTTTTTGACACCCTACTTTTTGGGCGCACCCTGTATAATTCAAAATATTTTTAAAATGTGCCTGATATCCAACCATACCTTAACACAAAAGCTTATTGTCGACAAATTTTATCTTCAAGCCATAAAATTGCTCCGCGCAATCGTTGACTCACCCGGTACAGACACTAATTTTAATAGTCAGAAAACAATAAATCCGAAATATTAATAACATACTAGTCTTGCCAGTGAAATTTACGGCAATACAAAATCTATACAGAAATAAGAACAATGATGCAGAAAATTGAGCTAATATACTTATCTTATTACAAACTAAAATGTAATGAAAGAAAAGAAAACAGAAAACAATAATTTCATTTAAATAAATTTTATTTCGGAGTTGGCATTTCGTACACTAATATACTTTCCTCGTCACAGACAAAAATGTGGCCATAAATCGTTACAAAATCCAATTAGACATTATTCATTGCAACGGACAAGAACTGTAATGAATAATATATATTTCCAACCCAACATCTGTGGCCGACTGCAAAAGGCAGAAGAAATAAAGGGATTGTCCTTTTATTTCTGAAATTTACTGCATTTGCAGAATTATATTTTCCTCTACGTCATCGTCGTTTCTTTCTGCCTAGCTTTGGGTTTGTCGCAGATGTAGCATCCGGAGGATTTATTTTATTTCACGCATTAAGTACTTGAAATTTTTAGAGTAAGGGTTTTTGCATATGGTAGTAGTTAGCCCCTTTAACATTAGCCCCTTATTTTAAAATTTGTCATGTTATCTTTTTGTGCTTGAGATGTCGTCTCTTAATCTCAGTTTAAGACTAAGTTAGCTTATATATATATACTCAAGCATATATCGTTTTAAAGGGAGAATATGACATTCCTAAAAGACAGAGTAGATTGTTTTACTTCGAAAGGATCAATGATTAAGTATATAATATCTGTTTAGTCATAAAAAATCTTCAGACTAAGTAAATATTATTTTCAGTTTATAATTCTAAACTGTAAATATGTATACGCTTCAAAACAAAAATTATAGTTATCATGGCTTTCTCAGAGAATATAACACTTTATTTAGAAATTACCAATCTTTATTTTAAAAATAACTGTTATTCAAAGTGAAATGTAAACTCCTTGACGTACAAATATGAATAAATCAAATAAAACTGTGGAAATATTTGTTTTAAAAAGATACCGGGTACAACGAAATTCCTACCCAGCTTGTCACGTCCTTATAAGATAATACATTAATATGACATTTTGGTAGGTATAGTGTGCGCACCTTTGCAGTATTTAAACGTCTGACTTGCGTCTGATTGTCACTTTCGATTGATTTGGCAGTGCATACAAATAACAACATTTAAATAGAAACAGGGTGTTCAATTTAAATTATATATACTTATAATGGTATAGAAATGTATTCCACGAATAATTCTAAGCAATACACATGTATCATAACATATACCTTTCCAAGGCACTTTCCGAGAAAATGGCGTTGAAAATTGTGAAATTACCCACAAATTTTTCTGTTTCTACAAGAAACAAATGAATAATGACAATTTTATATAATATTTTTCCTTTTTTTAGGTATTCCGTATGAATAAGTCTCAACTATTTCACTTCCACATATTTAAACACAAATTTCTTCAATACATATAATGACACTCCCCCTTTTATATCTTATTTTTAAAATTACCTTACTTTTCTGAATATTTTTTATTTTTGCTTCACTATTATTGGTTTTTAAGATACAAGCAATTAAAAGTTTAGTTACATTATCGATCAAGCCAATTGTAAATTTATTCATAGTTTCATCTAACGTAGCTATGGATCTCCGCATATATATTTACTAATTTCAACTGTTTTACGACGTTGTTTACGATTATTTTTTTTTTTTTTTTTTTTTTTTGATGATAAAACACCTGCACTGTAGGAAAAATCCTTCAAGGCGCTCTGGGAGCGGTGAGAGTGCGTATTATTATTACTATTATTATTATTATTATTATTATTATTATTATTATTATTATTATTATTATTATTATTATTATTATTATTATTATTATTATTATTATTATTATGTTTTCAGTGTTCTGTTTCTCAGCTTTTTGTTGGTAAGGCTGGTATTATTTACAGTACAGAGAAGAAATTCATCTTAACCTGTAATGTTTAGAAACTTCCGTACTATATGGCAAGTTTGGAGGATGACGCTTTTCTGAATAAGTTGGTATAAATAACCTGAAAGGCCCAGTTTTTCCAAGTTGGGCTTGAAATTTTTCGTCATAGCTCCCTCCACCGATATTATGATCGGAATTATGTCGATTTTATCTAGCTTCCATATATTTTTTATCTCTATAGCCAAATTCGAGTACTTGGTCTTCTTCTCCGATTCGGTTTTAGAGAGGTTGTGTGTTAGTGGGCAACCTATATCGATTATGAAAGCTTTCTTGGTGGTTTTTTCGATAAGAAGAATATCCGGTCGGTTGTGGTCTACTGTTCTATCCGTTATTATTGGCTTATCCCAGTATAATAGATATTCAGGGGATTTAAGGACTGGCTCGGGTGAGTATTGGTAGTATGGTGGGAGGTTTTCCCTTAGCTTTAGTTTATGGGCCAGTTCCTTGTGGATGATCTTAGCCACCTGATTATGTTTCCCCAGGTAAGCGTTGGGGGCCATAGCACCACACTCCGCCGTGATATGTTCTATCGCTTCTCCGGGGCAATTGCATTTTCTGCACACATCTTCCACATTTCTTTTCAAGATGACTTTTTTAAAGTTTTGAGTTCGAATGACACGGTCTTGGATGGAGATTATAAAACCTTCTGTTTCAGCGTGAAGCTGCCTTTTCTCTAACCAATTCAGTGACATTTCTCTATCTATGAGTGGATTTTGAAGTGCAGTAGGGTATTTGCCATGTAGAGCTTTCTCCTGCCAAGTTACAAGTTGTTGACTTGGCGGCGCGCGGATGATGTTGGGTAATCCGTTTTGCTTTAAGTTAAGGGCTGTATATCCAGCGTCTGCTACTACCACTTTTTTAAGAATTTCCCCATTCGATTCTTGGAAGTATTTTCTCATAGAGGTGTCTTGCGACTTACACAAGTTATATATATTAATGAGACCTCTTCCTCCCTCCTTTCGTTTTAGGTAGATTCTTTCAAGTGCAAAGCGTGGCTGGTGGAATCTGAATTTTGTTAGCAGCCTGCGCGTTAGCCTATCTAGTTCGTGCAAATCCGTGTCTGAATACTTAAGGATTCCGAATGAGTAGGTAAGTATTGGTATTGCCCAGGTGTTGATGGCAGTAGTAAGGTTACCGGCATTCAGGTGAGTATTAAAAAGCTTTGTTAGTCTGCTTTTGTATTTGTTTTTAAACTCCCTTTTTAGGCTTGTGTGGTTTATTTGTTGGTTTTGGGAGATGCCTAAGTATTTATATGTTTTGTCCTCATCTAGTATATCCTATGCCTTCAAGCAGTCCACGATTTTGTTCAGTCTTTCCGCGTACGACATTTAAGATTGCGCACTTGTCTAATCCAAACGACATTTTGATGTCATCGCTAAATGTCTTGGTTATTTGAATTAGGGACTGTAGGTGGGTTTTGCTTTCAGCGTAGAGTTTGATATCGTCCATAAATAGAAGGTGGTTTATTCTAAAATTCTCAGTTAAGTTGGGACGATATCCGTAGGATGTTGATTTTAGTAGTGAGGACAGTGGGTTCATGGCCAAAATGAACCACAGGGGGCTTAAAGAGTCGCCTTGAAATATACTATAATATACTAAATATATATATACTAAAAATATACTATATAATAATTATTATTATTATTATTATTATTATTATTATTATTATTATTATTATTATTATTATTATTATTATTATTATATTAATAATAATAATAATAATAATAATAATAATAATAATAATATTTATTATAATAATAATAATTATTATTATTATTATTATTATTATTATCATTATTCATAGCTGTCTTAGATGAAACGTGAATAAACTAGCATAGGTAAATTGTTGCTTGTAGAACAATGTAACTAAACTTTTAATTGATTATATCTTAAAACTAATAATTTTATTCTTAGGGAAGCTTAAATAAAAAATATTCAGAAAGTAGGTTAATTTTGAAAATTGGATTTAAAAAGGGTAGTGCCATTAAAATTATTGGAGAAATTTCTCTTTTTTCTTCTATTTGAGAATATGTTTTTTCTGTATAGTTATTCATGATGTTAGTGTTAAAAGTATCATTTTATTATGTGAGAAGGAAAATTGAATAACGAGCATAGCGAGTGATCCAACTCTTCGAACCATTTATTAATATAAAAACAAATTGCGGGAACAAACCTGAATACATGGAGAGCACCGTTTTTTAAATATTATAATCTTAATGTGCTGTTAAAATATCAAATAATTTGATACGCTAAAATTGCCACAATTCCATTTTTAATTTAAAATCCAACCATTGATGCAAGTAACAATAACGTCAACCTGTGCCATTATGTGTATTCTATAGTCTATTTAACTTAAATATAACTACAAGTAGGTGAGCAAAAAAAATTGAAATTCGACGACTAGAAAAAAGTGGGAATGAATTTAAACTCCTCGGAGGCATGCATTATTTTGCAACCAAAGCTTTTTGAGATAGAGGGAGAGGGAAGAGTAAGAAATTTTATTTCACTTAAACCCCCCTGGAAGTGCCATTTTGAGGATAAAAATGAATAAGAAAAATAGTGACCTGTACCATTTGAAGAGATCTTTCATTGGCCACAAGAATCGAATAAAGGGGTTATAATAGACACTACACCTGGGCTAAATACGGGACGCATGATTAACATAGATTCTTTGTCATTCTTGCAAAGTCAAATTTTACCTACATAAAATATTAAGAAAATCCCCATTTAATACTGCTTTGCCCAGTATTACTGTATGAGTCTTTAAAATAAAGGACGTAAAGTAAAATCTATCCAGGATACATGATAATATTCTGCAGCGTCCGACTGACCACTGGCACCGGTCAGTTTTCCCCTATTTAACAACTCCCCTAAGTTATTGCTTAATCTCTCAGCTTACACACTAATAACACAACAGAACTGGACATGAAATATGTCATTAACAAATATCCCATTTCAGGAAATACTCCTGCTAATGTTTATGGGTGTTATTATTAAAAGTGTGACGTTTACTGTGATAAATTAGGCTAGTAAACATTAGTGAGATGCCGATTTAGGTTGTTTGTATTCCCTGTTTGATTGATTGTATCGTCAAACAACAACATGACAGAAAAATATCGATGCTGGTTGTAACTGCCTTAGGTTTAAAATTTCTTCTCTTAATTATTTTATCATTCTTTTCTTCATTTTTTGTTATTTCATAGCCTACTTATTAAATTCGAAGTTGTTTCTTAAATTATAGGTTAATATAAAGAAATCGTGATAAGGCAAAATTGGGTTTAAATTGTGAACTAAGCATTTCTCTGGAGATTTAATTATAATTTTTTTAAACTTTGTTCATGTATTAACTATCGAAAAAATGGAACATGTGACTTCTTTTGGATAAAATTGTTAAATTATGAAAACTTTGCACCACCCGTGTCAAATGTTTTTTGCTTCTAATTTTATATTTCTGAAAAAAATGCATCCCATAAGAAAAATTAGCATGAAAACGAAATTAAAATAAGAGTATGGTATGAACGAATAGTTTAATATCCATAAAATCAACTTTCATTATGAAAAAAACATATTAATTCGAAAAAATGGCAAAAAATTTAACTTTATTTTAGAGATCTGAAACTTTGTACATAGGCCTAAAACTACACCAGAAACAACTTTTTCCTATAACATTTTTAGAAATTCGTTAAAATAAGGCCATTTTTCTGCATTTCATCAATAAAATGTCATTTTTGACAGGTACTGAATGACAGTTGCTTACCGTTGAATACATAAGTTTTAGTATTTTTAAAGCAAAAACGATTGCCGATATTTAAATTCAATAAACTTTATTAATAAAAAAAAGTTCCATATGGTGCGGACTTTAACGGTGACACTGTATATGGCGCGTTTTTTTTTAATCAGTAAAAGAGTTAACTACTACCTATTTTGACAAAAGGTTAAGTATGATGTTAAAGTAACCGCCAGAAATATACTATTGTTGTTTACATTTCCGTCTTTCGTAAAATATGTCAGTAAAAATTAAGCGAAAATACCACCGGTTGATATTACGCAGAGATGTATGATTCAGTAACTTTTGATTTTTCGATTTAGTAGATAGAAATTGATGGGTCTAGATGCAAAATTCACAATCTCCTATTTTTAATTTATAGGAAAAAATGAATACAATTATTTATTTATTTATTTTATTTATTTATTTATTTCATACACTGTTTTACAGTTTCCCAGTTACAAAACAGGTAGAAAACAGAATTTAATTAAGTAAAAATAAAACAAATTATTTAACAATTAACATAAAGATTAGCAATATTTAAATTTATGAAACTAACAATACGGTAGTAATAATAGGTACCCTACAACAAGAAATAATTTAAAAAAAAGTAATTAATTACATACGTAGTATAGGTACTAGTGATAAAAATGTCTTTTGACAGCGCTTAAGCTACAATTAAAGACATCATAGGCATGGACATTGTCATTGTAACATGTACACATCCTATTGATGGGAGAATATTGAAGACATTGGTTCGTGAAGGTGGTAAGTAGAAGGTATATAAGTTACGGGCATTTAGAGAAGGAATTCTAAAGTTCAGTTTGTGCAGCAGCTCTTCACAAATAATATTGTTATTGAGCAGTTTATGTAAAAATAACTGCGTAGAACATGTGCGTCTATCATGTAATCTAACAAACGAGAATCTTTGCAGCAGCTGGTCATGAGGAAAACCTCTGTCGGGATAAACTCCATCAGATCTATACCACAAAGCTTTCAAAAAACGTCTCTGAACGCTCTCAATATTGTCAATGTGAACTTTATAAAACGGAGACCAAATTATTGAAGAGTATGCCAATTTAGATACAACAAGAGAACGATACAAAGTTACTAACGGATCAACTGACCTAAAATCTTTAGTAGTTCTAAGGATGAAACCAAGTCTTTTATAGGCGGTGGATACGACGTGATCAATATGAGGAAGAAAGGATAGTACTCTATCGAAAATAACTCCTAGATCCTTAAACACAGTAGGTCTATCCAGAATCTTACCATTTATGTTATAATTGAAATCAAAAGTGGTGTTTTTGTTTGTATATGTCATAACATTACATTTAGCAATATTTAAATTCAATCTGTTTTTAGTGCACCAATCATACAACAAATCCAGATTACGCTGTAGCTTTAAACAGTCCATTAAACTTGATATTAAACAGAAAATTCATCTGCGTATAGCAGACAACAAATAGTAAGGCTATTGACAATATCGTTTATAAATAATGTAAAAAGAAGAGGACCAAGGATGGATCCTTGGGGAACTCCAGATGTTGCGAAATATTCGATAGATTTGACCCCGCCATAAGCTACAAACTGCCTCCTATTTTTTAAATATGAGTCGAAAAATGACAGTAAATTATTAGAAAACCCAAAGGTTTGTAGTTTGCTTAATAATATGGAGTGATCTAGCTGATCGAAAGCCTTGGAAAAGTCAGTATAAACAACATCTGTCTGCATGCGTTGATCAATGCCTTCAGCCAAGTATTGAGTAATACACATTAGATTCGTTGTTGTTGAACGACCTTTTACAAATCCATGTTGTTCAGGAGCAATAGCGTTTTTAACTTTATAAAAAATATTATTATGTAATAACACTTCAAAGATTTTAGAAAAATTCGATATAATTGATAGAGGTCGATAATTTGAGATGTCCAATTTATCACCTTTTTTGTAGACGACCTTTGAAGATTTCCATATGCTTGGCATTTGACAGAAAAAATTATTTAAAAAAAAAATTTGGTTCGTCAATTTTGAATATGAAAATATTCCTGAATAAGCAAAGAGTAAATTTATTCTTTGTTTTCTTGTAAGTAGCTTTATTTATTTTTAAAGCGTGTGGGGGTGTATTGGGGCAGGCTACAAAAACTACAGTGTAGTAAATAAAAATAACGTCCTAAAGAGAGCATTGGGACCTTCGAGGAATGTCAGTTTTCATATACAGTTGTCTGGAAATTCTTTACATTGAAAATGGCGAATTTTGTAACTTAATATTATACTCGTGTGAAAATTGTATCGGAAAATGGAAGTTTTATCATGGTATTCTATAAATTTTGTTTACAGGGTGGCCCATTTGTCTGACAAAGTAATATAACGTCTCTACTATTAAAGATATCAAAAAAAAGTTTTTATAAAAGTTGTGACATATAAAAAAATATATGTTCTAAAATTATTTTTAAACATACAGGATGCTCCAGAAAAGTAGGACAATAAAAAGATACATTTTTTAAAATGGAACACCCTATATATTTTAGCATTTTTTATTTCCTTACAAAATTAAATATATGAAGCCATATTTAGTTTTCAGTTTGCTGGTCATGGCTAACTAGAAAAATAAAAACTATAGTAGTTATTTTTTTGACGAAAATATAAATAAAAATCGAAATATTGGCAAAACTAGTAAATTTAGGTATATGTATGACTTAACAATAATAAATGATACTTACAATATTTACCAGATGAGCCTTATAAGTATAGGGTGTTTAATTTGATAAAACAGAGTTATTGTATTTTAAAATTTTGTATATTTGGGATGTCAACAGAAAACACCCTGTACAAAATTTTAGGTACATAAAGATTTAAGACAGTTTTTCTATCCCTAAACTTAAGAGCTTATAAGAAACTTTAGATTTTCGATACTCTTGAGAAATACAGGTAATTTTTTACTATCATGTTTTTTCCAAAATTTTTGGTTTGCAGTTTTGCATTTTGTTTGGCAACGTTGCAAAAAATTAAAAACTAAATATGGTGTCATATGAATAATTTTGTTAGGAAATAACAAATGACAAAATATAATGCCTGTTCCATTTTAAAAAATGTATCTTTTTATTGTCCTACTTTTCTGGGCCATCCTGCATGTTTAAAAATAATTTTGGAACATATATTTTTTTATTCCTCATAACTTTCATAAAAACTTTTTTTGATATCTTTAATAGTAGAGATGGTATATTACTTTGTCAGACAAATTGGCCCCTCTGTAGGTAGGTATATAGATTACTAACTCATTTCGGTTACAAATCGGGGAATATGACTTTGCATCTTGATTCCTCAAATATTGAAGATAAAGTAAGTATTGACAAATTAAAGTTAAAATAATTTGTTAATAGATCATTTTCCCATTTAATTAAAAAATTAAATCTAAAACTAAAAGGCGTACCTAAAATAAAAGAGCTTGAAAAGGGGACAAAAAAGGCACGCCTTTTAAGCAAACGTTGGCCTTTTGTAGGTTTTATCAAAACCCACGAGGGCGAGTATAACTGAAATGAGTTTAAAAATTGAGTAAATGGAACTGACATTCTGAGACTCCTTGTTCTTCTACAAATCGACCGTGTTCACTTGGTATACGCCATCTATTAATAAAATCATGACTCGGGCCTGTCTCTCTGTTTCTGACAGGATTAATTTACTTTTGAAAAGGTTGGCTTTCATGTGGCTTAATTTACCTGAACGTAAAAGTGAGTAACTTGGGTTTTGGAGTTGTACTTTTTAATTCAAAGGTTTTGTGATAAATATACGTATAAATAAAACAGGGTTGAAATCAGGGAATAAATAAAATGCACTTGGATTCGATCATGGGAGGGAACAAATATACTTAGCCTATGCAAATATGAGCGTATGCTAAAAAATTCTAATTTTTGAGGGAAAGGAGAATTACATGACTTTTATCTGGAAAGTTACTAGCTTGGAAAATAAGAAAAAATGTCACAGAATCTTTTCACGTTTGATGGAACTAATAGAATATATTTTTTTTGTTTTATTTATTGTCTTTTAGCATTGAGAATTCCTCATTTAGCCAAAAAATTTAAATTTATTTTAATTTACCAGTTTTAATAATCGAACATTTACACAATGCACAACGTATTCACAGTGGTATTTATAATTTATTGCTAATATTTATAGTAAAAGTACAATTGTGAAGATTTGCATCATTTAAGAATCCTCCACTTTTTGCATATCAGTACTGTTCATAACAATTTTTCCAGGGTAAATTGCTTTTTAAAATCAATTAAGAGGGTCAATTAAAAGAAGGTTGTTCGAGATTTTCCGCAGAGCTAGGTTGAAGAACTCTCTTAGCAATTTTGGTTTTGCTTTGAACAGAATCTTCAATGTACCCTTCGGCAACTGGATCAGATTTTCAACCCCCATGCCTTTTCAGCATAGTAATATCCCCCCCCCCCCCACTATCGACAAGCATTGTTGCGGAAGTTCGTCTTAAACAATGCCTTGTATATTCATTCCAGATACAATTGCCACATCTTTTGCTACACTACCAATTTGCAATGTTCACATTATGTTTCAAATTTAACACGGACCTTATCATTGAATAATGAGCTCGCAAACTAGAACTCTTAATTTTCAGTGCCATTTCGGTAAAATATGCCAATAAAACGTTCTGTATTGCATTACTTTTTTTCCAGTGCACTATTTGTTGAACTTGACAAAGGCAGCTTCATATACTGCACCAGATTTCGTCGGCAGCAAGTTTTAAATAGTTATTCTAGCTACCTCTACTACCTCGGGAGGATCATCAGGCACTTCTAAACTCATTTTATGTAGATTTATTCGGTCTTAACTGATGCGACACCGAATTTGAAATATTTGTTTTGATCGATGTCAAACAACTACTTATCCATGATAACGATACCAAAAAGGAAATGAGTAAAAAATTCAATCTTGTTATCTTCATTAAAAATTAGTTTTATCTCGAATAATATGATGCAAGTTTGAAGAAAAAATAGTATATGATATTCAGAGAATAAGAGATACTTTATGTGGTTCGTATGGATTGTCTGACTCACTACGTTCGTCAGACAAACTTTCCACGCTCAGCACATAGAGTATCTCTTATTCTCCTAATATCATAATGTACTATTATTACATATGGTTGTAAATACATTTTTTTAAAATTTGTAAAATATTAATCCATGAAATGAATTTATTGTCAGTTTCGGGTCAATATGTCATTAAACAAAAACAAAATTTTTAACTTTAACGTGGTAGCTTTTTCAAAATGAATTCCTATGCATGTTTTATCAGTTTTGTTTGCTATTACATAGTTCGATTCAGCAAACGTCTAGACTCAAATGTCATTGTATTCTTTATGTCCGGAAATTCTAACCACATAATAGGCTGCCTTTCCTATAAGGTGCTTTGGAAGTTATACGATTAAATTACTGGGCATTATTTACCAGAAATTGGTGTGTCTGCCTGGATCTTTTCTTATTTAGTTACCACTATATGTACATTTTTTAACAGTTTACTATATCTATAGTCTATTTCAGATAGGTGTAGAGTAATAAAATGGGTAATTCCGTCTAGTTCGGCTCAATCTCGGTGTCGGCCATAGGCGCACATGGAAGCGAAGAGGGATTTTTAAAAGAAGGTTTAGTAACCTTTCAGTCGTTCAATACGGAGATTACCACGAGGACATGAATTCGAATGTTTTTGAGGATTATTTTGGTGAAATGATAAAATATCTTCCAGCTGGTTCAGTAGTAGTTACAGATAATGTAAGCTATCATTCACGACGCACAGAGAAGACTCCAACTTAATCTTGGAGAAAACAAGAAATTATCGACTGGTTAACCACCAAACGTATTGAATTTGAATATAATTTGATGAAGAAGGTTATAGAAAATTTATACAACATCGTTTTATGAAATATGCCGTGGTAGATATAGCTGAAAAACATAGTGTAACTGTGCTGCGCATAACGCCATATCATTGCGAACTAAATCCTATAGAACTTATATGGGCGCAAGTGAAAGGATTTGTAGCAAGACACGACATTCAAAATGAAAGAGGTTAAGATACTGTTTGATCAAGCTATTAAGGAAGTGACACCAGAGAACTGGCGAAAAGCAGTACATCATATCATTAAAGAAGAGGAGAAAATGTGGGATCTTGACAACTTAATCGATCGGACTGTCGACCCGTTAATTATAACGTCAAAAGAAGATGACAGTTCCTTAGATGACAAAGAATATTATGATTTTTTATAATTCAATTTCTGTATAATGTATTTTGTATCTTTTTATAATGTTTAATAAAAAAATAAGTGTACCCAATACTATGTACATAATGCACGCCTTTGTCACACCATTTTCAGTGTTTGTGAATGAATAACAATAGACAAAACTCATAAATTGGCCCAAACCCGAGTGGTACTATGCACTTGATGAAAAGAATGAATTTTGCAATGAAATCAATGCCAAATTATGAAAGTGGCTTAAATATTCGTTGGGTCACACTGTAGTCCCTTTGCATACCTAATTTTTATTACTCTAGACCTTTTTGAAATAGACTATAGTAAAAATGTACATTTAGGCAGTTTATTTAAAATAATTCATTAAATACAAAATTATGTTCATTCATCATGTCAATATTGTTTGGTATCGCATCGTTCAATTAAGCAAACGTCTAAACTCCCATTTTTCCTTTATGCTCGGGAATTCTGACCACATAAAACATAAAACTTTGCTTTTGCCAAGGCAGCAAAAACTTCAGAAGTCAGCATTAAAACGTAATTCAAAATGGATGCTTTTTCGTGACTCTGGATCGGGAACATTAATCATTATTAGCCGAATCGGGGTGGAACGTTTTATATCGCTCCAGAATCATAATTTCTGCTTAGCGAAGACAGGGGGCTGGGCCTAACCTTCCAAGAAAAATATAATATCCAGTAAAAAACAATGGAGGGTTCCTGAAATGGAATTTTTAGCCTTATCATTGGAGAATTTATTTGTGATGCGATATTATTGGTTTTTGCTGAGTTTTATAAAGAATTTTAACATTAACTAAATAACTAATTAACCAGCAGTTGTGACTGTGACATAAAAGATATTGGTAGGCATTATTGACTTACAATCAGTGGCGTACCGAGGGGTAGGGGTTAAAGTTTGAACGTTAACGGACCTGTAAATGTAAGAGTCATCACAATAAATGGTCCAAATTAAATAACTTTAATACCATTGAAAATTAATTTCTCAAATATCACTTTGGCAAATATCTATTATACGCTTACCACGCCAAAATTGATGATTCTTGACAAATCTAAAAATGATTTTCGTTGAAAAGTTTTTGAGATATTCCCTCTTATAGTCCCTGTTTATAGAGGTTATATTTTTAAAGCCAAATCGAATTAAAAAAAAAACTTAAAACCAAAATATAACCTTCAGTTTCTACTACATAATAAAATTATTTTACATAGTAGTAGGCTATGACAAATTTAAAACAAGTGAATTTAGTGAATAAATCCTAAATACAGTAATATGAAGGAATTCATTTATTTAAGTGACTTAAGTGTTTTTAAAATAAATATTTTAATAAAAAATCAACAAATTGTGCTTTTTATTTGATTTTTTTTAACTCGAAAGAAGCTCATTTAGCAATGTGTAACATTAAAAAAAATGATCGTTATTTGCAAATAACAAGGAAAATTGGAAAATTCTGCGGCTCTGACATAACCTCTAAGAAAAACAGCACTTTAAGAAGGAATACCTCGAAAACTAAGCGTTTCTGATGAAAATCATTTTTAAATTTGTTTACAAAATGTTATTTTAAGTTGGTAAATATATTGAGAAAACCCCTAACTGACTTGTCGGTGTGCCACTGAAAACAATTATAGTTTCCTGATTAGTAAATTAAAACCTAAGGTAACCAGACCACCTTGATTGTCATTGTCAACGTTGCTGGTTAGTGAATTATTGTTAAGAATCTTAATGCAACCCGACATGACTTAAATCAAATACTTTAACATCATTTATTGTCTTCTTTTCGTCAAATAATTTGGTTTCTGTTTTTTGTCTAATTGTATCTACATTAAAGTTTATTATTGTCGTTGTGGTGGACCGATACAATACAATGACAGTTGACAAAAACCGTAATAGTAGTTTGTACAACAAGAGTGGATATAATGGTTATATCGCACGAGGAAGTAAATTGAGCACGACGCCGTAGGTGGAGTGCTCAAACTTCCGAGGGCAATATGGACAATCCACTCGAGTTGAGCAGTATCTTTTTTCTACGACTTAACTTCCAAACTTCATGCTAAGAATTTTTAAAAATTATTTAAATTAGGCATCATAACTTGTCTTTTAAGTTGGCCATGAACTTGTAAGAACGGTAATAAAAAACAATTGAACAAAAATTCATTTTGATGGCAAACCCATCTACCAAATTACACTGTAACATATTTATCGATTTGGGTAAGTTCTTATATTTATACAAACTCACTTTTGAATATATCTATCTTTCTCACATTCGGCTTTTTGCAGAATAACAGACAAAAGCGATATATGTATTAATTAACACGAACAATTTATTTTCTCAACCTTAGGTATTTTGATTTTACTGAATTGCACAGAAGAAAAAAAGGTTTGTCGGGTTTATTTCTGCTTGCGTATAAATTATAACTCCGAAAGTATAACAAAATAGCTGTAGAATTCGTTTTAAACAGTTAAAAATTGATTTTGTGCATTAATATGAATTTTTAACGTTCGTTATGGTCAAATTTTTAAATATAATCGCCAATTTACAAACTAGCAACACTGTTAATGTGGAAAGAAAAGTGGCAATAGTGTTAGTAGAAATAACATAACCTTTAAAAAAAAATTTCTTTCTAGAAATCTTATAATTTCGTCTGTTTTATCGTGTTATCTTTATGTTCCACCATTTAAGGAAGAATTACCAGTTAATTTTCTATGTTTGTTGCCTATAATAAAAGTTTTAAGATCAATTGGGGTTGGATCCCCGTTCAAAATATATCGGAAAATATCCCCGTGCACAAATATTTATAATAATATAATATTTATATGGAAAAAAATAACCAAGGTTAGTAAGAAAACGTTCATTTGGTAGGTATATAGTACATTTTATGCAACGCTTCTAGTAATTGTCTAGAAATGGGTGGAAATAAAGATATTTTTGAAATAAGAAAGTGGGTCTGTGTGCAAATCTTTAGTTTAGTCAGAAAATAACAATAATTTGGTAGAAATATATTTTGGTATTAATTTTGTTATTATACCTTCAATTTTTGCACCATTTCGTGTACTCTTTAAGAAAATATTGTGTATACACATAGACTCTGGGATAAATGATTTGATTTAAATTTAACAAGAACAAATTTCATGTGACAGATTTGCATATTTTTGAAGCATATTGTTAACCTAACTTCTCTCAACTGTCAGAAAACGAATTTACGACATGTAAATCGTGCTTCTCTGTAATTGACTGCGATTGGTCAGTTTCATAACCTAACTAGGATGGATATGAAATTTTGCCGCACAGTTAACTGGAATTAACTTTTCCCGCCACTTAAGTGTCAAGGAAACAGCAAATTTTCATGTGGGAGTAGAAAAAAGTTATTTGTCCATCTGGTTGTGGTTAGTTGATATTTTTAAAATTAATTTAAAAATTTAAATTCATAATATATAATTATACAGGGTGATTCCTAAGTTGATACTTCTTTTTTAGCTGTTTATAAACGGCATTAAAATAATCAACATATTCAAATACCTTTTTTCAAAAAACTCAAAAATAAGGTAGGCCATTCATTTATTACACTATAGATCAAATTTTACCATCTTCACGTTTCACCAATTTAAAATTAACTTGGTTCAGAAAAACACACCGCAGCGTATTGCCAAATAACTGACCACCGACCCGTAAATTGCATGACTAATTAGACAAACAACATAGAGTATAGCAGGCTACGTTTTGATGACTAGGCCCGCACTTAGATTTTTAACTTCTGTATCTCGCCTACTTTTAAGTTTTTTGAAAAAAGGTATTTGAAAATGTTGTTTATTTTTATGCCTTCTATACATACACAGCTAAAAAAAAAGTATCAACTTAGGAATCACCCTGTATATTAAATGTCTACCAAGAAAACTAAGGATTGTGTTGTAAAGTACTGTTCAAATAGCAGTGTCAGTGTTTCAAACAAAATATTTATATCCTCTTCAAATTAAAAGTCGCAGCTTGTCAGACGAAAACCGAGATTGAAAGTTTTAGGACTGATCAGTCTTTGGAATCTAGTTAATATAAATAAAACAGTTATTTTAAACAAATATACATCAAAATTATAATAATTCGAATGTAAAAACAAAAATTTAATATGACAAATGATAGGATCAGTAACGATGCTCACTATACATTTTCATTGAATCGACATCATCGAGTTATCACGCCTGTTTTGCGATTTTAAAATTGGTTGAATTTGTGCAGGTTTTCAATGAACTGAAGAAAATTAATGGTGTGACCTAACAACATTTTTGTTGATGTTAAACTCCTATTATAGCACCAATTATTCAATTTAAATTTCAAAACTTTTAAAAATGTGAATAGTCAAAGAGCCCATTCTAAAATTCGTATCGCATAAATTATCTATAGGGCATAATATGGCATATGGTGTTTTGCTTATAACAGGCCTACGTATACAATCGTGAATATTATAAAAAAAATTTAGTTCTAATTCGTATGACTAGGCACTGTATATTGTATACTGTAGCGTAGCCAGAAAATATGCTCGGGGGGAGGAGGGGGGCTCAGTGGGCGTAAGTAGGACATTTTTTTTATGGAGAAAAGGAACAGTCGCACTTCATTACATTTTACATACATTTTCTGATCACGCCCAAAGTTCGTTTAAAATTCACCTACCTACTATCAAATTTCAAAAATTAAATTATTACCTTTTCCTTCTCTGCATGGTTGGATTAAATTTGTTTTGGTAAATGTTTTTTACTTTTTTTTTGATATTCCTAGCTGGCTCTTTATTAAAAAAACATTTTTTATATTTGTGAAAACTATGAATATTGGTTTCAATCCAAAATTTTAACATAAGACCTATGTATGACTCTAACCAGCATTTTTCGGGCTCGGTTCCTCATGATTAAAAATAAAGCAAATATCGCTCACCACGCCAAAGCTGATGATTTTTTCAGAAAACATATATTTTAAGAGCGTAGATCTAAGAGTAGTTTTTGGTGCAAATTCTTAGGTTTTGAAAGACGTCTTCTTAAGTGCCGTTTTGTATATTCATAATAAAGCATTCTCGTTTCTTCCCGTACTATTTTTTTATTATAAATTGTCACACTTCTTTCATAAAAAATGTTTTAATTACAATTTATTACTCCAATTTTTCTCTTTAAAAATAAATACCTAATTGTTTTTTGTTTTTGTTATAAAAATATTTTATTGCATTGAGTTATAGTTTTGTTGATTTAAAATAGCTCTAAAAAAAGGAAAACGGAACAGACAAGTATATTATTATATTAGAAAAATACTATAAAATATTCTTTTACTCGTTTTCCTATAAAATTGCATCATACATCAATAACTAAAACGACATGCGTCTCTCGCTCTATATATAAAACAGGACTTTTAGAAGGAAAAGTTTAAAAACTAAACGTTTCCTACAAGACCTTTGTAATCTAAGCCAAGAATACATTATTTAAAAATTTAAATTAAGAGTTAATTAGACTTTTAGACTCGATCTCCTAGGCTCGCCACGCCACTGTATAGGTACTAAAAACTTTGTTGAAGTCTTCTATTGACACAAACTCCAAAATACTAAAATTTCAGAAAAATGGCCGAGGGTGAAAATATGTTAAAAATGTGCCTCCTCCCCTTTCGATTATCAATTGGATAAGTCCAGAAAGTTTCCGTTCGGAACCTACCAAGTTTTTCGATTTAATTAAATAACGCTTTATTTGGAGTTTGACTATTTTTAGAGTACATAATTTTTTGCTACGAGCTTTCCAAAAAAGGACCAGGTATACTGGAAAGCAATTTCTGCAATGTTTTATTAGTCCAAATAAAAAGTCCATTATCCCAGTAAATATAACTTTATTGGGTGATAAATTTCGTTCGTCAGTCATCTCATAAAATATGGATCGAATTCATTTTGGCGGAAATGGAAAAAACATAAAACAAGTTTCCGTACAAATATAATTTGGGCCTGGAAGATTTATAACTGGCGAGTTTTACAATCGACGTTAACATTTAACGAGCATCAGGGCTTGCTTCGATGTCAAAGTTGGGAAATCTCATTGTGACCGGAACGTTGTGAATAATTTACCGATTTCTGCAAACACGACTTGGATGTTATATTTTCTGTAAGGAAGCACAGCGTTGGATAAAGGAGTGCATTTATTAATATTATATTATGTCCTGTAGATACTATTTGTGTAACTTTTCGTTAGAAAACGGATTTGTATAATCGACAACAAGAAAATAATTATTTTGTCAATATTAACGGCATACTCGGGAATTGGGTTCAAACTATATTATTTATATATATAACATTTTAATGGCGTTTAAAGAGACCTAGAACTAAGTAGAAAAAGAAAAATTAATAAACAATCAAAAACAATAACTATAAATAAAATATGACCAGACATGGGCGGTCATGTAGTACATTTCAAGTAGAGGGGGGGGGGGGGGGGGGCAGCCAAAAAACGTTAAAACTTCGCCAAGTGAGTTCGAAAGAAATTTCCTCGCCGTTCTTGTCTAAGGTGACGTAAGATTAAAAAAAAGTCCTCGTCATTTATCTTATAAAAAGTAGTCTACAAAAAATTGTCACTACCGCATATCTGAGCCCTTTTCAGAATCCAGGGGAGGGGAACTTTCATACCTTGCCCCTTCTAAACTACTCAAAATTGATTAAAAGTTCCTTGAAATAGTGTATAATAATATATATAAAAAATACATTGTACAGAAATTAAATTATAAAAAATCATAATATTTTTCGTCATCTGAGGACGTTATAATTAACGGGTCGACGGTTTGATCGATCAGGTGGTCAAGAGTCCATATTTTCTCCTCTTCTTCAATGACCAGCTGGGCTGCTTTGTGCCAGTTCTCTGGTGTCACTTCCTTAATGGCTTGATCAAACAGTAGCTTAACGTCTTTCATTTTCAATGTAGTGTTGTGTCTACAAATCCTTTTACTTTCGCCAGTATAAGTTCTATAGGATTTAGTTCGCAATAATATGGCGGTGTGCGCGGCACAGTTCCCCTATGTTTTTCAGCTAGGGCACGGCATATTTCATAAAACGAAGGTTGTGTAAATTTGCTATAGCTAATAGTTCCTTGTTTATCAAATTATCTTCGTTTTTTCTTTGGTTAGTTATCATAAATAATTTAATGCACAAAATTTACCTATGCCTATGGCTGACACACAAATTGAGCTAAACTGGACGGAATTTCCCATTTTATTACTATACACTTTTCAGAAATAGACTATAATAAGTTTTTATCTAAAATTGTTCACAAAGTCTTGAGAATCTACAAAACGCAATAGCTCTAGCTACCGCTCGTCCCTTCAGTATCGATTAAAACCTCGTTACGTCTTCTAGCAGTGGTAACCCAAAATACATACAAAATATGAAATTTATAGTATCCACCACCGCTAAAGAAAATTTTTATGGATATAAAAACAATACCTTAAAAAACATAACGTAAAAAATAGCGTTTAAAAATTACAAATACTATCTAAACTGCTGGACAATTGCTTTCGAGCAAGAAAAATTTTGCCTAAATTTAACAGTTAATATTTTCTGAACCAGATACGAAATCGACCTACGGTTTTGAATTGTTGATATATTCATCCCTTAGGTAACAATTGTCAATGCTGGATTTTCTTTTACTGCAAAAAATTTTTATATACAGGGTGTTAAAGAAGACGATGATTTTTGCTTGAAATTTTAATGGCGTGTAACTTTCACTTTCATAATATTTCTAAATTTTACCACTCTACGTCAATTAAATTACTGGTTCATAGTAAAGAAAGTAATTTGTCAAATTTTTGATATCTGCTATATTTTAAGAAATACCGATTTTTTTGGAAAACCTTGCTTTGTTTTAACTTATTGGTAGCTAGATCTCACTGTGCGTTGTATCGTGCAAACTTCGCGAGTGATTATTATACCTTATGAAAAGCTTGATTATGTTCAGTAACAATAGTTGTACCTAAATGTTATAATGAAGAGTGGCGTACTTATAAACACCTATATGTCTATGGTTTATGAGTATCTCACAATTTTTGACGATTGTTTTATATTGGAAAGTACTCGCCCCTAGATTAGGTAAATTTGTTCTTATTTTTTAGTTTTTTATATCGCACTACAGGTATATTATACAGCGTGTATAAAATAATATAATATAATTTTAACAAAGATCATTTTTTAAATTTAATATTTGGAAAAAATGTATTAATTAATTTCTAACCTTCTAACACTATTCCTAAAATTAAACTTACATTGAGAAAGACTTTGATATTAAATATCACTAGCTGCCGTCAAACCAAACCCCATCCTTCCGGGTGTATTAATTTGAATCGAGATTATCACAAAAAAACAATATTAAGTAATAATAATAAGTTGAAATAAAGCAAGGTTTTCCAAAAAAAAACGGTATTTCTTAAAATATAGCAGATATCAAAAATTTGAGAAATTACTTTCTTTGCTATGAACCAGTGATTCAATAATTGACGTAGAGTGATAAAATTTAAAAATATTATTCTGAAAGTTACACGCCATTAAAATTGGAGCAAAAATCATCGTCTTCTTTAACAACCTGTATATAAAATTTTCTGATAGTTAAAGAAAATTTAACATTAAAAATTGTTTCCCAAGGGATGAATCTATCAACCATTCAAAACCGTAGGTCAATATCATATCTGGTTCAGAAAATATTAACTGTTAAATTTAGGCGAAATTTTTCTTGCTCGAAAGCAATTGTCCAGCAGTTTACTAGAACAGACTCATGTTTTGTTATGATTTTCTGGATGCTTGGGAGACTTTAGTCCTCCTTGCTCCCAACGAGCCACCACTGTTCTTATGTCAAACTATCGAGTATTTTAGCATCCTGTAAAATTATAACTTATTAGATAGTTATACCAGGCCGGCTCTGATAACTCTTAAGAAAGAGGGAGTTAATAACTCACCGCTCAGTGGCCAAACCAACGACTTTTAGCTATGATCATTTATCATTATCAGGGGTTCATTTGAGGCAGAGGGCTTAATACTGATTTTTGAAAGAAATGGCACTGTTCATTAGCAAAAATTGAAATTATAATGGGGGAATGGCTTAGTCATGATATATTTCAATAATCTTCTATTGAGTATGATTTGAATTAACGAGGAAACATTATTGATAATATAACGCTTAAGACCTATCAGTAAATAACCTTTAATAAACACAAGTAAAAGTATAGTATATTACTTGTTAAGTGTGGTAAAAAACATATTACGCACGAATGGAAAAATTGCATAAGCGCGTAATTACTTTACAACACGCAATACGTACTTTACTTTTTCTACGACTCTTACCAATAAATCAAAGATCGGTTTATAATTTATGAAGTATCAATTTGAAATTCTCAAATCTCAAATAATGATAATGTTGTTGTCAAATATTCAAAACGCAAGATATATAAATATCACAATTTGAGTGGTTCAAGGCCAACTTGATTGTTATACTAGGCATCATACCGCACAGTTTGTGCGTTTTTATTCTTTTCCTACGACCACCTACGAAAATGAGAAAAAAAGCACGGTTAACTTGGCTCGAAAGCGCCGAATATCACACGCGTATTGAAAAAAAATATTTCAATTCTAGGGTTGAAATATAAGAACACATTATTTAATTTAAACATAGGGTGCCAATTTGACAGACCACCACTATTTATTAAAATGAACATTTTTCAGAAAGCAGTAATTGTAAAGTGTCTAACTTATTTATCATGTATTTGTCGAGTGATTCAGAATTAGAGTGTGAAAATACGCCATCTGAAATTATAAAATAAAATATTTACTGGAAAATCTATTACCAGAAAATACAAATAGCGCTGAAGAGTGTGATATTTTTAACAACAAATGTTTATCGGTAGCCATAGCGTAGAGAATAGAGCTCTAGCCTACAGATCGCAAAGTCACAGGTTCAAATCCCGTCAGGAGTATTTGCCTTTTTTTATAAAAACATTAAATAATTTATAGAATTAGGTATTTTGAATTTAAATCTTCCTGGTTTGGTGGATTTTTTAAGTTTATGTTTAATGCATCTTTCCTTGATTAAATTTAAAATTTTTCATTCTGGTTAATCTAGAAGTCAATACAGGATTAGTCAGTTCTTCCTATGATATATAAAATATGAAAAAATGAAAAACTTAAACTACAAAATAAATAAAGGTAAAGCCTATTGACAAACTATGAAACCAGATATTAAGTGGAACATAATCCTAAGTATGCTAATTTCAACACTAGTGTTGATATTTTTTCAACACTAGTTGTTGAAATATTTTTTTCACACATCAAAGGCTTTTTCAATAATTCTTTGTGGTAGTAGGAAAAATAATGTATCATACTTGTGTGAAAGTGATTACTCTAAAACTCGGCTGACGCCTCGTGCTAAATATCTCCTTGTTTGAGAAGTATCACTTTCATCACTTGTTATGTACTATACTATTACGCACGGTTGTGATTTATGCCTATTGTGCTGTTGTTATGAATATTTTAAATTTTAGTTTATATTTTTTTAAATATTCGTAATAACAACACATCATAAATTGGGAACATAAAAACTTCATAATATTTTAGCTCGCATGGTAGATATTAAACTGGGTGCAGAAATACACTCATCTCTGTATAAACCGTCCTATGGACTGGAAAGGAGGGCCTTAAGGGACCACACAATCCCCATTTTAATCTTGCACAAAAGCTATGAACCCATGAATATTTACCAGGTAATTCAGTATTGCCGAGATAATGATTCTGTCTGATCAGTGCTGATCGGGCTTAATCTAAGGCCGATTATGCCGCCTCCAGAACTGCGAGAATATTCCGACCACCGCTGGACCTCCGTCGAAGACCTTTGTATCGCAAGCGTTCGAAAAGTAATTGGGATTTTTATATTAAAGAAGTTTTCTCATTAGTAGCCGCAAAACATGTACTGATCTTTCTCTTTAGAGGTACTTAGGTGGAATTCGTAATAAACAAACCAATGCATTTCGTTGTGGCGAATAAACGTGTTATACGGAAGCATGTAGGAAGTTCGGTTGAAAATACACAGGAACACAGTCATATTTAATGTGATGGACACTTTATATAGAGAAAATAAAACACATACACTGTGGCTCAAATTAAAGGAGTACACTTTTTAATTGTGAATATTTTTCTAAATTTTGCACTGATTTAATTTATTTTTGGAGCGATGATGAACTGAAATCGTCTTAGTAAAATGTGCAATTTTTATCAAAATATTTTGAACAGGGCCGGATTGGCAGGTTTTTTTCAACAAACGTGCACTTATGCTCGTTGCAAACGAAAACTGATTAATTCATGTGTCTGTTTGAAGGTTGGAGACAATGATGTTTCTTGAATGATAGAATAGTTTTGGACTTGCATTGTCTTTAATTTGTTTTACATCACAACTTTTCAACTGGTAAGTATCTCCAGTCGAAAAGTTGTGATGTAAAACAAATTAAAGACAATGCAAGTCCAAAACTATTCTATCATTCATGATTAATTCATAATTCAGATAATACGTTTTTTTTGGTAGATTAACTATCGAAACTTCTTTAGTATAAGTCTCCCTCTAAAAGATTCTTAAATTCAAGAAATACAATTTATTTTGTTCATTGATGTACTAAAACATTCCGGATATCATTTTGGAAATTTAAAGTCGTTTGAACCATGATCGCAGTATCCATGACCATTATTAAAAATCAAAGTATCCATGACTATTATGAAAATAATAAACAATGTTATTTTTGACGTTTTGTAAGCTTTATGACAGCTAATCCGTACACAATGGCAGTTTTAAGTGAAGAGGATCGAATTCTTATGAAATATTTTCGACACATAATTACGGCGCAAGAAAAATTGTAAAGGAGTTTCCTGAAAAAAAATTGGTATGTTGGAACAGTTGGCAAGTTTTTAAGACATCTTAGAGAAAATAATGGATCCATAAAAATAAAATTTGGAAGGGGAAGGAAAAAAACCTCAAGAACTAAAGGAAATATTACCATCAAGGTAAGAAATATCATAGAAAATGTACGACCTGAAGAATCTGTAGGTACCAGAAAAATAGCGAAAAGAACAAAAATCCACCGTTCTACAGTTCAAAAAATTATTAAACATGATTGCCAACTTAAAGTCTTTAAAAAAGTTTACTGTCAAAAACTTAGTGCCAATGTGAAGAAGAAACGATTAGAAAGATGTAATCTATTACTACGAAGATTCCGTTCTCGGGAAAATATCGCAAAGATATGGTTTTCAGATGAGAAGATGTTTTACTTGAGGCCCCCAAAGAATACACAAAATAATCGGGTATACGTAAATGTGCGAGTAAAGAGGGAAATCCCATTGGAAAATCTTCTAATCGAGAGAAGTCAGTTTTCACCTGGCGTAATGGTCTCTGTGGCAGTTTCCAAATTGGGGAAGTCAAATCTCATTGTTGTAGATGCCGGAGTAAAATTCAACTCGGACGCATATCAACAATAAACTTTACATCACTTGCTTCCTGAAATTGAAGCAATCTGCGACGATTACGTATTCCAACAAAACGGGGCTCCTTCCCATACCTCTCGGAGTACAAGAATGTTTTTGTTTGAGCAATGCCCCGATTATATCGAACCGGAGATGTGGCCACCCAATAGTCCAGACTTAAACCCTGTTGACACTTTGGGGAATTTTTAAGGCAAATGTTCACAATGGTCAAAGGTTTAACACCATCGAAGAGCTAAAGGAAAGGTTACAGTTCTGTTGGAATAATTTTAACCAGGACATAATCAATGCAGCTATTGACCTATGGCGAAGGCGACTGCAATCCGTGATAGAAAATCATGGTGGTCATATTCATGTTATCCTATAAATATTTATACTACTTTCGATTTTAAGTGATAGTTAGTCTTGATATCAGTAATTGTTAATATTATTAAATTTGTTATTAATATTGAACAAAATAAATTGTATTTCTTGAATTTAAGAATCTTTCAGAGTGAGACTTATACTGAAGAAGTTTCGATAGTTAATCTACCAAAAAAACGTATTATCTGAATTATGAATAAATCAGTTTTCGTTTGCAACGAGAATAAATGCACGTTTGTGAAAAAAAACCTGTCAATCCGGCCCTGTAAAAAATATTTTGATAAAAATTGCACATTTTACTAAGACGATTTCAGTTCATCATCACTCCAAAAATAAATTAAATCAGTGCACAATCTCGAAAAATATTCACAATTAAAAAGTGTACTCCTTTAATTTGAGCCACAGTGTATACTTACTTTTGGTAGACCTGTAAATTTTTAGCAATTTCATAAACTTTGTGTTTCATTAAAAATAAGTTATTAATAGGTAATAAACTTTATTAAATTTAAAAGCAATATAGACTATATTAATATACCGGGTGGTGCATCGTGGTTGGACACATAGAAAATCCCATACAAGTTTTAAACTGTCCAAATTTTTGCTCCCCTGTTGACTTTAGAGCGGAGTTGTTGGAAGACTTCTTTAGGGCCTCTGTATGGTGAGTGCACATGTTGAGTTTGAACAATCCGATCTTAAATTATTTGAACAGAATTGGGGTTGGATTTTTATTGGAATTCAACAGAAGATGCTGCGGATGCCAGTATTAATTAGACTTGTCAACCTGTGATTTATCATTGTCAAATGTAATTTGAAAGGTTTAGATTTTTTACTAGTAATAATTACCAAGGTAATTATTATGAGTAACACAATAGAAGAAAAAGTCACTATAATAAAATGGTACTATGCGGGTAAAAGTATTGTATCTGATATATTTTGCATTTATTACCTTGATAGATCCATTTCTACCAAGTCGGCAATACAAAAAATTATTACTAAGTTTGAGGCGAAAGGCACTGTAATAAACAACTGCAAATGCATAGCATAGAATCATGAGAGAGCTGAATACAACAATGATAGAGATCTTAATATTTTACTTCACGTCGAAGAAAATAAAAAAATCAGCACTAGAACTCTCGGGCAAAATGATCTCTAAAATTATCAAAAACAACAATACTGGAACTTATTCAACACGTGAACAATCAAAACCAGAAAGGAATGAGGTTCTGTTATATTAAAAGACCTCGCATACCATACGCGGATTTATAAACTATGGAAATAGACATGCGGGGGTAGGAGGGTAAGAAAGAGATACACATACTAAAAGCACTGTGGTCAGGCTCTCTAGCAACAGTCGCTTGATAGGTTTTAGCTGATTAAAGGACAACAAATTGGAGTGTTCAGTGTGTATCTTTGTCGTGTATAAATAGCCATCCATCTTCCATGAATCTAGGCACTGTTGGTGAGGAAAAGTCGTTTTCGAAATTTAGGAATTTTTAAATCATATGTTGGCCAACGCACAGAGAAACCTCACAGCATCAAAAACGTACGTGAAATATAGTATATATAAACTGATTAAAGGGTAAATTTACTATTTCTGCACAAAATAGTTCAATTCATTCATTAAAAATAATTGGTCTTGTGACATCCACAGATCAATTTAAAAAAATCGTCCATAGACAAAAATTTTATGAACACCTACTCGTATAATCATCAACTTTCCTTACTCAACGCCTGAATTTGGCCAATTTATAGTTTTCCCAGTACTAATTATTGTTGTTGCCCGGAATATATATTATAAAAATTATTGTCCTCACTTTGATCCCGAGAGTTCCTAAAATGTAATTGTTAATTCTATATTATTATCAAATTTTGATGTTTCTAAGTTAAAAAAAAATTTGCTCATGGTTCAGATTTATTTAAAAATAAATATTTTTAATAATTATACTAAATATTTAGAAAACAATTCTCTATAAATGGATCGAAAATAACTTGAACCAAATCACGGACATCTGCGCTCCCTTTTTCTATCATTATTTACGGAAATAAAAATCCGACTACGATAAGAACTGAAGGACAGAAAGAGACGCAGTCAGGAAAAGTTTTGTTTTACTTATTTGTTCTTTTATCAAGAAAGTTGAGTTAGAAGTGCCCCAAGCGCGGCCATCAAAGTTTGATAAGTTTTACTGTAAGAATGAGGCGCCTCCAGCTCCGATGGACAGCGGTCATTTTTCTCTCGTTTTCAATCTACGCAGCTCCCGGCCTGCCTTGTTTTCTTTGTTTCCTCAAGGAATTACGACGAGCGATGGACCAGCTGGAAACTGATGGGGCCCATGGACGTTCTGGAAAATGTTCGAAACAATTTTATTAATGGATTTTATCATATATTTGTTTGGAATATTTCTCATTTTTATGTTTTGTATGGCAATAATAAAAATGACATTTTATTTCATTATGAATGATAGAAGAGTATTAAACATTCATTGTCTTTATTTATTTTTAAATCACAACGTTTTAACTGGCAAATATATCCAGTCGCATTCAGGGTGATTGAAAAACAAATAAAGATAATTCACGTTTTCGAAACTTTTCTATTATTACAAGAACATCATTGTTGCAATCTATAGACAGACATTATTTTATTATATCTCATACCACCTATAGAATTACTAAATGATATTCTACTGTTGCATTGTTATTTTTTTTTATTGCATTTTTATTTTTATTTTTATGTTGTTTAATAGCAACCTCATGTTGGGTCATAACCTATGACTTGTAGAAATGTGGTATTTTAAAAAGGTTCTTGGTATAAAATACTTAATTTGAATGAAAAGGTAAAAAGGGTGGAGGGGAAGCAATCATCTTAGCGTTATTTGCTGTTCCTTTCTAATTCGGTAGCAAACAAATAGATTAATTTTTGTTTCTCTTTTTCGCACCCTTCGGGTGGTACAATGAAATAATTTTCATTGAAGACTTTTGATATATGTTCGAAATTTTTTTTTTCATTTTCAATGAAAGTTATTCATTGTACCAGGTGAGAAAAAGAAAAATTAATCTATTTGTTTGCTACCGAATTAGAGAGGAACAACAAATAAGGCCAAGATGATTGCTTCCCCTCCACCCTTTTTACCTTTTCATTCAAATTAAGTACTTTATACCAAGAACCTTTTTAAAATACAGCAGACTCGCGATACAGTGAACTAATTAATGCACACCTAGTTCAATATATCGATTTGTTCACTATATCGAACAATTTTTTAAAATTTATTAAAATGACGTTTTTCTTTAGTAAACTAACTTTATTGTTATACAGACAAAACATATTATGTAATTACATATAATTATTATAAAATCAAAAAAGTATTCTTATTTTTTTAAAAATAAAGTCATTTTTAATTGCACTTTTTGTTGTATTTCTTAAGTTGTGTAGAATGAGAAGACTTAAATACTCCACTTTATCTTCATTTTCTTCAGCCCATTGAATTATATTATTAATCGATTTTATTGCAGAATCGGTTGTCACTTGTTCCTTATTTACGACAGCTTCTTCTCCTATGTCATCATCTTCATGGTTTCCATCGCTTTCACTTTGGTCTTCAGTTTCTTTTGTATCCGGTAAATTATCTTGATTCCAGTTAACTACATCAATAGACTGAATGTCGACTTCGGGATTAAACGTATGCAGTAAAGTAACAATTTTTGATCTCACCGTTTCAATTTCTTCATTTCTGATTCGATTTTTTAAAACACTAAAGGAAAACGTTTAAAATCGTTTTCCTGTTGTAACGTGTTTGTTTAACGGAAAAATCTATTGGGCTCACTATTTCAAGTGAGTCAATTTGTTCACTCTGTAGAATACATTAAGAAAAAAATGTCTGTTTACTATTTGGAGTAGTTCACTATACAGTATGTTCACTGTATCGCGAGTTTACTGTACCACATTTCTACAAGTCATAGGTTATGACCTTTAAAAAATTTTAGAATTTGACTTTTGAAATTATTTTTTAAAGAATTGTTTTTTTGAACCATCCTCTACTTTCTTACCCAACTAAAGGTGAACAAAAGGGTTTCCATCACTCATTCTGTCTAACCCCTATACACTTCTAATATTTTCAGACTATGTCTGATGACATTATGTTGTAGAAACCTCTACCCCGGTTTGAATTTTGTACCAAAATTGCTATACCACCATTTTTGTATCAATGTATTAGCTTTCCTACGTAACTTCTCTATTTAGAGCTTTAGAGGTCGAAACATGTTCTCTTTCTCTTTCACCTATGTAAATTACCCCAGAAAGAAAAAAAATTTCATTAAAGATATTGTGGTTCAGACCGACTTTTATTCCTATCATATAATTATTATCCACTATGAATATGGACTACTTCTTGAATCTTAAAAAGATTAACGTCTAATTACTTTTTATTGATGTTGTTCAATTCTATTTTATCTAAAATTTATTCATTGATCTGACTAACCACGTATTTAAGAATATTGTAATCTTTTAGAGTGAGGGGCAACTTAAGTAAATAATGTTTTTATATTATAAAAGTCCATTCTTTCTTACTTGTTTTAATCTTGTGAGCTAATATTTAAAATAATTTTTGATAACTTAAACATATTTCGTAACCACTTTTTACAAACTAATTCCTTATTTCTAATTCTAAAATAAAGTTTTATATCAATTTTCCATCCTTATTCTTTCAATTGAAATATGAATTCTGATATTTTGTCATGGGCTGTTAAACTGTTAAATTTCCTATACATTTTTATAGATAGAGAGTAATAATTCTCTACGAGGTAGAGTATAAATATAACATTTTGTTGTTTACATTTTCGTCTTCCACAAAAAACTTTAGCAAAAAATATAACAATGAAAGCGACAAAGAGGTGTATTCAGTAAATTTATATAAGTAATTGATATAAGTACAATATATATTTTTTATATTGGTTTATAATATATATTCTACCTTTTATAATAGAATAGATTACTTTACCACTCCTCCATTTCTTTCTCTCCTAGAGAAATGAACAAATTACCATAAAAAAATAAATAAAACTAACCCTTTAACAAGTTAAAAGATTTCAGTAAGAGTCTATAAAATACCTAATATGTAAATAATAAAAATTATCAACGTGGACTACAAGAAAGCCCCATCTAATTTAATTTAATAAAAGTCCTTCAAAGCCCTATTTCTGCTTCTCATTGGCTTAATCAGTTAGAAATTTCAAAATTCGACCAATCAACAGTATTTCCCATCGCTGGTAGCCGAAGTAACAGAACCGCCGATACCTGCTCTGCTGTTATTTATAGCATACCCTATACGATCAGCCTCACTGACCGTCCTGAATGATGTGAATCCGTCTTCATTCGCACCTCAGTCTTTCTTTAAAATTGTAGACTCTACACTATCAGCCGGAATGACAGTCATGATAAATGAATGACAGTAATTCTGATGGTGTAAGGGCAAATTTCAAGGAATGATGGTCGGACTGATAATAAAATAGAAGATAATTGAATTGTGGAGCTATTTTGCTTATCGATCTACTTTATTATTGTTGCGAAAGCCGGAAACTAAGAATATATTGCATAATATGAATTCATCAAATAGGCTATGGTTCAGAAAACGACATTTTCAATAATAAATATAGGTTTCGCTTTTTGTCGGTTGCAAAATTCCTAATGTGAAAGAGATAGATATAAACCTGACGTCTTTAAAGTGATTTTCTACAAATATAAGAAATCGATAAATTACATTTTATTTTGTTACTTGAATTTTCCAACTAAATACGTTTTTCTTTGAAAATTTAATACCTAATTTAAATACCTTTTTAAAATTTTTTAGTAGGTTGACTCGTAGAAAAAATATACTGTAAAATTTGAGTGGATTGTTCATATCGTGCTCAAAAATTTGAGCACTCTTCCTATGGCGTCGTGCTATATTTACTTCCTTTTGCGATGTGAACATAATATCCAGTCTTGTTGTACATACAAACTACTATTCCCATTTATATTTATTTGCAGACGGATAAGGCAAAGTTATTTTCCAACTTTACTTACGGTTTATTCGTTATTATTGTGTTATTTTCTAACTCTTTAAAAAATATATTCTTTAAAGCCTAAAAGGATATCTCAGTCCTATCGCAATTCCTATCAGGAGCTTGCTAACTTTGTGTACAAAATTGTATTATTACCTACCAGTCGTAAACTTCTATACAAGTCGGGCATCGTAATAATCCAGGGGGGTTTAAGGGGTCATGGGCGGCACCTCCAATAGCCAGGCAGGTGGGGCCGTGCTATTGTATATATCTCTCCTGCCTCTGTACTCGGAAGAAAAGCACTTTCATAAATCTGGTCCGAGATATATGTGCTCACAATTTCCGGGATCCGGCCATTAAGCTACGGAGCGAGAACGGCGCAGCTTCGGTGCTAGATCCACTCTTTTTTATTTTTCCTTTGATTTTATATATATATTATTTATATTATTATTTATGAATTATTAGAACACACATATCATAAGATTTATTTATTATATTTTTATGAGTATCATAATTATGTAAGCGTTTTCAGGAGGGCAAATTGCATATTTCAAAATATGGCATAATTCTACAAAATATGAGTGTTCAGAACTGAAGTGTGAGATTTTTACGGTTTTTATACTTATATTTTTTATTTATTTAGGTTGTTCTATTTATTCTATTAATATATTAATATAATCTTTAGGGGTTATAATTTTTTTGGTTTAGGACCGATATAGGTAAAATGATTTATTAATTAAAATATCAGAAATGTCCTTTTTATTATCTATTAACTGATTTTTATTTTTTTCAAAGGATTGCAAAATTTTACTGTTCTCTTTTTTTTTACGAGAAGCTGCATTGACTTCCTTAATATTACATTGGGTTTTTAAGATTTTATTTTTATAATATTTTCTCTACTATATTTTGTTTGTTAATTACGAAGATTTCTATATTCCTGTAATATATTTTAGTTATTTTTATTTTTTAAAACTGTTTTACTCATTTTATCTCTTACTTTTATTAAATGAATTAGTTCTTGAGTTATCCAAGGTTTTATTTTTCTTGATATATTTTTTATATGCATTGACATATTTTTGTATTTAAAAAATAATAATAATTAAAGAGTAAATACATGTTCAGTTTAACAATTTTCATTTTTCAAAATTTTTTTTAATTTTTCAAAATTAATTTTTTTGTATTATTAATTAGTTTAATTTTTAGAATGTTAATTTTACATGAATACATTTAATTAACGTAGCTTTAGATTACTGAAAACCTTTTTTATTTGTGTTATAGTGATGTTAGTTAGTATTTTGTCAAAAGATCGCTTACTTTATTGCGGCAGTGAGCATATTTTTAAAATTAAATTTGAATTTTTTATAAAAAAATTGTTTAACTTGACTTACGCCACTTTAGGTTTAAATCTCTTATATCTGTCTCATATAAATATAATAATTACAATGAAAAACAGTCATTTCTTTATATAAAAAAAATCTAGAAAAGTTTAAATTAATTATTTTTACATTAAAGCATAAGCTGAAGAAGAAGAAGATATTGCAAATATTATAAATCTGTCATAAATAAAAAAAAAATTGTGTTGTACTTTAACACAGAATTGAGTTCTAAAAATTATTTGTTTAAATCTCACATTTTTCAAAAAATTGATATAAACAGTCCTTTTCCATTTTTTGTAATTTTTCTAATAATTATTTATAGTGTAAAATATATTTTATATGTGATCCAGTAGTCTGTTTTCATAAATATTAATAAACAGCCATACATTTGCCATACAGGGTAATTCATAGTGGTAAAAATCATAGACGCAAACTGTTCTAATAATGTCCTAATAATTTGATTTGGATAATGTGATGATAACATAGCCAGAACATCTGTAAAGTTTAATGAAATGTAATAAAATCTACTGCCCCCGGAACCTTAGGCCGTAACACATTTGAAGCTAGAACCGGTAAGGGGGGGGGGGGGGGGGGGGGGGGGGGGAAGGGGGGGGGGGAGGGGGGGGGCAACATTTAAATCATTGTAATTTTTTGTTAGTTTTAGAGAAGGTCATTACTATTTAAAAAAAATATAGTAAAAACATCACATCAAAAATATATGTTATGATCACAGGTACCATTGCGCCCAAAAAAAACTGGGACAGCAAAATGTAATTTAATCTCCCAGACTAGTAGCTTTTTTTTTTTGAAGTTGTTAATTTAATTTAATTTTGTGACTGACAGTGGCGTGTCAAAAGAAATATTTTTTCAAATCGTTAACCACCGTGCAAAAAGAGATCATTTACACTTGATTGAGAGATGGGCATCAAATAAGAAACATCGCAGATGAATTAGGGATTAGCAAAAATATACCGTGTTGTTGGCTAAGCACAAAATTGCAGAATATTGAATTATTGTAAGAAAAGCAGGTTCTAGTAGCCCCAAAATTTCGAATGACGGCCAAGATATAGAATTAATTAATTTTCTAAAAGATCATCCCTTCGAAACAGCAATAAAAGCTAAAGAAGAAACACATTTTCCTGGTTCGGCTAATACAGCGCGTAGAAGAATTCGTAGTTTAGATATAAAAAGTTGTTGTGCTGCCAATAAAATATTTTTGACCGAAGCAAACAAACAGAGAAGAATAGAATTTGCTTCTGAATATATAAGTCAAAGTAATATATGGGAAACCGTAATATTTTCCGATGAAAAAACCTTTCAATTATGCAACAATGGGAAAATCCGCGTTTATAGGCCTTCTGGTACGAGATACGATGGAAGATATACAAATAAGACTAATTAAAGTGGACGCTTTTCTATAAACGTTTGGGGCTGGATTAGTGCAAGGGGCCCAGGAGTTTGCCAAATAGTGCATGGGAGGTTCAATGCACCATTATATTGCAACATACTAAACCAAGTTGTGATACCATCTGTAGACACAGTATATGGCCAAGGTTTTATATTTCAACAAGAAAGAAAAGGAAATCAAATTCGTATTCTGCCTTGGCCCTAGAAAAGTCCGGATATCAACCCAATTGAAAACGTTTGGGGTGAGATGACAAAATTTATGTAGAAACACAACTTCCAGCCTAGAACTCGGGATGAATTAAGCCAAAGGATAAGCAAGCATGGGATGCAATAACGCAAGAGTATACGAGAAACCTAGTATTAAGTATGCCACGACTGTTACAAGCATTAATCCATAATAAAGGTGCAACTACCAAATATTAAAAATATATTATTATATTAAGGTTTAAATATGATTAAAATTTATTGGAACATAATATTAAGAAATTTTGTTTTATTTTTGTTACATTTTCCGTTGGCGTTCTGCCCTTCTTTCGAATTAGGCTTTTTTCCTCTTCGTTCGCTGCCAGGGCCATTCACGAGGGGACCTACAGTTTAACGTGGGTTCCGAACCACGATCCTCAGTTATGCGACACCCCCTAATGGCTATCAACCCTTGGTTTGTTGCCATTGCATGACCTACCGATTAGGGAGTGTGTACCTTCTTCCGCACCCCACGAGATGTCCGATCTCATCCGGCCTGGTTACCGGCGTGAATGGGGTGGATTGGGAGATGATACCTTTTACACTCTTCCCTGCATTCTTAGATGCACTAAATTTCGGACGTACTTTTTTTATTGTACGTATGCCCACTCCGGGAAACGAACCCGGGTCGCCGCGGTCGAATGCCAGTAGCTCTATCTCTCAGCCACAGCCGCGGTCCTTGTTACATTTTAAAACACACTATGCGTATTTTTATTTTTCCTCGTATTTCTAAAAATGTGGTATTGTTGTTAAACCTTTTCACTTCCATGACAACTATTATAACAACAATGATAACCTTTTCTCAATAGATTTTACATATTCCTTATAGTCAAGGAGCTACTCTACAACAACAATTTTGCTGTCCCAGTTTTTTTTGGGCGCAATGGTACCTTAAGATGGGCATAACTGTAGGTATCCCTCCCGCCGCAAATAGAGAATGTTCGTTGATGTAAACGATCAGATTTTCAGAACGATTCTTTGACGGGCTTGTCCGCTACGTTTAACTTATCATCCATCGTGAATCACCCTGTATACTTTGAAAAATTCTCCTATTCTCCTTGAGGAATACAAGGTGCGAGTGGAAAATAGATTGATGGTGGATCCTTAAGAACTGAATGGACACATTTTTTGTTTTATGTAGAAATATTGGTTCCCTCTTTAATTAAAATATTTTGAAATTTATTATTGTTTTCCGCAATCCATACTGTATCCACATTATATTCTAAGCATATTCTAATTTATTTAGCTTCGCGTAAACCCTTATTCAGGAACATAAAATGAGCCAACGAAATTAAAGCGCAAATTCAAAATAAAATTATCTAATTTCAGCACATTATCCAACAAGAATTTCACGAAAGTATAAGAAAGATTAATGAAGATAATTTTCCAAGAACCAGCGCCTTATATTAAAATTAAGGGAGGTAATAAAGTAAGGCAAATAAATTAACTTATATATCTGGTTCGATACAGTCTCAGCGTCTAAAAGCTAATTAATTCAGTTTTAATACTCAAATAATAGCGATAAAGTTAAACATTCATCAGGCAGCTTAATGGATTACTATATATTCTCTTAGACTTATCATTTAATTACATTTAAAGTTATTAATTCGTCTACTGCGAACTGTCTGGAGACTAAAAATTTATTTCCGCTATATTCGGAGGGTGGTACACAATGCTGGCAGTAAAATTTTATACCTTGTGAATAAAATTATTGTAAATTGTAATTAAATTTACAAAGAAACGGCTTCGCGTAATACGGTAAATACAGACCAATAAATATTTGAATTACATTTACTTCCCCTTTTAGAAGGACATGAAAACATAATTTACTTTACTTTTCATCATACTTATGTTCATAAAAACAAACAAAAACAATGTTTCCTACTTATCGGCATGTTGGTCCGATGAGCAATACAGTAATAATTAGTTAAGATAATGTATCATGTAAAGTATTTCCAAACCAAATTTAAATGTACCAAAAATTAAACCTATAAAATAATCGTTTATATAGTACAAAAGTCTCTATTTCTATATATTTGTACTTTTATTTATTTATTTTATACATTGTCTTACAGGTTTCCAGTTACAAAACAGGTAGATAACAAAATTTAATACAGATCACAAAGTATTAATAAGTTATTTATCAATTAATATAGGGATAAGCGATATCTAGATATAAAACTAACAATACAGTGATATATATTGTTAGGTACACTCCAAGAAAATTTAAATTTCATTTGTAAAAATGTACAATTTACCAATAAATGGGGTTGACGCCTAAAGTCCTGTATGTAAGGCAACTACTTGGTTCGAAGAAGTAAAATACTTGTTTTACTGGTTAGGTATTAAAAAGGGTATATTTGTTACTAGTAGTTACATTATATCAGAGCTATAATGAACCTCATCTAACTTATAGAGTCTTATAGAATCTAATAGAATCTACCGAATCTAATCTAACTTACTATATTATAATCAGTCTTATTTATACTACGTACTAAACTGAAACTACGATAATAACCTTTGGTTTAGAAGGAAATAATATTATTATAAGTATTAAGAGTGATTACCACATCACGTCTGACAATGACTATAACCCCTGACTTAACCTTGTTAGGGTGTTCAATGTTAAGCAGTAACTTATAACAATAACATTAAACAATTTGTTATTTAATAATAAAGGCAAAATAATGGATTTGGCAATTCTACCATAATGCCCTTACTTTTACCCTACATGTAGCTGTTGTGAGTACTTTTTTTATATATACCTATATACCGGGTGGTGCATCGTAGTTGAAAACATAGGAAATCCCATGCACGTTTTATACTGTCCAAATATTTGCTTTCCTGTTTACTTTAGAGTGGGGTTGTAGGGAGACTCTTTTAGGATCTCTATGTAGTGAGTGTAGTACATGCGGAGTTTGATCAATTTTGGACAACCCGATCTTAACTTATTTGAATTGGATTGCGGTTTTTTTATTGGAATTCAACATTGAACTTGTCAATCTGTGATTTGTCATTGTTAAATGTAATTTGAAGATATTAGACTTTTTACTAGTAATAATATTTACCTAGGTTATTATTATGAGTGACACAATAGAAGAAAACGTCACTATGATAAAATGGTACTCTGAGGGGAAAAGCTTAAGTATCGTATCTGATATGTTTTCCGTTTATTTCCCTAATAGACCCATTCCTTCCAAGCCAGCAATAAAAAAAGTTATTACTAAGTTTGAGGCGAAAGCCACTGTAATAAACAACTGCAAATGCTCAGCACAAAATCATGAGAGAGTTGAACTTTTGGGCAAGGGGTAGGAAAAACCACAGTCCTGCGAACTTTAAAAACGCATAAATATCATTCATATAAGTATCAAAGCCATTAAGAATTGCCACAAGGGGATAAAGAGCGAAGAACACTTGTTTGTTTTGAAATGATGGAGCGAGCTAACGACAACAGATCTTTTTTACAAAATATTTATTTCTCAGACGAATACAAGTTTACTTTAAATAATGATCCGAATATACAAAATAATCGGTACTGGAGCCTACAAAATGAACATCGTCTTGCATGTATTCGACCCCAATACCCTCAGAAAGTGAATATTTGGGCAGGAATATCTGGACATCGTATCATAGGATCATTTTTTATTGACGGAAATCTTACGGATTTAACATATTTAGATCTTCTTCAAAATATAATTAGACCCGTACTGGAGGAAGTCGCTGATGAAAATGATATTTAGTTCCAAATGAATGGTTGTCTGGCACACAACTCGCTTGTGGTACACGAATATCTAAATAATGGGCAGATTGTCGATCCGAACTCAACAATTAATTGGCCAGCTAGGTCTCCTGACCTCTCACCAAACAACTTCTTTCTCTGGGGTATTAAAAAATTCGTTGTAGTGAAAATATAACGAGCAAACCGTTTAAAATAACAAGACGACTACGTGTAGCACAAAACTGGAAAATCTGATAACAGTGCCGATATCACTGTTCAATTCTGCATGTCCAGAAACCCCCCCAAATGCCGAATTATATAAGCGTTGCGTTGACGATTTTGAGGATATTTAAGCTTTCCGGTATTTTTTACTAACCTGGTATATCATAATATTACTTTAGGAATATTTAGGTCTATTTTGTTTTCGTGCACGAATCCTACAATATATTCAAATTCATTTTATTAATTAACATAATATTACATTTTCAATAAATAATAGCAGGCCAGCATCTTGAAAACAATTAGATAACTTCAGTAGTTTCTGAGTAAAGGTTAAAAACGCAATACATGTGTGAATTCTTGTATGACGAGGGTCTTCATAGGATGATCGCCAGTGAGTTCCTAAAAAGTTGCGAGGGTCATATAAGAGACGTTCTTACCGAACAAGGATTGTAAAAAAATCAAATCTTGAAAAATACAACAATAAAAATCAAATAAATTAGTACAAATCATAACCAGTTGCAAAACGAAAAGACATTTTAGTCGGTATGGTTGTAAAAAGTGGCACTTTAAACTTAAAATTAAAAAATAATATTTAGACAATGTATTTAAGTAAATATAAACGGATAATACATTTTAAAGTCCACTTAGAGAAAAGATATGAGAAGTGAATCAGAGGCAGAAGGTTTTCTCGTAGCGGCCAAATTAATAGCAGCAATATAAGTCGTCGGGTTGCAGAGAGCGGGCTAGTTTAGTGCTGTTGGCCGCTGCAGCCTCGCCATGCCAGAAATTACGTCGAGGTGACCATTGATTAATTTTCTCCAGTTATGTTTCGCAATTTATCTCGGCCAGTGCAGCTATATTCGTGCCCTAACCAGGAGATCCGGGCCAAATTAATGGTTTCCATATAAATGTCAGTTTTAGACATGTATAGGGGTTGAAACAATGGACCGTATACTGTTTTATATTAGAGTGGCTACATAAAAGATTGTATTATATACGCTGAGCTAGTTAATTCCATACTTTATTAATTTAATTAGAATTTATTTTAAATACGAATAAAAAAAATGTGTTATTGATAGAGATAAATAGGAGTGGATCTAAGAACTCGTGGAAAGAAAGAAGGCATTAAAAATATTATAAAAAGCCGCAGGCTCAAACTTTGTAAATGCGTTTAAGCAATCAGTGTTGATTTAGAGTTAGGATGAGTATAGTTTGAAAACTATAAAAATACTATTACAAGTACAAGTAATAACAAACACAAAGTCAATTTCATCTACTATACAGGGTGTTTTTTAATTGAGTGCCGATACTTAAGGTTGTGAATCCTTGGGTGATTTTAAGAAGAAAAGTTAATATTAACATATGTCCTAAAGCTCATTCATTTTTGTGCTACAAAATATCGAAAGCACTCTCAATGAACCGAAGAAAAAAATTGTTTTTTTGTTTTTATTTTTTTATGCAAAAAGGGTGCGTCCTACGAAAGTAAGTCTTTGGACCAAATTTGCTCAAAAATAAACGAGGATTTTAAATATAAGTTTGGTTTTTAGAAAAAGCAGTGGCGTATAATTTTTTTCATTAAAAATATTAAGTTCAAACCCCGTACGGCCGTCACTGATAAAAATTTAAAAAAATCATTTAAGTGAAAAAATACTCCTTAATGATTAAGAGGTGTGTACAAAATTTCATAAAAATATCTAAGAGTGATATAGAATAATTATGATAAAAAAGTTATATTTTTAAAAAATTTTTAACATCCTTTAGCTCAAAAATGAAGAGCTTTAGGACATATGTTAATACTAACTTTTCTTCTTAAAATCACCCAAGGATTCACAACCTTAAGTTTCGGCACTCAATTAAAAAACTCTGTATATGATTACATGTTTCGCTCCATCTGAGCACCATCGTGTCCAGAAAAGTAAAAGAGAGCTGTCAAATGTCACCGGAAAAAGGGCGGGGAACAAGAGGTTATAGCTTTAAAATAAATTAGTTATTTATGTTATTAAAGATGAAATAGGGCTTAAAATAAAAGACCTTATTTATACAGGTTCTTATGACATTTATGAAGTATGTTTACATTTTTAGGTGCCGAGAATTGATGATTTGATTCTAGTAAATGATTTTCAAAAGTTGATTTCGTGTTTATTATATCAGTATTCCGATATTTTTCAACAAAACGAAGATGTTCCTGGATTTTGGTCGATATTTTCCGCTCTGATTGCCCCACATATATAGCAGGACACTCACTACAATATAAAGAATAAACCCCGGATTTTGAAAATTAGTCAACTTTGTTCTTAATTTTGAAGAAAATGGACAGCTTCTTCTTCTTCTTCGTAGTTACCATACTTATTTAGCATTCACCTGAAGACGCTTACCAGTTTAAACGCAGTGATTCAAAACAAATAAAGACAATGCAAGCCCAAAACTCTATTGCCCTTCAAAAGACGTCATCCTTCAGACCTTTTAACAGGCACAAGCTAATTATTTATAAAAATTTATTATTTTCGCCGCTTCCCTATTCCATTTTTTAATCACCACAAGTTTTTTTTATGTTTTTCTTAACTTTGTTTGTTCTTTACTGTTTATAGAAATGTAGATATGTGAAATGTCAGATTTGACCCAATCTTGTTGTGTCATTGAGACCGTTAGTTCAGGTCATATTTTTTTTGTAGTTAAACTTCCTGACGATGGTCGTTTAGACTGAAACGCGTTGAGGTATTATTTATATATTTCTAAAGTATTTCTGGATTTTTTCTTGTCTTTATGGATAAAATTCTTTACCCTGGAGACATCTACAATTCATTTAGTATATGAGACATCATTTATGGGATGTACATTTTTTTTAGGTTACTTAAAGTCGTGCTAAGCCATAACGTTGATATATTTTTAGTTTTCTACAGGCAGTATAAGTGTGATAAAAACAGGATGTTATCTAACACACCATCTTTGCAATATTGCAATTAAGATCCTGCTTGTTTAGATTGATATTAAAATTTTTTGTTGGTGAGTTACAATTTGATAATGTATGATTGTCGTTTGAATATTGGCACAACATGGTTACAACTTATTCAGTTATGATTTGCCGGTTGCTGGAGTTATTTTTGTGTATGAAGTGTATGGAAAAAGATGTCTGACTTTAAATAGCTTTATAATGAGTGATTCTCATTTTAATAACAACAGTTAACATCGTAGCAACTTATTTTAATATGACACAACGTCTTGAGGCCATACAAATCTGGCTTTGTAATGAATACTGTCATTAATAAACTGTGAATATTGTTACAAATTTTTGTTGTTATTACACCCAAACAAAATATTTTTACGCATACTGTGATTTAAAATTAATTTATTTTTTTACACATATAAGAAAAGAAACATCATGGACATATTAAGAGGAGTAAAGAAGGTAATTACCCCTCCCCCACTCCCACACTAAATAATCAGTTAATCAAGTTTGAGGAAAATATATTAAACGATTAGTTTCTAAGAATTTATATGGGTATTTTATAAACTTGTATGTCGAGACATCAATCTTTAAAATAACCTGTCCCTTCCTTATGTGAACGGAAAACAAAACAGGGAAAATACGATAATATTGGAAAGTTTTCCAGGGTCCTGAGTTATGTATTCGGCCTGTCCATTCGGCAGCGTCATGTTTTATCGCCGGTGAGGTTTCTTTCTTCTGACAGCAGCGCAGCGCGAGTTATTGGATACTGCTCGGACCTACCAATACCGAACATCATATAAATTCCGGGTAAAACGGAACAGCCGTCAATATTTACTAGAGCCTGCCTAATGACGGTCATAACTTTGGGCGTAGCCGAATTGTATTAAAAATACCGAGATATCGGTAATTTACAGATTTTATTATAATTAATTTATGAATACAAATTACTAATAAGTGTTTTAAAAACTTCGAAGCCTAGATCTGTCTCCTTGAAATTTTGTAAAATAACGTAATTTTTAACTGGTCCGATTGTAAAAGATAATGATTTATAAAAGTTCTTTAATTTATACATCTCGGATTTCGCCTCTGGTTCATAGTCATAAAAATATTAATTTATTTAATGACTATTTTGGCATCAAAAATAATTGTTAAAGAAAATACACCTAGATATGTATATACTATGAAATATCACTTAAGAATTAGGTACAAGGAATAACAAAATTTTAGTATTTTAAATAAGTACAAGTAAGTATTAAGTGCTTAATATTTATATTTAAATCTTGACTTTAAGTACCTTTTTTAATAATTACTGATACCTACCAATGTAAATATTCAACCAAGTTATATGTATATCCATCTCTCATTCAATCAGCAAATGTCAGTATCTACGAACTGTGTTTGGAGTAAATACTGTGTTATTTTAATCTGAGACTCAAGATTAATAGTCTCTTACATTATTAAATAGCTGGTGTTTCGAATAATTTTACTAACATAACATATTCTTTTATAATCCGTTCTAATCATTTCTTTGATAATAAAATAAATAAATGGGTAAATAAAAAGTTCTATGTATATTAAAACCAAAATCAAAAAATTATGATTATTCAACTTTTTTAATCTCATATTTCTGATAGGTTTAAATTGACATAAAATTTGGCAGAAAAATAAGACTTGTTTCAATTGATAAATAACTGCATGAAGAGATTCTCGAATTCAAAATATGCACATTATTAATCATTTACATTATAGAGTTTAACCTTAAATTTATTTTATGAATACATTTACGAATAATTTCATTATCATTATTATAATAAATTACAAAAACACTTTTTTATTAAGTACGCTAGCAATTAGCTAGGACACGCGTCAGATCAACGTTGCTGTTGACCCTTGGGTAAGTTAAAGTTGACTTTGAATTGATGTGTTTGGGCAGTTCCAGTAACCCATACACTGCCTTGAAAGAATTTTTATTTTAGTTAATGCTTAGAAAATTTGTTGGTTCACAATCGTCACTTTATGATATTTTGTTATGAGGTGTTTGCTGGAAAAACATTATGAAAAAATCAGCATGAATTTTCTCAGGTACAAAGTAGCAGAAAATGTTATTTATAGAAAATTGAAAAAGTGTTTTCTATAAATTTAAAGATTTTTGTTGCCTAAATTTGTGGGAGGGGTTTAGGAGTGAGTGGAAGGAGAGCTTAAGATAAATGTGCTGTGGTCTTATGTCAGATAAGACGTGAGATCAAAACGGTCAAAATTTAAACAATCTGGAAAAAAAGAAAAAAACTTTAAAATAATTCTAATTTATTTTTAAATTATATATATTTTTTTATATTTAATTTGGTGGTTCCTGTTATATCCTCTCTGACTGGTAAATTGTTCTTACGGCCATTAAAGTAATTACGTAACATTTCAGTACAGCAACGAAACTGGCAACGTTGCAAAGCACTAAAATTTATGACGGTTATGCCTTAGACAGGTTCAATATTTCGGGTTATATCGGGACGAGGCGAAAGGAGGGAAAACAAAGTGGACAGTCTATTTCTCTAACGGTAGCGACGGTTCCGCCCTCTGGCCATCGTCCGAGAGAGACACAAATCATGCGAATGGGTCTCGTGTTTTCAGTTCTTATCTTAACCCTTTAGTTCGCTTTTACAAAATTTTCCGTCTTTTCATGGACATTGATAAATACCCTTTATATTTTACTTTTTGTACGAGTAACTACTAATACATAAAATACAACAGGTTTATTATATTTTTTAAATTTGAAGCTTACACAGGATGATTAAAAAGTACTTTGATAAACTTCAGGATTTAGTTGGTGACAGTATTTTAAGAGGATAAGTTTTTATGAACTACATTATTTAACGGCTTAGTTTAGAAAATACAAGGTGTCCAAAAGGACCCCTCACAAAGCTTATAAGAAATAGCTTTCGGTTAAGTTTCGGAATTTTTAGTATTTTGTAGGTCTTGACGTCCTGATAAAAAGTCTCCATGGCCGTAATCCTATCCTATGACTAGTTTTTAAGTTATGGCCTTTTAAAGTTGGCAACTTCTCACTTTGAGATATTCTGCATTGTCTAAAGTTTCACTTGTTTCTTAAAAACTATTAACTTTTTTTATTTTTCTGTGTTAGTGGAAAAGTAGGCCTTAAGTTCTCTTTCACTTATATAGAATGGTTTAAGAGTAAATATTTTTTTTAACATAACACTGATCAAAATTATTGGTCATAATTTTGTATCATTTTTTACAAGTGGATTCTGTAATCATAATTTTATTTTTATTGATGTAAATAATTGCTTCTTGTCAGTATAGATATTTTTTTGCTATTTTGTCATAGTTTTACCTTGTTTACTGTGTTACTGATGTAGTATGGATCATTTAAGAATTAATGTCCACTTAGCCTATCTGCATTTTCTTTATTTAAACCTAGGCAAATTACTTACTCCTAAACCATCCCTCGTATTACGAAAAGACGAGATAGCGTTTTTATTACAATTAAGGTAAGGACTTATAAAAAAATACAATTAACAAAACCATCAGTAGCGTAATATAATTTTCATGAATAATATCAAAAAATAATCTCTATGCCACTGGTTATCTCTGAGAGTACATCGTACTTTAATTACTTAAATCACCAAATTTAACCCAAAAATCTATACTCGTTTATTAATTATGTAAATATTATTACTTTTTTTTTTAAACTTTGAACACTCTCTATCTCTGAAACGAAGCTGTTAAAAAATATACTTAGTTTATTTAATTGAATCGGTCGATACTTGGTGGAAATCCATTGAAATTTAGGTGAAAGTAAAAAAATGTATTATTTTACTAAAAATTCCACTATACTTAAAACACTGTAAATAAATTTTTACGATATATTTCGCTGCACGGCAGCTTCTTCAGGTGTGAAAATATAACCATGGATTAACTATTTATACATACTATCCATAACAATATACCTAAAAATGGGCTTTTTCTGACATTATCCTTACTAGAAAAGATTTAACAATGGGGATCTATTTAGATCTACCTAGATCCGCATTGTTAAATCTTTTCTAGCAAGGATAATGTCAGAAAAAGCCCATTTTTAGGTACATTGTTATTATTAGGTATTAGATAGTATGTATAAATAGTTAATTCATGGTTATATTTTCACACCTGAAGAAGCTGCCGTGCAGCGAAACATGTCATAAAAATTCATTTTCTGTGTTTTAAATATAGTGGAATATTTAATAAAATAATACATTTTTTTACTTCCATTTACCTAAATTACTTAGTTTATGTTTAAACCTAGGTTTAAATCGAAGAATAATTGTAAAATTTTAGAAATGTCAGAAATGGTCTATGACTTATGTGGGATTGACAACTAAGCTCTATTTGAAAGTAATCAACCTGGTCATAACTTCTTATATACGATATACGTTATATTAAGTTATGATAAGGTAAATCACTTTTAACTTGAACTTTGCTGGCAATCCCACAATATAAAGTGACCATATTAGATTTTTTTAGTACATTTAAATTATTAATTCAAATTGGCTTTATAAAATAGAGCAAAAGAACATCTATGATTTAAAACAAGGTCCAGTTTAAATCACAGAAGTGTGAAAATGATCATTTTATAATGTGAGATTGGCGCAATGTTTAAAAAATGAATAAATCACACTTACAGAACACGAAACAAAACAAACTATCACATTCTCATACCAAAAAGTAACATAAATATAAATCTTAGATTTGTCAGTTATTTACACCGAATTTATGTATATAAAAAAAAATTCTATATAAAATTAACCACAATATGAATACTAGAAATAAAAATAATTTGGAAATACCAATAGATCATATGGAAAAATATAAATCCACTTTTAAAGATAATAGTTCAATAAAATAAAATCTGATTTAAAAAAATTAAACCATTAGACTTTTAAGAATCATTTTAAAAAACATTTTCTTAGGATCGGATTGAAAGACTGATTAATTGCTAATCAAAATCCTACTTTTTTGTGGCAACTGTTCTGTTACTGTCACCAGTGTTTAGTTATTGAATTATAGTATACTTTTAATAAATTCATTTTATGACATATAATGTAATCATTGTCGTGGTGTTTTGGCACAAATAAATATCTTCATGATTATCATTATACAGGGTAATTCCTAAGTTAATACATCTTTTTTAACTGTGTATAGATGGCATTAATTAAAACAACATTTTCAAATACTTTTTTTCAAAAAAGTCAAAAATGTAAGGTACATACGTTTATTTATTACACTATGGATCAAATACGGTTCTGCCTTACTTGCCCGTTGAATAACATTAAGAAAGTTTCTGGGGGTAGGATGAGCCCGCAAAGGAAAGCGTTCTGCGTATATTCTCAAGGCAGCAGCCGCACTTTGACAACACTCACCGTAAATTAGCACCATATCTACTAGTTCATTGTTTTCAAATTTTACCATTTCACGTGGCACCAATTTAAAACTATCTTGCTTCAGAAAAACACAGCGGATTGCCAAATAACAAACTGACCACCTACCCGTAAATTGCATGACTAATAAGAGATAAGACAAACAACATAAAGTATAGCAGGCTACGTTTTGATGACCAGGCCCGCACTTACATTTTTTACTTCTATGTCTCGCCTATTGTGAAGTTTCTTGAAAAAAGATATTTGAAAATGTGTTTATTTTAATGCCTTCTATACACAGCTAAAAAAAAGTATCAACTTAGGAATCACCATATATAATATTATTTCCATGGAAATTAAAGTTGTTAGAAAAATTAAGCCCTTCTACATGTAGATTGTATGCCATCGAAAACTTTGTGCTATTGTTTTAGCCTTTATTTTAATGTAAGATAACAGTAGTAGAAGATTGAACGTTAATATATAAACTAAATTATATTATGTTCATTACAGAAGTAGATTTGGTGATTTATGAATTATAATAAATTTAATATAATTGCTTGAAATAACTGTTATTTTGGTTTTAAGCAAATAGAGATGTTTAGTCATCTAAATGCTCTTTTTCAGGAATTTATCTTTGTATCTGAAATTGGATTATTTTGTGTATTGTAATAATTAATAATTATCGTAAAATTACAAAAATTGTATGATGCCTTGGATAAATAAAATTATATTTGAATTTGTAACGGAAAATTTAAGTTGAACATAATAATATGTTGTTCATATAACCCTTTTTTTATAAAATAACCCAAGGAATCATACAGTGAGATATTAGCAAGTCCTTAAAACACCCTGTATTTTAAATAAATAAGTATTTTGCCCCGAACAAAAAATTATCTTTTTTTTTTGGGTTCTTTTAGACTTAAGTGGCGAGTAAAGTAGGCTATTCCAGTTAACTGTGCGGCAAAATTTTATAACAATCCTAGATAGGTAATGAAACTGACCAATCACAGTAGTCAATTACAGAGAAGCCATTGTTGTTCTTAAAAGTACTGACCAATCACAGTATATTATGTTTACTGAGGCTCCGCCTTCTTTTCCAAGACACTAAATTATATAATTTAAATGCAAATGGTACAATTTGTTATTAATTTGTTCGATATAATCAAATCAAGACGCATTTATAATAGATTTATCAATAATGCAACCTGCTGAATGTACATGAAGATTAATTTCATGTAGTATCATTTATCAGTTGGTTTTCCCATAATTAGTTTAACGTTTCGATAGTCGTGAGGTAGAGCGTTTTACTATGGATCCGCCGGATCCACCTACGGCGTCGTGCTCAATTTACTTCCTCGTGTGATATGGACATCATATCCACTCTTGTTGTACAAACTATACTATTCTACACAGCATTGTTTTGTCCATAATATCCATCTATCCTATAATTAGCGTAATAGATTGGGGTAGACAGTTATTAAAATAATCGTTACAGTAATCTTTTGCACCATTAAGCAAATTTCAAATTAAATTACATAATTCGCGAGTCAAATAACCCCGACTAGTCGATTACAGAACGCATTAGCTCCGCTTTGCCCCATGCATAAACATAAGCATAAACATGATATACATCAGGGATCTTGATTTCGGGGTGTTTTGACATTAGGGAAATGATTTTTAGACAGTTAAAAAGTGCCTCTTATTTTATGAGTGGTCGAAGTTAAATTTAAATATTTCTATCCTATAGATACATAGGGTGATTTAAAGTGACCGGCAAAAAGTTGGACCCATATGGAAAACATTTTTATTATTAAAATTGCAAAAAAATGTTTATGTTGATAGCCTCTGCATGATTGGTAACCTAAAAATTAGTTTTGACATTAGTCACGTGACTACTCGTTTATCTGGAAAATTGAAAACTATATATTTTGTCGTGAAAATCTGGTACTAGAGTACAAGATATTGAAAAAAGTTATTTGAAAAAGTGTTTAGATTTTAATTTTATGCTTGTGTGCAAAGTTTAAAACAAAAATTCAAATAGACATTTTTTTTTAATTTAAAAAAATATCAAATGTTACTTTCATATTTCCATCAATTTAATGAAAATGTGTTAAATGATTAAAAACCACTATTTAAACATTTTATTTAAACATTTTTATTATCTTGAAAACATGTTCTTGGCTAAAATTCAAAATTTAGCTTTTTATCTTGTAACTGGGTGCGTCCAGGCCCTGTAACTAGCAACCATATTTACCAATTATAGGTATTTCTAAAACAATATGCTTACAAAAGGCAGTTCTATCTAATTTTGAACAAGTTTCAACGTGTCTCTAGAAAAAAGAATTCTTTGAATCAATTTCCAAAAAAAAAATATTTTTTCTTGAATTTTTGTTTTAAACTTTGCACACCAGACAAAATCTAAACACTTTTTTCAATATCTTGTACTCTAATACCAGATTTTCACGACAAATATATACTTTTTAATTTTCGAGACAAACGAGTAGTCACGTGACTAATGTCAAAACAAATTGTTAGGTTACCAATCATGCAGAGGCTATCAGCATAAAAAGTTTTTTTACAATTTCAATAATAAAAAAGTTTTCCTTATGGGTCCAACTTTTTGCAGGTCACTGTATAAATTGATACTTACTGGGCTATTTAAATAAGTTTTTTAAATAATCCAGAAATAAGCGTTAAACGGGGTGTTGTGAAATTAGTGCATTATATTTAAATGGGTGACTCCTTGGGTATCCTAGAGAAACACTCCATTATTATTTTTTAACCGACCGCTCAAAAAATTGGGCACCTCAACGAAACCAGATTTGAATAAGAACTGGCGTTTCGCCAGTTGGCATAGGCTTTTCGCTGTCTAATGATTTTGATAAAAAAATAATGGCGTCCACGTTCAGTTATTTGTTACTAGTTAAATTTTTGTGAATAATTTACAATTTTTGTGAATAATTTACAATTTTGAATTGTTTAAAAACATGGTATAAAGTCTTTTGGCACAATTGTGTTTTGTGTTTGTGTTGTAATGTAGTAAACAGTTTTATTTGTAGAATAAGGCCCAATTTTATAAATTTCTCTTAAACCTAATTGTAAACCTAGGTTTAAACCGAGGAATAATTCTAAAATCTCAGAAATGGTGGATTTATATTGTGATATTGACAGAAAAGTTTAGGTTAAAAGTAATTTACCTGGTCATAACTTGTTATGTTATGTTACATTATAAAGGATGTCCATTTAGTGTGCCGATAGAAAATACCTCCTTAACACTCGACTTTATAAAAAATCACTGTAAATGCAAAAGTTGTAGGGGTTAATGGTGCACATCTTTTAAATTTTTTTTTAAATATACGGGGTGTACCAAACATTCATTTTTTAAAATGGGGCGCCATATACATATTTTATAATATTTTCTAATTTCGAACAAGACTTTACGTTTATTTTGTATAAAATATCATATGCCTAAATCTAATTTTTCTCTGAAATATTGACGTTTACAATATGCCATTTTCAGACTTTGACAGGCTGTAACGTGAGCACGGTTCATCTTAGAGAACAATGGTTTTCACCGCCCTATCTTAGTTTTTATTCTCTATCTAAAAATTGCAACTTCTGTTTTAACATGTTAACTAAAAAACTTGTTTTACGGCATATGACATTTTATTCAAAATAAGCGTGGATTTTTGTGGGGAACTAAACAATAATATAATAAATATGGCATACTTTAAAAAAAATGCATGTTTGGTATACCCGGTATTTCTGAGGCGCACTGTATATTTAAAATTATTTTTAAAATATGCACACCATCAACCCATGCCACTTTTGAATTTACAGTTTTTTTTATAAAGTCGACTGGTACGAGCTCCCTTCCACCGGCACATTAAATGGACACCCGGTATTAATTTATGACCAGGTAACTTAACTCTAACTTTGCTATTAATCCCACATACAATTACCATTTTTGACATTTCTACGAATTTAGAATTATTCTTAGGTTTAAACTTAGGTTTAAGGGGACTTTATAAAATTTGGCCTTAACACAGATACAAAACGTACTACTCAGATAAAATTTTAGACATACAAGATGCGCAGTTAACCCATAACATAAATCCATCTCATCACAGGCTTCTTATTTTTCACCAATTTTTGATTCTCAAAGCCCATAAACTCTGCCTACTTACAAATCTCACCTACCTCGAAGAAATTAAAGATTTTTATGTCTTACGGCAAAGCGTTAAATAACTGAATAAAATTAAGCTGGCTTTTCCAAACGTTTTTTCAGCAAACGCTTAGAATAAAAACTTTTTACAAAAAGCAATTATATCTAGATGAATTTTAAGCAAAAGGAAAAACTGGTTCTCTTATGACAGTATCCATACACATATACTTTTTAGCTTCCTAAGCACAATATGTTTGTTTCAGTGGCGTATTTAGCGGGGGGGGGGGGCTTGGATTCTTAATTTAAATTTTTAAATAATGTATTTTTGGCTTAGATTACAAAGGTCTTGTAGGAAATGTTTAGTGTTTAAACGTTTCCTTCTAAAAGTCCTGTTCAATATAGAGATTAAGGTTTCGGACGCATATCGTTTTAGTTATTGATTTATGGATGCAATTTTATAGGAAAACGAGTAAAAAGAGTAATATTTCATAGTATATTCTATTATATACTTGTCTGTTCCGTTTTCCCTTTTTTAGAGCTATTTTAAATCATTAAAAATATAACCCAATGCAATAAAATATTTTTACAACAAAAACAAAAAACAATTGGGTACCTATTTATTTTTAAAGAAAAAAATTAAAGTAAAAATTTTAATTAAAACATTTTTTATTTTTTATTGAAGAAGTGTGATGATTTATAATTAAAAAAAATAGTGCGGGAAGAAACGAGAATGCTTTATTATGAATATACAAAACGGCACTTAAGGAGTATTTCAAAACCTAAGCATTTGCACCAAAAAGTCCTCGTAGCTCTACGCTCCTAAAATACATGATTTCTGAAAAAATCATCAATTTTGGCGTGGAGAGCGATATTTACTTTTTTTTTTAATTAACAAAAACCGAGCCAGAAAAACGCTAATTAAAGTCATTATCGTCTTATGTTAAAATTTTGGATTGACACAAATATTCATATTTTTCACAAATATAAAAAATGTTTTTTTTTTAATAAAGAGCTAGCCAGGGAAATAAAAAAAAGTTAAAAAAAAATTATAAAAACAAATTTTAATAATTTTAATGAAATTTGTTAGTAATTAGGTGAATTTTAAACGAACTTTGGGCGTGGCCCCGAAAATATTTCGCCTGCGGCGCTTTTCCGCCTTCTTTACTAGGTACAATGTCATGACAAACATATATCTCCCGACTGCCCCTTTTTCCAGAAAAAAAATGTCCTACTTCCGCCCATTAACCCCCTCCCCCCCGGGCATATTTTCTGGCTACGCCACTGGTTTGTTTGTTATAAGCTTGTCAAAAAAAGTCCAAGTCTTTTGTTTTATTCTTGTAAAAGTAAACTTTTTTAACACTCTTCATATTTTATATTAGGCAATCATTTATATTTTAAAAACACTTTATAACCATTTTTTAAATTTTGACTAAATTTTTTAGACTTTATGCTAATATTTATACTGCACTGACACTGATCTGTTATTAAAAGTTCGAAATGGTTTCTGCGTTTTAAGGTTTTACTTTATCAGCGTTAATTACAAAGAAAAATAAAAGAGACGGAGAGCCCTTTAATAATATAAAAAAATAATTAACTCGTCTTTCATAATTAGTAACCCTTATTTATTTTTGTTCCATCTTTGGATAATGCAAATCTTAATCCGAAGCAAAAGACATGAATTAGGCATTATATCAATTTTGCGCGTGACGGGGTAGCTAAAGTGACAGAAGGTCAAATGACGGTACAATGATGAGGGAACTCACCCCTGATATCCGGTATTATAAGGGGAATAATAATAGTTACCCAGTTTCCAATTAAAACAATTACACTTTCTTTCAAATTTTTCCCTTTATATTATCAATGTCTTTTTACTATTTGAGAGAAAACTTGAATAAGCTCCATATTCCGAATATACATTACAAGAAAGCATTAAAGTTAAAAAATTTGTTCAGGGTTATTGTTACGGGGTGTAAAAAAAATCCAATATCATCGGCACCGGAAAAATTAAATATACAGGGTGGTTACTATAAAAAATAGAGAGTTGGTTAAATGAAGGTAAAGTTGCCTATTCTAAATAATTTTTTAAAAAGAAATTTTAAAAATTCCGATGACTTTTGGAGATATAGACCAAATTGAAGAGTTTTCCAATTTAGATATAACAAGAGAGCGATACAAAAATACTAACGGGTCAAGTGACCTAAAATCTTTAGTAGTTCTAAGGATAAAACCAAGTATTTTATAGGCGGTGGATACGACATGATTAATATGAGGAAGAAAGGATAGTTCTCTATCGAAAATAACTCCTAGATCCTTAAACACAGTAGGTCTATCCAGAATCTTACCATTTATGTTATAATTGAAATCAAAAGTGGTGTTTTTGTTTGTATATGTCATAACATTACATTTAGCAATATTTAAGTTCAATCTGTTTTTAGTGCACCAATCATACAATAAATCCAGATTACGCTGTAGCTTTAATCAGCCCATTAAACTGGATATTAAACAGAATTTTTTTAGATCATCTTCATATAGCAGACAACAAATAGTAAGGCTATTGACAATATCGTTTATAAATAATGTAAAAATAAGAGGACCAAGGATGGATCCTTGGGGAACTCTAGATGTTGCAAAATATTTGATAGACTTGACCCCGCCATAAGCTACAAACTGCCTCCTATTTTTTAAATATGAGTCGAATAATTACAGTAAATGATTAGAAAACCCAAAGGTTTGTAGTTTGCTTAATAATATGGAGTATAAACAACATCTGTCTGCAATTATGAACGCGGCCGGCTGGATCTTATATCCAGCGCCATCTATCGACAAAAAAAAATACTTTATACTTGAGAGTGTGGGATTCCCTATCAATTTCAATTATGTATTTTCAAAATTTAAAAAAAATGTTAAGCACACCACATACCCAAACTTAACAGTTCTCGAGATATCGAGTTGTAAATATCATTTGCTTTTAAATGATAAAATCCTTTATTTTTCTAGTCCATCAAGTTACATAGGCCCAATTTTATAAAGTCCACTTACACCGAAGAATGATTTTGAAATAGTAGAAATGTCTGAAATGGTCGATTTATAATGTGGGACTGACAGCAGAGTTCAATTTAGGAGTAATCAGCGATCAAGTAACTTGTTATGTTTTATTACATTATATTAAGTTATGAACAGGTAAATCACTCTTAACTTTAAACCATAGACATTCGTTTGGCTAATTTATTTGATTTGGCAGCAAAGTCCGAGTTAAAAGTGCTTTACCTGGTCATAACTTAATAACAAGTTATGACCTGGTTAATTATTTTTAAATTGAACTTTGCTGTCAACACAATATACTTTTCTGACATTTCTACAATTTTAAGATTATTATTCGGTTTAAACCTAGGTTTTAAGACAAATAAGAAACACCAAGCGAACTGAAATTTTAATGACGATAGGGTGTGGTAATAGAACACGAAGTCTTACAGAATTGGGAATATTTTTAATGAATTACACCCAGATCGGGACCCTATCTCTAAATCAAGAACGAACTATTCCGTGATTCACCCAGTCGAAAGACAGATCATAAAATACTGCTGCAGCCATTAATTAGTTTCTTTATAAGTACTTCAGAAGTATTTATTTCAAAGAAACAAGTTCTTGTTTAAAATCGAGTTACAGCGAAGGTTATTTTCTTAGTAGTCAATTACAATGGACTAAGGTTACTTTCGTCTACAAAGATTGACTTGACAGGACTGTTGCATTAAATTATTTTAATATTTCATGCCAGAAGGTAACGTGCGGAAAGTAAGCATGGGAGGAAAAATATCACTTGATGCCATCCAATGCGCATTAAAAGTATTTCCTTTCGTAAAAATAATATGCATTTAGAAAGTGCTTTTCTTGCTGCGTCTGCTGTTAACGGTTCCCGTGTAGCAAATAATTACCTACTTTCAGAACTCGATATATATATATAAAATACAAAAAACAAACCATTAAAGAAAAGTTAACAAACCAAAAACACTAATGTACTTTAATGTAACTACACCTTCATCGTGCATGAATCGGATAAGGCCTCTTTTATTTAAAGCTGTTTCCATAAGCATCAAACTTTTCCAATTTAATTTTGCTAGCATGAAAATGTGATTGTATCAATTCATTCGTAATACCATTATTCAAAAATGAAAATGCCATGATAATAGTCACGAATCGTGAATATTTTATAGCGGAGTTAATTGATTTTGTAAACATTCGCTAGAAATTTGCTATTAGGTTTTTAGTATTCCTCGTATTGAATATTTAAATTGATAAATTGTTAACGCGAAATTGGAAGTAATGAAGTTGGATTTAGTACATTTTGGTGTTTTGTAAATATCAAGTAATAATTACTGATATTTAAAATTAAAACAGAACAGGCTGTTTGTTAAAATACCGGTCAAATAAGAATGGAGACCGGTCATATTTCAGGAACCATTTATCACAATGTTTTGAAAGGAAAAAAATTATTACAAAATCGATCAAGACAAATCGCTGGAAATTATTTTTAAGTTCTTAAATGTACCGCCAGAGGGCGTTTAATATGTGACTAAGAAGATTATAGGATTTTTATCGGTAATAGGCCATATAAAGTTATGTCAAAAATTAAGTGATTTATTCCTTGGAATATACAGTAAAACTATCCTTTAATACATATTACAGAAGGAGGAAAACTCTTTTGAAAAAATACTCATAACGCCGGTTTGCCTTAACCAAATTTAACAATCTTGGTGTCATTTCAAGGAGCTTATTCTATAGTAAGATTTAAAATTTAGTATGACAATACAGGGTGATTTCTGAGTTGATACTTCTTTTTTAGCTGTGTATCATCTATAGCCACTCTGCATCCACTGCTGGACATAGGCTTCCCGTAAATCATTCCATTGCTCCAGGTCTTGAGCAGTTTGCATCCAGTTGTGTTGGATGCGCTAAATATCGTCCGACCATCTTGTTGGGAGAGGTCCTCGGTTGCAATACGCATCATGACTATATGATTTTTCTGGTCAATCTACCATTTCTGACTCTGGCAATATGGCATGCCCAGTTCCATTTCAGCATTGTAATTCTTTCTACTGTGTCCGTAACACCGGTTCTTTCCCTGATTAAATGATTTTGAACTCTATTCATCATTGATCTCTCCATTGTTCTCTGTGCCACCTGGATTTTGTTTATGACCTTTCTGGTAAGGGTCAGTATTTCTGCTCCATATGCTAGAAACGGAACCACACACTGATCAAAGACATAACTCTTTAGCTGTGTATAAAAGGCATTAAAATAAACAACATTTTCAAATACCTTTTTTTAAAAAACTTAAAGATAAGGTACTTACATTCATTTATTAAACTATGGATCAAATACGGTTCTGCCTAACTTAACAGTTAACATTAAGAAAACTTCTGGGTGTAGGATGAGCCCGCAAGGGAAAGCGTTCTGCGTATAATCTCGAAACAGCAGCCGCACTTTGACGACACTCACCGTAAATTAGCACCATATCTACTAGTAAATTGTTGTCAAATTTTACCATTTTCACGTGTCACCAATTTAAAATAAACCGCAGTGGATTGCCAAATAACAAACTGACTACTGATCCGCAAATTGCACGACTAATAAGAGATAAGGCAAAGAAGATAAAGTATAGCAGGCTACGTTTTGATGACCAGGCCTGCACTTAGATTTTTTATTTCTGTATCTCGTCTGTTTTAAAGTTTTTTGAAAAAGGTATTTGAAAATGTTGTTTATTTTAATGCCTTCTATACACAGCTAAAAAAGAAATATTAACTTAGGAATCACCATGTATTTTGTCATATCCGTCGCCGCTACAGGGCGCTGTTTAAGCAATAACCAGCTTTTTCATAAAAAATTTTAAATATAACCATGCATAAATATTTATTTAAATTACATATAGAATATAACAGAAAAAAACGGGTGTAATATTATGAAATCGGCTGTATGGAACCGCTATGTTTTTAAAATGCATATAGTAGGTTGAGGAAAGCAGAATCCGTCCGACCCGGTACCCCGAGAAGAAGGGTTGACACGTGACTAGCGTAAAGTGTCTTTCAAGAATAACAAATGTCAGATAAACGAGAGTCAATCTTGTTCTGAAAAGAGAATACTTAAGCCAAATTTATTATTGTCATGTGAAATTAAAACATTTTATTGGAATAAATGTACTAGACTTTATTGAAATATAAATATAGATTAAACCCGAACTTACCATCATTATTATTTATTAGTCAAATATAAAACCTTACGATTTAAACAAAGAATAAGATAATTTTTTATTAAAAATTGGATTAAACCTAGCTTTTATCTTGAACCAATATGATATTTAAGTTCTAATCTAAATACAAACCCAACTAGCATTTTCAGGACTTATGACTAAATATGAACTAAATCTGACGTCAGGGTAATACAGTTACTTACTTAAGATGTCAAGTTAGTATTTATCAGCTAAACTACGTCGTGTAGACGTCACTGAGTTTCTTTGGGATTGAGGTCGCAAATAGTCATTGACTCTTACGTCGTTTAAACGTAATAACCTGACCTTAATAGCCGAGGTAGTATCTGTGATGCTAAAAGTAGTCACACAGACGTCGCACTATGACTTATTTCTGAGGGACTACATTTAACGTCGGCCGGACGTAAAAATATTACTAAGAGTATACAGAAAGTAATTTTTTTGGCTTGAAGTAATAATGAGTTGAAAGTTTTGCATTTTCATGACCTATGCACGTTTTAAGTATACCTATTTTAACTAAATCTGTCTATACGTTATTTGTGTTCAACTAATTCTTTCCTAAAGCGTGCTTTAAACCCTTTTAGGTAACTACGAGACTCCGCCATATTTTGACGGGAGCCAATTTTAAGGTTTCGTTTTTCACAAGATATCTTTAAAAAAGATAAAAACCAAATACTAGCAACTGCCCCTATTCGATCTATAATAATCAACTTAACGTATTCCGAGTGTTTAGATACTATGTTAATTTATGTAAATTTTCTCCTTTATCCAAAATATTTTTTATATTTCTATTATTATTTCCTTTTTTGATCAATTGATGGGCGCTTAGTTTTTAAGTTCTCTATATTGCCAAATTTTAACAATAAAGTGCCTTGCGTTTCAATTTTAAGCGACCGAAACATTCTAACATAAGTTTATTCTAGTAAGAGTAAGCTCTTATAGCAGCCATTGCTTATATTTAATGAAAGAACCCACAAGATATCAGTTGGTCATATTTGTTAGTGATCTAGTATATTTACCCGCGCAGAAGTCAAATAAAGATATTTTTAAAACTTCCCGACTTTTTAGGTGCAGGATAAGTTACTTATAATGTGCAGAAGTCATATACTGACGTCCTTACAACCTATATTTTGTTCTCCAAATTGGTGCAAATTCGAGACTTCTCGACGTCAGATCGACGTAAGTTCCAACGCCAGGTTAAAAAATATAACGTCTGTACGACGTAAAAATGCTAGTTGGGAACGTTTCAAAATAAGAACGATAATCCTTGAAAGTCAATAAATTATAAGTTCTTGATTAATTTTTTTACACTCAATAATTATACTTGTATTAAATGTTAAATTACTTGTATTAGTGTTAGCTTATACTTGGTGAGGTTAGATTAGAGTGGTAGACCTTTGGCTCTGATCAAACAGTCTCACTAAGTCTTATCAGGTCCGTTGTAATACAGCACGTGTTCCGTAGAAGCCACCTTCATCAGATCTTTGATAATCAGTGCGGCGTACACCGCAGAAGGATTTAAACAACTCATTCAAACTAGCCACTACTATTCAGAAACCTGCCCAGTCGTCCACCTTCTTCTTGGGAGGCCAGGGCATTCACTCAGAATATGTTGAATACTTTCTTCCTCTTTCTCATCCCTGCAACTTCTGCAGAAGTTGTTAGTGGGTATTTGTGTACGTTCGGCAGGTCTTCCGAAGCGGCAATTTATGTTTTTTTTTTAAAATCCTAACTTTCGGATCGCATTTATTGAACTTTGAATGACGCAGCTGCTAACTTTGTTGCGGGTGTTTAGCTTGCTATTTCTATGTATTAGTGGATAGTACTGGTGGAGGAGCCTGTTTGCTTTGGTTAATGTTTGGGTCAGGTGTTCTTCCAGATAAGCTTGGAGTCGAAGTGTAAACCCAGATATTTGGCTTTTTTGGACCATGTCAGTTGGGTGTTATTTAATATGATTTGCCTGGGTAGCGGTTTCCTAGATTTGGTGAATATAATGGCCTGTGTTTTTTGTGGGTTTAGGGTGATTTTCCATTTGGTCATCCATTTGGCTATTTCGTTTATGTGTCTTTGGAGTCTTACTGCAATGGTGTTCATATATATTGCTGTTGTAACCATGGCTGTATCGTCGGCGAACAGAAACAGTTGGTTTTCGGGATCATGTCTGCCATGTAGATGTTGAACAGGTGGGACGAGAGAGGGGAGCCTTGGGGGACTCCTGCTAGAATATTTTGGGTGGCTGATTTGTGATTGTCTGCTTTTACAATAAAGGTTCTATCTGTTAGGAATTACCTGACCGTTTTTTTTAATTTCTAGCCTTCTTATCGCAAACTTGCCACTAATTATCTCGCTTTACCAGTAATTGTTTTCCCTTGTTTACCCGCCATCGCGCACTATTACTAATGTCGCGAGGTTTCCAAAAAATTGGAATTAATAGAACGGAATGTAGCGAGTTATTGATGTTTTTATTAATAAATAGTAATTAATTTATCCCGATGTTTTTTGCTGGGCCACTATTATCTAGAGATTACAAAAAACGATCGATGCCGCTAGGTATGAAATACAGACAAACAAAATACGCCTTTGATATTTTTTTTGCAGAGTGGTAATATATTTGGCAACAGCGTATGTACTACCCTCTATTCTTTACATTTTCTATACTTACATCATTTTAATTGATGTACAATATTTGATTGTCAAAAATAATATTTTAAAGTAAAGCTTCTTATGAAAGTGTCTATGCTCATAGACTTAATGTCTTGTGATTCTAATAGAGTCGAGTTAATTTCGTTAAAGGAAAAATCGAATATTTTTAAAAGGTCTTTATCCCATTAATATACCCAAAAAGTATTTTCTACTTTTTTACCCTTTATTAACAGCTGTTAGTTTTTGGGATATCCTTTATCTAATAAAATTAACACGAAACCTAACAGTAGTATCAGTTTCCGTCCTATGTCAATCAAAGCAAAGCAAACAAATCAAGTGTTCAAATATTGACTACTGGTCGTGATTTTACCCATTCGGTTCCTTCTATGAATCATAAGTGAGCCATACTCATGTATTATTAAACCATTTGTTAAAGATGACGTATTTCAATGGGAGTAATTAAATAACGAAACATAAAATCATAAAAAATTGAAGCCGAGTTTATAAAGTTTTTCATAGTTGTTTTTTATGTTCTACAAGATGGCGTTATTGGTTTTTTTCAAATTTGACGTTTCGTTCTTTAGATACCAACCTCAAGTCTAATTTTTTTTAAATATGTATCTGGAATTTTAAATACAGTTTTAGGGACTTCTAAGCTTTAGAAATTTAATACAATGTAACATTTTTTGAAATTTCAACGTTTTGTCATCATTAGATGTTATTAAACAAATTTTTCAAATTATCTTTTTTATTTCATTACGGTCCTGAGCATTTATAGCCAAACTAAAAAAAAAAGATTACTGATTTGAAAAATCCGACCATCTTTACTCAAAGAGGCCTGATATTTAATATTTTGTAAGAAAAAAGATGTCTCGGCCTCAATTATTTTGTAGTATAGTTTTTGTTACATATTTCGACGAAACTGGCATTATCAGACCTTATAAGCCGTTAACAGAATTTAAAATTGTGTTTGAAACAAACATAAGCACAAAGCGGTAACATGACTAGATTAACACTCCGACTCCAGTTACCTTTTCTTCACTCGGGAGCATTATTTTTCTAGTGTCTGTCTACTTTACTTTTAAAACATACTTTATTTATTTTATATATTGTGTACATTTCTGGTTTTTCCTACTTCTAATTTATATTATTACATAACATAAATTTAAGATTAATTGGTTAGCAATGCTAACCAGGACACAACAACGAGGCAACGCCCCGTTGGGGCTGGTCTTGGCCCGGGTAGGAAAAGGTCCTGTTTTACTTACAGTTTATTGGCCAGTTCCAGTGATCTTTTACTGCCATGAAAGAGTTTATTTTGCGTTTGCTTTAAATATATTTATTATTAAAAAATTACTGATATGGAAAGAATTTTACGCTTGTTTCGCTGGAAAAACGGTTCGAAAAAACCAGCTTTACCTTCTCAGGTACTGGTGTAGCAAAAGTTTTGTCTTTTGACTGTGTGTGTCTGTTTGAAGATTGGAGACAATGATGTTTCTTGAATGATAGAAGAGTTTTGGACTTGCATTGTCTTTATTTGTTTTACATCACAACGTTTCAACTGGTAAGTATCTCCAGTCATCTTCAGGTGATTACTAAATAAGTAAAGTAACTACAGCTCTATTTATACTAGCTAGATGCACTGGAGCATGACTGAGATGGGTGCAGTCATGCATTTAGTTTGTATGCGGTATTTTAAGTTTACATCTACTTAACAAGGGTTTTCAGATATTTCTTATATCTATGGTCAAGGAACACAGAAACAACACGCTTAAAGAAGAAACCGAAAAATCAGGTGTAGCTGACCATGCCTGGACACACGGTCATCACATCAAGTGGACAGAAGATCGAATCCTGCATAAAGAGCCACATTGGAGGACGAGGAAGTTCAAGGAAGCTGCTACAATATACCAGAACCTAAATTGTTCTAGTAAGCCCTCACTAGATAATATAAGAAATATCTGGAAACCCTTGTTAAGTAGATGTAAACTACCGCATACGAACTAAACGCATGACTGCACCTATCTCAGTCATGCTCCAGTGCATCTGGCTAGTATAAATAGAGCTGTAGTTACTTTACTTATTTAGTATTCATCTGAAGACGACTGGAGATACTTACCAGTTGAAACGTTGTGATATAAAACAAATAAAGACAATGCAAGTCCAAAGCTCTTCTATCATTCATTATTTTTATGTTTTACAATATTTCGGTCTAGGTCTAAGGAAAAAACCATAGGACTTTAGATGTTATCTTAATCAATAGAATGACTTTCCATGCCTTAAAAACTTGCTTACTTCCAAGAGTATTGTGATGGTAAATCTTAGTGATAAAATAAATGGCCTAAATACCATAACTTCCCGTAATGTAATTTTAATATTTAAGTAATCCTAAAAAATGATTGTCAGGGCCGTAATCGTAAATAAGGGATAATTTGAAAGTCTAAGGATGTGTTATTTGATGGCAAAACGTTAAAAGTTTAAAAACCTTTAAATTGCATCAAATTTCAATAGCTTAGAAGTCCTTAAAACTGTGTTAAAAATTCCAGGTCCGTATTTAAAAAAATTGACTTTAATTTTGTATCTAACTAATAACGCCATCTTGTTGAACATAAAAGAACGGCTATGAGAAAGTGTTTTTTGTTTTTTCCTAAGTCAAAAATAAAAGAGCAAATATTAAAAACATTCGGGTTTTTCGGATACCTCCGAAAGTATTCGGAACATATACAATTTTCTTTCGCAAAATTCTTAAGGCCCAAAATACGCAACTTTGCCTTAATTTAACCATCTTCGTATACCTTACCGTTTTCGAAATCCCCTTGTACGCACACGAATTTGTAGCATCCTTTATAGTAACAAAAAAATTCCTGATTATATAGCGTAAAAACGCAGGAAATATTGTGAAATTTTACCATCATTTTAACAGTATAGTTAGTTCACTATATAATCATAAGTGTTTGGCTTTTCACGAAAACCCGCGACAGTAGCGAAACAATGTTTACTTTACTTTTTACTGTGCCTAGGTTTGTCATGACATGATGAATTTCACTATAACAAATTTTGGTTGATCATAAAATATGAATAGCTAAAATGTTGTTTTCATAAGGCTATATTTTTCGAATTTCCCAATAACACTGTGTTTGTACATACAATATTGTTTCAAATAAACATCGAAGCATTACCACCTCGATATTTTATAAGCGATATTCGATTTTGCCGGCATCGGAAACAGCTATAAATTAGTCGATATCTAATAAAGTCGCACGGATTTATCGGCCCGCAGTAACTGAGATAAATTCAAATCAAGCCCCTCTCTATGCAAATGTAGCTGTTGCTACCTTTTGATATACGATACTGGCTACAATGAAATACTGTAATACACTATTTTCGGTGAATAACTAGAATGAGTTTTATTAAAAAGGTATATACACAGAGAAAAAGGATTAATTCTACGTAACAATCAATATGGTTCATCCAAATATAGTATATTATTAACCAAGGTTTAAACAGCTACTTTTATTGCCCAAGCGTCAAGTTTAAATCCCTCGTCGCTTCGCTCCTCGTGATTTGCTCCAATCGATAGGATGTGTACCTGTTACAATAATAATGTCCATGCCTATGATGTCTTTAATTGTAACTTGAGCGCTGTCAAAAGACTTTTTTATCACTATAGTCTATTTCAGAAAGGTGTAAAGTAATAAAAGCTCATTTAGTGTGCAAAGAGACTACAGAGTGACCCAACGAATATTTAAGCCACTTTCATAATTGGGCATTAATTTCATTACAAAATTCTTTATTTTTATCAAGTGCAGGTAGTACCACCCGGGTTTGGGTCATTTTATGGGTTTTGCCTATTGTTATCCATTCACAAACACTAAAAATGGTGTGATAATGGCGTGTATTATGTACATAGTATTAGGTACACTTATTTTGTATTAAACATTATAAAAAAATACAAAATATAAAAAATACATTATACAGAAATTAAATTATAAAAAATCATAATATTCTTCGTCATCTGAGAAACTGTCATCTCCTCTTGACGTATAATTAACGGGTCGACACGACGGTCCGATCGATCCCACATTTTCTCCTCTTAATGACATGATGGACTGCTTTTCGCCAGTTCCCTGGTGTCACTTTCTTAATGGCTTAATCAAACAGTAGCTTAACGTCTTTCATTTTAAATGTCGTGTTGTGTCTTGCTACAAATCCTTTCATTTGCGCCCATATAAGTTTTATAGGATTTAGTTCGCAATAATACGGCGGCGTGTGCAGCACAGTTACAGTTTTTCAGCTATATCTTCCAAGGAATATTTCATAAAACGATGTTTTGTGTAAATTTGCTATAGCTATAAGTTCCTTCTTTATTAAATTATCTTCTTTTTTTCTTTGGTTAGTTATCATAAATAATTTAATGCACAAAATTTACCTGCGCCTATGGCCAACACCGAAATTGAGCCGAACTGGACGGAATTTCCGATTTTATTACTCTACACCTTTCTATAATAGACTATTGTAGGGTACCTATTATTACCACTGTGTTGTTAGTTTTATAAATTGAGATATTGCTAATCCTTATGTTAATTGTTAAACCATTTGGATAACCTAATTAAATTCTGTCTTCTACCTGTTTTGTAACTGGGAAACTGTGAAACAGTGTATGGAATAAATAAATAAAACAGGAAATAACTGAAAACTTTCTGAGGCCAGTTTTTTACCAGCCAGATATTTCAAATGCGAATTTCTCTGAAACTACACAAAGAATTTGGTAAAAACCTTTTTCATATTCATCGGCAAGTATCAATCTTTCTAGCGAACCGAAATTGAGGTTTAAGGAGTATGTGAATGTCGAGATATTAGCGTTTCAAAATTCGAATAGCGAGATTTAATTGGTCGACCACAACTGTCTATTAACTCAGGTTATTAAATGATATTTTAATTTTACATGAAAAAACATTACCAACAAAATGGCACTTAGGTACTTAAGAGTTTTTTTACACGACTTTCTATCTCACTCTGCATAACATTGAACTGTGTTCAGTGGCGTAGCCAGAAAATATGCTCGGGGGGGGGGGGGGCGAATGGGCGTAAGTAGGACATTTTTTTTCTGGAGAAAGGGACAGCCGGGACTACATGTATTTCATGAAATTGTATCTAGGAAAGAAGGCGGAAAAGCGCCGCAGGCGAGAAAAATTTTCGGGGCCACGCCCAAAGATCGTTTAAAATTCAATTAACTACTAACAAATTTCATCAAAATTATTAAAATTTGTTTTTGTAAATGTTTTTTTTTACTTTTTTTTGATTTTCCTAGCTGGCTCTTTATTAAAAAAAAAACATTTTTTATATTTGTAAAAAATATGAATATTGGTGTCAATCCAAAATTTTAACATAAAACGTATGTATGACTCTAACCAGCGTGTTTCGGGCTCGGTTTTCCATGATTAAAAATAAAATAAATAACGCTCACCACGCCAAATTTGGATGATTTTTATAGATATCATGTTTTTAGGTTTTGAAATATTCCTTCTTAATTGCCGTTTTGTATATTCATAATAAAGCATTCTCGTTTCTTCCCGCACAATTTTTTTATTATAAATTGTCACACTTCTTCCATAAAAAATGTTTTAATTAAAATTTATTACTCCAATTTTTCTCTTTAAAAATAAATACCTAATTGTTTTTTGTTTTTCTTGTAAAAATATTTTATTTCATTGGGTTATATTTTTGTTGATTTAAAATAGCTCTAAAAAAGGGAAAACGGAACAGACAAGTATATAATAGAAAAATACATAACATATTAGTCTTTTTACTCGTTTCCCTATGAAATTGCATCATAAAATCGATAACTAAAACAATATGCGTCCGAAACCTTAATCTCTATCTATATAAAACAAAACTTTTAGAAAGAAAAGTTTCAAAACTAAACGTTTCCTACGAGACCTTTGTAATCTAAGTCAAGAATATATTATTTAAAAATTTAAATTAAGAGTCCAAGCGTGAGACGAAAAATTAGGTTGCAATTAGACTTTTAGACCCCGAGCTCCAAGGCTCGGGGGGGGGGGTCTGCAGCCCAGTAGCCCCCCTCCCCCCTAAATACGCCACTGAATGTTTTAATTACGTCATAGACGTACCACACAATTAATCTGCAAGGAAGGATCTTTCAAACTCTGAATACCACTTTAAAATCCATTATATTGCTTCCGAACTACATACATCTATAGGTTTTTTTACATTACGTTATAGAATTAGAATTTAGAGCAAAATTGCCTGAAGCATGCGCTTTGATAACATTTTAATCAGCTGATGCAATTTTTCCCCTTTAAAACGACCATTTAGTTGCAGCTTTCAATTGCAATGAAGGTGTTAAAAAAACAATTTGTCGAACTTTTTGCTGATCAGTTGAGTTAAATAAAAACCCTTCACTTTAAATCTAAATTCAACAATGTAGATCCACATGCGAATAAATAATTTAATTTATAACATCACATAAATTAAATACCCTCTTAAAATAATACAATTTGAAATAAATGAAAAGCTAAAACCGTTAACGAAAAGTTTTGTTCGTGGGCGTTTAAGCCAATAAAGTTTTATGAATTTCCCCGCTAGCGAGAATAAATTGCGTTTAAAATTGTTTTCAAAACTGATATCCTGGGCCCGCTTGCGCGCTATCATATCCGTTCGATAGTAAAACGACATTTTAAAGAAATTGTTTCAACCAGGGTTTATCCCCTGAATTTGAATTGCCAGAATACAATAATAATAAAATAAGTCATGGATTGCGAGAGGCAAACGCAAGGTAGGATCGGTATCAGCATGAGATCGCTCTTTATTGGTATTTCTTCGAACATTACTATACTATGCTTCGTGTGTGAAAAGATAAAATAAACAGTGGCGTGGTTGTAAAAAAATTATATTAAAAACACTTTGTTGCAAGTATTATTTTAGGTTTGAGCTTTCATAATAACAAAGAAAAAGTTTCTGTACGAAAATAATAGGAGGGCCTACCACAATAAGCGGATCCATATATATATATTCTGACAGTCAAGCAGCCATTAGCTCGCTAATATGCACCAAGGTAACTTCAAGACTGTCAAGAGGAACTAAAGGCCCCGGCGAAAGTAAACAAAGTAATACTTCAGTGGGTACCAGGACACGAAAGTATTACAGGAAATGAAAAAGCCTATAAACTTGCAAGAAAATGCTCAGAAAATACATTCATTGGTCCAGAACCGGTACTCGGAGTACCAAGGTGAACAGTACGATATACCATAAAGCGATGGATCAGGAGTGAATACAAAATGAGTAGTGTAGAAATGGGAAATGACCTTCTCCCCCCACTCCTTCCATTGACCTTGACCGCGAAGGTGGGCAGGTGTTTATTTGACCTTGACCTTGAATGGGTGCAGGTGTTTTTTTTGTGTGATGTCATATGACCTTGACCGCGAAGGTGTGCAAGTGTTTATTTGACCTTGGCCTTGGGTGCCGTTTTGTGTCTAGCATGACCTTGTCCATATTCGAGGTCACTTGTTATATTGATGACCTTGAGGTGTGGTCTAACCTTCGTCGTGTGTGCTCTATAAATAGGTGGGGGGAGCAAAATTTGTCAGTGTACATTTTTTCTTCAACAGTGCAAGTTCATTCTCTCTCTTTATTATATATTTAGTAAAATGTCTTATGTGTGTAAAAAATGTGGTGCTGCGTTTACTCGCACATATAATTTATCACGTCATCAAAAGGAGTCATGTGTGGCAAGATTTAATGATTGTGTGGGTGCGGAAAAGCGGAGAAAAGTTGATGGTGCCGCATCAACATCTGCTATGCAAACGTGTGAGCTATGCAATATTAGCATACCAAAGAATTGTGTTGCAGCTCATCAAAGAACAATACAACATAAAAGTAAGGCAAGTGTAGCAGTGTGTCCGGGTGTTCAGTTGGTGCAAAGCAGTTTTAAAAACAGAATAGCATCTTATCACATCAGCAGTGATAATGAGCATGTGGACTATTCCGTCTTTTTTGAAGAACTTAAACCAAAAGTAATGCAATTAATCAGTAAGATTTTGCATGTTCACCGGTCTCTTAAAATAAATATGGTTGTCGTCGGACGATATTTTCTACCATCACAGGACGTTTTCAGTGAGAAATCCTTCAATACGTGTAATGAAATTGTAAATGAAGGAAGCGACTTGGATGATGTTTACCAATCTTTTGTGGAGGCAATGAAAGTTCAGTCTACGGAATTTCAGGAGAAAGATTCAGGTATGTTAAAAGAATAAAAAACATTTTAAACCAAAATTAAATAAAACGTAGCAATCCATTAGAAAATTTACTTATATTTTTTTTTGTTTGGATTTCAGGATGGGCATTGGAAAAAATTTTATATCTTGAGGTAAACATTAACAAGTTCTCACCGTTGGGTGGTTCCTCGTATGTGAAGTTGCCGAGGTTTATTGAACTTAAAAGGGCTGTTGTGAACATTATGAATAGGGATGAGTGCTGTTTTGCCTGGGCCATAACGTCAGCTTTGTTTCCAGCAGCCATGATGCGGGCACAGGTTACTTCATACCCCCATTTCTCAACAGTGTTAAATTTTACAGGTATGAATTTTCCAGTTAAATTGCGCGATATTTCAAAATTTGAGGAATTAAATAATATTTCAGTCAATGTATATGGATTAGAGTCGCGGTTTGAAAATAATGAAATTAAATACGAAGTTGTCGGTCCGTTAAGATATGCACCAAAGAAACTACAAAAACATGTAAATTTGTTGCTTATTACTAAAGATTGTAATGTTAAAGATGATGGTGTAGGTGACAGTGAACATGTTTGTGACGACAACTGTGTTAAAAACCACTACTGCTGGATAACTGATTTGTCTCGCTTAGTTTCCAGTCAAATTTCCAAACATCACGATAAATTATACTTTTGCGATGGCTGCCTTATTCACTTTATTTCACCATCAACTTTAATGTTACACCAACAAAATGATTGTAAGCATATCTTTACGCTGACACCTTCAACAGATGTAAAAGTCGATAAATTTGGTAAAAGTATTCCGGAAAATATTTTAAAATTTGAGGGTATTGAGAAGCAAATGAGAGTTCCATTTGTTGTTTACGCGGATTTTGAATCTGTTCTAAAACCCGTTGAAACAGTAGAACCAAACCCCCAAAAATCTTACACAGTTGAAAATCTAAAGCATAAACCTTATTCTTTTGCCTATCTTATTAAATGTTCTTTTGATGATTCTATTTCGAAATTTGAGCTATACCGTGGAGACGATGCAGCGAAAGTTTTCGTTGATCGTATCGAAACCGATTTAAGACACCTTTACAATACATATTTAAAAGATATCGTTCCTATGGCTAAATTGACGCGTGAGGAGAGAGAGGATTTTGAAAATGCTACCATTTGTAGTATTTGCGAAATGCCATTCCAAGACGTTAAAGAGAAAGTTAAAGATCATTGCCATATAACGGGTAAAAAAAGATTTGGTGCTGCACATTCCGTTTGTAATTTAAATTATAAAATACCCAATTTCATCCCCATAATATTTCATAATTTAAGTGGTTATGATAGTCACATGTTCATCAAGGAATTATGCAGATATGGGGATAAAATTGATGTTATAGCTCAAAGTAAGGAGAAATATATATCATTTACAAAGAGCATTTACATGCACGATTATGTCGATCAAAAAACGGGTCAAACAAAAAGAAAAAATTTAAAGCTCCGCTTTATTGATAGCTTTAAATTTTTATCGACATCGTTGGAGAATTTAGGTAATGGTCTTAGCAATGATGAGTTTAGGGAAACCCGTAAATATTTTGTCAATAACAAGGAATTTAACTTAATGCGACAGAAAGGGGTTTTTCCTTATAGTTACGTTGATAATATTGAAAAGATGAATAACCCAAATCTTCCAACGAAAAATCAGTTTTATGACCAATTACGCGGAGAACACATCAGCGATGAATGCTATGATAGAGCAAGAGAAGTATGGCGAGTGTTTAAGTGTAAAAATTTGGGTGAATATTCCGATTTGTATTTAAAATCAGACGTTCTATTGTTATGTGATGTTTTCGAACAGTTTCGCGATACATGCTTAAAAGTTTATAAATTAGATTCTGCGCAATACTACACTTTACCAAGTTTAAGTTTTGACTGTATGTTGCGCATGACTAAGGTAGAGTTAGAGCTTTTGACCGATATAGACAAGGTTCATTTTTTTCAAAAAGGTATTCGCGGTGGTATAAGTCAGTGTACAGAAAGAAAACATATTGCCAATAATTCTCATTTACCAAACTTTGACCCAACTCAACCATCATCTTATATCACTTACTTAGATGCGACAAATTTGTACGGTCATAGTATGTCCCAAGCATTACCATTTGGTGGTTTTAGATGGTTATCTGAACGCGAAATTTTAGATCTAAATATTATGAATATAGATGATAATAGCCCACAAGGCTACGTTTTGGAAGTGGATGTGCATTATCCAGAAGAATTGCATGATACACATTCAGATCTTCCATTTTTGGTGGAAAACATCGTACCACCAACGGAGACAGCAAAGTTACCAAAATTAATTCCGAATTTAAATGATAAAAAAAAGTATATTGTTCATTACAGAACCCTAAAACAAGCCATTAACAACGGCCTTATGGTAATGCGGACCCACAGAATTTTGAAATTTAATCAATCAACGTGGCTTAAAACATATATTGATTTTAATACTAGTTTACGAAACTCTGCAAAATCAAAATTTGGTAAAGATTTGTTTAAACTAATTATTAATGCGATTTTCGGAAAAACCATGGAAAACGTTGAAAAACGAAAAGATATTAAACTAATAACTCATTGGGACAATGCTAGAGGGAAAGTTGGGGCTAGAGCATTAATTGCTCGACCTAACTTCAATAGTCGATCAATATTTTCAAAAGATTTTGTTGCTATTCACATGGATAAATTAAAAATTATTTACAACAAACCAATATATATTGGGTTTTCCATTTTAGACATTTCAAAAACAGTCATTTATGATTTTTTTTACAATTTTATTAAAAAAAAGTTTGGTAATGATGCTTCTTTACTGTACACCGACACGGATTCGCTAATATTAAAAGTATTTTGTGATGACTTTTATCGCGTGATAGCCGAAAATCCTGAGAGATTCGATACTTCAAATTTTCCTGAAAACAATGAATTTAATATTACAAAAAGTATTTCGGTTCCGGGTAAGATGAAAGATGAATTTCCATGTGACCCGATAATTGGTTTTTATGGTACCGGAGCCAAGGCTTACTATGTGAAGTCTAAGAATGCGGAATTAAAAAAGGCAAAAGGTATAAAAAAATCAGTTATCGAAAAGGAACTTCATCTAGAAGATTATCGAAAAGTTGTGGAACAGGGCGGTTTAATTTTTAGAAAAATGAAAACTTTTCGCAGTGTGTTACATGATGTATACACACAAGTAATAAATAAAATCGCCCTGTCCCACAACGACGATAAACGTTATGTTATTCCGTTAACAACAAAAACTCTACCTTGGGGTCACGCCGACATTGACTTTTATAATTCAGATCCGAAAAGTAATTTAGAAAATTTACTGCGTGTCATTGAGGCATTTAAATAATAAACTGGAAAATTCATACCTTATATAACGTAATATTAGGCAGCTCATTTATTTGTATTATTTGTTCAGATTTTATTTTATATTTACAAATTGTTAATATTTATACAATAACATTTTTACATAATATGTTATATTAAAGAACTAAAAATAATAATAAAACACAACGTTGCAGCAAACAATTTAGTTTTATTTAATATATATACAAAATTAATTGGACAATTTATTATACACTTCTTTCAACACCCATCTTCTTCTCTCCATATCTGATTGTCTTACTGGACGGGGATGTTGGTACATCTGCATACCACAAACAGCACATCGAATTATTTGTATTCTAAGAAAGTCAACATAACTAATACGGCTGTTATGATGCCAATACAAATCGTTTCGTTTACACCTTACACATATAGCGTGAAACCCCTTTTGCGGTTGTTCATACTTGTTTGATGAAAAGTTTGGTTCTTGGTCGATTGGCAGCATAATGTCTACGATGTTTGTAATGAAATGGTAAAGAAATGGTAAAGAAATATCTAATAATTCCGTGCTAAATGTCTGCATCTATATACAGAATTTGTAACCTTAAAAATTACTTCGAGGACACATTTCAGCCCTGACAATATAATGTGCATAATACACCTATTCACGTAAACCTTGAAACCAAATATATATATTTTAAAGAAAAGTCTAATATAACACAAGGTTATATCTGAACCTTGAGAACATTGCATTTACAAGGATGTATTATACCCTTGAAAGAGAGACAGAAGAGACTAAAGATATTAATAAAACCAAAATTTGCCGTAAAAAACATTGTTTTATTAAATATTATCCCAATAGCATTGTAACCTTTAAAATTACATCGAGGACACATTTTAACCTTGGAAATATATTGTGTAAAATACATTGGTTCACATAAGTCTTGAAAATAAATACATACTTCAAGAAAAATATATTATAACACAAGGACGGATCTGAACCTTGAGAGGGAGTTGTATTGTAAGAGAGATAGAGAACAGGGGTGGGGGTGGGTATGTAGTGGGGAGGTGCGCATAAAAGAATATACACCAGTCCTATTTCTTCAGTATAAATTTTCAAGTCGTTCGAGTAGTTTGTGTTAAGTCAGTTTATTAAAATGAGTTTACCGAGTTTAGATGTTAGCGATATGTTTGGGAAGAATACCCAAGAAGAGTTAAATAGAGAATGTGAAGATGTGTGGGGTGATGAGGACCTAGACCGGCTAGCGTCCGAAGCAATTGACAAGCTATTGGAGGGCGGGTTTAAACAGCAAGAACCCAAAGTAAATATTGTAAGCGATATAGTGGTAAAGGAAGCGAAGGTTCCCAGCAAACTCCATACGTTGCTTACGTTGCCATCGGGGGATGTAACAAAGGAGGCCAAGACGTTTTATGCGAGTAAGCGAACTAGGCAAGAGATGGTGGAGCCACAGCCAACAACATCGTCTGGCAGCAGCTGCAAGAGGAAGAAATTTACATTTCGAAAACCAGCGAAATGCGCAGTGTTGCCAGACTGGCTAGAAAAGAAAAAAAACAGTCAAATAAAACCAATAGTTGCGGAACCTTCAATTCCTAAACGACTACCATCGCCGGCATCCATGGAGCGTCCGCTGTCTCCAATTATCTGCAAGTCAGGTAGACGAGCGGGTAAGGGCCGGTCGAAAAAAATATTTGAGGATGTAAAGCCAGTATCATCACCCGCAGCATCGCCATCGCCGCCGCAGCCGCCATCAAATACACCGGAGTGGTTGATGGCCTACAGCCAGGAGCAGGAGCGGGAGGCCATAAAAACAATTGTTAATGTGCGGAATATGTGGAAGGACAAGATAGTGTGCGGTGAAAAAGAAGTGGTGGACATTGAAACTAAAATAAGACAGTTACAGGAACAGTTAGGTTTAGTTAAAAAGAATATTAGCAAGTATAAAAATAAATTAGATTTGTATAATAGTAATGTTTAGTAGGTCTCCTTTCGTTCGTCAGATCCCAGCTCTACTGATGAGCCACGATATGGCGAAACGCATCTAGGGATGGATCTGATGAAACAAAAAGAAATTCTTTTTCTGAAATGTTTATTAGGTTAGAATTAGCTTAGTTTATGCTTTATAAAATAGAGAGTGTAAATATATATGATATGACATGTCTTGTATAATATGGCTGTAATAAAAAAAAATATTACTATTAAATATATCTTTTATTATTTTTATATTGTTTTATTTAAAATACTCCTCAATATTGAGCATTCATTGGTGAAAGACATTTCTAGTCTATAGGACTGAAAAGAAACGGGATAATTTACTGTATATTAGGTATCTATTGCGAATTATAACTTCCTTAATATTACTCTGATGAAAAAAAACCTAAGAATAAAATAGTAATGAATTCTTATTGACTATAAACAGAAAAAAAAATTTTAAAAAAAAGCAACTTTAGGGTTTTTATTTTTTTATTTTTTTTTTATAAGTCCGTTAATGTAAGTCGGACAAAAAAAAAGTTCAAACAAAAGATTAACGAATTTTGATGAAGCATACAAATAAAAAAAAATTTTCAAAAAAAAATGATAAATAAAAAAGTTGAACAGTTACTGTATATTAGGTATCTACTGCGAACTATAACTTCCTTAATATTACTCTGATGGAAAAAAACCTAAGAATAAAATAGTAATGAATTCTTATTGACTATAAACAGAAAAAAAAAATTTTTTTAAAAAAGCAACTTTAGGGTTTTTATTTTTTTATTTTTTTTTATAAGTCCGTTAATGTAAGTCGGACAAAAAAAAAGTTCAAACAAAAGATTAACGAATTTTGATGAAGCATACAAATAAAAAAAAAAATTTAAAAAAAAATGATAAATAAAAAAGTCGAACAGGTCAAATATGCGGTTTTTCATAGAAGGAGGGGGCGGGGAAACTCGGGAGCATGCGCAAACGATTTTGGAACCCCTCCGGCGTTAAAGGGGGAGGGCCGGGGGAGGGGCTGGACTTATAAAAAAAAAAAAAAAAAAAAAAACAAAAAAAAAACGTGTATATCGACCCTTCCCAATCATGTCCACACCATTTCCCCACTCTCAGACTGCATAGATACGAGATTTATCAACTTTTTAGTTCATTTTTTGATCATAAACTTTTTTATTTTTTAACCGATTTTATTTCTTTTTTCACTAAAATGTTCTTCAGAAAATTCTAACAAGTTTTGACTCCAATGTTTTTTTTGTCAGACGTATAATAAGGGAGCTATGAATTTTTAAAGTTGCCAATTACGTTAAACATCTAACTTTGTCATTTGCCGTTTTTCAGTTTTTCACATTTTTAACTTTTGAAAAATGCTATCCCATGTAATTTGATGTGCAAATCAACTTTCCTTTATAACTTTTTTCGATATTTCCATTACTTTAGCAATAATTTAATTTAATCATAAACTTTTTTATTTTTTAACCGATTTTATTTCTTTTTTCACTAAAATGTTCTTCAGAAAATTCTAACAAGTTTTGACTCCAATGTTTTTTTTGTCAGACGTATAATAAGGGAGCTATGAATTTTTAAAGTTGCCAATTACGTTAAACATCTAACTTTGTCATTTGCCGTTTTTCAGTTTTTCACATTTTTAACTTTTGAAAAATGCTATCCCATGTAATTTGATGTGCAAATCAACTTTCCTTTATAACTTTTTTCGATATTTCCATTACTTTAGCAATAATTTAATTTAATCATAAACTTTTTTATTTTTTAACCGATTTTATTTCTTTTTTCACTAAAATATTCTTCAGAAAATTCTAACAAGTTTTGACTCCAATGTTTTTTTTGTCAGACGTATAATAAGGGAGCTATGAATTTTTAAAGTTGCCAATTACGTTAAACATCTAACTTTGTCATTTGCCGTTTTTCAGTTTTTCACATTTTTAACTTTTGAAAAATGCTATCCCATGTAATTTGATGTGCAAATCAACTTTCCTTTATAACTTTTTTCGATATTTCCATTACTTTAGCAATAATTTACGATTTTATTACTCTTTTCTTTTAAATAAATTTTACAAATTTTATGTCGGGAATAAATTGTTGATTTTCATACGAATCTTTTATGTTCTATAAAATTTTTTTGTAAAGTTACTAATATTGCTTAAAATTTATTATTTTAATTTCATTTTAAGAACGAGCACATTTTCTGTCTAAGAGTGCTTGTAGGTATATATAAATAGCTAAAAATTTCGCTAAGTGTTTTTTTAAACATAAAGGGCCAAATAAAAAAAAATTTTCTCCAAGCATTTTTAACACATTTAAAAACTTAGCAGAAAAATAGAAAAAATATCGATTTTTTAATTTTGATTAAAAAATTAGTAAAAAACCTTTTGTTAATGTAAAATTTGCCGTGTATACAGTAAATTATCCGGCTTTTTTTCAGTGCTATATAATTTTGTCTGAATCGGGTTAGAAATAGTTTTAAAAATTATCGAATTCTGGCATAAGGTTTTGCATACAAAATTGTTGGATTTTAAGTAGAGTGAAAACCATTTAACCACTTAGTGACCCTGTCCTGTTTGACCTTTGGTTCGTAGCGTTCGTCATCGTTAGAAAATGTTTATCAAAACTTGTAAATTATATATTTAGCTAAACTACAATGAATTCTTTTTGTGCCCCCGAGGGGGCGGTCAGGGTTCGTAGCGGTCGTCATCGTTAGTGAGCGAGGGGAGAATGCCTTACGGAGTTGTTGAATCCGCAGGCCCCTCGCTCACGTCGTCCTCATAGTCCCACCATGAGCTTGAGTCAGCGGGACCGCTGAAATCGTCAGCGGCGTTGCCAACTTCCCAATCTGTCGAGGAATCTGGCTCGACCGGTGAATCGTCATCCGCTTCGGCAGCAGCTGGCTCATTAGGTTCAAATTCCACCCAGTCACCATCAGCTTGGTTTAGCTGATCCCATAGCCCCGGACTCATGGGTCGGAAACGCTCTGTTTCGTCGCTATAGACGGATAAACCTCGGGATGGTGGTCTTTCATCAGCCATGATGAGTATAAAGAAATATTTTTATTGTGTTATTAAGTTCCTACATTTAGGTGGAACGTCGGCTGGTTATTACACCTAACGCCATCTATTAAAACTTTTTTCTGTGTGTAAACTTTTATTTCACAAAATATCTTTCGTATTAAAATCGATTTATTTAATAGTACCCTCAGCGCCATCTATTGATAAAAATATATAATAAATAAATCGATTTTAATACCACAAAAAATATTTTGTGAAATAAAAGTTTACACACAAAAAAGTTTTAATAGATGGCGTTAGGTGTAATAACCAGCCGACGTTCCACCTAAATGTATGAACTTAATAACACAATAAAAATATTTCTTCACTCTCTTCGATATGTCGTCCTACCGTTGCAACAAGTGTCGCTTGATGACGAACTCTAGCAGAGACGAGAAAATAGCGAAGTATTGGGAGGATTGGGGCGTCAAAAACGCAAAAAAGCCGGTACTTGCAGTACCACCGACCCCCAGGCCGCCACCAGAACCTGAGCCGGTGGTGGTAATGACTGAACCGATAGAGGTGGTGGAGGAACCACCGTGGCAGCTTGGCCCTGAGGAGAGAGATGCTCTCCTCAGAGAAATGGAAGAGCGTCGGGAACAACGACGGCAACGACGCCCGGCGCCGCATAGGCGTCCTGCGCCGCGATCGGTCCAGGTGGCGAGAGGACACCAACCACTCTAGGTTTCCCCTTTCCATTACCAAAAATCAGCCCTTTTCAGGGCTACAAAATACTTTCATTGTAGTTAGATGGTCACCAAGTATGTGACAATATATTTTCTTCAAGAATACATTTCTTGTTTGAAAATTATGTCACTCGGGATGTATTAGCAAAGAATGTATGATTTTTGTAATTCTAAATGAGCGTTTTGATCATATCATGTTTTTTCTTACGGCTAGGTAAAGACCACATATTTTTACTATGTTCTCTTGCCACAGGAAAGGGAATGGAGTTTGGTAAAATTAAAGGTGGCCAAAAAGAATTTTTTACATTCACCGCGACAGCTTATTATGTATTTACCAGAGTAACATAATTCTTCTTAGCCAAGAAAGGTTTTCTTAACCAAGAACAACTATGTCACTCTGTGACATACAACTAATCTACATAAAAGTCTTTTGTGGTCCTAAGTAGGACCGGGGGTGGCAGTTGTCCTACAATGGACCAGGGAATGTCTGGGTTCGTAGCGGTCGGTAGGGAAGGCCGATATATTGTATTATCTGCAATATAATTTACTGAATTCTATTGCAGATAATGCAAGAGTCTTGGTGAAAGACTGTAAAAAGTCTTTCACGACACAAAACACAGCGTGAATGACTTCGCGCGTTGCGTATCATCGCAGTCGTAAGATGACTTTGAATGAAATCTACGTTCATCAAACCACCAAAGCTCGTTATGTGGCAATGCATACATAATGAGACGTGCTCGCCCCATTTCACATATGACTGCACAATGCAGAACCGCGGCCTTAACCTACGTCGCCGGCGTACCCTTCTTTGTTGGACCCGTGAAGCAGGCATGTCATCGTCAGAACTGTTCGTCGAATATCCCTGATCTGAATTAGACGACATCGTAAAGTAGAATGAATTTTTCACCCATCATCCCCCGATTAAATACAAGTTTTCGACCTTCACCACCACCACCAACACTACAAATTCTCTCTCTCTCGAATCCTTGCAACCGTTGACCCTGAGCGTTGTAGCCTTGAAAATACTTTCTATGCATAGTAACATGAATAAAACACAGAGTATCTAGTTTACCAGTTTATTTTTACTATTACATAAATAATAATTAATACATTGACTTATTGCTAACAGAGCCATTTAGTATATTGTAGCTAAAATATGCATCGTGAATAACTAATGCATACACTTTAGTGTCTTTTGGAAATTTGCTTTTGCGTGTTTCAAACTCCAACTTCACGTCCACAGTAGATGATTTCAACGCCTCTGCTTGATGATTACAATCTATGATGAATACAGGATTTTTGATATATTCGGAAAAACTCATCATCGGGTCATTAAGTTCTCGTTGATAGTAGCTCATTTGGAAATTTTCGTAACTGTAATATGCTGGCGCATATAGTTTTTTCGTAAAATCCAAATTCCATCTTTCATAAGGAAATACTGTCGAGTTAAGGTAGAGTCGAATGTCACTGATATCGGCTGTAGTAAATTCAGTGGCATTCTTTTCTCTATTGTCAGAAAAAGTGCTTGTCTGGAATCCAATAATCAAATATCTCGGCCTTTCCAAGCTCGCACTTGTTCTTAAGGCCCACACGTCGGATGATGTTTGTCGCAAAGCAGGTAATTCGTAAAGATCCCATTTGCGATATGCCATTGGAATGTTTACATTACTTCCACCTTTATTGATACGGGACAATATTTTCAATTTTTGTCGGTCATCTGGAATAATATGACGGATTTTCCACTCAATCTTTTCAATAGTAATATCAGCATCAACTTCACCAATGTAGCAGTTGGAAAAAGTGCGGGCGATAATTAAAATCAACTCTTGCTTAATATTAAATATGCCCTTCGAATAATCTTCAGCAAATCCCATCAGATATTTTAGAGGTAGCTTTCCAGAGAACACTTTACTTGTAGAATCAAATATACCTTGGTTTTTTTCATCCAAACCCCATCCACAGGCCATAAGACTTTTTTGTTGGGTTGCACCCAATGATGCCATAGTTTTCAACGTTGAAGTAATTCCAGGTTTTCGAACAACAGCAACTTGTTCCCCAGCCATTTCATAACGTATTTCGTCGAAGAGGAAAGCGATTGCATTATTTGATAAGTAACAGTGTTTAGTAACATCACTAGATTTGAAAGTCCCTTCGATGTATATGTAGCTGTCTGATATATCCAAAATAATGTCTTGAAAGTGTACTGGAATGCGAATTTCATCAGAGTTGCTAAACGTCGGAGAACCATACGGCTTATATGTGTGCTCTTGTAAGCTGACAATGGAATTATCAAAAATGGGTTCGGTAAAAACCTCAATTTTGTCACTGGTACTGGCCATATTTTAATTTCGTACTCTTAAACCAATGGATTGTAGAAATTTACGGTCTTTTGCAGAGAGCTGCTTACGAGCTAAACGTCTTTTCAATCTAACGTCTGGATTGTGAATGATCTTGGTCTGTGTAATATGTTTTCTTTTATGTTGTGCAGTTGAAGCTTGAGTGTTGGACAGCATATTCAGTGGACGATTGAAGCAAAAACCCATATTTATAATATTTTTTTCAATTCCACTTTAACTATAATTTTTTCACCTTGAAAATTTATCAGATCACCGTTATCATCCAAGATGCGTAGAGTAATGTTGTCTATTGACTGACGTCCCTCGGGCATTATCGGCATATAAATAATATTTTGAGGTTCTTTTGAAATTTTGTAACCTGGCTCAACATCAACATCGAATTCGAATAATGTGTGGCTTTGTCTTGAGTTCAAATATGCTCCTGAAGTTATGTTACAATCCACCCTTATAATACGCACTTTCATTATGTCCACATTACTAGTTGATTTATGTAGTTTTCCACTTTTTAACACAACCGGTCCAAAGCCTAATAATCCACCAATAGTGTTTTTTCCTCTGAAATCAATGTTGAGCGACGACTTGAGTTCACATTTTAATGTATTATTGTTGGCCTCCAATGAAAATAATATATCACATTTGTCTTGTTTGCAGGATTGCTTTAAACTTGTGTGCATCGCTTTGGAAATTTCATTAATTTCGTAAGCTCCTGGTGGAATCCATAATTGTATTGGTTTTTGACCATCATTTTTCATGTATGCAAACAAATTGTTACTTTCATCAACGTTAAAAATTGAATTATAAGTGTAAAATCCCAACAATGCAAGACCATACTTATGCGTTGAATTCAATTCGATGGGCGGATAAAAATCCGCACTTATAACACTTCTGTGTCCTGTTAGCGTGAATGTGTAAGACATGACTGCTATCGAAGCATAGTATGCGGGCTTATTTATTGTTGTTTACAGCAATTAATTGGGTTTAGACTATGCATCAATCCATCTTTAGCTGTTTCATATGTTATTTTTACATCCTTGATTTTACAATAACAACAAAATAACTTTTTTGGTGCTGGTCCATCTCCTTCATCCACATCTGATTTATTTTCGTTGTTATAATGTTCGTTACAGTATTGATATTTTAACAATTCTTTGTCACTTTTCATATGTTCAGGTAGCTTATTCCAAACGAGTGCGATTTCATCTGAGGCTAACGCAATCATCACTTCCTTTGGCATATTTTCTAACTGTCTTGCTGACATGTTTCTCAGCCCACCTACTTGACTATATGCTTTAAGCGACAATAGCATTTTTGTGTAGTTATCACGATCCACTTTTGGTGTCACACACGCTGTTGCCATTATATTTTTTTTAATTTTGAGAGAGAAACTTCAAACACAAATGTCCACACCAGACTGTACCGAATTCTTGTTGGCGGTCATATGTATAGTAGATTTTCCTTGATGCTTCGGATCCCCGTTGTAGATAGCGCACCAATTCGGTAGGTGGTGGTAAATCACCAAAGCTATCAAAATATTTTACATTTATATTTTTTTTTCTATATGCTACCCAATGCGTCCCGCCTCCCAATATACTATCCAAATTAATAATTGCAGCTTCATAACGTTTGGGTCCTCGCACTGGCAGTGAATCTCTCATATAAACCCCTCTAAAATGTGGTATTTTCATCTTTGCAGCAAACTTTTCTATATCAATATTGGATAGTGGTCTTCGAGGCAGGGATTCAATTAGTTTTTTGATTTTCCATTGCTATTGCTTAGAAATAATCCCATACCTGTACGATATGGCTTAAGAAACAAACCATTTCCTTTTGAACACAAACGCAAGGTAGCACCGGTTTTTTCTGTGCCTGCATTTTTTACAGTCTTTAAAGCGCGCACAATACCAGCTGCTCCACCAGCTAAGGAACCCAAAGCTGATAGCCCTGCAAATATCGGTATTAGAGGTAATATCCCACCAGTTTTGGGGATTGGTATAATTCTAGGGGTGCGAATTTTTCGTTTACCACCAGCTGCTTTTAAGGATTTACGTGCAGCTGTAATAGCTATTTTTGATGTTTTCATAAGATTTTTTTCAAGGCTCTTCTTTTCTCCAGATTTCATTAATTGCGATCGAATTGGTTGTCTAATAGCTGATCCAAATGCTTTCTTGGGTTTTTGTTGATGATGACGACGACGACGCTTATTGCCCCTCTTTTTTCCTTTGGAAACCTTTGAACGGCGTTTATTTTGTTTAGTCGATGGCACTCCCATACCAAAACGTTGTTTTGCTTTCATGACGTTAGTTACTAACCAAGCTGCAGCCTTTTCCCGTAAACTAGCCTCCTTAGATTTTACTCTTTTCCAAGCACTTTGTTCGAGTTCGTAATCGGCTTGGTGTCGTGCACTTAAATCCTCACTGTTATGCAAATATGCTAAATCGTGTTTTTTGCAAGCAGCATCTAATGGATTAATTCCCTGATCACCACGTTGAACACGTTTTATTACTTTGGTCCCAGGTCCACAATACTGATAACCGGGTATATGTAACTCAATTGGTAACCTATTAATTGCTGAATTAACAATACCAGCTCCAGTCTTACTTGATAACCGATAGCGACCACTTCGCTTGACTGATGACATCTAAATGATTGCATACGTGAAAATCACTATAAAATATAGTTAAAATGAGAATTGTGAAGCTTAAGCAAAAACTACCAGTTGATAATCTTGATGTCAAGGTTGGGTCAGGACACGATCAGAAATGTTTAAGAAGACATGGACCGCTGCTTCCATCATCTATACGTGGGTTGCTAATTGGACCGTCGAATTGTGGAAAAACCAATGTTATGATATCGCTGTTAACACACCCGTTGGGATTGCGTTTTGAAAATGTGTATATTTTCTCAAAGTCACTGTATCAACCCAAATATGAGTATTTGAGAAAAATCCTATCACCAATTAAAGGTCTTGGCTACTACACTTTCAGCGATGGAAATAATATAGTGCAACCGTCAGATGCAAAGCCAAACTCTGTATTTATTTTTGATGATGTCATGTGTGAAAAACAGGATGTTATAAGATCATATTTTAGTATGGGACGACACAAAAATGTGGATGCTTTTTACTTAGCCCAAACATATTCACGTGTTCCAAAACAACTTGTACGTGATAATGCAAACTTCATTATAATGTTTAAACAGGACGAGCTGAATATGCGACACATATTTTCTGATCATGTTTCACCTGATCTAACGTTTCCGCAATTTCAAGACATGTGTTCTAAATGTTGGGACAATAAGTATGGTTTTTTAGTTATCGATAAAGATAGTGATGTTAATTCGGGAAGATATCGCAAGGGATTTGATAGCTATATATATTTATAGAAATAGCAATAAACCCTCATTCCATCATTGTCCGTTAATTTGAAGACACCATGAGTGAAGAAATCGATTTAAAACGTAAACTGGTTGAAACAACCAATGCTGTAAAGAAAAAATTTAAGCAAATCAAAGCAGCTAAATCTCAATATCATGTCGATTTAGAAAAGTTTTATGAACCGATTACTAAACCGTTGACATCAATATCAAATGCAGTGAAGCAGAAACAACAACCACAAAAACAGTCACTAAAACAACAGCAACCGCATCCGCAGCAGCAGCAGCAGAAACAGTCACCACAGCCAACATTAACCCAAAAATCAATTTCTACAAGTAAACCTGGAAGTCGTTACGGTTTAAACACAACAATGGATAATGCAGATATATCAATTAATCCAAATACAGAAATATTTGATGAATTACTCATGGCGCCAGTTGAAACATCTACCCCAAAACATAAATTGTATGAGTCGTCAGTATTTGCAACACCATCTCCATCAAGGCAATCCACACCAACATCTAATGAAACTAGTTCTATTGAGAGGACATCTTTTAAAAGTATTCGCACCTATCTAACAGGGTTACAAAGGCATCCATCCTATTATGACAACATTTACGGTGTTCATTATGACTCAAAAACAAAAACAAATAAAGACAAAACATATATCGGAAATGTCGAAGTACGTTTCTCCAATGGGAACATTAGTTTATATAAAAAGGAGAGAAATATTGCTATATTTAATGGAACAAAAGAGCTTTATGATTTGATTTTCCTAAAATCACCACCACTACTGGGCCATGAAGACGATTTGAATAAAGACACTCTGCAAACATACAAAGATATTTTGGATATGACAAATGCAGCATACAATCATTACGACAAAAGTAATGGTTTACGGGAAACTCGATGGCCAAAATATAGACAAATTATAAAACCGCTAATGCAGGGAACTAAACTTGGTGCTGGAGTGCGACAAAAGAAAAAATCTAAAATTTACTTGCCAGTAAATAAGACATTATCTTCAAAGTCATCTCAATATGTCTATTGGAATAAACCCAGTGAGTTGGTGGATCGATTACGATTATTGTGGAGTTCAAAAGTAGCAGGACATACTGGGCATGATAATGAAATTATGTCAATTATTGAGGAGCTTCGAGAGGAAGGAATTATATATTAAGTAATTGCAATCAGTTATATTGATCAGTGATGAATGAGACATACTATACTATGGATCCTAGCCCCGAAAAGCTTAAAATTGTAAATGAACTACATCGAAATGCAAGAAAAAACTTCGCCAGAAGACACACCATAATAAAAGGGTATAAGGATTTGTGGCAAATTGATTTGGCAGAAATGCAACAATATGCTAATGAAAACGACGGTTATCGTTATATTGTCGTCTGCATAAATTGTTATTCAAAATTTGTGTACACGAGAGCTGTTAAAAATAAGACCGGTGTTGAAGTTACTAATGCAATGAAAAGCATTATTGAAGAGGCTTCATTTACTCCAACTAATTTACAAAGCGATCAAGGAAAAGAGTTTTACAATAGCAACTTTCAAGCTCTTATGAGAAAATATAACATAAACCATTATTCTACCTATAGCACGAAGAAAGCAGCCATTGTAGAACGTGTTATACGAACTTTAAAAAACAAGTTATATAAGCAATTTTCAGCAAGAGGATCGTACAGATGGTTACAAATTTTACCATCTATAACGAAAGCCTATAACAACGCCAAACATCGTACGATTGGAATGAAACCGAAAGATGTGAAAGAAAATACACAAATTAATGCATACAATTATTTGAAAATTGTTCCGAAGAAAAGAAAATATCGTTTGGGTGATATTGTTCGCATTAGCAAGTATAAGAGCATATTTGATAAAGGATATACCCCCTCATGGTCAACTGAACTATTTAAAATATCCAAAGTTAATGTAACTAACCCACCAACATACCTATTGAAGTCGTTAGAAGAAGGTCAACCGATTAAAGGGTGTTTTTACGAACCAGAATTGCAAAAAACAAATAGTGCAGGTGTTTATTTAGTGGAAAAAATTCTAAGAAAACGTAAGAAAAATCACACTGATCAATCGTTTGTAAAATGGTTAGGATTTTCAAACCAGGCTAACTCTTGGATAGATAAGTCTGATATTGTATAAAAAAATATTTAAATATATTGTGTAACACTAGTAAAAAATAAACATATAATTTGCAAAATTGTATTTTATTTTACATGTACTATAGAAATAAAATATATCAGGAACGATTTGTAACTGATAATATTTAAAATAAAAAACAGATATAAAAGTAATATATTTTTTATTATATAATAATATTTTTACAAGAAGAACAAAAAAGAAAAATATTAATAAGTTAACCTAGGGGTTATAACCAAATTGGCGAAGCTCATCCTTGGATAAACATATACTGCGGATACGTTGTTCCTCCTCCTCATCATCAGTGTGATCACTATCACTATCCCAAAATTCCTCGTCTGATGTGTCGAGCGGAGCATCGCAAAATTCGTCAGTTGATGGCTCGAGTGAAGCATTCGGTATTACAGGTGTTGATGGTGAATGATCTTGTTGCTGGTGTTGTTGTTGTTGTTCTCGTTCTTGCCGCTCTTGTTCTGGTCTTGCTGGAGATTGTTCTTCCTGCTGTTTCGGAGGAAACTCCTTTTCACACCAATCACAAAAACCCCTTTTTCCTCCGATAATTTCGAAATGTTCACAGTTGACACACATTTGACGTCCATTTACAGAAAATGGATAGACCAGCGTTGTTTGTGATTTAGAAGTCATTTTTGAGCAAAATTTATTAAACTCGATGTATGAATGGTAGAAGTAAACTGAGTTATCGGATTTTGGGTTCTAGTTTTTATACAATACAGATGTCCCTCACTTATGACCTTTCTTTTTTGAGTGATCTTTATCTAATACCAAGTGGATGGGCATCTTTGTCTGACTCTTCTCAAGGTTATCAACTCGATGTTCAAGAGCTGCCAGAAGCTTATTATTTTTTTCTTCAAAATCTTCTTGCTTTCTATCAAAGAGCCCAAAGAAATCTTTATTGATTATATCAAAAAGCTGTTTTCGTGATTTGTACAGTTCTTCAAAAACATATAGTCGAGTTGCTGCATCATTATCTTTAGTTGGTTGAGCAACATTTGATAAACATTTTCCTTCGATATCATATTGTCCGTCAGAGGTTAGTTTAAAACCATTACCTGGTATACCGCGGAGTAGTTGAACTTTTTCATTCACTCTTTGACGACCAAATTTGTCGATTGTGTTGTTAACACGACCCATTTTTATTTTCAACTAAGTCATTTTTCTTATGATATCCGCTTATATATGTTGAGAAAAAACAAACAATAATTTTGCTACATACAATTTATTTACAATTTTATATTTTTAAACATTACAATAAATTGGTTAAAAACATTTGGGGCACCAATCATTGATTACTGTTACATTACTACCGCCGCCACCACAACACGCATACGAGAAAATGTATTCTTTGTCTTTTTCATCTTCTTCGTCTTCTTTAGTTTCTTCTTCTTCTTCTTTTCTTCCTCCAAAACTAGAATCCTCATCCTCGTCGTCGTCGTCGTCATCGTCGTCGGTGTCGTCATCGGCGATTAAACCATAATTTAGCAATATTTCTTTGGAAATATGTGGTATTTTGATAAAGAACTCTTCCAGTCGTTCAAGGTACATACCGGAACAAATTTCATCTAAACCAATGGACCCATATAGGAATTGTTCGCAAAGATGAGCTCCAACTCGAAAACGAATTGCATCCATCATGTTTTTCTTGTACTCCGTTAAACTCAAACCCAAACCGGGTTTGTCATGTGTTGAGTCATCTAGAGCATCTTGAGCCATTTTTCGTAATTTCAACGATAGTTCAGTAAAATATGCATCTTGGGCAACTCTGACCGTATCTTTATCGTCACACATCTTAAATAGATAATATTTTAAGCGATTGTGGAGGTGCTTCAAGTGTACAACTATTTTTTTACATATTCAAGCAATAAGTACTTAACTAATATGATAAACAATATAAAAAAATTAAAAAAGAAAAAAGTTTATTCCAAAGTCCCAAAATTAATTAATGCTCGTGCATTACCCCCAGAAGTAACATTTGAACTTAGCCCCAAATATGTTAAAGTATATTTATTATCAGACATATTTATGCCCTCTATAATATCCTCGGTAAAAGTTTCAGCTACACGTTTTGGTAAAAATGTTTGAAATATCACATTGTTTAGCGAATCAAATAGTGTGACAACAATACTTTTACCAAAGCGTGTTGTCGCTGGAATCATTTTTTTAATGGTGTAAACTTTTCCCACATCCAAAGTTGAAAGTCTTTTACGTTCAGGAAACTCCATTTCTTTGTTTATCATATTATTAATTTCACTCAAGGTCTGCTGTGAAATGCTCATTATTGAAATATGTAATAAAATAATTTAAAATACCTTCAATAGACACTGTTGGAATACACACCACAAACGAAATATTACTATTCACCACTTTTTAATAGAGATGAGCGATATTTTTGTACCGGTGACTTATACCGGCGACCTATCTGGTCACCGGTATTAGCGGTGACCAAATTGCCCAGGTCACCGCGACCGCGACCTACCGTACCACACCCAGGTCGCCGCTCCAAGTATCGGGCTTACCCGGTGACCGATCAGATCAAGTCACTGGTAACTGCTCGAAATGCGAATATTAAACAGCGACCAGCGACCTAAACAGCGACCAGCGACCTAAACAGTGACCTGCGAGTACAGATATAACAGCGCGATTGGATTTTCGATTCTCATCAAGGCGCCGGGCTGTGCAGCGACCTGTATGACTGGTTGCTGAACACAGCGGAAACAATATTAAAATAATAAAATTTATTTCTGCTTGTGGTTGGTCAAGCTCGAGAAGGTAGTATTTGCATAACTTGCAACGGATGCCACGGATTGACGTGGTTTGAGAGGATTATAGGATTTAGGTTACGTTTTGGTTTTTATTTCACTGTCACCGTATATTTTTATTTTTGAATTGTGTTTATAGATTAGTGATATTTATTGTTTAGTTTTTATGAGAGCTTGTGTGAAAAGTTGATTTGTTAATAACTATTTTTTTAAAGATTTTTTAGATAATATTAAGGTATGCAAATATATTTTTTATATAAATTTTAAATGATTTTAAAAGGGTTACACGCAGTGATTGAATCATCAAACAGTAAGAACAAGCTCTAAAATATTTTAAAATCCAAATACCTAGTGGTTAAGTGAGGGAGCTTGCTTCAACTTCGCCATTTGTAAATATTTACAAAAAAAAAAATAATAATAATAATAATAATATTATATTATTTTTATTATAATAATAATAATATTTTATATTATTAATATTATTTTTATTATTATTATTATTATTATTATTATTATCTCTGTAGTTTTTTCTCTTAAAAATATTTTCATCTAAAGGTAGAGATTTTTATGAAAGTCACCGGGTCTGAAGTCGCTGTTAAAAATACCGGTGACCTTAAAGTCGCTGTCACCGGTATACCGGTTACTTGAAAGTCACCGGTAATCTCACCTCTACTTTTTAAGGTAACAGTTTATGGGCTGCTATGCTTGTGTGACTATGAATACCTTGCTAACTGAACCATCTTTTATTGGAGTTTTCAAGGTCGATGAAATAAAAAAATTAATGGCAGGGGGAGTAACCACTTCATGGGAAAAACATACCATCATGGTCAAGGTCATAAATAAACACCTGCAAACGTACATGGTCAAGGTCATCAATATAACCAGTGACCTCGAATATGGTCAAGGTCACAAATAAACAACTGCAAACGTACATGGTCAAGGTCATATGACATCACACAAAAAAAACACCTGCACCCATTCAAGGTCAAGGTCAAATAAACACCTGCCCACCTTCGCGGTCAAGGTCAATGGAAGGAGTGGGGGGAGAAGGTCATTTCCCATTTCTACACTACTAAAATGCACTGGAGCAACAGACAGGGATTTCACCACAGCAAAAGCTTCATTGGTCCATTGATCCAGACCCAAGACTTAAGAAACAGCTGCTTCAAATGAATAGGAATCAGCTGAGAACCATTACAGAAATTCTGACAGGACACATGGCTGTCAAGAACCATCTGCACAAAATGCAACTGTACAATGGAGACCTTGACTGCAGATTATGCAGACAAGACAGGGAAATATACAGTACATAGTTTGCCACTGCGAGTCACTAGATCGGAAGAGGCAACAAATATTCGGGCAACCAAAACTGGAACCAGAAGACATCCTTACCCTCTACCCAGTTGACGTACACAAACTAGTGTAAGGAAATGGGATCACGGAGTGGGTGTAACAACTAAACAGGGTGAGCACAATGGGCCAAATCTGGCCTAAGTGCATCCGGGGCACTGACGGGTCCCCGGGGGGAGACTTCCTAAACAATACAGTTTAAAGATCATGGACGTAGCTATCGCTGTAGCAGCTGTACCAATGATACTGAAACCTGACCTGAGCCAGAAGGGCCCCGATATGCGTAAACATATCAATGACCACCAAGCAATATAGACACCGCATTCTTTTTTATCACGACAACCCAAGGAAACCTAAAATAGAAACTTCTAACCTCAAAGTTTACTGGGAACTAGACGGAACAGTTTCTGTTCTTATTTCGTCCAAGTGGTAGCTTGTGTATATTTCTATCTTGTTCACAGTATTACTATTCACATTATTCTTTATTGTGAAAAAGGAATAGAGAGCAGCGGATACGGTTTGCTGTGAACTAAAATTTTCGCGTGGATATAAAATATAAAAAAAGTAACGTCACGTCGGGTTTGTTAAGCAGTGCGCGTTGAATACGAGGGAAATAGTAATAGTACACAAACAAACAACATTCCCTGTGTACAGAAGAGTTTCTCTTCCTCTAGGCCAAAGAGTTCATTGATTTCGGTTCCATTAAACCGATATGGGATCTAGCGCTGTTTAGAGGAACTCCTGTAATAATTGTGATGTGTGATTTAACAGGTGATTTCTCTCAATATTTTACTTATTTTTATACATTTTTTAGATGGCTTTGTATGCTTTAGAAGTATCTAACTTCGACACTAGAAGTCGCCCCAGGCAATATTCTCCTTAAAATTTACGCTCTTAACTGTTAAAATAGTTGCGTGCACCTTTCTTTCTTTTTTTAGGTTCTATAGTAAGGGTGCAACATCTAGAGAAATTATATTGAATGTTAAGCATTAATGAAAACATCGGTACTTACCATCGATAGAAGATAGAACCAATGTATCGAATAATAACATAAATGTTTCTTTAACATCGATGTTGTTAGTTTTTGTAACTTTAGCTTCCTATTAAGTGTTCCCACCACTAAAATAATTTCTAAAAAAGAGGCGGCATCAGGAAAGCAAAATTGTTAAAGAATTTAATACTCATCCTAAACATCGATGCTTAACAACAACACAACAAGATAATATTTACGATCCATAATCGTTTAAAGATTATTCTTTATTTAAATTTCGTTTAGGTGCAATTCTCAAGAGACACTCGAATTTAGTCTTTAACTTAACGGATGCAAATACACATCGTAAGACACATAACAAAAATTTACATGGTGATATTCCTCTAACTAAATATGCTCTATTACACCTCCCCAGCGGAACTGTTCATAATTTGATTTTTGTCATTGTCGCTGGCACGCAGCGCCGCTGCTGATTACATTTTCTCACAAATTGAGCTGCATTTGAGTTCCCCGGTGGCGGCACAGCAACGAAAGAAGATGGATGAGGTTAGTTATAAATGTGAAGCTTTTGCTCGATCTGCGAGAGATTCGCCGTTTTCTTTTATACATAAAGTATTTCGAGACACATCCACTAAGGGCTTTTTGCGACGCCTCTTATCAGAAATGTTGTAACAGCTCAGTTCCATCATCTTGCTCTGGATAGATGTGGCATCTGGATCAACTTGATGGATGTATAGTCATCTGGAAGGCCCACCTATCCGGAATACGAAAAATATGATTCGTCAAGCACGAGCTTAGAGAGACAAATCGCGCCTTAAGCTATGGAACAAAAAACGAAACATTCTTTATATAAATTGCTTTAGATTTACTTTATCTGTGATTTAACAGTTTTATTATTGCCTGAGCTTTGTGGTTGATAAATCCACAAATTGGAGTTGACTTTTTGTTTAAAATACAGATAAAATAAAGTTTACTTTGGCTAAGTATTTATGAATTAAAACTGTTAATAACGTTGGTATTTTATCCATTTAATAAGTCTATCTATTCCAAAGCATGAGGTTGCCTGATTGGGTATAGAAAAATAGTTCAAACGCTTTATAAAGGTTAAGGTAGAAAATCCTTCTAAGATGTCATCAGCCATCGGTTCTGTATCGGTTCTATAACTGTTCATTTAGTCTAGGGATTTTCCGAAGCCTCTTATTAGAATTATTATAGCAGCTCTATTCCATTATTTTGCTCTGGATAAATATGGCTTCTGGATAAACTTGATGGATGTATAGTCATCTCGAAATCTCACCTAATTAAAATAATAAAAATATGATTAACATGGAGGAGTGTCAAAGTTGGACACTAACAAGCATACCTAGCGCCTCCAGCAAACTTACAAAAATAAGTAAATGTTGAGAGAAGAACCTGTAAAGGTACGAGTCACAAGTACAGGAATTTCACTAAGCAGCGCTAAACTCACATCAGTTTATGAAAACCGAAAACAATGGGTACAGAACAGTGGTCCCAGCTGACTATGAATAGATTTCGTGAGACTTCTTGGAAAAAATCGTGAGAAAGCGTGAGATTTCGCTTTTGTTGTATCTGTTGTTGCCCTTTCTTTATTCAGCAGGCCTTTGGCACGACTTACGTTAAAATAGGTGCTGGCTTAAATACTGGCAACGTTGTAAGAGGCGTGTTTTGGTCATGGTGACTGCAAAAATCATTTTAATTCGTACGTGCGTAAAAAACACAAAAAATTGTAACAAAGGTTTAATAGTACATTGCAATAAAAAAATGAACAACTTTAAAAAAACATTTTTTAAAATTTAAAACATGCATTAGTAACAATAACCAAAAAAAACATCAAATAAAAATAGTTCTGGTACATAATCTAATCGGAAGAGGAATCTGTTCCAGCAGGAATATTGGTTTCTTCCTTAGAATATAATATTTGACTGTTCATTTTCTTTATTAATTCAGGTGAAATTTTATAGTTATAGCAATTAGGGCAGCTATTTTTAATAATTATGACATATTCCACAAGAATTTTGATTTATGGCAGTGAACTGTGACTGTGAAATTACTTGATATCGTGAGATTTAAATCATTTATCGGGAGATCGTGAGATTAGGTATGGAATCGGGAGATCTCACGATAAATCGTGAGAGCTGGGACCCTTGGTACAGAATAAGAAGAGTTTCCTTTCATTTTGTAAGAATCATCCCCAGACGCGTTTCGCAATCTTATGACCCATCAATGAGGCGACAGAATCTGACGGAAGAAAGAAAACCAGCACGCAACTATATCAAATAGTTCAGGCATAAAAACCATGTAGGATGGAGCTTGCGGTGCCATCAGTGTCGAAATTGGACACTAACAAAGCAATAGGTATGCTTTTTCGAACTTATAAAAATAAGTAAACACCGAGAAAAGCAACGTGTGAAGACATGAAACACAGTTATAGATTTCGCAAGGCAACGCTAAACTCGCATCGGTTTATGAAAATCAAAAACAATGAGTACAGATAAAGAATTTCCTTTCATTTCGTTAGATTCTTCTCCAGGCGTAATTTAAAGTATTTTTAACCATACAATTAAGTTAAACAATAATTTTAATGGTTTTTATTGACTTATATTTTTTAAAGTTGCCTGCATTAAAAGATATTGTTTTCATTTTTAAGCATGATCAATTGGCAAGATAGAGAAAAGCTTTTTCTATTGATCTTTTTACATTAGGTGCAATTAAAAAAAATGCTTGAAAGCATGCGCTTTAACGACGTTTTAATCAGCTGAAGTTTTAAATCGGAAAACTTGCACCAGCTGATTAAAACGTTGTTAAAGTGCATGCTTTCAGGCCATTTTTCTTGAAATTGCACCTAATGTAATTCTTTTAATTGATTCAAGTATGTGCTGTGTACACGAGTAGGTCGTTGTTGTGTTGCTCCGTCGTTTGTGTTATTGAAGTAGTGTTTTCTGGTGTAAGACTCGGTCTACAGGAGGAGTATCGTTATATTCAGTCTGTTAGCTGATATAACTTACCCTTTTACCCTCTATTAGTAGTGAATTGGTCAAGTTATTTAAATAGTTTATATAAATAACCTCACTTTGTCTAATCCATCGCACCGTATAGCTCTACCATAAAGATAAAGTTCTGGGAACAATGGCCGGAGGTACAAGAAGTACTAGCAGGTCTGATGACGAAAACATCGAAAAACTTATTTCCAAAATCTGTACAACATTCGTCAGCCAATTAGAGACCAAGATTGAATCAAAAATAGAAAAGTTGAGCTCAAAATTGAACCAAGTTTGTGAGACATTCAAGGTTATGAATCAAAAAATACAATATAACCAGGATGCCATTGGAAAGATAGAAGAAATTGTTGATACTCTAGATCAGCAAAGTAAGCGTAATGGTATGCGTATATGTGGATTTAAGGAAGTAGATGGGGAAAACCTCTTGGAATGTATCCCTACATTTATTGTCAACAAACTAAATGTTCCATGCTCTTAAAGGGATATAAACTACATTTTTCGAACAGGAAAGAAAAGCGAAGAAGGCAAGTCACGTCCCATAATTATAAACTTTATACAAAGTCATAAACGAGACGAAGTTTTTAACTCCAAAAAGTTACTTAAGAAAAGTGGAGTATCCATTTTCGAAGACCTTACAGCTATAAGGTACCAATTGTTACTTGAAGCTAAGAAAAAATGGGGTAATTTAAACGTCTGGTCATCCAATGGAAAAATTTATCGGAGTATCGACGAAAACCAAAAACAGCTGATAAAATCAAAAAATGATATACCAAACCTCTAATGACTAGTAAGTTTATCGTCGCGGTAGGATTATACTGTAATGAACATTTAAAATTTATAAAGTAAACAGTAAAAATGATCTTCGAATTGATTTATTTATTTTTTTTGCTTTGTGCATTACTCTGGATAACTTAGCAAAGATAAGTGAACAATAGGAATGTTCTGTATGAAATAAATTACTTCTAGGATACGGGTTTTCATTCCCATATATTAATTTAGACTTGGATTTGAAAGATTGCTTTTTTAATGTATAAATTAAATTAAAATTATAATCTTTTAGGCATAATATCAATAATAGTTTAACTGTTATATAATAGGTAGGTAGGTACATTAAAAAAAACAGAAATTATTATTACTTTTTCGTTTTTAAGTATTTAACTATGGAAATATTAGTACTTCACCTTTTATTTTTAAAGACTAAAAGGATATAGTAGCGGTGGTAGCCCTTGCCGGGTACTTATAGCCTAGAGATACTGTTTGTATATGTGTTTATTTTTTTTTTTTCATTTTATGAGAATGAGCGCACATACAAAACACCTAATTATACTTAAGTTAGGGTATGAATCAGCGATTTAATTTTATTTTTGCACACTTTAATATTCGCTCATTATGCTCAGCTTTTGATATATTTTCTGATTTTATCGTAGAAGAAGATTATGATATCATTGGGCTATCTGAAACATGGCTGCACAATGGGATTCCCGACAATGGGATTTCCATTCCAGGTTATGATATTTTAAGGACAGACCGGGATGGTAGAGGTGGAGGAGTCGCTTTTTATTATAAGAATACCTTGAAATTGAAAATTCTTACCTTGCCTCCTAGTACCAGCGCACTAGAACAAATATGGGTAAGTGTAAAAATACAAGGTAAACATATGTGCCTGGGTTCCTTGTACCGCCCGCCAACTGCTAATCTTAACAGCTGTGTCAACGATTTGGAGTCGGTTTTAACAACTTTTTTACCTCAGTATGATTGCATCCTATTTGGGGGTTATCTTAATGTAGATTTTAGCAACATTCTGAGTAACGGATATAATACTGTATCTCGATTATTAACTAATTATGGTCTACATCAACTAGTTAGTTCTGCCACTAGGATTACTAACAACTCAAGTTCTTTATTGGATGTACTTGTAATTTCAAACCGTGATATTTTGGAGGGACAGGACGTTCTTAGGATGGACCATATATCCGATCATCGGCTGGTAAACTGTACTTTAAAGCTAATGAAAACTCGACCTAGTGTCTGTTTTCGTACCTATATACTTGTATTATAAATATTTATTTTGACTTCAACAATTTTTTAAACGATCTATTTAGTATTGATTGCTCAACTAAAACCTCTAGATTTACTAAACCACCACTACCGTGGATAACTGATAACATTAAACTGATGATTAGGCTAAGAAAAAAAGCCCTCACAAGATATAAAAAGTTAAAAACTGATGCAGCCTGGAATGAGTATAAGGACTTAAGAAATTTTATTACTGTTGCTATTAGGAATGAAAAGCGGGCATATCTGCAACATAAATTTAATGTGGACCTGGCCGGATTCTGGAAAGTATTAATATTTCTTAACATAAATTCTCAATCGAGACCAAACCCTGCGGATTTTGGCACATCAGATACTTATAATCGCTTTTTTATTGATAATGTTCTATCAACTAATACTCATAATAATAACTTTATCAAAGATCATTACGAGGGCCAGAAATTTGAAAATATTCAAAACGAGTTTCAGTTTTCTCTAGTTGCGGAAGAGGATATTCAAAAAATAATATATGATTTTAAATCAAACGCCAAAGAAGTGACGAAATTAACCTTAAAATGATTACTTTAATAACCCCTTATCTTCTTAGCCATATTACTTTTATTATAAATAGTTGTTTATCAATGGCCACATTTCCATCAATATGGAAACAAGCCAATGTGATCCTGGTTCCAAAAGTGGATACCCCGAAGGAGTTGAATAACTTTCGTCCAATAAGTATTCTTCCGACCCTCTCGAAAATATTGGAAAAAATAGTTGGCGTGCAGCTTACCGATTTCTTAAATTCATATGAAGTTCTCTCTCCCACTCAATCAGGTTTCCGTCCCCTTCATAGTACTTCGACCGCTCTACTGAAGGTTTCTGACGATCTTTACAAGGCTTGTGATCAAGGTAAAAATAGTTGCCTTATCCTTTTAGATTTTAGTAAAGCTTTTGACACGCTGAACCACAATGTCTTGTTAACTAAATTAAAATTCTTTGGCGTAGGTAGTGACGCACTTAAATTTTTTAAAAGTTATCTTTCGGATAGGTCTCAGCGTGTCATTGTTAATAATTCAATGTCAAATTTTTTGTCACTTGATAAAGGCGTCCCACAGGGTAGTATCCTTTCCCCATTATTATTTTCCTTGTATACATCCGATTTTAGTAAATTTAAAAAAAAATGTATTAAACACCAATACGCGGACGATATTCAAATCTACTATTCATTTTTTCTTAAAGATACCTATCAGGCCTCTGAAGCTATCAATTATGATCTTAAAGTTATATCTATTTACTCGCAGGCACATGGTTTGGTCTTGAATGCTGGTAAAACTAAAAAGATATTGTTCGGTAAACAAAAATACTTGTTGGTAAATAACGCTAACTTTCAAATAAAAGTGGATGACAAATTACTTGAAGCTACGGACAATGCTAGGAACTTGGGGCTGGTCATGGATAATCAGCTAAGATTTGACAAACATACGGCTGGACTTCTTCAAAAAGGCTATGCCAAACTTAAAATATTGTATTTGCACAAGGACTATTTACCGTCGGATGTCAAGGTCAAACTATGTGACACCTTAATTCTCTCAGCTCTGTCCTATGCTGATGTTTTATACTGGCCGGCCTTATTGGCGAGAGATAGGCTGAGCTTGCAGAAGTTGCAAAACAATTGCTTGAGGTTTTCCTATGGAGCTCGCAAATATGATCATATTACACCCTTATATAATACTTCAAAGTGACTTAAATTAAATGAACGATTCAAACTTCATTTTGCAACTCTGGTGCAAAAAATTATAATCTTTGGGATCCCTCATTATCTTAGGGAAAAACTTGTTTATGGGATTAATATATGGCAGGGACACTAGACATAACCGACGGTTAACAGTACCACGACATGTCTCAGCCATGTTTCAGAGATCCTTCTCGTATAATGCAACAAAAATCTACAATAGACTACCTGCACAAGTTATAGCTATTCATAAAATACCAGCTTTTAAAAAAGCTGTTAAACGTTTTATTGTTGAAAAGCAATAGCTGAGCATGGATAAATATATAATGGTGTTTATAAAAAAAATAAAAACAAAAATTATTTCATTTAAAAAATTATACAATTACCTAACTCTAATATAATATATTAATAATATATTAGTTTGATTTCTAATAATTGTTCTAAAAACTGTTAAACTTATATTAAGTATATTTAAAAACTTCCTTACATAGAATTTTTAGTTTAATTTACTGAATACTTGTATTTACAATACTGTTTATATTTCTATTTTTTTTTTGTATAATACTAATATATTATTACCTAACATGGAGGTTGGACTGAGTATAAGGAATATTTTATTTAAGTTACTGAATACTTGTATTTACAATACTGTTTATATTTCCATTTCTGTATAATACTAATATATTATTACCTAACATGGAGGTTAGATTGAGTAGCCTGGCTAGATCTCGCCTCCATCTTACTTTTGTATCTTGTATAAAATTGTGAGATAAATAAAAGACATTTATTATTATTATTATTATTATTATTATTATTAAAAAGGCCTTAAGATTAATCGGTCATTTTATAGGTTAGTAGTGGAAAAATATTTTTTCGGCAACCGTCCGGGAAGTACCCAGTTTCCGAACGCTTTTTCTTTAAGAAAGTAGCATTTCTCCGTCCTAGGCCGGGAAGAATCACATCGTTGTTGTCATTGTGAATATCAAAATCTTGGTAGATATGATTTTGATAAACGCAGTTGAACATTACCATAGCAATGAAATAACGACTGAGAGCTATCTGAAATGAAATTAGTTGACATTTTAATTTTCGAAAGTTTGCATGATTTTGGTCGCAATTGTCGCAATAAACTATGAAAAGCAACAGCGATAGTGAGTTTGAAAATGTGCCTTACGAAATTTCCGATGCAGCAGCTGCTGCTACAGCACAATTATGGCCTGAAAAATCAAAACTTGACCTACTTGTTCTGACTACAAAAGGCATTTAAATCTACCAAGCATTTCAAACAGATTAAATCCTTTCAATATTAGCAATTGCTCAAATTTTAATATAAATATTAATATAAATAAGAATTAGAATGTTTCTGTTAGTACCTATATTCTGTTCGAATTTTAATATTTAATACAAATAGGAAATAAAATGTTCGAAATTTTGTTCTACAAAGAAATATAATAAAGAAATGTGTCTCATTGATAAATGTTATTCTACAGGGTTGCTGAAAAAATAGCGTACGCAACACGTCCGAAAACAGTTTTTTTGAACTCGCAGACTTCCAGGACTCGCCTACGTCCAAAAAACAGTATTTTCCGGACTTGTAACGTAAATTATTATTTAAATGCTTTTCTAATAGTATGAAAGTGAAAGTTAGAATAATATATGTCGCAAAACCTGTGGTAAGTGTCAACTTAACGAAATGATAAATAGAGAAGGCCTATAATTTTTTTTCTTTAAGTTAGATAATAATATAATAAAAAGTTCAATATAAATTGGACAGCTTTAGTTAAAAGAAAACATTATAAAAAGTGTAAGAGGCAAGTAGAAAATTCCCAACAGTAACAAGATCCTTCATAAATGGGGTTTTAAGAATATTCATTTGTTATATTTACAAACTATCGTATTTTCCTTAGTACATAAAATAAAAGTATATACATTTCCTTCAGAATAGGAAAGTATTTTCTTATAAAAGTTGTTTTGAAAACTTCCATAAAACGAATGAAAGACGAATGGGTTTCCTTTAATAATTTTCTGTGGCTTGGGTATAGGAAAATAACCCAAGCAAAAATGTATGTAAAAGTTTCGTTTCAGACAAAGTTTACCAAATAAAAGACTTGTTAAATCTGGCATCAACCGCATCATCAATCCATACCTCAACAAAAGTTATTTTAAAGAACATCTACACAAGAAAAATATATTTATGAATACAGCAGAAATTTACTGAAACAGTTATTATGAAGAAGATTTTAGTTAAATCTTTGAATAAAAAAGAAAGAGGTGTAAATACTAATTCCATATTGCTATAATAATGCCACTTTCAAATGTTTACCATTAACCTAGGGTTGAACTGCTGTTAATCACACAATAACATGTATAACATATTAGTTTTTCATATTTAGAAATAAAAAAAACTATTGTTACAAGTTTCCTGAAAATATATTTTTTAACCTTTTTAATTATCCATTTATGTTTTTTGAATTTAGAAAAAAAAGAGTAATTATTCTTATCGTTACAGCTATTAGAACAGAAATATGGCCAAAAATCGTATGCCCTAAAAGCATTTAGGTAAAAAAAAGAACGTCCTTAGGCAGAAAATAATAAAATACACAAAACTAAAATTTTATTTATACAGGGTGCTACAAATTCGTATGTGTACAAGGGGATATCGAAAACGGTAAGAGATACGAAGATGTTTAAATTGAGGCAAAGTTGCGTATTTTGGGGCCTAATGATTTGGTAAAAGAAAATTATAAATATTCCGAATGCTTTCGGAGATATCCGAAAAAAACCGAAATTTTTAGTTTTGGTTTTTAATTTTCTGCGCCTTTATTTTTGACTTAGGAAAAAAACAGTTTCTGGTAGCCGTTCTTTATATTCTATAAGATGGCGTTTTTAGTTTTCAAATTGGACGTTTCGTCATTTAGATACCAACCTCAATTCATTTTTTTTTAAATACGGACCTGGAATTTTTTAAACAGTTTTAAGGACTTCTAAGTTTTGGAAATTTAATACAATTTAAAGGTTTTTAAAATTTTAACGTTTTGTCATCGAATAACACATCACTCGCATTTCAAATTATCCTTTCTTTACTATTACGGCCCTGGCAATTATTTTAATGATTATGTACTTAAATATTAAAATTACATAACAGGAAGTTATGGCGTTTTAGGTTGTTTATTTTCTCAATAAGATCAACCGTCACAATACTCTAAGCTAGGAAGTAAGCAAGTTTTTAAGAGAAGTAATTTTATTTTGTATTAGTATTTTATTAATATAACGTATATCTTAAGTCCTATGGTTTTTGCTTTAGACCTAGAATGAAATACTGTAAAACAGAAAAAAAATAATGCTCTCGAGTGAAGAAAAGGTAACTGGAGTGTTAGTCAAGTTATATTACTGTGATGCGCTTATGTTTGTTTCAAAAACAATTTAAAATTTTTTTACCAGTTAGAAGATCTGATGATGCCAGTTTTAGGCAAAACATGTAACAAAAATAAACAGACCGATGAGGCCGTGACTTCGTGGGTCTTTTCTCTTACAAAATATCAAATATTAGGCCTCTTTGAGTAAAAATGGAACAAATTTTTTAAATCAGAAATCTTTTTTTTTTAGTTTGACTCTAAATAATGTTCAGGATCGTAATGAAATTAAAAAAGATAATTAAAAAAATGGGTTATTAGATGACAAAACGTTAATATTTCAAAAATTTGTACATTGTAATAAATATCTAACGCTTAGAAATCCCTAAAACGGTATTTAAAATTCCAGGTTCGTATTTAAAAAAATTGACTTGAGGTTGGTAACTAAAGAACGAAATGTCGAATTTGAAAACTAATAACGCCATCTTGTAGAAAATAAAAAACGGCTATGAAAAAGTGTTTTTTAATTTTACTTAAAATTGAAAGCGCAAGAAATTAAAAACCAGAATTGGAAATTTAGGTTTTCTTCGGATATCTCCGAAAGCACTCGAAATAATTACAATTTTTTTTACAAAATTATTAAGCCCCAAAATACGCAACTTTACCTCAATTTAACCATCTTCGTATTTCTTACCGTTCTCGAGATGCCCTTGTACGCACACGAATTTGTAGCACCCTGTATATATAAAAATAAAACAAGTTTACATAAAAGTTAACATTTAAGTATATAATTACAATTATTAATATTATTAGAATTTTATGTAAGCAATAATTTCCATCAAGAACAATGTTATTATTACATAGTGGTAACCACCGATTTAAAATATTTTTCCTACGACCACCTATGAAAATGAGAAAAAAAGGACGGTTAACTTGGCTCGAAAGCGCCGAATATCACACGCGTGTTAAAAGAAAATATTTCAACTCTAGAGTGGAAATACATGGCACACTATTTGATTTAAACATATGGTGCCAATTTGACAGACCACACCTATTTATTAAAAAGAACAAATTTTAGAAAGCAGTTTAGTGTTTAACTTATTTATTTGTCGAGTGATTCAGAATTAGAGTGTGAAAATACGCCATCTGAAATTATAAAAAAGTTAAGAATATACTGGAAAATCTATTACCAGTCAAAACAAGCCCCGCTGAAGAAAATGTCATATATTAAACTTAAACAAGAAATGTTTATGGGTAGGCATAGTGCAGAGACAGAGCCATGGGCTACCGATCGAAAGATCACAGGTTCAAATCCCATCAGGAGTATTTGATTTTTTTTTATAAAAACATTAAATAATTTATAGAATTAGGTATTTTGAATTGAAATCTTCCTTGTTGGGCGAATTTTTTAAATTTATGTTTAATGCATCTTTCCTTGATTAAATTTTAAAAATTCATCCAACAAAACAACAAACAATTCAAAATAATTTTATCATTTATTTAATATTTTTACAAAAAAAGTTAAGTACTCCTGATGGGATTTGAACCTGTGATCTTTCGATCGGTAGCCCATGGCTCTAGTCTCTAGGCTATGCCAACCCATAAACATTTACTGTTTAAGTTTAATATATGATATTTTCTTCAGCGGGGCTTGTTTTGACTTTTGACTGGTAATAGATTTTCCAGTATATTCTTAACTTTTTTATAATTTCAGATGGCGTATTTTCACACTCTAATTTGAAATCACTCGACAAATACCTACATGATAAATAAGTTAAACACTAAACTGCTTTCTAAAATTTGTTCTTTTTAATAAATAGGGGCGGTCTGTCAAATCATATGTTTAAATTAAATAGTGTGCCTTGTATTTCCACTCTAGAGTTGAAATATTTTTTTTTCAACTTTAGAGTTGAAATATTTTTTTCACAAAGCAAAAGTTTTTTTAATAATTCTTTGTGGTCGTAGGAAATATAGTGTACATTACTCGTGTGAAAGTGATTATTCTTAAACTCGGAGAATTTCCGCACTCGGCTGAAGCCTCGTGCTGAATATCTCCTCGTTTGAAAAGTAGTACTTTCATCACTTGCTATGTATCTAATATACTATTGTGAAAAAGGCAGGAAGTTTTGAATACTCGTTGGGTTAACTTGCAAAGGTATAGAAATATCGGTAGAATTAAGCCAGGAGTCCGCCAAAAAAATTGCAAACACCTTCGTCGCCGTGCACCATTTTAACTTGAGCACAAATAAATAATCAAAATAAAAAAAAAACTTTGGTAGCGCAAGCTAAAAATCACTGTCATTTACCTAATTTATTATTATTGGTGGAAAAATAATGTGTGTAATACATACATATAATATGGACACCAGTCAATTTTGCCCTCAATAATGAAAATATTTGCGAACCTGTAATAATATTTTTATCCAATGAGAGTATTTTTCTGAAGTATGTAGTAACTTACAACGGTTTGTTTACTTGAATGTGTTAAAAGAATTATTATTTTAGTCTCCATTTTTACTCTGCAACTAACAGTTTAGAAAACCGCGGTAGTGGCTCAGAGGTTGAGTTACTGTTGGCGACCCGGGTTTGATTCCCGGAGTGGGCATACTTACAAAAAAAAACTATGTCCGGAATTCAGTGAAGTTAAGAATGCAGTATGTCACTAGTGATTCCTAATAATGCAACCGAGAAGACAGTCATGGACTGGACCATGGTCTGGACTTCTGGGGGGAGGGGGCAAAAAGGATAACTAGTGCATACGCGTGGTGCGGATTCCACGTTAAGCTGTAGGTCCCGTCTGGATGACATTACCCAGATGATAGAGGATACAATGGGCATCATATAGGCCTAAGTAGGTATACTGGCTATTCCGCCAAACCCAGCAAAAAAAGAAAACAGTTTAGAAGAGTAAAGGTTAGGAATGTTTAGGGGCATGTTTGGGATGTTGTACATAGAACATATATGTAATGTGGTCAAATACTTTCTTCTTTGATTCTTTCGCGAAGTGAGGGAGTGCCGACCGGATAGCACTGTTTTGTATGATTTGAAAGCAAAATAAAACGGTGTCGGTGTCTTTAATATCAGGATTCAACAGGAAGAGACAGACGGGAGCACTCCTGCTAGACATCTCCAAAGCCTTCGACAAGATATGACACGAAGCGATAATACTAAAAATTATAAGGGCAGGATACCCGACATACCTGATCAAAACGGTCAGGTCATTCCTAGCAGATAGAACCTTCATTGTAAAAGCAGACAATCACAAATCAGCCACCCAAAATAATCTAGCAGGAGTCCCCCAGGCTCCCCTCTCTCGCCCCAACTGTTCAACATCTACATGGCAGACATCCCACATGATCCTGAAAACCAACTGTTTCTGTTCGCCGACGATACAGCCATGGTTACAACAGCAATATATATGAACACCATTTCAGTAAGACTCCAAAGATACATAAACGAAATAGCCAAATGGATGACCAAATGGAAAATCACCCTAAACCCACAAAAAACACAGGCCATTATATTCACCAAATCTAGGAACCCGTACCCAGGCAAATCATATTAAATAACACCCAACTGACATAGTCAAAAAAAGCTAAATATCTGGGTTTACACTTCGACTCCAAGCATATCTGGAAGAAACACCTGGCCCAAACATTAACCAAAGCAAACAGGCTCCTACACCAGTACTATCCAGTAATACATAGAAATAGCAAGCTAAACACCCGCAACAAAGTTACTATCTACAAACTATGCATAAGAACAGCACTACTGTATGCCACCCCATCACGGTCAACACTCTGCATGACGGGGAAAAGCAAAATACAAACATATCAAAACAAATTGCTACGAATAATAACTAACGCACCATGGTTCGTACGTAATACCACATTACACAGAGACCTTAAAATGGAAACGATCCAAGACTACATCACGAACACTAGCAACAATTACTTCAACACAGCAGAACAAAGCCAGAACCCGCTAATCCGCCATTCCCACCAACCACAACACCAGGCCGGTCCATACAGGCTACCACGCTAATGAGGGACCCAGGTTCAAACCCCTCACACAACACGAACATAATGTACTAGTTTTAAACTAATGTTTTATCAATACTTAAGAGGAGTTATAGGCCTAGCCCCGCTTAAAATTTTAATCAATGAAGATCCTAGTTAAACAGTTGGTTCAACGAGTAAGAGTAGGCGGCGACCTACGTCATCTACCTGGTAAATGTCAAATATTCCCCCACTCCTTTCAAATGAATTGACCTCTTATAGTTTCTAACTCACTCTTCGTTAAATTCTAGACGGCCATGGTACAGGCCTTATGGGACGTCAGCTATCTACCTTTTGTTAAATGTCTATAGTTATAACTACCAATTTCAGTAAAAGCACCCTTAAAAAAAATAATTTCCGACACGTGACAAAGTTAATTGGATAATAACGATAAATGTGAAAACGTATTGTTTTTGTTTTGGTTCCGTACAAGCACTTTAGCGGTAAGTATCGTGATAGCTGTCAATATTACTACGTCAAGTTTTTGTTTCCGGTCACGCAATCCGTAGTTGATCGCTATTAATAAGTGAAGCAAGGGCTATGAGTATCAATGATATTCATATTTTATTCACATTGCATGACTATATTATTTTCGATTTCAGGTAACTAATTATTATCTGCATAATGTATTTAAACCTTAGAAAATTCAATCTACAGAATAACCATTACCTGTCCATTATACACTTTCGTCTATAATACAGGCAGTGGCGGCTCGTTAGGTGAAGTAGGTGAAGGGGCTCTTCACCAAAAAATAAATAAAACCAGGAGGAAAGTTTTTAGATGATATTAAATATTAATGTACCAATTCAGCTACCATTTTAGCCCTTAAAAAATAATTGTGTTCGAATTAATAATATTAATTATATCCGAATGTAGCTATGCATAATAGGGCCACAGTTAACTCCGATGGACAATAATTATAAACACTCGTGCATTTTGACGCACCCCAGCTGATTGTGTCCGTTAGCTCAAAGCAATAAAAACCCAACGTCCAATATGGCTTTGATATTCACCGTTGTTATGGTTACGTGACGTCAGTAACGCAAGCAGCATGTAACAATTTGCATTATGATGAAGGGCAATTTAAAAATGGATCAGTCGTATGCACCATTGTTTTAGCATTGGTTCCAGTGGCGTAGCTAGACTGGACGGCGCCGGTTGGCAAGAATTACTGTGGCGCCTTAGGCGTACAGAAAAATCTCCATTCTGTTCAAGTAATTTTTTTTTGGTTAATTTCTCCCCTTGTAAACGTCATCTGTGGACATACCTACCGTATAACTAGATGATATATTTTATTTTGATTCTGATTCCTGTTATATTTAGATATAGTTGCATAATAATAAAATTCAGAGTCAAGTCATAGATATAATATTTTTATTTACAGAAAGCATAAAAATGAGGACTTATTCTAACAAAAAAGTCATAACCTCCTTATTTAGCGTACTAATATTCACTAAAAAATAACATTTGCTATAACTTATGTAACTTATTATTAACCCTTATTATATTATCTAATATTACATAATTTTACGCGCAAAAAGTATTTCTAATCCATATTATTAGAAATATTTTTTTCGGTTCTTTATACTAGCAAAAACGTCGATCACTTTATCAAAGTTAATTTCTTGTGCGCACTTATTTTCTATGCTTAGAATAGCTAGATTGCTTAAACGCTCCTGACTGACACTGTTTCTTACAAAATTTTTAATAAGCTTAAGTTTAGAAAACGATCTCTCGGCAGAAGCGGAAGTTACTGGAAGAGTTAAAAATATCAATAGTGCGGTACACACATCTGGAAAGTTTGATGAGCTGGTATGATTTTTACAAAATATAAAATCAACCAGCTCTTCTATTGTTGAAAATTTATTTAAATTTTCACGAAAAGCTGAGCGAAAACTGACGATTTCGGTGGTAAAATTGTCCGTTAAGTCATCGTCGTATTTATTTTTCAGCATTTTAGACTGTTTGTGTAACTCAGTGTCAGTAGCCGTGGCCAGAAATGAGGGCTCGAGGACTTTAAACATATCAACAACATTTTGAAAACCGGAAAGGCGATTTTTTAACTGGAATGACGCAATATCTAAAATATTATTAAATGTAATTTTTTTGAATTTTTCTTCTGTTGTAAATTTACTATCGGATGCAAGTTCGTCAAAAAATTTTTTGGAAATTTTTTGTCTCCTTTCAGTAAAAGAAGCTTCAATACCCCAGTCTGCTGCTAAATCCGAAGCTTCACATCGAATTTCATCATATTTGTGATGACGCAGTTCACAAAGTTCTTTGTAAGCATTTTTAAATAAATTGGAAGCCTGACCAATATTAGACTTCTTATTTTGAAGAACTTTAGAAATAATGTTTATAGAATGAAGAATTTTGGAAAATAATACAATAAGAAATAAAAATTCAAAATTTTCCAACTTTTTTTTAATGCCGACTGCTTCGGATTTTTCTTCGCTATTTTTGCTTTTTAACGAAATTTCTGTTAAAGCCTTTAAAATATCTTTAAAATTAAATCGCATTGCGTCTAATGAATCGTTTCTAGAAGACCATCTAGTAGGATTCAATCTCTTTAACGTTAGTTTACTTACTGGGGATTCCTTAAGTAATTCCCAACGTTTAATACTGTTAGAAAAAAAATTATATAGGCGACCAACAATATCGAAAAAATTTTTTGCCTCTGGAACTCCATTGACAGCATCATTTATAACTAAATTTAAGTTATGAGCGGCACAGTGAACGTATTGAGCATTTTTTTCTAACTCAACTATTTTAGATTGCAGACCGTTATAAGCACCGCTCATAACAGCAGCACCGTCGTAGCCCTGACCTCTACATTTTTTGATGGAGATATTTTTTTCTTGCAAAAAGTTCGTAATGAACTTTTTTAAACCTTCAGCGCTTCGATCATGCGTTATGGGGTAAAATCCAGTAAACGACTCTTTGCATTCAACCTGTATGATTTCGTTATTTTCATTTTTATGAAAGACAATATAGCGAAAAACAACACTCAACTGCTCAATTTTGGATATGTCTTGTGTAGTGTCCAAAATTATTGTATAAAATGGAGCTGCGCGAATATCGTCAAAAATTTTGTTTTCTACCTCAGTTCCCAACATATGAATAAACTCATTTTGTATGGTTGGACTTAAGTACTTTGTTGAACCTTTTGGAAGTTCCAGTAACTTTTGTAAAACCGTATCGTAACGCGATAATAGGTGTATTAGTGCTAGAAAATTTCCCCGCTTCGAGTCGTCATTATGATATTCAGAATGGCCTCTAAATGGTAGATTACATAGAGACAATGTCAGTGTAACATCTAAAACTCTGTGTAAGACTTGTCGCCAAAAATTATGACCTTCTAAATACTTTTTCTGGAAATTTGGATCAAGAATATTTTTATTATGTTTCCAGGCATCGTGAGTAACGCAAGCGGCAATGTGTGTTGCGCTAGTCTCATGTTTTTCTATTTTTTGGCATAAAGTCTTCCACTTAGATATTCCACTGACCCAACTTAACTTAAAGTGTTGACTGCTTCTATCAGCAAATAACCAACAAGGTTCGCAATAACAACAATCCAGCTTGAGAGAGTAACACAACCACATACGGTCAACGATTAACCCGCATTTGGATTTGGAGCTGTAGTAATGAGAAGAAAATGACCTGCCATTGGTGTTCGGAAAATTAATGCCTTTTGGCCTACAGGGCCCGTAACTTAAAATAAATTTTTTAATTACATCACTTCTGACAATGGTATCGAAATAACCTCTGTCCGTAGGGTAATTTTGTTTTATTAACATTTCTAGCATTCGGTCTTCATCGGCGGAACGAGAAGCATTTTCGTTTGTAAGTTGCTTAAAAACTTCAGATGCTTTAACATTTTTTTCACGATTTACCTCAACTTCCTCCTCTTCGTCTTGTATTAATGTTGGAATTTTCTCACAGCTAGGTTCCGCTTCCATCACTTCCAGATCTGGTTTTAAAGTAGTCGGAAAATAAGCACTGATTTTGGGCAACTTGCTTTTTTCCATTTCTTGTTCTTGTTTCCGTTTTAAGTTTGCCCAACCACTTAATTTCTTCTTTCCTTTATTTTTTTCCATTTTAGACCGACTAAAACAACAAACGACTTACAGAAAGAACAAAAAAATTTTTAATACATTGATTGATTGATTGATTTTTTACTGTAAAAAAAGAAATTAAAATTATAATTTTATCGCCTTATAGGTCCATTATTTAAGTTATTTTAAAAATGATATTTAAAGAAGTGAAAAACACCCATTTAGTAAACACCCTGTATTATAGAAAGTCCCATTTTCTCTAAAATGATGTACCTAATTCAAAAATATAAAATATGTATTAGAGGTGCTTACTTTTTCGATATCGAAGCCTTCAAACAAGGACAAAGAACACCACAATTAAAAAATATAACTATCAAACTATTTTCATCGACCTTTACTTTAAAAACCACAGAGGAATCTGAGAAAATATATAATAAAATTGTTCAATACTTACCATGTATTTAAAACATCGTTTTCGGGACAAAAAAAGCCGATCAAACACGGTCCACCTTTAGCGGCATTTTTCAAACAAAATAGGCGCTTTTAGCGGTACTTTGTCGCCAATTCACACAGGTCGCGGCGCCTGGTCTTAAATATGATTATTTTTTTGACTTAAAAATCCGACTTTTTTGTTTAGCATAATATGCATGTAACTAAATTAAGGGTGAGGGGTAAGACTGTAAGAGTAAAAACATACAATTTACGTAATATTACATAATATTCAGATTATTGGGTGATTGGGACGCGACGGCGACGCGGCGCCTATTTTGACTTGGCGCCGGGTGGCAATGCCACCCCTGCCACCCCGGTAGCTACGCCACTGATTGGTTCGCCTAACCTTAAGGTATTTATTTTGAGGTTTCGCGAAACTTACGATTATAGATATCGTTTTTATGTGATTTACTGTATGATTAAAAAGTTACATTCAGTCGTTGGACAGATGAGGATAAGAGAGACGTTTTGTTACACGGATTTTTAGTCAATGTTTATTTAAGTACCCTCACAATACCTCTTAGCTCTTCACCATTTTTTAAGACCGCGAGCCGCCACTGAATACAGGTCGGTTGTAGTAATATTCGAATTGAAAGGAGAAGGGTATGGGATAATACGTGACTTTTACTGGCTATTTTGTTAAAGCGTTGTGGGTAAAGGCAAACAGTGAACAAGTGTTAGTCCTGAGGTTGACCTAATAGAGGTCGAAACGTCGATTAATAAATATTTTGTTCGTCTAAGGTTTATTATTAACTAGTATCCAATAAACTCTACAAAGATAAACTTAACTGTGGTCTCAAAACGCCAGTAAAATATAATTTTATAAACTTTTTCCGATATCTATCTACAGTGTATGATAACATTTACACTGTGATAAAGTTGACTATTTAAATCGTTAAGTATAATAGTATTTCATGGTATGGGATGACTGAAAAATTCTTATTTTTAAATGTATATAATCGATTTTCGATTATATAAATTAATCGATTAATAATTTTTTTTCGAATCGCCTTATTGAAAATAACCAATTAATATAAAAAAATCAAATAATCGAAAATAATAATCGATTTTTTCTCATTATATAAATAACAATGAAATAATATTTAAATCACAATTGTTATTATTTTTGACAAGGCAAACTTGAGGGTAATACGTAATAGGTGCCTTAAAAATATTAAATCTTAAATGCGATACACTTTCAAAAAGAGATATTTTAATCGAAAATATATCGATGATCAAAAAATCGAAATAGTTGTTTCGATTAATCGAAAAACATTTCGATTTTTCGACTAATCGATTAATCCATAATCGAGTAATCAATTATTTTGCGCACCCGAAGTTATAGGTACATATTTAGAAAACAAGTGTTGTATATACATCTTTATATAACCTTTTCAATTTAAAATTGTTCAAGGAATCACCCATTAAATTAAAATAAATACAAACCATTAAGAAAAACACTGTATATGTATGTCCACCATGATAGGAGGCCCCAGATTGGGCAAATAAGGACTTTCTGAAAGGGCATGACGTTCTCCGGTTCTAGTTTCAGTTGCATCCAAAGTTTTTGACCCTACTTTAACGTGAGACATCCTAACAATTAAATCAACCCTATAAATTTAGCCCTTGGTCCCAACATATATGTCGCACATATTTTTCGGACAAAGGTTTAAATTATTTAGAGTTAGAAAGACTAAGGTTTAGGACGCATATCTTCGCTATTGGTTTGTGATGCAGTTTTAAAGGAACATGAGTAAAAATAATAATATTTTATATTGCTTTTCAATTATATACTTGTCTGTTCCGTTTCCCTTTTTAGAGCTATTTTATAACAAAAAATGTTTCTACTTTTTTATTGAAGCATTGTAAACATTTACAATAAAAAAAAATAATGCGAGAGAAACGAGAATGCTTCATTATGAATCAATAACCTAACTTTTATACAAAACGACTTTAAGAAGGAATATTTTAAGACCTAAACATTTGCATCAAAAACGGCTCTCATTTTTGAAATCTACGGTCCAAGAATACATCAATTTTGATGTGGTATAAAAATATTTACTTTATTTTTTAAATATGAAAAACGGAGCCCGAAAAACTTTGGTTAGTCATACATACGTCTTATCTAAAAATGTTGAGTTAAAACATTATTAACATTTGCACAAATGTAAAAAATGATTTTCTTTTTAAAAATTAAATGCCAGCTACGAACTTCAAGAAAAAAAGTGAGAAAAACATTCACATAACCAAATTTAATCGAATTATGGGTTAATTAGAAAGGGGACAGGTAATAATTTAATGTTCGAAATTTAATTTTAGTTGGGTGAATTCTTAACGAAATGTGGGTGTGGTGCCGAAGATTTTTCCCCTGCGGGACTTTTTACTAGTTTTTTGTTGAGTTCAAAAATCCCAGTCGAAGCCTTCGTTTCAAAAATAATGTCGCATTAACACAAACAGAAATTTTAAGATTTTTTATTTAAATTGCTCATAATTCCAAAACGACTAAAAATGAGGATTGTAACATATTAGACATTTAGATAGGAAATTTAATTCTCTACGCTTTAGTAAGCTAAAAAATGGGGTGTTCTATTTGCAAAAATTGACTAATGTACATTTATTTAAATGGAAACATTGGCACAATTTTAAGAACTCCCTGTATAAAAAACGTAAAACCTAAGTAATTTAAACTAAAGATCTATGTATTACTTGAAAGCTTACAAAATGTTAAATGTTTACCTTTATTAGTTTCAGAGTTACTGAACTTTCTTCTCGGAGCATTTTTACACAAAAAAATCCTTTTATAATTCATATCTCAAAAACGGTTAGAGATAGAAATAGATTAATATTAACAAAAGTTATTTAGATTTTAATAAGGTAATCAAAAATGCTAAAATATACAGGGTGTTCCATTTGAAATAGCAAAGTTGCCATTAACTTTCGGTATAACCGGAAGTAACAAAAACCTCAAAAAATAATGTTTTAAAAGCTCAAAACCAATTATGCCTGCTATCAAATTTTTAGAAAGATAAGTTTACTAGTTTCTGAGATATTTTAATAGGCCACTTAACGTGAATCACCCTGTATATCTGGCATAATTTGACAAGCAATTTTAAAGTGTATACATTATGTCCGCAGATGGTTTTTACCAGAGGATAAATGAATCAAATTCTGAATGTACCTTTTGATAAGAAAGTTTACTAAAAAAAAGATTAACTAAAATTTAGGTTTCTATAGGCGCCTGAGCCCAGGCAACTACGCTCCTGACCACCCCAAAAAATGTCATTCAGCTGGTTGGCAAATGCCCGGTATTATTAAAATTAAAACGACCTCAAATTGAAGATATTCTTACAGTCTGATGGTCTGATCCACCCCTGATACAATGTGTTGGCTTATTACCCCCTTTTCTTTAGGGATTAATATCTGTGCGACTCTACTACACCGTGTAATCTGTCCTATTTGAATTGTGTGACTGCTTGTATTAAAAACCAAAACACAAAACTGATTCTGATTGTACGTTTGCTCGCCGATCTGCGAAATAGGACATCAGGTCTGATGTGGGCAAATGGTAAATAAAAATTTGATACTCTGGCAGCTGGTTAAATATAGACACAGTAAAAAACAACGTTTCAATTAAATCATGACAACTAATTAAAAAACTATTTAAAAATATATGATATAGTTTCAGGATGGATAGATTTATGTGAACTATAACATATTGAATAGAGGCAAATATATGTATAATATACTGTGCTTGCATAAAGTCCGCCCCTATGCGTAAAATATTTTTTCTACTCCTACATAGATAATTACTATTTTCTTTGCACCAAAATTACTGGAAAAGTGGGCTATTCCGGTTATCTAAACGAATATATTTTCATATCCACTCTCGTTAGGATATGAAATTAACTAATCACAGTGGTCAGATAATTATAACTTCAAAAAGATTAGAGAGATAATAAATTTACACGTTGTAAATTTTACCTATTCTTTTATGATACTATGAGCAAATGGAAGGTTAGGAATATACTTCAAAAACTTTTTTTATTTGAATCAAATCCTAGATCCTACGCACACACCAGCGTGTACGCATGATGCGAAAATTAAAATAATTCTTACCGAACTATTGTTATGTATTTTGTGACCGAACTAGTCTATTTCAGAATGGTGTAAAGTGATAAAAGATTATTAGGTATGCAAAGGGACTAGAGAGTGACCCAACGAATATTTAAGCCACTTTTATAATTTGGCATTGATTTCATTGCAAAATTCATAGTTTTCATCAAGTGCGGGTAATACCCGGGTTTGGGTTAATTTATGGGTTTTGCATATTGTTATTTATTCACAAACACTGAAAGGCGTGCATTATGTACATAGTATTAGGTACACTTATTTTTTATTAAACATTATAAAAAAATATAAAATACAAAAAATACATTATACAGTTATTAAATTATAAAAAATCATAATATTCTTCGTCATCTGAGGAACTATCATGTCCTCTTGACATTATAATTAACGGGTCGACAGTCTGATCGATCAGGTGGTCAATATCCCACATTTTCTCCTCTTCTTTAATGACACGATGTACTGCTTTCCGCCAGTTCTTTGGTGTCACTTCCTTAATGGCTTGATCAAACAGTAGCTTAACGTCTTTCATTTTGAATGCCGTGTTATGTCTTGCGACAAATCCTTTCACTTGCGCCCATATAAGTTCTATAGGATTTAGTTCGTAATAATATGACGGTGTGTGCAGCACAGTTACCCTGTCAGCTATATCTTTCACGGCATGTTTCATAAAACGATGTTTATGTAAATTTGCTATAGCTAATAGTTCCTTCTTTCTCAAATTATGTTCAAATTCAATACTTTTGGTGGTTAACCAGTCGATAATTTCTTGTTTTCTCCAAGATGAAGTTGGAGTCTTTTCTGTGCGTCGTGAATGATAGCTTGCATTATCATCAACTACTACTGAATCAGCTGGAAGATATTTTATCTTAATACCCGTTAACCTAATTCTCGAAAATTTTTGGTTAGTTATCATAACGTGCTTTTATGGCCGATACAGAAATTGAGCCGAACTGGACGGAATTTCCCATTTATTACTCTACACCTTTCTGAAATAGACTATAAACATTTGTTCACAAATATTCACATTCTCATTCCAATAATCTTAAATTTCAAAGCAGAAAATGTAGATATAAAATAAATAAATAAATATTTGTACTTGCCTGTGTTGGTTTTTTGAGATGCAAATACTTTTCCACCGCCATTTTCCAATTTTCTGACATTTACAACGGGACTTTAACCCCAATCGACCTTAAAACTTTTATTATACCCATCAGAAATAGAAAAATAACTGGTTAGCATGCCCCTATTGGTGGAGAATGAAGATAAGTACATACATAAAATCAGATAAAAAGACGAAAATATAGGATTTGTAGAAAAAGCTTATATCCATTTTTTAATGCTATTTCGTCTTGCTTTGTCAATTTTGTGACTAGTATCACTACAGTATTGCTACTTCTTTTTCCACGTTTACTCTGTTATTAGTAGGTATGTAAATTGTCGATTATTTCGAAAACCTTTTTTATCGCCACCTGTAAAATTAAATATTGACTATTCTTAGCTCCTAAGACATAAAAAAAATTTAGTGCCGTGTCCGACCTTATCAACTCGATTGTTATTTTTAATAAATTTTCTTTATTTCAGTTATTTTCAAGGAAATACGGCAGAATAGAGCAAATTCCAAGATAAATGAATGCCCAGCAAGACACTCCCGATTCTCTTATGATATTACTCGACTTCACAAAGTTGGCCTGTAGTGAAGCCAAGTTCTTCGGGACGTGTCCGGCATTTCCAGTGGCCACAATCAGCGAAGGCCGTGACGGCAATGATAACTCAGAAGTGGGATGGGATGCAGAAGAGAAGACGTGATCCAAGTCCGAATCTGAATCTGGACTATATTAAATTTCAGGAAATAGTTTGTAAGAAATACATTTTCAATAAACTTTACTACTAGAATTTTAGATTTTGCGTTTGAACTTAAGTATTTATTTAATTTTGAATTATCGTTAATAAATAGTTGTAATATAAAGATATATGGTCTCTTAATTAACGGTTGATTTAAAGGGGGTGTGCGCCAAAAAATTAAGTTTTTGTACAAAAAAATTTAAGAATAACGGTTCAAACCTCGTCATTCTACGACTAACCATTGCTGAGAAATAGCGGGTTAAAGTTTGGGTGATGTCACGAAAACATCGGCTAGCGGCGCTCTGTACATTTTTTTAATCTACAAACTAACAACCCGACAAATACTAAGCGCTAAAACTTACGTAAATATAATGCACTATACTTATTTATGCAGCGGTCAAGCTCTTGTGACGTCACGCGCTGAAATATGACGTCTTTGCAGAGGCATATATCCGTTATTATTTGCGATAGAAGGGTGCGGTTTAGACTATTCTTACTTTTTTTCTTTATTTTTTTAAATTAAGTTGTTTTTTGGCACACACCCCCTTTAAAATAGCCATGCAGTACGGTATTAGAAACTATTTAAAAAAAGACAAGAATAATAATTTTCGAATCACCTGAAAAGTTCCTTACATAGAATTGTAGAATTTTGTTTAACACAGTTAGATAACAAGATGTATATCAGATTGCATAGTATTTCCAAGAAGTAGAATAATTAACTATTAGTAGAATGACAGTAAGTACCACCCCGGTGAAACTTTAAATGAGACATTTTGCATCACAAGGTCATTTTTCATTGAAGCTTTGCCTCCTCCTCATCAGGGAGAAATTGGCGCTATCTGCGCACTCAGGTTCTTCAGTTGGCAGACTGAGAGTAGATTTTTGTCGCATTCTTTTGACGCATAGAAGAGAAGGACAGTCCCATTCCAAACTAGTTTAAGAAACCATAAATTGAATCAGTTGCTAATCGGATCAACTCGCCGTCTTAAGCTGTCAACAGAGTCAGATTATTTTTTCCACGTGTTTTTTTGCATTTTTATTCTTAAATTTTGTAAAATTCTAATGATTTTGGCCATAAAAATGTCTAAAATCTATAGTTTTTTAAAATATTATTCCAGCCTACCATGCAGGTAATTAAAATTCTGTATCTTATAGTTAGGTTTGTTTATTAACTTTATTTGCATTATGCACACGAAGGCACACTTTTTATATTGTAAATTTACAATTTATAATAAGCAAATAAACATGAAACCTTATACATATTATGTTACCGATTAGAAATATATTTTATACTAATAAGACTTATTTGTTTTAAGGGATTTTTTTAACATTGACCAATGTTAACGGAATAAACATGAGGACGAAGACAATGGTAACGAGCTAACTGAGTAAGTAATTTTTATATATTATAACAAACTTTTATCACTTTGTTATCAACATGGCATAGTGTTAATCGCAGTGTTGGAGGCAGAAAATATATTCTTGTATTTCTCCAGGTTGCACTAATTCTTACTTAGTCTCTGTCACAGATGAGGACTCTAAAAACAAACACTTTTCAATTTCCTTTAAAAGATGCCCAACGTGTGCATACCTGGAAAGAGCATTGCAACATTAATTCTAATAACGAGTGTACAAATTTACGAATCTGCGAGGATCTAACATAGAAAAAACACATATTCAAATAGTCTTAATGTAGAGTTGTACCCTAACTATAAGATAGAAATTATTGATAAAATTATACGTTTAGATATATATAAATACATCAAAGACACACTACCAAAAAGAAATAATAGTTCAGGTCACAGTGAAAAGGTTAAAAAATTTAAAGAGACCAGTGCAAAATAATCTCATTGCTTCTATATAGATATCCTTTTCCTGAGACATTTCTAACATGGACGAAGAGATCTGACAAATTTATAGTGTTTTCGATTTACTGCTCTCAGGCACTCTGAGAGTGCTTTCCCCAAGATTGTATGTATTGCATGTTCAATTATCAAAATCGAGTAATCTCACTACATGGCTATGACAGATTTCGGGCAGATCTATGATGTCTCATAGCGCTCTCGGAGTACTGGTAATTGAAAACGCTATTAGTTTTGAGCCGACACTGCTTCTTTTTCTTTTGTTTCAGAGACTTCTCTAGAAATTCCCCATGGATTTAGAGACATTATTATTAGTGAGACCTGATAGACCGAAGAACATTACTTTATTTTCGTTAAAGTTGTTATTTTATTTTACACTGTTTTATGGTCCAAGAAATTGTACATAGGAGAAAAGGCATTGTAGCTTAGACTGTGTACTACTTATACGATTTTCTTGGCTTCCTTTCAAATTTTTTTTTGAAAATAAACATAATTTACTTTGTTAATATAAAAATGTGTTTTGATTTATTCCATAAAATAAAAACTTTTATGCGACTTTTTATTGATTTAACTCGTGATTCATTACTTTTTGAATCACGATTTAAATCAATAAAAACTCGTGAAAAATTAATAATAAATCGAAAATCATAAAATCGCCGTTCAAATTTCCCGCCATTGCGCCTCTCATAGCGAGGTGGCATACTAAAGCTCTTTCTCTGTCTCTTCTTTCTCTCTCTTTTGTGTTGCGTTTGTTTAACAAGGAGTTAACATTTCTAACCCTATAAATTTTCTTTGGTAAGTACTTGCAAACCAAACGTTTTAATACTAAAAGTTATAATATCAACCTTCTTGGGTTGTATTAAACCTTTGCGCCATCTCTTGGACGACTGGGATCTAGTGCTTGTTTTGCTAAAGAGAATTGACATACTTACACATTTCTGATTATCACGATAACTATTCACGTTAGTTGTTTCTTTAATTTGACCTACTTACTTTAGTTAATTTAATGAAATGGACGGTTATACAATTCTAACTAAGTAGGTAATTAGGTTTAGTGTTTCACTTTAGGTTTGCAAGACGGAGACTTTAAGGATTAAGGGTACAAACATAGTGAAGCGGATATACGCGCAAAGCGCGCGGCGCTTGGTGCATAGCTGGACGTCTCTCTACTATGTTTGTACTCTTAGAGCGTTTTCACACGGCACCATATATCGCGCGCGATAAATGGTCGCAATATTGCTTTACACCAAATTATGTGTTCTCTAATATCACTTGTGTGTGAAAATGGTGTTAGAAAACACATAATTTGGTGTAAAAGCAATATTGCGACCATTTGTCGCGCGCGATATATGGTGCCGTGTGAAAACTCTCTTACTCTCAATCTCGCAAGCCGAGAGTGAAACACTAATTAGATTTGTTAAAGTACATTTGAAATATAGTTACTTCCATGCTGTTGCCATAAAATATTTTTATATTTTACCATAATATATTGTTAAAATATGACAATATGTATTTGACTATGAGAACAATCTACTTTCTGAAATTTGTTAGATCAATAGGTACCTTTGAATTTCAATATTTAAAGAACGACGGATTAGTGCAAAAATGTGGCAACCGTTTTTGGAGAACTAATGTTTGTCTCCATTTCGATCGATTTCAGACACAAGATAATGTATTATTTTACGCAATAAAAGACGGCGCGCTCCGAAGTCACGTTGGTTCTTACGTAGCGAATGAATCATAGTGCGCCTCATCTATTTGGCTTTCTTTAAATGTTGAAATTCAAAATCAATACAAATTGTAGATGTAACTATATATTTTTTCACAATATTTTATTGTTAACAAATAACAAAACTACTTTTGTAGTGTACGAGATGTAACAAATGCACATTCCTGACCTACAAGCACCCAAGCTTTTTCTGGGTCAAATTGCATTTATGCAATAATAATCCAGGCTTCATTAAGGAATTTTCCATTAATTTCTTATCAAACTTACTTTGCCAAAAATCATTATAAGAAAAACAAAATAAAGCACATAAATCTTTAAAAGTCGCTTAAAGAAAACTGCTGCACCAAATATATAAAAGTGTCGGAAGGAAAGTTGTTCCATCATGAAAATTAATGTTCCCCAAAGTATAATTTGTGGAGACGAGTTGGCCGTAGTCTGCTGTATTGCGAGGACGCTTCGCTGCCTGTAATATGCCGCTTAATTGTCTCGAAATGAGAAATTCGTCGAGAAGTTATAATTGGATACGCGCCACCCAGACACCCACAAAATGTCTTGGTAAAATCTTATACAGATTCCCACTCCACTCGCTAAAAATGAGATTTTGCGGAAATAGTGGAGAATGTTGGGAAATAACGTGTAGTGATGGTGTAATAAATCTTCCGTTGCGTAACACAAAGTTAAAGGGCAAATTATTTATACACGGAAAATAACTTACATGTTATTGTACCCTTGACAACGTCGACGATTGTTTCAAATACCTTACTTATAATTACATAATCAGTTAATAATTAATTAAAGTTGTAAAAACCATTATTAAATTTAGTTGGCTTTTATCTTTATTTTAAAAAATTATTCGAATATCAAAAAGGTTTTTTTTTATATCTAAAAATATTTGTTGAGTAGATCTTGAATAATTAAAAGTAAATATCTATACTAAACTGGACGAGAACATCTTATTAACTTGACCATATTGAGATATAGGGTTTAAAAAAAAAACTTACGGCACTCGTTTAGAAAGTTCCTTACAAGATTCGCAGACTTTCTGCTTAGTTCTCTACCTGCCGATGAGCGGCATCGGACTCTGCAGTCTATAAAGTCTTAATCTTGCTTCTTATATCATCAAGTGAAGTTAAGGAAGGTCTAGGATGATCTCCATTGCGTATGTGGGGGTTGATTTCATGTCCCCTGTGATGCTTAAGCAGGCCAGTCATTGAAGGCTTCCTAGCTTTGATAAAGTGGTTTTCTGCTGTACCTTTGGCCATCATACCAATGCTGATATGTAATTGCGGGTCTTATCGCTCTGGTATATAGCCAGTGCATCAGTTTAGTAAGGTTACTTCCGACTTCGGTTAGTTTTTTCCACGCGTTCGTTTCAGGTCAGTCCGGAATCTAAAATTACTTTCAAGTATTTGACCTCTTCTGACAATGAAATAAAATGTCGTCCCCTTCTTTCTTCCCACGTTTTGTCAAGGGGATTATTACAGTATTTTGTGGACTAATGTTAAGTCCTTCCTGTCCTACCCATTCTTCCACGATTTTGAGAGTTCTTCGCATTCTATCTCTTACTATCGTGTTGAATTTGCCTTGGGTTACTATGGCCAAATCGTCTGAATAAGCTGCAATGAAGCACCCTTCTCTACTGAGTTGTCGAAATGATACTTGTTCAGCCGGTAAATTGGTATTATTATAATTTGGGAAGAATCGTTTAAGCTCTGGAACAACATTCTTTTGCAAAAGTTATAAAAATAGTTTAAATTTCAACGCGAACATATCGATGTAAATTGGTGGTCTGACCAATACCTACAGTTGGGTCGAATTACGTGCCCATTTAAACAAAATCTATAATTATCAGAAAACAAAATCTGGTTGATCAAGTTGATATTTTAATTCAATTTATCCATAATAACTTCGCAGAACTCAATTCTACAAATAAAATCGTCTTCCCTCAATTCTTGTAACAAGTGAATTTTTTATGGTTTGAATTTTTCCTCTTTGATAATTTCTTAAATGGAATATCGACTTATGTTATGAGTTAAAGCCCTATGCTATATCAAATTTATTGAATTATCTATTGCATCTAACATAACATTCAAAGAATTTTCTCCAATAGTAACGCCTACCGGTCTTCTACTTTTTTGTCGATCTTTGACACCTCCAGTTCCATGAAAACGCTGCAATGTTTTGGAAACGGTTAATTTAGAGAAAGGGGCTCGGGCTGGATCTGCAATTTATCAAAACTATTCACCACTTCGAGGTAAAACTTCGTATTCTATCACTATGCCCCACCGTTCAATACGCTTGGTGTCTCTTAAACGTGCCATTTTTACGCCAAATTTACTCACTTTAAATGTATTTATGGCATGTGTTATCAAGATCGCCACATTAAAAACAAGAACGTCGGTGTACAGCTAAATAGTTTCTAAGGTAACTTGATGGACTAGAAAATGAAGGCATTTTACAATTTATTAGCGAATATTAATCAAAACTTAATGTCTCGAAAACGATTAAGTTTAAGTATGTGGTAAGCTTAACACTTTTTAAAAATATTTTGTAAATAATTGAAATATAGAATAATATACTTTAGGATAAATTAACTTTGTTATTCCATTACTTTTTGACTGATCATGTATACCTAATATTTTGCAGTATATTAGATTTTTAAAAAGCATAAAACTTTTCTGCTTAAACTTTTTCGCTAGCTATCTTACTTTAAGAAATAATCGACGTTTCCATACACAAAAGCGACCCTGCATACTGATTTTCCCTTTTTATAATATGAAATCACGCATTTTTATGGATACTTATTCTAAAACTTATTTTCAAAAAATGTGTTTTATTTTAAATTAACAGACAAGCAGGAAAGAGTAATACTTCACATTGTTTTGATGCCAAGCTTTTAGAGCTTTCGGCTTCTATTGTTATCTGTTCATAAAAGCAGAGCTGGATTGCCCTGATGTTTTTTGCTGTTAGCGATTCCTTTGTACTATATAAAATATACCGACACTTCGTGATAAGTTAATAAACAATAAACAGAAAAAGTCCCATGTAATATATTAACACAAATAAATTGTTTAATTTTTTAAGACTTAGAACAAGAAAATTAAGCCTTGTACTGTAACTGAACATCTTAAGTTGCAATCAAAATAAAAGTAGGTATTTAAGAATAAAATTTATCAGATACATGTCCTGAGGAGTTCTACTATCATCTCTCTATGGGCTAATAGTTGTTCAGCTTCGGAGAAAAAAAAAACACCCTAAAAAAATTTTGGGTTCATACAAAATTTTGAGATTTCCTTCTTTGCTTGAAAAGTTTGTAAAAAAAAGTTCTTTATTAAAAAAAATGGAACTAGTAGCCCAGAGTTTGCAGGTGGAAAAATTTAAATTTTTTTATTTTTGAACTGAAAGATCATCAAGGAGGGTTTTTTTGGCTGGGGTTGGCGGAAGAGCCAGTATACTTAGGCCTATAAGGTCCATTGTATCCCCTATCGTCTGGGTAATGTCAGCCAGAGATGACCCACAACTTAATGTGGAATCCGAACCACGTGTATGCACTAGTTATCCTTTTTACGCCCCCAGAGGTCCATGACGCCCTTCTCGGTCCCGATATTGGGAATCACTAGTAGCATACTGCAATCTTTTACCCACTAAATTTCGGACATACTTTTTTTATTATGCGTATGCCCACTCCGGGAATCGAACCCGGACCGCCACCTCTGAGCCGCGGTAACCGGCAATCAAGGAGAGTTTAGTGACCTATAAATCTAAAAACGTCGATATTTGATACTGTCTCAATTTTTTTATGATTACAATACTTTCCTTTGCGAGGAAAGCTAAAACTGAATATTTATGCCTTGAATGATGAAACTACCACAATATGTTTGGCAGGATTCTTGTAAAAATTTCACATATAAGTGATAAAACACCCTGCAAATATGTCTTTAGGAGTGTATCTGACGGGATTCTGTGACAATATTTACTTAACTGTATTCGCGTCAATTCCTATATATGACATCTATGCCACTGGATAATTAAAACTTTTTCTAGGGTACGTGAATTAGGAGCGAGACAAGAGGTAAAATGTAGTAGTTATTACTGTTTGCACAAAATTTAAAAAAATCCTATAAGTAATGATTTTTGATATTTTAAGGAAGTCTAATAAAGTTATAGTTTAAATATATCTAATTGTATATGGTTACAATTTTGAACAACTTAATAATCACCACACTATTAGGTTTCTCTATTAAAAAAAAACTACCAAATTATAAATAAATAAAAATATAAAAAATTATTAACCACTATTGTGGTTATACTTCTTTTGATGTCTCATTGTTCATACAGAATTTTACTGCCTGGATTGGGCGCAACCGTTTGGTTAGTGTCACTTTTGAAGGAGATTTTAATTGAATAGCGTAACGTTTGTGAACATTAAATATCCTTTTATTTATCCATCCACTACCGACTAAACTATACCAACTATTCGCTGTAAATAAAAAACAATTTAAAACATTCAACATCTTAAACCGTCCCTGGACTAGTGAGAATTAAGTGCCTAAAATGTTGCTGCTTTTTTCTGCTGAGGATAATCGAGAGTTTAATTCTTTATGGCCGAAGCGGAACTTTTTATTGCGACTGATATTTTAGATATAGTGAGAAGAGGATCAGTTTATACTTAGAATGAGGATTACCTCAAATACATTGCCTGTTTTATTATCGCCCATAAAACCTTATAAAAACTCTCATATCGATGAAACTTAATTTTTTAAACCCATTATTATATTTTGGTTGTCAACTTAACATAATTTAAAAAACAACGAAAATTTAAAATAAATCCTATTACTTGTTGAATTGACTAAGATTAATTCGAATTAACTTTAAACTTTTGCAAAAATCACAATTCTGGTACACTTAGAAACTAGGGGTGATATATAAATGAAACATATCGTTAAAATAGTTACAGTATTTTTTATCCATAGATTACAAAACTTAATGTGGACGCGAGAAAGGTAAAAAAAGATTCCACTGTGGTGAGAGTGTTTAAAAATTCAACCTTTCTTTGGTGAATCATAAACTGCATGATAAAAATACCCGTTTTTAGTCTTCTTTTCGGTGACATAATGGAATTCTTCTCCAAATTCATACATGCTCCACATTTACAGCAATATGCGAAAGCACTAACCTTTTTAAAATAGTATTGTGGGTGTATGATTTCCTACCACCCTTTTGCCTCCGTACCTCTTCCTAATAGGGTAATCAATATTATGATCTTTTTTGCAAATATTAACTCTTTTAAGTTAAATATGATTAGCTAAAAAGAAAGAGTCTGTTGTTTTAAATTTTAATAAAATAGCGTCTTATTGTCTTTGGGTCGTAATATAGTTACATAGAGTAAGAAATTGTAATTCAACGTTAAAAAAATGTTTTAAAACATGATTTTTTAATCTTCATTTATAAAACCAAATTAAGTATTTCAGCTTTATACTTTTACATAATATAAGGTGATTTAAACTCATAAATCGAGGTACTACATTCGATCGTAAAATATTTTTAGAAATCGTGTTAGTGTAGAAAATTTACCATTTGTTTTTTTTTTGTATTATGCCACTGGAGGACTTCTAAAGAAATAATTGTTAAATAAGACAAGATGTGCGATATGTGTTTGTTTTTATTAAATGTCATATAATAGAAGTCAGTGACTTGTAATTACTTGTTCTCAGCTAAGAAATAAAAAGTAAACCTACCTTTTAGAAACCAAGACTGGAACAATCGTAATAAAAACAATGGCTATAAATCCAATCTACGATTTAGTAAAACTTTTACCCCAATTTAATAGTGCCAAAAGACCGACATTTAAAATTATTTATTGTTGCATGATACCCAAGGAATCACCCACTTAAATATAATATGTCCATTCCATGACACCCTGTATTTTTACATTTATTAAGATATATAATAGCGCCCAGAAAACACTGAATTAAAAATTTAGAATTTTGAGATAAAAATAAATAATCCAATATATAGTATGATCGGGCCTAGGCCTATATTTCCAATTTAAAACGTTTGTTTACTTTTAAAGAACATTTCTAAACTTAAGTACAGAAAACACACTAATGAGATATTTCTCGATACTTTTTATGGCAAAATCTAGGTCTTTCACAATAAAGACCATAACACAAATAAAAAATGTTAAATGTTATTTTGGTAAACTAAAATATACTAAAAGCCTTTTTTCGTGCATACATACACTTTCATATCCAATGCCCACATTAAAATTTGTCTTTAAGGTAAATATAATATTAGTGCAGTATGCTTGATTTGACCCCACATTTTAATATTAAATATCAATCATCATAATCATCTGAAGCAATTAAAAACTCAATTTCCCCATAAAAAATTGACTTTTTACTATATCGCCTCATTTTATATCAACTAGAAAAATTGAATTAACTAACTAATTCCAAAATAAAAATATTCTAATAATTTTAAACTTGAGAACGATATATTTCAATCAACCACCTGGTTCTTTTTTTATATCAACTAGAGGGTTATCCCTTAAAATGATTTTATTGATTCCAAGATGTAGCACTAGTCAAAGACCCTATATTTGTTTTGTTTTTACCCAAATGTAATTTGTAACAAATAGGCAAAACGTTTTAGTATTCCAAATGCCTTTATTTGTTAAATCTGTATTGAAACTGTGCGTATATTTCTGCTTATTCAGCTATTCTCGTAGCCAAGTCAGGTCTCCGCGAGTTTACCTTGTATGTATTTCGAAGGGCTAGGGAGATTAGAGTAGCATGGAGGGTAAGTGAGAGAGAAGGAAAAGCTAAAATAACAATGTCTGTAAATAAAATATTTTTTAAAACAATTTATTTTGGACTAACACTAATTATATTTGATATTCTTCGTGGTTAGTATTAGAACGTCGAAATCAATATGTGCGGGTATAATTTTTCATTACCTTTTAATTTTATAGCAGATTCAATTTTAGGTTGCTAATTTTAATAACGTCCTAAATTATTACTTATATCTTAACCTTATAAATTTTGTTATTTGAAAATTAAATCATCTTTTTTTTTTGAGAAGTTACTGACTCTTTATTATGTAAGCGAAGTAATATAGTTTTAAAGCCTTAAAAAAAATTGTTGTGCAATAAAAATAGTTGTTTAAAGGTTGGAGACAATGACGTTCCTTGAACGGCAGTAGAGTTTTGGACTTGTATTGTCTTTATTTGTTTTGAATCACTACGTCTCAACTGGTAAGCATCTCCAGTCATCTTCAGGTGAATACTACTATACTACTATAGTTATGAAGACCTGGAGATGGAAGACGACTGGATATGCTTACCAGTTGAAACGTAGTGATTTAAAACAAATAAAGGCAATGCAAGTCCAACACTCTACTGCCGTTCAAAACTAGTTGTGTCACAGAATATGTGTAGTTTAGTTTTTCATTTCTATTTTTCTCTATCCTTAACGATATTTCTATTAATTATCTATTTATTTAAGATGCATAGCTAATATTTTGTCCTACCTATTTTAGAGATTCTACAAAACGCAGCTTGATGATTCTTTAAAAAAATAACTTATCTTCTAATTCACCATTACATTTTTTAAATAAGAACAAAAAGGAAAAAACGAACTAATTTTGACATAATATATTGACCTTGAGATTTTGGCGAAAGACAATATACAAATATCTAATCTAATGCTACGTTGAATCGTAATATCGTACATCTTAATTGATATGTCGCATCGACGGAAGCTACCGCGGACGGGCCCGGCTATATGAGTATTAAAGTTTGTATTTACCCGCGGCTTTGCTCCCCCAGCGAATTGATAAGAATTAAATTGCGAGCAAAATGGTGGGTGCCTGCTAGTCTTAATATAATTTTGAGTTACCAAAGTCACAAAAAAAGACCAAAGTTACCAATTATTACTTTTTAAATAACATAAATTAAATGAGAAACCTAAACTTTACGAAGAGTTAATTTTTTTATCTATATTTTTTATTTAAGAGTGATGTCTAGTGACGCAGTCGCCATTTCGTTTTTTGATCAATATGTCGTTACGTTCACCTTTTAACCAAAAATCGGCCAAATACCCATATTTGAGGCATAATTGCCTACAATTTAAATTTAAAGGAAAAAAGGAAAGACAACAAAGTCTCGGTCTCAGCAAATATAATTGTGTGGTTACACGTGTTTCACCCTTTCGGGCATCATCAGACCTAAAACAGGAGACCTAACTAACAGATACACGAATAATTAAAAACCACTAATTACCCAGAATTTAAAACAGAGAAGAAACAGTTATAGGATATTAAAATTTAAAAATGTAAATAACAAAAACAAAAAATCAAATGTCAGAGAGCAGTCGGGTCAATTGGATCAATAAATCCAGTGAAACGAATGCGACGGGATTTATTGATCCAATTGACCCGACTGCTCTCTGACATTTGATTTTTTGTTTTTGTTATTTACATTTTTAAATTTTAATATGTTATAACTGTTTCTTCTCTGTTTTAAATTCTGGGTAATTAGTGGTTTTTAATTATTCGTGTATCTGTTAGTTAGGTCTCTTGTTTTAGGTCTGATGATGCCCGAAAGGGTGAAACACGTGTAACCACACAATTATATTTGCTGAGACCAAGACTTTGTTGTCTTTCCTTTTTTCCTTTAAATCTATATCCGGTCTCTTTGAGAATTATGGACGATTTCTTCGATCTACAATTTAAAGTTAAACAAGTTTGAATTTATAAAGTAATAAAAGCAAAAAAAAATGTACATATTTCACACAATTTATTGTTTTTACTTTAATTAATTCATTGATCAGAATTTCTTTAGTTCAAAACTGTAGGTAATTGTTTTTCGAGGACGGGTACTTGGCTCCTTTTTGAATCAAGCAAAAATTATAGGAAATGTTTAAAAAATAAAATGGCGAGTGCATCACTAGACTTCACTCTTAAGTAATATTTACGACTGATTGTCCTTACTATGATAAAATGAGATAATTTCAAAATTTATTGCAACTACCTGAAATTAAAGTCCTTTATACCCAATGAAAGAGAATATTAAATATTTCTATTTTTTCTAGAAATTATATTTCTTGCTTGTTAATATTAAACTCGCCTTGGGTAGATAAAAATTTGAGTTATTATAGTGATATTGTAGTTTGATAGATTTTTAATGAAGTTGAACAACAATAAATAAACTGTAATGTTTTTTTATTTAAAAGAAAGATAATTCATGATTAAGCATGTTCGATGTTTATTCTATTTCAATGTTTAGCTGTAAATATTACTAGCAAGTTGGTTTAGCGGCACAAAAAAAACTGTAGCAATATCCTCTCATTTTAAAAAAGATTTATAAAAGCAAGAAAGATAGAAAAAAGCGGTCGTATGCCCAAACATTACATTTTCTCTCTAGTTAAAAACTTAATTAACAAACTTTAATTTACTTTAAAAAAACAAAACCGAGGAGAACGAAAAAGAAAAAACAAAAAGATATATAAGCATCCTTTTCAGAGAGAATTTTATGCAAACTGCCAAGATAATAACCGGTGCATAAATTAACCATTTTCTTTTACGGCCAAAATAACTGCAGAGTTACGCGGGCCTAAAAGCTATTTTGTTAAAAGCAACTCCCCTGAAATTAAAATTGTGAGATTTGCGTTCCCTGGGCAAACACAGAAAAATTTATTGTTTGAAGGAAAAAGATGGAAATATTTCGGTATTATCTTTTAAATTAAACAACGTTTTATATTTTTTAAATGGCTGAATAAATTTCATTTTATTATTTTTAAGAGAATAAGGATTTATGGTAGCATTAAAATAAATTGGAATAGTAAAAACTTGTTACAAATATTTCATATTATTATTTTAATAGAAAGAATAGGCACATCAGCTTATAAAAATAAAATAACATTTAAGTGAGTTATTTCGAGCTAATATGATACATACTAAGGGAAATACAATGCAAGACTCATAAGAAGGTCATAATTAAAATAATTAATTGTGCAATAATGTTTAAATATGACATTTTTTTCTGCTGACAAATTTGAGTTCAATAAAATAATTAATTTGTATCATATGAAGTTTTTCAAATTATAATTATTTTAAAATAATCAAAGCAAATGCTTTTTCCTACAAATTTTTATTTGTTGGAGACCAGTTTCGGCCGTTTTTTAATACGGTCATTATCAGTTCCCCCAAAACTACAATTAAGAAAATAAACACCTGCATACTTTGTGTTTTAACGGCAAACAGTAAGAACAGCCAATTTTAAGTAGTGGTGAAGACTATCATGTGGTTAAAAAACATTATAATATAAAAATACAAGTAGGCACCTACATTTCATAAATGGACGAGAGTCAAAAACTGATGTTGATTAATTATATAAAACATGATATTTACAAAATTACGGTCACAATTCAAAAAAGCACAAAACCAATTGTATTTAAGTAAATGAAGATGCTATGCATTATTTGATTAAAAAGTATAAAAAATTTTTAGTTCTTTTTGTAAAGTGTAGCGTGAAATAAACAGATAGGTACAAGTTAACAAGTTATGTAGGTCGAAACAAAAATGAAATGAGTATGATAAAATGTGTGTGTGTGCGTGTTTGAATAAAGTCGTTGCAACATAGTACGTATATTAATTGTTTTAGGCTTCAGAGAAGAATTTACATTACTCGAATATAGAAAAATTATATAAACATTTATTCCAGTGGTTATGTCCTAAGAGTACTTTCGTAATATTTGTTTTAATAAAATCCCTTTTGAAATATGGAATTTTGTTCTGGGAAAATGTCAATATAATCATTTTTCAATTTAAAAATTTTATTATCTTTCAACTTATATTAAAAATATATAAAATTTTAAAATGGTCAAAAATTTATTATAATATTTAAATTTTTACCATATCATTATTTTGTGTAAAAATGTCTACAACTTTGACAAAGAGGATGTTTCTTCCTGAAATTAAAGCATATTTTAATCTAAAATCCTTGTGCTAACCTAAGTATTTTATAAATAACTAAGTATAATATATTTTCCTAATTAAGAAATCATAATTAGAAACCATAATTAGAAACTTAAAAAATAATAAAATTAGTGTATTTCTATGCAACGTCCATGCACTAATGCCCATTACCATCCTGCAGATAAACTGCTCAAGAAAACACGTTGTATCGACAGCGGCATCAACAGCAGCAGCGTGCCCGCTGCCGTTACCGCCGGCTGGCGCTTGAGATTGCGTGATGGCCGTCCCCCCGCATCCCTTGCAGCCACCTGCTGACCGGCCCTGCCCAGTGCCCGCCGTCTCCATAGCGACCACCTCTCGTCATTAAACCATCGCCTTATCATAACCGCCGAGCCGACCCCGGCCATCTTTGGTCACCGCCGCCGCCGCCACTTCGCGTTTGTCATCGGGGATGTGGGGTCATTGGGGGGAATGTATTCGATATATACGATTTCTATATACTGCAGATACTATAATAAAAAAAAAATAAAGGAGTAGACAGAGATGTCTTTGTCTAGTTAACATTTTATTTTGTACGATCCTCATTCTTTTTAGATTGAACAATTGTATTGTCTATGATTCGCATTACTTTTGATCGTTAGACTGGATTTAAGATATTAATTGAACGATTTATATGAGAACTTACATAAAATAGTTCGATTTAATAGCCACATACACTGCATATATCCTTTCAAACGAAAAATAAATGACTGGATAGAAATAAGTCTTTGTCCATCTATGATTTTATTTTGTAAGATTTACATACTTTTTTGTTTGAACTCAATGTTACTTTTTTTGAGTCACATTGAATTGAATTAAAAGTGTATATTTGTATTATTTATATAATTTTCATAAAACAGACGTCAGTAATTTAAATTAAAACACTATAGATCCTTTAATGAAAGAAAAGTAAAGAACTGGACACCGAGGAAGATCGTTGTCTCGTTAGAATTTCATTGTGTATGACTCGCATTCTTTTAAAACTTTACCTTATCATAATTTTATTATCTATGATTCGCGCTTATTTATATGAAAATGTGGTATTCGACATAAAGGTCTTTCATATTTTTTGCAACTAAATTTTACCGTTTATGACTTTTGTGTTTTGAAATTATTTTTATTTATGCTTATAAAAGAAGATACCATCATTAAACAGATCTTGATTTTTTGTGCTTGGAACGGTGATGTGGTAAGATTTTCTTCCTTAGGAGGATGTACTAAAAAGTTAACACATCTACTACTTGTATATTTACTGGATAAAACGTAGTCATAATTCGGAACGAGGAAACGCTACAAAAAAATATTTTTACAAATTAAAATATTTACAATATCCAGAATTCAAGTTACTATAAAAAAATGTTGTAACTAGTGCAGTAAAAATTAGGCTATTATAGTTATATTTTTGATAGAGCTCGCGAGGTCCTGGCCTAATCACGTGATATGAATGACATGCTGGTTAATTTTTGGTGTATTATGTTGGTATGACTTGACGTAAATTACAGGATCGAACTTTGAAATTATAAATTTTTAATATGTAAAATGTATGTTTAAACTTTAAACGAATAATATTCTTAAAGCCACTAATAGTTATTGTTGTCATGTTAAACAAGATTGTAATAAGATAAAGGTAAAAAATTGCAAAACAGATTGTGACAGCTTCTTTTATTCGCCTATATCCCTTGTGTTCTTTCCTCGTTTGGAAATAGGTAATTATAACACAGATAGTAGATAATATGCTTACCGGTCGACACAGTGGTAAATAGAAAAAGTCGTGGAAGCTATTTGAGTAAAACGTACAATAGAAATGTTAATTTAATAATTATATACTAATGTGTTGTTATATAATATATCTTATATTGACATAGGTGTAGTTCGGGGATACAAAAAATCTAGCACCCTCAAAAAAACACAAACTATTGACAATAAAAAGGTTGAAATGTTAATTTTAAAAAACAGTTTAACAGACCACAATAATAAGATAGAAACTTTTAGTTGTACGAAAATGAAAACTAATAATCGCTAAAGGTGAATTATTATTTTACAACCTTTATAAATCCCTACTAAAATTTTTAGCAATAAAAAAATGCTTCCTAAGATCACACGAAACCACACTAAAATTCAAAACATTCAATTCAGAAATACCGAAAATATAAGCTTGTTTCCATTATAAGTTGGACATTCATAATAATTGCGAAATATATTTTTATTTTAAAGATTTAAGGTTAATAAATGTCTTGCATTTTTTTTAGTTGAAATCGATTAAAAAAACTAAATAATTGCTGAAAAACAAAAAAAAAATAAAATAAAAAAGTTTTGTCCGAAGCGGGGTTCGAAACCGCGACCCTTAGTTCCAAAGTGGAGAGCCTATAAATACCCTTACGCCAAGAGGGTGTCTTCTAAAAAGCAGGTTCAAATGCATTATATGACTAAATGCAAGAAATTATTGTAAAAATAAATTGAAACTGTTTAAAAATACCTTCTCAGCAATGGCATCAGCTGCGGTACTAGGCAAACAATAGTTATGATCCATAATTAATTGTTAGTTATAGGCTAAAACAGAATATCATACGTCTATGAATTAAACATTGGCTGAATACGTCTCTGTCAAAATCTGGGGAAATTTTGAAAGTCCTAATCAGCCGGCCGAGGTCATATATCTGGATGTCAAATGTCGAAAAACGAGTTCTCTCGTAAATATTTCTTTAGGGATGCTTCTGTTTTTAAAATAGGAACCAAAAAACCATTTTTATCGTATTATTGAAGATTAAGTCATTTTTATATGATATCTTTATTAATAATTATTAACATCATAAACGTACTAAAACCTACATAACACCTTAGTTACTCATAATACATTAGTTATCATAATTTAATACGTTAGTTACGAAAGCATAATACGTTAGATACCAAATAATATTAAATAAATTAGGATTGACTTCGCCGTCAAATATCACAGCGAAAATACGTTTCTTGTGGGTTTTTGAGTCGGGAATAGTAACAATCAGCTTGTCCTCTAAAATGTCAACATCTTCCGTGGTCATCTTCGCTAATTCATTAGTTCGACAGGGTCCTCCAATTCCAATTAAAAAATCCACTTTCATCATTAAAAACTTCTCATCTGAGGCAGAACACACAAATTCGTTGACTTCTTCTCTTGTAAATACTTTTGATTTTTTTGCTCTATACCCAACATTTTTCTTCTTGATGAAATGTATTAAGGCGCCGTATTTGTCGATTTTCACTCTTTCCTTCAGTTCTAAAGTCGCTAGTAACATGGAATATTTCGGCCATAAGGATGAAGCAGAGTATTCCTCATAGAGTTTTGCGAAATACGCCAGCAATACCGTTTCTTCTGCACCTTGAACATGCACTTTGTTTCGCCACTCACAAAACTGCCGATATTCTTTTTCATAATGGATTTTAGATTTGTCCGGAAGCAAGTTCAACCTTATAATGTTGGCTGCAGCTAATATATCGTCAGGAATATCAAAATCTTGCATGATTTTAATGATGACTTTTTGAAATGCCAAAATGAAATGACATAAAACCTTGTTTTTATTTTCGCATCGCCGTTGTCAATAAAGATAGATAAAGCTTTGAATACAACTCGATTATTAGCGATTTAACACCGTCTCGGACATTGCGGGTGACTCGGCTGTTGCCTGGTCACCTAGTAATATCCTCGACTATTATAAATCGCATAATAATCTCGTTATATTAATAGCTATAAATGATTTTCTAAAAAAAACTAAATATTTTAAACTTAAAATTAAGTAAACATAAACTTAAATCTTATTTCAAAAATTGTGCCGCAGCGTAATTTCTTTTAATTCAAAATTACTACTAAATTAGGTAATCATTTTATGTCAAATATTTTAGTTGTTTTATATAAAAGCAAATAAGTTAAACTAAGCTCTCAGTTTAAACCAAATTTACACTTTTTTTAATTTTTATTTTACGAAAAGAAAAGTATTCCTTGTAGTTCTATTTAAAAAAATAATTGAAACGATGCATATTGCATATACAGGAGAATGAAAAAACGGAGGAATGTAGAATGCGGCTAAATGAGGAGTACTTTTAATTTTAGTTTTAATTTTAAAACAAAATATAATATAAATATTAGGAATAAGAATTACGTCTGGGCTAGATTCCTGACTTAATGAAAACATTATTTTAACATTAAACATATTTATCATAATAAGAGACTAGGTACAGAAAAAGGGTTTTGTTTTAATATAATTAAACTGGATCGATTCGCATTCTTTATGCCTGCTCATAATTTTATTATAAATTACTCGTATTACTTTTGATCATTGAACAGTATATGAGATATTATATGTAGCTACTTCCTATTGTTTATGGACATCTAAAAACCTGATATCCGAGGTAATTGTTTAATAAAAACAGAAATTCCTTGAGAATAAGAGAGCAGTCTTGCGTAGTATAAAGTGCGAATTTACCTTTTTTTAAAATTATATGGCAATGAATTCTTAAAATATAGAAAAACCTTCTGATCATTTTGCTCGCCCTAATAAATCTTTTAGCATAGCTCTGAAGTGTTAATGTCAGTTATCTTTGTCTTTTTAAAAATTATATATTAATTATTATAAGATAAACATTTGGAGGCCGTGAAAAGAAAAATCTGGTAAAAAATATTAATTATAAATGGTTAAGTAATAGACACACAGACAAAAAATAATAATAGACATTTGAATGAATAGGAATCCTAAAATCAAATTTACAAATAAAAAAATAATTCTAAATGTAGGGAGAAAACTATAAATCAAGTTAAAAGATAACCTTTAGATTTCGCAAGAACAAACAAATCCAGTAGTTTAAAAGCATTTGCCTGGATTAGGAGAGCTAATTTTCTTTGGCCACTTCGGTTTTTGTGATGTCTTTCGAGAAGCCCGATGTCTTTTTTCCCGAACAGTAATGAGCACGGCATCGGCACCGTCTGGCACTCACACTAACCCGTACCTGTTGCCACAAACGAATGTTTATCGTCGCCATCAATGCTTGAAAATCTATTTTATCCACAGTGTGCCAATGTCTTTTTCTTTGTTTCATTTTAAAATTCTGATTCTTTATTTTTAAATTAAATATTTTATTTTTCTATTAGGACAATAAAATTCATCTTTTGACAGGTCACATGATTATAATTTGTGTCTGTCAGTTAATTCTGAATGGTTTATAATATCGGATAATATGAAGGAGCGCCTTAAGCTTACCACGCACTTATGTTTGGCTCGGCAAAGTGAAATACGGGGACACTAAATTTAGCACTGAGTTCGCCGTGCTTCGCTTCTGACCTGTAAAAATGCCATAGGTAACTTGATTGATTTTAAATTGGTTAACATCAGTCGGCATAATCAATATTTAAAATTTTCATGAAAACGTGAGTAATTAGCTATACAGGGTGTAATATTTAAATTAAACAAGTTATTACAATTTTCAACTTGTAATTGTTTTCGCGTACTTCTTGGGCACCTAATATAAGTCAGTAATGTTTTTATAAGTGCGATTCAAAACTTGATCAGTTTTTAGACTGTAATGTGAATTCGGGTTAAACAAAAAAAAATACATGAGAATTTGTATATTTAAATTGTTACTACACTTTCACAAAATACGAAATATTTCAAAAACCGTTAGGTTTAAGTACGGTAAACCTCGATGAAACTCATTTTTGTTTTGATAGAAATGATAGAAACTGAAAATGAAATAATATACAGGGCATTATATTTAAAAAAATACAACTTTACTACGTTGCGTGTGTTTGGGACAACCTGTACAATATCAAAATCATTTTAAAATATTCATCCAATAAACCCCTACCCATCCCGATTTTTTTTTTATCCAAAACAAATAATTTAGCTATAATATTGAAGGGCAATAGAGTTTTGGACTTGCATTGTCTTTATTTGTTTTGAATCACTACATTTCAACTGGTAAGCAGCTCCATTCGTCTTCAGGGGACTGAATAGTGATTCAAAACAAATAAAGACAACTCATGTCCAAAACACATATATAATATAATACACAGTATTCAGTGAAGATGACATGAGACGCTTACCAGTTGAAACGTAGTGATTCAAAACAAATAAAGACAATGCAAGTCCAAAATACATATATAATACACAGTATTCAGTGCAGTATTCACCTAAAGACGACTGGATATGCTTACCAGTTGAAACGTAGTGATTCAAAACAATAAAAATAAAACAAATAAAGACAATGCAAGTCCAAAACTCAACTGACGTTCAAGAAAGTCATTGTTTACAATCTTTAAACTGACATTAGCTATAATATGTTGTGTCGAATAATGTAAATAACCCAGGCTATCTTTGTCTGGAAATGTTCTCCTATTTCTGGATGTCTTTCTTAGATAGTTAACATTTGGTATGAGGGCTAAGGTTACAACCCAAAATTAGCGAAAACTATGTGTAAGATTGAAATATTTTTAAACCTAATATGAGTTTTAGGATACATTAGATCCATGCACGAGCCGGAATTTCACGACCCGAGCCGGAATTTAGTGACGCGGCCCGATCCGGCCCGTCAACCAAAACCGAACAGTCCGACAAACCCAGCCGGCCCGACAAGTCCGCGAGGTCCGATTAAAATTAGTAGTAAGAATTGTAAAAACAGAGAATTTCTTACTAGTCAGGTGGTAGCAATTATTTATATAAGGCACTGTGGTGGTGTGGTTTGAAAAATTATTTTTCGTGCTTTCCTAAAAAATTATTAGTGCTTGAAAATTATTTTACAAATATTTCTTTAAAAAAAAGCACATTAGCAAGCCAAGGCTGATCCGAAAGACCGGCTGTCTACAAAAGTCTGGCAGGCCCAGCAGGCCCGTCAAGCCCGAGAGGCCCGGAAAAAATTGTTACGGCCAGAAAACCCCAAAAATTTATTAATTACGTAGCTCGGCCCGACCCGAGCGTTAACGCTCGAGATGAAAACCAGGCCCGTGCATACATTAATAAATCTGTTAAATATTTCTTATCTTAACACAATGGTGAATGATTTTGCCCTCGACAGTTTCGTCCTACAGAGCGCACAACGCACAATACTGTGCTGATATCAGGCGCGTTCTCAGAACTTTTTTTGGGGCCACGCCCAATGTTCGACAGGAAAAGCGCCACAGGCGAAAAATTATCTAATAAAAAAATTGCCAGGTTCGTTATTGACATTAATATTTTTTAAAAATATTGAGAGCACAAAAAAATTCTATACTTGATAAAATAAAATAAAAAATATACAGGGTGTCCCACCGGGAACCGCTTCGATCTATATATGGAAAATTATATATAGGAAAATTTTGAAAATTTGACAAGATGCTAACGCTGATGGGGGCGACCGGCCAAATTTTTTTTAATAATGGTGGCACTTCCGGTTATACCGGAAGTAAGTGTAAACTTGCTTATTTTAAATGGAACACCCTATATATTATTACATTTTTCATTCTACGCAAGATTCTAGGCAGATTTCGTATACCATATCATAGACATATTTGAATTTTTATGTCAAAAATGACGTTTGCAAACCTTAAAATAATTATCAACTTTTTTTATAAAGAAGACCTATTTATTTAATGTAAGTGGGGACCTGCTTTAATAGAGTTTTTATAATATTTTGATAATTATTAATACAGGGTGATTTAAACAATAAGGTTAAAAATGAAATTGAAAAAACTGCAAAAAGTCTAGATTTTCAAATGGAAACACCCAAATTTTATAATTATTTCTTATTTAGCATTAAAAATAAGGGTAAGTTTGTGTAAGGCCAATTTAGTATTATATGTTGAAGCAATTCAGGTATTTTACAGCCGTTTTTTACTTCGCGTTTCAATTTAGTAATCCATAATTAAAATTCTGCCACTACTGTATTAACCGGTGGATAATTTAAAAGTTGGTTATAAGTTTTAACAGTTTCTTTTACAGCCAGTATGTCTGCTTATTGGTAATGTTGCGAAGAATCTTGTGGCAAAGCTGCAGAGTTAGTCAAAACAGTAAATTTTTTTTTTGTGTTTCTCTGTGTGGGGGTAAGTCATGACCCCCCCCCCCCCCCCCAACCCTCTTACCTACCCTGGGCCCGCGCTTGGCTGATATCTGTATCAGTCTTTTATAACGGACACTAATCGTGAAGTAACGTCTAATATTACCGTAAAAAAATACTTATTGAATACATAGGTCGCTATACATAAGTTATGATCATTTATCATCAACGGGTCTTGCTTCGTAAAGTACGAACCACTGTCGGTGATTTGTTTCCTGCAAAACTGAATGGGAGCGCCGCTCGTTCGCTGAAAAGGCCCCACTACCTGCGTATTATTAAGCAATTCGAAAAGTGTCGGTTTGTGAATTCTTACAATTGCTTCAATCATTTATATTCAAATCTACAACGGAAATACATTTATAAGTCGGCCAAAGATAAATGATTTTGAGAGAAAACTTTTCTGTGTTGGGGTGTGCGATTTAAATATTTAATATTTCTTTTAAGCGTTGTGGGGGATGTTTTAAAGCGGACGGAAAATAAATGATGTAACAGGTTTATTTAAATGGTTTTTATGATTTACGGTTTGACCTGAAAAGAACTAAGAACTAGTAGTTCATTTGGCACAGAAATAAGTCACTTTAGTGGTTTTTGAGTAAACGGTATAAACGTAATGAGTAGAAAATACCCCACAACGCTGATGACGGAAAATTAATATACAAATCGATTAACTTAGTTCTTAATCCTCAAGAACAGGTCTAATTATGATGATTTCCTTTTAAATGTTGGTTTTTATATATTATTTGAAATTAGAAACAATTTGGTGGTGGCACATACATATTATACAGCGTGTCGCTTTTGGAAAGGCCATATACCGGGTCCGTCAACCAGCATGAGGTATAGACTTAAAAGCGGCATATTTTAAAAGTATTTTACATTATACAGAATGGCTCAAAAAAGTGCGACAAACTTATAAACTTGAATTTTTTTTAAATGAAACACCCTATTATATTATTTTCTGTTTCCCTATAAAATTCCACGCACCATTGCGCCCAAAAAAAACTGGGACAGCAAAATGTAGATTAATCTCCCAGACTATTAGCTTGTTTTGAAGTTGTCAATTTAATTTTGTGACTGACCTGACAGTGCCGTATTAAAAGATATATTTTTTGAAATGCCCGCGTTAACCTCTGAGCAAAAACCGATCATTTACACTCGATTGAGAGATGGGTATCAAAGAAACATCGCAGATGAATTAGAGATTAGCAAAAATACCGTGTTGTTGGCTAAGCACAAAATTGCAGAATATGGAAGTATTGTAAGGAAAGCAGGTTCTGGTAGCCCCAAAATTTCGAATGACGGCCAAGATATAGAATTAATTAATTTTCTAAAAGATCTTCGAAACAGCAATAAAATCTAAAGAAGAAACACATTTTCCTGGTTCGGCTAATACAGCGCGTAGAAGTAGTCGTAGTTCAGATATAAAAAGTTGTTGTGCTGCCAATAAAATATTTTTGACCGAAGCAAACAAACAGAAAAGAGTAGAATTTGCTTATGAATAAATAAATCAAGGTAATATATGGGAAACCGTAATATTTTCCGATGAAAAAACCTTTCAATCATGCAATAATGGAAAGATCCGCGTTTATAGGCCTTCTGGTGCGAGATATGACGAAATATATACAAATAAGACTAATTAAAGTGGACGCTTTTCTATAAACGTTTGAGACTGCATTAGTGCAAGGGCCCAGGATTTTGCCAAATAGTGCATGGGAGGTCAGTGCACCATTATATTGCAACATACTAAACCAAGTTATGAATCTATCTATCGACGCAGTATATGGTCAAAATTTTATATTTCAACAAGTGAATGCTTCTATGCATAATGCCCGCATAGTTCAAAATTATTTAGAAGAAAATCGATAATACCGGTGTAACTACCAAATTTTAAAAAACATGGTATTATATTAAGGTTTAAATATGATTGAAATTAAAACTTATAGGAATATAATATTAAAAAATATTGTTTTATTTTTGATACCTACATTTTAAAACACTTAAATATGCGTATTTAATTTTTCCTCGTATTTCTAAAAATGTAGTATTGTTGTTTTGGTGTTAACCCTTTTCACTTCCATGACTACTATTACCACAATTTTTTTTTTATAACAATGATAACCTGTCCTCAATAGAATTTACATATTCCTTATAGTCAAGGAGCTACTCTACAACAACAATTTTGCTGTCCCAGTTTTTTTTGGGCGCAATGGTACCATTGCGATAAAAAAAAAAGTAGTACAAGAATTAGTAGTCCCAGAGAGAGCTCTTGGTCTATAAGGATATCGAGAAGTGGATATCGTCGTCACTATGAAAACAATATAATTATGCCACCTAACTTTTTAGGCGTTACCATGAATTTGGTAATCTAATATATACGTGGCGAAATAAAAGTATTGTAATAAAGGTGCTTTAAAAAATTTACCTACCTTTTAAAAATGGACAATTTTTTAAGTTTTTAAATAAAATAATGGAGTATGTATAACAACTATCGATTTATATATTGAATATAAAAAAATCCAAAAACAACAAAAGCCAAAAGTGGAAAAACAGTAAAAATACAAAATTTTAACCAAAAATAAACATTTCAAAATGGAACATCCTAAAATAATATATACTTAAAAGCAGCTGTTTAATTTTTAGTCATTGTGCCGTTGTTTTCAATTACTTTTTGTAACCGACGCGGCATACTTAAAACTAAGCTTCTTGTATACTCTTGGATTATATTATCCCATGCTGCATTTACCCCTGGCGCAGTTCTTCTTCATTTCTTGGATGAAAGTCATGTTTATACATAAACTTGGTCATTTCTCCCCAGACATTTTCTAGGGGATTGAGGTCGGGGTCTTCGAAGGCCATGGTCAAACTTGTGTCGAAAGTAATCTTTTACTATGTGGGCAGTATGAATGGGAGCATTATCTTGTTGGAAAATATAATTTTGATCACCGAATATGGCTTCAACCGATGCGCCATGGCACCATAACATTATTTAATATGTTGCAATATGTTCCTGCAGTTAGCCGCCCTTGCACAAATTGGCAAACTCCTGGGCCACACATTTACGGAAAAACGTCCACTTTGATTTGTCTTGTGCATATATCTTTCATCATACCTTGTGTTTATACTCAAACTTTTCCATTATTACAGGACTGGAACGTTTTCTCATCTGAAAAACTACAGACTCCCACAGTTGCTTTTGGTATTCATGAGCAAATTGTACTCGTCTTTGCTTATTTAGGTCTGTTAAATATATTTTGTTTGCCGAACACCTATTTTTGAGTTCAGACTCACGAATTCTTCTTCGAGCTGTAATTGAAGATCCAGGAAAATGGGTTTCTTCTTTAGCCTTAATAGCGGTCCCGAATGGGTTGTCCCTTAAATAATTACTTTGTAAAGTCTATACGAAGTCAATTGAGACAACGTAAAAACTAAAAACTGGCCTATAGGCGGCATTTCGTTTATGAAACATGGGCGGCGCTGGAAATGTAAATATTATGTTTTACTAAACCAATAAAATTAGTTCTTATTGGTAAAAATATTTCTAGGATAATTTTATTGACACTTTTATTGAACGATTTTTTGTTGTCAAGAGAAAATTGTCACTATTCACTATCAGAGTTTTCAGAACTTGAGTCGTTATTTACACTAATAATAATTGGAGTGATCGGTGGTAAGCTACAATATTCACTTTCTTTTTTTATTACATGAGATACACACGCCCTCCATATATCACTTTTGTTTACTTCATCTACTACTGTCCTGATATTATTTACTACAGACTCGCTTAATTCTGGTGATTTCGCAATTTACTTTTAATATCAGCCCAGACAATCTCAATGGGGTTAAAAACGCAATAATATGGAGGCAGACGTAAAATAGAATGACCGTTTGCTTCAAAAAGTTGATCAATAACATATTCCTTTTTGAAATTTTGCTTTTTGATCAGTTCCAATAATTCCTTTTTTGTCTTTCTCTCGGATATTTCCATGCCTTTATTTTTCATAAATTGAAATATATCTGCCTTTTTGGTACTGGTGTTTGGAACTTTTGTTTTCTGACGAGAGTGGTATGATGCGTTGTCCATAACGATTACTGAATTGGGCGGTATATTTGGTAAGAGCTGCTGCTCTGCCCATCTCTCAAATAAGTCGGCTGTCATGTCCTCGTGATAATCAGCAGAGGATTGCTTGATGTTTTTGGCAGACAACAACAACGCATTAGGAATAAAGCCATCTTTACTTCCAGCATGAAGAATTATAATTCTTTTTCCCCTGGAACATGGAACACTTAACTTACACTTTTTGCTGTTATCTACCCACCCATATTGGACGACATCGTGGGTATCAAACCACGTCTCGTCAAGATAAATTATATCCCTATACGCATCCCGGTATTCTTTTATTTTGCGCAAGTAATCTTGTCGATGGTCAACTATACGTGCTGATTCCATAATAACCATTCGTTTGTCCAATTTTTTATAACTAAAACCGCAATCTAGTAAACCATTTCTCAACGTATCTAACGATTTATAGTTATAATCTGGATATTCTCGTAGCTTATCCCGAATCATCTCTAAGGTTGGCACTCTATTTTGATGATAAAACCCATACACAACTCGACGAATAAAATCCTTGTCTGTGGTATCAAGTTTCTTAAGTTTTTGGCCAACTCTTTTCCGTTTAATAGAATGGTCCACTACATCTCCAGCACTAATAATCCTATAAATTGATGCACGGCTAACTTTGGTTAGTTCACAAATTCTATCCACAATTTTGTTGTCTGAAGAACCACTATTTTCACTCTTAAGACAAAAATAAATATTTAAAATAACCCGTTGAGTTTGAACGTGTAGGTCTTTGTTTACAATTTCGGCTTCAATCGACTCTAAATTAGCATGACACTCCTCAGTTTCGTTGTCACTAGTATCGAAAGGTCGCCAAAATGCCATATTTTTTCGAATTATTAACCAAAACACTTATTAAATAAAAGATTATACAAAATATATCCACTAGAAATAATTAACCCTTCGCGCAGCCACCCACCTGTTAGTTACCGCACTGCCATGTAAAAATCATAAATATTTTAAAATACATCTGCTCCATGCTATTTTATAGCTATTTATGTATCAAGGGCGTTACGGGGACTATAATGCCCTGAAGGTAGAAATAGCCCGAGGGCCTCTGGCCCGAGGGATAGGTTTCTGCCTGATGGGCATTATAGTCCAGTAAAGCCCGTGGTGCATACAATGCTTTATGTTTTACCTAAAAAAGAGTTTTTCAATGACTAATTACATTATTTATTCGCAATATAAAAAATAAGTTGCACCTGTACCTGTATACGTAAGTAGATAATGACTGGTGTTAAGTTTGACTTTGATGTTTCTGTCAGTTAGTCAGTTGGCATTTTTTATTTAACGATTTGCTCAAAATGGAAGAAATTCCACAAAATATAAGAGAAAAGGTCATAAAAGCGACCGAAAATCTTTTGCCAGTTAAATCAAGGCAACAGTATGATCGGGAGTATGGCATATTTGGTATTTGGAAAGATACGAACACAATTCTTCAAATAACCGAAAATGTTTTAATGGCATATTTCCAGGAACTGGTAAGTTATTGATTTTATTTTAATACATATGTTTAACAAACTTTATTATTTTTAGTCGGAAAAATACAGTCCGAACTCTCTCTGGACCAAGTATTCTACCCTAAGGTCTACGTTGATGGTCTATGAAAATATAGACATTTCGCAATACCATCGTCTCATATCTTTTTTAAAAGTTAAGTCGAAAGGATACGTCCCGAAGAAGTCTAAAGTTTTGGAAGGAGAACAAATATTAAAATTTATTAAGAAGGCTCCTGATGATATCTACTTGGTACACAAAGTCATATTGGTAATGGGTGTTTTTGGAGGTTTAAGACGAGATGAGTTGGTCAAAATGACCATTGATGACATTGAAGATAGAGGAACAGTCTTGGTTATAAAGGTACCAGAAACTAAAACTTCAACTTCAAAAAGTTTTACTATCATCGAAGAAGATTTAGGCGCTTTAAATTTAATAAAAAAGTATACAACATTAAGACCAGCTGGAATAAAGGAGCGAAGATTCTTTATTACCTATAGAAAGGGTCGATGTACAGTACAACCCATTGGAAAAAATACCATAGGAAGCGTCCCAACATTGATCGCAAAATTTTTAAAACTGGATAATGCAGAAGCTTACACCGGCCACTGTTTGCGTCGCACATCGTCAACTTTACTTGTTGAGGCAGGTGCTTCGTTTGAAACGCTAAAACAACATGGGAAATGGAAAAGCTCTTCAGTAGCTGAAGGATATATAGAAGAAAGTATTTCATCCAAAAACAAAATAGCCAAAATGATTGCCAATTCAGTTAATTCCGAGGTTAATTCCGTAGCGACTATTGAAAATTCTTTAATAGACTGTTCTTCTATACAAAATAGCGTTAGTGCTACCACCGCTGCTACCATCACAAAAAACACCGACCATTCTATAGTGGGATCAGCTACATTTTCCGGGACATTTCAAAATTGTAATTTTTATTTTGGAAATAAAGTTTAATTTTTAGTATTGTTTAAAGAAAAAATTATTTTTTGTATAAACTTGATCTTTATTGTGAGAGAAATAAAATTGGATAAGCAATAAAATTTCCATATTAGCGCATTAGGGTAATATAAGCGGGCATTATCATAATGCCCGCTTATAATGCCCTAGGTGTGATAGCAGGTATTATTGCTATCATAACATATTCCGTTTCTAAGGTATTATAGATCAATAATAGATAGGTAAAACATAAATAATCTAAAAATAGAATCCAAGAATTTAAAAACCACCAATTAAAATCGCAACTTCACAAATCAAATGTGCGGGTTATAGCTCCGCCCACAACTTTTGATGACAGGCGCATATCAAGTCCACGTTGACTCGACGAGTCGACGCTTATTTCTCGGATATTTGTATAGGGAGCGATCAATAGATATTTTGTTATTTTTTGTCACTGTGTGATACAGTAAGTTGATCGGACCCCGATATTTACATTGTCTCAACTGACTTCGTATAGACTTTAAAACTTGTATCTTCGTCATCGGTGGAAACTTTTGGGCGACCAGAACCTACAACAATACTTCCATGTTCTCGAATTTTAGATTTAGCCAACAACACTGTTTTTTTTGTTTATCCCTAATGCGCCTGCAATGTCCCTTATGGGAACCCCATCCCTTAATCGCGTAAATATGATCGATTTTTGCTCTGAAGTTAACGGCATTTTTTTAAAATTACATGACACTGACACAAGAATTCTGGTGACACTGAGTTATCAGTTTGAAAGAAAATATTTTATAATAGACCAGCAGATTAAATTATATTTTGTTGTACTACTTTTTTTTTATCGCAATGGTACCTATATTTAGTATAAAATGTCATGTCTAAATGCACTTGTTTTTGAAATGTTGACTTTAAAATATGCCATTTTCAAACTTTGAACGGCGCGGCGCATCTTAGAGGAAAATGGTTTTTACCTCCTTATCTAAGATTTTTATTCTTTATCTAAAAGTAGCAACTTTCGGTTTAACATGTTAAACCGTACAACCATTTTTTTGGCAAACATGTTAAATCGGAAGTTGTTACTTTTAGATAGAGAATAAGAAACTAAGATAAGGAGGTAAAACCATTTTTCTCTAAGATGCGCCGTTCCAATGCTACAGTCTGTCAAAATTTGTATAAATTGTGTGTGTGGATTTAAAGAAAATCACTTTTGAAATATCTTTTCGGGATTTTGATGGTTGGCAAAATGTTACTATAGTATTTTGCTTCAAGTTGATTCCAACTAGAAGATAATCCTGCATGGAAAAGCACGCGGTAGCGGTCGAGCTAAATTAAAATTTTACTTCCATAAAGTCTAAAATGAAAGAATTTTGTAAAATTCAATTTTTATATTTCTTCTTTAACTATGTTTATTTGTAAACCATTAAGGTAAGGTTTTTTTTTCTATATTTGGCCACTTGATGTATCCTAAAAAGATGTCTTTCTTTTTCAGATTTACATCCAGTAATGAATAATAATTAAATTTAATTTTTAATTAATTTTTTAATAATCTTCTTCCTCACACGTATATTCACTTCTTCTCCAAATTTCTTTCTCTAATGACTAGCTAATAGTTTGCTTAATGATCATTCCCTTTTACTTCATTCTGATCTTTCGACAGTTCTTTCACACAAAGATGTTAAATCTTCCATTCTACCTTTAAAGTTTTCACAGTGCCTTTTAAGCCTCAACCCATATACTTTTCTTATTCACAATGCAATGTGTGTATCGATTTCTACATTGTTCCACTCATTTTATACCGAACCTATATTTATGTTGCTCAGTTAGGGTGATATCTACTGGTCCTTTCTTCTTTTAATTTTTCTCCTGAAGATGAATGCTTCTGCATTCGAAACATGTAGAGAAGTTGACTAAAATATTTCTATAATATATCAGTGGAGGAAGACTTTGTGTTCTTATTTTTACCTTCTATATTCCCACTCCACTGGACTATTTCTTCAAGTTTTAATCCTGCATGTTCATTATTTATTTATTTTGAAATACGATTTGAAAACGCAATTTCGCAGTCCGTGGAGTTAGGTTATGGTTTTTCAAAGGATCCTAATAAGGATGAATAAACTGCAGTCATTATCTACCTGGCTCCAGGAAATTTATTGTTTTCGCGCCCTTGTGTATTTAATTCAAAATACACAAAAATTTTCTTTCTTGGGCATTCATAACGTTATAGAATATACAAAACATTAACCGTTTGTTTCATTCAACCACAATATCGGCACAAGCTCAAAACAGGGATCAGTGACGTAAACAAGATGGAAGCGAGGGATAATCGCTGTAGAGATATGCAAAGCGATCTCGTTATTATAATCCTTGATGAGCGTATTTCACAGGGGTTAGAGATAGCGTCTGCCGGCCGCGTTTTCATCCCCCGTGAATAAACGCCCGTTATCAGCCCGGGGCGCAATCCTTGGGACGCGTGCCGGGAATTATGATTGTTATTACTCATGTTGACAACGGCAATATGCTTCAGATAATGATAATAAATATTATTTTAATGCCGTGTAACTTTGCGCCACGAAATGTTTTCAGAGGGATGAGCTGACAAGGTTTTAATAATGATCCCTCATGTATTAGAGAGCTATTTCTCGCTTGATCTTGTTTTGGATAGAACACGTGACGTCTAGCGATTCAGGGTGTACTAGCAAGTATAATTTTATTCCATAAAATGTTTTATTATGTATGAAGTAATGTTTAGTGGTGGCCCCTACGTGGAATTACGGTGTCGTGGGTTTGTCGATGATATCGTCTTGCGAGTAAGTAACCTAAGAAATACATGGTCATTTTCATTGTGTTTTCACGGTTACGAATAGAAGCTTTACTCATAAGATGATCTCACCACAACTGGATATTGTACCTTGTAATCTTTATATAATGCTGGGGCCTTCTATCTAAAGGCCTTTTTATATTAGATGCAATTGCAAGTAAATGGTCGTTTTAAATGGTAAAAATTGTATCAGCTGATTATCAGGCGATTTTGCTTGAAATTGCAACTAATGAAAAAAATCCTTAAAAGCTGGTTAAGCCACTAGCAGTGGCGGTTCGTCAGGTGAAGTAGGTGAAGGGGCTCTTCGCCAAAAAAAAAACAGAAAATTTTCTAGACAATATTAAATATTAATGTACCATTTTAGCCCTTAAAAAATAATTATGTGCGAATTAATAATATTAATTTAATGTCGCTATGCATAATAGGGCCACGGTAAATTCCGATGGACAATAATTATAAACACTCGTGCATTTTGGCGTGCCCCAGTCGACCATGTCCGTAAGCTCAAAGCAAGTGACGACCCAACGCCCAACATGGCTTTGATATTCACCATTCCTATCATTACGTGCTGTTAGTCACAGCATGTAACAATTTGCATAGGATGAAGGGCAATTTAAAAATAGATCAGTCGTATGCACCATTGTTTTAGCATTGGTTCGCCTAACCTTTAGGTATTTATTTTGAGGCTTCGCGAAACTTACGGTTATAGATATCATTTTTACGTGATTTACTGTGTGATTAAAAGTTTTGTTTTTATATTTCAGTTAATTCAGTAGTGTACGTACCTACTTAGTTGCATGTTTTAAAAATGAACCCAATTAATGACATAGTTTGTAATTTGTTAGAAACTCCATTCAGTCGTTGGACAGATGAGGATAAGAGAGATGTTTTGTTACATGGATTTTTAGTCAATGTTTGTTCAAGTACCCACACTATACTTAGCTCTTCACCATTTATTAAGACCGCGAGCCGCCACTGGACACTAGTGCGGTCCTATTGCAAATTAACAAATTATATAATAATCATAGGAAGTCAGTAGACCTGCAACATTACCATAGCTAATGCAATTCCAGAAACGTTTTCCTCCTCCTCTTCATCGATAAAAAGAAAATAATCATCTAGAATTCCGTACGAACAGGTATCATCTCTACGAATATTAGACGTTGGAGCTTTAACCAATCAGCTTCAGGAACAGAAAAATTACAATTTCCCATCACGTATCAGCCCGCGCGATATTACGTTCTGGAGAAAAATTAACATCAGCCATTTTATGACTGTTTAAAATTCAAATGCCTCGACCTGTCGATCCGAGGTAGAAAGAAAGCTGGGGTTCCAAAATAATACAATTTGTTAGTTTAAGCTGTTTTGGGGTATCTGTAGGCGATAATGGCGGGTAATGAATTTTAAGTAAAATAACACAATCATGGGCGTTCACAAACATTTTTCTACGGGGGCGCAAAAAATTCTTTCATTAAAAAATCGATTGCTTATAAAGGAGGGGTGCAACTCGATGTAAAAAAAATTGTTTAAAAAATTAAAAAACATGTAGAAAATTTCATTTATGTAGTTTGAAATGTTTCTATTATTCTGTAAATATTTGTTTGTGATTTTTTCTAATAATTTTAGATATTACAATATTAACGCCGTAGGCAAAATTGGTTAAAACTATAGAGCTTAGCTATGTATAAAATTGAAAGATTAAGAGCAAAGAATAGTAATACCGGGTGTCCCATTATGGATGGCCACCGGCCGTATCTCGGAAACTACTGGGCATAGAAAAAGTTCGTAATTAAAGTGGCTAAGAGAAAATTCTGGAAATAATTTTTAAGTTCCGCATTTTGCCGCAAGAGGGCAAAATTAAAAATTAAATATTAAAATTCCAAATTTCTTCGAAAATTCCTACAGTGTACTGTATGATTTAAGTTTTCGGTATAAAATCAAATAACACTATTAATATTACAAATTGTGCCTTCTAACAAATTTTTTAGAACTATCGTGTACCAATGGTTACGACAATTAAATCACTTACCTTTCTCTTCCAAACAAACTTAAGTTTACTAAAATCGGATAAGTCGTTTAGAAGTTACAGCAAATTAAATGAACCCAATTAATGACATAGTTTGTAATTTGTTGGAAACTCCATTCAGTCATTGGACAGATGAGGATAAGAGAGACGTTTTGTTACACGGGTTTTTAGTCAATGTTTGTTTAAGTACCCGCACTATACCTAGCTCTTCACCATTTTTTAAGACCGCGAGCCACCACTAACTGTAGATATCAGTTATACATACTTTACATACATACCCAAAGTACCAATCTCGTCATTCGATTTTGAAGGTGTAACCTCCATTTCTTGACGAGTACTGGAATTTGCTTGCAATGGCAGTGATATTAGCATACATAATGACGATTTTGGGGAATTAGATGGTGCAGGTTGCTCATTTAAAGAAATAACTGGAGATGCTTGTGGGTGTACTGTACATGATATAGGGCGACCTTTGTTTTAAGAACAAGATCTGTGTGGCAGCCGAAAATAACTGCTCGGAACTAAAAATAATATTAAGTGTAGAAGGTATACTTTTTTAAAAGAACACACCTAGCTAAATTAGGATAACTTTTTCAAACTGCTATTTAAAAAAAAAAAACATCTGCACACTTTATAAACGTAAGAAGTGACTGGCTGAATGGCAGCATCTGCCAAAGCTTCCCTCACTTTTATCAAGGTCGGTACGCCAATGAGCCTTAAACCAAAATGAGGCAGAATTGTCTAAGTTTTCTAATGATGTTACCAAAGGTATACCTTAATGTGGGAATTGAATTTCAATATTAAATTTTCAATTGTGCACTCTTGCGGAAAAATGCGGAAAAATTATTTCCAGGATTTTCTCTTAGCCACTTTATTTACGAATTTTTTTTCCTGAGTTTCTATGCCCAGTAATTTCCGAGATACGGCCGATTGCCATCCATAATGGGATACCCCATATAAGTGATCACGAAGAAACCGTGCGTTTCCATCGTATCGCGCATGTTATACCTGTGTGGGATGATGACCATACATTTTTTTTGTACAAAATGTTATAAAAACGAATTTCACGAGAGTGAATTGGCGCGGCTTTAGTAGAACTTTTGAAGATACTATCGGGACATTGTTTGTAATTTGAGTGGAAAATAGGAAATTATCATGAATATCCGCGATATTTCTGTTTTTATTTTCTGCATGGCGGATTATGTAGGTTGAACTTATATAATTAAAAGTTTAAAATACATTTTCAATTTTTTTTTTTGACAAAAAATAAGGTATCATCTACTTAACCAGAAGTTCTTGTAAACCCCTTAGTAACATTTTTGTGTTAAATTTTCAATTAGATAAGCCATGAAATGATGCCGTGTTTCACGCTGGTATGGAAGGCTCTTAAGACTTATACGAAAATTAAGTCTTGTACTGTAACTGAATATCTTGAGTTGTAATCAAAATAAAAGTAGGTATTTAAGAACAATCTATTACTTACATGCCCTTAGGACTTCTATTGTCATCTATTTATGTTGCTAGTAGTTATTCAGCATCGGAGAAAAGAAAAAACCTTAGCCACTATTTCGTATTAAATTTTCAATAAGCCAAGTCAGAAAACGATTTGACGCGACGCAGCAGGAAGACTCTTAAGGGCCAAGTTATCAAGGTCAGTCATATCATAAAATGAACCTAAATAAGTGGCTGTGCAGTGATCACTTTAGGAACACGGCGTTTCTTTAAAAAACGATTAGTAACTTATATATTGGCAGAGCTGTTGGGGAAAGCATTGACCAATAGCATATTAATGTCATTTTTTTGTAAAATACATTCTTAAAAGCACTTTTTGTCGTCAAAACTTCTATATATATACTTCTATTTACCTTGAAAGTAAATATGCCGATTCTACGCACTGAAGTAAAAATAACAATTATTACTGGTAATATGATATTCTCTTATCTATCAACAGTCATTTTGTACAAACATTTCTAGAAAATACACGTTTATTTTTAAATGGGGTGTTCCTAGAGTGCACGTAACATGAAACCAACGAAAATAAACAAAAATGGGATCAGATTACATGCTCGTTTTTTATTTTATATTTGCCGAGACTATATCTATCTCTCTTCGTCACACGCGACCCTACCATAAAGAGAATTAATCTAATCAAATAACGAACCACTGCGAATGGTCAATTGAACAAATTAAACAAGGCATTCATTTTAGTTGAGTAGTTTCACCGCCAGGGTGGTTGGCCATTGATTATTTTCATTGATTATTAGACATAGTCAGGCCCGGACTGGTAGGTTTATTAGAAGGGAAACGTTATAAGAATATTATATTTTATCGTTCAGTTTTTTTACGAAATTACTCAAATTCAAAATTGTAGACGCGTAATGTTTTAATTTGTTATTTAGTGCCTATTGTGTACCTACCTACACCTAATTTGGTGAAAAATATATGAGATACACCTTTCTAATGAAAAAGTAGTACCTCTTCGTATCAATTAGACTATTTTTTAAAAACGCTATTCTTGAAGCAATATGTATAGGTACCTACCTACTTATGAACGTTCGTTTTGAAAAATGACACTTTTTTATTTGACGATTTTTAAAAATTGTTTTGGTCGTAGGTAGATCTTTTTGATACAGATCGTATGACCGTTGATAAATTAAATTTGATTTGTAGTCTGCATAGTAATAAAATTATAGGAATAAAGAACAAACCCTTTTTTGTGTATTGGGTATAGCAACAGCGACGACCTATCATTCCTCTGTGGTATTGGTATAGTTTAAAGTGGATATTGTACAGTTTGGAACTAGACCCCTCATTTAAAGACTGTTATTCTGAATAGTTATCAAAAAGTATATCTATTTTAAAATTATTTTTAGACTAAAAAAAGCTCCAGCCGTCTCATCTTTCTGGGATCGCAAGGCCATAAGATATATTTTTCAAAAGTTCACTAGTTTTTAATCTTGTAATAGGTAGTATTATGTCAATTTTCTTCCCGAACAATAACAGTAAATACAAAGTTCAACTTTTAAGGCGATACATCAGTGAACAGAAATTCCGGCGTCGCGGAGGAAATCCGCTCCGTCATATGTATGCAAATCGCTCCACCCTTGACCGGGGGTGTAGCACTGGCAACAGTGATGTTTAATTTGACCTTGGCTTGCGGGACGCTAGCAATTTACAGAAATATTAACTCATCTCATAACCCAAAACAGGTAGTAATTTATTATATTTTAACATTTTCTTATTTATTCAATTTTAGGACTAAAATAGTCCGGGAGAATTATACCTTTTCTACAAGGAGTCCTAATGCAGTCCACAACAGAAAATAGCAATATGACCTATTTGTTACTTTGAGCTGTCCTTGTATTTGATAAAAATAATTATGGTTTTTCTTTAATTATAATTTGCCATTATTTAGTGTAACAAAAGTTATTTTTTTCTGTTGAATGGCCTCTTCTGGTGTTAACATTTTCGCTGTCGAAGGACACTTTACTCCGATTATTCCATCGTCTTCAATAACTCCATCTGGGCTAGCTGCCAAAAAGCAATGTTTTTTACGGACAAACAAACCACAAGGATAAACTTTTTTATTTGTTTTTGTTTCAAATCCTTTTATAGCTATAGGTTCTTTTTTGATTTCATATTTTGTTGCAGAGCTTCCCATAAGTTTGCTATATAATAGATTCTTTACCACATTCTCACAGCTTGTGGTTTTCCGTAATTTACAAACAGTGTCAAAATTAGAGACCGTTAGTCTAAGACATTGGTTCCGCAAGTGGTCCAGGTGGACTCCCAGGGGTCCATGGGAGACTCGACGGGGGTCTACGTTGGCGTGACAAAAAAAATGGGGGTTCACAATTCGTAAGCGGGGGTCCACAAAAATGTATTTGGTTTCGATAGCGAAGAACTAAAATGTTGGCTTGACTTCACCTATCAATGTAGGCAGATAATATTTTAAGAAGCTCAGCGACTGTTGTAAAAACTTGCATAGGTATTCCATATTCAGTACAACGTGTCGAGAACACAAGAAAATATACTATTTTTCATATTATTTTTACAACTCAGGGAGTTTTTTAAATAAAATAAGTGAGAGTTGATTTGTTTCTTGTGCTGTGAGTAGAGGTCAAAAAAGTAAAGTTTGATGGAATCCCTTTTTCGATTGGCCAACTTTACTTCTTTGACATCCACTCACAGCACAACCAATTAATGAATTAACCACACAACAATTAGTTGGTTTGGCGCTAACAGATGGCGTATTAAATCAGGACTTTTTCGCAAAATGGTTTTCAAGGATTTTGAGCAAACTATTTCATTTTAATTTTTTGCCAGCATGTCTAAATTAATAGCCGCGAGGGTGCTATAGAGCCAGTTTATTAAAATATCTCTTACTTTACAATATAAAAATAAAAAAATAAAAAATTGCAGTTTTGGGCTCTATAGCACCCGAGAGAAAATAAATCTATGCGATTTTTATATATAATCATTTTTTGATATTTTGCATATTAACGAAGAAAATTTTGAAATACAATATTTATAGGTGTTGATAGCCCTTAAAAGTAAATCACACAATTTTGTGAAGTAAATAAATAAAACAAGTACAACTGAACGCAAGCCATCTGAACGGGGAACAAAGCAGTGTTGCCAGGTTCAAAATAAGGAAAGCGGTAGACTGGACATAAGAAAAGCGGTAGATTTAAAAATAAAACGGTAGATATGCTATTTCCTATATTTCCCCCTCAATCAAAAGTGATTTCTAAAAAAAAGGTCGCCGGCCGTTCCGTGGAGGGCTTTTTAATATTATTTTCCCTCAATCAAATGTGAAATGTCGCCGCTACAACAACACTCAACCAACTCAAGAAATGGCAACCCTAGTGATTTTACATTCAAAATAGGACCTATTTTCGGGGAAATAAATTTAATCATGTCGTATAAAAAGCGGTAGAAATTATATCAAAAACGGTAGCACGGTAGCTCATACATCAAAACGGTAGACCTGGCAACACTGGAACAAAGGTCAAATCGGCTCTTTTCATGTATGCATTTCGCTTACGTCAAGCTCGGCCTGCGTCGTTGCCAAATATATGAAATCACAGATATGGAATAAGGAGGGATTATAATTTCAAAACATGGTGAAAATAATATGTATAAATGAAGCGCAACACTTATATCGCAGAAAAAAAAATAAACATGAAGTTAATACCCACACTTTGATTAATAGAAATGACTCTTGGCTATTACGATAATGGTATATACAAGTAATTCTATTACTGAGGTGCCATTTTAATATTGTATACTTATTTTATATAAAATTACATATAATTTATATATGTTACCTGCCAAACCCGATATTTTATTTAAATACAGCGTCGTCACGTTGTAAAAAATTGTCATAATAGCTCATATTCTACACCTGTGGAATATGACTATGTAGGTATTTAAATATTGTACACATTGACTTTAAGCGTTAAGTATAAATTTAATTAACAGCGACATTTTGCCAACCAACAAAATCCCGCTAAACGATATTTCAAACGTGATTTTCTCGGAATCCACACACACAATTTTGTAAAAACCTATTTTATATTCAGCGGCAAATATAATTTCTGTTTCTTTTCAGCGAATCGAAAATCCGGTTTTATGCGTCAGCCAGTGCAAAGATTTTAGCGGCTATATAATAAAATGTTACTTTTCTTACTTCTTATTAGGATCAGGATTCATTGTATTATGATGTGTCAGGCATTTTACACAAGGGATCGGTTTACAACAATAATTTATTATTTTAAATATGAAAGCCGCTCATTTTTGGAAGAAATGGTTTACTTGTTATTTTTATATTTGGAATAGAGAACTTTAGATTTTGTCAAGTTGGTCAACGCCAAGAAGTACACGTTGTAAAATAAAAGTTTTAAGATCGAGACTTATTGGTGACATTTTGCCAACCAACAAAAGCCCGCTAATCGATTTTTCAGCCGCTAAAATCTCCGCACTGGCTGACGCATAAAACCAGATTTTCGATTCGCTGGAAAGAAACAGAAATTATATTTGCCGCTGAATATGAAACAGGTTTTTACAAAATTGTGTGTGTGGATTCCGAGAAAATCACGTTTGAAATATCATTTAGTGGGATTTTGTTGGTTGGCAAAATGTCGCTGTTAATTAAATTTATACGTAACGCTTAAAGTCAATGTGTACAATATTTAAATACCTACATAGTCATTTTCCACAGGTGTAGAATATGAGTTATTATGACAATTTTTTACAACGTGACAACGCTGTATTTAAATAAAATATTCTGGGTTTCCTAGAAGCCCTCGGACAAGGTCTGAAATCTTACAAATGATTGGAATGTTTTACGCTAAAAATAAATATTCGGCGATCCGATATTTGCGCGCCATCTACGAACTTCTAATTAAAGCAAATCTCATTGACAGATAAAAGCAATAAAATGGCGGCGTTAATAGACCCTTAAGTGGGTAAAACTATTTACAAAATAAAAAAGGTATACAGCACCGCAGTCGAAACATTTATTGAAAATTGTGGACACTTTTTATCGTTTCACAAATAGCATTTTCATCAGAAGCTATGGAAAATAATCATAAGATCAAGTGATATGGGAATGAAATCATGCAATGTTCTTGTAGAAAATGCCGACACCGCAACGGTATTTTTGTAAGAGAAGATAATTTTTTCGACAGCCAGAGAGACAAGCGCCCCCTCCCCCCCCTTTATAATACATTATCATAGTTCACATTACCATCTTCAAGTTTTTATAAAGGTGATTACCATCACATACATAACTATGGGTATTCTAGTTGTATAAATAAAGTTGCTGCATACCTTATATCAATTCATTATAAATAGATTGGTAACCATTTTTACACAAGTTTCATAAAATAGTAATGAAAACAGTTATATTACCTCATTATATACTTGTTACTTACTGTAACCTTATAAACCCTTTATAACCTTCTTATATACTTTTATTACCTTTATATTAACCATTATATAACTTGATGTTATCATAAGTTGCGAAAAGTGTTTATTGGGTATTAAAATTATTTCTCTATTAATTGTATACTATTTTCGTTGATATATTGATTAGCAATTCTCCATCATGTAAAACTAAACCATTTTCTACTGTGCGATGTTTGCGGTTTACAGAAAGGCGGAGCGATTTAATGGCCTTTTCTATCCGAAAATACGTTGCGGGAAAAAATGTTCAATAAAGATATGGACCCTTCGCTGACCCTTAGCTTAAATAAGACGATCCCTGGCGTTCCAACAGAGTGGATCTTTGAAATATTGATTGCTGGCTCAAAACTCCATTACAGCAAGCAGGCAGCCGTGCAAATACACGGATACGGAGCCATTAATTAACGGTTAATTGAATTAATTACACTCATTATTTCACATCGAGCATTGTAGAAGCAAGAGGCACCGAACGGCTAAACCCTGATTGAGACTAACGGCCCGAAAGGTCATTCCGCCAAATTGGTTTTTATTCCGCAGGACGTTATCTAAACCGCCACTGTCAAGGAGTCCCCAACTTTAACTCACTTAGCTCGATTTTCTTGCAAGTTTAATGAAGAGCTTCGATAAATCTTATGAGCGCTTTTATAGAGAGAAGTCGAGATTTTTTCATCTCGATTTAAGGAAATTTTACAAAGTAACAAGAAGGTAAATAAAGACGAAAGCAAATGCTTTTTATTCGTCTTTGTGGTGAAAAAGAAAAATCGATATTATATACCGGGTGTTCCATTATGGATGGTCACCGGCCGTATCTCGGAAACTACTAGGCATAGAAACTCGGGAAAAAAAATGATAGCTAAAGTGGCCATGAGAAAATCCTGACAATAATTTTTAAGTTCCGCATTTTGCCACAAGATGGCGTAATTGAAAAGTAAATTTTAAAATTTTACATATCTCCGAAAATTCCACAATAAGGTATATCTTTGGTAACACCATTAAAAAGGTTGGACCATTATGCATCATTTTGGTCTAATGCTCATTGGTGTACCGACTTTAATAAGAGGGGGGAAGCTGTTGAAAGTGTAATCATTTAAATCGCTGTAACTTATAAACGACTTATCCGATTTTAGCAAAGTAAAGATTGGTTGGAAAAGAAATGTATGCACTTTCACCAATTGTATTTAGTTGACCATAATAATTTTCAAAAAAAATGCTAGAGGGCGCAATTTGTAATAATAACACATTTTTTGATTTTACTCCGAAAAAATAAATCATACGGTATAATTATGAAACCCTAATCGAAAAGTAGATAAAATTTGCTAAAAAAAATATTAAAACCGCAGCTCGATATCTCCGTTCGTTTCAGCGTTATCGCCAATAGAATCATTTTTAAAACTTTAAATGAAGAAGCGGTTATATATTTTTTTGAAAAAAAGTGGGACGCCACTGATATTTTTCTATGTAGATATTATTCCGGATTAGCCTAGTCAATTCTGCATAAAAATGGTCTTTTGCGTTTTTCTCCTCAGGAACACCGTTCTTAATTAAAATAATTAAATTAAATTAGACGGGCGGAAGCAACAATTTTTATAAAACACAATTTTTCCTTATCAATGTTAATAATAATAATAATAATAAATAGTAGAGCTTATTTGTACTGTAGTCGTCTTCAGGTGAATACTTACTTACCTGAAGACGACTGGAGATGCTTACCAGTTGAAACGTAGTGATTGTAAACAAATAAAGACAATGCAAGTTTAAAACTCTACTGCCGTTCATACCTATAACTTGTTGGAATAACCTTAGAATAGGAAATTATTGTGAGTGACACTTTTATAGATCTTTCTGAAAATTACATTAAAGACAAACTTTTCGAAGACGAGGAAAAACATACCACCCAATATTGAAGGTGTTATGGTAAGAGAAACTGGGTCAAGAGTATCTAGTAGTAACGATGAAGGAAAATGTTAACAGCAACATGGTTTAAAAACAAAGAGATTCAGAGGTAGTACATCATTAAATGTTAGCTGAGTGGTGTAAAGTTGAAGAAAATATGTACTAGTGGTAGAAGAAGTCTACTACCAAATACCAAGGGCAGAGTAGTGTTAAAAACATCATGTAATGATGATGAGAATTATAGATATACATGGTTGGTTAATGGAGTTTTATTAAAATTTAAACTTGTTGTTTAGAGGGTTATTGATAAATAAACTTATTACAGAAATTCCAGTATATTTATGATCACATCCTTTATTGTAGTCATTGGGCTATGTCAATAAGCCTAAAAAATAATGTAGGTATCTAGAAATTAGTTTCGAAGGCGACAGCAAAATAAACGAAAGAGGGAGTAAGTTAGTGTTTAGAAAAGTTTTGATCTCGTAAACCATATAAGATGGTTAAATAAGAAAAAAGTTGCACTCTACTAAATTCTGCAACATTGTGTTTCCAAATTAAAAAAATTCCGAATCCTTCCGAGGATATTTAGGCAAAACCAATTTTGTTTTAATTTCTACTCTACTTAAAGAGATATTTTATTGTTAAAATATAGTTAACATTCTTTTTACCATTTTTTCTCCTCTATAAGTTGGTCTAATTATATTTTTATTCTGACATTTTATTTCGCGGGATATTTAAAAATATTAAAATAAAATATTCAGCCTATTTAAAAAAGAAAAGTTATTATATATTGAAAAACCAAAGGAGAAGAAGAAGAGGATAAGAAAAAAAAGAAAGGAGAAGAAAAAAAAAGAAAAATCCCCGCATAAAAACAAAGAAACAAAAAGTAATTTCTGCCTTAAACTGACGACGTTCTTTTATTTCATATTGACATCGATTTACTTTTACATGATTAAAAAAAATAGTTCAAAAAGTTATATAAATATGGGCTTGTTCTTGGTTCTACAGGAAGATGTATATTAATATCTGATATCCTCATCGGATCTGTTTCCCCTTTGAACATGCCCTTGGAATTTATGTCCTAGAATCAAGTAACTATGAAATTTCAAGGGGAAAACAAGTTAATGTTAATATTTTTTAATATTAATTTTTATTAATAAAATGCTAAAGTAACGTTTCGCTTCTAATTACTACCAGCAAAGAGATCAATAACGCTTTAACGATTAACAGTATTACACGTCGCACTTGAGTTCTTTCTGACCAATTATAACCGTACCTAATGGATATGACATTACAAAAACAGGCTATATTTCACGGAATATATTGAAAAATATATAAAAAGTACCAGTTTAAGATACCTATTGGAATCCTTAGTAATAAATACAAAGCAATAATGAAGATGATACCTCTATTTGGAAAAATATAAGATAATTAACATTTCTGCAAAATTCTAGATTGCACATTATATCACCTTATGTATAAATAATTAAAGTAACGTTGTTTTAATGCTGTAAGATACTTTGTCGGAAGGTTTAACGATTGTAGTTTTTAAAGTTATTACAGTTTTAATTATTTAGAAGAATGGTTTATGTGTTAAATTTTTTAATTTATTTTTATGTTGGTTTTTATTAAGTATACATATAGTACTTAGATCCGGTTGTACAGTAAGTTTTGTAAAGCTCGACCTAAAGTTGAACTCGGTTTTACTGAGTAAAATTTTCTAGAAAACCAAGTTATTAATGACTGATGACATATAACCCAATATAACAATAGTACATTGTATAACTAGTAGGAAAAGCTGAACATTTCCGGACGACCGTAAATATTGTATGTCGAGGCGCAAGCCGAGACTGACAATACGGAGTCCGGGAATGTGTCTTTTTCTACGAGGTATAAGTCCTAAGTGTAAGAAAATACTGACTTTTTCTTTTAGAAATGTTATCAAAAATGTCAATTTTTGGAAAAACTTCTAAATTCTTATTGACTTCAAAAGTTGTTCTAATAATATTTTAAAGTCATGAATGCGAATGATAAGGTTGAATAATTTCTCGATTTAACAGAACAATCTGATGGTGAAGATTTTATGGATGTACTAGGATACAAAACTACAGACCGAGACCTAATAATATTAAAATTTTCGTAATTAAATTTAGTCTCAATCTTTTTCCAACATTCTATATTTTCTTTATTAATAATATTATCTGTTCTTTATTTTCCAAAATACCTTTAATCTTCTTAACAAAAGTTAATAGTAGACATTTTTCTTTGAACGTAAAATTAGCAGATAGTTTTTTGTTAGAATACATGGAAAAAGTAGCTGCAAATGGTAAATACCCCAAACTTTGACAACAAATAAAGTTTGATGGTTTTTGACAGCGTAACATTGCCAGCATGGCAATTTAATTATTTATCCAACCTATCCAGACCTGTGGTTAGGACTGTTAGGAGTTGATTATATAACAGAATTACCGTTTGGAACCAAGTTCAACTTTAAGTAAAGCTTTACAAAACTCGTACCTAAGCTCTTATTGTACAACCGGATCTAAGAAATAATTATCTAGAAAATACGAAACATTTATCTTTTAAAAGAATAAATAAACATAAAAAGACAATATGTGTAATTTTACTTTGTTATAATATCACTTTTTATTTACTGGTTAGTTACTGCAGTTTCGTAGTACTACTACATTATCAAACTGAATACCTTAAACTACATTTTGCAGTTATAAATAGGTTTTTAACAAAGGGTGCTTATAAATATTAAAATAAAAATAGAATATTTATCCTTTAATCTAGTAATTGATCCCTATTGTAAGTAATGTAAATAGCGGGGAATTCCACAAGTCTGTTTGGTCATTTAGGAGGTTTATTGTCGGGTTTTTATTATGTTTGTAAATTTCTATTGATTCTAAGATGTTAAGCCTCTTGCTTTTTGGTGCAGTATGTAAAATTTTTAAATTATTCACATCTGGGAAACAATGACCTGTCTCCGAACAATGTTTAGCAAAATTGGAATTCTCTTTGTTTAACAAATAAGAAGTCTTATGTTTATTATATCTGATATTAAAATTTCTTCCTGTTTGACCTATATATGAGCTATTACATTCTGTACAACTTAGCCTATAAACTCCTGATTTTTTAAGTGGCGGTGTTTTTTGTTCGGCATTAAAAAATAATTAAGACATTTTTTGGGCTGGTGTGAATGCTTCTTTTATGTTGTTTTTTGAGATTATGTATGCGATTTTATCTAAAATTAAACCAAAATATGTTAATTTTGAATATCTATACTTTTTTCATTACTTTTTATGTGTGGGTATATTTTGTTTAGTGTTATTTGTCTTTGTTTTTATTTATTAAAGAATGAATGATGTTTGCGTTAAACCCGTTATTTTCTGCTATTTTTATTATGGTGTTTAATTCTTTTTTGCGGTTGTCTTCATTTAAAGGAACTGTAAAGGCTTTACATATCATGGATTTGTATGCTGCAAGTTTGTGGAAATTGGGGTGTATGGAGTGATTAGGAATTGTTATGTCTGCAAATGTTGGTTTTCTATAAATATCAAAGTGTAATTTGTTGTCTAGTCTAGATATTGTAATATCCAGAAAATTGATATTGCAATCTATTTCTTTTTCCATTGTGAATTTTATTTTGTTATGTAAACTATTAAGGTGATTTAAATTCAATATTATTGTAAATCTGTATCCTTACCGGTAAAAGAAACGAAAATATCATCTACGTAGGTATCTATAACAAAAGCTATATTTTTTGCGTATTTTGATTTAAAAAAATTACCTTCTAAGTGGGACATAAAGATTTCGGCCAAGAGAGGGCTTAGTGGAGGTCCCATTGCTAAGCCATCTTTCTGTTTATAAATCTATTATCGTATTGAAAGTAATTTTTATTAATACACAGCTACACACAATACATACAATAGGGATCAATTACTAGATTAAAGGATAAATATTCTATTTTTTATTTTAATATTTATAAGCACCCTTTGTTAAAAACCTATTTATAATTGTAAAATTTAGTTTAAGGTATTCAGTTTGATAATGTAGTAGTACTACGAAACTGCAATAACTAATCAGTAAATAAAAAGTGATATTATAATAAAGTAAAATTACACATATTGTCTTTTGTTAATATGCAATATCACCAAGTAACGGACTACTCAAGATAATTTTTAAAAAATGCATACTTCATATTATGAAAGATAAAAAGAATTTTATGTATGCCTACACGCTTACGATTTCTTTATGTCCAGTTGCTGTTATAAAGGACCACATAAGAAGGGATAATACTTCCCCCCTTTTTCATTTCTGTGCTTTTCCGCATGGACAAACCCCATCAATAGCCATTGTCCTTTTTCAAGATACGATGTATCCACAAAGAAAATATTTATTACAGGTCTTTTATTTTAAGGGAATTTATTTAAGGAATTTAGAAAATGGAACTTTTACTAGCTGACGTAAGTGTTTTTTGAGTGGAGGTAAAATAATACGGGCATTTGGTGGCTAAAGTAAATACATACTAGCCATCTAAGATATGAAATTTAAGCATACAGTAGGAGGTTGTACCGGGTGGGCAAATAAGAATGGACGCAGGCGGTATCTTAGGAACCGTTTATCACAATATTTAAAAAAAAATACAAAATTGACCAAGAGAAATAGCTGCAAATTATTTTTAAGTTCCTAAACTTACTGCTAGAGAGCGTTTAATATATGACTAAGAAGATTATAGGATTTTTATCGATAATATACTATATAAAGTCATGTTAAAAATTAAGCGTTAACACATTTTGATCTTACTCGCAAAAGAAACTGATGGGTCCGGGGGGGGGGGGGGGGGATCTCTTTTGAAAGAAGTACTCTTAAGTCTTGTTTGCTTTAACCAGATTTAATAAACTCGTTGCTATTTGAAAAAGTTTATTCTATAGTAATATTTAAAATGTTGTATGCGTATTTTTTGTTATGTCCGTCGCCGCTAGAGCGCGAGATATATATTAGTTTCCGGACACCCGCTATAAGACTAGACTTGGAAACTCAATATTATTGCAAATATATTATCTTTTAAAATTAAATGCAGAATATAGATACCTAGAACTTCCTATAATTTCTACCAATTTCTAATTTGGCATAACTAGTTTGATCTTTATAACAATTGTTCTAAACTTTTTCATGTTTTGCATCGTAAATAATTTTTTTGTAGAGAAACTGCATGTCTGACTAAAATTTTACGAGACGAGAAAGTTTCAACATGAAGTCAGCTAGTGTCAGAGAAATAATTAAAGTCATTTATACGGGGGGTAATAAAAAGAAATTACCAAACACACGGCATTTTTAAATTTGCAGGTATTAAAAAAAGATGGCGCATACGTCAAAACACGCTATTAATAGTGGTCATCCTTAGTTTCAAATTTAGTGGAAATCGATAAAGGCGTTCGGAAATTAGTTCGAAAAAACAATATTAATTTGAAAACTTTAGCGTCCTGTACCGGCAAAACGAAGCAACATTGCATATAGATAAGTTTGCCTAGATCGCCTTATTTTTGGTTAAGGAATTTGTGGTGAAGCGTTGTAAGTCATTTCATGGACACCCTGTATATAATATTTCTTGACACAATAGTGTTTTACCTCTCGACGATAATTTTGTGTCATACAGCGCCGTGTGCTGGTTTAATTTAAAATACAAACAATTAACGATATAATGAACATAAATTTAATATTGATCCATATAATTACCATGTTTGTATTATAGCCCAAATTTACAACACGCTAAACCAGCAAAAAAGTTTACCTAAATAATCCAACCTGTGAGTTTGCAACTCGGAGCAATGCGACGCGAGCTTGGCAGCAGGATGGCTCAACAAATCTCGAAGGCACTACCATCTATCCTACTAATTAAAACATATGTAATGGCAAAGTCTATTCTAGATTACAGCAGGACAACGTCGTACATCTGTATCTGTGCCAAGACACGGTGGTGTATTGATCTCGAGTTGATCTCTGGGGGGCTTTAATTTGGTTTTATATGTTTATTGCTGTTTGTTTTCCCTTTTAGCTACCTTATTTCTTCAGGTATAAACATAAAATAAATGTAGGATACAAGAGATACTAAAAAGTGTTCTGCGTCTCAATGAAATACAAGATTTTTTTCTATAATTTTATTTTCTTGTTAAAGTCAATATACAGGGTGGCCCATTTATGTGACAAAGTAATATACCGTCTCTACTAGTAAAGATATTAAAAAATGTTTTTATAAAAGTTGTGAGGTATAAAGAAAATTATGTTCCACAATTATTTTTTAATATACAGGATGGCCCAGGAAAGTAGAACAATAAAAAGATACATTTTTAATTACCCTATATATTTACGCATTTTTTCTTTCCGCACAAAATTATCCATATGATGACATGTTTATTTTTTTATTTTTTACAGCGTTGCCAAACAAAATACAAAAATTTCAAAATTTTCGAAAAAATATGGTAATTCAAAATTACCTGTATTTCTCAATTAGAGTATCGAAAATCGAAAATTTTTTGTAAGCTTTTAGCTTAAGGGATAGAAAAACTGTCTCAAATCTTTAAGTTTTTAAAATTTTGTACAGGATGTTTTCTGTTGACATCCGAATATAGAAAATTTTAAAATATAGTAACTCTGCTTTTTCAAATAAAACATCCTATATTTATTGAGCTGGTCTGATAGATGTTTATTATTAAGTCATACCTATACCTAAATTTACTAATTTTGCCAATATTTCTTGTTATTTAAATTTTCGTGAACAAAACTATAGGTAGTTTCTATTCTCTAGTTAGCCATGAGCAGCAAAGTAAAACCAAATGTAACTGCATATAATGTCAAATTAAAATACGTATAATACTAATATTTTTTCGACGAGGTCTTCTTATAGTTTAGGTGCTGGCAGTTAATTTTAACATTTATTTAAAAAATTACTTTTTCAAGTACTAAAATAATTGATAATGATTTACATTGGTGTAAGTGACAAAAATACATTGTTGGCACCAAAAGTTTATCATGAAAAATATCCAGATAGACGACAAGTTTACAAATTACAAATAAATATTTTCACTTTGAAAATATTTTTTGGTCGCCCCCCCGCCCCCCAACTAAAATTCTGGCAACGCCACTGAGGTCACGTGGTTTTGGAGAGAAACAGGAGAACATCACATGGTAGGGACGATCTACGACCGTTTTTTTGTCTTTAAAGTCACAGAGTTTACATTTACACTTGGCAAAATCTGGCGGTCGGGCCCGCGAATCCTAATTGCAGTTAGTGGCATTTAGAATATTTCCTGTGGATTAAAAAAAAAATTAAGTAAAAGGATCTATTTTCCAATCGCATAAGGTGACCCACCCTAAAACTAAAGGTGCATCCCCATGTACCCAATCAAATTGTGTGTACATGACATAAGGTAAAAATTAATTTTTTGACATTGGTTTTAAAATATTTCTCATTGATCGAATTTTAAAAAATCAAAATTCGCTTATATTTAACAGATCAAACGAACTTACCTGTAAGTGAAGTTCGATCTGGATTATATGAAGCCTTGTCGAAGTAAATAAGTTGAGCATGTAGTTTCTCCGGAGGATGTCGAGTCCACACAATTTTAAAGTAAACAAAACCCCGGCACGTCTCTAGTACTTAGCCCTGGATCCGCTCCATATTCAGTCCTGTTTAAAGCTATAAGTTGTTGCAACCAGGGGATAAAAAAAATTAAAATAAAGAAAGGGTTAGGGAGGGACTTATTTACTTCGACAAGGCTTCATATAATCCAGATCGAACTTCACTTACAGGTAAGTTCGTTTGATCTGTTAATTATATTTCAGCCTTGTCTCGTAAATAAGTTGAGCATGTAGCTGTTTAAAGCAAGTTGCAAACAACAAAGAAAACATTTTCCTATGCATATCTTGGATATAAAATATATTTCTCTACCTATTATATATAAAGAAATACAATTAAGTATATATCTAAGTTTAATTAAAAACAAGTAGTAAGTAATAAAAAATATAAAGTTTAAATTTTAAGATCTTATACGATTATAGGATATTATATATAACGAAATACCATTAAGTATATATCTAAATTTAATTAAAAACGAGTAGTAGGTAATAAAAAGTATAAAGTTTAAATTTTAGGATCTTATAGGATTCTAGCTAACTACAGTTATAAGCTAATGGCAACTCTAGGGTTCATTGCATTCAAGAACTAAGAACACTTATTGCGAAATTGTCTTTTCCAAGCAAGGGTCTGTTATAGTAATTAGCAAAAACAGAAGATTTTTCTGTCCAGCCGGCTGCAAGCCTTATAGTATCATAAGACACGCCTTTTCTTGCAGCGGCAGAAGTCGAAGCATGGCGAGTGCTATGAGCTGTAAAAAGACTGGTATCCAATCCGCTCTTTTTAAGAATAATTTTTAACCATCTAGAAATAGTTTGAGAGGTAGCGTCTCGAAAGGGTTTTTTAAGTGTAATAAAAAGGTTCTTAGAGTCCTGTCTCATATTATTAGTTTTATTTAGATACTCAATAAGGGTTCGAGCTGGACAAATGCTTTCGTCTAAATTATAAAATGGTAGTAAAAGGGTGGGTTGGATACGCCCTTTACCTGAAGTCTTGAGTCTGCCTGGAATTTTTATCTCAATTCTGTTATTGCGTTTAACAATATTTTTTACCTCAATATTGGCTAAGGTCTGCACTCTTTGGCCGGTAGCTAATGCAACTAGTATGGCTAATTTATAGGTTAAAAGTTCTAACGATATTGTTTGAGAGGGCATAGCTTTTACGAATGATAGTACAATAGATGGGTCCCATGTGTGACTAAATTTCAGTGGCGTAGGTCTTAACCTATGGGCTCCTTTAAAAAATCTTTTAATTCTGAAATCAGAAGTTAAATTTGGCCCCAAAATTTGTGTAAGCGCTGCCCTATAAGAGTTTAAAGATGCAAAAGTAGCACCATTTTTAAATTGAAGAGTAAGGAAATTTAATATTTCAGGAACCGAGGCCGAGAAAACGTCCCTGTTTTTTGATTTACTAAATTGCCACCATAATTTAAGGCCTGAGTTATACTGTTAAATGGTAGAGTCACATATCGAAGCCAAGCATATTTGTAAAGCTTCTTCAGGAACTGAACCCGCTTTTAGAGCTTGCAGGATAACACTCCTACTACCAGGGAAATCTGGCGCCAGAGTGGATGAGGTAGTTTCCTGAAAGAAAGTAATTTCTCGTCAGCCTCAAAAATTAATGGTTTTGATTCTAACAAGGAACAAAATAACGGGTACCATGGCTGTGAAGTCCAGAGAGGTACCACCATAATACCCCTAGCTTTTTCATCTATTATTTTTTGTAAAACACGAAGAATAACAGAGAATGGTGGAAAAGCATAGAAAAAATAATCATTCCATTTTAATGTAAAAGCGTCCGCTGCTACGCTTCCTGAGCCTCCGCACCATGATACAAACTTTCTACATTTTGTGTTAAGATTTGTGGCAAAAAGATCAATATCTGGTTGCCCAAAAATCGATATTATGTTATTGAAAGTAACCTCATTTAATTTCCATTCTGTCTCTTCTGATATTTTAATTCTAGATTCTGCATCCGCTTCGATATTATCTTCAGATCTTATGTAGCTTACAAATAAATAAATATTTCTGAGTTCACACCACTGCCAAATGGCACGTGCTAATTGATTTAGCACTGGATGCTGTACACTTCCCATTTTATTGACATAGGCCATAGCTGTCGTGTTGTCAACCCGGCATAATATATTACAGTTTGACATTTTATCTGCAAAGTGTTTTACTGCCCAAAATACTGCTTTAAGTTCTAAGTAATTAATGTGATAACTTTTTTCAGTTTCTGTCCAAAAACCATGTGTTTTCTCCCCATTACTATATCCCCCCCAACCTGTTTTAGACGCGTCCGAGAAAATTTCTACCTGATAACAATCTCTTTTAATCATATTATTAGCTTTTGATAAATTTTTTAACCACCAATCAAAATCTTCCCTAAGATTAGACATTATTTTCATTTTTGCATTAAAATTACCTGCAGATCTTTTCAGAGCTAAAAATTTTTGACGCTCAAAACTTTTGGTGTAAACCCAACCATATTTTACTGCAGGGCAAAGAGAACAAAGCGTGCCAAGAAATTTTGCAAAATCCCTTATGCTACAAGTTTGAATAGTTGAAAATTTTTTAAGTAATTTAGTCATTTTAAAAACTTTCTCTTTAGGTAGGGATATAGTCATATTTAAAGAGTTGTATATAAAACCCAAATATCTAATACAGTTTGAAGGAATTAATTTACTCTTTGTATAATTAATGATAAAACCAAGGTCCTCTAGTGTTTTAATGGTATCTTTTACATTTTCACAACAAGCATTGTAAGAGTTACCCAGCAAAAGAAAATCGTCTAGATATACTACAGATAGGTAATTTCTGGTTCTTAGGTATGACAAAACCGGTTTTAATATTTTGGTAAAGAGTAAAGGTGCAGAATTTAAACCGAAAGGTAAACAATTATACTCATAAAGGTGGCCATCAAAAGTAAATCTTAAATATTTTCTATGATGCTGGAAAATTGGGATTAATTGATAAGCGTCTTTCAGGTCTAAAGTTGCCATAAAACTTCCTTTCTGAATGAGCTTAGTAACTGTTTTATGGTCTTCAATTTTAAAATGGGTAGTGTATAAAAAGGTATTTAAGGACTTAAGATTTAAAATCAATCTGTGGCGCCCATCTGGTTTGGGAACTAAAAATATTTTCGAAATGTATTGATCTGTACATGGTAACACTCTGCTAATTCCACCATTATTAAGAAGCTCGTGAATAGAAGAATTTATTGAAAGTACTTCAGAAGGAGACCAATTAGGTTCTTTCGGAGTAAAATTCTGAATAGGCTTGCGTATAAAAGGCAACCTATAACCCAGAATATGTGACAAAATAAATTTGTCTGAAGTAATTTCTTGCCATTTTTCTAAATAAAACCTTAATCTACCAGCATGGCTATTACTGACCCCTTTATTCAGCGATGACGTCGTCGGTTCTTCTCTGTTTGAGCCCTGGGCAGTACGCGAGTTGCTTCCTGCGGTTTTCTTCTCGACGGCTGCTGATCGCGGTTGTACTTCTGGTACTGGCGTTGATAGGGTACTCTTTGATTGGTTTGTCCAACTCGGGCCCCCTTCTGTAACTGAGCTGGACCTCTGGAGTTTAAAGCTCCGCGAAAAGGTTTTTTAACTATTTTGGGCCGAGGCTGTTTAAGCTCCTCACTTGACTTTTCTAGGTTTCTTGCAGCTTTAACTCTTTCTTCCAAAGCTTCTCCGAATAACAAATTATCAATAGGTGCATCTGAAAGTGTATCCTTTAAATCTTTATTTAGATTTATAGAGATAAGTTCTCTGCGCGTAATAGTCTCCGCATGATGCAGATGACATAGAAGGCGCCCAGCATTACTTAGGGATTGTATGTATTGGTTATTGCCTCTATCCTTTCCTTCTAGTAGTAAGGACAATGTCCCAGCAATTGCCGAAATACTAGACGTTAACAACTGTTGTTTTTGCACCAGACGCTCATCTCTACGCAGTAACTGCGCAGATAGCGCTGCACTAACCTCTGGGTTAAGTTGTGGCACCTGGAGACTTTTGAAATTGCCAGGAATAAGGTGCTTTTGCAATAAGTCCTGCTTAGTATCCTCATTTAGACCGTTCTTTAAAACGTTGGTCCACCGAGGCACAATTGCCGCATGAATTGGGGGGCCCTCAATTGCTTTAGGAAGTGGCTCGTCTCCTAGCATTTGTAGGAGGTCAAGTTCCATGTTATTTTCTATGAAATTTTCCGTATGAGAACTATTCTGTTCCTCCACCTCTGCGGTATGTTCCAGTTCTCTGTCATCTGAAGCAAAGCAAAATAGAGCCCGTTAATTTCACGGGGTAAAGGAAATAGCAGGTAGCATGTCACCAAAAACACGCTCAAGTTGTTACCAAAAACAACCATATATGTTACCAAAAACATATTATGTATGTGTATGTTACCAAAAACATATTGTGCATATATTTGTATATGTTACCAAAAACATATTATGCATGAGTATGTAGAAAAAAACAACATATTATACATGTGTATGTTACCAAAAACATATTATGCATGTGTATGTTACCAAAAATATATTATGAAAGTGTATGTTACCAAAAACATATTGTACATGTGTATGTTACCAAAAACATATTATGCATATATATATATGTTACCGAAAACATAAGGATTTTTTAATAAATATACTATATACTTACTACTTAAATGATCCACTGCCTCACTAATAAGAGAGTGGCGAGGCGACAAATCACAGTCAGCTTGCGGTGACATTACACTTGGTGTAAAATTGGCACTATCAAGGCATTGCCGCCTTTCCTGTCGATTATAGTGATCCAATTGTTTTTCCATTTCGGCTAATCGCCGTTCTAACCGACGGTTATCACGCGATAAGCTACGGGAACGACTTCTATGACGCCGCTTACGACTATGTTTTGGCATAATTTCTTTCTACTGCACTGCTAGGTACGAAAGAAAAATTAAAAATTTCGAAATGCGGCCGCGTAAGGTCGACTCGACACACAAACGAAGACTGAATATGGAGCGGATCCAGGGCTAAGTACTAGAGACGTGCCGGGGTTTTGTTTACTTTAAAATTGTGTGGACTCGACATCCTCCGGAGAAACTACATGCTCAACTTATTTACGAGACAAGGCTGAAATATAATTACAATTTCCTGCTTGCTCGGCATCCGCATTGATAAATTCCGCCATTGGTTGAAGATGAGACCAGATTGTGAAAAGAAATCACTTATGTCTTCGCTAACGTTTTGATTCTATTTTAAACCTTTACCCGGTTTCTAACTAAATGTTCCTCAGAGTTAAAAACAACCAAGACATATTAAGATACATAAAAGACCGCCCTTAAGAACCATTAGTTAAAACTATTATTATTAAAACACCAAGACATTGGTGTGACCTTTTATCGAAATGATCAGCAATAATCCCAACGTTACCAACTTAAAAATAGTTATGCCCGTTCTCTAGAGCCCTATGCCCTATTCCTATTTATCTATAAAATAAAAAAATAGTCGCGTGTCGGCTGGTTTCTTGGGATTGTTGACTGTCGTTTAGGGATCTGTCGATATTTATACGCTAAAATCGCAGTATTTTTAGTAACTTACCATCGTCGTGCTGCACGATAAAAAAGTAACCGGACGGACTTAAATCATGACGGTTTTGTAAATACCATCAGTAACATATTACTGTGAGGGAAAAATACAAGCTGAAGCATGAGCCCCCTGGACTGTCCCCAGCTTAGCCAATGACTGCTACTATTGTAGGATCTTTGGATATCTACTCAACACACTGAACCAAAAGTGAACATAAATACAAAGAAAAAATGCATTGAATTAATGATCTTTATCATTAATTTTGAGCTGATGAACAAGTACAACAATATAATGAAAAGTCGTACATTTAATTTAGGAACTTAATTTCATCATATTGATTAATACTTAACACAGTAAATTGAGGGCTAGATTGATATGCTTGTTTCCTTCAAATAATTGATCAATCTTTAATTTCCTTCTGATTCTTTCCACTTAATATATCTAATTCCTGAGAGTCATTTATTGTGAATTTTGTAGTGCTTTTCTATCCGGTTATCTGATCTCTTCTGACAATCTTATTATCGCTACAAGTTAATCTGTGAATAAATGATGCCCTAAATTAAATACTAAAATATATAATATTAATAATGATTATTAGTCACTTAAAAATACATTTTAATAGCATATTATTGACCAAGGCTTAGACAGATACTATTATTGACCGAGACGTGAGGGCAATAATAGTTGTCTAAACCGTGGCAAATATATTATTTTTTCCACTACTAACACATTTACAACATTAAATTTTTAATTAAAGTTAACATACCTTCTTAGGGTTGCTTCTATTTTTTCAGTCAAGTTACCTTTGCTTTAAAATTTGCAGCATTTTTTTAAATCTTGTCAGATGGCATTCTTAGTTGTCAGTATTTGTCGATTCATAAAAAAATTCAAGTCTTTTTGATAAAATCAGCGACGAAACTGTTACTGATACGGGCACTCCTCCAGAAATGAGGGTGGAAGCACAATAAATTAATGATGAGTTGCTACCCCAAACAAAGAAAGCTGGAATACCTGGTTGTCTAAACAAGCCGTTTTCATATATTTTTAAAATAAAAAAGGTCAAGTTGCCTGTTTTATATTGTTTTTGCCAGAAGCCTCTATTATTGACTGTTGTCAATAACGACGGTAAATAATAGAGGCTTCTGGCAAGGGGTAAAGAAAAACGATTTCTAAAGTTAATAATCGATCAATAATGAGTGATTATAAAGTTAGTAGTGGAAAAAATTACTTAAACCTGCACAATGCATCCTTATCTTTACTTTAAAGATGTTTAAATATCGATTTACCAACTCCTATGGCCCTATACTCTTATTCGCAACGTTATAACTTAATTATTAAATTAAAATATATGTTTTGTTCTTACATCTGAAATGAATACTCACTTTGTCTGTGTAATTCCAATAAGACGCAACAATTCTTTTCCCCAACTTAGTGGGGTGGGGGTAAGGATGCCATGTTCCGACGTATTCATTATTTTGATGAACCTCGTACATACATTAATACAAGGAACAATTATTCATTTTGATGTTCTAATCCTTATATTAATAAACTCATACATGAATATAAGGAATAACTGTTTATTTAAGTTCCAGAACGAAAACGATGAACGAATTCTTACTTTGTTTATCCAATATATGATGATCGTTCATTAATACAATACCAAGTTCATGATTCAAAGATTTGTACATTAATACAAGGAATTCTGTTCATTATTCAAGAAATAAAGTGATGTACGAATTATTTTTTTAATGAAAATATTCATATTTTTAATAAATATTCATTATCACAATGAGTCTTTCGCGTTAATTTAGGTTCATAAAAATCATTATATTGATCAACATGGATTCATAATATTAATGAATGAGGTTATGACTCTATGAACAGCATTTCGTTATAATGGTGAAAAAGTTTATTGTCTGAAAGATTATTGTCAGTTCAGGAACAACTCCTGCTTGGTTCCAGAAGATAATTAGCTCATTGTTGTCGGTAATTTACTCGACGCATGAGAGATAGGCAGCTTGGCTGCTCCTGAGTTCTAGTTAAGGCTGATTAAGCCTTCCCTTTTGATCAAAACAGAAGATTATTGCTAAGAGTTGTTCAACTAAAGATTGTATGTGGGCCTTCGTCAGCGTCGAACAACCCTTATGATCTCATTACATAGACTGTACTTATGTATCTGGATTCCAGTGATGACCCTATAGTCTTTTATCATTTAACATGTAGTCTTAAATGAGTCAGAGTCTGTATATAAAGATTTGTTATTATTATTACTATACTAGATAGTTTTGAGTTAAATGAAGCGGAATGAGATGACATTTATAAAATTTCAGTAAAACATTATTTAAGGGTATATGAATACTAAACTTAAAGCGGCAATGTTATCTGATTAGACTCGAGTTAAAATCAGATTGAAATATCGAACCAAAATATTTTTAATGAATTTCATCGCACCCATTTGATTTACACTTCTTTCCTTAAACCATTTTATAAATTCAATCAAAAGTTCCAAAATACATATTCAGAGCTTTCCCCCGAGGATTTCCAATCGAAAGTTCTATTTATTTTGATACCTCAACAAAAGCCATTTAAAGAAAAAAAAGCCGTTTGGAGGAAAAGCCCTTATCAGCAAAAAGAGGCGGTATATGTGGAAAAATATACATTATATAAAAGCGGCGCATATCTGGATCGAACGATCATTCGCTACGTGGAGTTTTCCGGCTCGGGCGGGCCATAACTGTGCGGTGAAGATGCTGCTACATCATTGAATAATAATAAGATCCCGGGTGCGTGCTCCAGAAATGAATTGCTTCTGTTTTATGGTATTGCTGCCTGGCTGATCCCTTTCGTAAAACCGTGCTTCTTTTTTTAATAGAAAGGCGAAAAAGTAATATGGAATTTATTAAAGTTGTCGTTTATATCGCCGCTTGAAGCAAGAAACAAAAAGGCTTGTAAGGTTTTGGCGCAACTATTAATATTTCATCACGTTAGTCGCACGGTGTTAAACTACGTGCCTCTAAAGAAAAAAAGAGGAATTTTTACAAAGAGCCGGCTAAACATACGCTGCTAGCAAGGGATGTTTAATTTGTTTCATTGTTTTTTTGTAAATTTAATTTTTAATCAATTATGTGAAACACACCATGCATAAAAAACAAATTGGTAAAATTAAGTTAATTTATATTAATCACAAAAGGACCTACGTAAAGTACTGTAAAATTACACCTCAATCTTATTTTCCTGTATATACAGCGTGATCAGTTAAGGGTACGGAGCGGACATATCTCGGAAACTACTGGGCATGGAAATTCAGGAAAAAAAAATGATAATTAAAGTGGCCATGAGAAAATCTTGGAAATAATTTTTAAGTTCCGCATTTTGCCGCAAGAGGGCGTAATTGAGAAGTAAATTTTCAAATTTTACATATCTCCGAAAATCCCACATTAAGGTATATCTTTGATAACACCATTAAAAAAAAACTTGGACAATTATCCATCATTTTGGTCTTATGCTCATTGGCGTACCGACTTTAATAAAGTGTAATCATTTAAATCGCCGTAACTTATAAACGACTTATCCGATTTTAGCAAACTAAAGACTGGTTGGAAGAGAAATGTATGCACTTTCACCAATCGTATTTAGTTGTCCATAATAGTTCTCAAAAAAAAAATGCTAGAGGGCGCAATTTGTAATAATAATACATTTTTTGATTTTACCCTGAAAAAATAAATCATATGGTATAATTATGGTACCATAATCGAAAAGTAGATGAAATTTGCTAAAAAAAATATTAAAACCGCAGCTCGATATCTTCGTTCATTTCAGCGTTATCGCCAATAGAATAATTTTTAAAACTATAAATAAAGAAGCGAGTGGGACGACACTGATATTTTTCCATGTGGATATTATTTCTGATTAGCCTAGTCAATTCTGCATAAAAATGGTATCTTGCGTTTTTCTCCTCAGGCATACCGTTTTTAATTAAATGGGCGCAAGCATAAAATAAAGGTGGTCATTTCCAACAATTTTTATTGAAACAAAATTTTTCATTATGAATGTTAATAATAATAAATAGTAGAGCTTATAAGCGATACAGGTATTCATTATTTTTTACACTTGAAATTTCCATTTTAAAACTACTTTTTACTTTTTGTATCTTTAGATAATTTAAGGCTGCCATACCTACTATTCAAATGACCGAAAAAAACTTGTTTTCTTCTTCTCAATTTCTTAATATTATGTAACGACTTAGGCTTCATTTTTAAATAATTTTGAATTTTACATATAAACTGCTGGAAATGAAAAATATTTTTAGTCGTTTAGTTCTAAACTGAAAATATGTTTTTCAATTTGTAGGATCGACAATTTACGTATAAATAGGAAACCCGTAACAAAAGATAGGTACCAATGCAGAGATACCATACTGGGCGAAAAATACTGGCCAGCTTGTCACGTCCTTGTAAAATAAAACATTATGATGAAATTTTGGTAGATTATATATTTACACAGTGTCCACCTTTTTAGTATTCAAAAGACTAACTGTCACTTCAGGTTAAACCGGAAGTGAAATAGTTGTAATTCCTTCATATTAAATACCTAAAAAGAAATACAATTTTTTACTTATTCATTTGTTTTTTGTAAAAACCAGAAATTGTGCGGCTAATTTGACAATTTCCAACGCCATTTTCACAGATAGGTATAGGATATGATACATGTTTATTGCTTAGAAGAGTTATTCTTTAAGAAATGGATAATTGTTGGCAATAAAGAAATAATGTAACAATCCTCAAAACTAAATATTGGTAATGTGTGAAGCTGCTCCTTAGAAGTATAATAGTATATCACAAATTTTGTTTCTTGTCATGCTACTGAATACTTTACTTTTGATGGCTTATAACGTTGTGTAACTGTATTTGATTTACGATTAGAAAATGATATTTCTTGAGTGATAGAAGAGTTTTGGACTTGCATTGTCTTTATTTGGTTTAAATCATAACGTTTCAACTGATAATTATCTCCAGTCGTCTTCAAGTGAATACTGCAGTCCTTCAGACGGTAAAGACGACTGGAGATACTTAACAGTTGAAACGTTGTGATTTAAAGAAAATAAGGACAATGCTAGTCCAAAACTCTTTTATTACTCATGTAAGTAATAATTTATATTTAATATAACTAATGGTACTTTAAACGGTCTAAGGATTTTTTTTCAAAAATTTAAACAAGGAATTATTTTGATGATTTATCGCACACCGCACTAAATTCCTTAGCTATGCCACAATTTAACCAAAGCTATATCTATGAGAGCTAATTATAATGCTCGAATTTGGAATATCATTGATCACTCTGTATTTTTTTAATTTTATATAATATCAACGCTTAGATTTATAGCAAAATTTCAAAATCCCGAATAAAAATTCGAGTGCCAGAAAATCTGAGAAAATGGAAAGCATTATTGATGCTGGGCATTCATTACCGTCCGCGCCACGTTTGGTTTCTTAAATGGGAAACTTTTCCCTGGCTACGTATATTTATAAGTCTCCTCCCCCAACTAGGAGAAAGAAATAGGTGATGTCAAGACTTATGGGATGTTCGATAAGATTCATTTTGGGCCCGTTTCGCTAACTTAAATGGCTGGAGAGGTGTTTTTATAACCGGTCTCTACCTCGGCCTCTGGATTTATTACTGACGATGTAGCGAAATAAAGTACTCTATAGATTAAAATACGCCATTGTTAGAGGCACGATCTGCAGAAAAAGAGAAAATTATATTTATTTGGAGTGCATAAAAGGTTTTGTTCATTTTGTCTTTTGGAAAAAGGCAGTCGAATTAATTTCAGTTTGAGAGAACTTCGATAGTAAATTTTAGCCAGCACAATGAAATATGCACGGTGTATTTTTAAAGGTATTTATTATTCGCTGGAAATTTAAACAGTTTACTTTTATTTGACTAAAATGGAGTTGCTTGAAAATTTCTGTAATGGAATTATTTTAAACTTTTTTAAATTCAAACTTCGTGTTATATTTGAAATAACTAGAGTCAAGTAATGTTTTGTTAAGATATCATCATTACATGTAAAACAAGTTCTACTCTGTCACCGCATTTCTCTAAATTAGGTTTATAAACTGTATTTTAGTTTAAAAATACAAAAAAATGGGAATTGACCCATTATATTTAAATGGGTGATTACTTGGATATTCTAGAGAAATACTCCATGCACTCTAACAGTACTTTGTAACACAAGAGAGGATCTGATGTCCCTATAGCACGAGGAGGTTGAAGATGAAATTGAATAAGTTGTATGACCAAAGTTGATGAGAGAATATCAGGTCCCCCGTAGCGCAATTGGCAGCGCGCTTGAGGTACAATCGAGAGGTTGTGGGTTTGATTCCCGGCGGAAGCATAAAACTTTTTCAATTTTAATCGTGTCTGTACGCCGGTAAAAACATTTTTTAATTTAAAATATTAAGTTTTCTATAATTTTGAAGATGAAGAAATAGTCCATACTTAAAGTGGAGTGGGAATTTAGAAGGTAAAAATAAGAACACAAAGTCTTCCTCCACTGTTATATTATAGAAATATTTTAATCAAATTCTCTACATGTTTCGAATGCAGAAGCATTCATCTTCAGGAGAAAAATTAAAAGAAGAAAATACCAGTAGATATCACCCTAACTGAGCAACACAATTATAGGTTCGGTATAAAATGAGTAGAACGGTGAGGAAACCGATACACACATTGCATTGTGAATAAGAAAAGTATATGGGTTTGAGGCTTAAGGCACTGTGAAAACTTTAAAGGTAGAATGAAAGATTTAACATCTTTGTGTGAAAGAACTGTCGAAAGATGAGATTGAGGTGAAAGGGAATGAACAGCTAGTCATTAGAGAAAAAATATGGAGATGAAGTGGATGTAAGTGTGAGGAAGAAGACTATTAAAAATTATTTAGTAATTAAAATTGGCTGGATGTAAACCTCATTGGCTTACGAATAAACATAGTGAAAGTAAAAATAGAAAAATTGAATTTAAAAAAATTCTTTTATTAGAAAGACTTTTTAGAAGTAAAAATTTAATTCAGCTCGACCGCTACCGCGTGCTTTTCCAAAAAGACTCTATCATTGTTTTCTTTAGCTCTCTCATGATTCTGTGCTGTGCATTTGCAGTTGTTTATGACAATGCCTGCTCAAAAACGAATTAAATAAAACGGCGATGTCCCTGCACATTTAGTGCAGTTTTTTTCTGATTAACAAAAAATTAATTTTATTTTAAAAATACATATAATTTGCCTAATAAGTAAATATGGCAATACGTTGGTTATTTTGAATTTTAGGTCAATATTGTACATATACTATTTTGTTCTGTAAAAGATTTACAAACGTTTCGATAAAAAAATACAGAGGATTCCATTTATTAAAATTATATTTTTCCTATTTATCCGGAATATCAATATTTAATAATTGTTTTATTGCAATCACTATCATGAGCAGAAAAATGTCACTGCTTTGCTAATTTAACCGACATTTTATTTATAATAATAAAGGAATGTATATATAATTAATCGATAAAAATATCGATATATCGAATTTTTGCTACCCCTAGTCTAAACTACTCAAAAAATGTTTCAACTAAGTTTTTCTTTCCTAGCGAAATAATAAACAAATCAATGTATATAATACATAAATTTGTGAAAGTGCTTTAGATCATTATCTTTCTCCCGAGGTAAGTAAGTTATTTCAAAATATACATTTATGAGTAAAATGCCAAGCATTATGCATGTTTACATAAATCAGTTTTTAAAAGGTTTAGTTATTTCTGTTTTATGAACATGTTGAAAAAGCATATCTCGTTAGTTGATACTTAAAACATAATCATAAATGTCAGTTTTCTAATAAATGAGTTCAAAATTTAAAACATATGTTGCACCCAGTGCACCTTAAAATATATATACCTACATATAACCTACTGACTATGTCTGGCAGTTTGAAAATGAAAAAAAATCTTGGAGCTTCAGACTGTTTAAATAAACAATAATATTTTAAACTTCTATTAATAGTAGTTTGTACTACAAGAATAAATATTATGTCCATATTATACGAGAAAGTAAATTGAACATTGACGCCGTAGACGAAGTGCTCAAATTTCCTAGAGCAATATGGACAATGCACTCGAGTTGTACAGTATATTTTTTATTCTCACATTCAGCCTTTTGTAGACAAAAAAGAAAAAGCTATACAGGATGGCCCATTTATCTGACAAAGTAATATACCGTCTCTACTATTAAAGATATCAAAAAAAAGTTTTTATAAAAGTTGTGAGGTATAGAAAAATAAATGTTCTAAAATTATTTTTAAACATACAAGATGGTCCAAAAAAGTAGGACAATAAAAAGATACATTTTTTTCAACAGAACACCCTATTTATTTTAGCATTTTTTGTTTTCTTACAAAATTATCCATATGATGCCATATTAAGTTTTTTAATTTTTTGCAACGTTGCGAAACAAAATGCAAAATTCTTAAAATTTTGGATAAAACACGATTGTAAAAAATTACCTGTATTTCTGTATCGAAAATCGAAAATTTCTTGTAAGCTTTTAAGTATAGGGATAGAAAAACTGTCTTAAATCTTTAAGTACAGAAAATTTTGTACAGGGTGTTTTCTGGTGACATCCAAAATTTTAAAATACAATAACTCTGTTTTTTCAAATGAAACACCCTATATTTATTAGGCTCGTCTGATAGATATTGTAAGTGTCCTTTATTATTGTTAAGTCATACCTATACCTAAAATTACTAGTTTTGGCAATATTTCGATTTTTATTTAAATGTTGGTTAAAAAAACTATAGCTTTTATTTTTCTAGTAAGCCATAACCAGCAAAGTCAAAACAAATGTAACTGAATATAATGTTATATTTATAATTATTATATTTATATTTATAATGTTTGTGAACTTATTTTTCATATCAAGTTGCGTAATAAAAAAGAAGTTTCATTGAATTAAATAAATACCTAACTAACTATGGTTATCAATTTATTATAATATGACATTATATTCCATTACATTTGTTTTGACTTTGCTGATCATGGCTTACTAGAAAAATAAAAACAATAGTTTTTTTTACGAAAATTTAAATAAAAATCGAAATATTGCCAAAACTAGTAATTTTAGGTATGGTATGACTTAACAATAATAAAAGATACTTACAATATCTATCAGACGAGCCTAATAAATATAGGGTGTTTCATTTGAAAAAACAGAGTTATTGTATTTTAAAATTTTGTATATTTGGATGTCAATAGAAAACACCCTGTACAAAATTTTCGGTACGTAAAGATTTAAGACAGTTTTTCTATCCCTAAACTTAAGAGCTTATAAGAAAATTTCTATTTTTGATACTCTTATTAAGAAATACAGGTAATTTTTTACTATCATGTTTTTTCCAAAATTTTAAGAATTTTGCCTTTTGTTTGGCAACGTTGCAAAAAATTAAAAAACTAAATATGGCGTCATATGGATAATTTTGTAAGGAAACAGAAAATGCTAAAATATATAGGGTGTTCCATTTAAAAAAATGTATCTTTTTATTGTCCTACTTTTCTGGACCATCCTGTATATTTAAAAATAATTTTAGAATATATGTTTTTTTATACCTCACAACTTTTATAAAAACTTTTTTTTGATATCTTTAATAGTAGAGACGGTATATTACTTTGTCAGACAAATGGGCCCCCTGTATATATCTTTTTTTAACCCGTAGTCATTTTGATTATTTGCTTTGCTGCAATGTATTCTTTGCCTGTTAGCGTAACTAACCCTTTTCTCACTTTCAGTATTCACTTGAAGACCACTGGAGATACTTACCAATTGAAACGTTGTAATTTAAAATAAATAAGGACTATTCATGTCCAAAACTCTCTAACAAAACGAAATAACAGAATAACAATAACCTTAAAAAATTTAATAAATTTTAATCTTATAATTTTATCTATTTTTTCTGGTTTTATGTACGTATCCTCATTTTCCACTATTTAAGAAAGATTTACCAGTTATTTTTCTATAACTGTTGAGTATAGATAATACAAGTTTTAAGGTCGATTAAGGTTGGGGTAATCAAGGTACAAATGTTTATTTTGTATTTACATTTTATGCATTAAATTGTCTAGAAATGGGTGGAAAACTGGAGATTTTTGAAAAAAGAAAGTGCATTTGTGCATGAATCCCTAGTTTAGTCAGAAAATACCTACCAATAGTTCGGTAAAAATATATTTTGGTTTATATCTTCAATTTTCGCAACATTTCGTGAATTTTTTGGGAAAAAATGGTATGTATGCGTAGGCTCTGGGATAAATGTTTTGATTCAAATATCATCACTTCGCTCCTCGTGATTTAAACTTGACATTCGGGCAATAATCATAGCTGTCTCTGTTTTTTGGACGTAATGACGTTTTTCTTTTTTTTACCAAAATATGGTTTAAAATATGTAAAACAAAAAATAGATTGAATGGGATAAATAAAAAACGTAGAAATATATTGCCTTCTTGCAAGATCTACAAGATTCAACATTTATCACATTCTTTCTTTACTTTAAATATTTAATCTTGAACTGAAAATTTTTGATGTGGTTCGCCAAATTTTTTCTCCTCCAGGGCAAATTGTCTTGAACCAGTTGTCTTCGGTCTTAAGTGGTTTAATAAAAATCTATAGTTAAAAAAATAAATTTTCAAAATTTCATATTTTAAACGTTCTGCCTTTTCCATTGGCCAAACAAATAAATATGAAAATTAACTAATCGGTAAAAATATGTTTTCTTTTATTATTAACCCGGTCAAAAAATGGGATCAAAGTGTGGCCAGAATCAAATAGATTTGTGTCGTGTTCGAGCGTTGCGTGTTAAACGCCGATATAAAAGCAAGCACTTTGAAACATGTGTTGTTATGACGGCCGCGATGATTTAATGTGCGGTTTAAGCTGCCTTGTTCAATTTCCTCGGTGGTTAAATTGACTCTTCAACAGATATTAACGTCAATAAATAAACCATTAATTATATTTTTCGTTTTAACATATTAGGTTTATAAGAACCTGCTTTTAAATAGCAAGAAACAAAATCTAATAAAAAATATTACATTAAGTTTGTTAAACCTTTTTTTCCGGGGCCGGTCAATATGTCGGAAACACCCAGTTTGATTGTCACACCGATTCAGTGATCCCAGTTCCTTGCACTAGTTTGTAGATCAACTGGAAAAAAGGTCGGATGTCCTCTGGTTCCAGTTTTGGTGGTCCGAGTATTTGTTGCCTCTTTAGATCCAGTGACTCGTAATGGCATTTGCTGTACAGTTTCCTTGTCTGCATAATCTGCAGTTAAGGTCTCCATTGTACAGTTGCATTCTGTGTAGACGATTCTTGACAGCCATGTGTCCTATCAGAATTCCTGTAATAGTTCTCAGCTTATTCCTTCTCGTTTGAAGCAGCTGTTAGTTAGTCTCACATCTCACTCTCGTCAATCACCATCTTCAGTGATAGTCAGGCGGCGATTAAGGCAATCTGTTCCAGCAGCGTTAAATCAAAGCTCGTAAAGCGATGCCGCAACAATCTATGCACACTTGGCAACCAACATCGGGTTATTCTGTGCTGGGTTCCTAGACACTCCAAAATAGATGGCAACGAGGCTGCCGATGCGCTCGCAAGAGAGGGCGCAGGCATGCCAGCTGATATAGTAAACAATACAGTGAACAAACCACTGGGATTGGTCAAAGAGGCGATTGACTACACGGCCAAGCAGCTTGCACAGAACAGATGGACAGGATTGACAACCTGTAGTACATCCAGGCAACTGTGGCCCACATTCGATAAAAAGAGAACCGCAGAGCTATTGAGACACAGTCGAAAAGACGTGAGAAATATTACTGCGGTTGTTACCGGACATTGCCTCTTCGGTAGACATGCCGAACGTATGCAAATACCCACTAATGACTTCTGTAGAAGTTGCAGAGATGAGGAAGAGGAAGAAAGTATTCAACATTTTCTGTGTGAATGCCCTGGCCTCGCAAGAAGGAGGTTCACTACTCTGGGTGAATCATCTTTCGATAGCCTGGAGGAACTAAGCAACTTACAACTTGGACGGCTGAGCAGATTTCTAAACAGTAGTGGCTGGTTTGAATGAGTTGTTAAAATCCTTCCGCGGTTACGTCGCACTAACCATCATAGATCTGATGAAGGTGGGTTCTACGGAACACGTGTGGTATCACAACGGACCTAATCAGGACTACATGAGACTGTTTGGTCAGAACCAAGGGTCTGCCACTCTTACCTAACCTAACCTAACCTAGTCTCACATCTAGATACCTAATAATCACCCCCAATGTCTATCTGTCATTTCTGTAGATTTAATGTTCACTCCTGATCCATCGCTTTATGGCATCTCGTACTGTGCACCATGGAACTTCGAGTGATGGTTCTGGACTTATAAATGTATTTTCTGTTCTATGCCTTTCCTTGCAAGTTCATCGGCTTTTTCGTTTCCTGTAACACTTTTCACCAAGACGGTACTCAGTGCAGTGTGTTACAGTGTGACATTCCCATACCAGTCTTAAGGTTCTTATTATCTCTCTTATTTCATATAAGAAATCTTGACTGTCAGAATATATATAGATCCGCTTATTGAGGTAATTTCTCCTATTGTTTCCATACGCACACTATAAAACTCCACTGTTAAACCTTGTCTGCAGAACAAATACGGTTCGTATTACCTATACCATTGTTTGCCACTATCCTTTCCTATCTTAAGATCTTGTGTATCCGTCTTCAACCTTCTGAGCAGGTTTATAATTATCTTAAAGAAATAGTCCATACTCTAAGTGGAGTGATAAGTATTAAAAAAAAGAGAGTCTTTCTTCATCATTACATATTATCCAGAGGACGAATGTTTATTTTAAAATTGTTACCGCATCAAAGGGCTAATTTTGATGTATTTCCGGAGAGGCATTCTTTCATTATGGAAACACAACATTCCTAGTTCTGTGTATATGTATCTCTTACCTTTTCTAATTCGTCACAGTGTTATTTCGGACAATGATACTGATATAGTGTTTCAAGATAAAAAAATGCTCAAATCATGCCACAGAGGCATAATATGCTGGATTCTCAAAAGAATAGATTTACCTATGTCTTTCTGTAAACACAAAATATCAACTAGATATGTAAAGATTAGTTAAAAAATTATCTGTAATAGTAAAAGGAATAAAAACAAAATTATTATATTACGGCCATAAAATAGTGGATGGTATAGTCCGGGTCTACAGCTTAAACATGGTTAGTAACCACGTTTATCAGTCATTTCAAACCTAAGACACTTCACTTCACACGGGGAAACTTAAAAGAATCTAGTAGCATGAATATCGGCAAACTGGGCGACAAGTTGGTTCTTTTCCTCACACGACCGATACTATTTAGTCACATAGTCCCGAGCTGAAGGCAAACATGGGTTCTTTCTGATTTATGTTCGCTTCTTCATTTCGTATGTGTTCCCCTTTAAGCCTTTCTTTAACTTCGTCATTGATGATGTGAGAGTATAATATTTAATTAATATCGATATTTTCTTTTATATAGTTAATATGAATTTAATCATAGCTCTATGTAAAGCGATTATTTAAACTTTTCGAATTTTTAAAATACGCAACAAGATATACCTATTTCTCAAAAACGTTTTTTTCATCATTGGTTCTAGATTTTTGCTTCAATAAATGGTATGTAGCTCTAGCAGCTGCTTCAGTAATTTAATTCTTTTCGTAATCTAAATTATTTTGCTTTCAACTGGTTTCTAACTTATTTTTATAACCCCCCATTTTTATATACAAAATATTTTTGTTTAGAGACTCAAATCATATAATGCTATCAATGGGCGAATTTGACAGTTGTTATGGAAGCAGCAAAACAAAATAGTTGCAAAGCTGTTACCTTTTTTAATAATTTAGTTCTAGTCTAGACCGCTAAAGTCATATTTTTCTGGGGTAAAAAATTATTTCGAAACTTATCTCTTTTTTAACAAAAGTTTATTCGTAAATGATAAAACCACTTGGATTAGGGTTTAACAACTGAAGCCGAAAGTTTTTATAAGCAATGAACAAACTTTAAAAATAATTTTATTTAAATTTTTCCATCCTATAAAAGTGCTATTTTATTCAAGTGCTTCATCCACCTTTATCATCCCTACACTTTTTAACAGTCATTAAAAAGTGGCATAATAACAGCTTCTATTCATTATTCAAACTGCGAACCTGGCAAACGCACCAAAACCCATTCAACTCCTATTCTAACTGCCTGTCGGGCAAAACGCCGTGTTTTCATCCTTATCAAAACATATAAAACCGTCAGGCAGGCTGCGAAAATGTCCATTTTTACAGTTTCTCATTATGCCAGTCTATGAATAAATTCGCACTTTGGCGCGTAAGGCAGCGCGCTCGCGAGAATTACAGATAAGCCGTATGAATGCCCTGAATAACAAACTGGGCCATGTTTTAGCCCCGTGTTTTCCATTTACGTTTTAGGTAAAATTATTATAATCGTGTACGGGGTTGGGTTCAAAATTTACAGAATCATTATGTTAGTTCCAGTATAATAAACATTAACACTGTTTAATGGCATAGTATGTAACCAGAAATAATAAATAATTAGAAAATGTAACGTACGAAAATAATTGAAATACTTTGGTTAAAAAAACAATATAGTAATCTGTACTTCAACCGTCGTCGTAGTAATGTAGTTATTCTTTTGTAATCCTCTAGCTGTAAAGTGTATTTTTTTTTGTAATTAAATTAAAATATAAGAATATAGTATGGCATTTTAATTTTATCCTAAAATTTCAAAGTAGTTAATTACTTTCGTTAAAAATATAATGTAGGAATCTGTAATTGAACCGTCGTCGTCATCGGCATAATAATTTAGTTATTGTTTTGTAATCCTCTAGCTGTAAAGTGTATTTTTTGTTATTAAATTAAAATATAAGACAAATACAGTATGGCAGTTTAATTTTACTTTAAAATTCCAAAGTAGTTAATTACTCTCATTAAAAATATGATGAAGTAATCTGTAATTGAATCGTCGTCGGCGTCGGCATAATAATGTAGTTTTTGTTTTGTAATCCTTTAGTTGTGAAGTGTATTTTTTGTTATTAAATTAAAATATAAGACAAATGTAGTATGCCATTTTAATTTTATCCTAAAATTCGTCTTCGTCATCGTTAATTACTTTCGTTAAAAATTTATGTAGTTATCTGTAATTGAACCGTCGTCGGTTTCGGCGCCGGGTCGGCATAATAATGTAGTTCTTATTGTGTAGTTCTTTAGCTGTAAAGGGTATTTTTTGTTACTAAATTATTATTATTAAAAATATAGTATGGCAGTTTAATTTTACTTTAAAATTCCAAAGTAGTTAATTATTTTCATTAAAAATATAATGTAGTAATTCGTAATTGAACCGTCATCGGCATCGACGTCGGCGTAATAATAATATAGCTAATAGGTTGTGATCCTTTAGCTGGAAAGTGTATTTTTCATTTTATTTTAATTTTATCCTAAAATTCTAAAGTAGTTGAACATGAAATTAAAATTTAAAATTCCTATAAGTAAGGAGTATTTCAATCACTTTTATTTAATAATAATGTAATTGGGAGTAACATCATTACTTTTTCTGAAATAGTAATAATTAATGTAATAATTCTTTTTTTAAAGTAATTTGCCCAACTCTGCTTGCAATGTTACTTATTATGCAGAATTCACCCAGTCGTGTACCTTAAGGTGGTCAAAACTGTACTTGTACAAGGTACATATTCTTAAAAACGCATTACCTAAGTACTACATTAATAAGAAAAATTGATTTTGTAGCAGTTTTGTGTAGATCTTTGTATTATCTAAAAACACCAACACCATCTTTGTTTACTATGTTTATTTGTTTGGAAATCATAACGGATCTAGGGCAATTGACGATGGCATATAGACGAGTTTTGTAAAAAAAAAACCATTTTGACTTAATTTTCACTTTCAAATTTCCACTCTTCATTTATTTAATAACTTCCTATACCTATTATATAAGGTTATTGCGCTTAGTATATTTTTATTGTACTTATACCTATTCATGTTTACCAGGGTTCTCACCATGGTAATCGTCTTGATGCGAACAAAGCCTACATTAAAATAATTATGTATAATTTCACAAAATGGCAAGCGAAGTAAAGTATGAATAGTGGGCGTAGTAGACATAAAGTAACTTTCTTGTCCAATGGGGTACAACGTTGCGGAAGGAAGCTGTCAGTCACACACCTTGAGGAGAAAATCATGATCTACAATTTACTGCAAATATCGTGCAGGAGGATATCTCCTGCTTACCCACACCGTTTGGTTTGACGGGGTAATTGGAAGGGTTTTGGCCGTATTTTTGATTTGTCTAGCGGAAGACCATAATTTGTGCAACACCGTATAATAGTTATTTCACAGTGAAATGATAATGCTTGGGTCAAAACCGATCTCCGTGATCTTTGCACGATACCCGCTGCAATCTTGCATTTTACGTCTTATTGTTAAAAAATAAATAGGCACTATAATTAGATTTATATCTTGATTGCTTTGAACAGTCAGATTTGTCGTGTTTACTACATTATATGAATCAGATAAGATGCAAAATGTAGTTTCTTTGTTTCAGAACTTCGATACAAAAAATGTCGTAAAATACGCCCTTTTAAATTTAAAATTTTTAAAGCTTAAGTTTCTTTATGGTTATTGACGTCAATTTCTGCAATTTAAATACCACTTATTAACTATAATTGGGCTTTGTATGTATGTTTTCCTCTTCGTCACGAGAGAAGATCATATTATGTGTTTAAGAGCAAACAGTAGGTAGTCGATGAGTCATCACTAACAAATACTGCATTTCCACCGCATCGCGCACATTGTACCTACTTTCGGCGATTGCAATAAAATGTTTTTTTTTATATACAAAACACATTAAAAACGAATTTCACGAGAACTAAGTGGCGCAACGTCAGTAGATATTTTTAAGGTAATATCGTGGCTTCGTTTGTAATTATAATAGAAAATAAGAAATTAACATGAATAGCCACAATATTTCTATTTTTATGACCTGCATGGCGGATGATATTACTTGAACCTATATAATTCAAACTTTAAAATAAATTTTCAATTTTTTTTAAATAAAGTATCATCCACTGAACTTTTTTTTTTTTTTTTTTTTTTTTTTTTGTGCGGAGGAGGGAAAATCTTGCATAAGACTTCCACATGTTGTAATTTGTGGGGTATGTCGGATTCCTACCGACTAAAAAACCCTCCCCCTTTTTTCCTAGCACCTGGTACCGGGAGCCGCTTTCGCATTACTTCAGTACCCGGGCCGTTCTGTAGACTTAGACTCTGCTCTCTATTTCCTTAGTTTCTATGATTGTTCGTATCGCTCTATAAGCATGGTTCCATGATTGTTCGTTGTCTACTAGGTCCATCCTCACATTGGCTACATTGAAAAATCTGCCCGTTTCTACTCTAAATGCGATTCTAGTTTCTTCCCACCGGGGGCATTTGAAAAGTGTGTGCTCTGCATCATCTTCTTGGTGGCAGTACATGCAGTCTCCCGAGTCGGCCCTGTTGCGATCATACAGATACTTTCTAAAGCAGCCATGCCCTGACAGCGCCTGGGTCAAAAAATAGCCCACTTCCCCATACGGCCGATTTATCCATCTTTGGAGGTCGGGTATTAGTTGATGGGTCCATCGTCCATAAGTACCATTGTCCCATTTTTCGATCATCCACTGAACTAGAAGTTCTTGTGAACACCTTAGTACAATTTGTATAATACATTTTCAATTAAATAAGCTAGGAAACGATGCCCCGTTCCACGCTGGTATGAAAGGCTCTTAAGCAATATATGAAATTTTATTCTAATACCAAGGAAAATTGAGAATAGTAAGAAATAATAAACGTAAAAAATTACGTAATTTCTTAAACAAATAAATTTATGGAGAATAGTCGAAAGTATATATTAATCGTTATAAATAAGTAACATTGCCAATATTTCAATTATTTTAAAAGTAAGTTAAAAGTAAAATATTTACTCAAAAAATATTACAGAAGAAGAGTTTCCTTTCATTTTGTTAGATCCTTTTTCAGACGCGTTAAACCATATTCTGTCTTATTAGTAAGGCTATAGGATCTGGCGAAAGTATATCAATAATAGTTAATTATGTAAAGCCATAATAGGAGAATTTTACCTGAAGATTTAAAGCTTGGGGCGACTTCTAGTCAAAATTGGACAGTTTTAGCGTATACCTAACCCCCAAAAAACTTTTAAAATAAGTAAAATGTTGAGAGAAATAACCTAATTCACCTGCTTTATAAAAACACACGTCACAATTACAGGAGTCCCTTTAAGCAGCGTTAGAACCCATATCGGTTTAATGGAACAGACCCGAAACCAATAAATACAGAAGAAAAGTTTTTCTTTATTTTATCAGATCGATTATCAGATGCGTTTCGCCATATTATGGCTCATCAGTAAGGCTATAGGATCTGACGATGGAATGGTGCATGTAATTATTTCAATAGTTAAAGACGTATAGTTGTAGAGGAATATTGCCTGGGGCCACATCTAGTGTATGATACGTCTCCGATCTAAAGTAACTTCTAAAGAAAAAAAGTCTCCCTCCCAAAACTTCTTCTCCGTTTAAGTAACCAAAAAATCTAGCTCAGACCGCCACGGTCGACTGCCAGTACCTCACCTTTCATATATATATATATATATATATATATCCTAATTAGAATGGATATGAATTCATATCCGTTCATCTAACCGGAATAGTCCACTTATCCAATCACTTTATGAAACAGGAAATAGAAAAATATTCATGTAGGAGTAGAATAACTACTATTTTCAGCCACTTGTTTTTTTCAAGTTAATCCCTTTCCTTACTCCCAAATATTGTATTCAAAACATCATATTTTAACTTAACTAAGTGATAACTTATTCTCTTTCAAGCGATAGTAAAAGGTCCATTTAAATGATTTATCGCCCATTTCAAAATCTATACATTTCCGCACACGACTATAGAAATGGTACAACTAGAAGAACATCATATGGTAAATGTACACACAATACAGCACGTTAGGGGAGACTGAATATTATATTGAATGGCATTGGGAATAGAATTGTCGCTATACAATTCAATTGTTCCTTGTTAACCCTACACGAGCAGACCAAAGAACTATTTACCTTTAAAATTGAGTACATTTTTCCGTTACTTGTTTGGATCGCTGTAGCGAATATAGAAACTATCCATATTCTCACTTCATGCATATTTGATATATTTACGTGACAAATTAAGAGGGTGCTCTCTTATTGCAAAATTGGGAACGATACTGTTTGACTTCCTCTTCAATGATTTTAAAACAGGAAGGGAGGTTCAAGGATATAAGCAAAGTATGAGAATGATAAAAGGGTAGTATGTTAAAATATATTTTAGTATTATTTTTGAGTATTTTAAACTTAGCGGTAGCAGGTTATAAAATAAGTCACACTGTAAAATCAGCTTGTGATTTGTAGCACATACCTATTATTATATGCATTATACTTTCAGAAATTAAATTATAAAAAATCATAATATTTTTCGTCATCTGAAGAACTGTCATCTTCTCTTGACGTTATAATTAACGGGTCGACGGTCCGATCGATCAGATGATCAAGATATCACATTTCTTTAATGGCATGATGGACTGCTTTTCGCCAGTTTTCTGGTGTCACTTCCTTAATAGCTTGATCAAACAGTAGCTTACCGTCTTTCATTTTGAATATGGCGGTGTGCGTAGCACAGTTATACTATTTTTTTGAGCTATATCTTCCACGGCATATTTTATAAAACTATGTTTGTGTAAATTTGCTATAGCAAATAATTCCTTCTTTATCAAATTATCTTCAAATTTAATACTTTTGGTGGTTAACCAGTCGATAATTTGTTGTTTTCTCTATGCGTCGTGAATGATGGCTTGCGTTATCAATAACTACCACTGAATCAGCTGGAAAATATTTTATCATTTCACCAAAATATTCCTCAAAAACATTGGAATTCATGTCCTTGTGGTAATCTCCCGAATTGAATGACTGAAAGGTTAGCAAACCTTCTTTTAAAAATCCATCTTCCCTTTCATGTACTACACCAAAATTGAGCCGAACTCGACGGAATTTCCCATTTTATTACTTAACACCTTTCTGAAATAGACTAGGTATAGTTGTTTGAAGCCATTAACGCTAAAATTAACATACTTAAAGCCCAATAATTTCTTACTGTACTGCACAAATTTAACTGCAGTTTAATATATAGAAAAATATTTAAAACTATTACTAAATTATTGTATTTAAAATCTGTTAAATTCTTGAATCTCTCTCTTTTTCACGAAACCGATACGCTATTTATGTCATGTTAATAAAAAAAAAATATTATGTTTTATTCACCATTTTCCAGATGGACGTGCGTCAAACATATATTTCTGAAACGCACAACAAAATAATTCATTTTACGAAAGTTATAGCGTGATGAAGGGCAATTTTGTCCGGTCGGTAATAAGGATTGCCTAATCACCCGAAGAAAGTTTCCGGAACCGACCGGAAGTCAGAAAATCGGTTATGATAGGGGAGTGATTTAAAGTCATCTGAAAGTTGTTTATACAAGTTTCAGTATTCGCTTCCGGGTTAGGGTTATTAGAGATGGGGGAGTTTCGTGATATTGCAAAAACATTTCCTGTTTCAGTGAAATGGGTTTTGCGATAATATTTTTAATATTTATATCACATGAGTATGTATGTTTTATCGATAAGATTTTTTTAAACAACATTTCTGTCTAGACATTACCGAGATAAGTCTACAATTTTTTTTATGAAAATGCGATCGTTCGAGACCTGCCTAATAAATGTTTTTTCTAGTCCCACGTGGAAATTAACTGTTTTTTAACACTAAACTGATTGGAAAAAAACCGATATGATTTCATATCCATCCTAGCTAGGATGTGAAACTGACCAATCATAGTAGTCAATTACAAAGGATATGAAACTTATATGTGATAAATTTTTCGAGTTGTTTTCTGACACTTGACAGATAGAAGTGAGGGTAAGAATATATTTCAAAAATATGCAAATCGGTCAGATAAAATTTGTTCTTTTTTAATTTAAAACAAAACCTTTATCCCAAAGTCTATGCACACAATTTTTTCCTAAACAAAATTTTTTTAGGATCTGTTATTTCTACAGGATTGCTACCATTCTTTCTACGTTAATAGTGTTGTAGTTTGTAAATTGGCGATTATTTTGAAAAACTTTACTATCGCGAGCGTTAAAAGTAACTGTTTAAAACGAATTCTACAACTATTTTGTCGTACTTTCGAAGTTATAATTCTTACAAACAATCCCTTTTTTCTTCTATGCATTTCAGCAGAATAATTTAATCAAACTGGCTATGGTTGCGAATTATTAATAAATATATCGGTTTTTGTCTATTATTCTGCAAAATGACGAATGTGAGAAAGATAGGTATTGTAACGAATGTCTTTACAAGTGATTTCCTCTTAACATAACTTATTTCTATAAGTTTGTTAGAGGTGCTGGTATGCTCAAGAGTGTCTAACAACGACACAGATGGCGTTCCGTGCCAGATCTTACCGTTGTGTCTCACCAAGTGCTGCACAGCAGCTTTGAGTTATCCTTTCTTTCGTGGGATCCTAGCTCTACTGATGAGTCATGATATGGCGAAACGCGTCTAGGGATAGATCTGACGAAATGAAATTCTTCTTCTGCACTTATTATTTTCGGATTAATAAACCGATGTGAGTTAGCGCTGCCTAGCGGGACTCCTGTAATTGTGACGAATGTCTTTACAGGTAATTTCCTCTTAACATTTTTTTATTTATTTCTATAAGTTTGTTAGAGGTGCTGGTATGCTTAAGAGTGTCTAACAATGATCAATGCCAAATACGTGTTTACTTGTCAAATAGTGTCTTATACTAATAATATTCCTAAAACAAACATCTTTATATATATTTTTTTATTAATTAATTATTTTTGGATATATTTTTGCAGTAAAAATCTGTTCCCATCTCAATCTTAATTCATACATATAAAAAATAAAATAAAAACAGTCCTTTTCTAATTTCTGCTCTCCATTTTTATTTCCCGACTAATTTACTTGTGCAAACAGAAAAATACCGTAATAATAAATAAAATGTATCTAAGAGAGAGAAATAGACTAATTTACTGACAAATGACAGATACACGCGGAGTTATTTAAGATGTTATAAAGTGATTATCACAACCTTTCTGTTACTTCTGGTTACATAACTTAAATTTATATAGCGTTAATAAACAATGGTTTTCGCAATCTTTATAAACGCCCCATTTAAGCTCTTTAAGGGGTTTATAAAGATTAACGAAAATGTTTTTGTTCCTAAATATATTATTGTACCGGGTGATTCATTAAGGGTGACGAGCGGCCATATCACGGAAACTACTGATCATAGAAATTCAGGAAAAAAAAATTACAACTAAAGTGACCATGAGAAAATCCTTGAAAGAATTTTTAAGTTCCGCATTTTGCCGCAAGAGGGCGTAATTCAAACGTAAACTTCAATATTTTCCATATCTCCGAAAATTCCACATTAAGGTATATCTTTGATAACACCATTAAAAAGCTTGGACAATTATGCATCATTTTGGTCTTATGCTTATTGGCGTACCGACTTTAATAAGAGGGGGGGGGGAAGCTGTTGAAAGTGTAATCAGTTAAATCGCTGTAACTTATAAACGACTTATCCGATTTTAGCAAACTAAAGACTGTTTGGAAGAGAAATGTATGCACTTTCACCAATCGTATTTAGTTGTCCATAATAGTTCTCAGAAAAATTATGAGAGGGCGCAATTTGCAATAATAACACATTTTTTGATTTTACTCCGAAAAAATAAATCATACGGTATAATTTTGATACCATAATCGAAAAGTAGATGAAATTTTCTGGAAAAAATATTAAAACCGCAGCTCGATATCTCTGTTCGTTTTAGCGTTATCGCGAATGGAATAATTTTTAAAGTTTTAAATAAATATTTTTTAGAAAAAAAGTGGGACGTCACTGATATTCTTTCATGTGGATATTATTTCTGATTAGCCTGATCAATTCTGCATAAAAATGGTCTGTTGCGTTTTTCTCTTCAGGCACACCGTTCTTAATTAAAATATATAAATTAAATTAGACAGACGGAAGCATGCCTATTAAGTGAATTTCCAACAATTTTTATAAAACAAAATTTTTCATTTTAAATTTTAATAATAATAAATAAAAGAGCTAATTTAATTTAAGTTCTCTTCCAAACAGTCTTTAGTTTGCTAAAATCGGATAAGTCGTTTATACGTTACAGCGATTTAACTGATTACACTTTCAACAGCTCCCCCTCCCCCCCCCCCCCTCTTATTAAAGTCGGTACGCCAATGAGCACAAGACCAAAATGATGCATAATTGTCCAAGCTTTTTATTGGCGTTATCAAAGATATACCTTAATGTGGAATCTTCGGAGATACAAATACCCGGCAATATATTCTACGTCAACCTATACCAAATTTACCAGATTACGTTTCTACTGAAAATAATTAAAAATTTACAATTTAAAAAAAAACAACCCCGCTTTTAGTCCAGCTATTATCCAATCAACCTCTCTCGCTCCCCTACCCTCCATACATTCTCCCAAGAGACGATATTTCATTAAAACTAGCGGCGACAAGTGCCTACTAGGCGTCAAATAATCGGCATAATCGTCACACCTAAAAAATCCAAAGTGAATCAGCGATTGTGCTACTGTCAAATTATTTTAGGGGCGCGACCCCACGCAATAGTTACGCGAGATGTATTCAATTTACGATCAAGTATGTATGAACACTTATGATTACCGGGGGGTAGAATGAACATTATTATGCTTATGTGATTCAATATTAATCGCATAAATTTGCCGTTTCAAGGGGGAGCACTTACTTATTTACGCTTGTTTTGAGATATTGCATATAAGATTAAGTGATCTCGAGCTCAGGACTGGATTTGGGGCGTGCCATGGGGTTTGGAGTGCCGTAGTACCCGCAGGGCCCAGGGTGCAGGGGTACGAGGCACCCGAGCGGCAAGCCGATGGGGCGGTGCGAGCCGCCCTATAATAATGGAAAACTTTATTTATTAATAAATTAACATACTTAATACATAAATTAATATTACTCTTTCAGAAAATATAGATGTGTCTAACATTGTTAAGACATTTGCATTAAAAAAGGCTAGAAAAGCAAACTTCACTGTATAACTTATTAGTAGATAATCTTAGTATCCTGTCCTGTATGTATGTATTTATTTCATTACTACATTACATTACAACTAAGTTGAAAAATTATATTATGTTAAATCATATCATGCAGGTTTGTACAATTTTGTTTTTTTTTAACTTAAAATTATTTCAACTTTTTTATTATCCACTTTGGGAGGAGGAGGGTTGGGTTGGGTTTTGGGAGCCAGGGGGGAAGCCCCCCCCCCCTTCCACGAAATCCAAAAAACCAGAAGATTTAAAATATATTTGGGAAACGAAATTACGGCAACCCTATCAATAACGCATCCAATGAAAGAACACATAATCTTACATACAGGGTCACAATTAGAAAACGAACAGCATTTAATATTGCCTCTACCAATGACAGTATGAAAATTTGGCGAAACACGTCAATTGATATATCGAGGGGGACATTTTTTAAGACATTTGTTGTCGTGTTACTTTCAACCCCCTAACCCCCTGGGCACCTACCCCTAAAATTTTAAATGGCAACCCCTATTTATTTTGCCATTTTTGTGTTCCTTATAAAATTCTACATAAACTGTATAATTTTTTTTTCAAAATTGTGATTATTAACCTCACAAATTAATGAAATGTATTTAATATCGTACTTTAATATTGTACCTACCAATACATACATTCCAAAATCCTTTATTTATTTACATTTCGTCTTCGATATCGCCACTAGAAAAAATAAAATAATTACATTTTTTGAAAAAAAAATGATACAGTTTATGTAGAATTTTATAAGGAACACAAAAATGGCAAAATAAATAGGGGTTGCCATTTAAAATTTTAGGGGTAGGTGCCTTGGGGGTCAGGGGGTTGAAAGTAACACGACAACAAATGTCTTAAAAAATGTCCTCCTCGATATATTAATTGACGTGTTTCGCCAAATTTTCATACTATCATTGGTAGAGGCAATATTAAATGCGGTTCGTTTTCAAATTGTCACCCTGTATACAAAATGCTTGCAAGACAAACTGATATCCACGCAAATCTTAAAACTTTTAAATAAACCAGCGGCGCGCGACGCCCTCCTCGGATTTTATTTATTATTTAAAAAAGTTTTATTGGTGTTTGCTTGTATAATCTTTACATGACTATGGCATAAGGCCTTTTTACATTGGATGCAACTGCAAGAAAAGATTGCCTGCAAGCATGCGCTTTGTCGACGTTTTAAACAGCTGATGCAGGTTTTAAATGGGAAAACGTGCATCAGCTTATTAAAACGTTGTTGAAGCGCATGCTTCCAGGCCATTTTTCTTGCAATTGCAACCAATGTAAAAAGGCCTTTATAATAATTATCAATTATAGTTAATATATTTTTTTGGTTTTCAATAAATAAAACATAAACCTAATTTTTAATATTTTTTTGCTCAGTTATGCTTATTTCATAAAGTTTTAAATTATTTATATTAGAATTAGAACTCCCTACAAGTTTCTATAAAAATATTATATATTTTCCTAATTTGAAATTTTTTTATGGTCCAAAAAAGGGTTTTTTCGGCGTGGCACCCGAAAAAATTTTCGTCTGCGGGGCAACTTACAGTTCCTTTTGCCCCCCTCCTCCTCCAAAATGAATTTCTAGCTACCCCACTGTTGGGAGCGGTAAAATTATTCTCGCACCCGGGGGGCAGATACCCTGGGAACGGCCCTGAGTACTCAGTACCCTACCCGGTCCTCATCTAGTGGCCCCACTGTTTAATCATAAAATTTAAACTTGCACATCTTGAATTTCTTTTATGTTATGGAATGGCTTATTTTATTTAAACCCGTAAATTTTGATACAACAAAAAATTGCAGAAAAATATTTTTAAATGTCGCTTTGCCATAGTAAATCAGAAAATTGATCGTTTTCTTTTGATTTGATCATTTTTAACAAAAGATTACACAGTGAGAAAATTATTTTAGCCGTAGGTAGAAAACGAAGAATGATAACAGAATCTGCATTAAATGGGCACCAAAAAACAACTCTGTTGCCTCTACTAAAGTGTTTTCTTTTTAAATAAATAATAGACTAATGGATGAAAATTAATTTTTTAAGTCATATTTTTTTGCTGCTAAAAGACAACTAATGCCCGAAGAGTTTTGGACTTGCATTGCATTTATTTATTTTAAATCACAATGTTTCAACTGGTAAGTATCTTTAGTCGCCTTAAGGTAAATACTATTATTACTATTCACCTGAAGACGACTGAATATACTTACTAGTTGAAACTTAGGGATTCAAAACAAATAAAGACCATGCAAGTCCGCAACTCTTCTGTCATTTAAATATCATCATCAAACAAATACTACCTAGCTTCTACTAAAAAACGGGTTCTTCGTCAAAACGAAGAGGTTCCTCCGTCATTTAATTTTATATTAGATTGATTTACATTTTTTAGTTCAAAGTAAGCCCCTATCCCGACGATCTAATTACCTACCTACCTAATTTTAAAGATTTAACAGGAAAAACTAATATCGTCCTTTTATAATACTCTTTAAAATGCGTACTTTTGGGGGTGGTTTCGAGGTAGCTTTTCAAAGATGTTACCTGTGTCCTTAGCCTACAACTATTCCTAATCCCCTAATAAACACTCTTGGGTAAAGGCCACACGTTAATACGCAGTGGTTCTAACATTTTTATATGAGAATTCATACCCACTATAAACTAAGTAGCAGCATGTCATTGCCGTCAGTTGACTTACAGCACTGCTGCATTACAAAAATATAAGGAAAAATATTCAGATTCATGATAAAAGGTTTCTAATAAAATACAGAAGTAATATTGTAAAATCTTAAAGGAAAACTTTATATAAACGGGAAGCTGAAAATCTTAAAAATACTCATTGGAAGATGATCAATAAGTTGAAATGGAAACTGATTATGCAAATGTGAAAGAGAAATAAACGACATCTTTTCATCTCGGGCGTATTTTTCATAAGACGACTAGTATCTGAAGTGGCAACGCAACGAAAACATTTTCTTCGGGGAAATGCGAGAAGGCATTGCCTTCATTCTTACAATTTTTGCAATCATTTAAATTTTAAGTAGGAAATTGGCAGTTGGGAAAAGACATTAATGCAAATTTTTATGTATTTTTCTTCTCTTCTAATTATAAAACAGAAGTACACTTTCCGGCAATTATGATAATTTAATTTTGAATTCAAATAATTTTCCTTTTAATGATAAAGCAGTAAGTCTACAGAGGATTTTAAAAGCGACATTTTTGCAAAGTTTTTTACTTCTTGAATAAATTTGAATATGTTATGGTGGTTTTTAGAATAAGTAATTCTAGTTACTTTATATCTTTTATAAAAAAAGTATTTAAAAACAATGTAAATTAATAATTAAAAGAAAAATATTTTAGTTCCAATCCGTTTTATAATAATAATTTCTATATATTACATATTTTATAAAAACCTACAATAAACTAGTATTTGTATACATCATAATATATAAATACTTAATATTTAAATTTATAGGCAAATTATAAGTTTTTTATCAGAAACTATGGTAACATAAATTTAAAATTAAATATCTAAGTTACATTTAAAAAAAGTTTATCATACATCTGAAGCAAATAAAGGCAATGCAAGTCCAAAATAAATTCATTTATTCAAAATACTGAATTATTATTTTCATCTTTTATAATTTTTAATGCATAACCCATTTTTATAAAATGATTTAAAATACAACTCCAAGTAGTCAACATGTTTCCATGAGAGTCCATAAGGGAAGGGGGGCATTCCGCCTGAAATTTTGTCTAGATTTTTGGTATACGAGCCCGTTATCTACTAAAAGTTATTGTTTATTGGTACTTCTACTATTATACCTGGGGTATAATTGTTGGAACTTTTTTTTTCAGAAGTCATTTTGGACCAGAATGACTATAAATAATAATATTTAATGAAAACCCTTAATTCCAAGCTTCCAACGCTTAGCATGAGAAACTAATTAAGTTTTTTTTTCATTATCATTGCAGTTTTTAAGTTCATTTTTTATAATAACATTTAACAGAACTTATTTAGCTTTATCTTGGAAACAGTAGCCAGGACACGGTACTGGGTACCCTATCTATAGATTTAAATATCATTCGCCAAATTGTCGACAAGTGCTTGCTAAGAAAATCTGAATTTCTTAAGGCGGAACTTTGTGCAGCAAGAAATATATTTGCAAGAGAGTCTCACCCGAAGTGGGCATACTAGCGAGCTTATGACGTGGTGAAAAATATTCCGTAAACATCGACACACACTGAAAGCACGATGCAAGGCGGTAGGTTCTTTATTATGCTAATGAGTTTTGGTTGATTTTATTTCGGAGACGAGAAATTTGTTTTGTGGAAAATAAGTACTTGTTATTGTATTACCTAGTTAAAATAATGTACCTAATCGTTATACGGATATATCTTTTAAATTTTGTCTTATTTTATTATTAAAGCTATAGAATATTTACAAAAAATAAAATTAGGTAGAGCAGAAAGTTTGAAGTGTTAATTAATAATAGGTATAAAAGCACCTGCAAACAGGGTGTTCGTGTTCCACCGGGAACCGCTTCGAACTATATATGGAAAACTATACATAGGAAAATTTTCAAAATTTGCCATCGTGGTAATGCTGATGGGGACGACTGGACTAAAAAAATTTCATAATGGTGGTACTTCCGGTTACACCGGAAGTTAGTGTCAGCTAGGGTAGCCAGATTTTAAAAATTGAAAAGCGGGAAGTGGATAGTGCCTGGAGGACAAGTTTTTTTTGAGGTGCTTAAAATAATTATATTGATGATTTCTAAAAAAAAAAAGGTCGATACCCCGTTGACCTTACGCTGTGGCGTGCCTTTTATATTTCTTCCTCCTATCATCAAACGTGCTTTCTAAAAAAAAAGGTCGCCCCTCTCTAAGGCAGCTGTACAGTTATTAGGCGTCCGTCGTGTTATTGGAAAAAAGCGGGAGTTTTGTTTAAGTGCGTGGGAGGCGGGAGGTTAAGTAAAAAAGCGGGAGCATCCCGACTAAATCGCGAGGGTTGGCAACCCTAGTGTCAGCGTGTTTATTTTAAATAGAACATCCTATATATTATTACATTTTTGCATTCTACGTAAGATTCTAAGCAGATTTTGTACAGGGTGGGACTTTAATTGGAATAAATTCGATATTATTAAAACTGCTGAGGTTACGCCTACAAAATTTAGTATGTATGGTTTTGAAGCATGCGGAATTGAATTATAATGTCGGCGCAGTTGCCAGATTTCTCAGCTTTGCGCTACACGTAGTAATTTTAATATTTTAAATGGAATGCCCTATTTATTTTTATTGCAGTGCATTGGGCGTGTCCAATTTAATAAGAAGCCAAATTCACAAAATTCTATCTTCACTAATTGCTGAGCTATGGCAATACTGTAATTTCATTAAAAAGTACCATGAGAATTTCTATTTTTAAAGTTTAAGTTAAATAGGCCATTTTGAAAAGACAAGAACTTTTCTTGAATCTTGTCAATAACTTAGTAACTATGGAGGTAGACAAGCGTCCCGGTACTTTTTAAGGGAACTTCAGTGTTGCCATAGCTCAGAAACTGGTTAAGATAGAATTTTGTAAATTTGAGATCTTACTAAATTTGACACTACCAATTCACTGCAATAAAAATAAATAGGGCATTCTATTTAAAATAACAAAATTACTACGTGTAGCGCAAAGCTGAGAAATCTGGCAACTACGCCGACATCATAATCCAATTCCGCATGTTCTAAAACCCCCACATACCAAATTTTGTAGGCGCAACATCAGCAGGTTTAATAATATCGAATTTATTCCAGTTAAAGTCCCTACCCTGTGTGCCTATACCTATAAATATCTAAGCGTTTTTGACATATTTGAATTTTTCTGTTAAGAATGACGTTTGCAAGCCTTAAAATAATTATCAATTTTTTCTATAAAGAAGCCTTATATTTATTTAATTTAAGCGGGATTCCTTGTTATAAAAGACCTGCTTTATTAGATTTTTCATAATATTTTGATAACTATTAATTCAGGGTGTTTAAACAATAAGATTGAAAAAATTGCAAGAAGTCTAAATTTTCAAAGGGAAACACCCAAATTTTATAATTACTTTTAGTTTAGCATTAAAAAAGGGTAAGTTTGTATATCCCAAAAATGTTGAACATTATTAATAAGCACATTGTGATGGCTTCTGTTTTGCGGATATCGATTGGCAAATGTGTCCCATGTTCTTGATATAACTTTAACACATTCTCCATAAATAATAAATAAATTTAAATAATCTTCGTTTGTATGTACAATTTAAGCGCACAGGCATGATAATTAATGATGTTTAAATGGTAAGTGACAGCTTCATAAATTGTTCTCGCATTTGATTGTTTTTCAACGCCGTTATAGCCAACTAATAGTAACTAAACTTAAAATCTGCAGCAAAATCGCCATATAAAAATATTAAGTTGGCAATGTTTCTAAAACTAAAATATTTTGGAATATACAAACTTACCCTTATTTTTAATGCTAAATAAGAAATAATTATAAAATTTGTGTATTTCCCTTTGAAAATCTAGTCTTTTTGCAGTTTTTCAATTTAATTTTTAATCGTATTGTTTAAACACCCTGTATTAATAGTTATCAAAATATTATAAAAAATCTATTAAAAATATCTAAAACGCTTAGACATAGGTATAGGACATGGTATACAAGATATGCCTAAATTCTTGCGTAGAATGCAAAAATGTAGTAATATATAGAGTATTCTATTTAAAATAAGCAAGTTGACACTTACTTCCGGTATAACGGGAAGTGCCACCATTATAAATATATTTTAGCCCGATCGCCCCCATCAGCACTAACATATATTGTCAAATTTTCAAAATTGGGAGGCACAGGCCCACCCTGAAACTAAAGGTTTTCAGCATTGGTTATCAAATACTTCGTAAGGTCAATAGTTTTTCAATCAAAATTTTCTTATATTACAAATTTTTCACCATGTTTATTTATAAAACAACCCCCGTCCCGCTGGTTCCAGGATTTGTTGACTGTGGTTACTAACTCGCGCAGTATTTTGTCCGTCTCGTTCCGTGCCATTATAATTAATTTTTTTAAAAAGTGGTATGTTTTTGACGATTAGTTGCGCTGCACCTTCAAAAGAAAAAAAGTAAGTACCTAGATTTTTTTTTAGTAACACAGAAACAACAGGAGGTAGTACCGTATCGTCGCGCCAATCCGATACAAAATCACGGTATTAATGTTTCTTATAAACATAAAGTGATAGGGGGGGTAGCCAAAAAAACGTGTAAGTTCCCAAAAGTTAATTCTATAAAATAAAATACTTCGCAGCCTTTTCTACACTTTCTCCACCGTTCAAAAGTGGCTACAAAAAAAAAAACTTTGCGTTTTCAAGAACTTCTATCAAAAGTGATTCCTACAAAAAAAATGTCGCAGTCGTTTCATAAACTCCCCCTAACAAAAGTTAGTAAAAAGTATATTTACCCCCCCCCCCCCCCCTCTCCCCCTTGGTCAAGAGACAGGGGCAACTGCCCTCTTTATGGACGCCCATGCCTAACAAAAAATTGTATTTTATTACTCTGCGTGGCATACTGTCCAATTTTTATTTATTACCTACCTAGCTTCTTAGAAGCATTGTCACTATACAGTTAGTCTCGCTGCACCAAATTGTAGCTGCGAGCCAATAACATGAACAGATAAATGTCATGTGACCAACGCCAAATTCGTGCTTGACAACTACTTTTAAATCGTTAAACCATGGATAAAATAATAAACACATTTCACCTTTAAAATTAATTTATATTTTAACAGGTTTAGACAGAAGCTCACTATATAAACAGTATAATAAGCATAAAATATAAAAACAATCGAATAGAAATAGATTCATTATGCAACAGTTGGTTTCTTTACTCACTAAGAACCTTCATAAATGGCTTTATTTTATTGCACCTATCACCCTTTACCAAGACAAATAAAACTTTAATTTTATATCTAAGAGTTAATATACCAGGGTTACCATACATCCTTAGATTTGTCGTAAGTTCCCGGTGACCCAGTTTGGGCCTCTAATACCGATAAGCTATTTACCTTAGTATATTTTGTTCACTATCAAGACAATAACCCATTTCGATAAAAAACGAAACAAAAAATTCAATATAGCCCCTTTTTGATTGCAACAAATCGACTGGATTTCGTTCAATTCTTATCCTTACCTAACATGAATAAGAAATTTTGAAAGCTTAGACACCAGTTTTGACAAAATGGTGAACGCGCCTTGAACATTTTGCCCTGCGGCGCATTATAAACCATCCCGGTCTAAGCCGAAAAATGTATGGTAACCCGGAGTTAATAGCACAACTACTAGTTACGTCTTTTTAATATTAACGCTTAGATATTCTGTTATTGGCACAGACAATCCAAAAAGGAAAACATAAAATTTAGCCCAAAATTACCCCCGAAATTACTTCTTGTTCGACCACCTATACTTTTTTTCAGTGTATCATTATTCTCTCTGGATGTAAATTGTTTCACGTCAGCCGAGAATAAATTCAGCTGTATATAGGCAACTTCTATAACATGACAACAAAATTTACCTAAAACATGAGTTGCGCGCTGCAAGATAACGGACTTATTACGACATTGTTTTGTCTCAATTTTTGAAGTCTTAAAGATAAGACATGGAAGTTCTAAGGTACATGGCTATTTTTTTGAAAAAAAAATTCTTAGCTACGATATTAACCTTGGAAAAGTGCCTAAAAATACGCACCTTTAGTGGGCATTTTCTTATACATATTCTTATTTTTTTCAAAAAAGGGCTTTGTACCTTAGAAATACAAACATTCCTTTATTAAATTTTAAATTGTCCCGACAAATATTTCAAATAGCCTTTGCAGAATCCTGCAGTAGCGAAACGGTGTTTTTCATCCTCTAAATTTGCGCGTGGTAGAGCCTTAAATTTGATTCAAATGTGCCGTTTTAAAATCTCATTTATTCACTTTTATTTCAATTTCTTAAATCTTAATTTGTTTCTAATGTTTGAAATATTTTCTGTTTTTTTTTAGTAGAAAATAAAATTTTAAATTGTTATACCTAATGTTTTTTTCTGACATTTAAATGATCTAAAACATATTTTGAGAGTCTACATGTTCATGATTTATCGTAAAATATAAAATTGACATTTAAAATGAGGCTTAGCTTAAAATAATGGAATTGTAGTGTAAATTTGTTGTGTTTTAAATGGAACACCATCATGAATATTTTTTATTTTTATGTAAGGGTCTTTCTTTTCTGAATAGCGATGCATCAAATTAAGGTATGTTGGAAAATAACGTTTTAATTAATAGAGGAAATATAAAAAAAAACCAGAACCTTTTATTCTCACTAAAACACTATCTTTAAAAAAATACTGTTCCTCAAAGCTCTAAAACATCTATAGTTTGTACAGGATTTTGACAGGACACATGGCTGTCAAGAACCATCTGCACAGAATGAAACTGTACAATGGAGACCTTGACCGTAGATTATGCAGATAAGACAGGGAAACTGTACAGCACATAGTTTGCCATTGCGAGTCACTAGATCGGAAAAGGCAACAAATACTCGGGCAACCAAAACTGGAACCAGAGGACATCCTGACCCTCTCCCCAGTTGACCTAAACAAACTAGGGCAAGGAACTGGGATCACGGAGTGGATATAACAACCAAACAGGGTGAGCACAATGCGCCAAACATAGCCTAAGTGTATCCGGCGTACGGACGAGCCCACGAAAAAACAAAAATAGTTTGCTCAATCTATAAAGGCGATGAATATTCAAAAATAAAAAATCATAGGCCTACACTGTAAAAATGAGTTAATCCCTGAAGCTAATTTTTTCCTGCTAGAGAGAGACTTTAGTAGGTATACCTAACAATAATCTTTAGTTTTCCAAACGAATTTTAGCTATTACTTGGTTGGATTAAACACGTTTTTTTAGTTTTGTAAACTAAATATTATTCTTAATTGTATTATAGTATTGACAACCAAGTCGACATATTGCAACCAACAGATTTGCTAGCTTTGCTAGTTCCCACAGCAAGTTTCAATATTTATCTTAATCAAACCCACTATAACTACCAAGAGATGGCGCTAAAAGTTATATATAACCCTAAAAGGTTGATAATATTATAATTTTTGGTATCGTTTGAAAGGTATAGACACCTACCCTACCCTGCACGTACTAGAACGAAAAAGTTCAAAACTGGTCTGCAGGTGGTTGCATCCTACCAATAGTAAAGTTTTCACTTCTTGATGGTGCAATCTCATTTGTATTTTGATATCTAACACAGTGTTGACAAAATATGACCTTATATTATTGTTGGGCATATTCCAAACAAATTAATACTGGCAACAAACATACTCTATAACGTAACCAGCACTTAGTTTGCTAATACCAAAAGTAACTAGTAACGAATGCCGGAATCGGTCTTCAATAAAATGTAATCTTCGTTACTAAGTTTCCTCTTGAGGCTATTTTAACTAACTTTTTTTCTTACGAAAACTAAAAAACTACCAGGCTAGTTTCAAAAGTGTATCAGTGTTGTAACTCATTTTGTTTACCTGAGCTCACGATTAACCTTAAATGGAATTAGAATAAATGAATTGGAAATTAAGAGCAAAACAGTCATAGGCGCTCTCGGAAGTTAAAAAGAGACGGAAAACGACAAATCGTGTTGGCGACATCGCCACCACTTTTAGCCACACGGTTAGTCGGTCAGTGTTCAGTTGAGTGTTCATTCACGTTTAATATGCCGAATCGCGCGTAGTATCCTTATTTACCTCGTTTCTTCGTTCGGTTATGTGCGTTTTCGACGTGTTTATGTACACAATAAACCATGAATTCAACAGTTCAAGAAATACAACAGTTAAAAACGAGCGGTGCGTTAACATTTGAAAAACTTTTTATTAGAAGTATTTTTAATAAAGTAGTAGATTTTTTTAGTATTTTCAATTTTAATGACCTATAGTGAGATGAATATTTTTGCCTTTAAGAAACAAAATTACAAGCATTCTGTAGATGTAACAAAAAATGCACTCTTAATGAATTATTCATTATAATATTAACGGTGCTCCATAAAAGACCCATAAAAATGCCAGTGAACAGATTTTTGTGAAAATATGCATCCAATTTTAGGATGTTTGCTTTACGTAGTGCATTTTATTGATGTTTTAGGCTATATAAAGTCTAAGTGTTATTTTGTATGCTGCAATTAACACATTTACATTATGCTTAATGTCAATTACTTTAGATCGAACTTTATTTGCTTATAAATTAAAAAATTAAAGGCCAGCTTTTACACAATACGCAAATAGGTTTTGTTTGTAAACGGGCTATGAACGAATTAAGAATTCACCATAGTTATTGGGGACAAGCCAGAACCATATTTAACAAAATGAGAAATGTATTATGCAGTAGAGATCTTAACTTACACCTCAGAGTCAGAATATTGAGATGCTATGTTTTTTCGGTGTTGCTGTATGGGATGGAGTCCTAAACATTAAAGAAAGATATAAGTGATCGACTGGAAGCATTTGAGATGTGGTCATATAGAAGGATCTTGAGAATAAGTTGGGTAGACATGGTGACAAAATGAAGAGGTACTGGGAAGAATGAAAAAGGAAAAGGAAATATTGAACACAATTAAAATAAGGAAGCTGCAATACCTAGGTCACGTGATGAGGGGAGAGAAATACGTATTGTTACAGAATATCATGCAGGGAAAGATCCAGGGAAAAAGAAGTAGAGGAAAAAGACGCATCTCCTGGTTAAATAACTTGAGAAAATGGTACAACTGTAGTTCCGTTGAGTTATTTAGAGCTGCAGCATCGAAAGTGAGAATAGCTATGATGATAGCCAACCTTCTAAGAGGAGATGGCACCTGAAGAAGAAGAAGATAGTTATTGGAGGGGGCTTCGATAACTTCCTTCTTGGGGATAAATATTTTTTAAAACACATTTTTAACGCCGTTTGTTTATTTAAGACTTAGAATTAAATAAAAGTTAAAGTTTTAATGTCAGAAACGAACAACTGTATCGAAAAAGAAACGGTAGCCTATAAGTTATCACAAGCAAACCATACGTTTCCACACCATCGCGCATGTTGTAGTTATGTCGGACGACGGCAAAAAAATGTATTTTTTTATATACAGAATATTATAGAAATTAATTTCACGAGAATTAAGTGGCGCGGCGTCAGTGGAGATTTTGAAGATAATATCGGAGAATCGTTTTTAACTTTTATGGGAAATAAGAAATTAACATGAATATATTATATACTTAAATTTTTATGTTCTGCACGGCGGATGATGCAGTGGCGGCTCGTCAGGTGAAGTAGGTGAAGGGGCTTTTCACCAAAAAAAAAACAGGAGGAAAGTTAGAAAGACTATATCAAATATTAATGTACCAATACATCTACCATTTTAGCCCTTAAGAAATAATTAAGGTCGAATTAATAATATTAATTTAATCCGAATGTAGCTATGCATAATAGGGCCACGGTTAACTCCTGGACAATAATTATAAACACTTACACTGCATTTTGGCGCGCCCCAGACGACCGTGTCCGTTAGCTCAAAGAAAGTGAAGAATCAACGTCCAACATGGCTTTGATATTCACCGTTGCTATGGTTACATGATGTTAGTCACGCAAACAGCATGTAACAATTTGCATTATGATGAAGGGCAATTTAAAAATAGATCAGTCGTATGCACCATTGTTTTAGCATTGGTTCGCCTAACCTTAAGTATTTATTTTGAGGCTTCGCGAAACTTACGGTTATAGATATCGTTTTTACGTGATTTACTGTGGGATTAGAAAGTTTTGTTTTTATTTTTCAGTTAATTCAGTAGTGTACGTTAGTTGTGTGTTTTAAAAATGAACACAATTAAGGACATAATTTGTAATTTGTTGGAAACTCCATTTAGTCGTTGGATAAATAAGGATAAGAGAGACGTTTTGTTACACGGGTTTTTAGTCAATGTTTTTTTAAGTACCCGCACTATACCTAGCTCTTCACCATTTTTTAAGACCGCGAGCTGCCACTGGGATAATATAATATGAACCTATATAATTGAAATTAAAATTTTTTTCTTTACAAAAAATAAGGTATCATTCGCCAAACTGGAACTTACGGTAAACCTTCTAATAAAATGTTTGTCAATTAACTTCTTCATGTGATATGGATTCACTCTTGTTGTACTTGTGTACTATTGTCATTTTTTCGGAAACTGGCTTCTATAAAAAGAAATGTATGATAATGTATGTATTTCACTGAATACAAATGTTAGTGCCGTACAGTCACTGTGGTGGTTCCAGAGTTATTTACGTTTAAAGTTATGATAAGCATGTTTGCAAAAACTGTTTAATTTTCCACATTTTACCTATAAAAGATCTACTTTAAAATTCCATGTAAAACATAGAGGAGACTCGTAAAATGAAATAAAAGTGCACAGTTGTACATAATGTATAAATGTATGAAAGCGATTGTGTCGTAACGCGTAAAGCAATCAATTTGGGCATTATATGGGGAGAATCCTCAAGAGCATACAGGGTCCAGTGCGCTGACCGATGGCCGCTTTAAAGGACCTCGCAAATGGATGTTTTCTGACCCCTGCCCCCAACCCCTGTTACGTAGCAGGACAATTCCGGGAATATTACTTCCTTTGATATGTGAGAATTGCTGAAATGTGATGAATATAGCTACTGTGTATTGAACAAATATATTATATAAATCAAATCTGGGACAATATACAGTGACAGCGGAAAAGTCTGCACCATTTCGAAAAAAAAATTTCTAGTTTATTTGTGCTTAATTAGAACCCAAAAATACCTTAAATATTCGACATATTGCTTCAATCCGTAAATGTCATTTAACATTTTTAATTGTTGGAAAATGCAATTAGTTGTTAAAATATCATAAGAAAAAGTCATTTGCATTTACATGGACATCCAAAGTTTGGTGCGAAATTTTTTTTATATTTTTCATTGAACATTTCTCCCTAATTTTGAATAAATAACAACCACGTAATATTAAATTAAAATAATTTCTACTTTTTTCTCTACTATTAACCTATTTAAACAATTCAATAAAGACATTTCACAAAACTGACATTTATTCAATTATTTACCTCGTAGAAAGCCTAAAACTGTTAGTTGTATTAATTCCAAGCCTACTTGTGAAACTATTAAAGTTTAAGAAAAGCATAAAATTTTATGACTTTGTTAAAAAGGGAATTTTAAGGTGCATAGCTTTACTTAACTTAAAATAAGTGATATTTTTGACCTTTTTCGCTTATTATAACTAAGGAATTTTTAGTATACGAAAATGTGAAAATAGTCCAAGAATGTCATTAAGTTTCCTTACCATTATCCTTATTTAAAAAAATAAACCTTATTTTAACTAGGCAAATAAATATTTTTCTTTTTTTTTCTAGGTTTCGGTTTTTATCCAAAATTGGTGAGAAATATACACTGAAAAAATATCTAGTGTTTTGATTGGGCGAAATTTGAAAAAAATTTTTTTTTAAAACTTCGAACTAAACTTTGGATTCAGAATGTACATGTAAATGTAAACATCTTTTTTTTATGTTTTTTTTTTTTGAAATTTGGACAAAAACTCTCCTTAAACCAAGCAACCAGATACTCTAGTGGTAGGTAGACCATTTAATCATCTATAAGCAAGGGCGCACGGAAAAAAGAAAGTTCTTTTATTTCAAGAACATAGATTTTATCGTCAATAATTACTTAGACACTTTTTATACTTCTTTTCAATTTTTTTTTGGTATTCTGCATCTGCTTTTCGAACTTTATTTAGTTCCTGATATTTTGAAACGAGGTGTCACGTTTTCATATATTTTTACTAAACAAGGAATGTAAAGTATGACCTGGCTCCGCGGGGCTCTCAAACTTTAAATTAAAATATATAATTATAAATAAATCATTTAAAAAAAAATAGAAAATAAATAAAGTAAAACATTATTTATTTTAATGCCAAAATGTTTTAACAATAAATAAAAAACAGTTAATCAAAGCAAACATTTTCTTCAAGCAAGTTTTTGTATTACTGGGTCTAAAATCAAAAATCAACATATTAATTTGCGCTTTTTTTTGTTTATTTCTTATTTTGTAGTCAGTTGGCACTCCGAACAAATTAAAGTAATCTATTAGGTCTAAAAATGTCTTTCTTAAAACAATATAGCAAACATTTTGACGAACTGATTACGGTCTTAGTGTTAGTATATTTATTAAGTACATTCAAGTATTTTTTCGTGTACAGGGTGTCTCAGATAAGGATGCACTCTACGGCGATCTCATAAACCATAGAAGATACAGAGATGGTATGAAAAACTTGTGCCCTTCTAAATTCTGCAACATTGTGTTATCTAATTTAAAAAACTCCGAATCATTCCGAAGATATTTGGGCAAAACCGAATTTTCGCGATTTCGTTTTTATTTTTTTTTATGCTATTTGAAGGGATATGTTAAAATAAAGTGGTAATTCTCATTACCACATTTTCTCCTCTACAAGTTGGTATAACTGGATGTTTAGTCCGAGGTTTCGTTTTTTCAAAACCATCATCAACTTTGCTTTTCTAAATAGTCGGGAAATTTTATTAAAATATTTTTAAATTTAGCTCCCCCTTTTAATTCAACGACGTATTACACCTAGTATTATAAATACTTTCGGCCTTATCAATAATAATAAGTGTAAATTTATTTTGTATCAATTAACTTTCTATTATTTTCAAAGTCTATTAGAAATAATGTGACTCTGGACGTCGACTACAAATCATACCCAATTTATGTTCTTTTAAATAATGTTCCAACATTTTTATTTAAAAAAACTAACATTACACAACTCCTCAAAAACATAAAAGTTTTAACTTGAAGAAATAGTCCATACATAAAGTGGAGTGGAAACTCAGAAGGAAAGAAATAAGAACACAAAGTCTTCCCCCAGTATTATATTAAAGAATCTCGTATGTTCAGAGAAACTTTTTATCTCTACATGTTTCGAATGCAGAAGCATTCATCTTCAGGAGAATAAATGAAAAAAGAAGAAACTAATAGATATCACCTTAACGGAGCATCAAAATTATAAGTTCAGTAAATAGAACTGTGAGAAAACAATACACACGTGGTATTGTAACAATAAAAGTATATGGGATTCAGGCTCATGGCACTGTAAAAGTTTATATGCAGAATAAAAATTATAACATCTCTGTCTGAGAAGAATGGTTGGAAAAATGTGGAAAAGAAAAAGTTAATAATTAATCCAGAAATTGAAATTGAAGGCTGGTCATAACAGAAAACTGAAGTGTGAGGAAGATGAAGTGAAATTAAATTATGTTAGAATTGGAGGGTTAATGTTTAAAGTGGCAGTTCTGACAAGGTTCGTCACTGTCAATCGACATGTGGTATCCATCTGATAACTTTTTATTAGCTCATTAAGCTATTTCAATACATTTATATTTTTCTTCATTTTCTTCTTTTCTAATAATTACAATCTAGAAAGACTATTATCATATTAAACCTATATTATGTAAGATTTGGTTTAATTTTTTTATAAATAATTTTAAGTTGTATGTTTTAATTTCATTCCCTAATAATTATAAATATTCTAATAGACTTCTAAAAAATATTGATTTTTGAGTAGATTTTAAATTTGTGTGATCCAAAATAAAATTGTTTTTCCCTCTTGTATTGTGAATCTGAACTTCATTAAATTTTGTTAAGAAATTGTCATAATATTAGGGTGCTGATATATTTAAATTTATTTTAGGAGTAAAAACCAAAGTACGAAATAATAAACAGTTTTTTATATTCATCCATTCTAAACAATTTAGCATACCTATCTGTTGTCTTGGTATATTTATCACACTCAAATATTATTCTCATTGCTCTATTTTGTAAAACTTTTAATATATTTTTATCTTGTTGTAAACACATATATAAAATCGAACCACAAAAACAAAATGAGGTAAAAAAGCAAAGTTGATGATGGTGATGATGAAACGAAACGTCTGATTAAAAATATAATTAGACCTACTTGTAGAGGAGAAAAATTGTAGTAAGAATATAAACTTTATTTTAATATATTAATTTATCTTTACAAATAGAACCAGAAAAGAGTTCATGCCTGTCTGAGACGCCCTGTATACAAATTAAATTTTTACTTAGTTTAAGAATTCTTATCTTCGTGCAAGTATTTTTTTTAAGCGGATTTAGTTTCTTGCGAGAGGGAGGGGGCTGGAGTGGTAAAAATTTTATTACCAAAAGATGGTATTTGTATCTACTATACCTCTGCTGGGGTAATGATCGAGGATATAATGAAAGCAGAAAGGAACCAATCAACCAAATTTACAGAACTTAAGAGAATTAATACAAAACTAAGAAAAAAAAAAGAAAAAGAGCAAATTAATCTCTTATGTTGCTATCACAAAAATATCATTGAATTTTTTGGTTTCCTACATATTTATTTTAAGGTTATAAATTTAATGTGATCTAAGTCACTGAATCGGGGGTAAAGTCTATGTCAGGTCAGACGGCCATATTTCTATTTATGCTATTCTCTTAGACATGGTAACGTTAGATACATGCATTCCCTATTGCTGTTTTCATTGCTCGGTGTCTTTTATGCCATGGTGCTAAAATCATTTTACGTCTCGGGGCATAAACGTACCTCTTTATGCCATCTGCATTAAATTCAATGTATAATATTAAGAACCCAAATTAGGGCGTAAATCGCCATTTTACGTCTGATCGTATTTTTTTCATGTTATGACTAAAGCTATCCAAATTTCCTTTCGCGCTCAAAGTATTATAAGGAGTTTTTATAATTTTGATATTTGTTTATCAGTGAACCACAGTTTAAATTACATCAATTGTGGGATTGTGCTTTAAAAGTAATAAACTGCTGGACAATTGCTTTCGAGCAAAAAAAATTTCGCCTAAATTTAACAGTTAATATTTTCTGAACCAGATATGATATCGACCTACGATTTTAAATGGCTGATAGATTCATCCCTTGGGAAACAGTTGTCAATTGGATTGGATTTTCTTTAACTGTCAGTAAATTTTATATACAGGGTATTAAAGAAGACGATGATTTTTGATCCAATTTTAATGGCGTGTAACTTTCACAATAATATTTTTAAATTTTATCACTCTACGTCAATTGAATCACTGGTTCATAACAAAGAAAGTAATTTGTCAAATTTTTGATATCTGCCATATTTTAAGAGATACCGATTTTTTTGGAAAACCTTGCTTTATTTCAACTTATTGGTAGCTAAATCTCACTGTGCGTTGTATCGTGCAAACTTTGCGAGTGATTATTATACCTTATGAAAAACTTGATTATGTTCAGTAACAATAGTTGTACCTTAATGTTATGATGAACAAAGTTTGCACGATACAACGCACAGTGAGATCTAGCTACCAATAAGTTGAAATAAAGCAAGGTTTTCCAAAAAAATCGGTATCTCTTAAAATATAGCAGATATCAAATATTTGACAAATTACTTTCTTTGTTATGAACCAGTGATTCAACTGACGTAGAGTGATAAAATTTAAAAATATTATTGTGAAAGTTACACGCCATTAAAATTGGAGCAAAAATCATCGTCTTCTTTAACACCCTGTATATAAAATTTTCTGATAGTTAAAGAAAATCCGACATTGACAATTGTTTCCCAAGGAATGAATCTATCAACCATTTATAACCGTAGGTCGATATCATATCTGGTTTAGAAAATATTAACTGTTAAATTTAGGCGAAATATTTCTTGCTTGAAAGCAATTGTCCACCAGTTAAGTATTACACGCAGCCAATATACTATATCTGCTGTACACACATCTAGTGCCCCTGTTATAAGTTTAATTAAGCTAAAAATATTATAATTAATAACTAAACAATTATTATTCAAAATGTCACCCATTTTCTTTAATGCATATTCCAATTTTGTTAAAGTTGCCATCAGATATTGTGGAATTAAAATTCATACAAAACGAAACTATTAGCAATAATATGCTTCAAACCCCATTAAAAACCTTTAACAATTCCTAAGATATCTACATAAGTTAAAATAATTCCCACTAAAAAACCTCCTAATGCATTTTATTGTGTCAGCAGTTTATTTAAAGACTTATGTCGGGTTGCACAAAGAACTGTAATAATAAATGTGAGTACATAATGCCTGTCAATGTCATTTATATCACAGTCAAACTTGCTGGTCAGTTAATTCAAATAATTTGCAAACGTTATGGAATATTCGCAATATTTTTTGAGCGCGGTGTTTTTTAAAAACCACTTTTTAAAGCAAATAAGAAATTTTTAAGTAGAGCGTTGGCACCTTCCTTCACTCATTATAAAATCTCAGTACTTTTGAAGCAGTCTCAAAAGTAACGCGACACTAACTAGTGGAGTCGGCATTTCCAACTCTAGTCATATGCTTTAAATTAGTCGACTTTATTTTATTCATGGGAATTCCTTGGTATCTAAACTAATTCTCATTTTAACCATTGCTGTGACTTCAGTGAAAAATGAGCACCTAATTCCCTTAACAAAAAACTCATTTCAGGGTTTTTTTGAAGCAGCATATGCAGCATTACTTGCCACTTGTTTTAATCAATTAATTTTCCAACCCAACCCCATGTCTCTAAAATTAATTCTACCAAATTGACTGTCCACAATTGTCCATTAAGTCAAAATACGGTGGAATATCATTTTTTATATCGTCACTCTATTCATTTCACCCCGCATGACATTCTAGTATAATATATAAATGACAGACTTTTCATTTAGTCATTGTCCGTATGTGTTTAGATATTTTATAGGGTCAAATAGGATACAAGAACTTTATATGCGCATGATTACAAGCAGAGTTCGTTTCATAAGAAGAGTAATTTGTTGGAATTAAATATTTCTACTCCCACATGGAAATTTGCTGTTTCCTTTACACTTAAGTGGCGAGTAAAGTAGGCTATTCCAGTTAACTGTGCGGGAAAATATCATATCCATCCTAGATAGGTAATGAAACTAACCAATCGCAGTAGTCAATTACAGAGAAGCCTTTGTTGTTCATAAAAGTATTGACCAATCACAGTATATTATCTTTATCGAGGCTTCGCCTTCTTTTTCAAGATATTAAATTATATAATTTAAATGCATATGGTACAATTTGTTATTAATTTGTTCAATATAATAACATCTAGACGCATTTATAATAGATTTATCAATAATGCAACCTGCTGAATGTGCATAGAAAATTAATTTCATGTATCATCATTTATCAGTTGGTTTTCCGATAATTACCTAAACGCTTCAGTAGTCCAGACGTTAGAGCGTTGGACTATGGAACCAATGGTTCGAGTTCGAGCCCGGCAACCTACAAACTTTTTTTTTACATTTTTTAGCATAAGGTCGTAGAAAAAATATACTGTTCAACTCGAGTGGATTGTCCATATTGCCCTCGGAAGTTTGAGCACTCCGCCTACGGCGTCGTGCTCAATTTACTTCCTCGTGCGATATGGTCATCATATCCACTCTTGTTGTACAAACTACTATTTGGGATGCCCATATACAGTATGTCCCAAACTGATGTTTACTTCAACCACCAATTCAAAAATTATAAGTTAAATAGCTCCTCAAATTTTATTAACCCTGAATATTATCCATCCTAGGCGATAATAATAACACCAATAAATATCTAGTTACTAAATACAATAGCCCACACGGTTACTTAATATGATCGTAACATAACATTACAAAATAATAAATTAGGTTAGGTTTAGGTACTTGCGTTGTCTGCAGTGGCATATTTAGGGGGGAGCTGCCGGGCTGCAGCCCCCCCCCCCCCCCCGCCTAGGAGCTCGGGGTCTAAAAGTAAAATTGCAACCTAATTTTTCGTCTTACGCTTGGACCCCTAATTTAAGTTTTTAAATAATGTATTCTTTACATTACAAAGGTCTTATAGGAAACATTTAGTGTTTAAACGTTTCCTTCTAAAAGTCCTATTTTATATAGAGATTAAGGTTTCGGACGCTGATCGTTTTAGTTATTGATTTATGATGCAATTTTATAGGAAAACGAGTAAAAAGAATATTTTATTATATACTTGTCTGTTCCGTTTTCCCTTTTTTAGACCTATTTTAAATCAACAAAAAGCAATTAGGTATTTATTTTTAAAGATAAATTAAAGTAAAAATTTTAATTGAAACATTTTTTATTAAAGAAGTGTGATGATTTATAATAACAAAAAAATAGTGCGGAAAGAAACGAGATTGCTTTATTATGAATATACAAACGGCACTTAAGAAGGAGTATTTCAAAACCTAAGAATTTACACCAAAACTGCTCTTAGATCTACGCTCCTAAAATACATGATTTCTAAAAAAATCATCAATTTTGGCGTGGAGAGTGATATTTACTTTATTTCATACGTCTTATGTTAAAATTTTGGATTAACACATTTTTCACAAATATAAAAATGTTTTTTTTTTTAATAAAGAGCCAGCTAGGAAAATCAAAAAAAAAACATTTACAAAAACAGATTTTAATAATTTTAATGAAATTTCTTAGTAGTTAGGTGAATTTTAAACGAACATTGGGCGTGGCCCCTTCAATTTTTCGCCTGCGGTGCTTTTCCGCCTTCTTTACTAGGTGCAATGTCATGAAATCGATGTAGTCCCGACTGTCCCTTTCTCCATAAAAAAAATTCCTACTACCCCCATTCAGCCCCCCCCCCCCCGAGCATATTTTCTGGCTATGCCATTGGTTGTCTGCCATGGTTTTAGTCCAGACACACATACGCTGCTTTCTTCATCCAACTAAATATCACATAACTAACAATATCGTCGGGTTACATATAGAATTTTAATGATAATTAACTAACTAGCAACTGTGACTGTGACATGACATTGACAGAAATAATTTTCTCACAATCATACTTGCTCGGTTACCTTAATTTTTTATTTACTAATCAGACATCTTTGATTGTGAGTTTATCAGGATTATCAATGTAAGTTATGTCACAGTCAAACTTAATGGTTAGTTAATTCTGGTTAAAAAGCTTTGTGCAACCCAACATAAGTGTTGCATTCACAATGGATCTAGCGTAAAATAGTTAACAGTTTATTCCTGTCCGAATAGTATCTAATAAAAGAAAGGAATATCATTCCTTATTATGTTGACATTACAAAAGAGATTCAATTACATTTTTGTAATTGTAATTATTTGTAGTAATTTAATTCCTTCATTACACTGTAATTTTATAAATATAATGAATATATGTAATTAATTTCTGTATAATAATGAATTGTAACATGTAAATAAACAAACTCAACATTAATAAAATTATAACTGAACCGAACATTTCTTGTTTTAAAGCTTTGCACTGATATTTTAAACACGTTTATTTATTGGACAGTTCTAGTTTTAAAAGATCATTCGTAGCAAATGTATGGTATGTATTATACCTATCAGAGGGCGTCTTATCTCCATTTCTTAAAAAGTGTGACATTTTTTTACCTTCATATAAGGAAGGTTTTATCACTTTTATATAGACGACTGAAATTACAGATTACATTGCTTTTTAACTACAGTAATTTAATTATAATTAATTAAAAAAGAATTAGATTACATTTTGTAATAATTACTGCTCAGATCTGAGTGGTAGTGCATATTTCCTGTAACATGATATGCTTATCTAATTATTGGAAAGTCCTCCTTTTTTTCCGGTACGGCATCTGTTTCTGTCCTTTCCGAAAGATAAAACGCTTTACAAAGAATAGACTCTACCATTGCCGATCGGCTTTAAGTACCTGTGTCATCAATAATGCACTGCATCCAATCTGATACATTTCCAGAATGTGAATCACCAGTTTTGTGAAGGGACAGCGCGACTACATACTGTGTGATGTCCACTTGAGTTTCCATTGTCCGTCGAGAGAGGGTGCTGCGTGTATATATAAATGAGAAATTTCTATTATCTGCCCTAAAAGCCGTTCTTGATTTTATTCATTTTCAATGTGGGTATGGACGTTTTTTAAAATGTATTAAATTGTCATGTTAAAATTAATTTAAAAAATATTCAAATGTCTATTATTATTTTAAGGGAAGGAAACTTGTATTAAAGTGCATTAAAAATGTAATTTAAATTGAATGCACTTTAATACAAGTTTTCTTCTCTTCCGTGCACACAGACGCTACATACCTATTCCATTATTATTATAGTCTATTTCAGAAAGATGTAGAGTAATAAAAGCTCATTAGGTATGCCATGGCATTACAGAGTAACTCAACAAATATTTAAGACGATTTCATAATTTGGCATTGATTTCATTGCAAAATGATTTCTTTTCATCAAGTGCAGGTAGTACACCGGGGTTTGGGTCAATTTATGGCTTTTGCCTATTGTTATCCATTCATAAACACTGAAAATGGTATGACAAAGGCGTGCATTATGTATATAGTATTTGGTACACTTATTTTGTATTTTATTAAACATTATGACAAAAATACAAAATAAAAATAATATACTTATATTACTATACCTACCTACAGAATAAAAAATCATATTATTCTTCGTCATCTGAGGAACTGTCATCTCTTATTGACGTTATAATTAACGGGTCAACGGTCCGATCGATCAGGTGGTTAAGATCCTACATTTACTCCTTTTCTTTAATGACACGATATACTGCTTTTCGCCAGTTTTCTGGTGTCACTTCCATAATGGATTGATCAAACAGTAGCTTAACGTCTTTCATTTTGAATGTGTTGTGTCTTGCTACAAATCCTTTCACTTGCGCCTATATAAGTTTTATAGAATTTAGTTTGAAATGATATGGCGGTATGTGCAGCACAGGTACGCTATGTTTTTCAGCTATATCTTCTACGGCATATTTCATAAAACGATGTTTATGTAAATTTGTTATAGCTAATAGTACCCTTCTTTGTCAAATAATCTTCACATTCAATACTTCTGGTGGTTAACCAGTCGATAATACAAACCTGTCCTAATCCTTATACGCAATATTACTAGTGTTGAAAAACAAGGTACACTATTTAATTTAAACATATTATGGTGTCAATTTGATAGACCACCCCTATTTATTAAAAGAACGAATTTTAGAAAGCAGTAATTGTAAAGTGTTTAACTTATTTATCATTTATTTGTCGAGTGATTTAGAATTAGAGTGAAAATACGCCATCTGAAATTATAAAAAAATGTTAATAATATACTGGAAAATCTATTACCAGAAAAAACAAATCGCGCTGAAGAGAGTGTCATATATTAAACAACAAATCCTTATTGGTACCGATAGCGTAGAGAATAGAGCTCTAGCCTACAGATAGCAAAGTCACAGGTTCAAATCCCATCAGGAGTATTTGGTTTTTTTTTATAAAAACATTAAATAACACTATAATAAACACTAGTGTTAAAATATTTTTCTTAAAAATCAGGTTTTTTAATAATTCTTTGTGGTCGTAGGAAAAATAGTGTACATTACTCATGTGAAAGTGATTATTCTAAAACTCGGAGAATTTCCGCACTTGGCTGACGCCTCGTGCTAAATATCTCCTCGTTTGAGAAGTATCACTTTCATCACTTATTATGCAATATACTATTTGCGGTTCATTATAACAGTCTGCAATTTGGAGGTTCAGTAATTGATCACATCAAAGTGCCCCTTAGGGTGCGACTATATCCGTTTGCAAGCCGTGAACCAGCGGCGACGCCAGAGGGGGGGGGGGGGGGGGGGCAGGGTGAGCACCGGCCCACCCTAGAAACATGAGTGCCCACCCTGGTGCCCCCCCAAAATTGATGGATCCGGTTCTGTAAGGAACTTGGCTATAAAAGTTTTGATGAGTGGTTGTATGGTATTTTGAAGAGAACGATGACCTTTTTTTTGTATTTTGTAGATATCACTTAGAACAAGAGGGAGGTTTTGTTTGTCGCTGCCTATAGCGTTCTAGAGCGTCGGGAGGCGCGTAGAAGTCACTTTTATTTTGGGTAGTGCCCACTCAAAAATCACCAAGCCCATTTGTGCCCTCCCATCCCAAAAACCGTAGGTGGTCTGTATACTGTAATGTTAAAGACAGGGTGCACCACTTTGTCTTCTTGCCCCCAACTTATCTTTCTATTACAGTTAAAAATAGTGTTTTCTTTCGAGCTAAATAAAAATATTGAACCTTATTGGATATCTGGTTGCGAAACTTATGCGGTAAATGAACTGAATAAACGCTAATCGATAGCAAAAACTCTTCATTATCAGCTAAATTAAAAACACCAACGACAATAACTTTTAATTGTCAGTTTCTCGAATCGGAGCCCCACGGCAGAAACAGGAGACGTCGTAATGAAAACAAAGAGCCAATTTAAACGGTCCCATCTTTTGCATGTATGCAAAGATCGCAAGATAGGAGTTAAGAGCGCCGACGTGGCTACCGGACGGCCTATCACTAGTCCCTCATCGTTCCGGGAATACAACGTCTTTGATTTATTCATCTCGATGACGGCTTCTTGGACCAACCAGCCTCGGATGGAGCTTCTTGTTTTGCATACAGAGAACCAAGCTACGAGCTTATAAGTGTTATTTATGTAAAAATGACTGGTAAAACAGAGACATTTTCAAATTCTACAATATTAACGTTTTTAAATATTTATGATGATTGTGGGCAAACGGACCTATTATTATTAAATGTACATTTTTCAAGCCTTTCTTTGAGGTGGCAAAATACAAATTAAAAAGTTCAATAGAACCTATTAATTAAGTTAGGATTTTAATATTTTGCAGAATTTACCTGTATCGCATTTCAGGAAAATATTTTTGTTTATGCAGGGTGTTCCAAAAAAGTGTGACGTCATAAGGATCTATTTTTTTTAGATTACATTCTATATATATTCTTACTTATTTGGATGCCTCTTATGATTGCCTACATATCCCCAAAAATTTTAATGAAATCGGTTTAGTATTATATGCGAAAGAAAATCAGTTTTGCACCACTGGTTTAAAAAATTAATAAAAACTAAAAATAATACCTCGTTATTAAAATTATAAAAAGGTACTTAATAAATAAGGTAGAACAGTCTCGTTAACCAAGTTTAATTAATACGAATTGTACAGGGTGTCCAAAGTTTAGTGTCAAAATCTGCAAACTTTAAATCAATTTATTTTTCTTATTTCAAATTGAAACTTCTATATATTTTTATGTCATTCGATGCAGAATTGAAAATCAAACATGTTTCCTAATTACAACCGCAATCGCAATTTTTAACGCATCAAGACTTATTTGCAGAAAACTCATTTTATCAACTATTCCAACAGTCCTTATTATAAATAAATATCAAAGGTGGCTTTGAAAAACAATTTATTGGTATTAACGTTTACTAAAGTGACAAAAATTAATTCTTTTCGCATGCCCCTAATATGAAAATCATCTCTACAAGCTCTTCTTGGTTGTATTCCATTACAAAAAATAATATAGCTTAAATAATTAATAATAATCTAACAATATTTGAAACTAAGGTCAAAATGGGCTTTTGTCACCTTAATAAACTTTAATATACCAATAAATTGTTTTGCAAAGCCATCTTCGATATTTATTTATAATAATGACTGTTGAAATAATTGATAAAATGAGTTTTCTTTTTTTCGGTTATAATACTGAACCGAGAGCATCAACATTTTAGGAGTATGAAGGGAACTATAAGAGGCATCCAAATAAGTAAGAATATATTAATCTTAATAATAATAGATACTTATGACGTCACACACTTTTTTAGACCACCCTGTATAAACAAAAATATTTTCCTGAAATGCGCCCTAGGATACAGGTAAAGTCTGGAAAATATCAAAATCCTAACTTAATTAATAAGTGAGCTATAGAAGACGGGAAGTGAGTTGCAGGACCCTGTATATTAAAAATAATGGGTTCTTATGACCCGAATCCTGGCTAATGTTTATTAAAAGAATTTTGAAAACTTTTTAAATTTGGACTCACAGATATCGAGGAGTGTGAGAAAGTTATTTTTATAAAAAAAATAATTTGAAATAGTTTTAACATTTCAATTAAATTAAACCATACTTTTAATGATTTTCATTGGCACATATTTTTTTCCTGGACTTTTTCTTACAAGTTACTTTTTCTTTAAAAATTGATTAGAAGTTCTTACATCTACAAATTTATTAATAATATTTATAACAGAGTTAATGGTAATGATAAAAATAGGGCATGCAAATAGAATCTTTATAACTATTAAAATTAATGTTTACAAAATATCTGTAATAACAAGTGTAAAGTAAAACCTTTTAGGGTGCGTTCATGAGGAGTACAATTAGTTGCAGTACATGAGAGAGAACGCACTGAATGAAGAGCATCTTGCAGTGGCGGCTCGCGGTCTTAAAAAATGGCGAAGAGCTAGGTATAGTGCGGGTATTTAAACAAACATTGACTAAAACCCGAGTAACAAAAGTCTCTCTTATTCTCATCTGTTCAATGACTGAATGGAGTTTCCAACTACAAACTATGTCATTAATTAGGTACATTTTTAAAACACACAACTAATTAGGTACATACACTACTAAATTAACTGAAAAATAAAAACAAAACTTTTTAATCACAGAGTAAATCACGTAAAAACGATATTTATAACCGTAAGTTTCACAAAGCCTCAAAATAAATACCTTAAGGTTAGGCGAACCAATGCTAAAACCATGGTGCATACTACTGATTTATTTTTAAATTGCTCTTCATCCTAATGCAAATTGTTACATGCTGTTGCGTGACTAACGTCACGTAACCATAGCAACGGTAAATATCAAAGCCATGTTGGGCGTCGGGTCTTCATTTGCTTTGAGCTAACGGACACGGTCGCTAGGGCGCCGTACGAGTGTTTATATTATTGTCCATCGGCGTTAACCGTGGCCCTATTATGCACAGCAATATTCGGATTAAATTATTATTATTAATTTGAACATAATTATTTTTTAAGGGCTAAAATGGTAGCTGTAGTGGTACAATAATATTTAATATTGTCGAACAACTTTTCTCCAGTTTTTTTTTGGTAAAGAGCCCCTTTACCCAAGGTCCTTAGATAGATAGGTTGTCTGGTAACTTTGGACCAATCAGATGTTCGCATTTAATGCGCGGGAATGCGTCATTTAGAGGAACTTTTTAAAATCTCTTGATATACGAATGCAAGCTAAGGAGTTTGGAAATGTAATTTAAAACGTGTTTTTTTAAATATCATTTGTCGACAAATTGTGTGTAGGTGTGCCATAAGTCTCTCAGCCAATATTGAGATATTGTGACTCTTTTACATAGCTTAAATTTAAAAAATATAACTTCTGGCACATATCACGAATCACGTAGTTACCGCAACTTTAAAGAGGCAAGTGTAAATCATACATATATAGAAATGAAGAAATATAGTCCCGATGGACGAACCCTATTTAAGAGGGGAAATAAACTGAATCTAGCCCTTAAAACGCTTTTTACAAATCATTACTATTATCGTAACAAAATATTTTTCTGTTTGATTTTCTTTTATTGAAGAATTTATGATTGCGGTAATATTTAAAAAAATCTTTTAATAAATACCTTATTATATTAATATTGTGATTAAATAGGTCTATCAGAAAATAGCCCCAGAAACATTATAGGTCCAAGTGCTAAAATTATTAAAAGAATTGGACTTGATAGTGTCAAAAAATGTATATTTAAAAAAACACGTTTTATCATAAATAGGAATTGTGGAAATTGCGAGAAATAAAACTACACTTATACCATAAATTTAAAAATACTTTTAGTGATGTACTCCACACTTTCATTTTAAATCACTATCAAAATGTATTGGTGGTATAAAAATATTTCTGAAAATATGGTTTAATAGATTGTTTGATATTTGACAAATATATTTTTTAAGTTTGTATGTAGTCCAAAATTTTAACGCAAAATAATTACAAGTAAATATAGAGAGATCAAGCTTATCTTATGATAGGCTGACCAGACGTACTCTTTTTAAGAGAACAGTTCTCTATTTATCACTCCAGTATTCTTTGTTTTTTTTTTGTTAAAATTTAGGTAAAAGTTCTCTTTTTCCGTTTTACAACTTTTAAAAATCTATTTCCAGGTCCTCGAATTGATTCAAATCGAAACTGTCCTTTCTTTTATTTTTAAGTAGGTACCTACTCTCCTAAAAGCTTATACGCAATATTAATATTTTGAGTGTTAAATACGATTTTGTCGCCACAAATACATAGGTAGATCAGTTTTTTTTAAATCATCTTTGCATGTTTGCATTGTCGTTGATCCATATTTCAAAATTTCTTTATATCTACGTTTTTTCGGTTTTATCGAAACGTAAAATTTCTAGGTTTTAATAGTCCAAAAAAGGGCGTCCAATTGTCTTTTCGGCAACATTTTCTAATCCAATCTTTCAAAATATTGGGGTTTTTTGGAAATGTAAAAAAAATTATCTTTTTTCCATCTGGATCTGGCCTCTTGGAGTTACTTTTGCATGTAGCTATGCTACAAACATTGCCACCACCCATTATCTAAATAAATAATCACAGAATTCGTTTGAAACTAACGATTTAGCGTGAAAATCTAGTTTAATAAACTAACCTTAAAATACACAAAATTAAAACTTGACCACTAAGGCCACCCAAACGAAATAGAAAAAGAAGAAGAAGAAAACTTTGATGAAAATTCAGTATTTTAATAGTTTTTCCACTAAATGTTATTATCAGTTCAAAAACAAATATATTCACACTTTAGAATTTAACGTTAAACACACAAATAACACTGAAAACCGCTTTTTTGCGTTATATCTAGGTTAAAACACATACAAATCAGATGTAAACAAATGTATTAGTTCCTCGTGATGACGCGGACACCCCGCTCATCGTCGCTTCCGCCACCATGTTGCCAGACAACCTATCTATCTAAGGACCTTGCCCTTTACCTACTTCACCTGACGAGCCGCCAGTGGCATCTTGTAGTACTACCTCCCACTGGCTTTTCCATATGGTATCATTATATCTTTCACATTGTAAAGTTAAACCTTTTAGGGAGAATTATTGTTCTAATTGACTTTAATAAACTAATGACATTAAAACAACTAAACATAAATAAACAAGCAGGTATTGTTATAACAAGCGATCTGGATAAAAACCAAAAATTAAACGAAAAGAAAAATGTTATGTTGAACGTGCCTATAAAACACGAGCGACACGTCCAACTTGTAAGCTGGTTTTGTCTCCTATGGGCTTAAGATTCTATACACAAATTGTCTATTTAATATAACTGGTTGCAATAAACGGAGCCGACTTTAATCTCGTCAGTGTTTATTGTATCTTCTTAAATATTTCATGTCGCGTAGAAGCAGCAGCTCAGGGGGCATGTGGAAGGATAATTCATGTCACTTAACGGCATCGACGGAGCTTTGCGATGGCAGTTTTATTGGTGCCCCTAAATTGGCAGCGCACTACGACGCCCTGCCCTTGATGACCCCCCAGGGGTGGCGTCGGTTATGAAAGGAGCGAAATTGGAAACAATAAAATAAAGCAAATATAAATAGTTGGATAGAAATAAAATTATATTGGTTGAGAATAAATAGTAGTTTTTACAATAAGAGTAGATACGAAGTTCATATTGTACCACTAGTGCTATTTGGACAGAGGGGACTGTGCCCCCCCCCCCTTCCCCCCCCCCCCCCCTATCCCCCTCTGCATTTAAGAATTTGCACAGGCAACATTTTCAAAACAGCCGAATTACACGTTATATTCAAAAAAACAAACAAACATGTTTACTCGTTTAGCCAGCGTTATTAGTGTATTTGTATAAGTCATTATTACAAATAAAATATGTTTCTACACCGACATGAATATCTGCTATTTCCTTCACACATAAGTGACGAGAAAAGTAGGTTATTCCAGTTAACTTTACGTTAAAATTTCATATTCTTACTGTCGGTGCTGAACAATGTTGCAACTTTTAAAAATAAAACTACTCAATTTTAAAGAAAATTCCACGAATGCACACAATGAGGAAAAAGTATCTTTTAGCAGATCACAACCACAAGTAAACCTTAAGAATATCCTACGAATATAACACTGTGCGTAAAAATTTCCCTTTTCCCTTTGGATGGATACAGCGCCGACCTATCATTAATCTGTACTTTGTTCTCACGAGTCCGGAAATTTCCCATTAGTTGACAACATTGTTTTTGATTTCTCTGTGGCGTTCTTATAAAGTATTAACCAGTCACAGTCTATAGCATTTACTGAGGCTTCGTATCCTTTAAATTATATAATTTATATGTATATGGTACATGTAATTAATTTTGTTCAATATAACAAAATATATACGCATCTATAACAGTTTTATCAAAAATGCAACCTCCTGAATGTGCATAGAAAATTAATTTCATGTAGCATTATTATTGAGTTGGTTTTACCATATTTTCTAACATGATCCTGTGGCTCAAAGGGTAAAGAGTCGAACTTTTAAAATTTTAAAATTAGGTTCGTAAGTTTGGTCGTAGAAAAAATATACTGTTCATCTCAAGTGGATTGTTCATATCGCACTCGGAAATTTGAACAGTCTACCTACGACGTCTCGCGCCCAATGTACTTTCTTGTAAGATATAGGCATCATATCTACTCTAATCTACTACTAATTAGGTACTAGTCTTTTTTCTACAACAAAAACTTTTTTTAAAGGCTAAAAAGGGGTCTTTGGGCGTGACACTCTTAATAAATTTTGTCTCCGCCGATTAGCTCGCAGCGCTTTTTTTGTCTTTGTCCTACATTACCATTTTAAAAATATGGTCACTTTAATTTTTTTGCCCCCCCCCCCCCCCTCGACTCAACTTACGAATTTTATACCAAAAATTAAATCCTAGGACCAAATTACACGACAACATATTTGTCGATTTGGGCGATTAAAATTCAATTCATTATTCTTTATTTTTTAAATTTCCGTTATGTCTAATACTAATAATATTAATAATATTATTATTAATAATAATATCCATACAAACATAAAAAAGTCTATCATCCTTAAAACATGCAATATAGTGCGATCATTCCTCAATTCAAGCAATACTTAGACTCTGAGACAACTTGGTACAGCCCGTCATCCCAAAAAAGAAACACCACTTGATTAATTGAAATTAAGTGAGAAAAAAAAGAAGAACTAATAATAATATTAATAATAATAGTGGTAATAGTGTCTGACAAAAAACAATAAATTATTTGTAATAAAATGATTTTGTAAAAATTATATTAAAATTAAATAAATAAATAACCATTGGTGACAGTAAGAATAATATTATTTATTTTATAAAAGTCTGGTAAATGCATAGAAAGTTGAATAAATGTTTTGTCTTCAAATAAAAAATCTAATAGATTTCCATTTTTTGAAATATATTCTCAATCTCCCTTTTGCTTAAATATCATAAAACGATTTACATGTAAATTGGATTTCCTTGTCATCATTTTTAAGTTATTATGATCTGACCAATGACCATTGACTGCTGTGATTGGATTTTTTTTTACATCAGTTGGTCTTCAAAGTAGACATTAAAATACTCTTTTAATTCATTAAATCGTCTACAAAATGACGTTCCTTGAGATGCTTTTTCAAATGTATGCAAAAAGAGTATCCATATAATGATAAGTTAAGATACTCATGGGCACAGTATTTTGGGAAAATCTACTTTTGCTTCAAAGAATGTATAAATTCAAAAAATAGCGCAAATGACAACCCATTATCTGGAGATTAGAATCCTTAACTTTACGAGGTGAAAACATTCCACTGTTAAAAAATATCCATTATCTGCGAATACCTCTAGATTATAGACTGACTTGAAACAAACAAGTAAAAAAAACATTGAGAAGACAGGAGTAACCTTAGTAGTAATTAGCCGAATGCTGTACGGTTAGGTATGGGGACTTTCACTTAGGCTGATGCACTGACTGTGCACCAAAGTAGTAAGACTTACAATTTCATCTAGTGATCTAAGATACAACAGCAAACTACAGTATCTGCTAAAGGGTCATTTACTAGGTGGCTGAATGAGAAGCTAGAATGGAATCTTATAGATTGCCCATTTCTGTAGGCAGATAACTGAACATGAACATCTATGCAAGACTACCAGTGGACCTAAGTTGGAAATAACATCAGATCATAATGACATGAACTATGACATACTTCTCAAGATTGAACTAGCATTCGATGATCGGAACGTGTAGAATAACAAAACACCTGTTACTATTCATAGTGGAATAATCTGGTAAATAACTCAAAAACTTAAGAAGGTATTGGAGAGGGAATGTAGGGAGACACAGTGTCTCAAGAAGAAATCCCCCGTAATTTTACAGTATGTATGCAAAGATAAAGACGGGGTTAACCCCAATAAAGCGGATCCATATATACGCTGACAGTCACGCAGCCTTGAGAGCGCTAACGTGTAACAAGGTAACGTCAAGACCGATATTGTAATATCAAAGGGAATTAGTGGTATTGTCGAAACAAAACAAAGCAAAGCTGTAGTAACAGGACATGAAGATATTCTGATAGGACATATGGCTGTTAAAAGGCATCAGCAAATTATTTAGTATATAATACTCACACTTGAAGAAGGTAGTGTGTTGCCGACACCGCTATCATGTAGCTGTACTTTAATTTTTTAACTAAAACCAAAATTTATGCGATATAGTTGGGCCCTACCAATCGAGGTAATATGACATGATAATATGAATGGTTTTTTGATTTTTGATTTGGGAGGTTATTCATATATTTTAGCAATAAGACTAGGATTGCAACGAAACATTTACAAATTGGTTCAAAATAAAATAGGTTGACTTACGGATACTATCGACAAAAAGCCCAAGTTGACCTAAATCATTCTCAAGTTAAGGCATTAGTATCGATCCTAGTTTACATTTCATCGAAGTGTTCTTCACGTTTACCTATTTCTTTCTTTAGAATTCTGCCTATTTTATAATAATCTCTATTTCTACTGCACTGTTTGGTATAAGACCCCCTCGGAGGCAAATTTACACCGTCCTATTGATCACGGGTCTAATAATCCACTAATTTGTCGTACGGCGGCTAATACAAATTGTCAATCCGGAGGAATCCAGGCCGCTCTTCCGGATCCGCATCTGATTTACTGGGAAAACACGACGAGAAAACAGCAATAAAGACCCGCGGGTGGCCCACCGGACCCTGGAAGGCGATTAGATCGAACGAGGGTCGGCGCTCGGATAGAAATTCATTAAAAAGTGTCATGCCAAGCTTATGGAGCCTTTTTAATCGACCTATATTATAGGCTTTATTGCACTTGCTCTTAAATTACTATTGACTGGAAATCTGGATTGGATTACAAGAGATAACATGAAAGAATTACTATATAATCCAGAAGAAAATTAAATTGGTATCACAAATTTAAAACTAAAACGTAAAGTTATGTAATAAAATTTTCGTACATTGCGGGCCATTATGTTAAAACTACAATTTATTAAAGAATTTCTGTTCCAGTTATTAAAATTGGATACCTATTATTAATATATTTTAGACAACTTTGACATAGCAATTGGTTATTTCAACTAAGTATTAGTAATAGGCTCTTTGTTGAAACATTTACATATTATATCCATCTTTCTAATAATTAATGTTGTTCAATAAGCTATATTCTTATGGAAGTACTCCATTTTCTTAAAGTGGAGCTAGTGAGACACGGAAACGTAAAACTCGCAGTCCTCTCCACATAGTTTAATCACTCTATTAAGGGGAGGGAATATTTTTAACAGGTGAACATGTCTCCAGGTCAGTTAGCCTCATCATCAACACTCATAAGCCCAAGATACACTGTTATGGAGTGGTTTAGAGAATTTTTGAAAGATTAATTGAAAATTGACATTGTGTGAATATTTGTGGCAAGGACTTATATGAAGAAATTGATGTTAAATGATGAATTTTTGAGGAGTTTTTTTTAAAAATGGAATATCCAAGTTGTTCGCTTTTATTCCTGTCGGTCGGTCGACAGGTGAGAACCAAATCTTAAAGTGGGAATATAGTATTAAAAAAATTAAAAAATACGTTTTAATTCCATTTATATCTAACTAGTATTTATACCGAAATATAACCATCCGCTGTAATTTACCCTTTTCGATAGATGTCGGCGAAAATTAAAATAATCTACCGTTTCTATATCTATACCATGCTATTATAAAATATTTTAGAGAAACTTTAAACGAACAATAAAACAGAGCCAATATATCACAAGAATATTGCTCCAATAGTAGACAGACTTGTTTAGGGATTGACAGCAAAGTTAAATTTAAGAATAATCAACCTGGTCATAACATATTATGTTATATTACAATATATTAAGTTATGGCCAGGTAAATCACGTTTAACTCAAACTTTGCTGTCGATATCACATTATAAATCGACAATTTCTGACATTTCTACGATTTTAGAATTTTTCTTCGGTTTAAACTTAGGTTTAAAAGGACGTTATAAAATTGGCCTTAGTTTCATTTTGGTTTTGATGTTATGCAATGACAGTAAAACTGGAATTTAATATATGCTTGCACAAGAACCGGGAGATTTTTATAATAAAGTATGATTTTTGTTCTACACTAATTAACAGAGAGTAGAGAAGAATACAGTGAATAGAGTGTCATTGAATCAATGTATTATCTGTAACCGAAAGAATGCATAAAAAAATTGACGATATTGTCGGCTAGATCACTACTAAACGTTTAAAAAAATTCATAGGCATATTAATTCAAATTAAATCATATGGACAAAAATAAATTAGGCATGACTCAAATTTTACACCTAATTTCTTGTTTCCTCGCCTTTTCGCCCCAGTTAAGTTACCGTGTGGAAGACTGTATATACCGTTTATTTTTCATTCATCAATTAATTATTTCAAATATTGGATTGAGTAGTCCGTTACTTTGTGATATTGCATAATAACAAAAAGACAATATGTTTAATTTTACTTTGTTATAATATCACTTTTTATTTACTGATTAGTTACTGCAGTTTCGTAGTTCTACTACATTATCAAACTGAATACCTCAAACTACGTTTTACAGTTATAAATAGGTTTTTAACAAAGGGTGCTTATAAATATTAAAATAAAAATAGAATATTTATCCCTTAATCTAGTAATTTATCCCTATTGTATAGTAATGTAAATAGCGGGGAATTCCACAAGTCTGTTTGGTCATTTAGTAGGTTTATGGTCGGGTTTTTATTATGTTTGTAAATTTATATTGATTCTAAGATGTTAAGCCTCTTGCTTTTTGGTGCAGTATGTAAAATTTTTAAAATATTCACAGCTGGGAAACAATAACCTGTATCCGAACAGTGTTTAGCGAAATTGGAATTTTCTTTGTTTAACAGATTATTAATTATTTACTTATAATACCTTAGAAACGGTTGCTATAAACATCATCATAATATCATAGGAAATATTAGCGGGCGATAATAGCTATTTATGTATCAAGGGCGTTACGGGGACTATAATGCCCTGAAGGTAGAAATAGCCCGAGGGCCTCTGGCCCGAGGGATAGGTTTCTGCCTGATGGGCATTATAGTCCAGTAAAGCCCGTGGTGCATACAATGCTTTATGTTTTACCTAAAAAAGAGTTTTTCAATGACTAATTACATTATTTATTCGCAATATAAAAAATAAGTTGCACCTGTACCTGTATACGTAAGTAGATAATGACTGGTGTTAAGTTTGACTTTGATGTTTCTGTCAGTTAGTCAGTTGGCATTTTTTATTTAACGATTTGCTCAAAATGGAAGAAATTCCACAAAATATAAGAGAAAAGGTCATAAAAGCGACCGAAAATCTTTTGCCAGTTAAATCAAGGCAACAGTATGATCGGGAGTATGGCATATTTGGTATTTGGAAAGATACGAACACAATTCTTCAAATAACCGAAAATGTTTTAATGGCATATTTCCAGGAACTGGTAAGTTATTGATTTTATTTTAATACATATGTTTAACAAACTTTATTATTTTTAGTCGGAAAAATACAGTCCGAACTCTCTCTGGACCAAGTATTCTACCCTAAGGTCTACGTTGATGGTCTATGAAAATATAGACATTTCGCAATACCATCGTCTCATATCTTTTTTAAAAGTTAAGTCGAAAGGATACGTCCCGAAGAAGTCTAAAGTTTTGGAAGGAGAACAAATATTAAAATTTATTAAGAAGGCTCCTGATGATATCTACTTGGTACACAAAGTCATATTGGTAATGGGTGTTTTTGGAGGTTTAAGACGAGATGAGTTGGTCAAAATGACCATTGATGACATTGAAGATAGAGGAACAGTCTTGGTTATAAAGGTACCAGAAACTAAAACTTCAACTTCAAAAAGTTTTACTATCATCGAAGAAGATTTAGGCGCTTTAAATTTAATAAAAAAGTATACAACATTAAGACCAGCTGGAATAAAGGAGCGAAGATTCTTTATTACCTATAGAAAGGGTCGATGTACAGTACAACCCATTGGAAAAAATACCATAGGAAGCGTCCCAACATTGATCGCAAAATTTTTAAAACTGGATAATGCAGAAGCTTACACCGGCCACTGTTTGCGTCGCACATCGTCAACTTTACTTGTTGAGGCAGGTGCTTCGTTTGAAACGCTAAAACAACATGGGAAATGGAAAAGCTCTTCAGTAGCTGAAGGATATATAGAAGAAAGTATTTCATCCAAAAACAAAATAGCCAAAATGATTGCCAATTCAGTTAATTCCGAGGTTAATTCCGTAGCGACTATTGAAAATTCTTTAATAGACTGTTCTTCTATACAAAATAGCGTTAGTGCTACCACCGCTGCTACCATCACAAAAAACACCGACCATTCTATAGTGGGATCAGCTACATTTTCCGGGACATTTCAAAATTGTAATTTTTATTTTGGAAATAAAGTTTAATTTTTAGTATTGTTTAAAGAAAAAATTATTTTTTGTATAAACTTGATCTTTATTGTGAGAGAAATAAAATTGGATAAGCAATAAAATTTCCATATTAGCGCATTAGGGTAATATAAGCGGGCATTATCATAATGCCCGCTTATAATGCCCTAGGTGTGATAGCAGGTATTATTGCTATCATAACATATTCCGTTTCTAAGGTATTATAGATCAATAATAGATAGGTAAAACATAAAGTTCATAATGCCCGGTGATTTTCATAATGCCCAGTAATTATTATTAAAGAAAATATTGAACAGAATTTGAATTTATTTTTAACAATTTTTTTACATAATGTTATCCTGTTTTTCTTATGTTAAATGTATAATTTTTTAATTTTCCTGTGAAAGAAACTGGACCAACTATGAAATTTTGCGACTCGATTGCAAGTTTCTCGATGGATTTCTGCTCCATTTCAACATGAATTACCATTTTTTTTCGGTAACAGAGCTAGCTAAAATACTTGTTATTCGTTTTTTTTTACATTATGCTTTGCTCTATATAATCGCTAGTACTCTTCCACTTTCCGTGTAGCTTAAGGGTTGTAATGGAAGCACCACCCTCGATAAGAAGTGCGGACGAGGCAATGTCCTGTATATTCCGTGGCGTTTTCTAAATTAAGAAATTTTGCTATAATTGAAGGAACACGTCTTAGTGTATTTTTACCCACAGGCATAGCTATGGGTTTACCATTTCGGTATGTAAGGAAAAATCGCGTTCCTTAATTCCTTTTGGCCTTAATGCAAGGTACAGTCTAACCAATTTTAAGGCATATGTTTGGTCTCCTTCGATTATAGTAAAACTTTTTGGCGTAGCAGTTTTAGTTTTTGGTACCTTGACAAGCATACAGATCTCTTATCCTCAATAATGATCATTTTCACCATCTCATCCCGTCTTAGGACGCCAAAAACTCCCATTACTAGTACCACTTTATGCAGCAGGAAGGAATCATTCGACGCATTTTTGATAAAAGTTAAAACTTTTTCAACTTTCAAAACTTTTGACTTTTTAGGAAGATATCCCTTTGATTATACTTTTAAAAATGCTATTAATTGACAATATCTTGAAATATTAATGTTTTTCTTTACTATAAATTCAGACTTCACCTGGGAATATTTTGTCCAAAGGCTATTAGGAGTTTATTTTTCCAATAAGAATAAAGTAAAAATAATTAAAAATTGTTATTACCAATGAGCAAAAAGGTAACATACCAATTCCCGAAAGTAAGCCATCATTACTGTTTCAAAAATGATCGAAATTTGGTTTTCTATTTTCCATTGTAGAACATTTACATACTCCGTGTCGTACAGGTCTTTCGACTTTGCCAGTAGTACGGTTTTCCTTAGCTTTTTTAGCATTTAAAAAAATATTTTGTGGAATATCCATATTTTCGATCAAAGCTCAATAAATACAAAAAATTGGCGAAAATAGTTAAAAAACAATGCAAGAACTTAACTATTTATATTTTAAATTTAATGAAAACTAAAGTATTGTATACACCACAGGCAGTACTATACTATAATGCCCATTAAGCAAAAACTATCCCTCAGACCAAAGGCCCTTGGGCTAGTTGCTTTCGCCTTCCGGGTATTATAGTCTACTTAACGCCCTTGGTACATAAATAGCTCTAAAATAACGAATGTTTTCTTTCTGTGTATATGTATTTATTTATATTCAAAGACAAAAGACAGCGGTAGGTAACGATATAATAAATGAATATACTCAGACAAACAATGCACATTTAAATTATTATTCCGGACCAAGAGTAAGTTAACGACTCGACGAAAAAATTTAATGTAATAATAATCCCTTGGTAATTGAGCGGGTACAAGAGCGGCATAGACGGACGTCGCCTCTAAAGCATATCGCAAATTCTTGGCTTTTTGACCGCCGCCGTGCCGTCGTGGTTCCGAATTATGGCGGACAACTCAAATGTCGACAGATTGAGGGCTTCCTGGAACCGCGAACGTGATCGACAGGCCGATTCAAATTACTCTTTGTGATGATAGACAGTTGACATAGAATTTACAGGACAGTACTCGTAATGCTGTGTTAGGGCATTCATTATTTCGGTGCCTCGTTTTGCTCCATCGTCGTTAAATACTTGCCAGTTTCTATACAATTTTCTTTTATTTATGCAGACTTCCAAACTTGCTATTGCTTTTATGGCACTACAGTCATACTTTGCTACTTTCTCACACTCAGCGTCTATAGTTTCATCCGTAAAAGTTTATGATACCTTCGCGTTATTTTCTTTGAGAGTTACTCGTAGTGATTTCATTCGTTCACATAACACTGCGAGCTCCTCAATAGCAATATCTTCGTTAAAAATGTTTTTGGCTTTAGCACAGAATTTCGTTAATTGAGATCGGTAATTTTTTCTTAGTGCTAACGCAAGTTTAATTTCCGAGTCCGTCATTTTCTTCGTTAAGCAGCAAAATCGGCGTTCCAGCAAATATTTCTCAACACATTCCCGGGTTTGGGCACCACATGTGAATTAATGCGTTAAATTCCGTTAGAAGTGAAACCATTGGTTCGTAAATAATGCGTATATTATAGAGAAATATATAAACAATACTAAAAATAAAACTTAAAAAACATTCAGTTACTTCGTTGGCTGTCAAAAAATTACTATTGTCAGTTGATTACAGGTAACACCTGTATTCTCCATTACGGTAAAAGGTAAGGTAAAAGGACTCTAGACGCTTGAATTTGCAACAGGCACCCAAAGTAAAATAAATAAAGTCTTTATTAGGCGGGGCTCAGCCAAAGGCTGCTTGGGCCCAACCTTAAAAAATTTTGACAATACAATAAAAAACTAAATGTAAGATATTTCCTAAAATCTTAAAAATCTTAATACAAAAATAAGACGTGCGAAATGTTTTGCTCAGACCAGCCTGGTCCGACGAGACAAAATGACACTGAGCAATCAGACCTCATTACTTTAATATTCCTTGATTTTCCTTTTAAACGTGGCTAGATTATTAGTATTTATAGTGATTTCAGGTTAATTGGTAGGTTATTATATAAAGTAGCGGCTGCACACGAGAACGAACTTTTAAAAGTCACTGTTGCATGCCTCAGGGCATGTAAAATACTCTAGGATCTCGCTTAACTCGTGCAAAAACTTCCTCTCCGAAAGTCCACCTAGCCCGAAGATAGCCGGGACTATTAGTCTTAATAATTTTAAATATTAAGCAGGCAAAATGCACATTTCTACGAACGTGCACTTGCACCACCCATAAGCCAAGTAATAAGGTGTGATATGTTCTCTTTTCCTGACATTGGCCAAAAACCGCATACACGCGTTTTGTAAGACTTGAATTCTATATGCGTCATGCTGACTTAAACATGGCCCATAAACCGTATTATAATAGTCAAATAATGACAGAATCAGGGATTATGTTAGTTTGAGTTTGACCTGCGTAGTAAGAACATGTTTAAATTTATATAAAGATTTAAGTCTGCCATAAGCTCTCCTCAATAAGCCGTTCACATGTTTGGTAAAAGTAAGATTGTTTTCAAATATAATACCAAGATTCCTAGAAGTTGACTGGAAGGGAACCACTACATTATTTAAAGATACTTTGTTATTAATATTCGCCTTTGCACGTTGACGCTCACTACCAAGAAGCATAGCTGTTGTTTTACTAGGATTAAGTAATAAGGCATTCTTCCTTGACCACACATTTAGTCTGTCCATATCGGCATTTATACGCTGCAGAGTCGTCCTGTTCTTCCGGTAAAAAGGAGAGGTATAGCTGGCAATCGTCAGCAGGGCCCGCTCTAGCAATAACGCCTCTCTGGGCAAAACAAGAAATTGCCGCCTTTTTCATCCCTTCTTCGTTTTATACCTACCACAACAGCAAATTGTCTGTCTATTCCTCGCCGCTCGCCGGCTTGTCCTTTGCTGCGACGCCGCCATGACCAAAAAAAGTACCGGTGCCGGCGTTGTTCGGCTTGCTTTGTCGCGGAATTGCTTGATATTATTATAATATTAAAAAGAAAAGGGATCGGTCGAAATTGTCACTGTTTTAAAAATAAGACGGCACGGCAAAACAAATGAAATTAAATTTGTTAACTGGGAATTGGAATGGTTCAAACTTCATATATACCTAGGAACGTAGGTAGGCAAAACGGGGATTTATGGTGTTTTTTTGGATTTTTCATGCCGCTCTTCCAGCTTGCTGCCCTGGGCAGGGGCCCAGGTTGCCGCCCCCTAGAGCGGGCCCTGATCGTCAGCATAAGGATGATCATTACAATTCAAAATGTTATATTTTTGTAATTTTATGAAAAATCGATATCTCAAAATAATATACGAACACACCAACATACGTACTGTAATACTTATTACACTTATTTGACAACATTAATTTGTTTGTTTTTAAATGAATATAATGATATTTATAACAAACATAAAATGAACTTGTTTTATGTTTAGATACACTCTTAAAAATTATTTGTATTTTGTGCTAATTTTTATTTGTTCTCGTGTTTACGTTACCAAAAATAATTACTAAACCTATTTTTTTTCTTAGGGATATTTTCTAAATTAAGTCCTAGTTACCAGAAATAACTTTTCTTTTCAAGTGATATTATTCTTCATATGTATAACATCATCGCTGTTTTGGCCACTTTACTATTTTCCAAACAGAGACTGTTGACGATGACAATATTGAGGACGGCAGTCGTAGTGGGGAAGGATGATTTTAATGTATCGTATCCACTTCTTCATGTTTTCAAGGCAAAAATCGGCCATTCTTATCTTGATTGCCTGGTCATTGCACGCATGTTTGTCAATATTTGGTGTAATATATTTGTGTTTTTTGTCTTTCTTGTGTATGTTCTAATTCTCAGAAGAAAGTTAAATCATAAGTAAGTAAACATTTTATTTTTTATTATTGCAATTGCACATTAGAAGGTTTAAATGAGATTTTTATAAAACATGGCGAGGTGACATGTTAGAAATAACTTAAAGATATTGTATTTTTTTTGTTTCGTTTTTGGTCTATGTTCCATTTCTATAAAAGAACTTCATATTGACGACTCTTCAGAGTCTTTAATCTGACCAAGTACAACAAATTTCATATAGCTGTTATATCTTAAACAGCAAATTCAAGGGATATTTCTTTTATTGCTAAGTCTAAATTACAATAATAATATCATTATTTTGTAGCATTGTCGGTAATACTGATATGATTTTATTTATTTGAGGTTTTTAAAATATCCCGTAAACTTCCTGTTTAAAATATAATAGCGATATGAAATTTTTTGTATTTGGTAAGATCAATGAAATAGATGACACGAAATGAATATCCAAATTTCAAAAGTAAAGTAAGATTAAAAATTAATTTTAATGAACCACACTATATTTAAGTAATTTCTATCGAATCAAGTTCGTTTAAACTTTCTAATGTGTAACTGCAATAAAAAAAAATAACATTTTTACTTATTACTGATTCAACTTCTTATTTACAATTAGAATGTACATAAAAAAGATAATAAACACAATGTTGTAACATGCGTGATTGTGACTCTATGAAAATAACAACTTTGGCTCAAATAAAGAAAAAAGAAAAATATTCTTTAACTTTCCAAATTTACATATTAGTTATGAAAACTAAAAGGTATGGTTTAAAAACAGGAGTACCATATAATAACTACGTTTTCATGAGGATTCAGTTCGATTTGAATCCGAATTGAACACATGAAAACAGGTATTTTTTACCGTATTGAGTTCGTTTTCAGTTCAAGGTCGATTCGCCAATTTTTGGGATCGTACCGAAATTTTTAATCATGAAAATGGTTCGAGATCGGAACGGAATATGATTCTCATAACCTACAAATAATTCTTATGTTATGTTTGGTTTTGGCGGTTCCATTATAAACGTTGTAAAAATGACCGACCAAAAAAGCAATAGAAACAAAATCTAAAAGCAAAAACATAGACAAGTACGAAAAAAGAGCGGTTATAACCACAGGTTTGACGCATGACAGCATTGACAGCTGACAAATGTCGAAAATTTAAATCCGAATTGAAATCGATTTCAATTCGATTTGAAAACTGCAATGAAAACACCTTGGAATGTAATAGGGTAAAAAATATTCAAATCGAACTCAGTCCTCATGAAAACGTAGTAATAATATCAGTTGTAAAAGTTGCTTTAGATACCCGTATATAGAATATTGATATGACAACTAAAATTTGTAGGTCGGGTTGGTTCGTGTTTTTAATTAGTTCAACAGTTCAATTGCGACCATTTTTTATGGTTGTATAAATTAATTTTTAGGTTAAGTCCGATTTCACGAAAATAAATGGTTGTCAGAACCAAATTTTAGTAATTCATACAATGTTATTTTAAAGAGTGTATGTCTACTTATTCCTGATTGATAGTGGTCTTCAGCATTGAATATACTGACCATACCACGTTGATATCTTCTTTGTTTTGACAGTTTCGCTAAAATAAGCTAGTGGAGCGGATCCAGAACCAGGATTTTAAACTTTGTTTTCCATACACCATAGGCATAAGGCAAGAATTTGCGATATGCTTTAGAGGCGAAGTTCGTCTATGCCGCTCTTGCACCCGCTCAATTACCAAGGGATTATAATTACTTTAAATTTTTTTGTCGAGCCGTTAACTTACTCTCGGTCCGGAATAATAATTTAAATGTGCATTGTTTATCGGAGTTTATTCGTTTATTATATCGTTACCTACCGCTGCCTTTAGGTATGAATAAGTATACATACACAGAAAAAAAACGATCATTATTTTATGGCTATTTATGTACCAAGGGCGTTAAGTAGACTATAATACCCGGAAGGCGAAAGCAACTTGCCCAAGAGCATTTGGCCTAAGGGATAGTTTTGCCTGATGGCAGAAGATCTATTGTTACCTACGTTATTTAACCATCTGCGGTTATTTAAAATTCTAATATCTGTCTAATTTTAAAATGAAAAAGCTAAAATGACATTTCGCTTATAATAATTTTAATTAAAAAAAAAATAAGAAGTGGATAAAGTGGTTGTAAATCAAAAAGTATACATACCTCGGTGGAAAGTTTTATTACTGTCTCGAGATTTAGATAACTTCGCCACTTCGCGCCTTTGTTAACTACCAACTCTCTCGACAGTAATGATGAAACACTTTCCACCTAGATACGTAATGTATTATTTTTTAGAAATATTTATAATATAATTCTTTACAAGAGTAAAAGAAGAAATGGGTAAACATTAAACATCTATTTATTAAGATGTTGCCTCGTGTTATAAGTTGGTAAATTTAATTTATTTTTATGTTTTTATGTATCAAATAACTGTTTTTAATATAAAAATTAAAAATATTTTTCCAAATATACCTTTTTGTAAAATAAAAATAGAAAGTATATACAGGGTGTGTCAGTAAGGTGTCTGTCTTAGATAGCACCTAAACTATCAAAGATAGGGAACAAAGTGTAATACAAAAGTTAAAGGATTTTTTAGGATACATAATTCAAAAATATTTTCTAATCTACAGGGTGGTCCTAAAAAGTGGCACTGAATAATAAAAAAAAAATTAAATTGGACACCCAGTATAATTTTCTAGAATATGATTCAATGGAATAAGGACTTTGCAACCATATTAAAATTTTTTAAGTGAAATGCAACGTTGCCAAGTAATTAATTTTTTTCCGAAATTTTAGTAGTTTTAAGGGTATCGTTAAAAAATCATAGCAATCTGTGGATTAACCCTAAGCAAATTTAATTTACGTTGTAAGTACTTTAAAATATGATATACTGATCTATAATATTGTTTTTTAAATCTCTTATACAGAGCGTTCATTACAAGTTGGACAACTCGATAGTTTTAAAAATGCTTTATTTCAATTTTTTTAAATGGGACCCCCCTAATTTTTTTGAGCAAAAGAGTTTCTCTTTCGAAAACCTTACTTTTTTGTTGAACATGTCATATATCTAAATATCATAGTTTTTGAAATATTTTAGGATTTGTCTTAAATCAGGGTAAAAAAGGAAAGTCCTAATTAAACAATTTAGTCAAGATTGCTTTGGAACAAAAACTAAATAATTTTCTTTGTCACAGCCGTCATTGGATAATTATTTCGCCAACATTTTGAGCTTTATAACTGTTTAAATTTTAGTTTCCCGAACTAACTTTATCGAAATAAAAAAATATGAGTTATGAATAAAGTTAGTTCAGGAAACTAAAATTTAAACAGTAATAAAGTACAAAATGTTAGCGAAATAATTTTGACAAAGAAAATTATTTATTTTTTGTTCCAAAGCAATCTTGACTAAATTGTTTAATTAGGACTTTCCTTTTTTACCCTGATTTAAGACAAATCCTAAAATATTTCAAAAACTATGATATTTAGATATATGACATGTTTAACAAAAAAGTAAGGTTTTCGAAAGAGAAACTCTTTTGCTCAAAAAAATTAGGGGGGTCCCATTTAAAAAAATTGAAATAAAGCATTTTTAAAACTATCGACTTGTCCAACTTGTAATGAACGCTCTGTATAAGAGATTTAAAAAACATTATTATAGATCAGTATATCATATTTTAAAGTACTTACAACGTAAATTATATTTGCCTAGGGTTAATCCACAGGTTGCTATGATTTTTTAACGATACCCTTAAAACTACTAAAATTTCGGAAAAAAATTAATTACTTGGCAACGTTGCATTTCACTTAAAAAATTTTAATATGGTTGCAAAGTCCTTATTCCATTGAATCATATTCTAGAAAATTATACTGGGTGTCCAATTTAATTTTCTTTTTTATTATTCAGTGCCACTTTTTAGGACCACCCTGTAGATTAGAAAATATTTTTGAATTATGTATCCTAAAAACCCTTTAACTTTTGTATTACACTTTTTTCTCTATCTTTGATAGTTTAGGTGCTATCTAAGACAGACACCTTACTGACACACCCTGTATATTGGAATGAATTCCCGCAAAAACAAATCCTGTTATTTTACCTAGATATTTTATCAAAACAAAATAAACATTTTGAATAACTTTACTATCTACTTCAAGAGAATGTACTCTCAGGGCTTAATAACCTGAAGCTATTTTTTATCACAAGTTTTCAATAAGTTCATTAAAAGAATGATTTTGAATAATATAAATATATAAAGTAGTCGAGTTTAGTGTCCGTATAAGTAAAATAGAAAGAAAGTTTTTAGCGGCAGGAGGACAAAGTAGTGTATCTATCTTTTGAATTAAGTACAGAGGGACGCCAAAGATAATGGATTCCCTGGGACATATGTAGACAATGACAGGCCTTTTCGTCCTTGTTAAGACTTATCAGAACGCTAGTTTGTAAGCAATTCCGAATACAGCGAAAATATGCATTTAAGATATTTTTAAGAATAAATATACGATGAAAACCTAGTATAGCTACTGTAGGAATCAACTCAATGCAAAAGATAGCCATCAGATGTGAAAACATAAGTAACAATAAACCAAGTACGTTGGGCCAACATATCCAGTATAGGAACGTTTTTGCGCATCCCTACACTTTTTCTACGGGTTTGTAGATTCAAATATAGATCGCGCTGCAGTAGCCCACTCGGTGCCGCACTATCCGTAATACAATGCCGTAATCAAAAAATAAACTAGTAGAGTGTAGTGTCCGTATATGTAAAATAGAATAGTGGCAGACATACAAATTAGTGCATCTATCTTTAGCATTAAAGTACATATTGACGCCAAAGGTAATGGGTTCCCTTGGGTACAGGTAGACAATGACATGCTGTTTCGTCCTTGTTAGGATGCATTGGAAAGCCAAAACCTGTAAGTAATTCCCAATACAGCGAAAATATGCTCTCAAGATTTTTTTAAGAATACATATATTATGAGAACCTAGTATCGCCATCTGTAGGAAATATAAATATACCAAAAAATGTATAACTTTTAAACTGTTAATTTTAATTTAAAAAATGAGAGGATGAGAACCTAGTATCGCCATCTGTAGGAAATATAAATAAATCAGTTTTCAATTCATTAATTCAATACAATATTTCCTATTCCATAGCATTGTTATCAGCAAACATAGTAAATTTATCATTTATAAAAGCTGACGCAAGCTATTCTATATAAATTAAAAATAGTAAAGGACAAAGAATTGAACCTTACGGTACTTAACAATTGTTTTTTTTTTGATTTCTTAACAATAAACAATACTATAGCTAAGTCCAAAATTACTGTCAGTGGTTTATCGCTTTCATATAAAGTGCAGCGGGTTGTACGGAGTTAGAGAAAACAATGCCAATGTATTTTTGAAATTCTAATAGAGCAGAATATTTTTTTATGGAATTTTTCCTCCGACTTCGTATAAATACCTCTCAAGCTATAAAGTTCAAGCTTTTTCAAGAATATTTTACACAATCAAAAACTAGATATTTCACAAAATATTGTTGCAACAAAATCTCTAATAAATCTATCCAAATTATAAAGTCCGTCTCTGAGAGGGCAAATATTTCAGTGGGAACGGCCCGTGCGGGCTCCACCAGAGCGCCGTCTGCATTCGCACCTGATTTATTGTAGGAAAAACTATAATAAACATTCCAGTGTTCCCGAAGAAATTTAATTAATTATTTTAAATATACCTCAATAAGAATCTAAGGAAAAAAGTTTGGTATGGTACTTGGAACTGTTAAATTTTATAGGTAACATTTTTTAATTGCTGTCCAAAAGTTCTGCGAAATAAACGAGGCTCTTGCCAAATGAGATGGAGTGGAACAAGGGATAAGTTTAATACATGCCAAAGGCACTTCATGAATGCTACTTTAGAGACTGAGCTTATTAACTGGCAATTTCGACAATGAAACTTTTTACCATTTCAAATCAATAAAATTTTATGTGCTTTTAAATAAAACTCCGCTCTTTGCTGATATAAGATTAATAAAAAGGTTTTATGAGAGACCAAAAGTTACTAGGTTCTTTTCTTGTCAGAAAGAACATATTTTACAAATAGGTATACAAGCAGTGGGGTTTATACAATAAAGGCAAAAAGCCTTGCCTACCCTGGGAACAATAAAACAAATAGAAACATTTTTTTTTGTATTACAGTTTTTATCAGTTTTGGCAATTTATCTTTACATTAATATAATAAATAATAATATAGGACCAAAAAATGAATCCTATATCATTTCCACGAACGCATTTTTTGCTTATTTATATCGTTAACTATAGATCCCTGTATAAGCATTCCGTAAGACCATTCTAAAAGCAAAGATCTCGCTGTACATTAGCGTCTTATGCAAAAGCAAAGGCACTGCTTTTGTACGAGTGGAAGCAAGCGAGAGAGCCGATAGGCAGTAGGGTACAAAGAGATGTAACAAATAAACCCGTGGCAACTCTCGACCTTCCTTCATCTATTAGCCCGCACCAAGAAAGCACGCGTTGGTGTCAATCTTCAAGTTTTACCGTAATTTGGAATGGGCTTTCCAATATCAAAGATGATACACGCCTCTATAAGTTTTATTATTAATTAGTTTAGTTAAGATATTTTTAAAGGGATAACGGATAAGGTATCGTAAAATAAGTTGTTACTATTCCGGCTAGCAGCGCGTCTGCAGAATGATCCTTTTCTGGATTAAAAAGAACTCATACCTATTTACAAAACACACAGGGAGAGACACGCTTATTAACAATAATCTCTCTGGAGAGCAACTTTTGCAGGATTTAAAACGCAATACCAATTTTTATGACGATGTTTTAAAAGAATTTTTACGTAAAGACCGCCGTGTTGAACTCATTTACAAATAATGTCGTTTTACTCTTCTTCTGCCACAGTGTTCTTTCCACAAACTCAAAACAAGACATTTTGTGACAAAATTTGAAATTTAGATGCTTGAATGCTACGGAAGGTAAATGTTTGTCTTAAATGCAATTTTTGCCTACCCTTATTGAAACAGCATTGCACGCCACTGTATACAGGGTTCCCTTTATGTATAAAAACGATCGATTATTTCTTAAGGTAAGTTATCTAACGAAAAACGTAATAATACAATGCATCCATTAATTATTTAATAGTTAAAAAATTAAATGAATTTTTTTTTTTTTTTTTTACGGTTTGCCGACTACGGAGGCCATCTTGAACCGGTCATCGACCACAAATTTCGTCTACCGACTGGGGAGTGTGAAACGGTACCTTCATCCTACGAGATATCCGATCTCATCCGGCCTGTCCGGCGTGAATAGGATGGCTAGGTGTCGATTCATTTTACACTCTTCCCTGAGGCAAGAGCAAGCCGTGTTTCCAAGCGGTCACCCGCCCAAGTACTAACCGCGCTCTACACAGCTTAACTTCGGTGATCTGCGGGAACCGGCCCTTAATATGTCGACAGGCCCTTGCCCGAACGTGAATTTCAATAGCCTATAAGTATTTGCATCAAAATTCAATCAATTCATTCCATTTTCAGTTCATTCGATCGGTTGTCTCTTGGACCAATAAGTACAATATGTGTGACTTCTTTTTATGTCTTTTTTATACAGGTTGATGTCTAAAACATCAAGTTGTGTAAAATCGGCTGATTTTAAAATTGATTTTTTGAAAATACGAAGCCATAAAAATTAAATATTATTATTGTGTCGGTTACAACTTTGTGTTAGGTACTTACTGTACGCGTAGGGCCGTCTGTGTCAATTAAAAAAAAATCCGTTCAGGTCACCACCATCCGGTCGGGACCATTCGGGTCTCGACCATTCCGGTCGACACCATTCCGGTCGATACCACTCGGCCGACACCGCTCGGTCGAGACCAGTTTGGTCAAGACCATTCAAGCCGCGATCATTTGGTTAGAAACCCTTCAGGTCAATACCCGATCGATATAAGATTCGGTCCAGAGCAGTATTATTGGGTCAGTATCCGCGCAGAGTCCTGTTCCAATTATCAGCCCTTTGCCCTAGAGAGCTCGTCCCTAGCCAATAATGTTGTAAGTAAAGTTTGATTTTGTGTAACCGTTTAAACTGCCTTTCATATTGCATAATAAAGTAGGTGTTATGGAGACTTGTCGCCTTTAATTCTTTCCCACGTGACGTGAAATTGTTTATTTTTAATGATGATTTACCTATAACCTTCTTTTATACGCGAACGTAGGATGGAGGAAGGGGGTATAATGGAGTTACGCCTCCCCCCTCCGACTCTTTAAAAAAATAACCTACTACTTCAAAGGATTGAGTGACTGGTTTAGCATTGCTAAATATAAAATTTCATAATATAATCGAAATTAACAGTATAAAGTTGTAGTCCTTTTTTAGGGCAGGGATGATTATAACTATATGATTATAACTAATAATTAAACCCAATTAAGGCTAATTAGTGTCGCGAATTTTCCTTTGATGATCCCTTGCTTCTTAAATTATAGATGCACGCCACAGCTTCTGACGTAATTTTTAATTTGAGTCATGTCGTTGATTAAATCGTATATATATTTTCAATTCTGTCAGAATTTAAATAATCTTCAAAATTAGTTTTTTGCTAAATAATGAGACATATTTTCAGAATGTTCCAACCAACTATTTTTCGTTTTCACAAAGGTTGTCAAAAACAAATGTTAGGTCAATTGACAGAACCCTTTAATTAATACCAGACTTACCTTATTTTTTGTTTCTGTTATGATTATGTATTTGCGAGTTGTGACGTTCATCCGGCTAATAATTGGATGAACTATATATTGGCAATTACGCTGCTGTGAAACCCACTTGAGAATAGAAAATACGGAAAAATGGTAATTATAGCTTTGTGTTAGGTATTTACAGTGAAGTACTTTTCGTGCCTTAAAAAAAAAATTAAATTCAGAAAAACTTTTTGTAAAGAATGCTTAAAACTTTTATATAAGACATCTTTTTCTAAAATGCCCGTATTCTCTGTAACGCTTCAAGCCGGCTTAAAATTTAATACAGCTTAAATTGCTGATTTCGTATTCGCGGTCGCTATTTGGAGACTTAAGCTCAAATAACTTTAAGCCCCAAATAATGCAGGCTTATCCACGCGTTTGCGCCGTATTTGACTTTTCTTTGCTCCTGTATTGTAATACATATATTCGTATTTTTCAAAGTTAAATATGGAAATAGAAGATGAAATATTTATTGAGAACGATGGAGATATTTTGGATGTTATTGATCTTGGATTTTTCAAAAGAATCTACGAACGAGAAGTATATTATCAACATCATCTTGTAAAAGTATTTTTGTGGACGGTCCACCGCCAGTCAAAAAAATGTTCTTTTTCTCCTCTGCCACTTTTTTACGTAGCTCTTTCTTCCTATTACAGTATAGTTTTTTTAGCTGATTAGCATCCCGATAGTTATTTGAAGGATTTACCGCATTAAAGTCTTCCTCAACGAATTTCCACACTTCTTTCCATTTTTTTACGGAAGCACGGTCGGTTTTTTGTCCTCAAGAGTTATCGCATATTTGTCAGCGATAATCTGAATAGGAATAATTTTTCTGAATATTATGTTAAATTACAGCACCTTTTTTCCTCCATTTTAGCAGGAAAAGGAAAATTATGAAAGAAAGAAAATTTTATGTCAGTTGAAATTTAAAAATGTTTTGAATGCTTATGTTAAAAACCCACAACACAAAGTTAGTAACGATAACACAAAGTAGGCGTAGATTGTCGTTCGTTGCTGCAGCCATTAACTCTTAAAAAAAGAAGAGAATAACCGCATCGTTGTCAGCTCAAAATAAGGCTTAGTTAAGTAACCAAAAATTGTCTACGGTGCTTATCAAATTTAATTTAAGCCAGCTTTAAAATATAAGTCCGCTTTATGAAGAAATGGAGAATACGGGCATAAGTACTTAAGTCATGTATTTTCTAATATATTCGACCGTGCTGGTAATTTTTTCTAATTCTGTATAATATTTAAATTCCTGATTATCTAGAAAGTGCACCATTGCAAACGCTTTTCCACTTTAAATAATAAACGCTTTCGCGAAAATTTAATAAAAGAAGCAAGATACAGTAAATAATGCAAGTAAATTAAGAAAAGCAATTTGGAAGCCATTTTGTGTACACAAAGGGCCTTTTATTGTTTTTCTTTCGAAAGAAGTGTTATTAATATGTACAGTGTTATCCCAGCGAATCATTTTATAGCGAGGGCGTTGTATCTGAAGACCATAGAGTAAATGTTTATTATACGAACAGGGAGGCGCGATATTAAAAACGGGAAGGAAAGGCACCCCAATATTACGTGACAGAATTCTGTCTTCGCGAGCACCTCCGATCAAAGAAAACGTTTGTTTTATGCAAATTTCGATATGAACCCTCCTTCATTATAGAACCGCATAATAGGTTTCATTTTACCCTATTCACCGATAGTTTTACTTATATTCACAGCTATAACTAAAAAAGAAATATTATATTATAGGATACAGTAAAACAAAGTTGAACTTGTAAATTTCCACTATATTAAAAAAGAAGAAACATGACATGTTTCGCTGCACGGCAGCTTCGTCAGATGACAATGTGAAATAAAAAAATATTTTTTTTATTTCACATTGTCATCTGACGAAGCTGCCGTGCAGCGAAACATGTTATGTTTCTTCTTTTTTAATATAGTGGAAATTTACAAGTTCAACTTTGTTTTACTGTATCCTATAATATAATAGTTATGGATTTCCACCTAGTATCGGCTGAATCAATTAATTTGTTTAAAAAAGAAATAGTAGTTTGTGCAACAAGAGTGGATATGATGTCCATATCGCACGAGGAAGTAAACTTCCGAGCGCCAATATGGACAATCCACTCGAGTTGTACTGTAAATTTTTTCTACGACTTAACTTCCGAACTTTATGCTAAGAATTTTAAAAAATTATTTAAATTAGTCATCATAAAACTTGTCTTTTAAGTTGGCCATGAACTTATGAGAACGATAATAAGAAACAATTGAACACAAATTCATTTTGATGACAAACCTATGGACCAATATACACTGTAACATATTTTTCGATTTGGGTAAGTTCTTATCTTTATACAAACTCACTTTTGAATATATCTATCTTTCTCACATTAGGCTTTTTGCAGAATAACAGACAAAAAGAGATATATGTATTAATAAACACGAACAATTTATTTTCTCAACCGTAGGTATTTTAATTAATTGTTTTATTGAAATGCACAGAAGAAAAAAAGGTTTGCCGGGTTTATTTCTGCTTGCGTAAGAATTATAACTCCGAAAGTACAACAAAATAGCTGTAGAATTCGTTTTAAACAGTTAAAAATGGATTTTGGGCATTAATATGAATTTTTAACGTTTGCTATGGTCAAATTTTTCAAAATAATCGCTACTTTACAATCTAGCAACACTGTTAACGTGGAAAGAGAAGTGGCAATAGTGTAAGTAGAAATAACATAACCTTAAAAATTTTAGTAAAAAATGGATTTTTTTTTCTAGAAATCTTATAATTTCGTCAGTTTTATCGGGTTATCTTTATGTTCCATTATTTAAGGAAGAATTACCAATTAATTTTCTGTTTGTTGCGTATAATAAAAGTTTTAAGATCAATTGGGGTTGGATCCGCGTTCAAAATATATATATTTTATTCAAAGTAATTCTCTAGAAATGAATGGAAATAAAGATATTTTTGAAATTAGAAAGTGCGTCTATGCGCAAATCTTTAGTTCGGTCAGAAAATAACAAATGTAAATTTGGCTTCTCTGTAATTGACTACTGTAATTGGTTAGTTTTATAACCTAACTAGGATGGATATGAAATTTTGATGCACAGTTAACTGGAATAGCCTACTTTATCCGCCACTTAAGTGTAAAGGAAACATCAAATTTTCATGTGGGAGTAGAAAAAAATAATTTAAAATCACTAATACGTTTAACAAGTCCTACATGGCCATTTGTTGTTTTCATACACTAAATTGATTGGATAAGTAAGCTGTTCCAGTTGACTGAACGTATATACTTTCATATCCATCCTAGTTATACCATACCAATCACAGTGGTCAATTACAAAAAAAATTATTATTATATTATTGTTCTTTCCACAGAGCGGCCAAAATTTACATTTAAAAAATATTGTTTTTTAATTATTATACAACAGCCTCTGATTAAATTTTGTCTCTTTAATACGCGGTTAAGCTAACGAAAAACGATTTTTCTTTATGCAACTCAGTCAGTAAAAAACAGTTACGTCCATATTTTTCACTATTGGTTACAATTTAATTATTAATTGACAATTTCTCTGCTGTTCCCTTAATATTAAGTACCATAATATAAAGTGTGAAATAGCATAAAATTCAAATAAACTGCTACATCATTCTATTATTTTGGGACCAAAACTTATGGACAAAAATTTATGAACGCTTCTCTTCTAAATTAACAGGTTTCTTTCAACAGAAAATTATTCGATTACCTTTATAATCCACCAAAAAGAACTTTTCTTTGTTAAATATTATGTTGTTGTCCCTTAATATATTTGTTGGATCGAAACAAGATCATTTTGTATTCACCTTATAATAATGTTATCGTATTATGGAACATAATTATTTTCTTTGTGAATATTAAATGAGTTTTAAACATGTGTCCAATAAAATAAACAAGTCTTTTAGACATTCACATTCTACCCTATCATCAAAAATTAAATGTATTATTATCGTCGCTTAGGATGAAATGTATACAATTAATCCGCTTAATTCAAGTATATTCTTGTCTTAGCATTTCTCAAATAAAATAATACTTGATTCCAATATTAGCTTATTTTGAGAGTATATGGGGGGGGGGGGGGGGGGGGGGGGATGATAACCAAAGTGGCTATGAGAAAAAAATCCTGGAAATAATTTTTAAGTTCCGCATTTTGCTGCAAGAGGGCGTACTTGAAAAGTAAATTTTAAAATTTTACATATCTCCGAAAATCCCACATTAAGGTATATATTTGATAACACCATTAAAAAGCTTGGACAATTATCCATCATATTGGTCCTATGCTCATTGGCGTACCGACTTTAATAAGAGGGGGGAAAGCTGTTGAAAGTGTAATCATTTAAGTCGCTGTAACTCATAAACGACTTATCAGATTTTAGCAAACTAAAGACTGGTTGGAAGAGAAATGTATGCACTTTCACCAATCGTATTTAGTTGTCCATAATAGTTCTAAAAAAAAATGTTAGAGGGCGCAATTTGTAATGATAACAAAAAATTTTTAATTTTACTCTAAAAAATAAATCATATTGTATAATTATGATACCATAATCGAAAAGTAGATAAAATTTGCTAGAAAAATATCGCAGCTCGATATCTCCGCTCGTTTCAGCGTTATCGCCAATAACTTTAAATTAAATTACTTCACTATTTATTATTTTTAACATTCATAATAAAAAAAATTGTTTTATAAAAATTGTTGGAAATGACCACCTTCATTTAATAGGCATGCTTGCGCCTATTTAATTATTTTAATTAAGAACGGTGTGCCTGAGGAGAAAAACGCAAGATACTATTTTTATGCAGAATTGACCAGGCTAATTAGAAATAATATCCACATGGAAAAAATTAGTGGCATCCCACTCGCTTCTTCATTTAAAGTTTTAAAAATTATTGGTGGAGAATTGGTGTATGCATAGTCTCGGGCATAAATATTTTAATTCAAATATCAAAATAACAAATTTAATCTGATAGATCTGAATATTTTTAAAGTATATTCTTAACCTCACTTTTGTTAAGTGTCAGAGAACGACGAATTTCCAACGTGTAAATTTGTTTTTTTGTGTGGAAATTATATAACTTAAAATAGCCCACACTTTAGTGTGAAGGAAACATCAAGTATCTATGTGGGAGTAGAAAAAAATGATTACATCATCAGGAAAATTGTGTATTGTAAATCAAAATGGCGATTTTAAACGTTTATTTAACTACCAAGTTATTTTTTTATTTATTATTATTCATGTTTTAATTACTCGTATAATAAAAAAATCAGTGATGACCCAGAGCAGTTCCGATCGTCGTTAAGCCCTATTGGACTTTAACTCTAGTTTATTTCCCGCATAGTTGCTCAATCGTATAGCTACTAACATTATTTATGGCAATTATTGCGTAGTGTTTATAAGATATATTTAATTGAGCATCATAAAACCAACAAAAACCGTTTTCTTGGTTAATTACGAAGAACAAGCTTTCAATATTATCACATTACAAATACTAAATTGTTAGTTTGACAAAGTTATAATTAAAAGATGGCGCCAAGGAAGTAATACTTAGATTTTATGAGAGTATGGTCTTGAAACATTGATCCATTGTAATAATCCTAATTAAAATCAAGTATGTGTGAAGTTTATAGGTTAACAAACTGAAATGTGTAAACACAATACTTATGCACATGGATTAGATGTCATATATTAAGACTTTGTTTATTACTTTTAGCTTCTCATAGACAGAAGCACAGTTAAGTGAGTTATAAGTGTTATAACATTTTAATTGTTTTTGGATAATTATATTTTATTCTACTTTTCATAAAAGTTGACGTTTCTCTAGCCTACCGAATCAGAATAGATGGATATACGACGTGCAGGCAGAGGACGAAAAAACTAGATTTAAAAAAATTGCTTGTTCTTTTGGAGGCGGGTAAGAAAGAAAGAGCTGTTTATTTGACTACGTTTTGTTAAATTACAATTGTAGCAAGTCAATTATGTAAACTAAAAACAATTTTAACCAACTACTAGTAGTACTACTGCTACAACGAAATAAACATGTTAGAAATATTACATAACATTTAAAATATTATATATACAAACAGTTACAATATAGCGTCCTTATTTAATTTTAAAAATGATGTATATTCATTCACAGTGTAAAATGCTAGTTTCACTAAAAAGTCCTGTGTTTTTAATTTAAAATATTTAAAATTCAATAATTTAATATTCTTAGGTCAAATATTTCACCAATAAATGAATTTCTTTTTGACAGTTCAAGTCTAAATCTGGTGGGCCTAATAAGCCCAGTGGATCTTGTGCAATATTCATGACCGTTTAAATTACTCTGCAATTTTTCTTTTATGAATCTCTAAAAGTTGATACAAAATGTAAATACATGGTAGTGTTAGTGTTTTTAAATCTTTAAAAAGAGGTTTACAGTACTCTCTATAATGCGCTTGAACAATAGTCCTTAAGGCTTTTTTTTTGTAACCTAAATACTTTGACCCACTTTAAAGAATTACCCCAAATATGAACTCCATACGATACATGGGAGTTAAAAAGGAAATATTATATCATTAATACCTTATTCAAAATTGATCATAATCTTCTAAGCGTAAAAATTGCAGAAGCTAATTTTGCCGAAATTGCGTCAATGTGAGGTTCCCAGTCCGTCCAGAGTTATGCCTAACAGTTTCATCGTTTTATAATTTTTTTAGTCCGCCATAGTGGAGAACATAATTTATTGCGTTTTATCTGGATTAAGCCACAATAACATAAACGTTCACATGGTTTCAAAAAATGAAACAAATCGTTAATATACAGTGAGTCCCAGAAGTAATGTCTAAATTCATTTACCCGTCGATTTTTATTTTTTAATGTGTTTTTTTTTGTGGTAATTTTATGTATACAGGGTAGCTCAAAAATAAGTTACGACCATCAACTTCATTTTTTCAAATAAAAACATATATTTTTTATTTAATTTTTGAATTTTGCATGGAATTCTAAGCATGTTTCATGTACCATGTCCTATACATAAACTCAACAGTTATTAGGAAATTAGGATTAAACATATCATTTAGGGAATTCAACGATCTATCAAATCTTTTGGCAATATGGCATTTTGGGCTTTCTAATAAGTAAGAGTGTCACTGTCACCGTTTATTTCTATAGAAACTGTATGACAATTTTATTTCAAATAAGTATAATTATTGTCAAGTGTAGTTGCAAAGTTGGGGTTTTCACAATAATGGTGAAGTTAACGGAATGGAAAAAATTGAAATTCTATGCATGGTTGGGTTTGGTGATAAAACACGGACTCAAATAGAAACAGCCCAATTATTTAATGAAATCCATCCTGATCGTCCTCCCATGTGTCAAAAGATGGTGAGTAGAAGAGAGGTTAAGTTTAGAGAATTCGGTCATGCTAGAGATTTGTCTAAATCTGGTCGTCCTACTCGAGATGAAAATGAAAAACTTTTTGCTTTCTTTGGAAGAAAAAAACATTGGGGTCGATTTACACATGCCGAAATCTGTTGTTCAAAAGCATAAATATCACCCATACAAAGTTATTCCAGTGCATAAGTTATTTGAAGATGATTTCTATAGGCGAAATGAGTTTTGCGAACGCATCCAAAATATGTGCAATCTAGATAATAATTTAGTAAAAAATATTATTTTTTCGGATGAAGCTACGTTCTATTTGAATGGTAATGTGAACAGACAAAATTGTCGATATTGGGCAACAGAAAATCCGCATTGGATGATAGAGGTTCACAGCCAGTACCCTGAAAAAATAAATGTTTGGTTGTACGCGGAAGAATAATTGGTCCATTTTTCTTTGAACAGTCTTTAACTGGACAAGTATATCTCGAATTTCTCCAACTTGAATTAATTCCTGCATTAGTGGCTTTATTTCTGAATCCATTGGATCCAGACTCCCCTGACGAAGAACTTATATTCCAACAAGATGCTAGGTCGCCAGACCTAACTCCGCTGGACTTTTTTTTGTGGTGTTACCTTAAATCAAAAGTATTTGTTAACAGGCCAAACAATATGCAGAGAAGTGCGTGTCATAACTCCGGAAATGGTTGGAAATGTGCAAAAAGAGTTTATTGATCATTTTGGATATTGTCAAGCCGTAAATGGCGCACATTTTCAACATTTAATTTGATTTTGTTGTGTTTTTTTTAAATAAACAGTTCTTACTTATAGATATGTTCAATCCTAATTTTTTCAATAACTGTCGAGTTTATATATAGGACATGGTACATGAAACATGCTTAGAATTCAATGCGAAATTCAAAAATGAAATAAAAAATATATGCTTTTATTGATGTTCGTAACTTATTTTTGAGCTACCCTGTATACATGAAATTACCACAAAAAAAAAACACATTAAAAAATAATAATCGACGGGTACAAGCGTTTTTTCAAAAAACTTTATTTTAAATGAATTTAGACATTACTTCTGGGACTCACTGTATAATAAAGAGCAAAGGACCTAATATGGAACCTTGAAGAACCTCACTTCCTTTAATCGCCATTTTTTGCTGTCTACCAGATAATACGATTCTAACAGTTGTTACCAATTACCCCTACCCCATACCTATTTAGCTTTTCCACCGATAGCTTGTGAGATATGCACTTAAAGGTCTTACTCAAATCGCATAACGTCAGACTAACATCCTCGCTTCTCTAAGCAAGATGACAGCAAATGCAAAATAATTTTAAAAATCTTGGGTAAGCAACGTAAAATTTTTCCATTTATTATTTTAAAATTTTATAAACTTACCACTATAGAAAGTTAAACGACTTTGGCGTATATTATTAATAATAACAGCTACAAATAGGGCCACGAAGATAAATTGTTATAAAAATAATTAAGAATATTTAACATAATCTTGATTCCAATAGCGACACAATAATGTTCCAATACATAAAATTAATAATTACAGATCCATTACTTCAAAGAACGCATTTTATGTTACAATGAACGAATTCATTGTTGCAATGAATTTGAGGCTTTAAAAATAATTTTGGGTTGTATAATATGTTATATCATCAAAATTCATAAATATTTCTCTAATAGACAATACATCTTGCCCAACACAGCAAATAGATATGCTTGTTTTCTTCAAATGGCTGATCAAACTTTAATTTCCTACTGATTCTTCCCAACAAATATAACCAATTTCTGAGAGTCTTTTATTGTGAATTTTGTAGTGCCTTTCTTTTTGGTTATCTGGTCTCTTCTAACAACTTTATTATCGCTACATTACATTAATTTGTAAAAAACTAATGCCCCAATTAAATACTTAAGTATATAATATTAATACTCACTAGTCACTTAAAAATAAATTTTAAAATAACTGAATCCTGCACAATGCATCCCTGCCTTTTTTTTCCAAGGGCCCGCCCATATGCCGGATGCACTTAGGCCTAGTTTGGCCCATTGTCCTCACACTGTTTGATTTTCACACCCACTCCGTTTTCTAGTTCCTTGCACTAGTTTGTGTAGGTCAACTAGCGACGGGGTCACTATGTCCTCTGGTTCCAATTTTGGTTGCCCAAGTATTTGTTGCCTCTTTTGATCTAGTGACTCGCAATGGCAAACTATGTGCTGTACTGTTTTTTTGACTTGTCTGCATAATCTGCAATCAATCCATTATACAGTTGCTTTCTGTGCAGATGATTCTTGACAGCCATGTATCCTGTCAGAATTCCTGTAACAGGTCTCAGCTGATTCATATTTATTTGAAGCAGCTGTTTGAATTAAGAGTTTGCTGTGGTGTAATCTCTGTCTGTTGTTTCAGTATATTTTATGTTCACTCCTATTCTATTGCTTTATAACATCTCGTAGTGTACACCCTGGAACTCCGAGTGCCGGTTCTGGACCTATAAATGTATTTTTTAATGTAAATTTGCTGTTTCCTTAACACTTAAGGGGCAAGTAAAGTAGGCTATTCCAGTTAACTGTGCGGCAAAGTTTCATAACAATCCTAGATAGGTAATGAAACTGACCAATCACAGTAGTCAATTACAGAGAAGCCATTGTTGTTCTTAAAAGTACTGACCAATCGCAGTATATTATTTTTACTGAGGCTCCGCCTTCTTTTTCAAGACACTTAATTATATAATTTAAAAGCATAATGGTACAATTTGTTATTAATTTGTTCAATATAATAAAATATTGACGCATTTATAATACATTTATTAATAATGCAACCTGCTGAATGTGCATAGAAAATTAATTTCATGTAGCATCATTTAGCAGTTGGTTTTCCCATACTTAGTTTAACGTTTCGATAGTCGAGAGATAGAGCGTTTGACTATGGATCCAATGGTCGTGAGTTTGAGCCCGGCGACCTGAAAACTTTCTTTTACATTTTTTAGCATAAGCTTTGTAAGTTTGGTCGTGGAAAAAATATACTGTTCAACTCGAGTGGATTGTCCATATTGCCCTCGGAAGTTTAAGCACTCATATCATACACACATCATATCCACTCTTGTTGTACAAACTACTATTTCGGAGCCCTACTTTTATTTTAAAGATTTTTAAATATCGACTTACCAACGCAACAAACTCTTTCTGCAACGTTATAACTTAAATATGATACAAAAAATATATGTTGTGTTCTTACAGGAAGCAGCAAACTGTTTCCGCAACTTAGTGGGGTGTGTGGGGTTAGAAATGCCGTGTGCCGACGTGTTCATTATTTTATTGAACCTCGTACATCAATATAAGAAACAATTATTCGTTTTTGATGTTCTAATCATTATATTAATGAAGTCATACATTAATATAATGTATAGCTGTTCATTTAAGTCATAATAGCACTCGTACATAAATATTATGTAACCTTGTTCATCAAGTCAAAGATAAATAATCGTTTATTAATACAATGTCCAATTCATTAATCAAAGTTTTGTACATTATTAAAGAGAAAACTGTTCATTAATATTTAGGATATAAGACGATGTACGAATTAATTTATATAAATTTTCATACTTTTAATGAACATTTTATTATGACAATGACTTTTACATTAATTTAAGTACATACAAATTATTATATAGATAAACATGGATTCATTATAATAATGTATGAGGTTATTATTCTACGAACAGCAGTTCGTTACAATGATGAAAAAGTTCATTGTTTTAATGAAATATTAGGTTAATGATTGGCATTCATCATTATTAAGAATGATTTTATTTTCAGTGAAGCAATCAGCAATTAATATGTATCAAAAGAGTTATTCTATAAAACTCATTTGCTTTTAGTTACATATTATCATAAATCCAACTTATATCATCACCTATGTTGAAACTAATAAAATATGTTTAGATGCTTATTTTATTGCTTTTTGTTTTTAACTGATTTATGGTCAGGTATTGTAAATATCATTTAAAAAAATAATGATGGGTAACCGATTTTTTTTTTAAGTTTAATTTTTATAATCCAATTATTTTTATTTGATTTATGTGTTATGCTTTTTGTCTGACTACCATAGAAATGATGTTGACATTTTATAACCAAGCAACCGTATAGTTTATAAATCACAATATGGAAATTCTAATTACAAGGAATTCTTTTATGGTTCGGTACATATAACAAGCTTTATGAAAAATACATTTGCTATCAATCAAAACCGTAAGACGACATCAAAAGTTATAACAATAAATTATTAAATATAATGACAGATCTTGGTATATACGAGGGACATTAGAAATATCTTTTCCTTAATAATGGAACAACACTTGTTTAATAATCATATTATTTTAGCATAATATACCCTAACGTTAATGTACTTGCCCACTTGTGTACGTCAAAACTTGTCGGTAAATCATTCGATAGAACTCGAAGTTCGCAGCAACCTGCCGGAAGAAAAGTATACTAAGAAACATGAGGGTGCTTTTTCAAAATAATTGTAGAGATTCTGTAACGGTTGTGCCAGGTGATTGCCATATAGCAAATGAAATAGGATTGTTCGGGCTTATAAAGCAGCATATAATTAAACTTAAAATATTTGAAGAAATCTATCTGTCATAAAGCTTCTGGGTTGAAATATTTAAATATTTCTTGACTTTTCGGGTATATTGCAAGGTGTACCATCGATTTCTTTTACAATTGTTAAATAAGTATAATCCTTCAATCAGGTGGTTTAGTATTAAGAGAAATATTTCAGAATAAATTTAAAAAATGTTTTTGAATATTTCGTAAATTTTGGAACGGAGTGTAGTATCGTTTACCTTTTCATTTTTTATTATTTAAATGCATTTTTTGGGATTTAAGGTGAAGGCGCAAAAAACCACACATATCGCCGAGTGAAGAATTTATTTTAACACATTGACGACCGACGGTCAAAACACGGAACTTCCTAGGAAACCATTGAAAGCGGTGGGTAATTATAAAAAAACTATATTTTTTATGGGTTGTAGGGCTTTTATACATAATTTTTTTCGTATTCAAAATTTTCCAAAATGCCGTCCAGTACACTAACCCGAACCAACAAAATAAATCAGTCGAGCCAGAGGGTCCGCGCCAAATTTTAAACACATTCAAATTAGGTGTCCAGTATACTGGACGTTGGTCGTCAATGTGTTTTAATAACATATCAAAGTAACAATTATTACATGACAAAATAAACCTTGATTTGTAATAATTATACGCTGAATTGCTATTAAAAATTGCTTGATTTATAATAAATACATGTAAGTTTCTCTAAAATAAATATTTACCAAAAGGTAGTAATATTGTATTTATACAAAATATTGTTAAATAGTATTAACTACCTTAATATAGGTCCTCGAAGAGCTTTATTATTATATTATATTTATTCTCTAAATTTTCCTCAAAGAGTTTATTCTTCTCTTAAAGTTTCCTTACCAGCTTATTTCTGTAGTTGAATTTAGGGTTAGGGTCTCCTTGCAGCAGATTAATCTTGATAAATAGATTTCACTTTTCCGGCCAAATCTCTTTCGGCACAAGATTTATGCCACAGTTTACATACACTGCGCAACTGAATTGACAGCTTTCATGGTGAGCAAAATAGGTACCCGCTTCTTGATCATCACACGACGTGTTCTTTTTTTGTTTTAACTTCTTCTTCTTCAGGTGCCATCTCCTCTAGCTAGCTATTCTCACTTTCGATGCTGCATCTCTAAACAACTCAACGGAACTACAGTTGTACCATTTTCTCAAGTCATTTGACCAGGAGATGCGTCTTTCCTCTACTTCTTTTTCCCTGGATCTTTCCCTGCATAATATTCTGTAACAATACGTATTTCTCCCCCCTCATCAGGTGACCTAGGTGTTGCAGCTTCCTTATTTTATTTGTGTTCAATATTTCCTTTTCGTTTTTCATTCTTCCCAGTATCTCTTCATTTGTTACCATGTCTACCCAACTTATTCTCAAGATCCTTCTATATGACCACATCTCAAATGCTTCCAGTCGATCACTTATATCTTCCTTTAATGTCCAGGACTCCATCCCATACAGCAACACCGAAAACACATAGCATCTCAATATTCTGACTCTGAGGTGTAAGTTAAATCTCTACTGCATAACACATTTCTCATTTTGTTAAATATGGTTCTGGCTTGTCCAATTCTTGATTTAATTTCTTCGGTGTACTCATTACCCTCATTGACAGTTGTTCCTAGGTATTTGTACTTACTGACTTTCTCCACCAGCTCTCCGTTGATCCATAGGCTTTCCTGCTGTTGAACTGATTTTGTAATGGTCATAAATTTTGTCTTTTTGATATTTAGGGTAAGTCCCTCTCCTCGCTGCTTGTCACTACTTGATCCACCAAGCCCTGTAAATTTTCTATTGTTTCGGCAATAAGTATGGTGTCGTCTGCATACCGGATATTGTTAATGGGTATTCCATTAAACGTTTTTACTCCCGTTGTTGTTTCTTTCAGTGCTCTCTGAATGATTTCTTCCGAATACAGATTAAATAGTAGTGGCGCTAGTACACATCCTTGCCTTACACCACGTTGTATTTTCACTGCTTCTGAGAGTTCATTATCCACTTTGATATTAGCCGTCTGATTGTAGTTTAGATGATTTATTATTCTAATATCCTTTATGTCTATATTTTTACTTTCAAGTAATTGAATAAGGTGGTTATGGCGAACTTTATCTTGTAGTCGAGAAAACAGACATACATTGGTTGATTGATGTCCATGCATATTTGAGTCAGCACATTGAAGGCAAACAATAAGGCTTCTCTTGTTCCCATCGCATTTCTGAAGCCAAATTGGGTTTCGCTAATGTCGTGTTCTACTTTCCTAAAAATTCTCTGATGTATTATCTTTAGGAATATTTTGAGAGAGTGACTCATTAGACAGTTCGATGGTCGCTACATTCTTTTGCGTTAACCTTTTTTGGTAATGTAATGATGGTTGATCTAAGCCATTCACGAGGAATGATTCCTGTGTTGTATATTGTGTTATACAGTTCCACCAATATGCCTATGTGTTTTTACTTACGAAGTTTAAAAAAAGTATTTGAAATAAATACAGATGCGAATGCGGTCAGAAAGTTCTTGCCGGTCAGTGTATTAGACAATTGGCTGTAATTGACTTCGTGTGTTGGAGATTTTTCAATAGGGGCGTGTTTTTTGAGATTGTTTAATGGGGGTTATACTGCCCATCTGTCCTCTCTGGGCTCAGCCCCCCGTGTCCTCTGCTATTGTTAAAGTCTAGTTATCGCCCCTTTAGAGCAGAAATGTCCGAAAATATCTGTTTTTGTTTTTGTATTATATCTACATAATTAGAGGTGTTATAACTGCTGCAAAACTATTTTATGTCCACGCCAACTAGTGTAAAAGTACTTTGACAAGATAATATTTGTTTTAAAGAAATGAAAAAAAAACTCTTGCAAAATTACTAGCGATAGTTCTGCTCTAAAGGGGAGTTATATAACTCGTATATATGACTTAATTGGATAAAGAAAAGCAGTGTGTGTTTCTGGACCAAAACAATAGCATCATTTATATATTTGTAATGTATTGTTACGATAATATGCAGCTTTAAGGCTATTGTAATTAATTATTTCATTTTATTATTGCCTGGGTAAAGTAATATATAGGGTTAATAAACCCTAAAGGGCCAAGTAACTTATATCACAGTTTTTGTGGTTGCAGTCGATATCAGTTTCAATTAATTGATGGTGGATTAAATACCATACTGCCTGGTGATTGTTTTAGTTTTTATTTGTATTTTTATGATAATCATTTGTTAATTGTGTTCCTTCAGTTGTAATGTGTATTTTTAGGTACTAAAAAAAATAAGGTAATTATATGGCGATGTTTTTATTTTATTCTACAATTTAAAATGTTGTTAATTTTGAAATTTCTTTTTCTTAGTAATGAACTAATGAATAATTAAATTAAATGTATTCAATGGTTATATAATTTCCAATAACTACATTACTGAAAAAGTAATGGGCCATGTATTGGCTTCTTTTCGAAAATAATTTACCCAGCTCTGTGTAGTAAGCGCTTATAAGTTGCCTCCCTCAACTTATAAGCGCTTACTACATACTGGTAAACAATGAAATTATCAACAACACGTCTCTTTGGTTTCATTGTCAGAGATCAAACTTTTCTAGAGATCCTCGTAAACATCCTTATATTGCGGAATGACTCACCTGTCATGGGCTCGGCTGGACTGAACGTTTAAATTATAATTCACTTTTCTGATAAATCCGTCGGCTTTTGATACATGGCAGACTCGCTCGCGCTGAGCATAGATATTGCTTATTTGTACTTCGTTTGGATTGATTTTAATTATACAAAGATTTTTAATTACCCTTGTCATCAACTACTTTTTCCTTTATTGGATAGTTTTTTTTGCCTTGGTAGTCATTAACTCGTTTGGTGTCCTGTATCTACGCTTTGTCCACAGGGAGCCTTTCGGTGCGATATGTCTTGTTCAATAATTTGGATTTGCAAGTAAATGTAATTAAATTAAAGTTGTTCATTGAAAACCCGAAATTAAAATACTGGGTGTCCCCCTACGATCGGTCAGCGGCTGTATCTCAAAAAGTATTGGTCATAAATTCTCGGGAACATTTTTTTCCTAGTTAAACCTGCAAAAATAAAATACTGGAAATTATTTTTAAATGGAGAGAGTTTGTTGGGAGGGGTCAAATAAAACAGGGAAATCAATTGGTTTCAATGCCGACGTTTCGACGTTCATAGCGTCATCCTCAGGGCACTACAATGGATGAAAATTATTAGTATCTTTGATTACATAAAAAAAATGGACAATAGAAGTAAAAATGTTAAACATGTTAAGTTGAACTAGTACTTATTGTATGGTTGATACCTAATTGATCAATGTCCTGTAACTCTCGTAAGACGTTTAATTTTGTGTCTACACATTAATATACATATTTTCTTGAGAATCATAGTAACCACATACACATAATTATAATAATATACACCTACTAATGTATAGTTTCTACCTATATATATAGAAATTTTCCATATTTTATTTATTTTTCTGTTTGTTTGTTTGTGAATATTTAACTAAAGTAACTAATGTTTAACATTTTTACTTCTATTGTCCATTTTTTTTATGTAATCAAAAATACTAATAATTTACATCCATTGTAGTGCCCTGAGGATGACGCTATAAACGTCGAAACGTCGGAATTAAAACCGATTGGTTTCCCTGTTTTATTTGACCCCTCCCAACAAACTCCCTCCATTGAATACCAAATTGGGTCACAAATCTACCACTGTAATTGTTTTTAAAGTTGTACGATTGCCGCTAGAGGGCGTAACTGATGGGATAATATACAAATTATTTGAAAAAAAACCTTATTAAGAAACTGTTTTAATACAAGAAATGGAAAGCCTATCCACTCTTGCTGCAGTTTGATCCTAAGGACTTTTTTTTTGTGTCTCCAATGTGGATGGAATGGAAAAACGTCAACAATTTGAAACTAACAATAAGTTAAAAAAATTATTTTCGAATAATTGCAAGACAGATACAGGGTGATGAAATATGAAAGTGTCGTTTTTCGATAAAACTCCAACTGTCAAACTATAGCGCTTATTGAAAAACTCCGAAAGTTATATTTTATAATTGAACCAGTGATTCTTGTAAACCTCAGAAATAAAAAAAAAGTATTTTTGGAAACATATGGCGTCTTAGTAAAATTTTATTAAATGTGCACTGTTTCAGTTACCACCATATATTATGGAATTAAAATTTCTACAAAACTAAACTAACCAATCCACTCTTAGACCAAAACAATAAGCCCTAATATGCTTTAAACCGCGTTCAAATATCTTTAACGTTTCCTTAGATTTTTGTTTTCAAATATAGACTAAAAATATTCCTCATGCGTTTTAGTGTGCCAACAGTTATCTACTTCTACTACTCGGGTTTTAGTTTAAAGTAATTTTGAAATTATGTTATTTATATAATCTATGTTCTAAAGTGCCTGATGCAATTATCTTCTAACTGTTTCAATAATAATACAACAAAGTCATGAAAGAGAGGTAACACGCGAAGCTCGGTTGTCAGTCAAAGATCAGGATTTCGTATCTTGAGCTTTTCGCACATGTTTTGTGATGGTGGTCATGTCAAGATGGTGACAGATGATTGTACGATTGATGATTCTGCATCATGCAGGACGTTTAGTAGAGCCTCTAACGTTTAAGGCTTATGCCTTAATATGGAATATGTATACGATTTATAAAAACATTTTGAAAAATGAAAACTGAAACTTGACCTGGTTTTCTTTTACTATAGTAAAATTTTAACTGATTTATTAATCTATTTAACTTAATGCCACACGGAGAAATATTTATAATACAACGTATAAGAAATATAATATTAGTATATAGGACCATAATCAACAATTCCTACATGTATTGTAGGAGTTGTTGCCATAATCCAGTATTATATCATTTACAATGAAATTAATATATTTCATTTAGTGATGGGTATTATTTTTTGTAACATAAATTATTATAATAATTTTTAATCTTCATAATAGTTTCTATTAAAATGTATACACATTTTTTAAAAATATTACGATATGTTCTAATAAGATATATTATTTTTTATGTGGATTTGCGATATTTTATATACTAAACCAGCATAAGGTATCGACTTAAAAGCGGTATATTTTAAAAATATTTTACATTATACAGGGTGGCTCAAAAAAGTGTGGCGGACTAAACTTGCATTTTTTTAAATGGAACACCCTATATATTATATTATTTTCTAATTCCCTATACAATTCCACGTATATTTTGTATAAAATGTCATATGTCTAAATTCAATTGTTTTTGAGTAATTGACGTTTAAAATATGGCATTTTTTGACTTTGACAGGCTGTAACATTGGTTTTATTCTCTATCCAAAAATACCAACTTCCGGTTTAACATGTTAAACCAAAAAAACGGTTTTAAAAAAACTAAGATAGGAAGGTGAAAACCATTTTTCTCTAAGATGAACCGTTCCAATGTTACAGCCTGTCAAAGTCAAAAAATGCCATATTTTAAACGTCAATTACTCAAAAACAATTGAATTTAGACATATGACATTTTATACAAAATATACGTGGAATTGTATTTTTTGAGCCACCCTGTATAATAATGTAAAATATTTTTAAAATATGCCGCTTTTAAGTCGATACCTTATGCTGGTTTAGTATTTTTGATAAGCTCCTCGATAATGATTTAATCATCCATCCCCGCCACGTTGGCGGACCCGGTATTTTATTGAATGATTTACTAGATTTAATAATGTAAGATAAACTAGATTTTATTGTAAGATTTAAAAGATTTTACCGTAAAATTTACTAGATTTTATTGTAAAATTTACTGGATTTTATTGTAAGTTTTACTAGATTTTATTGTTAAATTTACAAGATTTTATTGTAAACCACAGTGGTCGCGTCGCGGTGGCTACAGTCACCGAATCGCCACCATGGTGCGATAGCTCTGGTTCGCGCCTCGCGGTGCATCAGTGAACAGCGACGCCCAAAAAAAACCGTTTTGTCCTTATTAAGAGTCCACGGATAACCAATACCCGTAAGCAACTACAGAAACAGCGATATCGCGTTTTAAAAAATTTCTTAGTAATAAATAAGTAGTAGAAACATAGCAGCGCCATCTAGCAGGCACTCCAATGCAGAAGATAAACCCACCGGTTGAAATAACATATATCTTATCTTTTATAATTCTTGCTATTAAGCACCGGTTCCCGCAGATCACCGAAGTTAAGCGGTGTCGAGCGCGGTTAGTACTTGGGCGGGTGACCGCTTGGGAACACGGCGTGCTCTTGCCTCAGGGAAGAGTGTAAAATGAATCGACACTTAGACATCCTATTCACGCCGGACAGGCCGGATGAGATCGGATATCTCGTAGGATGAAGGTGCCGTTTCACACTCCCCAGTCGGTAGATCACATTTGTGGTCGATGACCGGTTCAAGATGGCCTACGTAGTCGGCGAACCGTAACAAAAAAATTATAATTTTTGCAATAAAATATAGTAAACGCAAATACATTGTGTTTTAGTTCTTATTACAATGGTAATTTAATATTATAAGAAATTATTGTACAGACTATTACATTTCTAGTAAATTGTATTTTTGACATAATTTTATATTATCCGGTAATAAAATGTAATTCTGTATTTTATGATAATTATTATACAGAATACTAAAAAAATTTATAATCAGTTACCATGAAGCCCGTTTGCTCCGTACAACCTATTTCTGTGTTGACTGGTGGTGGCTTGGCTTTAGTTTTGAAGGTTGGCACAACCTCCAAAAAATCTATTGAAAACAAAAATAAAATATAAAAAACCAAAATTATTATTTTTAAAATTCCTTTCTGCCGCAATACTATTTTGACTTATACAGTACGTTCAAGGCAAATAATTTAATTTTATATGCAATAATCGTGTGCCGCATATAACCCCTTAAAATCAAGCCTTTGCTTAGGTTTAGTTTTTAATTTTTTACAGTCTTGATCTGTCTATTTATTCAATAAACACAAAAAGCACATTGAGCGCATGAACATAATGTCAAGATAAATATCTGACTCAACTTGTCAACAATGACATTTAAAAGTGGTATTTTAAAATGGCTACTATGCCGCCATTTTCATCGTAGCTGTAGCAATATGAAAATAGTATTTAAATTCCATTAAATTAAATGGACAGGCATATTATCTTTAAAATAACTTTACGTTACAGTTCTAAATATTTCAGGATTTTCTTTGAGACATATTCGAAAAAGAAACGACTGAAAACATTTTCATCATGGGTGGTAGAAATGTAATGCATAATAACACCATTCAATAAATCGCTGTTGATGTTTCCAATTGACAGCTTTATATTTCAGTTTTTGTGCATTAAATACCTAATTTATCGTCAGTCATGGTTATTCCGAATCGAAAATGAATTGTGCGGAATTAAACAACAATGACTCAAAGATATGTTGCATATTTCGTATCAGATCGGGCTTAGTAGCAGGGCAATAAGAATAACTTAAGAGTTTTGGTGCAATTTTTATATCACATATTGTGCGCTAAGTGATTTTTCCTGTGTAATACTTGGGATCTAACTGTGTTGTTTTTTCATTGGAATTCAACAGATGATGCTGCGGACATTGATTTGACTTGTTATCCCGTGATTTGTCATTGTCAAATGTAATTTGCAAACGGTAGACTCTTTAAAAATCTATAACAGATACATTTTATATATAAATAAAATAGACACAAAGTCACGGTCTCATTCAAATTTTATTCTAGTAAGGTTACATAAACGTTTTGCTCTATCTGAGCACCATCAGACCTATAAACATTATTACGTTTACATACTATAATATACAGAAAATAAAGAAGAAATACCTTACCTAACTACTTTACAAAACAAAGAAGCATTTAAAAAATATAAAAACAACAACGCCTACTTAATCAATACCAAGAAATATTTAAGATAAAGTTTCCTAAGTTCTTTCAAGAAGACCATTTGTTACCCCCTAAATGGATCATTAGTGAACCAAGATGTATTACAAAACTTACAAAGTTCAATAAGCAAGAAAACAACCCAAATATAATTAAGAGCGAGTTAGCTAGGATATTGGACAATCTTTCTAATGGAGTAAAGATCTTCACCGACGCCTCAAAAACAAACAAGGGAACTGGTGCTGCCATAGTAACTTCTGACCTCACTATGAAATTTCTGAATACACGAGTATATTCTCAGCAGAGTTGTACGCAATTGTACAAGCACTACTGTTCATTGTAAAGGAAGACCCTGGATTGTATATTATTCTGTCAGACTCACTAAGCGCTATCAGCTCACTAAACCATAAATACTCTAAGCACCCTCTGGTATAAAAGGTATATAGAGTCCTCCATGACATCCACAACTCAGGAAAAGAAGTCTGTTTCATATGGGTACCATCGCACATAGGAATTATAGGGAATGAGGACGCTGATAGCGCCGCGCGGGCAGCAATGGAAGATGCAGATTCTATTATGGTGCCAAACACAATCACTAGTGACTTTAAGTGTTATATTAAAACAGAAATTATAAACTCATGGCAAAACGAGTGGATAAATTCGACCTCTAAACTCCGTGAGTGTAAAAGTGGTGTCAAACCGTGCGAAAACAACCTAAAAACTCGTAAAGACCAAGTGACAATAAATCGCCTCCGAATAGGACACACAAAGCTCACGCATGGCTATATTTTATCAAAAGAAAACCAACCGTCTTGTGACCAGTGCCAAGTGCCTCTGTCGGTAAAACACATTTTAATCGAGTGCCCCAAATTTGACGCGATTAGGCACCAACACAACATGAAAGACAGTTTACAACACGTTCTTAATAAAGACTTACAAAAGACATTAAATTTTCTTAAAGACTGCGGCCTACTTGATCAAATATAACCTAGAGACAGTAAAATTCATAATTAAGTACCTCATGCGCTAATAACCCTAGGTGGTTAATGCGCTTTTTTGTAAAAAAAAAAAAAAAATACAACGCCTACATTCTAAATAGCACAGACAATCTTAAAATTTTTAAAATGATAAGTAGGCAAGTAGTGGGAATATACCAACGTTCCGAGGATTAATCAAAAATAGCCCACCAGACAAGTGCCCGCTTAAATCAGTTTGTGCCCGGAAAAGAATGTCACAAGGAAAAAAAGTGGGAAACAAAAGGTTATTTCTATGAATAGAATTAATTGTTAATGTTGTTAAAGATGAAATAGGGGATAAAAAGGGACTCTTAAGTGATTTAAAAATTTATTTTTTTAATCACATCGTTTCAACTATTAAGAATCTCTAGTCGTCTGGAGAGGGTATGTTAACAATGTATATAGACTTTTAAGATTAGGCTATTTATGACTGCCAAACTGCCACCATACACTTGATGAGAAAAACTTTTAAAGTAAAAAAAATGGAAAAAACCAGGACTTAAAAAAAAACCCAATTCATTTTTTTCATTTATGTAACGAAATTTTGACAATAAAGTCACTTTGATACATATTTTTAGACTCTCTAAAGGAAAGTTGTTCCTTCGCTACTGAACATTAAATATTTAAAACATTTATTATGCGAGTTAAACTCGCACATGTTCCGATAGACCGAGATGACCACAATGAATATATCAGACCAATAAAAAGTATCCATAAACTGTTTATTAAAAGAATACAATCCTGGTCAGCAAGAACTGAAAACCACAATGTCTTGCTGATCCGGCCACTGTTTAATTTTTTTTTATAAATAATAATGCGGTTATTTCAAATTATTAAGTAAATAATATCAAAGACAAAGTTAAATTATTGTTTTTAAACATGGATGGTTTCTTAATCAGGCATGAAGCATATTTTCGGAAGGTGTATTTGGCCGGATATTAAGTATTTTTGTGAATAAAGAATACGATTTTTCATTACAAAACTCATTCATGTTTGACAGTGTCTGTGTGATCTATTATTACTATTTAGGCGGAGGTTGTATTTTTTATGTATACTAATGCTATTAGCTTCATCTCCGCAGACTATTATTTTATTAAAAAAAAAGTGTTTTTTTAAATTTAATACCTCGATTCATAGGCGTCGCTTGTGGGTGGTATGAGGAGCATTTCACCTCCTCTTGAAAGTTGACTTGATAGATTTTAATATTATTGTTTTTTTTATGTTTATTTATTTATGGTTTTTATTTATTTAGTTTTGAAATCCTCTTAATTTTATATTTAAGTTTCTAAATTTCCAATGAGGGTTCTTATTTTATTAGTATTAAGTTTGTTATTGTTTGTAAATTACCCTCGAAATGACCTAACAAATAAGACCAAGACAATGGTCTATAATGCTTTTTTTTGAACTCATATTATATATTTACTTTCCATATGAGGAATTTGGGGTCAAACAAATTTTAATAAAATGCAAACTTCACAAAAAGTATTAGGTATGTAAAAGATAGACTTACTGATACTAACAGGTTGTATTGAGAGTTAAATGCATGTAAATTAGACACCTTCTTGTGAATTGAGCAATGTAAACTTGTCTATAAAACACTACATAGTAGTACATAGGCCACCAATAGTCAAGCATTAATATCATATTGTCAAATATGGAAGTTCACAATTATGAAACATGAATTATTAATCGTATACCAGGTAACATAACCGAACGAAACCACTTCCGGTTTAAATGGAAGTGAAGGCAACTTTTAAATTTTAAATAGAAACCCCTTATTTGCATTCTATATTTTAATACTACATCTACAAAAAATTCTTTTTTCAACAACATATCACACTTTATCATTTGTTTTAAAAATGGCCGCTTAGACCAATTTTCTTTTGTTTTTTAAACTGTCCGTAGTTTTGATAAAACAAGGTAAGTAGTAAAGAGTAGAAAAGGAAGTATGGAAACGTTAAAATTGCTCATTTTAACATACTTAATAGTATAAAAATGACTTGCTTAAGTTTTCTAAAAAAACAAATCGGAAATTCTCCATTTTTTTTAAAATGGCAACCCATCTTTGTTTTATTATAATAATATTGCTCATTTAATTTGCTTTCTAGCGACGTATCACAAGTTAAAATTATTCATTAGGTAATAGTATAAATTACCAAGAAACATCATAAATGTTACTTCTAGACTCGAATAAGCTATAAGAAATTTAGTCAAGGCCCGTCTAGTAGGCTGTGGAAAACAAAAATAGTATTTCTGCATTTATTAGACCAAAATGTCAAATGGTATTTAGTAATAACTACGAAGATTGAAATGAATGAATTATTTTCCATGGCATACTTAACATGACTTTTTATGGCTTGTATGGGTCTAGAATAGCTATTTATACAATAAGTTGCGAAATGACTGTCTTTTAGGCACGCGACGTGAAAATTGTCCAAAGCCGAGTTGGATAACACGTCTAGTAGCTAAAAGACATCGTTTCGTAACCAATTATATACAAGATTTTTTGTGAAAGCGGAGAATTTAAGCTTTTATTAGTATTTTTAAACATTTTGAAAAGTAGGCAGGCAATCTGTTTCTAAGGCATTGTTTATGCATTATTTAATGTGTGTTCGCCTTTTGATTTTTTTCCCGCAAAGTTTTTCGAAAAAAATTACTTCAAATAAGTGATATTAACGAGTCTTTGGAAAGTGAAGCTGCGCTATCTACGTTAGTACCAAAAAAATCGAAACATTTATACGAAAAAACCTACGACAACTTTGAAACCTGGGCCAAAGAAAACATATTGAGAACTTTACAGAAAAGGTATAACTAGCCTATTTCCTTAAGCTATCCACCACCTTAAGGCCATCAACTTTGTAGAGCAAATATTCGATGCTCCGCATCATGATTTATCTGAACAAAAACGTAGATATTGGCAAATTTACAAACCTTATATTATATAATAAATAGATAATTTTCATTGATTTTAATGTTTCATTTTTACTTTTAGGCACTAGTGCTTAAAACTGTCACATTTAGACACTATTGCCTAAAAGAGTGTCATTTCTAAATTCTAATCAATATCGAAATATGTCTATTTCGAAACGCTTTCACGAAAATTACATTTATGATATTCTTGTTAATTTCCACTATTACCTAAAAAATAATTATTAACTTGTGATACACCGTTAGAAAGGAAATTTAATAAAGAAGTTTATTATAATAAAACAAAGATGGGTTGCTATTTGAAAAAGTCAAGCAATTTCGTTTTTTTTAAAGAGGTTTTAAATATAATATCCCGGACACATTTTTCTCAAGCAAGTATATTTTATAATATAGAGCGTTTACTCTTCACCACTTACCTTGTTATTAATCTTATCTTTGAAAGTATTTTGTTTCCAAAAAACATAGACCAATAACATTTTCCGAAATTTCACCGTTTTGAACCGAAAACCCATCATCAGTAACATCAGTAAAGTTGAACGGCAGTAGAGTTTTGGACTTGTATTGTCTTTATTTGTTTAGAATCACTACGTTTCAACTGGTATGCATCTCCAGTCGTCTTCAGGTGAATACTTTTTTTTTCTTTTTTTTTTGCAAGTCCAAAACTCTACTGCCGTTCAAGAAACGTCATTGTCTCCAACCTTTAAACAGACATCAGTATGATGTCTGTTGATGTCGTATGAAAGAGAAGGCTTAACCAGCCTTAACTAGAAACTCAGGAGCAGCCAAGCTGCCTACCTCTCATGTGTCGAATAAATCACCGACAATAATGAGCTAAGGAGTCTAGAGGATCAATACGGTAATAGGACATCGAACGTGTCACATTAACATTAACATTCCTTGCCTCACTTGAAATGAAATGTGAGGTCATCCTTGTTTCTGATTCTGGGTGCTCATCAGTGATCTGGCTTGGCAATGTGACACGTTCGATGTCCGGTTATCAGTAAAGTTTTTTTGCAATGCGGTCATGATGATTATTACATTTAAAAATGCTGCTTTAACCAGAAATAATTTAATAATTAATATTTTGTTTACAAAAAAATTATACAGGAAGTATTATAATTAAAATAAAGATTCTAAATATTTACAATAACAAAAAAATTTATTTTTAATAAGTGGATATTGGTAACAAACTTGAGAAGGATTTAAAGTTATTTTGCAAAGATAATAATTAACAGAATCGCATTGCAAAATTTTTTTAAGTAACTGATGATGGATTTTTGGTTCAAAACGATGACATTTTGGCAAAATATCATTGGTTTATATTTTTGGGGAATAAAATACTTTAAAAAAATGTAGATTTAATACCTGGAAATAGTCATTTTTTAAATTATATTATAAACTATCTTTAAATCCCATATTTATAAGTAACGTGTCAAAAAACAAAAACGGAAAATTAAATTTTCGTTTTTTTTCAGATATCTCCAGAAGAAGTCGGCATTTTTTAAATTTGTTACCGGCATGAACTTAAGCTCCAAAATATGCAACTTTGTCCAAATTTACCCTTTACTGTCTCTTTTATAATTTCCGAGATCCCAATGGTGAGCATCGAATTTGGAACACCCGGTATATTTTTAGTTAATTTTTTTTGTATTTTTACCATGGTTGTTCTCGACATTTTCCATTCTTTCGTTGGTAAGTAACAATATCTTCGATAACAACAAATACGTGCCGGCACCCGTGAGAACGTCTATTGAAAATCAAGTATCGATTTTGAATATCGGGCTTGCTATCGCCAAACCAACTATGACTATCAGCGACATGTCTTCTTCATATTCTTAGTCGTAAGTCACAATTACAACGATGTGTGGACAACCATCGACATGCAGCTTTGCCACACCTTTACCACCAATTAACATTACCTCCGCCACTACTCGTTCATTAATTATACAAAATAGCGAAGTATTTTCAACCGCAACTTGCATTTTTATTACTGATCGCTAATGTGTTATTAATTAAAATTTATTGTGGTCATTTTTCATTTCTTCTTTGTTTCTTATAATTGAAATTTATCGATTTGCTTTGCTTGCTGGACGTCCAGAATTATTATATGCGGATTTTAATTATTAAAAAAAAGATCTTTTTATTCAGCTTATCAGAGAACTGCAGTGAATATACTATAATATAATAATTAATGCCAAGGACTTCTGAGTTGTTGGTTGTCAGATGACTGGAATATTTCTAGGTTACAAGAATAATATTCGGTGATTAATTTAAAGGTCTCAATTAAGTCTTATCAAAGCTTCTTTGTTTGGTGGAGGGTTGGAAGGTTTAGTCTTTGCAGTCTTTCTTGATAAGGTAGATAATTCGATGGCTAGCTTGGTGGCTCTATGACAGTGGCGTGTTTTAATCAGGGTGGGCAAAAATTGTTTTAAGACAAAAATTTACCTTCCGTAGCATTCAGCATTTAAATTTCAAATTTTGTCACAAAATGTCTTATTTTTGAGTTTGTCGAAAGAACACTGACAGAAGAAGAATAAAACGACATTATTTGTAAATGAGTTCAACATATTTTTGTAAAAATTCTTTTAAAATATCGTTATAAAAATTGGTATTGCGTTTTAAATCCTGTAAAATATCGCTTAGAGAGAGACAGAGATTATTGTTAATAAGCGTGTCTTTTCCTTTTTAATCCAGAAAAGGATCGTTCTTCAGACGCGCTGCTAGCCGGAATAGTAACATAGCACTTACCAAACGCGTGCTTTGGCTTGGCGCGGGCTGAAAGATGAAGGAAGGTCGAAGATTGCGACGGGTTTATTTGTTACATCTCTTTCTACCCTACTGCCTGCCGGCTCACTCGCTTGCTTCCACTCGCACAAAAGCAGTGCTTTTGCGTTTGCATAAGACGCTAATATACAGCGAGATCTTTGCTTTTGGAACGGTCTTACGGAATGGTTATACAGGGATCTAGTTTACGATATAAATAAGCAAAGAATGCATTCGTGGAAATGATATAGAATTAAGTTTTTGGTCTTATATTATTATTTATTATATTAATGTAGAAATAAATTGCCAAAGTTGGATTACACGGATAAAAACTAATGCATTAAAAAAAAATTGTTTCTGTTTGTTTTATGGTTCTCAGGGTAGGCAATGCTTTTTGCCTATATTGTATGCACGCCACTGCTCTATGATGTACCTTTACCAGTGAATCAATATATTTTATATAATATGGGTTATTGTTACAGTTTTAGAAGCATTTCAGGAGTAACGTTCCTAAACACTTTAGACACCAAGTATATAAGGCTCTTGATTCTCTAAATCCTGCTGTTTATGTGTGTTTCCTATTTGATGTCTTGGTGAATGAGGTGAATGTTTTTATGTTCCTTCACTTTGGTTATTTAAGTCTGTCCCAGGAGATATGGAAGTTTGGAATTCCGGGTGGAGTAAGGAGCACTTTTTAACTGCCAAATTAATAGTTTGTATGTCTTGTTGTAGGTCTTTAGATTCTGTTGTTGGATTGCAGTAGCAAATTAGTCATCAGCAAAAGTGTATTTATAGTTTTTACATTTTTTGGCTAATGTAGACTAAAAAACGCAAGGGCTATAGCACCGATCTCTGGAATTAAGTTTCTACAGAAGTATAAAAAGGGCTCCCTTGTCAATAGCTTTTTTGAAATCTATATATAAAACCTTTATAGGCTCTCGGTTGTCATCTGAATTCGTTCAGTCGTTAATTCTTGTCAACAGGTTACTAAATGTTGATCGATTCTTAGGGCCAACATTAATCTAGATTTTTAGGGCACTCTATCATGCCCTACACTAAAAAATATCTATACTATAATGGCGGCTAGTGAATATTGAGTATGGGAGGGCGCAGATCTATGAACGCAAAATTGAGTGCTTGTGGATATATTCCTAATTTTTGAGGAAATTTCTAAAATGCATAATATTTTGTTTTGGAAAAAAAACACGGCCTCAAAACTTTTATGGTCTGTTCGCCTCAAACTGGCATCATCAGACCTGATGATGTCTGGTGTGAGATTGTAGTTTTTGTTTGCTCGTGGCTGTGTAGAAAAATATTAGTAAAATAATAAAAAAGAAAAATATTTTTTATTTCATCCTGTCCAGTAAATTTACTTACCCTGTACTCATTTGCGGTCGGTAAATGGAACATTACAGTATCAGATACTGTAATGGGTTGCTCCTAGCAACAATGGTATGATTTTAGAAACAATGACTGGTTACTTTCGATCATTGACAAGTTGTCACTTAAAAGGTAATATGACCTATTTGTTCATTCTTTTTAAAAAGGATTATAAAGACAGGATGAAATAAAATATCATACGATACACGTCCGTTAGGTGTTATTACAGCACTCGTTTATATTTGTCCGTAAACCAACGCGTACTGTAATAAGTCACCCACCTACCGGCCTTGTAACGTAAAATACTATTGTTGCCGAGTAATCTACATAACTACCCCTTTTTTCATTAAATATTGTATAAATATAGTTTTACAGAATTTTCAATAAATCACAAACGACAAATTCAAATAATAACAAAATAGCTGACTAGGCAAGCGGCAATGACATTGGTTTAAAACATTGAAATGCTCTTGCCATATTTGCATATTGAGAAATGTATATTCGTGCCAGCAATTGTTTTATGAATTTCCCATTGAAGGAAAGTTAACTGGGCTAACTCTAGAATTAATTTAGGCCTCGTTATTTAAAGTGTTGTTAAATTATCAGTTAGATTTTATTTATTTTGGTATCAATCTGATATAAATATACAGAGTTTTCCAAATAAGTTGTTTAACTTTTTTAAAGTTGTTTAAAAGGATCACCCCGTTCTTCAAAATATCTTTGTGCACGTTTTTGAACTGCTTGAACAGTCTGTGTTATGATCCTACCATCTATCTAAACTGCTGGACAATTGCTCTCGAGCAAGAAAAATTTTGCCTAAATTTAACACTTAATATTTTCTGAACCAGATATGATACCGACCTACGGTTTTGAATGGTTGATAGATTCATCCCTTGGGAAACGATTTTCTAAGTTGGATTTTCTTTAACTATCAGAAAATTTTATATACAGGTTGTTAAAGAAGACGATGATTTTTGCTCCAATTTTAATGGTGTGTAACTTTCAGAATAATATTTTTAAATTTTATCACTCTACGTCAATTGAATCACTGGTTCATAGCAAAGAAAGTAATTTCTCAAATTTTTGATATCTGCTATATTTTAAGAAATACCGATTTTTTTGGAAAACCTTGCTTTACTTCAACTTATTTGTAGCAAACATTGACAATTGTTTCCGAAGGGATGAATATATCAACCATTCAAAACCGTAGGTCGATATCGTATCTGGTTCAGAAAATATTAACTGTTAAATTTAGGCGAAATACTTCTTGCTCGAAGCAATTGTCCTGCAGTTTAGTTTATCTTCTCCCTTGCACAATCCCTTTGTGATTAATTTGATGGTATTTTACCACATTTAATGTAATTTAAATTGACTTACATTCTGGCAAGGTCTTTAGAAGTATTTTTCTCCGTTTACAAAGTAGATAAAGTACTGTCAATATTGCAATGCAACTTCCATGTAATATTGTAGTACTAGACTATTTTAGTACTATATTAAAGCGGGGTTTACAAGAATATTTAGGTTTACAGTATCTTAAAAAAAAGAACATTGTGGCTGTGTTTAAACTTGCATTGCGAAGTTAAGGAGGTTGGTTCCTACCATCATTTTCCGATGTAACTTTCATATGGAAAACTGGAAGTATACCTCCCAAACAAATGGTCGACTTTGAGCCAACCAATGGCAAAGTTGTTTCTAGACCGGACTATCTGCTATAGTTTTTAAAGCGTGTTAACGTAGATATAGATCCAGAGCTGCAAAATTTTTAGTCAGCCGTGGCGTGGATTACAGCACATCGTTTACCGGTCTGCCTTTGTGTTTAAGTTATTGATTTTTTTAAATTTTAGATAACTCAAAAATTGATTTAATTACGAAATATAGGGACTTTTTAAAATAAAAAAGTTGCGAAAAACTTGAAATTAAATGAAACCGATGTCCGTCCTATGCCTAATTAAAATATTGAAGTTTCTTTCACAAGCCGAGGAAAAAGTTATACAAGAAAATTTAATAAAGATATATACATATGAAAAATACGAGTGGATTTTATTTTGCGTATGTACTTCTTGATCGTGAAGTATATTGGATAATTAATGGCGTTGATGATTTTGTGCATGTCGCTGAAAATGCCAAACTGCATGAGAATTCCATCTAGTAGTAAAAAGTGAATACCAATTTGTCAGTATTTGTATTTCATGTTGTACACCCTGAATTTTTCGTAAAATTTGGCGAGTACATTTTTAAAATTATTTTATTAGGTAGATAGATATACAATATATAAAAGCGCAGTTTTTATGTTTTTAAATTTTTATTGTTGATACCCACGCGTTAAATCACGGTCTCTTTAACATGTCACGAGCTGCCACTGCTAAATATAAAAATCAGCACACAGTGTATCACATCCTACCCTCGCGGTGGGCGTTATTTGTTTGGCTCTTTGGCAAAGTTTGGAGAAATATTGTGATAAAAGTAAATTTTTGTCGTGTATGCCACGTACATAGTTCGATACAGAATAAAATGCTCTATCCAGTTAATAGTAGATACTGCTTCTAACCTCCATTCAATATTGCTTCGATGGATTATGAAATATCGAACCGGACAAACTGGGATTTTATACAGGACATTCCCGTATCGTGTTCCAATACCTCAATCATTCACCCACCTGATGTACTATTAATACACATTTATGCAGATTTCGGCTCAGTAACGACTCGTCAGGTGAAGTGACTAAAGTGCTACTTTACTGGAATAGTATATTGTATACCTAGTAGGAAAAGCTGAACATTCCCAGACGACAGTAAAGATTGTATGTCGAGGCGCAAGCCGAGACAGACAATACGGAGTCCGAGAATGTGGTTTTCTCTACGAGGTATACATACTATTTCTCCGTAAATCGAAAATTATTAAAAGGACATAACTTATTACAATCAATTGTTAAAATTTTGAAATAAATATTATAAACTTTGTTCACAAATAAAGGATGCCATTAAATATTTGTGTTGTAACTATGGAAACACAGTAATATTAAATTGTCAAACTTAATACAATTTAGTTTACAAGTAGCCGTACAGAAATAATATTTCCTTACAGTACAATAATAAATATTTCCTAACAGTTATTTTCCGTTGCCTAGCAACGACGAAGTTTAAGGAAATATTGACCGTTTCTTTCAGAAATGGTATCAAAAATGTCAATATTTCCGATCGATTTTCGGTAAAATAACATCATTCAACATGATTTTTTTGTTATATTTTATATACAATTTTGAAATAATTATTTCCTATGCCGATAGTTATAAATTATATTTTTATTAACCTAATTAAGTATTGTTAATATTATAATTTTTTGAAGGTGCTGGCAATAAAGATATTGTGTATTTTCTATTCATGAAATCTAACTGTGCCATTTTTCTTGTTATCAATTCAACAAAAAAATAATTTACAAAGTAAAGAGTTCGCTAAATTTAAACTGAGAAAAACGAGCTTTAGAGACTTTAGAACTTTAGGCACCCAGGTAGCAACACGACGTAAAAGTGACGTGAAATATTAGTCACCGAGTGACGAGATAAATGACCTCAATTCGACCTAAAAATTACCTCGTAATGTCTGGGACGAATGACGTCATATTGGTGACATCATTTAGACATGTTATTTGACGGTTTTCCAGGCCAGTAGACTGACGTTAATATGTATATGTCGTCAGTTTGTACTCAGGCTCAGTTTTTAAAATTATAAAATATCGGTTGAGACTGATAATATACTTTTGATTTACTAAAATAATTACTTTGCAACCCATGAGCCGTCACTGTTTTCTCTATGATTTAGCCAATTTTCCAAATAGAATAAATACACGTAGTTTTGTGGTACTTTGCCGGCGACTAACTCATACAGGGTGTTTCATCGTTAGGCGTGTTATGTATACATTTCAAGTTGTCGAATATTGGCTCCCCTGTTAATCCTAAAGAGAAATGTTATAGCAGTTTATTAAAGAGAATGAAGAGTTGTGCGTTTGAATAGTAGTGCAACAAAAGCGAATGTAATGTCCATATCGCATGTGGAAGTCACTAGAGCCCTGCGCCGTAGGAGGAGTGCATAAACTTTCGAGTTAATGTTAATAAAAAAAAATAACGAAATGGCGGCGTCACTGCCCCTAACTAGAAAGATCACGTATCGAACCATGTATCTGATATTGGTACACTGTGATTGGTCAATTTCATATACTAACTAGGATGGATATAAAATCATATCCGTTCAGTTAACCGGAATAGCCCACTTTTCCAATCACTTTAATATAAAGGAAACAGCTAATTTCTATGTGGGAGTAGAAAAAGTTATATTTACTACAATATATTCATATACAGTGTGGTCATTTAAGTGTGCAATATATGGGAAATTTTTTTATTACCGATTTCTCAGAAAATTTTATTCTTAATAAAAGATGGTACATCTTTGATAATCATATTAGATGTACTTGGAATGGATGCAAGTTAAACGGTGTACAGGGTGGAGCAAAAAATATAAAACTTCTACAAGAATAAAGTCCCCCTATTTCAGAAAATTAAGCCAAATATTATTAAGAAAAGGTATTTAAAATTAAAAGTTATGGATAGGTTTGAAAACGTGACCTCCTAAAATAATTATGTTAGTAGGATTTCATGTTTGTCGATTATTTTGTACAATTTTCTAATAAACATTTAAAATAAATATTTTGTAATTTAAATGAGAGTTTTTTAATTAGAAAATTATCATTACTAATGTTTTATCTTGTTAAAAACAATTTCTAGGGTATTTTAAAGTTGTGTTTAATGTCCTTGCAACAAACATGAAGTTTGTGATTCCCTAATAAATTAAAAAGCTAAGATAATTTTACAAATATGCTTGAATTTGAACAAAGATATGTGAAATTGATTTAATTTTGTTTAATTTATGAATTTCTTTAGGGTGAATATATAAAAAAAAATTTTTTGGGAAATAATTATTATTTTCAAAAAAATTTTGTTTTTTATTTTAGGAGGTCACGTTTCAAACCTATCCATAACTGTTAATTCTAAACACATTTTCTTTATAACATTTTGCTGAATTTTCTGAAATAGGGGTACTTTATTCTTATAGAAGTTTTATATTTTTTGCCCTACCCTGTACACCGTTTGACTTGCATCCATTAGTACACCTTATATGATTATCGAAGATGCGCCAACTTTTATCAAGAATAAAATTTTTTGAGAAATCGGTAAGTAATAAAAAAATTTTCCATATGTAGCACACTTAAATGACCACACTGTATAGTTTACGAGTATATAATTTTGATTACAGATAAATAGGCAAGGGCCTGTCGACATATTAAACACCGGTTCCCGCAGATCTCCGAAGTTAAGCTGTGTCGAGCGCGGTTAGTACTTGGGCGGGTGACCGCTTGGGAACACGGCGTTCTCTTGCCTCAAGGAAGAGTGTAAAATGAATCTACACCTAGCCATCCTATTCACGCCGGACAGGCAGGATGAGATCGGATATCTCGTAGGATGAAAGTGCCGTTTCACACTCCCCAGTCGGTAGACCACATTTGTGGTCGATGACCGGTTCAAGATGGCCTCCGTAGTCGGCGAACCGTAAAAAAAAAAGATTACAGATAAATGAATAGGTTAAAACTTTGGCAGAAAGTTTGTTTCTGCAAAAGTTACAGTTAAAGTTAAAGTAACAAGCCTAATTTTTTTCTACAAGTTGTGACATACAATTTACCTCAATTTAGAAACATTAAAAGGCATACACACTATGTTCTCATGTAACGAGTTTTCAAATATAATTTTCAATTTTGAAACCGTATTTTATGTTAATATGTTAAATAGTTCATTATTAACATTTTTTTTTCAATTGGAGCATTGTTTAAAAAATATATTAAATGACAAACAATACTAAACCTTTAGCTATCCAGTTTATTGGGGAAATTTTTTGACAGCCAAACGCCTATAAATAATTTTATAAATAAAATATAATGCCTCTTAAATCGCGGTGTTCTGACGTTCAATTATTTAAACTGGAACGTATTTATCTCCAGGAAAAATGCAATATAACCATTCACCATTTAACATGCTTAAGAATTTCTCATTATTATAAAAATAGTTTATTAGCTTCGCCTTTTATATCAATACTTTGCTCTGAATATACAATTGATATCAAAAAATTAACAAAGAAAATATTAATTTGCCGCCAGTTACAGTGCAGATTGATCTGACACTTGACAAACTCGAGTAATTTATGGTCGAATACACCTTCCAGGAACCATTGCAAGCCTTCAATTCTTTTGCAATTTTTGTATGCGGCATTTCTCGGTATGCAGGATATTAAAACTTATTAAATGATGAAATCGTATCAAATTGCCTTAATAAAATTTAATATAACGGCCATAAAGCCCAATGACGTTGCTATATGCGATGCTGCGGCAGCGTGAACATTTTTGCAAGAAGTTCAAGAACGCGTGCAGATATTACAAGCTTTTAATATACTCGATACTTTATTGGAAATTATAAAACGTAGAGAATAAAATATTTTGGTTAAGGGAATAAATAATATGCCTTAAATTTCTGTAGGAAACAATACACTTGGTAAGGATGACGAGAAACAGAAATTAATTCAAATGGAATTGCTTCACTTCAATGGACATTGCTGCTTAAATATCCTGATGTGATTGAGCTAGCGTGTCACCTAATTAGCTATAATGAAAACCCAAAATCCAATTTATAGCTTTGCTGATGACAACACACTTGTCTCATCTTTTATCTTGACTCCCCAAACATCCGCTGCCGACGCACATCTTCGCAGGCAGCATGAAGTATTGCGCCTCAACAATGACCTGGAAGAAATTTTGGCTTGGGGTGACAGTAACCAAGTCAAATTTAACGCTAAGAAAACCCAGGCAGCAGTCTTCTTCAAAAAGTTTAACATTGCAGAACCGGATATAGTTATGGCAGGACACGCAATTCCCCTGGCACCATCTATTAATTTGCTGGGGGTCAATCTGGAGGGTAATATGTCTTGGCATGGTCACGTTGCCGCAATTGCCAAGGCAGCTGCACAGAAACTTGGTGTACTTTTCCGCACCAAAATGTTGTACACACCTCATCAACTTTTGACACTCTACAAAGCCCAGATTCGACCATCATTAGAATATTGCTCTCATGTCTGGAGCTCTGCACCCAAGCACACCCTTCGGCTACTGGATTCCATTCAAAGGAGAGCCGTTCGTCTGATCGGCGACCCCGAGCTGACCAAGACCCTCGATAGCCTGGAGCATCGAAGACAGGTTGGTGATTTGGCTTTCTTTTACAGATATTTCCATGGCAGGTGTTCGACTGATATTGCCCACTTGATTCCACCTAGAGCAATGCAAAACAGAAATACACGGCGAACCACTGCCGCTCATCCATATGTTGTTCAGCTTAGTACTCCTCGAACTTCATTGTTCAAGAACTCTTTTATCTGGAGAACGTCATCTTTGTGGAATGATCTTCCTAAGGTCATGTTTCCCAATGAATACAATCTTCAACGTTTCAAGACCAACGTTAATCGCTTATTTCGCACTTGCACAGCTCCCAGAGCGCCTTAAAGGATTTTTCCTACAGTGCAGGTGTTTTATCATAAAAAAAAAGCCGATTGAAGATATTATTGTAGGAGACGTTTCATTATTGTCGATTGAAATGAACAATATTTAAGAATGTATCTTGTAATAATGACCATTTTTCATTAGTATTTTAAATGGTAACTATTATGATCCTGTAGCCCTGGCATCAACTCTATAGAATATAATAATTTAGAATAATTCCGGGAAATTTTTTTGAGGTCGCGAATTATTTGAAAATTTCACCAGGCGTCAGCCGAGTGAAATTTTCTTAAGAAATTAGAAACTGAGAAAAAATTTCTAGAATTATAATTCAAGCTCGAGGGAGATTCGGTAGAAAAATTTCGCAACCAAAAATATGCCTTTTTGCCTTGATAATTAATTTAATTCTGTCATTTCGTGTCATTATTTTGACGAAAGTGACAGGGAAATTTCCAGTGTAATTTGGCCGCAGGAATTTCAAAGAGCATAAGTATTCCCGGAAATTTTCTTCGTTGTCATGGTAATGATTCAAAATGAAATCTTCTGATTGATTAGAAAAAGTAGGTGCGAAATTTTTCATATAATTCAATCGATGACTTCTTTACTTCTTCGAAATTTATTGTAATTTTATCAAAGTAAGGCTAAGGAATTTTTCTACTCCCACATGGAAATTTGCTGTTTCCTTTACACTTAAGTGGCGAGAAAAGTAGGCTATTCCGGTTAACTGTGCGGGAATATTTCATTTCCATCCTAGATAGGTAATGAAACTGACCAATCACAGTGGTCAATTACAAGGAAACCAAATTTACATGTTACAATAGGATGTACAGTGTTGCAACCTTTAAAAATAAAATTTCCCATTTTTAATAGAAAACTTTCACGAATGCAAACAATACTGAATAAGTATTTTATTAGCAGATTACAACCACAAGTGATCCTAAAGAATATTCTACAAATATAACACTGTGCGTAAAAATTTTCCTTTTTTTTTTGAAGACAGCGCCGACCTATCATTCCTCTGTGCTTTGTTCTCACGAACCCGGAAATTTTCCATTAGTTGACAACACTGTTATGAAAATTACATTTCTTTATTTTCTTTGTGGTGTATTTAGAAGCACTGACCAATCACAGTATATTATATTTACTAAGGCTCCGCCTTCTTTTTCAAGACACTAAATTATATAATTTAAATGCATATGGTACAATTTGTTATTAATTTGTTCAATATAATAAAACCTAGACGCATTTATAATAGATTTATTAATAATGCAATCGGCTGCATGAGCATAAAAAATTATCTTCATGTAGCATCATTTATCAGTTGGCTTTCCCACAATTAGCTTAAGGTCTCGATAGTCGAGAGAGTTAGGGCGTTGTACTATGGATCCAAAGGTCGTGAGTTCGAACCTGGCAACCGGAAAACTTTTTTTACATGTTTTAGCATAAGGTTTGTAAGTTTGGTCGTAGAAAAAATATACTGTTCGACTCGTGTGGATTGTCCATATTGCCCTCGGAAGTTTGAGCCTACGGCGTCGTGCTCAATTTACTTTCTCGTGCGATATGGACATCATATCCACTCTTGTTGTACAAACTACTCATTTCTACTTTTTATTAGTACATTATACAACACGTGTTTCGATATACTATAGCTTCATCGCATACTTTATTACAGTGGCGGCTCGTGACCTGTTAAAAAGACTACTACAGATCAAAAAGTATCGCCAATAAAAATTAGTTATTTTCTACCTAATAAAATAAATTTAAAAGGTACTTACCCATGCAGTTTGGCTCTTTTAACGAAATTACTAAATAATCAACAACACCAAAAAGTACATACACAAAACAAAATAGACTATTTTTTTACTTCACAGATCTACCAGTTTTTTTTTCATATTGTTTTTTCTTCCGAGGGTCCGTCCATATGCCGGATGCACTTAGGCCAGCTTTGGCCCATTGTGCTCATCCTGTTTTATTCTTCACACCCACTCGGTGATCCCGGTCCCTTGCACTAGTTTGTGTAGGTCAACTGGGAAGAGGGTCAAGATGTCTCCTGGTTTCAGTTTTGGTTGCCCGAGTATTCGCTGCCCCTTCCGATCTAGTGACTCGCAATGGCAAACTATGTTCGGTACTGTTTCCCTAGATTGTCCACACAATCTGTAGTTAAGGTCTCCATTGTATAGTTTTATATCTGATTCCTGACAGCCATGTATCTTGTCAGAATTTCTGTAATAATTTTCAGCTAATTCCTGTTCATTTGAAGTTCGTTTCGTTAGTATCGGGTCTGGATCTGTAATGAAACATTTGCTATGGTGTAGAAGAAGAAGATTTAAAAATATTAAACTATTTAAAAAAGCAAAGTTGATAATGGTTTAGAAAAAAAGAAACGTCGGTTTAAAAATCTAATTACACCAACTTGTATGGGACAAAGAGTGATAATAAGACTGGTAACTTTATTTTAATATATCTCTTCAAATAAAAAAGAAATTACGGAAATTCGGTTTCGTCCAAATATTTGACTTCGGAGTTTTTTAAATTTGAAAACACAATCTTGCAGATTTTAGTAGGGCGCAACTTTTTTCTAAATTAACTATCTCTGTATCTTCTATGGTTGCTGAGATCCCTGTAGAGTGGATCCTTATCTGGGACACCCTGTAGAATTAATATTGAGTTTAACTTTAAAAAATATTATGTTATGTCTTTGAATACGCTCAGCGTGACTGGATTCATTAATAAAATAAAAGGTGTGCAATTTATCACGTTCAAATAGTTATAGGTTCGTACGAATGACAATTTTCTTAAACTTTCATGTATAAGAATTTTTATGACGAAGTTGATATTTACTGTTATTATGCTGTCTTACCTACTTTTTTACTTAAACGATACCTATATTATTTTTAATTAAATCTCTCAACATACATTCTGTCTTTTGTTTTAATTAACTATCCATTTACAATTAGCAATACTGTTATTCCCAACAGAGCAACTATAACAAAAATTTACGTATTATACTCATCATGGATACACAATTCCATATTTGTGTGTATGTACTTATAGTCTACTTCAGAAAGGTGTAGAGTAATAAAAGCTCATTAGGTATGCAAAGGAACTACAGAGTGATCCAACGAATATTTAAGCCACTTTCATAATTTGGAATTTCAAAATTCTTTATTTTCATCAAATGCAGGTAGTACCACTTGGGTTTGGGTCAATTTATGGGTTTGGCATATTGTTATACATTTATAAACATTGAAAATGGTATGACAAAGGTGTGCATTATGTACACAGTATTAGGTACACTTATTTTTTATTAAATATTTTAAAAAAATACAAAATACAATAAATACATTATACAGAAATTAAATTATAAAAATCATAATACTCTTCGTCATCTGAGGAACTGTCGTCTCCTCTTGACGTTATAATTAACGGGTCGACGGACCGATCGATCAGGTGGTAAAGATCCCACATTTTATCCTCTTCTTCAATGACATGATGGACTGCTTTTTGCCAGTTCTCTGGTGTCATTTCCTTAATGGCTTAATCAAACAGTAGCCTAACGTCTTTCATTTTAAATGTCGTGTTGTGTCTTGCTACAAATCCTTTCACTTGCGCCCATATAAGTTCTATAGGACTATGTTCTTCAGCTATATCTTCAACAGCATATTTCATAAAACCATGTTTGCTTAAATTTGTTATAGCTAATAGTTCCTTCTTTATCAAATTATCTCCCTTTTTTCTTTGGTTAGTTATCATAAATAATTTAATGAACAAAATTTACCTGCGTCTATGGCCGACTCCAAAACTGAGCCGAACTAGACGGAATTTCCCATTTTATTACTCTACACCTTTCTGAAATAGACTATAGATAGATACCCAACCTATAATATTTAATTTTTCATTCCATGCATCAAAATTGAAAATATTTTTACTACTGACTAAAGTTTTAATGTTAACTGATATAATTATAAAACGGCGGCTAGGGGATATTGAGTATGAGAGAGCGCAGATCTTGGAACGCAATATTGAGTGCCTGCCGATATGTTTCTATTTTTTGAAGAAATGTCTAAAATGCATAGGAAAATTGACGACGATATAATTCATGTCTTTTTATTTTTTTTAACAGGATCCGAACAAAATTTTGAGGAGGTCGGATCCACTTGCCGCGTCTTCACTTTACGTTGGTGCTTTACCGTCTGCCGCGATACCTTAACGGCTAAACCAACGAGGTTTCGGCATGTTTCAGTAGTACATAGTGGGTGAAAGAGGACCGTCCAAGGTCGCTGATTTCACACGTTCGTCAGAAAGGAGCTGCTGCAGAGAACTCGGTACCGAGCCACAACCGAGCGAATGACATGACGGCCAATGGATTAGTAGGTAACGAAGGTTGTAAGAGGCAGAGTTGCCAATTATCGGTAGATCTACCAAATTTACTTATTATTTTCCGTAGAATTAAACAACAAAACATGAAAAAAAAACGTATTTTTGACTGTTGACAGGAAGAGGAAAGGGGCACATGACCTCAAACTAATTCAATTTAAACAACGATATGTTTTCTAGTATTTCTTTCGTTATTAAAAAAAATTTGATGTATTACTCAATAAACTATGCACAATATGATTTATTTTATTATCGTGTTGGCCTCAAGACTGCTTCAGAGTTCCGCTAAATTATTATTACTGTTAAATGAATTACTTTATATGCATAACCATTCTCTTTTTATTCATTCATATTAATATGACTATGTCTTGTTTAACACTGGTATGCGCTAGTAAATATTGGAACCGTGCGAAAATATGAATGACATATTTCTGTTATGATATTTGCATATGACACTCCTTGTTATTCGTATTGTTATGTATTCCTTTTCGAACACACCGTGCATTATAATTTGATGCACTAGTACGAAGAACTTCTATTTTGTAATATTAAAGTACCGTATTGTGAACAACCTTCTTCTAGGTCGTTTGCGGTTAATTACATGTTCTGTATTGAAATTGTTTAAACTAAACATTTACCTATTGACTCTAGCAATATCTGAGGCCAAATTGATATCAATTTCTTTAAGATAGCGACAGACTGACGAAAATGAGAAACATGCTTTTTTCTACTCCAATATGGATACTTGCTGTTTTCTTTAACTGGTTAACTGAATGGATATAATGCTCAATCCATCCTAGTTAGGATAAGAAATTGACCAATAACAGTGGTCAATAAAAAATAAATCAAATTTACACGATGGAAATTTTACGAGTGGTTTTCTGACACTTAAAAACAGTGAGGTTAAGAATACACTTTAAAAAGATGCAAATTTGTTATTTTTTATATTTGATTCAAAACCTTTGTCCCCTGCATTCACCAATTTTTCGTGCACGAAATGGTGCGAAAATCGAAGATATAAAACCAAAATACATTTTTCGGAACTATTGTAAAATATTTTCTGACCAAACTAGAGATTCGTGCACAAAAATGCACTTTCTTTTTTCAAAAATCTCCTGTTTTTCACTCATTTCTAGATAACTACTATAATATTTTATACATAAAATGTATATTATCATTATGTATATACAAAATGAACGTATCTACTTACTTGTTGGCGTTTTGCCCCAATCGACCTTAACACTTTTATTAAACACACAGATATAGGAACCTTAACCTTCATAAACCCGTGGTCAAAAACTTACATTAAATACTGAGTGGGGTCCAAATGTACCCCAACATTTTTTTGACTTATTATTATTTTTAATGTTATAATTAGGTTCTTGATTATTTAGATTTATTTATATTTCTACGTTTTTACGTTAGATGGCTATATCTTTTGCATTGAGTTGATTCCTTATGATGGCGTTACTGGGTTTTCATCGCATTTTTATTTCTTAAAAACGCCTTGAAAGAACAGGCTCGCTGTACTGGGGGTCGCTTACGGCTTATGACTTTCTGATGAGTTCTAACAAGAACGAAACAGCCTGTCATTGTCTACCTGTGCCCCAGGGATTCCATTACCTTTGGAGTCCCTGTGTGGTTCAATGTAAAAGATAGACGCACTACTCTGTCCGCTTGCCGCTAAGCTTCTTTTGATTATAATTAGGGAATAATTAATATACAACACATTCTGCTTATAAACAAAATATATTTTTACAGAAAAAAGATATCAGCATTGATAAATAAGTAAACACATTTAAAAAAAATAATATGAAATGAGTAGAAATAATAAAAACAAAAATAATTATGAAAAAAGAACAAGCATTTTAGTAACATCTTAAATAATGATTCAAATTATCACACTTGTTACAAACTATTATATTTTTTGAATGTTCTGCACATACGAACTGATTGAACCAAATACAAAACTTTCGAGATTTCCTGTCTTAACTTCTGTCACATAAGAAACATCGCTGCTTTCTGCCAATAACAGGAACAGGTTGTTCATTCCTTACGTTTAATTCTGGCAAAATGGTTAACATGGATTGTTTTATATTGGAATGTAACGACTTTCATTTTGGTATCTACGAATTATGTTTTTCCTAATTAATTCTTGGCCCAACTCCAACAAAAACATTCTTCTCCTATCCAAGCGATTTTTTTCCAATCTGGATTTCATTCAACATCCAAAGTTTATAGGCGTTTATGCCAAGAAATTGGGAATTCCCGTCGTTTCAACAATTTGGGATTTATTTGTACCCCGGTTGGTCTTTAACCTAGGCAAAATGTATACCTGTCGTTACATACCGAGTGGGGTGCAGCTGTACCCAAGCAACAAAACTCTATAATTAGTTACAATAAAAAGCAATTTATTCAAAATTTTGTATACCAATTTTAGATAAAATAAGAAAAATAGCTCAAAGGATACATTTCAGCAGAAGATCAAAATGGCTAGGATTTAGAAAAAATGTATTCATTTTTATTATTAAATAAATCGCTTTTCATCTGTTATTCTGCAAAAGGTCGAATGTGAAAACGATAGATATTTTCATAGTGATTTTGTGTAAATATAAGAAATTGCCCAAATCGACAAATATGTTGCAGTGTAACTTGGTCCATTTATTTGCCAACGAAATACATTTTTCTTTAATTGTTTTTTATTATCTTTCTTACACAGTTCACAGCCAACTAGAAAATTTGGACTGTCAATATTGCGCTCGGAAGTTTGAGCACCCCGTGCGTTTTACTCAATTTACTTCCTAGTGCTATATGGACATTATATCCACTCTTGTAGTACAAACACTATTTCGTAAACTGGGTACGCTGAAAAGTCGATATCAGAAAAAAAAATTATTATAGATAATAAGGAAGTAATTGTAAAAAAAATGTACCACCTTTTAACATAAAAAAAGTTCATTCATTAAAAAAATCTCTTCAGTGGTCTCTAAACGGATTGTCAGATAAGAGAAATCCCAGGTGAGTGGCGCCTGCTTCATGATTTAGTGTGACAGCGCGAAAAAGAGCCTGGAGCCACGATTTTGTGGCCGCAGAGGAGACGCCACGCCGGAGGACTAGGACAATGAGACTGCAGATTTATGGCGAGTCCCACAACTGTCGATCTTTGCTTAGTTTTGGTTTTTAGATAAAATAAAAACATTATAAAGTTGTCTCATAAATTTTTTTAGTGACTTACTTTCTTTAAACACGATTCCAAAACTAAAGTATTGATGTAGTTCTAAATTTAATACTCTAATTTCAATATTCTTTAAAAGTACTTGTGCTCATAACTTGTACAAGTCACTAAAATTCAGTACTGGATTTTAGCACTTGTTTGTTGTAGACAGTGGTGTGCAAGGCATTTTAAAACAGGGCGAAAACACTGATATTATTATGAATAAAGGACCCCGCACAAAGATTATGGGAGATGGATTTCGGCTAATTTTTCTGAATTTTTAGTATTTTTCAAATCTTGACGTCCTGATTAAAAGTCTCCATGACCATAATTAAATCCTATGACTAGTTTTTGAGTTATGGTCTTTTAAAGTTGGCAACTTCTTACTTTGGGATTTTATGCATTGTCTGGAGTTTTCATTTGTCTCTTAAAACTATCAACTTTTTAATTTTTTTTATTGGTAGAAAAGTAGTTTTCTTTCACTTTTATAGAAATAAAATATGTTCAGGATGTTGAATAATTTATAGGCGGATTAAATAAATACTAATATTAAAAAATTACGAAAATCAAAAAAAAAATTAAAATTTATTCATTTTTTGAATTTTTAAAACTAGCTAGATTTTGATCATATTTTAATATCTTGTAGCACCAAGATGTGGATGAAAAAAATGAGTATAGGTTGTAGAATACATTGCCTGGTATTTTATTTTTCAAAAAAAAAATTGAAAATTCACCTGAAAACGTAATAAACAACTTTTAATTGATTCACTTAATTACTATGCCAATCTGTAACAATTTTCTTTTACAATAATAATTATTCTCTAATACATTCTTATCTTAGATATACAGGGTAAAATACAATTACAATGATTTACACAAGTGAAAACTATAGGAAAATTAAAAAATGTTTTTTTTATCAAATGACAAAATATTATTGTTAAATTATAAAATATATTTGTCGTAAAATACCTTGGCTTTTGTACATGATACGTGTAGATTATCTTAGAGTTTTATGCCTAGTAGTTTCCGAAATATGGCCGCTTGTTGACCTTAATGAATCACCTTGTACAATGACTTAAACTTAATATCAAATTTTAAAAATATTCCTACTTATATTATTAGTATTTTATATTACCAGGGTTGGTGGGCGCGGAACCGAAGAAGTGGATGGACCGATCGCCCCCCCCTTGACTGAAAAGACAATAACCAATGTAATATTCTTAAAAATAAAAACTTCAGAACGTAACAATTTTATTTGTCGTTGTTCACCTTTACTTATGACCTAGGTTACTGTAGGAAAAACTCAGAAGTCTGACCCAATAACAAAAAAAGGGGTAGGTTAGGTTAGGTTAGGTAAGAGTGGCAGACCCTTGGTTCTGACCAAACGGTCTCACGTAGTCCTGATTAGGTCCGTTGTGATACCACACGTGTTCCGTAGAACCCACCTTCATCAGATCACTGATGGTTTATGCGACGTAACCGCGGAAGGATTTTAACAACTCATTCAAACCAGCCACTACTGTTCAGAAATCTGCTCAGCCGTCCAAGTTGTAAGTTGTTTAGTTCCTCCAAGCTATCGAAAGATGATTCACCCAGAGTAGTGAACCTCCTTCTTGCGAGGCCAGGGCATTCACACAGAAAATGTTGAATACTTTCTTCCTCTTCCTCATCTCTGCAGCTTCTGCAGAAGTCGTTAGTGGGTATTTGCATACGTTCGGCATGTCTACCGAAGAGGCAATGTCCGGTAACAACCGCAGTAATATTTCTCACGTCTTTTCGACTGTGTCTCAATAGCTCTGCGGTTCTCTTTTTATCGAATGTGGGCCACAGTTGCCTGGATGTACTACAGGTTGTCAACCCTGTCCATCTGTTCTGTGCAAGCTGCTTGGCCGTGTAGTCAATCTCCTCTTTGACCAATCCCAGTGGTTTGTTCACTGTATTGTCTGCTAGATCAGCTGGCATGCCTGCGCCCTCTCTTGCGAGCGCATCGGCAGCCTCGTTGCCATCTATTTTGGAGTGTCCAGGAACCCAGCACAGAATAACCCGATGTTGGTTGCCAAGTGTGCATAGATTGTTGCGGCATCGCTTTACGAGCTTTGATTTGACGCTGCTGGAACAGATTGCCTTAATCGCCGCCTGACTATCACTGAAGATGGTGATTGACGAGGCTACTCCCAAGCCAAGGTGTTCTTGCAGGATATTGACCGCCTTCTCTACTGCCAGTACTTCCGCTTGAAAAATACTACAATAGTTGGGGAGTCTATACGATTTCTGTATTTGTAAACTTTCGGAAAAGACCCCGGCTCCCACACCAACGTCCATCTTTGAACCGTCTGTGAAGATTGCGTGATCTGTTTTCGTTATATTCTGATTGCCTTCCCACTCTTCCCTACTCGGAATGAGTATAGAATACCTTCTATCGAAGCATGTTATTGGGACAGAGTAATCAGTCGGGTCTCGTAGATTATTCCCCGGGTGAATCTTTAGTATACTGCTGTGCCCGTAGTTAGTTTCCTTCCAGAATTTCGACTCTTTTAGTCGCAGGGCACTTTTTGCAGCTATACTTTTTCCATAGATATCCAAGGGGGGTATATATAACATGACCTCTAGCGCCGCTGTCGGGGTTGACTTAAGGGCTCCGGTTATTCCTAAACAAGCTGCCCTTTGTATCTTTGTTATTGACTTAGTGTGCACTGCTTTTTCCAAAGCGGTCCACCAAACCAGGACCCCGTATATTAATATAGGTCTTATAATAGCTGTATAGATCCAGTGTACTATGTGGGGTTTTAGTCCCCATTTTTTTCCAATTGCTTTTTTGCAGGCATATAATGCTACCGACGCTTTTTTAACTCGTTCTTGCAAGTTTATGCCCCAGTTTAGCTTGGAGTCAAGTACCAATCCTAAATACTTTGCTTTTTCCTTAAGCACTAAAGCATTATTGTCGAGTACTGGGAGTCTGAAGTTCTCGGTCACCCTTCTGCGTGTGAATAGAACTACCTCCGTTTTTTCGGGGTTGATTTTTAACCCGCATTTCATGGCCCACTGTTGTAGTACTCGTAGCGCCATTCCTGTTAGGTCGCTGATTGTGTTTACAAATTTACCTGACACTAGTATAACTATATCGTCAGCGTATGCAATCACTTTTATTCCAGCCTTCTCCAACGCTATGAGAACTTTATTTAAAACTCTCAGCCAGAGTGTTGGTGACAGAACCCCGCCTTGCGGAGTTCCTCTTCCAGCAAATCTGACCATCTCGCTACTTCCCAAACTGGAGCAGATTTGACGGCCTTTCAACATCCTCCTAATCCAACGGCAGATGTAGTTATCGACCCCTGTTTCTATTAAAGCGTCGCACACTGCCTCGGTCGTGACGTTATTAAAGGCTCCTTCAATATCCAAGAAGGTACCTAGGGTGTACTCTTTATTGTTAACGGATTTCTCAATAGTGCCTACTACTTCGTGTAGCGCCGTTTCCACTGATTTCCCTTTGGTATAAGCGTGTTGAGACGAGCTTAATTCTCGCTCTCTCGCCGAGTTCTTGATATGCAGATCCAGTAACCTCTCCAATGTTTTGACAAGGAACGAAGACAGGGGAGAAGGGGTAACTGATTTGCTTACCGATCAGTTAAAATGTACGATATTAATTGACTATTTTTTTCATTTCGCTGGTAGAAATAAAACACTCAGTTTGAATATTTGAAATTGAAAGGTTGTTTTTTATTTACTAAACATTAAAAATACCGGGTTTGCTTGAACCCTTGTTCAATACAAAATTGGGGATTAAAAACCCACAAATACAATGGATATTATAAAATACTTTAATTAATACTACGACATTGGATTTATTACTAAATAATTTGGCTTATCAATTGATTACAAAATCGATGCCAACAGAAGAAACAAGACAATAGATATCTAGTTTAGGCGTGAGCTCACTGGCAAGTTTAAAGAGTCAAACATAATCTTTTTACGCGAGTTTCCGGTTTTCTGGGAAACCTTTGCGATTCACTTTTTTATATAACTTGAATAAAATCTTGCGAGGGCACACAGAAATATGGGTTAACAATCGACATTAAAAGTTTGATGCTGCTGGAGCTGTTTTTTAGCAAAACATTTGATTTCTTGATGCAGAATACCTTTACTCTGTTTAATCTAAATTGTACAGTTAATTTCTTTACAACAGTATGATACTTATCTTATTCTAGCATACCTTGAGGGTTTACTAATCCTTTAAGTAAAGATTGCATTTATAAATACCAACGTCATTAGTCTTGACCATTGGGTTTTTTCTAGTTAATAACACATTTTTCTGTTAGTGAAACGCCACTAACCAGCAAAAGAAAGGGGAAATTACAACAGCATGAACACAACTATTCTAGGAGTCGCTCGCTCACAACGCTCTCTCCACGACGTCTTTTTCAAAAACTTTTTTATTGTCAATTAATGTCAACAAAAACGTCAACTAAAAAACCATGTTAACAAAAAACATTTTTGATTGTTGTAACGACATGTGCGCGCGCAGTGCCTTCCTAAACATTTCACGACTTCTATATAGGGGTGAAAATTAAAGGGGGTTGGGGAAGTTCCCCAACAGTTACCTTTCAGAATAATAGGACATGCAGGATATATTTTACTGCATACATTGAGGATAATTTTTTTAAAGCTTACGTTATGTATTATTTAACTAAATTAAAATTAATTAAATTTAATTTATCCATGTTTAATTCTCCAGGATTTCATTTTAATAATATCCACCCTCTAATAAATACATACGTAGTTATCATTCCATCATAACCCTATTAAATACGTAACAATTTAACGGAAGTTTATCGTACAGATTAAGATAAGCGCAGACGTATGTAATAAGAGTAATAACGCATAATAACCCGTATAATAACACACAATGGAAGCATATAATACAATGTGTAAACAAGCTACCCATCGAGATCTAATCGCATAGTTATTATGAGAAGTAAAGTCCGCGATATGGACGATAATTTTGCGCAAACAGGGTGCTGGGTGCCCCCAAGCCGAACAGGATTTACGGGGTCAATTTGATTAATGGTTATAGTCACTCTCAAAGGCGTGATAAGATCGTTGCAATATGAAATAAATCGAGATTAAAGTAAGTGTTACTTGAACCTATGCTATTTCGTTTACAGTATTATTTATTAGAGAGAGCACAGTTGTTTGAATACACTGTGCTTAGGTAAGATCTTTTCAAAGGGAGGAATATATTGGAGACATTTTGTAAACCAACAAAATCCGCTAATCGAAATTTCAGGGGCAAAAATCTTCGCACTGGCTGATACCTTTGTTAATAACCTTACTATTATTTGTGGTCTACTGAATGCAGATGACCTAAAAAAAATCTGTTTAATATCAAGTTTAATGGACTGTTTAAAGCTACAGCGTAATTTGGATATATTGTATGATTGGTGCACTAAAAACAGATTAAACTTAAATATTGCTAAATATAATCTTATGACATATACCAACAAAATCACTACTTTTTATTTCAACTACAACATGAATGGTAAGATCCTGGAAAGATCTACTGTGTTTAAGGATCTAGGAGTTATTTTTGATAGAGAACTATCCTTTCTTCCTCATATTGATCACGTCGTGTCCACCGCCTATAAATCACTTGGTTTTATTCTTAGAACTACTAGAGATTTTCGGTCACTTGACCCTTTAGTAACTTTGTATCGTTCTCTCGTTGGATCGTAATTGGAATACTCTTCAATCATTTGGTCTCCGTTTTATAAAGTCCACATTGACAATATTGAGAGAGTTTTGATAGCTTTGTGGTATAGATCTGATGGAGTTTATCCCGAGAGAGGTTTTTCTCATGATCAGCTGCTGCAAAGATTCTCGTTTGTTAGATTACGTCATAGACGCACATGTTCTACGCAGTTATTTTTACATAAACTGATCCATAACAATATTATTTGTGAAGAGCTGCTGCACAAACTGAACTTTAGAATTTATTCTCTAAATCCCAGAAACTTATATACTTTCTACTTACCACCTTCACGAACCAATGTCTTTAAATATTCTCCCATAAATAGGATGTGTACGTCATTCTAACATGTACGTACACTGTACATGTTAGAATGACAATACCCAATACCCATGCCTATAATGTTTTTAATTGTAGCTTGACCACTGTCAAAAGACATTTTTATAACTAGTACCTATGCTACTGGACGTATTTAATTATTTTTTATTTCTTTTTGTAGGGTACCTATTATTACCACTGTATTGTTTGTTTTAGAAATCTATATATTGCTAATCTGTATGTTAATTGTTAAATAATTTGTTGTCATTTTACCTAATTAAATTCCGTTTTCTACCTGTTTTGTAACTGGGAAACTCTAAAAAAAATAAATACCGAAAATCCGATTCGCTGGAAAGAATTATATATACCGCTTAATATGAAATAGGTATTCACAAGATTGTGTGTATGAAAAAATCACGTTTGAAATAGCGTTTGAGATTTTGTTGGTGGGCAAAATGCCATTAGGTAGTAACCAGTTTTCTGACCAAACTTGCATTATCCACAAGTCAATTTTCTGAACCAGCATAGACTAATATACTGTAAAAACTGTATGAAAGCCCCTTTACTGACTATCTAGGTTTCATCCAGAAAAACTAGTTTTAATAGAAATTGAGAGTTTTCATTATTCTTAAATTCTCTTAAAAATTCTACTCCTTCTGGGGAGCATTGTAATTTTGCTGAAGGCATGTACCTCAAAAATATTTTCTTATATTAATAGATATACATATTTTACCGTATTTTGTAAAGTAATGTCTTTTAGCTCTCTGCCGATTACTGAATGAGAGCAGAAATTATTTTAATATACTTTGGAAATATTGGATATATTTTTGCTTTAGATTAGTTGTTTTCATGGAATGTATTTGGAGAATTTTGTCGTTACTCTTCAGCTTGGCAATAAAAAATTTCAGCCCAGTCGAACGCTTCTTCTATAGCTCTTATACGAATTAAGTTATATATCATAGGATGTATAAGTGTGATAACAAACAGTTGTATTTTTTTAGATAGAACACCCAGTATTTTATTGCGTATTTGGGTTTGTATTAAGGTTCTTTATAATTGTCCTAAATTTTGATTTGGTAGTTTAATATAAGGTTGCAAAAGATAAGAGACAATTAACTAACCAGCAAGTTTGACTGTGACATAAATGACGTTGACAGGCATTATTTACTTACAATCAAAGGTACCTGATTAGTAAATTAAAAATTAAGGTAACCTGGCCAGCATGATTGTGAGAAAATTATTTCTGTCAATGTCACAGTCAAACTTGCTGGTGGTAAACTACTAAAGTGGAGTCCATTTGAACTAGCCCCGAAAAGGGAAATATATTGTCCGAAACGTCGACATATTAAAATTTGGTTTCAATTGCTCTTTAAGTCCATAAAACCAACTACAAAAAAGTTAATAACAACTTCTTTAATATAAAGTCACGTCTCAAAATTATTTGAGGCGCGCCGTGTAGAACACACCATACGTGACTCATGAGCTAATACCGGACCAGCGAGATTCAGGTCTGTCAATCAAATGATAGGCCGCTACCAAATTATGGACATATCGACGTTTTATATTGGGACAATCGAAGATAGCATACTAAATTTTTGGCTAATTTTTATGTGAACAGAAGCCCGTTGTTTTGGAAATACCCATCATTTTTTATGGCGTGACAGGAATATTTAAGACTATTTTATGGCCAATTTGCAAGGTACTGAAACGTATTAGTAATTTGTTACCTTTTGGGTAATATCTTACACTCTTTAAAAACGTGAACGGCCTGTGCTATAGCATTTTTGGAATTTTATATTTTGGTTAACAGTATTGTTGTTCGTGTTGATATTTTTAACGTTTTTGGGCGGTGTTTGGATTTAAGTGTATCGTATGTTCTAAATCGTAAATATCTTAACTCTACTAAGTCCATTAAGATATTGACTTTACGGATGTCACTGTTAAATAGAAAGTTATAAAGTAATTAATCTTAAAAATAGTTAGTTTTTTTAAGAATTTTTTTTTTTTAGTTACGTGTACTACGTACGTATTAGTATAATACGCATTAAGTGTGGTGAAATAGTTATTTACGATATAAGTGTTGTAAAGATTCATATTACATTAGTAATATGAATTTACAACAAGAATATTGTACAAAATTTTATCTACTTTCATCTTGAATAAAAATATTTGGCAAAAGGCATTTTTAAAAATCAAAATGCACCTGTAAAAATGCACCTGCTATTAAGTTTACTAATCAAGTTTTTTATGTTACCTGTCGCATAGTTACTGTTTTGCATGGTTACTGTCGAAACTTTGTTAAACAAATTCAAAAATATAAAAAGCGTTTTTCAAAATGAGCGATTCTGATGGAAGTTTACCCTCTGATATAGAAGCAGCGGCAAACGAAGCGATCTCAAGTTTAGTTCCGACAAAATCCAAGGCGCGGTATGAGTTGGAGTATCAGAAGTTTGAAGATTGGTCAAAGCTAACAAAATAAAGGTGTCTGAGAAAATCCTTTTGGGTTATTTTTCCATAAAGCAACGCTCCCAGAAACCATCTACACTATGAACTCACTACTCAATGTTGAGAACTATGATTTCAGTCAAGAAAAATCAAGATATAATTGTTAATAATAAATCATTCTTCTAAAAGTGTGGTTTAATTTAACAGAAAAAGTTTAATAAAACTGTTTTTTCCATTACAGCACTAGTGCTGTAAAGGCATCTACTACAGCACTAGTCTTGTAATATATGCCCTTATAAAATTATTTACAGAACTGTAAAATTCATATTACTAAATGAAAGTAGATAAAGCATATTACGCATGAACGAAAAAATTGCGAACGAGCCGCGTAATTACTTTACAATATGCAAAACGTACTATACTTTTTCTACGACTTTTACTAATAAACTGCATTTTTCTACTCCTATATTAGTAAACATTGTTTTACGTACAGTTCACTCTATAAGTAAATCCATTCTTACGCACAACTGTGCGTGATAAATAAAAACGCACAACTGTGCGTTATGATGCTCAGTATAATAATCAAGTTAGCCATGAATCACCGAAATCGTGACATTTATCTATCGTGCGTTTTGAATATTTGAGAGTGTCATTATTTGAGATTTGAAGTTCAAATCGATACTTCGTAAATTATAAACCGATCTTTAATTTATTAGTAAGAGTCGTAGAAAAAGTATAGTACCTACGTGTTGTAAAGCAATTACACGCTTATGTAATTACCCCACTCGCCGCTACGCGGCTCGTTCAATGTCTATGTCAATGGTATCACCCATATTTTGATAATGTGGCTCTGAATTTGATAGTATTGTATTTTACCTGTGTATATTTAATATTAGCGCCGCTTTTTAATTAAAATTAAATATAATATATTATATAATTTTTAAATTAATTTTACCACTATTTTGCTTATCATTGAGCCTTATTATTCTTGCAAATGCAGGCAACTAAACATACATTGCATTATACCAATACATCAAATTGGTTATGGTTCAAAAAACGACATTGTTTATTTTTATTAATATCGCTTTAGTCTGTTTTTATGCAAAAAGTCGAATATGAAAGAGAGAGATACAATCCTGATGTCTTCAAAGTGAGATTCTGTAAATATTAGAAATGACCCAAATCTACAACAATGTTGAAGTTAAATTTGGTCCTAAGATCTTCCAACGGAATGAATTTTTCTTCAATTGTTTTTTTTTAAGTCGTAGAAAAAATATACTGTACAACTAGAGTGGATTGTCCATATTGCGCTCGGAAGTTTGAGCACTCCGCCTACGGCGTTGTGCTCAATTTATGTTCTCGTGCGGTATGAATATCGTATTCACTCTTGTACAAACTACTATTATGTGTCCTGGAAAACTTATATCTATCTACAAAATATGATTTAGGGGAATTCTTACTTTGTCTAGTCGTCGCTTTTCTAATTTTGATATTAATCTGTCAGCACGTAGCGCAATGAAACCGATGCCGACGTGTAGACATGTTTTAGTTTAAAAGAGTATAAAATATTGCAACAGTTAACGAATTCGTTGCTCGTATTGGATTTTGATAATTGACAATGATAAATCACAGGTGGACAAGTCCAATCAATGCTGATGTTCGCAGCATCACCTGTGGAAGTCCAGTGAAAAACCAACCGCAATCCTATTCAAATATGTTAAGATCGGGTTGTCCACAATTGTTTAAACTCCGCATGTGCACTCACCACACAGAGACCCTAAACATTTTTTCCTACAATCCCGCTCTAAAGACAATAGGGGAGCAAATATTTGGACCTTCCAAACATGATGAACCACCCGGTATATGTTTTTCAATAACATCGGCTAACTGAAGCCGTTACAAAAAATCCCCCAAATTAAGTCTATTTTAAGAACAGATACCTACCTTAATTACAGATAACTGTAAATTAATTGATTTTTTCGGAACAAAAGTTTCAATGAATTAAAAATGTTTACATGCTATATCCCCAGTTTGCTAATTTTCTAAAAATATCAGCCCACCTTTTCATTGAAAAAAAGATTGTTTAAATTATCATTTTTTAAACACCCAGTTCAATATACCTGGTTTTAAATTGTAATAAATTAAAGCAGTGATAAAATTATCCAGGAAACAATCGCTTTTGTTATAAATAGTATTCAAGAAAACAGTTTTAATTGTGTTTATAAAATATATTGACATTTAATACTGTTATAAAACGAAGATTTATAGGAACACATTTTTAATGTAAATATGATTGAAGAATAAACCAAACTGTATAAAGGAATGTAGGTGGTCCTCATTTAGAAAATAAACAGTGGCGGTTCACGAGGTACAACAACGGTGATCTGAAATTTATAAGAATCTTAAAATTATCACTTTTATTGTGATAAAATTCCCGAATTAACTATATTTCTACGTAGGCCAAGTAGGAAATTTCTTTTTTCCTGATTCATACTTTCTAAAATAACTCTGAATAATACCAAAATCAATTTTTAAAGTTTTTCATTTCTAAGTAAGATTTTCCAAAGTTGAAATGCTTTTGTCAAAGAGTTATTGTCATTACTTTAGACAATTGTAGCTTATGTTACCTATGACTTTTGTATCAAACTTTGAGGTACTTGAGCATAAAGACAGATGCTCACAGTCGATGGTGGTATTTCGAGTTATGTAAATCGACTAGTGTCTTTAAATAAAAAGGCCGACATGAAGAAGTTCTTCATGTCAGCCATCCCTGGTGAAACTGTAAATGAAAGATTTTGCTTCACAAGGTCATTTTTGATTGAAGCTTTGCCACCTGGTTATCAGAAAGGGATTGGCGCTATCAGCGCACTCAGTTTCTTCAGTTCGCAGAGTGAGAGTAGGTGTTTGTCGCATAGAAGAGGACAGTCCTATTCCAAACTACTTTAAGAAACCATAAATTGAACCCGTAGCTAATCGGATCAACTCGCTGTGTTAAGATGTCAACAGAGTCAATTTAGTTTTTCCTCGTGTTGTTTGCACGTTTATTCTTAAATTTTGTAAAATTCTAATGATTTTGACCATAAAAATGTCTAACATCTAATATTTTTTTAAATCTTATTCTAGCCTACCATGCAGGTAATTAAAATTGTGAATCATATAGTTAGGTTTGACTGATAGAAGAGTTTTGGACTTGCATTGTCTTTATTTGTTTTATATCACAACGTTTCAAATGGTAAGTATCTCCAGTTGTCTTCAGGTGAATACTAACCAAAAAAATTCAGCGAAGCATGCAGGGAACACCTGTATGTAAATCTACACACATTTAAGAACATTTTTATTTAGATTATTTAGGTATGGACTTTATCTTAATCCTATTTATAAAAAATATTTCTGTACTTTATTTTTATTCTTGATATTGTTTCAAAAATAATTTTTTGTATAATTTAAACCTCTTAATACTACCGTGTACAATTACAGATATTCAGAGGTGCACTCTTTACATCAGAGATAAATTTATCACATCTACAAGAGATACTATATTTGATTGTGAAAGTTGTAACCAATATGTAATATATATTATATTATTATATTAATTTACAAATCTTAGATTAATTAATTGAACAGCGTATTAACGATCATCATTTTTTACTGGATGAATAATATTACATTTTGTAATATACCTATCTTAAGATGGAAAGTTCTTGTGTATGAACACGTAATTTGAATTTCAGAAAAAAGTATTTCCTTGAGCCGGATTCGAACCGACAACCTCCGTATATCCAGTACAGAGCGCTAACCAATTGCGCCATCAAGGAAGTAGGTTCACAATGGCAAATCGGGAAACAGTTTCGTCCGAAATCAAATTTTTACTGAAATACGCAGAGTGATAGATACTTGTAAATCATTTTTACCCTTCTAAACAGCAACATTACCGTTTCGGCAACTAGATGCGTGCTTGTCAGGCAGCTGATTAATACCTATCGGTTCATTTCGCAAGAAACGAACTGATATATCACTCCGCGTATTTTAGTAAACATTTTATTTCGGACGAAAGTGTTTCCCGATTTGCCGTTGTGAAGCTACTTCCTTGATGGCGGAATTGGTTAGCGCTCTGTACTGGATATACGGAGGTTGTCGGTTCGAATCCGGCTCGAGGAAATACTTTTTTCTGAAATTCAAATTACGTGTTCATACACAAGAACTTTCCATCTTAAGATAGGTATATTACACACTTGATTTTCTTACGAAACGAACTGACAGGTATTAATCAGCCGCCTGACAAGCACGCATCTAGTTGCCGAAACGGTAATGTTGCTGTTTAGAAGGGTAAAAATGATTTACAAGTATCTATCACTCTGCATATTACATTTTATTTATGCATGTGGTTATTAATATAAGGAATTAATTCACCGTTTTGGTTCTGTGACTTAAATAAACATCAATAACTAATAACTGTTCCTTGTATTGATGTACTTAGAATTATCAAATTAATAAACACGTCGGCACATGGCATCCCTACTTCTTACCCCCCCCCCCCCCTTTAAGTTGTATTTCTTAATGGAATTACACAGACACAGTGAGTTAATTTCAGAGGACATATATTTTTGTATCATAATAATTAAGTATAAAAGTTGCAAGTAAGAGTATATAGGGCCATAGGCATTGGTAAGTCGATATTTAAAAATCTTTAAAATAAAGGTAAAGCTGCATTATACAGGTTTAAGTTATTTTAAAATGAAAAAGATTTGCACACAGACGCACTTTCTTATTTCAAAAATATCTTTATTTCCACTCATTTCTAGATAATTACTACAAGCTTTACATAAAATGTACTATATACCTACCAAATGAACGTTTTCTTACTAACCTTGGTAATTTTTTTCCATATAAATAATATATATTATTATAAATATTTGTGTACGGGGATATTTTCCGATATATTTTGAACGGGGATCGAACCCCAATTATTCTTAAAACTTTTATTATACGTAACAAACATAAAAAATTAACTGCTAATTCTTCCTTAAATGGTGGAACATAAAGATAACCCGATAAAACAGACGAAATTATAAGATTTCTAGAAAAAAAAACATTTTTAATAACATTTTTAAGGTTATGTTATTTCTACTTACACTATTGCCACTTCTCGTCTTTTATTTTCACGTTAACAGTGTTGCTAGTTTGTAAATGGGCGATTATTTTGAAAAATTTGACCATAGCGAACGTTAAAAATTCATATTAATGCACAAAATCCATTTTTAACTGTTTGAAACGAATTCTACAGCTATTTTATTGTACCTTCAGAGTTATAATTCTTTACGCAAGCAGAAATAAACCCAAAAAACCTATTTTTCTTCTGTGCATTTCAGTAAAACAATATTGATCAAATTACCTGTTTGAGAAAATAAATTGTTTGTTTTTATTAATATATATATCGCTTTTTGTCTGTTATGCTGCAAAGAGTTGAATGTGAGAAAGATAGATATATTCAAAAGTAAGTTTGTATAAATATAAGAACTTACCCAAATAGATGAATATGTTACAGTGTAATTTGGTCAATGGGTTTGCCATCAAAATGAATTTTTGTTCTTATTATCGTTCTCACAAGTTCATGGCCAACTTAAAAGGCAAGTTATGGTGCCTTATTTAAATATGTTTTTAAAATTCTTAGCATGAAGTTCGGAAGCTAAGTCGTAGAAAAAATTAACTGTGCAACTCGAGTGGATTGTCCATATTGCCCTCGGAAGTTTCAGCACTCCGCCTACGGCGTCGTGCTCAATTTACTTCCTTGTGCGATATGGACATCATATCCACTCCTGTTGTACAAACTACTATTTAAGTGACTAGTAAGTGCTAATATTATATTCTTTAGTATTAAAAAGGGACATCATTTTTTCAGATTGATGTACTTCAGCGATAACAAAGTAATCAGAAAATACCAAATAACCGGAATTAAAAAATAAAAATACTACAAAATTCACAATAAAATACCCTCAGGAACTGGTTAAATTTGTGGGGAAGAATAAGCAGGAAAATATTTATAAATTTTGATGCCATACGATATTCTAGTATCATTTTCAAAACTAAAAAATTATTTTTGAAGTTCATTGCAACAATGAATTTGTTCTTTGTAAGAATGAAAGCGATCATTGTATCAATGAATGCGTTTATTATAGCAATGAATCTGTATTTTTAAAATTAATGTTATAACTTCATTGAAACAATGAAATTAGTCGTTAAGGCAATAAAACTGATGAAGGTATTCCTAAAATCAATAAACAGTGTTCATCAATATGATAAAATTAAGTTGCTACATTTCATTATATTGATGTAACTCTTCATCGGCTCAAAATTAATGATCATTAATTTAATGAACTTTTTCTTTGTATTTATGTTCACTTTTGTTGCAGTGTAGTACCGTACGGTTACTTTGTCACCTTTTGAACATATTTTTACTTATAACTCCGATATCCTTGGGAATTTGGGTGTGCAAAAATTATAACTATACCGACGTAATCATCCTCTACAACTATAAACTATGCAAAAAATTTTATAATAAACCGTAGAAATAAAAAATATATATATTTAGGGTGACAAAGTAGCCCCGTAATTGGGGCTACTTTGTCACCAAATTTTAAATACACGTAAAACACCTGAAACAACATTATAGCGACAAAGTAGCCCCAGATATGGATGTAAAATTTTTTGGGGTGGTATATATCAATTTTTTGAATGGCAAAATGATGAAAAACGCGAAAAATAAACCACTGCTTTATACAAAAGTATAAAAATATTTATTTCTAGTAAAGAAAACTATAGGTACATTTATTAACGAATAGAAAACAGGAACTTTAATATCCAAACCTTAATGCTAGAATAAACAACAAAATAAATTTCAACTTAACATAAAACTCAACTAAACAAAAAAAAAGTGAATACCGAGCTAAGACTAATCAGTATGGCACAAAACTTTAAGGCACTAGACTTTAGATCCAGTTTGGAGTTAATCCGGCACATATTCGTCCTCTTCATCTGTTTGGTAGGGATCCTCATCTGTACTGTCTTCACATGTATCACAGATAAAATAGGGATCCTTACTTTCATTGTTACACAGGCCACAAATCCATTTATGGCATTTGCAGCAATTAATCCACTGAATAGGCTGTTTGTAGTTTTCCCACAAACAACGACATATGCCACATTTGTTTGAATCCACTTTGTTTCGTGTCGATTTTCGTGGTGGGAGATATTTTTCTTTACTCTTAACACCCAACTCTGGTTTATTTTTCTGGCTCTTCCAATTTATTTTAGGGGTTGATGGTTGTGCACCATCATCGACGTTACTCATGGCGATGTGGTCTATTTCTAAAGAGGTGATGGCCGAAACATTTTGTCCTGCTTCTATTTTCTTTCCTCGTTTCCTTTTATTCTCGGGATTTTAAACTCCTCGATGTTCTTTCAACAACTCCACTAAACTTTCGTCTAATGATCTTCCAATTTCTTTTTCCTGTACAACAGCATCGGAAAGTTTTCTTAAGACCTCTTGTGGATTACATGGATATAAGCCGGTGGTGCGAAATCCTGAAATCAAATTTTGCGACACTGTGTCATTAATGTCCACCCAAAGTCTGTTCAGAATATGGGAAAGTGTTCTTTTGGAACTGATCCAGAATATCGACTCTCTTTTCGCCAGGAATCGAGTATCGCCCTTTTGATGTTTGAGGCTATTCGTACAGATAAATTGTTTCGTTGGATGAAACCAGCAATCAGATCATCCCCAGGAACGTTGTCTTTTAATTCCGGTAAAACAATACCCTTTTTGTCGAGGTATTTTTGAATTACCGCTTTTATTTCTGGCTTTGTTAGTGAAAATCCCCATTCTGCAACGACTCCCAGGGTCCTTGAAATTAACTGCTCTTCTTCCTTACTAAGGACTGTGGGATGTCCAACGGACTTCTTGTGCCTTCCAAGGTATCTATTGACTAAGGTCATGCGTGGAATACCATAGGTTCGAGCCGCTAGTTTTTGCTCATATTGTTTCGAACGGCCTCCACTGCTGCTTCCAAATTTTTTTGCTATAGTTGCCATATGGTAGGCTGCCAGGGGGTTTTTCGTAGGTCCTCATGCTTCAATTAGGCAGCTGGATCTGTTACACAAGAAACATCATTATTATTTGAGTCTCCGCCGTCCATTATGCCCTCTATATAAAAAAACATGGCGCGCCGCTGAAGGTGACAAAGTTACCTTGGGGTAACAAAGTAACCCCGTTTTACGGTACCAATCACCTTTATAAATAAATAAAATATCGTCTTTCGTCATTTGTTGTAACCTTTCGAAGAAACATATTAGAAGTGTACCGGAATTTCGGCCCCATATCTTTAAATGAGCACGAGCCGCCACTAGATATAAATAAATTTAACTTACGCCTACTGTATACTTTAGAAAAAAAAAATGAAAATATATACTTCTATTATAAAACAGTGTAACATTAAACAGAGCAATAATAGAATGACTTTAAATTTATTTTAGTAAGCAATTTAAACGGCCTCATACATTTGTTTTTAAGATTTCTTGAGAAAAGCAGTATCCCATTATAAATTCAAAAGTACACAGGCGTAAAATTAAGTCATAAATCCACAAAATCATACAAATAAATAGAAAATTAACAGCGCATCTAACCAAACATACTCCTATCACTAAAATTTAGCCAAAGAAAAACTTAAAACAATTCTAAATGCTTTTCCTTAAGGTCGTTAAGTGTCTGAAATAAAAATTCTGTCAATAAATTTAACTTTTGTTTATGTCGAGATAAGTTGTGGTGAAACCCTAGGAAAAATAATGATACATGTCATATTGCCATAAAATTATTTTGTGGGAGATAAATCAGTTTTCAAAGAACCACTTTATGATGGCGCAATATAGATTTAACCGATAGGATATACCTGAAATATGAAGATGACAGGTCAGTAATCTTTATCCTGAGTCATAAACCACAAGGGTCTAATAGTGGTTTTATGTTTCCTGACGGGTTATTATATCTATATGTTTGTGCAAAATTTTTGGGTAAAACTTACTTGAAAAGGTATAAATAATAAGTTTTATTGGAAGTATGTGGAGGTCGAAATAAAGACGACAATATTTGGGGAAGTAATACATTTTTTGAAACTTTTAAATACCGTTTCTACTCTCACATAAATATTTTTCTGTTTCCTTTACTATAAAGTGACCCGAAAGTTGACTATGTTAGTTATCTGAACCGATAACATTTCCCTCGGAAAAAAACCTTTCATATTCATGGTTGCAATCTTTAAAAATTAAATGTCCCATATTTGATGGTCCATCATCACCTTTGAATGTGCATCACATTTATTATGTTTACTTAAATACGATTGAGACTATTGAATTTGTTTCAAGATATGTTTTTTTACTAAGAGATACTAAAGTAATTTTTATATCATTGAAGTTTATGCCATTAACGAGAACCGAGATAAATATTTTAAAATTAGTTGCAGAGGTTCTGCTGTCACCAAATATCATCTCCTATATTTGATTAAACAAGTGAAAATTTGGTATGAATAGACAGCTAAAGGTTCAAATGCTATTTGTCTTGTATTAGTTTTTAAATTTAGGGTTTCCTTTAGCAGAAAGTAATTCTTAAAGGTGGTCCCATTATACCAACACAAATTATGGTTGTTTAAGTTTCACTAATATGGTCGCTGTATAAGGCATAAAATGTATTAAAGTTAATATACGCCCAACATCCATCAACCAGTGTCTGTTTAAAGGTTGGAGACAATGACGTTTCTTGAAGGGCAGAAGAGTTTTGGACTTGCATTGTCTTTATTTGTTTTCCTACGACCACCTATGAAAATGAGAAAAAAAGCACGGTTAACTTGGCTCGAAAGCGCCGAATATCACACGCGTGTTGAAAAAAAATATTTCAACTCTAGAGTGGAAATACAAGGCACACTATGTAATTTAAACATGTCATGCCAATTTGACAGATCACCCCTATTTATTAAAAAGAACAAATTTTAGAAAGCAGTTTAGTTTATTTATCACGTATTTGTCGAGTGATTCAGAATTAGAGTGTGAAAATACGCCATCTGGAATTATAAAAAAGTTAAGAATATACTGGAAAATTAATTACCAGTCAAAACAAGCCCCGCTGAAGAAAATGTCATATGTTAAACTTAAGCAGAAAATGTTTATGGGTCGCCATAGCCTAGAGACTAGAGCCATGACCTACGAATCGAAAGATCACAGGTTCAAATCCCATCAGAAGCACTTGACTTTTTTTTATGAAAACATTAAATAATTTATTTTGAATTGAAATCTTCCTTGTTGGGTGAATTTTTTTAATTTATTTTTAATGCATCTTTCCTTGATTAAATAAAAAAAAACATTCAAGAAGGAAGATTTCAATTCAAAATAATTTTATAATTTATTTAATGTTTTTATAAAAAAAAGTCAAGGTCTCCTGATGGAATTTGAACCTGTGACCTTTCGATCTATTAAATTGGCATCATATGTTTAAATTAAATAGTGTGCCTTGTATTTCCACTCTAGAGTTGAAATATTTTTTTTCAGCTCTAGAGTTGACATATTTTTTTCACAAATCAAAGGTTTTTTTAATAATTCTTTGTGGTCGTAGGAAAAAATAGTGTACATTACTCGTGTGAAAGTGATTATTCTAAAACTCGGGGAATTTTCGCACTCGGCTGACGCCTCGTGTTAAATATCTCCTCGTTTGAAAAGTATCACTTTCATCACTTGTTATGTAATATACTATTAGAGTCACTACGTTTCAACTGGTAAGCATCTCCAGTCGTCTTCAGGTGAATACTGCACACAGTACAGTATTCACCTGAAAACGACTGGAGATGCTTACCAGTTGAAACGTAGTGATTCTAAACAAATAAAGACAATTCAAGTCCAAAACTCTACTGCCATTCATCTATCAACCAGATTATTCGCACTAAGGCGGTTCAAAGTTCACCAAGGAGCCAGTGGTACAGTAAGTACCAGTTTTTGCTCACGACGTACATTTATCGCATTCCTAACATTTTTAGGCCGTTTACATGTGATTTTTCACCCCAATATTTAGGCTACAAAGTTACCTGGGCAGAAGCCTTCCGGATTTAAGAAGACTACACCAAATTAAGCCGTTTTAGTGTCTTGCATTTCTCATATTTTTATATGAGTTTTTATGCCTTTATATTTAGCATCGCCATATTAACTTTCTTATGTTGGGTTGCGAAAAGATTTTTAACTAGAATTAACTAACCAGCAAGTTTGGCTGTGACATAACTGACATTGACAGGCAGTCTAAACTCTCAAAGGTACCTGATTAGTAAATTCAAAATTATGGTAACCGGGCCAGTATGATGGTGAGAAAATTATTTCTGCCAATGTCATGTATGTCACAGTCAAACTTGCTGGTTAGTTAATTATTATTAAAATCCTTTGTGCAACCCGGCATTAGTAATGTCAACACGAATGAAAATAGAGTATATTTTTCAAACCACAAAATATCGTAATAATAGTATATTTTGAAAATAAAAGGTATATCTAAAAATCCGCTACATGAGAAACAGAGTCACAGCATAAGTCTTTTGATATACCTATTTAAATTGAATAAAATGATCTATTCAGTTTCGGAGAAATTCAGGGACAGCGGACGGCAAAAAAATATATAACGTATTATAAAGCCATATTCACCCATATCTAGTTTATTAAGAAAATTGCCAATTATTTAGCTAGGCAGTCCAAAGAAAGTGACAATTTTAAATTTATCATAATACTATTTGTTTTATGTTGTGTTGTTTTACCAAAAAACTCCAAAACTTTGGTGAGCCCAGATGGGAATAAAACCGGCACAGCTGAAAAGATTTTACAAAATCTAGTAATTAATGACTTTTTTAATTTTACTCTCGTCTCATATTTTTTTCGCCTAGTCATGTTCTCGCAAGAAGAGCTGAGGATTTTTTCTCCAAGACTCTCGAGAGATTATGCGCTTGCACGGGAGAATATTTATAATACAACGTATAAGAAATATAAGAATATGTTTCTCTCAGACACCTTCACCATCAATGCCGGTGTTCCTCAAGGGTCCATATTGTCGCCTACCCTCTTTTTACTGTATATTAACGACCTGCTAGTAAAAACCCAAAATCCAATTTATAGCTTTGCTGATGACAGCACACTTGTCTCATCTTTTACCTTAACTCCCCAAACATCCGCTGCCGACGCACATCTTCGCAGGCAGCATGAAGTATTGCGCCTCAACAATGACCTGGAAGAAATTTTGGCTTGGGGTGACAGTAACCAAGTCGAATTTAATGCGAAAACCCAGGCAGCAGTCTTCTCCAAAAAGGTTAACATTGCAGAACCGGATATAGCCATGGCAGGACACGCAATTCCCCTGGCACCGTCTATTAATTTGCTGGGGGTCAATCTGGGAGGTAATATGTCTTGGCATGATCACGTTGCCGCAATTGCCAAGACAGCTGCACAGAAACTTGGTGTACTTTTCCGCACCAAAAGGTTGTACAAACCTCATCAACTTTTGACACTCTACAAAGCCCAGATTCGACCATCATTAGAATATTGCTCTCATGTCTGGAGCTCTGCACCCAAGCACACCCTTCGGCTACTGGATTCCATTCAAAGGAGAGCCGTTCGTCTGATCGGCGACCCAGAGCTGACCAAGACCCTCGATAGCCTGGAGCATCGAAGACAGGTTGGTGATTTGGCTCTCTTTTACAGATATTTCCATGGCAGGTGTTCGACTGACATTGCCCACTTGATTCCACTTAGAGCAATGCAAAACAGAAATACACGGCGAACCACTGCCGCTCATCCATATGTTGTTCAGCTTAGTACTCCTCGAACTTTATTGTTCAAGAATTCTTTCATCTGGAGAACGTCATCTTTGTGGAATGATCCTCCTGCGGTCGTGTTTCCCAATGAATACAATCTCCAACATTGCAAGACCAATGTTAATCTTTTTTTTCGCACTCGCACCGCTCCCAGAGCGCCTTAAAGGATTTTTCCTACAGTGCACGTGTTTTATCATAAATAAAAAAAATGTATTATTTTTGGTAATATAAATTATTAAATTATTTATTTTCTAATAAGAAATATTACTTTTTTTATTTGCTTTTACTATATTTTATTGTAAGATTTAATAAATTTTATTGTGAGATTTACTAGTTTTTAATGTATTATTTTTTTTATGGAATTATATTATCGTTTCTTAAATTTTATTATATGTGATTAGTGGTTCTATTATAATTTATTATAAGATGTAGGTACTATTTGGATATTATACAGGGTAAGTCAACGGTTGAGTAAAGTACATTGTTCTCTTTATTTTTAAAACTAGATAAAAATATTAAATACAATATTATAAAGATCATTAAAATGCATATTTTAAAATTTTATTGGAGCATACAAGATGTCCAAAAAAAACGTGGCGATTATGACCTGATTTTAACATATGTTATTATATTGCATTTTTGAATAGTACTAAAAATTCAACACTTATTTATTGTACTTGTACATATCTAAATTTAATTGTGTTGAGATATGAACAATTAAAAAATTACTTTAAACAGTGAACAAATTTCAAATTTGCCTTTATCAACAACTGCTAAAACAAAATAGGCAGTAATGGGCACATATATTATCATCCCATGCTCAGCATTTTATTTTTGAATTTATTTTTTTTTATCACGGAGGATTTAGATTTATAGTCCTGAGGATGAACTAATATAGGTCGAAACGTCGACTAATAAGTAATTTGATCATCTAAGGTTTATCATTGACCAGTATCCAACAAACTCTACAAAGATTAACTTAACTGTGGTCACAAAACGCAAGTAAAATTTAGAGTAATTTTTATAGATATATATTATAGCAAAAAAAATATTATATTTGCTTCCTATTAAAATTGTATATCTGAATTTAAAAAAGATTCAAAATTTTAAACTTTTCACAGAAACAAAACAATCACAATCGCTGATGTCGTTAAAGCTTTACGTTTTCACCTAAATGACAGCTGGTAGGAATCAAGTTCAGACTCACAAATCGTACCTGTCTCATTGTTTCTATTTTTAAACATGCCCGATTTTGACATGTATACGACAACAAGAATCAGTGTGTCGCTCTTTTGTTTTAAATTTAGCTTTTTTACAGTATTTTAGACGACTGGATGCGTGTAGTCATTTAAAAATGATTATTGTAAAAATAAGGGTTTATGGTAGTGTTTGAAGTATTGGAATATTTCTTTGTTAAGGAAAAGGGCATGAAAGAGTGAAACAAAATACGACTTATGTAATAATTTTATTTTTATACTTATACAGTATATCCCTGAATAGAAACATGAATATGTGAAATAAACTGACATTCTTTGAGTTGTACCTGCATCTTCTGGGGTTCAGATAAAAACTAATTTGTCATAATTTTAGTTTCGACAAATCAAGTAGGTATGTCATGGGATTTTTTTTTCGGGGTTGAAGAAAGAGCCAGTAGGTATACTTAGGCCTATATAAGGCCCATTGTATCCCCCTATCGTCTGGGTAGTGTCAGCCAGACGGGACCTACAGCTTAACGTGGAATCCGAACCATGTCCCCCCCCCCCAGAAGTCCAGTCCATGACTCTCTTCTGGGTTCCGTAATTAGGAATCACTAGTGACATACTGCATTCTTAAATCCACTGAATTGCGGGCATACTTTTTTTTATTGTACGTATGCCCACTCCGGGAATCGAACCCGGGTCGCCACGGTCGAATGCCAGTAACTCACCTCTGAGCCACTGCCGCGGTTGCCTTGGGACTTTACTAAAAACTTAACTGTTTCACTGGTAAAATCCATTTTCTCTAGGAGATACAAAAAAAATGTTATTAAGAAAAGATGTTCAGGAAGAAAAACTTAGTAAGGTTACCAAATATTAAAATATTTTTAGTCCACCTTTAAGATATTTTGTTGGGAAAACTAGTTCAAAATAATAAACCGAAAAAAATTGTTTCTCTCCTCACACACCCAACAGCGTGGTTTAAGACGTTACCTAAGTCCTGTTAACGATCGAATTACTTAAATTTAATTGTTTGCTTTTCAATGCTTTGACAAACATCACCGCAAACGTTCAAACAAAATGTATCCAATTTTAATTGAGTATTCTAGCTTTCTTAATTTTTTTTCTTTCTCACCCAAAGTGTCAAAGCCGTAGTGTCCCCTATGACATCCCATACACGACTGATATTTGTTTCTTCACAAACAGGCTCGTACATGTTCGTATCGTGCTTTACTTTGATCCTTGAAAATTAAGGGTCAGTATTTTTTAGAAGTCACTTTTGAGAACAGGAAGGTGTTTAGGTGTGCCCCCCCCCCCCCCCCCCCCCCGCCCCCTACCCACCCGCCTCATCAATCTCAGTCCTGGATTCGCCACTGTTTTTCAGTTTCACTACTTTTAATTTTACGCATTAAAAGTGCTTTAAAAGCAAATAATAGATGGTATTGATTGGTACAAGCACATATTCTGTAAATATAAAAAGAAAAATCATTTTGAGTATGAGATTTTAGTTTTGACAGAATTATTGAAAAAATATACGATTTAATCAACAACTTGACTGGAATCAATAATTATATCAGAAGTTGTGACGTGCATCCAGACAGTAATTGAAAGAACTAGTAGACTTCTACATAAAAACAAATCCTCTTTTGGTTGCCATATTAAAACATCCAATCATACTTTTAACTCAGATACTAACTTAAAGCAAAAAGACAATATGTGTAATTTCACTTTGTTATAATATCGCTTTTTATTTACTGATCAGTTACTGCAGTTTCGTAGTACTACTACATTATCAAACTGAATACCTTAAACTACGTTTCACAGTTATAAATAGGTTTTTAACAAGTCTGTTTGGTCATTTAGTAGGTTTATGGTCGGGTTTTTATTATGTTTGTAAATTTCTATTGATTCTAAGATGTTAAGCCTCTTGCTTTTTCGTGCAGTATGTAAAATTTTTAAATTATTTACATCTGGGAAACAATGACCTGTATCCGAACAGTGTTTAGCGAAATTAGAATTTTCTTTGTTTAACAAATAAGAAGTCTTATGTTCATTATATCGGATATTAAAATTTCTTCCTGTTTGACCTATACTTATATAAGCTATTACATTCTGTACAACTTAGCCCATAAACTCCTGATTTTTACGTGGGGGTGTTTTTTGTTTGGCATTAAAAAATAATTGAGACCATTTTTGGGCTGGTGTGAACGCTACTTTTATGTTGTTTTTTGAGATTATGTGTGCGATTTTATCTCAAATTGGACCAAAATATGTTAATTTTGAATAACTACTTTTTAACTTAAAGGTTTTACGGTTTGACATCACCTCAACAAATGAAGGACTTTGAATTTAATGTAAAATATAGAGATTACGCTCTTCGAATCCAGAACACAGCAAAACTATAATGAAAGAGTCATTTTTTCTATCAAAATTACATAACAGCTAAAAATCGTTTTAAAGAATATCAGAGAATCAATAATTAATTTTTTATTTTTCCCCAATACTCTCTTAAATATAACTTTTGGTTTTTTTGCCTTATTATAAAAAATATAAATATTTTAAGCTGGAATCTCTCGCGGCATTCAGCTGCAGTTACAATTATTTTGATCGTTATTGTGACATGGAATTCGTACTAACTGTGTTTGTTTGCGTAATTGTGTGGTATTTTTTAAATTTTTGATCTGTGTACGTTTTTGTGTTTACCTTACTCTACAATATTTCTGTTGTAACTTACAGGACGTCCTGAAGATGACCTTCTTAAGACGAAACGCGTAGGCTTAAAGGCTTAAAGATAGGACTTTAACTTTGGCCCGCAATTATTCAGGAAAGAAATATTTTTTTAGTACCTACTAAAAAAATGTTGCCATTTTTGACAGTTTTAAAATCTTGACGTTACGCAAACCTTGACCCCTCGTCCCATGTATCAGGACCGTAACGCCTGGCTGGACAAAATAATGCGTAACGTAATTTGTAAACAAACCCTTTATAACAAATAATACACAACCATAGAGACTTCTGTCCGCTGCGCTACAGCGCTATTAGTTATTTATTTAGACTCAATACATCACAAAGCACATCATCATCCACAGCTTATAAAGATGTGTGACATATTCCATTAAAAACTGCACAATCATGCTAATTGTCAACCGGTGTTAAGCTTTAAACCCATACTTTTTTTCAACAAAGATTTTCGTTTTTTAATTTTACAAAGAATAAAGTGAGTTGCTCTTTTTAAAATAACCCGTGTCATGGTATCATTTATTAACATCCTTCCCTTTATTCGTTCAGCCCCCGATTTAACCATGAAAAATTAAAAACATGGCTTTGGCGTTTTTTTACAATTTGCGCTGGCAAATACATAATATCATGTATAATATATTTATATTCACGGCTATAAAATAAATTAATGATAATGCCTTTGAAGAACAAAAAATTAGGCCATTGGCGTAACTAGCCATTTAACCTAGGGGCGGGGGGAGGGAAGGACGGCGGGCTTGGTCGATGGTGAAGTGGGCTAGCCCGGTGGCGGTTCGTCAGGTAAAGTAGGTGAAGGGGCTCTTCACCAAAAAAAAAAAAAAAAAATCAGGATGGACAATAATTATAAACACTCGTGTATTTTGGCGCACCCCAGCCGACCGTGTCCGTTTGCTACCCTCGGTCCGTGAGCTCAGAGCAGCAAGTGAAGATGAAGACCCCAACGTCCAAGTGGCTTTTCACCGTTGCTATGGTTAGAGCATGTAACAATTTGCATATGGTGATGAAGGGCAATTTAAAAATAGATCAGTCGTATGCACCATTGTTTTAGCATTGGTTCGCCTAACCTTAAGGTATTTATTTTAAAGCTTTGCGAAACTAACGGTTATAGATATTGTTTTTACGTGATTTACTGTGTAATTAAAAAGTTTTGTTGTTATTTTTCAGTTAATTCAGTAGTGTATGTACATACCTACTTAGCTGAATTTTTATTGTGTGTTTGTATGTAATAAAAATATAAATTAGTCAATGTTTGTTTAAGTACCCGCACTATACCCAGCTCTTCACCATTTTTTAAGACCGCGAGCCGCCACTGGGCTAGCCTAATTAAAAAAAAATTAAAATCAGTGTCAGTTTTTTTACTACTTCATTTAATAAACTGAGATTCACATAAAAGTAAAATTTTTACTGGACAGAGGGGAGTGCCTGACAATGTCTGGAGCGAGGAGGGGGGTTCGGTGCCCCGTTATGCCGCTGCCTGGTGCCCTATTCATGAAAGGCTTCTTATTAAAAATACACTTTTTTAAGTAGGTAAACCTAGGCTAAAAAGACGTACAACTAAGAAATTTTGGGTGAAATTGATAAATATTAGTCTTTAGCCTGTATTAAAGTATATAACAACTAAAACAGTTTGCATCAATGCAAATCGAACTTTTATAAAATGTAATAATTGTTTGAATAATGGCATTTTGAGGAAATAATATCCATTTTAAATGAAATACTTACAATTTTATTGCATACTTCGTTTAAATGCCCGAAAGTTTATTTAATTTGCTTTAGTAGTTTAATGTTCGGTTGCATAAAGATTTTTCACTAGAATTAACTAACCAGCAAGTTTGACTGTGACATAAATGACATTATAAATAAACACACACGGCATTTACGGAATAGTGCTGCAAACCAGTGGGCGACTGCAGCGCGATCTAGATCTGAATCCACAAAGCGTGGAGATGTATAGAGAAGCGAAAAATGTTTCCTATACTGGTGAAGTGGCCGTTCAGTGCTTAATTTAATTAGATTTATTTATATTTCTACGTTTTCACGTTAGATGGCTATCTTTGGCATTGAGTTGATTCCTTCTGATGGCGGTACTGGGTTTTCATCGCGTTTTTATTTCTTAAAAACGCCTTCAAAGAACAGGCTCTCTGTACTGGGGGCCGCTTACGGGTTATGACTTTCTGATGAGTTCTAACAAAAACGAAAGAGCCTGTCATTGTCTACCAGTGCCCCAGGGAACCCATTACCTTTGGCGTCCCTGTGTACTTTAATGCAAAAGATAGACGCACTACTCTGTCCGATTGCCGCTAAGCTTTTTTTCTTTATAAATGACATTGACAGGCATTAAGTACTCACAATCAAAGGTGCCTGATTAGTAAATTAAATTAGTGTTTCCCAATGAATACAATCTTCAACGTTTCAAGACCAACGTTAATCGCTTTTTTCGCACTCGCACCGCTCCCAGAGCGCCTTAAAGGATTTTTCCTACAGTGCAGGTGTGTTATCATAAAAAAAAAAAATTACAGTAACTAGGCTAGTACGATTGTGAGAATATTATTTCTGCAAGTGTCATGTATGTCACAGTAAAGCTTGTTGGTTTAATGGTTAATTAAATACCTAAATTCTTTGTACAATCTCATATTCTTATGTGCTTGCTCTTGCAAGAAATTAAAAACGAAAAAAAAAGTTGTGCAGTTCTGTAAAAAAAAAAATCATAAAAACATACTAAAATTCTTTTTTTATCATGACATTCGTTGAAAATTAGGACAAGAGGTTTAGAAGCACTATGATTGTAATAATAATTATCCATTTTAAGCAATTAATTGCAAATTTCATAAATTATAATATTTAAATAGTTATATTATTAAAATAAATCATAGGCAACTAGACTAAATAATAATAAAATGTCTTCCATTTTGATCTGTCATCACGTTCTTAAAAATATTTTAAAAGTTTACCTTCCTTACTATTTTAGATGTTGTAATACCAGCAAACGGGTTCATTAGTAATATAGTAATGGTAGGCTTTGAAATAAAATAGGAATTCATTTATTTATCATAGTTTGGCAAATTCTTTGATTAATTTAAAAAAGTTGGTATTTAGAAAGAGTAACTTATAACAAATTAAAGGGAATTTTATTAAAGATGAGTTGGTCGATATGATCTTCGTATAACCTGTGAGGGTGCCGTAAATAACAACTTTTTTTTAAAAATTAATAGATGAACTTTTCAAAATATAATAAATAAAAAAATATATATTTTAATTGAAAACTGCAGGACTGCCAAATTTTTTTTTTTAGTTTTGAATGTATTACTCTTAAAGTACCAAAGTAAGCTGAATGAAATTTGGAACAATTACAAAGGTCATTAATACGAATCAAATATGCGATAAAATAATTTGTTATGGACAAGCCGCGACTAATAAAAAAAAAATTATCCTGTTTTTCTTGCTAAAAAGAAGTATTGTGATTATGATTCTCAATAAGTTCATCACCTTTAATATAATTAGCCAGCCTTTCGAGTTTCGACTGTGCCGCGGAACAAATTCATTTGGTCCACTATATTTTTATCATGCGCTTAACATTTTATATTTTGCAAACTTTTTTGGTAGTTTCAGAACGGTTTGTACAACAATAATAGCCAGCATCGAAATTTCTAAAATACATTTTTTCTACTCCCACATGGAAATTTGCTGTTTTCTTTACACTTAAGTGGCGAGTAAAGTAGGCTATTCCAGTTAACTGTGCGGCAAAATTTCATAACAATCCTAGATAGGTTATGAAACTGACCAATCACAGTAGGCAATTACAGAGAAGCCATTGTTGTTCTTAAAAGTACTGACCAATCACAGTATATTATTTTTACTGAGGCTCCGCCTTCTTTTCCAAGACACTAAATTATATAATTTAAATGTTTATGATAAAATTTGTTATTAATTTGTTCAATATAATAAAATCTAGACGCATTTATAATAGATTTATCAATAATGCAACCTGCTGAATGTGCATAGAAAATTAATTTCATGTAGCATCATTTATCAGTTGATTTTCTCATAATTAGTTTAACGGTTCGATAGTCGAGAAGTAGAGCGTTTTACTATGGATCAATGGTTGTGAGTTTGAGCCTGGCAACTTGAAAACTTTTTTTTTACATTTTTTAACATAAGGTTTGTAAGTTTGGTCGTAGAAAAAATATACTGTTCGACTCGAGTGGATTGTCCATATTGCCCTCGGAAGTTTCAGCACTCCGCCTACGGCGTCGTGCTCAATTTACTTTCTCGTGCGATATGGACATCATATCCACTTTTGTTGTAGAAACTACTATTTCTGTGGGCTTCAAACAATTTTTTACTAATATAAAATAGGAAATTGATTTAAATTGGGAGCTGGGCTGTGATGATCCAGGCGGTTTAGTGTTTTGATTTTATGAAATCGAAATTCATTCAGCTCGCTGAATCATTATTTTTAATTTTGTAAACAGTAAAAAACAAATCAGAAGGGGAGACATTCTTTTTCCCTAATTAAAACTCAAAACGACAGGAAGTTAAAAAACTAATATTAGCTAAAACCTGTGCGTTTATTTTAATTTTGTTTTCAGGCATTATTTAAGTTTAAATTACTTCGAAAAAATTCTGGAGGGTAGAATAAAAAGTATTTTCGTTGTCAGTTTATTTTTATCTAAATTACTAAACTTTTAAAGTAATGTGGGGGTTGAAAGTTCTCCAGAAAAGCAAACATTTTTAATACAAATTCAAGGAAAGAAAGAATTTATATTTAACCATCTGTTTTTTATCTTGTTCGGCACATGGTGTCTTGGATTTATATAGAGAGCACTGATAAAACTGATCTGAAATTTAAAAGTTCATCACCGCGGTTACTCGGTTAGGCATGCTTTTTTTATTCATAAAATAATAAAAAAATCTATGAAATTTAGTTCACGATATTAAATATTTCTCTGTTAAAAGATACTGAAGTGATTTTTTTATATGTTCGACTTTGTTTCTAAAGTACGCGGAAAGTATTTTTTCTACTCCCACATGGAAATTTGCTGTTTCCTTTACACTTAAGTGGCGGGTAAAGTAGACTATTTTAGTTAACTGTGCGGCAAAATATCATATTCATCCTAGTTAGGATATGAAACTGACCAATCACAGTAGTCAATTACAGAGAAGCCAAATTTACATGTAAATTCGTTTTCTGACAGTTGAGAGAAGTTAGGTTAACAATATGCTTCAAAAATATGCAAATCTGTCAGATGAAATTTGTTCTTTTTAAATTTAAATCAAAACATTTTTCCCAGAGTCTATGTATAAACAATATTTTCCTAAAAAGTACACGAAATGGTGCACAAATTGAAGGAATAATAACAAAATTAATACCAAAATATATTTCTACCAAATTATTGTTATTTTCTGAGCGAACTAAAGATTTGCACACAGACCCACCTTCTTATTTCAAAAATATCATTATTTCCACTCATTTCTAGACAATTACTACAAGCTTTGCATAAAATGTACTATATACCTACCAAATGAACGTTTTCTTACTAACCATTGGTTATTTTTTTCCATATAAATAATATATTATTATAAATATGTGTGCACGGGGATATTTTCCGATATATTTTGAACGGGGATCCAAACCCAATTGATCTTAAACCTTTTATTATACGCAAAAAACAGAAAATTAACTGGTAATTCTTCCTTAAATGATGGAATATACAGATAACCCGATAAAACGAAGGAAATTATAAGATTTCTAGAAAGAAAAAAATCCATTTTTTACTTAAAAATTTTAAGGTTATGTTATTTCTACTTACATTATTGCCACTTTTCTTTCCACGTTAACAGTGTTGATAGTTTGTAAATTGGCGATTATTTTGAAAAATGATACCATAGTGAACGTTAAAAATTCATATTAATGCACAAAATCCATTTTTAACTGTTTAAAAGAATTCTACAGCTACTTTGCTAACTGGACATCGAACGTGTCACATTGCTAAGCCAGCTATTTTGTTGTACTTTCGGAGTTATAATTTATTCGCAAGCAGAATTAAACCCGATAAACCTTTTTTTCTTCTGTGCAATTCAGTAAAATCAAAATACCTGCGGTTGAGCAAATAAATTGTTCGTGTTTATTAATACATAATATATCGCTTTTTGTCTGTTATTCTGCAAAAAGCCAAATGTGAGAAGGATAGATATATTCAAAAGTAAGTTTGTATAAATATAAGAACTTACCCAAATCGATAAATATGTTACAGTGTAATTTGGTCAATGGGTTTGCCATCAAAATGAATTTTTGTTCTTATTATCGTTCTCACAAGTTCATGGCCAACTTAAAAGGCAAGTTATGGTGCCTTATTTAAATAATTTTTTAAAATTCTTAGCATGAAGTTCGGAAGTTAAGTTGTAGAAAAAATATACTGTACAACTCGAGTGGATTGTCCATATTGCGCTCGGAAGTTTGAGCACTCCGCCTACGGCGTCGTGCTCAATTTACTTACTCGTGCGATATGGACATCATATCCACTCTTGTTGTAAAAACTACTATTATGTTGTTATGGTTCGAATACAAATGTTTCAGCTTTAATAATAATACCACAGTTGATGCAGTGTAGTTCTACCATCTCAGTGACACATAATCTAAATATTATAAACCTGACCAGCGGTAATAAAGTACACAGTTTAATGCCTTCCTTAATCCATAAATACAACAAAATTTATAACACTGTAATATCCATTTATGTCGGTTGAATTTTGTGTCAACCTGTTTATATCATATCTGAAAACTGTAATAAATGAACTGGTATAAAGCAATAAAAATGTTGGCTGATATTTATGACTGCAAAATGTGAAAACATAATTTTTAATAATCATAATAATTCAAATCAAAAACCGTGCGTTAATAATGTTGACTATTAAACCCTTCTAGATTAAAAAAAAACAAATAAGACAGAATTTTCCTTTTATTTCAACACTTTGAGAGATCCAGGTGCGGAGACGTTTTTAAGAGGGAGCCTACGGACAGTGGCGACCTCCCTTACAGTGACCAGTTGTTTCCCGAGTAGCAGATAGCTGTGATATGTTTTTATATGAACAAGCTTATATAGTATCTCTCTCAGTCCTACTCAAATCCCAAAAAGGCTATATTATTCCCATGTTAACCTCAAGATAATTTCTATAGAAACCAGTGTTAATTTAATCCATACTTTTCACTTTTAAACCGATAGTTCAGTTATCAATATTTAAAATACCGGATTAATTGTTTATCTGGAATAAATTCCGAAACAAAGGGTCCATTAATTCATTCAAAAAACTTTTTTTGATATAATAGTTTTTAGCATTTCTGTAAATTTTGTTCTTCGTCCAGAGATAGAAACTCACTCAACCTTTGTTACAAATGCATGTATTGTAATTGCTTACGGAAAATGGCATATAACAAACTATTTATTTTTTAATTTTTGTTACCTGAGAAGTAAAGCTGAAACATTTATATTCAAACCATATGCGTACTAGTTTTGACGTATCTAAATTAAAAATGCAAAACAAAAAGTTATACTCATTGACATGTAATATTGCCCAAAATCCTTATGATAATAGTTTATGATGCCGTGCAAACCCCTATTTTGAAAATGCACATTCTATATTGAAGGTTGTCCGCCGCGCGACACTGTTGCTAGGTGAGTTGCATCCCAATTTAAATGAGATGGGATTGCCGTTGATATTTAGAACTGAGTGAATTTGGATAGGTCTTTGGCGCAACTGAAAAAGGAGTGCCTGAGTTTTATCGGCATTTACGTAAAGGTCATTACTACTGAACCATTCATGCAAAGCTTTCAAATCACTGTCACACTCTTCTTGCAAAAGACCCAGGGATTTGTTAGATACCACCATAGAAGTATCGTTCGCGTATATGGTCAAATCGATGTTTGGATTGACTGTGATCAGGTCATTGACGTACAATATAAAAAGTATTGGACCTAATATGGAGCCCTGTAGTATACCACTTTCCACATGATATGTGTCTGACTCAAACTTAATACTTCCACCGTTGATCATATGCTCAATACTAACATACTGCTTACGGTTTCTTAAAAATGTCTTGATCGAGCTTAAGGTGGTGCTTCTGATGCCGTATTTAAAGAGTTTGTCACATAATTTCGTGTAATTGACGCAGACGAACGCCCTGCTGAGATCAAGAAAGATACCCACAGGACACTCTCCCACGTCAATCCTATCCAGTACCCTTTTATAAAAAAAAGTGTATTGCAGAATTAGTAGACCTCCCCCTTAGGAAGCCATGTTCCAGCAGCGTTAAATCAAAGCTCGTAAAGCGATGCCGCAACAATCTATACACACTTGGCAACCAACATCGGGTTATTCTGTGCTGGGTTCCTGGACACTCCAAAATAGATAACAACGAGGCTGCCGATGCGCTCGCAAGAGAGGGCGCAGGCATGCCAGCTGATCTAGCAGACAATACAGTGAACAAACCACTGGGATTGGTCAAAGAGGAGATTGACTACACGGCCAAGCAGCTTGCACAGAACAGATGGACAGGGTTGACAACCTGTAGTACATCCAGGCAACTGTGGCCCACATTCGATAAAAAGAGAACCGCAGAGCTATTGAGATACAGTCGAAAAGACGTGAGAAATATTACTGCGGTTGTTACCGGACATTGCCTCTTCGGTAGACATGCCGAACGTATGCAATTACCCATTAACGACTTCTGCAGAAGTTGCAGAGATAAGGAAGAGGAAGAAAGTATTCAACATTTTCTGTGTGAATGCCCTGGCCTCGCATGAAGGAGGTTCACTACTCTGGGTGAACCATCTTTCGATAGCCTGGAGGAACTAAGCAACTTACAACTTGGGCGGCTGAGCAGATTTCTGAACAGTAGTGGCTGATTTGAATGAGTTGTTAAAATTCTTCCGCGGTTACGTCGCACTAACCATCAGAGATCTGATGAAGGTGGGTTCTACGGAACACGTGTGGTATCACAACGGACCTAATTAGGACTAGGTGAGACTGTTTGGTCAGAACCAAGGGTCTGCCACTCTTACCTAACCTAGGAAGCCATGTTGCTTGTCCGTAATAATTTTATTGCTTGCCAAAAATGGCAAAAGGCTCTCCAAAAGGCGTACTCAAAAATCTTTGAAAATGAGGACATACACTCTTGCCTATAATTCTCGAATAATTGAGAGTCGCCCCTTTTAAAGATAGGAACAAACTTACCAGTCCTAAGTATGCTAAGATAAAAACTCAAATTAATTAAATAAATAATTGGCCTCGCTATCGCCAAACCGACCTTCTTCAATAAACAAACAGGGACATCGTCATTGCCAGTAGATCACTTGTTTTTCAATTTTAAGTTAATAATGTAAAGCATATCGTTGTGTCCCAAGAGTTTAAGAAAAAGCGAAAATTTATTATCGATAATAAATAGCTATGAGAAAAAATAATGTGCCATATTCATTACGTTTAGGAGAATGGTACCCGGGTGGAAATAAAACTTAAAATGAGTAAATAGGGAAAAATAATACTCAAAGTCAACCTTCACTAAGATATATTTAGTATGTAATTTTTTAGTTACATGTTTCGAACGTAGAAACGTTCATCTTCAGGAGAAGTATAGTTATATAATATAGGAAATTGTGAGTGACACCTTCATAGAGCTTTTGAGGAAGTTAGATAATTGGAGAAAATAATGCTTACATAGAAGTAGCGGGATTCTGAAGATAAATATGGGAGTTAAATGGTATTTTAGGGTGAAAAACTGAGAAACGTTATGTGAGAATGATCTAGAGAAATAACTGTAACTTAAGTGGTGGAGTATATTGTTGAAAAATGGTTGTTAAAAGGGAAGATGAAAAACTATGTAACAGTTATTTCTCTAGATCATTCTCACAAAATGTTTCTCAGCTTTTCACCCTAAAATACCATTTAACTCCCATATTTATCTTCAGAACCTGGTAGTACAATTTTCTCCGCTACTTCTATGTAAGCATTATTTCTCCAATTATCTAACTTCCTCAAGAGCTCTATGCGGGTGTCACTCACAATTTCCTATACTATATAACTATACTTCTCCTGAAGATGAACGTTTCTACGTTCGAAAGATGTAGAACTAAGTAACTAAAAATTTTCTTACTAAATATATCTTAGTGAAGGTTGACTTTGAGTATTGTTTCTCCCTATTTAACTTGCCACTTCACTTCAAGTATGGACTACTTCTTCAAATTAAAATAAGTAATATACATACGTCGCTTTGCTCCTCGAAATTTAAACTTGACACTCGGGCAATAATCATATCTGTCTAAACCTTGGTTAATAATATACGATTATTTTATCTTTTGTCACTACAGTATTTATATCTTTATGGTAAAACCTTCGGAAATATAGACTTTATTTAAAAAGTCTCAACTTTTATTATTACGAGGATAACCCATTTTCTCGTGACAATTTAAACGTTTCAGTGATAGGGTAAGCTATAAATTAGGAACCAAACTTCCCCGGCATCCTATTACCTTAAGACAAGGGTGTGGCGGTGTCTAATTATCTTTTCCCATTTATATGATAGTTATATTGCTGGACGACGGCTATTAATTAGCATTATTTAAAGACTCGACTAACAATAATTAAAATTATTTTTTGGTAACCATTAGGATGCCTTCAATTTTCGCGACTACAGCCTACAGGCATTATTTTTGAAAATATAACCTGTAAGGATAATTGTTTAATATTAGAGTGGAGATGTCAAAATTCGCAATTTTGCTTCAGGCACTTTTTATTAGATATCAGAGTGGTAGTTTAATATGAATGAAGGTTTCTCTTGTATTAGTTTGCCATTATAGGGGATAGTGGAGTCAGCTGTATTATTTTTTTTTAATTGGAAAGTTTTATATCAGTCTCGTTAAAGACCTAAATAATTTTACATTCATATATTTTATGGAGACTATGTATTTAGTGTGCTGCAAGGGCGGATATAGTTTTTTCCTATGACCACCTATGAATATGAGAAAAAAAGCACGGTTAATTTGGCTAGAAAGCGCCGTATATCACATGCGTGTTGAAAAAAAAATATTTCAACAATAGCGTTGAAATATTAAGACACACTGTTTGATTTAAAGATATGGTGCCATATTGACACACAATCCCTATTTATTAAAAAAAACAAATTTTAGAAAGCAGTAATTGTAAAGTGTTAACTGTGTAACTTATTTATTATGTAAAAAAGATTATCCTTTTCATTTCGCCAGATCCATCTCTAGACGCGTTTCGTCATATCATGACTCATCAGTAGAGCTAGGATCCGTCGAAAAGAAAAGGGATCTCGAAGCTACTTAAGGCAGCACTTGGTGGGACACACCAGTAAGATATGGCACGGAGCGCCATCTGTGTCGTTGTTAGACACTCTTGAGCATACCAGCACCTCTAACAAACTTATAGAAATAAGTAAATGTTAAGAGGAAATCGCCTGTAAAGACATTCGTCACAATTACAGGAGTCCCGCTAGGCAGCGCTAACTCACATCGGTTTATTAACCGAAAACAATGAGTAAAAAAGATTTTCCTTTTCATTTTGCCAGATCCATCTCTAGACGCGTTTCGTCATATCATGATTCATCAGTAGAGCTAGGATCCGACGAAAAGAAAAAGGATCTCGAAGCTACTTAAGGCAGCACTTGGTGGGACACACCAGTAAGATATGGCACGGAGCGCCATCTGTGTCGTTGTTAGACACTCTTAAACATATATTTATTATGTATTTGTCGATCGATTCAGAAAGTGTTGAAAACTCGACATCTGAAATTATAAAAAAAATGTTAATAATATACTGGAAAATCTATTACCAGAAAAAACAAATCATCATATCATTGTATAACGAAGTCGTAACTACTCTCCAGAAGGGACATTGTAAATAAGGTGTTAGGAAAGAAAGCCCTATCTTTCTTCTTACATTAATGTTTAAGGGCTTTCTTTCCTTCAAACCCCTTATTTAAATCATCATGTGTTAAACAAATTATTGTTGTAGATTGTTTGGGATACATTTAGGAACGAAATCATTTTCCACTTTCCATTGTGGACAACTTTCTGGAGAATCCAAAACCTTCCGGCGCAAATTATCGTACCATGGGTCGATACGATCAACATCAAGTGTACCAACTACTATTTCTTCTAAAGTTTCGGTATTATCTTCTACATTTTCATTTCCAGGAATACGTGATAAAGCATCAGGAACTACATTCAGAGCTCCTTCTCTGTGTACAAGATCAAAAGTATGTTGTCGAAGTCTCATTGCCCATCGAGCTAATTTTCCACTTGGATTTTTAATGGAATTTAACCATAACAAACTATAGTGGTCGGTAATGGTATATTCCTAATTAGTTAAAAAATAAGGCAATAGCCAGAAGTAGATTTTCTCCGTTAAAAGAGATTTTGATGACTTAAGAACATCATTGATCAATAACATTTTTACACAATTACATAGTATATAAAGTATTTAAGTAGGAAAAATAACATTTTGTTGACGAGGCGCAGCCGACATAATAAAGTGATAGAAAACTAGGGCACTAAGCTTGTAATTAAGATCCCCGATAACGAACAAAAACACAAAGGTCATTTATAGTAGGTAAATAAAAGTTATATGGCACTGTATAGACAGTAGGCTAAATCTCATTACAAAAGGCGAAGTTTTCAGGCAAGTATGATATCATGGTTAGGTTCATAAATGTTTACCGTCGCTGCCAATTGGAAATAAATATACTAGGTATAACCTCCATTTAAAAGCTGTAAAATTCACATTTTTATTTACGAAAACTAGAATTATTTTTTCGTCACACACCTCACAAACTACTCTTAGCAACGTGTAAACGGTTAATTTATACAAAACTAGCTAAGACAATAATTCACACTAATTCGGCATTCAAGAGTGAGTAGAAACGTCGTTTTCAACAAACTAATTGTGCAACTCGAGTATGGTGTATAGCCGGCTTGGCGGACAGCTTAAGCTTAGTTCTTAGTGCCACTATGACGATCAACAAACACTGTTGCCAAACGTAGCACAATTCGACTATTGATAATAATGAATTTTGAAAATTTGTTAAAATGTAGCGGAATGTGGCCGAATATAAACTATTAGTAAAAGGTGTAATACGAAAAATTAGTTTGCAATTAGACTATTAGAACCCAAGCTTCTGAGCTCTGGGGAGGGGGCCCGGCAGCCACCACCCTAAATTCGCCACTGATAGTAGGTAGTTGTTTCCTTTTTTGATTGTAGTTTTGGAGGGACAGATGATGACTGTATAAGAAAAGGTTGGAACTGGTATCTACAATATAAAGATCGTGGAATAGAACTTTTTATTGGCTAAATCAGAATAATGTGAAAGAGAATTTTTTTAAGTTTCCCTCGCCGTTATTGTTATGTAGTAAATTCATTCTTGTTGGTTTAAATCGACATTATAAAAAGAACTGCACGTTACTGTAGATACAATTTTGGACTAATTAGTTATTACCAACAGTTTCCTGTCGTTTCCATTTCTTGAAGGTTTCTCGGCCATTGCGGCACTACCTTAATTCGACACTTTCATGGGGTTAAACTTTCCCCAACTACATGCAAACTTCTTCGCGCCTTTGCAAATAACCCCTGACCGCCAACTTGTTATTCGACTCTAATTAACAACAATCGTTATACGAAACAGAGTTACTTAGAACAAACTTGCAATTTCCAAGTAAATGTCCCGTTATAACAGAAAGTTGTTTTGAGTTAACGTTGGAATTAAAATTATTGAATAACGTATGATATACCGGGTGACACAAGAAAGTGCCCTCCACCAATTTTTTCCGTTATTTTAAAGTAAAGATTTAAAAATTTAAGGAGTTAATCAGTGTGTAAATTATAATTTTTTTGACCAATTTAAATCTTTAAACCTACTTCTGGTTTAACCGGAAGTAAAGTCAACGTTTAAATTTTAAATGAAAACACCACATTTTTATTCGATGCTCAAATTCTATAGAAAATTCTTTTTTCAACAGTAATTTATCGGTAATACCGCTGTTTTTTACAAGAAATCGATTTTATGATAAATTTTCACGAACTGTAATTTTTACTTATAATCTGATATAATCCCGAGAGCTTTAGCTCGAAGGTCTTATCTTTGATTATAAGTAAAAATTATATTGGGTGATAATTTTCTTAGAAAATCTCGTTTCGAGTGAAAAACAAAGGAATGAAGATAAGACGCCGCTTCTAGAGGTGTATTTTATTGGATAATTTACTGAACCTGAAATAAAAGCCATTTGTAATAAAGGAAAATATACAAACACATCATTATGATTTACTTTTTAGTTTATAAAAGCGCCACAACTAACAATAATTAAAAATCCAAGACTAAATCAGACCCGTGGACCATCAAAAATCAAATTCGCTTGTTGTCATCACGGTTGCCATGAAAACGCCACTTAAGCTTACGTCGAAGCAAAGCACACTGGGTTTAATCTTGCATACCTTTTGTCATAAAATATTTCTTAAAAAAATTGAAAATTAAGTTAAGTTTATGCCCTAAAATCACCTTAAATACTGTTGTGTGTCACTTTTATTTTATAGGGGTTATAATATTTATTTATTAAACTTGATTTCTTGAAATAAATTACTGTTTGTTTGACAAAAAGCTACAGGGATCTTATCGAGCTAGCGGTAGGTCTTATCGGGTAAGACACCGTTACCAAGGTGGTTGCTAGGAAAATTAGCATTCTGATTGGTTCTATATATGTGAGGTAAATTATCAATGACATATTACACTTTATCATTTGTTTTAAAAATGGCCGCCTATATCAATTTTCCTTTGTTTAGAAGAAAAAATAAATTAGCAATTTATGGTTTATTTACGGTTTCCGCGTCGTGCTAAATTTATTATTGTTTAAAAGGTATCACTTGTTATGTAATATATTTATAATTTTAAGGGAATATTAAAACAGACAAAAAAGTAATAAAACCAGCACAGCGGACATACTAAAAAATATAAAATTTGTAACAAACACAAATTAAAATTAATATTAAAATATCGTTGCAAGCGAGCATTTTCATCAAAATATGTAAAAACTAAGTAATTCTCCCTAATTTTCGTTTAGAATGGGTTAAAGCAGTAGTCTCCTTTTCACCCCTGGTTGTGCCACTGCTTTAAATAGTTAAAAATTTTGCTTTCTATAGTGGTAATTAATTATTTCTATTAGATCGAGCTTTACGTAAATAATTCAAATTTGTCAAAACACTAATGGCAACTTTCGTAGTAATAAATCATGACGGGGTAAAAAGTAGGGGGAGTGCTGAAGTCGGGGGAGGTCTAGCTTATTTACTGATAACTTCATGTCACGCTGATTAATGGAAATTTAATGCTAATTCTAGCTTAGTTTGCTCGTTTAATAAATAAGGTTACGTTTAATACGGAAGGGAACAAAGCAAACTGCTTTAGATATTCTAATTTTCCACTTATATTCGCTCATAACTTTAAGGGAACGCTATGTTCCGGGTGGCAGCCTTATTACGTTATCAAGGCGAAAATAAATATCAGACTGAAGAAATGAATCTGTTTTGTGTATATATATTTTAGGTTTGTATTTTATGGGACACCTGGCTTAAATTATATGGATTAAGAGACGTATTTTGTAGCAAGTAAAGTTGTATTTAACATACTACCCAGTGGCGTAGCCAGAAAATATGCTCGGGGGGGGGGGGGTGCTCGATGGGAGTAAGTGGGACGTTTTTTTTCTGGAGAAAGGAACAGTCGGGACTACATATATTTCATGATATTGCACCTAGTGAACAAGGCGGAAAAGCGCCGCAGGCTAAACATTTTTGGGGCCACGCCCAAAGTTCGTTTCAAATTCACCTAACTACTATCAAATTTCCAAAATTCAATTATTAAAATTTGTTTTTGTAAATGTTTTTTTAAACTATTTTGATATTCCTAGCTGGCTCTTTATTAAAAAAAAACGCTTTTTATATTTGTAAAAAATATGAATATTGGTGTCAATCCAAAATTTTAACATTAAATGTATACAGGGTGTTAAAAATTCGATGTTCACCATTGGGATCTCATAAACGGTAAGAGATACGAGAAAGTTTAAATTAGGGCAAAGTTACGCAATTCATAGCCGACCAATATGCCAAGAAGAAATTAGGAAAATTCCGAGTACTTCCGAAGATATACGTAAAAACCGAAAATCGCCGTTTTGGTTTTTAATTTTTCCTGGCATTATTTAAAGAGATAATGGAAAATAAATTTCACACTTTCATTGCCACTTTTCATCTTCTATAAAGCAGTGTTCTTAGATTTCATATCCGACGTTTTGTTTTTCGGATGCCATCGTCAGGTTTATTTTTTTAAATACGGACCTGTATTTTTTATTGCATTTAAGGTAAGTACTTTTAATTGTCGTTTCTATTGGTACATAGTTTCTAAAAAAATTGTTAGGGGGCACAATAATAAATAATAATAACAGTTGTTTTGATTTTATACCGAAAATTTAAATCATACGGTATAATTAGGACATCAGAATCGGAAAGTATATTAAATTTGCTTACTACCCTAAAATTGATGATTTTTTTTAAAAAGGAAATATTTTGGGGCGAAAATTACGAATCTATACACTTTTTTTCTCGGATTCGCTTAGTTTTTTAAATATTTATTCTTGAAGTTCCGTTTTATAGAGGTTAGGTTTCGGACTCATACCTTTGTATCTACTTGTTTGTGATACAATTTTAATGAAAGAACAAGTAAATAGAGCAATTATTTATAACAACTGATGTGCTAAACCTCCCACCGTCTTTTTTTAGTGACATCCCTGGCGTGTTGATACCTCTTCGCCTTTCAATGTGACTTCTGACTTCTAAAAGTGAGAGAAAGTTCCTTGTATTCTCTCCACCATGACTTTTAAGTCAAAAACAACTACACATTTGTGATTTATGATAATTTGGGATCTCCAAATTATAACACCAAATATTATATACCAGGCTAGGGGGGCCAAGTACCAATAAACGACAACTTTTAGTAGATAATGGGGCTCTTATAATATAAAAACACAGTAACAGTTCATAGGTAGACGACAACTATCCTATCATGCTAGAATATTGATTATTTTAATTAAAAACACAGAAAATGAGTTTTTTCGGCTTATTTAATAAAAAAGGGTAAATGTTACTATTTACAATAAAATAAATAGTGATCAAGAAGAACCCAATTTCTGTCATTATGCATCCGAAACGTAACCTCTACAAAATGGCACTTTAGGAAGGAATATTTTAAAATCTGAAAGTTTTCGAGAAAAACGGGGTTCAGATTCGTAATCTGCGCCCAAAAATATATCGTTTCTAAAAAATAATCAATTTTGTCGTAGTAAATCCTATTAAAACTAATTATAAAACATTTGTCAATATTATATGCTAATTTGTTTTTTATTGACCATCGATACATTTTGTTGACTGTGTTGGCAGTCATTGTAGTTGTTAACTTTTGCGTATAGTTTTAGGTCGTTATGGACCAAGAGAAAATGGTAGTGATGAAAAATACAGTAAAAGTTAATAAATTTTATCATAAAATTAAATATATTTTTATGCAATTCTTCTGATGTGGATTGTTATTTGCTAAACGAGGGATCATTTTAAACTTCTGAAAGATTTTAAATCACTAAAATGGTTATCGGTAAAATATAGCTACTCAAAGTAAAGCATAAATCACAACGATTCCATTGTTTTTATGATAATAGTGAATCACAACAATCCTTTTATATAAACCGCTAGAACCATCTGAAATATTTTTATTAAATGTTTTAATATGACATTGATTAAAAGCAACTCAACTCGAATTTAATGAATGAGGACCCGAAGACTAAAAATAAATCAATCTGTATTCCCACACTTTGGGTTGCGGGTTACAGGTAGAAAATATTTTCATATTGAGGATGTATATTTGGGTGCAAAAAAGATATCCGTTATTGAAGAAACATAATAGGTAACGTAACCAAAAATGTAAGATTTTTTTTGGAAATTTGTAATCAAACGTGTTTCAAGTTGAAAAGTATTTTTTGAGAATAATATTTATTTTAGGTGTTAGTAGTTTTGGACTTTACACCTGCAGTTCTTAAGTATAGCACAGGACAGTGACGTAGCCAAAAAAATATGCTCGGGGGGGGGGGGGGGGGGTCTCAGTGGGCGTGAGTAGAACATTTTTTTGCTGGAAAAAGGGACAGTCGGGACCACATGTATTTTATGATATTATACCTAGTGAAGAAGGCGGAAAATTTTCGGGGCCACGCCCAAAGTTCGTTTAAAATTCACCTAACTACTATCAAATTTCGAAAAATAAATTATTACCTCTCCCCTCTGCATGGTGGATTAAATTTGTTATTGTAAATGTTTTTTTTTACTTTTTTTTTGATATTCCTAGTTGGCTTTTTATTAAAAAAAAAACATTTTTTATATTTGTGAAAAATATGAACTCTAACCAGCGTTTTTCGGGATCGGTTTTTCATGATTAAAAATAGAGTAAATATCGCTCACCACGCCAAAATTGATGATTTTTCCAGAAATCATGCGTAGATCTAAGAGCAGTTTATGGTGCAAATGCTTTGAGTTTAAAATACTCCTTGTTAAGTCCCGTTTTGTATATTCATTATAAAGCATTCTCTTTTCTTCCCGTACTATTTTTTTTATTATAAATTATCACACTTCTTTCATAAAAAATGTAAATACAATTTTTACTTTAATTTTTTTCTTTAAAAATAAATACATAATTGTTTTTTGTTTTTGTTGTACCGTTCTTGCCCTTCTTTCGAATTAGGCTTTTTTCTCTTCGTTCGCTGCCAGGGCCATTCCCGAGGGGACCTACAGTTTACCGTGGGTTCCGAACCACGATCCTCAGTCATGCGACACCCCCCAAGGGCTATCAACCCTTGGTTTTTTACCATTGCATGACCTACCGATTGGGGAGTGTGTACCTTCTTCCGCACCCCACGAGATATCCGATTTTATCCGGCCTGGTTACCGGCGTAAATGGGGTGGGTTGGGAGATGATACCTTATACACTCTTTCCTGCATTCTTAAATCCACTAAATTTCGGACATACTTTTTTTATTGTACGTATGCCCACTCCGTGTTTTTGTTGTATAAATATTTTCTCCACTACCAGGACTGAATGCAATAATTCCAAAATCATTTTTGATAATAGAATGTAAAAATTCTCGCTCTTGAGTTGGAATATTTATTCTGAAACACTTGCTTCTTATGCGTTTTGCGTGTATTTTCATTCCATAACAAGATACGGAATGAATATTCTGTAATTGATCTAAACGACATAGGTTGTCATGAATTTCGAAACTGTCAATGTCAGCAGACAAATTTTAGTGCAAGTCAAAATATGAGTGAAAATCGGATGAATCAGATATGGAACTGGATAATACTCCACCTCAAATTACAAATATGGCGAATAGTATTTTTGGTCGTGGAGAAAATATAGTCTGCTACTCGGTTAGAATGAAAGTTCGATACTCGTGGTTCCTCACGCTCGCTACGCTCGCGTTCGGAATCTTCCACTCGGATCAAATTTTCATTCCAATCTACTATTATTGCATTGGGTTATATTTTTATAGATTTAAAATAGCTCTAAAAAAGGGAAAACGGAACATACAAGTATATAATAGAAAAATACTATAAAATATTATTATTTTTACTCGTTTTCCTATAAAATTGCATCGAAAACGATATGCGTCTCAAACCTTAATATCTATATAAAACAGGATTTTTACAAGAAAAAGTTTAAAAACTAAACGATTCCTACAAGACCTTTGTATTCTAAGCCAAGAATACAATATTTAAAGGTTTTAATTAAGAGTCCAAGCGTGAGACGAAAAATTAGGTTGCAATTCGATTTTTAGACGTGGGGGGGAACTGCAGCCCACCCCCCTTAATACTCCACTGACAGCTACTATATTAGCAGTTTTCTTTACCATCGCGTAGATTATTGGTTAACATTATCAATCAAGGAAAAAAGTGCAAATACTTAATAGAGTATGAAATAAAATTAAATTGTTATTTTAAATTAAGAATCATTATCTTTACATCGGTCACGTTACGTGCTAATTTTTCAAATGTGCATTTGGCCAATAATAATTAAATTAATGGCCGTCGTGTGTGGCCATCTTTTTGCACTACAACTCTAAAAGGAAATATTATTCTTATTCGCTTCTTATATTGCCCGTAGAATGGTCATTGCTCAACAGTATTGCGGTTCACGATGCTTTTAAAAAAGTATGTACAAAGAAGTTTTTTTCGTACTTCGGGCACAAACGATATATGGCAAGGATTATAAATTTCATTGGTGGCATTCTTTTTAGTAAAAATGTTTAGCTATAAAGAGAGCGCCAGTCGTTTTATATATGTTTTTACTCTAAATGTCTTCAATCTGCTTGGTTTAATGACTAACTGACATTAAAGTAGTGAGGTACTTTTAAACAAGCGTTATTCATTTTCTTCATTATGAGGTGATACTAGCGTGAAACGCGGCATCGTTTCCTGGCTTGCCTAATTGAAAATTTACTACAACATTTTTACTAGAACTAGTTTAACGGATGATACCGTATATTTTTTTCAAAAAAAAAATTAAAAAATTATTTTAAAATTGCAATTATATAGGTTCAAATTATCATCCGCCATGCAGAACATAAAAATAGAAGTATTGTGGTTATTAATAATAATTTCCTATTTTCCATTAAAATTACAAACGATGCCCTTATTATCTTAAAAATCTCCACTGACCGCCGCGATACTTATTTCTCGTGAAATTCCTTTTTATATTTTGTATATAAAAAAGACATTTTATTGTCATCGCCAGACACTGGTACAATATGCGGGATGTGGTGGAAATTCCCTATTTGTTCCTGATGACTCATCGACTTCTGTTTGCTCTTAAGGAAACAATATAATAAAATATAAGGAATAAGGAGACTATTTAATTGAGTGGGACTCAAGTCAAGTAAGGGAAGTCAATATTAAAGCACATAAGACGTTATTATTTTTACGCAACCAGGCAACCAAAAATACATTTTAGCAGACTAATAAATGGAAATGGCTGTGGTTTGAGAAATACATTACTAATTTTTATTAATCACTATTTCGCTTTTTGTCTGTTATTCTACAAAAGGCCGAATGTGAGAAATATAGATATGTTTCGAGTGATGCTGTATACATTAGGTCCATGAGTTTTTTAATGAAGGAAGTTTCCTCAATTGTTTTTATCATCTTTCCAAAAAGATAGTACTTACTTACCTAATTTAAATACATTTTTTAGTTTTTCGTATGTTCTTCGCAGGAAAAATATACTGTACAACTCGAGTGGATTGTCTATATTGCGTTCGGAAGTTCAAGCATTCCGCCTGCGGCGTCTATGCGACCTTGATGGCGCTTGCATATAGAATTTGTAGTTTTGATTGCTAACTATAGACCTCCAAAGGCTTTTTACATTAGGTGCAATTTCATGAAAAATATCCGGAAAGTATGCGCTTTGACAACGTTTCAATCAGCTGATGCAAGTTTTCCCATTTATTTGCACTTGCAACTTGCAATTGCATGTAATTTAAAAAGGCCTTAATAAACACTAAAAAAACAATTTATCTAACTTTCTGCTGAGCTATTTTTTAAGGCTTATTTTTGAGACTCTAATGTTGGGTTGCACAAAGATTTTTAACCAGAATTAACTAACCAGCAAGTTGGACTGTGACATACATATATGACGTTGCCACACAGAGTAAACTGGCTTTCTTATAACTAATTGTAAAAACTTTTAAGTATTCTGTATAATAGGAATATTATATTTGTTGTATAAATATTTTATCGTAAAAGATAAGATACATTTTCTTTTAACCGGTGGATTTGTCTTCTACGTTGGAGTTTATGCTAGATACTAGATTCATTACTTATTTATTACTAAGAATTTCTTAAAAATGCGATTTTGATGTTTCTGTAGTTGCTTTCCGTAGAGTCCTAAGAAGGACGAAACGGTCGTGATTGTCTACCTGTGCCCTGGGGAAACCATTGTTTTGGCGTCCTTGTGTACTGATGTACCGTTTGCCGCAATAAAATCTAGTTCATCTTAAAATAAAATCTAGTAAAATTTACGAAAAATCTAGTTAATCGTACAATAAAAGCTTTAATCTTAAAATAAAATCTAGGAAATTTTACAATAAAATCTAGTTAATCTTACAATAAAATTTAGTTAACCTTAAAATAAAATCTAGTAAATTTTACAGTAAAATCTAGTTAATCTTACAATAAAATCTAGTAAATCTTACAATAAAATTTAGTAAAATCCAGTAAATTTTAAATTAAAATCTAGTAAATTTTACAATAAAATTTAGTAAATCTTATAACAGAATTTAGTACATTTCACAATAAAATTTAGTAAACCTTACAATAAAATCTAGCAAATTTTAAATAAATTCTAGTAAATTTTACAATAACTACAGTAAAAGCAAATAAAAAAACAATATTTCTTATTAGAAAATATCGTAATATTTAATAAAAATGTTCATATATTCTAATAGAAACTATTATGAAGATTACAAACTATTATAATAATTTATAACAAAAATAATACCCGTCACTAAATGAAATATAATAATTTTATTGTAAACGGTATTATCCTGGATTATGGTTCTATAGAGCTAGAAATTATTATACATATTATTATATTTTTTACACGTTGTATTATAAATATCCCTCCGTGCAGACATTATTAATTCACAGTCGAAGTTACCTGATTAGTAAATTAAAAATTAAGGTAAAAGGTGATTGTGAAAAAAGTATTTCTGCCAATGTCATAATATATAAGTAACCGCCAAACTTGTTGGTTAGTTAATTATCTTTAAAAATATTTGTGCAAAACGACATAAGTGTGCGCAAACTAGTTTGCGCAAATATTTTTAACACATCAGTCGATTCAAGTGGCTTAAGTAACTAAACGGGCACTAAAATTAAATTGTTATGGCACCTTCGTGTTTAAAAATGTTGATTTTATTGCTGACCGCTTTATTATATTTCAGTATAAACGAGGTTAAGATTCTACATTGCGCGATAATAAAAGTGTAGCGTCATTTTCTGGATAATTAAGTGAACCGAATCGATTTTGTATTTTTAACGGCCACTAAACAATTATTGGTGTGTTATTTTCAGATAATAAACATTTATGGCAGGTGTAATTTTAGTTTTTTTTTTCGTTACAATTTTGTAGTGTAACAATATAAATTATGTGAAAGAATCATATTAAAATTGCCTTCAAGGGGCATTGAATTAAAATTTATTATTAATGTCGTTTATAATTGGATCATTTTATATTATGAAGTTGAAATTCATTATACGTACCGACTTCACGGTTACTTAAAAAATATGTTTAAATTTAGGACGATGATTTGCTTAATTTTGTAAAAGGTCTTGTTGTATCTTAAGTTCCCCTAAAAAATATAAGAAAAATAACAAATATTTTTCGGAAAATTTATTTTTTGACGTAACTCCCTTAAGTTAACCGCATTTACACCACCTGTCCTAATTTACTTTATTTCAAGTGCCAAAAATTTAAAATTAAATTGTTTGAAAAATATGAAAGCAAATTTTAGACTGTCTAAATATTTGCTCCCCTGTTAACTTTAGAGCAGCATTTTAGGAACACTTTTTTTTGGGTCCCTATTTGGTGAGTGCACATGCGTAGTTTGAACAATTTTGGACAGCCTGATCTTAACTTATTTCAATAGGATCGAATGAGAAGGCTTAATCAGCCTTAAATTGGACCACCCAAGGGCCGGTTAAGCCATCAAGCATCGTTCGTTACGTCAATCACATGCCTGTCGTCTTGGTTGTTTCCAGTTCACCCTCACGCATCCCCCGGGGGGGTCCGGGACTTGGGAACCCGGATGTTCGATTAAGCTGGGGGTGTGGAGCTCATGTCACATAGTCGTCTGTTGCCAAGGAGCAACCGGCGGTTATCTGGTGCCGAGAGGGGAATCACCCCTGCACTCTCGATCGTGCAACACTACAATCTTTGTAGTCCTTGCCCAGAGTTCCACAGATCCTTTACCTGGCTCACCGTTTTCTGTCCTTGCGACAGGCGAGCTAGGCTGCCGCTGAACGAACAAACTGAGTTCTCTTTCGAGACAACCATTGGCTTTAACTAAGCTCACCAAAAACCGACCCAGTCCGGATCCTTGAAGGGAGGTCCGTGAGTGTGGAGACTGTTACCTTCCATGACGATGATGGATAACGCCAGTTGTCAGACGATTGACCATCCATAGGCGCAGATCCTTTGCGGGCCGCGGCCTCAGGATGGTCGCGCGTCTCTGATGAGTCCCAGTAGGACGAAACAACGAAGGATTGAGATGTTAACGGAAGAAGACAGGGCATACCGTTGTCAGCAGTGAGTCTACAGACCCGTAAACTGCCATTCCCCACTGACAAGGTAAGGGGACAGCGGGTAATAGACGAAGGGGTGCACAGCGTGCAAACCCCGGACGCTCGACGCCGTGGAGAGCTACCAATAAACGAATCGTTTACCGATAGGTACGTCCATCGGGTTTGTGATGGTAACATGGCTAGCCTGTCATTTAATTTGATGTTACCATTCCTTGCCTCACTTAAAATGAAATATGAGGTCATCCTTGTTTCTGATTCTGGGTGCTCACCAGTGATCTGGCTTGGCAATGTGACACGTTCGATGTCCAGTTATTTCAAGAGGATTGCAGTTGGCTTTTTTGCTTGGAATTCAAGGTGATGCTACGGACACCAGTACTGATTGGACTTATCAATGTCTGATTTGTTATTGTCAAATATAATTTGCAAACGGTAGGCTTTTTAAAAATCCTCAACAGATATACTTTACACTGGATTTAACTAATATTTTCAAATAAAACGAGGAATATTTTTAAAACGGATCTTTTAATAGATAACGAGTTATTTAACTTACAATAAAACCTAAAATAATATTAAAACCATCAAGAATTACTAAAAGAAGAAAATAATTGGGTGTTCAAAACTAAACAATTGTTTATAAAAAAAACTAATAATTTTATTTTAAGAAAACTGTACAATTATTTGGAATATTGTTAATTCTTAATGAAATGTTCAAATAAACAGCAATTCGCTGCTAAACAATATCCTAAATGATCGTAAAATTACCTACGAACATTAGCGAGTTGGTACTGGATACTTAATTCTTTCAGATTGCATTAAAATTGAATATTTGAACTGCTCTAAATTTTCAAACCTAATACTTTTATGAACACATTTTTTTAAATGCCCCCGGAGGAAGAAGTCGCTTGGTTAGAGGTCAGGAGATCTAGCTGGCCAATTAATTGTTGAGTTTGGACCGACAACGTGCCCATTAAAGGCATTATTTAGATATTCGCGTACCACAATAGAATTTTGGGCCGGGCAACTATCCATTTGGAACCAAATTTCCTGATTTTCATCAGCAACTTCCTTCAGTGCGATTTCAATTTGATATTGAAAAAGACCTAAACTAGGGTCAAGGAATATAGAAACAACACGCTTAACCGAAAAATCAGGTGCAGCTGACCATGCCTGGACACACGGTCGTCACATCAAGTGGAAAGAAGCTAAAATCCTGCATAAAGAACCACATTGGAGGAAGAGGTAGTTCAAGGAAGCTGCTACCATATACCAGAACCCAGATTGTTTTAGTAAGTCATCATTAGATATAAGAAATATCTGGAAACCTTTGTTAGGTAGATGTAATCTTAAAATACCGCACACGAACTAAACGCATGACTGCACCCATCTCAGTCATGCTTCAGTGTATCTAGTTAGTATACATTGAGCTGTAGTTACTTTACTTTAGTATTTACCTGAAGACAGCTGGAGATACTTACCAGTTCAAACGTTGTGATATAAAACAAATAAAGACAATGCAAGTCCAAAACTCCTCTGTCAGTCAAGAAACATCATTGTCTCCGACCTTCAAACAGACACCAGACCTAAATATGTTGGACCCGTAAGATTTCCGTCAATAAAAAATGATCCATTGATGCTTTCTCCAAAAATTCCTGCCCGACCATTCACTTTCTGAGGGTATTGTGTTCAAGTGTATGCAAGACGATTTTAATTTTTTAGGTTCCAGTACCGATCATTTTATATATTCAGCTCATTATTTAATGTAAACGTGCATTCTCACCTCAGTCTTGATTTTTTCAAATAATTCGGGACCTCGAAAAAATAACTCATGCTCTAGGGAGATTATAAGTGAAAATACCTTATAAAAAACCTCTATATGAAAAATAAACGTTCTATATTGTTGTCTGCTGCGCCACTCTGTTAGACAGATCGCAAAAATTGCCGGCTGTTCGCAGCAGTTTCGGGGATTATTATGCTGCTTGTCCTTGCCCGCTCGCTGAAATACTTTGCTATTTTATCTCCATTATTGCAGCTTTAGGCAAAGAATTTGGAATCTACACATCCGGTGGCTTTGTCTTCAACATTGGAGTTGATTCCTACAGAGAGTTATTATTACTTTTCATAGAAATGTATTATTTTTACTTGTAACTAATTTTTTGACTTGAGGTTGGAAATTAGAAGTCGGACTCTTGACAGTCTTAAGACAAAACCATGAGTTCCAAAGCGAACTTAAATGGAAGAAAATAGTGCTGCTTGATATCGAAGCACTTTTAATTTTGTTACCACTTATCAGCGTTAAAATTGCCTTCCATATACAGGGTGTCCTAAAAGGTTTAGTCAATAATTAGAATTTAGGGAGATTGGATTAAAATGATGTTAGAACTTTATATAATATGTACTCCTCTGTCCCCTACTTCCCTACTTACCGAGCTACAGTACTCTAAATGAGCGACGCTGATGATGATTTTCACTAAGTGTTTTTTCCGGTATTTTCGAAACCGTCAAAGATAAAATTAGGAAATTTTGATAAACATTGTACCGATATCTAAAATATCGGTATTTTAAAAATGGCGTCAAAAAGAGGGGGTAGTGGAGAAAAATAGACCTAACTTGTTTTTGCGTTTAGTTTTGTAATTTTTTATGTTGAACTAAAGAAATCGAATATTTTTTACAAGAAACAGGTATTTTTAGTTGGACACAATTAAAAGTACCGTTTTCGAGATAAATTGACTAGAATTATCTTGCCCCTCAAAAATCACAAATTTTAATAGCTGAAAAAAGATTTATTATTAAAAAATATGATTTTAATACAAATAATTAACTAATTTAGCTAAGTATGGTTGTTTTGGCATGCAAGGTAATTTTTAAATCGACTTATCTCAAAAACGGTACATCAAATTGTATCTAACTAAGATTACCGGTTTCTTGTAAAAAACATTAGATTTCTTAAGCCAAACATAAAAAGTATAAAACTCAAGGCAGAAATAGTTAGGTCTATTTTTACTCCATTCCCCTTCTTTTGACGCCATTTTTAAAATACCGACATTTTGGAGATAACAAATGGACTCGACGCCTAAAGTTTACTAAAAGTTCAAGATTTAGTTTTTTTTAATCTTTGATGGTGGTAAAAACCTTCATCAGAGTCCTCCTTTTAGGAGACTCTAGCTCGGTGATTAGGGGACATAGGAAAACATTAACCTTATTTTGATCCAATCTCCCTAAGTCCTAAATATTGACCATACCTTTTCGGATACCCTGTATACATATTATACATTTCCAATTCTTACACATTTATTTTTATTTAATTAATAAATTACTGCAAATTACTTTCTAAAAACCATCTCCGAAAGAATAAACTTATTAAGTTATTTTTTTCCCTGTATATCAGTTCGACACCTCCATCAAACTGTATCCAAGATCGTTTGAACATAGCGCAAGGGAAATCAAATAAAACCTAAAAATAGCAGAAACGAAAACTGCAGCGCTGCGGAAAAAGCCGAATTGGTTAAAAAACGCAAAGGCCATAGATATGTTTGTTTCGAACGTTATACATAGATGGCTGCACAATGCTGGTAAAAAAGCAAAAGTATAGAGCGAAACAGATATACCCCAATTTATTTATTACAAATTAATTTAAACGGGTTTGGGCAATTATTTTGTAAATAATATTTGGGCAAATAAGGCACTTTAAAAGCAATGGAAGAAATAAATTCTAACTTTTTCTTACCTATTTTTCCCTTTTTCCAAATTATTTGTTATCTGTTTTCTACAATGCAAAAAAATGCGAAGTGAGGAGGATGATTATTAAAAACAAAAATAAGAAACGTTGCGAAATAAGTAATGACAGGAATTATAGATCAGGTTATTTTTGCACAGTAACATGCTAGTAAGGACACTTCTATGACAAAAAAGTTTATTTTTATCATGCTTTGAGAGTAAGGGTGGGTATTATAGGACTTAATTGACAGAGACTTGTATAATGACGTCACAGGTTGAAGTTAAGTTTACTATCTCAATATTAACTTCATTGGGTGGATCAGGTACCAATTAAAGTTAACTGATGAACAGAATTGACAGTTTTTGGTCTATTTATAATGGCTTTATATTCTTCTACGCTGGATATAAAAATATTAATTTCATAAAAAAAATTAACTGTTCCTCTCTCCATGATTGAAATATTGATGACAAGTTACAAAATAAAAATTTCTTTTTTACTCCTTTTTGTTTTCAAAGGTTAATAAGAATTTTATAAAACTGCCACTTCTTCTAACAATGTTAACCTCGCCGTTAAAATTAAAGTTAACTTTTGCTTTCTTTATAATACCATCCCTAAAACGGTTAAATAAGCCAGGTGATTCTCAACAACAACATAATTTTTTTAAACTTTTTGTTGTCACATCATAAAATAATAAAATCTAAAATAAATATCTAGGGTATGTTACGTGACACATGTGAAAATATTTCAACTCGAACCAGGCCTAGAGCATCCAAGAGGCCAAAAATTTCCGGACATTTTTTTCGTTGCACGACAACGATTAAAAATAGCGGTTTTTGATTCGTTACAAATATTGCTGTGAAATTTTCTGGTAAATTAAATAACAATAAATAAATGCCAGTACAATATTTATAATCTAGTAAAGTTCAAACGATTTTCAATAATTTATTGTCAGCCACTTTTACTTTTTACTAGCTCTACTGGTGAGCCATATATGTCGAAACGCGTCTAGGGATGGATCTGACGAAATGAAAGAAAAATCCTTATTTGTTTTATTTTTACTTTTGTTTTATCGAACTTTGATTTTATGGATATAATGGATAACTAGACTTTGAGAGCATTATAGATGCCATTTCGTATTTCTCAGAATGATGAATCATGTAATGAAAATTGTACGAACATTTTTTATTTCATACCAAAGTGTTTGGTTTCGAAGTAATCCTTAAAAAACGCTATTTCCTTAAACCCAATGAGCCACCCTCTATCTTTTTCCATTTCAAGCATCTTAACCTAAAAAGTAATTTTCGGAAGTTCACACACAACACATAAAAACAAATTTAAAAAAAATTAAACCAATCAAAAAGTAACAAGTTTGGTATGGTTGTACTAGAACGACTTTTTGAGTCCAAATAACTAAAAATATACAAAAGGCCCTATTTAAAAAATCGAAAGTTTGGGTTACTTCCGGTTAAACCAGAATTAACCAACTTTACTTACAAATTTTCTCATTGAAAAGTTTAATTTTCGAAAATTTTTACGATTAAAAAAAATACGCTATTAACAATTAGCCCTTTACAATATAGCAGAAACAATTTGGATGGCTTACTCGTTATTATTATTGTTGCATGTATAGAACGGCTTAATTTCTCACGCCACGCCACCCCGTTTGTTTGTTATTAAGACTTGGTGGTCGGGTTGGGTGTTTACCGTGCCAAAAGCAATATAACTTATGCTACAATACGGGTTTAACCCTTTCCCTTGATGTTATTATTATCATCATGTTTCGAAGTTTATACATTTTCGGTGGAAATCTACTTCTATAAGTAGTTATTTTGATTGCCAGAATAGCACTGCAAAGTTTCTTTATAAGCTTAAAATTAATAGGTATGTAATGGAGGGGAAGAAAACCTTGTATTAAATAAAAATGCATAACTTTGTATTACATATTTATAGATCATAATCTTTAGTAAAATTAAAAATTTGATTTTTAGGCGTACGGACGTATAATAAAGGAGGGGTGGGGGGGCGAGGGCACTTATGTCCAGCCGCTTAAAAATGCCAAATAATTTGGATTTTATAAAGACGCCCTTGTACGCCCTTTCGTCAGTTTCCTGATGTAGTGACGTATCTCGAAAAAATTAAAATTTGAGTCACGCCAGAATTATAACATTTAGATTTATGTTTAAGTGCTTTTTGATGTGTATTAAGACGTAATGTAAAAGTAAAAATTCTGAACTAGAACCATTTGAATAAGAGATCAATTTGTTCGTTCTTTCGATTATTATCTCAAAACTAAGATACGCCACTACGCACGAGACCATTGATTTGTGAGCAAAGATGTTACCTAATCTAATCAATTTTCTTAAATTTTATGTTTATGTTCGTTAAAGTTTTTACCCGCTGTGTATTTCGTACAATAAGCTTTGGTTATGAATTTATGACATGATCTGTTGTGGATAATTTATTATGGCGTGCTGTGAGATATTCATGTGAGGAAGCAAAAGGGTCTATTTTGAGGAAATACTAGGCAGAAAAACGGCGCGGATCGCCCGGTTCTTTAGAGCCGAAAGATTACTAGATTCTCAGGGGCATTTTAAACTTACGCTCGAATTGACAAAACATGACTAAACATGACCAACAAAATAAAATTGCAGATGTGGTATATCCAGTGGCGGTTCGTGGATATTGAGTATAAAAGGGCGCAAATATAGGTACGCAAAATTGAGTGCGGATATTTATTTTTACTAATTTTTGAGGAACTGACTAAAATGCATGACTTACAAATTCATATCGAAAACATGAGCTAGGAAAATTGGCCACGATGTGATTCACGTATCTTTATTTTTTTAAGAGCATCCTAACAATATTTCTAAATTCTTCTCCAAAGTTACCTGCTCCATGTGAAATTATATATATAATATTAAAAACATTAGGTTCTCTTGACCCGAATCCTGGTTAAGGTTTATAAATGGATTTTTAAAAACTAATTAAATTTGGACTCACAGATACACTTATATTGAGGAGTGTGAGACTGTGAGAAAGTTATTTCCATTAAAAGAAAATTTAACAATACAATAAAATAAACAATAATTTTAATAGTTGTTCACTGGCTTATATTTTTTCTTAGATTTTACTTTGCATGAAAATATCTTTCTCATATCCACATAGAGGGTCTTTCCATTAGTAAAACAGAAATTTAAAATTGTGCCTAGTTTTTTTGTAATTTGGGTAAAACATCCGCTATTTTACATGGCAAATTTTAATGCAATCATCATTACATACCGTGTGTTCAAAATGAAGTCGGCAATATTGCTAACTTTCTTATTATAAAAGATAAGACTTTGGTTAAATGAGTAAAGAGTTGTAGTTTTATGTGGTGATATCATAAAACAAGTAAACATTAGTTAATACTCGATTAGGATACTACTAGACTCGATATTACTCAAAGCTACTTATTCTACGTATTCAACAACATACCTTAAAATAAGAATATGCCAATTCACAATAAAATCTCTGTAAAACCTTCAGTGTTCTTAAGAATGTTTTCTTAATTATTTACAACACTAATTTCCACATTATATGTGTACCCTTTGAGAACAACCCATGTCACTTCTGGAAACCAATCCTAAAATGTCTCGGAACATCACAGATCATATATAGGTACATACATGTTACGACAACAACAGTACATCTGTCCTACCAACACACATAATTTTGATTTTCGCTATTTAGCAATAACTTTTCAACTCTTCAGGTTTCAATATTATTCTCACGTAATGTTTCTTATTTTGTCATTTTAAAATAGCATTTATCAATCATTCTCCCATATTTATTTATGGAACCTGGTAGTATTTCTCTCTCCTACTTCTATGGAATACTTTCTTCAATAATACCTAATCTAACTTACTCAAAAGTTCTAGGATGGTGTCACTCACAATTTCTCAATATTTATCTCAACATAAACTATACTTCTCCTGAAGATGAACGTTTACACATTTAAAACGTTTAGAGTTAAATCAAAATTTTTATTAGATTTTTTTTAGTGAAGGTTGACTTAGAGTATTATTTCTCCCCATTTAACTTGTCACTTCACTTCAAGTATTCACTACTTCATATTAATTTATTTATAAAAAATTTTGTACTTAATACAAGGTTTTCATTCCCTTCATTTTAAACAAGCGCAAACAGCTGCTTCAAACCTATTTAAAATTAATAGAGCATTTTTAACCGGAAAGCTGGAAGAAGCACAACCAAATCGAAGTTTAATAAACAAAAATCCTAATGACATGGTCAAAAATTATATAATTAATTATTATTTATATTAGGTATTAATATTTCACTAAATACTGCGCGTTTTCGTTCAGTTTGTCTGAAGTCATGTTTGAATAAACATAAAAAATAACTTAATTGTTTGCCATCATTGACTTCTATCTCACTGGGTCTCCAAACAATAATAGAAATTTTGAAGAAGTAGTCACTTCTTAAAGTGGAGTTTTATGATAGGAATAAGTAAAAACATGAAGTCTTTCTCCACTGGTTTATTAAAGTAATTAAATTAAGTTCTAGTAGATACTCTAAATGTTTCGGGTGTAGTAATACCAATCATCAGGAATAAGATTCAATGAGAAAAAAGTTGTAAGTAAAAGGAACATAGTTAAATGGTAAAGAGCATCGATGGAGCTCTCATCGAGCCATGAAAGATAAAATGTTAAGAAATGGGTTAGTGATTTAAGATTGGTATACTTGAGATCAGAGGTTAAGTCTTGACACTAACCATGGGCAACAGGTAACAGTGGCAAGAGGGGGCCCGTTTGGGCAAAGAGAAAAATATAAGAAAAATGGAGACTCATGGGTCCAGAATTCTCATCCCGAAAAAAACATGGGGAGAGTAAGAAAGGTGGTGTAGAAAGAGAGAAAAGTTGTTTATTTAAAACTTCTTTAAAATATTACTTAGAGGTACCAATTATAATGTATTAATCTTAGTTTAAGATTATAGAAGAAGTTCGGGGAACAAGTCCGAACAAATGAACGGACCCCCTCTTGCCACTGTTACCTGTTGCCCATCGTCAGTGTCAAGACTTAATCTCTGATCTTCAAGGATACCAATCTTATTATATTTTAAATTAATTACTTTAATAAACCAGTGGAGAAAGACTTCATGTTTTTACTTATTCCAATAATAGAAATGTAGCAGATTAACTACTTCGCGCATATTAATTATTTCCCCCTAATTTGAGTATGCGCACTGTAATATATTGATTTATTGACTTGGAAAGATGGTTATTTGGAACGCAACATTTTAAAATGGCAACTGACGTTATATATTTGAAGCTAAAATGTTTTATATTTATTTTTTTGTTGTATTTTTTGAGTATTTTATATATTTTGTTTTAAATTTATTTTCCTGTTGCGCCGAAAAGTCCTGAAATATATTCATGTTTTATTTGCAAATAAAAATGTATAAATTGCTATAAATATAAATATGTAGGTATCACCAAATGAATATAAAATATGCTGGATATTTTTAATGCATTTTATTTGAAAAAACTGCTTTCATTTCTAATTCAAACAAATCTACAAAACAAACTGGCGTGGCGTTTTGATTGTAACTGTTTTAATTAAACCTTTATGGATTTTATTGATACAGTTTTATTAACGAAACTTTATTTTCCTGCTGGAAAATAAAAAGCATGCAAATTTTAATGGTTCAATAACATGTCCGCTCATTTAATTTTTTTTATTTAAAGTAATATTCGGTCATATTTGAATTTACATTTAAAAAATCACATTCTAAAATTTTAAAATCCTGAGTAGGTAGGCATTTGTTAAAATCTTATATTATTTGCAATATTTCTAACATGAAAAGAACTAGAAAAAAATACTTTTAAAATTATTGATAAATTAAAAGCTTATAGCTAGTTTTAAAGTATGGAAATTGTTGTTTTGTTTAATTTGACAGTTGAAGGTGTATTATAGGGTATATTTCTGGAAAATATTTTTCCATATACGGGTACAACAAAAAGTTGTACTTTTTAAATAGAACACCCATTTTAAAGTTCGTATTAGTGTCCTTTATAATTGCCCAAAATGTAGTTTGCTTTCGTAGTTTAAGATCAATACTTAAATTAATTACTAAAAAAAGGTTTGCAGTCCTGGGAGAGAAGAGTTTTATGAAAAGGGGTCTAGAGAAACTATGAATTTAATAGTGCAGTATCAACGATTAAGGGAAAACATGATTTACAACTCCCCAGTTTTATTTATTATAATAATAAAGTTAAATAAAAACATAAGCCAACGTTTCCGGGAATTATTCTATGGCGCAATACGTCGTTGTCAATGAAACTAGTCAGAGAAGAAAAAATTATACGGAAGAGTTGCAGATTGATTTAACTTCTTAATTTTAACTTTTTTTGAAATTTGTTCATTGACTTCTAACATCATCGTTCTTTTGATTGTTATTTTGACCTAATGAATTTTTTATTTGGTTACTTGAATAGGTGACCATAAGTATATTTGTTTAATTGTAATACCCTGTATATTATCACTGATTTGAAAAGCTACTTAAATTGGTTCTTTATTATTGTATGTCATGTATACAGGGTGTCCCGAAATTAGGTGACAATATTTTAAGGGGTTAAAATACATCCAAAAATAGAACTAAAACCCTCTATTAATATACCTTGAAAAACGCTTCGTTATGGGGCTAGAGCCCCCGAATGAAAGCTATGATAAGCGGTTATTTCAAAATATCTCAGAAACTGATTGAAGTATCAAAACAAAATTTGATACATGTTTTACCCATGACAAGACGCAATAAACGGTTCGTTTAGCTTAGGTGTATTTCTTCCAGTGGCGTCCCACTGGGTAGGTAGTGAGGAGAATATTGCCCCAACTTTTTTATTTATAGGATTTTTTAACGCAGGGTACAATTTTTAAAAGCACTGAAGTCTTCTATTAAAAAAAGGTACTCCTGCTTTATTTCGGTAGGATTCACCATTTTTCAGTAAAATCGATTTTAAAATTTTCGGTTTTTTACAAGCCGTTGAAAAGGCTAAGGTGTTTTTTTGCATATCTCAGCAAAACACTTAATATTAAAAAATGAAATTTGTTAGAAATTATACTCTTTACAAGGCATATTTATTTAAGGATGTGACATTAAAATATTTTTCCAGTGGCGTTGCACGGGGTGGAGCTTAAAGTAAATATTACTATTTTTTTTTAATTTGAGGGGCTTTCATACTTTTAATGTAATTTTTTAAATTTTTTGTTAATAAAACCTTCCATTATTGAAATTTGACAGAATATAAGGGTTTCAACAGATTTTTAGACCTTGTTCTTTAAATATTTATTTTTACAAGAGACTTAAAATAAAACAAAAACGAATAACAAATTGCAAATCAAATTTAATTGTAAAACCACACGGGAAACTAATTCTTAAGCAAATGTTCGAAATGATTTCCATTTTGCTGGAAGCAAAATCTAGACCTGCGTGTTGTGTTTTGTGAGGCACAGAGAATTTGAAAATATTATGAAAGGAAAGCCCCTCAAATTAAAAAAAAATTGTAATATTTACTTTAGGCTCCACCCTGTGCGACGCCACTGGAAAAATATTTTAATGTTACATCCTTTAATAAATATGCCTTGTCGCTAGTAGAACTTTTAATAAATTTCATGTTTTAATATCAAGTGTTTGCTGAGATATGCAAAAAAACCTTAGCCTTTTCAACGGCTTGTAAAAACCGATAATTTTAAAATCGATTTTACTGAAAAATGGTAAATCTTACCAAAATGAAGCAAGAGTACCTTTTTTCAATAGAAGACTTCAGTGCTGTTAAAAATTGCACCCGGCGTTAAAAAATCCTACAAATAAAAAAGTTAGGGCAATATTCTCCTCACTACCTACCCAGTGGGACGCCACTGGAAGACATACACCTAAGCTAAACGAACCGTTTATTGCGTCTTGTCATGGGTAAAACATGTATCAAATTTTGTTTTGATACTTCAATCAGTTTCTGAGATATTTTGAAATAACCGCTTATCATAGCTTCCATTCGGGGGGCTCTAGCCCCATAACGAAGCGTTTTTCAAGGTATATTAATAGAGGATTTTAGTCCTATTTTTTATGTACTTTATCCCCTTAAAATATTGTCACCTAATTTCGGGACACCCTGTATACCTAACTAGTCAAGGTTTTGACTAATAAGCCATTATTTGTAAAATTTTCTCGACAGTTTAATTTCCATATAGTTTTTAGTAAGTATGTCATGACAAACTCTTGTTTGATTCGTTAGCTAGTTCGTTATATACTTTTAACGTATCATCCACCGTGAATCACTCTGTATTTTAAGGGATTAAAGTAGCAGTTTTTAACCTGAAGTGAAAAGTTTATAGCCTGAGCAGGCCAGCGAAGGCCACAATTCACTGAAGGATAAAAGGACATTTCAGTCCCGTGATTTAAGCACTATTTTATGCATTTTCAGAAAATATGGAAAGAAAGTTTTTAGACTATTTATAATATATTAACGCAGGTGACACTGATAATTCAAGTTACCATATTCATTTTATATATTACCGTTATACAGTGTCCGCATCAAATGGCATATTTTTTTATTATTAGGTATAGGTAAAAATTGAAAAAGCAGTTAGTTTTTGCTTGTCTAAAAACCAAAAATAACGCATACAGAAGCAGTTGCACTACTTGCGTTACCTGTCTAATTTGACATTTCAACGTTCAAAAATGCCCTTATTCATTAAAATATCGAAAAACTTTATTCGAGAAAGTTGTTTATTTAGGCATTTTTAACCTCTGTACGAATTTTTGACAGTCTATTAGACTTTTTATTTTTTGCGAGTTTCTTGAAAATTTTGATCAACCCTCGTAGATTTACTTTTATACATTAATGTAAAACCATTTACCTTTACTTCATTTGTTATCTTAATGCAATTTGGTGTAAAATTTTTGTTACCAATTATTTATTTTGCTTCAAAAACTGAAATTGTTATTCATCAGTATGTAATGTTTGATGCAAAGTTTATCTAATTACATCAGTTTTGCCAAAAACAACGTTTCTTATTTTTCTTAAGTTAGTAAAATAGAAATTAAATGAACAACAATTATTGAATGTAATGTTCCTTAGCAACGAATGCATCGCCTACTACTATATTTTTGGCGAATAAAATGTTTCGAGCGATTAATATTTATTCTTTTTGATCCAATATTAATTAGGTAAAATTTCAACGAAAGCTTCCTAATATTTTCTTTTTGTACATCTGTTTACTAACTTAAGATAAATAAGAAACGTCGTTTTTGACAAAACCGATTGAATTAGATAAACTTTACATCAAACATTACATACTGATCAATAACAATTTCAGTTTTTGAAGCAAAATAAATAATTGGTAACAAAAATTTTACACAAAATGACATTAAGATAACAAATGAAGTAAAGGCAAATGGTTTTACATCGATGTGTAAAAGTTAATCTACGAGGGTTGATCAAAATTTTCAAGAAACTGGCAAAAAATAAAATTTGTATTAGACTGTCAAAATTTCGTATAGAGGCTAAAAATGCCTGAATAAACAACTTTCTCGAATAAAGTTTTTCGATATTTTGATAAATAAGGGCATTTTTGAACCTATTTTATTAAAATTGTCAAATTTGACAGATAACGCAAGCCGTGCAGCTGCTTTAGTATACGCCATTTTCAGATTTTAGGTAATCAAAAACTAACTGCTTTTTCAATTTTTACCTATACCCAATAATAAAAAAATATGCCATTTGATGCGGACTTTCTTGCGGACACTGTATCGTTAACTTTTTCATTTAAATATGTAAGCTAATAAAACGCAATTATAAAGAACATAAAAAAAATTTTATATTCAAGGGATGTAAATAAAATGGTTTTTAGCTTGATACTACAATCAGAACCCACACATTCAAGTAATATTAGTATTCTGGATGTAATTTTAAAATGAATAAATAAATAAAAGACTTTAAACCCCTCAATTTTTATTCATCTCTAGCCGTTTTTTAATTCCCAGGGTGTTTATACATCGTTTTGCGCCGTCGTTCGGAGCTTTTTCTTTTAATTTTAGCAACCGGGACACGTACATATAAATTTATTACTATTCAACCCGTTGCCGAAACTTAATTTCATTAGTCTGCATTGTTTAAAATTGAAAGCCGAGAGGGAAAGAGATTAGTTAATTTATCATGTAATTCAGCGAATTTCCCTATTTTATACTAGAATGGCTTTTGTGCACTTGAATCGAATTGTGCGTGTACGAAATATCAGCTCAAGTTATTTAAATTGATTTAATATCGTTCTAACCCCTTCTTTACTAAGAACAAAGCATCCATTATTTCACATTCAGTTCAACGCTTAGTGTTAATGAACAAAATAAGTCATTACTCATTACACACCGATAGTATAATTTATGATGAATAAATTCATAATCAAGGTTCTTACACCTCAAGTCTTAGACCCCTCGAGTCTATCTACCCACGTTCAGTCGGCCGGCCGGCGGACTTCAGTCCATGGACTGTCCGTCCGCCGGCCATTCAATAATTGTCGATGGTCACACTACACCTTCCGGTTTGTTTACCGATAACTGCCGGCAGTTCTCGGTCGCTTTCGATTGCTGCCCCAATTCACTATACACGCACAGTTTTTTATCCTCAATTTGGATGAAAGAGTGGTTAAAAAAACGCTGCACTTTCATTCACATGGAGCTTCTACGAGAACTTGAGACAATCGAGTATAAGTAATTTAAAAAACTTTCTTAGGGTGAATGATAATTGTTTCGAGTATTTATTAAATCCTGCTTCTTTTTAATATTTAAGCCTTTTTAAGTTTTTTTTTATGATAAAACACCTGCACTGTAGGAAAAATCCTTTAAGGCGCTCTAGGAGCGGTGCGTGTGCGAAGAAAGCGATTAACGTTGGTCTTGAAACGTTGAAGATTGTATTCATTGGGAAACACGACCTCAGGAAGATCATTCCACAAAGATGACGTTCTCCAGATGAAAGAATTCTTGAACAATGAAGTCCGAGGAGTACTAAGCTGAACAACATATGGATGAGCGGCAGTGGTTCGCCGTGTATTTCTGTTTTGCATTGCTCTAGGTGGAATCAAGTGGGCAATGTCAGTCGAACACCTGCCATGGAAATATCTGTAAAAGAGAGCCAAATCACCAACCTGTCTTCGATGCTCCAGGCTATCGAGGGTCTTGGTCAGCTCGGGGTCGCCGATCAGACGAACGGCTCTCCTTTGAATGGAATCCAGTAGCCGAAGGGTGTGCTTGGGTGCAGAGCTCCAGACATGAGAGCAATATTCTAATGATGGTCGAATCTGGGCTTTGTAGAGTGTCAAAAGTTGATGAGGTGTGTACAACCTTTTGGTGCGGAAAAGTACACCCAGTATCTGTGCAGCTGCCTTGGCAATTGCGGCAACGTGATCATGCCAAGACATATTACCTCCCAGATTGACCCCCAGCAAATTAATAGACGGTCCAGGGGAATTGCGTGTCCTGCCATGACTATATCCGGTTCTGCAATGTTAACCTTTTTGGAGGAGACTGCTGCCTGGGTTTTCTTAGCATTAAATTCGACTTGGTTACTGTCACCCCAAGCCAAAATTTCTTCCAGGTCATTGTTGAGGCGCAATACTTCATGCTGCCTGCAAAGATGTGCGTCGGCAGCGGATGTTTGGGGAGTCAAGGTAAAAGATGAGACAAGTGTGCTGTCATCAGCAAAGCTATAAATTGGATTTTGGGTTTTCACTAGAAGGTCGTTAATATACAGTAAAAAGAGGGTAGGCGACAATATGGACCCTTGAGGAACACCGGCATTGATGGTGAAGGTGTCTGAGAGAAACCCGTCAATCGCCACTTGCAGAGAACGGTTCTTAAGGAAGTTGGTTAACCATAAACAAAATCCATTAGGCATACCGTAGGATTGCAATTTACTTAGAAGCCCATCTTGCCAAACACGATCAAAAGCCCTAGTGATGTCCAGTGTAACAGCCCGGGATTCTCCATGATGTTCGATGGTGTTGCTCCAAAGATGGGTGACATATGCCAGAAGGTCACTTGTTGATCTGGACTTACGAAAACCGTATTGATGGTCGCTGATAATGTTAAGCCCTTCCAGATACTTTAGGAGTTGTTGGTTAATAGCTTTCTCCATTACTTTTGAAATTACTGAAAGCAATGCGACGGGTCGGTAGTCAGTCTTTTATTTTTCACAATCTTTTATTTTCCACAAACATTTATGTTTGCGGTAAAAATTAATAAAATCTTTGATATTTCAATTTCAATTTTTTCATAATTATTTATCGGGTAGGCAGCAGCGGGATTGCGTTGGATCTAGCTTCTCGGAGTATCTGTCTGTGGATAGAGGGGTACCTCAGGGGAGCATATTGGGTCCGCTTCTTTTTTCATTATAAACTTCTGATTTTAGTGGTTTGTTAAAATTATGTCTTACTTATCAGTACGCCGATGACTTCCAGATATATTATTCTTTTTACCGCGCAGATATGATTCCGTCATTAGATAACATAAATAATGACCTTGAAATATCTCAAGCGCCCATTCGCTCTTGTTAAATGGTTCAAAATCTGACCTCTTGCTTTTTGATAAGGATAGCGAGCAGTTGACCACTGAAGATGTTTTGAATGTGAACATTAATAATATACCACTTCTTTCTTCTGAGAGTTCCAAAAATTTGGGTCTTGCTTTTGATACAAAGTTGAGATCTGAATTAGTAAAAAAATCTTATTATAAATTAAAAGGTCTCTATATGCATAAAGATGCTCTAACCACTGAAATCAAATTAAGACTATGCGATTCACTTATTTTATCTCTCTTGCCATATTGTGATGTTGTTTACTGGCCTGCATTGACTGTTAGGGAATAAATACCTTACAAAAATTGCAAAATGCCTGCTTAAAATTTTCTTACAATTTTCGAAAGTATGATCATGTTACTCCACTGTTTGAAGCTTCAAAATGGCTAAATTTGGAAAAACGATTTTCTTTGTATTTAGCCACCTTAGTTCATAAAATTGTTTTAACGAATTATCCGGAATATCTCCCTTAAAAACTCATTCGTGGGAGTGGTATCCATGATAGATTTATACGTCACTGCCAAAAGTTTACTGTTTCGAAGCACAGAACCTCAGAGTTCCAGCGTTATTTTACATATAATGCCGTTTAAATTTACAATTCTCTGCGGCCAGGTGTAAAGTCGCTTACCACGGTAGCGAGCTTTAAGAAGGCCGTCAAAAAATCTTTCTAATAATATTCACTTTGCTCCTGTTACTATCATTGTATTTTGATATCATGTTTTAATAACTCTATAACTATAATTTTTTTAAGCAACTTTTACTTTATGTCAAGCTAAGTTACCGTCCACTACATCCCTACATCAAAACTAGTTTGATCTGTATCTAATATATTTCTAAATTTCAGTAGCTAGTCCGATATTAATATGTAAAGAACTTTATTTTAGCTAAACAGGAAACCACCAGGTTTTCTAAATAAAAACTGAATTAATGACGCTTTAAAACTAATTTATCTTGAATGGTATTTGACCACCGTAACCGAAATCAAAATACATTTCAAACGTAGATTTGTATCTATCCACGTTCACTAATTTATGTACAGCTTTGGTTGCTACTGACGTTGTTGAAACATTGAGAATATTTGATATATTCATCAATTATTGAACATAATGCAAATGCGATCCTATATTGCAGGCCTTTGGAAACGAAATTCTGATTTGGTATAGGCTGATTGGGTAAATTGTTCATCGTTCCCACGAAAATTTGCATCCGAACTTGACAAGGCTGTTTTTAAATATGTTTAAAAAGAAATAACAAATGCTTCGTTTTTAGTTTGCTAAACACAGCTAGAAACATCCACCAATCTCTTTGAAACTCTTAGTAGAAGAAGTTACCGCATTTACATAGTTTAAATTTTTTTGTTAAAATTTCAATTTTTCCGGAAAAATTTAAACACTGTCAATTCCGAAGTTTAACGAGTATTGAATGTGAAGTAAGCTGCAGGGGTTGCCAACATAAAATACTAGTTTTATCAATATTACCCGAAACCGTATTCGTTCCGTGGCGGCTCGTCAGGTGAAGTAAAAAAAAAAACAGGAGGAAAGTTTTTCGACAATATTGAATATTAATGTACCAATAAAGCTACCATTTTAGCCCTTAAAACAATAATTTTATTTGAATTAATTATATGAATTTAATCCGAATGTAGCTATACATAATAGGGTCACGGTTAACTCCGATGGACAATAATTATAAACACTTGTGCATTTTGGCGCGCCCCAGCGACCGTATCCGTTAGCTCAAAGCAAGTGAAGACCCATGGCATGGCATTGAAAATCATCGTTGCTATGGTTACGTGACGTTAGTCACGCAAACAGCGTGTAACAATTTGCATTGTGATGAAGGGCAATTTAAAAATAGATCAGTCGTATGCACCATTGTTTTAGCATTGGTTCTTCTAACTTTAAGGTATTTATTTTGAGGCTTCGGCTTCGGTTATAGATATCGTTTTTACGTGATTTACTGTGCGATTAAAATGTTTTGTTTTTATTTTTCAGTTAATTCAGTAGTGTACGTAGCTACTTGGTTCTGTGGTTTAAAAATAAACCCAATTAATGACATAGTTTGTAATTTGTCGAAACCTTCATTCAGTCGTTGGACAGATGAGGATAAGAGAGACGTTTTGTTACACGGGTTTTTAGTCAATGTTTGTTTAAGTATCCGCACTATACCTAGCTCTTAACCATTTTTTAAGACCGCGCGCCGCCACTGTATTCGCTCCTTAAAGGTGCAATTTTTCTGAAGTTGTCAGCCTTGTTAACCTGTTGTTTTATATCCAAGTATAGAATGCATAATATCGTGGTTGAACTTGGTGTGCACAATTTGCCAGAGAGCGCCTGTGGTGGTTAAAGTTAGAAATTAGTAGGTAGTTGCCCATGGCGATTGATGTTGGTGTGTACAATTAAACAATTGATAGATTTATCGTGGTTGGAGTCGTCCCAGCTAATAAAAATAGTACTAACCTATCATAGAATCTTAACTACTTTAATGATACCAAAGATAATCTTGAAAATTGTTAATAAAATTAAATATTTCTTTATTTTTAACATGCAGCGCAAACTAAATTTTCAATTTGACTTTATTAATAAATATTTGGACCCCCTACATATTTTTTAAATAACAAGAATTTAAAAATTAGGATTTCACAAATATAACAACTATATTTTAAAAACTTTTTACAATATTGATAACTTTCAATAATTTGGGACAACTGCTGGTCTCTTTGAGAATATTAATATAACGTAATTTAGATAAAATAAAAAAAAAATTAAGAATGTCAAAAAGCCTACTACGCCGAAAAAATTCCCAGATTTTGAAAACGGTAGGTTTACATTATAGAAAATATATAACTTTATTCCCAGCATATTTTTAAGCTGCCCTGGTAGAGCCAAAATAAATTTTGCATTATAGGCCTGATATCCTTTAATCTTAGTAATAATATTTTTTTGTATTTTTTAAATAACAACCCAGCTATTGTACTACTCGTACTATTGTTTATTGAATGAAACCGACAAATTTGTATATTCTTTTAAAATTAAGTCAAGAGTATTTGAATGAAGATGTAGAAATAATATCAGTCTGTTATCAATAATAATTTAAGAAAAAACAGTTATTTAACGTATGATAATATTTTAATAAACAATAAAAATTATATTTAGATGCTAATCATATTCTATTAAATATTGACAAATTATAATAGTTATAATCTAGGAAACTCGATATAATGGTTAATCAAAAACCGACATGTTATGAAAATTGTATTGTGTACAGGGACATTATTTTAAGTGTCTCACCCGAATGGCGACTTTGCTATCGACTACAATAAAAAAACAATAATTATGTATTCCCTAATAACTTTTAGTGAAGAAGCCAAATTTGATGTAAAAAAATTCTATGTTTACAAATTTGACAGATACGAAGCCATATTGGATTTTCTTAAATGGCAACCCTACCTGACAGTTAGCCAGCTGCATTGGCTTATTTGTTTCAACATTAAAAATGTATAGTTGTCAACATTTATTTTCAGCCGTTCCGGAGATACGAGGCTTCGAAGTTGGTGATTGTTATCATCGAATTAACAGAAGCTTTAACATTAAAAACTCAATTTTTTCTGGAGATACGTAATTTTTTATGGCGGAGCCACCATGCTATTGCCATATATGTCAGATGTCAGAAAATTACAGTTACGACGCCATTTTGAATTTTTTTAAAAGGCAACCCATATTTATAACTACGTCAGTGTATTGCATTTCGCGGTCCGATTTTAAAAATATATAGTTGTCGATATTTATTTCCAACACTTGCGAAAATACGACCTATAAAAAACTTAAAAGACGTAATCGTACGATGCAGTTTTTGATACCGTCGTATTTCGTAAAGGGTTGGAAATAAATATCGACAACTATATATTTTTGAAATCGGACCGCGAAATGCAATACACTGACGTAGTTATAATTGTAGGTTGTTATTTAAAAAAAATTAAAATGGCGTCGTAACTGTCATTTTTTGACATCTGACATATATGGCAATAACATAGGTGGCTCCGCAATAAAAAATTACGTATCTGCAAAAAAAATTGGTTTTTTAATCACAAAGCTTCTATTTTTTAATGGGGTGAGACACTTAAAACACATAATCGTACGATGCAGTTTTTTATACGGTCGTATTTCCGTAAAGGTAGGAAATAAATATCGACAATTATATATTTTTGAAATCGGACCGCGATATGCTATTTACTGACGTAGTTATAAATGTGGGTTGTCATTTAAAAAAATTCAAAATGGCGTCGTATTTGTAATTTTTTGACATCTGACATATATGGCAATAGCATGGGTGGCTCCGCCATAAAAAATTACGTATCTCCAGAAAAAATTGAGTTTTTAATGTTAAAGCTTCTGTTAATTCGATGATAAAATCACCAACTTCGAAGATTCGTATCTCCGGAACGGTTGAAAATAAATATTGACAACTATACATTTTTAATGTTGGAACAAATAAGCGAAAGCAGCTGGCTTACTATAAGGTAGGGTTGCCATTTAAGAAAATCCAATATGGCGTCGTATCTGTCAAATTTGTAAACATAGATTTTTTTTTATATGAAATTTGGCTTCTTCACTAAAAGCTATTAGGAAATACATAATTGTTTTTTTATTGTAGTCGATAGCAAAGTCGCCAATCCAGTGAGACACTTAAAATAATATACTACATATACTACATATCCTAACTAGGATGGATATGAAATTTTAACTTTCAGTTTAAGTTAATGTAAAGAAAACAGAAAATTTCCTTGTGCGACTAGAAAAGTATATTTCCATTAATAGATAAATTCGAATCTATTATTAGAATTATAATTAAAACTCATGATACAAGTGTGATGTACGTTATGTTTCCTACGTAGCTTGCCAAGTCAGCTTGTTGGACAACAATCAATCAGATTTAGGGATGAATTTGGTCGTGTCCAAAATAATGTTTACCGTGTTCGCCGTATTGTGCCTGGTGACCTCTGCATGTGTGCTAATGTACAAAGGCTTTAATCAGAGCATTGCATAGAGCAAACACTGCATACACCGAGTTAAAACATCATAGTAATCAGTTTTGATTAAATTTGGGAACTTATGACCAGTTTACAAGTTTATCGTCTTTATTTATATTATAACTCTATTCTGTCGGTTATACTTTGACTAGACCACTATAAAAGATAAACAAGTTTTTACTACTACTAACATAATATACATATATTCTATATACATTTTTTTTATATATATACCGGGTGGCCCATTAGTGCGAGGAAGTCCAATATATCAGTTGTCAACAGAAATAGTGACGAATATTACACATAAAAGCTATATGATCCCTTAAGACGCATATTTCAAAAATATTTTAAGATATACAGGGTGACCCAAAAAAGCAGAGGGGCAAAAAGGTAAGTTTTTTTTAAATGGCTACCCCAATTTTTTTTTAGGGAATTGATTTCCGCATGAAATTCAGCATAATATACTAGAATATTTTAATTTGGTGTTCGTTGCGGCGTTGCCACATTATTTATAATTTACTAAAAAATCCAAGAAAAACCACCTATTTAAAACTCCTTAAAAAAAGATAGCTGATTTAAATTTTCTAAAATATGGTTACGGTTTTGGATACCCGAGGGATGGTAGAATGATCTTATTAACGAAATCTGACCATAATTTATACAGGGTAATTTTTACGGAGGTGCCAAAATTGCTATATTTAAAGTATCAAATCTTCATTTTTTTAAATGGGACACTCTGTATATTAATGGGTCATGTTAATAAGTATTTTATTCCCTCTATATTTGCAATTATAACTCATGTCCCAAAATCTACCGTTTTCGCACAATTTTGGATTTTATTTGAAAATGCAAAAAAAGCATTATTTTTCTTGGTAGGCCGTGACTCAAACAAAAAGCGGATATTATCACATGTCAAAATAATGTTTCAAAAATACCATAATTAATATTTAATTTTGAATATGTAATATTGACGATTTTACGATTAAGAAATTACAATAAATTTTTTTATCGAAGAACTTGATGATATGGTTTTTCAATTAGGCGCCAATGACAAGAATAGTTTATTAGCCACTAGGCCTTATTATGAGTCCTTGGACTTCTTCTTATGCGGTTATGTTAAAGAACAAATGCATAAAATCTCTCTGACAACTAAAGAAGATATGAAAACAACGTATAACGGAAGTTTCTATAAACATTGATAACAATATACTATAAGAAGTTAGTCGATCTCTTGAAGAACGTATACAAGCATGTTTAAATAACATTGGTGGATGTTTCGAACATTTATCATATTTTTTATTTTAAATATCCACGTGTGTGTCTATTTTCTTTTTGTGTTTCTAACATTTTTCTGTTTTTTTATTTGTCTTTTGTTATGTTGTCATAATATTTATAAATGATATAAAATGATAGGTATATTATCATTTCCTACTTTAGAAACTGAAAACATATTGAAACACTAAACAGAAAGTACAGCCATTAAGGCTAAAATGTCCAAGAAGTAAGGCTATTAAACCAGTCTAAGCTAAGTCCATAAATCTGAGTTGCCTATTAAAAGAAGAATAGTTATTGCCAAAGAAATTAATGTTGTTGACATGTGATAATATCCGCTTTTGTTTGACTCACGGCCTACCAAAAAAAAAATAATGCTTTTTTTGAATTTTCAAATAAAATCCAAAATTGTGACAAAACGGTAGATTTTGGGACATGAGTTATAATGGCAAATATAGAGGGCATAAAATACTTAACAACATGACCCATTAATATTCAGAGTGTCCCATTTAAAAAAATGAAGATTTGATATTTTAAATGTAGCAATATTGGCACCTCCGTAAAAATTACCCTGTATAAATTATGGTCAGATTTCGTTAATAAGATCATTCTACCATCCCTCGGGTATCCAAAACCGTAACCATATTTTAGAAAATTTAAATCAGCTATCTTTTTTTAAGGAGTTTTAAATAGGTGGTTTTTCTTGGATTTTTTAGTAAATTATAAATAATGTGGCAACGCCGCAACGACCACCAAATTAAAATATTCTAGTATATGCAGAATTTCATGCGGAATTCAATTCCCTAAAAAATAATTGGGGTAGCCATTTAAAAAACTTACCTTTTTGCCCCTCTGCTTTTTTGGGTCACCCTGTATATCTGAAAATATTTTTAAAATATGCGTCTCAAAGGATCATATAGCTTTTATGTGTAATATTTGTCCCTATTTCTGTTGACAACTGATTTATTGACCTTTCTCGCACTAATGGGCCACCCTGTATATACAGGGTCCTGCGCCTAACCTCCCGTCTTCTCTAGCTCACTTATTAATTAAGTTAGGATTTTGATATTTTGAAGACTTTACCTGTATCCTAGGGCGCATTTCAGGAAAATATTTTTGTTTATACAGGGTGTTCCAAAAAAGTGTGACGTCGTAAGGATATGTTTTTTTAGATTACATGCCATATATTTTCTTACTTATTTGGATGCATCTTGTAGTTGCCTACATACCCCTAAAATTTTAATGAAATCGGTTCAGTATTATAGGCGAAAAAAAATAAAAACTAAAAAAAATCAGGTTTGCACCACTGGTTTTAAAAAATAATGCCTGGTTATTAAAATTCTACGAAGGTACTTAACTTACTACATAAATAAGGTCCTAAAATCTCGTTAACCAAGTTTGATTAATACGAATTGTACAGGGTGTCCAAAATTTAGTGTCAAACTTTGCAAACTTTAAAGCAATTTATTTTTCTTATTTCAAATTGGAACCCCTCTATATTATTATGTCATTCGATGCAGAGTTAAAATTCAAACATTTGTTCTAATTCCAACCCTATCGCAATTTCTAATGCATTTAGACTTATTTGCAGAAAACTCGTTTTATCAACCTTTCCACCAGTATTATATAATAAATATCAAAGGTGGCTTTGAAAAACAATTTATTGAAATTAAAGTTTATTAAAGTGACAAAAGCCCATCTTGACTTTAGTTATTTTATAGTTTTAAATATTGTTAGAATAGTACCTATTAATTATTTAAGCTATATTATTTTTTGTGATGGAATACAACCAAGAAGAGCTCGTAGATATGATTTTCATATTAGGAGCATACTAAAAGAATTTTTATTTGTCTTTTTAGTAAACTTTAATATCAATAAATTGTTTTTCAAAGCCACCTTTGATATTTATTATATAATAATGACTGGTGGAATAGTTGATAAAATGAGTTTTCTGCAAATAAGTTTTGATGCGTTAGAAATTGCGATAGGGTTGTAATTAGAACAAATGTTTGAATTTTAATTCTGCATCGAATGATATAATAATATAGAGGGGTTTCAATTTGAAATAAGAAAAATAAATTGCTTTAAAGTTTGCAAAGTTTGACACTAAACTTTGGACACCCTGTACAATTCGTATTAATCAAACTAGGTTAACGAAACTGTGAGACCTTATTTTTTAAGTACCTTTGTATAATTTTATTAACGAGACATTATTTTTAATTTTTATTAATTTTTAAAACTAGTGGTGCAAAACTGATTATTTTTAGTTTTTATATTTTTTCGTCTATAATACTGAACCGATTTCATTAAAATTTTATGACGTCACACTTTTTTGGAACACCCTGTATAAACATAAATATTTCCCTGAAATGCACCCTAGGATACAGGTAAAGCCTGCAAAACGTCATAATCCTAACTTAATTAATAAGTGAGCTACAGAAGACGGGAGGTGAGACGCAGGACCCTGTATATTTTTTTTTAATGGAGAAGTATTGGGTTGCACAAAGATTTTAAAAACATTTAACTTACCAGGCAACTTTAAAGTTTCAAAACTCGCAAAGCACGTTGTTTGTCGAAAAAATGTTTACTTTAAAAACTTCAAAATATGAAAGTGATGTAAGCCATACTTTCTTTATTATGTAAATAATATTATCAAAAAAAAAAATGTAAATAATAATCAAAAGACCAGACACTTTGACTGATGTGATATAAATAATATTGGCAGAAAGGGTAAGTATACATACTCACAATCAAAGTTGAATAATTATTTTTTCAAAAATTACCTGGTCACATTGATTGTGAGAAAATCCTTTCTGTCAATGTCACAGCTAGACTAGTCTGGTTAGTTATTTCTTATTTAAAATCTTCTTACAATCCAACATGGTAATTCATCTTTCCTTGACAATCTTAGTTTTGGTTCATCACTGCCTCTGTTATTAGATGGAGATATCACTTTTCTACTTCCACATGGATATTTGCTATTTTCTTACACTCAAGTTACTGAATGCGCGGACTATCTTGCTTCACTGCACGGATATAGTCTCATATTCATCCTAGTGAGGATATGAAATTGACCAATCATATTGATTAGAAATTATCACGAGAAATATGACAAAGAAACCAATGTTACTTCTTGTAAATTTTAAAGTGAGGCTAAGAATATACTACAAAAAGATGAAGATCAAATTCGTTTATTTTTTTATTAAAATATTTGTTTATTTTAAAATTGTTATCAAAATACTTATTCTAGTTCCTATGCACAAGGTTAAAAGTTCATATGAATGCACAAAACCCTTTTAATTTTTTAAAACGACTTTTACAGCTACTTAGCTTATTTCTTGGGGTTATTATTCTTGTGTAAACGGGCAATCAAGAATACACTTCAGCAAACCAATAAACAAATAAATAAATAAATTAAATTGGCTATGGTTTAAAAAAAAATGTTTATTTGATTAATAAATATGTATATCGCTTTTTATTTGTTACCCTGCAAAAGGCCGAATGTGAGAAAGAGAGATATATTCAAAGTGATTTTGTGTAAAGGTAAGAAATAACCCAAATCGGCGAATATATTATAGTGTTTTTTGGTCCTTGAATTTACCTACAACGAAATTAATTTTTCTTTAATTGCTTTTAATTCCTCCCTGATTTTAAATTAAAAAAATGTTCATTTGGTTCCTAAGTTGAATCCAGCGGTGTAACCACAGAGCGGAAAAGTGGGGCGATCCCATCCGGCCCACTTGGTATATTTTAAAAATTTTATATAAAGTTAAATTTATTGTACTAACACTTTATAATTTCAAAGCAGTTGGCGCTCTTTACATAATTTTAGCGTCAAGTAAAGTTATATTGGCAATTTTTTTGTTTTTACTTTCGAAGCGATGACAAACCATGATTTTTAAAAGATGGTCAGCTACTTAACTAGGAAGATGCCAAAGATTGATTTTCCAGATTGAGATTTTAAGGTACTCCAAATGACTCAAAGTATTAAAAACATAAATATATAGAATTTTTCAAAAAACTCAAAAATAAAGTACTTACATTCATTTATTACTCTACGTATCAACTACGGTTCTGCCTAACTTGCCCGTTGAATAACATTAAGAAAACTTCTGGGTGTAGGATGAGCCCGCAAGGAAAAAGTGTTCTGCGTATAATCTCGAAGAAATATTCGTACTTTTACGACATTCACAGAGAGCAATTTCTCCCGCACCTAAAGTCTGGCTACGCCAAAATGGGCAACATTTTTAATAATTTTTACAATAAAACAGCGTCTATATGACCGAAATGCAAAAGTAAATTGTGCGTTTTACTTCCTTAGTTATGCTCTTTTCAACGAACTCAACACCTAACATTTAAAAACGTTTGGGGCGGTTTCTACCCCAAAAAGAGGGGTAAATTTCATAAAGATACGACAAAGATATTCCAAACTAAAAATAAAAGCAGCCGTAGTTCTATATTTCTGAACTGAACTGAATTTATTCCCGTTAAAAATTTCACCCTGTATATGAAATAAAATGTTAAATTAGGAAGACATGTAGGTAATTAAATTAAAAATAAGAAAAAATAAAAATACTTTGAAACTAAAATAAGTGGAAATGAATGAAGCCGGGCTTGAAATGCTAGGTCCACAGTCCACAGCCTACTTGCAAAACATTTAGTAATCAGTGTAAGCGATAATAAAGTTAATAAAGAAGCTATTTATGACCTCAAATAACAGAAATAATAAAGTTAACCAAAAATAACAATGTCAAATAAAAAAAATTACTCAAATCAGATCGTGTTGCATTAGTTTTGACCATAAAAAACATTTAACCAAATTGCCGACAATAACAAGCAGATATGACTAATAACTAATAAGGGTGCTTCCCCTCGTCTTTTGCCATAGACACTCTTCCATATTACAAAATTAAAATATATTTTCAAAGACACTTTTTAATTTTATATTCACCGATTAATTAATTATCTTAAATATATCCCCTCACTCTCTAAATTGTCTAAATGAACATAAACATCACTAGATCGGCTACTCATGTGGCGAGATAATTTGTGCCCAGACCTGTCTGATTTGTCTCGGGCTGCACCAACTCAGCATGAGACACAGCGGGATACCTTTTTCCTTTTAGTTATGATATGAAATAAATGGTCAATTTCCACACCCCTTGTCAGAGCAACAGAGCTACTGCATTGCTGTGGGAGTCAAATTAATTTAATTAATATACATGTACGGAATGGCTCAGGAGTTTTACAATAATAGCAAATAATCGTTGATAATAAAGCTATATATTTTTAAATATGAACAAAGAACCAGTAAAGTAATATGTATCTGTTTGAAGGTTGGAGATTATAATGTTTCTTGAATGACAAAAGAGTTTTGGATTTGCATTGTCTTTATTTGTTGTGAATCGCAACGTTTCAACTAATAAGTATCACCAGACTACTTTAGGTAAAAAAAAAGTATGGCAACTACAGCTCTATTTATACTAGCTAGGTGCGATGACGCATAAGTGAGATGGGTGGAGTTATGCGTTTTAACTGTTACGTGTTATATTTAAAATAGCTATATAGGTGCATTGACGCATAACTGAGATGAGTTCTGTTCATAAATGAGTCATTTTTTTTCCGGGGTTGGCGGAAGAGCCAATATGAGGCCCATTGTATCCCATATCATCTGGGTAATGTTAGCCAGACGGGACCTACAGCTTAATGTGGAATCCGAATCACGTGTATGCACTAGTTATCCTTTTTACCCCCCAGAAGTCCAGTTCATGACTCTCTTCTTCTTGGTAGAAGTCCAGTACATGACTCTCTTCTCGGTTCCGTTAGGAATCACTAGTGACATACTGCATTCTTACATCCACTGAATTTCGGACATACTTTTTTTTTATTGTACGTATGACAACTCCGGGAATCGAACCCGGGCCGCCACGATCGAATGCCAATGATGAGTCATGCTCACACTTTATGAAACTTACGTGGTTTTCTGCTACATTTACTTAACAAAGGTTTCCATACGTTTCTTATATCTAATGAAGGCTTACTAAGACAACCAGGGTTTTTATGTATGGCGGCAGATTCCCTAAACTTTCTCTTCCTCCAGTGTGGTTCTACTGCAGGATTTCGGCTTCTGTACACATGATATGATGGCAGTGCGTCAAGGCGTGGTCAGTTGCACCTGATTTTTTGGTCTCTCGTTTTAGGATATTGTTCGTATGTTCTTTGAGCCTTATTTCGAGTGGTCTTAGTGTCTCACCAATATAATTTGTTGGTCACATTAGCAGGGATACACAAAACAATATTTCTTGGCTTTTTAGTTTGTTGATTTCATCTCTGTCTCTCGAGCTGAATACTGCATTGATGTTGTATCGTTTTTCTAGTCTTCGTATTCACTCAGATACTTCTTTGACATACGGAATGTTGTGAGTATTGGTTGTATCTTTTTTTCTGCTTTTTAGGCGATTGGCCGATTCTTACGATTACATCTGGAAAGGTTGTTTTCTTCTTTCTAAAAAATACCGAAATGCTAATCAAGATTTTGAATTTATGTATTCATCAATGAAAAGGTGGTATCTATGTAGGTGTTAAACCGAAGAACAATTCGAAAATCGTTAAAATGTCAGAAATGGTCGATTTATAATAGTGGGATTGACAACAAAGTTAAATTTAAATATAAAATGACCATTTTTGACATTTCTTGGATATAAACTGGACTTCGCTTTAAATCAACTTTATAACATTGGGCAAAAGGACATTTATGATTTAAACCCAGGTCTAGTTTAAATCAAAAAAACGAAAAAAATTATCATTTGATAATGTGAGATTGACAGAAAAGTTCGAGTTAAAAAGTTTTACCTAGTAATAACTTAACATAACAAGATAATATATGAACAGGTTGATTACTCTTAATTTAAACTTTGCTGTCAATTCCATAATATAAATCGGCATTTATGATATTTCTAAAATTTCAGAATTATTCTTCGGCTTAACCCTAGGTTTAAATTTTGGTTTAAGAGGACTTAATAAAATTGGGCTTTAGGGCTACATACTTGTATGAATCAGTTTAAACTACAAATGACAGTTAATCTTAAGTTCCTGTTACTTGTAGTTTCAACTAAACCTATACAAGTGGCCATTAATACACAAGCACACACAATACTAAAATTGGCCCAAACTGATCAAAAGCCTGAAAGTTCTCAACTCAGGTAAAAAAATTAAATTTGTCTTGATCTATACTGTAAAAATATTACACTATTGTTTTGTAAGAAAATTTCATAGATTTTATGTAATTGTGTTGATTATTTATTTATATAGTAATAATACAGTTATTATAGTATAAAGTTTTTTATAAAAGTATACTTTATATGGGGTAAATATTGGTTGTAAAATTAATGTTCGGTATTGAAATACAAACCAGACGGCATTATACTACCAAGAAGTGAAAAATTTACTATTGGTGGCATGTCATTACCGGTATTAAACTCTGTTCTTCACAGTGTTGCCACAACATTTTTTGAATCGTAACAGATTGACTAAAATAGTAACAGCATTATAGAATATCTCTTATTCTAATCCAAAGTAACTTAAAAAAAAAGAGGGCACCCCTACACCCAATATACGTAAAGGACGAACCCGAACAAGCCCGACCTAACCTACCACTACATAACGTACGCAAAAAATCACCTCAAGAAAACGTAACAGATTGCTTAAAAGCGTAACAGATCTATTACAGTTGTGACAGATCGGCAACACTGGTTCTTCACGTTATTACAGGTGTTCATACCGTACCAAACGAAAGTTTTTATACTAAAGCCTATAATATCAAAGTTCTTAGATTGTATATAGTCCTTAGCGCCATCTCTTGGTAGTCCCCAAAAAAATACCCAAAAAATTTAATAATGTTTGATTTAATGTTCAAAACATATTTTCATTATAAAAAAGATGTAACTTTGCATAAGAAATGGCGAAAAGGATTTTTTGGCTGGTAAATTTTCATAAAAGTTTTAAATTTGCAATATCCGTTAAGAAATATTACTTATATAGCTTATATAGTGAAAAACAATAATTCCTTATTATATAGCGTAAAAACTACAGTAAATATTATGAAATTTTACCATAATTTTTTACAGTGTATGACTCATACAGGTATGTTCAAAATATTATTTTTCCTTCTTCTCTTGTTTATTTTTGTTTTATTATCAAGTTCCAAAATGATCTTCTGCCTAAATTTGAAAATTTATATTGACAATATTGTTACAGTGACTTATTTGTGGCTTTAATTTATCAGTTTCCAAATGTGCTAATATTTGAAAAGAATGTTAAGAAATTAAATTTATTATAAAGATTTTTTTCTTGGTTAAGAAAGAACGAAAATGCCTCTTGGCTTTATAACATAGCCAAGAAAAAAGCTATTTAAATAAAATACTTTTTGTCTAAATTTCTATACACGCAGCTAATTTGCATTGAATTTTAAAATTGCCTACAACCATAAAAATCTTGCGTTTATTACCACTAACCCAGTTTATTTCAACCGTTTTTTAATATGGAAAAACAGTTTTTATGGAGGAAACTAAATATTTTCCACTATTCAAGAGCAGCGCATGTTAATATGCTCATAAAGAAAAGAAAGCTCGAGTATTAAATTGTGATACGATCTAAAAATCATTTTACAACCGTTTTGTAGTGCAACGTTATGCTTCGCATATTTTAAAATTAATGCCTTTTTACATCCTTATAAGTGTCATAAAATAATTACCGGTTCATATTGATGTATATAAGTGTGAAGCCGAGTAGTGCAGGAAATTATGTGAAATAATACCGTGTGAAGTGAAAAAAATAAACGAATAAACGGAAGGAAGAGGGATCATATTCGTATCGGTCGCTTTATAAAACAATATAAACGTTGCGGCTTTTGTGGGAATAAATTTTGGATTATCTACAATGAAGCCAAAATGTTATTATTGTGTTTCGCATATTACACTTTTATAGAAAAAAAGACAAGCACACAGAGCAAATCGGCTTTATTATAATTGTTTGTATTAAAAACTGCGGCGGTGCTCAGTGATGAGTTACTGGCATTCGACCGTGAAGAAAATGCAGTATGCTACTAGTGATTCCTAATATCGGGACCAAAAAAGTGGTCTGGGGACGTAAAAAAGGATAACTAGTGCATACACGTGGTTCGGATCCCATGTTAAGCTGTAGGTCCCGTCTGGTTGACATTACCCATACGATTGGGGATACAATGGAATTCATAGGCCTAAGTATACTGTCTCTTCCACCAACCCCAGCAATAAAAAAACTGATTGTAATAGTATTTTCCTACGACCACCTATGAAAATGAGAAAAAAAGCACGATTAACTTGGCTCGAAAGCGCCGAATATCACACGCGTGTTGAAAGAAAATATTTCAACTCTAGAGTGGAAATACAAGGCACACTCTTTAATTTAGGCATATGATGCCAATTTGACAGACCACACCTATTTATTAAAAAGAACAAATTTTAGAAAGCAGTTTAGTTTATTTATCACATATTTGTCGAGCGATTCAGAATTAGAGTGTGAAAATACGCCATCTGAAATTATAAAAAAGTTAGGAATATACTGGAAAATTTATTACCAGTCAAAACAAGCCCCGCTGAAGAAAATGTCATATATTAAACTTAAGCAGAAAATGCTTATGGGTCGTCATAGCCTAGAGACTAGAGCCATGACCTACGAATCAAAAGATCACAGGTTCAAATTCCATCAGGAGCACTTGACTTTTTTTTTATGAAAACATTAAATAATTTATAGAATTAATTTGAATTGAAATCTTCCTTGTTGGGTGAATTTTTTAAATTTATTTTTAATGCATCTTTCCTTGATTAAATAAAAAAAAATCATTCAAGAAGGAAGATTTCAATTCAAAATAATTTTATAATTTATTTAATGTTTTTATAAAAAAAAAGTCAAATACTCCTGATGGAATTTGAACGTGTGACCTTTCGATCTATTAAATTGGCATTAAATGTTTAAATTAAATAGTGTGTCTTGTATTTCCACTCTAGAGTTAAAATATTTTTTTTCAGCTCTAGAGTTGAAATATTTTTTTCACAAATCAAAGGTTTTTTTAATAATTCTTTGTGGTCGTAGGAAAAATAGTGTACATTACTCGTGTGAAAGTGATTATTCTAAAACTCGGAGAATTTCCACACTCGGCTGACGCCTCGTTCTAAATATCTCCTCGTTTGAAAAGTATCACTTTCATCACTTGTTATGTAATATACTAATTATTAACCAAGGTTTTAGACAGCTACCATTATGGTTCGAGCGTCTAGTTTAAATCAGAAGGAGCGTAGCGACTAGGAATTTAAGACGCGAGGGCTACAATAATAGTGTAGCTGTCTAAACTATTGTTAATATAATTTTGTTTCACTACTAACACATTTACAAGATTCTTATTTTTACAGTATTAATAATTTAAAAAAAATGTAGGTATATATTTAAACGATTGTTTCGGTAATTTTTTAATCAAATCAAGTTACCTGTGCTTTGGAACTGGCTAGATAATTTGTCTTGTCAGAGTGCTTTGTTAATGTCAAATTGAAAAATTGAGATGAGTTGAGATTACAATTTAAAAGGAACGTTCTACAGGGTGCTACAAATTCGTGTGCGTACAAGGGGATCTCGAAAACGGTAAGAGATATGAAGATGCTTAAATTAGGGCAAAAGTTACGTATTTTGTGGCCTAATAATTTAGCGAGAGAAAAAAGGAAATATCCAGAATAATTTCGGAGATATTCGAAAAAATACGAATATTTCAGTTTTGGTTTTTAGCTCTTGCGCCTTCATTTTTAACTGAGAAATAAACCAAAAACACTTTTCGACTTTAAGTTATTATTTTAAATACGGACTTGGAATTTTTAATACTATTTTGGGAATTACTAAGCTTTAAGAATTAAATACAATTTAAAAGTTTTTAAAATTTTTACGTTTTTTTATCAAATAATACATCAGTATTCCTAATTAGACTTCTTTAGTATTTCTTAATAAGCGAACATATTAATTTATCAAATATGTTTGATCGCTTTAGAGAAATTTTAGTAAATTATAGTTACGAGAAAAAAAAAACGATGGTAGACCCTTAAAAAATATTTTTATTTTTGATATTGTCAGATATGGATTGGTACCCTTAAGTATGAATTAATCATTTCATACTTCGCTGTGATGCTAAGACTCTTACTAGGTGTTGAGTCTGCTGATAAGAATAGGTGTAGTGGAAAGATGGTGTGTAAAACAAGGACAAGGACATTTCTAGTTTTGTAGGAGGAGTTTGTAGACGAAAGTTGATAAACATAATTGTTTGAATTGGTTGGGATAAAGGGTTCTATTTAGAATAGTCCATCCAGGGAAATCTCCTCTTTTAATAAATTGCTGACATAGCAAAAAGGAACCCCTTCTTCCATCTGGTAAGGACTGCAAAACTTATAAAAACTCAAAGAGACACTTACTCAGTGGAGTTAACATTTTTAAGTATAAGGGTAACCTCTGCCCATTTGGTCGTTCAAAGTCAAGATGTAAAAACACAATCTCAAACCAGAACAGTTTCCAGCCAGTAAGTAAGTGATCTTGGTAATGTTTATTTAAATTGTTAAATTGTTTATTTCTCTTTTGGCCTGAGTTGACTGTAAAGCTGAAATTGTTTCTCTTGAACTTAAAACAAATAGCGTCGTATGGGAGTTTTAAGGGAACAACTCTCTAAATTTACTAATTTAATAACTTTATTTTTATTTCTAAAGATTTCTATGTTATTCATTATACTGTAAGTGTCAATTGATTGAAACTATTAAAAATCTTTGGTGTTTTAGTAAATAAATAGCGCACAACAAATTAAATAAATTAAAACGTAATTTTAAACTATCTAAGCTACACGTTCCCGTCGCCTACCAACTTGATACGCGACAATATTATACTGAAGAAATAACTGTTCTTTTCTTTCCTTAAATTTTAAACACCCTGTGGATAAAATGATGTAAATATTGTTGATGTTAAAATCACATTTTCTCAACATTGCAGGGATACTTTACAAATAAGTCATAATTATCATGAATCCGTCATAAAATGGTCAAATAAAATACAGTTTTAATGACAATTATAAGACAAGAAAAATGATCCTTAGTAAATCTGCGTTATGCTATAAAAATGCCTGCAAGACCATTCACAACCATGGATTATCATGCCTCGTTAAACTGGTTTCAACTTCGTTGTAAAAAAATCAAACACATTTATCTCTCCGATCTATAATATTTTTGTTTGAATTTCACAGCCAATATTTTCCGTAGCGCTTTATCAGATGGCAGTAACTTTAATTTAAACCCGCTCCACAATAGCCATTAAAATTATTGAGGTAAAGCTCAGCATAGTGTCGGTGTTCGTTTTAGTAAAAAGTCAAACAAAAGTAATATTACCATAGGCATATAAATAGCCATAAAACGATAAAAAGAAAGGGAAAAGCAACAGGTCGATTCTCACAAAATTTAAATTGAATGCCGCATATTATATTGAATATTCTACCTCTCGCCAACATTCTGAAGGTGTCGTTTAAGATATATGCGTTCCTCTCGAATTCTTTACAACTTATCTTTTTGGTCATTAACGAAAACAAGAGTTTGACTTCAAGTTGTGATTATGTTTTGTTTTTGTTAGCGAAATTCAGTAAACACGGAAAATGTTATCGTTTGGTACTCGCTAGTTTATCATACCCGTCAGTTACAGCATGGCCAGTCGTTCGTGCAACGGAAGTCACGTGCGGAGAAATATCACTTTGCGCATGCGTTGGGAACAATCATTATAAGAGAATAAAAACAGTGATTATCATTTAGAGAATCTCTATAGAGATAGAAGTTTCTATAGGAACTTGAAAGTACAACAACAAAAATGTATACCGGGTGTCCACGGAAGGTGGCTCGCCCCTATAACTTTTTGTTTTTAAAGTAAGTGGAATGAAAATTGGAGGATTTATATATGACGTAAAATTGCATTTTTTTGACAAGTGATTTAACTTTATGAAACTTCCGGTTTGACCGAAAGTGACATAAACTTTTTATTTTTAAATGGGACATTTGGTATATTTTTCCTTTTTTTAAACTCTACATGACGATGACGTTCTAAATACAACCACTTGTCACTTTTGTCATCAAAATTATTATTATTTTTTATTATCTAGAGGGCTACGTACGGCTATACGTTTAAATCACTAATTTCCTTCTTAAAATCTTGGGAAAAATACAACTTGACTGTTTTTGGTAAAAATCTATCTGCTGTGTGAAATTTAAAATTTAAACTTGTTTTACTTATTTTTTTTAAATGGCAACATGGTGGCTCGTCAGATTAGAAACAAAGAGCACTTTAGGAATAAATAAAAACATGAAGTCTTTCTCCATTTATATTTATTACTATAAATTAACTCCACTTTAAGAATGGACTACTTCTTCAAAAAGAGCACTTTGTTACGATTAATTTGATACCACACACTATTAGGTTTTAACCAAATTTCCATTAAAAAACTTTAAAAATGTAACGTTAGAACGTCCCTAAAATAAAACATCTTTTTTGAATAAAATACGCCTTAAATGCATCGAGTTGCCTGTGACTAAGACAACTAAAAAAACAATAAGGCGAAATTAAAAAAATATATTTAAAAAAAATAATAATTTTGGTGACAAAAAGTGACAAGTGGTTGTATTTAGAACGTCATGTAGAGTTTAAAAAAGAAAAAATATACCAGATGTCCCATTTAAAAGTAAAAAGTTTATTGCACTTCCGCTTAAACCGGAAGTTTCATAAAATTAAATCACTTGTCAAAAAATTCAATTTTACGTCATATATGAATTATCCAATTTTCATTTCACTATCTTTAAAAATAAAAAAGTTATAGGGGCGAGCCCCCGTCCGTGGATACCCGGTATAGTAATAATTATTATATTAATAATAATTATTATTATAATAACCCCGCACGGGGGCAGTGGGATTTAACAGCCTGGAAAGTATAATATAATAATTTTATAACAAATTATAATGATATTAAAAAAATATTTCCTATTATATTTATAACAAACGAACGATTATTCATATTTTGCAAATTGATTGGAGATCCGGTAATTTCATTTAACTGGTGGCTTACGAAAGTGGTTATTGTAAGATATTACACCCTATAATGATGGTTGGTTGGTTTAAGGCGGGGTCGGGTGTTCGGCCCAAGCTTCCTGCACTGCCGCCTAGTGGCTTTAACCAGTAAAGTGGTGAAGGGCCACGTCCAAAGTTCGTTAAAAATTCACCGAACTACTTAAATTTCGAAAAGTAAATTATTACCTATTCCCCCTCTAACTAACCTGATTGAATTAAATTTGGTTTTTCTTTTCACATTTTTCTTAATGTTTCTACTACTCTTTAATTTTAAAAAATAAAAACTTTTTCCATTTGTGAAAAAAATTAATGTTGTGTTTCAATCCAAAATGTTTACATAAGACTGTATATGACTCTAACCAGAGTCTTTCGGGCTCATCTTTCATGTTTGAAAAATAAAGTAACTATCTCGCTCACCACGCCAATATTCATGATTTTTCAGAAATTATGTGTTTTTGGAGCTTAAATTACGAATCTGAGAGCCGTTTTTGTTGCAAATGCCTAGATTTTTGAAATATTCCTTCTTAAAGTGCGGTTTTGTATTAGGGTTCTGGATTCATAATGATGTTTCTCGTTTGCTCCCGCACTATTTTTTTATTGTAAATTATCACACTGCTTTAATCAGAATGCAGAAAAACTATCTATCTATTTTTTCAATTAAAATTTTTACATTAATTTTTGTTTTTGGAAATAAATAAAGGAAAAAGAGCTGCAGCCCGGCAGCCCCACTTTTGTTGGGTCACTGCTTTAAGTGAAATGAAATGAAATACTTTATTATCAGTCAAATTGAGTTACAAAAGAAAATGTCACAACAACTTGCCAAATACGTCCAAAATTATAAATTCTAAGTCTAAGTAAGTTAACTGCCTACATAACAATTTAAAAATAAAACAAAAAGAAACACTTGCATCATTACAATAAAAACTCTTTTAACAAATTAAAATAAATAGTGATGACAGCATCTTACCATAAAAAAAATGACAGCAGTTCACAATAACATTTTAATTTCTTATTAACCACCTAACGATTTTCAAATCCATCTAGAAAATATTCCTCTACAGAGTAGTATGCCTTTTGAACCAGTAGAGTTTTTATTCTAGCAGAAAACACTTTATATGATCTTATTTCCCTTAGGAAGCGGGGTAAATGGTTGAAACATTTAATGCCAAAGTACTCATAATGATCTTTGCCCAACCGTGAGTCGGCTGTATGGTTGTTCTAGCAAAGTGCTACTTTTTGTAGATTAGGGATGAAATTCCTGTCTTTGCATAAACGAAACCTCAATCTATTTTATATGCTGTAGAAGGGTAAAAATGTATAAACTGGGAAATGTTAGTATCCCCAGACTAACAAAGGTGTTCTTACAAGTCTCTAAAGGCCTCAATTTTACCATAATTTGAATGACTTTCTTCTGTAGTACAAAAATTCCATGTGCATCCCTACCCCCAACTCAGTGTAGAAGGCCATATCTCAAAACTGAACAGAAGAGACCATTATACATAAGCATCAGTATTTTTAAATTAACAGTAATGCATAGTTGTCTGAAGAGAAAGCAAACAGAACTAAGCTTTTTGCATACAAAGTTAATGTGGTCTGACCAAGTCAATTTATGGTCCACGTATACTCCAAGAAATTTAGTGTTGTATACCTGCTCTATAGACTTTCCATTCAGCTTCAGCAATTGACTCTCATCTCTCAAGTAATTACCTTGTTTTGATAAACAATATCACAAATGAAGAACCGTCTTGGAACCATATTGAAGTCATAATTTCCTTGTATTTAGATAATGTTCTATAAATTAAGAAAATATTTTTTCTGTGTATGAACTCTTAAAACCGTAACCTTTCTTAAACAGAAATAATTCACAAGCGATTAAATCTTTAATGCCTTTTCCATATTAACTCAATCTGTACCATTATTAGAAAGTACACTTGAAATATGCAGCTATTCATTATTCGGTCTTTACACGAATATATTATAAAATTAAATACCATAATTTACATTTAAATAGACAAGCTCCTGTTGTCATAGACTCACATAAATAAATATGAAACAGTGTGGACAAACAGTAATAAACAAAGCCTTCAATTACAACTCATTATGGGTAGAAGCGGAATAATGAGGCCAAATAATAAACAATATAATAAGGTAATAAATAGAAACTTACCCAACAAATCATTTCCATATTTGTTCCCTAACAATGATAGTACCGTAAACCAGGGTAACGTATATCAAGTTTGGTGTTATAAAACTGTGATTTGTGTCTAGAATGGGTTTTTAAATAAACTCTTATTTTGGTAGCACAGTGTATTAAGAAATATAAAATGAACTGTTTTTACTTTTTGATATTTTTCAGGCATCATTGAGAAAATAAATAAATTTAAAAAACTATAGGAATAAAAATATGGATTTTTTTAAATCTACGTCATAAAAATGACAACTAGACAACGTTGCTTTTTTATTTTTTTATTTTGTAATGCCAAGAAATGCCACGAGTAATCCAATAGACAAAATGTTTTATCTACTTTTATTTAGTAATATGAATTTTACAGTTCTGTAAATCGTTTTGTAAGGGCATCCTTTACAGCACTAGTGCTGTATTAGATGCCTTAACAGCACTAGTGCTGTAATGGAAAAAACGGTTTTATTAAAATTTTGCTGTTAAATAAAACCACAGTTTTTAGAAGAATGATTTATTATTAACAAATATAAAATTAATTACCAATTATTAATTAAAATATAACACTTAAGGTTTATTATAAAGATTAATAATACACTGTTTACAGTTAGAAATTTGTTTACCAGAAGTGGATGTGATGGAGCCCTTTACGTTCGAATTTCCAATCATTAAATCCGTGTCTGACCCCATGATATTCTTTGTTATTTGTTTCTTATTTTCTAAAGAATTCTCAATGTAGCCTTCTGCCGTAGAAGAGGATTTCCAGCCCCCATGACGCTTTAACATCTGCATATCTGCACCACCATCAAATACTCCAACTCATACCGCGCCTTTGATTTTGTCGGAACTAAAGTTGAGATCACTTCGTTTGCCGCTGCTTCTATATCAGAGGGTAAACTTCCATCAGAATCGCTTAGTTTAAAAAACGCTTTTTATATTTTTGAATTTGTTTGACAAAGTTTCGACAGTAACCATGCGAAACAGTAACTATGCGAAAAGGAAATAAAATACTTGATTAGTAAACTTAATAGCAGGTGCATTTTTACAGGTGCATTTTTATTTTTAAAAATGCCTTTTGCCAAATATTTTTAGGTATTCATATATGAAAGTAGATAAAATTTTGTACAATATTCTTGTTGTAAATTCATATTACTACACTCGATGTTTTATAAAACTCGGCTCACGCCTCGTTTGACAACTTTAACATCTCGTGTTGTAATATGAATCTTTACAACATTTATATCGTACATAACTATTAAAGAATTATATTATTTTTAAAGTGTTTTCCATAGTTTAAAATAAATAAACGTCCTAGGAACAACATATAAAACTTTTTCCAGATGACAAAACCGAAATAATTATTCGCAGAAGATGGATGATATTAATTTCGTGATGAGTTATTTTCAAAATTAATTTATATTTAAAGTATGTCTACCCAGAAAACTAAAAGCTGTGTTGCAAAATGTTGTTCAAAATACCAGTTTCAGTGCTCCAAACCAAATGTTCATATACTTTCTGAGAGAAGAGTCGCAGCTTGTCAGAGGAATACTTAGGATGAGAGTTCTAGGACTGACCCGTCTTTTTCATCATACCTGACCAAGGGCGGATCCAGGGGGGGAGGTAATATGAATTTTTACCGTTCGCTATGGTAAAATTTTTCAATATAATCGCCAATTCATTTGGTCGGTATATAGTACATATTAGGCATTAAAGCTTGTAGTAATTGTCCAGAATTAAGTGGAAATAAAGATATTTTTGAAATAAGAACGTGCGTCTGTTCGTAAATCTTTAGTTCGGTCAGAAAATAACAATAATTTGGTAAAAATATAACTATTTTGGTATTAATTTTGTTATTATACCTTTCATTTTCGTATCATTTCGTGTACTCTTTAAAAAAAATTGTGTATGCACAGACTCTGGTATAAATGTTTTGATTTAAAATAAAAAATTGCATATTTTTGAAGTATATTGTTAACCTAACTTCTTCAAGTGTCAGAAAACGGCGAGTAAAATTTACAACGTGTAAATGGGTCTCTAGGATCTGACCACTGTGATTGGTCAGTTTCATATCCTAACTAGGATGGATATGAAATTTTACCGCACAGTTAACTGGAATAGCCTACTTTACTAACCACTTAAGTGTGAAGGAAAAAGCAAATTTTCATGTGGAAGTAGAAAAATATATTTTTAAGCTTGTAGTACATTCCTTATCTGAATACTATAATTTGTACCGGACCGTCTATGTTAAAATAATTTTTTAAATGTACCCATTGAAATTGGTTCAGGATAATTTATGGGTAATATTATTTATTTCAGCTGTGCTGTAAAAGGAAGAAATTACAAATCTATAAATATAATTGTAATGGTGAAATTAGATCTAGATTGTCCAACTGTCTGGAAACGAAGGTGTAAAATTTAGCTACATTTAAAGTTAAATCGGTTTCCAAAGCAGAATTTTAAATAAAAACACAGGATGTGCCAAGGTCCAAAGTTACCTCGGTTTACGGTATCTTCTATATTCAGCGCCTGCAAATGTGAGCAACATACAAATTGCAGGCTATTAGAATATTTGAAAGTGCATCATGATAGATCTTCGTTTAATTTTGCATAGTTTATACAAGATGAAAATAGAGAGATTTATAATATTACACATATTCTAACACATTTTTTATGTGTTTAAAACTAATATGGGTATGACCTTCAATTTATGGGTTTTAATGATAAAACATGTATATAAAATATATAAATAAAGTCCATCACGTAATATTTTGCGAGAAAATATGTTTGGAACTTCATTTTTAACCGGGTATAATTTTTTATCCATAAATTTTATATCCATCCTAGTTAGGTTATAAAACTGACCAATCACAGTAGTCAATTATAGAGAAGCCAAATTTACATGTTGTAAATTCGTTTTCTGACAGTTAAGAGAAGTTAGGTTAACAATATGCTTCAAAAATATGCAAATCTGTGAGATGAAATTTGTTCTTTTTAAATTTAAATCAAAACATTTATCCCAGAGTCTATGTATACACAATATTTTCCTAAAGAGTACACGAAATGGTGCAAAAATTGAAGGTATAACAACAAAATTAATTCTAAAATATATTTCTACCAAATTATTGTTATTTTCTGCCGAAGTAAAGATTTGCACACAGACGCACTTTCTTATTTCAAAAATATCTTTATTTCCACTCATTTCTAGATAATTACTGCAAGCTTTACATAAAATGTACTATATACCTACCAAATGAACGTTTTCTTACTAACCTTGGTAATTTTTTTTCCATATAATAATATATAAGTATTATTAAAAATATTTGTGCACGGGGATATTTTCCGCTATATTTTGAACGGGGATCGAACCGCAATTGATCTTAAAACTTTTAATATACGCAACAAACCTAGAAAATTAACTGGTAATTCTTCCTTAAATGGTGGAACATAAAGATAACCCGATAAAACAGACGAAATTATAAGATTTCTAGAAAAAAAAACATTTTTTACTAACATTTTTAAGGTTATGTTATTTCTACTTACACTGCCACTTCTCGTCTTCTCTTTCCACGTTAACAGTGTTGCTAGTTTGTATATTGGCGATTATTTTGAAAAATTTGACCATAGCGAACATTAAAAATTTATACTAATGCACAAAATCCATATTTAACTGTTTGAAACGAATTCTACAGCTATTTTATTGTACTTTCGAAGTTATAATTCTTAACGCAAGAAGAAATAAACCCGAAAAACCTATTTTTCTTCTGTGCATTTCAGTAAAACAATATTGATCAAATTACCTGGTTGAGAAAATAAATTGTTCGTTTTTATTAATACATATAGCGCTTTTTGTCTGTTATTCTGCAAAAAGTTAAATGTGAGAAAGATAGATATATTCAAAAGTGAGTTTGTATAAATATAAGAACTTACCCAAATCGATGAATATGTTACAGTGTAATTTGGTCAATGGTTTTGCCATCAAAATGAATTTTTGTTCAATTGTTTCTTATTACCGTTCTCACAAGTTCATGGCCAACTTAAAAGATAAGTTATGATGCCTAATTTAAATAATTTTTTAAAATTCTTAGCATGAAGTTCGGAAATTAAGTCGTAGAAAAAATATACTGTACAACTCGGGTGGATTGTCCATATTGCCCTCGGAAGTTTGAGCACTCCGCCTACGGCGTCGTGCTCAATTTACTTTCTCGTGCGATATGGACATCATATCCACTCTTGTTGTACAAACTACTATTGGTACGTCTACCAATAATTCAGGAGGTTTGGCAACACTACCTGCAATTCTCTTACCTTCTTCGTTACCCACTAATTCACGCGCAAATTATTCTTTCACCAATAAAAACGTGGTATCTATGTGGATGTGGGAAAATCATTTTCATGCAGAAAAAAAATCCGGAGGAAAGTTCTAATGAAAACCCTGAAAATACTTACAAAACACATGGTCATTGTATTTTAAAAATAGTGATATTTTTTTTATAGAAATGTACTTTCTCACACTTTTTAATATCTGTCCAAATTTATAAAGTTGTTAAAAATTAATAAACATGGTCAGAATTAGGGCCTATATGTTTTTGGTCTAATTTAATATACAGCGCGGCTCACTCTCAACCAGGGTTGAGATGATTATAATCAATTGATTAATATCATGATTTTAATCAGTATTATTTTTTTAAAAATCATGATTCATTTAAAAAAAAGAGTTTTAAAATTTTTAAACTTAAAATGTATTTGTTCATACAAAAAGTAAAACCCAGACGCGTTTTTATATGGTGTTATTAATTATTTTATTATTATAATATTAATAAATATAAAACTTGCAATACTGCGCGGACGAAATTTTCACGTTAATATAGGTTTCGACAAAGGGCAAACTTGCAAAAATTATTCGTGAGAACAGTTTAAATGAAAAAGTTGGCCCTAGATATGCTTTCACTGGTTTACCACAAGGATCAGTACTTAGTCCTCTACTTTTTAATCTTTATGCGGCTGATATACATAAATTTTCATTTTTTAAAATAGTGCAGTATGCTGATGATTTTTGTATTTACATTCAGAGTAAAAAATACCGCGAGAGTTTAAGGTTACTCTCAGAAATATTTGAGAACATTTTTAATTGGTTTAGGATGAATGGTTTTGAGATCTCTGCTGAGAAATCAGCTGTTTGTGTATTTACTAGGCATAATACCCCGAACTTGGATTCGGTTAATTTAAAAAATTATGTAATTCCACTTGTCACGGAGTTTAAATATTTAGGGATTGTATTAGATAAGAAGCCGGAAACAGCATATTAACTATCTCTCAAATAAGTGTGATAAGTAAAGCGCGGAATATATGCACCAAATTTTTGACAAGATATGCGCATATATATGCATCCTTTTTTATAAAAATATGCAAAAATTTTGATTTTTTTTACAAATAATCCGATCTGGTAGGCAATAAAATTTATTGATTTAATAGAACAAAATACGGTGAAAAAAAATACTATGTTCTAAAAATGGTTTTTATTTGAAAAATACACGTATTAAGTAAGAAAATCATGGTCAGATATAATTAATTCTTATTTTAAAATGGTATAAAATATACAAGACACAAAAAATATTACACAGTTTCTCGTTTGGAAATGCTATAAAAGGCATTTACAACCAGATACTTTTCAAAATTTTCAAGTAAAAATGATTGTCTCCTATCAGTAAAAATGTGTTTATATAAAGAAAAAGTTATTTCAACGTCTACTGACGTAATCGGACAATATTGAAGTGTTGGCAGTAAACTATAAGGCCAAGATACATTTTCGTCGGAAGATTTATTTTCGTAGATATTTTTGACTATGCTTAAAGATTTAACGCCTTATTCATTCTTCTTTAAAGTTACATCCGCTTTGCGCCTTATTTGATCTCCAACTTTACCCGGAACATTGCCACACCTAGCCAAAAAAGTTTCAACGGTACTAATGGATTCTCTTAAACTTAATTGTCTACTCTCTAATGATGTGATCATATCTGGTATAAAACCAAAATTAACTTTAATAAAAACTAAATCTTTAGCTACACTAGCAGTTTCTAGCAAGTCTTTACTTTACTCTGGGCGTCGTCCTCCAAGTCCAAAATTAAGTCTCTAACGGCATCAAAATGTTCAGCCTAAAATATAGCCGCTTTAATCCACGTTCCCCATCTTGTAATAACAGGTTCTGGTGGTAAACTAACTCCAGGCAGTCTCTCCCTATACATCTGCACTCTTAGAGGGGCTTTTTTGACACTTGAAATCAGCTTATTTACTAAAGAAAATTCTGTTCTGATGGTTTCTGCTACTCTGTTTATCCCGTGCAGAAGACATGTAACATGCACCGTTTTGGGGTATTTTATTATTAAAATCTCATTATCTCATTAAAATTGTATGGTGTATATTTCGTCTAACAATAGTAGGTATAAGTAAGTACCTGTAAATTCCCAAAGATTAGGATCAGCCGCCGGACTGATGATAATGGATTTAGATATCTAAGGGTGTTAATAATTTTTGGGTAAAGATGACCATAATATGCAAGTGAATGAAAAATGTGTCAAAATATGCTTTTTTTAGAAAAACTGACAAAATATGCAAAATATGCATGTATATGCAGTCTGCATATAATCCGCGCTTTAGTGATAAGGGAGTACATTTTCTGAGGTCCATTATGAGAACTTGGTGGGGCTGTGATGTTCAAACTGCGTTGATTTTCTATAAATAATATATTAGATCTATTCTTGACTATGGCATTATTTTGTAAGGTTCTTCCTGCAAAACCCATTTACAGAAGGTTGACCGGGTACAATATAAAGCCCTTAGAGTTTGTTTAGGAGCAATGAGATCATCACCTGTAGAGGCCTTATTAGTCCAAGCTTTGGAGCCTCCATTGTGCTTACGTGGAGAGGCTCTCAGTGCCAAATTTCTGTTCAAACATCGATTTTTTGAAACTAATTTACTGCATAACAGCTCCAGACTGAATACATTTGACTTAACTAATAACTACTGGCATCATAAAAACTTCCCCCCTTTATGCGAGGCATTTAGAAACTTCAATGAAATTCTAAATCAAGTTACTCCGTTGTGTATAACAGATTACGAATATCATAGTGGTTTTCAGGAAGTTGCGTTGAAAATCCCTTCCTTAACTGACAACAAAATTCTTAATATTCATATTCTAAAGGCAGAACTAAGAGAACATAAAGAATGTGTTTTTATATATACCGATGGGTCTAAAACAGAATTAGGTAACGGTGCAGCCATATATATACCTCAACTCGACAATGAATTTAAGTTTAAAATTGAAAAAAGCTGCAGTATCTTTTCTACAGAGGCACTTAATTTTGCACTCGAATACAACAATCAATATTTCGCTATTCTTTCTGATTCTATATCTGTTCTAAAAGCAATAAATAATATCCAGCTTTGGTCCTACAAATTTAATCCTATATTATGCCACATTCGAAAATTATAATGTCAAATCACTCTGCAAAAAAAGCATATAACATTTATTTGGGTAAAAGCACACCCTGGAATACCAAATAATGAATATGTAGATACCCTAGCCAAGGATAGCATTCTCAATGGAACACCTATTAGCTCTAGTCTCACTCTTACCGATGCGCATGTCCTTCTAAAAATACAAATACTGGAAAAATGGAAATTAAGATGGAAAACCTATTGTAACACATCTTCAACAAGATATTCACTTCTTGTAAAAAGTATTCCCAATAAATACTGGCATAAAGATTTGATAGTTCCCAGACGATTTATAACAACCATTATCCGACTAAAATTGGGCCACCCAGCCCACCTAAATAAAATAGGTACGTATTGTTCCCTCTGACAAATGCGATTTGTGCGATATAAAATGTGATTTAGACCACTTATTCTTGGAGTGTAAAAAGTATGACAATGATGTTAATAGCCTATTTGAACAATTAATTCAAGAATTTAAAGTCGAGTGCCCATTTAATATCCTAAATCTCTTATCCCTCGAAAATGTAAAAATTTGTGTTTTTCCCTTTTTTTAGCGGTCTTCATTCCTTGTATGTCTTAAAAGAAAGTCGCCCTGACAGACCCCAGTGGCGTGAAGCGTGTATCCCTGTTTAATTGTTTGTAAAAAAAAAGTTGTTTTTACTTCTCTACTTTGTGACTGGCTGTATGGCTAATTAGCCAAATGCCATTTTAAAAAAAAGGAGGGCGCCAAAAAAAATGTGCCTAGGGTACCTATTTGCCTTAACGCGGCCCTGCTAATATTCCTATGAAAACTGGTGTTTAATTTATGTCACTTCAATCGTCGATTAAATTTACCAAACAAACACAAAATTAAATCTATTTAATGCTAAGTTACTCTGCAACTGTGGGATCGGCATTTTTATTATTATGCAATTTGTTAACAATTTAACCATCCCATCGTTTAACAAAGCAAACATGAGTATTGTATATTATTTTTATTAAATCATTCTTTTATTAAAAAGCCGGATATCCCTGCGTTTATAATATACCGGAACTTTAAAACTGTTTAGTTTCTACTAGGGGAGATCGGTGGCAAAGGTAACAATGTCAGGTTTGGTCGGACAGGTCGGACTTACATTGTAAAATAAAAATTTACACTCGAAAACGGAACTACTATCAAGTAATCAAAATTCCCATATAAAATGTCAATTTAGTGACAAAATAATGACACAAGTATAGACACGACACGCCAAGGCTTTTAATTTATATTTTATACTAGTTTCCCATTTTTGGAGATAAACACAAAATTTTTCATCGTCCTAAAATTTACAGGTTAAATAACCCAACTACAAGGCAGGACCATGAAAAGTTTACACATAAAATAAATATACTAAAAGTAAAGTTAAAAATACTAACAAAAGTAAGCTAGTCTATACCTAAACCTAAACTAATTATTCTGAATTAAATTTGTATATAACAAAAGTAACAGTAAAAAAGAGAGAAAAAAAGAACTGAAAATAATACCAGCCACACATCCTCAGTTTAAAGTATTAATGCCGCACCAACCTCTTAACTGTACTGGCAGTAGAACTGAAAAAATCTAAATGAAACCGCTTGTTGTTACTCTCACACATTAGAAAGACAGGAGAAAATTTTAAAATATTTGTCTTTGGATTAGGCAGGTAGAAAGCCATATTTTGTCGTGAATTCAATCGTGGCACATTAAAATTAAGCTTACTCAATATATCAATATCAAGTCTAGTTGATTGTTTAGTAATTTAAACAGAGCCAGTAGTAATCACTGCGATCTCTGAGTGATTCATATTTAAATCTCTGAAGAAGTAGAGTCTGGGGAAAACCCTGCATGGGTTAAATTCCGTCTACCCTAACGCTAAGTTACTTTAAGAATTTTTGCTGCACCCTCTCAAGATTATTAATGTGAACATTATACTCAGGTGTCTAGATCACTGCTGCATATTCTAGTTTCGATCTTATATAGGCATTGTATAAGCTTGTTAAGACATCAACGCTGTTAAAATCCCTAGTGCAGCGCACAATAAACCCATAACTCTGAAGAGCTTCACTTATAATCTTATTTATATGAGGTATAAACATAATTAAAATTAATTACAGAAAGTTTATTTGTAAATGACACAACTTTACACTTCTCAATGTGAAGCTTTAAATTATTTTTAAGACATCAATTATTAATTAGATCCAAATTCCGTTGAATAACAATACAATCATTGATATTCTTTTATATAGTTTAATATCATCAGCGTATATCAAATGGTCAACTTCCAGATCATCAACAATATCATTTATAAAAAGAAAAAAAAATTGCTAGTTAAGGTAAGTTAGGCATTCCATTCATATTAGAAGCTCTTGAGACACTGGATATGTACCTTTTAATCATTCGTTCAAAAAAAAAAAATAACTAATCATTTCTTATCAATCCATGCATAATTCTTTGAACAGTTATAACTTTTTCGATATCGTTTCGTCGTATTAATGGGGAGTCTACCCCTAACTTTAGGAAATAGGCTATTTAGAAGAATGGTCATTAGGGGTTTTTAAGATTATTTTAACAGATACAAATATAATATATTTCAATTTATGTTTTTTAAATTTTACTTCTATTTTTATTCTTGTATCTTAAAGCGCTGTAAAAATACTACTAGTTTGCTAATTTAAACAATATTTTATCTTTAATAATAACAAAGTTACCAATGGTGGACACTTAATGCGTATAATCCTGTATATTTCAAGGATTATTTATTTAATTTCTTTATTCTTTATCAAAATTAAACTTAAATGAAGCATCTAGTTTCATTTAGATATACTAGTTTTCTTATGGTCGGTGTGTCTACACCCTGTTGCTTTTGTCCCAGCTCTCCCCTAGATGGTAATATTTTGTGCAAGGCCGTTTTGTCAGGTGTAATATAATGGTGGGTGCCGCACTTAGTTAATTTATTATTCCATTATTGTTTGATATGATAATTTGTTTCATATATCGTGGTTTTGTAACGCGCAATAGTTTCATCCCAATGATTCCAATACCATTAATTTTCAGAATGGCTAAGCCATATAATACGCTTATTTTTTTAATTCATTGTCGGTATGAATAATTTTCGGTATTTATCAGATTAAAAAAGTTATAATAATGAAAGATTAGTCTAGATAATAATAATTAGGCGTTATAAAAAACTAGTTTGACCTAGAACAGAACCCTATAATATAGACCTCGTTCGAGTTTCTATTTGAACTGTAATAAATGAGTAACATATCAGGCATTTCCATACTTTAAAAACTTTCCTTTGGTATCCTACTATACTAACGAGAACAAAAACCGGTTTGCAGGTAGTGAAATTCTACCAGTAGTAAAGTTTTCATTTCTTGGTAGAACTATGCAATCTCATTTGTATTTTATATTATAAGATACTTTCAGATGTTCTGAAATTTATTTTTCATGTTTTCTTAAATGTTTGCTACCACCTGACTAGTAAGAAGTTTTTACCATTCCCTCGACGGGTATACCCAGACAGATTGCATGAGACTACCAAGAGATGGCGCTAACGTCTATATACGACCCAAGTAGGTTGATATTATAGGAATTAGTTAAAAAAACTTTCATTTAGTATGGTATACCCCCTGTACAGACGAGAACAATTTTATTATCTAACAGTGTTAGACGAAATACAACCTTATAGTTAAAGGTACTCTTGGGTGTTTTGAATTCTTTTTTTTATGCTTTCTTAAATAATATTTAATTTCTGTCTAATTTTTTCATATTGACTTTGAAGGCAGGTGTAGGTATGTTAGATGATATACTTTTTCATCGAAACGTTTAATAACATAACAAGCCTGATTCTGATACATAACTGTTTTTAGAATGACTAGCTCTCTCAGAATTCGAAGAAATATATCCAGGTTCGTATTTTATAATTTTTTCTATAAATAAAACCATATTCAGAGAAAGTATACCTAAATTTCAGTTTCCATCCAAAAAAGGGATAAATATGTTTTGATTGATACTTAAAAGTACAATAAAGAATTTAGATGGATTAGCACTTATTCCTATTGATGATGGGTTTTTAAGTCAGAAACGTATTATTAATATTAGGTGTGATACGTCGTTGGTGATGATTTTGAAAAAACGAAATGTCGGTTTAAAAATCTAATTGCATCAACTTATAGAGGAGAAAAAGTGATAATGACAATTTAAACTTTATTTTAACATATCTCTTAAGTTATTACTAGAGTCAGAAAAACGAAATAAGCGAAAATTCGGTTTTGCCCAAATGTATTTGGAGTTATTTAAATTTGAAAACACAATGTTGCATCTCTGTATATTCTATGGTTTACGAGATCCCTGTAGAGACACCCTGTATATTTATAAATACCTAATTATCATTGCTCCATTACTGCCATAACTGTCAGTAGGCTTATAAGACATAAAAAATATATATTTACTCTATTTGATAGGTATTGATTCTCAAATACTTACTTATTATCTTATGGTCGAAATTTACTTTCTGTACTTTATGTCCGAATTTGACTCCTTAGTAACTAAGAGTTACTCGTTAAAATACTCTAAATTAATTTCAGTTCCGTAATATAACATCAGAAATAACAGAACGTGTTGCGTTTTGTCTTCCGAATTCGTGGTCGTGCAAAGGCGGTCTAGTTCTGCCGTTTTGCAATTTGTTGCTTGAGCTTACGCTGTTCCATACCACTGAGTTCATCACTAATTGGCTTTCAGCCATCACATGTTATAATCTGACGCGAAACATAATTGTGTAAAGATAAATCCCTTTGTTCTACTCTATAAGTGTGGTTTTCGTGTTTAGTCTGCAGGTTTGAATTCGTGTAAATAGTAATCTAACGGATTAATTGAGGCGATCCCCTTAAACTTGCTTCATCCATCATAGGCAATGTATGAAAAAATAGAAAAAACCTTTTGAAAAAATGAAAAATTGTATTTAATCAAAGAAAAAAAAACATTCTGAGTTATCTCCATCAGCAACTGCCGGTCTTCATACTAACCTCTTAAACGAAAGCAGTTTTACTTGATCACAGTATCACAGCATAAGAAGGTTTTTCTCTGAAAACATTTCTTTCAATCTAGTTAAACTTTATTTGGATAAATAAAACATTTTACCTAACATTCAATCTGATTGCAGAGTTAATTCTAGCACAGCGAAACTTCCATGCTCTCCACTGGACCCTAATTTTCATCATTTGGCGTCGGCAAATAGATACGGACGCAAAATATCTGATTACTATGTGATTTTTATTCTTTGGTTATTTTAATTGGTTATCTGTGCAAGGATGCTCTCCCCCCCCCCTTGATTTTCACCAAAAATCTGTCAAATATCTATGTTTCAGGTATAATTAGTTACAGTGGAATACCAAAACTAAATTGAGGTGCTCGTATTAGGTCTAAAGTAGGAAATCTATAATATGCTAATCAGTGAGCACTAGCCAGAATGTTTATAAATTTGTATCAAGAATCCCACCAAACAACGTTTTACTACCTCAACATTCCACTCATATAATATTCTATTAATGTGACACTTGGAGGTATGTGGATGATTGTAATATGTATGCAATAGATTATGTTTAAGGTTTTAACATAATAAAGTTATAAATAAAATAGTAGAATTTAGTGTCCGTTAAAATATATAAACAAAAGAAGCTTAGCGGCAAACTCCATTACCTTTGGAGTCCCTGTGTACTTTGATGCAAAAGATAGACGCACTACTCTGTCCGCTTGCCGCTAAGGTTCTTTTGTTTATATATTTTAACGGACACTAAATTCTACTATTTTATTTATACTTACCCACGGCATTTACGGAATAGTGCTGCAAAACCAGTGGGTGACTGCAGCGCGATCTCGATCTGAATCCACAAAGCTTGGAGATGTATGGAGAAGCGAAAAATGTTTCCTATACTGGTGAAGTGGCCGTTCCGTGCTTGATTTATTAAGATTTATTTATATTTCTACGTTTTCGCGTTAGATGGCTATATCTTTTGCATTGAGTTGATTCCTTATGATGGCGTTACTGGGTTTTTATCGCGTTTTTATTTCTTAAAAACGCCTTGAAAGAACAGGCTCGCTGTACTGGGGGTCGCTTACGGGTTATGACTTTCTGATGAGTTCTAACAAGAACGAAACAGCCTGTCACTGTCTACCTGTGCCCCAGGGATTCCATTACCTTTGGAGTTCCTGTGTACTTTAATGCAAAATATAGACGCACTACTCTGTCCGCTTGCCGCTAAGCTTCTTTTGTTTATAATAAAGTTATATATAAACACATTCAATGTCACGCAATATTACAACCCCTGGTAATGTGTATTTTGTTATATTGTTGTAATATTAATTTTAAAATATCGTGACGTGAAGAAGCCTATTTTGTGATATTTTTATGTAATATTGCGTAAAATTTACGCCAGATGGTCGTTACTGGATATTCAACTGCATGCGGCCACATTATAGCTCTTCAGTGAGACCATAAGTCCTGACAAAAGTTAATTGTACACGCAACTATATTAAAAAATATCAAAGGGGTAAAGAGAGAGTACGTAGCCCGGGGCGACATCTATAGTGTCGAGGTGGATACTTATATTCATGGCCTATCACTTTGTGATGTTAGGTTAGGTAAGAATGGCAGACCTTTGGTTCAGACCAAACAGTCTTACGTAGTCCTATTAGGTTCGTTGTGATATCACACGTGTTCCGTAGAACCCACCTTCATCAGATCTCTGATGCTTAGTGCGGCGTTGTAATGTTAAGAAGATATAACTTAAAAATATCAATCTGAATCAAGAAAATAATGTCGTCTTCAGTTATATACTTTTAAAAACTTAACAAAAGGTACTTTATTACTGGTGGGATGCTAGCTTAACAAGTATTAAAAAGTGTTATCTAACAAAAAAGATATAACTAATGTAGTAAGTTAATCATTGCTTATAATTATAATTATGAAGATTTAAAATTTTATTTCATTTATACATTTTGCATTTCGTCGATAAGTTTTCCGCTTTTAACACAACCCTTTCTATTAGTAGACAAAAGCAAGCTTTATATTTCCTTATTTGTTTCTTCGTCAAAAATGATAAATGTTAACTCGATAAACTTGCGTCTTTTAAAGAATATAACCGACAATCCTGCGTGGAAACGCGTCTAATTTAGGGTTCTATTTTCAGAAAGGGCCGACACCCACCCCTAATCTTGGTATAAGTTCGGTGTTTGGCTTTTAACATTCCAGTCTCGAGGCGTATTGTTTAGGTTTATTGTGCATGCTTCACCTTAACGTATATAAATTGCCTTAGAAATAAAATTATACCGATTGTTTCATTTTATTGGCTCTCTGTAACAAATGTGCTCTGAAGGGATTGCTATTGAAACTAAAGTAAGAAAATAAATTCGATAGTTATCTATTGGTGAGATAAATTACGTTTTCATTCAAAAAGGCTGCAAGTGAAAACTGTAAAGTAGCAGCATGAGTCAATTTGGCTGAGTTGTATTTAATTCCTGGTAAAATCTTATAGACATATTATTACACATTATTCTTGTCTCAGGAGGTACATACGTTTTCTGAGGTACTTCCGAGAGTAAAAAACTTACTAATCAAAATCTTCGAGAACCAGTAACATTGAATATTATGGAAGCCGTTATATATACTTCGTTAGCCTCATCCTCGAGATCACCACGTGAAAGTTTGAAGAGTTTGCTATAATTTAACTTTAAATTCCTTGCAGAAAAATTAAAATGTACGTCAAAACGTTGAAAAATCGACTAGATACGATTTTTACCATCGAGTTACTTAGTATGTTTTAAAACAAATAGGAAATGATTCTACTCCGAGCGAGAACAAAACGATTTACGATTACAAGATGGCCGACGTCCGCCATTTTGAATAACAAAAAAATAGTTTTTGCTCAAAGATAAGTATTTCACTTAATATTTACTCATACCAATTTCGAATAATATATCTTAGCCATGCCCGAGTTAGCAATGGGGGACTTGATGCAAGCACAGTATACAGGGTGGGGAATTTAAATGAAATGCTGCTTGTAGCGGCTCTAGGAATAGGATTTCTTCAAAATCCAAAAATACGTTTTTTATGGGCCTCGCTTTTGCCATTTAAAAAAATTGGGATCCCAAAGGGGGAGGGACGCAGCCCTAACTAACTTTTTTTCAAAATAGACGATATCACTTGTAGCACCTTTTTGAAAAACTTATTGAAAAAAGAGTTTGTCCATATTTTTTACATCAGTCAAACCATGTGCCAGAAATTTATTAAAAACTAATTTTTAACGAATAGTTTCATTACAAATAACTTTAAATCTATAGTGCCACTTTTTAATAGAAAATGTGCCCCATGAACGTCTTGGCACAGACCCAACCGATGGCAGAACTTTTCCCCTGCTATTTGCAAACCTTCTGGAGTGATTAAACTTATCTCTGCCCTAATCCTTGCCGTCATCTCTTCCAGATTTTTGGTCTAGTGATATAGAGCCTGCTTTTTAAATTTCCCCTTAAAAAAATCCAAGGGTGTAATATTCGGGGATCTAGGCGGCCACTCTATAAATCCACGCCGCACTATCCACCTATTTGGAAATGTCCTATTTAAAAATTGTCTTACATTTCTTGCAAGGTGGGGAGGGGCTCCATCCTGCTCTAGATTTCCATAATTATTAAAAATGTTTGAAGAACAGTTAAATATAGCTCTCCATGTAAATTGCTCTCCAAAAAGAAGGGACCAATTATTCTGTCGCTTATTATTTCAGCCCAAACATTCACTTTCCCTTAACGTTGAGAATGACATTCAACAATCCAATAAGGATGTTCGTCGGAAAGATATCCACAATTTATCGATTAACCTAAAATGGAAATTAATTAATAAGAGGTTAAGAGGTTCAAATTAATAACATAAACCATTTTTTGCTTAACTTTTAAACCCACTTCATCTTTCAAATTAAATATTGCTTCATTAGAGAAAAGTATCCAAGTTAAATCAATGTTGTCTAATGCAGCCTTCATAACTTCTCGAAATTCTACCCTTCTATCTAATTCATCCTTTAATAACTCTAGTACTGACTGTATTTTGAATGGTTTTATCCCAGTAGATTCTATGATCTTTAACACCGTTTTATGATCAATATTGTGGTCACGAGTTAATTGCCTTGCTGGTGTAATTGGGTTTTCTCGACAGGTCAATAGAATATTCAATTAAGTTTCATCTGGTACTTTGAAGAACATTTGTTACATGACCCAATTCTCGAAATTGCTTTTTAATTTTGCTGGTTGTACCTACTTCACGACAGATGTGACAAATCGAGATGACTTTTATGAAACAACGTAGCAACTTATTCTTGACTTCGTTTTCTTTCTCCATACTCGACTTTTTAGTGTTTTTAAATTTTAAACAACTTTTCAAATGTAACAAAACTGGCTGTATTACCGATAAAACAAAGTAATTTGTGTACGGATGGACCTGTCCCAAATGGGGCACATTTTCAACAATTGTTACAGGAAAAATGTGGCATTACAGTTTTAAAGTTATTTTTAATGCAATTATTCGTTAAACATGAGTTTTTATTAAATTTCTGACACATGGTTTAACAGATTCCATTTAACATATGGACAAATTTCTTTTTCAATAAGATTTTCAAAAAGATGCTACAAGTGGTATCGTCTAATTTGAAAAAAAAGTTGGTTAAGGCTGCGCCCGCCCTTTGGGGTTCCAATTATTTTTTTCATGACAAAAGCGAGGCCCATAAAAATTTTTTGAGGACGTATTTTTGGATTTTAGAGAAATATTATACCCAGGGCCGCTATAAGCAGCGTTCCATTTAAAATCCTCACCCTGTATATTATAATGGTATCAACATCACAAAGCACTAAGATTTTAACAAAAATTAAAGATAATTTCCTGTACTTATGTATTGGGTACGCAATTTCGAGATTGCAATTCAGTTGGTTGCTTAAACTGTTTAAACTATAAAAAAATAAATTATTAAATTTCCCGTGTGTAGAGAACTATATATTTCTTTTTATGTAGAAAGGTAATATTGTTTTTTTTTTAATCTTATTTACTATCATGTGATGAGAAAGTACATTATTGTTATCCAAAAAAAAAATTGGGGTATTATATACGTCAAACATTTAAATTAAAGAACATTGTCTTCATTCTCACAATCAAATTTTCTTCCGTTATTCCATTATTCTTTTTCTGCTTTACGGTATTTTTCTATTTTTAATTGCACGAGTATCATAAATAGCATGCAGTAACAATTTATTCGGGGCATTGCGTAATTTAGTTATTGGTTGTTATTATTGCAGCATGACTGGTTTTTTAAATTTATTTTCCTTCGTACAGAAGTAAAATTTAATTTACTCACATATTGGAAAGCCTTCAAGATTTAAATCTTTCATTATTTAAAAGGATAATAATTATTTCGTCGTGATTTGATAAAGGATAGTAAGTAAAATTTAAAAATTACATATTGACTGTTCTAAATTTTTAAGGTTAACAGTAAGCAGCTATAAAAACGAAATATTATTAAATTAAAACGACTTTTAGTTCATAAGTTTAAGGCTAGACGGTAGTTATGTGAATTTTGGTAGTGTTTTATCAGTTAGCCAATAAAAACCATTCGATTAGTTACATCTATTTGATCCTTATTTCTCTGTTAATATTTCACTTACTAAGTTTTATGTTAAAAGGCAAAAGCAGCCAGCATTAATACTATTTGAGATATGCGTAAAAATATTGCTGTTTTTTGAAAACGGGCTCTTCCGGAAGAACAGGTCACTGTTTTAGATGGGACTTCTTTGCTAACGGATTCTGGAGTAGATATTATTACTGTCAAACGTCATGGTGGCTAAAAAAGTAATACTGTTGTAGAAGGATATATTATGAACTTGCAGGAACATAAAAAAAAAGATGTTTACAACTAATATTGGCGAAAACTCATCGAAAGTATATTTAATCATATTTGTTCACCGCAAGATTTAGAAGAAGAATTAGTGCATGAGGTTTTTTTTTTTTCTATTTTCCGTGAAAATATGTTTTTTTACATGTGTAATATTTTAAAAATTAGAGTAAAACCCAAAAAAAAAATCGGTACTTAATTTCACGGTCTGTGTAAATAAGAAATTTTTATAAAATTTAGAAATATATTTATAAAAATAGTTTTAAGTTACATGATACAATTTGAAACATTCTTTATGATGTAAATCTATAGTGCATTTGTCGCAAATGAAACTATCTTTTTTGGTACACTGTTTACATCTTCTGTGAGTTTGACTGTAGAGCACAATATGCCCTATATGTCATATTTATAATTTGGTTAGCAATATCCTCTTCCCAGAATAAATTTAAAAAATCTAATGGTGTCCTAGCTAAAAGGGCACTTTCTGAAGAAGATCTTGGATTACAATATTGAGATCTGCTGTAAGTGGGAATATTTTCTGACCAATTTGGTTTTCTCCGTTTACGAGGAGCAATATTATATTTATTTTTTGATGTAGGAGTTTCTTTTGATGCCGTGGCTACTAATTTATTTGTTAGAATAGACAGAGGAATCAGTCTTCTTCATCTGAATCATCTGCTGCTGTTATTTTTAACGATTGAGAGAGGAATATTATCGTTCTCTATCGAATTATCATATCTGATCTCGAAGACTTGGCTCAATATTGTAGTTGGTAGGTGATTAGGATCTGCGGTTTCTTGGTCCGAATCATCGCTATCGATGTCTGTGTCTTCTTTAGGATCTTCTGGAGGTAGTATGTAGATACGATTTCTAGCCTAAAACGAATACGACGTAAAGTCTAACAAACAAGAAAAAACATATTTTGTATTTTGTAATAAGAATAAAAATGGTTGCCATTATGCATAGTGTTTAATTATAAGGGACCCAAGAAATATGGGTATTTTTAGGTTAGAAAAAATTGGCACTAAAAATTATCTCACATAAAATACTATTCTATGTGGAGTCAACAAACTATTTAAAAAAATACACCTATATATAATTTCTAATTAATAGGAAAAAGAAACTTACCCGTCGTCTCGTTGTGAGTACAATTATGTATCCATAACAATGCGTTAACAACATATTCCGCGAGTGGATCTAACTGATCACTGAAGAGAACTGACTAAGGACACCGTTTATAAGAGTTGCAAATATGCAAACAAGTGATATTTTTTGTAGGTACTATTGTGCCGATAAAAAACTGGGACAAGATATTTACAAAAACAATGTAAGAAATACATATCCCCTAGACTATAAAAGGTGTCTAGAGCTAAAAAGGAAAAACATTCAAAATTTAAAAAGTAACCTAGGTTACATAATGGAATGTTTTGTATTTTTCGATACGGGGTGGTTAAATTTGAGAGACATCATATAATATGGATAAAGTAAATTTATTAGATTTTTTTAAAGTCAAATATTTTATAAATTATTATATTTACCATTACCACAAAATAATAAATAAAGCTAATACAGGTAATAAAATACATTTAATAAAAAGAAAAAAATTGCGAACACAAAGTTTGTCAAAACAACACAAAATTAATATTTGGTCATAGAACCATTTCTGTTTATTACTTTTTGGAGCCTTTGTGGCATACTTAAAACTAAGTTTCTACATAATTCGACAGTTATTTCATCCCAAGCTTGATTTATCCTATGACGTAATTCATCCCTGTTTCTAGGTTGAAAATCATGTTTATACATAGATTTGACCATGGCACCCCAAATGTTTTCTATCGGGTTCAAATCGGGACTCTTCGAAGCCCAGGGAAGAACTGCTATGTTATTTTCTTGGAGAAAATTTTGTACAATGCGCGCTGTGTGTATTGGAGCATTATCATGCTGAAATGTGTAATTTTGACCGTATACAGCGTTTACCGATGGTATCATCACTTCGTTTAGTATATTAACGTATACTGCTGCAGTTAGTCTTCCTTCGACGATTTGGCAAAGTCCTGGTCCTCTAGCGCTAATCCAGCCCCAAACATTTATGGAGAAACGCCCACTTTGGTTGGTTTTGTGGGTGTATCTCTCATCATACCGCATGCCGGAAGGCCTATACACCCGAATTCTCCCATTATTGCATGACTGAAAAGTTTTCTCGTCAGAAAATATAACTGTTTCCCATAAATTTATTTGATTAATATATTCATGTGCAAATTCTAACCTGCCCTGTTTATTTATTTCCGTTAAAAAATTTTTATTGGCAGCACAACGGCTTCGTATATCGGAATTTCGAACCCTGTCTCTAGCGGTATTTGCAGAACCTGGAAAATTCGTCTCTTCTTTTGCCTTGATTGCAGTTTCGAAGGGATGATCCCTTAGATAATTAACCAGTCTTCTATCATGATCATCAGTAGAAATTTTAGGGGGACCAGAACCTGCATTCCTAATAATAGTCCCATGTCTTGCTATTTTTTGTTTTGCCAATAGCACGGTATTCTTGCTTACTCCCAGTTCATCTGCAATATCCCTAATAGCAACACTATCTCGCAACCGACTATAAATATTTGCCTTTTGCTGGGGGGTTAATTGTGGCATATTTACAAATAATATATGATTGTATGTTTGACGAGTCAATCATAAAGTGACAATCTTTATTGACATGCAAATTTTCATGACATTTTACTGGTACCAGGCTTGATGTAAAATTATTCTTAATAGTCTAGGAGAAAATAGAAAAATTTCCTGTCCCAGTTTTTTATCGGCGCGATGGTACATGCTAGCAACCAGAAATATGTGTGTCCATTTAAAGATACATTATGCACTAATGGGTTAAAATGAGTAATGTAAGTTTAAGTCACTTATACAATTTAAAACGCCCGACTGGCGAATACCCGGCTAGCCGGAAAAGCCCGGCTCACCATAAAAAAAATTATGTACCCGAACCTTTATTGGTTAAGTAACCCGGCCCGACGTGAAACGATTCGAATACGAGATTCCGGGCTACGTTGATTCCCGAGAACAAAACCCGGCAAGTGCAGGCCTCTGGGGAGCGAAAGATAAAAAAAATAATTTTACATTAGGTGACTACAAATATACCTAAATTATATTCATTTAAGGACTTTAGTTCTTATTTGATAAGTAACGTAACGAAAACCCAAAATCCAATTTATAGCTTTGCTGATGACAGCACACTTGTCTCATCTTTTAACTTGACTCCCCAAACATCCGCTGCCGACGCACATCTTCGCAGGCAGCATGAAGTATTGCGCCTCAACAATGACCTGGAAGAAATTTTGGCTTGGGGTGACAGTATCCAAGTCGAATTTAATGCTAAGAAAACCCAGGCAGCAGTCTTCTCCAAAAAGGTTAACATTGCAGAACCGGATATAGTCATGGCAGGACACGCAATTCCCCTGGCACCGTCTATTAATTTGCTGGGGGTCAATCTAGGAGGTAATATGTCTTGGCATGATCACTTTGCCGCAATTGCCAAGGCAGCTGCACAGAAACTTGGTGTACTTTTCCGCACCAAAAGGTTGTTCACACCTCATCAACCTTTGACACTCCACAAAGCCCAGATTCGACCATCATTAGAATATTACTCTCATGTCTGGAGCTCTGCACCCAAGCACACCCTTCGGCTACTGGATTCCATTCAAAGGAGAGCCGTTCGTCTGATCGGCGACCCCGAGCTGACCAAGACCCTCGATAGCCTGGAGCATCGAAGACAGGTTGGTGATTTGGCTCTCTTTTACAGATATTTCCATGGCAGGTGTTCGACTGACATTGCCCACTTGATTCCACCTAAAGCAATGCAAAACAGAAATACACGGCGAACCACTGCTGCTCATCCATATGTTGTTCAGCTTAGTACTCCTCGAACTTCTTTGTTCAAGAATTCTTTCATCTGGAGAACGTCATCTTTGTGGAATGATCTTCCTGAGGTCGTGTTTCCCAATGAATACAATCTTCAACGTTTCAAGACCAACGTTAATCGCTTTTTTCGCATTCGCACCGCTCCCAGAGCGCCTTAAAGGATTTTTCCTACAGTGCAGGTGTTTTATCATGAAAAAAAAAACGTAATTTATTTTATCTAAGAGCCAAAGATTGGTGCAAATTACTTTATCCAGTGCAAACTGACTACATTTACCATAATGCATTATCGTCGCTGTAGCTTCCGATACGCATACTGATTTTTAAAGGTATTAAAAAGAAAGCATACTTTATTAGTCTCCATAAAACTGTGATTAGGAAACTGAAATTAATGCAAATAAAATGTAAAACATGTGAAGCTCATTACTTCGAATTGCCGCCATTAAACTGCTGATCTCATAATTCGATACATTGTTCTGCCATTGTTCAACAACGGTAGCTATTAGTACACCTTTGGAATTTTTAATTATTTACCGTTATATGCGTATCTGAAAACACTAAAAATAGTTTAATTCCTGAAATAATGTCTGTTATGTAAATTACATAGCTATATCAGTAAATATAATCATTCATTAAGATAGCTTTCTAGACAGACTTACAATTCAAGTAAAGCAAAACTGTTAAGTACTAAGTACGAATTTAAAATTTTACGATAGAGCGGATTTTAGTTTTTCAACTGCAAGGCATGAAAGGTAAGATTTGAGAAAAGCGGAATGAAAATATTGATTTAAGTACGTTAGAGAAACTTTAAAATAATTGTTCCAGTGGATCCAAATGCGCTAAATTTCCCGATGATAAATTGCAAATTTTCTTGAAACGAATTACAGAGATATGAAACAAATTATTAAACTTTTTTTCACCAATGGAAAGGTAGTATCTATATGAATGTGAAAAAGCTATTTTCATCCAGAAAAACAATCAAGAACAAAGATATAAGCCCACGAAAATCCTAAAAAAACTCAAACTCTTTGTATTCTAAGAAATATTGCGAATCATTTTCTTTTTAATTAAAATAACTTTCTTATATTATCCTATATCTGTAGAGTCCAAATTTAAAAAGTTTTTAAAAATCCATTAACCTTCCGTTACTTGCGCGTTATTTGGTACACAGGTACTCGCTGCGGACTGCCAATCCGCGTTTATTTTTGAAATCCAAAAAAAACAACTATGCAATACAATAATATTTATATTTATTGAAAAGCATCATCAAAACTCAATCTTGCATATTAATTTCTGTGTAGCAGTCTGAACAAATATACAAAGAATGTTCTCCACATAACAGTGTTCCCACATTTCTTATAGGAAAATCTCGTTGGTCTATTTAGTAGTAGAGTGAAGGAGCGAGAACATTTGTCTAAGGATACAAGTTTTGGGCTTTTTATAGTTTAAAATTCAAATATACATATTGTCATTCCTGTTACCAGGTAGTTGTGGGGAGGTTTATCAAACTATCAAGTAGACCATAACGATCCTCCTGTTTAAGACATTCGGTTTTCAGGTGATGACATCCTACCAATAGTAAAGTTTTCTTACTTTTTGATAGTACTATGCAATCTTAACAACTACTCTTACCAGCTGTAAAATAGCCAACACCGACTCCCCCCTAACCTTACAATGAATATCAGAATGGTTTTCCAGGCGTGCATGGATGCAAGACTGACTGGCGCCTCAGTCCACTTAGGGCTTTACACTTACCTAGGAAGTGTCTATTCTAAATTTTGATCGTCATAATTATTTTACTTGAAGCAACAAACTTAATATTTAGTTAATAATTTTTTAAAATACAAATAAATCAGTATTTTATACATATAGGAGTTATTGAGAATAATAAATTATACAGGTCAAGTAAAACTCAAAAAAGCTCAAGCTCATTTAAATACAGTTAGACAATAGTAGTTTGTACAAAAATAGTTGATATGATGTCCATATCGCACGAGACAGTAAATTCAAACTTCCGAGTGCAATATAGACAATCTACTCGAGTTGAACAGTTTATTTTTTTTACGACTCAACTTTCGAACTTCACACTAACACTTAAAAATTACTTAAATTAGGCATCATAACTTATCTTTTAAGTCGGCCGTCAACTTGTGAGAAAGATAATGAAAAGCAATTGAAGAAAAATTTATCCATGGAAATCCATGAACCCAAATTACACTGTAACATATTTATCGATTTGGGTAATTTCTTATATTTACACAAAATCACTTTAAATATATCTATTTTTCACAACCATAAATAGTTTGATTAAATAGTTCTGCTAAAATACACAGACAAAAAACGGGTTGTTTACGTTTACTGAAAAATTCGTTTTAAACAGATAAAAATATCTTTTATGCATTAATATGAACTTTTAACGTTCGGTACGGTAAAGTTTTTCAGAATAATCGTCAATTTACAAACTATCAACACTGACATAGAGAAGTGGCAATACTGTACTGAAAAACCATAACCTTAAAACCTTTAGTAAAAAATGGAATCAATTTTATTCTAGAAATCTTATAATTTCGTCTGTTTTTTTTTCTGGTTTTATATACTCATCTTCATGTTTCACCATTTAAGGAAGATTTACCAGTTATTTTTCTATATCTGTTCGTACAATAAAAGTTTTAAGGTAGATTGGGGTTAGATCTCTATTCAAAATATATCAGAAAATATCGCGATGGACAAATGTTTGCAAGGATAAAACAACTAAGGTTAGTAAAAAAGGTTCACTTGATTACTATATTTTACATTTTATGCATTAAATCTTGTAGCAATTGTTTAGAAATGAGCGGAAACGGGAGATTTTTAAAATAGGAAAGTGCATCTGTGCACAAATCTTTAGTTCGGTTAGAAAATGACAATAGTTCGAAAAAAATATATTCTGGTATTATACCTTTAATTTTCGGACCATTTCGTCCACTCGTTGGTAGAAAATTATGTATGCATAGACTCTGGGATAAATGTTTTAAGTTAAATTAGAAGAGATCAAATTTTATCTGACATATTTGCATATATTTGAAGTATATTCTAAGACCCACTTATGACAACTGTGATTGGTCAGATTCATGTCCTAACTACGTTGGATATGAAATCATATCCGTTCAATTAACCGGAATAGCCCACTTTTCCAATCATTTTAGTGTAAAGAAAACAGCAAATTTCCATGGGGGAGTGGAAAAAATATTTACTAATATAACAGATCACTTAAGTATTTGTACAGTCAATGTAGTCATGCTCTTAATAAATTTTGTTACTACTACTATGGAATTATTATAGTATTCGAAATGATTTTTACCTGAAGAAACCACAAGTTATTAAAATGCATCATCAAATTTTGATGATTTGCAGTTTATTTTCTTTTAGATATACCGCTCAAATAGAGTGTAAAATTGGTAAAACCTTTTTCTAATTTAGAGGGATGATTTTATATTATATCGTTTTTTTTTCTGTTGAAAACATTACGAGCAAAAGTCAATAAATTAATAAAGGTATTCAACAAAAAAGCATCCTCTTTTTTTAGTATATTTATATCAACTTTAATAATGCAACTAATACTTCTTATGGGATTTAACTAATAAGCTATTCATTATTACATATTACAATTATTTTAGCTTCTTTTTATTTTAAGACTTAATTAATAATTTATTTTAATTGTAAATTCTATATTAGAATCTTAGTTTTCATAATAAGAAAAGTTAGTTAAAATAGCCTTAAGAAAAAAGTTAGTAAGGGGGAGTACATCTTATTGCTAGACCGACTCCGGCATTGGTATGGTCACCGTTGTCATTACCAAACTAACTGCTTGTTAGGTTAAAGGGTATGTTTGTTGCCAGTACTAGATTGTTCGGAAAATATATACGAACCACGTGAAATGTTTACTCTGCCAAAATACAAATCAGATTGCACCACCAAGAAGTGAAGACTTTGCTATTGGTAGGATACAACCACCTGCAGACTAGTTTCGAACCCTTTCTTCCCGTCCGTACAGTGTAGGTGTCTATACCTTCTAAACAATTGTCTTGATACTAAAAATAACAATATTATCAACCTTCCAGGATTGTATATAACTTCTAGCGCCATCTCTTGATAGACCTGGTATGTTTGGTTAATCCTCGCCAAGTGCTTATGCTAGTAAGTAAGTGCAGAAGAGGTTTACGATTCATAAACAAATTTCATTAGTTGTAAAAACGTTTTAAAAGTTGAGTTAGAGGTTAAACAAATAAGTGATCGGTTCAAATTATATCTATCCTTATCGCACTTACATAAGCGACTAAAAATCGACACTTATGGCGTTGTCGATAGAGGTCGACATAGGTGGCGCTTAAAATATTGCTTAAAAGCGAGCATTTTTATGAACATAGAGTGTTCAGCGATAAATTCGAAACGACATTCCCCTGGAAGATGATTGAACATAGTTATACACCACATATATACATACACTATATTGCTAATACCATAATTAAATGATGATGACAACTGTACGCAGATAATCAGGGTCCGTTGAGTTTGCGCAGCTCGGAAATTTGTTTCTTGATATAAACATTTGACAGGCACCGACTTTCAAAATATATTTACAAGCTTTTATTTAAATTCACTCGTTTAGTTCGGGTGTGAACAGTTTATGATCAAATAAAACTAAGTAACCAATATTTTACATACCTGAAATACCTTATTCTTGGTATTGAACCGCGACTCGTGCAAAAAAGGATTATGTACTTTTTTCTATTCATCTTGAGACACAATAAGTCACTAACAATCACAAAATGTCTGGTAAAGTTTTATACTTAAATTCGCACCCAAAACTTAAAAATAATTTCCACAATCACAAACGGAACATCCGAACAAATACAAAGTAAAAAATGATGGAAACGACTAATAACTTACAAAAAAAATGTCTAAAGTAAGTTTTATAAATATTAGCACCCAAAACTTTTAAACTATAACCACACACGATCGAACGAAACAAAAGATGGCGACGAAATACAAACAACGACGAGCCGGTTCTGTTTGATATCGTGTCGGTTGCGTAATTTTTTTCCTACTGCGAAAGCACCACGGGCCCAAACTCAGGTTCGTGTGGCTGCTTGTATTGGCAATATAGTGTATGTATCTATGTGCTTGAAATCGACACCTATGGCGTTGTCGATAGAAATCGACATAGCTGGCGCTTAAAATATTGCTTAGAAGCGAGGATTTTTATAAACATAGTGCGTTCAGCGATAAATTCGAATCTACGTTGCCCTGGAAGATGTTTGAACATAGTTGCACCCCAGATGAACCTTCGGTTTTATTACAAAACCAATTAATTTAAAATTTTACAGCAATTGAAATTAAATTTAACCGTCCTTGTCAATATAGAAAGGTGGTTAAAAACTTAATCAACTGCCCTCCAAATAAAATTAAACTGATGGACTTCATAGGGCTTTGTAAATTAAATTTGCTTTTATAAAATGAAAACAGAAGGGCGAACCGGGAACGTTAATGGAACAGAAGGTGTATAATATGTTAAAGTTTTTGCGAGATAATACGGATTATCCGGAGCTTCTTTGGGAATGTGTGAATCGTGTAGTGAGAGATTTGCCATTTGTAGTCGCTAATGGGTGCACGTAAGGGCACAACGCGTCCACGGAACAAATCCTATTTATACACAGGCTCCGTCAGCTGTTGGGAAAATTAGAAAAACCTTGCAATGTTTTATTAGGCCGAATTGGATGCAATAAATATAAAAAAATACTTATGTCGGTAAAAAGTAAAAAGTTTAAAAGCTATTCCTGGTTTTAGCTGAACCATTGTACAGTGACATTGCAGTATAGTAAACCTATTTATTGAGTTCATTAATTTAATTGCTAGCACACAGGGTGCTACAAATTCGGGTGCGTACAAGGTCATCTAGAGAGTAAAAAATACGAAGATGGTTAAGTTGAGCCAAAGTTAAGTATTTGGGGCTTAATAATTTAGTGAAATAAAATTGTTAATATTCATTTCGGAGATATCCGATAAAAACTAAATTTTTAGTTTTTGTGTTTAATTTCTTGCGCCTTCATTCTTGACTTTGGAAAAAACCAAAAAACACTTTTTTCTAGTTGTTTTTATATTTCACAGGATTGCATTATTAGTTTTCAAATTCGACGTTTCAATCTTTAAATACAAACCTCAAGTCAATTTTTTTAAATACGGACATAGAATTTTAAGGACTTTTAAGCTTTAGAAATTTAATATAATTTAAAGTTTTTGAAATTTTAACGTTTTGTCATCTAATAACACATTTTTTCAAATTATCTTTTTATGTTATAACTCCCGCTGTTCGATTATTTAGATGCTAAAATATCGGTAACGGCTGACTCTTGAAACCCGAATTTGGCTTCGTTAAAAATAATCATAATGGCCGCTCAATATCAAAACAGAATTTTACCAAATTGTTGTTGTAGTTTCAGAGAAATTTGCCCCTTGAAATGTCGTTTAGCGAGATTTTTTTGGTTGGCAAAAACTGGCTAATAAATGGCTTAAACACCATAAATCCCTGTAATATAATTTTAGAATGTAAGTTATCCATAATATATACTAATAATGTGTTATTTGATAAAACGTTAAAATTTCCTAAACTGTTTTTAAAATTCTAGGTCTGTATTTATAAAAATTAACTTGAAGTTGGTATCTAAATAACGAAACGCCGAATTTAAAAACTAATAACGTCATCTTGTAGAACATAAAAAAAGTTTTTTTATTATTTTGTTTTCGATAAAAAGACAGAAAATGCCAAGGTTTGACGCAACCGACAAGTATCAAAATTACTACTATATGTGTAGCCGGAAATAGAAAATAAATTAATAAACTCAGTTGCAGCAAATGTTTAATCGAGTTGTTCGAAAAAAGTTATAATTTTTTTTGATTCGTTATAGTGCGAAAAAGTTTCCTCTCATAGGGGAAGGTTGCCTATATTGGACCAATTTCTAGATTTCTTATCATGGATCCTAATAATGACGCAAAATCGATGTTTATGCTATACCTTAGTATACTTTAGTATGTTGTCCAACTGCAGGATTTTTTTCAGAATTTTATTGCAAAGTATCTATGACATACCACACTATAAAAAAACCTCTGCAAGTGGTTCAATATAGGAAACCAGTTGCCTAAATTGCACCTGGAGGTTTCAAAATTGGACCACATGATTTAAACGGGAAACTTAGGTGTTAAATAAATAAATAAAAAATAAAATGTTTGGTATAGGAAGATTTGTACCTATATTTCAAAAAAACAGCAAAACAGAAAAATAGTTTTAAGAAACATCAACAAACATAGAAAAAAAACAAGAGAAGGAAAAACATTTAAACCCAGAAATCACAAATAAAAGTGTCTCTTGAACACATGATTCATGAAGCCAATCCCAGCATTTTAAACACTGGATCATGTCTTCAATGATGCATTCTTTACAAAACTTGCAATACCACTCGTTTTGATTAATTTTTTTATTTTTAAGAATACTTGGACGATCTAGTTCTAGTTGAACTTTTCGCTTCACAATATTCTTTTTATCTAGTAATGCCTGCTTCGCTTTTAGGTCATCTTTATATGGACTTGCTGTAATTAGCTGTGCTTTTTGAGTGCTTTCCTCATGTCATCTTCTGACCACTGTCCATACTTTTTGGGCGTCTTTTCGGTAGAAGACATGCTAATGCAAAAAAAAAGTATCTATTAGTTTCCTATATTGGACCAGTCGTCGTTTCATTTTTTAACTCAAAAAAGAAAAAAGATTTTAGCAATATTGAAATGTTGTCAGTTCATGTCATTAACTTATTCTTATATAATGAAAAAAATTATTTTTGCACAATTTAAAAAAAAATGCCTCAATTGGACCGGTTCAATTTTGGCAATCACCCAGTGGTCCAATTTAAGCAACTACCACGTGTTTTACAAAACCAACCAGGAAAAAAACAAGAAAAAACATTTATGGCATGGCAATAGGAGAAATAGAAAAACTTACTTGATAACTTCCATAAAAAATATTTTGCTTAAGGTTTTCTGGTTCTTAGGTAAATTCTTAGGAAAATCTTAAGAATATTATATTAAAATTGCGTAAATTACGTTTTGCTCTTTACACGTCAAGCTCTAACGGCCAACTAGTTGAGTTTGTTGCCGTACAAAGGTTTTTGGGTGGAAGTATGTTACAGTGTTGTCAGATGATATGGCACTTATTTAGTTTCGGAGAAATGTACTGTGGTCCAATTTAGGTAGCGGTTCAATATAGGCAACCTTCCCCTAATAAAAAAGATTACACGGCGGCGGTGGCTCACTGGTGTGTTACTGGCATTCGACCATGGCGGTCTAATTTTGATCCTCGGAGTGAGCACATGCACAATAAAATAAGTGTGTCTGAATTTTAGTAGGTGTAAGAATGCAGGGAAGACTGCAAAATGTATTATCTCCCAACCTACCCCATTCACGCAGGCCGGATGAGATCGGTTATCTCGTGGAATGTGGAAGACGATACACACTCACCAATCGGTAGGTCATGCAATGACGTAAGAAACCGATGGTTGATATAGTCTTTGGAAAAAGTGTCGCATGAGTGAGGATAGTGGTTCGAAATCCACGTTAAGCAGTAAGTCCTCTCGGAAATGGCCCTGGCAGCGAACGAATAGGTAAAAAGCCGAAAAATTCGAGAGAAAGATAAGAAACAATAAAAAAAATTACGAAAGTGAAAACTTTTCGTAATTTTTTCAAATAATAATTTAATCTTCTAGGATCGATGCTGCGATAAATCATTAATATTAAATGTGTTTGAGAAACGGAAATTTTTCAAAATTTTTGCCAATTTTATTGTGCAGGTCTTTGCTCGTTTTGTCACAACAAGACGACCCAGGCCTTATCATGAAGAAGTGGCTGCACGTCGAGTGTTTTACTTATACCCTTAACCCCACCAACTAACCAAGAGCTTGAATATAGGATACTTTAAAAGCAAGGCAATCCTCCTCTAATGTCTATATTTATTATTATATTGAAGTTTCCTTTCTTGTGGAAAATCTTAAGTATTTCTCAACTTGACATTGATATATTAAGAATTCCTTGAGGCATCCTTAAGGACTCATTTTTGTCTATAAAATCTGTTTTGGCTCGTGAGTTTTCCAAAAGTGTCGTAGCATCCTCAAGGAAGAACGGGCATAATGCCCGTATTTATAGACAGAAAACTTTATAGACCAAAATTACTATTTAAGGATTCCTTAAGGAAAAATTATCAGAGAGTTCGTGCCACCTAAGATAATCCTAGAAACTATAGTTTATTTTAGAAAAGTCTAGATCAATAAAATGAAAAATTCCATCCAGTTCGGTTCAATTTCAATGTCGGCGACAGGTTGAGGTAAATTTTATGCATTAAATTAATTATGAATTGATACCTAACCAAAGAAAAAAGAGGAGATAATTTGATAAAGAAGAAACTATTAGCTATAGCAAATTTACGCAAACATCGTTTCATGAAATATGCCGTGGAAGATATAGCTGAAAAACATAGTGTAACTGTGCTGCGCACACCGCCATATCATTGCGAAATAAATCCTATAGAACTTATATGGGCGCGAGTGAAAGGATTTATAGCAAGACACAACACGTCACTCAAAATGAAAGACGTAAAGCTACTGTTTGATAAAGCCAATAAGGAAGTGACACCAAAGAACTGGCGCAAAGCAGTCCATCATTTCATTAAAGAAAAGCACAAAATATGGAATCTTGACCACCTGATCGATCAGATCTTCGACCCGTTAATTATAACGTCAAGAGGAGATGACAGTTCCTCAGATGACGAAGAATATTATGATTTTTTATAATTTAATTTCTGTATAATGTATTTTTTGTATTTTGTATTTTTTTATAATTTTTAATAAAAAATAATTAAACCTAATACTATGTACATAATGCACGTCTTTGTCACACCATTTTCAGTGTTTGTGAATGGATACCAATAGGCAAAACCCATAAATTGACCCAAACCTGGGTGGTATTTGATGAAAATAAAGAATTTTGCAATGAAATTAATGCCAAATTATGAAAGTGGCTTAAATATTCGTTGAGTAACTCTGTAGTCACTTTGCATGCCTAATTAGCTTTTAATACTACACCTTTCTGAAATAAACTATACCGATTTGATATGATAAAATTATATTTTATCCAATGTTACGAGAAGGATGTGATGATACAAAATCACTTATCACTTCCGAAACAAAGGCCATCAGTGATATAAAAAAGTATCCCTATCACAACCTGGCAGTCGGGAGATTTATCAATCCTGTCAACTAGGCATCAGCTAATGTATATGAACTGGTGGACATAAAGCTAGATTTGGTTACATCGTGATTACATTGGATCTACAGTATTAAGATCGGTTATACGTGATTTCTCCTTAAATTAAGACTTTAAATTTGTTTATAATAAAATAAAACAGTAGAAATAACAGTAAATAGAATTAGAAAAATAACTGCTAAATCTTCATTAAATGGTGGAAAATGAAGATAAGATATTTTGATTATCGCTTGGTGTTATTAGTCTTGCGAAAGCAGGCAATTAAGAATATACTTCAACACATCAAATTGGCTATGGTTTGGGTTTTACGGGTTTAAATATAATCCATCAATTTCATAGTACCTTATATATTTCTGGCTTTTTGTAACAAGTAAATGAAGTAATAATCTAAAATACAAAATTAAAAAAAAAATATTTTCCATTTAGAATAGATACGTTATCTTAAAAAACAGATATAAGCAAACCTGTAAATGCAGTGTTGGTTTTATAAGATAAGCACATACTATTAAACTCATTAATGTCGGAGATTCCATACAAACAAAAAAAAACGATATATATTATTTCTATTTTGTCTTTTTTCTTGGGTTATTCTCCTGCAACAAAATCTAAGCAGCAGAGATGATAAATCTCATTTATAGAAATAAAAAGCTGCTGTTCCAGGTCAAGACCGCTCGCGGTTATCATCCTGGAACATGGAAGTGCTTTATGGAAACGGACGTGTCCGGTTAGGATTAATGAGGACGTATCTCTGGGAGAAATGGGAATTTATCGCAGCGCGTTCGCCCGGTTTATTAAGATTTATACAGGGCATGGAGCGGCGCTTTTGGGAAACACCAACATCTGGAAACATATTCGGGTGTAAATTTTGCAGGGTATTTTTGATTAGTTTAATTTTTAAAAATGGCCTCTTTGGGTGAAAAGTTCGCCTTTTAATTTAGGGTAAAGGAGGGTAAAAATACAAGCTTAGTAAAATGGTGGTTATAAATTAAGTAAGACAGTAACATGAATACCTAATTAAAGATTACTTATAGGTAATGTTACTTATAAGCTTAACATAAAACAGGAAATTTTAAAAAAATAGACAATATAAAAAATACCAACAAAAGAAGTGTATGTACGTATTCTTAACATATAGGACATCTGACCTAAATCCCTATGCACGTCATCACTCTAAATCTCACCGTACATTCATTTTATTTTACATATACAGCACAGTGGGGTTTTCAAAACCTCAAGTATTTTTTACTTTATTTAAAAATTAATAAATGTGAAATATACATATTCCTTCCATTTTATTAGATCCATTCCTAGACGTGTTTCTTCATATTATGGCTCATCAGGAAGCTAGGATCCAATAAAAAATGGACTCTAAACTACTTAAACAATTTTTGATGAAATCTACCAGCAAGATGTTGCATGACGACATCTGGTGCCGTTGTTAGACTCTTTTAGAACATACCAGCCCCTCTTACAAACTTATGGAAATAGGTAAAAATGTTAAGAAGAAGGAACCTGTACTTTCCTGCTACATGATTGAAAAGTACATTTTCCTTTTTCTGTTTAGAATTTTTTGTAAATTTAACAATATTTGTTCACTGAAGATGGAGCCTTTGCTTTCGAAACATGTACCAAACAGCATAACATCTGGCTTTAATAAAACTATTGAAGAAGATTTATGTTGGGTTTCACAAAGATTTTTAACCAGAATTAACTAATCAAGAAGTTTCACTCAAGTTTCACTGTGACATAAATGACAATGACAGACGTTATGTACTCACAATCAAAGGTTTCTTATTAGTTAATTTAAAACTAAAGTAACTGGGCTAGTAACTAATTATTATTTAAACTCTTAGTGCAACCTGACGTAAGTGGTTTATCTTTTGTTATATTAATATTTGTGTTCTTTTCCATGTTTCAGTACTATACAGTCCACACTGCAAATCAAGTTAATGCAATTATTGATGGTGAGTAATTGTCAGCGATTAATTTAGTAAAAGTAAAATAACCTAGCACCTGTATAAATTCCCCAATCTTTTTTTGTAAAGTAACAGCCAATTTTCTAGTGAAATATACATGTAATCTTCTTTACTTTTATTGGTACATTCATTAATTATTAAGATGGTTCGTAGTTCTTAATAGATATTCTTAAATCTGCTTAAATTTACAAAACAATTAAAAAATTATGATACAAAATTCACTCCAAAGTGACTGTAAATTTCTTTAAATTATTATTACTACTAGATTCGCTATAAATTTACCTGATGATTTTACTATGCAGGGGGTAGTGAAAATTATACTATTGGGGACGGGGGGAGGAGGGGTCGATGGATTAAAGAAAAAAAGCCTTATAATATCTGAATCAGTGAGAATTGTTTCTACTTACCTACGCAGAAATTTAGTAAAAATTCTGTTTAATCTGTAAACACTGCAAATATGATTGGCTTAAAATGATTTTAAAAATGGTTGTAATAATTTTTGTTATCCTGAAAATTTGTCAGATAACAGTTCAATGTCAATAACAATAGCTTGAAATTTAATTTGGCTATAATGGGAGACAGATAGCCAAAGCCTTACCAGACTCGTCAGTTGTGGTTGAGTTTGCTCAAGGGAACAAAAACCCGCATTCCTGCGTAGTCAATTGTTCTAGTAAACGCGCATGTGCTCGATCTTCTTTGTTCGTGTTTTGTCCCCTAGTCGGCCATTGGGGAACTGACTCTCTTAATTTTTTCTAGATAGAAGTCTGGCAAATCTTTGGTGTCACTACCAATATGATGTTTCCATCTATGTTACTTCATAACTACCACATAATTTCTAAAACATTTGTTTAACATTTATCTTCCTCACACTTATATTCACTTCTTTTTACATAATTTCTGAAATGACAAGCCCACAATTTTCCTTTCCCAAATGATTCCTCACGTTTCCATCCATTTTAATTTTTCATTTCTATCAACAGTTGTCCTCACACATAGTTGTTAAATCTTTCAGTCTACGTTTAAATTCTTATAGTGCCCTAAGCCTTAAACCTACATTTTTCTTTTTCACAATGTAACGTGCGGATTGATTTTCTCACCGTTCTACTCATTGAACCGTTTTTTCATCTAATTTTACAACCTTAATGCTCCGTTACGGTGATATGGACTAGTTTCTTCTTTTTCATTTATTCTCCTGAAGATGAATGCTCCTGCATTCGAAACATGTAGAGAATTTTTATTTTAAATCAAAAACATTTCATTAATATAACAGTGGAGAAAGACTTTGAGTTCTTATTTCTTTCCTTCTAAATTTCCACTCCACTTTTTAGTATGAACTATTTCTTCAACTTTTGACTACTGTTATAAACCAAAGTTCAACCTGGTTAAATGAACCATTCAATCGTATAACATTAACCTGTATGCAATGAATTCAATGCGGTATATCATATCAATTTATGATTATTATCGTTAGCTAACTGAACCTTATCATTTCCAGTTATTTTATGGTCTTTTATGAATTCTGCGAATAATAAAAAGTAACGAGAGCGTGCTAAGCTCATCTCTTCCTGCATTATACTCGAAGTCATAAACAACAGAATACTGTTTCCATATCTAAAAAGGGATTTATTTACTGTACTGCATCTCGCTACTGCATCAACGTTGCAATAACGGATGCCACTGAGTCGTATATGGATTATTCGATATTATTTTCTTGAAACACAGGTTTGCTGTAAATTATTTAAGGAAATATTTTGAATAATTAAAAAAAAATTAAAATACCGGGATCTACTTTATATTTAAATGAGCGGTTATAGGTAGGGGTATCCGCGGCTTGTCTATAAGGTCCTTTGGTAAATGAGCCACCTATAAATTTGACCCACCTAATTAATTAATTTCCCAAAACAAATAAAAATTACTATCTTTGAAAAATTCCAAATATTCCAAAATGTGTTGCTGCCCACTACAGATCGAAGCAGTCTGGTTGGTCCGGCGAATTTTACTCACGGTTGACCTTGAGTTTATATTAAATTTGAATATTACATAAATGAATTGGAAACTAAAAGCGAAACTGGCATACGCGCTCTCGAAAGTTAAAAAGAGATGGGAATGAGACTAATCCGGAAGTCGACTTGGCCACACTTTGCGTTCAGTTGATCAGTGGTTCAATCACGTTCAATAGGCAGTAACGGACTCATAGTCGGATAGCTTCGTACCGCAATCAAATCTTTGCGTTAGAAAGAAAAACTTATTGTAAAATATGTGAAGAGTATTTGCAACATTTTCAGAAATCTTTTGTTTCATTAGGACTGCCGAATCGCCCGTAGTATACTTATAAGCGTTGTGACTTGTAGTAAAAAACAACGACAGTTTAAGAAATATTACAGTTTAAAACAAGTGCGTTAACATTTGAAAAACCTTTTATTAGAAGTATTTATAATTTTACTGACCTATGGTCATATCACTTTAACTTGAGAAAGATGACAGAAACCCATTAAACACGCGTTAAATTTTACTTGACACTTTAGAGAAGTGAGGTTAGGGTACATTTCAAAAAGTGACAATTCTGTCAGATTTGTTTATTTTTTATTTTGCTGTAATTAAAACCTTTCTTCGGTGGTATTCGTACATTTGAGTGAAAATTATAGTTAAAAACATTTGTGGATTATGTGTTTAGTTATCTATGCCCTTTGACCGGTCAGTTTATTAAATTTAAGTTGAAAATACCTAAATGTTGGCGATGTTCCAGTTATGGATAAATAAAACTTCTTTGCTTTGAGTGGCAAAATAATGTTTTGGTTTTTAATAAGCTGATAAAGAATTGTAAACTGGAAACCTACCCTTTATGGTGAGAGCAGAAGAATGAAAACTAATATATACCTAAATTTCATTGAAGAAGTGATTTTAGTGCGAGAATTAATATAAATTGGACACCTCTATGTTATGATGAAAGCAGAATTAAAACCTTTATATACCTATGTAATACTCCAAAGAAAAGCTGTTTCTACTACACAACTTAATTGGACAGTTTTATAAGAGAAAGATTACTGCATTTTAATTTCACAGCCATGTTATGTTTGAACCCAACTAAGTTTGTTAAAAACAATATTTTAGTCAAGAATATCAGAAAAATGCATCGAATGCACTTACCCTAACATAAGTATGTATTTATGTGTTGCTTGAATTAACAAAAATATAGTGGATTAATAAGAAGTTATCAAAGGAGAGATGTGCCAAACTTCTACAAAGAAACTTTCTCTCGAACTGTGTAGTGTACAACTGGAATCGACTAAGTGAAGACACAGTCAATGCAACCCCAATAAACCAATTTAAGAATAGACTTTACAGAGACATTAAACAATGGAACAGCTCATTCGTCCTTTACACACTGTGATATTTACATGTGATAACAGAATAGTCTCATCGGTTCTACCTCTTACTATTGCTAAATAATAATAATTTGTGAGTTTTTTTAGACCTATTATTTTAGAGGAATTAATTAGGTTAGTAATATTTTATACTCTATGGTTTATTTTAAAATATCTAGATACGTATAAGCATTACGGCTTAATACTTTTGAGAAAAAAGTATTCCTAGGGAGCATGGTTAACAAATATGGGAAAAATAAAATAATCTTTATAAGTATAGTCAACTAATAAATGTATGAACGTCAATACTTACAATCCAATGTGTTTGTGTACTAATATATTAAAACATGATTAAAACTATGTTTTTATTTACACTTAGCAGTCTCTCTAGCATAGTTATTTTTAAAAAATGAAAATTCTTTATTGATAGAAATCAAACTGAAACAATACTTTATTCTTACATTATACTTTTTCTCATTTTTCAAAATAGGTAAGTTTATTTAGACAATTAAATAATAATTAATCTATGTATACAAATCAAATATATTTCAGTTTTAGGTTTACAGTACATTTCTTATGTTAAATACACCCTATATTTGTTATATATGAAGAAATCAGGATTAAAATTAAGTTTGCTTGAGTTGCAATTGTATATAACTAAGTACTATTTAAAAAAATATATTTGTTCGATGACTCTACTAAAATCTTTATAAATAAATATTACTCGAACTTTCACAATTATGACTTTTGAACTTAAGTACCAGAGGGTCCTTATCTAATAGGAAGCCTTCTGTTTTATTCTTCTTCAAGAACGTTAGTCCTGTGTTTAAGTCAGTATATATTCTGTTATGTCTTAGATGTGACCGGTGGTTTATTGTTGAAAGTAGACACAGTTTATTCGGTATATAAATTTATTCACACTACATAATATCACAGATTCGACATACTAAGTTAAAATGGAGTAATAGACAGAGGGCTTGTGCGCACTGTACTATCGTTTTAGTAGGAAATTGTATCCCTACTCCTAGACGTTCGCCTTAAGGCGGCTCGTCTCTGAATGTCGACAACATATTCTATAAATATGCTTCCTTGTGCTTCCCAAATTAGTAATTTATTAGTCCATAAATGCCTTTTTTTTGTCACGACGATAGGTCTTTCCTTTTCATAAATGGTTCTAAAAAAATAATAACGATTTTTGGAAATTATTTTTTTTTTAATAAACAAATTTCAAATTTTTTTTTTTGACTATGACTATTAACGATCACGCTGTATAAAAAAGACATAAAGTGAAGTAACACACATTGTACTAAGTGGTCCAAAAGACAGCCTACCCATTAGAGTGAAAATGGAATGGATTGAATTTTGATGAAGATATATGGGTTTTGAAAATCAAATTAGTGTATTTAAAACTTATATATTTGGTTGCACAAAGATTTTTAACAACAATTAACTAACCAGCAACTTTGACTCTGACATAAATGACATTGGTAGGCATAATTTACTCACAATCAAACTTGCCAACCAGATCTATGTGATTGTGAAAAAAGTTTTTCTGCCAATATCATGTATGCCACCGTCAAAGTGGCTGGTTAGTTATTTATTATGAAAATTCTTTATGCAACCTGATATTAGTCTCCCCATTATTTTCACCATGTCATTGTATTGACATGCAATGATATTGATTTTTTTGGAATTATATCGTTTTATCCTCGGCTTTATCAATAAATCATTTTAACTGTAAGTTGTTTTCCTAAAACAGAAAAAAAAATTGTCAGATACAAATGTATGTAAAGAAAACATCTAAGAGCCTGCTAACAAATGCTAATAAAAATAAAAATAAAAAATTCTTGTAACATTATTACTGCAACATGCAATTCTAATTAAAAAGCTGATAAAAAATTAGAATTAGAACATGTGCAAGTATTTTTGATGTTCGATAGGAAGGAAATATAGGGACTATTACTATCTCATATGGGACTCCCAAAGCTATTGAAAAGCACAGGTGTCAGCTTTAAGTTAATTTGTCTTAGGTTTTCCCGAGGCGTTTCCATAGATTTCCTGGTGTATATATAATAACTTACACAAATTTTCCTATAAGATGTGTTGTCCATGATCTGAAACACTATATTTTAAAGTTTTTACATGTCATCTTGTATGTAACCATCATGAAATCTTTTCTATAAAACAAAAAAAATCAAATTGGTAGTGCAGTTGCTGACAAACATATACCAGGACATAACAGACATACATGTACTGACATGATAAACTCTAAAAGGTTATATTGAGCACAATTACATTTCAAATGTGGGTTTTCAGATAAAAATTATTATTTCTTTGGGTTTGTGGTTCGATCTTAATGTAAAGTATATACCCATTATGCAGAAAATTATATTAATTAATGTGTTTTTAAGCTGATATCAAAAAAAGTTGTGTAATGTAAAACAGTTAGTAATTTAATATTGAGTCCATAACTTGAAATATTTGCATAGAGCACATCATATTGGAACAATATTTATTTATTTATTCTTATACATTATACAATACAATTTTTTTTATTACAGCTCTCAAATCAGTGCTTATTAGCTCTAGTCATATCAACCCCCAAAAATAGGATACAAAAAAATAATTTCTGAGATCCTATGCATGCATACACCAGTTTTTTATTAATTTTTTTCCTGAAAGAGTGATCAAAATGGTGCCAGAGTTAAAGATATGAGACTTAACATACCTACCTCTAAACTGGTTTTTATGTTTAACTGTTCACTTTATTTAAAAAATCTCCAGTCTTCAACTTGTATCTGCACAATTTCTACAACATTTAAAGCATAAAAATAATGTAAATCTAACAAAATGAAAATCTGTATTTACCTTTGTTGTAAGTAAATCCTTTTCCAACACACTTATTTACATTATTTTCTGATATATTCAACAGGGCCCCAATCGACCTTAAAACTTTTATTATATGCAACAGAAATAGAAATTAAACTGGTAAATAGTCCTTAAAAGTTAGAAAATTAAGACAAGTCCATAAAACCAGAACAAAACACACAAAGAAGACATTAAATAATATTTTTGACTTTTGAGGTAATGTCATATCGGCTTGTCAGAAAAATGTCCTACAGTATTGCCACTTCGAACGGTTACAACGGTGCCATGTTATTACTGTAAATTGGAAAAGAATGTAATTAATTTTAAAAAACTTTACCATCACGAATACTCAAAAGTTAATATTCATTCCCAAAAAGTATTTTTTAAATGAATTTAAAGCTATTTTGTTGAGAAACTGGGCTTTTTTGTTAGCGAAAGTAGGCAACCAAGAAAACATTTCTGAAAACCAAGAGATCACAATGGCTTTGGTACAAAACAACACATTGTTCGTTTTTTACAATAACTATAGTCATTTTTGTCTCGTATTATGCAAAATGTCAAATTTGAAAAAGATAGATATAAACCTGATGTCTTTAATGGCATTTAAAATTTTCTATAAGTAAAAGGAACAAACCCTTTTTTCTTACGTGAGTAAAAGGAAAACGGCTAATTCGACAAATATGTTACCGTTTAATTTTGCCATGGATTCACCCAATGGAATTAATTTTTCTTCAATTGTTTTTTGTGTCATATTTCTCAAGTTAAAGTGATTTGACCATAGTGATAAAACATTTTTCCAAACAAAAGGATAGAAGAATCGATTTGATTACAAACAGACAATTACATAAAGGTATTAATTATATAAAAAAAATTAAAATAAAGTAAAGCGTTTGATGTAATTTGAAAAAAAGTTAGCAAAAATTCAATTTTATGTTTTTGCGTTATTTATTAGTAGGTAATTCGCAAAAATATGCACCAAACTAGATACATTTTGCTTATTAGATTTATTACTACCATCAAAATTTGCTCCACCTGGAAAAAAACACTCCAGCCGTGCCTGGGTAGCGGATACTGCATTGAAAATGATTTTTATATGTTAAAATTTCAAGAGTTGTTTACCATGTATTAGATTTGTAATTTCGGGCTTTTAGATAGATAGATAGAAAATAACAACAGACTTTTTTTTAATAATAAATAGTTTCTGGGCCATTGGAATAATGAGTGACAAAATCAAAAAATTCCAGAATCTACATAAAGTCCCATATATCCGTGTCCATATTTTATTGAGATTTAAAAATCTAAAATAAAATAATATAAATATAAAATTTAATATCACAATTTAAACCTACTTTTTTAAAAGGATACATATAAATCATTATCTGACATAAATCACAAAGTGTCAACCAAGCCAATTTCAATTAAAAATGCAGGTATTTATATTAATGTAAGTTAATCGCACTAGTGCGTAAAGTAAGTATTTTACGCACGGTAGTAGAAAAAATATTTTTTGTCCAAAATTACCTAAAAAAGATTCATTAAATATTTTCCGCTAATCAAGAGATTTATTGGTCTAGCATAGTCAACTTGGATAATGTTTTGAGGACACAAGATATTGGGTGAAAAATGGTTTGAAAACACTGTGACGTACGGCGACACAATCTGATTAATTGTGCGTACGTTTTTGATTAAGCTGAAGTAATATTTCCAACATCAGGAAAAGTATTTGGCTAAAATAAATAGCTTTAACGCCAAAGGCGTAAAATAAAAAATTAATTGTATGGATTTTAAATGATTACTTAATGTTTATATGAGAATGTGTAACATTCATTAATTATTGAATGGCAGTAGAGTTTTGGACTTGCATTATCTTTATTTGTTTAGAATCACTACGTTTCAACTGGTAAGCATCTCCAGGCGTCTTCAGGTGAATACTACATAATACAGTACTACATAATACAGAATTCACCTGAAGACGACTGGAGATGCTTACCAGTTGAAACGTAGTGATTCTAAACAAATAAAGACAATGCAAGTCCAAAACTCTACTGCCGTTCAAGAAACGTCATTGTCTCCAACCTTCAAACATTCATTAATTATTGTTTCTTTGTAAGAAATATTATTATATATACATGGCATTTATGTATGGAAACGGTCGATTATTTTTTAAAGTAAGATAGCAAGTGAAACATGTTAAAAAAAAAAGTTTTACGGATTTTAAAAAATAGGGTGTTCCACCGGGAAACGCTTCGATCTATACAGGGTGATTCCTAAGTTGATACTTTTTTCAAAAAACCGAATAATAAGGTACTTACATTCATTTATTACTTTATGGATCAAATACGGGTCTGCCTAACTTGCCCGTTGAATAACATTAAGAAAACTTCTGGGTGTAGGATGAGCCCGCAAGGGAAAGCGTTGATATTGAAAAAACTGCAAAAAGTCTACCTTTTCAAATGGAAACCCCCCTTTTATAATTATTTCGCGTTTACAATTAAAAATAAGGGTAAGTTTAAATAATATTATCATTTCTGAAAATTTATAGTTTTCGAGATATTGGCTATTTAAAATTTTTATACGGCGATTTTATTGCGCATTTTAAGTTCAGTTATCCCTAGTTTACTATTACGGTGTTGAAACATAGTCAAATGCTAAACAAATCTATGAAGCTGTCACTTGCCATTTAACAATTATTAATAATCATTGTACATACAGTCAAATTTAAAAAAAAATTTCTAAATATAGTTTTCTATACAGGGTCCTGCAATAGTGTGTCAGGCTTCTATAGCTCCCATACGGATCAAGATAGGAATTTCATTTATATGCAGGCTTATTCTCTATTATAGGGTGCATTTTAAAAATATTTTTTCCTGATACAGTGTATTCCAAAAAAGTGTGATAACAAAAAATCAATGTTTTTAAACGAAACACTCAGTATTTTATTGCATATTTAGGTTCGTATTAGAGTCCTTTATAATTGTCCATATTGTTATTTATTTTGCTTTGGTAGTTTAAGAGTAATAAATTAAAAGCTAAAAAAATTAAGTTTTACGGTCCTGGAAAAAAAATCTAAAAAACCATCTAAATTCATTTTTTTAACCGTGAAATAGTATAGTTGTTGAAATAGCCTAATGAGCTAATAAAAATTGATTAATATTATTATTCTAATTATTATTATTATTATTATTATTATTATTATTATTATTATTATTATTATTATTATTATTATTATTATTATTATTATTATTATTAATATTATTATTATTATTATTATTATTATTATTATTATTATTATTATTATTATGTTTTCAGTGTTCTGTATCTCAGCTTTTTGTTGGTAAGGCTGGTGTTATTTACAGTACAGAGAGGAAATTCATCTTAACCTGTACTGTTTAGAAACTTCCGTACTATATCGCAAGTTTGGAGGATGACGCTTTTCTGAATAAGTTGGTATAAATAACCTGAAAGGCCCAGTTTTTCCAAGTTGGGCTTGAAATTTTTCGTCATAGCTCCCTCCACCGATATTATGATCGGAATTATGTCGATTTTATATAGCTTCCATATATTTTTTATCTCTATAGCCAAATTCGAGTACTTGGTCTTCTTCTCCGATTCGGTTTTAGAGAGGTTGTGTGTTAGTGGGTAACCTATATCGATTATGGAAGCTTGGTGGTTTTTTCGATAAGAAAAATATCCGGTCGGTTGTGGTCTACTGTTCTATTCGTTATTATTGGCCTATCCCCGTATAAGAGATATTCAGGGGATTCAAGGACTGGCTCAGGTGAGTATTGGTAGTATGGTGGGAGGTTTTCCCTTAGCCCTAATTTATGGGCTAGTTCCTTATGGATGATCTTAGCCACCTGATTATGTCTCCTCAGGTAAGCGTTGGGGGCCATAGAACCACACCCCGCCATGATATGTTCTATCGTTTCTCCGGGGCAATCGCATTTTCTGCACACATCTTCCACATTTCTTTTCAAGGTGACTTTTGCATAGTTTCGAGTTCGAATGACACGGTCTTGGATGTAGATTATAAAACCTTCTGTTTCAGCGTGAAGCTGCCTTTTCTCTAACCAATTCAGTGACATTTCTCTATCTATGAGTGGATTTTGAAGTGCAGTAGGGTATTTGCCGTGTAGAGCTTTCTCCTGCCAAGTAACAAGTTGTTGACTTGGCGGCGCGCGGATGATGTTGGGTAAGCTGTTTTGCTTTAAGTTAAGGGCTGTATATCCAGCGTCTGCTGCTACCACTTTTTTAAGAATTTCCCCCTTCGATTCTTGGAAGTATTTTCTCATAGAGGTCACTTGCGACTTGCACAAGTTATATATATTAATGAGACCTCTTCCTCCCTCCTTTCGTTTTAGGTAGATTCTTTCAAGTGCAGAGCGTGGGTGGTGGAATCTGAATTTTGTTAGCAGCCTGCGCCTAAGCCTATCTAGTTCGTGCAAATCCGTGTCTGAATACTTAAGGATTATTATTATTATTATTATTATTATTATTATTATTATTATTATTATTATTATTATTATTATTATTATTATTATTATTATTATTATTCTCACTTTATTTTAATTAATCAAGTGGTGTTTCTTTTCTGGGATGACGGGCTGTACCAAGTCGTCTCAGAGTCCATTGCTTGAATTGAGGAATGATCGCATGTTTTAAGGATGACAGACTTATTCATGTTTGTATGGATATCTAGGTTGAGACCGAGTTCCTCAAGATGTGTCTTGAAGATGTATGGGGTGATGATAATTTTTTTCTATTTCCAAAGTCTCTGAACTTCCACGGTTAATTCCAAGTACTTTACTATTTTCTCTCTATATTTTGTTTGAATATTGGGGTCGTTAGGTATGGATATATCTATACGATGAGAGGTGATTTGTTCTTTTTTGTTTTGGATGTCTGGTCTATTGCTTGTTATTGTTTTGTCTGTATGGATTTCTACGTCCCAGTATAGTTTGAATTCGCTGGTATCTATAATGGTGGTTGGGGAGTATTTGTAGTATGGTATTGCTTCTGTGATTAGTTTGTAGGTCTTTGCGAGTGCCTGGTGAATGATTTTTCCTACCATGTTGTGTCTTTCTGTATATTATGTGCCTGCTAAAATTTTGCATTAACTAGTGATATGGTCTATAGTTTCTTTATATTGGTGGAATTTTCTGCATGTATCGGTATGAAAGTTTGGGTCTTTGATTATGTATTTTTGATAATTCCGCGTAGTTATGACCTGATCTTGTATTGCGAGAAGAAATCCTTCTGTCTCAGGGAAAAGTCTTCCATCTTTAAGCCATCTATGGGAAAGTTCTTTTGATATATGGTCCTGTTGTATGTTGTATCTACGTTTTTCATGTAGCTGTTTTTTGGTAGTTTAAGACTTTCTTCTATATTTTTCGTTGGGGTATTATTATTATTATTTTAAAATTTAGTCGATATTCATTGGAAGGAAGAATGTAAATCATATTAAATAAGTAGTGTTTAGGTTATAAGTTACAATAAACCTGATGGTTACTCAATAAGAAAAGACTAAAATAGGGTATTTTTAGACCTGATATTGCGCCTAAAACGTTGTTATTCTTGATCAATTTCATAAAAAAGACCCCCTACACATTAGGTGTTGCAGTATTCAAATTCTTCCCACGCAATTATCGGCAATAAAGGTATATCCATATCATTCTATTCTTCTTTTTTTAATGGTAAAATTAATTCCGCGATATTTCTCATTCATGTGGGAATATTGGACATAAAAGCATCGGCGAAATATTGTCGGTTTTCTTATTTTAGTGCCGTGCAAAAAAGGAACGCGGTCATATCTTTAACCACGACTTGAAAACAATAAACATGTCCGCGGAAACATGATACCGCTGCATTAAAAGTAATTATAATAATAATTTAACAGGTCTGACATCCACACTTTGTTGACTATATGATATAAGATGCACATGAAAACCAGTTATTGTCGTGGCTGTAAAGATTAAAAATTATTTTATTTTTTAATAAACTTAAGTTAAATAAAATTTGCAAAACTGGCTCAAAAGTGCAACAAGCTTTGTAAGCCATACAATATTTTCAGAATCGGCCCATTGGGGTAAATCAAAATTGTTAATTCATATTTTTATTAATATTATTATTATTATTATTCATATTGTTATTTTTAAATTTAGTGACAAAAACAAAGTAATAAAATAAAACACAGTCTACTAAACTAAGTTTATTGACAAAACTACTAAAAATATAGAAGTGGAGAATAATTTAAAGTAACAGATTGACTCTCACTTTTTACTATTTACAATTATTTATACTAATATTAATGTATCATTTAAATGCAAATGTTTTCATTTAAACAAGTTCTCTGGTTTATTTTATGAACGCGGCATAAGGTAAAGAAAAAGGTTTATTGCTGTTGACAATTTTGTTATTATAAGCGATAAATTATATTGTTAAAATATCTTACTTAATAAATGTTTGCGTTTATGTATTTTACTACAAAAAATAAATTGCCAATTGCATTTGAAGAACGAATAAATAAATTGTATTATTCACATTTAATTGTCATAAATGTAGTGGGTAATTTATTAATTGCATTATAGACCACCAGAGTTAACTAAACATAGCTTGCTTATAACAATTTTATTTTTATACTTACCTATGTAAAAAAAGGTATTTTGTTCTGTGTTGGTTTTACATTCTTAGATAAATATTTAAAGATTTAAATTAAGACTCCAAACGTGGGATAAAAAATTAGGTTGCAATTAGATTTTTAGACTCGAGCTTGGAGGGGGGAGGGGCTGCGGTCGGCAGCAGCCTCCCCTTGGTTGCGTCACGGATATAACACCCATGACGTCTTAGTTGTTAGATAAGTTTCTTCTTAAAAAATTATTTTCTTCCTAAAAATATTTATTTTCACTTTGTGTTTTAGACCTTATTATTGGCTTCAAAAATTATGTTATTAGTTATGTTTATAAAAATTTAAAATTTTCAAGGGGCTACTACAGTGATGATGGATAATGGTCGTTATGGGGGCTTGACACTCCCTTAAATAGGTATCAGTCTAGTAAGATATAAACATATTTTGACCGATTTCTTTAAGGCCGTGACACAATTAAAAAATAAGCAACGTGCAATAAGAAACAGATAATAAAATATAAAAAATATAATATAATAGTAGTTTGTTCAACAAGAGTGGATATGATGTCCATATCGCACGGGGAAGTAAATTGAGCACGACGCCGTAGGCGGAGTGCTCAAACTTCCGAGTTCAATATGGACAATCCATTCGAGTTGTACAGTATATTTTTTCTACGACTTAACTTCCGAACTTCGTACTAAAAAAAACTATTTAAATTAGGCATCATAACTTGTCGTTTAAGTTGGCCATGAACTTGTGAGAACGGTAATAAGAAACAATTGAACAAAAATTCATTTTGATGGCAAACCCATGGACCAAATTATACTGTAACCTATTTATCGATTTGGGTAAGTTCTTATATTTATACAAACTCACCTTTGAATATATCTATCTTTCTCACATTCGGCTTTTTGCAGAATAACAGACAAAAAGCGATATATATATATCTATTAATAAAAACGAACAATTTATTTTCTCAATCAGGTAATTTGATTAGGTAATAATTGTTTTACTGAAATGCACAGAAGAAAAATAGTTTTTTCGGGTTTATTTCTGCTTGCGTAAAGACAACAAAATAGCTGTAGAATTTGTTTCAAACAGTTAAAAATGGATTTTGTGCATTAATATGAATTTTTAACGTTCGCTATGGTAAAATTTTTCAAAATAATAAAATAATAAAAGAGAAGACGAGAAGTGGCAATAGTGTAAGTAGAATTAACATAACCTTAAAATTGTCAGTAAAAAATGCTTTTTTTTCTAGAAATCTTATAATTTCGTCCGTTTTATCGGGTTATCTTTATGTTCCACCATTTAACCAGTTAATTTTCTATGTTTGTTGCGTATAATAAAAGTTTAAAGATCAATTGGGGTTCGATCCCCGTTCAAAATATATCGGAAAATATCCCCGTGCACAAATATTTATAATAAAATATATTACTTATATGGAAAAAATTTACCAAGGTTAGTAAGAAAACGTTCATTTGGTAGGTATATAGTACATTTTATACAAAGCTTGTAGTAATTATTGTCTAGAAATGAGTGGAAATAAAGATATTTTTGAAATAAGAGTGCGTCTGTGTGCCAATCTTTAGTTCGGTCAGAAAATAACAATAATTTGGTAGAAATATATGTTGATATTAATTTTGTTATTATACCTTCAATTTTTGCACCATTTCGTGTATTCTTTAGGACAATATTGTGTATACATTATAGACTCTGGGATAAATGTTTTGATTTAAATTTAAAAAGAACAAATTTCATGTGACAGATTTGCATATTTTTAAAGCATATTGTTAACCTAACTTCTCTCAACTGTCAGAAAACGAATTTACGACATGTAAATTTGGCTTCTCTGTAATTGACTGTAATTGGTCAGTTTCATAACCTAACTAGAATGGATATAAAATTTTGCAGCACAGTTAACTGGAATAGCCTACTTTACCCGCCACGCCCGTTTTCTCAGTGCATCAGTAACCCAGAACAAACACACAAAACAAATAAAAAATGTAATATAAATATTATTCCTGCTGCTTAAAACTTAATTGTGTTATTGATTATTTGTATACTAACTTATCAAAATTTATTTCTGTTAGTTGCTTATCGCTTAATGCTTTTTTTAAATTGTGTCTCGGCCTGCTCATAATTTTCGGATTACGAAATTTATTTCACATTGCTTAATGTACCTGAGTCGATTTCATATTTTTTTTTCAATTCAGGTGTTTTAAGAATAAACTGCAAAAGGTTTTTGTTTTATATCTACTTGTTTCAATACGAATACATAATTGGTTCACTAAATTACTAATCACCAACAGCAGCAAACTATTATTAACTCAACAAAGAAAAGAAAAAAGGGTGTGGGTGGAGACAGCGAATTATTCCTCATCCCTCTATGCGAGACACCAGATGGACTCATCAGAATTCGGGATCATATAATCAATGAACTGACCAGCTGCTTATTCTCGCACAATGCGAAGGAGATGTATGAAAATCTTGATGGACCTTTTTCTGTTTTATGGTGTGGGTATTAGGGCTAGTTAGTTATCTTAGTTATATAAGGGTTTAAGTTGTAAACGTGGGATAATATAAAAACTTTTCTCTCGTAGTTCTCCATCAAAATATCAATATAATAAGGAGAACCGCACTCCTAAAAATGACTTGTTATTTGGTACTAATTTTTATCTACTTTTATTTAGTAATATGAATTTTACAGTTCTGTAAATCGTTTTGTAAGGGCATCTATTACAGCACTAGCGCTGTAATAGATGCCTTTACAGCACTAGTGCTGTAATGGAAAAACGGTTTTATTAAAATTTTGCTGTTAATAAAACCACACTTTATTAACAATTATAAAATTAATTACCAATTATTAATTAAAATATAACACGTTTATTATAAACATTAATAATACACTTTTTACAGTTTACTCAATGTTGAGAAAATCTGCTTATATCTTGATTTTTCTTGACTGAAATCACAGTTCTCAGTAGTGAGTCCATAGTGTAGATGGTTTCTGGAAGCGTTGCTTTACGGAAAAATAACCCAAAAGGAGTTTCTCAGACACCTCCTTTATTTTGTTAGCTTTGCACCAATCTTCAAACTTCTGATACTCCAACTCATACCACGCCTTGGATTTTGTCGGAACTAAACTTGAGATCGCTTCGTTTGCCGCTGCTTCTATATCAGAGGGTAAATTTCCATCAGAATAGCTCATTTTGAAAAACACTTTTTATATTTTTGAATTTGTTTGACAAAGTTTCGACAGTAACCATGCGAAACAGTAACTATGCAAACGGTAACATAAAAAACTTGCCTTTTGCCAAATATTTTTATTCATAGATGAAAGTAGATAAAATTTTGTACAATATTCTTGTTGTAAATTCATATTACTACACTCAATGTTTTATTAAACTCGGCTGACGCCTCGTTTGACAACTGTAACATCTCGTGTTGTAATATGAATCTTTACAACACTTATATCGTAAATAGCTATTATTTGTTCTGTTTACGTTACCAAAAATAACAATTTTGGGTTTTTTGCCATATTTGTCATTTAATAAGGGAAATCTTAGTTACCAGAACTAACTTTTTTTTCAAGTGATGTTATTTTTCATATATAACTAACGTCATTGCTGTTTTGGCTACTTCATTACATCCCGAATAGAGGCTGTTGACGATGACAACATTGAGAATGGGAGTCGTAGTTTGAAAGGATGATTTTGAGGTGCCGTGTCCATTTCTTCGTGTTTTTAAGACAGGAATCCGCTATTTTCATCTTGATTGCCTGGTTATTGAACGCATGCTTAGCTGTGACAATATTTGATGTAATACATTTATGTTTATTGTCTTTTTTGTGTACGTTCTAGTTCTAATTGTCATAAGGAAGTAAAATCATAAGTAATTAAAAACTTTATTTTTTATCTTTGCTGTTGCACATTCAAAAGTTTAAATAAGCTTTCGATGATGCATGTCAAGGTGACCTGATAGATATAACCTGAAGATTTTGTTTTATGTCCCATTTCTGTACAAGAATATATTGACGACTTTTTAATATGCCCTAGTACAATATAATTTCATATTGCTATTATTTTAAACAGAAATTTTACGGGGATATTTATTTGTTTTTTTAATAATTTCAGTTGCACATAACAACATTTAAATAAGAATAATTCAGTTTTATAAGCAACTTATCAACCTAAAAACTTGATTATAATAAGTTCAATATCTATTGGTTTTGTTTTTATTGTATTAGAAAAAACAAAATTTTCTATTTAAAATATAATGCATGTATGAAATGAAAAAATACTTGATTAAAATAAAAATGATTCCGTAAATATTACATATTTTTAGAAATAAAACCTACTATATTTTTAAGTTATTTCAATTAAATTAACAGCTTTGTATTGTTTTTTAATGTGCTAATTTGTAACTGCAATCATAAAAAAATAAAATAATGTTTATTTTAATGCCTTCTATACACAGCTAAAAAAGAAGTATCAACTACTTATTTATGATTGAACTTTTTTCTTACAATAATTAGAACATTCAGTTAATAAACATACTATTGTCACTGCATACGTGATTGATGAAAATTTCAAGTTTGGCGAAAATAAATTATTGCTTTGGCAATATTTGAAAGTTAGACGATATTTCCTCAACTTTCCACATTTACAAATTAATTGTGAAAACTGCAAGGTATAGATAGTTTAAAAGCATAAGTACCATATAATTATGTAAAAATTGCTTTAGATACCCGTATATAAAATTTCGCTGTGACAACTAAAATTTGTAGGATGGGTTGGTTAATATTACTAATTATTAGTTTAACATCAACAGTTCAATACCAGCAATTTTTTTTGGTTATATAGATTAACTTCTAGGTTGAGTCCGGTTTCACGAAAATAAATGGTTGTCAGAACCAAATTTTAGTAATCCATACCATGTTATTTTTAAGAGTGCTAATAAGGCACAATTAGAATAGTAGTTTGTATGTACAAGAATGGATAATTATAACGTCCATATTGCACGAGGAAGTAAATTGTACACGACGCCGTAAGCTGAGAGCATACGCTTTCGAGCCCCCGATATAAACAATCCACTCGAGTTGTAATAGTAGTTTGTACAACAAGAGTGGGTATGATGTCCATATCGCACGAGGAAGTGAATTGAGCACGACGCCGTAGGCGGAGTGCTCAAACTTCCGAGTTCAATATGGACAATCCACTCGAGTTGTACAGTATATTTTTTCTACGACTTAACTTCCGAACTTCATGCTAAGAATTTTAAAAAATTATTTAAATTAGGCATCATAAGTTGTCTTTTAAGTTGGCCATGAACTTGTGAGAACGATAATAAGAAACAATTGCACAAAAATTCATTTTGATGGCAAACCCATTGACCAAATTATACTGTAACATATTTATCGATTTGGGAAGTTCTTATTACATTTATACAAACTCACTTTTGAATATATTTATCTTTCTTACATTCGGCTTTTTGCAGAATAACAGACAAAAAGTTATATATGTATTAATAAACACGAACAATTTATTTTCTCAACCGTAGGTATTTTGATTTTACTGAATTGCACAGAAGACAAAAAGATTTGTCGGGTTTATTTCTCCTTGTTTATAAATTATAACTCCGAAAGTACAACAAAATAGCTGATGTAGAATTCGTTTAAAACAGTTAAAAATGGATTTTGTGCATTAATATGAATTTTTAACTTTCACTATGGTCAAATTTTTCAAAATAATCGCTAATTTACAAACTAGCAACACTGTTAACGTGGAAAAAAAGTGGCAATAGTGTAACTAGAAATAACATAATCTTAAAAATTTTAATAAAAAAATGGATTTTTTTTTAGAAATCTTATAATTTCGTCTGTTTTATGGGGTTATCTTTATGTTCCACCATTTAAGGAAGAATTACCAGTTAATTTTTTATGTTTGTTGCGTATAATAAAAGGTTTAAGATCAATTGGGGTTGGATCCCCGTTCAAAATATATCGGAAAATATCCCCGTGCACAAATATTTATAATAATATATTATTTATATGGAAAAAAATAACCAAGGTTAGTAAGAAAACGTTCATTTGGTAGATATATAGTACATTTTATGCAAAGCCTGTAGTAATTGTCTAAAAATGAGTGGAAATAAAGATATTTTTGAAATAAGAAAGTGGGTCTGTGCAAATCTACTTCTCTCAACTGTCAGAAAACGAATTTATAACATGTAAATTTGGCTTCTCTGTAATTGACTACTGTGATTGGTCAGTTTCATATCCTAACTAGGATGAATATGAAATTTTGCCGCACAGTTAACTGGAATAGCCTACCTTACCCACCACTAAAGTGTAAAGGAAAGAGCAAATTTCCATGTGGGAGTAGAAAAAGTATGTTAAAAAATTTAAAAAATGTTGAAATTTGGCTTTATAACTTGTCTTTTTAGTTGGCTGTGAACTTGTGAAAAAGATAATTAAAAAACAATTGAAAAAAAATTTATTTTGATGGCAAATCCATAGTCAAATCCAAGTTACACTCTCGATTACTGATCGATATCGGTCATTTCTTATACTTACACAAAATCACTTTGAATTAATTTATCTTTCTCACATTCGCCGCCTTTTGCAGAATAACAGACAAAAAGCAATATATTTATTAATAAAATAAATAATTTATTGTTATCATCCATAACTAGTTTGATTAAATTGTTTTGCTAAAATGCACAGAAGAAAAAATGGCAAAAAAGAACAACCAAGGTAATAAAAAAATTTCATTTTATAGGTATATAATTTATAGTACATTTTATGCATTAAATCTTGTACTAATTGTCTACAAATGAGTAGAAAACTGGAGATTTTTGAAGTGCATCTGTGCAGAAATATTTAGTTCGGTCAGAAAATAATAGTTTGGTAGAAATATATTTTGGTACTATACAATTTTCCCACCATTTCGTGTACTCTTTAGCAACAAATTGTGTATTCATAAACTCTGGGATAAATGTTATAGTTTAAATTAAAAAAACAACAATCTTACATAGTTGCATATGTGTAAAGTATATTCTTAATCTCACTTCATTAAGTCTCGGAAAACGACGTGTAAATTTGGTTTCCTTGTAATTGACTACTGTTATTGGTCAGTTTCATATCCTAACCAAGACGGATATGAAATCATATATGTTCAGTATATGTTCAACCGGAATATCCCACCTTTCCAATAGTGTAAAGGAAACAGTAATTTTTCATGTTAGAGTAGAAAAAAATATATTTTGGTTTATATCTTCAATTTTCGTACCATTTCGTGCACGCTTTGAGAAAAATTGGTAGATGCCATAAGCTCTACGATTAATTTTAATTCAAATATGAAAAATAACAAATTTGTTCTTAGTGACTAATTACAATTCCTTTAAGGCTTTCGATAATAAACCCACTGATTTATCATTCAATTTTTTATGAATGTCTTTAGACACAGACAATACAACTGCAAACTTTTGAAACTTCCGTTCCTATTTTATAACTAATGCAAAAATAACATTTCCATTTTATATTATGCTGTTTTTGCAAGTAAGATCATTGTACTTCATACTTAGAATTAAGAAATGGTTTTTAATTAATGTTTGTATTGGCAGAAAGCGCTCGGTAAGTGTTTCCGCCAATTGTGCGGGTCTCGATTTCGTACAAGAAAGTGTAGGAATCGCAGTTTCGTGAGCATGACGAACTAGTCAAATTAAACCGTAGGGAAAAAGAAACGATATAAGTGCTTTATTTACAGTACATTGATACGTAAAAAATTTTTAAAAAAATAACATACAGGGTGGCGTATAATAATACCTTCAAACATAAAATCTGTTATTATTATTAACAAAACTAAAGAAACATTTTTATTATTTCAACCAAATTTTCTATTGACTCAATCAGACTATTCGTTCAGGCACCAATATCCTCCCCCTCCTCACCACTTTCAATTCGGATTCTTTAAATTACTCGTACAGGAAAATCGCTTCCTTTGAATGAAGTGTTTTAGACTTGCATTGTCTTTATTTGTTTTAAATCACAACGTTTCTTATACTATCTAGTATAAATAGAGCTGTAGCTACTGTTCTTATTTAATATTCACCTGGAGACGACCGGAGATACTTATCCGTTGAAACGTTGTGATTTAAAACAAATATAGACAATGAGAGTTCAAAACACTTCCATCATTCAAAAAACATCATTGTCTGCTACCTTCAAACAGACATCGCATCCTTTGTTATATTTCTTGCTGGTTTTCTTTACAGAAGAGAGAAATATAAACAAGAATGCTATATTTGTGGAGGTTACTTTACAAGGGGAAGAAGTAGTTCATCCTATTGTTATTATGAAACTAAAATTCAGTTTTGTTTGTGGATTTGTCTTCATAATGTTTGGCCGTTTACCGCCAATGTATTATCTTATTACTTATTACTAGCACGAGGCACAATTTTTGGGAAAAGAAATAAGAATTGGAAAAATTAAAGGTGTTGTCTTACGTGTACCAATATAACATCTAACCAATATGGGATTTTTCGTCCCGAATTTTTATAGTTGATCTGTCATTCGTGGCGGTTAACTGTGATTACGGTTGGTGATAAACAAAAATAAACCAACATGTCATTCATGAATGGCAGTAGAGTTTTGGACTAGCGTTGTCTTTATTTATTTTGAATCACAACGTTTCAACTAGTAAGTATCTCCAGTCGTCTTCAGGTGAATAGTGCGCAGTATTCCAATAAAGTTGATGCAAGTCCGCCGTTTAGGAAACGTCATTCTCTCCAACCTTCAAACATGTCATTCATGTCATATGACTGGGCCATAGGGATGGGTAACACCTTAAATTTTCTTGTGTCGATACAATGATAGCGACATTGCTTATGGTATCAATACACTGTGTCAGTACAATTTTACCATGGCACACCGGGGAGTTATGAGCATTTAAGTGTGTTTATGTATCACTGTGTATCATAAAGTGTCATTACATTATAGGAGTCATCGACGCTGTTTCGAGACCGGTGAGTCGCGAGTGTTTACTGTTTGGTCCGTTTTATAGCGTGTCATAAGGTATAATAGAAGTCATCGACGCGGTATCAATACATGTGGTACACAGAAAGGTGTCAGTGCAAAAGTGTTACTTATGCCTACTGGGCCAAGATCTCGCGAGTTCTATCAAAATTGCTGACATGAAAATGCGCCTGTTTTGTGACTTTTGATTTATTCGAAAAGTATTAAGATCATAATGATATAATAGTAGTTTGTACAACAAGAGTAGATATGATATCCATATCTATGTCTGAGCTGGAGTGCTCAAACTTTCGAGTGCAATATGAACAATCCACTCGAGTTAAACCTATGACTAAACTTACGAAGCTTATGCTCTTTGTAGGCTGCTAGGCTTGAACTCAGCACCATTGAATCCAAAGTTCGCTTTTTTGCCGTCTTGACCAAAAGCTCATGTTAGATATTAGGGTAAAACTAACTCAATAATAATGGTACATGAAATTAATTTTTTATGCACATTCAGCATGTTGCATGATTGATAAATCTATTATAGATGCGTATATATTTTGTTATATTGAACAAATTAATATAATATTGTACCATATATCTACATATAAATTAAATAATTTAGTGTATTGAAAAAAGAAGGCAGATCCTCAGTAAATACAATAAACTGTGATTGGTCAGTACTTTATAAAAATACCACAGAGAAATCTAATTTTTATAACAATGTTGTCAACTAATGGGCGACATTTCCGGATTCGTGAGGATAAAACACAGAGGAAATATCTGTGTCCAACGCCAAAGGAGAAATTTTTACTCACATTGTTATATTCGTAGGATATTCTTTAGGATCACTTGTGGGTGTGATCTATTAAAAAGATTTTTGGAAAAAATTTTTAGAAAAAGTTTTTTAATATTGTGCGTGCATTCGTGGAATATTTCTTTAAAAATGAGAATTTTTTTTGTTTTTAAAGGTCGCAACGCTGTGCAGCACTGAACAGTAAGAATGGAATAGCTTTTTTTTTTTATGATAAAACACCTGTACTGTAGGAAAAATCCTTTAAGGCGCTCTGGGAGCGGTGCGAGTGCGAAAAAAGCGATTTACGTTGGTCTTGAAACGTTGAAGATTGTATTCATTGGGAAACACGACCTCAGGAAGATCATTCCACAAAGATGACGTTCTCCAGATGAAAGAATTCTTGAACAATGAAGTTCGAGGAGTACTAAGCTGAACAACATATGGATGAGCGGCAGTAGTTCGCCGTGTATTTCTGTTTTGCATTGCTCTAGGTGGAATCAAGTGGGCAATGTCAGTCGAACACCTGCCATGGAAATATCTGTAAAAGAGAGCCAAATCACCAACCTGTCTTCGATGCTCCAGGCTATCGAGGGTCTTGGTCAGCTCGGGGTCGCCGATCAGACGAACGGCTCTCCTTTGAATGGAATCCAGTAGCCGAAGGGTGTGCTTGGGTGCAGAGCTCCAGACGGGAGAGTAATATTCTAATGATGGTCGAATCTGGGCTTTGTAGAGTGTCAAAAGTTGATGAGGTGTGCACAACCTTTTGGTGCGGAAAAGTACACCAAGTTTCTGTGCAGCTGCCTTGGCAATTGCGGCAACGTGATCATGCCAAGACATATTACCTCCCAGATTAACCCCCAGCAAATTAATAGACGGTGCCAGGGGAATTGCGTGTCCTGCCATGACTATATCCGGTTCTGCAATGTTAACCTTTTTGGAGAAGGCTGCTGCCTGGGTTTTCTTAGCATTAAATTCGACTTGGTTACTGTCACCCCAAGCCAAAATTTCTTCCAGGTCATTGTTGACGCGCAATACTTTATGCTGCCTGCGAAGATGTGCGTCGGCAGCGGATGTTTGGGGAGTCAAGGTAAAAGATGAGACAAGTGTGCTGTCATCAACAAAGCTATAAATTGGATTTTGGGTTTTCACTAGAAGGTCGTTAATATACAGTAAAAAGAGGGTAGGCGACAATATGGACCCTTGAGGAATACCGGCATTGATGGTGAAGGTGTCTGAGAGAAACTCGTCAATCGCCACTTGCAGAGAACGGTTCTTAAGGAAGCTGGTTAACCATAAACAGAATCCATTAGGCATACTGTAGGATCGCAATTTACTTAGAAGCCCATCGTGCCAAACACGATCAAAAGCCCTAGAGATGTCCAGTGCAACAGCCCGGGATTCTCCATGATGTTCGATGGTGTTGCTCCAAAGATGGGTGACATATGCCAGAAGGTCACCTGTTGATCTGGACTTACGAAAACCGTATTGATGGTCGCTGATAATGTTAAGCCCTTCCAGATACTTTAGGAGTTGTTGGTTAATAGCTTTCTCCATTACTTTTGAAATTACTGAAAGCAATGCGACGGATCGGTAGTTGCTTGGCAGGGTCTTTTTACCTTTCTTTGGAATGGACTGGACACGCGCCGACTTCCAGCAGGATGGAAATATTCCTTTTTTGTAGGATAAGTTGAAAAGTCTACAAAATACTTGTGTAAGTTCATCGGCGCATTTCTTGAGAACAATGATAGGAATTTCGTCTGGACCAGAAGCTTTATTGACGTCGAGTCCTTTAAGAATCCGTTTAACAAGACGCTGACGGAACACGATTTTAGACATTTGCGATTGAACTGAGGGAATGTTGGGTGGTGATTTTCCCTGAAAGTCTACAGTGGAATGCGAAGAAAACAGTTCAGCAAGTAGGTTTGTTTTATCCCCGGCTGTGGTTGCTATTGTGCCGTCGGAACGTGTTAGAGGTGGAATAGTTGACTTTGTAAAGTTTTGGCTGACGGCCTAAGCGACTGACCAAAAGGACCTTGATCCGTTAGGACTGGCAAGAAGTTTGTTTTTGATTCTCTCATTATGAGCCTACTTTTTTCGTCCCTTAAGTGTAAAGGAAACAGCAAATATCTATGTGGGAGTAGAAAAAATTTGTGACAGAATGACAGACTATAAAGTGATGGATATTATCTTTCAGATAGAGATTTTATAATAAAATCTTAAGCGAAACTACTGTTTAAAATTGAATGTGGACCAACATTCATAAATTCCCCTGGATATTGAACGTTAAAATAATATAATACCACCATATTTCAAACTTCTTTGAAGTCGTCTTTACTAATCAAGACATATAAACCTCCTCCAGGAATAAAATAAATGTTAGCTCATAAATAACAACATTCATTAGAAATTATACCTCTTTAAATTCCGACAGAATCAGTTTCATTTCACCTGCTCTGACAAGTTGCGTGCTGCACCTAATGCTTAAAATAATTAATAACCTGCTAACATCGCAGTGAATAATTTTAATAAATTGCCACCCAAAGGCAAACCTCGGATTATGAAGCCATATGGCAAGAGTTAATTGCTTACAAGGATATCGGTGCCCAAACACGTTGTTAAATAATAAGGTACATACATAATTGGTAGAATACTTTATACAAAGAGGTGAGTTATTTATTCTGAATTGTGATGCATTGTCTTATACTTAGAATAACGGGGTGAAAATTAAACCTATACTAGGTGACAATGAAATTACTTCCCAACTTGTCACTTCCTTATAAAATAAAATATTATTAAATTTTGGTAGGTTGGTGCGCACTTTTAGTATTCAAACATCTGACTGTCACTTCCGGTTAAACCAGAACTGCAGACAACTTTGTTATTTTAAATAAAATACCCCGTATATTTACCATTGATATGAATTCTACGAGGAATTCTAAGTATAAAACATATTTTATTCTATACCACATTTTCTCGGAAACTGTCTTAGATATGTATATTAAATAGGATAAGATACATGTTTTATGCTTAGAATTCTGCATATTTTTTTAAATATATAGGGGTTTTGCGTACTTTTGGTTGAACCGGAAGTGACAGTTAGACGTTTTAATACTGAAAATGTGCGCAGAGTTAAACCAACTACCCAAATTTCATATAAATGTTTTATTTTATAAGGACAAGACGAGCTAGGTAGCAATTTCATTGTCACCCGGTATAATGATAATATTTTAATTAATACCGGGGCTGACGTGTCACCACACCGTTCAGTATGCTGATGATACGACCCTTATTTTTAGTTTTGATGGTATCTCCAATGTGGCTGATGAGGTAGATCAGGCGCTGAGACTTTGAAAGTATGGTTCGACTTAAACAATCTTATTTTGAACATAAATAAAACACAGTTCGCTGGTAAAATCTCCCAGTTTTCTTTTGCTCTGGGGGTTTTGTCGAGAAGTGTTGGGAGGGCAACTGCCCTTACGGCATATCACGTTTATGTCCATTCTAGAGTTCGGTACGGAATCCTGTTTTGGGGCGGTTGTGCCGACGTGTCTAGAATCATGATTCTGCAGAAGGCCTGTCTACGCAGGATCTTCTGAATAGGACACATAGACAGCTGCCGACCAGTTTTGTTTGATCCCCGTTATGGCAAAACAAGTAAGTACAAATGTTCATTTTGTGCATTAAGTCTTTTAGTAATTGTCTAGAAATAAATTTAAACCTGGAAATTTTTGAAGAGAGAGAATGCGTATTTGTGCACAAATCTTTAAATCGGTCAGAAGAAGCTTACAAATAGTTCAGTTAAAAAATATTTGGGTTTTAGATCTTTAATTTTTACACCCTTTTGTGCCCCCTTTGTGAATAATTCGTATATGAGTAACTTTTGGGTAAATGTTTTGATTCAATTTTTTTTAAATAACAAATTTGAACTGACAGATTTACATCTTTTTAAAGTATATTCTTAACCTTACTTTTGTTAGGTGTCATAAAATAACTTTGGTTTCTTTGTAACTGACTTAGATTGATTGGTTTCTTGGATATATACTAGGATGGATATAAAATTATATTTGTTCAGTTAACCGGAATAGCCCACTTATCCAATCTCTTTAGGTTAAATAAAACAGCAAATCTTTATATGGGAGTAAAATAAAATGTTATGTGTTTTGAAGAATACAGAAAAAGTGTATCATTAAATCAGTAGGTATTTATATATTTGATACTATGATAGTTTTCTTTTTGTGTTATTTATATTTATTTAACACAATTTAAGATGTCGCTGGTTACTAAAGGAATCATAACTTAACATGGATATAAAATTTATAGAAAATACAATTTTATTTTATTATTTTTAAAAACGGTTACAAAAACATGAGGTTCTCTAAAGGAATATTTATTTTTATAGTCATTTATTTCTACGCATAAACGAATTCCATTAAATTATATGTACACGTGGTTAGTAGTTTACCCAATATCTAATTTTGTTTAAACTTTCCTTGTATATTTAAAATCATAAAAATCAACATTAATGGAAATCAATCAAAAAGCGTTTCGATTCCTCGGTAGTGTATTTATTCAAAGAGCGATTATATCTTAACTGCTTGTGTTATGAACTCGGTAAATAGACACGAACGGAATACATACCACAAACATGAACCTTTCAAATGTTGAAATGTTTTATAAACACACAAAAACATATGGATTTCTGGATAAAGTCTTTTGATTATATCACATTCGGTATCATTTATATGCATTGCCGTCTTATTTGATTGCTACCTAAATCAAACCTAGAGGAGCAGTCCCGTTAGAACTTTGGAATTAGATACTTAATAAAAAATAAATCAAGTTAATAAGTCGTACCTGCGTGTTCTGACTTATTTTGCCTCTCACATAGTTAATGTCAATAATACAATAATAAAGTTTAATTTAAGACGTAAATATTTAAATGAACTATTTTTTATTATACTTGATAGATAAAGTAATAGGAATTACAGATTTAAAACGGGGAAGTAATAAGTTTGTGTTCGTACTGGTTGGAGTCCGACAAAATACATTTTTTTTCACTAGATTTTGGTTGTAGGGTATAGCAGAATATAAAATTGTCTGTGTTTTTAAGGATATTTTTAAACCATCGCTAAGAAAATAAATAAAGTGTCGGCACAAAAACACTGACTCTATCAATTCCACTTCAATTAGTATTCTCTGAAATGTTTATGGTCTTAAACTAAGAAATCATATGAGTCTGAATATTAATCGGTGGTAATACCACTGTGGAAAAATTAGATGCAAGAATGGTATTTGGTAAGATTATTTCTCGAATTAAAAAAAAGAAAACTAATATTTAAATGTACTGACAAAAATATTAAATAAAATTATCTTTTGTAAAGGAAACTACTGTGAAATTAATAAATAAATGTATTGAGAAAAATATTGAACAAAATTAAGTAAGTATAACAATACTACTGCTTACAGTTAGATGCAAAATTATAATTTATATAAAAAGCGCAATTGTTATATTCTGCAGGCGTATTGGAAATGCTATGTTTAGTGTTTTTTATAATGTGCAAAGGATTTTCAGCAATCTCTATAGCATTTTCTGACTTCTGGGTGACCGCAGACATCAAATGATGTCTTTCTTTTGTCCTTTTGGAGACGGTTCTGGAAAATTTCTTAGGGAATTGATAGTATTTGCATGATGTTCACTGTCCATTTGCAAATAAGGCTTAATCGAACTGCCTCGATTATGCCCTGTAATTTTGATGAGCTGTTGTTCTTCTATCCCTACCTTGGCAGAATTGCTGACAACAGTTGAGATGCAGTCAGGTCCATAATTCATTTATGGCTACAGGGGTATTTTTAAACCATCCCGAAACGATTTATTTTTTGCAAAAATTCGGAAATTTCGCGAAAAATGTAACTCAAACTGAAAGCGTTATTAGGTTGTTTACATGTCATTGTTTTGTTTCATCCGTCATTCTGTCATCGAATGCTGGATTTCGAATTTTTGTTTGACAACTTGTCAACATTTTTCCACTAAAAAACCTTTTTTTTTTCGTCGCTATTATAGGCCGAAATAGGAAAGAGTGAATTAAGCCAATGGAAACCACGATTGGGGGTGAGTTATTGGCATCATGCAATAGCAAGAAACCAAGGGTTGATATCTCTTGGGGGGTGTCGCTAAACCGAGAATCGTGGTTCGGAATCAACGTTAAGCTGTAGGTCCCCTCGGGAATGACCCTGGCAGCGAGCGAAGAGAAAAAAAAAGCCTAATTCGAAAAAATGACAAGGAATGACAATGACAACCCAATGGAAATTTTTCAAAAGGACTTTTTCTAAAATTTTTTTAAGAAACCATCATTTATTTATTTTTTTGGTTTAATTAAGTAAACAAAGTTATTTCAGGTAAAATGCCAGTAAAACGGTGTAAAATTCGTAAAGGTTATATCTTAAAACCATGGTAGGCCTTGAAATAAAATAGGGATTCATTTGTTTATTATAATTTGACAAGTTATTTAATTAATTTGAAAAAGTTGTTATTTTCCATTTGGAAAACTTGGGAAAAATTATTTAAAAATGCCTGATGTTTGAAACATTTTTATGAAGACCCTGTATAAAATAGATAGACATTATTAGATTCACAATATCTTTAGATCCTTGTCATAAATCTAATCCAATGCCATGGTTTAAAAAGTGAATTTAGATGCTTTGTTTATTTTTTTAAGGCCCGTAACCGAACTACCAAAACAAAATAAATAAAATTTTGGACACTTATAAAGGATCTTAATGCGAACCTAAATATGCAATAAAATACTGGGTGTTCTATTTAACAAAATATAACTTTTTGTTATCACACTTTTTTGGGCCACCCTGTATATGGAAAAATATTTTCCCGAAATACACACACACACATACAGTATAAGGCTGCATATGAATGATATTCCAAACTTTATTCGTATAGGAGCTATTGAAGCATGACGCACAATTGCAGGACCCTGTATAAAAGTGTCTCTTGTTCAGAAAACCTGTGTCATTATTTTAAACAAAATATTCATATCCTTTGAAAGAGGACATTCTCACAGAGCTTGTCAGAAAAAAACATAAAGTGGCTGAAAGTTTTAGGACGGATGAAAAGAAAGGAAAGCCTTTTTCTGAATTAATTATTTCCAATATTAAATTTTTAATAAAATAGGTCCACAAGTTCTATCGTGTTAAACATGTGAAATTAAATTGCCAATTTTTTTTTGCATCTCGAAAATCTAAACTAACTCAAGATGTCGAGCATAATAAAATGGCATAATCCAACTGCTAGATTTAGACGTGTTTTACGGATATTCTCAAAAGACACATTAATAATTTAAAAGCACTCAGATACGGTCCAGTCGTACAGCTTGTCTCCGTATACAATATTTAATAATGTGTCTTTTTCGTTTTTATTTCAATCCCAGTTTTTGTCAGGGCGTAATGGTTAACGACAGGCATTAATGAAATGAACCTTGTCAGGAGAGAAAAGGAAAAAGCTTCTACATATTTTAATAATATGTGTATGGTTTATTGCTCGCAGAGAATATTTTTAAATTTTCCATTATGTATTTTAAGTAAAAAAGGGCTGGTTAATAAAATGTTATTACATTTATGCCTGTATCCCCCAACATATATTTTTGCTGATTAAGAATAAATTGTGATTAACTAATTAAATCGGTATCCACCAATCAACTTTTTTACTTAATTGTCAATAAACTTTACCCGTCCAAATTTATCCCATTAGGTGCTTAATTGCAATTAGATAATGTCATGATATGACATTTTACAATATTATTTATCTACTTTCATTTAGTAATATGAATTTTACAGTTCTGTAAATCGTTTTGTAAGAGCCTCTATCTCTCTAGCACTAGTGCTGTAATAGTTGCCTTTACAGCACTAGTGCTGTATAAAAAAAAAGGTTTTATTAAAATATTGCTGTTAAATAAAACCACACTTTTTAGAAGAATGATTTATTATTAACAATTATAAAATTAATTACGAATTATTAATTAAAATATAACACTTAAGGTTTATTATAAACATTAATAATACACTTTTACAGTTTACTCAATGTTGAGAAAATCTGCGTATATCTTAATTTTTCTTGACTGAAATCACAGTTCTCAACATTGAGTAGTGAGTCCATAGTGTAAATGGTTTCTGGGAGCGTTGCTTTACGGAAAAATAACCCAAAAGGATTTTCTCAGACACCTCCTTTATTTTGTTAGCTTTGCATCAATCTTCAAACTTCTGATACTCCAACTCATACCGCACCTTGGATTTTGTCGGAACTAAACTTGAGACCGCTTCGTTTGCCGCTGCTTCTATATCAGAGGGTAAACTTCCATCAGAATCGCTCATTTTGAAAAACGCTTTTTATATTTTTGAATTTGTTTGACAAAGTTTCGACAGTAACCATGCGAAACAGTAACTATGCGAAAGGTAACATAAAAAGCTTGATTAGTAAACTTAATAGCAGGTGTATTTTTATTTAAAAAAAATCCTTTTGCCAAATATTTTTATTCATAGATGAAAGTAGATAAAATTTTATACAATATTCTTGTTGTAAATTTATATTACTACACTCAATGTTTTATTAAACTCGGCTGACGCCTCGTTTGACAACTTTAACATCTCGTGTTGTAATATGAATCTTTACAACACTTATATCGTAAATAACTATTTTTCGTCGTAGTTTTTTAGGTGTTATTGTGATTTCTTGGTGAATATTTGACTATTTGTCGTGCCCCAAATATTAAAATAATAAATAAAAGATAAATACTTTGATAAAATCACAAGTGGTGATTAAAAACTAGCATGGAATTCTTTCAAGCAAGAACTTTTTAGGGAATCATAGATTAGAGAATTGTAAAGAAATGTGGAATTTGTGTTAAAATCTTATCAGAAATTAGGTTGCAACATGTCAAAAATATATTCTTTACACTCCCACCTAGACTTATTTCCACGAACGCATTCTTTGCTTATTATATCGTAAACTAGAACCCTGTATAAGCAATCCGTAAGAAACTTTTTAAAGCAACGATCTTCCTATACAAAGGCCTTTTATGTAAAAGCAAAAGCAGTGCTTTTGTACGAGTGGAAGCAAGCGAGAGAGCTGGTAGACAGTATGATAGAAAGAGATGTAAAAAATGAAAACGTCGCATCAAGGTGGTGGATGATAGATTTTTATTTATAATTAGTGTTTTCGGCCTTTTGCTAGACTTCGCGCCGTAGGGTTCGGGAAAAAAAATAAATATGGTGGCGTTAAATGTTACTATTCCAGCTAGCAGCGCGTCTGTAGAACAATCCTTATCTGGATTAAAAAGAATGCATGCCTATTTACGAAACACACAGGGAGAGACACGCTTTATTAACAATATTCTCTCTGGAGAGCGACCTTTTGCAAGATTTAAAACGCAAAATCAATTTTTATGATGTTTTAAAATAATTTTTACGTAAACACCGCCGTGTTGAACTAATTTACAAATATTGTCATTTTATTCTTCTTCTGCCACAGTGTTTTTTCTACAAACTCAAAAACAAGACATTTTGTGACAAAATTTGAAATTTAGAAGCGTGCCGGCTACGAAAGGTAGGTTTTTGTCTTAAATCAAATTTTTGCCTACCCTGGTTAAAACAGCATTGCACGCCAATGAAAATTAAAAAATGTGTACTTACCCCGAAAGTCACGATTCTGGCCTATTTTTGTCAAATTTTTCAAAGCCGTCACACTGCTTCGGTACTGTGTTATATTATTTATATGATAATAGTAATTTAAACTGGCAAGATTAGTAGAAATAAACTCACTAAATCTTCTCAAATCTTGAATTACAAAAATTTGCGTTGTCAAAATGACAATAAAAAGATGCGTTTCCAGATTTTATTTTTATTATTGTCAAAATCGGGAAAAATGAATAATTTATTGGTTGTTGGGTAAACGGTTTCGTTTCTTTTATTTATTAGTGCATTAGTGAGACAAAGAACCTAATAACCCATTGATTCATCCTTACCCAAAATTTTTTGCCAAATTAATAAATATAATTTTACAATAATTTAATAAACTATTCGATAATATTGTTTGATGCTGGTAAATTATAGCTAAATATGATTTCTTATTAGCAGAAAATATATAGTAAATGAAAATGGACATTTTTTCTGTAATTTGCCTTGGCTCTGACGACAAAATGCATAATATGGCAAGCCAGCAGGGAATTTTCCCTTTGCCCCCCCCCCCCCCCCCCCCCCCGATATTTTAAATGCGGAGACTTACTCAAAAATGCAATTGAGTGAAAGGACGCTTGTTTGAACACCTAATATAAAAAGGTTTTTTACTTTTTGTTTTTGTTGCTGGTCTTTTCTTTTTTAATTTGTTTCCTACACAAATATATTACTCATATCCAGCTGTATATAAATATACCATAAATAAATGTTAGGGCTTCATTTATTTAAAAGTAATTATCAAATTCCTGATGATGTGAAGATTACATCAAAACGTCCAAAAATTATTAAGTGTGATACTTGGTTGATATTAGAGCTTAAAGAGATTCTAAAAATGCAGGTTCATGTGTAAAATATTAAAGTTGATAACCGTTCCACAAAAACGAAAACATACATCGAAATTCTACAAACATGACAGTATAAAGCTAAAAAAGTTGCTTTAACAATGTTGTATTTGTTCTTTGTAACGGTTAAAATCAGTCAGATAAATTAAAAAAACAAAAACTCAATATTTTAGTTTTTTTTTAATATTTCGAAAAGTAAAAAGAAAGCTCATATATTACTGGACACAAAATTCTGCAACTACGCCCCCATTTGACCGATGCTGTATCTCTTAAAGTCTCTGGGATACCCATGATGAACATAGAATTTGGGACACCCTGTACAGAAGTCGGTAGTTTTTTTAAACAATATTTATTTAAAATATTGTTCGCATAAACAAATTTTACTTGAATAAATAACCAGGTATACATTAACATTTGTGGCGTCATTATTACATGGAAATAGAGTATGAAGATCGTGATGGTAAAAATGACAGATAAGCACGACAACATTTTCATATATTAATATTAATATGGAATATATCATACATGGTATTAATCACTGACAATGGATTCTATGAAATATGCCTTTATGTCAATCCGTTCATTGTAAATTCCCATAATGGTTGAAAAATGTATTCATATTGGATGTAAAATGTTTATTGAACACTTAATAGAATATATTTATACTTATTTATGAAAATATATGCGAAATGGATTAGAATGATCCATTGAGGTTATAATGTCGCAAATATAAGAATGGTTCTGGCAAAAAAGTATTTAAATCATTTTTATTTTTAAATTTAAATTATTTAAAGAAGAAGAAATTTCCTGCTTCTCGCCAAATTAAAAACGTAGTGATTGGATTACTGTTAACAAAAAGTTTTAAGTTAAAACTAGAAGCGTCACGATGTCACCAGTAATTCTAAAATATGCTTTAACAATGCAAAATAAATAAAACTCAAAGTAATTTCAATATTGAATGGGTGTGACGGTCATTTAAATTATAGGTATTATAACTTGTGAAAAATGAGAAAAAATTTATTTCGTTTATAAATCCATATATCAAATTACACTGCAACTTATTTGTCAATTTGGGCTAGTTCTTATATTTATACCAAAACATTTTCACCAGTGGCGGCTCGTCAGGTGAAGTAGCTGAAGCTTCACTAAAAGAAATAAAACCAGGAGGAAATTTTTTCGACAATATTAAATTTTAATGTACCAATACAGCTACCATTTTAGCCCTTAAAAAGTAATTATGTTTCTAATTAATAATATTAATTTAATACGAATGTAGCTATGCATAATAGGGCCACGGTTAACTCGGATAGACAATAATAATTATAAACATTTGTGCATTTTGGCGCATCCCAGCCGACCGTGTCCGTGCACTACCCTCGGTCCGTGAGCTCAGAGCAGCAAGGAAAGATGAAGACCCAACGTCCAAGTTGCTTTTCACTGTTGCTATGGTTACGTGACGTTAGTCTCGCAACGCATGTAACAATTTGCATAATATATGGTGATGAACGGCAATTTAAAAATAGATCAGTCGTATGCACCATTGTTTTAGCATTGGTTCGCCTAACCTGAAGGTAGGTATATTTATTTTGCGAGGCTTCGCGAAACTTACGGCTATAGATATCATTTTTACGTTGTTTACTATGTGATTAAAAAGTTTTGTTTTTATTTTTCAGTTAATTCAGTAGTGTACGTACCTACTTGGTTTAATTTTTATTGTGTGTTTGTACGTAATAAAAATATAAATTAGTCAATGTTTGTTTAAGTACCCGCACTCAGTGGCCCTGTTTTATATAGATATTAAGGTTTCAGATGCATAGTGTTTTAGTTATTGATATACGATTCAATTTTAAAGGAAAACGAGTAAAAAGACTAATATTTTATAATATTTATTTTTAAAGAGAAATATTTAAGTAAACATTTTATTTGGAACTTTTTTTATGGAAGATGTGATAATTTATAATAAAAAATAAGTGCGGGAAGAAACGAGAATGTTTTATTATGAATATACAAAACGGCACTTAAGAAGTAGTATTTCAAAACCTAAATATCTGCACCAAAAACTGCTCTTTGATCTACGCTCCTAAAATACATGATTTCTGAAAAATTCATCAATTTTGGGGTGGTGAGTGATATTTACTTTATTTTTAATCATAAAAAACCGAGCCAGAAAAACCCTGCTTAGAGTCATATATAATACGTCTCATGTTAAAATTTTGGATTGACACTAATATTTATATTTTTCACAAATATAAAAAATGTATTTTTTTTTAAATAAAGGGCCAGCTAGGAATGAATATCAAAAGAAAAAGTAAAAAAACATTTACATTAAGAAATTTAACCCAACCATGCAGAGAAGAGGTAATAATTTAATTTTCGAAATTTGATAGTAGTTAGGTAAATTTTTAACGAACCTTGGGCGTGGCCACGAAACATTTTCGTCTGCGGCGCTTTTCCGCCTGCTTCACTGGGTAAAAATCATGAAATACAGGTAGTCCCGACTGTCCCTCTCTCTAAAAAAAATAAATGTTATCTTTACGCCCACTGAGCCACCCCTAGCATACGTCTATGTCACTGCCCGCACTATACCTAGCTCTTCACCATTTTTTAAGACCGGGAGCCGCCACTGATTTTCACATTTGCCATTCTGCATAAAAACAGACAAATAGCGAAATATTTATGAACAATGTTATTTTTTAAACCATAACCAATTTAAAGTGTTAGTATGATGTATTCTTAGTCGTCTGCTATCGTACAGATACGTTAAAAATAATTACTTTTCCTCAAAAAATAAAATTTTGAGTCGGTTTGCCCTCTTGTCTACCACACCGCCGGACATACTGTATATATTTCCATTTCTAATTTAAAAGCAGGATATACAATGAAAAATTATCTGTAGATATATTTATTGAGTTACATATTTACTATTAAATTTTTGTTAATTATCTAGAGTAAGAACATCTTTAAATTAAGTATTAGTTTATCATTTTAGCATTGGTGATCTCTTTTAAAATCCTATTTAATATAAAACGTAAGTAATTATAGAAATTTTCTTTTAATTACTTTATAATTAGTCTAACTTATCTTTAATCTTTAGGTAATCAACTCATTTCAAAACCAAGCAAGGAGATTGGTGCAATGTAAAAACCATCGTCCATGTTATTACGGTATTAAACTTAACACATCTCGCATTTGTCAGATATTTTCTTCTGATATATCCCGTCTTCGTCTATCTGAATGCAGTAGAAAAAGACAGCATGAGCTGTGGTCATTAACTTATATAAAGTCAGATATGTATGTAATAAGCGGGTGGTAGATTGAAGATATGAGTTCTGGAGTAATAAACATGAACGCGGTTGGTGCTTTTATAATTTGTTAGGAACGAAGGAGAAAATTTATCATCCAGGCTGACAGGGGGCGGCTGACTTCCGCCATCGCTTACGCTCATATTGTATGCAAATCATAGGAATATGCACGAGGAAACCCAGTTAATTAGAGTTTTAACGTTTAATGTTGAAAACCAAACCTTTGCATATGATCAGCAGAGCATGAAAGTTCCTCTGCCAATAGACGACTTTGTTTTATTTAATAAATGCCGTAAATAATAGCATGGACATAAATAATTATACACTGAAACATCGCAATTCCTGTTTACAAATTCTGCAAAATTATGTGACATAATTATGCAAACTCTGCATTCCCTTTTAGTCCTCCATCGCATCACAAATCTTGTACATGATATTATTAATATATTGGTTATACTGGGTCTCCCAAAAGTCCCGCATAAAATTAACATCAATTAAAGGAAAAAGATCTAGGAAAAACGCTCGGACCCATAAATTTTTATTTTTAAATGTGCATAAATATTATACAGGGTGTCTCATAGAACTATCGTCTCGTCTTTGACAATTTTATAATACAATATTATTGTATTATTTTCTGATTCCCCACAAAATTCTACGCCTATGTTGTAAATGTCATATGTCTAAATTCAATAGTTTTTGAGATATTGACGTTTAAAATATAGCATTTTTTGACTTTGACAGGCTGTAACATTGGAACGGTTCATCTTACAAAAAAATGGTTTTTACCTCTCTATCTTAGTTTTTTATTCTCTATCCAAGGAAACTAACCTCCGATTTACCATGTTAAACCGTTAAAACCGGTTTTTTGGTTTGCCATATTTTAAACGTCAGTATCTCAAAAACTGTTAAATTTAGACACATGACATTTACAACATAAGCGTAGAATTTTATGGGGAATTAGAAAATGATACAATATATAGGGTGTTCCATTAAAAAAAATTGTCAAAGACTTGACGACAGTTCTATGAGGCATATAATATTTTTTTATGTCAAAAAATGCACAATTAAAAATTAAAAATTTACGGGTCCGAGCGTTTTTCCCAAATCTTTTTCCATTAATTTATATTAATTTTATGCGGGACTTTTGGGAGACCCAGTATGATCTTTATACCCGATTATACTTTCATTAAGAGTCTTCCATACCAGCGTGAAACGCGGTATAGTTTTCTGGCTCATTTAATTAAAAATTTAATACAAACTTCTAGTTTGGCGGATGATACCTTGTTGAAAACTAGTTTGGCGGATGATACCCTGTTGAAAAAAAATATTGAAAGTTTATTTTAAGTTTGAATTATAGGTTTAACTTATATCATCCGCCATGCAGAACATAAAAATAGAAATATTACGGTTTCATGTTAATTGTTAATTTTTTATATTCCATTAAAATTACAAACGATGTCCCTATAGTATCTTCAAATTGTCCACTGACCAGTGCCGGATCCAGGATTTTGCTGAAACGGGGGGGTGACTTTTAAAAAGAAAAAGCGTATCCCGGCTCTAAATATCTTCTTACCCTCAAAAGTAAATTCTAAAAAGAAAAAGCGTATCCGGCTCTAAAAATATTCTTACCCTCAAAAGTGACTTCTAAAAAGAAAAAGCGTATCCCTCCCGGCTCTAAAAATCTTCTTACCCTCAAAAGTGAATTCTAAAAAGAAAAAGCGTATCCCGGCTCTAAAAATCTTCTTACCCTCAAAAGTGACTTCTAAATAGAAAAAGCGTATCCCGGCTCTAAAAATCTTCTTACCCTCAAAAGTGAATTCTAAAAAGAAAAAGCGTATCCCGGCTCTAAAAATCTTCTTACCCTCAAAAGTGACTTCTAAAAAGAAAAAGCGTATCCCGGCTCTAAAAATCTTCTTACCCTCAAAAGTGAATTCTAAAAAGAAAAAGCGTATCCCGGCTCTAAAAATCTTCTTACCCTCAAAAGTGACTTCTAAAAAGAAAAAGCGTTCCCGGCTCTAAAAATCTTCTTACCCTCAAAAGTGACTTCTAAAAAGAAAACGCGTATCCCGGCTCTAAAAATCTTCTTACCCTCAAAAGTGACTTCTAAAAAGAAAAAGAGTATCCCGGCTCTAAAAACCTTCTTACCCTCAAAAGTGACTTCTAAAAAAAATGCTTACCCTTCACACGCCTACAATTTTCAAGGCTCACAGTAAAAGAATATTTGGTAAGGCTCTCTCGCACCTGTAATTTAAAAGTACTAAATTTTTTACTAGTAATAATTTTTTACTTAGGTAATTTTATGAGTTACACAAAAGAAGAAAAAGTAACTATGATAAAATAGTACTATGCGGGGAAAAACTTAAGTATTGTATCTCATATGTTTTCCGATTATTTCCCTCCAAGTCATCATTTCTACCAAGTCGGCAATACAAAAAGTTATTACTAAGTTTGAGGCGAAAATCACTGTAATAAACAACTGCAAATGCAATTTTTGATTATTTTAATACTATTTAATAGGCTTTATTGTAATTATTTTTCTACTGAAAGATCCGTTTTGAAAGTATTGTTCATTGTTTTTGAAACTATTAGTTAAATTCAGTGAAAAATGTATCTGTTAAAGATTTTTAAAAAAGCTTACGTTTGCAAATTACAATGACAAATCATAGGTTAACAAGTCCAATCAATGCTGGTGTCCGCAGCAATACCTGTTGAATTTTCATAAAAAAACAACCGCAGTCCTATTCAAATAAGTTAAGATCGTGTTGTCCAAAATTGCGCAAACTCCGCACGTGCACTCACCACACAGACATTCTAAAAAGGTATCCCTACAACCCGCTCTACAGTCAACAGGGGAGTAAATGTTTGGACAGTCCAAAACTTGCATGGGAATTCCTATGTTTCCATCCACGATGCACCACCCGGTATGTTTTTTATATTTTATATTTCGTAATACCTGCAACAATTAAATATAACCGAATTTAAATGCACCATACCTAAAATAATTCATTGCTTATCAAAGTATTAAAATGCTTCCGCTGTTTAGTTGTTAAGCTTATAAAATATTAGACATGTTTAAACATTAATGTTATATACAGACAAACCTATTTAAATAAGGATAAGTAATATGCTTGAATTATTAAAATTAGAGCGATAAATTTTATTTTGGACAGGCAAAGGCAAACACACAAATTAGAATACATACATGAATTCATTAAAATTAATTCAACATGGATTTTTTCATGGTTCGTGATCCGGTACAAAATTTTAATATCTTAATAAAGGCATTTAAGAATTTTAGAAAGAATTGTTAGGATACGACAATAAACACCTGGTGGTGATAATTAAGGAGCCGATGAGCGATAATAAAAAAAAAATAAAATAATCTATTTACTGTTGACTGTTTACTGATCATGAAAACGGCTAAGGAAAATGTTACCACTTCATTCGCCAACGGATTTTGGTCACTTATTCTAAATTTTGATTCTTTTGTAAATACAGTAGACTCCCGATTATCCGAAATAATGTGGACTGGACCGATTTCGGATAATGCGGAGATTGAGGCAAATCATTAACTATAGGAAAAATAACTATATCTATGTACTTTTATAGATGTAGGTACATATTATGTACATAATAAATTCTAATACTTATGTATACAGATTGTCCCACCGGGAACCGAATCGATCTATATATAGAAAACTATCCATAGGAAAATTTTGAAAATTTGACAGTATGCTGATGCTGATGGCGGCGACCGGGCTAAAATATTTTCATAATGGTGGCACTTCCGGTTATACCGGAGGTAAGTGTCAACTTGCTTATTTTAAATAGGACACCCTATATATTATTACATTTTTGCATTCTACGCAAGATTCTAGGCAGACTAGACTATTAATACAGGGTGTTAAAAATGAAATTTTCTATAATTTTATTAACAGCAAATTGTGATGGCTTCTGTTTTTGCGGATATCGAATGGCAAATGTGTCACATGTTCTTGATATAACTTTATCACATTCTCCATAAATAATAAATAAGTTTAAATAATCTTCGTTTGTATAATTTAAACGCCCAGGCATGATTATTAATAATGTTCAAATGGTAAGTGACAGCTTCATAGATTTTCTTAGCATTTGATTATTTTTCAACGCCGTCATAGCCAACTAAGAGTAACTGAACTTAAAATCTGCAGCAAAATCGCCTTATAAAAATACTAAATTGGCAATATTTCGAAAACTAAAAATTTTTGGGACATGCAACCTTTCACAAACTTACCCTTATTTTTAATTCTAAATAAGAAATAATTATAAAATTTGGGTGTTTCCATTTGAAAATCTAGACTTTTTGCAGTTTTTTCAATTTCATTTTTAATCTTATTTTTTAAACACCCTGTATTAATAGTTATCAAAATATTATACATGATCTATTAAAGCAGGTCCTTTATAAAAAGGAATCCCACTTAAATTAAATAAATAAGGCTTCTTTATAGAAAAAATTGATAATTATTCTAAGGCTTGCAAACGTCATTTTTAACAAAAAAATTCAAATATGTCAAAAACGTAGGTATAGGACATGGTATACAAAATCTGCCTAGAATCTTGCGTAGAATGCAAAAATGTAATAGTATATAGGGTGTCCCATTTAAAATAAGCAAATTGAAACTTACTTCCGGTATAACCGGAAGTGCCACCATTATGAAAATATTTTAGCCCGTCGTGATACCACAAGTGTTCGATAGAATTCATCTTCATTAGATCTCTGATGGGGTGAGTGCGGCGTATACCGTAGAAGGATTATAACAACTCATTCAAACCAGCCAGTTGTAAGTTGCTTCTTTCCTCCAGGTTATTGAAAAACGGTTCACACAGCGAAGTGAACCTTCTTCTTGCGAGGCAAGAGCATTCACACAGAAAATTTCGAATACTTTCTTTCTCTTCCTCATCTCTGCAACTTCTGCAGAAGTCGTTAGTGGGTATTTGCATACGTTCGGCATGTCTATCGAAGAGGCAATCTCCGGTAACAACCGCAGAAATATTTTTTACGTCTTTCCGACTAAGCTTTAATAGCTTAGCGGTTCTTTTTTTATTAAATATGGGCCACAGTTGCCTGGATGTACTACAGGTTGTTAACTCTGTCCATCTGTTTTGTGCAAGCTGCTTGGCCGGTGTAATTAATCTCCTCTTTGACTAATCCCAGTGGTCTGTTCACCGTATTGCTAGATCAGCTGCCATGCATGCGCCATCTCTCATGAGCGCATCGGCACCCTCATTGCCATCTATATTAGAGTTTCCAGGAAACCAGCACACCTAAATGTTGGTTGCCGAGTGTTCATAGAATGTTGTAGTATCGCTTTACGAGCTTTGAATTGAAACTGCTAAAACAGATTGCCTTAATCGCCGTCGGACTATCACTGAAGATGGTAATTGAAGAGGCTACTCGCAGGCCAAGGCGTTCTTGCAGGATATTAACCGCCTTCTTTACTGCCAGTACTTCTGCTTAAAAAATACTATAATTGCTGAGGAGTCTATATGACTTCTGTATTTTGTAGACTTGAAGATTGAGTAATCTGTTTTCGTTATATACTGATTGCTTTTTCACTCTTCCCTACTCGGAATGAGTATAGAATATCTACTATCAAATCATGTTATTGGACCAGAGTAATCAGTCGAGTCTCGTAGATTATTTCCCGGGTGTGTCTTTAGTGTCCTGCTGTGTCCGGGGTTGGTTTCAGTCCAGAAGTTCGACTCTAATAGGGATTGGGAGAGGGTAGGTGGGGGGACACAAATAAAACACTTTGGACACCCATGTAATAATATTCGAAATAAATTAATGTAAAAGTAAACGTATATAATTCTTGCTATATAAAACCACTAATAGGTTGCTTCCGTTTCCTAAAAATAATCAAGTGGTTACCTAATTTTCAATTACATTCTTTGAGTAATACATAACTATAATTAGCAATTTTATTAAACAGTGAAAACGGTAAAATTAGCGTTTAAGAAATTTATTATATGCTTTCTAGAGATATGAATCTAAGTTCTGCTCCGTATAGTGTCAGTGACGCACTCCCACACTCCCCGTAGAGCTCTTCCGGTCGCCATTTTAATTTTATTTCATGCAAGTAACTTAAGGTGTAGAAATGGGTTTTTATAAGAATTTTTCTTTAGTAAGCAATAAAATGCTTTAAAAACTGTCCAGGATTAATAAATAGATACTTTAATATAAGGTTTAAACTTAGGGTACAAACTTAAAGAGTAATAATTCTTCTCTACTCGCCATCATTACCAGTTCTTACTTTTAATATCTTTCATAATGAAATGCTGTTTCTTAATAGCTAGGACCTTTGATCAATAGCTAATTTTTTTTATTTATCCAAAAAAAGGCCAATTTACCATTTTTTAATAAATTTTCCATCAAATAGCCAAATAATATACAGGCTGTTCCATAAAAACTTAATAATTTGTCCTTTCAAACATTCACCCAGCTTGCTCTTGGAACTACAGTTTAACGTGGATTCCAAACTACGATCCTCAGTCATGCGACACAGTGGCGTAGCCAGAAAATATACTCGAGGGGGGCTCAGTTAGCGTAAATTGGAAATTTTTTTCTGGAGAAAGGGACAATCGGAGCTACATGTATTTCATGATATTGTACCTAGTGAAGAAGGCAGAAAAGCGCCGCAGGCGAAACATTTTCGGGGCTACGCCTAAAGTTCGTTTAAAATTCACATAACTACTATCAAATTTCGAAAATTAAATTATTACCTCTCCGCCTCTGCATGGTTGGATTAAATTTGTTTTTGTACATGTTTTTTTTTACTTTTTTTTGATATTCCTGGCTGGCTCTTTATTTAAGAAAACACATTTTTTATATTTGTGAAAAATATGAATATTGGTGTCAATCCAAAATTTTAAACATAATACGTATGTATGACTCTAACCAGCGTTTTTCGAGCTCGATTTTTCATGATTAAAAATAAAGTAATTATCGCTCACCACGCCAAAATTGATGATTTTTTCAAAAATCATGTATTTTTGGAGCGTAGATCTAAGAGCAGTTTTTCGTGCAAATGCTTAGGTTTTGAAATACTCTTTCTTAAGTGCCGTTTTGTATATTCATAATAAAGCATTCTCGTTTCTTCCCGCACAATTTTTTTATTATAAATTATCTCACTTCTTCCATAAAAAATGTTTCAATTAAAATTTGTACTTTAATTTTTCTCTTTAAAAATAAATACCTAATTGTTTTCTGTATTGCTGTAAAAATATTTTATTGCATTCGGTTATATTCTTGTTTTAAAAAAGGGAAAACGGAACAAGTATATAATAGAAAAATACTATAAAATATTATTATTTTTAATTATTTTCCTATAAAATTGCATCATAAAGCACTAACTAAAACGACATGCGTCCGAAACCTTAATCTCTATATAAAACAGAACTTTTATAAGGAAAGGTTTAAAAACTAAACATTTCCTACAAGACCTTTTTAATCTAAGCCAAGAATACATTATTTAAAGATTTAAATTAGGACTTCAAGCTTGAGACGAAAAATTAGGTTGCAATTAGACTTTTAGACCCGAGCTCCTAGGCTCGGGAGGGCTGCAGCTCGGCAGCCCCCTCCTCCCCCCCCCCCCCTTTCCCCCCTAAATACGCCACTGATGCGACATCCCCAAGGGCTATCAATCTCGGTTTATTGCCATTGAATGACCTATTGATTGGAGAGTGTGTACCTTCTTCCGCACCATCCGAGATGTCCCATCTCTTCCGGCCTGGTTACCGACGTGAATGGGGTGTGTTAAATATTGTCTTTATTGTGAGTATGCTCATTCCGACGATCGAACTCGGACCGCTACGTTCGAGTACCAGTGTACCTCTGAGCTACTGCTGCGATTTAAGTAAAGATTTACAAATATTATTAAGTAAACTGATATTTTTCGGCCAAATCAAAAAAAATTATCAAAATGTGTGAAATATCATTGATTAGATTGTAAATATTAACATTAAAAATGGATTTAATTTTTTATATAATTATTTAATATATAAAAGTTAACTTCACTTTCGGTTAAAACTAAAGTGGTTTTAAAAGTAATTTTAATTAGCGACATATTATTTTAAATATGTTTTGCAAAACTGTCATAGAAGAACTTAATAATTTGTTAATTTTAATTAAATACAAATACGTACATTTATTACTGTAATATATCCATCTAAAGATTGCATCCATTATTTCTAAATAGAAGGCGGTATAGAAAAGTTATTTAACTTTTAATTTCTATACAGCGTTTCTTCACGTATTCAAAGTAATTAAAGGCATGTCGCTACTTATATAGCTGAACCACTAAACAAAGTTAATTTAATGGCAAATGTAATCGATAACTTGTAACTGTCAAGTAGAAACAGCAAAAAATATTTACATTTATTCAATGCTGTGCTTAGCTGTAAATGAGACAAGAGAAGGAATTTTGTTGCAGCTTATACGCTACAAGAAAAAAAGGACAATTTTGTACATACATTTTTATTGCATGGTGAACAAATACCAGCTGGCTTTAAAATAAACTGTAGAGAGACTGGGGGACTAAACTATTCTAGTTGCCTCTTATCCTTACACGGCCGCAGTCGGGTGCTAAATGCCGCATATTTACACTCTTAAAAGTGGCCTAGTATACCATACCAGAATCTTAGTTTCTGTGACAAGAAAAGTTGTTAAAATAGCCTCAAGAGGAAACTTTGTAACGAAGACTACATTTTATTGCTAGGCCGATTTCGGCATTGGTTGCTAGTCACTTTTGTCATTAGCAAACTAACTGCTTGTTAGATTAAAGAGTATGTTTGTTGCCAGTAATAATTTGTTTGGAAAATATAAAAAATAATTTTGGAACCACCTGAAAGTTCGTTATAATATAAGGTCATATTTTGTCAACACTGTGTCAAAATGCAAATCAGATGGCACCACCAAAAAGTGTTACTATTAAAGTAGTAGAGTTTAGTGTCCGTATAAGTAAAATAAGAAGAATGTTTTTTAGCGACAGGCGGACAAAGTAGTGCATCTATCTTTTGCATTAAAGTACACAGGGACGCCAAAGGTAATGAGTTCTCTGGAGCACAGGTAGACAATGGCAGGCTTTTTATTCTTAAAAATGTATTGAAAACATATTTTCGCTGTACTGGGAATCGCTTACAGGTTATGGCTTTCTGATGAGCCCTAATAAGGACGAAACAATCTGTCATTGTCTACCTGTACTCCAGGGAACCCATTACCTTTGGCGACCCTGTTAATGCAAAAGATAGATGCACTACTTTGTCCGCCTGCCGCTAAAAAACTTTCTTTGTGGTGTTACTATTGCTAGGATGCAACCACCGGCAGATCAGTTTCGAATTTTTTCGTTCTCGTCCGTACAGGGAAGGTGTCCATACCTTCCACACGATAGTCTTGATAATAAAAATTACAATATTATCAACCTTCTAGGGTTGTATATAACTTTTAGCGCCGTCTCTTGGTAGTCTTGGTTCATTACGATGCACATTTAAACTTGTAGTAGAAACTACATAAGCTAATCTGTTGGTTGCCAATACTATAATACAGATAAGAATGATATTTAGTTTCCAAAACTAAAGAATTTTGTTAAAAAAAGTATTAGCGAAAATTCCTTTTGAAAACAAAAGATTATTGTTAGGTATACTAAAGTCTATCTAGCAAAAAAGAATTAGCTTGAGCGATCAGCTCATTTTTTAGAGTGCATGAATTTCAGCATATTTATTATTTTGCGTCACTTAAGAGACTGAAGTAGCGTGGCGACCAGCATACCGAATTTCGGATGTTCAAGTTACCGGGTCTCCCAATCGCCGCAACTTAGTTAGCTCCGTGTGAGTAGAGCCATTCAAATCTACATGCTGGATAACCCGTCTTCTAGAATCCAAGCTACTATAGTTTCTTTTAACTTTCCCCGTATGAGGGCTGTCTTAGTGTCCATGGACATATCATATAATAAAATGTCCTCTATAAGCAGTCCTCTATAAACCGGGGCGAAAAGGCGAGGAAACACAAAAAATTAGGTGTAGAATTTGAAGTCAAAGCGGGCCTAATTTGTTTTTGCTTATATAATTTAAATTTAAAAAAAATACATTTCTGTACATGTAAATTTATTTCCATTTAGTAGTGAGACAATATCGCAAACTTTTTTTTGTTTTCTTTATGTGGTTTCACTGGTTTGAGAACCATTTGTCAGACAATAAATTTATGAATGATTTGCCTACATTAGTTGATCGTCATTGACAAATATCGTAGTAAACTAAAAAATGTTAATTTTTTAATTTTGACTTTATCTAGTAAAAAGTTAACTGGAGAAAGTGTTAACATACATGTAACCGTAAAAGAGGCAGTAAATCACCATTTGTCAAAAACTATTTATCTAATGTGTTCGTTCCCTTGTTCTGGGCTTAACCCTTGATTAATGATATTATAATGGTAGATATTCGGCCTCATATGCCGTTCGGGAATATGAAGGATCGTAAATCATCGAGGTGGCCGTGGTCGACAGTCCAAATGTTTACGCTGAGCCTAAAGTCATTAATAAAGTATACCGGACACGGCAGTTGTTTCATACAGATTCTTAACTGTTTTGTCGGTTTTTTAAGTGGTAAACTAAAGATGTTTCAAGTTTTTGGTTGAGACCCTAAAGATGAAAATAAAAAATGCTTTAACAACTTAAGATGAATGGACTGTTAACACCTAACTGATATAAAATAATGTCTTTACCTACAGTTTAACACAGTTGGGAACACAAATCTGGTTATTCAAGAATACATTATTAGTCCTTTATTTTTGGGTAAGGAAGAAACTAAAAAGAAGATTAACAAGTTTTTATACAGGTACAATACCAACCTATTTCTAGTCAAAACCTAAAATGACTTAAATTTCAATCAAATTAAGTTCAGAAAAAAACATTTTTATCAACAAAGCTTCTAAGCTCTTCTTACATTTGTGAAGTTACTCGTGAATTTATTCACTAGGCTAAATTTGATAATGTAAAATGCGAACTTTATTGTCAAATAAATGCGTTTAAGAATTAAAGCAAGTCCCATTTTTCTATCGAATTTTACATCAATCGGATGTTCCAACTTTTAAACTTTACTTAATCAGTTGGATCATACCCTTCGCAATTTAAAAGAAGTGAGTGTGATTTTATAATTCTTTCGACACTTTAGCGGATCCAGGTGTGTGGACGTCTTAAAGTGGGGATCTTTTTCCTTGCTCCATCTGGTTTGTATCTTTACTAGCCGTTGTCAAGAATTATATAACTGTGAGTCAGCCCCGTGGAAAACGTCAAATTCTCACTTTTGTATAAAAAAAACTGTATTGTGTCTCTTGTACGCCGCCCCAAATTTCAGAAGGCCTTGTTGGATTTTGAGCTTAAGGAAATTTAGTAAACTTTTTAAAATGTATTCTTAATTTCGGTATAAATACACCCTAAAAAATTAGTTGAACGTTCAAGTTAATTTTTTCTTGCTGTCTAGATTTTAGTATACCTAACAATAATCTTTAGTTTCCCAAACGAATTTTATCTATTACTTGTTTGTTTAAACAAAATTTTTTAGTTTTGGAAACTAAATAAACTTTTTAACCGTATTAAAATATTAGAAACCAAGTGGGCACGTTGCAACCAACAGATTAGTTTATCTAGTTCCCACAACAAGTTTAAATATTTATCTTAACCAAATACACCACGACTACTAAGAGATGGCGCTAATAGTTATATACAACCCTAGACGGTTGAAAATATTGAAATTTTAGTATCAATATTATCATTTGGAAGGTATCGACACTTACCCTGTACGAACGATAACGAAAGAGTTCACAACCGGTCTGCAGGCGACTGCATCCTACCAATAATAAAGGCTTTACTTCTTGGTGGTGTAATCTGATTTGTATTTTGGTGCTGACAAATTTTGACCTTATATTTTAAGAAACTTTCAGGTAGTTCGAAAATTATTTTTTCTACTCCCACATGGAAATTTGCTGTTTCCTTTACACTTAAGTGGCGAGTAAAGTAGGCTATTCTAGTTAACTATACGGCAAAATTTTATAGCAATCCTAGTTAGGTTATAAAACGGCCCAATCACAGTAGTCAATTACAAAGAAGCCATTGTTGTTCTTAAAAGTACTGACCAATCACAGTATATTATTTTTACTGAGGCTCCGCCTTCTTTTTCAAGACATTAAAATTTAAATGTATATGGTACAATATGTTATTAATTTGTTCAATATAACAAAATCTATACGCATTTATAATAGATTTATCAATAATGCAACCTGCTGAATGTGCATAGAAAATTAATTTCATGTAGAATCATTATTCAGTTGGTTTTATCATAATTAACTAAACGCTTCGACAGTCGAGACGGTAGAGAGTTTTACTATAGATCCAATGGTCGTGAATTCGAGCCCGGCAACGTGCAAACTTTTTTTTTACATTTTTTAGCATAAGGTTTGTAATTTTGGTCGTAGAAAAAATATACTGTTCAACTCGAGTGGATTGTCTATATCGCACTCGAAAGTTTGAGCACGACGCCGTGATATAGACATCATATCCACTCTTGTTGTACAAACTACTATTGTATGCCATTTTCCAACAAATTATTACTGGCAACAGACATACTCTTTAACCTTACAAGCAGTTAGTTTGATAATGACAAAATTGACTAGTAACCAATGCTGGACTTGGCCTAGTCATGAAATATAGTCTATGTTACTAAGTTTCCTCTTGGGGCTATTTTAACTAACTTTTCTTGTCACAGAAATTAAGTTTCTGGTATGGTATATGGTATATTGGACCGGTTGTAAAAGTGTAGAACCTTTTATTTAACCATTGATGTGTTTTCATAAACCAAGAAGTCAACGTGGATGGATTGTGAAAAAATTATATCATGTTACTTTAAAACATAATTTAAAAACCAAAATGAATCAGCCGATGCACAATGTAAAGACAACTAACTTCACGAAAAAATTCATAAATAAATCAATGTTATTCCCTTGTTATTCTCTTGTTTGCAGAATATTCAATATTACATACAGGGTGATTCCTAACTTGATACTAAGCTGTGTATAGAAGGCATTAAAATAAATAATATTTTCAAATACCTTTTTTCAAAAAAGTTAAATATATGCGAGATACAGAAGTAAAATATTCAAGTGCGGGCCTAGTCATCAAAACGTAGCCTGCTATACTTTATGTTGTTTGTCTTATCTCTTATCGCTTATTAGTCACGCAATTTACGGGTCGGTGGTGAGTTATATAGCAATACGCTGCGGTGTGTTTTTCTGAAGCAAGTTAATTTTAAATTGGTGACACGTGAAAAAGGTAAAATTTGAAAACAATGAACTAGTAGAAATGGTGCTAATTTACGGTGAGTGTCGTCAAAGTGCGGCTGTTGTTTCGAGATTATACGCAAAACGATTTCCCTTGCGGGCTCATCCTACACCCAGAAGTCTTCTTAATGTTATTCAACGGGCAAGTAAGGCAAAACCGTATTTGACCCATAGTGTAATAAATTAATGTAAGTACCTTATTTTTGAGTTTTTAAAAAATGGTATTTGAAAATGTAGGTTTTTTTTAATGCCTTCTATACACAGCTCAAACAGAAGTATCAACTTAGGCATCAATCTGTATTTTTTACCTTAATAATAGAACATAAATAAACATTAATAAAAGAACAAACCCGACTCTGTTTTGCACTGCCTTACTTAACTCATATTTTCTTGATTTTCAGGTACAGGTACAAATGTCACACACGAGCGATGCAACACGACATTTGCATTTACCTCTGACGATTGTGGATTGTCGGAAATGACAATTATTGTCTTTGATTTTCATAGCACAACACAAGTGTCCGTCGGTGGTCACTGCCCAACACGATAACACAATAAAATTACAAGTCTACTAACAACAACGTGCTCACCAACCTGTGTTCTTGCAGTTTCCTGGCCGCTGCAGTGGAAAACAGTGCCTAATTGGCCGGATAATTGAAAATAAATCTGCGGTTATAGTGATTAAGAACGAGCATTATAATTTTTTTCTACTACAAACGAATTATATTGCAATAATACTATACTAAAGGTAGACTTTTTAATTTTTTTATTTTTTTCAAGAAGAGGCCAAATAACGGTCCTTGTAAACCAAGTACCTATAACCTTTATATACAGTTAAAAGTTTCAAAAATTTTACTTATCAATATTATTACTAAATTAGTAAAAACGGAAATGTAGTTTTGGTAATTTTGATTATTTCGTTTATTGCTAAATTTATAAACAACGTTTTTTTAATTGTAAATTTTGGAACCACGCTATTTGGCCGCTCTATGGAAAGAACAAAAATACATTAAAATCCTGATTTAAAAAAAAAACGTTATTGCTTGCACAGTATTAGTTCCTAGAATTGCTCTCTATAGTTAATAAAATATAATATCTTTTTTTATCAAAGTAGAATGTTCTTTAATGACCTGTTTACAGGGTGTATCAGTAAGGTGTCTGTCTTAGATAGCACCTAAACTACCAAAGATAGGGAAAAAAGTGTAATACAAAAGTTAAAGGGTTTTTTAGGATACATAATTTAAAAATATTTTCTAATCTACAGGGTGATCCTAAAATGTGGTACTGAATAATAAAAAAGAAAATTAAATGGAACACCCAGTATAATTTTCTAGAATATGATTCAATGGAATAAGGACTTTGCGACCCTATTAAAATTTTTGAAGGTAAATGCAACGTTGCCAAGTAATTAATTGTTTTCCGAAATTTTAGTAATATTAAGGGGAACGTTAAAAAATTATAGCAACCTGTGGATTAACCCTAGGCAAATATAATTTACGTTGTAAGTACTTTAAGGTACGATATATTGATCTATAATAATGTTTTTTTAATCTCTTATACAGAGCGTTCATTACAAGTTGGACAACTCGATAGTTTTAAACATGCTTTATTTCGATTTTTTTAAATGAGACCCCCCTAATTTTTTTAGGCAAAAGAATTTATCTTTCGAAAACCTTACTCTTTTGCTAAACATGTCATATATCTAAATATCATAGTTTTTGAATTATTTTAGGATTTGTCTAAAATCCGGGTAAAAAAGGAAAGTTCTAATTAAACAATTTAGTCAAGATTGCTTTGGAAGAAAAAATAAATAGTTTTCTTTGTCACAGCTGTCATTGCAAAATTATTTCGCCAACATTTTGTGCTTTATTACTATTTAAAGTTTAGTTTCCCGAACTTATCGAAATAAAAAAATATGAGTTATGATAAAGTTAGTTCAGGAAACTAAAATTTAAACAGTAACAAAGCACAAAATGTTAGCGAAATAATTTTGCAATGACACCTGTGACAAAGAAAATTACTTATTTTTTGTTCCAAAGCAATCTTGACTAAATAGTTTAATTAGAACTTTCCTTTTTTACCCTGATTTAAGACAAATCCTAAAATATTTCAAAAACTATATTTAGATATATGACATGTTTAACAAAAAAGTAAGGTTTTCGAAAGATAAATTCTTTTGCCTAAAAAAATTAGGGGGGTCCCATTTAAAAAAATCGAAATAAAGCATGTTTAAAATAATCGAGTTGTCCAACTTGTAATGAACGCTCTGTATAAGAGATTTAAAAAACATTATTATAAATCAATATATCGTACCTTAAAGTACTTACAACGTAAATTATATTTGCTTAGGGTTAATCCACAGGTTGCTATGATTTTTTAACGATACCCTTAAAATTACTAAAATTTCGGAAAACAATTAATTACTTGGCAACGTTGCATTTCACTTCAAAAATTTTAATAGGGTTGCAAAGTCCTTGTTCCATTAAATCATATTCTAGACAATTATACTGGGTGTCCCATTTAATTTTCTTTTTTATTATTCAGTACCACTTTTTAGGATCACCCTGTAGATTAGAAAATATTTTTAGATTATGTATCCTAAAAAAACCTTTAACTTTTGTATTACACTTTTTCCCTATCTTTGATAGTTTAGGTGCTATCTAAGACAGACACCTTACTGACACACCCTGTATATTTTTAAATAATTTTTTTTAAAGAACGCCACTGGGCCTCCAGAAATGAAAACTGCTGCGACCAATAGGATTACGGGAATTTCAAATAAAAATTTATTTTGGCGGGTAAATTTGTTGCCAAACTATAAAATATTTTAGAAACAAAAATTTTTCTGTTGATAATAAACAAAAATATAACTTTAATGCATTATATTTTTTGTATATAGTAATTTTTTATATATCTACTATTCATAAAGTAAAATTGACATAACTTAAAAATTGTGTCAATTTTATTACAAATTTAATAGGTCCTTCCAGATAAATGTTTTACGGAATATTATGTTATGATAATTTGGCAATGTCTCAAATTATGTTTGAGCCAAATATTTTGGTTATATTCTTAATTAAATACTGGGTCTAATTATACAGGTCGTTGGTTATGACCATCATTTTTTACTCAAATTTTCTTGTTAATCTCACATTATAAACTGACCATTTTTGACATTTCTTAGATTTAAACTGGACCTCGATGGCCGAGGTCCAGTTTAAATCGAAGAAATATCAAAAATGGTCATTTTATAATGTAGGATTGACAGCAAAGTTCTAGTTTAAGTCATTTACCTGATCATAACCTAATATAATGTAACATAACCTAACAAGTCATGACAAGGTTGCTTAATCTTAAAATGAACTTTGCTGTCAATTCCATATAATCGATTATTTCTGACGTTTTTACCATTTTAGAACTATTCTTAAAAGTTTAAATTTAGGTTTAAGTGGAATTTATAAAATTGAGTCTAAAGGGCATACATTTATGTAATATAGTGAGAATTGAGGCCTATTGTTACAAGGTCAAGGAGCAGTGGGCAGTGATATCTAAAAACCATTTTCGTTATGTGGTTTTTTCTTACACAATGTTGATTTTTGGCGGAAAAATCAGATGTGGTTAAATTTAAATAGTGATAGATTTATGCGCAATAGATTAGAAAAGATAGGAAGATATTATATTGAATAGTTATCCCACAATCTACATTGATGAGGACCACACAAGACCAATTTTTAATAATAGTTTGAATTAAATCTATGTTTCCTAAAGAGTGAATAAGTTTTAATAAAAATAAATTAATAAAATTCATCTACAATTCCAAATGTAAAAAAAAGTTTTCAGGTTGCCGGGCTCGAACTCACGATCATTGGTTCCATAGTAAAACGCTCTACCTCTCGACTATTGAAACGTTAAGCTAATTATGGAAAAACCAACTGATAAATTATGCTACATGAAATTAATTTTCTATGCACATTGAGCAGGTTACATTATTTATAAATCTATTATAAATGCGTCTAGATTTTATTATATTGGACAAATTAATAACAAATTGTACCATATACATTTAAATTATATAATTTAGTGTCTTGAAAAAGAAGGCGGAGCCTCAGTAAAAATAATATACTGTGATTGGTCAGTACTTTTAAGAACAACAATGGCTTCTCTGTAATTGTTTACTGTGATTGGTCAGTTTCATTACCTATCTAGGATTGTTATAAAATTTTGCCGCACAGTTAACTGGAATATCCTACTTTACTCGCCACTTAAGTTTAAAGGAAACAGCAAATTTCCATGTGGGAGTAGAAAAACCAATATTACCAATTTGTTAAAAAAAATGCCACAAAATATTCTTTCTTTGTTTTGTTTCTAATTTAAAAGCTTTTTTTCCTACTTGCAAGCACAAATCTATCTTTATATTTTTGGGGACAAATGACACGTAAAGCTAAAATTAAGTTTCCAACATCTGTTATATTATGCATAAAAAACGGAAAGTTATTCATTTACCTTCCCGCGTTTCCCTCATACAAACAAAAAACGAACGCTAGGGGGATGGCTTTTTATATCTCCAGAGTATCTTTCCGTAGTATTTTTTAGCTGTAATAAAACTATTACATTAGTTTTTTTTTGAGAGGGTCATCGGGTCCCCAGACGAAGTGACCGTGATACATCAAGTAATATCAGTTGTCTAAGAGAAAGAGTCCATGGCCCATCGCGGCTATATATTTCAATTTGAAGTGTCACCGATTCGTTTATCTAACATTTTATGTGTTTTCATATTTTCTTTTTCTCATTCAAAATTCTTTTGTTGAATATTGATTATATTGAAGTTTGGTATACCTACAATTGGAAAATAAAGATTTATCCAAAAACCAAATACAGTGTACGTATACATGGAGGGGAAAGTTATAATACAACTTATAAGAAATATAATATAATATGTATTATAATTTCTAGTAATATACAGGGTGATTTTTAAGTTGATATTTCTTTTTTAGCTGTATATAGAAGGCATTAAAATAAACAACTATTTCAAATACCTTTTTTCAAAAAACTTAAAAATAGCCGAGTTACAGAAGCGTGGGCCTGGTCATAAAAACATAGCCCGCCACAGTTTCTGTTGTTTTTCTTATCTTTTATTAGTATTAGTCATACGGGTAGTGTTGAGCAATACGCTGCGTGTGTTTTTCTGAAGCAAGTTGATTTTAAATTGTGTGATACGTGAAAATGGTAAAATTGGAAAACGATAAACTAGTAGATAGGTGCTGATTTACTGTGAGTGTCGTAAAAGTGAGGATGTTTCTTCGAAATTATACGCAGAACGCTTTTCCTTGCGGGCTCATCCTACACCCAGAAGTTTTTTTAATGTTAGTCAACGGTCAAGTTAGGCAGAACCGTATTTGATTCGTAGTGTAATAAATGAATGTAAGTACTTTATTTTTGAGTTTTATGAAAAAAGGTATTTGAAAAATGTTGCCTTCTATACGCAGCTAAAAAAGAAGTTACAGAAGTAATAAATCTAAGTGCGGGCCTGGTAATCATAACGTAGCCCGTTACTTTATATTGTTTTTCTCCGTTTTTTGTATGTTAGTCATGCATTTTACGGATCGGTCGTCAGTTATTATGGCAATTCTCGGCGCGTTGTGGGTTTCTGATGCAAATTAGTTTTAATAAATTGGTGAAAATGGTGCGAATGTTTCTTCTCTACACCTAGAAGTTTTCCTAACGTTATTCAACGGGCAATTTAGACAGAACCGTATTTGATTTGTAGTGTAATAAATTAATGTAAGTACTTTATTTTTGGGTTTTTTGAAAAAAGGTATTTGAAAATGTTGTTTATTTTAATGCCTTCTATACGCAGCTAAAAAAGAAGTATCAACTTAGGAATCACCCTGTATACAAAATATTCTAAAAACGATTTCATAATAAGCTTATTACGATAATAAAAACGATATTGTAATAGATTTTATATGAAACCAAATTTGACAAAGTTTTTTTTTTCTAATGACCTAATGTTTTCTTCGAATAATAGCTTAAAGCTTATTGTGTATTACTTTTTACGACCATATCCATAACCGACATGATCCGTAGACGCAACATATCGATTTGGGATCTCTTTTATAGGTGAATTGTCTGGGGGTGGCAAAGTCCGAAGGCCATTTGTCTAAGGATGAAAAATCCATTTCTGGCGGACTTATTGATATCACCCTAGAGGTTTACTGTAATATTCGACCCCGAAAAGTTATGATTCTGCCTCGCAAGCCACTTTAAAACTCATCTGTCAAAAGTTTACGGTAGCCCTTTTTAGATAAGTTGGTGTTTTTCTCAATATAATATTATGCTGCAAAATAAAGTGTCGGAGGGTGTATTTTTTAAATAATAAAATAGTTGAGGAGATTTAACTGACTATGTTGTTAATATCTCATTGGATGGGAAATCTTGCACTTTTATGAAATCACGTCTCGCAACTCGAGATTTTGGCAATTTATCACAAGATGTTCTCTCGTCTAGCGAAAGTCTCGTAATTTCTTCGTTCGGTTTTTAAGGTAGGGTTAATAATTTTATTACGCTTGTCTTTCACAAGGTTGGGTGTTAATATTTTTACTTTATGAGGTACCTATCTAAAGTCTGAGTACTGTCAGTGGCGGCGCGGCGCCAGGGTTTTTGGAATGGATGAGTACAAGTGGGCCCGATGATTTTAAGGTGGGCACTACTCAAAGAAAAAAGTCATCGTTCTCTTTATATTATAATATCACTCCTTTCTCATCAAAAATTTCATATTCCTCTTTATGGAAATTCCATTACAAAAACGAATCCCTCAAGTTTGGGTCGGCACTAGGGTTTTTAGGGTGGGCCAGTGCCCACCCTGGCCCTCCCTGGTGCCGCCACTGAGTGCTACAACTTAGCTATTCCAATTTTAAAATTCTCTTGTCTTAGTATTTTTTCAGCTCAATGGTGCTGTAAAACCTTCCTACTTTCGGCCTGCACGGGCCGGCTTTTTATCTTGGGCCTTAACGCGACCTGGCCCGACTCGGGCTCAGTTCGGCCGGTCATCAAAAAAGGTTCGGGTTTTCGGGCCCTTACAATTTTTTCCGGTCCTGTCGGCGTTGACGGGCCTGCCGGGCCTGCCGGGCCGGTCAGGGTAACCAAGGCTGCCTGGACTGATGGGCCTGTCGGACTTTGTGGCCAGTCGGTCTTTCCGGTCAGCTTTGGTTCGCTTATGTGCCTTTTTTTAAAGAAATATTTGAAAAATAATTTTTAAGCCCTTATATTTTTTCTCGGGGCTTCCGGGTCTGCCAGGCTCGGTAGACTTGCTGGGCATGTTGGGCTTGTCGGGCTTTTCGGTTGTGATTCACGGGCCGAACCGGGCCGCGTCGCAAAATTCGGTCGGGTCATGAAATTCTGGCCCGTGCAGGGATCTCAATAAATAAATAAAAAATAAATAAATGCAAATATTTTTAAAAGACATTTTACAATGTATAGATTTCGTGACATTACATAAAACACAAAAAAATAAACACCAAAACAAAAATGTTTAGCCCTTTTTTAAAACTCACTAAACTATTGGCGTTTTTTAAATCAAGAGGAAGAGTGTTAAATAATTTAGGTTCCAAAATGTTTGGAGAGTCCCTGGGAATGCTAGGATTATAGTGCGGAACACAAAAATTCGATTTATGTCTGGTGTTAAAATTATGAATCATATAATGTTTCTTAAACTTTGTTTGGTTTGTAAACACATAAACACACATTTCAAAGATGTACACAGATATAACAGTTAAGATATTATATGCCTTAAAAAGGTTTCTACATGAATACGTAGAAGGTACATTATTAATAATTCTTAAAATTTTCTTTTGGCATAAAAGAATATCAGAGGCAGAGGTGAAGCACTCCAGAAACAGACGCTATAGAAAATTCGGCTGCCGACTTGTGCATAATAAAGTGTCAAGAGCTGTTGGGTAGGTAATACAGAGTGTAACATTTTGAACTGGTAGGAAATAGAGTTTAGCCTAGCGCAAGTATATGTATGCCACTTTCCATATTACATGTGTTTGACTCAAACTTAGGACTTCCACCGTTAATGATATGCTCAATACTAACATACTGCTTACGGTTTCTCAAAAAGATCCCGATCCATCTTAAAGTGGTGCCTCTGATGCCGTATTTAAAGAGTTTGTCACATAACTTTGTGTAATTGACGCAGTCGAACGCCCTCTGACCAGATCAAGAATGATACCCACAGGACACTCTCCTACATCAATCCTACCCAGTACCCTTTCATTAAAAGAGTGTATTGCAGAATTAGAAGACTCCCCCTAATTCCTACACTCTTTAAACTGGCCTAGTATTCCATACTAGAATCTTTGTTTCCGTTGAAAGTTAGTTAAAATAGCCTTAAGAGGAAATTTAGTAACGGAGACTACATTTTATTGGTAAGCCGATTTAGGGATTGGTTACTTGTTATTTTTGTCATTAGTAAACTAACTGCTTGTTTGAGTTTGTTTGTTGTCATTACTAGTTTATTTAAAAAATGAATAAAAAAACAATTTTCGAACCACCTGAAAATTCCTTTTAATATAAGGTCATATTTTGTCAACATTGTGTCAAAATACAAACCAAATTGCACTACCAAGAAGTAAAGAGTTTACAACGGGCGATTTCCAAGTCCGCCCGGCGCCAGGTACACGAGGACAGACAGTACCCATCTCCGCCCCGAAATATTTTCGCTCCCTTATCTAACTACCTTTGGACTACCCGTTTGGAGCTGAACTGAGGGTTCGGTAATCTGCTCTAATAGGTGTATATGTTATACAATACGTCGCGAAGCGATCAAGTTAAATTTATAAAAAATATATTATTATGAATTTGGCGAACAGCTCCAAACGGTGTATTGGGGCGGGTTAGAACTTGTTCAACAGGGCAATCTATATTAATTTTTCCCAAACTCGCAAAAATAAAGTAAATACGCTCGGGGCGGAATTGGGGTGCAGGATTAACTTACCTGAGAGGTCACTATTTTTGGAATAATTATGCGGGCGGAGTTAGGCACTGCTCTTTACAACCACTTTGAAACTACCTGCAGACCGGTTTCGAACTCTTCCGTTCTCGTCCGTACAGGGTAAGTGTCCAGGTATTTTCCTCTTTCGGGCGTCCCGTTTCGTGCGCTCCAAAAATTATACCTGAAAATGGCCTGTTTCGGGCGTTGAGCTACGACAATTGCTAACCTTTTCCTGTTTCGTGCGCTAATGTATTAATGGCATTTTATTACCTAGGATCATCACCAGTGCTGTAAATCTTAATTAATTTATGGTTGGTATGACAATACAAATATAACAATATAAATATTTTTGTGGATTACGGATTATAATGCAAAGGTAGGTAGGTAAAATTTACTATAAATTGTTCTGAGCATATTCAAAAAAATATTCTTTAACGTACTGCGACTTATGCAATATGGACCTTCAAGTTGTGACGTCAAAGCGAGGAAAGCAAGTTATTCTTTATTCCGGCTATAGATTTAATTTAAAATCAACGAATAAAAACAACACCATTAGATGGATATGTGCCAACCGAACCTGTCCCGGAGCCATCATATTTCGACCAACTATACACACTGCATGTAGATATCGGAAGCACCGAAGAGAGGACATGTATAGTTCCCGCCATATATGCTTTGTTACCCAACAGAAAGAAATCCACTTACAAAAGATTGTTTTCCTGTCTAAAAAAGCAACTTAAAAGTTTTCATCCATATAAGATACACATCGATTTTGAAGCCGCTGCGATAAGTGCCGTCAAAGAAGAATTTGTTACGGCTGATGTAAAGGGTTGTAATTTTCATTTCAACCAAGCCTTATGGAGAAAAGTGCAACAGTTAGGAATGACACAGGCTTACAGAGACAATAAAGAAATCAGAGACCATGTGAAGATGGTTGCTGCATTGGCACATGTGCCAATCGAATATGTTTCGGAGGGATGGCTCTCTATTATGGAATCTACACCACAAGACGAAGCACTAACCGAATTTTATGACTACTTTGTTGACAGTTGGATGGACAAGGAAGAAATATGGGTTTGCAGTGGAGAACGGCATCGCACTACCAATTCCGTAGAAGGGTGGCACAACCGCTTTAACAAAAAAATTGGAAAATCGCACCCGAATATATACGAACTGTTGAAAGGCCTACAAGAGGAAATGTTGTTCTACGACACCATATATGAAAGAAATAACGTACATATGCAGGTTCCTAAACGAGCCAAGAAGTACAGTGAACGAGACCATAGGTTAGAAACGATTATTGCAGACCTCACAGCAGGAAGAGCCACTATTTCACAAACCCTTAGAAAATTAGTTTATATAGTAAATTTTGTTTAATGTAATGACTGTAGTTGTCAATATACCATTTTTAAATAACATTTTGTGTCTTTAACAAACCCTTAGAAAATTAGTTTATATAGTAAATTTTGTTTAATGTAATGACTGTAGTTGTCAATATACCATTTTTAAATAACATTTTGTGTCTTTATTTAATTGTGAAAACGAGCAGAATAAGTAACGCCCGAAACAGGAATTTTGTAGGGTTATATTTTATTAGAATATTCTCTACCTGGGGTGCCAGCACGAAACAGGAACTTTTTGGGTTTACGCACGAAACAGGACGCCCGAAACGCCCCTAAACCAGTGTCCATACCTTCTAAGCGATAGTGTTGATACTAAAAATTAAAATATTATCAACCTTCTAGAGCTGTATATAACTTTTAGCGCCATATTTTGGTAGTCGTGGTGTGTTTGGTTAAGATTAATATTTAAACTTGTTTTGGGAACTCGTTAAGCTAAGATATTGGTTGCAATATGCCGACTTGGTTGCACTTATAGAATAAGATAGATAAAGAATAATATTTTGTTAAAGAAGTAAAGAAGATTTTCCCCTTTATTTCGCCAGATCCATCTCTAGACGCGTTTCGTCATATCATGACTCATCAGTAGAGCTAGGATCCGACGAAAAGAAAATCAATCTCGAAGCTACTTAAGGCAGCACTTGGTGGGACACACCAGTAAGATGTGGCACGGAGCGCCATCTGTGTCGTTGTTAGACACTCTTAAGCATACCAGCACCTCTAACAAACTTATAGAAATAAGTAAATGTTAAGATATAATATATAATATTTTGTTTCCAAAACTAAAGAATTTTGTTTAAACTAATCAAGTTATAGTTAAAATTGTTTTGAGATACTAATGATTATTGTTAGGTATACTAAAGTTTATCTAGCAAGAAAAAATTACACTTAGAGAAATGTATGCAGAAAACATAAACAATTGTACATAAGTTTTATACAAATTGTGAATGAATCGGTACTTGAAACAATTTGTGCATTTTTTTTATAAAGAATTGTTCATAAATGGTTGTTAATTTTTTTTAAACAAATGTACATACATTTTTGACTTTTACAATTGACTGGTACTTTGTTAAAGAATCTTGTGCATCTATTTAACATTGAAATGGAGTATTTTTCTGATTTATTTATGCAAAGATATTGAACATTTTTGTTTTATATTTTTAAAATATTGTTTATAATTATTGCACATATTGTTCCCTTTTTAAAAAAATTGGTGTACTTGGTATATACTGTGTATAAAAAACCTGCAGCAAACGATATAACTTTTATAAATAATTGTACATGATTATTGCGCTGTGTTTGTTTCTTACTTGTACACGTTCTTACTTTTAAAGCTTATTATTGTATATATTTTTTAAACAATTATATAAAATTATTAAAGCGTGTTATGTATTTTTTTAAAGAAACTTATTTTTTATGCATTTATTGTTCACCATTTCTGTACAATTGTGTATAACTGGTATACACCCTTGTACATATTTTTTAAAATGTATTTATTTTTTCTGCATAAATTGTCCTGATTTTTGTGCAGAATTATTACACATTTTTGTGCAGAATTATTACACATTTTTGTACAGAATTATTACATATTTTTGTGCAGAATTATTACACATTTTTGTGCACATTCTTTTTTAGGTGCCTACTGCAGGTTTTTTTTAAAAGTTTTAGATAAAAACTTATTTATTTTTGCATTAAACTGACATTTAAAAAATTATATTCTCGTACTAATTCGATAAAAAAAAGTTTAAAAACAATACTTAAAACTATTTTATACTCTACCCAGGGTAGTTTTACTTATAGGTTCTGTATAGGTAATGCAGGTTTTAGAATTGAGAAGATTCAATAAAAGAAAATAAGTGCTTTACATAACGAACATTTATTAATAAATATTTAAATGTAAAATACAATAATATGATGAAACTAGCGTAACCCAAAAAGTACTTAAATTATAAAAAATTTTAATTTTAAATTAAACTTTTTTGTAACAGAGTCGTGATAAATATTTAAATGTAAAATACAATAATATGATGAAACTAGCGTAACCCAAAAAGTTCTTAAATTATAAAAAATTTTAATTTTAAATTAAACTTTTTTGTATTTATAAACAATGAAATTTTTCATGTTTAAAGCATAACAACAAATTGCAACTTAAAACTAATTTAAATACAATAATATAGAAAAGTATCTATGAACATACCAAAATAATTTATAAAATTTAAAAAGGGACTTTTATGTAATTATTTTTATTAAAAATCAGAACTATAATCACTCTCCTTCCATAGACATATAAGTTATCCCATTTAATTTATAAGTCTGACCAGGCTTATTAAAAAAAAATGTCATTTAGGCAGTAAAGTTGTAAATTAGTAGTTCTTAAATAACATACTTCATATGGAAAATAATGATTGTTAAATGAAGTAGACTCACATAATTCACATAGTACGTATGGAACGTTTTCCTTATGCAAAACTATTTTTCGAATAATTCCAAATAATGGCAGCTTATGTTCAAAAACCTCTAATATTATTACTATAGAAGGCTTGTATAAAGTCCCTTTATAATTTATCCATTTTATTTTTTTTATACAAAGTAAATTAAAGTTTTGAAAATATGTTTCATGATCGGCAATATCTAATGATTTTCCTTTATCTACATCTATAATATATTTTTTAAAATTATAATTATTTATGGTCTTAAGAACTAACAAGGAAATAACAATAACCAGAAACTCACACTCACCACACCACTAAAAGTGCACTAAACTAAAGTATTTAGAAAATTATAAAATAATAGATCTTCGATTCCTAGAATCAGATGCCCAAAAGCAGAAACGAAGTGTTATTTGTTTATATTTTGTGTAAATTGAGAACAAGTAAATCTATTTTTTAATCAATACGCCATGTTCTATTCCTATTTCTTGTTATATTGTATGTTTTTTATGTGTTTCTTAATCACATATTTGAGAATTGACAATAGTACATAACCTAGATTTAATATATTTATACTACAAAACATGAGTATTTGGCCATCGATCAAAGCCATATTTTTTATTTTTAAAAGTAACGATTTACATAAAGTAACGAGTCCTGAGTAACGAGTCCTAATACCCAAAGTAACGAAACGGTCCAAGTCCTCAAAAGTAACGAAAATTTACATCACTGCTAAAAAATACCTACTAATAATTTAACCTGTTGTGCTAGCGTGCGACCTTCACTTTAATTATTGTGTCGATAAGCGACACGACCAACGCAGCAACAACAAAGACAAAGCGAGAAGAATCCTAATATTTGAGAAGGAAAGCACGAAGCCACCGCATGCATACCTTATGCGAGACGCCTGACGACTCGTCAGACTCGTTTCTACACAATTGTGCAGAAATAGTGTATAGAGTTATTAAAAATGTAATTCAGAATTTGGCGGCAAAGGTATATTCAGTTTTTAAATTATGTATAATATAATAGTAAAATATCCCAATATATTAAAGTTGTAGCTTGGTAAAGTAGATAAACTTTTTCCCCTTTAATATTATTAAAACGTACATTAAAACTGCCATGCCTATGCATATATATTTTTTTTAACGAACAACTGTTTAGAAAAACTAAACATCGATTTATTTATTTTATTTAATATCGCAATATGCATAATCTTGTGCAATAAGATAGACCGCCAAAATATTTATAAGAAAATATAAACAATTATGTATAAAACCTGAACAATGATATATTGATTTTATTAGGTACCGCAAAGTGCATAATCTTGTTCAGTAAAAAAGAGCGCCAAAATAGTTATAAGATAATGTCGACAATTGTACAGAAAAAATGTCTGGCTATTATTCTGAAATTATCCACAAATGTTTTATAAATATTCTAATATATTTTTCAGTAAAAATACTAATTTATTTTTAGTTTTTAAGCATACGTATGTAGTAATTACATATAAAGCGCATTGCACAACCAAATAAAGCTAAGTTGCATCAGCGTTTACAAAAAACGAGTACAATTATATAAAAAAAAATTACAATTGTTTCTACATTGTATATTAAGAAAAAATGCATCATAATTTCTTAGAGTGTAGCTTGAGCGATTAACTTATTTTTTAGAGTGTACGACTCTGTTTCTTCTGTCTATAGCTGTATAGCTTTTATTAGGATATTTGTAATTCTCTACTAAAAATACATTTTCTTTAATATAACTGTCATCTCCTTGGAATAATAGATTGACACAATTCATCAAAACGCGCAGACCGTGCCTTTACAGGCTTTTGTGTGGCAATCCAAAAATAGAATAGACACAACACACTTATTTTATCATACATCAGCATACTTTAGTTTCCCTAAATATGTAAATAAGAATAATATTTTCCCTGAGCTTTTAGAGCCAACACATAAATTACTAAACGATTGTAGGAAATAAACATATGGTGCTAATGTGTAATATTTCTTTCGTTTTCTTGAAGAAAGTTGGAAAGCGTTTACTTAGTTATTATAAATGAGCCTATTAGGAATGACTTTAAATAAGTTTAACTCTCCCGAATTCAGTAAAATAACAACGAACATACGAGGGAGCACTAAACAAATTCTTCCCGACAAAACAAGAGACTTTTTGATTTTTATAATATTTGACCTTATACTATTCAGAGCACATGCACTGTTTATACTATCTAATATTTTTTTTCTACTCCCACGTGAAAGTGTGCAGTTTCTTTTACACTAAAGTGATTGGAAAAGTGGGCTATTTCTTAACTGAATGGATATGATTTCATTTCCATCCTAGTTAGGATATGAAACTGACGAATCACAGTAACCAATTACAAACAAATTAACACGTTGTAAATTTTGAGTCGTTTTCTGACACCTAACAGAAGTGAGGTTATGAATATACTTCAAAAATATACAAATCTGTCAGAATAAATTTCTTATGTTCTATATTTTATTATTTTAATTGCCACAAAAGTAATTCTTATTTTACGATACCTTATCCGTTATCCCTTTAAAAATATCTTAACTATACTAATTAATCAAACTTATAGAGGCGTGTTTCATGTTTTATATTGAGATAGCGAAGTATTTTCCAAACTACGGTAAAACTTGAGATTGGCACCAATGCACTTACCAAACGCGTGCCTTTTTGGCGCGGGCTGATAGATGAAGGAAAGTCGAAGGTTGCGACGGGTTTATTTGTTACATCTCTTTCTACCCTACTGCCTACCGGCTCTCTCGCTTGCTTCCACTCGTACAAAAACAGTGCTTTTGCATAAGACGCTAATGTACAGCGAAATCTGTGCTTTTAGAACGGTCTTACGGAATTCTTATACAGGGATATAAATAAGCAAAGAATGCGTTCGTGGAAATGATATAGGATTAATTATTTTTCTGTTCTATATTATTTTATTAATGTAGAGATAAATTGCCACACAAAAAAAAATGGTTTCTGTTTGTTTTATTGTTACCAGGCATTGCATTTTTGCCAATATTGCATGCACGCCACTGCAACTACTAGTATCCATATAAGTCATAAGTTTGTTGTCGTTACTAAACAATCTTGTTACTATTACTAAACATTTTTGTTACTATTACTAGGCAACTGTGTAACCCTTACAAGAAAATCTAGTTAGTAAAACAAAATAAATTGCTGTCATAACTAGTGCACCTCTTTGTCTTAAGTAAATGTTGTGCATTTCTGTTGTAACAACAATTCTCGACTTCAAAAACGAAGTTGTTACATTTTCATTGATTATGTATACCAATATAACATTTATCTAAATCCCCAATATTTCTTTTCAATAAAACGTATCCATAAAAAGCAATCTCAATTTATAAAAGAATTTTCCGCAATATTTCCCGAGTCAACAAAAAATGTATCCAATATGAAAAAGCTTTCCTCAATTTGTGTAATATGTTTATGATATCCTGGGGCTGACCCTGACAAATCGAACATATTGCTGATAGCCGGTTATAGTAGAGGTTCAAAGGTCGTCTTTGAAGGTAAAGTACCAATACATCGGGCCTGTTCATAGAAAGAGACAGTTAAAAAAAAGCTTTGAAAGTGGGCCACACCCGATTAAAATGGATATTTAGGCCAAAACTTTAATTTTAAATCCTATTTCTTTTATTATGTAGAGAATATTTTGAGTTTTAATTCTCCCTTGCTCAAGTCTGTGGACATAAACTGCTTCCGTAAAATACTATTTCTTTTGGTTTACTCCAGCAATGCTGCACTGGGTCGTTTTTTGTCTGGATTACACTTTAAATCGTTAAGATAATGTACCTTTTTCTACTCCTATATTAGTAAACATTGTTTTACGTACAGTTCACTATACGTAAATCCATTCTTACCCAAACCTGTGCGTAAATAATAAAAACTTGTTGCGTTATAATGCATAAATACACACAACTGATGTGCGTTATGATTCCTAGTATAACAATCAAGTTAGCGTTGAACCACCACAGAAGAAATAAATGACACAATGAAGGATGACAATAACAATGACATTTAGGGGGATGACTTTGTTTAATAATCAACATCCGTAGAACGATGCTTACTAAAGAAAAAGTTGAATGATAAAAGAGTTTTGGACTTGCATGTTTTTGTTTGTTTTAAATCGCAACGTTTCAACGGGTAAGTATTTACAGTTATCCTCAGGTGAATTCCGATTCAGTAGTAGTTTCTGAAGACAACTGTAGATACTTACCAGTTGAAACATTGTGATTTAAAACAAATAAAAACAATGCAAGTCCAGAACTATTTTATCATTCAAGAAACATCATCGTCTCCAACCTTCAAATAAACAAAAAGGAAAAGTTTAATTTAAAAGACTTCAAAAAATTTCTAAATTGTTCTCTCTACTTTAAAAAGTATAGTGCGTATTGTTGTAAAGCATTTACGCACTCATGTAATTACCAAATTATTTTATTTTACAAATATACTTACACAAAAATTTGAATGCATTAGCAATATCACATTGTTTATTGTTTACTTATAGCGATTTCGGTTTACAGATCTCGGGCACTCTGAGAGCGCTCTGTGACGTCATAGATCTGCCCAAGATCTGAATATAGTGAGATATCTCGATTGCGATAATCGAACACGCAAATCTCGGGGAGAGCACTCTCAGAGTGCCCGAGATCTGTAAACCGAAATCGCTATTACTGTCACGTTTCAAACTACCACAGTTTTAAAATATTTTGCATTTTATTCATTATCAACTTGTAGCTCCACATAACTCAAGAACTGATCAAACAATGAACATACAACCAGCATGCTGTTCTTTCGACTAAGAACATTGGTCACTGTTGCGTTGTTAATCAAGAAGTTAACTTTTGGGAATCATCAATGTAATAATTGTGTAAAGTACAATATTATTTTCGGAACCCGAGTAAAGGCAATAATTTAAGAGTTAAATTTAAGTACCTACCCTAATTACAATCAAAGTTACTTGATTAGTAATTTAAAAATTAAACTAACCAGGTCACTTCGATTGTGGAACAGCATTTCTGCCAATATCATGTATGTCACCGCGTCAAATAACTGGTTCGTTAATTATTGTTAAGAATCTTGATGCAACCCAATATTTGTGAATTAAAGCAAAATTTTATATTTGTAAACATTATTTACTAGACATTTTAAAAGTCGTTTAATATGTATCAGATTCTTTCCTGTGAAGGATGGGTCTCGTCTCGGTTTGCGAGAGTTTTTAAAAAGTGTGAGATTTCTTATCTCGTGTGATTTAACAAACTAGCGTAACCTGTACACACTGACTAATCAAACTCAGGAATATGGGTTATTGAATCAACATTTACGACTTCATAGGCTGACCGGTCATATCATAACTCAAGCGGATGGGATTACCTCTTAGGTGATTAGGGCCATCTTTCTCAGATATCGCTCCGATGTCAAAACCCACTGAAATATAGATACACGAATAAACGTCAGAGGAATATATACGGCCAATAATTTTTGAAAAACGTATGAGTTTTCAGGATTTATAGTTTGATTTCGTTATTGTGGAATATGAGGTGTTTCATAGAGGTTGCAATTAATTAAAATAATGCTTGTTCCTGTCTCGCTTTATACAGGGTGTCCCAACATCAGCGTGCCATAATTTTAGAGATTAAGGTACATCAAGAAATATGACAAAAATGTCCTATAAATATACCCTAGAAATGCTTCTTTAAAGAGGGTCGGGGGGAAGATTTTTCTGTAATAGCATGAAAACCGTTTAAGATAATAGTATGAAAAGTGGTACATGCCTTACAATTGATAAGCTTTAAATTACAGTGAAAATATAGGTTTTCAAAAAAGTGCATTTAAAATTAAAGAATCTGATTGGTAAAATTTGAAAACAATGAACTAGTAGATATGGTGATAATTTACGGTGAGTGTCGTCAAAGTACGGCTGCTGCTTCGAGATTATGTTTAAGTTATGCCGGACCATATTTGATCCATGGTGTAATAAATTAACGTAAGTCCCTTAGTATTGAGTTTTTAAAAAAGAGTTATTTAAAAATGTTGTTTATTTTAATGCCTTGTTGCTAAAAAAGAAGTTTCAACTTAGGAATCACTGCATTAAACTCGCCTTCGTTATAAGGTTCGCACCAACCAGTAGCGTAGTCAGAAAATATGCTCGGGGGGGGGGGGGGGGGGGTCGTCAGTGGGCGGAAAAAGAGAAAAAAAAATTCTGGAGAAAGGGAGAATCAAGACTACATGTTAATAATATTGTACCTAGTGAAGAAGGCGGAAAAGCGGCGCAGGTGAAAAATTTTCGGGGCCACGCCCAAAGTTCGTTTAAAACTCACCTAACTACTATCAAATTTCGAAAATTAAATTACTACCTTTTCCCCTCTGCATGGTTGGATTAAATTTGTTTTTGTAAATGTTTTTCTTTTACTTTTTTTTATATTCCTAGCTGGCCCTTTATTAAAAAAAAATATTTGTGAAAAATATGAATTCTGGTGTCAATCCAAAATTTTAATATAAGACGTATGTATGACTCTAACCAGCGTTTTTCGGGCTCGGTTTTTCATGATTAAAAATAAAGTAAATATCGCTCACCACGCCAAAATTGATGATTTTTTCAGAAATCATGTATTTTAGGAGCGAAGATCTAAGAGCAGTTTTTGGCGCAAATGCTTAGGTTTTGAAATACTCCTTCTTAAGTGCCGTTTTGTATATTCATAATAAAGCATTCTCGTTTCTTCTCGTGCTATATTTTTAAATATACATATCACACTTCTTTCATAAAGAATGTTTCTTTAAAAATAAATACCTAATTGTTTTTTGTTTTTGTTGTAAAAATATTTTATTGCATTGGGTCATATTTTTGTTGATTTAAAATAGCGCTAAAAAAGGGAACAGATAAGTATATAATAGAAAAATGTTATAAAATATTATTATTTTTACTCATTTTCCTTTAAAATTGCATCATAACAGTGGCGGCTCGTGAGTTATTTAACATGGTTGGCATAATTTTAAACTGATAAGATTCACTTACTGTGTTCTTGCCCCTCGGAAAGTATGTAAAAATACTTAATATTACATTTTTTTTTTTCGTTTTTTTTTTGTTTTCTTTTTAGCTTAGTAGGTACAAACAAAAATTATCTTAGATTAGAATTACGTCTCTGTTAATGAAACACCAAGAAAATCAGATTTATCGTATTAAAAAATTAAGAACATCGTGTTATTAAATAAGGAAAATAATCTCATGCATCGGGGCGAATTTCCGCAGTTGCATTTAACATTGACAGTTGAAAATATAATTTCAAGAAGATAAATAAAATCCACTCTTAATATTAAAACATTCAATAATATACACTACGTATTAAATTATAATTAAATTAATATTTGCTATTATTCCAGAAGTACAAGTTGTTTAACTTCATTGAATTGAAACCAAAATAATTTTCCTTCGTAAAAAACTGCACAAATCGGCAACGTGAGGCAAATACAGACCAGCCGCAACGTAAATCTGAATCGCCGCGTTTAAAGCTTAGGTTTCATGGTACTTGTATGTTTGGTTGCCTATTTTGTAAGCTTTTCTCTGCGACAATTCACCTCGTACTCTGCGAGAGAGAGAGAGACCTGCTATAATTACTTTCGGCCACAGACATTGTTTATTAGAGAGATGACCGACCGGAAAAAAATATATACGTTTTTAAATAGATGCAAGCAGTTAAATTAAAAATTTAATTAAACCATTAGTTTAATTAACTAACTAAAATATAGAAATTATTTTAAATATGGAACCCATTTTTTTTCCTTGCTGGGTCGGCACTGCCGCCCCTGGCGAGTCGCCACTGCATCATAAGTCAATAACTAAAACGATATGCGCCCGAAAACTTAATCTCTATATAAAACAGGACTTACATATTAGTAGCATATTATTAGTTTAAAAACTAAACGTTTCCTACAAGACCTTTGTAATCTAAGCCAGGAATACATTATTTAAAATTTTAAATTAAGAGTCCACGCGTGAGACGAAAAATTAGGTTGCAATTAGACATTTTTTAGATCCGAGCTCCTAGGCTCGGGGGGGGGGGGGGGGGGTTATGTATATGTATTATTTTCTAGTAATATAAATATCTATTAAGAAATACAAGATTTTTTTCCTAATATTTATATCTTGTTTACCTTAAGCATTTCGATTTCGAAATCTTCATAAACATTTTATTCATAAACTTTTCCCCAAACCACTATACGCAGTATTTTTCCAGATCTCATAAATAATTCGGGGCATAACAAGATATTCTTTGCATAAAAAGGATATCGGAACCGATTTTATCCGAATAGACAAGAATATTCAATAACTTGTCCTAGAGGGTGTTTGTCAGTCCCTCGGGTCGGTTGCACTCAGTTTTCCACTGTCCAAATCACTGTCTTTCCCCCGAGGAACTTTTTCATATACCCACTCTATAAAACACATATTTGAGGCGACAGCTATTTTTACCAGCCGGGGTTTTTGTATCTGAAGTGATATTGTATTTATTTTGTCAATCTCTATTGTCAAGTATATCTACCGATATAATGGATCTAAAAAAGAAAATCCATGTGGTTACAAGCTAGAAAACTATTTATTGTGATTGTATTTATTTTTCTAGAAAGTCAAGTTACAGCTATGCTGATTCTTTTCATAAAAAACTAAATAATTGAAACAAACAGTTGGGAATTTAGGGCTGTATAAATAATGCGCCTTTTCATTAAATTTTGTTTTAAGTTTCTAAAATTTTGAAGTATTTATTGATTAGACAATTAATCAAAATACTATCTTTAATAAATACACAGAAACACACTGACCCACAAATTACGCTTTCACAAATCGATACCGTTTTGATAGACCTACGCGCTTCTACCTAAATCGGGTTTTCTGTTTTTAGCTGATTTTAAAAAAAAACATTATTATCAGCTTGCTCGACTATCAAGTAAAATAATTATGTGTTAAGAAATGACGTATGACGTATGTATTTAAATTTTATGCTTTCGCGGGGTCTTTTTAAATGTTGCTAGAAAAGTTTCGGAGCTCTGTGGGATTTTTATTGTTGGGATATATTTTCAATAGGTTTTCATTTTTCATTCACAATGGTAGTTTGAATATAATTAATTCGGTTATTGTTACAAGGAATATACTTCGTACTTGGTTATTAAAATATCAGATCTTGGGATAACTGAATTAAAAATCTGTAGGTAGTAATCGCAAACACTATTAAGCTGCGTTGACACGGCTCAAGTGACTTGAACAACTCACTTGAATTCAACTGACTTGAACGCTTTTTGAACGTGTAAACCCCCAATTCAACTGACTTGATTCATTTCACTTGAAAGAATCGCCAGTTGAACAAGCTTCAACTTTTTCGTTCAAGTCGACAAATTTAAAATGGCCGGCACTAGATGGAGCGAGGAGAAGTCGTTAAAATTTATTGTAGAATATCAAAAATATGCTTGTTTGTGGAACACGAAAGTATCGAATATAGGAATAGAGATTTGCGGACAAGTGCGATTATCAAAATTATTGAAGCAATGCGCGAAAGTTTTGGCATTACTCTTTCCAGTAGAAAGTTAAACTGCTCCTCAGTCATTCTAATAAAATTTTTATAATCTTCTGGTTCTTCATCTTTCAGTTCTCGTATTAATCTTGCCGATGCCCCTAGTTCACTTCTCCGTTTAATCTATTCTCTACACCAAAATTTTCTTTTGCGTCGAACAGTTTTATTGACAATACCTTTTTTTATTTTATTAGCAATACCTAGAACTGCTTGTAAAATAACGATATGAATCTTTCTCGGCGCAATTTTTTGAAACGTGTAAACTTTAGCAAGCGTTCAATTAAGCTGAATTCAAGTGAGTTGTTCAAGTCACTTGAACCGTGTCAACGCGGCTTTAATGTATTTTTTTAAAAATTAAAGCAATGATTTAAGGATATTAATTAAAAAAATATACAAAAAATAATATATCAGAACCCTAGCTGCTTATTTCTGCTTTATTTTTATATGTTTTAGACATAACTGAGTTCCAATATATTATTATTACATGTATTTGTGAAAAAAATACACAAAGTCTCGGCCTCGAACCTTACAAACCGTTAAAAAATGTAAAATTGCTTTAAAACAAAAATAGACAAAAGTAAAAATATTCACGTGAAGGCGACTGGAGATACTTACCAATTGAAACATTGTGATTTAAAACTAATAAAGACAATGCAAGTCCAAAACTCTTCAATCATTCAAAAATAAGCACATCACAGTGACATAGCTTGATCACTGTGATGTACTTAAGACTTTGATTTGGGGAAGGGGGGGTTGATGTGTTAGAAAACCGTTCCTCTCTACCAAATCTTCTCATTCCGAGTAGGGAAGAGTGGGAAGGCAATCAGAATATAACGAAAACAGATCACGCAATCTTCACAGACGGTTCAAAGATGGACGTTGGTGTGGGAGCCGGGGTCTTTTCCGAAAGTTTACAAATACAGAAATCGTATAGACTCCCCAACTATTGTAGTATTTTTCAAGCGGAAGTACTGGCAGTAGAGAAGGCGGTCAATATCCTGCAAGAACACCTTGGCTTGGGAGTAGCCTCGTCAATCACCATCTTCAGTGATAGTCAGGCGGCGATTAAGGCAATCTGTTCCAGCAGCGTTAAATCAAAGCTCGTAAAGCGATGCCGCAACAATCTATGCACACTTGGCAACCAACATCGGGTTATTCTGTGCTGGGTTCCTGGACACTCCAAAATAGATGGCAACGAGGCTGCCGATGCGCTCGCAAGAGAGGGCGCAGGCATGCCAGCTGATCTAGCAGACAATACAGTGAACAAACCACTGGGATTCGTCAAAGAGGAGATTGACTACAGGGCCAAGCAGCTTGCACAGAACAGATGGACAGGGTTGACAACCTGTAGTACATCCAGGCAACTGTGGCCCACATTCGATAAAAAGAGAACCGCAGAGCTATTGAGACACAGTCGAAAAGACGTGAGAAATATTACTGCGGTTGTTACCGGACACTGCCTCTTCGGTAGACATGCCGAACGTATGCAAATACCCACTAACGACTTCTGCAGAAGTTGCAGAGATGAGGAAGAGGAAGAAAGTATTCAACATTTTCTGTGTGAATGCCCCGGCCTCGCAAGAAGGAGGTTCACTACTCTGGGTGAATCATCTTTCGATAGCCTGGAGGAACTAAACAACTTACAACTTGGACGGCTGAGCAGATTTCTGAACAGTAGTGGCTGGTTTGAATGAGTTGTTAAAATCCTTCCGCGGTTACGTCGCATAAACCATCAGTGATCTGATGAAGGTGGGTTCTACGGAACACGTGTGGTATCACAACGGACCTAATCAGGACTACGTGAGACCGTTTGGTCAGAACCAAGGGTCTGCCACTCTTACCTAACCTAACCTAACCTACCAAATCTTCTCCTCCGGTCAAAAGTGACTTAAAAAAAAAACTTGCCTCCCTCCCAAATATTCTTCCTCGATCAAAAGGAACTTCTAAAAAAAACGTGCCTCTTTCTCTCTCTCTCTCTAAATTTCTTCCCTGATTAAAAATAAATGTAAAAGAAAAACATTCCTCTTTCCCAATACTTCTACCCCAATCACTCACTCTGGCTATACATGTGCCCCATAGTGTATAAGATGTGGTTCTACAATTTTTTCAACGTAACGCAGTGGGATTAGTTCCCTCTGATGAACACTATAGATGAAAGTCGCCTTATTTCGGATACTGTTTTGAAATTGGCAAAAAAAAATTTGAAAAAAAGCATAAATGAATATTTTTTTCTGTGAAACTTTCATGCCATGGGTTATAGTAAAACAAGAGATAGTCCAAGCAAATATAATCATCATTGTTTTTTTATATATTCAAAAAACTGAACAAAGTACATTTATATCTGAATAAAAAAGAGGCTCCTAATTTCGGATACAGTGTCCGATATTGAGAGCACTTTATAAAAATGAGATTATTTAACTAAATGTCCAAACAAAAGTCACACAAATATTTTTGTTCTTATCTGAGTTAGAACATTCTTCATGGCTTCACTGAAAGCACTTCATGCAACGTATCCAATGTTCAGCTTGTACGTCTTCGGAGTATAAATCCGTGCAAAACATGCATTCTGTGTCCACATCGTCAACGTCCGTATCCGAATCGTCATCCAACACTGGCTCACTTGCAGAATTATCATCACTAATAATTCTTTCCTTTTATATTTTTTTGGGAAATTTTCTTTGTTTTAAGGTCTTTTATAACCTTCTTTTTATTGGATTCTGTTAATTCAGAACTGAGTTTTGGTTTTCTGCCCTTCCCTTTCAAAGTTTTTTTTCTCTCTTGTTCCCGCATGCTATCTTCAAGTTCGTCTTTGTATGGCGTACTAGTGATTATGTAGCTAGAGCCTTGTCTAGGTTTTCTTCCTTTATTAGATCCTGAAGTGCCACTATGACAAGGTAACGAGCTAAAGTCCTCCGTTCCTACGAAATTTTTTTTAGATGCCTCAATTCTTTTTAGTGCAGGTCTCTGTTTTGAAGGGGTTTGTTCATTTTGTTTTGGTGGTTGTTCAGTCAACACGTCTCTTAAGGGAGTAACTTCGTTATTTTGATGTAAAATATCTGGTGGTGGTGTCCTCTCTCGTTGTCTTTCAATAAAAAAATCATATTCAGAAAATCGATTCCTGTTAAATGGACATATACCAGATTTGCGAAATCCATTTACCGAAATCTCTGCAGTGAAACTTTTTAAATAAGCAGGACACATTACCTTACAAATCTGGTAAGAGTTAATAATTCGGCCAGAATTTTGCTTCAACCACATTTGGACTTGCTGAGAATAAAAAGTTTTAAAAGGTGACATAAATGATAGATCCGAAGGCTGTATCTTGTGCGAGGTATGGGGTGGTATACACAATATTGTGACGTAGTTTGTTCGTGCTATTTCTATAACGTCAATATTTCGTGTGTGGCTATAATGACCATCAAGTATCAGATAGAGTAACGCTAGAGATGGGTTCCTAATTTCGGATATCCGAAATTGGGAATCCCCGACTGTCCGAAACTAGGCAAATTAACACTTTTTAGGTTAGACGCTTAATAATTTTTGCATTTGAATATATGATTAATCTTGACTAGCCAGTCATATTAAGTAACATTTTAACTTACCCAGGTCCAAATATCAAAAGTCAAAAATGTTTTTTTGCATTAAAAAATCACTAGCTAAGACAGACAATTAAAAACTCGCCAAAACGTTTTATAACTACTGTGCTACCATCTTACGCAGACGTACCGAAATACAAAACTTTTCACAAAGTCATGGTCTCAATCATTCAGACCATGACTTTGTGATTTTTGTCTTCCTATTTATGTTGTTACTTTGGTCTCTTTGAGAAAATGGACGATTTTTTCGAATAAAACTTTTCAGCTACACAGGTTCCTTTGCCACTTACCCTTGACCGGGAGAGGTTTTTGTTTTTTAATACAGTCTAACATCTGAAATACCTTGCTATCCGAAATTAGGAAATCATCCGAAAATAGGCGACTTTCCTCTACCCTACACCATTATTTATACAGTGCGTTAAACATGGCTTTCAGCAAAAAATTGTTGATTATGCCGTTCACCCTTACCCAGCCATCATATCTGGCTCAACAAAAACGGAACTTATCGTTAAAGGTTACACTCTAAAAAATGAGTTGGTCGCTCAAGCTAATGTTTTGTTGCTAAATAGACTTTAGTATACAGAACAATAATCTTTAGTTTGAAGAAGTAGTCCATACTTGAAAGTTGCAAGTTAAATGTGGAGAAATAATATTCTAAGCTAAGTCAACCTCCACTAGGATATATATCAAGGAAAAAATATATTTATTTTACTCTCTACATGTTTCGAACGTATAAACGTTCATCTTCAGGAGAGGCATAATTTATATTGAAAATTTATTAAGTTAGGAAATTTTCAGTGACATCCTTCCTTAAAAGCTCTATAAGGATGTAATATGGATATACAGGGTGTCCCGAAATTAGGTGACAATATTTTAAGGGGATAAAGTACATCCAAAAATAGGACTAAAATCCTCTATAAATATACCTTGAAAAACACTTCGTTATTGGGCTAGAGCCCCCCGAATGGAAGCTATGATAAGCGGTTTTTTCACAATATCTCAAAAACTGATTGAAGTATCAAAACAAAATTTGATACATGTTTTACCCATGACAAGACGCAATAAACGGTTTGTTTAGCTTAGGTGTATTTCTTCCAGTGACGTCCCACTGGGTAGGTAGTGAGGAGAATATTGCCCTAACTTTTTTATTTGTAGGATTTTTTAACGCCAGGTACAATTTTTAAAAGCACTAAAGTCTTCTATTAAAAAAATATACTCTTGCTTCATTTCGGTAGGATTCACCATTTTTCAGTAAAATCGATTTAAAAATTTTCGGTTTTTTACAAGCTGTTGAAAAGGCTAAGGTGTTTTTTGCATATCTCAGCAAACACTTGATATTAAAACATGAAATTTATTAGAAGTTCTACTAGCGACAAGGCATATTTATTAAAGGTTGTAACATTAAAATATTTTTCCAGTGGCGTTGCACGGGGTGGAGCCTAAAGTAAATATTTTATACTGACATCTAGATAGGAGAAATACACAAAATTGCAGTGGGAAAGTACTAAAGACTCGCATTCATAGCTGTTACAATTTTTTTTTAATACTTTTAATGTAATTTTTTTAAATTTTAGAATTTTTTGTTAATCAAACCTTCCATTATTGTAATTTCACAGAATATAAGGTTTTCAACAGATTTTTAGACCTTGTTTTTTAATTATTATATAATTATTTAATTTGTATAAGAGACTTAAAATAAAACAAAAAAGAATAACAAATTGCAAATCAAATTTAATTGTAAAACCACACGAGAAACTAATTCTTAAGCAAATGTTCGAAATGATTTCCATTTTGTTGGATGCAAAATCTAGACCTGCGTGTTATGTTTTGTGAGGCACGGAGAATTTAAAAATGGTATAAAAGGAAAGCCCCTCAAATAAAAAAAATAGTAATATTTACTTTAGGCTCCAATCCGTGCGACACCACTGGAAAAATATTTTAATGTTACATCCTTTAATAAATATGCCTTGTCGCTAGTAGAAATTCTAATAAATTTCATGTTTTAATATCAAGTGTTTGCTGAGATATGCAAAAAACACTTTAGCCTTTTCAACAGCTTGTAAAAAACCGAAAATTTTTAAATCGATTTTACTGAAAAATGGTGAATCCTACTGAAATGAAGCAAGAGTATCTTTTTTCAATAGAAGACTTTAGTGCTTTTAAAAATTGCACCTGGCGTTAAAAAATCCTACAAATAAAAAAGTTAGGGCAATATTCTCCTCACTACCTACCCAGTGGGACGCCACTGAAAGAAATACACCTAAGCTAAACAAACCGTTTATTGCGTCTTATCATGGGTAAAACATGTATCAAATTTTGTTTTGATACTTCAATCAGTTTCTGAGATATTGTGAAAAAACCGCTGATCATACCTTCCATTCAGGGGGCTTTAGCCCCATAACGAAGCGTTTTTTAAAGTATATTAATAGAGGATTTTAGTCCTATTTTTGGATGTACTTTATCCCCTTAAAATATTGTCACCTAATTTCGGGACACCCTGTATAACTGTATTATAAAACACAGCATTTTTAACCATAATTAACTAACCAACAAGTTTAACCGTGATATAAATTACACTGGCTTAAATTGTTTAATCACGATCAATAAAAAATTAAGTTGACCGGGGCACTATGATTGTGAGAAAATTATTTCATATATTTCACCGTAAAACTTGGTGGTTAGTTAATTATTATTAAAATTTTTTTTGCCATCCGACATTAGTATATATATTATGATATTCTGAATCTGATCTCATTGGATGGACTTCCAAATAAAGGCCATGAAACTGTGAACTAAAAATAAATCAAATTATATTTTTGCATTAAATTTTCAATTAACAAGCCAGGAATCGATGCCGTATTTCACGTTGGTATGGAAGGCTCTTAAGATTTATAAAAATAAAAAAAAAAAAACAAAGCAAAACCGAAAAGAAAAATTAATCCACCTACAGCCAAAACATTTTCCTTTAAAACCCAAACTCCTTTATTCCAACCCCAACGAACGGACATCTAAATTAAAGAACGCCTGTTTGCCGGTGGTCCTTTTCTTCCGCCGAATCAACCCCCAATGTCTGTCAAAATTATACCCTTAAGTTCGTATTATTACGACGATCGGGACATATTCAGGCTACCCTTTTAATACGAAGATTGCTTGAATTGATGGGTTCGGGAGAAGTTTGAAATGAAGTCATTTGCAAATGAACATCGCCCGTCTGTCGGTAATCATTAGGGGCATATTCAATGAAAATTATTGACGGAATTATTTTCCAACGGGAAATTCGTTTTAACTTACCTTTATTTCAAACAATTTTTATCTCGTGGCCAGTATATAAATGGTGATTCGAGATGAGCGATCTTTAAAACTTTTGGAAACACTCTTAAAATATATATTAAAAAATAAATTACAGTAACGAAGTCGTAAAAAAATTACAGTGTAAATATTACACTGTAAAAATAATTAGGAATCATTTTTTTCTTTATATACAGTGTGTCCGCGGATGGGGTGCCCAAAGAAAAAAAATTCTTTATTATTCATTTTATGACCAAAAGTCATTCTTTATAAAAAAGTTCTGCTTGTTGAAAAAATTAATTCACGATAAAAAAATGTCAGATCAGATGTACTGGGTGTTAATGAATTAGGAATGTATGAAAATGCTTCAAGAGAGAAGTACCATTATTAGCTATAAACAAACTTGTTTATAGACTAACGTAAAGTCTAAATACACATTTTGTAATAAAAATTCGAATTTAAAAAAATAAAATATGTCAATCATTCAACTTTAGTACTGTTCACTACTTATTTGTTTTTAAATAAATGTGTTTTATGTGAAGTAAAAATAAAATAATCTTAAAATTACAACAAACATTATGAATGTTTGCAATAATCTACCGCAAAAATCATTTTTTATTTATGGAGAAATTAGAAACATCTACTTTACCTAGTCGAAAATTAGAATTAAAGTTAAAACGATGATTATTGACTATTAATGAATTTACGTTATTTTACTGTAAAAAAAGTATATTATTTTAACTAAAATTGTGGTATTTTTTATATTTATTTTACACTATTTTACAGCGATTTTTAAGAGGAATTTACAAATGATAAATTTAAACGTATTTACTTACAAATGTAAAATTACAATTAGATTGCAAATTCACTGTGATATTTGGTTGCCAAAAATAACCAAACATATTTATTGTAATTTTAGCATATTTTCGTTTACAGTGTATCTTAAGTTCGTCGATATATTTTTTAGTTTAAATTCGTTCACAATTTGCATATTGTTTACAAAAAAAAATCAATATCAGAAGTGGGATCAATTTATTTTCAAATACCACCGATATTTGCAAAATCGAATATATAAACCAAGAAACCAGTTCCTCAACGTTTAAAAATTTTATATGCTCTCTTTGTATTTGCTGAGAGTAAGCTAAGTGAAAGCCTCGATCGCGATCGCTTGATTTTCGGCATATGCGAAACCGCTTCCAGAACTTACTTTAACCTACTTATTACGGCAAAGCTCTTGCAATGTGGAGATGAGGGAAAATCTTCTCGTTTGAAATTTTATAGATTGCTATGAATATTTTAAAAGGAGAGATTCTGAAGCCATCACAAATTTTATTTTTATTAAAGAAGTAAATCCCGACTTTTAAAATTATACGTCTGGGAGCGAGATTTTTCCTTAGTTTTAAACTATATGCGCTGATCAAAAATGAAGTTAAACAATTTTTTTACAGTGTTGCAATTAAAGTAAGGATGCAAGTTGCAAAATATCGTCGTTTCGTATATACAGGGTGGCCCATTAGTCTGAAAAAGTAATATACCGTCTCTACAATTAAACATTATCAAAAAAAAGTTTTTATAAAAGTTATGATGTATAAAAAATATATGTTATAAACTTATTTTTAACACGTTCGTTACCGACTACCACTATAGTGGCGATCGGTGTCTAATGTGTGAAACCGACTACCACTTTAGTGGCAAAATTTATCATGTATTTAAAGCGAGTCTAAACCTAAGTCGGTTCGTTTCTATTGCATCGTTTGTATACAGCGGGTGTTAGGGAACATTATAAGTCACCTATATGCCATTATAGTGGTAGTTGGTTCCGGAAATGCACTAATTTTTGGCTTCTTCTGAATGTTTGCTTTCAGTTCATAAAAACCATTTGTCTAAAAGTTACAGCTTTGGTTCAAAACGTACAACGCAGTAAAAGCAGTAACGAACGTGTTAAACATCCAGGATGGTCCACAAAAGAAAGCCCATAAGACGATACTTCTAAATGAAACAACCTATATATTTTAGCATTTGTTGTTTCCTTGCAAAGTTATCCATATAACGACATAGTTAGTTTTTAATATTTGTGCAACGTTGCCAAACAAAATTCAAAATTCTTAAAATTTTGGAAAAAAACATGATACCTACTTAGTAAAAAATTACCTGTATTTCTCAATAAAAGTATCGAAAATTTATTGTAAGCTCCTAAGTTTAGGGATAGAAAAACTGTCTTAAATCTTTAATTACCTACAATTTTGTACAGGGTGTTTTGGGTTGACATCCAAATTTACAAAATTTTAAGATACAATACCTCTGTTTTTTCAAATGAAATACACTTTATTTATTAGCCTCGTCTGATAGATATTGTAAGTATCTTTTATTATTGTTAAGTCATATATCATTTTAAGATAAAAAGTTGATTTGAGCCTAATTGGAAAAAAAGTTGAATCAGCGATGTCTTTTTTCCCACTTTTATTTAAACTACTGTTTTTTTTTAACCATAGCAGTGACAACTCTTGTTCAGCTTGTATCAGTTATGCTTAAAAATTCATCAAAGTTGAAAAAAATCAGTGGCGTATCAAATATTTTCACAAAAGAATATTGATGGTATCTTCACGCACGTCACTGGCGTTTAACGAAAAAGTACAGTTTAATGCAAAATCAGTTGACACCAATTTTCAATACCGTAGGTATCTTCAAGGACTTTCGAAATTAAAAAAAAGATTTTTTAAAAATTATTTTAACACCGTGCATCTTAGAGGGTAAGCATTTTATGGCATATGTCCCTATTAACTTTCGTCTTAAAATGATGTCAGGAATCATATCCTAGATTTTTTTAATGTACTTAAAGATCACTCTGTATATACAGTGTGTCCAAAAAAGTATTCAACCTGTGTTTTATTACCGATTTCTCAGAAAATTTTATTCCTTATAAAAATTGGTGCATGCCTTAAAACTATAAACGCATATTTCAGATTTCAAATTTGAGAAAAATTCATGCTAATTTCAACACTAGTGTTAAAATTAATATACTTAGGATTATGTTCCACTTAATATCTGGTTTCATAATTTGTCAATAGGCTTTTCCTTTATTTGTAGCTTAACTTTTTCATTCAAGGAAAGATGTATTAAACATAAATTTAAAAAATCCCCCAACAAGGAAGGGGTCAATTCAAAATAATTCTATAAATTTATATTTAATGTTTTTATAAAAAAAAGTTAAATAGTCCTGAGGGGATTTGAACTTAGGACCATGCGATCTGTAATCTAGAGATCTAGATTTGTTGATTAATATATGACACTCACTTCAGCGCGATGTGTTTTTTCTGGTAATAGATTTTCCAGTATATTATTAACATTTTTTATAATTTCAGATGGCGTATTTTCACACCCTAATTCTGAATCAATCGACAAATATATGATAAGTTAAATACAAAAATTACTGCTTTCTAAAAGTTGTTCTTTTTAATAAATAAGTGTGGTCTGCCAAATTGACACCATGTTTTAATTAAATTTTTTTTTTGCTGGGGTTGGCGGAAGAGCCAGTATATAGGGCTCATTGTATCCCCTATCGTCTTGGTATTGTCAGCCAGACGGGACGTACAGCTTAACGTGGAATTCGAACCACTTGTATGCACTAGTTATCATTTTTACCCACCCAGAAGTCCATGACGCCCTTTTCGGTTCCGTTATTAGGAATCACTAGTAACATACTGCATTCTTAAATCTACTGAATTTCGGTCATAATTTTTTTTTAAATATTTTAAATTAAATAAAAAGTTTAAATTTAATAGTGTGCCTTGTATTTCAACACTAGTGTTGAAATATTTTTTTCCTACGACCACCTATAAAAATAAGAAAAAAAGCACGGTTAACTTGGCTCGAAAGCGCCGAATATCACACGCGTGTTGAAAGAAAATATTTCAACTCTAAAGTGGAAATACAAGGCACACTATTTAATTTAAGCATATGATGTCAATTTGACAGACCACACCTATTTATTAAAAAGAACAAATTTTAGAAAACAGTTTAGCTTATTTATCACGTATTTGTCGAGTGATTCAGAATTAGAGTGTGAAAATACGACATCTGAAATTATAAAAAATGTTAATAATATACTGGTAAATCTATTACCAGTCAAAACAAGCCCCACTGAAGAAAATGTCATATATTAAACTTAAGCAGGAAATGTTTATGGGTCGCCATAGCATAGACACTAGAGCCATGACCTACGGATCGAAAGATCACAGGTTCAAATCCCATCAGGAGCACTTGACTTTTTTTTATGAAAACATTAAATAATTTATAGAATTATTTTGAATTGAAATCTTCCTTGTTGGGTGAATTTTTTAAATTTATGTTTAATGCATCTTCCCTTGAATAAATAAAAAAAATCATTCAAGAAGGAAGATTTCAATTCAAAATAATTTTATAATTTATTTAATGTTTTTATAAAAAAAAGTCAAGTACTCCTGATGGGATTTGAACCTGTGACCTTTCGATCTATTAAATTGGCACCATATGTTTAAATTAAATAGTGTGCCTTGTATTTCAACTCTAGAGTTAAAATATTTTTTTCACAAATCAAAGGCTTTTTTAATAATTCTTTGTGGTCGTAGGAAAAATAGTGTACATTACTCGTGTGAAAGTGATTATTCGAAAACTCGGAGAATTTCCGCACTCGGATGACGCCTCGAGCTAAATATCTCCTCGTTTGAAAAGTATCACTTTCATCACTTGTTATGTAATATACTATTTTTTAACATGCGTGTGATATACGGCGCTTTCTAGCCAAATTAACCGTGCTTTTTTTCTCATTTTCATAGGTGGTCGTAGGAAAAATAAATAGCAACACACTTTATTGTTATTATTATTCATTGTTATTTGAGTTTCCTTGTATTTTTAACACCAAGTAATAATTTAAATCTAAATATATATATATTTTTTAAATAAATTAATATTTATGAGAGTTTGTTCGGATTTTTTCGTTCGTTTTTTTTTACGAATGTCTTGCCACCAATATGCTAAATCTTTACAATAAAAAGTACCGGGTCATATATTGACCGTTATTACAAACTAACAAAACTCACTTAAATGTGAGGTCAAAAAACAATACAAATATGCTAATTAATCACTTTTCGCATTCAAGTATTGAGACAAACTCTTTATGACCAAAAAGTATTATAATATGCCATGCAAGACACACTCTCGCATGTCTGTCAACCGTAGTTGTAACTGGATTATGGCCGACGCAACTTCTTTTTTCTTCTCATTGCCGTGTTCGGAAAAGATAATAACAAGCCGACGGCACTTATGTTGTTGACTTTTTACTTGTTAGTTTGCTTGTATCCTGTCATACCTGTCCATGCTCTTCCAATAGGTGTCGAAAAAATAATTTATTGGTTCAATTCGACATAGCGCAAAGTTTATTATATTGATTTATTTAGTTCGGTCTTCATTAATCAATTAGTACTTTGCAGGTTCGGAAAATTTAAGATAAGCTGTTGTATTTAGCGAATTAATTAGGCGAATGAATCTTGAACCGCGCACTCTTAAAAATAACATGGTGTGGATTACTAAAATTTGGTTCTGACAACTATTTATTTTCGTGAAATCGGACTCAACCCAAAAATTAGTTTGTACGACCAAAAAAAATTGTCGTACTTTACTTACTTTTAAAATATTCTTTATTGTCTTAATAATATTTTACATGTCAGGTTTCCTTACTAACTAATATTATTGTTATTACGTAACATAATATCTAAAACTAAGTACTGCTGGTTAGTCGCACTAACCAGGACACAGCAGCGAGGCAACGCCCTGCTGGGGTTTGCCTTAACCCTGGTAAGAAAAGGTCCTGTTTTAATCACGTTTTATTCGGCCAGTTCCAGCAATCTTCTACCGCCATGAAAGAATTCAATTTTGCTTATGCTTAAATTTATTTGTTATTTAATGGTTTCTTTTATGGTAAAATTTTACACTTGTTTCACTGGAAAAACGGCTCGAAAAAACCAGCTTTATTTACTCAGGTACGTGCGTAGCGAAGTTATTGTCTTATGACTTGACTAAAAGTTAGAAATTATCGAGATTGGGAGTGGGTGGGACTTATTCCCGTGGTATAGAAAATGGGGTTAGATATTGTCTTGTCTGTCAGTTCGTGTATTTTCCAATTTATTTGCATTTCTGTTTTAGATTTTATCTATGGATTTGGTATCATTGAGACCTTATATGGTGTTTATACTTGTTAATATTTTGCTTTCTTTTAATTTGTTACATTGTAACTTATTTTAACTTATTTTAACTTATTTTTTGAACTGTTGAACTAATTAATTACTTTAACCAACCTAACCTACAAATTTTAGTTGTCACAACGAAATTTTATAAACGGATAACTAAATTTATATGGTACTCCCGCTTTTAAACCATAACCTATTAGTTGTCACAACTAATGTGTAAATAGGGAAAATTGAAAATTTGTTTTTAAAGAAATATTGTTATTGTTAATGATGCAATCTACAAATATTGCCAAAGCTATCATTTATTTGGGCGAAACTTGAAATTTTCATAGAGTAACAATTACTTATGTAGTCACAACATTGTGTATATTATCTTTTTTCTGTACTTTCTAATTGTAAGAAAGAAGTTGAATTATAAATAAGTAAAAATTTTATATTTTTGTCATTGCAGTTGCACATTAGAAAGTTTGAATGAACTGCTTATAACGCATGGCAAAACTAGCAAGTTGGTTTGATAGAAATAACTAAAAAAAAAATCTGTTTCATTTCTAAAAAAAATGTCATATGTAATTTATACTTAGTAACAAAAAATATTCCTTCCTTTAAATAAAAAAATGCCTTGGTATTACTACTCTATTAGGTAGGTATGCGTAAACTAATTGGAATAAATTATCAGGGATATTATGGTTTTTTTTTTTTAATTATTTCCAATGTCCTTTTTCTATCATGTTTTTTATAATACATACTTATGCAATACAAAACAGGAACACTAGATTTTTAACTTATTTTAATCAACCTTTTGGGTTGTTTAATTATTGCTTATAGAACTAAATTATTCTTATCTGTAACTGCGATTATTAAAAAACAAAAAATATCCCCTGGACTTTCCATTTAAAATATAACAGCTATATGAAATTTGTTGTACTTGGTCAGATTAAAAAGTCATCAATACGACGTTCTTTTATAGAAATGGAACATAGAGCAAAAACAAAACAAAAAAAATATTTTTAGGTTATTTCTCATCGGGTCACCTTGCCATGCTTTATAAAAACTTTCTAATGTACAACTGCAATGATAAAAAATAAAATGTTTACTTACTTATGATTTAACTTTCTTCTGCCAATAAGAACGTACACAAGAAGGACAATAAACACAAATAAATTACACCAAATATTGTCACATCTATTTTCCACACGGACACGGCCATTAAAATGGCCAATTATTGCCTTAAAAACACGAAAAAATGGTCACGAAACTGCAAAAGCACCCTAACATAAACATAACCTCCTGACAGGCCTGGCTAGAATGATGTCACCCACCGGTCAAGGGCGTCAAGTCTCTGTTGTAAAGTGCGTACAGCGATGCCGGTAATTATGCATGTGAATAATAATATTACTCGAAAAGAAAAGTTAGTTCTGGTAACTAAGAATTATCGTAATCAAATTAACAAAATGATAGGGACTACAAATTCATAATGTGTTATTACAACAAGCTTAATTGATAAATACAAGTTTATAGGAACCTTGATGTAACATTTAAATAGGATATATGCAGAGAAAAATTCAGCTAAACAAAATATTTTATTTCTGCCAACTAATATGAAAAAAAGATATTTTCTTTGTTCTGATTGCATCATTTTTTGATAAATATAACCAAAAAAAATATCTTTTTTGTTTTCCCAACTAAAAATAGTTATTTTTGGTAACGTAAACACGAGAACAAATGAAAATTAGTACCAAATACCAAGTCATTTTTAAGAGTGCGCCTAGTTGCTGTCCAGTGTTTTAACTATTTTTTGCATCATCAGTCTACACTGAAAAAAATAGTTCATAATATTAATAAATGGCAATCATTAACTTATGTTTCATTGAAACAATGAACTTTTTCATTATAACTAAATGCTGTTCATAAATTAATAATTCCATTTATTAATACTCTGAATCCATGTTCATCTTTATAATGATTTGTATGTACTTATATTAATATGAAAGGGTCATTGTCATATTGAAATGATCATTAATAATATGAATATTTTTATTAAATCAATGGATTCGTACATTGTTTTACTTCTTGAATATTAATTAACAGTATTCCTTGTATTATAATACAAATCTTAGATTAATGAATTTGATATTGTATTACTTAGACATAGACATAGACTTATTTTTATTTTGCCACATTTTTGTAAATTACAATTTGTAGCAGGTCATATAAAATATAAAGCACCGTTGAGGGATGCTTCTAACTACTTAAAAATTTATATTTAAACACATATTCTTGTATAAGAAAAAATAAATAAACTTTGTAATTACACATTAATAACAAACATAAGTTATAAATCAAATGTTGAAAATCGTGAATTAACATCAAAGTTTTCTTTCACTGAGTAGAAAGCATGTGATTCAAGAAATTTCTTAACCACAATTTTAATTTTTTTTCATTGTTGTTTTTAACCGTTGCAGAAAGAATGTTGAAAAGCTCTATTTTAAGCGAATTATTTACATATTTAGTAAGTCTACAGGGTGTTACAAATTCGACATACCAGCATTGGAATCTCGGAAACCATAAGAGTTAGAGAAACGGTTAAATGGGGGCAAAGTTGTGCAATTCGGTGCTGATTATAATGTCGCTTTAAAAGTTTTCAAATTCCGAATACTTCCGATTTCATTTGAAAAAAACCGAAATTTTGCTAAATCTTTTTTATTTTTTTCTTAGGTCATTTGACTTGCTATTTAAAAATAAATGACACTTTGTCATTGCCACTTTTTCTCCTCTATAAAATGACGTTACTAAACCAAAGATCCACCGTTTCGTCTCCGAGCGGCCATCACCAACTTTACTTTTTTAAATACGGACCTGGATTTTTTTAAACCGATTTTTAAACTCTCCTACCCTCAAAATATAATGGCAATATTACTTTCTGATAATGATGAATAGTCCTTGCTTATTTTATTAAATTCATATTTTTTACAATTCTTGTCAGTCCGGTCCTGGCAACGAATTACAATATTAATTAAAAACTTTAATAAATAATAAAATCGGAAGTATTCGGAATTTAAAAACTTTTAAAGCGGCATTATAATTAGCACCGAATTGCACAACTTTGCCCCCATTTAACCGTTTCTCTAACTCCTATGGTTTCCGAGATTCCAAGGCTGGTATGTCGAATTTGTAACACCCTGTATTATACCTGTTTGGTTTAATAAAATGAGCCGACCTGGTACCATAGTGGTGAATATCCGAATTAAGCTGAAAATTATTATTATTAATTTCAATTAATTGGTGCAAAATAAATAGTGATGGCAGCGTCAAAATTCTCAAATTATTAAAATGTGGCCTGCAGTGGTCCAGCACACCAACACTCGCAATAACTCTCACAGATTTTTTCTGTAATCTAAAAATGCGTAAGGAATTGGATGAGGTTTCCTACAAAATGCCTCCATAAGAAATGTGGACGTGAAAAAGTGAATAGTAGATATTTGTCAATGACTGGTGATCTAGAAGTGCCCTTAATTTTCTTATTACAAAAATTTCCGATAACAATTTGCTCCGCAGAGACTCGATATGAGAATAATTTTATGTCTTGGATATTTTTGTGACGACGCAACAGAGTTGTATCATCTGTAAAACTAAAGCATTCGTAGAAAAAGAGAAAGGAAAATAGGTCATTTATATATATTACAAAAAGAAGAGGCCCAAGAACGGATCACTGGGGTACTCCATTTTCAATTCGAAATCTCATACATTATCATTGAGAGAAACACACTGTTTTCTCTGAGACAAATATGATTCTAGCAGGCTTAAAGGGTTACCCCTAACTCCATATTAATACAATTTCATACAATAGCTTATGCGAAACACAGTCAAAGGCTTTGCTAAGGTCGCACAACATTAAATTCACATGTTCTTCCCTCTCGAGACCCTCGACAATGTCATACACAATCTTAACAATTGCTTGGACAGTGGATCGATCCTTCCTGAAGTGAAGCCGTACTGAAAAGCACTAAGTAGACCATTGCCTTTAAAATAACTACATTATTGTTTTCATCAAGGATGAACAAGGTGACATTATATTTATGTATGAGTTTTTCCTTCAGATAACGATTAGAACATCAACAACGAATAATTATTCCTTGTATTGATATACCAGATTCATCAAAATAATAAACACGTTGGAACAAGGCATCCTTACTCCCCCCCACTAAGCTGCGGAAAAGAATAATTGTTGCTTCTTATTGAAAGTACACAGACAAAGTAAATAATCATTTCAGAGGTAAGAACAAAACATATACTTTTTGTATCATAGTTAAGTTAGACGTTGCAAGTAAGAGTATAGGGCCATAGGCGTTGGTAAGTCGATATTTAAAAAGCTTTAAAATAAAGCTAACAATGCATTGTGCAGGCTTAAGTTACTTTAATAGTATATTAAAACATAAGTTTTATAAGACAAATTTTAGAGCACGCGTTGGTTTAGGACACGAGCCGCGTAGCGGGGAGTGTCCTAATTAGACGAGTGCTCTAAATTTGTCTTATGGAACGAATATTTTATAATACTTTTTCTATTTGGGTCATTTTTAAGGAAATTCAAATAAAAATGTAGTTAATAGTTTCCAATCAAAATTTTTATTTTTTTTTGAGGTTGGCAACACTATGTTACAGAAAAAACAATTGGGCAAATCCGCCATTATTTAAAAAGTAATAAGTCATATTTTTAATAAATTGTCATTTTTTGTTGTATTGGATCATTAAATATTCTTAAATCAGTAGTAAAAACAAATAAAAATGAGCCAAGACGGAAGACATACCCCACCAGAACTACGAGAAATCGCAGAAAATAATTTAAATAATCTCTTACCGAAGAAATCTTTCAAAGTCTATTAAAAAGAATATGCAGATTTTGAGCTATCGTGTGAACAAAATAGTGTAAAAGATATATCAGAAAATGTCCTGATAGCATTTTTTAACAAAGAAAGTAAAATTAAAAAGGCTTCATCGATGTGGTCCAAATATTCAATGTTAAGAAGTTGTTTAAATATATATAGAAATATTGATATATCGAAATATAAAAAATTACAGGCATATTTAAAAAGGGTTACACGCCAAAAAAATCAAAAATTTTAGAGATTGAGGAAATTAATCGCTTCATTGGACAAGCTGATGATAAAATATATCTAGCAATCAAAGTAAGTATTGCATTAAATAAGAATGTAATTAACAAGATTAAAATGGTTCCTAAGATTTTTGCTTCAAAATAACTTCCTCAGCATTAGCAACGACATGCGTTTATCTTAAACAAAAATATAATAGATCTCGACAAAAAAAAACTCACCCTTAATAAATGTAGTTGATCTTATATATACATTTTAGGTTATTCTTATAATGGGCTATAATGGTGCCTGCCGCAGAGAAGAAATTACAAATATGTCAGTAGACGATATCGAATTTAGAGACAATATAATCATTGTACATGTGCCCAAAACTAAAAATTACATACCCAGACAGTTTATAATCACAAATAGTGACTGGGTACAAATGGTAACACAGTATTTTAGTCTCAGACCAAATCACGTAACTTGTCGTAGATTTTTCTTGACTTATAGAAATGGGCACTGCATTAACACTCCTATTGGTCCTAACACAATCGGCAAAGCTCCTTTTGCTATTGCTTCTTACTTAAATTTACCAAATCCCAAGTTATTTACAGGCCATTGTTTTAGACGGTCCAGTGCTACCCACTTAGCAAATAGTGGGGGTGACTTAAACACTATTAAAAAGCATGGGGGCTGGAAGTCTTCAACAGTAGCTGAAGGTTACATTGAAACTTCAATGAAAAGCAAGGTTGAAGTTGCAAATATTTTGTCCACACAATCTTCATACGATGTATGTCCACCTTGCTTATCACGTACATCCCAAAATACTACAACTACAGCACCTGTAACGTCAAGTAAAACAAATAGATTAATTATAAATGAGCAAGGTATCACACAAAATGTTGTGTCTGCCCAGAATATTCCAGGGATAACTATTAACGCCACCGAACATTCAACAGTAACAATTAATATTTACAATCACTCACCTCTTGCCAAGTCTGTGATGTCTGCTTCTTTAGAGAAATAAAATGAAGCACAGTATTAATAATTGTAACTAAATAACTTTTATCTCACTCTTATATTAATAGTATAATAATATAGTAGGTATAGTGTTTTCTGCTTAAAATAAATAAATATACGTAAACCAAAGTCGCATTTTCTAGGTTATGTTGTTTCTGGTTCTGGATGTATGTATGTAAAGTAGCGTAAGCAGTATCTTACATATTCTGTATTATACAACCAGTTAAACAACATTTCAATTTAAATAATTTATTTAATTTCTTGTAATTGATATTTTTTATAAAATATTTTTAAAGATGGTCCCACCCATAGACATAAAACAGATAATTTAAATTTACCACTACCGAAATATTTAAATATTTCCTAAAACAGAAAGTTGGTGTGGTCACAGAAGAGAAAAGGGATTAGTATGGTGCACCAAACACGGACTTTTAGTATGGTGTGCCATGAATTTCAAAAATGGTATTGTGTTGTTACCAACAGGAAGAAAATAAAAAATGCGTGTTTAAAATGAATAAAATAATTGCTTATGCAACCCAATGGAAACCCATAATGAAGACTTTATGGTTCCCAAATAGAAAAAATGTATTTTTAAGTGAGTAGTAAGTGTTATTATTAAATACTTTCACATTTATTTGAGGCATCATTTTTTCACAGATTGTCATAACCGGAAAGACAAGCACTACAAAATTCACAATAAAAGATTCTTAGGAAGTTGTTATATTTGTTGGGAAGAATCAGCAGGAAATTGAAGAGTGATCAGCTACTTGAAGAAAACAACCATTTGAATCCCAACCTCAATGTCCTGTGTTGTCTATTGAAAAAATATTTATAACGCTTAATGATATATGATATTATAGTACCTTTTTCTTTATTTTTGCAGCCTCAAGTTTGTTTGCAACAAAGAATGCGTTTATTGAAGCAATGGATCGGTAATTATTAAATTTATAAACGGCAGTAGAGTTTTGGACATAAACTTTTAAATAAATTAATTATAAAATGTCATGAAAAAGAAGGCGAATCCTCAGTAAACATAAACTGTGAGTGGTCAGTGATTCCATAAAAAACCTTGTTTTTATAATAATGTTGCCAACTCATAGGAAATTTACGGGTTCGTGTTAAATTTTAATATCAAAACCCAGTGGAGAGATCAGTTCCATCTTCAAGTGGAAATTTCTACACAAAGGGTTGTATTCATGGTATATTCTTTATGACCACTTGTGGTTGCGACCTGCTAAAAATAAGAGGTTTCCAGTATTTTGTGCATTTGTTGGAATTTTATTTAAAAATAATCACTTTTATTTTAAAAGGGTGCACACCATTCATCACTAAGAATGAATAAGAAATGTTATTACTTCAATTAACTGGAATAGCCCATTTATTCAATCACTTTATTGTAAAGAAAATAGCAAATATCCATATGGAAGTAGAAGAAATATATTTATTCGATGTGAGTTCATGAGCTCTTAACGTCACAAATTAATTAACCACTTAATAAAGACTTTATCAAACGAGACATGACACCCAAATTAATATACAAAATGTTTTAGCACCTTCTGTATTTAACGTAACATAACATCTTTAGCAGATGTTATGCCAAAAATGCGGTAAATTAATTTTTAGTGATTATGTTGGTAATAAAAAATTTATGTACAAGATAATGCTTACTTAATTACTAGAAAGGTGGCGACGATGATGTACAGAGAAAAAAAAATTCAATTATAGTATTTTATTTATACTTTACAATATTTTTGGTATTAATGAGTATATCGTAAAACATTATTCTGTTTTACTAGACTTTCTTTTAAGTTTACAAAATTTGAAATTATTCATGCAAAATAGTAGGCCTACATTTCATATTACCAGAAGTTTACAAAATTCATAAGACAATCTGACTGATATTGCTGGGCTTAGTGCACGAGATAAATAGTATATTACGTTACAAGACCGGAAAGTACTATTTTACAGGAAGAATCAGGCAATTTCCAGGACGAGCCGCCAGGCGGTTAACGTACTTTTCGGTTGAGTGACGTACAATATTTTTTTTACAGTCGACACAAGACACCAGTGGCGTACGAGAAAATGTTAATAATGGCTTACTGTAAAATTATGTTTAATAATAACTATAATAAATACAATTTAATACGTAGGTTCTTAATTCTATTTGATAATATCTATTTTTGAATTATTATGTTGAAAGTACAATTTTGTGGGGTATTGAATTATATTTATTATAGTTATAGTTAAAGAGGGTCAAGTAAAGTACTTTACTGGTCCCTCTTTTATTACTTTCCGGTCTAGACCAGCAAAGTGATATTTTTCGGTCGAAAAATTATCTAGAGTGCTTGTTTTCCGGTCGATTGAAAAAAATGTTCAATTCAATCGAAAAACTCCAATTACAAAACAATAACTGATACAACGAATCAAGAACAACCCAATGCCATAAGTTAATTTTTGAGATACGCAAATCTCACTTCTTGCGATGCAGAAAGATAACTTTTTCAAGACATACACTCATTTTACCAATACTGTCGGTGTTTAACCGAAACCAACATGGAAGAGTTTCTGATAATGCAGTTTTATATAAAATCTATTACTTGATCATTTAAAACTTAAACTAACTTTGCTTAAAACGTACGCATTTCCAATATTTTTCTTATCATTAATTTTTACTCTGCGTCGCTTCGCCATTTGCTCCGTCTATTGAATTTCACCTTTCTAACCAACCTTAAGTAGCCTACTCATATTCAGACGGCCAGCCGGTATTTGTTGGAGAGATAATGGCCGGCCGGCTGGCTATTTTAGCTGCAAATACACAGTTAAATGACGGGCCAGGGCCATCCGGCGATTATCGTTTGTTAAAAATGAACGTGTGTAGTCATTTGCCGGTTGGCATTGGACTGCGGGTCTACTTTTACTTCAGACGAAAATTTTGTTATTAAAAATGGCAAAAAGGTTGTTGAGTTAAAAAAAGTTAAAATATCGAAAATTGTATTCATTTATATAGGAAACATAAATGTTTCTGAAAAATAAAAGACTTTATATGCCAACAGAGTTTTTCCGAAGAAAGGTTTATGAAGAATTACTTTTACTGTATAAAACAATAGATGTTGAAGCTACTGTAGAATCTGTGGAATATAATGTGAGAAGTGCATTTAGAAAGGATCTTAAAAAGGTTACAATAATAAAAAGAAGCAGAATTTAATAAAATTACTCGAAACAATAATTATCATTCACCCTAAGAAAGTTTTTAAATTAATTGCACTCGATTGTTTGAGTTCTTGCATAAGCTCCATGTAGGAGAAAGTGTAACGTTTTTTTAACCACTCTTTCATCCAAATTGTTTTCCCTTTTTCCTGTTCGTGTATTATAATAACAATTGCCGCAGCGTTCTATTGAGTTCTGGTGACTTGTTTGAAATTACGATAAAAAACTGTGCGTGTGTAGTGAAATGGAGGCCGTAATCGAATCCGGCTTAGAACTGCCGGCCATTATCGGTAAACAAACCTGACTGTAAATTACACCTCCGGCTGACAACTGGGACGATAATTGCTGGCCGGTGGACGGACAGTCCACCGGGCCAACGTCCGCTAGCCGGCAGACTCAACGTGAGTTTAGTGACAACTAATAAATGGCCCCGAACGTACTTTTTCCAATGAGAAATTAAAATATTTGCTCTTTATCATAAAAGCACAAATGTTAATAAATAAATATAAATGACATTTGACAAGTTGAATGTTTAGGGTGAAAAATATCCGTTAGACAACTGCAACTGCTATGCTTAATGTAAATTTAAGGCCATAAATATGATAAATATTACAAAGACAAATAATACTGGTGCACGGTGTCCCTTTAGGTAATCGTGGGCGAAGACTCGCGTAAGGTGCACCGTAAACTGATAAAGTGCTAAATAGGAACCACCTGTGCCCCTTAAGGCCCTAGTGGCACGTGGGTGAAAAAGCAGGTGATCGCTGACTGTATCTGGTTATGACTTATGTTAATCCCTTGACTAGCGCATATGGTTTTAAGAAATAATAAATCGATGCTTGAATACCCCAAGGAAAAACGCTTAATTTAGTTCCTATTGGCATTGGTTAATAAAACGGTTTACTTACATTATTTAATTAAATTAATATATATATAATATGTAAATCTTATCCTTTAAAACCTATTAATTTGTAACAGACGCGGCCCGTGAATTTTTGGGGCAAATTTTTAGGGCACCTAGTACAGGGTGTCCAGTTTTCGTATGTTTTACAGGTTATCTACGTTATTAGTAAATATAGAAGGTTGCAGTTTTCGCGGCACTGTATTACTTTTCTGAGAAACAAATGATACCATAAACAGAATTTTCATAGCCCCCTTAGTTTTTTAGATACAGGGTGTTTTTGAAAATTTTGTATTTTGTGACACGTATCTCGGTTATGCTGCAATTTATCAGAAAAGTAAAAAATGGACTTATCAGTTTTTTTCACGTAGAATCCAAGATTTTTTCTATGTTTAATTGTTTTCGAGAAAAGAGCAAACTTGCATTTTTTTAAATGGGACACCCTATATATTTTTAACTATTATAGTTTATCACAATCTTTTTAAAAATATATAATACTTTATAGCTGTTTTCTATGTGAAGCTTAAAATTTACTTTTTTCAACAAGTAGTGACAGCGTCATAGATTTTTTTAGCATTTGATTGTTTTTAAACGCTGCCATAGCCAACTAAGAGTAACTGAACTTAAATCTGCAGTAAAATCCCCATATAAAAATATTAAATTGGCAATATTTTGAAAACTAAGAATTTTTGGGATATACAACCTTATACAAACCCTTATTTTTAATGCTAAATAAGAAATAACTATAAAATTTGGGTGTTTCCATTTGAAAATCTGGACTTTATGCAGTTTTTCATTTTTATTTTTAATCTTATTTTTTAAACACCCTGTATTAATAGTTATCAAAATATTATAAAAAATATGTTTAAGCAGGTCCTTTATAACAAGGAATCCCACTTAAATTAAATAAATAAGGCTTCTTTATAGAAAAAATTGATAATTATTCTAAAGCTTGCAAACATCATTTTTGACATCAAAATTGAAATAAGTATGTCAAAAACTTTTAGACATACGTATAGGACATGGTATACAAAATCTACCTAGAATCTTGCGTAGAATGCAAAAATGTAATAATATATAGGATATCCCATTTAAAATAAGCAAGTTGACACTTACTTCCGGTATAACCGGAAGTGCCACCATTATGAATATATTTTAGCCCGGTTGCCCCCATCACATACAAATTTTCAAAATTTCCCTATGTATAGTAAATTCAAATATCGTCCATATTAATCACTTCATGAGTTAGTTCTCGGAATTAAAATACGAAATTCTATCAATTATTCAAAATTCGGTCTGCTCTATTCGTAATTTTCTATAGAGATACAGAGTTGAATGTGGGGATCCAACTGTTAATTTATTGTGGTAATGTTACAGGCATGGGATAAAGTTATTCAGTAACTTTATGGAAACTATATATATTTAGGTGCTATCGAATTTAGTTTAATTTATACATTTTATCTCCAGTGTGTCCTAAATTTGATTAGAATGTCGGTTGTTAATTAAGTTCTTTTTTTCTTTACTTTATAATGAATGGAGGTTTGTAACCAATGCTTTTTAGATCTTAGCATTTTCATCGACACTGAGCTGCACTAAGGTGACATTTGGAACTTCGCATGGTTTGTAAGAAACTCACAGTCTTACTGATTCTTTTAAATACCGCCTCATTTATTATCTTGATCTTCAGGCTCGCGATGCGGTGGCAGTTTGGTGGCGGTCTCAGTCACATACATATATACTTATTCCGACCGCCATTGAACCGCTACCACCTCGCTTTATAAGAAAAAGAAAAGTTAGCGACAAGCGGTGCATCAGTGCACAGAAATGCCAAAGTAATGGGTTCCTTAGGGTACAATGACAATTGTTTTGTTTTTATTAGGACTCCACGGAACGCCAATAACTTTAAGCAACTTCAAAAACAGCGAAATTGCGTTTTTATGAATTGTATTCTTATAAGACATTGAGTCCAAACTTATTCCAGAGTAATTGTGCACCACTAGCCAACCCGCGTGTATCATTACTCGTAAAAAATAGCTAAAGCTACCTAATGAGATTTGTTGCCGAAATATTGGAAAACGGTAAGAATCAACCATACAAAAAGCAGAAAAGAGACACAACCAACCTTCAACCATTCGTTAGTCAAAGGAATATCTAAGAGAATAAGAAGACTAGGACTACGATACAACATCAATACATCAGCCATCTGACAGAAACTAAACCTATCAACCAGAAACAGGAAAAACTGGGTCTACCGGATCTCCTACGAATGTGGTCAATCTCATATTGGTGAAACACTTAAACCATTTTTGCTTTTGATCGTGTTTGGCACGATGGGCTTCTAAGTAAATTGCGATCCTACGGTATGCCTAATGGATTTTGTTTATGGTTAACCAGCTTCCTTAAGAACCGCTCTCTGCAAGTGGCGATTGACGGGTTTCTCTCAGACACCTTCACCATCAATGCCGGTGTTCCTCAAGGGTCCATATTGTCGCCTACCCTCTTTTTACTGTATATTAACGACCTTCTAGTGAAAACCCAAAATCCAATTTATAGCTTTGCTGATGACAGCACACTTGTCTCATCTTTTACCTTGACTCCCCAAACATCCGCTGCCGACGCACATCTTCGCAGGCAGCATGAAGTATTGCGCCTCAACAATGACCTGGAAGAAATTTTGGCTTGGGGTGACAGTAACCAAGTCGAATTTAATGCTAAGAAAACCCAGGCAGCAGTCTTCTCCAAAAAGGTTAACATTGCAGAACCGGATATAGTCATGGCAGGACACGCAATTCCCCTGGCACCGTCTATTAATTTGCTGGGGGTCAATCTGGGAGGTAATATGTCTTGGCATGATCACGTTGCCACAATTGCCAGGGCAGCTGCACAGAAACTTGGTGTACTTTTCCGCACCAAAAGGTTATACACACCTCATCAACTTTTGACACTCTACAAAGCCCAGATTCGACCATCATTAGAATATTGCTCTCATGTCTGGAGCTCTGCACCCAAGTACACCCTTCGGCTACTGGATTCCATTCAAAGGAGAGCCGTTCGTCTGATCGGCGACCCCGAGCTGACCAAGACCCTCGATAGCCTGGAGCATCGAAGACAGGTTGGTGATTTGGCTCTCTTTTACAGATCATGGCAGGTGTTCGACTGACATTACCCACTTGATTCCACCTAGAGCAATGCAAAACAGAAATACACGGCGAACCGCTGCCGCTCATCCATATGTTGTTCAGCTTAGTACTCCTCGAACTTCATTGTTCAAGAATTCTTTCATCTGGAGAACGTCATCGTTGTGGAATGATCTTCCTGAGGTCGTGTTTCCCAATGAATACAATCTTCAACGTTTCAAGACCAACGTTAATCGCTTTCTTCGCACACGCACCGCTCCCAGAGCGCCTTAAAGGATTTTTCCTACAGTGCAGGTGTTTTATCATAAAAAAAAAAAATTCGAAATAAGAATCAAAGAACATGGAAACAATACGCTAAAAGGAGAGACTGGTAAATTAGGTGCAGCTGACTATGCCTGGACCCATCATATCACGTGGACAGAAGCCGAAATTCTGTATAAAGAACCACACCGAAAGAAAAGGAAGTTCAAGAAAGCTGCCACGATACACCAGAACTAAGGTTATTTTAGTAGGTCCTTAGTGGACATAAGACATATCTGGAAATGTTTGTTAAGTAAATGTAATCTTAGAATAACACTGAGAAATAATTAAATACCTATACTCATCTCTGTTATGCTTTAGTGCACCTATTATTTAGTATTCACCTGAAGACGACTGGAGATACTTACCAGTTAAAACGATGTGATTTAAATACAAATAAAGGCAACGCAAGTCCAAAATTCTTCTATCATTCAAGAAATATCATTGCCTCGGATCTTTCAATCAACAGACATTGTCGATATATATATTTTGTACAAATACAAGTTTTGTTTCTTCAAAATGTTGTTCCAGTTTACAAAATTTTTTTTTTTAAATATTATTTTACTTAGATATAACGTGTGGTAAGTAGCGCTTCTTAAAGCCTTCTTAAAATTAAGTCGGCTATTATAGTTTTGCTACAAACACAATTTCTGTTTAAGTGCGCACCATTCCCCTACTCTCCTTTCATAAATATACAATATACAATAAACCATTCATTCATGTTGCTTTCTTTTTGCCACTGTTTTGAATTAAACGTTAGACTTGTGACATTTTGCAGCAAAAGTATTTAAAAATAGGTTAAAACATTAAAAAAAAAGTACTTTTAGTTGAGACAACATGAAAATAAAATTTTACTTTAATCTTATAATACAATTATTAGTAGTAATAACCGGAAATATCTTGCAAATAAATATAAATTAATTGCTACTTCTAATTAAAAACAATTTTAAATTTTGCTATTACAGAAATAGCCGCAGGAGTCGTAATAATTAACACTTAGAATTAATGACCTTTGGTTAAGATTATTTTAAATTTTACGCCTTTTGAGTTTTCTCGTAGAAGCGAATAACACATTCTACATTATTATTGTAAAATTAATTTAAAATGTTCTCTACAAAGTCTCTGTCAAAAAATGGTTTTACGGTTTAACATATTAATCCGAAAGTTGTAACTTTTATATAGAGAATAAAAAACTAAAGTATGCAGGTTAAAAAATTCTACAGCCTGTCAAAGTCCGAAAATACCATATTTTAAACGTCAATATCTCAAAGACAATTGAATCTAGACATATGACATTTTATATAAAATATGTTTGATATGTCCTGACTATTTGGTACACTCTGTAAATATAAAATAATTTTTAATTGTGGACCTAATGTCTCCTTATAACCCTGTTTTTAAAAAGTTAAGTAGTTTAGATAGAATAATCTTATTGAGAAATACAGGTTATTTTTTATCATATTTTTTTTTTAAATTGCAATATAATATATATCATTTTTTGTTTGGCAACGTTGCCAAAAATTAAAAAACTAAATATGGCGCCATATTGATAATTTTGTAAGGAAACAAAAAATGCTAAAATATATAGGGTTTTCTGTTTAAAAAAATCTTTTTATTGTTCTACTTTTCTGGATCATTCTATATGTTTCAAAATAACATATATTTTTTTATACCTTACAACTTTTATAAAAACTTTTTTTTGATATCTTTAATAGTAGAAACGATATATTACTTTGTCTGACAAATGGGCCACCCTGTAAATACGCGTAGGAATCAATCAAAAGTTTAATATTTAAATATTTTAAAAATCCAATAGCCGATCCGTAAGCTAGAAGCATATCTAATAAATTAATATCAAGCCATCTAAAAATCTGTAGCAACAATAAAATTTTAATACATTCAGACAATAGAAAGACACGTACCTATATATTTAACTGTTATAATGTGAAGATATAATCGTAAGAAACGCAAGTAATAAATATGAATGGCTTTGTGTGAGAAGAACGCCCTCAGTGCGATTACTTAATGATCACGAACGTAGATGTGTATGTAGAAACAGCTCCCAGTGTTTTTACAAAAAAAATATGGAATTTATTTGGGAAAGCGGTTCTTAAAATATCTATTGTGGCATTGAACCCATTTCCATTAAACTGAACAAAAAAAAAATTAAACAAAGAACATACTACTTACCTATTTTCCAAAAAAAAATATATTTTAGGGACATTCCCAAATAGGTGAATTTTTCAGGCGCATCTTTTTTTTTATCATCCATATTATATTATACCATATTATTTGTGGTTTCCAAGGCGGCGTTATATATACCAAGAAATGAGTGAAACATAGACTTAATATTTGGGATTCCGCTATTAAATAGGATTAATTTGTTCTCATATTTTGCTTTTTAATTTTTTACCAGAATAACTTAAAGTTTATTCAATTACTGCAGATCAATTTAACTTAAAACATAAAAGTTTTGTCTAAACAATAATTACTTACGGAAAAAAAATTAGCAATGGTTTCTTTGGACATTATCTTATTGGTAAAGTTATCAAGAAATGGATCTAGTAAAAGTAAGGCCCGTATCATCTCCTGGTAACTTTACCGGCCAGATAATTTCAATGGAAACAATTTTCTCAACAATGGTTTCTTTGGACATTATCTTATTGGTAAAGTTATCAAGAAATGGATCTAGTAAAAGTAAGGCCCGTATCATCTCCTGGTAACTTTACCGGCCAGATAATTTCAATGGAAACAATTTTCTCAACAATGGTTTCTTTGGACATTATCTTATTGGTAAAGTTATCAAGAAATGGATCTAGTAAAAGTAAGGCCCGTATCATCTCCTGGTAACTTTACCGGCCAGATAATTTCAATGGAAACAATTTTCTCAACAATGATTTCTTTGGACATTATCTTATTGGTAAAGTTATCAAGAAATGGATCTAGTAAAAGTAAGGCCCGTATCATCTCCTGGTAACTTTACCGGCCAGATAATTTCAATGGAAACAATTTTCTCAACAATGGTTTCTTTGGACATTATCTTGTTGGAAAAGTTATCAAGAAATGGATCTAGTAAAAGTAAGGCCCTTTCATCTCCTGGTAACTTTACCGGCCAGATAATTTCAATGGAAACAATTGTCTCAACAATGGTTTCTTTGGACATTATCTTATTGGTAAAGTTATCAAGAAATGGATCTAGTAAAAGTAAGGCCCGTATCATCTCCTGGTAACTTTACCGGCCAGATAATTTCAATGGAAACAATTTTCTCAACAATGGTTTCTTTGGACATTATCTTATTGGTAAAGTTATCAAGAAATGGATCTAGTAAAAGTAAGGCCCGTATCATCTCCTGGTAACTTTACCGGCCAGATAATTTCAATGGAAACAATTTTCTCAACAATGGTTTCTTTGGACATTATCTTATTGGTAAAGTTATCAAGAAATGGATCTAGTAAAAGTAAGGCCCGTATCATCTCCTGGTAACTTTACCGGCCAGATAATTTCAATGGAAACAATTTTCTCAACAATGGTTTCTTTGGACATTATCTTATTGGTAAAGTTATCAAGAAATGGATCTAGTAAAAGTAAGGCCCGTATCATCTCCTGGTAACTTTACCGGCCAGATAATTTCAATGGAAACAATTTTCTCAACAATGGTTTCTTTGGACATTATCTTGTTGGTAAAGTTATCAAGAAATGGATCTAGTAAAAGTAAGGCCCTTTCATCTCCTGGTAACTTTACCGGCCAGATAATTTCAATGGAAACAATTGTCTCAACAATGGTTTCTTTGGACATTATCTTGTTGGTAAAGTTATCAAGAAATGGATCTAGTAAAAGTAAGGCCCTTTCATCTCCTGGTAACTTTACCGGCCAGATAATTTCAATGGAAACAATTGTCTCAACAATGGTTTCTTTGGACATTATCTTGTTGGTAAAGTTATCAAGAAATGGATCTAGTAAAAGTAAGGCCCGTATCATCTCCTGGTAACTTTACCGGCCAGATAATTTCAATGGAAACAATTTTCTCAACAATGGTTTCTTTGGACATTATCTTATTGGTAAAGTTATCAAGAAATGGATCTAGTAAAAGTAAGGCCCGTATCATCTCCTGGTAACTTTACCGGCCAGATAATTTCAATGGAAACAATTTTCTCAACAATGGTTTCTTTGGACATTATCTTATTGGTAAAGTTATCAAGAAATGGATCTAGTAAAAGTAAGGCCCTTTCATCTCCTGGTAACTTTACCGGCCAGATAATTTCAATGGAAACAATTTTCTCAACAATGGTTTCTTTGGACATTATCTTATTGGTAAAGTTATCAAGAAATGGATCTAGTAAAAGTAAGGCCCGTATCATCTCCTGGTAACTTTACCGGCCAGATAATTTCAATGGAAACAATTTTCTCAACAATGGTTTCTTTGGACATTATCTTATTGGTAAAGTTATCAAGAAATGGATCTAGTAAAAGTAAGGCCCGTATCATCTCCTGGTAACTTTACCGGCCAGATAATTTCAATGGAAACAATTTTCTCAACAATGGTTTCTTTGGACATTATCTTATTGGTAAAGTTATCAAGAAATGGATCTAGTAAAAGTAAGGCCCGTATCATCTCCTGGTAACTTTACCGGCCAGATAATTTCAATGGAAACAATTTTCTCAACAATGGTTTCTTTGGACATTATCTTATTGGTAAAGTTATCAAGAAATGGATCTAGTAAAAGTAAGGCCCGTATCATCTCCTGGTAACTTTACCGGCCAGATAATTTCAATGGAAACAATTTTCTCAACAATGGTTTATTTGGACATTATCTTATTGGTAAAGTTATCAAGAAATGGATCTAGTAAAAGTAAGGCCCGTATCATCTCCTGGTAACTTTACCGGCCAGATAATTTCAATGGAAACAATTTTCTCAACAATGGTTTCTTTGGACATTATCTTATTGGTAAAGTTATCAAGAAATGGATCTAGTAAAAGTAAGGCCCGTATCATCTCCTGGTAACTTTACCGGCCAGATAATTTCAATGGAAACAATTTTCTCAACAATGGTTTCTTTGGACATTATCTTATTGGTAAAGTTATCAAGAAATGGATCTAGTAAAAGTAAGGCCCGTATCATCTCCTGGTAACTTTACCGGCCAGATAATTTCAATGGAAACAATTTTCTCAACAATGGTTTCTTTGGACATTATCTTATTGGTAAAGTTATCAAGAAATGGATCTAGTAAAAGTAAGGCCCGTATCATCTCCTGGTAACTTTACCGGCCAGATAATTTCAATGGAAACAATTTTCTCAACAATGGTTTCTTTGGACATTATCTTATTGGTAAAGTTATCAAGAAATGGATCTAGTAAAAGTAAGGCCCGTATCATCTCCTGGTAACTTTACCGGCCAGATAATTTCAATGGAAACAATTTTCTCAACAATGGTTTCTTTGGACATTATCTTATTGGTAAAGTTATCAAGAAATGGATCTAGTAAAAGTAAGGCCCGTATCATCTCCTGGTAACTTTACCGGCCAGATAATTTCAATGGAAACAATTTTCTCAACAATGGTTTCTTTGGACATTATCTTATTGGTAAAGTTATCAAGAAATGGATCTAGTAAAAGTAAGGCCCGTATCATCTCCTGGTAACTTTACCGGCCAGATAATTTCAATGGAAACAATTTTCTCAACAATGGTTTCTTTGGACATTATCTTATTGGTAAAGTTATCAAGAAATGGATCTAGTAAAAGTAAGGCCCGTATCATCTCCTGGTAACTTTACCGGCCAGATAATTTCAATGGAAACAATTTTCTCAACAATGGTTTCTTTGGACATTATCTTATTGGTAAAGTTATCAAGAAATGGATCTAGTAAAAGTAAGGCCCGTATCATCTCCTGGTAACTTTACCGGCCAGATAATTTCAATGGAAACAATTTTCTCAACAATGATTTCTTTGGACATTATCTTATTGGTAAAGTTATCAAGAAATGGATCTAGTAAAAGTAAGGCCCGTATCATCTCCTGGTAAATTTACCGGCCAGATAATTTCAATGGAAACAATTTTCTCAACAATGGTTTCTTTGGACATTATCTTGTTGGAAAAGTTATCAAGAAATGGATCTAGTAAAAGTAAGGCCCTTTCATCTCCTGGTAACTTTACCGGCCAGATAATTTCAATGGAAACAATTGTCTCAACAATGGTTTCTTTGGACATTATCTTATTGGTAAAGTTATCAAGAAATGGATCTAGTAAAAGTAAGGCCCGTATCATCTCCTGGTAACTTTACCGGCCAGATAATTTCAATGGAAACAATTTTCTCAACAATGGTTTCTTTGGACATTATCTTATTGGTAAAGTTATCAAGAAATGGATCTAGTAAAAGTAAGGCCCGTATCATCTCCTGGTAACTTTACCGGCCAGATAATTTCAATGGAAACAATTTTCTCAACAATGGTTTCTTTGGACATTATCTTATTGGTAAAGTTATCAAGAAATGGATCTAGTAAAAGTAAGGCCCGTATCATCTCCTGGTAACTTTACCGGCCAGATAATTTCAATGGAAACAATTTTCTCAACAATGGTTTCTTTGGACATTATCTTATTGGTAAAGTTATCAAGAAATGGATCTAGTAAAAGTAAGGCCCGTATCATCTCCTGGTAACTTTACCGGCCAGATAATTTCAATGGAAACAATTTTCTCAACAATGGTTTCTTTGGACATTATCTTGTTGGTAAAGTTATCAAGAAATGGATCTAGTAAAAGTAAGGCCCTTTCATCTCCTGGTAACTTTACCGGCCAGATAATTTCAATGGAAACAATTGTCTCAACAATGGTTTCTTTGGACATTATCTTGTTGGTAAAGTTATCAAGAAATGGATCTAGTAAAAGTAAGGCCCTTTCATCTCCTGGTAACTTTACCGGCCAGATAATTTCAATGGAAACAATTGTCTCAACAATGGTTTCTTTGGACATTATCTTGTTGGTAAAGTTATCAAGAAATGGATCTAGTAAAAGTAAGGCCCGTATCATCTCCTGGTAACTTTACCGGCCAGATAATTTCAATGGAAACAATTTTCTCAACAATGGTTTCTTTGGACATTATCTTATTGGTAAAGTTATCAAGAAATGGATCTAGTAAAAGTAAGGCCCGTATCATCTCCTGGTAACTTTACCGGCCAGATAATTTCAATGGAAACAATTTTCTCAACAATGGTTTCTTTGGACATTATCTTATTGGTAAAGTTATCAAGAAATGGATCTAGTAAAAGTAAGGCCCTTTCATCTCCTGGTAACTTTACCGGCCAGATAATTTCAATGGAAACAATTTTCTCAACAATGGTTTCTTTGGACATTATCTTATTGGTAAAGTTATCAAGAAATGGATCTAGTAAAAGTAAGGCCCGTATCATCTCCTGGTAACTTTACCGGCCAGATAATTTCAATGGAAACAATTTTCTCAACAATGGTTTCTTTGGACATTATCTTATTGGTAAAGTTATCAAGAAATGGATCTAGTAAAAGTAAGGCCCGTATCATCTCCTGGTAACTTTACCGGCCAGATAATTTCAATGGAAACAATTTTCTCAACAATGGTTTCTTTGGACATTATCTTATTGGTAAAGTTATCAAGAAATGGATCTAGTAAAAGTAAGGCCCGTATCATCTCCTGGTAACTTTACCGGCCAGATAATTTCAATGGAAACAATTTTCTCAACAATGGTTTCTTTGGACATTATCTTATTGGTAAAGTTATCAAGAAATGGATCTAGTAAAAGTAAGGCCCGTATCATCTCCTGGTAACTTTACCGGCCAGATAATTTCAATGGAAACAATTTTCTCAACAATGGTTTCTTTGGACATTATCTTATTGGTAAAGTTATCAAGAAATGGATCTAGTAAAAGTAAGGCCCGTATCATCTCCTGGTAACTTTACCGGCCAGATAATTTCAATGGAAACAATTTTCTCAACAATGGTTTCTTTGGACATTATCTTATTGGTAAAGTTATCAAGAAATGGATCTAGTAAAAGTAAGGCCCGTATCATCTCCTGGTAACTTTACCGGCCAGATAATTTCAATGGAAATAATTTTCTCAACAATGGTTTCTTTGGACATTATCTTATTGGTAAAGTTATCAAGAAATGGATCTAGTAAAAGTAAGGCCCTTTCATCTCCTGGTAACTTTACCGGCCAGATAATTTCAATGGAAACAATTTTCTCAACAATGGTTTCTTTGGACATTATCTTATTGGTAAAGTTATCAAGAAATGGATCTAGTAAAAGTAAGGCCCGTATCATCTCCTGGTAACTTTACCGGCCAGATAATTTCAATGGAAACAATTTTCTCAACAATGGTTTCTTTGGACATTATCTTATTGGTAAAGTTATCAAGAAATGGATCTAGTAAAAGTAAGGCCCGTATCATCTCCTGGTAACTTTACCGGCCAGATAATTTCAATGGAAACAATTTTCTCAACAATGGTTTCTTTGGACATTATCTTATTGGTAAAGTTATCAAGAAATGGATCTAGTAAAAGTAAGGCCCGTATCATCTCCTGGTAACTTTACCGGCCAGATAATTTCAATGGAAACAATTTTCTCAACAATGGTTTCTTTGGACATTATCTTATTGGTAAAGTTATCAAGAAATGGATCTAGTAAAAGTAAGGCCCGTATCATCTCCTGGTAACTTTACCGGCCAGATAATTTCAATGGAAACAATTTTCTCAACAATGGTTTCTTTGGACATTATCTTATTGGTAAAGTTATCAAGAAATGGATCTAGTAAAAGTAAGGCCCGTATCATCTCCTGGTAACTTTACCGGCCAGATAATTTCAATGGAAACAATTTTCTCAACAATGGTTTCTTTGGACATTATCTTATTGGTAAAGTTATCAAGAAATGGATCTAGTAAAAGTAAGGCCCGTATCATCTCCTGGTAACTTTACCGGCCAGATAATTTCAATGGAAACAATTTTCTCAACAATGGTTTCTTTGGACATTATCTTATTGGTAAAGTTATCAAGAAATGGATCTAGTAAAAGTAAGGCCCGTATCATCTCCTGGTAACTTTACCGGCCAGATAATTTCAATGGAAACAATTTTCTCAACAATGGTTTCTTTGGACATTATCTTATTGGTAAAGTTATCAAGAAATGGATCTAGTAAAAGTAAGGCCCGTATCATCTCCTGGTAACTTTACCGGCCAGATAATTTCAATGGAAACAATTTTCTCAACAATGGTTTCTTTGGACATTATCTTGTTGGAAATGTTATCAAGAAATGGATCTAGTAAAAGTAAGGCCCTTTCATCTCCTGGTAACTTTACCGGCCAGATAATTTCAATGGAAACAATTGTCTCAACAATGGTTTCTTTGGACATTATCTTGTTGGAAAAGTATGCCAATGTGACGTTAAAAGAGTTCACTACTTAATTAGGAAGATTTCATATATCGAGTCCCTGTCAAAATGTCACACTTTCAATACATATTTGTGCTGATTGAAGGAGCGCATAATTAAATTGGTCCTTAACCTATGGTTACTAGAAAAAAAAGGATAATAAAAAAGAACATAAAAAATACAGCAGTCTAGTTACCGATAAAATGACTTAGGGTATATTGGCGGTATATATTTACTATATTAATTCATAGCATTTTGTTTTTGATTTATTATGTATGCAAGTCTGTACTTTGGGAAATCCATTCTATATTAATATGAGAGAGCAACTGCGTATAAAACGGTACTTAAATAACCGATATTATCACCCACATTACTGCAGGAAGCAGGTACTTGGACGTCAAGGTTGCGACTGGTATGCGAAGTTTTATCTAAAAGTATATCCTTGCATATTGGGTAGCTGAATCATTCACATAAACAATAAAAAATGCATATAATTTTATTCAACTTTAAGACCAAATTAAAAATCAAAATCTTAGATTCCAGAAACATGATAGGAGCATCCGACTAATATTTCTAAATTCTTCTCCAAGGTTACTAGCTCCAGGGACGGTTCTACGGAGGAGTCCTAGGGGGCCCAGCCCACCCCTAACACTTTTTTAAAATATCCTAAGAAATACAAATCAATACATTTTATTCAATTACAATAATTTAGTATGTGTAGGTATATAAATATTGCTGGAAAAAAGTAACCTGCACAAATATAAAATTCTTGTTTATATTTCCGTATTCTGTAAAAAAATACCGGCAAAAAATGTAACACAGGAAGCGTGTTCCCTTACGAAGAATTTTAAGAGTCAACGTGCACTATAAGAAAATCCACTGTAATGAAAATTCTATTGACCATTAGATCACATTTTCCGCTCTTCATTGGCTTAATCAGTTAGAAACTAATCATCATGCAAAATTCAACCAATGGGCAATATTTCTGATCGCTTGAAGTATATAAATATATCACATTAAAAAGAAATAGCACAAAATCTTAATATGGTCTGGCAACCAGCTACCATCTACTACAGCAGGTAAAGTTGTAACAAAAAGTATTGAGTCAAATTGATATCAATTATAAAATGATCTAAGTAAAACCATTCGCTAAGATAAGATACAATAATAATGAAATAATGTAATTATTTTGTAATTATAATAAGGGAATAACGGTACTAATATTGATCGTGTAAGGGCAAATTTCATACATTAATGGGGTTGCGAGTGGGGTTGATATCATTCAGGACTGATTTGTTGTGTAATTTGTTTCTCTTCGTTCGCTGCTAGGGCAATTTCCGAGAGGAGCTACAGCTTAACATGGGTTCCGAACCACGATCCTTAGTCATGTGGCACCCCCAAGGGATATCAACCCTTGGTTTCTTGCTATTGCATGACCTACCGACTGGGGAGTGTGTACCTTCTTCGGCACTCCACGAGATGTCCGATCTCATCCGGCCTGGTTACCGGCGTGAATGGGGTGGGTTGAGAGATGCTACATTTTACACTCTTCCCTGCATTCTTAAACGTGCTAAATTTGGCTTTCCGTAGAGTCTTAATAAGGACGAAACTGTCGTCATTGTCTACCTGTGTGCCAGGGAGCCCGTGGTCTTGATATCTCTGTATGCACCAGTTGTAGCTAACTTTTCTTTCTATTTTACCGTATTGGCAAATTCGAATCTAGTGTGCGAAATCTCTAATGCAACCAAGAGAGAAGGCGCATATGGGCAAAACCTCCAGTTAGAAAGAGACTCTCCACTCTCCTACATTTCTGAAAGGGGGGATATGTGTGTGGTGTGGCCGAGTCGACGTATCGATTGCTCCGTAGTTGCTTTGACCGCGTGTTCTAAAGAATGAAAGGTGGGAGGTAGGGGATGCGTGTTCTTTGTTTAACGTGTTAAGCGCTACTAATAATCTCTGTCTGATGCGTTCATATCGGCACCCTAGATTAAAGTTTGCCAATAGTGTATACAGCGAGGCGCGATCACTCTGGTTTACAATATTCTAGTAAATTTCACAATAAAATCTAGTAAATCTTACAACAAAATATAGAAAAAGCAAATAAAAAAAATAATATTTCCTATTAGAAAATGTCGTAATATTTAATGAAAATTTTAATAGAAACTATCATAAAGATTACTAACTAAGTATTATAATAATGTATATAACCGAAAATAAAACCGGTTACTAATAGTAAGTTGCATGAAGAAAAATCATTCTCGGTTAGCTTAACCGCGTTTCAAAATTGCCCTAGATTTTGCGAAAGATGGCCGCCGTCAGTGCTATCAGATGCAAGTTTAGGTTAAAGATAAGGTTATTTCGCACCAATGCAAAGTTGGCCTTGCCGGCATCTGATAAAATTTTTTCTTTTTAATACACGATTAGGCGAACTATATTTTTTTATGCAACCCACTATTGGTTGGTTGGTTGCTGTTACCGCGGATTGCTTCCTCTCGGTTCACATCGCTAAGTGTAGCGAAAGGACGATGTCTTAATATTTCCACAGAATAACCGCTTCTTTGTATGAAATGAAGCGCAACACGACGGTATAAAAAATACCGGTTTAAAGTAGCAGTTACACAAGTACCGACCCACCACTAGAGCCTAGTGGCTTATTGTGCTCCCCCATCTGGCTAGAAAATATTTAAAGTAGAAGATTTTCCCCTTCATTTCGCCAGATCCATCTCTAGACGCGTTTCGTCATATCATGACTCATCAGTAGAGCTAGGATCCGACGAAAAGAAAAGGAATCTCGAAGCTACTTAAGACAGCACTTGGTGGGATACACCATTAAGATGTGACACGGAGCGCCATCTGTGTCGTTGTTAGACACTCTTGAGCATACCAGCACCTCTAACAAACTTATAGAAATAAGTAAATGTTAAGAGGAAATCCCCTGTAAAGACATTCGTCACAATTACAGGAGTCCCGCTAGGCAGCGCTAACACACATCGGTTTATTAATCGAAAACAATGAGTAAAGTAGAAGATTTTCCCTTTCATTTCGCCAGATCCAACTCTAGACGCGTTTCGTCATATCATGACTCATCAGTAGAGCTAAGATCCGATGAAAAGAAAAGGGATCTCGAAGCTACTTAAGGCAGCACTTGGTGGGATACACCATTAAGATGTGGCACGGAGCGCCATCTGTGTCGTTGTTAGACACTCTTGAGCATACCAGCACCTCTAACAAACTTATAGAAATAAGTAAATGTTAAGAGGAAATCCCCTGTAAAGACATTCGTCACAATTACAGGAGTCCCGCTAGGCAGCGCTAACACACATCGGTTTATTAATCGAAAACAATGAGTAAAGTAGAAGATTTTCCCTTTCATTTCGCCAGATCCAACTCTAGACGCGTTTCGTCATATCATGACTCATCAGTAGAGCTAAGATCCGACGAAAAGAAAAGGGATCTCGAAGCTACTTAAGGCAGCACTTGGTGGGATACACCATTAAGATGTGGCACGGAGCGCCATCTGTGTCGTTGTTAGACACTCTTGAGCATACCAGCACCTCTAACAAACTTATAGAAATAAGTAAATGTTAAGAGAAAATCCCCTCCAAAGACATTCGTCACAATTTGAAACAATAGAAAATATTTGTTCCTTTTATAAGGTCTAGTAAATTCCTACCAAGTTTGTCATCCGGGAGGTTATCCCCAAATTGGATTCCTCCGAAGATTTTGAATCTTCTTCGGGTCAGTGCTTCGCAATTACCTATGATATGTGAGGCGGTTTCGTCCTCTTCGCCGCAAAGTCTGCATTCAATGGGATCATTGTAAATTCCTATTCGGCGTAGGTGTTTTCTTAAGAACCCACTCTTAATAAAATATAATATTGTTGTTATAAACGGTATTATCCTGGATTACGGTCCTATATACCTACCAGTAGAAAGTATAAAACATATTATTATATTTCTTATACGTTGTATTAAAAATTACATTCCGTTTACTTTTCAATGAAAATTAAATATAGTTTTTATAGAAACCTTATCGCAATTTGGAACTCATAATTTAATAAAAGAGCTCGTTTATTTTCATAATTGAATCCTTTTATAACTTAACCTAACAATATTAAAATTTCGATGCCATATGAAGCCCTAGATTTATTTATTTTATAGGATTAAACATCTATGTAGGTATTAAATTTTATTTTTAATTTTAGCCAATTAAATGCTGACTGATATTAGTTAAATAATTTTATTAGTAAAAGTAAACTAAAATTCCATATTAATTTATACTTCAAAGTAAACATTTAATTAAAAAGTTTCCCGTCCCCAATTTACCAATTTATTCAAATAAGTTTCACAATATACAGGGTCCGCGTGGCGAAAGGGAGAATATTGTTTTGTCTGAATTCAAATTTTCGTTTGAAAGTTAAAATTTTTATTGTTTTTATTTATTAAAGAATAATTATGCACTATGAATTTAAAAATATTTTCAGTGTTGTATCAACTGCACCACCGACATTTTGATAGTGAGGTTCTCCATTTAAGATTATGTACTTTATCTGTGTATGGTAGAGTCAAAATCAATTGTGTAAAGTACAATGACGTAGACGACAGTGGAGAGAAAACTTTAAAAAGCTGCTACATAACTTAAACTAATTACACAGAGCAAAATCGACCAATTAAACAGAATTATTATTTTTAATAATCACTATTAAACAATCTATTACTATAGCAAAAATGTTTACTAACGAACAGCATACAGAATTTAACTTATTTGAGTTGGGCTACATTCTTGGTGAAACGGAATTTCCATTGTGTGGAAAATAAAAATCACTACTTGTTATGTTTCAACAATTTAATCAGCTTCTTGACACGTGTTTTGACCTTCTCAGGTCATTATCGAAGGAGTACAAGAAGATACTCGTAGTATTAGTATCGTAGTATCTTCTTGTACTCCTTCGATAATGACCTGAGAAGGTCGAAACACGTGTCAGGAAACTGATTAAATTGTTGAAACATAACAAGTAGTGATTTTTATTTTCCACACAATGGCATACAGAATTGCTACCTCTTTATTTATACCGATAATAAAAAGAAATAATTATGAATATAAGCCCAGAATTGTAAGAATGTATTTTAATAAAACACTCCATTTGCAAATAGAAATGGTTTTATACAACATAAATATTATACCAACAATAAAATGCTTTTTTGGGGGTATAAGTTAAATTATTATCTAATATTAAACGTTTATTTACCCTTATGCAACATACTTTTAATTTGCAAGAGTGGGGGAGACTTCGACGTATCAAGACGTGTTTTACGAGGCCATTTGCATTTGTTCGGCTGTGCGGGTTGTTTCAGATGTTTGTTGTTTTTTGTGAACAGTGTTGTGAGGTTATTATTAAGCTTTATTTGTGGTGGTGTAAAGTTATCAGAAAGAGCTGTGTTTATGATCTTAGATTTTTCGTTGTTTCTTGATTAGAAAGTGTTAAGAGTAAATACCCTTATTTGTTTTTTTTTAGTTAAATACCTTTAAAATGTTAACCTATTTTTATTATTTACTATTTTTTATATTATCGGCTTTTTATTTAAAATTCTGGATATACGATTGCACATGTTTTAAAGCGAAAAATAGCAGTAGTTACATGTTAAAATCAAAAAATGAAATTTGTCAATACCAATATAAATATTTTAAAATATAATTTTTTTACCTTTATTATTTTTTGATCTTATAACATACAATCATCCAAAATTTCGCTTGTAGCTTGGAGTTTGCGTAAAGAGATAAGTGATCGATAAATTTATAAAAAATTAATATTGAGAATGCGCAAGCGCAAAATTTGAATCGGCAAACAGTATAAAAACGTTTTATATTGGCAGCTAAACAATTTTATACCGGTTATAAAACTGGATTATATTTTTTTCAACTGTGTGTTTACTGGTTATAAAGCGTTTTATAGTCACTATAGAACAAACCTTTATGGTTATAATCCGTGTCATATCAACAGTATAATCGTTTTTAACTAATGTGTATACCCATAGAAGTACGTTTTATAGTCGCTATGGAACAAAACTTCATGGTTACCATCCGTGTCATATAATCAGTATAACATAATTTACTTATCCTTATGCACTGGTCCTAGCAAAATCTGGTGTATAACTGGTATTAGCTCGTATCGCTGTCCCAAATAGTATTAAATATTCTTATAATGGCCATAAGAATTCTTATATTGGTTATAATTCCTTTTTCTCAGTGTAATTTTTTATGTGTTTTGCATGACGTTAAGCAGGTTTCGGGAGTGATGCCATTAATCACTGCAACAATATCTCCGTAGATACCCCTACGTCATTGTACTTTTCATGATTAATTTCTACTCTCAAAAATTAAAAAAAATATACTACTTATATAATGTTTTAAATCAGAGGTTCCCAAACTTTTTCTTCTCATAGCTCATTGCTGGTTCCGGTGCACCCCTTACAGCTACAATTCTACCATATTCCCAAAACTTGACAAAAAATGTGAAGATTAGATTTAACTATGAAAATTTCCAACCACGAATTAACAGTTTTCGAAAAAAAGTGAGAATTGATTGGTTAATAAATTAATTGATTTTTCTGTAAGAGGATGTCAAAAAAATAAAGTTGGCCAATCAAGAAAGTGATTCCATCCAACTTTGACATCTACTCACAGTACAAGAAACCAATCAATTCTCACTTATTTTATTAAGAAACTCCCGGAGTGGTAAAAATAAAAGGAAAAATAGTATATTTTCTTGTGTTTACATTACATTGTAATATGATAACAGTCATAATAAAGTTAAAATTAAACATTAATAACGTAACGTAACTTTTTAAAAAATTAAAATTTTAATGGGAGGGATGTACTTGATGGATTGACAGCAAATTATCAATATTTGGCTTCAGTTTTGTTAGGAATAATCACAAATATCCCCGTTCTGTGATATTCTGCTTCTTTTTTTCGTCAAAAGGTTTGTAGCGACACTAAAAATTTTTTCGACAAGATATGACGAGGGAAACGCTATCAAAAGCTTTTTCGCAATTCCCCACAGTCCAGGATATCTTTTGGTTATTTCTGCCTACAGCCAAAATGTTTGATACCCCCTTTTAAATTTCATCTTCAGCTCCTCATTAGTGCTAAGCTCGAGTAGCTCCTCTTGTAATATCACATTCTCGAGTTCCATTTCATCAAATGGATTTATGATCCATGGTGGTATTTCTATCGTCAGAATATTTTCAAATCTAATTTTGAAGTCATCATGCAGGGCAATTAAATGTTGAACGTATGTCTGAATATTCTCATCAAGGCATTCTACTTGTGATAAGTTTGAAAACTGGGAAAATTCGCGCCGATAATATTTTGCTTCATAAATTTCAATTTTCAAAGAAAAGCTAAAATTACACCCTTTGTTTTTATTAAATTGAGGCTGTCCCCTTGGTAATGTTGTTAATGTCATTAAATTTTTTGAACAAATCTGTCAAATATGCGATGTCTGCTTTCAAACTGATCAGGTTTTCTTTTAAATCTGGATCTTTACTTTCCAGAAACTCTAAAACTGATTCAATAAGTGAGTAAAATCTTGTGAAACATGCACCTTTCGACAACCAGCGTACTTCAGTATGTAAGAGCAATCGTTGGAAGTCTTTATCATTTTCATCGCACAATTGTGCAAATAAACGCGTATTCAATGCATTGCTTCTTATTTTGTTAACTGCATTAATCACAAATTGAAGCGATTGGTGCAATCTATCACTCAAATTTTTCGCTGCCAGATGTTGTCGGTGGATGACACAATGAATTGCAGTTACCTCTGGTATAATTCTTTTAAGATGGCTTATTAACTCACGATATCGCCCGACCATGGCAGGAGCTCCATCTATTGCCACCGAAATAACGTTTATGAATGGAATCGATTTTCGATGCAAGTTTTTACAAGTAACAATCGCTGAACTTCTTAAAATATTATCTGCCTAGGTGAAGTCAAGCCAGCATTTTAGTTCTTCACTATCGAAACCAGATACATTTTCGTGGACCCCCGCTTACGAATTGTGAACCCCCATTTTTTTGTCACGCCTACGTAGACCCCCTTCGAGTCTCCCGTGGACCCCTGGGGGTCCAGCTGGACCACTTTGGGAACCACTGTTTTAAATGATGATAATGATTGTCATCTGATAAAGCTAGTGTTAGCGAAACATATTATTTTCTTTTTAATATGGTGGGAATTCACAACTTTTATTTACTGTATCCCATAACATTAACTGAACCGATTTGAAACTATTCGCATGCGCAATTCAAATAATAGCGTGCGCTCATCACACATTTTTTTAACTGCACATGCAAAAAATCAAATTACCACAAATTAATGTCACGGTGAAAATACCACTGGGAGACTATCAGATCTAAATATTTAGATGGTCTAAGTTTAAAACCCTTTGGTAAATACAAGTGTTAGTACCTTTATCTACTTACCCCTTCAAATGTCACAAGACAAATGATAAATTTTCTCGCTTATCGCAACAAACATTTAAAAATAATTTTCAACAATTTCTTTTAATGGGCTTTCTCCTGTAGGGCAAGAAAAAATAAAATAACTCAACAAAATACGCTCTCTATTAAAAACACGCGATACAACTAACCGATATCACAACAATTCTATGCAATGGCCGCAGCTGATCATTCTGTGAACGATGCACTCATACCTAACTGAGGTTTCGCGCGAGAGAGTGCGATTCACAGTGTCTCGTCGCCCACTCCTTTCTGCCAACTCGCCATTTACCTGTTATGTTTTTTTTTATTTATGTCGGTCTTGGAAATGTTGTTCATTTGTACATTAGTTTTAAGCAGCCCTGTGTGACTTTTTATGGAAGATATGGAAATATGACAAAGAATATTCACTTTGGTTAGGTCTTAGGGTCAAAACGATTTTTTTAACCTTTAATTGTTCATGGACAAGAGCATTGTCATTTTACTAAAGGTATGTAATTCAAACATCTTTGTAATACATGCTATCTTAATAATTATACAAATCATCCCATATTCATATGAGAAGATTGAAGACAATGTTACTATAATTATTGTAATTAACAACAAAATTAGTATTGGCAACAAACATACTTTTTAAGCTAACAGTAGTTTGCTAGTGATAAGAGTAACCAATGCGGGATCGATCAAGAAATAAAATATTGTGTCCGATACTATATTTTCTCTTAAGGCTAGTTTAACTAACTTTTCTTGTCATGGAAAATAAGATTCTGGTATGGTATACTATAGTCTATTTCAGAAAGGTGTAGAGTAATAAACGCTCACTAGGTATGTAAAGGGACTACAGAGTGACCTAACGAATATTTAAGCCACTTTCATAATTTGGCATTGATTTCTATGCAAAATTCTTTATATTCATCAAATGCAGGTAGTACCACCCGGGTTTGCGTCAATTTATTGTTTTTGCCTATTGTTATACATTATAAAAAAGTACAAATTAAAAAAAAATTATACGGAAATTAAATTATAAAAATTTATAATAATATACTATTCTTCGTCATCTGAGGAACTGTCATCTCCTCTTGGCGTTATAATAAACGGCCCGACGGCCCGACGGCCCGATCTATCAGGTGGTCAAGATCCCATATTTTCTCCTTATAATGACATGATGCACTGCTTTTCGCCAGTTCTCTGGTGTCACTTCCTTAATGGCTTGATCAAACAGTAGCTTAACGTCTTTCATTTTGAATGTGCCGTGTAGTGTCTTGCTACAAATCCTTTCACTTACGCCAGTATAAGTTATATAGGATTTAGTTCGCAATGTATGGCGGTGTGCGCAGCACATATATTCCACGGCATATTGCATAAAACGATGTTAGTGTAAATTTTTTCTGTATTCGAAACATGTAGAGATAAAAAGTTTCTCTGAACATACGAGATTCTTTAATTTAATATAATAGTGGAGGAAGACTTTGTGTTCTTATTTCTTTCCTTCTCTTCTTTTTTTTTCTTTGATTAGTTATCATAAATAATGTAATGCACAAAATTTACCTGCACCTATTTCCGACATCGAAATTATATTAGAGTGTACCGGGTGGTCAATTAAGAATGGCTGCCGGCCATATCTCAGAAACTAGTAATCGTACAACATCCGGGTAAATTTTTTTATGGCAAAAGTGCCTAAGAGAAAATGCTGGAAATTATTTTTAAGTTCCGCATTTTGCCGCAAGAGGGCGTAATTGAAAAGTAAATTTTAAAATTTTACATATCTCAGAAAATTCTACATTAAGGTATATCGTTGATAACACCCTTAAAAAGCTTGCACAATTATGCATCATTTTGGTCTCATGCTCATTGGATTGGCGTACCGACTTTTATAAGAGAGAAGGAAGCTGTTGAAAGTGTAATTAGTTAAATCGCTGTAACTTTTAAACGTCTTATCCGATTTTAGCAAACTAAAGACTGTTTGGAAGAGAAATGTATGCACTTTCACCAATCGTATTTAGTTGTCCATGATAGTTCTCAAAAAAATGCTAGAGGGCGCAATTTGCAGTAATCACACATTTTTTGATTTTACTCCGAAAAAATAAATCATGCGGTATAATTATAATACCATAATCGAAGAGTAGATGAAATTTGTTGGAAAAAATATTAAAACCTCAGCTTTTAAAACTTTAAATGAAGAAGCGATTATATATTTTTTAGAAAAAAAGTGATACGACAATGATATTTTTCCATGTGGATATTATTTCAGTCTAGCCTGGTCAATTCTGCATAAAAATGGTCTCTTGCGTTTTTCTCCTCACGCACACCGTTCTTAATTAAATTAATTATATTAAATTAGCTATTTATTATTATTATTATTATTATTATTATTATTAGTATTATTATTATTATTATTATTATTATTATTATTATTATTATTATTATTATTATTATTATTATTATTAACATTGATAATGCAAAATTTGTTTTATAAAAATTATTGGAAATGACCATCTTCACTTAATAGGCATGCTTCTGCCCATCTAATTTAATTTAATTATATTAATTAAGAACGGTGTGTCTGAGGAGAAAAATGCAAGAGACCATTTTTTTGCAGAATTGACCAGGCTAATCTAAAATAATATCCACATGAAAAAATATCAGTGGCGTACCACTCTTTTTCTAAAAAATATATAATCGCTTCTTCATTTAAAGTTTTAAAAATTATTCTATTGGCGATAACGCTGAAACGACCGGAGATATCGAGCTGCGGTTTTAATATTTTTTCCAGCAAATTTTATCTACTCTTCGATTATGGTATCATAATTATACCGCATGATTTATTTTTTCGGAGTAAAATAAAAAAATGTGTTATTATTGCAAATTGCGCCCTCTAGCATTCTTTTTGAGAACTATTATTGACAACTAAATACGATTGATAAAATTGCATACATTTCTCTTCCAAACAGTCTTTAGTTTGCTAAAATCGGATAAGTCGTTTAAAAGTTACAGCGATTTAACTAATTACACTTTCAACAGCTTCCTTCTCTCTTATAAAAGTCGGTACGCCAATGAGCATGAGACCAAAATGATGCATAATTGTGCAAGCTTATTAAGGGTGTTATCAAAGATATACCTTAATGTGGAATTTTCGGAGATATGTAAAATTTTAAAATTTACTTCTCAATTACGCCCTCTTGCGGCAAAATGCGGAACTTAAAAATAATTTCCAGCATTTTCTCTTGGGCACTTTTGCCATAAAAAAATTTACCCGGATGCTGTAAGATTACTAGTTTCTGAGATATGGCCGGCGGTCATTCTTAGTTGACCACCCGGTACAGTGCCATCCATATTTTCTTTTTCTCCCTCAGCATATTTACATAAACAAGAAATAAATCTCGACACGGTATGCCTACTCTAAATAATAAAATCTGATATCTTAAAAATAAAACTCATCCGACTTCCATATTTCCACTTTATTACCCTAATCAAATCAACTAAAACGGCACAGCAAGGTGCGAATAAAAAGAGACGGAGCATGCTCCTTCATCGCATATAAAGCGGATCCCTGAGCCGTTTTGTCGGCAGTTTATGCTTGGAAATGCAAAACCCCGACTGTTTTACATTTCAGTAAGCTCATATTTAATGGCAGCCTCTGTGAACTATATTCTCTGGATCGTGCCGCATATGCTAACCCTCCGTATCGTAGATTTAGAACGACTTAGATTTTATGGAGAAAATGAAATTACATTCCCCTTTAAAATATGATGAGCTCTTCCGATAATGAAACCGCCTCAATCTCGAGACATCTTCCATATTGCCAAGTCTTTGGATGACTTGCTTTTCCTTTATTTGCAATGATTTACAAATATGTATGGGAGGTTGCTATTTAGTTTATTACGCGAAGATGGAAGAAGATATTTAATTTACTAAATTGCTTATTTGCATAAGGATAATTAGAATTTCTACGTATTAAAGAGGATTAATTAAAGAATTATATAGGGTAAACTGTCCAATCGTTGGCACCCACCCAGTTATTGGCACTTTGGTCTTTTTTGAATATAATTAGTTTCCATTCCCGTTTTGAAGAATTAATCCTACATTTTTAGAATCTTGGCAACGTATGCATATCTGGAAATCCTCACCAACGTCACATAATTTAGTGTGGTTTTGACTGTTGCGGGTGAAGTTGTGTGTGTCTATCCAAGGTAAGAATTTACCGAATTCCGTTAGAAACCGTCAAATTTTGTTTGAAGTTTTCAAGTTAAAGGTGTTATTTTTTAGGTCTGTTGGGTTTTTGATCATATTTAATGATGTTTAAGATTTCAAATTTATTATAATTATCTAGTTTTATCAATATTTAAGATAAATTTTAAGGGTGCCAATAACTAGCCAGAGAAAATCGACAAAATTCAGTAATTGGCAGTGGTGCCAATAACTGGCGTTTGCGGAATAAATGCAAAATTAGTGATTGACATGCTCTTTTTTAGAACCAAATTATCATGCCGAAAGTAAAGAAAAACTGCACATCCTACACCAAAAAATGCAGTGAAGAGTCAGTTCAAAATGCTTTATTAGAAATCAAAGATGGGATGCCAAAAAAAGAAGCTGCCTTAAAATATAATGTACCCCGTTCTACACTGCAATTTCGACTCAGTGAAAAATTTTCTAAAATAAAACATGGCCCAAAAACATATCTATCAAAAGAAGAGGAGGATTTATTAGTATCATGGATTATGGAGGGGCATAAAAAAGGTTTTCCCAAAAGAAAAGAGGACATACAACTCTCTGTAAAATCCTTTTTAGATAAAAATCCTCGGGATACACCATTTAAAAACAATATTCCTGGAGACAACTGGTACAAATGTTTTTTGCAAAGATATCCATTATTAACAAATAGGGTTGCAGAGGCGGTTACCACTGCTAGTGGCAATGTTTCAGAAAATGATATTAAGAACTGGTTTAGGCAGATTGAGGAGTATTTAAAAGAAAAAGATCTATTTCATATCTTGGGGGATCCATCACGAGTGCTTAACGGTGATGAAACTTGTTTCGCATTATGTCCCAAAGAGGATAAAGTCATCGCTCCAAAAGGATCCAAGAATGTATACCAAATTGAACACGGGCCATCAAAAACCAATATTACGGTTATGTTTACATTCTCCGCGTCGGGTAGCATTACTCCACCCATGGTGGTTTATCCGTACAAGCGGTTACCAAAGACTATTTCTGAAAGTGTTCCAAAAGGATGGGGTATAGGAATTTCTGATAATGGATGGATGAAAGCAGAAATATTTTACGAATATATCTCTAACGTCTTATATCCACACCTGGTTAATCAAAAGGTTCATTTTCCTGTGATTCTTTTTGTAGACGGACATAAAACTCATCAAACCCTAGAACTTAGCGTACTTTGCAGCAAGCTTCAAATAATTTTGATTTCCTTATATCCTAACGCCACCAGGATATTACAGCCTGCCGATGTTTCCAGTTTTAAACCGCTAAAGGTAGCCTGGAAAAAAGCAGTTGCAAGTTGGCGGCGTCAACATCAGTTGATACAACTAAACAAAGTTGATTTTGCACCAATTCTTCAAGAAGCCCTACTTGCCTTATCTTCCAATACAGTCTCAAATGGCTTTAAGGCTTGTGGACTTTGTCCATGGAATCAAAATTCTATTGATTACACTAAATGCCTTGGAAAGCAAAAAGCTGTAGGTGATAATTTAATTACAGTTATCACAGTTAACGACAACGAAGATGGTATCGGTATCTTAACGCATAACGAGTTCTTAAGTATTTGTGGGCCTGAAATTTTAAATGAAATAGATCAAGGCCAGATGAATGACACTAACACAGAAAAGTATTTTACTATTTTACAAAATATATTTAAACAATTAACCAAGACTGACAACGTCAAGTTAGATTCGCAAATAAACCTTAGCAGCTCTGTAATACAATTCGAAGAAGCAGATGTATCATTCTCTGATGTTCAGGAATGTAACAACGAAGATTTCAATTTAATTGATAAAGAAAACTTTAACCAAGTTGCTATAGAAGAGATACCAATAATTTTTATAAATGATGGTAAAAATGATTCTAATTTTAGTGATGTAAATATCGACATCGCTAATCTTATTGAACCTAATATTTTAAATCCAACACAGAATAAAGAAACTTTAAATTTTGACCAACCTAGCTCTTCTTCGTGTACCAGTACTAATTTGACAGATTATCTTTTGTGGCCCAAAACACCAGAAAGGAAAGGGAAAAGACAAGGAGAAAAAGTGCCTTTTGTGTTAACATCAAGTGGGTGGAAAAAGATCTATGAAGACAAAGAAAAAGCAAAAACTGAAATTGAAAAGAAAAAAGAAATAAATAAGGTTAAAAGAGAGGAAAATAAATTAAAAAAATTAAAAATATTAAAGAAAAAAATTAAAACTGGAACATCCAAAACGTCATTACCTGAAAGTAGAAATAAATCCAACACAGAAGAAACAAAAACCTCATCAAATTTCAGAATTCTGGAAAACAAATTGTTATTAGCCAAAAACCACTGTGAGTGGGAAACAAAGATCTCCAACGAGGAAGAAAAAAATGAAAAATGTAAGGAAAATGTCGAGCCAAAACTAACCATAGATAAACACAAAGAAGTTGAAAATAAAAATATTTATATAAATCCTCAAGAAAAAATAGAGGCTTTAAAAAAAAATATATCTTTCGATTTTACTCCTTTAAGGTATCCTTCTTCTCCTCCCAAAAATAATAAGTTTGTTAATAAGGGTTTATGTCATTTATGTACTTTTAATATAACAATATTAAAATATGGAATTAAATGTCAAACGTGTTTAAGGGTATACCACGATTCATGCCTTAAAAAAAATAACTTATTTAAAGAGTTTTTTTTGTGTGAGTCCTGTTTAAAATAAAATTTAATATTTAAAAAAAAACATTTTCTTTTTGTTATGCAGTAATTTAGTTTCACCTTTACAAATTTAAGTTTCTAAGCACTGTGTTCAAAGTTGCTTAAGTAAGTTACAAATTATAACAATAGTTAAGTCTTTTCTTATGTTTTTTTTTTAATAAAAGTTGAACGAACTTTTTTGTTTAAATTCTACCTGATAATTAGATGCCACGTAACCTGTGTATTTCAAAAAACTTTAAATAATCGCGTAGGTACCTGGCCCTAGGCACCTACCCATCTGTGCCAATAACTGGGTGCCAATAACTAAAATATGGTGCCAATAACTAGAAAACTGACTTTAAAGGAATTTTTTGTACTTTTTTGGAGTAAAGGGTTATTTATTTCTGCAAATATATATTTTTTGTTTAAATAAACAAACAAAATAATCAATATTACTATCAAAATTTAATTCAATAATATTATCCTGTGCTTAGACAAAATTAATACGTAAATATTTTGTTAAAGTGCCAATGATTGGGTGGTTTACCCTAAGTACTTTGAATTAAGCCTAAGTACTTTAATATATACAGAGTTGTGACACAGAAACGGATCTGCCTTTTATACAGAGTACCGCTTACTTAATCAAGAGTAGCTCGAGTCAATTGCATTTTTTCGTATTCCATTTAACGTCTGTCAACTTTATTTTTTTTTTAATAAAACACTTATATAATTTTACATTTTCAGATTATAGGCTATAGCAGCTATGGTGGCATACAGGGGTGCCTCCCCCCCTCCTGCAACACTGAACTTCATAGCGTCTAAACTACTTAATTTTTTAATATTTTTAAAAATAGGGTTACAGGGAGGCAATTGTTCTACAATCTAAAATTTTATTTTTTAAATTATGCAGGGTGTCCCAAATAGTCAGGGCATATTTTTTTTTAATGAAACATCCTACATAATTATTTTCTAATTTCCACGCTTATTTTGTAAAAAATGTCATATGTCCTTATTAAATTCTTTTTGAGATATTGACGTTTAAAATATGGCATTTTGAAACTCACAGACTGTAACATTGGAACTGTTTATCTTAGAGAAAAATGGTTTTCACCTACCTATCTTAATTTTTATTCACTTTCTATAAATTCGAAGAATTCGTCAATTTTTTTCTCAAAAAGACCTGATATTTGATATTTTGTAAGAAAAAAGACACAATGTCTCGGCCTCAAAATTTTCACGGTTTATTTATTTTGTTGTGACATGACCTAAACAAGTGAAGGTATCTACAAATTGCACTAAAAATTAAAATAAAAACTACCTTACATTATAAACAGTTAAATAATCTTAAAATTAAAAACAAACATTAGTAGTTTGTACAACAAGAGTGGATATGATGTCTATATCACACGAGAAAGTAAATTGAGCACGACGAGTGCTCAAACTTTCGAGTGCGATATAGACAATCCACTTGAGTTAAACAGTATATTTTTTCTACGACCTTATGCTAAAAAATGTAAAAAAAAGTTTGTAGGTTGCCGGGCTCGAACTCACGACCATTGGATCCATAGTAAAACACTCTAACATCTCGACTATTGAAGCGTTTAGTTAATTATCGTAAAACCAACTGAATAATGATGCTACATGAAATTAATTTTTTATGCACATTCAGCAGGTTGCATTATTGATAAATCTATTATAAATGCGTATAGATTTTATTATATTGAACAAATTAATAACATATATTGTACCATATACATTTAAATTATATAATTTAGTGTGTTGAAAAAGAAGGCGGAGCCTCAGTAAAAATAATATACTGTGATTGATCAGTACTTTTAAGAACAACAATGGCTTCTCTGTAATTGACCACTGTGATTGGTCAGTTTCATTACCTATCTAGGATTATTATAAAATTTTACCGCACAGTTAACTGGAATAACTTACTTTACCCGCCACCTAAGTGTAAAGGAAACAGCAAATTTCCATGTGGGAGTAGAAAAAAGTACATTACAGCACAGCAACAAGACTAACACAAACCTAGGAGGAAGCCAGTTGGTTGCCTATTCTAACCTGAGATACTCAAAGTCAAGGTCCATCTTAAAGGTAAAAAAAAAACTATTTTACTTTCCTATATATCTAAATGTGATGCGCTAATTTGTATGGGTGATCTTAATATCGACTTACTCGATTTTAACAACAGTCAATCTAAAAATCTGATTAAAATATTTGATTCATTCGACCTTTCCCAAATTATTAAAGAGCCAACTAGGTATCGCCCGACAAGCTCCAAACTAATTGATATTATAGCAGTATCAAATACAATACCTAAATTAAATTGTAAAGTTATAAATACTGAGAATATATCTGACCATTGCCTTATAACTTGTCAAATTTTAAAAACAAAAATAAAAACTGAGCCATTTCTTTATACTTTTCGCGACATCAAGAACATTAATTTAGAATATTTTAATGCAGATCTTCATATTACTGACTTTTCCCGTGTCTATAGTGCCAGTGATATCAACACAAAGACAGATATTTTTAACACAATTATTTTAAGTTTATTTGATTTTCATGCTCCCATCAAAACTGTTCGTATAACAAAAAATCAAGCGCCGTGGTTAACTGGAGCTATCAAAATACTAAGGGTTAAAAGAGATAAAGCATTATTAAAATTTAAAAAATCCAAAAATATAGTTGATTGGAATTATTATAATTCGTAATGAAACTAACTATGCTATCAAACGAGAGAAAAAAGCCTATTTTGAATATAAGATTAATACCGGAAACCAAAATAATATGTGGAAGGAGCTAAAAAAACTCAATCTAACCTCTAAAAATAATGCAACTCTTCCAACACATCTCTCAGATCCCCAGTCGATAAATAGTTTTTTTCTAAATGTGCAAGGAAATAAGTTACCAGATCCGGAAACTCTGAACTTTCTAAAAACTAACAGGCTCTATGAGGATGTACAAGAATTTAAGTTAAAGCCCACAGACGAAAACGAAATTTTTAAATTATTACTGTCTATCAAATATAAATCTGTTGACCCAGATGGTATTAGTATCAGCATGCTGCTCTTGAGTTGTCCTCGTATACTCCCAGTTTTAAAACATTTATTCAATTTTTGTATTGCAAGCAATACATTTCCATCTATCTGGAGAAAATCGCATGTAGTACCCATACCTAAGACTGCTACGCCCTCTGAATTAAAAGATCTAAGACCAATAAGTATTTTATGCGTACTTTCAAAAACATTAGAAAAGATAGTTGAGGTACAAATGACAAAATTTACTGATGATAATAACATACTTCCAGAGCAACAGTCTGGTTTTCGAAAAGAACACAGCTGCGTTACTGCCTTAACAAAGGTTACTGATGATATCCTTACTGACATAGATAACAATAAACTGACAATATTAGTGCTCCTTGACTATACTAAGGCCTTTGACCTTATAAATCACCAACTGTTACTTGCTTTGTTAAGTTATTTGGGGTTTTCTAAGGACGCAATTAGCTTTTTTGCTGCTTACTTAACGGATAGATTTCAGGCAGTGAGAATTGGTGGAAAGTTATCCGATTTTGCTCGCGTTCTTAACGGAGTCCCTCAGGGCTCGGTCTTGGGGCCACGTCTATTTACCTTGTACACATCTCAATTTTATCAGGCACTTCGGTATTGTATGTCTCACTTTTATGCAGATGACGCGCAACTTTACTTATCATTTTTTATTAATGAGATAGTTGCATCCTGTAACCTAATAAACCACGATCTCGAGGCTCTCTGCGATATATCAAACAAATACTGTCTATCGATGAATCCTTTAAAGTCACAAGTTATGCTGTTTGGTAGAGTTGCTGCCCGTTCTAGATGCTTAGAAAATGTCAATATAATTCTTAATAACGAAAAGCTTACCCTTACAGATGAAGCGAAGAATTTAGGCGTTATTGTGGACTATAAACTTAAGTTCTCGAAACATGTTACTGCTATAACTAAACGAGCATTCTGCAATTTAAAGCTGATTTATTCAAATCGCCATCTACTTAATAAAAAGTGCCGAATCACACTTTGTGAAATGTTAGTACTATCGCACCTTAATTACGGAGATGTAGTGTATGGCCCAAACTTACTTAATGTAGATGCACGCAAACTGCAGCTCGTTCAGAATTCCTGCGTTAGACTTGTGTGCGGTTCGAAAAGAAGGGACCATGTTACTTTTTCGATCAAAGATATAGGATGGCTGAATATGGAGAAGAGAAGACTTCTACACTGTTTAGTATTATATCATAAAATCATTACCATTCAAAAACCTGCTTATCTGTTTAAAAAACTAAAATTCAGAACCTCTGTTCATAATTTAAATGTCAGGTATCGGAATCTTCTAACTCCCCCACAATATAAAACCACCCAATTTCGAGGATCTTTTTCTTATAACGTCACCAAGCAATATAACAAACTTTCTGAATCTTTGAAGTCTTTAAATTTGGCCAACTTTAAATGCAAACTAAAACAAGTGCTACTGGAGTAAATTCTATGTCATGTCATAAATTAGAATTTAAGGTAATATTCAATTTTGTTACATGTTTTATGGTTTTTTTTTATTTATTTATGTACTAGAAATTTTGGTTTTTTGTTAAGATGTATTTAAAATATTTTATTTAGTAAAATATATTTTTTTTTGTTAGTATAATTTAGTTAATAAGTATTGCTGGGTTGAATGTAAAAGCGCTGCTCACTGTCTCGACAGATGAGTGCGAACTCTGCCCTTGTTGGAAAATGTATGTGTTGTTGTAATTGCAATGATTAATTGTATTTTACTAATTTTTCAACAATAAAAACAATTATTATTATTATTATTATTATTATTATTATTATTATTTACCAAAGAATGATGCCATCAGAACAAATAAAATATCTTGTTTTCATATTAGTTAGCAGAAATAAAATATTTTGTTTAGCTGAATTTTACTCTGTACAAATCCTATTTAAATGTTACATCAAGGTTCCTACAAATTTGTATTTATCAATTAAGTTTGTTTTAATAACACAGTATGAATTTGTAGTCCCTATCATTTTGTTAATTTTGATTAAGATACCTACATTCTTAGTTACCAGCGCCAACTATTCTTTTCAAGTAATATTATTCTTCATATATATGTATAACTAACGGCATCGCTCTACTCACTTTACAACAAAGACTTGACAGTGTGTGACATCATTCTAGCCAGGAGTTATGTTATGTAAGGGTGCTTTGCTAATCAGTGTCCATTTCTTTGTATTTTTAGGGCAATAATCGGCCATTTTATATATATTTATGCCAGTGTCTGTTTGAAGGTTCGAGACAATGATGTTTCTTGAATGATAGAATAGTTTTGGACTTGCATTGTCTTTAATTTGTTTTACATCACAACGTTTCAACTGGTAAGTATCTCCAGTCGTCTTCAGGTGAATACTGAACTGATACTGAATACTGAACTACGTATTCACCTGAAGACGACTGGAGATACTTACCAGTTGAAACGTTGTGATGTAAAACAAATTAAAGACAATGCAAGTCCAAAACTATTCTATTATTTATGCCAGGTTATTGCACTCATGCTTGGCTGTGACAATATTTGGTGTAATTTATTTGAGTTTATTGCCTGTGTACGTTCTTATTGACAGAAGGAAGTTAAATCATAAGTAAGTAAACATTTAATTTTTTATCATTGCAGTTGTACATTAGAAAGTTTAAATGAGCTTTTTAGGAAGCATGGCAAGGTGACCCGATGAGAAATAACTTAAAAATATTTTTTTTTGTTTTGTGTTTGTTCTATGTTCCATTTCTATAAAAGAACATCATATTGATGACTTTTTAATCTGACCAAGTACAACAAATTTCATATAGCTGTACCTATATTTTAAATAGAAAATCCAGGGGATATTTTTTGTGTTTTTAATAATCTCAGTATCAGATAAGAAAATTTACATAAGAACAATTCAGTTCTATAAGCAATTAAACAACCCAAAAGGTTGATTAAAATAAGTTAAAAATCTAGTGTTTCTGTTTTGTACTGCATAAGTATGTATTACAAAAAACACGATAGAACAAGGACATTGGAAATAATTTTTTTTTAAGAAACCATAAAATCCTTGATAATTGATTCCAATTAGTTTACGCATACCTAATAGAGTAGTAATACCAAGAATTTTTTTTTATTTAAATGGGGACTCTAGAAAGGAATATATTTCATTACTTAGTATAAATTACATTTGACATTTTTTTTTAGAAATAAACCATATTTTTTTTAAAGTTATTTCTATCAAATCAACTTGCTGATTTAGCCGTGCTTTATAAGCAGTTCATTCAAACTTTCTAATGTGCAACTGCAATGACAAAAATATACAATTTTTACTTATTTATGATTCAACTTCTTTTTTACAATTAGAAAGTACAGAAAAAAGATAATAAACACAATGTTGTGACTACATACGTGATTGTTACTCTATGAAAATTTCAAGTTTGGCCCAGATGAATTATTGCCTTTGGCAATATTTGTAGATTGCATCATTAGCAAAAACAATATTTCCTTAAAAAAAAAAGTTCAATTTTCCATATTTACACATTAGTTGTGACAACTAATAGGTATGGTTAAAAAACGGGAGTACCATATAATATTTAGATATCCATATATAAAATTTTGTTGTGACAACTAAAATTTATAGGTTGGGTTGGTTAATGTTATTAATTAGTTCAACAGCTTAATAACGACATTTTTTTTTGGTTGTACAGACTCATTTTTGGGTTGAGTCCGATTTCACGAAAATAAATAGTTGTCAGAACCAAATTTTAGTAATCCATACCATGTTATTTTTATGAGAGTGTAAATTAATATGTTGTTGCACGCAAATAACGCCATGTTAGATTATGTTAATATTTATTTTTATACTTAATATGTGTGTGCATAGCTGGAACGAAACGAAAATCGTAAAAATAATGCTTTTAGACTTTATCAGCCAGGTTTTGCATTATATGAGTTTTTTACTGACAGCTTTTAATGTTTCAGGTAAATTGCGGTCATTAATTTATTTATTGCTGCATGGAAGTATAAAAACTACCTATTTATCAAAATTCTTACAGTAAGTCAATACAAGTTATTGTAATGGTTATTATTTTATTATCAAATTTTTTGGTAAATTGGCACGGGAGCAGGGGCGGATCCCTGAGTCTTACAAAATGGATGGTTTGTTTACTTTGAGGCTTGTAAATTGGAGAGCTCATGAAGGGTCAGTTTAAAAATCACTTTTAAGAGTGGGCATTTTTTTAAAGCCGCTTTTTTTAAAAGTTACTTTTTTTTAGTCGCCTTCCTCTCATCAAAATTCCGGATCAGCTACGGCATAGTAGTAGATTAATTAATAAAGGAAAGCACGTAATTAATTAATCCGATCATTGACACGTTGGGAGTGGGAGGTTCTCCTCTCCCCTGACGCAGGACAAACAAATATATTAGGTATATTATTATTAGACTGATGTTTGACTTTAATTTTGATCCCTAATGACTGAAACTATTTGACAAATTTTCAGCTTAAAATGAATTCATTGCCGTTCTGCCCTTCTTTCGAATTAGACTTTTTTTCTCTTCGTTCGCTGCCAGGGCCATTCCCGAGGGGACCCACAGTTTAACGTGGGTTCCGAACCTCGATCCTCAGTCATGCGACACCCCCAAGGGCTATCAACCCTTGGTTTATTACCATTGCATGACCTACCGATTGGGGAGTGTGTACCTTCTTCCGCACCCCAGATGTCCGATCTCATCCGGCCTGGTTACCGGCGTGAATGGGGTGGGTTGGAAGATGAAACATTTTACACTCTTCCCTGCATTCTTAAATCCACTAAATTTCGGACACACTTTTTTTATTGTACGTATGCCTACTCCGGGAATCGAACCCGGGTCGCCGCGGTCGAATGCCAGTAGCTCTACCTCTGAGCCACAGCCGCGGTTTCCAAATGAATTCTTTTAATTCACATACACCAGATCATTGAGAAGCCGCATCCTTGTAAGATTACTAGAGAGATATACTTATTAGTTAAAACGTTGTAATTCAAAACAATAAAGACAATGCAAGTCCAAAACTGAACCCACCCTTGGCATATCAAAACAGGCAACCAAAGCAACATAAGACAGGTGGACGCAATAACAACACCTATCCCAATGGAACAGGATACCTGGTCAAACTCCAACGAGGGCCACAATTATTGGGAAACCCTCCAAGAAGCTATCAACTGGAATGTTGCTTCTAACGCGCACCCAGCTAAAATAAGTGGTCAGCCTACTAACAGGTCACTGCCACTTAAGAAAACACCTACGTCGAATAGGAATTTACAATGGTCCCATTAAATGCAGACTTTGCGGCGAAGAGGACGAAACCGCCTCACATATCATATATAACTGCGAAGCACTGACCCGAAAAAGATTGAAAATCTTCGGAGGAATCCAATGTGGGGATAACCTCCCGGATGATAAACTTGGTAGGAATTTACTGGACCTTATAAAAGGTCTAGCCAGATGGGGTAGCACAATAAACCACTAGGCTCTACTGGTAGGTCAGTATTTGTGTAACTGCTACTTTGAAACGGTGTTTTTAATACCGTCGTGCCGCACTCCATTTCATACAAAGAAGCGGTTACTCTGTGGAACTATTAAGACATCGTCCTTTCGCTACACGTAGCGATGTGAACCGAGAGAAAGCGACAGCGGCTCGCCGCAGTAACAGAATTTATGGAAAAATATCTCTTTTTCTCCAAAGTGACTTCTAAAAAAAAAAAAAAAGTCAGCGTAACAACAAACGCCGCAGTAGTAAACGGTATGAATAACATAAATAACAGGTGAACTATTTTTTAAAGGATCTGTTACGCCCTTAAGCAATCTGTTACGATTTCTTGAGGGGGAGATTATTATAGGTAGTCATCATCACTTTTCTTCGGTTCGCCGTTTACGGACGTTGTTAGGTTCCTCCTTTGAGTATATTTTTTTTAGTAGTCACTTAGGATTAGAAAAAGAAATACTAAAAATTTTGTAGCAACAGTGCTCCCTAGTTCGTTCCTGAGTAACCGTTATTTAGTCGCGGTATTTGTGAAGTGGAACGTTCCGTATCGATAACAGTATTTCCCACTTTTCAAATAGACTCTACGGAATTATCTTACACAACTAGGTAATATGGTAATGTTTTTGCAGTATTAAATGTGATAATAAATTAACAACGATAAAAAGTGTACATTTAATCTGAACTGATACTTTTAGTTCTGTGGATTTAATAAATATCCTGTTTTATTAGAGTTTCAAAAAAAAACTTGAATTGAACTGTAACTGTAACTTCGTACAACCCGCTACACTCTATATGGAATTTTGGACTAATGTTATAAGTTATAACGTACCTCTACGAGCTACTCTCTAAAATTAAAATCTGCCCGACGCCGACGGTATTTTTAGAAAGTACATTTTTCCATTACCATTTTTATAAAGTTATTCATTTTATGCAGTAGACGTCACATCTTTTTTAATTTTTATTAAAAATATTCTAAAATTAATAAAAAATGAGTTAAAAAAATTAATACTAAAAAATAGGTAAGTAATTTTAAGTATAAAATAACGTATTATTTATACATACGATTTTTTTAAAAAAAATAGAGGTTTTCTAGCACTGATGCGATCGAAAGTAAAATAATTTGAATGTCATATTAGGTTGGCGATTATTCTTTATTGTTACCGGTACTATCGATCGCTGCTTAATTTGCTCATAAGTTTTTATACAGCGTGCTACAAATTAATTTGCGTACAAGGGGATCTCGGAAACGGTAAGAGATGATTAAATTGAGGCAAAGTTGCGCTTAATAATTTGATGAAAAAAATTGTAATTATTTCGAATGCTCGGAGATATCCGAAAAAAACAAAATTTCCATTTTTGGTTTTTGCGCTTACATTTTTAACTTAGGAAAAAAATAAAAAGCACTTGTTTATAGCCGTTTTTTATATTCTACAACGTTTCGTTCTTTAATTACCAACCTTAAGTCAATTTTTTTAAATATTTAAGATGGAAAGTTCTTGTGTATAAACACCTAATTTGAAATTCAGAAAAAAGTATTTCCTCGAGCCGTACCTGGGATTTTAAATACAGTTTTAGGGATTTCTAAGCTTTAGAAATTTAATGCAATGTACAAATTTTTGAAACTTTAACGTTTTGTCATCTAATAACACATTTTTCAAATTATCTCAATTTCATTACGGTCCTGAGCATTTAGAGCCAATCTTAAAACAAAAGATTTCTGATTTAAAAAATCCGTCCAACTTTACTCAAAGAGACTTAATATTTAATAAGTGAGGGAAAAAAATTACACACAGTCTGCTCCCCTAGTTTATTAGAAGGTTTTCTATTCAGAAAAACCTCATTGCCATATCGAACATGTTTCGAAGGCAGAAACCTTCATCATCAGCGAAATCAAAATAATATTTTACATGGAGGGAGACTCTCGACATTGCATACTTCAACTGAGAAGCAGAAAAAGAAGAAAGAAAAGTTTTTTAAATACTTAACATGATGTAATTTAACTTAAAAATTGAAATTAAAAAAAAAATTTTGGGAGTAGAGAATTATAATATACAATACTTCGGATACATTTGGAGTTTGATTTTATTTTTGGAAAACATATTAAAGTCAAAAATTCAAAAAATTCAAAACGTGCTATCTGAATGTGACCATAGCAGTGCTCTTTAATATGTTTTCCAAAAATAAAATCAAACTCCAAATGTATCCGAAGTATTGTATATTATAATTCTCTACTTCCAAAAAATTTTTAATTTTTTTTTTTAATTTTAATTTTTAAGTTTAATTACTTCATTTAAAGTATTTTAAAAAACTTTTCTTTCTTCTTTTTCTGCTTCTCAGTTAAAATATGCAATGTCGAGAGTCTCTCTTCATGTAAAATATTATTTTGATTTTGCTGATGATGAAGGTTTATGCCTTCGAAACATGTTCGATATGACAATGAGGTTTTTCTGAATAGAAAACCTTCTAATAAACTAGTGGAGCAGACTGTGTGTAATTTTTTTTCCCTCACTTATAATATGACTCCACTGAGAGATGGACTACTTCCACAAAATAATATTTAATATTTTGTAAGAGAAAATACTTAAAATCACGGCCTCAAACATCTAGGTCTGTTAATTTTTGTTACGACATGTCTCACCTGAAACCAGCATCAATAGATATTTTAAACAGTAAAAAAATATTAAATTGTTTTTGTAATAAATATAAGCGCTTCACAGTAACATTACTTGACTAACACTCCAGTTACTTTTTCTTCACTCGGGAGCTTTATTTTTTTCTGTTTTACAGTATTTCGTTCTAGGTCTAAGGCAAAAACTATAGGACTTAAGTTATACGTTGTATTAATAAAACAAATAAAATACTAATAAAAATAGAATTATTTCTTATGTCTTAAAAACTTGCTTTCTTTTTTAGCTTTGAGTATTGTGACGGTTGATCTTATTGAAAAAATACACTGACTAAACACCATAACTTCCTATAAAGTAATTTTAATATTTAAGTTATCCTAAAAATAATTGCCAGGGCCGTAATAGTAAAGAAAGGATAATTTGAAATGCTAGTGATGTGTAATTTGATGACAAAACGTTAGAATTTTAAAAACCTTTAAATTGTAATAAATTTCCAAAGCTTAGAAGTCCTTAAAACTGTTTAAAAAATTCCAGGTCCGTATTTAAAAAAATGAATTGAGATTGGTATCTAAAGAATGAAACGTCCAATTTGAAAACTAAAAACGCCATCTTGTTGAGCATAAACAACGGTTATGAGAACGTGTTTTTTATTTTTTAAGTCAAAAATGAAGACGCAAAAAATTAAAAACCAAAACTAAAAATTTCGGTTTTTTCGGATATCTCCGAAAGCTTTCGGAATATTTGCAATTTTTCTTTGCCAAATTATTAAGCCCCAAAATACGCAACATTACCTCATTTTAACCATCTTCGTATCTCTTACCGTTTTAGAGATCCCCTGGTATGCACACGAATTTGTAGCACCCTGTATATTACCTTATTTACCTAAATTTACTAAAACGTGATCGAATTGAATGCTAACTGCAACACCATTTCTATAATTAGAAACAAATCTGTAACACCCAGTATACAGGAACATTTAACAAAAATAAAAGACCCATTCATGTACCCTTTTATGCCCCACGTCTCTTTATTTGTCACCCCAACGCCTAACGCGTTACTTTAACCCCGTTTTCATACACTTGACACGACACCCACGTGAAGCAGCTGTCATTCCTGGGACAAATTTAAATATTTTAAGCAGGTTGCAGAGCTTAATCGCTTAATTTTAATACGAGAACATTAATTTTCAATTATACATGCCATGTGACGATTTATTTTATTTAGTAAATTAATATTGTAGTCAGGGTTGAAATTTAAAATTGTTGATTTGAAAATATAGTTACATAGTAATGATAGGTCCGTGCTGTTGTTGAGCCTTCAAGAAAACTCTTGTTTCTTACCCAATCTTTTTTGATATTTTTCCATTATAGTGGAAATCTTACAAGAATGCGGCTTCTCAATGATCTGGTGTAATTATTTTATCCAATTAAATTCAGTAGTTTACGCCTATTTTAAAAATTACTATTTTTAGTCCTTCTTTGAGAATTTTAGTAAATATAATGAACTTTAACATCTTTTTTTACAGTAAAATAATATAAATTTATTAATAAAACCATAATTATCGCTGCTACTTTAATTCTAATTTTCGACACGGTGATGTAAATGTTTTTTAATGAGTGTATACAAATTTTGATGCTCTGTTTAGGTGATATCTACTAATTTCTTCTTTTTTATTTATTCTCCTGAAGATGAATGCTTCTGCGTTCAAAACATGTAGGGAATTTTTTAATTCATAAATATTTCTTTAATATAACAGTGGAGGAAGACTTTGTGTTCTTATTTCTTTCCTTCTAAATAGTTTTTTGCTAGAATTATAAAAAACGGTCCCGTAAGTCATTTTTAATTTGGGTAGTGCCCATCCCAAAAATCCTGGCGTCGCCACTGCTTATATAACTCTAGGACTATACTTACTATCAATGCCTCATTGCTTTTATATCTAGAGCAGCGGATTGTAAAAAGTCAGAGGTAAAAAAATGTCATGAAAATAAATATTCTGCTCTATTAGAATTTCACAAATACACTGAAATTGCTTCTTTTATAACTTCGTACAACCCGCTATATGGAATTTTGGACTTTCGTTTTAACGTACCTCTACGAGCTACTCTATAAAATTCAAATCCGGCCTCCGGTCTTTTAGAAGAAGAAGTAAGATAAAAAAGTACATTTTTTCATTACCATTGCTATAAAGGTATTCATTTCATATGAAAACGGTAAATAACTGACCGTCATTTTGGACTTATCATAGTAACTTTCAAATTGTGCCATATTTTGAAAAATTTACTTTTCAAAGGGTTTAGTCTACTGTATAAAAGAGGTACTGGCTGACGCGGCAGTGCAAGAATGGAAACGTACCGGAAATATGAAAAATGTAGGTACTTTTGTATAACCATTGTACGATCTTAACAAAAATTTTCAGTTTGTTTGGATTAAATGTCTCATAGGAATTAATGGAAATGAAATTGCAGATAAGTTGGCCAAAGAGGTAATAAGAGCTCCAGCGTGTGTAAATAATTTCAATATTCCATATACTGACCTCTTTAGCCTAGCTAAAAAACAAATTTTTAATAATTGGCAGGAACAATATAATATATCAAATTTAGGCTACAACTACAAAAATATTCCCAAAATGCATAAGAAACCATGGTTTCAAACCAAGTTTAATAGATACTACATCACATAGTATATTAGGATGCCATAGACATAATACATACATAAACATAATGTTATTTTTACATAAACTGCTCAATAACAATATTTTTTGTGAAGAGCTGCTGCACAAACTGAACTTTAGAATTCCTTCTCTAAATGCCCGAAACTTATATACCTTTTACTTACCACCTTCACCAATGAATTATATAATGAACTTAATAATTTAGTTAAATTACTTTTTAATCTAGATACTTTAATTTCTACAGGAAATCTAAACGTATATAAAACGCTATTTAAGTTTATATTACGTAATAACCTTAAAATGTAAAAAAATAGCTTAAAAAAAGAAAAAAAATCAAAAAAAAAATTCTCAAATTGTGAATAAAAAAAAAGGAAAGACAGAAAAATTAAAACAAATATAACAAAAATATACGAAAGATTCTAACTATATTTTAGTTTTATTATCAAGAATTACTAAAAATAGATTAAGTTAAGAAATTAATAAAACCTAATTATTACACACACACACATTGCCGAAATTCTGCAAAAGCTGATCTTTTAAGAAAGTGCATTGTCGCATTAGCATTGCTATAAAGTTATTCATTTCATATAAAAACCATAAATAACTGACCGTAATTTTGGACTTATTATAGTAACTTTCAAATTGCGCCATATCTTTAAAAATTTACTTTTGAAAGAGTTTCGTCTAATGAATAATAGAGGTGCTGGCTGATGCGGCACTGCAAGAATAGAAACGTACCGGAAATATTAAAAATTGACTTTTGTACAAACATTATACGATTTTCAACAATTAATAGTATGCCTTAAGTGTTAAAATATTATTTTACCCAAGTACAATATCCAATTGAAAAGCACTTACAGTTAAACAATAAAGCCATTACCACATTTACACGATGTCGCTGATAGAATTCTGACGATAAAGCCCAACTGCCTGGGTATTGTCTGGTAACAATACCAATACTCTTTAGTGATAACGAGGATTGTATGCAATTGATTATCGGATTAGTAAGGCAAACTGCCGTCCACGCAATATGCCCTGTTTCGGCCCGAATTATGTTATAATTAAGACATTGTGTTGCAGATTTTGTGAGAAATTGGAACGAATAATGATGAGAAACTTGTAACCGAGTAACCGAGAAATCTGTAATAGGTTTCGGTTTAAGAGAAATTGCTTTAATAAATGATATTAAAGAAATTAATTATTGATTTAGTGAATACAGCGAGGACATAAAGTTTGAAAAAGTATCTTTTAAAGGTAAACAAAGCACCAGAATAAAAACTCTCAGACACGACGATTTTATTTTATTTTCTTGAGATTTCTGAAAAATATACAGGGTGCTTTAAGAATATTGGGCTGCTGTTAACTTGATTTTTTTAAATGGGACATCCTGTATGTAATGTTAAATTCTAGGCACATTTCATGTAAGATGTCCTATACAAAAATTTGAAATAATGTGTCATTTGAATTATTGTTATTAAAAATTCAGTAAACTAGTTTGGTTGGTCATAAAAACAGTTGAATTTGTGTATAGGACATTAACCATGAAATGTGCTTAGAATCTTCAGTAGAATTCAAACGTGCAATAACATACAGGATGTCAAATTAAAAAAAATAAATAACAGCCGCTCATTTTTTCCAAATCACCCTGTATATTTTTCAGAAATCTTTAAAAAACTCAAGAACATAAAATAAAATCGACGCGTCCGATCGTTTTTATTCGGTGCTTCGTTTGCCTTACAAATGTACTGTTCCAGACTTGATGCCCTCACTGTATGTGTCCCAGATAAGGATGCACTATACAGGGATCTCGTAAACCATAGAAGTTACAGAGATGGTTGAATTAGAAAAAAATTGCACAATAATAAATTCTGCAACATTGTGTTTTCAAATATAAAAAATTCCGAATCCTTCTGAAGATATTTAGGCAAAACCGAATTTTCGCGATATCGTTTTTATTTTTTTCTGACTCTATTTTAAGAGATCTGTTAAAATACAGTTTACATTCTCGTTACCACTTTTTGTCCTCTATAACTACTCTACAAGTTGGTGTAATTCGATTTTTAATCAGACGTTTCGTTTTTTCCAAACCAACATCAACTTTGCTTTTTTAAATAGTCGATAATTTTTTTAAATTTTAATATTTTTAAATTTCCCTAAATTTAATGATGCAACACACCTAAATAACACGTTTCGGACTTAAAAACTCATCATCAAAAGAATCACTGCTTCTAGTATGTATCAAATGTTTTCAAAGCCAACTAGAAATAGATAAATAACTTGAACTGACTTTGATGCTACTTTGAATTTTTTAATAATTAAATATAAACCAAAAGTCATCAATGACAAATATAAGTTCTTGTATCACCCAAAGGGTGCAAAAATAAAAACAACATTAGTCTATTAATTTGCTACTGAATAAGAGAAGAGCTTGAACCAGCTTTACTTTTTTATTCAAATAAAAATTGAAATATTTTATACTAAAAATTATCTTTAAAAGCCCATACAAAGGGCCTAAGTTATGAACTTAACCCCTAATTTAAAAGCCCACACAAAGGGCCTAAGTTATGAACTTAACCCCTAATAAATCTTGGTGAATTCACTTTTGTCCATTAATTCCTTAATTTAATGATAAAAAATTTAAGATTTTAATTTTTGAAATTATTTTTGAACCATCTTTTTTACTTTCAACAATTCTTACCCAGCCAAGGGTGAACTAAAGGGCTTCCGTCACACATTCTGTCAAATTCCATATATTCCTAAGTTTAGACTATTTAGTGACATTCTGTTTTAGAAACCTCTACTCCGCTTTGATTTTTATACCAAAGCTTTTACACCAATGTTATAGCTTTTCTACGTCACAAAAAAAATCTTTATTTAGAGCTGATGATGGCCTTCACTAAGGTCGAAACATGTTCTCTTCATCAATGTAAAGTACCCCTAAAGATTTTCTCATTATTAAAGATATTGTGGTTTAGACAGACTTTTATTCCTATATAGATTTAAGTTTTTAAATACCCCAAACACCTCAAAATATTGAAAAATTAATAATGTTATGCCCATACCATTGTAATATAATTACTAGGTATTCTACTAGTAGCTAAGTATAACGAAACCAGAGAAATTAAATTAACATTAACTCAGTATGTAGCTATTAATGGAGCAAGGTCGGTCTGCTTGGATGTGACCTCTGGAGTTCCACAGGGTTCACACTTGGGTCCCCTGCTTTTTGTATTATTTCTGTATGACATAGAGACTTGTTTTCTGGACTCGAACAGTGTGTATTCCTTATATGCTGACGACCTTAAGATTTCAACTATCATTAATTCGCCTTTGGATTTAGTGAAACTGCAGGGGGACATTGACAGATTTTTTGAATACTGCACACTGAATCGTCTGCATCTAAATGTAGATAAGTGTCACTACATTGTTTTTTCCAAGTTGGACCTCTCAAGAAATCCAAATATAGATTTGAGCTTAAATAATACACAATTAAAACGTGTTAATGTGGTTAAAGATTTGGGTGTTACCTTGGACTCCAAACTGTTGTTCGAGTCTCACATAGAGGCTATTATTCGGAAAGCGTTGCGCCTTTTAGGATTTATCCTAAGAACTACTGAAGAGCCCTGCATCGTTAATTACTTTATATTGCAGCATGGTAAGAAGTACTCTGGAGTACTCGTCAACAGTCTGGAATCCGATGTATCACAAATATATTGATCGAATTGAAAGTGTCCAAAAAAAGTTCATCAATGCTCTTAATTTTCGTTACAATAGACAACGGCACTTTTACTCGTATAACGAGAATTTGTTATTTTATAGATTGCAATCGCTGAGGTCCAGAAGGCAGTGTTTTGATATTTTCTTTGTTTATAAGGTAGTAAATAACCTCATCGACTCTGAATTTTGCGTAAACTATGTACTTTTTAATGCTAATCCATACACACTTCGGAACAGGCTAACTTTTAGTGTCCCTACTTTTACAACTAATTACCTTTCTAACTCTCCTCTCATACGTTGCATGAGAACATACAATTATCTTGTAACGGGTGATAGAGGCATTGACCTGTTTAACACTAACTTATGTACCTTTAAAAAACTTATCAGAAAGAAAATATCTATTATCCTTTGATTAGGGAGTGCATTGCTATCACTCGCGTATCTTTAGCTTTATAATTTGTTTTTGGATTTATTATTTGAATGTACAGAATAGCCTTTTATTCTTTAGTTAAACTTATTGTGTACTTCTACCGAACTTTGTAAATTTCTTTTTGTAATCCGTGTCACTCTATAATTGGTCTGCTCCAAGCAGTCTGTTGAGTGACCTTGTTTGTCTAAATAAATAAACAGTAAAAATAGCGGATTTAACGAAAATTTTCGAGTTTAAAAAAAAATATATAATTTGAGACTTCTTTAAACATTGAGCTAGCCCAAAAAACTGTTCACATTTGATGTGAGAAGTACTCTACTTTTTTCAGGTGTTACATTCTGCTTCAAAGAATTAAAAAAGGTATTTTTACGAAAATCTTCAAATTTAAAAATCTTGGGGCACGTCTAAATGGTGAGGGGGTTGTTTTGAGAAACGCTCCCCAACTTTTTCCAGGTATTCCATTTCATTCCAGCAACGCTACCACGCAAATCAATAAATGATAAAATACCCTTAACTAATTGTTAAAATAATTTGAACAGTAAATGACATTCTTAAAAAATAATCTGCTGCTTCATTAGTAGGACGAAAACTTTCAAGTACCCCTCGTATATACAGATTTGACATAAAAATGATGTTATCGTGATAGTGGTAAGTAGCACACGGCGGGTATTCCCCTGTTGCATCTAGCTGACAGCACACTTATCATTTTTCCCCCAAGTTTCCGTAATATGATGTTATAGTCCGTCAATGCTTTCAATCATTTTCGACAGCTTCTCTCTATCACCTCTAAATCCTGTGTGTATCCGAGCCTGGAAAGAAAACTAGTGTATTCCTTAGAATAACGCCACCGGGTTTCAAGATACAGTTAACGTCCTTGGAATGTTTGTAAATAAAACTAAAGAGAATTAGGTTAAATTCCGGAATATTCAGGGTGATTCCTAAGTTGATACCTACTTCTTTTTGATCTGTGTATAGAAAGCATTAAAGTAAACAACATTTTCAAACACCTTTTTTTTTAAAACTTAAAAATAAGCGAGATACAGAAGTAAAAATCTAAATGTAGCCTGCTATCCTTTATGTCGTTTTTGTCTTATTAGTCATGCAATTTACGGGTCGGTGGTTAGTTATTTATTTGGAAATCTGCTGCGGTGTGTTTTTGTAAAGCAAGTTAATTTTAAATTGATGACACATGAAAATTGTAAAATTTGAAAGCAATTACCTAGTAGATATGGTGCTAATTTACGGTCAGTGTCATCAAAGTGCGGCTCCTGCTTCGAGATTATACGCTCAATACTTTCCCTTGCGGGCTCATCCTACACCCAGAAGTTTTCCTAATGTTATTCAACGGCAAGTTGTTGTTTATTTTAATGCCCATCTGTACACAGCTAAAAAAGAAATATCGTTTTAGGAACTACCCTGTATAATGGTATCTAAATATTTCAACAGGCGATTCCTTGACCAACTTTATGTTGAAAAGTTCATATAAACATTTATCGATAAAAGTGCCATTTTTTTTCGGTTTCTATCAAAAATTGCTAGAACTGTTTGAGATATTACACAGTAGAGCTCTGCACGGGCCGGGTTTTCATCTCGGGCCTTAACACGGCCCGGCCCGATTCTCGGACTCGGGTCGGGCCGGGTCACTATATCCATAAAGATTCGGGTTTTGGAGATCTAACTATTTTTTTCGGGCCTGTCGGGCTTGCCGGAATTGTCGGGCTTTACGAGCCTGACGAACCTTTCGGGCTTTCCGAGCCTGCTGGGCCGGTCGGACTTTCCGGGTTTGCCAGGCCTTCCGAGTTTGTCGGTCCTGCCGGACTGTTCAATTTTGGTTGACGGGCCAGACCCGGCCACGTCACCAAATTCCGGCCCATACAGGGCTCTATTACGCAGTTGGGTTGCACAAAGATTTTTAACCAGAATTAACTAACCAGTAAGTTTGACTGTGACATAAATGATATTGACAGGCATTATGTTACCCTCATAATCAAAGATGCCTTATTAGTAAATTAAAAATTAACCAGGCCAGTATGATTGTGAGAAAATTATTTCTGCCAATGTCATGTCGGGTCACAGTTGCTGATTATTATTAAAATTCTTTGTGCATCCCGACATTTTTTAGTCTTGGTATAAACTATATTAATATATATTTTGTCCTAAACGCAATAATGGTTTGCAAAAATTCATAATGAAGTTTAATTTTTTTAGTTTTACTCACGTCGATCCTGCACTCTAAAAATTGCATTATTATCGGCTAAAAAAAATATATAATATCGACAATTTTAATTGTTATATCTTTAAAATTTCAGAAAATCATTGTAGTCAAATACGTACATACTATAGTCATATTATAACCTCATGATTTGGAAGACTATAAAAATATTATTTAGTTAGTTAGTGTGGTATAGTCGAGTACCCAATAAGGCACAAGTTGTAAGCAATACAATACACTAACTTTATTGACTACTGGTTATTGTAACACGTAAAACCACTTCAACTATACTATCAGTGATCATTCGATTATGTGTATGTCTTTTTATCGAAACGCATAACGCTCTGGTTGTGGTTCGATACTGACTGACTCTTTTTTTGCGTGTACTTTCGAAGCAATAGTATTGACGATGTTGCTAATTCTATCACAGTTCAAATTGTAAAACTGTGCATTTCATTAAATTAACTAAAGGAAGTATTGTATTGCTTCCTTAGCAATAACCTAAAAGTGAAAGCATTAAATTAAGTGAGTGGTTAATAAAAGAATGAAGATTTTTTTAAAATTTGTTTTTGTTACTTTCTTATAGAATATACTATACCTACCTAAACGACTATTGAAAAATATTTTCTTACATCTACGCCTATAAGACGCTACAGGTGTGGGGGACTGGTGAAATATCATATTAGGGAGAGTTGAGTAGCAATATTTTACTTTTTGTGGTTATATTCTTATATTATATTTATTTTTATTATCTTGGGATAAAGTCACAAGAAATATGATTTGAGTATGTGGAAAATTGGATAGTTTCCTAGAGTCACAAAAATAAAATATGTGATAAGATGTTTCAGTAGTTGTTGTTGTGAGATATTGACGTTTAAAATATGCCATTTTTAGACTTTTACAGGCTGTAGCATTGGATCGGCGCATCTAAGGGAAAAATGGTTTTCCCCTCTATATCTTAGTGTCTTATTTTCTATCCAAAAAGAAAATTTGGGTTTAACATGTTAAATAAAAAAAAAAAGATTGGAAGCTGTAACTTTTATATAGACAATAAAAAACTGAGATAGGGTGGTGAAAACCATTTTTCTCCAAGATGCACCATTCCAGTGCTACAGCCTGTCTAAATATGGCATATTTTAAACGTCAATATCTTAAAAACAATTGAATTTAGATATATGATATTTTATACAATATATATATAGCAAATTGTATAGGGAACTAGAAAATATTATTTCGTGCAGAAGCGGCAACTACAAATATTTTAAAACGATAGCCAGAGGTTCCCAAACTTTTTCTTCTCATAGACCCCTTTAAAAATGTTGCTGGTTCCGGTGGACCCCTTACAGCTACATTTCTACCATATTCCCAAAACTTGACAAAAAATGTGAAGATTAGATATAACTATGAAAATTTGCATTGCTTATGAGTTCCAACCACGAATTAACAGTTTTCGAAAAAAAGTGAGAATTGATTGGTTAATAAATTAATTGATTTTTCTGTAAGTGGATGTCAAAAAAATAAAGTTGGCCAATCAAGAAAGTGATTCCATCCAACTTTGACATCTACTCACAGTACAAGAAACCAATCAATTCTCACTTATTTTATTCAGAAACTCCCAGAGTGGTAAAAATAAAAAGAAAAATAGTATATTTTCTTGTGTTTACATTACATTGTAATATGATAACAGTCATAATATAGCTAAAATTAAACGTAACGTAACGTAACTTCTTAAAAAATTTAAATTTTAATGGGAGGGATGTACTTGATGGATTGACAGCAAATTATTAATATTTGGCTTCAGTTTTGTTAGGAATAACCACAAATCTCCCCGTTCTGTGATATCTGCTCCTTTTTTTCGTCAAAAGGTTTGTAGCGACACTAAATTTTTTTTCGACAAGATATGACGAGGGAAACGCTATCAAAAGCTTTTTCGCAATTCCCCACAGCCCAGAATATCTTTTGGTTATTTCTGCCTGCAGCCAAAATGTTGATACCCCCTTTTAAATTTCATCTTCAGCTCCTCATTAGTGCTAAGCTCGAGTAGCTTAGGATTTATGATCCATGGTGGTATTTCTATCGTCAGAATATTTTCAAATCTGATTTTGAAGTCATCATGCAGGGCAATTAAATGTTGAACGTATGTCTGAATATTCTCATCAAGGCATTCTACTTGTGATAAGTTTGAAAACTGGGAAAATTCGCGCCGACTAATATTTTGCTTCATAAATTTCAATTTTCAAAGAAAAGCTGAAATTACACCCTTTGTTTTTATTAAATTGAGGCTGTCCCCTTGGTAATTGTAAGTTAATGTCATTAAATTTTTTGAACAAATCTGTCAAATACGCGATGTCTGCTTTCATACTGATCAGGTTTTCTTCTAAATCTGGATCTTTACTTTCCAGAAACTCTAAAACTGATTCAAAAAGTGAGTAAAATCTTGTGAAACATGCACCTTTCGACAACCAGCGTACTTCAGTATGTAAGAGCAATCGTTGGAAGTCTTCATCATTTTCATCGCACAATTGTCCAAATAAACGCGTATTCAATGCATTGCTTCTTATTTTGTTAACTGCATTAATCACAAATTGAAGCGATTGGTGCAATCTATCACTCAAATTTTTCGCTACCAGATGTTGTCGGTAGATGACACAGTGAATTGCAGTTACCTCTAGTATAATTCTTTTAAGATGGCTTATAAACTTACGATATCGCCCGACCATGGCAGGAGCACCATCTATTGCCACCGAAAGAACGTTTGTGAATGGAATCGATTTTCGATGCAAGTTTTTACAAGTTAACAGTCACTGAGCTTCTTAAAATATTATCTGCCTAGGTGAAGTCAAGTCAACATTTTAGTTCTTCACTATCGAAACCAGATAAATTTTCGTGGACCCCCGCTTACGAATTGTGGACCCCCATTTTTTTGTTACGCCTACGTAGACCCCCGTTGAGTCTCCCGTGGACCCCTGGGGGTCCACCTGGACCACTTTGGGAACCACTGCGATAGAGCATGGTAGTTTATTAGAGCAACCAAATATTTGAAGAAAACGTATCACCCGTTTTGCATTAACGTCTAACGTTTTATCCAAACCGAAAAATAATAATTCTGAAATAGTACAAATGTCAGAAATGGTCGATTTATAATGTGGGATTGACAACAAAGTCAAATTTAAGATTTTTCAACCTAGTGATATAACCTTTTATATTAAGTTATGACCAGATAATGTAGTTTTAAATCGAACTTCTCTATCAATTGACATTCCATTGATTTAAACTGGACTTCGATTTAAATCGACTTTATAAAATTGGGCTAAAGAACATCTATAATTTAAACCGAGATCAGTTTATATTGAAGAAATGTCAAAAATTATCATTTTATAATATGGTTTGTTGTTGTGTGTTTAAGTTAAAAGTGATTTTTGCCTGATCAATCAACTTAGAATCATAATGTAATAGAATTTGTATTGCGTGTAAATGCTTCCTTTATTAATAGTATAGCAGATCGCTTACGGCATTCGATATCATCATTCGTCAATAAAATTACATAATAATTACTATTGACAAATAGCATTGATCATAGGCGCCGGAACTTCAGAATTGCTCTGGGGGCTTGGAGCCCGGATCTCAACGACTAAAAAAAAATTCCTTTATTAAATATACACATAATATATTGTAATAGTTAATAAATTTTAAATATAATAACGCTCCCTCCACAGTAACTTCTAAAAAAAAAAGGTCATCGGTCCAAATTTAGGGACCCCCCTCCACAGTAACTTCTAAAAAAAAGGTCATCGATTCAAATTGTTTGCCCCAAGACGCGCGGGGCCATTCCTCCATCCAAAGTGACTTCTAAAAAAATGTACTATGCTATAATATGAATAAAAGAAGCATTTACATGCAATACAAATTCTCTTTTCTTCAATCCTACTCAACGTGTACACAGCCATAGCTAATTTTCTACATTATAAATCGACCATTTCTGACATTTCTACGATTCTACAATTATTCCTCGGTTTAGGCCTAAAGGAAGTAATTTTATGATAGAGCACACAACTAAAAAACTATTTATTAAATCCCCCACCGACAACCGGTCCACAATGGGTGCGTTATTAATGAGAGCGTCGGGCGTAAAATGACGCCGTTGGACGCCCGCCACGCCGCTCTATTAAAGGATTAAGCCGTAAGCGCAATCTGATCATCATAGAGCTAAGCCGCTTTGCCTTCATGTCTAACACTTTTGCTTCTATGTGTACAGAATATGCCAGACTTAAATATTTATTAGTCCGGGAAGTTTAACGTTGCATCTAGGTTTTCATATTAAATTTTTTACTGGCCATTTGGTTTCAACCAGAGCCATAAAACCTAATTACACACATATTAAATTTTTCTGCGGAAAGCAAAAAATCGCGCTGCAAAAGAATACGTATAGAAAGGTTGACCATTAATGTTGAGTTTCAAAAAATAATATAAACAAATAACACTAACTAACTAGAAAACTTTGAATGTGACATAAATGATGATGGCACAATCAAAGTTGCCCGATTAGTAAATCAACAATTGAGTGGACCGGGTCATTTTGGATCACTTTGATTGTGAGAATATTATTTCTGTCAATGTCATGTATGTCACCATCAAAGTTATTTAGTTAGTTATTATTTTTTTATTCTTATTAGAAGTTAGAAACTGCGTCCATTATTTATAGAAGGTTTAAAACTTACAGTCAATATAATCCAAATATAATATTCGAAACCAGTGGCGTGCAAAGCCGTTTGAACAGGGTAGGCAAACTTTTAATTTCCAAATAAATAGGGGAAAGAAGGGCAAGATGACGACAGTTGGCATATATTTTTATTTTCTTCGTCATATTTTGCCCTAAAACTTTGTTTCGTATTTTAGAGCATTCAGGATAATTTTAGTTCCCAACAGTTTGCTTCTTATCACTGTAAATTTTTTTTTCGTAAGTTCAAAATTTTATGACAAATTCCTCATCTTGCCCTTATGTATGGGTAAGATGACGAAAGCATGCGGGTAAGATGTCGAGGATTATTGAATAAAAGAAAAACAGTAGGTAATTATAAAGATATATTAGTTATTGTCACAAAAGTCGCAAATATATGCTTTGCGCTTCGCTGCTGCAGATGTTAGTCCTGAGCATGCTGCATGAACCCATTTATGACAGAGGGAACAGGCTTACCCAAGTTTATTTTTTCCAGAATCGTTACAAATGAAACAAATTTCTTCTTGTTCCTCTACATTATCGTCATTTTCCTCCATGTAATTTACTGATATGGAGGAGTCAGAGGATTCCCCAACATCATGATCGTCAAACCTCACTTTTCTGACATGTTTGCCTTTTTTGATCTGCTTTTTTTTATTTCAACTTTCTTTTATTCTCTTCTTTCCTTCGATTAATTTCTTTTTTCTCCTCGTTAGTTTTCTTTCATTCTCTTTTTCTTCTAATGTACTTTTAACAGGGGTACTCGTTATATGCATAGTAGGTATATTCTTCCTCTGTCTCTTTTCTTTATAAGCAGTAATAGGCAAGTGAGGTATAGACAATTCAATGATTGTGCATTAGACGGCCCTGGTAGTAAAATATCTAAGACATTAGTAGAGGAAGTATTTTGAAATGTTCCTCCTACTGCAGTGACAATATTTGCTGAAAGAGCATTAGTGACATCTGGTAGTCCCGGTACATCATGGTTTAAGTTTTCGTCGACATTCTTGGAAGCCTCGTATGGCTTGTCTGTTGTCATTAAGGGTTCGAAGTCAGAATCATTAAAAATTTGAGAATTAAGTGGGACTTATCCAGTTGCTCTGAAAGATTGTACGGTATTTGTATGGCTACCTTATCGTAAGCCACATTAGATAATGCCGCCACATCCTTCGGTCGGGTAAGATGACGAATTCGCCATCTTGCCCACTTAGCGAATTCGTCATCTTAGTCAACCAGGAAATTTTGAATCGAGTTTTGTATTAACCAACAAAGAGATATTATTTCACGAAAACTTAATGGGTAATAGATAAACAATACCATAACATTGAAGAAAATACTTACCGATTGAAAATACGATTCAACACAAACGCTATAAAGCTTATTTCGTCTTACACTAATATTATAATGACATAACCATTAAACACAAATGGCAAAATATCGTCAATAAAGTAAGTCAGATTTTAATGTTAATACATAGGCAACTTATGAAGCATACCTGCTACACTCGGCAATCAACCAAGTAGCGCTATCTAATTACAATAATCGGAATTTTCCAATTCGTCATCTTACCCGATTCGCCATCTTATCCCCCTTTCCCCTATGTAACTTTAAAAATTTTCAACACAGTTGACATCGCCATTACCTCAATTACATGTACGTGGATATGTCTAGGGCTGTGTGATTATCGAAAAAAATAATCGATTTTTGATGACATGAATTAATCGATTAATTTTGATTAATCGATTAATCGAAAATAATCGATTAATCGAAAATAATTGATTAATCGAAATAATCGATTAATTGAATTAATCGAAATTAAGCGATTAATCGGAATAATCGATTAATCGTTTTTCAAATCGCCCTATTGAAAATAATCAATTAATATAAAAAATTAAAAAACGTCAACTTTCCACCTCTTAAAGATAGATGAAATGTCATTATTACATGGATGGTTGTAAATAAAATTTATTTTCACATATCTCTTCAAATAGAGTCAGAAAACAATAAATTAATAGAAATCGAGAAAATTCAGTTTTTCTGAAATATCTTACTCGTAAACTTCAATTAAACTAAAAATGACACTGTAATTGCGATATCAGCAATTTACCACATTACCACTTAACTTTCCGGACGGCGCGGCGGGCAATTTAAATTTTAGACCGTTAAGCATAATATTAATATAAAAAGCGCACGGAAACGCGGCCAAGTTATATCGTTGATTTTGTCGCAAAATATTTTCATTCCGATTAATCGAAAAAGAGCTATTTTATTTAAAAATATTTCAATTTTTCGATTAATCGAAATTTTTTCGATTAATAATCGATTTTTCGATTAATCGATTAAAAATATATCGATAATCGAATAATCGATTAATCGATTAATCGATTATTAACCGATTAATCGATTATTTTGCGCACCCCTAGATATGTCCACTTCTCCATTTTTTTTTGATAACGGACGGCGACCCGCGACGTCTATAGCAATAGCAAACACAGGGCGAAAACACTAATATGTATTATTATTATGAATAAATTTCATCCACATTCGTTTTATATACAGATTTTAAATCTAACATCCACTTGATTGATTCCCAACTTAATTATTATGTAAATTATAATTTAAGATACTTATTAGCAAAAATTATCTTAAATCATCATAAATTCTTATTTTACGTTGCAAATTAAGATCTTAAACTAACCTAATTATTGAACTATATAGGGACATGTTTTATATCGAGAACGCGTAGTATTTATTAAAACTACGACAAAATTGGAAGATTGGCACCAATGCATTTTGCAAACGCGGGTGGATGGCTGACGGAGACTTAGGTTGCGAGTCACGTGTATTTGTTCTCTTTCTAACTTACTGCCTACTGGCTCTCTCACTCGCTTCCACTCGTATAAAAGCAGTGCTTTAGCTTTCCCATAAGCGGTTAATATAATGTAAAATCTCTGTTTTTTAAATTGTTATACGGGATGCTTATACAGCGATCGAGTTTACGCTTAATTGACAACGAATGCGTTCGTAGAAATGATCTTTAATGTTATACGATTAATTTTTCGGTCCTGGTCCTTTACATACACAGAAATATTGCCGGATATTACACGGATAAAAAGTTAAATATAAAAAAATTATTTTGGTTGAAGTTTGTTTTATTGTTCCCAGTGTAGGCAATGCTTTTTTGCCTATATTGTATGCACGTCACTGGCTAAAACTTTTACAAAAATATACAAACTGTCACTTATACAGATCCCAGTGCGTTCAATAAAATAATTAATAGCGAAAGCTGGGGGACTTTTGCGAAGCCTAACTACGCTCATATTCAAATTTCCAACGTGCGCTTCAACATAGCAGGATTATGTCACTTAAAGCGATTAACTTTAATGTAGTATTAGGAGATATTATTGATTTAGGGTGTAGCAATAAGAAATTAATTGCATTAAATTAATTTTTTTTGTAATATTATTTTAAATGTTTTTGTATCAGGAATTCGATAATTGAAACCCTCACGGAGGGAAATTTATAATACAACATATAAGAAATACAATAATATTTATTATAATTTTTAGTAGTATATGGGACCATAATTTAAGGTAATACCGTTTACAATATTATCATAGTTCATATTATATTGACGGGCATTATATTTTGGTATATAAATTATTATTTTATTATAATGTAAAAATTTGTATTAATAATTATTATATTTTCTAATAAAATATATAATTTTTTTATTTGGTTTTCCTAGATTTTATTGTAAAAAATATAAGCTGTTGTTATAGCTGTCATTAATTAATTTCTTATATTGTATTATATCGTTTCGAAAAGTGCATTATCTGTTATTAAGTGGTTATATTATAATTTATTGTAAGATGTACTGTATGGATATTATTATAGGGTAAGTCAATTATCGAGTAAAGTAGATTTTTCTCTTTATTTAAAAACCAGATAAAAACGTTAAATACAAAAGGTATAGAGATCGTTAAGATACATATTTTAAAATTATATTGGAGCGTACACGGTTGTCCAGAAGAACGTGGTGAATATAACCAGTTTTTTAAATATATTATTATTACATTTTTGAATTGTATACTTATTTTATATGTCACACTACTGAGGCACAATACATGTCCAAATTCAATTATTTTTGAGATCTGAACATTTAAATATTATATTAATCTCCCTTTAAAAGGCTGCTGCGTCGAATTCATGAATTTTAGGAAAAAGTGGGTTCTACATATCTATCTTCGTGTCTTATTTTCTACCCAAAAATACGAACTTTTTTCAGTTAGTATTTTTGGGTAGACAATAAAATACTAAGATAATGATGTAAAACCCGTTTTTTCGTAAGGTGCACCATTTGGACGCTACAGCCTGTTAAAAGTGGGATTAACGTAATTTTTTAACTGTTCATATCTCAAAAAAAATTGTTGACAATTTAAATATGTAGGGTGGTATATAAAATAAGTGTTGGATTCTTGGTACAATTCAAAAATGCAATAATATTTAAAAAAAAAATTCGGCAGTTTTTTTGGGAAATCTTGTATGCTCGAATATAATTTTAAAATATTCATCTTAACGATCTCGATAGATTAAAATGTTTGTTTTTCTTGGGTTTTCGGTCACTCTTGAATAAAAGATTTTTCTTTATAAGGGGTTAACGTTTCGGTTTTATTAGGAAACCATCATCAGAACTATAAAAAAAAATATATTTGTCTAAACAATCAAAAGAGAAAAGAAACTATTGTATACAAAAAATAAAAAAATATAGAAAACTATAATGAAGTATAAAATATAAGCTAAACATACCCTTATTTATATTTTTATTATTTATTAATTTAATCATTTTTAGACAAGGTATTATTAAAATAAAACTCAAATTTATCATAATAAAAAACAAACACTACATTAAATGGACAACGCGTCCAAGTCAACCATATAACCTACCAAAATTTCATAGTAATCTTTTGTTGTAAAAGGACGTGACAAGCTGTGTAGTAATTTCGTTGTCACCCGGTACATAGGATTCTGTACCTTGAGAACTGAGATGTACTGAAACGTTAAACGATTTTGATAAGTTACACTCTAGACCTGTCAAGTCATGCTAGTCTATAAAAATCGTATACTGCCAGACAATTAGACTATTATTTTGTATTGTTGCCACCCTTATACTCCTTACTACTCAGTACTTTCTAACCAAGGGATATCTACACAAAATTACGATATCCGCAAATAATACCTGTAGATTGCTTGTCACTAAATATCGAATGTTTCTTCGTTACTGCTCTCTGGTCTCGAGCATTTTTTCAATGAGTGTAGTACGGTGACCTTAGTAGATAGTTCTTCTGGTCTGAGCTAGTACTAATTATCTCAAGTATATAGAAAATGGATATAAAATACTCAAAATATCTGCTGTATTTTTTTTATAGGTAAAAACTCCACACGGTGGCTTACGAACATCACTGCGTTTTCTGCTAGTATTTTGGTCTTCTTTTAAATTTTGCTTTTTATTACTCCAGTTTTTATAACTTTAAAGTGCAGTAATTAACAGATTTTCTTTTCATCCATAATATCGACGGATAAGAAATAAAAAGAGCTACTGCTGCTCACAGAATTTTCTGGCAGGCTCGAACGAATAATACACTTGTTAATTACTTAATTAGTTTCGTTTCAAAGATGATCAACGGCTGCAAAAAAGCAGCTTTTGCAAAAGGTAGTAAAAATGGCGTCCGTGCGGCTTTTGCCTTCATTGCGATTTGTTAATTAGAAATCGCCAATTGAATAATTTACTTAATTTATAAATGGATTTAGATTTAGAAAAAATACAGGTAATTTTTAGGTTTTTTGTTTTCATTTTGGCGCTGCATTCATTATCAATTAAATGGGTTTTGATTTTTTTTTTGAGAATGTAGGTAGCCGCCTTAAGTTATTTTTTCTTGATGCGGCTATACAATAGGATTTATGCAATAGTATAATATTTATAAGGTGTAATAATTGCTATTATTTTCGAGCATTAAAATCAGAAATGCATCATCCTTCACCTGTCGCAGACATCACTTCACACTCACCTCGTAACTTGGCGAGACGGTACGTTGCGTAGTACTCTTAATTCCTAAATATAATAAACACACAATGGCTGAAAGTAAACATAGGCAAGTACTTGGAAGTCAAGTTTGCGAAATAAGTTTTTGCGTGTTTCCATATTTAAAAAATTTTTAAATCGCCGAAAAAAACTCTTTTAGATCAGTGGCGGCTCGCTGTCTTAAAAAATGGTGAAGAGCTAAGTATAGTGCGGGTACTTAAACAAACATTGACTAAAAACCCGTGTAACAAAACATCTCTCTTATCCTCATCTGTCCAACGACTGAATGGAGTTTGCAACAAATTACAAACTATGTCATTAATTGGGTTCATTTTTAAAACACACAACTAAATAGGTACGTACACTACTGAATTAACTGAAAAATAAAAACAAAACTTTTTAATCATACAGTAAATCACGTAAAAATGATATCTATAACCGTAAATTTCGCGAGGCCTGAAAATAAATACCTTAAGGTTACGCGAACCAATGAGAAAACAATGGTGCATACGACTGATATATTTTTAAATTGCCCTTCATCATAACGCAAGTTGTTACATGCTGTTTACGCGACTGACGTCACGTAACCATAGCGACGGTAAATATCGGCGTTTGGTCTTCATTTGCTTCGATCTAACGGACACGGCCGGCTGAGGCGCGCCAAGATGTTTCTAATTATTGTCCATCAGAGTTAACCGTGGCCCTATTATGCATAGCTACATTCGAATTAAATTAATATTATTAATTCGAACATAATTATTTTTTAATGGTAGCTGTATTGGTACATTATTATTTAATTCTGTCGAAAAACTTTCCTCCTAGGTTAATGTTTTCAGCTGACGAGTCGCCACTGTTTCAGATTTGCTAGAAAATTTTGTTCAACTAATTTATTACTATATATATTATATAAACAGTGAATACTTTGAGCACCTTATTTTCTCTCTGTTTTGATTTATTAGCAAATGGGTTTTAAAACACAATAACTCAATAACGGTTCAGTTTTGATTAGCTATTACTCTTTAAGAAATAATCTACCGCCTCCATACATAAATGCAACCCTGGATAGGAACTAATAACGAACAAGTTACGTGCCAGGTTATCTTTGTTACACTGAACATAACCCATTATTCATATTTTTTTAAATTACCCAAAACTGGAGTAGTTATCTTTTTTCTGTTTAAAATTAAAGCCGTACATTTTCACATTATTAAAGGCAAACGAAGGTTGAAACAGAACTGAATTCACCCTTGAATGGAATCCAATATCCAATAAAAATAAAACTATGCGAGTCGAAATAAATATTCCTTTTTTACATGGTGACACCAAAACGCAAGGGGAGGCGAGAGATACATCCAGAATTATAGCGAATGTCCGGTGACTGCCTGATCGAAGAACAATCTACTGTCTGTCAATAAATGCCCTCTGTCCACCGGTTTAGTAATATTTCCCCGGGGATAACGGTGACATATTGCAGTTTCACAAAAGCTACTACTTTGAATACGAAATCGCTCGCGTCTGAAATTGTGAAGATTTATTGTTAATAACGAAAACACTGCCTAAAATTTTATGGTCTCTGTTTCAGAATAAAATTTATTCGTATATAGCCTTTTATTATCCTGGGTAAGTATAGATTTTTCAGGAGGTCGATTTTTCAAACACCCATTCATCGTTTCTTTTATTCCAGAATATTTACGTTTTGTTTAAACGGTTGCTTGGCATTTAAAGTCTTATATATACAACTAGTATTTGGTTTATTATCATTTGGGTAAATATTGTCGTCCCTGAGTAATTACTGGCGAATCCTCAATTTCAGCATTTTCTTCTTTGGCGTTTTATGAGTCCCATTAGTTACAATAGCTTGCCACATTTCAAACACTTTTGTTTACTTTCTCAATGGCTACTGAATTCCAGAAATGTCACTAACGTGGACTGTTCCTCTTATGACTTTATTTATAATCATAGATATTTCACAGAGAATAAAATAGTTATACATATTAATTATGTTAGTACTGGGTGATTTAGAAAATTAAAAAAAGTACCTTTGATACCCGTATACAATAATTCATCACTAGTGGGGTTATTAAGCAAATTAGTTCGTCCGCCAAATGTGTGTTGTCATTAACATGGACAGAAAAAAACCATACGATTCAGAGTTTCCTTAAACTGGACACAATTTGGCAATAACGCAAAAACGTTAGTTCTGAGGGTAAATATCAAGATCCGGATTGTTTTGGCGAATTTAGTTTGGCGAAAATAGTTGTTGAATAAAGTTCTGCGAGTATTTAGATGGTTATGTTTTTTAAGTGTCACTAAGATGTACGCGGTAAGTCTCAAAATGCATGTTTTTTTTAAATTTATACATAACATGGCTATATAAGATGTGTTTAATAGGTAGATGATGAACTTTTAACTTAATTTTCTTTATATTTTTAATTAAACATTAAAGACATTTTGTCATTAACATGGATAGTTGATCATAAAGGTGGCTAAACTATTCTGGTGGAAAAAACTTTTTAGCATTGCTGATTGCAATTATTACAAAAACAGTAGCAGAGAGCTCCTATAAACCCAAAATTAAAGTAATTTTAAACATTAAATTTTCCTTCTTCAAAATCGACCCTGATTTGAGAAAGAACCATTTACATATTACACTTGTGGTTTTTGGAGTATAATGCCATATATTATGTGCTTGAAAAATAGTCCTTATTTCCTCTAGCACTCCAATCACAAAATTTCTCATATCAAATAATACCATATTACCAAACAAATATCAAATTATTTACCATACCTTGTAATTCTTCATTGCTGTTTATTCAGAACGAGAAAACATGAAACATTTTTTAATTCTAAATAACTACCTAGTTTAATTTTTATAACAATTGTTCGAAACTTTTTCATGTTTGCATCGTAAATAATCTCTTTGTAGAGAATCTGCATGTCTGGCTAAATTTTTACAAGAGAAAAAAGAGTTTTAACGTAAAGTCAGCTAGTTTCAGAGAAATAATTTAAGTCATTTATACGGTGGGTAACAAAAAGTTTTAATTACGAATCACTCGCCATTTTTAAATTTGCAGGTATTAAAAAAAGATGGTGTACACGTCAAAACACGCTATTAATAGTAATAATTCTTAGTTCAAAAATTAGTGGAAATCTATAAAGGCGTTTAGAAATTATTCCGAAAAAAACATATTAATTTGAAAACTTTAGCGCCCTGTAGCGGCAAAACGAAGCAACATTGCATATATTATGTAAGTTTGTCTAGATCGCCTTATTTTTGGTTAAGGAATTTGTGGTGAAGCGTTGTACAGTCATTTCAAGGACACCCTGTATAATCAATGACCCAAATAGACAAATATGGTACAGTGTAATTTGGTCTATGGATTTGACAACGAAATGAATATTTCTTCAATTGTTTTTTATTATATCTTTCTCATAAGTTCACGGCTAACTAAAAAAATGTCTGATTTAATTAATTTAAAAATAAATGTTGTACAAACTACTATTCTAGACAAAAAAGCTGTTCTGACCGGCGCAGAATGAGAAAAGTGTGACCATGACTACATTCCTTTCGTTTCTATTATTGGTCGTTAGCTTAGAAGATAATATGTTTTTTACTTGCTTCGGAAATTATTTGGTTGAAGAGACAAGTGACTGGCGAAACTTTTCTAGTACCCGTGGTTAATTCCTAATACTGAAAAATCTTTAAGAATTAAAGTAAATTGATTTAAATAATAAATTAATTTAAATCTAAGTTAATCAACTTTCTACTTGATCAACAAATTACGATTTAAGTTGATCCTTTAGATAATAAAATAAAACATTAAGTTGCAGACATATATCCTGCTAATACAGCTGCCACCATAAAAATATGCAAATGAAAATTGCGAATTAGTCGCACCATAAAAATCAATTTGATAAAAAGCGTAAAAAGAGGCAGCTGGCCTGTGCCTCCCCTAAAATAATCGCAGCGACAAGTTGATGAATAAAGTGTTAGAGCGAACTGGAAACTGCATAAGTTTCACTATGAAATTTCATTGCCGTTGCTCGTATCATTTTGTTGAGTAAATAGACAAAAAAAGAGTTAGTTACGGCTTGCTTGGTGAAGTTGTGCACTCCTAAAAATAATATCATTAAAATTACTAAAATTTGGTTCTGACAATAATTTATATCTGTGAAATCGGAATCAACCTAAAAAGAAGGCCGTATTTAGGGGGGAGGGGGGAGGAGAGGGGTGGGAGTGATGATCCTACCTCAAACAGGGAACCACAAAAAAAATATGTTTTGACGAACTTTGCAGTTTTGTCACCAGTCAATCAGACAGCGTAATACTTTTCGGATCATTCATCGCATCCAATACCAATAATAATACACAGAGACCGGCGAAAGCATGCCTGTTAAATGAAGGTGGTCATTTCCAACAATTTTTATAAAACAAAATTTTATATTATCAATGTTAATAATAATAAATAGTAGAGCTAATTTAATTATTTTAATTAAGAACGGTGTGCCTGAGGAGAGAAACGCAAGAGATCATTTTTATGCACAATTGACAAGGCTAATCAGAAATGATATCCCCATGGAAAAATATCAGTAACGTACCATTTTTTTTTCTAAAAAATATCAGAGGAAATGTTTGCAGGGTTGCCACTGGTGGGACAAACAAATAACTTTTCTTACTAAAAGATGTGGTTTTATATCCTTTTGGCACATGCCAAAATTGAAAATATTATCTAAATTACTTTCGGAGATATTACAAAAAACGCATTAAAAAAAATAATTCAACACCCTGTAGCAAAAAATTTAAGCCGTTTAGGACATATGTTTATATGAACTTTTCTTCATAAAATGACTTTAGAAATCACACCCTAAAATATTAGCACGTCATTAAGGAACACCCTGTATAGGAGTAATACTAATTATAATTATAAAATGCGGATAAAATAGAAATTGACACTTTTTTCTTAAAATCCAAAAATATTTCAAATAAAGCCTTGTTAACAACATACGGTAAACTTCAACTAAAACTTATTTCTATACAATGACAATAATGAGGTTAATATCGGCTGTCGCCTTCCAATATCGCCAAGTCACTATCAATTTGATAATTTACAAGTTAATTCAAACCAATATGATAATACTACCCCTTATACACAACGCCAATGCCACCCCCAATCATCCCTTACGTCATGTCGGCGTTTTAATATTCAGATTGGTTACACCTTTTATGTGTATAGGAAATAATTTCGAGCTATATTTACCCTGATCCAGACCCCTGTTTGTTTTTACACTTGTCTCTTTGATATAGACATTATTAGGCCAAAACGACTGTGCAGATATAAATTGAAATTGTATTCAAATTATTTCCAAAGACAAACAAAACAAAATGGGGTGTTTTAACATGTATTTTTCTTTGAGGTTAAGGGTAGAAATAAGTTCTCTGTTGTTTTAAGAGCTGTAAGTTATCTACTGAATTGGAAATAAATATTATTATAGGGAATAATATTAATGTAAAATAGATCTCGACGGATCGTTGCCAAGTCACTTGTTATGATGGCACCCTGTCTGATCTATTTTATGTTAAGCGGATCCGCGATTAAATTGTCCATGTTAAATTGCGTTTTTTTTTTTAAACCGAATTACAAAAAAACTAAGCAAGATTTTGAATTTCTGTTTTCATCAATGAAAATGCAGAAAAAAATGGCGGAAAAAGAATAAGCCAATGAAAATCCTAAAAAAAATACTTTATTGTATTTTAAAAATTATTGGAGTTTTTTTTTTTAATAAAATAACTATCTCACATTTTTTAATATTGAGTCCAAATTTAACAAGTTCGCTTATTGCTTGGAGTTTGTATGAAGAGATAGGTGCTCGATAAATTAATCAAAAATTAATATTGGAATAGCGCCAGGGCAAAATTTGCATCGCTTACCGCAATATAATCTAGTCAATCTTACAATAAAATCTAGTTAATCTTACAATAAAATCTAGTTAATCTTACAATAAAAGTGACGGCTTGTGGTCTTAAAAAATGGCGAAGAACTAGGTATACTGCGGGTACTTAAACATTGACTAAAAACCCGTGTAACAAAACGTCTCTCTTATCCCCATCTGTCTTGACTGAATGGAGTTTCCAACAAATTACAAACTATGTCATTAATTTGGTTCATTTTTGAAACCAAGTAGGTACGTACACTACTGCATTAACTGAAAAATAAAAACAAAACTTTTTATTTACACAGCAAATCACGTAAAAACGATATCTATAACCGTAAGTTTCGCAAAGCCTTCAAATAAATACCTTAGGGTTCGGCGAACCAATGCTTAAACAATAATGCCTACGACTGATCTATTTTTAGATTCCCCTTCATCATAATGCAAATTGTTACATGCTGTTTTCTTGTTGACGTCACGTAACCATAGCAACGGTGAATATCAAAGCCATGTTGGACGTTGGGGCTTCACTTGCTTTGAGCTAACGGACACGGTCGGCTGGGGTGCGTCAAAATGCACGAGTGTTTATAATTATTGTCCACCCGAGTTAACCGTGGCCCTATTATGCATAGCTACATTCGGATTTATATTACTAATTCGACCATAATAAAGGGCTAAAATGGTAGCTGTATTGGTACATTAATATTTAATATTGTCCAAAACTTTCCTCCTGGTTTTATTTTGTTTTTGGTGAAGAACCCCTTAACCTACTTTACCTGATGAGCCGCCACTGCCGTGTCATATAAACAGTATCATCGTTTGCACTAATGTGTATATCCGTAAAAGTACGTTTTATAGGCGCTATGGAACAAACCTTCATGGTTACCATTCGTGGCAAATAAATAGTATAACATAATTACTTATGCATTAGTACTAGCAATATCTGGTGTATAACTGATATTAGCTCGCATCGCTATCCCAAATAGTAATAAAAATTATTTTAATGATCATAAGACGTCTTATAATGGTTATAAATAATATAAGGACGAAATGGTCGTCATCGTCTACTGTGCCCCATGGAAAGCCATTGTTTTGGCATCCTTGTGTACTGATGCACCGCTTAACGCAATAAAATTTAGTTAATCTTACAATAATATCTAGTAAATTTAACAATAAAATCTAGTTAATCTTACAATAAAATCTAGCAAATCTTACAATAAATTTCTAGTAAATTTTACAATAAAATATAATAAATCTTGGTATAAAATATAGTTAAAGCAAAATAAAAAATAATAATATTTCTTATTAGAAAATATCGTAATAAACTTTAATAGAAACTATTATTAAGATTACAAATTATTATAATAATTTATATTACCAAAAATTATACCTACCCGTCACTATATGAACTATAATAATTGTATTCTGATATTATCCTGGATCATGGGACTCTATACTACTAGAAATTATAATACATATTATTATATTTCTTATACGTTGTTGCCGTTCTGCCCTTCTTTCGAATTAGGCTTTTTTCCTCTTCGTTCGCTGCCAGGGCCATTCCCGAGGGGGGCCTACAATTTAACGTGGGTTCCGAACCACGATCCTCAGTCATGCGACCCCCCCAAGGGCTATCAACTCTTGGTTTATTGCCATTGCATGACCTACCGATTGGGGAGTGTGTATCTTCTTCCGCACCCCACGAGATGTCCGATCTCATCCGGCCTGGTTACCGGCGTGAATGGGGTGGGTTGGGAGATGATACCTTTTACACTCTTCCCTGCATTCTTAAATCCACTAAATTTGGGACATACTTTTTTTATTGTACGTATGCCCACTCCGGGAATCGAACCCGGGTCGCCGCGGTCGAATGCCAGTAGCTCTACCTCTGAGCCACAACCGCGGTTCTTATACGTTGTATTATAAATTTCCCTTCATGCCTCAGAAATCTTAACTGTGTAAAGCATGATAACGTCACACATATACTAGGAAGTTAATTTTGGCAACAATAATTTATAATAATATAAATATAATTATAACACAATAAAATAAATTTCCCTAGAAATAATTCGCTCAAACGGGCGTTTATTTATAATAGACAATGCACGATTTAAATCAGCACCGCCTAAACAAAAATTTTAAAATACCATTAATCACCGAAATTTATTTCAGATTCGTGGAGAAACTTCAAAACAAATTTAATTTTATATTCGATTCTCGAATTTTTATAATGATAGAACAATTGGCCTGTTAAACAAATTTGTGTGGTATATACCTGAGGGTAAATTGGGGATATGTCAGTAAATAGGTTAATGAGTATCGAATTTTTTTCCCAATTCACCACTGGATTGGTAAAAAATTCAAACAACCACACTTAACTTTTTATATTGGTTCAGTGGCGGTCTGTGGATATGGGAGGGCGCAAAATTGACTGCCTACGCATATAAACTGCTGGACAATTGCTTTCGAGCAAGAAAAATTTCGCCTAAATTTAACAGTTAATATTTTCTGAACCAGATATGATATCGACCTACGGTTTTAAGTGGTTGATAGATTCATCCCTTGGGAAACAATTGTCAATGTTGGATTTTCTTTAGCTGTGAGAAAATTTTATATACAGAGTGTTAAAAAAGACGAAGATTTTTGCTCCAATTTTAATGGCGTATAACTTTCACAATAATATTTTTAAATTTTATCACTCTACGTCAATTGAATCACTGGTTCATAGCAAATAAAGTAATTTGTCAAATTTTTCATATCTGCTATATTTTAAGTTTGCACGATACAACGCACAGTGAGATCTAGCTACCAATAAGTTGAATTAAAGCAAGGTTTTCCAAAAAAATCGGTATTTCTGCACTACGTGCACTCATCCCTTTTTCTAGCTCCAAATTGCATGAAGGCATATTTGCCTAAAATTACCGATAAAGATTATCAATGCCCGCGTTATAGGTATTCGTAGTAGACTCTCATGAACTGATTTTGCTTTACCCCGTATAGGTGAACGTTTTATGTCATTGTAACAGAAAAGTGATCAAAAGACATTTCAATGGTCTGTCAAAAAAATACCGCAATTTGGAACTTAGTCAATTCAAAATATAAATAAAAATATTGAAATTATAACGCCCATAAATACTAAACGATTAAAGCAGTCCATATAGTCGAAGTTTCAACTATTCTGCGAGGAAAAATGTTATATGATTGGGGAGCCAATATGCGCAAGAAAAATGGTAATGAGTACAAGGAAGCAGTCGTCAAAACAATTTGGAACGTTACCGCAAAAGTTCTAAAAGAAAAGTACTACAACGAATATAACAAGAAGATAAATCCTTTTGCTGACATTTCTATTAAACCAGCAAGAGATGCTCGCGATCCTGCAAGAAAAATGTTACAAAAAAAAGTGTGCAGTTGCATTTAATCATAAGCAGTTTTTACAAATGGTAAAAATTTGGGATGAAAATACACCGGAAGGTTGACAGGAAAAATTTTTTCATATCGTTTCCTACGAACTGGCTTTTTGAGGTGGGAAAGCTGTGAATTGTTTGGTGGATTTCTTTAAGGAAGATGGCTTAAACCATGTTGAGTATAACCTGATATTTTCAAAAACTGCCCTAGGTGGAGCTCGGAATTTAACAGATAGCAAATGGTTAGTTCAGAATAAAACAAATCCTGATATTTGCCAGCTTAGACATTATAAAAAAATTATTTCTAAGAGGGGCCAAAACATTAAAACAAACATTTTTTTTAGCAGGAACGAAATTTCATAATGGACAGCCAAATCGGCTGAAAAGTCAGGTATAGCTCCAATGAATAAAAAAATTAAATTTACCAACCATTCACACCGATCGGCAGCAAACAGCAAACTATCAAAGAGGGGAGTAGATGCGTCACAAGTCATGAAGATGAGTGGCAACTCAAATGTAAGTTCCATCAAGCCTTATCTTCAGCTAGACCCAGAAACTCACAACTCATTGGTTGCTAAAATGAGAGATACTGAAACTTCATTGGAAACAACACAAAATGATGGCAGTAATTTGGAGAATGTGACTTTAGATTTTCAACAAAAAGGTCCTGTGTCTAGCAATTATAATAACTGCACATATAACATTTAAAATTGAATTGTTCATATTATTAAACGATTGTTAACTTTCTTTTTGTATAATAAAATAATATAACAATATAACCATGGTAACACAAAATAAAATTATGGTATTTAATTGTTAAAATATGCAGTTTTACAGGTGAATGAAATTCTCAAGAATATTCTCCATATTCTTCTACATTTTAGTGTATCGTATTAAGATATCTTCATTTCCCCACATTACACTAAAAGCCAATGATTTTATAAAGAAACAATGTTTTTATTAGAATATTAGAAATGTATTACCATAAAGCAAGATTGAAAATATTTCCCATAGAAAATAGGTGCTTGTACGTTATAAGTAACAGCACACAAGTTAGCTGATGAGAATATTAAACAATTAGGTTTATGGATAAATATGCCTGTAATTGTCAGACACACACAACCATTTATTATTGTTATTTGATTTGAATATATATGGCGTGAATTTAAACATTTCACGTACGTTCTAGAACCGCGTTACTATCATTATTATAATAGGTAAAAAAGGACCAATTTTCAATATTATTGCAATCAAATTAATTTTATAATATTTTTTTATTACATGTGAATAGTTTCAAATTCAGCTTAGTTACAGTTTAAATAAGATAGTAGCATACACAGCAAAAACAGAAAAAGTCTTATCAGGTGGTAATAATATAAATTTGTAAGAAAAATCCCATTATGGATAGCCACCGGCCGTATCTTGGAAACTACGGGCAATAGAAACTCAGGGCAAAATATCGTAATTAATGTGGCTAATAGAGAAAATCCTGGAAATAATTTTTAGTCCCGCATTTTGCCATAAAATAAAATAGTTAAAATAAAATAAAAATCCTTTATTTCCTTTTGACTACTGTATAGGTAGTATAGGATATTGTCATTATACATTGATAATACATAGGTATAAAAATAAAACAATATTTAAAATGAACAGGTAACAAATACATACAATAAAAAAATCATACACAATCCCATCAGTTTGGACATTATTGAATAAATAATCAAAATTGAAAATTTAAGGTACTCATTAGTGGAGTAAAAAGCGTTTTCAAGTAGGATACCTTTAACTAACTTATTAAACTTTTTTGGATGATGTAGTTGCTTAATTCCTTGTGGCAGTTTATTAAATAACTTAATTGGTAGGACTAAAGGACTGTGAGCCACAGCAGACAATCTATGACGTGGTATGTCAATATTAAAATTCTGTCTAAAATGATAATGTTCATTTGATTCACGGGTCAGAGAAAATACGTCCAAGTTTGCCTTAGCATAAGTCAGACAATTCAATATAAACAGGGAATGGAATGTTAAAATACCTAGCCGGGGAAAAAGTTCACGGCATGAAAAAGTACGTCTTTTAAATGTCATGGTTCTAATTATTCTTTTTTGCTGAATGAAGATTTCGTCAGCCCTAGAGCAACCTCCCCAGACCAAAATTCCGTAACTCAAGCAAGAGTGGACATATGAAAAATAATAAAGCTTCAAAAGACTTATATCGATCTTATCGCGCAACTGCCAAATTACAAAACAATACACAGCGAGCTTCTTCAGAACAAAGTCTATTTGCTGACTCCATGACAGCTTAGAATCAATAAAAACTCCCAGAAACTTTACAACATGGGACTGCTCAATGGTTTGATTATTTAATTTACTAACAGGCTTTTATTTAGATCTCTAAGACAAAAATAAAGTAATTCAGTTTTACCTTCATTAAGGATTAACCCATTTTTATCGCAATATCTCTGAACTAATGAGACTGCGTCACACGCACTCTTGCTAAGCTCATCGACTGTAGATCCAGCACAAGCGAGATCGAAGTATCGTCGGCAAACAACGAAAGATAAAGATCTTCAAAGTTATCAAAGGCAATGCCATTAATAAAAATTATAAACAACAATGGTCCCAGCAAACTACCCTGCGGCACGCCACTGGTAACATTTCTGCTACTGGAAGAATAAGATTTGTGAAGATGCTTAAGTACTACCTTTTGTGACCTGTTTGATAAAAAATCCCCTAGCCAGTCTAATGCTTTACCACGAATACCATAATTATTAAGCTTATTAAGTAGAAGATCTATGTTAATTACATCAAAAGCCATTTTTAGATCAAAAAATAGACATGCTGTATGCTTGTTATTATCAAGATTTTCCATGATTTTATTATATAAAGCAACAATTGCGTGTTGAGTCGACAAGCCCCTGCGAAACCCGAATTGCTGTGGGGAAAAAAAATTTCTCTGTTCAAGGAACGCAACAAGACGTTTATAATAAAGAGGGCCTAATTGAAAATTAAATATTGAAATTCTAAATTCCTCCGAAAATTCCCACATTACGGTATACCTTTGGTAACATTATTAGAAAGCTTAGATAATTCTGCATCATTTTAGTTTAAGCCTCATTGGCGTACCGACTTTGATAAGAGTAGGGGAAGCTATTAAAAGTGTAATCATTTCAATGACTGTAAAAGGCAACTTTGCATCAAATATGATAAATTTGAATCACACAATGTGAGTTCAAAATATGAATAAGTAGAAGCAATAATAAAGAAAAAATAATACAAATACCAAAAATTTTCAAAAAATCAGGTATTTAGATTAAAGCAAAAACTTTATTTATTAATAACGTCATTTCACATAGGATTCGGACTTATCAGTGGCACTGTATACATATTTCCAAAAACTTACGATATATTTTCTTATTTTCTTCAGAATTACAAAGAATAGAATAAAAATATATTTTTATTTGCTTAGCAAACATTTTCGTGAATTGTTCGACTTGTCGTTATGGGAAAACCGAAGCTGCTGTAAAGGACTACGTGGCAAATGCCGTTTCCAGTCTGAGCCGCACCAGATCAAATAGCAAACAAGATAAGTATAATGCACCGAACAACGTAAATCCATAAAATATTTATGCCAGTGTTTCCCAGGAGAATCAGATTATGACGGGACGCCGGAGCAGGACAACGCAAAAGCAAAATTGAGTTGGAGTGTGGACGTATGCAGGATATAAGCTGATATTTTCCCTGTGGTCCGGCACGAAGCAGATTTCGCTGAATTGGAATAAGCTGCTAAGTGCCTTTTAACCTTTGCTTTCGCTGCTTGTTTCTTTTGTTTTCAGTTCCTATTACCTTTATTTCATATTGGCATATTGTGGAGTCAATGTAATGGTTTAAGGAATTTACCGATGCTAAAAGTTAAAAATGTATAGTCAAATGTAAGATGGAAAATATTCCTTAACTGCCAAGCCAAGTAGACGAGTATTTAGAATATTGACCAACCTGGGAATTTCGTCGACAAAATCGGTTGCAATAACTGATATTTTGGTTTCAACAACTCGGATTAATTGGTAATGCAACTAATTTATTTTTCTTGTCCTGTCGAAGTTGGCAAAACTGTAAAGTTGTAGCGACTAAAAGTAAGGTGAAACTGTCAATATTTGACCAAATTAAATAGTTGCAGTCACCAGTTGTGACCAAAATATTCATCAGGTTAATAACTGCTGTAGATGGTCGTTTTGAGGGATGCCAAATCGACATCTGATGTTAGTTTTGAAATAAAATAATCGCTAAAGCTACTTTACTCAATAAATTAATATTTTTGAACTTCTATAAATCCGTACGCCAATAGGCTAGCTAAAATAGTATGCAATAGAAAAGTGTGCCCTAGAATCATACGTAACCACACTAAAATTCAAAATATTCAATTCAGAAATGCAGAAATCTGTTTGCTTGTATCCATTATAAGTGGGGCACCCTGTCAACCTATATCTATAACATCTCATTTCAGGCAGTACGAAAGAAGGTTATACCCAATGCTGAAACATTTGTAATCGAACCATAGGCGTACCCGTTTTTACATATCTAAATTAAAAATACAAAACAAAAAGTTGTACTCATTGACATGTAATATTACCCAAAATCCTTGTAAAAATACTTTATGATGCCGTGTAAACCCCTATTTCGAAAAGGAACGTTCTATACTAAATGTTGTACGCTGCGCGACACTGTTCCGTAGATAACTTACCTCTCAATTTAATAAAACCAAACTAACACCGCACTCGCAAAAATTTCCGACCGTTCGCAGCAGTTTGGAAGATTCTTATGCTGCTTGTCCTTGCCCGTCCGCTGCGACGTTTTGCTATTTTAGCTCCAACGTTACAGCTTTAGTCATCACCGAGGTCCAAAAATTTAACAAAAAGGTTGACCTAGAATGAGCCGCTACTGTGATCTATCCCAACAAAAACGATTTTTGTTTATATGCAGTTTAGCTTGTGTAACTTAATAAGGTCGAGCTATGAAAGTTCCTCTTTATGTTTTCCTCAAAACGTGATAAATTATCAAGCCTTTCTATCCTAGCTTTCTTTACTTCTGCTTCTCTAAAAGTTTAACAGAACTCATAACATTTTAGGTATTATTAAGGCTTCTTTTTGTTTTATGTTTTCATGCTCTTAACAAACGCACTTCCGACATTACGGTTATGTTCTATACCTGACAGGATTCATCCATCGGGCTTTATACACCCAGCACGTGAGAGATAGCACTCTCATATTTTCTTAGGTCTCTCGAGTAATATTCACATCTCCTCTACTGCCAATCCTGCGCTTTATGTGCCTCGATTGCCATTTGTTATCAATGATTATTGCTTGTCGATATGCTCCAAATGTGGTTTTGGAGCCAAATTATTGCCGCGAGGGAAGCAAGAACATTGCTTTGGAGAGTTAATGTTTTACCAGTGGTATTACCGTTTTTAGCAATATTATTTTCAGTCTGTCAGTATTTTTTTCGACAAGATTTACTAAACGAAAAGGCTGATAGAAAATTAAGTTAAATATAAAAAGTTAATAAACTCAAAGTTGATAACAATAATTACAATAAAATATGTATATAGAAATTTTATAATTATCACACATTCGGTTATTTTCCTCCCTTGCCTTACCTTTAGTACTATGTTTACTTAAAAACTTCTATATATATCGAATTTATAGAGATATAATTTTTTTTTTCTCCCACTTGGAAATTTGCGGTTTCCTTTACACTAAGGTGATCGAATAAGTGGGCTAGTGGTGGTTCGCGGTCTTAAAAAATGGCGAAGAGCTTGGTATAGTGCGGGTACTTAAACAAACATTGACTAAAAGCCCGTGTTACAAAACGTCTCTCTTATCCTCATCTGTCCAACGACTGAATGGAGTTTCCAACAAATTATAAACTATGTCATTAATTGGGTTCATTTTTAAAACACACAACTAAGTTGTTACTTACACTACTGAATTAACTGAAAAATAAAAACAACACTTTTTAAGCACACAGTAAATCACGTAAAAACGATATCTATAACCGTAAGTTTCGCAAGGCCTCAAAATAAATACCTTAAGGTTAGGCGAATCAATGCTACGACAATGGTGCATACGACTGATCTATTTTTAGATTGTCCTTCATAATAATGCAAATCCTTACATGTTCTTTGCGTGACTGACGTGACAACCATAGCAATTATGAATATCAAAGCCATGTTGGGAGTTGGTCCTTCACTTGCTTTGAGCTAACGGACACAAACTGCTGGGCGCGCCAAAATGCACGAGTGTTTATAATTATTATTGTCCATCGGAGTTAACCGTGGCCCTATTATGCATAGCTACATTCGTATTAAATTAATATTATTAATTCGAACATAATTATTTTTTAAGGGCTAAAATGGTAGCTGTATTGGTACATTAATATTTAATATTATTGAAAAACTTTCCTTCTGGTTTTATTTTTCTTTTGTAAAGAGCTCCTTCACCTACTTTATCTGACAAGCCGCCACTGAAGTGGGCTATTCCGGTAAACTAAACGGATATGATTCTTCCTAGTTAGGATATGAAACTGACGAATCCCAGTGATTAATTACAAAGAAACCAAATTTACACGTGATAAATTTCACGAGTCGTTTTCTGACCCTTAACAGAAGTGAGATTTTAAGATTATACTTTAAAAAAAAATATGCAAATCTGTCAAATAAAAGTTCTTCTTTTTTAATTTTAATTTAAATCAAGACATTCTATGCAATATGCATGCATGCTTTATACAGGGTTAAATGAACTGGGAATAAACTTCTAACTCAATATAATAATACGTTATATCAAACTTGTATTATGAGCTATCTCTCTCTTTCACGTTAAAATATGTTTTTCGCAAAGTATAAAGTTGGTATCAATAATTGGTTATTGTTAATACCAGCCCCATAAAGACATAATACTTAATATAAGCAGTATGTGATTGTAGTAACATCCATAGTCATTATAGCTACAGAATAGCCTTGTAAAGGTTACCCTTATGCCCTTTACGCTCGGACTAAATACAGTGTTAGTCAAAAAAGTGCTTTTATCCCATCACCGGACTTGACAAGTTTACTACAGACACGTTCATCTTGATTCATGATTATGATCGAATGACCTCGCCGGGATGACAAAAGTTGTTAGATGTGATTCCAATTATTTTAACAATATATAAGTGCATGTTGGTGAATTCCATATGAGCGCGACAGCGAAGAAAAAAGTGTCGTAGCAAGTGTTCGGGCTGTCATTATTAACATTTGTGTCAATAACTATGACGTGTAAAAAGCGGTGTTCGGCAATGTATAAACGATCGTAGAAATTTTTACTGCTACTGTTCTTGCTTTGAGATTTAACACGTTGAAATTTCGTATAAAAATTCTTCTTTTTGTCGGTATAACGAAGTAATGTTGAATTGTATTTTAACATTCCGACATATTAATTGAAAATACGATACGCAGATGCAATAATGATTGTCAGTTATTTAATACGGTGTACCGCGTTTAGTAGATGTATTAGCATGAAATATTTTTAAAGAGTTCTGCTCCGTCCAATCAGAATTTAAGTCTTTTATTGTGAATAAAGAAATCCGAAAATGTACACGGAAAAAATGACACTAATAATAATAAGTGTAATTCAAGTATATGCTAGTTTTACCATATTTCTAATAAAATAATACTTGATTCTAATACTAGCTTATTCTTATAATAAGATTAGGTACAGGGAGAAATTGACTTTATTAAAACTCATTGTATTTTTTTTAGTGTATTGTATAATAATTATCATAAAATACAGAATCACATTTTATCACTTAGTAACTTAAAATTATAATAAATACAAATTAATAAAAAATTAACACTCTGTACAATTATTATTTATAATTTTAAATAAAAATTGCGCATTTTATTAATATAATAAGCAGCACTACCAATAGAAAATTACTATATTTTGTTGTAAAAAGTTAGATATATTTTCTTTTAAGTTTTTCTATACAACCACAAAGTTGTATACGTGGTACCATCTATTTATAATAGAACATGACATTTTACAAAATCAGGCTTTACGGTTTAAAATTTCCTGTAATAATATTTATTAAACCAACGAATTGTATTAAGAATTTGACACTTATTTTAGACAGCACAACATGTCTACGTTCAATTGCTTTTGAGATATGGATATTTAAGAAATTACATTAATAGGGTTAGTTGGGGTAAGTGCATACAGAAATTGGACTAGTTCAACTTTAAAGTGGCATTAATTCTTTACGTGCAAATGATAATGCGATCTGTCACAACAGTGATAGAAATAGATATATTTGATAAGGATGTGGATAAACTAATGTTTCAAATTAATGACATTATTTGAACAAATTTTTTAAATTTTTTTGTGGTGTCCAGGTAACGCACTTACCCTGGATGTTGGGGAAAGTGCGGCTACAGTTGTTATTGTTTGATTATATTGCAATAGCTTTAGTTTGGGGAAAGTGCGTTGTGCATACCAAAAAACCTTTACAACGCTTTTTACAAAATTAACAAATCTTTATTATTAAAAATTTATAAACCTAAATAACCCTGACAGTAATTTGTTATTGAATAGAATATCCTGCAAATAATATTGAAAATTTGATTTCACCATACCTACAGTTTAGTAGGTACCAATAGTTCCATTTCGGATCTCTAAAGCAGACTGTAAGTCTTCTTTAGTATAGCTACTCGCTTTAACTGTTTTCCTTACGTAATTTCTGGGCATTAATAATTGAAACAAAGAATAACATTGAACCTAACTGCTATAAATTTGGGGTAAGTGCGACACCTGGTTTAATATGTACAAATATTAAATTAATTCTGTTCTAAATGCTTAACTATTATTAACTTAGAGTTACACAGAAATTAGTGTAATATCATAACATAATACTTAAAATATTGAGTTTCAATAAATACTTATCAACCCACCTGTTCACTTCACAAACATAGGTTATATTAAAATTCCAACTGCTGGTGTTATATTTATTGTACGGTTACTAAATCACTTTAAATCGTTAGGGCAGTACTGAAGTTAAGTTACTGTGACATATGCAACTTTTAAAACATGGTTTTAGTACACGAAAGAATAGGGGATGCAGTTACCCCTGACGCGCACTTACCCCAACTAACCTTACTACTTTGACAGGCTGCAGCGCCCAAATGGTGCAACTTAGGAAAAAAACGGGTTTTACATCACTATCTCAGTTTTTTATTTTTTGACCAAAAATACGAACTTTCGGTTAATGCATTTGGTATTTTGTGTAAAAAATAAACCAAAAATCACTTGTGTAATTCCATCAACAGTTGTTGTTGGTATTTTTGGGTAGAAAATAAAAAACTAAGATAGGATCGTAAAAACCGGTTTTGTATGATAAATGTCATTAATTAAATGTCAATATCCTAAAAACAATTGAACTTAGACATATAGTGCGTTATATAAAATAGTTGTAGAATTCTAAGTATAATTTAAAAATGCAATAATATACAGGGTGTTTCATTTAAAGAAAATACATTTTTTCTTTTGCCGCTTTTTTAAGCCGCCCTATAAAGTAAAAAATGACTTTACGTTATAGCTCACTTACTGCCTTTTAACTTTCATGTTAACATTTTTGATGTATTTGGAATAATAACGGAGCTATTGTAGGTACTTTGCAAAACGGCTACCCTGTATGGGAACCTTTTTTATTTTCAATTTTAGCGCAACAATGCATTCTTCATAAAAAGTTTTGCTTGGCCTAAAACTAATAATACTACTAAAAAAGTTAAGTTATATTATACAGGGTTCGTAAAAAAGTTATATTATATTTTAAATTGCAGAATTTTTAAAATCCTATATACAACAAAATGTATTATTGACTGCAAATACACGGTCATTCCTAAGTTGGTAATTCTTTTTTAGCTGTGTATAGAAGGCATTAAAACAAACAACTTTTTCAAATAACTTTTTTCAAAAAACTCAAATATAAAGTACTTACATTCATTTATTACCCTATGAATCAAATACGATTCTGCCTAACTTGCCCGTTGAATAACATTAAGAAAACTTCTGGGTGTAGGATGAGCTCGCAAGGGAAAGCGTTCTGCATATAATCTTGAAGAAACTTCCGCACTTTTACGACACTCACAGTAAATTAGCACCATATCTATTAGTTCATTGTTTTTAAATTTTACCTATTTCACGTATCACCAATTTAAAATTAACTTGCTTCAGAAAAACACACTACAGCGGATTGCTCAACACCACCCGTAAATTGAATGACTAATAAGAGATAAGAAAACAACATAAAGTATGCTGATTACCAGTCCTCACTTAGATTTTTTACTTCTCTATCCCGCCTATTTTTGAGTTTTTTGAAAAAGGTATTTGAAAAAGTTGTTTATTTTAATACCTTGTATACACAGATAAAAAAAAGAAGTATCAACTTAGGCATCACCCTGTATAATTTACTTAAAAAACAGAATTAGATAGACTTATTGTAATCAAATGTCACTAATTCATATGGAAAATTCTTTTAGAAGGTAATCAATTAAATGCATAGAAAATTATGGTTCTGCCAGAAGCCTAATACTTTTTTTGATACCTTTTATTGCCTTTCTAACACAAATTTTCGAACCATAAAATTATTTTCTTGCGCATCAATTTTTTAAGTTTAATTACATATACAATATGTGTGTTATACATAACACAGCTTACATTTCTTGGTAATAAGATTAGTTTCTGTCGGAACTTATTATTCTTAAGAATATTGTCTGTCCAGACATCCTTTTGAGGTATTTAAGATTTCTGTCGCACTCTGTATAATATAACTTAAAGTTATTAACGGCAATAATATTTTTAAAGCAAGAACATTTTTTTTATAAAGAATACATTTTTGCGCTAACATTGAAAATAAAAAAGTTTCTCATATGTTAATTAAATCTGAACAGACACTGTATATTTTATTTACTCGCATTATCTTTAGATTTATAAAAATAACAATCTATTATTGTCGTTCATTCATTGAAAATTTTAGATAAAGGCTCTCACAAAATGAAATATGAAATTTCGATGTCGATTGAAATATTTGGCATCTTTGTAAAAACAAAATTTAATTACCTTATTGTTTATAATATAAGAAAGAATAAATACTAACGAAATTAGAATATTCTTGTTACCGCTAGGAATGGGATTTTTTTCGATCGATAGTAATCAATGCGCGGCGGCGTGTTTAATAAAAATCTAGCAGTGCAGTGCTGCAGCATCTTTCTGCTTGAATTCACTGAATTGACTTTTATATTGGCATGTTAACCTTTTACAAATGACAAATTTAGAAGTGGCATTTGAGTGCCATTTAATATTCAAAAAATTGATAAACTTGATGTTTACGTTTATAGGGAAAACTGGAAAAGTGTAGTTTGCTGTTTTCTAATGGTTTAAAATAGTATTTCTGCTCCTATATTACTAGACATTGTTTTACGTACAAATCACTCTATAAGTAAATCCATTCTTATGCACAACTGTGCGTAATAGTAGTTTGTACAACAAGAGTGGATATGATGTCTATATCACACGAGAAAGTAAATTGAGCACGACGCCGTAGGCGGAGTGCTCAAGCTTTTGAGTGCGATATAGACAATCCACTCGAGTTGAACAGTATATTTTTTCTACGACCAAAATTACAAACCTTATGCTAAAAAATTTAAAGAAAAGGTTTGCAGGTTGCCGGGCTCGAACTCACGACAATTGCATCCATAGTAAAACGCTCTACCGTCTCGACTATCGGAGCGTTTAGTTAACTATGGTAAAACCAACTGAATAATTATGCTACATAAAATTAATTTTCTATGCACATTCAGCAGGTTGCATTATTGATAAATCTATTATAAATACGTATAGATGTTGTTATATTGAACAAATTAATAACATATTGTACCATATTATATAATTTAGTGTCTTGAAAAAGAAGGCGGAGCCTCAGTAAAAATAATGTACTGTGATTGGTCAGTACTTTTAAGAACAACATGTAAATTTGGCTCCTCTGCTGTAATTGACTACTGTGATTGGTCAGTTTCATAACCTAACAAGGATGGATATGAAATTTTGCCGCACAGTTAAATGGAATAGCCTACCTACTTTACTCGTCACTTAAGTGTAAAGGAAACAGCAAATTTCCATGTGGGAGTAGAAAATAGTATATTACTATACATACAAGTACGGTAGGTACGTCTTTACCGTATGCGCGTGATGTTTAATAAAACGAGCCGAAGGCGAGTTTGGTAAATCATGCAAATGCGGTAAAGACACCTAAAAACCCGAACGCTCCTAAAATACATGATTTCTGAAAAAATCATAAATTTTGGCGTGGTGATATTTACTTTATTTTTAATCATGAAAAACCGAGCCCGAAAAACGCTGGTTAGAGTCATACATACATATGTCTTATGTTAAAAATTTGGATTAACACCAATATTCATATTTTTCCCTAATATAAAAAAAAATTAATAAAGAGCCAATATAAAAAAAAAAGTAAAAAAAAAACATTTTTAAAACCAAAATTAATCCAACCGTGCAGAGGGGGAGAGGTAATAATTTAATTTTCAAAATTTAATAGTAGTGAATTTTAAACGAATTTTGGGCGTAACCCCGAAAATTTTTCGCCTGCGGTGCTTTTCCACCTTCTTCACTAGGTACAGTATCATGTTGTCTCGACTGTCCCTTTCTCCAGAAAACAAATGTCCTACTTATGCCCACTGAGCTTCCCCGAGCATATTTTCTGGCTACGCCACTGTAGATAACGTACACTTATCGATAGGTGTAACCGATATCGCCCATCCTTAGTTACCGCAAAATGTAACGCATGCATAAATATTTAGTGCCGATCATTATATACGATGGCAAATAATTTTATAATACTGTAGATTAATGTAGTCGAATTTGAAAGTTTCCTTTAAATTGTAGCATTTTAAACAATTCCTGAATAGCGAGCCTGCGTTGTATCAAGATTTTAATTACGATAGGGTCTGCTTTATTTCTGAATTTTATTGTCGAGACGTTTTCAGATCAAATGTGTCATTGTTTCTTGTTTCAATTAAAGTAAACCTTTAAAAACCTGGAAAAGCAATGAACGTCAAAAGATATTATTTTTTTGGTATAATAAAAAAACCGTAATGTGTTAATTTTAAGAGCATCGCCAACAAATACTCATAATTTTGTGAAACCAGACAGGGTATTGTGTTTTCCCAAAATGGTTTGTGCGTCAATAAAAATTGTTTTATATAAAAAAGCAATTTCTTTTTTGTAATTATGGGATGAAACTGGCGGTGTAATAGGTTTTTAACGGATTTTTTTTTAATTTTAACATTACTCTGATGGCTGTTAGCAGCTGGTTTTATTTTCATATTTCAAGCTCTCGACTAAACATTTTTACTTAAATAGGTTAACTTATTACTGTGTGGTTTATGTTTTACTAACATGGAGACAGAGGTGGTCGGCGATAATTATAAATTAATTTAGTGCACAAATAAAATATTAAAAACTAAGGAATATAATTTTTTATTAGTTTCTAATACAAACACTCGTAAAACTGGTCTAGAATACCATAACAGAATTTTAGTTTTCGTGACAAAGATTCAAAAGAAAACTTAGTAAATGAGAATACATTTTATTGTTAGGCCGATTTCGGCATTGGTTACTAGTCATTTTGGTCATTGGGAAACTAACTCCTTGTTAGGTTGGTTGGTTCAAGGAGGGTTGACCTGTTGTCAGTATACTGCAGCCAAATGGCTTATTGTCTGCCTTTTGATTAACGTCGGGGTAATGTCAGCCAGACGGGACCTACAGTTTTTTACGTGGGATCCGAACCACGCGTATGCACTGGTTTATCCGTCAGTCCCCTAAAGGCAGGACTAACCGCCCTCGATCGGTCGTATTCGGGAGTCAACCAGTATCATACTCCATTCTTACCTTTAAAATCTTGGCTATATATTTTTATTAAGCGTACACCCGTCCCGGGGATCGAACCCGGGTCACCTGCGGCCGAATGGAACAGCTCTACCACTGAGCTGCATCATCTGCCATACTGTGGTTGTTAGGTAAAGAGTATGTTTGTTGCCAGTACTAATTTGCTTGGAAAATTAATATGAGGTCAAATTATGTCAACACTGTGTTGGTAATTTAAAATACAACTTAGATTGCACCACCAAGAAAAGAAGACTTTACTATTGGTAGGATGCAACCACCTGCAGACCGGTTTCGAACTCTTTCGTTCTCGTCCGTACAGTGTGCGAGTGTGGGTGTCAATACCAAACATTAGTTTTGGTACTAAAAGTTACAATTTATCAACCTTCTAGAGTTGTATATAACTTTTAGCGCCATCTTTTGGTAATCCTGGTGTGTTTGGTTAAGATAAATATTTAAATTTATGATGGAAACTAGGTAAGCTAATCTATTGGTTGCATCATGCCGACTTGGTTGATAATACTATAAAAACAAATAAGAATAATATTTAGTTTTCAAAACTAAATAATTTTGTTTAAACTAACAAAGTAACTACAATTTGGTTTGGAAAAGTTAAAGTTATTGTTAGGTTTACTGAAAATCTTTCTAGCAAGAAAAAAATTTGCTTGAGCGATCAACTCATCTTTTAGAGTGGAGCCCTATGTAGTGGCGGGCATACAATATAGGCAAAAAAGCATTTCCTACCTCGGGAACAATAAAACAAACAGATACAATTTTTTTTGTATTTTAATTTTCATCCATGTAATTCAACTTTGGCAATTTATCTCTACATTAATATAATAAATAATAATATAGGACCGAAAACTTAATCCTATATCATTTCCACGAATGCATTCTTTGCTTATTTATATCGTAAACTAGATCCCTGTATTAGCATTCCGTAAGACCGTTCCAAAAGCAAAGATCTCGCTGTATATTACCGTCTTGTGCAAAAGCACTGCTTTTGTACGAGTGGAAGCAAGCGAGAGAGCCGGTGGCAGTAGGGTAGAAAGAGATGTAAGAAATAAACCCGTAGCAACCTTTGATCTTCCTTCATCAACCCGCGCCAAGAAAGCGTTTGGTAAGTGCATATATGAAACACGCCTCTATAAGTTTATTATTATATTAATTGTTTTCGCCCTTTTGCTAGACTTCGCGCCGTCGGGTTTTGGAAAAAAAATAAATATGGAAGCGTTAATTATTACTATTTCAGCTAGCAGCGCGTCTGCAGAACGATTCTTTTTCGAGATTAAAAATAATTCTTACCTATTTACGAAACACACAGGGAGAGACACGCTTAAGTGCATTAAGAATAATCTCTCTGGACAGCGACCGTTTGCAGGATTTAAAATCCAAAACCCATTTTTATGACGATGATTTAAAATAATTTGTACGTAAATATGGCCGTGTTGAGCTAATTCACAAATAATGTCGTTTTTTCACAAACTCAAAACAAGACATTTAATGACAAAATTAAAATTTAGATTTTTGAATGCTACGGAAGTTAAGGTTTTGTTTTAAATGAAATTATTGCCCACCTTGGTTAAAATAGCATTGCACGCCACTGGCCCAATGTAAAGAAAACGAAAGAGAAAAAAGGTATAATTTAAAAAAATAAAATCGAAGCGACACATATTGGCTTCCATTATGTCATTAAATCTCCAACAAATGATTGATCGACAGTGCGAGATGGACTAAATAAAATTTTATTATCGGCTTAAGGCCGTGTTAACTGAACACCTCCATACCGCCGACAGGGGTCGGGCTCTCCCTAAAATCCCGCTGTGAACCTCGTCACATTCCATTCCATATACAGATTTATATTTTATAAGGGGACAGAGGATTACCAGATATTTGCAATTGACGGATTTAATTTAGTTATTACGATGGATAAATGGATTTTGTCAATGTAAATTTTCACTCAAATTAAATTTTCAAGATGTACGGTTTTACAGCTGCTGCTCATCGACCAAAACTGTTTTGTAATAAAATTGAAAATAATTAAATTCCAATAATGGTTACCAAATATTTTTCATATATAGACATTTGGAAAAGAAATTTTATTCAGCACATTTGAATACTTTTTATTACTCAAATATTTATTTCTAGAGCTAGAATCTGACGAAAGAAAGGAATAACTCAAAACTGCTTTAAGCAGTATTTGGCGGAGCACACCAGCAAGATGTTACTCAAACCGACATCTGTATGGTTGTTGGACACTCTTGAGCATACAAGCACCTCTAACAAACTTATAGAAATAAGAATAAATAAAAACATGAAGTCTTTCTCCACTGGTTTATTAAGTAGTAAAGGTAAAAGGTGGTAGATATTCAACATGTTGCGGGTGTATTAACACCCATCATCAGGAATAAAATATAAAGAGAAAAAATAGTTATAAGTGAGAGGAACAAAGTTAAATGGTAGTGAACCACGATGGAGCTCTCATCGAGCCATGGAAGATCAAATATTGAGAAATGGGATAATGATTAAAAAATTGGTATGCTTAAGTCTTAACACTGACTATGGGCAACAGGTAACAGTGGTAAGAGGGGGCCCGTTTGGGCAAAGAGAAAAAAAAATTAAGAAATGTAAGAAAAATGGAGACTCACAGGTCAAGAACTTTCATCCCGGAAACCATGGGGAGAATGAAAGGTTGTTTATTTAATTTATTCAAAAAAATCTCTTTTATATACACGAATAAATTATTCAAATAACCATTTCAATATATTATACTCAAAAATTTATTTTATTCTTTACATATTCATACAGTTCAATAATTGGTACCTACCTCTAAGCTATTTTTCTATAAAAAAAGGTTAAATAAACAACCTTTCTTTATCCCCATGGTTTCCGGGATGAAAGTTCTTGACCTGTGAGTCTCCATTTTTCTTAAATTTCTTAATTTTTTTTCTCTTTGCCCAAACGGGCCCCCTCTTACCATTGTTAGCTGTTGCCCATAGTCAGTGTTAAGACTTAAGAATACCAATTTTTTAATCATTATCCCATTTCTCAATATTTGATCTTCTATGGCTCGATGAGAGCTCCATCGAGGTTCACTACCATTCACCATTTAACTTTGTTCCTCTCACTTATAACTATTTTTTCTCATTATATTTTATTCCTGATGATAGGTGTTACTACACCCGAAACATGTAGAATATCTACCACCTTTTAACTTTACTACTTAATAAACCAGTGGAGAAAGACTTCATGTTTTTATTTATTCCTATAAATTAACTCCACTTTAAGAATGGACTACTTCTTCAGAATTATAGAAATAAGAAAAATGTTAAGAGGAAATCAGCTGTAAAAACATAAGTCACCGTTACACAGGAGTTCCTCTAGGCAGCTTTAACCCGTAGGTATCGGTTTAAAGTTCCAAAAACTAATAAAGATTTTCCTTTCATTTCGTTAGATCTATAGTTCTTGACACGTTTTATCATAATATCATGGATGATCAGTAAAGCTAAGATTCGATTAAAGAAAGAAATAACTTTAAACTGCTGTAAGCAACAGCAGCAGTGAAGCACATCAGCAGGCGCTGATCCAGAACTTTATTTTGGGGGGTTAAATCCTGTAAATGAAGTGATATTTTTTTTGGGTCACGCCCAATGTTCGACAGGAAAAGCACCACGCGAAAACTTATCTAATAAGAAAAATTGCCAGGTTTGACATTGATACCCAGTATTAAGAACACAAAAAAATTCTACACTCGATAAAATAAAACAAAAAATATACACAAACATTTTAGAGCAAAAAATCATTAATTCCTAAATTACGAAGTCTAGTTCTATTTGTTTAATATTTCCAAATCTAGTTATAACTTCATCAACGTCGACGATAATGCTTTTATGTATATTCATCAATGCCAAGCCAGTTAGGCGTTCCTCTACTATCTTAGCTCTAAGCCACGTTTTAACTCGACGTAGAGTCGAGAAGGACCTTTCCGCTATTGCTGCACTTACAGGTAGTGTAGCAAGTATTTGAAGAAAAATCCTAATAAATCAGGATCACAGTTATCAATTATGTGGAAATAATTCCGGTATTTTATAACTGTTTTTTACTTCGCGTTTCCATTTAGTAATCCATGGTTGAAATTCTGCCACTACTATATTAACCGGTGGATAATTTAATAGTTGGTTATAAGTTTTAACAGTTTCTTTTACAGCCAGTATGTCTGCTTCCATATAAGATATTTTTGGCAAGAAAGTATTTAACTTAAATAAATGCAGCACATCTGGAGAGAGTAAGTTTGACTTTTCATCTCTTCTTCTCCCGCTCTCTTCATCACATCATCATGTTGCTACTTTTTACAACAAGGGGTATCGCTTTTAGGAGATCACTGGGTATTGCTAAAAAATCAATACGATATTTCAAAGGTGGCTATTTTGTAAAGTGAACTAAACTAAGTAGTGTGTTCAGATTTCACCATTAAAATAGTAACTTTAGAACTAATAAATAAAATATTATTTATCTTTACATTTTTATAATCTATTTTACCTACTTGCAAATACTCGCAGACAAAATTATCCTAAATAGAAACTATTTGCAATTGTGAAATTACAAAAATTAGTGGTACATACAGACCTTTTATTGCAACAACATAATATGTATCGGGCACTTGCGGTTAAAACATTTCAGACAATCGCAACACAAGAGCCGATGATGATGTATTGCCCCTTTTATCTTCTTTATTATTATTTTCCATAGCTTGGGGATCCAATATTCGTCTGGCAAAAGTTGTAATAGCCGAACGATAATATCATTTGATAGATTGCCGTCAATTCACGAAGGTGAATTTTATTGCTGGCGCTTTATATAGAAAGTTGAAAGGTTATGGGCTCGATGCTTTCCCGCTTTGCTACTCAGCGAACGGTCAATAGCTGCAACATATCCCCTCATATCAAAATTCAAAGTCTGATTTATCTAGCGGCCGAAATTGATTGCCCGATAAAAAATGTAATGGCAAAATATTTTCCGGTCTGGAAGAGAAACGATAATATCAATAATGAAAAGAGTTTTCTCTTGATTTACGGAAGTTTTGAGAAAACTGAATTATTGATTTTGGTAAGAAGGATGAAAAATACTAAACGAGTATTGTGGTTAGTAATAATAATAGTTTTATTATTGATTATATTTTTGGTTGTAATGAAAATTCTTTCATTTAGCTATTTTATGACTTAAATTTAAGCATATTTATTATTATTTCTGGCAGGATAGGGTCAATATCTATTGTCTGTCACCAGGGCCCGCTCTAGGGGGCGGCAACCTGGGCCCCTGCCCAGGGCGGCAAGTTGGAAGAGCGGCATGAAAAATCCAAAAAAACACCATAAATCCCCGTTTTGCCTACCTACGTTCCTAGGTATATATGAAGTTTGAACCATTCCAATTCCCAGTTAACAAATTTAATTTTCTTTGTTTTGCCGTTCCGTCTTATTTTTAAAACAGTGACAATTTCGACGGATCCCTTTTCTTTTTAATATTATAATAATATCAAGCAATTCCGCGACAAAGCAAGCCGAACAATGCCGGCACCGGCACCGGTACTTTTTTTGGTCATGGCGGCGTCGTAGCAAAGGACAAGCCGGCGAGCGGCGAGGAATAGACAGGCAATTTGCTGTTGTGGTAGGTATAAAACGAAGAAGGGATGAAAAAGGCGGCAATTTCTTGTTTTGCCCAGGGCGGCGTTATTGCTAGAGCGGGCCCTGTCTGTTACACAATTCTTAACCCACCTAAAGAATGCAGCGAAAAGTTTGCGATGTTGTCGGATTTATCGCTACTAAATCTGAGCAACTAACAAAACCATTACATATTAAAATACCTACTTACCACTCGTAAGACTAAATCTTATTTATTTTTTTACCTTGGCGAAATAAATAAAATTAATTTATCATATCTGGTAATAGGGTAAAGCATGTCGAACGACGGATAATAGTAGTTTGTACAGCAAGGGTGGATATGATGTCCATATCGCACGAGGAAGTAAATTAAGCACGACGCCGTAGGCGAAGGGCTCAAACTTCGGAGCGCAATATTAATGGGGGTAATTACCCCCCTCCCCAAGATTGACAAAAAAAAAAGATTTTTGCCTACACTTTTAAAAATACATAATTATAATATTTTATTAATGTAATTACAATATTTCGATAGCTAATACGCATATAATACAAGAATTATGTTTATTTACATTAAATATAAGTTTTGTTACCTCATAATTCTTTTCCTCAACCATCACCAAAAGAAGAATTGTGGACGACACCAGCAGCGGCGCCAGGATTTTGGAAATCAAATCGAAAGTGATTTCTAAAAAAAAAAAGGTCGTCGCTCGAAAATAACATACATCTGATTTAAGCTTTTGGCACCGGGGTAGGCACTCATGTTTATAACTTATAAACATGACCGCTGCTGGACGGCACGAGGATGAAAATGTACCAGAAAATAGGGGAAATGTACTTTTGTACAGATGCGTTCGAAATGTACCAGATTCGTACAATTGTACCAGCTCTGGCAACGCTGAAAGGCATACAAACAATAAAAATGTTTTGAAAATTTATCTTGTTAATTTGTTACCCCCCCCCCCCCCAAAAGAAAAAATTATCGACGCCCTTGACCATGGCTAGTTTGATTAAACTGTTCTGCTGAAATGCACAGAAGAAAAAAGGATTTGATAGGTTCTTTTCTGCTTGCGTAAGAATTATAATTTGTAGAGATCGTTCTAAACAGTTAAAATCGGTTTTTGTGCATTAATATGAACTTTTAACGTTCGCTATGGTCAAGTTTTTCTAAATAATCGCCAATTTACAACTAGCAACACTGTTAACGTGGAATGAAAAGTGGCAATACTGTAAAAATAATATAACTTTCAAACCTTTAGTTAAAAATAGAATTAATTTTTTTCTAGAACTCTTATAATTACGTGTGTTTTATCTGGTTAAATGTACTCATTTCCATGTTCCACCATTTAAGGAAGATTTACCAGATATTTTTCTCTATCTTTTGCTTAAAATAAAAGTTTGAAGATCGATTTGGGTTGAATTCCCATTCAAAATATATCAAAAAATATCGCCGTAGAGAAATATTTGCATGGCAAAATATGGAATAAAAGTTTTGATTTAAATTAATAAAGAACACATTTTATCTAGGTAATAGATTTGCAAACTAATCTGTATTTATTAAACACAATAAAAAAGGCAAGGGCCTGTCGACATATTAAGCACCGGTTCCCGCAGATCACCGAAGTTAAGCTGTGTCGAGCGCGGTTAGTACTTGGGCGGGTGACCGCTTGGGAACACGGCGTGCTCTTGCCTCAGGGAAGAGTGTAAAATGAATCGACACCTAGCCATCCTATTCACGCCGGACAGGTCGGATGAGATCGGATATCTCGTAGGATGAAGGTGCCGTTTCACACTCCCCAGTCGGTAGACCACATTTGTGGTCGATGACCGGTTCAAGATGGCCTCCGTAGTCGGCGAACCGTAAAAAAAAAAACCAATGTTCTTTGGCACAAATTCGAAAAAGTCAAATTTTCACTCTTGTTTCTATGAACAGGTCTGTATCGTCTCTCTCGCTTCATTCTAAATGCCTTGGAAAAGATACAGAGTTCATGAAAAAAGAAGCAACTGGGTTTTGCCATGACTTGTGACTAAGCCTGTATTAATACGTTTTATTCTTCGTAATAGATTTTAAAAGCCCTTAAACTGTATAAATAGATATTTTCTCCCTCGCTTTCTTACTTTAGGAAATAATTAACCGCTTTCAGGGAAATTCTTTTCTTGTTCAGGTACCTACGACAAGAAGCTTAAAATGAACATACTCTGTACCAATGTAAGCATAAACTAATCCAAATAATTATCAACGTTAATTTGCTTGCTCTTCCGAGCCGCAGCAAGCAGCACGAAGCAAGACGCCTGGGAATGCGGCATGAATTTAACTTATCATCTAGATCATGACTGTCACAAATGTTTATGCGATACCTACATGTTTCGAATAGCTATAGTCTATACCAGCTCCCAATTTAATAGCTATCGACAACATATCGCATCCCCGCTAAAAAAGAATCACAATTCAAAAAACACTGTTTTGAGAAAATTAATGTTATAGTTTTTTCTTACCGGAAACATTAATTTTTCGTTACCGTGACAAAATATAAGTTAACAGGGTACTTTATTGGTAACATGGATATAATAGCTTAATGTTATTAGTGCAATAGTTTTTCCAGAAAGTCCCATTTCTCTAGATTTTAGTAAAAAAAAAAGAAATATTGATGTTGTGACACTTTTCTAGAACAAAATATTATTATTACAAATCAGGAAGGTAGAATGTAAAAAAACACACAAATAAAGTAAACAAAAAATTTCTTTATTATTACAAAGAGTTATAAAATGGTGAATAATAACTAGGAATATGATTATTTTCTAATAAATTCAGAAGATCCATCTTCTTATTTTTCTTTATGGTAAGTACACTTTTGTAGGCCCGTTGTAAAGTATTTGGAATGGTATTTTTTTATAACCAAAATAAACATATTTTTTAATTCCAGCTTACCTGAATTCGGGACCGCATAGAAAATAAACAAAAATATTAAAAAGAACAATGAGTCACTACCACGTAAATATCAGACAATAACTCTAAAAAGGCGTAATAAAGTAAAAAAAAAAACATTGGTAAATTTTAAAATTACGTGTATCGGTTCTAATAAACAGTCACTTTTGAAAAATAGATCAATAGAATTCAAAAATATTACTTACTGGTTGAAAAAAACTGATAAAACTCAAAATGTAAAAAGAACAGTATTCTGCACCACACAAAATTAGTTTTATTGTAAAAAAGTTCGAAAAAACAGTAACACAAAAAAGAATGGTATTTTACCTATTCTAATTATCAGATCTAACTAATAATTCACAAAAAAACTGTCACAATACAAAATGTGACTCTTTTTAGGATAAAACTCGTTCGAATACTAAGTGCACCATGTCGCAAAGTCAAAAGTGACACTGTAACTGGAAGCATGCGGCGCTAACCTTGTCAAAACAAAAGCGTCACTTCCGCCATCTCGCGGTTAATGGTTGAAATAAAAGTGGAACCCTTTTGTAGAAGAAACTTGGAGTAATTTCAATGCTTGCTGCGTGTTTATCTCAATAATGGCGATTTTTGAGTTGTGACTCTTTTTTTTAGCGGGGGTGCGATATGTCTTTTCTAGTAACATTATTTTTTAGTTTATTCAGTTTGGTCAGTACTGGGGTGCAACTATGTTCAAAAACGAAAGCGATCGATATCTAGCGACATCGCTATTGATAATTATGAATATTCGTACTATGTTCAAGTGTCGATAAAAAACTAGGGTGTCATCGGTAGAATCGACTTTCTTTCCAAAATCAGTAGAGATTTTATATTGGTTATATTAGTGGCACTTATTTTCTTTTGTTATAATAATAAATAAATATATTAAAAATTAAGCATCTAATATTTTTTTAATTGGGTTTGAGCTCGTTTTTAACATTTCTTGTACATTGTAAACATGAGACTGATAGACTGTGTACCGACCATCATATTGGGATTGGCAGAAAAACATCCAGATCGCATCATTCGCTTTAATCCTTTCTTGGTTTATGGCCTTTATAATTTATTTTCTCCTCTTTTGATTAAGTAATAAAACTTAAAAATAATATAACTAATTAAAATTTAATCGTATGGAAGTAGTATATTTTCTCAGCGAGCTAGTATGATAGATGAAAGCAAAATTCCCAGTCTATTAAGAAAAAATTTTAAAAATAAAAATGTTAGTTCTTACCTGTCCACTGACCGACAGGAATGAGAGTGAACAACTATAAAATGTCTGTTTTATAATTATTCTTCAAATGTCGAAGAAAAGGCCAAAAACTTAATTTTTGTATTTAACAAAACTTCCCATTCATCATAAATTTTAATATAAATCTCTCCGTGTACTTATTACAAATCTTCATACTATGTAAACTTTTTAATTAATCTTCTAAACATCTCTAAATCGTTTACTCTAGTGCGTAGCTAATTGGCGCTGATGATGAGGCTAACGGGTCCCGAAACATGTTCACCTAATAAAAATTTCCCTCTGCTTAATAGGATAATTAAATTATGTGGAGAAGACTGCGAGTTTTACTTTCTTGTAGTTTAATTAAATGAATTCGAAACGAAAAATAAATCCGCAAGTTTTGACATAGTGACTTCAAAAGAAAATGTATAGAAATTGATTTTTCAGGCCTCAATGACCCTGAAAGATAAGAGTTAACTGGTCTAGTTCTTTTATCCAGTCACTTGATTATAAAGGAAATAAACAATATCCATGCGGAAATATGGTCCGTACAGTTACTGGCTCGATGTACGTCACAACTGGCAAATACATAAACATAACAGAAACAAAAAATAAGTTAGGTGTGTTATTAATTAAAGGGTCCTGTCAGTTGACATAAAATTCGTTTTGACAACCTTTGTCATTCCAAAAAACTTTCAAAGTGATTTGAAAGCGGAAAATTGTTAATTGGGAAACATAGGTATTCTGAAAATATGACTAAATATTGAGCAAAAAAAGCTTATTTAAAACGTGACAGAATTGAAAAAATATACGATTTAGTCAAGGACATGACTCAAATCCAAAATTACATCAGAAGCCGTGACGTTCATACAGCCAGTAATTGTAGTATTTAAGAGTCCTCCATACTAGCGTGAAACGCGGCATCGTTTCCTGGCTTGTTTAATTGAAAATTTAACACAAAAATTTTACTAAGGGGTTTACCAGAACTTCTAGTTTGGCGGATAATACCTTATTTTTTTGGGAAAAAAAAATTGAAAATTTATTTTAAAGTTTTAAATTATATTAAATTAAAATAGAAATCTTCTTTAAAATAGAAATATTGTGTACATTCATGTTAATTTCTTATCTTTAATTAAAATTAAAATCTATGCCCTGATATTATCTTTATAATCTCCACTGACGCCGCGCCACTTAATTCTCATAAAATTAGTTTTCATGACATTTTGTATACCTACAAAAAAAGAAATTTTATTGCCATCGTCCGACGCAAGTACCGGGTGAGTCAACGATTGCCGGAGCAATTTTATGGCTTGAAGTTAAAATTTGTCGACAATAAGCTTTTGTGTTAAGGTATGGTTGGATATCAGGCACATTTTAAAAATATTTTGAATTATACAGGGTGCGCCCAAAAAGTAGGGTGTCAAAAAGGTACATTTTTTTAAATGGAACACCCTATATATTGTATTATTTTCTGATTCCTCACAAAGTTTTACGCTTATTTCGTAAATGTGAAATGTCTAGAATCAATAGTTTTTGAGATATTGAAGTTTAAAATATGGCATTTTCAGACTTTGACAGGCTGTAACATTGGAACGGTTCATCTTAGAAAAAAATGGTTTTCACCTCCCTATCTTAATTTTTTATTCTCTATCTAAACGTTACTACTTCCGGTTTAACATGTTAAACCGTTAAAACCGTTTTTTTGATTTAACATGGTAAACCGGAGGTTGGTTTCTTTGGATAGAGAATAAAAAACTAAGATAGGGAGGGGAAAATCATTTTTCTCTAAGATGAACCGTTCCAATGCTACAGCCTGTCAAAGTCTGAAAATGCCATATTTTAACCGTCAATATCTCAAAAACTATTGAATTTAGACATATGACATTTACAAAATAAGCGTAGAATTTTGTGAGGAATCAGAAAATAATAAAATATATAGGGTGTCCCATTTAAAAAAATGTACCTTTTTGACACCTTACTTTTTGGGCGCACCCTGTATAATTCAAAATATTTTTAAAATGTGCCTGATATCCAACCATACCTTAACATAAAAGTTTATTGTCGACAAATTTTATCTTCAAGGCATAAAATTACTCCGCGCAATCGTTGACTCACCCGGTACAAACCGTGCGATGTGGTGGAAACGCACGATTTATTGGTAATGACTCATAGACTGCTGTTTGCTCTTAAACTTTTTTTCAATCTCTTATTTATTGATATTATGAGCAATTCGGAAAATATATGGGAAAAGCAAGACAATGACAATGAAGTATAAACAAATTCCATTTTCAGAAAAGTAAAGACACACACAAAAAACGTTTCAAATAGTTAATTTCTGTAATTATTAAATTGTACATAAGAATACAGAGCCCGATTTTTCGAAAAAGGCTTTTGAAAAACATTAACAATAGTTTAGGAAAAAAATTCTTAAATTTTATTATGAAAATTAATCAGCCATTTTGTAGCTTTTTCCTTAAATTTTCCAAATTATCTATACTTAGTATGGTATGCATTTATTAACTAATAATAAATTACCTTTTTTATTACAAGTTTAGAAAGAGTAAGATTGTGACAGTCACGACACAGACATATGTTGAATTGAGGGTTACGGAGACGTGCAGCCAACGAAGGATTTCTTAGGTGTCCGAAAGGGCTTGCGGCGAACTTCGCATCATTCCAAATCCACAGTGCGGCAAATTGGAGTCGTATTTAATGTTGTTATTTGGATTAGTGTTCCTGTTATCTGTTCCTGCCGCCAGGCAGCCTCTTTTAATCTCTCCTGTTGAAGAGTAACGTCTTTTCACAATTCTACTGCAGAGGCGGACATATTGCTATTGTTTATCATCCTGCAAAAGTCACAGATAAAAGTCAGTTAGGATTACAGAAGAAAATTACTTTTTTGTCCCAGTTTTTAACGTTTGAATTAACTGGATTATATGAGTAATGTCGGATTTATATAAATTTTTATTTACGGATAGCTTTTTAATGATAACTAACTAACTAGCAACTTTAACGGTGACATGCATGACATTGGCAGAAATAATTTTCTCACAATCAAAATGACCCGGTTAGATATCTAAATTTTTAATTTAATAGTCGGACAGCAGTAAATAATGCCTGTCAATGTCATATATATCAAAGTAAAAGTTGCTGGTATGTTAATTATTGTTTAAAATTATTATGCAATCCAACATTAAAAAAATTTCCTAAAATCGATTGGAAATATTGACATTTTTATATACAGGGTGATCCTAAGTTGATATTTCCTTTTTAGCTGCGTATAGAAGCCATTAAAATAAACAACATTTTCAAATACCTTTTTTCAAAAAACTTAAAAATAGGCGACATGCAGAAGTAAAAAATATAAGTAGGTACCCAATCAAAAATCATCAGACCCCCTTGTACCCACCCATCCCAAAAATCCTGGCGCTGCCACTGCGGTGAGTGTCGTCAAATTGCGGCTGCTGCTTAGAGAATATACGCAGAACGCTTTTCCTTGCGGGCTCATCTTACACTCAGAAGTTTTCTTAATGTTATTCAATGGGCAAGTTAGGCAGAACCGTATTTGATCCATAGTGTAATTTTTTTAAAAGTTATTTCAAAATGTTGTTTATTTTAATGCCTTCTATACACAGCTAAAACAGAACTATCAACTTAGGAATCACCCTGTATATGGTCTGTATAGACAAAATCAGAAAGGATAAAAAAGTGGAGTTTAGAAATTAAATTGCGGTCCTTGCCCTAATTATTTTTTAAACCAAATACGACGTTCTTTTCACGCGAGAATTGACAAGATTCCTTTACCTAAAATAACAAAAATTCTACTTTTACAGATCATTTAAAATCAGAAACTTTAATCGTTAAAAAAAAAGGAAAATTAAAATAGTTTTTTTGTCAAGTGACAAAATATTATTGTTAAATTATTAAATATTTTTTTGGTCGAATTTTCTTCATCTTATACAAGATGCATTTAAACTATGTTCGTGTTTTAATAAATTATCATTTTGTCCGTTTGTAAAACAAAAAATTATTTATCAAACATTAAGACATTTTAAATGCTTTTAGAAAAAGAGTCAGTGTGAACTTTACAGTAAATAAAAAAATATACTCACAAAATTAAAACAAAAAAAATAATTTCGAGGTAGTTTATAATGCGTCTTGTATAAGAGTTACGGTAAAACTCTACCAAAAAATTATTTACAATATAACAATAATATTTTGTTATTTGATAAAAAAAAAATTAATTATCTTATTTTAATATTGTTTGATTGATTTGAGTTAGCGCTGCCTAGCGGGACTCCTGTAATTGTGACGAATGTCTTTACAGGCGATTTCCTCTTAACATTTACTTATTTCTATAAGTTTGTTAGAGGTGCTGGTATGCTCAAGAGTGTCTAACAACGACACAGATGGCGCTCCGTGCCACATCTTATTGGTGTGTCCCACCAAGTGCTGCCTTAAGTAGCTTCGAGATCCCTTTTCTTTTCGTCGGATCCTAGCTCTACTGATGAGTCATAATATGACGAAACGCGTCTAGAGATGGATCTGGTGAAATGAAAAGGAAAATCTTCTTCTTTATTTTAATATGTTTTTACTAAAGTAAATTATTATACTGGATCTACGAATGTGTTAAAAAATAATTAGTAAAAAAAAACGTTACAGCTTGGATAATAAATTAATGAATAACATAGAAATTAAAGTCGTTTAATATGTTAGCAGGTGAATTTAATTTTTTTTGAGAAATAACATACCTGGCAATATACTCTCCATCAACCTTTGCCCATTTATTTTTCTATATAGTTTGGTACTACAAGATATTAAAATATGAACGATATCTAGCCGTTTGTTTTTGAAATTCAAAAAATAAGTACCGTAAAACTTACATCCTGGTGCAAAGTATACCACGGAAAGGGTATACTTTGCTCCCTTTCATTTTAAACTAGTTTTACCGTTTTATCTACAATTAAAGCAAAGTAACCGCAACGAGTCATACTTTGCACCATTTCAGATATTGTGCAAAGTATCCCCAATTTCGTAAGAAAGTGGGGATTCTTTGCACCAGTTGTACGGTGCAAAGTATTCCCAATTTTATATGGAAATTGCCGATGTAAACAAAAAAAGTAGAAAAACCTAAATATGTATTTTATTGACCTATTTTATTACCTGCATCTCTAAACTAATAATTGTACATGCGATTAAACGGGTACTTACCAACATTTATCAGCTTAGGCTTTCTCGGCAAGAAGATTTGGCACAGCTTTAAAATGTGACAATTTAGAGGTTATATAGGTATTATGGCGGGAAATGATTGACAAATGCGGAAATGTCTAATCTCTTGTGATGATATATTGTAGTGTTCTTTCTCTGCGCATGACATTAGTAGGCCTCAAATTAAGATAGAGCACTGTGCTACCAAAAATAATATTTTACAGCGTTGGTGCAAAGTTAACTACGGGCACAGCAGTATACTAAAGATCCACCCGGGGAATAATCTACGAGACCCGACTGATTACTCTGTCCCAATAACATGCTTCGATAGAAGGTATTCTATACTCATTCCGAGTAGGGAAGAGTGGGAAGGCAATCAGAATATAACGAAAACAGATCACGAAATCTTCACAGACGGTTCAAAAATGGACGTTGGTGTGGGAGCCGGGGTCTTTTCCGAAAGTTTACAAATACAGAAATCGTATAGACTCCCCAACTATTGTAGTATTTTTCAAGCAGAAGTACTGGCAGTAGAGAAGGCGGTCAATATCCTGCAAGAACACCTTGGCTTGGGAGTAGCCTCGTCAATCACCATCTTCAGTGATAGTCAGGCGGCGATTAAGGCAATCTGTTCCAGCAGCGTTAAATCAAAGCTCGTAAAGCGATGCCGCAACAATCTATGTACACTTGGCAACCAACATCGGGTTATTCTGTGCTGGGTTCCTGGACACTCCAAAATAGATGGCAACGAGGCTGCCGATGCGCTCGCAAGAGAGAGCGCAGGCATGCCAGCTGATCTAGCAGACAATACAGTGAACAAACCACTGGGATCGGTCAAAGAGGAGATTGACTACACGGCTAAGCAGCTTGCACAGAACAGATGGACAGGTTGACAACCTGTAGTACATCCAGGCAACTGTGGCCCACATTCGATAAAAAGAGAACCGCAGAGCTATTGAGACACAGTCGAAAAGACGTGAGAAATATTACTTCGGTTGTTACCGGACATTGCCTCTTCGGTAGACATGCCGAACGTATGCAAATACCCACTAACGACTTCTGCAGAAGTTGCAGAGATGAGGAAGAGGAAGAAAGTATTCAACATTTTTTGTGTGAATGCCCTGGCCTCGTAAAAAGGAGGTTCACTACTCTGGGTGAACCATCTTTCGATAGCCTGGAGGACCTAAGCAACTTACAACTTGGACGGCTGAGCAGATTTCTGAACAGTGGCTGGTTTGAATGAGTTGTTAAAATCCTTCCGCGGTTACGTCGCACTAACCATCAGAGAGTTGATGAAGGTGGGTTCTACGGAACACGTGTGGTATCACAACGGACCTAATCAGGACTATGTGAGACTGTTTGGTCAGAACCAAGGGTCTGCCACTCTTACCTAACCTAACCTAACCTAAAGTTATCGTACTGAGTGCAAAGTAACCCCGTTTTACGGCAAGTAATATTTTTTTTTTGATTTTCTTAATTTTTAAATATTAATTATTTAATACGAATATAAATTATTCAACATCCTATACATATTTTATTTCTGTATGAGTAAAAGAAAACTTAAGGTTTACTTTTACACCAGTAAAGAAAAATAAAAAAGTTGATAGTTTTTAAAAGACAAGTGAAATCTCCAGACAATACTGAAAATCTTAAAGTACGAAGTTGCCAAGGTTAAAAGGCCATAACTCAAAAACTAGTCACAGGATCGGATTACCGCCATGGACACTTTTAATCAGGACGTCAAGAGCTACAAACTACTAAAAATTCAAAAACATAAGCCGAAAGCCATTTCATATAAGATTTGTGAGTGGTCCTTTATTGGAGCCTGGGGAAATGAACAAACTTAAAAATGCTCTTAATTTACCAAATGATAAGTAAGATATTTGTGCTGCTCCTTTGTTAAACTTAAGGCTTTAATTATCTCTTTGTTCTGATAAAATAGTTTACATATTAAGATTTTAATTTAGTGGGTTTTTCCTATTGCTATTTGTAATTTGGACCTTATATACAGAAATTTTGATTTGTATACTTACATCTGAAAAAGCGCTTGTGAATAAACGATGATGATTTTATGAGAATGAGGATATTAAATTAGTAGTAATCAGTAATCATTATTTATAGGCTTTTGATATTTGGTTACACAAATATGGGCATGGTTATCTCTGCTAATAATGGCCATTTTCCTTTTTTTCCCTGTACCCTTCAATTCTAATCCAACAAGTAATAAGATATGTTAGCAATTCTTTAACAAGTTCTGACATTTCCCAAGTCGTTTTTCAATTCACACGTCAACCCACGTTTCTAGTTATACACGATACAGAATACAAGCAAAAATATATTGAAATAGTGCGTTGCAAAGTCAAGACAAAATTATCTCTCGGATAACAGGAAGATCAATTTCGTATTGGAAAAAGTACGACAATTGTGCAATAAATAGGATGAGCGTTCATGTTCATAGACTTAAGGCGGGAGGAAAACCAAACAAAAACTGTTGTTGAATGTTGTCTACATGTTCATGCTCGGAAGTATAAAAATTAAGACTGGCTCTATATCGTGTACATCGTAAAGCCGGCCCAGCTGACACCAGAATAGTAAAATTACAGCACCATTTTAACAATTTTTGGCATTTTAAACGTTTTATCAATGGAAAAAGTTGTAAACTTTGTTGTTTCTTCACTACTTATTAAACGTTCCTAGGCATTGTGAATTTTACTGGTACATTGACAAGTTTTAATGACAATCAAACTTTAAACGATTGTGACAATTAGTATGAAATATCCTAATGACTAGCGTTAGATTTTTTAATTACCTCCAGTGGCGTTACCGTTGTTTGCTGCATCGCAGAGATAATTTTATCTCTCTCTATTTGAATTTTCAAACTTTTTCGACACATCATTTTCGCTTAAAAGATCTCCCATCCAAGACCAACGCGGTGCGGCGGTAGAGGTGAGTGCCGGTCGACAACAAGCGGTACACATCGATGCGATAATGTTTCTATTGTTCTGTGAATATAACCTTCAAAAATATGTCAAAATAGTCCAAGACGAGGTAACACAAAACATGTGGCTGATGTACCGGTTCGCAGCGAAATCAGTGCTGGCAACATTGTCAAAATAAAACGCTGTCACAGCCGGTAACGCGAGTTCGGCACCGCAGTGGTGTGGGTGCAGTCATTTACCGCTGAGTTTTATAGCACCACGATGAAACCGTCACGCTACCGTCACCGCGTTAGTCTGGAGGATCCTTAAATCAAAACGTCTGAGAAACATAAACATGACAATGACGTGGGAAATATCTTATTCTTGAGGGCATTAACCCTCCCATTACAAAAAGCTGAATCCGTTCTTGCGTCGTCGCAGAGAAGTTTGATACGAAGAGGACCAACTGATCAGAGAAGAACGTCTGAATATCCGTTCGCTTTACCGCGTTTGATACAATCCGATTTACCACAGTGGAGTTTAAGTATTTCTAGCGGGGCAATATTCTTTTTTTCCCATCTTAAGGCGGCGCCCGTGGAATTTAATAATAAAATAGGGCCAACTCTACTAATGACTTTTATCAGGTATCAAGGGTGGATCAAAACTAGAAAGAAATAATGACAGATTGTTTTTGTTTATTATTAAGATATAAAAACTATACATTTTAATTATCTTGAATTTAAGTAGGTAACTCATTTAATCCGTGAATGGAGTCTATATATCTAGTCGTTCGATCTTTAATGCTTGGGAATGCCCCACCATGGAATACTTATGCCTTCTTTAAGGAAAGCGTTATTATTACTTTTTCCACTTAACGTTATTTTTTCGAATAAGTCAAATCTCAACCACTAAATTTATATAAGAAAATGAGGATGAATACATTTGTTAGACATGTTTCGATCTTAGGAAAGGTCTTCTTCAGTGACAAAATTCAGTTCCCAATGTAGAAAATATCGGGAAGTTGACAATAGAATAATATTTAGATAAAACTAAATGTGGGTAGTTATATAAATTCTTGTTATTGAAATTTATAATTAAAGACAATGACAAGGTAATTCTGAGTACAATACAGAGAAACAAGGCAAATTGACAGTTCACCCGTGTGTATCTTATATCAGATATCTATTGATAAATTTTAAGAATTGTTATGAAAGGGTAAAATTCACCTTTATAAAGTTGAGGTTTTAAATGGGTGATAGAGCTTTCATCCTAGAGTGTTTAATACAAATTGTTTTTCTAAAATTCTCGACGAGCCTAGTAGTATTTGTAGTTTTTTTTTAAATTTTAGACGTTACCTGTTAGTTTCGATTGTAGTTGATTACAAAATTGTAGAATTTTAATATTTTATCACATTTTTAAATTATTTAGATAATTATAAAACCATTTTAAACAACATGCTTAAAAAGTTAACCCTAATACGCAGGGTCTCGCAATTTAAATGCTGATAATGTTAGTGATTGCGTAAGGGTGAAGTTGTTAATTATAATATCAAATTCGAAGTTTAAGAGAAATACCCCTCTCTTAAGTGAAGAGACATACCTGTTCCTCAAAGGTAAATTGTAGGTACTCCACGTTCTTGTAAAGTCCAAGTTTTATCAAAAATTAGTTTTCTGTACTAAGTCACAAAGAGAGAAATCGTTAACTTTAGAAAAGTACTAAGTCGCAATAGTCCGCTGCGATAAACTGTAGGTACTATATAGATATAGTATTGCACTATAAAAATTTGTATTTGTGTGACTTATGTCGGGTTGCACAAAGAATTTTAATAATAATTATTTAACCGGCAAGTTTGACTGTGACATAAATAACTTTGACAGGTAATATATACTCACATTCAAAAGTGCATGGTTAGTAAATTAAAAATTAAGGTAACCGGACCAGTATGATTGTGAGAAAATTATTTCGGTCAATGTTACGTCTCTCACAGTCAAACTTGCCGGTTAAATAATTATTATTAAAATTCTTTGTGCAATCCGACATTAGTATACTTTATCTCTGCGATACAGATATAGATATCAAATAAATTGCTTAAATTAATAATGTAACTCTAGAGATTTTTGAAAAATTGCGTTTGTTCGAGTTTGTGACGGATAAAATACAAGCAAAATTTTATTTTTTTAGATAATAATGTTTCTTAATCGCACAATATTTGTAAATAAACCAACGAAATTTCAGCATGTTTTCAGTAACACAACCTGTGGAATAGGTCCATGAAAGGTCGCTGATTTTACGCGTTCGTCAGGAAGGGAAGGCCGCAGATAATTCGATACCGAGCCGCCACAACCGAGCGCATTACATCATGATGTGTGGATTTTTGTCAGGTAACGAAGGCTGTAAGTGAGTTACAGGCAATGTTACCTATTTTCCTAAATTATCTGTCGTTTTACTAAATTTATTTATTGGTTTTCGGAGAATTAAACAATAAATATGATGAATTTTTAGCAGGTGGAAGGGGGGCGTGCGGCCTCAAGGAGTAGCCGCCACTGGTTTCTCTGCATCGTTAAGCTACTGATTTCCCATTAGTTATTCTATTTATCACCCATTTACTATTGTAATTAGTTAATCTTATCCTTATACCTCATCTTATAATGGAAAATGCGATACAAGGCTTGTTTGGTTTTGGAAGAATATTGATTTTAAACTGGATAATGAACGGAATTGATGACTTTTTTCTATAAAATACTAAAAGTCACAATTCAGAGAAGCTTACCAGATAAAAGCAATAAAAGGCAGGTAACAAAATCAAATCATTAACTTGTCCAGTGTTCCAATCTATTGCACCCCTGCATCCGTTTAGAAAGTGACCATTTACTTACACTAACTATCCCTTGAATCGCCATAATACTGACATACTCTCGGGTAATAAAAAGGGTTTCAACTATTTAACCCCAAAATTAACTTTTTATGTCCGGTAATAAAAGTTTAATTGAAGCCCTGTTTATGTCACATAATATACAAGGTATAATATTCATTTAGCTTTGGGCAGTAATGGCGATGACAGTGCCGAGCGTCCTCTAATTGTGGCAATAAAGATGCGTCGTTCACATATCTTTCAGTAACAAAACGGCCGCTGAAAAAGGTTGATATTTATACGCGACACCGGCGAATATAAACATGAAATACCAACGAGGACGGTGACGAAAAAATCGCATACAGATATATTTTAAATTCTTTTATTTTATGCGCCACGGAATAATAACGCGGCTGCCGCAAATAGTTGAGGAAAATTTACGCCGCGCGAGCAGGACTCATCTCATTGTTCTCGATGAATATGCTAAGCGACTCACGAGCATTCCAGAGACCGCGATTTTAGAAAAGCGGCAGGACTTTGCTGCTGTCTACTGAAATATGATGACATTTCTGGTTAAGAAATTATACAGGGTGCGCAATGGATAAGCAGGGGCAAGGGCGTCGATAATTTTTTCTTTTGGAGCGGGTAACAAATTAACAAGATAAATTTTCAAAACATTTTTATTGTTTGTATGCCTTTCAGCGTTGCCAGAGCTGGTACATTTCGAACGCATCTGTACAAAAGTACATTTCCATTATTTTCTGGTACATTTTCATCCTCGTGCCGTCCAGCAGCGGCGCCAGGATTTTGGGATCAACTCGAAAGTGATTTCTAAAAAAAAAGGTCGTCGCTCGAAAATAACATACATCTCATTTAAGCTTTTGACACCGGGGTGGGGGCACTTATGTTTATAAGTCATAAACATGAGTGCCCACCCCGGTGCCAAAAGCTTAAATCAGATGTATGTTATTTTCGAGCGCCGACCTTTTTTTTTTTATAAATCACTCTTTCGATTTGATTCCAAAATTCTGGCGCCGCTGCTGATGTCGTCCAAAATTTTTCTTTTGGTGATGGTTGAGGAAAAGAATTATAAGGTAACAAAACTTATAATATTTAATGTAAATAAACATAATTCTTGTATTATATGCGTATTAGCTATCGAAATATTGTAATTACATTAATAAAATATTATAATTATGTATTTTTAATTAATTAATAAAATTGGTGATACACTTTTGTTTTCTTTCGTCAAGTGTGGGCAAAAAACTTTTTTTGTCAATCTTGGGGGGGGGGGGGTAATTACCCCCATTACCCCCATTACCCCCCCCCCCCCCCCTTATCGAGGCCCTTGAGCAGGGGACTAATTTAAATACATCTTCAAAAAAGTAACACATTGTTACTCATTTTCAGGCGATGCGATTGGAAGTTAAAAATTTAAGGAAACTGGTAGGGTTAAAAGTTGCGTATGAAAACAATAGGACGGCTTACATCAATAAGGGGATCCATATATATTCTGACAGTCAAGCAGCCCTTAGATCGCTAATATGCAACAAGGTAACTTCAATACTGGTATGGGAATGTCAAGAGGAACTGGAGGCCCTGGAAGAAGTAAACAAAGTAATACTGCAGTGGGTACCAGGACACGAAGCCATTAGAGGAAATGAAAAATCCGATAAACTTGCAAGGAAAGGCTCAGAACATACATTCATTGAAAGTAAATGTGTGGAGTTGGTTGTACACTGTGTTCTGAAGAAAGGAAAAACGTTGTATTTCAGTGTAAGTGTTTATTTAATGACGCCAAGCGCTTTCGGCCTTATTTACTTAAGGCCATCATCAGGGCTTAACCCTAAAAGTAAGCATAAAATTTAGAAGTTGTAAAATAACAATAAAAGAGTGTACTTACTAGTCAAAAAGAGTTTTAAAAGCAATGCTTAAAAAGCTTTTCTGGTACATAACTTATGTTTATACACTAACCTAAACTTGGACAAATGACATTTCAAACAATAAACACAATGACGTCGTGAACTGAACTTGAATAGATAAATAATTAAAATATAAATATAACATTTTACAAACAGAAAGATACGAACAAAGGTCATGAAAATTAAAATAACAGACTTAAAATCAAATATCTGACAAGGCCAGGTAATTTAAGTATTAAATGCTTACAAATTTAAAAAAATTTTGTTTAAAATAATTAAAAATGAGGTAACCGGCAACATTGTATATATGCTAAAAAGATGAAGCCTGAGCAAAATGTATGGTTAACAGGCAAGTTTTTGTGGACTCCAGACAAGGGCTGGATATCGGCCATTAAAAATTAACGAAAATCAACACAATCAACCATCATATCAAGATCATAAATTTTCAACTTAGGTTGATAAATTTGATAAAGAGGGTATTCAGATTTTAAGGAATTATTTGTAAGAGATTTGGCAACAAGGTTAAAAAAATTTTATATGGAAAAATAATCTTATAGTTAAGTGGCCAAATGATGGTAAAGGTTTAGTATGCAGTGAAGGTTGATTGGTTAAACGAAAAAATTAATTGAAAAGTCTAAAAAGTGAATTGCTGTTAGATGAATTTGTCATTTTTGTGTTAAGACAGACCTCCAGGTCTTTACATACAAGAATCAAAGAACACATAAGTAGGCCAACAAAATCAGTTTTTGGACACCATCTTAAATATAATAATCACAATTTTTCTCCTACTTCAAGTAGTAAAATCATTCATCATTTCACGGGTCTTAATGTCAAACATCTTGATCTTCTAGAGGAGTTAGAAATTTCTAAAGAGATCAAGAAAAATCCTGTCCTCTGTCTTAACACAAAAATGACAAATTCATCTAACAGCAATTCACTTTTTAGACTTTTCAATTAATTTTTTCGTTTAACCAATCAACCTTCACTGCATACTAAACCTTTACCATCATTTGGCCACTTAACTATAAGATTATTTTTCCATATAAAATTTTTTTAACCTTGTTGCCAAATCTCTTACAAATAATTCCTTAAAATCTGAATACCCTCTTTATCAAATTTATCAACCTAAGTTGAAAATTTATGATCTTATAAAATAATTTGAAGAAATAGTCCATACTTAAAGTGGAGTGGAAATTCAGAAGGAAAGAAATAAGAACACAAAGTCTTCCTCCACTATTATATTAAATTAAAGAATCTCGTATGTTCAGAGAAACTTTTTATCTCTACATGTTTCGAATGCAGAAGCATTCATCTTCAGGAGAATGAATGAAAAAGAAGAAACTAATAGATATCACCTTAACGGAGCATCAAAATAGTAAGTTCAGTAAATAGAACTGTGAGAAAACTAATACACACGTGGTATTGTAACAATAAAAAATATATGGGGTTCAGGCTCATGGCACTGTAAAAGTTTATAATATGCAGAATAAAAAATATAACATCTCTGTCTGAGGAGAATGGTTGGAAAAATGTTGAAAAGAAAAGTTAATAATTAATCGAGAAATTGAAGGTTGGTCATAACAGAAAACTGAAGTGTGAGGAAGATGAAATTATAAATTATGTTAAAATATTTGGGTTATTGTTTAAAGTGGCAGTTCTGACAAGGTTCGTCAGATGAATACCTGAAAAAGAGAGATTTCTTTTAGGTTACATCGAATGGACAAAAATTGTGAAAACTTACCACATGTCGATTTATTACTTAAGAATAAAAAAATTGGAAAATGTAGATTTTGCTAATTTTGTTTAGCATTTTGTAGAATAAAGAACTTTTTTTTTTTTTTCAAAAAACTTTTATGGATTAAATAAAATTAGGCACGATCGCCACCACGTTTCCAAAAAGATAAATTTGGTGACAGTTTACATGTCTGAAGTTAGGTGAGAACACAGAGAAAAAATTGTTAAGCTGAAGGCTAAAACAAAGAAAAGTAGGTTGTATGAAATTTGAATATCACAGAGAAAATATAGGATCGCTTAAAATTTCAAAGCTCAGTCAAGGTTTACAAAAGATATCTGATTACATAACCCAAGATAAGTAGGCAGAATATAGGAGCCAAAATATCTACCTTGGGGAAATGGGAAGGTACAATGAAAATGTTAATAAAATCAAAATAACAATATGGTGCAATCACTACAAAATGTTCAAACTTATAAGTAACATAGGGGATAAGTATAAAACACTGCGGGTTAAAGTCCAAATTGGTAAGGAGAAAACACATGACACCAAAATAAAACCTATTGAAAAGGCACTGTATAAAAATATCTGAAAATCAAATTTACAATATGAAAAAATAGATTGAGTGGAAAACTTTCAAAAATTGACTCTTAAACTAAGGGGACATAAGAGAAAGCGAAAGCCAGAAAGGTTGAAAGAAACTTAATTTATTGTAAGAGTATTTTAATAAAAGAAAAGGGTGTAACAAGTAGGTTATTAATCAAAATCAAGAGAGTTGAAAAAGTGAGAACAGCTGTGTTGAATCTGGTCATTTAGACAGTCTATGTTTATATTGTTTATAATTTTGTTAATTTCTAAAATTTCAAGAAGATCTAGTTTATTGCCCTTGTTACACAGATGAAGGTATTTAGTATTTGAATCCGGATTGAAAGAGTGGTCTTCAGTATAAATGTGTCTAGAAAAATTAGATTTGATCTTTGAAGGAGAAAGGTTCTGGGTTCTGGCTTTCGTAATCTCTTTACAATGTTCACCCACTCTGACCGAGAACTTGCGGCCTGTTTGACCGACATAGGTAGCTGAACAGCCCTGTGCAGAACAAGAAACACTGTAGACACCAGATTTATTTGTAATAGGAACGGAGTCCTTAGAGTTACATAAGAAAGATTTTAAAGAATGTTGAGTTTTGAAACTTATGTCATAATTAAAAGAATTAAAAATATTTTTGAGTTTGTAGGAAATAGAACCCCAAAAGGGTAGAGAAAAATATTTAGTAGTAGATTTAGTATTGGTTGTATGAATTTTATTGAGATGTTTGTTTAGATGTCTATAGTATATCTTGTTAATCAAAGCAAGGGGGTAACCATTATTCACTCCAATTTGTCTAATAATGCTTAATTCTAGTTTAAATTCATAGTCTTCGAGGGGGACTGAGAAAAGTCTGGAAAAATATGAGTGAAAAGCTGAAAGTTTTTGGTTATGTGGGTGATTAGAATGAAAAGGGATAGTTGAATCTGTGTTAGTTGGTTTACGGTATATAGAGAATTTAATTTTATTGTTAAATTTAGTGAGTAATAGATCAAGAAATGGAAGAGAGTTGTTAACTTCGGTTTCAAGTGTGAAGGTAATTGAAGGGTGTAGAGAATTAAGAAAATCAAGAAAATTTGATAAGCTCTCAAGGTCGCCGTCGAAGACTACAAAGATATCATCCACATAACGCCTCATAAAGAGGACACTTGAAAAAAGAGGGTGTGCTTCCATAGAGGATTCTAAACGTGACATAAAGACTTCAGCCAAGAAAGGTGACAAAGCTGAGCCCATGGCTAGACCAGAGTTTTGTTTATAAAATTTATAATTGAATTGAAAAAAATTTTGTTTTAGTACTAAATCGACTAGAGTGCAAAGATTATTGGTGTGTTCGGATTCGAGATCAGATTTGTTTTCCAAAAGGTCTTTAATAAGTAAAACACATTCCTGTGGGGGAATGCTCGGAAAAAGATTAGAGACATCGAAAGATACTAGTTGAGCTGTATTGGGAATATGTAACTCTTTAAGGTCGTTAGCTAAGTGAGATGAATTTATTACAGAAAAGGAGCTTTTAAAATTTGTGAGAGAAATTAGAGTATTGTTTAGCCAAGAGCTCAGTCTGTAACATGGTGAACCGCAATATGAGACAACAGGTCTAACAGGAATGTTAAGTTTATGTATTTTGGGGAGACCATAAAGTAGAGGGGTTGAAGGGTTTATCGGAGTGAGTTTAAATTTATTGGTGTTAAGAAAAATTAAAGTATTATTTACTTCTTTTAAAGTTTTTTTGAAAGATATCATAAATTTGTCGAGAGGATTAGATTGGATTAAAGAAAAATTGTCAGACGAGAGAAAATCTTCAACTTTATCCACATATTGTGGTCTCTCCATTATCACGAGACAATTACCCTTATCAGCTTTAGACAGAATCAAATCATTGTCAGCAATTTTAGATCTCAAGGATTTCAATACTTTGATCTCTGTGTTAGAGTAACTCTTAGGGTTATTTTTGTGAAAGTGATTTAAACATGAGATACACTGGGATCTCAGTGTGTCCCTCTTAAGTGTTTGATTAGATTTTGAGATGATGTTTTCGCAATCAACAGCGAGTACTTCTAGGTTTTTTACCTCGGGGGTGAAATGAAAATTATATTTTATACCAGAATTAAGAAGATCCATCTCAGGTTGGGTAAAATTAGTATTGCTTAGATTTAAAGTTCTATCATGAAAGTTGAAGTTTGGAAAATTATTCGAGAGATTTAAGTTTTCATTTAGTTCAGAGTTAAAAATGGAATTGTCAAAGCTAATATTAAGTGAAGAGGAATGATTATTGTTAGTTAAATTAGTTGAATTGAAGAAGTTATTAGTATTATTAGGTGGAGAGAAGTTATTAGTATTGTTAAGTGGAACAGAGGTGGTATGGTTGGGATTATAATTATTCTTATTATATAGATTATTGAGGTTAATTAATTTTTTATTAAGACGTTGGAATTTTTCAAACTTCAACTTTCATGATAGAACTTTAAATCTAAGCAATACTAATTTTACCCAACCTGAGATGGATCTTCTTAATTCTGGTATAAAATATAATTTTCATTTCACCCCCGAGGTAAAAAACCTAGAAGTACTCGCTGTTGATTGCGAAAACATCATCTCAAAATCTAATCAAACACTTAAGAGGGACACACTGAGATCCCAGTGTATCTCATGTTTAAATCACTTTCACAAAAATAACCCTAAGAGTTACTCTAACACAGAGATCAAAGTATTGAAATCCTTGAGATCTAAAATTGCTGACAATGATTTGATTCTGTCTAAAGCTGATAAGGGTAATTGTCTCGTGATAATGGAGAGACCACAATATGTGGATAAAGTTGAAGATTTTCTCTCGTCTGACAATTTTTCTTTAATCCAATCTAATCCTCTCGACAAATTTATGATATCTTTCAAAAAAACTTTAAAAGAAGTAAATAATACTTTAATTTTTCTTAACACCAATAAATTTAAACTCACTCCGATAAACCCTTCAACCCCTCTACTTTATGGTCTCCCCAAAATACATAAACTTAACATTCCTGTTAGACCTGTTGTCTCATATTGCGGTTCACCATGTTACAGACTGAGCTCTTGGCTAAACAATACTCTAATTTCTCTCACAAATTTTAAAAGCTCCTTTTCTGTAATAAATTCATCTCACTTAGCTAACGACCTTAAAGAGTTACATATTCCCAATACAGCTCAACTAGTATCTTTCGATGTCTCTAATCTTTTTCCGAGCATTCCCCCACAGGAATGTGTTTTACTTATTAAAGACCTTTTGGAAAACAAATCTGATCTCGAATCCGAACACACCAATAATCTTTGCACTCTAGTCGATTTAGTACTAAAACAAAATTTTTTTCAATTCAATTATAAATTTTATAAACAAAACTCTGGTCTAGCCATGGGCTCAGCTTTGTCACCTTTCTTGGCTGAAGTCTTTATGTCACGTTTAGAATCCTCTATGGAAGCACACCCTCTTTTTTCAAGTGTCCTCTTTATGAGGCGTTATGTGGATGATATCTTTGTAGTCTTCGACGGCGACCTTGAGAGCTTATCAAATTTTCTTGATTTTCTTAATTCTCTACACCCTTCAATTACCTTCACACTTGAAACCGAAGTTAACAACTCTCTTCCATTTCTTGATCTATTACTCACTAAATTTAACAATAAAATTAAATTCTCTATATACCGTAAACCAACTAACACAGATTCAACTATCCCTTTTCATTCTAATCACCCACATAACCAAAAACTTTCAGCTTTTCACTCATATTTTTCCAGACTTTTCTCAGTCCCCCTCGAAGACTATGAATTTAAACTAGAATTAAGCATTATTAGACAAATTGGAGTGAATAATGGTTACCCCCTTGCTTTGATTAACAAGATATACTATAGACATCTAAACAAACATCTCAATAAAATTCATACAACCAATACTAAATCTACTACTAAATATTTTTCTCTACCCTTTTGGGGTTCTATTTCCTACAAACTCAAAAATATTTTTAATTCTTTTAATTATGACATAAGTTTCAAAACTCAACATTCTTTAAAATCTTTCTTATGTAACTCTAAGGACTCCGTTCCTATTACAAATAAATCTGGTGTCTACAGTGTTTCTTGTTCTGCACAGGGCTGTTCAGCTACCTATGTCGGTCAAACAGGCCGCAAGTTCTCGGTCAGAGTGGGTGAACATTGTAAAGAGATTACGAAAGCCAGAACCCAGAACCTTTCTCCTTCAAAGATCAAATCTAATTTTTCTAGACACATTTATACTGAAGACCACTCTTTCAATCCGGATTCAAATACTAAATACCTTCATCTGTGTAACAAGGGCAATAAACTAGATCTTCTTGAAATTTTAGAAATTAACAAAATTATAAACAATATAAACATAGACTGTCTAAATGACCAGATTCAACACAGCTGTTCTCACTTTTTCAACTCTCTTGATTTTGATTAATAACCTACTTGTTACACCCTTTTCTTTTATTAAAATACTCTTACAATAAATTAAGTTTCTTTCAACCTTTCTGGCTTTCGCTTTCTCTTATGTCCCCTTAGTTTAAGAGTCAATTTTTGAAAGTTTTCCACTCAATCTATTTTTTCATATTGTAAATTTGATTTTCAGATATTTTTATACAGTGCCTTTTCAATAGGTTTTATTTTGGTGTCATGTGTTTTCTCCTTACCAATTTGGACTTTAACCCGCAGTGTTTTATACTTATCCCCTATGTTACTTATAAGTTTGAACATTTTGTAGTGATTGCACCATATTGTTATTTTGATTTTATTAACATTTTCATTGTACCTTCCCATTTCCCCAAGGTAGATATTTTGGCTCCTATATTCTGCCTACTTATCTTGGGTTATGTAATCAGATATCTTTTGTAAACCTTGACTGAGCTTTGAAATTTTAAGCGATCCTATATTTTCTCTGTGATATTCAAATTTCATACAACCTACTTTTCTTTGTTTTAGCCTTCAGCTTAACAATTTTTTCTCTGTGTTCTCACCTAACTTCAGACATGTAAACTGTCACCAAATTTATCTTTTTGGAAACGTGGTGGCGATCGTGCCTAATTTTATTTAATCCATAAAAGTTTTTTGAAAAAAAAAAAAAGTTCTTTATTCTACAAAATGCTAAACAAAATTAGCAAAATCTACATTTTCCAATTTTTTTATTCTTAAGTAATAAATCGACATGTGGTAAGTTTTCACAATTTTTGTCCATTCGATGTAACCTAAAAGAAATCTCTCTTTTTCAGGTATTCATCTGACGAACCTTGTCAGAACTGCCACTTTAAACAATAACCCAAATATTTTAACATAATTTATAATTTCATCTTCCTCACACTTCAGTTTTCTGTTATGACCAACCTTCAATTTCTCGATTAATTATTAACTTTTCTTTTCAACATTTTTCCAACCATTCTCCTCAGACAGAGATGTTATATTTTTTATTCTGCATATTATAAACTTTTACAGTGCCATGAGCCTGAACCCCATATATTTTTTATTGTTACAATACCACGTGTGTATTAGTTTTCTCACAGTTCTATTTACTGAACTTACTATTTTGATGCTCCGTTAAGGTGATATCTATTAGTTTCTTCTTTTTCATTCATTCTCCTGAAGATGAATGCTTCTGCATTCGAAACATGTAGAGATAAAAAGTTTCTCTGAACATACGAGATTCTTTAATTTAATATAATAGTGGAGGAAGACTTTGTGTTCTTATTTCTTTCCTTCTTATAAAATAATGGTTGATTGTGTTGATTTTCGTTAATTTTTAATGGCCGATATCCAGCCCTTGTCTGGAGTCCACAAAAACTTGCCTTTTAAACATACATTTTGCTCAGGCTTCATCTTTTTAGCATATATACAATGTTGCCGGTTACCTCATTTTTAATTATTTTAAACAAATTTTTTTTAAATTTGTAAGCATTTATTACTTAAATTACCTGGCCTTGTCAGATATTTGATTTTAAGTCTGTTATTTTAATTTTCATGACCTTTGTTCGTATCTTTCTGTTTGTAAAATTTATATTTTAATTATTTATCTATTCAAGTTCAGTTCACGACGTCATTGTGTTTATTGTTTGAAATGTCATTTGTCCAAGTTTAGGTTAGTGTATAAACATAAGTTATGTACCAGAAAAGCTTTTTAAGCATTGCTTTTAAAACTCTTTTTGACTAGTAAGTACACTCTTTTATTGTTATTTTACAACTTCTAAATTTTATGCTTACTTTTAGGGTTAAGCCCTGATGATGGCCTTAAGTAAATAAGGCCGAAAGCGCTTGGCGTCATTAAATAAACACTTACACTGAAATACAACGTTTTTCCTTTCTTTATACATTCATTGATCCAGAACCGGTATTTAAAGTACAGTACACGATGCTATAAAGCGATGGATTGAATGAACACAAAAATCCACTGGACAGGGATTACACCATAGCAAAAGCTTCATTGGGTATCCAGACCCAAGACTTACCAAAACAGTTGCTTGAGATGAACAGAAACCAACTGAGGACCATTACAGGAATTCTGACAGGACACATGGCTGTCAAGAACCATCTGCACAGAATACAACGGTACAATGGAGACTTGACTGCAGATTATGCGGACAAGACAGAAAAACTGTACAGCCATTGCGAGTCACTAGTTTTTAAGAGGTAACAAATACTCGGGCAATCAAAACTGGAACCAGAGGACATCCTTACCCTCTCCCCAGTTGACCTACACCAACTAGTGCAAGGAACTGGGATCACGAGGTGGGTGTGAGAACCAAATAGGGTGATCACAATAGGCCAACCCTGGCTCTCGGAAAAAAAAGGTTAAAAGTTATTCCAGATTACTGTGTTATTAAAAAAATAGAAGCTCTTGACCCAAAGTAGTAAACTCTCTTGAATTATAAACTCTGTATAATAATAGTAATTTGTACAACAAGAGTGGATATGATGTCCATAGCGTACGACGAAGTAAATTGAGTACGACGCCGTAGGCGAAGTACTTAAACTGCCGAGCGCAATATGGATAATCCATTTGAGTTGTACAGTATATTTTTTCTACGACTCAACCTCCGAACTTTATACTAAAAATGTAATAAAAGTTATTTAAATCAAGCATTATAACTAGTCTTTTTAGTTGGCTGTGAAAAAATATCATAAAAAACAATTGGGGAAATTTTGAAGAAGTAGTCCATTCTTAAAGTGGAGTTAATTTATAGAAATAAAATAAAAAACATAGTCTTTCTCCACTGGTTTATTAAAAATAAAGTTAGAAGGTGGTAGATATTCTACATGTTTCGGGTGTAGCAACACCCATCATCAGGAACAAAATATAAAGAGAAAAATTCATAGAAAGGAACAGACGTAAATGGTGAGTGATAATGAACCTCGATGGAGCTCTCATCGAGACATGGAAGATTAAATGTTGAGAAATGGGATAGTGATTAGAAGAAAATTGACATATTTAAGTCTTAACACTGACCATGGGCAACAGGTAACAGTGGTAAGAAGGGGCCCGCTTGGGCAAAGAGAAAAAAAAATTAAGAAATGTAAAAAATGGAGATTCACAGGTCAAGAACCTTCATCCTGGGAACCGTGGAGAGAAAGAAAATTTGTTAATTTAGCCCTCTTTTTAAGGGAAAAAAAGAAAATATTTTAGTTAAGAAAAGTAAAAGGCATAGAACTGATGTAGAATCTGTAAAGAATACTTTTCTTAACTAAAATATTTTCTTTTTTTCCCTTAAAAAGAGGGCTAAATTAACAAATTTTCTTTCTCTCCACGGTTCCCAGGATGAAGGTTCTTGACCTGTGAATCTCCATTTTTTACATTTCTTAATTTTTTTTCTCTTTGCCCAAGCGGGCCCCTTCTTACCACTGTTACCTGTTGCCCATGGTCAGTGTTAAGACTTAAATATGTCAATTTTCTTCTAATCACTATCCCATTTCTCAACATTTAATCTTCCATGGCTCGATGAGAGCTCCATCGAGGTTCATTATCACTCACCATTTACGTCTGTTCCTTTCTATGAATTTTTCTCTTTATATTTTGTTCCTGATGATGGGTGTTGCTACACCCGAAACATGTAGAATATCTACCACCTTCTAACTTTATTTTTAATAAACCAGTGGAGAAAGACTTTATGTTTTTTATTTTATTTCTCTAATTATTGGGGAAATATTCATTTCGTTGGCAAATATTATACAAAATCACTTTGAATATCTATCTTTCTTCCTTTTGGCCTTTTGCAAATTAACAGACAAAAAGCAGTATATTATATTAATTATAAATGAACAATTCCTTTTTCTCAACCATTGCTAGTTTAATTAAATTGTTCTGTTGAAATGCACAGAAAAAAAGTGGGTTTCGGTTTTTTTTATGCTTGCGTAACAATTATAATTCCTATAGTAAGTATAACACAAGCTTTTGTGCATTAATATGAACTTTTCATGTTCGCTATGGTAAGATTTTTGAAAATAATCGCCAATTTACAAACTAACAACACTGTTAACGTCGAAAGAGAAGTGGCAACACTGTAAAAAATAAAAAATAACCTTAAGACCGGTAGTAAAAAATTAAATTAATTTTTTTCCGGAAATATTTTAATTTCGTCTGTTTTATCTGGTTTTATGTGCTCATCTTCATGTTCCACCATTGAAGGAAAATTTACCAGTTATTCTTCTATATCTGTTAAGCAAAATACAAGTTTTAAGATCGATTGGGGTTGGATCCCCGGTCAAATTATATCAGAAAATATCGCGGTGGACAAGCCAACCAAGATTAGTAAAAAATGTTCTTGTAGATATATAGTACATTTTGTATGTAGTATTTTTTTTTTATGACAAAACACCTGCACTGTAGGAAAAATCCTTTAAGGCGCTCTGGGAGCGGTGCGAGTGCGAAAAAAGCGATTAACATTGGTCTTGAAACGTTGAAGATTGTATTCATTGGGAAACACGACCTCAGGAAGATCATTCCACAAAGATGACGTTCTCCAGATGAAATAATTCTTGAACAATGAAGTTCGAGGAGTACTAAGCTGAACAACATATGGATGAGCGGCAGTGGTTCGCCGGGTATTTCTGTTTTGCATTGCTCTAGGTGGAATCAAGTGGGCAATGTCAGTCGAACACCTGCCATGGAAATATTTGTAAAAGAGAGCCAAATCACCAACCTGTCTTTGATGCTCCAGGCTATCGAGAGTCTTGGTCAGTTCGGGGTCGCCGATCAGACGAACGGCTCTCCTTTGAATGGAATCCAGTAGCCGAAGGGTGTACTTGGGTGCAGAGCTCCAGACATTAGAGCAATATTCTAATGATGGTCGAATCTGGGCTTTGTAGAGTGTCAAAAGTTGATGAGGTGTGTAGAACCTTTTGGTGCGGAAAAGTACACCAAGTTTCTGTGCAGCTGCCTTGGCAATTGCGGCAACGTGATCATGCCAAGACATATTACCTCCCAGATTGACCCCCAGCAAATTATTAGACGGTGCCAGGGGAATTGCGTGTCCTGCCATGACTATATCCGGTTCTGCAATGTTAACCTTTTTGGAGAAGACTGCTGCCTGGGTTTTCTTAGCATTAAATTCGACTTGGTTACTATCACCCCAAGCCAAAATTTCTTCCAGGTCATTGTTGAGGCGCAATACTTCATGCTGCCTGCGAAGATGTGCGTCGGCAGCGGATGTTTGGGGAGTCAAGGTAAAAAATGAGACAAGTGTGCTGTCATCAGCAAAGCTATAAATTGGATTTTGGGTTTTCACTAGAAGGTCGTTAATATACAGTAAAAAGAGGGTAGGCGACAATATGGACCCTTGAGGAACACCGGCATTGATGGTGAAGGTGTCTGAGAATGAGAAATGAGTGCAAAACTAAAAAATTTTTAAGTACGAAAGTGCATCTGTGCACAAATATTTAGTCATCAGAAAATAATAGTTCGGTGGAAATATATTTTGGTGTTAATTTTAGTATTTTACCTTCAATTTTCGCACCATTTCGTGGACTCTTTAGGATATATTGGATAAATATTTTGATTTAAATTAAAAAAGAACAAATTTTATTTAACAGATTTGTATATTTTTGGTATATTTTTGAAGTATATTCTTAATCTCACTTCTCTCAAGTATTAGAAAACGATTTGTAAAATTTACAAAGTGTAAATTTGGTTTCTTGGTAAATGACAACTGTAATTGGTCAGTTTCATATCCTAACTAGGATAGATATGAAATGATATCCGTTCAGTTAACCGGAATAGCCTACTTTTCCAATTACTTTAGTGTAAAGAAAACAGCAACTGTCCATGTGGGAGTAGCAAAAACAGTTAGGTATAATATTTTCATTCCGAAAACATTTCAATAATCTCTGAACACGTTAAAATTAGTATTAGGAACAGAATTCACCTTTCTATATACAAGAGTAAAAACAAATATTTTTTTCTTCTCTTTTTGTTCTCAACAATTCTACAACTATATCTCACATATACATAAAACATAGCAAAGGGCAAAAGTTTCTATGAACTTCTTGTTGACGAGCTTACAAATCGGAAAGTCATAGATCGACTATTTCTTTAGAGGTCCCGCGAGGCCAAGGGGTTGGATTGTGCGGACATGGCCGTATTCTCTTTATGTGTCGTGGAAATTATACCTCAGCTCTGTCCTGGTCCGGGCACGTCCGTAACTTGCTCTATACTCGGCTGATTTCACGTCGTCCACATCTTACATTATTATAGACAAAGAAACTGCAAGATATTTACTATGGCTCTTTGTTTTCAGCGGACTTTTCTTGCAAATACGAAATATATGGTAATACAGAAAATCGGAAATACAATTTGTTTATATAAAAGTATTTCTACTAGTAAAACAATATGAGTAATTCTTTGGGACTTAACATCATGAAACATTATCTTTAAATATGATAATGCAAAGCCGAATTATACAGTGTGTTCACGGATAGAGTTTGAAAGAGGAAACACTTTTTTATTAGTAGGTATAAAAGAAAAAGTCATTCTTTATAAAAAACGTCTGCTTGTGCTGAAAAATTTCGAATATCAGACTTGAGATTACTATACAGGGTTCTTCAGAAACAACATTTTTAGTTTTTTGGATTTTTTTTTCAATTCTAATTTTCAATTCCTTGATTTAATAAATCCATTTTTTTTTGGTCTGAAACTACAATTTGGAATATCAGATTTGCGATAACTGTACAGTGTACAGGGTTGGACAGAAAAACATTTTTAATTTTTTATAATTGATGAATGAATAAATTAAAGAAATATGATATGTATTAAAAAAAATACTTCAAAAGTAAACAAAGAAAAATAGTTTTCTTACAACAAAAACGTTGTTTGGTCAGATATAAAATCATATTCTAAGTGAGAAGACAATAATAGCTGTTTATTTTTACGTAAATTTATTTGAAACGAAATCCAAAAAAAAAATGTCTGACGAACCCTGTATAGTAAATCTAATATTTAAAAGTGTAGTTTCAGCACAAGCAGACGTTTTTATAAAGAATGACTTTTTCTTCTACACCTAAGTTTTTCCTCTTCCACACTCTATCCGTGGATACACTGTATATTGTACCGGGTGATTCATTAAGGGTGACCAGCGGCCATATCTCGGAAACTATTAGGCATAGAAATTCAGGAAAAAAAATTATAACTAAAGTGGCCATGAGTAAATCCTGGAAATAATTTTTAAGTTTCGCATTTTGCCGCAAGAGGGCGTTTTTGAAAAGTAAATTATAAAAGTTTACATATCTCCGAAAATTCCACATTAAGGTATATCTTTGATAACACCATTAAAAAGCTTGGACCATTATGCATCATTTTGGTCCTATGCTCTTTGGCGTACCGACTTTAATAAGAGGGGGGGGGAGCTGTTGTAAGTGTAATCAGTTAAATCGCTGTAACTTATAAACGACTTATCCGATTTTAGCAAACTTAAGACTGTTTGGAAGATAAAATGTATGCACTTTTACCAATCGTATTTAGTTGTCCATAATAGTTCTCAAAAAATGCTAGAGGGCGCAATTTGTAATAAGGCACACCGTTCTTAATTAAAATAATTAAATTAAATTAGACGGGCGGGGTGGCGTGGTCAATTCCAATAATTTTTATAAAACAAAATTTTTCATTATCAATGTTAATAAAAATAATAAATAGTAGAGCTAATTTAATTTAATTATTTTAATAAAGAACGGTGTGCCTGAGGAGAAATACGAAAGAGACAATTTATATGCAGAATTGACCAGGCTAATCCGAAATAATGTTCACATGGAAAAATATCAGTGGCGTCCCACTTTTTTTCTAAAAAATATTATTTATTTAAAATTTTAAAAATTATTCTATTGGCGATAACGCTGAAACGAACGAAGATATCGAGCTGCGGGTTTAATTTTTTTTTTCCAGCAAATTTAATCTACTTTTCGATTATGGTATCATAATTATATCGTATGATTTATTTTTTCGGAGTATAATAAAAAAGAGTGTTATTATCACAAATTGCGCCCTCTAGCATTTTTTTTTAGAACTATTATGGACAACTAAATACGATTGGTGAAAGTGCATACATTTCTCTTCCAAACATTCTTTAGTTTGCTAAAATCGGATAAGTCGTTCAACAGCTTTCCCCCCCCTCTTATTAAAGTCGGTACGCCAATGAGCATAGGACCAAAATGATGCATAATTGTCCAAGCTTTTTAATGGTGTTATCAAAGATATACCTTAATGTGGAATTTTCGGAGATATGTAAACTTTTATCATTGGCCACTTTAGTTATAATTTTTTTTTCCTGAATTTCTATGCCCAGTAGTTTCCGAGATATGGCCGCTCGTCACCTTTAATGAATCACCCGGTATATGTATACGAGAATTTAAAGGCGGTTACATACATAACTTTAACCTTGATATACACATACATGATCAAACTATTAGGACAAGCAGGCTTACAAGTATGTGGGATAATTTTGGGCAAGCGTTTAAATTGTATAAGACACAAAAATAGTTCTTTTATCTTGAATGAACATTCATTTTGAGTTTTAAGAGCAAACAGTAGTCATCACGAACAAATAGTGCACTTTGTTTTCGGCGGGCTTTTCTTGCAAATACGAAATATATGGTAATAAAGAAAATTGGAAATACATTTTTTTTGTATAAACGTACTTCTACAGAGTAGAAAAATATGAATAATTCTTTAGTACTAAACATCAACTGATTAATTAGGTATTATCTTTATTTAAATAAATATGATAATGCAGGATGGGAATGTTAAAGTTTGTACAATCAAACGTCTGTCATAAGTGAGTTGCTACCATTATTTGCGCCAGTACGCAGCCATACGGGAGAGGAGGGGGGTTGCTGGGCTGTAGCCCCCCCCCCCCCCCCCCCCCCCCCCCGTTAGGCTAGGAGCTCGGGTATAAAATTCTAATTGCAACCTAATTTTTCGTCTCACGCTTGGACTCGTACTCTAACCCTTTAAATATTTATTAAAAACTTTTAAACCAACACAGCACAAAATCAATATGTTAGTTTACCTTTTGATATTATACGCTCACCACGCCAAAATTAATAATGCAATCTATAAATATTGCCGATGCAATAATTTATTTGGGCCAAACTTGAAATTTTCATAGGGTAACAATCACGTAGGTATAACTATATATTGTTACTACACAACATTGTGTTTATTATCTTTTTTCTGTACATTTAATTGTACGAAAGTTGAATCATAAATAAGTAAAAATTTTATTTTTTTATCATTGCAGTTACACATTAGAAAATTTAAATGAACTGCTTATAAATCATGGCAAAAACTTTCAAGCCTTTAGCAAAATTTTCCTGCTACATTGTACCTGAGTAGATCAAGCTGGTTTTTCGTTTCGCTTTTTCCAGTAGACTCCACGCGCAAGCTGCAACATTCAAGAAACAAATAACTGAAACTATTTTCAAACTCAAGTAAAATAAATTCCTAAATAGTAGTAAAAAATACGTGCACAATTTCCTACTCAAAAACATTTTTATAAACCAAGGGTCAACATCAGTCCCCACAGCGCTACCTTGTGGACAATCTGAGCACTTGTGCTCAAAGGAACGAATTGTTGCATAGTATTATATAATATATTATTATGTTTGTAAAATGTTATAAGAAAAATGTATGTAAATAAATAAAGATATTTTAATATAAAATCATGGCAAAATTAGCAAGTTGATTTGAGAGAAATAACTTTAAAAAAAGTCTGTTTCATTTAAAAAAAAATGTTATATGTAATTTATACTTAGTAACGAAATATATTCCTTTCTAGAGTCCTAATTTAAATTAAAAAAAATTATTGGTATTACTACTCTATTAGGTATGCATAAACTAATTGGAATGAATTATCAGGGATAATATGGTTTCTTTAAGAAAAATTATATCCAATTTCCTTGTTTACTCATGTTTTTTCTAATACATTCTTATGTAGTAGAAAACAAAACACTAAGTTTTAACTTATTTTATTCAAGCCTTTGGATTGTTCAATTGCTTATAGAACTGACTGGTTCTTATTTAAATTTTCTTATGTGGAACTGCAATTATTAAAAAACAAAAAATATATCCCGTGAACTTTCTATTTAAAATATAACAGCTATTTGAACTTTATTGTACTCATCAGATTAAAAAGTCGTCAGTATGACGTTCTTTTATAAGTTATTTCTGGTCACCTTGCCATGCTTTATGAAAAGAGCATTTAAACCTTCTAATGTGCATCTGCAATGATAAAAAATAAAATGTTTACTTACTTATGATTTAATTTTCTTCTGATAATTACAACGTATACAAATACAATAAACACAAATATATTACACCAAATATTGTCACTGCCAAGCATGCGTGCAATAACCCGGCAATCAAGATAAAAATATCCGATTCTTGCCTTAAAAACCCGAAGAAATGGACACGACATCTGTCCGTACTACGATTCGTGTCCTTAATGTTTTCATCGTCAACAGTCTCTGTTCGGAATATAGTACAGTGGCCAAAACAGCGATTACGTTAGTTATACACATGAAGAATAATATCACTTGAAAAGAAAAGTTAGCTCTGGTAACTAAGAATTATCTTAAGTGGACGCCGTAGCTACCCGCTTTAACAGATTTCATGCTGATACCTTCACGAAAGCCAGCGGCCGGCTGACGTGGAAAGGCATCGCGGATGGCCGGCAATTTACGGGAGCCAGTGGCGTAACTACCAATAATTTATTACCAACTTCTAAAAACAAAGATTACTCAAATCGATTGGCATTCTTGATTATCTATTTATGTTAACGTACAAACATTTGCTGCGAGTGAAAAATTGAATAAATGGCTGACTGATAAATAATTTCTTCTAACAAAATATATATTTGGCATCATAATTGTCGCTTCTAATTGGTAAAAATTAAATGGTAAGATATAGTGGTTTCATAGGATTTTATGTCAATTTGGGAACTTTTGGAATTAAACACTTTTGATTCCTCATTGCCTTGAAAAATATAGGAAATATGTGATCGAGAAATTATTTTATTTGTTTTTACCCTCGCAGCTAAATATATATAAATAAAATGGAACAACTTTAAAAAATGGTCTACAAATAATTAAATAAAAAATTAATATAACTAACAGGTAAGTACCTACTCCTGGAAAAATCGATGCTTTAAAAAAAAGTGTAAAACTATGCAAAAATAGTTAGAAATTCGCGATATGCACAAAATGGGCTTTTTCAATAAATTTTCATTTTGACCCTATCGTATAGAGAACGAAAAAATAAAATTTTCTACCTTACAGTTTTAAAAATATTTAATTATTTACTGAGAAAATAATTAAACAAAGTGCACTATCTAATAAAAACACGCAGAAGAAAGTACAAACGTCACAACAAAACCGGCAAATGGGCAACCCGGGACAGCCTTCATTCAGATAACAAATAAGAAATCTTCAATGTTTCACGTTCTGACATGTTGTGAAATTGTAAACTAAAAAACATCAATGATTTATCATTTCCGCTTATTTAAATAGAGATTTTTTAAAAAGTTTTAACAGTCGCCATTTTGAAATAGCTTAACAGAATCGCGCCAACATTTATAAGCATACGGTACGAGATATTAGCTTTCAAATGATGTATCACAATCTGTATGTTTCCATTAAAAAAAAAGATCGATGTCGCCATATCTTTGACAAATGTCTATAAAAAAAAACAAACGAATAACGTCAAAATGTGAGCATATATAAAACTAATTTGACTTGTCCGAGCGTTTTCCCCAAAAGTTACAGGAGAAGGCTATATTAATTTTATTCCGGACTTCTGGGAAGCCCTGTATATAGTACTTCCAGTTTGAACAGAAATAAAATGGTGTGTCTACTATACAGGGTCCTGCACCTCACCTCCCGTCTTCTATAGCTCACTTATTCATTAAGTTAGGAGTTTGATACTTTTCAAACCTTACCTGTATCCTAGGGCGTATTTTAGGAAAATATTTTTGTATATACAGGGTGTTCCAAAAACGTGTGAGGTCATAAGGATCTATTTTTTTAGATTACATGCTATATATATTCTTACTTACTTAAATTCCTCTTATAGTTGCCTACATATCCCCAAAATTTTAATGAAATCGGTTCAGTATTAAGGCGAAAATAAAATAAAAACAAAAAAAAATCAGTTTTGCACCCCTGGTTTTAAAAATTTATAAAAAATAAAAATAATGCCTCGTTAATAAAATTGTACAAAGGTACTTAATGAATAAGGTCAAACAGTTTCGTTCATTAAGTTTGATTAATACGAATTGTACAGGGTGTCCAAAGTTTAGTCTCAAACTTTGCAAACTTTAAATCAATTAATTTTTCTTATTTCAAATTGTAACCCCTGTATATTATTATGTCATTCGATGCAGAATTAAAAATTAAACATTTGTTCTAATTAGAACCCTATCGTAATTTCTAAAGCATCCAAACTTATTTGCAGAAAACTTCTTTTATCAACTATTCCACGAGTCATTATCATAAATAAATATCGAAGGTGACTTTGAAAAACAATTTTTTGGAATTAACGTTTACAAAGGTGACAAAAAATAATTATTTTCGCATGCTTCTAATATGAAAATTATATCTACGCGCTCTTCTTGGTTGTATTCCATCATAAAAAATAATATAGATTAAATAATTAATAATCTAACAATATTTGAAACTAAAGTCAAAATGGGCTTTTGTCGTTTTAATAAACTTTAATACCAATAAATTGTTTTTCAAAGCCACCTTCCATATTTATTTATAATAATGACCGGTGGAATAGTTGATAAAATAAGTTTTCTGCAAATAAGTCTTGATGCCTCAGAAATTGCAATAGGGTTGTAATTAGAACAAATATTTGATTTTTAATTCTACATCGAATGACATAATAATATACAGGGGTTCCAATTTGAAATAAGAAAAATAAATTGATTTATTTTTTGCAAAGTTTGACACTAAATTTTGGACACCCTGTACAATTCGTATTAATAAAACTTGGTTAACGAGTCTGTTCGACCTTATTTATTAAGTGCCTATGTATAATTTTATTAACGAGGCATTATTTTTATTTTTTATTAATTTTTAAAACCAGTGGTGCAAAACTAATATTTAATAGTTTTTATTTTTTTTTCGTCTATAATACTGAACCGATTTCATTAAAATTTTAGGGGTATGAAGGCTTACTATAACAGGCATTTAAATAAGTAAAAATATTTATGACATGTAATTTAAAAAAATAGATACTAATGACGCCACACTTTTTTGGAACACCCTGTATAAATAAAAATATAATCCTGAAATGCGCCCTGGGATACAGGTAAAGTCTGCAAAATATTAAAATCCTAACTTAATTAATAAGTGAGCTATAGAAGACGGGAAGTGAGACGCAGGACCCTGTATACTATAATGACAGATAATAATATCATAAAAAAACAAATGAAAAAAAAAATGTTGTCGCCAAAATGTAGATCATAAAAAATCTCAATCGACGTGTTTTTCCATTTAAAAAAAAAATATATTTTCCTAATCTAGCGAATTTGTTCCGGTTATAATCCTTACTCTGTACAACAAACCCGTACAACATAATTTCAACAGAAAATCAAATCCGCCCTCATAAACAATAAACTGGTTCGCACGACGAAATAAATATAATTCTTTTACTCTAATCATAGAATATTAAAGTCCAATCGTCCACATAAAGAGACATAAATAACTATGAGTCAATTATCTATTCAATTCATTTGGTGCGTTGTACATATTCTTGGTATCACCGACCGGCAAGGCGAGGAGGTTTGCGTCTCCATAAGTTCGCCACTGATATTGTAAGAGAGAGAGCATCGGTGGGCGACTGTGATGGATTATAAATATGCTAAGAAATAGACTAAAAATCGAATTTTCGTTTAAAAAAAAAACCGTAATCGTTTTAAAAAAAATGTTCTTATAAAAGTTGTCTAAAATTAGTTACAGAATATTGGAAAGTCCATATGGTGTTGCTAAATTAAAAAATAAATGATTTAAATATACATAATACATACATGACAAACCAAAAGGACTTTCCAATATTCTTTGCTAAATTTTAAAAAACTTTTATATACAACATTTTTTTCTTAATCGATTAATAAACCCTTGAAAAGAAAACTCGTTTTAGAGGTGTACGAAGTCCTCTTAATCAAAATTACCAAAATGTAAGGGGCTATAATAAGTGTTATTACAACAAGCTTGATTGATAAATAAGGTTTTTATACAACTGTCAAAAAAAGATGACTTTTTTTGGTTACTATAAATGCACAAAACGTCTCTTTTTTTCACCGTGAAAAAATGATATTTTTTCACGGCAAGCTCAGCTGATTGATGTTTTCGTATAAAAATGCAAAATATCGATATATTATTCCAAATTGGATATAGTAAAGGTTCGTTCACAGTAGGTCTTTGTATCTAGTATTTTTACAATTAATATAGTTCCAACATCTTCGATGGTATCAATGGTCATTTTGGTTAATTCCTCGCGACGGCAAGCGCCACTTATCCCGAAGATTAAAACAACCTACAATAAAATAGTTAAATGAGTATTTAAATTACTTAAATATTTGAACGGCAGTAGAGTTTTGGACTTGCATTGTCTTTATTTGTTTAGAATCACTACGTTTCAACTGGTAAGCATCTCCAGTCGTCTTCAGGTGAATACTGAATAAGTACGGTAACTACAGCTCTATTTATACTAGGCAGGTGCTGTGACGCATGATTAGTGGGTGGGGTCATGCGTGTTGCTAGGTGATGACGCATAACTGGATGAGTCATGCTTGATGAGTCATGCTCGATGACGTCATGCTCGATGACGTCATGCGTCTAACTCTTGGATGGTCTTATTCTAAGATTACATTTACTTAACAAGGGTTTCCAGACGTTTCTCATATCTAATGAAGGCTTACTAAAGCAACCTGGATTTTGGTGTATGGTCGCAGCTTCCTTAAACTTCCTCTTCCTCCAGTGCGGTTCTTTTTGCAGAATTTCCGCTTTTGTCCACATGATATGATGGCCGTGCGTCCAGGCGTGGTCAGCTGCACCTGATTTTTCGGTCTCTCCTTTTTGGGTGTTATTTCTATGTTCTTTAATCCTTACTTCTAGTGGTCTTAGTGTCTCACCAATGTAAGATTGGCCGCATTCGCAGGGAATCTGGTAGACACAATTTTTCTTGTCTTTCTGGCTTGCTGGTTTCGTCTTCGTTAGGTGGCTTCTTAAAGTGTCTCTAGAGCTGAATACTGTGTTGATGTTGTATCGTTGTCCTAGTCTTCTTATTTTCTCGGATACTCCTTTGACATACGGAATATTGAGTATTGGTTGTATCTCTTTCTCTGCTTTACGTGTGTTTGGCCGATTCTTGCGATTTTCCAATATTGTGTCAATCAATTTCATGGGGTAGCCATTCTTGTTGAGGTCGGTCTTGATGTGGTTAGTTTCTCTTTTGAGAGCTTCGTTTGAGTTGCAGAGAGTAATTGCTCTATCCACCAGGTTTCTTACTATACCATGTTTTGTGTTGTTTGAGTGGTTTGATGTATAATTGAGATATTGCCCTGTATGTGTAGGTTTTCTGTACACTGAGGTTAGGAAGGTGTTGCCATTTTTCTCTACGTTGACGTCTAGAAAAGGTAATTGGTTGTTCTCTTCTTTCTCCATGGTGAATTTAATTGTCGGTGCAAAGTTATTAATGTGATGTAAGAATTCTCTGAGTTCGTCCTCGTTCGTCGCAAGCCAGAAAGACAAGAAAAATTGTGTCTACCAGATTCCCTGCGAATGCGGCCAATCTTACATTGGTGAGACACTAAGACCACTAGAAGTAAGGATTAAAGAACATAGAAATAACACCCAAAAAGGAGAGACCGAAAAATCAGGTGCAGCTGACCACGCCTGGACGCACGGCCATCATATCATGTGGACAAAAGCGGAAATTCTGCAAAAAGAACCGCACTGGAGGAAGAGGAAGTTTAAGGAAGCTGCGACCATACACCAAAATCCAGGTTGCTTTAGTAAGCCTTTATTAGATATGAGAAACGTCTGGAAACCCTTGTTAAGTAAATGTAATCTTAGAATAAGACCATCCAAGAGTTAGACGCATGACGTCATCGAGCATGACGTCATCGAGCATGACTCATCAAGCATGACTCATCCAGTTATGCGTCATCACCTAGCAACACGCATGACCCCACCCACTAATCATGCGTCACAGCACCTGCCTAGTATAAATAGAGCTGTAGTTACCGTACTTATTCAGTATTCACCTGAAGACGACTGGAGATGCTTACCAGTTGAAACGTAGTGATTCTAAACAAATAAAGACAATGCAAGTCCAAAACTCTACTGCCGTTCAAGAAACGTCATTGTCTCCAACCTTTAAACAGATACTTAAATATTTGCTGTAAATGTCGTATACCTTCAAAAGTAAATGTATTGCATCATCGGATTGCTTTATAAATCTTGCTACATCCTCCTTTGTTAATACTTTAGACTTCTTTCCTCTATATCCAATGGATTTGCTCTTTAAAAATGGAATCAATTTAGTAAACCGCTGCAGATCAATATTTTCCTTTATGTTTAGTGTACTTTTAAGCATCGAATAGGTACTCCATAGTGTAGGTGGCTTTAATATTTTCGATTTTTCCTCCAAATAACAGAGCAAAATATTTTCAGATACGGTTTTTACTTTCTTTATGTTGCACCATTCGCGAAACTGAGTGTACACTTTCTCATATTTGATTCTTGATTTCGCGGGCAAAAGATTTAATATAACGATTTCTGCCATCCGTAGTTTTGTGAGGTGTCTCACTATCACTTTCAGACATTTAAATGGTACCAAACTTGAGCAAACAACTATAAACTTTTGACACGAAAAACGATAGATTTGACAGTTAATGAAATTTAAGCTATCGCAGGTTGTCATGGTAATGGGAACAGGTGTAAGAAATAATACCTTAAAAGCTATGAGTTATGATTTTAGATTTTTTTTCTAAACACGACAAAAAATAGTTAACAACAAACAGTTGTACAAAAAATGTTGTTTGTATTTCGCGCGCAATAGTTGTTTTTATGGCACATTTGATTGCATTTTTAGCCTCGACCTAACGGTCTCGGTAAAAATTTAAAATCTCATGTGCCATTAAAAAACAACTATTTTGCGCACTTAATACAAAAATAACTATTGTAGGAACCTTGATGTAACATTTAAATAGGATATATATAGAGTCAAATTCAGCTAAACAAAATAAGTTATTTCTGCCAATTAATATGAAAACAAGATATTGTCTTTGTTTTAATGGCATTATTTGTTGGTTTTTGTTTTCCTAACCAAAAATAGATATTTTTGGTAACGTAAATACGAAAACAAATAAAAATTAGTACAAAATATCAAGTCATTTTTAAGAGTGTACTTTATAAGTTCTTGATCGAAATAGTGACTCTTTTTTCACCCAATTAATTACACTTGTATTAAATGTTAAATTCCAAATATTAGCTTAAGGGCTTTTCGTGTATTTCCATTTAATATAAATTTGTATCTTACTCGTCCGTGAATCACCGGAAGGTTAATTGCAAAGAATTAATTAATTTCGTATTATATTACAGCGCCTGCCTTATAAGCTATCAAATGTCAGATTTATAAGCGTTAATGAGCAACATCAATATTAGATCAAAGTTTAGTAGTAGAAGAAAGCATTCGGACGGATCGACCGGCGGGCTATAAGTCAACAATTATCGGATTCCCTTGGGTAAAAACCTATCTGATTTTAGCCAGTCTTAGTCAGAAGTTCTATATCCCTTCGATGTTTCCAATCACGGCGAAGAAGCTGCAATTAAATCTCCCTTTATGGTTGATGGAATTTGGCGTTATTGCTCTACTTTTAGCTATCCGGGACGTGTTTAGTGTGTTTTGTAGAAGTAAATCCCTCCAAAGGCCATAAGGTTAGTATTTCATCGGCGGGCACAATGTATTCTTTGGCCCGCAAGTTTTCCGTATCAGCGAAATAGTCCACTGGGAGATGAAAAGTAGTTTCAAGTTAGTTATGTCGTGGTATTACTTCTTGTATAATGTCTTTATAATACTTGTACCTTATGTAATAGTAGGTGATTTACCTAAAAATATATTAATTTTGCCAAGGTATAATTTAGTTAGATTATATCACGAAGACCTCACAGAAAAACGATCTAAATAAATTTTTATAAATAAACAGAAATTTAAAGTTTCCACTGTCACAAACAAGAGAGGTCCATGTTCTATACAGGGTGTCCCAAACCTTATGGGCCGTAGAGTAACTGGAGATACTAGACATCAAACTAAGCCGATTATGTCATCAAGTTTTTTTTTTGATAATTAAAATATTAATTTATTTATGTGCTATGTTTTTTTATGCTTTGGGATGTTTAAAGGGAAATATATCGAAACCCATTAAAGATATTAAGATCAATCAAGTACACCTTTTTGCCCTTCTTGAAAAAACTATAATTAAAAAACACCTAATATCACAGGTAAGAAAAAAAAAACATAGATTTATGAAGCCTAGTGTATGCAACTAGCGCCCTCTAGTTTGAAAAATGTCTACAAATTCTAATTTATTGCTCATAAAAACATAATAATGCCAACTTCAATTCGATTCATTAAACCGTTTTAAAATTATGGCTTATTTTCGAGAATAAACTTTTACTTTCAACATCCTGTATCTCTAGAACGAATAAAAAACCCGAAAAAACTTATATGACTTAATCGGCTTAGTTTGATGTCTAGTAACTCCAGTTACTCTACGGCTCATAAGTTATGGGACACCCTGTGTAATGGCACGAGGACTGCATATCAGCGCACCCAGGTGTCATGATTTTTTAAAATTGTGTGGTTGTACTTGCCTTGTACTTAACAAAATTTGGTAATTATCTGTTATAGCTACACCTCGCCAAAATTAATGACTTTTTCAGGAAGGATGCATTTTGAGGCGTAGATTACGAATCTAAATACCGTGTTATTCCTTCTTAAAGTAACGTTTTGTAGAGGTTAGGTTTCGGACGAATATTGAAGTATAATGGTTCTTCTATATCACTATTTTTTAATTTTATATAATCAGATTTACCATTTTCATTAAAAAAGAAGAAAACACCTCTTTTTTGTATTTTTCAATTCAAGTTTTTACTTTAAATATGTAACTTTAAAAATAATAATGAATATTCTAGCATTGATGGATGTTGGTTGTCATTTGTTTTTGGACTGTTACGGTATACTCCGTAGGTAATATTTTATTGCATTTAGTTTTTCATTAGGTTATATTTTTAATTTAAAATAGTTCTAAATTAAGGAAAATGGGAAATGACCAGATTATGTAAAATGTTGCTCTCCTTTTTTCTTTAAAATTGCATGAAAATCAATTAAATCCGAAGTTATGCGTCCGAAACCTAATGTAGGTAATGTTATACATAGGGTGTTTCATTTAAAATAACGATGTTGCCACCTGTTTCAGGCAGAAACAGCGACGCCACATTTGTGAAAATATTTTAAAACGATAGATTGTGGTTGTTTATCTAAGCAACCAAATTTAAAAAAAAACGTATCACCCGTTTTCCCTAAACGTCTAACGTTACATCCATCGTGAAACACCCTGTATATAAAAGCGATGAACTACTACTAATATAAAGAAGCTTCGTGTCAATAGGCTTTTTGTTGCTTAGTCATATCAAAAAAGGTAACAACGGCAACATAGTTTACGGAGTAGGCAAAAGTCAAGTATTTTTAGTGTAATGATATTTATTTTATCATTTTTTGTAATTATTTCCGAAAAAAGGTATACAAATATGTTTAATTATAAAATGGGGTAAAAATTAAAAAAAAAGAATTCTATAGTAAGTAGTATAGTAACAATAAGTTATAGAAATCAGCTTTATACTGAAACATTATAACAAAATTTTACCCTCATTAAGGGTACATATACAGGGTGATTCCTAAGTTGATACTTCTTTTTTAGCTGTGTATAGAAGGCATTAAAATAAACAACTTTTTCAAATACCTTTTTTCAAAAAACTTAAAAATAGCCGAGTTACAGAAGTAAAAAATCTAAATGCGGGCCTGGTAATCAAAACGTAGCCCTTTACTTTATATTGTTTTTCTCCGTTTTTTGTATGTTAGTCATGCATTTTACGGATCGGTCGTCAGTTATTTAGTTTGGCAATTCTGTGCGCGGTGTGGTTTTCTGAAGCAAATTAATTTTAATAAATTGGTGAAAATGGTAAAATTTAAAAACAATGAATTAATTATTTTGCTAATTTATTGTGAGTGTCGTAAAAGTGCGGTTGTTTCTTCTCTACACCCAGAAATTTTCTTAATGTTATTCAACGGGCAAGTTAGGCAGAACCGTATTTGATTTGTAGTGTAATAAATGAATGTAAGTACTTTATTTTTGGGTTTTTGAAAAAAGGTTTATTTTAATGGCTTCTATGCGCAACTAAAAAAGACGTATCAACTTAGGAATCACCCTGTATAAATTGTATAGGTCTTTTTATTTTACCCCAAGATTGCTCTATTTTTTCCATTAGGATATCTCAAGGTTTACAATAACAAATCAGTATAATTAACGAAAACACGAGAGAAGGTAATTTCCCCCTTTTTATTAAATTACTCAATTTGTCTATAATTGAAATATTATGGAAGCTAAGTCATAATTTTTAAGCCTAATTAGGATGTAAACAACATATATTTATGTTTTTATCCATATTAAATAAAGCTCTTACACAGAAGTTAATTAGTATCAGATTTCATCGAAATTTTAAACGCGACTAAAAGTTTTAATAACAACTCGTTAAGAAATTATGGAGATTCTAATAGATGCCTCAGGTTATCTTTTCCTTCATCGGCTTATTGATAAAGTACACAGACTTAAAATAAAATTGAATTGTAAAGGACTCTCTTTATTTATGTTATTAATTTTAAGCGGAAAATTTAAGGCTTAAGGTTTAAAAAGCTTTAATCGTATATAATGAACATTATCAGAGAGATATTTTGATACTGATTTAATCGTAATTTGATGAGGTTCACAATGGTTTAATTTTTTGTATAAAAACAAATACATTTTCTTTAGAATTATCTACCTTATTATAAGAGAGATGGATTAATTTTAAGGATATGAAATATTTGCAATCACAATGCATAACATGCATATCTTGTTCGTTACTGGCATCAACATATTATTTGTTTCATTTGAGAAATGACCTCCTCGTGATTTAAATTCTACCCTCGGGCAATTAAATAGTGGTATGTATCCCTGAGAAAAAGATTTAATGTCAGAATGCAGACATGTTTCTTGCAATTACATAATTTTAGCGAATCTAATAATTTTATATAAATACGACCTAAGGAAATTTTTAAGGAATTAAATAGGTAAATCCTAATATTTAAAAAAAATTCTGCTAATTTCATAATTTGAATTTTCTTCCTCTAACTAAATATAATTTATTAATAAAAAAATGGTTAAAGTCTATTTCAGAAAGGTGTAGAATAATAAAATTCTGTGCTGATGGGCTCATTTTCGGTGTCGGCCATAGGCGCAGGTAAATTTTGTGCATTAAATTATTTATCATAACTAACCAAAGAAAAAAAAGAGGATAATTTGATAAGGAAGGAACTAATAACTATGACAAATGTACACAAATATCGTTTTATGAAAAATGCCGTGGAATATATAGCTGAAAAACATAGTGTAACTGTGGCACACCGCCATATTATTTAGAACTTAATCCTAAAGAACGTATATTGGCGTAAGTGAAAGGATTTGTAGCAAGGCACAACAAGGCATTCAAAATGACGTTAAGTGACTGTTTGATCAAGCCATTAAGGAAGTAACACCAGAGAACTGGCGAAAAGTAGTCCATCATGTCATTAAAGAAAATAAGAAAATGTGGGCTCTTAACCACCTGATCAATCGGACCGTCGAGCCGTTAATTATAACTTGAAGAGGATATGACAGTTCCTCAGATGACGAAGAATATTATAATTTTTTATAATTTTATTTCTGTATAATGTATTTTTTTATAATGTTCTATAAAAAATAAGTTTATCTAATACTATGTACATTGTACATAATGCAAGCCTTTGTCACACCATTTTCAGTGTTTTCAATAGGCAAAACCCATAAATTGACCCAAACCCAGGTGCTACTACCTACACTTGATGAAAATAAAGAATTTTGCAATAAAATCAATGCCAAATTATGAAAGTGGCTTAAATATTCGTTGGGTCACTCTGTAGTTCCTTTGCATACCTAAAGAACTTTCATTACTCTACACCTTTCTGAAATAGACTATATATTCCCATAAACTAAAATTTAATTTTATAAAGAAACGTTCTTAATTAACAGTAAATGAAGGCCTGTTTGTTTTAAATAATGCATAATTCGGAGAAGTATATGATTTTATGATATATACTATTACCCCACTTAAGGGAAATATTTTACATCTGATAGGAATTAATGTTGATTTCTAAACAATAAGCAATTTTATGGAGAAAAATACATTTCCTGTTTAAGTTTAATATATGACATTTTCTTCAGCGGGCATGTTTTGACTGGTAATAGATTTTTCAGTATATTCTTAACTTTTTTATAATTTCAGACTGCGTATTTTCACACTCTAATTCTGAATCACTCGACAAATAAATAAGTTAAACACTAAACTGCTTTCTAAAATTTGTTCTTTTTAATAAATAGGTGTGGTCTGTCAAATTGGCACCATAATGTTTAAATCAAATAGTGTGCCATGTATTTCCACTCTAGAGTTGAAATATTTTCTTTCAACACGCGTGTGATATACGGCGCTTTCGAGCCAAGTTAACCGTGCTTTTTTTCTCATTTTCATGGGTGGTCGTAGGAAAACAAATATTTCAATATAATGCATTTATACGCCTAGTCATATAAATAAAATTTAGTGTCATTGAGATACGTCACATAAGTTATCACTTATATGACGTTTGAAGAAAAAGGAGTTTTTACTAATAAAAATTAGGTCTTTTATGTCGGGTTTCACAAAGAATTTTAGTAATAACTATTTAACCAGCAAGTTTGACTGTGACAGACGTTACATTGACAGAAATAATTTTCTCACAGTCATACTGGCCCGGTTACCTTAATTTTTAATTTTCTAATCACTCACCTTTAAATGCGAGTATATAATGTCATTTATCTACTTTCATTTAGTAATATGAATTTTACAGTTCTGTAAATCGTTTTGTAAGGGCATCTATTGCAGCACTAGTGCTGTAATGAAAAAAGAACGGTTTTATTAAAATTTTGCTATCAAATAAAACCACACTTTTTAGAAGAATGATTTATTTTTAACAATTATATCTTGATTTTTCTTGACTAAAATCATAGTTCTCAACATTGCGTAGTGAGTCCATATTGTAGATGGTTTCTGGGAGCCTTGCTTTACGGAAAAATAACCCAAAAGGATTTTCTCAGACACCTCCTTTATTTTGTTAGCTTTGCACCAATCTTCAAACTTCTGATACTCCAACTCATACCGCGCCTTGGATTTTATCGGAACTAAACTTGAGATCGCTTCGTTTGCCGCTACTTGTATATCAGAGGGTAAACTTCCATGAGAATCACTCATTTTGAAAAACGCTTTTTATTTTTTTGAATTTGTTTGACAAAGTTTCGACAGTAACCATGCGAAACAGTAACTATGCGAAAGGTAACATAAAAAACTTGATTAGTAAACTTAATTGCAGATGTATTTTTACAGGTTCAAGCGCTAGGCAATAGAGAATAAATTACGCTGAATACAAAAAATACCTTTCATTTCTTTTACAGGTTCATTTTAATTTGTATAAATGCCTTTTGCCAAATATTTGTATGCATAGATGAAAGTAGATAAAATTGTGTACAATATTCTTGATGTAAATTCATATTACTACACTCGATGTTTTATTAAACTCGGCTAACGCCTCGTTTGATAACTTTAACATCTCGTGTTGTAATATGAATCTTTACAACACTTATATCGTAAATAACTATTATGACACAGTCAAATCTGCCGGTTAAATAATTATTATTAAAATTCTTTGTGAAACCCGACATTAAATGATTATTAAGAAATTAATGTTTTTTTATAAACTTTTGCCACGAATTGTAAGAAGTAATGATTAACGACAAAACGGAAACCAATAAACAAGAAAAAAATTTAAAAGTTAAACGGGTCTAGAAACTAATCGCTTATCTAAACAAAGTTCATTTAAAAAATGATTGGTCTATGTCATAATGAGATAAATAATCCACACTAATTTAGCTAAATAACCTAATTTTAATTAATAAAATTAAGGTAAAATGCTGGTAATATTTTTTATCTTCTAGAAGTAATTGGTGATTTAAGTTAAGCAAAGATGGTGATTGTACAGCATCAAGGGATCAGGTTATGACCCCGTGCAGGCAACTCTCTCGTGTAGTTCCCGGTCTATCATTATATAAATACACCATTGGGAACAGACATATTCAGTTCGGGCTGTCACTCATTTATCTAAGACACCCCGCTATTTAATCACTGCTATCATTATTCGTTGTTCTCGTGCTTTGAGGAACAGATACATAATCGTTACTAGCCGATTACGACCGTTGGATCATTATTATTATTATTCCCTGTACGTTTGCAAAGAGAAAATAATCATTCCTGGAGAATAACGAGGGACCAGAATTACCCGAAATTAGCTTTCTGAAAAAATTAAAAGGTCTTAGCAATTTTTTATATTTACAGACTCATAAAACTTAAAATATTATATACAGGGTGTTACAAATTCGACATACCAGCATTGGAATCTCGGAAACCATACGAGTTAGAGAAACCGTTAAATGGGGGCAAAGTTGTGCGATTCGGTGCTGATTAAAATGCCGCTTTAAAAATTTTCATATTCCGAATATTTCCGATTTTATTAAAAAAAAAACGAAATTTTTGAAAATCATTTTTATTTTTTCCTGAGCTTATTCGACTAGCTACTTAAAAATAAATGACACTTTGTCATTGCCACTTTATCTCCTCTACAAAATGACGTTACTAAACTAAAGATCCGCCGTTTCATCTCCGATCGGCCATCACCAACTTTTCTTTTTTAAATATGGACCTGGATTTTTTTAACCTATTTTTAAACCCTCCTAAACTTAAAATGTAATGGCGATATTACTTTATCATAATGATGAATTGTCTTTGCTCGGAAGTTTGAGCACTCCGCCTACGGCGTCGTGCTCAATTTACTTCCTCGTGCGATATGGACATCATATCCACTCTTGTTGTACAAACTACTATTAGTGTTTTTCTAGGATATCCAAGGACTCACCCATTTAAAAATAATAATTCTATAACACCCTGTATGCAGTATGTTCGCGGATGAGGTTTAGAAGAGGACAAATGGACCAAAAAGTGACAGATACGACCAAAAATCATTGTTTATAAAACTTTTTGCTTGTAAACTCATTTTTTTTATACAGGAAGCATAAAAAATACGAAAGTGTTATTTTGCGTAGGAGTAAACATACCTTGTATGTCAATTTCTGCCAAAATAGCAAATATTACACAACAGGGTGGGGACTTTAACTGAAATAAATTCGATATTATTAAAACTTCTCAGCTTGGAGCTACACGTAGTAATTTTGTTATATTAAATAGAATGCCCAATTTATTTTAATTGCAGTGAATTGGGCGTATCAAATTTAGTAAGATCCCAAATTTACAAAATTCTATCTTTACTAGTTGTTTAGCTATGGCAACACTGTAGTTCCATTAAATAGTACCCTGGGAATTTCTATTTTTAAGATTTCAGTTAATTACGCCATTTTGACATGACAAGAACTTTTCTTGAAGCTTGTCAATAACTTAGTAACTATGGAGATGTTAACAAGGTAACGCTACTTTAAGGTAGATAAGCGTCCCGGTATTTTTTAATGGAACTACAGTGTTGCCATAGCTCAGCACCTAGTATAGATAGAATTTTGTAAATTTGGGACCTTACTAAACTTGACACGCCCAATTCAATGCAATAACAATAAATTGGATAATCTATTTAAAATAACAAAATTACTACGTGTAGCTCAAAGCTGAGAAATCTGGCAATTGCGCCGACATTATAATCCAATTTCGCATGCTTCAAAACCCCTACATACCAAATTTTGTAGGGAAAGCTTCAGCAGTTTTAATAATATCGAATTTATTCCAGTTAAAGTCCCCACCCTGTATAAGCAGAATACAAGATTTCATCAAAAATATAATAATTATTAAAAGTAACGCATTATCGCACTATTTGTAGTAGGTAACATTCAACTAATAAATTTCATAAAATTTAATAAGGTTACTTAAATTGGCTTATTTTGTTCTTAAAAACAAATTACTTTTTTTAAATAACTTTTGGCTTCACAAACTCTGATGATTGAAAAACAACATTCTTTTTCCAAATTATCGACATTATTTCGGTATTAATAGTTTAAAATATGTACCTCGTAAGGGCAAAGTCAAATATCGGGGGTGTCAATATATCAGAACAGATTTTTCAATTTAAAAAATGAATGCGAAAAGAGAGAGGGTGGATAAGAAATACCCTATACATTTTTCCCGTGATAAATGTCAGTATTGACGCAGCATATACAGTGCTTGTCAGTAAAACTAATACTTGATTGACATTGATTACGGGACTTTATAGATGTCTATCTCCAGCGTTAATTAATCTCAAAGTTCATAAATAAAACTGGACTTTAATTTGACTTTTGTTTAAGTTAAAATTTAATTTTATTCTCCGTAAAAAAATGCATGGGGAAATGAAAACATTTTTATTCTAGAAATGTCTGCAATTTGTACACATTAAGGAGCGATGATACTGAAAGATACAATGTTTAGGCGTCGTATATAAACGTACTGTATGAAACACTTGAATTAATAATAAAAATAAAAAGAAATAATGTAAGGTAGTAACAAAAGAATCAATAAAAGATTAATTAAAAAACGATTTGGGGTAATTATTATAAAAATATAATTATTAAGTTAATGAATTTCATTTTTAAATTATAAATGTATTAACTATAGAAAACTTTTATAAATGGGGATTAAGAGTGAAGTAAAGTGATGCCTTCGCCATTTTATTTTTTGATCAATATTTCTAATCCTTATCGCTTAATTCAAAAAGGGGCTAAATACCCGTACTTGAATAGCAATTACCTACAGTTTTGAACTAAAGAAATTTTGATTAATGAATTAATAAAAGCAATAAACGAAAATTTCTAAAATTTGTCCATTTTTATTTTTCTGCTTTTATTGCTTTATGAAATCAAACTTGTGTAACTTTAAATTGTAGGTAATTATGCTTTAAATATCGGTATTTGGCCGATTTTTATATAAAAGGAAAAAGTAACGAAATATTTATCAAAAACGAAATGGCGAATGCGTCACTAGACCTCACTCTTAAGCAAAATATAATTAAATCTTTTTTGTCATAAAACACGTCAATGATTCTCATTCTTAAAGATATATAATTTAGAAATTATTGTTAAAAGCATAAAACTAAGTCATTATACCTTGCAAACCCAGACAATCAATTTTGAAGAAAGTCTACAGAGGAGAGGGAAACGACCAATCCTCTTAATGACAGCAAGAAAATGTTATCGTTGTTTTATACTTATATTTTTTATATCAATATTTTAGTGAACACATTTATATAGCAAAAAACCGTTGAGTTTTAATTTTGACCTAAAAATAATGACAATTATACAGTAAGGAAGAAGACGCGCGCTCTCTATCTAGATAATGCAATCAGAGAAATTAACAATTTCCTAAATTTTGGGAATTAATCAAATTTATTTTAATTTTCACAGCTCAGTTCATTTCTTAGTGATTTTTAAGATTTCTGCACATATTGTGCTTTTCCCCTCTCAGGACGTTCTTGGTCCTTTTCTATCTAAGGATTTTATTTAATTACATTTTGTAATAAATAATTGCATTGGCATATAAGTTTGAAATAAAATCGTAGTTTTGAGTAAAATTAACGGTTAAAATTTCCGTCACAACAACTAAGCATATCGCGGTATATAGTCTTTAAATGGAATTGACATTGTTTTGTCCATTTTTTTATGAGAGAACGTGTTTACGAATAATTTTCGTCACGCGAGTTTCCCAAAAAAATTTTTCTCGTAGGAAACCAGGCCATTATTCTGTCACTCTCATCTCGCGAAAACAAGACGAGAACGAATAAAATGCGATACAAGAGTAAACCCCTAAGCAATACAATATGCTTTTTTTCACATTCTAAGATAATGATAGGCGATAAAACTTGAGTTCATCACCGAAGGTCCGTAATGGTTCTCGGCTGGAAAGCGTATGGCCGCTGTCTAAGTTATTCTTGTTAAAGACATGATAATATAACAGCAGTTATCTCTATGCCTTTACAAAATAAAGTACAAATATTAGTTAAAATCGTTCTGGTTTAAAAGGCTGCCCGAGGAGCGATCAGGGGGTCAAACGACCCGCCTTCTAGGTCATGAATATGAATACAAAAATTGAATATAGCAAGTGATTTCCTAAAGAATCGGCAGTAATTGATACCATTTGAAGGGGGGGGGGGGCTTAACCCCCCATTATAGTAATTTTGGACGAGAGTGGACAAGGGACGAGAAACGAGGGACTTTGGAATAAAAAAGTTGGTATTTTTGGGTAGAAAATAAAACACGAAGAAATTTAGAACCCATTTTTTCCCTAAAATACACCATTTGCACGTTGCAGCCCGTCAAAAAAGGATTAATGTAATTTTTTAATAGTCCATATACAGGGTGGCCTAATTGTCTGACAAAGTAATAATATTGCCAAAACTAGTAAATTTAGGTATAGGTATGACTTAAGAAAATAATAGAGGCTTCTGACAAGGGGTAAAGAAAAACGATTTCTCCACGACCATTACTTGATGCAATAATTCCAAAATCATTTTTGATAATAGAAAGTAAAAATTCTCGATCTTGAGTCGGAATATTTATTCTGAAACACTTGCTTCTTATGCGTTTTGTGTGTATTTTCATTCCATAACAAGATACGGAATGAATATTCTGTAATTGATCTAAACGACATAGGTTGCCAAGAATTTTGAATCTGTCAATGTCAGCAGACAAATTTTAGTGCAAGTCAAAATATGAGTGAAAAATCGGATGAATCAGATATGGAACTGGATAATACTCCACCTGAAATTACACATATTGCGAATAGTATTTTTGGTCGTGGAGAAAATATAGTCTGCTACTCGGTTAGAATGAAAATTCGATACTCGTGGTTCCTCAAGCTCGCTACGCTCGCGTTCGTAATCTTCCACTCGGATCAAATTTTCATTCCAACCTCGTTACAGAATCTACTATTCTAAAGTTAATAATAATCGGTCAATAATGAGTAATTTTAAAGTTAGTAGTGGAAAAAGAAAGAAAGAAGAAATTTTTGATTCCATCATTTTGTTCGTTCATGTATCCACTCGATTATTTGTCCTGTATTTGCTTGATATATTGGTCGGATGCCAGTAATGGTAAATCTTGATAATACTGAAGTAACCATTATTTCGTAATACTAGATAATATATTTCAACACGACCAATGTTAAACGAAGGAAGTCAGTCACAATACCCATAAGTGCTTATTTCTTTATATTGTTAAGAGTATAATTAACCGTTTTCCTGTCTTTATAAAATTACTTTTTATGTCACCAAAGCGTTTATTGTGATTTAGAACCAATGCATAAATAAGTTCCATAACTACGACATGAAATGTCGCTTTACGTATATGTTTTAATGATGCAATAATTATACGATTTCCATTGTTTTCTTATAAAAAGTCTTTTAAAGAACACCTGCTTAATATTATTGTTATCAATGCTTAAGCTCCCACGCATGTAAGGTGATACACTTGGATAATTTCTGTACATGTTTAGGGTGTATATTTTATTGTTGTGAATGACCTTAAAACTATAAGGAATCTATTAAATATGTAAAAAGTAGTAGTTTTTAAATAAAAATCATTTTATTAAGCTAAGCTAAGCTAAACTAAGCTAAATAGATAAAGAAGATAGAGCTTTTTTAGCATCAATCGTTTACCACCATCATTCTGTATTCTTCAAGCATACCCAATAATATTTTATTCACTAATAATTTTATTAGATATAATTGATTCAATACAGGGTTATTTCTAAGTTGATACTTCTGTTTTAGTTGTGTATAGAAGGCATTAAAATAAACAACATTTTCAAATACCTTTTTTCAAAAAACTTAAAAATAGGCGAGATATAGAAGTAAAAAATTTAAGTTCGGGTCTGGTCATCAAAACCTAGCCTGATATACCATATGCTGTTTTTGTCTTATTAGTGGTTATTAGTCATGCAGTTTACGGGTCGGTGATCCGTTATTTATTTGGCGATCTGCTACGGTATCTTTTTCTGAAGCAAGTTAATTTTAAATTGGTGATACGTGAAAATGGTAAAATTTGAAAACAATGAACTAGTAGATATGGTGCTAATTTACGGCGAGTGTCATCAAAGTGCGGTTGCTGCTTCGAGATTATACGCAGAACGCTTTCTCTTGCGGGCCCATCCTAAACCCAGAAGTTTTCTTAACGTTATTCAACGGGCAAGTTATGTAGGATCGTATTTGATTCATAGTGTAATAAATGAATGTAAGTACCTTATTTTTCCGTTTTTTAAAAAAAGGTATTTAAAAATGTTGTTTATTTTAATGCCTTTTATACACAGCTAAAACAGAAGTATCAACTTAGGAATCACCCTGTATAAATACTACAATGACAGGCAGAATTAGCGCTCCATTTGAGAAACCCGTATATTATCTATTTTACAAAAAATATTATTCTTGATAAAACTTTCTGCAACCCTTTAAACTAAAAAATCGCTCATTAAAATTGAAAAAACTATAGTGCATACGAGGGCGATTCAATTTTGATGGTAACCAGCCAAAAAACTGTAAAACAATTGAGAGTTTGAAAGAAACACCCCCGCTGTCTTTGTCAAAAGTGACTTAAAATAAAAAGTCCTCGTCCTTTATTCTCTTATGAGAAGTAGTCTAAAAAAAAAGTTGTTGCTACCGTATATCTAAGCCTTTTTCCAGAATCTAGCGGGAGGGGGACTGCCCTACCTTGTCCCTCATGAGCGCCGATGCGTATGTTTACGATGATCATACCTATATTTTTTTGATGTATCATTCAAAAAACCAATACCTTATGCAGAAATCTCTGATTAATTTTGCTGTCAAACAAAAATAGTATATTGTATACCTAGTAGGAAAAGCTGAACATTCCCGGACGACCGTAAAGATTGTATGTCGAGGCGCAAGCCGAGACTGGCGAGACGAGTCCGGGAATGTAGCTTTTTCTACGAGGCATACATACCGTAAATCGAAAATTATTAAGAGGACATAGGTAACTTATTATAAGCAACTTGTTAAAATTTTTAAAAAATACTATTAACTTTGTTCACAAATAAAGGATGCCATTAAATATTTGTATTGTAGCTATGGAAATACAGTAATATTGAATTGTCAAGCTTAACACATTTTTTTAATTTCATTCTGTCCAGTAAATTTACTTACCCTGTACTCATTTGCGGCCGGTAAATGGAACATTACAGTATCAGATACTGTAATGGGTTGCCCCTAGCAACAATGGTATGAATTTAGAAACAATGACTGGTTACTTTCGATCCTTGACAAATTGTCACTTAAAAGGTAATATGACCTATTTGTTTATTCTTTTTAAAAAGGATTATAAAGACAGGATAAAATAAAATATCATACGATACACGTCCGTTAGGTGTTATTACAGCATTCGTTTATATTCCAGACTCGGCTCCTACGTCGCCTCGTCCGTAAACCAACTCGTACTGTAATAAGTCACCTACCGGCCTTGTAACGTAAAACACTATTACAAGTAGCCATACAGAAATAATATTTTCTTACAGTACAATAATAAATATTTCCTAACAGTTATTTTCCGTTGCCTAGCAACGACTAAGTGTAAGGAAATATTAACTTTTTCTTTCAAAAAGTCAATATTTCCTATCGATTTTCGGAAAATTATATTATTTCCTATACTATAATGGCTTTACAAACAAAACATGCGAAATACTTATATTATGCGGCAGTTTCAAAGGAATAATATTTTTGTATCGAAAATTTATCCATGCGCAAATTATAATGCAGGTACCAAGAAAATATAATTCCTTCAGATACAACCCTAGTAGGTGACAAAGTGGCGGTATTTTTGATACTACAAACTACACCATTAAGCCACTTTTAATCCAGATTATCCTTCTTTTATGTCGTGTTGCAAGATGTTTACAAACTCTGTCTGATATTATCCTCAAAATTGTCCTTTTTCGGAAAGGATTAAAAAATAGAGATACATATTACGTACCTATCTTATTTTAAAATATTACCATCTTCAAAATCAAACAGAGATGCTTAAATTTTCATTCATTTAATAACAACTAAACTGCTTGAAACGCATAAGAATAAATTTTTGTCTGAATTTGAAATTAAAAACATATCGCAGGAACACCCTGTTTCTGTCTCGCAACTATTTGAACTATTTTCGCAACTTTTTTAACATATCGTTAGTTTTAAATTCTGAATTTTATCGTGTTTTAAAAATATTTTCGTTACAAAAAAATCGTTTTCTGGCTTGTCTAATTGAATATTTAATACAACAATTTTACTAAGGGGTTTACCAGAACTTCTAGTATGGCGGATATACCTTATTTTTTTTTAAATTGAAATATTTTTTTTTTAAGGTTTCAAGTAAATAGATTCAACTTATATCATCCGCCATGCAAAACATATAAATATAACGGTTATTCATGTTCATTTCTTATTTTCCATTAAATTCACAAACGGTGCCCCGATATTATTTTCAAAATCTCCACTGGCGCCGTGCCCCTTAATTCTAGTAAAATTCGCCTATATTATATATATATTTTGTTTATAAAAAATGAATTTTTATTGCCTTCGCCAGACGCATGATAACTCATCGACTATTGTCGGCTCTTAAGCTATAGTTGTAAAAACTTTTGACGACCATAATTATTATATCTCTCATGTAACCAAATAAAAAAAAAGAAAATTTAATTATTATACATATACCGGGTGATTCACGACGAGCTTGCATTAGAACTTTGGTGGAAACTACTGAAAATATTTTTTTTTAAATCTGTAGGTTTAAGTTTATCGATATGCTCTCTTAAACTAAAATATTAACATTTTTCTGTTACTTCCGGTTATACCGGAAGTAGTTTCAATTTTCATTTTTTAAATACAATAGGTAGGTATAGCATTTTTAAATATATTTTTGGTTTTTGCATTAAATTATAATTACATTTTACCAAACACGTTTTTTACCTAAGTCTACTAATTTCTGAGATATCTGAATATTTTGTAATTATTTCGTTAATGTATAGCGATGAAATTATCCGTATACATTTTTTACCTTAGCTCCTAGACTAAAATTTCTTTGTTATTGTATAGTTAAAGAATCAACAAATCTCAAAAAATAATAATAAAACTTGGAATTAAATATAGGTACATTTAGGTCACAATTAAGGGCTCATTGTAAAAAACTTTAAACATTAAAAACTTTCTTATTTTAAATGGAAGACCCTGTATATTTTTATTTTATATGAGGGTAAATTAACGCTCCTTAAAATTGCTATAACCTTTTCTATACCTACCTATATTAACGCGTTTTCTTAGAATATCAAGTTTTTTTAAATACGATTTTTTTAAACGTGCCATGAAAACAAATAATGTACATTGACACTCCATAGTGATATTTATAAGGGACATATTGTTAGAGGCAATAGGGAATTATTGAAAAGATAATTTTTACGTCAGCTCTAATAAGGGCATGCCCTATTTTAATAAGGTTTTAACATTATTTCTCTAAAAATAAAGACTTATTGGAACGCTTTCCTCTTTACGACAGTGTTATTTTTAACCTAAAAAGTCCATTTTATTTTTGTGTTGTAAATTCTGTTTGGTACCTTTGTTAGGTGATTGTATTTAAAAACTTAACCGACGCAAAACATAAAGTTTACTAATTTTAAGGTTATAATGCAACCATTTGTTTTCTGAGGTTCGGTTTGCCGAATAAGGGAAATAAGGAAACGTTATTTTACTTACGGTAACTAGTCGTAAATAGGAGAAGGCAGTATTTTATTATGGTTCCCATATTAAATTTTGTTTAGTGCGCATGCTTAGCTGTCATTTTAAGAACGACCATAATAAGGGCTTTACCTTATATTGTTTCCAATAATTCCCTAATATTTTCTAGAATGCGTAGAGAGCATATCGATAAACTGAAAACTACAAATTTTCAAAAAAATATTTTCAGTAGTTTCCTCAAAAGTTCTGTCCAGATTTAGTTAACATATGGGAGAGTTTTTTAATAACCATTGTCTCGAGAAATTGAATTCCTTGAAAAAAGTCTTGCTTCCCTAATAAATAATATTGCCGTTTAGAAATTTAAGTTATGTTATACAGGGTGCGATAAAAGCTTAAGTTTACTTAATAAAATGTCTGTTAATATCATGAAAAACGATTTTTTTTCGATCCCGGGATTATAGTTTTATTTATCGAGAACCCGGGATCGAAGAAGTATGTTAAATATGAAAGCTATATCGGAATCCCGGGATTTTGGAATCCCGGGATTTTGGAATCCCTAGTAGGAGTGGGCTATCACAATAGATATAATAAATAAATATTTATTAGAAAAATGTTTATAACGTAATTTATGTTGTATCTTTCTAAATATCAAGAAATATTTTAACATATCATCCTAACCACTTATTTTAGTCCAATTACATTTAACATTTTTCTTTTACTCTTATATAGTCTCATTAGGCTCGTTCAAAACTAGATTCCCAAACTTGGTAGTCGCACGTGTACCAGGCTACATATTATTGCACAGAAACGTTATGTCTCAGAAATTCCAATAAACTATTAAAACAGTTGACAAACGCATCGAAGTTTTAAATCAAGATGGTTTATGAGATATATAATTAATTTACTAATACAGCTAAGTAAGGCTTGTTTCCTTAGTTCGCGGGAACTCATTGTAACAGTATATTCAGCGTACAGATATGCGAATATGCGTTATGCCTATCTTTGTCTTAATAGGATTCTTGGAAATTATTACTACTAGTGCAACGGAAAAAAATTAATGTTTTTCGCAAATATGTTTCTCGCATACTAATATCAACTTTAAGCTCCCTTATTTAATGGTATATTACATGTTTCTGTAGTATTTGTTTCAAACAATTAATTAAAAAAATGTATTTTCTGAATAAGTTTTTTTTATGTTCAAGGTATTTATAAGTTTTTCTAAATATTAACAATACTTAGAAAGAGAAACAAAACGGCAAGCGGACAGAGTAGTGTGAGTGTCTATCTTTTGCATTAAAGTATACAGGGATGCCAAAGGTAATGGGTTCCAAGGGGGAACAGGTAGACAATGATGATGACTGTTTTGTCCTTGTTAGCACTCATCTTGGGATGAATATTTCATGTCTGATGGCTATCTTTTGCACTGTTGCACTGTTGAGTTGATTGGGGGCATTGAGAGATGGCGATACTAGGTTTTCATCATATATTTATTTTTAAAAATATATTGATAACATATTTTCTCTGTGAATTGCTTACAGGTTATGGCTTTCTGATAAGTCCCAACAAACGAGACAGCCTGTCATTGTCTTCCTATGCCCCAGGGAACCCATTACCGTTGGCGTCCCTGTGTACTTTAATGCAAAAGATAGACACTACTCTGATGTAAGATTGCCGCTATGTTTTTCTTTCTATATATTTTAACGGACACTAGATTCTACTGTTTTATTTTACTTGACGATACTTATTATCAATAAGTAGAGATATTTATTTATACTATATAATAAAATTGATCGTTCAAATGTCTGCCCCAACTACACAAAAAAATCTAAAGCTGCAACGATGGAGTTAAAGTAGCAAAGCTTGGCATCGGGCGGACAAGGACAAGCCCGATAAGAATCTCCCAAACTGCTGTGAACGGCCGGAAATTTTAGCGAGCTGTCTACCATTACGATGTTGGTTTGATTTTATTAAATTGGATTTGTACGGCATCATAAGGTACACCCACAAGGATTTTGGGCAATACTACATATTAATGAGTTTTGTTTTGCATTTTTAATTTAGATTTGTAAATAGTACGCCTATGGTTCGAATAAAATGAGGCTCTATTCTGTAGTCCTCGAAATAAACAATATTTTTTTCAGTGAAGGGAAAATTACCCTATCTACTTATCCCTTGGCACTTTTGGCAGGTGCTAAAATGTAACTTTTTTTAATATAAAAATCCCACGACTGCACGAAATACTAAAAAAGTCTTATTTTTAGCAGATAACAACCACAAGTGGTCTTAAGGAGTATCCGATAAATGTAATACGTTGCGTAAAAATTTTCCATCATTCCTCTGTGATTTGGATCTTAATATTTCCCACGAATACGTAAATCTATTACGAGCTGGCAACATTTATATAAAAATGATGTTAGATACTTTTTAAATTACTGACTAATCTCAGATTGTATTTACAAAAGCTCAGCCTTCATTTTCATAATATTTAAATTTATAGTCTATTTCAGCAAGGTGTAGAGTAATAAAATGGAAAATTCTGTCTAGTTTAGCCCAATTTCGGTGTCGGCCATAGGCGAAGGTAAATTTTGTGCATTAAAGTATTTATGATAACTAACCAAAGAAAAATAAGGAAGATAATTTGATAAAGAAGGAACTATTAGCTATAGCAAATTTACACATACATCGTTTTATGCCGTAGCAGATATGGCAGAAAAACATAGTGTAACTGTGCTGCGCACGAACTAAATCCTATAGAATTTATATTGGCGCAAGTAAAAGGATTTGTAGCAAGACGCAAGACACAACACGTCATTCAAAATGAAAGACGTTAAGTCAATTAAATCAAGCCATTAAGGAAGTGAAATAGAGAATTGGCGAAAAGCAGTTCACCATGTCATTAAAGAAAATGTAGGATCTTGACCAATTGTTCGATCGGACCGTCGACCCCTTAATTAAAACGTCAAGGGGAGATGACAGTTCCTCAGATGACGAAGAATATCATAATTTTTAATATGTTAATTTCTGTATAATGTATTTTTTGTATTTTGTTTTTTTTATATATTGTTTAATAAAAAATAAGTTTACCTAATACTATGTACATAATGCACGCCTTTGTCACACCATTTTCAGTGTTTGTGAATTGCCAACAATAGGTAAAACCCATAAATTGACCAAATCGCGGGCGGTACTACTAATGAAAATGAAGAATTCTGCAATGAAATCAATTCCAAATTATGAAAGTGGCTTAAATATTCGTTGGGCCACTCTGTAGTCCCTTTGTACACCTAATGAGCTTTTATTACTCTACATCTTTTTGAAATAGACTAATTCATTTTAAAAAGTAGGTTGACATGAACCATTTTAACGTTTCCATGGTCTACTCTTTACCACTTACCTATCTTGTTTCACCAAAGTTACACCGGAAGTGGTTTTAAAGGTTTGAATTGGTCGAAAAATGGTAATTTATTGTTACTATTACATTATTCGTTAACATTATATTAGTGGGGCTAGACTTAACAGTCCTATTTTTTCCCATTTAAAAAAATACTTACGTAGTAGACCCCAAGTAATGGAAGTGAAGTTAATAAAAGATTCTTAACAATTATCTGCGATCTATCCTAAATACGAAAAAACAAACTTTACATCAATTTTACATCTAAACAATAAACAATTATTGGGTATTTCACCTTGTTTTCCTTTACTAACAGTCAAGGTAGACACAAATTCAACCTGAATACGCTTACATTTGTCAACTTAGCTGCACTTGACACCTCTGGTCACATTGTGCCGTCCAATGAATCGATTCATGTCGACAATATTACAAGGTAGATGTAGAACTAGATCTAAAATATCGAGATATATCCACTTTACTTACGGCTTTAACGCATCGTTCTTTTGCATTTACTATACCTAAAAAGGGACTTTTTGTATAGTGTAACCATTGATGACATTTAAATGCATGATTGACTGAAGTTACGGTCTTCGACAAGCAGTAACTTTGTTTTGCTTTTGGAAAGTTTAATTTATATAAATGCAACTACAGAGATGTTTAAACATACTCTAGGTATACCGGGGTTTTCCGTAATTCTAAATTCTAATTCCCAATCCAAACCTTAAAAAAGTGAAAACAACTGTTAAATTTTAAATGGAAACCTGCCATTTTTTTACTCTTTTCAATGACATATTATATTATCATTTATTTTAAAAATGGACGACTAGATCAGTTTTTCTTTGTTTTATAAAATATCCGTACCTTTGATAAAAAAAAGGTAAGGAGTAAAGAGTAGGTCATGGAAATGTTAAAATGCTTCAATTCAATTTGAATTATAATATAAAATAAAATTGCTTGAGAAAAATCTATTAGTCATTTTATTTACAATCTGCTTAAAAAAAAAACAAAGCGGAATTTGTCGATTTACTCAAATAATAAATCTTTATGCTATATATAATAATTATAAAAAATATTATTTAATTTTTTTCTGTTAGTGTATCAAAATTTAATAATTATTCATTAAGTAATGGTACAAATTAACAAGAAATCTTATAAATATAATTTTAAGACTACTATGAGGCATGAAAAGTTAATCTAGTATGCCGTGAAAAATAATTTTAACCTTCTTAATTATTATAAAATACCTTCTGACATTTTAGTCTAATAAGAGTAGCTACAATGTTTCTGTTTACTTCATAGTAGACTTGTATTAACAAATCTTCTTACGGTTTATATGGGGCTAGAAATTACATTTATTTTTGAAGAAGTAGTCCATTCTTAAAGTGGAGTTAATTTATAGGAATAAATAAAAAGCATGAAGTCTTTCTCCACTGGTTTAATAAGGTAATAAAATTAAAATATGGTAGACATTCTACATGTTTCGGGTGTAGAAATACCCATCATCAGGAATAAGATACAAAGAGAAAAAATAGTTATATTAAATGAGAGGAACAAAGTTAAATGGTAGTGAACATCGATGGAGCTCTCATTGAGCCATGAAAGATAAAATAATATGAAATGAGTTAATGATTAAAGATTGGGAAGCTTAATTCTTAACACTGACGATGGGCAACAGGTAACAGTGGTAAGAGGAGCCCGTTTGGGCAAAGAGAAAGATATAAGAAAAATGGAGACTCACAGGTCAAGAACTTTCATCCCGGAAACCATGGGGAGAAAGAAAGGTTGTTTATTTAACCTTTTTTATAGAAAAATTATTTAGATAGGTAACAGTAATTATTTTACTGTATACTGTATGAATCTTAGTTCCCCTTATAGTTATGATATGGTTATTAACTTTTGATACAGAAAGAAATTTAACGAAGAATTTCATTAGAGTAATACAACGACGGGTTGATATTTGAAAAAAAATCGGGAAATTGTGTCATTGAAAAAATTATTTTTTCTACTCCCACATATATTTCCTGTTTCCTTGAGATTTAAGTGACAAAAAAAGTAGGCTATTCCAGTTAACTGTACGGCAAAATTTCATATTTATTACTGTCAGTGCTGCTCAGTGTTGCAACCTTTAAAAATCAAATTTCTCATTTTTAAAGAAAAATTCTAAGAATGTACACAATACTAAAAAAATATTTTTCAGTAGATTACAACAACACGTGTAAAAAATTATCCTACGAATATAACACTATGCTTAAAAACTCTCTTTTCCCTTGGGAGACAGGTTGTACAATATATATCATTAATTTGTTCAATATAACAAAATATATACGCATCTATAATAGTTTTATCAATAATGCAACCTGCTGAATGTTCACAGAAAATTAACTTCATTTAGCATTATTATTAAGTTGTTTTTTTTTCGGGGTTGGCGGAAGAGCCAGTATACTATATAAGGCCTATTGTATCCCCTATCGTCTGAGTAATGTCAGCCAGACGGGACCTACAGCTTAACGTGGAATCCGAACCACGTGTATGTACTAGTTGAGAGCTAATTTGACGAACACCCTTGGCGATTTATAATCACATTGTTATTGCATGTAAATTAAACATGTTACATTTCTTTATTTTTATTGTATGTTCACACCTCCTTTTATTCTGCTCGTTTTACTCTCAGATTGATTAGAGAGTACTAGCATGACAAACCGTATGTTACATTACCACAAAAAAAAATGTTCGAGTATTCTCAAATTGCCAGGATTTGATCAGTGTTTATAGGGTAAAGCAACCAGACAGTGGCGAATATAGGGAAGGGGGATATGGAGCTGCAGCAGCCCCCCATCTCAGACCCACCAGAATAAACACTTGATAGATGAATTTATGATAGTAAACGGGAAAATCCGAAAAATTTGGAGAAATCATGACAATCCGGGAATGTTCTTTTTTCTACCTACTCCCACATGCAAAATTTGCTGTATCCTTTACACTTAAAAGTGAGAAAAAATCGTGTTGCAACCTTCAAAAATAAATTATCCTATTTTTAAAGAAAAATTCCACGAATACCTACAAGCAATACTGAAAAAGTATTTTTTAGCAGATTACAACCACAAGTAATACTAAAACATATCCTACAAATATAATACTTAGCGTAAAAATATCCCTTTTCTATTTAGAAACAGCGCCGACCTATCATTCAACTGTGCTTTGTATCTTTATTTCTTACGACTCAGGAAATTTTACACTAATTGACAACATTGTAATGTAACATTACATTCCTGTGTGACGTCCTTATAATGTATCTACTTACCAATTATAGTTTATTATATTTACTGAGGCTCCGCCTTCTTTTTCAAGACACTAAATTATATAATTTATATATATATGGTACAATATGTTATTAATTTCTTCAATATAACAAAATATATGCGCATCTATAATATTTTTATCAATAATACAACCTGCTGAATGTTCATAGAAAATAATTTTCATGTAACATTATTATTGGATTGGTTTTACCATAATATCTAACATGATCATTTGGCCGAAACAACAAAACGTCGAACTTTGGATCCAATGGTCGTGAGTTCGAGCCCGGCAGCCTTTAACATTTTTAACATAAGGTTTGTAAGTTTGGTCGTAGAAAAAATATATTGTTCATCTCAAGTGAATTGTCCATATCGCACTCGGAAGTTTGAGCACTCGGCCTACGGCGTCATGTTTAGGTTACTTCCTCGTGAGGTATAGATATCATATCCACTCTTGTTGTACAAATTACTATTACTTCTAGATACACAAACTATTTTTTCTGAAATAGCGTCAATAGTGTTATAATTTTTTAATTTATAAAAAATATTTAATCACAATTTAATTTATTAAATTGTTTCCTCGACAATCATATATTTTGATACTTAAACACATACACAGAAACAAGAATTATCGGTTTTTTGCTAATGGGGACATTTTGCCAACCAACAAAATTCCTTTAAACGATATTTTAAACGTGATTTTCTCAAAATCCACACCAACAATTTTGTAAAAACCTATTTCATATTCAGCGGCAAATTAAATTTTTTCCAGCAAATTGAAAATCCGGTTTCAGGTATCAGCCAGTGCTGATATTTTAGCACCTGAAAAATCGATTTGAGGGATATTGTTGTTTGGCATAATGTCACCAACAACTTCGGAAATAGGTACCCTAAATTTTCAGTTTCGCAGCTTGTTAGTCTACTGCAAATTGCGCTATTTTGCCCCAATTTAACTCTCGCTGTATGTTATGTACCGTTTACAAATTACCAATGGAGAGCATGGCAAATGTATCACCCTGTATAGGTGTCATGTAAACTGCTTATAAGTCGGTATACGAACCTTGGGTTTGACCACATATATACATATATTGCTAATACCATAATTCAATGATGACACCACTGTACACAGATGATCAGGGTCCGTTGAGTTTGCGCAGCTCGGAAATTTGCTTCTTGATGTAAACATTTGACAGGACCGACTTTCAAAATATATTTACAAGCTTTTATTTAAATTCACCCGTTAGTTCGGGTGTGTACAGTTTATGGTCAAATAAAACTAAGTAACCAATATTTTACATACCTGAAATACCTTATTCCTGGTATTAAACTGCGATTCGTGCAAAAAAGGATCATGCACTTTTTTGTACCCATCTTAAGACACAAGTCGCTAACAACAACAAAATGTCTGGTAAAGTTTTATACCTAAATTCGCACCCAAAACTTAAAAATATATATCCACAATGACACACGGAACATCAGAACGAATACAACGTAAACATATTTTGGACCAACGTTACAAACTAACAAAAAAAAGTCTAAAGTAAAGCTTTATCAATATTAACACCCAAAACTTGGAAATTATAACCACATACGAACGAACGAAACAAAAGATGGCAACGAATAAGAATACAAACAACCACATAACACCTAATGTGCAAACAACGGCGTGCCGGTTCTGTTTACGATCTGTTAGATATCGTGTCAGTTGCCTAATTTTTTTCCTACTGCGCAAGCGCCACGGGCCCAAATTCAGGTTATTTTAAATCGCACGATGGGTATCTTCTTGCTTCGTGCGGCTGCTTGTATTGGCAATATAGTGCATGTATATATGTGGGTTTGACTAGATTGTGTTATTAAACACTAAGGTGTTAAAAAAGATAAATTAAAAAATTATGACCTTTACGACAAGAAATGTCTTGCAAAAATGCTCCTAATTTAGTACGGCGCGGCGGTCTTGCAGTTTTATCTTTTCTACTTCTTATTTTCTGGCTTGAAATGTTGAACTGTTATGGTTAATTAGCACGGCAAACAATGTCTGCATACTACAGTGGCAGTTGATATCTGTTATGCCATTAGTTATTATATTTACAGACCACACACTGTATTTCTATATATTAGCCGCGTAAATTAAGCATTTGAAGGATTGGAAATATGACAAAGTATTTGTCACTGTTTAACAACGTGAAATTATGTAGTGTTTTTATTGTCTAGCTATAATTTACAAATAACTTTTAATTTTTGACCATAGTTTTTTAAATTTTTATATACCTGGGTACTGGGTCTCCTAAAAGTCCCGCATAAAATTAATATCAATTAAAGGAAAAAGATCTATAGGAAAAACGCTCGGACCCGTAAATTTTTATTTTTAATTGTGCATTCTTTGACAGCCGTTAAAACCGGTTTTTTGTTTAACATGGTAAATCGGAGGTTGGTTTTTTTGGATAGAGAATAAAAAACTAAGATAGGGAGGTGAAAACCATATTTCTCTAAGATAAACCGTTCCAATGTTACAGCTTATCAAAGTCAAAAAATGCCATATTTTAAACGTCAATATCTCAAAAACTATTGAACCTAGACACATGACATTTACAACTTAAGCGTAGAATTTTGTGGGGAATTCGAAAATAATACAATATATAGGATGTTCCATTAAAAAAAATTGTCAAAGACATGACGACAGTTCTATGAGACATAATAACATTTTTTTATGTCAAAAAATGCACAATTAAAAATAAAAATGTATGAGTCCGAGCGTTTTCATAGATCTTTTTCCTTTAAGTAATATTAATTTTATGCGGGACTTTTAGGAGACCCAGTACTTATATAAGTTATATAGAATAACAATGGTAATAATAATAAAGATATTTTGATTGAATGTTATAGGAAGAAAAACAAATATAATATCAAATAGACGGCGAGATCTAGCACAGCTACATAGAGTAGCCATCTTCTAATCTATAGAAAAAAATTCATTATTAATTAAATTAAAATATTTAAAAAGATAGTAACATTTGTGGTCTATTCTGAATATAGTATAAGATTAATTTATTAATCCACTAATTGTTAGCATTACATAACATCATTAGTACGCTGTGTTATAGTATATTTAAGAAAGGTGTAGAGTAATAAAATGGGAAATTCCATCCAGTTCGGCACAATTTCGGTGTCGGCCATAGGCGTAGGTAAATTTTGTGCATTAGATTATTTATGATAAACAACCAAAGAAAAAAAATATAATTTGATAAAAAAGGAACTATTAGCTATAGCAAATTTACACAAACATCGTTTTATGAAATATGCCGTGGAAGATATAGCTGAAAAATATAGTATAACTGTGCTGCTTATACCGCCAATCGATTGCGAACTAAATCCTATAGAACTTATATGGGCGCAAGTAAAAGAATTTGTAGCAAGACACAACACGACATTCAAAATGAAAGACGTTAAGCTACTGTGCCATTAAGGAAGTGACACCAGAGAACTGGCGAAAAGCAATTCATCATGTCATTAAAGAAGAGGAGAAAATGTGGGATCTTAACCACCTGATCAATCGGACCGTCGACCCGTTAATTATAACGTCAAGAGTAGATGACAGTTCCTTAGATGACGAAGAATATTATGATTGTTATGATTTAATTTCTGTACAATATATTTTGTATTTTTTTTATAATATTTAATAAAAATAATTGTACATAATGCACGCCCTTGTCCTTTGTCGCACCATTTTCAGTTTTTGTAAATGAAATAATAGGCAAAATCCATAAATTGACCCAAACCTGGGTGGTACTATCTGCACTTGATGAAAAGAAAGAATTTTGCAATGAAATCAATGCAAAATTATGAAAGTTGCTTAAATAATTGCTGGGTTACTCTGTAGTCCCTTTGCATACCTAATGAGAATGAGCTTTTATTACTCTACACCTTTCTGGAATAGACTATAGTTATTAGTTTTATTTGGAACCAAAATATGTTTTCTTATTTTCGTCCTTCTTTATTTTAAACATTTACAAATATAATTTTATTTGAAAAAAACTCGATAAAAATCTATTAAATTATTTCACTACGGTTATTTATTTTTATTAAAGAACCTCTTCGCGCACTATATTCAGGTGCTACTTACATACTTTCTTAATACATCAACACATTTATCATTCACTACTTTATGACCAAAGTTCACATTGGCTGACAGATTTGCTACTGACTTATGCCTTCATAAACTACTCTTTAAATGGAGTTTATCTTATTAAAATGAAACAAAGAATATATAAATTCAAGCGGGATATCAATTTACGAATAACCTGACGCTAAAAGTATTTAAATACGACGACAGTTTCTCAACACATGCGTAAACAGATGCATAATGGAGAGTTTATCGATACGAGAGGATGGAGACGAGAAAATTGATTTATTTTTAAAATTGGAAAATGAAATTAAAAATAGGTTTTAAGCAGTGACATACTTAAGGGAAGGGCAGCAGCCCCCCCTCCCGAGATCAGAAGCTTGGAGTCTAATAGTCTAATTGCAAACCAATTTTTCGTCTTACACCATTTACTATAATTTTATATTCGGCCACATTCCGTTACATTTTAACGAATTTCCAAAATTCACTATTATCAATAGTCGAATTTTGCTATGTCTGGCAACAGTATTTCACGATCGTCATAGTGGCACTAACAACTAAGCTCGAGCTGTTCGCCAACCTATGCACCGTACTCGAGATGCACTCTTAGTTTGTTGAAAATGACGTTTCTACTCACTCCCTTAAACGCAGAATTCTTGTGAATTATTGTCTTAGCTGGTTTTGTATAGATGTACCGGTTACACGTTGCTAAGTAGTTTGTGAGCTGTGTGACGAAGAAATAATCCTAGTTGCCGTAAGTTAAAATGTGAATTTTAGAGCTTTTAAATGTAGGTCCTACCTAGCCTATTTATTTTTATACAGTAAAGATTTATGAAACTAACCACAAAATCGGTTGGTCACTACCCACTATTCTCCTTGGTCTAGCAGCAACGATCCAATTACAGGTATAGAAGAGACCGTCGTGAGACAGGTTAGTTTTACCCTACTGATGACTCGTCGTTGCGATAGTAATCCTTCTCAGTACGCAAGGGACCGCAGGTTCGGACATTTGGTTCACGCACTAGCTCGAGCGGGCTATGGTGCGAAGCTACCATCCGTTGGTTTATGCCTGAACGCCTCTAAGGCCGTATCCTTTCTAGTCAAAGGTGGCAACGATATCCCTTGGAGTTCCGAGAGTCGAAAGGCTCAAAATTAATGTGACTTTACAGACAGACCATAATTAATCCCCCAAATTACATTTTTACGGAATTGCTTGTTGGACATCCATTTTCTCCGACTACATGAATGTGTCCAATGGGTGCCTAATTGGCATTGTATAAATAGTAAAATCGTGCCGCGGTCACAGTGGTTTTGTTATTTTATAAATAAACTTTTGCTGGTTTATACGCGTTTTGTTGTTCCACGAGCTCACTCATTTTAGGCGTAACGGCGTAACCATGTTACATTTGTAGAATTTAATTTATCGCATAAATAAATTAAACATATATTTTCATTGACGACTGTGCAGTGTATTATTTTAGTCAATGACTCTTTTAATTATAGTGGAAAATATGCACTGGATTTATTGCATTTTTGTTATACCTATTTCAATGAAATACGGCTTTGTTTAAAAAATAATTTTAAATTCCTTTTTTTGGTTTACTAATACTATACATAGTTAAAAACCTAAAGCTGACCTAAGTGGTATTTATAAGTAACATCAAATGGTGTTATAGTCTATTTCAGAAAGGTGTAGAGTAATAAAGTCATTAGGAATTCAAAAAGAGTGACCCAACAAAGCAAAATTCTTTATTTTCATCAAGTATAGGTAGTACCACCCGGGTTTGGGTCAATTTATGGGTTTTGCCTATTGCTATCCATTCACAAACACTGAAAATGATGTGAAAGAGGCGTGCATTATGTACATAGTATTAGGTACACTTATTTTTTATTAAACATAAAAAAATACAAAATACAGAAAATACATTGTACAGAAATTAGATTATAATATTCTTCATCATCTGAGGAACTGTCATCTCCTCTTGACTTTATAATTAACGGGTCGACGGCCCGATTGAACAGATGGTCAAGATCCCACATTTTCTCCTCTTCTTTAATGACATGATGGACTGCTTCTCGCCAATTTCCTGCTGTCAGTTCCTTAATGGCTTGAGTAAACAGTAGTTTAACTTTTTGAATGTCGTGTTGTGTCTTGCTACAAATCCTTTCACTTGCGCCCATATAAGTTCTATAAGATTTAGTTCGTAATGATACGACGGTCGGTGTGCGCAGCACAGTTTCACTGTGTTTTTCAGCTATATCTTTCACGGAATATTTCATAAAACGATGTTTGTGTAAATTTCCTATAGCTCATAGTTCCTTCTTCTTCTCAAATTATCTTCCTTTTTTTTCTTTGGTTAGTTATCATAAATAATTTAATGCACAAAATATACCTGCGCCTATGGCCAACACCAAAATTGAGCCGAATTGGACGAAATTTCCCATTTTATTACTCTACACCTTTCTGAAATAAACTATAATATCTAATACGAACACCAAATGTTCTGGTTTACAAATTTACTTCAAAGCAGTGTGAACACCAATGCAGTCTTCACACGGGGAAACTTTAAAGAAACTACAGTAGCGTGGAGACTAGGAGACTGAGCGACTATTAAACTATTCGAGTTGTCTCTCATCTTCACACGGTCGATACTGCAGTCACGAGCTAAAGGCCGCAAATTCAGAAATTTCAGCAAAAAATTTGATAATATTTATATATGCGCTACTCAAGAAACTGGAGTATCGTGGCACCGCAGCATATTATGCCCTGCGTTCAAGGGTAACCTAGTCGCCAGTCGACTAGTGTCCAAGCTACTACAGTTTCTTTTAAGTTTGCTCGTATGGGGACTGTCTTAACCCATTACTCAGACATCAAAACAGCAGAGTTACTTTACACCGATGGGAAAGCGCGGATCCATGGAGGTCATGACCCCCTTCCCCCAAACAGGAAAACACAAAAACATTTACTCTGCAAAAAATGTTCGCTGTTAAGGCTTTTTCTTTACGACAAATATAATAATACATACAGTTTATACTTTACTGACTAGATTTTTGTTGGTTCCTAGAAACCCAATAACACCACCCAAGCAGCCGATTGATATCTAAATATCGTAATTTTTTGGGATAATTAAGTCTTCGAAGTCATGTTACCAAAAAATTACGTGACTTAGACGTTATTATTTTACATCATACAGACGACATGAGTTTTACATCAATATAACGTCATTCATATTTCGACATTTTTAAAGTTATAGACTATTATCAGTATCCAACTTCGATACCTTTAATGTCCTCTTAGGTTACGTCGTGTCGGTTTACGCCTTTAATATTTTTGTATAGAAAATACCATCGAAAATTCATTTATAAAAAAAATCTACCTAGTCATCTAGCCCAACAAGATAAAAAAATGGATTGTTCGATACGAAATTCTGTTTTACTGATTGAAAAGTAAAAAAAAAACGTAAAAAATGTATTTTTTCGGCGCTAGTTTCAAAAAATTTCTACCCAGAGAATCACCTATCATATATTTAATATTTTATATCACACCTATATGGGTGATTCTCTGGATAGAGACATTTTTACGTCGAAAAAATACATTTTTAAGGTTTTTTTTCTAGCTTTACGATCAGTAAAAGCAAATTTTGTGTAAAATAACCCATTTTTTTAACCTCTTGGGCCAAATGGCTAGGTAGATGACGGCTAAGCTGTTTGATGTCGGCAACCTTTTATTAAATAAATTTTCGATTGTCTCTTAAACATTATTAATAAGCACATTGTGATGGCTTCTGTTTTTTTGCGGATATCGAATGGCAAATGTGACATGATATAACTTTATAACATTCTCCACAAAATAAGTTTAATAATCTTCGTTTGTATAATTTAAGCGCCCGGGAATGATTATTAATAATGTTAAGTGACAGCGTCATAGATTTTCTTGTCATTTGATTGTTTTTCAACTCCGGCATAGCCAACTAAGAGTAACTGAACTTAAAATCTGCAGCAAAATCCCTATATAAAAATATTAAATTGGCAATATTTCGAAAACTAAGAATTTTTGGGATATACAACCTTATATAAACTTACCCTTATTTTTAATGCTAAATAAGAAATAATTATAAAATTTGTGTGTTTCCATTTGAAAATCTGGACTTTATGCAGTTTTTTCATTTTCATTTTTAATCTTATTTTTTAAACACCCTGTATTAATAGTTATCAAAATATTATAAAAAATCTATTAAAGCAGGTCCTTTATAACAAGGAATCCCACTTAAATTAAATAAATAAGGCTTCTTTATAGAAAAAATTGATAATTATTCTAAGGCTTGCAAACGTCATTTTTGACATAAAAATTCAAATAATATGTCAAAAACGTTTAGACATAGATATAGGACATGGTATACAAAATCTGCCTACAATCTTGCGTAGAATGCAAAAATGTTATGATATATAGGGTGTCCAATTTAAAATAAGGAAGTTGACACTTACTTCCGGTATAACCGGAAGTGCCACCATTATGAAAATATTTTAGCCCGGTCGCCCCCATCAGCATACTGTCAAATTTTCAAAATTTTCCTATGTATAGTTTTCTATATATAGATCGATTCGGTTCCCGGTGGGACACCCTGTAGTTGCATACATCACCTCACTTATCAGATCTTATATAGTCTCACTAAAGAACTAAAATGTAATCAAATGCATCTTGGGATGGGGTTGACTAAATAAAACTCTTCTCCAGTCATAACAAAATAATGGTGACATTTTGCAAACCAACAAAATCCCGCTAATCAATTTTTCAGGCCCTAAAATCTTCGCACTGGCTGATACCTGAAACCAGATTCTCGATTCCCTGGAAATAATTATATTTACCGCTGAATATGAAACAGGTTTTTATAAAATTGTTTGTGTGGATTCCGAGAAAATCACGTTTGAAATAGCGTTTAGAGTGATTTTGTTGGTTTGCAAAATGTCACTAATAAATAAATAATATCGTTATAATGGTATTTATTACCGTGATATGTCGGCACTAATCACGTCATCACCACATCATTAGCACCTCAATAAACGACGCTCTAGTGACTTCATCGGTCTGTGACATCATGACGTCATTTTTAAAGTCAGTTTACGTTTGAGATTCCGTCATATCGTCGGTCTGCTGCCTGGGCCACCAAACCAATAAAAATAATACAAAACGATCTTTTTAAGGACTATTGAAATTTATTAAGAGACATCCGTAATAATATTTTAAAAATTGAAACAACTTAACATATTAAAAATGACATCAAACATGGTTTTGCTCTTAACTATCCATATACCCAAAATGGTAAGAAATGGTCATTTATGTTAATCATAGCTCATTAAATTAGAGAAAAAAATATTTTGTGGGTAAAGTGACGCGACGAAGTTTTAAACCTTTCGGTTTTAATGACTGTGTTCGGCTTGTCACTAAAGGACTTGGTGAAATAAAGGGTTAATATTATGGTTATTAAGGAGAAACCTCCATAAAATAACTTTAGACGGTTATTCAATCTTAATGATAATTTAGAAACCATTTTTTTTAACTTTCTACGTCAATTTGTCATTTATTATGAGGCCTCGATTGAGACAAAAAAGCGAGAAAATTTCGGTGAATCGAAGGGCTGATGAGGTCGACAGCCTGAGAACTATATATTCCATTTCGAAAAATATTATTTCCTAACACTAAACATTAATAGGAGAAACCTTGACTTAAAAACAATGATTATTATTGTTTTTATTATTGTTATATACCGGGTGACACAAGAAAGTACTGCCCCTACCACACAGTGCTCCTATATGTGTTGTTGCTTGTCAAAAAAATTAGGATAATTTTTGTTCTACCCTTTAAATAAAAATCTGCCAAAAACGTCTCCAAAGAGCGACTAAACCATAAGAATGTTTTTACGAAATTTTAGCTTTTGAATTCGGCTTTTTACGTCTTCGTTTGCTGCCAGGGATCTACAGCTTAACGTGGATTCCGAACCACGATCCTCAGTCATGCGAGACTCGCCTCAATGGCTTACCCTTTGTTTCTATATATCATTTATTATTTTTCTTTTTTAAGACAAAAACCCAAATAAGTGCATTGGACAAAAACACACTGGATATACAAGCATTACCAGGCTGATGTCTTTAGTTATGTCCAAAATAGCAGTTGTAAAGAAATGAATTGAATAATTCTTGCCCTGGGGCGTAAAACAAAAAATACCGAAAACGCCCCGAGATGTTGACAAATAATAGTGATATAATATTACGGGAAAAAATATTGCTAACAAAATCCATTTACCTGAAATTTTAATTTTTTTTTGCACCTTGAATAACATTGATATGTTGATTACGTCATAGGTTTTGAACTATGAAATCCACTTAAAAATCGGTAATGTTATTTCTGAACTAAATACCTCTAACAAAGGTGTTAAAATAGCTACTTATGTATCAAGTTGTAAAATAAAAGTGTTTTTGCACTAGATGTGAAGCTCATTTGGCAACGTGCTTCATATAAAACTTTTTGATATTCAGTTATCTTGATAAAAATAAAATTATAATTAGGTCCGATTGACTTTAAAATAATAAAATCTTATTTTGCAACAATCGGGAATAAGCGTTCCTTTAAAAAATTGTACTGCGAATGTCAATCAATGACAAACATTTGTTAAAAGTGCCTCTTGAATTTTAAAGTGGGTTAAAAAAATTTGCGAATCTGAAGGTTTTTTATCTTCCGACATTGAAAAACCTGGTCACGATGTAATAGCAATGTAGGTGTGTCAATGTGTGTAGATAATATGTATGATTAAATATCAACCTATTTTAACACTAGTGTTAAAATGACTTTTTAATTCAATACTAGTGTTAAAATGACTTTCCATTTTAAAACTAGGATCAAAATGACTTTATATTTTAACACTAGTGATAAAATGAACTACATTTGACAACGAAAATCAATGTCAAAATGATAACTTCTTATATCTGAATGACAAAAAAATAGTTTATCAAATTTCTTGCTCAGCAGTTAAGTAACACCGCCGTTCCTTTCTTTCGTTAGATCCTAACTTTACTAATGACTAATGAGCCATGATATCGAAACGCGTCTAAGAATAGATCCGACGAAATAAAAGAAAGCTCTTTTTTTGAAATAAATATTTGCCGCTTAATAAAGGTTCATTATACCACTAAATTTAAAAAAGATATGGACGAAATAAAGTTTAAAAATGTTAGACCCTCCATTTTTAATGACTGTCATTTTTCGGCTCGTTACCAAAGGGATTGGTGAAACAAAGGGTTCATATGTTTATTGGGAGAAGACCGCTATAAATTAACATTGATTAGGATTTTGTGTGATAATATCAGATTGCCTCCGAAAAGGGCAATAAATAATGGCCAATATACCTGGCGACCTATCCTTAAACAAAAACAGATAACCGGCCTTGGGACCGGAAAGACGGAGTTTCTTATTATTATTGCTGTCTCTAAAAAATTGTAACTACATTTTTTAAGGAGAAATATGTTACTTTGGAAAATATTAAGCAGGCGCGGCTCTTGACTTTTTTTTACAGGAGGGGCAAATTTTGATGGCAGTAACCTAACAAGCAAAATATAGTTTAGTGCATAGTTTTACCAAGAAATAATTATTTACATAAAATTTTTGACATTGAGAAAGTGACAAATGGTACATTGTTGTTTAGTATATTCATAATAAAGCTTTCTCGTTTCTTCCAGCACAATTGTTACAAATTATCACACTTCTTCCATAAAAAACGTTTCAATTAAAATTTTTACTTTAATTTTTCTCTTTAAAAATAAATACCTAATTGTTTTCTGTTTTTATTGTAAAAATAGTTTATTGCTTCGGGTTATATTTTTGTTGATTTAAAATAACTTTTAAAAAGGGAAAACAGAACAGACAACTATATAATAGAAAAATACTATAAAATATTATTGTTTTTACTCGTTTTCCTATAAAATTGCATTGTAAATCAATAACTTAAACGATATGCGTTCGAAACCTTAATCTCTATATAAAACAGGACTTTTAGAAGGAAAAGTTTAAAAACTAAACGTTTTCTACAAGACCTTTTTAATCTAAGCCAAGAATACATTATTTAAAAATTTAAATTTACTAAAAGAATGTATTTCAATATGTTTTACAATACAATTAACTATAGTAATTATTATATTTAGGGTTAACTAGAACTCATATTTTTCTTCGAATTTCTTTTTCTGATTGAAAATAACTTTCCCTACATCGATACCACTTTTCCATTGTCGAAAAAAAACTTAATAATTTGTTTAGTTTTTTGTAATTCGAGCCAAGAAGAACTGCAATTTAAAACGGAAAGTATGTGCGCGCTTGGATCCATTTATGAATTTTGTTCCAACATTTACGTTCTCACTGTATATCCTTGATAAGTAATAATGAGCGGCTTGTAAGGTGATTTACTATAAAAGGCACTATCGTATAATTCACTGCTTAGTAGCAATGACACAAGAACACGGATGCTAATTATGCCGAAACAATATTATATGCGCAACATGGCGGATTAATTATCTTCAATACACAGAGAGGGTACGTTGTGTGGTTGGATATAACAAGCAATACTAGTAGATTTATGTTTCTGCACAATGGTGCAGCTTGTACTTATATGTGTGCTTTTAGAGATATAGTTCATTAGCAAACATGGAGAATGGTAAATGAATTATTGTAGTGCAACTGAAATTATAAACTGGTAAATTTACTGCACAAGTTGGATGATATAAATTGTAGGAAAATTACATTGTTGTATTTGCAGTCCTGGTTGATATTTACGCTAAATACTTTTAAGCAATTTTGGAGGTGGCTGTATGCACTTCAATGGTTAGTAAAAGAAAATGCTTTTGTACTTGACTGTAAATTTATTTAATAACTTAGAAGAAGGCGGCCATCCTCAAAGCCTCCTGAAAGCAAGAAATTATATGAAAGATACATTTTTTTAAAAAGGGAATTTTAGGTTCGGGTTACGTATTTGATAGTGAACAATGAATTAGTTCAATGACGTTTTAAGTGGTCTTCAAGTGCAAATTATATAAGTATGGTAACTTCACCTCTATTTATACTAGCGAGGTGTACTGTAGCATCACTGAGATGGGTGCAGTGATGCGTTCAGTTTGTGTGCTGTAGATATTATCCTAAAATTACATCTGTTTAGTAAAGGTTTCCAGATATTTCTTATATCTAATTAGTAAGTTCTGATGAATGGTAGCAGCTTCCTTGAACTTTTTTTTCCTCCAGTGTGGTTCTTTAAGCACTATTTCGAATGTTTTAGTTGTTTTATTTAAGCAAAGGTAAGCCACTCAATTAATTAAAGAATGTCTTTATAAGTAGGATAAGGAAACAATATATTGCTAATATCATGTACAAGATTTGTGATCTGATTAAGGACTAAACGGAAATACAGAGTTGGCGCATTTTACATCATTTTGTAGATAATGTAAATAGTGAACAGGGCCGGTATATGAGGGTTATGAATTACATGGCACGTAAAAAGCAGTTTGTCAACCACAGTAGTTTGCGTATATTTCTTTTTTTACCGGTGAGTCCACCGGTTGAGCCGAATTGAGTTCTTATACTGCCTATTTCATTACCGGTCGGACATAAATCGTGTTCTTTTATTCACGGTGAATTTCTGGTCATTTCGTCACGAGATATAGGGAGAGATCCTAAAATAATTAACCAACAGATTGATGACGACATTTCATCAGCTGTCAATCATAGGTTCATCAGTTGATTGAATTCACCAGTGAAAAAAGAATATATTTATAAGGACACCTAAATCGCCCTAGATAGTTTATATGCAATAAAAACAACACAAACCTTAAAAATTCTACAAAAATAATCACAAAAAATTAACGATCCGGTCACAAAAGAGCCCAGGGCGCGGAGGAATGATAGGTCCTGCCTGTCGCTATACCCAGAGGCTCTTTTATTGTTGACTCAATGGTTTTGCTCACATCGAGACGCGTCCTGGCATCAGTTGGTCAAAATTTCGTGTTTATACTACATATTGCGCATGCTCCTACATCATTTGTCGATGTACACGGAAGCCCAAATTGCTGAAAGGTTGGTTGCATGTATTGGCAATATATTGGTTATAAATAGGATGAAAAAAGATTCAAATTGGACGTGAAAGTTGAAAATATGTCTTATGAACCATTTTTTTAGGCACGTGGTTCCTGTTATTTACTTTGTGGGGCAAAACCAGTACCAGAAGGCAGCATTGCATTACACAATGAACGTTTGTTTACAAAGCATATTAATATTTTTTGTTCATAAGTTTCAACGTTTCCATGCTAAATTTTGGTTTTAAATTACCTTTTTTAATTGCATTGACATATTTTAAAAAATGCATTTCTTAATGTATGTACTTCTTTAATTTTCCGTGTGTATATAGGCGCAACTAGGAAGGGAATTACACAAATTGTATTGTTACCGGTTAACAATAAAATAAAATATTGTAAAGCAAAATATAGTTTTATCTACAATTTTAACCTTCCTAATACTAACTGGGGTAATTTTGTACCCCATTATTTCGTTTTCGTTAATCAAGCGTGAAAATCCTTTTAGAAATGCTAATTAGACTATATTTCTTACTTAGTTTCCGCAATAAAGTTAAATTTTAAACAATTCTAATATTTTTTCCAAGGTTTATAGTGTCTGGGGTACAAACATACCTCAGTCCGTAAAACTTGTGGGCGTGCAAAATTTATCGACTGAACATGCTTTAGACGAAGTTAGTGATGAGGCCAACTCATATAAACCTGAAATAGTTCTTCACTACACTACGCGAAGAGTGACAAATAGATGACCAATGGCTATTTTTCGTCATCTCATTGATACCGCAGCTTTAAATTCCTTTATTTTATGGAAACTAAAGTATCTCGTTTGGAACAAGTCATATCTAGATGCTAGGCGCAAATTTCTCATATGTCTAGGAAAAGAACTTGTAAAGGATCAAATACGTACAAGATTTGGTAACAAGGATAGGATCCAGCAACTAATCCGCGAACACATGATCACTGTGGTTCCCCAGTTAGGCGGCCCTCATGTAACAACTTTAGTGAAGAGAGTCGTTGTGTTATTTGTCCTCGACAAAAAGACAGAAAAACCTGCAATAAATGCGAATCCTGTAAAAATTTTGTTTGACTAGAACATAGAGAGAAAAAAGTTTTTTGTGGACCGTGCAAAACTTAAAAATTGTTTTACTTCAAAAAATGTTATGTTGTTTTTTTTGATACCCTTTCTTATTTTCTTATTATAATAAATATTTTGTTTATATATTTTATTAATTGTGTTTTTAAAACAAACAATTATTATTGTGATTAATAGTTTTATAATGCTAAATTATATTATATTATAGGATACAGTAAAACAAAGTTGAACTTGTAATTTTCCACTATATTAAAAAGAAGAAACATAACATGTTTCGCTGCACGGCAGCTTCGTCAGATGACAATGTGAAATAAGATGTAAAAGGTATAGATTATTGACAATGTAAATAAAAACAGTGGGAGGGTTAAAAGCTAGGAAAAACCCAAAGAAAGGGTCGGTATAATTCAATTAAGTAAAATGATGGGTTTTTTCAACCATTGTTAGGTATACAATTATCAACAGAATAAGTTTAACAAAGGTGAACTATTTAAATCTAATTGATCATTAAGTAACAGGTCCGTATTCTTAAGTTTATTAATTTCGACAGACTCTAACAAATTAAGTTTTAAGCCCTTATTTTCTGTATGTAAGATTTTAAAAGATGGATCAAAATTATGTTGGTTGTTGAGCAAATGGTTAGCGTAGTTAGAATCGGTTTTATTTTTAATAAAACTATTATAATGTTCGTGTATTCTTTTGTTGAAGTTTCTCCCTGTTTGACCTATGTATGTTTTCGGACAATCCTTGCAGTTTAATTTGTAGATACCAGAATTTTTGTTTTTATCACTTTTGGTTTTATTGTTTTTAATAAATTTACCTAAAGAGTTATTAGTTTTGTAAGCCACATTTATATCAAGTTTATTGAGAAAATTGCCAATTATTTTGCTAGGTTGACCAAAGAAAGTGACAAGTTTAAAATTGTTAGCGTAAGTTTTGATTTTGGGAAAAACTAGGTCAATAGCTTTTTTGTAGGTTTTCTTTTTTAAAATTTGATCAATAAGATTAGAGCTATAACCATTATTAACCGCAATTTGTTTTATGATGTTTAATTCTTTTTGAAAATTGATTGTGTTTAAAGGGAGAGATACTAATCTGTGTATCATACTATGAAAAGACGCTAATTTTTGTTGTATAGGGTGACATGAAGAGTTGTTTATAACCGTGTCAGTATGAGAAGGTTTATGGAAAACTGAAAGACACATTTTTTCAGTTTTCCATAAGTCTTTCAGTTTTCCATAAACCTTCTCATACTGACACGGTTATAAACAACTCTTCATGTCACCCTATACAACAAAAATTAGCGTCTTTTCATAGTATGATACACAGATTAGTATCTCTCCCTTTAAACACAATCAATTTTCAAAAAGAATTAAACATCATAAAACAAATTGCGGTTAATAATGGTTATAGCTCTAATCTTATTGATCAAATTTTAAAAAAGAAAACCTACAAAAAAGCTATTGACCTAGTTTTTCCCAAAATCAAAACTTACGCTAACAATTTTAAACTTGTCACTTTCTTTGGTCAACCTAGCAAAATAATTGGCAATTTTCTCAATAAACTTGATATAAATGTGGCTTACAAAACTAATAACTCTTTAGGTAAATTTATTAAAAACAATAAAACCAAAAGTGATAAAAACAAAAATTCTGGTATCTACAAATTAAACTGCAAGGATTGTCCGAAAACATACATAGGTCAAACAGGGAGAAACTTCAACAAAAGAATACACGAACATTATAATAGTTTTATTAAAAATAAAACCGATTCTAACTACGCTAACCATTTGCTCAACAACCAACATAATTTTGATCCATCTTTTAAAATCTTACATACAGAAAATAAGGGCTTAAAACTTAATTTGTTAGAGTCTGTCGAAATTAATAAACTTAAGAATACGGACCTGTTACTTAATGATCAATTAGATTTAAATAGTTCACCTTTGTTAAACTTATTCTGTTGATAATTGTATACCTAACAATGGTTGAAAAAACCCATCATTTTACTTAATTGAATTATACCGACCCTTTCTTTGGGTTTTTCCTAGCTTTTAACCCTCCCACTGTTTTTATTTACATTGTCAATAATCTATACCTTTTACATCTTATTTCACATTGTCATCTGACGAAGCTGCCGTGCAGCGAAACATGTTATGTTTCTTCTTTTTAATATAGTGGAAAATTACAAGTTCAACTTTGTTTTACTGTATCCTATAATATAATAGTTATGGATTTCCACCTAGTATCGGCTGAATCAATTAATTTGCTAAATTATACTTGGCAGGATCTCCTACATTAAATGTTGTTTCTCCAATAACGCCCTAATAAGGCTACTGATGCTCCATGGATCTAAGTTAAAATTGTTTCTGTTTTTAGTATCACATAAAAAAATAAATACATACTGGGAATAGAAGAAATAATCAGCGCTTTTACAAATTACAGTACTTTCGAACTTATTTTAAAAACAAGAAATTAATTTATAAGATATATAAGATTTTTCACAAACATTGACTTCTTTCGATAAGCCTATTTTTCAGGTACGTAAATAGGCACTATTGAGACAGATCACATTTTCACTAACAATTCGTAATCTTGGTGTCGACTGGCAGCTTTGATTCTTTTCATATATAATTGTATTTATAAAAACAAGCCAATTAAATGATGTTTTCTATATTTACATATATGTGTCTTATATTTATGAACATTTGCAACAATGGTCAATAGTTTAGTCAGGGATACATAAAGCTATAGCAGTACTATAGTTCCGTCAAATTCGGCTCAATTTCGGTGTCGGCCATAGGCGCACGTAAACTTTGTGCATTATTTATGATAACTAACCAAACCTGTTAGAAAATTAGATTAACGGGTATTAGATAAAATAATATTATTTGTAATATTAAAATTTCAATTAATTGTCTAATTCAATTCCGGAGATTACCACAAGGACATGAATTTGAATGTTCTTAAGGACTATTTTGGTGAATTGATAAAATATCTTCTTGCTGATTCAATAGCTTGTAATCTGTTACTAAACCCATCATTGATGACGCACAGAGATGACTCCAACTTCATCTTGGAGAAAACAAGAAATTGTCGACTGGTTAACCACCAAAAGTATTGAATTTTAAGATCATTTGATAAAGAAGGAACTATTACCTATAGCAAATTTACACAAACATCGTTTTATGAAATATGCCGTGGAAGAATAGCCGAAAAACATAGTGTAACTATGCTGCTCATACCGCCATATCATTGCGAACTAAATCCTATAGAACTTATATGGGCGCAAGTGAAAGGCTTTGTAGCAAGACACAACACGACACTCAAAATGAAAGACGTTAAGCTACTGTTTGATCAAGCCCTTAGGGAAGTGACTCCAGAGAACTGGCGAAAAGCAGTCCATCATGTCATTAAAGAAGAGAAGAAAGTATGGGTTCTTGACCACCTGATCCATCGGACCGTGGACCCGTTAATTATAACATCAAGAGGAGATGACAGTTACTCAGATGACGAAGAATATTATGATTTTTTATAATTTAATTTCTGTATAATGTATTTTTTGTATTTTGTATTTTTTAATAATGTTTAATAAAAAAAATAAGTGTACCTAACACTATGTACAATAATGCACGCCTTTGTTACAGTGGCGTAGCACTAGCTGGATCTTAAGGGTACATAAAATAAAATGTTTAGAAACGCTCAAAAGCACAAAATTTAATATGGAAATGAAGAAAAAGTAAGTTCATTCATATCATATAATAATGGGTATTTTACCAAATTTTTGTATACTTGATATATAATTCTTAAAATACCCAATAATGTACTTAGATTAATTATACTGAACCCTATTTTGGATTTACCGATATTGTACCCTTTCACTATTTTTATTATTCTTTACAATAACCTGAATTTTATTGCACCTTTTATTTATTTTGAACCTTTGTTATATCATTGTCATCTGATACACTGTTAGCGAAATATGTCATTTTCTTTTTGATATACTTAGTTGAAACTTACAACTTCAATATTGTTTTACTGTATCCTTTAATATTATAATTAAAACGTCACGTTCAATTCCAACACTTATTTATTCCAATCTTGAAATTAGGTACTTGACCGTTTGACTCTGATATTTCATCCGTCATCACCTCAGATTTTTGGGCTATAAAGCCAGCTCGTAAGCACCATCATCTTAGAAATTCATCAGGTCTTTGTGTTAACGTATTAACAGAACAGACTGGTGGTATTTCTTGACCTGTTATGTAAGTTCTGTTGTCGTGTCACTAATAGTTTTCCAGTTTCACGGAAGAATAATAAAAGTTCCTATTAAGGAACACACACGGCTCCAACCTATTATTTACCTCTCTTATTTCGTTAATTATGTGTATTAAAACATAATAAAATAGTAACCGATAAAATTAAACAAACTCTTCTTAAACGTCATCACCTCTGCCGGAAAATTACTTCTTCTAATGTATAAATTTGTATTTTTAAATTTCAATTTAAAATACTCTATGGCAAAGTCCTTAAGAACACTTTTCCTTTATCGATTTTCCAAACAATACGTTTGTATTTCAAATAAATAATGGATCATGTAATTCAAACCTTTAATACATTACGGGAACATAACGGTGACATGGTGAAATTTATGCATAAGAGATAGTTGGCTTACAGAAAACCAAAGGTAATAAAATCTGGGTAAAATATCATTTGATTCGAGTGTCGAATAACAGATTAGTTAATTTGAGAATTTAATGGCACAAAGTTGCTCGTTTCGAAGTTTATGGGCAAAATTTGATAATCCTTATTCGAATCGACTCTCGAGTTATTTCCAATTAAATTCACAAGTAAAGCTCTGCAATTCGAACATTAATAGTATCCGGGTAGATTAATGAAGTTGTTGGACCTTGCTACCAACTTAACTAAGATTACTAAGTTTTGCTAGTCTATGTCGTTTACCTTATGCATCAATGATTGTTATTAAAGGATATTGCTTTTCATGTCGTACAAGCTCCTGGGTAGATATTTGCAAGCGTGCAAGTGAACAGTGCCGGCTTCCCAGAAGAGGCAAGAGAGGCTAGGCGTCCCATTAATAAATACGCGAAAATTCTTATTAAATTATGTGCCAGTGTCAATGAAGAACACTAAAACTTCTTGTGGTCGAGATGGAAACATGTGACGTCACCAGATACTCCAGATTATTTACTCAAAGGAGATTATATGTTTAAGATACGAAGATACGATTGTACAATTACGGCTTAAGGTCGGTTCAGCGTAGAACCAAGCTTTAACTTCATTTGTCCAACTCAAGCTTTTGCTTCAATGCTAAACTAAGCTTAAGACGCCCTAATTGTACAACCAGTCCTTTAAAAAAATACCTTTTTAGTTGACTCCATCTCTTTTCTGAATATAGTTTAAAGTTAACATGTTTATTATTTATACTATGGAAAAATAAAATGACAATGGCGGATTGCGTGCAAATTCATTTTCATCTTTTTTAATTCTTTTGTTTATTCAAAAAGAAACTTTTCATTTTACTGAAGCAATTCAATTTTTTGAAAACCTTATTTCTAATATCTTTATAATTAATTGAATTATCCAATGGCCCACCACACGGTTTTATAGTTGCAACACCTGAAGAGGCAGGAGGAGATAAAAACGTAGTTTTAACCACGTTTTAACTAAAAATTAAAGAAGTTAGGGTATAGGGTATTTAAGCATGCCTGCATATTTTACATTTACATCTAAAGAGTTAATTAAATAAAAAAAAATAATATAGCAAGGTATGTTTGAATTTTGGTAGCTGTAGACTCGTAGACTTGTTGCCAAAATATGTATTTTATTGTAGCCAAATGGAAAAAAAATTATATCTTTTATTTGATCCCACATTTTCCTCTTTCACTCTAAAGTCGTGTTTGTCCCTTTTTGCATTGTGTATTATTTTAGATTTTGTTCCTTATGTGTAAAAATTCATTTTTTTTTACGGTTCGCCGACTACGTAGATTATCTTGAACCGCTCATCGACCACAAATGTGATCTACCGACTGGGGAGTGTGAAACGGCACCTTCATCCTACGAGATATCCGATCTCATTCGGCCTGTCCGGCGTGAATAGGATGGCTAGGTGTCGATTCATTTTACACTCTTCCCTGAGGCAAGAGCACGCCGTGTTCCCAAGCGGTCACCCGCCCAAGTACTAACCGCGCTCGACACAGCTTAACTTCGGTGATCTGCGGGAACCGGTGCTTAATATGTCGACAAGCCCTTGCCTTAAAAATTCATTTTTGAGACAGAGTTTTATCTATCTATCTTCATGTTGCCTTGAAAAAGTTTATACTTTGGCGTAAGTAGATACAATAGGACATTTTAAAAAATACAAACATTTCCGAGGAAACTTTAAGCAAAGATTGTATAAAAAACTAGTAAACAAGGAACTCGCTAAGCAAATTACAAGAAAGGAAAAGGCACGAATGATTATTATTGTGATTTACATTTAATTTTCAAACAAACTCATGCCATGCGTTTCTGAAGTTTTATTTTTCGTTTATTTATACAGGCAAGATTAATAAATAAAATTTAGAAGTTATTATTTTAAAGTGATATGTATTTAAAACAGAAAAGTGTATTAAGAATAAAATGTAATTCTTAGTAGGTATTTTTTAAATCAACGTAAGTGATTTTGAATAGATAATTTGGTTTAAAATATTTAGTGTAAAGAAAAAACATTAGGCATTTAAATCTCCCGTCTTTTGGCTCAATGTTCTCACCAGACATGATGGGGATTCTGTTTTTGACAGCTTTACCATTTCTTTGCTTTGGCCAATTATCACACTTGTTTGTCTTGGTCTGTAAAATCAAATAGTAACCGAACGTTGTCGAGTGCATGATTTGTTTTGAGGAAAATGTTGGTTCAGGAAACTAAGATTATTGTTAGGTATAATAAAGTCTATCTAGCAAGAAAAAATTACCTAGAGCGACCAACTCATTTTTTAGAATATGAAGATCAGAGTCAAATTAAACTGTAAAGCTGGCGAAAATATCACAGTCTCTAGATATTGCTTTGAACTTACAGTAATTTCTTGATGTAATATTGCCAAATGAAGGTGCATTTTCTGTAACATCTCTCATAAGGCATTGGGATAAAGTTAAAAAAAAAAAAATTAATTTTATATCGACAAACTGGATTGGCCAATCCTTTTACTCTTGAATACACTATAAGGAATATAGGCTATTTATTTTAAAAACAATTTGTCTTCTTCTTTTCATCATAAAATTGGGAAAACTTTTTCGATAGCTACAAGTCAACATACCTATATATTAAAGAAAGTTTAAGGTCCATAAGCTTAATGCAACATTCAGTTTAAAAAAAAATTATAACCTAATCAAGATTAAAAGGATTGACTAATCCAGTTTATCAATATAAAGGGTAAGCAAGTAAGTAAGTAAAGAAAGGTAAGTTTTTTACACTAATGATAAATTAAGCTGCACTATGTCCTACTAAAACTGGGGATCATGTTAACGATACATATCAGTAAAACATATACCATTCTTTAATTAATAAAAACTAGTACTGTACGACATACTATCATTTCTATCTATTTCTAAGGTGGGTTTATTTTTAATAACATCCCTGGTGTATGATATAAATTGCAAATATTATTTCTAAATTATAATAAAATTGATGCTTCTATGTCGGGTTGCACAAAGATTTTAAACAATAATTTACTTACCAGGTACATTTGATTGTGATTAAATAATGTCATTTATGTCACAATCAAAGTTGCTATGTAGTTAGTTATTGTTAAAAATGTTTATGCAACCCAATATAAGAGTTGCAACTAAACAAATCTAAATTACATCTGACGCTAAATATGGGTATGGCCCGCTACAAAAACTACAAAAAGTTAACACCAGATCTGGGTTTAATTAACTCCGTCTATATTTCTCTATCGAGTCCTTAAGTTTCCAGTTCCAAAGTTTGTATTGTTTCCATTTGTTCCTATAATACACCTCACAAATCCAAACGCGATTGATCCTAACAATGTATTATTGACCCTAAGCTTAGGCTAAGTCTTTGAGCCGTTCTGGCTTTAAAGATAGCGTCCTGTTCATAGAAGATTCGAAACAGTGTTCAAAATCTCTATTATATTTCGAAATGAGACACCACAACTTTGAAGCCGAATTTAATTGCTGTCAAGGATCATCGAAGTATCTTATAGCAAACCTGACAAATTGTTTATCAACAGGGCCGTCTCTAGAAGGGGGGGGGGGGGGGCGTGAAACCAGGGGGCCGGACAGCTAAAACTCTTATAAAAAATGATAACCAGGTCAGTAGTTCGTTTCATGTTCCACGGTCCATAATTTTGCTTAAGTTGTTATTATCAGGTATCTCAGTGATTTAGGGGCAGAGTTCAGTGGCGTTGTCAAAAAATTTGCTCGAAGAGGGGTCAGTGGGCGTAAGTAGTTCTTTTTTTCTGGAAAAAGGGACAGTCGGGACTACATGCATTTCATGATATTGTACTTAGTGAAAGAAGCGGAATAGCGCCGCAGGCGAAAAATGTGCGGGGCCACACCTAAAGTTCGTTTAAAATTCACCTAACTACTATCAAATTTCGAAAATTAAATTATTACCTCCCCCCTCTGCATGGTTGGATTAAATTTTTTCAGAAATCATGTATTTTAGGGGAGTAGTTCTAAGTGCAGTTTTTGGTGCAAATGCTTATGCACTATTTTTTTTATTATAAATTATTACACTTCTTCCATAAAAAATGTTTCGATTAAAATTTTTACTTTAATTTTTCTCTTTAAAAATAAATACCTAATTGTTTTTATTGTAAAAATATTTTATTGCATTGGGTTATATTTTTGTTGATTTAAAATGGCGCTAAAAAGGGAAAAAGGAACAGACAAGTAATATATGTAATAGAAAAATACTATAAATTATTATTCTTTTTACCGGGTTTCCTTTAAAATTACATCATAAATCAATAGCTAAAACGACATGCGTCTGAAACCTTAATCTCTATATAAAGCAGGGCTTTTAGAAAAAAAAGTTTAAAAACTAAATGTTTCCTATAAGACCTTTGTAATCTAAGCCAAGAATACATTATTTAAAAATTTAAGCGAATAGTCCAAGCATGAGACGAAAAATTAGGTTACAATTGGACTTTTAGACCCAAGCTCAAAGGGGGGTTTCAACACGGCGGTAGCCCCCCCCCCCCTAAATACTCCACTGGCAGAGTTACCAGTCGGTAGCTCATAAAAAATGAATTTGTCTTGCTTCCTTCACCGAGCGAGTTTTAACAAGAAAGTTTAGCAGGATGTTTCTTCTGCAAAGCTAAAAAATATTACCTTTAAATTTTCGTTCACCAGCTAAAGTGTTGTATTTTTTTTTGTCTCTGAACTCTAATTACTGTAAAACTACAAAAATGATTCAAAGACCCGAAAGTTGTTTTTTACAATTGAACCTGTGATAATTTTTTAAATTATTTTCTTCTAGGAGACCTTAAAACATATTAAAAAAGTTTATCCAATATACTAATTATTCTGAAGGTATTTAAGTTTCCTCTTCGTCAGCGCCTCTCTATCGAATATTTTTTTCAGTTCATGTGCATAATTTAACAATGACACGAATTCCCTTTAGAAAAGTTATAGTCATTGGTAAATGGAAATGGCCTATACAGGGTAATTTATTTATTGGAATTGCCGGTGTATTTGCTTTTGTAAGATTATCAAAGGCATTTTATGCATTCTCGCGGCCTTTTTATATTTGGCGCGCAAAAATAAAAGACAAGTCTTGCTCGAACCAACTTATTACAAGGTATCCATAAAGGCATCTTAAAAGCATCAACATGTTCAAGATTAATGTTGAAATCGATTTAAAAATATATAGGAATAGGATAGAGCAAATAATCCCACATACAATAGAAATATATTTCTAATAAGTCTGTGGTGGACCCTAAAAGAGCCAAATTCAAATTTACTAATTTAGGAACATGATGTTTAGTTTTTGTCAGTGGCGGCTTGTGGTAAACATTTTAAGAAGTTCTGAAATTTTTGCAAAAAAAAACTTATTTATTTATTAAAAATTTTGTTTATTCTGCTTTCTTTGATATTTGAAAATTTTGTAATCACATTGTCATTAATATTGTCTATTGCGGAAATTACCACGATTTCTAATATTTTTCTAGTCTCCTTCAACGTTTTTCCTAGATTATTTGCGCTATTAAAAATTTTAGGAGAGGTAGTGCGCCATCTAATGTAAGCAGGAAAACAGTACAAAGCATTTTTTTTACATCCAGAAATCCAATAATTTTTAAAATAAATGTCTCTATTAATTTTGTGTTTGTAACTTTTCCATCTACTTACACCAGATTTTTCAATAATAATATCTGATAGTGGTCTACCTTTTCCTTTTAATCGATGCTTTTCTTCGTATGAATATTTAAGAAATCTCTTCATATTAATTAAATTATAGACTACTTCCATAGTACACAGTTAATAATTATTGTCAGCGATACACAAAAGCCAAATCAAACGCACTCACTATATTATAATAATAATTATTAACCGTAAATCCAGAAAGTTGCGTAAAATTTCTATACAATCTTACCCAATACTGCGCTGCACTAAATGCAGTGAACTCTTTAGTCAAGGATCCCTCAAAAGCGAAACATTGGCGTTCGAAAACATTCGCAGCGGAACATTCGCATGAAAAAAGCTGCACTGCCACCAATACAACGGTTTTGCTTCTGTTAATGTTGACATTTTGCAAGCCAACAAAATCCCTCTAAACGCTATATCAAACGTGATTTTCTCGGAATCCACACAAACAATTTTATAAAAACCTATGTCATATTCAGTGGAAAATATAATTATTTTCAGCAAATCCAGAATCCGGTTTCAGGATCAACCTGTGCGGAGATTTTAGCGCCCAAAAGCGGAATTTTGTTAAAATGTCATAAGTGGGAACACGTTCGTATATCGCTGTGTTAATCCATCCGCCGCGGTACCGCATAGGTCGTGGCAGCGAAACTTTTTTGCGCCGGTCTGAGATAACTTTTATTACGACTTAGTTCTTAGACGGACACGGGGGAAGCAGAGTACTGTGCGGGGATGTTTCAAGCAGCTCGCCGAGCACTATCACATGGCCCAGATATATAATAACTCGGCGAGCCGGTGGGTTATTCCACTGGTCGACTTTACTGGCGTGGTTCGGACTTTGCTAGCATTTACAATGCGAATCGTGAATGCCACACGTATTATTTATATTTGCTTTTTGGTAATATATTTTAGTTAGATTACTTCATTATTTTTTTGTTTTTTCTAGGAGCTCTGTTTCTGAGAGCAGTGGGAGATCTACAGCACTGCAGAGCTTATGCACCAGCCGTCACTGGTTTGGCATTAATTACTACTAAATTTTTAAACTGTCATTTGTTATCAAAAATGTTGAAATTTTGCTTTACCGAAAATTAAAAAATAAGAAAAAGTATGTATTTTGCCTTTTGGGACCATTTTTTTTATCGTTAATTTGTCAAAACGTTTCAACAGCTATTATCTACCTATATCTTAATCCTAATATCTACGGCTTTGGTTTATATTTTTACCTCTTCATGCGTGGCCAGGACCATACCCGAAGGGACCCACAATTTAACGTAGACTCTGAACCACGATCCTCAGGTATAAAACACTTTTTTCAAGAACTATCAAGTTTTTAAGTTTCCTGCATTATAACATCATGACCTAATTATTGGGGAAGGTCTACTTTATGATAGGGTTAGCGGGACATGGTACATTTTTTACTGTTTCTTGTATTCTTAAACCTACTAAAATCATAGTCTTATTTTTCTTTGAGCGTATGCCCAGGTCGAGGATGGAGCTCGGTCCGCGTATAGGACCAATGCGGGAACTCAACCACTGAACTACCGTCGCCGTTATCTACTGATTTTAGAACCCAATATAAATACAATGGTTAGTTAAAGGAAAATAATAAACATACAATTTTTTTTATTACGTTTCAATAACAAAAAAGTAGTTAATATAACCCTCAAGATCATCACATTGTGTCCCAATCGTCTGCATTGGCGATTTTAGAAAATAATACGATTTTAGAGAATAATACGATTTTATAAAATAATACGATTTTAGAAAATAATACGATTTTAGAAAATAATACTACTTTAGAAAATAATACCTACTATTTTAGAAAATAATACGATTTAAAAAAAATAATACTATTTTAGAAAATAATACGATTTTAGAAAATAATACTATTTTTCAAAATAATACTATTTTAGAAAATAATACTATTTTAGAAAATAATACTATTTTAGAAAATAATAATATTTTAGAAAATAATACCTACTATTTTAGAAAATAATACGACTTTAGAAAATAATACGATTTTAGAAAATAATACGATTTTAGAAAATAATACTATTTTAGAAAATAATACGATTTTAGAAAATAATACTATTTTAGAAAATAATACTATTTTAGAAAATAAAATACGATTTTAGAGAATAATATAACTTTAGAAAATAATACTATTTTGGAAAATATACAACTTTGAAAAATAATACCATTTTAGAAAATAATACAACTTTGAAAAATAATACGATTTAAAAAAATATTAGGTATTATTTTAGAAAATATTACGATTTGCGAAAATAATACGATATCAGAAAATAATATGATTTTAAAAAATAATACAATTTTAGAAAATAATACAACTTTAGAAAATAATACGATTTTGGAAAATAATATATTATGCACCAACCAAATATCTCTACACCAACCTTAAAATAATTTTAAAATTGTATCTCATTAGTTTTATTATTTCTTTTGGCAAAAAAAATATTTTCACCTATAATATCAATAGTACTTGAATTATTTCAAAATATCGAATATTTTCCTAAAATATTCATGAAATAAATATGATATACATATTTTAAATATACATTTTAACTGGCATGGTGTATATAGGAACTGACGCCTTATATTTAAATGGGTGATTCGTTGGGTGACCAAGAGAAACACTCCAAACGTTTTTTTTTTAGTCGATCGTACAAAAAGATGGGTAGGATTACTAAACTCAGACCAAATTTGTCGTGTTAGCCCATGGAAGACCACGATTTTCTCAATTTGAAAGGTTCTACCTTATTGTTTTCGTAACTTACTAGTTACATTACGTCAATGTTAGGCCGTGTCGCCGAAACCGAATTCAAATGAAAATAAACGACGCGAGATCTCGAGACTTTAATAAGGGCGTCTGTCCGGTTAGCCGCGTTCGGTCTATTTTATATCACATTTATTTAATGCCCCATTTAAATGTTTGTGGTTAAACAATAAATTTTGAATATCGAATTGCTTAATGACATTTTTTTTTCTGGTACGGCGCGGCGTTTAAAATATTGTAAAAATTAGTTGTTTGTTGTGAAATGTAAAAAAATTTTGAATTGTAGAATGAATTAATTAATGATTTTCTTATTTTTATTATGGTGGTATATTTTGAACCGGTCTTGGATATTTGAGGTAGGTGTAAATTTTATTTCTTAACTTAGACTATGATATGTAACATCGCGATAAAGCACGTCTCACTTACCTCTATTACTGGTAATTTCAAAATATCTAGTTGGGTTGTTCTTTGCTTCTTATTCCTTAGAACTTGTCCATAATACAAAAAAATACAAACTATGAATTTTCTCATTTATTATGGCAATAATTTATTTTTTTTTTCTGAAACATCTTTTTATAGCAGGATTTACGGGTTTAAAGTGTTTTGATGAAACGTATTTAAATATAATGTTTCAGTTACATAACACCCTGTATACATTATAATTACGTTATATGAAAAACCAAGACAACAAATTAAGTAATCTATAAAATAATTTAATTTTAAGAAATAAATTAAAAACATGCAATTACTTCTCTGACATTTTACACAGAAACAATATTATACCGTCTCATTATGCCTATTATTTTAACAAAAAATGCAATATAATTATATCTCTAATTAAAATATGATTCCTAATAGCTAGAAACATAAATTAGTAATTGAATTAATACATTACAGACATAACAGCGGGTCAACAATAGATAATTGTAGTATTAAAATAATGAGGGTCGTAAAAATGTGGACGTGTTATTAAAAATGTTAGTTGTAATTATTTTTAGATGTACGTTAACTTATTTGTCCTGTTGTAACTGAAATTACATGTAAAATATTAATTTCATTAATTATTGTTTAATGATACTAAAAGCTCTTAATTTTGTATATTCAGGGAAGTTATAAATATAATTTGATAAAGAAGGAACTATTAGCTACAAACATCGTTTTATGAAATATGCCGTAGGAGATATAGCTGAAAACATAGTGTAACTGTGCTGCGTATACCGCCATATCAAAGACGTTAAGCTACTGTTTAATCAAGCCATTAAGGAAGTGACACCAGAAAACTGGCGAAAAGCAGTCCATCATGTCATTAAAGAAGAGGAGAAAATGTGGGATATTGACCACCTGATCGACTGTCAACCCGTTAATTATAACGTCAAGAGGAAATGACAGTTCCTCAGATGATGAAGAATATTATGATTTTTTATAATTTAATTTCTGTATAATGTATTTTGTATGTTTTTTATAATGTTTAATAAAAAATCAGTGTACCCACCTAATTCTATGTACATAATGCACGCCTTTGTCACAACAATTTTATTGTTTGTGAATGAATAACAATAGGCAAAATCAATTAATGGACCCAAACCCGGGGGTACTACCTGCACTTGATGAAAATAAAGAATTTTGCAATGAAATCAATGCCAAATTATGAAAGTGGCTTATATATTCGTTGGGTCACTTTGCATAACAAATAAGCTTTATTATTCTACACCTTTCTGAAATAGACTATAGGAAGGTGAAACCGGGGACCCAGAATCCCACCAAGCTATTCTTATCTAGTGAAAAATGTAAATAATTGCCAATGGGAAAATCATACGATATACCAAAAATATATATTTTTATTATGAAGTGAGACGTTAAAATAATTTTTTTCTTCTATAGTTATTTTCCTAACAAGTGCGAAAAGTAACTTTTCTCATGAGAAGCGAAGCATTGGAGAAGTCGACAGCATCGAAAATAAAAAAAATTAAAATATCCCCATCTTTAGATCATTTCAGGCATGCAAATTTAATAGTCAAATACATTTTCTTACATTGACACGTCAAATTCAGTGAAAAAAGTTTAAGCAGCTATATTTTCAATAAAATACATGTAAGACCGACGATTTGTGCAATAGCAAATACTTAAATATTTTTGTCGAACAAAAAACAATTTTTACAAAATAGCATTGTAATGTCGTCGTTTCACAAATAATTTTAATGCTAAAATTAACTAATCAGCAAGTTTGATTGTGACATATTGGCAGAAGTAATTTTCTCACAATTATACGAGCCCGGTTAACTTAATTTTCTAAACTTGTAGAGTAATATACAAAAAGGAAATTAATGTCAACTCACCTAAAGGCAATAATAATTTCTAAAAGTTGAAAGTTTGCAACTCCCTCATTCACCTTGGAATTTGCCTAAGGAATATCAGGTAATAAACCCATTTAGAAAAATGCAAACCATAAATCCTTGTGACTGTGTGTGACTAAAGGGCTTCTAACTTCTGTCAAAAACTAGGTTAGAAAGAATAGTAAGATGTCATTTTTACATATCTTTAACGTTTCAAAGGATAAGATAAATGATAGCATTTGTAACATGGACCAGGTAAAATCATAAATACATTTTTTCTTCAAACGTCAATAAACTTGACGTTTTTCTACTAATTTTTTGACGTTAAAGTTCTACTTTTTTGTCAGAAGGCGGTTGCTTTTGGCAACGGAAGAAAAAGTATTTATTTTTTCTTCCGTTGCCAATAGCAGCGGAAGTAAAAGTATGACTGTGTTCTCATGACTAAATATATATTAAATAATACCAGAAAGTTATAAACATACTTTATTTATTTTAATAAAAATAAAGTACAGCAATGTGACTTAGGGTAAAAATGTACTTTTAGGGTAATAGCACTAGCATTCAAAAACTATGTTAATTCCTATAATAATAAATAATAATAATAATAAAGTTAAATTTGTTTAAGGAGATGCGTTTACCCATATTGGCCCTACATAACTATTTAAATACAACATTAAAAGTACAATTATTAATTGTAGCCCCAGAAAAATTAAGACTGCTTGTTACGATGGCCTGTTGGTTGGTTGTTTCGGTATTTTCTAGTGTTGAACTCTCAGTGAAACCACTTTCTGTCGAATTTATTGCAGTATTTAAATTATTAGTAATTAATTTATTATTATTTGGTTGTAAATTTTTTTTTGCAATATCTTTCTTATTGGTCATCGATTCGCCGATGTACCCTTCAGCTACAGTACTCGATTTCCACCCCCCGTGGCGCTTTAAACACGTAATGTCTGCCCCTGCATCTACAAGCAGTGTAGCTGAAGTTCTCCTTAGACAATGGCCGGTATACTCTATTGCACCTGGTAGTTTTAAAAACACTGCTGCTTCCTTAGGAACAGCACTTATTTTATGAATTCCCATTACCATGCGACAACACCGACCATTTACAAATTTTAAAATCTCTTCTCGCGCATACCTTCCGGGCGTAATGATGCATAGTTTTTATAAATGCTTAAATATTGCTCCCCAACAATAGTAAACGACCGCGGTTTCCTAGTTTTATTATTAGGAATTCTTATGTGAATCGCAGATCCTAAGTCTTGTATGTCATCAACGACCATTTTCACCATTTCTTCACATCGGCATGCACCCGATATTCCAATAACCAAAACAATCTAAAAATTGTATATATTACCGTTATAAAAAATTTGTATACCTTGAGGTAATACCTAAATTTACCTTAATTCCCAAATATTGCTGATTAGGAGCTTCAGATAGAAATTTTTCAAACTGTTCCCGGGTGAATACTTTAGCTTTTTTGGGAATGTAGTCTTCGTTTTGCTTCTTTAAAAAAGCTCGTAGCTTCAAATACTTGCTTATGTCTATTCCTTGTCTGATATTTAGCATTGATCTTAACATTGAATAATGTGACCACATTGTTGAACCTTTCATTTTTTGATTGCTCGCTAGTTCCGAAAAATATGCCAAGAGTACATTTTCAGAATTATTTTTGGTGTTTTTCTCATTGCACCATGCCTGGAATCTTTTAAACGCAGCTTCGTAAACACCACTGGATTTTGTTGGCAGCAAATTGTTCGCAACATTTGCTGCAATTTTGGCAACCTCCGGGGGCGTACAGGTAAATTCTGAGTCTGACATTTAAATTTGAAGTAAATGTAGTTTTAAAAAATTCTATTTTTAAAAGGATAAAAATTAAATAAAGTTGCGCAATAATGAATGCTGACACTTGTCAAATCGAATGGCACGTCGCTATCAAACAATATAATAATAAATCCATAGTAACGCTAGCCCCTTCTCAAAACTTAAAATTTTTAAATAAAACAATTAAAACATTTTGTATCTTTGTGTTTTCATATTTAAACAACGTCTGAAGAAAAAAAAGTATGTTTTATTCGGAGTAAAAGCAACTTCTTATGACTCGTCCGTAATTGCCGGACTCACTTTGTTCGTCCGGCAAACCTACAGACTCGTCAGAAAAGTATCGCTTTTACTCCTAATAAAACAATATACTATTTTCTACTACTTACTTGAGAAATCGTCATTATTTACTCCATTGCTCTATCGAGAAGTAACAATTCCACACCTAGGTTAATAATGATAATAAAAAATTACCTAGGTCAATAATAAAAAACAGCTGTTCAATGAGGTTGTTACAGACAATTTTATAACTTAACTTACCGTTTCTTTATCATATTATTGATTTTAAGCCTTATTGGACCATTTTAAATAAAGAAATTCCGCAAAATAGTATCAAATTATTAATAAAAATAGGACTTTTTATTATAATTAGGAAGATACTTAAGGAAACTGTCATAAATAAATATTATTGAAATATTCAATCACGGTCACGGCAGATTTGATAGATCAGATTCATCTTTTGATATCGGTAATAATCTCTTCAGAGGTTGCCAAATGGCCGTCTTTTATCCGTATCCGTACTATGCCGGGTTGTATAGAGTCTCGTTAGCCGGCAATTTATGTATTCTTATAATGTGCGTAAATTATTAAACTTACAAATGTAGGTTCATTCATATTGTGCATATTTTTGACAGTTCTAGAACTGTTCTAGAGTACCTAACCAAAACGATTTATGTTATTCAAATTTTTGGGATCACCCTAAACGGCACTGTGAATGGCGCTTGCAGCCGAAACCGACACAAGAAGAAGAAAAGAAATCCATGTAGTTCTGTGGTAATAAATACGAACCTAAAACTTAACTTAGGTATAATAAAAATGCGATTTTCTCTGATTAATAATTTTTTAATAATACCAATTAAATATTAGTATTTAAACGGTTAAGAATTTTATGTTTAATGAAAAATCAACCAAATTCGTTGTGTCCCTGGTACTTTTAATACATAAAAAAAACATAACCTAAATTAAATAAAAACTTTGGAGATCAGTAAACTGTTAAGAATTTAAGTTCACCAATATAATTATTTAAAATTGTAGTTTATTGTGCAATTGTGGCAAGTCATATGTATACCTGCATTTCTTGTATTTATGGATTGCATATTCATCAAATTAACTGGTACATTTACTTCAGTGTTGCGAACAGATGTTTCCTCCCCAGTTGTATTGTCTAGCATAGCACCAGATCATCAGGTGCTTCAAATTGGCCTACGACACTCTCCTGATGTGTATGTGAGGTTGAAGGTGTATTTAAATCTCTATCACATAAGGTAGGTTTTTGCACTATGTTAGCAATTCTTCTCTTATCTGCTATTGATTCCTCAATATAACCTTCTGCCAGAGTAGCTGATTTCCACCCATCATGCCTTTTTAGGAATAATAAGTCTACCCCATTTTGTGCTAGAAGGGTTGCAGAACTGCATCTTAAAGAGTGGCCGGTATAGGTCTCGGGACATGGTAAGTTTAAATAGTGAGCTACTACATAGGGTACTTTAGCAATTGTGTTGTGTCCTATATTTTGTTTAATATGTTTACCCTTACGGTATAGTATGAATAGTTTTTGTATGTCAAATGGCCTGTTAGCTATATATTTTTTAACAACTTTCTAGATGTTCCGTTTTTTGAACTTGGAATTGTTATTATAATAATATTCTTCTGGATAACTAAATGATCTAATAACATATTACACAATTCATCTGTTCTGCAGGCACCTGCCACCCCAATTACTATAACAGCCTAAAATAAATATAATTTTTACCAAAACTAAACAAAATGGAAAAAATAAAGAGTACCTACCTTTTTTGATAGATATTCAACATCGGGAGCTTTAGTTATAAATTTGTCAATTTCTTCTTTTGTAAATACAGATGATTTTTTGGGTTTATAGGCACGGTTTTTTTGTTTTAAAAATGCTGTCAATTTAAAATTTTTTGAAATATCAATACTTTCTTTTATTGAAAGAGTCGACTTTAGCATAGAATAGTGTGCCCACAATGTGGACACTTTTTTGTTCTCGGCTTGTTTTTGGAAATATGCCAATAATACATTTTCTGAGATTTAACAGCTTTTTTTTCTTGCACACCAATCCACTAATTGAGCGTATGCATGCAAGTAAAGTTTTTTGGATTTTTCTGGCAATAGATCACACTGTGCGTTATTTGCCACCTCTCTAAGCTCGGGTGGGGTACAAACTTCCAAATCTAAGTCATTTTTAACTTCAGACATTTTATAATTTTATTTAACTGACGCGAATATTTACCAAATACTGACAGCTAAGAACGCATTTCTTTAATTTTATTTTTTAGTTTGACAAGTAAAATCCCAGGTGACTTGATTTTCAATTTTTTTTTTAAATTAGGTGGAAATGGGTAACAAAGATTTAAACCAATTAAAATATGTAATATTTTACTATAAGTAGTAGAAAAAATTCTATATATACCTCGGTTGAGAAGGCTATTATGTACCTCGCACATTTAAAAGCGCTCGCTATATAATAGCCCACTTCTCAACCTAGGTATATAATGTACTATTATAGATAGTACCTTCTTTAACAAGTGAGATAATACGTATTATTTTATCGCAGTTGCGGGTGGAAAATATTTCTAAGACTCGATTACCATTCAAATACATTGTAAGTCTTTTTCGACTAGAAAATGCGCCATGATATGGCGGAACGCATCACCAAATGAAAGAAAAATCTTTATTCTCTTATTTTAGATATATTTATATTGACAGTTGTTTATTTATTTTTATTTATTTGACGGTAAATCCATTTTAACATCGAAGTTAAATGTACAAAAATAACTTGAGTGTTTCTTATTAAACAAATATACCTATATTAACTTAAAATATATTCGATAGCTTTAGAGGGTTTTAAATAAAGGGTATAAATGTAAGTTATAAGTGGAATATCCCCAGAAGCGATAACTTCAAAATTATTAATATATAAATGCGTCCATTAATTATGGAATTTTTAAAATTATATGGATTTCAAATGCCAATATTTTCTTCAAATTTTAATCAATCCAATTTATTTTCAGGTTATTGGATAGGGTATCCCTTGTACCATGAAGTACAATGTGCGCGACTTCACATTATGTCTTTTTTATGCATGATATAGTGGCTATAATATCAAGCTGTGTAAAATGTGCTGATTTTAAAATTGATGTTTCTAACATACGAAGAATTGAAAATTGAATTTTAATATTATGTTGGTCACGGCTTTATATTAGGTATTTACTGTATTCATTACAGCACAGTGCCATTCATGTCAATTTAAAAAACAATTAAATTCCAAAAATTATGATATTGCTAATTATGCTCAAGGAATGGTAATTATGTGGGTATGAAGAGGAATTGGCAATCTATGCGAATGGCACTGAGCTGTAAAGGGTACAATAAGTACCTAAAATAGAGCTGTAATCACCCTTTTTTGTATTATCCATTCTTCAAAGCCAAGGGAAAGTGGGATTAAAGAGGATAACGAGTTTTGGAATATATATATTTGTAATCGATACTAACGGCACGGCGCTGTAGTGGGTACAGTAAGTACCTAACATAAAGCTGTAACCAACACAATAATAAAATTAAATTTCCTTTGTTTCGTATTTTAAAAACTGCAATTTTAAAATCAGCAGATTTTACACAGTGACGTCACACACATTGTCGCACACTTTTATATCTACATAAAGAATACTTAATAGTAGTTTATACAACAAGAGTGGATATGATGTCCATATCGCAAGAGGAAGTAAAAAAACTTCCGAGCGCAATATGGACAATCCACTCGAGTTGTACAGTATATTTTTTCTACGACTTAACTTCCGAACTTCATACTAAGAATTTTTTAAAATTATTTAATTTAGGCATCATAACTTGTCTTTTAACTTGGCCATGAACTTGTGAGAACGGTAATAAGAAACAATTGCACAAAAAATAATTTTTATGGCAAACCCATTGACCAAATTACACTGTAACATATTCATCGATTTGAGTAAGTTGTTATATTTATACAAACTCACTTTTGAATATATCTATAACTAGCAACACTGTTAACGTGGAAAGAGAAGACGAGAAGTGGCAATAGTGTAAGTAGAAATAACATAACCTTAAAAATGTTAGTAAAAAATGTTTTTTTTTCTAGAAATGTTATAATTTCGTCTGTTTTATCGGGTTATCCTTATGTTCCACCATTTAAGAAATAATTACCAGTTAATTTTGTATGTTTGTTGCGTATAATAAAAGTTTTAAGATCAATTGGGGTTCGATCCCCGTTCAAAATATATCGAAAAATATCCCCGTGCACAAATATTTATAATAATATATATATTATTTATATGGAAAAAAATTACCAAGGTTAGTAAGAAAACGTTTATTTAGTAGGTATATAGTACATTTTATCTAAAGCTTGTAGTAATTGTCTAGAAATAAGTGGAAATAAAGATATTTTTGAAATAAGAAAGTGTGTCTGTGTGCAAATCTTTAGTTCGGCCGAAAATAACAATAATTTGGTAGAAATATATTTTGGTATTAATTTTGTTATTATACCTTCAATTTTTGCACCATTTCGTGTACTCTTTAGGAAAATATTGTGTAATACACATAGACTCTGGGATAAATGTTTTGATTTAAATTTAAAAAGAACAAATTTCATCTGACAGATTTGCATATTTTTAAAGCATATTGTTAACCTAACTTCTCTCAACTGTCAGAAAATGAATTTACAACATGTAAGTTTGGCTTCTCTGTAATTGACTACTGTGATTGGTCAGTATCATAACCTAACTAGGATGGATATAAAATTTTACCGCACAGTTAACTGGAATAGCCTACTTTACCCGCCACTAAATTGTAAAGGAAACAAAAACTTTCCATGTGGGAGTAGAAAAAATATATTACTTCGTACAAGCTTTTGATTCCACACATACGTAAGGAACGTGTGTCACCAGTTGTCCGATTTATTTATTAAGGATTATGTAATAACATTATTTAGAATTATGTTACACTGAATATTGAACGAATTGATTGAATTTTGATGAAAATTAATATGATTGTCTAAAATTCAATTCCTTTTTTACCTATTCCATAATTAATGGACGCAGTGTATTTGGTCCCCTTCGTTTTTAAGATTGTGTATTAAAAATATTTCCAAACTGCCTACCAATAAAAGAAGAAACAATTTTAAATTTCAACACCTTTTTTTCGGCAAGATCCCAATACAACCAGTTTTTCAGATGGGGTCGAGTTGGGCACGGTAATTGAGAGGAATTCGAAAGGAAGACCACCTTATACCTGTTTACGAGCTTAAACAGAAGATATAATTTTTTAATAGAGAAATAAATTAGGATATATCTATGTACAGGGTGGAATTTTCAATTGGAATAAATTCAGTATTAGGAAGCCATTTCATTTGCTGAAAAAATACAAAACTACGGATGCGTTTATTATTAGTTTGACATAATTTTTTTTGTCTTCATGAAATATACCCCTCTGTTTGGGGTAGAAACCGCCCCCAACTTTTTTTCCAAATGTAAATGTATTGTGATATGTGTATGGTGTTCGAAAGGGCATAAAAAAGAGAATACGACCCACTATTTACTTTTGCATTTTGGTAATTTAGAAACCTTTCATCACCAAAAAACTAAAATTTACGTAATAAAACCAGAACATTTAGAGGAACTTAAGCAACGACTTATACATAAAATTCGCCAAATAACTCTGGATTTGGTACATAATGTCAAGAATGAATCTTACTTTAGATTAGGGGTTTGCTAATAAAAAAAATGGTAACATTTCCAACAATTTTTACAATAAAACAAATTGCGTTTACATTACCGAAATATAAAAGTAAATAGTGGGTCTTATTCACTTTTTCATGTCCTTTTCATTGTGCTACATGCCTTTTTTTAAATGTTTGTAATAAATCTAAACAATCATATTGTAAGGTTCATTTTCTCCTTTATCTTATGAATTAGATAAAAATTCGAGACGTAAAAGTTGTAGAGATCATTGAGGTGCATATTTTAAAATTTTATTTAATTATTATAGGGGAAGTCCAAAAAAACGTGGCGAATAAAACTTATGTTTTTTAAATGAAACCCTATATACTATATTATTTTCTAATTTTCCACCAAATCCTACACTTCTTTTATATAAAAGTTATATGTCTAAATTTAATAGTTTCTGAAATATTGACGTTTAAAATATAGCATTTTTAGACTTTGCCAGGCTGTAAGATTGGAACGGTTCATCTTAGCAAAAAATGGTTTTTAAGTCCCTATCTTAATTTTTGACTCTCTATCTAAAAGTTGCAAGTTCCGGTTTAACATGTTAAACCGTTAAAACTTGTTTTTTGGTTTAACATGGTAAATCGAAAGCTGGTTTCTGTGAATAGAGAATAAAAAAACAAGACAACCAGTTTTCTTTAAAATGAACCGTTCCAATGTTACTGCCTGTTAAACTCTGAAAATTCCATATTTTAAACGTCAATATCTCAAAAACTATTGAATTTAAAAACATATGACATTTACGAAATAAGCGCAGAATTTTGTGAGGAATTAGAAAATAATACAATATATAGGGTGTTCCATTTAAAAAACCCAAAGTTATATCCGCCACGTTTTTTTTGGTCACCCCGTATACTCCAGCATAATTTTAAAATGTAAACCTCAATGTTCTCTACAACTTTTATATTTCGAATTGTTATCTAATTGTCCAGATAAAGGAGAAAATGAACTTTACTCTATAGTTGAATCACCCTGTACAAATAACGACGTTATTTGAATTTTAATTTTAATGGTCAGACAACCAATTCGTCTGGAATATAGTCTAATAATATCGATATCGTAGACTTATCCACAAAAAAAAGAAACATCAGTTTTTAGACAAATATGAACTATTATACTAACAAGTTTCAAGCGATTTTTGCTAGCTATAAAGCTGTAGTTACACTATAAAGGAGTTATAGCTGGTCTAAAATTAGAATATGTACGTCAAATATCTTAAAAAAGGTACCTAAGCATTTTGTGAGGCATTTTGTTTTATGAAACATCTCGACTTACGATTTAGTTTAATCCCTAGAAACTTTAAAAGACAGGGTTTAACTTTTATATTATCAGTTCTGGTCAATTTTAATTAATAACGGAACTGTTGTACTTTCCTGCACTAAAAGGCCACTCTGATAGTGGCTACAGGCTTGCATTGTTTGTTTTTATATACAGGGTGTCCCATAACTTATGGGCCGCAGAGTAACTGGAGATACTACATATCAAACTAAGCCGATTAAGTTTTTTTTTTTGATAATTAAAATATTAATTTAATTATGTACTATGTTTTTTATGCTTTGGGATGTTTAAAGGGAAATATCTCGAAATCCGTCAAAGATATTAAAATCAATCAAGTACACCTTTTTGACTCAGAAAATGCCCTTCTTTAAGAAACTATAATCCTAACCTAATATCACAGGTAAGAAAAAAATCATAGATTTATGAAGCCCAGTGTATGCAACTAGCGCCCTCTAGTTTTAAACTTAAAAATTTCTACAAATTCTTATTTATTGCTCATAAAAACATAATATTGCCAACTTTCAATTCGGTTCATTACACCGTTTAAAAATTATGGCTTATTTTCAAGAATAAACTTTTACTTTCAACACCCTGTATCTCTAGAACGAGTATCAATCCGAAAAAACTTATATGACATAATCGGCTTAGTTTGATGTCCAGTATCTCCAGTTACTCTACAGCCCATAAGTTATGGGACACCCTGTATATAAGCCTAAATTTTACAAATCGACCCCGCACTCAATTCCACTTCCCTGCAGTTTCTCATGCAAGTCCTCGAAAGTTTTATGACACTATCAATACAATAAATATTGGTTAGCTTTGTATAAAGAAATGCAGAGACAAGTTCTGCCCCAGGTTCGCCTTTGTGTCACTGGCAGGCCCAAAACCAACGAATCTTTATCTAATTAGGACCCAAACCGATATAATATAGATTTATGTACAGTTTTAGAAGAAAACTGGATTACAGTGATTTGTTGGGGCTGACCTATCATTGGACGTGGTTATTTTTTAATTTTTATTAACCGTATCCTTGGACATGATTTTTTAATTACTTACTGACCCTAAATAATTTACTGTTTTGTCTTTTGACATGTTGAAATTTTACCATACAAAAAAACAAAAAAATACATATTGAGTTTTATCTAACTATTAAGTGGATCTTAACCCGCTTAAATTTCTCATGTTAAATTGCGGTTCCTTTGAACCGATTTACACAAACACTAAGCAATATTTTGAATTTCTTTTTTCACCAATGGGAAGGTGGTCTCTATGTGGGCGTGAGAAAGTACTTTCATGCAAAAAAAAAATCGTAGAGAAAATCCAATAAAAGTTTCAAAAATAGGGTAATTTGAGGAGAGTTGGCGCGTCAGGTGAGATGACGCAGTCATAGTTCTCGCGATAATTGAGCTTTTTTGAGTAAATCGGACAGCGTTACACTATATCTGTAGCACCAGCAGATCATTACGATTTAGTCCAGTCATGATTGTAATGAGGAGGTATGTTTACGCTAGATTTTTGTTTATTTCACGAGCAAAATTTTTTTGCGTCGTTAGGAATAATAAACTATACAGGTATGTTTTGTCGTATTTTTTTATATTTTACAGTGGATTATTGTAGGTGCTTAGAGTATGTAATTACTTCTTATCTGAAATACTTACATTTTTGCAAACAATATCGTTAAAATTTGCTGCGTTGTCTCTCCTAATAATGTAAGGTGAGATGACGCCCTAAGAATTAAGGAGAGTTGACGCACGGAAAATATTCTGTAGTTGGGAACGTTGTTAGGGGTAAAATGACCATACAACAATTATTAGCAGCAATTAGTGCTATTGAGAGATGTGCATCCGTCAAGCTGGTCGTGAATATAACATTTCTGAAGGACCCTTATGACGTGGAATAAAAAGCAGAGATCTTTAAAACAAGAGGCTAGGGCCGCCTTCTTTGTTAGGGACGGAAAACGAAGTCAAAATAGTGAACCACATTAAAAAGCTATGGCTTTTTAACTGGCAGAAAAATTAAAATTGTCACACAAATTCAATGAAGAGTCTCGAAAAGCTAGCTATCATGGGTTTGCACCTTTTTTAAAAATAAATAAAGAACTTACAATAAGGAAATCCGAAGAAGTTCTTCAAGTGGTCAGAATGAATCAAATATTTGTGTGGGAAGTAGAGAAGATTACAATCAGACTAAAAAAAATGAAGACGGGACATTTGTTAGTGTTTTCTTGTTATCTATAGATATACGTACATAATATTTAAGGTTTGTGGTACTTTGCGTAAATCTATGTGGATTTATAAATGCGTCACTTAACGTAATATAGCGCGTCGTCTCTCTTATATACCTAAGTGGAGATAGCGCAGTTATAAAAAAAATTAAACATTATTTTTCTTAAAAGACACTGTTCTTTTAACAATTTTTAAATTATATATTTGAAGCCAATACAAAGCCGTATGAAAATCCGTATTCGTTTTAATTTGTTTTATTCGTACGTATTTTTTAAATAACTTTTAAAAAATGCGCGTCATCTCTCCTTAAATTACCCTAATTACTAAAAAAAAAATGATTGGGAATAATAATTTGTTTTAATAAAAATAACATTCTCACATTCTCCAATATCTGCTTAAAAAACTTTTTAAAAAAATTTCAAATTCATCATTAAACATGGACAGGATTCGGTTCAAGAGAATGCAATGTTTTTAATATCCAGGGTGTCCCAGATAAGAATGCACTATAAAGGAATCTCCTAAATCATAAAATATACAGAGATAGTTAAATTAGAAAAAGTTACGCCCTACTAAATTCTGTGACATTGTGTTTTCAAATTTAAAAAACTCAGAATCCTTCCGAAGATATTTGCACAAAACCGAATTTTCGCTTTGTCGTTTTAATTTTTTTCTGACTCTATTTGAAGAGATATGGTAAAATAAAATGTATTTGTTTATTACTACTTTTTCTCCTCTACAAGTTGGTGTAATTACATTTTTAGTCCGATATATTTCGAACACTTTTAAATAAGGGTTAAATTATGACATATTGACATTAAGTGACAAAAGAGAGATAAGATAATTGACAAGTTAATATCATCATTTTTTCATTAGGGTAATTTAAGGAGAGATGACGCACATTTTTTAAAAGTTATTTAAATAATATGTACAAATAAAATAAATTAAAACGAATATGGATTTTCTTAAGGCTTTGTATTAGCTTCAAATACATAATTTCAAAATTATTAAAAGAACAGTACTTTGTAAGAAAAATAATGTTTATTTTTTTTTTATAACTGCGTCACCTCTACTTAGGTACATAGGAGAGATGACGCGCTATATTAGGTTAAATGACGCATTTATTAATCCATATAAATTTACGCAAAGTACCAAAAACCTTAAATATTATGTACGTAAGTATATCTATAGATAAGATGAAAATACTAACAAATGATTTTATCAGATATTTTGCGGCAAAAATCACAAAGATCTAAAAATTGAGTGCAGCCTTTCATGCATCCAGCGTTGGCATTTTATGTATTGAATCCAGTCTTCACTTTTTTTCGTCTGATTGTAATCTCTACTTCCCACACAATTATTTGATTCATCCTCACCACTTGAAGAACACCTTCGGATTTCCTTATTGTAAGTTCTTTACTTCTTCTTAAAAAAGATGCAAACCAAGGATAGCCAGCTTTTCGAGAATCTTCATTAAATTTGTTAAATTTTAATTTATCTGCCACTTCAAAAGCCATAGCTTTGTAATGAGGTTCACTATTTTGATTTCGTTTTCAGTCCCCAATAAAGAAAGCGGCCCCAGCTTCTTATTTTAAAGATATCTGCTTTATTCGACATCGTAAGGTTCCTTCAGGAATGGTATATTCACGACCAGCTTGACGGATGCCCATCTCTCGGCTCTCAATAGCACCAATTGCTGCTTATAATTGTTGTATTGTCCATTTACCCCTTACAACGTTCCCTTTTCTTTTGTATTCGGATATTGCTGAAATGTTGATGAAACAGTTGCTAAAATGAATTATTATACAGTGCGTCAACTCTCCTTGATTCATAGTGCGTCATCTCACCTTACATTATTAGGAAAGACGCCGCAGCAAGTTTTAACGACATTGTTTGCAAAAATGTGAGAATTTCAGATAAGAAGTAATTACACACTCCACACACCTACAATAAACCACTATAAAATATTAAAAAATACGACAAAACATACCTGTATAGTTTATTATTCCTAAAAATGCAAAAAAATTTTGGCTGCGAAATAAACAAAAATCTACCGTTATTACAATAATGACTGAACTAAATTGTAATGGTCTGCTGGTGCTACAGATATAGTGCAATCGCTGCCCGATTTACTCAAAAAGCTCAATTATCGCGGGAACTATGACTGCGTCATCTCACCTGACGCGCCAACTCTCCTCGAATTACCCTATATATCTAATCAGAATTGTGATTTTTTCTCTATATTTCTACCCGACGACAAAAATTTAGGAAGTTTAACTAGTAGAAGTCAGAAATAGGTACGACTTTTGACAAAGTAAATAATCATGTTATACAGGGTGATTTCTAAGTTGATATTTCTTTTTTAGCTGTGTATAGAAGTCATTAAAATAAACAACTTTTTGAAATACCTTTCTTCAACAAACTTAAAAATAGCAGAGTTACAAAAGTAAAAAATCTAAGTGCGGGCCTGGTATTCAAAACGTAGCCCTTTACTTTATATTGTTTTTCTTCGTTTTTTGTATTGTTAGTCATGCATTTTACGGCTCGGTCGTCAGTTATTTATTTTGGCAATTCGCTGCGCGCTGTGGTTTTCTGAAGCAAATTAATTTTAATAAATTGGTTGAAATTGTAAAATTTGAAAACAATGAACTAATTATGGTGCTAATTTATTGTGAGTGTCGTAAAAGTGCGGATGTTTCTAAACCCATAACAGGCAGAACCGTATTTGATTTGTAGTGTAATAAATGAATGTAAGTACTTTATTTTTGGGTTTTTGAAATAAAGTATTTGAAAATGTTGTTTATTTTAACGCCTTCTATACGCAGCTAAAAAAAAGTATCAACGTAGGAATCACCCTGTATATTAGTCGCTTAAAATTACGAATCACCTCAAAATTAATAAACTATGACGTACCCGCTAAGGATCACTATTTCTCATATAAAAACAATGTCTTATATAACATTGGTTTATAAAAACACTAAATGATCAAAAATGGTATTCCTTAAGAAAAGTCAATGGTAATTATATTCTCTTCAAGACCACTATTCCGATTATTTGGAGGATCTGCTGCCGCTGAATCAGACGGGTTTAATCTGTGTCGAACGAAAGCAAAAGTAAATGAGCTAACTGACAAGTTGCGTCTATTTTCGGAGGACTGTTTTCTACACGAACGCTAAACATGTTCGATTGCTTTTGATATGCGATATAGTTTAATGATACAAATAACTATTTGTTACGGTTGTCAGCTTGTCAACACAACATATTGCAATAGCATGATTGACACAACAAATTAAGTAATTAAAAAATGTATAACCATTATTTGCTTTTTAAAGACTACGAACATTTTATTTCGTGGAAAGGGGATGTAAATGGTAAGAAATACAGCGAATACTAAATTTGGTCAAAGTTGCAGTTTAAAGTCGACTAGGAAGCCGTTGAAAAGTTTTACAAATTTAGAGTACTTCCGAAATCTTAAAAAAAAACGAAAATTCTGGTTTGTGTTTTTATATTTTCTAGTTTTAGTTAAAGGGCTGGCAAGAAATGTAATTTAAAATTTCATTGCCACTTTTAATTCACTTGAAGCCTTATGGCGAAAAATTACCCATTACAAAGCAAATAATTTTATATGAAATATATTAGAATCGAGAGCCATAATTATCGTCCTGGGTCTATGCCGTGAAGCAGTGGCGTATTTTGGGGGGAGGGGTGCTGCCGGGCTGCAGCCCCCCCCCCCCCCCCCTCGAGCCTAGGAGCTCTGGTCTAAAAGTCTCATTGCAACCTAATTTTTCGCCTCACGCTTGGACTCTTTATTTAAATTTTTAAATAATGTATTCTCGACTTAGATTACAAAGGGTTTTAGGAAACGTTTAGCGAACGTTAAACTGAAAGTCCTGTTTTATATAAAGATTTTTAGGACGCATGTCGTTTTAGTTATTGATGTATGATGCAATTTTATAGGAAAACGAGTAAAAAGAGTAATATTTTAAAGTATTTTCTATTATACTTATACTTGTCTGTTTCGTTTTCAATTTTTTAGAGCTATTTTAAATCAACAAAAATATAACCCAATGCAATAAAATATTTTTACAACAAAAACAAAAAACAATTAGGTAATTATTTTTAAAGAGAAAAATTAAAGTAAAAATTTTAATTGAAACATTTTTTATGGAAGAAGTATGATCATTTATAATAAAAAAATAGTGCGGGAAGAAACGATATTATTTTATTATGAATATACAAAACGGCACTTAAGAAGGAGTATTCCAAAACCGCCAAAAACTGATCTTAGATCTACGCTCCTAAAATACATGATTGCTGAAAAAATCATCAATTTTGGCCAGAAAAACGCATGTTAGAGTCATACATACGTCTTATACGCACAGTGATAGATATTGTAAATCATTTTTACCCTTTTTAAACAACAACATTACCGTTTCGGCAACCAGATGCATGCTTTTCAGGCGGCTGATTAATACCTATCGGTTCAACATACGTCTTATGTTAAAATTTTGGATTGACACAAATATTCATATTTTTCACAAATATAAAAAATATTTTTTTTTAATAAAGAGCCGCCAGCTAGGATAATTTGTTAATAGTTAGGTGAAATTTAAACGAACTTTGGGGGTGGCCCCGAATATTTTTCGCCTGCGGCGCTTTTCGCCTTATTTACTAGGTACAATATCATAAAATACATGTTGTCTCGACTGTCCTTTTCTCCAGAAAAAAAAATCCTACTTACGCCCATTCAGCCCCCCCCCCTCCAAGCATATTTTCTGGCTACGCCACTGAAAATGACCAAATGTAAATAATTTTGTCCAGAGTAATTGGTCTGAGGTTGTTTGAGGGTAGACCTTGTTGTAAACGATTTCGTTTTAGGATGCGTAGAGTATGCAGGTAAATTCTAACGCGGTGACGTATTACCAGCTCCTCTATTTTCTGTTTCTGTATTATATAATGCATTTTATCAACACGTTTTAATAACTGTCAGCAAACATGGACCTCTTAAGACATTCACTTGTTATTCCGTACCGTGCTCTGCGTGGCGGCTGGAGACATCTGTTATGATCCATCCGCAACCCGTAAAAACTCATGTTACACTGTTTGCTTACATCTGCCACAAGATAAATATATTAGATGTTTTGTGCCGCCATTGAACGTGACGATACGCGACCGCACAGCGGGCAATTCTCTTGTCAATACATATTAATATTATGTCTGTTATCAATGCTGAAAATGATTAATTAATATTTCAAATAAGTGGTTTTCAATTGGATAAATTTAAAAACCAATAGTAAGCCTGTTCCCTCCGTCCTTAGTTTAAGGCTGTGTTTTTGGTATTCCATCAGATCGTCGACTTTGTGTGCCAAGCTTTTTACTGACAATATTTCTAGCGCGTTGTGGCCTTACGCGTTCTTGACAAAACGCGACGGCACAGGCGATACGTGATTTAATGAAAAGGCCCCATTACCCTATGACAAGATACTTTCTCTACTCCTACTTGTGTGTGTGTGGCGGCTCGTCAGGTGAAGTAGGTGAAGGGGCTCTTCACCAGAAAAAAATAAAACTAGGAGAGAAATTTTTCGACAATATTAAATATAAATGTACCAATACAGCTACCATTTTAGCTCTTAAAAAATAATTATGTTCGAATTATTAATATTAATTTAATCCGAATGTAGCTATGCATAATAGGGCCACGGTTAACTCCGATGGATAATAATTATAAACACTCGTGCATTTTGGAGCGCCCCAGCCGACCGTGTCCGTTAGCTAAAAGCAAGTAAAGACCCAACGCCCAACATGGCTTTGATATTCAGCGTTGCTATGGTAACATGACGCCTGTCATGCAAACAGCATGTAACAATTTCCATTATGATGGAGGGCAATTTAAAAATAGATCAGATATGCATCATTGTTTTAGCATTGGTTCCCCTAACCTTAAGGTATTTATTTGAAGCTTCGCGAAACTTACGGTTACCAATAAATATCGTTTTTACGTGATTTACTGTGGGATTAAAAAATTTTGTGTTTATTTTTTAGTTAATTCAGTAGTGCACGTACCTACTTAGTTGTGTGTGTTTAAAAATGAACCCAATTAATGACATAGTTTGTAATTTGTTGGAAACTCCATTCAGTCGTTGGACAGATGAGTATAAAAGGGACGCGTATTGTTACACAGGTTTTTAGTCAATGTTTGTTTAAGTACCCGCACTATACCTAGCTCTTCACCATTTTTTAAGACCGCAAGCCGCCACTGCTTAAATAGGTATTTGGTGTTTTTTTTGGGGGCTTTTCCGGTTAACTGAACCGGATTAATTTTTATATCTATCCTAGTTAAGATATGAAACTAACCAATCACAGCGGTCAATTACAAAAAAACTAAATTTACACGTTGTAAATTGTACGAGACATTTTATGACACTTAACAAATGTAAGGTTAAGAATATAGGGGAAAGGGGGATAAGATGGCGAATCGGGTAAGATAACGAATTGGAAAATTCCGATTATTGTAATTAGATAGCGCCACTTGGTTGATTGCCGAGTGTAGTAGCTGTGCTTCGTAAGTTGCCTATTTATTATGAAAATTTTTTAACAAAATTTAATGAAGTTCATATTCACAATACAAGAGGAAAAAACAACTTTATTTTGGATCATACAAATTTAAAATCTACTCAAAAATCAATATTTTTTAGAGGTATAATAGAATATAATAAATTAGGGAATGAAATTAAAACATATAACTTAAAATTATTTATAAAAAAATTAAAAAAACAAATTTTACATAATATAAGTTTAATACGATAATAGTCTTTCTAGATTGTAATTATCAAAAAAGAAGAAAATGAAGAAAAAGATAAAATGTAAATGTATTGAAATAGCTCAATGAGCTAATAAAAATTGATTATTATTATTATTATTATTATTATTAACATCAAAATCTGACTTACTTTGGTGACGATATTTCGCCATTTGTATTTAATGGTTATGTCATTATAATATTAGTGTAAGACGAAATAAGCTTTATAGCGTTTGTGTTGAATCGTATTTTCAATCGTAAGTATTTTCTTTAATGTTATGGTATTGTTTATCCATAGCCCATTAAGTTTTCATGAAATAATATCTCTTTGTTCGTTAATACAAACCTCGATTCAAAATTTCCTGGTCGGCTAAGATGACGAATTCGCTAAGTGGGCGAGATGGCGAATTCGTCATCTTACCCGACGAAAAATTTTGAACTTACGAAAAAAAAAAATTACAGTGAAGATAGCATGATAAGAAGCCAACTGTTGGGAACTAAAATTATCCTGAATGCTCTAAAATACGAAACAAAGTTTTAGGGCAAAATATGACGAAGAAAATAAAAATATATGCTTACTGTCGTCATCTTGCCCTCCTTTCCCCTACTTACTTACTTTTTTGAATAAAAACATTTATCTCAGAGTATGCCCTGCACGGGCCCGAATATCATGACCCCACCCGGCCCGAGCCGAAATTTTGCGACGCGGCTCGGTCCGGCCTGTCAACCAAAACCGAATAGCCTTGCAGGTCGATAAGCCCGGCAGGCTCAACAAGCTCGGCAGGCCCGGCAAGCCCGTAAGACTTTAACAAATAAGGATTTTCCAAATATTTCTTTAAAAAAAACACATAGGTAAGCAAACCAAAGCTTACTCGAAAGACGAGCTGATCACAAAAATGATGCAAAATTGTCTAAGCTTTGTAATGATGTTAGCAAAAGTATACCTTAATGTGGGAATTTTCGGAGAAATTTAGAACTTTAATATTTAACTTTCAATTGTGCCCTTTTGCGGCAAAATGCGGAACTTGAAAATTATTTCCAGGATTTTCTCTTAACCAAATTTTTTCCCTGAGTTTCTATACCCAGTAGATTCCGACATACGGCCGGTGGCCATCCATAATGAGACACCCGGTACTGTACTGCAAATTCAGTTCGCTCATCAAAATAATTAACTAGTAATAAACAGTAGAAACAGGTGTCCCATAAATGAACGACATAAGAAGAAGAAATATAATGTTAAACCGAAACACCAAATGATTGTCCAATGTAATATTTTACAACGTTTATGTTGTAGAAAGAGATTTATCTCCCGAAGATATTTCAGTTGATGGGACGCTGTGGTAGAATCAGGCGGCAAAATTCGCACAAGAGAGGCATTTAAATGTTTTTGCAACACCAATCTCGTCATATCTAAAGGTTATGACGATTTAAAACGCAGACACGTGTGTCTTAGAGATCTTTCGGTGCTGATATTCCCGCCAAAGCACGACATAATTCTTGTTCGAATGGTTCGAAAAACACATTCCAAACAACTACTTTTCGTATCACCTTTTTCGACTCTCATGAATTAAGGATGTTTATTAATAATTTTGGAAGATAGAGATCGGTATTAAGTGATTCTAGTAAGTACCCTGTACTGACGAGAACAAAAGAGTTCGAAACCGGTCTGCAGGTGATGATATTGTACCAATAATACCAGTGTCGGCTCGTGAAGTAGGTGAAGGGGCTCTCCACCAAAAAATAAAATAAATCCAGGACCTGGAAACGGTTTATCTTAAGTAACAACTTCCGGTTTAACATGGTAGACTGGTTTTTTGGTTTAACCTGTTAAATTGTTGGTCTCTTTGGATAGAGAATAAAAAACAGATAGGGAGGTAAAAATCATTTTTCTCTAAGATGAACCGTTCCAATGTTATAGCCCGTCAAAGTTTGAAAATGATATATTTTAAACGTCAATAATCTCAAAAACTATTGAATTTAGGCATATGATATTTACAAAATAAGCGTAGAATTTTGTAGAGAATCAGAAAATATTACAGTACTATGTGGGGTGTTCAATTAAAAAAAAAAACAAGTTATATTCGCCACGTTTTTTTTGGGTCACTTTTAAATGTAGACCTCAATGGCCTCTACAACTTTTGTATTTCAAATTTTTATCTAACTTTCAAGATAAGGGAGAAAATTAACTTTACTCTACAGTTGACTCACCCTGTATATAAAGTAGGAGCTTTATTGGACAAGTTTTTTTTTTATATATTTACATATTTAAAGTGACGAGACAATAAGACTCCGTTTATTGTATGCATATCATACAAGATTTAATGTTCGATTGCTCTCAAAAAGCAACGAAAAAGAGATTGCATTTTAATTTATTTCATTCCTACAACTCTTGCATAATAGATTTGACTTATGAGCAAAGTTCGCTATGGCTCCTAAAAGACAAGACATAATTTAAAAATAAGCATTAGGTGATAAGGCAATAAGCAATAAAAATTAGTTTTGTTACATAGCAATAAATCAATCGCCATATAATTAAGCAACAAGCAACAGAAATAAAGTTTGTATTATATTTTTTATATCCTATTACCTGTTTCTTATCGCATATCGCTTATTTTTTAATTTTGTCTCGGCCTTAAAGTCCAAAACAGAATTAAAAAATAAGCATTATGCGATAAGTAATAAGCAACAGAAATAAATTTTGGTACGTACAAACAAATCAATCACGACACAATTAAGTTTTAAGCTACAAGCAACAGAAAATCAAATGTATATTATATTTTTTATTTTCTATTATCTGCTTCTTGCTGCATATTGCCTACTTTTTAATTGTGTCTTGGCCTTTAGGGTTACAAATTTTTTGCGCTTTGTTTTTAACAATATATCAAAAAAAGTGTTCGTGAAAATGGAAGAAATTGAAAATATAGACGCGTACTTGCCAAGGACTCTTTTCTGCTAATGAAGTCAAAACACCTGTAAAAGGAGATATATAGTTTTGATCAAAAATAGCGTCCATAAAAATTAAAGATATTGAAAATATAGCTTTAAAGTCTGTACAAATATACCACTGGGATTGGTCAAAGAGGAGATTGACTACACGGCCAAGCAGCTTGCACAGAACAGATGGACAGGGTTGACAACCTGTAGTACATCCAGGCAACTGTGGCCCACATTCGATAAAAAGAGAACCGCAGAGCTATTGAGACACAGTCGAAAAGACTTGAGAAATATTACTGCGGTTGTTACCGGACATTGCCTCTTCGGTAGACATGCCGAACATATGCAAATACCCACTAACGACTTCTGCAGAAGTTGCAGAGATGAGGAAGAGGAAGAAAGTATTCAACATTTTCTGTGTGAATGCCCTGGCCTCGCAAGAAGGAGGTTCACTACTCTGGGTGATCATTCGATAGCCTGAAGGAACTAAGCAACTTACAACTTGGACGGCTGAGCAGATTTCTGAACAGTAGTGGCTGGTTTGAATGAGTTGTTAAAATCCTTCCGCGGTGACGTCGCACTAACCATCAGAGATCTGATGAAGGTGGGTTCTACGGAACACGTGTGGTATCACAACGGACCTAATCAGGACTACGTGAGACTGTTTGGTCAGAACCAAGGGTCTGCCACTCTTACCTAACCTAACCTAACCTGTACAAATACTGGCTGGATGAGGTATATTCTTTATTTCACCGGTGAGTCCACCGATGTCACATCAATTCTGTCAGGATTTAAATAAGCTTCAAAATAGGCATTTCCTTTTTTGCTGAATAATGAGACATATTTTCATTGAAAATTACACATACAATTTTCAAATCACTTTTAACACGTAAAATTAAAGTTCTTCGAAATGATAAATGTCAAAACGAATTTAAAATCAATTGACTGAATTCTTTAATTAATAACAGCCCAACCCTTTATTTGGTTTCTGTTGTGATCGTGTTTAAGTAGGTGTATTCTTATTTTCACCGGTGAATGCAACCAGTGGTGGAGCTGATAAATTTATTATTGACAGCTGTAGGAATGATGACATCAAACGTGGGTAAAGAATTTTAGAATCAAAGAACTCACTGAACGTAGTTGATGGTGTTTTGATAAAACTTAAAACCAAACATTCCAGGTCGCCGGCTTATTCAAATGTGTTCAGTTGTTAACACTTAACCAAAGTTACTTCATTTTAACGATGAAGGCTTATGAGATGATGGAACAATTATTTTAATTGAGTACGGCCGATACCACGTTGCGCGCATCTAATTATAAAACTTGGGATCTAAAATGATACATAATAACTCAGTTTAGGACTCCTAACTTACCATCTACTGGTAAGTTAGGGGTTAATTCAAAGCCGGTAGGAAAAACTTTAAATTTCACCCCAGTATTGTGGGTCAACTCCATTGCGGTTAAATTTCAAAGATTTCCTTGAAATCAAGATTACAGATCGTATTATTTGTGGTTAAAATATTTGATTTGATAACCAACTTTTCCCCCTCATCTCCTTTCACCGAAGCAACCGACTACAATCCTCGGTGGACGTTTATAGAAATCAGCAGATATTCACCACGATAAAAGATCACGTTTTATGTCCAACTGGTAACACAATATATAATTTAAAAACGCGATTCGGCACAACCGGTGCCACCGGTGAACTTACCGGTGAAAACAAGAATACGTCTTATTTGCGAGTTGTTGACAACCAACTTTTCCCCCTTACCTAAAAATTAAAAAGTTGATAGTTCTTAAGAAACAAGTGAAAACTCCAGACAATGCATAAAATCTCAAAGTAAGAAGATGCCTACTTTAAAAGACCATAACTCAAAACTAGTCATAGGATTGGATTACGGCAATGGACATTGTTAATCAGGACGTCAAGATCTAGAAAATACTTAAAATTTAGAAAAATGAGCCGAAAGCCATTTCCCATAAGCTTTGTGCGGGGTCCTTTACGAGAACAAATAGATTCCCAATATCTTTCATTTTCTCAAAAGGAAATCGAAATAATACCGTACAAAACAGTTCTTAGATCGGAGTTAAAATGTTTAGGTGGTTCTTAAAATGATGCCTACCTATTATCTTTAACTTTTAGGAAATTACAAATCATGAAATTTTAAATCAAAATCATTTTTTATGATCCTTGCGCCCATGCATGGTCCGGGAGGTTTGAACCCTATAAATAATTGAAATTCAGAGTCAAAATAATAAATCGTTACTCACAACAAATATTTTGACAATGACTAAAAAATTCCATTAACGGTATCGACTGAAGAAGCAAGAGTGCAATAATCAAAAAAACAAAAGTCCCTAAATTTATGCCCATCAGCCAACTGTGAACAAACGAGAAATCATCTCTGAAACCTTAACCAGTTGCATATCGAGAAAGCGCGCGTCATAGCCGTCTTAGATTTATGCTTCCTTTATTCTCGGTTCTATATTAATATTTCCATAACAATATTATGTATCTGTCATCGGGATTGTCTGGTAGCTCTTTTATGCGAGCCGGTGCCCATTTATTACAGCAATCCAAGACGTCCATCGGCAGTGCAGACAGCGTCACCGTCCTCTGAAAATAATACTGAAAAATTTTCAGATATCATATAAGCGAGCATTTGCATGTCCGAGAGCCTGTCATCAATGACAGATTTATTGGAAAGCTTCTGAGGAAGCAGTTGTGGTATTAAAATCTTTTATTGTTATAAGCTGCGTTGCTGTCACTGTATGTAAGGGCGTAAAGTGCATGGGCTTAGCATAATATCGCGTTTTTTTTATTTATTGGGTAGATTATATTTAATCAAATTTTTTTGTTGTAGTTATCATCATTAAGTCCTCACTTTTATCAGATATTAGTAGTAACAAGGTTTATTTAACATATTTTCTTTTTTGGAAATTTTAAACAGGCTTTTTGAAACATTGTTACTTATTAATATTTCTGATCGATTTTCGGAAAAACACTTTTTTTTCCGATGTACATTGCTGTACTGCTTAGAAGCATTTTAATTATAGTAAATGTTTAGAACATCCAAATTTCTAATACTTATCTACCTTAATACTTTTATACTATTATATTAATTATTTGTATTTTTCTTTTAACTTATACTGGGTCTCCCAAAAGTCCCGCATAAAATTAATATCAATTAAAAGAAAAAGATCTAATAAAAACGCTCGGACCCGTAAATTTTTATTTTTAATTGTGTATTCTTTGACATAAAAAAATATTATACAGGCTGTCTCATAGAACTGCCGTGACGTCTTTGACAATTTTTTTTAATGAAACACCCTATATATTGTATTATTTTCTGATTCCCCACAAAATTCTACGCTTATGTTGCAAATGTCATATGTCTAAATTCAATAGTTTTTGAGATATTGACGTTTAAAATAAGGCATTTTTGACTTTGACAGGCTGTAACTAACATTGGAACGGTTCATCTTAGAGAAAAATGGTTTTCACCTCCCTATCTTAGTTTTTATTCTCTATCCAAAGAAACCTAACGGTTTTAACGGTTGAACATGTTAAACTGGAAGTTGTAACTTTTAGATAAAGAATAAAAAACTAAGATAGGAGGTGAAAACCATTTTTCTCTAAGATGGACCGTTCCAATGTTACAGCCTGTCAAAGTCAAAAATGCCATATTTTAAACGTCAATATCTCAAAAACTATTGAATTTAGACATATGGCATTTGCAACATAAGCGTAGAATTTTGTGGGGAATCAGAAAATAATACAATATATAGGGTGTTCCATTAAAAAAATTGTCAAAGACGTGGCGACAGTTCTATGAGACACCCTGTACCTATAATATTTTTTTATGTCAAAAAATTCACAATTAAAAATAAAAATTTACGGGTCCGAGCGTTTTTCTTAGATCTTTTTCCTTTAATTGATATTAATTTTATGCGGGACCTTTGGGAGACCCAGTATACGTACTTTAGGTACATATTTTCAACATCGACACCTCTGGTAGTTACCAAAGTGGCCAGCTTTAATTATTAGTATAAAAACATATTTTTCCTAGTTGTATTAAGTAATATATTAGGTACTAAAGGATGGGAACTTAAATGTTTCTAATTGTCAACAATTCACCCTTACAGATGCGCCACTTAATTTACAAATCACTGCCAGCTTTTATCTGCGTCCCATATTTACTTAGATAAATTGAAAACTGTCGTCATATTAATAAAATCTGAATGACAAAGGCATAAGGGAAGTGTGAAGCGTATTAAAACCGTCCCCCAATATTAATAAACGGCTAAGTGCATATTGAACCACTGTATTGGACAAAACCATCTATTTATACCAATGTAAACATGAAAGTGTGACTATGCCCGGCCGAAAGCACCCCGATTGCCTCGAGGGATAAACCCTGGGACGGTAACAGTTTTTTTAAGCAGGAGCGTAGTTTTTGATACTCCCGGAGGATTTCCTAACAGTTTTTCAATAGAGTAGAACTAGAAGAGATAAGAGTTGTCCATTATAAAAATCAATAATTCTGATGTAAATATATCTATGACTGCCGTACAATCCCGTAATAATTTCACTTAATTTCCAATTAGAAAATGCTAAAGTTGAAATGGAAAAATAAAAGAGTTATTAAAGCACTTCATGTTATGTAGGGGAACGTGGTCGAATATCGATCAGTGGTTAATATCTACCATCTTAATTTTATGCAACCCTACATACCTATAAAATAATACAATATCCGTTGCCATCCCTCAATGTAGATACAAACCACCAATAGCAACAACGGGCAGTTTCATTGTAACGCCGAGTGTGTACGGCCACAAACAATTTTTGTGAAGTTTTTTTGTTACTATTTCTGTTCATTGGATAAGGTATACACTTGTCAAGGTTAGAAAATCCCAAGCTACTTTAGTAGATACTAATAGTTGAATGGTACCCTAAGGTATTTTATATAGTGTTTATAAAAATTTAAATTCTTTGAGGTTAGTAGTTGTTTATGTTAAAACATTGGCGTCCTCGCAGCGGGTAATTTCGGCCAGCATATTATCCGATATTACCCACCTGTGATCGATTTTACCCTCATTGCCTTATTTTTTTGCAGATACACCAAAAATATATTCTCGTAGAACAAATTGCTTTGCATGATCAGAGGAAGACATGAAGCAGGCCTGGATTTATTAAAAGCATGTGAATAGACATTGATCGATATTACCCTCCTATATGATCGATATTAGCCGACCTTAGGTGATAATATCGATCAAAATATAGTTTTTTTTATGGTTTTTAAAAAATTTCTTATTAAGATACAGATAATTTTTTGTTTGTGTTATTTTGTTCTTAAGATAATACAGTCTACGTTGAATACAAAAAACAACTGTATGTTGTAAAAGTATTGCTTTTGTCTTACGTTATCTCTTAAGCGATCGATAATCGACCCCTTTCCCCTAGTTACTTAGTTGGCATTAGTTTAAGAATTTTTGTTCTGTAATGCACTATGTACCGATAGAAACTAACTCCTTAAGGCGGAACTTTGTGCAGCAAGAAATATATTTGCAAGAGAGTCTCACCCGAAGTGGGCATACTAGCGAGCTTATGACGTGGTAAAAAATATTCCGTAAACATCGACACACACTGAAAGCACGATGCAAGGCGGTAGGTTCTTTATTATGCTAATGAGTTTTGGTTGATTTTATTTCGGAGACGAGAAATTTGTTTTGTGGAAAATAAGTACTTGTTATTGTATTCTTAGTTAAAATAATGTACCTAATCGTTATACGGATATATCTTTTAAATTTTGTCTTATTTTATTATTAAAGCTATAGAATATTTACAAAAAATAAAATTAGGTAGAGCAGAAAGTTTGAAGTGTTAATTAATAATAGGTATAAAAGCACCTGCAAACAGGGTGTTCGAGTTCCACCGGGAACCGCTTCGAACTATATATGAAAAACTATACATAGGAAAATTTTCAAAATTTGCCATCGTGGTAATGCTGATGGGGACGACCGGACTAAAAAAATTTCATAATGGTGGTACTTCCGGTTACACCGGAAGTTAGTGTCAGCTAGGGTAGCCAGATTTTAAAAATTGAAAAGCGGGAAGTGGATAGTGCCTGGAGGACAAGTTTTTTTTGAGGTGCTTAAAATAATTATATTGATGATTTCTAAAAAAAAAGGTCGATACCCCGTTGACCTTACGCTGTGGCGTGCCTTTTATATTTCTTCCTCCTATCATCAAACGTGCTTTCTAAAAAAAAAGAACGCCCCTCTCTAAGGCAGCTGTACAGTTATTAGGCGTCCGTCGTGTTATTGGAAAAAAGCGGGAGTTTTGTTTAAGTGCGTGGGAGGCGGGAGGTTAAGTAAAAAAGCGGGAGCATCCCGACTAAATCGGGAGGGTTGGCAACCCTAGTGTCAGCGTGTTTATTTTAAATAGAACATCCTATATATTACTACTTTTTTGCATTCTACGTAAGATTCTAGGCAGATTTTGTACAGGGTGGGGACTTTAATTGGAATAAATTCGATATTATTAAAACTGCTGAAGTTACGCCTACAAAATTTAGTATGTATGGTTTTGAAGCATGCGGAATTGAATTATAATGTCGGCGCAGTTGCCAGATTTCTCAGCTTTTCGCTACACGTAGCTATGGCAATACTGTAGTTCCATTAAAAAGTACCATGAGAATTTTTATTTTTAAAGTTTAAGTTAAATAGGCCATTTTGAAAAGACAAGAACTTTTCTTGAATCTTGTCAATAACTTAGTAACTATGGAGGTAGACAAGCGTCCCGGTACTTTTTAAGGGAATTTCAGTGTTGCCATAGCTCAGAAACTAGTGAAGATAGAATTTTGTAAATTTGAGATCTTACTTAATTTGGCACTTACTACCAATTCACTGCAATTAAAATAAATAGGGCATTCTATTTAAAATAACAAAATTACTACGTGTAGCGCAAAGCTGAGAAATCTGGCAACTGCGCCGACATCATAATCCAATTCCGCATGCTCTAAAACCCCCACATACCAAATTTTGTAGGCGCAACTTCAGCAGGTTTAATAATATCGAATTTATTCCAGTTAAAGTCCCTACCCTGTATGCCTATACCTATAAATATCTAAGCGTTTTTGACATATTTGAATTTTTCTGTTAAGAATGACGTTTGCAAGCCTTAAAATAATTATCAATTTTTTCTATAAAGAAGCCTTATATTTATTTAATTTAAGCGGGAATCCTTGTTATAAAGGACCTGCTTTATTAGATTTTTTATAATATTTTGATAACTATTAATTCAGGGTGTTTAAACAATAAGATTGATGTATGTACAATTTAAGCGCACAGGCATGATAATTAATGATGTTTAAATGGCAAGTGACAGCTTCATAAATTTTTCTCGCATTTGATTGTTTTTCAACGCCGTTATAGCCAACTAAAAGTAACTAAACTTAAAATCTGCAGCAAAATCGCCATATAAAAATATTAAGTTGGCAATGTTTCTAATGCTAAAATTTTTTGGAATATACAAACTTACCCTTATTTTTAATGCTAAATAAGAAATAATTATAAAATTTGTGTATTTCCATTTGAAAATCTAGTCTTTTTGCAGTTTTTCAATTTAATTTTTAATCGTATTGTTTAAACACCCTGTATTAATAGTTATCAAAATATTATAAAAAATCTATTAAAAATATCTAAAACGCTTAGACATAGGTATAGGACATGGTATACAAGATATGCCTAAATTCATGCGTAGAATGCAAAAATGTAGTAATATATAGAGTATTCTATTTAAAATAAGCAAGTTGACACTTACTTCCGGTATAACGGGAAGTGCCACCATTATAAATATATTTTAGCCCGATCGCCCCTATCAGCACTAGCATATACTGTCAAATTTTCAAAATTGGGAGGCACAGGCCTACCCTGAAACTAAAGGTTTTCAGCATTGGTTATCAAATACTTCGTAAGGTCAATAGTTTTTCAATCAAAATTTTCTTATATTACAAATTTTTCACCATGTTTATTTATAAAACAAAAGATAAGTCCCGCTGGTTCCAGGATTTGTTGACTGTGGTTACTAACTCGCGCAGTATTTTGTCCGTCGCGTTCCGTGCCATTATAATTAATTTTTTTTAAAAGTGGTATGTTTTTAGTTGCGCTGCACCTTTAAAAGAAAAAAAAATAAGTACCTAGATTTTTTTTTAGTAACACAGAAACAACAGGAGGCAACAGGAGTACCGTATCGTCGCGCCAATCCGATACAAAATCACGGTATTAATGTTTCTTATAAACATAAAGTGATAGGGGGGTAGCCAAAAAAACGTGTAAGTTCTCAAAAGTTAATTCTATAAAATAAAATACTTCGCAGCCTTTTCTATTCTTTCTCCACCGTTCAAAAGTGGCTACAAAAAAAAAACAAAACTTTGCGTTTTCAAGAACTTCTATACTTCTATCAAAAGTCATTCCTACAAAAAAAAATGTCGGAGTCGTTTCATAAACTCTCCCTAACAAAAGTTAGTAAAAAGTATATTTACCCCCCCCCCCTCTACCCCTTGGTCAAGAGACAGGGGCAACTGCCCTCTTTATGGACGCCCACGCCTAACAAAAATTGTATTTTATTACTCTGCGTGGCATACTGTCCAATTTTTATTTATTACCTACCTAGCTTCTTAGAAGCATTGTCACTATACAGTAGTCTCGCTGCACCAAATTGTAGCTGCGAGCCAATAACATGAACAGATAAATATCATGTGACCAACGCCAAATTCGTGCCTGACAACTACTTTTAAATCGTTAAACCATGGATAAAATAATAAACACATTTCACCTTTAAAATGAATTTATATTTTAACAGGTTTAGACAGAAGCTCACTATATAAACAATATATAGAGCCTGTATAATAAGCATAAAATATAAAAACAATCGAATAGAAATAGATTCATTATGCAACAGTTGGTTTCTTTACTCACTAAGAACCTTCATAAATGGCTTTATTTTATTGCACCTATCACCCTTTACCAAGACAAATTAAACTTTAATTTTAGATCTAAGAGTTAATATACCAGGGTTACCATACATCCTGGGATTTGTCGTAAGTTCCCGGTGACCCAGTTTGAGCCTCTAATACCGATAATCTATTTACCTTAGTATATTTTGTTCACTATCAAGAGAATAACCCATTTCGATAAAAAACGAAACAAAAAATTCAATAAAGCCCTTTTTTGATTGCAAAAAATCGACTGGATTTCGTTCAATTCTTATCCTTACCTAACATGAATAAGAAATTTTGAAAGCCCAAACATCAGTTTTGACAAAATGGTGAACGCGCCTTGAACATTTTGCCCTGCGGCGCATTATAAACCATCTCGGTCTAAGCCGAAAAATGTATGGTAACCCGGAGTTAATAGCACAACTACTAGTTACGTCTTTTTAATATTAACGCTTAGATATTCTGTTATTGGCACAGACAATCCAAAAAGGAAAACATAAAATTTAGCCCAAAATTACCCCCGAATTTACTTCTTGTTCGACCACCTATAATTTTTTTCAGTGTATCATTATTCTCTCTGGATGTAAATTGTTTCACGTCAGCCGAGAATAAATTCAGCTGTATATAGGCAACTTCTATAACATGACAACAAAATTTACCTAAAACATGAGTTGCGCGCTGCAAGATAACGGACTTATTACGACATTGTTTTGTCTCAATTTTTGAAGTCTTAAAGATAAGACATGGAAGTTCTAAGGTACATGGCTATTTTTTTGAAAAAAAAATTCTTAGCTACGATATTAACCTTGGAAAAGTGCCTAAAAATACGCACCTTTAGTGGGCATTTTCTTATACATATTCTTATTTTTTTCAAAAAAGGGCTTTGTACCTTAGAAGTACAAACATTCCTTTATTAAATTTTAAATTGTCCCGACAAATATTTCAAATAGCCTTTGCAGAATCCTGCAGTAGCGAAACGGTGTTTTTCATCCTCTAAATTTGCGCGTGGTAGAGCCTTAAGGCCGAGACACAATTAAAAATAAGTAATATGCAATAAGAAACAGGTAATAGGAAATTAAAAATATAATATAAATATAAATTTCTGTTGCTTAAAACTTGATTGTGTCTTGATTGAATTGTTTGTACGTATCAAAATTTATTTCAGTTGCGTAGTGCTTATCGCCTAATGCTTATTTTTTATTTATGTCTCGGCCTAGTCACTAAGGAATAATAAATTTAAAATAATCTTAAATTGACAGTGAATGAATGAAGTAATAATGAATGACAAGTTTTGTATTGTAATTAAAATATCTTTAAATTTATATAGATAAAATATTCCAGTATGTGCATGATGTTATTTAAAGAGAACTAAAATTATTGTAACACCTCGTTAAAAATATTTATTGGTTAAACGTATTAACTACAAAACGTTTAAATTTAATTAAATAATGGTATTAAGGTAAACAAAGACTAGGGAGTAAAGGTTTTATATGTTCGTATGCTACTATACAGGGTGTCCGGTAACTTATGGGCCGTAGAGTAACTGGAGATATTAGAAATCAAACTAAGCCGATTATGTCATATAAGTTTTTCGGATTGTCACTTTTTTTTTAATTTAATTATGTACTGTTTTTTTATACTTTGGGATGTTTAAAGGGAAATATCTCGAAAACCGTTAAAGATATTAAGATCAATCAAGTACACCTTTTTGACTCAGAAAATGCCCTTCTTTAAAAAACTATAATTGAAAAACACCTAATATCACAGGTAAGAAAAAAAATCATAGATTTATGAAGCCCAGTGTATGCAACTAGCGCCCTCTAGTTTGAAACTTAAAAATTTCTACAAATTCTTATTTCTTGCTCATAAAAACATAATATTGCCAACTTTCAATTCGATTCATTAAACAGTTTTAAAATTATGGCTTATTTTCGAGAATAAACTTTTACTTTTAACACCCTGTATCTCTAGAACGAGTAACAATCCGAAAAAACTTATATGACTTAATTGGCTTAGTTTGATGTCTAGTATCTCCAGTTACTCTACGGCTCATAAGTTACCGGACACCCCGTATTTACTTTTTAAATTGGTGTAATTGGTGACCATACTGACTAATATTTAGGGGTAGAAATAGTTGGGTAATGGTTAGTAAAATAGCTCAGAAATTCAAAGTTTGTATTTAGCCTACGTTTCGACATCTATGAGGTCATCCTCAGGGCGATACAGTTATGAACTTCTTGTTATAAATACATTTCTTAGGTACATTGCTGTATATGCTGCTTCTTTATTAAAATGTTGTTTTATTTAAAAGCAGTAGCCACCAGCAAAGAATGTCTTGCGAATCACATGAATCGAGCTTTAATTTAAACTGTGATTTAGTGGAATATTTCCTGATCACCTCGTTTATTCACTAAATTAATAATAATAATAATAATAATAATAATAATAATAATAATTATAATAATAATAATAATAATAATAATAATAATAATAATAATAATAATAATAATAATAATAATAATAATAATAATAATAATAATAATAATAAATGTCTTTATTAAAGAGAACACAAAATATATAATTATACAAATTAGGTGGCGCTACTCGCAACTTGCGCTATTATGTAGAACCACCAGGAGAAAAAAAGAAAATACATACAAAACTAAACAATAAATATAACAAAAATAACTCAAAGCAAAACTGATTCTCCAGCTTTGACAAATCTATAAGGAGATACTTACACTTATAAAAATACAATAAGAGAAAAAAAAAAGATTATATAAGTAATATATGAGTAATACTCAATAATAATAACCAAAAAAAAAAATTATAATAAAAAAGAAACATTTTTCTTATTTACCACCATGATACTTAAGGAATTATAATTGACAGGAAGAACATTCAATAAGGGGACAAGCATGGCCGGCGCACAACATAACAAACTACCTATTTTCAACCATAATATGTACCCTGTATCGTCTAGCGAATGTACCAAGGCTAGGAAGTACCCTAATTTCCAGAGGAATTGAATTAAGTAACTTAACAGCATTATAACTAAATGACCTCTGGAATAGAGCAGTTGTATGACGAGGAATACTATAGTTGTTACAGTGACGTGTATCACGCGCATGAGTTACTCAACGAATTATGATGACAAACTTAGATATAGTGAGAAACAGACCATTATTAAAAATATTTATAGTTTACTGGAACAGAGATAAGAAATATAATTAAGTAGGTATATTGGTTTACTGGTATTGTTTACTATTTTCTTCCAATAAATCCTCCTGATGGGGAAAATAAGCATACTTCATGGACATAATAGGCGTCTCACGTCACTCCACGATATTTTTAAATTAATATTACAACAATATAACAAGAAACACATTGCATCGGTGTTGCGTGTTGCTGCAATAGGTTGTGGTAATGCGTGCCATCAAATATCACTTTGTTATATTAAAAACTGAGAGTTAATCTATTTTATACCTACATATTACAATCACCAAAACATCCACATACCTCCGAATGTTATATTATTACAATATTTTATAAGTGCAATGTTGAGAAAACAAAATATTATTTGGTAAGTACTTATACTTCATATGGTATTAATGATAAATCATTTATGTTTTGTTGCTGGTAACATGAACTTTGAACACCTAATTTTCTTGAATATGTAATGAAATAAAAAGAGACAATATAAATGACCTAGATTAGATGTCATTCATTAAGTAAAAATCACAAATTGCTCTGAAAATAACATGCATAATTTTAAAGACTCTTGCCCTTTAAGGATTTACAAAGCATTAGGTACACCATACCTTGATCTTAAGTCGCGAAAGAAGGTTAGACCGCTCGTATGATCGATGACGAATTAAGTACCCATCTAATTTTTAAATTCTTTGGACCTGCTGATTTTCTTTTACAAAATTTTCAATAACCAGCTCCTGTATTACTTACTAATTAAGTAAGTAAGTAAACTATTTTAAATTATTGCCTCGCCGACATAATAACGTAAATCATCATAACAACATTAAGGTTAGCCGGCTTCAAAAGCTCAATGTTTACTCCTGCCCACTACGAAATAAAGGTGTTATTATGGAGCTGTCTAATCCGCACTTCAAAAATAAAACCTGAAAATATCAGTGATTTATGAATCAAGCAGCAAGCAATTCTCGCACTGAATGAGCCAGTCCACGGCCCCCTTCCCAGGTAATTCTAGAGGGGCGGTGCTTGCTGGGCCGGCCTGAGAGTATCACTTAGTCAAATACCGCACGCCGAGCTACTCGCCAGCAGGGCCACAGAGTGACTTGTGCCCGGCTCTGAACTCTTTAAAACACCTGGAAAAAAGGACTTTGCAGTGATATTTTCCGACTGTGCCGTGCTGTATGATCTTGTTCCATCAAAAATTGCAATACGCCAGCTCGCGAGCCGACCCCGACCGACCTTCGACGAGGGTTGTTCGGTCGCGCCGCCCTTATCGAGTCCCCACCATTCGTGACGGCGCTGGCTTTAGACAGCATCGCGACGCCGCGACGTCGAGGTCGTATGCTCCCCCGTTTACCAATCACCGAAAATCATAACTGATGATGAGTGCGATATGTTGAGTGCTCCAGGACTGTGACAGTGTCTTGTGCAGTGGAAAACATGTCGCGAAGAAAACAGGCAAGACCTATCCGACTTCTTGAAGATGAAGAAAACAATGCTTCTGGTGTCGTTGCTACGGCTGCCGTCGCTTCCCCTAGTTTTCCAACTGCATCCACTATTGGTAAGTCATTAGACTTACCTGTAGACTTAATTCTTTATTTAATTTTTACAAATTCACGGTTTCACCAAATGTTTACTGGTCAACTTATTTCATATTTAAAAATGTTTAAAAAATTCGGTAACTTTGACCCTTCTTAAACATCTTTTTTAGTCACTCATAGGCCTTAAGCACTGTTTTTTATTAAATATGCATTATTAACTTTATTAATTTGAAGTGGTTAATTTTAGTTTATTTTGGTTGATGTTGACAGGTATAATAAAATAACAACATTTATTTTATGAATAAAATTACAAATTAATAATTTCCAGTTGACACATCACTACAAATATCATTAATTTTGATCAACTCTAAAAACAAAAAACATTCGGGGACCTTGCAATGTTTAGTTATTAGTTATTACCTAATGAAAAATATAAATATTTTAGTTAATTAAATTAAAACAAAAATTATACAGAAATAAAATTATTATGAACCCAATAAAGCTCCATAGTCAGACTTTGGATTGAAAAATATTGTAATTTATATTATCTAAGCTGCGGTAAGTAGCTGTAATAAAATTCCATAACAAAAAAAAAGGAAAAAATAACTTCACTCGTAGTGAAATAACATTGCAGTTTGTTATTAATATTATTTAATTTTTATTCACATGTTACCACTTTTTTTAAATAATACATTTTAAATAATTTGCTCCTGACTTGATTTGATGCTTTCTTAGAATAAAAAAAAATCAAGTAGACTTTTATAGCTGTCATAATTATAACGCTATGACCAACTGCAACAAATATTAAATCTGTTACCCAAACCTAAACTCATCAAGTTTTTCGTCAAAATAAAAACAAAAGAAAAACAAAAATGTTCTCTCCGAGGTTCTCTGCTTCTAATCTAATTTAAGCGTTCCGAAATGGATAATATAACCTTACCTAATACTATAGAATTGTGACTTTTAACATATTTAATTTATCAGATATAATATAGAAATGATTACCTACTCCTTGATCGCTAACAGAAGATTTATTTACTTGGAAAGCCCTGACATTTTGTAAAGCGTTGATTTTTGTAATAATCACAACCACACTTTTCGATTTAACTTTATTTAGTATTTAAGTCCATATTTATAAAATTAAGAATCAAGAAGGATAAGTTCATATTTTTTAGAATAATGCATACCTTAAAGAGAAGCAATGCTAACGAAAACGCTACATACATTTTTCGAATGTTGTCTTTTTATTTCCACATTTTACAAAAGGTAGATATTATTTAAAAATTCAAACCCCATATCCCTGTGAATACAGAAATTTATATAAATATTCTTAAATATAGTGTACGCATATTACAGGATATGAAATAGTTAAAGTAAAAGTTTTAACAATAAAACTAGTTACATTTAATAATGTTTTTCCAATCTTGGTATCAGATGACACTAATAAACTTCTAGAAAGTTCTGAATTGTATCTAACATGCACAATCTCATATTCCTTTGTGAACCAAGAACCAAAGTGATTTTCATATTCAATTGCAGAAATATGAACGATAAAATAAGAATTATGCGCACGATTAAAGTTTGGATTTATCAAAAACCAGATGTAACGTAATACTTTGTGAACATAAGCGATCTACTACGGATAACATTCACGTGTACACCTGGGCGGTTTTTTTTCTTTTAAATATTCTAAACCTTATGCTTGGTCTTCCTTAATATGAATATTATTTAATCAGAGATGATTATCTCCACTCAGATTAATAGTGTTGACGGTAGTGACAAAGGGTTCGACTTGGGTGAAGAGATTTTGTATGCCCGTTGAGAATGAATTTTCCGGCTAGTTAATGGTGACCATTTAAATGATGGTTTGTTTTTGTCATTAGATTTCTTCAGCTTCATTAAAAAATAATGATTAAGGCTGTGTTTTTATTTTGACGCAGCAATAGTAATTTAATTTCATAATGGTTTTAAAATATCTCTAAGAAAATAGTTTTATTTCTATACATTCATTTTGACATATTTTTCTACAGTATCGTTTTGCCATTTTTCTTCATTACATACAAGTCATCCAGTTGATGACAATTTCTGGTTAGGTATTTTAAAAGTATTTCCATAGATATACATATGTCGGGTTGCACAAAGAATTTTAATAATAATTATTTAACCGGCAAGTTTGACTGTGACATAAATGACTTTAACAGGCATTATATACTCACATTCAAAGGTGCGTGATTAGTAAATTAAAAATTAAGGTAACCGGGCCAGTATGATTGTGAGAAAATTATTTCTGTTAATGCTACGTCTGTCAGAGTTAAACTTACCGATTAAATAATTATTATTAAAATAATCTATTAAAATTAATAGGTAATCCACTGAGAAACCACCTTAAAAGTTATTGTCCATGAGGCATGAGGCATTAATAACATCAAAAACATTATTACGTTGATTGAAATATATAATATTAATAACAACTTTGCTTATTAAAACCTGCGAATTAAATTCACCTTTAAGAATAACAACTTCAAATGTCTAGAGGAAAGGTAGACTCGCGGGTAAAGCTAATTATGTTAGTGACATTAAATATGTTAGGGATATTTTTAACATATTTTAATTTAAATACCGATTCAAATGCATATTATTATAGTGGTCTGGATTTGCCAAAATAGTTACTAGATTGATGGTAGTACTTAGGTAGAGTTTAAGTTATAAAGAATAGAGTAAAATGTATTTTAATTAAAGCTGTTTAAATCTTGTTGGTAACTTATTATGAGCATAAAATTTAAATCCTAGCTATTACGGCAATCACTATTTATGGTCTTCAATGCAGGCATGTAAGAAAGAAATAACTAATGTATATCTATATAAAACATAATGGATCTCATCTTGTAAACAATTTTCAAAAATTCAGCGTGTTTTTTATTTATGTATGTCGTTGTATGTGAAATTTAAATTGGCGGCAATTAATTTGGGTTGGCAACTTTGGTTTCAAAAGTGCATATTACCAATATTTTTTGTTTGGCATTATAGTCATTTAAGAATTTTAAAGGTACAATACGAAGTTGCCGGTTGTGTGTTTAATAATCTAGTCGTTTTCTGCAAAAGAAAAAAAACCAATCCGGAATCTTATTTAGATCAAGATTTTTTTTCTAGTTTCTTAATCATATAGAATTGCTTAAATTTGATAGGCTCTCTGGTAAATATGGTAGGATCTTTCGCTGAGATCGATTTTGTTCAACTTTACTTGTTTAATGAATTTTTATCGATTACAAACAATGCAGATGATATAAATAAATTTAATTATCACAAGATAAAAATAATATTTGTTGTAATTTTTTTCCCCCTAAAAGTAAAAATAAATAACTAAATAAAATAATATATTCTTTATAGCAAGCCTATATTTATGTAGATGATATTCATATAAGTATTATGCGTTTCTGCAAAATGTACTTTCATGTTAACCCTAAGGCCAAGCAAATCAATGTCATTTAATATTTGTAGATGTAAGATTCCAGATTATCTTTAAGAGTTAATTCGTGTCTTTTCTTATTCGTTTTATCCAAAAAGCGGTGAAATATCGGTGTTTGACTACATTCTAACCTAAAGTTTTATGTATTAAACAGTTTGATTGAAAACGATTTCAAACTCTATGTAATTGTGCTTCAAACACCGGTATTGGGTCAATATTTGGATAAAGCATCGAAGAAACCAAATATTAGCCAGCTTTTGCTTGCCACCAAAATCCCACTAAACGATATTTCAATCGCGAATTTCTCTGAACCTCCACAACCAATTTGGTAAAAGCCTGTTTCATATTCAGCAGCAAATATAATTCTTTCTAGCGAACCGAAATTCAGGTTTCATGAGTTAGTGATGGCCGAGATATTAGCTTTTGAAAGTTAGAATAGCGGGAATTATTATTATTTTTTTAGCTCTCTCCATATTTCTATTTCTCTATATTTATCCTTTATACATAGAACTATATTTTTTTGGCATGCTCAAGAGTGTCTAACAACGACACAGATATCGCCCCGTGCAACATCTTGCTGGTGTGCTCCATCAAATATTGTATAAGCAGTTTTGAGTTATTGCTTTCTTTCATCGGATCCTTTGCTCTACTGATGAGCAATGATAAGGCGAAGCACGTATGGGAATGGATGGGATTTTTTTTATTTATCTATTTTTTCACAATTAAATAAAATTTTACCAATTTATATCTATAAGTGATTAGATCCATCGATACATTTTCTACAATTCCACCCTGCAATAAATTTAAAAACTGAAATTTAACAAAAAAACAAACTGGAAAAATTATCATGCATCAGTTTCCACAAGCTTTCACTTTTATTTGCGGGTTTCCAGCCAGCAGAGGCTCATTGTACGTGTGTCAGACGGTTCGTTTGAAGTTGGAGCGCGTTCAGAGAATTTCAATTTTCCAAATTCCATGCAGTCCTCGACACAAATAAACTCTTGAAATTGCCGTAATAAGAACAAATTACGCACAATTTATGGACCAATAATATTTATAATTCTCTCTGTACCTTGTTGCCACCGGTCCGTCGGAAGAATATTATACAAACAGTCATATTCAATTATTAAAACTTTATGGTGCACTTATTTTTAATGTATCCGCCGTAATAATGGCATAACTCGCTAAATGCAATTGTTCTTGAAGAAACTTTTTCTGGGCCAGGTGGTGGCGTATTAAATTTTCTTCCAAGCGGCAGAGCAAGTATACAAAAAATTAAATAAAAATGATGGCAATTTTATATGACATATTTATTAAATTAATTAACTTCTTTTTTCATTCTTCAAATACACCTACTAATGCTTATAGTATTCCACATAGTCTCTATAAGAAGGATATATTATTGTTCAACATAATTTACGAACAAATATACTATTCTTGTAAACACAATGTCTGTCTGTTGATATGTATCTGGTGCGTAGATTAATGCAGTAAAAAGTATACCTACAATAATTATATTCCAGTACTTTTTTTAAAGTTGCCCCAATTGATTACAAAATCTGATATCCAAGCCTAATATCTTTGGGTCTATTCCCACAAGCAATTACGGACAAGTTACCAACAGCTTGACCGTTCTCTAATCAATCCAAACACCAAGAAATCCGCGTCAGAGCCTATTGCGCAGAATCTTGATTGTCAGGGACTGTTCATGACTGCTGTGGAAACAAACCCTTTGAGTTACAAAAAACCCTATTTAAAACACTTGTATTTATAATGTTTGTGTAAAGGTTGGAGACAATGACGTTTCTGGAACAGCAGTGGACTTGCATTGTCTTTATTTGTTATAAATTACTATGTTTCAACTGGTAAGCATTTCCAGTCCTCTTATACTGAGTAGTATTCACCTGAAGACGACTGGAAATACTTACCAGTTGAAACGTAGTGAATCAAAACAAATAAAGACAATGCAAGTCCAAAACTATACTGCCGTTCAATTTGTATTTATGGTATATTTATAATGTAATTTGTACATAATAGTAATGTCACTCTCAAAATTGTATTATTATGAGTTAATAATAAAATATTGTAAGGAAAAATATAATCAAATCCACAATTTTTATGTGTGTATCAAATTTTAGAAAATAAAGTTGTTATTGTAGTCAAATATATATCGTAACATAATATGGTACACAATAACAATATTTTATGGTAACAGCATGGAAGTAACTATATTTTAAATTTACTTAACAAATCTAGTTAGTTAGTGGGTATATACGAGTTTTCAATAAAGCAAAAGTTATTATCAATACAATACACTTATGCGGTGTTGTTAACTTACATTATATATCATTAAAGCGAGGTAAGTCATATAGTGTATTATATACTTATTCCAAGTATGTATCTAATTGTAATGTACGTTTCACGCTCTTTAATTGACTTTTTACCTACATTGGGTTGTTTTTAGGTTACCCTACATATTACTGACAGTCCTGAATGATATCAATTTTAAAATGACTAAAGTAAAATTGTTTGTTACGAGATAAATACCAATAATAATGTAATTATTTTGTAATGGAAACCCTACCTGACCATTAAGGCTAACAGTGTTGATAAGGGAATGACAGTACTACTGATCATGTAAGAGCAAATTTTAAAAAAGTATGAAAATGTGATTCTAAATTATATCAATCCCATGATATTATTTAGGACTATCAGTCCGACTGATAGTGTAGGGTCTACAATCGACACTAGCTGTAATAAATTTACGGTAATTTGTCAAAACTATAACAGGATCAGCCCTAATAAGGATAAATGTAATGATGTTTATAATCCAAATTAAAGACAAAAAATACGTTATTGGTTAAAGCAAGTGTATTAACGAAAAAGAGAAATTTTTAATTAATAGAAATATCAAAATACAAAAATCAATAAACAAGGTTCGAAACTAGGTGAAAAAAATTAATGTTTTATTTATACGTAATTAATGAACTTTTGCTTTTTTTAAATTATTGTTAAATTTAAACCACCTTGAGTTTGGCACCCTTTAAGAATCTTGGAATATTTATTAAAATAATTACCATTTTGTCAAAAGTCCGCGAAATAATGATTCTATTGGTTGCATTATGGCACCGAGAGATTTTCATTAGGCACCTGCATGGTGCTTTCTAGTGCTTTATCTAGTTTAATAAAAATGCAAAAATATGTAAATAGGAATTTATAAAAATGCAGTAATTTGCATCTTCATAAACATTATTTAGTTTATTACAAAAAGTAGTAAAAATACTGACAAACTTTCTGTAATTGTAATTTAAGGAAAGGCCTACGTTTAGACATGGTTTAGTGTTATTATTATCATAGTTCCTTAGTAATGTAAAATAATCAAATTTCCCATGTATAACATAAAAGGCAACGTTTGTCAAGACATTTTCCCCTTCTAGATGCCTTAGAGGGTTGAAATTAGCTATGAGGGTTAAGATTACAACCCAAAATTAGAAAAACTAAAGAATATTTAACTCTAAGCCAAGTTATAGAATAAATTAATACACCTGGAATATAGTTCTTGATACAATTTGGCGCCGCAGAACGCAGAAGGCCCGTGCTCGTGTTTTAATAAAAGAGGTATTTGTTATGGACATTCTGCACTGTGAAAATATGATGATACACACTGCTAACACTGACAGTCGGTACCAGGGTAGATACTTTGATAGTTTAGTCCTCAAGTTTCATTTCAAAATCAAATTATCATATTTTTAATTTCACATAAGACTTGGTAATAATCGAAGTAATAATATTTATTAAGCATAAACTACAGAAAAAGATTTAAAAAAATACTGAAACTATATCAATCAAAAACAATTACCACCCACGGAGCGTCATGTTATGAGTTCCATTATACAGCGTTAAAAATGTTAAACAATTATCTACAAAAAATTAAACAAATACCTCAGCCTGAATTCAACTTAAACAACAGTTCGAAAAAATATACATCCGAATGAAACGCCAAACAATCATAGAATTAAACAGCGAACTTAACATAATCATAAAACTGTGTGTGTTGAAAAATCAGCTAATCAAATAAATAATTTTTAAATGCCACATTGCTTGATATATTTGAAACTATTTAAGTGTGATATTATTGTTTTAACAGTATACGATCTTATTTATCTAAAGCGTTTACTTTTCAAATCTTATGTATGTATACATTTTTTTTTGAATACAGACAAGATATAGGTGTAGATACCAATCTTTTATATTTTTTATTAGTTTCATCTAAATACTGTTTCTTCTATTAACAGTACAAAAACAATATTGGCACCTTAATCTTCCTGTACAAAGTAATACTTTTTTTTTCAATTAAATTTGTTTTGCATTGTAAATAAATGCGTAAAATATTTTCCTTGGCGGAGATGGGATAAAGAAACACTTAGGTAAATTGACAACTATGTTAGGTAACGTTAAAATTAGCGAAGATATGCATTGGCTTGCATCTGGTAATTTATATAAAAATTTAACAATTGCAGAAAAAACCAACCCGAACAAACTCATGCGAAAAATTTCTTTGAGATTTTAGGCAAATCTTTATACTTTCCTAAGATTCGAAAGAAGCTTAGTCCTCGACTGCCAACGTAGTATTTCGAGGATAAATGCAAAAGTATTGTTTCACATCGAAATAACTTAAATCTTATCTGTAAATAGGCATTTGTTTGAGTTTCTTTATTTTTATTAAAAATAAATGCTAACTTATAAATGCTAACTTATAATATGCTAAAATTTGTCCCCCAATATATTGGAGTGATCAACATAACTGACAGAAAGAATGTTGGCATACGAGAAAATACTGAAACATCGTTGTTTGGTCTTCGTCATCGATTAGTTTTCATAACTATACTTTGATATACCTTCCTGACAATAAATTATTTTAAATAAAGTTCACTATTAGAATTTTGGAATTTTAAAGTGCAAATCATACATCACGAGGGTGTAATAAAACAAATGAGGTGTACATCATACACAATACGATTGTGATCAACCACTACCATAACATAGACGTCCCATACTGATACGGAGCAAATTTATTTTTTAATTTTATAACTCTGTTCTTAGAACAAATACATATTATATTTAAATTTAATTGATTAACCGTCCAAACATTCATATTCACAGTGGAAAATGAGTAAATTGAGCTAAATTGTAAAATAGAAATTGTGTATATTCTATTAAATAAAAAATAAACTTCTATCTTTAAAGAGGTGTTGATATTCAGGGTTAGACATGTTGTCAGGGAAAAAAGCAAATCCTAAATCTAGAGTGTGAAATTTACAAATTGTTAATCATATACCAGACGGTTGTGTTCAACCTGCCAATTAGTAAATACTTTTTTGCTCTGTAATCTAATCCTTTCATATCGAAGCGAAGTTTTTGTTAGTAGATTATGTTATACTGGACGACCACGGGATTACTGGCCACCTCATTTTTGTTAAGAACAAATATATTCGTTTGAAATGTTGGGAAATCCTTAGGTCGCTTTAAATGCACATTTTGAGTGCTCAAACATCTGACTCTCGTTTCTGGTTCAACTAGAAATACACACAATTTTGTTTTTTTAAATGAATATCCTTAATATTTTATGTATAAAATATATTAAGAGTTTTCACGAAAATATCAAGAGTGACTCAAACGTTACTGTTTTGACACCAAATCACAATTTAAATTTGCGAAAAATGTACGCAAAATATGATATTCAGGCCCAAATCTCTTGAATAATTTCAATGGGACGTTCTACTTTAAACTCTAAATTCTGATTTATCTGACTATTCTTAAGACATGTACAGCTAGAAATTAAGTTAAACTCCAATTTTCTATATTTTCAATTTTATCTAGGCAGCTATTAAGATGACTTTATTGTTGTTGCCTTATGAATAAGTCAAGTTCCAATTATTTGATCTAAGATGGCTTTGAATTGTTGTAGTCTCCTACCATCCATTCAAACGCTATTTTCTTTAAAATTGTTAAAGACAGATATTGGAAAAGAGGCATGTTAAATACTTTAAAATTGCTTACAGGTTATGGCTTTCTGATGAGTCCTAACAAGGACGAGACAGCCTGTCATTGTCTACCTGTGCCCCAGGAAACCCATTACCTTTGGCGTCTCTGTGTACTTTAATGCAAAAGATAGCCGCACTACTCTGTCCTCTTGCCGCTAAGTTTCTTTCAATATATTTTAACGGACACTAAATTCCACTAATTTATTTACAAAACATTATGTTGTGTAAATAAATATTTGGCAGTTATTGATAATTTTGTAAATAATTAAATAAGGCCGAGATACAGCTTAAAACTTATAAAAAGTACTCATACATTTATATAAATTCACGAGGAAGAAAGCGAACTCAAGCGGCACAATTTCAGACCACCAGTCGAATGACAACATTGAGGAATTATTATTTAATAAAAAGCATTCCGGAATTCTGCGCATAAGAAGAGGCGAAACTTGCCAGGATCAAAGTGACCGCCGCATAATTATTGACGTCAATATATCCAGAAATTGACAGCAAATTATGGTTCTTTGTTCTTACGCGACAGCCATTCATCATCAATTAGACTACCGAGTCAAGTTTTTTGTGATTTAGCGGTTATGAATCTCGTGAACGTTACTTAAAGCGATAAATATAATAATGTGGTATTTTAAAAGCATTCAGTTACGAGGGTTGTTAATTTTATTGTGATAAATCGTGTAATATCTATTAATAATATTGTTGTTACTTATTTATATAACTATTCAATTGAGTAAAGGTTAAAATCACTTAATGAATATAACTAATATTTAAAATATACTTAGATAACAAGTTTATTGTGATCGTAAAGACTTCGTCACACCAAAGAGTTTCCAAAGAACCTATTTAGAAAATATAACCTTTTCCACAATTCTTGACCTTTTTGGTCCCCAAAACAGTAAACACATTTTACCCCGAATTAGCTTCATCTATTATCACAAGTTTGTCTGTTTTAAAATATCATTATAGTTGCTAATTATATGTTTATATGTCAGTCTTATTCTAACTAACCAATTCTATCTATTATTTCGTTTGTATTTTCATCCACCCAGGATAGGATTGTAAGCTTTGTGGGGCTGGTATTAGCCCTTGGTTCTAAAACTTGTGTGCATCTTTTTTTTGCATTAAAGTACAGAGAGACACCAAAATAATGGGTTCCCTGGGGGCATCAGGTAGACAATGACAGCTCTCACAGTCTCGTCCTTATTAGAACTCATCAGAAAGCCAAAACTCGAAGCAACTTCAGAAATAGCTAAAATGCGTTTTCAAGACTTACTTCAGAATTAAATAAGTGGTGAAAACACAGTATCGCCGTCTGTAGGAATCAACTCCAATGCATGATGATGAAGCCACTTGGCGATATTATGTTTCACCACTTATTTATTTCTTAAGTCTTAAAGAAAACGCATTTTCGCGGAGTTGCTTACGGCGATGGCTTTCTGATGATTCCTAATAAGAACAGCCTTTTATTATTAACCTGTGCCCTAAAGAACCCAGTATTTTGGCACTGTATAATTTAGTGCAAAAGAGAGATGCACCACTTTGTCCACTTGCCGCAAACATTTCTTTCTATTTTATTATTAGGGACACTAAACTTCTACTACTTTATGTTTACGTTTTGTGAAGAAAGGTCGGTATTTTACCTTTTGAGTAGTTATCTAAAACTAAGGCAGCTTAAATAAAATTGAGGCTGGTGACTCGTTCGCCATGTCGTTCTCCTATAAATAATATATTTAGTTTAGTTTTCGTTTTATCCAAAAATCAATCAATTATCAGTACTTGGACCCAATTATTTACAGTATAAGTTAAAAATTAGTGATTTATAAAAGATAATTAAACAGAGAAAAAAATAGAGCAAATTTTCGTTTTTTTAAACTTAAAACTGCAGGCAATAGCTAGCCAAGGTTCCAAACTAAGGCATTCAAGCGGCTCTTAAATAAAACGATAAAGAATTTAAATATTTATTAAAAATTGAAATAGCGAATGCTAGATTAGCACTAACTCTTATTTTATTTTAACAAATGACACCAACATTTATTTAATTGTTGTAGCTGTTGTTTATCGTCCCTTGATTAATATTGGTTTAAGAACTATTCATATTATTTATGGCCGATGTTTATTATCAAAATCATATAAACCATCAACAAGCGGTAAGAACAGAAACCTTTCTAACCAAGAAACAAACTACATAATATAGAACTAGGTATTAGTTGAATGACAGAAGAGTCAACTGGTAAGTATCTTCTGTTGTCTTCAGGTGAATACAGTATTCAAAACCAAAACTCTTCTGTCATTCAAGAGACATAATTTTCACCAACCTTCAAACAGACATAAGTAATAGTTGTTTATTATTTGACCATTTATCTTTATTTGTTTTAAATCATAACGTTTTAACTAGAAAGTATCTTCTGTCGTCTTCAGGTAAATACAGTATTTAAACCCAAAACTCTTCTATCATTCAAGAAACATCATTGTCTCCAACCTTCAAATAGACCTAAGTAATAGTTGTTTATTATTTGACCATTGATCTGAGCTGACAAAAATTGACTAAGGTTCCGTTTTATATGACCAAGAAATGTTGGGTAAGGACCCCTAAAACCGAATAGAGTAGACGCCAATAAGCGCCTCAACGTAACCGGATTTTCATGACGACTAATGTTTCGCGAGTTCGCCACCGGCCCCTTGCCGTTTAACGACTTCAGTCTCATATTGTCGGCCGCGTTCGGCTGTTTATCTAGTTTTACACTAATCGCTTCATATCTTAATATTAAGTAGATTAACATTACAATTCTAGTTAAATATAAACGCCATTGCAATTATTGCCATACAAAACCATTTTATTATTCCAATTCAATTTAATTATTACTGTAATTTTAAACCCGCTTAACATTTCTTTCCCCTTGTAACGTTTCACTCCCTCGTGGAATTCCAATATAGCATACAAATTAATAATGGTGTCTGAATTTTAATTCGTAGATATTAATAAAGTCGCCATTTTGTAATTCGACCCCCTCTGCCTATAATAATCTCATTAAGCGGGGCGTCTGAAATGACAAGCCAAGCGTAAAGAACCGATGCAAGGGTTAAAAGGGGTAAAACGGGTTAAAGAATCAACCCCTTCATGCCGCTGGTCATATACACACACACAAATTGTACGTATGTAATAATAAGGCAGGCAATTAATCGGTTAGGGCGCTTTGAAATTTGATTTTTCCGACTGGAATTTGCTTACTGGTGATCATAGGGGGCGCTGGAAAAGACACGGTCGAAGCGTTTAGAGTTGGACTCGTCCCTCATTCCGCTACAATAAAGCGGGGATTTTGTCACGATTCATTTAAAGCACGTTTCTAAATTGAATCTTGCAAATTTTAATGTGCGTGCCTAAAAAGCGAAGTAAAATATTACAGAATTTTATTGGTTTAATTCTCGTCGTGGGTTTTATTTTATCTTTATCTTTGTTATTTTAGATTGGGTATTTTGGAATAATTATGCAATAATTATCAAAAGCTCGGTTTTGATTGGACATTAATTCATAATATACAGACCTGAGATGCAAAGCTACACTGCAGATTTGCTTTAAATTGCTTTTAAATGTTTATTACCATTTATGTTTAAGAGGCAACCCAATCATTGTTTCTTTATTAATGCAACCGTATATTGGTTATTGATTAAGCGAAAATCATCAAATCATTAAATTCAATATTTCTTAGTTCATCTTTATCTAGTGTTATTGTCATGATTAATTGTTTTCAATTATAATTGGAAATGATTTTTGAAGTTGATGACATAAACATTATGGTGTTCCACTCCAATCAACATTTCTAATATCCTTTGATTGAGGAAATTTTAATATATAACAAGTTTGATGTACTTTGAAGTCCGGACCTAACATTTTCATTTTTTGGTGATAATTGCATTGATTTTTTTTACTGTTATTGAGATCGTACTTTTTGCAGATCTACAGTAAGTAGTAGCGTTCTAAACTTTAACTTTAATTTGTTTAATGAAAAAGGTACTTACTTATACGGTTCATATTTAAAATATTATTAAATACTGAAATATTAGGTAGTTGTTAACTTTTCAGGTTATATCGACATTTCTTATGTTTCTGTTATTTTTTTTATTATTGATATTCAATTTTTGTATGAAATTCTATAAAACAATAATATTACATTAATCCATATGCGACTCTACACGATCAGTATTACTGACAGTTTTACTGACAGTTCTGAATGATATCGATCATAAAATGACTAGAGTAAAAAAAAAAGTAAAATCATTTGTTACTATATAAATCCCAATAATAATGTAAGTCTTTTGTAATGGAGATTCTATAATCTACATGACCATTAAGACAAACAGTCTTGTTAAGGGAATGGCAGTAACACTGATCGTATAAGAGCAAATTTGACATGATGATAGTCTTGATAAAGGAATGACAGTAATACTGATGGTGTAAGGGCAAATTTCAAGGAATGATGGAAGGACTGATGTAAATTCTCATAAGAAAAAACACTGATGTGAGAATGTAGAAGAATTGATATCATTCAGGACTGTGGTGCCTTAGTAATACTGTCAGTCCGGCTGATAGTGTAAGGTCTGTAATACGAATGTTTGAACAATCATAGCTATTGGTATGGTGCAAAAAAACGTAAAAAAAAGTGTTTAAATTTTAGAAAATTTAATTAGAATAGAATTAGCCTTACCTGTCCATTAGAAGACACTTTTGCCTATACTGACGAATTGTAATAACATTTTATGGTTTTTGTCATTGAAAAATATAACTAAACTTTTCGACGTTGTCAAGTTTTTATTTAGGCACACTATTAAAAATAATTACACTATAAGTTGTGTAAGAAATTTCCGTAGATTTCATGTCATTTTGTACAGTATTTATACAGTAATAGTACACAGAGAGGGTAAAATTGGTTGTAAAATGAACTTATTATTGAAAATGCATGAAAAATAAATTTCAAGTGAAACTTTACTATTGGTGGCATGTCGCCACACCTGCATACTGTTTTCGAACTCTGTTGTTCTCGTCACTACAAGGTGGTGAAGTACCATACCAAACGAAAGTTTCTATACTAAAGCCTATGGTATTAACGTAAATTTTTATAAAAGTTTTAAATTTATAATATCCGTAAAGCAACACATGGAAATATAGCTCATATATGAAAATCAATAATTCCTGATTCCTGATAAAAACTACGGTAAAAATTGTGAAATTTTACTATAATTTTTTACAGGGTAGACTAAATTAGGTGTAAAGTAAATTTTAAAAAAATTACATTTTATACCTTTTACTAGTTTTGTTCTTTTTCTGTCACGTCTATTAGACAAAGTCAGAGTAACAGCTTTTCTTGTTATTTACCCTTTTTAATTTCTCTATTTTAAAGAACAATGACTAATATAAGTATTTAAAGGTAACTAGGGCAACGTAGTCAACGAAGTAGGCGAATGCCTAAACAAAAAAAATACGTCATTAGATTGTTAAATGTTTTATTTCTCGGCGGTAGGCTAGCAGGTTGACTGAATTCTAAAGCAGATATTATTGTTTACTTAGTACCATCTTTTGTTTACTTGGTACTGTGATTAAAAAAGGATGTTTTACCTTAATGTAATTAGTTTTTAAATCTACATTTCCGCTATACTCCATAAATCTACATTTCCGCTATACTCCATGGTTGACAGATTTTCTCACTAAAGATGAACTCTCCGTCATCTGCGGTTTAAGGTTTCATTCATAAATTTAAAAATTCATTCTTAAAATCAAATAGATGCCAAGTCATATACCTACCTGAAGGTTCCGTTCCTTTAACTTGAGACAAAAAGTTAAAGCTTGTTTCTTGGTCTTTTCTAGCAGGACCGAAATAAGATATTATTCTTTATATTTTGAAACTTCATCATCACAATAGCCCCAATTTTGACCTTCACTCTTAAATCTGGCCAGAATTTTGGTTCCTGTGACAAGAAAAGTTAGTTAAAATAGCATCCAGAATAAACTAAGTAATAATCATTTTATTGCTAGGCCGATTTCGGTATTGGTTGCTAGTCACTTTTGTCATTAGCAAACTAACTGCTTTGTTTGAAAAATGCATAAGACATAAGGTCATATTTTGTCAACACTTTGTAGGATATCAAAATCAAAATACAAATCAGATTGCACCACCAAGAAGTGAAGACTTTACTATTGGTATGATGCAACCATCGATTTCGAACTATTTCATCATTCTGGTCCGTACAGGGTAGGTGTTTATTCTTTCCAAATGATAATCTTAATACTAAAAAGTTATTTAAAGTAGGTATTATTACATGTGAGAAAGATGACAGCAAAAATTGAGAAGTAATTCATTTGGTTAGCAAATCTGATTGGACTTAATTACACCTGTTTACACTGTTTTCCATTTGGGCCATTTACACAAAACACTTTAAGCAAATCTATCATTTTCACATTCAGTCTTTTGCATAATAACAGAAAAAAAGCGATGTATTAATTAATAAAAATTACCAATGTGTTTTTATGAACAATAACCAATTGTATTCTTGGTTGCCTGCTTTGACAAAAGTAATAACATCCAGCGTTTCTATGCGAATTTTCATACCAAATAGCAATGCTGTAACCGTAAAAAGAGAAGTGGCAATACAGACGACAAAATTAACAACATAAAACAAGATTGAAAAGATAAAACAAAACAACATTAAAAATTGTATTTATAAATAGATATCAGAATACAGTAGAAAAATCGTGGTGGAAAATTACTTACTTGGCAGACAACCAAGAAAGGCAAGTACAAACTTAAAGCATTAAGTATACAGGGTGTCCCACAACTTATGGGCCGTAGAGTAACTAGACATCAAACTAAGCCGATTAAGTCATATAAGTTTTTTCGGATTGTTACTCGTTCTAGGGATACAGGGTTTTGAAAGTAAAAGTTTATTCTCGAAAATAAGCCATCATTTTAAAACGGTTTAATGAATCGAATTGAAAGTTGGCAATATTATGTTTTTATGAGCAAGAAATAAGAATTTGTAGAAATGTTTAAGTTTCAAACTAGAGGGCGCTAGTTGCATACACTAGGCTTGTGTGTTTTTCAATTATAGTTTCTTAAAGAAGGGCATTTTCTGAGTCAAAAAGGTGTACTTGATTGATCTTAATATCTTTAACGATTTTCGAGATATTTCCCTTTAAACATCCCAAAGCATAAAAAACATAGTACATAATTTAATTAATATTTTAATTATCAAAAAAAAACGTATATGACTTAATCGGCTTAGTTTGATGTCTAGTATCTCCAGTTACTCTACGGCCCATAAGTTATGGGACACCCTGTATAAACCTTATAAGAATGCTGCCTTAAGTAGCTTCGAGATCCCTTTTCTTTTCGTCGGATCCTAGCTCTACTGATGATTCATGATATGACGAAACGCGTCTAGAGATGGATCTGGCGAAATGAAAAGGAAAATCTTCTTCTTTTCTCATTGTTTTCGGTTAATAAACCGATGTGAGTTAGCGCTGCCTAGCGGGACTCCTGTAATTGTGACGAATGTCTTTATAGGCGATTTCCTCTTAACATTTACTTATTTCTATAAGTTTGTTAGAGGTGCTGGTATGCTCAAGAGTGTCTAACAACGACACAGATGGCGCTCCGTGCCACATCTTACTGGTGTGTCCCACCAAGTGCTGCCTTAAGTAGCTTCGAGATCCCCTTTCTTTTCGTCGGATCCTAGCTCTACTGATGAGTCATGATATGACGAAACGCGTCTAGAGATGGATCTGGCGAAATGAAAAGGAAAATCTTCTTCTTTACTTATAAGAATTGTCCAGAAATGAGTGAAAACTGGAGACTTTTGGATTAAGAAAGTGAATAATGTTTGTGCACAAATCTTTGATTTGGCAAAAATATGGATAACTCTATCTTCAATTTAGGCACCATTTCGGGCACTTAATAACAAATAATAAAAATTGGTTTATTCATGAAATCTGGAATAAATGTTTTGATTCAAACAAATTTATTTTTAACCGTAAATACACGTCTAAATTTGGTTTCATTTTTGTCTTGCTCATGTTATAATGATCTGACCACTGTGATTGGTCAGCTTCATATCTTAACTATTCAAAACGAAGTAACTTTTAATTTTTTTTTCAGAATATATGTTTGACTGTATTTAATATAAAACATGTATACAGGTTACTGTAAAACTCTCCTTTACAAACAATTATATTGTAATCTTAAAAATCAAATATACCTGTCATTAAGCCTTGTCATCAGTATCAGATTTTTTAAATATATATTAAATTTTTATTATAACGAAGTCGTATCTACTCTCCAGAAGAAACATGGTAATGTCGTATGTTTAACAGAAAGCTCTATCATCCTTCTTACAAATTAATTTGATAAAAATCATTAAATAGTTGTGTATTTTCTATCGATTTTTTAAAAATATTAACTAATCTAAGGTGTGTTAAATATAGTATATACCAATTTACTCCGACCCTGCAGAATATTGGCAGTTTTTGTTACCGATTCTTGATGAAATAGGTTACGCAACGAATCGATTGGCTAGGCCTGAAGGCGATCAACAAAAAACGGCGGTTTCGGCTCTTAAGGACGGCAAAATCTCTTCTCTAAACACCTTAACTACCGAATTACCCCAAGCCCGAAGTTTATGCTAATGGAATAACTTTGCTCAGTCATCTACGTGAAGACGTCCATGTCGGTTCAGTAATAAATCAGCCCTTCATTTTGGGGGGACAAATTAGTTTTTTTTTGCGGCGTATCTGTCGATTTGGCAATTTGTCAAAGTATGAAAATTGTTGTTTTTTAACTTTTAACCTTTTTTTTGAAAACAAATATTTTGGAACTGCGTTAAATGTCTTGTTAAAATGATTGGAGTCTTTAAGGGTCTAGCGTTTGAGTATTTCCTGTTCGAACATCGCATTTAAGATGCGACAGAACTCTATCGAATTTATTTTAATAAATTTATTAGTTACTTAATAAATATATTAAGAGATATTAAAGATATTTTCGGACGTGCCACGTGGAATCTTCGAAAAGAACGTAGTAGACTGTTGGGGATCTCATGGGCCTGGCCATGGATCTTGCCCCTCTAGAGGGTCGTACCTACCAACTAAACCCTTCCTTATCTTTCGTCACACCCAAGTGTACCTTGGAGCGCTGATTTAGAGTTGCCCTTTATGAAGCCTTCTTTTCTCTTATACCTTTGATATTTTTTTTTATCATTAAAGATCTAAGAAGTGTTACGCCACCTTTCTTCACTTTATAAAATATCTTTAGCCAGATTGCTTGAATTTAGCTCCAGGCCCAAAATCAGTTTCTTGTTTTTGTACAATGCACCTTGCACCTTATACTGTGTGAACATTTAAAGGACCTTCATAGATGTGGTGCGGTATGAGCTCGCCACCCTTATAAGAATCCTCCTGTGTTTCATTTTCTCCTGCGGTCTTTGGATGTTCATGATCACAATAACGTTTCATATAAGAGTATTGAGTCAAGTACTGAAGTACGCAGGACCCTTTTTTACAGCTATTTGGGTCCCATATGCGCTTAGCAATATCCCCAAATAATGTAATCTTAGTATTATGATTACTCGACTCATTCCGAAGGTGATAGGTGCTCTTTTGCCCTCCCTTAAGGATAACTACTTTTGTTCTTTCTGGGGCCAGTTTCAATTCCTATTTTTGGAGTCATCTGAGTATAGGAGAATCGACGTATTAGGTCTTGTCTCAAAATGACATAATCGTAGATGTTCCATAGGATTGATCCAAAGTCTTTGGAGGACCCATGCTGACATACTTTATTTCACTTCCCCAATCTTTAACCTTCGATCTTAACATCTAATGTTATGTATTTATATTCACATAAACATACGAAAGGCGACTGAATAACCCACAATGTGTTGTATGTTATTTTTTATTTTACATTTTTTAGTCATACCTATGTAATGTCATATTATAGGTATGTAATTTTAACATGAAAAATTCCCTTTTCTGGGCATTGAGGAAGAAGAAAATAGGGTTGTTCTTTAATCCATTAGCCTAAACTTACTTACCAGCTTGAAAATAATAAAACACTTCACCAAACCAAATATAATATATTTTTATTTTTAATATTATTATATTTACCTTTTCATACAAGATAACAACCTGACACTGGACATACATACATATACGTAATGTTATTCATATATATTGTAAATACACAACACGACATAAACAGATTATTAAAACCGACAATCGCCGCTTATCTAATAAAGATGACAGATTTACTAGTGTCCATTAGCAAAGCCTGTAACTAAACAGGTTTTTCATTGCGCCTACAAAATATTTATTCCCATTTAAGTGAGAAAAGAAGATGCGAGTTGTCGTCGATATGACAACCAGTCAGTTTTGCCGTATCATTCTGCGTACGAAATGCAGGTAAATTATAACGATAATTGCTAACGATTATCTACTGAAATAACTCGGATACTTTGGCGACAAGTAATGATGCATACTCGTTAATATGCAGCTGAGAAAAGGAACGAAATACATTTCACCTCAATAAAAAATAAATATTACAAAAATACAGAAAATCTACTGGCTTGTTAGATGGTAACTAATAATATTTAAATATGAAAGAAAAATTATTTTCCAACCATCAAATGATGGATGTGATAATATACGCAATAAGGATTAAACAAATAATGTTACAAATCAAAGTTTGCAATTCTTTGTTCTGAACCTGTTAATATTTGTTTCTTTAGCTGACTGTGTCTGATAGTATTCATTTTTTTAAAAGTTTTTTAAGTAACGAGATTGTTTTCGTTTTCAACATCTCTCCTGATGTAGTTGAACTGGTCTAAAATTATTGACGGTAAACAATTAAACAATAACAAATGTTTGTTTCAACTTATCTTCCATTTGAAAGGTTTATTTTACTGTTCTAACTTCAATAATTCTGATTGCATCATCTTTTTCTGGAAACACTTTATCTACCATAAAAAGTAGCCAGTCATGACGAGGAATATTTGGTTTGATGATAACAACTAACGCGGTTATTGATTTTCCATCATCTGTCCATTTTTCTTATCTGGTAAGAGGTCGTAGGAATTGTCTATCACACCTTAAACAAAATATAATCATTACTCTTCGTGTTTGTTTATAAGTTTTTGAGAATTTGCGTTTTCAAGACATTTGGGGAAAGTCGGTTTACTTGCACCAGTAGGGTGTAATGCAATCAGGGCTATCTGGATCTATTGATACTGGTATTGTTAATGGTATATTGTTTACTATTTTATTTTTATAAAACAAAACCAACATAGAGTATAGCAGGCTACGTTTTGATGACCAGGCCCGCACTTAGATTTTTTACTTCTGTATCTTGCCTATTTTAAGTTTTTTGAAAAAAGGTATTTGAAAATGTTGTTTATTTCAATGCCTTCTATACACAGCTAAAAAATAAGTATCAACTTAGGAATCACCCTGTATACATTGTAGAACTACGTCGGATCGCTATAATAGTTGTAAAGTCTACTAGTATAGTCCGCACTCTACTGTTACATAAAAAGGGTCACATAAATCTATGCCAGGGTGAAGTAAATGGTTTAACTTGAAGTAAGACGGTATAGCATTATTTACCCATTTTTGAGATATCTAAATAAGACTTCCTTATTTTGCAGGAAAAAGAGGTCTGTTTGACGGCAGATCATCTCCATAAAATACAAAATACTGTTCACTAAAATTGCATTTAAAATATCCGGTAAGCAGGGTTCATCTGTATCTTTAAAATTATAATATTATACTAATAGATAAAATAAATATGAATATGGTATAATTAGGAACTCTGTATGCCATAACTTTATCTATAACCGTTTGCTTTAAGCAATAACATACATATTTTACTAATTTGAATTGGAAATACCCAAAGTTTTGTCTATTCCATAAAGCTACTCAGCTTTTAAAATTCTCATAATAATATTTTTATAGGTTAAATATTTTAATAAATAAAACATATGGAGAGATAATTTTAAAGAATATAGTTAAGAATATATGAGTGGCCAAGTCATGTTTGGAATTAAAATAGATTTATTATGAAAACTAACACGATTATGGAACTTGGTATCAACTGAATTCAACTAACCCTGACGACGTCTATACATAAAATTGTCATATTAATCTACCTATTTATATTAGGGGAGTGTGGACAAATGGTGCTCACCTAAGCAAGAACTAAATTGACGAGTCATTACTTCCAATAAAAAACCTATTTTTTATAAACATCGATTGAAATAACCTTGAATTGTAATTATTACCAGTGAGATGTCGGAACATGTCTACAACAAGCTCATATCAATTGAACTTACGTTTGAAAATAAATTTATATTGCCAGCAGTAATTGTTAAAGGTTTTCAAGGGTCTTTTTTCTAGAGAGAGATAGGACTATTTTTCAATGATAATGATATTACCAATGGGCTCTTTTACTTATTTATCATATTCAGCATTAACATCCTGAACTAAAACCGATTCAAAACATAACTCAATAATAAAAATCTTCCTAGAGTATCACAAATCTTTTCTAGAACCAATTAGAAACACGGCGGAAAAGCTGCAAGTTTTAAAACATGAGGCGAGAAGGTATGCACGTCATCCTATTAACAGCGCAATTCTTCTATTTGTGAGTCGTGCGACCGATTATATTTTTATCTTTGTTCCGATAACTTAAATAGAAAAGAACAGATTAGAAATAGAATACCAGTATCGCGAGATTAGTCAAGTCGAAGATGGGTCTGAGCGTATCGAATGAGGGTTGTCCCGGGTTGCCCCCTTGCTGGTTTTTTTGTGAGATCGATACCTTTTTCCGAGTGTTTTTATATAGAGCGTATTTTGTATAATTATTTTCTCAGTAAATAATTATTGAAGACATTAAAAACTTAAACCGTAGAAACTTTTATTTTTCGTGCTCTATACACATTGTGATTGTTTTGACATCGCTCTACTGGGATCTATCATTAGCTTATTCATTCTTTATTTCATTCATCTTGTAATTATTAATATTCAGTGGCTTTAATAATGGGGGTTGCATCCATTGGTTTAATTCTTAATAATAAATAGAAAATAGGTCAGGTGGTTCCAAATTTATTTCTCGTGCATTTCTTAAATGTTTACTGCCACCTCACCAGTAAAAAATTCTGCGTTTTTGCAAATAAAGATTCTTCGAATAGGTACTATTTATAATTTACCTATAATTTTTGCTACCACATCCTAACCTATCAAATCGTAAAAACGTACGTATGATGATAAAAAAAACTTTCTAGTATCCATATGGCCTAGAATGTACGAAAATCACATACATATAAAACTATTATATACCCTTTTTTAAATCCAACCAGCACTATTTTTTTTCCTAGGACCCGTCCGTGCATCGGATGCATTTAGGCCAGGTTTGGCCCATTGTGCTTACCTTTTTTGGTTCTTACACTTACTCCGTGATTTAAGTTCCTTGCACTAATTTGTGTAAGTCAACTGGGTAGAGGTTAAGGATGTCCTCTGGTTCCAGTTTTGGTGGCCCAGTTTTTGTTGCCTCTTCCGATCTAGTGACTCGCAATGGCAAACTATGTGCTGTACAGTAGTGTACAGTGTCTCTGTCTTATCCGCATAATCTGCAGTCAAGGTATCCATTGTACAGTTGCATTCTGTGCAGATGGTTCTTGACAGCCATGTGTCCTGTCAGAATTCCTATAATGGTTCTCAGCTGGTTCCCAACCAGCACTATTACTTGTTGAGCGCGAATATTCCCTATTCCTCTAACATCAACTATTACGCGATCATAGAAACGAATAAAAAGTAATAGTTCCTTTGAAATAAAATCATGTTATGGTTAATTTAATTCATGTAACATACTGTTCGATGCCTGATCGTTCACATAATTATTTATTATTTATGCCGCGTGTTGTCACATAACATCAAGTGTATTGTTGACACGATTAAATTATTATTCATGTAAAAACTGTCAATTGCGATACTATCAAAAATATAATCGTTAAATAGTGACTCTCAGGGGACGCGAATCACTGGTATAATAAATTTTGTTTTAAGAGGTCATCGCGGCCTGTAAAATAAACCCAGTTTTTGCCCTATGCGCTTACATTTAATTTTTCTAAATTAAGACATCCTATGATTTTACCTTAAAGATATTGAATTATTCATCTTTAAACTGGGTTTCTTATGTGACAGATTTTCAGAATTAACTTTTAATTTCGAAATATTCAGTAATTTATGCAAGTATAACTAACTAGGCTATTTTTAGACAGTTAAATTACTAGTTACTATGTGATTAAATTAACCCTTCCGAAAATAATTGAGCAAAGCCAAATTTTCGTTTTTATTTTTCTATTTAAAAAGATATGTTAAAAAAAGTTCACATACCCAATGCCATCATTTTTTCTCCTCTACAAGTTGCTGTAATTATATTTTTAATCCGACGTTTCGTTTTTTCAAAACAATCATCAACTTGGCTTTTTTAAATAGTCGGGAAAATTTTAATATTAAAGTACCTTCCTTTATAATTCACCTGGTATTATTAATACGTTTCGGACTCTAAACCCATCATCAATAAGAATAAGTGCAAATTAATCTTGTATCTATAAACTTTTCTTTGTTTTCAAAGCCAACTGGAAATAATTCGACTCTACACGTCGACAACAAATCATATCCAATTTTTCTTCTCTTCAATAATGTTCCATAATTTTATTTAAAAATCGTATAAAATATATGTTTTAATGTTAATGAATCTACATAAAGATTTTTCAATTTTTTAAAAATTTTTAATGTGCTTTTCAGTGTGTTAAATTGAAACAAAAAGTTTATATTAGCTCATTGAAAATATGCATTAAGTAAACAGAAATTTAGTATAATATGTATTTCTACACATTACGAGCGGATTTTACAATGCAGCGTATTACAGATTTGTAGATCACTTGGTTAACAGGGTGATTCTCTCTACCTTTGTTCGAGAATTAAAATCAACCCTATACATTTGTATTTTTAGAATTGCATGTTAAGTTTGCACTGCATTTAAAATACTTCAAAGTTAACTTCGTTTATCGGTGAGATGCTTAATAGTGAATATGTTACTGTAAATAATGTTCTCAGAACTATTCCATTGCAAATGTATATGATCAGAAAAATATTATGGTCAAGTCAACTTTCACCCAAAATAAATGTTGTCAAAAAAATCACTTGTTCAGGTAAAACTTTGAAGGCAGAATATACATAAAGGTAAACAACGGTCAATAACCATAAATTATATTTGGTCACCTGCTGTTAAATGTACCAAAAAATTTTAGATACAAAAATATTGTCATCCATAAATAACAAAAACCGATTGGCACTTGTTCGGTGAAACGAATCGAACAATTCAAATATTCAATTTAAAGTCAGAGGCGTAACGACCCGGTATACGAACTGCCAAGCTAATATTTGGTGTATACAGGTTAAGTTTGAAACGAGGTCTACATTCTTTGAATAACTAGATATTAAGAATCTAAAATCTTATACTTCGGAATCTGCCATATATATAAAAACAATTGAATTTTCAAAAATAAAGAAAAAACATAGAGTTTGCTGAATGCCAGAAGAGTTTTGGACTTGTATTGTTTTTATTTGTTTTCTTCTGTTCATTGTGTCCTACCTTTAAACACGTCGAGTGTGCTATTTTAAATATATTTTTGACACCCTGTATATTCTTTCGTATTTATTTGTTGTATGTTGAGGTTTAAAATATTTTGTGTTTTTAAAACAATAAATGTAATGAAGAAGAACCTGAACATATAGAATCCTTAACTTTTCGAAAACTTATTAGAACAGCTTGCGCAAAGGAATCGCAAATTATATCAAGAAAAAATTGAAAGTAACGACCCAAGATGGTTTATATAAAATCAGATGAAGTAGCATAGTTTATCAAATTTTAAAGTATATTCTATAAAATTATATTAAGCTTAAGATTGAATGTAATTGGATTTAATTCCATACAGTATTCACAGTGTTTCTTTACTCATGCGTAATTGTAAACGATTAAGCGACAATGGATTTACAACTCCCCATTTATATTTATTATAATAATAAAGGCAAATAAAATCATAATCCAACGTCGTTCGGGCACTATTCTATGGCGCAATACGTCGTTGCCAATGAAACGTGCTGGACAAAAAAAAATGTAAGGAAATGTTGCAAATTGATTTGACTTTTTAATTTTATTATTTTTTGAAGTTCCTTTGTCCGTTGACTTCATATCGCCTTCCCGGTGGAACATCGACCTAAGTGCAAATTTTCAGTTTTTTTAGTTATTTCGTCATAAGTATCAAAAAGTACCACTCTCTCTGGTCAAACAATGTCATAATTATAGTACAAAAAGTGGCCGCGTAAAACCGCTTGCGTCGTTGTTGCATTCCCGCGTTTTTCTAATTGGCGCCGGGGAAAAGACGACATAAACGTTCAATTGCGATTCGGCGTTCAGAGCGATCATAACGGTTTTGGTTCTAAAACGACCTAATTAATAGGTAAGTCTTTATTGATTCGATATCGTTTGTACTTTTAACAAAATCTAGTAAAACAATGTCGTAAATGTCTGTTGCGTCATTGTTGCTCCGAAATATTTGTCTTTCGCAATGACCTAATTGTCTTTTGTGACGATGTTGGTTCTGTATGTGACACTTATTCTGAAATAATATTCAATTGAGACATCTTTAAATAAATAGGGTAGGGCTGTTTCAGTATTTTTTTTTTTAGTTTAGGAAGCTAATGTAAAAATAATAAGAAGGCAAAAACTTAATAATAAATTATATTTAAATTAAGTCAATTAGATACTGGAAGTGTGATGAAAATAATTTCAAAATGTGTATCACAAAATTAGATACTTAATTAAAAAAGAAAAGAAATAATCATAAAAATATCTCTTTACCCATTGTGTGTTATTTTTATTCCTACATTTTTTTGGGTCATACCGCAGATGTCTCAAAAAAGGAGCCAAACAATGTACCTCAGGAAGAATTTTCAGACCCGCTCGCTCATGTTTCAGACCATTCAATTATCCAGCAAACCCCAGTTATTTAAGACCCTGTAAAAAAACTCATAGAATCAAACAGATCAGTTTTCAGATTCAGCGGAATAGAAGCAAGCGAAAAGCAGAAATAGTGGATCAAGACGATCTGGAGCAAAAAATATAAATAATGATATCCTTAAAAAAACCTGCTTACAATGCACAAATTCCAATTGCCGACAATAAAGGAATTGGCTTCCAAACTCTCTTTCGATCTAATATCATCCCAAAATATTATGAACCGTCTTTAATAGCCTAGTTCAAGTACCTATTTTTGTTCCAGTTCCATAGTAGTTTAAAAATAGAAATATATAATATATTAATTTTCTAATAGAATAATAATTATTATAACATGTTTTTTCCTTCTTTTTGCATTTTTTCATTCAATAAATATGTTAGTTTTTTAGTTGTTGCATGTGTTTTTTATTAGTAAAACGGTTGGGTAATCATGTCTTTGAATTTATTTACTTAAAACTGCATCGTTTATTCCGAAATACTGTAAAGCAATATTTTTTTACTTAAATTTGGAGAAAGAAAGTTGTCACAATTATTACTTAAAAATAGATTTGAGTGGAACAACGACGTAACTGGAAGGGGAGGTCAAAAAAAAGGGGGATAAAATATGGGTTTTACAAAAATTGTGGAATTGATTCAACAGCCTAAGATGTAAGTAATATTTTCAATATAATAGTTTAATTATAAAAAAAATTGTGCTTTTTTATAAGGTTTTATTTACCATGGTTGCATAAAAAAAATATTAAAACGTTATTTTCTCAAAAGTTCAGAATTTGCACTTAGGCCGATATTCCACCGGGAAGGCGATATGTCATCGTTTTCTTTATTGTCATTTTGACTTATAATTTTTTTTACATTTTTGTGCCACGAAAATTTATTTATACGAAAAATAATTCTTTTCGAGGCTTTTATTATCGTTCTCTTGTGTTTTCGGTAAAAAGTTTATGATACGAATTTATTTATTATAAAAAGTTCTAACTATTAATGGTATCACGAAAAAATTACAGCAGTTGCCTCTAAAAGAAGATATTCTAAAAAAATTAAATATTTATGTAAACTTTGTTGATAAAAAGATTGTGCAAACTGCTTTTCGATTTATTAAATGTATGGATAATATTGGTTTTATACTAGACTTAAAATTTTGATTCAAAACTTTAAACAATTTTTTTCTACTACTGTATAAATAAATTAACTTTCGGGCCCTAGCAACACGACAGATAACGAAAGTAAACATTCTAGTTACCTGAATATTATACGTTGCTAGCTATGTAAAGTATTACTTTCGGTGCCAGAACAAAAAAATGGAATATTTTACAGGTGGAAAATCCTTATTTTATTCGAACTGACAGACTGACAATACTCAAATAACTAGTTTTCATGGATTATTTTACAGGTGGAAAAAAAACTTATTTTATCAATTTAATTTGAACAAAATCAAAGTTTATTACTTAATAATATATTGATCAGAGAACAGTAGTAAACAAAATTTAATACATTACACGATGCGAAAACGAAGATATTAAATCACCTCGGCTTCGCCTCGGCAATTCAAAAACCTCCTCACAGCAAAAAATTTACTTTCGCATCTTGTAATGTAAATAACTATTAAGAACCCGTACATCGGGAAATTAGACAAATCTATTATAATATTTATGAAATTAGACTTTGTTTTGACCATATTTCTTCGATTTGATTCGTACGATATTAATGACGTATAAATTATGATGCACGGGTAATCAGTCCCTGAGAATACCGTATTAATTTATCGTTTTAGGTTTTGGTTAAGAATATTACAAGCCAGTTTTTAGCAACCAAAATTCTATTATCTTGGCATTCACTAACTCCTGGAACCTGAATTTCGGTTCGCTAGAAAAAAATTGTATGCGCCACTGAGTATGAATGAATTGAAATACCGTTTAGCGGGATTTTTGTGACTGGCAAAAACTGGCTCTTTACTATCATGTGTGGCATGCGAAAATTACTGCATTTTTAAATACAATTTAAACAATTGACAACACACATGTAAGATTCGTGACGCCACTGTTAAAACCTGACAAATTTCTGTTATTTGGGTATTTGGGAAAAGAAAAAACTTCCAAAGGAAATCATGCTTGGACGATTTCATTAAAAATATTTTATAAGTAATAAATTTGTCACATTACTAAACTGTGACGAATATTTGGCGTTTTACTTTAAATCAAGGATTTACGGCTTCATTTTGTTAATTGTTAATAGTCATACTTACGGTATTACAACATTATTTAATAATTTTTAATTATTTTTAATTTGTCACAAATAAGTGGCCTGTTACCAAAATCAGTCTAGGTCTTAAGTGCAAAGGATTACACCGATCAATGGTGTTCTTTAGCCAAGGAGTTGTTAAATTTTATATTCGCGTTCATACAGGTTACATTTTAGGCAGTAAAAAAAAGAAATGAATCAGTGACTGAGAGTTTATTGTTTTGACCGTTGCACTTCTAGAAATAAGCAGCGATGTGAGTCGGTCATATGACCATGTCGTTTTGCTAGGTCATAAAGTCATGACCGTCACGTCACAATGATAATAGACCGTTGCGTACTTTAACCTATCCTCATATTTAAATCAGACTACAACCTAAATATTTCCTAATAAGCTGAACAATTCCCCTGAAAAGTAGAATGTCAATTGATAATTCATTAAAGAAGAAAAAATTTAGATTGGTTTGCGACTTTATTCACTTAAATATGATTATTATAGCTGCAACTCGCGAAAATTGATAATTTTTTCAGGAAACAAATATTTTTGGGCGTGAATCTAATGTCGTTTTCGTTGAAAAAGTTTTGTTTTTAAAATATGCCTTTTTAAAGTGCCCTCTTGTAGAAGTTTTGGTCAGATTAGTAATCTAGGCCCCAAAGACATAAGTCCTGAACATTGCACTGTAAAAAATGAGTTGATCGCTTAAGCTAATTTTTTCTTGCTAGATAGACTTTAAAACCAACTAATCAATGAAATTAAAACAATTAACAGTGTACTACCCAATAACGAAACCTACAAACTAAAAGTCATGAACCCGACAGCCCCAGTACTGTATGGACAACCCAAAATACACAAAACAGACATACCTATAAGACCAGTAGTTACATATATTAATGCCCCCACTTACAAATTATGCCAGTTTCTTAATAATTACTTACCCAAAGTAATTAACTGCTCTTCCAAATATGCTATAAAAAATACTTACGAATTTATCGAACAAGCCAAAAACATCAAAATTCCTAATAATTCAACCTTAGTTTCTTTTGACGTAATAAGTCTATTCACATCCATACCAACAACTGAATTAAAAAATATCATATACAATAATCTGTCTAATAGCCACAGCGCAATTAACAAAGATGAAATAATGGCGCTCATCAATCTTTGCATAAACCAAAGTTATTTTAGGTTTAACGACAAATTTTACTTACAAAAGGAAGGACTGCCAATGGGCTCTCCTTTATCGCCATTGTTAACAGAACTTTTTATGGCATATTTCGAAAACAAATTATTTAATTTAAAAAATCCATTAATTAAAAATATACATTTCTGGCGTAGATATGTGGATGATATATTTTGCGTATGGACTGGTACGGATCGACAATTACATCAATTTCTTAATCTACTCAATAGCCTAAATATTAAAATTCAATTCACATTAGAAAAAGAAACTGACCACACAATTAACTTCCTAGACCTTAAAATAAAAAATACAAATAACCAATTAACCTATCAAATTTACAGAAAACCTACTACCACAGACATAGTTATACCCGCGGACTCAAAACACCCCCAACAAACAAAACTAGCTGCGTTTAATAGCATGATATATAGATTAGTTAATATTCCCCTATCAGACTTCGAATATAAAAAAGAATTAGATATTATAAAAACAATAGCTATAAACAACGGATATTCAACAGAAATGATAGACAAAATATTAAAGAAAAAACTAAGACAAAAAACACAAAAACTTATCTACCGGGGCCACCCCATTCTCAAAGACCGAATATACAGCTCAATCACATACACTGGAAACACTAGCCAAAAAATCTGTAAAAAACTTAAAAACCATAATATCATTCCTATACAAGTTAACAAAAACAACTTAAACAAACACATATCTAATCCAAAAATAGAAACTAAAGACAAACTTTCACAATGTGGAGTTTACCAAATACAATGTGACAACTGCAATGCCATCTATATCGGACAAACAGGACGAAATTTTAACACCAGACTTAAAGAACATAAAACATCTATTCTAAAAAATCAAAACAAAACAGGAATATCAGAGCATTGCATAAATCAAAATCATACTATTTCTAATAAAATAAAACCTTTATACATACACAATAAAAGCAAAAAATTAAATCTATTAGAAACATTAGCAATCAAAAAAGCTATAAAAAACAAATGTAATGTTGTCAATAATCATATTGAAATTCCTTCAGGTGTCCATCCCATTCTTAATAGTACACTAATTTAAGATATTAATATTCATTGGTACCCTAAAATTTGTAAAAACCCACCGGTGACCATCAAATTTTGTAACCCTTATTTTAATTTTATTACATGTTTAGATTTACCATAATTTAAGATATAAATACCATTGTTAAAGCACGTAGAATTTAGTATCTTCTTGTACTCCTTTGATAATGACCTGAGAAGGTTGAAACACGTGTCAGGAAACTGATTAAATTGTTGAAACATAACAAGTAGTTATTTTTTATTTTCCACACAATGGAAATTCCGTTTCACCAAGAATGTAGCCCAACTCAAATAAGTTATATTTTGTATGCATTTTCCAGAGAAATTAGTACTGGTAACAAGCTTACTCTTTAACCTAACAAACAGAAAGTTTGTTAATGACAAAAGTGACTAGTCAGCAATTCCAGCAGTGTTGCCGATCTATTACAATTGTAACAGATCTGTAACGTTTTTAAAGGCTCTGTTACGCTGTTACGCCTTTAAGCAATCTGTTACGTTTTCTTGAGGTGTGATTTTTTTTGGGTAGGAGGAGAGAGAACCTCTTTTTGTGGTTTGTTAGTCATCATTTTTGTTCGGGTTCGCCGTTTGCCTACGTTGTGTAGGAGTAGGATAAGTCGGGTTTGTTCGGGTTCGTCCTTTGCATATGTTTTGTAGGGGTGCTGACCTTTTTTTTTAGAAGTTACTTTGGATTAGAAGAATGCTGTAATGCTGTTACTATTTTAGTCAATCTGTTACGGTTTTTAAGCTAATCTGTGTGTAAAATTTTGTGGCAATACTGAATTCCAGAACCGGCTTAGCAAGTTTCCTCTTGAGACTATTTTAACTAACTTTTCTCGTCACGGAAACTAAGATTTTGGTATGGTATACTAGGCCAGATTTAAGAGTGTGGTATTGCTAAAACAGATAAACGTATTTTAATTTAAAGTAAAATTTCATATAAAAATTTTGATTTGACCTACGTTCAAATAACGTTCATTTATTACGAATCATTTCACATTACTTGAAATAAGCAAATGACAGTTAATATAAAAATATAAATATATTTATAAAAGTTTCTTTCGGATCCTCCATTTACATAAGACCTCTGTTTCCGAAATAAGCATTTGCTTAATTCAATGAAGATCATTTTTTTCTTTTAGGACTAAGGAAATTAACGTATTTCGAACTCATCATCTAAGTGTATCTGTTACACATCAGTAACTTATTTTGGAACTAAAAATAGAACTTAAAAATACGAAACATGTCTACACAGTTCCTTGGTTCGTAGTTATTGTCTTGTAAAATTAAGAAGATAATAATTGATTTGTTACTTCTTCTAAATATTTATACATGGAATAGGAAGCAAGATTTGTATTTTATATAACAGTTATATATTTTTAAAAATGTAACAAAAGTTAGTTTTAACAAATAACCAAATTTTGTAGTAATATAACATATTTGGTGGGTTATCGCTTAATCCAAAAAGCGGCCAAATACCAGTCTTTGGGTTGCAATTACCTCAGTTTTAATTTATATAAATTTTGAATGATTAGCTAATAAAAGCACAAAAGCGAAATTTTGTTAAATTTGACCATAAGTTTTTTTTAAATTTTCGTTAGGTACTTAATAAAACACTTTTAAAACTTTAAACCCCCTTAAACTATTTCGTATTAGAATTTCAAAAGCATTGAAATTATTTACTCTTATTACAACAACAACAACCCGGTGCACTTTATATGAATGCAATGAATCATTGACAATAGTGTTGGACTTAGGTATACACGTTTGTATAGAAACCACCAATTATGGCTAAATATAGGCATTCACGTCATAAGCCAATGGCGCACGATGTTCGACTAATTCCAGAAAACAGTGGGCCCTTGATTTAATAATGACGATAGCAGTGGCGGATTCAGGATTTAGCTAAGGGTGGGCGACTAAAAAAAAAAGAGTGTATTTCAAAAATCTTCTTACCCTCAAAAATAGCTTCTAAAAAAATTAGGACTCTTCACACGCCCTACAATTTTCAATTTTTAAGGTTCACAGTAAAAAAGCCCCTTTTAGTAAAGCGGCGATACTGCCTTCACCCCCCCCCCCCCCCCCCCCACCGATCCGCGCCTGTATGTTAATTATATTATTTATATAGTCTTCATATAGAAACATACATACTGTGACCAGAACGTATCGTTAATTCTGTAGTTAAAATATTTACAAAATATGTTATAATTAAATTTGTGAGGTAAAATTTCACTGTATAGCTTACTTGACTGTAAGTTTTTTTATTATTTACACCATTTAATATGAAAAATACATACAGCCAGCGAGTTGAACAGAAAAATATCCATCTCAGTTAGCTTACCAGCATAATAAAACGACAATATTTAAGAGGAGGTTGGCTGAGCCAACTTCTTGATTGCTCGAAATTGGCGTTTTCGTGAAATTGGCTTTGTCAGCCTCGAATTAAAATTGGCCGTTTTAATATTAAAATAAGATAAATATGTCGATTTTTCTATGTGCAATCAGCCAGTAGTATAATATTTTAATTCTTAAGTAGGTATAATGTTCGTAGAGTTATGTCTTTTTCAATAATGTGGTGATCATAACCTTATAAAGACCATATATCTTCATAATAGTAAAATGTATTCTTCTTCTTTTTTTATCTTGAAAATAATTTAAATTAAAAACGTTTTTTCTAATTTATCTTTCGCTCGGGCGAATAGACAGCTGATGCCCAATAAATTCATTGCACGCATCCATTTTTTGAAATTCCAACCCTCAAAAAGATTAACAGCAAGAGCAATTCATGTTCATAATATTGAATAAATATGCTCCATTCTAAGGGTTGTGTTTCTATTGTCACGGAGGATTAATTTTTTGTATATTTGAATTAAATTGTGACATTTGGTTTCATGCTGGGCGTTGCGGAAATCCATAACGGTTATTTTGACACATTATTTTGGTAAAAGGTGGAAGAAATGTGATTAGATGGGTTCTATTGAGAAATAATAGGAAAATTGTGAAAAGAATCGCTTGTGTAAAATAGATACTTAGGTATAAGTATTAAATATTTATTACCACAGAAAATCATTTTAATAAAAACTATTACAATTACACATTTTTCCTCTTTAAATTAGGCGAAGGGGTCACGGTACAAAAACATCTAACATTTCAAAAGCTTTTGCAAATAATAAGTGATCATTTTTTGTGCCAAATTGTGATCAAATAAGCCAGGAGGCTGGCCTTATAGTTTCCATGAAAAAAATTATAAGGAAAGTGGCCACGAGGCATCGTTCCAAAATATTTTTGAGTTTCTCCAGTATCTGCTGGAGGGCGTAATACTAGTCCGAAGAGTTATTACCTCAGCTTGGCAAAAAAAGTAGTGGGGGAAAAAAATAGTTTTTTAGATAAAATTAGGCATCTTCGCTTAGAGACAAAATAAATAATTAAAGTTGTTCTAGTTTAAACTATATTAATTGTTTTATCATTTGCATCATAATATAATGTGCTTTTGGTTGCCTCGCTAGCGGGCGCTTCTATAGGTACACTATATTTAAGCGTTGACGGCGGAAATTTTGTCCTTTATCAGAGGTTGACTAACAACCATTCCGTATATTTATTGAATTTTAATTTTGTCGGTGGAAAGTCATACTTTTTCAATGCCTGATAGGACCTAACGACTTTGTATAGGCGCTTAATATCTTGCTCTAGATCAGAGTCGGATACAGAAATTTAACTCAGGAGAGGCGCAAATAATGTTTAAAAGAAAATGTCCAATATTGTATATAGAAGATACAGGTTTGGATACATTAAAAAAAAACGCCCTACGAAATTCTGCAACGTTGTGTTTTCAAATTTAAAAAACTCCGAATCATTCACGATTTCGTTTTTATTTTTTTTTGAATTTATTTGAAGAGATATGTTAAAATAAAGTTTACATTCTCGTTACAATTTTTTATCTTCTATAAGGAGATTTTTAATTCGAGGTTTCGTTAATTTACGATCATAATCAACTGTAATTTTTTAGTGTGATGATGAGTTCTTGAGTTCGAACCTTGGTATAATTATGAGATGTGATACGTCATTGAATTTAGACTGAAGTGGGGGATTTAAAAATGCATATGAAATTAAACTAAAGAATAATAACCGACCGGTCACCACTCATTATAAGATGAGAAATAACATTACAATAACAGTGGCACTTCCCGCCACTATTTTCGCGATTTTGTCAGATTAACTTGAAACTAGTTAAATTCATTTAATTTGGAAGATAACATTATTTAGAAAAAACTGGGAGCCAGATAGAGATCAGGAGAGCGCCCGCTACCACCCCCCCCCTCCTGAATCCCCCTCTACCCTAGATACGGTGCTGAAAATCAGTGCAATCAAAGTAGAACTATTATAAATCCATCATAAATCTTAACAAAAATAATCAAGAACCTCTAATCAAAGTCATATTCCCTGTAGGTATGATTTATAATTGTTATAGTCTAGAAAGCTGTAGAGTAATAAAATTGGAAATTCCGTCCAGTTCGGCTCAATTTCGGTGTCGGCCATAGCCATATAATTTTGTGCATTAAATTATTTATGATAACTAACCAAAGTAAAAAAAAGAATATAATTTGATAAAGAAGGAACTATTAACTATAGCAAATTTACACAAACATCGTTTTAAGAAATATGCCGTGGAAGATAAGCTGAAAAATATACTGTAACTGTGCTGCGCACTCTGCCATAACATTGCGAACTAAATCGTATATAACTTATATGGGCGCAATTGAAATAATTTGTAGCAAGACACTACACGACATTCAAAATGAAAGACTTTAAGCTACTGATTGATCAAGCCATTAACGAAGTGACACTAGAGAACTGGTGAAAATCAGTCCATCATGTAATTAAAGAAGAGGAGAAAATGTGGAATCTTGACCACCTGATTGATCGGACCGTCGACCCGTTAATTATAACGTCAAGAGGAGATGACAGTTCCTCAGATGACGAAGAATATTATGAATTTTTATAATTTAGTTTCTGTATAATGTATTTTGTATTTTTTTCTATATTGTTTATTAAAACGCCTTTGTCACACTCTTTTAAGTGCTTGAGAATTGCAAACAATAGGCAAAACCCATAAATTGACCCAAACCAGGGTGGTATCTACTACCTGCACTTGATGAAAATAAATTATTTTCCAATGAAATCAATGCCAAATTATGAAAGTGGCTATAATATTCGTTGGGTCACTCTGTAGTTCCTTTGCGTACCTAATGAGCTTTTATTACTCTACATCTTTCTGAAATATACTACATATATACCATATTTATTTTTTGGGATTAAAACCGTATTTATAACCCCGATAAAGGCATAACTAGTTTTATTGATGAAATAAATAAAAATAAAGAACAAAGACAACTCCATTTTGGTTCCAAAATTATAGCTAAACAAGTATAATAAAAAATAATTATCTGCTCTAAATATGACAAGATAATACAACACAGGTATGTAACTGCCCACTCACCGACCTTGACAATCTCGTAAAAAGTTTATTTCTGGTTAAACCAATGTCCGACAAAATTTATCACATTTAATTAAAAAGACTGGCCGAACATTAATATGGCGATTAAGGGTTCGGCAAACCCAGTCAAAACTCGTTTTCATGAGTGTGAATTTGAATGAATTTAATAATCGCGCTTCTAGTAAACTTTTATGGATCTTATACTTACTACAAGTGATTCTTAGCAGTATATAAGCTTCGGTATTTTATTCAAGCCATAAAATTTATTGAAAAGTTGTTAGGCGTGTAGGGTGTTTGATTGTAAACTTTTTGTTGAATTGTTTTAAGTTCTATTTTACTGTTTTTATTAAATTTATTTTATTGTGCTTAAGATACATTACTATACTTCAAGGTTTGTATAAACTTAATAAACAGTAAAATAATAATAAAGTCATAAATCACCAAGATATCAATTCTTTAAAGATATACAGGGTGATTCCTAAGTTGATACTTCTGTTTTAGCTGTCTATAGAAGGCATTAAAATAAACAACATTTCCAAATACCTTTTTTCAAAAAACTCAGAAATAGAATACTTACATTCATTTATCACACTATGGATCAAATACCTGATCCGTCCTGCCTAACTTAAACATAATCTCGAAGCAGCAGCCGCACTTTGACGTCACGCACCGTAAATTAGCACTATATCTACTAGTTCATTGTTTTTAAATTTTACCATTTTTACGTTTCACCAGTTTAAAATTAACTTGCTTCAGAAAAACACATCGGAGCGAATTGCCAAATAACTAACCACCTACTATTTATTTAAATGATGGCAAGCTATAGCCTAAAAGGATGAATTAACCTTTTCCAGTAAATGAAGAGACGTAAAAAAAATTACTTGTCTATAAGAAAAACTACACAGTTTTAAAAAACCTAAAATAGTGAAATCTATATCAGCATTCAATAGTTATTGGTATAAGTAATAAGGATTATTTTGATCACTTGTAGCAGGGGCGTGTGCATGTTAGAAAAGCGGGGGAACCACACCGTATCAAAAGTTCATCTGACAAAATCCGAAAGCCGCTTCGTGTTGATTCGGTTTTCCCAATTTGTCAATGAGAGGAAAGGAGAAGTCGACAAATAAGGATGGAATTATTGTTTCGTCTTTAGACGAAGAAAGAGAATCTTTCCTCGTCTAAGGTGTGAAAATGTGGAATCTTGACCACCTGATCGATTGGACCTTCGACCCGTTAGTTATAACGTCAAGAGGAGATGACAGTTCCTCAGATGACGAAGAGTATTATGGTTTTTATAATTTAATTTCTGTATAATGTATTTTTTGTATTTCTTTTATAAAGTTTAATAAAAAATAAGTGTACGCCTTAGCCACACCATTTTAAGTGCTTGTGAAGCCCATAAATTGATCCACACCCTGGTTGTACTACCTACACTTGATGAAAATAAATAATTTTGCAATGAAATCAATGCCAAATTATGAAAGTGGCTTAACTAAAATATATACATTAATCTTTGGGATAATCAGTTATATTTGGGTTTTTCTTCTAATGCGTGCCTCCGTGTTCTAAATAAGAACCTAAAAATATTACGAAAACTATAATTTTACGAACAGGTAAAATTAGAGAAAAAAAAGTTAGCTGTTTGTTTATAACTAAGTTAATTGGAATAATTGTTTAATCTTCCTAAAAGGATATCAGATAAAAATAGTTCCATACAAATACATAGAGACAAACCTCCGGGTTTTGAATCCATTATGAAAATATTAAATAAATACTCAGAACCTCAGTCTTTACAACAACAATAATTTCAATCTGTAAATACGTAACACAGCGTCATTAGTTCGTAAAGTAGACTAAGACAGTGCCCGGTAAGCCAAATATTTTACTAAAACCCATCAAATTCCAGAAATAAATAACGTGACTTTGTTAGTTGATGTTTTGGCCACGAATCTGCACACATTCGCTGGTGTACGGCGCACAGAACTTATCAAACAACTAAATTTTTGGAATATGCAAGCAAGCCTCACAATATAAAATTATCTACCGTACAGACCCGATCTAACTCCATGTGACTTCGTTTTGTTTCCATGCAATATAGATTAGTGAAATAAGCATAACATTTTTTGACAATGACAAGCTTTTATCTGCGAAGGGACTAAGCTTATACTGCTCTGACAAAAGAAAAATAGAAAATGATTTTTAGTAATTGGTTTAATAGTAAGAGGAAATTAATTGTAATAGATTATCATAATCCACACTATAATTTATAAGAGAAAAACCTTTGTATAAAAAACTCTGAGCAGCTTTATAATACGCCTCGTTCCAAACAAAACTTATAAAAATTCAATTTCCTATGAGCCCTATTTTGCCACCAGCCTGTTAGTTCACATTTTTATTAAAAATTTATTCTATTTCTGAATACTGTTTGCATTTGTTCGGTGCTATCAAGCCCAACAAAAAAGTATTGCCGATCTGGCCATTCATGTGCTCTGGCCCGTAAAATCGGGTCGTAGAACGAGGGATAAAGCCCCTTGCGACATATTAGCCGCTTGTCATATTGTTTACATTATCTTCTTATTGTGTAACAGTACTAGTTGGATAGAGATGTCATGAGAACCCCTGATTTAGTTTTACATTCAATAAAAACACAGCCCTAAGGGTAATTATACATGTAATTGTATTCGGTTTTTGTATCATATATTGAAACGTTCCTTAAATGCTGACGTTATACAGTGTGTATAGAAGGCGTTAAAATAAACAAAATTTTCAAATACCTTTTTTAAAAAACTTAAAAATAGGCGATATAGAGAAGTAAAAAATCTAAGTGCGGGCCTGGTCCTTAAAACGTAGCCTGCTATACTTTATGTTGTTTATCACATTAGTAATGCAGTTTACGGGTCAGTTACTTGTCTATCCGCTGCGGTGTGTTTTTCTGAAGCAAGTTAATTTTAAATTGGTGACACCTGAAAATGGTAAAATTTAAAAACAATGAACTAGTAAATATAGTGCTAATTTACAGTGAGTGTCGTCAAAGTGCGGCTGCTGCTTCAAGATTATACGCAGAACGCTTTCCCTTGCGGGCTCATCCTACTCTCAGAAGTTTTCTTAATGTTATTCAACGGGCAAATTAGGCAGAACCGTATTTGATCAATAGTGTAATAAATGAATGTAAGTAACTTATTTTTGAGTTTTTAAAAGAAAGGCATTTGAAAATGTTGTTTATTTTATTGCCTTCTATACACAGCTAAGAAAGAGGTATTAACTTAGGAATCACCCTATATAACTAAACAAGTTTATAAGGCAATTCTTGTATGTTTTCTATGCTATAAAAGTATTAGCGTTGATTTCAACCAATGGGCTTAACTTCTTTATAGATCAAATAAAGGTTTTCCTTCCATTTTCTCAAATTCGTCCCTAGACGCGTTTCGGCTCATCAGTAGATGATCTGACGAAATAAAGGAAACTGCTTGAGCCGTATTTGGTGGAGCACACCAGCAAGATGTTGCACGGGGCGACAACTGTGTGGTTGTTAGACACTCTTAAATGTTAGGTGAGAATTTTTAACTGTACAGGGTGGCCCATTTGTCTGACAAAGTAATATACTGGCTCTACTATTAAAGATATCAGAAAAAAGTTTTATAAAAGTTGTTAGGTAAAAAAAATATATATTCTAAAATTATTTTTAAACATACAGGATGGTCCAAAAAAGTAGGACAATAAAAAAATACATTTTTTTAAATGGAACACCCTATATATTTAAGCATTTTTTGTTTCCTTACAAATTTATCCATATGGCGCCATATTTAGTTTTTTAATTTTTTGCAACGTTGCCAAACCAAATGCAAAATTCTTAAAATTTTGGAAAAAACATGATAGTAAAGTACCGCATATTTTGTACAGGATGTTTTCTGTTGACATCCTAATATACAAAATTTTAAAATACAATAACTCTGTTTTTTCAAATGAAACACCCTATATTTATTAGACTCGTCTGATAGATATTTTAAATATCTTTTATTATTGTTAAGTCATACCTATACCTAAATTTACTAGTTTTGGCAATATTTCGATTTTTATTTAAATTTTCGTAAAAAAAACTATAGTTTTTATTTTTCTAGTAAGCCATGACCAGCAAAGTAAAAACAAATGCAATTGAATATAATGTCATATTTATAATTATTATATTTATATTTATAATGTTTGTAAACTTATTTTCAATATCAAGTTGCGTAATAAAAAAGAAGTTTTATTTAATTAAATAAATACGTAAATAACTATGGTTATCAATTTATTTTAATATGATATTATATTCAATTACATTTGTTTTTACTTTGCTGGTCATGGCTTACTAGAAAAATAAAAACTATAGTTTTTTTCACCAAACATTAAATAAAAATCGAAATATTGCCAAAACTAGTAAATTTAGGTATAGGTATGACTTAACAATAATAAAAGATACTTAAAATATCTATCAGACGAGCCTAATAAATATAGGGCGTTTCATTTGAAAAAACAGTTATTGTATTTTAAAATTTTATACGTTAGGATGTCAACAGAAAACACCCTGTACAAAATTTTTGGTACTTAAAGATTTAAAACAGTTTTTGTATCCCTAAACTTAAGAGCTCACAAGAAATTTTCGATACTCTTATTGAGAAATAGAGGTAATTTTTTACTATCATGTTTTTTCCAAAATTTTAAGAATTTTACATTTTTTTTGGCAACGTGCAAAAAATTAAAAAACTAAATATGGCGTCATAGGGATAATTTTGTATGGAAACAAAAAATGCTAAAATATATAGGGTGTACTATTTAAAAAAATGTATCTTTTTATTGTTCTACTTTTCTAGACCATCCTGTATGTTTAAAAATATATTTAGAACATATAGTTTTTCATACCTCACAACTTTTATAGAAACTTTTTTTTGATATATTTAATAGTAGAGACGGTATATTACTTTGTCAGACAAATGGGCCACCCTGTATGTAGAAAAGGCACAACAAATTACCAAGCCCATCAAAAATGTTAAATTGCAGTTTAATTTGTAATTATCAAATATATTTAGGTAATGTAGCACAATTTTTTAATGCGTCTTTAATTGAAATTGATTTATGAAACATAATTTAATGAGTATATTAGTTACGTAGTTTAAAATTATTCGGTAAAGATATTAGTTTAAACCGATACCTACGGGTCAGTGTTGCCTAGCGAAACTCCTGTAACGACGAAAGTGATTTCCTCTTAACATTCGCTTATTTCTATGAGTTTGTTAGAAGTGCTGATATGCTTAACATCTTACTGGCGTGTTCCACTAAACACTGCTTAAGCAATTTTAAGTTATTCCTTTTTTTCATCAGATTCTAGCTCTACTGATGAGTCATGATATGGCAAAACGTTTCTAAGGATGGATCTGACGAAATGAAAGGAAAATCTTTATTTGTAACGATATTAAAGTATTAAGTTCGTTACTTTATCCAAAATATTAAAATAGGTTTTATTTTTTTCAGCAATTAGCTAATGGTAAAAATGTTTGTATATAAAATTTTTTGATTACTCTAGCAAGAAGGAATCAAAGACACGTACATTTTGGTATATTTTCGTGCCATAATACAATTCACAACGTGACGTGTGGGGTAATTACGGCTCACTAAGAATATGGGAATCAGCTGATCCATGACAAATACTGCTGTCGTCTGTCTGCTGTCTTAGTCCATACTTAAAGTGGAGTGGAAATTCAGAAGGAAAGAAATAAGAACACAAAGTCTTCCTCCACTATTATATTAAATTAAAGAATCTCGTATGTTCAGAGAAACTTTTTATCTCTACATGTTTCGAATGCAGAAGCATTCATCTTCAGGAGAATGAATGAAAAAAGAAGAAACTAATAGATATCACCTTAACGGAGCAACAAAATTTTAAGTTCAGTAAATAGAACTGTAAAAAAACTAATACACACGTGGTATTGTAACAATAAAAATATATGGGATTCAAGCTCATGGCACTGTAAAAGTTTATATGCAGAATAAAAAATATAACATCGCTGTCTGAGAAGAATGGTTGGAAAAATGTGGAAAAGAAAAAGTTAATAATTAATCGAGAAATTGAAGGCTGGTCATAACAGAAAACTGAAGTGTGAGGAAGATGAAGTTATTAAATTATGTTTAAATTGGAGGGTTATTGTTTAAAGTGGCAGTTCTGACAAGGTTCGTCAGATGAATACCTGAAAAAGAGATTTCTTTTAGGTTACATCGAATGGACAAATATTGTGAAAACTTATCACATGTCGATTGACAGTTAAGAATAAAAAAATTGGAAAAAGTAGATTTTGCTATGTTTATTTAGCATTTTGTAGAATTAAATGAACTTTTTTCACAAAACCTTATGGATTAAATAAAATTAGGCGCGATCGCCACCACGTTTCCAAAAAGATAAATTTGGTGACAGTTCACATGTCTGAAGTTAGGTGAGAACACAGAGAAAAAATTGTTAAGCTGAAGACTAAAACAAAGAAAAGTGGGTTGTATAAAATTTGAATATCACAGAAAGAATATAGGATCGCTTAAAATTTCAAAGCTCAGTCAAGGTTTACAAAAGATATCTGATTACATAAACCAAAATAAGTAGGCAGAATGTAGGAGCCCAAAATAATTTAATATAATATTGGAGGAAGACTTTGTGTTCTTATTTCTTTCCTTCTATAGAAACGTTTGTTTAATTTTCTATATGTAATGAAAGTAACTATAGCTATTTAAAAACTTAATTTTACTATAATAATATATTATTCAATTTATCAATATTTTTCTCAGAATCATAACCAGCCCGACATAACATTATGTATTTTGATTTTGTCCCCCTTCTATCACAACGAACTTTTAGTATACACATTTTATTTATTTAGGAAGACTGGTTTTAGCTACTTCTAGGTTTTTAAGGCAGGAATGTGTCACTCGAGTTTAAAAGTATATTTTTATTTTCATAAACTTCATAAGAAAGTACACAGTGTTATCCAAATTAAGAGTTCACCATTGGTAACTTTGTTATTATTAAAAATACAAAATTTGTTAAATTAGCAAACTATTAGTATTTTTTAGTACTTGAAGATGCAAAAATAAAAAAACAATTGAGAATCGTGTTTGTGAGATTACAAGAAAAATACCATTTTTTTAATGTATATTATACAGGGTGATTCCTAAGTTGATACTTCTTTTTTAGCTGCGTATAGAAGGCATTAAAATAAACAACATTTTTCAATACCTTTTTTCAAAAAAACCCAAAAAAAGGTACATTCATTTATTACACTACAAATCAAATACGGTTCTGCCTAACTTGCCCGTTGAATAACCTTAAGAAAACTTCTGGATGTAGAGAAGAAACAACCGCACTTTTAGGACACTCACAATAAATTAGCACCATAATTAGTTCATTGTTTTCAAATTTTACCAATTTATTAAAATTAATTTGCTTTAGAAAACCACACCGCGTAGCGAATTGCCAAAATAAATAACTGACGATGAATCCGTAAAATGCATGACTAACATACAAAAAACGGAGAAAAACAATATACAGTAAAGGGTTACGTTTTGATTACCAGGCCCGCACTTGGATTTTTTATTTCTGTAACTCGGCTATTTTTAAGTTTTTTGAAAAAAGGTATTTGAAAAAGTTGTTTCTTTTATTGCCTTCTATACACAGCTAAAATAAAAGTATCAACTTAGGAATCAGCCTGTTTTTTTATTTGTTAAAACTTTAAATTTTAAACAAAAAGCTTATACATAGAATATATCTTCTCCTAAGATGAAAATTAAAGAAGTTATTAAGCCCAAACTGAAACAATAAAGATAGATTTATAAACTTTATTTTACACATGAACAAATAACAGTAAAACCACTATTTTTTTCTTAGAAGATGCTCAAAAGTACCCACCTCTCGCTTCAATACATTTTTGTGCACGTTTTTGAACTGCTCGAAAAAATCTCGAAGCGTTAGGTTTGGTGATCGGTAGGCCACTGAATAGTTCGTTCCTATCCATTGATATATAAAAATAGTACTTAAAAGTTGAAAAGTACCCTTGTAGTTATGGGCTTATCAAAAGAGCTTAAATTGGTGTGTGCTTGTAGGGAGCAAATTTGAAAAAAAATATTTCAAAAATAACTTACTTACTTATAAGCGAAAAAGGAATAAAAAACGTACTAAAACAAAATATTTCATATTAAGCTTTCATTGTTTTCCAAAGCCTTCTAAATGCCGAATAAATATTAAATATAAGAACAAAGTTAGACAATTTTTATATTAATATATTTTTTTGTCTTTGTTATTCAAATTTATTTTAAATTGGTCAAGTATTGTACAGTGTAGTGTGATTCAGTAAACATTAAAAACAATTTTAACTTAAGGAAATAGACAAATTTTACGAAACATTGCAATAAATAAACAGAAAAAAAGTTTTTTTCTGTTTACGTAAAGAAATACACCCACTCAAACAAATCCATGTTATATTTTATTTTGTGTAATTAAGGAACTGGTTGAATTATTAGGTATAATTCACAACTCGCGCTAAGAATACAATTTTCTTTTAAATACACACTTCCTCTGCAACCGTTAAAAACTAAAACATCCCTTTAGGAATTACACCATCCTCTTCAACTTTTAATAAACACGCTTTAATGAAGTGTGAAACGAAGTATGATTTATTTAAAGACACTCATAAAGTTGAATTCTAAACTTTTATGCTTATCATGTGTCATCAACTATGAATCCGGACATTGTTTTCAACTGTTTTAACCCTTAATATTATGCAGTTGTTGGCTGCATGTATCATTTCACAAATCACCACAAAGTTGGTTGATATATACATTTAGTATCGAGCTGGGCTGCCACTAGGGATGGGATTTTTTTCGATATATCGATAGTTATCTATAAATAAATAAGTATTTAAAACTAATAACAATTTTTTTTTCAGGTAAGTTATATGGAAACATCTCCCATCTCAAAAATATTTTTCCATTTTTTGATTCATTTTACTGTGGTAAGTAATCGAATATCTATCTAAAATATAAAGGTGGAGGTGGAGGAGATGTGGCTCTACATGGGAAACATTTTAATTTAAAGTATTAAATATGGTAGATAACCATAACAGAAGTTAAAATATGCTATCGTATTCAGGTCAACAATAAATTTAAAAAATAGGGGTATCCGTTTAAGAAAAGAACGTAAATTAGTTATTAACTTCTTTTTGGGAAAACTTATATGTATAAAGTTACTGTCAAAAAAATCTCCGCCACAATAAAGGTCCCAGCGATTTTTAGAAGAAAAACAACATTAATTTTGAATATTTTAACCTTTATTTTCTCACTGTATATAACTTTGTTACCGTAATTTGTAACAATATAAATATTTTTTAAACTTAAAGACAGTTTAAAGAGCCTACAAATAAGTAAATGTAATTCTTTTTTCATAGTGCTTTTTAACAAATATTTCCGTTACATTAGCGTTCTTTAGGGAGAGGCAAAGACCAAATCTGATGACATATGCCCCAAAGACAAGATATATGATTTGATAAAATCTTTGATCCTTGGCAGCTGGCCTGTTTGTATTGTAGCAAATTTAAAGTAACATTAAATATAGTGATAGAGATCGTTTATTATGGTTCATGCCTGCATGTTGTTTAGTGGGTACGTCTCTTTATCTTGTAGAACGTGTTAAAATAAATTATGACAGTTATCTGAATTATGAAATATATGGTTCTATTTTTGTAATTAATGATACTTGAAATACTTGTTTGCTGATGAAAAATACGATTGTATACTAAACGATAATTATACTGTTTAGAACTTGCTCAATTGATATTTACAATAATACTATCTGTTTGGGATTGCCCAACAGGAATTTCTTCGATATTGAAGGACCAGCAACTACTTCGTTGCGAATAAATAATTATATCTCCATAGGTCTTGGGATGGTGAAAAACACTTTATTTTTGGTAACAGGAACATATATTTACAAGGTTTCAACAAGGCGACGGTAAATGGAAAAATGGTAACTGACAGATAGGCACACAGTATGTTAATAAACTAAACTGACTATATTAATTATTATTATACTATTCAGTTACGTTACAAAAGTATCTGCCGAAAATGACCGAAAAGAAAACTAGCGGTTTTAATTGTACATTGAGTACACACGAAAGATCTAACCCGTAGTACAGGGTGACAAAGGTAAACTAATGGTTTAAATTGTACAGTGAGTACACACGAAAAATCTAACCCGTAGTACAGGGTGACAAGTGACAACCGAAAAGCTGTGTGCTTTTCTTGAAAAGTTAAAAACCGACCGTCTTTGGCCAAGGAAAAAATTGCACTCTCGACCGTTTTTATGAAATTTTGTACCTTCTTCTTGTACCTACTTTATGATAGGGAATTCCAACCTACCATAAACAAATAAACATCCCATACCGAAGGCAGTTAAATTATATTACTAAGGAGAATATTTATTTTATGTTTATGGTATAACAGGGTTCTTAATATTTTAATTTTTCTAACAGTATGTAGGTACCCTAAAAACTAATTGGAAAAAATGTAATTTTGAACACTATCTACCCCCATTTTTTTTTCGAGGGTCCGTTCGTGCGTCACCCTGTTTCCAGTTCCTTGCACTAGTTTGTGTAGGTCAACTGGGAAGAGGATAAGGATGTCCTCTGGTTCCAGTTTTGGTTGCCCGAGTATTTGTTGTCTCTTCCGATCTAGTGACTCGCAATGGCAAACTATATGCTGTACAGTCTTCTTGTCCGCATAATCTGTAGTAAAGATATCCATTGTACAGTTACATTGTGTGCAGATGGTTCTTGACATGCAGTCCTGTCAAAATTTCTGTAATGGTTCTCAGCTGGTTCCTGTTCATTTGAAGCAGCTGTTTCGTAAGTCTGGGGTCTGGATTCCTAATGTAACTTTTGCTGTCGTGTAATCCCTGTCTGTTGCCCCAGTGGATTTCACTCCTGATCCATCGTATTTTTATGGTTGGTACTCGGAGTGCCGGTTCTGGACCAATGAATGTGTTTTCTGAACCTTTTCTTGCAAGTTCATCGTCTTTTTGATTTCCTGTAATATCTTCGTATCCTGGTACTACTGCAATATTACTTTGTTTACTTTATCCAGTGCCACCAGTTCCCCTTGACATTCCCATACCAGTCTTGAGATTACCTTGTTTCATATTAGCGATCTAATGACTGTCAGAATATATATGGATCCGCTTATTGAGGTAAGCCCTTCTATTGTTTTCGCTCTCACGCACAATTTAATATGGCGTAGATTTCTGCTTAAAACACTGTGGGAGACTTTCCCAAAGAGAAAAACGCATTTTCTCCGGTCTTACTCCGTGTATCCCCACTCCGGTACCCTCTTTGGTTTTGGAGCTGTGTACCAGATTATTGCTCCAGGAATAGTTTCTGGTGTTTTATTTTTCCATACGTTTCATTCATCAATTACGACCTCATATGATATGTCATAGCAAAATCTTGGATTTATGTGGTCTAATCTCATTTCTAACTTAGGTCCACCTATAGTCTTGCTTAAAAGTTCGTATCCAGTTCTCTGTCTGCCGAGGAGCGGCATCGAACTCTGCAGTCTTTTTAATCCTATTCTTGCTTCTTTTTCTTGTTTTATCACCAGTGAAGTGGAGGAAGGGCTACCTACTACTGCCATTAGAACTCTGCGATTTGCTGGTAGTATGATTTTAAATTTAAATAATTATGCGTATTTATATGTATAGTGAAATAAAGGCGCTATCGAAACAGGCAAAACACTGCTGGCCGTTATCGGTGAACAAAACTAACGGTGTAGACTATCGATGACGGCCGGCCGACGGACGCACAGTCCACGGACTGACAGCCGACTGAACGTGAGTAGATTCCTTTTAAACTGGACATCGGTTTAAATTGCCCTTATAGAATTGGCGAAAGAGAAAACAATGTGTATGAACAAATGAAGAAACAAGTACCAATTGGCCCTTAAACTAAAAAATATACAGACATAAACATACTTTTAATAAAAATTAAATGTAAAGGCAAGCACTAAGTCCATTCTCAAAATAAGTCAATTATTATTTCAAGTACACCAAAACTAGTTACTCCCCTGGGACAAACATTAAAATTTATTTGAATTCTTTAAAAACCAGTAAATCCATTATGAAAAAGCAAAGATGGCACACAACGACACATTAAAGATACACGGTCTCGTAAACGTTCGAGTTTATGTATTTAATATGTAAGCAAATGTCAAATAGTGACGCGGCACGGCTGCGACAGAACTTGTTACTTTCGTCTAATACTTGACTGTCTCAAATTTCATTACCAAGAACAATGGTGCCGATTCGTTTACAATTTCATTGTCCTGACGATTGCTTACATTTTTTTTAACGAATATCAGGCTTTGTATTTCTTTTGGTAATGATGAAACATTTAGGAGACGGGGTTTAGGCTGGTAGATCTTGACCTGTGGTTTATGGAATGTATGTTTGTTTAGAACACTTTTTACTAGTGGCACTATCTGAAGCCGCGTTCACACAGCTACGTTCTGTCTCCTGTGACATCATCCCGACCAATTACTCCAATCAGGACCATTCATGTCATAACCCCTAATCCCCCATCAACGTGTCGCTCGGTCTGTATCGCTGTCGTTGAACTATTTCAACTTCACTTATGTTTGTTATATGTACCCCAGCGGCAGCTGTAGGCGCGACACTCATGGAAGAAGTGGGGATATATCGCCTACGACAACCGTAGCTCTGCGAGCGCGGCTTGAGAGTATTTAATAAACCAGCTGTAATAGTAATATCCTTGCTGAGAAATATGGTAAAATAAATTCGATAAAGTATCAGTAAATCAGTTTGGCACTCAATCTATTTCTCTGCGCCGCCTCGGTGCCGTTTTAGTTTCATTGCTTTCGCCAAGCTCTTTTGTCAAATTGAGTGTGCAGTATTGCCTTAAATATTTATTTTTACTGCAGATTTACTAAGGTTCTTAATGAAAGTCAAATATAATAGTATATTATATAAATTATCTACCTGGATCATATACTTCCTGCCTTCCATGGCTACACCACCAAGAGATACTCATGCATTTATTAACGATGCTAAAGAGATAAGGTTTTCTCGACACTATGTTTTTTAAAACTGATAGATTCTGCAATTTTATTTTATAACCATATAGAAATGGTCTTGATTGATTAAGACAGTAAACAGAGACTTTTATAAAAAAAAAACTATACGTAGAATACATTAGTTTTGCAAAAAAAAATTTTTAGGCAATTGACTCTTCAGGGAATTAACCCTTGGTCCAGTTAATGTACCTACCTGTTCTGCCAATTGACTTTGGCAAATTTGTTTTTAGTTAATTGGTGTCTTCACCAACTAAATACAATAAAAAATCAAGCCGTAGGTATATCAAATGATGACGCAAATCTAAAAATTCAAAATCAAACATTTTTATTATCGAAAAATAATTCAGGACAATATTGACAAAGGTGATACTTAAAAATAGTAAAAACTAACGTATTTCCCTACATTTAAATCCCTAAATTGCGGTATTTTTAACACAACTTGACGATGCGCAATATTATGACAGTGACGACGTAGGCACTAGAGAACATGTTGGCTTCCTAATATTAGTATTCCGCAGAGTAGCATCAGGGTGACATGCTTGAAGATAGGGGCCCACCTGCGTAGCGTATGCCTGCTATTAGCTATTCTGAGCTATTAGTAACACGTACCATCCAGACTAATTACTGATCTATCTGTGTTGCCACTACCCCAAAAAGATATGGAAGATTTAATATAAGCCTCATGCAACAACAACATAAAAAATAGGTTTTCCTTCATTTTATTTTATAGAATTATTATATTGGATTTGGAAAGAGATATCATAGCTTTTAATTGATTTATTTAAGTAAAAAATTATTTCACACAAAATATTTTTAGAGTAAATGTGTATTAGACTTCTTACTCCCCTTAGCTTTTATGACCTCGATACGAGTCGGCATTTTTTTGACAGAAATGGAAAAATAAATATTAAATAAATTAACAAGAACGCAATGCAAATCGGAAATACTTAAAAATTGAACAAAAGCTACTTTATTAGATCAAAATATTTGTCATTGAGACATGGTGACATAGAGCCTTGTATGGGCCGACCCGACCCGGCACCGCCAGCGCCAGAATTTTGCGATGCTTCCCGTCAACCAAAACCAAACAGCCCGCCAGGCCCTACAAATATCAAGGTTTTGCATGAATGTTCTAAGGGTGTGAAGTTGGATCTATTAGAAAAAATGGAGATTACTAAGGCCAAGAGAAGCCCCATAGTTACTTGTGTTAACGACCTGTTTAATTTTGAACCAAATTTGACTTGATTTGATTTTTAACAATATTAGTATATAAATTGGTTATGATTCGCTTTGTTTATAACCCGATGTTGACATCGGGACGGTCACCTTTCGCTAATTTTAATGCACAGAACTGACTGGCTAAGCTCTCATCTTCTTTCACATTTTCAGACAGTTGAGCATAGTCCCGTCGCATTCGTTTCACTGAATTTGTTGATCCGAGTGACCCGACTACTCTCTGACATTTTGTTATTGTTGTTTACACATTTTTAAGGTTTGAATATGTAGTGCCTGTTTTTTCGTATTTTTAAAATTCTAGGTAATTGGTGTTTTTAATTATTTGTGTATCGGTAGTTAGGTCTCTTGTTTTTGGTCTGATGATGCCCGAAAGGGTGAAACACGTGAAACCATACACAATTAAATATATTTGTTGAGACCGTGACTTGGTTATCTTACTTTTCCCTTTGAGTCCCGATATGCCTGGTAGACCCCGCGGACTCGCGGAATGCCCGTGAGGCCCGAAAGGTCCGTCAGACCTAAAAAAAAATTGTTAGGGCTCTGATAGCAAATTATTGTACGGTGTTTGATCAGATTTTCGTGCAAATTATGTCACAAATATTTCTTTAAGAAAGAGCATATAAGCAAACCAAGGCTGACCCCGAAGGCGCTGCCAGCTCAGGAGGCCCGTCAAGTCCGTCAAGCCCAACAGGTCCGGCAGGCCCAACAGGCCGGCAAAAATTATTATTGCCCGAAAACCAGAACCTTTACTGGTAAAGTGGCCCGGCCCGACTCGAGCCCGAGAGTCGAGTCGGGCCGAGCCGTGTTAATGCTCAAGATGAAAACCCGGCCGGGGCAGGTCTCTATGTGCCACAAATTATGATCCACGGTAAGCTGTTGAAGTGGTCGATTGGGATTATCTTGTAGATCATTTAAAATATCCAGAGCCTTATCACCATATGTTTTTGGTCCTACAGGGTGGTCGTTTATTGTGGTAAAGTAAAAGTTGAAGGGTAGTAAGTGAGTTATAACGTAAAATTTTTGTGTTTTCAAATTATACTTAGCACACTGCATGGCTAAATTCAATTGTTTTTAAGGAATCGACATATAACAAATAACATTTATACTATATTGACAGGTTGCTATGTCCAAAATGGTGCATCTTAGAAAAAAAACTATTTTCACGGTCCTATCTTAGTTTTTTTTTATATTTCAGTTTTTTAGAACTGTATCACAATTTTCGGAATTTCATTTTTTTTTTAAATTAACACGAACGGCACTGCGTTGTAATGGGTACAGTAAGTACCTAACATAAAGCTATAACCAACACAATAAAATTAAATTTTCATAGCCACGTATTTGAGAAACAATTTTAAAATCACCAGATTTTACACAGCTTGATATTTTATCCATCACCTTGTATAAAAAAGACATAAAGTGAAGTCACACATATTGTACTTAGTGGTCCAAGAGACAGGCTATTCAATAAACTAAAAGTGAAACGGATTGATTGAATTTTGATGAAGATGTGGGGTTTTGAAATTAAAATAATTTTTTAGCTATTTCCTAATTATTATATAGATGCACAAATTTCAAAAAATTATTTTTCTTCTTGAAATATTTATAATATTCCAGAATGATTTGACATCCTGTGCAACCCTTAATACGTCGATTGATAAAAAAAATTTCACCTCTATTAAAAGAAATTATTTTGTTTCAGTCGCTATTTTACTTTTGAATTAGTAAGGCCTCGAGAGTAAGCATTTCCCTTTTCAAATTGTCTAAGATCTTTTGGCAACGTTGTCTGTCATAAGCGCGAGCTCGCTCCATTTGTCTTCAGTTTTTGTTGCTTTTATTAATTAATATCTCGCGCGTTCGTCATCTCGGACTCATTAAGCTCGAAAGGACCAATTTACAACTCTCACTACTTAGTCAAGTACCACTTTTCTGCGTGCGACGATTTATTATGTCAGGCGGCAATTATTTATACCAGGTCCGTGTCTTCTTAAAATAATTTTTAATATGTATGGCTTGTTTACGGATAATTTATATTTCACGTGCTAATATTTTAACTTTGCGTAATTTAATTTTCTCGTTAATTTATTATATATGTAAATAAATAATCTTAAGTAAGGAAATTGGATTATGTACGATAATTTTTAATTTAATTATATTAATTAAGAAATTATAATACCGGGTGTCCCATTATGGATGACCACCGGCCGTATCTCGAAAACTACTGGGGATAGAAACTCAGGGAAAAAAATCGTTATTAAAGTGGCTAAGAGAAAAACCTGAAAATAATTTTTAAGTTCCGCATTTTTCCGCAAGTGGGCATAGTTGAAAATTAATTCTGCGAAAATTCTCACATTAAGGTATACCTTTGGTAATATCATCAGACAGCTAACAATTATGCATCATTTTGGTTTAGGGCTCATTGGCGTACCGACCTTTAGGACATATGTTAATATTAACTTTTCTTCTTAAAATCACCCAAAGATTCACAACCTTAAGTATCGGCACTTTTTTTTTTTTTATGATAAAACACCTGCACTGTAGGAAAAATCCTTTAAGGCGCTCTGGGAGCGGTGCGAGTGAGAAAAAAGCGATTTACGTTGGTCTTGAAACGTTGAAGATTGTATTCATTGGGAAACACGACCTCAGGAAGATCATTCCACAACGATGACGTTCTCCAGATGAAAGAATTCTTGAACAATGAAGTTCGAGGAGTACTAAGCTGAACAACATATGGATGAGCGGCAGTGGTTCGCCGTGTATTTCTGTTTTGCATTGCTCTAGGTGGAATCAAGTGGGCAATGTCAGTCGAACACCTGCCATGGAAATATCTGTAAAAGAGAGCCAAATCACCAACCTGTCTTCAATGCTCCAGGCTATCGAGGGTCTTGGTCAGCTCGGGGTCGCCGATCAGACGAACGGCTCTCCTTTGAATGGAATCCAGTAGCCGAAGGGTGTGCTTGGGTGCAGAGCTCCAGACATGAGAGCAATATTCTAATGATGGTCGAATCTGGGCTTTGTAGAGTGTCAAAAGGTGATGAGGTGTGTACAACCTTTTGGTACGGAAAAGTACACCAAGTTTCTGTGCAGCTGCCTTGGCAATTGCAGCAACGTGATCATGCCAAGATATATTACCTCCCAGATTGACCCCCAGCAAATGAATAGACGGTGCCAGGGGAATTGCGTGTCCTGCCATGACTATATCCGGTTCTGCAATGTTAACCTTTTTGGAGAAGACTGCTGCCTGGGTCTTCTTAGCATTAAATTCGACTTGGTTACTGTCACCCCAAGCCAAAATTTCTTCCAGGTCATTGTTGAGGCGCAATACTTCATGCTGCCTGCGAAGATGTGCGTCGGCAGCGGATGTTTGGGGAGTCAAGGTAAAAGATGAGACAAGTGTGCTGTCATCAGCAAAGCTATAAATTGGATTTTGGGTTTTCACTAGAAGGTCGTTAATATACAGTAAAAAGAGGGTAGGCGACAATATGGACCGTTGAGGAACACCGGCATTGATGGTGAAGGTGTCTGAGAGAAACCCGTCAATCGCCACTTGCAGAGAGCGGTTCTTAAGGAAGCTGATTAACCATCAACAGAATCCATTAGGCACCACTCAATTAAAAAACACCCTGTATAGTTTCAGAATAATTATTGACAATGAATTGTCAGTACATATTGATTTACTAGAGGGTCCGCAAAAAGTTAAAATGTCACTGAAGAACCACAATTTATTGCATTGAAAATTCAGTCTGTTTAATTAACGAGGGACATACTAAAACTGTAAAATTGGATATTTAAAGATTTATGCCACAATTAAAATAAATCTGATTTCTCAGATAAAAATATTATAATTAGGCTGATAAAACAATTAGATTAATTATAGATAACTTTTTGCGGTCAAAATGAACCTGCAAGGCAGGTCTCCTTTTGCATGTTTTTATCTTTATTATATTTTTGAGACCCTACTTCGAATACCGGTCATTTATTAAAAAATAAGAGTGGGATGCAGGCTTTTATAGCCAAAAAATGATAATTCGGAGTTTAAAATAGAATTTCGATCAAACCATTGGCTGATTACTACCAAAAGGAATTCAGCTAAAATGGGCGTAATCATCATTTTCTAATTAACCAATAATGTAATAATGACAACAATTTTATTAAGGGCAACAAAAAAATTTTTAAATCTTTAAAATTTTAATTTTATATTTATTATAAATTAGACTGCGGTAGTATCTATAAGCACAATTTGTAATGTACTTTTCATGTATTTATTTGTATATCGCGATATGGTCAATCATATAACATAACGAATAGTTGTAAAGTAGTTCTAAAACCTGACAAGTAGACCACGACACTATTCCCTTATCTCAACTACCTGCTCCTCACAAAACCTTCCTGAAGAGGTTATACAAGCCAGGTTGTAATCCTAAGGCCCGTATTATTTATCTCCTGGTAACTTTATCAGCAAGATAATGTCCAAAGAAACCATTGTTGCAACAATTGTTTTCATAAAAAAAATATGGCTGGTAAAGTTCCTAGGAGATTGATCTAGTAGACCTTAATTAAAATAGATTATTTAAGTAAACTAGATTATTCTTGTTAATTCACCAAAAACATTAGTTTATAGGACTAGTTTATAATTATTTATGTATGAAACTGGTTCAGACCAAAAAATAACCTGACTACATTATTTCGGGATATTAACATGTTAATTTACAAAAACAGTCAATGGGATTACATTGAATCTTGAAAAGAAAGGAAGACTTTGAAAAAACCAAGGGCGTAAACCATAGTTTATAGTTTCATCAACGCTTGGATGCAATTTATTCATTCGATTCATCGTCCGAATCTTCTAGGCCCCAATGAGATGTATTCTGGTTACAATGGCATAACTTTTCGTATATTTCCAGCGAACTTATCTCTCCTGAACTTATATTATAGCTTATTTCGTTCAGTTTAGGAATAGCTTATTTACATTAAATAATATCCCTAAATTTAGTAGCCACACCAAATTATCTATGTTCGGTCTCGTTCTAATATTAATGAAATAAAAAGTGATATTGTCTTTTGAAAAATTTGAAACAATAATGCTTCTTGTAAATATATATTGACCTGAAGATATGACTGAAAATACTTCCAGTGATTTTAAAAACAATGCAAGTTCAAAACTCTTCTATCATTCCAGAAGTGCTATATCACATTATGGTATACTGTATTCGGCATTCAAAACATAAAAAGTGACATATCATACTATATTATATTGTAGTAAAAGTCAAAAACCTAAACCGTTGCAAGTCATATTATGTTATATTACACTAAAATGTGTCTATCGTATTATGATGAATTAAAAAAACATGTTGCAATAACAACAATAACTATTTAAGAATGTTGTGTTATAAGAATAATTAGATATAATACCGATCAAAAATATTTGGTATTTATGACAAGTTAGTACGTTTAAAAATGTGGTTTGAATGTATCAAATCCATGTAGAAAAGGTTGGAAGAAAATGCAAAATGGTTGATTAACTGATAAAGGTATTTCTTCATCACTTGAAACAACGTGATTAGATGAAAATGAGTAATTAAACACAGATAAATAAATTACAGTTTATGGCGCAAATAGCTACTAAATATGCTGTAAAATAATTACTGTTGTCGACAATTGAAAACTACACAATAAATATTTATATAAAGACAAGGCTTTAAGTAGGGAGAGGAAATATGATTAAAGTTTAGTAATAATTCAAAAAATATTTATATTCATTTATTGTTCTAATTTATTGATCGTCAGATTATTATGATTAAAAAATAGCAAAAAAATCGTCTATGTTTCTTAACCTATTATTAATTTCAAAAAATTAAAAATAATCCGGAATCTTGTACCTATTAAGCATTATATACAGGGTGATACAAATTCGTGTGCGTACAAGGGGATCTCGAAAACGGTAAGAAATACGAAGATGGTTAAATTCAGGCAAAGTTGCGTATTTTAGGGCTTAATAAGTTGGTAAAAAAAAATTCTTATTATTACGATTGTTTCGGAGATATCCGAAAAAAACCGAAATTTTCATTTTTGCTTCATAATTTTTTCGCTTTCATTTTTGACTTGGGAAAAAATAAAAAACACTTTTTCATAGCTGTTTTTTATGTTCTACAAGATGGCCTTATTAGTTTTTAAATTCGAAGATTCAAGTCAATTTTTTTTTAATACGGACCTGGAATTTTAAGTTTTAGGGATTTATAAGCTTTAGAATTTTAATACCATTTTTAAATTATCTTTTTTTTTCTAATTATTTTTTTTATTTCATTATGGTCCTGAACATTTAGGGCCAAACTAAAAGATTTCTGATTTGAAAAATCCATCAATTTTTACACAAAGAGGCCTGATATTTTGTAAGAAAAGAGACCCAAAGTCTCGGTCTCAAATATTTTTTTGTCTCTTTGTTTTTGTTTCATGTTTCGCCTGAAACTAGCAAACTTGCTTACTTCCTAGAGTATTGTGACGGTAAATCTTTTTGGAAAAATAAACGTCTATAACTTCCTGTAATATAATTTTTATACTTAAGTAATCCATAAATAATTGCCAGGACCGTAATAGTAAAGAGAGGAAAATTTGAAATACTAGTGATGTGTTATTTGATAACAAAACGTTTAAATTTAAAAAACCTTTAAATTATATTAAATTTCCATTTTCCATTCCAATTTTGATTTAAAGCAAATAAAGACAATGCAAGTCCAAAACTCTTCTGGTTATCTACATATTTCGTATACACATTCATCATTAGAAGAAGCACAGTATAATTTAACAAAATCACGAGAGAAAGTTGGCTATAATCTCTTAATGGAGCTTTGACAAAAGTATTGAATGGATTCAACGAAGAAACATATGAATGTTAAGGGTGCAAATTAAAAAAAGAAAGTATTAAAATTTAAGTTATTATAAGTGTGAATATATCAAAAAAATCAAGTTAAGAAAACTGGGGTACACCGAATGCAAGGAAAAACATTTTTAATGCAAAATATTGGATATTACTCAGTGATCGTTTTATCTTGAAGTAAAAGGGTAAAAATACCTAAAAACCTAAATAATTGTAGGATATTATCAAATAACTGTGAGGTCAAATATTGAGTGGCTTTAAGAATTTTATCATATGTAAGTGTAAGGAAGAACTTAATTATAAAACAAAAACAATTATTTATTAAATTAAAACATAAAACTTAAAGTAATTTCCAAATATTTCTCTTATAATTTTTTTTTTGAAAATTTATGAATAATAATTCCCAAGATACAGCCTGCGCGCGGGGTGTCTTTTTAGTTAAACACCCGATACAATATTTTGCACATTTTTATTTTAAAATTGGAAATTTGGCAGTTATTTTATTTATTCCGCCAGGATAATTACAGCAGCAAAATTCGCGTGCATGGAATTTATGAAAACTTTTTTTTTTATATATAATTTTACCCTTTTGTTAACCATATGTTAGGAGAACAGATGTTGACTTAAACAGGTCCATAAATAAAATTATTTGATAAATTATACATTAGCTCTACGCCAATGCTCAAAAGACCAATTGATTTACCATTTCATTAAATAAAATCAATACGGAGTAAAACTGAAAACAAGCTACAGTAAAGAATAGTCGTCATGAACTTCTCTAACCATATGTTACATGTTTCCAGACTGAGACCCACAATAAAAATAATTTTACAGTGTAGTGAACAACAGTAGCTTTGCCTGTGTTCATTCACTTCATTGTCGTAATATTTATACATTTTGAAAAGAGTAATAAACACCTAGTATATGGCGTATTTATTTACTCTAGTTATTAAAATGTAGAAACCAAACTGTTATTTTATTATCTTCCAATGTTGAGTTTGGTGACCATATGTTTTGTATTTCGAGGGATATTAGAAAGAAGTTAACATTTTACAGCTGGCGCCAACAACAGCAATTAACAAGTTGATAAATTTTCTGCTTATTTGCATTTATTTTGTTTTTTCTTGTTTTATTCATTCAATTTTCCATAAGTTTTCAGTAGTAGAAGATAATTACCGGCTGCTGTATTCGGGGCCTATTTTCCCAACAGGCCCGGGCCAAGGGCCCCGCTTTCAGTGGGGCCCCGCCCTTAGTCTGAGCGACACTATACCTACTTATTTAAAAGTTGAAATAGTTAATTTGCAAAACGGAGATGCTGCTAACGTTTTTTTGTTTATTGTAAAAAAATATTTTATAAAATCTAAGCCGATCGACGATTATTTATTACTGTATGCAAAACAAAAAACAATCGTGAAAAAATCCTAATATGTTGCGGTACACGTTTGTCGCTTTTATTGCAAATAAAAATTATTTTAAATTATATATTTTAATAGTAATTTAACCAACAAGTACATTAATAATGGCGATTAATGATCGAAATATTTTCACGCGTGAGCGTAGCGAACGCGTTAATGTTCGAGATCATTAATCGCATTTTAATGTAAGAGTTGGTTACAATGTTTTTTCGTCGACCGTATTTTTTACTAAAGTGAAGAAAAACAGTTAACAACTTTTATTTTACAATCCAGATTTCACAATTCTACAAATACTAATGACAGCGGACGACGTTTTGGATTGACGTTTTATTATTTTGTTGATTTGTTTGCATGGCTGCCTTTAATTTTAATTACCAAAATCGCGCATTTATAGAAAGTCATGCCTTAATAGGGGTCATTAATGATTGATTTTGGGAGCGTTAATATCGGATGTAAATACACGGTCGACGGAAAAAGTATTAATATTAATATTTTGACAGAACTATAAAATAAGCCCTCACCGATGTACACTTGCAGGTATTCGTTCAATCACACACCTCGACAATGTTGGCGGCTTTTTTATTGTTTCTGGGAAAATATGATATTTATATTTGTAAAAATAATTATTTTAGATAGAGTTGTTATTCCGATTTAAATTGGTTCAAGAACAAAAATTCAACTTTAAAAGAAATGTATTTAAAAATTATTTTATTAAATAAAAAATATTAATAAATAAAAATAACCGCACAAAGGAAGGCGAACGGATCAAAGGGCCCGACAAGTATTGTACCTGAAAGCTTATTTGTATGCCATATTGATTTAAGAATTTTCTCAAAATTATTTTTTGATTTTATGTTTATATACCTATTTTAAGCCAGACTTAATAAATACTAATTATTATTGTTTTTTATATTGCCAGTTCTGAAAATTTTATAGGAAAAGGTTTTAATACCGGGGCCACGTTTTTTTATTGGCTCGTTACCCTACCTCTCCCCGCTTGAAATTGGCTCTTTGGGCGCCCATGATTAGGGGCCTCGGATTGCGTAATAAGCCCTGACTGTAGTTATTTTAAAGTTAACGGGCTTTTTCACGATAATTAAATTTATTGCATTCAGCACTAACAGCCTGAATTAGAACCTATCGAAAACATATTCTAATAATAAAAATCTTCCTAGTGTATCACAACATACTATTTCTAGAAAAAAATAAGAACACGGCGTGAAAGCAGTAAGTTTTAAAACATAAGATGAGAAGAGATGTGCGTCATCCTATTAACCGCGCAATTGTTTTATTTGTCAGTAAGTCAGTTTAGAAACAGGAAATCAGTTAGATACTAGTGCGTCGTTTACAGAGATATTGACTAGTGTCAATGCTTGGAATTGTTGTGACGTCGGTAAGTAGTTTCGCGTGTTTTTATTTTATTTTTTTACGGTTCACCGACTACGTAGGCCATCTTGAACCGGTCATCGACCACAAATGTGATCTACCGACTGGGGAGTGTGAAACGGCACCTTCATCCTACGAGATATCCGATCTCATCCGGCCTGTCCGGCATGAATAGGATGGCTAAGTGTCGATTCATTTTACACTCTTCTCTGAGGCAAGAGCACGCCGTGTTCCCAAGCCGGTCACCCGCCCAAGTACTAACCGCGCTCGACACCGCTTGACTTCGGTGATCTGCGGGAACCGGTGCTTAATATGTCGACAGGCCCTTGCCCGTGTGTTTTTATTAGAGACCGTATTTTGCCTAATTATGTTTTTAGTAAATAATTCAAGAATTTAGAAGAAATTTTATTTTTTCATTCTCTATACGATATAAAATCTTAGTATAAAAGACCATTATTGATCTTTGTCTATAAATAATAACAGTAGTTAAAGGGTTCTTAACAGTAACAACATGTAGACTAAACAGATCCCCATCTGAGCACTAAAGATAATTATTGATCATAAATAAAAATACATAGTTTTGTTTATTTTATAATGGTTAAATTAAAAGTAACGACGTCTAAAATCACTTATTGTTCAACAAATAATGTTGAATGAAAAATATTTTTAAAAAGGATGTAGATATTTTATTATCTACCTTTAAAAACATTTCTGCGTAAAATACATCGAAATATATGACACACAATAAATCGGAAATTCCTATATTTCTAAAATTAAAATATTAAACAAACAAATGGCCTAAATTTAGTCAAACAAAAATTTGTTTTATATAATTCGAAAATATACAGAAATCGCTCTGTGATTGGCCGGCAGTTCATAATTTAAATATTTTATTGCTGTTAAAACAAACATGCCATATTCCAGAAGTTTTAAAAACGATAAAAACCAATTATTATTAGAACGATGAGACCACAGACATATGCTGCAGTTAGCTATAAAATTATTGACTTCTAACATAAGCGTTCCTACTGAGGTGAAGAAACGTATATTATACATGTTTTGTAATTTCTCCTTATACCCGATAGCCACAAAAATGTTTCTGTATTTATTTAAGCTGCTTAGTTTACACTCGTTCTCTCCGTAAATATGGATCAATTTTGTTAAGTAGTTATTGAACTCTCGAACGAACAGATTTGATCACTGCTGCCAACCTGGCGGAAACAAGGAGTAATAATACAGTACTATTTTTTTATAGTTTTTGGATTGGACCTATTTTACATAAATAGGGTAAACCGTAATCAGTTTCAGATAATGTAATGTAATAGTATATTGTATATCTAGTAGGCAAAGCTGAACATTCCCGGACGACCGTAAAGATTGTATGTCGTGGCGCAAGCCGAGACTGACAATACGGAGTCTGGGAATGGGGTTTTTTCTACGTACTACTTTTACATAAATCGAAAATTATTAAATGGACATAACTTATTACAATCAACTTGTTAAAATTTTGAAATAAATATTATTAACTTTGTTCACAAATAAAGGATGCCATTAAATATTTGTGTTGTAACTATGAAAACACAGTAATATTGAATTGTCAAGCTTAACACATTTTAGTTTACAAGTTGCCGTACAGAAATAACATTTTTCTACTCCCACATGGAAATTTGCTGTTTCCTTTACACTTAAGTAGCGAGTAAAGTAGGTTATTCCAGTTAACTGTGCGGGAAAATCTCATATCCATCCTAGATAGGTAATGAAACTGACCAATCACAATAGTTAATTACAGAGAAGCCATTGTTGTACTGACCAATCTCAGTATATTATTTTTACTGAGGCTCCACCTTCTTTTTCAAGACACTAAATTATATAATTTAAATGCATATGGTACAATTTGTTATTAATTTGTTCAATATAACAAAATCTAGACGCATTTATTATAGATTTATCAATAATACAATCTGCTGAATGTGCATAGAAAATTAATTTCATGTAGCATAATTTATCAGATGGTTTTCCGATAATTGACTAAACGCTTCGATGGTCCAGACGTTAGAGCGTTGGACCATGGAACCAATGGTCGTGAGTTCGAGCTCGGCAACTTACAAATTTTTTTTTACTTTTTTTAACATAAGGTTGTAGAAAAAATATACTGTTCAACTCGAGTGGAATGTCTATATCGCCCGAGGAAGTAAATTGAGCAAGACGCCATATCCACTCTTGTTGTACAAACTACTATTCCTTACAGATTAATAATAAATATTTTCTAACAGTTATTTGCCGTTGCCTAGCAACGAGTAAGTGTAAGGAAATATTTCTTTCAGAAATGTTATCAAAAATTTCAATATTTCCGATAGATTTTCGAAAAAGTTAATTAACTTGACAATAAAATGACAGTACTGAACTACTATTAAAACTCCAGGTGACAGAACTCCGCAAGGCGGGGTTCTGTCACCAACACTCTGGCTGAGAGTTTTAAATAAAGTTCTCATAGCGTTGGAGAAGGCTGGAATAAAAGTGATTGCATACGCTGACGATATAGTTATACTAGTGTCAGGTAAATTTGTAAACACAATCAGCGACCTAACAGGAATGGCGCTACGAATACTACAACAGTGGGCCATGAAATGCGGGTTAAAAATCAACCCCGAAAAAACGGAGGTAGTTCTATTCACACGCAGAAGGGTGATCGAGAACTTCAGACTCCCAGTACTCGACAATAATGCTTTAGTGCTTAAGGAAAAAGCAAAGTATTTAGGATTGGTACTTGACTCCAAGCTAAACTGGGGCATAAACTTGCAAGAACGAGTTAAAAAAGCGTCGGTAGCATTATATGCCTGCAAAAAAGCAATTGGAAAAAAATGGGGACTAAAACCCCACATAGTACACTGGATCTATACAGCTATTATAAGACCTATATTAATATACGGGGTCCTGGTTTGGTGGACCGCTTTGGAAAAAGCAGTGCACACTAAGTCAATAACAAAGATACAAAGGGCAGCTTGTTTAGGAATAACCGGAGCCCTTAAGTCAACCCCGACAGCGGCGCTAGAGGTCATGTTATATATACCCCCCTTGGATATCTATGGAAAAAGTATAGCTGCAAAAAGTGCCCTGCGACTAAAAGAGTCGAAATTCTGGAAGGAAACTAACTACGGGCACAGCAGTATACTAAAGATTCACCCGGGGAATAATCTACGAGACCCGACTGATTACTCTGTCCCAATAACATGCTTCGATAGAAGGTATTCTATACTCATTCCGAGTAGGGAAGAGTGGGAAGGCAATCAGAATATAACGAAAACAGATCACGCAATCTTCACAGACGGTTCAAAGATGGACGTTGGTGTGGGAGCCGGGGTCTTTTCCGAAAGTTTACAAATACAGAAATCGTATAGACTCCCCAACTATTGTAGTATTTTTCAAGCGGAAGTACTGGCAGTAGAGAAGGCGGTCAATATCCTGCAAGAACACCTTGGCTTGGGAGTAGCCTCGTCAATCACCATCTTCAGTGATAGTCAGGCGGCGATTAAGGCAATCTGTTCCAGCAGCGTCAAATCAAAGCTCGTAAAGCGATGCCGCAACAATCTATGCACACTTGGCAACCAACATCGGGTTATTCTGTGCTGGGTTCCTGGACACTCCAAAATAGATGGCAACGAGGCTGCCGATGCGCTCGCAAGAGAGGGCGCAGGCATGCCAGCTGATCTAGCAGACAATACAGTGAACAAACCACTGGGATTGGTCAAAGAGGAGATTGACTACACGGCCAAGCAGCTTGCACAGAACAGATGGACAGGGTTGACAACCTGTAGTACATCCAGGCAACTGTGGCCCACATTCGATAAAAAGAGAACCGCAGAGCTATTGAGACACAGTCGAAAAGACGTGAGAAATATTACTGCGGTTGTTACCGGACATTGCCTCTTCGGTAGACATGCCGAACGTATGCAAATACCCACTAACGACTTCTGCAGAAGCTGCAGAGATGAGGAAGAGGAAGAAAGTATTCAACATTTTCTGTGTGAATGCCCTGGCCTCGCAAGAAGGAGGTTCACTACTCTGGGTGAATCATCTTTCGATAGCCTGGAGGAACTAAACAACTTACAACTTGGACGGCTGAGCAGATTTCTGAACAGTAGTGGCTGGTTTGAATGAGTTGTTAAAATCCTTCCGCGGTTACGTCGCATAAACCATCAGTGATCTGATGAAGGTGGGTTCTACGGAACACGTGTGGTATCACAACGGACCTAATCAGGACTACGTGAGACCGTTGGGTCAGAACCAAGGGTCTGCCACTATTACCTAACCTAACCTAACCTACTATTAAAACTGAAAAAAAATATACTATCGGAAAATTAAGAAATTTATTGGTAAAGGTTAGATACAACGCATACCATCCCTAATAGTCACTTGTATTAGTAAAATAAATTAGTTGTGGGACAAAAAAAATTATGTTATAAATTGTTAAGTTTTATATTATTTTATTATTTTAAAAACTTGAAGAAAGAGTTAATATTTGTAGTGAAAATTTAAATGGAATAGAATAAGAAACTTTAAGTCTTACTCCACTAATATATATTTATTAATATGTATTCGAGGTTAGAATTTCTACATTTTTCGAGTGTAGAAACTTTAACTTTAAGAAAATAAAGAAAAGGCTACTGTCTTAACGGAGCTTTACAGTCATGGTTATTTAGATTCCATTATTAAATTTAATAAACAAGAAATATATTACCAAAATAATTGTAGAAAGGGAACAGTGATGACATTCTGGATAGCACACACAGGTGTACGGTGGAAATTATCATTAAATAAAAGAGTTATAGTAAAACTAGAAGTAATAATAAATTCGGCGTTTTAATTGGATGGTAAAAATAATTCTATACACCCAGTGTAACTATTTTAATTTATTTTAGGGGGCGTTGTAAAATTATAAAATATAAGCTTAATAATTAAAAATATAATTGCCAGTCAGAAAACACGTCTTCTTATAATTGCAATGAAACGAAATCCAAAATAAATTAAATTAAAATTGGATAAATGAGAAAATGGAAAATGCAAAGAAATGAGAGAAAATTATATTTCTGTTTGATAAATCTTGATTTCATTTTCCAATAAAGTCTCTTTGCGAGGGAACACAATTTTTAAATCTGTATGGAATTAAAGCAGAATTAAATCAATTCGAAATCGGGATTAAAAACAAACAAATTCGAAATCAATTCATTGTAAAATATAAAGAAAATTTATGGCATTAAATAAAATAAAAACAGCGGTATTCAGCTAAAAAAATATTTGCAATTCTTATTTATCTTTGCTATATTTTTAATGACGGGACGTATTATCCAATATTAGTCATGCTGAAAACCGCAAGAGCGTTTGTGCAAAATAATGGGATCTGCCAATGAAACTTTAGAAATGAACAAGATATATTGGATAACAAATCTGGATCATAATCTGATTTAAATAAACTTATACAGTAAAGTTTTCTTTGTTTAAATCGTCTAAACCGCGTAAATTTCTATTCAAATGTTACTAAATAAAGGAAATGTGCCGATACTGGGCCGCCGCCAATGAAGGACCACTGGCTTCATTTTAAAAGTTACCGCGCATAATACAATACCAATGGTCTGCCACTCTAACCTAACCTAATTTAACCATGAATCTAAATCTCCTAGAGACGTAAAGTTTCTTATTTCTTTCTATTTAAAAAAAATGCTGTCCCAGTATAATGGTTTGGGTTACATATATCTACTACATTTTAAAATTATTTTCCTTCGAACAGCTGCTCCATATATTTACCTTGTTGCCTAACTAATATTAAATTAAGTTTTATCACAAATTTTAAATGTATCCAACACTTTAAAATTGTGTTAATAATTTGCATTTCAACTTAGTAACCGTAAATTGTGTCTGATTAAACCGTCATGTAGTTATCTGAAACAATTTGCAAACACGATAAAAACATTTTATGCGACAAATAGCATAAACAATGGCGATATTATTTTCAAACTATGTAGCACTAAAACACAGGTTGATTTTGATTGCAGTATTTTATCGATTAGGTGTATACTTTGCGTTGTCCGACATTTATAAGGTAAAAATACCCATAAGGATGTTTCTCCATTTTATCCTTAATCATTCTAAAATTATAAATTATAAAAACCTCTTAAAAATCTTAATTTTATATTTCAATTATTATTTTTCTTCCTTATACTTATGTACGCCCCCATTGAATGCAGACTTTGCGGCGAAGAGGATGAAACCGCCTCACATATTATATACAACTGCAAAGCACTGACCCAAAGAAGATTTAAAATTTTTGGAGGAATCTAATGTGGTGACAACCTTCCGCATGACAAACTTGGTAGAAATCTACTGGACCTAGATAAACCTTTAGACCGCAGTGCAAGAAGCTTGCGCCCCACGCCAGACCTCCGCCCTAAACCAACCAATCAACCTCCTTTGTAACTTCATGACTATACTGTGTCTGGTTTTCGAAAAGAATACAGCTGCGTGACTGCCTTAACAAAGGTTATCGATGATATCCTTACTGACATTGTTAATAATAAACTGACAATCTTAGTGCTCCGTGACTATACTAAGGCATTTGACCTCATAAATCACTAACTGTTACTTACTGTGTTAAGTTATTTGTGGTTTTCTGAGGACAGAACTAGCTTTTTTGCTGCTTACTTGACAGATAGATTTCAAGTAGTGAGAATTGGTGGAAAGTTATCTGATTTTGCTCGCGTTCTTAACGGAGCCCCTCAGTGTCCGGTCTGGAGCCACGTCCATTTCCCTTGTACACATCTCGATTTTATATATAGGCACTTCGGTATTGTATATCTCACTCTTACGCAGATGACGCGCATCCTGTAACCTAATAATCTATGATCTCGAGGCTCTCTGCGATATATCCATGTTATTAAGCAACTCGATATTGAAAATTCTTTGTCTAACCATAAACATTTAAATAGTTTATTAAATAAATAAGCTAAAACACTAAAAGACTAAAAGATTAAAAACAAAAAAGTGCCTTATAAATATTTTCTTCAATCCGACATTAATTTTTTTGTTCGTAATATTTTTTTAACAATGATTTAAATCGAACGAAATACTGTTAAGGTACTAATGCCAAGAATATTCTAATGCACGGAAGTGCAAATAGTCTATTTTTTAGTGCAAATCACGAACCTTTCGACAAGTGTATTTATGCGTGTGTGAGGCCGTGAGACCTACAAATGCCTTCTTTTACTACTTGTTTGGAATGGGTGACTGATTTCATTTGTTACTCGATTCTAATACTAATTATTGTTTTAGATAATTATGTGTGGGTTCGCCTTTAAAAAGTACAAAAATTTTTTCAGAAAACTGTATAACTCATATACAGGGTGAGGATTTAAAATGAGACACTGCTAATAGCGTCTCTGGAAATAAGATTTCTTTAAAATCCAAAAATACGTCCTCAAATATTTTTTATGGACCAACTTTTTTCAAAAGAGGATACCATTTGTGCGGCCTTTTTGGAAAGCTTATCGAAAAAGGAATTTGTCCATATATTTTTTTTACATATTCTGTCAAACCATGTGTCGGAAATTTAATAAAAACTAATTTAAGGAACAATTAATGTAATTTAGTCGCATATATATGCTTTACAGAATGTAGCATATTTAAGAAATTCTGTTTTTATATATCTTGATTTTTTTCTTAGCGAGTTTCCATGAAAACGTCGAAACCAAGTTAGTTTGCATACGAATAGAAGGAACAAAGGCGTAATAACCTCAAGCAGATCAAAATCAATCGGACAGGCCGATGAGTAGCGAAGAAACCAGCCAAGAGCAGAGCAGTCACAACATCGTGAAACTGACGTTTTAGATTTAAAGTTTGTCCAGATGGCATTAAACATATACTAATTGGACGTGCGTCGGTTCTACGGCTGCCATAGTATAATGCCTTTTTAAGTCTTCCTTCTATTTAGATTCTGTCCTGATTTATTATTTTAATATTATGATAAATTAATATTTACAGAAGTGAGGCTTCTTCATAATAAAATCTGAATGTAATATTTGTATGAAATAACAGAAAAATCATTACAAACCATATAATACTGTGGATGTACCTACTATGTTTGATGAAAATATTTGTTAATTTTCCTAACGTCATTTTACTGTTAATGCCATTTTTAACTACTGCAAATTGTTAAGTCTTTGTACTTTTTTTGTATACTAGTTTACAGAATAAAAAAAAAAACATAGAAAAGTATTGACTTTGTCCCCTTTATCTAACCTTCAATCATGATGTTTTGTTTTCTTTGAAGAGCAACAGTTCTTAAAAACAATTTTTGTAAATCATTTCAAAAGACAAAAAATCCTAAAAATTAATTTTAAAAACCGAACTTTTAAAAATACCCTAAGTGTGAAATTATATTATTTCATTACATTCTCAATGCGCTTAAACTTAATCAAGTAATATACCGGGTGGTTCCTTATGATTGGAAACATAGAAAATCCCATGCAAGTTTTAGACTGTCCAAATATTTGCTCCCCTGTTGACTTTAGAGCGAGGTTGTAGGGAGACTTGTTAGGGCATCTGTTTGGTGAGTGTACACGCGGAGTTTGAACAATTTTGGACAACTCGATCTTAACTTATTTAAATAGGATTGCGGTTGGTTTTTCATTGGAACAGATGATGCTGCGGACACCAGCATTGATTGGACTTGTCAACCTGTGATATGTCATTATCCAATGTAATTTGAAAGTATTAGATTTTTTACTAGTAATAATTTTTTACCTAGGTAATTATTATGAGTTACACAATAGAAGAAAATATCACCATAATAAAATGATACTATGCGGGGAAAAGCTTAAGTACCAGATATGTTTTCCGTTTATTTCCCTTATAGACCCATTTCTACCAAGTCGGCAATAAAAAAAATTATTAATAGTTTGAGGCGAAAGGCACTATAATAAACAACTACAAATGTATAGCACAGAATCATGAGAGAGCTGAAGAAAACAATGATAAAGATCTTATTATTTTACTTCACTTCGAAGAAAATAAAAAAATCAGCATAAGATTTTAATATTATCTAATAGGTTTTATTGTAAGTAAAATAATTCGTTTACTATTAAAATATCCGTTTTGAAAATAATGTTCGTTTTAAGTGAAAATATTAGTAAAACCCAGTGTAGAATGTATCTGTTAAAATTTTTTAAAAACCTACCATTTGCAAATTACAATGACAAATCACAGATTGACAAGTCCAATCAATGTGAATTCCAACTAGAAACCAACCGCAATCCTATTCAAATAAAAATCGGATTGTCCAAAATTGTTCAAACTTCGCATGTGCACTCACCACACAGAGAGCCTAAAATACTTACAACCCCGCTCTAAAGTCAACAAGGGAGCAAATATTTGAACAGTCAAAAACTTGCGTGGGATTTCCTATGTTTCCAACCACGATGCACCACCCGGTATAATAGGTACAAAAATTCTTGACATCACTGTTGGTTTGTTTTACAATTAATTAGAAAAATATTGCTTTGCCACCACATCAAAAATCCTCTAAATGCTAATTTTATTAGTTTATTTATTTCAGTGTTTTGTTACTTTAATAACACGTTGCCTTAACTGTGTTCACTAGCTCCTTTCTCCACTTCTTAGATTTCTTTAATTTTATTTGACCTTAATAACCTTAAAAATAATATTTTAGTAAAAAGTATTTCTTCTTCCCTTACGTAAAATGTACGTAAAATGACAAAACTCAACATTAATCTTCTTTTGTGAAGTCTAATATCAGTTTAATATTAGTCTTAAGTTTCAGTTTTCTTGTCGGCTATTTGACTACCAATGGCTGCACCTCTTACCAAGCAACTAGATTTACTATCGATCGATACAGTAACCTCAATAGGAAAGAGAAAAATTTTAAAATACATTTATAATATTACTTTTTTTAAAATTTTTATTAAACAACTATAATTTAGGAATAATTCATCATTATCACTTTGATTTATTAGGTATAAAGAATAACGTATACGTAAGTCTTAAAAACTCGTGTACTTTTTGGAATTCATTTCCCGCTTAAAAACATGTTTTGAGAGACAGGCATGTGAGTCGATTTGTAGCTTTTATGTCATTAAAATTAATGGCGGTCTATCTCATCATTAAAAGGTACTTGACGTGTAATGACATCGACACATCTACTAATAAAGTCAACAGGTACGGAGATGATAATATGCTGAATATATTTGCAAAGAAAAATATCTGTATTAGTTTTATTAAGGTTTTTGCGTTATAATTTTTCTTAAATTAAAGGAGTTTTGTATTGGAGTTTTTGTATTTAACAGAAAAAAAAGTATGCTAATATTACCCATTGATTCAATACCACTCTATTAAAATAATCATATTTTATTCAATTACAATTAATTGTTACGAATTGAAAATATTATTGATTTTAATATAAGAACTTTGAGTTATCAATAGATCGCCTACTGCGTCGTGCTCAATTTACTTCCTTGTGATATATAGACATCATATCCATACTGGTTGTAAAGAAAGTAAAAACATCTTTCAAAGCTGATGTAAATTAATTTTTTTATAACATATTTCGCTGCCTGTAGAAAAAACTGCCGTGTCTATTATCAAATATGCCGAAGCTGTCACGTAAACCAGTCAAAACCACAGCTTGCTTATAAGTGATCTGGATGTTAATTAAAAACATAGGAAAATATAATAACTATTTTATATGGACGATCTGTATAATAAATACATTGTCTGGAATTATATTTAAAAATAAAATCACACACAACCCTAACCGTCCAGAATAAACGCTCACCGTCTCGACAATAAACTGATGGTCACCAGAACTTGAATGAAAAAATTACCTGAATGAAACGAAATACCCTTAAAGAATAAAAACGAAACACCGAATGAATTAAAAAAGGATTTTTAGTCCTAATTATAAAAACAGTAAGAATCTTGGAATAGACATTAATTAAAGGAAAGATTTATGCTGACGTCAAAAATAACCCACGCCGAACCGAATACCTGATAATATCAAAGCAGTAAAATGCGGTAATATTTAAAGTCAGCTTTAAGATTTGTATCACCAGATAGGCTCTTCCATATCCATAGTAATGGATAGGTCTAAGAATATAAAAGACCATTATTTAAAGCAGTATTACATTATTTCACGCGTAAGTATCGATTTTGTGATGAAGTTTACCTCTTTACTTGAAGAAAATAAATATGGTTTAAGTTTGAGATATTAAGATAAATTGATTCACTTCAGTAGGGCAAGAAGGCTTAAACCATTTTTTTAAAAGTAATTAAAAATTGTAGTATTAGAGATAAGGAATAAAAATACTTGTATAAAGGGTGTCAAAAAGTTTAAACAGGGTGATTTCTAAGTTGATACTTCTGTTTTAGCTGTGTACAGAAGGCATTAAAATAAACAACATTTTTAAATACCTCTTTTTAAGAAACTCAAAAATATGGTACTTACATTCATTTATTACACTATGGATCAAATCCGGTTCTGCCTAACTTGCCCGTTGAATAACATTAAGAAAACTTCTGGGTGTAGAATGAGCCCGCAAGGAAAAGCGTTCTGCGTATAATCTCGAAGCAGCAGCCTCACTTTGACGACACTCACTGTAAATTAGCATCATATCTACTAGTTCATTATTTCAAATTTTACTATTTTCACTTGTCACCAATTTAAAATTAACTTTCTTCAGATAAACAAACCGTAGCGTATTGCCAAATAACCCATCAACGACTCGTAAATTGCATGACTAATAAGAGATAAGACAAACAACATAAAATATAGCAGGCTACGTTTTACGTGCTTATTTTTTAAATCACCCTACAATTAAATATCCAAAGAGGAGGAGGTCTGGGGATCTGGTATGCCACTTAATTTTGTCTCTTCTCCCTATTCACTGATTTAGAAACATTTGGTTAAAACTTCTAGATCTAATTTTTTAATGCTTGCGAAGGAAAATTTTTAACAATGCCTACCTGTTTCCAAAGGTGTTCCTCGCTTTTCTAATTTTCTAAGAGGTATTGTTTAGTTACAATAAAACGATGTAGACATATGAGTCGTGCGTAATGCACTCTATTGGACTCGCATTTTTTATTGACTAGGGTCACTCAACCATACACAATTATTATTTTATTATTACACAATTATGTAAAGCATTATAGTAACAAAAATATATATGAATGCTAGGTTAGTTTTGGACTCGGTCTTGGACTTGGAATTGTCTTTATTGGTTTTTAAATCACAACATTTCGGCTGGTAAGTATATTAATTCGTCTTCGGGTAAATATCTAATATATCTATTGAACGTAATCGTAATAGCCAACCTCATATTCCTTTTGCGTTAGAAAATTGCGTAATTTTAAAAAAATATTAGAATCTGCCATGCACTCGGTATATTATCTATGAAAATCTAAAAAAGCCTTGTTCTGTCCTTAGACTGATGACCTAGTTTTACTATTTATTACAAAAAATTGTAGCATCAAATGTATCTCGATGTATTTGTATTTTAAATAACAGCCATTAGCATAAACATTGCTCCCTGATACATTATGTATATTATATTTGACAAATTCAACCTCAATAGAGTAACAAATCATGGTAATAAAATGAAATTTAACACATGTTTTAGAATAAGCGATAACGTAAATTTATCTTTTAGATGAAATGAAATATAATTTGTAATTTACGAAATAATGAACTCTATTGATCGATTTTTGGAATGCACTGTTCAAATCTTTGATCATTGTTCGGACCAATAATTGGCTTGTTTACTAAATTTTGATTTTGACCTAATCCGTATAAGGAACCCGAAAAAATAAAATTTTCTACGGATTCAGTTTTTAAATTCTTAAATTATTTACTGAGAAAATAATTAAACGAAATACTACGCTCTCTAATAAAAACACGCGAAAGAAGGTACCAACGTCACAACAAAACTGGCAAACGCTCAGACCTATTTCCGACCTGATTAATCTCTCGAGACTGCTGTTCTATTTCTAATCTGTTCTTTCCTTTTTAAGTTATCGGAATAAAAATAACAATAGGGCGTTCCTTAATGATGTGCTAATATTTTAGGGTGTGATTCCTAAAGTCATTTTATGAAGAAAAGTTCATATAAACATATGTCCTAAACGGCTTAAATTTTTTGCTTTGAATTATTTTTTTTAATGCTTTTTTTGTAATATCTCCGAAAGTACTACTAGATAATATTTTCAATTTTGGCATGTGCTAATAGGGCACAAAACCCTAGTGGCCTAGTGGCTTATTGTGCTCCCCTATCTTGCTAGAAAAGGTTTGTTCCTTTTATAAGATCCAAATTCCTACCAAGTTTGTCATGTGGGAGGTTATCCCCACATTGGATATCTCCGAAGATTTTGAGTCTTCCTCGGGTCAGTGCTTCGCAGTTATATATGATATGTGAGGCGGTTTCGTCCTCATCGCCGCAAAGCCTGCATTCAATGGGACCATTGTGAATTCCTACTCGGGGTAGGTGTTTTCTTAAGCAGTGGCCTGTTTGTAGGCCGACCACTTGTTTTAGCTGGGTGCGCGTTAGAGGCATCATTCCAGTTGATTACTTTTTGGAGGGTTTCCCAACTGTGGCCCTCGCTTGGGTATGACCAGGTATCCTGTTCCATCGGGATAGGTGTTGTTGTGCCCACCTGTCTGATGTTGCTCTGGTTGCCTGTTTTAATATGCCAAGGGCGGGTTCAGGGTCCCTGCGTTTTTGAGATAATCCGGCTCTAGCCAGTTCATTAGCCTTTTCGTTGCCTGCTATCCCCGAGTGGCCAGGAACCCATAGGAGTTCTACCTTGTTGTTCCTTGCGGCCAGGTCTTTCAGGTCATTTAGGCACTCCAGTGTGATTCTCGATTTGAGTCGATTGGAGTTCAGGGCCTTGAGGGTAGCTTGGCTGTCTGACAGAATGTATATCTCTTGGTCGTGGTAGCCCTTTTTGATATTTTTCTGTACACATGCTTGTATAGCACGTATTTCCGCTTGGCAAACTGTGGCGTAGTTTCCCAGGGAAATGCTGATTTCCATTCTGGGTCTTTCCCCAAACACACCTGCGCCCACTCCGTCTGCCGTTTTTGATCCCTCAGTGTACCAAACCAGGCCCTTATCTAATGACGGTGGTTCAGGATGTTAGTGCTGAATATGATAAATTTGATAAAAGTGAGAGAGACAATTATTGTGAATTATGAATATTTCATAAGAGTTCTATGTATTTGTTTTTAATAGGACGCGCTGTCTAAATATTGATTTTCCATTAGATAATTATCCACATAAACTTAATAGTAATTTACCAATATTAATTTTCGTGTTACGGAGCTATTACACTCACCAATTTTATAACTAATTGTATACATTGCGTCGAGTCCAAATGAAAAGCCCTATAAATATGAATCATTTCGTTATACTATATTTTATAAAGCTTCACTGTAATCAATATAAATTTTATATTGTGTTTCATATAATATTCAGAAACCTTTTTAAAATTACATTGACAGGAAATGATGTATTAGTGGTTTTGCATTTTTTTCAGTGGAGCGTGGAAATAACATGCGACGATGTAGGGAGAAAATCTATCTATAAAATATTATTCTTAATAAAGAAGAAAATGAGAGTTATCTTAAATATATCCTTAGAGTGTTAATTAATTATAAATTGAGTAATATACTACTCCAATATATTTATGAGCAAACCCGAACAAAAAATAGAATACTGGTAGCTTATAGCAAAGGAACAGTGAATTAAGCCAACAACCTGATGTAGCTGTGGTGTTTTCACTATAGTATTGTTTGTGGGCCAGTTATTAAAAAGTTTCCTTTGTCTTCATCTGTCAAAAAGAAAAATGGAGTTTTAAAAATGACACTAACTGGTTCAAGAGAATTTAATTTGAGAAATGGAATTTGTTTCTGGGGAAATTCATATTAATATCTTCTTTGTTCTACTTTAGTTTTGAAGAACTAGCTACCAATATTTGTAATGCAATATTCACAGATTCAAAATAAATTTTATTACTAACTTCGTTTTTTATACTAGAAACAGTCTGCTTAATATACAGGGTGATTCCTAAGCTGATATTTTTTTAGCTGTGTATAGAAGACATTAAAATAAACAACATTTTCAAATACATTTTTTCAAAAAAAATTTAAAATAGCCGAGATACAGAAGAAAAAAATCTAAGTGCGGGCCTGGGGTGCAACTATGTTCATCTTCCAGGGCAATGTCAATTCGAATTTATCGCCGAACGCACTATGTTCATAAAAATCATCGCTTCTAAGCGATATTTTAAGCTACACCTATGTCGATTTCTTTCGACAACACCATAGGTGTCGATTTCAAGTCGCTTATGTGAGTGCGATAAAGATAGATATAATTTGAGCCACTTGTTTAACCTAACCTTTAAAACGTTTTGTATCATAACAAATAAAATTTGTTTATAAATCGTATCTCATGCAAAAGTTTAAGAATGAGAATAATGTTGTCCTTTAATAGTTTTAACTAAATATTACTAGGGGGGGGGGTACTGAAAAATGTTTTGACGGCTAAATTTTTTATATATTTGAGGTTATAACATAAAAAAAATGTAGGGTCACCAATATAACAAGTATAAAATCTTAAAATCCCTACCGATTTTTGACAGAACGTCGATTGTACCCATGACACCCGAGTATTTTAGCGACATTGGAACATGGTACGAATATTCATAACCATCGAAAGCGATGTCGCTAAAAATCGATCGCTTTCTTTTTGAACATTAGTTGCGCCCCAGGTCGCCAAAACTTACCTCTTTACTTTATGTTGTTTTGGTCGGTTAGTCATGTATTTTACGGGTCGGTCGTCAGTTATTTGGCAATTCGCGGTGTGTTTTTCGAAAGCAAGTTAATTTTAAATTAGTGACACGTGAAAATGGTAAAATTTGAAAAAAATTAACTAGTAGATATGGTTCTAATTTATGGTGAGTGTCGTCAAAGTCCGGCTGCTGCCTCGAGATTATACGCAGAACGCTTTCCCTTGCGGGCTTATCCTACACCCAGAAGTTTTCTTAATGTTATTCAACGGGCAAGTTAGGCAGGACCGTATTTGATCCATAGTGTAATAAATGAATGTACCTACCTTATTTTTGAGTTTTTGAAAATGTTGTTTATTTTAATGCCTTCTATACAAAGCTAAAAAAGAAGTATCAACTTAGGAATCACCCTTTATAAGGAAACGTAGAAAGGCCACATATTAATTATTCTTATTTTTCCGACTTCTAAGTCAATTTTATCGAGATACAAGTCGAAATTATATTTTTATGGCTCATAAGTGGGTTTTATGGACTTACTAATCAGGTTTTTGGACTTACAAGTCGAAATTACATTTTTTTGACTTTAAGTCGATTTTATAGACTTACAAGTTGAAATAATAGTTTTCAGATTTGAAAGTTGATTTTATCGAGTTACAGTCGAAATAATATTTTTCTGGCTTGTAAATCAGTTTTATCGACTTACTTGCAAGTAGGTATAATTGTCTTACATATCGGTTTCATCGACTTACAAGTCAGAATAAAAATTTGGTAAAACCTACTTACAAGTCAGAGAACAATAATTTAGACTTGTAAGTCGATAAAACCGACTTTTTAGTCGATAAAACCGGGGTACAAGTCAGAAAAATATAAAAGTGGATAAAACCGACTTGTAAGTCGATAAAGCCAACTTACAAGTCAGAAAAATTTAACTTCGCTTTGTATCTCGATGAAATAGAGTTAAGAGAAAAATAAAAAATTATAATTTGTTGCCCTTTTGCGCTTCCTTGGAATTACATAAAAGATTATTAGTAATTTATCAACTTATAAAAAAACAAAGTTTTATTTGCCTATACCTCCTCTAAAGAGAGATAAATCTATAGTTTATGATAACTAAAATTTTCTCTCTGTTTAAATTAAAAAAAAAATCAATTTTAAAATATGTAAAGAGGAAGTTTTAAATTTATTATTGAGAAAAACTTATTATCTATGATCATAATCTGTCATATTGATTTGCATTTTTTTAATATATTACTTTAATTTTTACTATATTATATTGTAAATTAAAAATTCTAAAATTTTGTCGATAAAGAAGTTTCTACCTAACATTAAAGCAAATTTTGATTTTGGCTATGAATGAAACAATACAAAAATTGTCCACGAAATAAAATTAATAATAAAGAAAACAAACTAACACTAATAAAAATGATAATTAACTAAATAAAACGCACTACATTGTAAAATTATTTCGCGTAAAATTACATTATAATATGTAATATTTAATTTACAATTACATACATAAAGTTATAGCTTTAAATGTATATAAGTTTACAATTATTTTATGGTATAAGCCAGGCATTTTTGCTAAACCGTATAATACATTCCCCTCTAAATACCTCTGGTTTCCCCTTAGAACTTTTAAATACTTTTATTTTTGGGACGGACAAGAATAGAAGTAAATTAAAACATTTTAGTTTGATCTATAATAAGTAGCACTATTGAATGTGGTTAACAGCAAACAGACAAAATTTTATTTTTATACCGAGAAAAGTAAACGATTTGAAAGTAGAGTATACTGTATAGAGGCCTGCACGGGCCAAGTTTTCATCTCGGGGCTTAACGGCCCAGCCCGACTCTCGGGCTAGCGACGGGCCGGGCCGGGTTACTTAATAAAGATTCAGGTTTTCGGGCTCTAACAATTTTCTCTAGACCTGTCGGGCTTGCCGAATCTCACCGGCCTGTCGAACTGTTGAGGCCAACCGGTCTTTTGGGTCAGCCTTGCTTATGTGCTTTTTTAAAGAAATATTTGTAAAATAATTTTCAAGCCGTAATATTTTTTTTCGGGCCTTCCGGGTCTGCCGGGCTTGTCGGCCTGCCGGGCTTGTCGGCCTGCCGGGCTTTTCTGTTTTGATTGACGGGCCGGGTCGGGTCGTGAAATTGCGGCACGTGCAGGGCTCTAATACTGAATCTGGCACTTGCTTAATAAAGTTAATGTTGGTTTTTAAAAATTAAAATTAAGTCTGTTAAATAAATAAACCATGACCAAAATTTTATTTAAAAATATATAAAACAGAACTAAATAATATTAAGACACAAAAAGACCTTAAATTTTTTTTTTATTTAAAAAAAAAATACGCAGAATATATTATAAAACAATGCAGGTCGCACCTCAGCAAAATAAAATAGTACGTAAAGAATGGCCCCGTTCAATTGACGATGATGCCGAGATGCATAAAAGTCAGAGTCGAAGTTGTCAAACTCCCAGGAATTTTACTTTATTTTTACAAATTGTGAAAATTTAACTTTTTTACAGTACATTTGTAAAACAAAATAATTGGTGTGTGTACCACATAGAGCATATGACATTTTATCATACTCTCATATATTATAGAACTTCATAATTATTGTTATAAGAACGAAGTTAAAGCTGCTCTCTAAACACAATAATGATCAAGTCGAATCATAAAGGCTGATTTTTATTTTAATTATGTTTTATGTCGGGTCTTGTGAATATTAACTATGTGCATCACGTAATATGTTTGTTTTCATGAGAATTTTTATAATTTTCACGTCCTGAAGATGCCATAAGTTAGCCGAAACGTTAAGGCAATTTTAATATATTTGATTAAAGGTGGTAGATAAGACTTAACTTCCTCTATTTCCCTAAATATTTTTAGTTGTCAAAATATAGCAACCAACCATTTTAGCACCGGCATGCAATTTCTTCTGCTATATGTCGATACAAATGAAAATGATATTGAGGTATAGATTCTCGTAGGTTTTGATTTGTATGCAAAACCAAAACTAAATATTTATTTTATTTTGAAAAAGTAGTCCATACTTGAAGTGAAGTGGCAACCTTCATTAAGATATATTTAGTAAGAAAAATGTTTTGGTTACTCAGTTCTACACGTAGAAACGTTCATCATTAAGAGAAGTATAGTTATAGTAAAGGAAATTGTAAGTGACACCCCCATAGAGCTTTTGAGGAAGTTAAATACTTTAAGAGAATAATGCTTACATCTGTTACAAAAAAAAATGTTTTTACTAAATATATCTTAGTGAAGGTTGACTTTGAGTATTATTTGTCCCTATTTATATTATTTTATGTTTGCCTCTAAGACCTCCAGGTCGAGTTTTCTTATAGGTATTAGGTATCTTGTAACTTAAGACCATTAAACTATGTCATCAGCTGATAAAACAGAGGCATATTTTTAAATTAACAAACATAGTTTGGTTTGATCGAGGGTTAGAGACAATGATGTTTCTTGAATGATAAAAGATTTGCATTGTCTTTATTTGTTTTAAATCACATCATTTCAACTGGTAAGTATCTCCAGTCATGCAATAATTTAGAGAATACGACTTAACAGATACTTACTTCTCTAAGTCATTGCATGACTGGAGATGCTTACCAGTTGAAACGTTGTGATTTAAAACCAATAAAGACAATGCAAGTCCAAATCCCTTCTATCATAGTTTGGTTTATTATACAATTTCGGATACTCACATTCAAAGTCAGAGTTCACTTTTAAACTAATTCTTTTACCAGAAAGCCTAAGTTTCCCCTTTTTTTGTTTTCCATAATGCCATAAAAGCATGTTCTAAGATCTTTATCTTTAAGAAAATAAACTTGAATTAATTAAAATATTTTTATCGTGTAAAACAAAGCTGCGATAATCACGAACATAATTCCAAAATATTTTTAATTTGAGAGTTAAATTAAGCAGAGCTTCAAGTCAGGGATATTACGAAATTTAAAAAAAAAGAATCATTAAAAATATTGGATGATTTACATATTATATTATGAGGGATCGACACACACACAATATGACACACATTGTGGAAGTGACACAATCGCAAGACATCATTTGCTGGTGGATACTGCTTTAAAACAACAATTTAACAAAGAAGCAGTTGGTTATACCAAAATGAACCTTATAATTTTATTGAGTACGAACTGTATCGCCCTGAGGATGACCTCATAGAGGTCGAAACGTTGGCTAAATACAAATTTTGAATTTCTGCAGCTGTTTTACTGACCATTTTCCAACTAATTCTACCCCTAAATATAGATCTAAATATTTCGAAGGTCTAAACTTCAAACTCCTTTAGTGAATATGTGTAAATGCTTTCTTTTACTTAACGTTATCTCAGGGACCTTAAAGCACTACCTACATTCTTTTAATTTTTGTAAAGTAACTTCTTGGCCGTAAGAAACTTCAAGAAAGTAAAAAATGGAAGAACAATATGATAAATTAGATTACTTACTCTACTTAGTCAGTGACGTGGTAATAAAAAAATGGAGGACCTAAAGTGATCATGACTGAAAAGAACGAGGTTCCTTAAGATTATTTTAAATGTAATAACGTTGTTTTATAGATACTGCTATTATTTGTACCAAATTTAAATTAACTATCCCTAAAACTGTGAAAGGATTAAAAAAAAAACGAAGAAAAAAAACAAAAAATTAACACCCCGTATCTCATTAATCAAAACATTTAGGCCACATATTATTTCAGAACTATTTATCTTAAAATTATACAAGGAATTACTCCTTAAAGTTTGTACACGTACCAAATTAACACTCTGTATAATATGGATTTATTATTACCACTGAAATAAGTAAGGTTAAAGAATATTTTTTTTAAAATTATTCAATTGTTTGGGATATTTATCTAACTATATGCACTCTCGTATAAGGGAACTGCGGTATTATTACAGTATATCCCTATTTCTGCCCAAAAATATAATGTATTCATAAACGTTATTCATTTTTAACACGATTATGATTAAAGAAGTTAAAGCTTGGCTTGCACATGTTCGCCACACCGAAAAATGAGAAATAATATTTGGCTTTTAACCTGCTGGCTGATCCCCTTTCAACCGCAAGAACGGAAATACTTGTGAATGTTTAACCGCAGTAAGCACGCGATCTATCGCCTCTGAAACTGATAAGAAAACGTCTGAAAATATAGAGTTTTCGTTGAAAATTAGCGTAGTTAATTAATTATAAAAATATTCTCCGCATACAAACCTACGAAAAGTCCGATAATTTTCGAGAAAACTCGCTGTGTTTAAAATAAAATAAAAATTTAATTGTCTGTAGGTCCTCGAATACTAGCATTTAAAAATCTAGTAGAACGAATTCAAAAACTCCCTCACGCCTGAAAATGTTTCAGAATTTTTATAACGGAACCGACGTCGCTGACAGAAATGCAGGAAATTATATTTACATTTTAACTTACGTTTATGTTGTAGACATTTATGGATGTGTCAGATTTTAATGCATTTTTAAGTTTTAATGGGAAATTGCGAATAACAATAAATCTGTTGTCTCTCAGCTAAATAATTATTATTTATATTATTGTGATTAGTGATTCTTTAGCAAATATTGATATTGGGAGTTCCATTCAGTTTAAAAAAAATCTGGAACAATTCTCATTTTAAAAAAGGAAAATACTGTATTATTAACCAAGGTTTAGACAACTGCCATTATTGCCCGAGCGTTCAGTTTAAATCACGAGGAGCGAAGCAACCTGAATGCGATTGCGAGTACAAAACTCCTTTATCATTCAAGAAACATTATTGTCTTCAACTTTCAAACAGACAAATAGTATATTATTGACCAAGGGTTAGACATATACTATTATTGACCGAGCATCGATTTAAGACGTGAGGGCATTAATAGTTGTCTAAACCGTAGTAAATATATTATTTTTTCCACTATTAACACATTTACAATATTAAATCATTAATTAAAGTTAACATACCTTCTTAGGGTTGCTTCTGTTTTTTCATTCAAGTTACCTTTGCTTTGAAATTTGCAGCATTTTTTTTATCTGGTCAGATGGCATTCTTAGTTGTCATTTTTTATCGATTCAGAAAAAAATTCAAGTCTTTTGGATAAAATGAGCGAAGAAACTATTACTGATACGTGCAACCTCCAGAAATGCACAATAAATTAATGATGAGTTGCTACCCCAAAAATCTAAGGTTTTGTATTCAAAAACCTACTCAGTATTTAAGGACTGGTGCCAAACAAAGAAAGCTGGAATACCTGGTTGTCTAAACATGACGTTTTCATATATTTTTAAAATAAAAGTTGCCTGTTTTATATTGTTTTTGCCAGAAGCCTCTATTATTGACCTTTAACGGTAAATAATAGAAGCTTCTGGCAAGGGGTAAAGAAAAACGATTTCTAAAGTTAAAAATCGATCAATAATGAGTGAATTTAAAGTTAGTAGTGGAAAAAAGTATTTATTAAATTTATTAAAAGTATATATTGTGTAAAAAAAAACAACACAATATTAAGGAATAATGAAATTTCACAGGAACCCCGTCCCGCCTCCATATTTTAGATCCTAAACCAGTCGAGGGATGAACGCTTCTTTTTCCTAAAGACTTAACATTATAGTTACCACTCTATAAGTGGATACTTTATGATTCAAAAAAGACATAATATATACGTTTATGTTATACTTTATTGGTTAAAACAAATGGACATTTGCAGTGGCGTCTCGAGGATATTGAGTAAGGGAGAGCGCAAATCTAGGTACGCAAAATTGAGTGCCTGCGGATATTTTTATTAATTTTTGAGTAATTATCTAAAATGCATGCGCGTGGATTTCAGGTAACGAAGAGCCAATCCTTCTAAATTATCGGTAGATCTACCAATAAACTAATTTATTGTTTCCCGTTGAACTAAACAATAAATATGATGAAATAAAATTATTGCATTCGTAGCAGGCAGTAAGGGGGGGGGCTACGCGGCTTCAAGGAGGAGCCGCCACTGGACATTTGGAAATCGCTATGTATAACACCAACTTAAATAAATTACAGTCATTCCCACGAACACTAAAACTTACAGAGCATACAAAAATAATTTATATGACTCTCATAAATTAAGAAAGCATATGCTTGTTGGGCATAAGCGAATTAGAATTAACAAGAAAAAGTTGTGTGTAAATTTAAATACTAACCCCGAGCGATGGTTTCGTTTATCAAATTTTAAGGTATCAATAACAGAAAACAGGTGTGAGTTCCGGAAATGATGTGGGGGTGTTTTTGTAAGTATTCAAATGAACAGTCTCGTGCACAGCTGATAAAAAACGACAGGTGGATAAGCATGGAATTTAAAATTTTAAGTATTTGAAAATTCGTTGGCTATTAAATTTAACAATTTAATTTGACTAATTTTAATGGTGTGGTAATTCTAAAATGAAAATCTGTAAATATTTTTATAATACTTTATTCTTTGATGTTCTCAATGTATCCTTTGGATCCACATGGATACAACAGCATCAGTAGTTAGCTCAATTTATTAAATCATGTCTACAGGGTGTAAATATACTTTACCTTAATTTAATCGTCATCAGCGTATAGTATCTTATCAAGGCACATTTTAGTATGTGTTAATGGCTTTCTAGGGTCATTTTTTCTTGCTCAGCGTTTCAAAACAATTTCAAAACGCTCTAAGCTTATCCATTTTTTACTTTACAACCATTGCGTCTCCAATAAAGCAGTTTAAAGGACCTTACGGATCAACGCGGTGCGGCGCAGCGGTGACGGTGCCGGTAGTCACTGAGCAGTACACCGGCGTTCCTGTTTTTTGGCTATGGCACACCGATGCGGTACGATTTTTATTGTTCTCTGAATAATCTGAAAAAAATTATTTTAAAACAATAGTCAAAGTCAGCACAACAATCGAGCAGGTAACACAAAGCACGTAGCTAATGTGGCGGGGAGCAGCAAAAACAGTGGAGACGGCGTTGTCAAAATAAAGTGCTGTCACAGCGAAAAACGCGAGATCGAATACTCAGCGGTGTAAGTCGCGCCATTTACCGCTATATTTTATGACACGGCAGCCAAATTGTCACCGCTACCGTCACCGCCGTACCGTGTTGATCTGGGAGGTTCTTTAATACGTTTTGAAATGTTTCCAACAGAGTTTGTAACCTGTAATGTCTCAAATAAATGTCTTTTAGTAATTGATAGTATTCTCTTGCAGTTCGTTGTTAGTTTTTGTTAATTATTTATATTCAAGTACTTTTTGGATTTTAGTTTCGTTTGGTCTTGAGATAAATAAACCCCACCGTGACCAAACAAGGTTTCTGTGTACACTTTTAAAAATAACATGGTATGAATTACTAAAATTTGGTTCTGACAAATATTTATTTTCGTGAAATCGGACTCAACCCAAGAATTAGTTTGTACAACCAAAAAAAATTGTCGTTATTGAACTGTTGAACTAATTAATAACATTAACAAACCCAACCTACAACTTTTAGTTGTCACAACGAAATTTTATATACGGATAACTAAATTTATATAGTACTCCCGCTTTTAAACTTAGTTGTTACAACTAATGTGTAAATATGGAAAATTGAAAATTTTTTTTCAAGGAAATATTGTTTTTGTTAATGATGCAATCTACAAATGTTGCCAAAGCAATCATTTATTTGGGCCAAACTTGAAATTTTCATAGAGTAACAATTACGTATGTAGTCACAACATTGTGTTTATTATCTTTTTTCTATACTTTCTAATTGTAAGAAAGAAGTTAAATCATAAATAAGTAAAAATTTAATATTTTTGTCATTGCAGTTGCACATTAGAAAGTTTGAATGAACTGCTTATAACGCACGGCAAAATTAGCAAGTTGATTTGATAAAAATAACTTTAAAAAAAGTCTGTTTCATTTCTAAAAAAAATGTCATATGTAATTTATACTTAGTAACGAAAAATATTCCTTCCTAGGTCCCCATTTAAATAAAAAAATATCTTGGTATTACTACTCTATTAGGTATGCGTAAACTAATTGGAATACATTATTAGGGATATTATGGTTTCTTTAAAAAGAAAAATTATTTCCAATGTCTTTGTTCTCTCATGTTCTTTATAATACATACTTATATAATACAAAACAGAAACACTAGATTTTTAACTTATTTTACTCAACCTTTTGGGTTGTTCAATTGCTTATAGAACTGAATTGTCTTTATTTAAATTTTCTTATCTGCAACTGCGACTATTAAAAGACAAAAAATATCCCTTGGACTTTCTATTTAAAATGAATATGAAATTTGTTGTACTTGGTCAGATTAAAAAGTCATCAATATGACGTTCTTTTATAGAAATGGAACATAGAACAAAAACAAAAAAATTTTTTTTTAAGTTATTTCTCATCGGGTCACCTTGCCATGCTTTATAAAAATCTCATTTAAACTTTCTAATGTACAACTACAATGATAAAAAGAAAATGTTTACTTACTTATGATTTAACTTCCTTCTGTCAATAAGAACGTACACAAGAGAGACAATAAACACAAATAAATTACACCAAAAAATATTGTCACATCCATTGTCCACACGGCCATGAAAATGGCCAATTATTGCCTTAAAAACACGAAAAAATGGACATGTCCTTATAGGCTAGGAGATTTAAGTTTATTGTCCTAGTTTTCATTTTACGCGATGGTACAGTAGACTCCCGATTATCTGAAATAATGTGGACCTGACCGATTTCGGATAATCGAAATTTCGGATAATGCGGAGATTGAGGAAAATCATTAACGATAGGAAAAGTAACTATATCTATGTATTTTTATAGATGTACTTACATACATAATAAATTCTAATACTTATGTATGTACATTAGTAAAGTATGTATTCATCATATTCATAAATTTAAGAAAGTGATAATTGGTACTTGTTTTAATTTTAAAGGGTGTCAATTTGATTAATTTCTTAGAAATTTCAAATAATGCGGAGGTATGGCAAGAATCATTGCGGTTATCCGGTTCATGAGTCGTTTCGGATAATGCGGAGTTCGCATAATCGGGTTTTGGATAATTGGAAGTCTACTGTTTTTGAAATAGTAACGGAGCTATTGTACTTTGTCACACTAAACGGCCACCCTGTAGAGTTGAAGAGAACTATACATACATAAGAAAAGGTTATTTAAGAAACACATTATTAATATAGTAAAAACACTTCTCGTCGATTGGTGGTAACATTAAAAAATTATAAGAAAACCTATTATTCTTGTATTTTAAAACAATAATAATTTCACGCAATGGCAAAAGAATATAGCTGTATATTTGTAGCCGACAAAAAAAATCAATTTCTATATAACCGTATTTATTTCACATAATCCCTTTCGGTGTTTTGCCTTTATTTTACACAAAATATACCCATTCAAGTCTTGAAATACAAGATGTAAAATTATCTAAGTAAGTGATAAGGAAAACCTTAAAATTTAACGACCCTACAACTCTTTATTCCGAAAGCATTTGACCGAAGTCCTTCAAGACACTTTGAAAAGTACGCTAGACCGATCCTGAAAGAGCTCAATATAATACGTTTTAGAGTGACACTAATAACTTCAAAATACGAGCTGGATTTCGTCCTATTGAAGCTTTATCATTTGAAAATCTAAAATAAATGCCCCATATTATATTTTAAAATTATATACGGTTGATTGAACTACTTTTCAAGACTAGGCTTTTTGTCATTGGCATAACAGGAACGGTATTTGATATTTTGCGACAATAAAGGATGACAATGATACCACAAAGTCGTATAATGGAACTAGTCCTCAAAATTCTTAATGCGATACGGGTACCTCAGTAGGATAAGATGACGTCAAATTTGAAGAGCACACTAATAATATAATATGAAGAAGGATAAAACTGCTTAAAATCTTTAGAAATGCAGCGTAACGTTTTAATTTCAAAGATTTATTCAAACATTAATAAAAAAAAATTCCAACCTAAGAGGTTGCAAATTAGTATAAAAAGTAATTATAGTAAAAGAAAATGTTACAACCGGTCACAGCAAATCAAGATACATTGTATACTTAGCGTATATAGCTGACCTACACATTATGGCAACTTTTTTATTATTACCAATATTTTTTAAGGTTATTGGTAGCGAATTAAATATTTTAGGAGCCACACTCTTTGCAAATCTGTGGTTACCGTCCCTTCTGTAAATAGGAACGACCAAATTCTGGTTAGTAATTTGTCTTGTTTGATGTGTGTGAACCACTTTTGTTTGTAAATTTTTATTCTTGTGCAAAAACAAACAGCTATTGTAAAAGTATAACATTCGAATATTTAATATATTAACGTTATAGAGTTGCGCAGTAGGATAACGTTTATCTTTTTGCATTATAACCCTTATTATGTAGTTTTGGATAATATTAAGAGGCTATAAGGTATTAGTTATACAGACCACTTGGTTCATAAATTTTCTTAATTCATAAAATTTGTAAACAAGCGTCTCGCTTTAACACACATGGACTGACCACTTCAGATTTTTATCAACCAACTTATCTATATTAATAGTTAGTTTATTGAAATCCAGCCAGTCTTTCACCATGTAAACACCAAACTCAGCCTTCGCTTTCACCCCCTGCCAAGTTATCAGTACTGTGTCATCAGCATATGAAATCATTTCTCCCTGTATGTTTTTTTTTTAGTAAAGAGTTAATATAAATAATAAAAAGATTGATGAAAGCCCGAGGACCGTACCTTGCGAGATGCCAAGTTGTATTCACTGAGGTGGTCTTTTATTCTTACCTGTTGGACTCTACCCTCCAAGTAAAGCTGCGGAAGACACTCAACACATTGCCTCTTATGCCACAGTGATCCAGAACACTAAGCAGTTTTTAATGCGACACTATGTCGAAAGTCTTAGCAAGATTCAGAAAGACGCCTATGCATTTCTCGTTAGAAATTAAAAGATACATTGGTAGATTTCTTACTAATTATTTACTTAGATGGATATTATATTTTATGATAACTATAGCTGCAAGGATAGAGTTGAAATAGTGAAGTGCTGCAGCGGGCTTGCAAGGATTACCAGGATGAGGATTCCTCAAACTAACGTAAATTCGCTGGGAACGGTTGGAAAAGGCATTAACTATGATCCTTGGACTTTCAGCACATCATTTTTTTACTATAACTTAATTTTGAACCAATGACATTTTGAGATGTTGTTGTATGGCAGCTTTTTTTCTTCATCTAACGATAAAGATATTTCTTTAAATAAAACAGATCTTGAAATAATTAGTTACACAAAGAAACAGAGCTCCTGATTAAGTTCAAACGAGACGGTAGAATTTAATATAAATACCAAGGCGCCCACTAGATATATAAATAAAGATCTTCAAAATTTCAACAGGTAAAAATTTATAACTTTTAAGCTATAACTTCTAATTAAAATTTTAAATAAGATATTTAAAATTATCTTTTTATAAACCATAAAATTGGTATAAAAATTTCGTAGATGCCGCTTCAGCTTTACAACAAACCTATTACATTTACCATTATAGATATTTCAATTCTAATTCTCTAAGCTTTATTACGTACACTTCTTATAAAAGCTAAATAGGTATATGACCCTAAGAATAATTTTGAGAACAAATTGAATCCCACACTTTTTAAACAATTAGCTCCAAAAAAATAACATTTAAAATGAACATGTTTTGTTAAACGCATTTTTAATGTACAATCGTGGATAATGAATTCTCACATGATATACAATGAACTGACAACCCACAACCCGTATTAAATTGATAGTTATAACTTGGTGATGTGCTTGGAATATCAATTACTTTTTAGATTATTTATATTTGCTATGTATTGTTTTATATAAGGTCGCCTCCATTAATGTCAATTTGTAACAACAACCTAAAATTTTATTAATGGGTTTTTCACCTTGCTATTAGGAATATCTAAAATGTCTGAGAAGTATGTAAGTTTAGATAAAAATTACAATACCAGGTATTAGTGACGCGTGACATGACACAAAACAGGCTTATAATAGATACTATATAATTTGCAACTTTTTGCCTACAAATAACATAGATATACATAATATACAGTGTGTTATGTATTAAATTATTTACCAGTTGGATCTCATAAACGGCAAGAGATTTATTTATTTATTCATTTGTTATTACGATGGGTTCACAATGAACATAGTACCTATACGTCAATTATTGTAAAATATACAATATATATAAGATACAGCAAATAATGTTAAATTGGGGCAAAGTTGCGCATTTTATAGCCGACCAACATGCCATAAAAGAATTAGGAAATTTCAGGGCACTTCCGAAATTATTCTTAAAAAAACGAAAATCACCATTTTAGTTTTTAATTTTTTTTCTGGCTTTATTTAAAGATAGAGATAATGTAAAATAAATTTAACACCTTTATTGCCACTTTCATGTTTTATAAAGCAGTGTTCTTAGATTTCGTGTCCGACGTTGTGTCTTTAAGATGCCATTGTCAGGTTTGTTTTTTTAAATACGGATCTGTATTTTTTATTGCATTTATGTAAACTTTACATCCAATGTAATGTTAATACAAAAGTACTTTTGTTAAATATTAACGTTTCTACCCCATAAAAACATCTTAATATAATAATAGTTAATTTTAATTTTTTTTTTATTATTGCAGATTAAAGCTATCTTTGATAATGTGCAACACAATGAAAACGATTTTTCTTTTTTTTTAAACTCTCACCGGGAAGACTGTTGCATATTATATTTTAAAAGATTTCGAGTTTTCACATTATCTGGCAAAATATGATACTTTAACCAAAACGGTGAATTCTCTTATTGATTGTACCAAACTCTAGAGCTTTTAAAAAATGGTCTACAACGTCCTTCTCGATGAGGTTGGAAAGAGAAAAATCGTTTTGTCTCTGTTACACATTATCAAAGATGGTTTTCTTTTTGATCTGCAATAATCAAAAAGTTCAAAAAGTTTTTGTTTAATATTAACAGATGTTATAAGAAAAAGTTATTTGCATTTACATGGACATTCTTAATCGAAAGTTTGTTGCAAATTTTTTTTTTTTTAATATTTTGCCCAATGAAAACACTATATTTTTTTTTCAGTGCACATTTCTCCCGAAGATTGGTTAAAAACTGAAAACATTATGTTAAATTAAAATTATTTTTATTTTTTCCTCCATTGTTAATATTTTAAACAATTCAATAAAGAAATTACACATAACTGACATTTATTCAATTAATTATATCGTAGAAAGCCTCAATTTGTTACTTGTGAAATTATTAAAGTTTAAGAATAAGCAAAACATTTTATGACTTTGGAAAATGTTTAGGAAAACCTTGTTGCAAAAGGGAATTTTAGGGACTTATCTTGTGCCTAACTTAAAATTAGTGATAATTTTTTAACTTTTTCGCTCATTATAACTGAGGAATATACATTTTTATTATACGAAAACAGTTGATGAATGCCCTCCAGTTTTCTCATCAACATTTTAATTTAAAAAATATATTTATTGGAACTAAGCAAATGTTTTTTTTAATTTTCTTCATAATATTAAATCTAACTTAGCAATCCTAAGACTGGCACAACCATAATTAAAATAATGGCTATAAATCCAATCTACGATTAAAACTTTTATCGCAACTCGCATTACAATAAACTTTTACATCTATTAAACACAAAACACAACTGTGCCAAAAAATTGATATTGAAGAGTATTTGTTTACCAACAAAGTCCACATTTAAATAGTATTAAGTTAAATAAGGAAACCGTCAATCCAAACAGAAAGACGCGATAAGACTGGAATCGAGCAAAGCCGCAAGGTAAGGTTTCAGCGTCTTTTGTTCTTGTTTAAATCCGGCAACGGAATAAAATACAGTTTACAAATTAATGTACATTTTTCCCATAGGCGTCTGGTAAACTTGGTCTGGTTTTAGGGGTACCTACTGACTCAACTTAGACGGTAATTTAAAAAAAAGTGTAAAGTGCTTTTCTAGGATACCCAAGAAATCGCCCATTAATATAAAGCATCAATTCTATATCATCCAGCGTGAGCACTGGCTCACCCTAGAAACGTGAGTGCCCACCCTGGTGCCCCCCCAAAATTGATGGATTCGGTTTTATAATGGAATTTCTGGGGGGAAGGGAGACTCGGCTATAAAAGCTGTGATGAGAAAAGAGTGATGTTGTATGTTATTTTCAAGAACGATGACCCTACAAGAGGAAAGTTTTGTTTACCCCTGCTTATGGCGTAGAGCGTGGAGGGAGACGGCGACCTTTTTTTTTATAAGTCACTTTTGATTTGGGTAGTGCCCCCTCAAAAATCATCGTGCCCACCTATCCCAAAAATCCTGGCGCCGCCGCTGATAACACCCATAGGTATCGTCCATTTTTCCAAAATATGTTACCTCAGAAATACTAAGTAGATATTATAGGAAAAAGGAACATTAAAAGCGATATATTTATTCAATTCAAAAATGGAAAATAAAAAAATCTTAAGTCACTTTTTATGACACAACAAATCTTCTAATCATGCAAAATAGACCGTATAAAATATATGGCATATATTTCATCAGCTCCATATGACATCCTATTTCCCTAAAACTTTTTTATGAGAAACATCGAAGCTGTAAGGATAAACTGATATATAAAACAACAGACATAAATATTCGATACTTCGTTGAGCATTGACATACGCACACAATCTCAAATTTTATTAATGTCGTTTCATCTCTGGAAGCGGCTCTTAAGAATATGATTGCACATGATATTTTTAATCAGAAATTCTTGAAACTTTAGCAGTTCTTCTATAAAGGCTTACACTCCATTAGATATTTAAGGGTTGTTCGCTATCTAAGGGTCAATATAATGTCTTCGTTTACATGGATATTGTATATTATTAAACAGAGTGATTCCTAAGTTGATACTTATTATATACAAACATTATAAACAACATTTTCAAATACCTCTTTTAAAAAAACTCAAAAATAAGGTACTTACATTAATTTATTACACTATGGATCAAATACGGTTCTGCCTAACTTGCTCATTGAATAACATTAAAAAAACCTCTGGGTGTAGGATGAGCCCGCAAGGGAACGCGTTCTGCCTATAATCTCGAAGCAGCAACCGCCCTTTGACGACACTAGCTGTAAATTAGCAACATATCTATTAGTTCATTGTTTTAAAATTTTACCAATTTCACGTGTCATCAATTTAAAATTAACTTGCTTCAGAAAAACTCACCGCAGCGGAATGCCAAATAACTCACTACCGACCCGTAAATTGCATGACTAATAAGAGATAAGACAAACAACACAAAGTGTAGCAGGCTACTTTTTGATGACCAGATTTTTTACTTCTGTATTTCGCCTATTTTAAAGTTGTTTATTTTAATGCATTCTATACGCAGCTAAAAGAGAAGTATCAACTTAGAAATCACCCTGTAGTGTTAATAATATCGATTCCTTTTTTAGGCTTCGAACAAAACCCCTGCTTGTACTGTAATATATCTGTACATAATTTTAAAAGAATATAAAGCTATAACTACTTAATTGTAAATTAAATATTACATATTAAAATATGTAATTTAATACATAGATTTACTATAATTTTACCATTAATTTTAACCATGTACATAATTTATATCCCTATTCAGCAAGTTATAGAATAAGACCAATAAAGATATAATTATATCATCTAAGTGATAAATATAAAATAGTAAGCCTCTATAATATAATTTAAAATTTATACTTTCAAATAGAATCACCCTTAACTAATGTTTGCTTTTAAGGGCTTCGTTTTTGTAAACTTAGACGGCTGTTAAACGAACATATGGCACTTTATTAAATCTGTGTTTTGGTTCGTTTCGGCACGAGGCAGAATTTGAGAAGATGTGGAATATTTCGAAATGTGACACACGCATCGTTTACTTAAGGGGTGAAAACGGAAAAATTACTTCCTCGTGCCATAAATTCCCCTATGATCCTGATGAAATGGGATTATTATTACTTTTTGGGATTTACGAGCTGTCGCGAGTTTAAATATTAACGAAAATTTATCAAAATTAACACCGATTTTTCATTTTTAACTTTAAATGTTTTGGCTTTATATTAAAAACGGTATATTTTTGTGAATGATGTTAATTACCATATAAACTGCAGGGTCATATAAGTTTCAATATCACGTCTAGTAGTAATAATTAATGAATTTGAAGATGTAGTCCATACTTGAAGTCAAGTGGCAAATTAAATGGGGAGAAATAATACTCGGGTTTCACAAAGAATTTTAATAATAATTATTTAACCAGCAAGTTTGACTGTGAATTTTCTCACAATCATACTGGCCCGGTTACCTTAATTTGTAATTAACTAATCACGCACCTTTGAATGTGAGTATATAATGCCTGTCAAAGTCATTTATGTCACAGTAAAACTTGCCGGTTAAATAATTATTATTAAAATTCTTTGTGAAACCCGACATAAGTCAACCTTCACTAAGATAAATTTGATAAGAAACCGTTATTTTACTCTACATGTTTCGAACGTATAAACGTTCATCTTCAGGAGAAATATAGCTTATGTTAAAATGGACATTAGGAAATGGTGAGTGACATCATCATAGAGCTTTTGAGGAAGTTCATTAATTAAAATGATGAAGAACTTCCATAGAAGTAGGGGAGAAAAGTTATATCGATAAAGAGTGGAGAATGGTTGTTAAAGGGTATTTTAAAATGACGAAATTAGAAACGTTAGGTAAGAGTGATATTGAAACTGAAAGCAACTTCAGTGGTGAAGTATATTATAGCAGAACATTTTTTAGTTAAATTGTATAAAATGAAATGAAAAATTATATGTGCTTGTAGAATAAATGTACTTTGTATATATATTATGATCCATGATGCTCTGAGACATCTCAGGGTATGGTTCCCAGAAGTTAAATGGGTTGTGCTCAGAGAAAACACATAGGTATAATGTGAAAACTAGTGTTAAAGGTTAAGAAATTTTTTTTTAGGAACTTGAAGGTATTATAGAAATTGTATTGTGAATTTGCGGGTAGGATTTAAAGTATTATGTTATTGAATACGTTATTAGAGAATTAATTCAATATTGAGTGAGTGTGCAAGTTTCATTATTATAGTTTTCTTGAGCATGCCAGTTAAAAGGTTTACGATGTAAAGATTTTTGCTTAAAAAGCAAGCATCCTGAAGAACTAAATAATATACTTAATATACTATAGAGAATCTACTAAATAATCTAGTATCTAATGTTTAACAGGCGACAACCCTTCGGCCCGTATTACATTGTTAACTATAACTTAGCAACGTGCTTGGAATATCAATTACTAGAATATCTCTTTAATAAAAGCAATAGCATTGTTTTTGTACAAATTTGCCACCATGTTATTAATTCAACACCGAAGAATTTACATTAATTCTCATTAATGTTGCCTCAGGAGTAATAAAAATAATAATTGTTATTTGAAACATGTGTCATTGCTAACCTAAATATTTAATAACGGTCTTTGGTATTCTTCAATATGAATACATATGCCTTATTTAGATATTGTGTGCTACAAAACAACTATTTTTTTTATAACAATGTATTTCCATTATCATAACAAATTCATATTAATAAAAAAAGTATCACGTCATTTTTTCAACCAGAATAAAAAAATATGACCATGTTATTCAAACCTATAGACAACATAATATTGTAAAACTTGAATTTATACGCCAAATTCACCTTTATTGTTTTATTCATAAAACAGTTTCTACTAAAACACCTGATTGTCTGTTTAAAGGTTGGAGACAATGACGTTTCTTGAACGGCAGTAGAGTTTTGGACTTGCATTGTCTTTATTTGTTTAGAATCATGCCTCAGTCAAAATCATTTCTGAAAATGATTTTGTCTTAGTGAAAAGTTTTTCCAGTTAGTTATTTATTAAAATCTTTCTACAATCCCAAAACTTCATATTTTACAGAACCGAAAGTGAGAATCAATATTAAACCTGCCATTTTTAAATTTAAAACAACTTTTAGTAAAAGTTTTATTAGACTTGAGGCATTATATTTTAGACAATCCAGTCACATAGAGAGAATAATTCCATTCCACCATTACTATGGCTAGTGAGGCTGCATATCTTTGGATGAATGCGATTCAGGATCAGCAAAGAACAACGAAAAAACTTAATTAGTATTCATCGTGTCTAATTCAACTTGCGAATTCTGAAAAGACCGGCCACCAAAGTTTGGATTCCGCTTGAGCGGTCCCATTAAATAAAGTGTTCGAGTTGTAATTTTGCCGGTAAACCGAATGAGACAAAGTCGAGACGCGCCGCCTAAATCTGGCTCTTGTTTCATTGACGCCGTGACGCGACGTCTGGATTAGCTGCCCTTAAAAAAATTATTTTACCAATTATCAACATTCTTGACAGAACAAGAAACAATTACAAATCAGATTGCCGAATAAAGTAATACTATAGCATATTTTAGCACACTTTTAAAAATGGCCTAGTATACCATACTAGAATATTAATTTCCGTGATAAGAAAAGTTAGTTCAAATAGCCTCAAGAGGAGACTTATAGCGTTTTCGGTTTACTGCTCTCGGGCACTCTGAGAGTGCTCTCTTCGAAATTTGCGTGTTCGGTTATCAAAATCAAGTGTTCTCACTCGCAGTACGTTCGATTTACAAATCTGGTTACTCTGAATCCATTAGCGAGTGCTTTTCTTCGATCTGCAAATTTTTCCGGAGTAGAGAGGCTGCGCCTACGCAATGACGTCAATGGCTACACTTTTTCTTTAAGACTGTGAACGGTGTTCTTTGTAATTTCGCGTTTTGTTGTTTAGACATTTTAAACATAAAGTAATATTTTTGTTTAATTTAAAGAAGAATTGTGTTAACTTTATATTAAATTTTGATTCATTCAAGAGTATGTTTGTCTCTAGAACTAATTTGTTTGGAAAATGTATAAAAAATAATGATTATCGAACCACCTAAAAGTTACTTATAATATTAGGTCATATTTTATCAACACTGTGTCAAAAAAACAAATCAGATTGCACCACCAAGTAGTGAAGACTTTAATCTTGGTAGGATGCAACCACCTGCAACAGGTTTCGAATTCTTTCGTTTTCGTCTATACACGCTAGTCTCAATACTAAAAATTACAATATTATCAATCCTTTAGGGTTGTAACTAACTTTTAGCGCCATCTCTTGGTAGTCCCGGTGAAATATTTAAACTAGTTGTGTGAATTAGGTAAGCTAATATCTGTTGGTTGCAACATGCCGGCTCGATTGCCAATACTATAATACAGTCAAGAATAATATTCAGTTTCCAAAACTAAAGAATTTTGTTTAAACTAACCAAGTAAAAGCTAAAATTCGTTAGGGAAACTAAAGTTTGTTAGGTATATTGAAGTCTAACTAGCAAGAAAATATTAGCTTGAGCGATCAACTAGCTTTTTATAGTTAAAAACTTAGATAGCTTCATAATTTCATTAATCCGCTAAGATTCTACTGCTTTAATTGAATTGTATAGTTCACCAAGTCGTCTTCTTAAATTTGATCAAAATTCGTGACGAAAATTTTTCAGAATCTCATGTGAACTCGAGAAAGTTCGTGGCTGAAGAGTACGTTTATCATTCAGATTACATCATCTAAAGACACAAATGTCAAATGCATTGATTTATTGATGTCACGACACGGGCTCATTCATAAATAAAAGATACCGAATCGCGAATATGATTCCTTTATTGTATTTAAAACTTTGACCAATTGCTTATGAGAAAAGGTGAATTTAAAATTACAATTAATTTTAATAAAAAAAAATTATAATTAATAATAAAACAGAAACCAACACTAATATTGTATGATAGAAACCATTGACTATGAGTTGACTAAAACAAATCAGCTATCTATTTTATTATTTTTCTTTCAAAAATCTTAAACAAGCTTTCCGTTATTATCTCGTTGCCTAAAATTGTAAATTTTAAAATAATTTTTAACTTTTCCATTATGTTATTATAACCCGCAATGGAAAACTGTACACAAAATTCATATATTTAATATTAAATATGTTATGCGGTAATGTAATAATATCGTCAATTTGTATTAATTTAAATAGCTCGTGCCTTTACTACGAGCCGACTTACATACATATGTTGGTAATAGTAGTAGGTATGATAAGAACACATGTTCATAAACACTCTCTTTATACCGAATTGCAGAAAGAATCACATGGAATGACATTGAAAGACATAATTTTCTTAAAATCAAAGTTAAGTGGTTAGTTACACCTTAATTAAAATCAGGCGCGGCTCTTAGTTTTTTAGAGGTTGGGCAAATTTTGATAGCAGTAAATTAACCAGAAAAATGTAGTTTAGTGCATAGTTTTGCCTAGAAATAATTATTTAGCTACTAATAAACACCGCAAAAGCATAAAATATTAAAATTGCATTTTTTCTGACTTTTTTTAAATTACATCAAACAGTTTTACTTTATTATTATCTTTTTATATAATTCTCTTATTTTTATTTAGTTATATCATTGTATATCAAATCGATCATTCTATCCTTTCGTTTGGAAAAATGTTCTATGACTAGATCATTAATATTATAAATACTTCCAGTAAAAAAGGTTTTTTAAATGTTAATGCACCGCTTGTTTTAAAATATAATATTTCTTGATATGTTAAAGTCATTGTTTTTTTAATACAAGTCACAACACTCATAAGTACACGTCAAAAACACACATAAACGAACTAAATAATGGTTAAGGATATACTACGGGCGATTCGGCACTCCTAATGAAACAAGAGGTTTATGCAAATGTTGCACATACAATCCGCATATTTTGTAATAAATATTTCTTTGCCTAACGCAAAATTTTGATTAAAATGGCATGATTCACGGAGCTGTTCGATTGTGTTTCCATAAGTGCCTATTAAACGTAATTTGAACCACTGATGCCGATTGAATGCATCGACGATGGACGGATGTGTCTCTTTCCCATTTCTTTTTAACTTCAGATGGCGCGTATGTCTGTTTTGCTCTTAGTTTCCAATTCATTTTTGAAAAATATTAAAGAGTTGAAGAATTTAGATGCTATTGACTACTGCGTTAAGAGCGGGCCACTCTGTATATAGGACACTAGGGTATTATATTTGGATTCTGCAGCCTCTCAAAATGGAATTAATGTAATTTTTTAAATGTCCATATTTTAACAACAATTATTGAGTTTAAATATGTAATATCACGTACTAGTGTGACGGATTGCAGAGTCTAAATACAATACCTTAATAATAAATGAAATGTATGAATATCATTGTAAACGATGGATTATGGTCCTATACAGGGTGTCCCATAACCTATGGGCCGTAGAGTAACTGGAGATGTTACACATCAAACTAAGCCGATTAAGTCATATACGTTTTTTCGGATTGTTACTCGTTCTAGAGATACAGGGTGTTGAAAGTAAAGGTTTATTCTCGAAAATAAACCATAATTTTAAAACGGTTTAATGAATCGAATTGAAAGTTGGCCATATTATGTTTTTAAGAGCAAGAAATAAGAATTTGTAGAAATTTTTAAGTTTCAAACTAGAGGGCGCTAGTTGCATACACTGGGCTTCATAAATCTACGATTTTTTTTCTTACCTGTGATATTAGGTGTTTTTCAATTAGAGTTTCTTAAAGAAGGGCATTTTCTAAGTCAAAAAGGTGTACTTGATTGATCTTAATGTCTTTAACGGTTTTCGAGATATTTCCCTTTAAGCATCCCTAAGCAGAAAAAAATAATACATAATTAATTAAATTAATATTTTAATTATCAAAAAAAAAACGTATATGACATAATCGGCTTAGTTTGATGTCTAGTATCTCCAGTTACTCTACGGTCCATAAGTTATGGGACACTCTGTATAGTACTACTAGAAATGTTATATATCTTATACAATGTTATATATGTTATATATCTTATACATTTCTCTCCGTGTATTTTTAAAAGTAAGAATATCCTTAAAAGAGTCTTCCATACCATCGTTTCCTGGATTGTCTAATTAAAAATTTAATACAAACTTTTTGCTAAGGGCTTCACAAGAACTTCTAGTTTGGCTGCTGATCCCTTATTTAAAAAAAAAATTGAAGTGTCAATTTTATAGATTCAACTTATATCATCCGCCATGCAGAACATAAAAATATAAATATTACGGCGATTCATGTTTATTTCTTATTTGTCATTAATATTTCAAACGATGCCAAGATATTATTTTCAAAATCTCCACTGACGATGACACCGAGCCAGGGCCCGCTCTAGCAATAACGCCGCCCTGGGCAAAACAAGAAATTGCCGCCTTTTTCATCCCTTCTTCGTTTTATACCTACCACAACAGCAAATTGTCTGTCTATTCCTCGCCGCTCGCCGGCTTGTCCTTTGCTGCGACGCCGCCATGACCAAAAAAAGTACCGGCGCCGGCGTTGTTCGGCTTGCTTTGTCGCGGAATTGCTTGATATTATTATAATATTAAAAAGAAAAGGGATCCGTCGAAATTGTCACTGTTTTAAAAATAAGACGGCAAAACAATGAAAATTAAATTTGTTAACTGGGAATTGGAATGGTTCAAACTTCATATATACCTAGAAACGTAGGTAGGCAAAACGGGGATTTATGGTGTTTTTTTGGATTTTTCATGCCGCTCTTCCAACTTGCCGCCCTGGGCAGGGGCCCAGGTTGCCGCCCCCTAGAGCGGGCCCTGCACCAAGCCCCTTAATGTTCATGAAATTCGCTTATATAATATTTTGTATATAAAAAAAGAAATTTTATTGCCATCGCCAGACTCAGGTATACACGATGTGGTGGAATGCAGTATTTGTTTGTGATGATTCATTGACTACTGTTTGCTCTTTAGTATAAATGTTCAATGTTTTGTAAATGAAAATTGTTTAATTAAAAATGTTTTGATTTACAATGACGAAAGCACTATTAAACTGCATCTGCATTTTCTTCCGTGATATGCCTCTACCATGCTTTTACACGTTACCCTAAATACGAATCGCGCGAAGTGATATTATCTCCGAAGTGGCGTGTCAAGAAACTATAGTCTAAAAGTAGTCGTTAATAAATTAGAACAAATCATTAATGTTGGAGACGGCTCGCTTTAAGTATCTTATTTTAGAAGTACGGTAAAATCGTTTTAAGGTCTGTATTCTACTTAATGTCTTAACATTGAATAACACAGTGTTTTGAAAAGAGTATTTTTTTATCTCGCAATATTTTTTATTTTTATGTATTTTTTATTTTTATGTATTAGATATTAGTAAAAAGTTTGTACTTACATGAAAAAAAAATTACTTTTCCGAAAATCGATCGGAAATATTGACATTTTGATAACATTTCTGAAAGAAAAAGTCAATATTTCCTTACACTTAGTCGTTGCTAGGCAACGGAAAATAACTATTAGGAAATATTTATTATTGTACTGTAAGGAAATATTATTTCTGTACGGCAGCATGAAGTATTGCGCCTCAACAATGACCTGGAAGAAATTTTGGCTTGGGGTGACAGTAACCAAGTCGAATTTAATGCTAAGAAAACCCAGGCAGCAGTCTTCTACAAAAAGGTTAACATTGCAGAACCGGATATAGTCATGGCAGGACACGCAATTCCCCTGGCACCGTCTATTAATTTGCTGGGGGCTGTCTTGGCATGATCACGTTGCCGCAATTGCCAAGACAGCTGCACAGAAACTTGGTGTACTTTTCCGCACCAAAAGGTTGTACACACCTCATCAACTTTTGACACTCTACAAAGCCCAGATTCGACCATCATTAGAATATTGCGCTCATGTCTGGAGCTCTGCACCCAAGCACACCCTTCGGCTACTGGATTCCATTCAAAGGAGAGCCGTTCGTCTGATTGGCGACCCCGAGCTGACCAAGACCCTCGATAGCCTGGAGCATCGAAGACAGGTTGGTGATTTGGCTCTCTTTTACAGATATTTCCATGGCAGGTGTTCGACTGACATTGCCCACTTGATTCCACCTAGAGCAATGCAAAACAGAAATACACGGCGAACCGCTGCCGCTCATCCATATGTTGTTCAGCTTAGTACTCCTCGAACTTCATTGTTCAAGAATTCTTTTATCTGGAGAACGTCATCTTTGTGGAATGATCTTCCTGAGGTCGTGTTTCCCAATGAATACAATCTTCAACGTTTCAAGACCAACGTTAATCGCTTTTTTCGCACTCGCACCGCTCCCAGAGCGCCTTAAAGGATTCTTCCTACAGTGCAGGTGTTTTATCATAAAAAAAAAACTAAAATGTGTTAAGCTTGACAGTTTAATATTACTTTGTTTCCATAGTTACAACACAAATATTTAATGGCATCCTTTATTTGTGAACAAAGTTAATAATATTTATTTCAAAATTTTAACAAGTTGATTGTAATAAGTTATGTCCTTTTAATAATTTTCGATTTACGGAAAAAAAGTGTGTATGCCTCGTAGAAAAACTACATTCCCGGACTGTCAGTCTCGGCTTGCGCCTCGACATACAATCTTTACGGTCGTCCGGGAATGTTCAGCTTTTCCTACTAGGTATACAATATACTATTAATCAATTCGATAGCGGCCTCTATTTCACTATACAAGCACAGTTTTTATCTTCAGTTCAAATATGTTACAAGAAGAGTGTGCGCAGCGTCATTTGTCATTATATTAAACGAACAGATAAAAAGGAACTAAAAAACAATTGGTTAAAAAGACTTGCACTTTGCACTTTGACATACATGGAAATTATACGAGAACTCTGACAGTCAAGTGCAAGTAATTTTAAAAACTTTAAATCTTAGGGTGAATGATAATTGTTTAGCGTATTGTAACTATTTTTACGTATTCCTTTCTGAATGCATTTCTCATATTATGTATCTTATGTTCCACAGACAGTACCTTGCTTTATCTTGTACTGTTTTATGCAGTAAAATTAATTCTGCTAGCTCTGTTGTCAATAAAATCTTTGATATTTTAACCATTTTAAGTTCTTTTAGCCATTTTCAATTACAAAATTTTCGTCTGAAATAAAAGTAAGCCTATACAGTCCAATGCCGGCAGGCAAATGACTACACGCGTTCAGTTTTAACAACCGACAACCGCCGGCCGGCCCTGGCCCGTCATTTAACTGTGCGTGTGGAGCAGAATCGAAAGGCCGGCCATTATCTCGCCGGCAAATACCGGACGGCCGACTGAACGTGAGTAGGCTACTTTAGTCCTTTATTACTGATGATGCAGTCATGTGTAAAATCTATTACTCGACCGTTTGCATCGCACTATTACTTGGCTTAGCAGCCTAGTTGTTGCTTCGCCTTCGAAATTCAAGATGCAGTTTTATGCAAATTTGAGTAGTACCCGCCCCTTTGAACTCCATATTATGTAAAGCGTAAGCACATTTAACATCTTTTCTTGTTTCACTTTAACTTTGCTTCGGAAAATGTCCAAAGAAATTAATTTATGTAATCAACAGTTTCTTTCAATTTATTTTTTAATTTATCCTACTCCAAAACACATTCTATTCTCTGCAATTTAAGAAGATAACATGCCGCATGTCATTAACTTTGTGTGAGCGGAGTAATATCATATTTAAAGAGTCTGGCAACGTGCCAAAGAGCAAGACACCACAGAGGCATGCAGTGGGTGGCTCATTCTTAAGTTGTCTGGTAATATTAAAAATTGTTTCAATTAACCTCGTCAAAATTTACTAATTATTGGTGTCGGTTTTGGATATGTCTTCGTTTAATTTTGTGATTATGGATGACGACGCGACGATAAAAGAGGTATTTTACTCCCACATGGATATTGTCTATATATCCTTTAAAAGCAAGTGAGTGGATAAATGGACTATACCTACCAGTTAACTAAACTTATGTAATTTCAAATCCATCCTTGTTAGAATATGAAACTGATCAATCATAATGATAAGATCATTATAACTTAATAAAGATGACAAAGAAACCAATTTTACCGGTAGTAAATTTTACGAATCGACACTTAACAGAAGTGAGGTTAGAAGTATATATTTTAAAACTATTCACATCTCTAACATAAAATTTGTAACTTTTTATTTAAATCAACATACATTTATTCCAGATCTTATGCATACCGCATACACTAATTTTTCCTAAGGAATGCGCTAAATTGAAGATATGAGACTTAATAGTAGTTTGTACTACAAGAGTGACTATGATGCCCATATCACACGAAGAAGCAGATAGCTTCCGAGTGCTTTAAGGATAATCCACTTAAGTTGTACAGCATATTTTTTAACGGCTCAACTTTCTAACTTCATACTAAAAATTAAAAATATTATTTAAATCAGACATTATAACTTGTCTTTTTAGTTGGCCGTGAATTTGTGAAAAAAATAATAAAAATCAATTGAAGAAAAATTAATTTCGTTGGCAAATCCATGAACCAAATTAAACTGTAACATATTTGTCGATTTGGGTCATTGCTTATATTTACACAAATTCACCTTCAATATATCTACCTTTCTCATATCCGGCCTTTTGGAGACTAACAGACAATAAGCGATATATTTATTATTAAAAATTAACAATTTATTTTTCCAAATCATACAGAATTTGATTAATTATTGTTCTGCTGAATGTATTCTTAAAATAAAATAGGTGTAAAATTCGTTTTAAATAGTTCAAAACGACTTCTTCGAGCATTAATACTAACTTTTAACGTTCGTTATTTACCATAAAGTTTGTCAAAATAGACGCCAATTTAAATACTACCAACACTGTAAACCTGGAAAGAGGAGTGGTAATACTGTAGTAAAATAAAATAACATAACCTTTAAATCCAACAATATCAAACAAACCCATTTTTCCTGTGCTTAAAACGCAGAACATTAACCTCAAAAAATTGAATTAATATTTTTTAGAAATCTTATAATTTCGTTGATTTTTTCTGGTTTTAGGTGCTTATCTTTGTTTTCCAACATTTAAGAAAGATTTACCAGTTATTTATCTATATCTATATCTGTTGTTTATAATAAAAGTTTTAATATCGACTGGGTTGGGAGCTCCGTTATCGCAAGAAACCAACAAAATTCAAGTAAAAACGTTCATTTTGTATACTATTATACATTTTATGCATTAAATTTTGTAGTAATTGTCTAGAAATGAGTAGAAAACTGGAGATTTTTGAAATAAAACAGTGCATTTGTGACACAAATCTTTAGTTAGATCAGAAAAAAAACTTAGTTCGTCCTCCATTTCAATTCCGGTCCACTATGTTTTTACCCATAATGCGCATTCTCACAGGGCGATTTTGGTTGATCAACTAAAATCGAACGAAAAAATCCGGTGAGATATATATTTCAATTTTTGTTGGTCGAGTTAAGTTGATACCACAAAAGATTGATCCAGTCAAACTTTATCGTTCAAGTAATGAGTCATCCTTGTTTTTTGAACGAGTTGAAACGTAGTTGAAGCATGTGAACTGAACATTGTTAGTCGACTTGAATCATCCAAGTGCATGTGCTGTAGTCTGCTTAGCTAGCTTTTTAGGTCCAATTTTTGATAGCAGCTCTTCAAACTTTTCTCAGGTATTTTCTGTATCCTTCTTTATCCTCCAAAGCAAGTTCTTTTAAGAGGGTTCCCGAAACCCGATACTTATTTCTTCTTAAAATCCAATTTCGTACCCAAAATCGACGCTTTTTCGACTATTTTTCTCAACTCTTCAATCAATAAACTAGAAATAACTCTTACAACCCCACGAACAGGTGTATTTGACGCCATTTTATTTCAACTGGCGGTTGTATCCTTGATTCAATTTATATTGAAACGTGTGAACGAAAAGTCGGTTCAATTTTAGTTGATCAACAAAAATCGGTCAACTAAAATCGCCCTGTGAGAATGCGCCTTAAGAGCGTTTTCACACGGCACCATATATCGCGCGCGACAAATAGTCGCAATATTGCTTTTACACCAAATTATGTGTTTTCTAATGAGCCATTTTCACACACAAGCGATTAGAGAACACATAATTTGGTGTAAAGCAATATTGCGACCATTTATCGCGCGCGATATATGGTGCCGTGTGAAAACGCTCTAAGTCTCGATATCGCCTGCCAAGAGTGAACCACTATTCCGAATTACCCTAATATTCTATAATACCTGCTGCTTATTTTGCGAATAATTTTATTATTCTCACCAATTTATTCAATTAAAAGTAAATAACCCTGTAAGGTACAAATTAATAATGATTCTTAATTGGTATATTAATAAAGTACTTACATACAATGTATATAAACATACTTCTTGATAGTAAAATTGCCTTTATTTTGTTGCGAGTACGTATTAAGTCTCATTAGTCTTAATTCTTAATTAAAAATAATAACAACCCATTAATAGTTACACCGTCCAAATATTAATAAAGTTATGACGCCAAAACATTTTTATGCTAATGCGCCATTAGGAAATATACTATTTAAAATAATATTTATAAAATATGTCAATAAATATTAAAATTATTATTGATTTTACCTTGGAAACCATTTAAAACTTAGTCCATTTATCAAAATTGCTAGTCAAACTCGTTTAAAACGGAGTCTAAAATTCCTATAAACTATATTATTATTTGGATCACTTCCAAGGCGGATTGCAATGCTTCATATCACACAACGTGACATTTATGATAAATAAACTGGGTGTGTAATTAATTTTAGAGCCATTTACCGAATTATATATATCTATTCTACATATTAAATAGGTGTGGTTTTATGACAACTTCTTTTGCGAGGCGGGAACCTACTTAATTTAGGATGTTGTAAGAAATTATGAGTTATGCTTGAATTTTTATGGTTAGACACAAACATTGCTGGATATTTGGATATAATCATCGGCGTAGCTAGGGGGGCCTGGCCCCCCTGAAATATTCAATAGAAAAAAATGCATTTAATCCACCGTACACTGGGGTCCAGGCTCCCCCTGAAAACTAAGGCTAGCTACGCCGATGGATATAATCATACTTACTTTATAATATTCTCTATTAGGTATAATTTTTTGAAGTGCTAATAATTGTTTTTTTTTTAATTTTCAGGTAAGCCCTTTTACAAAAATCATCACGCGGCGCGGTGGGAACCAACCAGCATTTTACAAACTGTAAGCAAATTTTAATTTTACATAATACCCTAATAACTTAAGCTTCGGCTTCCGCCCTATATTCTCCGGTAAATTAAAAAAAAATCAAAGGTCTGGAACCTTCAATTATAAGGTATTATAAGGGCTAGAACTAAGGCAGTCCTTACATGAGAAACTGTAGTAGCCTTAAGACTAGGAGACTGCGCGACGAGACTACTCTCATTGCCTCTAATCCTCGCACGACCGATACCTACGGATCACGCAGTCGAGAGCGCTAAGGGTAACACATTCCTAAATTTTAGCTAAAAAATTTGCTCCATAATTTTATTATTTGCGTCATTCAAGAGACCAGCATGCCAAGTCGCGGATACTTGGGTTGCTGAGTCTCCCAGTCGCTGCAACTTAGATAGCGACGTGTGAGTAGCGCCTGTCAAATCTATATACTGGGTGACCCAAACGCCCAGTCTCCTAGTATCCAAGATAGTACAGTTTCTTTTAAGTTTCCCCGTGTGAAGCCTCCCTAATACATAGGGGTGTAGTCCGTTCTTATAATTTCTGCATTATCAACTTCCTGTCACAGTTGTCATATATTTCTATTTTATTTTCCATAAAAACACTATAAAAAAATAATTTTTTCCTTTATAGTTTCATTTTCGTGCTAAATTTTATGCTACAAGTTTAAAAATATCAACGCCATTAAGGTGGAAACAACCATAAAAATCTAAATATTACGCGGTTAAGTGAAAATAATGGATAAACTATGGCTTTTAGATTATAATCTTTATAGTATGTTTCAGTCTGTGTCGTGTCTAAATTATTAAAAAATACTACAAACTAAATAGAAAGATTAAAATAATAGCGTTAGTAGATTAAATAAATAATTAGCTGAATTTTTTGGCATAGCCATTTTTTTGTCATACCTTATTGGGTTGCATAAAGATTTTTTACGGTAATTAACTAACCAGCAAGTTTGCTCTAAATGAGCATTAGTATGTATGATCAAAGTTTATAGAACAATGTGCTTAGCCTAAATATTCATATTGTTATAATTATAAATTTATAAGGTAGATACGATGTCGTCATATCAAAAAAACGAGTTGTGGAGTGGTAGGGATCACCTGTAATGTTAAATGTATTAAATGGTTTGTACCACACACTTCGACCTTTTGAAGCCATAAAACATTGTTGTAATTCTTTAAGTAAGATAACATTACACTAATATATTATTAATTTAAAAGCATATTCTAATAACTATTGTTTATTAATGGAAATAGATAATTAACTGACAATACCTTTATATAATAATAAAAACGTCAGGTGCCTTTTTATTATAATTCTTTAATTACGACGAATTATGCAATAATTTTACTCAATTGCATATAAAAATATACTTGCAATAATAAAATTAAATAATTTATCATGTAGGAAAAAGCCGCAAAATTAAACTTTTTTTTATCCAGTAACAAGTACTAATTTTAAGCGAATTAAAAAAAAAGTTTACAACTCGTCAGACCTTCGGTCCGCTAGATCCATCTCTTGGTAACTTTACTGACAAATTACCTAATTTCCAAAGAAACCATTCTTGAGACAATTGTTTTCATAGTAATTTCTAACTGATAAAGTTACCAGGAGATTAATCTAGCGGACCTTATACAAGCCGACATAATGTCTTGTATTAAAAATATTTTTTATGATTTTTCATTAAATTAATTTTTAAAAAAACTTAATACGTGCTCTTTAATAGAACTAAAGTATGTGTATACAGGTTGATTCCTAAATTTATTCTTATTTTTTTCTGTGAATAGAAGGCATTAAAATAAACATTTTCAAAAAACTTAAAAATAAGGTACTTACATCCATTTATTAATGGATCAAATATGGTTCTGCCTAACTTGCCAGTTAAATAACATTAAGAAAACTTGTGAGTGTAGAATGGCCTGCAAGAGAAAGCGTTCTGCGTATAATCTCGAAGCAGCAGCCGCACTTTGACTACACTCACCGTAAATTAGCACCATATCTACTATTTCGTTGTTTTTAAATTTAACCATTTTCACGTGTCACCAGTTTAAAATTAACTTGCTTCAGAAAAACACACCGCCACGTATTGCCAAATAACTCACCACCTACCCGTAAATTGCATGACTAATAAGAAATAAGACAAACAACATAAAGTATAGCAGGCTAAGTTTTGATGACCAGGCCCGCAGTTAGATTTTTTACTTCTGTATCTCGCCTATTTTTAAGTTTTTAAAAAAAAAGGTATTTGAAAATGTTGTTTATTTTAATGCCTTCTATACACAGCTAAAAAATAAGTATCAACTTAGGAATCACCCTGTCTATTATGCATCAACATCCCGATAAAAGTATTTATCGGTAAAACGATTTAATTGCAGAGAGTCAAATTAAAACAAAAGCGTCAATGAATCAAAATAATGCCACGGTGAAAACACAACTGGGAGACTATAAAATATAAATATTTCGATGATCTAAATTTAAAACCCTGAAGCGCCATCCATACCACCGTGAAACGCGGCATCGTTTCCTGACTTGTTTATTTAATACAAGAATTTTACCAAGGGGTTCACAAGAACTTTTAGTTTGGTGGATGATACCTTATTTAAAAAAAAATTATAATTAATTTTCAAGCTTCAATTATATAAATTATATACAAAAACAGAAATGTTATGGCTATTCGTGATAATTTATTATTTTCCATTAAAATTACAAACGATGCCCCGATATTATCTTTAAAATCTCTTTGACGCCGCGCCACTTAATTATCGTGAAATTAGTTTTTATATAATTTTGTATATAAAAGAAATACATTTTATTAACATCGCCAAACACAGGTACTTACAATATACGCGATGTGGTGAAAAAGCATCATTTGTTCGTGATGACTTATCGACTACTGTTTGCTCTTAAGTGAATACCGAGAAAAAATTTTAAATATTTTTGGTGTACAATACCTGCCAAAACCTTTTACAAAAATAATGAAGTATCCCCATATCAGATATAAACATTATCAGCACTATTCACTAATGTCGGGTTGCACAAAGATTTTTATTAATAATTAACTAACCGCAAGTTTGACTGTGACATACATTACTTTGGCAAAAATATTTTTACAACAATCACAATGGCATGATTACCTTAATTTTTTAATTTACTAATGAGCCTACTGCGATTGTGAGTAAATAATACCTGCCAGTGTCAATAATTGCTACAGTCAAAGTTGCTGGCTAGTTATTAATTGTTAAAAACCTTTGTGCAACCCAAAATAGGGTTTTAGATTTAAAACTTCACTAAACGATAAGAGTCAGAATAAGTCAAATAAGTTTTGTATTGTAATTTTTTTTTATTATAGCGTCTGAAAAATCGAATAGCGGGATTTTGTTGGTTGGTTGGCAAAAACTGGATATTATCTAAAAACTTAAGTTTTAGTTTTATAAATTTAAGGATGCACATTTTCACAATTCAATAATTTTATTTATTAAAAAATATTAATATTATGATATAAAATAGACTCACTGCATTTACTAAACAGACTGTACCTAATTATTTTGAAGTGCGAATAAAAATCAAATAATTGTTAACTTATATGGCGTGTTTTAAACATAAATACGCACTGCACTACCGTTCTAATGAATTTCATACTATAACAATTAGAGAATAAAGTAATTACCCGTTACCCAAAGAAAGTACATTATCATTTTTAGTGTACCTATATTGTAGAAAGTAGAAATAATGACACCTAACTATTTATAGTAATTGATGTCGGCGTTTTTGTATATATATATATAATGTAAAAAATAAAGAATGTACTATATGTACGACTAAAATAAAGCATCAGATCTATACAGGGTGATTCCTAAGTTGATACTTCTTTATTAGCTGTGTATAGAAGGCATTAAAATAAACAACATTTTGAAATACCTTTTTTCAAAAAACTCAAAAATAAGGTAGGTACTTACATTCATTTATTATACTGTGGATCAAATAAGGTCCTGTCTAACTTGCCCGTTGAAAAACATTCAGAAAACTTCTGGCTGAAGGATTAGCCCTCAAGGGAGCGTTCTGTATATAATCTCGAAGCAGCAGCCGCACTTTGACGACACTGACCGTAAATTAGCACCATATCTAACTAGTTCATTGTTTTCAAATGTTACCATTTTCACGTGTCACCAATTTAAAATTAACTTGCTTCAGAAAAAAACACCGCAGCAGATTGCCAAATAAATATAACTGACCACCGATCAGTAAATTGCATGACCAATTGCAATTAGATTTTTTACTTCTGTATCTCACCTATTTTTGAGTTTTTTAAAAAAAGGTAGATATTTGAAAATGTTGTTTATTTTAACGCCTTCTATACCCAGCTAAAAAAGAAGTATCGACCAAAAAAAATAAAACCAGGAGGAAATTTTTTCGACAATATTAATGTACCAATGCAGCTACCATTTTAGCCCTTAAAAAATATTTATGTTTGAATTAATAATATTAATTTAATCCGAATGTAGCTATGCATAATAGGCCCACGGTTAACTCCGATGGACAATAATTATAAACACTCGTGCATTTTGGCGTGCCCCAGCCGACCGTGTCCGTTAGCTCAAAGCAAGTGAAGACCAAACGCCCAACATGGTTTTGATTTTCACCGTTGCTATGGTTACGTGACGTCAGTCACGATCATTCGTATGAACCATTGTTTTAGCATTGGTTCGCCAAACCTTAAGGTATTTATTTTGAGGCTTCGCGAAACTTACGGTTATAGATATCGTTTTTACGTGATTTACTGTGTGATTAAAAAGTTTTGTTTTTATTTTTCAGTTAATTCAGTAGTGTAAAATTAGTCAATGTTTGTTTAAGTACCCGCACTATACCTAGCTCTTCACCATTTTTTAAGACCGCGAGCCGCCACTGAACTGAAAATATTTTTAGAAAATTTGATTGAAATACTTTTGTCTCATTAGGAACGAACCTCGTCCGTCCTTGTATTTCTCTAAATTAATAATAAGCTTGAAAATAAAATATACCATTAAGACCTACAACAGTTGTGAACCTAATCTTATAAATACCATCAAACAATTTTTCAAATGTAAATAACCGTCACTTTTACAGCCCCTTTTAAATAATTTTAACCATTCAGAACATTTAACTGCATTTCAACCAAAATCCTTGAATATCCAATAAAAGTGTTAAAAGTATAAAACAGATTTTCTGGAATTTCAAATGATTAGTTTCTAAAAACCTGCCGTTCTGCTCTATTTTTATAAGAATCCCTTAGAATAAGTGACACTAGATTTACGACCAACCCTTTGCTAATGAAAAAAGAGCGTTTCAGTGTCATCTTTCTACAATTTAGGAGCATTCTTTTAGACGTAACAATAGCAAACGTGCTGTTGTCGTAAAATTTGGGTTTGAGCCCATAAACAGGTGCAAAGAAGGTATATTTGGAAGCGCTGCAGTTTTATGTATATTTCTCGGTTTTGCTATTGCTTTTTCATAGTAGCACCCCGGAATGTGCTAAAATAACTTTATACCAGGAAATAATAAATCGTGTTTTGTGTTTTGTTATATTTCTGATCATAAAATGTTTTATTATTATAAATAATTTTATTCCGCTAAAAACCTACGTGCAATAAACTTTTTACTGCATACACGCGGATATCTTATTTGAGCTCCTCAGATTTGTTTTGGAATTACACTACAAAACATCGTTATAAGACCAGAGTAATATAATATGAAAAATAATAATTAAAAAATAATTTTTAATTGAAAAATGTTTTTGCCGGCGTACAGACTCGATTAAAATTGAAAAAGTTTTATGCCTCCGCTGGGAGATCAGAAATCTCTTTCTGATTCGGACTAATAACGCTATATGTCGTCGATGTACGGATAAAAGAAAAATAGATCTTAATGTTCAGTGGTACCTAGTGAGTGAGTTCTCTTTCCCCTTATAACACCCTCCCCGGTCTGTGAATCACAGGAGATTCCAGACTATTACTACTAACATAAAATTGAATAAGTTATATGACCAAAGTTGGTGAGAGAATTTCGGGTCCCCCGTAGCGCAATTGGCAGCGCGCTTGACATATAATCGAGAGGTTCTGGGTTCGATTCGAAGCGGAGGCATAAAACTTTTTCAATTTTAATCAAGTCTGTACGCCGGCAAAAACATTTTTCAATTTAAAAATTATTTACAGACGCTAACATAACTACATTAAAAAATAAGATTGGAAAGAATTTGAAACGCAAACAAATTATAATTGTATGAAAACTATAAAGGGTAACACAGCAATTGTTGCAAAATATTTTTTTCTTCTCCCACATGGATATTTGCTGTTTTCTTGACACTTGAGTGATGGGATAAGTGGGCTATTTCAATTAACTGAAAGGATATAATTTCATATCCATCCTAGGTAGGATATGAAACTGACTAATCACAGTAGTCAAATACAAAAAAACCTCGTCGTTTTCTGACATTTAACAAAAGTTAGGTTAAGAATATACTTCAAAAAGATGCAAATCTGTCAGAATAAATTTGTTATTTATTATATTTGAATCAAAACATTTATTTTAGAGCCCATGCATATACCAATTTTTCCAAGAGAATGCACAAAATTATTCAAAAATTAAAGATATAAAACCAAAATATATTTAATGGAACAATTCTTATAAGTTTTTCTGGCCGCGCTAAAGATTTGTGCACAAATGCTTTTTATTTTTTCAAAAATCTCCAGTTTTCCACTCATTTTTGGACAATTTCTACAAGATTAATGCCTATGTATATGCAAAATGAACGTTTGTACTTACTTGCCTTATTAGTTTTTTGCAATGACCGGGCTCTAACCACAACCGACCTTAGAATTTTTAATATAGGTACGCAACAGGTATGGAAAAATAACTTGTTAAATCTTTCTTAAATGGTGGAAAATGAAGATAAGTACATTATACTACATAAAACAGACAACATTACAAGATTTTTTATTTATCCTGAATTACTAATGTTTTTCGTTTTGTTTTGAACAAAAAAACAGGGTTTTTTCCGGTTTGTGAGGCAAGCAGGCAAAGGCTATAGTTTAGAAAAAGAAATTCTGCATTTTTTATATTAAATATAGGTATCGCTTTATCGCTTTTTGTCTGTTATTCTGCAAAAACTGAATGTGAGAAAGATAAATATGTATATTCACAGTAATTTTGGGTAAATATAAGAAATTACCCAAATTAATAAATATGATACAGTATAAATTGGTCGATGGTTTTGCCAAAGAAATGTTCTTACATTGTTTTTGATTATTTATCTTTCTTACAAGTTCTTGGCAAACTTAAAAGTCAAGTTATAATGCCTAATTTAAACATTATGTTTTTTTTTTAGCAAGGGCCTGTCGACTTATTAAGCACCTGTTCCCGCAGATCACCGAAGTTAAACGGTGTCGAGCGGTGACCGCTTGGGAACACGGCGTGCTCTTGCCTCAGGGAAGAGTGTAAAATGAATCGACACCTAGCCATCCTATTCACGCCGGACAGGCCGGATGAGATCGGATATCTCGTAAGATGAAGGTGCCGTTTCACACTCCCTAGTCGGTAGATCACATTTGTGGTCGATGACCGGTTCAAGATGGCCTACGTAGTCGGCGAACCGTAAAAAAAAAAAATCTGGAAAATCGGCTTAGTTTGATGTCTAGTATCTCCAGTTACTCTATGGCCCATAAGTTACGGGACACCCGGTATTTATCTGAAATTATCTAAATGTTCTATTTGAGAATATGTTTTTTTTGTGTAAGCAAACCTGCAGACTCACTGCACGACCTATTACTATATTAGCACATACTAAATGCCTTGAAAGCTAAAAATTCAAATTAATTCTTTGTTGAATTTCAGCACTAGATATAGAAGACATCGTGTCTCAAACACACAAGTGATAAGTACCAGCGAATTCATTTAAACTGGTTGGGCTTTTATCTAAAAGCTTTGCTAATTAACCGAGACTTGCTCCGCTAAGTATCGTGCTAGAAAAATGCCTTCTGAGAATTGCAGATCTTATTATATCCCGCTCATTCCTCTGTATTGCCTTATTTGTAGCAGATTAAAGTTTGTAATTGTAAATGATCCTCATTGATTCAGACAATCCTTATGCAGTGAATAAGAATAAATTGCATAAAATAACACTAAACAGAAGATAATGTCGGTGTTTTTTTTCAATATACCACACGTAAATACTGTAGCTGATATTGTTTAATTTACAATGCCCAATTTTTTTTTAACTGACTTCAAAGGTGGTCGTTGCAGACAAACTCTAAAAATTGTATTGTTATCGGTTAACAACAAAATATTATAAAGCAAAATATTGTGATTTTTTTGCTGGGGATGGCGGAAAAGCCAGTATACTTAGGTATAAGAGGCCCATTGTATCCCTTATCGTCTAGGTAAGGTCAGTCAGACGGGACCTACAGCTTAACAAGGAATCCGAACCACGTGTATGCACTAGTTATCCTTTTTACGCCCCCAGAGGTCCATGACGCCCTTCTCGGTCCCGATATTAGAAATCACTAGTAGCATACTGCATTCTTTTATACACTAAATTTCGAACATACTTTTTTTATTATGCGTACGTCTACTCCGGGGATCGAACCCGGACCGCCACGGTCGAATGCCATGCAGTACCTCAGTTACTAGCAAGACACAATGACCTGTAAAATCACACCCTGAAATATTAACACGTCAGTAAGAAACAACCTGTATACTGACTAATAAAGATTTATCCTTCATTTAGTCAGATCCATCTCTAGACGCGTTTCCCATATCATGGCTCATCAGTAGAGCTAGGATCAGACGAAAGAAAGCTGCTTACGCAGTATTTGATGAAGACCACCGCAAGATGTTTCGTGTGGCAACATCTAGTGTCGTTGCTAGATACTATTCTTATACCAGCACATCTAACCAACTTATAGAAAAAAGTAAAAATATTAAAATGTAATCACCAATTTAACAGTCTCGCTAGGCAGCACTAACCCGTAGGTATCGGTTTAAAGTTCCGAAATCTAATAATGACCAATAAAGATTTTCCTTTCATTTCGTCAGATCCATTTTTAGACGCGTTTCGCTATATCCCGACTCATTAGTAGGTAGAGCTAGGATACGACGAAAGAGAGGGATGGCCCTAAACTGCTTAAGCAGTATTAGTATGGGTACCTGTATTGTATATTGTTTACTCGGATAAAAATTATAAACTTTCAACAGCTTTCAATATATCTGTCATTATTTTATCCTAATTTATTTGTATTTACATAAGTTTAATTCTTGTATTTTTTTTTCACAATTTTTCTTTTTATTGTGTGTTTATAAACAGCTTTAACCATGCAATTTGTGTAATTTCTTACATTTTGTTTTTAATCAGACTGCTTTTCTATTGTGTCTTACTTAAGGATTACTTTAGACTAAATTTAATTGTATTTGGTGTTGTTACTGCATTTTACATATTTCTCCCATTTAGATGGGCAGTATGGTAAAGTGCCCAGTCTTAATGCAGCAATATTTCTAAAAATAGAACTAATAATGCTGACACTAAAATTCATAATTTGGCTAATACGGGGTGACACTGGACCCTTAGAAGGGTCAATTTCCGCACACACAAAATTATTATCCGTAACTAAAATCTGCTCTATTGTTAGTAAAGCGGGGGTGGAATCGAAATTATTATTAGACACGTGCTCATTTGAGCGCCGCTTGACCATCTCGTCTAGGTAGGCCCTGGACACATGTCAAGCAGCTGCACTTTCTTTTGTCACCCACGCGCGCGCTTTTCAATCGGCCGCCAAAGCCACCTAATTTACTTCCACTTCAACACGCTTCCCCAAATATTTCACACATCTGGAAATAATATTTGTGTTCCAAATTATAATTGTTGTCGCGTGAATAGTTAGAATGCCGTTTAAGCTATAAACCGCTTAAATTAAAGTTATCAAATTAAAATGAAATTTGAAAATAAAAGTAAATCAAAGGAAAAATAGTGTGCATTACTCGTGTGAAAAAGATTATTCTAAAACTCGGAGAATTTTCCGCACTCGGCGGACTCCTCGTGCTAAAAAATATCTCCTTATTTGAAAAGTATCACTTTCATCACTTTTAATGTAATATACTAATTTAAAGTCAATCAGACTATGAGATCCGTTACTATACAACAAATAGGTAATAAAGATTTTAGAAAATAAACGTCTCAAAAAGACAACATTATCAAAACAAATAAAATGTTACATGGTTAAAAACGGATACACAAGAAATTTCATTTAGTATAACGCTGAATACAAAATTATTTAATATTCCACTTGGATGAGCGACCAGGCTGGAATCTAAGCCAAAGGCTGGCGTTAACTCTTAGTTTCCTTCACGTGTTTAAGTGGCTTTTAGGGAACTTCTCCAAGTGGTGCCCTTAAAAGTCCAATAATAGAATATTTACCCCGCGGAGAACACTGCGCTTAAATAGTAAAGTTGGTTGTCGATTTCCCTGCCTATTAAGGTTTTTTAAAGCTTAACCATCTTGTGAGCGGTTTGCAAAATTCTTCGTAGTTTAATGCATAGAACCCGACAAAAAAATCACTCAAATTACATTAAAATACTCCTTCCTCCTATTCTATAATTTCCAATAAATACCTAATTATCCTGCGCTACATTCCCAACAATTTTCTTCAATTACACAATAAACTATCCCCATTTATTCGCTCCCAATGGCATCCCTTAGACGTAACGTATGTAGTTTTGTGAGTAGTTTTTGGAATTATTGTGCATGATTTTGGGGCAATTTTGGAATTTGTAATTAGAAAACAGATACTCAATTTGTCGATTCACTCAAGAACAAATGTTTAATCAAATTCTGCGATAGAGGATATATTAGTGAAATCCAAATGTAGCTTGGCTGTTGTTCGTGAGTAATAAGTACTGGACTCTCGGTGTGGCTTATTTGGTAAACTAAATCACCTTGTATAAAAAAGTTTATTAAGATTTTTAACAACATTATCCCCGCCAATCTCGGAAAGTTTAGTGATGAACAGAATGAAAGATTTTACGAAGAGATCAAAATAATATAAGAGACATGATGGCCGACTATACTGTTGGAGCTTGTCCTATCTCGAAACATAAAATAAAAACTCTCAAAACACATTTTTTATAATTTCTCTAGTTTATAGAATAAAGCCTTTTAGTTAGTACAGACAAATTAAACTGAAGACATTATTATCTACATTTTTATTCCCTTTCTATTTCGACTAAACTGTCTACTGTAAAACTATCTGCAAAACAAAATCACCATAAAATGACTCATAAATCCCCGACAGCAACATCACTGTTCCAGGTATTTTAAGTTCGTCGATATCTCGGGGATCACCGAAGCAATTAGATTTTTTTTTTGTTTTTATAGTGTGGGTTCGTAGAGTTGTTCCGTTATAAAAAAAAACATTTATCTCAAGTGTGTGGATAAAACTGGATAAGGAGTAGTATCAAAAGAGTCTTTATCCTATGATTTCATGCTCTGTTTACTCGTTTTCTACTGACAACTATAATGCTTACTGAAAAACGACTAAAATCCCCTAGACACGAGCCAATCTGCGACACGAGTCCGATTGCAATGCATTTAAGAAGGAGAAATTCGGGTGCGGCGAGCCACACCACATAATTTGACAGGCAACGAATTTTAAAAGACGATATTTATACAGCCTACCAACGAATTTTAAAAGTATTCTAATCGCCGCGCTCCGGCCTAAGCATATTGTTGAGACTAGAAATCTGTCGCATCAACTAGATTACTTTAAGATTCGCGAAACACGTCGGTAGTATCCCCGAACAAAGTGGAAGGTTATCGATACTATTTAAAAATAAAAAAAATTGTGTTAATAAGAAGTATTGTTTATAGTGGCCCGTCCTTAGCTTATATTTTTCCCGAATGGCCCCAGTTTCCTATAAGTCTGTGCATCGCTGCCTAAAAGCTAACAATCACATCCACATAGTTTTTAAAAGGCATAGTATACGTGAACATTAAATTTGAAAATTCATTATAACCCAGTTTAGGGATAAGTCTTTTAATATCTTTTAATTAAATTAAATTGACGATCCCTTTAAAAGAAATTCAGTGACAAACTTATAGAAAAACATCCTGTGCAACTTTATTCCAAATAAAAAAATCATGATCCAAAACAGACATCGAATGCACCTATTTATACCTAAACATTTTAATCTCGCCTGGCATAGACCATAAAAAGGATATCGGAATAGGGCAGGGTGTGGTTCTTTTATTGCTCATATAGTCGCGATGCACACAATAGAAAAGACCCACCAATCACTAATAAGACTATAACTTTCCTGATATCATAATACGCCAGCCCAGCCCTGCGCTTCAACATTAATTAAAACATATATCAGAGAGGATCTCGCCATTTTATATATTTATGGCCTTTTTACGTTCTGTACTTTGTCAAATCAAGATTTATCGCTATTAATTTTATTGAATGGATAGATATTATGCCCCATCTAGACAGGTAAATAATCGGCCAATCCGATTACCTATCTATTAAATCTATGACTCTACAAATTATTATAATCAAATGAATATGGCTTACGCTTTATCAGTTAATAAAACTTTCCCATTAGGAGTAGTTGAATTAATTACTATTAGATTTAAAGTAATTTTGTTTTTCTGACGTACTAGACATAAAACTCTAAGAAAATTAGATTCGTTAAGATTCCTGTCTTCTTTCAAAGGGTTCAAAAAAAGTACTAAGTTTTTTATACGGTTTTAAAATGTTAATAACCCATTAGAAGATGATTGAGTTTATGGATGATGATCTGATGACGGAGATCTTGTAACTTTAGATTTCTATGAGCTAGATGTTTAACGCTTATCTGTACTTTGTGAAATTAGCACATTAATATTAATCTAATAAAACCTATTTGTAGATGGAGTTAGAGAAATATGAAATCACAGCGAAAATCTAATTAACATTATATAATACCATTTTTAAACGAAACTAAGCGAGATATTTAATATATTAAACAATGCAAGTGCCTATCTATTAGATACATCTCTTCACATGATCATAATGTATGCTTCATTACTAATGTGGTTCCATATATAGATAATTTTGTGCAATGACGCTCAAATGAGCGATCCATTTAAGAATTTGAACGTAATGATTTTTTCCTCTTCCTTACCGAGGTTTACTACAGGCTTCTTCTGTTCCCTATATTATAAAACGTCCATTAGTTGTCCTGGAATTGTCTCATTAAGGTTTTTTTTATAATTGATGACAGGCAAATCTTTAATTTTGTATCAGATAAAAAAAAATCAGTGAAATAGTATATTATTGACCAAGACGTGAGGGCAATAATAGTTGTCTAAACCGTGGTAAATATATTATTTTTTCCACTACTTACACATTTACAACATTAAATTATTAATTAAAGTTAACATACCTTCTTAGGGTTGCTTCTGTTTTTTTCAGTCAAGTTACCTTTGCCTTGAAATTTGCAGCATTTTTTTTATCTTGTCAGATAGCATTCTTAGTTGTTTGTATTTGTCGATTCATAAAAAAATTCAAGTCTTTTTAATAAAATGAGCAAGGAAACTATTACTGATACGTGCACTCCTCCAGAAATGAAGGTGGAAGCACAATAAATTAATGATGAGTTGCTGCCCCAAAAATCTAAGGTTTTGTATTTAAAAACCTACTCCGTATTTAAGGATTGGTGTCAAACAAAGAAAGCTGGAATACCTGGTTGTCTAAACATGACGTTTTCATATATTTTTAAAATAAAAAAAAGGTCAAGTTGCCTATTTTATATTGTTTTTGCCAGAAGCCTCTATTATTGACCGTTGTCAATAACGACGGTAAATAATTTAAACCATGACCTTCTCAATGTAAATGGATCTGCCATATTGTTTTTTTAAATATATATGTTTGTGATCATTTTCAATGTCGAGTTGCCCACTTAGTAATCCCAGCTCCTTGTACTAATTTGTGTAGGTAAACTGGGGAGAGTCGAGATGTCCTCCGGTTCTAATTTTGTTTGCTCAAGTAATTGTTGCCTTTTTCAATTCAGTATCTCTCCATGGCAGGTCACTGTTGTACAGTTTCATTATGTGCAGGTGCAGATTATGTGCTGTATCGTTTTTCCGTCTTAATTACATACTCTGCAGATAAGGTCACCTTTGTATTCGGTAAAGGTGCTTCTTAACAACCATGGCCCTGTCAGAATACCTGACTTGGCAATGCAAATCAAATGCCTCGTTAATCTCGGGTCTGGATCACCAATAAAAGTTCTACTGTGGTACAATTCCCGTGTGTTACTTCAGTAGATTTTGTATTGTCTCCTGATACATCACTTTAAAGCATCTTGTACTATGTATACCTTGGGACTCGGAGCGCCGGTTCTGGCCCTATTAATGTTTTTCTCGAACTCTTTCTTGCAAGTTTGTCAGCTTTTTCATTTCCTGTAATACTTTCCTGTCATTATACCTACAGCAGTATTACTTTGTTATTTTTTGTCAGGGCCACTTATTTCTTTTAACATTTCCATACCAGTCTTGATGTCACCTTATTGTAAGTTAGCGCTCTAAAGGCTGCTTGATTGTTGGAAAATATATGGTTACCTTATTGAAAAAAATCCCCCTGATGTTTTCATACGCACATTGAAGAATAGCGTTTATTACTGTTTGGAATACTTGATCCAGAGAGAAATAAACTTTTTTCTTTGGCCTTATCCTGTATATCCATACTGGGGAACCATTTTTTATTTATGAGGCGTCAGTGTACCAGATTATTCCGCCAGAAATAGTGTCTGGTATTTTTTAGGTATATCATATTTAAACCTAGGGTTTCCGGTAATGGATGAATCATTAGCAGATATTTTGTACTCCGAATATAGTCAAATCTGCTCAATATAACGAGTATTCTATAAATGTTTCGAATCAAAGTTTTCTATGCTATTTTCCATATAGGGGTTCGACTAAACAGGACGAACAAAATTATAAACTTTTTCAAATTATGGTTTCGTCTTATCAAGTTAGATATGTTTTTTAGAAAGTTAGTGGATTTTTTATACCTTAAAAAATAACGTTTTGTCAAAGTAAATCTGATTGCGCACAACGTCAATTACTTTATAATTATCTCGTATAAAACATTTTACGCCACCAGATTCATATTACGAGATGTCACAGAGGACATCTCTCATGATTTACTGACGACACCAGTTACGGCATTAACCAGCAGCAAAGAAAGCTAATAGGAATTAAATTGAAATGACTCTTACAAATAGTATTGCTTAAGGCAAAAGTTATAAAGAAATAATAAGCCTAGTTAAGTTATTCATGGTAGCAGTTTGCATCAAGTCAAAGTCATCTGTTCATCATAAAGCAATTCGGCACGGACAAATCGGTCCATTTAAGTTATTGTTTTCTTATATGAGCCCGAGTACATCTGGGGATATTATGGGCGGCTTGTTGCCGATAAGTGTTACCAACTTAAACTCTTAAATAATATACAGTCAATGACACGCTATCATTAGCATATAGATTGCACTCTTTCAATGGTCTTACGACTGCTGCTCGTAATATTCGCAAAGAAAAAATGGTTTTTATAACGAAACGATGTGTAGTTCGTCAATACTCGACATGTTTTACGATACATTTATGACTGTTAATTAACGCGCTTGTTTCAAGCGTAGTTCCGACACATGATACTCTTTCGTTTCGCTATAGCCTTCAGGGAAAGAAATTTCACGCCGTATTTTAAATCAATCTAACACCTTCCTTTAGTTCTTGCAAGGGTTATTGGAGGTAAAATATTTGTTTCCAGTCTTTGTATAAAAACTTAATTAGATGAATACAAAAACAAAGGTAGAAGCAAAGGTTAAACATCAACTTATAATTTTCATTGGGACTAACCCAGTTAACTTTTAGTATCCTTTTAGGTACGAGTATTAGCAGAATGCGTTAAGCAATTTAATATTATAATTTAAATAACTCATAAAATATATTAATAATAATAAAAATATCTGATAACATAACTGAAGTATTTTGACTAAGCTGCACTAGTTTTAAGACGGCGAAGATTTTTATTAAGTATGTATGAAGCTCAAGAGTACAGATTTTTAGTTAGTTCAGGCGTAGAAAGAACCAAAACAACTACTTCCCTAGCAGTATTCCACGCCAAGCATTAAAGTATTGGGAGCTTCACTGGTATATCCATTGCAAAGGGAGTTTCTGTACCGCTTAAACTACCTCGATAATGTTTATGTATTAGCACAATATCGTCTTAAGGGGTCTATAATTCCTCTCGTTCTAGCGAGATATACCGTCAAATGGGGCGATTCGGGACGTGGGTGTGAATCGGGACAAACCTGTTTTCGGGAAAATAACTCCCCACTGTGACTCGATGCGAATTTTTTGAAGTCGTATAGTAGTCAGAACTCATAGCCGACATGTTGGAACTTCTATTCCCGCCAGCCACCTGTTACTTCAGTGACACATTTCAAAAGCAAAGGTACGCTAAAAAGTAACAATATTTTCGCGGTTTTCTATATATTGAAAAACTTTACCTGGAAACCACATTTCTTATTGAAGAAGGAGATTTAAAAATATATATGATAGACTAAAGTATAGTGTAGACTGTAAGTAAAAAATGTAAACTAAAAAAAATACCATAGTTTTTTTAATGACTTTTTAACGGAACTATAGTGCCCAATCTCTTAAAATTATCCTGAATAAGTTGTAAAGAGACCAAGAGCCTACGATACGCTTAATTAATGTATGGTATCCAAAAGTCAACAACATAAAAAGACAAGGCAGAATAATGAAAATCTAGTTAAAAGTAAGCCCTGTCATAAGCAGAATAACAACATTTGGTGCTATTATTGGTATAGGGGAATGGGGCTACTCACTGGATAAACTGGATCTTCAATCAAGGCTACTTGGACAGAAAAGAAGTAAAAATTCCAAGAGGATCTACTAGGGATGGTCTATCCTTTTTTGCTGAGGCATGATGCTGCCCTCAATCAGAGACTATGTAAAAACATTAGAAGGGCAAAAGCTCTCATGGCACCGGCAGATTATGTGTTAGCAATTTACAAAGTCTGTTAAATGATGTAGAGCCCAACTCCATGATCAAAATGGTCCCAAGTCGCTTCATTTGACGGTACCGACTATCCTTTGATCAAAGCACATGACTTTTCGCAGGTTTCAGGAGTAACGGTCTCCTGTATGTCTTACTAATCGCAAACGAGCATACTACGAAGCACTTACTATACATCTGTGAATATTAGTCATTGCTACCAATAGTTTTTTGGAAACTATATTCAAAGCCCAGCGAAGCATACTGTTAGGTGAGTAGTTATTGCAGGTCTTTGTACATCTTGAATTGACTAAAAGGATGAGCTTTAAAGCTTTAGATAGTTTTCAAGGACTCTATTGTTAAGCGAAAATCAAGATGGTTAAAAAGACATGCTCGCATTAAATAAGTGAATGCTACTTTAGAAGGTTAAAATCCATAGATCCTGGTAACCAAAGCCGTATTGAGGGGCCCTAAGTTTCAGAAATACTTAAAGCAAGTCGCCAAATTTTAAAAGTGTTATCAAATTTATCTTTTGCACATTATTTAGTTTGTATCTTATTTAAGTATAAGCAGAAACAGAAATTTTATTATTAGAGACGCAGTTTCGGTGTAAAATAAAGAAATGTCAAAACTATGAGTAAAGGCGTTCGGTGCTCCATTTTCATAACAATAATAGCAGGCCCTCCTTTCCAACACGATTTTTTTTTTCAAATTTTTTATTGTAATTTTAAGCAATAAGTTTTGCCCCCATTGCAGATTATTTCCTCACAAAAAAAACATTTGAAGATTTTAAAAAATATTTTAAAATAAATACCCGAGTAAATACCAATATTTCCATATAAAGCTTATCAAAAGTAATCAAACAAGCACACTATGAATTTCAACTAAATTTTAGATATTTAATTGGACTTCTAGTTAATTTCAATTAAAAAGTTAAAATTCCGATGCTGACTATATCTACTGAAACTAGCACGGCGGTCACTGACCTCAAGAGCAAGAAACCAACTACATAGGGCGTCTAATTCTGACCTACCTTAAAACCTATTCACTTATTCACTACGAGGACATATTTTCAACAATCTGGCACGATCGGTATCGGTTACTCCAGGCTATTTTTAAATCACCAAAGTTTGTCAAACGTACCGTACGGCCTTGACCGTAACAAATCAGTCTAGTTGGAACTGTGTGTGAATAGATCTCCACATGTTTGTAAACAGAGAGTGACCACATCGTGGTCAGTTTTTTAAAGGTTACCGGTTTAGAGATGCTGTCGATTCAGGTTATTTCGGAAATGTCTATTCCGGCAACATCTTTACACAACTTCTAAATGTGGTGATTGATTTAAATATTTTGAAATCCACGCTTACAGGATAGCTAGTTTTACTTTTAAATAAATTTAGCAGACGACTGGTCTCTAAAATATAAATAATTTGGCTAACACGTTGTTTGTAGTTCTAAAACGAATTATAAGGTGTGATACAGGGTTTACAAAACACATTAATTCGTAAATTGTCCAAAGCATATCTAATTTGTAGAACAACAGAAAGTGCTTAAAATTATTGTAAAATACCTTTGTAATTACTTCACCTGGAACTCAACTAGGCAACTATTATCCAAGGCCTTCTGCGATTTAAGGAGTGTAAGAGACAGATTACAGGCCTGTTCATAAAAAAAAAACAAGTGTGAATTTCATGTTTGCCTCTGGGCTGACGTACAACCTTGTAAACCTACGGCTAGTAAAGATACAAACCAAATAGCTGCAAGAAAGAAGTCAGCCCTTGCCTCAGACTCCCCCTTCGAAGACTCCACACCCCCCCCCCCCTGGATATGTCAAATTGCCGAAATGAAAGAGCTAGAGACTATGTCTCACTTACTCCTTTTAAATCGAGAAGGGTTAGAGTATTACCTAATTGCAATTTAATTTCTATTAATTTATATCAAAATTAGGTACTCTTCGGCTCACACAATTTTGAATTTACGAAATGATAAAAAGAAAAGAAGAGATTAGTCTGAGTATATCAAAATGTATCAATTGACTAAGTTATAAATGTTAAAAACGTGTTCATTGGTTTTTTTAGCCATCTCCTTAAAAAGAGCTTAGAATCTCATGACGCCGGACAATTCAAATTGTCTGGCATTTTTCGTCAAAAGGATATTCCTCGTATCCGAATAATTATTGAATTCTATACTCGCATTTTACCCATTAGTTAAGCCTGGAGTTGGAAGATTTAAATAAAATACAGTAACGTATATATAGTAAAGACTTGACGAACATTCACTATATAAAGTTGATTTTATTCTATTCTCAGACCAAGTTAAATCTACTAACCATTTTTTCTGAATGGGCCACCCTTCACGACGAAGTTAATTAACTCCTGTATGAGCTACAAGAATTCTAGGAAATTAAGTTACAACTTGAATATCAAGCTGATGTTAAAAGATAACTGATTATATTATATTCAGTCGTTATCTGAAAATACCAAACTCCGGATAGACCAAACATGCTGAAGGTAAAAGTAATATTCTTTGTAGTAGAACTTACTTCTTGAACTGGATATTCTATGCTAGAAAACATCTTAAAATGTATACTTTAGATCTCGTGACAATTTATATGTACATACACTACAAAAAAAGCTTGGAAAAATTTAGTTATATTACGTTGGATGAACCCATGCAGATCTGGTCAAAGCACTAGAAAAAATTGTTTCGAGAACCAAGCCCTTGGAAAAAGTAATTGCCAGCATCAAGCACCAAGCACTTTGGAAATTCTAAGTGCTTGCAATTACCGAGGAAAGATTTTGAGTGCTTGCAAGCACTTTAAATGGCTTAACATGCGAAATTCAATTACCAATTATCAATCACTATTTATAAAGGATTAGAATTACCAATTACCAAACACTGTTGTTTAAAAGTGCGTGCAAGCACTGTGTTCGAAGCACTATTGTGCTTGTGGAACTTTTTTAAGCACTTTAGAGGCAATTACTGCCCGGCTCTAAACCCGTGTAAAGTACCGTAAAATTTCATAAATATCCCGATTTTATTTTCCTATTACTGAGCCTCTGAACTACTCATTTTTTAAAAAGGTATATGTCAAAAACAGAGGTATAAGGAGGCATTAGATCAAGAATTTAAATAATGAATATGTAATGGAACCAAACTATAGTTTAACAATATATTTGTACAGTATAGAAACCCACTATTACTGCAATCATCGCGGATAAAAGTCGTAGTAGGACACCCTGTATGTTCATCTCTTGCTTGTAACTAAATAACCTGTAAAAACTGTCTTCTTAATGATGATCACGTAACATTTTATTCCCTGCTCTTTCATTGATTAATTATCATATAAATTGTCAATTAAAATCGAATCAAGCTACTTGCAGATCTAAATTGTTTAAACATTATTGATTGCTTTTTTATTGGGCAAGAATTTAGCATAATGAAGTACGTTACACTTGACCGTGGTTTAGGCAACCAATGCCGAGTGGGTCGAGACACCGCGACTATATTCACGATTCAGCAATAATGTTGATGTAGAATCGTTTCGAATCGATAGAACAGCGCTGGATAACGATTCTCCGCATTGTAATGTCCGCATTTAACAAGTCTCGATAGCGTGCAATAGTACAGAGCACACACTGCAGTCCTTTAGCTGATAAATAAATCCCTATTGGTGGAATAGTTCGAGATAACGCTATAACATCATCTATTTGTAACCGCGTACGTATAGTAAAGGTATAGCAATAGCTACTACAAATACACGATATGCCCATTACTGATATGAATCTTTAAATTTTCTTATTACATAGCGGGTTTTTGTTTTGTGTTTATGCGTTTGTTGCATTTATTGGAGATCCTGTTAAAATACAAATAGATAATTTTTAAGATAAATTTTCAATAACCACTAAAAGTCATGTGTAAATCAACCTACTTTTTTTAAATGGGAAGATACCGCTTATGATCCTTTTTGGAAAGCTCATTTTTGAAGAGAAAATTGAATATCCTATTGTTTTAAATTTTTTGTTGTTAAAAAATGTGTCAAAAAGTGGTATCTTTCCATTTAAAAAAATTAAGTTGGAATATGTGTCACCTTAAACCGGAGATAAAAAAAATTTTGATACCAAAACGCAGCTCATACAAAATATCTTTCCTAAACTTATAACGAATTTGTTCGAGTTGAAGTCCCCACTCTGTATATACGTGTTTCACGGTGGATGGAACGTTAGACGTTTATGGGTGATACGTTTTCTTCAAAAATTTAATTGCTCAGATAAACAATCATGGTCTATCGTTTTAAAATATTTTCAGCAATGCGGCGTTGCCGCTTCTGCCGGAAACAGGTGGCAACTTCGTTATCTGGAGCACCCTATATATTATATTATTTTCTAATTCCCTATACAATTCCACGTATATTTTGTATAAAATGTCATAATGTCTAAATTCAATTTTTTTTTGAGATATTGACGTTTAAAATATGCCATTTTCAGAATTTGACAGGCTGTAGCATTGGAACGGCGGATCTAAGAGAAAAATGGATTTTACCTCTATATCTTAGTTTTTTATTCTCTATCCAAAAATATCATCTTTCGGTTTAACATGTTAAACCGGAAGTTCAATATCTTAAAAATAATTGAATTTAGACATATGACATTTAATACAAAATATAATTTTATAGGGAATTAGATCATAATATATAGGGTGTTCTATTTAAAATAATGATGTTGCCACTTCTATTGGGCAGAAGCGGTAACCCACATTTGTGACAATATTTTAAAACGATAGACCATGGTAAACGTCTCACATTTCATCCACCGTGAAACACCTTATACTGGATAATATTTATTAACCTTTCATACGTCTTTTGTAAGGTTAGGGGGAGGGACTGTAACCACTCTGGATCCACCCCTGGGATATTACAATTTTATCTGGATTAATATCAGAGATTTGCGGGTTTATATCACGGAATCCTACAATTGGTTGGAGGAGATTACTTTTGACCACATCCAGTAAAATAGAATCCCAAGGGACTGCGTACTTTTAATTTCGATGCTGTCCCTTGACTGCAGTGCTTCGCCGTTAAAAATTAGCCAATCTGTTATAGTCTTAACACTTCATAGTAGCCCGGTCCAGCCAAACAATTCGTGACATAACCTTGGTGAAGACCCAATAAAGATTGAAACGTCGACAATTTTTGTATCACAAGAAAATCTTGTATTCGTCCTGTACGCGCTAAGGTACATCGTGCGCCTTCCTTGCCATCATAAAATTCGGACGGTAATCTTATAACAACTTTATGTGAAACTACTTCGCTCAATCTGCACACACCCACATCCGCTTAATCAAAGGAATGCTGCCATACATACTTATAAATACCATAATCTTAAAAACAAATGTGCAAAAAATATCTATTTTTTAAACCATTTTCTCGTAGAAATACTTCACCAACGCACATAATACAAGCAATTCAGATGAATCGACCTTGTAATGGGTGGCACCGGTCTCGGTTCAAGGCGATCCCATAACCTGATCAATACATTCGCACTCGCCAACGAACTCCAGTTAATGATCAATTCTGCTTAATTAAAATTAAAATACGGAGGTGCAATGGTACCGATATGCGATCCTGACCACCGCGTCTCCTGTCTACTGCATTGCAAATTACGAGCTACAAGAACCATATCTTCTATGTTACATATTGGTTCTCTTGTCCTTCTGAGCACTATCATCACTCTGCTTTTTTGTAGTGGACCTTAATGCGTTTATGTTTACGGGATTTTATGGTTGGCTTCTTGATAACGAAGCAAAGGTTTTCTCGCACTATTTATTTAAATAAAGTTAAAATACCGTGGTGCCTGAAGCCTGATTAAATCACTGCATTGGGTTTTTCGCTTGTCGTCGCTGTTACCTATATTCTTAGGACAAGATTGAAGGTATTCTTTTAAAGATAATATTACAAGAGGAGAGAGATAGAAGTTTTAAACATTTGAACAATCTATTTGTATTTTAGACATATATTTTTTTAATATATTAAATTTTACTTTTAAAATGCCCTTATTCCCAATTCACTGTTATAGGTTATTACATGGGAAATGACAACAGGTTGTATTTTTTTATTATTAAATTTAAAAAAGTGAATTTTTTTCCATAATTACATTTGATAGTTATAGTTTTATCGTATATAATATAATATAAGAGAGAAACTGTTGCCTGTAAAATTTTCGACTTGATATGAAAGTTTGTTGCTTGGAAATTTAGGCGTTATGCGAAAATTTTATGAGCGAAACTACCAAAAAGCCACAAAATTATAAAACCAAGAGAAAGTTTTTCCGATACAAAATTTTCTCTCGAATGATATTCTACAAGATTATTTCACGAGAAAACAATAATAACACACTGTTTATTTAGCAAACTAGAAACTTTATTTATTTATTACAATTATTAAACGTACAGTTGTTATAAGTAATAGTTTATCCATTCTTTTTTATCAAAGCATGGTTTTGGGTATGACTGGCTTACATTTGAGAAGTGGAAGGTCCAAAACATGCTTCATTTGTTGTTCGGAGATTTTTGATGAGCATCAGATGATGACTGCATATATGGTTTCAGGGAATTTGCATTTGAGTGGCCTGTTAACTTAATCGACTATTTTTCCCCAAAAGCTTGTTTAAATGGGGCAGACTCAGCGGAAGATCGATGAGAATGATTTGTTATTTAATGCTTCTTTGTATCAATTCCAATTCTTTCCGCTGAAATTCTGGTCCACTTAGATACTCTATTTATTCCTAGTGGAGTATTTTTCAAACCAAGATCCCTTCTGCCAGTTTGGATATACAGAGAGAAGAATTAGAATTAGTCTGTTTGTGGAAATGTTAGGTATTTTCTTTCCAATAATTTTAAAAATAATCTTACAGGGCATAAGTCTTTTTAAAAATGGGGAAACTCAAAGTCAAAGTCTCAATCATTATGATTTTTAAAAATTAAAAAAAGTCTCTTGGAGAAATGGACTACTTCTTTGAGCATAAGTCTTTGTTTGATGAATTTCTTACCAACGATTTGCTGTTTGCAAATCCATTTGAACCACCTTAAGCTGTCTTCGAAAATATGCTGTTATATTTAATTCGTGTAAATTCTCCCATGGTATCAAACTCCTTTTAAAAATATTGAATTTTGCAATTTACGTCCTCATTGCCTCTCCAAGCTAGTTCAGATGAGCAGAGATGAAAAAACTTTTTTGTGCTTCATCGGGGTTTCCTTTATTGTAGCTTTGCATTATTGTTAGGTAGTAAATCTTTAGTAGATAATACTTTTGAACTTACTTTCCTCTTTTCCTAACAATTTTGGAGCAGCTTTCTCTTTGTGTCCCTTGCCATTCGCGCATTCTTAAAGGAAATATATGTAAAAAGGTCAATCTTTATTTCGTATTCTGTAAAATACATTTCTTGAATCATTTTTGCTGTAGCCTTTACAGAAGATTCTTTATAGTCTTCGCCATTACCCTTCTTCATTTATTAAAGGCGTAATCTTCGAGGATTTTTGCCAGTTCAATCACAGTAGTACATTTTTCCAGTTTATAATTTCTTACCATTAGAAACTCTGAGAACTGTGCAGATTTTAATATTTAACTCTACATGGATTCGTTCGGCCCAGAGCTTCCTGGAGCCGAGAATGAAATTAATTTTAATAGAAACTGAAGAAGTAGTAGATGTATGTAATAACTTTTGAACAAAAGAACTTCCTATTAAAAATTCACAAAAAATATCGGAAATTCTGGGTGAAAATTCTTGGGGAAACTTCCGAATATTCCTGACTCGTGGGAATTGGACATAATTTGCATATTTTTCTAATTTAAAAGGTAAAACCCAATGCAGGTACTAAGTTGATGAAAACGATATATTTTATTTTCATTTACTTACGGATTATCTTAGATACCTATTTACCTGTGAAAGGATTATAATTATTTAAGGGTGATTTAATTTTATTATTCCGTAAACAACAATTTTAGTAGGTGATAATTTAATTTCTTTGTCCAAATCGCCTATAAATATTTTTTCCACATTATTTAGTTTTTCAGTATTATTGTGGCTGTTGTATGTGTAGTTAGTATTACTGTAGTAAGTACACTCAACTAAGAGAGAAAAGTGTTAATTTGATTAAGACGTCCAAAATACAATGTACCTCTTGGATTAAGCCGTATCCAGAACTTGTTTTGGACGGCGATCGCATTTTCTGCAAGGCTTGTTCGAGAATTATTTCCTGCTTTAAAAAATTCCAAGTAGACCAACACGCCCTCACATATTGCTTAAGTAAACAAAATGAAATCTGGTTCTGTTTAGTCAACGTTGAAGCGGTCTCTTGAGGCAAGTTCTTATAATAATCATGGCCAGTCAGAATTTACTGACGATGTGTACAGAGCATTTTTAGCTGCTAATATTCCTCTAATAAGTTAACCAACCCGCATTTGAAGGATTTTCTTCAAAAGCATTCCAAATTTAATCCTCCAGATGAAAAAATGTCATTGAAAAAGTATTTACTTCCGCGACTGACAAAATAAAGAACGACATAGGTGGAGCGTATTTTTGCCGGTTCAAAAATAAAAAGGATGATTAATGGACTGTAAAATTAATCTGGCGGATTCAGAAATATTTGTAGTAAAATTAAAAACATTACAATTGAATAAAGGTTGATAAAAGTCGGAAACTCCACTCACCTTGATTGATGTTGCTTCAGTGGTGCTGAAGGGGCCCCTTTTCTTCACTTGAGATGCACGTTTCAGAAACTCACGATTTTTCCCAACATGTGGGTGTTTGACATGGCGGTTAATAGCATTCTCTCTAGTAACAGTGGTATCAGAATGGCTTGTGGAGTTTTGTTCATGCGCGGTCATTTAAAATTAGTATTAAGAACGAATAAACTACAAACCAATTTTAATCTCTTGACACCAATAATTTTTCCATCAAAAAAATATGTTTTTCTTTTTAATTTTATGAAAAACAAAAAAGGAAATCCTAAACATTCCCACCCACCTTAAATGTGCTAACATTTAAAATAAATTACAAAATAAACATACAAGCAATCCTAAATCTAAGTTGAGAAAAAATATATATTTTTTATTGCGAGGGTAACGGGCAAAGCTTAACCAAAGGTCGTTTCAAAGACCCATGTTTTGTCTGCACAGTAGCAACTCTCGCAACTCCATCGGCACCCGGGTGCAACTCTACAATCCTAGCCATTTGCCAAGCAAGCGGGGGATAATTTTCATGTTTTATTAAGCACAATGTACCAGGAGTAATAGGTGAATCTTTATGATTCCATTTTCCTCTTTGAAGAAGAGTATGAAGGTATTCTTTACTCCAACGCGACCAAAAATCTGCATGTAGGCGCTGAAGAAGTTGCCATCGATTTAACCTATTTATATTTACCTCCTTAAAATCGGGATCATGTAAAACGGAAAGCGGTTCAAGGGTTAAAAAATGTCCCGGGGTCAGTACCGACAGATCATTTGGATCATTACTAAGCGGGCATAATGGGCGAGAATTTAAAACAGCTTCAATTTGGGTTATTAATGTTAAAAATTCTTCATATGTCAATATTTGCAATCCTATTACGCGGTATAAATGAGTTTTTAGGCTCTTGACACCAGCCTCCATAAGACCTGAAAAATGTGGTGATGCTGGAGGGTTAAAATGCCAGCTAATTTTTTCAGATTCCACAGCTGATTGCATAATATTTTGAATATATTTATTCGCGGCAACATAATTTGTTCCATTATCACTAAAAACTGCAGAGCACCTGCCTCTGCGAGCAATAAAGCGACGAAATGCAGCAAGAAAACACTCTGCTGAAAGATCTGACGCTAATTCAATGTGAATTGCCTTGGTCGCAAAACAAACAAATAAACAAATCCATGATTTCCTTGTTTTTGCGCCTCGATGGCGATTCATTAATATGTTAAATGGGCCACAGTAGTCTGTGCCTACTTGTGAAAATGGTTTTATTTGAGAAATTCGACTAATAGGCAAATCGCCCATCGGCGGTTGTGACGTTTTAGGGTTTAAACGCCAACATTTTATACATTCAGACGTAATTTTACGTATTGCCCTGCGGGCGGACAATATCCAAAATTTTTGAGATAAAATAAATCTCAATGTTTGACCTCCAGGATGTAAATATTTTTTATGAGCGTCCTGAATTATTAACTCCGTTAATCGACAAATACGTGGTAGTAAAATAGGATGTTTTAAGTCATAAGGTACGTCAGCGTGACGTATTCTACCCCCTACTCTTAAAATTCCTTCAGTATCTAAAAACGGGTTAAGTTTTTTAGTTAAATTTGTAGTTAATTTTCCTCGAGTCAAAAGTTCAATATCTTGTGAAAAATGTGTCATTTGTGTGCGTTTTATTAAAAGATTCAAAGCTGATTCTGATTCAGAATTCGGTATTGGACCAATTAATTTAGATTTTGTTTTTAACATTTTAATAAAACGTAATACATAAGAAATGATATTTAAAATTTTGGATAGAGAGGAAAATTTAATTAGAAGTGTATCTAATTTGTCGAGATTAATGTTTGATAACAAAGCGGTGTGTTTAACTTCCTCGAGAGTTTCCTCGACAACAATATTAGACTCAGGCCAAAGTGATTGGGGCAAACTTAGCCATTCGGGACCCACCCACCATTTGGCACAATGAAGCAACTCACGGGGAAGTAAACCTCTACTTCCGTAATCAGCGGGGTTATCTTTAGTATTAACATAATGCCAACAAGATGGCGGTATGGTTTCTTGAATTAAAGTTACTCGATTACTTACGAATGTTACCCACTTATGCGGTGAAGATCTAATCCATGACAATGCAACTGTTGAATCAGACCAACAACAAAAATTAGAAAATGAAATTTTGTCTTTGTACGCATTCAAAAGAAACTTTAATAAATTAGCCAATAAGACGGCTGCGCACAGTTCAAGACGCGGTATTGAAATTCGTTTGAGCGGTGCAACTTTTGATTTTGCACAAATTAAATAACAGCAAAAATTATTTTCGCCTACTTGAATGCGAATATATATGCAAGCGCAATATCCAGCTTCACTGGCATCGCAGAATCCATGAATTTCAGAATAACTATTTAAACTATTTTTTAAATGGCGCGGAATTTTTAAATCTTTAAGTTCAGGTAATTGTGATTTAATTGTTTTCCAAAAACTAACAATATGTTCTGGAGGAACTGTATCCCAATCTAAGCCTAAGCTCCACATAATTTGTATTTTTTGTTTACATAGAAAACTCAAAGGGGCTAAAAACCCTGCGGGGTCAAAAATGCGGGCTAAATCTGATAACATATTTCTTTTTGTGCATTCGCGTTCCAGAGGTTCTACAGAATATGTAAAATTATCACAAATAGGATTCCATTTTAAACCTAAGATTTTAATAGTTTGATTTGTTTCCTTATTGTCAAAAAATAATGATTCATTATAAAGGTGATCAGCGGGCAGACGTGATAATAGTTCAGGACAATTACTACACCATTTTCTAAGCTGAAAACCACCTTTTTCTAAAAGAGAACTAAGCTGCATTTGAAGACTACAACAATCTTCAAAAGTCTGAGCACCAGTTACGATATCATCGACGTAAGTGTCAGATACTAAAACTTTGGAAGCGATAGGGAAATTATGCTTTTCATCTTCAGCAAGTTGTAATAAGGTGCGTATAGCTAAATACGGTGCGGAGGATACACCGTACGTAACAGTATTTAATTTATAGTCTTGAATCTCATCATTTACAGAAAATCGAAATAAAATTTTTTGAAAGCGGCGATGTGATTGGTTAATCAAAATTTGTCTATACATCTGTCGTATATCTGCGGTAAAAACAAATTTATGAAGACGAAAATGTAATAAAATACTTAAAATATCATTTTGCAACTTAGGCCCAATCAATAAAAAATCATTTAGAGACTTATTGTTCATATCCTTTGCGGAGGCATCGAAAACTACACGCAATTTAGTGGAGACACTATCCAATTTTATAACAGAATGATGCGGGATATAGTATGAATCATCATAATTATTATTTTTATTTATTTTTTCCATATGTCCGGCTTTGAGATAGTCTTCCATAAATTCACAATACATTTTATGGAGGTCTGGATCACGTATAAGTCGACGTTCCAGTGACTGAAAGCGACGAAGAGCTATCGAGCGGCTATCAACAAAACTAGGTTCAATATTATCGCGGAAAGGCAAAGAAACAGAATATCTTCCAGTTTGCGAGCGGGAATATTTATCAATAAAAATATTTTCACATTGCTTCTCTTCAGGAGAAATAGTTTTTACGTGCGGTACCTCTTCAAGTTCCCAAAATCGTTTGACAGTTGTGTCTAAAGCGGCGTCAATAGAAGTAAACAAAGAATATACACTTTGATTAAAATTATTAGTAATTTGTCCCATTAATATCCACCCAAAAATAGTATTAATTGCGGTTGGCGTATTCTCATGTCCCTTAATGCAACCTTCAATTAAGGCTTGAGAAAAAACATGAGCATTTAGTAAAATATCGACAGTACCTGGTTCATAAAAGTGTTTGTCTGCTAATTTTAAATTGATAGTATGTGGAAAGTTAACAGGCAAACTAGAACTAGTAGGTTGGTCATTACAAATTTTATCCAAAATGACAGCTTCTATATCCAATTTAGGAGTAATGTTATCAACAGGTTTAATAACACAATGAACCGCACCAGAATTGACATTTTTTGACATGTCTGAAAGTCCACATACGGATAAACACAATTTATGCGGCGATAAACCAAGCCGATTAACACACTTTTTTGAAATAAAAGTAGATTGAGAGGCACAATCCAAAATAGCGCGAACCTTTTGATAGTTTCCACGAGAATCTAAAACATCGATTTGCAATGTACCGAGTAATACTGTATTTGAACTAATTTTATTCGTATTTGTATTATTGGTTATTTTTTGCGAGTCTGAGAATGTTGCTAAAGATGCGACCGGCGGATTTTGAACAGGGACGGATTCGGAAATATTTGCGGTAGGTAAAACAATTTGTTGCGTTTGACGATTAGAATTATGATTATTTGATTGAAAATTTAATGCGGGGGAGATAGTTTGCAGCGGAGGTAGTAAATTTTGAGGACGCGGAATATGGTGACTATTTTGACCATTCAAGTGTAAAAGCGAATGATGGCGGGCCTTACAAAAACGACAAGTAAAAGTTGAGTTGCATTTTGCGGAAATATGGGAAGAGCTTAAACAATTAAAACACCATTTATTTTGTTTTATTAAAGAAAAACGTTCCTGCGGACTCTTTGCAATAAAATTAGAACACTTATAAATATTGTGATTTGAGGAACAAAGCGGACATTTTCGAGGGTTTTCTGCGGTATTTGATAACAGTGAATACAATTGAGGACGTTGTTGCGGCTGTTTTCTAGAATCTTTTTTATAGTTTGTAGAGAAGGCTATACTATCATAGGCAACACATTGTTTATTTAAAAAGTCAATAAGACCTTTAAATGTTGGCAAAGCGGATGAACCATGATTCATTTCAAAACGCGACAAAGTGACGGAATCAAGACGTTTTAATAGCATATTAACTAAAATAAAGTCCCAGTGATCGGTAGGATATTTGAGGTTTGATAGAGCGGCAATATTTTCAGTAAAAATATCAATTAATCGTCGGAGGACATGCGGATTTTCTGAAGACAAATGAGGGGCATTTTCTATTTCATTCCAATGCGCAGTTGCAAGAATACGGTCATTTGTATAGCGTTCAACTAAGGCGTTGTATGCTACAAAATAATTAGTGCTAGTTAAAGGTGTGCATTGAATTAATGCCTTGGGTGAACCTTCTAAATAAGAATGTAAATGTGTGAACTTTTCAATATTAGTTAAAGAAGAATTATTATGAATCAAAGCGTCATAAATATCAATAAAGGCTTTAAACTGTTTAATATCACCATTAAATTTATTTATTTTTATTTCTGGTAATTTAACCTTTGGCATAATATTAATATTCTGATTATTAGGATCAGCATTAGTTGCTTTTAATTCATTTTCCAAAATACCTTCAGAGACAGCTTTTACAAAAAAATAGGAAAGCTCAAATTCAGATCGTATTTTATCTTCCAATGGAATTTGATCATCCAGATTAATTATTAAATTCATAATTATACTTTGTTGTTTATTAAATTCCTCATAGATATCAGGTAAATAATTACATCTTTGTTTAAATTGATTATGCAAAGACTTATCAACAGTTGCCTGTTCTGCATAAGTATAAAGCTCTTGTATGCGGTTTATTTCAACTTGACGAAAAACTTTTGCCCTCTTTAGTTTTTCGGCGGCGGCCATTGTAAGAATACTGTACAAAAAATTCAAATGCGGCCCTGTATTTTAGGGATTCAATGTATATAAGAAAGATAGTAGCGATTGCTTGAAAATGCTCAAGTTAGAAAAGGAGATGCGAAGGAGTTGCTTTACTGTGTGTGCGAAAACGTGACTTGCGCGGTTTTTACAATGCTAACACATTTTGAAGTGGGCTAGACGGTTTTTTACAACGGCAAATAAATTTAAAAATGGCGAAATTATGAAGCTAAATCAATTTCAATTTTTACTACAATTTTCTTTTTTATGACAAAACTAATAAATATCCGTGCCGAAGAGACCAAAAATGGAGCGTATTTTTGCCGGTTCAAAAATAAAAAGGATGATTAATGGACTGTAAAATTAATCTGGCGGATTCAGAAATATTTGTAGTAAAATTAAAAACATTACAATTGAATAAAGGTTGATAAAAGTCGGAAACTCCACTCACCTTGATTGATGTTGCTTCAGTGGTGCTGAAGGGGCCCCTTTTCTTCACTTGAGATGCACGTTTCAGAAACTCACGATTTTTCCCAACATGTGGGTGTTTGACATGGCGGTTAATAGCATTCTCTCTAGTAACAGTGGTATCAGAATGGCTTGTGGAGTTTTGTTCATGCGCGGTCATTTAAAATTAGTATTAAGAACGAATAAACTACAAACCAATTTTAATCTCTTGACACCAATAATTTTTCCATCAAAAAAATATGTTTTTCTTTTTAATTTTATGAAAAACAAAAAAGGAAATCCTAAACAATAGGGGATAACTATATTATTGTCGACGAAACAACTGATGCATGTGGTCGTTACATCGCGAATTTAATGATTGGCAAACTTACTGAAGAAGAACCTGGAGAAGCCTATCTTATAGCTGTAAAAGAACTGGAAAAAACAAACAACCTGACAGTTACTCGTTCAAGAAATTTTAACAAATTCTTAGTGATAGAAGAGATAATTTTTTAGTAAAAAACCTTGAATTACATATTGTAACCAGTGCATATTATAGTTCTGCGGATTAATATTAATGTTTTTATTTGTATTTGTACCATAATGCAGATTTAATAAAATTTTTACCCGTTTACCTGTTTTTTGGTGGTTTTTATTAAATACTAAAAATGCTTAAGTTTAGTAAAACCCTAATTTAATCCAACAATAAGTCATATTATATTTTTCGTATTACTGCATATTCATTGCATATTTTTTTGTTTTTTGCATATATCTTGCATTATATTTTAAAAAAATATGCATATATATATATATGTGCATATCTCACAGACTTTTGGTTACATATAATCAGGTCTCTAGTAATTTAGGTCGTGTGTGTACATCAAAGGTCTATTTCTTTTCGATTGCGAGCGATGACAGAAAAAAAAATTGAACAAAAATTCACCTAATTGGTTAAATCATGGACCAATTTACACTACATAAATGCATAGCCAACTTATTAAAGGTGTTTTTTTTTAAATCACAGAAGAAGAATAAGAAATTTCCGTTCGATTAATTTCTAGCAAATATATGCTAATTATAAACATTTCAGCAATTAAAAATAACTTTTAGCTCTAGTTATATTACGAAACAAACAATCTATTAACTTTCTGTACATAAAATCGGTAAATTTCACGTTTTTCTGCAACATAAAATAGTAAACTTATGCCTACTTTGTGTTGAAGCAAAAAGGATGCCCGATTTATCGACAAAATATAGAAGGCCATGCCAAACGCCAAACATTGTGACATAACCTAAAAATTCATCTTCTTAAAGGCCGCTTTACAGTTTGCAATTTTTCTTTCACGCAAGTTGTCTTGCGGCAATAAAAATTTCACTTCGTTTTACAGCGTGCAATGACTTGCCAAGATCGTAGGTGATGTACCACTTGCCAACCATTAAAATAAAAATACATTTGGTTAGGACTTACCGGCGCTTTTTGTGCATTCATTTTAACAAAACATCATTACAGGACATGAAAGCAAACCAACAAAACAAAACGTACCCGCTATAGGTTAGAAAAAACATAAATAAATGTCAGGGATTTTTATATTTAGTTTGGTGTCTCATAAATCACCAGAAAATCCTCAGAATTGCGCTTGCAATGGCAATAAAAATACGGTCCGAGTTATATTTCTTGCAAGCAATACAAATTGCGCCAGCTGATCATTAGCCTCGTTCTGCGCATACTCCCGGGCAATCTTTTCTTGCGTGAAAGAAAAATTGCAAACTGTAAAGCGGCCTTAACAAGTTTTATATTAAAATTCTAACCGCTAGAAACAGTAAACAACAAAATGTCAGTTATGACGGAAATCCCTAACCTTACTTTTTTAACTTGTCAAAAATGAAAATTCTTGCATTTTTTTATTGTAAAACGGGTTTCTGTCGTCGTTCGCAATCGAAAAGAAATAGACCATAGAAATTATTAACTCAAAAACCACCTGTCACCTCATAGACTTTATGATCAATAGGTCGGCCAGTACTCTTTAATGTTTTTAAAAAACTAGTTATAATTAAGCAAATTTAATGTTTCAGTGGTGGTTTAAGATGCGATTAAAAAATAAACCATTGTTATATACTAGTGAGCGTTGACACCGTTAAATTAAGATAATAGCGGCCTATTAAATATTTAATTAGGCCATAAAGATAATTCTTTTTAATTTAAGAGGCCACCTTTATTTATCGACAGTAGCTATAACAATTTCTATAGCCCTGAAAGAGCTTCTTTCACAAAATGTGCATAAAAAGATATAATATTTTTATATTGCGTTTCCAAAAAAAAAATCACTAAATTCTAAATAAACGTACTATCAAGTTCACACCGAGCGTTCACAAGGGAATTTGATAACAGAGTTTTTAATGTGTGGTCATAAAAAGAAGTCCGCTTCAAACGACGTACTGCTTTAAATCGCAGGACAGTGATTGCCACCTAACTGGCATATTACGACTAATGATTCGGTCTTCATATCAAGTGTTCAACAATTCGTGTGCGACCGTGCTGCTGGAAGCAGCCTTGTCTTATATCATATTCTTCTAATTCTTTCACCAAATTTTCTTAAATATCGCTCTAAAAAAGCATCGGTCCAATTAGTCTTCTTTCCAAATGTGGATTTTAAAAAAAAATTTAGATAAATACGGAGGCAAAACAAACAATGCCTCGTCAGTTCAAATATTTTTTCCAAAAACGTTTTTAATATGCAAATTACGCATAAACTACTTTAAAAGCTGCATTCGTTGCCGCTGGTCGTTTGGAAACAATTCTTAGAATGGATTTGTTTTTATTTCGTATAATCGCGTTTCGTACCCCTTAAAAATTTTCCTAAAATATTCTTGTTTCGTACCTACACCTAATTAGTTTACCTATTTTCGGCTTCTTGTTTCGTATACCGACCAATACGAAGGCCTGGTTACCGTACAGGACCTTTAGGGTAATTTAAGGAGAGATGACGCACATTTTTTAAAAGTTATTTAAAAAATATGTACGAATAAAATAAATTAAAACGAGTATGGATTTTCATAACGCTTTGTATTAGCTTCAAATACATAATTTCAAAATTGTTAAAAGAACAGTGTCTTTTAAGAAAAATAATGTTTAATTTTTTTTATAACTGCACCATCTCTACTTAGGTATATAGGAGAGACGACGCGCTATATTACGTTAAATGACGCATTTATAAATCCACATAAATTTACGCAAAGTACCAAAAACCTTAAATATTATGTACGTAAGTATATCTATAGATAAGAAGAAAATACTAACAAATGATTTTATCAGATTTTTTGCGGCAAAAATCACAAAGATCTAAAAATTGAGTGCAGCCTTCATGCATCCGCAGCGTTGGCATTTTATGCATTGAATCCAGTCTTCACTTTTTTTCGTCTGATTGTAATCTTCTCTACTTCCCACACAAATATTTGATTCATCCTCACCACTTGAAGAACACCTTCCGATTTCCTTATTGTAAGTTCTTTACTTCTTCTTAAAAAAGATGCAAACCAATGATAGCCAGCTTTTCGAGAATCTTCATTAAATTTGTGTGACAATTTTAATTTTTCTGCCAGTTCAAAAGCCATAGCTTTTTAATGTGGTTCACTATTTTGACTTCGTTTTCAGTCCCCAACAAAGAAAGCGGCTCTAGCTTCTTGTTTTAAAGATATCTGCTTTATTCGACGTCGCAAGGTTCCTTCAGGAATGGTATATTCACGACCAGCTTGACGGATGCCCATCTCTCGGCTCTCAATAATAATAATTGTTGCTGATAGTTGTTGTATTGTCCATTTACCCCTTACAACGTTTCCTTTTCTTTTGTATTCGGATGTTGCTGAATTGTTGATGAAACAGTTGCTAAAATGAATTACAGTAAGTGCGTCAACTCCCCTTGATTCATAGTGCGTCATCTCACTTTACATTATTAGGAGGGACAGCGCAGCAAATTTTAAGAACATTGTTTGCAAAAATGTGAGAATTTCCGATAAGAAGTAATTACACACTCTAAGCACCTACAATAATCCACTATAAAATATAAAAAAATACGACCAAACATACCTGTATAGTTTATTATTCTTAATGACGCAAAAAAATGTTGGCGACGAAATAAACAACTAACAACCTACGTACGTAGGTAATTGTATAACAAAATACTAAAATATTTATAAATTTAATAATTTAATATTGTGCTTAAGCGCAAGCAAATCAGTGCATTTCTTAGAACGTTTCACTATGTGTAGGTCGCGTCGCTACTGTACTATGTCGTAGTAATGCATTTCTTCTATACCTAAGTACCTACTTTAAAAAATTCAAATATATTAGGGTGACACTTACCAATATATCTGTTCAGTCTGTTAAGCCAGCATTCGAAGGAGTTTGTAGAACGGCATCGCTCATTGTATCATATCCATGGCGATGAATTTGCCAGCCATTGTTCGAGAAAATAATCGTTGAATTTAACAACACCTTCCTCGTTTGGTGTATTTTCCATTATGTGTAGTCAAGCGTTTCCGATGTGATCGGAGTAGGTATGAGGATTTAGCATGATTATTAACAATAATTATATATAAAAACAAGATACCTACTACCTTAAGAGGTACTTACGTTACCTGGTATCCATTCTCTTTGGATCATCACGATGGTCGGTGTACGAAACGAGAAACCAAAAATGGATGCATTAATTCGGTGTACGAAACAAAAAATTTCAGGTAAATTTTTAGGGTTTATGAAATAAGAAATTACCCTTAGAATAAGTTTAAATGTGCATGGTCACATTTTAGGATTGTATTGCAGAATTCATAGAATACCAGATTTGTGGGTGTTGCGTCCCGTGTTAAATATTTAACTATAATTACTGGCCATTAGCCCTTCTTTTATTTCTAAAGTAACTTTTGATCATAAAAGCTTTTCGTGTTGCCATAATAACTATACTGCTAAAGGAATATAACACACCAATAATAAATTTGTAATTATTTTACTTGTAAAATTTAATTAAAAAATCAATAACAAAAACATAAACAGCACGGATAAAATGTTGTTTCCACTCCCACATGGATATTTGCTGTTTTCTTTAGATTTAAGGTAGAAAAGTAGACTATTCCAGTTAACTGTAAAGCAAAGTACATTCATATGCATTACTGTCAGTCATGCACAGTGTTGCAACATTTAAAAATAAAGTTTTCAATTTTTAAAGAAAAATTCCACGAATGCACCACAAAACAAGTGATCCTAAAGAATATCCTACGAATATAACACTGTGCTTAAAAATTTCCCTTTTCCCTTTGAAGACAGCGCCGACAATTCCTCTGTACTTTGCATCTTTATATCTCACGTTACTCCCGTTTCGAATAGTGCCATCTTTAGGCATTGACCTGGTGGACCTATAAAGGGTCCTGCGGCCCTCTCCAGATGTCAGATTTAATGTATTTTTAATGTCTTATGTATATCAAAATAGCAAAAGTACCAGGAGCCTTGATATGACTAGGGACGGTCATGGTTTCAAAAGTCCTATCGTGAGGAGACAAAACTTAGCTGTAGTAAGGTTGCACGGTTGTGTAAGTTGTTTTTTCTAAGAAGCAGAAATCCTTGTGACCAGTCGTTCATGCCCATTTATCAAAAAAATCCAGTGTAGTTTTTAAAATTTTGATCTAAAAACAAAATTCGGAAAGTAATGTAGGTATATAATAAATTACCTATTTTATTGCTGCCTAAACCTATGTAAAAAAACTGTAACAGTGTTCGGTATTGGTACAGCTAACTAGCAAAAACATACATCCATTTGTTCAATACCGGTATAAGATAACTTGTCCCCAGCCATGTTTACCATCCAAAACTGGTTCTGACTTCTAAATACAAACATATCCGACTAAGGACTAGTTGATTGCTAAAAGCCGCTGTTTTAGATCTATATTTAATGGCTATGTATTTATTAAGAAACGTAGCACACACTGGGGATATAGAATATTACCAGCTTCTATAATAAGTATACCTGCAAGGTAAGGTAATAAAGCAGCTTATGAAGGAGACAAACAAAGGTAGACAGAGGCGGGACCTGAGCGAGGTAGAGCCAATCTAACTTCATCATAACTCGCGGACTCAACCAATGGGGATTCGAATTCTTCTTTGACCACTCACATAAACTACCTGTGTCAAGTAATATACATACATATAAGTTGTAAGCGAAGAACGAAGGTAACGAGTTTCGATTTAGCCGTCGAGTCAGATTTTATGCACGCGTGGATTTCAAGTTCGTAACTGGTAAAGCAGGGGACTTGGTTGATATTACAATAAGATTATTTACGAATGTTTAAATATATTTAGATTATAAAAAACATTTTTATAACTAATTTTATTTAAATCATAAAGATAAACTTTGTGACTTATCATTTCGAGCGCAAAGAATCGAATTGAAATGCAGTAGCTGTTTTTGGAACAGCGGCGGCGCCAGGGTTTTTTGGATGGGAGGGCACAAATGGGCCCGATGATTTTTGAGTGGGCACTACCCAAATCAAAAATGACTTCTTAAAAAAAAAGGCCTCCCGCCGCTCTAGAACGCGATAAACAGCGACAGACAAAACTTCCCTCTTGTTCTGAATGACGTCTAAAAAAAAGGTCATCGTTTTAATACCATACAACCACTCATTAAAACTGTCATAGCCAAATCCCTCTTCCCCCGAGAAAAATTACATTACAAATCCAACCCATCAATTTTGGAGGGGCACCAGGGTGGGCACTCATGTTTCTAGGGTGGGCCAGTGCCCACCCTGCCCCCCCTGGCGCCGCCGCTGTTTTGGAATACTTATTGCTTTCTCTCTAAGTCATAATAATGCAAAAGGAAAGTGTTTTTTCGCTCCATATTGTATTGTTTGTCATTCATATCATTTTTAATAAATATAACTTGTAATCCAATTTAAATCCAACACAGCTTCCATAGTTAAGGAGAAAAAATATCTCTGGCAGAAAATTACCTAAACTTCTTTAGATCTATCGCCATCTTGTTTTTATAACTTTTTATGATATCCTAAAAAAAGAATATGCGATTTTGATATAGATCTGTAGCAGAGTTTTGGACCAAGATGCATTGTCTTTATTATTTGTTTTGAATCACAACGTTTTAACTGGTAAGAACTATATCTAGTCGTCTTCAGGTGAATACTTGTCCCCAGCCATATTGACCATCCAAAAGTGTCTCTGACTTCTAAATACCAACATATCCGACTAAGGACTACTATGGTATTCACCTGAAAACGACTTAATATACTTACCAGTTGAAACGTAGTGATTCAAAACAAATAAAGACATTGCAAATCCAAAACTCTAATGCCGTTCAAGAAACGTCAACCTTCAAACCGACACTTTGAAATAGATATTATAGATCTGCAAAGCTATTTCAAACGAAGAAGGAAATCAAGTGTCTTTATGCAATGGAGTTAATACACCGAAACCAGGGGGGGGGGGCACCCCCCAGTCCACAATTTTTTTTTTGCATAAGAGCCCATTATCTACCTACTAAAAGTTATTATTCATTAAGGCAACGAAAAATCGATGTAGTTTAGTGCAACAGTTTGATTTTTCATGGTATTTAAGCACATTTATATTTCTTGTCAAAATTATTATCACCTTTTTGATGGATATGTCTATCTCAATATAACAATACCAAATTCCAGTAACTTCTAGAGTGGCTTCCTCTCATTTTAACACGAAGTAATAGTAGAGCAATCTTCATAGAAACCATTGATGCGGCAGCTGTATTCATAAATAGTTTACTGTTATTATAAACTGGATATTGATATTCTTCCAACTATTAATTGGTGACATATCAATTAGGTTATTCTATGTATGACGTATGTACTTTCGTTGTTCATTACAATAATTTGGTACAGTGGACGTTGTTATTTAACTGCCATATATGACTAAACTGCCAAACAAAAAGTCACAAAATGACGTTTCAAATTAAAAATGGATATATCGGCACAAGTTCCCGACGATTCTTTACCACCAAAAAGGACAATTGTAAACATAGCTGGTTTCATAACATTTTTAGCCGTGATGGTAACGTGGATTGGAATTGGGATATTTGCTTATCTTCATGGCAAAGTCGAAGATTTTCGTTTTCCTCGCGATTCTTATGGCCAACGGTGTGGTAAAGACTTCCTTGTGAAACATAAACCGTACTTATATTATTTTGACATAAGCTTATGCGATGATATTGCCACGCCATTTATAGGATGCTTATCGACTACAACTTGTGTAAAAAGTTGTCCCACTGAAGTTTTTCTGTCTTCAAATCCTGAAGACTTGATAAACAAGCCGATGATTTGTCGAAAGGGAAGCTTAGAATGGAACAGTGAAAATTGTGTATCATGGTATTTACCAAGTATACCCTATCAGAGCAGGTAAGAGCGATAATAATTTTGAGTTGTAAAGTGTTGGTCTATTTTTATTGTGTATTACACTCAACACTTTCTGATGCTATCCGAAATAGCATAGACAGTGACAAATGCCGTTGTTTAAGTTTAAATAACTTTAAGTTGGGATATGGGTAGAAATTGAAACCGCAATTGCCTATTTAAACAGAAAATAATTACTTAGTCCCGAGTTACAGACACAATAACGTTATATTTACTCTAAATGTGTCATATGAAGTAAGGTAGCAATATATACCCAGTTAAAGTCACATAAACTGACCACATACTTCAAAAATGTCTATAATGTATTTTCACTACAAAGTCACTAGTCGACAGTAGCTAGAACTAAGGATTTACTAAAAATTCTTTGTTAAAGTAATTGTCATCAATGGGTGATAATCAACGAGTACTGGCGCCTTACTGGGTGCTTTGGTATGACTTTGAAATTAGTAACATATTAGTTGCCCCAATCGTAAAATGTTAGTATCTTTTACTTCATAAGAATACGGTAAAGTAGCGCTTACTAATAGATACTTTATACTAGAAAACCTATAGTAAGGGTTACTACAACATAGAAAAAAATACTTTTAGGTGGAGAAATTATCTTTTATGGTAACAGTTTTTTACTCCGCCATGTTTTTAAATCAAATATCCGATGTTTTTATGTAGAATAAAAAAATTGAGTTATTTTTAAATTTTACTTACATTTAATCTTCAATAGGCGCTCGTTTCTTGCCTGTAAGTACTAATATGAAAGTACGGTTGCCTAAAGAAGTAATTTATATATTTTTTTTAGTCTTTCACTTTTAGTGAGGAATATATTTTTATTAAAAAATAAGATTTGTGCAGGCGCATTCATTTTTAAAGAATATTTTTCATTTTTTATCAGTAAAGTTAAATGCGTTAAAACATTTACCCTAGCATAGCTTTAAACATGCAATTATAAAACCACAATTAACAAGAACTTTAAAGTAGCAAATCGGCAATAAACATATTATAACCATGATGCCATAATATTGAAATTAATGTCAAACATTTTCTTTTAAAAAGGGCAAAAGAGACTAACGTCCAATAAGGAAATACCAGTTGCTATACTGTGACGTAGCAGTATAGGAACTATCTCTACACCGTTACGTCAAAAATAGTAACGGTATAAGTCCCAAAAACGTTATGGGATCTAAATCGCTACCTAAATCATTCTCAAAATTAGTGAATACAACGTAGCGAAGAAGTATTAAGACAGTAACAGTTATTGGTTGCGAAACACTATAAAGTCACGACGTTAGTCAATATTACGCTCCTGCGTCGAAAAATGTTAGTTGGGATGTGCATTTTATTTTCTATCTAATATATTTATTTTAGATGTGTTCCAGAGTCTATACCTGATGAAGAAATTTTAAAAGAAATTTCAAATATAACAAACCGGAAGATAGATAAACACACTATGAAACATTCCATAAGAAATATTAAATGGATATCAGAGATTATTTCTGGCAGTAGTTACTTTATAACAGAAATTATCTATTGTTCCTGGAAAATAGTTATCGCTGCAATAATGTCTTTATTTATAAGCATTTTACATTTTTATTTCTTTACCATGTACCCTAAATTCGTATTTATATTTTCTTTAATTGTAGTTCCCACAATGTTAGGAGTTTTCCTGTATTGGGGCTATTCAAATTACATTTCTCTAAAAAAAGAGGGTAAACAAGCTAATGTTACAGATATTACACGCCAGAAGGCAAAAATTTGGTATGTAACATCAATAATTTTAACCGTAGCTGCATTCTTTTTAATTCTTATTACACTATATTGGATCAAAGACACATTTAACTGTGTAAGATACATAAAGCTGTGTAGACATACAATATCTGATACGTACGGTGCTTTGCCAGTTGCAATTATTCTTTGGATTATCGAAAGTATGATCTTTGTCTATTGTTTGTCGGTATTTATCCATCTAAGTAATATTAGCTCCGACGCAAGCTTTAAAATAATGAATATGAACGAAGAGTGTTCTAATTATTTATCCCAATACTCTTCAAGTGTTGAAATTGCGGCTTGTGACCCTGACTTTGCAAAAATGCGTAACAGTTCATTGTGTGAAGATTTGTCTTGCGAGATAATACCACGAAAACCAAAAAAATACCTAATATTTCAACTCATAAATGTATTTTCATATATTTGGTCATTATTCTTTCTTCTAGCATTGGAAGATATGGTCATTGGTCTAATACTCTATGAATGGTATATATCAACCGATAAATCACAATTTAAACTAAAAATATTTTCACACTTCTTAGTGGTTTTTGTCTATCATACTGGCACAGCGGCTACTGGTTCATTTCTAATTACTCTCTACAAATATGTATTTTTAAAAATATTAATAATTTGGGCATCAAGAAAGAGTCAGTCTTCGGATACTATAAAAAAATTTAAAAGATGCCTTTCTTGGTGTACGTATATTCAAAGATGGTATGGTATCATTGATACTCAAGCTTTAGTAGTGTGTGTAGGCACTAACAAACGATTTTTAACAGGAACTAAGATTTATAAAGGCTTAATTAATTCTCCATCTTCACATAAATTAAACGATTACGGTTCCATATATTATATTTTATTTTATCAAAAACTATTAGTAACACTTACATGCGGTGCGTTAGCCTATATTTTTGTGAAATTGTTTGTAACTGAACCCCATATAACATTTTCTTCGCTTGTAATTATTTTTACTTTGTACATTACATACATGACTGTCTCCCTGGTTTTTGGTATATACACTATAAAAATTGACACGTTAATAATCTGTATTTTAAAAGACCTCGAGGAAAATACTGGATCCGCACTTAAACCCTACCAAGCAACTCCTAGCATTATGGCAATTTTGGTTCATTAATAAAGATTATTTTAAGTGACATTATTACTTGTGACTCAACTATTTTCTACTTTCTGAGATATTAATATTAATAAAGTAGGGAGTGTAGCGTCCGCATAAGTAAATAGAAAGAAAGTTTTTTAGCGGCAGGCAAACAAAGTGGTGCATCTATCTTTTGCATTAAAGTACAGAAAGACGCCAAAACCAATGAGTTCCCTGGAGCACAGATAGACAATAACAGGCTGTTTCGTTCTTGTTAGAACTCATCAGAAAGCCATAACCCGTAAGCAACCCCCAGTACAGCGAGACTATTCTTTCAAGACATTTTTAAGATATAAAAATGTGATGAAAACCCAGTAACGCCATCAGTAGGAATCAACTCAATGCAAAAGATAGCCATCTAACGTGAACACATAGAACTAAACGTTAGTCACTGATGGCATTACTGGGTTTGCATCACATTTTTTTTATCTTAAAAATGTCTTGAAAGAATAGTATCGCTGTACTGGGGGTTGCTTACGGGTTATGGCTTTCTGATGAGTTCTAACAAGAACGAAACAGCCTGTCATTGTCTACCTGTGCCCCAGGGAACCCATTGGTTTTGGCGTCCCTGTGTACTTTAATGCAAAAGATAGATGCACCACTTTGTCCGCCTGCCGCTAAAAAACTTTCTTTCTATTAATATTAATTTTATTTACCATTTAATCGTATTTTCTCAACATATCTTTTGGTATTTTAGAGTTGACTTTTTAGACATGTTAAGAAAATATTTTTTTTACGGGGGTGGTAAGAAAATGTGTTTGAAAACTTGCCCAGGTTATTCTACTTGGTAAAATAAAGGTAGTAAGTAGGTATAGCCTCAAGAGCCTTCCATAGCAGCGTAAAACTTTCCATCGTTTCATGGCAAGCCTAATTGAAAATTTGACACACAAATTTTACTAAGGAGGTTTACAAGAACTTCTATTTTGACGGATAATACCTTATTTTTTGTCAAAAAATGAAAATGTATTTGTTTTATAGGTTCAAATTATATCATCCGCCATGCAGAACATAAAAATAGAAATATTACGGCTATTCATGTAAATTTCTGATCTTCCATTAAAATCACAAACGATGCCGCCTTGACGTCGAGTCACTTATTTCTCGTGAAATTCGTTTTTATAATATTTTGTATAAATAAAACTTTTATTGTCATCGCCCGACGCAGATACAACTCACGTGATGCGGTGGAAACGCACGGTTGGTTCGTGATGACTACTGTTTGCTCTTAAGAACTTCTTCCAGGAAATATTTAAATTTCCTCTATACCTACTTGTAAACTACAACGCTGCTTATATTATATTATTTAGGTTAGATTGAGTAGCCTGACTAGATTGAGTAGCCTTGCTCTAGATCTCGCCGCCATCTTTCTTTTGTATCTATATAAATGTTAGATAAATAAAAATATATTTATTATTATTATTATTATTATTATTATTATTATTATTATTAATATTATTATATTAACAAAAAAATCAAAATCTTTTCTACAGCCCATCAAATTTCAATTTCTCTGTTTTTTTTTTAATACCTATTACGGCAATTATTTTTTTATCAATAAGATTGATGTTTTGTACCGAGACTTAACTTCTTGGTGAATAGTGATATCTTGCTAAACAACAAAATCCCACTAACGATATTTTAAAAGGGATTTTTTCGAAATCTGCGCTAACCATTTTGTAAACACCTTTTTCATTATCTATATAATTCTTTCCAGCGAATTGACAATCTTGTTTCAGGAATCACCCACTGCCGAGATCTTAGCGTCTGAAATATCGATTAGTGGGATTCTGTTGGTCGGCAAAATGTTCCAAATACTGTCATTCTTTGTTTAGGTTTTGTACACTACTTTAATGTTAAATTAATAGTCTGATTTCAGCTGTTTGGACAGTATTTATACCTATCATTCTGTTATCAAAATGTTGCTCTACTATGCTACCATGATACAAAGATTATAAAGTATTGTATTCAGAGGCTGTGGCATCCTCTTGTATTTTAATTTCATTTAAATTAATAAACTTTTAATAAAAAACGCAAAAAACATTAAAGTAGAATGCAGAAAAAAATTTCTTAGGATTTTAACTAAAAGGTTTTAGACGCCATCGTGACCAGCTTAATCTGATTTAAATTCCGTATTTGGAAGCTCCAAGCACACCCTATTGTTAGTCTGATGTTACGTTTATATTTACACGCGAGCATTGCTTTGTTATAAGCAATTTATTGTTTTATTTAAATGAATTACAAGGTGGTATTCACACCATTGAATTTTGTGTATAATAAGTATTATAAAAATTAGGAAAGCACGCAATATATGGTAAAGGTGAGACGATCTATATAGAAGCAGTTTATAAAAGGTAATAAAGTAGTTTGTTTAGTAATTATAAAAACATATTCTAAAAAAAACAAATAAAGATTTTCGTTTAATTTCGTCAGATCCATCTCTAGACGCGTTTTTTTTCAAAAAAGTTGTCAAGTAAAAATCGAGCCCGTTTGTTTAATGCGTTAAATTTTGTTTATCCACTCAACAGTGGCGACTCGTCAGGTGGAGGGGCTGGGCTCTTCACCAAAAAAGAATAAAACCAGGAGGACATTTTTTCGACAATATTAAATATTAATGTACCAATACAGCTACCATTTTAGCCCTTAAAAAATAATTGTGTTTGAATTAATCACACTCTTGCATTTTGGCGCGCCCCAGCCGACCGTGTCCGTAAGCTCAAAGCAGTAAGTGAAGAACATACAGTCAAGTGGCTTTGATTTTCACCGTTGCTATGGTTACGTGACGTCAGTCACGCGACAGCATGTAACAATTTGTATTATGAAGAAGGGATATTAAAAAATAGATCAGTCGTATGCACCATTGTTTAAGCATTGGTTTGCCTAACCTTTAGGTATTTATTTTAAGGCTTCGCGAAACCTACGGTTATAGATATCGTTTTTACGTGATTTACTGTGTGATTAAACATTTTTGTTTTTATTTTTCAGTTAATTCAGTAGGTAAAAATATAAATTAGTCAATGTTAAGTATCCGCACTATACCTAGCTCTTCACCATTTTTTAAGACCGCGAGCCGCCACTGCCACTCAAATTTTAAATATATTGCACAACTTTTCCCATTAACCCCCCCCCCCCCCCAAAAAAAATCGGCCCTTGCCGTTACTGGACGCAATAAAATGGGGCAACTTTAGTCATGAGCTGTCCAGCACCCCTGCCCGGGATTTAAGTTTTTTATAACACAAACAACAAAGAGTAAACGGAACCATTTAATCGACTAAGAATGCAAAAAAATAAATAAAACAAATAAAAATAATTTATTGCATTTGGTGACTCCATAACATTTAAGAAAAAATTGTTTTATTTCGTCTAAACAAAGATTTGGATATGACCCAACATTTTAAAGTTAAAAAATGATGGCAGGACTATTTATACTAATTATGAGCCGCAAAATGTCTGCCATAAAGAAAAAAATTGTCGTATTTTTTCCATGTGATAAATGCCCGACACTTTAAAATCTTTTGCACTGATCTATGTTTTCAAACGTCCGAATGTTTTTAGTATAATTTTTATATTTTTTATGTTGTAAAACAACACAATGCAAAACAGTTTGAAGTATTAATCTTGGTGATTTGAAATCAATACAAATACATAATAAAATTTAAATAAATATAAATTTATGTTTAATATACCTTCTTAATGTATTATACCTTTTGAGATCACTAGTTCAGCGTGACAATAGGGTTTTAAAAAGGTAAATAATTATGGGCGAGATTTCTCGATGGTAACTGCTCACTGCGAGGGCCACAATTGGAAAACCTTCAAAGAAACTATCAACTCGACAGTTGCAAAACTCTTTAAAAAACGAGTACCCAGTTAAAACAAGTGGCTGGCCTACTAACAGGCCACTGCGACTTAAGACAATACCTACGTCGAATAGGAATTTACAATGGACCCATTGAATGTAGACTTTGCGGCGAAGAGAACGAAATCGCCTCACATGTCATATATAACTGCGAAGCACTGACCCGAAGAAGATTTAAAATCTTCGGAGGAATCAAAGGCAGTGACAACCACCCGCATGACAAATTTGGTAGAAATCTACAGGATCAAATCTTTTCTAGCAAGACAGGAGCGACAATAAGCCACTAGGCTGCAGTGCAAGAATCTTGGGCCGAACGCCCGACTCCCGCCTTGAACCAATCAACCATGGGCAAAATTAAGGAGATTCTTACCTTTTTCTAATCTTTACATTTTTAATTTTAGAAATATGACTGCCCGTAAGTTTCAGATATTCATACAACATACATTTTTTTCAATAAAATCGGATAACTAGTTTAGTCAGTTACCTAAATGAGGAAGCAAACTTGTCGTCCACCCTCTCAGGACAAGTTTGGTTTCTCATTCTGTTAATAATGACCCTTCTGGAGAGTAGATATGTCGTGTAGTATATTCGAAAATTCTTCAAAGTTATACTATTTTTAAAAGAAAGCAGGTATAATTTCTTATGTGACTTGATTTTTCGATGCATATATCGGCAATGATCATACCGAAGCATCATGCCATCCATGTTGATATTTACCATTTTAAGTCCAATCACTAAAATAAACTAAAATTAAGTGATGTTGCATGGGTAACCGCTTGGGACACCAGGAATAATGCCCCATTGTGTTTCTGTTAATTCAAGAAAACTGTATATTTAGACGATTATTTGAATATTAATTTGGTATTGCCCAACAACACATGCATTCATATTCTTAGAGACAAAACTAGCATGTAAATCAATAATATAAGATTATGTAATAAAAACAAACTGCTATTAAAATTACATAGTATACTTAAATAAATATGTTCGCTTGAATAACTAACAATAGGATTGCTATTGAATTAAATATTGTTTAAAGGAATACAGAATAGTGTAGCGACTCAATGGATACGATTTGATAATATTTTCATTCTATCTACATGCGAGTGACTGAAACAGGCTTAGGTTTAAAACTAAGCTTTGAAATGCTGCCACATTTCCATGAAAAATAAATCAATTATATAAAATATATAACAGAAAATGATCTGACTAAAAATCAATTAAAATCGTACTTTACAAATGAACTACAGACGTTATTTTTTCAACAACTCTCTACGCCGATAATATACAACTTAGCAAAATAATACTGTTTGACAATTTAATGTAAATATTTTTAACACGTTAGTATTTTGTCCTGCTAATAGATAATCTAAAAAAGTTGTTCGAAAACTAAACAGAATATTACGCTACTTGGTTTTTAATTTTAAAAATATCGAGCAACTTTTTTTCAGTGTTCTGTGTGTAGTATTTATTTCAGGGGCGTGAGGTGGGATTTTGATATGCGAAAGTAATTGAAAAGATAATATTTTTTGCGAATATTAGTATGGGTTTTCTGGTTTGATATTTAGGTACTTTAAGGTAATACTTTTTTTAGAAACAAATACCTGCTTCATAAGGTAAAATCTTATATTATAACAAAATAATTTAACTTGATTATAAAAAGGTTCAGTTGTATTGAAGGATAGGATCGAAACGAGGATGTTTCACCTTACAAAATGTTTGTATTATGTCGATAAATCGATGGATCGCATGCCTACCTGAAGAAATAACCTGATTGTTTATGCAAAACTAAATATCAAAGTAGATGTAAAATAAAATTTTCATATTAAAAAAAACTTCAAACTTTTCGACCGTTTTTCTATTTTTGCTTACGCCTTCGTTATTTTAAACTTTAGATTAACGTATAACCTTTTTGAAGGAAATAAAAAAAGATAATTTTGTATAACAAGCCTTGAACATAAATCAGTTTTTGAGTTACAGGCCTGATACATAATAAGGGCAGGATATTTTGAAAATAGCGGAATTGAAAGTGCTTTTTTTTAACTTGCTTATAGAACAGTCTAAAAAACCAAAGTACCGTTTAGTCCCACATTAGTTCTGGCTCGTATACTAATATATCTACTTGAAGTAGAAGGATAGTATAAATTATCTTACCCCCAACGCCAGACCAGGTGTTGTTTGATCTGGAGGATAATTTTAATATAAATAATAATTTCTAGCTCAACTATTTTAACCCAAAACAAGAGATTTGTAATCACTTGAACAATTGCATGTTGGACAGTGAACAAAATGTTCGTCCACCAGTCATTTAACGTCTTTAATATTGTACCAGTAACTACTTTTTCTATAAACAATGAAAATGCAAGTTTTTCATGGAATTTTGACGCTTCTTCGTTATGTAAGAAAAAAAAGTAAAAAATAACGTCTGCGTTCCTTGTCAGATGATCTGAGTTATATGGCAACTAACAGGTAGTAACAGCGAGCCAGGCTTTCAATATTCAAGAAAAATAAATCTCAGCATCGCGCTGCTTTGTAATTAGTGGTTTTTAAACAATGGCCATAGCTTTTCGTCTTTCTCTGTTTTGCGATCTTTCTCTCTTATCCACGCCAGTCCGAGCAGTTGTTGTCGCCATACTTATACTTTTGTTTTATTTTAATAGCCTCATATATTTAAGAATCCGTATTTTTGCATTAGGGCCCCACGGTCGTTTTTATTCTTTTACTTTCCTGACATTATAAGGAACATGAACATGAGAGATGCTGCCTTTTAAGTTTTTGGAAATAACTTGGAGGAGTTTCTCTTCTTTTTTGTCTACATAAATTAAAGGGAATTAAATGAGATACAAAGACAGTCTTAACGACACAACATGTGGAACACATTTCAGATTTATTTACACCTAATATATTACAAATTATTGTGTTTATTTAGCTTGTTTGGCCTTTTCAAAAGTTTTGGCAGCTAATTAATTTAGATTGTAACAAATTTTTATTTTCGGACGCTGCAAACGTTTTAACTGTCACAAATACTTATGCATTACATTTTTGTTCCAACTAATGATTTAGTAAAAAAATATACGGAAATAAAAACCAGAAAACTTTGTCATTATTCATTATATCACTTAACGTTTTCTATTTGTTTATTAAACTTATATTAAATATACTCTCTAAAAGAAATTCTATACACTTTTTGAATTATTTTCAACCACGAATCAAATACTATTATTAATAAAGAAAGTATATGATAGAGCTCGCGAGCGATAAAAATATGCAAGAGTTTTTCATAGAATAATATTGTCAGATTAAATTATATTTGTGTAAAGTCAACACGTCAGCTCTGGGGATACTTGGCGCTAGCTAGTAATATGGTTTGTAGTAGTACTCTTCATTTTTCTTAACAATTCTCTTTCTCACACTTGGTTGTTAAACCTCTTATTCTACACTTAAATTCTTATAGCACCCACAGCTACAAACCATACATAAATTTCCGTTTTCACAGTATGACATGTATTTTGGTGATGATTTTCTCACTGTTCTATTCATTGAACCTTTATGTCATCTAATATTATAATCTTAAGTTTAAATATAAAGGTTCATATATTTATATTCGACTAAAATAACTAAATAAAAAATAATCACAAGGTTAAAATAATCGACACCATAAAATTTTAATGTTCCAATTATGTTTTCAACAAAACTTGAGCCGGTTTTTCCTTAAAGAAATTGTTCCAGCGATGATAGATTTTCTCATTTTCAATGACAACAACGCATTAATAAAAATTAAAGGCCTACAATGCCATCGTTGAGCCAATTACTCTTCATTATATTTAGAAGAAGAATCTTTATAGACCAACCGGCTGGATCCAATAAAACATCAAATTCTTTACAAACTTTAAAACTTAACAGACTGGTACGTTGCATTCTATGAATCAAAACCAGTTTAAACATATGCACGTTTTTAGATAAAAACTCAGAAAGGCACGTTTTAAACACAAATATAAATGAAAGATTATAAATAAAACTCGTCCTTACCCAATATATTATGAGTCGGGCCCACCGCATTTTGGAACTTGTGTTTATTTTAATGAGGGGACATGTTTCGTTTATTTCCCCCAATCTTCCGTTTTAGAGTTTTATAACCCCAAAGAACGGACTGGTTTTTCAAGGACACGAGGCGTCTGGGATGAAATTAAAATGTTATTATTATGTATAAAAGATATTTCTGTGGCTGTGCTAACGTCTTTGTCTTCTGGTGATTGTATTTGCATGAAATTTCTTTTCCTTTGTTCGAATAATGCAAAAAATTTAATATTTAAATTTGGTTCTTGCGAATATAAACTGTATCAGTTATTAGTAATGATATCAAACGGTTGATAGCTGACGTTCTATAAGGCATGAATATTTTAAAATGGCACCATCCTGGGACGAATACGGTTTAGTGCTTTTCCGCTGAAGCAACTGTAACTGTTGGCAGCAGTGGCGGATTTAGGGTTTTGAGGGAAGGGGGGGGGGGGGGGGGCTAAAAAAAGTGACTCCTAAAATCCTAAAAAAAAGTATCCCAGCTCTAAACACCTTTCTACTCTCAAAAGTGACTTCTAAATAAATACTGATCCTTGGTATTATGTCATGGGGGGGAGGGGAAATTCCCCCCCTGGATCCATCCCTGGGCAGGGTCATAAATCACCAAAAACAAAAGTAAACAAAGTCAATTATAGGACAAAAATGTTAGTTTAGGACACCAAAATAATTTATTATTGAGGAAAAAAATAGCTGGTTATGCTATCCATTAGCTAGCCCACAAACCATGTGACTTAAAGTGGATGTTTTGATAAAAAGCGTTGAGCCGTTGAGCCACCCGTTATATGCCACTTGCAATGTAATTTTGATGGTCGTGGGTACTAATAATTGCAAAGTAGTATCTATTTGCCCATGCTCAGCCGTCATATTCGATATAAGTATTGTTGGATTCTTAATATATTTTGGTATTTTATCACTAGCTATGAAAAATAAGATAAACACTAGTGACTTATAATAATGTTTAGTCAATTTAATTTATGTATGTTGATATTCAAAGGTCAATTTTATATTATTCTTTAATTATTATTTATGAAAGTATATTACCAATTACCAATATTTGGATAAAATTATGAACTTACATATATTCAAATTCATTATAGTTATTTTCTTAAAGAGTCCCGATTTTATTTTCAAAAAAAAAGACTGAGCTTTAATTTCTTTGAAAAATTTCATACAGTGGGTAAAAAAGCCAATTACGACTTAAACAACAGTTTTTCACTTTTTTTTGAACACGCCTTGTTTTATTCACTCGCCCTTCAAATCCCGGAAACACTTGGTGATACAATTTTTTTTCTAAACTTGTCAACTAGCTACCAGTTGCTTTATACCTACTAATTTGATCTATGATAATAATCTATCACTCTCACACGAACCAGTAAAGAGTGAGATTCCTCACTACATAATATCACATACATTAAGCACGTGTGTCAGATGTTGTTCTCCTGGCAATAGCCATTTTGCACTTCCTCGTCTGTGTAATGTCAGCCAGACGGGACCTACAGCTTAACGTGGAATCCGAACCACGTGTATGCAGTAGTTATCCTTTTTGCCCCCCCCCCCCCCCCCCGAAGTCCATGACGCCCCTCTCGGTTCCGTTATTAGAAATCACTAGTATATAACATACTGCATTCTTAAATCCACTGAATTTCGGACATACTTTTTTTTTATTGTACGTATGCCCATTCCGGGAATCGAACCCACAGTCGAATGCCAGTAACTCACCTCTGAGCCACTACCGCGGTTTTTTCACAGATACACACAGCCCAACGGTTTACAACCAGAAAGCCTAAACCCAATATAATGGTAAAATTATCTCTAAAAACACCAAATACAACAACATTACTGCACTTATTATTCAACACGTGAACGAATGAACCAACACCAATACCTGTGGTATTGAAAGAACGCAGAGAAGACACGCAGATTGGTGAAGTGCGGAAAGAGAAACGCGAAGGCAAAAGTTAGAAAGATTCATTTCTCATGAATCTAGCCAATGTTCGTGAGGAAAAGTCGTTTTCGTAATTCTTAAATCACACGTTGGCCAACGCGTTTGACAAGGTATAATAAGGTAAAAACAGATACAATGATAGCATGTTAAAGTTTGTTCAAACATAGAAAAACTATTCAGGGTATTATTTTGAAAAAAACTCCTAATCCCACCCCAAATATTATGTCACTGAAATGCTAAATTCTTTTTCGAAAGACTCTTTATTATTAGGCTATTATAGTTTGAGGACTGTCCCCAAGACACGCATTCGAGCGTATAAAAGAATGAAATATACCCAGCAATAACCGTAGTATTTCCTTTCCTTTTACTCTTACACCGCAGCAAATTGTTCGGGGACAATTCAGATATGAGCGACGTAATACGATATATTTATATGCGGTCAGGTAGGATAGGACAACGTTAATGCCGAACGAACACAAGCCGATGAAGAAGACAAATAGCAGCTATATTTATGTCATTGTCAACGTTGCATCCTTTTGTCCTAAATATGTTGAGGATTACGCCAGGTAGTAGATCTGTTACCTAAACTTGTGCAGATGCACTGAACAGATTAGAGCGAAAGTACCGTAAAGGATGCTAAAAGAATGCCAAAATGTTTACATTTTCTTAATGCATGATTTATTTTTTTGAAAAGCAAATATTTTTAAAGAAACATACCTGATTTATCCTAAAATCGATCATAATATATTTTTAAGTTATTACTTTTATCTCATATGATTATAGTTCTTTATAACGAATTAAAGTCTCATTAGTAAAAAAAAAAACAGAAGACGTTTAGGTGTTAGTGCCATGCTAAATTTCGGTTCGTCTTCACCGAAAATAAAATATTGAGTTTTTTTTTCACCAATGGAAATGTGGTACCTATCTATGTGGGTGTGGGAAAATTATACATAATCCTGAAATAGCTTAATTTTCCTGAGGTTCATTGACGGTAGACTTGGGTATATTTCATTAAATTTTATACTTCATCTAGCGATAATTTTTTCCCATTGTCCAAAAAAAAAAGAAATTCACAAGTACTGCCTTTAAATAGTTTTCTTCCATGATTCTTAATGGAATTTATTACCTGTTTCGATATTAATTAAAAATATACTACAAAAAAAATGAAAGTGGCATAGTTTTTATGTCAAACAATAGTTTACCATGGCACACTTACTAAAAACCAAATTGAAATTAAATTGTCGAGAAAATTTTGCAAATAATAGCCTACAAAACCCATTAAAGTAGCTTTTCATCAAATCAGTTATAATATACAGGGTATTTCATTTAACAAAATATACTTATCAAATATGGAAAGCCGCTAGCATTCTGCCCATTCCAAAGATCGCCAACCCTACAGATTACTCTCATTTCAGACCAATAAGTATACTGCCTACTTTATCTAAGGTTCTGGAAAAGGTGGTAGCTGATCAACTAAACCATTTTCTTAAATTAAATAATATCCTACCAGTTATCCAATCTGGATTTCGTAAGGGACATAGTACAACAACGGCCCTACTTTCTGTCACGGATGATTTATGTAGGGCTTACGATAGCAATAAAAGCTCCGTTCTGGTGCTCTTGGATTATAGTAAAGCGTTCGACACGTTAAACCATGACACTTTAAATGCTAAACTCAAATATTTTGGTCTTGGAGACGGTGTGCTCACATTTTTTAAAAACTATTTTACTGACCGACAGCAAAAAACAATATTTAGAGGAACTTGTTCTACGTCCTTGGGAGTGTCTAGGGGTGTGGCACAGGGAAGTATCTTGGGACCGTTAATATTCTCAATTTATACAGCTGATTTTTCCAGGTACCTAAAGTACTGTAGCAACCATCAATATGCTGATGATACTCAGCTTATCTTTTGTTTTAATTCTACTGAAATGGACATAGCTGTAGGAAGAATTAATGATGACCTTAAAACTATCTCTGAACTCTCAAATGCTCATGGTCTTATTTTAAACGCTAGCAAAACGCAGTTGGTGGTCTTTGACAGAGGGAAAAATTTAAATGACCTCAATATTAAACTTGGTGAAACTCTGTTGGAGCCTAAAGTAGTCTGTAAAAATCTAGGCGTTTTCCTGGATAATGAACTGCGTTTTGGTAATCATGTATCTTCAATTATTCAGAAGTCAATTTTCAAATTAAAACTCCTATATGTTCATAAAGACATTCTCGATCTGAATATTAAGTTAAGACTGACTGATTCCTTGATTCTATCACACTCTGCTTATTGCAACATAGTATTCTGGCCTTGCTTGACTCAGAAGGATAAGTACAGCTTACAAAAAATTCAAAACTCATGCCTTAGATTTTCGTATAATCTCCGCAAATTTGATCACATTTCTCAATACCTCCAGGTGTCCGGTTGGTTTAATTGTGACGAAAGATTTAAAATTCAATTATGCAAATACATTTATAAGGTACTCCAGACGCACGAGCCACTTTACCTATTCGAGAGGCTGACGACGGGTGCCGATGTACACGATCGTCAGACTCGTCACATACATCTGTTTAATATCCCCAAACACCGCACTGCCCTCTTCCAACGTTCATTTACCTACAATGCGAGCAAATTATATAACTCGTTACCTGCTAATGTCAAACTATTTATTAAACATAAGAGAGATCCCCTAATAGCTTAAAACCACTATGTATACTCTAGCGTTTTAATGTAATTATTTTTAGTATTTTTAGCATATAATATTATTTATTATTTGGGTGGTTGTATGAGCAACGTAGTTGAATACCGCCACCCTTTCAACTTTCATTGTGTTATTCTTTTTTACGTAATATAAAGGCATTTTTATTTATTTATTTATTTACTTATGGTCACCTATTCAAGTAACTAAATTAACGTATTTTTAAATCACCCTCGATACCGCAACTAAGATTTGTGCATAGGGTTAAAAGCCTTGGGCATAGGGTTAAAAGCCTCCTGGCATTATTTAACTATCCACTAATTTTCAGATTCCTAATATTTCCAGTCGTCTTCAGGTAAATACTATTCACCTGAAGATACTTAACAATTGAAACGTTGTGATTCAAAACAAATATAAAGACAATGCAAGTCCAACAGTCTTCTGCAGTTCAAGAAACATCATTGTCTCCAACCTTCAAACAGACACTGATATCGGGTTGCACAAGGAATTTTAATAATGATTAACTAACCAGCAAGTTTGACCGTTACATACTGACATGACACTGGCAGAAATAATTTCATATTGACGGGTTACCTCAATTTTTAATTTACCAATCAGACACCTTTGATTATGAGTTCATAATGCCTGTCAATGTCAGTTATATCACAGTCAAACTCGCTGGTTAGTTAATTCTGGTTAATAGTATATTATTAACCAAGATTTATACAGATACTATTATTGACCGAGCGTCGATTTTAAATCCCGAGGAGCGCAGCGACGAGGGATTTAAGACGTGAGGGTAATAATAGTTGTTTAAACCGTGGTAAATATATTATTTTTTCCACTACTAACACATTTACAACATTAAATTATTAACTAAAGCTAACATACCTTCTTAGGGTTGCTTCTATTTTTTCAGTCAAGTTACCTTTGCTTTGAAATTTGCAGCATTTTTTTTTATCTTGTCAGATCGCATTCTTAGTTGTCAGTATTTGTCGATTCATAAAAAATTCAAGTCTTTTTGATAACCTGGTTGTCTAACCATGACGTTTTCATATATTTTTAAAATAAAAAAAGGTCAAGTTGCCTGTTTTATATTGTTTTTGCCAGAAACCTCTATTATTGACCGTTGTTAATAACGACGGTCAATAATGGAAGCTTCTGGCAAGGGGTAAAGAAAAACGATTTCTAAAGTTAATAATCGGTGATGACAAAGTTTTTATAACACTATTGAAACTATGGATATCTAGTCACTATTCGATAGTTCTCCATTACTATAACCATGGTCAATAATAATTGCCAGGGTAGAGAAAATCGATTTCTCAGATGATTAATATTCAGTCAGGTTATAGTAATAATTTACTACATGCAGGATTGATTCTACGGCATACATTGAGGACGTTTTCTGATCTAACGATGACTAAAGCAAAGCAAACTAAGTCAGCAGTAATTTTTCAAGCCCTTGTAACACTGACCTATTGATTCTTGCGCCATCAAATAGAAACTATTAAGAGCTTTATGCTGTCCCCCGTTTTCTCCAATACGAGGGGTGATATTATAACGTTCCGAAATAATGGATCATATAAGATTATGTGACAGTTGCGCAACTGACCGGCTATTAAGTATATTACACCCCCGCAATTTAGTGATTTATTGGAATTAACGACATCCGCGTGCGCTCTCCCTATATGTCGTAAAACCATTTACCAATATGCTGGTACCTTATTTGATATCGATGATTGAAATGGAATAATTTTAGGTTATAACAGAACATCTGCAGTGATCATTTTAAAAGTCACATCTAATGAATTTTTAATGACGATTATTATTAAAAAGCAAACAGTATCTACTATACCGGGTGACACAAAAAGGTGTTACTGAATCCGAAGTAAATAATAGTAAAATAATGGTTATTTCTTAAAAACTCAACCAAAAGTAAAGTAATGTTTATTTCTTACAAAACTGAACATATAGAATTAGCAATCAATAAACATCTTTTCCTACGAACACCTATGAAAATTACAAGAAAAGCACGGTTAATTTAGCTAGATAGCGCCGTATGTCACACGCGTGTTGAAAAAAAATATTTCATCACTAGTGTTGAAATACAAGGCACACTATTTAATTTAAACATATGGTGCCAATTTGACAGATCACCCCTATTTATTAAAAAGAACAAATTTTAGAAAGCAGTAATTGTAAAGTGTTTAACTTATTTTCCATGTATTTATCGAGTGATTCAGAATTAGAGTGTGAAAATACGCCATCTGAAATTATAAAAAATGTTAATAATATACTGGAAAATCTATTACCAAAAAAAACAAATCGCACTGAAGAGAGTGTAATGCATTAAACAACAAATCTTTATAGGTAGCAATAGCGTAGAGAATAGAGTTTTAGCCTACAGATCGCAAGGTCACAGGTTCAAATCCCGTCAGGAGTATTTGACTTTTTTTATAAAAACATTAAATAATTTATAGAATTATTTTGAATTGAAATCTTCGTTGTTGAGTGGATTTTTAAAATTTATGTTTAATGCATCTTTCCTTGACTAAATTAAAAAATTTTCATTCTGGTTAATCTATAAGTCAATCCAGGATTAGTTCTTCCTATGATATATAAAATATGAAAAAATGAAAAAGTTAAACTACAAATAAAGAAAAAGCCTATTGACAAACTATGAAGCCAGATATTAAGTGGAACATAATCCTAAGTATGCTAGTTTCAACACTAGTGCTGATATTTTTTTCAACACTAGTGTTGAAATATGTTTTTTCACAAATCAAAGGCTTCTTTAATAATTCTTTGTGGCCGTAGGAAAAATAGTGTACATTTCTCGTGTGAAAGTGATTATTCTAACTCTCGGAGAATTTCCGCACTCGACTGATGCCTCGTGCTAAATATCTTCTCGTTTGAAAAGTATCACTTTCATCACTTGTTATGTAATATACTATTGTGATTATGTACCTATATTTTTGGACACCTACACAGGTTCTTCATAAACATAACCAATTTTTTTAAACATAAGGTTACTACCTATTTATAAATTATATAAGGTGGGGATTTTAAATGAAACGCTGCTTATAGTGCTTTATGTTTCCTTGGTAATACAGCCAGTTTTGTTACATTTGACCAGTTATAATTTTTAACGATTTGATTTAAAAACGTTTTTAACTGAAATAAATGAATTTGCGTTGGTTTGGGGGATCCCTATGCTGGTCGTCCTTGCCCGCCCGAAGCAACGCTTTGTTATTTCAACTCCATTGCTGTTTTATTAATAATATATTATGGAATAAAAAAATTAATTGCATCTATAACAGAAAACTGGGCAACTTTGATCTTTTTATGACAGTAAATAAATATACCTTAGAGTCTGAAAAAATTTTTGAGAATTCCTGCTTTCTACCAAAATAAAGACAGTAATGAGGTAAATAAATTCAATTTATTTAGATGTCTGCATTATACGGATTATGTTTTACTTTCCAGTTTACGTGTTCAAGGAAAACGAAAAAGCGTTTATTTTTAGAGACGAAAGTTTTACATTGTGCCTGATGCAGCATCTAGTAAGTTTGTTAGTGTCAAGGTAATTTAACCAGTCGTCATAAATACTCGTTATGTCTAGGCACGTGCATTTACTTTCCCCTAAAAAAGGATCAAAACAATAACAAATGAACCGTCTGATTACAGGAGGGTATTAAGATTATAAATTATTTAAATTTCTACCCTGGACGACTCTGATTGGAATTGGACTTTCGAACTTATATAGTAGACACCAAAAACTAAGTAGGTACGGCTTAATGCAATAATGCACCAGAGAAGAAAGCTTGTCGTAAAAAAGTTGAGAGCAATTTAATACATTTCTAAATTAAACATAAAATTAATCCCCGTATTTTGATCATCGAAAGTGCAAATCTCGTGAAGAGCGAGGTTATTCAAGAGAAAAAAACGTAAAATGATCGAACTGAATTACTGTTCTAGTAGTGTACAAAATTGGTCAGTGGGCTACACGACCGAAAGTCGAGATTTTGATTAATTTTATAACTCTGAAAATTATCATAATTTCGAAAATCTTCATGACTGGAATTTGAGCCTTACCTTAACCTTAGCTTGCTTTGAATTTGCGACACTTTATACAAGTGAAACTAAAAAAATCATCGATATGGTTGCAGTTTAAATTATTTTGTAAAGGAAACAATTTGGTTGTTGTGATGAAGGATTGGGCGACATCCAATTTTTTTTTAAATACCGATAAACATAAGAAAGCTGTTATAAACACCATGCGCGTTACTGAGAAACTATAAAACTTCACCGAATACGGAAGGAAAATAGATCCTATGGGTAAGAGGGGGGGGGGGGGGTGATCAGCTATAATATCCCCAGGACACTGATAATGTCCGAAATAATTTTATGTCAATCGAAAGCACGCTGCCTTCGGCGTCGGGCTCTTGCCACAGTCAATTTGCTTTTGATTGACATAAAATTATAAGGGATTTCTCAATGTCCAAGGAATATTAAGTCAGAACATTTTTTGATAAAAAGACTTTTCATCTATCAATTATTTGCTTATAATGCCTTAGAAACGGTTGCTATAAACATCATCATAATATCACAGGAAATATAAACGGGCGATAAAGTTCATTATGCCCGGTAATTATTATTGAAGAAAATATTGTTATAATATTAATTTTCATATATTATGAATGAAGGTCTGCGAATATTAATTTAATACAAAGGCGCGTAAAACTAGTTTTCGGAAATACATCTTCCTGTTTTAATAACTCCAAATGGGAAATCAAATTATTACAATTTTAAATTCGTCATCGAGTCAAATTATTAGAACTCTGGCTAAATCCGCTTCTGCTATTCCTTTTATGCACGGGGTGAAAGACAAATGGAGGGTGAACTCCCGGGCACGATTCTAATGCTTCCGTTTTCATAAAGCTGGAAACAGCCTGTTGTCATATGTGTGACTTCTGGATTCCTTAAATTTAAATATATTCGCTTCCGCAGTAAAATGATGCGCTTATTATTGTTTTTAAGGGGAGTTTTTTACGTTTTTTTTATCCTTCTATGTCAGGCGTCGCACGCGCTTATATTGTCACCCAAATTAGGGTTTTTTGTTGAGTTTTTATATCCGCAAGTATTCGGATTCGGAGGGTGTATTCTGGCAGACGGCAGCATTTTTGTTCGTAAAATATCAAATATGTATATACAACCGGATGTCACGACGAAGGGTTTCCGAGATATAGAATTTCTTTCTGGCGGCGCGGTGGAAAAGGCTTGTCTGACGGCCTATCTCGGTTTGACAAAGCTATTGTGTATTACACTTTTGAAATATTAAAAGGGGTTTCGAATTTAAAATTTAAATTTCATTTCATTTTTGTTGCTCTTGAGCCATAGAGATATAAAAGTTTTATGGGTTTTTTGGTGGCCATTTTATTAGATTTACGGAAGTCGAATGTGAATACATAAAAAAGCCGATAATATTATAAACTATTCCTGACTTTACTGCTATTTAATATCGATTTATAGGTATATTAAAATTGATTTACGTAATCAATAACAATGTATTATTTCATGAGCGATAAGTTGGTACATTAATTTCAGATTTAATTGATGAAATTACAATGGAGTGCCTAAATCACCTATAAAAGCAGCCAGGAACAACAAGGTTGAACTCCTATGGGTTCCTGGTCACCCAGTAATAACGGGCAATGAAAAAGCAGAAGAACTGGGGCCCTGAACCCGCCCTTGGTATATTAATACAGACAACTAGGACATTAGACAGGCGGGCACAATAACAAAATATATCTCGTTGGAACAGAATACCTGTTTAAAAACATACTTGGGATCTAATTAGAACACTCTCAAAGAAACTATATCCACTTGCTACTTTTAACGTGTACCCAGATAAAACAAGTGATCGGCCTACTAGCAGGCCAGTGCGACTTAAGAAAACACGCGAATAGGAATCTACAATGGACCTCTTGAATGTAGACTTTGCGACAAAGAGGACAAAACCGCCTCCACACATCATATTATATCTGCAAAGCAGAAAATTTAAAACGATCTACCTTTCTAGCAGACATTTTAAAAGAAACACATACTTTCTAATAAGCCATGAAGCTGCTCTTTACCCAGTCGAGCAACAAAATACAAAGACATTTTAGTCACTTCTATTCTATTCCAATGATAACAGTGGAAGGTGCTTTTCGACACTAAAAAGAATTAAGACTTTTTTTTTAAACTCAATGGGGGGTAGTCAAGATTAAGTTCTTTAGCTATGTTAAGCATTGAAAATCATTTAAAAAAATTTAATTACCTAGTGATAAAACATTTTTCCAAACAAAAGGAAAGAAGGATAGATTTAATAATATACAAACAAAAAATGATAAAGTAAACCTGTTTGATTAAATTAAAAAAAAAGTAACAGCAACAATGCAATTTCAGTTTTTATGTTTTTACGGTACTTATTAGTAGGTAAATTACTTCCTTGGTAAAACTATGCACTTTATACATTTTGCTTGTTATGTTACTGCCATCGAAATTTGCTCCACGTGTAAAAAAACTCCCGAGTCGCGCCTGGAAGTTAATGTTAATATTTTTGTTTATTCTTAAGCTTTAATGCATTATTGTTTATAAATGGAGGTTTGTTAAACATAATTCTAAATAACGTTTTAAAAAAATATCGTCGATTTCCCAGTGAAACTCAAATGTCGCCAAAAGTAATGAATTTATCCGCAGAATGTTACAAAAAGCAAACACTGATGCAGTGTGAGCATATAAAAATATTCACGTCGTTTGTCGACACGAGTAAGCGTCACAACAGATGATCGTCCATTGACTTGTTTTCTCAACAAAAGTTAACAACCCGTGTCAAACTCCTTCCAAGTTTATAAAACATATAAATCGATACATAAAGTTTTATCTAAATATACCTGAGGTGAATCGATAAAATATCAACATTAGCAGGCCATACACACACATTCTTTCGTGGCGTGTGTTAAAATCACGCGGATATTCCTGTGAGATAATAGACCTCATTATGGAATAGAAAAGCATTGTAAGTGGATCCGACCGTGATAAAATGTCGTGTTAAATTGGGGGTTTTGGTAAAGTGAAAAAAACAAAAATACTAAACGAGTTTGTGATTTTTTTTTCGCCAATGGAAAGGTGGTATCTATGTGCATGAGAAAATTATTTTTATGCAGAAAAAAAATCGGGGAAAAGGATAAGCCAACGAACATCCTAAAAAAAATTACTAAAGTTCATTGTATTGTAAAATGGAGCTGGTAACTTTCGAGAAGAATTTAAAAATATTGTTCGGATGCCATTAAACGTTCTTTTCCGTGTACCGGGGCGCTTACTGTTTTTGGTAGACATCAGCTAGACATATGTATAGTACACATTAGTCAACCATATCATATACACAGACACCCTTTCCCTTGGAAAATTGTGGCGCGCTGGAAGATATAAATGAAAAAATGGCGCCTGGAAGGAGTGTGGTCATCCAGTGAGTGTAATGTTAATGTAGTCATCACCAACGGATTTATAAATTTTTTTCCTCCACTCCATTTATTAGATTTAGCTACGTCTGACTTCCACTTGGTACGTTGAAGATGAAAATATATTTTGAGCATGATACATCTGCTTAATTGTAGATCGTGAAGAAATTAATTTTTTTAAAAGACACCAAAGTTGGGACGTAAGTTCGAGGTGATAAGCTATAGAAAAACAAAATATACGAGTTGCAGCTCTATTATTAAAACGCCACAATTTTTACAGGGGATGAATGTGTATATGCCTGACTACAGTGGCGGCTCGCGGTTTTAAAAAATGGAGAAGAGCTAGGTATTGTGAGGGTACTTAAACAAACATTGACTAAAGACCCGTGTAACAAAACGTCTCTCTTATCCTCATCTGTCCAACGACTGAATGAAGTTTCCAACAAATTGCAAACTATGTCATTAATTGGGTTAATTTTTAAAACACACAACTAAGTATGTACGTACACTACTGAATTAACTGAAAAATAAAAACAACACTTTTTAATTACACAGTAAATCACGTAAAAACGATATCTATAACCCTAAGTTTCGCGAAGCCCCAAAATAAATACCTGAAGGTTAGGCGAACCAATGCTAAAACAATGGTGCATACGACTGATCTATTTTTAACTTGCCCTTCATCATAATGCAAATTGTTACATGCTGTTTGCGTGACTGACGTCACGTAACCATAGCAATGGTGAATATCAAAGCCCTGTGGGACGTTGGGTCTTCATTTGCTTTGATCTAACGGACAAAGTCGGCTGAGGCGCGCCAAAATGCACGAGTGTTTTAAATTATTGTCCTTCGGAGTTAACCGTGGCCCTATTCTGCATAGCTACATTCGGATTAAATTAATATTATTAATTCGAACATAATTGTTTTTTAAGGGCTAAAATGGTAGCTGTATTGATACATTAATATTTCATATTGTCGAAAAACTCTCCTCCTGACTCCAAAAAAATAGTATGTGACGTTTTAAGGGAAAGAAAGTACTCTTTACGTATATCTCGAAGGACGTCGCATCGAGATGTGCAATGACATAAGTACCTACATTATTATCCCCGGTGATTTCTACAGAAACCACGGTATTTCCACGTAAAAGAGTGTGTGTATGGCCGCCTTATATATTAATAAATAAAAAAATTAACTTAAAATGTTGTGATTATAAATTGTTCGAAAAAACTAAACTTGTAATAAATTAGGTTTTTCGATTAGACAGCTCCTAATCACGATTGATTAATTATAAAAGCTATTATATTAAGTACGACTGACATTTTCGAAATATATGTCTATTTTTTACTAATGCTTCTAATAAATTATTTGGATACGAATAGCTAGTGGCTAAGTTTTTGTTATTAACTATAAAAATATAAAGAGCGTATCTGGAATATAAAAATAATATCCGCTTCAACTGTTCCACATATTTTATAATGAGATCAATAATAATATTATTATATATACACTATGGAACTTGGATTATGTGTAGGATAATTTTTTTTTGAATGACATAATTTTTTTGTTTTAAATAATAAATTAAGGTGTAAAAATGACTAAATTACCAAAAACCACACGTTGCAGTTTCTTTTCGTATCGGTATATTTTTCGAATAGGTTTTTTTACCGTATACGCTGGTCGTCTTGACGACATTCGATTTTGTCACCGAAATCCGCATTCCTAATTAGTAAAAAGACCTATTCGGTGACCAGTGGCGCATGTATGCAGATGAAGGAATTCAAATGATTTGATATTTTCCCGTATGTAGTTTTGATGTTGCTTCGGCTATTGCAGTTTTGATATCTGCAGTAGGGTGGCGAATAGGAAGAAATTAGTCGATGCCGTGTGTTAATTATACATTATCTAAACTAAATTCAATTCCACAATTTAGAAAGATAAACGAGCAATAACTCGGCTCAAATCTTGCTATTGGTCAATCGGCAATGAAACGCCAAGTTGCAGCTGGATGTCGTATAGTATTTACGTGCTCTCATCTGTTTTGTTCTATTGAATTGCTAAAATGATTTTAGTATAGATATGTAGAAAATTTGATGTTTCTACCTCATCTCAAAGAATGTTTTCTTTTCGAGACAAACACAGCTATATTTTAGATGGTATAGATACTAGACAGCCATACAGACATAGATAGATACAAGTTAGTACGTTTGACGTTACCAAATGGTTTGACTTGTAGTATCTATACCTATATATTGAACATATTTCCTCAGAGTTGATGTTCCTCCACATAACGGTTTTTGTCTCCTCAAATTCTCTTTCATTTCATAATATTTAAAAATTCATTAAAAGTACTAAAAGATGTTCGAAAATAATTTAAATAATTTGATTTATCCATCCTTAATTGACCAATTAGTATCTAAAAGGCTCCTACGCTAAATCGCCGAAGGCAGCGGTTTATAAGGATTATTATTTATTATAAGGATAATTGCATGTATCCAATATCGCGCGGCAGTGAATATAAATATCAATACAAAATAATAAGATGATTCATGTATTGTGTATCTTGCTAGAACACTGGCGACACTATGCGGACGCCCAGAGAGGAAAAATTACAGTACGAGAAAACATATGTGAACGTGGACAAGGCATCGGTTTAGCACCGATTCATTAAAAAAAACTGACCGCAATGTGTGTTCTTACAGTAAGAAAAAATACGTATTAACATTTCATTTTCCTAGCACCAATTCGGAAAAAATTCCGATATCAAAGAAAACCGCAACGTGTGAACCGGCTCTTACCTTCTAAAAATAGCCCTAAAATCGAGTACCTGTTCTTTTTATAGCCTACAATTAATTAATTCAAACAAAAACCAAAACTAAAACATGCGGTAATATTTTTGATTCCACAGAGAAGGAACATAAATATTTATACACAGAAATTCTATTTTTGTAGTAGTCTGTAACGTCGTAAAGCTGCCTCTACTTCGCACTAACCTTTTATATCTTGCCCGCACAGGTCGAATTGAATTTGGAAGTTACTGCGATCGTATATATAACAATCGATTTTACTTCAAGTTTTATAAACATTCTCCAAATATTGCTTTAAAAAGGAATGGAAGAAATAATGTAGAAGGAGATAATAAGTAATGTCAATGCAAAATATATTTACGTAAGGATCGCTCCAGACAACTCGTTTAATTAAGAATAAACCCATAATACAAGGTGTTGTTACGATTAGTTTAAATTTATTTTACAAGTTAGGTTATATTTTTAAATTGAAATGTTCTTTCATTGATAACGAAAAATGTCTCGTGGAGAAAATATAAAATCATAGTCATTACCAACAGGACGAGCAGCCTCGAGAGGCAGAACATTTGCTTTGATAATAAAGACGCGGCAGTCTCGCAGGCACCTCCACACCCAGCGAAGCAACGCCGCATAAGAGTATTAAAATAAATAACAGCCTAACATCTCTATAAACTAAATAAGTAGAAGTAGACACCTAAGAATTTTACTATCTAGATATTTGTCTAAATTAAAAAGGATAGTGTGCGGTCCATACCGACCTGTTTCTAGTATAGTGTGCGATACAATAAATATATACTAGGTGGTTTTTATGCTGGATTTATTAGGAATACAATATATAGTTCATACTCCTAATAACACGACTATCTTTAATTCGCGTATAGGTACATCCTAAGTTAGAAAGCTACAATTAAAAAAATATATAATTGAAAAAAGATGTAGGTACTACGCTAGTTTTTATACCTATACAGCTCTTACGTCTTACCTCCATTTAAAGAAGCTATAAATAAGTCGTTTTCTTCTCCTCCTAGCATTTTCCAACAGATAGTTAAGAGCGATTGAAAATGTTCGTTTGGTAAGCATCTCATCCGGACCTTTCGCAAAGCCGAGATCTTTCAATCGATTGCGTAGGTATGCGCCCCTGCTGCACATAAATTTATTACCATACCTAATTCGTATAAAAATATTAATTATTAAAAATATGTTCAACAATACAACAAATGGAAAGGAAATTATTTAAGATTATTTAAGTATTTTTAGAGATATAGATGATCTTTATTTTAAATTGACCCTATCAAAAATTATTACATAACTTCTCTTCGCTAATTGTATTATGATCGATATTATAATAAAGGGTTACGAAACGTAAAATTTATTTGTAAAATTATTTAATTATACTGGTTTTCAATTTAATCTATTTAATTAAATAAAAATAAATCTAAAACTCTACTGAAAGTCCGCCAATAATTATTAAAAGTTAATTGACGAGTATAATCGTGTAAATCATTTAAATTCGTGTAAACAAGATATCATATTTCCCTTCGGACGCTTCAGATCTTTTTTATCACAACAACTTTATAGCAAGACCTGACTGACTTCAAATCAAAACAGTCGATATTAAAAAATTGTTACAAACATTAAAACTCGTCGTGTTTCCTCTTGTAAATATAGGCCGAATTTAAGCGTCGCCGTCGGTTTCGATCGATAATCACGGCCGACGTTCGCTCTTGTGTAATTCGAGTGTAAAATCGTTTTAGTTTTATCTCGATCCTCGATCCGTTAGGGCATATGTTCCCTCTGACAACGCTAGGCAGTTACACAAGCTGTTATGCTTTATGGATATGAAATTTCTGGGCGTATTTCATGGGCGGGGATTATAAGAGAGCAACAAGTGTATTTTATTTATGATCAGGGAGCACCGCCCAGCTGTCATAACCGGTGCCGTGGCTGGTCCTTGGCCCGGTCGTTTATCATATTCTGCGCTTGCTCTCGGGGCCCCTTCATATTTTCCCCACTCTTTTCATATCTCATTTAATAATATCTCGACCTATGCAAGTCGGGCTCCCACCCCGCTCTTCACTACCGCGTGATGTATTCGAGAGAGCGGACGTACCCGCTCCTTCGGTGTTTCTTGTCTCGTTTTATTTATTCCGGTGTTTTGTTTTCAGATGGCCTTGATGCGAAAGCCAAAGACCTGCCCGAGGTGCTTATGTGTCAACGCTGCCAAGAACAGTTCACAGAATTGCAAGAGTATTTAACGCACAAACTCGAGTGCGACAAGAAGGCAATCAAACATGACGACCCAGCGCATTCCGATCCGGAAGATATGGTGGTCTCCGAGGATGATGAAGAAGATGATGATGATACTGGTGGAAAACAACTTGAACGTATGCGGCGCCACAGACAAGATGCTGCAAACAATAATAGTGTCGACGAAAATTCATCGGACGACAACAACCTTGACTTTCCGTTTCCCCCGCCCGCAGCCCCCGGACATGTAACACTAGAAGCACTTCAAAACACAAAAGTAGCGGTTGCGCAGTTTGCGGCTACAGCTATGGCCAATAATACCGAAAATGAAACCGCTTTACAAGAATTAGCGGTTTTACAATCAACGTTGTTTACACTGCAACACCAGCAAGTCTTACAATTGCAATTAATAAACCAGCTACAACATCAACTTCAAATAGATAAGCATAAAGAAGATGAACCAAATGACTCTCCACCAGTATCCGAAAATGAAATAGAACATTTGCCGTTAGAGGCTTCAGTAACACCGCCGCCAAAATTAGAACCTCGTGAACTATCTCCAGTTTTGACTAAAGACCCTATATGCCAGCCCACAAATAAACTATCTAGAATACCTGAAATCCAACCCGAAGTTTCTAGTGCTTCAAATATCCCTTTACAGATGCAAGCCCCGATGTGTACCATATCCGCATCTTTAGCATCAACAATTATTACCCACAGCAATGATCCCCCATTACGAGAAGAGCCAAATACATTAGACTTGTTACAGAAACGTGCACAGGAAGTATTAGATAATGCAAGCCAAGGGTTACTGGCCACAAATTTAGCAGATGAATTAGCATTTAGAAAAAGTAAAGGATCAATGTCCCCATATGACTCAAAAGGGCGCAACGAGCCTTTTTTCAAACATCGTTGTAGATATTGTGGTAAAGTTTTTGGATCAGACTCCGCTCTTCAAATTCATATCCGTTCACATACAGGGGAACGTCCATATAAGTGCAATGTTTGTGGTAGCCGTTTTACGACAAAAGGTAACTTAAAAGTGCATTTCCAAAGACATAGTGCTAAATTTCCGCATATCAAAATGAATCCAAATCCAGTACCAGAACATCTTGATAAATATCATCCTCCACTGTTAGCTCAACTTGGACAACAGCCATCGTTATCACCGGGTGGACATCCCCCTCCACATTTAAGTTTTCCCGGTTCACCTCCATTCCCTCCAACATCATTACCTTTGTATCGTCCTCCAATTCCACCTCCGCCTGACTTAATTAATAGTAGACTGCAACCTTCCCCACACACACCGCCTCATAGATTATTTTCACATCATCCATTATTTATTAAACGCGAAGAGCAAGAAGCTCCTGCCGATTTAAGGAAGCCGCATCAGAGATCTCCTTCACCTATACCAGAAACCCGATTCTGTAAAAGTGAACCCGATAACGACCAGCATAAAAAAGCTAGTCCCGAAGTCGACAAAGGAGACATGTCTCCAGTTGCACCAAAACAAGAACCAAACTATAATGAAAATGAGCCAGAAAACGAGCAAGAAAGACCTATTTCACCTAATGTATATGATGATTGCAGTAATGACAGCAAATATAGTAATGAAGATGGCATGGAACAAAGGAGTCCGGATAATCATTCAGAAATGCAAGATGAACCGGAAAACTTATCAGGTCGATCTAACCACATTACTACACCTTTAAGTATTGCAACAGGACAAAGACTACCGGCAAATTTTTTATTTGGACATACTACTTCACCTCCAAGTAGTACGTCGTCTGGAAGTCTAGGTCCCTTCCCAACAACACACATGCATGATATTACTAAAGATCCTTATATTTATACAAACCTACTTCCTAGGCCTGGTAGTAATGACAATTCATGGGAGAGTTTAATAGAAGTAACAAAAACATCCGAAACTAGTAAATTGCAACAGCTCGTTGATAACATTGAGCATAAACTCTCGGACCCAAACCAGTGTGTTATCTGTCATCGAGTTTTATCATGTAAGAGCGCCCTTCAAATGCACTATAGGACTCACACTGGAGAAAGGCCCTTCAGATGTAAAATATGTGGACGCGCTTTTACAACAAAGGGCAACCTTAAAACACATATGGGCGTACATAGGGCGAAACCACCTATGCGCGTGCTACACCAATGTCCAGTGTGTCACAAAAAGTTTACCAACGCCTTAGTGTTACAGCAACATATCCGCCTTCATACTGGCGAACCCACTGATCTCACACCGGAACAGATACAAGCGGCAGAAGTAAAAGACTTTCCATCACATGGAGGTTTTCCAGGTCTTCCAAATTCCATGCATCCATTCCTAGGCCAAGGTTTTCCGGTACCTGGCTTTTCTCCTCTGGGAAACCCAGGTTTACCGTTCAATATGAAATTTGATAAAGATGACAGGTCTGACCACGAAAGTATGGACGATGACGATGAAGATGATGATAATATGAGCACCAATACTGATAATCAAAACATGCCTCATTTTCCCTCTTCGCCTACTGGAAGCAACAATCATATCAATCCGAATACCTCAATAGCATCCCAGTTGACAAATAGTGATTTAAATTGTTCCAGTGAAGATTTAAGTTGTAACAGGGCGATGTCATCTCCACCAAATATGCAAAATGGTGAAAAATCTCCCAATAGGTCAGTAACCAGTCCAGAAAGTGCAGAAATTCAGTCACCTCAAAACCGAGTAACTACCACACCCGTCCAGGTAAGAAATTTTATTTATCCCTTAAAAATGTTTACTCTTTAAAAATTGAACCTCTAGAATAACCATTGCCTGTCGGAGTAACAGGTTTTATTTTTTCTTATTCATATCAGGTATTTTAAATAATAATAACAATGACTAAAAGATTATATTCATATATTTTAAGGTAACTACGGCAACGTAGTCCACGGAGTAGGCAGAAGTCTAGTAAGTTTTATTATTATCTGTTTCTCAACTGTGGTTGGCTAAAACGAAAAAAGTACGTCATTAATTTGTCTTTCATATTTATGAGACAGATAAGAAGAAAATCGGTTCAATAATTTTTGTTGTCACTCATTGTCGATGTTAAATGTCGTTTTTTGTAAATATTTTCCAAACAAGATACTTAAATATGTTTAATTAAGAGAAAAAATAATATAAGTATAGTAAAATTATATCAGTTTTATATTGAAACATAAAATATTATTATTAGTATTTATTTAGAATTGTTTTATATAGACATACAATATAAAACAGGTAACCTTTTATGTTAAAAAAATGGTTATTGCTATTTATGAAGAACACTGTGTTAGTATACAAAAATATCATACATCATCACAAAGTTGTCTATTGCTAATTCTAGCAGTTCAATTTTCTAAGGCTTTATTTTAATATAAAAAAAAAGGTAACCAACATTGGATGTTCACGATTCTATACTTATTCTTAAATATTACATATCTATTATTAAACTACTTTTTTAATTATCCCAGTTTATTATTACACTCGGGTCTGCTTATAACGAGCAAATGTGTCCGCTACATGCGAACCCCTCTAACCGACATCCAGCTTTTTGAACAGGAAGATGTTTCATTACTGGGTGACAATAACTTGGAAAATTGTTCTGCTTTTTCCTGTAATATTGGCCCACTTATGGGCACATTCTGGGTCCCTTTTTGCTTAAACCACTAAAGCAATGCTTGGTCAACTTCCTTGTTAACTGGTTTTCGAATTCGTTTTAACTTTTAGAATTTAATATCCCTTTAATTTTGTCTCTGTTTTTTCAATTTGTAGAAATAATCGAAGTCGTCTTGCCATACTATTATCTAGAAATATCAGCATTTAGATTTTTCTCTGTTGACTTTATTAATAATATTAATTTTTTGTTCTAACAAAAGGGAATTCCTATTTTTTGATATAATTACACTGATGGAAATGTTAAATAAATAAATTACTATTAAATAAAAGTACGAACGTACGGCATCGTATGCACGAAAAAGAACATACGAATTATGACAAGTATGTTCAAATCAGTTGCGCCTTATAAACGAAGTTTATATATTATTTTTCCATAGCTCACATGCTCTCAATATATTTTTACCTCTACACAATACCTCTGAATTATCCATTTATTATAAACAAAATTTCTTAAATTTCTCAATTTTGATTCTGTTACTGACTTTTCAGGAAGCACTGAAGATGGCCAAATAAGCCGAAAGCGCTCTGCAATTTTAATAAAAATGTAATGCCTTTTTAATAATTATTTTTTCCTTTCCAAAAATAATATTGTTCAAGATCAATAAATTGCTCGTTGTATTCAAAGCGATGTAGCACTTTAGCAGAGAGAGAGAAAAAACTAAAAAAAGTGCTACTTAATCCGATCTCGTTGTATCGCAACTTAAATTGTATTAAATTTAATTGAACGATTTTTCGTAAGACTGAAAATGACTGGTTAAAACCGAACGCTCGTTATAACTTATACTATTGTACTCGTTATAAGTGGACTGACTGTATACAGAGGGTGCTACAAATTCGTGTGCGTTCAAGAGGATCTAAAAAATGGTAAAATATAGAAAAATGGTTAAATTGATGCAAAATGAAAGGTGAAAGAAAACTGTACTGTAAATATTCCGAATGCATTCGGAGATAAACGTAAGTTCTAGTTTTGGATTTTAATTTATTGGACTTGATTTTGACGTGGGAAAAAAACAAAAAACTCCTTTTCATAGCCGATTTTTGTGTTGTACAAGATGGCGTTATTAGTTTTTAAATTCGAAGTTTCATTCTTTGGATACCAACCCTAAAGTCAATTTTTTGAAATATGGTCCTGGAATTTTGAATATAGTTTTATGGACTTCTAAGCTTCCGAAATTTAATACAATTTAAAGATTTTTGAAATTTTAACGTTTTGTCATCATCTAATAACACATGTTTTCAAATTATCTTTTTTATATCATTAAGGTCCTAAACATTTAGAGCCAACCTAAAAAAAAAGATTTCTGATTTGAAAAATTCCTCCATGTTTACTCAAAGAGGCCCGATATTTGATATTTTGTAAGAAAAACGGCCCAAAGTCTCGGCCTCAAATATGTTTCTGTCTGTTTGTTTTTGTTACATGTTTCGCCTGAAAAAATTTGAAATTGTTTTTAAAACAAACATAAGCGCATTACAGTAATATGAGTAGACTAACACTTAAGTTACCTTTTTTTTTGACTCGGGGGCATTACAATTTTTCTGTTTTACAGTATATCGGTCTAGATCTAGGCACTAGGTCTAATAAAATAAATAAAATACTAATAAAAATAGAGTTATTTATCATACCTTAAAAACTTACTAACTTCTTAGAATGTTGAAACGGTAAATCTTTTTGAAATAATAGACGGTTTAAACACCTGTAATGTAATTTTAATATTGAAGTAATCCTAAAAGTAATTGCCAGGGCCGTAATGGTAAAAAAAGGATAATTTGAAATACTCTAATGATGTGGTATTTGATGACAAAACTTTAAAAACGTATAAATTGTATTAAATGTCTAAAGCTTAGAAGTCCCAAAACGGTTTTTAATATTCCTGGTCTGTATTTAAAAAAAATGATTTGAGGTTGGTATCTAAGGAACGAAACGCCCAATTTGAAAATTAATGACGCCATCTTATACAATATAAAAAACGGCTATGAGAAATTGTTTTGGTTTTTTTCCCAAGTCAGAAATGAAGGCTCAAAAAATTTAAAACCAAACTAAAAATTTTGGTTGTTTTCGTATATGTCCGAAGGTATTCGGAATATTCACAATTTTTATTCACGAAATTATTAAGTCCAAAAATACGCAACTTTGCCTCAATTTAACCATCTTTGTATATCTTACCGTTTTCGAAATCCCCCTATACGCACATGAATTTGTAGCACCCTGTATAGTATTTTTTCTTGTTTGTAATCCACAAATAATAGGTTCAATGAAATTAGTGATATAATTGTAATTTTATTAGACAATTTTTTGTGGAAAAAAATATCTATTTATTATCACTAGTCAAACTAAATTGTATTCAAGTGGGTAATTGAATTAAATACTAATTACTAACCAAAATTTTGTAGATACCCAGGCCACCCTCTTCGCAGCAAGCTAGTAGTCCAACGCCGTCGGAATGCAATTCTATGGGTGCGTTAGATCTGACGCCCAAACAAAATCAAAACCAACCAATTACAAGTCCAGGACCAAGCCCCGGCCCAGGACCAAGTCCTGGTCCAGGACCACCTCCATCATTGTTTTCAGCTTTTGGGCTTTTACCACAAGTCTCACAAAACTCTTCACCTTTGATGACTTCTGCGTTATCATCTTTAACATCCTCAGTTCTTACTTCAACATCATTTAGTCCATTGAGGTTAGCTGTTGGTCATGGACCTAGTTTGGGTAAGTTACTAGCATCTGAAAATGAATTTAATTTTTAAGTAAACTGTGCTTAAAATCAATTAATAATCTTTTAAAAAATGCTGGTTCTATAAGACTTGTAATGCTCTATAAAGGTAAAAAAGGATTTAATAAATTGTAAAACTCGTATTAACCATAAAGTTCTTAATTTTAAATTGTCCTAAATTGACAAATCTAAGATTAAAATGACTGAAGTGTCAGAATTAAGCCAACTAAAATTTAAATTATGATTTTTTTTTGTTTTTCCTTAAATTTATAAAGAAACGACCGAAGGTCGAGGGTCATTTGGTTAATGTAATTTTTGTTATTAGAGTTGATTACAAATGACCAATAATTTTTTTTTAAATAAATATAAATAGGTAAAACAGTATTTAGTGCCTCCTAATTTGTTAAATAGAACCAAAACTATATTTGCAACATCCCGGTAAAATAATTTAATTGCAAAAAATCGAATTAAAACAAAAGCGTCGTAATTGGCATATCAAAATAATGCCACGTGAAAATACAACAAGGAGGATATAAGATTTAAGTATTTTGATGGTCTAAATTTAAAATCTTTTAGTGACTACGAGTGTTTAAGTTATTATTCACAGTTTAATGAAATGAAAGGTATTTTTTGTATTCAGCGTAATTTATTCACTATTGCCTAGCGCTTTCGGCCTACTTGAAGGCCATCATCAAGGCTTAGGTTTCGTCAAATTTGTCCAGGAAGCAAGAAGCATTTTCAGAATGCATTCGTTGCTAAAGAGCGAAACCAACACATTGAAAATTTGTTTAGAAATTTTCCTTTCATTCTGAAAATGCTTCTTGCTTCCTGGACAAATTTGACGAAACCTAAGCCCTGATGATGGCCTTCAAGTAGGCCGAAAGCGCTAGGCAATAGTGAATAAATTACGCTGAATACAAAAAATACCTTTCATTTCATTGAAAAACGGCGTACAACCGACCTCCCCCCCTTTTACATTCACAGTTTAGTTGTCAGACAATGTGTTTTTTAGTTAAGAATATTAAAAAAAAAATTTAGAGATTTTCCAAACAACGCTGCAAATTTTTTTAAATATACAGGGTGATTTCTAAGTTGATAATTCTTTTTCAGCTGTGTATAGAAGGCATGAAAATAAACAACATTTTCAAATACCTTTTTTCAAAAAACTCAAAAATAAGGTACTTACATTAATTTATTACACAATGGATCAAATACGGTTCTGCCTAACTTGCCCGTTAAATAACATTAAGAAAACTTCTGGGTGTAGCATGAGTCCGCAAGGGAAAGCGTTCTGCGTACAATCTCGAAGCAGCAGCCGAACTTTGACGACACTCACATTGTTTTCAAATTTTACCATTTTCACGTGTCACCAATTTAAAATTGATTTGCTTCAGAAAAACACACCGCAGCGGAATGCCAAATAAATTGTATGACTAATAAGAGATAAGACAAACAACATAAAGTATAGCAGGCTACGTTTTGATGACCAGGCCCGAACTTATATTTTTTACTTCTATATCTTATATATTTGAAAATATTGTTTATTTTTTTTTAACTTTCTATACACAGTTAAAAAAGAAGTATAAACTTAGAAATCACCCTGTATTTTCTTAGTTTTTAAAAACCACCCAAAAACTTTAATTTAACCATCCCTATCTCACGTTTCCGACATTTCCAATACTTGGCCGGTCACAGATTATTTAAAGTTCTACTGAGCCACTAGCCATCTATGAACGGGCGTTGGTAGCTTTTTAATTATGTAATAACGTTTTCCATTTTAGGACGAGGAAACACCACCTGTAACTTGTGCTTCAAAACATTTGCTTGTCATTCAGCTCTAGAAATCCATTACAGAAGTCACACGAAAGAACGGCCTTTTAAATGCACTGTTTGCGATCGAGGATTTTCTACGAAGGTAAATATTTCTCAATAATATAAGTAATAGAAGGTGCTCTTTATAGATTTACTACTTGACTACTTATACTGACCGGTACGAAAAAACTAGTATACCTACTATGAAAAGCTAGTAATAAAAAGATCATAATGTTAAACAATACTTGAGTTCCTTTTAGTTGCTATTAATTAGCATAGCAAAGCCAACGATTGACTTCAGTGTTTCTCTTATAAAATGAATTCCCGTTCCTATTACAAGTTAGCTAAGCAAAGATTTTTACTTTGCTAAGTTGTTTAAAAGAAGCAAAAGGAATTCACCTCATATTATGAACTATCACTATTACTATTAGAAAAAAATAATTGAAAAAAAGTTGGTACCTACCTAAATTCAGGTAGGTATGTACTTATATTATACGTTTCTTATAATTTCCCAATGTTTTTTCTATAATAACAGTTAATTTTCTTTTCTCACCGTGAATGATAGAGAAGTTTTAGACTCGCATTGTCTTTATTTTCTTTAAATTAAAACATTTCAACTGGTAAGTATCTCCAGTCACCTTCAGGCAAATTCACTTTGTACAATCACTTTCTTTTGCGATATGGACACCATATCAACAACTCCTAGGAGTTATTGACCATATCCACTCTCGTTGTATAAACTAATGTTGCAATCCAAATTATGTAGATACAAACTCTTTGTAAGACGATATCTAGAGTTACAATAATGGTGTTTGAACTCAATAGACCTTTTTATCATTGTACCAATGGACATATAATACGATTTAAGAATGTATATTTTAAAAGATATTATTTTTTCTAAATGTGCCAAATCATATTTTTTTATTTTATAAATATGCTATGATTGAAACGTTATTCTACACAATAGATTTGGAGACATCTCAAATTAACTATCTTGGCACAGGGCCAAATATAAGTTATGTCGTATGTCTAAGTGGTCTATTTTTGATTAAGAATCTTATTTTTATGTTAAAATGTACTTTTTAACTTGTCGTCATTAAGATCTGATGTGATTGCCATGAAAAATGCAGACGGATTCCTCAGAATTTAACTTCAGTACTGCAGTTTATTTTTGTCGGCAATTATTCAATATTTATTGCAGTGTTATATTCGTTTTCGATTAAAAATCGCTATGCAAATGGCACATTCTTCTTGCAGCTTTCATGAACTTTAGGCCTATTTTTAACGTGTTATTATTCATCCCGATGAACAGAAATAGTTCAGCGAGCATTAACAGCATTCTTCTCTGCCGTAATAATTACAAACGAGATCCAAAATACGCTTATTCATTAGTCTATCTCTTTATACCAAGTAAACAAATTTCTGTTGCAAATAAAAAGAATTTTACTCAAAAATACATAATATTCTTTAACTTAAAAATATTTATTTGTTATACTAACTATTTATCAGAGAAATTATTGAATAATATATCTTAGTTTAAGTAACGCGTTTTTCTTGGCATGGGTGGTTTGTTCTGTCACATATTTTTCTTGAGTACCTACCTCGACAAATGATTATTTGATGTAGGTCAGTGATTTGCGTCATGCATGTGAGTTTTTATTGTTAATTCAATATTGGTTGTAAATCTGCTCCGATAATTCTGATATTATAGTAGGAGATTTAGAGGCATCGAAATTGTACCAGGAAGCAAGCAACATAAAGTGTTTTGTTATTGACAGCCTATTTTTGCTTAGAATGTTAAAAAATAGACTCGCGTCTATTTCCCAACACTATGGCAGACGCTCTGTGCATGTCAGGCGAATAACCTGATGGCGGGGATATTTAAAATATAAGTAGAAATGTTTTTTTTTTAAATTAGCTAGAGCGTAGTTCACCTCTTTAAAATATACAGGATGGGGATTTTAAATGGAACGCTGCTTATGGCGGCTCTGGGACTAAGATTTCTCTAAAATCCAAAAATACGTCCTCAAAGAAGAGTATTTATAGAGCGGCCGCCCAAATCCCCGGATATTACACCCTTAGATTTTTATTTATGAGGCGATTTGAAAAAAGGGTATACCTAGAAATCTGGAGAAGTTGAGACAAGGATTCGGGCAGAGATACGTTTAATCACTCCAGACGTTTTGGAAAGATTAAGGGAAGAGTTCTACCATCGGTTCGGTCTGTGATAACAGATTCATGGGGCACATTTTCATCAAGTTCTATACTAAAAAAGTGACATTACATTTTACAAATTATTGCTAATGTAATTGCTCCTTAAATTAGTTTTTATTAAATTTAACACATGGTTGGACAAATTCCTTTTTCTATAAGCTTTCCAGAAAGGTGCCACAAGCGGTATCGTCTAATTTGAAAAAAAAGTAGGTTAGGGCTGCGCCCCCTCCTTGCGGTCTAAATTTTTTACATGACAAAAGCGAGGCCTATAAAAAAATCGTTGAGGATGTGATTTTGAATTTTAGAGAAATCTTATTCCCAGGGCCGCTATAAGCAGCGTTAAATTCAAAATCCCCACCCTGTATACATGTGTGCAATAGTTTATAAAGACGTACTATCAATATTTTTTTCTGCCCTCTCGAACTATTTTATTGGCTATATTATGTAACTTTTCACAACATACTCGATTTTTTTAATTATAAGCGCTGTAAAACTAGAAAAGGCTTGTGTCATGTATCTATTATTGAATCTGTATTTTTTATAATCAGCTAAAGCTAGAAAAAATATATCCAACTGCCTCAAAGGTTATATTAAAATCAGTTTATTTTAACCATAAAAATAGTACTACAGAAATGGTTATGCAGAACAGTTTTCTTGACAAATGGCGAATTAATATTTTATTTGCACATTAAAGTCTATAAAGTGAACTAGTTTTTACATATTTTTATTTATTTAGTTCCTAATAGTATAACTACTGTGGTTAATAGTATGAAAATATTATTTTTCCACTCTCACATGGATATTTGCTGTTTCCTTTACACTTAAGTGACGAGAAAAATAGGTTATTCCAGTTAACTGTACGTTAAAATTTCATATTCTTACTGTCAGTGCTAAACAGTGTTGCAACATTTAAAAATAAAATTTCCTATTTTTAAAGAAAAATTCCACCAATGCAAACAACACGGAAAACTGGTTGATCTAAATATTTCGATGGTCTAAATTAAAAAGTTTTTAGTGAATATTATCAGTGGGCGTAAGTAGGACATTTTTTTTCTAGAGAAAGGGACAGTCGGGGCTACATGTATTTTACCTAGTGAAAAAGGCGGAAAACCGCAGGCGAAAATTTTGAGGGTCACGCCCAAAGTTCGTTTAACATTCACCTAACTACTATCAAATTTCGAAAATTAAATTAGTACCTCTCCCCCTCTGCATGATTGGATTAAATTTATTTTTGTAATTTTTTTTACTTTTTTTTTTTGATATTCCTAGCTGGCTCTTTATTAAAAAAAAAACCATTTTTTATATTTGTGAAAAATATGAATGTGTGTCAATCCAAAATTTTAACATAAGTCGTATACAGGGTGGGGATAAATTAAGGAAACAATTCAATATCTCGAAAATTGAAAAAGCAACCTTAAAACCCTCGGACACGTCGATTTAATTTTACTTTTGCGCAGACTGTAAAATTATTTTGAATTATACAGGACCACTCACAAAAGCTCTACAACTGTCAACTTTGGTTTTTTTAATGGAACACCCTAGTTTTTTTGGCTGTTTTGGATTTTACGCACAATTCTAGCCAAATTTCGTATAATATAACATATGACTAAAATTGACAGTTTTCGAGATATTTATAGATGAAATGAAATGATACAAGGCGATATGGCAAAGGTTATTATGTCTTATAATTTAAATATCTCGAAAACTGTCAATTTTAGTCATATGTTATGTTATACGAAATTTGGCTAGAATTGTGCGTAAAATCCAAAACAGCCAAAAAAACTAGGGTGTTCCATTAAAAAAACCAAAGTTGACAGTTGTAGAGCTTTTGTGAGTGGTCCTGTATAATTTAAAATAATTTTACAGTCTGCGCAAAAGTAAAATTAAATCGACGTGTCCGAGGGTTTTAAGGTTGCTTTTTCAATTTTCGAGATATTGAATTGTTTCCTTAATTTATCCCCACCCTGTATATGACTCTAACCAGCGTATTTCGGGTTCGGTTTTTTATGATTAAAAATAAAGTAAATATCGCTCGCCACGCCAAAATTAATGATTTTTTCAGAAATCGTGTATTTTAGGAGCGTAGATCTAAGAGCAGTTTTTGGTGCAAATGCTTAGGTTTTAAAATACTCCTTCTAAAATGTCGTTTTGTATATTCATAATAAAGCATTCTCGTTTTTTCCCGCACAATTTTTTTTGTTATAAATTATCACACTTCTTCCATAAAAAATGTTTCAATTAAAATGTTTTCTTTAATTTTTCTCTTTAAAAATAAATACCTAATTGTTTATTATGCAGCCCGGCAGCCCTCCCTTAAATACGCCACTGACACCCTGTATATTCTATTATTATTCTCATATCTAATAATAAGGAAATTTGTGTGTGCTTTAACCAAATTGACTAAGGTTATGCCCCAAGACAAGTTTTAAAAAACTATATTATAAATTTTCTTAATAACTTTCTACAGCCACAATAACGAAGGGAGTTTTAAACTAAAACATAATATTTAAAAACGAAAATAATAAAGTTCTTTATGGGATATTTATGTAAAAAACACTACAATAACTTAAATAAAAAATATTTACCCCAATTTTGTAAATTACATAGTAACAAACAATTTATTAAAACTTTTAAATATTATTTGGCTTTGATATTTTATTTCTTGGGTTGTTTCTGAATCTTTGACTTAAACCTGTAAATTTCAGGATAGTTGTGACTGCAACAAGCAGAGGCGTATCCCGGAGGACGCTAAGCCTTGGAAGGCTCGATCCAGAAAACCTGCACCCCGCAACATCCCTTCAGTATTCCCTTTACCGATGAGCCCCGGATACGCCTCCTCTTGGATGCAGATGGCGGTAAGCCACGAAAAAACTAACATCCTGTGTAGCAAGGGGATATTGCAAATAACTTAGTGTTGTATATGTTAAACACATATAATAATTTCTGATATTATTTATATAGTGAATTAAACAATAGTTTTATAAGTACCTATACTATATATATAAAAAAAGTTCTTAAAAAAGGTGTAAAGAAATAATGCAAAGTTTAAGTTTCAAAAGATTTAGATATTATGTAGTAGTTAACTAGTGGTATGGGGCTAAATTTTAATTGTTGTGCAAAACGAAATTTCCCTTAGGTCAGCTAGTAGATTGCTAAATTAAACTCATAGCTTAGCTACCAGTCCGAGTTTTACTGGACGGAATTTAACCCAGCCATCTAAAACCTGACCTTCTGCCAGACAGTACATGATCTACCCAACTTTAATTGTTTCTACGCTTCTTTATTTGGATTATACAGGTTTCAAAGCAGCCTTATGTGTGTTATAGTTTTAATTTGAAGCGAATCTTAGAAAATATATCTTGTTGCATTTGAAATATACCATAGCCCGTTTAGTAATATAACTGTTTTTTTTGTGAGAACGAACAGTAATTCCAATAATATCTTCAAAACTAATGTATGACCAAGATATCTGGGATAATAATGTTAATCAAATTGACTATTCAGACAAGTTATCTTGGGCATACTTAAAAATGCAACACTAAAGTTTATTTTCAATATTCCTTGCTACTATGGAAAATATATCCAGAACTTTAACCCCGATTTTTTTTCCAGGGGAACATGAAACAGCATATGTTGACGCATAAGATCAGAGACATGCCACAGCATATGTTCGAAAATAAAACTCCCTCGTTGAGTGGTGACGATTCTACCCCATTACCTCCAAGTATACCTCGAGATCACTCGAATGAAGAGGATCAACACATGCCACAGATCCAACAGTCTCAACAACCTCCGCCACAGCCTCAACCTCTACCCCAGCAGCCGCCACCTCCCCTTCCTTCCGTATCGCTACCTCAAATATCCCAAATGCTAGCGCAACTACCTGACCACAAAGATCAACTGCATATAAAAAGAGAACCTACGGAGACTGAACTGCCTTTACCTAAACGTCCTCCAAGTAAGTTTGTTCATTATAAATAAATTATTTTTTGTGTACCAATTAATTTACATAAAAAGAAAACAAAAGGGAACGAAAATTGTTTAGTTTGTTTCTACCTCTAACCACGATACACTAACACCAGTATGGTAATGAGCATACTATTCCCAATATATCTTCCACATTGTGACGTCACGTATGAAGACGCTGATATTAGGTGTAAGTGTAAGTAAATGATGGTTTTATTTTTGATTACGCAAATAATTCTATTATACACGATATACTCCCTTAATTTATCTCAATTACTTATTTTAGAAGATAATTACAAAAGTAGTCTTTACTTATCATTTTTTAAATTGATTTAGTCATCCCTTTCGCAAGCAATAATCCATTGTTTTGCCAGATCCTTATTCTTTGGAAACCCAAACTATTTTTTATCTATGCCTTTTGTCTCTTGGTCGCAATTGTTACGATTCGCTACAGCACAATTTGGCATTTTCAATATCCAAAATCCTGCACAATTTTACAATTAGTATAAAACGACAGAAAAAGAGCACAGCAGCACTGCTACTTGCTTTTCTAGTTTTGTTCTGCTAAAATGCCAAATCCGTAACCGAGCACTACCCTCGTTGAGGGTACCGAAACGAGTCGATAAATATATTTTAGTTAAAATAATTATTATTACCGTATATAACTACTCGAACCCGAACTGAAAATAAAAAACAACAGCCACCGAATAGAAATAAACGTTTCCGCGTGGGAATGAACGTGCGCGATTATATTCGCGCAGTTCAAACCTTCCGTGTAAAGATCGCTAATGAAAATTTACCCGCTTTTTACAATGGCAGGAAATGTGATGTTAGAACTGTCACTCGCGTCAAACGGTTACTAAGCAACGTCCTCATATGTGACTACATACGCAGAGATATTCAAATTTCAGTTTGCATACCGTTGTAGGTGTATCGTGCCTCTAACTTACATAATATTATATTGATATAATTTAAATTTACATATGTCTCTGTATTACAAAAAAAAGCTTTATCTATTTTCTGATTGCCATTTTACTAAAAAAAAAATGGATAACTCCAAATGTATTTTTGTGCTTGTAATTATTGTTGCAATATAACACGTTTAATTATATTTTTTAAACATTATTGTCTCTGAAAATCAAATAATGATTTTATTATTATGTATTTTTATGCTTGTTTTAAGGCAACACATAAAAAAGTCATCATACTTTGAAATCCTGTCTCTCCGTGTATTTATATACAATTGAGAGTCTTTAACAGACTCTACTATACGTTAATTTCATTTCAGTAATTGAATCAAGCAATGTCTTTTGAGCAACGAAAAATAATTTGGAGGTTAAAATGTATTTTTCATTCGTATCTATAGGGATGGGCTAAACTCTGCACCCTGTATAATATTTTTAGATGTACTTTATTTAAATTCAATCAACGTTGGTGTAGAAGATGAGTTAAAAATTGTTTCGCATACAGTGGTGATTAAAACTATGTTGCCAGATTAAATATTTTTTCAGAAATATAAGGAATTTATATTTTTAATAAGATGTTTGACATGTTTAACAAAAAATCAGGGTTTTCGAGAGATAAATCCTTTTGCCTTAAAAAAATTAGGTTGTCCCATTTAAAAAAATTGAAATAAAGCATTTTTAAAACTGAGAACTTATAATGAACACTCTGTATAAGACTTTTAAAAAACATTATTATAGATCGATATAGCGTACCTTAAAGTAATCACAATGTAAATTATAATTGCCTAGGGTTAATCCACAGGTCACTATGATTTATTAACGATACCCTTAAAATTACTAGAATTTCGGAAAACAATTAATTACAATTAATATTATTGCAAAGTCCTTATTCTATTGAACCATATTCTGGAAAATTATACTGGGTGTCCCATTTAATTTCCTTTTTTAATATTCAGTACCACTTTTTAGGACCACCCTTTAGTAGATTATAAAATATTTTTAGTTGATGCATTCTAGTAAACTCTTTAACTTTTGTATTACACTTGTGTCCCTATTTTTGATAGTGTCGATTTTTGTACTTAAAAAAATTAAAAATTTTTAAGTTTTCAAAAAAATTTCCAAAAATCGACAAAAAAGATTTTTTTTGACCTTTACGTGCTATCTAAGAAAGACACCTTGCTGACACACCCTGTATAGATGGTTTTATCTTAAAAAAGTATTTAAAAGTTCTGAATAAAGTACTAATCTGGCAACATCGTCACTATCACTACAATTAATAGGTCTAAGATAAAACAATAACTTATCTATACGCGCCAAAACTCGAAAAAGTACTTTGAGAAAAAAATAACAATTTAAATGAAACAGTTACAAGAAAAATGGTTCAATTGTTGCCCAGTAGCCGGGTCCAGACTTTTGCACATCCCTGTATTTAGTAAAAATATATATTTTTTTAAATCTATACTCTGGGACTTTTGAATTCTATAACTAACTTAAAAATCATCATTTGCATATTATGTTTCATAATTTCATGTACATAAAAAAAAGCAGCGGCGTCCAACTAAACACCGTTTCGCTTGCACTAACTAAGAGCTAGGTTGTGGGCTAACTTGTGTGTGGTGTGTGTCTTTACAGGCTTGCAGTCAAGTAAGCACTTGTGCCACGTGTGCAATAAGAACTTTTCATCAAGCTCGGCCTTGCAGATTCACATGAGAACTCATACTGGTGATAAGCCGTTCAGATGTACTGTCTGTCAGAAAGCGTTTACCACCAAGGGGAACCTTAAGGTACGTACTATCGCTTTGCTTACTAACGCATACTAACTTTCATGTTGTATTGTGATGTAGTATAGATTATTCCGCGAGCTAAGCATATATTTGCACTGGGTATATCTAGACTATATTAAGAGTTTTTTTACCTACATGTTCTTGAAACATCAAAGTCTCCCTAAGATATTTTTAACTAACAGAAAACACTTAAGGAAACATATAAATCATTCCAAAAATTTAGAAATTTCAATGATGCTACTAAAGTATTTAATTAAGATACAATGGTTTTTCTTATGTCCAAAGATGAACCAGCCACATAAAATGAGAAAGGCAATTAAATTTTAAAATTTAGTCAGGAATAGATAGCAAGAGAAGTGAATTTTAATATTCCGAGGACAGGCAGGTGCTAGATACACGTTGAGACAATTGTTTCCATAGAAATTATCTGGCTGGAAAATTTACCAAGAGATTAATCTAGCGGTCCTTAAGATAATGTCGAAGATAATTTCCAAAGAAACCATTGTTGGGACAATTCTTTCCATAGACATTTTCTGGCTGGTAAAGTTACCAGATGTATCTAGCGGACCTTAAGTAAATAGTTATGGTTAAGGTAGTTTTTAATCAAAACCTACTTTTGTTAGTTCGTTACGTTGGCATGTAGAATATTCAATTGTCGTCTACAACAAAAAGGACCCCGCACAACGCTTATTGGAAATGGCTTTCGGCTAATTTTTCTAAATTTTTAATATTTTCTAGATCTTGACGTCCTGATTAAAAGTATCCATGGCCATAATCCAATCCTATGACTAGTTTCTGAGTTATGGCCTTTTAAAATTGGCAACTTCTTACTTTGAGATTTTATGCATTGTCTGGAGTTTTCACTTGTTTCTTAAAAACTTTTTTATTTTTTTTTATTCATGGAAAAGTTGGCCTTAAGTTTTCTTTCACTTATATAGAAATAAAATATGTACAGGGTGTTGAATAATTTAAAGACGGATTAAATAAATACTACTATTAAAAAATTATGAAAATCCAAAAAAAATGTTTACTCATTTTTTGAATTTTGAAAATAAAGAATTTTGAAAATAAACGGATAGATTTTGTTTATATTTTAATAAGCTGTGGATGAAAAAAAATGGGCATAGCTTGACGTAGAATATATTAACGGGTATTTTATTTTTCAAAAAAAAAATTGAAAATTCACCCGAATACGTAATAAACGACTTTTAATTAATTCATTTAATTATTATGCCAATCTGTAACAATTTTCTTTTACAATAATTATTCTCTAACACATTTTTATCTTAGATATACAGAGTGAACCAGTTACAATGATTTACACAAGTAAAAACTTTTAAATATTGTAAAATTAAAAAATGTTTTTTTTTATCAAATGACAAAATATTATTGTTAAATTATAAAATTTTTCGTAAAATATCTTGGCTCTTGTACATGATACGTTTAGATTATCTTAGAGTCATACCAATGTGTTTTTTTTATAATTTATATTTTTTATTTTTCTATATTTAAAAGTTTTCACTTGTGTAAATCATTGTAACTGGTTCACCCCGTATATCTAAGATAAGAATGTGTTAGGGAATAATTATTATTGTAAAAGAAAATTGTTACAGATTGTCATAATAATTAAATGAATCAATTAAAAGTCGTTTATTACATATTCAGGTGAATTTTTTTTTGAAAAATAAAATACCCGGTAATATATTCTACGTCAAACTATGCCCATTTTTTTTCATCCACGCCTTGGTGCTACAAGATATTAAAATATGAACAAAATCTAGCCGTTTGTTTTCAAAATTCAAAAAATGAGTAAAATTTTTCTTTCGGATTTTCATAATTTTTAAATAGTAGTATTTATTTAATCCGCCTATAAATTATTCAACATCCTGTACATATTTTACTTCTATATAAGTGAAAGAAAACTTAAGGCCTATTTTTCCATCAGTAAAAAAAATAAAAAAAAGTTGATGGTTTTTAAGAAACAAGTGAAAACTCTAGACAATGCATAAAATATCAAAGTAAAAAGATGCCAATTTTAAAAGGCCATAACTCAAAAACTAGTCATAGGATTGGATTACGGCCATGGACACTTTTAATCAGGACGTCAAGATCTAGAAAATCCTAAAAATTCAGAAAAATTAGCCGAAAGCCATTTCCCCGAAGCTTTGTGCGGGGTCCTTTAGGGTTGATAACATTGTTGTTTAACTTATATAACAATCTTACCAACCCATTATTATTACTGGTAGATGGCGTCATATGCCGTACAAAGTAACTTTCATCTAAGCCGCACGTTGTTTGAACAAGTCTTTCCTACTTTTGGTGTAAATAAATTGCCATTAAAGCTTGGAAAAATTTCTTTGAAATATTTAGATCCTACATGTTAACTTAACAAACTGACAAGGCCTTGGTATTCCAGGTATTTATTACTTAATCTCCAATACTTAACGGCTTGGTTTATATAATGATATGCCCAATATATGGAGAAACATTTCCCATTTGTCCCTTTGTAAAGGTTAAACTAACACAGAAAAAAATTTAAGCAATCGAATCACTTGTCTAACTCTGCAATAAGTCTCTAAAATGTAAATTATAATTACTTGTGTATTGATGGCTTTGAGGGTCCTTCAACCTTAGTTATGTACTTTTGAAACGTATTCATTATTTATTTAGATATAAGGTAATTTTGTAAACAACACAATTTAAAAGTAACAATATTTATCTTTTTGCTTGAGAATGTTTATCTAACTTAGACCATACCTTTACCATTTGATTTCTAACCTATGAAAAACAATAAAATTATTGATATTTGTTTTTATATATTTATTAATAAATCGATGCTATACATTGTAATTAGCAAGTACGTCGACAGAAACATGATAAATCATATATTAAATATAACAACTCTGATGGCATTGGATTTATCTTAGGTCACTATTATAATTAATGTACCTGTCTCTCAATTTTACCCTCTTTATCTCTGACCGCCAAAAAAGACAATCATATTGTAAAGTTTTTCTAATTGTTGATAAACTGATCAACTAAAATTGCTAATGTAATAAAATCAGTTAATCAAAGTTCAAATATTATAAAACCAAGTCAATCGTACCAAAAACAGAGAGAAGGTAATTAATAAAGTCATTGATCAAAAAAATAACCATTGCCATTATGTCATACCGTCAGTACACTATATTTGGCATCTGGTACCATATAAGACATATGTATTTTACCTACTTTCGTTTTACTTACATATACAGTAAATATATTCGTCTTCAATTCCAACTTTTTTTTCCAGGTTCACATGGGTACCCATATGTGGAGCAACGGAGCATCACGACGAGGCCGCCGCATGTCGCTCGACCTGCCCCCCCTTCCCATGACTCCCAAGGATTCCGAATTTCTGCAGCGGAGGCCCGATCTCTTCTACCCGTACCTCCCGGCTCCATTCCTTAACGGCATGCAACAAAAAGTAAGTTAATCACAACCATCTTTTATTTTCGTACATCTTCCAAGCAGAGCTGGGCAGTAATTGCCTCGAAAGTAATTGAAAAAGTGTTTCAAGCGCAATAGTGCTACGAGCACAGTGCTTGCAAGTACAGTGCTCGGTAATTGAAGCCCTTTATAAAAAGTGCTCGGCGCGTTAAATAATTTTTCCAAAGGGTTTGGTGCTCGAAGCACTTTTTTTTAGTGCTTTGCCCAACTCTGCTTCCAAATAATGTCCGCTACATAGAAACTACAACGCCTGAGCAGGCAGGGAGATAAAAATCTTTAAAAGGTAGTTTTAATTCAAAATTAAAGAAGTTTGTGGTATGCTATGCGTATTAAAGCTTCTAAAACATCTTAAGTCATTAATTTCATTTTACGTGTCGGGGAAATGTCAGCCATACAGAGCCCAGGGCCTATTTTCCCAATAGGCCCGGACCTATTGGGAAACTTGGGCACTTGGTCCGAGCGATACAGTACTTTTCAATGGTTTGAGAGCCTACCATACCAACGTGAATCGCGGAATTGTTTTCTGGCTTGTTTAATTAAAAATTTAATACAAAAATTTTAAGGGCTTTACAAGAACTTCTAGTTTGGTGGATTTTACCTTATTTTTTTCTCAAAATAAAAATTAAAAATTTATTTTAAAGTTTCAAATATATAGGTTCAAATTATATCACCCGCCATACAGAACATAAAAATAGATTAGGTTTTAGTTCAGGTATATAAAAAAAATGAAAAAGCCCATAAATTAAATGTTTACAAATAAACAAAATTAAAAGAACGTAAAAAACTGAAGGTATGTAAATTGATTTTTATTAATCAAGCAGGTTTATCTTTTTATATATATAAAATAAATGAACAACTCTTACAACCAATGAAATTCTTAATTATACCCATTTGTTATTACACGTTGTTTTAAGCGATTGTTATTGGGTAAGAAAAGAAGAAACTTTTGTTTTTACCACAACATATAATTATCTACTTAAAATAACAAAAATTACTATGGTCAGTTAAAATTATACCTGATGTTTTCACACCTATTTAAGACAACCTACATGGTAAAGTTTATGCGACTTCAGTTGAGACAATATGGACTAAAGCTTCTCTTACGGGTTATTATTATTACACGAAGCTCACCACGCCAAAATTACTGTAATTTTTGGCTTGGATAACGAAGCAGGTTTTGTCGGAAACGCTTAGTTTTTAAAATGTTCCTTCTAAAAGCTGTTTTACATAATTATAGATTAAGGTTTTGGACGCAAATCGTTATACATTTTAAAAGAGAATGAATAAAAAGAATCATATTTTATAGTATTTTTCTATTATATACGCTTCTTTCTGTCCATTACCCCTTTTTTATTGCTGTTTTAAATCAACAAAAATATAACCAAATACCGCGGCGCGCGACACCCTCTTCGGATTTTATTTATTAATTTTAAAAGTTTTATTGGTGTTTGCATGCATGATCTTTACATGACTATGGCTTCTAATAATTATCGATTATAGTTATATTTTTTTGGTTTTCAATAAATAAAAAATAAACCTTGTTTTTAATATTTTTTTTGCTGTTATGCTTATTTCATAATTTTTTTTTATGAGTTTTAAATTATTTATATTAGTGTATTAGTATAATATAACCCCTACACGTCTAAGTCAAAAATATTATATACTTATATTTTTCTAATTTGAATTTTTTTTATGGTCCAAAAAAGGGTTTTTTGAGCGTGGCACCCGAAAAAATTTTGGGCGCTAGTTAAGCGGTTTCAGGTCCTTTTGCCCCCTCCCCTCAAAGGAAATTTCTGGCTAGGCCACTGCCTGCCCTCATTCTCGCTACACTTATGTTTTACATAGAAAACTTCAGAAAACGTAGTGGCTTTTCGAAATACCGTTAACTGTAATACCCTAAAGTTATTCGACTAAATAGAAAAATCAATAACATAACTTTCTCTTTTCAGCTTAACGAGATGTCGTCAATGGGGCCAACGCAGAACGGCCTCGCTCCCTCAGCGAAATACGGGGGTCTGCTTGGCTTCGGTTACCCACCACCAGAGAGCGTGAGGGCGCAAACGAATTCGCCCGAACGAGCCCCCGATCGACCTCCGAGCGAGCCCGAGTCCAGGCCAGGACTGTGGGATTTGCATTTCGAGCGAAAAGCTGCAGAAGCCCCGCGCGAAGATCTTTTGTCCGCTTCTAGGGAAGGACTGGCCGCTTGAGTTGATCTCAGACGATCGGGACATTTTTCGATTTAGTGGACTTGTTCCTATTTTCAACTAGTCTTTATTATGACAAGGAATTTTGGTTTACTGATTACATGACCCATCCAAATTGCATTTTTGGTTATAAATAGACCGTATGTATATTAAAAAATAGAAATGTTAGCTGCTGCATTTTTAGCATTAAAAGTACCAGTATGGGCACTTATTTAACATTCCAGTTTAATTGGGTCCTTTATTAAAATTTAGTTGTTAACTTAAGTTATTTCTATTGAAAATAAATACAATTTTGAAAAATATTTTTGGCTTAACTATTAATACCAATTTTACTTATATTAAGTATTTTTGGGGGAATTTTAAAGAGCACAGTCACTGATGAAATATTTTGGTCCAGGACTTAAGAAAAATAAAAAAAGTGGTGTTTATTTAATCAAAAGAAAATGAACCCGTACCAACTCTTTCAATTTCATTATTATTTAATATATTCTGAGCCAATGATATTTTTTGTAGTCTTATTTGTTTCGGTCAAAATTTGTATTTTAAAATATTTTATTTTAATTCCTTGTCAAAAACGGTTGGGGCAATGCATACTGTGATATATTACCTATAAATATATAAATTACGTATATAATGCTGTGTAATTATTAGAAATATTTAATAAAAAATTAATGTTTAGGTCGTACAGTCTGTATAATAATAGAAAAAATGTAAAATATTACTTAAGTTTTATTTCCTGTACGCAATGGTTTTTATTTTTCATAAAATGTAGTTGACGCGTCGCGGCGCACACACGATCATTTAACGTTTTTAGAGCTACAGAAATGTTTTCCTATCACTTGTTAATGTTTTGACTCAGTAAGCGCTCGGAATGTACCCATATGTATTTATTTAATTGAAATGACAATTGAAATAAACAAAATACCGCCAATTACTTACCTATAGGTATACCGTGTGTTCAAAATGAAGTGGTCACTATTGCTAACTTTCTTATTATAAGAGATACGAAGTCGAATAAATTGGTAGAGTTGTAGTTTCATATGCTGATGATTATGGTGATGTCAAAAAACAATTGAACATCAGAGTCACGTGATATTAACAAAAAAAAAAAAATTTAAAACACATAAACTTAAGAGCCTTCCATGCCAGCGTGAAACGCGGCATCGCTTCCTGGCTTATCTAATTGAAAATTTAATACAAAAATGGTACTAAGGGGTTTGCATGAACTTCTAGTTTGGCGGATAATAACTTATTTTGTTTAAAAAAAAATTGAGAATTTATTTTAATTTTTCAATTATATAGGTGCAAATTATCATCCACCATGCCCATGCAGCACATAAAAATAGAAATATTGCGGTTATTTATGTTAATTTCTTACTTTCCATTAAAATTACAAACGATGCCCCGATATTATCTAAAAAATCTCCACTGAGGCCGCACTTAATTCTCGTGAAATTCATTTTTACAATATCTTGTACATAAAAAAAGACATTTTGTTGCCGTCGCCCGGCACAGGTACAATATGCGCGATGTGGTAGTGGTAGAATGCATTATTTGTTCTTGATAACTCATCAACTGCTGTTTGCTCTTAAGAGTGAACTCTAGTGATGCATTCGTCATTGTATTTTTTTAACAATATTTTTTATTCTTTTCACTTTATTAAAAAAGGGGCCAAATACCCGTCCTTAAGTAGCAATTACCTACAGTTTTGAACTAAAGAAATTTTGATTAATAAAAGCAAAAAACGAAAATTGGTGACGTTTGTCATTTCTCTTTTTCTGGTTTTATTACTTTATAAATTCAAACTTTAGGTAATGGGCTTTTTCACTAACTGTCTCATATTTGAGAGTTTTGGCAGTTAAATTGTTAAGTAGGTGCTATAATAGGAGTTTATCATCAATAAAACGATTGCTAGGTCATACCATGAATTTTTGCAGTTCATTGAAAACATGCAAGCAAAACTGGCGCGATTACTCAATGACGTCGATCCGATAAAAATGTATATTGAGCATCATTACCGATCTTTCACTTGTCATGTCCTTTTTTTTGTTTACATACCACTTATATCCAAATTATTGTGGAATTGTGATGTATTTTTGTTTAAAATAACTGTTCTTTTTAATTATTTGCTCATAGAGCAGAAAAATCGACAAATAACTTAGGTTAGACTAGCGTTGAAAAAAAAACATTAAAAAAATCAACTTTTTGTTATGATTATGTTCCACTTAATATCTGACTTCATAGTTTGTCAATAGACTTTTCCTTTATTTGTAGTTTAACTTTTTCATATTTTATAAATCATATCATATCTAGATTAACCAGAATGAAAATTTTTAAATTTAATCAAGGAAAGATACAATTAACATAAATTTTAAAAATCCACCCAACAAGGAAGATTTCAATTCAAAATAATTCTATAAACTATTTAATGATCTCTACGCTATCGCTACCGATAAAGATTTTTTGTTTACCTAATACATGACACTATCTTCAGCGCGATTTGTTTTTTCTGGTAATAAATTTTCCAGTATTAACATTTTTTATAATTTCAGATGGCGTATTTACACACTCTAATTCCGAATCACTCGACAAATACATGTTAAATAAGTTAAACACTTTACAATTACTGCTTTCTAAAATTTGTTATTTTTAATAAATAGGGGTTGTCTGTCAAATTGGCACCATATGTTAAAATTTAATAGTAAGCCACAGTAGTATTGAAATATTTTTTTTCAACACGTGTGTGATATACGGCGCTTTCTAGCCAAATTAACCGTGCTTTTTTTCTCATTTTCATAGGTGGTCGTAGGAAAATGTTTTTATCGCCCCAAAGTATGGACATTGTTGTGTGTGCGTCCGTCGGTTGTTTACTTAGATTTTTTTTTAAATAATAAACCATTATTGTTTGCTGTGTTAAAATTACTGTGTCCGAGGGACACTGGCAATGCCAGTATTTAGCTTTATTAAGGTAAATCACAATGTACATATTAGAGATAGAGTCATTGTACTTTGTACTGTTATTAAATGTTGTCCATTTTGTTTAGCATGGTCAATCATAATTAATGTAAATAATCATTATGTATGTAACATGAGACTGGTTTATTATTAAAGTTACAATTAAATTGCTTAACTCCCAGTACAAACACCAATATATTTGTTTTTTAATCGAAAACATTACAATCGAACACCCTTTCAAATAGTTGTAAGTATGTATTTAAACCGGAAAAAATTACAGTGGTCAACAAGGTACTTGCCGTGAATCTGAAATGGATAAACTTTATAGAATTTTTAACTTTGGACTTTAACTGGTCAGATATAATTTTTTTAATTTCTACTCCCACATGTATATTTTCTAAGTTCCTTACAATGTACTGAAGGGATATAATTTCTTATCGATTCTTGTTTGAGTATGAAACTGACCAATCACAATTTATGTTAACTGAGGCTCCGCCTTCTTCATTGATGTATTTTCAATTATGTTTACTACATTTTCTTAGCAAGAACGTTTGATCGAGTGGTAAGGTGCTATATTTTGGACCGTAGGGTCGTCGATGCGATGCTTAACATTGCGAATAACTTGTGAATAAGGTGTAAACTGACTAATTTTTAATTCATATTTTTAGGGCAAGAAGGTGCTAGAACTGGTTTTCAACTGACCTTTATTTACTACAATTCTATGAATAATAATTATTATAATTCACAGCATCGCAGTAAATAAAGGTCAGAAGTTAGAAACCAGTTCTAGCACCTTATTTTTTTCTCTAAAAATATAAATGTTTAACAATAAGTGAGTTAACACCTTTATCCACTCACTCTAAAAAACACTAAACATCTTGGTGGCCCGCTCTCAACGCAGGACTCCATAGCATCTAAACTAATAAACTTTTTAATATCTTACAATAACTGAGTTATAAGAAGATCGATAATTTAAAATTTTTCTAAATTACACAGGATGTCCTGAATAGTCAGGACACATCCAACATAATTTTTTTTTTGATGGAACAGCCTATATATCATATTATTTTCTAATTCCCTATAAAATGCCACGTATCTTAAATTCAATTGTTTTTGATATATTGACATTTAAATTACGGCATTTGCAGACGTTGACGTTTTCATCTCCCTTAGTTTTTTATTCTATATTCAAAGATAACAAACTTCCGGTTTAACATGTTAAACCAAAAGAAGAGTTTAACGGTTTAACATGTCAAACCGGAAGTTGTAACTTTTAGATAGAGAGGTAACTTTTAGATAGAGAGGTAACTTTTAGATAAGGAGATGAAAACCATTTTTCTCTAAGATAAATCGTTTTAATGTTACAGCTTGTCAGTCTGAAAATGCCATATTTTAAATGTCAATATGACATATACACACAAAATAACAATTGGATTTTGGCATTTGACATTTTATACAAAATAAGCGTGGCATTTTGTGGGGAGTTATAAAATAATATATAGAGTATAAAGTGTTCCATTAAAAAGTATATTTGATGAATATTTTTAAAAAGTTAAGATGCTCTGAGATCCTGTGTTGAGTGTGGACCACTCTGTATGTATATCCTGTGAAACAGTGATGTAGTTTTCCAAACAGAAATAGCTCAAAAAAGTTTTAAATAAATTCAGAGTATACAAAATAGTCGAGAAAAGAGAAAAGATGTCGGTGTCATTCAAATCGAAACACCTCCAATACACAAACATGGAATTTCCGGGAAAAAAAGAAAACTTAGTTTTAAAATTCTATCTAAAATAAAAACTTAAAGTATCCTGTATTAATTATGGAACTTTGCACTGGATTCCACATTATATACAAATCAACAATTTTGCAAGGTATTTTTCGTATCTACTTTAATTTTGATATTATCTTTAAAAAAGTATATAATACAAGGTAAGATTTTCTAAAAAGTTTGTTTATTTCAGTTGGTATTCAAAAAAAAGAACAACATTTGAAGACCAGTGTTATTTAAATGTAAAAATATCGTGAATGTAAGTAATTTAAAATGTTATGTCTTTCGTTCTGGGTTAATGTACAAATATTTTTAACTGGTTAAAGGTATGTCAAACACGTGAAAGCCAGTTCGATTATGTTTAATAATTAAATATATTTATCGCATATATTTTTTGTGGTTTTATTGAAACACCTCACCCCACGTATACAGGGTGTTCATTGATTAAGTACAAAAACTTTAAGAGATTATTCTTTGATTGATTTTAGGACAAAAAATTCATTTAATTATTATGAATTCTCAACGACTTCGCTTTCGAGATACAGGGTCTTCAAAATTGAAACAAATTTAAGATTTTTCCATATATTTTTTGAATGGTGTCAGCTACTTCATTGAAACTTAGAACGCACTAATAGATATTCAGAGACTATATCTTGCTAGTATTAAGTTACCTATATTTGATTCAACCATAAGCGTAGATATGGGTAACCTTTTTAGAATTTTCAAAAAAATAGTACACCACTGACTTTTAAAGCCTTATCGAGTAAGCTAGATAAGATATACACAAAAAGTGTCTCTTAATAATTTTTGATAGAATGAACTCAACAAAAAAAATTACGAGATAGATCTTATGAAAATAAATTTAAAAAATTATGACAATCACTGCAAAATGTAGTCTCTGAATATCTATTAGTGTAGAAGGTAAGAAATAAGAACACAAAGTCTTCCTCCACTGTTATAATAAAGAAATAATTTAAGAAACTTCTCTACATGTTTCGAACGCAGAAGCATTCATCTTCAGGAGAATAAATAAAAAGTAGAAAAACCAGTAGATATCACCCTAACTGAGCAGCAAAATTGTGGGGTCGATGGAAAAATTAGTAGAACGGTGAGAAAATAGGTACACACGTTGTATTGTGAAAAAGAAAAATATGTATTAGTGTGTTCTAAGGATCAATGAAGTGTCTGACGCCATTCAAAAAATATATGGAAAAATCTTAATTTTGTTTTAATGTTTAACACCCTGTAAAACGAAACCGTTGCGGACCCATTATATAATTTTTTTTTTCTTAAGATAAATCAAAGATTAATCCCTTAAAGTTTCTGTACTTACTTAATAAACACCCGGTATATTCACGAAATAAGGAACAACGTGACATATACATACATATTACATATATTTTTCAATACTATATTTCTATTAACCGACATTAAAAAGGTGGTCATTGCAAGGAATAAAAAAAAGGAATATAGCACTTGCTTGCAAGCACTTTTTAAAAGGCTTGGTGCTTGCCAGTTTTGCCCAGCACTAAGCATTAAGTAGTACAAGGAAAAAGTACAAGCACTTTAGTATAAAGTCCCCAGCTTCGGTAGGAGGAAGCCAGACTGGCAACTAAATTATTAATACCTCTTATACAGGGTACGGAATGGAACGCTGCTTGTAGCGCCTCTGGGAATAAAATTTCCCTAAAATCCAAATATACGTTCTCAAAGATTTTATATGGGCCTCGCTTTTGTCATGTAAAAAAAAATTGGGACCCCAAAGAGAGGACGCAGCCCTAACCAATTTTTTTTTTCAAATTAGAAGACCCCACTTACGGCATCCTTTTGGAAAGACTATTGAAAATAGTTATTATCCTAACAAGTGCGGAAAGAGCCACTTTCCCGCACGCGACTGCCGTTACCCGAACGACGCGAAGCGGAGGTAAGCAGTCAAGTGCGGAGAAGTGTCTTTCCGCATGAGTTAGGATCAAAATTTTTTCTACCACCGTATATACAAAAAAGTATACCAACCCATTTTTCAAAAATTATTTTATTTCAACATAATATACAAAACTTTAACTAAAAACTACTATATTTTATTTTAATTAATTAATTATTTATTAATTAATTATTATAAATATTAATATTAAAAACACAATTTGATGCATTCTGTAAATTACTTAAAATTGCCGGTCCAGTGAAGTTATTTGGTGTTAACTGATAAGTAGATGACGTCGATGAGGATGGCATCGGTTGCAGGTCGCTTAAAGATGACGATGACGGTGACAATAGTTATAACTTCCGAAGTAAAAAACTATCTAATAAGGTCAAAATTTGCATTATTTTACTTTCCCGCACTAGTGCGGGAAAGTGACAATTTCAAAACTAAAATCCGTGCGGGAAAATGGGTTAAAACGCACGGTCGTAGAAAAAGGAATTTGCTTGCTTGCTTTTTACGGCTTTTTTCCTCTTCGTTCGCTGCCAGGGCCATTTCCGAGAGGACCTACAACTTACCGTGGGTTCCGAACCACGATCCTCGGTCAAGCCACACCCCCCAAGGGCTATCAACCCTTGGTTTCTTGCCGTTACATGACCTATTGGGCAGTGTGTATCTTCTTCCGCACCCCACGAGATGTCCGATCTCATCCGGCCTGGTTACCGGCGTGAATAGGGTGGGTTGGGAGATGATACATTTTACACTCTTCCCTGCATTCTTAAATCCACTGAATTTCGGACATATTTTTTTTATTGTACGTATGCCCACTCCGGGAATCGAACCCGGGTCGCCACGGTCGAATGCCAGTAACTCACTCCATATATTTTTTTACATCTGTCAAACCATGTGTCAGAAATATAATAAATATTAATTTTAAGAAACCTTAATGTCACTTTTTTAGCAGAGCAATTGTTAAAAATGTGTCCCATGAGTCTGTTGAATCAGACCAAACCGATGGTAGCACTCTTCCATTACTCTTTCCTTGCCTTCAACTCTTCCAGATTTCTAGGTCTGGTGACAAATACCTTTCTTCTTAAATCGTCTTATAAATAAAAATCTAAGGGTGTAATATCCGGTAATTTGGGCGCCCACTTTATAAATCCTTGCAGTCCTATCCACCTATTTAAAAATGTAACATTTAATAATTCTTTTACATTTCTTGAAAGGCTCCATCCTGCTAGAAAAATAGCCTTTAGTCTGGATTTCCATAATGCGGGAATATTTTTTGAAGTTCTATTACATTTTCAAATACATGTATAGGACGGCGAGGATTTAATTAGACCAGTTTTCTTCGTTTTTATTATATTTTTTTATTTAAATAAATATTTATATATTCTATATTGAAAAATCTGGTGCTTGCGCTAATCGCCCCCGCTAGCGGCGACAAAAAAAAAATGGTCATGCTACATTTTAAATGTTACTATAGGATAAGGTGTTTCAAATGGCATCAAGTTTGTTAAATTTGGTTAAGGAATCAGAATTATGATTATTTTTTTTAAAGAGGTTCCCCTCAGTTTATTTTGCAAGCTTTATTTATTTAATCTTTTATTATGGATAAAAATCCTATAATCTTCTTAGTCATATGTTGAACGCCCTCTAGCGGTATTAGGATATTATTATAAAAATAATTTCCAGTAATTTCTCTTGATCGATTTTGAAATGATTTTTTTTTATTTCAATACGTTGGGACAAACGGTTCTTGCGATATGGCCGGCGTATATTCTTGTTTGGCCACCAGGTACAAGATTCGTGATCCAGATGGAGACTAAAGAGGGATAAAAAATTTGCGCATTTCACATTTGGTAGATCATGTAAACAGTGAAGATATTAAGTTATAAATTAGACGGCACGCAAAAGACACTATATCAACCACAGTAGTTTATAACGACACCTACATAATAATATACTGTCCTAAGTAGTTTTTTTTTGTAATAAAAACAAAACAACACTTAAAAATTCCTGATGTTGAGCAAATTTACTGTAAAATTAGTTTTAAAATATTAAAAACGGCTTTTGTGCATTAATATTTTTTAACTTTCGCGATGGTTTTTTTTTCATAATAATAACATTAAATAAGTAGTTAATATACAAGCATAACAGCAACGCTGTAAACGTGATTATGTAAGTCGCAATACCGTCTACGAAATTGCCAAAGACAAAACAACGACATAAAATAACCTTAGGTAAAAGTGTAATTTAATTTTTTTTCTGCATATCTTATTAACGCCTATAGTCTGTTTTATCTGGTTTTATGTAATCATCTTCATTTTTCAGAATTTAAGAAAGATTTACCAGTTATTTTTAGATTTCTGTTGCATATTATAAAAATTTTAAGGTCGATTGGGGTCGGGGCCAAGTTGAAAATATTAGAAAAGAGTAGAAAAATCGAGGTGGAAAATTATTTACATCATAAAAAACCAACAAAACAAAGTTCAAACTTTCGTTTTAATAAAGCATTATAAAGTATCTAAATTTAATAAAAACTGATGTTTTGATTCAAATAATAAATAACAAACCTGACAGATTTGTATCTTTTTGAAATATATTCTCAACCTAACTTTTCCTTAAAGGATGTGTGCGCCAAAAAAAAAACAACTTTATTTTAAAAAATAAAGAAAAAAATAAGAATCATAGTCCAAACCACACCCTTCTATCGCAAATAATAACGGAGATATGCCTCTTCAAAGATGTCATATTTCAGCGCGTGACGTCACAAAAGCTTGGCCGCTGCATAAATCAGTATAGTGCATGGAATTTACGTAAGTTTTAGTGCTTAATAGTCGTCGGGTTGTTAACCTCCATGTCTCCAAATCTCTTTCATTGGCGTATTTAGGGGAGGGCTGCCGGGCTGCGGGCTTCGTCTTCAGGTGAATACTGGATTCACCTGAAGACGACTGGAGATGCTTACCAGTTGAAACGTAGTGATTCTAAACAAATAAAGACAATGCAAGTCCAAAACTCTACTGCCGTTCAAGAAACGTCATTGTCTCCAACCTTTAAACAGACACTATGTTGGTGTTGTGCGAGGGGTTTAAACCTGCGTCCCTCATTGTCGTGGTAGCCTGTAGGGACCTACCTGGTGTTGTGGTTGGTGGGAATGGCTGATTAGCAAGTTCTGGCAGAACAAAGCCAGAACTCACGCTTGGACTCTTAATTTAAATTTTCTTCTGACATTAGTGACAGTGAATCTTAAGTGCTGGAAAATATTAAGAAACAGGGCAATTCTGAAAATGATCAAATTGAGGAAGAATTTTAGCTACTACTAGGAAATTTTCAGTTTATACTAGCGCAGATTACCGCCTTATTGACACTTTTAAAGTTCTGTGGTGTTTGCAATTTTCCCATTACGCAAACGCACTCTTTTTCAGTCGGCATTAATACGCAGCCCGAGCATTTACATCAATTTACTTTATTTTTTTACTTATTGGTATGTTGACTGCTCGATTTTCTTCTTCCATTCGTTTAAGCTCATTTTTTCTAAACTTCAAAACCAAAAGCCATTACACAAATACTAGCACTGCTTAATAATAAATAAAACTTTCCACAATAAATTGGGCACAGACTGGAACAAATCGGTACGAAATAAAGAACGTATCTATTGCTACGTGCGAGGAAGCAATGTACAGAGCGCCACTAGCCGTTATTCTTAGATTTTTTTGTACTAAAACTTTAATTTTTGGTGCACACCCCTTTTAAGTCTGATAAAACGACGGGTAAAATTTACTTGTAAATGGGGTTCTTTGTCATCATTCTCATGCAAGTTATAATAATCTGACCACTGTGATTTGTCAGTTTCATATCCCAACAAGGATGGATATGAAATCATATCCGTTCAGTAAAGTTCAGTTAACTGGTATAGCCATTTATTCAGTCACTTGTTTATAAAGGACACAGACAATATCCATGTGGAGTTAAAGAAGCTAGTGGTATAGGCATGACCTCTTAAAGTTTAAGATGCATATCTTCGGTCTTTAATTATATTAAAAAGCAGTAATAAATACAATACGGCATGTTTGAAGGCCTCTTTTTTTCTACAACTAGAACTTTTAGGCATCTAAAATTTGATAAATATATTGTAAACCTCCAGTATTCGGTAAACACCGAGCGCCTTGTGTTTAAATTAAATTATAGAATTAACTACAATTACAAAACGTAAATAAAATCAATGCTAAGCAATCCATTCAACCAATAGAAGCTACTCATTTCAACTAGAATTTAAGGAAAATGATTATAACAAAAGTGTTCGTTTCCTCACTTCTTATATTTTTCAACACAAATCAGGTAAGTGCTTAGGATTAGGATTATTTTTTTTTGTCATATACAGTCACCGGGATTTCTCTCCCCATATGGAAAACTTTTTTATTACGTATTGATTTCACAAAAAAATGTATTCTTAATAAAAGTTGCTGCGTCCCCTTAAATTAAAAAATCGCTAATTACAATAAAAAGAAAACTGTAGTGCATATGAAGGAAGATTCAATTTTTTTAAAGTTGCTCAAGCGTAAAGTACCTACTCTTATTTTTCGTTTTACTATTTTTATTTATAAAAGTTGTTTAGAATTAAAATTTATGACCGAACACAAAGTCACGGTCTTCCATTCAAAAAATGAACGCCAAAATTCATTTATTTTTGGAGCAACTAGGTTTAAACCAAAATTAATTTTAGACAATATGTTCAGGATACAGTGGCGGCTCGCGGTCTTAAAAAATGGTGAAGAGCTATAGGTATAGTGCGGGTACTTGAACAAACATTGACTAAAAACCCGTGTAACAAAACGTCTCTCTTATCCCCATCTGTCCAACGACTGAATGGAGTTTCCAACAAATTACAAACTATGTCATTAATTGGGTTCATTTTTAAAACACACTACTAAGTAGGTACGTACTATATCTACTGAATTAACTGAAAAATAAAAACAAAACTTTTTAATCACACAGTAAATCACGTAAAAACGATATCTATAACCGTAAGTTTCGCGAAGCCTCAAAATAATTAAGTACCTTAAGGTTAGGCGAATCAATGCTAAAACAATGGTGCATACGACTGATCTATTTTTAAATTGCCCTTCATCATAATGCAAATTGTTACATGCTGTTTGCTTGACTGACGTTACGTAACCATAGCAACGGTGAATATCAAAGCCATATTGGGCGTTGGGTCTTCACTTTCTTTGAGGTAACGGACACGGGCGCTGGGGCGCATCAAAATGCACGAGTGTTTATAATAATTGATGTCCATCGGAGGTAACCGTATCCCTATTATGCATAGGTACATTCGGATTAAATTAATATTATTAAGTCGAACATAATTATTTTTTAAGGGATAAATGGTAGCTGTATTGGTGCATTAATATTTAATATTGTCGAAAAACTTTCCTCCTGGTTTAATTTTTTTTGGTGAAAGAGTCCCTTCACCTACTTCACCTGATGAGCCGCCACTGTCAGGGTAAACTTAAATTATTTAAAAAATGTATTGTCTTACAAAAATTAAATTAAGAAAAAAAAATCTAGTCTCTATACAGGGTGGTTGGTTGGTTGGTTGGTTTAAGGCGGGGGTTGGGCGTTCGGCCCAAGCTTCTTGCACTGCAGCCTAGTGGCTTATTGTGCTCCCCTATCTTGGTAGAAAAGATTTGTTCCTTTTATAAGGTCCAGCAAATTCCTACCAAGTTTGTCATGTGGGATACAGGATACAGGGTGAGACAAACATAAACATTTTTTCATTTTCTAAATAAAAAGGCATGACCTCGTATTTGGACATAATGTAGGTAACTTTTAATTCTAAACAACTTTTATAAATGAAAATTGTATTTAAAACGAAAAATAACAGTTGAAAAATCTTACCCTTGAGCAATCTTGAAAAAATAGAATACCTATGCCTTGTAAAAAGTTTTTTTAATTTCTAATGAGCGCTTTTTTATTAAAAATAACTTTTTTTCTCAAAATTAATAATAAAATTTTCCATACGATTCCAACTTAAGTAGGCACACTGTATATAAACTTGTTTATAGTCATACATCTGATACATGAATGAATTTTTAGATCTATGGAGAGAAGTATAAAATAACAGATCAAATTTATATGGATATCCAAATAGAAGAAAAATACGTAGGTCGTATTGTTTTCGGACTATTTGGCAACATTGCACCAAAAACTGTAAAAAACTTTAAGCACCTTGCACTAGAAGATATCAATGGTAAAAGTTACAGAGGAACTAATTTTCTAATAGCCATTAAAAAAGTTATGATATTGGGTAAGTAAAAATAATTTTTTATACTAATTTTGGGGTTGCATAAAGATTTTTAACCACAATTTTCCAACTAGCAAGTTTAACTAAGACATAAATGACATTGACGGGCATTACTTACTTATAATCGAAGGTGCCTGATTGGTAAATTAAGCTAACCGGGCCAGTATGACTGTGAGAAAATTATTTATTTTAGCATTATGCATATAAATGCATTAAGGCTGGTCTTTTTCAACAAAGGATCCAGCACAAATCAAATAATAAAGGTCCTTTTAGGCAAAACTGATAATAATTTTAGGGCCTGCAAACGTTATTCTTGACATAAAAATTTAAATATTCTATTTAAAATAGGCAAGTTGACACCTACTTCCGTTATAACCGGAAGTGTCGCCATATTAAAAATATATTTTAGACTGGTTGCCCCCATCAGCATTAGCATACTGTCAAATTTTAAAAGTTTTCCATACACTACAAATAATAATTATGTAATTTTCAGTAACATTACGTTGGTCACACAGAGGCCAACGTAATGTTCCGTAAAATCACATAAAAAATTTCTTGACGTTATTCAGTTTAATATTCCGTAAAATTACTTAATAAAAATAAAATATTTTTAAGTTATATCCGACGTAAAATATTATAAAATTGTTGACATTCTTGAGTTACATATGAAGTAAATTTCATAGAGAAACTGCGTAAACTTTTACAAAATATATACCGTAATTCTTATTTTTCCCTTAAAAATTAAGGAATTCTTCATAATTAATTATTTAAATTAAAATAATATAACCATGAATTTTAATTAGGTTTCTTATGGGAATTACTTAATATAAACTTGATTTTTTATTGAATGTATTACTTAATATTATTCCATACTATTAAGTAACAAACAATGTAAATTTACAGTAGTTTATCAATTTTGTGAAAACAATTTAACCCCGCTATCCAAAGCTATAAACACAAGTTAAATGTATTTTTTCTTTGTAAACTGTGATTACTTTATTACGCTTACAGTTTACTTTAAAAATTATGCATACTTTAAAAATTATGCAAACAAAATTAATAATTATACGGTCAATTTAACTGTAAAAAGTGGGGGTCTATTATAGTTTATAAGGTGTAACTATAAAAACAAAATTCGTAACGAATCTTAAGTTGGTCACACATATGACGAACATATCAGATGTTTGATCAAACTTAAGGTATTTATTTAAATAAATACTATACAATATATATACATAGATACATTATGTAATACACTAAGATGGATATTACTAACAACCATATACCTAAATCATAAGTTAAACATGTAACTGAATAAACCATTACAGGAAAACGTGCTTAAACTTAACTATAGAACTATAGATATTCACTAATATATAATTTTCATAATATTAGTTAATAAGTCCTCCGGACTCTTATGCAGACTTAATAACTATCTAACCACAAAGATTTTTTGATATGCAATTTATTGTAAATTTTATTAAGTCTGCATATTATTATTATTATCTATATACTTACTCTATACAGGGTGATTCACGATGGATGGAACGTTAGACGTTTATGCAGAACTAAATAACAGATCATTTTGAAAATTTGGCAGCGGAGATAAAAGCCTGTCTTATCCTGGATAACGTAGAAACATAAATGCCGATGCCGAAGATCGTCGCGTCGCATCGGCAGTTGGTGGGAGGGAATAGAACCTTTTCAGTAATATATAATGCGATTTTGTCAAACGTGTTAGGGCTTTACAATAGATTTACCGAATATTATACGGTATATATACCGTAAAATATTATTCAGTTATAATAAAATGATTTTTAAATTGTAATTGTCTTATTTTCAGTAAAATTTTATGCAACAGCAATATTTTGACATCAACCGGCTTCGACGCATTTACAGAATATATACTTTAAAATTTTTTAATTCTTAGGTACATTATTTATTTTGGTATTTTTACGCGAATTTTAAAGTATAATTTTGTTTTACTTGATAAATTTTAGTGATATATTATTATGAATTTTTAGTTACATCTGAAAAATCCCAAACATATTATTTAAAAATAAAAACACACGGTTTATTTGGGAAATTTAACAAATATGTTACTGGAAAAAAATGTAATTTTACACTAATTTTTTGCAGTGTAGATTGAAGCTGTTCCTGGTGGAACACCCTGTATAAAAGTGGATATAAAATGCCAATTTTTGACACTTCTTCGATTTAAAATGGACGTCGACATTAGACGGATGTTCGCGTTTGATTAATGTTTACGCGCAACAACATTTGGCTTAACTCGTTATAGATTGGATGCGCGTCCAAAACTATGAGCGGTAAAATTTTTAAATTCTCTTGATTTGGTTTTTCTATGACATAACTTATCCTTATTTGGCAAATCAGAATTTTGTTGACTGAGGGGGTTACAGAATAGAAGTGCTTGATCTAAAGTATTCTCTTTCAAGTGTCTCATAAAAAAAAGTTTTGTGGTTCTAAAAATCGTCCTCCTCTCAAATCTGATTTCTAAAAAAACGTCCCTTGCTTCTTTCTCTCAAAACTGACTTTTAAAAAAAGCCAATGGTACCTTCTCCTATTGACAACAAATTTTCACAGCTCCTCAGACTTAAAGGGATTTTTTTAAGGCTCAGCGAGGGGTAAGACCCCTGGATCCGCACCACTGCCTTAAGATATGATTGCATAAGGTTTTCAAATAGATATTTTAAAATTAAGTTACATGCGGTGCTTGCTAACTCAGGAATGGCCTAATATTCAAATTAGCCTAATTATTAGGTATGCATAACATTTTTTCTTTAAAAGTAAAGTATTTTATCTATTATTTACACACATAAAGTTATTGTTTTTTTTTAAAAGTAGGTACTGTAATACAAATAACAAAGTAAATTTATAGCGTTAAAAATCTCCTCCTCCTTGGCCACCGAACCATGACAGCAAAAATAAAGAATCTTGACAAAATGGTGAACATAAAGCCAACAGGATACTAACTGCAAACATTTTACTTTTACCATTTTACAGGGTTAGAATGATTTATATCAAGTGATTAAAATCATGATTTAAATAACTGTTTTTTTTAAATGATGATTTAATTAAAAGTATTTTTTATTCAAAACAATATAATAAAAAAATATGTTTACAAGTCACTCTACATCCTGATTTATTTGGATTTGTTGTTTTAACATAAAACTGCCATATGTTGTCTTCTTTTCCTCCAGTAATTCATATGTTTTTACTTCTTAATATCCAAGAAAACATGTTTATTAAAACCAAAAATAACATTTTTTTTTTTTAAATCAATGATTTTGAATTTTTTTAACAAAAATCAAATTTTGTCCATGCGTTTAACTGATTTATTAGATCAATTCGTATTTTCAAGCTTAACAATTTTTTTAAAACATATTATTGCAAATATTTTCGGAGCTAGGTACTTAATCAAAAAATAACCTGACTTTCTGGTGTCAGTTGTTAACAATGTTAACACTTTTAATTATACTTTTATAAAAATACAAATATAGAATATGTACTTATATCCATATTATTTTTCATTTCAGATGTTTTAATGTTTTAAATGAAATTTTTGTTTTTCAGGAGGTGACATATTACACAATAATGGTTCTGGTTCTATAAGTATCTACGGTGATTATTTTGAGGACGAAAATTTTGAAATTAAACATGAATCCACAGGGTTGTTGGCAATGGCAAATTTTGGAGGTACCTATATGAAATAATTACTTAAGACTAGGTTTGATCAGATTCTTATTTAATCAAAAAGTATACTAAAATCTTATTACTTTGTAGCTCCAAACTCTAATGGATGCATGTTCTTTATCACAACAATGCCAACGCCATGGTTAAACAACAAAAATGTAATATTTGGAATGGTAATTAAAGTTTTACTTACATACAATATGTTTTACCACAATAGATATCTATTTATTCTATTACAAGGTTTTACCACAATAATACGGACCTATTTGTCTTTGGAGCAGATACATCTAAAACATACTTCATAATTTTTCCTTTTTAAATTCTACACCACAGATAGATATATCAGTCAGTTTTTTTTTATCCCTTACAATATAACTTTTTACATTATCATGCAAGACTTTCAAGCTTTGGAGAATCAAATTTTAGAAAGTAAAATAGATTTCTGGTTTACTAATATAATCCCCACAAAGACCAATTACTGAATAATAATATAAGGTTTTTGCTTACCTAAATCACACATCCAAAAAGAAAAAGCACAGCAATCTTTATTGCAGCGTTTGGAGATGTTGATGTGCTCTCATATGTGTCCCTATACTTACGCAAACGCGCAGTATAAGGTTTAATCATAAATCATACAATAACAAAATTAGCTTATAAAAACTTTTATGTACTATTAAATTCAAAAAATGTTGGTTTCTTTACATACGTTAAATTTTAATTCGTAGAACGGAAATTAAACTGTGCGCACAGACGATTTGAATAACAACTCCATATCTCTAGCTTTTCAGCCTTCAGCCCAATTTACATTCGATGATAAAGTTCACTTGATTTAACGTTTTTTCGACACCTAACGACCCATACGCATTCTCTGATTTGGATGACTTTGTCTCTTCAATCTATAATGTCTTAAAGATAAACGCACTGTGGTACATAAAGGTTTCTTACATATGTTTAATTCTATTTACAACGTGACTTCAGTAGTCGATGTTTCAATGTTATTTTTTATATTTACTATGGTATTCGCCACGTTTTCTTAGGTACGCAGGTAACATTCTAAACGACTTGTAGCTTTAAGACAAGTAGCAGATCTTTGTCCCCGTAACTCTGTTATAAATTATTGTACTTAAAATTGTTATCAGTTATAGAATATAATGTTATCTTTAGGTTTTGAAAGGCCATAGCGTGGTCCATAAAATTGAGCATATGAAAACAGACGTGAACGATCGACTTTTACAGAATGTGAAAATAGTGACATGTGGTGAAATCGATATCACACCATATTATGAAGACCATAACAACTACGAGTAAGTTATATCTGTAGTCTATATAGTGTTAACATAGTAAAAATCAACTTACGAACTACCTATATACTTACCACTCACCTCAAATAACCTTTTGACATAATAAAATAATACCAATTTAGAGTTTATGTGGTTTGAAACCATATGTTACTGCACTACTCAAAAATAGTTACAAATATTTCTACCAGTGGCAGCTCCTCCTTTCATCATGCTTATTTCATTGGAAACCGATAAATCTGGAGGATTAACAACACTATCTGTAAACTCTTTCACAACCTTCCTTCTCTGACGATAATCCACGCTTCGTCATAGAATACGAATTTTTTGTGGCTTCTCCACAATGACGATCGAGTAAAATTAGCGTTTTTGCATCGCTCATACTCGACCCGCTGTGTGATTGAAATCACTCTGAAATACATGTGGTTGATCCGCAATTCTTCCGCAGCAATTGGCAAAGCACCAACGTAAAGTGAGAGCTGTGGGGCCAAAAGCGTTTTAAGCTGACTTGAGTTTAATAGATCATTATTGAATATACGAATATTGCTGAAAATACTTTAATTACTTAGAGAATGAATGAAAAACAGTACGAAACTCTAGCCATTTTAATATCCCGCTTCTTGGCTCAAGGTTCTCGCCAGACACGATGGTGGCGATACTTCTTTTTGACTTTTCCTTGTTTCGACCAATTAATACATATTTGTTTGTTTGTTTTCTGACTCTATTTGTCTTTGCTGTGCAATATGCTGGTGGAACGGAGAAGCAAGGCGAAACAAGTTTTCTCTTTATTTAATTTCTAGCTGGTATATTTCTTTCTCTTTTCTGACCGTTAGGTGTCTGATTTTAAAAGTATTTTGCCAGACCTGTATATAATTCAGAATATTTAAACAAGAATAATTGTTTTAGGTTAACGTTCTGGGCGTGGATTAAGGCTGGATGGTTTCCACTAAGTTTTTCGTTTGCAATTATGGGATTCTTTCATTATATAATGGTCCAGTTAAATAAATTACAATCATTTAGATAAATGAATACAATGTCGTTAAAATTCCTAATCATAATATAATGTGTGTTATATTATTGTTGAATGTAATTATTATTTCCTTTAATCCTTATAATTTGAGGCCATTATTTGCAAAAGTCACTAATCGACAAAATATTCAAAATTCACTTTTTTCGCTAAGTTCATCAGAATTTTGATAGGGAATGTATTGCCACCTATAAAAGGTTTCAAAACTGCTTTGCTATATAAAATCGGTTAAAGAGTTACCTATCGGTTATTTGCAAAACTTTTTCTTTACATTAACGGTATATTTTGCAAAACTGCCTATTTGCTCGCCAGCCAATAGGCATTCTCTGCTACGGCCTACTGACCAACCGGCGTGGATAGTGCACTGAGAAAATTGAAATCTTAAATTGTCTTACTAGAATTGTCTTCATTACGGACAAAGAATATCTAATAACCTTTATAAATTATCTATCTCCTATTAAAATAAAAATTACAATGACTGCTAAAAATTCTTTTTTAAAATATCTTTATTATTATCTATATGTATTTATCAGCAGTCATAAAATACTTTACTCTGGTTAAAAATTAACTTTACTGATTCATTGCATTTCAATTTCATAATAAAAGTTTACTGCCGTAGCAAAATAACTTTATTATAGTTATTAACCACGTTTTTTAAAATTTATCTTAATGCATTTTTAAATGGTTATTAAGAAGATTTTCAACCTTTATAAAGTAACTTTATTGCCAACAATAAACAGCAAGGAAAATCAATGACTTCGGTCAAACTCGCTGCTCACGTGACTCACGAAAACAATCGAAAGCGACGCCCTTCTTTGTTTCATGATCCATATATCCATCTATCCATCATTCGATTTTCGACTTGTATGGATAAAAGACTGCGTTCGTGTTCGTTCGCGCGACTTGGCGACTCAAACGTTGGCCATTCCCATTTATTATTGTTTGTGAACGTATAGTGATCAATTTTATTATGTCTTACGGAAAATCAGATTGAAAATATATAGGTACCTACTATATTACAGAGCAAAAAACCATAAATATTTCAGATTTAAAATACCATGTGCCACTTTTTGCTATATTGAAAATGATAAAAGTAACAAAGTCGGTAAAATTAGAGAAAAAGTCAACATGCGTTTTTGTATTGCCAAAAGCTTATTTAGTCTCCGAGAGTAAAAAGAATTTTTTTTTTCTTTTAACTCTCGGAGACTAAATAAGCTTTTGGCAATACAAAAACGCATGTTGACTTTTTCTCTAATTTTACCGACTTTGTTACTTTTATCATTTTCAATATAGCAAAAAGTGGCACATGGTATTTTAAACACCCATAGAAAAGCTATCACGAATGCGCATGCGCCAAAACAAATTAAAGTCCAGCAAATAAACCTTATTACCACAGATAGATCCTGTAATAAAGCTTGCTAAGAAATTTTCTATGATAAATAAGATGCGTTACAACTACCGTTACATTTTTAAAGAGAATTATTGATGGTCAAAAAAAAAATATTAGCAGTTAAAAAATTGTTTTTTAGCCAACAAAAATTGTTTTATGATGATTAATATCCACTGTTTTAATGGTCTTATGACGATTTTAGTAAATTTGCTTATTGATGGTAGCAAAGTAAAAGTTTATAAAGTGACATTAATAATGGTAACTAACTTGTTTTTCTGTCCCCTATTTTATGGGATATTTTTATTATGGTTATTAAGATTTTTATAATGGTCTAAAATTAATTCTCTCGGTGTGCATGGGAGGTTTATTTACATTTTTAATCAGTTAGGTATAATCGAAATTTCGTTGTTTAGTGACCGTTTTGTGTTCAAAAAATCTCTTTTAATGTTACAAGTTGGTTAATAAATTTAATTAACGTTTAATTTCACTGTGTTTACCCTTTCATTTTCAAAATTCTCTATTTGCAAAAACATTTTTTTTTCTGAAAAACTATAGGAGATTCGTATTTACGATTATCATATTCATTAGTCATGCCTATTAATGCATTGTAAAAAAAATAAATTGAACCGTAAAAAATATTTTGCGTTCAAGCTAGAAGGTTTTTTGTTGCTCCTGAAAAGTAAACCAATGGCCTCTCATTTATAAAATACATTTTATTTAGTATTTTATTATAGGATATAGACCTAATTTTTTAACATTAATGTTCTCACCACGTTCAACCTATATACTGTCAATATTCGTTGAAGTATATATTTTTTAGTATATGGATGCCACAAGCAAAGAATGTGACATAAAAAAAATTCGAAATCGCTTGTACTTTAAAACATATTCTTGGTACCTATCTAATTAGAAAAAGCGTGTCTAACAACGGCACTAGATGTCGCTCTAGCCAATATGTTGCTGTGGATTTCACAAAAAAACCGCGTAAGCTTGGAGTATACCTCCGTAATTTCAGCAGATCCTAACATTTTCAGTATGTATGTATTGTGAAATGAAAGGAAAATAATTATTTCTCATAAGTACTATATGCGAATGCATATTATGCTTAGATTACAGATTATTCAAATTTAGAATATGTTAAGAAATTACTTAGAAGGTACTTCAATAAAATATAGTATGAGATTAGAATATATTAAAAACGTACCGCACATATAAGTGAAATATGCGGAGAAACTACTTAGGAGGTACATACTTTACTTACTTTACTATAATATGGTATGGAATATACTTAAAAGATATACTCTATTATAGCAGTGAGTGTACCTGGGACATTTTTCTGGAAGGAAGGCCAGTCGGGACTACATATTATGTATTTCATTATTAAATACTTAGTTAGGGAGGCGGAAAAGCGCTGCAGGTAATGAATCACAGGCGAATAATTCTCGGGGTCATGCCCCATTTTTGTCAAAAATTCACTTAACTACTATCTAGTCTCGTAAATTAAATTATCACCTCTAATTACCTATGGTTAGTTTGGGCAACGAATGGGCAACTAGAACAATCTGCCCCCCCCCCTTTAGTTGCGCCACTACGGGGATGATATTTTCTAACCAGGTTTTTATGTTTAAATATGGTCCGTTTTTCATGTTTAAAAATAAACCGTTATTGTTAAAAAGGCTTAGGTTTTGAAATATTACTTCTTAAAGTGCCGTTTTGTATAAGCTTTCAGCACGGCACCTCCCCCTTGGCGCAACTGTACTTGATCCACACGTTTCCCCTCAAAGACGTTCTCCACTTGGATCCGACCATGCCAATTTTGTCCATATGAGAAGGTCATCAATTCTGTCTCATTCGCTCTTTTGAAGTCGAGAAGGCTATGGTATATAAAAAAAATAATTTAAAATTTACGAAAGCTCTTTTTGTCAATAAAAAAAGCCATTCTGATGTTTGAAGATTAGAATGAGACAGTGTTTCTCTTTCTTTACTTCTATCGTAAACGGCTATGGTGAATTCTATAAAGAATGTTTACTCTGTGTACAACTGCAACCAACTTTTTATCACAACCATGGCCTTCTCGATGTTTAAAGAGTAGAAAAAGACAAGTGTTTCTTTACTTGAGTTTCTTTTACTACTATTTATTAAAAATTGTTAAATATTTAGTGTAATTAACATAGCAAAGTCCTTTTACAAAATCACCTGTGTTATGTGACTGAACTTGGTAAAAGGAATGCTCAAGTCAGCCGACGAAGTAAATTAATAGCAAGTTATAGGAACTCAAGCAAGATCTTCGCGTTCATCGAGAAGGCAATAAACACGACTAATTAATTTTCGAATTGTTTCGTAGTTTTTGCCGGTCTAACCACTACCCTCTGGTAGTGGTCGAATAAAACCATTTTTTCTTCTGTGGGGGAAAAACTACTTTCTGCCAAAACTCAAAATCAGCTGTTTAAATATAACCACACTTTTTTGTATTTACATATAAAATTAACTTAAAAACAATAAAACATGAACGAAGAAATTGACGACACTGAATTCTATCACGAAGATTTTACTACTGCATCGGATTGGGAAATATTTATCGCTCATATGGAAGAAATCATCAACCAGTGGAAGTCCGATGACCTAAAAGAAAGTAAGCCAAAGCTAACTAACAATATTTGGGAAATAAAATCAGAAAAACTTGTTTTTGTCGATTCAAACTTTGATTTTATTTGGTACAAGAAAATGTGTGACGAAGAAACATCAGAAGGTAGTGATGATAAAACTAAACATCCACTAGACAAATGGCATGATTTTGTATTGTTCGATGACCCTGCCAGTTATCACAAAGACATATGTCTTGCTAACTGGTATGGATTAGATGAATTTATAGTGATAAGTCCTGTAGGAAATTTGGGGACAGTAAACAATGAGAGCAAAACTAAAATTTTATTAAGTTCAGCTTGTATTTTAATAAATAATTTGTCTCTCGAGATACCTATTTTTATACAGATCAGAGACAAGTGGCAGAAATTGTATGTTGGTGTGTATGAAGCAAATGGGATTCGTACAAATTTTGATATTATACATTTAAGGAGAGGACCACATTACTGCCAGTACCTAACTGGGGTCCTTGATTTATTTAAAACTAAAATAATGTCCCCTTGTACAATTGACAATATTCTTTTATCATTTCAAGCGACTTACATTTTAGAGGATTTTGGCAACTTTATTTGGAAACAAGATGTTGCATCTGAACATTTAGATTTTGAAACATTATTTATATTACCCTTTGGAGTAACTGTGGAACCCATTAATTCTATTTATCTAAAAGCAATTTGGAGTCATTTATCTGAACATTCTGTTATGGATAGTGAGAGTTACACTGATTTCGAACCATTAAAAGCACCAAAATGGCACACCTCTGTTAAATTAACAAAAGAGCCAATATGTTTACTCGGAGAGTGCCTAAGTGAATTATATCAAATTCTTAATAATGGTTCTACTATGTATGACATATTGGGTGACTTTGCTGCTGTTCATGTACCAGAAAGCAACCCACTGGATGTGCTTACTGAGCATTCAGTACCCACAATTTCAACTTCAATCACAACTCTACTGAATCGAGCTGCTAGAACATCATTAACAAGAAATAAGAGAGGCAATCCACCATTAAATGAAACTGTATTGGTTCCATTGTTGTATTTTCTTTTTCCTGATGCTGATGAAAACTCAAGTTTTCCCTATGGAGAAAAGGATGATAAAGAACCTCTGCAAAGAAAAATTAAGGTAGTTATTATATATTAGAATTATAAAAAAGGGCCAAGTAGAATCTATATTATTTGGTGTAATTCTTGGAATTAGGTACTTATATAGTTCAAATTAGTTTGGAAACCAATTAGCACTTAAGTGTTAGGGCTAGTGACACTTTCCCCATTTTATTACTTTTTTGTTTTTATCCAAAAATTGGCCAAACGCAAATCTTTAGAGCCCTAATACTGAGACTAATACCTTCAGTTTCAAGTTAAAAAGTTTGGATTTTTAAAGTAGGTAATAAAAACGGATTACGAAATATGGGCAAATTTAACAAAATTTTATTAGGTAGGGAATTGCAAGGGTAATAGTTGCTATACTTTATCTAAAGTTAATTGAGGGCTCATTCGAGACCACTAATATTATTGTATATACCGAGATATATACTTATATGAAGAACAATCTTTATCTCGCTAAAATGTAATGTATATACCGAGGGATATACAGAGTGCTACAAATTCGTGTACGTACAAGGGGATCTCGAAAACGGTAAGAGATACGAAGATGGTTAAATTGATGCAAAGTTGCGTATTTTGGGACTTATTTGGTGAAAGAAAATTGGAAATATTCTTAATACCTTCGGAGATAGGTATCCGAAAAAAAAACGAAATTTTTACTTTTTGTTTTTAATTTTTTGCGCCTTCATTTTTGACTTGGGAAAAAAACAAAAATCACTTTCTCATAGCCGTTCTTTATGTTCTACAAGATAGCGTTATTAGTTTTTAAATTCGACGTTTCGTTCTTTAGATACCAACTTCAAGTCATTTTTTTAAAATACGGACTGGGAATTTTAAAAACATTTTTAGGGAACTCTAATACAATTTAAAGATTTTTAAAATTTTAACGTTTTGTCTTCAAATGTCACATCATTAGTATTTCAAATTATTCTTTCTTTACTGTTACGGCCCTGGCAATTATTTTTACGATAATTGAAATATTAAAATTACATTACAGGATTATGGCGTTTAGGCCGTTTTATTTCAATAAGGCCGTCCGTACACGGGTCGATCGACGATATGGTCGACGCGATTGTAATCGATTATGCAAGTTACCGTAACAATACTCTAGGAAGTAAGTAAGTTTCTAAGTCATGAGAAGTAATCCTATTTTTTATTAGTATATTATTTATTTTATTAATATAACATCTTAAATCCTATGGTTTTTGCCTTAGACCTAGACTGAAATACTGTAATACAGAAAAAAATTAATGCGCCCGCGTAAAGAAAAGGTAAATGGAGTGTTAGTCTAGTTATGTTACTTACTGTAATTCGCTTAAGTTTGTTTCAAAAACAATTTCAAATTTTTTTTACTGTTTATACAGACAGAAAAATATTTGAGGCCGAGACTTTTGGTCTTTTCTTTTACAAAATCATCAAATATCAGGCCTTTTTGAGTAAGAATGGACGAATTTTTCAAATCAAAAACTTTTTTTTTTTGATTTGGCTCTAAATGTTCAGGACCGTAATGACATAAAAAGATAACTAGTAAAAATGTGTTATTAGATGACAAAACGATAAAATTTCAAAAACATTAAATTATATTAAATTTGTAAAGCTTAGAAGTCGCTAAAACTATTTAAACTTCCAGGTCCGTATTTAAAAAAATTGACTTGAGGTAGGTATTTAAAGAACGAAACGTTGAATTCGAAAACTAATAACGCCATCTTGTAGAATATAAAGAACGGCTATGAGAAAGTGTTTTTTGTTTTTTTCCCAAGTCAAAAATGAAGGCGTAAAAAATTAAAAACAAAAAGTAAATATTTCTGTTTTTTTCGGTTATCTCCGAAGGTATTAAGAATATATACAATTTTCTTTTACCAAATTATTAAGTTCCAAAATACGCAACTTTGCTTTAATTTGACCATCTTCGTATCTCTTTCTGTTTTCGAGATCCCCTTATACGCACACGAATTTGTAGCACCCTGTATACCTACATTTACATTCTAGTCTGCTAGACTAGTAAGTGATACTACTTGTCAGGTCCTTTTATCCGTTTGTCTTCCTCCGGCTATTTTTATTTAGTAATATTTTTAAATCAATAAGATAATTTTGGAAACATTTCTTTTAAGGTTGAATTTTTATTCTTGAATCAAAATAAAAACTCTCCCTACATTAATTATTTTTAAAATTATAAATATTATATTTTGCCAGAAACTATAAAGAAGGCGCATCGTCATAGAGGCTTATGATTGAATGAATACCAGCAAGTGTATGTCGGTGACGGCTTCTTTATAGTTCTCGCAAAAGAATAATATATTGCATACAGTAATAAATAAATCTGTCGATTGGCTTAGATTTTATCAAATACGAGGGGTGTCTCACTAGTTAAAATTTGTACACCGACTCGACTGCCGAATTTGGCAGTCAACTGTCAGTGATTGCCGATTACTGCCGCTGATTCCCGATGACTGCCCGTGATTTCTGATGATTGCCGGGGTTTGCCGATGACTGCCAGTGATTGCCAATGACTGCCAGTGATTGCTAATGACTGCCTAGACATTTGTATACCGACTGCCTTAGTGAGACACCCCTCGATAAAATATTTTTTTACAAGAAAAGGTTTAGCAGCTTCTCAGTTTTTCAAATAAAATATTTTGTCTCAAACTATATTCTCAGACCGAGCGCGGGACCCCTTTGAAAGCGGGGCCCATGGTCCGGGTCTATTGTGCCTATTAGGAAAATAGGCCCTGCGCGCTAGCATAGATTCTTTTAAAATACCTGTTAGCAGCAAAACGTCATTGTCACCAAATTTCTGCGCTGTATAAAATAATAGCGAACATATTCTCGGCGAGATAAAAATATAGTCTTTGTTGTCACGCCACTGGTCGCAACATGGGTCACCCGATATTTTCAAAATATAACCCCCAATAATCCTTTATACCTAAAGGTTCCTTTTTGTATTATATCTAGATACTAACAAATTAAAAAAAGCACTACATTATAACCATTTTAAATTTGGGGATATTGACTTTGGCTTCTCTGTATATTCTTGAAACAGCATGTCTTATGCACAAGAAGTATAAATCTGAAATACAGACTTCCTGGATAACTTTCACAAGAAACTCACACGTTATAGCGCTGCCGATTCCCTCTTCTGATTTAACAAAAAACTCTTATTATAACAGCAAAATTTTTTTAATCATTTGCCCCTAAGAGACCTAAAAAAATTGTTATTCGAGAGAGCCTTGTGTTTGTTTTTAGGGTATTTTTTAGCTGGTCTGTGTTTGACTTTTTTGATTTTAATTTTTAATTTTAAATTTTAACTGTAATGTCTGGTTCTTAAATTGATATTTTATCTTTAATTAATAATTTTAGGTTGCTTTGTGAATGAGAAGCTGTTCTTATTATAATAAAGCTATATTTGATTTGATCGGCTTGATCATGGTATTCTTCTCGATAAATTGGCTACGTTTGGTCTGTCACAAAGACTTATTGCATTTTTTGAGTCATATTTGACTAACCGCCTACAATATGTTCAATGCCATGGTCAAAATTCCAGAGAGTTTGCTGCCACCTCAGGTGTCCCCCAGGGGTCACATCTGGGACCCCCCCCCCCCCCCCCCCCCAGGGGTCACATCCGGGACCCCCCCCCCCATCTGGGACCCCTACTTTTCATTATATTTCTTAATGACCTTATTTTTATCCTAGATGTCGACCATTTAATTTATGCCGACGATGTCAAGTTATATCTTAGAATTAGAGACGAGAGGGATTGCATGAAATTACAAGATAACTTTGAGAAAATGAATAGGTGGTATGAGAAAAATAAATTATTATTAAATGTGTCTAAGTGCAGTATTATTACCTTTACTAAAAAAGTGCATCCGATTGTATATAAGTATAGTATAAATGGGGATATGTTAAAACGGTGTGAGTCTGTGGGTGATCTTGGTGTTGTGCTGGACTCAAAGCTCTCTTTCCGTGATCATTATTCTAAAACTGTTGGAGAAAGTTTAAAATTGCTGGGCTTTATTATAAGAAACGCTGGAGATGTCACGAGTTGGGACACACTTAGGTTGTTATTTAATAGCTTTGTTAGGTCACGCCTTGGGTACTCCTCGGTTATTTGGTGCCCTTTCTATCAAACCCACATTAGTAGTCTGGAAAAAATTCAAAGACGCTTTTTAAAGTACACCAGTTTTAAGCTAGATGGAATCTACCCTGAAATAGGGTTCCCGCACGATCGTCTCTTGGCAAGATTTTCAATGGAAAGCCTCGAAACACGGCGAACAAAATCTCAAATTATCTTTCTACATAACGTACTTTTCGGAAAAATTGATGCTGGGAATATTTTACAGTCCCTGCACTTTCAGGTGCCAAGGCCAACCTCGCGTAATTACCTGACTTACTCTACCAACTCCAAGGACAAATATACTAAAGTTTTCTCCATTACATCAAATATGTGAAAAATATAATAAAATTCAAAACCAGTTAGATATAAATGCCTGCACTGTGGCCTCCGTTAAATGCCTGACTTTGTAATTATTTACATATTATATATCATTGTGTAACTATTTTTACTATATCTATGTTGTTCTTTTTTATAATGCTTTGTATTATGTTAAAACTTTTTTTTTATATCCCATTCGATAATTGGATATCTGATTCTGTAGAATGTGGTAATATTAAATAAATAAATAACCATATTTAAATGTCTGTAGCATCGTATAAAGTCATTTGCGGACATATTATGTACATTTACATACAACATTTAATTTAATGGAGCACCTGGAGCTATCTATGTTCTTGATAACATATAACAAATTTGTTTTAAAATTTCAAAAACTAAAAGGGATAAACTAGCTGCGATTGTAACCAGGAAATACCTAATATGAGAAATACTGCGAGGCATTACCAGAAATACCATTTAATGTGCGTAATTCGAGGTAATGCAAAGTAATTGAAGGCAAAATGTACTTTAAGTATTGTGGCCTGTGAAAACTCCTGTAATTATAAATACAACTCGATTTATATATATTTATTTACTAGTTTTATGTGAAATATTAAACATTTTTTTTTTCAATTAACTTATAAGTGGAGTCCGGATATCAGGTAGTGAAAGACCTTTATACCAGAGTCGACACGAGGACTTATTGTTTAATTATATTATTACCTAGTATACAGGGTGATTCCTAAGTTGATACTTCTGTTTTAGCTGTGTATAGAAGGCATTAAAATAAACAACATTTTCCAATACCTTTTTTCAAAAAACTCAAAAATAAGGTACTTACATTCATTTATTACATTGCTCGAATAACATTAAGAAAACTTCTGTGTGTAGGATGAGCCCGCAAGGGAAAGCGTTTTGCGTATAATCTTGAAGCAGCAGCCACACTTTGACGACACTCACAGTAAATTAGCACCATATCTACTAGTTCATTGTTTTCAAATTTTAGCATTTTCACGTGTCACCAATTTAAAATGAACTTGCTTTAGAAAACACACCGCAGCGGATTGCCAAATAACTGACGACTGACCCGTAAATTGCATGAATAATAAGACAAAAACAACATAAAGTATAGCAGGCTACGTTTTGATGACCAGGCCCGCACTTAGATTTTTTACTTCTGTATCTGGCCTAATTTAAAGTTTTTTGAAAAAAGGTATTTGAAAATCCTGTTTATTTTAATGTCTTCTATACACAGCTAAAAAAGAAGTATCAACTTAGGAATCACCCTGTATATTATAAGGTGTGGTATGACCTTAAAGTATAATAAATTATAAAATACAAACAATAATAAAACAGGAACAACAAAGGATCTGGAGAGACTAATTTTAATTTAACTAGTTTTTATTGAAAAATGTGGTTGTATGTGTACTTGTTTGCTCTTGCCATACATTTGTTGCTTTATTTTTGGTCATCGAGTCATCATATTTTTATTTTGTAGTTATTTCACAACCTTGATGATGAATTTAAAGGATTCAAGACCTGTACGGAGGACTCTTTGATTTGGAGGTTGTCCATTGTACTATCCCACACACTTCAAAGCCTAGGAGGTCTCAAAGCTTTTTGTCACATTTGGTACGAATTTGTCCAGGAAATGAGATATCGCTGGGAGAAGAGTATGCTCATACCAGGGTAAGTAAAATACTGCAAATAATTTGTAAATTGCACATAACTGACCAGTTCCAAGTGTTTCAAATATTATATAAATCGATCACTCTGGGGCCATAGTTGCCATCGCACATACCCTTCAGGCGAGCCCTCAACGCCAACAAGTAAAGTTATGATGTAACTTATTAAAAATTACCATTGGGAATGATTGTTACAATGTTGCATTGCTACAAGTACATGCAAGGTCACCCATTTTAAATATATTTACAGTTGAAATTGTCAATTGTCAACGGAAACAAACCAAATTATAATGTTTACATAGGTACTTGTAAAATAAACAAAGAACAAGGGGAGTTTGACCCAGACCAGTGAGTCGGCATGGAAGACAGTCGCCCATTGGCCCCTGTTTAAAGTAGGAACTTAACTTCTAGTTAAAGAGAAAAAAATCAAGACCAAATAAAAATTTTCCTTTTACTCCCCGCAATCACAAAGTTTCCCTTTTTTTAAAGCCAATAAGTATGTAGTAAGGATTTTAAAAGTTAATCCTTAAATACATAGTATTTCCTATTTTAGAATCCTTATTAATAATTAGAAATTGGTCTCTACCTAAATTTGGCCAAGAAATATTCCAATAAAATAAGTACATACCAGTAAGTTACACCCTGTATAGTATAGAGGGGATCATGGAAAATTAATTTATAAAGGTTTTACCGGAATTAAACAGCTTAGCCGGCATCTACCAGGCCACCTGGCCCAACAAGTTTAAAAAAATGGGTTATTCTACACCAGTGGTTCTGAACCTTTTAGTAATGAGGGACCATTTGACAACATTTTTGTGTTGACATGGACCACTTACTCTTTGGTGGTAAATACAGTATATGAAAATTAATGTTCTATCTATAAATAAAACATGTAAATTACTGGTCAAAGCCAACAATATTTTAATTTTTTACAAAAATTTAACAACAAAGAGATAATATATATTTTAATGCGATTTTTGTGATTGCATTCTCTTTACTACCTTCTGAATCCTTGGTTCAGTGCTACTCAAAGCCAAACGCATGTCGGCACTAGCATCCAACCGATTTCGGTGCTTGTTTTTAATTATTAGAAGCGCCGAGAACCCCTGCTCGTATAAATATGTCGATGAAAACAAAGTTAGATAACGTAAAGCAATTTCTCGAATATTTGGAAAAGAAAGTGCCTTTTGGCTCCAAAAATCTTCAAGATTAATTCCTGCCTCGAACGTATCTTTCAAGTCACTATCGTGTTGCATTTCAATCACTTCTTCTTGAATTCCATCAAGCACCTCAGAAACTTTGACAATGAAAGGATTGCGGATCAGTTTCCGAATACCTTCGTCCTCACAGTCAGGAAAATAGCGATTGAATTCACTTTTTAAGTTTATTAAATGGTGTATAATGTTCTTTTGAATTTCCCCTTTATTCTCAGCACACTGTCCGTTAATAATTTGATTTAGCTTATCAAACGCAGAAAATTCTTCTTTTTCGACTTTTTTGATCCATAGCTCGATTTTAGCGATATATGCACTGATTTTATCTTCATATGCAAATATACTGCTCGTGCCTTGCAACTTCAAATTTCCTGACCCTTGTAGTTGAAGATTCAATTTATTTAGTTGTGTGAAAAAATCAACCAAATAAGCAAAACGTATTTTAAATTGGGAATCGCAGAACTGATCCAGCAACTCTGTGTTCTTATCAGTTAAGAATGTTTGTACTTCCTCTCTCAGTTCGTACAACCTCGACAGCATGTTTCCTTTGGAAAGCCAGCGCACTTCTGTGTGGAAAAGCAGAGTCTCGTGTTCAGAGTTCATATCAGAGCACAATTTCTTGAAGAGACGAGTGTTAAGTGCACTCTTTTTAATGAAGTTAACTACTTTTAAAACCTATATAGTTATCATGCGATTGCTAGGCAACACATTACAGTATCAGAGACGTTATATGTTCCATTTACCGGCCGCTAATGAGTACAGGGGAAGTAGATTTACTGGACAGGATAAAATAAAATATTTTTCCGATGGGTTTCGCGGACCACTTCGGGTGCTTCCAGGGACCACCAGTGGTCCGCGGACCACCGGTTAAGAACCACTGTTCTACACAAAATTCAAATCGAAGCCAGAAAAAACGTTGATATGTATTTTTTCGGCGCTCGTGTAAAAAATGTCTTTATCCAAAAAATCACTCATATAGGTCCGAGTCGTCCGACAAAAAATATTAAATATACGGGTGATTCTCTGAATAGAGAAATTTTTACCCAAGCGCAAAAAAAAATATATTTTAACGTTTTTTTTTTCTGGCTTTTCGATCAGTAAAACTTAATTTCGGGTAGATGCCGGCTAAGCTGTTTGATGTAGGAACCTTTATAAAAATAATTACGTAATCAGTTTTGAGTTTTAATGATCAAAATCGGCAACATATAAACTAGAATACATTTTAATCGAGGCCGGCTGTGATTTGAGGAAAAGTAAGAAAGACACAATTCAGTCCTGTTTATTGGTTACCGCTAGTAAAGATACAAACCGAATAGCCGTAAGGAAGAGGTCACCCCTTGCCCCAGGCTCTTTTCCCAAAGACGTTCCCGCACCCAGTATCGCTAAACGTCGACATACAAAATGGGAGAGAACGATAATCGAAATTGGTATAAATCGGGAGGTGTAAAAAATACTCGGGTTATTTTTTTTTAGTCAACTTTTCAACTAATTTGAACCTCTGAACCACGAAATCTTTACATAATTTTTAAAAAATCTACGCTCCGAACAAAAATTATTTCTAAAAAAAACGGAACTCCAGCACCCCTCAAAAACTCTGAAGAAAAAAATGACTTCAAAAAAACGGCTCTTCTAGATCAATCATATTCCACCAGATATTCCCAAAATACCGGTTTCTCACATTTTTTACGAATTTTTGGTTTATTTTTTAAAATCGGTAAAAAATCGGTGTGTGTGCCGAAAGGAAAGGACTAAGAATGCTGTCTTATTTACTCCTTTTACTATTAAATCGGGAAGGCTATTATTTTAACCATGTACCTAAATGAAGTAACGGACGAGGCTGTCGATTCTTAGAAAGCATTTTATTTAAATTTTATGTACAAAATATATCAATAAAATATAGTACTTTTAAGTGTACTGACAGTATTAATTACCTAAACTACAGTATAAGTTAACTTAAATATCAATCTTCTGATGCCTTAAAGATGCCTAATATTTAAATCTTACACATACAGTTTTTTTTTCTTGTGTCAGACAAACCTTATTTATAACTTAATTAAATTATCTAAACATCAGCCAACTTAGATAGGCTCTAGTTTTACTAAAGATTTTTTAAAGAGCAACTAAATTTTTCTTATGGCTAAACATGTTGATAATGTTTACATCCAACATTTTTCATATATTAGTATAAATATTAAGATTTTAAGACCAATTTAAATTACTGAAAGACAGTAAAAGTGCTATTTTATACTCATAATTGTTACAGAAGGCACACCAAGTTTTTATATTAAATATCAGAGATAGGAACTCAATACTGACACTGATTGGAATCAGAGGAACTGATGAATTCACATAATAACTATGAGTATTACGATTCCGAGTTCAATCTGCGGCCCCAAAACACGATAGTGATTCCTAAGTTGATACTTCTTTTTTTGCTGTGTATAAAAAAGGCAAAATAAACAACATTTTCAAATACATTTTTTCAAAAAACTTAAAAATAGCCGAGATACAGAAGTAAAAATCTAAGTGCGGGCCTGGTCATCAAAACATAGCCCGCTATATTTTATGTTGTTTTTCTTATCTCTTATTAGTCATGCAATTTACGGGTGGTGTTGAGCAATCCGCTGCGGTGTGTTTTTCTGAAGCAAGTTAATTTTAAATTGGTGACAAGTGAAAATTGTGAAATTTGAAAACAATGAACTAGTAGATATGGTGCTAATTTATGGCGAGTGTCGTCAAACTGCGGCTACTGCTTCGAAATTATACGCAGAACGCTTTCCCTTGCGGGCTCATCCTACACCCAGAACTTGTCTTAATGTTATTCAACGGGCATGTTAGGCAGAACCGTATTTAATCCATAGTGTAATAAATAAATGTAAGTACCTTATTTTTGAGTTTTTTGAAAAAAGGTATTTGAAAATGTTGTTTATTTTAGGGGATTAAAAAAATATTTCTTTGTAGACTGTGGGTCTTTTGATGATATTAGCTTATACTTAAGGGTGTTTTATCACTTCCATGCCCTCAGGCCATAAACATTTCTAACGATATTTCTGTACTAAAATAAAAATTAAAAATTTGGCAACCATCAATCTTTGCGGCTACTAGTTGCACCTCGTTAAAAATAAAAAAAAATTATTTTGAAACCTCTAGAAAAATTGTGGGAATTTCCAACTTTTTCTATGGACCCATAATTTTTGTAGGGGGATTGAAAAAAAAGTGTTTTTTTTTAAATTCCAACGATGAACAACTAGTAGTTCCAAAGATACAAATGGCCAAATTTTAAATTTTAATTATAGGACAAATATATCGTTAAAAAACTGAATATTAATGCCCCGAGGGCATGTACCATATGATAGATTGCCATTAAGAGTATTATTGTTTAAATTTAATTTTCAAACAAGTTCCCTATTCGGTTATAACAATTTATTATGCCAAATGTTTACCTTTCATGGGAACTATAATTATGAGTATAGAATAGTATAAAGCAGGCGCGGCTTGTTCTTAAGGTCACTTGGTCAATAACCCACCTAATTAATTTATTTTTTAAAACAAATTAAAATAATTATCCTTCAAAAAAATTAAATATGCCAAAATGTGTCATGTAAAAACTCCTCTATAAAAATCGAACCACTCCCTTCGGTCGGGCCGGGCCGTTTTGAATTGGAAACTAAGATAGAGCGAAACAGAGATAGGCGGTCTCGGAAGTTAAAAAGAGACGGGAAAGAGACAAATCAGGACGTCGACTTCGCAACGCTTGGCGTTTAGTCGGTCGGTGGTGCAGTCACGTTCAATAGGTATTTACGGGAACAGCTTCGTAAATCATGCATGCTATCGCAATGAAAACTTTGCACTAGACAAAAAAAAACTTATTACAAAATATGCAAATATTTGTTTTATTAGGAATGCCGAATCGCTCGTAGTATGCCGTTTACCCTTATTTAGTTCGTTTATGTGCGTTTTTGTCGTGTACTTATGTGTGGTGTGACTTGTGACAATGACTTCAACAGTGCAATAAATATTCAGTTTAACACAAGCAGTGCTTTATTATTTGAAAAACGTTTAGAAATTTAAGAAGAAAGACGTCCCAAACCTTGTTTGGATCTGAAACAGATTACGAAAGGCAGAAGACATGAACAGATATTTTAAGCAAACTATGTACAGTATTTCTGACTGTATTTGCGGGTGTAACGTAGCAAATCCTTTTTTTTTAATTTTCCGTGTATTTTTGTAGTTTCATGAAGATATTTTAAAACCCGTTAAAAATAATTATAACTGGATACGTTTCCAAGCTTAAATCAGGATGGATCGTCGTGAAGATTTCTATAATAGTGCGGGTGCTATTGCCATTTTACAGCTATTGTTATTTTACAGCTAATGTTAGAAATTAACTTTGGTGAAACGTTTTCGGAAAGTGTAAAATTATTAGATATTTTATGTGCTATTTCAATGACGACAGTTGAAAGTGAGAGGTGCTTTTCGAGACTGAAAAGAATTAAGACCGTTTTAGGAAACTCAATGGGGGAGTCAGGGTTATGTTCTTACGCTATGTTAAGTATTGAAAAACCTTTTATTAGAATTATTTATAAATTTAATGACCTAATGACATTTTTCCAAACAAAAGGGTAGAAGGATCGATTTGATATACAAACACACAAATACATAAAGGTAAAAGAATTATATAAAAATATAAGTCACAGCAAAAGTGCAATTTTAGTATTTATGGTTTTGCGGTGTTTATTAGTAGATAATTAGTTATTTCTTGGCAAAACTATGCATTAAACTGCATTTTACATGTTAGGTTACTGCCATCAAATTTTGCCCACCTGTAGAAAAACTCACAAGTCGCGCCTGGTGTAAAGTAATTTAAAAATATCTCAAAATGTCATTAAAAAGAGTTTTAAAAAATATAATTTTTTTAAATATTTGTTTTTTTTTGGACTATTTTACAATTAAATGCATTATATTTTACATGGTTTTGAATTAAAGTAGTTGTCATTTAAATTGCTAATTGTACAATTTTTTCTTTTCTGACAGCTTGTATAATATAAACAAATCGTTCATTTTACATTATTTATCCTAAACATCTGTTACAAAAATGCATTAGTCTAACTTATACCAAGAAACTAGAGTAACGCATCTTCATCAGTTCATAGCGGTACCAATCCATTTCTAGTGGTTGGATTTCTGGCCATGTATATGTCCATGTCATGATCTGTCCAGTTGTTGTCTGAGTTGTCGCAGTAGTTGTTCAACGTATGAGTGGATCCCGCAGCACTATATCTACTGCTCGGTCGGTGATGATCACGTGATCTTGATCTGGGTCTAGAGCGTCTTGATGAGGCTACTGATTGCGCAGTTCCATGGTGAGATGGCATTCTTGTGGACATTCGTTCCGCTTGCATGGCGAGGGATTGTCTTGACTGTCGAAGGTCTGAAATAGAAGTAAAATAGGTAATATTCTGAATAGTAGGACATTAGGAAGGGATGAGGGCACTGGCCGTTTAGCAGAGCCAATGTATTGCGTCTCTTAGCAATCAACATAAGTAAAAGGGCTATCAGAACAGTTAAAAAAAAGGTATAAGCACTATTGGACGATGATCTCTGGGCTAAGGCATACATTCTAGCCCTTAGACCATAATATTTCTTGATTAATTACCTCCGAGACCTCCTTCTGCAAGAGATTATGACAAGTGGCGAGACTCTTTTACACATACATAATATGCCAGTAGCTAAGTCTATATAGTTTACGACAGCGCTTTGGGTTCTATAATTCGACATCTGAAGAGATTACAAATATGTGCTCTCGGTTTTATTAAGGAAGGCTAATCTGACGAAATAAATATGATGGACCATTGCGTTAGCGTACGCGTGTACGGCGGCACACCACACCTGATCGTATCAACGATATTAAAAGATGTACGACAGGTTCTGGCAAATATTGACGCTAAATTAGTAGAAAGGACTTCTTTGATTCTATATTAATTTTGTCACTTGATTTAAGAATAACTACTACAAAAATGCTTACCTTGTCTGGAGGCCAACAAATTATTTGGGAAAGCATTAGCTGTTAAGTATCTTCCGGAGTGATTGGAAAAACTGTTTTGTGATTGGCCATCCGCCACAGATCTTGCTTTACTTTTCGCACTAAAATGTGACCTTAGTTCATCTAGGGATGGGGGTTGTTCTACTGTGTACATTCTGGGTCTTTGACTGTGAGCACTGTAAACAGATACCTGGTCCCAATCCTAAAAAATCAAGAGTTTTGTATTTTTACTTGGTACATACATAAAGTTGACAAACCGATATTACAAAGGCCATAAAGTAAAAATTCCGATACGAATCGTGTAAACCGCCAATATATTACAAGGGTCAAGTTTCCACATACGCAGAATTAAAAAATGATCTTTTTTAAAAGTGTCCTAATCAAAAGGACTAATTTTTTGAACAATATTTTTATTACGTAGATATACATATATTATATTTACATTTAAATGGGCGACTTTTTTGGTGTTGCACAAAGAATTTTAATAATAATTAACTAACAAGCAAGTTTGACTGTGACATATATGACATTGGCAGAAATAATTTTCATCATACTGGCCCGGTTACTTTAATTTACTAATCAGGCACCTTTTATTGTGAGTTTACAATGTCTCTCAATGTCAGTTATGTCACAGTCGAACTTAACCGAACGTTTAAAAAGTTGGGTAAGGGCTCATAAGTAGACTGAATCTACTATACGCCCATGGGAAAAGCCTTCTCGAGTGAGAAAGATGGGAAACAATGATTTTCATATCACGGCGTTTTCTATATGGCCTATATAACTTTTAGAATTTTATTATAGACATATTAGTAGGGTCCGGATATCAGGTAGTGAAAGAACTTTAAACCAAAGTCGGCATGATGACTTATTGTTTAATTATATTATTACCTTTAGTATTCAATAATAGTAGGTGTGGTATAATAAATGATAAAATGCAAATAATAACAAAACATGAAATGGGTGGTTTAATCATTAAACGCGTTTCGAATAACAAGTTCTAGAAATTTATTTCCATTGATGCTGTGAGTGCGTTACGGCAATCTAATTCTTCAAAAAGCTGCGAAGGAGCCGCGAAAAGTAATTTACCTAGTTTTTATTGAAAAATGTGGTTGTATGTGTAATTTTTTGCTCTTGCCATACATTTGTTTTTTGGTCGAGACGTATCTATACGTACACTGTGTGTCAACGATAGAGTAAATTTAATTTTCTCATTATCTTAAGAATTAGATAAAAATTCAAAATATAAGAGTTGTAGAGATGATTTAAGGGGGTGTGCGCCAAAAAAACAACTTTGTTAAAAAAAAAAAGAAAAAAAAAGTAAGAATAATAGTCTAAACCGCGCCCTTCTATCGCAAATAATAACGGAGATATGCCTCTGCAAAGATGTCATATTTCAGCGCGTGACGTCACAAGATCTTGGCCGCTGCATAATCAGTATAGTGCATGGAATTTACGTAAGTTTTAGCGTTTAGTATTCGTCGGGCTGTTAAAAATAATTTAATGAAAACCTTACTGCCTGATGAAAAAATAGTTTGGAGATTAAAAAAATGTACAGAGCGCCGCTAGCCGAAGCTTTGGTGACGCCACGCAAACTTTAACCCGCTATTTCTCAGCAATGGTTAGTCGTAGAATGACGAGGTTTGAACCGTTATTTTTATATTTTTTGTACTAAAACTTTAATTTTTAGCGCACACCCCCTTTAAGGTGCACAAACACCCTGTATATTATTGCATTTTTGAAGTACAGTTAAAATTCTACACCTATTTTATATGGCACACTATAGGTATATCTAAACTTAATTGTTTTTAATATATTGACATTTAAAAAATGACATTAAACCCACTTTGACAGACTGCAGCATTGGAACGGCGCATCTTAGAGAAAAATGGTATTCATCTTCCTATTTTAATTTTTATTCTCTATCCAAGGATACCAACGTCCGGCTTAACATGTTAAACCTTAAAAACCGATTTTGTAGATTTAACCGTTAAACCGAAAGTTGATATTTTTGGGTAGAAAATAAAAAAACTTGAACGTGAAAACAGTTTTTTCTAAGATGTCAAAGCGGAATAAATGTAATTTTTTAAATGTCAATCTCTTAAAAACAATTGAATTTAGATAGGTACCTATACAGGGCGATTCACGTTGAGTGGCCTATTAGAAGATCTCGGAAACGAGTAAACTTATCTTTCTAAAAATTTGATAGCAGGCATAATTGGCTTTGAGCTTTTATAACATTACATTTTGAGGTTTTTGTTACTTCCGGTTACACCGGAAGTTAATGCCAACTTTGCTATTTCAAATGGAAGACCCTGTATATTTTAGCATTTTTGATTGCCTTATTAAAATCTAAATAACTTTTGTTTATATTAATATATTCCTATCTCTAACCGTTTTTGAGATATGAATTATAAAAGAATTTTTTTGTGTAAAAACGCTCCGAGAAGAAAATTTAGTAACTTTGAAACTAATAAAAGTATACATTTAAAATTTTGCACGCTTGCAAGTAATACATAGATCTTGAGTTTAAATTACTTAGGTTTCACGTTTTTTATACAGGGAGTTCTTAAAATTGTGCCAATGTTACCATTTAAATAAATGTGCAAAAGTCAATTTTTGCAAATGGAACACCCTATTTTTTAGCTTACTAACGTGTAGAGAATTAAATTTCCTATCTAAATGCCTAATATGTTACAATCCACATTTTTAGTCGTTTTGGAATTATGAGCAATTTAAATAAAAAATCTTAAAATTTCTGTTTGTGTTAATGCGACATTGGGTGCGTTCACCCGACGTCAACTGCTGACTTAAAGCTCTCAACAATTCAGTGGTGCTATGAGTTAGCACTTAAAAAATAGGTGAACGCATTGTTGAGTTACAGCGGTATCATTTGACGTTTGTAACAGCTGTTGCTGTTACATAACCTCAAAATTCAAGTTGTTTTATTATGGTCAAATTTTGTTTATTAGTCTGACGTGTTTTATTACCTTAATGTTATTTTAGAGAACATTCAGCAAGTAATTCTACTGAAATTGATGAATGATGAACTTAATTTTGGCCCGATAGGAGCTATCGTAGATAATTTAGTTCGGGCAGTCGATATAGTGGAACCTGGCAGAGTAATTCCTGTTCGAAATGAAGATTATTATGAGAATGTCATACCAAATTACTTTTAACATTACATTTAACTTTTACACAGAACAGCAAAACAAAATATCAAAATAAACAAACAGGTTATGAAATATCAGTAAAATGTCAAAACATATAAGTTCTGCGCATGTCTAAGCAAAAGATTAGTTGAAAAGCAGAAATAAATTCCGCTTCAAGAAATTTGCATCAGCTGACATCCAGCGCCTAGTCAACGGGTCGGCTGAACGCGGTCGCTTACTCAACTTCTCAACTGTTGACGTCGGGTGAACGCACCCATTATTTTTCAAAAGAAAGCTTCGACTGGGATTTTCGATTAACTTTGAAAATTAGCAATAGCTAAGCAATGAACATAGGCGCTTAATAGCAAATGGTAACAAAGCTCAAAGTTAAATCCCAGTCGAAGCCTTCTCTTGAAAAATAATGTCGCATTAAAGAAATTTTAAGATTATTAGACATCCCGTATTTCGCAATATATTTTAAAAATGTGCACCGCAATGATTTCTACAACTTTCGTATTTCGAATTTTTATCTAATTCTTAACATAAAGGAGAAAATGAACTTTACCCTATCGTTGACTTACCCTGTATATATGCATAAGATTTTTGAACGGAGGTTTTTCGTAACTAGTGTTTTATGATGATAAATTTTCTTTTCGTCTTTCGACTAGGGTTTTTGTTTGAGTAGATTAAAGATCTGCTTTCAGCTTCCTTGGCCCGACCGCTGTTAAGATATCGCTTTTTAATATTGAAATTAAATGAGAGGCAGTATTTATTAGTGGTAATAATTATTAAAAAACAATTATCTGCATTGAAAGAATCCACCACACGGGTGGTCATTTGGTAATAAACGTTAAGAAATATTGGCCATTTTACTATGCAACAAAATTTGCATTAATTCGATTGTTATGAAACATTAACAATTATATGCTTTGATACACTTTAATGTCCTAACAAGCCAGCATCGGGCTATTGACTTATTATGTTAATTTAAAGTCGATATTTTATCCCAAATGATGTTACTAATCCACTAATAATAAACTTGCTTATTAGTAATGCAAATCTTCGGTCATCCACCTTATGATTTCATAAAAATCGCGATTGTTTATAGGCCAAGGATTTTTGGATGTTTTACATTACAAATTGGAATAAAAATTGTAGGAAACGTTAGTTAGCTTAAAATGTTTTACGGGGGTCTGAGATAAGGATGCATTCTACAGGGATCGCGTAATAGTATATTACATAACAAGTGATGAAAGTGATACTTTTCAAACGAGGAGATATTTAGCACGAGGCGTCAGCCGAGTGCGGAAATTTTCCGAGTTTTAGAATAATCACTTTCACACGAGTAATGTACACTATTTTTCCTACGACCACAAAGAATTATTATTAAAAAAACCTTTGATTTGTGAAAAAAATATTTCAACTCTAGAGTTAAAAAAAATATTTCAACTCTAGAGTGGAAATACAAGGCACACTATTAATTTAAACATATGATGCCAATTTGACGGACCACCCCTATTTATTATAACGAACAAATTTTAGAAAGTAGTTTAGTGTTTAACTTATTTATCATGTATCTTTCGAGTGATTTCAAATTAGAGTGTGAAAATATGCCATCTGAAATTATAAAAAAATATTAATAATATACTGAAAAATCTATTACCATTCAAAACAAGCCGCGCTGAAGAAAATGTCATATATTATATTAACAAAGAATTCTTATGTGTTGCCATAGCGTAGAGACTAGAGCTATGACCTACAGATAGAAAGGTCACAGGTTCAAATCCCATCAGGAGTATTTGACTTTTTTTTATAAAAACATTAAATAATTTATAGAATTAGGTATTTTGAATTGAAATCTTCCTTGTTGGATGAATTTTTAAAATTTAATCAAGAAAAGATGCATTAAATATAAATTTAAAAAATTCATCCAACAAGGAAGATTTCAATTCAAAATACCTAATTCTATAAATTGTTTAATGTTTTTATAAAAAAAGTAAAATACTCCTGATGGGATTTGGACCTGTGACCTTTCGATCTGTAGGTCATAGCTCTAGTCTCTACGCTATGGCAACACATAACAAATTTAAGTTTAATATATGACATTTTCTTAAGCGGGGTTTGTTTTGACTGGTAATAGATTTTTTAGTATATTCTTAACTTTTTTATAATTTCAGATGGCGTATTTTCACACTCTAATTCGAAATCAATCGACAAATGCATGATAAATAAGTTAGACAATAAACTGCTTTCTAAAATTTATTCTTATTAATAAATAGGCGTGGTCTGTCAAATTGGCACCATATGTTTAAATTAAATAGTTGTATTTCCACTCTAGAGTTGAAATATTTTCTTTCAACACGCGTGTGATATTCGGCGCTTTCGAGCCAAGTTAACCGTGCTTTTTTTCTCATTTTCATAGGTGGTCGTAGGAAAACCATATAAGATACAGAGATGGATAAATTAAAAAAAAGTTGCGCCGTATTAAATTCTGCATTGTTGTGTTTTCAAATTTAAACAACTCCGGATCCTTCCGAAGATATTTAGGTAAAACAGAATTCTCGCGATTTAGTTTTTATTTTTTTTCTGACTCTATTTGAAAAGATATGTTAAAATAAAGTTTACATTCTCATTACCGTTTTTTCTCCTCTACAAGTTGGTTTAATTAGATTTTTAATCCGACGTTTTGTTTTTTTTTCGAAACCTTTATCAACTTTTTTTTTTTTATAAATAATAGGAAAATTTAATTTTATTATTTTTAAATTTCCCTCATCCCTTTATAATTCAATGACGTATCACATCTAGTATTATTAACACGTTTCGGACTTAAACACCTATTATCAATAGGAATAAGTGCAAATGCATCTTATTTAAAACCTAATCTAATTTTCATCTGTCCTAACTGTATAAAGAAATAATCACGAGAGAACTCGTTTTTCGACATTTGACATCCAGATATATGACCTCGGCCGCCTGATTAGGACTTTCAAAATTTCCCCAGATTTTGACAGAGACGTATTCAGCAAATGTTGGATTCATTAACGTATGATATTCTGTTTTAGACTATAACTAACAATTAATTATGGATCATAACTATTGTTTGCCTAGTACCGCAGCTGATGCCATTGCTGAGAGGGTATTTTTAAACAGTTTCAATTTATTTTTACAATAGTTTCTTGCATATAGTCATATAACGCATTTGAACCTGCTTTTTAGAAAGCGCCTTCTTGGCGTAGGGGTATAGGCTCTATACTATGGAACTAAGGATCGCAGTTTCTAACCCCACTTCGGACAAAACTTTTTTATTTTATTTTTTTTTGTTTTTTCAGTAATTAAATATTTTTTTAAATCGATTTCAACTAAAAAAAACAAGACAATTATTAACCTTAAATTTTTAAAATAAAAAAAAGATTTCGCAATTATTATGAATGTCCCACTTATAATGGAAACAAGCTTATATTTTCGGTATTTCTGAATTGATTGTTTTGAATTTTAGTGTGGTTTCGTGTGATCTTAGGAAGCATTTTTTTATTGCTAAAAATTTTAGTTAACGTATTTATAGGGGTTGTAAAATAATAATTCACCTTTAGCGATTATTAGTTTTCATTTTCGTACAACAACAAAAGTTTCGGTATTCAACAAATTCTGAAGTTCCTATCTTATTATTGTGGTCTGTTAAACTGTTTTTTAATATTAAAATTTTTACCTTTTTCTTGTCAATAGATTGTGTTTTCTTGAGGGTACTAGATTTAGAGGCTTAGCACCACAAATAATCCCCCGAACTACGCCTATGTCAATATTAGAATATTATATAATAACACATTAGTTAATAATTTTTATATAAATAAAGCAAATAAACATTTCTATTGTATGTTTTACTCAAATAGATTACACGACTTTTTCTATTTATCACTGTGTCGACCGGTAAGCATATCTACTATCTCTGTTATAATTACTCGTTTCCAAACGAGGAGAGAACACAAGGGATATAGGCGAATAAAAGAAGCTGCCATTTCCTAATCTGTTTTGCAACTTTTTACCTTCATTTTATTGTAATCTTGTTTAGCATGACAACAGTAACTATTTGTGACTTAAAGAATATTATTCGTTTAAACATAAATTTTACATATTAAAGATTTGTAATTTCTAAGTATGATCCTGTAATTTACGTCAAGTCATACCAACATCACACACTAAAATTAACCAGCATGTCATTCATATCACGTGATTGGGCCAAGATTCCGCGAGTTCTATCAAGATTATTACTATAGTAGGCTGTGATAGGCACATGTTGAAATAAATTATAAATATTTTCCAAAATGACAGATTAGGTTAATAAAATCGTTTAGTGCAAATTAACTCTTAACTAACTTCTTTTTAAAGTAAAAAGTGTATGTTTTGAGAAGTGACTAGTTTTTTTTTTAAATTATGGAATTAAGTATTCAAGAGAAGAAATATTGGATATGATTTGTTTGGCTACCTTTAGAGTCAAATTATTTCTAGTTGGCATTGAAAACAAAAGAAAGTTTATAGATACACTATGAATTTGCACTTATTCTTATTGATGATGGGTTTTTAAGTCCGAAACGTTATTAATATTCCGCTCTAACCAATTGCGCTACGGAGACTCTCAGATTCTCTTAACCAGTTTCGGCCATATAACTTGGTCGTGAATGAGTTCCCCTAACACCCTCTCTCCAGTGGCGGCTCGTGCATAAGCGCGGCAGTGCTGCAGAGCTCCCAAAAATAATAAAAAAATTAAAAATAATAATCTAATTAAAACATTTTCTATTATCAAAAAGCAAATATAATACGTGGCATTCGTGTTTCAAATAATGAAGAACTGCAAGCGACGCAAGTAAAGTCGTAAAGTGGAATAACCTACCGGCTCGCGCTAGTCACGCTATCGCCGAGTTAAATATTTATACCGTACGCACGTGCTCCTCGAGCTCCTAGAAACACCCGCGCGGTAGGTACTCTGCTTCCCCCATGTCCGTCTTAAAAACAAAGCCGTGATTTAAGTGGAGGGTTCGCTGCATTTAGTCTAGCGCAGTATTGGGTATTATTGGTTGTTTGTATCGAATTTTTAAGCGACTTTCTAGTTTACGGCGAATTCAAAAACAATAATAATATGGTGCGTGAATGTAATTCTGTTTTGTGTATCGCTGACGATTATTAACTGTGTACTATGGAAGTGGTCTTTAATTTAATTACTGTCAAGCGATTTTTTAAATATTCGTACGAAGAAAAGATCGAATTAAAAGGAAAAGGTAGGCCATTACCAGATATTATTATTGAAAAATCGGGTGTAAGAAAAGGGAAAAGTTACACACGCAAATTTAATAGAAACCTTTATTTACAAAAAATGCTTTATATTGTTTTCCCTGCTTACTTTTTGGTGGCGATAAAGCTTGGCCGAAAATAGGACTAATAGACTGATTTAAAATTTTTATAAATGCAATGCGCTAGTGAAAATACCCCTCAGCGATGATCGGTAAAAGTGCAAATTGCATAATAAGAGTTTTGAAATTCCATTTTCTTTATTTAAATCACGTTTCGACTGGTAAGTAACTACAATCTTCTTCAGGTACCCGCCAAGTTTTCTGGTTGTTTTTTATTATTAAACGGAATACTAGAAAATCACGTAACTGGGAAACAAACCGAGAAAAAAGTTTCAAATTTTTCCAAGCAAATCCGTTAACAATAACATATGTAGCAACTTAGGGAGAATTATTATCTGAAATAATAAGTTATAATAAAGTTTTTGGTAGGGTCAATGGCCAAAGGGCCTTATTTAAATTTTCGAGGCACCTACTAGTTGTGATACGATCATTTACATTTTTTAAATGATTATTAATTCACATAAAATTTACTTAAAAATCCTCTTAAACATAATATATTAGGCATGTAAAGTTTATAACATTAATGCGTAATAAATATTACATTATTCGAATATAATAGAAGAAACGGTATACTACAGTTATATAACAGAACTTAGTTTACACAACATAAGATTCATGTTAGCATTGTATTCAGATGGAGTGAACATCCGAACTCAAATTTTATAACCCGGTGGATTAAAGGGATACGTTTTAGGCAATTTCTCATTGGCTGGCAACCAAGAGAGCTTTTAAAATCCCCACTAGGGGTCGTTATATTTACGACACATCACCAAAGGGGTAATTCATATCAAAGCTTTTTCGATATCATTTTCCATATCGTAATACGAGTTTTATGAAACAATTTGTTTTTAAATTTTTTAAAAGTTAGCACTGATAATATTCAAATGTTTTATTCTCCTCACCTTAGAGGCCTGCACGGGCCGGGTTTTGATCTCGGGCCTTAACAATTTTTTCCGGGCCTGTCTGACTCCTCTTTAAATCCTAAAATGCAATGCTGCGTACGTATGGCATGGTCAATAAATGTGACCGAAATTACAATTTTAAAATATATGAGACAAGAAAAACAGATCAAAATCATGACCATAGACGTATATAGAACTTGTTGTTTTTTAATATGAATGAGTCTATCAATGCCGATCAGGATGTTGAAAGTGTTTGTTTGTGTGTGCATTTTTTTGAATGATAAGAAAAGTAAATTCCATATTTATATAATGACTTGGTTTTGAAGCTTGAAGCTTGAAGAAGCAGACAAAGTCTGCAAAACGCCGCTTTAAGAAACAAATAAAACCAGTGGTTTTTATTTGTGTGTCTAAATACCTAGGAATCTTCTCCAAAATAGTTTACACTTTTTTTTAAAGAGAAATTTTAATTTTTAGTCTCATAGGTGGGTCTATAGGCGGGTCGGAAGGGCTACAGCCCCATCCCCTCACCTAGATTCGCCACATGATTCGGAAAATTTATTGGATACGCCGGAAAATGACCACTACGTTAAAAAAGTGTTTTTGGTTTTCAGGAAAAACTATACACCTACACTTTATAGAAAAATATATGATTCAAATCAATTTTATGATAAAAAAGCAAAGCCCGATTTTTACAAATAACCTTATGGTGTTAATTATTAGGGAATCTAAACCACGTGATTCAACATGGCGGTTGGATGGCAAAAAGCATTAGTCACCCGTCAAATGCCACCAGCAATATTATTTTAATGGTCACGTGTACCAATTATAAAGCAGTATTTGCCATCCAGCCGCCATTTTGACACATCGTTGGATTGCCTAATTGAAAAAATTATACCTAACCTAACTTTTGCATAAAAATGTTGAAATATAACAATTTTCTTACCTTATTGTTGTTATACGCACTTAAGGTGGCTAAAGAAGATAGTGGTTCGCCAGGACTTTGGGGTAATGTGCAACAGTTTATTGGTAATCCAGCTACTGGTATTCCATGTTTTATTCCGTTTATTTTTTGTTGGTGGAGTTCGTGAATCTTTTTTGAACGTCTTCGGGATGCAGCTAAAATATGAAATAACTTTCAGTGATAGTTTTGTCTGATTTCTTTAAATTATTCAGGTGGGGGTTTTCAACTATATTGAATAATTTGTTTTCAATGCTACACTGTAAAAAATGGTAATAAAAAATTCCATAATGTTTAATGTATTTACGCTATATAATTAGGAATTTGTTGTTTGATACAAAATTGACAGGTTTCCCTGGAGTTAAACAAATTAAAATAGTTGTCAATTGATTTAATTTTGACAGGTGTAGATTTTGTTTCGCGGCTATCTAGAGTTAAAGAAAAAGTAAGACAACAAAGTCACGGTCTCAGTAAATTGGCTGAGACCGTGACTTTGACTTTGTTGTCTTTTGAGACTTATGGACGATTTCTTCGATTTTTATCTAGAGTTAGTTTTAAAACACTATTATTAGAATTATGCCTAAATTAGAAATTTTTCTTGAATATATTATTAATTCTAAAGTAGTTTTTGGGCCATGGAATAATGAGTAATCAACATACACAATCATAAAATTTAAAAATATTTTTTTGTCGTGGAATGCTTAACCACGGAATTATGAAAACAATTAAAATGGTAAAAAAAAGTTCTTCTTTTGGCAATAACTCTGGAACTGTATTAAACTGCGGTCTTGGCATTTTTTCTTGCAAATTTATCTACTTTTCGATTATGATGTCATAGTTATACCATATGATTTAAGTGTTTGGGATAAAATGAAAAAAACTGTTATTACAAATTGCGCCCTCTAATAATTTTATGAACTATCTTGTACTAATGGATATGACAATTGAAAGTACTTACATTTCTCTTCAAGATAAGCTTGAGTTTACTAAAATCGGATAAGGCGTTTGAAGTTATAGCAATTTAAATGATTACATTTTCATTCCACTCTTATCAAAAGTCGGTACGCCAAGGAGCCTTAGACCAAAATGATCGAGAATTATCTAAGCTTTCTAATAATGTTACGAAAAGTATACCTTACTGTGGAAACTTTTGAAGAAATTTAGAATTTTAATATTCGATTGTCAATTGTGTGACCTTTTGCGGCAAAATGCGAAACTTAAAAATTATTATAAGAATATTATAAGATTTTCTCATGGCCACTTTAATTACGATATTTTCCCCTGAGTTTTTATTTCCAGTAGTTTCGGAGATATGGCCGGTCGCCACTCTTAATAAATCACCCTATATAAAAATATAGTTCATCTAAAATAGAAACCGATGCTTTTTATTATAGTCATCATAAATACTACACTCACTACACTGATGTAATAAAAGAGAGTTTAGTGTCGCTATAAGTAAAATAAAAAGACAGTTTTTAGCCGCAGTGCAGCTATCGCCAAAGGTAATGGGTTCCCGGGGTACAGGCAAACAATGACAGGCTGTTTCGTCCTTGTTAGGACGTCCGTATTGACCTAACGTACTTGGTTTCATGTTAGTTTTATGTTTTCACATCTGATGGCTATCTCTTTCATTTAGTTGAGTCCTACAGATGGCGATACTAGGTTTTCATCATATATTTATTCTTTTGCTTTGCTTACAGGTTTTGGCTTTCTGATGAGTCCCAACAAGGACGAAACAGCCTGTCAGTGTCTACCTGTGCCCCATGTAACCCATTATCTTTGGCGTCCCTGTGTACTTTAATGCAAAAGATAGATGCACTACGTTGTCCTCCTGCCGCTTTCTATTGTTACGTATTTGTTCTAAATCCTTTATCCCTTTCCCGCTATATTACTTTTCTACTCCCACATGTTTGTTTCCTGTATTACCAAGTGACTGGATTAAGGGGCTATACCAGTTAACTGAATGGATATAATTTTATATTCACCCTTGTTAGCATATGAAACTGACCAATCACAGTGGTCAGATCCTTATAACTTGAGAATGATGACAAAGAAACCCAATATGCCTCCGGAACCTCGGCGTCGCGAGAAACATCCATGCAACAAAGTAGTAGAGTTTAGTGTCCGTATAATTAAATAGAAAAGAAGGTTTTTTAGCGGCAGGCGGACAAAGTAATGCATCTATCTTTTGCATTGAGTACACAGGGACGCCAAAGGTAATGGGTTCCCTGGGGCACAGGTAGACAATGACAGGCTGTTTCGTTCTTATTAGAACTCATCAGAAAGCCATAACCTGTAAGCGACCCCGAATACAGCGAGACTCTGTTTTTAAGATATTTTTAAGAAATAAAAATGCGATGAAAACTTAGTAACGCCATCTATAGGAATCAACTCAATGCAAAAGATAGTCGTGACGAAGCAACAATAAACCAAATACGTTAGGCCAACATACCAGTGTAGGCAACATTTATCGCATCCCCCAATTTTTCTACGGATTTGTAGATTCGAATAAGTTCGCGCCGCAGTATACCCACTGTGCGCTGCCAACCCGTAATACAATGCCGTGTTTTTAAAATAAAGTAGTAGAGTTTAGTGTCCGTATAATTAAATAGAAAACAAGGTTTTTTAGCAGCAGGCGGACATGCACTACTTTGTCCGCCTGCCGCTAAAAAACCTTCTTTTCCATCCATGGAACTTTTCAGCTTCATTAAAATTATTTAATTTGATTTTTTTTAAATATATATTTTAAAATGTTTCCCGTTTTCCTAACCACTTTTAAGTTCTCTTTAATTTACCTCCCACGAGAGTTGATGTTTATACGGAAAAAGTACCTTTTTATTTCTAGGATTAGCTGCCAAGTGATTACAAACTTAATTTAGTTAATAGCTTTTAATTTAAGCTATAAATTCATTAAGTAAGTCGATTACATTTTCTAACCTCGAATTAAGCAATCCAACGATTTTCATACTGCAGCTAGTTTATAATAGTGAAGCGTTACGGTTTACGACGAAGACTGATACTTAAAATGTGTGCTAAAATTAATTAAGATATCCTCATAATTTTGCGGATTAAAGATTCGAGAATATGGTGAGGATTAGATGTCGTATTTTTTAATTGAGAAATTATGCTCGGTATTTAATTTTTAATTATACAGCGTGATCAGTTAAGGGTACAGAGCGGCCATATCTCGGAAACTACTGGGCATAGAAATTCAGGAAACAAAATGATAACTAAAGTGGCCATGAGAAAATCCTGAAAATAATTTTTAAGTTCCGCATTTTGCCGCAAGAGGGCGTAATTGAGAAGTAAATTTTAAAATTTTACATATCTCCGAAATTCCCACATTAAGGTATATCTTTAATAACACCATAAAAAAGCTTGGACAATTATCCATCATTTTGGTACTATGCTCATTGGCGTACCGACTTTAATTAGAGGGGGGGGGGGAAGCTGTTGAAAGTGTAATCATTTAAATCGCTGTAACCTATAAAGACTGGTTGGAAGAGAAATGTATGCACTTTCACCAATCGTATTTAGTTGTCCATAATAGTTCTCAAAAAAATGCTAGAGGGCGCAATTTGTAATGATAACACATTTTTTGATTTTACTCTGAAAAAATAAATCATATGGTATAATTATGATAGCATAATCAAAAAGTAGATGAAATTTGCTAGATATAATATTAAAACCGCAGCTCGATATCTCCGTTCGTTTCAACATTATCGCCAATAGAATAATTTTTAAAACTTTAAATGAAGAAGCGAGTAGTACGCCACTGATATTTTTCCATGTCGATATTATTTCTGATTAGCCTGGTTAATTCTGCCTAAAAATGGTTTGTTGCGTTTTTCTCCTCAGGCACCCGTTCTCAATTAAAATAATTAAATTAGCTCTACTATTCATTATTATTGACATTCATAATGAAAAATTTTGTTTTATAAAAATTGTTGGAAATGACCACCTTCATTTAATAGGCATGTTTGCGCCCATTTAATATTTAAATCGGATAAGTCGTTTATAAGTTACAGCGATTTAACTGATTACACTTGCAACAGCCTCTAATTAAAGTCGGTACGCCAATGAGCATAGAACCAAAATGATGGATAATTGTCCAAGCTTTTTAATGGTGTTATCAAAGATATACCTTAATGTGGGATATTCGGAAATATGTAAAATTTTAAAATTTACTTTTCAATTACGCCCTCTTGCGTCAAAATGCGGAACTTAAAAATTATTTCCACGATTTTCTCATGGCCACTTTAGTTATCACTTTTTTTTTTCCTGAATTTCTATGCCCAGTAGTTTCCGAGATATGGCCGCTCAGTACCCCTAACTGATCACGCTGTATATCAAAGAGGCAGATGGCATTTACAATGAAAAATTGCATTGAAAAAATAAATCTATATAAATCGCTATATCTCACCAGTATATTCATTAGCAACTTTTCCCCTGTATAGCTTTGCAGAATAACTGTTAGGATTTTGGCCTTGACTAAGAAGTAACTTATTGCTATAGAAGCCGTTTTTCGTTAAAAAAAAGAGAATATTACAATATCACTCCAAAATATATTAGACAGGCATATCCAAAATTCCGCCAGAGACAACTTGATTTTATGAATTATAGAGGAGTAAAAGTATTGTCCCTATTAGGACTCATCAGAAAGCCAAAACCTGTAAGCAATTCCCAATACAGAGACAATATGCTTTTAAGATATTTTTAAGAATAAGTTCACATGAAACCGCGGCAGTGGCTCAGAGGTAGAGCTACTAGCATTCGACCGCGGCGACCCGGGTCGGTATGTCCGAAATTAAGTAAATTTAAGATTGCAGGGAAGAGTGTAAAAGGTATCATCTCCCAACCCACCCCATTCACGCCGGTAACCAGGCCGGATAAGATCGGACATCTCGTGGGGTGCGGAAGAAGGTACACACTCCTAAATCGGTAGGTCATGCAATGGCAATAAACCAAGGGTTGATAGCCCTTGGGGGTTGTCGCATGACTGAGGATCGTGGTTCGGAACCCACGTTAAACTGTAGGTCCCCTCGGGAATGGCCCTGGCAGTGAACGAAGAGGAAAAAAGCCTAATTCGAAAGAATAGCAGAACGGCAAGTTTACGTTATATATTTTCAATAAAATATATGATGTAAACCTAGTATCGCCATCTATAGGAATCAACTCACTGCAAAAGATAGCCATCAGAACTAACATTAAACCAGGTACGTTAGGCTAACACATCCAGTATAGGAAACGTTTTTGCGCATCCCTATACTGTTTTTACAGGTTTATAGATTCAAATATAGATCGCGCTCCACTCTCCAGTAGCCCACTGGGTGCCGCAGTAATCCGTAATACAATGCCCTGTTTAAAAAATAAAGTAGTAGAGTTTAGTGTCCGTATAAGTAAAATAGAAAGAAAGTGTTTAGCGGCAGGCAGACAAAGTAGTGCATCTATATTTTGCATTAAATTACACAGGAAAGCCAAAGGTAGAGTGTTCCCTGGGGCACAAGTAGACAATGACAGGCTGTTTTGTCCTTTAGTGCATACAACTTTATTATTTTAAATGGAACACTGGTATATTTTTAAAAATATGCATTCTACGAAGACTTATAAGCAATAAATATGTATCATATCCTATACCTATACCGAGCTAAGACAATTCCCGAGAAAATGGCGTTTGAAGTTGTCAAATTAGCCACACAATTTATAGTTTTTACAAAAAACAAATGAATAATTAAAAAATTTTATATTATCTTTTTACTTCTTTTTAGGTATTCCATATAAACGAGTCAGAACTATTTCACTTCCGGTTTAACCGGGGGTGCTGCAAAATTTGACATTCAATCACAAATTTCTTCAATTTTTTTAATGGTACACCCCACTTTAAATCTAATTTTCGAAATGATCTTACTTTTCCAAATACTTTTTATTCATTCTTCCCTATGTCTAAACTTATTAGTTTTTAAGATATTAAAGGTTTAGTTACATTATCCGACAACTTATTCATAGTTTCATCAAAGTTAGCTATGGATCCCCGCAGAGTTATATCATATTATTTCTAAAATACCAAAGTTGTATGCACTTCCGGTTCGACCGGAAGTGACAGTCAGATGGTTAACTTACTAAAATTTCATAGTAATGTTTTATTTTATAAGAACGTGACGAGCTGGGTAGTAGTTTCGTTGTCACCCTTATATACGATTTTCTATAACTTACCAATAAAAACAATCACAGCCACAACAATTGTACCGCATATGGCAGCACTGGCTGCTATCGTAATCTTGTCCATATTTGACGAAGCCGAAGCCACCGTCCGCACCTCGCGGCAATGCGTGTGGGGAACATTGTCCGGTGTTACGTTGAGCTCTTCTAGCGAGACCACGCACACTATAATACATTCCTGTAATAAGATAAAGTTAATATTTTTATCTTTCAACATACGCACTTTCTAAAAACATCTCGCCTCGTCTTGAAAACCGATGCAAAACACGCCGCCTTTGCCAAAGCCTTCTCTATTATAGGGTTTTATTTTCCCAAAAAGTAATTTTTTACTGTAAATCCTATCAAAATCCTCATAATATATGGTAAAAATAAAATGACAAATGTAAAAAATGCATAAAAAATATTTTTCCTACGACCACCTATAAAAATGAGAAAAAAAGCACGGTTAATTTGGTTAGAAAGCGCCGTATATCACATGCGTGTAAAAAAAATATTTTAACACCAGTGTTGAAATATAAGGCACACTATTTAATTTAAAGATATGGTGCCAATTTGACAGACCACCAATATTTATAAAAAAACAAATTTAAGAAAGCAGTAATTGTAAAGTGTTTAACTTATTAATCATGTATTTGTCGAGTGATTCAGAATTAGATTGTGAAAATACGCCATCCAAAATTATAAAAAATGTTAATAATATAGTGGATAATCCATTACCAGAAAAAACAAATCGCGCTGAAGATAGTGTCATGTATTAAACAACAAATCTTTATTGGTACCGATAGCGTAGAGCATAGAGCTCTAGCCTACTGATCGCAAAGTCACAGGTTCAAATCCCACCAGGAGTATTTGACTTTTTTTTATAAAAACATTAAATAATTTATAGAATTATTTTGAATTGAAATCTTCCTTGTTGGGTGGATTTTTTAAATTTATGTTTAATGCATCTTTCCTTGATTAAATTTAAAATTTTTCATTCTGATTAATCTAGAAGTCAGCCCAGGATTAGTTCTTTCTATGATATATAAAATATAAAAATATAAAAATATGAAAAATTTAAACTACAAATAAAGGAAAAGCCTGTTGACAAACTATGAAACCAGATATTAAGTGGAACATAATCCTAAGCATGCTAATTTCAACACTAGTGTTAATATATTTTTTTTCAACACTAGTGTCAAAATATTTTTTTCACAAATCAAAGGCTTTTTAAAAAATTCTTTGTGGTCGTAGTAAAAATAGTGTACATTACTCGTGTGAAGGTGATTATTCTTAAACTCGGAGAATTTCCGCACTCGGCTGACGCCTCGTGCTAAATATCTCCTTATTTGAAAAGTCACTTTCATCACTTGTTATGTAATATACTATTTTAAACCATCTGAAAGTTCCTTACACTATAAAGTCATATTTTATCTAACACTATTATAGTGTTTTTGGTTTAGCATCTGAAAGTACTCTGGGAGTGAACTGTGACGTTATATATCCACTGGAGATTTGCTGTCACCCCGAATGCGGTTGCCCTGGGAAAATTTGTCAAATGGTTAAATCATTTTAACCTTAAAATTTAATAAAGTTTACAGAATTATTCTTTAAATAAAAAAAAGTATTACTTTATGTAAAATATATCCAAACAACAAAACACGAAATTACAAAAGATCACCATTTACGATCTAAAAGAAAAAGTGTAGTTATTGCGCAGGCGCAGCCTTTTTACCCCGTGATCATTTTCAGATCGAAGAAGAGCACTCGCTAGCGGATTCAGAGTAACCAGATTTGTAAATTGAACGTATTACTTCGAGTGCGATCACTAGATTTTGACTTTGACAATCGAACACGCAAATCTCGGATAGATTGAGTAAGAGCCACAAATATAACATTTTTTTTTACATTTACGTCTTCCGTAAAAAATTAAGCGACAATACAACCTGTTGATATTATGTACATACAGGGTGATAATTTGAAAACGAACAGCATTTAATATTGCCTCTACCAATGATAGTATGAAAATTTGGCGAAACACGTCAATTGATATATCGAGGGGGACATTTTTTAAGACATTTGTTGTCGTGTTACTTTCAACCCCCTAACCCCCAGGGCACCTACCCCTAAAATTTTAAATGGCAACCCCTATTTATTTTGCCATTTTTATGTTCCTTATAAAATTCTACATAAACTGTATCATTTTTTTCTTTCAAAAAATGTAATTATTTTATTTTTTCTAGTGGCGATATCGAAGACGAAATGTAAATAAATAAAGGAATTTGGAATTTATTTCTACATTTCGTCTTCGATATCGCCACTAAAAAAAATAAAATAATTACATTTTTTGAAAAAAAAATGATACAGTTTATGTAGAATTTTATAAGGAACACAAAAATGGCAAAATAAATAGGGGTTGCCATTTAAAATTTTAGGGGTAGGTGCCCTGGGGGTTAGGGGGTTGAAAGTAACACGACAACAAATGTCTTAAAAAATGTCCCCCTCGATATATCAATTGACGTGTTTCGCCAAATTTTCATACTATCATTGGTAGAGGCAATATTAAATGCTGTTCCTTTTCAAATTGTCACCCTGTATATTTATGATATATATTTATTTTAAATTGGTTCCTACCTTTTATAAAGAATATATTACTTTAACAATCCTTCATTTCTTCCCCTCCTACAATTAATAAATTAACACTTTTATCAAAACAATAAAACTAACCCTTTACAACATAAAATATTCCTGTATGAATTTAGAAAATACGTAAATTATTGAATATGAATGCTTCTGCATTCGAAATATGTAGAGAATTTCTTTTTTAAATCAAAAATATTTCATCAATATAACAGCGGAGGAATCAAAGTCTTCCTCCACTGTTATATTAATAAAATATTTCTCTATTTATTTCTTTTCTTCTAATTATTAAACTGCTTTTTTGAAATCGTGATATTCCCAATTTACTAAAATACGCGTTAGAAATCAGTTGTTATCTTGACTAAACCCCGTAATTAGGTCAATACTAACTACCTACTTAATTTTTTAAATTAAATTTGTATTCCGGACCCTATACAAATGCAGATAAGTAGAAATTTAGTTCAGAACGTGTCCTGGGTCATAACATTTCACACGTATATATTTTTCGCTTATATCTCTCGAATTTTTTCACGAAACTGCCTCCATATAAATTCCATCAAAGTTTAATGACCATCCGCGGTTTTTATCTAGGTCTGTGTTATAGTTTAAAAAAAAGATTCTAACACCATACTGAGGCCATTTTATATGGCAAAGGACCCCTCAGAAAGCTTATGGGAAATGGCTTTCGGTTAATTTTTCTGAATTTTTAGTATTCTATAGATATTGACGTCCTAATTAAAAGTGCCAAAATCCAATTCTGACTAGTGATTTCTGACTAGTTTCTGAGTTATGGCCTTTTAAAATTGGCAACTTCTTACTTTGAGATTTTCTGCATTGGCTGGAGTTTTCACTTGTTTCTTAAAAACTATTATCTTTTTTATTGGTGGAAAGTTAGGTCTTAAGTTTACTTTCACTTATATATAAATGAAATATATACAGGATGTTAATTAATTTATGGGTGGATTAAATAATTAATGTTTAAAAATTATGAAAATCCAAAAAAAAAAAAATACCCATTTTTTGAATTTCGAAAACAAACTAGATATTGTTCATATTTTAAAATCTCGTAGTACCAAGCTATGGATGAAAATAAAAGGGCATAGGTTGATATAGAGCTCGATGTAGAGTATACTGCCTGGTATTTTATTTCTCAAAATAAATATTGAAATTCACCTGAAAACGTAATAAACGACTCGTCATTTTTATGTTATAATTAATTATTTAATTTATTATCCAATCTCTTCTTTTACAATAATTATTTTTTTACACATTCTAATCTTAGATATACAGGGTGATTCACTTTTAATACACAAGTGAAAAGTTTTAAAAATCGATTTCATGATGTTCAAGAAAGTTTTGGACTTCTAGTTTTTTGTTTTTGACACCGTTACAATTTCAGGTGCAAATTTTGAGATGCTCTGGGTTTCATTTCAATTTTGTAGTAAATTGTAACTATTCATTGTGCCTGTTTATTAGTTTGGTGGCCTGAGTTATTTTGCAGCAGAGCCAATAATGTGCTTTTTAGCTGATTTTGCATGTTTTCCATGAACTGTTCCATGGCGGTATGGAGAGCAGAAATGGCTTGGAATACCCGAGGGGCTTGTTGGGAGTTATTGTTAGCTTGCTGGGCTAAATTGCTATTGTTTTGTGTACCCCATTGAAAAGTGTTAATTTGACGTGTTTCTTTGATTTTTAGTGGATTTTTGGGACAACCACTAAAAGAAGCAGAGTGTGGGCCTTGGCAATTTACACATTTGGCGGGTGTCTTTTGTTTTGACACAAGTTTGAGTAGGGTGACTTTCGGGGCATTTTACGCACTTTGGGGGTGCTTTGCACCGACTCGATGAGTGACCAAACAACTGACAATTATAACATTGAGTATTTCTACTCTTTGCACGCTGAGTCTCAATTTTTATTCTCATATTGAGAAAACCTGTCAAATTAAAAATTGATTTTTCAGTTTTTGGTACCATGACTTGTACTTAGGGCATTGGTGATTTATCTTTTCTTAGCCATCTGATAACTGATTTTGGGTGAAAACCCAAAGACTCGATTTCTGTTTTTATTTCTTCTTCAGAAATGGTTCGTACACAAAGTTCTAGCCATGTAGCAGTTTAACTGCATATTCAGGTCTATTAAAATAAGTAAAAGGCAGTGCCTAGCTTAAAATATTCATTGATGACTCAAGAAAAAACACTTTTTTACTTTTCCTATTTTTAAAACTTTTCACTTGTGTATTAAAACTGAATCACCCTGTATATCTAAGATTAGAATGTGTTAAAAAATAACTATTGTAAAAGAAGAGATTGGATAATAAATTAAAGAATTAATTATAACATAAAAATGACGAGTCGTTTATTACGTTTTCAGGTCAATTTAAATATTTATTTTGATAAATAAACTACCAGGCAATATACTCTAGGTACATCAACCTATACCCATTTATTTTCCTCTATAGCTTGGTACTACAAGATATTAAAATATGAACAAAATCTAACCGTTTGTTTTCAAAATTCAAAAAATCGGTAATAATATATTTTTTGGATTTTCATAATTCTTAAATATTATCAGTTATTTTATCCGTCTACAAATTAGTTAACATCCTGTATATATTTTACTATAAATATTAGTAATAGAAAACTTAAGGCCTACTTTTCCACCAATAAAGAAAAATAAAAAAGTTGATAGTTTTTAAGAAACAATTGAAAACTCCAGACAGTGCAGAAAATCTCAAAATACGAAGTTGTCAACTTTAAAAGGACATACCTCAAAAATTAGTCATAGCATCGGATTACGGCCATGAGCACTTTTAAACAGGATGTCAAGATCTACAAAATACTAAAAATTCAGAAAAGTTAGTCTAAAGCCATTTTCCATAAGCTTTTTGAGGGATCCTTTAAAATAAAATACTTTTGTAGGTGGTACTGAAGCAATCATTTATAGAAACTAGATTTAAAATTTGTCTATAGCAACATACAGAACTTAAAAATACTTGGGATTGAGTTACGTTATACTACTTACTGATTTTTTAAATTTTAGTTAGCTTATTATGCACCAAAAATTAATTAAATCATAATAGATACTCCATACTTTTGCCTATGTCTATATAAATCTACAATTTGTTTTGTTGCACATAAATCCCATCAATAAAGAATGTACGGGATTTTTTTTTAAGTAGGACTGGGTTATACGGTGTTTTTAAATATTCAAACCATGTAATGAGTTCTTCCCATGTACCAAATAACAACTTTAAAACCTATGTAAATTTAAGTATTTTGTTAATTAGTACTATTATTAAATATTTTCTGTGAGTTTGGTCTGCATAAATCAAACATCGAATTAAATAATTGTTTAACTTTTTCAACGCAACATTTTTTGTTCTCGATATTTTTTTGTCAATATGCACTGTGCTGAAAGGGGGTACGAGCTACTAATCTAATTATTTTTACAAATGATAACGCTATAATACTTACTTGTGATGGTACATTCTTTATCTTAAATTCCCTTTCGCTTGCCTCCAAAGGTGGTCCCTGTTTAAAAGTTTTGTCGCCAAATAGCCTATAAACTACTCTAAAGCCAAGAATATTTGCTGTTTCTGAGCCCCACTGTATTATTACAGAACTATCTTGTCTAAATGCGTTTTTAACTATAACTTCTTTGCTGTCATCAGCCTTGCTCCTGGAAGGAAACCCGGCCATAACCAAAGGGGGCTTTGGACTTGTCTTCCATGCCGACGTTGCTTTTGACTTCGTTTTAGCAGTTGACGTTGTCGCTTTAATAGTAGTTGTTGATGTAGTTAACTTGGAGGTAGCTGTTGAATACGATACTGCCGTTGATACTGTTGTTTTACTGGTACTTGGCTCTTTAGTTGATGTCGTTGTTGTGGATGAGACTGTTGTATGTTGAGGAACTATTAAATCATCTAAATCAGCACTAACTACCGTTGCAACTCCTACCGATTCTTGTGGTTTAACTGTTTCTTTTTTTGCTGGCATTGGATTTTTGTTGCAGGCAAGTTCTTCTAGTTGAATGCTATAGAAATTCCTGTCTCTGAATTTAGGAGGACTTCCACAAAATTGTGGGTTTCTCTCTCTTGACGTTACTTGAAGATCTCCATTTCGTATCCATTCAAGAATCCAAGATAATCTACAGTCACAATGGAGGAATCTACCGCCAAGACTTAAACCTCGAAGGGTGTTATTTAGATGCGACAAGGCGTCAAATGGTATGGTAGTTAGTGGATTACCATCTAACGCCAGAAGAGTTATGCTCGGATTACCCCTAAAAGCATGCGCAGGCAATTCTGTCAATAAATTAAAACCAATATCTAGAACCCTAAGTTCTTTTAGAGTACTCATAGCAGCACTAGGGAAATCAGGTAACAAGTTATTGAGCAAGCTCAATGAGCTAAGGGTTTTTCTAATTCCAAAGAAAGCATTTTCTTTTAGATCTTGCAAAATATTTCGTTCAAGGTTTAGAGCTGTAAGGGCGTTTAAACCTGCAAATGTTTTATCACCATCAGGACCTGGAAGCTCTTTGAGACTGTTTTGAGATAGGTCCAAGAATGCCAAGGTCTGCATTCCTTGAATAGCTTTAGGCACACGGGTTTGCCTAGTTCCTTTAATGTTGAGGTTCTTTAGAGTTTTTTCCAAACCCTTTAGTGCATTGTTTTCTAAAGTAATATTATTGTCTGATAATTTTAACGTAGATAATTTATGTAACGTTTGAAAGGCACCGTCAGGCACATTAGTTATTTTGTTGTGTGACAAGTCTAACAATTGTAAATGCTGTAAAGGTCTTAAACTTTCCACCGGCACTTCACTTATATCGTTGTCTTGTAAATTTAAATTTTTTAGGTGCTGTTCTTGTCCATTAAACGCGGCACTTTCCACAGTTCTTATTCTACATCCCGACAGTTGAATATTATGAATTTTTAAATTTATCATTATGTTGTCCTGTAGGACAGCTATTGTCGAATTGTTTACATACAGTAAGTCTAAAGGCATTTGAGTAGCGTATTTGTTGATAGCCGATAGTAGTTTCGGCCAGTTTACCATGTCGCACTGCACTGAGAGTTCGTGGCCTAAATTGTAGGAACAGAGGCATGACGACTGAAGATCGGGAATCTCGCGTTGCCAAGGACATTGTGCTAGGGAAATGGATACTAGAATAGCCCATATCAGCACGTATGGTAGGATATGATTCTTCATTGCCTGTAACAGAAAAATAAATCAATTATGAAAATAAGTTACCCAGTTTTTGTTACACCGGCACCGCTTTATATTCAATAAATGTATATTTTTAATTGTGAAATCAAGCCATATGGCACGGGTTACTAAGGGTTTCAATACAATTTAGTTTTATTAGATAATTAATTTGGTTATTGGCCATAGCATATGTGATTTTTCTGTAAAATCCAAATTACTGTCAAAATAGATGAAATTTTGAAGTGTTAATAACCAGTGATAGGATATTTTGACGCGCTAACAAAATCGAACTGCCCATGCCGGTACGGCGTACCTTAAGGCTTGCTAACTTTTTTTAAACCAAAGGTTCGTAAGGTTGGTCATGGGAAAAGTATGTGTATAGAGAGCGCCTCTTCTCGCCCCGAATTACAAAAGAACTCAGCAAATTATTCAGGTTTTTCATTTCATCAACGGAAAGGTAAATAGGAAGACAAAAATTTTTTCGAAAACGGAAAGGTGGTATCCGAGGGGTAAACCACTGCCTTAAATTTATACAATAAAATACCCTTTTTAACAAAAAATACCCAAAAATACCATGTTTTCTGAAAAATACCTCAAAATTTCCCAAGAAATAGCCAAAAAAATACCCAAAAATACCCAAAAATACCCAAAAATACTTAAGAATACCCGAAAATAGCTAAAAATACCTAAAAATACCTCAGTAAAAAATAACTTTCGCTAATGACCTTGCGTATTATTTATTTCATTTTAATAAAGATACACTATTTATTTTAAAGACCAGCATTTATTTCTTAAAAACAAACATTTAGCTTCAGAAATTTGCTAAAAATAAAAAATAAACTTAACTGCCTAACTTTAGCATGACAGGAATACATACTAAAAATAGGACAGTTTTGTGGGTATTTCGCATTGGCTAAATAAAATAGATATAAAACATTAGGTACCTCGGTACGTAATAATTAAACATACTAAATATAAATGATTAGACTTATGATTAACCATAATAGAACACAAATATTTACTTAAGAAATTTGCTAAATAAATCAACAAAACTTAACAGTCTGAACTTTGGCATAGTAGGAACAAATTCTTAAACTAAGCCACTTTTGTGGGTATTTGGTTTTGGACTTGGCTGAATAAAATAAGTATAAAACGTTAGTAGGTACCTACCTTGGTACCTACTAACTAAAAATACTATATAAATTTTAATGATTTAAATTATGATTAACTCTAAAAGCACAAATATTTAACCGAGTATTTAACTTAATAAATTCTCTCAGTAAATTTGACCCTCTGTCAAGCGGGTGCTCAAAATATTGGAGCTAAACCAACAAAACTAACCACTATTAGAGGCTTAATACTAGGGCTCGGAATTTTTAAAATAAAAGTATTTGAGTAGTCGTTTGGTATGTTATTCGAATATAGTCAAATAATTTGAATATAGTCGAATAATTTGAATATAGTCGAATAATTCGAATATAGTCGAATAATTCGAATATAGTCGAATAATTCGAATATAGTGGAAAGTGGTTTAACTGCTTAAACATAATAAAGGAACATTTTTAAGTATTAGTCATTTTTAATATCTAAATTATCGAATAACAATAATGCAAATTTGCACCACTAGTGCATTTAAAAGAAACTACTTAGAAAATAGAACGTTTTTTTATATAACAAATTTGCAAAACCAAATACATACGTGAAATAAAGAAACGCATTTTACAAATGAGAGAATATTTGTAGTTTAGTCAAATAGATACTTGAATAGTCGAATATTCGAATAGTCAAATATTCGAATATTTGAATAGTCGAATTTTTTAACTAACAAAAAATTCGAATTTAGAATAGTCGAATATTCAAATACAATTCCGAACCCTACTTACTACACAGTAAGGTATCTACGATGGACCTTCACTACTAACTAAACCAAGACAAAGGAATAAGTTATAAAAGACTAGTAGACAAAACCCTCGGCAAAAAAGAAGTAAAAACTTGATTAGCACTTACTGTTTAGTTGATTTTTAGACTCGTTTTTAAATGTTTATATTTTTTGTTAATTTCATTTGTCTTTTCTTTTTAAATGAAAGACACCTGTACCCGTTAGTTCGAGTGGACCATAAAATATGAAGGCCAAGGCCATTTCGCGGTGTTATGCCGAGCATGGGCGCAATCGCCAATAATTTTTAAAAATTGCTGGATCCGTTACTTTTTATTAGGAAACACACTTGAAAGTACCAAATAATGCCTAAAAATACCTAAAAAAATACCCAAAAAAACTTAAGAAACACCCAAAAATACCCAAAAATACCCAAAAATACCCAAAAATACCCATAAATACCCAAAAATACCCACAGCTTGTACAATAAAATACCCCAGTGGTTTACCCCTCGGTGGTATCTATTTGAGCGTGAGAAAGTTTTTTACATGCAAAAATAAATTCAAAGAGAAAGATGTGCTTGCGTCCATGACAACCCTAATTTAAAAAGTTTTTAAAAATCCATCAATACACATGGTCAGGAGTGGATTGTCCATATCGCACTCGGAAGTTTGAGCACTCCACTTACGGTGTCGTGCTCAATTTACTTCCTTCCGAGATATAGACATCATCCACTCTTGTTGTACAAACTATTATTTTCTACTCCCACATGGATATTTGCCGTTTCCTTTACACCAAAGTGATTGGATAAGTGGTCTATTCCGGTTAACTGAACAGATATACATAATGTCATATCAATTCTAGTTAGGATATGAAACTGACCATTCACAGTGGTCAATTAGAAAGAAACAAAATTTACACGTTGTTGTATGATATTAGCAAACATGAGGTTAATAATATATTTTAAAAATGTGCAAATGTATCAACTAATTTTTTAAAATTTGAATCAAAACATTTATCCCAGATCCTTTGCATACACCAATTTTTCTCAAAGAGTACACTAAAGGGTGCGAAAATTGAAGATATAAAACCAAAATATTTTATACTGAACTATTGTTATTTTCTGAATGAACTAAAGAATTTATGCAGAAACGCACTTTCTTATTTCAAAAAATCTCCAGTTTTCCACTTATTTCTAGACAATTACTACAAGATTTATTGGATAAAATATACTATATAACTACAAAATGGACGTTTTGTACTGACCTTGGTTGGTTTTTTGCCATGCAAATATTTGTCCACTTGTTTCTGATATATTTTGACAGGGGATCCAATCCCTATCGATCTTAAAACTTTTATTATACGCAATAGTGGAAAGTGAGGATGATTACATAAGACCAGAAGAAATTATAAAATTTTATGAAAAAAATGAATTCTACTTTTTAGGATTATTGTCTTGTTCTAATTTACCAATGATTTTAAGATTATGTAATTTCTACAGTATTGCCACTTTTCTTTCCACGTTTACAGTGTTGCTAGTATGTAAATTGGCGATTATTTTGAAAAACTTTACCATAGCGAACGTTAAAAGTTAATATTAATGTACAAAAGTCGTTTTTAACTGTTTTAAACTAATTTTACAGCTTTTTTGCTAATCTTTCGGTGTTGCAAGCAGACAACCAAGAATACATTTCTGTAAAACAATTAATCAAACTGGCTATGATTATATGTTCATTTTTATTAAGAAAGATATCGCTTTTTGTCTTTAATTCTACAAAACGCCGAATGTGAGAAAGATAGATATATTCAAAGTAATTTTGTTTATTATTAGAAATTACTCAAATCGACAAATATGTTACAGTGTAATTTGTCATTTAAAATTAAAATTTATGGCCTTTCCGGTAAAACCGGAAGTGACTGCTAACTGTTTTTTACTTAAAATATTCACATTGCTTAACCCTATCTATAACCATCATATTGTATTTTAATTAATTTTTGGGAAGTGTTCACACTTTCGTTTATCATTACGACACTGTATACAGAACAAATTGTTTTATATTGAAAGGAATAGAACATAATCAATAAATAATGAACCACGTAATCCATTGTATTGTGAGTCACACAATAGTCTGCATATCGCCCATAGCGGGTACATGCATCTAACTTAACATGTTGCATTTAAATGTTCTTATCAAACATTATACGGGGAAATGAACAAACTTAAAAGGATATCTTTTATGCCGGAAGCCTAAGGGTACATGACTTTTAGGTGTCGGCGATATTTATGAAGGTGATAGTACCTGCATCCTGCTTTTTTATAGCTCTTAAGATATTTTAGATGATAAAGAATGCTAAATGTTCGTTGTTATAATGTAACGATTGTAGACATAATAGATAAAGCTGTATAAAACGGTTTAGTTTTGATCTAGGTTTTTTAAACAGTACCCACAGACATATGGTGTTTTTTTAATAGGCCAAAAACAAAAATGCCATATCTCCAGTAGTTTGTAAAGATCCCCACTTTCTTTCGTCCATTTTAAATTTTGTTTCTCATAATTCGAAGTCCGATACACTTAATCGCAATATATTTTGTCAGCTTTGCTAAACAACATGGAATGAAAGCAAAAACATATACTGAAAATGTCCATGTCCGCAACGGTCACCCGCCCATAATCTATTTAAATAAACACTTAAAACTTTCTTTTTTGGACGGATTTTAAGGAAAAATACGTATTTTATACTTTTAGTAAGTAGGGTAATAGTTTAAAATGTTTTTAAAAATAATTTGAACGGTCAGCTCTATTTAATTATCAAAAAATCACTGTGTCCCAAAATAAATCTCCGGTCCGTAACTTACTTATTGAAAACGACTGGAGATGCTTACCAGTTGAAACATTGTGATTCACAACATTTAAAGACAATGCAAGTCCAAAACTACTGCCGTTCAATGTCATTTATGTCACAGTCAAAGTTCCTGGTTACTAAATTATTGTTAAACATATTTACGCAACCCAATACCGGGTGTCCCATTATGGATGGCCACCGGCCGTATCTCGGAAACTACTGGGCATAGAAACTCGAGAAAAAAAAATTATAACTAAAGTGGCCATAAGAAAATCCTGGAAATAATTTTTAAGTTCCGCATTTTGCTTCAAGAGGGCGTAATTGAAAAGTAAATTTTAAAATTTTACACATTTCCGAAAATTCCACATTAAGGTATATCTTTGGTAACGCCATTAAAAAGCTTGGACAATTATGCATCATTTTGGTCTTATGCTCATTGGCGTACCGACTTTAATAAGAGGGGGGAAGCTCTTGAAAGTGTAATCATTTAAATTACTGTAACTTATAAACGATTTATTCGATTTTAGCACACTAAAGACTGTTTGGAAGAGAAATGTATGCACTTTCACCAATCGTATTTAGTTGTCCATAATAGTTATCAAAAAAAATGTTAGAGGGCGCAATTTGTAATAATATTACATTTTTTGATTTTGCTACGAAAAAATAAATCATACGGTATATATCTATGATACCATATTCGAAATAATGTAGATGAAATTTGCTAGAAAAAATATTAAAACCGCAGCTCGATATCTCCGTTCGTTTCAGCGTTATCGCCAATAGAATAATTTTTAAAACTTTAAATATTATATATTTTTTAGAAAAAAAGTGGCACTCCACTGATATTTTTCCATGTGGATATTATTTCTGATTAGCCTGGTCAATTCTGCATAAAAATGGTCTCATGCGTTTTTCTCCTCCGGCACACCGTTCTTAATTAAAATAATTAAATTAAATCAGACGAGCGGAAGCTTATTGCCTATTAACAATTTTTATAAAACAAAATTTATCATTATCAATGTTAATAATAATAATAAATAGTAGGTAATAAACAGTCTTTAGTTTGCTAAAATCGGATAAGTCGTTTATAAGTTACAGCGATTTAAATGATTGCACTTTCACAGCTCCCCCCCCTCTTATTAAAGTCGGTACGCCAATGAGCATAAGACCAAAATGATGCATAATTGTCTAAACTGTTTAATGGTGTTACCAAAGATATACCATAATGTGGAATTTTCGGAGATATGTAAAATTTTAAAATTTACTTTTCAATTACGCCCTCTTGCGGCAAAATGTGGAACCTAAAAATTATTTCCAGGATTTTCTCATGGCCACTTAGGTTATAATTTTTTTTCCCCCGAGTTTTTATGCCCAGTAGTTTCCGAGATACGGCCGGTGATCATCCATAAGGGGACACCCGGTATATCAGATTTAAATATTTCGATGGTGTAAATTCAAACCCCTTTACATAGTGTGTATTTCCTTAAATATTTATTTATATCCTCGTTTTAATCTAATAAATGTCGCTTTTAATTGTTATTAATAGGAAAAAGTTACAACAGAAACCTTCTTTGCACCATTTTTTATATATAATATATCCTGCCAGTTTTGTCATTGACATTTAATTTATCAAATATTTAAAATTACACTTAATCATTTCGTTTTCAATAATAAATGAACAACATTAACCTACTTCTCAAAACCCCGTTTTCCTGATTTAATTTTATACAATCTAAAGCAGCAGTAGTCCTAACCGGATTGCATTTTGGTTATGAGTTATTTATGGGTGTGGTCGAGATTTTACTTGTAACTTTTCTCACCATATAAAAGGAAAAGTGTTTTTGGTGTGGAAAATGCCAATTTAATTAGTTCATAAGTAGTATTATTTAGTAGTTTACTTGCTTTTGTCCAAGACTACTGTACAACATGATCATTATACATGTGTTTTCTTAATTAATAATAATATCCATTATACACTAGTGTATAATATCCATTATTCACTAGTGAATAATGAATTCATATGATTTTAATACGATTTTTGTACTCCTACATGGAAATTTGATGTTTCCTTTACACTTAAGTGATTGTAACTGAAAGAATATGATTTCAGATCCATCCTAGTTAGGATATGAAACTGACCAATCACAGTAGTCCGTCGTTTTCTGATACTTGACAGCAGTGAGGTTTAGAATATATTTCCTTCAAAAATATGCAAAGCTGTCACATTAAATTGTTCTTTTTTAATTGAAATTAAAACATTTATCCCAGAGTCTATGCATACACAATTTTTTCCTAAATAATGTACCAAATCGTGCGAAAATTGAAGGTAAAAACCAAAATATATGTATTTCTTCCAAACTATTATTTTTTGACCGAACTAAATATTTGTGCACTTTCTTATTTTAAAAATCTCCCGTTTTCACTCATTTATCGACAATTACTACAAGTTTTAATGCATAAAATGTACTACATATTTATAAAATTGACGTTTTTTACTTACCTTGTTGGATTTTTGCCATACAAATATTTGGCCATCGCGATATTTTCTGATATATTTTGAACGGGGATCCAACCTCAATCGTTCTTAAAAATTTATTATACGCAATAAATATTAAAAAAACTGGTAAATCTCTCTTCAATGGTGGAACATGAAGATGAGTACATAAAACAGACGAAATTATAAGATTTCTAGGAAAAAAAATGATTGTATTTTTTACTAAAGGTTTTATGGTTATTGTTTTTACAGTATTGCCATTTCTAGTTCCACTTTTGCTAGTTTGTAAATTGACGATTATTTTTAAAAGCTTTACCATGGCAAACGTTAAAAGCTCATATTAATGCACAAAAGCCGTTTTTAACTGTTTAAGCTTTTTTCTTGCACTTTCGGAGTTATAATTCTTATGCAAGCAGAAAAAAACCGAGAAAACACTCTTTTCTTCTGTGCATTTTAGCAGAACAATTTAATTAAACTAGCTATGGTTAATAAAAATAAATTTTTAATTTTTATTAATAAATAATATATCGCTTTTTGTCTGTTATTCAGCAAAAGGCCGAATGTAAGAGAGATAAATATATTCAAAATGATTTTGTGTAAACATAAGAAATGACTCAAATCGATGAATATGTTACGGTATAATTTGGTTATTATCAACGAAATGAAATTTAAAATTGGTTTTTATTATCTTTCTCACAAATTCAGGGCCAACTAAAAAGGCAAGTTATAATTTCTGATTTAAATAATTTTTTTAAATTGTAGTATAAGTTCGGAAGTTAGGTCGTAGAAAAAATATATTGTACAACTCGAGCGGATTGTCCATATTGCTCGCGGAAGTTTGAGCACTGAGCCTACGGCGTCGTCCTCAATTTACTTCCTCGTGCGATATAGACACTTTTGTAGTACACACTACTATTCCGCTTCATCGTCGACAATGACGCACGGGTAAACAATGTAAACATCCAATGAGACTACTGCATGATGCATAGTATGCTACTCTCATATAATGGCTGTTATTCACTTGGATACAGTTTATGAAACCCACTATCATAACTTTTAATGGTTTACAAAAATAGACCGATTAATATTAAATATTTATTGGTTAGTATTAAAAATGAAATACATGAAATTAGATGAAATGATTTTGACAGCGGCGTCTTACGGAAATTTAGAGACAGTCTTGGCTATTGCCGTTTAACAAACAATCAGGGGCGGTTCTAGACCCAAAATATTGTGGGGACACTACATTGGCGTAGCCAGAAAATATGCTCGGGGGGGGGGGGGGGGGGGGGGGGTAAGTAGGACATTTTTTTTTCTGAAGAGAGGGATAGTCGGAACTATATGTATTCCATGGTATTGTACGTAGCGAACCCACGCCCAAAGTTCGTTTAAAATTCACCTAACTACTATTAAATTTCGAAAATTAAATTATTACCTTTCCCCCTTTGCATGGTTGGATTAAATTTGTTTTTTAATGTTTTTTTTTGATATTCTTAGCTGGCTCTTTATTTAAAAAAAAACATTTTTTATAATTGTGAAAAATATGAATATTGGTGTCAATCCAAAATTTTAACATAAGACGTATGTATGACTCTAACCAGCGTTTTCCGGGCTCGGTTTTTCATGATTAAAAAAATAGTAAATATCGCTCACCATGCCAAAATTGATGATTTTTTCAGAAATCATGTATTTTAGGAGCGTAGATCTAAGAGCAGTTTTTGGTGCAAATGCTTAGATTTGGAAATACTCCTTCTTAAGTGCCGTATCCTAATAAAGCATTCTCATTTCATCCCGCACTATTTTTTTATTATAAATTATCACACTTCTTCCATAAAAAATGTGTTAATTGAAATGTTTACCTTAATTTTTCTCTTAAGAAATAAATACCTAATTGTTTTTGTTGTAAAAATATTTTATTGCATTGGGTTATATTTTTGTTGATTTAAAATAGCTCTAAAAAAGGGAAAACGTATATAATAGAAAAATTCTATAAAATATTGTTCTTTTTACTCGTTTTCCTTTAAAATTGCATTAAAAATCAATAACTAAAACGATATGCGTGTGAAACCTTAATCTCTATATAAAAGGGAACTTTTAGTTGGAAAAGTTTAAAAGCTAAACGTTTCCTACAAGACCTTTGTAATCCAAGCCAAGAATACTATATTTAAAAGATTTAAATTAAGAGTCCATGCGTGAGATGAAAATGCAGCCGGGCAGCCCCCCCTTATATACGCCACTGGGCGCAGCCACAATTTTTGGTAGCCTTCACAATGCAAATAACGCCACAGCCCAAAATTTTTTATAATCATGCTCAAATTGTATCAAATTATGTAAATAATAAAGCACCCGGAATTTTTTTTTATCAGTGGCGTGAATTTTATAGTTTTTTTCAGAAATGTTGGGGGGTTCTGGGCCCCTAAGGCCCCCCCGTAGAACCGCCCCTGCAAACAATGCCAAACATTTTCAATATCTATTTTTTTTTTTTACGGTTCGCCGACTACGTAGGCCATCTTGAACCGGTCATCGACCACAAATGTGATCTACCGACTGGGGAGTGTGAAACGGCACCTTCATCCTACGAGATATCCGATCTCATCCGGCCTGTCCGGCGTGAATAGGATGGCTAGGTGTCGATTCATTTTACACTCTTCCCTGAGGCAAGAGCACGCCGTGTTCCCAAGCGGTCACCCGCCCAAGTACTAACCGCGCTCGACACCGCTTAACTTCGGTGATCTGCGGGAACCGGTGCTTAATATGTCGACAGGCCCTTGCCCTTTCAATATCTAAGAAAGCAGCTTTTGTTCAGTTTTTAAGTGTATTCTTTTTACATTGTGTTTTTGTTAATGTATTTAAAAATTGTTTTCCTGTTTCCCGTTATTGTTAAATTTGTCTTTTAAGGCACTATTTAATCTTTCAAAAATAATCGTCATAGACAATTCGTAAAATCCTATATTTTTTTATTTTCTCTTATTTATAATATTCTAGGCTTAAAGTGTTCTCTCAAAACTTTTGTTAGATGCTGTACATTAACTGAACTGTACACCGCAATTATTTTTAATTACTAATATTTCTTTAATTATTCTTTTTGCGAATAATTATATCCATTTAAGGTAAATGAACTTTATCTGATTTAATAGTGCACGTACTAATATTGGTGCTAATAAAATAAGTTTTTAACTGACTTTTAAAAAAATGAGCACTTTCCAGTGTGGGACAAGGTTTTATGTAAATATAAAATGACCCAAATCGACAAATATGTTACAGTTTAATTTGGACTATGAATTTGCCAACGAAATAAATTTTTCTTCACTTGTTTTTTATTATCTTTCTTACAAGGTCACTGGCAACTAAAAAGACAAGTTTTAATGAATGATTTAAATAATTGTTTAAAATTTTTAGTTTATTTTTAGTTTAAAGAAAATTATTTATTTTTTGTTCCAAAGCAATCTTGACTAAATAGTTTAATAGAACTTTCCTTTTTTACCCTGATTTAAGACAAATCCTAAAATATTTCAAAAACTATGATATTTAGATATATGACATGTTTGACAAAAAAGTAAGGTTTTCGAAAGATAAATTCTTTTGCCTAAAAAAATTAGGGGGGTTCCATTTAAAAAAATTGAAATAAAGCATTTTTAAAACTATCGAGTTGTCCAACTTGTAATGAACGCCCTGTATAAGAGATTTAAAAAACATTATTATAGATCAATATTTGCCTAGGGTTAATCCACAGGCTATGATTTTTTAACGATACCCTTAAAATTACTAAAATTTCGGAAAAAAATTATTTACTTGGCAACGTTACATTTCACTTAAAATTTTTCAATAGGGTTGCAAAGTCCTTATTCCATTGAATCATATTTTAGAAAATTATACTGGGTGTCGCATTTAATTTTCTTTTTTATTATTCAGTATCACTTTTTAGGACCACCCTGTAGATTAGAAAATATTTTTAGATTATGTATCCTAAAAAACCCTTTAACTTTTGTATTACACTTTTTTCCCTATCTTTGATAGTTTAGGTGCTATCTAAGACAGACACCTTACTGACACACCCTGTATATGTGGGTCGCCATTTAAAAAAATGCAAAATGGCGTCGTCACTGTAATTTTTTGACATCTGACATATATGACAATAGTCTGGGTGGCTCCGCCATAAAAAATTACATATCTCCAAAAAAAACTGAGTTTTTAATGTTAAAGCTTCTGTTAATTCGATGATAACAAAATCACCCACTATCTACAGTTACGGCCATTAAATCTCGGGTAGAACCTTTTTAGCTTTGTACACCTTATTTTACTATAATAAAACATACCTGAAATACCTGTTGAACAAACTACCTATTTACATAAAATGTCATCATAGAAAAAAACAATAATAAATATCAATGTTTTAATTTTCGTGAAATGCTAAACTTAACGACCCATCAGAAAGTTTTAATAATGAATTATATTGAGCGGGATGGTGGGTCTGAATGGAATGTTTCAGAAAGGCTTAACATTCCAAAAAGCACGATTAATTTATGTTTTCCATATGGTGCCAACTTTTCCGCGGACACTGTATATTAAAAGCTTAATATTTTTAAGCATTACCTGCTCAACATTATTTTTAAACTATTTTTTTTTAATTCATTAATACATTTATGATCACAGTAGAAATTTAGTCATTAAATATACATGAAAACATTCCCGCAATAGTTGTTGCAATCAGATCCCATAAACAGTATTCTCCTTAGTAAAGTTACTTTCAGTTTTATTTGTCGCAATGTTTCTAATGGCCCTTGGGAAAAATTCAACTTAATTGTTAGTTAGGAATTGTCTAACAAGTACCAACAACTAACCCAGTTCAACTATGTGAAAAATCTAAATAAAAAATGATTTATTTTAAGAAAAACAATGAAAGTGATTACAACAGTCACAAAAATAACTGCAATTTCGTGTTTAACAAAGCTCTCATTCAGAAAATGTAGCATTTAGTTTGTTTTCATCCGTGGGAGTTTACAATACAATTGCAAAATTGTAACACGGCGAACCTGTAGTTGTAGAATTTACGGTTTGTAAAAATTTTCGTGGTTTTGCTAGTGTTTAATAATTGCTACTGGTCCTGTTTATGCATACATTGTACATGGTCATTCCACCTAGACCGAACAGGGGCCTATTTTTTGAGTTTCCCTGTATTATTATTAAAACCAATATAACCATCTTGTTTATGCTTGACTGTAGAATGTAAAATTGCCATTTAAAACGCGCCTTGGCTTAAAACAAACGAACTGTGGAATATAGTTCTTGTTTTTTTAACGTAACACCCTGTATATTTTTAATTTTTATAAAAGGTCTTTCTTTCCTTGATTTTTTCCAGATGTATTCGTGGAATATTTTTTAGGACTACTTTTGATTGTGATCTGCTTAAAATAAGATTTTTTAACATTTTTTGGATTTGTGGGTTTTTTCTTTAAAAATGGGAAATTTTAATTCTTTAGGTTGCAACCCTGTTTGTCACTAACAGGATTAAATATAAAATTTTATGGGTTCAGTTAATTGAAATAGCCCATTTATCCAGTTACATAGGTGTAAAGAAAACAGCAAATATCTATTTGAGTTAAAAACAGATTTTTATTTAAAAAAATTGTATTTCCAATATCCAATGAGGGCTTACTAAAAGAACCTCCTCATTAGATATAAGAATTATCTGGAAACTTTAGTTAATCAGATATAATCTTAGAAAACCTCGTTCGAACTAAACGTTTGACTGCATTTCAGCTGTGCTCAGTGGATCTAGCTAGTATAAATAGATCTGTAGTTACTGTACTTATTTAGTATTCACCTGAAGATGACTGGAAATACTTACCAGTAGAAACGTTGTGATTTAAAACAAATACAGATAATACAAGTCCACAAATCTTCTATCTTTCAATAAATTGTTTTTTTTTAACCTGAGCTGTTGATTTTAATTGAATTATTTTAAATTTTATGAAACAAACTGTACTTGTATTAAAACGTGGAAGAAAAACGTAACTGCACTTACCGTTCCAAATAAATCAGGTCATAATCATTATCGGTCGGTCATCTTCTCCGTGTCGTTATCTCATGACTTAAACGATGACGCTGCAATACCCGCCAATCGAGTCACCAATATATAACCATCTTTATTTATCTTTAATTTAATCTTCACAATTCAGACGGTGAAGAAAACTTCGTGTTTGTGTTTGTTTGCTAGCCTCGGGCTTTAGGTGAAGACCAAGAATAGTGAATTTACCACGCTTGATTAGATCTGAAAATAAAGAATGGAAGATTAAAATGGGCGGTTTTATTGCATAGTTATAGTTAATAATATTTGTGTCGCAAACAATTGTGTTACTGTGGAAATGGGTCACATCAAAATTCCTAGCGTTCTTTGAACCTCAAGACAGATTAAAAGAATATAAGATAAAGGAAATTCTGGAATCTTCTCTATACATTTTATCGACCTAAAAAAGGTAGTTTATATGGGTGGTGAGCATGTTGCGGGACCAGCTGGCCTCATCATCAGCACCCCCGTTAATGCACCAACCATATAAATCCCTTTGTTTAGGTAAAAAAAGTTGTGGCGAAGACTGTGAGTTTCCTTTATCCTATATCTCAATAGCCTCACTCTGAGATAATGGACTAGTTCCATATAATTAAACGAAGTTTTCCCTCTTACTTCCTAATTTAGGTCAATCTTGATTTATCTCAATTAAAGAACAAATAGATAAAGAAAACCTATAACTAAAACTGAAACATTTGTATTCGAACTATAAACGTACCCATTTTTACATATCTAAATTAAAAATGCAAAACAAAAAGTTTTACTCATTAACATATGATCTTGCTTAAAATCCCTGTGATGTCGTGCAAACCCCTATTTTAAAAAGAAAAGAAAAAAGTTGCATCCCAATTTAATAAAACCAAACTAACACCGCAATGGTAGAGTGCACAAATTTCCGGCCTTTCGCAGCAGTTTGTGGGATTCTTATGCTGCTTCTGCTTGTCCTTGTCCGCTATTTCAACTCCGTCGTTGCAGCTTTACATATAACCATTCAGTATCTGTTGCTATGGTTGATCTTTGGACACTGACACTGACGAATCTAAAACTGCAATGCAGTAGCCGCAGCTATATTTGGGGGAAAGAATAAACGTTGAAATCCCCTTAGAAAACTACGCGACAATACAGTGGCGTACCCAAGGAAAACTCTAAAGCTCTTACCACCTTGACCTTTTTTAGTGGTTCTCTCAAATGTTCTAACCAACACTCGCCTCGTCGTAGATCACCCTGCATGTAGTAAAATTAGTTGTTGATAGGTCTTCCAAATAAAGTGGTCCTGGTTGAGTTAACTGCTCTCTATCAGACTTGAACTTTGCCTGCATTCTATCTTGCCTGGCATAATGATTATTTGTTAATAATAAATAAATAAATATATTGACTTTTTTAAGTTATGTGTTTCATGTCTTCGGCCGCACCTAGCTCTATAAACTTGTCAATTTCAAGAAGAGCCGACACTTTCGTCAACTAATACACAATTTTTTTTAAATTAGATTATGTTAAAAAAATTATAGATGAGCCGGCCGTACCATAATTATACCTTTGAAATGGAATGTATCATTGGGCGTGTTTCTTTCATGTCTACCCAGTAACCTTTAAACTTGACCGAGTATTTGTTGTGAATAATAGCTTGCTTGTATGGTACTTGATTATATTAATTGCATATTAACGTTGTTGTGTAGTTTGATTTGCTTAGATAACTTACAACCTTTTGTCACGAATTGTATACTGTAAAATTAGATATCATAGTCAAAGTCAAAGTCAAAATATGATGAAGTAAAAATTATGATATTGGAAAAAAAATGATACTCATCGTTATAATTAAAGCTTAAACATTGGAGTTGAAATAACAAAGCGTCGGCGTCGGATCGGGCAGACAAGGACAAGGTTTGTTCAGTCAGGGCCAATTTTATAAAGTCGATTTAAACCTAGGTTCATTTTAAATCACAGAAAGTCCAAAAAGGTTGTTTTATAATGTGAGATTGCCTACAAAGTTTAGTTTAATAGTGATGAACCGGGTCATAATCTGCGATGTTTTGTTACATTATTATGACCAGGTTAATCATTCTTAAGTCGAACTTTGCTGTCACTTTCAAATTATAAAATGACAATTTTTGAGATTGTATTTTTTATTTAAACTAAACTTTGATATAAATAGACTTTTACTGCGCTCGGTTAATGCAAATCTGTCTCCTCGGTCTACCCATTGGTGGAGTTTTGCTTTCGTTTAATTTAATACATCTATAACCTCGGGTGCATCTGCTCGGCCGGCTCGGCGTTCGGTATTTGGGCACGTGACATTACATCTGCATCTGTTCGATTTTATTAGGACCAATTTTATAAAATCCTCTTAAACCTAAGTTCAAACCTAGATTTAAACCGAAGAATATATCTAAAACCGTAGAAATGTGAAATGATCGATTTATAATGTGAGATTGACAGCAAAGTTCACTTTAAGATCAACCTGGTCATAACTTGTTATGTTATATTTTATGTTATGACCAGGTAAATCTTTTTAACTCGAACTTTGCTGTCAATCCACATTATAAAATGACCATTTTTGTCATTTATTTGATTTAAACTGGACCTCGATTTAAATCGACTTTATAAAATTGGGCAAAAGAACATCTATGATTTAAACCTCAAGTTTAAATCAAAGACATGTCAAAAATTGTCATTTTATAATGTGGGATCGACAGCAAAGTTTGAGTTAAAAGTGATTTACCTGTTCATAACTAAATATAATGTAACATAACATAACAAGTTATGAACAGGGTTCGTAAATTAAACTTTGTTGTCAATCCCACATTACAAAACGATCATTTCTGACAATCTATGATTTAATCAGAACTGTGTGGTATAAATCGATTTTATAAAATTGGCCTTGAATCTTATATTTTCATTTTTACTACATTTAGTATGTTTTATTGTAAATAAAATATCTTTGTCGATAAAGATGAGGCCCAATTTTATTAAGTCGGTTAAACCGAAATCCAGTTTAAATCAAAAAAATTTCAAAAAGGTAATTTTTAATGTGGGATTGACATCAAAGCTCGAGTGAACATAACTTGTTATGCTATGTTACATTATATTAAGTTATTATCAGATAAATCATTCCTAACTCTAACTTTGTATTCAATTCCACAAATTGCCCATTTTTGACATTTCTTCGATTTAAACTGGACCTCGGTTTAAATCGATTTTATTAAATTGGACCTAAAGCAACTTTGACTATATTTGATAATTTCTAAATCCCCAGTGCGTTTTGTGTGTGAAAATTTTTGTAAAACTTTTTTCTTATTCTGGCGCCTTTCATTTATTGTCAATATCAAAGTATCAGAAATAATTTCATTTGTTTTGAAACATGGTTACTTTTTAAAAAATTTGAATGATATTCATCAGAAAATTATTGGGAATCGACTTTTGATTGAAAGCCCTACATTCATTCTCCATGCTCCGTACTAAATGTGTCAATTTATGATTTATTTTTTTCAACGACAGGTCAACATAATACTATTACTGTCTGTTTAAAGGTTGTAGACAATGACGTTTCTTGAACGGCAGTAGAGTTTTTGATTTGCATTGTCTTTATTTGTTTTGAATCACTACGTTTCAACTGGTAAGCATCTCCAGTCGTCTTCAAGTGAATACTGTAGTATTCACTTAACTACAGTATTCATCTAAAGACGACTGGAGATGCTTACCAGTTGAAACGTAGTGATTCAAAATAAATAAAGACAATGCAAGTCCAAAACTCTACTGCCGTTCATAATACTACTATGCTTACCTATATAAACATTTGCAATAGTAAATAGTATAGCTACATTTTTGGGTTCAAAATTTCACACTGTCCTACTGATCTCATATAAGTGCTAGTTTAATAAAAAAACACAATATAGAGAAAGTTCTTAAAAAAATAACAGTTTTATTACCTAATGATTGATTACATATAAACATTATATGAACTACAATAACCTTAAATTTAAGGTATGGCTTCAAATTGGGTTTCTAAGTATGTTTAAAACGCTGCCCTTGAGCCATCAGTGAAGAAACAATCATTTTAAAATCCAATGGGCAAGTCCTTAAATTAAATTTAAAAAAATGTTGTTTGGAATGTAATACACAAAGGAAGGTAATACCTCAATATTATGAACGTTTTATTAAATCATATTAAAGTATTTCGTAACTTACGATTTCTTGATTAGATTTGGCAGGTTTATTAACAGTTGCTTAATTTCTTAACAAAAAGTATCTCAAATTCAATGCTCGTTAGGGTGGTCCATTTCATCCAAATATAAAATGTTGGTGCTCCACAAGGTTTCATTTATTCCAATCAATCGATGATTACGATAAAATGAGTCTGGTGCAGTTATGTTAATCTATAGATAGTTTTTAATAAAATCAAGAGTTTAGCCTCATTTAAAGGGGCTTTTTCGGTAATGTTGACTATTGCGACTGAGGCTAACCAAGAAACTTTCTTCAGTTACGTATTTTTTTAAATGCTGCAGTAAGAACGAACTGGTTCTGAAACAATATATTTTTAGGTAATACTTAGCCATCCATCGAGCTTGATGTAAGGCGACGGGTGAGCGAAACGTATTTTTAGTTCCATTTGGTTATCCTAGAAAGGTCTAACAGTTGGAGGTATTTGTCTCTAGACTCTTAAAATAGTTTTTGTAGCGCCCGCTTAGTAAATTTATGCAATCCTTCACGATGAAGGTCAAGCAATTATTTAGTACTAAATAACGAGCTGCTGTAACTTTTTAAAATCTACTAGGGACCACTGTCTTTAAAAGGAAGCAAGCAAGTTTGGAAATAAGTTTATAACCTCTTCGATTTAAACTGGACAAATCAGAAATATTAAGGGTGAAAAACTAAAGGGAAGGGCTCCATTTGTTAGCAAACAAATACCGCAACGTTACAAAATTAACAATAAATAGTTGTTTTATTTAAAACTATTACCAAAAATTAATTTTCGTAGAGTTGGTTGTATATTTGTCAATAATAAAGCTTAGAAGATCAAATTATTTAATAATCTAATTAATAATATATTAGGTCATCCTCAGGATTATAAGTAATTATAAATATAGATCTTCTGTGTAAGTCCAAAAAGTGCGTATTGGGCCTGGGATAATAGGTGCCTGTTATTTGTTTCTACTATTGGTAAAGGCAAACAGTGAACAAGTCTTGGAAAGAGTTTGGTGGTAGTATGAGATCACTTGTAAAGATATTAGTCAAAAATACAAGCGGATGTCTGCAGGTCGTCGGCGCAACGACAACCACATTAGATTTTACTACTCGTAACATCTTACTGCAGTGGTTATTTTAAAAAGTGTTATAATAACTCAGATCCCAATGATGAGCGATGAGTTAGATATACTGTCAATGAGATAAATGTTGATGACCTAAATCACAGAATATATAGCTACGCAACCTAAATGTTTGCACATATACTAACATTTTGTATAAAAGAGTTTAAGTATGTTAAACAATAGGAAGGAATACTGGTCAAGGGCCAGCGATGACCAAGAATCAGATACATCAAATAAAATGGGAACTTGTTCAATTGTATTTTCGACTATATCTATATAGCAAGGTTAAACTTGCCAATTGAAGATTGATGATATGTTTTTATTTACTTATATTGAAATACAAAATGTAACTCACTAACAATTGACAATGTTTAGATTGTACTTAGAAAGAAAACCATCGTAATATCTAGCATCCATTGATTCAATAAAAGTCCTTGGATTGCGAAATCAAAAATACACTTAGTTTTAAAATAGGAATCTATTGGTTTTTTATAGCAACAGTATATTTTTAACGTGAAAGGCTTTATCATTAATTTAAGGTAGTTTGATTTTTTAAAATTTGTATGGATTTGTGTACAATAAAAAAAATCGTTAACACTGTTGCCATTTTTTTTTGTTTATGTACCTGGATACTGGTATTGGCTGAACGTTGTTATATAAAATAATCCTAAATTAACAAAAACATAAGGCTTCATAAAAAAGGAGCATCTAAGATCGGTATATCCCGGCGGTCACAATTTTGGCCGTTTCCGACACGAGTTAAAAAGTGAAGTCACATAAAAATATTAAATAGATTTAAGAATGCAGAGAAGAGTGTAAAATGTATCTTCTAACACACCCCATTCACGCCGGTAACCAGGCCTAATGAAATCGGTCATCGCGTGGGGTGCGGAAGAAGGTACACTTTCTCCAATCGGTCATGCAATGGCAAAAAACAGAGAGTCAATAGCCCTTGGCGGTATCGCATGACTGAGGATCTTGGTTCGGAACTTACGTTTACGTACTGAAGAGGAAAAAATTGAAACAAACAAAATAGTATATTATGTTACAAGGACGAAAAATGCAGTATTTCGGACGTATTGCGGGAGATAACTGGACGAGGCAAAGCCGAGGCCAGTAACCCGCATAGTCTGAAATACATTTTTCGTCCGTATAACATACGTTATTTTTTATCCGATTGTGTTTTTGCTCGGATTATAATACCTATTTATACAACAAGTAACGAAATAAGTGTCTTTTAGGCACGCGACGTGAATTGTCCTACGAGGCGAAGCCGAGTTGGACAACACGTCAAAGTGACTAAAAGACATTGTTAAAAATATCGGGAATTACGATTAAAAGATAAAAGAGAATACTCTTGCAACGGCTTCTCACATTGCCATAAAATAGTTTACAGCTACTAAAATAAATATAAATATTCCCTACCAAGGAGATTTTTGAATAGTTTTACTTTTCCGCACCCAGTGCGGATAAAAGTCTTATCCGCACTAGTGCGGAAAAGTGTAACTTTGCACACAAAAATAGGAAAAGTAGGAAAAGTTTTTTAAGCACGCTGCGCCTAAAAGGAGGTTATTAAAAAACCATAATGACAATCAAAAAGAGGTTATTATAAAACGTCAGTAGAAAAAATAATGTAAAAATTAAGAAAACCAATATATTTCATCTTGCATTGTAATTTTTTGTCCCTTGAATGTTTGAACAATGAAACCTGTAATATGCGTATCCATGGATCTAACAAATAATTAAATTAATATTATCAACTGACGTTTTATCAATCAGGCGATAGTTTTAACTAATCTTTCGTGTTCTGCTAGTTAGAAAGAAATAGACGATGGTCTTATAGAAGGTACACCACCTGACATTCATGAAACTGCCAAGGAAGTAATGTTACATTTGTTGCCACAAAAATCTGAGAAATGCAGTCAGTCTCGACTCAGGTGTCGCAATCCGTCTCCCAATCGAGTTCAACATTGGAGAATAATATCATAACGGAGACCAAAAATAATAACACATCCTCAAAATCAAATTTACATCACCCCGTTCTTGTTCAAAATTGTTCTAATTGTACATTTAATATAAATATTGTAAATAAATGAATAAAATAAACTGTTGAAAATATTTTAGTGTCCGACAAAATGTTTTTCGGACTAGGACGACAAAGGTTGCCTAGCTACCAGCGCAATAATCAATACCTTATTAAAAAGGTTACCTTTTCGTCCAAATATCTGATCTATAAAACGTCATTTTTTGACACAATCGGATAAAAACAATATATTTTTAACATTATATTTAGAAAATTTCAAAAACTCATTGAAGCTACAAAACAAGACTATTTTATTCTTACACTTACATTGCTTTACACTAAAATTATGTAGTGGATATGGTTTTTATGTTGTGTAACCTTGCTACTGGTTAAATTTGTACAAATACCTGTTGTAACCTTGGTAGTAACATAACTGACACTTTGCCATTTTAAAGTTGGCCCAAATGCTAGCGATTTATTGACGAAGATATATTTTCACAGTCTAACCACCTTTAGAAAATGAACAAGGCTCATGTTTAAGACACCTACAATACATTAATCTTCTAAGAAGAAGCACCCATATAAAACAATAAAGTCAACGGTATCTGCAAGGTAAACTTCATGGAACCATTATTGGTATAAACGGGATGTTTTTTTTTCTTTATCGTATCCACACATCAATCCTGCTAGGTTCTTTTCTACAACACAAGAATACAGGTATGCATTGACCTTACCTTTAGTCACGTTTGTGGTATTTTTATAGAAATAAATTACCATAGGTATTTTATTTATTTGTGTGGATTACAGCGATTGCAGTTTGTCGATTGTCAGTGGTGAAAGGTAACGGTGCCACTCTCATCAGTCCGTTCTATTGAATTACCTAATAAGTACTGTTTTTTTAAAATATTTATAACGGTTTAGCAATTTATGTTACTTGGTCGATAAGCGAATCCTTGCAGAATGTTTACAGATTAGACGACATAAGAATCTCGTCCGGAAAAGGCGTATTATAAAATTTAGTTAAGATGGATCCGAAATTACGAAATAGAGTCATCGAAGAGTGATCTATGTGATATATAACAATTAAATAAATAGATATTCCGCTTTTTAACAGGTTGGAAAGAAACGTTGATCAGCTGTATATCATGCTTATGTTTGGGTTTGTTTATCATAAAAATGCATTGTCCTCGAAAATTAATCAACATGTAAAATTTCAAGTCCGTAGGATAAGAGGAGGGGGTTCGGGTTCGAGGTTTTGTTCTTAATTATTCGGTTTTTTTATCACAAAAATGCATTATTATCGGAGCTGAATCACATACAGGGTGGTCCATTTGTCTGACAAAGTAATATACCGTCTCTACTATTAAATATATCAAAAAAAAGTTTCTATAAAAGTTTTGAGGTACAAAAAAATATATGTTCTAAATATTTTTAAACATACAGGAAGGTCCAAAAAAGTAGGACAATAAAAAGATACATTTTTTTAAATGGAACACCCTATATATTTTAGCATTTTTTGTTTCCTTACAAAATTGTCCATATGACGCCATATTCAGTTTTTTAATTTTTTGCAACGTTGCCAAACAAAATGCAAAATTCTTAAAATTTTGGAAAAAACATGATAGTAAAAAATTATCTGTATTTCTCAATAAGAGTATCAAAAATCGAAAATTTCTTGTAAGCTTTTAAGTTTAGGGATAGATAAACTGTCTTAAATCTTTAAGTACCGAAAATTTTGTACAGGGTGTTTTTTGTTGACATCCAAATATACAAAATTTTAAAATACAATAACTGTTGTTTCAAATGAAACACCCTATATTTATTAGGCTCGTCTAATAGATATTGTAACTATATTTTATTATTGTTAAGTCATACCTATACCTAAATTTACTAGTTTTGGCAATATTTCGATTTTTACTTAAATTTTGGCGAAAAAAACTATAATTTTTATTTTTCTAGTAAGCCATGACCAGCAAACTAAAAACAAATGTAATTAAATATTATCTCATATTAAAATAAATTGATAACCATAGTTAGTTACGTATTTATTTAATTTAATAAAATTTTGTTTTTATTACGCAACTTGATATTGAAAATAAGTTTACAAACATTATAAATATAAATATAATAATTATAAATATGGCATTATATTCAATTACATTTGTTTTGACTTTGCTAGTCATGGCTTACTAGAAAAATAAAAACTATAGTTTTTTTCACCAAAATTTAAATAAAAATCGAAATATTGCCAAAACTAGTAAATTTAGGTATAGGTATGACGTAACAATAATAAAAGATACTTACAATATCTATTAGACGAGCCTAATAAATATAGGGTGTTTCATTTGAAAAAACAGAGTTATTGTATTTTAAAATTTTGTATATTTGGATGTCAACAGAAAACACCCTGTACAAAATTTTAGGTACTTAAAGATTTAAGACAGTTTATCTATCCCTAAACTTAAGAGCTTACAAGAAATTTTCGATTTTCGATACTCTTATTGAGAAATATAGGTAATTTTTTACTCTCATGTTTTTTCCAAAATTTTAAGAATTTTGCATTTTGTTTGGCAACGTTGCCAAAAATTTAAAAAACTAAATATGGCGTCATATGGACAATTTTGTAAGGAAACAAAAAATGCTAAAATATATAGGGTGTTCCATTTAAGAAAATGTATATTTTTATTGTCCTACTTTTTTGGACCATCCTGTATGTTTAAAAATAATTTTAGAACATATATTTTTTTGTACCTCACAACTTTTATAAAAACTTTTTTTTGATATCTTTAATAGTAGAGACGGTATATTACTTTGTCAGACAAATGGGCCACCCTGTATAATAGTTTTAGCAATACTTCAACCTCCTGAATGTGCTGTGCATGGAATATTAATTTAATGTAGCATTATTATTGAATTGGTTTTAGCATAATTTCTAATTTCTTGTGGCCAAAACGGTAAAGCGTCGAACTTTGGACACAATGGTCGTGAGTTCAAGCCTGGCAGCCTGCAAACTTTTTTAACATAAGTTTCGTAAATTTGGTCGTAGAAAAAATATACTGTTCAACTCGAGTAAATCGTCCATATCGCATTTGGAAGTTTGAGCATAGGCGAATGCTTGCATGGGATTCTGCAAATATAGTCCCGCCTGTTAGAACATAAAAAACTGCTATGAAAAGGTGTTGTTTGTTCTTTTCCCAAGGTAAAAATGAGGCGAAAAAATTAAAAACCAAAACTAAAAATTTTTGTTTTTCTAATTTACGAAGGTATTCGGAATATTTACAATTTTCTTCTGCCAAATTATTAAGCCCCAAAATACGCGACTTTGCCTTAATTTAACCATCTTTTACAGTTTTTGAGATCCCTCTGTACGCACACGAATTTGTAGCACCTTGTATATATAGCTACATAACATTATTTTTTGTGAACGGCAGTAGAGTTTTGGACTTGCATTGTCTTTATTTGTTTAGAATCACTACGTTTCAACTGGTAAGTATCTCCAGTCGTCTTCAGGTGAATACTGAATAAGTACGGTAACTACAGCTCTATTTATACTAGGCAGGTGCTGTGACGCATGACTAGTGGGCGGAGTCATGCGTGTTGCTAGGTGATGACGCATAACTGGATGAGTCATGCTTGATGAGTCATGCTCGATGACGTCATGCTCGGTGAATCATGCGTTTAACTCTTGGGTGGTCTTATTCTAAGATTACATTTACTTAACAAGGGTTTCCAGACGTTTCTCATGTCTAATGAAGGCTTACTAAAGCAACCTGGATTTTGGTGTATGGTAGCAGCTTCCTTAAACTTCCTCTTCCTCCAGTGCGGTTCTTTTTGCAGGATTTCCGCTTTTGTCCACATGATATGATGGCCGTGCGTCCAGGCGTGGTCAGCTGCACCTGATTTTTCGGTCTCTCCTTTTCGGGTATTATTCCGATGTTCTTTAATCCTTACTTCTAGTGGTCTTAGTGTCTCACCAATGTAAGACTGGCCGCATTCGCATGGGATCTGATAAACACAATTTTTCTTGTCTTTCTGGCTTACTGGTCTCGTCTTCGTTAGGTGGCTTCTTAAAGTGTCTCTAGAGCTGAATACTGTTTCGATGTTGTATCGTTTTCCTAGTCTTCTTATTTTCTCAGATACTCCTTTGACATACGGAATATTGAGTATTGGTTGTATCTCTTTCTCTGCTTTACGTGTGTTTGGCCGATTCTTGCGATTTTCCAATATTGTGTCAATCAGTTTCATGGGATAGCCATTCTTGTTGAGGTCGGTCTTGATGTGGTTAGTTTCTCTTTTGAGAGCTTCGTTTGAGTTACAGAGAGTAATTGCTCTATCCACAAGGTTTCTTACTATGCCATGTTTTGTGTTGTTTGAGTGGTTTGATGTATAATTGAGATATTGCCCTGTATGTGTAGGTTTTCTGTACACTGAGGTTAGGAAGGTGTTGCCATTTTTCTCTACATTGACGTCTAGAAAAGGTAATTGGTTGTTCTCTTCTTTTTCCATGGTGAATTTAATTGTCGGTGCAAAGTTATTAATGTGATGTAAGAATTCTCTGAGTTCGTCCTCGTTTCCGTTCCAAATAATGAAGGTGTCATCCACATATCTAAGCCATATTTTTGGTTTCTTCTTTGCTTGTTTTATTGCTTCGGATTCGAACCATTCCATATAAATGTTGGCGATTATGGGCGAGAGAGATGAGCCCATTGGTAGTCCGTCCTCTTGGCTAAAGAATCTATCTTTTTCTTGAAAATAAGAATTGTTAAGGCAGCATTCCAATAGTTCCATGATGGCATTTGTAGGTAGCGGTGTTCTTTCTTGTAGGGTCAAGTCTTCCTCAAGTCTGCTCCTGATGACCTTAAGTGCGTCTTTTATAGGGACGTTGGTGTAAAGACTTTCGACGTCAAAGCTGACCAGTTGGTCTCCTGGTTGTACTTCCTTTTCTCCTATTATTTGTGCAAAGTGTTGCGAGTTCTTTACAAATGACGTGCTGTTTCCTTGAAGTGGTTGGAGTAGGGGAAGTAAAAATTTACCTAGTTCATATGTAGGGGAGTTACGGGAGCTTGTAATTGGTCTTAGAGGCATATTATGTTTGTGTATTTTTGGCAGGCCATAGAGGTGTGGTGGTTTACTGTGGTGTGGTGTCAGGCGTCTCCGCGTCTTTTCTGGAATGTACCGCTCAAATTTCTTAAGTGTTCGGTAGACTCTTCCCTCGATTGTGCCGGTCGGATCTTTGGAAATAAGGGTGTAGTTTCCTTTTTGCACAACTTCCTCGATTTTTTGGTCGTATGTCTGAACATCCATGATGACAGTTGCGTTTCCTTTGTCGGCTGGTAGAATCTTGATATTAGGATCCTTACGAAGTTTTGTGAGAGCGATTGTTTCTTCCTTACCGATATTTCGTTTTGGAGGCCTTGATTTTTCTAGAATATTTCTAACCTTCCATCTAAATTCTTCCGCTTGTGTTTCTCCTATGGTTGTTGAGTCGACGGCGCTAATAATGTCCAATATTGGTATCTCTGTTGGAGCAATAGTAAAGTTTAAACCCTTAGCCATTAGGGATTCTTCTATGGGTGTTAATTCTCTAGATGAAATGTTGACGATGGTTCTTTGGTTATGGGGTTGCGTTGTTGGTGGATTTTGACTAACATGCTTTCGCAATTTCTTCTCATGAATATTTTGTTGAGCTGTTCTTACTTTGTCGCAGGTGGCATCAATCTTCCGAAAAATGGGTTCGTGATCCTCTTCCAGTGTATATTCTTTAATTTCCTCAAATCTCTGTTGGATATCTGTGAGTAGAGAAGCTTTCTTAAAGCGATGGTAGTTGATTTGGGAGCGTATAAGAGCTTTGCTGGCGTTGTTTAGAATCTTCTTAGCTTGTTGTCCTGGGATCGGTGACTTGATCCTAAAGCCATCTGGAATAATATCTTGGTCCCTTGCCCGTAGTAGAAACTGGATGTGCGTTTCCTCCTTTGTTAATTTTATCTTAGCTTTCTCGTAGTTACGGAACTTATCACTTATACCGGGTCCATACCGGGCTTCTAGTGTCTGTTTAAAGGTTGGAGACAATGACGTTTCTTGAACGGCAGTAGAGTTTTGGACTTGCATTGTCTTTATTTGTTTAGAATCACTACGTTTCAACTGGTAAGTATCTCCAGTCGTCTTCAGGTGAATACTGAATAAGTACGGTAACTACAGCTCTATTTATACTAGGCAGGTGCTGTGAAATCAACTACCATCGCTTTAAGAAAGCTTCTCTACTCACAGATATCCAACAGAGATTTGAGGAAATTAAAGAATATACACTGGAAGAGGATCACGAACCCATTTTTCGGAAGATTGATGCCACCTGCGACAAAGTAAGAACAGCTCAACAAAATATTCATGAGAAGAAATTGCGAAAGCATGTTAGTCAAAATCCACCAACAACGCAACCCCATAACCAAAGAACCATCGTCAACATTTCATCTAGAGAATTAACACCCATAGAAGAATCCCTAATGGCTAAGGGTTTAAACTTTACTATTGCTCCAACAGAGATACCAATATTGGACATTATTAGCGCCGTCGACTCAACAACCATAGGAGAAACACAAGCGGAAGAATTTAGATGGAAGGTTAGAAATATTCTAGAAAAATCAAGGCCTCCAAAACGAAATATCGGTAAGGAAGAAACAATCGCTCTCACAAAACTTCGTAAGGATCCTAATATCAAGATTCTACCAGCCGACAAAGGAAACGCAACTGTCATCATGGATGTTCAGACATACGACCAAAAAATCGAGGAAGTTGTGCAAAAAGGAAACTACACCCTTATTTCCAAAGATCCGACCGGCACAATCGAGGGAAGAGTCTACCGAACACTTAAGAAATTTGAGCGGTACATTCCAGAAAAGACGCGGAGACGCCTGACACCACACCACAGTAAACCACCACACCTCTATGGCCTGCCAAAAATACACAAACATAATATGCCTCTAAGACCAATTACAAGCTCCCGTAACTCCCCTACATATGAACTAGGTAAATTTTTACTTCCCCTACTCCAACCACTTCAAGGAAACAGCACGTCATTTGTAAAGAACTCGCAACACTTTGCACAAATAATAGGAGAAAAGGAAGTACAACCAGGAGACCAACTGGTCAGCTTTGACGTCGAAAGTCTTTACACCAACGTCCCTATAAAAGACGCACTTAAGGTCATCAGGAGCAGACTTGAGGAAGACTTGACCCTACAAGAAAGAACACCGCTACCTACAAATGCCATCATGGAACTATTGGAATGCTGCCTTAACAATTCTTATTTTCAAGAAAAAGATAGATTCTTTAGCCAAGAGGACGGACTACCAATGGGCTCATCTCTCTCGCCCATAATCGCCAACATTTATATGGAATGGTTCGAATCCGAAGCAATAAAACAAGCAAAGAAGAAACCAAAAATATGGCTTAGATATGTGGATGACACCTTCATTATTTGGAACGGAAACGAGGACGAACTCAGAGAATTCTTACATCACATTAATAACTTTGCACCGACAATTAAATTCACCATGGAAAAAGAAGAGAACAACCAATTACCTTTTCTAGACGTCAATGTAGAGAAAAATGGCAACACCTTCCTAACCTCAGTGTACAGAAAACCTACACATACAGGGCAATATCTCAATTATACATCAAACCACTCAAACAACACAAAACATGGCATAGTAAGAAACCTTGTGGATAGAGCAATTACTCTCTGTAACTCAAACGAAGCTCTCAAAAGAGAAACTAACCACATCAAGACCGACCTCAACAAGAATGGCTATCCCATGAAACTGATTGACACAATATTGGAAAATCGCAAGAATCGGCCAAACACACGTAAAGCAGAGAAAGAGATACAACCAATACTCAATATTCCGTATGTCAAAGGAGTATCTGAGAAAATAAGAAGACTAGGAAAACGATACAACATCGAAACAGTATTCAGCTCTAGAGACACTTTAAGAAGCCACCTAACGAAGACGAGACCAGTAAGCCAGAAAGACAAGAAAAATTGTGTTTATCAGATCCCATGCGAATGCGGCCAGTCTTACATTGGTGAGACACTAAGACCACTAGAAGTAAGGATTAAAGAACATCGGAATAATACCCGAAAAGGAGAGACCGAAAAATCAGGTGCAGCTGACCACGCCTGGACGCACGGCCATCATATCATGTGGACAAAAGCGGAAATCCTGCAAAAAGAACCGCACTGGAGGAAGAGGAAGTTTAAGGAAGCTGCTACCATACACCAAAATCCAGGTTGCTTTAGTAAGCCTTCATTAGACATGAGAAACGTCTGGAAACCCTTGTTAAGTAAATGTAATCTTAGAATAAGACCACCCAAGAGTTAAACGCATGATTCACCGAGCATGACGTCATCGAGCATGACTCATCAAGCATGACTCATCCAGTTATGCGTCATCACCTAGCAACACGCATGACTCCGCCCACTAGTCATGCGTCACAGCACCTGCCTAGTATAAATAGAGCTGTAGTTACCGTACTTATTCAGTATTCACCTGAAGACGACTGGAGATACTTACCAGTTGAAACGTAGTGATTCTAAACAAATAAAGACAATGCAAGTCCAAAACTCTACTGCCGTTCAAGAAACGTCATTGTCTCCAACCTTTAAACAGACATTATTTTTTGTTTTAGGTAAGTTGTCCATTTTACTGCAAGACATGACACGAAAATTCGGAACTGGTGAGTTTGTTCATATGTCTCTTTATGGCCATATTCTTAGTTTAACCTTTTTTGAGTCAACAATACGCTAGTCTTAGTAGGGCCGCCAGAGCCAACCATGACTTTAAATTCAGTAGGTATAAATATTCGCATACCTGAGGAATATCACTTTTCTTGCCCTTAAAAAATATTTAAAAAAAAATTATAATAGTATTTGAACAATATCAACTTTTTTGGTACCAGCACACTTGCCATAGTAATAAGACTAATTATTTTAAAGTTCAGCTCGGTAAACATCACACCATGTTTAAATAACAGCGTAGTTTACTTGAGTTGAAAGCTGAAAGGATATGAAAGATACCATCATCAACGAAAGAACTTTTCAAACTGTAACAAGCCAAATGCAACTCGTAGATATAAATATTTTAATACTGACAATTTCGGCCATGATCGAATTCCACATAACTTTGAACTCCTTATGAAGTTTGAATACAACTTGACAATGGCGATTTTGAAGGAAACTCTAACTGTATACTCTAAGTTCAAAATTACTGTCAGTGATTCATTGCTTTCATATAGAGTGCGGATGGTTGTACGAAGTTAGAGAAAACAATTTCAGTGTATTTCTGAAATTCTAATAGAACAGAATGTTTATTTTCCTAGAATGTTTTTTTTCTGACTTTGTACAATCCGCTACTTTTGATATGAAAGCGATGAGTCACTGTTAGTAATTTTGTACCTGGAGTTTAGTTAGTTATAAGTCTGCAATTCGCATGGCCTTGGCGCACTTTTTAAATCTTTTTTTATTAAGAGCCTTTCATATCAGCGTGATTTTCAAAATCTCCACTGATGCCGCGCCCCTAATTCTCGTGAAATTCGTTTATATAAGATTTTGTATATAAAACAATAAATTTTATTGCTATCGCCAGACGCAGGTACAGTATGCACAATGTGGTGGAACTGTAATATTTATTCGTGATGACTAATCGACTACTGTTTGTTGTTAACACATGCTTTGAGCTGTTTTTTTTGGTATCTTTTAAATAACACCCAAAATTATTCCATAACAGGAAATATAAATAGAGGGTTACGAAACGCTTTACATATAACGATTTAGAGTGATTAGGTCTCTTAAGTCAACTATTTAACAGAAATAAAGAAGCATTAGTACTTTTTGGTGGAAAAAATCTTCTAGGTAACGTAGTTTATGCCTGGTTTTAGTCAAATTTCTTCGGTAATTATGTTGATGGCTTCGTTCGTCAACTGTCAAATCAAACATTGATTTATTTCAAATACGAACATTCATCCAGCTTTTATACTAATGGGAGATTATTGCCGATAATTTTTTGTTGGCTCTTTAGGCTACCATAATACTCTCCTATTGACCGCCTTTTAAACAATATCCTATTAACTATATAATTCAATTTATAGATTAACTATCTGGTGCAAAAATTTGTAAATTAAAATGTAATATACTCCAGCAACTTTCTGAATCATGACTCATCCTGAACCATAGAAGAGTTTTGGACTTGCATTGTCTATTTGTTTCACATTACAACGTTTTAACTGATAAGTATCTCCAGTCGTCTTCAGGTGAATAATAAATAAGTAAAGTAACTACAGCTCTATTTATACTAGCTAGATGCACTGGAGCATGACCGAGATGGGTGCAGTCATGCGTTTAGTTCGTGTATTTAGTTTACATCTACTTAATAAAGGTTTCCAGATATTTCTTATATCTAATGATGGTTTACTAAAACAATCTGGGTTTTGGTATATGTAGCAGCTTCCTTGAACTTCCTTTTTCTCCAATGTGGTTCTTTATGCAGGATTTGAGCTTCTGTCCACTTGATGTGATGACCGTGTGTCCAGGCATGGTCAGCTGCACCTGATTTTCCGGTTTCTCCTTTAAGCTTGTTGTTTTTGTGTTCCTTGACCCTAGTTTCAAGTGGTCTTAGAGTCTCACCAATGTTAGGTCGGCCACATTCGCAGGGGATCTGGTAGACACAGTTTTTCCTGTCTTTTTGACTTGTTGGTTTTGTCTTCGTCAGGTGGCTTCTGACTCATCCTGTTCTACAACATAATTATCTTGCGCAATATATGACACAAAGTATTTAATTTTGTCTGCATATTAACTGAATTTGTTCCATGATCTTCGATCAAACAATTTTACCGTAATATAATGTATTGGAGTCGAAGGCATCAGACATCGGCACAACGGTATATTAATGGATCGAATTAATTTACCTCGAGGATAAAAAATTAAAAATATAAGGTGCCAATGTAATTTTAAACTAACCATTTAAAAATATATTTTTAGAAAAGGGTTGTAAATAATATTTTTTTAACGGCTAGTCAGTAAAGTGTAATATTAGTTTCAGAAATATACAGGGTGTGTCAGTAAGGTGTCTGTCTTAGATAGCACCTAAACTATCAAAGATAGGGAAAAAAGTGTAATACAAAAGTTAAAGGGTTTTTTAGGATACATAATCTAAAAATATTTTCTAATCTACAGGTTGGTCCTAAAAAGTGATACTGAATCATAAAAAAGAAAATTAAATGGGACACCCAGTATAATTTTCTAGAATATGATTCAATGGAATAAGGACTTTGCAACCCTATTAAAATTTTTGAAGTGAAATGCAACGTTGCCAAGTAATTAATTTTTTTCCAAAATTTAAGTAATTTTAAGGGTATCGTTAAAAAATCATAGCAACGTGTGGATTAATCCTAGGCAAATATAATTTACGTTGTAAGTACTTTAAGGTACGATATATTGATCTATAACAATGTTTTTTAAATCTCTTATACAGAGCGTTCATTACAAGTTGGACAACTCGATAGTTTTAAAAATGCTTTATTTAAATTTTTTTAAATGGGATCTCTCTAATTTTTAGGCAAAATAATTAATCTTTCGAAAACCTTACTTTTTTGTTAAACATGTCATATATCTAAATATCATAGTTTTTGAAATATTTTAGGATTTGTCTTAAATCAGGGTAAAAAAGCAAAGTTCTAATTAAACTATTTAGTCAAGATTGCTTTGGAACAAAAAATAAATAATTTTCTTTGTCACAGCTGTCATTGCAAAATTATTTCGCCAACATTTTGTGCTTTATTACTGTTTAAAGTTTAGTTTCCCGAACTAGAAAAATATGAGTTATGATAAAGTTAGTTCAGGAAACTAAAATTTAAACAGTAATAAAGCACAAAATGTTAGCGAAATAATTTTGCAATGACAGCTGTGACAAAGAAAATTATTTATTTTTCGTTCCAAAGCAATCTTGACTAAACTGTTTAATTAGAACTTTCCTTTTTTACCCTGATTTAAGACAAATCCTAAAATATTTCAAAAACTATGATATTTAGATATATGACATGTTTAACAAAAAAGTAAGGTTTTCGAAAGATAAAGTACTTACAACGTAAACTATATTAGCCTAGGGTTAATCCACAGGTTGCTATGATTTTTTAACGATACCCTTAAAATTACTAAAATTTCGGAAAAAAATTAATTACTTGGCAACGTTGCATTTCACTTCAAAAATTTTAATAGGGAAGTCCTTATTCCATTGAATCATTTTCTAGAAAATTATACTGGGTGTCCCATTTAATTTTCTTTTTTATTATTCAGTACCACTTTTTAGGACCACCCTGTAGATTAGAAAATATTTTTAGATTATGTATCCTAAAAAACCCTTTAACTTTTGTATTACACTTTTTTCACTATCTTTGATAGTTTAGGTGCTATCTAAGACAGACACCTTACTGACACACCCTGTATATCTGGTCAATCATAACGAAAAAAAAAAATGAATAGCCATCTTCTTACAATAAACCTCTGGAAGAAATTCAGTTACGAATAATTCATTCATTCTTTGAAAAAATCCACCAAACGGGTACCTTTTTCGACAAAGTTTATATGAAGTTGTTCCTAATCGGGTCCAGTGAATAGGAAGAAGAAGTGAGCGGCCTACAAGATCGCCAGATAGATCTGCAGATTTAACCGTTTCGAAACAAAAATGCAAATTTTGTCGACCAGAACTCCTATCTAGGGTATATGGTGGATTGTAATGGACTACACGGAGATCCAGAAAAGGTTAGTGCAATTCTCAAGATCCCTTCTCTTACTAATGTCGCCAAAGTTTGTAGAATAATTGGAATAGCGTCATGGTACCGACGATTTGTTCCGCACTTTTCTTCACTTCCAATTTCACGAGGAAGAACCAACCCTTTAAACGGAATCATACTTGTGAAACTGCTTTTTGAATTATCCAGAAGGAGAGAAAGTCATTGTATACTAGGTCGTTGCATTATACAGGAGGAGGAGAAGTTAAAAAAAAAATTTAATTAAATTTCCCGAATATTATAAAAAGCAAAGTTGATTCGGGTTTGCCACAATATCTTCGGAAGTATTCGAAGTTTTTGAAATTTGGAAAAACATTGTTGTAGAATTTCGTAAAGCCCAACTTTTTTCTAATTTAATCATCTTTGTATCTTCTATGCTTTCGCGATCCATATTAAGTGCATTCTTATCAAGGACACCCTGTATATTATTATAGATAATTCTTAATATTTTTCCGCATTATAAGGAAATTATATATTTTATGACAACCTTTACTCACACCCTTGTGTATCAGGAGATACAAGATGAGTTATGATTGTGTAACATCCTCCATTAACAATTTTAAGGATGCAGTAATAATTAATGTCGTCAACGCCTGATTGACCATGCGATGTTGCATTAAATCGTTTTCTTCATCCATTGATCATTTATAATTTTTAGTACACGGTATTTTGTATAAATATAGGCAAATTACCGAACAATGATAATTTACAAGGTCTTGCAACCGGTGCACCTACCCATTCTAGTAATAATGTCAAGAATTGAAAATTAGATAGTCTTGGGTTTATTCAAGAGTAGAAGAAACGGGTTGAAAAATTCCATGTTTATAAAACTGCAAATTCCTTATTAATGATTAAAATACAGTTGTGAAATACACTTGCACTGGACCTAATATAGTTTAATTAAAACATTTTATTGTATTCTTATAGTTACAAAATATACTGCTCGCTACAAGGCATGTTTAAGAATCCATTAGCCATTAAGTTAAATCCCGAAGTCCGTATACAGGGCGATTCACCCATTCACCGTGGATGGTACGTTCGATGTAATGTTAAACTTAGTTATTAAATATTGAAGTGCTAATTTGATTTGAATCAAATATGTAATTTTATAGGTTTAACTTGTGATATAAACTTCCGGGCAATTTTGAGACCAGATTACTGACAGGTTTAATTTTTTGTGAAAAGACTTATGCCTTTGATAAAAAAAAAGCTTCTGATGATCCCACAACCACTGTGTTTTTGGGCCTCAAAAAATCATCCAGCAACAGAAATAGCGAATCTCTAAAAATTTTAAAGAACTCTTTGAAATCGTGTCAAACTCGGCTGCGAAGCTTCCTCAAATACTTATGTACAATTCTAGACACCCGGTATAAAGTATGTTATTTAAAATAATTCGCAAAAAATGACTCTCACTCCCGGTGAGGGTCACTTCATCAATATCTTTTTAAAAACAGCTGCTTGCCAAAAAATTTAGAAGAATCCCTGTCCAATCCTGGACCGTTAATAAAAAACTGCTAAAAACGTCTCGAAAAGATCAAAGAAAAACTATTCACTGTTCATGGCTAACATATCTTAGCTTAAACTCTTTCATTTGGAATAACGTGATTATCTCAATTTAAAAAAATATAATACGTTTCTGCTTAACTGATCATCCGACTGGGACTCTCACTTAACTGTACTAAACTTCGAATACGTTGTAGTGGTAGTATGGCACGTTATAACCTAGATTAGGTTAGGTTTGAATTTTTAAAAGTAATAATCAAGAAACGTGTTATTTAAATCAGAGATAATTATAGACAAAAAAAAGTGGATTCTGGTTTAATTGGGAATTAATAGTCCTTTACAAAACAGTTTGTCCATAGATGGAGTTTTTTAGAGGACAAGTGGACCAAAAAGTGAAAGATACTAATAAAAGTCACTCAATATTTATATTAGGAAAAAGTTATTGTTTTATACAGGGGGCTTTAAAAATACAAAAGCTTTATTTTGCGTAAAAGTAACCTTGTATATAATTTTCTACAACAATAACAAATAATAAATTTATTTTATATTAAACCTTATGAAAAGTATAAAATTTCATTAAACAATTTTAATAATAAAAGTTAGAAGTTTTTTGACATTATTTTTAGAAACTCTTAATTATTGTCTCTTATCTACATATCCAGTTTCTACATGTCAATAGTAATGACACCTATGGATACTTTTGTCCGTGTCTTTATTAATTGAAGCAATTATTTAATCCTAATTTTTATCAGCAAAATGTTATCTACTGAATAAAGGATTTTTATAGTCCAGTGTTACGGGGATGACGAATTATCATATTGCTACATAATGGAAAAATGTACCGAGAAGAAAAGGGTCTCGAAACAATTAAATACAATAAAATGTCTTACTTAAGAATACTGCAGCGGAACCATGTAACGCGATAAGAATAGAAAAAAAATAGAAAGGAAATTCTGTATTTGGTATAATTTGGCACTCTACAGGGTGCTACAAATTCGTGTACGTATAAGGGGATCTCGAAAACAGTAAGAGATGATGGTTAAATTAAGACAAATTTGCGTATTTTAGGGTTTAATAATTTGGTGACGGGCAAGGGCCTGTCGACATATTAAGCACCGGTTCCCGCAGATCACCAAAGTTAAGCTGTTTCGAGCGCGGTTAGTACTTGGGCGGGTGACCGCTTGGGAACACGGCATGATCTTGCCTCAGGGAAGAGTGTAAAATGAATCGACACCTAACCATCCTATTCACGCCGGACAGGCCGGATGAGATCGGATATCTCGTAGGATGAAGGTGCCGTTTCACACTCCCCAGTCGGTAGATCACATTTGTGGTCGAAGACCGGTTCAAGATGGCCTACGTAGTCGGCGAACCGTAAAAAAAAAAACAAAAAAAAATATAATTTGGTGAAATAAAATTCTACTTATTCCAATTGCTTTCGGAGATATCCGAACAAAACCGAAATTTTCATTTTTGGTTTTTAATTTTTTGGGCTTTCATTTTTGACTTGAAAAAAATAAAAAAAACCACTTTTTTTCATGTTTTATAAGATGGCGTTATTAGTTTTCAAATTCGAAGTTTCGTTCTTCAGTTCCCAACCTCAAGTCAATTTTTTTAAATACGGACCTGGAATGTTAAATACAGTTTTAGGGATATATAAGCTTTAGAAATTTAATACAATGTAAGTTTTTAACATTTTAGAGTTTTGTTATCTAATAACACATTTTTCAAATTATCTTTTTCCTTTCTTTATGGTCCCGAACATTTAGAGCCAAACTAAAAAAAAACAAAAGATTTCTGAGTCAAAAAATACGTTAATTTTAACACAGTTGCCTGATATTTGATATTTTGTAAGAAAAGAGATCCGGCCTCAAATATTTTTCTGTCTCTTTGTTTTTGTTTCATGTTTCGCCTGAAACTTGCAACATCAGATCGTATAAACAGTAAAATATTTTTGAAATTATTTTTGAAACAAACTTAAACTCATCACAGTAACATAACTAGACTAACACTCCCGTTACCTTTTTTTTACTCGGGAGCATTATTTTTTTCTGTTTTACAGTATTTTGGTCTAGGTCTAAGGCAAAAAACCATAGGACTTAAGATATACGTTATATTAATAAAATATATAAAATATGAATAAAAAATAATATTACTTCTCATGCCGTAAAAACTTGCTTACTTCCTAGAGTTTTGTGACGGTAAATCTTTTTGAAAAATAAACGGCCTAAACACCATAACTTCCTGTAATGTAATTTTAGTATTTAAGTAATTCAAAAGGGCCGTAATAGTAAAGAGAGGATAATTCAAAATACTACTGATGTGTTATTTGATGACAAAACATGAAAATTTTAAAAACGTTTAAATTGTATTATATTTCCAAAGCTTAAAACTGTTTGAAAAATTTCAGGTCTGTATTAAAAAAAAATGAAGTGAGGTTGGTATCTAAAGTACGAAACGTCCTATTTAAAAACTAATAACGCCATATTGTAGAACATAAAGACGGCTATGAGAAAGTGTTTTTTGTTTTTTTCATAGTCTAAAATAAAGGCGCAAAAAATTATAAACCAAAAGTAAAAATTTCGGTTTTTTTCGTATATCTCCGAAGGGATTCGAAATATTTACAATCTTCTTTCACCAAATTATTAAGCCCCAAAATACGCAACTTTGCCTCAATTTAACCATCTTCGTATCTCTTACCGTTTTCGAGATCCCCTTGTACGCAAACGATTTTGTAGCACCCTCTATAAAGATTTTTTTGTTTAATCGTTAAATTTCGGACGGAAAAAGTCATATTAAGTATAGGAACTGAAAACATATCGATTTGCTGTTAAAACGAGCAGAAAAATTGAAGTGAAGAAAATGTATTTTTATATTTTTATAATTTCTGTTTTTGGGTTATGTTATAAATCAAAATATAGACGTTTTAGTTTAAAAAATACCTAATTTTTGTCTGCCTTATCTAGTGTACTCATTTAAGTATGAACCCAATATTTTATTATTATTTTGAGCAAGAAGAATAGGAACGTAAAATTGAATTACAAAAAAGGTGAATTAAATTAATCTAAATAAGATTTGACATTTCCGCAATAACAAACTTGACACAACGATGACATCGTTGTGTCAAGTTTCGTCCATCCGTCTTTCGGCCATCGCTAATGTAGCTGAGCGATCTTACATAGTACCAAACAACAATAGATATATTACATTTTCGCCGAAAAATGTATTTTCAACAAGATGACTGTCCAAAAACTGAATATACCAGATATAACAAATTGCAAAAAAATATGTCGAAATATCACTTTGCTATAATAAGCGGGGCAACACTATTTGTATTTTGAGATTTATTGCCAGTTGCTACTGTTTGAACAGTATTTCGTCATAGGCTGGCGCTTCATTTTTTTCCAAAAGTTATAGTTAGAACAGTGTCCAACTTAATTGGATACACACTATAACCTTTTAGTTTTTTGTTTAATTTGTTCACGATTCGGCTGCTTAATTTACTTAAAAAAATTCAAACTAGGTTAGTTTGAAAATTAAAATTATTCAGTTGTATAAACAAAGAAATAGACCACTCTCAATTAATCCTAAGCTATAAACTGCACACAGGGCACGGTCGAAACAACGTGCAACTAAATTGTGATCTTGAAAACGCAAATTCTATTGTTGTTTATTTGTACCGTGTTACACTAAACTAAAATTAGTGTAACGTGACGAACGGACCGACTGAAACGCTTTGAGATTCACCTAATTTCGAAGAGCACGCGACATCAAAGAGGTTCGTAATTGCTTTGTTAAGTTGCTAATGGGAATTTTAAAGGAAATTAAAATTTACCCAGGTCCATTATAATACCAAACGAGACATTAAAATTTTACAGGCTTTAAATAAAGGTGTAAAGGGTCAGTAATTTGAATATCAATCAATTAGCGTCTATGCCATCTGTTCATTAGAATATGTCTTAAGAATTTATGATGTGGGGTACAGTCACAATACACTAACACCTTCTGTCAAGAACTTTAATTTTACGTGTTAAAATTGATTTAAAATCCAAAAATAATAACATTAAATAATATGAAATTTTCCATAATTTTTTACAGTGTAGTGTTGAATATCGTTATCGTTTAAATAAGGCTACGGGGTCTTTTTTACATATCTAAAGTAAAAATGCAAAACAAAAAGTTGTACTCAATCCTTATTATTATTATTATTATTATTATTATTATTATTATTATTATTATTATTATTATTATTATTACTATTATTATTATTATTATTATTATTATTATTATTATTATTATTATTATTATGATGCCGTCCAAACCCCTATTTTGAAAATAAAAGTTCTATATTGAACGTTGTTCGCCGCGGGACACTGTTCCGTAGATAATTTGCATCCCAATTTAATAAAACCACACTAACACCGCAATGGTAGACAGCTCGCAAAAATTTCCGGCCGTTCGCAGCTGTGACACTGTTCCGTAGATAATTTGCATCCCAATTTAATAAAACCATACTAACACCGCAATGGTAGACAGCTCGCAAAAATTTCCGGCCGTTCGCAGCTGTTTGGGGTAGAGGCCGGCACGGGCCGGGTTTTCATCTGGGGCCTTAACGCGGACCGGCCCGACTCTCGGGCTCGGGCCGGGCCACTTAATCAATAAATGTTCGGATTTTCGGGCTCTAACAATTTTTTCCGGACCTCACAGACCAGTCGGTCTTTCGAGTCAGCTTTCTGTTTTTTTAAAAGACATTTTTGTAATATAATTTTTTTCGGGCCTTTCGGGCCCACCAGGTCGGCCGGGCTTGTCAGGCCTGCCGGGCTGTCCGGGTTTGGTTGACGGGCAGGATCGGGCCGTGTCGCAAAATTCCTTCGCAGCGCAGGGCTGGGTCGGGTCGTGAAATTTCGGCCCGTGCAGGGCTCTAGTTTGGGGTATTCTTACGTCGCTTGTTCTTGCCCGCCCGGTCCGACGCATTACTATTTCAACGTTGCAGCTTTAGTTATATTTATCTAACCGAAATAATTGTTATAAGAATTAACTGATTTAGCAACGATTCTTTAATTTATCGCGGTTTTATTTTTCCAAATAGCAATGCCGCGTTCAAAGGAAGTTTTATTGCCACATACTATATTTACTAAATATGTTATCTTTTCAACGATAGTAAAAAATTATAGAATTAAAATCAATACATCATAGATGACAAGATAATTTCCATAATCGATAATAAAATAGAGATTTTCTTATGTCCTGATGCGCGTCTGCTAGAGTAATTTTATTGATCTAGATTTACTTTTACTTTACCATAGCATTAAAATAATTAAGATTATAGATTTATTGCGACTAATATGGTTGCCTTCTGGTCTTTATATAATTATGGACCATTTTTTTCTTGCAAATTATGGTAGTTATTCTAATGCGATGGTTTCTCTAATGGCCTGGTACCACATTCTTCTATACCTACAATATCAGATTAGAGAAAAGCCGCATAGATATGTTTTTCACGTTGATGTATGATTTTTTCCTTACTTACCCCCAGTGGCGGCTGGTGTATAAGCGCTGCAATGATGCAAAGCTCTCAAAAAACAGAGTTTCCAAAAAAATAGTAATCTAATTAGTTTCTACGCGACTTAATCCAATTCTTTTTTACGGCGAGTTAAAAAAAATAATATAGTGCATGCGTGTGATCCTGTTTTTGGGTATCGCTGACAAATATTAACTGTGTACTATGGAAATGGTCTTTAATTTAATTAATGTGAAGACATTTTTTAAATAATCATAGGTTCAAAGGTTACCAGGTATTAATATTGAAAAATTTGATGTAAGTACAGGCAAAAGTTAGACACGCAAATTTAATAGAAACATTTATTTAAAAAATGAATGGATATGTGGATAAGAAAGGAAAAAACGTTGTATTTCAGTGTAACTATTTAATAACACTGACGCGAAGAGCTTTCGGCCTTATTTACTTAAGGCCATCATAAGGACTTAACCTAGTCAAACATAGTTTAAAAGCAATGCTTAAAAGTTTTTGGTAGTACATAATTTATGTTTAAACAATAACCTAAACTTGGACAAATGATATTTCAAATAATAAACACATTGACGTCGTGAACTAAAATTGATGATTCAATTTCAGTTCACTACGTCATTTAAGGGAAAATTGATATTTTCACTTTAATTATAAAATGTGTATCTACTTATTCTTCACAAATTGCCGTTTTGATTCTCATATTAAAAAGATCTATTATCTTGCTTTTGTCATGTTAATATTAATAAAACCAAATATAATGTATGAGTAGCATTTATTAAGGTAACTTTTCCGTCGACCGTGTATTTACATCCGATATTAACGTTCCCAAAATTATTCATTAATGACTCCTATTAATGCATGATTTTCTGTAAATGCACGATTTTGGTTATTAAAATTAAAGGCAGCCATGCAAACAAATCAACAAAATAATAAAACGTCAATCCAAAACGTCGTCCGCTGTCATTAGTATTTGTAGAATTGTGAAATCTGGATTGTAAAATAAAAGTTGTTAACTGTTTTTCTTCACTTTAGTAAAAAATACGGTCGACGAAAAAACATTGTAACCAACTCTTACATTAAAATGCGATTAATGATCTCGAACATTAACACGTTCGCTACGCTCACGCGTTAAAATATTTCGATCATTAATCGCCATTATTAATGTACTTGTTGGTTAAATTACTATTAATTAAGCTACAAACTTTTTTCAAAAATTTATAATAAAAGTTATGATATATCAGCACTGGCTGACTGATAAACAACTAGTTCTAAGTCAAAATGAAAAAGTTCCGGTTAATCGTATTTAAACGAAAATACGCTTTAAAATTTTATCAGAGAATGCTAAAAATAAACGAAAAGTTTTTCGATAATTTAAAAACGATTTGTAGATTTTCTTTTAGTAAATTGACTAATGTTGGATTGCTCAAACAGTAATAAAACAACAATAATTAACTAACCTAATTCGCGGCAGTAAATTATAATTGTTAAAACTAAATAAAACAAAATTTATCTGATATCTGAATTTAGTAGCGCACCATAAATGCCATATTTTAAAAATGTAATTAAAACATGTTATTTAACACAATTAATTTGTAACTGATTAGGTCATATATATTTTAATAAAATTGTGTAATTGTATAAATTTAAATATAAATATCTCTAATAATGTCTTCTTAATAAAAACTTGTAATTTCTTGTCAATCTTTTGAATTAGGCTTTTCACCTCTTCGTTCACTGCCAGGGTCATTCCCGAGGGGATCTATAGCTTAACGTAGGTTTCGAACCACGATCCTAAGTAATGCGACACTCCCCAGGACTAACCCTCGGTTTCTTGCGGCATTGCATGACCTACCGATTGGGGAGTACAGGTCATGCAATGTAGCTTGAGACCTGAGATGCGCAGATGATAGAAAAGGAGAGTCGGTGTACGACAGAGATATCTAATACCGAATTTTAGTAAAGTACAGTCCGCGTAGAAAGTAAAAGTGGGATTTGATTAATAAAGCCGTAGTGACTGCTAATCTTGTTTGCTAATTGGTCCCTGTTATTCAAAAATCAGCCAAATAAACAATATTATTTTTATAATAATTTAAATTATCGGAAATTTTATCAAAACTAAAACTTAACTATACAATATGTAAATTATATTGTATTGTGTGCTTGATACAGGTTGTTTTACGCCTTAGTCTGTTTCATCGCTCCAAGCTTTTTGGTGTGTATGTGATGAATGTGTATAGATTCTACGTTTCATCCATATAAACAATTGGCCGTTTCTTTAAAAATTGGATGCGGAGATGCCTTACGTCAGGTTTCTCCATTAAAATTGTTCTATTGGTTTTGATTTTTCTCTAACGCAATCCAATTGTTCTTATTTCTTTTCTTAAACTGTTCAGGCATCCCTGGTAATTGGTATCATTTTGAAATTTTTTATGAATTTTCGCTAGAGTTGGCAATTACGAATTGTTCTGCGTAAAACACCTTGAAAAGCATCGTCCAAGACTATTTTGCTTTTTCTGTTTTCACGCTTTTTGTTTGGCGTGGAAAAAGATTTAACTGCTCTGGATTCGATATTTTTGGCTTCCTGCTTAATTCGTTTAATTGCGCTTGGACTAATCTTTGTAGCGGCTGAAACACGTTCGTGAATCTTTCTGAAGTCCATTGCTGGTCTTCCTGTATCTGCCTCTTATTACATAAATTGTATTAAATTATAAACCATTTCACGGCTTTGACCGCTCAATACTCGGTTTAAGACTTTACTTTTAAAAGGCATTATTACAAATAAATACAGTAATAACTTTTTTTCCAATGAAGGTCCTACTTTTCTGACAGACTGTACAGAAGTGTGCGTTTCAAAGATCATCAGATGAATGAGCTCTCGGATAGATCCTCCCACCTGTTTACTGCGCACCCAAAAGTCAGAGCTCAAGCTATATTGCACGAGCTGTATGTACCTTCTTCGGCACCCCACGAGATATCCAATCTCATCCGGCCTGGTTACCGGCGTAAACCGGGTTGGAAGATGATAAATTTTACACTCTTCCCTGCATTCTTAAACCTACTAAAATTCGGACATACTTTTTTTTATTGTGCGTATGCCCACTCCGAGGATCGAATTCGGAAATTCACGGTCGAATGCCGCTGAGCCACCGTCGCCAATAAAAACTTAAATGAGCAGATTCACATTTTATTTGTACAATGAATATAAATTTACTCACATAAGTATCAAAGTTTTCTCAGAGCAGTAATGCTGTTTTATGTGTACTTATTAATATTTATCTACTTTCATTTAGTAATATGAATTTTACAGTTCTGTATTCTGTATTACAGCACTAGTGCTGTAATAGATGCCTTTACAGCACTAGTGCTGTAATCGAAAAAAAACGGTTTTATTAAAATTTTGCTGTTAAATAAAACCACACTTTTTAGAAGAATGATTTATTATTAACGATTATAAAATTAAATACGTCTTCCTTTGTGAAAACTTTGGACTTTTTGGCCTTGTAACCCTCTGAACTACTTTTCAAAAATGCGATTAGTTGAGAAAATCTGCTTATATCTTGATTTTTCTTGACTGAAATCATAGTTCTAAACATTGAGTAGTGAGTCCATAGTGTAGATGGTTTTCGGGAGCGTTGCTTTACGGAAAAATAACCCAGAAGGATTTTCTCAGATACCTCCTTTATTTTGTTAGCTTTGCACCAATCTTCAAACTTCTGATACTCCAACTCATACCGCGCCTTGGATTTTGTCGGAACTAAACTTGAGATCGCTTCGTTTGCCGCTACTTCTATATCAGAGGGTAAATTTCCATCAGAATCGCATATTTTGAAAAACGCTTTTTAAGTATATTTTTGAATTTGTTTGACAAAGTTTCGACAGTAACCATGCGAAACAGTAACTATGCAAAAGGTAACATAAAAAACTTGATTAGTAAGTTTAATAGCAGGTGCATTTTTATTTTTAAAAATGCCTTTTGCCAAATATTTTTATTCATAGATGAAAGTAGATAAAATTTTGTACAATATTCTTGTTGTAAATTCATATTACTACACTCGATATTTTATTAAACTCGGCTGAGGCCTCGTTTGACAACTTTAACATATCGTGTTGTAATATGAATTTTTACAACACTTATATCGTAAATAACTATTTCCGTCGACCGTGTATTTACATTCGATATTAACATTCCCAAAATCATTCATTAATGACCCCTATTAATGCATGATTTTCTGTAAATGCACGATTTCCCAAAATCATTCATTAATGACCCCTATTTATGCATGATTTTCTGTAAATGCACGATTTTGGTAATTAAAATTAAAGGCAGCCATGCAAACAAATCAACAAAATAATAAAATGTCAATCCAAAACGTCGTCTGCTGTCATTAGTATTTGTAGAATTGTGAAATCTGGATTGTAAAATAAAAGTTGTTAACTGTTTTTCTTCACTTTAGTAAAAAATACGGGCGACGAAAAAACATTGTAACCAACTCTTACATTAAAATGCGATTAATGATCTCGAACATTAACGCGTTCGCTACGCTCACGCGTTAAAATATTTCGATCATTAATCGCCATTATTAATGTACTTGTTGGTTAAATTACTATTAATTAATTCATCATGTAAATGCATGATTGTCCTACAATATTTATTTAATTTTTTTTTCAAATAATTTAATATATTTTTTTATCATTAATGAATAACATCTAGGCAAACACCCAGGACACAAAAGGGAAATTAAAAAAGGCGTTTATATCAACAATGCGTTGATACAATTTTTTTAATTGATCGGAAGTGTCAGCGTGTTATGTCCGGCATTTAGCCTAGCGAAAGTGGATTTCTATTGTAACACATAAATAGAAAATTCACCTAATTACGTTAATATCTTGTTAAACGTATCGTTATTCTTTCGCCGTTTCATGTTATAGATTTATTTATAATGTAAATTATTTAGTTTTTTAGTTCCACTTCTTAGCAGGTTATAAAATTGCTTTCAGAGTTATTTATGTTTACGCTCACCTGTTAAATTTCTGTAAATTAATAATATTTTATTTTACTAATATACAGAGTGTCTAAGAATAAGAGAGTTGTCTTTAATATTGAATATACAGGGTGAGGACTATTTAACTGGAACCAATTCGCTAGTTTAAGAAAACATATTTTTTTTAAATTGAAAAACACGTCGATTGAGATTTTGTATGTGCTACATTTTAACACCAAAGAATATTTCTTACCCCATGTACAAAGTGAAACAACAAACCCAACTTAATTTTTTTAAATGGGAAGATATCACTTATAATTTTAAAAAATTATTTTAATTGAATATTCTGTTGTTTTTAATTTATTTTCATTGCACCGAGTGGATACTTTTATTGGAACAAATTCGATTGATTGTTGGAAATAAATATAAAAATATTTCTAAAACATGCAAAACACTCGAATAAGTTGTTTTGTGGGCTTCATACTCATAAGAAAAATTTGTTTTCTTCTTAACCCTCTTAAGGGGGTGAAACATAACCCAACTAAATTTTTTTTCAATAAAAAATAAATTAAAACTAAAAACAATAGGATAATCAATTTTCTCTTTAAAAGAGCTTTCCAAAAAGGTGTCATAAGTGGTATCTTCCCATTTAAAAAAATTAAGTTAGGTTATCTTTCACCTTATGCAGAGGTGAAAACTTTTTTTGGTGCTAAAATATTACAAAATCTTAATCGACGTATTTTTCCTTTCCTAAACTTTTAGCAAATTTGTTCCAAATAAAGTCCCAACCCTATATATAATTTATTAAATAATAATGTTAATTTTAGATAGATATATTATTAAGTCACTACTATATTTTTTTTCTGCTCCCGCATGGATATTGACCGTTTCCTTTATAACCAAGTGACTGGATAATTGGGCTATACCTAATACCAGTTAACTGTGAACGGGTATAATTTTATAATGAGAAAGCAAAAAACCAAAATTTTACGCGCCGTTTTATGACACCTAAGCAAAAGTGAGGTTAAGAACATATTTCAAGAAGATGCAAATCTTTTATATTTGTTATATCATTTATACTATTATCTAAACTCTATACTAATATAAGTTTACATAAGTTTAAAAGTGGATGTGTCATCAATTCCATTTTCAGTTCAGTAAGAAATGTAATAATGTAAATACTATAATATAAATATTAAATACTAATAATACGTTGCATTCTTTTATTTTATTAAATAAAACTGTTAAAATAACTTTGAGGTTAAAATATGATCATTTTAACTAGAAACGACGAAACAACCGTTGTTATAGTTTATTTGATAATAAATAAATAAAATAAGAATCACAAATATTACACTTATACAGTTAAGTAACTGTTTTTATACATCACAATGGGTTATTTTGCATAATGTTCATGAATACAAATCATTTTTTCTAATATAGGTTGACTTATGTCATATGAAAGTGTTAAAACTTCTATTTATTATGGTTTTACGTCAGCAAAAGAAAATGTAAAAGTTTATAACAAAAACATTGTTTAAAATTGTCTTTAGAATAAATTGTATACAATAGTGCGTGTTGTGGTGTTCCATTTCTTGCATTTCTTTCTACTATTTATGCATAAATAATGGATGTTTTTATGCGGATATGTTTATAGTAAAACATACAGGGTGGGGATTTTAAATGGAACGCTGCTTATAGCGGCTCTGGGAATAGTATTTCCTTAAAATCCAAAAATACTTCCTTAAAGATTTTTTATGCGCCTCGCTTTTGTCATATAAAAAACAATTGGGGCCCCAAGGTGGGGGCGCAGCCCTAACATACTGTTTTCTTTTAATTAGAGCACTGGTATGCTGGCTGTGGCACCTTTTTGGAAAACGTACCAAAAAAGGGATTTGTTCAAATATTTTTTTTTAAATCTGTCAAACCATGTGTCAGAAATTTAATAAAAATTAATTTAAGGAACAATTACATGAACAATAACTTTCAAACTGTAATGCAACCTTTTTAGCATAACAATTGTTGAAAATGTGCCCTATGAATCTGTTAGCACAGACCAAACCTATGGTAGAACTCTTTCCAAAACTTCTGACTTGATTAAACGCATCTTTGCCCGAGTCATGGTGCATACGACTAATCCATTTTTAAATTGTCCTACATCATAATGCAAATTGTTACATGCGTGACTGATGTCACGTAACCATAGCAACGGTGAATATCAAAGCCATGTTGGGCGTTGGGTCTTCACTTGCTGTGAGCCAACGGACACGGTCGCTGGGGCGCGCCATGATGCACGAGTGTTTATAATTATTGTCCATCGGAGTTAACCGTGGCCCTATTTATTCATAGCTACATTCAGATTAAATTAATATTAACATAATTGTTTTTAAGGGCTTAAATTGTAGCTGTATTGGTACATTAATATTTAATATTGTCGAAAAACTTTCCTCCTGGTTTTATTTTTATTTTTTGGTGAAGAGCCCCTTCACCTACTTCACCTGACGAGCCGCTACTGATTTGTAGTTCTTGGATTTCGGGCAACTTCGTATTTTTTCGTTTGTGGTACAATTTTAAAAGATAACGAGTAAAAGAGCAACATTTTATATAGCCTGGTCTTTTCTGTCCCATTTTTGTTTTTTCCATCAAAAAATATCCAAATGCAAAGTTGATTAGCCAAAACCTGTTCTTAGACATTTTTTTATATGAAAAACGAAATCTGAAGCAAAATGTTGGTTTGAATCAAATAATTTCAAGTACAATGTAACCTTATTTCTTTAAGATCTTATGCAGGCAATTTCATTCAAAAGTAATAACCCGCATACTCAGTGCAAATTGAAACAAAACCACAATGTTGTTTTATAACCATAATTTCCATCGCATGTCATTCGTACACAATACGCATCGAAGCCGTTGTCCTTATAAAAGAAATTTTATTGATTCTACCGGTTCAGTTGGGTTCAGTGAACCTACTGACTACAGGTTGTGAAATTCCTTTTTTGGTTTCCTCGGAACCTACCAAATACCAATTACAGACCACTTTAATAACAATACTTCATTCACTTCGTATTAAGTATGCGACATGCATCATCCTCACCAGTCCTAACCTACTTTTGCGGTTTCACGTGTCTGAATTTCGGATTGGTCCCTGGCGTTTATTATTGTGTATTACAAGGAGTAAACTGGCTTTATAACTTTAACTGACTTTTGACTTGTATTACCTGGTAACATAATAGTATATTATGGATTAAGTATGGTAAAAAGCATATTACGCACAAATGGAAAATTTTTGAACAGGCCGCGTAGCAGCGAGGGCGGTAATTATATAAGTGCGTAACTGCTTTACAACAAGCAATACGTACTGTACTCGTTCTACGACTCTTACTAATAAATTTAAGGTCGGTTTATAATTTATAAAGTATCGATTTAAACTTCAAATCTCAACTAATGACAATGTCACTGTCAAATATTACAAACGCAAGATACATAACTGTCACGATTTGAGTGGTTTAATGCTAACTTGATTGTTATACTAGGCATCTTAACGCACAGTTGTATGTTTTCACAATGCACAGTGGTTCGTTTTTATTCTTTACGTACAGTTATGCGTAAGAATGGATTTACTTATAGAGTGAACTGTATGTACCTATGTTTACTAATATTGGATTAGAAAAAATTATATTACTTAGCATTTAATTGAAAATTAATACTCTGTGCAATATTTTTTTGCCAATAGAAAACTAATATATTTTATTGTAAAAAATATTATTTACAGGGTGATTCCTAAGTTGATACTTCTTTTTTAGCTGTGTATAGAAGGCATTAAAATAAACAACATTTTCAAATAGCTTTTTTCCAAAATCTAAAAATTAAGGTATTTCATTCATTTATTACACTATAGATCAAATACGGTCCTAACTAACTAAACAATGTCTTCAAATTTAAAATTAACTTGCTTCAGAAAAACACAGCCCGGCGGATTGACAAATAACTGACCACCGACCCGTAAATTGCATGACTAACACGACAAACAACATAAAGTATAGCAGGCTACGTTTTGATGACCAGGCCCGCACTTTTTAACTTCTGTATCTCGCCTATTTTTAAGTTTTTTGAAAAAAGGTATTTGAAAATGTTATTTATTTTAATGCCTTCACAGCTAAAAAAAAAGGAATAAACTTAGAAATCACCATGTATTTTCTTTTAAGTTTGTCTTTACAAACATAAAGTTTATAACAGAACACGACATTTTAGAAAACCATGCTTGACGGTTTAAAGTTGCATGTAATACTATTTCTTAAACCACCCAATGTGTTTCGCCTTCGTTTAACGGATCAAGGGGTGCTCAGTCTGTAAACAAATTTGGAAGAAGACTCCGCGTCGGGCCGGAAAAAAAAATTATTTAAAATCAGGAATTATAACTTTTCTTTTTAGTTGGCCATGGACTTGTGGGAAAGTTAATAGAAAAACAATTAAAAAAAATTCATTCTGTTGGCTAATCAATTCATTGATCAAATTACATTGTCTGTATACAAACCGCCGCATGCATATTCCGCTGTAGAATAATGTCCCGCAATCGTTTCGCTTCCGTTCCCGTTCCCGCAATCTCGCATTGGTTTGAGTAGACCTTAAATTGCAAAATCTACAGGCTATTACTTATTGACATGGCACGATTTGCTGATACCTATAATATGTACATGTGATTGCCTTAATATGATGTTTATATTTAACTTTTAATGTTCTAACATAAGACCTTTGGAAGTAACGACGTCAATATATTGTAAAATAATTGTGTAGCCTTTGGGTTTCGCCCACGGGCATTTTTTATAATTAATGTTTAGTCAATGCTGTCATTTATGTTATTTATGTTCAATTAAAGTTGTTGCTAGGACTGAAAGCCTTTCCTAAGTCATGGATGATCTAATATGGTTTTCAGTTATTGTCAAGAATATGAGTAGGACCACTATGCTGCTTTAAGGGATTTAGTAGATGCGGTTGATAGGATTTTATTTCGTAAATATCTAAGTTTCGCGGTTACGTTAATATATAAGTGATCCGATGGTCATAAAAATGTAACGTCTTAAGATCAATATTATCATATACAGGAACATTTTTTCTTTAATAATCTTACGTTCACATTATTGAAAATGAAGAAGAACCTGTTAAAGTAACGTTAGGTCGAAATGGTCGAATCACAATTAGAAATCAAAAATATTCTTTTTTTCGTAAAGGGAAATGATTATTTAATTTGAAAGCGATTTGAAGAATCGAATTAAAATAGTAGTTTGTAAAACAAGAGTGGATATGATCTCCATATCGCACCAGAAAGGGAATTGAGCACGATGCCGTCGTTGGCAAATCCATGGACCAAATTATACTGTAACATAGGTATGTGTGTCGATTTGGGACATTTCTTATATTTACACAAAATCACTTTGAATATATCTATCTTTGTCACATTCGGTCAGACAAGAAGCGATATATTTATTAATAAAAATTGAGAATTTCTGTTTCTATACCAATAGCATTTTCCTACTTACGTAACAAACCCGAACAAACCCTTTTTCTGTGCTAAACAAAACGAAAATATATAACTCTAAAACCAGTAGTAATCCAGAATAAGGTAGTAACCTTAAAAAATAGATTTGTTTTCTACAAATCATATAATTGTATCTATTTTATCTGGTTTTAAGTTCTTATCTTTATTTTCCACCATTTATTTAAGGAAGATTATTTGCCAGTTATTTTTCTATATCTGTTGCGTATTATAAATGTTTTAAGACCGTTTGGGGTTGGAGCCCCGTCATCGCAAAAAAACTCACAAAGCAATTAAGTACAAACGTTCATTTTGTATATACATTTTATGCATTAAATCTTGCAGTAATTATCTAAAAATGAGTGGAAAACTAGAGATTTTTGAAAAAGAAGGGAATTTGTGCACTAATCTTTAGTTCGGTTAGAAAAAACTTAAGAATAGCACGGTAAAAATATATTTTGGTTTTATATATTCAATTGTCGCACCGTTTCGTGCACTCTTTGGAAAAAATGGGCTCTGGGATAAAGTTTTGATAAAAATTTAAAAAATGACAAATTTAATCTGACAGATTTGCATCTTTTTAAGGTATATTTTTAACGTCAATTTTGTTAACTGTCATAAAATGACGTGTAAAATTTACAACGTGTATATTTGGCTTTTTTATAATTGAGCACTGTGATTGGTCAGTTTAATATCCTAACTAGGATGAATATAAAATTATATTCAGTTAACCGGAATAGCATACAATTACTTTAGTGTAAAGGAAACAGCAAACATCCATAGGGAAGTATAAAAATATATTTTACATTTGTTGCCAACAAATATGACTAACATGGCACTAGTTTTAATGAATTTCGTAATTCGTCATCAATTTCATCTCCGTAAGTAATAAATGTCAAAAACTATTTATTTATTCAATCTAAATGGTTACAATAAACTGAATTAAATTTAATAAAGGAGTTCTATTTGATGATACCAATATACTATGTTTATGGTGCTTATAAATTAAAAATACTCATATAATAAATATGTCCAACAAGAGCGCAATAACATTTTATTGCAGTATACTAATGGGCAAAATCTATTGCATTTACTGTTCCCAATATGACCATGTTATTATGCAATAATATATATGCCGTTTTCGTAAATTATATAAATAACATTTCGAGTATATTTCTGTGTCACATACACCAGTAAAACGGAACTGGTTTCGGTCTATTGGTAAATTACCATTAAAAAAAACAGTTAACTTTGCGGTATTGAATCGTCTGTGAATACACCTAACTGGTAACTTGGCGACTTGGTCGCTCTTTAAAGAAAAACCAGTTGTACATTGAGAAAAAAAATATTTCTGATATCATTATCAGCAAGGATGGCGTTAGTTTACTGTATTCTTATATCCCGTTTATTTCAGATAGATTGTGATCAATATGTCCATACTACTTTTTCAGTTTTGTTGATTTTACATCATATACAGTGGCGTGTAAAGATGTTTGAACAGGGTAAGCAACAGGGTTTCCAAATAATTGACCATTTTCAACACAGTTAACATCGCCATTACTTTAATTACATGTACGTGGACCTGTCCACTTCTCCATTTTTTTTTTCGACAACTGACGGCGATGCGCGACGTTTATAGGAAAAACAAACACATGCCGAAAACACTAATATGTATTATTATTATGAATTATTTTCATCCACATTCGTTTTATTCAGATTTTAAATCTAACATCCACTTGATTGAACCCCAAGTCAATTATTATGTAAATTATAATTTAAGATACCATTAGCAAAAATTATTTTAAATCATCATAAAAGTACTTCTTATTTTAAGTTACAAATTAAGATTTTAACTAACCTAGTTATTGAACTATAGGGACATGTTTTATATCAAGAACGCGTAGTATTTTTTAAAACTACGACAAAATTGGAAGATTGACACCAATGCATTTTACCAGCGCGGGCGGATGGCTGACGTGTATTTGTTCTCTTTCTAGCTTACTGGCTACCGGCTCTCGCTCGGTTCCACTTGTATAAAAGCAGTGCTTTTGCTTTCCCATACGCGGTTAATATAATGTAAATTCTCTGCTTTGCAAATTGTTATACTGGATGTTTATACAGCGATCGAATTTACGATTAATTGGCAACGAATGCGTTCGTAGAAATGATCTTCAATGTTATACAATTAACTTTTCGGTTCTGGTTCTCTACATACACAGAAATATTGCCGGATATTACACGGATACAAAGATACAAATTTAAATATAAAGAAATAATTTTGGTTGGAGTTTGTTTTATTGTTCCCAGGGTAGGCAATGCTTTTTTGCTTATATTGTATGCACGCCACTGTGTATATACCGGGGGCCCGCTAAGGTCGGCCAGCGGCTGTATCTTGGAAAGTATTGGTCATACATTTTCGGGATTTTTTTTATATTTTAAAGTAAATCAGCAAAAAGAAAATACTGGAAATTATTTTTAAAGGTTTACAATTGCCGCTAGAGGTCGTAACTGATGGGGAGAAAATATAAAATTTAAGTTATTTTAGAAATAGCCTCATTAAGGTACTATTTTAATATCGCGAATGGAAAGCCTATTTATTCGTGCGGCAGTTTGATCCTAAGGATTTTTTTATATCGCTACCAACAGCGTCGCGGGACAAAAATTTTAATAATTTTGAAGATCTCTAGAACTTCAGAGCTGATCCAAAATCAGTCATTTTTGAACGGTCGCATTATCTTGGTTTAATCGAGGTGGATATCTAAAAAATTTACTTTTTTGGATAGTTAAATGCTTGCTTTATCTAATTAATCGTCGTTATGTTTTCTCTCGATATTTTAATAGTGCATTTTGTTTAATAATACTATAGTACCTACTTACCCTATTTGTTTTATACGATTTTTGCAATGTCTTCACCAGCATCCAACGCGTCCCTGAAATTAATAAATTTATTAGGCAATGGATGTGAAGTGACTTTAGACCTACCAAATTTCTATTCAGTAGTTTTTATACATATATAATATATCGAGTGGTGCGTCGTGGTTGGAAATGTAGGAAATCCCATGAAAGTTTTAGACTGTCCAAATATTTGCTCCCGTCTTGACTTTAGAGCGGGGTTGTAGGTAGACTTTTTGGGTCTCTATATGGTGAGTGCACCTGCGAAGTTTAAACAATTTTGGACAACCCGATCATAACTTATTTGAATGGAATTGCGGTTGGTTTTTCATTGGAATTCAACTGGTGATGCTGAGGACACCAGCATTGATTGGACTTGTCGACCTGTGATTTGTCATTGTCAAATGTAATTTGAAAATATTAGATTTATTACTAGTAACAATTTTTTACCTAGGTAATTTTTATGAGTTACACAATAGAAGAAAAAGTAACTATGATAAAATGGTTCTATGCGGTAAGAAGCTTAAGTATTGGATCTGATATGTTTTCCGTTTATTTCCCTAATAGACCCATTCCTACCAAGTTCCTTCTAAGTTTGAGGCGAAAGGCACTGTAATAAACAACTGCAAATGCACAGCACATAATCATAAGAGAGTTGAAGAAAACATTGATATATAGAGATCTTAATATTTTCCTTTAAGTCACAGAAAATAAAAATATCAGCACTAGAACCTCGCGGGCAGGGGGTAGAAAAACATCACACCATAGTACTGCGAACTTTGAAAACGCATAAATACCATTTATACCGGGTGACGACGAATGTTGTTACCCCCCCTATTTTTCCGTAGTTTTATTAATACAAATTTTAAAATTTCGGGAGATTCTAAGTGTATATTTTGTCAGTTTTTAGTAAAGTCATACTTTGGAAATCACTTCCGGTTTGACCGGAAGTGGTATCAACTCTTTTATTTTAAATAGAAACCTATTATTTTTATTTCAATATTTGAATTGTACGGCAAATTTTCTTTAAAATGACATATCATACATTATCATTTGTTTTTAAAATGGCTACCAGGAAAAATTTTCAAGAAAATCCTTAGGTGGCCATGGACTCGCTAATATAACATGACTTTTTGAGAGTGTGCCATGGAAGTTTTAAAGTGGTATATTTTAACCCGTTTTATGTGAAACAATAACATTCTTTGCGAAAGATACTTCTGTCAAAAATATTTTAGATATGTCATATTTTTTTAAACAATGAGAAAGAATTACTCAATATTTTTAAATGGCAAGAAGCCATTCATTTAGGGCCAAAAAATAGCTTATTAAATTTTCTTTTTAAAAATGTTTCATAAGTATGGTATTATACTTAAAGAAGCAGCTAAAATTGAAAAAACATCGAGACATGTCATATTTCAAAAAAAGTTCTTGAATTTTTGATACGAACACTTTTATTATTTCACAGAATATTTCATAGCCTACTTGTTTAACATAAAACAGGTTAAAATAAACCACTTTAAAACTCTATGGCCCACTGTCAAAAAGTCATGTTATATTAGCGAGTCCATGGCCATCTAAGGATTTCCTTGAAGCCATTTTAAAAACAAATGATAATGTGTGTTATGTCATTTTAAAGAAAATTTTCCGCAGAATTCAAATATCGAATAAAAATAATAGGTTTCTATTTAAAATAAAAGAGTTGATACCACTTCCGGTCAAACCGGAAGTGATTTTAAAGGTATGAATCTCCTGAAATTTTAAATATTGTATTAATAAAACTACGGAAAAAATAGGGGGGGTAACAACATTCGTTGTCACCCTGTATAGTATCAAAACCATCAAGAATTGCTAGAAGAGGATGAAGAGCGAAGATCACTTTTTTGTTTTGAAATGATGGAGCGAGCAAATATTTTTTTATAAACGATTGTTTATTTTAAAAACCCTCTTATAGTAATTCTTAATGATTTAATACTATTTAATAGGTTTTATTGTAAGTAAAATAATTCGTTTTCTATTAAAAGATCCGTTTTGAAAATAACGTTCGTTTTGTTTGAACATATTAGTTAAATCCAGTGTAAAATGTATCTGTTGATTTTTAAAAAGCCTACCGTTTGCAAATTACATTTGACAATGACAAATCTCAGGTTGACAAGTCATGCTGGTGTCCGCAGCATCACCTGTTGAATTCCAATGATAAATCAACAGCAATCCTATTCAAATAAGTTAAGATCGGGTTGTTCAAAATTGTTTAAACTCAGTATGAGCACTTACCACACAGAGAGCCTAAAACGGCTCCCTACAACCCGGCTCTAAATCAACAAGGGAGCAAATATTTGGACAGTGTAAAACTTGCATGGGATTTCCTATGTTTCCAACCACGATGCACCACCCGGTGTAAACAACTAAACGTATATGATTTTAAGCAACAATAATTTAAATTATACAAGATCTTGGGTATTATTAAATATAAACTATGTTTCTTGACGGGTAAATTATTGTTCCGCCATTCTTTGGAATCTTGACATTTAGAAAACATCAATTTTAATAAAATAAGGTAAATGGCAAAGAAGATTCTCCTCTAGTCATGATATTTGTGTAATATCCAAGTTACTATACCTTTAGTGAATTTATTTTTATAAATTTGGGTCAACTAGAGTTTTGAAAATTAACAAAAAAATTATATTAATGTGCTTCTCAGTTAGCATACCAGTTGAATGTAAAATAATTTTAACGGGAAAGATCTATTTTCAAAAGTTAAAACTCAGGCAACACATGAATTTCCAAATTTTTTTATATTTTTAAACCAGTTGTTCCCAAATTTGATGAATTATTTTTGTATTTCTACGTTCTTGTCCCCACGTAGACCAATTATTATCCCCGTATTTTTTTTTTACTCAACCAAATTTTTTTGTCCCTTAAAACTTTTGCTCCGGCCAGTCTGGACTGGCTACCTTACCCGAGCTGCAGTGGCGACGCCAGGATTTTTGGGATGGGTGGGCACAAGTGGGACCGATGATTTTTGAGTGGGCACTACCCAAATCAAAAATGAGTTCTAAAAAAAAAAGTTGCCGCCGCCCCCACGCTCTATAACGCCATAAACAGGGGCAAACAACAAACCTTTCCTCTTGTCCAAAGCGATATCGAAAAAAAGTCATGATTTTCTTGAATTCACAATACCACTCCCACCACATCAAAACTTTCATAGCCAAATCCCCCTTCACTCCCGGAAATTCCATTACAAAACCAAATGTTTCTATGGTGGTCCAGTGCCCACCCTGCCCCCTCCCCCTGGCGCCGCCGTTGCCGAGCTGTAGTTCACTGTGCGAACCCAAACCTTCTTTATAATATAAATTAAGTAATGGTTGATGTTGTAAACACTTATACTCAAGAAATAATGATTTAAAGGAAGAAAAAGTTTCATTTCTATCACTAAAGTCAAACGTCTTTGGGCACGCCTAATAAGGAATGGGCGTGCGCTTGGGAACACCTTGTGTTGTTGCCGTTTTTTATGAGATAAAGATTAAACGTCCTTGGAGTCAACTGTCGAGCTCACTGTTTTTTCTAAATGATGTTATCTCCCAAATTAATTTAACTAGTTTCTGGTTAATCTAAAGTGTGAAGTGCCTTTGCCATTCTATTGCTCATCTTATAATGTGTGGTTAATGGTTTGTTATGTTTCTATAATGCTTGTTATGCTTCTTTAATTTCGGTTATGTTTCTTTTAAGCCTTTTTCATATGCATTTGTAGCAATTATGGTAAAAATAAGGAAAAGAAAAGAATAAACAGCATTGGAGCATTACTTTAAAATACTTAAAACTTGTATCTTATTTAGTTCTAAAATACCTGACAACAAAGATATCAGAGAAAAAGAAAATGAAGAAATTTCCGCGACAACAGCAAATTTAAAAAAATAATTTAAAAGTATACCGGGCCCACGCCATCGTTTTATTGAGACAAGTGTCAATAATAAACAGGGTGTCCCAGATAAGAAGGCACTCTATATGGATCGCGTAAATTACAGAAGATACAGAGATGGTTAAAATAGAAAAAAGTTGCGCCCTACATAATGCTGCAATGTTGTGTTTTCACTTATAATACCACTAGAGGTCAAATTATTGCTCGCTCATTAATATATTTAGAAAATTATCAATTTTCAAAATATTAGTGAACTCGAAAAAATGTCCGGATTTAATTTGGCCTCGTGTGGTATTCAGAAAATTCCACATCAAATTGTGTTTAAATAATTAAAATTTATTTTTCGATTTCCAACAACGTCAATTTTCGTCTTCATCAAGTACCAGCAAAACATAGAAGGTTTGGTCGACTTAATTATTTAGTTACCATGGCAACTAAGTGAAACCCTAACCTAAAAATTATTTCAGTTTTTAAGCTGTCAAGCGGCACGACGTAAAAAAATGTTTCGCTTGGGTCAAGAAAGGAAAGAAAATATTCGCTAGGAGATTAAGCAGTTGACACCCGCGAATTTCTACTGATTGTAGTAGCCGTAAAATATTATATTCTTTCATTTTATAGATACTTGGGCTTACTACAAGTGGTAGAAAATCATAATTTAAAAGGTTTTTCGAAACGCTGCATGAACAGATTTACAGCGCGTCACAGTTTTGGCAGCAACTTAGACCTTTAAATTGTTGATTTCTACTCATTGTAGTTGCACGAAAATACCATCTCAAGACACAACACAGTATATTCTTTAATTTAACATAAGTTCTGAGTAACTACAAGTGGTAGAAAATTGCTCTTTTGCGTTTTTATTAACTTTTCATACGAGCTTTATTGGTATGGAATTCATAACCAGCGCGCAGCATCAGCAAGCGTCAATCATTGGAGCCTGTGATCATCGTATTTTGACAGTTCAAAACATCAGAAAAACTCGCGGTTTGTTGTAATAAAGAATATTGTGCAGCCAGTAAAACCAACAAAATTTGTTGTTTTAAAAATGAATCGGTTTGAAAATCATATTATATGCAAAATATACGTGAAATTGTTTGATGTAATGATCAATCATCGTGCGATGACTTATTTACCCGCATTAATGGAGGATTATGGCTCCTACTTGAAGAAAGAAAATTTGTTTCGAATTGTTCACGAATATTTTCGTCTATACTATTCAAAATTCAAAGTGCTAAATGAAAAAAAGGTGAATAGAATAGTGTCTAAATATTATATATATTTCATTAGACATTTAATTCATTTCATTCCAAGTCCTGCATTTTCGCCATTAAGAAAAAAGGAGGTGTCCAAAGAATATAGAAAACATCTTTGTAATTGAAATGTATCAAAATTATCATGTAAATTGTAAATAAATAAGAACCAGATTTTCAAAAAAATATTCTGTCATTATAAACGTCAAAAAATTTCCAGTATAATTCACTATTATTGGGTACCAACGAGGAAAAAATGTCCACTAAAATTCATTCGTTGCCATGGTAATCTGTCAAAAATACACGTTTTGATTGGTTAAAAATTATAGGTGTGGAATTTTTAAATTTAAAACACTCTGAATCCTGCCGAATATATTTGGGCAAAACTGAATTTTCGATATTAAGTTTTAATTTTTTTCTGACTCTTTTTAAAGAGATATAAATAAAACAAAAATGATTATAGGCGCGAAAAAACGAAACCTTGGAATAAAAATATAATTACACTTACTTAGAGGAGAACAAATTGTAATTAGAATGTAAACTTCATTGTGACATATCTCTGCAAATAGAGTCAGAAAAGAATAAAAGCGAAATCGTGAAATATCCCTGTAGAGTGCTTTCTTAATCCTTTATCTGGGACACCGAGTATATAGTATTGGGAATTTTCTTTTGAAAATTATTTGCTTGAGATAAATTTCTATATCCACCTCTTATCCATTGTCTTACCAGAACTTTCATAACTTATGCGTTAACAGAAGAAGCCTTTGAAATCAAATTTAATATTTGCAGAGATTATTAACATAGGCGTTAACTGCCAAGAAGAGGACTAGTACTTTCAATCCTGATACATTATTTTAAAAACATTTCGACATGTAAAAACGTGTCCTTCTGTCACTTATAACAGTCACAACATTGATAAAACTTATTCAATTTATTATTTTCTTTTGATTTTATGATTTACAATAAAATGTATAACTACACAATGCACTTTTTATCATCAAATCAAGTCCTGTAACTTTATAACGAACAGGTACCAGCGTTTAAACTTCGAGAAATTAAAAACGAACTCTAAAAATGCCAAGGGTATCTTGGACAATTGTTACAAAGGAAATTGAATTGTTATTAAACAAGGATACCGTTATTGTTAGAAAAATAAGAGGAGTGTTAATGTTAAACAAAAGGGAATTTAAGATTTATTATCTGAAATGATCATCCTCTAATATGTTGAAATGTCAATTTTCTCATAGCAATAATTAAAAGTTTAGCAGGCGAAGATTCTGCGTTGATATTGGGTTTAGGATATTTTAATCGTTGGTACCATGAATTGGCAAACAATAAAGTGTTCACGTCTGATTATGCCCAGTAAGGTTTGGTAAACCTACTTTTACCATTTATTAAATAATCGAAGATTCTTCTTAGTTTTTTATTTAATAACTGGACTTTTTTATACATGGTGGGAGCTTCAAGTTCATGTGCGTACCGGGTGGTCAACTAAGAATGCCTGCCGGCCATATCTTAGAAACTAGTACTCGTACAGCATCCGGGTAAATTTTTTTATGACAAAAGTGCCCAAGAGAAAATGCTGGAAATTATTTTTAAGTTCCGCATTTTGCTACAAGAGGGCGTTATTAAAAAGTAAATTTTAAAATTTTACATATCTCCGAAAATTCCACATTAAGGTATATCTTTGATAACACCATAAAAAATCTTGGATAATTATGCATCATTTTGGTCTTATACTCATTGGCGTACCGACTTTAATAAGAGTGGGGGAAGCTGTTGAAAGTGTAATCATTTAAATCGCTGTAACTTATAAACGACTTATCCGATTTTAGCAAACTAAAGACTGGTTGGAAGAGAAATGTATGCACTTTCACCAATCGTATTTAGTTGTCCATAATAGTTCTTAAAAAAATGCTAGAGGGCGCAATTTGCAATAATAACACATTTTTTGATTTTACTCCGAAAAAATAAATCATACAGTATAATAATGATACCATAATTCAGAGGTAGATGAAATTTGATAGAAAAAACATTGAAACCACAGCTCGATATCTCCGTTCGTTTCAGCGTTATCGCCAATAGAATAATTTTTACAACTTTAAATGAAGAAGCGATTATATATTTTTTAGAAAAAAAATGGTACGCCACTGATATTTTTCCATGTGGATATTATTTCTGATTAGCCTGGTCAATTCTGCATAAAAATGATCCCTTGCGTTTTTCTCCGCATGCACACCGTTCTTAATTAAAATAATTAAATTAAATTAGATGGGCGGAAGCATGCCTATTACGTGGAGGTGGTCATTTCCAACAATTTTTATAAAAATAATAATAATAAATAGTAGAGCTAATTTAATTTAATTATTTTAATTAAGAACGGTGTGCATGCAGAGAAAAACGCAAGAGATCATTTTTATGCAGAATTGACCAGGCCACTCTGAAATAATATCCATATGGAAAAATATCAGTGGCGTACCACTTTTATTCTAAAAAATATATAATCGCTTCTTCATTTACAGTTGTAAAAATTATTCTATTGGCGATAACGCTGAAACGAACGGAGATATCGAGCTGCGGTTTCAATATTTTTTCCAGCAAATTTCATCTACTTTTTGATTATGCTATTTTGTGCCGTAATTTTTCACTTGGGAAAAACACTTTTCCATGGCCATTTTTTATGTTAAACTAGATGGCGTTATTAGTTTCCAAATTCAAAGGTTTTTTTTTTTTTGAATTTTTAACGTTTCGTCAAATAACACATTACTATTTAAATTTATCTTTTCTGCACAGGGTGAGTCAATGATAGAATATAGTTCATTTTCTCCTTTATCTCAAGAATTAAATAAAAATTCGAAATGCAAAAGTTATAGAGATCATTGAGGTGCACATTTTAAAATTATATTGGAGTATACGGGGTGGCTCAAAAAACGTGACAAATATAACTTAGGTTTTTTTTTAAATGGACCACTCTATATATATTGTATTATTTTTTAATTCCACACTAAATTCTACGCTTATTTTGTATAAATTGTTATATGTCTAAATTTAATAGTTTCTGAGAAATTGACGTTTAAAATATGACATTTTTAGGCTGTAACATTGGAACGGTTCATCTTAGAAAAAAATGGTTTTTACCTCTCTTTCTTAGTTTTTTTTTTCTATCCGGGCGAACTAACTTCCGATTTACCATGTTAAACCAAAATACCGGTTTTAACGGTTTAACCTGAAGTTGTATTTTTTAGATAGAGAATAAGAAATTAAGACAGGGAGCTAAAACCCATTTTTCTCTAAGATGAACCGTTCCAATGTTAATATGTTTGTTTCATATTTGAGAAGTTCACCTGGAATTCCACCTGGTCCTGGGGCTTTTCCATTTTTTAGTGTTTTGCATTCTTTTTTTATTTCGTCTGTTCGTCTTATTGGGGATCCACTCACTCTAATGTGTTCATTAATCTCTTCTTGATATTCTTGAAACTCTTCACGCGTTTCTACAAGTAATTCCTTGAAATAGTCTTCCCATCTTTCTGGTGTAATTGTTGATATGACGTCTTTACTTCTGTTTTGTCTTAAGTTTTTTAGTAATTTCCAGCTCTCTGAACTTTTGGCGCCTCCTATGTAGGTGTTTATTTTTTGGCACTTTCGTTCCCATGCTTCGTTTTTCTTGATGCATATTTTCCTTCTTACCTGACTTTGAGCACTTTTAAATTCCATTTTATCCTCTACTGTCTTAGAACTCAGATATATCTTATATTTCCTGTTTTTTGTTGCTATATCTTCTGCAATATCCTCGTCCCACCAATATGGTTTTTTCTTTATATTGTGTTGATAGAAGCAAGCCCAAAGCTTCAAAGACTGCTTCATGAATACTATGTTTTATATATTCGTAATATTCATTTATATCGTTGAAATGTCGTTGTTCCATTACCCTATCATTTAACCGATTATTTTTAAAATAAGTTAAATATCGAAATCACACAACAGGAAGCTGATCTTTACGCCGTTTATTATTTCACAGATTTACCCTTACAATACTTAAAGAAGTAAGATTGTTCTTTATTAGGATTTTTATTTTTTGTATAACTATACTATTTTTCATCATTCCTATGTTTTGAATTTTATTTATCATATTAATTTTTGTGGTTTTTGGCCCTAGACCTTGAAATATTGGAAAACAGAAAAAGTGACTTTGCACCCGAGTGAAAAAAAAAGTGCCTATAATAACAGTAACATGAAAAAGAAACAGACATTTTAAGGTTGAGAGGCAAAACTTTACAAAGCATAATAGTAACTACTAGATAGTAATAATTTTTTCTTATTAGGAATTAGTAAAACCATAACATAAAAACATTTTCCTAGCTTATAATTACTGAATCTAATAACATGCCAATTTAATACACATATATCACTAATCAACACAAATCTCTCTTATTTGGCTGAGCTCTTAATGGTCAAGATCGTAATGACTTAAAAATATAATTTGAAATGTGTTCTTTGATGATAAAACGTTGAAATATCAAAATTGCTTGAATTATTTTAAATTTCTAAAGCTTAAAAGTCCCCATAGCCATATTTAAGATTCCAGTTCCGTATTTAAAAAAATTAACGTGACGAAGTGGTATAGTTAAAAAATAATGTATGTAGTTGTTATGTTATGTAGCTTAAATTATAGGCTACGGTTTATACGAGAGTCGAAAAAAATGTTTTCTTCCTATCAATAAGATACTTTTTAAACAATCTTAGTTTTAAACATAATTTATCTTAATTTTAATGCACTGATGCCACCTGTGTTGAAACTACTAAATTATTTCTATTCTAAAAATAGGTACTAATGCGTCTTTCAATTAATTATCGTCTGCAAAATGACGTCCGGTGAGGTGCTGGTGAGGGGGTTTAAATTTTTGCATTTACTGACTTTTTCTAGTGACAGCCAATGGGACTTGGAGAAATCATTAACATTCAGAAACAAAATTGGTTCAATCCACCCCAAGAAATCATAAAACCATCATCTGTATTACCACCTTCTGTTGAGACTAAGCCGTAGTTATTCTTGCTAAACACATACCAAATGGTACTGCATTCACAGCACTTACCTACCGCCGGTACTATAGATTATTTAAAATTCATACAGCTATTGATCAAAAACTTCCTGCTTATCAGCTTACAAATATTCTGGATGAGGTATTTAAATTAATATGGGACCAGACAAACATAAGATAAGTATTCACGATGGGGTGTAACTTTGTTACCTTCAATTCCTTGATAATATAGTACTGTTTTCTAATGACATAAATAAACTGGTGGAAATGATAATCGAACTTTCTGAGGCCACTAACAAAGTGGGTACCATAACATAACATATTATTAAATGCAACGATAGAGCGAGCCAATACAGAAATCCGAAATAAGTAGGAGAATAAGTCGTGGGAAGCTTTTAGGAGAAGTGTATTAATAGAAAATCGCACAATACCTTCTGGGTAACAAAAGTATTTAACCAATGTATCCCCTCAATACTCACATACGCATCTGAGACCTAGACACTCGTGAAAATACAAGAAAGGATAAAAGAAAGAAATATGGATACTACAAGACAAGGAAGAAGAAATGACTAGAGAAAATCTAGAGCGAAACGTGCTGCAGAATAAATAGCAATAGTAAAATGGCAGTGGACTGGGTCTTAGCAAATAGGGAACCTAGAACAAACAAGGCCGGGGAAGACCTAGAACCCGAGGGTGAGATGACATGGAGAAGAGAGCAAGAGTACGATGGATGGGTGTTGTAAAGAACTTCATAGCATGACGGAACCAGGGAAGTCGTATATTCAAGAAGTGACTATGATGATGATGATTGCCAGTGTTTATCTTCTCTATTACTACTTTTTTTGAGTAACCCTAATTTGCCATTGTTTTTATAAATTTGAGAGTTGCGTTAGTAATAATTAAGGATATTTTTTATAGGCAAGACTGCTATACGGTACTTTAAATTACAAAATATCATGTGTCCGTTATAAATAATTATAAATAAACGTGACTAGTAGATTTATATCCAAAACGTGGTCGTTATTAAATCTTAGGAAATAAGAATACACCCATTTTTATTCACAACGTGTGATTTATCATACACAGCCAAGCACATGCCCAAGAGCAGATGAAAATCCGAAATGGTGGTGACTTTCTAATGGACACATCTAAATATTCGCATGTTTTGAGATAGTTACAGTAATTGTTTGAGCCAAGCAGTTTAACTTCGACGATGACATTATCTTAGTTTTTTTCAAGATAATTCGTTCTATACGGGATTCTAGCATTCAAAAAGGCGCTCGACCCTCTTGATAAAAGAAGTGCACTTTCTAAAAGTATGTACAGGGTGTCCCAAATTCAATACTCATCATGAGTATCTCGGAAAATATAAGAGATACAGCATCGGTCAAATGGGGGCAAAGTTTGTTTTTGTAAAACTGTATATCAACTGTAATTTTTAAATACGGACCTGCATTTTTGTTTTATTTTTGAGCCTTTTTAAGCCCTAAATTCAACCATGTATAATACATAATAATTTTATTTAGAATCTAAAATTACCATAGGAAAAGCAGCTTAACTAAAAGAACTGTGGCATAAAATTGTTGGGTTTTCAACGGTATTTTTTATTTTTATGAAAGGTCGTTCTTTCCTGATTCCAAAAATATATAGCTTTGCTACATTAGCTCAAACGTTTCGGGAGCGATAAAATTTTTAAAAAGCTGTATTTATTGTACTTTATTACATCTAGAATGCCTTGAAAAATAATATTTAAATAATGGTGATGCATTAAAATAATGTGTAGGAGATATTGGAAAATTCCGTGGAAAATTCGTTTCGATAACTAGACCATATTTTATGAATAAGTTTTTAGTAAATTTCAAAGTCATTTTAATTTTTCAAAACTAAAATTATGACACAAATTCGTTTCTATCCACGCAAGACTAACTCCAGAAGATGAAGTTTCAACTCAAAATATTCCAGTCTTGTTCACCTAGTCATGCATCGATCCAGCGACACAATGTATACGGTTTCATCGAAATTTTTTGAAAAAAATTGAAAAATCTGGTCATTGTGCACAATCTGCGCCCTCTAGTGGCTCTAATAGCGAAAAATAGTTTATTATTTTAAATGTTACTTTCGGTCTTCTGTTATACGAGACCATATTTGTAAGACTAACTCCAGAAGATGAAGTTTCAACTCAAAATATTCCAGTCTTGTTCACCTAGTCATGCATCGATCCAGCGACACAATGTATACGGTTTCATCGAAATTTTTTGAAAAAAATTGAAAAATCTGGTCATTGTGCACAATCTGCGCCCTCTAGTGGCTCTAATAGCGAAAAATAGTTTATTATTTTAAATGTTACTTTCGGTCTTCTGTTATACGAGACCATATTTGTTAAATTTTGTTAAGGCAAAGTTACGAGTATTTTTTTTTCAAATTTAAGGAGTAAAATTGTTCGGTTTTTAAAAATTGCCTTCATAGATTGGCCTTATCTTGAAAAAATTAATTAATATTATTATAAAAAATGGATACTATGCTATTAAACCGTGATGCTTCTAAGCAATTCATTTTATTTCCCATCAAACCACTACAAACCATTTCTTCTTTTTAATTAATGGATCTAACGTATCTTCAGAATAAATAGATCGTGACAGGTCATTTAGTTAGTCGTCTTATACATTTTGTTTATTTGGGAATTTGAGCTTATACATAATATTATAATTATTATAACAGCATCTTATTGTCTTAAATAATATTTAAAAGTTTTATTATTTAAACTGCTTAATAATACAACGAACATGTGAACAAAATCAGGGCATAATTTTTGCAGCAAAAATTCCGGGTTAATCACATTAAATCATTCATGGGTCGGATATGCTAAAATAATTAATTAGTTGGGGTCAATCATGTTGACCTAGAAATCCAGTTTGTTTATGTTAATCAAGTTTTTCATTTTTAAACTACATTGTTTTGCAGGACCCAACATAAAACAGTAGATGGCATCTTTCATTCAATTAATTCTGTCCTCGAGAAGCTCTTTCAATGTTTTGGTAAATTACCCGTACCAGTGGCGCAATCAAAATTATGTTGGAGGAGGGAGGCTCAGTGGGCGTAACTAGGACATTTTTTGTTGGAGGGAGGGTCAGTCGGGACTATATGATTTCATACTTAGTTAGGAAGACGGAAAAGCGCCGCAGGTGAAAAATCTTCGTGGCCACGCCTAAAGTTGGTTAAAAATTCACACAATGAATTGAGTAAATTAAATTATTACCTCTACCCCTCTAACCAACCTATGGTTGGATTAAAGTTTGGTTTTATGAATGTTTTTTTTTTCACTTTTTTCTTGATATTTTTAACTGGCTATAATTTTAAAATAGAAAAACTTTTTTTTACATTTGTGAAAAATATGAATGTTTCAATCCAAAATTTTCACATAAGACGTATGTATGATTCTAACCAGGGTTTTTCGGGCTCGGTTTTTTATATTTAAATATAAAAGTAATTATCGCCAACCGACAGTAAAGCCGTACATTATCAGAGTGATTTCCGGCAGTAAACGAACACTTTATTTTATTGTAAAATAAAATACTTTCTTGCGGCAGGTAAAGTATTTTATCTGCCGCATTTGCGACAGATATAGTAGTTTTCCTATTCAGTGCGCAAAGTTATGTTTTTCCGCACGCGAAAGCAGTTAGACGAACGACGCGAAGCGGAGTTCGGATAAGCTTTAAGTGCGAGAAAACTACTTTGCGCACGTGTTAGGAACAATATTTTTTCTACGAGGGAAATAACTATATATTTTTTTAATTTTAAATTTTTATTGACATCAAAAACAACTTATAAGTACTTATACCTAAATTGCCTATTTATTATTATTAATTACATTAATATGGAATGTGCAGTTGGTCGCTTTTTCTACATTTATTGCAGATCTAGCAACTAGAGGTGAAAATGTTGTAGTAGATGTCATTTCCTGGTTCATCAGTACTGTCTGAAAGTTCTTCTTCAGTGATATCCATTTTTAAAACAGTTTTTTTTTATTTTAAATAGGTGAAAATGCTAGTGAAAATTTTGAAGAAGACCTCTAAACTGACATGAAAGCGTTGTATGACAATGTATTTTGGTTGCTAAGGGAACAAACCGAATTTGACACAAAAATACTTGTTTTTTTTTTAACTTGAACAAAATTAGAGGAAAATATAATAATGCAGATTTCAAAAAAATTTTGACCCGCACGGCACAATACTTCGGTATAGTTTATAAGGCAACACATAAACCACCTGTCAACTTTGTCTTGTTACAATATTTTTGCATAAATATCTAAAAAAATAATAAAATAGAAGAAAAAACGCGTCTATAATATGATAATTTTGCTTTAAAATAAGTGTGCGGGAAAAAAAATTTCCCGGGAAAGTGCTACTTTGCGTATGCAAAAGTGTGCGCAAAGTAGATTCTTTGCGGTCACTCGTAGAAAAAAGTATTACCATGCCATTTCTCATAGTAGGTCAAATTTTTTGAGGGGTGCTTTGGAATACGCACGTGGCCGGCCAAAATTTTCTGATGTGTCAAATTTAGGCCAAAATGGGTTTTTTTGTCGTCGAATTGTAAAGCTATTTTAACCTTTCGAGCTTGAATATGGGATGGAATAGGTAGTATGAAACTTCTACTTTACATTTTAACCAAATATAAGGCAAGAACTATTAAATATTTTACGCAGACCGGATTCTAATATAGGTCTACAGCTCGTCTTTTCTATTAATTTAACATGGGAAAAAAACATCTATTTTCTTAGAGCGGTCTGCCTTACATAAAACGGTGATGAACGGTTGGCGATAAAATTTTGTATGCACCACGTCAGTAAAGTGTCTTTATCGACTCGCCTGTTATTCGCCTCGCTCGCTTCGCTCGCTCATCTCATAATTTCAGACTCGTTCGTTGCCTTGGTACATAAATAACTATTATACACTCAAATGGCGATGTTTTCAGAAATTATGTATTTTTGGAGCGTACATTTTTGTTGGAAATGCTTAGGTTTTAAAATATTCCTTCTCAAAGTGCCGTTTTGTATAAAGGTTAGGTTTTAAATTTCAATAATAACGAAGTATTCTCGTTTCTTTCCGCACTATTTTTTTTTTGTAATAAGGTGATTGTGAATTATTACACTCCTTTAATAAAAAAGCTTTTTCAATTAAAATTTTTACTTTAATTTTTGTCTTTAAAAGTAAAGAAAACAAACTAATGGTTGTCATTTATTCTTGTTATAAATATGGTTTATTGAATTTTATTATATTTTTGTTGATTTAAAATTAGCACTAAAAATGGGGAAACGGGACAGAAAAGTATAATATAATAGAAAAATATAATAAAATGTTATTTTTTTTACTCGTTTTTCTTTAAAATTATATCACACACCAAATACTAAGATATGCATCCGAAACCTTAATCTATATATAAAATAGTATTTTTAGAAGGAAAATTTTAAAAAGTAAGTGTTTCCGTCAAAAACTGCTTCGTAATTTATAAAATCATTAATTTTTGCAAACTAAGCAAGCTCAGGAAAAAATAAAAACGATTTTGCAAAATTTCGGTTTTTTTCGAATAAAATCGGAAGTATTCGAAATTTGAAAACTTTTAAAGCGGCATTATAATCAGCACCGAATTACACAACTTTGCCCCCATTTAACTGTTTCTCTAACTCGTATGGTTTCCGAGATTCCAATGTCGAATTTGTAACACCCTGTATATTTATTATTTAATTACTGAAGTGAATGATTGAAAATAAAATACTCTAATTGTATTTTTTTATATAGTAAATAAATAACTAATAAAGATTATGCTAATTGTTGTTAACTTATTCTACAAATAACAACTAAGTACAAATAAACTCAATTTATTAAAAAAAAATTGTTTACCTTTAAATTTCTTCTACGAAACCAATTCCGGTTGGTAAAAAAATTCTACGCTAATTTCATACCTAATTAATTAAAATTCTATATTATTTTCTTTTAACTAAGAAAGTGTGACAGTGAGCTTATATTACACAGTGTAGTTTGGCATTATGAGTATATAGAACATTAATACTATTCACAGTCATATAGCGGAAAATAGTATAATACCGTATAGTCTTAGGTAATGCTAAACAACAATACAACTTATTTTTCGTTAGTTAAGAAGTTTAAACGGTAATATCAAAGCTTTAATCAGGTAATAATGGAACTATATATTTTTAGTTTCAATTTACCATGTTGGATAATCATTATAAGTGCCTTCGTTTTTGTAGCCTTGTTATAAGAAAAAAATGTGACCTAGTTGTATAGGGTGTTGTTAATTAAACATTCAACATGTCAAAAAATGTTAAAAATTCCTAATTGGTATACTCCGAGATATTCGGAAAAAACCGAAATAATTTTTTTTTTGTTTATTAATTTCTGTTTTTTATCGAGATGCATTGTTAATATGTCAATGGTCATGGAAGGTTTACATAATATCGAATGAAGTCGAGTAATATAAATAGCAGAACTATACAGGGTGATTCCTAAGTTGATACTTCTTTTTTAGCTGTATATAGAAGGCATTAAAATAAACAACATTTTCAAATATCTTTTTTTTTAAACTTAAAAATAGGCAAGTTACAGAAGTAAAAAATCTAAGTCAGTGGTCATCAAAACGTAGCCTGTTATACTTTATGTTATTTTTGTCTTATGCAATTTACTTGTCGGTAGTCAGTTATTTGGCAATCCGCTGTAGTGTGTTTTTCTAAAACAAGTTAATTTTAAATTGGCGACACGTGAAAATGGTAAAATTTGAAAACAATGAACTAGTAGATATGGTGCTAATTTACGGTGAGTGTCGTTAAAGTGAGGCTGCTGCTTCGAGATTATACGCAGAACGCTTGCCCTTACGGGTTCATCCTACACCCAGAAGTTTTCTTAATGTTATTCAACGGGCAAGTTAGGCAGGACCGTATTTGATCAATAGTGTAATAAATGAATGTAAGTACCTTTGTTGAAGAAATATTTTGAATATATATTTGTTTCAATAATCTGGCATATATTTCTGGTTAGGGCTCATCTGACACGCCTAATGGATTGGCTTTGTCTGTCGGCAATGAAATGTCGCCATGTGTTTTTTTGGGTCTTTTGCAAGGGCCAATGTAGGTACTAAAATTTAGATAGTTTTTAGTAAAACTGTAACCTTCGACGTAGCAACTGATTTACTCGTTTTAACATTAATTTACTTCTTTATTTCAATAAATTCATTATTACTCTGGGTGTTGGTATATTTATTTATTCCTTTAAGTAAAGATCCAACAGGTTATGGGCCCAGCACGCTTCCACTGCGCGAGATAGTAATTTATTGAATTAAGAGTAAGTTTTTGTTAGGTAAAACTTGAATCGTGCGCGGTTTGTTTTTACTTAAGCTAGAGTTCACTGTCGTGTATTGTGTAGTTAAGTGAGAGTGTATCAGTGACAAGAAATCCTTCATTATGACTGATAAAGAAGCTTTGGAATTGACGAAACTTGACGGATCAAATTATTCGATGTGGAAATTCGGTTTATGTTTTCTTTTACAAGCAAAAGACCTAACAGGCTTGATAGAAGGCACGGAAGCTGAACCAGACAAGGAAACTAAGCCGAAAGACCATAAAGAGTTTGTGAAAAGATCGTCGCAAGCTGCGGTGATTTTGCTGAGTTCCGTTGAAAGATCGTTACATCCAAATTTGATTAACTGCACTAATCCAAAAGAAATTTGGGAAAAGCTTAGAGCGTTATACGGTGACACCAGCGTCGATGCAAAGCAGAATGCATGGGAGCAGTTTTACTCATTTCGGATGTGTGAAGGTGAGTCTGTTGCTGTTCAAATTGAAAGACTCGAAAGCATATGTAAAAAGCTTGAGGATGCGGGAGAAAAGCCTTCCGAAACAGCAATAATCTCCAAGCTGTTAAGTAGCCTACCCAGCAGATTTTCTATATTTCGCATAGCATGGGATTGCACGCCTGAAGCGGAACGGAAGAAAAATAATTTAATTACTAGGTTACTTAAAGAGGATAAGCGACTCACTGAAACTGATGAGAATATGTCAGTTCTTGCTCTTCAAGTACAGCAGACATCTTTGGGAGGAACCTCAAAGAAATTTCTTAAGCCGAGCAAGAAACAAAATATTCAAGATTTGAAAAATCGTACCAAGTGCGCGTATTGCAAGGAAAAAGGACATTGGGTTCGTGAGTGTCCTAAGAAAAAGCGCGTAAATAGAGACATTGCAAGTGCGTCAGCATACGTTGGTGATGTCGTTGCAAATGTGCCTGTGTTCTTGGATGACAGTGATGTGTGGATAGCAGATTCCGGTGCCAGCATGCATATGACCTACAAAAGGGAATATTTCACACATTATGAAAACCTGCCCCAACCTTATTATGTTCAGGTGGCCGACAATAAGGAATTGACAGCTATAGGTAAGGGTACGATAATTGTTGAAGAGACTGTAAACAGGCGAGTTATAGAGCGCGAGCTAAGAAACGTTCTTTTCGTTCCAGACTTAAAAAGACATTTGTTTTCAATCGGTACTATCAGCAGCATGAATTTTTCATTTCATGTTTACAAAGAGAAATGTGAAATTCGCGATCACGCTGGAAAACTATCGTCAGTAGGTGTCCGATATAAGAACCTATTTCGTATGTGTTTTAAAGTGAAAATACCTCTCCAATGCAATGCAGCTCAAGTAACTACAACAGCGGTAAAGCGCTGGCATGAAAGAATGGCTCATGTAAATGTTCGCGCAGTTCAAAATACATGTAAGCAGCTTAATCTATTAGAAATGGATGCGCCTTGTGAAAAAATTGACTTTTTCTGTGAAGCGTGTGTCGCGGGTAAGCAATCGCGAAAGCCACATGCAAGCTTAAGTCATCCGTGTACTTATGGACCAGGTGAAAAGATTCACACTGATGTTTGTGGACCTGTAAACATTGAGTCACCACGCGGAACAAGATATTTCGTGTTGTTTAAGGATGAGTGCACGTCTTTTCGAAAAATATACTTTTTGCGACATAAATCGGAGGTCTTCGGAAAATTTCGAGAATTTGAAGCATTTGTGTCAAATCAGCTTAACACGAATATAAAGGTATTGCGGTCAGATAATGGAACAGAGTATACATCTAAAGAGTTTAGTAGCTACCTTCAAGAAAAAGGCATAGTACATGAATTTTCATCCCCTTATGTTCACGAACAAAATGGAAGATCAGAGCGTGAAATTCGAACAATAACAGAATCAGCAAGATCCATGTTATTAGCCAAAAATGTGGATCATAAATTGTGGCCAGAGGCCATAAATACCGCCTGTTATGTGTTAAATAGGGTTATTTTACAATCATCAGAAAAAAGGACCCCCTATGAGAAATGGTTCGGCCGCGAACCTCAGGTCAAGCATTTAAAAGTTTTTGGGTCACTAGAGTACCTGCAGGTACCGAAAGAAAAACGTCATAAATTTGACCCAAAAAGCCGGAAGGTTGTCTTTGTTGGTTATGAAGGCGAATCAACTAATTATCGATTGTGGGACAATAAAACAGGGAAAATTTATATCAACAGCGATGTAGATGTTAAAGAGGACTTTGGTGTCATTTCACAAAGTGCTGATAACCATTTAATTAACTTCAATTGTAATTTTTCCAACAACGAAGAGCCGCTTCCTATTTCTGTCGAAAGTGTAAATAATCCCATTATACAGCCAGATGTGCCACCCGTGGTTCAACCCCAGTTAAAAGTGTCAAGCGGGAAAGAGAGAGAGGCAGAACCGAGAAGTTTGCGTAACAGGGAATCGATTAAAGTACCTGATCGATATGGCGTACCTGTAGCATATTATACAGAAGTAATACCATTGAGTTATCTTGAAGCGATGGCTAGTGAAAATGCGAATAAATGGAAAAAAGCCATGGATGAGGAAATGGAGGCACTTAAAGAAAATCATACATGTACTTTATCTGCGTTACCCGAGGGTAATCGTAATCTTCAGGAGGAGATATATCTGGAGCAGCCCCCCGGTTATTGCCAGGATGAAAACTCTGTATGCAAGTTACATCGTAGTCTTTACGGATTAAAGCAGTCCCCCCGGTGCTGGAATAAGAAATTTGTAGGATTTCTAAAGACTTTCAGCTTCGCCAGTTGTGAAAGTGACCAGTGCGTGTTTGTTGGGACCGTCAGAGATGTTCCGGTATATTTAGCATTGTATGTCGATGACGGGCTGCTAATGTGCGAGAATCGTAGCGCGATAGTTGAAGTGCTAGAATACCTGCAAAGTAATTTTAAGATAACTGTAGATATAGCATGTGAATTTTTGGGTTTTCAAATAATACGTAATCGGGAGCTGCGCTCCTTAAAAATTTGTCAACCTATATATGTAAATAAGCTTTTAGATAAATTTAATATGCAAGACGCAAAATTTTCTAGCATACCTGCTGAGCCCGGTGTTTATCTTACAAAGGAAAAGTCGATAAATTCTAAAAATTGGGATAAAAGTAAGATACCATATCGTGAAGCAATAGGCTCTCTACTTTTTGCAGCGCGAATAAGTAGACCAGATATAGAATTTGCGGTGAATTATGCCAGTCAATTTTTAGAATGTTTCGATCAAGAACACTGGAAATTTGTGCAGAAAATTTTGCGTTATTTAAAAGGCACGGTGGATTTTGGAATCACTTTTGGGGACAGTGGGAGTTTGTGTAGTTTGTTGGGTTTTACTGATGCCGATTATGCCGGCTGTTTAGATACTCGAAAATCCAGGAGCGGTTTTGTTTTTGTGTTTAACGGGGCGCCAATTTCCTGGTCAAGTCAGCGTCAAAGAGTGGTTTCATTATCAACCGCTGAGTCCGAGTATATAGCATTATCTCAAGGTGCAAAAGAGGCCATATGGTTGCGTCAGTTTTTAATTGAGCTTGATATTGATTGTAATAGTGTTACAATTTTTGTTGATAATCAAGCTGCTATTAAATTAGCCTCAAATTCAGAGCACCATAAGCGATCCAAACATATTGATGTTAGATTTCATTTTATTAGGGACATTGTACATAAAAATCAAATAGCATTAGAATATGTTAGTAGCAAGGATCAGTTAGCAGATATTTTTACCAAACCATTAGCGAAAGCACAGTTCTGTCAGTTGAGAAAAAATTTATGCATTTTTTAGGGCATTCAAAATAAGTGGGAGTGTTGAAGAAATATTTTGAATATATATTTGTTTCAATAATCTGGCATATATTTCTGGTTAGGGCTCATCTGACACGCCTAATGGATTGGCTTTGTCTGTCGGCAATGAAATGTCGCCATGTGTTTTTTTGGGTCTTTTGCAAGGGCCAATGTAGGTACTAAAATTTAGATAGTTTTTAGTAAAACTGTAACCTTCGACGTAGCAACTGATTTACTCGTTTTAACATTAATTTACTTCTTTATTTCAATAAATTCATTATTACTCTGGGTGTTGGTATATTTATTTATTCCTTTAAGTAAAGATCCAACAACCTTATGTTTGAGTTTTTTGATAAAAGGTATTTGAAAATGTTGTTTATTTTAATGCCTTCTATACACAGCTGAAAAATAAGTATCAACTTAGGAATTACCCTGTATACTGTACAACTTGAGTGGATTGTCAATATTACGCTTGAAAGTTTGAGCACTCCGCCTGTGGCGTCGTGCACAATTTATTTTCTATAGACTTCCGATCACCTCTTGTAATACAAACTACTATTTTAAAACGTGATTTCGTAATATGTCCGAATGTCCTTTAGAGAATAATAATAATGTTTTGTAGGATGTACATTTTTTGAGAAAATTAGGAAAACTAAGAAAATCTCAATTTTTTAACAAGGCAGACGTAAATCAAGTTGTCTTCGGCCCAATTTTATAAAGTCCTCCTAATCTTAAGTTTAAACCGAAGAATAATTCTAAAATCGTAGAAATGTTAGAAATTGTCGATTTATAATGTAGGATTGACAGCAAAGTTCAAGAGTAATCAACCTGGTCATAACTTGTTATGTTATGTTACATTATATTAAGTTATGGCTAGGTAAATCACTTTTAACTCGAACTTTGCTGTCAATTCCACATTATAATACAAGGATTTTAAAGCAAAGGGCGATACGAATTTGAGTCGCAGTCTTTGAACCAAAAATAAGCTCCGTTGTAAACAACTTTTCAAAAAAATCACTCACACATTCAGAAAATTAGTATAGTTTACCTTTGTCATATTATGTTAATTAGACAAGGACGTCAAGTTGAGTTCGAGCTTTAAGAACGTATTTTCTATTAATCCCTTATTGGGACGCCCGTTTTTACCTGATTGCAGTTCCAATGCTATGGCGAAAATCCACCAATTAGTGTGTTTTATTTCATAATAGAAAAATGTATAAAGCTAAAAGACTGATAAAAAAACTATTAAACAAAAACAATCTTCCTTATGCTCAATATACCCGTTTTATATATATGGTAGTATGCTTCTTCAAAAGTTTATTTTTCTTCACACAACCTTTTAACACGAATCTAGTTTTATAATGACTTTAGGGCTCCATTAAAATTATATCATATTTGTTCTCCTCAACAGAGCTGGGCAGTAATTGCCTCGAAAGTGCTTGAAAAAGTGCTTTAAGTATAATAGTGCTTCGAGCACCGTGCTTGCAAGCACTTTTAATATACAGTGCTCGGTAATTGGTAATGGAAGCCCTTTATAAAAAGTGCTTGGTGCTTGGATATTGGTAATTGAATTTGCCCTTTTTTGAGTGCTTTGCCCAGCTCTTCCCTAAATATGAATATTGTCTGAATAACTTTTCTTAATTATACCAGTAAGGAAAGACTTATGTTGGGTTGCATAAATATTTTAAATAATAATTAACTAATCAGGCAACCGTGACATAAATGACATTGTTAGAAATAATTTTTTTACTATCACATACATTCACATTTCACCCGGTTACCTTAATTTTTAACTTACTAATCAGGTAACTTTGATTGTAAGTATAAATCGTTTTTGCCATTGTCATTGATGGTTAGAATTGTTTAAAATCTTTATGCAACCAAACAAAGAGTGTATATTTTAATTTAAATATTTGATTAGCATCAGTGGTGGTCTTTAAAAATGGCGAAGAGCTAGGTATAGTACGGGTACTTAAACAAACATTGACTAATTTATATTTTTATTACGTACAAACACACAATAAAAATTAAACCAAGTAGGTACGTACACTACTGCATTAACTGAAAAATAAAACTTTTTAATCACACAGTAATTCACGTAAAAACGATATCTATAACTGTAAGTTTCGCGAAGCCTCAAAATAAATACCTTAAGGTTAGGCGAACCAATGCTAAGACAATGGTGCATACGACTGATCTATTTTATAAATTGGCCTTCATCATAATGCAAATTGTTACATGCTGTTTGCGTGACTAACGTCACGTAACCATAGCAACGGTGAAAATCAAAGCCACTTGACTGTATGGGTTTTTACTTGCTGCTCTGAGTTCACGGACACGGTCGGCTGGGGCGCGCAATAATGCACGAGTGTTATTGTCCATCGGAGTTAACCGTGGCCCTATTATGCATAGCTACATTCGGATTAAACTAATATTATTAATTCGAACATAATTATTTTTTAAGCGCTAAAATGGTAGCTGTATTGGCACATTAATATTTAATATTGGCGAAAAAATTTCCTCCTGGTTTTTTTTGGTGAAGGCCTGACGAGTCGCCACTGATTAGCGTATGATGTCCTGCGAAGTGTGTTTCAATAAAAAATTACAGTAAATTCCAGAAATCAGTAAACTCCAGAAATCTGTAAATTCCTCCGTTTAAACAATTATTTGAATATTATTGACAAAACCGATAACTGTGTCAAAGAGTGTAATGTCCTGGCCAAGGCTGTTTCCTGAGGCCGGGCATACAGAATACATTCGCCGAATGGCACAGTTTTAAGCAAATATCGGCCCGTTACTTATTATTACGAGTTTTTATCTCAACAATTCAACAGATGTTTGGTGCTATCACAAAAGACATTTTAATTACGCGTTACAAACATGTTGCGTTTGTGGCCTTATTAATGTAATTGTAAACGTAGCGTTAATCAATTGAGCAAAAGTAGCAAAACAATGCAGATTGAAGAAAAATCGGACATCTACAAATTATAAATATTCTTAGCTAGTTTTTGCTAGTCACCAGTCCAGTCCAGCTAAACAATATTTCAAACGCGATTTCTCTTAAACTATCCCATATTTCAGTAGGGGAATAATACACGCAGTCTCCACTAGTGGAGCAGACTGCGTGTATTATTTCCCTACATATAATATCAGTCCACTGAGAGATGGACTATTTCCACAAAATATCCGATATTTTTTTGGAAAAACTTTTTTTTATATTTAGCGGTAAATTCTTTCTAGCGAACCGAAATTTAGATTTTAGGAATTTGTGAATGCCGAGATATTAGCGTTTGAAAAATCGAATAGCGGGATTTTATTAGTCGGAAAATACAAGCTATTAATACTTTAAAAATTTAAAAATTGGTATCACTCACTGCAAAACATAACTTTAAAATTACAGTTTGGTTCCATAAGATATGTATTGCGGCCGTGGCTCATGGGCGAGTTACTGGCATTCGACCGTGGCGACCCGGGTTCGATTCCCGGAGTGGACATACGTACAATAAAAAAAGTATGTCCGAAATTTAGTGGATTTAAGAATGCAGGAAAGAGTGTAAAAGGTATCATCTCCCAACCCACCCCATTCACGCCGGTAACCAGGCCGGATGAGATCGGACATCTCGTGGGATCGGAAGAAGGTACACACTCCCCAATCGGTAGGTCATGCAATGACAAGAAACCAAGAGTTGATAGCCCTTGGGGGGTGTCGCATGACCGAGGATCGTGGTTCGAAACCAACGTTAAGCTGTAGGTCCCCTCGGTAATGGCCCTGGCAGCGAACGAAGAGGAAAAAGGCCTAATTCGAAAGAATGACAAGAAATGACAACGATATTTATTATTTTTCCCCAATACAATATGCTATTTTATTATTACAAAATAGGTTATGCAAATTTTATGTGCACAAGAATATCACATACACATCACATCACATAAGATTTTTTTCGTAATTTTGAAAGTAATGGTCATCGTTAGAAAGAAAATTAAATGAACAATATTATTTTAATAAAATAGAGATGGGGTTGCCATTTAAAAAAAATTGTGAAATGCCGCTTTTTTTTTTTAGAAAACATGTAAATAAAATAGTTCTAAAGAATACATTGTCCGCAAGCAAGTCAATTTTATACTGTTAAGTAGGTTAAAATAAGCCATTTTAACGTTTCCATTCTTTACTATTTACCTTGTTTTACCAAAACTATGGATATTTTAAAAAACAAATGAAAATTAATCTAATTGGTAATTTTTAAAACAAAAGATAAATTCATTGAAAAGCGAATTTTCTATAGAATTTAAATATAGAATAAATACAAGGGGTTTTCATTTAAAATTTAAAAGTTGACTTCACTTCCGGTTTAACCGGAAGTGGTTTCGAAGGTTTAAAATGTCAATTTACACACTTATTAACGACTTATATTTTTAAATCTTTACTGCTAATATTACCAAAAAAAATTGGGGGTTTGTACCAGATTTTATATTACTCTACTATTATATTTAAAATAAGTTTTATATTTTTTTTGTATAATGTATTGGTATTTTCAAATTATTTTGATTTCTAATACTTATTCATGTTGTGGTTTCTCATATAAAATTTTAAAAAAAATAGTATTAAACAGATTAGAAGGATTTATAGTAAAAAAAACTATTTTTAATTGCGTTATTTTGCCTCATTTTGTTTTTTGTAGTTCGATTTTATACGTGTTCACAACAAGATGAAAACAGATTACAAAAGTTTTACGAAATAGAGCAATAAGAATAATATTGAGGTGTGATAAATATACCAAGATAACAGATATATGCTAAATTGTTTAGAATGGATGAATATAGAAAACTTTTTATTATTTCGTACTTTGATTTTTATTCATAAAATGAATTTAAATATATCAGCACTATATTATGAACATTTTTTAACTAAATTTAATTCAGTTCATATTCACAATACAAGAGGAAAAGCAACTTTATTTTGGATCATACAAATTTAAAATCTACTCAAAAATCAATATTTTTTAGAGGTATAATTGAATATAATAAATTAGGGAATAAAATTAAAACATATAACTTAAAATTATTTATAAAAAAATTAAAAAAATAAATTTTACATAATATAAGTTTAATACGATAATAGTCTTTCTAGATTGTTATTATCAAAAACAGAAGAAACCGAAGAAAAAGAAAAAAATATAAATGTATTGAAAACGATTTGGTCCTTCCTTTGTAGTGTGCCGTTTGTAGTTATCTGAATGTGATTTTCAAAAAATAATTTTCAGTCGTTTTCGAAATATTCGCAATATTCCAAACTTTTTTCACATCCTGTATATTTTGGAATAAATTCAATGGAAATAGGTGGAAAATTCGCAATGGTATTCTCTTAATACTTTCTTCAATATTTCCTTGGTCTTTGGTTTGGAATTTCTAACCAGCGCTCTGTTGTAATAGATTTAATTTTTTGGCGGATTTAGTTATGATGACCTAAATATCTATTAATTATATATCATTTTTTAATGATCCATAATGGTCCTTTTCCATCGAAACTAGTACAAGAACTTACCAGTAACTACATATACATTTTTCAAGGCACAGGGTCAACAATTAGACCATTAACTTGAACTCAAAATTATATACTTAGTCTCTTAGTCTAAATCCAAAATGTCAAGCACAAATTCTATAATATCTCGACGATACCGCGAATACCAGAAGTTGAACTCCGCGCCTATTAGGCCTTCACCGTAACCACTTCTTGCACCAGACTGACTTCTTACCGGTACTGCTGGTCGATAGTCTAAACATGCAGTACCACCTGCGCTTATCTTCGTTCTCTGAGGTGTGGCGGACGCAAAGTGTTTAACCAACTTTGATTTATGATGTGTGTGGTTTGGCTTTTGAAGAATTAGGTGTTGCTTAACCCTTAGGAATTTATCATTACCAAATAAGTGTTTTTAAAAAAAATTTTCTTGCTATAATTGAAGAGTACGCTGGAAATACGAGTTTGAAAACTATAAACGACAAGAATTTAACAGTGTGACAAATTACACTGAATTTTAAGTTTTATTTGAACCTTAGAAATATGGTCAATATTTATTTTTAAAGTTGTAATCGGATAGAATATAAAGTTCATTACCATCATAGCCTTCTCGATTTAAGTGTATCTATTATTCTTACTTTAAATTAATGCTGTATTCTTCTGTGACGCTTAATATAAATTTAAGGTTATAATATGTTTATTTGATCTAGAGCTCAAAAAAGTCCGTCGAGCACCAAGCCTCAAGACCTTTGGAAAAGTAATTGCAAACATTTTTTATAAAGGCCTTGATTTACCAATTTCCGGGCACTATTTTTTTTTTTTTATGATAAAACACCTGCACTGTAGGAAAAATCCTTTTAGGCGCTCTGGGAGCGGTGCGTGTGCGAAGAAAGCGATTAACGTTGAAGATTGTATTCATTGGGAAACACGACCTCAGGAAGATCATTCCACAAAGATGACGTTCTACGTTCTCCAGATGAAAGAATTCTTGAACAATGAAGTTCGAGGAGTACTAAGCTGAACAACATATGGATGAGCGGCAGTGGTTCGCCGTGTATTTCTGTTTTGCATTGCTCTAGGTGGAATCAAGTGGGCAATGTCAGTCGAACACCTGCCATGGAAATATCTGTAAAAGAGAGCCAAATCACCAACCTGTCTTCGATGCTCCAGGCTATCGAGGGTCTTGGTCAGCTCGGGGTCGCCGATCAGACGAATGGCTCTCCTTTGAATGGAATCCAGTAGCCGACGGGTGTGCTTGGGTGCAGAACTCCAGGCATGAGAGCAATATTCTAATGATGGTCAAATCTGGGCTTTGTAGAGTGTCAAAAGTTGATGAGGTGTGTACAACCTTTTGGTGCGGAAAAGTACACCAAGTTTCTGTGCAGCTGCCTTGGCAATTGCGGCAACGTGATCATGCCAAGACATATTACCTCCCAGATTGACCCCCAGCAAATTAATAGAGGGTGCCAGGGGAATTGCGTGTCCTGCCATGACTATATCCGGTTCTGCAATGTTAACCTTTTTGGAAAAGACTGCTGCCTGGGTTTTCTTAGCATTAAATTCGACTTGGTTACTGTCACCCCAAGCCAAAATTTCTTTCAGGTCATTGTTGAGGCGCAATACTTCATGCTGCCTGCGAAGATGTGCGTCGGCAGCGGATATTTGGGGAGTCAAGGTAAAAGATGAGACAAGTGTGCTGTCATCAGCAAAGCTATAAATTGGATTTTGGGTTTTCACTAGAAGGTCGTTAATATACAGTAAAAAGAGGGTAGGCGACAATATGTACCCTTGAGGAACACCGGCATTGATGGTGAAGGTGTCTGAGAGAAACCCGTCAATCGCCACTTGCAGAGAACGTTTCTTAAGGAAGCTGGTTAACCATAAACAAAATCCATTAGGCATACCGTAGGATGGCAATTTACTTAGAAGCCCATCGTACCAAACACGATCAAAAGCCCTAGATATGTCCAGTGCAAAAGCCCGGGATTCTCCATGATGTTCGATGGTGTTGCTCCAAAGATGGGTGACATATGCCAGAAGCTCACCTGTTGATCTGGACTTACGAAAACCGTATTGAAGGCCGCTGATAATGTTAAGCCCTTCCAGATACTTTGGGAGTTGTTGGTTAATAGCTTTCTCCATTACTTTTGAAATTACTGAAAGCAATGCGACGGGTCGGTAGTTGCTTGGCAGGGTCTTTTTACCTTTCTGTGGAATGGGCTGGACACGCGCCGACTTCCAGCAGGATGGAAATATTCCTTTTTTGTAGGATAAGTTGAAAAGTCTACAAAATACTGGTTTAAGTTCATCGGCGCATGTCTTGAGAACAATGATAGGAATTTCGTCTGGACCAGAAGCTTTATTGACGTCGAGTCCTTTAAGAATCCGTTTAACAAGACTCTGAAGGAACACGATTTCAGACATTTGCGATTGAACTGAGGATTATTTGAATCTTAGAAATATGGTCAATTTTTATTTTTAAAGTTGGAATCGGATAGAATATAAAGTTCATTACCATCATAGCCTTCTCGATTTAAGTGTATAGTAAGTATATATTCTTACTTTAAATTAATGCTGTATTCTATTGTGACGCTTAATATAAATTTAGGTTTATATTAGGTAATAGGTAAATAACGGCACTTTTCCAACATATTTAGATTTTCTTCAAAATTAAATTGGACCCGCACTGGAGGAAGTCGCTGATGAATATCAAGAGTTTTGGTTCCAAATGAATGGTTGCCCTGGCTAGGTCTCCTGACCTCTCACCAAACGACTTTTTCCTCTGGGGCATTTAAAAAAATTTCTTTAAAAAAGTATTAGGTTTGAAAATTTCTAGCAGTTAAAAAATTCAATTATACTTTAATACAATCTGAAAGAAATATCCAGTACCAACTTGCTAATGTTCGTAGATAATTTAAGGATCGTTTAGGATTTTGTTTAGCATTAAATGGTGGTTTATCTGAATATTTAATTGAGAATTAACAATATTCCAAACAAGTTTTCTTAAAATAAAATTATTAGGTTGTTTACAGTTGTTTATTTTTAAACACCCTCTTATTTTCTTTCCCTTTTAGCAATTCTTGATGATTTTAGTACTTTTAATAGGTTTAGTAAAATAATATGTTTTCTATTAAAAGATCTGTTTTGAAAATAATGTTAGTTTTATTTGAAAATATTAGTTAAATCCAGTATAAAATGTATCTGTTAAGAATTTTTAAAAAGCTCACCGTTTGCAAATTACTTTTGACAATGAAAAATTAATGCTGGTTTCCGCAGCCTCACCTGTTAAATTCCAATGAAAAACTAACCGCAATCCTATTCAAATAAGTTAAGATCGGGTTGTCCAAAATTGTTCAAACTCCGCATGTGCACTCGCCACACAAATACCGTTCTTTTTGTTTATTTAAGGAATCCATAATCGCCGAGGTTATTTGAAATGAGGTTACCTATCATTGTAGTTTTGCCTTTTCAGAATTATGTTAATCAACAACAAAACTCCTTATTACCTACTCGTGGAACCTGGTTTTAACGTTTTTCTGCAAGATGCAGGCGCCAAGCAACCGCCTTAGGTAGTTCGATAATAAATAGTTAAATACTTAGCCAGTCTGTTTCATAGAAGTTGTTACGGGGATGAGACATACAATTTTAAGTTGAAGTCGTGATAGACTGACGTTTTGTTTTAAAATGCTTGTTCTTTTGTAAAATTGAACTTGGTATTCCTGGGAACTTCGTGCATCAGTTTATTATTAGGTTTCTTGATTTGGTTTTGTTGATTGCAGTTTGTTACCTTGTTCGTTTTTACGGCTCGGCAAAATATATACATTCAGTGACTGCCAGAACGGGCGCAACATATAGGAAAAATGGTTTTTTTGAATTTTTTTGTTTTGCTAATATCTCCAAACTAAAATAATCCATTAAATTTGGTGAAAGTATTCATATAAAAATTCGAAATTAATTTAGGAGTAATGTATTAGTTATATTAAAAATTAATAAGAAGAATTGTTTTAATGTTAATGTTATAACTCAATAGTATGAATTAGATTGAACAAATAATAGGAATTAATAGCTTTTTTCTGGATTACCCTGTGTAAAAAGTATATTTCAATCATACTGTGTGTGTAGGTAATGTCTGGTGACAACCGCAGTAATATTTCTCACGTCTTTCCGACAGTGCTTTAATAGCTCTGCGGATCTCTTTTTATCAAATATGGGCCACAGTTGCCTGGATGTGCTGTTATAAACTCTATCCATCTGTTTTGTGCAAGCGGCTTGGCCGTGTAATCAATCTCCTCCTTGACTAATCCCAGTGGTCTGTTTACCGTATTGTCTGCTAGATCAGCCGGCATGCCTGCGCATCGGCAGCTTCATTGCCATCTATATTAGAATGTCCAGGAACCCAGCACAGAGTAACCCGATGTTGGATGCCAAGTGTGCATAGATTGTTACGGCATCGCTTTATGAGCTTTGATTTGACGCTGCTGGAACAGATTGCCTTAAACGCCGCCTGACTATACCGAAGACTAACTGACTAATTGGTCTAAGGTTTACCATGCCGGGAATTCTTTGAATTGTTTTGATTTCCTTTGGCTCGTGGTATTTTTGATACTAAGACCTTCCGGAAGGTTTTATGTCCATTAAAAACGTCTAAATCATCTGTTGAATAAAATTACCATAATGTAGCTATCATGTTATCAAACATCACTAAACAAGGGTCACTTGTATGTCACTTGTATTATATAGGTACATCTGTCTTTTGATGTTTGCGGATGATATTAAAGGGTTTCGCACAATATCCTCTGTGCAGGATTCTTTAATGTTACAGGAAGATATTAATAGTTTTTACAAATGGTGTAATGATAATAAAATGAATTTAAATATAAAAAAGTGCAATATAGTAACATTTTCAAGATCTTGCTCACCCTATCTCCACGAATATACACTTGATGGGTTAGTTTTGCCTAGACAGAATAATATACAGGACCTTGGCGTTGCGTTTGATTCTAGTTTTTCTTTTGGTCGTCATATTTTAGGTGTTTCAGTAAGGGCCATGAAGATCCTGGGATTTGTACAGCGTCTAAGTGTTGGACTCTCCATTGACACTTTTAGGAATCTTTATTGCTCCCTTGTTAGACCGATACTGGAATATTGCTCGGTAGTCTGGTCTCCTAATTACAGAATCTATATAGAGACTATTGAGAGAGTTTAACGCAAATTCCTGAGATCTGCGGCCTTCAGATTGGGTCTCTTTCGTGATGAATATACCTATGATGATATTTTAACTCTGTTGAGATTAGGAACTTTGGAGTCTAGGCGTATTGTTATTGATCTTTGTTTTTTACATAATATTATCAGTGGTCGTATTGACTGTCCTGTGATTCTGGGTCTTATAAACTTCAATATCTTGGAAAGGCGTGGTCGCCATACTCATACTTTTAGAATACCCTTCCACTCCACTAATTATGGGAAGAATGAATCAATGACCAGAATTGTCAGGCAGGCAAACGAACTATTGGAAGAGCATAATATATGCATTTTTAGCTCTTCTTTGGCTGGTTTTAGGGGGATGATAAGGTCTAGAGTCTAGGGACCTGCACTGGGCTGTTATGTGTTGTAAATATTTGTACAATTATTACTCTATCTACTATTTTAAGCATTTATGTTATACATTATTTTTATATACATATTATGCATTTTTTTTATGTAAAATTTATATTGTATCTGTGTATGTGTGTATGTATCTTGTAAAGTGGATTTACCGTAAATAAATAAATAAATAAATACTTTTTGCACAACGTATTTGAGAAAAAATTAATATACTAAATGATAGGTGTATGAAAAAATAGCCAGCAATCTTTATAAGGTAATAATGTAAAAATAAATAGTCACCTCATAAGTTAAAAAGGAAAATATAAATGTTAGGCCCGCGTTTTCCGCTCTAGTTACTTATCTAACAATAATGCTATAATTCTCTTGTAAACCATCTTGGCCAGTTAAAATATGATTTACCGCTACAAATAGCCACACACCAGTTATTTTTTACCAAAGGAAGGAAGATGTGCACAACAATGAATTATGTCTGGGTTATTTTGTTTCAATATTAAAGGCGTTCAAAATTGACTATTATTGTAGTCAATTATAAAAATAACTGCATTTTCCCAATATATTAAAATACGGTATAAGAGCACTCTTAAAAATAACATGGTATGGATTACTAAAATTTGGTTCTGACAACCATTTATTTTCGTGAAATCGCACTTAACCCAAAAATTAGTTTGTACAACCAAAATAAATTGTCTTTATTGAACTGTTGAACTAATTAATAACATTAATTAACCCAACATAGAAATTTTTGTTGTCACAGCGAAATTTTATATACGGATAACTAAATTTATATGGTACTTACGCTTTTAAAATTAGTTGTCACAACTAATGTGTAAATATGGAAAATTGAAAATTTATTTTCAAGGAAATATTGTTTTTGTTAATGATGCAATCTACAAATATTGCCAAAGCAATTATTTATTTGGGACAAACTTGACATTTTCATAGAGTAACAATTACGTATGTAGTCACAACATTGTGTTTATTATCTTTTTTCTGTACTTTCTAATTGTAAGAAAAAAGTTGAATCATAAATAAGTAAAAAATTTATATTTTTGTCATTGCCGTTGCACATTAGAAAGTTTGAATGAACTGATTATAACGCATGACAAGATTAGCAAGTTGATTTGATAGAAATAACTTAAAAAAAAGTCCGTTTCATTTCTAAAAAAAATGTCATATGTAATTTATACTTAGTAACGAAAAATATTCCTTCCTATAATAGGTCCCCATTTAAATAAAAAAATGCCTTGGTATTACTACTCTATTAGGTATGCGTAAACTTATTGGAATAAATTATCAGGGATATTATGGTTTCTTTAAAAAAAATGATTTCCAATGTCCTTGTTTTCTCAGGTTCTTTATAATACATACTTATGCAATACAAAACAGAAACACTAGATTTTTAACTTATTTGACTCAACCTTTTGGGTTGTTCTATTGCTTATAGAACTATATTGTCCTTATTTAAATTTTCTTATCTGCAACTGCGATTATTAAAAAACAAAAAATATGTCCTGGACTTTCTATTTAAAATATACAGCTATATGAAATTTGTTGTACTTGGTCAGATTAAAAAGTTATCAATATGACGTTCTTTTATAGAAATGGAACATAGAACAAAAACAAAACAAAAAAAAATTTTTAAGTTATTTCTCATCGGGTCACCTTGCCATGCTTTATAAAAATCTCATTTAAACTTTCTAATGTACAACTGCAATGATAAAAAATAAAATGTTTACTTACCTATGATTTAACTTTCTTCTGCCAATAAGAACGTACACAAGAAAGACAATAAACACAAATAAATTACACCAAATATTGTCACATCCATTTTCCACACGGGCACGGCCATAAAATAGGCCAATTATTGCCTTAAAAACACGAAAAAATGGACACGGAACCGCAAAAGCACCCTAACATAAACATAACCTCCTGACAGTCCTGGCTAGAATGATGTCACATGTCACCCACCGGGCAAGGGCGTCAAGTCTCTGTTGATGCCGTTAGTTATAAATATGAAGAATACTATTACTTGAAAAGAAAAGTTAGTTCTGGTAACTAAGAATGTATCTTAATCAAAATTAACAAAATGATATAGGGACTACAAATTCATAATGTGTTATTACAACAAACTTAATTGATAAATACAAGTTTGTAGGAATCTTTATGTAACATTTAAATAAGATATATACAGAGTAAAATTCAGCTGAACAAAATATTTTATTTCTGCCAACTAATATGAAAACAAGATATTTTCTTTGTTCTGATGGCATCATTTTTTGGTAAATATAACCAAGAAAAAAATCTTTCTTGTTTTTCTAACTAAAAATAGTTATTTTTGGTAACGTAAACACGAGAACAAATAAAAATTAGTACCAAATACCAAGTCATTTTTAAGAGTGAGCAAACAGTAGTCTATGAGTCATCACGAACAAATAGTGCACTTCCACCACATCATTCATAACGTACCTGTGTCTGACGATGGCAATAAAATGTCTTTTTTTATATACAAAATATTTAAAAAACTAAATTCGGGAGAATTAAGGGGCGCGGCTTTGTCAGTGGAGATTTTTGAGATAAGAGAAAAATAAGAAATTAACGTGAATAGCCGTAATATTTCTATTTGAATGTTCTGTTTGGTGGATGATATAGGTAATTTGAACCTATATAATTTAAACTTTAAAATAATTTTTTTTTTTTGAAAAAAAAAATAAGGTATCCGTCAAACTAGAAGTCTTGTGAACCCCTTAGTAAAATTTTTGTAGTACAGTTTCAATTAGCCAAGCCAGAAAAAGATGCCGCGTTTCACGCTGGTATAGAAGGCTCTTAACGCAAAACGCAAGCCACTGTATTGTTCAAGTAAAGCATCAACTTTTTATTGCGGTAAAAACATTTATAATGAAGTAGTTAAACTCACCTTATTTCTCGTCGTTCTACGGATTTCCTATGCGAAGATCCATGGAATTAGTGTTTTGCGAACTTTTTAAAAACTTTCATTTCGCTAACTTCGGTTATTTTCTTTTCTCGCGTGGGTCTCGCAATTTTTCGTTCTTGTAATTTAGTAGAACCAAAGTAACATCGACTTGTCAGATTTATCACCATTTTAGTGATTTCCAATGGGCTATAATATTAATTATACTTAAATAAACGCCAACTGTTGACTCCTCTTGGCCCCTAAATTTGATGATAAAAAACAGGTTCATTTGCAATCTTGGCAGATGTTAGGGTTGGCATCCGACCAGAGATCCGGTTTTTGGGTCTAATATTACTAATTATAATATTAAAGATAATGACGTTGCATTTGCATTAGGTTGCAAAAATGTTTCCTTAGATTACTGCAGAAAACAAGTCAAGGAAAATTATATAAGCCAATGACTACCCTAAAAAACATTACTGAAATTTGTTGTATTCTAAAAAATATTGAGAATATTTTTTTTTTTATAAAAATAACTTTCTCACATTCTCCAATATCTGTAGAGACCGCATTTAAAAAAATTGACTTGAGGTTGGTATCAAAAGAACGAAACGTCGATTTTGAAAACGAATAACACCATCTTCTGGAACATAAAAAACGAGTGTTTTTTGTTTTTTTCCAAGTCAAAAATGACGGCGCAAAAAATTAAAAACCGAAACTAAAAATTTTCGTTTTTTTTCGGATTTTTCCAAAGGTATTTAGAATAATTGCAATTTTCTTTCACTAAATTATTAAGCCCCAAAATAAGCAACTTTGCCTTAATTTAACCATCTTCGTATCTCTTACAGTTTTTGAGATCGCGGGATCTCACGAATTTGTGACACCCTGTATAGAAATAATTTCGCATGGAGCTGGTAACTTTCGGAGAAGAATTTAGAAAAAATGTTCGGATTCACTTAATATAAATATTTTTGAGAAAATCGTTTTATTTATTTGTTTACTATGGTTACTCTCTCTAGCCTTTATTCTAGCAACTTATAAATAATTTCCAGCAATTTCTCTTGGCCATATTTATAATAAATAATTTTTTCACAACCTGTACGGGACCGACTGCTTAATGTGGGTTCCGCACCATGATCCTCAGTCATGCGACACTCCTCCCCACCCCAAGGGCTATTAACCCTCGGGTTTCTTGCATCATTGCCTGACCTACCAATTGGGGAGTGTGTACCTTCCTCCGCACCCCACGAGATATCTGAACTCATCCGGCTTGGTTACCGGCGTGAATAGGGTGCATTGGAAGATGACACATATTACAATCTCCCTTCATCCTTAAACCATGGTGTCTAGGAGCCGGGAAATCCGGGAAAAAACGGGAATCTTACAAAGCCGGAAAAAAAACGGGGATTCGACGGGAAAATCAAGTTTAAGCCGGGAATTTTGAATGAGCAGATAATTTAACAACACAGCATAAAAAGATGAAAAGGCAAAAGAGGTTGACAGCCACTTGATAAGAGCAGAAAAAAAAGCTTCAAAATCAAGCAGAAGAACTGGAATCTAAATTGAAAAAAAATATTAAACAATCACAAAAAGAATTGAAGAAAAGAGAGTTTGTATTACGTGTAAATACTTTTATTTTTTTTAAATCGTAGCAGAGCGCTTTCGGCTTTTGCCATCTTCAGTGCTATTCGTCAATATACAATGATATCCTCAACGAACAAGAAGTGTTCGTTACTTTTACCACTGTCAGAATGTTTTTTTAAATCAAGGATGTTTTATGTTTTGTTTCGTGTTGTCTTTTTTACAATTTTAACATTGTTTTAAATACTAAGTGGACGAAATGCCATCACACCCAATTGAGGATATCATTGTATATTGACGAATAGCACTGAAGATGGCGAAAGCCGAAAGCGCTTTGTTACGATTTTGATAAAATAAAAGTATTTACACGTAATACAAACTCTCTTCTTCAATTCTACGCTACGTGTACACAGCCACAGATAATTTTCTAATCACAAAAACATTTGACAGCTATAGAACAAGAAATCGCAAAATTAAAAAAATTAACTATATTGTTTGGTTGTTTTAAAATTTAACAACGAAAGTGTAGTTAATTTAGGAAAACCCAGCCGGGAAATTTTCAAAAACCGACCGGGAATTAGTCGGGAATTTTGTTTTAGATTTTTGCTGGACACTAAACCTACTAAAATTTGGACATAATTTTATATTATGCATATGCCCACTTCGAGGATCGAACTCGGAACGCTACGGTCGGCAAGTGACTCACCGCTGCAGTCTACACTGAATCTGAATATAGATAAACAAATCGGTACAAGAAAGTTACTTTCCAGGCCTAGGCAGGGTCTATTTTCCCAATAAGCCCAGGCCTAGGGCCCCGCTTTCAGAGGGGCCCCGTGCTCGGTTTGATACCGCGGCCTCGTTTTCTTTTTTGGATTGTTACTGTCCCCCTCCCCGCCTGAATTTAACTCTATGGGCGTTCATGATTAGGAGCCCCGGATTGCATAACGAGCCTAAGGCCCCCTAAGACCAAAAATAGACCCTGTGCCTAGGACGGAAAAGTAACAAGAAATCAGTACAGAAAAGTAACAATAAACCTGATGGTAACTCAGCAACGGTTTAAAATATTAGAATAGGGTATTTTGTGCCAAGAAAGTTGACAATTTTCAACAGTAATATACCGATAGAGGAGGCGTCTTATTGGTAATACCGCTGTTTTTTACAAGAAATCGATTTTCTGACCAATTTTTACGAAATGTAATTTTTACTTATAATCTGATATGATCCCGAGAGCTTTAGCTCGAGGGTCCTATCTAGAAAATCTAGTTTCGAGTTAAAAACAAAGGTATGAAGATAAGACGCCGCTTTTTATTGGATAATTTACTGAACTCGAAATAATAGCCGTTTGTGATAAAGGAAAATATACAAACACATCATTATGATTTACTTTTAAGTTTATAAATGCGCCACAACTAACAATTAATTCAAAATCCAAGACTAAAACAGACGCGTACGTCAAAAATCAAATTCGCTTGTTGTCATCACGGTTGCCATGAAAACGTCAAGATTTCTTAAGATCACGTCAAAGCAAAGCACACTGGGTTTAATCTTGCATACTTTTTGTCATAAAACATTTCTTTAAAAATGCCAAAATTAAGTTAAGTTTATACCCTAAAATCACCTCAACTGCTGTTGTGTGTAACTTTTATTTTGTAGGGTTTATAATATTTATTTATTAACTTGATTTCTTGAAATAAATTACTGTTTGTTTGACAAAAAGTTACAGGGGTCTTATCGAGCTAGCGGTAGGTCTTATCGGGTAAAACCCGGTTGCCTAGGTGGTTGCTATGAAAATTAGCGTTCTGATTGGTTCTATATATGTGAGGTAAATTATCAGTAAAAGTTATTTATTATTTTAGAAAATTGAACGGTTGACGCATTTGATCAATTGCCGATTCGGTCAATTGTTCGACCAGTTTATTCGGCCAATTTGCTTTCGATTAATTTACGTGAGCCTCATATTATAGGAAAATATACTGTTGATCTGTTAACATGACTTCTTGGCATTGTTTCCAAACATACGTAATTATGCGTAGTAGCCATTGTTATATGAAACAATATTAATAAAATATTAGGCAACGTGCTCTAGTTCCCATGCAGTTGCGGTAGCAACATCTGACTGAAATCATTAAAGGGGAAATTGTTTCATGAATGTGAATTTAAGACCGACAGGGGCGTACTGTGAGATTTAATGGAAGGGAAGAAATATTTAATAGAGTTGGAAATTTAGTTGGAATTAGTGTACAAGATTTCGAACCGCGGTTTACTTTTCGAAAAATTTTCCTAGACTACCACAATTTTTTTTATAAATATCATCAGAAAGATGTAGCATGTAGCGACACCGAGTGTCGTTGTTTTGGTTGGTTTAAGGCGGGAGTCGGGCGTTCGACCCAAGCTTCTCGCACTGCAGCCTAATGGCTTATTGTGCGCCTATTTTGCTAGAAAAGATTTGTTCCTTTTATAAGGTCCAGTAAATTTCTACCAAGTTTGTTATGCGGGAGGTTGTCACTACATTGGATTCGCCCGAAGATTTTAAATCTTCTTCGGGCCAGTGCTTCTCAGTTGTATATAATATGTGAGGCGGTTTCGTCTTCTTCGCCGCAAAGTCTGCATTCAATAGGTCCGTTGTAAATTCCTATTCGACGTAGATGGTTTTTTAAGTCGCAATGGCCTGTTAGTAATCCAACCACTTGTTTTAGCTGGGTACGCGTTAAAAGCAACACTCCAGTTGATAGTTCTTTTCTAGTTTCGTTGTTCGATACTTCTACAGCATACATGCATATCTTTTAAAATTAAGCACAGCATTAAATTACCTATAAAGACATTCGTCACAATTACAAGACAAGAATTTTGCTATGGACTCTTTAACAGTGGACTACTTTTCCTTTTTTTTTTCGTTGGATTTTAGCTATACTGATGAGCCGTGATATGACGGGACGCGTCTAAGAATGTATCTGACGAGATAAAAGAAAAAATCTAGACATTTAAGCTTCTGTAACCTGGGTATTGATTTTCGCGTGTTGGGTATAAAATATAAATATTTTTTACGAGAGATGATCAAAAGAATTCAAATCAAAAAATATATGAATAAAAATCAAACTTCAATCGCTTGCTGCATGTTCTATTCTAGCCGATTACCTTTGGATATTGTCGTTTATGATCATTTAAATCAAATCGCCTGTCTTGTTTTGACATGCTTTATCTCTTCTCTCTTCTATAGCTGATAATTGACTTAAATTAATATTCCAAAATAATTACACTTCTAATTTCCCAATAAGCCTAGGCTTAGGGCCCCGCTTTCAGAGGGATCCTGCGCTCGGTCTGAGCGGCACTATACTTATTCAAAAACAAGTTTAAGACAAAATACTTTATTTGCAATACTGAGAGGTTGCTAAACTTTTTTGTTGTAAAAGAATATTTTATAAAATCTAAGCCGAATTTGTTACTATAAGTAAAACAAGAACCATCGTAAAAAAATCTTGAATTGTAGCCACAGTTTTGTCGCCCTTTAATAAAAATAAAAATAATTTTTAATTTAATATTATATATCTTAAGAAATATTAATATTATTCTTTTGCGAGAATTATAAAGAAGTCGTCACCGACATACACTTGCTGGTATGCATTCAATCACACGCCTCGATGACGGTGGGGGCTTCTTTATAGTTTCTGGGAAGGGAAAATATATTTTTAAGTATTTTTAGAAATAATTACATCGGAGAGAGCTTTTATTTGGATTTAAATTTATTCAAGAATAAAAATTCAAGTTTAAAATAGATTTATCCAATTATCTTATTAATATATATATATAAATAGCCCCACAATGGAAGGCGAACGGATCAAAGGGCCCGACAAGTATTGTGCTGCTTACTAGTATAGCAGGCACAAAGTTCAATTTGTTTTTTGATCAAGGTCGGCTTTCATGTGTGCCATATTTATTTGAGAAGTTTTTTAAATTTAATTTTTCATATTTTGATATTTTACGAATTAAATTGTTTCTATGCACTGCGCGTACGCTCCTGAAGACGTGTTTAGATCAAATTAAATCTTCGTGCGGATGAATATAAGACAATTAATTAACTACTATATAGTCGGTAACGGATTTTAATCCTGGTAATTCGGTATCAATAATTCTGTAGTAATTATTACAACTGATTTTGTATAAATCATATTATAAGATGCATTGTTTTTCACTCTATTTTATTCCACAGGGCAATTTACGGTGAGTGGTCTATTGGAAAATCTTGAATCCTGGTAGACTTATTTAATTGAAATATTTGCACTGCGCATATTTAACGTGTCTGTCAATATACTGGAGACCTTAAGGTACACTTATATTTTTATAAATAATTAATTTTTAAACTTAAGGGCAAAATTTTAAACTTACTTTGTATAAAAAGTAATTAAACTGAATTTGCCTTGTCACTATATTTGCCTTTATTATATTCAGGACTGACATCCTTAATTAGAACTTTTTGAAAATATATCTCAATAATAAAAATCTTCCTAGAGAGTAACAAACCTATTCTATACAGTAAACAAAAATATGGTCAAATTACAATAAATTTGTTATTTTTTCGATCTTCGGTGTGGGCATACTCACAATAAAAAAAGTATGTTCAAATTTTAGTAGGTTTAAGAATGCATGGAAGAGTGTAAAATGAATCATCTCTCAACCCTCCCCATTCACGCCGGTTACCAGGCCGGATGAGATCCGATATATCGTTGGGCGCGGAAGAAGGTACACACTCCCCAATAGGTAGGTCATGCAATGGCGCAAGAAACCGAGGGTTAGCCCTTGAGGGGAGAGGGGGTTGCATGACTGAGGATCGTGATTAGTAGTGTAGAAATGGGAAATGACCTTCTCCCCCCACTCCTTCCATTGACCTTGACCGCGAAGGTGGGCAGGTGTTTATTTGACCTTGACCTTGAATGGGTGCAGGTGTTTTTTTGTGTGATGTCATATGACCTTGACCATGTACGTTTGCAGGTGTTTATTTATGACCTTGTCCATATTCGAGGTCACTTGTTATATTGATGACCTTGACCATGTACGTTTGCAGGTGTTTATTTATGACCTTGACCATGATGGTATGTTTTTCCCATGAAGTGGTTACTCCCCCTGCCATTAATTTTTTTATTTCATCGACCTTGAAAACTCCAATAAAAGATGGTTCAGTTAGCAAGATATTCATAGTCACACAAGCATAGCAGCCCCTAAACTGTTACCTTGAAAAGTGGTGAATAGTAATATTTCTTTTGTGGTGTGTATTCCAACAGTGTCTATTGAAGGTATTTTAAATTATTTTATTACATATTTCAATAATGAGCATTTCACAGCAGACCTTGAGTGAAATTAATAATATGATAAACAAAGAAATGGAGTATCCTGAACGTAAAAGACTTTCAACTTTGGATGTGGGAAAAGTTTACACCATTAAAAAAATGATTCCAGCGACAACACGCTTTGGTAAAAGTATTGTTGTCACACTATTTGATTCGCTAAACAATGTGATATTTCAAACATTTTTACCAAAACGTGTAGCTGAAACTTTTACCGAGGATATTATAGAGGGCATAAATATGTCTGATAATAAATATACTTTAACATATTTGGGGCTAAGTTCAAATGTTACTTCTGGGGGTAATGCACGAGCATTAATTAATTTTGGGTCTTTGGAATAAACTTTTTTCTTTTTTAATTTTTTTATATTGTTTATCATATTAGTTAAGTACTTATTGCTTGAATATGTAAAAAAATAGTTGTACACTTGTAGGGAAGCACCTCCACAATCGCTTAAAATATTATCTATTTAAGATGTGTGACGATAAAGATACGGTCAGAGTTGCCCAAGATGCATATTTTACTGAACTATCGTTGAAATTACGAAAAATGGCTCAAGATGCTCTAGATGACTCAACACATGACAAACCCGGTTTGGGTTTGAGTTTAACGGAGTACAAGAAAAACATGATGGATGCAATTCGTTTTCGAGTTGGTGCTCATCTTTGCGAACAATTCCTATATGGGTCCATTGGTTTAGATGAAATTTGTTCCGGTATGTACCTTGAACGACTGGAAGAGTTCTTTATCAAAATACCACATATTTCCAAAGAAATATTGCTAAATTATGGTTTAATCGCCGATGACGACACCGACGACGATGACGACGACGACGACGAGGATGAGGATTCTAGTTTTGGAGGAAGAAAAGAAGAAGAAGAAACTAAAGAAGACGAAGAAGATGAAAAAGACAAAGAATACATTTTCTCGTATGCGTGTTGTGGTGGCGGTGGTAGTAATGTAACAGTAATCAATGATTGGTGCCCCAAATGTTTTTAACCAATTTATTGTAATGTTTAAAAATATAAAATTGTAAATAAATTGTATGTAGCAAAATTATTGTTTGTTTTTTCTCAACATATATAAGCGGATATCATAAGAAAAATGACTTAGTTAAAAATAAAAATGGGTCGTGTTAACAACACAATCGACAAATTTGGTCGTCAAAGAGTGAATGAAAAAGTTCAACTACTCCGCGGTATACCAGGTAATGGTTTTAAACTAACCTCTGACGGACAATATGATATCGAAGGAAAATGTTTATCAAATGTTGCTCAACCAACTAAAGATAATGATGCAGCAACTCGACTATATGTTTTTGAAGAACTGTACAAATCACGAAAACAGCTTTTTGATATAATCAATAAAGATTTCTTTGGGCTCTTTGATAGAAAGCAAGAAGATTTTGAAGAAAAAAATAATAAGCTTCTGGCAGCTCTTGAACATCGAGTTGATAACCTTGAGAAGAGTCAGACAAAGATGCCCATCCACTTGGTATTAGATAAAGATCACTCAAAAAAGAAAGGTCATAAGTGAGGGACATCTGTATTGTATAAAAACTAGAACCCAAAATCCGATAACTCAGTTTACTTCTACCATTCATACATCGAGTTTAATAAATTTTGCTCAAAAATGACTTCTAAATCACAAACAACGCTGGTCTATCCATTTTCTGTAAATGGACGTCAAATGTGTGTCAACTGTGAACATTTCGAAATTATCGGAGGAAAAAGGGGTTTTTGTGATTGGTGTGAAAAGGAGTTTCCTCCGAAACAGCAGGAAGAACAATCTCCAGCAAGACCAGAACAAGAGCGGCAAGAACAAGAACAACAACAACACCAGCAACAAGATCATTCACCATCAACACCTGCAATACCGAATGCTTCACTCGAGCCATCAACTGACGAATTTTGCGATGCTCCGCTCGACACATCAGACGAGGAATTTTGGGATAGTGATAGTGATCACACTGATGATGAGGAGGAGGAACAACGTATCCGCAGTATATGTTTATCCAAGGATGAACTTCGCCAATTTGGTTATAACCCCTAGGTTAACTTATTAATATTTTTCTTTTTTGTTCTTCTTGTAAAAATATTATTATATAATAAAAAATATATTACTTTTATATCTGTTTTTTATTTTAAATATTATCAGTTACAAATCGTTCCTGATATATTTTATTTCTATAGTACATGTAAAATAAAATACAATTTTGCAAATTATATGTTTATTTTTTACTAGTGTTACACAATATATTTAAATATTTTTTATACAATATCAGACTTATCTATCCAAGAGTTAGCCTGGTTTGAAAATCCTAACCATTTTACAAACAATTGATCAGTGTGATTTTTCTTACGTTTTCTTAGAATTTTTTCCACTAAATAAACACCTGGACTATTTGTTTTTTGCAATTCTGGTTCGTAAAAACACCCTTTAATCGGTTGACCTTCTTCTAACGACTTCAATAGGTATGTTGGTGGGTTAGTTACATTAACTTTGGATATTTTAAATAGTTCAGTTGACCATGAGGGGGTATATCCTTTATCAAATATGCTCTTATACTTGCTAATGCGAACAATATCACCCAAACGATATTTTCTTTTCTTCGGAACAATTTTCAAATAATTGTATGCATTAATTTGTGTATTTTCTTTCACATCTTTCGGTTTCATTCCAATCGTACGATGTTTGGCGTTGTTATAGGCTTTCGTTATAGATGGTAAAATTTGTAACCATCTGTACGATCCTCTTGCTGAAAATTGCTTATATAACTTGTTTTTTAAAGTTCGTATAACACGTTCTACAATGGCTGCTTTCTTCGTGCTATAGGTAGAATAATGGTTTATGTTATATTTTCTCATAAGAGCTTGAAAGTTGCTATTGTAAAACTCTTTTCCTTGATCGCTTTGTAAATTAGTTGGAGTAAATGAAGCCTCTTCAATAATGCTTTTCATTGCATTAGTAACTTCAACACCGGTCTTATTTTTAACAGCTCTCGTGTACACAAATTTTGAATAACAATTTATGCAGACGACAATATAACGATAACCGTCGTTTTCATTAGCATATTGTTGCATTTCTGCCAAATCAATTTGCCACAAATCCTTATACCCTTTTATTATGGTGTGTCTTCTGGCGAAGTTTTTTCTTGCATTTCGATGTAGTTCATTTACAATTTTAAGCTTTTCGGGGCTAGGATCCATAGTATAGTATGTCTCATTCATCACTGATCAATATAACTGATTGCAATTACTTAATATATAATTCCTTCCTCTCGAAGCTCCTCAATAATTGACATAATTTCATTATCATGCCCAGTATGTCCTGCTACTTTTGAACTCCACAATAATCGTAATCGATCCACCAACTCACTGGGTTTATTCCAATAGACATATTGAGATGACTTTGAAGATAATATCTTATTTACTGGCAAGTAAATTTTAGATTTTTTCTTTTGTCGCACTCCAGCACCAAGTTTAGTTCCCTGCATTAGCGGTTTTATAATTTGTCTATATTTTGGCCATCGAGTTTCCCGTAAACCATTACTTTTGTCGTAATGATTGTATGCTGCATTTGTCATATCCAAAATATCTTTGTATGTTTGCAGAGTGTCTTTATTCAAATCGTCTTCATGGCCCAGTAGTGGTGGTGATTTTAGGAAAATCAAATCATAAAGCTCTTTTGTTCCATTAAATATAGCAATATTTCTCTCCTTTTTATATAAACTAATGTTCCCATTGGAGAAACGTACTTCGACATTTCCGATATATGTTTTGTCTTTATTTGTTTTTGTTTTTGAGTCATAATGAACACCGTAAATGTTGTCATAATAGGATGGATGCCTTTGTAACCCTGTTAGATAGGTGCGAATACTTTTAAAAGATGTCCTCTCAATAGAACTAGTTTCATTAGATGTTGGTGTGGATTGCCTTGATGGAGATGGTGTTGCAAATACTGACGACTCATACAATTTATGTTTTGGGGTAGATGTTTCAACTGGCGCCATGAGTAATTCATCAAATATTTCTGTATTTGGATTAATTGATATATCTGCATTATCCATTGTTGTGTTTAAACCGTAACGACTTCCAGGTTTACTTGTAGAAATTGATTTTTGGGTTAATGTTGGCTGTGGTGACTGTTTCTGCTGCTGCTGCTGCTGCTGCTGCTGCTGCGGATGCGGTTGCTGTTGTTTTAGTGATTGTTTTTGTGGTTGTTGTTGTTGTTTCTGCTTCACTGCATTTGATATTGATGTCAACGGTTTAGTAATCGGTTCATAAAACTTTTCTAAATCGACATGATATTGAGATTTAGCTGCTTTGATTTGCTTAAATTTTTTCTTTACAGCATTGGTTGTTTCAACCAGTTTACGTTTTAAATCGATTTCTTCACTCATGGTGTCTTCAAATTAACGGACAATGATGGAATGAGGGTTTATTGCTATTTCTATAAATATATATAGCTATCAAATCCCTTGCGATATCTTCCCGAATTAACATCACTATCTTTATCGATAACTAAAAAACCATACTTATTGTCCCAACATTTAGAACACATGTCTTGAAATTGCGGAAACGTTAGATCAGGTGAAACATGATCAGAAAATATGTGTCGCATATTTAGCTCGTCCTGTTTAAACATTATAATGAAGTTTGCATTATCACGTACAAGTTGTTTTGGAACACGTGAATATGTTTGGGCTAAGTAAAAAGCATCCACATTTTTGTGTCGTCCCATACTAAAATATGATCTTATAACATCCTGTTTTTCACACATGACATCATCAAAAATAAATACAGAGTTTGGCTTTGCATCTGACGGTTGCACTATATTATTTCCATCGCTGAAAGTGTAGTAGCCAAGACCTTTAATTGGTGATAGGATTTTTCTCAAATACTCATATTTGGGTTGATACAGCGACTTTGAGAAAATATACACATTTTCAAAACGCAATCCCAACGGGTGTGTTAACAGCGATATCATAACATTGGTTTTTCCACAATTCGACGGTCCAATTAGCAACCCACGTATAGATGATGGAAGCAGCGGTCCATGTCTTCTTAAACATTTCTGATCGTGTCCTGACCCAACCTTGACATCAAGATTATCAACTGGTAGTTTTTGCTTAAGCTTCACAATTCTCATTTTACCTATATTTTATAGTGATTTTCACGTATGCAATCATTTAGATGTCATCAGTCAAGCGAAGTGGTCGCTATCGTTTATCAAGTAAGACTGGAGCTGGTATTGTTAATTCAGCAATTAATAGGTTACCAATTGAGTTACATATACCCGGTTATCAGTATTGTGGACCTGGGACCAAAGTAATAAAACGTGTTCAACGTGGTGATCAGGGAATTAATCCATTAGATGCTGCTTGCAAAAAACACGATTTAGCATATTTGCATAACAGTGAGGATTTAAGTGCACGACACCAAGCCGATTACGAACTCGAACAAAGTGCTTGGAAAAGAGTAAAATCTAAGGAGGCTAGTTTACGGGAAAAGGCTGCAGCTTGGTTAGTAACTAACGTCATGAAAGCAAAACAACGTTTTGGTATGGGAGTGCCATCGACTAAACAAAATAAACGCCGTTCAAAGGTTTCCAAAGGAAAAAAGAGGGGCAATAAGCGTCGTCGTCGTTGTCATCAACAAAAACCCAAGAAAGCATTTGGATCAGCTATTAGACAACCAATTCGATCGCAATTAATGAAATCTGGAGAAAAGAAGAGCCTTGAAAAAAATCTTATGAAAACATCAAAAATAGCTATTACAGCTGCACGTAAATCCTTAAAAGCAGCTGGTGGTAAACGAAAAATTCGCACCCCTAGAATTATACCAATCCCCAAAACTGGTGGGATATTACCTCTAATACCGATATTTGCAGGGCTATCAGCTTTGGGTTCCTTAGCTGGTGGAGCAGCTGGTATTGTGCGTGCTTTAAAGACAGTAAAAAATGCAGGCACAGAAAAAACCGGTGCTACCTTGCGTTTGTGTTCAAAAGGAAATGGTTTGTTTCTTAAGCCATATCGTACAGGTATGGGATTATTTCTAAGCAATAGCAATGGAAAATCAAAAAACTAATTGAATCCCTGCCTCGAAGACCACTATCCAATATTGATATAGAAAAGTTTGCTGCAAAGATGAAAATACCACATTTTAGAGGGGTTTATATGAGAGATTCACTGCCAGTGCGAGGACCCAAACGTTATGAAGCTGCAATTATTAATTTGGATAGTATATTGGGAGGCGGGACGCATTGGGTAGCATATAGAAAAAAAAATATAAATGTAAAATATTTTGATAGCTTTGGTGATTTACCACCACCTACCGAATTGGTGCGCTATCTACAACGGGGATCCGAAGCATCAAGGAAAATCTACTATACATATGACCGCCAACAAGAATTCGGTACAGTCTGGTGTGGACATTTGTGTTTGAAGTTTCTCTCTCAAAATTAAAAAAAAAAAATATAATGGCAGCAGCGTGTGTGACACCAAAAGTGGATCGTGATAACTACACAAAAATGCTATTGTCGCTTAAAGCATATAGTCAAGTAGGTGGGCTGAGAAACATGTCAGCAAGACAGTTAGAAAATATGCCAAAGGAAGTGATGATTGCGTTAGCCTCAGATGAAATCGCACTCGTTTGGAATAAGTTACCTGAACATATGAAAAGTGACAAAGAATTGTTAAAATATCAATACTGTAACGAACATTATAACAACGAAAATAAATCAGATGTGGATGAAGGAGATGGACCAGCACCAAAAAAGTTATTTTGTTGTTATTGTAAAATCAAGGATGTAAAAATAACATATGAAACAGCTAAAGATGGATTGATGCATAGTCTAAACCCAATTAATTGCTGTAAACAACAATAAATAAGCCCGCATACTATGCTTCGATAGCAGTCATGTCTTACACATTCACGCTAACAGGACACAGAAGTGTTATAAGTGCGGATTTTTATCCACCCATCGAATTGAATTCAACGCATAAGTATGGTCTTGCATTGTTGGGATTTTACACTTATAATTCAATTTTTAACGTTGATGAAAGTAACAATTTGTTTGCATACATGAAAAATGATGGTCAAAAACCAATACAATTATGGATTCCACCAGGAGCTTACGAAATTAATGAAATTTCCAAAGCGATGCACACAAGTTTAAAGCAATCCTGCAAACAAGACAAATGTGATATATTATTTTCATTGGAGGCCAACAATAATACATTAAAATGTGAACTCAAGTCGTCGCTCAACATTGATTTCAGAGGAAAAAACACTATTGGTGGATTATTAGGCTTTGGACCGGTTGTGTTAAAAAGTGGAAAACTACATAAATCAACTAGTAATGTGGACATAATGAAAGTGCGTATTATAAGGGTGGATTGTAACATAACTTCAGGAGCATATTTGAACTCAAGACAAAGCCACACATTATTCGAATTCGATGTTGATGTCGAGCCAGGTTACAAAATTTCAAAAGAACCTCAAAATATTATTTATATGCCGATAATGCCCGAGGGACGTCAGTCAATAGACAACATTACTCTACGCATCTTGGATGATAACGGTGATCTGATAAATTTTCAAGGTGAAAAAATTATAGTTAAAGTGGAATTGAAAAAAATATTATAAATATGGGTTTTTGCTTCAATCGTCCACTGAATATGCTGTCCAACACTCAAGCTTCAACTGCACAACATAAAAGAAAACATATTACACAGACCAAGATCATTCACAATCCAGACGTTAGATTGAAAAGACGTTTAGCTCGTAAGCAGCTCTCTGCAAAAGACCGTAAATTTCTACAATCCATTGGTTTAAGAGTACGAAATTAAAATATGGCCAGTACCAGTGACAAAATTGAGGTTTTTACCGAACCCATTTTTGATAATTCCATTGTCAGCTTACAAGAGCACACATATAAGCCGTATGGTTCTCCGACGTTTAGCAACTCTGATGAAATTCGCATTCCAGTACACTTTCAAGACATTATTTTGGATATATCAGACAGCTACATATACATCGAAGGAACTTTCAAATCTAGTGATGTTACTAAACACTGTTACTTATCAAATAATGCAATCGCTTTCCTCTTCGACGAAATACGTTATGAAATGGCTGGGGAACAAGTTGCTGTTGTTCGAAAACCTGGAATTACTTCAACGTTGAAAACTATGGCATCATTGGGTGCAACCCAACAAAAAAGTCTTATGGCCTGTGGATGGGGTTTGGATGAAAAAAACCAAGGTATATTTGATTCTACAAGTAAAGTGTTCTCTGGAAAGCTACCTCTAAAATATCTGATGGGATTTGCTGAAGATTATTCGAAGGGCATATTTAATATTAAGCAAGAGTTGATTTTAATTATCGCCCGCACTTTTTCCAACTGCTACATTGGTGAAGTTAATGCTGATATTACTATTGAAAAGATTGAGTGGAAAATCCGTCATATTATTCCAGATGACCGACAAAAATTGAAAATATTGTCCCGTATCAATAAAGGTGGAAGTAATGTAAACATTCCAATGGCATATCGCAAATGGGATCTTTACGAATTACCTGCTTTGCGACAAACATCATCCGACGTGTGGGCCTTAAGAACAAGTGCGAGCTTGGAAAGGCCGAGATATTTGATTATTGGATTCCAGACAAGCACTTTTTCTGACAATAGAGAAAAGAATGCCACTGAATTTACTACAGCCGATATCAGTGACATTCGACTCTACCTTAACTCGACAGTATTTCCTTATGAAAGATGGAATTTGGATTTTACGAAAAAACTATATGCGCCAGCATATTACAGTTACGAAAATTTCCAAATGAGCTACTATCAACGAGAACTTAATGACCCGATGATGAGTTTTTCCGAATATATCAAAAATCCTGTATTCATCATAGATTGTAATCATCAAGCAGAGGCGTTGAAATCATCTACTGTGGACGTGAAGTTGGAGTTTGAAACACGCAAAAGCAAATTTCCAAAAGACACTAAAGTGTATGCATTAGTTATTCACGATGCATATTTTAGCTACAATATACTAAATGGCTCTGTTAGCAATAAGTCAATGTATTAATTATTATTTATGTAATAGTAAAAATAAACTGGTAAACTAGATACTCTGTGTTTTATTCATGTTACTATGCATAGAAAGTATTTTCAAGGCTACAACGCTCAGGGTCAACGGTTGCAAGGATTCGAGAGAGAGAGAATTTGTAGTGTTGGTGGTGGTGGTGAAGGTCGAAAACTTGTATTTAATCGGGGGATGATGGGTGAAAAATTCATTCTACTTTACGATGTCGTCTAATTCAGATCAGGGATATTCGACGAACAGTTCTGACGATGACATGCCTGCTTCACGGGTCCAACAAAGAAGGGTACGCCGGCGACGTAGGTTAAGGCCGCGGTTCTGCATTGTGCAGTCATATGTGAAATGGGGCGAGCACGTCTCATTATGTATGCATTGCCACATAACGAGCTTTGGTGGTTTGATGAACGTAGATTTCATTCAAAGTCATCTTACGACTGCGATGATACGCAACGCGCGAAGTCATTCACGCTGTGTTTTGTGTCGCGAAAGACTTTTTACAGTCTTTCACCAAGACTCTTGCATTATCTGCAATAGAATTCAGTAAATTATATTGCAGATAATACAATATATCGGCCTTCCCTACCGACCGCTACGAACCCAGACATTCCCTGGTCCATTGTAGGACAACTGCCACCCCCGGTCCTACTTAGGACCACAAAAGACTTTTATGTAGATTAGTTGTATGTCACAGAGTGACATAGTTGTTCTTGGTTAAGAAAACCTTTCTTGGCTAAGAAGAATTATGTTACTCTGGTAAATACATAATAAGCTGTCGCGGTGAATGTAAAAAATTCTTTTTGACCACCTTTAATTTTACCAAACTCCATTCCCTTTCCTGTGGCAAGAGAACATAGTAAAAATATGTGGTCTTTACCTAGCCGTAAGAAAAAACATGATATGATCAAAACGCTCATTTAGAATTACAAAAATCATACATTCTTTGCTAATACATCCCGAGTGACATAATTTTCAAACAAGAAATGTATTCTTGAAGAAAATATATTGTCACATACTTGGTGACCATCTAACTACAATGAAAGTATTTTGTAGCCCTGAAAAGGGCTGATTTTTGGTGATGGAAAGGAGAAACCTAGAGTGGTTGGTGTCCTCTCGCCACCTGGACCGATCGCGGCGCAGGACGCCTATGCGGCGCCGGGCGTCGTTGCCGTCGTTTTTCCCGACGCTCTTCCATTTCTCTGAGGAGAGCATCTCTCTCCTCAGGGCCAAGCTGCCACGGTGGTTCCTCCACCACCTCTATCGGTTCAGTCATTACCACCACCGGCTCAGGTTCTGGTGGCGGCCTGGGAGTCGGTGGTACTGCAAGTACCGGCTTTTTTGCGTTTTTGACGCCCCAATCCTCCCAATACTTCGCTATTTTCTCGTCTCTGCTAGAGTTCGTCATCAAGCGACACTTGTTGCAACGGTAGGACGACATATCGAAGAGAGTGAAGAAATATTTTTATTGTGTTATTAAGTTCCTACATTTAGGTGGAACGTCGGCTGGTTATTACACCTAACGCCATCTATTAAAACTTTTTTGTGTGTAAACTTTTATTTCACAAAATATTTTTTGTGGTATTAAAATCGATTTATTTATTATATATTTTTATCAATAGATGGCGCTGAGGGTACTATTAAATAAATCGATTTTAATACGAAAGATATTTTGTGAAATAAAAGTTTACACACAGAAAAAAGTTTTAATAGATGGCGTTAGGTGTAATAACCAGCCGACGTTCCACCTAAATGTAGGAACTTAATAACACAATAAAAATATTTCTTTATACTCATCATGGCTGATGAAAGACCACCATCCCGAGGTTTATCCGTCTATAGCGACGAAACAGAGCGTTTCCGACCCATGAGTCCGGGGCTATGGGATCAGCTAAACCAAGCTGATGGTGACTGGGTGGAATTTGAACCTAATGAGCCCGCTGCTGCCGAAGCGGATGACGATTCACCGGTCGAGCCAGATTCCTCGACTGATTGGGAAGTTGGCAACGCCGCTGACGATTTCAGCGGTCCCGCTGACTCAAGCTCATGGTGGGACTATGAGGACGACGTGAGCGAGGGGCCTGCGGATTCAACAACTCCGTAAGGCATTCTCCCCTCGCTCACTAACGATGACGACCGCTACGAACCCTGACCGCCCCCTCGGGGGCACAAAAAGAATTCATTGTAGTTTAGCTAAATATATAATTTACAAGTTTTGATAAACATTTTCTAACGATGACGAACGCTACGAACCAAAGGTCAAACAGGACAGGGTCACTAAGTGGTTAAATGGTTTTCACTCTACTTAAAATCCAACAATTTTGTATGCAAAACCGTATGCCAGAATTCGATAATTTTTAAATCTATTTCTAACCCGATTCAGACAAAAATGAAATTAAAATAATAAATTTTAAGCAATATTAGTAACTTTACAAAAAATTTTTATAGAACATAAAAGATTCGTATGAAAATCAACAATTCATTCCCGACATAAAATTTGTAAAATTTATTTAAAAGAAAAGAGTAATAAAATCGTAAATTATTGCTAAAGTAAGGGAAATATCGAAAAAAGTTATAAAGGAAAGTTGATTAGCACATCAAATTACATGGGATAGCATTTTTCAAAAGTTAAAAATGTGAAAAACTGAAAAACGGCAAATGACAAACTTAGGTGTTTAACGTAATTGGCAACTTTAAAAATTCATAGCTCCCTTATTATACGTCTGACAAAAAAAAACATTGGAGTCAAAACTTGTTAGAATTTTCTGAAGAACATTTTAGTGAAAAAAGAAATAAAATCGGTTAAAAAATAAAAAAGTTTATGATCAAAAAATGAAGTAAAAAGTTGATAAATCTCGTATCTATGCAGTCTGAGAGTGGGGAAATGGTGTGGACATGATTGGGAAGGGTCGATATACACGTTTTTTTTTTTTTTTTTTTTTTTTTTTTTTATAAGTCCAGTGTGTGTTTAACAATTGTTTTTATGGCCTCCCGCTCCTGGCTGTAGGCCATCAACCACTCCGGTGTATTTGGCGGCGATGGCGATGCTGCGGGTGATGATACAGGCGTTACATCCTCAAATATTTTTTTCGACCGGCCCTTACCCGCTCGTCTACCTGACTTGCAGATAATTGGAGACAGCGGACGCTCCATGGATGCCGGCGATGGTAGTCGTTTAGGAATTGAAGGTTCCGCAACTATTGGTTTTATTTGACTGTTTTTTTTCTTTTCTAGCCAGTCTGGCAACACTGCGCAATTCGCTGGTTTTCGAAATGTAAATTTCTTCCTCTTGCAGCTGCTGCCAGACGATGTTGTTGGCTGTGGCTCCACCATCTCTTGCCTAGTTCGCTTACTCGCATAAAACGTCTTGGCCTCCTTTGTTACATCCCCCGATGGCAACGTAAGCAACGTATGGAGTTTGCTGGGAACCTTCGCTTCCTTTACCACTATATCGCTTACAATATTTACTTTGGGTTCTTGCTGTTTAAACCCGCCCTCCAATAGCTTGTCAATTGCTTCGGACGCTAGCCGGTCTAGGTCCTCATCACCCCACACATCGTCACATTCCCTATTTAATTCTTCTTGGGTATTCTTCCCAAACATATCGCTAACATCTAAACTCGGTAAACTCATTTTAATAAACTGACTTAACACAAACTACTCGAACGACTTGAAAATTTATACTGAAGAAATAGGACTGGTGTATATTCTTTTATGCGCACCTCCCCACTACATACCCACCCCCACCCCTGTTCTCTCTCTCTCTTACAATACAACTCCCTCTCAAGGTTCAGATCCGTCCTTGTGTTATAATATATTTTTCTTGAAGTATGTATTTATTTTCAAGACTTATGTGAACCAATGTATTTTACACAATATATTTCCAAGGTTAAAATGTGTCCTCGATGTAATTTTAAAGGTTACAATGCTATTGGGATAATATTTAATAAAACAATGTTTTTTACGGCAAATTTTGGTTTTATTAATATCTTTAGTCTCTTTTGTCTCTCTTTCAAGGGTATAATACATCCTTGTAAATGCAATGTTCTCAAGGTTCAGATATAACCTTGTGTTATATTAGACTTTTCTTTAAAATATATATATTTGGTTTCAAGGTTTACGTGAATAGGTGTATTATGCACATTATATTGTCAGGGCTGAAATGTGTCCTCGAAGTAATTTTTAAGTTTACAAATTCTGTATATAGATGCAGACATTTAGCACGGAATTATTAGATATTTCTTTACCATTTCATTACAAACATCGTAGACATTATGCTGCCAATCGACCAAGAACCAAACTTTTCATCAAACAAGTATGAACAACCGCAAAAGGGGTTTCACGCTATATGTGTAAGGTGTAAACGAAACGATTTGTATTGGCATCATAACAGCCGCATTAGTTATGTTGACTTTCTTAGAATACAAATAATTCGATGTGCTGTTTGTGGTATGCAGATGTACCAACATCCCCGTCCAGTAAGACAATCAGATATGGAGAGAAGAAGATGGGTGTTGAAAGAAGTGTATAATAAATTGTCCAATTAATTTTGTATATATATTAAATAAAACTAAATTGTTTGCTGCAACGTTGTGTTTTATTATGTATTTTTTATTTTTAGTTCTTTAATATAACATATTATGTAAAAATGTTATTGTATAAATATTAACAATTTGTAAATATAAAATAAAATCTGAACAAATAATACAAATAAATGAGCTGCCTAATATTACGTTATATAAGGTATGAATTTTCCAGTTTATTATTTAAATGCCTCAATGACACGCAGTAAATTTTCTAAATTACTTTCCGGATCTGAATTATAAAAGTCAATGTCGGCGTGACCCCAAGGTAGAGTTTTTGTTGTTAACGGAATAACATAACGTTTATCGTCGTTGTGGGACAGGGCGATTTTATTTATTACTTGTGTGTATACATCATGTAACACACTGCGAAAAGTTTTCATTTTTCTAAAAATTAAACCGCCCTGTTCCACAACTTTTCGATAATCTTCTTTTCGATAACTGATTTTTTTATACCTTTTGCCTTTTTTAATTCCGCATTCTTAGACTTCACATAGTAAGCCTTGGCTCCGGTACCATAAAAACCAATTATCGGGTCACATGGAAATTCATCTTTCATCTTACCCGGAACCGAAATACTTTTTGTAATATTAAATTCATTGTTTTCAGGAAAATTTGAAGTATCGAATCTCTCAGGATTTTCGGCTATCACGCGATAAAAGTCATCACAAAATACTTTTAATATTAGCGAATCCGTGTCGGTGTACAGTAAAGAAGCATCATTACCAAACTTTTTTTTAATAAAACTGTAAAAAAAATCATAAATGACTGTTTTTGAAATGTCTAAAATGGAAAACCCAATATATATTGGTTTGTTGTAAATAATTTTTAATTTATCCATGTGAATAGCAACAAAATCTTTTGAAAATATTGATCGACTATTGAAGTTAGGTCGAGCAATTAATGCTCTAGCCCCAACTTTCCCTCTAGCATTGTCCCAATGAGTTATTAGTTTAATATCTTTTCGTTTTTCAACGTTTTCCATGGTTTTACCAAAAATCGCATTAATAATTAGTTTAAACAAATCTTTACCAAATTTTGATTTTGCAGAGTTGCGTAAACTAGTATTAAAATCAATATATGTTTTAAGCCACGTTGATTGATTAAATTTCAAAATTCTGTGGGTCCGCATTACCATAAGGCCGTTGTTAATGGCTTGTTTTAGGGTTCTGTAATGAACAATATACTTTTTTTTATCATTTAAATTCGGAATTAATTTTGGTAACTTTGCTGTCTCCGTTGGTGGTACGATGTTTTCCACCAAAAATGGAAGATCTGAATGTGTATCATGCAATTCTTCTGGATAATGCACATCCACTTCCAAAACGTAGCCTTGTGGGCTATTATCATCTATATTCATAATATTTAGATCTAAAATTTCGCGTTTAGATAACCATCTAAAACCGCCAAATGGTAATGCTTGGGACATACTATGACCGTACAAATTTGTCGCATCTAAGTAAGTGATATAAGATGATGGTTGAGTTGGGTCAAAGTTTGGTAAATGAGAATTATTGGCAATATGTTTTCTTTCTGTACACTGACTTATACCACCGCGAATACCTTTTTGAAAAAAATGAACCTTGTCTATATCGGTCAAAAGCTCTAACTCTACCTTAGTCATGCGCAACATACAGTCAAAACTTAAACTTGGTAAAGTGTAGTATTGCGCAGAATCTAATTTATAAACTTTTAAGCATGTATCGCGAAACTGTTCGAAAACATCACATAACAATAGAACGTCTGATTTTAAATACAAATCGGAATATTCACCCAAATTTTTACACTTAAACACTCGCCATACTTCTCTTGCTCTATCATAGCATTCGTCGCTGATGTGTTCTCCGCGTAATTGGTCATAAAACTGATTTTTCGTTGGAAGATTTGGGTTATTCATCTTTTCAATATTATCAACGTAACTATAAGGAAAAACCCCTTTCTGTCGCATTAAGTTAAATTCCTTGTTATTGACAAAATATTTACGGGTTTCCCTAAACTCATCATTGCTAAGGCCATTACCTAAATTCTCCAACGATGTCGATAAAAATTTAAAGCTATCAATAAAGCGGAGCTTTAAATTTTTTCTTTTTGTTTGACCCGTTTTTTGATCGACATAATCGTGCATGTAAATGCTCTTTGTAAATGATATATATTTCTCCTTACTTTGAGCTATAACATCAATTTTATCCCCATATCTGCATAATTCCTTGATGAACATGTGACTATCATAACCACTTAAATTATGAAATATTATGGGGATGAAATTGGGTATTTTATAATTTAAATTACAAACGGAATGTGCAGCACCAAATCTTTTTTTACCCGTTATATGGCAATGATCTTTAACTTTCTCTTTAACGTCTTGGAATGGCATTTCGCAAATACTACAAATGGTAGCATTTTCAAAATCCTCTCTCTCCTCACGCGTCAATTTAGCCATAGGAACGATATCTTTTAAATATGTATTGTAAAGGTGTCTTAAATCGGTTTCGATACGATCAACGAAAACTTTCGCTGCATCGTCTCCACGGTATAGCTCAAATTTCGAAATAGAATCATCAAAAGAACATTTAATAAGATAGGCAAAAGAATAAGGTTCATGCTTTAGATTTTCAACTGTGTAAGATTTTTGGGGGTTTGGTTCTACTGTTTCAACGGGTTTTAGAACAGATTCAAAATCCGCGTAAACAACAAATGGAACTCTCATTTGCTTCTCAATACCCTCAAATTTTAAAATATTTTCCGGAACACTTTTACCAAATTTATCGACTTTTACATCTGTTGAAGGTGTCAGCGTAAAGATATGCTTACAATCATTTTGTTGGTGTAACATTAAAGTTGATGGTGAAATAAAGTGAATAAGGCAGCCATCGCAAAAGTATAATTTATCGTGATGTTTGGAAATTTGACTGGAAACTAAGCGAGACAAATCAGTTATCCAGCAGTAGTGGTTTTTAAAACAGTTGTCGTCACAAACATGTTCACTGTCACCTACACCATCATCTTTAACATTACAATCTTTAGTAATAAGCAACAAATTTACATGTTTTTGTAGTTTCTTTGGTGCATATCTTAACGGACCGACAACTTCGTATTTAATTTCATTATTTTCAAACCGCGACTCTAATCCATATACATTGACTGAAATATTATTTAATTCCTCAAATTTTGAAATATCGCGCAATTTAACTGGAAAAGTCATACCTGTAAAATTTAACACTGTTGAGAAATGGGGGTATGAAGTAACCTGTGCCCGCATCATGGCTGCTGGAAACAAAGCTGACGTTATGGCCCAGGCAAAACAGCACTCATCCCTATTCATAATGTTCACAACAGCCCTTTTAAGTTCAATAAACCTCGGCAACTTCACATACGAGGAACCACCCAACGGTGAGAACTTGTTAATGTTTACCTCAAGATATAAAATTTTTTCCAATGCCCATCCTGAAATCCAAACAAAAAAAATATAAGTAAATTTTCTAATGGATTGCTACGTTTTATTTAATTTTGGTTTAAAATGTTTTTTATTCTTTTAACATACCTGAATCTTTCTCCTGAAATTCCGTAGACTGAACTTTCATTGCCTCCACAAAAGATTGGTAAACATCATCCAAGTCGCTTCCTTCATTTACAATTTCATTACACGTATTGAAGGATTTCTCACTGAAAACGTCCTGTGATGGTAGAAAATATCGTCCGACGACAACCATATTTATTTTAAGAGACCGGTGAACATGCAAAATCTTACTGATTAATTGCATTACTTTTGGTTTAAGTTCTTCAAAAAAGACGGAATAGTCCACATGCTCATTATCACTGCTGATGTGATAAGATGCAATTCTGTTTTTAAAACTGCTTTGCACCAACTGAACACCCGGACACACTGCTACACTTGCCTTACTTTTATGTTGTATTGTTCTTTGATGAGCTGCAACACAATTCTTTGGTATGCTAATATTGCATAGCTCACACGTTTGCATAGCAGATGTTGATGCCACCATCAACTTTTCTCCGCTTTTCCGCACCCACACTATCATTAAATCTTGCCACACATGACTCCTTTTGATGACGTGATAAATTATATGTGCGAGTAAACGCAGCACCACATTTTTCACACACATAAGACATTTTACTAAATATATAATAAAGAGAGAGAATGAACTTGCACTGTTGAAGAAAAAATGTACACTGACAAATTTTGCTCCCCCCACCTATTTATAGAGCACACACGACGAAGGTTAGACCACACCTCAAGGTCATCAATATAACAAGTGACCTCGAATATGGACAAGGTCATGCTAGACACAAAACGGCACCCAAGGCCAAGGTCAAATAAACACCTGCAAACGTACATGGTCAAGGTCATATGACATCACACAAAAAACCACCTGCACCCATTCAAGGTCAAGGTCATATAAACACCTGCCCACCTTCGCGGTCAAGGTCAATGGAAGGAGTGGGGGGAGAAGGTCATTTCCCATTTCTACACTACTGTGATTCGGAACCCACGTTAAACTGTAAGTCCCCTCGGGAATGGCACGGGCAGCGAACGAAGAGGTAAGAAGCCTAATTCGAAAGAATGGCACGAAATGACAATTAAGATTAAGGGTTTATTATTTTTTTATAAAAATATTTGCAAAGATAGAGCTATAAATAAGCATAATTTTTTTTATGCTCTGCTTGTCCTGCATCGATTCTAGATAATATTTCCTTATCACCGTTATACATTTTATTAAATCAGACCTGGTGATAGTGTTCTATTGTTAAATATTTTGATATCTCGGATATCACAGCTTTTCGAAAAATAATGAAATAAAAATTTTTAATTATAATGATTGTGACACCAATACTTGGTGACATTACCGGAAGCATTCCCAAAGCGGCGGTGGTAAACTCGTCGCCAAGATTACCTGCTCCACTAATCCGACATGTAAATTGGCCGCCGGAATTTAAGGGTTCCTTTAATCCCTACAGGTAAATTGGTCGCCGAGTTTTTATATCGGAACCAAATAGAAAAACAAATGGTGGACTTTACTTTGACTAGTTTATTAAAATTAACATTAAATATACCAAGTACATTATCGCAGTCTCAAAAAGACATGTTAAGAATGTTAAAAAATGAATAAGTTTAAACAATTAATATGTATGAATAATACAATATTACAACACATTAAAAATACAAAGTACATTTTTAGTACACAATTTTAAAAAGGGGCATGATACATTATAGTTATAATAAGTAAGATGTACATTTTACGTAATGTAGTCAATTTATTTCCCCTGATTTTGCGGCGACTGTTATAGATGTTTCTTCTAATGCAGTCAACATCAGTAGTTGTAATAGACGGTGGAAAATGTGTTGCTAAAGCTCTACAAATAATTTTTGAAGGCTTTTCACTGATATCTTCTCTTGCCTTTCTCTTGCATGCACTTGAAATTTCCTTTTCTGCTCACTTCCTTTTCGAATGCTCCGTGATTGTGCGCATCTTCCCTCCGGGATATCAGGTTCTCCTTTCCAATAGTGTAAAGCCTTGCTTTACAATACAACTTCCTTTGGCAACACCTCCATGATGTTTCTCCACTTTTCAAGACCTTGTCTTTGGAAAACGTAAAATTTTCGCACAAAATTAAACTTCTCCCATGCACGTTCACTTTCAATAACTGACACCGACATGATTCACTTCACTCGAAGGTAGAAATAGCAATGAATGAAAGCAAATTAACAAAAAACTAAAAACAAATAGATTCCAGACTTGAGTTATATATGCCCAATAACCATTAACCTATTTTTCCGTTCCTGCCAATGCAGGTAGGTACTCAAGAAAACTCCGGCGACGAATATACATGTCATTAGTAGCGACCCTTTTCGAAATGCAGGTAAAGGAATTACCTTGGCGACCAATTTACATCCGTCCATAACGTCCTCCCAAAGTGGGAAAGGATTCTCCCTAATTATTCTTATTTGTTGCAGGTTATCCCCGGGAGTACCAGATCTAAGAACATGTCTTTTAAACCAAAAGCTTCAAATGTTAAATTGTTGCCTCGATAGGAAAATAGCACGAGAGGCCGTAAAATATTCATCAGCAGAAAACTCGGAAGATGAAGAAGACGAATTCTTCGATGCTACGGACGATGTCGAGGAAGACCGGAAAAAGGAAAAGTATTCTTTGTGGGACAAACCTGTCGGTAGATTTTGCAAATTTGGAGATATGAAATTGCTTAAAACTGACGATCCATTGTATATTCCGTTTACGCAAGACCCAGTTTTAAAGACAGAAGATCAACTAGAAGAAGATACAGGTATGATCATGATTTGTGATGCACTTAACTAATATTTTGTATAGGGTTATCATTTTTAATTATGGGTGTAATACCGGATGATTTATGATAAGTAGTTTATTATAATATCTCCGACATTAGAGTAGAAATCAATCATAAAAGGTACAATGACGTACGTGTCCACGGAGATATAGTTGCAATAATGGCGTCGCTCTCGAAACCTGCTTGATGCCATCAAAAACCAGTAAAGTATTATTTAGACTGTTTGAAGGTTGGAGACAATGATGTTTCTTGAATGATAGAATAGTTGTGGACTGTGTGGCAGATCCTACATTGGTGAGACTCTAAGGCCACTTGAAACTAGGGTCAAGGAACACAGAAACAACACGCTTAAAGTAGAAACCGAAAAATCAGGGGCAGCTGACTATGCCTGGACACACGGTCATCACATTAAGTGGACAGAAGCTCGAATCCTGCACAAAGAACACCATTGAAGGAAGAGGAAGTTCAAGGAAGCTGCTACCATATACCAGAACCCAGATTGTTTTAGTAAGCCCTCACTAGATATAAGAAATAGCTGGAAACCTTTGTTAAGTAGATGTAAACTTAAAATACCGCACAAGAATTAAACGCATGACTGCACCCATCTCAGTCATGCTCCAGTACATCTAGCTAGTATAAATAGAGCTGTAGTTACTTTACTTATTTAGTATTCACCTGAAGACGACTGGAGATACTTACCAGTTGAACCGTTGTGATGTAAAACAAATTAAAGATAATGCAAGTCCAAAACTATTCTATTATTACTTAGACGTTACTCATGATACAAAGATTATGATATCTGACGTCATCTTGTAAGTAAAATTGCTATCGAAACCATGGAAACACAATATATTTTCAAGGTAACGATAGCAATTTTACTCACCAGATGACGTCAGATATCATATCTGTATTCTTTGTATTATGGACGTTTCTTACCCATGAAATATTAGTTATTTTAAGTTATCTAGTAGGTTTTAAGTTTTATCTTCACTGACGTCTACGTCATTGTACTTTACATGATTGATTTTGACTCTAGTATGCTTATCTTATTGAATTTTAGTGCTTTAGGAGATTTATTACATTTTTATTTATTTTTATAATTAAAATACTTTTCAGATATTCTACTTAAATTAGGATCAAATCAAGAAGCATCTGAATTAAGAGCTAGAATTATGAGCGCAAGCCTGTTATCTGATATGGAATCGTTTAAAGCAGCTAATCCAGGAGCCGTAGTCGAAGACTTTATTCGATGGTAATCTAAAATTAAGTGTTATACAGAGTGATCCTTTTTGAACCCAGAATATTGTAGGGCTGATTAGAATGTTTCCGAAATGATAATATAAACGAATAGAACCTAGTTTACATTATATTTTTCTTTCTACAGAATAACCTCGAAATTTGATGCAATTGCCCCAACGCATCTTTAAATTTTAGGCTTGTTTTATTATTTTCTTCAAGCTCAGCAAATTAGAAAAATTTTCTTTTTAATGACACATCCCACATTATTAGTTATATTTAAAATGACCGCCTAGATCAATTTTCCTTAATTTCCTAAAAAAAAGTTGTAACTAGTAGTCCACGGAAATGTTAAAATGGTTCATTCAATCTAACGTTATAATATGAAATAAAATATAAAAAAAAAATAAAGTGGAATATTTCTATTCTTTTATTTTTTGGTATTATTATAATAAAATTCCTTATTTCATTTTCTTTATAACGGCGTATCCCAAGTTAATAATTATTCATTAAGTAATATAGAAATTAACAAGAAACATCAAAAATGTAATTTCTAGACCCAAATATAAACTATAAGACATTTTGTCCATACCAGTCTAGTGGAAAACAAAAACTTTGTTTCTGCTCTTATTAGACCAAAATGTCAGATGGTGCATACTATATATAACATTTATGATATTTATTGTTAATTTCTAATATTACATAATGAATAAATATCAAGTTGTAATACACCGTTATAAAGAAAATTAAATGAATAACTTTATTAAAATAGCAAGTTGCCCCAACGAATCTTTAACTTTTGGGTTTATTTTATTATTTTTTTGTTTTCTACGGCATACCTACTAGATTTTTATTGACAAAACATCTTATAGACTTATATTTGGGTCTAAAAATTAAATTTTTGATGTTTCTTGTTAATTTCTATATTACTTAATGAATAATTATTAACTTGGGATACACCGTTATAAAGAAAATTAAATAAAGAATTTTATTATAATAAGGCGAGTTCGGTTAATCATCGGCGAGGTCTCCGATCCCTCGGATTGTTAAAATGTCGTTCGTTTAATCGTTTCAGAGCTGACGGCTGACATTTATCTGCGTTCGTTTAAACCGGGGCCGATGATTCGGAGCGTCATCTTTTTCATCGGAGGTTTTTGACCGAGGAAACCGAGGATAAAAGCGACTTCAGCTGATTGACAAATATTGCTTAAGAAAGTGGGGGTGTTGGGTTAATAATTTCATTGAATTCAATTCATCATCAAATTATGGCCGATTTCAACAATTGGAATTAAACATTAACAAATTATTATCCATTTTTATCATGAAAGGCCGAAAGTGAGGTTATCCTGGTTGTCAAATGAATATGAATCGTTCCGTAATTACCGACAACCTCGGAGTAATCTGCTGATCAGCTGTTTTAAATCTGTGTTCTCTTTCATCTCACCCGCGAGGAATAACCGAACTCGCCTTATGATGGGTTGCTTTTAAAAATAATCGAAATAGTCCACTTTATTTTTTTAAAAGCAGGTTGTAAATAAAATAGCCCGAGCGCATACATTTTTCTCGAACAAGTAGATTTCATATTATAACCGTTTTAACATTTCCGTGGACTACTATCACTACTTTTTTGGACATTCTAGACAACAAGAAAATAGATCTAGATTTATGTCATTTCTTGCCATTCTTTTGAATTAGGCTTTTTACAGCTGCTTATTGTGGGTTCCGAACCACGATCCTCAGTCATGCGACACTCCCATCCAAGAGCTAACCCTCGGTTTCTTGTGCCATCGCATGACCGACCGATTGGGGAGTGTGTACCTTCTTCCGCATCCCACGAGATGACCGATCTCATCCGGCCTGGTTACCGGGGTGAATGGGGAGGGTTGAGATATGATACATTTTACCCTCTTCCCTGCATGTTTAAACCTACTAAAATTCGTACACACTTTTTTTATTGTTCGTATGTCCACTCCGATAATCGAACTCGGAACGCCACGGTCGAAAGCCAGTGACTCACCCCAGAGCCACCGCCGCAGTTTGGGGGGTCATTTTAAAAACAAATGATAATGTGCGATATGTCATTATAAGAAAATTGTGTATAGAATTTATGTCTCGAATAAAATGAGCGTAATTAATATTGTTTTTATTTTTTACTTCAGAAACTTTTCAATCTATTATATTTTAACTTTATACAGTCGTGGTCATATAAATAGCACACTTTAAATTTTAAAGAATTGGACTTAAACTAAAATTAAAAATTGTATGGTAAATTATGTATATATTGTATTTGTTCCCCTTGTTAATAAACGTGACAAAAAAAAAAGTTTTATTTCAATCAATAACAAAATAAAAAATAAATTCTAAAAACATTGGGACATATAAATAGCACACTCTTAAAAAAAGTCACTTTTGTCCATTAAAATAGGGAACAACGTTAATATTTTGTTGAATATCCCTTATTTTGAATAACAGCTCTAAGTTTTTATGGAATTGACTCCACTAAAGTTTGGTCCAGGCCTCTTGGACATTTTTCCAAAGTTCCAAAGGATTTTTGTCAACAAGGTTTCGTTTCACATGGTGACACAAATTCTTTGTATGTCTGGATTTTGGGCTGGCCAATCGAAAACATCAATAGCATTGTCCAGAAGCCACTGTTTGACAAGTCTTGCAGAATGTTTGGAATCATTGTCATGCATAAAAATAAACGTAACGAGCATAAACTCCTCTGCATAGGGTTCCATGACATTCTGTAGGATGTCTCTTTATCGAAACTGATCCATAATACTATGAATTCTGTAAAGCGGTCCAATTCCATGCCATAACATCCCTCCCCATGCCATAACATCGCTCCTAATGCCATAAAATTGCTCCCCATGCCATACTCGCTCATTCACCATGTTTTACGGTTTTAATGGCATATTTGGGATCCACACATTTATTTGGAAGACGTCGAATATATGATTTTCCATCATTTCCAAACCGGTTAAATTTAGATTCATCGCTCCAAAGATTTTTTTTCTAAAAATTTACGTCCCTATCTAAGTACTTGTTGGTAAATTGTAATCTTTTCAATCGATTCTTTTTTGACACAAGTGTTTTTTTTTCTGGCAATGTATCCCCGAAGGTTTACTTTAGTTAACCTTCTCCTTACAGTTCTGGCCGATAGCTGGATACTATATTCGGTCACTATCTTTTGTCTAACTTGCCTGGAATTCAGAAAAGGGTTGGCAGTGCTAATTTTTTAAATTATTGTCTTTTTTCTTTTGGTGGTTTTACGTCTTCTCGGAGCCCTAATCTTATTCATTGTGCTGTTTGTGGTTGCGTAAAGTGCAAGAGTGAGAAACCGATAGAAATATAAGAAATGGTGGATTATTAACTTAACAAAATGCACGCTTTTCTGGTCTACAGTGTTTTTTTTTCTACCCACTGAAATGATTTTAAATTGTTACAACAATCAAAATTCATCAAAAGAAAAAAACTACTTACTTACTGCTACAGAATATCAAAATTTCAAATGTTTTTACTGAATATCGGAATGTGTGCTATTTATTGTCCACTGCTCAACAATACTTCTGTAAATTTATTCTGGATAAATAGTCGTCATATGCAAGTCCAAACTTGCTGATAATTAAATTCCCGAATATCACCGTTTTTGTTAGTTTTTTCTAAAATATTACAAGTGTGCTATTTATATGACCACGACTGTATATGCGATGCGATGTGTTTTTTTACTAAATTTGTAGCATGTATGATGTTGGTGATACAGCCATGCACTCGCCACTATTAGTGAATTACCCTGTAGATCCCGTATGGACGTTTAGTAATTAGAAGATTTAAAAATAACCTAATTTGAAAATAAACAACTCACAAAATTAAAACCAATTATTTCAGGTATTCACCAAGAGACTGGATTGAAGAAGAAGAATTAAATGAGTTTGGTCAAAAAAAGGGCCATTTAAGTCCAAGAATGCAATTGGATGATAATATTTGGGTTGAAATGTGGCAAAATGCTCGGCCTGTACCAGCACATCGTCAAAAAAGATTGTTTGATGACACGAGGGAAGCAGAAAAAGTTTTACAATTTTTAGGTGAGCTTACTTTCTACAGTGTGTCCGCGGATGGTGTCCCCAATGGGGAAACAATCTTTTTTATTCATTTTACGAACAAAAGTCATTCTTTATAAAAAGTTCTGCTTATTGAGAAAATTAGTTCACGATAAAAAAATGTCAGATCAAATGTACAGGGTGTTAATAAATTAGGAAAATATGAAAATGCTTCAAGCGAGAAGTACCATTAATTTTTATTTTTTACAAAAATTTTATAAAACAAGGTTGTTTATAAACTAACATAAAGTCTAAATACGAATTTTGAAATAAAAATTCGAATCTTTAAAATAAAATATTAATATTATATATTATTAACATCTATAGCGTATTAATTGTTAAGACACATTTCCAATACCGTAACATTGTATTAAATAAATACGCTCTTCTTTGGTTAACATTTTCTAAAATAGAATACAAACAGATGTAAATAAAATTCGGCTATCTTGATTTTTTTGTAAAATGCAACTAATTAAATGAAAAAAATAATTATGAATTTTTTATTTTAAAAATTTGAATTTTTATTTTAAAATTTGTATTTAGACTTTTCGTTAGTTTATAAACAACTTTGTTTTATAAAATTTTTGTAAAAAATAATAAATAATGGTACTTCTCTCTTGAAGCGTTTTCATATTTTCCTAATTTATTAACACCCTGTACATCTGATCTGACATTTTTTTATCGTGAACTAATTTTCTCAACAAGCAGAACTTTTTAGAAAGAATGACTTTTGTTCGTAAAATAAATAATAAAGATTTTTTCCCCTTGGGGACCCCATCCGCGGACACACTGAATATGTTATTAGGTAAAGTCAAAACTTAAACTTTGGTCACTATCAATCACTTTAGCTACTAGTTGCTCATCATTGGAATTTTTTTTAACCACCTTAGACAAATTTCGGATCTATAGAAAAATTTCGAAATTTCCATAATTTGTAAATAGTCAACAGTAGTCGATGAGTCATTATGAACAAATAGTGCATTTCCACCATATCGCGCATATTGTACCTGTGCCTGGCGATGGCAATAAAATGTCTTTTTCTATACAAAATATTATAAAAACGAATTTCACGAGAATTAACTGGGGCGGCGTCAGTGAAAAGTTTTAAGATAATATCGAGGCATCGTTTGTTATTTTAATGGGAAATAAGAAATCAACAAGAGTAGCCGCAATATTTCTATTTTCATGTTCTGTATGGCGGATTTGAACCTATACTGGGTCTCCCAAAAGTCCCGCATAAAATTAATATCAATTAAAGGAAAATGATCTAGGAAAAACGCTCGGACCCGTAAATTTTGATTTTTAATTGTGCATTTTTTGACATAAAAAAAATATTATACCGTTAAAACCGGTTTTTTGGTTTAACATGGTAAATCGGAGGTTGATTTCTTTGGATAGAGAATAAAAAAACTAAGATGGGGAGGTGAAAACCATTTTTCTCTAAGATGAACCGTTCCAATGTTACAGCTTGTCAAAGTAAAAAAATGTCATATTTTAAACGTCAATATCTCAAAAACTATTAAATTTGGACACATGACATTTACAACATAAGCGTAGAATTTTGTGGGGAAACAGAAAATAATACAATATATAGGGTGTTCCATTAAAAAAAATTGTCAAAGACGTGACGACAGTTCTATGAGAAACCCGGTATAGTATTTTTTATGTCAAAATATGCACAATTAAAAAAAAATGTATGGGTCCGAGCGTTTTTCCTAGATCATTTTCCTTTAATTGATATTAATTTTATGCGGGACTTTTGGGAGACCCAGTATAATTGAAACTTTAAAATTAATTTTTATTTTCTTTTAATGATGTATCATCCGCCTAACTAGACGTTCTTGTGAAACTCTGAAATTTTTTAAAAAAATTTCAATTAGATAAGCCAGGAAACGATGTCGCGTTTCACGCTGGTATGAAAGGCTCTTAAAAGGAAACTGGTAGCCCCAGATATAAATGGCATTTTAGTTTTAGAATAAAAACTGAATATATTTACCCAGAGGGCATGTCAGTGACAGAATATTTTGCTTTTCATTAGTCCTAGTTGCACTATTTCTTTTAGATCGCAGCTTCTACGTTCGAATGTAATGTAATCTTGCCCTGCTTAGAAAGGAAGTTTTTTTTCAAAGAATTTGCACTTAGATTATACACCCAAAGTTGAATAATCCTTAAATAACTTTATAAAACGCCAATTGCAAAAGTTTTGAATGACAGTCGACGGTGCTAATTAAAGTTATTTCGCTTTATCCCGAAACAGCCAAGTCTGAAACTCGAAGACATCTCGTCTCTTACAGAAAAAGAAGGATCAGGAGTTGAACCTTGTTTAGAGTTTGTCATTTAAAAACAATTAGATATTTATCATGTAGATAAGCAGAGTAAATAAATAACTGTAAAGAAGCACCAACTTAAAAATCAATTTATAACTTAATGTTAGTTTTGAAGTCTGTATTTAAAAAAAAAGTTTAGTTACGTTGACATATTATATAGCTACATCTGGGGATATTTATCAACGTGCAGATATTTTTTCAATTAATTATTTAATATTTTTAATTAACATTTGTACTTGTCTCTGTCGAGAATCATAGAAAAAAACTCAAGAGTCTCTGTGGCACAATTGGTTGCCACGTTCATCCCATACTCAATGACCCATGTACCTGGTATACAACTAAAAAGGGACGCCGTTTCATCTACATCTTAGGAACCATATCCTATTGCTTTGAGGAGCATTTTAACTTAAAGAAAAGTTATTTTGTAAGAAAAAAGACACAAAGTCTCGGCCTCAAAATTTTCGGTCTATTTATTATACTTACATGTTTCGTCTTAAACTGGCATCATCAGACCTTACAAACAGTTAAAAATCTTAAAATTGTTTTTAAAAATACACGTAGGTACATTATAACACGACTTGTGTCTTTTTTCTTACAAAATATGAATTATCAGGTCTCGTTGAGTAAAAATGGACGAATTCTTCGAATTTTAAAGAAAAGTTGCCAAAATAAAGAAAACTTTTTAAATAAAAGTGGTTAAAATAAATCTCTAGAAATTGTTTTTAATTAGTTGCTTTGATGGCCGCTAGAGGGCGTAATACTAATGGTCAATTAAGGCAGCGAAGGTCTATTATATAATATAAATATAATTAAGTGGACGCCGTAGCTACCCGCTTTAACAGATTTCATGCTGATACCTTCACGAAAGCCAGCGGCCGGCTGACGTGGAAAAGCATCGCGGATGGCCGGCAATTTACTGGAGCCAGTGGCGTAACTACCAATAATTTATTACCAACTTTTAAAAAGAAAGATTACTCAAATCGATTGCCATTCTTGATTATCTATTTATGTTAACGTACAAACGTTTACTGCGAGTGAAAAATTGAATAAATGGCTGACGGATAAATAATTTCTTCTAACAAAAAATATATTGGGCATCATAATAATTGTCGCTTCTAATTGGTAAGATATAGTGGTTTCATAAGTTTTTATGTCAATTTGGAAACTTTTAGAATTAAACACTTTTGATTCCTCATTGCCTTGAAAAATATAGGAAATATGTAATCGAGAAATTATTTTATTTGTTTTTACCTTCGCAGCTAAATATATATAAATAAAATGGAACAACTTTAAAAAATTGTCTACAAATACTTAAATAAAAAATTAATATAACTAACAGGTAAGTACCTACTCCTGGAAAAGTCGATGCTTTAAAACAAAAGTGTAAAACTATGCAAAAATAGTTAGAAATTCGCGATATGCACAAAATGGGCTTTTTCACTAAATTTTCATTTTGACCCTATCGTATAGAGAACGAAAAAATAAAATTTTCTGCCTTACAGTTTTAAAAATATTTAATTATTTACTGAGAAAATAATTAAACAAAGTGCGCTACCTATCTAATAAAAACACACAGAAGAAAGTACAAACGTCGCAACAAAACCGGCAAATGGGCAACCCGGGACAGCCTTCATTCAGACTACAAATAAGAAATCTTCAATGTTTCACGTTCTGACATGTTGTGAAATTATAAACTAAAAAACATCAATGATTTATCATTTCCGCTTATTTAAATAGAGATTTTTTAAAAAGTTTTAACAGTCGCCATTTTGAAATAGCTTAACAGAATCGCGCCAAAATTTAAAAGCATACGGTACGAGATATTAGCTTTCAAATGATGTCATTGTATCACAAGCTGTATGTTTCCATTTAAAAAAAAGATCGATGTCGTCATATCTTTGACAAATTTCTATAAAAAAAAAAAACGAATAACGTCAAAATGTGAGCATATATAAAACTAAGTTGACGTGTCCGAGCGTTTTCCCCAAAAGTTACAGGATAAGGCTATATTAATTTTATTCCGGACTTCTGGGAAGCCCTGTATACAGGGTCCTGCGCCTCACCTCCCGTCTTCTGTAGCTCAATTATTAATTAAGTTAGGATTATGACGTTTTGCAGGCTTTACCTGTATCCTAGGGTGCATTTCAGGAAAATATTTTTGTTTATACAGGGTATTCCAAAAAAGTGTGACGTTATAAGGATATGTTTTTTTAGATTACATGCCATATTATTTCTTACTCATTTGGATGCATCTTGTAGTTGCCTACATACCCCTAAAATTTTAATTAAATCGGTTTAGCATTATAGGCGAAAAAAAATAAAAACTAAAAAAAATCAGTTTTGCACCACTGGTTTTAAAAATTTATAAAAATTAAAAATAATGTCTCGTTAATAAAATTATACAAAGGTACTTAATAAATAAGGTCTCACAGTTTCGTTAACCAAGTTTGATTACTACGAATTGTACAGGGTGTCCAAAGTTTAGTGTCAAACTTTGCAAACTTTAAAGCAATTTATTTTTCTTATTTCAAATTGGAACCCCTGTATATTATTATGTCATTCGATGCAGAATTAAAATTCAAACATTTATTCTAATTCCAACCCTATCGCAATTTCTAATGCATTTAGACTTATTTGCAGAAAACTCATTTTATCAACTATTCCACCAGTCATTATTATCTAATAAATATCAAAGGTGGCTTTGAAAAACAATTTATTGATATTAAAGTTTACTAAAAGGACAAATAAAAATTCTTTTAGTATGCTCCTAATATGAAAATCATATCTACGAGCTTTTCTTGGTTGTATTCCATCACAAAAAATATTATAGCCTAAATAATTAATAATAATCTAACACTATTTGAAACTATAAAATAACTAAAGTCAAAATGGGCTTTTGTCACTTTAATAAAGTTTAATACCAATAAATTGTTTTTCAAAGCCACCTTTGATATTTATTATATGATAATGACTGGTGGAAAGGTTGATAAAACGAGTTTTCTGTAAATAAGTCTTAATGCGTTAGAAATTGCGATAGGGTTGTAATTAGAACAAATGTTTGAATTGTAATTCTGCATCGAATGACATAATAATGTAGAGGGGTTCCGATTTGAAATAAGAAAAATTGCTTTAAAGTTTGCAAAGTTTGACACTAAATTTTGGACACATATGGTACAATTCGTATTAATCAAACTTGGTTAACGAGACTTTAGGACCTTATTTATTAAGTACCTTTGTAAAATTTTAATAACGAGGCATTATTTTTATTTTTTATTAATTTTGAAAACCAGTGGTGCAAAACTGATTTTTTTTAGTTTTTATTGTTTTTCGCCTATAATACTGAACCGATTTAATTAAAATTTTGGGGTATGTAGGCAACTACAAGATGCATCCAAATAAGTAAGAAAATATATGGCATGTAATCTAAAAAACATATCCTTATGACGTCACACTTTTTTGGAACACCCTGTATAAACAAAAATATTTTTCTGAAATGCGCCCTAGGATACAGGTAAAGCTTGCAAAACGTCATAATCCTAACTTAATTAATAAGTGAGCTACAGAAGACGGGAGGTGAGGCGCAGGACCCTGTATAGTACTTCCAGTTTGAACAGAAATAAAATGGTATGTCTACTATATACTATAATGACAGATAATAATATCATAAAAAAAAAAATTGGTCGCAAAATGTAGATCATACAATATCTCAATCGACGTGTTTTTCCCTTTAAAAAAAAAATATTTTCCTAATCTAGCGAATTTGTTCCGGTTATAATCCTCACTCTGTACAACAAACCCGTACAACATAATTTCAACAGAAAATCAAATCCGCCCTCATAAACAATAAACTGGTTCGCACGACGAAATAAATATAAATTCTTTTGCTCTAATAATAGAATATTAAAGTCCAATCGTCCACATAAAGAGACATAAATAGTTATGAGTCAATTATCTATACAATTCATTTGCTGCATTGTACAGATCCTTGGTATCACCGACCGGCAAGGCGAGGCGGTTTTCGTCTCCAAAAGTTCGCCACTGATATTGTAAGAAAGAGAGCATCGGTGGGCGACTGCGATGGATTCTAAATAAGCTAAGAAATAGACTAAAAATCGAATTTTCGTTTAAAAAAAAACCGTAATTGTTTTAAAAAAAATGTTTTTATAAAAGTTGTCTAAAATTAGATACAGAATATTGAAAAGTCCATATGGTGTTGCTAAATTAAAAAATAAATGATTTAAATATACATAATACATATATGACAAACCAAAAGGACTTTCCAATATTCTTTGCTAAATTTCTAAAAACTTTTATATACAACATTTTTTTCTTAATCGATTAATAAACCCTTGAAATGAAAACTCGTTTTAGAGGTGTACGAAGTCCTCTTAACAACATTTATTAGTTTTACCATTAAATTGTTAAATTACATTTTTGTTGTGAATATGCATGTATATATGTATAGTTCCGTTGGCGATGTAAATTCACATACTTTATGTAAACGCTAGCAAATAATACTAAGACGTACTTTAATTATACGATTTCACAAAACTTTTGTAAAGTAATTTTACAAAAAAATTTAAATTCTCATTCGTCACATATTTTTTGTGACTTTACAAAAAAGTATTGCTTTTTTGCGACCATTATTTCAGTGATTTCACAAACTATTATTTTAGTGTAGAGCAGAAAACAAAAAAAAATATCGAGAATGTTTCGAGATATTGACTTAGGTTATAAAATGGTAATTATAATATTATGTTAAGAAATATTACTAACAAAATGACACATTATTTAAAAAAATTTATTTCTTGTACGAATTTCTTTCCTGAATAACAGGAGCGCGTTGTTTACGTTAGGCGTACCACACTATTATTATACCGGGTGATTCATTAAGGGTAACGAGCGGCCATATCTCGGAAACTACTGGGCATAGAACTTCAGGAAAAAAAAAATTATAACTAATGTGTCCATAAGAAAATTCTGATTTTTAGGTTCCGCATTTTGCCGCAAGAGGGCGTAATTGAAAAGTAAATTATAAAATTCCACATATCTCCGAAAATTTCACATTAAGGTATATCTTTGATAAGATAACACCATTAAAAAGCTTGGACAATTATGCATCATTTTGGTCTTATGCTCATTGGCGTACCGACTTTAATAAGAGGGGGGGGGGGGCTGTTGAAAGTGTAATCAGTTATATCGCTGTAACTTATAAACGATTTTAGCAAACTAAAGACTGTTTGGAAGAGAAATGTATGCACTTTCACTAGTCGTATTTAGCTGTCCATGATAGTTCTCAAAAAAAAAATGCTAGAGGGCGCAATTTGTAATAATAACACATTTTTTGATTTTACTCCGAAAAAATAAATCATACGGTATAATTATAATACCATAATCAAAAAGTAGATGCAATTTGCTAGAAAAGATATTGAATCCGCAGCTCGATATCTCCGTTCGTTTCAGCGTTATCGCCAATAGAATAATTTTTGAAACTTTAAATGAAGAAGCGATTATATATTTTTTAGAAAAAAGTGGGACGCCACTGATATTTTTCCATGTGGATACTATTTCTGATTAGCCTGGTCAATTCTGCATACAAATGGTCTCTTGCGTTTTTCTCCTCAGGCACACCGAAAGGATAAGGAAATAAAATTAAGTAAAATCGAAACTGTGATATTGGTTGTATTAAAAACATGGCTTCTTTTGAGACCAAAGGAGGCTTTTTGTCCCTCATTCATTTAATAAGATAAGAAACCGATCAGGACCCCTATTTTCCATACGCGGGAACTTTCACTACGAGAGAAGGGAGTGTGAAAGATAATAATCTCTCGCATTCTTGGACTTATATGAATGATCATATTCTATTAAAAGTAGGGAGAAGTTACTTCTCTTGAGGCCTAATTTTTGAAATCAAGAAATCATGAGATAATTCGCTTCCTGGTCAGTGTCACATACGATTTTGAAGGTTTCAAACTAACTCCGCCCATTTATCGCATGAGAAGGCTGTTCCTTAATTTCGAGAATTTGGCCTCTGGTAAAGAGCAGTAGAAGTGGTCTAAACAGCGAGAGAAATATGCGCAGTAAAAATAGAAAAGTTTTCATTAAATGAAGGATCGTTCCCTTTCTCTCAAGAGAAGAAACACTTCGCCTGAAATGGAGAATAGGGATCCACGCGGCGCCGCGGTTAAAGAACAAACGAGGGAACTATTTGCGAAAATCATTATTCAAGACATTAGATGGAAATGTGTATAATCTGTACGAGGATCTGGACACAAAGGTTTCACTACTTTAGAGTAAATTCTTATCTGCATCTTATCACTGCCAAATGAAAATTGCTAACTCTTTATTTGGTTATTCACCTAGTAGTTACAATAGCTAGATTTAATAATAGTAATAAGTAAATATATACTCTTGAAATAAGCACTTAAATACGCTTGATCAATTTAACTTTGTTGTTACAGATTTAAGAACTGTTGCACAAATTGCTGAACTTGTTATACCAATTCTCTCCCATGCCGCCATCTGTCGATTAATAGACGAAATCGAGAGTCTTTCATCAGTTCTTCCTGAAGCAAATTCTCGCATTTCAAGTCTCCTTAAACACGGCGAAAGAATGTCAAGAGATATTAAGTTTCAGCCGAAGAGATTCGATGTGTTTATTCAAGAGGCGACTATTTTGGAGTTGCAGATATCTCAGATTAATTCTTTGCAGTATAAGTTGAATCCGCAGGGACAAGATGATAAAAATGTTAGTCAAGCTATTGGTAAGTTATTTGTACCGGGTGTCCCACTAAGAACTGCTCTCGGCCGTATCTCAGAAAGTGTTAGTCGTATGGCCTGCGGAAAATTTTTTTATAGGAAAAGTAATCATAACAAATTGCTGGAAATTATTTTCAAGTTTCTCAGTCGAACTCTAGGGGGCGCAACCGTAACGATAAATCAGAAAATCTCAGTATTTTCAAAAGTTGCCTTATTAAGGTATATTGAAAGTACCATTATCGTATACTTTGAGACTTTCTGAACAAAGTTTACTCATGAAACGTCTTTGTCAGTTTTAAAATAAAGTGGTGGGGAAGGTTGACATTATTTTAAATAAATGCTCATAACTCTGGGTTGGCTCAACAAAATGCAGTCAACTTAGTTTTGTTAAAAAGAGTTTCCCTTACTGTATATTCCACTATATAAACTATGAAAATATGATTTTTAAAGTAGGCGCTAGACTCTAGCGCTAGAGGGAGCTATTTTACACATATTCAAAAGTTTGAAATGCAATAGTATATTTCATTTTACCTCATTACAAAGATGAATAAAAGCATAAAGAAATGGCGAAAACTACAACTTGATATCTTTTTTCAAACCGGAGATATTAACAATAGCTGCATATCGCCTGATCGGCAACTGGCATTGCCTCTAAAGGTAAAAGGCATTACATAATTTGTCGATCTAAAACCTGTCAAAAAATATTTACAAATATTTCATTTAATATTTATGTATTTTAATCTTAATATATGAGAACTACACCCAACAACAAAATATTTTTTTATAAACGCGATTATTACACATGAAAAATGTCAAAATGACAGCTGTCAATATATAACTAATAATACTGTAACGCGTGTATTTTATTTTAATCCTTTTTATCTATGTTTCACAAAATTAACACTTAATATTAAATAGTTGAACTTTGAAATTGTCAAAATGACAGCTAGCAAGAAACCACCTCTTTTTCAACATGCAAAATCTTTGTTCCACACAATAACTCATTTTTCATTCGTATGTCAAATTTTGTTCAGACCAGATAAGTAGTTTTTAATTCATGCTTTAACTTTTTCGGATATATATTCGTTTTTCTAACGCATTAATAGCAGTCCATTTTAAATTTCACAACTATCATACTTTTCCGAATATAAAGATTGAAGATGTTTTATAGGATCGAAACGTTGATATTTGGTTAAAGCAATATTGCACAAAAACGTTAGAAGAAGCAAGATTTACGAAACTGCAATAAAAATTACAAGTTTATATTTAAAAATAAAAACCTGATGTTGGTATCTAGATGACGAAACGTTTTACTCGAAATCTGACGCCATCGTATGATAGGAAACAAAATACGGCAATGCAAAAGTTAAATTATTTTTTCTTTATCTTTTCAAATAAAGTCACAAATCCAAATATAAGAATATAAAGATTGAAGATGTTTTATAGGGTCGAAACTTCAATATTTTTTTAAAGCAATATTACACAAATACGTTAGAAGAAGCAAGATTTACGAAACTGCAATAAAAATTACAAGTTTATATTTAAAAATAAAAACCTGATGTTGGTATCTAGATGACGAAACGCTTTACTCGAAATCTGACGCCATCGTATGATAGGAAACAAAATACAGCAATGTAAAAGTTAAATTATTTTTTCTTTATCTGTTCAAATACAGTCACGATGAATAAAACTTGGAAAAAATCTTATCGGCAATTTTCGGCTATACCGAAAATCCTCGATATTGAAAAAAATTAATCAAAATTTAGGTAAGCAGACCGACATTAAAATGAAAAATGCATCTATAAATACTATATTTGGAGTTATCTGTTTTATAACACTGTATTGTAGAAGTTTCGAACTATCTCTTATACCTAATTTTAAAGCGCGAATTGATATAATAACTTTTAAAACTTACGATGAAATATGCCATTTTTGGCCTTTTTTGACACTTCATATTTTTAATATATACGATGACGTTTTATGCATCCAAAGCAGTCTCTTCGAAAAGTCATAATTCTGTTAAAATGAAACTTTTAAGGAAATTGCAGACTATTTTTAAAATTGAAAATTCGATAACTAATCGGACATATGAAGCTTTAATTTTGGTCTCATTAAATTGTAAAAGTCCCAAATAATCTATAACATTCAATTTTTAACTTCAAAACGTTAAAACAACGTCCCATTCTGAAGTCAAAAACATCCAATTTAGGCCAATTTTGACAGCGGTAATTAATTCCAATATGGAAGTCTATCTTGAATGTCATGGAATTCTATTTAAAATCGTTGCATTTCGAGATTTGCCGAATTTTTCTGTTGCCGCTCTAAAATTATCAATTTTACTCTAATTTAACAAAATAAATTTATATATTCAAGTATACAGGCGTGTTGAGAAAAGATTGAGGAATAAAATAAGCCTAAAATGAACTCTCCAAGGGTATTATAGTAGAAGCTATAATCGAATATAAAAAAGTTTTGGTAAAAAAAACGTAAAAAAATTAAATTTTATTTTTTTTGAACCACTAAACGTACTACCGAAGAGCGCGCACGGTATGAATTTTAAAGTCTATTTATCCCTCTAAACAACAGTCCAAAAAAAAGTTGAAAAAGTTAATTACAGTGGCTCAGAGACGAATTTATGTGGACCAGTACCTAAAAAAAATTGTAAAAAATCAAAAAAAAATCAAAATTTATTCGTTTCGTCCTCGTTCCCTGTAAATTAAAATGATTGAAAATCGAAAATATATATTTTAAACGTAGTTCGACGAGCTCTTTCTGATAGGATATACGACATTTTAATAAAAAAATTATTTTTCGACAAAAAAATTAAAAACCGTGAAAATTTTGGGTCTAAAATCGTAAATTTTAAATTTTCACAATTTCTAATGATTTTAGGTATAGAAAGATGTATTGTGAAAAGATAGTATTTGAGACGGCCCATCTGATCGTTTAAACTGGAAATATGTCCGACGTACCCAATTCGAGTTATTCGGTACCCAAGACGACCCTGCAATGGCTATTTTTCGACTTAAAAAAAATCAAAAAAATTACTTCTCAATTTCCGATATCCTCCATCTACGAACTTATCCTTTATTTGACGGTCCTCTAGAACCTCCAAAAGTAAAAATCGAAAAAAATAATTTTTGCGACCTGAAAAGATAGACAGCGGATTTTTCAACTTTGACGTTTAAGAACTTTTTTCCGGTACACCCTGTATATTTGAAATTTTTCACAAAATGTGCCCCCGTTATTCCTCTATAAAACCCAATAATCAAAATCAGTGCGAAATCTACCACTTTAGAGAAATAAATCGAAAATGTCAAAAATTCGATATTTCAAAAATCGGGTACGACGACGACGACGACGACGACGACAGAGGTCGATCATTTTTAAAATAAAGGGGATATATACATATCGCCAAACTCGGCCGGCCGGTAAAAACAAAAATAATCACGGAAAAATATGATTATATTGAAGTTTCAACGGTAAAGGTTTTTCAAAAGTCAAATAGGCCTTGAAAACACAAAATATGATTTAAAATTAGGTGCTTTCAAATTATTATTACGTCAAAATTTTTATCGGGTCCACAGTGTTGTGCCGTTGTATTTATTGTTGTGCCCCTGTATTAATTTTTGAAAATGCCTTTTTTACTTGAAGAAGCGGTTGACATCATCGTGGTGTATTTTGAATGTTTGAGTAATGCAAGTATTGCTGCAAGGATTTATGCAATTCGATACCCCTAAAGGCGCCGATACGACAGTAGAATGTTTAATTTTTCAAATGTTTAATTTACCAAATGGTACGGCTAACAACAGGAACCTCTACTGAAAAGTCTGTGCCCTCAGGAGTGCCACAGGGGGCGATTCTGTCGCCTCTTTTATTTGCCATTTATACAAGTAAACTCCTTCAACACCTAGAGTACTGTAAAAGGCATATGTACGCCGATGACAGTCAACTGTATAAGAGCTTTCTACCTCATGAGGCGAATGAAGCAGTTGAAAAAATCAACAGTGATCTTTTGACACTAACATCACTTTTTGCTCAACACTCTCTCAAACTAAACCCTACCAAATCCACGGCTTTATTATTTGGAACGAAAAAATTATGTGAACAATTCAAGAATTCACCTAAATTGGAAATTAACAATGAAGTGATATCAATTGTAGACAACGCAAAAAATTTAGGTCTAATATTGGACAGATCATTTCGATATAAAGAGCAGGTGTCAAGGAACATACAGAGATCCTACTGTGCTCTAAAATTGCTTTACCCTCACAGGAATTATTTAAGTCTATCTACTAAAAAACAGCTCTGTGAAACCCTTGTCCTGTCACAATTCAATTACTGTTCAGAAGTTTATGGACCTGCTTTGGACGTACACTCGTCCAACAGGATTCAACTGGTACAGAACTCGTGTGCCAGATTTATTTATGGAATAAAAAAATATGACCACATAAGCCATAAACTCAAAGAACTTAAGTGGCTCAACATGCGAAATCGAAGAAAACTGGCAGCATCGGTAATATATCACAAGATTATTAAAAATAAAAAGCCCTCCTACTTGTATGACAGGATTCGTTTTCGTGGTGATGTTCATAATATTAATGTTCGAAGAAAAGGGTTAATAACACCTCCAACTCATAGAACATCATTATTCGAACGGAGCTTTTCATATACCGTCGCAGCTATCTACAACGCAATTCCTGAGCAATATAAATTACTACCACACGCCGGATTTAAAAATGCCCTTAAAAAACATATTTTCGCGAAGCAAACTTAACCAGGTTATTTCTATTTCTAAATGTGCATAATTGTGTTTTATAACCGACTATATATCTAATATTTAATTTTTAGTTTTATTATTATATAGGTACTTAAGTAAATCTTGTTCTTAATTTTAGTAAATAAGTAATTTTAAGAGGTTAAGTGGTAGAGCGCTCTTAGTAGTGAACTTCACCTCATTTGGTAGAAATATCTTGTAATAATACATTTAACTTTGTAATTTTTTTTTTGTTACCAAATAAAGGCATAATAATAATAATAATAATAATAATAATAAAAATCATTAAAACCGTTTTTTTGGTTTAACATGTTAAACCAGAAGTTGTAACTTTTAGATAGAGAATAAAAAATTAAGAACGGGAGGTGAAAACCATTTTTCTCTAAGATGAACTGTTCCAATGTTACAGCCTGTCAAAGTCTGAAAATGCCATATTTTAAACGTCAATATCTCAAAAACTATTGAATTTAGACATATGACATTTACAAAATAAGGATAGAATTTCGTGGGGAATCAGAAAATAATACAATATATAGGGTGTTCCATTGAAAAAACCTAAGTTATATTCGCCACGTTTTTTTGGGCCACCATGTATACTCCAGTATAATTTTAAAATGTGCACCTCAATGGTCTCTACAACTTTTTATTTAATTCCTGAGATAAGGGCGAAAATAAACTTTACTCTATCGTTGACTCACCCTGTATACTAATAGGCAAAATTTCCTGGTTAGTTAAGTTAGGTTAATTTATTATCGTTTAAAATATTTGTGCAACCCAACATAAGACAAAGAAACTGAAATTTAATTTCTTTTAAATTTTTTTTAGGTGATTTGGTATTCGGAAAGGAAATATATATTGAAAACAAGGACAACTCCCTAATCGGTTCCAGAATAATTTCTATGTTTACAGAATCACAACGATTAAATAACACATCATTTGATCATCCGGATTTAAATAAAAATTCTGCAGATATAGCTTTTCCCGCTCCAATTGAGCGAGAATTTGTGCTTAGAGCAAATTGTGTCAGACCTAGTTTATATTCTACTAGATCGCCTCAGTTTTTACGAGCTATTTTAGGAAGAAACGAATTTAGGTTAGTGGGAGCGTTTTCCGAAGATACCGCTTTCTTTTAGAGTAGTTGTAAATGGTAAGATAATTTGAATAAAATAAAGTAAATACAAATTGGATTTGTTTATAATAAAAGCATTTAAAAAAAAAGAGGATCTCGAAAACAGTAAGAGATACGAAGTTGGTTAAATTGAGGCAAAATTGCGTAATTTGATAATAGAAAATTGAAAATATTACGAATGGTTTCGGAGATATCCGAAATTTCTATTTTTGGTTTTTATTTTTTTGGGCTTTATTTTTAACTTGGGAAAAAACAAAAAAAAACATTTCTTTATAGCCGTCTTTTGTGTTCTACAAGACGGCGTTATTAGTTTTCCAATTCGACGTTTCGTTCTTCAGATGCCAACCTCAAGTCAATTTTAAATACATTTTTAGGAACTTCTACGCTTTGAAAATTTAATACAATTTAAAGATTTTTAACATTTTAACGTTTTGTCATCAAAAATCAGATCATTAATATTTCAAATTATTCTTTCTTTACTATTACGGCCCTAGAAATTATTTTTAAGATAACTTAAATATTAAAATTACATTACAGGAAATTATGGTGGGTTTTATTTTAATAAGAGTTACCGTAACAATTTTCTAGGAAGTAAGTAAGTTTCTAAGGCTTAAGAAGTAATTCTATTTTTTATTAGCGTATTATTTATTTTATTAAGATAACATCTTAAGTCCTATGGTTTTTGCCTTAGACTAGACCGAAATACTGTAATACAAAAAAAATTAATGCTCCCGAGTGAAAAAAAGGTAACTGGAGTGTTAGTCTGATAATGCCAGTTTCTGGCGAAACATGTAAAAAAAATAAACAGACAGAAAAATATTCGAGGCCGAGACTTTTGGTCTTTTCTTTTACAAAATATCAAATATCGGGCCTTTTTGAGTAAAAATGGACGGATTTTTCAAATCAGAAACCTTTTTTTTTTGGTTTGGCTCTAAATGTTCAGGGCCGTTTTGATATTAAAAGATAACTTGAAAATATTTGTTATTCGATGACAAAACGTTAAAATTTCAAAAAGTTTAATTTGTATTAAATTTCTAAAGCTTAGAAGTCTCTAAAACTGTTTTTAAAATTCCAGGTCCGTATTTAAAAAAATTGACTTGAGTTTGGTATTTAAAGAACGAAACGTTGGGTTTAAAAACTGATAACGCCATCTTGTAGAACATAAAAGACGACTATGAAAAAGTGTTTTTTCCCAAGTCAAAAATGAAGCCGTAAAAAATTAAAAACCAAAAAATATAGAAATTTCGTTTTTTTCGGATATTTCCGAAAGCATTTGGAATATTTACAAATTTTTTTTTATCAAATTATTAAGCCCCAAAATACGCAACTTTGCCTCAATTTAACCATCTTCGTATCTCTTACCGTTTTCGAGATCCCCTTGTGCGCATCCGAATTTGTAGCACGCTGTGTACTAAATTCGAAGATAATAATGCTGGATGTGATGGAATTCACACAATATTTGTATGTCCTCTTGTTTTGAGTTAAATACAATTACCTAAAAAGTAGCAACTTTTAAAATAAGTATAGTAACTTTCTTTAAAGAATACCTGCTCTTAACTGGAGTTTTGACGATTACTATGCCAATACATGTAAGTTATTTATCATAAGAATAGTAATTAAACTTATGACAACCTTATAATATCATTTCTAATTTTAATTCTCCAGTTTAGACTAACCCCTTTTCTTGAATTAAGGGTAACAATAATTGAACAAAACTTATTGTCTTGTCTGGCAAGAATAGAACATTTATAGAATTAAGATTAGTCTATTCTTGTACCAACAATTTTCTCTTAGCCCAAGTTCATTTGCGCTAATAAAAACCTAAACTAATTATGTAAGAATAGTTTAGGTTTGAAATCAGATTATTATATTTAGTAGGTCAGCGACTAATATAGAGTCCATCAGTGGTCCCTTAAGAAATCTAAACTATATACGGGGTGATTCCTAAGTTGATACTTCTTTTTTAGCTAAAAAATAAGGTACTTACATTAATTTATTACACTATGGATCAAATACGGTCCTGCCTAACTTAAACATATTCTCGAAGCAGCAGCCGCACTTTGACGACACTCACCGTAAATTGGCACCATATCTACTAGTTCATTGTTTTCAAATTTTACAATTTTCACGTTTCACCAGTTTAAAATTAACTTGCTTCAGAAAAACACATCGCAGCGAATTGCCAAATAACTGACCACCGTAAATTGCATGACTAATAAAACAAACAACATAAAGTATAGCAGGCTACGTTTTGATGACCAGGCCCGCCCTTAGATTTTTACTTCTGTATCTCGCCCATTTTTAGGTTCTTTGAAAAAAGGTATTTGAAAATGTGGTTTGTTTTAATGCCTTCTATACACAGCTAAAAAAGGAGTATCAACTTAGGAATCACCTTGTATATATCTCGTGGCCTAACCACTTTAGTTGTTACAATTTTTATGGTAAATATAACCGTTTAAAATGTCACGTGATTCATTTAAACATTATAGTTATAAACTGATATTTTTTATATTATAATATTGTTTATCATATTTAAAATTGTTATTTAATAATCCTGATAATATTTTATTTATTAAAGGTTTTTACTATATCTGCTTTTTGTATTTAAAATATTATGATCTTTAAATTTAGTGGAAAAAATATACTTCTAGGAAAACGTTACAATCGCAAAAAGTGACTTAAATAATGACCTCCATCGGGATGAAATATTTGCCTTCGGGACATACAAGTTTTCTGAGAATATTTCTGTTCAAGACTTAAAACTTAAAACTATTCCACCATTAATCTCTGCTTCTAGTTATCCATCTTTATAAAATAAGAAACCTCTTTTTTTCATGCCCCTTCAAAAATTATGAATTCGTAAATATTTCCTTAGTTTCTTTAGGTTTTTGAAAATAAAACGTTTTAACTCTAAAGGTGGACAGCTATAACACAGATTAATGGTGGTAAAGTTTAATTTTTTTGTCTTAGAACAAAATTGTCTTTAAATTTTCTGAAGAAGCCATTTCTTAAAGTAATGGGCTTTTTTACTAAATTTTAATTATAGCTCTATTGTATTAGAGCACGAAAAAATACAATTTTCTACGGTTTCAGTTTTTTAAATTCTTAAATTATTTACTAAGAAAATAATATTAAACAAAATACGCACTCTAATGAAAACACCACATATATACATACACTATATTGCTAATACCATAATTCAATGATGCCACCACTGTAAGCAGATGATCAGGGGCCGTTGAGTTTGCGCAGCTCGGAAATTTGCTTCTTGATGTAAACATTTAACAGGACCTACTTTTAAAATATTTTAACAAGCATTTATTTAAATTTACTCGTTAGCTTGGGTATGTACAGTTTATGGTCAAATAAAACTAAGTAACCAATATTTTACATACCTGAAATACCTTATTCCTGGTATTGAACCGCGATTCGTGCAAAAAAGGATCATGCACTTTTTTCTACCCATCTTGAGACACAAGTCGCTAACAATAACAAAATGTCTGGTAAAGTTTTATACCTAAATTCGCACCCAAAACTTAAAAATAATATCCACAATCACACACGGAACATCCGAACGAATACAACGTAAAAAAAGATGGAAACGACTATAACTTACAAACTAACAAAAAAAAAATGTCTAGAGTAAAGTTTTATAAATATTAACACCCAAAACTTGGAAATTATACATACGAAGAAGCGAAACAAAAGATGGCGACTTATAAGAATATAACGGCGAGCCGGTTCTGTTCAAGAGACCTTGGGTTCTGTTTGCGTTCTGTTAGAAATCGTGTGGGTTGCCTAATTTTTTCCGTACTGCGCAAGCGCCACGGCCCCCAACTCAGGTTATTTTGAATCGCACGATGGGTGTATTCTTGCTTCGTGCGACTGCTTGTATTGGCAATATAGTGTATGTATATATGTGGCAAACACGCGAAAGAACATACCGACGTCACAACAAAACCGGCGAATGGGAAACCCAGGACAGCCTTCATCCGACACGGTCCTACCTGACTAATCTCTCGAGACTAGTGTTCTGTTTTTAATCTATTCTTTTCTATACAAGTTATCGAAGCAAAGAACACAATCTAATCGACCGCACGACTTGCAAATAAAAAAATTGCGCCGTTAATAGGATGACGTAATACATGCCGTCTCGCCTCATGTTTTCTTGCAGCTTTTCCGCCGCGCTTTTAATTGTTTCTAGAAAAGGTTTGTGGTACTCGAGGAAGATTTTTATTATATTAATAGGTTCTATAGTCTATTTCAGAAAGGTGTAGAGTAATAAAAGCTCTTTAGGTATGCAAGATGACTACAGAGTGACCCAGTGAATATTTAAGCCACTTAAAAATTTGGCATTGATTTCATTGCAAAATTCTTTATTTTCATGAAGTGCAGGTAGTACCACCCGGGTTTGGGTCAATTTATGGGTTTTGCCTATTGTTATCCATTCACAAACATTGAAAATGGTGTGATAAAGGTGTGCATTATGTACTATATAGTAGGTAAGTACACTTATTTTTTATTAAACATAACAAAAATACATTATACAGAAATTGAATTATAAAAAATCATAATATTCTTGGTCATCTGAAGAACTTTCATCTCTTTACGTTATAATTAACGGTTCGACGGTCCGATCGATCAGAAGGTACAAATCCCACATTTTCTCCTCTTCTTTAATGACATGATGGACTGCTTTTCGCCAGTTCTCTGGTGTCAATTTCTTAATGGCTTGATCAAACAGTAGCTTAACGTCTTTCGTTTTAAATGTCGTGTTGTGTCTTGCTACAAATCCTTTCACTTGCGCCCATATAAGTTCTAAGGATTTAGTTCGCAATGATATGACGGTGTGCGCAGCACAGTTACACTATGTTTTTTAGCTATATCTTCCACAGCATATTTTATAAAACGATATTTGTGTAAATTTGCTATAGCTGATAGTTCCTTCTTTATCAAATTATCTTCCTTTTTTTTCTTTAGTTAGTTATCATAAATAATTTAATGCACAAAATTTACCTGCGCCTATGGCCTACACCGAAATTGAGCCGAACTATACAGGTTTCTGAAATAGACTATAGTTCAGGAGTTAGTGATGAATATAATAAATTCGATTATAATGAAAGAGCCCATTATGAAAATGGCATATATCCATAGGCGTAGTTAGACGGTCAACACTGGGGGTACTGAAGTCCTAAAAAAACAGATTGTGTGTATTTATTTAATTGCAATATATTTAAAAATGAAAACGAAATAGGTATTTTATTTTACCTTAAAGAAAAGTAAAAGAGAACTATTACGTTCAAAACTAACTGCATGCATGTATATCTAGTATAACGTTTAACCCACCCACAAATCCACATTGCATTAAACAAAATCAGTATTTGTTAATTAAAATACCGAGAAAGGGGAACTAAATAGAAATATTTAAATGAAATTACGCCTGAAGTACCAATTTTCTGCTTCCCTTTCCTGGGCCCTTTATAAATTCTTGTAGAACCATTTCCACATCCATTTTTTTAGCAAAAGAATTTTCTATATTTAATATTGCTAGATTACTTAATCTTTTTTAAGTCATGGTACTTCTTAGCCATATTTTAATTCGGCGCATAGCCGAGAAGGACCTTTCAAGCGGCTGTGTTTATTGGTAAAATAAGCGCTATTTTATATAGATTAAGGTAGTTACTAACAGTTCCGGTATTCAACAAATTCTTAAGTTCCTCTCTATTATTGTGGTCTGTTAAACTATTTTTTTAAATTAACATCATATATATATTAAGGCCTATGGCCTATACAGGGTGTCCGGTAACTTATGGGCCGTAGAGTAACTGGAGATACTAGACATTAAACAATGTCGATTAAGTCATATAAGTTTTTTCGGATTGTTACTCGTTCATACAGGGTGTTGAAAGTAAAAGTTTATTCTCGAAAATAAGCCATAATTTTAAAACGGTTTAATGAATCAAATTGAAAGTTGGCAATATCATGTTTTTATGAGCAAGAAATAAGAATTTGTAGAAATTTTTAAGTTTCAAACTAGAGCGCGCTAGTTGCATACACTGGGCTTCATAAATCTATGATTTTTTTCTTACCTGTGATATTAGGTGTTTTCAATTATAGTTTCTTAAAAAGGGCATTTTCTGAGTCAAAAATGTGTACTTGATTGATGTTAATATCTTTAACGGGTTTCGAGATATTTCCCTTTAAACATCCCAAAGTATAAAAAAACATAGTAAATAATTAAATTAACAAAAAAAAAAAGTGACAATCCGAAAAAACTTATATGACATAATCGACTTGGTTTGATGTCTAGTATCTCCAGTTAGGTTAGGTTAGGTAAGAGTGGCATACCCTTGGTTCTGACCAAACAGTCTCACGTAGTCCTGATTAGGTCCGTTGTGATACCACACGTGTTCCGTAGAACCCACCTTCATCAGATCACTGATGGTTTATGCGACGTAACCGCGGAAGGATTTTAACAACTCATTCAAACCAGCCACTACTGTTCAGAAATCTGCTCAGCCGTCCAAGTTGTAAGTTGCTTAGTTCCTCCAGGCTATCGAAAGATGATTCACCCAGAGTAGTGAACCTCCTTCTTGCGAGGCCAAGGCATTTACACAGAAAATGTTGAATACTTTCTTCCTCTTCTTCATCTCTCCAACTTCTGCAGAAGTCGTTAGTGGGTATTTGCATACGTTTGGCATGTCTACCGAAGAGGCAATGTCCGGTAACAACCGCAGTAATATTTCTCACGTCTTTTCGACTGTGTCTTAATAGCTCTGCGGTTCTCTTTTTATCGAATGTGGGCCACAGTTGCCTGGATGTACTACAGGTTGTCAACCCTGTCCATCTGTTCTGTGCAAGCTGCTTGGCCGTGTAGTCAATCTCCTCTTTGACCAATCCCAGTGGTTTGATTACTGTATTGTCTGCTAGATCAGCTGGCATGCCTGCGCCCTCTCTTGCGAGCGCATCGGCAGCCTCGTTGCCATCTATTTTGGAGTGTCCAGGAACCCAGCACAGAATAACCCGATGTTGGTTGCCAAGTGTGCATAGATTGTTGCGGCTTCGCTTTACGAGCTTTGATTTAACGCTGCTGGAACAGATTGCCTTAATCGCCGCCTGACTATCACTGAAGATGGTGATTGACGAGGCTACTCCCAAACCAAGGTGTTCTTGCAGGATATTGACCGCCTTCTCTACTGCCAGTACTTCCGCTTGAAAAATACTACAATAGCCGGGGAGTCTATACGATTTCTGTATTTGTAAACTTTCGGAAAAGACCCCGGCTCCCACACCAACGTCCATTTTTGAACCGTCTGTGAAAATTGCGTGATCTGTTTTCGTTATATTCTGATTGCCTTCCCACTCTTCCCTACTCGGAATGAGTATAGAATACCTTCTATCGAAGCATGTTATTGGGACAGAGTAATCAGTCGGGTCTCGTAGATTATTGCCCGGGTGAATCTTTAGTATACTGCTGTGCCCGTAGTTGGTTTCCTTCCAGAATTTCGATTCTTTCAGTCGCAGGGCACTTTTTGCAGCTATACTTTTTCCATAGATATCCAAGGGGGTATATATAACATGACCTCTAGCGCCGCTGTCGGGGTTGACTTAAGGGCTCCGTTTTTTCGGGGTTGATTTTTAACCCGCATTTCATGGCCCACTGTTGTAGTATTCGTAGCGCCATTCCTGTTAGGTCGCTGATTGTGTTTACAAATTTACCTGACACTAGTATAACTATATCGTCAGCGTATGCAATCACTTTTATTCCAGCCTTCTCAAACGCTATGAGAACTTTATTTAGAACTCTCAGCCAGAGTGTTGGTGACAGAACCCCGCCTTGCGGAGTTCCTCTTCCAGAAAATCTGACCATCTCGCTACTTCCCAAACTGGAGCAGATTTGACGGCCTTTCAACATCCTCCTAATCCAACGGCAGATGTAGTTATCGACCCCTGTTTCTATTAGAGCGTCGCACACTGCCTCGGTCGTGACGTTATTAAAGGCTCCTTCAATATCCAAGAAGGTACCTAGGGTATACTCCAGTTACTCTACGGCCCATAAGTTACCGGACACCCTGTATATTGTAAATGTAAATTTTTTTTGGGGTGCTAATTTAGATTTCGGAGGTGCTTAGCACCTCCAAGTGCCCCCCTAACTACGCCTATGGGCCTATCATCAAATTATAAAACCTATGGATGTAACTATCATGAAACCTAACTTTCTTTTTCTATGCTTATATACATAATTATACTGCATCTTCATAAACGTATTGGTAGTATATCTAATTAACCAATCAGCGACCATCATTTTTGAGGCCTTTTTACTTGAATACAATGTATCTAAAAATAAAATAAAAAAGATTTCTTTACTATAAACAGACACTCTGCAACCGTACCTTATCCTATTATATAAAAAAAATTACAAAACGCAATATTTTACGCAGGATGTGATCTATATCCGATCTAAGATATTTACTACATATTCTACCAGTTTTAAGGACAAAATCGAAGAAATTCGATTTGCATTAAGAAAAATCGATTTCTTCTCTATATGCACAAAGATGTATTCGACTCTGCGACAAGACCTAGGCTATGTAAATCCTTAATTTTATCTCAATTAAGTTATTGCGACGTAGTTTACTGGCCGGCGCTTCTACAAGTAGATAAAAATAATCTTCAAAAACTTTAGAATGCATGTTTAAGGATTTAGCTATGGGATACGTAAATACGACCATATAACTCCTGTTCTCCAGGAATCTGGCTGGCTAAATATGCAACAAAGATATATGCTACACGTGGCAAATTTAGTATTCTCCACTGAAACGACCAGGTATCCTAAATATTTGAACGCAAAACTAATCAGAGGTTCGGATGTCCATGATAGCCAAACCCGTTTTCGAGACCTTTATAGCGTTCCAAAGTACAGTTCTGCCCTTTTTCAGCGACCATCATTTTTGAGGCCTTTTTACTTGAATACAATGTATCTAAAAATAAAATAAAAAATATTTCTTTACTATAAACAGACACTCTGCAACCGTACCTTATCCTATTTTCATGCCCAAATACAAGTCGGAGTTTCTCTCTGCGACGTATTTTCCAATGAGATTTAATCAAATGGAAATATTATAGATATTTATAGCGACCGTAGTGGAAATATCGCTTATTTATTCAATATTGCTCTAAACTGCAAGAGGCGAAGCAAGTTTCTCATTATTGTCATAGACTAAGTTAAATCAATTGAAGTGTGATTATTGTTTTGGTTTACTTTTGACTGCACGAGAAATTTAGATGTAGATTGTGGGATATTTAAAAACTTGTGTAGTATAAGTAATGTTGACAACTTGAATTAAAAGTGGGGACTAGTGACGCATTCTCAATTTAGTTTTTTTTATCAATATCTCGCAGTGGCGGCTCGCGGTCTTAAAAAATGGTGAAGAGCTAGGTCTAGTGCGGGGTACTTAAACAAACATTGACTAAAAACCCGTGTAACAAAACGTGTCTCTTATCCTCATCTGTCCAACGAGTGAATGGAGTTTTCAATAAATTACAAACTGTCATTAATTGGGTTCATTTTTAAAACACACTACTGAGTAGGTACGTACACTACTGAATTAACAGCCTCACGATAAATATATTAAGGTTAGGCGAACCAACGCTAAAACAATGGTGCATACGACTGATCTAACCATAGCAACGGTGAATATTAAAGCCATCGTTGGACGGACACGTTCGGCTGGGGCGCGCCAAAATACAGGAGTGTTTATAATTATTGTCCATCGGAGTTAATCGTGGCCCTATTACCTATGCATACCTACATTCGGATTAAATTAATATTTTTAATTCGAACATAATTATTTTTTAAGGGCTAAAATGGTAGCTGTATTGGTACATTAATATTTAATATTGTCGAAAAACTTTCCTCCTGGTTTTATTATTTTTTTTTTAGTGAAAAAGCCCCTTTACCTACTTTACCTGACGAGCCGCCACTGATATTTCGTTACTTCTTATTTTATCCAAATATCGGCCAAATACCCATATTTGAGGCATAATTACCTCAATTTAAAGCTAAACAAGTTTGAATTTATAAAGAAATAAAAGCGGAAAAAGACATGGACAAATTTCACAAAATTTCGTTCAGAACTGTAGGTAATTGCTACTCAGTGACGGGTATTTAGCCCCTTATTGAATAGAACTAAAAGGATAAGAATCAAAAATTTTGTGTAGGTATCTCCCTAATAGTTATGACATTAACTCCACTTCAAGTAGTAGTACTTCTTAAAGTTCAATTTTTATATAATAGTTAGTATCTTTAACAGAATCGTACTTTAAATTTAAAAAAAATATTTAAAAACAGTTTTCCTATGCATTACTGTTAAAAAAAATAAAGTCGCTGACATAAGTACTTACAATCATGCCATATTCTGCTAACTTCTTGGCAATTGCAGCACCTATTCCTGCACTAGCACCAGTGACAATGGCCACTTTTCCCATCCATCGACACGACCATCTTTCAAAAAATATCTATATTCCAATAGCTATCTATAATTCTGCAATCAAGATTCTAGATCAACAAATAAAATCTCAAGTTTTCTTTTTAATTATGGCAATTTTAAATTTATCTAATGTTACTATAATAGGTATAGTCTGCCTTACAAGTCTGTGCCTACACCATCTCAGAAGACCAGGCTTAAAATAGGCAATTTTAATTTAAAATTAATATATATTTTTTTAAATTATAATTATGTTAGAGAAAATATTATTTTATTAATAATAATTAATGACTTTATTGTAAATAATATTACAAAGGGCGAAGTTGAAGCAAGCTTCCTCACTTAACCACTACATAAACTTACAAAGTTTTACTTAATTTCTAAATTTAACCCTTTAAAATGGATTGAGAACATAATTTAATATATTCCAGGATACAACAAAAAGGACATGTTAAACACAATAATCAGCTCGATATATACATAGATAGATAGTATATAATATGGTATTTGGACAGAACTATAAAAAGTTGCCGATAATTTTTTTAATTGCCCCTTAAAACCTTATACCTGTTAAAAATGTTATGCTGTCAGGAACCTTGTTATAACATTTCGCAAGAATAAAATTGAAGGAACGTTCGTAATGGGCTGTAGAATGTATGGGTGTAGTAATGGTGAATTTATATCGAATATCCATACTATTCGCCTCATTCCGAAATTTAATTTTTTGATATAAGTATTGTAGTCGCTGGTTAAGTAGAATTTTATTAAATAGAACAAGTGAGTGCAACATTCGCCTTTCATCCATTCTAAGCCATTCAATCTCACGAAGTTTAGCAGACACACCTCTCTCTCTTCCCCTTATGCCTCCAATCAGACGAACATAACAATTTTGAATGAGCTGAATCGGCAGCCGCTATACAAGACCCATAGACTGAATCAGCAAAATTAAAATGTGACAGCACAATAGAATCGCAAAGTTTTTTTCTAAGACTCTCATTTAATATACTTTTTGACCGTTAATTAATTTTTAAAGTTAGCAAATGCTTTTTTAATGCAGATGTTGACATGTTCGGTGAATCTCAGTTCTATGTCAATCACAAGTCCCAGATTCTTTGCTTTATTAACAAGTTAATAATACCTAATTCCTATTTTACTTGAGAGAGTGGTCTACATCTTAAATTTTTTTTATTTTTTCAAAACCATGGATTTGTCATAGATGATGATAATCATGACATTTTCAAATTTTTGAGACTAATATTTTTTGAGATAGAGAGCGAGGGATATGAAATTCCATGATACTTAAAAACCCCTGAAGGCGCCATTTTGACGCTCAAAATGAAATACAATTTAGCGACCTGTAACATTGACAAGATCTTTCGATTATTGTCGCTTTATTGGCAATAACTTCTTCAGCTTGGCTATGAACAGTTTTTTCTTAAATGTATTCATTATAAGAAGCAAAATTTATCAATAAAAAACTTGCACACAAAGAAACACGTATACATAATATATTGAGTTAACTATATACCCGAAAGAGGTACAAGATGAGGAGTCATCACACGTAAGTTAATATTTTCAATAGAAATCAGCCTGCTGTCTTGAGTTGCCAGATTTAACGGAACAAATATTTCTTGGGATACTCTCAATTTTCCCCATTTATCCCCCCTCCTTAACAGCACCCCTTAGGAATACACCGAGGCTTCTGTTCTGCTTTGATGTTCGGTCGCTTAGACTATATTTTTGATATTCTGTAGCCAAGTCTTAGAAAATTCTTGTGTGTAGACTCGTTATTCACTTGTTCTGCATGAAATGATGGACTACGACATCTACATGTTTATTAGGGTGGAGTGAAGTTATACTTGGCAACTTTTCTCTTTGATTTTCAAAACGGAATAGCTGCTAGAAAATAATTAGCTATTTAACCAAGAAGTGTGCAAAATATTGATTTCCTAGATTAAGGTTTTGAGGTGCTTCATATGACTCAAAGTACCTATTAAAAAAATAAATAGGTGGAAAAAAAATTACAAAACGCAATATTTTAGCAGGATGTGTTCTATACCCGATGTAAGATATTTACTGCATATTCTACCAGTTTTAAGGACAAAATCGAAGAAATTCGATTTGCGGTAAGAAAAATCGATTTCTTCTCTATATGCACAAAGATGTATTCGACTCTGCGACAACACCTAGACCTAGGCTATGTAATTCCCTAATTTTATCTTAATTAAGTTATTGCGACGTAGTTTACTGGCCGGCGCTTCTACAAGTATATAAAAATAGTCTTCAAAAACTTTAGAATTTATGTTTAAGGATTTAGCTATGGGATACGTAAATACGACCATATAACTCCACCTGCTCTCCAGGAATCTGGCTGGCTAAATATGCAACAAAGATATATGCTACACATTGCAAATTTAGTATTCTCCACTGAAACGATCAGGTATCCTAAATATTTGTACGCAAAACTAATCAGAGGTTCGGATGTCCATGATAGCCAAACCCGTTTTTGAGACCTTTATAGCGTTCCAAAGCACAGTTCTGCCCTTTGTCAGCGTTAATTTTCTTACAACGCCGTCAATATTTTTAATTCTCTTCCCAATGAAATGAAAACAGCGTCTAGCTCAAACAAATTTCGTAAAGAAAAAAAAAATTATTATTACTAATCGAAACTAAATACGAGATAAAAAAAAAAAGCATTATATATTATTTAACTCTAAATAAAAATATCTACTGAATATGCAGAGTTAAGTAGGTACATCACCTAAATGTCAAATACCTAATTCAGAGATCGACTATTCGACAGAAATGAAATTAGAAAGAAAAAAAATATCGAGGAAATAATAATTATTTAAATAAGAGACTTCTTGGGTGCCCTAGAGAAACAGTCCATACTTTATATTTTTTATTTGTCCATCTAAAAAGTTGGATAAGGATCCCTAAAATCAGACCAAAATTGGCAAACGAACATGGATAAATCATCACCTCAATATTTTGGGGTTGCATATTGTAGGACATTTGAGGAGCGATCAGACAAAAGCAGATAAATCCATTTTACATAGTTTTAAGCTATTGATAAAAACTGCTAACCCAGAGGCCCTTTGATCTATTGTAAAAATGAGAAATGCATTCAATAAAGCTTAAGTTAAGGACCTGAAATTAAGAAAATATAAAAAATAATAGGTATTCTGTAAGAGTTATCGCGATTTAAAAAATGGATTTATCTTGTTTTGCTTGAATGAAATGGATTTAACTTATTTTGCTTGAATCGAAATAAAACATTTTATTGAAAAAATATTATTATTAAATTTAGTACCTTCTCTTTCGGATATATCCATCTCTATGGTCTCCATATTTGCAAATAATACACAAAGACAACAAACTATTCAACAATATTAAAATACGTTTTAGCGTGTTTACCGATGCACATTCGTAGAATAGAATCTCACAAAAAATAATATTTCTTGCGGACAAACGGCATGCAGGTGGCATCTAGCCTTGAGAACTGATGCTATAAATAGATCAGCGCCCTTTATTACGTTTACATTATAATTGATTTTAAAATGAAATATTTATCTTGTTTTGCCTGAAACGTGAATTGAAAACAGGATTTTTTGGATTTATCTGCTTTTGCTTGATTTGGCTACTTTCAAACGCTATTTTGAATACGAAATATCTGGTTTAGCTTGAATCTGATATCGCCAATGGATTTATCTGACCTCATAAATTGAGAATCCGGTATAAAATTAATTTTCGTTAAAACTGGATTTATCTGCTTTCGTCTGATCGCTCCTCATTTTAATTTAAGTCACTGTCAGGCTGCGCCACTAAAGCCAAAATCAAACGACGCGACAGCTCCGGTCCTTGAACCCCGAAACTTTAATAATGTCGCCTGCCCGGTCTGCCACGTTGGGTCTGTTTTAGTTAGTATTTAATACCTACTCTATTTTAATGTTTGTGATTAAGCAAATAATTTTCAATGTTGGGTTATTTATTAAAGCCATATTTTTTTTGGCACAGTTATATTTAGGAAGTTGTGAAGATGTTTCTTTGTTGTGATGTAAAATACAGGAAAAATTCGAAGTGATGATTGTATTTACAACGATATATTTATTTTTATTAGGGTTGTACCGGGTGGTCAACTAAGAATGACCGCCGGCCATATCTCAGAAACTAGTAATCGTACAGCATCCGGGTACATTTTTATAAAAGTGCCCAAGAGAAAATGCTGGAAATTATTTTTAAATTCCGCATTTTGCCGCAAGAGGGCGTAAATTGAAAGTGTAATCAGTTAAATCGCTGTAACTTTTAAACGACTTATCCGATTTTAGCAAACTAAAGACTGTTTGAAAGAGAAATGTATGCACTTTCACCAAACGTATTTAGTTGTCCATAATAGTTCTAAAAAAAACTAGAGGGCGCAATTTGCAATAATAACACATTTTTTGATTTTACTCCAAAAAAATCATACGGTATAATTATGATAACATAATCGAAAAGTAGATGAAATTTGCTAGAAAAAATATTAAAACCGCAGCTCGATATCTCCGTTCGTTTCCGCGTTATCGCCAATAGAATAATTTTTAAAACAAAGCGATTATATATTTAAAAAAAAAAAAGTTGTACGCCACTGATATTTTTCCATGTGGATATTATTTCTGATTAGCATGGTCAATTCTGCATAAAAATGGTCTCTTGCGTTTTTCTCATCAGGTAAACTGTTCTTAATTAAAATAATTAATTTAAATTAGCTCTACTATTATTATTAACATTGTAATGCAAAATTTTGTTTTATAAAAATTGTTGGAAATGACCACCTTCACTTAATAGGCATGCATGAAGCTAATTTAATTTAATTATTTTAATTAAGAACGGTGTGCCTGAGGAGAAAAACGCAAGAGACCATTTTTATGCAGAATTGACCAGGCTAATCAGAAATAATATCCACATGGAAAAAGATCAGTGGCGTACCACTTTTTTTCTAAAAAATATATAATCGCTTCTTCATTAGAAATTATTCTTTTGGAGATAACGCTGAAACGAACGGAGATATCGAGCTGCGGCTTTAATATTTTTCCTAGCAAATTTCATCTACTTTTCGATTATGGTATCATAATTATACCGTATGATTTATTTTTTCGGCGTAAAATCAAAAAATGTGTTATTATTGCAAATTGCGCCCTCTAGCATTTTTTTTAGAACTATTATGGACAACTAAAACGAAACAGTCTTTAGTTTGCCAAAATCGGATAAGTCGTTTAAAAGTTACAGCGATTTAACTGATTACACTTTCAACAGCTTCCCCCCTCTTATTAAAGTCGGTACGCCAATGAGCATAAAACCAAAACGATGCATAATTGTCCAAGCTTTTTAATGGTGTTATCAAAGATATACCTTAATGTGGAATTTTCAGAAGTATGTAAAATTTTAAAATTTACTTTTCAATTACGCCCTCTTGCGGCAAAATGCGGAACTTAAAGATAATTTCCAGCATTTTCTCTTGGGAACTTTTGTCATAAAAAAGTTTACCCGGATGCTGTACGATTACTAGTTTCTAAGATATGGCCGGCGGTCATTCTTAGTTGACCACCCGGTACCTACATTTTGTGCCGGGCGTAGATTTTTGAGGTGGATTTAGTTTTAATTTCTTAACTTAGAGCATGACAGAGATCGCCATAAACTTTGAATATCAAAGCTATAAAACACGGATTAATGTATCATTTTAAATTAAAACCAACACATTGGTCATTTTTGTCACCCCTTTAGAACTCGTCCAGCGTGGTCGTTAAGCCATAATACACAATACATATGATATGTAATTAAATTAATTACTTTGTTGAAGCGATCGATTTCAGGTCGTACATCGTCGCAACTGTAATAAGAGTCTCTAAATTACCCCCTTACGACCTCTCTTTAAGTTAATGATAATTTCAAAACGATATATTATTCAATTTTAAATCCATATTTCCTAATGAAGCAAAGGGTAGATTGATAGATATTTAAAGTAATTAAATATTAAATTTGCCTCTGCCAAATGTATCCATATTGTAGATAATGATTATTTAATTCACAATTACTTCTCTCGATTATACAAAATTATGTCGCGGCATTAAATCGTATAATATAGAGAAATAGTAATTCTATTTAATAATTAGCATACGCAGGTGTGCCAATAGTATATTATTTAACGAGCGTATAATGTAGGCTATATTACACGAGTTTTTAAAACACGAGCCAAAGACTCTTGTTTTAAGAATACGAGTGTAATATAGCCATTATACGCGAGTCAAATACTATACTTTATCTACGACTATTCAGTATTCAAAAAATTAGAAAACGGTTTCAGAGCAATAAATTTTATTACAATAGAATATTTTTACATAACAAGGTAATATTATTAATGGTATTTCTTAACTAAAAAATACAATTCAACGATGTTAACAATAATTAAACAAAATACAATTATTTATTTCTAATTTTTCATGAAATTGATTGTAACATTAGAGCAATTATGAAAATGAATGGCAGCAGGAATATTACCTATATTCGTATTGTTTTTATCAGTAATAGAAAAAGTTTCGAAGCTAACATTATTTACAGTGGTAGATGTAGATGGGCATAAATTTGAGTTTTAAAATTTTATTAGCAGCGTCACTTTTAGTTGTTTTTTTTTTTTTGATTCAGCAATACAACTCCTCCATCTTCATCTGGAGAACGTCATCTTTGTGGAATGATCTTTCTGAAGTCGTGTTTCCCAATGAATACAATCTTCAACGTTTCAAGACCAACGTTAATCGCTTTTTTCGCACTCGCACCGCTCCCAGAGCGCCTTAAAGGATTTTTCCTACAGTGCAGGTGTTTTATCATAAAAAAAAAAAATAACGTTTATGGGCTGTCATAGTTGCTCCTCCGTCAGCATATAATGTATGAATGTATTCGCCTGTTTATCTTTAATATTATGCCCATTTCGATATTGAGTCATTCTTATTTTTAGCCTGAAAAAACTTATCTTAGTAAAATTTGAGACTCCTTGATGGTTTGCTAATACCGTGAATTTTTTTAGCTATTTCGATTTGTATTTTGTTTAGATTCTTATAGGTAGCCTTCCGCTACTGATAAGGATTTCCATCCCACATGGCGCGTAAGTATAGAAATAATGTTAGTTAGCTCCCACATAAACTAATAAAGTACCTAGCTGTGGTGTTATTAGCCCCTCTAAATAAAAGGATTTGTAACGTAGGTTGTGCTGGCTTTAATTACCCCACGCTTAAATCTTCCCGGTCAGGGATTACCACAAGGCCCAGCAACGGTTATTACTGATAAAATAAATATGCAATTATGAATAGAAACAGAAAACAACAAGTCGACTTACCAAATTTGGAATTTTATAATTGGGAGAATGGACATCCACGAGAGATGAGGTACCGCCACTAGTTTATTGATCTCTGCTACCTTCCTAGCCAGGCCTTCCAAACCGCATATTTTATTCAAAATTGTTTATTCATGTTAAGAATTACAATAAAAACAGTAATGTACACACGTCAATAAATATAAAATATCAAAACTACAAAAATACATCCTTCTTTAAAAATCTAGACAAACCAAACACTTCATAGACATAATTTACATTTAAAATAACATGGACTGAAATAATTAAAATATTCCTCATATGAATAAAATGGATTTGAGATTAAAATTTGTTTTATTTTTTCCCTAAATCTATGAAATGGTTCCCTCACGTCCATTTGTAACACATTAAAATATTTTATAGCGCAGTATCCTGGGTCATTCTGACACCTCTTTAGTCGCCAGTAAGCTGGCACTAAGTTGCCCTTGTTCCTGGTAGGATAGGCATGCACGCCTTGATGGGTTGCAAATAAATGGATATTTTTCTTGACAAAGAGCAAATTCTCAAAAATGTACAGAGATGGTAACGTAAGTATACCAAGCCTCTTGAAGCTTGCTCTACAATCATCCCTGTAACAAAGACCGCTCACCACCTTAACCGCCCTCCTTTGAAGACCAAACAAACGTTGGGCACCCGAGGCATGGCCCCACACAAGAAAGGCATACGAGAGCTGTGAGTGAAAGGTCGCAAAATATACTGTTCTAAGTACTTCATAGGATACATTCTCTGCAAGGCGACGCAGCAGATACTTATATAGTTTTATTCAGTTTTGAGGTTACAGCCTCAACATGTATATCCCATTGTGCTTTTGGGTCCAGCAAAATCCCAAGAAATTTAACTTGACCAACTGAGTCATTCACAGTCCCAACCTCTCTCAGTGCAAACACCATTCTCTCTGTCTTGCTTATTTGGGTACGGTGGGTACGAGAAACGGTAAAAGGGTAGGAAATGGAAAGTCGAGAATATACCTATGTATTTTTAGAACATAATAAGAAAATGTAAATCAATCAATTATAATGCAATAAATATAAAAAATGCGTAATTTTGAATAAGTACAATACCTTTAAAAATTAATAATTACAGGAACTGTACTTTCAAACTTAAAAATAATATTAATTATTAACCTAAATATATGTGCAGCAAACGAGGACAGAACAGTCGACGAGGTAGGATCTTAAAAAACAATGACCGATACAGTTCTGGATCTTTTAGGTTAAGGTAGATGGTTAGTTTTTTTCAGAAAAAAAACTTAATGTATGTCTAGGACTAAACCAGAGGTTCTCAAACTTTTTTTCTCATAGACCACTTTAAAAATTTTGCTGGTTCCGGTGGACCCCCTGCGCTACATTTCTACCATATTCCCAAAACTCGACAAAAAATGTGAAGATTAAATCTAATTATGGAAATTTGCGTTGCAGCAAGTTCCAACCACGAATTAACAGTTTTCTAAAAAAAAGTGAGAATTGATTGTGTTTGAACGTCAGGCTAATCAATGATGATTTACCATATCCTTTGTATAAAATCTTTATTTTAACTGATATATAAAAATATGTGACAATTCAATTATATAAGTTCTATGACATCTTCTACCAGCTATTCATTGTTGTCCCTCAAACTATCTTGAAGGTTATACCTGCATAGGTTAATTGAACATGCCGCCCGCCTTGAAAGGACTCAGTTCTTTCAAAAAACATTTACATTATGAATATAAATTAATATGACAATATAATATTACATTAAACATAGTTCAACGAAGAAATGTGGTTCTGCACTCCAAAAATTGTTTTTGAACTTTAAACAAAAAAAAAATGGTATTTTAACAGTCAATTGGGAGAACACATATTTTATTAAGCGCTCTTTTTGTTTTTCCTCCACGCAACTGGACAGTTACTACTCTTGCGATTCCATCTGGACCTGTGTGTATGGATGTGATACGTCCGAGAGGCCATTGAAGTGGAGGAGCTGTATCATCTTTAATCAGGACCATTGACCCAATCTTTAGCGTCTTCTGGCAGTTAACCCTCCATTTTTGTCTCATCTGTAATTCGTTGAGGTACTCAAGCTGCCATCTGGACCATAGCTGTTGAATTAAATACTGGATTCTTTGCCATTTATCTAATCGATTCTCAGGAACATGAGAGAGATCGAATTCTGGCAGCATAGTTAAGGTGCGTCCAATTAAAAAGTGGGCTGGCGTTAAGGCTGTGTTGTCATCGGGGTCACTAGACATTGGACAGAGTGGGCGAGAATTTAATATACCTTCCACCTGAGTCAATAACGTACTAAATTCTTCAAAAGTTAAAGAACTACGACCCATCATTCTTTTTAAATGCGACTTAATACTTTTTATTCCCGCTTCCCAGAGACCACCGAAAGTAGGAGAACTGGCAGGAATGAAATGCCATTTTATTCTTTCTGTTAAGAGACATTTAGAGATAACTTCAGAATTACTTTTTAAAAAAGTGTAAATAGCATCTATTTCGTTATTCGCACCCAAGTAATTAGAACCATTATCAGAATAAACATTACATGGCCTTCCCCTTCTACTAATAAATCTTTTGAAACTGGCTAAAAATGCATCTGTTGTGAGATTTGATACCAACTCAATGTGGACAGCTTTTGTACTCATACAAATAAAGAGGCAAATATAAGCTTTGGTTAATTTAGCGCCCCTTGTTTTCCTATCTTTAATAAGAAATGGACCACCATAGTCAGTACCTACATTTTCAAATACCGAAAAACAATTTACTCTAACCTCTGGCAAATCACCCATTAGATAGTTTATAGGTTTGGGCTTAGTTTTGTAACAACGAAGACACTTGCTAATTATAAATTTACAACAACTTCTAGCTGAAATAGGCCAATATTTTTGCCTTATAGAAAAAATCAATTGTTGAGCTCCACAATGAAATAAACGTTCGTGTTCGTTTTGCAAAATTAGTTTTGTTAAGATATGACTGTTTGGCAGAATAATTTGATGCTTACTATTAAAAGGCACATTACTATTTCTTAAACGCCCGCCAACTCTTAACAAACTACTATGAATAAAAGGATTTAAAGAAAGTATCTTACTGCTACTTGGGATATCTTTATTATTTGAAAGATTTCTATATTCGTGCAGAAAACATTCTTTTTGAACCGACCTAATTGTTAGCGTTAGAGCTGTTTCAACTTCACTTGGTTGAAGCACACCATGTCTTCTTTCTGTTATAATATTTTTACAGTTATGTACAAAACGTAAAATATAACTTAACACTCCTAGAAACTTATTAAAAGAAGAAAAACGGTTTAACAAATCATTAATTAAACTAGTATTATTTACAATGACACAAACTACTGTTTTTGTTTCCGGTATATCTTGTAATTGCTCATCTTCTAGAACATACCAATCGCTATTATCCTTAAGAAGCCATTCTGGGCCATACCACCATAAATCATTTTTCATTAAATTGCATGACGAAACTCCTCTAGACACCAAATCTGAAGGATTTTGTTCCGAACGAACGTGATTCCATGACTTACTATTTGTCAAATTTTGTATTTCTTGTACTCTATTTGCAACAAACGGTTTCCAAGTACTGGGTTCTTTTCTAATCCAACATAAACAAATCGTAGAATCCGTCCAATAATAAGTACCATTTAATTGTACATCAAAACACGAGATCGTTTTTTTCATTAAGTTAGCAAGGAGGACTGCTCCACAAAGTTCTAGACGTTGTAAACTTAAAAGCTTTATCGGTGCTACCCGTGATTTTGCGCAAAGTAAATTAGATATATAAATACCTGTTGATGTCATACATCTTACGTAAATACAACAACCGTATGCCTTTGTGGATGCGTCACTGAACCCGTGCAATTCAATATTAACATAATTGGATATATTTGCATGACGTGGTATTTTTAAATCATTTAATATATTTAAAGTATTATAAAACAACAACCAAGTTTCAGTAAATTCCTGGGGTAGTCTTTGATCCCAATCAATTCTTTGTTTCCAAAGATCTTGCATAATTAATTTTGCGGTAATTACTATTGGACTAAGTAGTCCTAATGGATCATAAATCTGACAGATTGTAGATAGAATACTGCGTTTATTCCATTGACATGGCTGAATAGTAAAATCAATATTTATATTATATTTTATATAATCATTTTTTGCATCCCAGTTAATTCCTAAAAGTTTATTTTGCTCACCTATTGGAAGTATGGCAACATCTAATTCATTGTTTATATTAAACCTTTTCACAATATTTGGATCTTTACACAGCCATTTTCGTAATTCAAAACCTGAACTGGCTAGAATTTTGGAAATATCTTGCTGTATTTTAATAATCTCATCTGCCGAGTCAGAAGATGTCAATAGATCGTCAACGTAAAAATCGTGCTTGATTATTTTTGTTACAAAAGGATACTGACTTTCATTATCTCCTGCCACCTGCAATAATGCCCTGACAGCAAGATATGGTGCCGAAGCTGTACCATACGTAACAGTATTCAATTCATAACACCTCAACTGCTCATTTGGATTTTCTCGCCAAAATATTTTTTGAAATTTACGTTCGTCTTTATCTATTAAAACTTGGCGATACATTTTAGATATATCACTACTTAATACATATTTATGCAAACGAAATCTAATTAAAATTAAAAATATATCCTGTTGTAAAGATGGACCAATATACTGCACATCGTTTATGGACAAGCCTGAATTAGATTTTGCCGAACCATCAAACACTACACGGCATTTAGTAGTTAGACTTGACTCTTTTACAACAGCGTGATGTGGTAAAAAATATCCATCTTCATTTTTATCATCTACCTCAACCATATGTCCTAAATTTTTGTACTCTTGCATAAAATAAGTGTACTGTTTTTTTAATTCTTGATTTTTATTTAATCTTTTTTCTAATAAGTTAAATCGGTGTAATGCCATTGTCTTAGAATCTCCTAATTCATTTACTGAATCCTTAAAAGGAATTTTTACTATATATTTTCCTGAAATATCTTTTTTAACTGTGTCTTTAAAATAATCCTCACAATACTTTTCTTCACTAGAAAATATGTTATTTTTTGAACCTAACTCTTCTACTTCCCAAAACTTTACAATTTCTTTATTTACTGTTTCAAAGTTAGTGTTGACATTCAAAAATGTGACAGATCTGTTTTTACACGCTAAGGAATTTAAGTATAAATTTCCGGCAATTACCCAACCAAACTCAGTATTTTGAAGAACTGGCATATTTGGATCCATTCTTTTGCGCTCTGGAAGTAAAACTGTCCAAAATATTGCAGATCCCAGCAACAAATCGACGTCACTAGGTAAATTAAATTTTGGATCTGCCAAACGTAAATCTGAAGGAATTTTTAAACTATTAATATTGAAAGATTTAATTGGTAACTTTCCGGTAATACGAGGTATAACTAAGCAGTTTGTTTTTACACTAAAATCTCCTTGACAAGAATTTACCGTAATCCTAACTTCTTTATCGATTTTTTCCAGAGCTTCCCCTACACCTTTGACAACATGATTATTTTTTTTTACATTCCAAAACACTTGGATACTTTTTCTGATATAAAATTACTCTGAGAACCACTATCTAATAGTGCACGACAAAGCATCGATTTATTTCCATTAACAACACACACGATAGCCGATGACAGTAAAACTTCTGAAACCTCACACTCGCTTGCAACGCCGCTATATCCATTTATCGCGTGAAAAGTAGTACTCTGGTGAGCACTGCTCGTTTCGTCTGCATTTGAATGAAGTACGCTGTTGTTATGAAAACTATTTTTATTCGTTTGAGAAAGAGTATTTTAAGCAACGGTAGAAACAGAATTATTAATATCGAAATTGCTCGAATTTAAATGTAATAATGAATTGTGTTGTTTATGACATTTAATGCATTTTTGTAACTTGCATTTCCAAGTAGGATGAGAATCCCTTAAACAATTCAAACAAAGTTTCAGCCTTTTTACTGATGATATTCTGTCATTTACGTTCAACTTTAAAAAAGATTCGCACCTATAAATTGGATGAGCTTTTTGACAGAAATAACATGTTACCTGTGATTTTCCTTCAAAAGATGCAAAACTACGGCTGCTAACATTACGAGCTTTCTCTTTACTAATAATATTACACGAACTTATCTCAAGTTTTTCTAACATTTCACACTTTTTCTTTAAAAATATATTCATATCTTTCATACTGGGTAAATCTTGCTCACATTTAAAACTTTCCCAATCCCTTTTTGTAACATTGTCAAATTTGGAACACATTATGAAAATAATTATACTGTCCCAAGTGTCAGTATCCAAACCTAGACTATTTAATGAGCGCAAATGTTTAGTTACATTATCAAACAAATTTCTTAACTCTGAATGCGATTCATATATAATACAGGAATGATCGAAAATTGCCTTTAAATGTTTATGGATAATCATTTTTTTATTTTCAAACCGTTCTTTAAGCATTTCCCAAGCTATTTTATAATTAGCTGAGGAAACCTCGATTGATTTAATTATTTGCTGGGCATCCATTTCGAGAGATGACCTTAAATAATAAAATCGTTGTATATCTGATAAATCGCTATTATTATGAACTAAGGCAAGAAAACAATCTTTAAATTTAAGCCATGAATCGTACTGACCATTAAATATGGGTAGTTTAATAGGGGGTAATTTAACCAAAGCTTGTACATCAATCCTGTGAGGTGATGACCCTCCACTCTGAAATGAAACATTGCTAGATGCAACTCTTGACTTATTTTTAAATTTGTCACAAAAAAATTGCATTGAACTAACAAGTTCAAAATAAGATGTCTCAAAATTAAGAGTTTCATTGTCATCACTATTTTTTAACAACTCTATTTGCCCCTGAACATCATTAAATTCATCATATAGGAGCAAAATCTTCTCCAAACGCATCTCTACTTCAGTAATCAACTTATCATCAACATTTGTTTTATCAATACTCTCAAATCTTCCCTTGAATCGAGTTAGTCTCCCTTTAATCTGCCCTCTTTTAACGTTTAAAACCCTTAATTCCTCATCAGCCATTATTGCTCAGGATAAAAAATATAATCAAAAATTAAACCACGTACCAATGATGGTAATCTCTTTTTTTTTAAACCGACACCGGCCGTGTTAAGTTGCCCGATACACAGCACTGAATGTCGCTAGCTCACCTTACTTTATTTCAATGGACTGTTTCTTATTTTTCTGGCACATCCGGCTCGAAGGACCAACTTCTTATGTTTGAACGTCAGGCTAATCAATGATGATTTACCATATCCTTTGTATAAAATCTTTATTTTAACTGATATATAAAAATATGTGACAATTCAATTATATAAGTTCTATGACATCTTCTACCAGCTATTCATTGTTGTCCCTCAAACTATCTTGAAGGTTATACCTGCATAGGTTAATTGAACAGATTGGTTAATTAATTAGTTGATTGTGCTGTGAGTGGATGTCAAAAAGTAAAGTTGGCCAATCAAAAAAGTGATTTCATCCAACTTTACTTTTTTGACATCTACTTACAGCACAAGAAACCAATTAATTCTCACTTATTTTATTTAGAAAACTCCCGGAGTTGTAAAAAGAAAAATAGTATATTTTCTTGGTTTTTTTTTGAAGTATTCCATCTCTCAGTGGAGTGAATTATGAAGTAGTAGGAAAGAAAAACTCATAGTCTGCTCCACTAGTTTAATATTTGACTAAACCGTACATGTTTCGGGAGTACAAACTCTCATCCTCAGCGGAAATAGAGAAAGGACAGAACTTATGATATTCTCAAGGTGGTGAAAGTAACTGTAAAGCAAAAGAAAATGTTTGCTATAAATGCATTGTTACAAATAGCAAGGAAGATCATGGGGTCAGACACGGATTTAATGATTGGAAATTCGAACGTAAAGAGCTCCATCCCATCCACTTCTGGTATACAAATTTATAACTGTTAAAAGTGTACTATTAATGTTTATAATAAACCTTAGGTGTTATATTTTAATTAATAATTTGGTAATTAATTTTATAATTGTTAATGATAAATCATTCTTTTAAAAAGTTTGGTTTTATTTAACAGTAAATTTTAATAAAACAGTTTTTTTCCATTATTGCACTAGTGCTGTAAAGGCATCGATTACAGCACTAGTGCTGTAATAGATGCCCTTACAAAACTATTTACAGAACTGTAAAATTCATATTACTAAATTAAAGTAGATAAAAATCTATAGGTTTTAATAAAATCAGATTATAATGAAGACATTAATTTTACTTTGTAATTCATTTATTATTTGAATCCCATTATTGTCTCAGTCGTTCCATTTTATTATCCCAACTCAAATTCATATTTCCCATCATACAGCATAATCGTGGACAATCAGCTATCAAATCAACCACCGCGAAACCCTATACCGCAAGTATTTTACATGCTATTTAGAATAATTGGCGCATTTGATTCAAGTTGATTCCCGCGCTGTATCCAGGACAACGGCAGGTCGATCTGCGCACAGTTTTCCTGCCGGTCCGACGCTTTTCGTGGCTTTCCCAGATGTTTCTCAGTGCGTGCTAGATATTTCGTCTCCGGGAAGCGTTTGGAGTACGCCGTCTTCTCCTCTTTTTATCCTGCTAACGTAAAGTTGTTCTAATTCACCCCTCTGTTTCCGCGCCTTTCTTGCACTGACTTTTCGTCTTTATGTGATTCCTTTCTATTTCTTCTGCGTTTTTTAGCATGTAAGTAATATTATGTATTTTGCTGTTAACTTAAAAATATTTGCATGATTTTTACTTTTGCAGCGGAAATTTACCTTGTACAAATTTAACTGAAAATTTTTCCCGAAAATTTTCGAAAATTAATAAGTGGAAATATCCTTGGTAAATTGTCATTGACGGTTTGCAACAATGAAAACGTACCATCTACCATCTATCAAAATTTTGAAATAGACATAACGTGGTATGGGTAGTAACGTGGGTAGTAGACTTATTTAAAGAACTAAGGTTAGTTAATCATTAATTTGTATTAGGAAAATTTGTTATAACTTAATAAGCGTCTCCATCACTTAATAAACGTCTTTAAACTCGGAAAATTTCCTATCAACACGTACATAAAATATATGTCCTAATGGAAGTTTTAGAACAATTTAGTTTCCAGTTCATTTTTTTAAACAAATTCATTCTTGCATAACACCAAAGAAAAAATCCCTCATCCTGGGGCTTCGGAACCATATATTTTTTTAGATGCTATGCACTCATGCTATTGTTAAAAAATTGGCTTCAGACAAAAATTTCCGGAAATATGAAGCTAATTTGGTAGTATGCACGAGGTCACAAATATATTATTTCATTTGATGATTGAAAATAAAATGCAAGTTTCATTTTACGTAGCCCGCCTTGAAAAAATAAATTTGTGCTGCAATTAAGGTTTTTGTAAAGTTGAAATTGATTTATTTGATTTAAATATGTCTATTAAATCTAAAGAATAAATGGTTAAGTTAATTTCCAACATGTATTTCATTTTGTAAAAGAGATTCGTGAAAATCCAAATGTAAAGAGAAGTGGTAATATGACTATGTTTTGGCCAAAGTACTTGAGCTTAAGATTTTCAATCACCAATGCGCTCAACATTGATCTTATCTATTACTGTTTGCAGCAGGGCCGTAACCAGAACCAAATTTTTGGTAGGGCTATTCGATTCCTTACCAGGGCCCATATTCTCACGTTGAAATATAATGATATTTGATTTTAAAGGGACGCTGTAGGGGGGGGGGGGGAGAGGGGCTGAATGGGCGTAAGTAGGACATTTTTTCTGGAATAAGGGACAGTCGGGACTACATGTATTTCATGATATTGTACCTAGGAAAGAAGACGGAAAAGCGCCGCAAGTGAAATATTTTCGGGGCCACGCCCAAAGTTCGTTTAAAATTCACCTAACTAGGTACTAACAAATTTCATCAAAATTATTAAAATTTGTTTTGTAAATGTTTTTTTTTACTTTTTTTTTGATTTTCCTAGCTGGCTCTTTTTAAAAAAAACATTTTTTATATTTGTAAACAATATGAATATTAGTGTCAATCCAAAATTTTAACATAAGACGTATGTATGACACACACACGCGATTTTTGGGCTCGATTTTTCATAATTAAAAATAACTAAATATCGCTCTCCACGCTAAAATTGATGATTTTTCAGAAATCATGTATTTTTGGAGCGTAAATCTAGGAGCAGTTTTTGGTGCAAATTCTTTGATTTTGAAATATTCTTTCTTAGGTGCCGTTTTGTATATTCATAATAAAGCATTCTCGTTTCTTCCTACACTATTTTTTTTTATTATAAATCATCACACTTCTTCAATAAAAAATATTTCAATTAAAATGTTTACTATAATTTTTTTCTTTAAAAATAAATACCAAATTGTTTTTTAAAAGACAAAGATTTTCCTTTTCATTTCGCCAGATCCATCTCTAGACGCGTTTCGTCATATCATGACCAGTAGAGCTAGGATCCGACGAAAAGAAAAGGGATCTCGAAGCTACTTAAGGCAGCACTTGGTGGAACACACCAGTAAGATGTGGTACGTAGCGCTATCTGTGTCGTTGTTAGACACTCTTGAGCATACCAGCACCTCTAACAAACTTATAGAAATAAGTAAATGTTAAGAGGAAATTGTTTTTTGTTTTTGTTGTAAAAATATTTTATTTTTGTTGATTTATAAAAGCTCTAAAAAAAGGGAAAACGGAACAGACAGGGCAGGACAGGACTCTACCCGTATGACGAAATTATTTAATTAATTTTATTTTATTAAACTTATCAAGTAACTTGCAGACATTTTTGACAATTATTTTTTTCTATTTCAAAATATTAGCATAGGTATATTCTTAAAATTTTAGATAGAAGATTTTTTGAGTATTCTCGTAAGATGAAGTCAAAGACTTGTGAATTCTGATATGTTTATCCTTTCTATAATACAATTCACAACGCGATGTTTGGGCTAATTACTGCTCACTAAAAATCTGGGATAATTATGACGTCCCGATATCAGCTGATCGATTACTGCTATCGTCGGTCGTAAAACGAGAGAATTAGTTGCAAAGAATATTAAGTTAAAGTACACTTTATAATTTCAAAGCAGTCGGTGCTCTACGCAATTTTAGTAAAGTTATATTGTCGGCTTTTTTTTCTTCGATTTCGAAACGTTGATGAGCATTAATTTTCTAGAGCTACTTAACCAAGAAGATGCAAAGGATCGATTTCCTAGATTGAGATTTTGAGGTGTTCCATGTTAGTATTAAAATAATAAATAGAAAAAAATTATGAAAGGCAATATCTAACAGAGAAAGTCTGTTCTATACCCTTTGTAGGTATATACAATAACCAACACTATATACATTTTTACAATATTGTCACTCCTTCTAAGATATTTACAAAATATGCTATCATTTTAAACTAAACGCAAAAACTAGATTTACAATGAAAAAATCTATTTTTTACTAATACTTCAAAAATTAAAAAGATTAAGAATTAAAGATTAAAAATTAAACATTTTAATAGTAATTTAACCAACAAGTACATTAATAATGGCGATTAATGATCGAAATATTTTAGCGTTAATGTTCGAGATCATTAATCGCATTTTAATGTAAGAGTTGGTTACAATGTTTTTTCGTCGACCGTATTTTTTACTAAAGTGAAGAAAAACAGTTAACAACTTTTATTTTACAATCCAGATTTCACAATTCTACAAATACTAATGACAGCGGACGACGTTTTGGATTGACGTTTTATTATTTTGTTGATTTGTTTGCATGGCTGCCTTTAATTTTAATTACCAAAATCGTGCATTTACAGAAAATCATGCATTAATAGGGGTCATTAATGAATGATTTTGGGAACGTTAATATCGGATGTAAATACACGGCCGACGGAAAACGATATTAATGTATGTAATGGTTTATTAAAAAAAACTGGAAACTTAAAAAATAGTTATTTTTAATTTTCGTATTCAGCACCGTTTTTATACAGCCCCTAGCAAACATTCTGTATTAAAAAATATCCACGCACACATGTTACTATCTTTTTAAATACATATTTTTAGTTCCGTAGATTAGAAGATGGTTAGATACAGTGGATGTGCTAAATCTCGCCGTCTATTTGTTTGTAATTTATTTTTCCTATAATATGAAATAATTATATTTATTATTATATTATTATTATGTTTTCAAAGTTATGTTTCACAGCTTTTTGTTGCTTTGCTAAGTAGTATTATTTGTTGGTATAAATAACCTGAAAGGCCAAGTTTTTCCAAGTTGGGCTTAACATTTTTGGCCATAGTTCCCTGCACCGATATAATGATCGGAATTATGTCTATTTTTTCTAGCTTTCATATATTTTTTATCTCGCCAAACTCGAGTACTTGGTCTTCTTCTCCGATTCGGTTTTAGATTAGAGGTTGTGTGTTAGTGGTCAACCTATATCTATTATGAAAGCTTTCTTGGTCGTCTTTCGATAAGAAGAATATCCGGACGGTTGTGATCTACTGTTCTATCCGTTATTGATTATGTCTTCCCAGGTAAGCATTGGGGACCATATCACCACAACCCACCGTAATATGTTCTATCTTTTCTCCGGGGCAATTGCATTTTCTGCACATTTCTTTTCAAGATGAACTTTTCATAGTTTCGAGTTAGAATGACACGGTCTTAGATAAATAATATATAGATTATAAAACCTTTTGTTTCAGCGCGAAGCTCCCTTTTTTCTAACCAATTCAGTGACATTTCTCTATCTATGAGTGGATTTTCAAGTGCCGTAGGGTATTTGCCATGTAGAGCTTTCTCTTACCAAGTTACAAGCTGTTGACTTGGCGGCGCGCGGATAACGTTAGGTAATCCGTTTTGCTTTAAGTTAAGGGCTGTATATGCTGCTATCACTTTTTGTAGAAATTTATTAAATATTGATTTTCTTTTTTTTTTAGCGGCAGGCGGACAAATTAGTGCATCTATCGTTGGCATTAAAGTACACAGGGACCAAAGGACCAAAGGTAATGGGTTCCCTGGGGCACATGTAGACAATGACGGCTGTTTCGTTCTTGTTAGAACTTATCAGAAAACCATTGGCTACCTGTGCTCCAGGAAACCCATTACCTTTGGTGTCCCGCTGTACTTTAATGCAAAAGATAGATGCACTACTTTGTCCGCCTGCCGCTAAAAGAACTTTGTTTCTATTTACTTTTACGGACACTAAATTCTTTACTTTATTAATTTTATATTCGATAAGGTTTTAATGGTATTAAAATCAGTCATCAAATATTTTATTAAAATGCTGCCAACAGGGGAAAAATGCCAAATCATGCTGAAGTAATATGTCGATTTTTGTATGGCTTTCAGAAATAAATAATAAAGGCTATTCTTATATTATGCCTTTATCCGTATTGGCAGGAATTTAGGAAATTATTTTAATAGGTCGATATTGATTTGCTATATCTTATTAACCGAACAAATGCTTTCACTTCCTGGTCTTCGTTTAGTAAAATCAAACAACAAACAACCTATTCACCTAAGTAACTAATTAGTTTTCATAAATCAAACTGACACTTTCATCTTTTTTAGGGAATAAATCTAAATCAATGTCCTGTAAAAACTATATTTATTATTTTTTAAATCCCTCCCAAATCCTTAAAACTAAAAATAAAAAGCAGGGTTTTTTTTTTACGGTTCGCCGACTACGTAGGCCATCTTGAACCGGTCATCGACCACAAATGTGATCTACCGACTGGGGAGTGTGAAACGGCACCTTCATCCTACGAGATATCCGATCTCATCCGGCCTGTCCGGCGTGAATAGGATGGCTAGGTGTCGATTCATTTTACACTCTTCCCTGAGGCAAGAGCACGCCGTGTTCCCAAGCGGTCACCCGCCCAAGTACTAACCGCGCTCGACACCGCTTAACTTCGGTGATCTGCGGGAACCGGTGCTTAATATGTCGACAGGACCTTGCCAAAACAGGGGTTATTACTTTAAGACTTAAGGTAACCAAAATTATCTCTTTAGTTTGCCATCTTCATAATTGGCACCTACTGGATATTTTTTGTCTCCTTTACACTAAAGTGTGGCTGTTAGAATAAGTGAGCTATTCACTAAACGGATATAATTTCATTCTAGTTAGGATATGACACTTGACAAAAGTAAGGTTGAGAATATACTTAAAAAAGATGAAAGTCTGTTAGATCAAATTTCTTGTTTTTATATTTATATCAAAAGATCAGAGTCTATGCACACACCAATTTTTCCCAAAGAGGGCACGAAATGGTGCAAAAATTGAAGATATAAAAACAAAATATTTAGTAATCACTATGTTTTATGTGGAAAATATAGTTTGACTGAGCAACAAATGCACTTTTTCTTTTCAAAAATCTCCAGGTTTCCACTTATTTCTAGACAATTACTACAATATTTAATACAAAAAATGTACCTATAAAATGAACGTCTGTACTTACACACACACGGTTTGTACTTACGTTTCTAGCAATGACGGGGCCCCAATCGCCCCTAAAACTTTTATTTTATGCAACACATATAGAAAAATAACTGGTAATCCTTCAATGGTGAAACATAAAGATTAGTATATAAAACGTTTCCACGTTATCAGTGTTGCTAGTTTTGTAAATTGGCGATTACTTTGAAAAACTTTACCACAGCGAACGTTATACGTTCATATTAATGCACAAAAGACAATTTTAACTGTTTAAAAAGAATTCTACAGCTATTTTGTTGTACTTTCGGAGGTATAATTCTTGCGGAAGCAAAAAAAAAACCGGACATACCTTTGTTTCTTCTGTGCATTTCAGCAGGACAATTTAATCAAACTAACTATGGCTGAGAAAAATAAATTGTTCATTTTTATAAATAAATATATCGCTTCTTGTCTGTTATTCTGCAAGAGGCCGAATGTGAGAAAGATCAACTTATATTGAAAGTAATTTTGTGTAAATATAAAAAGTTACCCAAATCGATGAATATGTTACACTGTAATTTGGTACATAGATTTGCCAACAAAATTAATATTTCTTCAATTGTTTTTTATTATCTTTCTCACAACTATATTATTATATATATTGGCATTTGCCTAATTAGCCATACAAGCCATCTAAAAAGACAAGTTATGATACCTAATTTATATAATTTCTTAAAATTTTCAGTATGAAGTTCGGAAGTTGAGTGGTAGAAAAAATATACTGTACAACTCGAGTGAATTGTCCATATTGCGATCGAAAGTTTGAGCACTCCGTCTACGGCGTCGTGCTCAATTTACTTCCTCATGCGATATGGACATCATATCTTGTTGTACAAACTACTATTAATGTTTCTTACATCCTCGCACCATTTCATGCTTTGTGAAATATTGTTTGTTACTGCTTTTTCCGGTGTTTAATTTTATTATACAGGGTGGCGCATCGAAAACGAAACAGAGACATTTACTGGCAGCTCAGTTCTTTTTTGGAAAAACGCTAAACTAAATAATAATATTATTACATTTTTGCATTCTACGCAAGATTCTAGGCAGATTTTGTATTCTATGTCCTATACCTATGTCTAAACGTTTTTGACATATTTGAATTTTTATGTCAAAAATGACGTTTGCAAGCCTTAGAATAATTATCAATTTTTTCTTTAAAAAAGCCTTATTAATTTAATTTAAGTGGGATTTCTTGTTATAAAGGACCTGCTTTAATAGATTTTTTATAATTTTTTGATAACTATTCATACAGGGTGTTTAAAAAATAAGATTAAAAATGAAATTGAAAAAACTGCAAAAATTCTAGATTTTCAAAAGGAAACATCTAAATTTTATAACTGTTTCTTATTAAGCATTAAAAATAAGGGTAAGTTTGTGTAAGGTTGTATATCTCAATATTTTTAGTTTTCGAAATATTGCCAATTTAGTATTTTTATATGGCGATCTTGCAGCGGATTTTAATTTCAGTTACTCCTAGTTGGCTATGACTCTGTACAATTTAAGCGTCCCGGCATGGTTATTTATTATTGTCAAATGGCAAGTGACAGCTTCAATCCCGTATATTTCAATACTTATAAACTTTTCATTTTATATTTATTTTTACGAGATTTATCTTCTTTTCTAAAGCGGCGAAAGAGGGTTTTTTCGAGAGGTGAACCGCTTAAATGCCCCCTTATCTACGGCCCTGTCACCCGGTATATACAAAATAACACTACACTTGTTTCGATGATTTTGAACAACCTGATATAACTTCTTACAGGAAATAATACATTTCTTTAACAAGGAAAAATAGAACAGTATAAAAAAGCGTAAAATAATATTGTTGATGTAAATTTGAAGTAAAAACCTTCTTGAGGAATTTTATTTCAAAATTATTTAAATGTAAAACATTTCGACGCACATACATAAAACCTCAAAATATTTTTTGACATTGAGCCGGTGTTATGTGGGTTTATTCTTATTAGGGTGGATTAATGCCTGTTAAAATATGAGAATTGTTTTTTGTCGCTACGTTCACACAATATGGTTACCTAATTAGCATTTGTATTATACTCCTTTGGAGGGATAATATAATCGCAAAAAAATATATTTTTATAGCGTTATTTTAGCCTAATTTACCAAAAATTAATACAAATTTTGTATTAAACTCTTCAGTTGTTTATTAAAATTGCTCATTTAAATAAAACAACTGATGTCGAAAATTGGATGATTAAAATGTAAATTAATTTTTTTGTAGCCGTGTATAAAAGACTTATGCTATAAATGACATTTTAATTAAAATTTTAAACATGTAAATAACTAAGGTCCTTTTTAGATTTTCATATTATACTGTGATAGACAAAATTCACTTTATTTAAGTTTTTCAAAAACCACAGCAAGATGGATGATGAAACATTTCGACAAAAAAGCAAATTGCCTTAACTAGATAGATTTATCTACATGTATTAAGATTTTTTTGTTGTTCTTTTATAGAGTGGCAAAACGTATTTATTTTTAAAATTTATTAATAACAACAAAAAATGTCTCATGCCAATAAATAATATTATAAAAAATAGAATTACTTTACTTTACTTTACTTTAATATACTTTATTGTCTGAAGAAAAAATCTTGTTGACAAAGTGTGCAAACTTAAAATAATTACAAATACATATATATACATATACCATAACAAAGTTATGAAAAGACAAAACCCGAAAAATACTACACATCTAAAAAACACAGTTATAGTACTCCTCCAACGTATAAAACGCTTTCGTTAACAGTAGCGCCTTAAATGTTTTTTTAAAAAGTTTGAGACATTGATGATCTCTTACAGACTGCGGAACATGGTTGTAAATTTTCCTACTCTCATAAAATATAGATTGTTTAACGAGTGTAGTTTTAGGAATAGGTAAAGACAATTTACCTGAGCCTCTCGTATTATACTGTCCCGGAAGAATAGTCATTGGACCACGTAGAACAGACTTATGAATTATGCATGCAGTCTCCAACACAAATAAACACACCAGAGTTAGAATACCCCGATTTATAAACAGAGGTTTGCAGTGCTCTCTCGTCCTTACCTTACACACATATCGAACAGCCCGCTTCTGCAACACAAATATTGACTGAAATAAATCACGTCTACAATAGCCCCAGAAACATATACCATACAACAAATGGGACTCTACCAGAGCAAAGTACACCATTCGCGCCTCTCTTCCACTCAATTCATTCGCAGCAATTCTCACAGCATAACAACCACGCGATATTTTCCTAGATAAATTTTCTATGAGTGTTGTATACTTCAAACTTTCATCAATGTGCAGACCCAACAATACAATACTTGTTTTTGACATATTGAAACAGAGTAAGTTTGATTCGCACCATTCCTTAATCAGTGTTAAATCAAGCTCTATGGATTGAATGAGTTGAAGAATATTAAGACTTTTCCACACAAGGGTGGTATCGTCGGCAAACAAGGTCAAGTATCCGCTAATGTTCAATCCAGTTAAGTCATTAATATAAATCAGAAACAAAATTGGTCCCAGCACTGAGCCCTGGGGTACACCACGGTTTACGGGCGAGTTCGTAGACGATTTACCATCCCAGGTTACCCTTTGCATTCTATCAGACAGATATGAGCAGAACCACTCGTAAGTCCTTCCTACAAACCCATATCTCGCAAGCTTACGCAGCAGTATACCGTGATCCACACAGTCAAACGCCTTCGAAAAGTCGCAGAATACTGCCGCAACACTGCTGCCAGAGTTGATGGCAGCATATACAGTTTCAAGAAAAGCAAACATGGCATCATTGGTGGACCTTGATTCCTGAAATCCAAATGGATTAGGAGCTAAAATTTCATTTCTCTTTAAGTGGCTCATAACACGTCTTTTAACAATTTTTTCAATTAGTTTTGCAAGAGTTGATCGTAGGGATATCGGCCGATAGTTTGAGGGATTATTTTTTTCGCCGCCCTTATATATGGGTATAACCTGAGCTTATTTTAAACAATCCGGGAAAATGCCCCTCTGAAAGCACTCATTGATATAGAGAGACAAACATCGCAACACACTTTCCGGCATATTGTCAAGAATTTGTGCAGATATCTCATCATAACCCGCAGCATTTTTGTTTTTTTGTTTGATCTCACAAATTTCTCTAATTTCGTAAATGTTAGTAGGAGTCAACACACAACATTCATCAACATGGACACCACTCAAGTAGTAAAGAGGATCATTCCTTGGAACTATATTACCAGTCAGTTCCGCAGCTATCGAACAGTAAAACTCATTGAAGTCATTTGCATTCATGTCAACATTCTTAAAATCTGCCTTATTCCTGAGTTCATTTATAATAGTCCAGGTTTCCTTAACTTTGTTTTGAGCATTATTTAGTCTGTTGTTGTAATATTTAGATTTAGCTTCCTTTATAAGTTTTCTGTACATTGATCTGTATTTAGCAAAGTAAGCCAGGAAAGAGACACTTTTCGTATATTTCCTAATAGTTTGGGGTGATCGCATATTGACAGCTGAAAACCGCAAGCCCCTAGTAAGCCATAGTTTTTTCTTTTTTAGTTTTAGTTTTCTACGCGGAAAAGCCTGATTAAATACATTCACCAAGGTTTTACTTTACTTGCTTACCTTTATTAGTTTAAGAGTTACTAAACTTTCTTCTCGGGGCGTTTTTACACAAAAAAATCCTTTTATAATTCATATCTCAAAAACGGTTAGAGATAGGAATAGATTATTATTAACAAGAGTTATTTAGATTTTAATAAGGTATTCAAAAATGCTAAAATATACAGGGTGTTCCATTTGAAATGGCAAAATTGGCATTAACTTCCGGGAAGTAATAAAAACGTCAAAATATAATGTTTTAAAAGTTCAAAGGTATCAAATTTTTAGAAAGATAAGTTTACCTGTTTTCGAGATCTTCTAATAGGCCACTCAACTTAAATCACCCTGTATATAACCGGCATCCCTTTTTAGTTGTAAACCCGGTTCAGTTACTCGGTACCTATATACAGCAAGTTCAGTAAGCTTATCTCTGTTTTCATCTACAGTCCGAGCAACCACTTGTTGAAAAAAGTTTTACAGCACCCTTTATTTAATTGCCATATAAAGCGGGCATCTCGCAAGGTAATGAATGAGTGCACATGTAAAGCAAGAGCGACTAATTACAGTAATTACACTTCCGTTGATGCCCTTTGTGAAATGGAGGTTTTCAGTAAAAAGAGCAACTTACTTGAAAACTTTAATTGAACAAAGAATAAAAACTTAAATCTATTAGTCGGGGTTTAGACTGAACATTAGTTTTTATAATTTTTAAATAAAAATTAACGGGTTCGAATATTTTGTTTATTCGTATAAGTTTACAACTAAAATTGATGAAGTACCTATTCTAATAAGGACCGTCACAAAACCCTTGGGAATCCTACTTGAAGATCAATTTAAATTTGTAGATCGATCGGGTTAATCTACAAAGTCAATGATAGAATAAAATTCATTATCTCCTTTATCTTAAGAATTAGATATAAATTCGAAATACAAAAGTTGAAGAGATCGTTATGGTGTACAATTTTAAATTATTTTGGAGTATACGGGGTGACCCAAAAAAACGTGGCGAATAATATAGTTTTGGATTTTTGAAATAGAACACCCTAAATATTGTGTTAGTTTCTAATTCCCCACAATATTCTACGCGTATTTTGTACAAAATGTCATACATCTAAATCCAACTGTTTAAAATATGAAATTTTCAGATATTGACAGGCTGTAAGATTGAAAAAGTTCATCTTAAAAAAAAAAGGTTTTCACCTCCCTTTCTTAGTTTTTTAATCTCTATCTAAAGGTTATAACTTTTGGTTTAACGTGTTACACCAACAAACGGTTTAACGGTCTAATATGTTAAGTTCTAACATTTAGATAAAGAATAAAAATCTAAGATATCCAAAATAAAAACCATTTTTCTCTCAGATGAACCGTTACAATGTCGAGGTCTAAAAATCCCATATTCTAAACTTCAATATTTTAAAAACAATTGAATTTAGACATCTTATACAAAATGAGCTTAGAATTTTGTGGAAAATTATAAAATAATACCTACACCATATAGGGTGTTCCATTTAAAAATTGTATATTTATTGCGTTTTTTTGGGCCATGTATACCGTAATATAATTGTAAATTGTATACCTTAAGTATCACTTTAACACCTGCATTTCTAATTTTTATTTAATTCTTAAGATAAAGGAGAAAATGACCTTTACTTTATCGTTGACTCATCCTGTACGGCTTAAAAAATATTTAATTATAGGCTGGGACACATACAACCCACATATTCAAATGAGACAGAACACCCCGGCGCGGCGCGGCGTTTCTGAAACAGGAGAAGCATAAGTATGTCACAACTCATTTAAATATAATAATGGTTCTGTAAAATAAACCAAATTTCCTTGCAACATTTCATAAAATGTATTTTTCTAGTATGTTACCCATCCTAGAGTTCTGTGTACAAATAAACGCATTTTGTCTAGACATCAAGTGTGATTTGTTTTGTCTGAATATCTAATATGAAGTCATTTTAAATATTGTTTATAGACCCCTGGGTCTTAAAAAAGAAGAAAATCAGAGAATCTTGCTGTCATTTTGTTTTATCTCTGCGTAAATAAGACCATGTAGGTTTTTAATTCAATTCGCTCTCTTAAGTGGCTTAATATGAATAATGGAAGAGAATTGCATTTTGCCGTATTTGTGCCGAGTGTAAAACTAAATAGAGGATGCCGTCAGCCGGCTGTATCTTGGAAACCATTAATCGTATAGCTTTCGGTTTTTTTTTATAAAGAAAGTGACCAAGATAAATCGCTGAAAATTATTTTTAAGTAGTAAACTAGAATGCATATTACTAATGCTTAACTAAAAACATGAAGGTTTTTCCCTAATATACCTAGTTAATCTTTATTAAAATTGTATGTGTTGAAGAACTTATAATTTAATTAATTATTAGTCTAGTACTTCAACCCCTCAAATAGGGGACAGGGAAACCGTTTTTGGAAAAAATTAAGCAATTTCGGATAGGGACAATAAAAATGTTCAAAATTAGTTTCTCTTAAAAGAGATTTAATTGTTTTATCATTTGTATTATAGTATATGTGTTTTTGGTTTTTGCGGTAGTCGCTAAAATGCGAGATTGAATGATTATTCATATTTGCAGTTTTTCTTAAAAATTTTAAATTAAACCAAATGTCGGATTTTACATAGGAACAACCAAAATTGAAAGAAATCAGTGAAAGCCGTAAATTTCAATGATGTTTTAAACGACGCCCTCTAGCGACTACCACAGAAAGCAGAAACATATATATTATAATGAAAATGATAAAACCACGGCACTCTTTTAAACGAGACCAAGTTTGATTATTTCCGTTAACCTTATCGGAAGTTCAAATTTTAATATGTTAACAATATTCTGCGAGTCATAAATGGAAACATATATTTGTCGTTGTCTCCATCGGATTTGAGTGTTATATATTTATTTCTTTTTTCTTCGTGCTTACTTAATTTATAAAATCACACATTTATTTTCTCCTTTTCATCATATTATCCATTATTTATGTATATTCCTTAAACTTTAGCAAGCAGTGCAGGGTTCAGTAGAGTAGCCGATTAGGCTAGACTACGCCATGCTTATGTTTGTATTGCCTATATTCTTTGTAATTATATTCTTTATTTTTTGTAATAAATGACCTTTATTATTATTATTATTATTATTATTATTATTATTATTATTATTATTATTATTATTATTATTATTATTATTATTATCATTATTATTATTATTATTATTATCTCTAAATTTAGAAAAGAACATACAAAAAGAAATAGTGCTTCTTGACTTTATTCTTATATTTCCTAATATTGCTAGACTCGTTTCCGGTTTCTAACTTTCGCCACATATCTAGAACGTTGATTAATACAGAATATAAGAAGTAAAACTGGAAAAAGCTCTTTTAGAGATTAAATTGTTCGAGCTAGTGTTAACGACTCCTGCTACCTTCTAATACTTCTCTAAAACGAACGCACATGCAAAACAAAAGCGGCTAATTCCACCTCAGCGTTGATACTTTTTGTGATGAACATTTTTTGTAAAAGGAGCAACTTCAGCATTTCATTGTGCAAACTTTAAATAAAAAGGAATTGGAAACTTAAAACTGTTATTTTGAATGAAGGCAGAATAATAAAAAATCTTTTTTTACTTACTGTTCCCAATTCATTTTAAAGGCACATTTTTATTTTGGGACAACTTTTTAGTGTAAACTAAGTCAGTAAGAAACTATTTAAATCTAAAAATTTAAACATTTAATAAATAAATAACTTGTTTAGTAATATATTATAAATAGAGTTCTAAAAAAATGTTGATGACAGTCAACATTTTTTTAGAACTTTGACCGGATTTTAATATTACATGAGCCATAAGTCAGGGTTAAATTTACAAATACCATATAAATTTATTTTAAATTAAGATCATACCTGAATGAATGACATATGTAAAATGAAACTGAATTTACTTAACACGAGTGTTATTGACTAGATGTCGCTACTCATAATACTTTACAGTTATATATATGCTATAAAAACTGTTAAACAGTAGAACAGTTTCCGTTTATTCGTCCACTTATAGCCCTACTGAAGAGCCATGATACAACGAAACGCGTCCAGGGATGGAATTTGACAATTTTAAATGAGCTTTGTGAAGGAATTTTAAATGTGCTATATATAGCTTTGTACCGATAATTACGGGGCGGGCAGCGGGTCTTTGCAAGTGATTTTCTGGCTTATTTCTAGTCGTGTTAAAGGTACAGGTATGCTATGAGGCGCTGTTTGGGACAATTCCAATACATATTTAATATTACATACATATATAAAAAAAATATATAAAAAAATCCATATACAGGGTGATTCCTAAGTTGATACTTCTTTTTTAGCTGCGTATTGAAGGCATTAAAATAAACAACATTTTCAAATACCTTTTTTCAAAAAACTCAAGAATAAAGTACTTACATTCTTTTATTACACTACGAATCAAAAACGGTTCTGCCTAACTTGCCCGTTGAATAACATTAAGAAAACTTCTGGATGAGCCCGCAAGAGAAAGCGTTTTGCGTATAATCTCGAATAAACATCCGCACTTTTACGACGCCATATCTATTAGTTCATTGTTTTCAAATTTTACCATTTTTACGTATCTATCACCAATTTAAAATTAAATTGCTTCCGAAAAACATAGCGCAGCGGTTTGTTTAACACTAGCTGTATGACTAATACTAATAAGAGATAAGAAAAACAACAGAAACTACAGCGGAGTATGTTCTTGAAAAAATGTATTTGAAAAAGTTGTTTATTTTAATGCCTTCTATACACAGCTAAAAAAGAAGTATTAACTTAGGAATCACCCTGTATAAGAATGCAATTTCTATTATATACTTATTATCACACTTGATGATCCTATGTACTACTAGAAAATATAAGAAATATTATTATTATATTCTTATATGTTGTATTAAAAATTTCCCTCCGTGTGGGTTACAAAATGTATTAAAATTTCCACCAAATCTTTTAGTTAAGTTAAGGAAATTCTAAGAGGTCTTTATTGACAAAATTTATAAAAATAAAGGTTTACTTAAATTGATGGCCAAACAAAGGAGTGCCAATCAACAGCTCAATAGATAAGTACAACGTTATTAAGAATTTTTGTAGCGGAATAATTCAATTTTAAAAGAACAACTTTTTCGGTGTTTAGGAACTCGTTAAAAAGTTTAAATAGGCTTTTAAAAATATATCATGTTATTAGTCTAAAAGGCACAAATAAACTTTTTGGGATAATATAAACGCTGAAGAAATACTAATAAATAATTAGAAGATTAACATTAAGTCGACGGCCTTTTTACGTTTGATTTACACGTAGTAACGCAATTTTAACCTTTTGTTGCTGTTACGGGAAATTTAAAAATAATATTTTTATACTTTTAAAAAGTATATTACTTTTTTAACAATTATGAAATAGTATATTACCATCCGGGACGGGAAATGTTTCACTACTGTCAAGAGCAACGAAGACAAATAGAAAAAGAAAACAAACAATCTTGTTAATTACAGCTATTTGGACGAATGCGCAATGTCTTTGTTTAATTTAACAATAAAAATGTAAAAAAGTTATAACGGTGACAAGAGTAAAAAGTCCTTTTGTTTCATCGTGTCTCGTCTGTCTCAAATAAGATAAGGTTCTGAAATATTTGCCATCCGTTTGCTTTGTGAGAATCGGTGGTTTGGGTCGTTTGACGTCAGATAATATATCGTATTTTCTAATTTACATAAATTTCAAGGGTCCTCGTTGAATTAAACCAGAAAGAATAAAAAATGTATTTTATTTTGTAAAAAACAATGTTTAACGTCCCAAACAAAAATGATGTTACAGGGTAATACTGAAGTTTTTACAAAATTTAAAAAATGGTGCAATCATAACATTTTATTAATTAAATGAAATATTACATAATGTGGCTTGAAATTTAAAAAGAATCGGTCACGTGCACGACGAGCTAAAATGTTAAAAGGATGAATCGCATAATTGTCATTTTTTATCAAATTTTACTAGCATCACTAAAAAGGTTTCTCATATTTTATTTTCAAAAATCTTTTTGAAAACCCCAGTCAAAAACACTTAAATAGAAGTGTAAAATACTATTTTAATTTTAAAGAGTTTAAGAATATTAAAAATTTCTTAAATAATATATAGGGTGCTACAAATTCGTGTGCCTGCAAGAGGATCTTGATAACGGTAAGAAATACGAAGATAATAGTTAAATTGAGGCAAAGTTGTGTTTTTTGGGGCTTTATAATTTCTTAAAAGAAAATTCCAAAAATTCCGAATGCTTTCGAACATATTCGAAAAAAACAGAAATTTCTATTTTTATTTTTTAATTTTTTGCTCCTTCCGAAGGTATTCGTAATATTTATAATTTTCTTTCACCAAATTATTAAGCCCCAAAATACGCAACTTTGCCTTAATTTAATCATCTTCGTATCTCTTACCGTTTTCAAGATCCCCTTGTACGCACACGAGTTTGTAGCACTCTGTATAAATAACACAAAAAATATAGTAAACATACAGTGTCCGTGAAAATTTTTGGAGCATATGGGAAACTTTTTTATGCTTTTGTCTTTTGAATATCCGTTATCGTCATTAGGTTCTGCATGGCCCAGAATAAAAAAAAGCTTAACATTTTTGACTTTTGACGTACGTTACACATGTTAAATGTTACTCGAAAAAAAAAACTGACGAATGTGTAATTTTTTTAGTAATACCTACGAAAAAAGAAGTTTAGGAAAATATGATATTTCATCATATTTTGAGATTGAATTCGAACTTTTGTTTAAATATTTAAATAAATAAATAAATATCTATTTGCAATTATTGTTTAACAGGGAAATTTAAAAACATATATTTTCTTTCAATATATAATAATTTTTATCTAGTACATTGTTAATGTAAACAAAACCAAAAATTTGCGCTAGAGGCTTGTTACATTTTTTGGGAATTTAGTATTTTAAAGAAACTGATACAGGAAACTTTAAAAAAAATTGTATTCAGTTTAAATTTTCAAAAAAGGTATAAAAAATAAAAATTTAAATTTTTAAACAAAAATTTAGATTCACACTCATAATATGATAAGAAATAATATTTTTAATTCCATTTTTTCGTATCTAAAATTTTTTTTTTACTCCCACATGGAAATTTCACTGTTTCCTTTACACTTTAGTGGCTGGTAAAGTAGGCTATTTTAGTTAACTGTGCGGCAAAATTTTATATCCATCCTAGTTAGGTTATGAAACTGACCAATCACAGTAGTCAATTACAGAGAAGCCAAATTTACATGTTGTAAATTCGTTTTCTGACAGTTAAGAGAAGTTAGGTTAACAATATGCTTCAAAAATATGCAAATCTGTCAAATGAAATCTTTTCTTATTAAATTTAAATCAAAAAATTTATCCCAGAGTCTATGTATACACAATATGTTCCTAAACAGTACACGAAATGGGGCCAAAATTGAAGGTATAATAACAAAATTAATACCAAAATATATTATTACCAAATTATTGTTATTTTCTGACGAACTAAAGATTTGCAGACAGACGCACTTTCTTATGTCAAAAATATCTTTATTTCCATTCATTTCTAGACAATTACTACAAGCTTTACATAAAATGTACTATATACCTACCAAATGAACGTTTTCTTACTAACCTTGGTAATTTTTTTCCATATAAATAATATATATTATTATAAATATTTGTGCACGGGGATATTTTCCGATATATTTTGAACGGGGATCGAACCCCAATTGATCTTAAAACTTTTATTATACGCAACAAATATAGAAAATTAACTGGTAATTCTTCCTTAAATGGTGGAACATAAAGATAACCCGATAAAACAGACGAAATTATAAGATTTCTAGCAAAAAATAAATTTTTTACGAACATTTTCAAGGTTATGTTATTTCTACTTACACTTGTGCCACTTCTCGTCTTCTCTTTCCACGTTAACAGTGTTGCTAGTTTGTAAATTGGCGATTATTTTGAAAAATTTGATCATAGCGAACGTTAAAAATTCATATTAATGCACAAAATCCATTTTTAACTATTTGAAACGAATTCTACAGCTATTTTGTTGTACTTTCGGAGTTATAATTCTTTACGCAAGCAGAAATAAACCCGAAAAACCTTGATCAAATTACCTGGTCGAGAAAATAAATTGTTCGTTTTTATTAATACATATATCGCTTTTTGTCTGTTATTCTGCAAAAGACAGACAGATATATTCAAAAGTGAGTTTGTTTGAGAACTTACCCAAATCGATGAATATGTTACAGTGTAATTTGGTCAATGGGTTTGCCATCAAAATAAATTTTTGTTCAATTGTTTCTTATTACCGTTCTCTCGAGTTCATGGCCAACTTAAAAGACATGAGCTATGATGCCTAATTTAAATATTTTTTAAAAATTCTTAGCATGAAGTAAGGAAGTTAAGTCATAGAAAAAATATACTGTACAACTCGAGTGGATTGTCCATATTGCCCTTGGAAGTTTGAGCATTCCGCCTACGGCGTCGTGCTCAATTTACTTCCTCGTGCAATATGGACATCATATCCACTCTTGTTGTACAAACTACTATTTCAGTTTGACATTTAACAGATGTAATGCACCGAACAAGTATTTCGCCCGATGCCTACCCCGCTGGCCCCGCCATTGTGAGAGGACCAGCGATCAGCTCATAACTCTCTGTAGAACATTTTGTTAAACAGTTTTAGAAAGTTTTTTTGTGATATTTTTCTTGTGTGACAACTAGGCCCAATCTCCCCTACCTAAATCAATGCCGTCAAATACAGGCAGAAATTAGGGTCCCGGCAAAAGTTTTCAATAAATTTAATTGCCTTTTTTAGACGTTTTAAGCTCTGGATTACTGACAGACACTTTGCAGAGCCTAAAATTAATTTTAAATTGTTCTCATTGATATCATTACGACGCCATCTTGGATCTGCTTTTAGTTCAAGAACTTTTGAACTAAGTTTTCATTAAATTTTATTGGCGGGAAGATTTTATGTTCCTGGATGGATAATTTTGACAACCGTATCTGATTTTACTTTTTTTGTGTTATTTATTCTCCCTTTAGATGTATAATTGGTACAAGATTTTTCTCTTCTTGCAATTTTAAATTCGATCTACACATTTATATTATTTATTTAGATTGAATTATACTTTTGATAAGTATCAAAATTTAAGGCTGCGTCAAATAATTTTTAATAAATAGAACTTTTATAAAGAAAACAACGTCAATTTTAAAATCAATCAAAGATTACTTAATATGATATAGAGCCAGAAAGTAATGTTTAATAATTTTCATTAGAACGTAGTGATGGAACTTTTTTTTAGGAACTTATTTATCCTGCAAGGTTATGTCATGTTTTTAATACGCTCAAGAATGCAAATCATGATCATTTTTCAAAAATGTATGTGTGTTATAATAGTTTGTTCGTAACTTTATATAAGAAAAAATGCGTTACTAATACCAAGAAATTTACTATAAGAAACTATAATGAATTAAGAAATATTAATATATATATTTTTCCTAAAATCGATCGGGAATATTGACATTTTTATGATATTTCTGAAAGAAAAAGTCAATATTTCCTTAGTCGTTGCTAGGCAATGGTAAATAACTGTTACGAAATATTTATTATTGTACTGTAAGGAAATAATATTTCTGGACGGCTACTTGTAAACTAAAATGTGTTAAGCTTGACAATTCAATATTACTGTGCTTCCATAGTTACACAAATATTTAATGGCATTCTTTATTTGTTAACAAAGTTAATAATATTAATTTCAAAATTTTAACAAAGTTATGTCCTTTTAATAATTTTCGATTTACGGAAAAATCGTAGAAAAAGCCACATTCCCGGACTCCGTATTGTCAGTCTTGGCTTGCGCCTCGACATACAATCTTTACGGTCGTCCGGGATTGTTCAGCTTTTCCTAATAGGTATACAATGTACTATTATTACCTTTAAATTAATATTATCGAATAATTTTCAGCGAATTTAAAAAAAATTATTTTAATCGTTCCTAAACCACTTTCTTTAAATTTTTTAACAAACCGTAATACAAAAAGATTGTTTTACAATTTTGATTTCATTGCGATTTGAAAATGTTATGAAAATGTTTCTGCTTCGCTACTATTGTCCCTCACGAAATTGTTTTAAACGTTTTCACAATACTTTGTACGAAGTAAATATTTAGAATAGTTTGTTGGCATTTGAAAAAGTTTTAAACAATATTTACAAATTACCAGAATAGCTTGTATGTAATATGACCGAATTGTTGTATATACGGCAAAAATGATTTACCCCAAATACACTGCGTCCATTAATTATGGAGTACTTAGTTAAAAAGTTACTTATATTTCGAAAACTCATATTGTCATCAAAATTCAATCAATCCTTTTCATTTTCAACGTATTACTGTCTCTTGGATCACTAAAATTGATTTGGAGCGATGGACCGGTTATAAATATTCCAAATGGGTTTTTACCACTAACCTTATAACGACTGTGGTTATCATGGCGTTCTCGATGATTAAAGAGTAGAAAAGGGAGAAGTGTTTTCCTTGTATTCACGTTCATCGAGAAGCACATGGTTCAAGCGTTTCTTCTGCTACCTGCTGGAACCTTGTGGGACGAAATAATTTAAAAAGAGCAGCGGCAGCAGGGGGGGGGCATTGAAACCGCGCTGAAGCCGTTAAGGCGAAAATTTTTTGGGTGCTACGCCCTCTTTTGAATCATGGTGCTTGGTTTTCAAGTGAGAAAAATAAAAAACACAACACAAAATTCTCAAGAAAAGCACAAAAACAAACCCGGTAATAATTGAGGTGCTTTATAAGTATGGTTTCGGGGAGGGGGGGGGCCCTCCCCTGGCTTCGTGCCTGGGTTGATGGCTATACGAAGTTATGAAAATTGAATTTTATTATTGTATTAGTTACAGCTTTATGTTAGGTACGTACTGTACCCATTGCAGCCCGGTGCCGTTCGTGTCAATTTTAAGTCCCGAAAATTGTGATATTACCGCTGCTCTCTCATCCTTGAGCATGGAAAATACAGAACAGTCTTAATTATAGCTTTGTGTTAGGTACTTAGTATTCTTATTACAATGCAGTATCGTTCGTGTCAATCACAAAAAAAAAATTAAATTCCAAAAATTTTACAAATTTAAAGTTACCCTCTCAAATATAGAGAAGTGTGCCTACATGTCAAAAATATTTAAATATGTGTCCCTATTTCACTATTAATTAACCAGCATTTAATTAAAATAGTTTAAAACATTCACGAAACACTATAAAAAAAATCTACTTACGCCACTGCCCCCACTGTCAATTTAGGGCGGTTTTTAAATTTAAACTCTCAAGAGAACAGCTTTAAAATTTGAAAAGATTAAGGTAATATTAAATGACCTTTTCCTACCTAACAAGGTATTAAACGTATTCGTATCGAAGACCGTTTTCGTTAGGGTCTCAATTAAACTATGTAAATAGGGGTAAAATTGAATATTCAGTGTCTTACATCCCGCCTATTACTGATCCTAAGGGTCGCCGAACGGTCACTAAAACAATTTATGAACCTATATTAAATGCCTATTATGATCTTTGATTCATGGATCAAGGGAATTGAAAACAATATTATGTTATAATTTGATTGTTGAAATTTTTTTAGATTTATGACCCACAACAACCAGTTTATAGCTATTAAATGCTTGTATTTACCTAAATACTTGGATACATATATCCGCTCTTTGTTATTTTTTATATATAAGAAGGCAGTATTAAAAAAATTATCCTATTGAGTCCTGGTTTTTAATTGTAATACAGTAATCACTCTTTATTAAACATCACTAAAATTAAAAATTAGACCATATTACCTATAGACTTCAACTTAGACGTAAAATTCATCTAAATTGTTTTATTCATAAAACAATTTCTACTAAAAAACCCGATTATCGATATGAAAATTTCAGTTTAAAATTAACCACAACATAAATACTAGAAATTAAAGAAAAGAAGCTTAGCGGCAAGCGGACAGAGTAGTGCGTCTATCTCTTGCATTAAAGTACACAGGGATGCCAAAGGTAATGGAATCCCTGGGGCACAGGTAAACAATGACAGGCTGTTTCGTTCTTGTTAGAACTCATCAGAAAGTCATAACCCGTAAGCGACCTCCAGTACAGCGAGCCTGTTCTTTCAAGGCGTTTTTAAGAAATAAAAACGCGATGAAAACCCAGTAACGCCATCAGAAGGAATCAACTCAATGCAAAAGATAGCCATCTAACGTGAAAACGTAGAAATATAAATAAATCTAATTAAATCAAGCACGGAACAGCCACTTTACCAGTATAGGAAACATTTTTTCACTTCTCTATACATCTCCACGCTTTGTGGATTCAGATCTAGATCGCGCGGCAGTCGCCCACTGGTTTGCAGCACTATTCCGTAAATGCCGTGTGTAAGTATAAATAAAATAGTGGAATTTAGTGCCCGTTAAAATATATAAAGAAAAGAAGCTTAGCGGCAAGCGGACAGAGCTTGCCGCTAAGCTTATTTTCTTTATATATTTTAACGGATACTAAATTCCGCTATTTTACTAGAAATTAAGATAATTTGAAAATACCAACACTTTATAAAGGAGATTTTAAAAACATTCTTTTACGGCGGGATTGGAAGACTAATTAATCGTTAATTAAAATCCTATATTATTAAACCAATTGGTATGTTACTGGTACCAATGGTTATTTAATTATAGTACAGTTTTCACACATTTATTTTACTACATACAATAATTATAATTTTTGTTTGAACGGCAGTAAAGTTCCGGACTTGCATTGTCTTTATTTGGAATCATAACGTTTTAACTGGCAAGTACCCCAGTCGTCTTCAGGTGAATTCTAAACAAGTATGGTAGCTAGAGCTCTATTTATACTAGCTAGGTGCAGTGACGCATAACTAGTGGGCGGAGTCATGCGTTTAACTCGTATGTGGTCTAATCCTAAGATCTAAGACTTAACAAAGGGTTTCAGACGTTTCTTATATTTAATGAAGGCTTACTAAAACAACCTGGGTTTTGGTGGCAGCTTCCTTAAACTTCCCTAAACTTAAGTGCTGTTCTTTTTGCGGGATTTCGGATTATGTCCACATAATATGATGGATGTGTGTCCAGGCGTGGTCAGTCGCACCTGATTTTTCGATCTCACCTTTTTGTGTGTTTTTCTTATGTTCGTACTTCGAGTAGTCTTAGTGCTCCACCATTATAAGATTAGCCGCACTCGTAGGGAATCTGGTAGACACAATTTTTCTTGTCTTTTAGGCTTATTGGTTTTTCATCAGGTGGCTTCTTAAAGTGTCTCTCGAGCTGAATACTGTGTTCATGTTGTATCGTTGTCCTAGTCTTCTTATTCTCTAGGATACTTCTTTGACATATGAAAGGTTGAGTCTTGGTTGTATCTGGATTTTTACTTTATGCCCGTTTGGCCGATTCTTACTATTTCCAATATTGTGTCAACCAATGTCATAGGGTAGCCAGTCTCGTTAAGGTCGGTCTTGATATGATTAGTTTCAGAGTTAGTAATCGCTTTAACCACAAGATGCCACTATGCCATATCTTGTGTTGTTTGAGTGATTTGATGTATATTTGTGATATTGACTTGTATGCGTAAGTTTTCTGTACACTAAAGTTAGGAAGATGTTACTATTTTTCTCTACATCGACGTCTAGGAAAGGTGATTGGTTATTATCTTCTTTCTCCATGGTGAATTTAATTGTCTGTGCAAAGTTATTAATGCGATGTAGGAATTTGTTCGTCATCGTTTCCATTCCAAATAAGGAAGGTGTCATCCACATACCTTATTTATAATTTTGGTTTGTTCCTTGCTTGTTCTGTTGCTTCCGATTCAAACCATTTCATATAAATGTTGATTATTTTCGGGTTCATTGCGCATTTTTTCAACGAGCTTCGGAAAGTAATGACTTGTTAGGTGACGGCGTTTAGGGTATCTTTCTGAATGAAGTCGAGCTACATCAGTTGAGTTTTGTTTATAATCTGCAAAAACTAAAAGCGTGTCAACTTTTTCACTTCTTTTTTTTCCATGTTAGACAATAAAAAACACACAATTACTTTTGAAATTATCACTCAACTCTCTTAACATTATATTTTTGTTTCCAAAGACATACAACGGTTTTCTATGATGGCATTGCATGACCGTCATTTTATTCAAGGCCTACTAAAAGCTTTTCAATATTTAAAGCAAAATGTATTACCACTGGAGACATTCTGTTTCTATAAAGATTTTTAATAATAGTTCGTATTAAACCAAATAGTGCATGGTATTAAATTATTCGCAAAGAAAATGCTTTTATCCTTAACCATACGAGCCACTATGTTAATATTTGAAAAAAATAGGAGTAAATAGAATTAATTTTAAATTTAATTTAATATTACAAGAAGATTAAGAGTCAACAAACAACAATATGTAAATTTTTTCTAGTTTTTAGTAGGACTAAAATAACCAACTTAAACTTAATCATGGCACTCTAGATTAAAATATAAATTTTGAAATAACATTTTTTAGACAATAAAAAAAGTTACAGGGTGTCCCATTTAAAAATAAAAAGTGAATGCCGTTGTGAGTTAATTGTTATGACAATTAACAATTTTATGAAATGTATTTCTATGCTGTACACATATTTTCTAATTTTCATTTTTGTATCATAGAAACCAAAAAAATTATTAAGGCGAACCACCCCTGTGGGACATTCGGTATATTATAAAACTAATTCCTACAAGCCAAATGACCTTTAAAATACTGTTCTTTATTTTTTACAATATTAAATTATTATTTTTTAATTTAATTTATTACTAACCTTATTTTATATATATATTTTCTGAAGCCCATCCATCTTTGAAATCATGACGATATATTTTTAAAAGCAGGTTTTCCAAGTTTTGTACTGATTAATAATTTAATAGTTGCCACAATATATTACATTATGATACTCATTTTATTACTCGTATAAACAAGTTGTACAATATTGAGGTAAATGATGTACCTTTTAAATTTTTAGTTTTAAATAATTTTATTTAATTAGTTATAAATTCCTACTTGGCGTAGGCGTTTTCTTAAGCAGTGGCCTGTTAGTAAGCCGACCACTTGTTTTAGCTAGGTGCGCGTTAGAGGCATCATTCCAGTTGATAACTTTTTGGAGGGTTTCCCAATTGTGGCCTTCGCTTGGGTATGACCAGGTATCCTGTTCCATCGGGATAGGTGTTGTTGTTGTGCCCACCTCTCTGATGTTGCTCTTGTTGACTGTTTTGATATGCCAAGGGCGGGTTCAGGGCCCCTGAGTTTTTGAGATGATCCGGCTCTTGCCAGTTCATCGGCCTTTTCGTTGCCTGCTATCCCCGAGTGGCCAGGAACCCATAAGATTTCTACCTTGTTGTTCCTTGCGGCCAGGTCTTTCAGGTCGTTTAGGCACTCCAGTGTGATCCTCGATTTGAGTCGATTGGAGTTCAGGGTCTTGAGGGCAGCTTGGCTGTCAGACAGAATGTATATCTTTTGGTCGTGGAAGCCCTTTTCGATATTTTTCTGTACACATGCTTGTATAGCACGTATTTGTGCTTGGTATACTGTGGCGTAGTTTCCCAGGGGAATGCTGATTTCCATTCTGGGTCTTTCCCCAAATATACCTGCGCCTACTCCGTCGGCCGTTTTTGACCCAGGCCCTTATCTAATGACGGTGGTGTCCCTTTTGACCACATGTCAGAGTCGCACTTGATATTGAAAGGTCTGGTGAAGTTAAAGCAGGTTTCCCAAGTTTTGTACTATTTAATAATTTAATAGTTGCCACAATATATTACATTATGATACTCATTTTATTACTCGTATAAACAAGTTGTACAATATTGAGGTTAATGATATACCTTTTAAGTTTTTAGTTTTAAATAATTTTATTTAATTAGTTTAAAAATAAACATTTACTAACAAAAACGTAGACTTCGTTCCCTTAAATTCACAGATGTGTGTGATTTTTTTGTAGATTTTTCTAAATTAGTAAAATTTCTTTCAGTTTCCTATATTTTAGCAGCAGCTCATTGAAATCTGCGTTAGCTACGCTGTATATTATCAAATGATAAAACACAAAATTCTTTCTCAAATATTTATCTTTCATACTTATATATTTTTGATTAATGAAAGCTTCAGGCTCATAAATTGGATTTTCTTCGGTCCAGCGCCAGCGCATGACTTGGCTTTTGATTAATAAACCAGAAAAAGCAATTACTTTCCCTTTGTGGCCACTTGACAAATTTGAAATACGATGAAGCGAAATATACGTCGTTTAATTATTTGCTCAGAAGAAGTTAGAAAATAGTTATTTATGTGCCAAAGGCACAAAGTGACAGTATTTGTCCGGCGGCACAATGTAACAAGTAAGACGAGGACGGGATGAAATTGATAAAGCCATTGTGGATGAAAGATAATAGTGAAAAAATTCGAATTCGTATTTTTTTTTTAGAAAATTATATTGTTACCATTTTAGGATTTGCCGCTCTTTGTACTGTCAAATCTTACCATCCTGGTTTAAAACTTAGAGTTAGTTAAGCGTTATTAAAAGTCTAACTCTCTAAGGTGATTTGCCAGACACTTTTCGTCAGAGTTGAGCGCAGGAAGATCAATATTTGTTTACTACACAATATTTTAAATTGATATACAATACAACGAATGTTTTGTAACGTAAAGTTTTAGATCGTTGCATCCCGACTTATTAAACGACATTATATTTACTGAAGGTTATACCGGGTGACCACGAGATTATTGGCCAGCTCGCCGCCATCTTGTTAAAAGAAATAATATATTGATTTAAAAAGTTCACATCGATGGCCGCTTTAGATGCAGAAAACACTATATTTTGGATATTTGGATTCTACGTAAAATTTCAAACATAAAAAATCTGGTGATTACAACAAAAGTGCCCTCTAGTGGCGAAGGATATAACAAAATACAGTTATACTGAATTTTATTGCTGCTATAGGACAAGCTCTTTCAAATGACACCAAGTTTGTTAAATTTGGTTTAGGCAAACCGAAGTTATGAGTATTACTTTCAAAAGAGGCTTCCGTCCTCGCTGAGTTTATAAAGAATAAAACACTTAATTTTTAACACAATTTTATTTGGCATATTATCGATACAAATCCTATAATCCTCTTAACCATATACTGAACGCCCTCTAGCGGTTAATTTCATAAATTTAAAATAATTTCCAGCGATTTCTTCTGGTCGATTTTGTAATGAATTTTTTCTCTTTTAAAATGGTTCCTGAAATATGACCGGCGTCCATTCTTATTTGGCCACCCGGTACAATTGCAAATTAAACGTTTATACTGCATGAAAATATTGGTTAAAATACAGCATTTTGAAAAATGGACTAATTTGTTGGTACCCTTTTTTTAAATTTTATTTATTTAAATCACATCAGCAATCACAAGTACTTCAGGTAATAAAATAACTATTTTAAAACATACACTGCGCCAATATACCGTAGTAAACAGAACAACAATACTAATAAAATAACAATTATATCACACTTTAATAAATATTTTAAAATGGACTAAGGAGGGCATGCCCTGAAGAAAAACATTTTCAGAGAGGGCATTCCAAATGCTGACACCGACCCTAACCAGCGAGTTAAGACCAATACTTGTCCTACATTTAGGCACCCTAATTTTAAACTGATGATCACTTCTGCTTCTATATGATGGTGGTTGAAGGAAGTTTTTGATCTCAACATAATAATATGCTGAATTTCCATTATAAATTTTATACATGGCGATTCCAATAAAGTATTCTTTGCGTTTTAGAAGAGAGTTCCAGCCTAGGGCCGCTATTGCCTGAGTCGGACTAAAGTCCCTACCAAAATTTAAATAGACCCAACTAGCAGCCCTCTTTTAACCTCGGCATCAAGGCCAACTTGCCATGGGTGCCAAACAATACAACAGTATTCCAGGACGGGTCTTATCAGAGTCAAGTGTGCCTTTATTCTTGCCTCCGGCCTGGCATTCTTTAAGTTTCTCATTACGAAATTAAGAGATTGATACGCATGCGCGACTGTCTTATTGACATGGTACTCCCAACTCAAATTCGAAGAAAGAAAAACTCCCAAATTTTTTTAATAAAAGAGGGATGCAAAAAATAATTTTTAATTAAAAGGATTTTAAGAATGCCGGTCTATATTCGTAATACTGAACGTGTTATTCAAACTTTGGCTGAGCCCATTAAAATTACAATATAAAAAAATTAAAACAACAAAATGCTATCTTAATCCCTATAAAAAAGCTGTTACTATGCCAATAATAATGTAAATTTGAATATTCCCTAGTTGATGGAAGTCAAATATCAAGTTTTTATTCCAGTAAATATTATCCTAATAGGAGTTGAATTGAAATTGTTATTACCCGAGGGGCTACGAGGGAAGATACCCTGCTTAGCGGCAGCCAACGCACAAGATAAAAGTCCACAGGGTGGTTCAAAAATATTTAATTATACATATTAAACGTTTTTATTAAACGTAAAATATACAGGGTGTGTCAATAAGGTGTCGGGCTTTGATAGCACCTAAACTATCAAAGATAGGGAAAAAAGTGTGATACAAAAGTTAAATGGTTTGTTAGGATGCATAATCTAAAAATATTTTCTAATCTACAGGGTGGTCCTAAAAAGTGGTACTGAATAATAAAAAAGAAAATTAAATGGGACACCCAGTATAATTTTCCAGAATATGATTCAATAGAATAAGGACTTTGCAACCATCTTAAAATTGTTAAACTAAAATGCAACGTTGCCAAGTAATTAATTTTTTTCCGAAATTTTAGTAATTTTTAGGGTATCGTAAAAAAATCATAGTAACCTGTGGATTACTCCTAGACAAATATAATTTACATTGTGGGTACTTTAAGGTACGATATATTGATCGATAACAATGTTTTTTAAATCTCTTATACAGAGCGTTCGGTATAAGTTAAACAACTCGACAGTTTTAAAAATGCTTTATTTTAATTTTTTTAAATGGGACCCCCCTAATTTTTTTAGGCAAGAGGATGTATCTTTCGAAAACCTTACTTTTTTGTTAAACATGTCATATATCTAAATATCATAGTTTTTGAAATATTTTAGGATTTGTCTTAACTTAGGGTAAAAAAGGAAAGTTCTAATTAAACAATTTAGTCAAGATTGCTTTGGAACAAAACATAAATAATTTTCTTTGTCACAGCTGTCATTGAAAAATTATTTCGCTAAGATTTTGTGCTTTATTACTGTTTAAATTTTAATTTCCTGAACTAACGTTATCGAAACAGAAAAATATGAATTTTTCAAGAGAAGAATTAGTTGACATGATCTACGTTTTGGGCGAGAGCGACAGAAATACATTTCTGGCTTCCAGAGTATACGCAGAAAAATATCCACTTAGAACTCATCCTGATCAAAAATCGTTCGAAAGGGTAAAGGAGAGATTTGAAAGAACAGGGCGCGTTGATTACGAAAAACATGAAAGAACTAAGCCAGCTACCAATGATGAAAATAAATTTATGGTTATGTTAAGTTTAGTTGAAGATCCCCACAAAAGTACGAGACAGCTTGGCAACAAATTTCCGTTCAGTGCGTCCTTAGCATCAAGAATTATCCGAAGTGAAAAATAGCATCCATATCACATACAATTATTACAAGAATTAAATGAGCAAGACTATGAAAGGAAAGTTGTTTTTTGTCAGTGGTCGCAGGACATGATACAACATCAAGCGCAGTTTTTCGATTATGTAATGTTTAGTGATGAGGCTACGTTTCATAACAATGGATTTGTAAACCGGCATAGTTTTCATTACTACGACACAAGTAATCCTTTTTTTACTAGAGAAGTTAGGAATCAACATAAATGGAGTATTAATGTGTGGGCTGGCATAATAGGTAATCATGTTATTGGGCCACATTTTTTTGAAGGAAATGTTACAGGCCAGATATACCTTGATTTTTTACAGAATGATTTACCTGGACTTTTAAATATACTATCAGAATACATTCGCGAAACAATGTGGTTTCAACAGGATGGAGCACCACCTCATTACAGTATTCTCACGAGAAATTTTTTAAATCAGCGATTTAATGATCACTGGATTGGTAGAGCAGGTCCAATATCGTGACCTGCAAGATCTCCCGATCTAAATAAGCTTTATTTTTTTTTATGGGGATATGTAAAGGAGAAAGTGAACCAAACAGCTCCCACGACAAGAGAAAACATGCAAGCACAAATAAGGGAAGTTTTTCAAACAATTACTCCGACTATGTTGAGAAATGTAAGCGAGTCTTTTAAAAAAAGAACTCGCGCCTGCATTTTAAATTTAGGAGGTCATATTGAACACTTTTTATAGTATTTTTATTATGTCCCCGTTGTCTTTTGTCACCAAAATTTTGAGTCTTCTAAATATTGTTAATTTTTTCTTTTAATTTCAATTTTTTGCCTCAATTTAGCTTCCTAGCCCCCCCCCCTCTAGGTGGGCCTGTGTTTTGCCTACTTCTTGTTTTGTCAGTGTTCTTAAAATAAAAATAAATGTGTAGTTTGTAACTATTTTCTTCCAACACAATCTTGACTAAATTGTTTAATAATTAATCCTTTCCTTTTTTACACTGAGTTAAGACAAATCCTAAAATATTTCAAAAACTATGATATTTAGATATATGACATGTTTAACAAAAAATAAACGTTTTCGAAAGATTAATCCTTTCGCCTAAAAAAAATAAGGGTGTCCCATTTAAAAAAATTGAAGTAAAGCATTTTTAAAACTGTCGAGTTGTCCAACTTATACCGAACGCTCTGTATAAGAGATTTAAAAAACATTGTTATCGATCAATATATTGTACCTTAAAGTACCCACAATGTAAATTATATTTGCCTAGGGGTAATCCACAGGTTACTATGATTTTTTTACGATACCCTAAAAATTACTAAAATTTCGGAAAAAAATTAATTACTTGGCAACGTTGCATTTTAGTTCAAAAATTTTAAGATGGTTGCAAAGTCCTTAATCTATTGAATCATATTCTGGAAAATTATACTGGGTGTCCCATTTAATTTTCTCTTTTATTATTCAGTACCACTTTTTAGGACCACCCTGTAGATTAGAAAATATTTTTAGATTATGCATCCTAACAAACCATTTAAGTTTTGTATTACACTATTTTCCCTATCTTTGATAGTTTAGGTGCTATCAAAGCCCGACTCCTTATTGACACACCCTGTATAATAACTGTTAATATACAGAGTATTATATACCGGGTGGTGCATCGTGGTTAGAAACGTAGGAAATTCCATGCAAGTTTCTGACTGTCCAAATGGTGCTCCTCTGTTGACTATTGAGCGGGGTTGTAGGGATGCTTTTTTACTGTCTCTGTGTAGTAAGTGCACAATGCATATGCGGAGTTTGATCAATTTTGGACAACCAGATCTTAACTTATTTGAATAGGATTGCGGTTGATGTTTCATTGGAATTCGACAGGTGATGCTGCGGGCACCAGCATTGATTGGATATATCAACTTGTGATTTGTCATTGTCAAATGTAATTTGAAAGTATTCGATTTTTTATTAGTAATAATTTTTTACTTATGTAATTATTACGAGTTATACAATAGAAGAAAAAGTCACTATGATAAAATGGTGAAATAAAATTTTTTGACCCCTTCCAACAAACTCTCCCCAAATTTATTTTTTTACTTTTTGAAGTTATCGAAAAAAAACTAAAACTTTAAATTTTTTAAAAAATTTATCTGACTTTATTTAAACGCTACAGAAAAATAAATACAACATTGTTGAATCAACTTTTTTAGCTTTATACTATCGTGTTTTTAGAATTTCGGTACAATGTATCGTTTTTGTGGAACTACTATCAACTTAAATTTTTTAAATACGGACATGCATTTTTTATTTTATTTTTTGAGACCGTTTTAAGCCCTAAATTTAACCATATTTTGATGTAATTTTTACATCATCAGGAATTTGATTAATTAAATAAATTTGGCTCGGGTGTCAGGTACTTAGAAATTTTTACCGAATACAACATGCAAAAAAATGTGGAATTTAATAGTTATAGAATGAATTAGATGATGGAGTATCGAACTATATATCTAAAGCAGATAATTAGAAAACAAACAAAAATTATAAATAAAAAAAATGAATAAAGTAGTAGTACTAGCGTAAAGCGTAAAGTAGATTGACTGCCTTGGCTGAATTCCTAGCCTCGCTACGCTCGGCAGTCAATCTACTACTTTGCTGCCAGTAAAAACAATAACCATTAACCCGTATATATAATTTTCCGCATTTTAAATTATGTAACTTAGGTTCAGTTTAATTTATTTATGTAATCTTCTAAGTTATACAAAAAAAAAACGAATTTTATTAATTATTATAAAATTAAAAATTTACTTTTTAATACAGAGAGCCATAAAAAATACGGAAACGTTATTTTGGGCAAGAGTAGATTATTTTTACCAAAAGAATAAATATTGAATATGTTTTAAATTAAACCCCAAGCTGAAGTACAAGATTACATTAAAAATTTTAAAATCTAAAAGTATCCAGTTTTATAGCATTACTCTTAGAAGCTCCCAAAACCTAGTACTTTAAATATTTAAATTTTTTAATTCAATGTTGTACTTTGCTTTGAGGTTTAATTTGAAACATATTTAACATTTATTCTCTTTGTAGAAAGTAATATAAAAGGTATGTTTACTCTTACACAAAATAACGTTTTCGTATTTTTTATGTTCTCTGTTTAAAAAAATTAAATTTTTCATTAAGCGAATCTCGTTTATTTTATAAATTAAAACTTATAAAAAGTATTACATTTTTTCGTATCTATCACTTTTTGGTCCATTTGTCCGCTTGGGCATATTGCAATGTAGTTAAAACAAAAAATGTATGTAACTATGCTGCCGTCCTAAGCCAAAAGTTTTGAAACATTTACCTTTGAAAAATTTTAAAATATGGCGAATCTATAAATATTTTGTAATGAAACGATAAAATGATAGATATCTAATAAATAATTGTCGGATTGCATATGGCTTTTAACAAATAAACTAATATTAAAAAAAACATTACTAAAAGCTTTTATTTGAATGCGCTAAAAATAAGAAAATAAACGTTGAAGTAAATCAAACGCATCCGTTTGTTACATTATACAATTTTTAAATATAAAATCTAGTCGCGATACTGAATCTATGTACCTATTTCTTATAAATTAAATTTAAAATGACCTGTGTCAAGATTTATTCTCGAGACAAGCTTTTATATCATAAAATTGTATAATGTAACAAAATGATGGGTTTGATTTACTTCAAAGTCGATTTTCTTCTTTCTGGCGCGTTCAAATAAAAGTTTTTTTTTAAAGTTTTTTTAATATTAGTTTCTTTTTTTTTTTTTACTTTTCGTTGGATATTTTTCCTAGTATGTTTATTTCAATTAATGCGTCATTGTTTAGATTTCTTTGTCATAAAAATGCATTGTGATCGGAACTTCGTAGGATAAAAGGAAGTGATTCTTAATTAGGTTGAACAAACTGGGTTTTCATCGCGTTTTTATTTCTTAAAAACGCCCTGAAAAGAACAGTCTCGCTGTATTGGGAGTTGCTTACAGGTTATGACTTTCTGATGAGTTTTAACAAAAACGAAACAGCCTGTCATTGTCATTGTCTACCTGGGCCCCAGGGAACCCATTACCTTTGGTGTCCCTGTATACTTTAATGCAGTACTCTGTCCGCTTGCCGCTAAGCTTTTTTTCTTTATATATTTTAACGGACACTAAATTCCACTATTTTATTGTCGATTATTACATTTCAAGGTGAATTTTCAATTTTTTTTTGAAAAATATAATACCAGGCATTATATTCTATGTCAACCTATACCTATTTTTTTTTTATCCACAACTTGGTACTACAAGATATTAAAATATGAACAAAACCTAGCCGTTTGTTTTCAAAATTCAAAAAATAATTAAAAAATTTTTTTGGGTTTTTATAAATTTTTACTATTATTAATTATTTAATCCGCCTAAAAATTATTCAACATCCTGTACATGTTTTATTTCTATATAAGTGAAAGAAAACTTAAGGCATACTTTTACACCAAAAAATAAAAAATATAAAAGTTGATAGTTTTTAAGAAACAAGTGAAAACTCCAGACAATGCATAAAATATCAAAGTCAGAAGTTGCCAACTTTAAAATGTCATAACTAAAAAACTAGTCATAGGATTGGATTACGGTAATGGACACTTTTAATCAGGACATCAAAATCTAGAAAATAGTAAAAATTCAGAAAAATTAGCCGAAGGCCCTATCCCATAAGCTTTGTGCGGGGTCCTTTAATAGTGAAAAAACTTTGTGTTCGTAACTATAAGAATAGTTATGAAATTTCATCAAGAAGCGATTTTATTCATACCATTTTTCATTACATCGTTTTTTCGTATTTGAAATTACAACGGAGTAAAACAATAATAATTTGTACACCCGCTATAATGTTATTATAATATTATCGAATGAGAAAATGGGTTCTTATCAATTCAGCTATAAGTAAACATAAAATAATCCAATTCAATTATCTTTCCTGGCACTCTTTCCGAAGTAATCGGATATTACAAATTATTAAATGAAGAATAAAGTTGATTATTACTCTGGCAATAAAAGCCCCAAAAGGAAATGGCAATTTGGTCTGTGAATTCGATATTATTCAGTTTGACAAAAAGCTTTTTGGTAACATTTTATTGGAAATTTTAGCATTGGTGATAAATAGGCTCTTATTGTTTTCAAATTGTTTTTGTGATAACTAATTACTTTCATTTATTAATGTCTAAATTAGTTTTCTCTATGCGTAGAAATGTAAGTAGTAAAAAGGGTTGTTAAATATTTAAAATACAGAATGCATACGCAAGAAATAATTCCCTACTTGCGGACAACGTTTCTTATATTCTCTGAATAAGATATAATATGCATCACTTATTTCTTACTACTACATTTATTTATCATTTTTAAATAAATAATTAAACCTAATTTTAATTTTATTATTAACGAAAGTTGGTTGCTTGGCAATTAATCCAAGAGAAATTATATTACGAAGGGTATTCGTCGTGATCATTGTTTGTAATTGATTAAGATATAACTGTTTAAAAAAATTACAATTAATATAGTATATTACCTAATACGTGCAGTAAGTGATACTTTACCGCACTTGACTTCAGCTAACCGAAAAACGCAAAGCGAAGAGTCAAGGCAAAAAGTCAAAGAAAAAATTAACATTTCTGAATGACGTGCGGTAAAGTAACTAGTACGGTAAAGTGCTATTAACTAGCCGTACGGAAAACAATGCGATAACGGGCATTTATCGCACGCGAGTTGATTAGTATAGTGATGTGGATATGAATAATCCACTCAAATTATAATGTACCAGATAAATATTAAAAATTAAAAAAAAAGTAATTTAAGTTAAGCAATTTATGTAGCTACCTTGGCAATATTAGTTATTATAACTATGAGAAAGATAATTAATAAGAATTGAAAAAAAATATTTGTTTGACAAATTCATGGATCAAATTACATTATTTTGTCGATTTGATCAATTTCTTATATTTACGCAAAATAACTTTTCATATATCTTTATCTTTTTCACATTTGACAGATAAAATAGTATATTATACAACAAGCATATAATGGTGGCTATTATTCACGCGGATAAAGTTTGACACGAGCCGTAGGCGAGTTTCATAATTTTATCCAAGTAAATAAAAGCCATTATATGCGAGTAGAATACTATACTTTGTCCACAACTAATAATTGTAGCCAGAATTACTAAACATCTTTATTTATTTAGAAATATGAATAGTAATATTTGTATTCACACAATGTGTCAAGTTAATTGTAGGAATCGAATTTAATTCTACATTAACATCTTGTTTATTCGTTGTAGTAGATGTAGATGAAGATGTTTATGTAAAAACTGCCTCATTGCGTATATACGGCTGACCAAAAGAATTTTTCTGGATCATGTCTGATATTTTTTTAGCTGTTTCCATTTTATTTTTCATTGAGTCATTAATACATCCTTCTGCTACCGCCGCGGATTTCCATCCACTTTGTCTTTTCAATGCAGTTATATCCCCCCCTGCGTCTACAAGTATAGTGGCTGAAGATCTGCGAAAACTGTGACCAGAATATTTCTCTGGAGTGGGGAATTGCAGAAATGTTGCTAGTTGTCTCCCCATTTGCGTAAATTTATTAATTCCTATCCTTTGTGAGGTACATTTGCCATTTTGATAATTGAAAAACAATATTAGATGTGAGGAAAAATGAACGAAGGCTGATATACTTCTTGCAAATTAGGTAATAATCGTCTGATATTATAAATTTGGGGGTAAATTCGATTTTTCTGGTAATAAACTTAAACTGCTTTTACTACCTTTTACCATTTTCAGTATTTCTGGTAGGAGATGTTCTTTTTGGCAACCAACAAAATTCCGCTAATCGATTTTTCAGGCCAGAAAATATCTGTACTGGCTGATACTGAAACCGTATTCTCGATTCGCTGGAAATAATTATATTTGCCGCTGAATATGAAACAGGTTTATACCAAATTGTTTGTGTGGATTCTGAAAAAATCACGTTTGAAATAGCGTTTAGAGGGATTTTGTTGGTTGGCAAAATGTCACCATTATTATTAATCTCGATGCAGTCCGTGAAACGGCATAAATGTATTTTTCTACTCCCACATGGAAATTTGCTGTTTCCTTTACACTTAAGTGGCGAGTAAAGTAGGCTATTTCAGTTAACTGTGCAGGAAAATCTCATATCCATCCTAGATAGGTAATGAAACTGACCAATCACAGTAGTCAATTACAGAGAAGCCAAATTTACATATTCTAAATTCGTTTCCTGACAGTTGAGAGAAGTTAGGTTAACAATATACTTCAAAAATATGCAAATCTGTCAGATAAAATTTGTTCTTCTTAAATTTAAATCAAAACATTTATCCCTGAGTCTATGTGTAAAAATTGAAGGTATAATAACAAAATTAATACCAAAATATATTTCTACCAAATTATTGTTATTTTCTGACCGAACTAAAGATTTGCGCACAGACGCACTTTCTTATTTCAAAAATATCTTTATTTTCACTTATTTCTAGACAATTACTACAAGCATTGCATAAAATGTACTATATATCTACCAAATGAACGTTTTCTTACTAACCTTGGTTATTTTTTATATAAATAATATATTATTATAAATATTTATGCACGGGGATATTTTCCGATATATTTTGAACGGGGATCCAACCCCAATTGATCTTAAAACTTTTATTATACGCAACAAAGATAGAAAATTAACTGGTAATTGTTCCTTAAATGGTGGAATATAAAGATAACCCGATAAAACAGAAATTATAAGATTTCTAGAAAAAAATCATTTTTTACTAAAATTTTTAAGGTTATGTTAGTTCTACTTAAAGTATTGCCACCTCCTTCCGCGTTAACAGTGTTGCTAGTTTGTAAATTGGCGATTATTTTGAAAAATTTGACCATAGCGAACGTTAAAAATTCATAGTAATGCATGCACAAAATCCATTTGTAACTGTTTAAAACGAATTCTACAGCTATTTTGTTGTACTTTCGGAGTTATAATTTTTATGCAAGAAGAAATAAACCCGACAAACCTATTTTTCGTTTGTCCATTTTAGTAAAACAATTATTAATCAAAATACCTTGTTGAGAAAATAAATTGTTCGTTTTCATTAATACATATATCGCTTTTTGTCTGTTATTCAGCAAAAAGCCGAATGTAAGAAAGATTGATATATTCCAAAATGAGTTTGTTTAAATATAAGAACTTACCCAAATCGATAAATATGTTACAGTGTAATTTGGTCCATGAGTTTGCCATCAAAATTAATTTTTGTTCAATTGTTTTTTATTACCGTTCTCACAAGTTCATGGCCAACTTAAAAGACAAGTTATGATGCCTAATTTAAATAATAATAAAAGAAATAAAGAGAAATTCTTCTTCTGTAAATAATAATAATTTTTTAAAATTTTTAACATGAAGTTTAATCGTAGAAAAAATATACTGAACAACTCGAGTGGATTTTCCATATTGCACTCGGCGATATGGACATCATATCCACTCTTGTTGTACAAACTACTATTTATGGTAAAAAAATTGAAATAATCTTGGATCATACAAAATGTCCGATATGAATGAATATAAAAGCCATTTAAGAATGTCTACTGATAGAAATGAATATAAATTTTTTGTTAAATAAACTCTAACAATTTATATATATATATATATATATATATATATATATACATCCCGCTATCTTCTGGGCGTCCTTTCATAACTCCTCCTCTGAGCGTCCACCACAAATTTCTCAAGGAATTCCTACTTATCCAAATGAATATATTTTAAACTTCAAATGTAGATGTCATCACGGGTCATTAAAATTAAATTTGCCGGGAAATATTTTTTAAAGATCTATATCACCGATATCTCGGCGTCCTTTTATAAAACCACTCGAAAGCGTCCAAAATATACTAAAAACGTTTAAATTTCCACCCCCTAGCGTCCCATTCGTATATTTGACTTTTATTCAGTCGATTATGGAGCGTCTGACATTGTTGCCAGATTTAAGCCCATCCGAATAACCTTTTCCTCCTACCCCCCAACCGTAATAACATTCTTCGGAGCAGGCTAGATATATTGAAATTGAATGGTATGGTAGTTTTCGATTAGGCAATGTTTTTAATAATTACAACAATTTATGCGCTTTAAATATGGGGACTTAACTAAGATGTTACAGAATAAAAGTTTTATTGACTTTTAAATGTTAACTTTCTATATTTATTGTTTTGAATGATTCGAGTTGAATATCTACGAGTTACAAATTTTCTGCAAAGAAAAATGAAAAGATTCGTATTGTGACAATTCTTAGGAAAAAATTTGTAGAATATTGTATTAATTTTCTTATACATCCCAGCCATCACCATGGGATGACGCATACACTTGCTATGTTCTAAAATTATCGCCTTTTAAACAATTTTGTGAAAATCACGTTATTCATTTTGTTTCTTTAGCAATAAATCACGTGCCACTTAAAAATTTAAAACAAATAGACATAAGGAGAATTTATGAAATAAAGTAAATTAAAAAAATGATCTTTCAGTAAGCTCTAAGAATATTTCACAAGGAAAAAGTAATCAAGATACTTAAGGACTAGCTGAAAAATTTTAAAGCCTTCAAAGGAGGTAGACTTTTTTGATCTTACGTTAGTAATAAAAGTGACAAGTACCGATGCCAAATACAACTGATTTATTATTATCATCCGTGTTTCCGTAGCTGCTTATTCATTAGAGCATTTACGCGATTCGGAGCAGCAACGCTAAAATAAATTGATTGAAACATTAAAATGTTTATCATCAAAAATACCAAGAGATTCAAAGCTTCCGTTAGTGTACAATTTCAAGACTTCCTTGCTGATAAACGAGACATTCTCAATTGTATAAGATTGGGCATGGACACCATAAGGAAAAAGGATGTGCCGTTTTATAAAAAAAAAATTAGTATTCATATGAACTATATTATGGACGTTACAGCTAAAGCGATTAGAAAAAACATCAACAGAAAATTTTATTGGACTATTAACACCGTTACTAACATTAGATCCAGAAGGCAAAAGACGCAAGATACGCTTTTGACGTAGCTTGCGTAAAGCGATTGATATAAAAGGAAGACCATCTAGCTTCAACGCACCAAAAACTGTAAAAATGGTAAATTTATACAACGAAAATATTCCAGATGGTCTTTAGAAAATACGTTCTTTGAGTTAGGTAGGAGGAGGGAAAACTTCAAGTTGTTTGACGCAGTTTTTTCAAGAGAAAAAACTTAATAAAATGGATCGTTACGTAGCATATTCAAATAAAATCAAGTTTTTTAAGTCTGCCAGGGTGGATGTCTGCCAGGGTGGATATCTGATGAGAAAAGAGGACATCTCTAGTAAGTAAGTAATATTATTGATACAATTTTGTTTTAAATACATTTTTCTAATGCTCTTTTTTTTACAGATTATACAAGAAGCTGGTCTTAAGCAAATGATTTGAATGAGGGACACTAAGAAAGTGGACATTGCTCTAGTAAGGTACATTTTTTCTTCAGCTTTCCGTTCCTAATATTATGTGTATATTATTTTTATCTAATGGTTTTTTTAAGAATAAGAAACTCGTCTACAGAAAATGGTTACAATTAGAAACACTAGAAAGAGGACGTTTCTCTAGTAAGGTAATTTCTTTCCTCAGCTTTACTTTTCTAATATTATTTGTACGAAGTTTTTTATAAATACATTTTTCTAATGTTGTTTTTTACAGATTATACAAGAACCTGTTCTTTTTTTAAAAGAAGTTTGTACGACTGCCCATTGTTTTATTAAAAAATTTTGTACTAACTAGGTAGTCAGAATTGTTTAACATCTATGTGTATTCAAGTACCGAGATATTTTTTTAATTGTCTCAATTCACTGGTAATTTTCCTAATAACCACAATAATAAACTATTAGACATAGTTATAATAATATGGTCTCCAATGATTTCAAAAAGAAGCCAAATTTAAGCGAAAAAATATTGGCTCTCAGATTTGATAGATAGGATGCCGTTTTGGATCATAGCCAATTGCCAGGCGAGTGTCAAACGGCCCCGCAGACCCCGCCGCGCGGGGGGGGGGGGGGGCGGTATATTGGGGGCCCGGGGGCGAGTCGAAATTTTTGGTCTGAAATAGGTCTGAAAATACTGCATAAGGTCTGAAATACTAGCACCGACTCAACCAGAAAGGACTTTTTCAAAGTTGAAGCTAGTAAAAAGCTTTACGAGATTTAGTATGGTACAACACGCCTTAGCTCATTGGCCATAATCTCAGTAGAAAATGAACGAGCGTAAGATGTAGATTTAGACAAAATAGTTGACAAGTTCCTTTCGTTAAGGTACAAACGTTAGGGTATTTTATAAGTAGTTTTTAAAATAATGCATATTTAATTCTATATCTTTGTACTTATTAGTTAAATATTTGTTATATGTTTTTCTTGTATTAGAAGAACATTTTCTTTAGAACTTTTCAATCATCCCTCCTATATTATAATAACATATAATAATTTATAGAAATAAATTTAGTTTCGAAAATTCGCTGTGTTTTTGACTATTAGATAATAATATTGTGTATAAATATTTACTATAATGGGTTATTTTTGGAAAATAGAATAGTGACATAGGGAGCCTCAAAAAAAAGTTCGCCAAAAAATTTGATACGCTACTGCCAATTGCATATTACGTTTATTATTATTGTATCTCAATTTGCTTAATTAAAAAAAAAACCTTTTTAATGCACGCCGCTGGAGGTAGAGAGCAAAATAATATATAGAATTTAATGAAAATTAAAAAATACGACGTTCAAATCAAATGATTTATCAAAGACGCCAGCTTACAAGAATTCTAAAAATAGACCTACAGCGTTGCCACAAGGCGATGTCACCAAGGACTCTTGGTAATCGACGCACTGAAAGTAGAATATATCCCTAAAGAATATACAAAGGTGGCGCCTAGCACCTCTACCGGCCGACCCGTGCTACTAATAATATACCAATAATATTCAAAACAGTAGCGTTTACTATTTCCCGGGCGTCCAAAAGATTTCGAATCTGTGGAGTGCTATGATCACGTGGGCACAGATTCTACGGCGATTCAACAGAGCGTCCGTATACGGACGCTCTGTTGAAGCCGGACGCTTGGAAAATAGCAAATCGTTAATGTACGGACGCCCAGAAGCTAGTTGGATGAATATATATATATATATATATATATATACATCCCGCTATCTTCTGGGCGTCCTTTCATAACTCCTCCTCTGAGCGTCCACCACAAATTTCTCAAGGAATTCCTACTTATCCAAATGAATATATTTTAAACTTCAAATGTAGATGTCATCACGGGTCATTAAAATTAAATTTGCCGGGAAATATTTTTTAAAGATCTATATCACCGATATCTCGGCGTCCTTTTATAAAACCACTCGAAAGCGTCCAAAATATACTAAAAACGTTTAAATTTCCACCCCCTAGCGTCCCATTCGTATATTTGACTTTTATTCAGTCGATTATGGAGCGTCTGACATTGTTGCCAGATTTAAGCCCATCCGAATAACCTTTTCCTCCTACCCCCCAACCGTAATAACATTCTTCGGAGCAGGCTAGATATATTGAAATTGAATGGTATGGTAGTTTTCGATTAGGCAATGTTTTTAATAATTACAACAATTTATGCGCTTTAAATATGGGGACTTAACTAAGATGTTACAGAATAAAAGTTTTATTGACTTTTAAATGTTAACTTTCTATATTTATTGTTTTGAATGATTCGAGTTGAATATCTACGAGTTACAAATTTTCTGCAAAGAAAAATGAAAAGATTCGTATTGTGACAATTCTTAGGAAAAAATTTGTAGAATATTGTATTAATTTTCTTATACATCCCAGCCATCACCATGGGATGACGCATACACTTGCTATGTTCTAAAATTATCGCCTTTTAAACAATTTTGTGAAAATCACGTTATTCATTTTGTTTCTTTAGCAATAAATCACGTGCCACTTAAAAATTTAAAACAAATAGACATAAGGAGAATTTATGAAATAAAGTAAATTAAAAAAATGATCTTTCAGTAAGCTCTAAGAATATTTCACAAGGAAAAAGTAATCAAGATACTTAAGGACTAGCTGAAAAATTTTAAAGCCTTCAAAGGAGGTAGACTTTTTTGATCTTACGTTAGTAATAAAAGTGACAAGTACCGATGCCAAATACAACTGATTTATTATTATCATCCGTGTTTCCGTAGCTGCTTATTCATTAGAGCATTTACGCGATTCGGAGCAGCAACGCTAAAATAAATTGATTGAAACATTAAAATGTTTATCATCAAAAATACCAAGAGATTCAAAGCTTCCGTTAGTGTACAATTTCAAGACTTCCTTGCTGATAAACGAGACATTCTCAATTGTATAAGATTGGGCATGGACACCATAAGGAAAAAGGATGTGCCGTTTTATAAAAAAAAAATTAGTATTCATATGAACTATATTATGGACGTTACAGCTAAAGCGATTAGAAAAAACATCAACAGAAAATTTTATTGGACTATTAACACCGTTACTAACATTAGATCCAGAAGGCAAAAGACGCAAGATACGCTTTTGACGTAGCTTGCGTAAAGCGATTGATATAAAAGGAAGACCATCTAGCTTCAACGCACCAAAAACTGTAAAAATGGTAAATTTATACAACGAAAATATTCCAGATGGTCTTTAGAAAATACGTTCTTTGAGTTAGGTAGGAGGAGGGAAAACTTCAAGTTGTTTGACGCAGTTTTTTCAAGAGAAAAAACTTAATAAAATGGATCGTTACGTAGCATATTCAAATAAAATCAAGTTTTTTAAGTCTGCCAGGGTGGATGTCTGCCAGGGTGGATATCTGATGAGAAAAGAGGACATCTCTAGTAAGTAAGTAATATTATTGATACAATTTTGTTTTAAATACATTTTTCTAATGCTCTTTTTTTTACAGATTATACAAGAAGCTGGTCTTAAGCAAATGATTTGAATGAGGGACACTAAGAAAGTGGACATTGCTCTAGTAAGGTACATTTTTTCTTCAGCTTTCCGTTCCTAATATTATGTGTATATTATTTTTATCTAATGGTTTTTTTAAGAATAAGAAACTCGTCTACAGAAAATGGTTACAATTAGAAACACTAGAAAGAGGACGTTTCTCTAGTAAGGTAATTTCTTTCCTCAGCTTTACTTTTCTAATATTATTTGTACGAAGTTTTTTATAAATACATTTTTCTAATGTTGTTTTTTACAGATTATACAAGAACCTGTTCTTTTTTTAAAAGAAGTTTGTACGACTGCCCATTGTTTTATTAAAAAATTTTGTACTAACTAGGTAGTCAGAATTGTTTAACATCTATGTGTATTCAAGTACCGAGATATTTTTTTAATTGTCTCAATTCACTGGTAATTTTCCTAATAACCACAATAATAAACTATTAGACATAGTTATAATAATATGGTCTCCAATGATTTCAAAAAGAAGCCAAATTTAAGCGAAAAAATATTGGCTCTCAGATTTGATAGATAGGATGCCGTTTTGGATCATAGCCAATTGCCAGGCGAGTGTCAAACGGCCCCGCAGACCCCGCCGCGCGGGGGGGGGGGGGGGGCGGTATATTGGGGGCCCGGGGGCGAGTCGAAATTTTTGGTCTGAAATAGGTCTGAAAATACTGCATAAGGTCTGAAATACTAGCACCGACTCAACCAGAAAGGACTTTTTCAAAGTTGAAGCTAGTAAAAAGCTTTACGAGATTTAGTATGGTACAACACGCCTTAGCTCATTGGCCATAATCTCAGTAGAAAATGAACGAGCGTAAGATGTAGATTTAGACAAAATAGTTGACAAGTTCCTTTCGTTAAGGTACAAACGTTAGGGTATTTTATAAGTAGTTTTTAAAATAATGCATATTTAATTCTATATCTTTGTACTTATTAGTTAAATATTTGTTATATGTTTTTCTTGTATTAGAAGAACATTTTCTTTAGAACTTTTCAATCATCCCTCCTATATTATAATAACATATAATAATTTATAGAAATAAATTTAGTTTCGAAAATTCGCTGTGTTTTTGACTATTAGATAATAATATTGTGTATAAATATTTACTATAATGGGTTATTTTTGGAAAATAGAATAGTGACATAGGGAGCCTCAAAAAAAAGTTCGCCAAAAAATTTGATACGCTACTGCCAATTGCATATTACGTTTATTATTATTGTATCTCAATTTGCTTAATTAAAAAAAAAACCTTTTTAATGCACGCCGCTGGAGGTAGAGAGCAAAATAATATATAGAATTTAATGAAAATTAAAAAATACGACGTTCAAATCAAATGATTTATCAAAGACGCCAGCTTACAAGAATTCTAAAAATAGACCTACAGCGTTGCCACAAGGCGATGTCACCAAGGACTCTTGGTAATCGACGCACTGAAAGTAGAATATATCCCTAAAGAATATACAAAGGTGGCGCCTAGCACCTCTACCGGCCGACCCGTGCTACTAATAATATACCAATAATATTCAAAACAGTAGCGTTTACTATTTCCCGGGCGTCCAAAAGATTTCGAATCTGTGGAGTGCTATGATCACGTGGGCACAGATTCTACGGCGATTCAACAGAGCGTCCGTATACGGACGCTCTGTTGAAGCCGGACGCTTGGAAAATAGCAAATCGTTAATGTACGGACGCCCAGAAGCTAGTTGGATGAATATATATATATATATAATTATCACAAAACGATTCGTCAACAATGAAATGTGATTTATCACTAGTGCTAAAACTCTTATTATTAAAAAGGCTTTTATAAAACCGAATCGTCGTAAATTCACAATCTAAATTGCTATTCCCCTTTGAGACTTTTATCGCTTAAACAAAACATTTGGAAGGCAACATTTTCTTATGGTTTATTAAAATTAATATACAGAGTGATTCCTAACTTGATACTTCTGTTTTAGAAGGCATTAAAATAAACAACATTTTCAAATACCTTTTTTCAAAAAACTCAAAAATAAAGTACTTACATTGATTTATTTCACTATTTATTAAGAAAATTTCTATGTGTAGGATGAGCCCGCAAGGGAAAGCGTTCTGCGTATAATCTCGAAGCAGCAGCCACACTTTGGCGACACTCACCGTAAATTAGCACCATATCTACTAGTTTATTGTTTTAAAATTTTATCATTTTCACGTGTCACCAATTTAAAATTAACTTGCTTCAGAAAAACACACCGCAGCAGTTATTTGACAATAACTCACCACCGACCCGTAAATTGCATGACTAATAAGAGATACTTGTGTATCTCGCCCATCAAATCATATATAAATATAAATATAAGTGCCTTTTTTTGTGAGTTTTTGAAAAAAGGTATTTAAAAATGTTGTTTATTTTAATGCCTTATATACACAGCTAAAAAAGAAGTATCTACTTAGGAATCACCCTGTATATACAGGATGCCATAATAATTGCTACAATTCCGTTGTAACAAGAAAAGTTATGCATGCCTATGGACAATTGTCGCGAACAAGAGTTCTAAGTCTAAACAAAAGTATGAACTAAGGGCAAAGTAAATTGAATTGTTTGACAGATATATAGCATAAAGCAAACAGATAAAACAAACAGCAAATTTAAAGATAGACCGGCAATCTTAGATACTGTTTGTTATTTTTATAAAAGCTTTTTGGCCTATTGTTTTGTTTGAGACAAAGGTATTTCCTCGAGGAGAAATGATTAATGATTCGGCTTTAGTAATGGCATGGGTTAAACATGAGTTTTCGAATTATATATTTCGTGACCGCATACATTTGTAAATAAAGTATTAATCAAGAAATTATTTTAAAATTTCTAAGAAGGTCCATTAGAAAGCCTGTGTCTTGTTTCTTTTTTCGTGTGCCCCGTAAGTGGCCGATCGTATCTCGTACCAGATGTTCTATCTGTTTATCATGCAGACACGGTCGGTGTTAGTGAAATGAATTGTTATCCCAATGCGGTTTGGTAACCTACTATTTAGTCAGAGGAGTTCAACACTGTTGGTTTTTAATTTTACATACTTCTGGCCATTGAGGTACTTTAACGTACTTTAATGTAATTTTTCCGTCGACCGTGTATTTACATCCGATATTAACGTTCCCAAAATCATTCATTGATGACCCCTATTAATGCATAATTTTCTGTAAATGCACGATTTTGGTAATTAAAATTAAAGGCAGTCATGCAAACAAATCAACAAAATAATAAAACGTCAATCCAAAACGTCGTCCGCTGTCATTAGTATTTGTAGAATTGTGAAATCTGGATTGTAAAATAAAAGTTGTTAACTGTTTTTCTTCACTTTAGTAAAAAATACGGTCGACGAAAAAACGTTCTAACCAACTCTTACATTAAAATGCGATTAATGATCTCGAACATTAACGCGTTCGCTACGCTCACGTGTTAAAGTATTTCGATCATTAATCGCCATTATTAATGTACTTGTTGGTTAAATTACTATTAACGTACACCTTGTTTTGTTTTAGAAAAATTTCAGAACCTAACATATCAAAGAATGATAGAACTGTTGAAGTTTGTTGGCGATCAGGAAATCATTTTGTTTTACATAAAAATTCGCGGTTAATTTTCATTCCACCTCGGAGTCAGGTGTGGGGTTAACAGTTAGCTTCCTAGTGCCAGTTAACTGTTACTTATTATTTTTTGTTTTTCCTTTAAACCAAATATTTAAATCTTTGTCATTGGTGATTACAATGCTTTAATGTCTCTTGTATTTACCTGAAAACGACTGGAGATGCTTACCAGTTAAAACGTAATGATTCAAAACAAATAAAGACAATGCAAGTCCAAAACTCCACAGCCGTACAAAAATTATTCTTGCGAATGCTTGTAAAAGAAAAACAAAGGAAACCGAAGGTGTTATATAATATGCTCAGAACTATACGATGAAAATGAATCGATACGGCTTGAAGGGGGATTTGTGATTTGGCCTGCGAACTCGATCATCTATTTTAATAAAAGTCTTTTTGTGTGTTGTTTCAGTAAAGGTTTTCTTGTGGCCAAGGGTTATAAATGATGATGTTTTGTAAGTACAGATAAGGGTGATGATGTCTAGCACTGTTGTATAAAATATCTGCCCTGCTCCCAACTAAAATAAATTACATACAACGTAAATGAAAATGTAGCATTAACTCAAAACGAAAATTAGTATTTTTAAATATTTTTTCTACTGACGTTTTATAATAACCTCTTTTTGATTGTCATTATGGTTTTTTAATAACCTCCTTTTAGGCGCAGCGTGCTTAAAAAACTTTTAAGCGCGTTACCAGGAGCAACGTGCTTAAAAGTAATGCAGGTAATTATTTACAATTAAAACGTAATCACAGACTAGGTATAATTTAATTTTTTTTGGCAAGTGTCAATTTTTGAAAGGGGCAAATGAAACATAGTTAATAAAATGTTAGTAAAATAAATTAAGTTTTTTATTATAAAACCTCAGTAGAAAAAATATTGTATACAACTCGTTACGAAACAATGTCTTTTAGTCACTTTGACGTGTTGTCCAACTCGGCTTCGCCTCGTAGGACAATTCACGTCGCGTGCCTAAAAGACACTTATTTCGTTACTTGTTGTATAAATAGCTATAAAAACATCAGGATGAGAAGGCAAATAAAAACGTTATTAATAAGCAAAAGCACGACTGCAAAAGAGTCATTTTGAATGAAAGGAAAAACTACTAAAACATTTTAAAATCAAGTAGGTAATAATTTTACTACTGAAATTAATGATTTGTCAAAAATTGTGTACAATCAGAGCCTAAAGATATGATGGAACGAAACCGCAATTAGGTGTGGCCAGAATTTTTGTGAAATTTCAGATAATGACTTGCTTTAATTAGCAAATCTTCTCCGTCTTACTGCCGTGCTTAAAAATGTGTGTACATTCAATCAAACATAATGAACTAGCTTAACCCTCATGCAATATTAATTATGGATATCAAAAAAGGAAGTTGCTCCCTGTTTTCATACTACAGTAGCAGCGCTCCTTCCAATGGTTTTCTCGATTGTCTTAAGAGTTTCCATTAATTTTAAAAATATGTTTACTTCTGGCATTATGTAATTATTGCCTTTAAGTTATATTAAAACTATGGAATCAAACAATTAGTTTAATAATTCTTGAAGTAAACCTTAATTTAGTGTTTAATAAACTACATCGTTGTAGTTTTAACTCAGAGTCTTAGAGCATGATGTGCAACTATTATTCCTAGATCTATAGATAATCAACCTAATAGATAATATTATCGAAAAAAATGTTGGTTAAAAGAATCAATACATATTTTGGTCACAATCCTGTAAGAAGTAGGTCATACTGGACATCACAGTCTACAGAAATTGACTTGATATATCTACTCTAACGGCTCTTATACCGTTATATACTGCATAGTTTTATCAGAGCCTACGGCTCTTCTTATTCCAGCTAGATAGACTGCCCATTTTTTGATCATTCACAGTTTGTTTCAGGAGTTATAGCTTCCTACATGCTTGCTTGTAAAGGTTGAAAAAGTAAATATTCATAGAAATTAATGCTATGTGAGGCATACTGCTAGGGAAGTAGTAGTATGAAAATTTACTTGTTCACAAACATAACTGCAGATAGAAATTAATTGTGTTACTCCAGGCTTCTTATGTGATAAAAGAAAAAAAGGAAAGACAACAAAGTCTCGGTCTCAACAAATATAATTAAGTGGTTACACGTGTTTCACCCTTTCGGGCATCATCAGACCTAAAACAAAAGACCTAACTAACAGATACACGAATAATTAAAGACCACTAATTACCCAGAATTTAAAACAAAAAGAAACAGTTACAACATATTAAAATTTAAAAATGTAAATAACAAAAACAAAAAATCAAATGTCAGGGAGCAGTCGGGTCAATTGGATCAATAAGTCCAGTGAAACGAATGCGACGGGATCTAACTATGTTCAAATGCCTGAAAATATGAAAGAAGATGAGAGCGTAGCCAATCTGTTCTGTGCATTAAAAATTAGCGAAAGGTGACCGTCCCGATATCAACATCGGGTTATAAACAAAACAAATCATAACCAATTCATTTACTAATATTGTTAAAAATCAAATTAGGTTCAAAATTAAACACGTCGTTGACACAAGTAAGTATGGGACTTTTTTTGGCCTTAGTAATCTCCATTTTCTCCAACAGATCCAACTTCACACCCTTAGAACATTCGTGCAAAACCTTGATATTTGTAGGGGAAGAGAACTGGTGTCCAGAAGTTAACAAGTGATTAGCGAATGCAGACTTAGTCTCGGTGAAATCCGAATATTTATACTTATTGACAAGGCTGAGATGTTCCTGTACTCTAGTGGATATCCTTCTACCTGATTGGCCGACATAAACCGCTGAGCAATCATCACAATTTAAGGCATAAACACCAGACTTTGCAAAACGGTCCGTTCTGTCCTTGATCTTAACCAAGTGTTGTTTTAAAGTATTAACTGTCTTAAATGCAATTGAAATATTTAGGTTTTTAAAAAACTTAGCTAGTTGTAAGGATATGCTACCAAAAAATGTAAGACATTTAAACTTGTTTTTAACATCTGTGGGTTTTGCATGTATAATATGGTAAGAGAACTTGTATTTGTTAACGAATTTGTAATAAAGTTTATTTATAGACTTAATTGGAAAACCATTATTAAGTGCCATTTGTTTAATTATGTTTAGTTCTTTAGTAAACGCCTCTTTAGATAACGGCAAATTAAATAGTCTATAAAAGAAAGAATTGAAAGCAGCAAATTTATGTGAAAACGGTGAATTGGATGTGAACTGAATGATGTTATCGGTAGATGTTGGTTTTCTGAATACTTCAAAATTGATGTTTGTTGTCTTTCCTTTTTTTCTTTAATCTATATCCGGTCTCTTTGAGAAATATGGACGATTTCTTCGATTCTTATGTGATAAATGATGAATAAAAAATACCGAATTATGTAAATAGAAAGTGTAGAAACAGCAACGTATTTTACCTTTAACGGCACTGTCACCGAAAAGAGAAGTTAAGGAGTTATTTTTATAAGTCAAAATATTCACGCACTATTAACTCTCCCTGAACTTAAACATTTGGAAACCATTTCGCCGCCTTTACATTGCTTTTCTAGGCAAGGCCTGATTTGAAAATCAAAAACACACGAAAAGGCTTTTTTATCAAAAGAAATAAGCCCGAGCTTGCAGGCTTAATCTCCAATTTTGCTTGCGCCCTATCAATTTACTTTCATCCCCTTTCTGAACGGCTATAATGTACAGTTTTCTTTGCTCTTACTTGACAAGTCTAAACAGAAGGCAGCGCTTCCAGCAATAATAATTATGCTGAAGAATCATCTTGCTGAGCAAACACGGCATGATTATGTTGTTTACTACATAAGGGGTTTGTTGGGTAATAATATATTTGCTTATCGGGTATTAAAGGAGTCTAACAATAAAGTATTAAAAATGGCGGCGGAATAAAAATTACTAGAGTTTCGATGTCCATAGTTAATTAAAAATTAATTTAAAATTATTATTCATAGGTATGCTTTTTTAAAGGTACCTAATTAAATACATATCAGTAGGCTGTACAGATCTAATACTGCGAATATTTGCCTATAAATTGTTGATTTATACAGTTTTTTATTTGTATTTTTATGTTGTTTTAAGTTATATTTTTATTTATTTATTTATTGGTGCCAACAGGGATACAAACAGGTAAAAGATACCCACTGAAGTATCCACATAATACATTTAACATGATTAATTAATTTAAGTTCCTACATATGTAACAAAACAATACTAAAATAAGAGTAGAACTAAATAATTTACATTAACTTATTCCGCACTAGATCGTTAATAACGAAATTACTCATATAAAATTAACCATCCGTCATTAAAGAATTTTTGGAAAAATTAATCACCACATCTTTTAAAATGTTCTTCACTTGTCGCAGGGACTTTGAGAAAAAGTCAGCATTAACAGACACATTGCTATTTCTCACAATCCTACATAATGGCGAGTGTTGAGCCGAATAAGTGTATCTAAATGGTATGAAAAATAGTTCAGTTGTCCTTAAAGACTATCTGGACTTTGTACTAAGTTATTAAAAAGTTTATATAAAAAGAGTACATCAGTACTTGTTCTTCGATTAGCCAGGGAAGGTAAACGGAAGTGATTTCGAGCCAAATATCGTTGTTAGGAATATTAAAATTTTGTTTCTTTAATAGGTATTTAATGAATTTATTCTGCATGTTTTCAAACCTGTCAACATAGTTTTTTTGTCTGGGGCTCCAAACAAGACTGGCAAAGTTTAGTCTGCTTGCAACAAAGGAATTGAATAGACAAATTACTGCTTTAATATTGAAAAAAGTTTACATTTTCTTATGATGTAACCTAATAGTTTGGAGCAGCGTTGATAATAGATTCAACATGTTCGTCAAAAAGTAATTTGGAATCAAATGTAACACCTAAATCTTTTATTTTGCCAACTTTTTTTAAAGATGTTTTATTTATGGAATAAGTGGTTGTTAGTTGATTTTGGTTTTGAGAGAAAGTAGTTGACACACACACTTGGACAGGTTGAGAAAAAGGCCATTTTCATCTCAATACCTTCCCAAACAATCCAAATCACTTTGTAGCTTATGACAATCGTCAATGTTCATAATAAATATGTACATTTTTAAATCATCTGCGTAAAGCAGAAAATTGCAGTAATGAAAACAGGAGCAAATTTTATTTATGTATATAATAAAAAAATAACGGTCCTAGATGTGACCCTTGAGGTACTCCGGATGTAGTAACAAAAGTTTTAGGGCAAAAATCTTGAATGGAAACATATTTTGAGCGATTTTTTATCTACGACTCGACCCATCTGAGAAGGCTCCCGCCCACACCGACCTTGGCCAAGCGGCTCAGCAAGACGTTATGACTAATCTTGTCAAAAGCTTTACTAAAGTTGGTATAGACGGCATTCACTTGAACGCGTCTGTCCATTTGTTGGTGTACGTATTCACAAAATATTAACAAGTTGGTGTCCAGTGAGCGCCCCCGAAAAAAGCCATGTTGTTGCGGGATTATAATATTTTTTACTAATGAGAAAAAGTACTCGTACTATAATTTTTCGAAAAGTTTGGGTATAATAGAAACTTTACTAATTGGTCGGTAATTTGAGACATCTGTCTTCTTACCACTTTTAAAAATTGGAACTACAATAGCAGTTTTCCATCGTTCGGGAAATTCGCCCATCTTTAAAGAATAATTAAAAATTAACGTAAGGGGTATGTAAAGAGAATTAGCACATTTTTTAATGAAAACCGAAGGAAACTAATCTGGTCCTGCCCCCTTTTTAGAATCCAGTAACTGTAAGGCTTTCAAGACCTCATTTTCACTAAAAACAAGGCCGTGGAGATCTGAGTTGTTGGAAACAGAACTAGGATTAAATTGATATCTTTTTGGAATGAAAACATCTTTGAAATATGAACCAAATAAGTCGCTGATGTCTGAACCACCGCTCGCAAAATTGTTCCCCCAGTGTATCTTGCTGGGAATATTGCTAACGTATTGTTTTTTTAAAGGAGTATAGTTCCAAAATCGTTTCGGATTATTAATTAAATCGTTTTCCAATTAATATAAATACCTATTAAAGTCTGTCCGGATTAAGATTTTGCAACGTGCTCTTAGAGTTTCAGATAAGTTATAGTCATTATCGTTTTTATATTTACGCCACTTTTTATGGATTTTATTTTTTTTCTTTAACAGTACTTATTGTTACTCGAGAGTAAAATGTTGGAAATTTTTTGTTTTTTGAATATGTTGGTACATTTTGTTGCAAAATACTCTCTATTTTATTATAAAAAATATCCAAACAACCATTCAATGACCTATTACGAAATAACACGTTCCAATCAGTGCTCGCAATCTCCTGATTAATTATCTCATAGTTTGCCCTTCCAAAGCTTAAATATTTATTGCATTTAAATTCTAATGGTTTATGAAAGCCAATATCCAAAAGAAGTTCAATACAAGGGTGATGAACATCTTCCGGCACAAGAGGACTCAAACAGTGATTGATCCGTGAAATGCGGAATTTATTACATAAGTTTGAATCGAGCAATTTATTATTGTTATTTAATATATACTTAAATTGCATTAAATTGCGAAAATAAAATGTATCTAACAGTAGGGAATACTTGGGCTCAACATTATAAGGTTCCAAACAGTCACCATCATCAATTCTAACCCATCGCGTGGAGGAAGTATTAAAGTCACCACAAACTAAAAAAATATGGTTTTCCCTCATCGGCAAATTATTGAGTTTTGTTTGAAAAACTTACACAAGCAGCATCGTCATTTGGTGGTAAATAAACACAACAGACAAATAATGTATTGTTTTCATCTAACTTAACACTTATCCACAAATCGTCAGCATTGCTTTCAAACTCCGGCACCAAAACAGCATTATATTTATATATATATGCGATAAATACGCCTCCCCCATCAGATTTGGCCCCGGCGATAGTTTCGCGGTCTCGTCGAAACACACTGTATCGTGTCAAATCAGCCAATTCATGATCAAAAATAGTACTCTTCAGCCAAGATTCAGTGATGCACAGGGGATTGTTACAGGTTTTCCTTAAAGTCAAATAGTTTTGTTCTTAAACCCCGGGTGTTCTGGTACAGAATATGCAAAGCCATGATCCCAAGCAAAATACTTGAAAGATTTAGATCTTCTGGCTTCGCTATTAGTACTATTTTTGTATTTTCTGCTTTTCTGGCAAGCACATTACCATTCTGAACCCAGATAAACCTAAAATTCTTAATTTTGGCCTTCTCCTTGGCCTGTTTCAAAAGTAATTTTGTTTGCGGTGACAAATGCTCATTAATGAAAAATCTGTTTAAAATTCCATCGAGCTTAAATCCTCGTGCATTCGCTGGATTCTTTCTAGCGACCTTAGCAGCTGACAAAAACCTGTCTCGCTCAAACTTAGACAAAAATTTTATAACAATGTTTTTTGGTTTGTTTTCTATTTGGGTTGGGACTCGAAAATATTGTCAATCAATGATGTTTCCAATTTAAAGTTAAACACAGCAGCAACTTGTGTTGTAACAGAAATCAAGTTTCATTAAATTTTTCAGGTGTGTCCTGTAATTCGATATTATATGAGCGATAAAACTGCTCTAGATTGTTCAGCCGATCTGTCATATAAGTAACTTCCTTCCTCAATACAGCATTCTCAGTTTTCAGCAATTCCGTGGTTTTGAAGAGTTCATCGATTGTAAGCAGTTTTTTTTTCAAAATCAGTTATTTTATTCGAACAGAAATCCACGGATTCACATAGAAGCTGCATCTCCTGCTTAATGGTAATCATCAATGCTGGCATGTTTTGCGCGGGTGCCGAGTGTTCCGCGGAAAACTCGTCGATCTCTGCATCGGTGCTTGATTTAGTGCGATTCCTATGTAACTTTCGGCAGGATTGGCAAGTCTACCCAGCACCAGGTAAGGTTGTCAGCATAGATAGCGGGTTCTTGACAACATCGCAACAGGTCGAATTAGCATGATAAGAGGAACCACAAAAACCGGAGCATGTGAGGCCAGGTGCATTTTTTGATATTTTACCATTACACGCTGCACAAAGTGACATTGTTTATTAATTGCTTTTACACCAAAATCCGCACTCAGAACAAAAAAGTCTTTAGAAAAAATATTTCAGTTCGTCACTATTTATGCTTTAACATCGAGTTATTATAATTTTATCCACTTTATACTGAACTTTTTAGCAATTTATTCGGAAGCAACGAAACGTGATGCGTACGATACGAACTACTGCGAACTATGTTGTTATGTTATGTTGCTTTTATTTATTTTTTATGTTATTTTGTTATATTGTCCAAGTTTTCATTAGAATAATGCTTTACTTATGATATTTATGTATTAATATTAAGGGCACACAGTAGTCGATAAGTCATCATGAACAAATACTGCATTTCCCACACATATCGCATATTTTACCTGCGTCTGGTGATGGCAAACTGAAAATGTAACCATGAGAAAAGTTTAATCAAAAAAATACTTAAACTCAAATGTGCACTGTGCAATACTTTTTGTTTTATAAAAGTAGTTGCAATCTAAATGTTAGTCTGCTAATTCAATTTATTTTAGTAATAACTTACCAATGGTGAGCACTTTATTTGGATTAGCCTGTATAGAAAACCAACACACATTAACAAATTTGTGTTCACCGCTAAATAACAAAAGTCATTGAACTGAATTATGTTTACCGTTAGTGTCTGTTTGCAGGTTAAAGATAATGATGTTTCTTGAATGTAGGAGAGTTTTAGTTTCCATATTTAATTAGCATTCACCTGAAGACGTCTGGAGATACTTACCAGTTAAAACGTTGTAAATCAAAACAAATAAAGCCAATGCAAGTCCAAAACTCCACTGCCGTTCAAGAAACGTCATTGTCTCCTACCTTTAAACAGCCACTAGCTAGGAGCCCGGTATGGACCCGATATAAGTGATAAGTTCCGTAACTACAAGTAATTTAAGATAACATTAACAAAACCACATAAGAGTTAAAATGCATGACTCATCACAGTGGTGCGTCATTCTACCTGGCGAATATAGAGATGTAGTTACCATATTTAATTAGTGTTCACCTGAAGACGACTGGAGATATTTATCAGTTTAAATGTTGTGATTCAAAATAAATAAAGATTAAAACTCATCTACATTCATATTTACCATTAGTTTTAGTTGTATTTGATAAGATAAGTGATACTTTTTGAAATTTTAACAAATTTTTGAACAATTATATACTCATTTTATGCTTAAAATGTCATCTCGATCAACCCACCTCGGCAGTCATGGTACTTTTGTATCCAGTCAATAATTAAGATGAGATTAGTTCTTCAAATAAAGATTTGAACAGAAATTTACCTTAAGCGGAGAGAAATTCTCTTACACGAAGAGAAATATAATAAATACATTTCTTAACTAGCATAATTCCAAAGGCCTTTTTACATTGGGTGCAAATGCAAGAAAAAATTGCCTTGAAGCACGCGCTTTGTCGACGTTTTAAACAGCTGATGCAGGTTTTAAATGGGAAAACGTGCATCAGCTGATTAAAACGTCGTCGAAGCGCATGCTTCCAGGCCATTTTTCTTACAATTGCACCCAATGTAAAAAGGCCTTAAGGCTTTTAAAATAAGATAAAGCGCATTGGCAACAAGATAAAATCCAAGAGAAATTTGAAGGTTTTTCAAGATAGTGGTATATCGTAAACAAATAGCTTTTCTCCTATGATAAGAGATATTCTCTTACGCAAAGATAACTTGTCTTGCCTCTAAATTAACGTTCAAGAGTGTTCACTACTTTGGGTCAAGAGCGCCCATTTTGCCAGTGTGATTATTAAAAAGATTTACTATAATAGATGCAGAGCATGATTGTATATCTGAAAAAATGTTCACATTTATTTGCTACAAAAACTTATTAAAACAAACTTTTAAGAAGAATAATTAAAACAAACTTTTCTGACCCAATCTTTAATCCTTCCTTTTTACTACTTAGTCGGTTATCGGTTTAGGCAACCTTTATACTGCTTATCAAAAGTTTACTTAACCCTAACAAAAAAGAGCTTTTATAACTTTGTTTAAGAGCAAGACCCAGTAAACTCATAAAGATAATAATTAGGGAAGTTATATAACACAAAAAATACGGTATAATCCCTTAATAACTTAAACATAACACCAGTTTATAATAGGGACGACTATTAATTTTGATAATGTTATAGCATGTTTAAATAGTGGCGGCTCGTGGACATTGAGCATGGGAACCCACTAAGCAAGAAACATACTTGGTACGTTTCGTAACATTTTTAAAATGAAACCTAGAATACGTTTTCTTTTTTACGTTCTCGTGTCATGCTCGTAACTACTTTTTCAAACGTTATGCACAATTACTGTTTTTGAAACGTAATTTTGATTATGTACCAGTACCGTTACAAAAATTACGTTTCTGTGCCGGAAAATTCATTTATCTGTGTTGAAACATTAATAAGTGTACATTTCGAAAACATTATTCGGGGTACGGTTTTAATACGTTCTATGATAAACGTTGCAGATTCGGAACTAAGTCGTTCGATGAAATAACATTTAACTCGTCCCTAAAGGTAACGAATCTGAACAATAAACTTATAACATTTAATAAATTACTTGCACGCTACTCCAAAAAACGTAAATACGAGTGCGGATCGGGTACGTTTTTTTAAAAGTACGTTGGACGAATTTGTTCCTTTTGTTTTTTAACATGACACGCCTCTGTCAATTAAAAATTAATTAATTAAAGTAAACATTTTAATTGAAACATTTTTTATTTAAGAAGTGTGATGATTTATAATTAAAAAAATAGTGCGGGAAGAAACGAGAATGCTTTATTATGAATATACAAAACGGCACTTAAGAAGGAGTATTTCAAAACCTAAGAATTTGTCCCAAAAACTGCTCTTAAATCTACGCTCATAAAATACATGATTTCTGAAAAAATCATCAATTTTGGCGTGGTGGGCGATATTTACTTTATGTTTATCATAAAAAACCGAGCCCGAAAAACGCTGGTTAGAGTCATACATAAGTCTTATGTTAAAATTTTGGATTGACACCAATATTCATATTTTTCACAAATATAAAATATGTTTTTTTTTAAATAAAGAGCTAGCTAGGAATATAAAAGAATTACAAAAACAAATTTAATCCAGCCATGCAAAGGGGGAGAGGTAATAATTTAATTTTCAAAGTTTAATAGCAGTTAGGTAAATTTTAAACAAACTTTGGGCGTGGCTCCAAAAATGTTTCGACTGCGGCGCGTCAGTCCCTCTCTCCAAAAAAAAAATCCTACTTACGCCCACTAAGCCCCCTCCCGAGCATATTCTCTGGCTACGCCACTGCGTAGCAGTATGGTAAAGTACCCAGTCTTAATATCCAGCAATATTTTCAAAAATAGAACTAATAATGCTGGTGAATTTTAAACGAACTTTGGGCGTGGTCCAGAAAATTTTTCACCTGCGGCGCTTATCCCTCTTCTTACCTAGGTACAATATCATGAAATACATGTAGTCCGACTGTCCCTTTCTCCAGAAAAAAATGTTCTTCTTACGCCAATTCAGCCCCCCCCCCCCCCCCCCCCCGAGCATATTTTCTGGCTACGCCACTGGTCGTGATTTGCTTAGGTTACTGCCATCAAAGTTTGCCTCACCTGTAAAGTAACTCACGAGTCGCGCCTGATTGTTATCAACAAAACTCTTTGTGTAACAGATTCCTGTTCTTATTGACGCAAGGATTGCGGTTGCAAGTACATATATTTTCCTACTGAAGCAAACATTACAAAGTTTGCAGATAGTATACGTTTCAGTAGTTTTGGAACAAATCCCATCAATGAAATTACTAGTCATCTGTATAATTCCTTTAAACCTAAATTGATTTCAATAGATTTTATGCTCGCTTGAATAAAGTAACATATCGAGCAATCTTTTATCCAAGTCTCTAGAAACTTTGTCATCTTATCGATTTCTGAATGGTTGTTTTATTTGTGATGTCTATAATATAAAGTTTTCTTTGCTCTAACTTGACAAGCTTTGGTAAAAGAAAATCTTATAATAAAAAATTATACTAGTTTCTGTTATAACTCGGGTGTAACTAACTGAATTTGAGAAAAACTCTAAAGGGCAGATTAAGGTTTGCATTTTAAAATTTTTATATTGTTTGTAATATCAAACTTTTTTATTTATTTAGTTGCATAATATAGGCTGTTATTAAAATTAATTACCTATCAAAAATATTTAGTATTTAAAAAATTTTAAATAATTATTGTTAATTAACCAAATATCAAAATGACATTCGCAAAACTAATTTTTAAGTTATATTAAGTGACCTCGGGGACTGTATCAGTTTTATGTTGGAATGCTTAAAGTTTTTTAACAATAAATTAAATTAATTAAATTTTAAATTATGCAACAATGACAGTGGCAAAAATAATATACTCACTCACAAGTGACATGATCAGAAAACTAAGAATGAATCTAATTAAGCCACTTTGATTGTGAGAGAATCTTTTTTGCCAATGTCATTTATGTCACAGTCAAACTTCACTCATATTTTATGATGTTTATTTAAAAATAACTGAAGTTATCAAATTTGTTTCAAGATGAATTTATTATATACAATAAAATAGTTTTTAAAAAATGCGAAGTTTTGCTGCTTTATTAATTTTTTTAAAAGAAAACATGTCCTGTTTGATGCGTTTTTTTAGTCAACTAATCTTTATATAAAATAACATTGTTACGAATTTTTTATATTGAGAACTATCTAATTTATGTTGTTTTGTTCTTTTTGGCTATTTTTAACAAACGCTTCGTTCGTTTAGTGATGCAAAATAAACTGCTGGACAATTGCTTTCGAGCAAGAAAAATTTCGCCTAAATTTAACAATTAATATTTTCTGAACCAGATATGATATCGACTTACAGTTTTGAATGGTTGGTAGATTCATCCCTTGGAAAACAATTGTCAATATTGGATTTTCTTTAACTGTCAGAAAATTTTATATACAGGGTGTTAAAGAAGACGATGATTTTTGCTCCAATTTTAATGGTGTGTAACTTTTACAATAATATTTTTAAATTTTATCACTCTATCCAATGGAATCACTGGTTCATAGCAAAGAAAGTAGTTGGTCAAATTTTTGATATCTGCTATATTTTAAGAAATACCGATTTTTTTGGAAAACCTTGCTTTATTTTAACTTATTGGTAGCTAAATCTCATTGTGCGTTGTATCGTGCATACTTTGCGAGTGATTATTATACCTTCTGAAAAGCTTGATTATGTTCAGTGACAATAGTTGTACCTAAATGTTATGATTTACAGTGGCGTACTTATAAACACCTATATGTCTATGGTTTATGAGTATCTCACGATTGTTTTATATTGGAAAGTATTCGCCCCTAGATTAGGTCGATTTTTTCTTTTTTTTTAGTTTTTCATATCGCCCTATAGGAATATTATACAGTGTGTTTACAAAAGTTTAACAAAGATAATTTTTTAAATTTAATTGTTGGGAAAAAATGTATTTATTAATTTTTTTAACTTTCTAACACTATACTCATAAAAAAAAGACATATAGGTGTTTATAAGTACGCCACTGTACATTTAACATTTAGGTAAAACTATTGTTACTGAACATAATCAAGCTTTTCTTAAGGTATAATATCACTCGCAAAGTTTGTACGATACAACGCATAGTGAGATCTAGCTACCAATAAGTTGAAATAAAGCAAGGAGCAAAAATCATCGTCTTCTTTAACACCCTGTATATAACATTTTCTGACAGTTAAAGAAAATCCAACACTGACAATTATTTTCCAAGGGATGAATCTATCAACCACTCAAAACTCTAGGTCGATATCATATCTGGTTCAGAAAATATTAACTGTTAAATTTAAGCGAAATTTTTCTTGCTCGAAAGCAGTTGTCCAGCAGTTTAGTTTAAAAATGTAAATTTTTAAAGCACATGGTAAAAGCCTAATGTTTTTTTTTAATAGAAAATATGTCCTTTTTCATGCGTTTTTTGTAGTCAACTAATCTTTAAATATAAACTTTTTTAGATTTTTTTTCATATCGAAAGCCAGGGATGTTTTCTCTATTGTATTAATATAGCCCAAAGCAGTATTTTATTTAATATCAACATAAACAAAACCCACAAATATATGCAAAGAGCCAAAAGTCAATTGAGAAAACGTTTTTATAATATCTTCTTATCTTGTTCCAATATAAGAATGAAATCAACAAAATATAATAAAATATTGCCGTAGAAAAAATACAGATATGCCAGTCAAATATACAAGTTGATTATTGAATAGAGCCTTAAAACACTTTTTCTACTGACGTTTTATAATAACATTTTTTTGATTGTCATTATGGTTTTTTAATAACCTCCTTTTAGGCGCAGCGTGCTTAAAAAACTTTTAAGCACGTTACCAGGAGCAACGTGCCTAAAAGTAACGCAGGTAATTATTTACAATTAAAACGTAACCACAGACTAGGTATCATTAAATTTTTTTTGGCAAGTGTCAATTTTTGAAAGGGGCAAAGGAAACATAGGTAATAAAATTTTAGTAAAATAAATTAAGTTTTTTATTATGAAACCTCAGTAGAAAAAATATTGTATACAACTCGTTACGAAACAATGTCTTTTAGTCACTTTGACGTGTTGTCCAACTCGGCTTCGCCTCGTAGGACAATTCACGTCGCGTACCTAAAAGACACTTATTTCGTTAATTGTTGTATAAATAGCTATTTTCTACTGACGTTTTATAATAACCTCTTTTTGATTGTCATTATGGTTTTTAATAACCTCCTTTTAGGCGCAGCGTGCTTAAAATTTTTTTAAGCACGTTACCAGGAACAACGTGCTTAAAAGTAACAAGTATAAACACAGACTATAGTTTTACCTATTTATTATAAATATTAACAGTACAGTTACTTATATTATTAAAATTAATTAATTAAAATTTCGATATTATTCATTTATTTAAATATGTGAGTTCTTCTCTGCGACATGCTCCAGAGATTCCCACAATAAGTATGACTTTGTCCAATAAATAGTTCTTATCGTCTGCTTCTTTGACAAACCTTTCTATTTGTTCTTTAGAAAAAACTTTCGACTTTTTGGGCTTATACCCCGTAGATTTTCTTTTCAAAAATGCGATTAGGTTTGTAAATGTCTTCATCTCAACATTTTTATTCAAATAAACCATCGCTCGAAGCATTGAGTAAGTACTCCACAAAGTTGATGGCTTATAGGCATCGGATAATAGTGAAAAATATGCCAAAAAGACTTTTTCTGATAAGTTTTTTACCTTTTTTTCTTCACACCATTTTTTGAATTTTTCGTATGTGCCCTTATACAAACTTCTTGATTTTTGGGGAACAAGGTACACCATTGCGTTATTTCTGGCATTTTCAATGTCTGAGTCCTCTAAATCACTCATTTTTACTTTTATATTTGTCGCAGTTTTTGACAAAAAAATCGAATTTTTTTTTTGACAACTGTCGATTTTTTTGACATGAAAGGTGTAAATGAAACATAGGTAATAAAATGTTAGTAAAATTAAGTTTTTTATTATAAAACCTCAGTAGAAAATAGTATATTAAAACATAAGTTTTATAAGACAAATTTTAGAGCACGCGTTGGTTTAGGACACGAGCCGCGTAGCGGGGAGTGTCCTAATTAGATTAAAAAGAATGTCTTTTAGTCACTTTGACGTGTTGTTCAACTCGGCTTCGCCTCGTAGGACAATTCACGTCGCGTGCCTAAAAGACACTCATTTCGCAACTAATTGTATAAATAGCTATTAATAAATCAAAATGAATAACACTTTTCTTGCTACCATAATACAATTATTTTTATAAGAAAACATACTTCACCAAATTTATGTACAGGGTGATGCCTAAGTTGATACTTCTTTTTTAGCTGTATATAGAAGGCAGGCTCTGTGTATTATCTTGAAGCAGCAGCTACACGTGAGGACACTCACCGTAAATTAGCACCATATCTACTAGTTCATTGTTTTCAAATTTTATCATTTTCACGTGTCACCAATTTAAAATTAACTTGCTTCAGAAAAACACACCGCAGCGTAGAGCCAAATAATAACTCACCACCGACCCGTAAATTGCATGACTAATAAGAGATACGACATATAACAAAAAGTATAGCAAGCTACGTTTTGATGACCAGGCCCTCACTTTTTTACTTCTGTATCTCGCCTATTTTTAAGTTTTTTTAAAAAAGGTATTTGAAAACGTTGTTTATTTTATTGCCACACGCTAAAACAGAAGTGTCAACTTAGGAATCACCCTGTAGCTAGATAGGGATTTGGTTAAATTTATTTATATCTTACCAACCATAAGCTTTGTTCGCCCTCTTTCTCTCTCTTTTATTGCTGATCACACTACTTCAAAAATTAAAGTCAATTTTCTTTCTAGAACCGGGTAAGGCCTTTTGTGAGGTTTTCTTAAATTTAACATAAAAGGATCGATCTCGAGAGAATAGTAAGTTTACCCGGCCGTTGTTTATCACAATTCCTTTACAAGCCGATGGCTTTTGTTTAGCGGCTTTCAAAGGATTGTATATAGCAAACCTTAAAGTATTATATGGTCGGTAAAACAAAGCTAAGTCCTCCAAGTCGATATTTTACTTCGTCATGGCAAGACAATTCTAAATGTCAGTATACTCATAATATATCAATAGATATATATATATATATATTTTATTTTCGAGGGCCCGCTCGTGCGCCAGGTGCACTTAGGCCAGGTTTGGCTCATTGTGCTCACCTTGTTTAGTTGTTACACCCACTCCGTGATTCCAGTTCCTTGCACTAGTTTGTGTAGGTCAACTGGGGAGAGGGTAGGGATGTCCTCTGGTTCTTACTTATCTTACCTTTATTCGATAAAATTGGTAAATACAGTATACAATATAGAATGACGCATTATTTTTAAATCTGTAACATGAACATTCCAGGGCAAAATATTTTTGAAAGACGCATTAATTAATTTATAGAGAATATTCACCTTTAGTAATGCCGCTACTGAAAGCGTTCTAAAGAAAGAGTGATATGACAAGAGTAGCACATGCTTGTTTTTATTTAAAATATCAAATAATATAGATAATGATTTTTTCGGGTGCCACGCCCAAAAAACCCTTTTTTGGACCATAAAAAAAAATTAAAATTAGAAAAAACATAATATTTTTAAAGAAACTTGTAGGGAGTTTAATATAAATAATCTAAAACTTATAAAAAAACTTTATGAAATAAGCATACCTGAGCAAAAAAATATTTAAAATAAGGTTTTTTTTATTGAATACCAAAAAATTATATTAACTATAATCGATAAGTATTAGAAGATTATACATGCAAACACCAATAAAACTTTTGAAATTAATAAATGAAATCCAAAGAGGATGTCGCGCGCCGCGGGTGTATTTAAAATTTTTAAGATTTGCGTTGATGTTAGTTTGTATTGCAAGCATTTTGTATAATGTAAGATGATTCCAAATTATATTTTAAATTTTCTGGTTTTTCGGATTTCGCTACTGCCTCTCAATATGAAACAGGTTTTTAACAAATTGTTTTTGTAGTTTCAGAGAAATTTGCTTTTGAAATAACGTTTAGCAGGATTTTGTTGGTTGGCAAACACTGGCTATTGGTGACATTTTGCCAACTAACAAAATCCCTCTATCCCGCTATTTAAAACGTGATTTTCTCGGATACCACACAAACAATTTTGTAAAAACCTGTTTCATATTCAGCGCAAATATAATTATTTCCTTACTATTTCCGTATTTATTTTAAAATATAATAATTTACACATGTAATGTTTACAAAATAATTTTTTATCAACAGAAATTTTATATTTTTACACATTTTATCATACTTTTTAACTGCGCAGCTCGAGCCCGGGCCCTTAAAAGAGACGTGGGCCCGAAAATTTGCCCCCTGCCCCCCCCTCTTGTCGGGCCTGTTTAGGACATATTGGTAAAGCCTAGTTTGTAAAACGCTTAACTTTTAAAGCCAAATTATTTCTAGATAAATACATCATTTTATTAGTCAAGCTTTTTATTTTTAAATCTGCAAGCTGTTAAAATGCCTCAGCGATATTTAGAAAGAAGTTAATAATAAGTAATGACGTTTAAAAGATTTTTTGGTTGTTGGAGAGAAAATTAAAAGTAGATTTTATTAGAACCATTAGCAAAAGTTTTCTTAGCGAGGGGTTACTTTTAATTGCATTTAAAAAGCTCAGTTAGATAATTTTATCATTTTTCAAAAGAGGCGAAAGTAAAAATAATTTCTACTTAAAAGCGTAATTAAAAGATGGAAAAAGAGAAGTGAACATGAAAATACATTAAGCCAAAAAGGTAACCTTCATAACGCCAAAGAAAAAATAAAGATAAAAAAAGCTGAAACATCAATATAAACTGGTATATCATTTTTGTTGGGCCATAACTATAGGCATCCCAATGGTAGGGAGTAAGAAAGGATGCTTGTCCCCTCTCCTAACTGGTCAAAAAATATTATTTGTTACAAAATTAAAGTTACGGTGGCAATTTTTTCTGCAAGAACCCATTTTACTTAATTTTATTTTAAAAAATTTCAGAACTTTTTAAGGGGGGGACAGGGGATTTAGCTCCCATTCCCCAAAATCATTATTTGCGAGCGAAAAATTGGAGAAATTAAATTAAAAAGAACTTTTAGGGAAGTCCAAGTAAATATTTTTAAAATCCTAGCTCTACTAATGAGTCATGATATGGCAAAACGCGTCTAGGGATGGATCTGACGAAATGAAAGAAAAAATCTTTATTTGATTTTATTTTTAAAATGTTATTTTTGTAACAAACGTTAAAAAATGTAAAAGTTTTTATTATTTTGAATAATATTTAGGTTAATACTTTAAATTGTTTCGACTAAAAGTACATTTTTCAAAAGTACACTGTTATTATTATTATGCGTTTTACAATATAAAAGTGCATGAGATATTTTTGGCATTTTTTATTCATATTTTGCAAAATTTTGGAAATAACAACTTTTCCCAAATTTTTGAAAATATCTCTGATTTGATAGAAGCTGCTTTTAAAACTCTTATCTATGACATTTTACATTACTTAAAAAAAGTCGGCAAAGTAAAAAAATTCTCAAGTTCATTAATAACAAAATTTTCCATATGATGCAGAATTTACCGGTCTTTAATTTCTTTAGCATTTACCAACAACTCACAGCTAATCATTACACAAAAATCTCTTAATACGATCCCAAAAAATATGGTTGATCGCACTTTATCGTATCATATATCCACATGTTTTTAAATTTGTATTATTAACATGGATAAGATTAAATTATTTACAGGATGGCCCATTTGTGTGACAAACTAATATACCGTTTTTACTATTAAAGATATCAAATTAAAGTTTTTATAAAAGTTGTTAGATATAAAAAGTTTATGTTCTAAAATTATTTTCTATACACGTAATTTTGTATCATAATGTTTTTCCCAAAAATTTTAAGACGTTTGCATTTTTTTGGCAACGTTGAAAAAAAATAAAAAGCTAAATATGGCGTCATATTGATAAATTTGTAAGAAAACAAAAAATGCTAAAATATATAGGGTGTTTCATTTAAAAAATATGTCTTTTTATTATTCTACTTTGGTGGACCGTCCTGAATATTTTTAGATCATATATTTTTATATGCCTCACAACTTCTAATAACACTTTTTTAAATATCTTTAATAATATAGACAGTAAATTTCTTTGTCACATAAATGGTCCACCCTGTAGGTATATGCATAATGTTATTACTTAATATTAATATTTCTATGGCTGTAAATGCGTTTTTCGTGTTAACACTTTATGTATTATTAACAGACGTTGAGATAAGACTAATTAATTTCAATGTATTACTTATAATAGAAATAATGCTCATGAATATTTCCAGGTCTCTCATTAAATATGTGTATGGTCTATTTCTTTTCGATTGCGAACGATGACAGAAACCCGTTTTACAATAAAAAAATGCAAGAATTTTCATTTTTAACAAGTTGAAAAAGTAAGGTTAGGGATTTACGTCATAACTGACATTTTGTTGTTTATTGTTTATAGCGGTTAGAATCTTAAATTAACACTTGTTAAGGCCGCTTTACAGTTTGCAATTTTTCTTTCACGCAAGAAAAGATTGCCCGGGAGTATGCGCAGAACGAGGCTAATGATCAGCTGGCGCAATTTGTATTGCTTGCAAGAAATATAACTCGAACCGTATTTTTATTGCCATTGCAAGCGCAATTTTGAGGATTTTCTCGTGATTTATGAGACACCAAACTAAATATAAAAATCCCTGACATTTATTTATGTTTTTTCTAACCTATAGCGGGTACGTTTTGTTTTTGTTGGTTTGCTTTCATGTCCTGTAATGATGTTTTGTTAAAATGAATGCACAAAAAGCGCCGGTAAGTCCTAACCAAATATATTTTTATTTAAATGGCTGGCAAGTGGTACATCACCTACGATCTTGGCAAGTCATTGCACGCTGTAAAACGAAGTGAAATTTTTATTGCCGCAATATTAATTGCTGCAAGACAACTTGCGTGAAAGAAAAATTGCAAACTGTAAAGCGGCCTTTAAGAAGATGAATTTTTAGGTTGTCACGATGTTTGTGCGTTTGGCATGGCATTCTATCTTTTGTCGATAAATCGGGCATCCTTTTTGCTTCAACACAAAGTAGGCATAGGTTTACTATTTTATGTTGCAGACGTGAAATTAACCGATTTTATGTACAGAAAGTTAATAGATTGTTTGTTTCGTAATATAACTAGAGCTAAAAGTTATTTTTAATTGCTAAAAGGTTTATAATTAACATACATTTGCTAGAAATCAATCGAACGGAAATTTCTTATTCTTCTTCTGTGATTTAAAAAAAAATACCTTTAATAAGTTGGCTATGCATTTATGTAGTGTAAATTGGTCCATGATTTAACCAATTAGGTGAATTTTTGTTCAATTTTTTTTTCTGTCATCGTTCGCAATTGACAAGAAATAGACCATAGTGTAGTAGATAGCAGAAGTAATTTATTTAAGTAACAGATATACATTATTTATAAAAAATAACTTTAGTAAAAAAATAAGCTATTTAGGTTTTAATTTAATTTGTTTGACCAGGATCGGACTGCTAGTAACGTAAACTATAATGCTAGCTAATAATAGTTATCATTTTGAACTTCTAATAAAGTAGGTTTTGTTCAGTTTTTAAGTTTTTCCTACACTCTAAAAAATTAGTTATTTGCTCAAGCTAATTTTTTCTTGATAGATAGTCTTTAATATACCTAACAATAATCTTTATAGTAGAAATAAAGTTTTAGCGGCAGGCAATGTTTTGCATTAAATTACACAGGGACGCCAAAGACAATGGGTTCCCCGGGGCACAAGTTGACAATGACAGGCCGTTTCATCCTTATTAGGACTCATCAGAAAGCTAAAAAAAATTGGACATGTAGCGTGCTATATATAAAAAAATTGTTTTACGTGTATCTACATCAAATTTTAACCCTTGATTAATATCTTACTTTTTCTGAATATAGAGATTGAAGGTGTTTTTCTAGGGTCGAAATATGGGACTTGATATCTGATAAGTGTTAAGTTTATAGTAAAATTTAAAATTGCAATAATAATGTATTTTAAAACAGGTTAATAGGGCACGTTTTTTTTTTGGGAAATATTGTATGCTCGAGTATTTAAAAAATTTATCTTAACGATCTCAATACTTGTATTTAACGTTTTTATCTACTTTTTAAAATAAAGAGAAAGTATACTTTACCTTTCCGTTGACGTAAGTCCTGTACAGATGAATCGCACGGGGACCAAAACTTTTAGTAGTCACATTAGACAATGTTGTTGATAAAATATTATGTCCATCGCCAATCCAATGATGATTTACTTTTAAGGGAGAACCCTTCCGGCCGAGGTAGCATCGATCCTCATCCAAGTCTGTGTGTAGACTGAACACAGTTTCCCGTTAATGTTTGCCATGACGTAGGCGAAACGTATTGTATTGAGTGGTTTAATAAACAGTAACTATATGATATTTTAAACCATAAGATATGGTTTTGTAAAATGCCGTATTCTATTATAAATAGATCCTATTTATTACAATAAAATATATTAATTTTCTATTGGTAGTGCTGATTATTATATTATTTAATAAAATGCACAATTTCTTACGTCGTAATTTAATATTATGAAAAATGATTGCACCGGGTGATTCATTAAGGGTGACGAGCGGCCATTTTACTCCGAAATAATAAATCATACGGTATAACTATAATACCATAATCGAAAATGAGATAAAATTTGCTAGAAAAAATATTAAAACCGCAGCTCGATATCTCCTTTCGTTTCAGCGTTATCGCGAATAGAATCATTTTTAACAATTTAAACAAAGAATATTTTAATAATATTTTTCCATGTGGATATTATTTCTGATTAGTCTGGTCAATTCTGCATAAAAATGGTTTCTTCCGTTTTTCTCCTCAGGCACATCGTTCTTAATTAAAATAATTAAATTAAATTAACTCTACTATTTATTATTATCATTATTAACATTGATAATGAAAAATTTTGTTTTATTAAAATTGTTGGAAATGACCACTTTACCAAAATTTAATTATTTTAATTAATAACGGTGTGCCTGAGGGGAAAAACGAAAGAGACCATTTTTATGTAGAATTGACCAGGTTAATCAGAAATAATATCCACATGGAAAAATATCAGTGGCGTCCCACTTTTTTTCGAAAAAATATATAATCGTTTACTTTTAAAAATTATTCTAGTGGCGATAACGCTGAAACAAACTGAGATATCGAGCTGCGGTTTTAATATTTTTTCTAGGAAATTTTATCTACTTTTCGATTATGGTTTTAAATTATACCGTATGATTTATTTTTTCGGAGTAAAATCAAAAAAAAGGAAGAAACCATTTTTATGCAGAATTGACCAGGCTAATCAGAAATAAGATCCACATGAAAAAATATCAGTGGGTCCCACTTTTTTTCTAAAAAATATTCTTTATTTAAATTTTTTTAAATTATTCTATTCGCGATAACGCTGAAACGAACGGAGATATCGAGCTGCGGTTTTAATATTTTTTCTAGCAAATTTTATCTTATTTTCGATTATGGTATTATAATTATATCGTATGATTTATTTTTTCGGAGTAAAATCAAAAAATGTGTTATTATTACGAATTGCGCCCTCTAGCATTTTTTTTTTGAGAACTATTATGAAAAACTAAATACAATTGGTGAAAGTGCATACATTTCTCTTCTAAATAGTCTTTAGTTTTCTAAAATCGGATAAGTCGTTCATAAGTTACAGTGATTTAAATGATTACACATTTAACAGCTTCCTCCCTCTTATTAAAGTCGGTACGCCAATGAGCATAGGACTAAAATGATGCATAATTGTTCAAGCTTTTTAATGCTGTTATCAAAGATATACCTTAATGTGAAATTTTCGGAGATATGTAAAATTTTAAAATTTACTTTTCAATTACGCCATCTTGCGGCAAAATGCGGAACTTAAAAATTATTTCCAGGATTTTCTCATGGTCACTTTAGTTATAATTTTTTTTTCCTGAATTTCTATGCCCAGTAGTTTCCGAGATATGGCCGGTCGTCACCCTTAATGAATTACCCGGTACAAGGTAATAAAATGTGGTTCTATATTTTATGGTAATTATTATACAAAATACTAAAAAGTTTTTACAATAAGTTATAATAAAGCTAGTTTGCTCCGTGTGCATGAAGTATTAGAGTTAATTATTAATAACCTTAGTGCAATTTAGGAACCTTCCATACCGGCGTAAAACGCGGCATCGTTTGTAGACTTGTCTAATTGAAAATTTATTAAAAAAATTTTACTAAGGGGTTCGTTTACAAGAACTTTTAATTTAGCGGATGATACATTATTTTTTTTTTTTTAGAAAAAAAAAATTGAATATTTATTTTAAAGTTTCGATAATATAGGTTCAAATTATATTATCCTCCATGCGGAACAAAAAAATAGAAATATTGCAGCTATTCTTGTTAATTTCTTATTTTCCATAAAAATTACAAACGATGCCCCGATATTATTTTTAAAATGTGCACTGAGCCCGAGCCCCTTAATTCTCGTGAAATTCGTTTTTTTAATATTTGTATACAAAAAAAAAGGAATTTTATTGCTATCGGCCGACACAGGTACAACATGCGCGATGCGGTGCAAATGCATGGTTTGTTCGTGATGACTTATATACCACTCTTTGCTGTTTATTTACTTGTCCACTTTTAACTCTTGAATTTTTTATTTCAGGTTTCGAATAAAATGGCACCCATTCACTTCGAAGTGATGACGGTATGAAAAATTATCTTATCTTTCTTCTCTTTCTTGTCATTGTAAGTTCCGGAAACCTAACGCAACATGAAGACTGTAAAATTAGATTTCTTTCGAGTCCCGTCACTCCAACCAGACTGAAATACAATGTGACCAACATAGTAAAAGATATTGGAAGCAAACTGTTAGTCAATAATCAAAACATGAATTTTTCATCGGCATCTCGGAAAGTTTTGTCTGTGCAACCGGATATTTCCGGATTCGCTTTATCAAAAATCGACGAGAGAATACTGGCATTAAATATTAACTACAGATTGAAAATATTTCGTAATCAGACCATTGAAACCGAAGTATTTTGGAAATCGTTCAATTTTACGAACGATGGATGGGGAAAGCCGTTCCAAGACTGCACTTTTTTCTCATCGACTTGGTTTTACGTTTATGTCTATCGGATATCGAGTTTGAAAATTGGAATATTTATTTCAGTAGATCTGGACCGATGCGATAATGGTTTAGAAGAGATATTTGATGGACCACACAAATGTGACGAAACTCAACTGGTAAGTTCATTTGTTTATTTACTGATTTATGTAGAGAAAGGCGGGGTACTTAAGTTTTAACTACTCATAAAAACAAGGTTTCTAAATACATTTTTAATGTGAAATCAAACCATTGGTATTCATTCTTTTTAATTGTTATAAAATAAAACATTATTCATAATAAAAAACAATCAACAATATGCGAGAACAGAAGAAAGATTATTTCTCCCCGTCTTGCCCCATCAGTGGCAATAGATGGAGTAAGTACCCCGTAGGGTAATGCGGAGCTTTCTCCTAACATTGTCCTCTATCAATAAAAATTCTTTAATTATTGGGTAGAAGGGGTGAACCGACTGAACCTTTAAAAGTTATCATGCCACAAACAAAAAGTAGCTTGAGTAGGGGTAGTTTAGGTTTGCTCGGGTTTGCCCTTGGCGTAGCTTGGATAGGGGTAGTTCAGGTTTTTTCGGGTTCGCCTTTTGCTTAGCTTGGGTAGGGGTAGTTCAGGTTTGCTCTTTGTGTAGCTTGGGAAGGGGTAGTTTAGGTTTGTTCGGGTTCACCCTTTGCGTAGCTTGGATGAATCGGCGACGATTACACTGAGACGAATATTTGATCAGTGGGTATGCCCCAGGGTACTGTACTGGGGCCGGTTCTATTTTTGGTGTACCTTAACGAAATTGGCGCTACTGTTATTTCTTATAATGATGATTCTGCTATCCTGTTTAAAGAAAACAATTGGATTAAAGTTTGCGGGATGGCAAAGTCTGGCCCAGGGATATGTTCAGTGGGCTTAACTCTATTAAGCTTAAATATTGGAAAAACTAAGTTCATTGCATTTTCCTCCATGCCGGCTGATAGACCTCCCGCTAAAGAGCTAGAAATTCACATATAGAGAACTGTATAATACTCCCTTGTTATAGCAATAAAATCAGTAACATCAATAAAATAAAATATTTAGGAGTAATGGTGGATCAGCATCTGAGATGGGGAGATCACTGTCACATATCCACAAAAGTTAAAAAACGTTACAATATATTTTATTAGGGAAATACTTAATGAGAAGCCATTGAAAATAATATATGCATACCTCCTTGACCGAATCGATTAATTATCTGGGGAGAGGCCTTTAATAATGCGTAGCACAAACTATTTTGAAAAAAATCAAAGATATTCTATTAATATTCTCTACAGGGAATCTGATATCCTGCCACTGAGGGGGCTCTTTTTATCTACTTGTTTAAAATATTTATTGGAAATTAAAGATAATACTTCCAAAAACTGAAACTAAATATACAGTCCATTTCCACCAAATTCCAAAAAATTTTAAAAACGGCTCACAAAAATCTATATGCAAAATAACTATTTAAAACTGGTATATGTTTAACACACAACAAAAGTTCTAATATGTTGTATATCCGTAAAATACTGTTTTCTTTTTTTCTACTTATAGACAGCCATTGACTCCCTGTCTTCTCTCCGTATAGATTCAACCACTCTGAAACTAAATAAAAAATTTAAATAGACAACACACCTAAAATATTGGTGGGGGCAAGATAGTATCCCCAACCTACTGCACCCCTCATTATTACCTCATCGAGTTTCTGACAAAAAATTCAAATAATTTTAAAACATGCTTTTGATAGTAACCATGTTATGCAGTTTTTTGACACAGTTGATTGTTGTCATGTTGTTAAATGCAGGAAAAGTTTAAATTGTAGATTGGTTTTATAACGATTTGTTTATTTTTATTATGGTTTTACAGATTGTACCAATCTTGTATTTTTTAAATAGGTTTAATATTTAATTCTTAACTAAGAACATGACATTTAACATAACAACGATTCAGCCACATCGCCATAAATCACGAGACACTGACCTTTATTGTGTAACATTTTAAATAAATACAAACCCATTGAGTTTCCTTTGGTACTAATATGTGCATGTCTTTTTATCGAATCGCATGACCCTCTTATTGTGGAAGCGGACTGATTCTGGTTTCATGCGCGAAGCTTTAAATCTATTAGGGGACTGTATCGCGTAGACTTTCGACAGTGTTGCCGATGTTGCTAATTCCACCACAGTTAGAACTATATAACTGTCGTATTCCTTCTGCGATAGATCTTAAAAGAAACAAAATGATATTGTTATCATAGCAAAAATAATTTAACAAACGCTATGTAGATCCGATAGCAATATGATGATTGTGCCTATACTACTCAGGCTGTATTATTAATTTAACCATCTGTATGTCTACGAAGACCATATATGTTTTCGGTGTATTATATTTCCTTAGTTAAAAGTATTATAAAATTGCCACTATACTAGAGATGTGTCATTCATAAATGATTCGATCATTTTGATTCAATCACTTCCAAACATCGAATGACCGAATCATGCTCAGCAGATATCAATCTATCGTCACGTACCGGCCAATACGTAAACTTGATCGAGATAGAGAGACACAAATGCCTGATAATATCAATAGATTATATATTATATTTATAATCTATCAAGTTCCATTAAACCGTTCAATACATGAAAAAAGAGTTAAATAAATGCATATTATTGGATTTAAAACCAGGAGATTAGTGTGTGTAGAATCAGCACACAATGTTTTGGGGCCCAAGGGCGTCGATAAGGGGGGGGGGGTAATGGGGGTAATGGGGGTAATTACCCCCCCCCCCCCCCAAGATTGTCCAAAAAAAGTTTTTTGCCTACACTTGACGAAAGAAAAGTGATTTCTAAAAAAAAAGAAAAGAGGGTCGTCGCTCGAAAACAACATACATCTGATGTAAGCTTTTGACGCCGGGGTAGACCCTCATGTTTATAAGCTATAAACATAAGTGCCCATCCCGGTGCCAAAAGCTTAAATCAGATGTATGTTATTTGCGAGCGACGGCCTTTTTTTTTTTTTTTTAGTTCGATTTGATCCCAAAATCCGAAAGGCATACAAACAATAAAAATGTTTTGAAAATTTATCTTGTTGATTTGTTACCCCTCCCAAAAGAAAAAATTATCGACGCCCTTGTTGGGGCCATTACTTTACACTATCTACACATTAAAATTTCCAGACGCCCTAAAATACTGTAGCCATCATCTATACGCTGATGATACGCAATTATATTGCTCATTTAATAATTCGGACCTTGACGCTGTTAACACCAATGTAGTATAATTAATATTTCTTTTTTTTAACTAAACGAATGACACATCTCTACCCATCGCTTCTACTCTTCAATTATTTACATTATTTGAATTCAACGGCTTATTATTTATTTAATACCAGTATTTTTTCTTCGATTTCTGATAAAGTTCGTTTAAAAATATCCCGGTTATACTGACAAAACTTTAAGAGATCTGCCGATGATTAATTCATATTTGCAGAAGTGCGTAAAGTTTAATTTTATATAGGATAAAACATCTCCAAATTTAAATTTTATTTTATGAGTTTGTTGAGTAATATTTTTTTATATCAGGATTCGATGGGGACCACCAGAGAGTGCTCGTCAAAGATACAGAGACGACTAAATTACGTAAAAGTTGTATATTTTAGGGCTTGATAATGTGGTGAAAGTAGTTTAAAATATTCCCAATATATTCGAGGATATATCGACTTTCAATTAAATTCGAATTTGAAATATTCATCGTTGTATCTCTAAATGCCGCGGATGAATTATTCATATATGTAGTAGTGCGTACACTCTAATAACTTCCACTACAATGACATCTTTTGGAATAAAGTATATTTAAATTTGAATATATGGGATCAGTTTTTTTGACAATATTTTTATTACATTGAGTATCTTGAGGAATGTCTGGTATTTTTTTTCTTCCGAGGGCTCGACCGTGCGCCGGATGCACTTAGGCCAGGTTTGGCCCATTGTGATCATCATGTTTGGTTGTTACACCCACTCCGTGATTCCAGTGCCTTGCACTAGTTTGTGTAGATCAACTGGGGAGAGGGTAAGGATGTCCTCTGGTTCCAGTTTGGGCTGCCCGAGTATTTGTTGCCTCTGCCGATCTAGTGACTCACAATGGCACACTATGTGCTGTACAGTTTCTCTGCCTTGTCCGCATAATCTGCAGTCAAGGTATCCATTGTACAGTTGCATTCTGTGCAGATGGTTCTTGACAGTCATGTATCCTTTCAGAATTCCTGTAATGGTTCTGAGCTGGTTCCTATTCATTTAAAGTAGTTGTTTCCTAAGTCTTGGGTCTAGATCCCCAATGAACCTTTTGCTATGGGCTAAACGAACCCACTTCGAAACCACGAATACCGAGTTATAAATATGATGTGTATGTTTACTAATTTGCCATGATTTGATCCCGCACTAACGTCAATATCTACCTGGTTTTCAACCGGTGTCATTCGCTCAAGTTTCACAAGCCTCATTGACATGACCAATTTCCAGCTATTTCTGTTTTTCGGTTTAATGAAGACATCAATGTCACGACAAATTTTATTAAAATATGGGTTTAAAAAGAAAATATACAGGGTGGAATTTTTGACTGTAATAAAGTAAGTATTAGGAGGCCTCTTTATTTGCTGAAAAAATATAGAACTAGGCAAACGTTTGTCTTCTCTTTTCAACGTAGAAACTGAACCAACCTTTTGTTCTTAAATGTAAAGGTATGTATTGTGATAGCTCGTTGAAAAGGGCATAAAATACGACCCTCTATTTACTTTTACATTTTAATAATCTAGAAAGCCAGAAAAAAAACTGGCCATTTTAGCAATAATTGATAATACAATTTGGGTTTTGACAGCGCAGAGCGCAGACTGTTTAAAAAAAGAAAACATGTTATTGATAAGGTTGTTTGTTTACTTGATGTCACATACCAATGGTCACTTTATTTTTGGTTTAGAAGAAGTGAATACTTATATGTTGTAGTTGCTTGTGCTTTTTAAACCATCATTTTATAGTAAGAAGTATTTTTGCTATACTAAAATGTAATATTTAACTGAATCACACAAAATCTAAAATTTGCAAAAGTAAATAGTGGGTCGTATCCCTTTTTTTTACCCTTTTCAACGATCACAATATACATTATAAAAAAAAGTTGGGGCAGTTTCTACACCCCAAAAGAGGGTGTAACGTTTAAAATTTCATGAAAAAAGTATGCCAAACTAAAAATAAATGCAGCCGTAGTTCTGTATTTTTTCAGCAAGACAGAAGCTTCCCAATACTAAATTTATTCCAGTTAAAAATGGAAATTAATGGAATGGTTATAAGGAATCGCGCGTAGCGTTGAATGCCGACCGACAAGATTATTTGCGTAAAATAAAAGAATATCACAAATCGTTTGATTCTCATGTAGTTCGGTACAGGACGGTACAAAAAAATTAATTGTAGCTTAAGCCTTGTTTAAGATGCAAGCGCATTATAATACATCCTGTCGAAGGGACTAGTAGTTTGTACAACAAGAGTGGATATGATGTCCATATCGTAGGAGGAACTAATTTAAGCACGATGCCGTAAACGGAGTGCTCAAACTTCCGAGCGCAATACGGACAAATCCACTCGGGTTGTTCAGCATATTTTTTCTACGAAGCAACTTTCGAACTTCATACAAAAAATTTAAAAAAATTATTTAAATTAGGCATCCTAACTTGTCTTTTTAGTTGGCCGTGAACTTGTAAGAAATATAATAAAAACACTTGAAAGAATTTTTATTTCAGTGGCAAATCCATGGACCACATCACACTGTAACATATTCATCGATTTGAGTAATTTCTTATATTTACACAAAATCACTTTGAATATAGGTATTCGGCCTTTTGCAAAATAACAACTGAAAAACGATATATTTTTATTACATAAGAACAATTTATTTTTCTCAACCATAGCTAGTTTGATTAAATTGATTTTTTGAAATGCACAGAAGAAGAAAGGGTTTTTTGAACGGCAGTAGAGTTTTGGACTTGCATTGTCTTTATTTGTTTAGAATCACTACATTTCAACTGGAAAATATCTCCAGGTCTTCAGTATTCACCTGAGGACGACTGGAGATACTTTCCAGTTGAAATGTAGTGATTCTAAACAAATAAAGACAATGCAAGTCCAAAACTCTACTGCCGTTCAAGAAACGTCATTGTCTCCAACCTTTAAACAGACACAAGAAAGGGTTTGTTCGGTTTTTTATGCTTGCGTAAGCGTTATAACTACAAAATTGCTGTAGAATTGGTTTTAGACAGTTAAAAACGGCATTTGTTCATTAATATGAACTTTTAACATTGGCTATGATAAACTTTTTCAAAATAATCGCCAATTTACAAACTAGCAATACTGTTAACGTGGAAAGAGGAGTGGCAATACTGCAATAATAACCCTTTAGTAACTGTTAAACCAGTTAAGACAGGACGACTGTGAAACCCGTTTTGGTGTGGTATAGGATTCTAGTGTAAGAAAGTAGTAGGATTTCTAATTAAAAAAGCTACATTTTTTCTTGTTTTGCTTTTTTAAGCCACCCTAACTCACTGCCCTTCAACTTTTTTATTAACATGTTTGATGTATCTGAAATAGTAACGGAGCTATTGTACTTTGGGCTCACTAAACGGCCACCCTGTATAACACGGTCATACTTTATTATAAAAACCTTCTTATTATTGTGTTTTTATTCTTAAAATTAGTTTTCTAATTGATCGACAAGGCACATTTAAAAAAATGATTCGGTATTTAAAACATATGTGCGATAAGTTATTTAGCTGGAATTTATCACATCGCTCCAGATTAACGAAAATTTAAAAAATAGTAATTTTAGTTTTGATATTTGGCAGACGAGACGTAAGGAAAACACGGAATTATTTTAGTATAATACACAAAGAGATTTCTAAACGGATTATCTAAATATTCACTGTGATTTGTTTAGTCGAGGATTTACTTTAGATTGGCAGATTTGCACAATCCCCAAAAAATACAACAAAATAAAAATAAAATATATAATAAAAATTATGGACTAAATTCCTTCATATCACAATAAAATTCTACTCTCGGGTAGAGTACTCTTCTAATCTTAAATACTCAAAGCAAATCATTTAATTCCATTCGCTAATGCCGCGCGCTGCTCCACTTCTTCCAGCAAACTATGTGGCTCTTTTAAGTCAAGAACATTATTCTTGGCTCTAGAACGAACACACTCTTAAAGATAACATGGCATGAATTACTAAAATTTGGTTCTGACAACCATTTATTTTCAATTTAAAAAAAAATTAAAAATCTTATTTTTTATCATTGCAGTTGCACATTAGAAAGTTTAAATGAAATGCTTATAAAGCATTGTAAAATTGGCAAGTTAATTTGATAGAAATAACTTTAAAATATTGTATGTTTCATTAAAAAAAAAATGTCATAGGGACTAATTGTTAACAAAAAATTTGCCATTGTATTTTAAACAGAAAGTTTACGGGATGATTTAACTTCCTTCTGACAATCAGAACGTACACAAGAAAGGTAATGAACACAAATATATTACACCAAATATTGTCACAGCGAAGCATGCGTGCAACAGCCAGGAAATCAAAATGAAAATGGCCGATTCATGCCTTAAACACGAAGAAATGGACACGATATCCTACCGTACTACGACTTCTGTCCTCAATGTTGTAATCGTCAACAGTCTCTGTTCGTAATATAGTAAAGTGGCCAAAATAACGATGACGTTAGTTATACATAGTAAATATGAAGAATAATATCACTTAAAAAGAAAAATTTGTTCTGGTTACCAAGAATAATTATCTTAATCAAAATTAACAAAATAGTAGGGACTATAATTTAAATATAAATATAAATTCATAATTTGTTATTAAAACAAGCTTGATTGATAAATACAAGTTTGTCGGAACCTTGATGTAACATTTAAATGGGATATATATAGAGTCAAATTCAGCTAAACAAAATATTTTATTTCTGCCAATTAATATGAAAACAAGATTTGTTCTTTGTTCCAGTGGCGGCTCGTCAGGTGAAGGGGCTCTTCACCGAAAAATAAAATAAAACAAGGAAGAAAGTTTTTCGAAAATATTAAATATTAATGTGCCAATACAGCTACCATTTTGGCCCTTAAAAAATTATTATGTGCGAATTAATAATATTAATTTAATCCGAATGTAGCTATGCATAATAGGGCCACGGTTAACTCCGATGGACAATAATTATAAACACTCGTGCATTTTGGCGCGCCCCAGCCAACCGTGTCCGTTAGCTCAAAGAAAGTAAAGACCAAACGCCAAACATGGCTTTGATATTTACCGTTGTTATGGTTACGTGACGTCAGTCATGCATGTAACAATTTGCATTATGATGAAAAGCAATTTGAAAATAGATCAGTGTATTCACTGTTGTTAAAGCATTGGTTTGCCTAACCTTAAGGTATTTATTTTGAGGCTTCGCGAAACTTACGGTTACAGATATCGCTTTTACGTGATTTACTGTGTCATTAAAAAGTTTGTTTTTATTTTTCAGGTAATTTAGTAGTGTACGTACCTACTTAGTTGTGTGTTTTAAAATGAACCCAATTAATGACATAATTTGTAATTTGTTGGAAACTCCATTTAGTCGTTGGACAGATGAGGATAAGAGAGACGTTTTGTTACACGGGTTTTTAGTCAATGTTTGTTTAAGAACCCGCACTATACCTAGCTCTTCACCATTTTTAAAGACCACGAGTCGCCACTGCTTTGTTCTAAAGGCATTATTTTTTGGTAAAAACAGGGTCATTCCTAAGTTGATACTTATTTTTTATTTGTGTATAGAAGGCATTAAAATAAACATTTTCAAATACCTTTTTTCAAAAAACTTAAAAATAGGCGAGATACAGAAGTCAAAAATCTAAGTGCGGGCCTAGTCATCAAAACGTAGCCTGCTATACTTTTTGTTGTTTGTCTTAATAGTCATGCAATTTATGGGTCAGTGGTGCGTTATTTGGCAATATGCTGCGTTGTGTTTTTCTGAAGCAAGTTAATTTTAAAGTGGTGAAACGTGAAAATGGTAAAATTTAAAAACAATAAACTAGTAGATATGGTGCCAATTTACGGTGAGTGTCGTCAAAGTGTGCCTGCTGCTTCGAGATTATGTTTAAGTTAGGCAGGACCGTATTTGATCCATAGTATAATAAATGAATCTAAGTACCTTATTTTTTAGTTTTTTGAAAATGTCATTTATTTTAATCTTCTATACACAACTAAAAAAGAAGTATCAACTTAGAAATCATCCTGTATAGTTCGGAAATATTTTCATTCTTTCATTAATTTTTTTGCCTTTCGCTTTTAATGTAATGCCAGTTTTGTTTTATCGATTTCTGATAAGGCGGGTCTGAAAATATCCGGTTATGTAGACAAAACTTCCCAAGATGACGCCGATGAATTATTCATATTTTCCTTAGTGCGTAATGTTCAATATCTTCCACTATAATGGCATTCTCTGGAATAGAAGGTTTAGAGCATATCTAAAGAAATTTTGTTAGATAATAGTGTTATTATATTATCGGGTTTGTATTTATCAAGCAATCTTGTAATAATACGTTATAAATTATTTATAGTCCCTATAATTTTGTTAATTTTGATTTAGCCAATTTTTAGTTATCGAAGGAACCATCGAAAATTCATCTATAAAGGTTGCCCCGATATCAAACAGCTTTGCCGGCACCTACCTGACCCGATAAGTTAAATAAAATGGGTTATTCTACACGAATTTCAGTTTTACTAATCGAAAAGCCAGAAAAAACGTAAAAATTTATTTGTTCGGCGCTTGTGTAAAATGTTCTTTATACCATTTAAAGCCGTAGGTCAATATTGTCATATATAGAATATTCTATTTTATCCAAAATTCCCTTTTTCTTATTATTTAAAGTTAATATTAAATATACCTACTGACCCAATTATTTGTTAATAAAACAAGCACACTACAAGAATGCTATCTAAGCATATTGCCGAGCTTGCATTTTGTTACCAATCAATAACTGGGTGAGTTTATTAATACTGATTGGTATAAATAGCAGGCCGGTACTATGCAAAAGAGACCATTCGGGGTCGGGACCATTCGGGTCTCGACCAGTTCGGTCAAGACCATTCAAGCCACGACCATTTGGTTAGAAACCCTTCAGGTCGATACCCAATCGATACAAGATTCGGTCCAGAGCGGACACATTGGGTCAGTAGCAGCGCAGAGTCCTGTTCCAATTATCAGCCCTTTGCCCTAGAGAGCTCGTCCCTAGTTAATAATGTTGTAAGTAAAACCTAATTTTATGTAACCGTTTTAACTGCCGTTTAATATTATATAATAAAGTAGGTGTTATGGAGACTTGTCGCCTTTAATTCTTCCCCACGTGACAATATCATATCTGGTTCAGAAAATATTAATTGTTAAATTAAGGCGAAATTTTTCTTGCTCGAAAGCAATTGTCCAGCAGTTTATATTAAAAGTTTTAAGGTAGATTGGGGTTGAATCCCCGTTCATAATATATCAGATAATTGGGGTTAAAGCCATGTCATCGCAAAAAACTAACGAAGCAAGTAAGTACAAACCTTCATTTTATGCATTAAGTCTTGTAGTAATTGTCTAGAACTGAGTGGAAACGAAAGTTTTTTGAAAAGTTAAACGGCATTTATCTTTAGTTCCGTCAGAAAAAACTCTAAAATAGTAGTAAACATATATTATGGTTTTATATCTTCAATTTTCGCACTCTTTGGAAAAAATTGGTGCATGCACAGGCTCTGGAATAAATGTTTTGATTCAAATATAATAATAACAAATTTTATCTGACAGATTTGCATCTTTTCGATATCGATTCGATCGAGTATATTCTTAAACTCATTAAGCGTCAGAAGACGACTCGTAAAATTTCCAAGGTGTAAATTAATTTTACTCTGTAATTGACCACTATGATTGGTTAGTTTCATATCCTAACCAAAATGGATGTGAAATTATATCCGTTGAGTTAACCGGAATAGCCGACTTATTCAATAACTTTAGTGTAAAGGAACAGCAAATATCTATTTGGGAATAGAATAAAAATTGATCTTTAAGAATAAATTAAGGAAAACTAAACGTATTTCATAAGAGACTATAGATTATTCGAATTTTTTTTGAAAACCCGGAAAAAGTTAATGAAATAAAGTTTAGTTATTTCTATTTTTAAGAAACACTTTATTCCATATTATAAAAATATATTTCAAATAAATAAATCGATTTTGCTTACTAGGTATAGGTAAAAGCCCAAAAAAAAGGTTATTGTAAATAAAAAATATTGAAAAAATAACGTTGTACTATAAAAAATCTAAACATATCCGGCTCCACGCCAGCGTAACTAATCACTATTATTGTCTACTCAAACCAACGCGGAACTGCGTTAGCGGGACGAGAATGGGAGCAATGATTATAAAATCGAATTATAAAATTAATTATTCGATACTTTTTTCGTAAATTGCTTAGATTTTTTCACAAATTAAATTTGCTTTCTAAACTTCATTGCCATTTTCCCGTTTTCCATTTAATTTTTCTGTTTATTTATAAAGTGGCATGACATATACAGCATGATTCCTAAGTTGATACTTTTTTTTTAGCTGTGTATGGAAGGCATTAAAATAAGCAACATTTTCAAATACCTTTTTTCAAAAAACCCAAAAATAAAGTACTTTTATTACACTATGGATCAAATACGGTCCTGCCTAAATTGCCCGTTAAATAAAATTTAGAAAACTTCTGTGTGCAGGATGAGCCCGCAAGGGAAAGCGTTCTGTGTATAATCTCGAAGCAGCAGCCGCACTTTGACGACACTCACCATAAACTAGCACCATATCTACTAGTTTAATGTTTTCAACATTTTCACATGTCACCAATTTAAAATTAACTTGCTTCAGAAAAACACACCGTAGCGGATTGCCAAATAACTGACCACCGACCCGAAATTGCATGACTAATAGGACAAACAACATAAAGTATAGCAGGCTACGTTTTGATGACCAGGCCCGCACTTAGGTTTTTTACTTCTGTATCTCGCCTACTTTTGAGTTTTTGAAAAAAGGTATTTGAAAATATTGTTTATATTAATTCCTTCTATACACAGCTAAAAAAGAAGTATCAACTTAGGAATCACCCTGTATTTTGTGTAAAAATAATTACTTCCGTTTTCGAAAATACTCATAATAAGCCTAATGGACATAAATCTGATTCTCAGATAACAACAGCGTATTTAATGGTTGCATTTGTAAACTTAATTTCAAGGAATCTTTTTCGGTTATTTATAAACCGTTTTTAATTGATAGCCTTAAACGCAGTGGGTACATAAATCCAAATAGAAAGTAAAAACACAATATAAATCCAGGAAAATTTATTTACATAATATTATACGTTTACCTTTTATTTTGGTTTCTGTTTACAGTCGGATTCCTCGTTCTGTAAACATTTTTAGATAGGCTTAGTTTTTCAAATAAGAAAACATTTTTACGACAAACAATTTTTTTTAAATCCGTTTTAACAAAAGTGTGATGTCGCTTTCAACGATCAAAATTATTAAACCTAAAAACTTGGAAAATACAAGGTGGAATGAAAATGATGCAGAAAAATATTTGTAAATAATGCAGATACATATTTTTTCTACGATCGTGGGGAAAAGTTACTTTTCGGCATGATTTTACTTTTCCGCACAATTTTTACTTTACCACACTATTTTTATGTAAATATGTGTTTATATGTAAATCATGCGGAAATAGTTATTTACGATATAAGTGTTGTAAAGATTCATATTACAACACGAGAGTTAAAGATGTCAACATCGAGTGTAGTAATATGAATTTACAACAAGAATATTGTACAAAATTTTATCTACTTTCATCTATGAATAAAAATATTTGGCAAAAGGCATTTTTTAAAATAAAAATGCACCTGCTATTAAGTTTACTAATCAAGTTTTTTATGTTACCTTTCGCATAGTTACTGTTTCGCATGGTTACTGTGGAAACTTTTTCAAACAAATTCAAAAATATAAAAGGCGTTTTTCAAAATGAGCGATTCTAATGGAAGTTTACCCTCTGATATAGAAGAAGCGGCAAACGAAGCGATCTCAAGTTTAGTTCCGACAAAATCCAAGGCGCGGTATGAGTTGGAGTATCGGAAATTTGAAGATTGGTGCAAAGCTAACAAAATAAAGGAGGTGTCTGAGAAAATCCTTTTGGGTTATTTTTCCGTAAAGCGACGCTCCCAAAAACCATCTACACTATGGACTCACTACTCATTGTTGAGAACTATGATTTCAGTCAAGAAAAATCAAGATATAATTGTTAATAATAAATCATTTTTCTAAACGTCGAATTTGGAAACTAATAATATAATCGCGTGGAACTTAAAAACGGTTATTTAATACTAAAAATCGAAAATGTCGTTTTTTTTTCGGATATCTCCGAAGGTATTCGGAACATTTACAATTTAACTATCTTCGTATATTTTACCGTTTTAGTGATCTCTATATGCACGCTCAAGAATTTGTAGCACCCTGTTTATTAAAACGCTAGTTTTACATCAACCATTTTAGAAAATACACAATTCAATTTGTACAGATCGAGTTGCAAGAGTATTGGAACGTGCCGCTTAGGAATTCCCAGGACATGAATTTTTCATTAACATCTTGAAAACTTTTATATCAGATATAAGTTGTTTCCAAAGCTGTTATATTTAAACGCGTTCCATATTGGCAAATAAAAATTTCATACCAAGAATAAGTCTAAATTAATCGGACAACAATTTAAGCCATCATTCTGTTTGGAAGCAGAGGCGACTTTACTTTAGGTTTACAGGTTTGCGCAATCCTAACTTCCTAACCCTCAAAAAAAGAAATAAAATCTAGAAAACATATATTATTATTTCTTAAATTTCTTCCCAACTTACTGAATTTCTATTTTTAAAGTAGGGGAGATTGAGTACGATTGTAACAATTTTTATCAATTATTTTTTCGCACAAATATGGAACGGGTTAGGTTTTAAACTATAGTGTTTTTAAATAGATTGCACATTTATTTTTAATAGTAATTTGGGAAAGCTAGGATATATTACTTATATTATTTTATAAATTTAAAATATTGGGGTCATGACTTTGTTACAATTATTGTACTCCTGGGACAGGACAGTTGTAACATAGAGGTGGAACAAATATAACCTCTTCAAAATATGAATGTTTTATTTAAAACAAATGTAATTAAAATGCATACAACCTGACAAAAACCTTAGTTTAGAATGAAGTAAACAATAATGACTATCAACTAAATCATAACTCATCACAATTTACTTATAACATTAAACATAACAACAAAGGCATTATTTTATAAATGGGCCGCCCTTTTCATAAGGTTATGTGAAGATCCCCTAGCTGCCATCCCTTTCTTAATCTTGACATTTTTTCTAAAAAACTGCCCAGTTAATATAAAACATGGAGGACGTGGTATAATTTGTAATGTGTTACAAACTTACCCTTCGGTATTGTTACAATACCAACCTAACATTCCTATGATATTTAGTGGATTATTAAAATAGAGCAACAGGTGACCTTAAACTGTTTATAGTATTTTAAACAGAAATGTTTTTACTACATACACACATTCTTACTTTGCTATAGTTATTAAAAAAATGAAAAACGATATTAATTTTTAATCACCCTTCCCCATTTTGATAGCACTGCACCATCGCACGAAACTCAACTTCCGTCAGATTCTCAACATCGGACAGGTGAGAATAACGATAATGAATGCGGTACGTGGCTCTGTATTATTGAAAGAATACAGAGAATACGCACGGATTGATAAAGTACAGAAAGAGATATGCAAAGGCATAAGCGTAAGAACGAGATACACATAGTAACGGCATCGATGTCAGGTTCGGCAACAATAATCTCTTGACGGGCTTTAGCTGACTGAAGAGCAACAGACTGGATTGTTCAGTGTATATCTTTGTCGTATACATATAAATATACAGGGTTCTGCAATAGTGCGTCAGGCTTCTATAGCTCCTATACGAATTAAGTTAGGAATTTCATTTATATGCAGACTTAAACTGTATCATAAGGTGTATTTCAGGAAAATATTTTTACATATACAGGGTGGCCCTAAAAAGTGAGATAATAAGTTGTATTTTTTTAAATGGAACACCTAGTATTTTATTGCATATTTAGGCTCGTATTAGAGTCCTTTAAACGAGTTTTCTCGTAGAAATTAAAGGTTTAATAAAATAAATGGAAAAACAACACACACGTAAATTTTATTGGTACGTAAACCTATCACATTAAAAATAAGTTCATTGATCTAAATTTAACCTATACCTAACAGATGTTAAATTCCTTTTATTGTAATGCATTTTATGTAATTTATACTTAAAAAGAAAGGTCAAGTTTTTGAAGTTACACTGAAAAAATTGTATTGTTATCCTGCAACAATAAAATATTGTGAAGAAAACTATATTTGAATTTACAATTTTTATTCTTCTATCTATCAAATTTTAGAAAATAAAATTTATTATTAATTTAATTAATTAATAATTAATAAAGTTTATTTTTTTTTACAATATATTACTATTACAATATAGTTATCAGCACTAGTGCTGTATTGGAAAAAAACGGTTCTATTAAAATTTTGCTGTTAAATAAAACCACACTTTTTAAAGAATGATTTATTATTAACAATTATAAAATTAATTACCAATTATTAATTAAAATATAACACTTAAGGTTTATTATATAAATATTAATAATACACTTTTTACAGTTTACTTAATGTTTAGAAAATCTGCTTATATCTTGATTTTTCTTGACTGAAATCATAGTTCTCAACATTGAGTAGTGAGTCCATAGTGTGGATGGTTTCTGGGAGCGTTGCTTTACGGAAAAATAACCCAAAAGGATTTTCTCAGACACCTCCTTTATTTTGTTAGCTTTGCACAAATCTTCAAACTTCTGATACTCCAACTCATACGGCGCCTTGGATTTTGTCGGAACTAAACTTGAGATCGCTTCGTTTGCCGCAGCTACTATATCAGAGGGTAAACTTCCATCAGAATCGCTCATTTTGAAAAACGCTTTTTATATTTTTGAATTTGTTTGACAAAGTTTCGACAGTAACCATGCGAAACAGTAACTATGCGAAAGGTAACATAAAATACTTGATTAGTAAACTTAATAGCAGATGCATTTTTACAGGTGCATTTTCATTTTTAAAAATGCCTCTTAGTAGATACTGTGTGACAGTTCTAGCTCAATAAGGGCTGTTTTCCCATGTTAATCGCCATAAGAAAAGTTAAGCTTCGTTCTGCATTTTTATATGGTTTCTAGGGCGTGGTCACTTATTCCCAGGCGACAGCTACAGAGCCTCTACTACAGGCGCCGAAGGTACACGGTGATAGAAGCCGCTGTCGCGGGACCCTTCACATATTTCGCGAGGTTAGCTCAGACAGGGCAGCGACCTAGAGCGCTACCCGCGACGCTTGACCATTTGAGATGTAAGTTGAACAAGGATAGCGATAATTAAGAACCCGGGACTTCATTCATGTTACAGCACGCCAAGCCGCAGCTCATTAGCGATGATGTCACAAACGATTAAAAATGAAATTATTATTATTACGAATATTAAATCTAAAATCCCATTATTTATTTAACAGAAAAAAAAGTCCATGTTTTCACCAAGACTCGAACCACCGACCTATGGATTAGAAGCCAACGCCTTAGTCCACCGCACCGGCGAGCTATTGTAGAAAATTCCGCTTTTAACTTGAAGGTTATCTAGGTATACGGTTGTCCCGCCTACGAGAGTCATGCATCATGACGCACCAAATTATGGAGAAATATGTTCTATTAATTTAAAAACTGCAAAGACATTATAGATACTATTTTTAATTTCATTTCAATTTATTTTCTAGGATGGCATTTATTACGCAAAGTAAAATATATAAATAAAATAGTAGCAGATGTTTAAAAGGTTAATTATAATGAAGTAGGTATTTGCTAAACTGGAAAAAGTTTTAAGTGCATAAAGAGGACGAGACAAGCTGATGGATGATGGTGATAATAAAAGCGCATAATGATTCTATTAATTAAATCATTAAAACGTAAAATAAATATTACAATTAGTATGTAAAATTATTTGAAGCGGTATTTAAACCGCACATATTTAGATATAATTATAATGAGAAGGGCATAACACAGTAATTATTTTCAGATATATACATAAAATTAGGTCAAATAAATTAATAAAAATAACTTCCAAAATATAGATTTTTTAAAAATAGTGTGATAAAAACTTACAAAATGGAGTTTCCTATCCAGAGCAGTCAAGGGGACATCGTGCTGAAATAGGACATGTGAAACAGGATAGAAATCAAGCAGTTCCAGGTAGATTAGAGAGCATCCTGTAAATTATTATAGTTTTACTTATAGGTACTTTTTATTATTTCAAGAAAGTGCATATGGGTACTTATGAAGTTATTACATGTTAAATAATGATATTACACAAACCTTCCAAAGTGTACTAGCATTTTCAATGTCTTTAGGTATGCTCTAGATGTTCTTTGTAGTAGAGGCGGTTTCAAAAACAAGAGCATAGAATCATATAGGATTGAAAATGTACTATAATAATTCGATGATCTGAGTTCAAAAGCACCTTAAACGGAGGTTCCAGAAGAAAATCCAAGCTGGGTAAGTCATAGATTAGAATAAAAACATATAAAATACAGGGTAGAACATTAATAAAATTACAAGATTACATCCCCAGTACATTTTCAGAGCATATTATTGAAAAATAATATAATTTACTAGAAAAACAATAAAAATTTGTACAATAAACTTTAAAATAGTGGATTGTTTTACCCCTATAATTATGTAGTAATATTAAATAAAAATGGTAAAACGAGTATTGTTATTACAACAGATAATTACTAATATATGCAAAAGCCCTAGAAAAACAAAAATTAAGAGGTATTTATAGCATAAACTTTTCAGCTATTCAATTTTAACAATGAATAATATACAGAGCATCGATACAAAAAAAACACGAAGAAAATATGGTTTTAATTACAGAATTATACAGAGACATTTGTTAATATATACAAGGGCCCCATAGAATTCTATATTTAGCCCCATAGAAGGTGTACATTTTCCTCTCCTACTTTATCCAGACTGGAGACTGGCAAAACAACATTAAACGGGGGATATTTCATCCCCATAAAGTCATTTTGGTGTAGTTAAAAAATGTTAAGGACGTTCGGTTGACCCTACCTATATAATAATAACGTAAAACTAAATAAGCGTCGTCTAGAAATAATAGGAACTAAATCTTTGGCAGGACCATTATTAAGTAGGCATAGGTATTAACAGGATGCCAGATCGTGAACTGAGTCCATAATAGCATCCCATTCGTTTTTTTAAATGGAAAACGAAATTTCAAAGCAAAAACCATATGCAGGTACACACACGGAGAATAGGGCAAGTTCTATTATATTTCTCTTCTATGCAATATTTTGTGAGATTAGACGATGAAAATTCAGAAATTTAAAAAGGGGCATCATGATCGATATTGAATTTAAAATATACAATAGCAGACAACAAAACCCCAATTTTAATAACTGAAATGCTACTACTATGTTATACAGGGTAAATCGAAAGTTTACAACAGTTACAGTACTAAACAATACATTAATGTATATTTGATTAAGCCAAAAACACAAAATGCGAGCTAAAAACGTTAATAAAAACTATTTGTTTTGGACTTACGAGAGTATTTATTAATAAAAACCAAAGTATAAGGTTTGATTTAAAATAACCATTATGCAGTGGATTTTATTACTAAAATACTCCTCAAAGTGGATCCGAGATCTTGCAGGCTGTAAGAAAAAAAATTAGCATAAAATATAAGCAACATTCATAAAAACTAGTATATTACATCCCCGTCTACCAAGTTTTATTATAATAACATACATTTTTACTAAAATATCAAATATTATAAATGTTTTAATCATATTTTTAATATTCACCATTTTGTACTGAAGCCAAAATAAAATAAACAGGTAAGATTTTGGCTACGGAAATAATTATGCTTATTTAAGTAATGTTTAAAACCGCTATAATAGGTCATCACGTCCCCATTATTCCTTCACACTTAAGAATATTTTTTAGAAAATAACCTAAAAAATATGCCAACGGGCTTAGGACCGTCTAGTAAAAAACAACTTGATATTTTTCAAAGATTGTTTTTTTCCCAGGCGTGTTTAAAAAATTGGGGACATTCGGTTGACCCTGTATATCTATTAAATATAAAATTAAAGCGTTGACTAATCCGTATCCCTGAGGTAGATTATACTAGGCATGATCAATGGTTGGGTACACTGATACTACATACCTAATAACTAATAAATAAATAACCAATTAAAATAATGACTAGAAATTAATAGGAACTACTATCTTTAGTATACTCTAGACAGGGCCATAACAGGGTACCAGTCGTGAACTGAGTCCCCAGTCGCACCCCATTCGGTTTTTAGGGGGAACGAAGTTTCAAAGCAAACCCCAAGCCTTCTTTTAACTGCATAACTAATATGGGCTCTTTTTTAAAGTTATACAGGGTGGATTATAATATATGAGTTAATATTTTTGATCCTCTTTTTAGCTGTATAACTACTATGGATTATTTTTACCGTTATACAGGTTAGATGATATGAGTTAGTATTTTTGGCCTTCTTTTACTGTATAACCAGGATGGACTCTTTTTAGGGTTATACAGGGTGAGTTTTATGAATATGATAGTAGTTTGGCCTCTTTTTACTCATATAACATATATGGCTCTTTTAAGTTATATGACAAGCATATGTGTACATAAGATAATTAAACACTAGTGTTGGGACGTTCTATTAGTGCCCTATAGTCGTTGTGTTATCGTTGCGTAGTCGTTGTGATAGTGCTACGTTATCGTTTTGTAGTCGTTGTGATAATGTTATCCAAGTGTATTGCAGTGTAATGTATACAGTTGAAAGATACTAATATTAAGAGTAATAATAAATAATTATAATAGCGCCTTATAACTACTAATCCATCACTGAAATATAAAATAATAATAATAATAATAATAAAATTATTGTAACGTTTTATAACTAGTAACCAGCCGCCATAATATATAACAATAATACTACTACCAATAACTAATGTAGGCTACCTAATTCTTTTCCATTATACTATAATGCCCCCACGGCAGCGTATCGGGGGATGTTTTAAATATTTTACGCTTATCATCATAAGGGCTGAGACCGATTTTGGTCTGTCGAATTGTGTGGAGATCATGATGTTTAGACCTAATTAATTTCTGTGATATAGACTTTTCTGAAAACGTTTCCAGACACGCTACATAGTCTTCAAAGGTAATTTTATTCTTAATTACAGACTTTTTAACCCCCTTGATTTTTTTAGTAACACCCAAGTTCGCTAACGCTCGCTCTATTTCTTCACGCTCCCTACTAGCTTTCTCTAATTTTAATTTCTCCTCTGCGATTTCTTCGGACGAGTAAAGAAGTTTGGTTGCATACATCTTTGATCTTAGACCAACAAGATGAGTCATGATGCGACCGTTATTTTCATCCTTCATCGTACCCAGAACCTTTTTTTTGTTGACTCTCGGAATACCATAAACATTATTTTCAGGATAGTCGGATGTATCAAAAAACGCACGACAATCTTTTTTTATTATCTCGTATATATTGTGATGTTTAATCCCGTAAATCAGAGAATCCGTGTCAGTGTATAAAATTTTACAGCGATCTCCAAACGTTTTGCGCATGTAATTGTAGTGAAAATCATAAATTGTTGTTTTTGCCAAGTCCAAAATACACATACCCGCATATATCGGCTTATTAAAAAATACCCGTGTTTTAGCCAATTCAATGATTACCATGTTTTCATTTATTATGGTGCTGCTTTTAAATTCGGGTCGTGATATGAGAGCTTCTGCAACTTATCGCCCATCCCAAATCACAGTCTCTAGGCATGTCTGCGCTGTTTGATGTATATACTTAAAGACTAAAGCAACTTAAAGATCTAGGGACACTATATACAAAAAAGTGATTTTCATGAAGGATGAACGTAATCGAACAAATTACGTTAAACATTAAACGCCATATCAAGCAAACGGGAACTGCTTAGACCCCAAAAATAAACCAGATCTACAGGGACAACTATTATGAGTTCATCTAAAGATGTGTCATTAAGGTTCTAATGATTCACAGAACCACACTATTGCTATTTGCTTACTCTACAATAAATATGTATTATTAAGGAAAAATTGAAATAATTAAATTAAATTTATACTACATAAAATATCTATTCACTCTGTATATACGTAATACACATAAATGCTCGTCGCCAATGGTGGTAAATCGAAAGTAAATTTCTGATAAAATAATCTCTTATTAGTACATTGGAGGTATATATGTGTTTATAGGACAATAAGTAAGATTTGGGTAAGTGCAGAATTGATTTTTACTGTGAATAACTGTCGCAGAAAAGTATTGTTTAAACCCCTCCTTTTGGTTTTACCTATTTTTAGTAATGAAAACAAGTGAAAGATTTTGCGAATGTATACGCGACCTAATTTATGTCAGCGCTTTTAAGTTATCTAGCAGTGCAGCGATTGTTGTATATTTTCGGTAAATACTTATACTTAAAAGTCTATGCAGCACATTGAAAATTATAGCTTAATTGCCTCAAGAGTTTTTAATTGGTTTTAGAATCAAGTATAGAAACACAATAGGGTCATGGTGTTAGTAAATATTTTTAGTTAAAATAATAGACATTGGGTTTTATTTAAAGAGAGGGATCCATATAAAAATTAATTCGTGTATCAGATAATATAAAGTAGAAAAACTGCTTATCAGGGCTACGTCGTACACCAGAGGCGTACAGATCACCACTGTTTTAGGGAGTTAAAGCAAGTCTGCTGATACTTTTATTTTATTGCTTTACCTATATTTCCACTACTGCTGCCTGTCTATATGCGACGACCTATTTATTATAATAGCTGATTTCTAGGGTGTTTTCCCTATATTAACACATTAATTATCAGTTCATACTGTGTTATACCCATGTAGAATGCAGTAGATGTTTCGAGTGTTTTAATTAGCAACTGGAATCAACAACAAATATGATGATTTTGTATGCTATTTATATATATAAAACTGTGTTTGCAATATGATAAATTATGATAATAATTATTTAGTAGCAAATAAAACACAGTTATTTTATAATATATTTATTTATAAAATTCTATTACACCTATTCTTTCAAGTTCTCTAAGAATTGACATTATTTCACCACTATAGCAGTTATTTCTATCACGTTCCTCTAAATATCCAAGTCTTTCAACCAGCTTATTTACATCTCCATACTCCATTATTAGTTTAGCGGAACCATCTAACTCAGCTTTTTTACACCCATCATCTTCTTCGTCTGAACTATGGTATGGAAATTCATTGGTATCAATTCTAAGCGTATTGTTCTTTACCTTAACAGACTTACTACCAATGAACATATTAGAATCCTCTTTTCGAATACCATATTTAACATTGGGCGTTTCCAGGAGAAGATACTTTATCTTGTGTGCATGCATCCTATTGCAATGATGTTAAAAACTAAACTAGCTTTATTAACAAGTGCAATTATTTTTATAGAGCAGCAATAGAGCAGCTATAGAACAGCTATAGAGCGTTCATAGAGCGGCTATAGAGCGTTCATAGAGCGTTTATAGAGCAGCTATAGAGCGTTCATAGAGCAGGCATAGAACACTTATAGAGCATGCATAGAAGTTATTAGAACTGTAACTAATATCAAATAAAGCATTCAATGTTGTATAGTATTTTTCAAAAGAACCATATAAAATAGTTACCTTATACCCTATGTTCCACTATTATTTAAAGTAGATAATTATATATTTCCGTTTAACCTGATGCATTACAGTTTAATTATAGAAGCCTGTTATTACATTATTTAATGTTGTTTATTAATCTTTTAGAAATAATCAATTAGTACATTATGGTTATTAATTATTTTTATCTTGGTAAATGAAAATGTTATCTATTCAAACTAGATGGCATTGGGAACGGAAACAGTTTTGAAATTATGTTTGTATACTTCCAGCCAGAACTTGATTTAATATGTGCATTTTTTCTGAACTTTGGTTTATGTAAATTTGTAAGTAATATTAATTCTTTGTACAACTTTAAGTCTTTCTGGGAATATGCTTTAGGATACATACTCGTTAATAAATCCAACAAACCGTCAGATAGTGTGTATGTTTCATTATCAAACACCAATTGGTCATTTTGAAAGTCAACAGGCGCATTTCCCAGTGTAATAAAACGTAGAAAAACTATTTACATCAATGCCACACGACCAAAGGCTCACGAAATTTTGTAAAAATTTTGGGAGAAGGTCGTGTGGCATTGATGTAAATAGTTTTTCTACGTTTTATTACACTGGGAAATGTGCCTGTTGACTTTCAAAATGACCAATTGGTGTTTGATAATGAAACATACACACTATCTGACGGTTTGTTGGATTTATTAACGAGTATGTATCCTAAAGCATATTCCCAGAAAGACTTAAAGTTGTACAAAGAATTAATATTACTTACAAATTTACATAAACCAAAGTTCAGAAAAAATGCACATATTAAATCAAGTTCTGGCTGGAAGTATACAAACATAATTTCAAAACTGATTCCGTTCCCAATGCCATCTAGTTTGAATAGATAACATTTTCATTTACCAAGATAAAAATAATTAATAACCATAATGTACTAATTGATTATTTCTAAAAGATTAATAAACAACATTAAATAATGTAATAACAGGCTTCTATAATTAAACTGTAATGCATCAGGTTAAACGGAAATATATAATTATCTACTTTAAATAATAGTGGAACATAGGGTATAAGGTAACTATTTTATATGGTTCTTTTGAAAAATACTATACAACATTGAATGCTTTATTTGATATTAGTTACAGTTCTAATAACTTCTATGCATGCTCTATAAGTGTTCTATGCCTGCTCTATGAACGCTCTATAGCTGCTCTATAAACGCTCTATGAACGCTCTATAGCCGCTCTATGAACGCTCTATAGCTGTTCTATAGCTGCTCTATTGCTGCTCTATAAAAATAATTGCACTTGTTAATAAAGCTAGTTTAGTTTTTAACATCATTGCAATAGGATGCATGCACACAAGATAAAGTATCTTCTCCTGGAAACGCCCAATGTTAAATATGGTATTCGAAAAGAGGATTCTAATATGTTCATTGGTAGTAAGTCTGTTAAGGTAAAGAACAATACGCTTAGAATTGATACCAATGAATTTCCATACCATAGTTCAGACGAAGAAGATGATGGGTGTAAAAAAGCTGAGTTAGATGGTTCCGCTAAACTAATAATGGAGTATGGAGATGTAAATAAGCTGGTTGAAAGACTTGGATATTTAGAGGAACGTGATAGAAATAACTGCTATAGTGGTGAAATAATGTCAATTCTTAGAGAACTTGAAAGAATAGGTGTAATAGAATTTTATAAATAAATATATTATAAAATAACTGTGTTTTATTTGCTACTAAATAATTATTATCATAATTTATCATATTGCAAACACAGTTTTATATATATAAATAGCATACAAAATCATCATATTTGTTGTTGATTCCAGTTGCTAATTAAAACACTCGAAACATCTACTGCATTCTACATGGGTATAACACAGTATGAACTGATAATTAATGTGTTAATATAGGGAAAACACCCTAGAAATCAGCTATTATAATAAATAGGTCGTCGCATATAGACAGGCAGCAGTAGTGGAAATATAGGTAAAGCAATAAAATAAAAGTATCAGCAGACTTGCTTTAACTCCCTAAAACAGTGGTGATCTGTACGCCTCTGGTGTACGACGTAGCCCTGATAAGCAGTTTTTCTACTTTATATTATCTGATACACGAATTAATTTTTATATGGATCCCTCTCTTTAAATAAAACCCAATGTCTATTATTTTAACTAAAAATATTTACTAACACCATGACCCTATTGTGTTTCTATACTTGATTCTAAAACCAATTAAAAACTCTTGAGGCAATTAAGCTATAATTTTCAATGTGCTGCATAGACTTTTAAGTATAAGTATTTACCGAAAATATACAACAATCGCTGCACTGCTAGATAACTTAAAAGCGCTGACATAAATTAGGTCGCGTATACATTCGCAAAATCTTTCACTTGTTTTCATTACTAAAAATAGGTAAAACCAAAAGGAGGGGTTTAAACAATACTTTTCTGCGACAGTTATTCACAGTAAAAATCAATTCTGCACTTACCCAAATCTTACTTATTGTCCTATAAACACATATATACCTCCAATGTACTAATAAGAGATTATTTTATCAGAAATTTACTTTCGATTTACCACCATTGGCGACGAGCATTTATGTGTATTACGTATATACAGAGTGAATAGATATTTTATGTAGTATAAATTTAATTTAATTATTTCAATTTTTCCTTAATAATACATATTTATTGTAGAGTAAGCAAATAGCAATAGTGTGGTTCTGTGAATCATTAGAACCTTAATGACACATCTTTAGATGAACTCATAATAGTTGTCCCTGTAGATCTGGTTTATTTTTGGGGTCTAAGCAGTTCCCGTTTGCTTGATATGGCGTTTAATGTTTAACGTAATTTGTTCGATTACGTTCATCCTTCATGAAAATCACTTTTTTGTATATAGTGTCCCTAGATCTTTAAGTTGCTTTAGTCTTTAAGTATATACATCAAACAGCGCAGACATGCCTAGAGACTGTGATTTGGGATGGGCGATAAGTTGCAGAAGCTCTCATATCACGACCCGAATTTAAAAGCAGCACCATAATAAATGAAAACATGGTAATCATTGAATTGGCTAAAACACGGGTATTTTTTAATAAGCCGATATATGCGGGTATGTGTATTTTGGACTTGGCAAAAACAACAATTTATGATTTTCACTACAATTACATGCGCAAAACGTTTGGAGATCGCTGTAAAATTTTATACACTGACACGGATTCTCTGATTTACGGGATTAAACATCACAATATATACGAGATAATAAAAAAAGATTGTCGTGCGTTTTTTGATACATCCGACTATCCTGAAAATAATGTTTATGGTATTCCGAGAGTCAACAAAAAAAAGGTTCTGGGTACGATGAAGGATGAAAATAACGGTCGCATCATGACTCATCTTGTTGGTCTAAGATCAAAGATGTATGCAACCAAACTTCTTTACTCGTCCGAAGAAATCGCAGAGGAGAAATTAAAATTAGAGAAAGCTAGTAGGGAGCGTGAAGAAATAGAGCGAGCGTTAGCGAACTTGGGTGTTACTAAAAAAATCAAGGGGGTTAAAAAGTCTGTAATTAAGAATAAAATTACCTTTGAAGACTATGTAGCGTGTCTGGAAACGTTTTCAGAAAAGTCTATATCACAGAAATTAATTAGGTCTAAACATCATGATCTCCACACAATTCGACAGACCAAAATCGGTCTCAGCCCTTATGATGATAAGCGTAAAATATTTAAAACATCCCCCGATACGCTGCCGTGGGGGCATTATAGTATAATGGAAAAGAATTAGGTAGCCTACATTAGTTATTGGTAGTAGTATTATTGTTATATATTATGGCGGCTGGTTACTAGTTATAAAACGTTACAATAATTTTATTATTATTATTATTATTATTTTATATTTCAGTGATGGATTAGTAGTTATAAGGCGCTATTATAATTATTTATTATTACTCTTAATATTAGTATCTTTCAACTGTATACATTACACTGCAATACACTTGGATAACATTATCACAACGACTACAAAACGATAACGTAGCACTATCACAACGACTACGCAACGATAACACAACGACTATAGGGCACTAATAGAACGTCCCAACACTAGTGTTTAATTATCTTATGTACACATATGCTTGTCATATAACTTAAAAGAGCCATATATGTTATATGAGTAAAAAGAGGCCAAACTACTATCATATTCATAAAACTCACCCTGTATAACCCTAAAAAGAGTCCATCCTGGTTATACAGTAAAAGAAGGCCAAAAATACTAACTCATATCATCTAACCTGTATAACGGTAAAAATAATCCATAGTAGTTATACAGCTAAAAAGAGGATCAAAAATATTAACTCATATATTATAATCCACCCTGTATAACTTTAAAAAAGAGCCCATATTAGTTATGCAGTTAAAAGAAGGCTTGGGGTTTGCTTTGAAACTTCGTTCCCCCTAAAAACCGAATGGGGTGCGACTGGGGACTCAGTTCACGACTGGTACCCTGTTATGGCCCTGTCTAGAGTATACTAAAGATAGTAGTTCCTATTAATTTCTAGTCATTATTTTAATTGGTTATTTATTTATTAGTTATTAGGTATGTAGTATCAGTGTACCCAACCATTGATCATGCCTAGTATAATCTACCTCAGGGATACGGATTAGTCAACGCTTTAATTTTATATTTAATAGATATACAGGGTCAACCGAATGTCCCCAATTTTTTAAACACGCCTGGGAAAAAAACAATCTTTGAAAAATATCAAGTTGTTTTTTACTAGACGGTCCTAAGCCCGTTGGCATATTTTTTAGGTTATTTTCTAAAAAATATTCTTAAGTGTGAAGGAATAATGGGGACGTGATGACCTATTATAGCGGTTTTAAACATTACTTAAATAAGCATAATTATTTCCGTAGCCAAAATCTTACCTGTTTATTTTATTTTGGCTTCAGTACAAAATGGTGAATATTAAAAATATGATTAAAACATTTATAATATTTGATATTTTAGTAAAAATGTATGTTATTATAATAAAACTTGGTAGACGGGGATGTAATATACTAGTTTTTATGAATGTTGCTTATATTTTATGCTAATTTTTTTTCTTACAGCCTGCAAGATCTCGGATCCACTTTGAGGAGTATTTTAGTAATAAAATCCACTGCATAATGGTTATTTTAAATCAAACCTTATACTTTGGTTTTTATTAATAAATACTCTCGTAAGTCCAAAACAAATAGTTTTTATTAACGTTTTTAGCTCGCATTTTGTGTTTTTGGCTTAATCAAATATACATTAATGTATTGTTTAGTACTGTAACTGTTGTAAACTTTCGATTTACCCTGTATAACATAGTAGTAGCATTTCAGTTATTAAAATTGGGGTTTTGTTGTCTGCTATTGTATATTTTAAATTCAATATCGATCATGATGCCCCTTTTTAAATTTCTGAATTTTCATCGTCTAATCTCACAAAATATTGCATAGAAGAGAAATATAATAGAACTTGCCCTATTCTCCGTGTGTGTACCTGCATATGGTTTTTGCTTTGAAATTTCGTTTTCCATTTAAAAAAACGAATGGGATGCTATTATGGACTCAGTTCACGATCTGGCATCCTGTTAATACCTATGCCTACTTAATAATGGTCCTGCCAAAGATTTAGTTCCTATTATTTCTAGACGACGCTTATTTAGTTTTACGTTATTATTATATAGGTAGGGTCAACCGAACGTCCTTAACATTTTTTAACTACACCAAAATGACTTTATGGGGATGAAATATCCCCCGTTTAATGTTGTTTTGCCAGTCTCCAGTCTGGATAAAGTAGGAGAGGAAAATGTACACCTTCTATGGGGCTAAATATAGAATTCTATGGGGCCCTTGTATATATTAACAAATGTCTCTGTATAATTCTGTAATTAAAACCATATTTTCTTCGTGTTTTTTTTGTATCGATGCTCTGTATATTATTCATTGTTAAAATTGAATAGCTGAAAAGTTTATGCTATAAATACCTCTTAATTTTTGTTTTTCTAGGGCTTTTGCATATATTAGTAATTATCTGTTGTAATAACAATACTCGTTTTACCATTTTTATTTAATATTACTACATAATTATAGGGGTAAAACAATCCACTATTTTAAAGTTTATTGTACAAATTTTTATTGTTTTTCTAGTAAATTATATTATTTTTCAATAATATGCTCTGAAAATGTACTGGGGATGTAATCTTGTAATTTTATTAATGTTCTACCCTGTATTTTATATGTTTTTATTCTAATCTATGACTTACCCAGCTTGGATTTTCTTCTGGAACCTCCGTTTAAGGTGCTTTTGAACTCAGATCATCGAATTATTATAGTACATTTTCAATCCTATATGATTCTATGCTCTTGTTTTTGAAACCGCCTCTACTACAAAGAACATCTAGAGCATACCTAAAGACATTGAAAATGCTAGTACACTTTGGAAGGTTTGTGTAATATCATTATTTAACATGTAATAACTTCATAAGTACCCATATGCACTTTCTTGAAATAATAAAAAGTACCTATAAGTAAAACTATAATAATTTACAGGATGCTCTCTAATCTACCTGGAACTGCTTGATTTCTATCCTGTTTCACATGTCCTATTTCAGCACGATGTCCCCTTGACTGCTCTGGATAGGAAACTCCATTTTGTAAGTTTTTATCACACTATTTTTAAAAAATCTATATTTTGGAAGTTATTTTTATTAATTTATTTGACCTAATTTTATGTATATATCTGAAAATAATTACTGTGTTATGCCCTTCTCATTATAATTATATCTAAATATGTGCGGTTTAAATACCGCTTCAAATAATTTTACATACTAATTGTAATATTTATTTTACGTTTTAATGATTTAATTAATAGAATCATTATGCGCTTTTATTATCACCATCATCCATCAGCTTGTCTCGTCCTCTTTATGCACTTAAAACTTTTTCCAGTTTAGCAAATACCTACTTCATTATAATTAACCTTTTAAACATCTGCTACTATTTTATTTATATATTTTACTTTGCGTAATAAATGCCATCCTAGAAAATAAATTGAAATGAAATTAAAAATAGTATCTATAATGTCTTTGCAGTTTTTAAATTAATAGAACATATTTCTCCATAATTTGGTGCGTCATGATGCATGACTCTCGTAGGCGGGACAACCGTATACCTAGATAACCTTCAAGTTAAAAGCGGAATTTTCTACAATAGCTCGCCGGTGCGGTGGACTAAGGCGTTGGCTTCTAATCCATAGGTCGGTGGTTCGAGTCTTGGTGAAAACATGGACTTTTTTTTCTGTTAAATAAATAATGGGATTTTAGATTTAATATTCGTAATAATAATAATTTCATTTTTAATCGTTTGTGACATCATCGCTAATGAGCTGCGGCTTGGCGTGCTGTAACATGAATGAAGTCCCGGGTTCTTAATTATCGCTATCCTTGTTCAACTTACATCTCAAATGGTCAAGCGTCGCGGGTAGCGCTCTAGGTCGCTGCCCTGTCTGAGCTAACCTCGCGAAATATGTGAAGGGTCCCGCGACAGCGGCTTCTATCACCGTGTACCTTCGGCGCCTGTAGTAGAGGCTCTGTAGCTGTCGCCTGGGAATAAGTGACCACGCCCTAGAAACCATATAAAAATGCAGAACGAAGCTTAACTTTTCTTATGGCGATTAACATGGGAAAACAGCCCTTATTGAGCTAGAACTGTCACACAGTATCTACTCCTCTTGCCAAATGTTTTTATTCATAGATGAAAGTAGATAAAATTTTGTACAATATTCTTATTGTAAATTCATATTACTACCCTCGATGTTTTATTAAACTCGGCTGACTCCTCGTTTGACAACTTTAACATGTCGTGTTGTTATATGAATCTTTACAACACTTATATCGTAAATAACTATTTCCGCACGATTTACATATAAACACATATTTACATATTAATATTACAAGAATCTTTATTTTAGACTACTAGAATAGAGAACTGAGAACAAATTAACCATATCAAAAAGTATCAAATTAGAACATTTTATATAAATTCACAATTTCAAAAATAGTGTGGTAAAGTAAAAATTGTGCGGAAAAGTAAAATCGTGCCGAAAAGTGGTACTTTCCGCACGATAAATCGTGCCGAAAAGTAACTTTTTCCCACGATCGTAGGAAAAATAAACTCAAATAACGCTTCAAATAAACTCCTTCCTCAGGTCTGACGTAAAGCACCTTTAATTGGCCGGTTTATGTTCCATAACTATCGTATATTGTATTGTGCAGATCGAATGGCATCCTCGCCCGAAATAATTTTCCATATTATGGCTTTGCTTCACCCCGATGCATGATTGATTGCCTCGATGAACATTTATCATTAACAGAATCCCTTAATAAATGCCTAAATCAAAATGTGTATATTCCTAAACATATAATTAGTTTTATGCCATGGTTATATCAGATTCGTGCGTATAATTAATTTAATGACACGTCTAAGCGTTTAGTATTGATTGATGAAACCAGTAAAAGCTTATTTTTAGATTATACATAGAAACTGAAAATCATTGTATTAATCCATCCTTTTCTTTTGGAAGAACTCATACGGTATGAGAATATTTGCAATAGAGTTTTTTGGTATGTGCGACAAAAGGTCGCGGACATTTGGACGCGAAATAAAAGGACGAATACAACAAATGGACGAGGGGTCAATTGGACGCAAGGCTTTAGGACGTGGTCATAAGGACGCATATAATTTTGGTTTTCTGAAAATAAATATTGTCAATATATTGACATAATAACAACAACAAATAAATGATCAAAATAAATATATATATTTATTTTAAAATTTTAACAATTAAATTTAGCTAACCTTATTTATTACATATTATTATATTATATTTGCAACTGAAAATTGTTCGCGATTCCACGCAAGTATTCCAAAAGTGGTCGATTTGCATAGTTTGAAACGATTACTTTAAACTTTTTTAGAAGTTACCGTACAACCGGTTATTAATTGCTCAACCTTTAAGCAATTTAAGCTTTCTGCCGTATAAGGTTAGCTTTATTTAATTGTATTTTTTTTATTAAAAATTTTAAAATAAATATATATATACAGGGTGATTCTCGTTGAGTGGCCTATTAGAAGATCTCGGAAACGAGTAACCCTATCTTTCTAAAAATTTGATAGCAGACTTAATTGGTTTTGGGCTTTTAAAACATTATATTTTGACGTTTTTATTACTTCCGGTTATACCGGAAGTTAATGCCAACTTGGCTATTTCAAGTGGAATACCCTGTATATTCTAGCATTTTTGATTACCTTATTAAAATCTAAATAACTTTTGTTAATAATAATCTATTTTTATCTCTAACCGTTTTTGAGATATGAATTATAAAAGGATTTTTTGGTGTAAAAACGCTCCGAGAAGAAAGTTTAGTAACTCTGAAACTAATAAAGGTAAATATTTAAAATTTTGTTAGTTTTCAAGTAATACATAGATCTTTAGTTAAAATTACTTAGGTTTCACGTTTTTTATACAAGGAGTTCTTAAAATTGTGTCAATGTTTCCATTTAAATAAATGTGCATAAGTCAATTTTTGCAAATGGAACACCCTATTTTTTAGCTTACTAACGTGTAGAGAATTAAATTTCCTATCTATAGCCTAATATGTTACAATCCACATTTTTAAGGGTTTTGGAATTATGAGCAATTTGAATAAAAAATCTTAAAATATCTTTTTGCGTGAATTCGACATTATTTTTGAAAAGAATGCTTCGACTGGGATTTTCGTTTAACTTTGAGCTTTGTTAAGATTTGTTATTAACTGCCTATGTTCGTTGCTTAGTTATTTCTCATTCAAAGCCAAACGAAAGTCCCAGTCGAAGCCTTCTTGTCAAAAATAATGTCGCATTAACACAAACAGAAATTTTAAGATTTTTTATTTAAATTGCTCATAATTCCAAAACGACTAAAAATGTGGATTGTAACATATTAGGCATTTAGATAGGAAATTTAATTCTCTACACGTTAGTAAGCTAAAAAATAGGGCGTTACATTTGCAAAAATTGACTTATGCACATTTATTTAAAGGGAAACATTGACACAATTTTAAGAACTCCCTGTATAAAAAACGTAAAATCTAAGTAATTTAAACTAAAGATCTATGTATTACTTGAAAGCTTACAAAATTTTAAATGTTTTCCTTTATTAGTTTCAGAGTTACTAAACTTTCTTCTCGGAGCGTTTTTACACAAAAAAATCATTTTATAATTCATATCTCAAAAACGGTTAGAGATAGGAATAGATTATTATTAACAAAAGTTATTTAGATTTTATGACGGTAATCAAAAATGCTAAAATATACAGGGTATTTTATTTGAAATAGCCAAGTTGGCATTAACTTCCGGTATAACCGGAAGTAAAAAAAAGGCAAAATATAATGTCTTAAAAGCTCAAAGCCAATTATGTCTGCTATCAAATTTTTAGAAAGATAAGTTTACTCGTTTCCGAGATCTTCTAATAGGCCACTCAACGTGAATCACCCTGTATATATATTTATTTTGATAATAATTTTTGTTGTTATTATGTTAATATATTTTTTTTTCAGAACAGCAAAATTATAGGCATCCTTATGACCACGCCCTAAAGTCTTGCGTCCAATTTACCCCGCGTCCATTTGTTGTATGCGTCCTTTTGTTTCGCGTCCAAATGTCCGCGTCCTTTTGTCGCACGTTCAAATTTCCACGTCCTATTGTCGGTAATTCGAGTTTTTTTGATGGCTTGATGGTTAAGCGGATTCAGTGTACGAAATATTATCCTGATTATCATTAGCAGTGATAGCTCGTGGTCAGTACTAGTTTAGGCTACTTTAGCTACCGGTGATTTTCTACAGCCTTCCGAGCCTCGGAGCTCGGGTCCAAAAGTCTAATTGCAACCTAATTTTTCATCTCACGCTTGGACTAAATAATGTATTCTTGGCTTAGATTACAAAGGTCTTGTAGGAAATGTTTCGTTTTTAAACTTTTCCGTTCGTTTTAGTTATTGATTTATGATGCAATTTTAAAGGAAAACGAGTATAAAGAATAATATTTTGTAGTATTTTTCTATTATATACTTGTCTGTTCAGTTTTCCCTTTTTTAGAGCTATTTTAAATCAACAAAAATATAACCTAATGCAATAATAGCAGTTTATACAACAAGAGTGGATATGATGTGTATATCACACGAGAGCCTACGGCGTCGTGCTCAAACTTTCGAGTACGATATAGATAATCTACTCGAGTTGAACAGTATATTTTTTCTACGACCAAAATTACAAACCTTATGCTAAAAGATGTAAAAAAAAAGTTTACAGGTTGCCGGGCTCGAACTCACGAACATTGGATCTATAGTAAAAGGCTCTACCGTCTCGACTATCGAAGCATTTAGTTAATTATGCTAAAACCAACTGAATAATGATGCTACATGAAATTAATTCTCTATGCATATTCAGCAGGTTGCATTATTGATAAATCTATTATAAATGCGTATAAATTTTGTTATATTGAACAAATTAATAACATATTGTACCATATACATTTAAATTATATAATTAAGTGGCTTGAAAAAGAAGGAGGAGCCTCAGTAAATATAATATACTTGGTTAGTACTTTTAAGAACAACAATGGGTTCTCTGTAATTGACTACTGTGATTGGTCAGTTTTATAACCTAACTAGGATTGTTATGAAATTTTGCCACACAGTTTACTGGAATAGCCTACTTTACTCGCCACTTAAGTGTAAAGGAAACAGCAAATTTCCATGTGGAAGTAGAAAAAATATTTTTACAACAAAAACGGAAAACAATTAGGTATTTATTTTAAAAAAATCTTAATTGAAACATTTTTTATGGAAGAAGTGTGATAACTTATAATAAAAAAAATAGTGCGGGAAGGAACGAGAATTGTTTTTTTTTTTAAATAAAGAATCAGCTAGCTATTAAAAAAAAAAGTAAAAAAACACATTTGCAGAGGGGGAGAGCTAATAATTTTCGAAATTTGATAGTAGTTAGGTGAATTTTAATTGTACATTGGGCGTGGCGCCTTTCCGCCTTCTTCCCTAGGTTCAATATTATGAGGTCCCGACTGTTCCTCTCTCCAGAAAAAAATGTCCTTTTTACGCCCACTGAGCCCCCCGAGCCTATTTTCTGGCTACGCCACTGCCTAGACCGAAATACATTAAAACAGAAAAAATTAATGCTCCTAGGTGAAAAAAAGGTAACTGGAGTATATTAAAGTAGAATATAATAATATAAATATATTTACACATTTTTGAAGTAAATTCTCAACCTCACTTCTGTTAAGTGTCGAAAAACGAGTCGTATAATTTACAACGTGTAAATTTGGTTTCTTTGTAATAAACCACTGTGATTGGTTAGTTTCATATCTTAATGGATCATATCCGTTTAGTTAACCGAAATACCCCACTTTTCCAATCACTTTAGTGTAAAGGAAACAGCAAAGTTCCATGTGAAGAAAATATAATGTTTAACTGTTTTATTTCTTAGCAACGGTTAACAATACTGGAATAATGACTTTTGCGGTATCAAAACACGCGAGAAATATGTCACGTTGCGGACGATAGCAGAAAAAGTTTTGGTTTATTAAAAACAATTTGAGAAAATAATACATCTCTGGGCTTTTTAATATATCCTAAAGTTATGCAGGGTACGTAATATTGCTCCAAACTACATTTTTTCCGTTTAATAAAGTTCATATATCTTTTACGATTTATGAGATGCACATTCTCTGCATACTTATAGAGGACACCCTTATATTTTAGCGAAATACGAAGTTGGCAAAACATGTAATATGATTTTACAAATATTGAATCGTTTATTATTAAAACAAGCTGACTTTTTTCAAATTTTTGAGACAACGAAACAATTGTTTAATTTTTTAAATTTATAATTAAAGATTTAAAAATTTAAAGAGTTAATGAATACGTAAATTATCATTTTTCGACCAATTCGAACCTTCAAACCCACTTCCGGTTTAACCGGATGTGAAGTCAACTTTTAGATGTTAAATTGAAAGCACCCATTTTTATTCGATGCTTAAATTCTATGGAAAATGCCCTTTTCAATGACATATCATATTTTATCATTTGTTTTAAAAATGGCCGCCTACATCAGTTTTCCTTTGTTTTCTAAAATCTACATAACTTTGATAAAACAAGGTAAGTGGTAAAGAGTAGGCCATGGAAACGTTAAAATGGTTCATTTCAACCTGCTTTATAATATAAAATTGACTTACTTTAGAAAAATGTGTCTGTTAGGGCTATTATGTTTACAACCTGTTTAAAAAAAAAACAAAAAGAAATTTCTCGATTATTTTTAATAGTAACCCATCTTTGCTTATTAAAATAAAAATTGTTCGTATATTTCATTTCTAACGGTGTATTACAAGTTGATAATTATTTATTAGGTAATAGTAGAAATTAACAAAAATATCATAAAAGTATAGACCCTTATAAGCCATAAGAAGTTGTGTCAAGTATGCCGTGGAAAATAATTCATTTATTTCAATAAATGCAGAAATCATATTTTTGTTTTCCACGGCATACTAGACTGGTTTTGACTTAAATTCTTATAGCTTATTGGAGTATAGAAATTAATTTTTTTTTTAAATTAGTTTTTTCACTTTTAATATTTCTAATTTGTCCATATTCCCAAATCAAAGAGGTTTTAACTTGTTTTCAAATTTAGTTAGGACATACTTAGAACATAAATAAATGTGATTTTTTCAGGAAAATGTATTTTGGGACATAAATTACGAATCTGAAACCAATTTTATTTAAAAAAAACTAAAATGATTTGCTTTATTTGTTAGCAAATGAGTATCGCAAAGAGCAACGTCTAAAACGGTCCTGTTAAACCTAAGATTGTTTTATACAAGCAGCCATTATTAATTTAAAAATTGGGTAATAAAATATTTACATTCGTTAAAGAACTAATAAAAAAATATAAAGTTTCCAGTTTTTAGCAGTCAATATAAGTTTTTTACGCGATAAAAAGTTTAATTCTGATCCCAATATTCTTTTCGTTTTTTTTATGACAGAAATAAAATTTTCGGATGAAATAAAGACTTTTCTTTCTTTTCAGGAACCCACTTTTAAAAATACATTTTATAGCAATCATTTTAATAATTTTTCATCACGAAATAAAGGTCCACATTAAACAATCTCAAAGAAAGAACATTTTTTCAAAAAAAACCATGAATACATATTGCGGACCCAGATTATTAAAATTAATGATGTAAAATAATTTGATTAATGGCTTTCGGTTTTAAAATAAACAACACCCCGAAAAAATAAATTTTATGGAAAACAAGTCATGGGAAAAAATGATTTCTTAGAATTATGTTTATGAATGTAACCCTTGGATTCATAAAAGAGAACAAAAACTCATTTTTTTACTGTCATATGGATATATATTATCTGTTTTCTTTATAACCAAGTTACTGGATAAATAATCTATACCGTTAAGTTAACAAATTTAATAACAATAATAATAATAATAATAATAATAATAATAATAATAATAATAATATCTTTTATTATCAGCAAAATCAATAATCATTGACATAGCAACGTCATTAACAGGACGATTTAATCCTCTTAAGATATCTTAATATTATTTCATTAAAAACATTGACATTAAAAACCATATACAATTTAGACAAAAAAGATAAAAGTACTTAGTATATTTAAAAAAAACACAAAAACTTGACATATTTAAAAAACAATCCTACCCGCCAGGAAAGAAAAGAGTTACATTGATAACCACGCAAACATATTCTACTGACAACAATAGACCCACTTAACACCTGAAATTAAAATCGTAGAAACATTTGCTGTGATGAAAGTCCAACGTGGCTCTTTTAAAGGACGTCAATGTTTCCTTACTTCTAATATGTATGAGGAGCATATTATAATCCTTGACTGCCATATAATATATTTCAAAGTAAGCCGATTTATGGGCTGGTATATGAAGGTCACCTCTTCCTCTCGTTACAGTTGAATTAGCGTAATGATGGAAGTTTTGTTCGAATAAATTACTATGTTTCTCTAAAAATATTACCAAATTCAGAAAATACAAGGATGGAGCACTCAAAATACCCAAAGATTGAAAGTAGGGTCGACATGATTCCCTGGGGAAAAGCTCTAGTATACACCTTATAATGCGCTTCTGCACCAGAAATATGCCCTTGGCACCACAAGAAGAGCCCCAGAACATTACACTACAGCTTATTAATGATTGGATAGCCGCAAAGTAAAATTGGCGCAAGGTTGTAGGCGTGAGAACCTCTCTTATTCTCTTTATCAGAGCGCAGAGGCGGTTCAATCTAGATTGTAGTTTCTTCTAGATTGAACCGCCTCTGCAGTAATTTTATTTCTTGTTAGAATACGAACTGACTATTTGCAGTAGTCAGATCATTATAACTTGAGAACGATGACAAAAAATTGCACGGTGTAAGTTTTATGGCACTTAGCCAAAGTGAGGTTAAAAATATACTTCACAGATGCAAATCTGTCAGATTAAATTTGTTTTTTTTATTTAAATCAAAACAATTATCCAGATCCTATGGACACATCCATTTTTCCTAAGCCGTGCACAATCTTCAATTTTTCACTAATTTATAGACAATTACTACAAGATTTATTGCATAAAATTTATATACAAATTAAACAACTATGGTACTTGCCTTTATTGGTTTTTTGCGATGTACGTAATTTTTTAACCCAAATTTTCTACTATATTCTGATATTCTCAACGGGGTCCCAACTCAAATCATTATCACCTTAACATTTTTAGTATTCGCAACAGAGAGAAGAGAGAAATAACTGGTATATCTTCCTTAAAATGTGGAAAATAAAGATGAGTACATAGAACCAGATACTTTATTTTAAGAACATCTTTATTCATTACAAAAAAATATTTTATAAATTGTCACTTAACGTTACACTATATAATATTAATAAACATATTAACAGTATAGTTACTTATTGATTCTGCTGACCACGGCTGAACCGGGCATGCACCAGGGCCTACGCCTAGGTAGGGTTGTTCTTAGCCTACCGGTAATGTTAAAGTGACTTACTGTTGTTATGTAATCGGTCAGTTCCGGTAATCCCTTTACTACTATGAAAGAATTATTTTAGCTTTGCTTTTAAAATATATGGTGGTATGACTGTTTTTTTACTAAAATTTTCATTGCTTGGTGTTTGCTGGAAATAAGTTTGAATAGAACCAGATAAAACGGGCGAAATTTTTAGATTTTTAGAAAAAAATTAAAAATAATGTATTATAAGGTATTTCATAAAAGGAAAATATTTATTTGATTTTATAAGCTCAAGTTATTTCATTTCGTTTTGTTAATTTTGTGGCCGGAATCATTACAGTATTGCAGGGACGTATATAAGGAGGGGTTTAGGGGTCCGTGTATACAAAAAGGATAGAATTAAGAATATTATTATTCTTCTGCGGTATTAGAATTACATTTAATACAATTATTAAAAATCTAAAAACTAAGCTTAAAATAAATAAACTGGATTTCAGTGTACTTATTTAGCAGAGCCCGCTAAGTACGTAATGGTAACGGTAAGGGTCATGGATGCTACGATCATGGTTCAAACGACTTCAAATTTCCAAAATGATATCCGGAATGTTTTAATACATCAATGAACAAAATAAATTGTATTTCTTGAATTTACAAATCTTTCAGAGTGAGACTTATACTGATAAAGTTTCGATAGTTAATCTACCAAAAAAACGTATTAAGTATCTGAATTATGAATAAATCAGTTTTGGTTTGCAACGAGCATAGATGCACCTTTGTTGAAAAAAACCTGTCAATCCGGCCCTGTTCAAAATATTTTGATAAAAATTGCACATTTTACGAAGACGATTTCAGTTCATCATCACTCCAGAAATAAATTAAATCAGTGCAAAATCTAGAAAAATATTCACAATTAAAAAGTGTACTAAGAAATAGAAAGGGAGACGAAAGTCTTACAGGCTTCGCGCTCATGAGTATTCATCGGAATGTGGCGATAGAACTAGATTCCTTAAAAATTGTAAATAAGTTAGCTGAAAGAAGAAAGAGAATGAACTTAATTTTGTAAAAATAAGTACCGTAAGTTTTAATAAATTTTTTAATTATTATCTGTTATTTTTTTAAATAGGTACCCCAAAACTAAGACAAGGTTATACTCACATCAGCATAGGGGATCAAAACGAAAATGGGTGGTTAAAGCCCCCCCCCCCTATTAAAAAGCTATAAATACGTCCCTGCAGTATTGCCTCTAGTATTTTCACGTTTACACTGTATATAGTATATAAATTACCATAGAATGTAATTATTTCGGATAAACTTTATCATAGGGACATTAAAAATTAATATTAATTCAAAGCCGTTATTAAATTTTTATAACGAACCTTATCTCTCGGCGTTATTATTCTTGAGCAAGCAGAGACTCAAGAATTGAGCAGACCAACAAATAAACAAAAACATTGTTTATTTTTAGTAATTAATATATCACTTTTTCTCTGTTACTTTGCAAAAGTCCGATGTGAGAAAGATATATTACATTAAAAGAGATTTTGTGTAAATATAAGAAATTATCCAAATCAACAACTCAAATATGTTATGGTCGATTTCACAATTTCTTTCAGGGGCGGCTCGTCAACAAGTGCGCTCGTGCGCGCGCACTGCCTAAGAAAGTCAAGCACCAGCAAAAATAAAATTTATACTTATTTAAAAAAATATTTATAAAACTGAAATAAAGAATTTGTATAATATAACAATGGCGAAGGCGTAAGACTTCAAGTGCGACCGAGCGCGTGGGCAGACTCACCGGCTGTGTGCTGTAGTGTGTATTCGTTCGGCGCTCTTATGGATGGATTTTCGTGCGATTTTCCTTATGCGGATTGATCGGGAATATTCGGTTAATCGCCCGATGAGAGGGCGTCGCCGTGCGCTATCTGAATACACACTTCAATAATTTAATATGATTGTTTTATGAGTTTTTGACGCGATTAGATAAGTTTGGAGTTTATTGACGGTGTTGTGGATGTTCTTGTGTTGTTTTTAAGTTTGGAGTTTATTGACGGTGTTGTGGATGTTTTTGTGTTGTTTTTAAGTTTGGAGTTTATTGACGGTGTTGTGGATGTTTTTGTGTTGTTTTTAAGTTTGGAGTTTATTGACGGTGTTGTGGATGTTTTTGTGTTGTTTTTAAGTTTGGAGTTTATTGACGGTGTTGTGGATGTTTTTGTGTTGTTTTTAAGTTTGGAGTTTATTGACGGTGTTGTGGATGTTTTTGTGTTGTTTTTAAGTTTGGAGTTTATTGACGGTGTTGTGGATGTTTTTGTGTTGTTTTTAAGTTTGGAGTTTATTGACGGTGTTGTAGATGTTTTTGTGTTGTTTTTAAATTAATAATGGCTAGTAGTTTGGATTGTGTCACACGAAGTGATATAGTTATGGACCAAAATTCTGTAGAGGACATTATAAATAAATTTTCGACATTCGATTTCCAAAGGAAATTTTTAAAAAATAAAAAATAAATTTGGTGCTAAAACAAAGAAAATTTAAATCCCATTTAAAAATTGCGTTTTTTTAATTTTTTTGGATAAAAAGCACAAAGAAAATCGATACAAAGGTGAAAAGGGGCGTGGCTCTTCGAAAAATTTTCGCCGGCGCTTTTTTGCCTGCTGCGCACACCCTACGATAAATATCACGAGCCGCCACTGGTAGTACTTAAATTATTCTCTTCTATAATATCGAGGATAACTTAAGCATGACTTAAAGCGATTTTAGCCAATAAAATTTGGTCCATGGACTTGTCACCGAAATGAAATTTTATTCAATTTTTTTATCATCTTTCTTACAAGTTATTACGTCTACCTAATTAAAATAGTTTTTTTGACAACTTTTAGTATATATAGTATATATTTAGCAGGGACGGATGGGCTCTGTGAGACCGGCCCGGGAAAATTTCGGGTCAAGCGGCCCACTTGGCATTTCGTGTGTAAAAGGTATGCTCCTTATTAAAAGAGATCATTATGGTACGACCTAAATAAATGTGTTATTTAGTAATGACAAAACTAATCGTATATTAGAGAACATTAACAAGAATTCCAAGTTATATTATATTATGTTAAAACTTAAGTGAACGCCTTTGAAATTTATAAATATTAAAAAATCAAAGAAAATGTAACACAAGCAACGGTCTTCATATTTTGTAACCTGTAAAACTGTGAATCATAAACTTGGAAAGTCCTAAATTTAACAACTTTCAACAAAACATAAAAATATTATAATATATACCAGTAATGTTTGAAGGTCGGAGACAATGATGTTTCTTGACTGATAGAAGTGTTTTGGACTTGCATTGTCTTTATTTGTTTTATATCACAACGTATTAACTGGTAAGTATCTCCAGCCGTCTTCAAGAAAGCTGCTACCATATACCAGATTGTTTTAGTAAGCCATCAATAGATATAAGAAATATCTGGAAACCTTTGTTAAGCAGATGTAAACTTAAAATACCGCACACGAACTAAACGCATGACTGCACCCATGCATCTCAGTCATGCTTCAGTGTAGAGCTGTAGTTTCTTTACTTATTTAGTATGCACCTGAAGACGGCTGGAGATACTTACCAGTTGAAACGTTGTGATATGAAACAAATAAAGACAATGCAAGGCCAAAACACTTCTATCAGTCAAGTACAAGTAATATCATGAACGAAGAACGACCTAAACTTATAAATATCCTAAGTTATAAATATCGCTTCTTTGATTTTTTTCAGCTTAAACCGAGTATTAAACTTCAAATGAGAATTTAACTATCAAAAAATACGAAACAGATTGGTATAAAAAATAAAAACATTTAACAACTTTCAAAAAATTAGTATTTTAAAATAAAAATATTTTTGCCCCTCCTTTCCTTTTTCCTTTATCCATCCTAAAGCCCGGTATTTTTTTGTACAAGTACAATATTCACACAGAAATTCGGGGAACTACAGACTCACAGAGGATAAAAACAATCCAATAAGACAAGGCCGACTGGGATTGACTAGCCGAATGTAGATCGATTACGGAAATGTTGTCAATATGCACCGACGGTAATTAAATATAATATAAAAAGTAGGTGAACACAAAAAAAATATTTGGTTTTATCCAAAATATATTTTTGCCAATTTTGTAGTAACTTTTTGCCAACTGGCCGACCGGCCCACCGGGAAATTTCCCGGTCTCCCTTATGGCCCATCCGTCCCTGATATTTAGTAAGGTTGGTGAATTAGGTCGTAGAAAAATTTTACTGTATAACTAGAATGGATTGTCCATATTGAACTCGGACGTATAGGCACTCGTGCTCAATTTACTTCCTTGTGCGATATAGACATTATATCTTCATTCTATCTATTATTATTTTTATACAAACTACCGTTCTTTTTTAAATTATGTATTTAATAGTTATTTATGGTATCTTATGTTACATATAATTTACGCTGGGAAATGTTTATCCCTTGAGGCCGTAGGCCAAGCTGGCTAATTTAGTAAATGGTCAATTTAGGAGTAATCAAGCTGGTCATAACATGTTATGTTATGTTACATTATATTAAGTTATGACCGGGTAAACTACTTTTAACTGTAACTTTAATGTCAATCCCACATTATAAAATTAGTATTTTTGACATTTCTTCGATTTAAACGTGACCTCGGTTTATAATATTGGGACAAAGAACGTGTATGATTTAAACCGAGGTTTACTTTAAATCCAAGAAATGTCAGGAATAGTAATTTTAAAATGTGGAATTAACCGCAAAGTTCAAGTTAAAAATGATTTACCTGATCATAAACATAACTTAATATAATGTACCCACATTATAAATTGACCATTTCTGACATTGTTAGGATTTTAGAATTATTCTTCGGTTTAAACCTACGTTTAAACTTAGGTTTAGGAGGACTTTATACTGCCTGTGGTATAAATAACAACCCAATATTTGCCAAATATAAAACCCCAAAACGTTGTTTCATGTGAATACACCACCGTCCCATTAATATCCTGATTTTGTCGCACGTATTTGTACTGCCATTACCCAGCCTTCTGTGTTTGTTTACATCGTAAATCATCTCGGCATTTGTTTCAGTGCGTCAGCGAACATGACACCGAAAGTGGAAAAAGAGGGAGATATCGATGCCTATGTCAGCCGGGGTTTTTCTATCCCGGTGCCAATATGACCTGGACGGGGATAAGCGGACAAGATCTGAAAACTGGAAGAATCAATAGCACTGCGTAAGTAGTAAATGAAGGGAAAATTGAAATTACAGGAATATACAGGATGTTTCAAATTCAAGGGTCGCCATCACTTTAGATCTCGTTTAGAATTAGAATAATATATTTTTAGATTTTATGTCATTTTCAAATATTTTTTAATATGTTTGGTATATTAGAGGAAAGTGTAAAAAAATGTCCTTTCTTAATCCCAATATTACTAAAAAATTGTCTTTTTTGCCAATCTGCATTTGCTTTAAATTTGTTAAAGATTTGTTCAAGTTGCAGAAATAGAGTTATCCTGTTTTGAAATTTATATGAACTCTGAGAATTTCTTGGGTATGTCTTACTGCATTTTTTTTTCACTTTTTTAATATTCACACACATATAGGAATTGTTCCCAAAGTATATAATATGCAGTTGTGCGTTGTAGCCGATCTATGTTTCGTATGTCTTCTTGTATTGGACCGAGGAATATTAAAATTCCAAAATAATACAGTTAAAGAACTTCAGTTCGTTTTGTAAGAAAAAAATACAACATTACTATCTGAATATTTAAAAAAATATGTATGTGTTATTTTTATTCCAATTTAATAAACTATTAGCTAATATTTGAAAATATGATTTATTCCTTTTAACAGAAAATATATAGCAAAATAAAATGAAATTTTTTTCCATTATTTGCCTTTCCTCTGACGACAAAATGTATAATATGGCAAACCAGGAGGGAATTTTCCCTTAACCCCCCCTTCTCAACAAGTTTCTTTATTTTTATATCTAATATAAATTAAATTATTGAAAATTTTAAGGATTTTCATTAACTTATATTTTTTTTCTTACACCCACATATATATCACCTTTCCATTGGTAAAAACAGAAATTTAATATTTTACTTAGTTTTTTTTTTAATGGAAAAAAGCCGCTTTTTTACATTGCAACGCGGTCGGATCTACCACGAAACGATTGCGGGGCATTATTCAACCGCTGTAGAATAATGTCCCGCAATTGTTTCGCTTCTGTGCCCGCTCCTGCAGTCCCGCATAGTTTTGAGTGGATTTTTCTTGTCGAGGAGAGATCTTCCAAAGACACCTTGTGGGGACAAGGTAGTGTCGGATCCAACCCTGAAGGGGTTGCCTACCGACTAAAACACCCCGCGTTCTTTCAGTTTCCGGGCCCGAGTGGCCTATAAAAACCTCCAAACGTCTTGCTGATCTTTCCACATCTCTATGCCGAAGCATGTTTTTGTTTTGGATCCATCTGTATACGGTGACCGCGTATACAAGAATTTGTCATCTCTGTTTGTTGTCGAAGGGTTAGTTGTTTTTGGCGGTGGCTTACTGTGTCGGTGTGTTAATGTGTTGTTTGTGGTGTACAGTGATAGATGCCTCTGCCAAGATGCCATATAGGCATTGTCTGGTTTTGGCGGGTAAGCCCCTTTTTTTGGTTATGGGTTAGTACTTACATGGCACCTATGTTACCTAATTAATAACATTTCACTTAAGCTAGTAGTTTATTTACATTTCACTAAGATATTGCACACTTAGCCTAGTTAACTCTTCCACTTTTCTTCCTTTTTGCTTAAAGTTGACTTCTTGGCCGTTTGTGTGCCCTCCTTACATTAAGTACCTCCTCCGGATTATAATCTGTGAGCCTACGAAGTTCTTCGTTTGTATGAGTTCTTATTTCTTGGCTTGACATTTTCCTGGCTTTCCTTTTCATGAAGGCTGACAGGGATTCCCAGTTGACATCTCTATGTATTTGTGTGTTTCTCACAAACCATGGTGCATTCACTGCGCATCTGACATAGCGATTTTCCAGTGATTCAAGTCTCTTAATATGGGAAGGGCAGCATAGCCCGACGCCGCTGATCCGTAGGTTAGTTGTGGTCTGGCTATGGCCTTTATCATAATAACCTTAGTTTTGAGGTTTTTGGTGATTTTTCTCCCGATTAAGGGATAAAGCTTACTCATGCCTGCTTTCCACGTTAAACCTTTGTCCAGTGTGATACCTAGATAGGTGGCTGTTCGAGACCACTCCACTTCATCGCCGTCTATAAAGATATTCTCCAGCGGTATTAGTCGTCTCTTTTGTAGCAATATGGCTTGGCTTTTTTGGCTATTGACTTTAATCTTCCATTCTCTGCACCATTGAGTCAGCCTGTCTACATCTCGTTGCAGAATTAAGTGGACCTTTAAGGAAATAACATATCCATTGAAATACCATCCCGGTCTTTAGGGGGTTGTCAGAAAGTTGTTGCATTTAAAATAACCGTGTTATGATTCATCGTTCTTTTTACTAGTGGCAGTTTTTTTCTCTAATTTAAAATTAGGCATTTATGGAGTATTTTCAAAATCTACCATTCTCCTCAAAGAAAAGAATATCTTTGAGAACTACTTATTGCAAAAATACTTTATAGTCATTTTTCTAAAATTATAATAATGGGTTTCTATACTAAATTTCGATTTTGATCCTAAAGCAAGAAAAAAATAAATTTTTCATGATATCAAGTTTTTTAAATTTTGAATTATTTACTAAGAAGATAATTAAATGAAATAAATAGCTACTCTCCTTGATAAAAACATTGAAGAACCTTCCTCGTAGCAAACCAGCCAGTGAGCCGTTGGTGTTCTGCTTAACTTGCTCCTACCCATGCCCATTGAACTTTAACTACTTACATGAATGCAATAGATTAAATTTGTGCCATTATTTGTGTATACAAGGAATGGTTAAATTGATTACAATTTTAAATAAAAGAGGAAGTAAGAAACATTAAACATTCTCATAAACTTAAAATGTAATGAGTCACAAAAGGCATTATAAAATAGGGAAAATTGCCTGCAGAGAGTAATAAAACTCGATTTAAAAGGCTAAGAGGCTTCTTTTTGTCATTGTCTCGTACCTTTAGTAAATAAAAATAATTTTATGTGTACTTCTGTGGAAACATTTTTATTACATTTATTTTTACTGCTTACAGGCGAATCTTTTATTCCTGTGATGGACGCAAAAAAAACAATAAAATGTTATTATCCTTTTTTCAAAAACCTAATACATAACATCAAATATTTATCTACTTTTATAATTTTATTAATATACAGGGTTTCCCGAAATTAGGTGAAAAAACAATGTAAGAAATACATATCCCCTAGACTATAAAAGGTGTCTAGAGCTAAAAAGGAAAAACATTCAAAATTTAAAAAGTAACCTAGGTTACATAATGGAATGTTTTGTATTTTTCGATACGGGGTGGTTAAATTTGAGAGACATCATATAATATGGATAAAGTAAATTTATTAGATTTTTTTAAAGTCAAATATTTTATAAATTATTATATTTACCATTACCACAAAATAATAAATAAAGCTAATACAGGTAATAAAATACATTTAATAAAAAGAAAAAAATTGCGAACACAAAGTTTGTCAAAACAACACAAAATTAATATTTGGTCATAGAACCATTTCTGTTTATTACTTTTTGGAGCCTTTGTGGCATACTTAAAACTAAGTTTCTACATAATTCGACAGTTATTTCATCCCAAGCTTGATTTATCCTATGACGTAATTCATCCCTGTTTCTAGGTTGAAAATCATGTTTATACATAGATTTGACCATGGCACCCCAAATGTTTTCTATCGGGTTCAAATCGGGACTCTTCGAAGCCCAGGGAAGAACTGCTATGTTATTTTCTTGGAGAAAATTTTGTACAATGCGCGCTGTGTGTATTGGAGCATTATCATGCTGAAATGTGTAATTTTGACCGTATACAGCGTTTACCGATGGTATCATCACTTCGTTTAGTATATTAACGTATACTGCTGCAGTTAGTCTTCCTTCGACGATTTGGCAAAGTCCTGGTCCTCTAGCGCTAATCCAGCCCCAAACATTTATGGAGAAACGCCCACTTTGGTTGGTTTTGTGGGTGTATCTCTCATTATACCGCATGCCGGAAGGCCTATACACCCGAATTCTCCCATTATTGCATGACTGAAAAGTTTTCTCGTCAGAAAATATAACTGTTTCCCATAAATTTATTTGATTAATATATTCATGTGCAAATTCTAACCTGCCCTGTTTATTTATTTCCGTTAAAAAATTTTTATTGGCAGCACAACGGCTTCGTATATCGGAATTTCGAACCCTGTCTCTAGCGGTATTTGCAGAACCTGGAAAATTCGTCTCTTCTTTTGCCTTGATTGCAGTTTCGAAGGGATGATCCCTTAGATAATTAACCAGTCTTCTATCATGATCATCAGTAGAAATTTTAGGGGGACCAGAACCTGCATTCCTAATAATAGTCCCATGTCTTGCTATTTTTTGTTTTGCCAATAGCACGGTATTCTTGCTTACTCCCAGTTCATCTGCAATATCCCTAATAGCAACACTATCTCGCAACCGACTATAAATAATTGCCTTTTGCTGGGGGGTTAATTGTGGCATATTTACAAATAATATATGATTGTATGTTTGACGAGTCAATCATAAAGTGACAATCTTTATTGACATGCAAATGTTCATGACATTTTACTGGTACCAGGCTTGATGTAAAATTATTCTTAATAGTCTAGGAGAAAATAGAAAAATTTCCTGTCCCAGTTTTTTATCGGCGCGATGGTACATCCAAAAATAGAACTAAAATCCTCTATTATATAACTTCAAAAACGTTCGTTATGGGGCTATAGCCTCGCGAATGGAAGCTATGATAAGCGGTTTTTTCACAATATCTCAGAAACTGATTGAAGTATGAAAACAAAATTTGATACATGTTTTACCCATGACTAGACGCAATAAACGGTTTGTTTAGCTTAGGTGTATTTCTTCCAGTGGCGTCCCACTGGGTAGGTAGTGAGGAGAATATTGCCCTAACTTTTTTATTTGTAGGATTTTTTAACGCTAGGTGCAATTTTTAAAAGCACTAAAGTCTTTTATTAAAAAAAGATAATCTTGCTTCATTTCGGTAGGATTTACCATTTTTCAGTAAAATCGATTTAAAAATTTTGGGTTTTTTACAAGCCGTTGAAAAGGCTAAGGTATTTTTTGCATATCTCAGCAAACACTTGATATTAAAACATCAGATTTATTAGAAGTTTTACTAGCGACAAGGCATATTTATTAAAAGATGTTACTAAAAGAAAATTTTCCAGTGGCGTCGCACGGGGTGGAGCCTAAAGTAAATATTACTATTTTATTTTTAATTTGAGGGGCTTTCATACTTTAATTGTAACTTTTTTTTATTTTTAAATTTTTTGTTCATAAAACCTTCTATTATTGTAATTTGACAGAATAAAATATTTACTTAAGAATTAGTTTCCCGTGTGGTTTTACAATTAAATTTGATTTGCAATTTGTTATTCTTTTTTGTTTTATTTTAAGTCTCTTATAAAAATAAATATTTAAAAAACAAGGTCTAAAAATCTGTTTGAAACGTTATATTCTGTGAAATTACAATAATGGAAGGTTTTATTAACAAAAAATTTAAAAAATTTGAAAAATTACATTAAAAGTTGAAAATCCCTCAAATTAAAATAAAATTAGTAATATTTACTTTAGGCTCCACCCCGTGCGACGACATAAACAATAAATATGCCTTGTCGTTAGTGGAACTTCTCATAAATTTCATGTTTTAATATTTAGTGTTTGCTGAGATATGCAAAAAATACCTTAGCCTTTTTAACGGCTTGTAAAAAACCCAAAATTTTTAAATCGATTTTACTGAAAAATGGAAAATCCTACCGAAATAAAGCAAAAGTATCTTTTTTCAATGGAAAACTTTAGTGCTTTTAAAAATTGCATCTGGCGTTAAAAAATCCTACAAATAAAAAAGTTAGGGCAATATTCTCCTCACTACCTACCCAGTGGGACGCCACTGAAAGAAATACACCTACGCTAAACAAATCGATTATTACTTCTTGTCATGAGTAAAACATGTATCAAATTTTGTTTTGATAACTCAATCAGTTTCTGAGATATTTTGAAAAAACCGCTTATCATAGCTTCCATTCGGGAGGCTCTAGCCCCATAACGAAGCGTATTTCAAGGTATATTAATAGAGGATTTTAGTCCTATTTTTGGACGTACTTTATTCCCTTAAAATATTGTCACCTAATTTCGGGACACCCTGTATATTACAGGGGAATTTTTTCTAACATTACATACATAATGAGATATTTAATCACATCCCGATTTCTGAATTCTCTCTATAATGTTCCTATTTTTATGTGATAATGCCAGGTTTTCATATACTGGGTGATTCCTAAGTTGATACTTCTTTTTTAGCTGCGTATAGAAGGTATTAAAATAAACAACATTTTCAAATACCTTTTTCCAAAAAATATACACTATGGATCCTGCCTAACTTGCCCGTTGAATAACATTAAGAAAGCGTCTGGGTATGGGATGAGCCCGCATGGGAAAGCGTTCTGCGTATAATCTCGAAGCAGCAGCCGGACTTTGACGACACTCACCGTAAATTAGCACCATATCTACTAGTTCATTGTTTTAAAATTTTTCCATTTTCACATGTCACCAATTTAAAATTACTTGCTTCAGAAAAACACACTGCAGTGGATTGCCAAATAACTGAAAACCGACCCGTAAATTGCATGACTAATAAGATAAACAATTTAAAGTATAACAAGATAGGTTTTGATTACCAGGCCCGCACTTAGATTTTTTACTTCTGTATCTCGCCTATTTTTAAGTTTTTTGAAAATGTTGTTTATTTTAATGCCTTCTTTACACAGCTAAGAAAGAAGTATCAACTTAGGAATCACCCTGTATAATGTAGAACATGGGTTAGACGATTTATTACTTCCACAGGACCATTTATTTTTAATTTGTCCTTGACAGACACTTTAGAAAACAATAATTACAATAAAATCTTTAACGGATTCATAATAGGAGGAATTTCACCATCAACTTATATATTGGATAATAACATTTTATGGCTATTATATAATTGTATAGTAAAAGATATAACATTTTGCAAAAGCTCGCGAAATTGACCATAAACAAGTTTTTTCAATTTACCTCTATCTTTTTACGTAGTAAAGTTTTAAATATAGAACTCCATAAATAGAGAGAATCTATGATTTCGGGGGTTTTCCCATAACTTATTTGTTGTTGTTGGTAAAATATAATTAAAAAAAGATCTCAAAGTATTGTCACTATGACGTTCTTTTACGCATTTATGACTGACTGTAAAATAGTATATTACAATACGAGACGGAAAATGTGACGACGAGTTAATTAGCTATACTCCACCTGATTCGAAAGAAGCAGCGGATAAGATTGAAGAAAGTCCGCTACCTACAAAAAGTAAGCTACGTTATGTGAAAGCTTTTAATACATTCCAAGCGTGGTGTAGCAGCAGAAGAACAATCAATGTTACATCAGAGACCGTTTTGTTGGTCTATTATGGTGAGATCTCTAAAGAAAAAAATCTTCCACTTTATGGGCTACTTACAGTATGATAAAAAGTATACTAAAACTTAAAGAAAAGGTCGACATTTCCAAGCATTCAAAGCTTGTGGCTTTTTGAAGCGAAAAAGTGTAGGCTTTCGACCTAAAAAGTCAAGTGTTTTTTCAAGAGAAAACATCAGAGATTTTTTGGTAAAAGCACCAGATGAATTTTTGTGTATGAAGATTGAGCTTATTGTTGGAGTCTCGAGAGCATGCAGGAGTGATGAATTAGTAAAGATGAAAATTTTCCATGTTAATGTTTTGCAAGAAAAGGTCGTCATCGAAATCCCTGATACGAAGACATATTATAAATAGATCCTGGGTCCGGTCGACAGTAGATTTTTTGATTTTTTTTCTAATATAACGTAGACATATACACTAGTAAATATCACCAAAAAAATTTGCGAAATATCGAGTATTTTTGTTAGAAAAAATGTTTTACCCACGACCAAAATTAAGCTTTTTATAAGTTCAATGCTGAAAATTAGCTGTTGTTGTATTTTGTATTTGATAGATGACAGCAATGGTATCAGATTGTTTACAAAATATGTAAAGTCAGGAAATAAAAGTCAAAAGTAACATGAACAAAAAAAATGCGCTGTTGAACAAGTTTTAACCCGCCCCAATAGATCGCTTGGAGCTGAACTGAGGATTCGGTAATCTGCTCTAATAGGTGTATTAAGGTAGGTTAGTACGTGTTTAACAGGGGATTTTTTGTGTTATACAAAATGGAAAAGTTCGCCAAACACATTGTGGCAACGTCGCAGGACAAAAATTTTAATATTCTATTCATAACCTGAAAGCTGTCAAATTGATTATTCTGATATCATCGCTACAGGTGAATGTCAAGGTAAATTAAATATGAACGGCAGTAGAGTTTTGGACTTGCATTGTCTTTATTTGTTTAGAATCACTACGTTTCAACTGGTAAGCATCTCCAGTCGTCTTCAGGTGAATACAGTATTCGGCCGTTCAAGAAACGTCATTGTCTTCAACCTTTAAACAGACACTAGTAAATTAAATATGTTACATTTTTTAGTTCATTTAAGAATTTTACTGAATTAAATGTGTTAATATTTAATTATCCGCATTTTTTTAAGTGAAAAAGGTAAAACTTTATCTTGTTGCTATATTTTAAAGGAAAAAACGACAAATCAACTGTCGAAAAGTCGACCGTACCCTACAACGAAGACAAACATGTACCCTAGATCCTTCATCATAATTGGATTGATGTCTTTCAGAAATATGTGACTTTGCGAAACAACATTCAAAATGACAGGTTTTTTGTCCAATGGAGAAATGAAAAATTGCATAATCAGGCCATTGAATATCATTTATTCGCGAGTTTTCCTCAAAAGATAGATACTTTCTTGAAACTTAAAATTTAGGGTCTTTCACGGGTCATGCTATTCGACGAACAGCCGCTACTTTATTGGTTGATAACCCGAACAGAGCCGCTAGATCATAGGTAGAGTAGAGTGAGGCAAAACGACGCACTTAAAGGTTAATTAGCTATAAAAATTATAAACCATAAAAATATATATTTATTTGTTAAGACCTTAAATAGTTAGTCATTCCCCTACACAAAATAACACATTTAACGGCTAAATAAAACATTATTATTTCACACAGTCAACAGTCCGATTAATGTGGGGCAAAAATCCGCACACACTTTAAGTGCAGAAATCGCATTGAAAAACCCAATTTTTTCATATGACGTACAATCTTCGCGCCACCACTGTTTGCAGCCCCTGAACTGAATCCATTCTTCAATTGGAGGGTCAATGTATGATTCATTGTAACCTGGGCACATATCAGTAGTTACTTTTTTTATTATGTTAGGCTTGATTTGTGATTCTGTCTTAGTATCGTCTGCAATTTTTCTTTTTATTGTTCTACGACTTGACTTCAGGTTTTCTTTTCTCAACTTCTCTTCAGCTAGAGCTTCAGGTTTTACTTTATTGGGAGTACTAGAAAGTATTTCCGACTTTTTTCCTTGTCTTCTTATTTGTTCTCTCTTTCGTTTTGGAAATAGAATTATGTCTTTAGGAGTCACTATTTTGTTATTTGCATGTTGTTCAGATTGTGTAGGATGCTGCTTCTAGTGTTATAGGTGTTTTAGTGACTACCTTGATGTGTGGTATAACAGCAGGCTGTGAGGTTGTCGCTTTCAACCGCTTTCGTAAAGTAGACTCATCTATCCCAAGCTCTTTTGCCACCTTTCTTTTAGAAATACCTTCACTTATTCTTCTTTTTACTGCTTGTAATATTTCTTTTCTGCGTGCTTTTCTATCAGTTTTTCTTTTAAGTATACGACCTAAAACAAATAAGCATAAAAAATATATAAACGTGTATACAATTTATTTTGATGGGGTAAAAGTCCGCATTGCGGAATTTTGCCCGACAAACTAATTCGGACTTTGGCACATGGAAGACTAATCAAGACTGGCATACACGTTGCCAAATTTTCACACCCTGGGGTAAAATTCGCAGATAGGACTTTTGCCCCGTGCGTCATTTTACCCCACCCTACTCTATACATAAATTTAGTAAAAGGGCTTATTAGCTAGACTCAAATTTGAATCTTAATAAATTAAGTGGTAATACGTAAGGTACAGTACTCTCAGTGAATGATTACTCGTGGGTCATAACTAATACGTCATTAAAATCGTACGAATCAAATCGAAGAAAAAAACATTAAAATTTTTAGGCAATCTAATTGCACATTATAAACATATGCTTAAAAAAATTAAGCCCTTTGCTGCGACGCCGTCATGACCGAAAAAAGCACCGGTGCCGGCGTTGTTCGGCATGCTTTGTCGCGGAATTGCTTGATATTTTAATAATATTAAAAAGAAAAGGGATCGGTTGAAATAATCACTGTTTAAAAAATAAAACAGCAAAATAAAGGAAATTAATGTTGTTAACTGAGAATTGGAATGGTTCAAACTTCAAATATACGTAGGAACGTAAGTAGGCAAAACGGGGATTTATGATGTTTTTTAGAATTATCATGCCGCTCTTCCAACTTGCCGCCCTTGGCAGGGGCCCAGGTTTTTCCCCCCTAGAGCGGGCCCTGCAAATCAGATGGTTGTTTTATTTAATAATATATAACAATGAAGTAATTATACATTTAAATTAACTTTATATTTTTATTCAGACAAATATTATGTTAAACAAAAAAAAGTTTTAAAATAACAATTACTTTTCCATCATAATTTCTGACAGAATGTGAAATGCAAAACTTTAAACTATATTAACTGTAATTGTGTTTAACTTTGACGCAAAAAAGTATGATTTATTATATAAACTTAAAAACCCTAGTTGCAGGTTTTACGTTTATTTTAATTGAATACTTACTAAAGTAGAGCAGTAGCAATGATACAAAAATTACAAGATATGATATTGTGAGTAAGTAACCCAAGAAACAGACGGTCAATTTCATTGTGGTTCCATGGTTACAAATAGAAATTTCACGCACAAGATGACGTCACGGCATCTAAATATCATACCTTTTACATTTGGTATCATGAACAGTAGCTATTAGAGCTAGGATCAAAAATTTAGTAGCACAAATAAATTAAATCAAGGTGTTGTATACCGGGTGTCACAAGCGTGCTTCCCCCCCCCCCCCCCCCCCCGCCCCCCCGCACCAATTTTATTTCGTAACTTTACTTGACTTAAAAATATGATAATAAGTGTGTAAATTTCCATTTTTCGACCAATTTAAACCTTCGACGCCACTTCCGGTTTAACCGGAAGTGAAGTTAACTTTTAAATTTTAAATGGAAATCCTTTATTTTTATTCTATTTTTAAATTTTATAGAAATTTCTTTTTTAGTGACATATCACCCTTTATTATTTGTTTTAAACATGGCCGCCTAGATCAATTTTTCTTTGTTTTTTTTTTAAATGTCCATAGTCTTGGTAAAACAAGATAAATAGTAAAGAGTAGGCTATGGAAACGTTCAAATGGCTCTAATTAATTGAAGCTAACGTGTTTTTTATACTCTATTGTTGTTTAACTCGTGTTCTTTACTCGCCGTTGGCTGTACTCTGTGACGTTCCCGTAGAATCATCTCTACAAAAAGGTCCACTCTCTGACCTCACTAGCAGTTGCGTTTCACTGTTTAAAAGCTTAATTAAAAGTCAAGCAATAATTACATCTCTATGCCATAAGAAAAGTTGTTTTTGTTATCTGTATATGTGAATTTCTGAATTATTTAACTTAGAAGACCTGCAGATCAAGGTAGGATCTTACCTATTTATTGTCAATCAAATCAAAGTACGAGCAGTTGTTCAGACATTCGCAATTAAAAGAAATTGGTTGCAGCCAAACTCTACAAATATTTAAAAAGAGAAAACTTAATAACATTGATTTACCCGTTGTGTGGTTAATAGACTATAAAAACTACTTCTTTTGCGAGTATAAAAACAGAAAAATGCCTTTGACTTTAAGTGAATCTTTTCGAACAAATACTGTTGTACATTATTGTGTCTAAACTTTTTAAGGTTAAATTGTTAAAACTATTATTGAATTAAAGACTTTAAACAACTGTTCATAGGTTGTTGAAAGTCATATTTATTTCATGATCAAAGGTTATTGCATTTTTGATTAAGTGTTTTTTATTAGTATTACTGTAAATATAGTCAAATTTTTTTAAGAAATAAAAATAATAGGACGCGAACTGACATGTGAACTTGCTATGGTCCACACTAAATCTAGTAACTTTTCGGCGGAACTAGAATCAGCTGTGAATGTCATCTGTGGCTTTCAACTGTCGAAACGCCGTTTTCTATCGCGATATGAACTCTAGCAACTTGTATTGTTTCATCTTAAAATAATATTTTGTTTCAATTGTTACTGATCCGGTATTTAAATTTAAGATTGATTTCAGACAATGTCAATTTGTATTTGATTTAAATTGTTGTAGATTTTGTGAACCACCAAAGATGCAATAAATAATATAATTTATTAATACAAATTTTTGAAGTTCGTTTTTACTTAACTTGAACCACCCTTGGCGTTTTTGCAGTCTGTTTCAGGTAATGTTGTAGAAACAACTAGCCACCCTTCCTTGAATATGAAGGCTCGTCAGTTTCTGACCACACGATATTTAAATTGACGCAAATCGTATGTCCAGTTTCGGAGCAATTTAGTGACAACGGACGACAAAACGTGGGTTTATTTTACATTTTAAACTATCAATAAAAGTTAATTTTTTTATAAGTTAGCACCTAAATAAAAAATGATTTTCAAAAATACCACCTTATTTAAAATTCCCTTTTACATGCGAGAACTTGTCACCGCTCATGATGTGAATATGGCACTTATAATTAATATAACTAAATTAGCACGCAAGCACTCGTCGTGAAATTGTGTAATTTAAATAATATAATTTCCAACAATTTGGTAGACGACGGCAAACAAGCGGGTAAAATTTCTAGTTGGACTTACGTCATCCACTCTAATGCATTTAATGTAACTTATTTTAGTCACGTTATATTAGTTTTAAGGGGAATAAAGTTACTCAGGCAAAATAGAATTAATAAATAAGTTCGTGACTTATCTAAATTTAGGACTGATTAAATGTAGAACAGAGGAATTATGTTTGGCATCGTTAATTATTACAATTGATATTTTTATGTCCATATTAATAATAATCAAGAAGAAAAATTAGAGGCTAAAGTAGCCTACTCGCGTTCAGTCGACAGGCCGGAATTTACAGGAGAGGTTTTGGCCGACCGGCCAATTTCGTTACACGCACAGTTAAATGACGGGCCAGGAGTGACATTACGTTCACACTTGTTGGCTATGTCGCTTAGAAAATGTCGCCAAGTTTATTGTGTTCACATATTCCATCGCCAGAAAGAGATAAATGGCTGGTTCTGCAGTCGCTTCTTTGCTGCTGTAATGTAGGTGTCGTTTGTGTGTGTATGATAGAGATGGAAATAAACCGATATATAAGTATCTATCCCTTATTAATAATACCGAACCGATCAATTTTTTTGGAGTCATATTTTTTGAACTTGATTTGGAATTCTTGGGAAATAATAGCTTTTTATTATATCTATAAAGCTGTAAAAACATTTTTGCTAAAAACAAAAATGTAAGTTCCACATCCCAAAGATTTTAAATGGTTTGTTAAAATTTGCCATAAATTGTTATTTGCTTCTCGAGAATTTAGACCAACAAATCTATTTGTAATAATTTATTATCACCTCATGATGCTCAGCATTTAGTCTCATCGCGAAATATTATGGAACATGAGCCCAAGATAAATAATCGAGGTAAATAATGTCCATGTCAACTTTCATTAAAAGTCAAAATAACCGAAACTCCCTAGATTTTGACAAAATTGTGGCATTTTTCCGAACTTGACCGATTTCTTTTGCGATAATCAAATGTCGCTGAACGTAATCGCAAACTCATAAATCGTCGCTTTCATAATCACTATATAACGATCGCTTTTAGGCATGAACGTAATATTGTCACTTCAGGGGTGCAACTATGTTCAAAATCGAAAGCGATCGATCGCTAGCGACATCGCTATCGATAATTATATATATTCGTACTATGTTCAAAAGTCGATAAAAACTTGGGTGTCATCGGTAGAATCGACTTTCTGTCAAAAATCGGTAGGGATTTTATATTTGTTATATTGGTGGCACTACATTTTTTCTTATTATAACCTCAAGCTCAAAAAAGTTATTTCGTTTTAAATGTGTGCAAGGTACCGCAGGTGGCGCCATATAAACTTTACAATAAAAAGGAGATTCTAATTTTCCACCCCGCAAAACCCCCCCAAGCCAAATATTGTGACTATACACCAAATATTTAAAAAATTATTTATAAAAAATGAAAACCAAATTGAACTTTTGACACTCTGTATCTCCGAAATCATCCACTTTTGGACTAAGGTAAGTTGTCGTGTGATCGTCATATTTACGCCTCAGAAACTTGTGGTAGCTTTTTTCCGCACCTTTTAGATACACATGTTAACGCAGGGGTCTTTTTAACCCCTAATGAAAATCTAAATTATAAAATTAGGTTTCTATTGAAGCATCGCTGTTTACAAAGTTCCCGACTGCTACATTCAGACTGATTTGCGCGCCTTGCGCCTCTCGGGTTTCTCCGTCCTGACATGAGCTGACGGAGCATGCTTGGCGTTCACGTGATGCCTATAGGGTGGTAAAAAGGTGATACTGCTAAAATATATAAATAATCGCATAATTTAAAAATAGAGAACAGAGGCCCGCAACCGCTTTATTTCTGAAATTAAAAAAAAATTTCAATATCTCTAAAACCGCTTTGTATTTTTTTCAACTTTGATGCGCAAAGTACGCATAAAATACATTTTTTAAAGATAAATGGTTTTTAAATTTTGATCATGTCATTTCTTGACATACTTTTAATCAAAAAAATGGTATGTTACTGATCAAAAAATATATAACAATTAGAAATGAAAAGTCCCTACAAAAACAGAGCAACAAGGATTTTTCACAAAAGAAAAAAGGGTTTGTCGATTTTCCACAAAAGAAAAAAAAGGCTTATTCGAGAATAAGCCGCGCATCCTACCACTTGGCGCCACCGTCGGAATTTTTTCGTGGCGGGCTTTTTAAAATCCGCTTATTTAAATTATTACTGGTTATTTTCAAATATCGATAGCCTAGTTCGAATACGACATAACCCACAAAATTTATTTTTTGATTAATATCACTAAATACCTTCACTTTCTACGTTGTGAAAATGTCGTAGACCACAATTAAATAATTGGTTAATAAAATGGTCTACGACATATTTTCACAATGTAGAAAATGAAGGAATTTATTGATATTAATCAAAAAATAAATTTTGTGGGTTACGTCGTATTCGAACTAGGCTATCGATATACAGTGTGTTGGCGGATGGAGTACAATAGGAAAAAATATATTATTGATTTTACGACATAAAGTAATTCTTTATAAAAACTTTTGCCTTTAGAGAAAATTAATTTGCAATATAAAATTTTTTGATCAGATGTACAGATGTTAAATAGGAAAATGCTTCAAGAGAAAAGTGGGTGCAATTCAAGGATTTTAAGTCGATTTATTTTAAGCAGTGCTTTATATTGTAACATAAAGTCTAAATACAAATTTGAATATTTTAAGACAGAAAAAATTTACTCAACAAACAGAAATTTTGGTAAAGGATGACTTCTAGTCGTAATCAAATCAATTTATCAATAAGAGAGTTTTCCCTATTGTTAACTCCATCCGCCGACACACTATATTTTAAATTTTTAAGGGAATTTTATTATTTTTTGTATGCTATATAAAGTATGTAGGTACTTACTGGAATAATCAATAATATAAATAATTTAATAGGCATGGAACTATGAAAACCATAAAGTAAGCATATGAAAACAAATATTTATTGCAAACATAAAAATCCATAAAATATTTATCTCAACAACATGAGAAACATATATAATAGGTATGCTTATAATTTCTGTTGACCTCACAGTAGTTTTAAGATTTTAAATAACTAAACCTAACTTTGGCATACAAAAATAAATAAGCCCTATATTACTTTATACAATTAAAAGATACGTAACTAAGCTATCTAATTTTCGAAATTGAAAAAACTAAGAGAGAAATCCTACTTAAGATATTTTATACCTTAAATATCACGGTCACTATAATTCTATCATGGCCGCACCGTACCGATAAACTTAACTATCGCGAAATTCACCTAGTACTATACACTTCGAAGATAATTTCCAATAATATGAAAATGTCTATAAGGGGGATTTTCTATATTATTGCAGCATAGATACTACTTCCAGTTAGAGGATAGCATTTACCTTTGAAGTGTATAGCGTTAGATCGGTACACTTGTTCACAGCATATAATCTGGAGTCTTTATCAGATATTTATGTCACTTTCAGATTCAGATTATATTTGGGTCGATACACTTGTTCACAGTGTAGAGTCATTATCAAGTATTAGATCAGATGTTGGTATTCGTCACATTTGGGACACAACAAGGTGTAAAGTGGTCACAGCCAGGTGTAAAACGTCATCTTAATGGATAGTCACATACCTATTTTGGTATTCATCCCATTTGGGACACCATAAGGTGTAAAGTTGTCACAGCCAGGTGTAAAACATCATCTTAATGGATAGTCACAATCATATTTTGGTATTCAACCCATTTAGGACATCATAAGGTATAAAGTTGTCACAGCCAGGTGTAAAAAACGTCATCTAAATGGATAATTGCATGAAAATATAAAAAAAGAGATGGTTAGCTCAAATTTTCTATTCATAGTCATAAAATAAATTTATTAAGGTTGATTTCCGTATAATAAATTATTTATTTATATTATTAATAACTAATTTAGTTTACTTGTTTTACATTTTTGATTTTACTGTCATGTCCTGGGGTGTTATTTTTTTTTGGCATCTTATACTTATAAATATCAAGTCTAATGGTTTTATGGACTATTTGGTTAACAAGGTCATGATTAAAACAAAATTGTAATTGCAAAGTTGGTAAGTAATATGGCTTTAGGTAAAATAGCATTCCAATTGAGCCTTTTGAGTATGGGGTTCTTAAATTGTGATTCCTCAAAGTGATCTTCACAAATTCTAAAAGTGTTGCAACTGGTGTCAGGGCTTAAGTTACAATTATCCTTTCACACTCTGAATCTCTCATCGTCATTAAGGGGAAATGTAAAAAAATGCAATATTGCAATTCGGATATTTACAAGAATATCTTCTTTTAATTGCATGCGTCACGTATGCCATTTTAGTTCAGGGGTGAATAAAAAATTTATACACCCAGATAATTTAGAGCTTAAAAAATTTGGAAAAGAAATAAATTTTTTAAAAACTTACCGAGTATTAATATATTGGAAAACCCATATATCACCATGGCCATCGACTTCGTACAAAATTTAATTTGATTTTGGGGCAGCGTTTTCAAGAAAAATATGCTAAAAACAACATAAAATGTAAAAATTTATCAAACATTTTAATAGCATAACCTTCAAAATTATAAATGAAATAATTTAGTAACATACCTGTTATGTGGATTTGTATAATCAATTTAATTCTCGCTGTGATGACTTTAGAATAAGTTAGGGAGCATAAAATACAAAATTTTTAATATTAAACATTAAATAAAAAATCTACAAAAATAAAATAATGCCATTCGAAAAAGAACTCTCTCAAACGAAAATGGCGGCAAATGATAAAGCCGGGAAACATCGTTACATTCATGAAACGAACAAGAAGAGCAGTATACTTCCATCTTTGTCTAAAGACGCCTCAAAGTGGTAGTGGTAGGATGCGGTACTAAGCAATTCCACAGCCCTCTAAACAAATTACGTGTTGCAAAGCGCCTAATTTAACTTTCACCCGGGTGTTACTAATTTTTGTTTAAATAAATATTATTTTTATAATTAGCCTCCATCTTCTCCTAAAAGTCTCTTGACTTGTTTTCGTCATTAGGAATTAAAATAAAGTAATAAATATACAAAAAATATATTTTATTTCTAAAAACTTACAACTATATTGAATTAGTTAATACTATTTAGTACAATAATTTTTTTGTCGCATGAATTGTTTGTAGTTATGACACGTGACCATTATTTTTAAAAAAATAATGTGCATAATAATGTAAGAAACCTACTGAATATAATAAAATATTTCAAATTTATTTATATTTTAAAACGAATGGTGTATCGTAACCTTATAAATAGTTAATAAATTAAGGAAATGTGTATCGTATAAATAACAATAATGAAAGCATAAAGGATATGTGCGAGATATGTGTATCATAAGCTCTAAAATATCGTTTTTAAGTTATTCGAACAGGTCTTATTTTTCTCTCAAACTTTACTGGACATACTGATATTTAAACCATTATAATCAGTTGACTCATGTGATACAGGAAATTAAATAAGGTTTTTATATTTGTTCTTGGGTTTGATATACATAAAATCTTATTATTAGGCAGATTACAGAATCGCATTAATAATTTAATTTTAAGTCGCGGCGGTCTAACAGGGTCTGGTCCCTAGGTAATAACAAATTACCATTTTCCCTTACAAATTATTTAAAAAAAAAATATTATTAAACTTTCATTTATCCAAAGGACGCCTCTTACGCTTATGGGAAAATGACGTTTAACTAATTTCTCTGAATTTAAAGTATTTTGCAGATCTTGATGTCCTGATTAAAAGTGTCCATGGCCGTAATCCAATCCTATGACTAGTTTTTAATTTATGGCTTTTTAAAGATGGCAACTTCTTATTTTGAGATTTTCTGCGTTCTCTGGAGTTTTCACTTATTTCTTAAGAACTATTAACTTTTTTAATTTTTTATTATTAAAAACGTCGGTCCTAGGTTTTCTTTTACTTATATGTAAATAAAATCTATACAGAATGTTGAATAATTTATAGGCAGATTAAATAAACAATAATATTTGAAAAATATGAAAATCAAAATTTTTTTTTTTTAATTTCTGTTTTTTTTGTTGTTGTTATGTTGACAATTGATTCATTAATTTATTTTATAAGTTGTTACATTTTGTTACAATAATCATTTTTAACACATTTCTGTAAGTAAAAAGTTTTAAAAATAAGAAAATTTTTTATCAAGTGACAAAATATTATTGTAAAATAATAAATATTTTTTTGGTAGAATTTTTACCGCAGCTCTTATGCATTAAAACTATCTTCGAGTCCTAATAAAAAAAATTTTTTGTTATAATGTGGGAAAAAATAATTATTGTACAAGAAATGTTACAGAATAAATAATAAATTAAAGAATCAATTATTATAATGTACATTTTTTTAAGAAATAAACTACCAATATAATCGACGTCAACCTACGCTTATTTATTTTCCTTTATAGCTTGGTACTAAGATATTAAAATATGAACAAAATCTAGCCGTTTGTTTTCGAAATTCAAAAAATTTTTTTTTAGATTTTCATGTATTATTAATTGTTTATCCGCACATAAATTATTCAACATTCTGTATTTATTTTATTTACATATAAGTAAAAAAAAACTTAGGGCCTAATTTTTTACCAATACAAAGTTGAAAATAGTGTTTAAGAAACAAGTGAAACTCCAGACAATGCAGAAAATCTCAAAGTAAGAAGTTGCCAACTTTACAGGGCCATAACTCAAAAACTAGTCATAGGATTGGATTACGGCCATGGACACTTTTAGTCAGGATGTCAAGATCTACAATATACTTAAAATTCAAAGAAATTAGCCGAAAGCTATTTTCCATAAGCTTTGTGAGGGGTCCTTTTTGGAAAATTTATATACTTTTTATAATCGGGTTTAATCTTGAATTAGTTATTTGGGGATATGATCAATTAGTCTGAATTTTCTGGAAATGAAAGGTCAATTTTTAATTGTTCAAACAATTTTTATTGATTAAATCTAATATGTTTTGGTACAGTTTACGATATCTTTAGGCCAAAATACGCAGGTGAAATCACTGTTTGCTTATTTATGTTGTTATGTATCATTTATGAATGCAAAATTAACAATACTCGTAGTAATCTAGCCCTGATAATGCGTGTTGATGTGGACTACATCAAAACATTAGCACCGAATTGAGCAATAACTATTGTTAAACTATCTGAAAGCCGATCTTTAAACCATATAATTAGAACCATTAGGTACAAATAGTAAATTTACATTACAGTGTTATGTATACTTAATTACCCTCACAAAGTCTAATTGTTGATAAATATATGAAATGCTATAAATACATAAAAATGTATAATATATCATTATATCAATGTATTAATAAAAATAAAGACTTAATAATAATTGTAATATTTTTTCCAGGTGCCAGCCATGTCCCAAAAATTGCCCAAATGTTTGTGGTCCTGATGGCGTGTGCATGGTGCAACGCGATGCCTTTGTTAAAACAATTGTTTTATGTATACAGCTTATAAGTATGGGAATTGTTGTGTTTCTTTCCCTTGTCGTTTTGAAACAACGAAAAACAAAGGTAACATACATAATTTTTTCAACTAAATGTATAGCAAAAAATCACTATATGAATTGCTCATGAAACGCGTAAAGAAAATGTTGAGTCTATATTTAAAATTAAGATCTCAGTAAACTCATCTTCCGATATTTGAACGCGGGTTGAAGAATAAGGACTTATTATTTGGTCTTAGGGTAGATTAATTAGTTTTGATTTGTATACATTTTAATTCTACAATACATGGTGGTAATTGAAACAATGAAAATTTAACAAAATTTCACGGCGACGCCATTTGTGTCAAAAATTGTTATTTTTGTATCAGGGTGCGAAATACTCCTTTATTTCATCCTGTCCAGTAAATTTACTTACCCTGTACTCATTCGCGGCCGGTAAATGGGACATTACAGTATCAGATACTGTAATGGGTTGCCCCTGGCAACAATGGTATGATTTTAGAAACAATGACTGGTTACTTTCGATCTTTGACAAGTTTTCACTTAAAAGATAATATGACCTATTTGTTTATTCTTTTTCAAGAGGATTATAAAGACAGGATGAAATAAAATATCATACGATACACGTCCGTTAGGTGTTATTACAGCACTCGTTTATATTCCATACCAACTCGTACTGTAATAAGTCACCTACCGGCATTGTAATGTAATATACTCATGGTGATCGTGAACAAAAAATTTTTAACGAGGCGCAGTCAAGTCAAAAAATTATCGAGGTAACCAAAGAATTTCGCAAATGAGTTGCAAACAATATTTTTTCTACAACGACTTTACTTTGATTAAACTACAATGATATTTTTGATATTACATCTTTTAGTGATTGCATAATTATTTACGTTATTATCGTAAATAATAATTTGGAATGAATGCTAGAATCGACACCTAGCCATCCTATTCACGCCGGACAGGCCGGATGAGATCGGATATCTCGTAGGATGAATGTGCCGTTTCACACTCCCCAGTCGGTAGATCACATTTGTGGTCGATGACCGGTTCAAGATGGCCTACGTAGTCGGCGAACCGTAAAAAAAAAAAAAAAAAAAAAGAAAAGGAATGAATGCTAAAAAAAACATACCGTTTTTAATAGAAATATTACAAAATTCTACTTTCAGTTTATTTATTTGATATACTAAAAAATACATTTTAACTAGATTTTTGTGTGTACATTAAAAATGTAATTAGTTAATGTGTCGTCAATAAAGTTAAATGAAACAGGCAATAACTAAATTTCCACCTTAATGTGCAATATTTTTCCGCACGGGGTAATGCAAAAAAAGGTCTCATTTTAAACACTGATGTTAATGCGCAAATATTATAATTTTTTGAGGGTTGCTGAAAAATAAATAAGTTTTTTTTGCAGGTATCATCGCGTAAAATGAAAACTAGGACAATAAACTTAAATCTCCTGGCCTATAAGGACAGTGTAAAATTTAAAGATTAGACTTTTGTATTAGGCAATCCAACGATGTGTCCAAATGGCGGCTGGCTGGCAAATACTGCGTTGTAATTGGTGCACGTGACTATATAAATAATATTGCTGGTGACATTTAACGGGGGTGGCTCAATGCTTTTTACCAGCCAACCGCCATATTGAATCACGTGGTTTGGATTCCCTAATTGACCTCTTAATTCCTGAACCATGAAATACTGTCAATTTTGACAATCTGCCAAGATGATAAAGTCAAATTTTTATAGACCAATTGCTCAAATTAAAATTTTCATGTCCTAGTTTTCATTTACGCGATGGTACCTACTAAAAAAAATTATAACTATTTTACGCCTACCATCAATTTCTATTTTATAGACAGTGTTTCCTTTTTTTCCTACTTTTAGTCCGAAATGGACCACACACTAAACAACTGTTTAATTTCGTAGCAGCTTTCACTAAATTTTAATGATTACTTTTAGTTTTTAAATTGTTACAGTCTAGAGCAAACTATTCATAAAATAAATACAATAGCACATTTATTATAATATGGGAAGTTAAAATAAATATCAAATCCTGACTTGACCTGTCAACAATGACATTTGAAAATAGTAAAGTAAAAATTAAATATGAAAAGTACAATGACGTCTCAACGGAGATACTGTTGCAATAATTGATGCCTTTACTTCTGAAACCTGCTTGACGTCATTAAAAACCAGTAAAAGAATATTATTTAGACTTTACCTATACATAACATGACTCTAGAATCAAAATCAGTCATGTAAATTACAATGACGTAGGCGACAATGGAGAGAAAACTTTAAAAAGCTGCTACATGACTTAAAATAATTAATATTTTATTTGTAAATTATATTTCATTACTGATTTTTGATTACATCACGTAGGTCTCGAGGGTGACACCATCAATCGTTACGACAATATTTCCGTAGACACAAATAGCTACTTTGGCGTTATTGACGTTGTAGCCTTAGCAATATGAACATAGTATTTAAGCTCCTTCCTCTCAGTATTTTTATTCAATCGATACTGAATACCCATTTTTTAAATTTAGTGCCGCCACCTCTAAAACAGTGTACTGCAGCGAAATCATACAACGCCATAAGTGTAGAGTGACGGGGCTAAGTAATCTAAGTACCAAAATCCCGGAATTGCAGATTTTTCCACCAAAGGTATCTATGAACCGAGGCCATTGCAGGGCTATATGATTTAAGTGCCGATGCTCTACACTTTTTGTTCTGTTAGCCGTCAAAGTTGGTTAAGCTGCTAAGTGCTTGATGTTGTTGCATGACTAATAGACCTTAGTGCGAATGATAAACAAAAAAGTGTCGAATCTCGTCAGTCTGTACCTTCACGGTACTGGATCCACACCCCTTTAAGGTACTGGATATGGCAGAAAGAGCTTTTGTTGATATTGACAATGCCTCTTCCAAATACATTGACACCTCAAAACTTGGTATTAGCCAGGCTTCATGGTTGCGAATCACCAAAGATGATCCGGGAGTGGTGTCTTACAAAAAGAGTTTTAGCGTTTTGTTGCCATGGCAGAGATGTCGTGTACTGAAGAAGGCATATTACGTTAACCACATCAGATCAGCTAAACTGTCAAGTTTACCTGATGCAGTGCCCTTGAAGCCTTCGAAAAAAATACATTGAAGCTATGCTAGACTATTTGTCTGAGGAGAACCACGAGTTTGTTGGAAAAATTCTAAGTGCCTAATAAAACTGTCATATTGAGTTACATCATTTCTATAACCTTACATTAGGCACTTAAAACTTTTCCATTCGATTGATATTTTTTTTGCAAAAATACCTTATTTTTCTAGTTAAAATTTATATTAGCTTTGAATGTTTGTGTTAAACGTTTTAATTCACCGTTGTTTTCATTTTCCTGGTAATAATGTTTTTGGCGCTTAGATTAATTAGCCTCGCTACTCTACGAGTATAGAAAAAAAGAAAGGAAATTTCTTTCCGATATGATTTGGAACTATACAAATATTTTCTGTGTTTGATCGTTAAATTTCGGACCCGGAAAAAGTTATACTATAAGAACTGAAAACGTATCGTTTTGCGATTAGAATAAGCAGAAAAACTATAGAAAAAAAAAGAATGTTATAAATTAAAAATATTCGACATAAACAAAGTAAAATACTTGACATAACATAAAATCACAGAAACAACATCTTTAGAATGAAACAGAAATACGCAAAATCTAATTTAAAAGAGCTAGAAAAATGATAGGAAAGAGCCGTAAAGTTCTACCTATTTCTATCGGATCGTGTGATCTTCATAAGTAGTTTTAAATAAGAACAGAAAGAAAAATAGACAGGAAATTTCTTTGTTATCCTATCCATGATTCCGCTGTTGAATCCGCTCCTGGTTAGTATATTTTTAAAATGTATCCAGCTCAGTTTTTAAAAACATCTTATTGAATTATCGAACAGATAAGATGTTATTATTTACCTGCCACAAAGCACCAACGAAAATATGACAGCATATCGAACTGTATGAGGCTGAAATTTTTATTTGCAGATTTTCAGACCAATATTTTAACTCGTTTTTTGGCCTAGACACAATTTCAAATTAATTGGGCATAAATTCATTATGCACGTTCGGCAATTTTTTTCTTTACAATACAAATAAAAAAAATTATTACGCATGTGTTAGCAATTACTGTCGGTATGCAAGTCGACAATTTTATTTCAAATATGTGCCTTGATTTTGAACACATTTTGTTTATTATACAGTTAAAAGAATATCAAAAATTTAGTCAATATACGCAATTAATAAGCCTATTAAAAAGAAATTAGTCGGGTTTATTTGGAGAGTAAGGATTGCTGTGAATTTAGTAAATTTAATATGTTATTTAGTAAGGGTTCTCGCTTCTTGTCCTTCTTTTGAATTAGGCTTTTTTCCTCATCGTCCGCTACCAGGGCCATTTTCAAGAGGACCTTCAGCTTAACATGGGCCCCGAACGACAATCTTCAATTATTGTTTGAAATATATCTGGAAACAAACATTAAATTATTCGAGGAACAATAACAAAAACAAAACATAGTTCCTATTTCCAGAGTTACCAGAACCGTACAAAATTTTAAACTACTTTAGTAAATAAAGTGATGGATTTTTCTTTAACAAACAAAACAAAATTCTGTTTTCAAGAATATGAACAGGTATTTTTATGGATCGTTATTAAATTTTCTTCTACATCTTGCCACTCTTGTTATATAAAATGCCGTAAAATAAAATTTTTATATAGATGCAGTAATTTTATTTTACTCTCAAGGGTAAATAGGCCGCTTTCAAGCTAGGCTCTATAATATATATGCGGGGTTCAATTTTAATGTTTACTTCTGTTCGCTAAAATAATTATAGCGTTAGATAGATATATTTTAAATTTTTATTATATAAGCAAGCCATTTTCATGGTTGAATACAAACTTGGACCGGCATCGGTGAGCTGCCAAAACAAATCTTGGTGTCCATTAAAGGAATGACCAAGGGCCCGGGCTTTTTTCTCCAACCAAAAAGCAAACTATTTAGGTCGGAAAATTACAGGAGTTATATATATATATATATATATATATATATAAATATTATCGGTTTAGAACGTCTTGCGCCGTTGTCCGATGTCTATCTTCCACGTCGTTCGGTCATTCCATTGGCCTTCCCTTAGCTTTCTGGAACTCATTGCTTTTGCGATTCCTTCTTTCCAAGCTTTCCTGGGTCTTCCTCGTTTTCTGTGATTAGGCGGTATCCATTCCATAATTTTCTTAGGTAATCTTGTGTTGTTCATTCTTTGTACATGACTGTACCATATTAGTTGTTTCCTTTCTATATCCGTTGTTAGGGAGCCGTCTATACCCATTCGTTGTTTAATTTCTTCGTTGCGATTTCTATCTCTCCGAGAGATTCCTAGCGAAATTACAGGAGTTACACTCTTAAAACTGGACCAGTATAAGTTAGTTAAAGTAGCCTTAAGAGAAAACTTAGTAATGGAGACTACATTTTATTGCTGGGCCGATTCCAGCATTGATTACTGGTCACTTTTTATTAGCAAACAAACTGCTTGTTAGGTTAAAGAGTGTGTTTGTTGCCATGCAGTACTAATTTGTTTGGAAAATATAATAAAAAATAGTATAAGGTCATATTTTGTCAAGCACTGTAGTAGATAAGCTATGAGAGTTTATCGATCAATTACGTCATTTTACCATGTAAATCTCCATCCAGAAAATTTAAGGTTCAAATTGCAAAAGTATGGCCATTCTAGGGCGTGGAACTGTAAGCATCTCCAAGAGGTTTAGAGCCTCCAGTACACTAGCTAACTATCCTGCTCGAGATTTACAGCTAATTCGCGAGACTACTCTCAGTTCCCAAGGTCGCGCTAGCTAGCGGCAACTATCGAGTCATATCTCCCATTACATCATGCTATTTTTCGAAAGTCATTGGATAAGTTCCGGAAGTCTCACACGGTCATCGTCCTTACTACCGATCAGGCTATCTTCCTACAATAACGTCACAAACGATTAAAAACATTTTTTTATTATGCGTATGCCCTCTCCGAGAATCGAACTCGGACCGCCACGGTTGAATGCCAGTAACTCACCACTGAGCCACTACCGCGGTTTGCGTCAAGACGATACTTTATTTAACGTCCGTTCTATAGAGCCAATATTGGTTGAAGGTTGGAGGGTGAGAGTACTGTGTAGTTTAGTCAATAATATTGGTTGGAGTGTACTTTTTAATTTAGTTCTTCAAGTAGAAGTACTAACTGGATAGATGTATTTATATTAATTAAATATTTTTTAAGGCGAGTAGAGTAATTGTTAAGCCAAATTTATTAAAAACAAAACAGACATTTTTAAATTCTTTAAAAATTCCTTAAAGGGTGGAGTCCCGAAGTCTCTCTTACGAACCATTACTGTATTCTTATTATAGATAACTATACTTGTTAAAAAATTGAATATACGATAATGTTTCAAGTCAGTAATTTTTATAATTTAATTTAACATTTCTAATACTATGTAACGTTTTTAAAGAAAGAAGAGCCACAAATATAAAATTTTTGTTTACATTTCTGTCTTCTGTGTAGATACTTCAGCAAAAATGCCGCCTTCTGAAAGAAGCGTATATATACCTACATATATCACGGTAAAAGGAGATCCAAAAATCTATAACAGACCATACACCGCCATTCAGTCTAACAGTTTTGATAAATGAATGATGGTAATAATGATCGTGTATGGGCAAATTTTAAGGAATAATGGCCGGAATGATGTAAATTCTCAATAGAAAAAGAATTGATTCGAGAATCACGAAAGATTGACATCATTCAGGACTATCAGTTGAGTTTGCATTTTTTAACTGACTAAGCCAATAAGAGACGGAAAACGGGCTTTAAAGCATAGCATACTTATTAGACTAAATTAGATAGGTAGGGCCTTCTTATACAAGTGATGTAAAATAAATAAGAACTAGTTACAAAGTAAGCGTTATTATGTGATCACTAAAAATAACGAGCCCTAATGTTATAAAAGACTAGTTACTTTTGGCTTTTCTTTACTCTGAATTTAAATCTAAAACTATTCTATTTCTTAGATTGTTTAGCGTAAACAAATTGTGTTTAGTCAAGTTTACTCTTGACACTTTGGTATTTAGAAAATTATAATATTATGGAGCCTCGATTCCTACAATCAGAAGCCCAAAAGCAGAAACGAACTGTTTTTGTTTATATTTTATTTAAATTGAAAACAAATAAACATATTCATTTTATAATGAATCTTTTTTAATCATATATTTAAGATTTGACAATCATACCTAAACCAAAACCAAAATACGAGTATTTGGCAATCGATCAAAGCTTAACAATAGCACAACTTTTTATTTTTAACAGTAACGAATCCTAATACACAAAGTAACGAATCGGTCCAAGTCCTTAAAAGTAACGAAAATTTACATCACTGTCTTGTAGTCCACGTTGACTGTTATTATTAACAGATACGTATTTTTAAAATTCATACTGGAATATTTTTCGTTTTAAAGGGTTAGTTATTTTATTGCTTTGATAAAAGTGGGAATTTCTTATTTCTGTGGGGGAGGAAGAAATAAGGTAGTTATAAAAGGTTAAATATAATATGAACCAATTTATACATATATATATATATAATATTAATTTACTAAAAACATATCAGTGTAATATCAACAGGTGGTATAGTTGCTTAATTTCTTTACGGAGGACGGAAATGTAAACAAGAATGTTATATTTGTAGTTGTTACTCTAGTATACGGGGTTGGGCAAATGTTCCGGAACGGCCTAATTACAAGCGAACGAAAAGTGATATCGAATCGAGGTTTTGGATAATCTATAGGACTAAAATTTTACTATTTGACTGTTATACCATATATCAGTAATGTCACCAACTGTCAAGTGATGACGTTATTTTTTTATTTTTTTAAATGGAAAACCCTGTATATTATCAGATATTCTAAATCTTCAATAAATTTCAAATATTTTTCATATAGCCCATATGATTAAATTGTAGTTTCGGAAATACGGGCAAATAAATGTAGTACATTTTACTATTATTTTATATTATAGTTTTTTAAATTGTTATTACCTTGGTTTTGTTTAAATAAAATGTACTACATTAATTTGCCCGTATTTCCGAAACAGTTAAATTTAATCATATGGTATGCTATTAGAAAAATATTTGAAATTTATTGTAGATTTAGAATATCTGATAATATACAGGGTGTTCCATTTAAAAAAAATAACGTCAACACTTGACAGTTGGTGACATTACTGACATATGATATAACAGTCAAATAGCAAAATTTTAGTCCTATAGATTGCCCAAAACCTTGATTCGATATCACTTTTCGTTCGCTTGTAATTAAGCCGTTCCGGAACATTTGCCCAACCCTGTATAATTAAATACAAAAAATATATATTAGAATATCTGTATTTTTATACATCTACGATATTACTTAAATTATTGTAATATGTAAAAAACTAACTAAATACTTTAGAAATCTTGATAATATGTGAAACGTTACATAATATGTTACACACTAGACTATATTTCACATTTGGCTAGGCTCTTGCTTTCTTCATACCGTTAAATGGGATATTCGTCTCTTGAAATATTCTATTCTTATATAGTATAGTAGTCTTAAATAAATCAAAAATAAGAAAAATATTTTTCTAGATAAATAATATACATTTTAGCTGGGAAAAAGAATTACCAAAATCATCAAATAAATCAAAACGGTCTAGACATCAACATTTATTTTTTTGTTAATATATCAAATTATTCGTCGTTCTTTCTTGTATAGCATTCTTAAAATTTGTTGATAGATTGCGGTATAAATAAATAAGCGCCTCACGCTTGTGTAATGATTATTTCATTTAAATTAGACAAAATACCTTTGTTCCACGGCTAACCTATAAAACTGCCATTAATGACCTGTTATTAACCTTGGAAATCTGTTTTCTTTACCTTAACAAATATTATTTATCATCGTTAATAATGAAAACAATCTATTTGAAAGCAAGTAACTTGATTTTTTATTTTACAATAGACATTGAAGGCAATTTCTTGTAGATAGACAACCAGATAATACTTAACAATACAGATTCTTAGAGATATTCGATGTTGTAAAGTATCGATACTGTAAATTACAAATATAAGCTATAACAAAAAATAATGTGTCATATTTATTAGAAGAATAATACTCGAGTGGTTATAAAGCTTAAAAGTAATTTAACCAACAAGTACATTAATAATGGCGATTAATGATCGAAATATTTTAATGTTCGAGATCATTAATCGCATTTTAATGTAAGAGTTGGTTACAATGTTTTTTCGTCGACCGTATTTTTTACTAAAGTGAAGAAAAACAGTTAACAACTTTTATTTTACAATCCAGATTTCACAATTCTACAAATACTAATTACAGCGGACGACGTTTTGGATTGACGTTTTATTATTTTGTTGATTTGTTTGCATGGCTGCCTTTAATTTTAATTACCAAAATCGTGCATTTACAGAAAATCATGCATTAATAGGGGTCATTAATGAATGATTTTGGGAACGTTAATATCGGATGTAAATACACGGTCGACGGAAAAATTACTTTGTACTCTTTTGTCACAATTAATTAAAAATAGACGTTGTCACTAATTATTTTGCCTCTTCCACAGCACAGGTAACTGGATTTTAAAAAGTTATAGAAGCAATCTTGTAAATGTAGATAGTCACTTCTGTGCTACCTAAAGCAGGTGCTAAACGTGTGACTTGTTATTTTATGTCATAGGTATGTTAGGTGTAGTAACAGTTATAATTGTAATGTCATTCAAGTCAGTTAAATTAAAGTGTTCATTTTTACTACTTTCCCAATGGTCTAACAACCATAATAAACGTGTTAACAGTACAGGCAAGAAATATGATAAGACCAGTAACCAGTAACTTTCCAAATAAAATTTACATAGCGTCGGAAAGATTTTAAAAATAAACTGAACGTGATCATATCATTTCTATTGTTTTGAACGATAAAATTTATTCTGATATTAAAAAAATTTGTATACCCTTAAATTTTTGTATTACAGTCAAAAATAACTATATTTCAAGGATACTAATAAAATGTACAAAAATACGCCACCGCCGGCCCCGGCTGTAACTTAACCCTTATCGTATAGTTTGTGGAAATAGTACATTGTATACCTAGTAGGAAAAGCTGAACATTCCCGGATGACCGTAAAGATTGCATATCGAGGTGCAAGCCGAGACTGACAATACAGAGTCCGGGAATGTGGCTTTTTTTACAAGGTATACATACTATTTTTCTGTAAATCGAAAATTATTAAAAGGACAGACATAACATAGAAGCAACTTGTTAAAATTTTTAAATAAATATTATTAACTTTTTTTTTTGTTTTTGATGCCATTAAATATTTGTTGTAACTATGGAAACACAGTAATATTGAATTGTCAAGTTCAACAAATTTTAGTTTACAAATTGCCGTGCAACAGTTATTTTCCGTTGCCTAGCAACGAGTAAGTGTAAGGAAATATTCACCTTTTTCTTTCAGAAATCAATCAAAAATGTTAATATTTCCGATCGATTTTCGGAAAAAATATTTATTACACTTTTGCTCAGAAGAAATTTGTGCAAATAAATTTTAAAAGATATTAATTTCGGGGGTACCCATAATAAATAATAATTAAAGAATTAGATTTTCTTCAAAATCCTCAGAGTAAATGTGTATCAAAAGTAGTATTTTCCAATATCTTAATATTGTTCTTGCTCTACATCGTAACATAATGCGGATATGCGGTGACAAATATCGCTATAAAGAAATATTCATAACTTTGACTTGGTTAACAAAACTATATGAACAGAAGAACAGCTTCATTTCGTCAGATCCATCCCTAGACGCATTTCGCTATATCATGAGTCATCAGTAGAAACTATATGTGCTAAATAGTAAATAGAGTGCCATAGTAACTAATCAAAAAACAGGATTTTTTTAAATATTCTCAAATTAAAGGTGAATCAAAAGTAGCATTTTTTCCATCTAATGAAAATTCTGAATAATTTATATTTTTGTTTCGATTCTACCTTTTAGAATTTTAGGAGGAGACAAATTTAGATCTAAAAACTATATACAATTATTAAGGTTTGGCCTCGTTTTTGGCTCAACAGAATTTCACAAATGTGAACTTTTTATGAAGTTAATAAAAATATTTATTTTTCGAGTCAAGTCTATTCGTTTCTGTGCAGTAGCGTGTCAAATTTTTTGGGGGCCCCCCCGCGAACTTTTTTTTGAGGCTCCCTATGTCACTATTATATTTTCCAAAAATAACCCATTATAGTAAATATTTATACACAATATCATTATCTAATAGTCAAAAAACACAGCGAATTTTTGAAACTAAATTTATTTCTATAAATTATTATATGGTATTATAATATAGGAGGGATGACTGAAAAGTTCTAAAAAAAATGTTTTTCTAATACAAGAAAAACATAAGTACAACAAATATTTAACTAATAAGTACAAAGATATGGAATTAAATATGCATTATTTTAAAAACTACTTATAAAATATCCTAACATTTGTACCTTAACGAAAGAAACTTGTCAACTATTTTGTCTAAATCTACATCTTTCGTTCGTTCATTTTCTACTGAGATTATGGCCAATGAGCTAAGGCGATTTTGTACCATACTAGATCTCGTAAAGCTTTTTATTAGCTTCAACTTTGAAAAAGTCCTTTCTGGTTGAGCCGATGTAACGGGAAGTACTAGAAACAACTGGAACGCAGTGCAAATTTCAGGTATACTACTTATTAGTAATTGATTTTTTTCAAAAATAAAATCTGAAAACTTTCTTATGCTATGAAAATTTTTAATCTTTTCGTAAAGTAAATTTTTTAATTGTATTAGTTCCAATCCTAGATTTTGAGTTAAGTCTTTAGGATATTTCTCTATTAATACTGACATTAGCTAAAATATCAGATTCTTGCGCGTTTATCAATGTTTGTTCTCTCCTTCTTTTTTTCAACTAGTTTTCTTTTTTGAGCCCCACTCAGATATTTGCGCAAACTACTCATTTTAATATTTTAAATATCAACTCAAAACTCAAACGTAACAAGTGAAACAACAAATACTCGCTAATAACCGAAAATTCCCATTAAAACGGGGAATAACCTATGCTATGGGAATCACTGAGGTTTCGACCAGCCAGGGTTGACAATTGTTTGGGCGTTCACATTTTTTATGTTACGTATACTAGCGCATTCGCCATCTCGTAGTACAGCTACGGCGCGTCTAATCAACAACTCCTTTTAGGAGTTGTTGGTCTAATCCGCACTAATTCTGCCGTTTGGATGTTTCAATATTCTTCCCCGTCCCGTAGCATTCGAGTGAAGAAGTCACGTTTTGTGATCTTTATTTAATTTTCTTTTTCGGTGCTACTATTTCAGACCTTATCCAGCATTTTCAGACCTATTTCAGACCAAAAATTTCGACTCGGGTATTGGGGGCCCGGGGGCCCCCAATATACCGGGAGCCCCCCCGCGTGGCGGGGTCTGCGGGGCCGTTTGACACGCGTCTGTTTCTGTGAGCTTTTAACTTAGCGGCTGCGCCAGGAAGGGGTCAGGGTGGACACTGGTCCACAATGAAAAGATGGGTGCCCACCCTAGTGCCCAAATGAAGGGATTAGGTCATATTCTCGAGTTTCCTGGGGGAAGAGGGATGTGCTACATTTTCATTTTTGGAAGGGTAACCTTTTTTTTAGAAGTCGGGACCGGAGCTCTTTCCTAAAATTACTGCGGAAGAAAGGTTACGCGCTGGACGTGGACTTTTGTTTTTAGAAGTCACATTTAATTTGGGTAGTATCCACCATAAAGACATCGGGCCCGCGTGTATCCAATACGTTATTTCCGACGCTGCCGCTGAATTTAACTTCAGATCAAAACTGTAATTTAGCCTATACAGGGTGATTCCTATTTTGATACTTATTTTTTTAGCTGTGTATAAAAGGCAATAAAATAAACAACATTTTCAAATACCTTTTTTCAAAAAACTCAAAAATAAGGTACTTACACTCATTTATTACACTATGGATCAAATACGGTTCTGCCTAAGTTGCCCGTTGAATAACATTAAGGAAACTTCTGGGTATAGGATGAGCCCGTAAGGAAAAGCGCTCTGCGTATAATACCAAAGCAAACGCCGCACTTTGATGACACCATATCTACCAGTTCATTGTTTTCAAATTTTACCATTTTCACATGTCACCAATTTAAAATTAACTTGATTCATGAAAACACACCGCAGCGTATTGCCAAATAAATAACTGACCACCGACCCGTAAATTGCATGACTAATAAGACAAAAAAAACATAAAGTATAGCAGGCTACGTTTTGATGACCAGGCCCGCACTTAGATTTTTTACTTCTGTATCTCGCCTATTTTTAAGTTTTTTGAAGAAAGGCATTTGAAAATGTTGTTTATTTTAATGCCATCTATACACAGCTAAAAAAAGAAATATTACCTAAGAAATCACCCTATATATTTGCCATCTAGTTATACTAATAAATGCTCCATAATGTACATTACCATTCTCAAATATGCTAAAAGAATATCAACAGGACAAGCAAATTCAAATAAAATATTTTTAAAAAACGAAAAGGACGTAAAGTGGTTTTCGGATTTTGTTAGCAGATTTCCTGTAAAATTTCCTGTCCAAGTAAATTTGCAAATATTTTATTCAGCAGTAAAGCGAGGAAACTTTAGAAAATTCAAATTTTTCTGTGAAAAAATAAATGAAATTATTTTTTTACTGACATTTGCCAACAAATATGATAATTTGGATATTCTTTTGCTTATTGAATACGCTTTTATACAACAATAAGAGTATAAATTAAAATGAATGTATAAATACATAATCTAATTGAAGTTATAAATTTTGTCCAATCCTATATCGTATAATTAAAGTTACTTTACAAAAAATAATTATACTACTTAATCCATCATGTTTTGAGTAGATTTATTCACTTTAAAAAATTTGCAAATTGATAAAATATATTGTAAAAACACAAATTATTTTTACTTGTCAGGTGGTAGCAAACATTTTAAGAAAGCATGAAAATTAAATTTCAAACCACCTGAAAGATGCCTTATACTATAAGGTTGTATTTCGTTTAACACAGTTAGATAATAAAATACAAATCAGATTGCATAGTTCTACCAATAAAGAAAAACATTGGAAGGATGTCACCACCCACATGGTGAATCAACGTTAGAGTAAAGTTTATATTCTTCTTTATCTTAAGTAATAGTTAAAATTCGAAATACACAAGTTGTAGAGATCATCAAGGTGCACATTTTAAAATTATACTGAATTTTACGGGGTGGCCCAAGAAAACGTGGCGAATATAACTTACTTTTTTTTTTAATGAAACAACCTATATTATATTATTTTCTAATTGTTTCTATGTATAAAAATATTTTTCTGATCATGTTTCTAATTTTTTTGTTCTCCACATCCTGTTGTCCTTTTTCTAAGGAATCGATTATCCAACAAAAAATATTTGTCTCCTTAAAAAATGTTTCTCTGAATGGCTATGCTTAGTATCACTACATCATGTAACGAACGCCCATGTAGCAAGAATGACTCTGAAACTTTAACCACACACGTAAAAATTGTAATAGAAGTTAAGTGGCCCTTTAAATTGCATTAACCCTGTATAGATATTACCTCCCAAGGTATATTTGGGAAAAGACCCAGAATGGAAATCATCATTCCCCTGGGAAACTACGCCACAGTATACCAAGCAGAAATACGTGCTATTCCAGCATGTGTACAGAAAAATATCGAAAAGGGTACCACGACCAAAAGATATACATTCTGTCAGACAGCCAAGCTGCCCTCAAGGCCCTGAACTCCAATCGAGGATCACACTGGAGTGCCTAAACGACCTGAAAGACCTGGCCGAAAGGAACAACAAGGTAGAACTCCTATGGGTTCCTGGCCACTCGGGGATAGCAGGCAACGAAAAGGCCGATAAACTGGCTAGAGCCAGATCATCTCAAAAACTCAGGGGCCCTGAACCCGCCCTTGGCATATCAAAACAGGCAACCAGAGCAGCATCAGACAGGTGGGCACAACAACAACACCTGTCCCGATGGAACAGGATACCTGGTCATACCCAAGCGAGGGCCACAATTGGAAAACCCTCCAAAAAGTTATCAACTGGAATGATGCCTCTAACGCGCACCCAGCTAAAATAAGTGGTCGGCCTACTAAGAGGCCACTGCTTAAGAAAACACCTACGCCGAGTAGGAATTTACAATGGTCCCATTGAATGCAGGCTTTGCGGCGATGAGGACGAAACTGCCTCACATATCATATTTAACTGCGAAGCACTGACCCGAGGAAGACTCAAAATCTTCGGAGATATCCAATATGGGGATAACCTCCCACATGACAAACTTGGTAGGAATTTGCTGGACCTTATAAAAGGAACAAACCTTTTCTAGCAAGACAGGGGAGCACAATAAGCCACTAGGCTGTAGTGCAAGAAGCTTGGGCCGAACGCCCGACCCCCGCCTTAACCCAACCAACCTCCCAAGCTGAAAATAATATCAATGAATTGAAGTTAAAGTCTGCCATGGTTTTAGTAGTAGGGACCACACTATGCTGTTCTTCCAACTAAATAGCCAGTTTTTGCGTACTACCTAAATCCTGCTAAAAGATATTTCACGCAGAAAAAAAAATGAAGGAAAAAGGTACAAGCCTATGAAACTAATAAAAAAATAACTAAAATTCATTGATTTCTAAAAAATATTGAGAATTATTTTTTAAAATTAAAGTAACTTTCTCACATTCTTCAATATTACATTTTTGGAATTGTAATTACTTGTCGTAATTGATTTCCCTTATTAAATAGTAACATAATAAAATTAATTAATTCCTTTATCTGAGGAAGGTTTTATTACTTTTCTGCATATTACATTACATTTTTACTGTTGAAACGTATTATTCTTTTTTTAGAGAAATTAAATTAGTAATGCGGTTCGTTTTGTAATAATTACTACCTAACTTTGCACTACACCATTTAAAAGTTAATTCAATATTGCTATTTTAACACTCCAAAATTTTCCGTTTAAAAATGAGAATATGAAACTTATCAAAACATATTTTTGGCAGATCATGAATAACACAAAAGTACTTTACTTATTATTTACACGTACATACTATATCTTAAACTATTCTTGAGTTGGCGGGGGGGGGGGGGGGGGGAGGCGGTATTTTTTATGCAAGCACCACAAACAATCTTATATTGTTATTTAAAGGAAAAAAGGAGAGACAACAAAGTCTCGGTCTCAGCAAATTTTCAATATTTGCTTTGTTGTCTTTCCTTTTTTCCTTTAAATCTATATCCGGTCTCTTTGAGAATAATGGACGATTTCTTCGATGATATTGTTATATTGAATTAAATAAATAGTTCATACTTGAAATGAAGTGGTAAGTTAATTAAAAAGTTATTTCAATAAGTAATATTTCTCCTGAGGATGAAAATTTATTCGAAATTTCGAAATATATAGTTAACTCATACTTTAATAAAGCAGTTTTTTCATTAAATATATCTTAGTGGAGGTTGACTTAAGAGTATCTATTATTATTTCTTCTTATTTAATATTATTTATATATTTGATTTTTTTTTAGATTTAACTTAATGTTTTGCTAAAATAGTGTATGACTTACAAAAGCTTTTAAGAGACCAAGTGGGCCAAAGTAGCAAAATCTTTAATTTTCTCGATATTTTACGTCCACGTATAAATAAATCAATTATTTTGAATTTACACATTATTAAAATGTTATTAATGTACAATCTAAAAATAAATGCTCTCAAGTACGGATGGTATAACGAAATGTGTTTTCTATTAAAAATAATGATGTTTTCATTTACTGAATTATGCCAAACGTTTACATACCTACATACCTTTGTGTTTTATTGTTTGTTTTTTAAATTTAATAGGTGGGTACACAGGGTGGGACAAAAAACCCTCTTATCTATTTTTATAAGGGAGTAGTAAAAAAAAAGCTGTCTTAGCGTTGTAAAAACTAAAATATATAAAATACAAAAAAGCTGGGCGCTATAAAAATAATTGAACCGCCCCTTCCCCCTTTATAGCCATGAAAACAAAACAGACTATGGGCAGCTATCTAATCGCGCTAAGTACTCCCTATAATACAGTTTAAAAACTGGACATCGTACTTTAAATTTTGGCCGCGCCCCTTTAGCTTTAGCGCTTCTTGAAGTGTAACTTTATTAAGCAATGCAATAGAGAATAGAGATGCGATAGCGCAACTTGTTTACGGGTTCACGGTTAACGTCTCCTTCATCTTCACAATCTTTAATTTAGGCAAATTGCAGCTGCAAATGCTCAAGTTTCCAAAATTGTGAGTACCCAAAGAAACAGAAGGTGCCTGAAATTTAACGACCATTTCTTATCGACCAAAGACACGACTGAAAAATGGTAAATAAACCGGTTGATCTTGTGGTTAGCATAAAACCCGATCAAAAGTTGGGAAGGAAAGCTAAAAACTCCAGGACATCCCTAAAATGAGTTGACTTAAAAATAGAAAGTCCTAAACGATACTATTCTTTAAACTAAGCAAAAAATTCAAGTAGAGTTCCCTCATTGTTCACAACCAAAACGACCCAAATTTGAGACAGTGCCATCACACCGGGTGTTTCAAATTGCCACGAAAATTATAACAGCCGTGTTAGAAGACTTGGACATCGTTACCATGACCGACACTTCCAAAGTCATTGACAAAAATTAAATTCGTAGGGAAAGAGAGAAAATAGGAGATCGTTAACAGCAATAAATTTTTTCGATATAATGATTGTACTTTGATGAGCGTAAAGATAATATATTAGTATATTAGGAACGAAACGCATAGTTCGATTTAAAAAACATATGTATTGCACGGATCAAAGAACCTAATAGTAAATATTTTGGCCAATAATCCAATAATTGACGTATATAAAGCGAACAATGTGATTAACAACTTTTTCAGAGATAATAATATCAATACACAAGAGCTTCAGGTGATCGCATGTGTTGGAAGGGACGAGTGACCACCACTAACAGGATTCTCGGACTTTATATTTTTACCTCAAATCCCTTCGAAAATATGTAACTTAAGGTAGCATTTCTAATACAAATTTAAGCTCGCGTATGGTCAAAAATCAAATCACAATCATTAATGTGGACATGGAGATCGACATTTATGGGACATAATACGCTCCTAAATAATTTCCACGTATAAATCATGTGAAAATACATATAAATCATGTTAAAATAATTTTATATACAGGGTGATTCTTAAGTTGATACTTCTGTTTTAGCTGTGTCTATATAGAAGGCATTAAAATAAACAACAATTTTAAATACCTTTATTCAAAAAACTCAAAAATAAGGTACTTACATTCATTTATTACACTAAGAATCAATTACGGTTTTGCCTAACTTGCCCGTTGAATAACATTAAGAAAACTTCTGGGTGTAAGATGTGCCCGCAAGGGAAAGGGTTCTGCGTATAATCTGGAGGCAGCAGCCGCCCTTTAATGATACTCACCGTAAATTAGCACCATATCAACCAGTTCATTGTTTTTAAATTTTATCATTTTTACGTTTCACCAATTTAAAATTAACTTGCTTCAGAAAAACACACCGCAGCGAATTGCCAAATAACTCACCACCGACCCATAAATTGCATGACTAATAAGAGATAAGACAAACAACATAAAGTATAGCAGGCTACGTTTTGAAAATGTTGTTTATTTTAATGCCTTCTATGCACAGCTAAAAAAGAAGTATCAACTTAGGAATCACCCTGTATAAAGTTATACATGACACTGTACACTGTGAACATTCTTAAAATATTTCTAATTTATATAATGACTGATAAAAGGCAACACGTAAAAGAGTTGGGCATAATGGGAATTATTGAAGTTCGAAGAAATTTAAATCCCGTCAAAACTATAAGGATTTTTATAACGCATAAGGTAAATTTCCAAGGTGACAACTATGTAGACATGATTATACAATATCTCGGGATCTCATAAATGTCCTCTGGACAAGGGAAAGATTTTAAATGGATAAGGTTTCGTGCCACACCAATGTAGATGTGCAACCACATGTGGTGAGTTCTGGGTTAGTTTGAAACACATAGTTCCATTTTCCAAAAATGAACCAGTTTTCGCCTTTAGGTTCTGAATTAGGCAAATAGTCCTATTCATGCGTACTCAGCTTAACATGGTAACTACCTATTTTCAGCCTTATTTTTTTTTAAATTCCTTCCTTGGAGGAGGGAAGCGACTAATATTTTGTTGACAGTACCCAGTTTCTGCATCGCTAAGATAACTTTTTTTACTACCCATTTCAAAAAATTAAATTATAAGAATGCTCGGCCTTTTTCGGCCCACCCTAGTCCAAATATTTGCTCCCCTGTTGACTTCAGAGCGTGGTTGTAGGGATGCCTTAGGGTCTCTGTATGGTGAAAGCACATGCGGAGTTTGAACAGTTTTGGACAACCCGATCCTAACTTATTTGAATAGTATTGCGGTTGGTTTTTAAATGGAATTTAGCAGGGTGGTGATGCGGACACCAGCATTGATAGGAGTTTCCAACCACGATGCACCACCCTGTAGACCGTTATATGATAATGGTCATATTTTATCTGCACATTTTATACTAACATTTTGTACTATTTCGTTCTAAAATAATCTTTTTACTTTCAGGCGATCGCATCTGGTATGTGGACCATTTTAGAAACAATACTTATAGGAATATTTATTTTGTACAGTACCGTAAGTAATGCATTTATTTTTGTATATTAAGATAGAACTTAGTATAATTTAGGTTCCAAGAAGATCGGAATCTTTTTAGTTTTTATTCTTGCTGTTGCCGCAATGGAAAAGACTAATGTAGGGTGGCATACAAATTTTGAATAATAATTATTAACTAATCAGGCAATTTTGACTGTGACATAAATTACATTGACAGAAATAATTTTCTCAAAAATCAAAATGGCACTGTTAGCTGAATTACTGCTTTACTTACTAATCAGGAAACTGAAAGACCTAGCAGCAAGGAACAACAACATAGGCCAAAGTTAGATTTATTAGGTGTTTTTAATCGTCTATAAAGATTGCGATTGATTTCTGTTAGGGTATGCCTTAGTACCACGGTATACGGTATGCCGGTCTGCCCCAGCTTTCCCTATCTAACTCCACGACAGAATAAGGATTTTTTTCCAAGAGTTCGGGACCTAAGTAAATTAAAAGTAAAGATGTTTTTTGATAATCCTATTATTGTCTACAAATTTTTTAATTTGACATTTCAGTTAAAAAAATTATCGTTAACAATTCTGGTTTGCAAGACACTTCCTTCAAATCCGGTTACAAGGCACGTAAATGCAAAATAGCTTCTCGGATGCGAGGGTTAAAAGCTCTAAAAATTTCTATTTTAGGGCTTAGAGACATGGAAGAGTTCCAAGGTAAATAATAAATTTGGATATTTAAAAATTGCCACACTGAATAAATTTGTAAAAGTTATGTGTTATTTATTTTATGGGTTAAATAAAGTTTTTAAGATTACAACGATTCTTTTTCCATGAAACAACGTAGGATTTTTCGTTACTTTAAAAATATTGAGCACATTAAATTTAATAATTAAAAAACGCAGTCGAGTCGATTTAAAATATTCGATTTTAAACCCTCTAATCTAAAAAAATATAAATTAAATTTAATTTTTGACATGATACCTATTAACGACATATTAAAAGATTTTAAAAAATATAAGATTATTTTTGCCCTATCGCAAAAAAACAAAAAATACCGAAAACGTCCCGGATTATTGATTTATCTAAGTTACACTCTTAAAAATAAGATGGTATAGATTATTAAAATTTGGTTCTGACAACTATTTATTTTCGTGAAATCGGACTCAACCCAAAAATTAGTCTGTACAAATAAAAAAAATTGTAGTTATTGAACTGTTTAACTAATTAATAACATTAACCAACCCAACCTACACATTTTAGTTGTCACAACGAAATTTTATATACGGATAAATAAATATTATATGGTACTTTAAACCATACCTATTAGTTATCACAACTAATGTGTAAATATGGAAAATTGAAAATTTTTTTTCAAGGAAATATTGTTTTTGTTAATGATGCAATCTACAAATATTGCCAATGCAATTATTTATTTGGGCCAAACTTGAAATTTTCATAGAGTAACAATCATAAATAAGTAAACATTTTATATGTTTGTCATTGCAATTGCACATTAGAAAGTTTGAATAAACTGCTTATAACGCATGGTAAAATTAACAAGTTGATTTGATAGAAATAACTTTAAAAAATTATAAAATAATTGATAGAAATAACTAAAAAAAATGTAATAATATGTAATTTATACCTAGTAATAATAATATTTAATAGTAATAAAAAAATGCCTTGGTATTACTATTCTATGCGTAAACTAATTTAAATAAACTATTAGGGATATTATGGTTTCTTTAAAAAAATTTATTTCCAGTGTCCTTGTTCTCTCATGTTTTTTTATAATACATATATATGCAATACAAAACAGAAACACTAGATTTTTAACTTACTTTAATCAACCTTTTGGGTTGTTCAATTGCTTATAGAACTGAATTGTTCTTATTTAAATTTTCTTCTCTGCAACTGCGATTATTGAAAAACAAAAAATATCCCCTGGACTTTCTATTTAAAATGTTCAGGTATATGAAATTTGTTGCACTTGGTTAGATTAAAAAAAAATCAATATGATATGACGATATTTTATAGAAATGGAACATACAACAAAAACAAAACAAAAAAAAAATTTAAGTTATTTTTTATCGGTTCACCTTGCCATGCTTTATAAAAAGCTCATTTAAACTTTCTAATGTACAAAACTGCAATGATAAAAAATAAAATGTTTACTTACTTATGATTTAACTTCCTTCGAAAGACAATAAACACAAGTAAATTACACCAAATATTGTTACGGCCATGAAAGATTATTGCCTTAAAAACACGAAAAAATTGACAAGGAACCCTACATAAACATAACCTCCTGACAGTCCTGGCTAGAATGATGTCGCCCAATGGTCAAGGGCGTCAAGGCTCTGTTGTAAAGTGCATACAGCGATGCCGTAAGTTATAAATATGAAGAATAGTATTACTGGAAAAGAAAAGTTAGTTCTGGTAACTAAGAATGTATCTTAATCACAATTAACAAAATCATAGGGACTACAAATTTATAATGTGTTATCACAACAAGCTTAATTGATAAATACAAGTTTGTAGGAACCTTGATGTACCATTTAAATAGGGTATAGACAGAGTAAAATTCAGTTAAACAAAATATTTTATTTCTGCCAACTAATATGAAAACAAGATATTTTCTTTGTTCTGATGGCATCATTTTTTGGTAAATATAACCAAGAAATAATTTTTTTTTGTTTTCCTAACTAAAAATAGTTCTTATTGGTACCGTAAACAAGGGAACAAATACAAATTAGTACCAAATACCAAGTCATTTTTAAGAGTGATATAAAACGGTGGATCAATATAATTTAAAAACCAATACTAATAAAGTATCACTTAAGATAAAACGCCCAATCGTTGGCATAGACCCAATGATTGGCATTCAGATCGAATTCCGTTTTTAATAAGTAGGTTGCTGTATTAACTCCAACATGAACTTATTTAGGTTATAAGATGTCACAACTATAATAGGTTTCGTATCTCTGCCGATGAAAATTGGCCCGAAGAACCTAAGGTCGTTTTTTCATCAATCAGAAAATTCCTGAGATGTGAATTGCCCACCGTTATCTGAACTAATAGTTTTAAGCAACCAAACTGAGAGAATATCCCCTTAATTTATCGATCGAACTGATGACGTAATACTAATTAAAACAATCACTTGTAGCCATTTAGAAAATGCATCCGTTACCAAACAATATTTGCCCTTCTTTAATAGGCAAACTACATAATTTTTCCACAATAGGGTTATTTTATTGCGTTTGACATGCCATAAAAGATTTACAAGTATTTTCAATGTCTCGGTTTAGTACATAAGATCTTGACAAAGATTTCATCTTTACAATCCCCATGTGGGTGTTATATAATTCCTTTAAAATTGGCTGCTGTTAGCATTCCGGAATTATAACACGGTGTCCCCACATTAAAACATTATTTACTACACTTATTTCTTCGTGTCTACGAAAATCAGGCTTTAAATAGGGGTCCTCAACTTTCACTGGCCAGCCTGATATAACAAATGTATAATAAACTTGTGATAAAATAAAATCTTCTTGAGTATATTTCTCAATTTTAAATAAATCAAAGCTTAAATCTTTACAATAATTCAAAAAATGTATTTGATATAAATCACTCTCACACGCTTCAATATTTTCGCTATCACGTACTGATAATCGCGATAGAAAATCTGCGATATTTTTAGCAGAGGGTAAACTCTTGTAGTGTCCACAGGGAAGAAATAATACGGATATTTCCGTTACTATTTTATTCGCACATATTCGGAACAATTACAAATTTGGGTACCGCGTATGGAGATAAGTAAAGCCCAATCATTACTGCCGGTACCGGAATTCAGGAATCTTAATCTAAGAATGGACAGGCGCCGAAATACAAATATGGGGGCGTGCGATATTTAATAATTAAACATATAAATGAAACTGTGATATATAACAAACGTTTTCTCTAATTTGTCGATCAGTAAAACCCATTTTTTTTTAACTGGTCCGGCCAGGTAGATGCCGGCTAGGATGTTTGATATCGGCAATTTTAAAAATAAATTTTCCATGGTCCCTTCTATAATTTGTTTTCTTTTGAAATAAATGAATGAAAAAGAAATAATCGTTTTTGTTAAGCTTTGTCACACAATGAGATAATTACTGGGTCATCACGGTTTTAATAACTGGGATAATGTGCCAATGGCTGAATAAAATGTGCTGCCAATAACTAGAATTTGATGCCAATCACCCCTGATTATGATTTTTGAGTGAAAAACACATTTTTTAGGTATTTAAATGCATTTTGCATGATTTTCTTTTCCATCGTGCATAATATTGAAACGCGTTAATAACATCATAAAATGTGCAAAATATAATCGTTTAACCCTACAAACCGCTTTAATATACGCCATGTTTGTTTCTGAACTCTACAGACCTATATTAAAGATGTTAAAAACACAATTTATCGATTTTTTTGTTGAGCAGTTTATCAAGTAAGTACCTTACGTTTTTATAAAGATGCATATTGCTGCTTAATTACAATAATTAACCTCGAAAACTCCTTTTTAGTACATGGAATAACTACATATATACATACACTATATTGCTAATACCATAATTTAATGATGACACGACTGTAGGCAGATGATCAGGGTCCGTTGAGTTTGAGCAGCTTGGAAATTTACTTCTTGATGTAAACATTTGACATGACAGACTTTCAAAATATTTAAGCTTTTATTTAAATTCACCCGTTAGTTCGGGTGTGTATAGTTTATGATCAAATAAAACTAAGTAACCAATATTTTAGATACCTGAAATACCTTATTTCTGGTATTGAACAGCGAGCAAAACTTAAAAATAATGTCCACAATCACACACGGAACATCCGAACGATTATTCAACGTAAAAAAACTTGGAAATTATGATCACACACGAACGAACGAAACAAACGATGATGACAAATAAGAATACAAACAACAACGAGCCGGTTCTGTTTACGATCTGTTAGATATCGTGTCGGTTGCCTAATTTTTTCCCTACTGCGCAAACGCCACGGGCCCAAGTTCAGGTTATTTTGAATCGCACGATGGGTATCTTGCTTCGTGCGGCTGCTTGTATTGGCAATATGGTGTATGTACCCTATATGTGGGAATGACCAGTTTTCACTCGCCATCACTGTTTTTATTTGCAGATGCAACCAATCTTCTAGTTTTAAGCCAGCGATTGATATTTTATTTACTTTCTCGAAGGTATGATTGATCTTTATCAGCAATTAAAAGTGCATTCAGTAAAAATTGCGGACGATAAAGTGGCCTTTATAATAATTATACCGTTTTAAAATTATAATAATTAATATAACTTGGCGTATATACTTCGTTCTTTTTCTCTAGACCTTTTTCATTAGCCCAATTTTGCTGTAGTAATTAATTTTCGCCTTTTTTGTCGCCATCATGACAGAGCTTTGTTAAGCCGGGATTATCTAAGGCGATTTGATAAATTGTCATCGTTATTATATTTCCAGAGCAAAAAATAAATCTTGCATTTTTCCAACAACGGGATTTGCACGAGGATTTGTAAGATATGGTTAAAGATTTTACGCATTTATTTGTAGTAAAAAATGATAATTTCATATTTCTTAAGGCCTTTTTACATTGGGTGCAATTGCAAGAAAGATGGAGTGACATTTTTCAATAACGTGTAGCCGCGCTAAAAAAGTAACCGGTTACTCAGTGGCTCGATATTTTTTTGGAGGGCTTTATTTATTTTCATTGCGCAAGTTTTTTTGAAACGATCAAAGACATAAAGCGAGAGCACGTAACCTGGGGTAACATCTATAGTGTCGAGGCACGCTCACAAATTTGTACACTTATATTCTTTCTGTGCTGATATTGAGAAATAGTATCAATTTTATTGATAATTGAGAATAATATCAATCTGAAATCAGTGAAGTAATACCGTCTTCGTTCATATAACAGTTATATACTTTTAAAAATGTAACAAAAGTTAGTTTTAAATAATATCACCGAATGTTGTTGTAATATATCATATTTGGTGGATAATATAGCTGTCAGTACTTGAAAATGTACTTTAAATACTTTAGAATAAAGTATTTGAAGTAGGTATATTTATTTTTTTGATAATTCAATTCAAGCATTCATCTTCAGGAGAATAAACGAAAAAAGAAGAAACTAGTAGATATTACCTTAATACCTTAACGAAGCATTAAAATTGTAGGTTAGATGAAAAACGGTTCAATGAGTAGAACGGTGATAAAATCAATATGCACGTTACATTATGAAAAAGAAAAATATGTGAGTTTGATGCTTAGGACACTATAAGGTTTAAATTTAGAATGGAGGATTTAAAAACTCTGTGTAAAAAGAACTGTTAATAGATATGAAATTAAAATTAATGGAAATTCATTTAAGAAAATAGAATTGTGGGCTAGTCATTTCAGAAACTATGGAACAAGAAGTGAATGTAAGTGTCAGGAAGTAAATGTTAATAAAATGTATTTAAAAATTAAGTGGTAGTTCTAGTTATAAAGTTGAACTAGATAGAAACCAAATATTGGTAGTGAATTTAAATTAAAAGTATACAGGGTCCTGCGCCTCACCTCCCGTCTTCTGTAGCTCAATTATTAATTAAGTTAGGATTATGACGTTTTGCAAACTTTACCTGTATCCTAGGGTGCATTTCAGGACAATATTTATGTTTATACAGGGTGTTCCAAAAAAGTGTGACGTCATAAGGATATGTTTTTTTAGATTACATGCCATATATTTTCTTACTTATTTGGATGCATCTTGTAGTTGCCTATAGACCCCTAAAATTTTAATGAAATCGGTTCAGTATTATAGGCGAAAAAAATAAAAACTAAAAAAAATCAGTTTTTCACCACTGGTTTTAAAAACTAATAAAAATTAAAAATAATATCTCGTTAATAAAATTATATAAAGGTACTTAATAAATAAGGTCTTACAGTTTCGTTAACCTAGTTTGATTAATACGAATTGTACAGGGTGTTCAAAGTTTAGTGTCAAACTTTGCAAACTTAAAGCAATTTATTTTTCTTATTTCAAATTGGAACCCCTGTATATTATTATATCATTCGATGCAGAATTAAAATTCAAACATATGTTCTAATTACAACCCTATCGCAATTTCTAACGCATTAAGACTTATTTGCAGAAAACTCATTTTATCAACTATTCCACCAGTCATTATTATATAATAAATATCAAAGGTGGCTTTGAAAAACAATTTATTGATATTAAAGTTTAAAAGGACAAATAAAAATTCTTTTAGCATGCTCCTAATATGAACATCATATCTACGAGCTCTTCTTGGTTGTATTCCATCACAAAAAATAATATAGCTTAAATAATTAATACTAATCTAACAATATTTGAAACTATAAAATAACTAAAGTCAAAATGGGCTTTTGTCACTTCAATAAACTTTAATATCAATAAATTGTTTTTCAAAGCCACCTTTGATATTTATTATATAATAATGACTGGTGGAAAGGTTGATAGAACGAGTTTTTTGTAAATAAGTCTTAATGCGTTAGAAATTGCGATAGGGTTGTAATTAGAACAAATGTTTGAATTTTAATTGTACATCGAATGACATAATAATATAGAGGGGTTCCAATTTGAAATAGGAAAAATAAATTGCTTTAAAGTTTGCAAAGTTTGACACTAAATTTTGAACACCCTGTACAATTCGTATTAATCAAACTTGTTTAACGAGATTTCAGGACCTTATTTATTAAGTACCTTCGTAGAATTTTAATAACGAGGCATTATTTTTAATTTTTATTAATTTTTAAAACCAGTGGTGCAAAACTGATTTTTTTTAGTATTTATTTTCTTTCGCCTATAATACTGAACCGATTTCATTAAAATTTAAGGGGTATGTAGGCAACTACAAGATGCATCCAATTAAGTAAGAAAATATATGGCATGTAATCTAAAAAAACATATCGTTATGACGTCACACTTTTTTGGAACACCCTGTATAAACAAAAATATTTTTCGGAAATGCGCCCTAGGATACAGGTAAAGTGTGCAAAATATCAAAATCCTAACTTAATTAATAAATGAGCTAGAGAAGACGGGAGGTGAGGCGTAGGACCCTGTATATAGTAGAAAATGTAAATCTTTAAATACATCTATAACATTTTACAGTCTTTTTGGAAACGTGGTAGCGTTTCAAGCTAATTTTTAAGTTAAATTTTATAAAAATTCATTACTAAAATGTTAAATAAAATCTATAAAGATTTACATTTTCCACTATATATACTCCTAATTGAAATTCACTATCAATATGTGGTTTCCATTTAGTTCAACTTCATAACTAGAACTACCACTTAATTTTTTAATACATTTTATTAACATTTACTTCCTCACACTTACATTCACTTCTTTTTCCAGTTTCTAAAATGACTAAATCACAATTCTCTTTTCCTTCATGATACTTCACGTTTCCATTCATTTTAATTTGATATCTATTAACAGTTCTCTCACACACAGTTGTTAAATCTTCCATTCTACATTTAAACTCTTATAGTACCCTATGCCTCAAACCCATATATTTTTTTTCGCAATGTAACGTGCGTATTGATTTTCTCGCCGTTCTACTCATTGAACCGTTTTTTTATCGAATCTACTATTATTATGATCCGTTAAGGTGATATCTACTATAGTTTCTTCTTTTTTCATTTATTCTACTGAAGATGAATGCTTCTGCATTCGAAATATGTAGAGAATTTTTTTAAATCAAAAATATTTCATTAGTGGGGGAAGACTTTGTGTTCTTATTTCTTTCCTTATCTATTATATAATAATTATATAGTTCTGTAAAGTTGGGTTATAGAAAAATCGCATATGTCCTTCAAAGTCAGGCGATAATTACTCTAATAAAATTGATTTCATGTAATATTATTTGCAGGTTGTTATAAAGATTTTGAAACCATCCATTCCGCAATGTTTGCTTGAACCTTGGACAAGAGAAATTGGTTTTATTATATGTTATGGAGCCATTATACTAAAGCTTTATCGACATTTGATTGAGTTTAGAACAAGAAAAGCGCATAGATGGGTAAGTTCACTTCGAAGGTACAAAAATTTTTTTTTCCGAAAATCGATATTGAATATTGACATTTCTGATAACATTTCTGAAAGAACAAGTCAATATTTCCTTACACTTAGTCGTTGTTAGGTAACGGAAAATAACTAATAATAATATTAATAATAAATTATCTTTATTATTATAATAAATATAAACTTATCTTATGAAGAAAAAACCTAATTTGCCTCAAAATATCGGTAGTATTCATTAATATCATACGGTTCTATATCTAAAAGTAGTTTAAAACTATTAGGAAATATTTATTATTGTACTGTAAGGAAATATTATTTCTGTACGGCTACTTGTAAACTAAAATGTGTTAAGCTTGACAATTCAATATTACTGTGTTTCAATAGTTACAACACAAATATTTAATGGCATCCTTTATTTGTGATCAAAGTTAATAACATTTATTTCAAAATTTTAACAAATTGATTGTAATAATTTATGTCCTTTTTAATAATTTTCGATTTACGGAAAAATAGTATGTATACCTCGTAGAAAAAGCCACATTCCCGGACTTCGTATTGTCAGTCTTGGCTTGTGCCTCGACATAAATCTTTACGGTCATTCGAGAATGTACAGCTTTTCCTACTAGGTATACAATATACTATTACCTATTTCCAGAAGTACTTTCTTTTTTCTATAGGTATTATAGATAAAGGGTGAGTCAACGATAGAGTAAAGTTCATTTCCGCTCTTATCTTAAAAATTAGATAAATATTAGAAATACAGAAGTTGTTGAGACTATTGAGATGTACATTTTAAAATTATGCTGGAATATACGGGGTGGCTCAAAAAAACGTGGCGAATATAACTTGGGTTTTTTAAATGCAACATTCTATAATATTGTATTATTTTCTGATTCCCTACAAAATTCTACGCTTATTTTGTAAATGTCATATAACTAAAATCAATATTTTTTGAGATATTGACGTTAAAAATATGGCATTTTTAGATTTTGACAGGCTGTAACATTGGAACGGTTCATCTCAGAGAAAAATGGTTTCCCCCCCCCCTATCTTAATTTTTTATGCCTAAAATAAAAATATATAAAATATTTTTCCGTCGACCGTGTATTTACATCCGATATTAACGTTCCCAAAATCATTCATTAATGACCCCTATTAATGCATGATTTTCTGTAAATGCACGATTTCCCAAAATCATTCATTAATGACCCCTATTAATGCATGATTTTCTGTAAATGCACGATTTTGGTAATTAAAATTAAAGGCAGCCATGCAAACAAATCAACAAAATAATAAAACGTCAATCCAAAACGTCGTCCGCTGTCATTAGTATTTGTAGAATTGTGAAATCTGGATTGTAAAATAAAAGTTGTTAACTGTTTTTCTTCACTTTAGTAAAAAATACGGTCGACGAAAAAACATTGTAACCAACTCTTACATTAAAATGCTATTAATGATCTCGAACATTAACGCGTTCGCTACGCTCACGCGTTAAAATATTTCGATCATTAATCGCCATTTTTAATGTACTTGTTGGTTAAATTACTATTAAAATTAATATCTCGACAGGCAAAACCGTTTTAAAAACAGCTACCACCTGGTATCTACTAGACGTAGAAAAGCCGAAAACATAACTATATAACCTAGTAGTGCCCTAACCCGATTGTCACTCTCGATAGAGGGCGATATATTTATGGTGTTATTGGTGACATTTTGCAAGCCAACAAAATCCCGCTAATTGATTTTTCAGGCCGTAAAATCTTCGCACTGGCTTATACCTGAAACCAGATTCTTGATTCGCTGGAAATAGTTATAATTGCCGCTGAATATGAAACAGGTTTTTACAAAATTGTTTGTGTGGATTCCGAGAAAATCACGTTTAAAATAGCGTTTAGAGGGATTTTGTTGCTTTGCAAAATGTCACCATTATCTTTCTCGTGCGCGTTTAATATCGGGCCAAAACAAAGTTGGCCGGAGCAGCGTGGCGGCAGGGAATTTTCGAGGCGTCACCCACACATGAGAGAGTTTTTGCATAGTTAGGCGTTATCAGATATATCTTAAATTATAAATTATACACATTTACAAATAGAATGAAGCGTAGGAATATGAAGTAATAATAATTGTGTGTGTGAAATAAAAAGCTTGGTGTACAGGTAGAGTCATGGTACTGTGGTCCTATTGTACGAGCCGCCACTGTCGGTGCGCCCCTGATAACAATGGACCTATTGTACTTAGCTGCAACAAACGTCCACTCTGTATACCTACCAATGTGTAACTTTTAATTTTTAAAAGTAAAAGGAGTTTATGGGAAAAGGTAAAAAGATTAAGTTTATTGGCACACCCGTTCTAGGCTTTATGGAAACCCAGTCTTTATCGGCCGTGCCTTCGCAATAGCCCTTTTTAAAACCGTCGAAAACATCATACGCCCAAAGGGGGATAATTGCCCGTAAAAATACCCAAAAAGTGGCTTTTTATTTTCTCGTGGGTATCCGTAACTGCTCTCGTATTATATTATTGAAGTGACTTTTATACAGACTAACGCAAAATTTAGGACACAATGTTCCTTAAAAGACTATGCCAAATGTGGTGATCATAATGTAACGAATTTTTAACTCTATCTTTTTATTTTCTCCCATCTGGAAACAAATAATCTATGAATTAGTAGATGTTAACCTGCTTGTTCTTCTAATATTTGAAATACCTATTTGTATTTTAATAAGAATCAAATTTTTAGTGTTTCGCGAGACAGAAAACTCTCGTTTCGTCTCGCACACAGCGACAAGTGTCTTTTGCAAATCTCCTTACGCTGACACCTCGCAAGAAGTGTTCTCGTCTCCCGAGAGTCATGCAATTTCGCGTTCTTTTAATATGACGTCATAACATTTAGGTTGTTATTTAATAGCTTTGTTGGGTCACGCCTTGAGTACTCCTCGATTATTTGGTGTCCTTTCTATCGAACCCACATAACCTGGGAAAATTTTAACGACGCTTTTTAAAGTACACCTTTCAAGCTGGATGGAATCTACCCTGAAATAGGGTTCCCGCACGATTGTCTCTTAGCAAGATTTTCAATGGAAAGCCTTGAAAAACGGCGAACAAAATCTCAAATTATCTTTCTACAGAACGTAGGTACTTTCCGGGAAAATTGATGGTGGAAATATTTTACAGTCCCTGCACTTTCAGGTGTCAAGGCCAACTTCGCGTAATTACCTGACTTTTGCTTTACGAACTCCAAGGACAAATACACTTAAGTTTTCTCCATTACATCAAATATGTGAAAAGTACAACAAAATTCAAAACTAGTTAGATATACATGCCTGCACTGTGGCATCCGTTAAACGCTTGATCCTATAATAATTATTTACATATTATATATGTATATATCATTGTCATATAATTGTATTATTATTTTTACTATATTTATGTTGATCGTTTTGATAATGCCTTGTGTTATGTTAAAACTTTTTTTATATATCCCATTCGATAATTGGAACACTGTAGAATGTGGTAATATTAAATAAATAAATAATAAAAAATTTTATATGGGCTTTAAATTCTTAAGGTGGATAATACGTTCTTTATTCGACGGTTACACACACACTTGCTAGATTTAGCTATTTATCACCATTTTGGTGATTTTTATAGGGTAAAATAAAACTCAGTGAAAGCAATTTTATTGTTGATGAGGACTTTTCTTAGAGTAGCCTCTTGGCAGGGGCAGATACAGAGATTTATCTCGTCGCAAATAATTTTAAAAGAAAATTCCCAATATTATATACCGGGTGTCCCAGATAAGCAATTATAGGGATTATGTAAATTATAGAAGATACATATGGGTTAGGTAAAATTACAAGACCGGTCGATTATTTTAAAAGATACATGATTTAGCAAATAATGTCTTATACAAAAGTTGTAAGGCTATTAAAATTTTACATATCTGTAATAAATTGGAATATATATGTTTGCCCAAAACGGTGTGAAGAATTAAAGTTATATTTTTTTAAATGGAACACCCCGTATATTATTATTTAGTTTGCTAATTTAGTTAATTTCGAGGTTAATTTAGAACATTTTTTATTAACCATACGTTATTTCTAAATTTACTAGTTTCCTAAATATCATGACATTTTGATTAGTTACAAAACCCAAATCCTAAGATACCTTATTTCTTGCTCATGTAGATAAGACTACATGTTAACTTATTAATTTATTTTTTGTTTTGTAACTGATTAAAATGTCATGATATCTAGAAAACTAATAAATTTAGGCATAACGTATGGTGGAGTAGGTGGAGTGTTTCATTAGCCAGTTTTTGCCAACCAATAAAATCCCGCTATTCGATTTTTCAAATGCTAAAGCCATACTAAATACCAGAAAATTAATACATAAAATAAATTAATATGTAAAGAACGGCTGGATCTCTGGCTGTGAGATAAAAAATAGCGTGACGTCATTGCCACTTTTTCTACTCTACAAAATAACATGATCGGTTTTGAATCCGACGTTTTGATATTGTGAGCCCCTCATCAACTTTTGATTATGATTACGAATTAAGAGTACGCAATTACTTGACAAAAGTTTGTGAAATCGCATAATTAAAGTACAGATGTCTTGGCATTATTTGCTAACGTTTACATAAAGTTCACAACAAAAATATAATTTTAAAATTTAAGAGTAAATATATTCGTCACACTTTTTTGTAACTTTATAAGAATTTTACTGCTTTTAGTGCACCCATTTTTACAAACTATTTGAAAATTTCCTAGTAGTAGCTAAAATTTTTCCTGAATTTGATCATTTTCAGAATTGCCCTGTTTCTCAATATTTTCCAGCACTTCAGATTCACTGTCACTAATGTCAGAAGAAAATTTAAATTAAGAGTCCAAGCGTGAGACGAAGAATTAGGTTGCAATTAGACTTTTAGACCCGAGCTCCTAGGGGGGGGGGAGGGGGGGGGGGGGGCTGCAGCCCGTTAATTCCATGCGTTATACTGATTTATGCAGCGGCCAAGCTTTTGTGACGTCACGCGCTTAAATATGACATCTTTGAAGAGGCATATCTCCTTTATTATTTGCGATAGAAGGGTGCGGTTTGGACTATTATGCCTAGTTTTTTTTCTTTATTTTTTTAAATAAAGTTGTTTTTTTGGCGCACACCCTCTTTAAGTAAAGGTGGTCATTTCCTACAATTTTCATAAAACAAAATTTTGCATTATCAATGTTAATAATAAATAGTAGTGCTAATTTAATTTAATTATTTTAATTAAAAACGGTGTGCCTGAGAAGAAAAACAAAAGAGACCATTTTTATGCAAAATTGGCCAGGCTAATTAGAAATAATATCCACATGGAAAAATGTCAGTGGCATACCACTTTTTTTCTAAAAAAATATCAGAGGATATATTTGCAGGGACGCCACTGGTGGGACAAAAATATAACTTTTATAACTAAGATATAAGGATTTCCGATTAGCATAGCACAGCCAAAATTAAAAATATTATCTAAAGTACTTTCGGAGATTATTACAAAAAACGAATTAAAGATAAAAAATGCAATACCTTGTAGCAAAAAAGTTAAGCCGTTTAGGACATATTACATGAACTTTTCTTCATAAAATGACTTGAGGAATCACACCTTAAAATATTAGCACGTCATTAGAGACACTCTGTATAAAAGCGATGAACATTTTTGACCTAGGGCATAATTAAACTTAATTTATAAAGATTTTCCTCCAACAATAGTCAATTGCCGAGATATTGAGGTTTGGGATTTTTGCCCATAACTGTAGACATTTTCAAGTTTAGATGCAATAGTCGTATTTTGAAGTCTTATTTCTAAGCGTGAAGTTAAAATATACTTAATGTAACTCAAGGGAGCGGAAAAGTTACGATACCATTCACAACGTTTATGGCCCAAAGGGAAAAGAGGTGTTTTATTTTAGTCGTTATTTATATTCCTTTATAAAAGTTAAAACAGTGTTTGTGACCCTTTTACTTGAGGTTTTACGGCTCTATTCTCGATCTTTTATTTTGTACTTATTTGTACCATTACTGCCAAAACAGCCAAAACAAAAAACTTATTAATGGGAAATTTTTTGGGAGCTGTTTTACCATTTTACAATAGACATTAATTTATTTCATATTTTTAAGAGTTTGTGCACTTAACACGAAGCAAACTGGCTTTTATATATATATTATAACTGAAATATACGTGGAATTGAATAGGGAATTAGAAAATAATATAATATATAGGGTGTTCCATTTAAAAAAATGCAAGTTTAGTCCGCCACACTTTTTTGAGCCACCCTGTATAATGTAAAATATTTTTAAAATATGCCGCTTTTAAGTCGATACCTTATGCTGGTTTAGTATTTTTGATAAGCTCCTCGATAATGATTTAATCTTCCATCCCCGCCACGTTGGCGGACCCGGTATAAAACAGAATCACATTTTATTACCTGGTAATATAAAATTATATTAAATACAATTTACTAGAAAAGAAATACTTTGTACAATAATTTCTTATAAAATTAAACTACGAATTTTCTAGAAATATTATATTTTTATTTGCTTTTACTAGAGTTTATTGTAAGAATTATAAAATATTCTTACTTAATATTACTTAAATATCTTACATGGTACGATATTTCCTAATAAGAAATATTTTTTTTTATTTGCTTTTGCTATACTTTATTGTAAGAAACATTTAATATTCTTATAGTTAATATTACCTAAGATCTTACATGGTATGATATATTCTAATAGGAAATATTATTTTTTTATTTCCTTTTACTATACTTGATTGTAAGAATTATATAAAATATTTTTATAGTTAATATATTAATAGTTATAATAAACAGCACTAACCTTAACGTAACCCTACATCAAGAAATAAATGTTATCCATTTCAAATAATTTGTATGCCTAGAGGTATCTTAAATAAGGATGCCTTGGAATTGACTTAACCAAGATAATGGTGACATTTTGCAAACTAACAAAATCCCTCTAAACGCTATTTCAAACGTGATTTTCTCGGAATCCACACAAACAATTTTGTAAAAACCTGTTTCATATTCAGCGGCAATTATCATTATTATTTCCAGCGAATCGAGAATCCGGTTTCAGGTATAAGTCAGTGCAAAGATTTAACGGCCTGAAAAATCAATTAGCGGGATTTTGTTGGCTTGCAAAATGTCACCAATAGCGGCCGGTACTAAATAGAAAATTTTAAAATAATATCATTTTCTTAAATTTATAAGATATAGTAATCATAAATATTTTACATCATGGCTAATCATTTAAACCTTCCTTGTAGCTAGAAAACTTGGTAGGCCGTGAGTGCCGTGAGTTCTTTAAATAAATAAATAAAACAAAGACATAATATATCATAAGTCACTATTTGATAAGATTTCGTTAATGTTTATATTTTGGGTTAAAAAGGTTAAATTACTACATTCAGTTGGATGGTCTGCATCTTAAAATATTAATTAATAAATAAGTAAGCCATGAAAATCGAAAAAATAAAATTAACAATTAGCTATCATTAGTTTTTGCCTTTAGTAAGTAATTCATGTTTTGAATTTAAATATTGTGCATTTGAATTTAAAATAAAATATGTACCTGCGATTATTAGGTAGGTAGGTATGTCTTATTTATGGAGAAGCTATTATATAAAAATTTTCTCTTTATGATATTTTACCGCATACCTACTATTATCTTAGTTAAGTCAATTCCAAGGCCTCCTTAATCATAAAATGGCTTACATCAATTTCTTGGTAAAAAAATAAGGTTATTTGGAAATAACTTGAAAACGAATAAAGATATCAAAACGCGGTTTTCGACAAGATGTAGATATTTTTACCCTTTTCTAATATATTATACAAAAAGTATACCGTTCTATTAGTTTTTTTAAACAAAATTAGAAAAAACTGAAACTTTTATACATTGAGCCCTCTGTCAAACAAAATACGAATTAGCGACAACCAACAAAATTACTTTCTTAATAAGCATAAATTTATCTATCAAACGAGCCTGAATTTATTAAAATTACATAAAATATGTGAAAGATACAGTACATTTAGTAATAATTTATTCACCAGCTTTTCCCACTCTTATTATTTAAGATATAAAAATCCTTAGAATCTAACTGCCGCAAAACTTGATAGGCTTTCCATTCCCGATATTAAAATAGTATCCTAATATAACATTTTTTAAAATAACTTGAATTTTGTATTTTGTCCCGTTGATTACGCCCTCTAGCGGCAATCGTACAATTTTAAAAGTAATTTCCAGTATTTTTTACCGGTTTACTTATGAAAAAAATGTATGATCAATACTTTTCGAGATACAACCACTGGCCGACCTTAGCGGGGCACCCGGTATTCTAGTCACAAGATTCACCCTATTTTTTGTGTTCAAATTACTACCCTATTACAAATAATGTCTAGTTTTCTATTTTCTCTCTACTAAGTAATTAATACATTTTAGGTAGTTAAGGACACCGACTTGCTCAAGTATTTGCTAATAATGATCTTGTCAGGATTAGCTTACATGGCAGCCTACACTGCTATTACCCTCAATTTCATGCAGGAAAATTACTCGCTGCTTTACATCGGTCGGACGGATGATGGAGAGCAATTTGAGGTAAGACATAACAACATTTATACTTGAAGGCGTCTTAGACATTGTACAAATTGTGTGTAATTTGGAAAATGTCAGTGAAGCAATTTGTAACTTCTTCTTTGTACTTACATAATAATTATTACTATTGTATCCAACTATAGCATTTTCGGGACTTTATGACTAAATATAAACTAAATCTGACGTCAGGGTTGGTGCAATTTTGGGTATTACAGTTACTTAAGATTTCTAGTTAATATTTACTTGCTAAGCGACCGAAACATTCTAAATATGTTCATTCCAGTAAGAATAAGCTCGTTATATAGCAGCCATTTTTTTTAATTTATGAAAGAACTCACAAAACATTAGTTGCTCATATTGGTTAGTGGTCTTGTATGTTTACCCGTGGAGAAGTAAAATAAAAATATTTTTAAGACTTCCCGACATTTTATTTTCAAGATAAGTAACATATACAGGTCATGCAATGTAGCATGAGCCCTGAGATGCGCAGATGAAAGAAAAGGAGAGTCAGTGTACGACAGAGATACCTAATACCGAATTTTAGTAAAGTACAGTCCGCGTAGAAAATAATAGTGGGATTTGATTAATAAAGCCGTAGTGACTGCTAATCGTGTTTGCTAATTGGGCCCTGTTATGCAAAAATCAACCAACCAACAAAATAGTTAATTCCTTTTAATTATTTTTATAATAATTTAAATTATCGGAAATTTTTTCAACACTAAACTTAACTATTCAATATGTAAATTATATTGTAATTCTATTATTCTAACAGTAAACTTATTTTATATATTTTGACCATGCAAACTTAGATACATTGAGGGTTAGTTGCTTTTTGCATAATATGGCCTAATTATGTGTTTATTATGCTTTTATGGCTGCTCTTTCTCGAAACAATATACATATTTGCATCTATTCATATGTGTTTAAATTGTTGGTAATCCTCAGTAATGGGTTTTCCATATTTAATGAGCATTTATTACTTGGCATCCCTGTTTTTTTTATAATTTTATTATGGCCGACACAATTTCGGCTTTATATAATTAAAGATGTATGTACATAACATATTAAGTTTTAAAAGTACATGTATGACTATTATATAATATTTATCAGTTTCATCTGTCTAATTCTTCTATTCCGGACAGAGAACCCTCGCTAACATAATCATCAGAGTCTTCGCTTGAACTGCTGTCAGTGTCATTCAAATGTATTATTAGGTTTTCTACAACAATATCCACCATGTGTTCGTTTTCCATATACTCTAATTCAAATCTTTTTGCTCGCTCGCAACGTGATTTCCACTGGTCCACCGAAAATTGTTCAAAAAAAGTATCGGTTAATTTCATAACATCTGTTAGATTAACCATGACGTTTCTTGTTGCCACAAACTCTTTCATCTGTGCCCACACTAGTTCAATAGGGTTAAGATCAGGGTGGTACGGAGGTAGTCGAACCACGGTGTGCCCCGCACTGGAAAATATTGCATCAATCTTATAACTTTTCTCCCTTGGTTTCCTCATTTTAATTAAACTGTAGAGTTCTGGTTTTAACATTTTTTCGTCAAATGGAATATTTCTCTCACGTTACCACGTTTTCATGTCTTCTTTTTTTGTTACAGATGTAGGGCACTTATTTATTTGCTTATTATGATATGGCGCATTGTCGATTACTACTACACTGTTCGGGCGTAAATTCGGCACTAGGTTGTTTTGTACCCACTTTTCATAATTTTCGTAGTTCATTTCATTGTGGTAATCCCCAGTACTACAGTGTGACTTCCATCTGATGTATAAATTTGGCACAAAACCATCTTCTCCTCCAGCGTTTACGATTATTAGGCGTGTGCCCTTTGATACAGGTTGTTTTACGCCTTCGTCTGTTTCATCGCTCCAAGCTTTTTGGTGTGTATGTGATAAATGTATATACGTTTCATCCATATAAACAATTGACCGTCCTTCTGCACGGAAAACTGTCATTTTCTTTAAAAATTGGATGCGGAGATGCCTTACGTCAGGTTTCTCCAATAAAATTTTTCTATTGGTTTTGATTTTTCTCCAACGAAATCCAATTTTTCTTATTTCTTTTCTTAAACTGTTCAAGCATCCCTGGTAATTGATATCATTTTGAAATTTTTTATGAATTCTCGCTAGAGTTGGCACTTGCTTTTCTGTTTGTGAATTGTTTTGCGTAAAACACCTTGAAAAGCAACGTCCAAGACTATTTTGCTTTTTCTGTTTTCACGCTTTTTGTTTAGCGTGGAAAAAGATTTAACTGCTCCGGATTCGATATTTTTGGCTTCTTGCTTAATTCGTTTAATTGCGCTTAGACTAATCTTTGTAGCGGCTGAAACACGTTCGTGAACCTTTCTGATATCAATTTCTGGTCTTCCTGTATCTGCCTCTTGTTGCATAAATTTTATTAAATTATAAACTATTTCACGGCTTTGACCGCTCAATACTCGGTTTAAGACTTTACTTTTAAAAGGCATTATTACAAATAAATATAGTAATAACTTTTTTTCCAATGAACGTCCTACTTTTCTGACATACTGTACAGAAGTGTGCGTTTCAAAGATCATCAGAATAATGAGCTCTCGGCTAGCTCCTCCCACCTGTTTACTGCGCACCCAAAAGTCAGAGCTCAAGCTTTATTGCACGAGCTGTACATACAATTCATTACTTATAATGTGCAAAAGTCATATACTGACATCCTCACAACCCTAATTTTGTTCACCAAATTAGTGCAATTAGTCTTCTGGAAGTCAGATTGACGTAGGTTTCCAACATCAGGTTGAAGAATATAACGTCGGTACGACGTAAAAATACTAGTTGGGTAAGAAGGGTGCCTTTGACTTCATACACAAAAACAAAATTTCGTAGTATCAACATTTATAGTTATTGATTTGAGGACATATTCTTTTTTCTGTGTTCATTGACAATATATTTTGTTCTTTAATAAGGTAAACCTCAATTATTATTCTAACTTATTGTGGACTGGATTGGATAATGATTTAACGGGCGTTTATTATGAGCAATCTATCACCCATCACACAATGGGCCAAACCTGGCCGAAGTGTATCCGGCAGTTAAACGGACGGGGAAAATAATGTCCATATCGCACGAGGCAGTAAAGTAAATTGTGCCGTAGGCGGAATGCTTAAACTTTCAAGCGCAATATGGATGATCCACTCTAGTTGTACAGTATATTTTTTCTACGACTCAACTTCCGAACTTATAACATTAAAAAAATTATTTAAATCAGGTATTATAACTTGTCTTTTAGTTGGCCGTAAACTTGTGAGCAAGATAATAAAAAACCATCGAAGAAAAATTAATTTCGTTGGCAAATCTATGAATCAAATTACACTCTAACATATTTTTCGATTTTGGTTATTTCCTATATACTACATAATATTTTCCGTAATTCTTGAAGTAAATATTTAAAAATTTTAGGAGTTAATAATTGTTTAAACTGCCATTTTTAGGCCAATTCAAACCTTTAAACCTACTTCCGGCTTAACAGAAAATGAAGTTAACTTTTAAATTTTAAATGAAAACATCCCATTTTTATTCCATGCCTAAATTTTTTAGAAAATCATCTTTTTAATGACATATCACATATTAGCCTTTGTTTTAAAAATAGCCGCGTATATCAAGTTTCCTTTGTGTCCTAAAATGTCCATAATTTTGGTAAATCATGGTAAGTGGTAAAAAGTAGACCATGAAAACGTTAAAATGGTTCATTTCAACATGTTTTTTAATATAAAATTAACTTAGCTTTAAAAAAATTTATTCGTTAGAGCTATTTTGTTTACAACCTGCTTAAAAAAACGGAATTTGTTGAATTTTTGAAATAGCAACACATCTTTGTATGATTAGAATAAAATTCTTCAAATGGTGTATCACAAGTCCATAATTATTTATTAGGTAATAGTATAGTTTATAAATTAATTAATTAATTATAAATATAATCAAAATAATTATTAGGCCCCGGTATAAGCCATAAGAAGTTTTGTCAAGGCCAGTCTAGTATGCCAGGAAAAACAAAAACATTATTTCTGCTTTCATTACACCAAAATGTCAGATGGTGTTAAATATTAATTACGAAGATTGATAGGAATGAATTGTTTTCCACGGCAAATTTGACATAACATTTTATACGAGTCTAGAAATTACATTTACGATAATTTTGTTAATTTCTACTATGTACATTAATAATTATTAGCTTGTGATACGCCGTTATAAAGAAAATTAAACGAATTTTTTTTTATAATAATATAAAGATGGGTTATATCGATGAGTTTTTGACAAAACATCGTAAGCGACAAATTTCTCGAAAATGATATTTTTACACCAAACTGTTGCTTACGATAAACGGCACATTTACAAAACTTATCGTATCCACCAGTAAATTTGTAACGATTTTTAAAACAGCTGTATTTACATCGTAAGCGCCAATATGACCCTGACAAAACATCGTATGCGCCGTATACTCGGGGTGGTTACGATTTATCCCAATGTCGCTTACAATAATTTTTTGCCTCTGATGCTGAACGGTAAGCCTGCATCGACTTGTTTAAAAGTAAACTAAATTTCATTTCAGTATGCTTTCAAGAGTCTTGAAGGGTGCATCGTCTGCCAGGGTTGCCAGACCTAGGGAAATTTCCCTAGTTCTAGGGAATTTTGCGGCTTGTAGGGAAAAAAGGAATTATATTTAGTTTAATGCCAAATCTAGGGAATTTTTGAATTAGATAAAATAATTCTTAAATATTATAATAATATTATATAAATACTAATTATTACATAAAAAATAGCAAATATTGTATCTTTTTTACGTTTTGAGATATAAAACAGCATACAGATCTAGTAGGTACGCAATTGTTTATGTATCGGGAAATTTCGGAGATTCTCCGGGCCCCGGCTCCCTGACTATTAGTCTCGGAGCGCTTTGTGTATCGTGCAATTTCGGTATTTCGGTGATTCCCCTGCGGTGAACTACCGGGAATCCCAGAGCGGAGTAAGATTTACATTTGCGATTTTTACAATACATTGTCGTTATTTCTATCTATAAGAAAGACCTAAAGAAAAATTATTAAAAAGTTATAGTGTCCTGGATACAAAATAACGACAAGCAATTGTTTTAATTTAACGATTAACCCAGAAATGTTTCAGAAATTTAAATCAGAAAATTTGTATGGGAAAAAAGAAAACCAATAAATTTAAAAAAAGTGGTTTGTTTAAATTATTTAGATGTATATAATATGTTTATTGTATAGTTTTTTGTTACTTTTTTAAAGAGAAAATTTGTTAGGTATTTAAAGATAATAAAGCTAAAAAAAACAAAAATGACAACTAAAATTCATTATCCCCTCCTCCCTAAAATATAAAAAAAAATTGCCTAGGGAATTCTAGGGAATTTTTGGTCAAAAATCTAGGGAAATAAAAAAAAATCATCTGGCAACGCTGTCGTCTGCTATTAATAACAATATTATAAAAATAGAATACGTTAAAATTATTTATTTTATTGTGAATAAAAATACGTGAAATTATTTTGCTGGTAAGTTGTATATTATTTTTTGTGTTTTATGTTTAGGTAATTAGGTACTTTTCTTTTATTTAGATGGCTCATTCAAGAGGTTGCCGCATAGCCTTAATGGCAATTAGTGATAATATGGCTGATACCAGTACTCAAAATAAATGTATAAATTATAACAATACGAATAAAATGCAAAATATCTATTCAGTTTTGAAACCAGTACAGAATGCAAATAACACTGGAAGTATTGACGATGAAAAAAACCTTAACCCTAATAGTAGTATGGCAGTTGTACAAGATCAGTCAAATGAATCTTTATTTGATTGAACATTCCGATAATGCTGGTAGATGACTTTGTTGAGGACGTTTCAAAATTCAATCTGCAACAATCAAAAAGCAACTACATCATCCAAAAAAGTTTAATAAGTTAGTTAAAGGTATTCTACTTGAAAACGCTTTTTACTCCACTAATGAGTACCTTAAATTTAAATTTTGATTATTTATTCAATAGTGTCCAAACTGATGGGATTGTGTATTTTTTTGATTGTATGTATTTGTTTACCTGTTCATTTTAAATATTGTTTTATTTTTTATACCTATATATTGTTAATGTATAATGACAATATCCTATACTACCTATACAGTAGTCAAAAGGAAATAAAGGATTTTTATTTATTTTATTTTATTTAAAACTATGTTACCATTCACACTTTAAATTTAAATGACACTATAAGAGAAACTACTGTTAATGTTTCGGTTAATACTCAACAACCAACTTTACAAAATAAACTGGTAGACTACTCGTCCACTTCAGAATCAATACTTAATTTTGGAAAAAAAGTTAAGATAATTTTAGAATGTTATTATTATGATTTTGAATACAAATTTTCATTTATGCAATGAATTTTATTTAAAAAAAAAGATGCCGACAAAACATCTTAAGTATATCTTAAGCGACAAGAAAATATACATGAATTTTAAAATATGTATTGACAAAGTATCATAAGCTGCAAAATTAGCTGATTACGTTGACGTTGATTAAAATTGACTAGTCGAAACTAAACTATAAAGATACAACAAAATACAAAAAAATGTAAACAGATTTATGTTCAAAAACAAAATAATGGGAAGAAAAAAGGCCCTCCTGTAAAATTTTACCTACGTCGCTTACGATCTTTTGTCAAAAACCCATCGATATTACCATTTCAAAAATTCTAGACATTCCACTTTGTTTTTTTTAAAAGCAGTCTGTAAATAAAATAGTCCTAATGGATACATTTATTTTAAGTGACTAAATTTTTTATAAAGCAGTTTGAATGAAATAAACCATTTTAACGTTTCAGTGGCCGACTCTTTACCACTTGCCTTGCTTTACCAAGATTATGGACATTTTAGGAAACAAAGGGAAATTGATCCAGGCGGCCATTTTTAAAACAAATGGCGGGGTTTCTATTTAAAATTTAAAAGTTGACTTTAGTTCCGGTAAACCGGAAGTGGTTTTGAAGTTGTGGTCTTGAAGTTTCAAAGTGGCCGAAAAATGGCAATTACATAATAATTATTAAAATTTTTAAATCTGTACTTAAAGAATTACGGAGAAAATCGGTGGGTTTTCTTGTGTCACCCGGTACACACAAAATCACTTTGAATATAATCCGGTCTTTCTCATATTAGGCCTTTTACAGAATAACAGAAAAAGCGATATATTTATCAATAAAAATGGACAATTTATTTTTTTAAAACCATATCCACATCACTGGCGTAGCTAGAATATTATCACGAACTCGCGACATGAATGCATGATGTTCGGCTTATGCTGTTGCGCTTTTACCAATTTCTAATAATTTAAAATATGTACTAATAGTTTACAGATTTTTTTTTTAAACGCATTACAATGTTTTTAATAAACGGATGACTGCAAATTTTTACGTTAATAAAAATTCATAAGATTGGAAAAGAAACTACCTTCGCTTTTGTTTAATTTTTTTTATCGCAGAAACAAAACAAAGCACTGTAAAATGTATTATTTTATGTAATTTTTACGGTCCTACGCCACGCCAGTGAGCCATATTCTTGTTTTGCTGAAATGTATTCTTTGTCTAATTACGTAACAAAAAAATTTTTTCTGCGCAAAACAACGAAATAACAGTATAACCCTAAAAATGAAATTAATTCTTTTCTTAAAAATCTTATAATTTCGTCTATTTTATCCGGTTTTATTTGCTTATCTTCATTTTTCATCATTTAAGGTAGATGGTACCAGTTATTTTTCTATATCAGTTGCGTATAATAACAATTTGACGGTCGATTATGGTTGGAGCTCCGCTATCGAAAAAAAACCAAAACAAGTAAATACAAACGTTCATTAGGTATATACATTTTATGCATTAAATCTTGTAGTTATTGTCTAGAACGAGTGGAAAACTATAGATTTTTTAAAATAGAAGGTGCATTTGTGTAGAAATTTTTACCTAGTAGGTAGTAAAGGTGTATTTTGGTTTTATATCTTCAATTTTTGCACCATTTGGTGCATTCCTTGAGAAAAATAGATGTTTGCATAGGCTCTGGGATAAATGTTTTGATTTGATAAAAAGGCGAAAATGTTATACCGGGTGTCCCACAGGAGTGGCTTGCCTTAATAACTTTTTTATTTTTTATGGTACAAAAATAAAAATAAAAATTATGTTTATTTCAACTTCCGGTTTAATAGTATCAACTTTCGATTATTAAATGGAATACCCAGTACTTTTATTCCAACTTACATTTAGAATACCACAATGTATCAGTTGTCCCTTTTTTATTGTTAAAATTTTTTTATTTTTCAATTTATCTTTTAATCTATAGTGCCATAATTACCTTAAAGTCACTTATTTTAGTACTAGAAACTGGGAAAAATTTACTCTTTATTGTTTTGTCTCATAATCTTCTTGTACCTAATACTAAATTTAATTTTAAATTTCTATTTACTAATTTTTTCAAAAGTTAACAGGGTGGCTGGTAAGGATAAATAAAAGCATTTTCTTTACGAATAGTTTGGTTCGATGCACAATTAGCTTCAATTTGAACTACTATTAAAAATATTAATGGAAACAGTGTTAAAGGATATTTTTTTAAATATTAAAAAACCTTTAGCAGGCCTTGACTAAAATAACGGTAATTTAATGCCATGACTGGATTTGGAAACTCTTAACTTAAAATTTTTGTTTCCAAATCCACAGTAACTGTATCGTGTCATTGCATTACATTATCGTCATTTTAGTCAATTCCTACTAAAGGCTTTTCAATATTTAACAAAAAGCTCATTACCTCTGTAGAAATTTTTAATAGTAGTTCAAATTAAACTTAATAGTGCGTGGTAGTAAATTATTCGTAAAGAAAATGCTTTTATCCTTAAACATACAAGCTACCCTGTTGACACTTGAAAAATATGAGTGAATAGAATTTTAAAATGAAATTGAGTATGACAAGAGGATCATGAGTCAAAACAATAATATGTATATTGTTTCCAGGGCTAAAATAAGCAACTTAAACTTAATCATGGCACTCTAGACTCTAGATTAAAACATACATTTTTTTTTTGAAATACAATTTTTTTGACATAAAAAAAATGTCAATCTAAATATCATTTAGAATTAAAAAAATAAAAACATACAGGGTGTCCCATTTAAAAGTCGAAAGTTGATGCCGTTTATATAATTATTGCCATGGGTTATTTTTTTTTTTAATTTACGCGTTTTTATTTTTTAGCTCTAGCATATAGAAAATATGTATTTCCTTTCCCAATTTTGTGGGTTTGCTGTCCTAATTTTTATCAGCACGCTGGTACTTCATATCATATACAAGGTGTCCGGTAACTTATGGGCCGTAGAGTAACTGGAGATACTAGATTACAAACTAAGCCGATTATGTCACATAAGTTTTTTCGGATTGTTACTCGTTGTAGAGATACAGGGTGTTGAAAGTAAAAGTTTATTCTCGAAAATAAGCCATAATTTTAAAACGGTTTAATGAATCGAATTGAAAGTTGGCCATATTATGTTTTTATGAGCAAGAAATAAGAATTTGTAGAAATTTTTAAGTGTAAAACTAGAGGGCGCTAGTTGCATACACTGGGCTTCATAAATCTATGATTTTTTTTCTTACCTGTGATATTAGGTGTGTTTCAATTATAGTTTCTTAAAAAGGGCATTTTCTGAGTCAAAAAGGTGTACTTGATTGATCTTAATATCTTTAACGGTCTTCGAGATATTTCCCTTTAGACATCCCAAAGCATAAAAAAACATAGTAAATCATTAAATTAACAAAAAAAAAAGTGACAATCCGAAAAAACTTATATGACATAATCGGCTTAGTTTGATGTCTAGTATCTCCAGTTACTCTACGGCCCATAAGTTACCGGACACCCCGTAGATATATTTTAAAAATATTAATGTTGGGTTGCACGAAGATTTTAAATAAACATTAACAGGGAAATTTCGATTGTGACATAATTGACTGACTTTACGTCAAGACTTAAGTTACTTTGATTATGAGAACGATGTGTCTGTCTTCTATGTCACAATCAAAGTTTCCCAGTTAGTTACTTATTGTTTAAAATTTGTATTTAACCCAACAAACTTCGTTTAAAAAAATTAAGGATAAATATTTTAAATTTATAAACAGTTTCACCAACAGCTGTCGCTTTATTTTTCGTTACAGTAAATTTAAAAAAACCTTTAAACAAAAATTTTTATTCAGATACAAAAACATTTTCAAAGTTTACAACAAATGCCACTTCTGAAAACACATTTTAATTTGTCAACAGCAAAGTTTTATTTAAAAATCAACTCTCCAATATTTTTCCATTTTGCCAATAAAATATGCAATACCACAATTTTTCGCGTGACCTATATCCTTACAAATAAAATTTATCGATCCGTATGTTTTTATCATATCAAATTAATTAAAATTAAATTAAATGAAAAAAGGATTGGTACTTGCAATTAATTTTCAGCTAAAATGTGTTTAGTCGGCCTACAGTGCCATGTCCCTAACATGAATATTTTGGGTTGCACAAAGATTTTTAAATATAATTAATTAATCAGCAAGTTTGACTGTGACATAAATGACTTTGACATGCCCGATTAATAAATTAAAAATTAAGTTAACCGCGGCCAGTATGATTGTGAGAAAATTATTTCTGCCAATATCATGTATGTCACTGTCAAACTTGCTGGTGAGTTAATTATTATTAAAATTCTTTGTGCAACCCGACATGTAAGTAATAGCAAAACTAATATCGGCCTTTTCAATTTTGGAAGATTAACGGCGTCATGAGAAACGCTAATTAGTCATTGGCGACATTCGCACTGGCTGGTACCTCAAACCGGATTCTCGATTCGCTGGAAATAATTATAATTGCCGCTGAATATGAAACAGGTTTTTACAAAATTGTTTGTGTGGATTCCGAGAAAATCACGTTTGGAATAGCGTTTAGAGGGATTTTGTTGGTTTGCAAAATGTCACCATTGTATCATGTCAGCTCATTCAACTCAATTGGCTGTACTTTGAGTACAGTTTTCTTGCAACCCATGCATGTCGAGGCCAACCGGTATTTAGGCTGATATTCGATATCGGACACTAACGGATCTAAAGCCCTTGTATTATTATGTCTTGATAAGGCTGCTTTACAGTTTGCAATTTTTCTTTCACGCAAGAAAAGATTGCCTACGAGTATAAGCAAAACGAGGCTAATGATCAGCTGGCACAATTTGTATTGCTTGCAAGAAATATAACTCCGACCCTATTTTTATTGCAATTGTAAGCGCAATTCTGGGGATTTTTTGATGATTTATGAGATACCAACCTAAATATGAAGATCCCTGTATGTTTTGTTTTTGTTGGATTGCTTTCGTGTCGTGTAATGTTAAAATAAATGCACAAAAAAGCGCGGGTATGTCCTAACCAAATGTATTTTATTTTGAAGGTTGGCAAGGGATACATCACTTACGACCTTGGCAAGCATAATTTTTTGGTTATGAGACACTAATCTAAATATGAAATCCTAGTATTGGTACGCCTACAAAGAGCTGTTTTCTGTCTCTCTAACTAAGTACAAAATCACTAAATGCATATTATACTCCCGACTGCCTCTTCCTCCAGAAAAAAATATCCTAGTTACGCCCACTGAGCCCTTCCCCCCAGAATATATTTTTTAGCAGCGCCACTGAGGTAGTAAATAACAAGTGATTTGGCCACGATACAGTGAGATCTTAGAAATTTTATTTTATTTAATACAACCACAAAAACTAATATATGTAACATTATTTTTAGGGATGTAAATATTTATGGTGGGACTACGTCACAGAGATTGGAGAGCTTGCGATTTTAGTTTTTGGAATACATTTAGCCTATGCTAGTAGAAATGCTCGCACTCAGTTTCATGTAAGTATCAATTAGCAAATTTCTAAACAACTAGACCAATTGGTTATGAAAATTACAAACGACACGAAAATATGAGTAACAAAGCCATCTGGATGTTTAAAAGTAAAAAGTAGATAGATAGAATTTATGATTTTCTAAAAAGGCCTGCTTGTTGCGTCATGTACATAGTCTCAGATCAGTTACCGTTTCTGTGCCAGTCATCGTTATACAGTAGTTACTTGATATATTAAAACTCTTTTTAGTAATATTAAGCTACAGTTCATCTATTGTGCATCCTCCGGAAAATAAGAGATAGAGGATTTGTTCCTTGGTCAACCAACACATTTTAGAGTAGTTGACGAAGTTCAATGATAATATCTCCTTTATGTAGACTAGCAGCTACTCACCGACCACCGATATTCCACTGGGTGAGAAGACAAGGACAGTGAAGCATCAACAAAGAATATTTATTTATTTACTCCATACACTGTTTTACAGTTTCCCAGTTACAAAACAGGTAGAAAATGGAATTTAAATAAATAAAATGAAAACAAATTATTTAATAATTAACATAAAGATTAGAAATATCTAGATTTATAAAACTAACAATAGTTTTAATAATAGGTACCCTACAAAAACAAACGAAAAAGTAACTACATACGTCCAGTAGCATAGGTACTAGTGATAAAAATATAAAAATGTCTTTTGACAGCGCTTAAGCTACAATTAAAGACATTATAAACATGGACTTTGTCATTGTAACACATACACATCCTATTGCTTGGAGAATATTTAAAGACATTGGTTCGTAAAAGTGGTAAATAGAAGATATTTAAGTTTCGGGAATTTAGAGAAGGAATTCTGTAGTTCAGTTTGTGCAGCAGTTCTTCACAAATAATATTGTTATTCAACAGTTTATGTAAAAATAACTGCGTAGAACATGTATGTCTATTACATAATCTAACAAACGAGAATCTTTGCAGCAGCTAATCATGAGAAAAACCTCTGTCGGGACAAAATCCATCAGACCTAAAGCTTTCAAAAAACGTCTCTGAACACTCTCAATATTGAAAAGAAGGTTTTTTAGCGGCAGACGGACAAAATAGTGCACTACCTTGTCCGCCTGCCGCTAAAAAACCTTCTTTTCTATTTACTTATACGGACACTAAACTCTACTACTTTACTCTCAATATTGTCAATGTGGATTTTATAAAACGGAGGCCAAATGATTGAAGAGTATTCCAATTTAGATCCAACAAGAGAACGATACAAAGTTACTAAAGGGTCAAGTGACCGAAAATCTCTAGTAGTTCTAAGAATAAAACCAAGTCATTTATATGCGGTGGACACGACGTGATCAATATGGGGAAGAAAGAATAGTTCTTTATTGAAAATAACTCCTATATCCTTAAACACAGTAGGTCTTTCCAGGATCTTACCATTTATATTATAATTGAAATCAAAAGTGGTGTTTTTGTTGGTATATGTCATAACATTACATTTAGCAATATTTAAGTTTAATCTGTTTTTAGTGCACCAATAGAGTAAACTTGATATTAAACAGAAAGTTTTTAGATCATCTGCATACAGCAGAACAAACCCGAACAAATATTAAGGCTATTAACAATATCGTTTATAAATAACGTAAAAAAATAAGGACCAAGGATGAATCGTTAGGGGAACTCCAGATGTTGAGAAGTATTCGATAGACTTGACTCCACCATAAGCTACAAACTGACTCCTATTTTTTAAATATGAATCGAAAAATGACAGTAAATGATTAGAAAAAATATGTTCGACTGCCTTATTTTCCTGTTTACATTCTCTATTAAAGGTGTATTGCTTAGGCTCATATTGAAAAGGTGTTTGTTTCGGAAGTTGACAATGCCCTGTTTGAACAACAACTTGTCTAGCATAGATTTTTAGGAGTTGGTAGGCATTTGTTATTTATGATCACATCTACGTACTTCAGTAGCTGCTTCGAGCATTAACAGTTAGTTGTTTCATCCCATTATTTTTTGAAATTTTTGTGGGAATGTTCTTTTACTAAATCTGTGACCGCAGATGTTGGTAGGCCCTCTCTTTTCTCCCAACATCGCCTACAATCCTATTTGTATTGCGTCAATGTTACTTCCCCCCCTCCAAAAGATAAAAATAATTGGTTATTAAGATGTCTCGCTGCCTCCTTGTTACAATTAATCATTATATTATTATGATTAATTAAGGGCGTGTGAAAATAGCCACCTTTCTAGAAACCAATCAAATAGTTTTTATATTATAACTTCATGACTTGTCAAAATAAAGTGAATTGAAAATCTATTTAAACCGTCGACGTTGACTTGTTGTGTATTTCCCAAGTTGCTAAAATTAATGGTTTTGAAATTATCTACTGGCACTCGTTCCCTGGATTTAGTGGCAGTAACCAAGACTTTACATTAGCCCTAAAGGTAAAAGGGCATTTAGCTGAGATTTTCTCTCATTTCAATTTGATTAAGTTTAAATGGATTGAATGGAGGCTCTGCCATTACAAATGGTAATTTAATTTTAACTAATTTATGGGCTAATTTGGAAGCCACAGTTTGAGATAAAATGATTACAGGGGTGCTCTAAAAACTTAAACATTTTAAATGCAGAAATTCAACAATACAGGGTGATTCCTAAGTTGATACTTCTTTTTTAGCTGCGTATAGAAGGCATTAAAATAAACAACATTTTGAAATAACTTTTTTTTAAACTCAAAAAAAAAAAAATTACCCTATGGATCAAATACGGTTCTGCCTAACTTCCCGTTGAATAACATTAAGAAAACTTCTCGGTGTAGGATAGGCCCGCCAGGGAAAGCGTTCTGCGTATAATCTCGAAGAAACATCGGTACTTTTACGACGCTCACAGTAAATTAACACCATATTTATTAGTTTATTGGTTTTAAATTTTACCATTTTCACGTATCACACACACAGTGTATTGCTCAAGACTACCCGTATGACTAATACTATACTAGTAAGAGATAAGAAAAACAAGAGAAACTATAGCGGTTAATGTTTTTATGATCAGGCCCGTACTTAGATTTTTTACTGTTCTATCTCGCCTATTTTTGAGTTTTTTAAAAAAAGGTATTTGAAAAAGTTGTTTATTTCAATGCCTTCTATACGCAGCTAAAAAAAATATCAACTTAGGAATCACACTGTATATTGATTATGAAGTAATTTCAGACGTGTGTGTCCGTTAACCGTTAACTCAAAAGTTGGTATTTTTAAGTAGAAAATAAAAGAACTAAGATAGAAATGTAAAAGCAGTTTCTTTCTAAGATTCGTCATTTGGACGCTGCAGTCTGTCAATGTTAAAATATCAAAAACAATTAAATCTAGACCTGTAGTGTGTTATACAGGGTGTTTTTTAATTGAGTGCCGATACTTAAGGTTGTGAATCCTTGGGTGATTTTAAGAAGAAAAGTTAATATTAACATATGTCCTAAAGTTCTTCATTTTTAAGCTACAGGGTGTTAAAGTTTTTTAAAAAATTTAATATTTTTATCATAATTATTATATCACTCTAAGATATTTTTATGAAATTTTGTACACACCTCTTAATTATTAAGGAGCATTTTTTGACTTAAAAGTTTTTTTTATTTTTACCAGTGACGTCCGTACGGGGTTTGAACTGAATATTTTTAAAGAAAAAAATGGTACGCCACTGATTTTTCTAAAAACCAAACTTATAATTAAAATCCTCATTTATTTTGGAGCAAATTTGGTCCATAGACTTACTTTCGTATAATGCACCCTTTTTGCATAGAAAAATAAAAACCAAAAAAAACAATTTATTTCTTCGGTTCATTGAGACTGCTTTCGATATTTTGATGAAAAAAAACTGAAGAACTTTAGGACATATGGTAATATTAACTTTTCTTCTTAAAATCAACCAAGGATTCACAACCTTAAGTATCGGCACTCAATTAAAAAACACCCTGTATAAATTAAGCATAGAATTCTTATTATAATTCAAAAATGCAATAATATACTAGGTGTTTAAAAAATACAAATTTAAATTGTCACACTTTTTTAAGCCACTCTGTATAATGTAAACTATTTTAAAAATATTGCGATTTTAATTCTAGACCTCATGCTGTATTAGTATTTTTAATAACGGTTGGTGGGCGTAAAAACTATCTATAGTAGTTATAGATATTATCGATATTTTATTAAAATTATCGCTATCCAATAACGATAGTGATTTATACTATTGATAGTAAATCATCATCCTGTTTTACAGAATGGGTTCAAGTTTTTGGTGGGAGACGACTTTTTATTTTTTTAGTCACTTTTGATTAGAGTATAAGTGTTTCTTTACTAAAATGCACAGAAGAAAAAGTGTCAAATACTCGTTAAAAAAGGGTTACTTAGTCCGTTTTTTTTTTTCTGAAATATATTATTGGTTGCCTGCTTGCGTAATAATTATTACTCCGAAAGTACAGCAAAATAGCTGTAGAATTCAGTTGAAAACGGCTTTTGTGCAATAATATGAACTTTTAATGTTTTTCAAAATAATCGCCAATTTACATAAGTTCTAGCAACACTGTAATCGTGGAATGATAAGTGGAAATACTGTAGAATTAACATACCTTCAAAACCTTTAGTTACCAGTTATGTTTCTATATCTGTTGAGTATAATAAACGTTTTAAGATCTATTAAGAAGCCCCCTCATCGCAAATAACCAACAAGGCAAGTTCATTTTGTACATATACAGGGTGTCCCGAAATTAGGTGACAAATATCTCAGAAACTGATTGAAGTATCAAAACTATATTTGATACATGTTTTACCCATGACAAGACGCAATAAACGCTTTGTTTAGCTTAAGTGTATTTCTTCCAGTGGCGTTCCTCTGGGTAGGTAGTGAGGAGAATATTGCCTTAACTTTTTTATTTGTAGGATTTTTTAACGCCGGGTGCAAATTTTAAAAGCACTGAAGTTTTCTATTGAAAAAAGGTTTACTCCTGCTTCATTTCGGTAGAATTCACAATTTTTCAGGAAAATCGATTTTAAAATTTTCGGTTTTTTACAAGCCGTTGAAAAGGCTAAGGTGTTTTTTGCATATCTCAGCAAACACTTGATATTAAAACATGAAATTTATTAAAAGTTCTACTAGCGACAAGGCATATTTATTAAGGGAGGTAACATTAAAATATTTTTCCAGTGGCGTCGTACAATTTTTTTTTTAATTTGAGGGGCTTTCCTTTCATAATATTTTCAAATTCTCTGTGCCTCACAAAACATAACACGCATGTCTAGATTTTGCTTCCAACAAAATGGAAATCTTTTCGAACACTTGCTTAAGAATTAGTTTCCCGTGTTTTACAATTAAATTTGATTTGCAATTTATTGTTATTCGTTTTTGTTTTATTTTAACTCTCTTATAAAAATAAATATTTAAAAAACAAGGTCTAAAAATCTGTTGAAAACCTTATATTCTGTCAAATTACAATAATGATAGGTTTTATTAACAAAAAATTTAAAAATTTAAAAAAATTACATTAAAAGTATGAAAGCCCCTCAAATTAAAAAAAATAGTAATATTTACTTTAAGCTCCACCCCGTGCGACGCCACTGGAGAAATATTTTAATGTCACATCCTTAAATAAATATGCCTTGTCGCTAGTAGAACTTCTAATAAATTTCATGTTTTAATATTAAGTGTTTGCTGAGATATACAAAAAACACCTTTTCAATGGCTTGTAAAAAACCGAAAATTTTAATATCGATTTTACTGAAAAATGGTGAATCCTACCGAAATGAAGGAGGAGTACCTTTTTTCAATAGAAGACTTCAGTGCTTTTAAAAATTGTACCTGGCGTTAAAAAATTCTATAAATAAAAAAGTTGGGGCAATATTATCCTCACTACCTACCTAGTGGGACGCCACTGGAAGAAATACACCTAAGCTAAACAAACCGTTTATTGCGTCTTGTTATGGGTAAAACATGTATCAAATTTTGTTTTGATACCTCAATCAGTTTCTGAGATGATTTGAAAAAACCGCTTATCATAGCTTCCATTCGGGGGGCTCTATCCCCATAACGAAGCGTTTTTCAAGGTATATTAATATAGGGTTTTAGTTCTATTTTTGGATTTACTTTAACCCCTTAAAATATTGTCACCTAATTTCGGGACACCCTGTATTTCTAGAAATAAGTGGAAAACTGGAAATTTTTAAAATGAGAAAGTGCATCTGTGCACAAATCTTTAGTTCGGTGAGAAAAACAATATAGTTCGGTAAAAATATTGGTTGGTATTATATCTTCAATTTTCGCACCATTTCGTGCACGCACTCTCTAGAAAAAAATCGTGTATGCATAAACTCTGGGATAAATGTTTTGATATTTAAATTAAAAAAGAACAAATTTTATCTGACATATTTGCATATTTTTGAAGTATATTCTTAACCTTACTTCTGTTAAGTGTAAAACTCTTTGTAATTGACCACTGTGATTGGTCAGTTTCATATCCCAACTAGGATGGATATGAAATCAGATCCGTTCAGTCAACCGGAATAGCCCAATTTTCTATTCACTTTCGTGTAAAGAAAGCGGCAAATTTCCATGTGAGAGGAGAAAAATATTTTTAAATTAAATGAATTTACGGAGTCGATTGCTAAAACCAAAAAGTCAACTGCAATAGACCTGGTTTGGGCATTTTCTAATTGACTTATTGGTGCTTATTAACACAAGGTGTAATTTGTACGATAATGTTTACCTATTTCAGTTTTATTCAATTTAATTTTTTTGTTCTTTTGCCATCCTAAATTTGATTAGGCTGGATAATAATCTAGCGACTTTACCCTGAATTTAGCTGTAGGACCTCCAACTTTATGGTAATCTCTGAGGTAAATTGCTGTTTAACTAATATTTCGTCCTCTCCTCGAGTTTGCTTAATTTTAAATTTAATGAACTTAGGTTTTGCGTTGGCTAATAAGAAATTAGTTATATAAGCTACAAGTTAATAGAAAAAGCGTTATTGTGGGTCGCTATACTGGGTATATACATGTTTATTCAAAAAAAAAATTGCTGTGGTAATATGACTATTATGCCTCTGCATTGAATTCCGGGACGGATTTTCTAGAAAGGCAAATTTAATATAACATTTTTTTTTAAATGACATTATGTATAGCTCCTGCCTAATATTGTTTTGCAATGCGATCTAGAACGACAAAGGTCGTTTAGAATGGTCGATGGTGAAGATAGATCTTGTGAAGCAAAATATAGTTATATCTACAATTTTAATAGTTATATCCAGGTGCAGCTTGTCCATAAGGTCATTTGGTCAATGACCCACCTTATTAATTTATTTTTAAAACAAAAAAATAAATATCCTTTCCAAAATTCAAGTTCCATAGTGTAATTGTCATGCGAAAACTCCCGAATATGTAGTTCGAAGCAATCGCAGCCTTATTTTACGTTAACCAGCGATTGACCTTATGGGTGTATATTAAATAGAAGATGACAAGAATGAATTGGAATCTAAGAGCGAAACAAACATATAAGCGAGTCCAGAAGTTAAAATGGGACCTTTCGTCGACTGCGGGACCACTCATATCGCTTTTTAGGTGGTATGACAAGTAACTTATTGAAACGGTCAGTGATTGAAACACACTCGAAATGCTCCGAAGTTCAATTGAGTTAGACAAAGAGATATTAATAACCAAATGTGCGGCTATGATTTGCAACATTTGCACTTTTTATTTAGTGTGGTAAAAAGCATATTACCCACGAATACAGAATTGTGAACGAGCCGCATAGGAGCAAGTGCGGTAATTATATGAGTGCCGAATTTACAACACACAATACGTACTATACTTTTTCTACGACTCTAACTAATAAATTGAATATGATAGGAATAAAAGTCGGTCTAAACCACAATATCTTTAATGAGAAAATATGTTTATGGGTAATTTACATGGATAAAAGAAGAGAACATGTTTCGACCTTAGAAAAGGTCATCATCAGCTCTAACTAGAAAAGTTTCGTAGACAAGCTAGTACATTAGTGCAAAAATGGTGATGTAGAAATTAAAGCATAAAATTTAAACAGGGGTAGAGGTTTTTAAAGCATAATATTATCAGACCTAGTCTGAAAAATATGGGGGTGGACAGAATGAGTGGTAGAAAATATTGGAAACCCTTTGTTCACCCTTGGTTGGGTAAGAATATACACTCTCTCACAAAAACATATTCTTTATTCTCTCTTAATTTTAGTAAAAAGTCGAAATCTTAAACCTTAAAGGTCGTGATTCAAGACTCATAGATATGTGGTAATTTTTATTATATTTAAAAAAAATATTCAATCTGCTTGAAGAGATAAACAGGGTGTAGGAGAAGCCATCATCTTAGCGTATTTATAGTTCTGTAATTAAAAGGAAAATTTTTTGTTAATAAACCAAAGCAATTTTTTTTTTTTAATCTTTTTATATATTATTTATTATTTTATATTTTTAAAATTTCATTTTTTCCAAAAATAATTTTTTACATTTTTTACATTTTTTACATTTTGTACTATTTCAGTATTTTAGGAAGATTTAAAGATTTCATAAACTCATAAATAATAATTATATATGCTTGAAGAATATATTAAAATTTTAAAAAATTTTAAAAATTTAAAATAATAAATAATATATAAAAAGATTAAAAAAAAAAATTGCTTTGGTTTATTAACAAAAAATTTTCCTTTTAATTACAGAACTATAAATACGCTAAGATGATGGCTTCTCCTACACCCTGTTTATCTCTTCAAGCAGATTGAATATTTTTTTTAAATATAATAAAAATTACCACATATCTATGAGTCTTGAATCACGACCTTTAAGGTTTAAGATTTCGACTCGTGATTCAAGACTCATAGATATGTGGTAATAAAATAAAAATATAATAAAAATTACCACATATCTATGAGTCTTGAATCACGACCTTTAAGGTTTAAGATTTCGACTTTTTACTAAAATTAAGAGAGAATAAAGAATATGTTTTTGTGAGAGAGTGTATATTCTTACCCAACCAAGGGTGAACAAAGGGTTTCCAATATTTTCTACCACTCATTCTGTCCACCCCCATATTTTTCAGACTAGGTCTGATAATATTATGCTTTAAAAACCTCTACCCCTGTTTAAATTTTATGCTTTAATTTCTACATCACCATTTTTGCACTAATGTACTAGCTTGTCTACGAAACTTTTCTAGTTAGAGCTGATAATGACCTTTTCTAAGGTCGAAACATGTTCTCTTCTTTTATCCATGTAAATTACCCATAAACATATTTTCTCATTAAAGATATTGTGGTTTAGACCGACTTTTATTCCTATCATATAATTATTAACCACTGTGAGTATGGACTACTTCTTGAATAATAAATTGAAGATAGATTTATAATTTATAAAGTATCGATTTGAACTTCAACTCGCTAAAAATGACAATTTCACTGTCAAATATTCAAAACGCAGGATAGATAAATGATTTAAATAAACTGCTGGACAATTGCTTTCGAGCAAGAAAAATTTCACCTAAATTTAACAGTTAATATTTTCTGAACCAGATATGATATCGACCTACGGTTTTGAATGGTTGATAGATTTATCCCTTAGCAAACAATGGTGAGCGTTGGATTTTCTTTAACTGTCAGAAAATTTTATATACAGGGTGTTAAAAAAGACGATGATTTTTGCTCCAATTTTAATGGCGTGTAACTTTCACAATAATATTTTTAAATTTTATCAATCTACGTCAATTGAATCACTAGTTCATAAGAAAGTAATTTGTCAAATTTTTGATATCTGCTATATTTTAAGAAATACCGATTTTTTGAAAAATTGTGAGATACTCGTAAATCATAGACATATAGGTATTTATAAGTACGCCACTGCACATCATAACATTTAGGTACATCTATTGTTACTAAAAATAATCAAGCTTTTCATAAGGTATAATAATCACTCGCAAAGTTTGCACGATAGAACGCACAGTGAGATCTAGAGACCAATAAGTTGAAATGAAGCAAGGTTTTCCAAAAAAATCGGTATTTCTTAAAATATAGCAGATATCAAAAATTTGAGAAATTACTTTCTTTGCTATGAACCAGTGATTCAATTGGCGTAGAGTGAAAAAATTTAAAAATATTATTGTGAAAGTTACACGCCATTAAAATTGGAGCAAAAATCATCATCTTCTTTACCACCCTGTATATAAAATTTTCTTACAGTTAAAGAAAATCCAATATGGATAATTGTTTTCCAAAGAATGAATCTATCAACTATTCAAAATTGTAGGTCGATATCATATCTGGTTCAGAAAATATTAACTGTTAAATTTAGGCGAAATTTTTCTTGCTCGAAAGCAATTGTCCAGCAGTTTAGTTAAGGCTAACTTAATAATTATGTTAGGCATCGTAACGCACAGTTGTGTGCTTTTGCATCATAACGCATAGTTGTGCGTTTTTATTCGTTACGCACAGTTGCGTGTAAGTATTGATTTACTTATAGAGTGAACTGTACGTAAAACAATGTTTACTAATGTAGGAGTGGAAACATAGACATTACTGTGGCTGAACTATTTATTTTTAACTAGGTAGCACTGCTAGTAAACATAACCCAATTACAAAGCGCTCGATGCGACCGGTACAGGACTGTATTCAGATTTCGCATTTGAAGAAACATTCTTTCCGATTCTATTGTAGCTTTATTTTGCAAAATATACTGTTCTATTATTTTAAAACTGATGTTGAGTTTGGCATTTTAGATTTGAATAGTGCAGTGCTTGTCTTGCGGTGCCAGTGGCGGCACCAGGATTTTTGATATGGGTAGGCACAAGTGGGCCCGATCCGATGATTTTTGAGTGTGCACTACCCAAATCAAAAATGACCCCTAATAAAAAAAAAGTGGCCGACTCCCCCACACCCTATAACGCAATAAAATAAGCAGGGGCAAACAAACTGCCCTATTCTCCAAGTGACGCCAAAAAAAAGTTCATCGTTCTCTTCAAAACAACATACAATACCACTCCTTTCCTCTCAGAACTTTCATTGCAAAATCCTCCTCCTCCGAATCCATCAATTTTGAGTGGGCACTCATGTTTCTAGGGTGGGCCAGTGCCCACCCTGTCGCCGCTGTGCAGTGCAAAATAAAGCTACTTACAATATAATCAGAAAACGTGTTAAATTCAAAGGCGAAAGCTGAATGCAGTCCTGTATCGATCGCAATGAGCGTTTTGTGGTTAGGTTATAGTTATTAATATTATTATTTTGGTGCCAGTTGAAAATAACTACACTTTAGGCACGTTCTTATTATGCTTAAATAAAAACTACATCTTGCTTCTTACTTTACTAGTGGCCCTCAAAATTTGCCTCGTCTGTAAAAAAACTCACGGGCCGCGCTTGGTTATATCTATCAAATTTTAAAAAATAAAACTGTTATCGTATCAATTTTTTTTATTTTATTTATTTAGCAGTAACATACAATTAATAAATTACAATAAATCACCAAAATATCCAATATTCTACTTAAAAAATACATCAGACTCAACTTATTTAATACTGCTTTAAGTGCACAATTGCATCTAAGATGCTGTGCGTGCAATCCTTACCAATACAGGGTAATTCCTAAGTTGATACTTCTTTTTTAGCTGTGTATAGAAGGCATTAAAATAAACAACTTTTTTAAATACCTTTTTTCAAAAAACTCAAAAATTGGCGAGATAGAGAAGTAAAAAATCTAAGTGCGCGCCTGGTCATAAAAACATACCCCGCTGTAGTTTCTATTTCTAATCTCTTATTAGTATTAGTCATACGGCTAGTGTTAAGCAACCGCTGCGGTGTGTTTTTCGGAAGCAATTTAATTTTAAATTCATACGTGAAAATGGTAAAGTTTGAAAACAATGAACTAATAGATATGGTGTCGTAAAAGTGCGGATGTTTCTTCGAGTTATACGCAAAACGCTTTCCCTTGCGGGCTCAACCAGGAGTTTTCTTAATGTTATTCAACGCCAGTTAGGCAGAACCGTATTTGATTCGTAGTGTAATAAAAGAATGTAAGTACTTTACTTTTGAATTTTTGGAAAAAATGTATTTGAAAATATTCACCCTAAATTAGCACCAAACCTATTCTAGTTCATTTTTTTCAAATATTACCATTTTCACGTGTCAACAATTTAAAATTGACTTGCTTCAAAAAACACACCGCAGCGGATTGCTTAACATCACCCGTAAATTAAATGACTAATTAGAGATAAGAAAAACAACATAAAGTATAGCGGAGTACGTTTTGATGACCAGGCCCGCACTTACATTTTTTACTTCTCTGTCTTGCCTATTTTTAAGTTTTTTGAAAATAGGTATTTGAAAATGTTGTTTATTTTAATTGTTAAAGTATATTACCAAGAAAGACAGAGTCCGAAAAATAATTCAATAGATATTATTGTAAACAAATGAAATTATTTTCCCATTAATTCCCATCAAGCGTTATCTTTATTTTGTCTTAACAAACACAGTAAATCAAAATTCTAAAAATATGTTTCAAAACAAATTTTTATCAAATATACGTCATTTTTAGTGCATGTTTTAAGATTTTACAATTATTTGCATTTAAGCAGTTTTTTTTTAAACAGATAAAAAATGTATGCTAATAGTGCAATTTTCCAAAATAATGTTATAAAACTTAATAACTTCTGCCTTTCATTTATTTCATTATTTCGTAAAGTAGGTAGAAGAGTGAGCCCGCTTTTAAAGGAAAGACATACTTAATGAAATAATCGCTAAAATATAGAATTGATTTACCCATAAAAAAAAATAGGATTTAATTCTATAAAAAAACTATAAAAAAAACTAGGTATATAGGGAAAAAATATGTGGTTAGAAAGTTAACATCCATTATTAAACATTTACATAAACCAGCCAGTTCTGGCTTTGAAAATATTATTTATTAAGAAAAAATGTAACATGAAAAAAATTTAAATTTAAAAAACTTTTCCAAATTTTGCTGAAGTCGCGGGAGAATCGTAAAGTATTTTAAAATGGGATAATTTGTTAAAAAGCTTTTCGACTTTCATAAATTTTCAAATTAAAAAAGTTTTTCTTTTGGGGAAAGTATCCCATTGCAAGCGAGAAAGTTATTCAATTTTATAAAATATCTGAAAATTAAAAAAAAATAGTTAGGTATAGTTTTGTTTTATTAATGGAACAAAAATCATCCCTTTACTACTCTCAGTAGAGTAGTTAGGGTTGTGAGAGGGCGAAATATTTTGGAGGGCGCCCTGTTTTCAATTTCCTATTTTTAAAAAATCCTGGGGCACCTTTAGACATCAAACTAGGCAAAATATATTTTTGAGAAATATTGTTAAACTTTCCTCAGGAATTACATCCCATTCCCACAAATTAAAAATATATATACAGGGTGCTACAAATTTGTGTGCGTACAAGGGGATCTCAAGAACGGTAAGAGATACGAAGAATGTTAAATTAAGTCAAAGTTGTTGCCTATTTTGTTGCTTAATAATTTGGTGAAAGAAAATTGTAAACATTCCGAATACCTTCGGAGATATAAAAAAAAACCGAAATTTTTTGTTTCGGTTTTTAATTTTTTGCGTCTTCATTTTTGACTTTAAAAAAATTAAAAAAAATCTTTCATAGCCATTTTTTATGTTCTACAAGGTGACGATATTAGTTTTCTAATCCGACGTTTCGTTCTTTAGTTACCAATATCAAATCATTTTTTTAAATACGGACCTGGAGTTTTAAATACAGTGTAAGGGATTTCTAAGCTTTAGAAATATAAAACAGTGTACAAGTTTTCGAAATTTTAACGTTTTGTCATCTAAAAACACATTTTTCAAATTATTCTTTTTAATTTCATTACGGTCCTGAACATTTAAAGCCAAACTAAAAACAAAAGATTTCTGATTTGAAAAATCCGTCCATTTTTACTCAAAGAGGCCTGATAATTAATATTTTGTAAGAAAAGGGACCCAAAGTCTCGGCCTAAAATATTTTTCTGTTTATGTATTTTTGGTACTTGTTTCATCTGAAACTGGCATCATCAGATCTTCTAAACAGTAAAATAATTTTAAATTGGGTTTGAAATAAATATAAGCGCATCATATATGTTATATTTTACTGGAGTGTTAACTCCAGTTACCTTTTCTTCACTCGGAAGCATTATTTTTTGCTGTTTTACAATATTTCGGTTTAAGTCTAAGGCCAAAACCATAGGACTTAAGATATACGTTATATTAATAAAATAAATAAAATACTAATAGAAAATAGAATTAACTACTTCTCATGCCTTAAAAACTTGCTTACTTATTACGTATAGTGACGGTAAGTCTTACTGAAAAAATAAACGGCCTAAACACCAAAACTTCATGTAATGTAATTTTAATATTAAAGTTATTCTAAATAAAAAATTGCCAGGGCCGTAATAGTAAAGAAAGGATAATTTAAAATGCTAGTAATGTGTTATTTGACGACAAAACGTGAAAATTTAAAAAAAATTTAAATTGTGTTAAATTTCGAAAGCTTAGGAGTCCTTAAAACTGTTCCAGGTCCTTATTTAAAAAAAAAGAATTGAGGTTGGTATCTAAAGAACGAAACGTTCAATTTGAAATCTAATAACGCCATCTTGTAAAACATAAAAAACGGCTATGAGAAAATGTTTTTGTTTTTTTTATCAAAAATGAAGGCGCAAGAAATTAAAACCTAAAACTAAAAATTTCGTTTTTTTTTCGGATATCACCGAAGGTATTCGAAATGTTTACAATTTTCTTTCACCAAATTATTAAGCCCCAAAATATGCAACTTTGCCTCAGTTTACCATCTTCGTTTCTCTTACCGTTTTCGAGATCCCCTTGTATGAACACGAATTTGTACACCCTGTATAAACCCTGACTTTTTGTACTTTATTACCTATTTGCAAAAAATATATATTTTAACGAAAATTTTTAAATTTCAAAATTCTTAAGGGATCTCTAAACGCTAGCTTAAAAATATTTTGAACAGTTGTTGCAAGAAACACTCTTTAACTTTTGCCAGCCATTCTACTTAAATTTAATGAATAAATCCTACGGAATAAATCTTATTCCAGGAAATACTCAACGTTTAGAGGTGACCCAGAAATTTTTTAAAATCAAAAAAAATTTTTAAAATAGATATTTTTATTACAATTTTAGTTTCTTCGGTTCTCTTCTAAATGATAGCATATCTTGTAAATAACTTATAAGGAGTAACAATATTGTAATAAGGTACATAAGATTAGTTATTGTATACCGATACAAAGGGTATAGAACAGACTCTTTGTTAGATATTTCCTTTTATAATGTTTCTATCTATGTATATTTTTAATACTTTAAGTCACTTGAGGCTACTCAAAATCTCAATCTAGGAAGTCAATCTTTTGCATTTTCTTTGTTCAGAAGTTGTAGAAAATTAACATCATCGGTTTGAAAATCAAAGAAAAAAAAATCGGCATAATAACTTTACTTTACGCTAAAATTGTGTAGGTAAAGTTGCCAACTGCTTTGAAGTTATAAAATGTAGTACAATGACTTCAACTTAATATAAAATTTTAAAATTATACCCATATTAGGTTCGCACAGGTGATAGCGGATAATTCATTTGTAGTAAGGCTGTAATCTAGATAAAATGTAGTAGTCACACAGAATTAAAAATAATTTATTATTAATTTTCTTTTGGCTTTCAGGAGAGAAGTTTTTTATGCGCCGCCATAAGCTTGGAATTAGCAGTAAGCGTCATTTTCTACACAGCTAGAATACTAATTCTTCACCAGCTCCATCCAGACTTAGTCTTAATAGTGTATTGTATAAGGACTCAAGTATCGCAAACAGTTTCCCTGCTTTTAATATTTTTGCCGAAATTTTGGTATCAGCAAAAACAAGTGAGATCGTTGGGTCAGGAATATTCTTGTAGATTTCCATTGGATGCATTTAAGGCAAGTAATAAAAATCTAACTATATTAACCTTAAAAAAAATAAAGCGGGATTTCTGGATATTTGAAAATAGCAACACGTATTATTATAATAAAATTATTTCTAACAGTGTATCACAAAATAATAATAATTTATTAAATATTCGAAGAAATTAACAAGGAATATCATAAATGTAATTTCTAGACCCGTATAAACCATAAGAAGTTTTGTCAAGACCAATCTATAGCATGCCGTGAAGGTGAATAAGCAAACCCACACAAAAACATTATTTCTGCTTTTATTTAGACCAAAATGTCAGATGGTGTTTAACAAATGATAGAATATATTTTTAATAAATATAATTTTACAATAATTTAATAACCTATAAAATATTATTTAATGCTAGTAAATTACAGCTAATTATGATTTATTCCTCTTAGCAGAAAATATGCAGTAAATAAAAATGTACATTTTTTTATACAATTTGCCTTTTGTCTGACTACAAAATGCTTAATGTTGCAAACCAGGAGCGAATTTTCCTTTTGCCCCCCACCCCATTTATATTTGAGCCAAACAAGTTTGTTTATTTTTAGATCTAATACAGGTTCAATTATAGAATCTTATATGCGTCTAGAATAGTAGTTTGTACAACAAGAGTGGATATGATGTCCATATCGCACGAGGAAGTAAATTGAGCATGACGCCGTAGGCGGAGTGCTCAAACTTACGAGCGCAATATGGACAATCCACTCGAGTTGTACAGTATATTTTTTCTACAACTTAACTTCCGAACTTCATGCTAAGAATTTAAAAAAATTATTTAAATTAGGCATCATAACTTATCTTTTAAGTTGGCCATGAACTTGTGAGCACGGTAATAAGAAACAATTGAACAAAAATTCATTTTGATGGCAAACCCATTGACCAAATTACACTGTAACATATTCATCGATTTGGGTAAGTTCTTATATTTATACAAACTCACTTTTGAATATATCTATCTTTCTCACATTCAACTTTTTGCAGAATAACAGACAAAAAGCGATATATGTATTAATAAAAACGAACAATTTATTTTCTCAACCAGATAATTTGATCAATATTGTTTTACTGAAATGCACAGAAGAAAAATAGGGTTTTCGGGTTTATTTCTGCTCGCGTAAAAAATTATAACTTCGAAAGTACAACAAAATTGCTGTAGAATTCGTTTCAAACAGTTATAAATGGATTTTGTGCATTAATATGAATTTTTAACGTTCGCTATGGTCAACTTTCAAAATAATCGCCAATTTACAAACTAGCAACACTGTTAACGTGGAAAGAGAAGACGAGAAGTGGCAATAGTGTAAGTAGAAATAACATAACCTTAAAAATGTTAGTAAAAAATGTTTTTTTTCTAGACATCTTATAATTTCGTCTGTTTTATCGGGTTATCTTTATGTTCCACCATTTAAGGAAGAATTACCAGTTAATTTTCTATGTTTGTTGCTTATAATAAAAGTTTTAAGATCAATTGGGGTTCGATCCCCGTTCAAAATATATCGGAAAATATCCCCTTGCACAAATATTTATAATAATATATATTATTTATATGGAAAAAAATAACCAAGATTAGTAAGAAAACGTTCATTTGGTAGGTATATAGTACATTTTATGTAAAGCTTGTAGTAATTGTCTAGAAATGAGTGGAAAAACTGTCAGAAAACGAATTTAAAACATGTAAATTTGGCTTCTCTGTAATTGACTACTGTGATTGGTCAGTTTCATAACCTAACTAGGATGGATATAAAATTATGCCGCACAGTTAAGTAAAATAGCTTACTTTACCCGCCACTAAAGTGTAAAGGAAACAGCAAATTTCCATGTGGGAGTAGAAAAATTACATTTATGGTATTTATTGTTAATTTTTTGTGACACTATGGTCACTATGACGTTATTTCCGTCATAGTCATAGGGGAATAATATTTAAATTCCTGTCTTTAAGTCTTTTTATTCAAAGCCATTTTTAATATTCTAACATGGTGCAAACAATTATAAGTAATTTTGACTGTTGATATTTTAGGATCCATCTCAAAGAGGTTTAACTGGAAATAATAGTGATGTAGAACTAGGCGAAATAACTATTGCTGACATGAGTCCGGACGATATAAGAGCAGAACTTAAGAGGCTTTACTTACAATTAGAAATGTTCAAAGCAAAAACTATTTGTAGAGATAACCCACACATATCGAAAAGACGAGGAGGAAGAAAAGCACAACATAGAAGATTTAGTTTACAAGTAAGTCTTTGCGGTTTAATATATTTTATTATTTCTTTTTAACGGTAACATATGATATTTTGAAAAAATCACTGGGAAATTGTATTTTCTTAAGCTGTATAAAACTTTTTTATATTTTGAACAAGGTACTATAATTTTTAGAACAGTATTTATTTGAAAATCGGTCACTTACGTCTAATTTTTTGATTATTCACTAGTTCATATTACAAGCATATTTTATCATAGGATATTAAAAAAATATAATAAAAATAATAGTAATAAGATATTGTAAATAGGTATGAAATTATTTTAATGCTTAAGGCGACCCCGCACCATCAGTATTACTGACAGTATTACTCAACGACGAGAAAGCAAATATAGACCCCGCATCTTATTCATAAAATTACTTTTGCGCCGAGCCTACAAATCACTGTTTACAAGAGGGCGATAGCATTTGTAGACTACTATGAAATCCAGGCACTGAATCAGTTATTTTGCAAATCTGATACTATCGCCCCAAATTGTTTTTTATAATTAACCCACAGAACTCTGAAACACTATAAACTCTCACCACTTTTTATTTAATAAAGCTAGAAACAAAAAATTATTTGTTCTTTATGTCAAAATTGTCATTTTTCATTTCCGTATTTTCACTTGCTACCGCTAGGAGGCATACGTTGCCAAGTTTTGCACGATCGATCCGAAAAATAAATTTATTTTGACTGTTCGTTGACTGTATGTTAAAGGCAATTATAAAATGTCATCGTTATGTTGATTCACTGTGTTAAAAAATATATATTTACTTCTCGAAATCATGAAGAATAGATGACTATGTAGTATACTGAAATCGTTTTGACAAGATAACTATTTTATAATTAATTTCTACAGTAGTTCACCTCAAAAGTTAAGTTAAGCTATGTCAAACTTTTGCGGTTTTCATTTAAATCTTAATACGGATACAGTTGCAAAATATGCCAACTTAACCTTGAATAATCGAACTCAATAACTGTGTTGGTAAAATGTTTAATTCGCTACGTGGATTCAGGTCGATTTATATAAATATAGATACTTCATGAAAATGTAGTAAATTATTAGGAATACGAGAATACCACCTCTGGTGGCAGTCACAGAAGCTTTTTTAGCTGTCTTTCTATAAGAAATTTACTCGAAATGTTTGTCGTTATTAGAATTTTGACTAGTTTGAGGTTAGAATATGTTTTAAGTAATTCAACGATGTGTTTAATTAGATTTATTCTTTGACCAACAGAGTATTCATAAGAGAATGACAGTAATACTGGTCGTGTAAGAGCAAATTTTGAAAGGTATGAAAATGCATTGATATCATTTAGAACTGACAGTATTACTGACAGTCCGACTGATATTGTAAAGTCTGCATATAATTTTACACATACATCTTATTTTTTGTAATGTTTTCATGCTTAGAAAAAAGGGAGCCGGGACAAGGTGAGGCGGACAATGGTAAGTATCGTGTCATCAAAAAGTAATGTAGATTTTAAACGGTTTAAATGATTTCTGTTTCTTCACACTTACATCACCTGATGAAACACTACAGCACGAAGAACTATGGTTTTCGGTTAGCTTAACCGTGTAAATAGAAAGACAAACCTAATTAGAGACTGGCAAGTCTAACGTAATGTTCTTGTTCAAAATCGCCTACAAGAACTGAAATTTGACAGCTCTTTGCAAAATTCGATCAAACTGAAAGTTGGTCTCTGATTAATTTGTATCTTTTTATTATTCGGTTAACCAATCCAAGAACGATTATTATTGTCAAGCAATTTGACCTTTTTTCGATGAACAATGAGATTCAATAAATACAATGGATTTTTATTTTTGTAAGGAGACCGAAAAAAAAACACAAAAACAGCCTATTTTGTTCAACCTGTTTGACAATATAAAAATTCCAAATAATACAAATGTATTAATTGAATATCTATTTTAATGAAAGAAAACGTGCGCAAGGTGCAACATTGCAAAAGTATTATATTATCGCAGATATTATAAATTTATTTATTTGCAAGAAATTTTATCTTAAAATTAGGATCACCAATCTGTCAAGAAACAAAATAAAACATGTCTATTGTTTTTAAGTTTCTGTATATAATATACAAAAAAAATAATTTTTAAATATACAAAAAAAATTATTTTCGAATAATATAGGTTCTACTATATGTTATAGTGTAGCAATGTAGCAAAAAATCAGGAAAAATAAGGCATTCGCAGGTGGTTCCGTAATTCGAAATCTTTCTTTGAGATAATATTTCATTTGAACTAATAAAAACGCAAGACCTAAACAAATATTATTATTTACATTAACTTGTTGTCCAATGCATTCCAGACAGAAACTTTATTTTCCAACAACTCCTTCTATGACCAGCTAAGAAAATGAGAAAAAAAACGGCTAATTCGGCTAGAAAGCGCCGTATATCACACGCGTGTTGAAAAAAATATTTCAGCACTAGTGTTGAAATATCAAGGCACACTATTTAATTTAAACAGAAGATATAGTGCCAATTTAAGAGACAACCCCTATTTATTAAAAAGAACAAACTTTAGAAAGCAGTAATTGTAAAGTGTTTAACTTATCTATCATGTATTTGTCGAGTGATTCAGAATTAGAGCGTAAAAATACGCCATCTAAAATTATAAAAAATGTTAATAATATACTGGAAAATCTATTAGGTACCAGAAAAAACAAATCGCGCTGAAGAGAGTGTCATGTATTAAACAACAAATCCTTATTGAAGAGAATAATAGAGCTCTAGCCTACAGATGGTAGGGTGACAGGTTCAAATCCCACCAGGAGTATTTGACTTTTTTTTTCTAAAAACATTAAATAATTTATAGAATTATTTTGATTTAAAATCTTCCTTGTTGAATGAATTTTTTAAAATTTATGTTTAATGCATCTTTCCTTGATTAAATTTAAAATTTTTCATTCGGATTAATCTACAAGTCAATCCAGGATTAATTATTACTATGATATTATATAAAACATGAAAAAATTAAAAAGGTAAACTACAAATAAAGAAAAAGCCTATTGACAAACTATAAAAGCAGATATTAAGTGGAATATAATCCTAAGTATGCTAATTTCAACACTAGTGTTGATATTTTTTTTCAACACTAGTGTTAAAATATTTTTTCACAAATCAAAGGTTTTTTTAATAATTCCCTTTCAATGCATTCTAGACATACTAAACTAGAATTGACACAGGTTCATAAAAATTTAAATGCTCATATCTAAAAAACTGGGTGGGATAATATAGACAAATTTTATATTTTTGAAATCAGGAAAGACCTTTCATAAAAAGATAAAAATATACAGGGTGTTTCATTGGAAAAACAACAACTTTACACCACAATTTCTTGGTTTTAAGCCAAGTAGTGTTTAAAAAAACAATTTTAGATTCTACGGTCCAAAATAAACAAGATGGCGATATTGATTTTTATAAAAATACAGAGAAACTCAAGAATTTAGCTCGTATTTAGTCCAGGCTGGATGACCCTGTGTACAATGAAATCTCATTGAATATATGCATTTTAGTAAACAGAAATTTCGTGTAAAATTACTACACATTATGACCGGTTTTACAGTGGAATTTTAATTAAATATTGTTATTTTATAAATTTTAGTTCTGAACATAAATTCCTGTATTTAATAGTAATTATTCTACAAAAAACAATTTATTTGCAGAGTTTGCACTCACGGCATAAAGATAAAGACAGACGAAAAGAAATGGACACCGAAGTTACAGAAGCTGAACCATCTAGAACACCAGAAGATTCGGTTTGTAGTACCGAAGGACCCAGCATGGTATATGCAGATCTGCCATCAACTAACCAAATCAATTAGTGACCAATTTTTCATTACAATGTAAATTATAATAGTTAAACCTGAATAAATGAAAAAATAGTTTTGAGAATTGAAGTCAGTTTTTTGAATTGACAAAAAATATCCATTTGTAAATGCAGTAAATAGAGCTAAAGAATCAATGAAATTGTTGAAAATTTTAATAACCTGGAAGAAATATTTTTTTTCATTTGTATATTTGAAAACATAAAGATTGTAAATCAATAAAATCATGACGCGGTGGGTTTTTTTACTGAATTCACTTTAATTAACATAATATATAATTTAATCAGAAATCTGCACCATCAGTGACGGCTTTTATTTGAAGACGTGGCCGCATCCTTGCCGTCTGCCGAAAATACGAAAAACTTATTTTTTTTTTAGTTTGTCGGAAGATATAATAAATTAATTTGATAGATCTACAAATAATTGGGGAGAATTGGCATTATTGATTTCAGTTTTTTTCTGAATCCCCAATCTTCGTTACCTGACGATAATCCACACTCCATCGTATACATACAGGGTGTTTCATTAAGGTTCTCGGATATTATTTGGTATAGAAACAAGAAATTGCTCATTCTTCCGCTAGAGGGCACTATTAAAAATTAAAAAACAAAAGTATCTCTGAAAATGTCCACATTAAAGTATGAATAATTTTCGTAACATCATTAGAAAGCTTAGCTAATTCTCCAACATTTTGTTCTATGGTACCGAACTCGAAAAGAGTGGTGGAAACTGAAAGTATAATCACTTAAATAGCTGTAATTTCTAAACAACTTATCCGATTCTAGTAAACTTAAGCGTGTTTGAAAGAGAAAGGTACCTACTTTAACTGTTGTATTTATTAGTTCAAGATAGTTTCTAATAAAATTGTTAGAGGGCGCTATTTGTAATAATAAAAGTTTTCCTTTTATAACAAAAATTTAAATCATAATGGTATAAGTAGGACCTTATAATCGAAAGAAAAAACGCGAGACCCGCAGTTTCATATTTTTGTTCGCTTTAGAGTTTTTTGTAATAATAACTGTTTTTTTTTTTTGATTTTATGCCAAACACTTAAATCATAAGGTATAACTATGACATAATCGGAAAGTATATTAAATTTACAAGAAAAAATGTGAAGATTGCAGTTCAATATTTTCTTTCGTTTGTAGGTTTGTTACTTATTATTCCATGGCCCAAAAACTACTTTAGAATTAATAATACAATAAAGGAGAACTTCTAATTTAGACATAATTCTAATATGGTATTTTAGAAAACAAATCTACATAGCCGTAAAACAAAAACAACATCTATCAAAATTAAATCAGTTTAAAAATTTATTTATCCCCATGGACACCTTTTAATTTCACAGGTATCTAGATTTATTTTTTAAAACACCATATTGGAATAATGTCTAAATTAGACGTATTCCTTGATTATTAATAATTGTATAAGTAGTTTTTGGGTATTGGAATAATGAGTGACAATCCTACATAATCATAAAGGTTAAAAATATTGTTTGTCATGGAATTCTTGACCAAGGAACTATGAATACAATCACTTCTTCAATTAAAGTGTTAAAAATTATTTTCTTCTTGGAAAATTAGTTTACTTTCCGATTATGATGTCATAGTTATACTGCACAATTTCAGTTCTCGGAATAAAATTTAAAAAAACTCTTATTATTACAAATTGCGTCCTTTAGCAAATTTGTGTACTAATGGATACAACAAAAGTACTTACCTATTTCTTTTCAATAAGCGTAAGTTTACTAAGATTGGATAAGTGGTTTAGAATTCTCTTCGATTATTTTTAGGATGTAAGTCATTTTAATGATACTTACGATAAATTAATAAAATAATTATGAGACAGATCCATACCATTGCCGAACACGATACCCCATCAATGTTTTAAATAAAACAATAATTTATGAATTCTGGCAATGAAATATAGGTAGCTACCCGCTTTTTAAAACTTGCTTGCTGTTTATAAACACATCTTTCTTTTTTGAACTCTCTGAAAAATACTCAAAGATTTATACAGGAATACAATCAACACGGAAGAATAAAACCGCAATGTGCAAATTCCCATTGGAATCTTTCGTAAGCAGTTGTACTTCCAAAAAGAGCAAAAGCTTTAAAACCGTTGACCCCAACCTGCAAAATATGGACAACTTATGTATTGTCCAATTTTGGTAGTGAGAGATGCGTGCTTACGACCAATTATTTATTTGATCAATTGATAGTGACTAATCATAAAATTGAAAATGTACCTTATGTTATATAAAATAATTTATAGCTTTGCTGATGACAGCACACTTGTCTCATCTTTTACCTTGACTCCCCAAACATCCGCTGCCGACGCACATCTTCGCAGGCAGCATGAAGTATTGCGCCTCAACAAGGACCTGGAAGAAATTTTGGCTTGGGGTGACAGTAACCAAGTCGAATTTAATGCTAAGAAAACCCAGGCAGCAGTCTTCTCCAAAAAGGTTAACATTGCAGAACCATATATAGTCATGGCAGGACACGCAATTCCCCTGGCACCGTCTATTAATTTGCTGGGGGTCAATTTGGGAGGTAATATGTCTTGGCATGATCACGTTGCCGCAATTGCCAAGACAGCTGCACAGAAACTTGGTGTACTTTTCCGCACCAAAAGGTTGTACACACCTCATCAACTTTTGACACTCTACAAAGCCCAGATTCGACCATCATTAGAATATTGCTCTCATGTCTGGAGCTCTGCACCCAAGCACACCCTTCGGCTACTGGATTCCATTCAAAGGAGAGCCGTTCGTCTGATCGGCGACCCCGAGCTGACCAAGACCCTCGATAGCCTGGAGCATCGAAGACAGGTTGGTGATTTGGCTCTCTTTTACAGATATTTTCATAGCAGGTGTTCGACTGACATTGCCCACTTGATTCCACCTAGAGCAATACGAAACAGAAATACACGGCGAACCACTGCCGCTCATCCATATGTTGTTCAGCTTAGTACTCCTCGAACTTCATTGTTCAAGAATTCTTTCATCTGGAGAACGTCATCCTTGTGGAATGATCTTCCTGAGGTCGTGTTTCCCAATGAATACAATCTTCAACGTTTCAAGACCAACGTTAATCGCTTTTTTCGCACTCGCACCGCTCCCAGAGCGCCTTAAAGGATTTTTCCTACAGTGCAGGTGTTTTATCATAAAAAAAAAAAAAAAAAAAAAAAAAAAAATAATTTAAAACTCAAAACCAATTTTTATGACGATGTTTTAAAATAATTTTTACTTAAAGACTGCCGTGTTGAACTAATTCACAAATAATGTCGTTTTATTCTTCTTCTGCCAGTGTTCTTTCCAAAGGGTCAGTATTTTTTTAGAAGTCACTTTTGAGAGTAGGAAGAGTTTTAGAGCCAGGATACGATTTTTTTAAAAATAACTTATTTTTAGTCGTCATCCCCCCCCCCCTGCGGAAAATCCTGGAGCCGCCACTACCTCTCCCCAAACATATTTTCTGGTTGCGTCACTGAAGTCAGTTAATTAAAGAGATAAATGTATCGCTATGAACAACCCTGTTTTATGATTATTTTTAATCAAATTTGTTTTTAATGATAATTTTAAATGATACCCATCATTAGGTAATCTGCACTCAGGATACTCTATATATGGACCGCCTTTAGAGACGAAAATGGTTTATGTACGGAAGAACGTCGACCTCTACCATCAAGAAATGATCATCTCCATCTTCCATCTTCTGTAATTTACTGGCAACAATTCAAGAAGTCAAAAAGCAGTCGCGACAGACTCGTATTGCAGCGAACAACTGTGACGTACAATCCGTTTATTTGAAACATCGTCGTCGGGCATTCAAAAAGTCAACGACACGTTCTATTTTGACTGATCTATGTTAACGTGAATACGTGAGACCGTTTGATTATTGAAGTAAAATGTTTCGATTTGGATTTTTATTGGCCTTAAGTTTTTTCGTTAATTATGTGGCAGTGTCTGGTAAGTTTGTGGTTTTATAATAACATATTATGACGTCAATTATGTAATGACGATTTAATGAATTTGTAATGGTTATTGATGGCACTGCTCACTGCATTTTCATTAAAACTCGTAAACAAAATGTTAGTATTGAATTATTTCTACGGCAATGTTGGCACCTTTAGCAGTTTTCCAGGGTCTTCTCAAAATATTTGAGTGAGTTACATTATGTTTAGACGAAGTGTCATTGCGTAACTGATCCTGTAATTTAAAATGTGTTGAAAAACAAAAAAAATACCAAGTGTATTTGTAATATCCGGTAAAAATATATCTATATCAAATGGAATTTTCTTTTATTTGTCAATTTAAGTAGGTGCATAATTAATTTGACTTTACTCAAAATATTTTCTTGTCCAGAAATGAAAAATTACACATACAAATTCTTTCATGTATTAGGGTTACAACTTAGGAGCAAACAGTAGTCGATGAGTGATCACGAACAAATAGTGCATTTCCACCACATCGCGCAAATTGTACCTGTGTCTGGCGATGGCAATAAAATATCTTTTTTTATATACAAAATATTATAAAAACGAATTTCACGAGAATTAAGTGGCGCGGCGTCAGGGAAGATTTTTAAGATAGTATCGGGAAGTCGTTTATAATTTTAATGGAAAATATTTCTAGTTTTATGTTCTGCATGACGGATGATATAATTTGAATCTGTATAATTAAAGCTTTAAAATAAATTTTCAATTTTTTTTTTTTTTGAAAAAGAATAATGTTTAATCCGCCGAATTTCTTGCAAACTCTTTAGTAACATTTTTGTATTAAACTTTCAATTAAACATGTCAGAAAACAATTCCGCGTTTCACGCTGCTATGGATTGCTCTTAAGTGGATCCGAACGTGCTAATATTTCCCATGTTAAATTGTGTTTTTTTTTTTAATTGAATCACAGAAACACTAGATTTTGAATTTTTGTTTTCACTAATAATAAACATGGACATCATTCGGTTCAAGAGAATGCAATGTTTGAGGTGGTAAGTTTGGAGAAGAATTTAGAAATATTGTTCGGATTTGACACATTTTTTTTTTTTTACTGTTCGCCGACTACGTAGGCCATCTTGAACCGGTCATCGACCAGAAATGTGATCTACCGACTGGGGAGTGTGAAACGGCACCTTCATCCTACGAGATATCCGATCTCATCCGGCCTGTCCGGCGTGAATAGGATGGCTAGGTGTCGATTCATTTTACACTCTTCCCTGAGGCAAGAGCACGCCGTGTTCCCAAGCGGTCACCCGCCCAAGTACCTACTAACTGCGCTCGACACAGCTTAACTTCGGTGATCTGCGGGAACCGGTGCTTAATATGTCGACAGGCCCTTACCCTTTGACACATTTTAAAAAGAAATATAAATAAAGGGTTATTTGCAGGAATTATTTGTTTTACCACTATACCAGAACGCAAATATTTATTCAAATACCAATTTTTTTATTTTTATATCATTTTATTAAAATTTTTAATATTTTCTTATTTAACCATACACTCAATTTTAAAAAAATTACCCGTTTAACCTGATGCTGATGATTAATCTAATTACATTTATTTTAATACATTTTTTCTAATAGAAAAACATGTTGTCAATTTTATTTTTCCAAGAATGTAACACAATTTCGAAAAAAAATTAATTTCAGAGCTCATGCATTTTCGACAAAGTTTAAATCTACCTTTCCTGCTTTTTTTTATTTAATATCATACTAATAAATAATTTAACGACGTAAAACAGAAGTTGATTTTAACTAACTGGAAAGTGATAAAAAGAATGTTATTGCTAATAAGGCGGCAAGCATACATAAATAAAAATAAAGTGTTGTAATATGATATGAACAGTACAGTATTGTCATATTCATCATAAGTTATGCTCAGTCAAAAGGCACATGACTTGAATACTGATGGAATGCTATGCCGAACAATAAACAGTTCTTTTGCCATTTTAAATGCTACTTGTCTACTTGACTGTTGGTGTTCTTTAGGAAATAGACGCGAACATTTTTTTTTACTTACGTACTGAGATGTCTAACTATACTCAAAAATTATTTTCAGTAATTCATCGCTTGATTGATCAGAAAAAGAAAACGTAAGAAGCGATATCGTAGACCATCAATGACATTAAATTGGAATAAAATCAACGTTTTTGTAGAAAATCATGACATATATTTGTAATAGATCATAATTTTTTCGTCAGGAGATCCATAACGTATATTTATATATTTCATAAATAATACCCCACAAAATAATATGTTCCTATAATTATTGATTTTTTGAACATGTTTTATTCCTGTTTTAAGTAGTCATTTTGTCCGATACTTTTGGAGTATTATTGATTTTTTACAAATTTGTATTCCTTTTTTAATCTATGTAGCGTTATGACTTCATTTTAGGTCAAGAGAATAAGCGAAAAATTATGTTTATTCTAAGGAAACTATTACGGTTTTCGATTTACTTGTCTCGGGCACTCTGAGAGTGCTCTCTTCGAGATTTGCGTAACAAAATCAAGTGTTTTCACTCGGAGTAATACATTCAATTTCCAATTTCTTCGATCTGCAAATTTTTACGAAGTAAAGAGGCCTCGCCTGCGCAAAGGCTATACTTATTCCTTAAGACTGTAAACGGTGTTCTTTTGAATTTCGCGTTTTGTCCTTTGGATAATTTGAACATAAAGTAATATTTTTTTTAAATTAACAAAGAAGAATTGATTTAAATTTATATTAAATTTAAAAGTTAAAATTATTTTACCATCTGTCATAATTTTAGGAGCAATCATACATTCTATTTACAACTTCGTCCGAGGACAACCGCATTCGGGGTGACAGCAAATCTCGGGCGAATCTATGACGTTACAGTTCGCTCCTAGAGTACTCTAATAGCGTTTTCGGTTTACTGCTCCCGGGCACTCTGAGAGTGCTCTCTTCGAGATTTGCGTGTTCGGTTATTAATATTAAGTATTCTCTCTCACTCGGAGTAATACGTTCGATTTACAAATCTGGTTACTCTGAATCCGTTAGCTCTTCTCCGATCTGCAAATTTTTACGGAGTAGAGAGGCTGCGCCTGCGCAATGGCTACACTTTTTCTTTAAGACTGTAAGCGGTGTTCTTTTGTAATTTCGCGTTTTGATGTTTGGATATTTTCAACATAAAGTAATATTGTTTTTAATTTAAAGAAGGATTGTTTTAAATTTATATTAAAAGGTTAAAATGTCATAATTTTAGGAGCAATAATACATTCTATTTACACTCCATCCGAGGACAACCGCATTCAGGGTAACTACATATCTCGGGCGAATCTATGACGCTACAGTTCGCTCCCAGAGCACTCCTATAGTGCTAAACCGTAAACTATATTAGAGTACTAAACCGAACACGCTATGTCTTACCTGTAATCAATATGTTCGGTAATAAATACCGGGAAACGGAGAGGAAGGAAAAATACAATATTCTACAGTTTTTACAATCCCGAAGTACCTACTTACATGGGCCTACAAAGAAACTTTTTGGTGGGAGGCAAGCATTTTTATCGGAAAAACGATTGCTGAAGGGAGGGTCAGGGGCAACACGATGTAGAAAAAAACATTGTTTTAATTATTTAAAAAAAAACTAGGTACGGTAAATATTTTATTTTATATAATTTAAAGTGTTTATTTAATTTAGGATAAATTGTAATAATATATATAAGTACAAACGGAATAACAGCAAAGTTCTCGTAGAAAAAGTTGATATTGCAATGGTATTTTTGTAAAAGATGATTTATTAGCCAGTTAGGGGGGAGTTGCAAGTGCCCCCCTTACTTCTACCCTTTCAAACGATTATGTCTTCTTACTAAGAAAACAATTAAACAAAATATGTTTGCTAATAGAAACACAACGAACAAACCCACCTAATTTACGCTTTAACCAGTCGGCGACGTTCTGGCTGACCGACGTGCTTCTACCTGAATGATATCTTGAGTTTCATTTATAAATTGGTATTTTCGATTTAAGTTATCGAAACAAAGATAACAATATTATAATCGGCTTCCAACCTAATGCTTTTGCGTCGTCTTTTTGTTTCTACAAAACTTTTGAGACACTCTAGAAAATCTATTTTGTGATTAAGAAACAGCCTATAGACAATATTTTCTCTACAATAAAAAAACATCCATTCATTAAAATTACCACCAAAATAGTGCCACTCTCTAAATATTTTTAATCGATATTTTACACTTTTTTAAGCCACCCTGTATAAACCAAAATAATTTTGGATTGTAAAACTAAGCTGTCTCTCCCAATTTTATATAGCACTTTTTTCAATTTGCTATAGCTTTGAAGCTACAGTTCCTCCACACATCATTGGGACACCCGATATAATTTTTAAGTGAGTCTTATAAATTATCCCTAAAAAAGAACATTATATAGCATAAAGATAACTCGCAATCGTCTCCACAAAATTTGTACATGATTTTATTTGTATTTTATAATTTTATATAATTAAGAAAAATTTTGTGGAGAAAATAGCGATCCTACACTCTTAAAAATGACTTAGTATTTGGTACTAATTTTTATTTGTTCTCGTGTTTACGTTACCAAAAATAACGATTTTTAGTTAGGAAAACAAAAGAGATTTTTTTCTTGGTTATATTTACCAAAAAATGATGCCAACTGAACAAAGAAAATATCTTTTTTTCATATTAGTTGGCAGAAATAAAATATTTTGTTTAGCTGAATTTTACTCTGTATATACATATCCTATTTAAATGTTACATCAAGGTTCCTACAAACTTGTATTTATTAATTAAGCTTGTTGTAATAACACATTATGAATTTGTAGTCCCTATAATTTTGTTAATTTTGATAGAGATACATTTTTAGTTACCAGAACTAACTTTTCTTTTCAAGTAATATTATTCTTCATATTTATAACTAACGGCATCAACAGAGACTTGATGCCCTTGCCCAGTGGGTGACACGTGACATCATTCTAGCCAGGACTGTCAGGAGGTTATGTTTATGTTAGGGTGCTTTTGCGGTTCCGTGTCCATTTTTTCGTGTTTTTAAGGCAATAATTGGCCATTGTCATGGCCGTGCCCGTGTGGAAAATGGATGTGACAATATTTGGTGTAATTTATTTGTGTTTATTGTCTTTCTTGTGTACGTTCTTATTGGCAGAAGGAAGTTAAATCATAAGTAAGTAATCATTTTATTTTTTATTATTGTAGTTGTACATTATAAAGTTTAAATGAGATTATTATAAAGCATGGCAAGGTGACCCGATAAAAAATAACTTAAAATAATTTTTTTTTGTTCTATGTTCCATTTCTATAAAAGAACGTCATATTAATGACTTTTTAATCTGACCAAGTACAACAAATTTCATATAGCTGTATATTTTAAATAGAAAGTCCAGGGGATATTTTTTGTTTTTTAAGAATCGCAGTTGCAGATAAGAAAATTTAAATAAGGACAATTCAGTTCTATAAAGCAATTGAACAACCCAAAAGGTTGAGTAAAATAAGTTAAACATCTAGTATTTCTGTTTTGTATTGCATAAGTATGTATTATAAAGAACATGAGAAAATAAGGACATTGGAAATAATTTTTTTTAAAGAAACCGTAATAGCCCTGATAATTTATTCCAATACCTGATAGAGTAGTAATACCAAGGCATTTTTTTATTTAAATGGGGACCTAGGAAGGATTATTTTTCGTTACGAAGTATAAATTACATATGACATTTTTTTTAGAAATGACACAGACTTTTTTTAAAGTTATTTCTATCAAATCAACTTGCTAATTTTGCCATACGTTATAAGCAGTTCATTCAAACTTTCTTATGTGCAGCTGCAATGACAAAAATATAAAATTTTTACTTATTTATGATTCAACTTCTTTCTTACAATTAGAAAGTATAGAAAAAAGATAATAAACACAATGTTGTGACATACGTAATTGTTACTCTATGAAAATTTCAAGTTTGGCCCAAATAAATGATTGCTTTGGCAATATTTGTAGATTGCATCATTAACAAAAACAATATTGCCTTGATAAAAAATTTTCAATTTTCCATATTTACACGTTAGTTGTGACAACTAATTTTAAAAGCGGGAGTACCATATAAATTTAGTTATCCGTATATAAAATTTCGTTGTGACAACTAAAATTTGTAGGTTGGGTTGGTTAATGTTATTAATTAGTTCAACAGTTCAATAACGACATTTTTTTTTTGTTTGTTCAAACTAATTTTTGGGTTGAGTCCGATTTCACGAAAATAAATAGTTGTCAGAACCAAATTTTAGTAATCCATACCATGTTATTTTTAAAAGTGTATATTTTATCAGCTAAGCTTCGAGTCAATGGACTACTATCAAAAGATCAAAAGAATATTTTTATAAAATGTTGATGGAATTCTTGCCCAAAAACAACCTACATTACAGTTAAACTACTTTTGCAATATATTTTTTTAAATGTTACTAATATGTTGGTACATCCTCATATCGCAATACCTATATTCCGCTAACAAATCAGGAAGTATGGGTCTATCATTACGATTTTAATATTATTCTATTTGGAATAGTAATGGTATTTGTGCTAAAATATAACAAAATGTTGTCATAGCATTTATGTAGCAGTCAGTGGCGGCTCCACCTTGAGGACGTGTAGCTGCGCCCAACCCTGACGAAAATTTTATTTCATTACGTTTATTGTTTGATCCATCGAGAAATGATAAATAAATTTGGTAGATCCACCTATACACCAGGAGGATTAGCAACACTGCCTGCAACTCTCGCTCGGTGCCGAGTTGTCTGCAGCCGCTACATCATGACGAACTCATAAAAATAGCAATCTTGATTGGCTATATTTGAGCCGCCAAGTGACTGAAAACAGGCTGAAATCTCGTTGGCGTATCCGCAATTGCTGTGCGCCATCGGCAAAGCAGAAACGTAAAGTGAGAGATCCTAAAACGTTCAATTTGACCTATTTCCCGTCGGCATTATCTAAAATGTTTTACATACACCTGCCGCCAAGCTCTTGTTTGTACCATTTTCGGCTAAGGGCTTCTAATAATGTAAACTGAATAGCCTTAATTATTTTTGCTATTTTTTTGGGGGTAAGTAACAAAAATGTAACAATTTAATTTAATATCTATTATATTTGTAAGTCACGCATCTTAGATTTTGTCTCATTTTTACACGCTTGCGCCCTTCCATACTTAATGCCCACGAGCCGCCACTGGTACCAGTGTAAGGTTGAACAATTGTTTCCTGTTATTCACTAGGTACCTACTGTTTTTATGGTTTTTTGTATTATACCCTTTTAACATTGGTTTCATTTATGGTACATGAGAATAAATAGATAGACAGACAGCAGATGAACAATTAATACAGGGTGACGCCTATAATGAATATTTCTAAGATATAGGTAAATATTTAATAAATGTTATTTAGTAAATTCTTGCAAACTGTAATAGGTACCTTACAGCGGATAAAAACAGCGTATCCATTTATCACATACTTACAAGCTTTAAAACTCGGTTTAAAATATTGAGAACTTTTAACATTTGCGGTGGTAACTTTTTGAAAGAAAATAATAATTACGTTCTATACTAATTGACATAATAGCATATCAGCAAAGCTGTGAACGTGATAATAAAAGTGGCAACACAGTCTAAAAAATTTACAAGGACATATGTTTAATTTTTTTTCTACAAATTTAATTATGCATTGTAACTTATCTTTTTAGTTAGCCGTCAACTTGTAAGAAAGATAATAAAAAACAATTTAGGAAGAATTCATTTTGTTGGCAAAAGCATGGATCAAATTACGTCGATTTGGGAATTTTTTTATTTTTACACAAATCACTTTGAACAAACAGGAATATATTTATTTATAAAAATGGACAATTTCTTTTTCTAAACCATGGCCTTTGCCTCCTTGCGTAATAAACCCGAACAAACCTTTTTTTCTGTGCAAACCAAAACGAAAAACATACGTAACCTTAAAATCATTAGTTGGAACCAATTCTTTTCTAAAAATGTTTTATTTGGTATAATGGTACACAAAATTACGAAGTTTGGCTAGCTGGATATGGATTTTAATTTTAATAAATATTACAGGGAGATTTTATGTGGAAGGTAATTGATTAAATGTTTTCATGAAAGAGCTTCCACTGCTTGTATAACAACTAAATCATAATGATAAGTACCGGATCATTAATTGATAAGTTGAGGTTTTGTTATAACAACAGTCATTAATTTTCCATTACAGTTAAAATGATAAATAATACTACCTTAAATAAAAGGGGCCAAATTCCAGTGGACATGTCGTAACGGCAAAATTACGATAAATATCGAATTGTCAAACTAAAATTCTTTACGTCAAAATCTGAAAGATCAAAGTAAACGGAACATTTTTTTTTTTGGTAAAGGCACTTTTGGCATGTGTTAGATCCAAGATTTTTCCTTGGTGCAAATAAATTTTTAAACGAATATTAAATTTAAAAGAAATAATTAATAAAAACTAACAAATATTAACAGTGAAAAACTATAAATATTTCTATTTTACGAATGACCTAACTGCAAGTACATTAATTGTATTTTCTTTGAAATTTCTAATACAGTGCTGTAAAGCTTCTTAACTACACTCAGTGCTGTAAAGAAAAAATTTATTGAAAATTAAAAAAATTTAGGAAATGGTAAATGTCATTAAAGCATGCAATAATGTTTGAAGAAAAAATAATATATTACAAAATTTGATTCGAAGGCGAAAAAATATAGCAAAAAAGATTTATTACATACAAACAAGAGTGCAGTAAAGAAGTTTTACAGGATTGAGTGCGGTAAAGTACTACTTTAGACACGTAATTAAGTTGTAAAGCTTACTTTACCGCACGCAAGTAGGATAAGTATGATCAGTGATAAAAAATGGTAATGGGTTAATTTTCCTTAAAACATAATCATTTTTCTACATCCTATTCTAAATTTATCGGCTAATTACACTAGTAAAGCTTTGTTGGTTATCAATCAATAAATATATGGATTTTCTTGATCAAAATAAATCCATTGACGAAAGCCCAAATATATAATTCCTGCAGGCCAAATGTTGATATCAATGATTTTTTTAACACTGGAAAATGAGTGGCACTACTTTCCTACGGCACCGACATCGTGCTCAATTTACTTCCTCGTTCGATATGGCCATTATATTGCCCTTATTGTACAATAGTAACTTGTACAATAAGAGTGGATACGATGGTTATATCTCGCGAGGAAATAAATTGAACTTCCGAGTGCGATATGGACAATCCACTCGAATTGAACAATATATTTTTTCTACGCCAAACTTACGAATCTTATGTTAAAAAATAATTTAAAAAAATTTGCAGGCGGCCGGATTTGAATTCACGATTATTGGATCCAAAGTTCGACGCTTTAGCGTCTCAATCACTGGAGCATATTAGAAATTATGATAAAACCAACTCCATAATAATGCTACATGAAATTAATTTTCTATGCACATGCAGCACGTTGCATTATTGATATAGTATATTATGTTACAAGGACGAAAAATGCAGTATTTCGGACGTATTGCGGGAGAACACATTTTTCGTCCGTATAACATACGTTATTTTTTATCCGATTGTGTTTTTGCTCGGATTATAAAATAATGTAAAAATTAAGAAAACCAATATATTTCATCTTGCATTGTAATTTTTTGTCCCTTGAATGTTTGAACAATGAAACCTGTAATATGCGTATCCATGGATCTAACAAATAATTAAATTAATATTATCAACTGACGTTTTATCAATCAGGCGATAGTTTTAACTAATCTTTCGTGTTCTGCTAGTTTTAAAACCTGAAAAACACAATTAAAAATGGAAATAGACGATATTCTTATAGAAGGTACACCACCTGACATTCAAGAAACTGCCAAGGAAGTAATGTTACATTTGTTGCCACAAAAATCTAAGGAAATATATGAAAGAGCTTATAAAAAATTTATGGATTACCGGCAAGAAAAAAATATACAGTCGTTCTCCGAAAACGTCTTCTTGGTCTATATGGCGGAATTATCGAAAACTATGAAGTCATCTACTCTGTGGTCGCAGTATTCTATGCTACGTGCAGTGGTAAATGTAAAACAGAATATTAATATATCTAAATACATGAGATTACGAGCATTGTTGAAACAAAAAAGTGTTGGATATTGTCCAAAGAAATCAAGGATCCTAACTAGAGAAGAGGTTCACAAATTCCTTTGCCATGCTCCAGATGACAAATACTTAATGTTGAAGGTAAATGTAACTATATAATAGTATTTTAAATTTCTGACTAACAATTTTCTTAATTACAGGTTGCTTTTATTTTTGGAATCGCGGGCGCATGTCGTCGAGAAGAACTGGCTCATATGAAAATTGATGATACAATACAAGATTTGGGAACGGCTTTATTAATAAAAGTTCCTATAATAAAACAAACAAACCGAGATCATTTACGGTGACTGGAGAATATCTAAAGTATTATAGAAATTATCTGGCTTTACGTCAAACAAATTTGAGTGATGGGCGATTTTTTGTGTCTTATCGCAATGGAAAATGCCATAAGCAAGTTGTCGGTATACACAAATTTGGCTCTATACCTCAGGAAATAGCATCTTACTTAAAACTGCCGAATGCAAAGGAATTCACGGGACATTGTTTCAGAAGAACATCGGCCACATTACTTGTAGATGCGGGAGCAGACATAACATCTCTAAAACGGCATGGAGGCTGGAAGTCTTCGGGAGTAGCCGAGGGCTACATAGATGATTCCTTAAGTAATAAGTTAGAGCTGACCAAGAAAATATTCAACATTCCACAATCTGACCTGCAGTCAGTCTCGACTCAGGTGTCGCAATCCGTCTCCCAATCGAGTTCAACATTGGAGAATAATATCATAACGGAGACCAAAAATAATAACACATCCTCAAAATCAAATTTACATCACCCCGTTCTTGTTCAAAATTGTTCTAATTGTACATTTAATATAAATATTGTAAATAAATGAATAAAATAAACTGTTGAAAATATTTTAGTGTCCGACAAAATGTTTTTCGGACTAGGACGACAAAGGTTGCCTAGCTACCAGCGCAATAATCAATACCTTATTAAAAAGGTTACCTTTTCGTCCAAATATCTGATCTATGAAACGTCATTTTTTGACACAATCGGATAAAAAATCTATTAGAGATCCGTATTTATTTCGTTATATGATTTAGTGTCTTAAAAAAGAAGGCGGAGCCTCAGTAAATACAATAAATTTTGATTGGTCAGTACTTTATAGAGAAATCTAGTTTTTATAACAATGTTGTCAAATAATTGGAAATTTCCAGGTTTGTGAGAACACAGCACAGAGGAATGATAGGTCAGCTCTGTCTCCAAAACGAATAGAGACATTTTTACGCACAGTGTTATATTCGCAGAATATTCTTTAGGATTACTTGTGGTTGTGATCTGCTAAAAGAAGAGTTTTTCAGTATTGTGTACATTAGTAGAATTTTTCTTTAAAAATGGGAAATTTTATTTTTAAAGGTCACACACTCAGCACTGAACAGTAAGAATATGAAATTTTGTCATATAGTTAACTGGAATAGCCTACTTTTCTCGTCACTTAAACGTAAATAAAACAGCAAATATCCATGTGGGAGTAAAAAAACTACTGTTCCCGTATGATGCCAATATTTGTAAGAACACTGTATAATAAAATTATTGACATTTAAATAAATAAAAAAATTTCATAAAAGAACTTGGCAAAGTCGACACGATTTCTGAACGAGGGCGTCCTTATTAAAATCCAGGAAATAGGTTATCCTGTTAGATTCCAAGTCAACCTGTCTATAAATTTTATGTTACAAAAAAAAACGTCATTAACCTCAATATTTTTTGTAATGTTTCCTTAACAAATTATATTTTTAATAGCGATTGCGACTGCATCACAAGATTTACACAATAATATTTTTAAAATATTTTAAACTTATTCCGGATTTATACAATAAATTAGGAAATTTTAAAAACAAGGCAATATGTCAATGTCAGCGTATCTTATGCAAAGGAAAATATTTTTAAAATTCACTTTTGAAGTTTCCAAAAATATTTTGGTCTAATTAAAATCTAACAAACATAATTATAAAATGCCGGGAAAATATATACCGGGTGTCCATTAACTGTGCCGGTGGAAGATATCTCGTTAACAGTAGATTTTATGAAAAAAACTGTCAAGACAATAGTGGTAGGGGTGTGCATCTTTAAAAAATATAGGATGCCTCAGAAATGCAGGGTGTACCAAACATGAAATTTTTTAAAAGTCGTTATATACAGTGTGTCTGAATAAGTTAGCACCAATTGGAATTTTTTCTATTATTAATTTTACGAAAAAAGTTATTCCTCATAAAAAGTTCTGGCATGGTCTAAAACCTAAAATGCAACCTTTAGATGTTAAATATTTTTATGTCGGGTTGCACAAAGAATTTTAATAATAATTATATAACCGGCAAGTTTGACTGTGACAGACGTAACATTGACAAAAATAAATTTCTTACAATCATACTGGCCCGGTTACCTTATAATCACGCATCAAGTCATTTATGTCACAGTCAAACTTGCCGGTTAAATAATTATTATTAAAATTGTTTGTGCAACCCGATATTAGTCGTATACGAGCTTTCTTAAAAAATATGAATTTGGCTCAAGAGTAAAGTACCATTATTTTTGACAATATCGAAAATCTTATTAAAAAAAAAATATTTAAATTTGTGAATTAGGTTGAAATATACAGTTATCTCTTTATTCGTTATTAAATATTTTAGCTGCTTACCGATAAGATTTAAAATTATCACCAACAATTGACACAATATTTATTTTTTCTTGCACACTATGTCACAGGCATGTTAACAAATTTTATTTGACGTTTAATGGCAGATAAAATATCATGGCAATTTGATTCGAAATGCATTTACTTAATCGCGGCCAACTAGAAATATAAGTTTTCGATACCTTACTCATGAGTCAAATTCATATTTCTTGAGAAACCTCGTATGCGACTAAAAAAATGTAACATCTAAAGATTGCATTTTAGGTTTTAGACCATGCAGAACTTTTTATAAAGAATAACTTTTTTTCGTAAAATTAATTATAAAAAGTTTTCCATATGGTGCGAACTTAAGCAGACACACTGTACCTATATATTATATTATTTTCTAATTCCCCACGCTTATTTTGTAAAAATGTTATATATAAATTCAACTGTTTTTGAGATATTGACGTTTAAATATGGCATTTTCAGACTTTAACAGACTGTATGTAACATTGTAACGGTACATCTTAGATATAAATGGGTTTCACCTATCTTAGTTTTTTATTATCTATCTAAAACTTACAACTTCCGGTTTAACATCGTAACGCGTAAAACCGTTTCTTTGGTTCAACATGTTAAACCAGAAGTTGTAACTTTTAGATAAGAGAATAAAAAAAGATAAACTATTCTAGTGTTATAACAATTGTAGTGTGTAGTGGCGGTATTCGAAGTTGTGAAGCTGTCGAAAGTCGCCTCATGAAATAAGGAAGGAATTCATTAATTGATTTCAAGACCGTATTCAAATATAGTGAAACCTCTCTTAGGCGGACACCTACGGGACTGTCTAAATGTGTCCGCCCAAGGAAAATTTGTTCTTAGGTAATATGTTAATGCAAAATTTGTATATAAAATAGTATATATTTGTACATATGTATGTACAAATAAACATTTATTAAACATAACAAAAATACACTAGTTTTAGTTAGGATGTAGTACTAAAAAAACGCAACGTTTTTCTGTCATTATTTACGATTTTAACCTTACAACTCACAAATAAACGGCGGACTGCTTTCGAGGAATCACAATACTTTCATTCGGCTAAGTTCATTCCTGCTGCCACGCATACTCAATTGGTTGCCGGTCTGTCTTCAGAGAGTTTTTGCACCCTACTTATTCGTCTCCCAAATACTTTTAAAATTTTTTTGTCCGTTTAAAGGAGAGTTTTCGCACTCTTTGTATGAAAACAGCCAGTCCGCGTCCGCCCAAAGGAGAGTCCGCCCAAGAGAGGTTGATTTTCATGGAATTTCATATACCTAGTTTCAGACTATAAAAAAATGTCCGCCTAATGGAGGTGTCCGCTTATCAGAGGTGTCCGTTATGAGAGGTTTCACTGTACCACCTATTTTTTGGATATCAAATCTTGTACTCGAGTACTCTCGTCACTTTTTTTCACCACATGCGCGATATAACACCAACGTGCGATACCCTTTACTACTTAGCTTACTTTATCAATATTATGGACATTTTAGAAAATGACTACGCGCTCAATTTTAAAACAAATAAAAACGTGTAATATGCCATTGAAAATCGAATTTTCTATAGAATTTAAGTTTTAAAAAAAGGCGGGTGTCATTTTAAAGTTGACTTCCGGTTACGCCGGAAGTGAAATCAACCCTCGAAATATTTAGACTTTTAGACAATTTTTTTATATGCCATATGACACTTTTGTGTTAATTTGATTTTTTTTTGTAATTTAATCGTCTTACCGATAAGTAATTTGACCGTGATGTTGTAAATAAAATAAATGCCACGGTGAAAACACAACTCTGAGTCTATAGCTCTAAATATTTCAATGATCTAAATTTTAACCCCCTTTAGTGAAAACGGAGTAATTACCATGTAGATGGATATAATACGTTTCACATTTGGTTTTTAACTTTTTTAAATTATTCTGAAATTATTTGTTCCTACGACCGTGCGTTTTAACCCATTTTCCCGCACGCATTTTAGTTTTGAAAGTATCAATAATGCAAATTTTGCCTTATTAGATAGTTTTTACCTCGGAAGTTATAACTATTGTGTTTTTAATATTAATATTTATAATAATTAGTAGTCTTTAGTTAAAGTTTGATACTTATATGTATATTGAAATAAAATAATTTTTGAAAAATGGGTTGGTATACTTTTTTGTATATACGGTCGTAGAAAAAATAATGTTCCCAACTCATGCGTAAAGTGTCTGTCCCGCCCTTGACCGCTTGCCCGAACATCGCTCCGCGTCGTTCGGGTCATCTACAATCGCGTGCGGGAAAGTATCACTTTCCGCACTTGTTAGGAAAATAACTATATTTTAATGATTATCTTAATATATCCCCTTAAAATATTTATTTTTACGGATTTCTGCAATATGTCTCTACGCACAACATAAACAATTTGTGAGTACCGCAAACGTTTCATCTTATTTGTACTACTTTTTAATTTTAGTAATAAATAAGTAGTCACTCAGTTTAGTGCCTTTTTATTAATCACAAAGTTCGTTGTCTAGTTATTAATTACGCCAATATATTTTTGCATTATGGTTCAGGGATCCAAATAAATAGAAGTCAATAAATTAACACCACTCTGTCCGATGAACACCGTAATTTTCTATTTTTTCCAATATTGTTCAAGTATCCACATAACTGAAAGTAAATGAATTAACACCACTCTGTCCGATGATCACCGTAATTTTCTATTTTTTCCAATATTGTTCAAGTATCCACATAACTGAAAGTAAATGAATTAACATCGCTCTGTCTAGTGAACACCATCATCACTGGAATCCGTGCATTATCATCGAAGCCCCAAAATTACGAACCGTTAACAAAATCAAATTAATTATATCTTTTCAAACTACTCTCTATTTTACAATAATTGCAATATACTAGGTTGCTATAAAATAGAAGTAGAACAGACCTTGACCCTTATGTACACAAGAGGAACTCTGCATAATTAAATCAATTAGGAAAACCAGTATTCTGTAACTCAACAGAGTGTAAAATTTAAACGACTAGCTAATCTCTAAAGTAATATAGTTAGGTGCACTTGTATACCTTCGTATCAAGATCGCAAAAGAAATTATGCTATTTTAAAGTGCAATTGAATTAGAATATTTTGTGCGCCGCAATTAGTATTTAAGCACAAGCATCGAAGCATGCTTAATAGTCTTGATATAATAAATTAATTGAAATTGTGGTTTGAATTGCTTTGTGTTATCTTTAATAAAATATTTTTTTTAAATATCCAGTTTTTGCAACCCAGTAAAATTCAATCAGGCTATTTGAGTTCACTGCTGGATATTCACATGCAGATTTGTAACAGCAGTTCTATATGGCGCGAGTCTGAAAAATCTGCATGTGTGTATTTATTAGCTCACTAAATTTGCCCTGTTCTCGGGATGTTGAATTCGCGAATTTACCTATGAATTTGTACTGCGAATGTATCCGGAGGAGAAATCCATGACGAACTATAGACAGACGAATTTGTACGTATACTAATTTACTATTAAAATAAAACAGCAAATCCCCACAAAACCAGCATTGACAGGTGTTATATTTTGAGCATGGAGCTTTTTTAAAGTATAAATAATCTTAATTCTTAATTAACAGATTGCACAGAATTTATGATTTTAATTAAAGAGAAAAAATGGCAACGGTCAAAATGATGGTTTTTAAATCCCATACGAGGCGAAATTCAGCACGAAGGGAATTAATTGTTTTCGAAAAAAACCTTATATCTGCGATATATAAATTATGCGTGGTAGCTAAAATTCCTTTACATTTTATCACAATATCTTCGTAGGCCACTTTTCTTAATTATTTGTTGGCATAGCATTTGCTTTTTATATACCACAGACATGGTTGTGTTTTATTTCCCAAAATGCTGTATTCCCCGCGAATGCCATTTTAACACACACTTATAATAACATTACATATGTAATTTAATTTGTCCCAAGCAACGTCTGCATCCGGCATAGACATACGGATTGAGTATTAGTTACATGCTGGTCAGGTTTACTTAAAGTTTATGACAGACATTAACATCCAGAAACTCTAATAGAAAAACTCATTGTATATTGAGCTGATATCTCATGCATACTTTAATCATTTAATCAAACAGCCGTTCGCGTGTATTTGCTAATGCTTTCGGTATTGTGCGTCTTTTATCCAGTTTCCCCGGATTCTCTTGATGTCATTCGCTCATCTTGTTGGTGGTCTGTGGTCTGCCACTGCTTCTGTATGCTTCGTACCTACGCCTGCACTCTAAAATACGTTTTGACCATTTTCCACCCCTTGTTCGTGCCAAGTAGCCCGCCCAGTTCCACTTCAGAGTTGCAACCCTTTCTATGACATCAGTCACGCCCGTTCTATGCCGTATAGTTACAATGGATACCTTGTCTTTCAGAGACAGACCAAGCATTAACCGCTTCATAGATCTCTGTGCAACTTGCAGCTTTTCTGCCATTTTTTTTGGTTAGCATCAACGTTTCTACGCCATAGGTTAGTACTGGCAATCATATGTTTTCCGTTTGAGACATATAGGAATATTTGATTTAAATACATCTCGCCTTCCAAACGCAAAAAATCATCAAGTTGCACCTATACAAGGTTTTTCCGAATTTTTGTTAATTTATCGCCTTCGACGCAATATGTTTTTAAATGTTATTTTTAGCCACAGCCTTTTTATCATGGAAACAGGTGGTGGCTCCCTATGGCTACCTAAAAAATGGTTATAAGACCAACTTACTCCCAATAATCTTTTTCAGATACTCCCTCTTAAAGAAAAATTATTCCACCGGTACTAATTTACATATACAGAGTGTTTTTCTTTTAATGATCGTCTAAAGATTTGGATATGTAGGACAGGTAGTCAACCAAGTTGGGCAGACTCCAATGGGCGCTTCCTTATAACGGAACCGGATTTGAATGATGACAGACATCCGCCGGTTACATATTAACGTTTCCAGTCGAGTCTACTTGCGAAACAGTGCAAGCAGGCGGTGGTGTTACAATATTTAAATGTTTTTCTAATTAAGCTAATAATTTTCAATGTCGAGTTGCCTGTTATAAAGCCTTTGGACACAGTTGTATTTTGTGCTGTAAAATAGCGCCAAGGTTTAATCGTAAATTGGGTTTATAGCCATTGGTTTTATTATGGTTTTAGATTTTTTGATGAGGCAGTCTTAATTTTTTTTACACTTAGAAAAGGTAATCACAGGTCACTGACCTAATTGCCATTTCAAATAAAAACAACACATGTCACTCTTGCCTTTTTACTCTTTCTTTAGAACTCCTCCAGTGGCTACGTGGCCATAATACCACAAAAAAAATGATCAATTTTGTCGTATATTATAGTTATACGACAATAAAAAATATTTCTCCTTCCACGATTATCAGGATGTACGAGTTTAAATATAAATGTATCAATTCCGTAACAACCTGTTTGTAACTACCTACGTACGTAGTGCACTAGTGCATTCGGTCCGGCTCCTTGCGACAATCAATCCGTTTTATGAAAACTTTTCCTTTTATTTATAAATAAATAAAGTTATCATCGCAAGCACATAAAGTTTATATTTTTTCAGTTTTAAAATCACAGCACTAAAACAAGCTCATCATAAATTATAGGTAATAAAATGTAAATTGCCTAATTACTAACCACGAAAGAGAAAGTGGTAGTACGTTTTTATCTCTTATTTGAATAGACATGTTAAGTTAAAATTTAAATAAGGTTTGTATGTATATCTACTAAATGACTTGACCTATGCTAAACCAAATTAGATAAAGGTAAATGACTGGAACCTCTGAATCACGAAGCCAGACAAGCCTAAAGAATTTGATAAAGAAATTCCGGGACAAAATACATATTTACACGAAATATAAAAAACAAATGATATAATCTTCCTTAATTATTGGTTATTTTTTTGCTGGGTTTGGGGGAAAAGCCAGTATACTTAGGCCTATAAGGCCTACTACTGTATCCCCTATCGTCTGGGTAATGTCAGCCAGACGGGACCTACAGCTTAACGTGGAATCCGAACCACGTGTATGCACTAGTTATCCTTTTTACTCCCCCAGAGGTCTATACCGCCCTTCTCGGTCCCGATATTAGGAATTACCAATAACATACTGCATTCTTTTATCCACTAAATTTCGGACATACTTTTTTAATTATGCGTATGCCGACTCCGGGGATCGAACCCGGACCGCCACGGTTGAATGCCAGTACCTCACCTCTGAGCCACTGCTGCGGTCCAAAAAAAAACTATAAGTTATTACTCCTTACTAAAAAAAAATGTTAATACCAATGATTGTAAACAGTAGTCAGGGTAGGATTAGTTTTATTTATTTTTTGCTTAAATTCAACCTATTTTAAAATATATAAATAAATACGCACAATCAATGACGTGGGTTTGATAAACAGCTGCAATGAGCATGCACTTCACTTGTTATCGTTAGAAAAGCTGGAACTTGCCATTCCTGTCTTGTCAGTGTTTTTGCTGAGACATAGTTTTTTGTTTGGTAGAGCATTCGTTAATTTTTTTAATCAATATTTTGTTAGCCGTAAATTTAACATTGTTGTTTACATTTTCTTTTCTGTATAAAATTCCAACAAAAAATGCGCTCTCCTTGCGAACTATTGCAGACCCTACCCGACCTGCAGTATTACTGACAGTCCTGAATAACATCAACCCCGATAATGTGTGGAATTTTCCCTTACACGATCAGTATTAGTACCGCCATTGACAGTCAACCCCCTATTATTATTACAAAATAATTACATTATTATTGTGATTTATCTTAACGACTGGTTTTACTTAGATCATGTTATGATTGACATCTGGTCGCGAACGGACGCCTAAGAATAAAGCGATATATTCTTGGATCTTTATATTTTGTACAAGTAAAGAAATTATTTCTAATATTATTAGTACATATAAAAATTAATATTTCTTATAAAAAATGTTATTGCAGAAATTAATAAATATGATTCTTAAAACACTAGCGACAATTGCCTGTAATGTATTTAGTAAATAGTAATATAATAGGCTATATAAACTTTTGACTCAAAACTTTTTGTTACCATATTACGATTTTGTGCTATTCTTTTTTACCGCGATATATAGATAGAAACAGAAAGAAGCAATATCGGTGCGACGACTTCGTGCGATCGGAAATACTGTCCATTAGTTGAATTTTGCATGAGGACTAATTTCTAACTTATAAAGTCAATGCGGAGCGGAAAATGGGTTTGAAAAGCCAACAGAATGGATATGATTAGAGTGGGATTTCTTGTAGTCCACGTTGACTCTTTAAATTCTTCGTACGGGAACATCACTTCCTTTGTTATATTTTTTGCTGGTGTTTTTTACAGAAGGCAGAAATATAAACAAAAATGCTACATTTGTGGAGGCTACTCTACCTTATAGTTTTTTCCAAAAATTAATCAAGTTAGCTAATTAGTTTTAGGTTGAAAAAGTATGGGCAAATTTGAAAAAAATTTATTTCTTTTAATTAATGATAAAATTTTAAGTAATTAGACTCAAATGATCGGTATTTTGGATAAAACGAAAAAGCAACGTAATATTGATTAAAAAATAAAAAGGCGAATGCTTCACTAGCCGTAACTCTAAGCTAGTATCAAAATAGTAGCGAGCTAAGAAGTTTTGCAAAACTGATTAAAACTGACTAGCTTAACTTTTTATTTGAAGTAATTCAGTTTAAATGTACAGTGTGTCCACGGATTGAGTTCAGAAGAGGAAAAACTTTTTTATTTGTGGGTTTAGAAGAAAAAATTATTGTTTATAAAAACGTCTGCTTGTGTCGAAACTATAATTTCGAATATTAGATTTGCGATTACTATGCAGGGTTCGTCAGAAACAACATTTTTAGTTTTTTGGATTTTTTTTCAATTCCTTGATTTATTAAATCAATTTTGCTTGTTCTAAAACTACAATTTCGAACATTAGATTTGCGATAACTGTACAGGGTTGGACAGAAATTTTTAAAAAAATTTTTATAATTTATGATTGAATAAATTAAAGAATGTATTAATAAAAAAACTTCAAAAGTAGACAAAGAAAAATAGTTTTCTTACAACAAAATCGTTATTCGGCCAGATATAAAATTATATTCTAAATAGGAAAGCAACAATAGTTGTCTGGTCTTACTTAAATTTATTTTAAACGAAGTCAAAAAAAAAATAAAAATGTTGTTTTTGGCTAACCCTGTATAGTTATCGTAAATTTGGTATTCGAAATTGTAGTTTCAATACAAGCAGACGTTTTTATAAAGAGTGACTTTTTCTTCTAAATCTACATTAACAAAAAAAATGTTTTAAAACATGGTTAGTCACAAACAACATTTTTAGTTTTTTGTATTTCATATAATGAAATTACCCACTTTGAGAAAAATGTTTAATAGATTTTTTTGCACAATTGGTATAATAATTCACGGTTTTGAAAATATTTTCATATAATTAAAAAAAAATCGAAATTAAAATCATTAAAAATGTTATTTTTGATGTACCCTGTATAGCAATCGTAAATTTGGTATTTAAAATTTCAGTTTCAGAACAAGTAGACGTTTTTATAAAGAATAACTTTTTCTTCTAAACCCACAAATAAAAAAAATTTTCCTCTTCCGAACTCTATCCGTGGACACACTGTATATATTTTTTTAAATTATAAACTTTTTTCGTCAATCCAAATATTCTTGTTTGAGTGCACATTATACTTCCATAATTGTTGCTATTTCACTACATTTTAAATTCTAAAGATGGTAAAGAAGTGCAATTATAATTTCTTGATGCTTTCAATAATTTTACTAACCCAGTTTGTTGTCATATTTTCTACAGCTGTTAAAATAATATAATTACCGAGTTTCACTTTTGTATAAAAGGTGCGACATTAAAAATACGAACGAGAAAGCGTTCGTATTGTTTATAATAATTATTATTACTAACCTTATTTTTTTACTGTTCAGGTATGACTCGATGCTACCCACCATAAAAATATTGTCTAGTTTAACAAATACATTATTTTTATTTCGTGATTAAAAATACTGTTTATTATTTAAAATTCTTATATACACGGTGTCCCAGATAGGGATTCACACTACAGGGATCTGGTAAACCATAGAAAATGCAAAGATGGTTATACAGTGACCGGCAAAATGTTGGACCCATATGGAAAACTTTTTTATTATTGAAATTGTAAAAAAACTTTTTATGCTGATAGCCTCTGCATGATTGGTTACCTAAAAATTTGTTTTGACATTAGTCACGCGACTAATCGTTTGTCTGGAAAATTGAAAAGTATATATTTTATCGTGAAAATCTGGTATAAGAGTTATTTGAAAAAAGTAGTAAGTAGATTTTAATTTTATGCTGTGTTTAAAACAAAAATTTAAAAAAAAATATTTTTTTTAACTTTAAAAAAATATCAAATGTTACTTTCATATTTCCATCAATTTAATGAAAATGTGTTAAATGATTAAAAACCATTATTTAAACATTTTTATTATCTTGAAAAAAGTTATTTGCTAAAATTCAAAATTTAGCTTTTATCATGTAACTGGGTGCGTCCACGTATCTAGCAACTATATTTACAACTTATAGCTATTTCTGGAAAAATATGCTTACGATAGGCAGTTCTTTCTAAATTTGAACAAGTTTTAACGTGTCTCCTAAAGTTTCTCCTACCAAATTGAAAATTAGAAAAAAGAATACTTGGAATCAATTTATTTATTTTTAGAAGCACATTTTCATTAAATTAATGGAAATATGAAGTAACATTTGATATTTTTTTAAATTTAAAAAAAATATTTTTTTTTTTAAATTTTTCTTTTAAACTTTGCACACCAGCATAAAATTAAAATCTACTTACTACTTTTTTCAAATAACTTTTTTCAATATCTTGTACTCTGATACCAGATTTTCACGATAATTTACCTCACATATTTATATAGAACCAATCAGAACGCAAATTTTCATAGCAACCACCTTGGTAACGTGGTCTTACCCAATAAGACCTACCGCTAGCTCGGTAAGACCACTATAGCTTTTTGTCAAATAAACATTAATTTATTTCAAGAAATCAAGTTTAATAAATAAATATTATAACCCCTACAAAATAAAAATGACACACAATAGTATTTGAGGTGATTTTACAGCATAAACTTAATTTTGACATTTTTAAAGAAATGTTTTATGACAAAAAGTATGCAAGATTTAACCCAGTGTGCTTTGCTTTGACGTGAGCTTAAGAAATCTTGGCGATTTCATGACAACCGTGATGACAACAAGCAAATTTGATTTTTGACGTTCCACGCGTCTGATTTAGGATTTTTAATTAATTGTTAGTTGTGGCGCGTTTATAAACTTAAAAGTAAATCATAATAATGTGTTTGTATATTTTCCTTTATCACAAACGGCTTTTATTTCAGGTTCAGTAAATTATCCAATAAAATACACTTCTAGAAGCGGCGTCTTATCAAAGTCAAAGTCAAAGAATCCTTTATTGTTTAAAGAATAATAAAATTCTTGTTAACAAAGGTCAAAAATAAAAATGAATAACTTTAAAGTACATCCATATACATGCCTATAAACTTAATATTAAAATAATACACACAGATTATCGTATCACTGATGGATCATTAAAAAATTCATCCAAAGTGTAGTAAGCTTTTTCAGTTAAGAAACGCTTAGTTAATTTCTTAAACTTTTCAAAATGTTGTTGCCTTCTTATCTTCATACCTTTGTTTTTTATTCGAAACTAGATTTTCTAAGAAAATTATCACTCAATATAATTTTTACTTATAATCAAGGATAAGACCCTCGAGCTAAAGTTCTCAGGATCATATCAGATTATAAGTAAAAATTACATTTCGTGAAAATTTGTCAGAAAATCGATTTCTTTGTAAAAAACAGCGGTATTACCGATAAGACGCCTCTATCGATATATTACTGTTGACAAAATATCTACTTTTCAATTTTCCAGACAAACGAGTTGTCACGTGAGTAATGTCAAAACAAATCTTTAGTTTACCAATCATGCAGAGGCTACCAGCATAAAAAGTTTTTTTACAATTTCAATAATAAAAAAGTTTTCCATATGGGTCCAACTTTTTGCCGGTCACTGTATAAGAAAAAAGTTGCTCCCTATTAAATTCTACAATGTTGTGTTTCCAAATTTAAAAAACTCCGAATCCTGTCGATTAGTTTTGGGCAAAACCGATTTTTCGTTATTGCGTTTTTATTTTTTTCTGACTATTTGAAGAGATATGTTAAAATAAAACTTATATTCTCATTAACACCTTTCCTCCTCTATAAGCTGGGGTAACTACATTTTCATTCCTACGTTTCGTTTTTTCAAAACCATTATCAACTTTTCTTTTTTAAATAGTCGGGAAATTTTAATATTGTTAAATTCCGCTACGCCTTTATAGTTCAACGACGTATCACACCTAGTATTAATAATATGTTTCGAATCCATCATCAATAAGAATAAGTGCTAATTAATCTTGTATCTATCAGCTTTCTTTTGTTTTTAAAGCCAACTAGAAATAATTTGACTTTGAACGTCGACTAAAAATTATATCCAATTTTTCTTCTCTTGAATAATGTTCCATAATTTTTATTAAAAAAAAACTTCACACAGCTCCTCAAAAACATAAAAGTTTTACTTCAAAGGAATAATAAAAGCTAATTTGCACTAAACAATTTTTTTTTTTACGGTTCGCCGACTACGTAGGCCATCTTGAACCGGTCATCGACCACAAATGTGATTTACCAACTGGGGAGTGTGAAACGGCACCTACATCCTACGAGATATCCGATCTCATCCGGCCTGTCCGGCGTGAATAGGATGGCTAGGTGTCGATTCATATTACACTCTTCCCAGAGGCAAGAGCACGCCGTGTTCCCAACCGGCGCTTAATATGTCGACAGGCCCTTGCCCGCTAAACGATTTCATTAAGCTAGCCTGTCATTTGGCAAGTATTTATAATTTATTTAAACAGGTGCCTGTCCCAGCCTACTATACAGTTGAGACAGATTAGCTTACTTTGATTAATAAAATAGTTTTAAATAAGATGAATTCGCACTTATTCTTATTGATGATGGGTTTTTAAGTCCAAAACGTGTTATTAATACTAGATCTGATACGTTATTGAATTATCAACGAGGAGGGGAATTTAAAAATAATGAAATAAAATTTCCAAACTATTAAAAAAAGAAATGTTGATGATGGTTTTGAAAAAACGAAACGTAGGATTAAAAATATAATTATACCATCTTGTAGAAAAGAAAAAGTAGTAATAGAATTGTAAACTTTATTTTAACATATCTCTTCCCATTGAGTCAGAAAAAAATGAAAACGAAAGCGCGAAAATTCAAAGCCCAAATATCTTTGAAAGGAGTTTTTAAATTTCAAAACAAAAAGTCGCAGAATTTAGCAGGGCGCAACTTTCTTCTAATTAAACCTTCTCTGTAACTTCCATGGTTTACGAGATCCTTGTAGAGTGCATCCTTATCTGGGATACCCTATAGATTTCTAACTTGTAACTTTGGATAAATAAAATTAATGAATTAGAAACAATTCATTGTGAGTGGATTTTAAAAAATAAAAGCTTATTTTAATGAAACTCTCTCCTTAATTATCCCGTATTTTTATAGAAACATGTTATAACATTATGTCACTTCCGGTTATCGCAGATGCTAAGGCCAATATATATTTTAAATACAGAAATACAATTTTATATTTTAACCGCCTACAAAAAAATAGCTAAATAGTTTTTTGGGATCTTGGTGTAATGTAATTTCTTGTACTTTGACAAGATGTAACATTCTAATGATGCATTTTAAGGAAACAGGTGTAACACCTTTATATTTTCTACTCATTTCTGCCAATCATAAAATTCAGTTTAATATATATAGTTAATTCATTCTGTAACTGTTAAATTACGCATTCATTTGCATGTTGTATTTGCTAAAAATTGTTAAGTAACTGACACCATAGCCATATTTCATCAAAAGTAATTAATTCCTGATGAGGTAAGGATGATATCAAAATATCTAAAAATTATTATTTAAAAAAAATAAAATGCAGTTCCTTATTTAAAAAATTAGAATTGAAACAGTTCCACAAAAAGAGAAACATTGTACCAAAATTATTAAAACATGGTAGTATAAAGCTAAAAAAGTTGCTTTAACAATGTTGAATTTGTTTTTCTGTAGCGGTTAAAATAAGTCAGATAAAATAAAAAACCAAAAACCCAAAATTTTCGTTTTTTTCGAATATTTCAAATTTTTTTTATAATATAACTAGGCATAAAATTCTGCAACTTTGCCCCCATTTGATCGATGCCATATTTCTTATAATAGATACCCATAATGAGCATCGAATTTGGGACACCCTGTACAGGATATTCTATTAAAGAAAAAGTTAGTAATTTTCCTGACTAACCCTATACAATTATAAAAACGGTTTCCTCCTTTCTATGTGTGCCGTTTCTGATAACATGGTTGTGCCAATTTTCAAAAAATTATGTCTAGCAGTTTTTGAAATATTCGCAATAATTTAGAATTTCTTAACACCCTGTATATCCTTTAACAAAAAATAGTTTAAGACTTAAATGCATCGAAAAAATAATGGCAGGTCAACACAATACATAACTGCGCTTTATCAGATTTGTATTTGGTTAAACTGGAATTCAACTGAAATATTTCAAGAGCAAATAACGGATTAACAAAAAAAAACGAGATGAATAATTTTTAATTGGTAGACGCATTATTGTGAATCATGTCAAGATTGTCAAGTTTCAATAACGGGGCCTTAAATTTATGTTTACATCGGTTTTCATTAGAGATATACATATTTATGTACTTACTAACATACTGGGTGACAACGATTAGTATATTATTTTGCAGGCGCGGCTCGTGAGTTAAGGCAAATTTTAATGGCAGGAACCTAACAAGCAAAATGCAGATTAGTGCATAGTTTTGCCAAGGAATAATTATTTTTTTACTTCCATATGGAAATATGCTGTTTCCTTTACACTTAAGTGACGAGAAAAGTAGGCTATTCCGGTTAACTGTACGGAAACATTTCATATTCTTACTGTTCAGTGCTGCACATCGTTGCGACCTTTAAAAATAAAATTTCCCAGCTTTAAAAAAATTTGCAACGACTGCGCACAATACTGAAAAAATATTTTTTCTAATTTTGACATATAAAGTGACACTTTTTAAAACTGATTGACATTATGAAACGTCTTACGTTTTGTAACTAGTTGCATAAAGTAAAATTTTATGCAATTGGTGACGAAAAATGTATTTCAAAATTAGTGACAAAAAGAGTTATTCTATTTATTAAACTGTTATAATACAAGTTAAAAACATAAATTATAAATTAATTAATTATTATAAATATTGATAACACAATTATTGCAATTATTCAAATTAATTTCCGACGACATATTTTTTCATTGCTCGAACTTGCTGTTATTTGGGAAGCGACGCACATTGCATTAGATGTTTCACCAAATATTTCTTGCGCTATAAGTTTTTTATTATTCATGGAATTTTCAACATATCCCTCCGCAACAGAGCTGGATTTCCAACCTCCGTGCCTCTTTAATTTTAAAAGATCAGCGCCACTGTCTGCTAGGAAAGTGGCAGAGCTTCTTCTGAAGCAGTGGCCAGTATATAGAACAGGATTTGAAAGACCAAGAAATTGTGCAATAACTTTTGGTAGACTGCTAAATGTGTTAATTCCCACAGGATTTCTGGTACATTTTCCATTCGCATATTTTACAAAAAATCTGTTGTGTTTAAGAATCTGGGGACAAACTTAATATATTTTCTTAATATTTCAACAAGATTCGTATTTTCAATGTCTCCAGTGGTAATTGCACACTGCCGTATAACTTTTGTTTTTGAAGGTGGGATATCAACACGAAAATAGCTTCCTTCGTCTATAACATTTTCAACTGGAAGAAAAGTTAATTCTGCTTTTCTGCATGCTCCTGCCATTCCAATTATCATTGCAACCTTAGCCATTAAATATTCTTTGTCATCAGCTTCCAATAAAAATCTTTTTTAATAAAAACCTTGAGTTTTTGCGAAACTCACTTCGTTCGTTCCGCAAAAATCTCACGCGTTACACAAAATTAGGCATTTCGTAACTGATGGCATAAATAGCTATTTTTAGTAGATCTCAACCACAAGTAGTGATCTTATCGAATTTCCTACGAATAAAAGACTGTGGTAAAAAAAAAATTCCCTTTGGAGACAGCGCCGACTTATCATTCATATGTGCTTTGTTCTCACGAATCCGAAAATTTCCCATTGGTTGACAACATTGCTATAAAAAATAAATTTCTCGGGCATTCTTATTAAGTACTGACGAATCACAATTTCTTTTATTTCCTTACCTTCATTTTCAAGACAGTAAATTATATAATTTATAAATATATGGTACAATATGTTAATAATTTGTTCAATATAACAAAATATCTACGAATCTATAATAATTTTGTCAATAATGCAACCTGAAGAATGTTCATAGAAAATTTATTTCATTTAACATTATTATTAAGCATGTTTTACCCAAATTTTTAATATGAGGATCTGGCGAAGCATCATAAGATCTAACTTTGAATCCAATGGTCGTGAGTTCAAGCCCGGCAGCCTGCAATTTTTTTTTAACATTTTTTAGCATAAGGTTTGTAAGTTTGGTCGTAGAAAAAATATACTGTTCAACTCGAGTGGATAGTCCAAATCGCAATCGAAAGTTTAAGCACTTTGCCTACGGCGTCGTGTTCAACTTACTTCCTCGCGAGATATAGACATCATATCCACTTGTTGTACAAATTACTTGTACCTACTAATAAACACCTCAAAAACATAAAATACTCAAAAATTGCATTTTTGCTTAAACTTTTTTTTAATTACATCAAACAGCTTTACTTTATTAGTTATTTTATATATAATTCTATAACCTTTGTGTAGTTGTGTGTTTGTATATCAAATCGATCCTTTTGTTTGAAAAACTGTTCAATCACCATGTCATTAAAATTAGAAATACTTCTAATAAAAGGTTAATGCTTAACATAACTAAAGAACTAAATCTTGATTACTACATTATGTTTCTTAAAAAAGTTTTTTTTAGTATTGAAAAGCCCCTCTCATTTTTCACTGTCGTCACTGGAATAGTACATAAAATTTCTAATATTTTTACACTTTCCGAAACGTTTCACCGAGAATTATTTCTAATAATGGCTGTAAAATGACCGTAGCACTCGGACTATTATAGAAATCTTCACAACTAAATAAAACTTCCAATTCTGATTTAAGCTTGGAAACATTTATCCTGTCATAATTATTTTTAACGGATTTTAAAATGTCTTCAGAAAACTCTTTTTTAAAACTAGCGAAATTATTTGTGTGACAATTTTATTAAATGTTCTGTTGGTCTTTACTAGAAGTCACAACGCACATAAGTATCCGTCAAAAACATACATACATAACCGAACTAAATGAGGGTTAAGGATATACTACGGGTGATTCGGTATTCCTAATGGAACAAACGGTTTGTACAAATATTGCAAATACAATCCGCATATTTTGTAATAAGTTTTTCTTTGTCTAGCGCAAAGTTTTGATCACGAAGCTGTTCAACTCTGTTTCCGGATATGCCTATTGAACGTGATTGAACCACTGACCGATTGAACGCGCAGTGTGGCAAAGACGACGTCCGGATTGGTCTCTTTTCCGTCTCGTTTTAACTTCCAAGAGCGCGTATGTCTGTTTCGCTCTTAGTTTCCAATTAATGTATGCAATCTTTTAGTTAAATATAAACCCATAAGGTCGTCCGTGAGCTGGAGTAATATACGGCCCAGCCGAGTGGAGTGCTTCAATCGGTTCATAGTATTTCAATTATTATTCTTTGAATGATAATCTTTTTTAATTTGTTTTGAACAATAAATTAATTAGGTGGGACAAATTTATAGGTGGGTCATTGACCTTATGAACAAGCCGCGCCTGTTATTTTAAAATATACGGAAATTAATAAGTTTTATCGTATCATTGAAGATTAAGTCATTTTTATATGATATCTTTATTAATAATTATTAACATCATAAACGTACTAAAACCTACATAACACCTTAGTTACTCATAATACATTAGTTACCGTAATTTAATACGTTAGTTACGAAAGCATAATACGTTAGATACCAAATAATATTAGAACTATTTTTCATGAACATGTAAAACAGTATTTTGATAGTTTTCAAATTTGATGGATACACCTTTGTCTTTAACGTCCACGATCTTAGGTATGCCCTCTGAAGACTGATTAATGAACGAGCAAGCACTCCTTTCGATTTCGTGCAGTTCCCCAGTGCTTAATCCACTGCCGGAAACATCGCCGATTTGAATTTTGCGAGCAATGGAAACTTTCTTGGTCACACTTTCTTCTAAATACCCTCTAGCAACCTTCGCCGATTTCCATCCACCAAGTTCTTGTAGGTCTAATATATCTCCTCCAGCATTAACAAGAAAATTTGCCGAAGATCTTCTAACGCAGTGACCAGTATACAAATTAGGATTTTCAAGTGAGAGATACTTAGCTATTTTTTGAGGTATTTTAGAGAAGAAGTGAATGCCGCAGGGCTGTACTGTACATTTCCCTTTTCTATATGATACAAACAATCTTTGGTGAGTGACATGGTCTGGCCTTAACATTGCGTACTTTTTAAATAAAAGCACAGGATTGACTTCGCCGTCAAATATTACAGCGAAAATACGTTTCTTGTGGGTTTTTGAGTCGGGAATAGTAACAATCAGCTTGTCCTCTAAAACGTCAACATCTTTCGTGGTCATCTTCGCTAATTCATTAGTTCAACAGGCTCCTCCAATTCCAATTAAAAAAGCCACTTTCATCATTAAAAACTTCTCGTCTGAGGCAGAACACACAAATTCGTTGACTTGTTCTCTTGTAAATACTTTTGATTTTTTTGCTCTATATATAACATTTTTCTTCTTGATGAAACGTATTATGGCGCCGTATTTGTCGATTTCCACTCTTTCCTTCAGTTCTAAAGTCGCTCGTAACATGGAATATTTCGGCCATAAGGATGAAGCAGAGTATTCCTCAGAGAGTTTTGCGAAATACGCCAGCAATACCGTTTCTTATGCACCTTGAACATGTACTTTGTTTCGCCACTAACAAAACTGCTGATATTCTTTTTCATAATGGATTTTAGATTTGTCCGGAAGCAAGTTCAACCTTATAATGTTGGCTGCAGCTAATATATCGTCAGGAATATCAAAATCTTGCATGATTTTAATGATGACTTTTTGAAATGCCAAAATGAAATGACATAAAACCTTGTTTTTATTTTCGCATCGCCGTTGTCAATGTTGTCAATGATACGATAAAGCTTTGAATAAAACTCGATTATTAGCGATTTAACACCGTCTCGGACATTGCGGGTGACTCGGCTGTTGCCTCGTCACCCAGTAATCTCCTCGACTATTATAAATCGCATAATAATCTCGTTATAATAATAGCTATAAAGGTAAATTTAGGTAACTTAAAATCAACGAGTTTATTGAGGAGTTGTGAATGAAACATCGCGGGGCCACTATAGTGTGGCCGATTTTTGTATCTTTGTCACTTGAAAAGTTGGTCTTCTCCACACTGGACGAACTCATCTCAGTTATGCGTCATTGAACGTAGCTAGTATAAATACAGCTTTAGTTACCATATTTATGTAGTATTCACCTGAAGTCGACTAGAGATACTTACCAATTGAAATGTTGTGATTCAAAACAAATAAAGACAATGCAAGTGCAAACCTCTTCTGCCGTTCAAGTTCTATAGGCGTAGTTAGGGGGTACTTGGGGGTGCTAAGCAGTAAGCACCCCCGAAATTTAAATTAGCACCCCCAAAAAAATTTACATTTACAATATATAGGCCATAAGCTAATTTTAGAACTAACCTATTTTTATAATATACATTATATGTAATGAATTTTTCATATTAATATTTCAAGCATTCGAAATCTGGTACAAATTCAAGTATATTTAGGTAGTTGCGGATTCTGTTTCATATTTTTCTCCGTGTACCGTCATTTTTAAATATATTGCAATTAAATAAATACACACAATCTGTTTTTTTAGAACCTCAGCACCCCCAGTGTTGACCGAGCTAGCTGTTTCCTAACAAGAGCACTCTGTATAAAATATAACATGTGTGTTTATACATGTTTAGATTAAATTGAGTGGTAACAGTCCTTTAGTATAATAATAATGAATGATTGTTTATTAACAGAAGGAAATTTATTTTGTGACATAAATCACTATTCTAATTTCAAAGTTAAACAAACTTGGGGAAAATAAAATCAACAGATTGTTGTATCTAGTTAATTAGATTCAATATTGCGTTATTTAAGTGGATTGTAAACGCTGTTTTATGTTAGTAATTTACTACCTCTGATTTTTTAGTCCTTTGGCGTGAGTAATTACTAACTAGAATTTCCGTTTTGATTATAAAGTTCAGGGGCGATCAAATAAAACCAAGATTGAATGTGCAAGTAAAATAACTACAGGATGCTACAAATTCGTGTGCGTAAATGGGAGTATCGAGAACTGTAAGAAACACGATGATAAAAGTGGCTCATTTTGGAGCTTAATAATTTTTTAAAAGAAAATATAATTATTCTGAATACTTTCAAAGATATTAAGAAAAAAAAGAAATTTTCAGTTTCGGTTTTTTAATTGTTCATGCCCTAATTTTTAATTTGGAAAAGAAAACAAAACATGCTCTCTCAGAGTCGTTTTTTGAGCTCTATAATATGGCGTAATTAGTTTTTTAAAATGACACCTCGTTCTTTAAATGACATTTTAAATACAGTATAAAATGACAGCCGTTTTGTCCATATTAGGTCTCAATGGAAACCCTTAACCAGAAGAAACACCGCAAAATCGCATTTTGAATACTGATTTATGAATAAATAATTAGTGAAAACACGGCATCCCTATGTAGTAGGAATCAATTTAATGCAAAACAGACACACAAATACACAACACTATCCGCTAGACGCCAATCTACTTTCTTTATTATTACGGGCATTAAAACGTCTACCACTTTATTTTATTTTACAAGCCTTAAAATTTCATTTTCACTTTACTGGTCATGAGCGTCCGAGGGAGAAGGGATGAGCAGTAAGGGGGCACTTGCCACCCCCCTAATAACCAAAAAAATTATCATCTTCAACAAGACAACCGTTATGGTGCCGGCATTTTATTTTTTTTTAAATTATTTTTCCTCTGCGGCGCATTTTTTTAAACACCCAAGTACGGTTTTATAAATGTTATTTTAATTATAAAGTAAAATAGTAAAATGTAAAAATGTTAAATGTTTTAAATAACAGCAAAAGTAACAGAATCTTTGTATTATCCGATGGAATACATAAGGGACATTATCTACTACCTCTTGCAATTTACATCTACAACTAAAAAATCCAGAGCGGTACACAGGACTGAAATCGTTGATTTAGAGATGATTAACTCTTAATTCCATTACTAACCATAATAAATAAGTATCTGCTATTACTTCGACTAGAATTTCTTGAAAAGGGGCATTTATTTTATCCTATGCTTAGTTTGTGGAAATTATTTTAAAAATAACGGGTATACAGGAAACAACTAATAGCAATATATTTTTATAACGTTTCTAACTTTTAGCACACCATTAGCCTAGTTGACTAACCCATTATATTATACTTTTACCTTTTCTAATTGCATCATCAACCACTTTAAATGTTGTTTCCTATTTTAAAATTGTATATAATTTTTGAACCACAAAATTTATAATATTGTTTTCTTTCTCAAACCGATAACTTTTAAGTTTATAATTCTGGAGAACTTTTACTCAAAGAAATAGTTGTGAATAGCAAAATAACTAAAATTTCTCGTATTTCTGTTTTAAATTTATCTGACTTATTTTAATCGCTACAGAAAAACAAATACGACATTGAACGATAGAAGAGTTTTGGACTTGCACTGTCTTTATTTGTTTTACATCACAACGTTTCAACTGGTAAGTATCTCCAGTCGGCTTCAGGTGAATATTCAGTCAGTCTAGTGAATCTAGGTAGTATATATAGAGCTATAGTTATTTTACTTATTTAGTATTCACCTGAAGACGACTGGAGATACTTACCAGTTAAAACGTTGTGTTGTAAAACAAATAAAGACAATGCAAGTCCAAAACTTTTCTATCGTTCAAAAAACATCATTGTCTTCAACTTTCAAACAGACACTAAATACGACATTGTTAAAACAATTTTTTTAACCTTATACTACCGGGTTCTTAGAATTCCGATATAACGTTTCGTTTTTGTGAAACTGTAATCAACTTCAATTTTTTAAATACAATTTATATTTTATTTTTTAAATTTCTTTATACCCTAAATGCAACCACTTAATAATTTTTAGACGTTTTGATGTCATATATGAAGTTTCTAGATTCTTGTAGGGGAATATTTAAACAAATGAATATATGAACACTATAAACAATGTCTGTTATGTTTGATGTTTTTGTTTAGAAATAAGAGCAAGTTTAATACTGTAAATGTCCATAGTAATCATGAAAGGACGAATAAGTTATATCCCCGTCTCCGCCTAACTATCACAGATAAAAATCCTTATTACATGTGCATCAAACTTTACCACAAACTGCCAAATAATATAAAATCAATTACTAGTGTAGAAGGTAAAAATAAGAACACAAAGTCTACTGATATATTATAGAAATATTTTAGTCAACTTCTCTACATGTTTCGAATGAAGAAGCATTCATCTTCAGGAGAAAAATTAAAAGAAGAAAAGGCCAGTAGATATCACCCTAACTGAGCAACATAAATATAGGTTCGGTATAAAATGAGCGGAACAATGAAGAAACCGATACACACATTGCATTGTGAATAAGAAAAGTATATGGGTTTGAGGCTTAAGGCACTGTGAAAACTTTAAAGGTAGAATGAAAAATTTAACATCTTTGTGTGGAAGAACTGTCGAAAGATAAGAATGAAGTGAAAGGGACTGATCATTAAGCCAAAAAAAAAACTATTAGCTAGTCATTAGAGAAAAAAAATTTGGAGAAGAAGTGAATGTCAGTGTCAAAGTGGAAAAAAACATTAAAAAAGTTTTAGTAGACATTGGGCCCTATACATTAGTGGACTTCTTAGGCAAGGAATGGTAAACCTATTCCATCCCGTGAAGTCATTTCATTTTTTCCTTTTTTGTAAAAAGTATAATTTGAAATAAAGAAGTATTATTATTATTATTATTTTTCTCAATGTTAGTTTTCACAGCTTTTTGTTGGTATTGCTGGTATTATTTACAGTACAGAGAAGAAATTCATCTTAACCTGTACTGTTTAGGAACTTCCGTACTATATGGCATGTTTGGAGGATGACGCTTTTCTGGATTAGTTGGTATAAATAACCTGATAGGCCCAGTTTTTCCAAGTTGGGCTTGAAATTTTTCGTCATAGCTCCCTCCACCGATATTATGATCGGAATTATGTCGATTTTATCTAGCTTCCATATATTTTTTATCTCTATAGCCAAATTCGAGTACTTGGTCTTCTTCTCCGATTCGGTTTTAGAGAGGTTGTGTGTTAGTGGGCAACCTATATCGATTATGAAAGCTTTCTTGGTGGTTTTTTCGATAAGAAGAATATCCGGTCGGTTGTGGTCTACTGTTCTATCCGTTATTATTGGCCTGTCCCAGTATAAGAGATATTCAGGGGATTCAAGGACTGGCTCGGGTGAGTATTGGTAGTATGGTGGAAGGTTTTCCCTTAGCTCTAGTTTATGGGCCAGTTCCTTGTGGATGATCTTTGCCACCTGATTATGTCTCCCCAGGTAAGCGTTGGGGGCCATAGCACCACAACCCGCCGTGATATGTTCTATCGTCTCTCCGGGGCAGTTGCATTTTCTGCACACATCTTCCACATTCCTTTTCATGATGACCTTTTCATAGTTTCGAGTTCGAATGACACGGTCTTGGATAGAGATAATAAAACCTTCTGTTTCAGCGTGAAGCTGCCTTTTCTCTAACCAATTCAGTGACATTTCTCTATCTATGAGTGGATTTTGGAGTGCAGTAGGGTATTTGCCGTGTAGAGCTTTCTCTTGCCAAGTTACAAGCTGTTGACTTGGCGGCGCGCGGATGATGTTAGGTAGTCCGTTTCGCTTTAAGTTGAGGGCTGTATATCCAGCGTCTGCTGCAACCACTTTTTTAAGAATTTCCCCATTCGATTCTTGGAAGTATTTTCTCATAGAGGTCTCTTGCGACTTGCACAAGTTATATATATTAATGAGACCTCTTCCTCCCTCCTTTCGTTTTAGGTAGATTCTTTCAAGTGCAGAGCGTGGGTGGTGGAATCTGAATTTTGTTAGCAGCCTGCGCGTAAGCCTATCTAGTTCGTGCAAATCCGTGTCTGAATACTTAAGGATTCCGAATGAGTAGGTAAGTATTGGTATTGCCCAGGTGTTGATGGCAGTAGTAAGGTTACCAGCATTCAGATGAGTATTAAAAAGCTTTGTTAATCTGCTTTTGTATTTGTTTTTAAACTCCCTTTTTAGGCTTGTGTGGTTTATTTGTTGGTTTTGGGAGATGCCTAAGTATTTATATGTTTTGTCCTCATCTAATATATCTATGCCTATTATTATTATTATTATTATTATTATTATTACTATTATTATTAATAATATGGCCTATTCATAAGCGCCAGATTAAATTTATTTTGTACAATCCTAAAAATGCTTGTGTCAACTAGAATAATATAACGACATAAACAGCTTTGTAGTGAAAGTAATGGATAGGAAAAATTGAGAATAATGATAGAAGTGTCATTAAATATTGTTCCATTGTAAAGGACCTTGAACAACATGGTTTTATTTAGAACTTGTAACTGTTTTAGTAAATAAACGTTAACCCATGAAATTTGACTTACATGCGACAGCAGCAAAAATGATAATTTTTGTTACACTTTTTTATGGATCATGTGACTTGTCAGACGAGTAGTTTTCAATAAAAATATTATAAATACAGAAACTTTTTTTTCAATTTATTGGCCTTTAAATGGCAAGGGACGTGGTATTTTAAAGTTCTATCAAACCGTCCATCAAAAAATATTTTGAACAAAGTACACTTATCCAGTTCGCTCGATTTGGCAGAAAACTTTACAACATGCCGAGTCTTTGGAAAATCTGCAACAATATTTATAAAAGATAAACGTAGGGTTGCACAAAGATTTTTAATAATAATAATTAACTAACCAGCATCTTTGACGGTGACATACATGACATTGGCAGAAATACTTTACTCACGATCACATTGGTCCGGTTACCTAAATTTTTAATTTACCAATCCGGCAAGTTCGATTGAAAGTAAAAAATATCTACCATTATCATTTATGTTACAGTCAATGTTGCTGGTTAGTTAATTTTAGTTAAAAATCTTCGTGCAACACATCATATTCGCACATAGAAAATAATGACCTGTATCAATAAACAAATGGTGACATTGCAGTTATAAGGGTCTAGTCCTAAATAGTTTAAGGTTGCTTGAACTTAATAGTAGATATATTGTTTTTACATATTTTTTGTTTAATCATTTAAATAAAATTGCGACCACAATTACCACCCAAAGTTTATAAATAGCATCTGACCTTTATTTATACTAACCTATGAAACGTAATTTCCGGCGTTTTCTTCTTATCCATACTAACTCTGCTGGAACAACTTCGCACGGCACAAGAAACAATTATTATCTATCACAGAATAGCAAGGTTTTACATAAAAATTGAAAAACTTGTCATAAAATCTAAAATCACCTCGATTATTACAGCTCGAACAGCTGATTACACGAATGACGGAAGTGTCGTTCAGGGTTTCCAGTTTGGTCGATTTGGTCGAAAACTTTACAACATGCCGAGTCTTTGGGAAATCTGCGACAATATTTATAAAAGATTAACGTCGGGTTGCACAAAGATTTTTAATAATAGGGGAGCGACGGGTAATCATGAACAGCTGGGAATTCTAAACACCCATTTATAGAGACATATATTAGCTCCCCTGGACAATCTAGTCCAAAAGTAAACCATATTGCAACTTAGCAGCTCTGCCGCATAATGTTCTAGAAAGCCGTTTGTTAAAGATATGGCGGTTTGTGAAATTTTCCGTGGTTTGTACTTATTTCGCAATGAGATACATTAAGGTAGGTACACAATACTATTACGTATTTTTGAAAATATTTGCAGCAATTTTGTATAGTAGGGTATTATTTACCTTTTCATATACCTTTTTACTTAAATACTTGTGTTTTTTGTTATGTGTAACTTAAAAATATTGTACTGTACATTTCGGGGAATGCCGATCAGGTGTTCGGTATTACCCTACAATAGTTCAGCATTATCCGACATGTATTGAAATACTTCCTTCTACTTTTTATTGATTTTTTTTGTGTAAAACTAATTGTAATATGTATTGGCAGATGCCGAGTAGCTACAAAAAACTGGACGATGTAGATCCACAGGACATAGAATTTGATAAAAATGAAGGAGAACCATGTTTAATATTTGAATAATATGAGAGGAAAGAAATGTGGTATCGATGTATTGGCTGGAAAGGTCGATGTATTGGCTGGAAAGGTTGGATTCATAAGCTATGCAGTGGAGCCGAAATACCAAAAAATTATTAATGTGATTTTTGTGTATAATAATATTGTGGTACTACCAATTTTGTTGTAACTTTTTATTTTGTTTGGGATTACCCATCACCTGTACCCGATTACCCGCAGCCTTCGGGTAATGCCATTTTGTAATGTTTTTTAAAACAGGTTTTGTGTTTTTCTCATATCATCTAGATTAAAAAATGTGTTTCAATTTATTTTCTAAAACTTTCTTTTATAGAATAAATCTACTAATTTCGGAATTAGTAATACTTTTCCTTAAGTGTTCGCAGTTACCCGTTTCTCCCCTAATAATAGTTAACTAACCAGCATACTTGACGGTGACATACATGACATTGACAGAACTACTTTACTCACAATCACATTGGTCCGGTTACCTAAATTTTTAATTAACTAATCAGGCAAGTTCGATTGTAAGTAAAAAATGCCTACCAATATCATTTATGTCACAGTCAATGTTGCTGGTTAGTTAATTCTGGTTAAAAATCTTTGTGCATATTAATATGATGAAAGAGCATGAAAGTCGTGTGATTGCAGTGTGTTTTTTTTGGTTTGTTGTTTACCTTAATTAAGTTATTTGTTATTTATTTTTCAAAAATTGACGCATACTATGTTCCCTGTGAACCTCTTGTAATAAGGACTAAATAAACATATTCGTACATAGAAAATAATGACTGAATTTTTTTTATATAAAAAATTGTTATTACAAACGTTACAAAATTTCGTACAAAATTTCAAACAGTGCGATGTTGGACCAACATGACTTATCCATTAAGCCCCAATAATGTAAACAATGTCGGTGCCCCATCTTTAACAAACCCGGTAACAGGTAGATACAAGGTAAAAGTGTGCAATTTCCGGTCAAAAATACAATAACGGTATAAAATTATACAGTTACACGATATTTGGTATCTTTGGGAATGGCGTAAAGAATATTAAATGCTCTAATAAAAAAGCAAAAGTTTTTATTAAATTATAATGAAATTTTACCTTCCGTTATTCCTCTATTACGTGGTACCTTTTTTATTCACCTTTTAATAATCAATATCCACCTACTTGCGGGCACATGCCAATAATTTATTATATGCATTTAATTGAAGTTGATTATACAGGGTATTTAATAATTCAGTGCTAATCCGAAAGGATGATAATACTAAATATAGAAAAATTCTTCATATGAACATAGGTCAGCAACCGCTTTATTTTTGAGATACAAGGTGCTTAAATTAAGAAAAAATATTTTTTTTTCATCTCCTAAACCGCTTTCTATATTTTTTTAAATGTTGGTATATGCCAAGTAAGCATGAAAATATATTTTTTTCAGAACAAAGGTCTTTTAAATGTTCATCAGTGACGTCCCTGTTAACATTCCCTGAAATACTTTTAATTAAAAAAATGATACGCCACTGTTTTTTTTTAAATATTACATTTATAATTAGCCTATATTTTTTTATAAAAGTGGTTTTACGACTTGTTTTCGTCAGGCAGACAGATTTCGATTTAAAAATAAAATATAGTAATAAATACGCATAAAACTACATTTTTTATTTTCAAAAACTTAAACCTATTTTAAAAAAAAATATTTAATTAACTAGATAAAAATAAGCGACTGTTGAAAATGGTCACCTCCTGTAAGTATGAACGTTTCAGCCCTGCTTCTTATCGACTCGCGTGCTCTTCAGAAAATTCCTGGAGTATTTCTTATAGCTTCACAGGAAATTATAATGCGGTTTTGCAATTCTTCCTCGTTTTAAATTGGTTGACAGTAAACCAAGGTCTGAAGACATCTCCAAAAAGAAAATTCAAACTGTTTAGGTCTGGGGATCTAGCTGTCCTCTCTCTGTTCCCCCACCTATCCAGCGATTCTTATTGCCAGTTTCTTACAGATAATTTGCCAATTCTGTAGAAAGACGTTCCTGTGTTTATGCACGACGATGCACTTGCACATTTTAGTGCGTTAAAACGTGAATATTTCACATATATACATACACTATTTTGCCAATACAAGTAGCCGCACGAAGCAAGAATACACCCATCGTGCGATTCAAAATAACCTGAGTTGGGGGACGTGGCGCTTGCGCAGTAGGTAAAAAATTAGGCAACCCACACGATTTCTAACAGAACTTAAACAGAACCCAAGGTCTCTTGAACAGAACCGGCTTGCCGTTGTATTCTTGTTTGTCGCCATCTTTTATTTCGTTCATTCGTGTGTGGTTATAATATCCAAGTTTTGGGTGTTAATATTTATAAAACTTTACTTTAGACATTTTTTTTTGTTAGGTTGTAAGTTGTAGTCGTTTCCAGCTTTTTTTACGTTGTATTCGTTCGGATGTTTCGTGTGTGATTGTGGATATTATTTTTAAGTTTTGGGTGGGAGTTTAGGTATAAAACTTTACCAGACATTTTGTTATTGTTAGCGACTTGTATCTCAAGATGGGTAGAAAAAAGTGCATGATCCTTTTTTGCACGAATCGCGGTTCAATACCAGGATTAAGGTATTTCAGGTATGTAAAATAGCGGTTACTTAGTTTTATTTGATCATAAACTGTACACACCCGAACTAAACGGGTGAATTTAAATAATTGGTAATGGTATTAGCAATATATATATATAGTGTATGTATATATGTGGAATATTTAGGTCAAAACTTTAATCCATGGTGGGACACCTGGTACCCGGTATTTATTATTTACCGCAAACAAAATGTTTCTGATATCAAATAATATATATTATCAAACATTTTTAAAAAAATCATCAAAATTGGACCTGTTCTTGAGGATTAAGATCTAAAAACCTTTATTTATTCAAATATTATAAATATAAATTGTTTGTACTTTTAGATAAATAGCAATTTATTGAAATATTTTATATAAATTAGATGGTAGAGAGTGACGCATTTGAACTATCATTTAAAAATTAATCTCTCTTCTTGTGATTTTATATCCTTTAGTTTACTTTCTTTTATGATTCGTGTTTGTTGGCAGAACTACGTAGTATTGAAGACCGTAAATTCTTATTATTTACTTGTGAATCATTTTTGGTTACTCCTTTTTAAATATTGCCGTTCTGCCCTTCTTTCGAATTAGGCTTTGTTCCTCTTCGTTCGCTGCCAGGGCCATTCCCGAGGGGACCTACAGTTTAACGTGGGTTCCGAACCACGATCCTCAGTCATGCGACACCCCCCAAGGGCTATCAACCCTTGGTTTATTGCCATTGCATGACCTACCAATTGGGGAGTGTGTACCTTCTTCCGCACCCCACGAGATGTCCGATCTCATCCGGCCTGGTTACCGGCGTGAATGGAGTGGGTTGAGAGATGATACCTTTTATACTCTTCCCTGTATTTTTAAATCCACTAAATTTCAGATATACTTTTTTTATTGTACGTATGCCCACTCCGGGAATCGAACCCGGGTCGCCGCGGTTGAATGCCAGTAGCTCCTTTTTAAATATAGAGTAATGTTAATAGTTGAAATTAAATTAAAATCCAGGAGATTTAACCAATTGATCCAGTTTTACAAAACTTTAAGTACCTATCTAAATTCTCATTTATTTGTTATTATAAAAAAAAAATTCGTTTTATTACAATGAGTTTCGTCTATAGTTTTATTGATTGTTGAGCTTTTTGTAGCAGAACTTTGAGCTGAGTTTTCGTTTCATGCCATTGATTGGATGACACGTTTTCTGTAAGGGTACCTGATACCATTTTTTAGGAACTACTTTAAGCTTAAGAGCAAACAGTAGTCGATCAGTGGATGAGTCATCATGAAGAAATAGTGCATTTCCTCAGCATAGTGCATATTGGACCTGTGTCTGGCAATGGCAATAAAATGTCTCTTTTTTATACGAAATATTAAAAAACTAGAACGGCAGTAAAGTTTTGGACTTGCATTGTCTTTATTTATTTAGAATCACTACGTTTCAACTGGTAAGCATCTCCTGAATATTCACCTGAAGACGACTGGAGATGCTTACCAGTTAAAACGTAGTGATTCTAAACAAATAAAGACGATGCAATTCCAAAACTCTACTGCCGTTCAAGAAACGTCATTGTCTCCAACGTTTAAACAGACATTAAAAAACTAATTTCACGAGAATCGGGTGGAGATTTTTAAAATAATATCAGGGCATCGTTTGAACTTTTAATGGGAAATAAAAAATTAACGTGAATAGCCCCAATATTTTAATTTTTTATTATTATAAATAGCGGATGATATCATTTAAGCGCAGCCCTAATTAACTTTTTTTTTCAAATTAGATGACACCACTAACTTGTGGAACCTTTTAAAAAGAGGAATTTGTCCATATTTTTTATTTGTTTATATTTTTTTACATCCGTCAAACCATGTGAGAAACTAGAAAATGTAATGCTACTTTTTTAGAGTAACAATTGTTGAAAATGTGCCCCATTTTGACAGGCCCATCCGTACGCTAATTACTTTGCCTCCTTGATAATACAGGCAGTTTTGTTACATTTAACAAGTTTTTTTTTAATTCTTAACTATTTGATTTAAAAATGTATTTAACTGAAACGCTAAATATTGAAATATTGATAATGGTCGAGTTTGGAAAAAGAAAACGAAATCAAGAAGAAGAAGTTGATGCGTTCTTTCATGAAAGTCATCCCGATTTTTCACCTCTGTCGCGAAGTATAGTCATCAAAACAGGGCCCGCTCTAGCAATAACGCCGCCCTGGGCAAAACAAGAAATTGCCGCCTTTTTCATTCCTTCTTCGTTTTATACCTACCACACCAGCAAATTGTCTGTCTATTCCTCGCCGCTCGCCGGCTTGTCCTTTGCTGCGACGCCGCCATGACCAAAAAAAGTACCGGTGCCGGTGCCGGCGTTGTTCGGCTTGCTTTGTCGCGGAATTGCTTGATATTATTATAATATTAAAAAGAACAGGGATCCGTCGAAATTGTCACTGTTTTAAAAAAAGGACGGCACGGCAAAACAAAGGAAATTAAATTTAACTGGGAATTGGAATGGTTCAAACTTCATATATACCTAGGAACGTAGGTAGGCAAAACGGGGATTTATGGTGTTTTTTTGGATTTTTCATGTCGCTCTTCTAACTTGCCGCCCTGGGCAGGGGCCCAGGTTGCCGCCCCCCCCCCCTAAAGCGGGCCCTGCTTCAAAATTGAAAAGCAATTTCCATAATTGGGTTAAGATTTCTAATGGGTCTTACAGAATTTTCCACATGTATTGGTGACATCTGATTACAATTAGCCTATCTAATTCTGTTTTTTAAGTCGATTAGATTTGCATGGCAACAACAAATTTTTGTAGTGTAAACTTCACTTTGAATTTCTGTTATCCACTAGTTTAACAACGAATACACGATTTTAAAAATTCTACAATTAATTACATGCATAGAAAATTATGGTTTAGCAGAAGCCTAACGATATTTTTTTTTCATTTAGTATCTATAACACAAATTTATGATCCATAAAATTATTTTCTTGGGCTTCAGTTTTTTAAGTTTTATCACATATTGTATAATGCAGCTTACATTTTTTAGCAGGGAATAAGATTAGTTTTTGTCGGAACAGGAGATTTTTTAAGAATATTTTCTTTCCAGACATGATTTTGAGGTATTTTAAGTTTTTATCGCACCCTGTAATTAAATAGAACTTAAATTTATTAAGGACAATGTTATTTTAATATGTTATATAAATCTAGACAGACACTGTATTTAGTATTTTTTGTCGGTAGACTTGGACCTATTGGGTGATTCTCTCCATAAAGAAATTTTTACACGAGCGCCTAAAAAATACATTTTAACTTTTTTCTGGCCTTCCGATTAGTAAAACCGAAGTTCGTGCAGAATAACCCATTTTTTTCTTATCGAGCCAGGTATATGCCGGTTAAGATGTTTGATGTCGGCAACCTTTATAAATTAATTTTCGATGGTCCTTTCCATACCGCTCTGTGCTCAACAAAATATAATGACTGGCAAATACAAGACATTAAATGTATGTTGTATAAGGTTGTGAGTGCGCGTCGGCTCTTATTCTGCTCCAATCTTTTTTGTATTTTATTTTACAAGTTGACTCAAAGCTAGGCATCTAATAGGTTGAGTCAAAATAAGGTTAGAAGATCATATATTATTTTTCACCATGCATGTCTTCTTATAACGAAGTCGTAATTACTCTCCAGAAGGGACATTGTAAATAAGGGGTTACGAAAGAAAGCCCTATCATCCTTTTTACATTTATTAAAAATAAAATCAGTGCCTACGCGTTTCGGCCAAAGGGGCCATCATTAGGACATGAGGCAATAAGGTCCATAAACATCCCTTGTCCTTGTGTTTATGGACCTTATTGCCTCATGTCCTGATGATGGCCCCTTTGGCCGAAACGCGTTGGCACTGATTTTATTAATAAATGTATGAAGGAAGATAGGGCTTTCTTTCCTAACCCCTTATTTATGTCTTCTTATTATCAAACTACAACTAATGTAATTGAAACGTCATAATACTTTGTTTGTGTGCTCTAAAACAGTTATATTTTTTTTATTGCAGAAATTAAAAACTTTATGGGCGAACCTGACTACAGGCAAGTAAGACTTCACTGGGAAACCGAAAACTCCGAAGTTCCCAAAAGCGGATATAGTGTCAGATATTGCGAGCTTCAAACTTGGGGTGCGCAACGCTGTCGTGTGCAACAAGTGAATAATAGTATAGAAGATAAAAAATTTATTGATGGTAAGACCTATCTTAATTAGAAATTTATTTATGAAAATAAAAAACCTATTTCAAAAACGCTCAAAAGTCAGCGCTTGAGGGTGCTGTTATAGTCTCCTGAAATGTATTTGTATTCTAGCCCATATATCTTCTACATCAGCGTTTTCCAAATGGTGTTCCGCGGCACACCGGTGTTCCGCGAAGACGTGCTTGGTGTGCCGCCAAATCTCTTAGTTTTAGTTACTAAAAAATACCTAATTAACTAACCTTAAATGGATAGATAACCCAGTTTTATTTTAGGAATGAACCCCTTCCTTTACTAGAAAACGCGAAACCCCATGTTTCACGGGCCTTAACAGTTTAGGTGCGGTTTCGCGTTTCTTAGTAAAGAAGAAAAGTTAGGAGTTAATATTGCGATCATTTAATATTAAAGACAAATGTCGGGTTTTATAAGGATTTTTAACCACAATTAACTAATCAGCCAGTTTGACTGTGACATACCTGACATTGGCAGAAATAATTTTCTCACACTCATACTGGCCGGTTATCTTAAGTTTTAATTTACTAATCAAGCACATTTGACTGGGTGTAAATTATGCCTGTCAACGTCATTTATGTCACAGTAAAACTTGCTGGATAGTTAAGTGCGGTTACAAATCTTTATGCAATCCAACATAGCACCCCTGCACGGACTGGAATTTTGCGACGCGGCCCGGCCAGCCCATCAACCAAAACCTAACAGCCAGGCCCAAAAAAAATTGGGCTTGAAAATTATTTTATAAATATTTCTTTAAAAAAGCACATAATCACACCAAGGCTAACCCGGCTGGTCACAAAAGTCCAGCATACCCGACAGGTCCGGAAAAAATTATTAGGACCCGAAAACCCAAACCTTTATTGATTAAGTGGCCCGACCCTAGAGTCGGGCCGGGCCGCGTTACGACCCGAGATGAAAACCTGGCCCGCACAGGCCTCTTACCCAACATATTATGTCTTACTTATTTTAGAAAAAGATTCAGAAAATTTATTTCTGAATTAAATCATGGCTAAAACAAGGATGAATTAATAGTAATTTAACCAACAAGTACATTAATAATGGCGATTAATGATCGAAATATTTTAACGCGTGAGCGTAGCGAACGCGTTAATGTTCGAGATTATTAATCGCATTTTAATGTAAGAGTTGGTTACAATGTTTTTTCGTCGACCGTATTTTTTACTAAAGTGAAGAAAAACAGTTAACAACTTTTATTTTACAATCTAATCATTTTTATGTTCATATTGATATATGTTTAATATAATGACAGCGGACGACGTTTTGGATTGACGTTTTATTATTTTGTTGATTTGTTTGCATGGCTGCCTTTAATTTTAATTACCAAAATGGTGCATTTACAGAAAATCATGCATTAATAGATGTCATTAATGAATGATTTTGGGAACGTTAATATCGGATGTAAATATACGGTCGACGGAAAAAAGTTTTAAGGAAACTCTGCTGTCAATATTAACGCATCTTTGTCAAAACAAGTTTAGTTAGTCATGTCTTCAATTTTTTTTTCTTTGTTTTCATTATTTTCATTTCATCTTTAACACGGATGAATATTTTTATTTAAATAAATCCAGTCACTTTAAGTAGGTTGGTGTGTAAAAAAAGATGTGGTGTTCCGTCTGTCTTGTGTCAACTTGAAAGTGTTCCGCGGCCCTATTTTAATTGGGAAATGCTGTTCTACATCAAGGAGATTTGAGAATTGAGTTTTTAATATGTGGCCATCAAAGAAAGCTGTACGGGGCGAGATCACATGACCGTGGTAGCCACTTAACTACGACCAATGATTCGATCTTCAAAAAAATTGCTCCATAATATTTAAAATTATCAAACGTTGTGTGAATTGATACGGAAATTTCCTAATAATTAAATTAAATATTTGCAACTGGGCCACTTTGATTGCAGTGGCGGCTCATGATGTAGAGCCATAGTGCCATGATTCATAATTTTTGTTCTTATTTTTAAAGAAATAGCAAATTTTTTTAAATTAGTACGTAGTTAGTCGCAAATCTGTGGTGCTTTGTGGAAGCGATTATGATCGGTAACGTAGTTTTCGTGCAAAATGGAACGGGCCCAATATCTATGCAATTAAATCGCGCAATCACACGGTCAAATAACATGGGAAATGACCTTAAGCGACAGACTATACCAAATTCTCAACCAATGAAAGTTTTTCGGTCAGCAGCACAGCAGTGCAGTCTCACGTACCTATTAGTTACTTAGTCCAAGTTTGACGTGAAGATGCTTGTTGATTTTCATTCGTTGTATTTGTAAATACAAAATCCATTTTTATTGATCAGCTGATGTTTTGTTTTTGGTATCAAACTTTTTATAAATTAGAAGTTATAAATAATATTTTTTTAAGGAAAATTCCTTTTGTAAAATGTCTTTAGCACAAAAGTTAAAAATTAGGGATAAAGGGAGGCCGTTAGCCGATTTATCTTATAAAATGACAAAAAATTATAACCTTAAACAATTTTCGTCCCTACCTTACTATATAAGATGTCACTGTTTGTTGAGAAAATACATTGTGACATTGAGTTGCTGTACAGAAATAACATTTCCTTACAGTACAATAACCTAACAGTTATTTATTGGCAACGACTACGTGTAAGGAAATATTGACTTTTTCTCTCAGAAATCTAATTAAAAATATCAATATTTTTGATCGATTTTCAGAAAAACCTTTTATTAAGAGTAAAACTTTCTGTGAAATCAATAATAAAAAGGTTTCCATGTGGAGCAAGAATCCTGCCGAATACAATTATTTCATATAAAACGAGTTTATTAATAGCATTAATTGTAACTATAATAATTTTAAAATATTATATTTTTAAAAAGCTCACGGTGACAATAATGGTATATTAAACTACACGTTTTTTAAAGTGTCATTTTATAGCACGCGTCCATGTTAGAAAACGAGCACCTTGCGGCGAGTTTTATAACGGGACAAGTGCTCTAATTGCTTTATAAAACATGTACTTTATACTGTTTTTTCTATTTTGTATTTTTTTCATTAAAGAACACATATTTTTAAAAAGAAAATGAGCTTTTCAAATTTTGATACCCGATTTTAAAGTTACCGCTTCGGACAAAAGTACAGTAATCACAATGAATGTTCATAACCATTGCACTCTTAACAACTATGGTTAAAATAATATACTTGGTAGTTGTATTTGTTAGTTTCAATTGTAACATTTTAAAGATTTGTGTCAATAAAGTTAATAATTGTGTTTTTAGTGAAATTAATAATTATTAAACAATAAACCTAATTCATAAATTTACGCAACCAAACATACATGAATAAAAAAGCATGTTGCAATGTGTACCGGTCGTTTACCACCGTAATTTAATTTGCTTTTAGGTGAGACGATTGACCTAACATTAATTATTACTCTGTGGCGTAGTTTATTTTATTTTTTAACAAATATTCAGCGCCAAGCGAGCTATTATTCCTCTGTGTCAAATGTTGGTTTTCTTATGGAAATGAAGATTACAGCAGGCCAGGCGTCAACAGAATAAAACATTTGATTAAGATTATTATATTACCAACCTTTAAAAAATTAAAAACGGGTTCGTAATAGATTTATTACGATACTGAAAATTGTATCGTAATAGATTTTTTTGGAAACAAAATTTTAAAAAAATATTTATGGAGTCCCTTCATCATCCGATTCGTGGAAAGTATGGAATCCTTAACTTGTAACAACTCGTATCCTGTGGCTCTATTACTTCCTCGTCTTCTTGTCGATCTACTAAACTGTCTTTATCAAAAACTAGTTTCTCACAAATAAATCTCCTGTACTCATCGCAATGTAAATTGTTCCATCCAAAACGAACCAAATCGTCCTGTTTTTTTAACTCTACGCAATTTTCCAGTTGTCTAGAATACCGATTACCCGGCTCATTAGGTAACCATCCCCAACAATCTATTTGTTTATTGACTGATGTCCAGTTAAATTTACCCAATTGTGTATGATGACCCGAGAGCCAGTATCCAGCTAAAATTGGTAAAAATCGCTTGTTATATATACGAGGGGCTCAGCCAGGGGGTTACATTAATCCTATCCAAGCAAAAGTTAAAGAAAATTATAAAATACATACAGAATAAATACAGAAAAAAATATACGATATTTGGAATGTCATAACATCATATCTTATTACCTATTCCAAATGGTGCATCTTAAGAAAAAATTCGTCTTACTTTACCTCACTATCTAAGTTTTTTATTTTCTACCCAACTTTTAATTAAAAAAGTTGGTATTTTTGGATAGATAAACCGAGATAGAAAAATAAAACCACTTTTTTTCTAAGATGCACCATTTCCACGCTGCAGCCTCTCAAAGTGGATTTAGATATACAGGGTGATTCACGTTGAGTGGCCTATTAGAAGATCTCGGAAACGAGTTACCTTATCTTTCTAAAAATTTAATAGCAGGCATAATTGGCTTTGAGCTTTTAAAACATATTATATTGTGACGTTTTTATTACTTCCGGTTATACCGGAAGTTAATGCCAACTTTGCTATTTCAAATGGAATATATTTTAGCATTTTTGATTACCTTATTAAAGTCTAAATAACTTTTGTTAATAATAATCTATTCCTATCTCTGCCATTTTTTGAGATATGAATTATAAAAGGATTCTTTTGTGTAAAAACGCTCCGAGACGAAAGTTTAGTAACTCTGAAACTAATAAAGGTATAAACATTTAAAATTGTGTAAGCTTTCAAGTAATACATAGATTTTTAGTTTAAATTACTTAGGTTTCACGTTTTTTATACAGATAGTTCTTAAAATTGTGCCAATGTTTCCATTTAAATAAATGTGCATAAGGCAATTTTTGCAAATGGAACACCCTATTTTTTAGCTTACTTACGTGTAGAGAATAAATGTCCTATCTAAATGCCTAATGGGTTACGATACAATCCACATTTTTAGTCGTTTTGGAATTATGAGCAATTTAAATAAAAAATCTTAAAATTTCTGTTTGTGTTAATGCGACATTATTTTTGAAAAGAAAACTTCGACTGGTATTTTCGTTCAACTTTAAGCTTTGTTACCAATTTGTAAAGTAGGCTTTGACCAAAATGATTTTAAAGTTGACACTTATCTTAGCCCTGTAACACAAACAGAAATTTTAAGATTTTTTATTTAAATTGCTCATAATTCCAAAACGACTAAAAATGTGGATTGATTGTAACATGATAGGCATTTAGATAGGAAATTTTATTCTCTACACGTTAGTAAGCTAAAAAATAGGGTGTTCCATTTGCAAAAATTGACTAATGCACATTTATTTAAATAGAAACATTGGTACAATTTTAAGAACTCCCGGTATAAAAAACGTGAAACCTAAGTAATTTAAACTATAGACCTATGTATTACTTGAAAACCTACAAAATTTTAAATGTCTACCTTTATTAGTTTCAGAGCTACTAAACTTTCTTCTCGGAGCGTTTTTACACAAAAAAATCCTTTTATAATTCATATCTCAAAAACGGTTAGAGATAGGAATAGATTATTATTAACAAAAGTTATTTAGATTTTAATAAGGTAATCAAAAATGCTAAAATATACAGGGTGTTCCATTTGAAATAGCAAAGTTGGCATTAACTTCCGGTATAACCGGAAGTAATAAAAACGTCAAAATATTATGTTTAAAAGCTCAAAGCCAATTATGCCTGCTACCAAATTTTTAGAAAGATAAGTTTACTCGCTTCCGAGATCTTCTAATAAGGCCACTCAACGTGCCAGCCTTATATAGGCTTCAATAATATAATTTTAAAATATGCATCTTAATGATCTCTATAACATACCTTCGCAATCTTACAGTAAATTTTGATGTAACAAATAAAAAATCTCAAATCAATAATAAGAAAAAGTATCGTAATATTATAATTTTCTTAAATTTACACATTTTTTATAAGTATTATTATATTTCTTTGTATAAACTTACTCTTATCATCCGTAGGCTCAAGATTATTAACAAACAACAATTTATTTAGTTTCAGTAAATCTTTTTGTGAAGTAATGCTAATGAGAGCCATTCCAAAACTTTCGCAACTTCTTGCAGCATATTCCCAATTTTTCTAAAAAGGATAATAAAAATAATTATGGTTTAACACAAAAAAATAAAACGATTTAGTTTTTTTAGATGGTAGAATAGTCGATGAAGGAAATGAATGGCTGTTGATTACCGAATTTTCGAATTTTAATTAAGAACTTCTGCAGGAATAAAAATACGTATTGTCGATATTAAAATAATAATTACGATAATATGTGTTTTTTACCTCTAAAGAAACATCATAAATTATCCACATATTTAATGCTAGGTTTTTCCTGAACCTATTATCAGATTAGAATGATTTTTTTTGCATTATAACATCAAATTTATTTATCTTTAACCGACTATTATTCATCATTAAAAATATTCAAAGTTATATAACAACTAAACTGCTGGACAATTGCTTTCGAGCAAGAAAAATTTCGCCTAAATTTAACAGTTAATATTTTCTGAACCAGATATGTTGTATGTACCTAAATGGTATGATGTACAATGGCGTACTTATAAACACCTATATGTCTATGGTTTATGAGTATAGTGTTAGAAAGTTAGAAATTAATAAATACATTTTTTCCATAAATTAAATTTAAAAAATTATCTTTGTTAAAATTTTGTAAACACACTGTATAATATACCTGTAAAATAAAAAAATAAACAAAAATTGACCTAATCTAGGGGCGAGTACTTTCCATTATAAAACAATCGTGAAAAATTGTGAGATATTCATAAACCACTGATAAGTAGGTGTTTATAAGTACGTCACTGTGTCGCGCCGCCACTGGTTAATAAAGATTTTAGCATATTCACAGACGTGTTTTCAGGTGTTCTAGGTCTGGAATGTTATCTTAGATTTTAATTGAAAGGGAGCGAAGTGGCTGCGACAGATTAGAAGTGAGGGTTCGATTTTTAGGGTTTTAAATATTTTGCCTGAGAAATTTATTCTTAATAATCTGCTGTATGGCCGAAGAAAATAATAACCCACGGATCATTTATAAATACGTTTATTGTTACTAAATCATAATCACTAGTTATATAAATCAAGCGGTGAAGTTCATTGAATTCCATTCTAATGCTAAGTTCAAATTTTCATGTTCCTTAAATGTCTATACATGTACTGCGTACTGTCCTTTACTCACTGGCGCGTTGCCTAAGAAATTAATGTCACTATTGTTCTTTCATATCTAAAAAGTCTTGTGCCCCGTTATGTTAACTCGCGTCTACATAGATAAATATTACATAGCCTAATCCCCTTTACGAATACAACTCTTCGTAGCTTCATCTGTATGTACTGCGTACATTTTTTTAGCATAATAAACTTTTATAATATGGAGAGACTTTTCGCGTATATCGCCTGTTCTTATCTTACACTTGATTACAGAGTCTAAATGTTCTACAGGATGGAAACTTACATAGTACAACTACAATTGTCCGCATCTTTTCCATAGTTCGGGCTTTAGAGTAACAACAATTTTCACTGGTATTCGCTGAGCACTAGTTTTCGATAATGAGAACACTGTATTTCTTAATGTTAAGTATTTCAGAATTTAGCAACTTTACTTTTATTAGAATTTAGATACTTTTTCACGACTCGCGTACTTAATTTCGGGCATAGTGGCTAGCCCTGGAGACTGGACCGAACGACCATTTCGGACTGGTCAGAGAACCGAGAACTTCGAGCTGAGAACTTACTGGGAACTTCAGGAACTGTGTTTTTTAGCAATAGGAGCGTTTTTTTATTGATTTTTGCAAATAGAGTAGTGGTCAAGACCCACCCTCTTGGTCATTGTGGGAGTCTACAAAAATCATCGGTAATGTATTCTATTGGGTTCCCGCAGAACCTTCGGGCAGTGGTCAAGCGGCCATCTTGTGCCGGATGCTGCTAAAGTGCTTTTTGTAATAAAATTTTATTACCTAAAAGCTTTTAACGTTAATTACCATAAAAATTTGTAAAGAAAAGCTTTTAATTCTTTCAGATAGCGTTGCGCGAGAACGTCTAGAGACGCCTGTTTTTTTGTGCTCTTAATCTTGAAACCACCTTATTTTAAAAGGTTAACGCCCACCGATAGAAAAGATGCAGCTAACTAGTATTAATCGGGCAGGCGATCGTCGACAGAATTTTCACCTTCCTGTCTACTGCTTTAAAATATTTGTTTAACATTTTTAATCCATATTTCTTTAGGAGAAAAATAATAATAATAAAAATAACAAAATAAGAGGATTTTCAATTCTCGACAACTGTACGTCATAACATTTAGGTACAACTATTGTTACTGAACATAATCAAGCTTTTCATAAGGTATAGGAATCACTCACAAAGTTTGCACGATACAACGCACAATGAGATTTAGCTACCAATAAGTTGAAATAAAGCAAGGTTTTCCAAAAAAAACGGTATTTCTTAAAATATAGCAGATATCAAAAATTTGACAAATTACTTTCTTTGCTATGAACCAGTGATTCAATTGGCGTAGAGTGATAAAACTTTAAAATATTATTGTGAAAGTTACACGCCATTAAAATTGGAGCAAAAATCATCGTCTTCTTTAACACCCTGTATATAAAATTTTCTGACAGTTAAAGAAAATCCAATATTGACAATTGTTTCCCAAGGGATGAATCTATCTGAATCTATCAACCATTCAAACCCGTAGGTCGATTATCTGGTTCAGAAAATATTAACTGTTAAATTTAGGCGACATTTTTCTTGCTCAAAAGCAATTGTCCAGCAGCTTAGTTGGAACAAGCAATTTTATGGAAGATAGAAGAGTTTTGGAACTTGCATTATCTTTATTTGTTTTAGATCACAACGTTTCAACTGGTAAGTACCTCCAGTTATCTTCAGATGAGTACTAAATACGTACAGTCAGCTCTATTTATCCTAGAGCTGGAGCATAACTGAGATGGGTGCAGTCATGCGTTTAGTTTGTACTCGGCATTATTCTAAAATAACATTTACTTAACAACGGTTTCCAGATATTTACTTACTAACACAATCCGAGTTCTGGTGTATGGTAGCAGCTTCCTTGAACATCCTTCAGTGTGGTTCTTTATCCAGGACTTCAGTTTCTGTCCATTTAGTATGATGGCCATGCGTCCAAGCGGTCTCTCCTTTTAGCGTATTTTTTCTATGTTTCTTTATCCTTGTTACACGTGGTCTTAGTGTTTCAGTAATAAACGGTTACATTAGCCGGAGATCTCGTAGACACAGTGTTTTCTTTCTTTTTGGCTTGTTGGTTCGTCTTCGTCGGGTGGCTTCTTAAGGTATCTCTCGAGCTAAATACGATATTGTATCGTTGACCTAGTCTTCTAATTCTCTCAGATACTCCTTTAACATACGAAATGTTGAGTGTTGGTTGTGCATCATTTTGCTTCTTTTTTGTATTTGGCCAATTCTTCAATATTTTGCCAACTAATCTTATAGAGTAGCCATTTTTGTTGAGATCGGTCTTGATGTAGTTAGTTTGTTCTTTAAGGGCTTCATTTGCGTTACAGATAGTAATTGCCCTATCCACAAGCGTCCTATGTTATATGCGTAAGTTTCCTGGTATTCCTGGTTGTTTTCTTCCTTCAGGTGAATATAGTATGGTATTAGTAAAGATACTTACCAGTTGAAACGTTGTGATTTAAAACAAATAAAGACAATGCAAGTCTGCAACTCTTCTATTATTTAAAAGACATCATTGTCTCTGTAACAGACGAAAGCAAGTTTTTGTTTAACCAGTTCTACAAAGTAGAACGAGACATGGAATGTTTTTTTAGTGGGTTTATACAAGTTTTTATCCAATTTCGTCAAGTAAGCCAATAAAAATCGAGGTAATAAAGTTAAAAGTTTAAAAGTATTTTAATATTCGTAACTGGTTACATCAACCAGATTTAGAAACTGTCATTCTAAATGTTAAAAATTAGAAAATTGTATGCTAAGTTTTGCTCAAAATAATTAATTTTCTTCCTTGTTTATACAGGGTGATTCCTAATTTGATACTCCTTTTTTAGCTGCGTATAGAAGGCATTAAAATAAACAACATTTTCTAATACCTTTTTTCAAAAACCCAAAAATAAAGTGCTTACATTCATTTATTACACTACAAATCAAATACGGTTCTGCCTAACTTGCCCGTTGAATAACATTAGGAAAACTTCTGAGTGTAGAGAAGAAACATCCGCACTTTTACGACACTAACTCAAATTTTACCATTTCACCAATTTATTAAGATTAATTTGCTTCAGCAAATCACACGCGCCGCCAATTTGCTAAAATAAATAACTAACGTCCGATCCGTAAAATGCATGACTCACATACAAAAAACGGAAAAAAACAATACAAAGTACGTTTTGATTACCAGGCCCGCACTTAGATTTTTTACTTCTGTAACTCCGCTCTTTTTAAGTTTTTTGAAAAAGGTATTTGAAAATGTTGTTTATTTTAATGCCTTACACAGCTAAAAAAAAGTATCAACTTAGGAATCACCCTGTATTAAGTTATGATCGTTATTATCAAAATAAGAGGAACTGATTAAAGGACTAAATTGAATATATTAAAATAAATTATGCACAAATAAATTTGAGTTTGGCAAAACTGTTTTGTTTTGGCTGGTGATAATAATTAACTGTATCAATTCCAAAACAACAATAAAAATTGGTATTGATAATATTATTTTAGGAATTAGTTATATTTGCATTGATATCTGTATGTTCTCAGCGCGCTTCTAACGAAAAAAAATTAAAATGGGTACGTAAATTATACAGGGTTTCCCAACTAGTCGGGACATATCAAACTTGTGTTTTTTTTTTAAATGGAGTCCTTAATAATTAGATTTTATTTACAACCATGTATGTAATAATGACATTTCACCTATCTTTGAAAGGTGGAAAGTTGACGTTTCTTGACTTTTACTTTCCACCCGGGTGGAAAGTGCTCACTTTCCACCCGGGTGGAAAGTAAAATTGTTATTTTTTGTAATTTTATTAAAAATCGATATCTCAAAATAGTAAATTTTTTTTTTTTTTTAATTTTAATAAAAATCGATATCTCAAAATAATATACAAACACACCAACACACAACTCATTACACAAATTCAACAACAATAATTTTATTTTTTATTTCTTTAAATGAATTATACCTAAATGACATTTATAAAAAACAAAAAATTAACATGGTTTATGTTTTACTTATTTACATTAAATATTACATTGGCATTATTGTAGGCAGTCACAGATATGTTTAAACCTTGCTGAAATTCTTCTTTTGAAAGGTTTATTTCATGATTATTTGAAGTTAAAGTAGTGTTAGTAAAACTTGAACTTGGCTTTGAAATCAATTTTAGTTGGCAGAAGATCTTCTTCTACTATTTTTGCTGCTTCTCGAATTTCTGGGGGAGTAGCAGCCAAATCAAATTCCTCATCTGAGAGCATTTTTTTGGTGTTTTGTAAAAACTTTGACACTAACGTTTTAAAAAAATAATATATTGTTTAGTGACATGGAAACCATATTCCAAAAATGATATTTGCCATCTTGATGTGTATTATTACCTACGTTATTTTATCACCTGCGGTTATTTGAAATTCTAAATGTCTGTCTACTTTTGCAATGGAAAAGTCAAAATGACATTTACCTTTTAATAATTATTTGAACTCAAAATAATAAGAAGTGGATGTTGGATGTGGTTGTAAATAAAATAGTATACAAACCTCGGTGAAAAGTTTCATTACTGTCTCTGAGATATAGTTTACCTCGACGCTTCGCGTCTCGGTAAACTATCTAATCTCTCGACAGTAATGAAACACTTTCCACCTCGGTACGTAATATACTATTTTACTAATTCCCTATTAAATTCCACGAATGTTTTTACTGCGTTCAATTTTTAAAAAATCGAACAGTACGAATAGAAAATTAGCTGTGGCTGTGTATACGTAGAGTAGAATTGAAGAAAAGAGAGTTTGTATTACGTATTATTATATGTATTTAAAATAAAAGTTTTACACGTAATACCAACTCTTTTTTCTTCAGAACGAATAGATGCAGATGTAATGTTATGCGATATTCCAGCTAAAAGAACGCATAGTATTTACCGAACCCGAGTTAGAATTTGTCGAGATTAAGAGTTCCATCTAACCAGGACCGTAGCCAGAACCAAATTTTTGGTAGGGCTATTCGATTCCTTACCAAGGCCCATATTCTCACGTTGAAATATAATGATATTTGATTTTTAAGGGACGCTGTAGAATTTTTTACATTTTAGAACGACCGACATCCGACGTGCTTCATTCATATGCATGTATTATATTTATTATAAGCAGTGAAGTAGCCAGAAAATATGTTCGGGGGGGGGGGGGGGGGCTGAATGGGCGTATGTAGGACATTTTTTTTTGGAGAAAGGAACAGTTGGGACTACATGTATTTCATGATATTGTACCTAGGAAAGAAGACATTTTCGGGGCGACGCCCCAAGTTTGTTTAAAATTCACCTAACTACGAACAAATTTCAACAAAATTATTAAAATTTTATTTTGTAAATTTTTTTTTACTTTTTTTTTTATTTTCCTAGCTGGCTCTTTATTAAAAATTTTTTTATATATTTGTAAACAATATGAATATTAGTGACAATCCAAAATTTTAACATAAGACCTATGTATGACTCTAACACGCGATTTTCGAGATTGATTTTTTATAATTAAAAATAAGGGAATATCGCTCTCCACCCAAAATTGATGATTTTTCAGAAATTATGTATTTTTGGAGCGTAAATCTAGGAGCAGTTTTTGGTGCAAATTCTTAGGTTTTGAAATACTCTTTCTTAAGTGCCATTTTGTATATTCATAATAAAGCATTCTCGTTTCTTCCCGCACTATTTTTTTTTAATATAAATCATCACACTTCTTCAATAAAAAATGTTTTAATTAAAATGTTTACTATAATTTTTTTCTTTAAAAATAAATACCTAATTATTTTTTGTTTTTGTTGTAAAAATAATTTATTGCATTGCATTATATTTTTGTTGATTTAAAATAGCTCCAAAAAAGGGAAAACGGCACAGACAGGGGCAGGACAGGACTCTACCCGTATGACGAAATTATTTAAATAATTTTATTTTATTAAACTTATCAAATAACTAGCAGACATTTTTGATTTTTCTATTTCAAAATCTTTTTTACCCGGGCTCAATATTTTTTTACCCGGGCTTCGCCCTGGCCAGCCCATCTCTAGCTACGGCCCTGCATCTGACATTTCTAAATTGAAATTAACCTCACTTTCATACTCAAAAACTATAAATAAACCTTTTTGTTTAGGATTCAACTAAATAGAAACTTACCAGAATCCGAGAAATATAAAACTTGTTACTATCGGTTCGATAGAAAATGTCTGTGGTGTTATCCGAAATATTTTTTAGGTTTTCATTTGCAGATTCTAAAAAAACATTTCTTCATACATACCAAGCCCATTTTTAAAAATTTATAGCAATTTGAAATGTTTTAAAAGCTTATTCTCTTTGCTGTGTTTTTTAAATTATTACTATTATTCTAACAATTATATACAGGGTGCTACAAACTCGTATGCGTACAAGGGGATCTCGAAAACGGTAATAGATACGAAGATAGTTAAATTAAGGCAAAGTGACGTATTTTAAGGCTTAATAATTTGGTAGAAGAAAATTGTAAATATTCCGAATGCTTTCGGAGATATAAAAAAAACGAAATTTCTATTTTTGGTTTTTAATTTTTTGCGCCTTCATTTTTGACTTGGGAAAAAAACAAAAACCATTTTTTATTGTCGTCTTTTATGTTTTACAAGATGACCTTATTAGTTTTCAAAATCAACGTTTCGTTCTTTAAATACCAACCTCAAGTCAATTTTTTTTAAATACGGACTTGGAATTTTAAATACAATCTTATGGACGTCTAAGCTTAACAAATTTAATACAATTTAAAGTTTTTGAAATTTTAACGTTTTGTCATCTAATAACACATTTTTTCAAGTTATCTTTTCATGTCATTACGGTCCTGAACATTTAGAGACAAACCAAAAAAAAATTTCTGATTTGAAATATTCCATTTTTACTCAAAAAGGCCTGTTATTTGATATTTTGTAAGAGAAAAGACCAAAAGTCTCGGCCTCAAATATTTTTCTGTCTGTTTATTTTTGCTACATGTTTCACCAGAAATTGGCATTATCAGACCGTATAAACAGTAAAAAAAATTTGAAATTGTTTTTGAAATAAACTTAAGCGCATTATAGTAACATAACTAGACTAACACTCCAGTTACCTTTTCTGGGGAGCATTAATTTTTTTTTGTATTACAGTATTTTGGTTTAGGTCTAAGGCAAAAACCATAGGACTTAAGATGTTATATTAATAAAATAAATAATACACTAATAAAAAATAGAATTACTTCTTAAGCCTTAGAAACTTACTTACTTCCTAGAGAATTGTTACGGTACCTCTTATTGAAATAAAACGGCTTAAACGCCATAACTTCCGGTAATGTAATTTTAATATTTCAGCTATCCTAAAAATAATTGCCAGGGACGTAATAGTAAAGAAAGAATAATTTGAAATACTTATAATGTGATATTTGACGACAAAACGTTAAAATTTTAAAAAATTTTAAACTGTATTAAATTTTCAAAGCGTAGAAGTCCCTAAAAATGTTTCTAAAATTCCAGGTCCGTATTTAAAAAAATTGACTTGAGGTTGGCATCTAAAGAACGAAACGTCGAATTTGAAAACTAATAACGCCATCTTGTAGAACATAAAGAACATCTATAAGAAAGTGTTTTTTCCCAAGTCAAAAAGGAGGGCGCAAAAAATGCAAAACCAAAACTAAAAATTTCGGGTTTTTTCGGATATCTCCGAAGGTACTCGGAATATTTAGAATTTTCTTTCAACAAACTATTAAGGCCCAAAATACGCAACTTTGCCTAAATTTAACCATCTTCGTATCTCTTACTGTTTTCGAGATCCCCTTGTACGCACACGAATTTGTAGCACCGTGTATGTATGAAAATTATAATAAATATTTGAAATGTCGTTAATTTTTGCTAGGAAATATGATTTTAATTTTTTGAAAATTTACATTACGTACCGCCTATTACTTTACTGTTATTTTCTTTATCAACACTTGCCTCAGCAATAAAAACATCACTGCAAATTAAAAGAAAGACAACTGTCAACATCATTTTACTTCATACACTAATTAATCCAAGCGCCCAACTTAATCTATTATAGGCTCATTTCTACATCCAAACAAAACACTTTTAAGAATTCCAGAAGTTATCGCAAGGTCAACTAAAAGAAAAAAAAATAATCCAATTTAGACGAGGAGAAGCTACAATTCACTAAAAAATATAATTCTTTATGGTCGGATTTGTAATGCGACCAATAAAAGTATTTACTTGAACAAGATAAGAGTTATGGAGACAATGCGACAAAGAGTTATGGACTTGCATTGTCTTTATTTGTTTTAAATTACAACGTTTTTTCAGTTGTTGATAGGCTTTGGCTGAAAATACTTTTGCATACAACTTACAGGTCATGCAATGTAGCTTGAGCCCTGAGATGCGCAGATGAAAGAAAAGGAGAGTCAGTGTACGACAGAGATACCTAATACCGAATTTTAGTAAAGTACAGTCCGCGTAGAAAATAAAAGTGGGATTTGATTGATAAAGCCGTAGTGACTGCTCGGGCGTAAATTCGGCACTAGGTTGTTTTTTACCCACTTTTCATAATTTTCATAGTTCATTTCATTGTGGTAATCCCCAGTACTACAGTGTGACTTCCATCTGACGTATGAATTTGGCACAAAACCATCTTCTCCTCCAGCGTTTACGATTATTAGGCGTGTGCCCTTTGATACAGGTTGTTTTACGCCTTCGTCTGTTTCATCGCTCCAAGCTTTTTGGTATGTATGTGATGAATGTATATACGTTTCATCCATATAAACAATTGGCCGTCCTTCTGCACGGAAAACTCTCATTTTCCTTAAAAATTGGATGCGGAGATGCCTTACGTCAGGTTTCTCCATTAAAATTTTTCTATTGGTTTTGATTTTTCTCCAACGAAATCCAATTTTTCTTATTTCTTTTCTTAAACTGTTCAGGCATCCCTGTTAATTGATATTATTTTGAAATTTTGTATGAATTCTCGCTAGAGTTGGCACTTGCTTTTCTGTTTTATGAAAATTGTGAATTGTTCTGCGTAAAACACCTTGAAAAGCAACGTCCAAAACTATTTTGCTTTTTCTGTTTTCACGCTTTTTGTTTGGCCTGGATAAAGATTTAACTGCTCCGGATTCGATATTTTTGGCTTCTTGCTTAATTCGTTTAATTGCGCTTAGACTAATCTTTGTAGCGGCTGAAACACGTTCGTGAACCTTCCTGAAATCAATTTCTGGTCTTCCTGTATCTGCCTCTTGTTGCATAAATTTTATTAAATTATAAACTATTTCACGGCTTTGACCGCTCAATACTCGGTTTAAGACTTTACTTTTAAAAGGCATTATTACAAATAAATATAGTAATAACTTTTTTTCCAATGAACGTCCTACTTTTCTGACAGACTGTACAGAAGTGTGCGTTTCAAAGATCATCACAATAATGAGCTCTCGGCTAGCTCCTCCCACCTGTTTACTGCGCACCCAAAAGTCAGAGCTCAAGCTATATTGCACGAGCTGTAGTTTATTTATTTAAATTAAGAAACAAACTATACTGCGAATCATCGGCGAATTATCGGCCGGTCATTTACAATACTTAAAGGAGGTGTGCGCCAAAAATTAAAGTTTTAATACAAAAAATCTAAGAATAACGGTTCAAACCTCGTTATTCTACGACTAATCATTGCTGAGAAATAGCGGGTTAAAGTTTTGCGCGTCGATTTCGTGACGTCACAAAAGTTCGGCTAGCGGCGCTCTGTACATTGCTTCCACGCACGTGGCAAATATACGTCCTTTATTACGTACCGATTTTTTCCAGTCTGTCCCAATTTATTTTGGATAGTTTTATTTATTATTAAGGAGTGCTAGTATTTGTGTAATGGCTTTTGGTTTTGAAGTTTAGTAAAAATGTGCTTAAACGAATGGAAGAAGAAAATCGAGCAGTCAATATACCAATAAGTAAAAAATAAAGTAAATTGGTGTAAATGCTCGGGCTGCGTATTATTGCCGACTGAAAAAGACTGCAAACACCACAAAACTTTAAGTGTCAATAAGGCGGTAATCTGCGCTAGTATAAACTGAAAATATCCTAGTAGTAGCTGAAATTCGTCCTCAATTTGATCATTTTCAGAATTGCCCTGTTTCTCAATATTGTCCAGCACCTCAGATTCACTGTCACTAAGGTCAGAAGAAAATTTAAATTAAGAGTCCAAGCGTGAGACGAAGAATTAGGTTGCAATTAGACTTTTAGACCCGAGCTCCTGGGCTCGGGGGGGGGGGGCTGCCCGGCAGCCCTCTCTTAAATACGCCAATGAAAGAGATTTTTGACAGTGAACAACATAGAGGTTAACAACCCGACGAATACTAAGCGCTAAAACTTACGTTACATGCACTATACTGATTTATGCAGCGGCCAAGCTTTTGTGACGTCACGCGCTGAAATATGACATCTTTGAAGAGGCATATCTCCGTTATTATTTGCGATAGAAGGGTGTGGTTCGGACTATTATTCTTAGTTTTTTTTATATATTCTTTTAAATAAAGTTTTTTTTTTGGCGCACACCCCCTTTAACTGACTGGACTGATTATTTTAAGTGGCGAAGTTAAGGGCGTTACTCAAAAAACTAATAACAATAAAAACTAAATCTTAATATTTTTACTTACTGGGTAAGTAACTACTTACCGCACTAATTTGAAAACAATTTTTTATATTTTTTAGTTGTATTTTTTATTTTTAAAAGAAACTCTATTAAACATTATATGTATAACAAATGCTTACATATTTAAATTTCTAAACTAATCCAAACTTATTAATATTAATTATAGAATTTGTAACATTTCCAAACGATATCGATGAAGGAAGTGTTTTACTATCCAATGAGACACAAGAATTGAAAGTTACAAATTTACTAAAACAGGAGGTTCTCTCTGTATTCTTCTACACCATTTATTTGCTTTTCAATTCCTATTTTATTTTGCACCGAATTTTTAATATAGCGCGCCGCAACACTGGAGTACTTCCATCCACCATGTCTTTTTAAACTCATGATATCCCCGCCAGCATCTACTAATGATGAATAATTGTCCTTGCTTATTTTTTTAAATTCATATTTTTCACAATTCTTGTCAGTCCGGTCCTGGCAACGAATTGCAATATTAATAATAAACTTTATTTTATTTAAAATATTCATACATAAGTAATATAATTTATTTTATAAGAATTTTCTAATAATTCTAAATTTACTAATTATAAATCCTAATTTTCTAAATGTTCAAAGAGATTGCCGCTTTGCTAAATACAACGATCCATTTTTCTTCCAATTTTGGCGACAGCCCTTTCAACCGATCTTCTCCTTATCCTACCAAATGCAACCTGTATGTAACTTGAACTTTAGACAAACTTTTTCATGAAATTTATTTGTAAAGGTTTTAAATAAAATAAAGTTTAATTAATACGGCAATTTGTTGCCAGGACTGGACTGGCAAGAAGTGTAAAAAATATGAATTTAAAAAAATAAGTAATGACAATTCATCATTATGAGAAAGTTATATCGCCATTACATTTTGAGGGTAGGAGGGTTTTAAAATCGGTTAAAAAAAATCCAGGTCCGTATCTAAAAAAGTAAAGTTGGTGATGGCCACTCGGAGACGAAACGGTGGATCTTTAGTTTAGTAACGTCATTTTATAGAGGAGAAGAAGTGGCAATGACAAAGTGTCATTTATTTTTAAATAGCTGGTCAAATGAGCTCAGGAAAAAATAAAAACGATTTTGCAAAATGTCGGGTTTTTTCGAATAAAATCGGAAGTATTCGGAATTTGAAAATTTTTAAAGCGGCATTATAATTAGCACGGAATTGCACAACTTTGCCCCTATTTAACCGTTTCTCTAACTCTTATGGTTTCCGAGTTCCAATGCTGGTATATCGAATTTGTAACACCCTGTAGAGCCCTTAGATCCGATCATACTGCCCATTCACGGTTATTTATTGCATATAAAAAAGGAAGATGCACTATCCAACCACTGGGTATATATACTACCAGCATGCACTTTTCCTGATAACCATAGTTTATTCTTCGCATAACTTTATTGTTGTGACGGATATTACAAAAATAAATGTGTCGCAATAAAGATAATAAAATAATTTACTCTTTATCAGAGTCTACAAAAATTTGGTTAAAAAATGTTATTTTCATTTGATTTATTTTTGCTGTGGCAGAAAATAATTAAATTGTCATGCCTTAAATTTAAAAAATGTGACAATAACCGACCTTGAATAATACGACGGGTGAAAAATAAATAAGTAAAATTTGTTCGATATAAGCAAAACCACCGTATACAAACAAGAATACGGTGGTAAAGTCTTATATTGATATAAATATTAAATTTTTAGAATTAGTGTAAATTTTAAGGTTAAACTATCTATGTCAAACATCAATTTGATTGGTAAAGAAATAATGGCCGTATGGTAAAAATAAAACTGTTGAAATTTAGATTTTTTGTTACATGAGAGAACTAGCAAGAGATGTTGATACGTGTAGAAGTATAAATCTATATATTAAAAATTCAAGAAATAAAATATACGACGAACTTTTTTAATTAGAGTTATATAATTGAGGAAATTACTTACTGCGACATGGACGTCCTATCCATTCTTGTTGTAGGTAGGTACAAACTGCTATTTTAATATAAAAAATGCTTCGAGAAATTTTTTACTCTAATGTGAATTTTAAGGAACAAAAATTGAATAGTTCTTTTTTACCACGGATAAATCTTAAACCAAGCTGTGTAATGAATATTTTTCTGCTACGAGTGAAAGCACTTATCCATAATATTATGATCGAAGCTACCGTACTCACCGGTTGTGCTCATAAAGAGTTCGTTTTTATACCACGGATTGAGTAACTGAAATAAAAACATTTGTTTAGAATAACATGATCATTATGCATGTGGTTCTTTAATAACAATATCTATTATCACTAGTGAATAATGAATTTATATCATTTCGATCTGATTTTGTACGTACAGTCGCAGCGCTTGCTGCTATTGCAACACCATGGCACTATGTTTTTATCTGTTTTGACAATTGCGCTTCGGTTTTTAATTAATTTAATGTAAGTTATTTAAAAATAAAGATATGTAGTAGGTACGTAATTGTAGCTAAAATTATTTGGTAGCCCTGGACAAAGTATAGTATTTTACTCGCATTTAATGGATGTTAATAAGGCCTTTTTACATTGGGTGCAATTGCAAGAAAAATGGCCTGGAAGCATGCGCTTCGGCGACGTTTTAATCAGCTGATGCACGTTTTCCCATTTAAAACCTGCATCAGCTGTTTAAAACGTCGACAAAGCGCATGCTTTCAGGCAATTTTTTCTTGCAATTGCACCCAATGTAAAAAGGCCTAATATTATTCAATTGGTTGCATCGGCGTGGATAACAGCCATCATTATATGCTTGTTGAATGAAATACTTTTATAAACACTTCAAATATTTATTCCATAACATCATTTTAGAAAATATGTTCTTTGTTGTATAATAATTGTGTATTACTCCAAAGGACTAAAGTGACCTATTTTACCCGAGGAATTTAGTAACTTTCGTCCTGTGTGTGTCCAGTGTTGCCGATCTGATACAATTGTAACGTTTGTAAAGGATCTGTTACGCCTTTAAGTTACGTTTTCGTGAGCTGTGATTTTTTGGGTCGGACAGAGGACCTTTTTGTTTTCTAGTTACATAACTTTTGTTCGGGCTTGTTGTCCTTTGCGTAGCTGGGGACTTTTTTTTTAGAAGTCACTTGAAAAATTGTTTACTGATAGTGGCACTTTGGCTTTGTTCGAAATTGCACATTGGCACCTCTATGTTAAAAGGTTGCCGACCCCTGGGTTATATATATAGTGCACTGCCGCGTAAATTATTTCGAGAATAAACCCCTTTAAATTTAAACACAACATGTTAATGTTACAACTTTAACCCATATCTAATTATTGGAAACATACTTTTTGATCATTACTTGGTATGCTACTTTTTAATCCCTTGAGATTGACTGGCCCACTTTAGTCCCTCTATTGACAAAATATTATAATAGTTAGGTAGTTACCATCTTTAATTTTATGATGTGCATTTTTTTAATTATTGAACACAATTTTATAAGTTATGATTGTCATTTCTTGGGTATTGCGTCAAAAAGATGCGGAAATTTGGACGCGGACATTTGGACGCGAAACAAAAGGACGCATCAACAAATGGACGCGGGGTCAATTGGATGCAAGTCTTTAGGACGTGGTCATAAGGACGCATATATAAAATATATACATATTTATTTAAAAAATTTTATTAAAAATGATACAATTAAATAGAGCTAACCTTATTTATTACATATTATATTATATTTGCAACTGAAAATTGTGCGCGATTCCTCGGAAGTATTCCAAAAGTGGTCGATTTGCATAGTTTAAAACGATTACTTTTATTCTCTTTGTCAACCGGCTATTAATTGCTCAACCCTTAAGCGATTTAAGCTTTCTTCCGTATAAGGTTAGCTTTATTTAATTGTATCTTTTTTAATAAAGATTTTAAAATAAATAAATATATATTTATTATATGCGTCCTTATGACCACGTCCTAAAGACTTGCGTCCAATTGACTCCGCGTCCGTTTGTTAATGCGTCTTTTTGTTTCGCGTCCAAATGTCCGCGTATTTTTGTCCTATTGTCGTAGATTCCATTTCTTGTATACTGTTTTAGAAAATTCGGTTTTACCCAAATATCATCAAAAGTATTCGGAGTTTTTTTTAATTTGAAAAGACAATATTGCAGACTTTAGTAGGGCGCAACTTTTTTCTAAACACCAGGGTGTGTCAATAAGGTGTCTGTCTTAGATAGCACCTAAACTATCAAAGATAGAGAAAAAAATCTAATACAAAAGTTAAAGGGTTTTTTACTATACATAATATAAAAATATTTTCTAATCTACAGGGTGGTCCTAAAAAGTGGTAAAGAATAATAAAAAAGAAAATTAAATGGGACACCCAGTATAATTTTCTAGAATATGATTCAATGGAATACGGACTTTGCAACCCTATTCAAATTTTTGAAGTGAAATGCAACGTTGCCAAGTAATTAATTTTTTCCCTAAATTTTAGTAATTTTAAAGCTATCGTTAAAAAATCATAGCAACCTGTGGATTAACCCTAGGCAAATATAATTTACGTTGTAAGTACTTTAAGGTACGATATATTGATTTTTAATAATGTTTTTTAAATCTCTTATACAGAGCGTTCATTACAGGTTGGACAACTCGATAGTTTTAAAAACGCTTTATTTCAATTTTTTTAAATGGGACCCCCCTAATTTTTTTAGGCAAAAGAATTTATCTTTTAAAAACCTTACTTTTTTGTTAAACATGTCATATATCTAAATATCATAGTTTTCGAAATATTTTAGGATTTGTCTTAACTCAGGTTAAAAAAGGAAAGTTCTAATTAAACTATTTAGTCAAGATTGCTTTGGAACAAAAAATAAATAATTTTCTTTGTCACAGCTGTCATTGCAAAATTATTTCGCCACCATTTTGTGCTTTATTACTGTTTAAATTTTAGTTTCCCGAACTAACTTTATCATAACTCATATTTTTCTATTTCGATAAAGTTAGTTTGGGAAACTAAAATTTAAACAGTAATAAAGCACAAAATGGTGGCGAAATAATTTTGCAATGACAGCTGTGACAAAGAAAAAAATTTATTTTTTGTTCCAAAGCAATCTTGACTAAATAGTTTAATTAGAACTTTCCTTTTTTACCCTGATTTAAGACAAATCCTAAAATATTTCAAAAACTATGATATTTAGATATATGACATGTTTAACAAAAAAGTAAGGTTTTCGAAAGATAAATTCATTTGCCTAAAAAAATTAGGGGGTCCCATTTAAAAAAATTGAAATAAAGCGTTTTTAAAACTACCGAGTTGTCCAACTTGTAATGAACGCTCTGTATAAGAGATTTAAAAAACATTATTAAAAATCAATATATCGTACCTTAAAGTACTTACAACGTAAATTATATTTGCCTAGGGTTAATCCACAGGTTGCTATGATTTTTTAACGGTACCTTTAAAATTATTAAAATTTAGGGAACAAATTAATTACTTGGCAACGTTGCATTTCACTTCAAAAATTTGAATAGGGTTGCAAAGTCCGTATTCCATTGAATCATATTCTAGAAAATTATACTGGGTGTCCCATTTAATTTTCTTTTTTATTATTCAGTACCACTTTTTAGGACCACCCTATAGATTAGAAAATATTTTTATATTATGTATCGTAAAAAACCCTTTAACTTTTGTATGACACTTTTTTCCCTATCTTTGATAGTTTAGGTGCTATCTAAGACAGACACCTTACTGACACACCCTGTATATACATGTCTAATTGTAATAACTTATATATTTTTTTGTGACGTGCTATAAACGATTCGTGCGAGAAGCCAATGCAACTTTAATTTATTTTATATTATATATTACTTCTTACAGTACCTATAAACCAAAACGTTAACAGGATATTGATATTAAATTTATTCTTAACATATTAGATATACATAAAAATTAAAACAATTGAATCCGAAGACAATAATAAACTAATTTATCTAAAAAATTTGTTAAGTTCGTCTGCAGTTCTGTTACCATAAGCAATCAGATCTACTTATTGATGGTTTTAACCTAATCTTATATATCCCTCTGATTCCCAGTTCCTTCTCATGGTGGGTGATCTAGGATTATAAAACCAAAAACAACTAGTTTGCAGTTCCTCGTCTGTTTCTTGATATTGTTCTTCCGGTTGATTTGTGTCTTTATAAATAACTTTTTTTTTCTGACAAATGAATCGTCTATCTTTTTCGCACAATAAATTATTCCATCCAAAGCGAACCGTCTGCATTTCAAGTTTTAGTTCCACACAGTGTTCCAAGTCATCAATATGACTGGGTTCGCCCGGAAGCCATCCCCAACAGTTCATATGTTTGTTTAGTGGTGTCCAGTTGTATAATCCGGTGTCCAACTGGTAACCAGAAAGCCAGTACCCAGCTAAAATTAAATAAGATCAAAATGGCAAGTAGACCAACGATATATTTACGGCGACAATAGGAATAACTACCCCTTTTCTCTATGAATAACTAAAGGTGCGCAAAATGTACTAATTACATTAAACATTTTCGCCTGTGGCGACATTTTTATTGACACTTTATTCCTTGTTGCCGTTACTAATACGACTATGTTCAATTCAATAAAACCCTTGGAAATATATTTCAATTCCCTGTAAAGTCACCTTATTGTAGGGGTTTAAGCAGTGGAAGGGAGAGGTGAAAATAGTTTGAAAAATATTTCACTTTACATTAACATGTCAAAGCGTATTTGAATTTGTTCATTGAAAAGTTTTCGATTTCAAAGTCTATTAAAAAAAGTAACGCAGTCGCTCATGATTTTCTATGCTTAAATCGGTATCGTAGATATAGTGCTTGGCGGACTAGGCTGTAACTATGCAGCAATCATGTGTAAAATAAAAATCACAATAAATGGCCTGGAATAATGATATTTTAACAAAAATTGAGCTAATTTTACATGACGGATTTTAACATGAATTTGTGAAATTCCTTGTAAATGGATTAACCTTTCTAGGTAAGTTGAAAACACGGGAAAATAATTGTTTTTAAATTTCATTTCACATTAAATAATATAAAACTTATAATGCATAGACTTACAATATCTTTAAAAAAACAGTAGTTTGTACAACAAGAGTGGATATGATGTCTTTATCTCATGAGGAAGTGAATTGAGCACGACGCCGTAAGCGAGTGCGATATGGACAATCCACTCGAGTTGAACAGTATATTTTTTGAAGAAAAGAAGAGAGTCGGGTTTGTATTACGTGTAACATTTTTTTATTTTGTTAAAATCTTAGCAGAGCGCTTTCGGCTTTCGCCATCCTCAGTGCTATTCGTCAGTATACAATGATATCCTCAAGGTGGAATGGCATTTCGTCCACACAATGTTTCAAAAACAATATTAAAATTGTAAAAAGACAACACGACACAAAACATAAAACATATTTGATTTAAAAAGACATGTTAACAATGGTAAAGGTAACGAACAAATAAAAAATAAAAAAAAATTTGTTCGTTGTTCGTTACCTTTACCATTGTCAACATGTCTTTTTAAATCAAATATGTTTTATGTTTTGTTTCGTGTTGTCTTTTTACAATACAATACAATATTAAAATTGTAAAAAGACAACACGACACAAAACATAAAACATATTTGATTTAAAAAGCCATGTTGATGTAAAGGTAACGAACAAGTAAAAAAAAAAAAAAAAAATTTTGTTCGTTGTTCGTTACCTTTACCATTGTCAACATGTCTTTTTAAATCAACTATGTTTTATGTTTTGTTTCGTGTTGTCTTTTTACAATTTTAATATTGTTCTTGAAACATTGTGTGGACGAAATGCCATTCCACCTTGAGGATATCATTGTATACTGACGAATAGCACTGAGGATGGCGAAAGCCGAAAGCGCTCTGCTAAGATTTTAACAAAATAAAAAAATTTTACACGTAATACAAACCCGACCCTCTTTTTTTCTTCAATTTTACCCTACGTGTACACAGCCACAACGAATTTTCAGTATATTTTTTCTACGACAAAACTCACGAACCTTATGCTAAAAAATGTAAAAAAAAGCTTGCAGGCTGCCGGGTTTGAACTCACGACCATTGGATCCAAAGCTAGATGTTATGTCGCTTCGTCAAATCCTCATATTAGAAATAAAGGTAAAACTAACTTAATAATATTGCTAAATGAAATTAATTTTCTATGAACATTTAGCAGTCTTAAACAAATTAATAACATATATATTATACTTCTAAATTATATAATTTACTGTCTTGAAAAAAAAAGCGGAGCCTCAGTAAATACAAGAAACTGTGATTGGTCAGTACTTTATCCTCCACAGAGGAATCTAATTTTTAAAACAATGTTGTCAACTAATGAAAAATTTCCGGATTCGTGAGAACAAAGCACAGAGGAATGATGCGGCGCTGTCTCCAAAGGAAAAATTCTTATACAGTGTTATATTCGTTATAATTGTTTTTAAATTTTAATCACTTGTTGTTGGTTGTGATCTACTAAAAAAATATTTTTTCAGTAGATATTGTGTGCAGTCGTGGCAAATTTCTTTAAAAATAGGAAATTTTATTTTTGAAGGTCTCAACGCTGTGCAGCACTGAACAGTAAGAATATATATTTTTCCGTTTTCCACAAGAACCAAAAATTGCCAAGATTTTATGAATTAATACTTACAAAAGTCATCCGCTGGTTCTAGATCATTTTTAAACAAAAACTTCACAAGCTCTAATTGCTTTGTTCGGGAAGTAATGCTAGCCAATTCCATTCCTACAGTTTCGCAACTTTTCGCGGCATCATCCCAAGTTTTCTGGAGAAAAAAAAATCTATATTACAGGTTGGTGTACTCTCAATGCTGAATTTTATAATATTAAACGATTTACCTGTCGGCAAAAACCGACAACCATGTAATACCGGGATAAATGCCATTCACTTAGATCAGTAACGTAGCTGTAACGTTACAATGGCGATACAAGAATAAATCATTAGTCCAAAACCACATTTCTATTTTTTTTTTTTGATATTCCAAGATGTTAATTTTTTTTTCAAAACCAGTGACTTAATTTTTGATTGTATAAATAAATACTTACCATCACTTTCGATACGTAAAATTTATCGCCAGGCGTTTGGTAAAAAATATCTGATACATTTTCTGAATTCATTTTCATGAATTCGATCCCTTTTTCTGAAATAGAAAAAATTACAATTGTTTTTAATATAACCTCAATACATTAAAACACAAGTTTTATGACGCTGGTTTTATCTGATGAAACTTCGCTATTTTGGTTTGGCTATTTATTTTCCATATTCCAGATACAGGGTGTACAAATTAAGATTTTTCCTATATTTTTTAAATAGTGGCAGCTACTCCATTGAAACTTAGCACACGCTAATAGTCATTTAACTTTTATAAAGAATATTTTTTAAATGCCCCTAGAGGAAGCAGTCGTTTGGTGAGAGGTCAGGAGACTTAGCTGGCCAATTAATTGTTGAGTTTGGACCATTAAAGGCAATATTTAGATATTCGCGTAGCCCAAGAGAATTGTGGGCAGGGCAACCGTCCACATGGAACCCAATCTCCTGATTTTCATCAGAGACTTCCTTCAGTATGAGTCCAATTTGATTTTAAAGAAGATCTAAATATGTCGGACCCGTAAGATTTCCGTCCCATTTTCAAAAATTCCTGCCCAAACATTCACTTTTTGAGGGTATTGGGTTCGAGTGCATGCAAGACGTTGTTCATTTTGTAGGTAATCATGGTTGAAAAAATAGTTGTATACAAACCCTTTATAGATTTGGACTTCGTCCATCGAAAATTATAAGCGGTAAGATTTTAACATTGCACGGTTCCTCTTGGTTTAGTTTATCTATGGTTGTATACAACTCTCGACAAAAAATGTCATCACGATCTTAAGAGGCACAGCATAAAGATAAATTACTCACGTTAGAGACCATCTTCAACATATCTTGCAGCTGCAACTGGTTTAGAAAGTTGTCTATTCTTGTCTTTTTAAATTACTATTGCAATAATCTATTACTTTTACATCTGCACATTGACCTGTAGGTCTCCTGTAATATCACCGATAATCTCTCCATAGTTATGAAGCATTTTCCGTCCCTGATTGTAATATGCTGCCAAGTATACCCAAGAGATCCTCAAAATGAATCCACTTTTATAACTAAATAGCTCACCTGATCCACGGTCCTGATCCGAAACAAGCCCGATAGAACTAGAATCATTTCCATTATCTGTTACAGATTCTATGGTAGGACCAGCGATTGCAAACGCTACACTACAGGTTAAAAGAAAAACACCCAGCATTATTTTCAAACCAATATAACCCAAACAAAAGTAAAATTAACTGTATTTATTAAAGGCAGATACGCTTGACTATTGGTAACCTTTGGAGTTATCGATAGGTCAATAATTTCGCATTAAAATTTCTAATTGTTTTATGTAAAATTTATATAAACCAGTAAAATTAGCGTGCCTGTTATGTGGTTTTCCGGTTTTCCTTTATTATATTTTATATTTATATATTAGATCACAGAAATACAAGATATAAGTACATGCAGTGGCGTATTTAGGGGAGAGGGGTGGGCTGCCGGGCTGCAGCCCCCCCCCCCTCCCCAAACCTAGGAGCTCGGGGTCTAAAAGTCTAATTATTGCAACCTAATTTTTCGTCTCACGCTTGGACTGTTAATTTAAATTTTTAAATAATGTGTTCTTGGCTTAGATTACAAAGGGCTTGTAGGAAATGTTTAGTGTTTAAGCGTTTCCCTTTAAAAGTCCTGTTATATATAGAGATAAAGGTTTCGGACGCATGTCGTTTTAGTTATTGATTTATGATGCAATTTTATAGGAAAACGAGTAAAAATAATAATATTTTATAGTATATTTCTACTATATATTTATTTTGTCTATTCCGTTTTCCCCTTTTTAGAGCTATTTTAAATCAACAAAAATATAACCCAATGCAATAAAATATTTTTTCAACAAAAATCCAAATATTTTCGATTAATCGATTAAAAATATATCCTTAATCGAATAATCAATTAATGGATTATTAATCGAAAAATCGAAATATTTTCGATTAATAATCGATTTTTCGATTAATCGATAAAAATATATCCTTAATCGAATAATCGATTAATCGGTTATTTTGCGCACCCCTAGTCATGCTGGTATTTAAAAGAATTAATTAACGGCGAAATTGAACACTTTTATTTTCTAGACCCCTTTCAACTAGGCACTATTTCTTTAAGTTAAAAAGTTTTTAGGATGTTTATAGAGGGTTAAACTCCTTCAAAAATAAACAGATATTGTGACAACAATTTCCATAATTTTGCAATTATTCTTGGGCAATAAACCATATGTTGTTAACAAAAGCTAACAAATAGTTTACAAAATAAGCTCCTATCAGCCTACATTTTTTTCTATTTTACAAATAATTACAATTTAGGTGTATTTTATTTTATTTATTAATCTACGGGACTAGTCCCATTTTTATCACAATAACAATAATTTGAAGAAGTAGTCCATACTTGAAGTGAAGTGGCAAGTTAATAAGGAGAAATAATACTTAAAGTCAACCTTCATTAAGATATATTTTATAAGAAAAAATGTACTCGGTTCTACATGTTTCGAAGGTAGAGACGTTCATCTTCAGGAGAAGTATAATTATAGTAAAGGAGATTGTAAGTGACACTCCATAGAGCTTTTGAGGAAGTTAAATACTTGAAGAGAATAATGATTACATCGAAGTAGCTGTGAAAAAGTACTACCAGGTTCTGAAGATAAAAATGGGAGTTAAATGGTTGTTGTTCTACCACAACTTCTCAACAATATACTCTACCACTTAAGTTACAGTTACTTCTCTAGGTCATTCACACATAACGTTTCTCATTTTTCACCCTGATATACCATTTAACTCTCATTTTTATCTTCAGAACCTGGTAGTACCATTTTCATCGCTACTTCGGTGTAAGCATTATTCTCTTCAAGTATTTAACTTCCTTAAAAGCTCTATGAGGGTGTCACTCACAATTTTCTTTACTATAATTATACTTCTCCTAAAGATGAACGTCTCTACGTTCGAAACATGTAGAACCAAGTAAATTTTTTCTTATAAAATATAATATCTTAGTGAAGGTTGACTTTGAGTATTATTTCTTCCTATTTAATAACAATAATGTTCTTAAAGTAAAGGAACAAGTATTAAACATTTAATAGTCTAAACACTAATTTCATAAATTAAACAGTAAAAACAATTTTCAATTTAAAAAAGTACAGTAAAAACAGATTAGAAAATTTTCTAAAATAAATTTTAAAAGTTAAGGTATCACAGTACAATGTTCAGTCTCGCATGGGAAAGCATTGGGGGAGGTATACCAAAGAACTCAACGCCACACTCCACGGCAGAGCGGTTTGCCAGTCTAAGCATTCGAGACATACAAGCATGAAATGCATAGTTGGTTCTGTGAAATGGTATATTCATTCATTATATTTTCACTTATAATACCACTTAAAGTCAAATTATTTCCGCAAATGTTTTCGAGCTCATTAATATTTTGAAAAGTATCCCGAGTCGAAGACGACGGATAATTTTCTAAAAATATTAATGAGCGTGAAAAAATTTCCGGATTTAATTTGGCCTCGTGTGGTATTCGGTAAGAAAATTCCACACCAAATTGTGTTTAAATAATTAAAATTTATTTTTCGATTTCCAACGTCAATTTTCGTCTTCATCAAGTACCAGCAAAACATAGAAGGTTTGGTCGACTTAATTATTTAGTTACCATGGACCATGGCACTAAGTGAAACGCTAATCTAAAAATTATATCAGTTTTTAACCTGTCAAGCGTCACGACGTAAGAAAATGTTTCGCTTCGGTCAAGAGAGCAAAGAAAATATTCGCCAGGATATTAAGCAGTTGACACCTGCGAATTTCTACTGATTGTAGTAGCTCAAAAGTACCATTTTAGGATCTTAAATATTATATTCTTTCATTTTATAGTTAGTTCGGCTTATTACAAGTGGTAGAAAATCATAATTTAAAAGGTTTTTCGGAACGCTGCATGAACATATTTACAGCTCGTCACAGTTTTGGCAGCAATTTAGGCCTTTAAATTGTTGATTTCTACTCGTTGTAGTTGCACGAAAATACCATCTCAAGACACAACAGTGGTACAAAATTACTCTTTTGCGTTACTTTTCATACGCGCTTTATTGGTATGGAATTCATAACCAGCCCGCAGCGTCAGTCATTGGAAGCTGTGATCATCGTATTTTGACAATTCAAAACATCAGAAAAACTCGCGTTTTGTTGTAATAAAGAATATTGTGCAATCAGTAAAACCAACAAAATTTGTTGTTTTAAAAATAAATCGGTTTGAAATCATACTATATGCAAAATATGCGTGAAATTGTCTGATCAATCATCGTGCGATGACTTATTTACCCGCATTAATAGAGGATTGTGGCTCCTACTTAAAGAAAGAAAATTTGTTTCGAATTGTTCACGAATATTTGCATCTAAACTATTCAAAATTCAAAGTGCTAAATGGAAAAAAGGTGAATAGAATAGTGTATAAATATTATATATATTTCATTAGACAAAGACATTTAATTCATTTCATTCCAAGTCCTACGTTTTCGCCATTAAGAAATGTATCAAAATTATCATGTAAATAAATAAGAACCAGATTTTCAAAAAAATATTCTGTCATTATAAACGTCAAAAAATTTCCAGTATAATTCGCTGGTGGGTACCAACGAGGAAAAAATGTCCACTAAAATTCATTCATTGTCATGGTAGTCTGTCAAAAATACACGTTTTGATTGGTTAAAAATTACATGTGTGGAATTTTCATCTAAACACTGCATTCCTTCAGTAAATTTTTAAAAGAACTGTTTTTATCATGTTTAGCCTCGTCTAATATTTTTGTTATGTCATAAATCACTACCGGGAAATACTTTTAATATTTAATAAAGTAAATATTTATTTTCCAAGTACTTTTAATTAATGTTATTATTTTATATAATAAAAATGCCCAGAATGATTTGCAAATCGTTTGTTTTTTTTATTATATTTTTTTAAGTTAACCAAATAAAACTTAATTGCCATAGCACTTTTATGCTATCCCTAAGCATTGTGTAATTTTATTAGTACTTAGCGATATGGTATATGAAGTACTTGGTACTTAACCCCTTCCTCGTCAAATAAATTACCATGTTGGGGAAGATGAAAAGGTGTCAACAAACAGGCTGGGAACGTTATTAGAAATCACTTTGGGAAGGGAGCGGTTTAAATTCAGAGGGATTTTAGAAGTCACTTTTGGAAAACTGAAAGATTACCCCCCTCCAGCAGCGACGCCAGGGGGGGGGGCGCTTACCCTAAAAACATGGGTGGTGGTGCCCATCTAAAATTGAGGGATTCGGTTTTGTATTCGAATTTTTTTGGAGATTTGAGTATAAAATTTTTGATGAAAAAGGAGTGGTGTTATATAAAGAGAACGATGATAACCTTTTTTTTTTAGATGTCAGTTTGGACAAGGGGGGAGTTTTTTTACCCTGCTTATGGTCGCATGAAGGGGGCAGCGACCTTTTTTTTAGTTATTTTTGATTTGGGGATAAAATCATCGGCTCACTTGTGCCCACCCAAAAGTCCTGGCACGGCCACTGCCTCCCTCCTATAGGAGACTTAAGTATACCTAACAATCTTCTTTAGTTTCCTTGGTTGCTTTGAACAAGATTATTTAGTTTTCAAAACTAACTTATTCCTAACTCTATTAGAGTATTGGCAACCAGGTCGGCTTGTTGCAACCAACAGAATAGCTTACCTATTTTCCATAACAATTTTAAATATTTATCGTAATCAAACATACCAGGAGATGGCGCTAAAAGTTATATACAACCCTAGAAGGTTGATAATACCTATTTTAATTTTTAGTATCAAGATTATCATTTGGAAGGTGTAGACGCCTACCTTGTACGGACGAGAACGAAAGAGTTCCAATGATAAAGTTTTCACTTCTTGGTGGTGCAATCTGATTTTAACTTTGCTGTCCACAGTGTTGACAAAATATGACCTTATGCCTTATACTATTTTTATGCATTTTCCAAACAAATGAGTACTGGCAACAAACATACTCTTTAAGCTAACAAGCAGTTCGTTTGCTAATGACAACAGTGACTATAGTAACCAATGCCGGAGTCGGCCCAGTAATAAATTGTAGTCTCCGTTACTAAGTTTCCTCTTGAGGCTATTTTAACTAACTTTTCTTGTCACGGAAACTAAGATTCTGGTATGGCAACAAGTCAAGTTGCTTGCTTAGCGGAAATACACGGAAATTCGAGAGATTATTTTTATTATAATGGTAAAAATACATAAATAAATTTAACCACTGCCAGCAAAAAATCCTTTCAGCGTGTTGAAACTTGAAATATTTCTTTATTATTTTATTTTAAATGTTCGTAGAAAGATTCAAACAATCTTAGCGTAAAGAATTGAGGTCGTAGGCTGTGAGAAGGAGCTCTTGGGCTCCCCTACTTAGGCCAATACCCTCGACTGGTAGATCATTGTGCATAATATATCTATCTTAATAAATGACGTGCAGGCAATTGATAATTAAACAAAACATTTTTTTTGCAGATGAAGAAGAAATCAAACAGTATACAACAGACATCAAGGGTCTAAGAATGGCGACTACATATTCATTTGAAATCAGACCTGTAAAAGATAAAGAAGAAAAAGAACGGAAAGACAGAGCGGAAGGAGATGATCGAAATCAAAATATTATTGTCATACCAACAAAAGGATGTAAGTAAAGAAAGTATTGGGCAAAATTGGTGTATGTACATGCTCTGGGATTGATTAAAATACAAAAAATAACAAATTTGATGAAATAGATTTGCATCTTTTTGAAGTATATTTTAACCTCACTTTTGTTAAAAGTCAAAAAACTCTTCTTTGTAAATGACCATGCACTGTGATTGATCAGTTTCATATCCTAACTAGGATGGATATCAAATTATATCCGTTAAGTTAACCAGAATAGCCCGCTTATAAAATCGCTGCACACACACAGCAGTGTGTATATACGTATAGGGGAGAGTCGGCTAATCGTGCGCGGCGGCTAATCATGCGCATGTCTTTATTTCCATAACCGGCGTATATAATTCGAAATCCATATTCAGGCGCCATCCCTTGCCAAGCCTGTGTACTATGACATATGAGTCTGGTGGATCGATTTACTTTATTTATGGTCGCTTCGTTGTTTACGTATGTCGTGTACTAGTAGATGCTTCGAAAAAAATAAGCCGTAAGTATTTCCATTTTTACATTTTTTGATAATCGTGTGCGTTAATACATTGCTTAATGAGTCCTCTTGACTCTGATATATATAATTCAGGCAAAAAAATGTTTTATATTGTTTTAAAGAATTTAAAACCGAATCTGCCACTTTCGGTTAATCGGGCGCAGTGCGCACGACTATAGCCGCCATGCATTTAGCATTGTTAAGAATGCATTTAAATAACACAGTCACACAAAAAAAAGGTCAGGTCACGTTAACTATATGTTTTTAGGGTCGCTAAATCCAAATCCGAGGTCCAAAAAAGGAGGCACGTCAGAGTTTCGGCATAACCTCAAAAGAACCTATAATTACAGTCCTAAATATCTTAGATTTTAATATTTTGCATTTTTGCAGATGCCGAAATACCAACGTAAAATAACAAAGGCGCAATGGAATCCAGAAATCATGATTCAGGCTATAAGAATAAATAACTATAATCTTAGCTTCAATAAATTATTTTATTCGTTTCCCTTTTCAGTGCGCACGATTATCCTATCCATGCGTACCATTAGCCGCATACGTCGGGTAATTGTGCGCAGTGCCACTTTTTGAAATTGCGAATTATATAGTCACAATGTACATTTTTATTTAAAATTAATTACAGAATATAAAAGCCAAATCGTTAAAGAATCTTGATAGCGAACCTAGAAGTTCAATCTTCTGTCATTTCGGAAATATGAAAATGTTGGCTTAGGTACGCACCAATACCCGACTCTCCTCTACAAATATATTAATATAGTATTCCTACGATATATAAAATATGAAAAAGTTAAACTACAAATAAAGAAAAAGCCTGTTGACAAACTATGAAACCAGATATTAAGTGGAACATAATCCTAAGTATGCTTATTTCAATACTAGTGTTGCTACTTTTTTTTCAACACTAGTGTTAAAATATTTTTTTTAAAATCAAAAGCTTTTTTAATAATTCTTTTTGGTCGTAGGAAAAATAGTGTACATTACTCGTGTGAAAGTGATTATTCTAAAACTCGGAGAATTTCCGCACTCGGCTGACGCCTCGTGGTAAATATTCCCTAGTTTGAAAAGTATCACTTTCATCACTTGTTATGTAATATACCTACTATAGCGTCTGTATCTCAAAAAGTATTGTCGGAAATATATCAAAAAATTCATAGTCATCATAGAATTCTATTGTCGTCATACACCATGTGTATGTCTTAACCACACTTTTTACATGTTTTCCTATTTTTGACTATTTTGGCATGCCGGCATCATGCCCATCATCAACAAATATTTGTTAATTATAATATTAAATACGAAGACCACAATACATACACAATACACATAAATCTGATATTAAATAGCAGATTCCCGAGTGCACACACGACATATTTTAGAACCCTGTAAAATCCCAAGCGTAGACAAAACATATAAATAACACGACTTGCAAACAAAAATGCTGAAATATCTACAGAGCCACTACATTTAACAGATACTTAAATATAAGCATCTCTTGCAAGATCTTATCTGGGCCTTAAGGCTCACGACGGTACTTCTCATGATACACACAGTAATTTTATGATTGCCGCAATAATTCTTAAAGAAATTACATGGTTACGCCTCTATACGCCTTCGTGATGTTAATCTCAAATTCTTAAATGAATGTCTTTAGATCAGTTTATTCAAGGAGCAACGGTAAAGTTTTGTTCGATCTAAGAGTTAGACATGCTTAATTATGACTTTTATTACTTTATGTGTGCCAGTAGAGTCGTGGTTTAATAGAGGTTAGAAGGACACACATCTTTAATGTGATCGAATTAGAGCAGATATCGGCTAAAACGTCCTTCTATACCGGATGGTGCATCGTGGTTGGAAACATAGAAAATCCCATGCAAGTTTTAGACTGTTCAAATATTTGCTCTCCTGTTGACTTTAAAATGGGGTTGTAGGGAGAATTTTTTAGGGTCTCTGTGTGGTGAGTGCACATGCTGAGTTTAAACAATTTTGAACAACCCGATCTTAACTTATTTGAATAGGTTTGCGGTTCGTTTTTCATTGGAATTCAACAGGTGATGCTGCGGAAACCAGCATTGATTGGACTTGTCAACCTGTGATGTGTCATGTATTTTCAAACAAACATTTATTTAAATTAAAATGGCACATAAATTTGCTGACTACTTATAATACTTCGAGCAAAATAAATTATTTATTTACTTTCTAATTGTAAGAAAGAAGTTGAATCATAAATAAGTAAAATTTTTATATTTTTGTCATTGCAGTTGCACATTAGAAAGTTTGAATGAACTGCTTATAACGCATGGCAAAATTATCAAGTTGATTTGATAGAAATAACTTTAAAAAAAGTCTGTTTCATTTCTAAAAAAAATGTCATATGTAATTTATACTTAGTAACGAAAAATATTCCTTCCTATAATAGGTCCCCATTTAAATAAAAAAATGCCTTGGTATTACTACTCTATTAGGTATGCGTAAACTAATTAAAATAAATTATCAGGGATACTATGGTTTCTTTAAAAAAAAATTATTTCCAATGTCCTTGTTCTCTCATGTTCTTTATAATACATACTTATGCAATACAAAACAGAAACACTAGATTTTTAACTTATTTTACTCAACGTTTTGGGTTGTTCAATTGCTTATAGAACTGAATTGTCCTTATATAAATTTTCTTATTTGCAACTGCGATTATTAAAAAACAAAAAATATCCCCTGGACTTTCTTTTTAAAATATACAGCTATATGAAATTTGTTGTACTTGGTCAGATTAAAAAGTCACCATGACGTTCTTTTATAGAAATGGAACATAGAACAAAAACAAAATAAAAAAAAATATTTTTAAGCTATTTCTCATCGGACCACTTTGCCATGCTTTATAAAAAGATCATTTAAACTTTCTAATGTACAACTGCAATGATAAAAAATAAAATGTTTACTTACTTATGATTGAACTTCCTTCTGCCAATAAGAACGTACACAAGAAAGACAATAAATACAAATAAATTACACCAAATATTGTCACATCCATTTTCCACAAGGGCACGGCCATCAACAGATTAGTTTACCTAGTTCCCACGACAAGTTTAAATATTGATCTTCACCACACACACCAGGACTACTAAGAGATGGCGCTAAAAGTTATTTACAACCCAGGTTAATAATATTGCAATTTTTAGTATCAACACTGTCGTTTGGAAAGTATAGACACCTATCCTGTACAGACGAGAACAAAAGAGTTTGAATCCGGTCTGTGAGTGGTTGCCCCCCACCAACAGTAAAGTTTTCAGTTCTTGGTGGTGCAATCTAATTTGTATTTTTATAGCTAACACAGTGTTGTGTATGACCTCATATAATAAGGAACTTTCAAGTGGTTAAAAAATTATTTTTTTATGCATTTTTCAAACAAGTTCTGGCAATAAACATTCTTTAACCTAACAAGCGATTAGTTGGCAAATACCAAAAGTAAAAATGTAGTCTTCTTTACTAAGTTTTCTCTTAAGACTATTACTAACTTTTCTTGTCACGGAAACCAAAATTCTGGTAAGGTATACTAGGCCAGTTTTAAGAGTGTAGAACCCGTCCGGATGAGGTGATTTAGCTCCAGACATAATATCCTCCTCAGTGTTGTTTTTATTGTTAAATTCATCGGGAAACTATAAATTAATTTGGTAGACTACAACTTTCAAACAACCTTTATTTCGTATCATATAATGCGCCCGGTACCGAGTTGTCTGTGCCCGATCCTTTTTGACGAACACGTAAAATCGGCGATCTCGAAAGCCCATAGTCGAGTCGCCACCGCCCGCCCTGTGACTAAAAACAGGGTAAAACCTTATTCACTTATCCGCGATTACTGAGCGCTCTCGGTTAAGCATCAAAGCGAAACAAGGGCACGCGACGTTTGACAACTTAGCCCTTGTGTCTTCCACCGGCTTGTTACATCTAAAATGAATAATACACCTGAAGCTCTTGTTTGTACCAAACAATATTATTATGATGATTTGCGTATTACATTGGAGTTGTTTCTTGTCGGGTATATACGCATAGGATATGGGTATTACGGGTTTGTTCGTCAAAATATAATGGTGAGTGGTGAAATTATTTACTGTTGAAAGTGAATATAAATAGTGTTAGCAATGTATTAAATGCCAATTTTTTAAGCATTTCTTTGGCAGACAAAATAAAAATTAAAGAGTTGGGCAGACCGGTCCCTAATTTAGAGTTAACACAAATTAGTAAAAGGAAACCAGAAAACAGAACCTTTAGGCCGTTTCTCTAAAAATACTTATGCAATAAATGCTTTGGCTATGATGTCCATAAACAGATATTTACTTCATGAATAGTTTTGAAGAAAAAGTCATGAAAAAGTTTATTTCCTTAAAAGACCGTAGGGCTGGTTACTGCAATAAATTCTTCTTATGCAATGTAAATAGCTATCAAACTAGTTCTTTTTATGGGACGATATAAAAGAGTCAAAACTCGAACTAATGTGTAGTTAGATTTACAAGTGAAACCCACATGTACCTGCAGATAAATTAATATTTATCACCCTCATCAATAATTTAATTATTTTCAGTCTCAGCGAAAGCCACCCAGTGTCTACCACAAGCAAGTGAAATAGAAGTATCAACAGGACCATACTTCGGAGGAAGAATTGCGGTTGAAGCCACTGATGGAGAACGATGTGCCATCGATGGTGAACCCAATAGTGCAAGAGACACGTACACGTTAAGAATCAACCACATAGAATGCGGCAGTCAAGTGAATGATACTACTGTGGCCACTTTCGTTCTTGTGCAGGAGAATTTACCTATATTAACTCATAGTACAAGAAGGTATGTATTATAATATGAGGGGAAGTTTTTTTTCTACTCCCACATGGAAATTTGCTGTTTCCTTTACACTAAAGTGATTGGAAAAGTAGGCTATTCCGATTAACTAAATGCATATGATTTCATATCCATCCTAGTTAGGATATGAAACTAACTTGTTCTTTTTAAATTTAAATTAAAACATTAATCCCAGAATCTATGCATACCGAATTATTTCAAAAATCTCCAGTTTTTCACTCATTTCTAGACAATTACTACAAGATTTATTGCATAAAATATATTATATACCTACAAAATGAACGTTTTTTACTAACTTTGGTTCGTTTTTTGGCTATGCAAATGTCCTCCGCGATATTTTCCGATATTTTGAACGGGTATCCAACCCCAATGGACCTTAAAACTTTAATTATACGCAACAGGTATAGAAAAATAACTGGTCAATCTTTCTTAAATGGTGGAACATGAAGATGAGTACAAAAAACCAGATAAAACAGACGAAATTATAAGATTTCTAGAAAAAAAATCCATTTTTACTACTACTTGGTTGTACTTTTGGACAACAATTCTTACGCAAGCAGAAAAAACTGAACAAACCCTTTTTTCTTCTGTGCATCTCAGCAGAACAATTTAATCAAACTAGCTATGGTCGAGAAAATAAATTGTTAATTTTTATTAATAAATATAGCGCTTTTTGTATGTAAGTCTTCTTATGCAAGTATGGAGATGCATGTGGAAAAAGTTGCCCAAGGTTTTAAATTAGAACAACTTGGTTAGCAAGCTTTTGCATAGTCCCGATTTAAATACCATTCAGTCTACTAGATTCTTAGAATTACTTGACCGAAACTTCCAGGGTTGCAGAAAATATAAATATATCCAGGAAGTATTGGTCGATTCAGCTGGGTTAGCCCAAGAACTAGAAATCGAGCAAAGTGTTGTTTCCCAAGAAAAAAAACCTACAATTTTTGTACGACACTCGGGATGAGCAAATAAACGATTCGTGTCAAAAGCTAAAAGTTGAGGTTATCTTTGTTGTTGTGAATAAAATTATTAACTCAATTAATGAATGAATGAATGATTTGAATTATTAAAAGTTCATTCTAATTACTTTACATTGTTATACAATATTCCTGGGCTTCTCAAAATTAGTAAAGAAGATCTTATGATGCACATTCATTTGGAGCTATACTTAACGGATGGTAATAGCAAAGTCTTAAATGGTCTTGAACTTTTTCGTCTGTGTTCTAATTGAAAAATAAAACGAAAAAATAAGTAATCCATAAAAAAAATGGAATTTATCTATTTATGGTTGTAGAGTTTGTTGGATACTGGTCAATGATAAACCTTAGACAATCAAATTATTTATTAGTCGACGTCCACTGTATGCCATTACCAAAAATTGCTAATACAAAATAGGCAGTATTATCCCATGCCCAGCATTTACTTTTTGAATTAAATTTCTTTTTTTAAAACGGAGGATCTAGATTTATAGTCCTGGCAATGACCTAATATTGCTCGAAACTTTAACTAATAAATAATTTGATCGTCTACTAAGATCATTGACCAGTATCTAAAAAACTCTACAACGATAAACTTAACGGTGGTCACAAAACGCACGTAAAGTTTATCTATTTAAACAACCTGGATGGAAATCTACCAAATATTGTAATAGCACTAAAGATTTTACCAGTTTCGGTAGCTTCTGGGGAGCGAAGGTTTTCCAAATTAAAAGTAACTGAAAATTATTTGCGCCCCAGTATGTCTCAAGAACGCTATACTGGCATAACGCACTAATTTTTATTAAAAATAAAGTTGCAAGTAATTTGAATTATGATCAGCTAATTTGCTCCTTTGTTACGTTTATTATAAAAATAAAAATATTCTATTGCTATATACATCTTATTGAGTATTTCCCCAAATTTGTACTTACATTTTTACATATAATTAAATGTGTTTCCAAAAAATTGTATTTTTTTAAAGAAAGCGGTAGATATTTTTAGAAGAGGGCGGCAGCCGTTTTAGAAAGTTTACCCAGGGCGGCCAAAACCCTAGAGACGAACCTGCTTAAAGTACACAGGGATGCCAAAATAATGGGTTCCTTGAGGCACAGGTAGGCAATGACGGCCGTTTCGTTCTTATTGGGACTCGCCGGAAAGCCGGCCATAACCTGAAAGCAACTCCACAGCAGTGTTGCCAGAGTAACAAAGAAAAAAAACGCCATGATCAGTATGAAAAGGCGCCACTCTGGTGCCCCAGCTTTTTTGAGATATTTGGGGTTAGTCGCCGGCCTCCCGCCGCTGTGAAACAGTGACAGACCTTTTGTCCTAAGTGACGTCTAAAAAAAAAATCATCGCCTTTTGTGAAAAAAGTCCCTCTTCGTAAAAACGTATTGTATACAGCGTGTGTATTCAATTTTTTACCTGTAATAAGGCGCCAAAAATAAGCTTTTTATTGAAAAGCACCGCCACACTCTCATAGAGACAAAAAGGCGTCATTTTGGCGCTTTGTCGCCCCAAATGGCAACACTGCTCCACAGACAACGAAATCGCGCCTTAAAGAATTATTTAAGAATCAATTAGTAGTAAGAACGCAGCATCGCCATCTAGTAGGAATCAATTTCAATGCAGAAGACAAACCAACCGAAACGTAAACTGATATTTAACTTTTTTATTTGATGTTTTTATCCAACTAAAATTGTATTTTCTACCAATTGGCGAATTTTTAAACCATTCACTTACACGCTTAGAAACAATTTATAACAACTTTTCTTCAACTTTAATTTCTTCTGCAAACCTATCGTGTATTTTGATCTCGGAATTTAATCATTTTTAAAACTGATCATAATTTAATGCAACCGTATTCAGTGATGTAATTTTCTATTAGTAGTTTCGCAGTAACTTATCATGTAGTTTTTATAATAGATTCCTTATATTCTTCTCCATATTTTTTTCCATATGGATGCTCAATCCCCCAACAACTAAATGCTTTTGTAACTAATAAGAGTTAATCTCGTTAAATACATGCCGACGGGTACTTTTCTAGAAATATCGATTGATATTGATCAAAAAACGTTTCGGTCGAATTCACAAAAACACCCGTCTTCGTGACTAAGATCATACACTATATTTAGCGGTTTGGCTGCATCAGACTTCTATTTATTAAAAAATTTGAAAAAACACCTTAGGAGATTCCACTAAATATTTCAAGAGAACACAATTTTAATTAATACATTCAACTTTTTATTATTTTCTTAAGTGAAAATTACGTCTTATTTATAATTATTAATAATTAAAATGCAAGAAATATGGTATTTTAATATGACATGAAGATATCACACTGTTACTGTGCAATATGGTCACAGCATGTTGCAACCCAATCGAGTGGAACAAGTGATATAAATAAATTTTAATTATAATCAAATGTGAGGTGTTTTGCAAATTCTCAATTCAACACAGCAGCGTGACATTAGAGGAACATTATTTGTGGCAAAGTAATAATATAACCTATTGCTTTGTTTAGAATGTATTTTTGTGGGAAATTAGGGGAAAACGGGGTGTTATCGAATACAATAACTACTTACCCCATTTTTAAAGGCATTTAAAAAAGAGCTTACGGAACGTTAAATGCATTTAATTTGCACCTGTGCCTTAGAGAACCCATTACCTTTGGCATCACTGTGTACTTTAATGCAAAAGATAGATTCACCACTTTGTCCGCCTGCCTCTAAAAACTTTCTTTCTATTTTACTTATACGAACACTAAACTCTACTACTTTATTTTTTAAACACGCGGCATTATATTACGGATGGTGCGGCACCCAGTCTACTGCAGCGCAATCTATATTTGAATCTACACACCCGTATAAAAGTGTAGAGATGCGCAAAAACGTTTCCTATACTGGATGTGTTGGCCTAACGTATCTACTTGGTTTATTGTTACTTATGATTTCACGTTTAAGGGCTATCTTTAGCAATACTAGGTTATGATTATATATGTTCATTCTTAAAAATATCTTGAAAGCATATTTTCGCTGTATTGGGAATTGCTTAAAGTTTATGGCTTTCCGATAAGTCCTAACAAGGACGAAACAGCCTGTCATTGTCTACCTGTGCCCCAGGGAACCCATTACCTTTGACGTCCCTGTGTAGTTTAATGCAAAATATAGATGCATTACCTATGTTCGGCTGGCGCTAAAAACTTTCTTTCTATTAAATTTAAATTTCAATCTAAACACAAACGTTTTAAAATAAGAACGAAAGCTCTTAAAAGTCAGTACCTTAAGTTCTTGATTGAAATAGTGATTTTTTATACCCAGTATATTACACTTGTACTTATTAAATGTTAAATTACAACTGTTACCTTATTAAGAATTAGTTTTTTTTTGTCGTTTCCGCATAATTTTGACTATTTCTATCTATTCTTGTTGAAAATAGTGATGTCACTGGTATCTTCTCTCCTCGTGGACGGATTATATTTGGTCTATGGATTTTTCATGACCCTCTTATAGAAAAATTGTCTGGCGGTGCCACTGACAACATGAAATGTAATTTAAATACATAAATTTGTTTTTATTGCATTTTGCAACCATTTTGCCTTTTGTGGAATCGCTATAGCCGGTTTACCAGTGTTATAAGAAAAATCACTTCCTACGAATCTATTACTAATACAATAATCCAAGCCTGTGGCGCTAACGTCCTTATATAAAACCCATACATTCAAATCTGTAAGCAGTAGCTACACTGCGCAAAATTTTATATATTGCTCGCATCAGTGGCGCAGTCAGGGGGGGGGGGCGTTGGCGGGTTCCTGCACCGCCTCCCCGATCCTAGAATCTCGGATCTAAGGAGTCTAATTATAACCTAATTTTTGGTCTTACGCTTGGACTCTTAATCTAAATCTTTAAACATTGATTTAAAAAAATCTTAAACCAATACAGCACAAAATCAATATTTTTGGCTTTTTGTATAAGTATAATATTGTTTTAGTTATTGGTTTGTGATGTAATATTAAAGAAAAACGAGTAAAAACAATAATATTTTTCAATTATTTACTTTTCTGTCCCGTTTCCCCTTTTTTAGAGCTTATCCAAATGCAATAACATATTTTTAAGTCAAAAACAAAAAATGACAACCATCAGTCTCATTTATTTATTATTATTTTTAAAAACAAAAATTACAGTAACAATTTTAATTAAAAAAACAGAAATTTTTTACTTACTCTACCTAATTTACGATTTAAAAAATAGTGTAGGAAGAAACAAGAATGCTTCATTATGAATCCAAAACTTTACCTTTATACAAAAAGATGGAATATTTCAACAAAAACGCCCCTAAAATACAAAATTTCTGAAAAAATCATCAATTTTGGTGTGGTGAGCGTACATGAAAAGCCTAGTGCGAAAAACCTTGGTTAGGGTCATACATGTGAAAATTTTGGATTGAAACACATCATTTATATTTTTCACAAACGTAAAAAATGTTTTTTAAAATTAAAGAGCTAGCTAGGAATATTAAGAAAAAAGTGAAAAAAAACATTCACACAGCCAAATTTAATTCAACTTTGGGTTAGTTAGAGGGGGTAAAGGTAATCATTTAATTTTAGAAATTTGATACTAGCTGGGTGAATTTTTAACGAACTGTGGGCGTGACCCCGAAGATTTTTCGCCTGCGGCGCTTCTTCGCCTTCCTAACTACATACAAAATCATGAAATACATGTAGCTCCGACTGCCCTTCCCTCCAAAAAAAACATATCCTAGTTACACCCACTGAGCCCCGCCCGAACATATTGTCTGGCTGCGCCACTAGCTCGCATTTTTTACATACATTTATTTACATGCTACTTATAAGACATAAATATTCAAATTTTTGAAGATATTTTTGTTCTAAAAAAATACAATTTGAACACCATTAATATCTGGGAGCTACTAGTTGTCCATCCTAGGAGATAAAAAAAAACATTTTTTTTGCCAAGTAACAGAGAAAAATTGTGAGAATTTTTCTATTAACCCAAAAATTTTCTAGGGGGTTGAAAAAAATGTTTTTCTTATCTCTAAAGATGGCCAACTAGTAATGTTTGCCTAGAGACCGCGGCAGTTTCTCAGAGGTGAGGTACTATTGCGCCCAAAAAAAACTGGGACAGCAAAATTGTTGTTGTAGAGTAGCTCCTTGACTATAAGGAATATGTAAAATCTACTGAGAAAAGGTTATCATTGTTGTTATAAAAGTTGTCATGGAAGTGAAAAAGTTTAACACCAAAACAACAATACTAAATTTTTAGAAATACGAGGAAAAATAAAAATACGCTTATTTAAGTGTTTTAAACTGTAACTAAAATAAAACAAGATTTTTTAATTTTATGTTCCTATAAATTTAAATAATTTAAATCATATTTAAACATATTTATAATAACATGGTTTTTAATATTTGGTAGTAGTTGCACCGTTATTATCGATTAAGGCTTGTAAACGTCGTTGCATACTTATTACTAGGTGTCTCGTATACTCTTGCGTTGTTGCATCCCATGCTTGCATTATCCTTTGGTTTAATTCATCCCGAGTTCTAGGGTAGAAGTTGTGTTTATACATAAATTTTGTCATTTCACCCCAAACGTTTTCAATTGGGTTGATATCAGGACTTTTCGAAGGCCACAGCAGAACTCGAATTTGATTTTCATCTAAATAATTTTGAACTATGCGGGCTTTATATATAAGAGCATTATCTTGTTGAAATACAAAATCTTGACCAAATACTGCGTCGACAGATGACATCATAACTTGGTTTAGAATGTTGCAATATATTGGCAAACTCCTGGGCCCCTTGCACTAATCCAGCCCCAGACGTTAATAGGAAAGCGTCCACTTTGATTGTCTTATTTGTATATCTTTCATCGTGTCTCGTACCAGAAGGCCTATAAACGTGGATTTTCATATTATTGCATGATTGAAAGGTTTTTCATCGGAGAATATTACGGTTTCCCATATATTACCTTGATTCATATATTCATAAGCAAATTCTACTCTGCTCTGTTTGTTTCCTTCGGTCAAAAATATTTTATTGGCAGCACAACAACTTTTTATATCTGAACTACGAATTCTTCTACGCGCTGTATTAGCCGAACCAGGAAAATGTGTTTCTTCTATAGCTTTTATTGCTGCTTCGAAGGGATGATCTTTTAGAAAATTAATTAATTCTATATCTTGGCCGTCATTCAAAATTTTGGGGCGACTAGAACCTGCTTTTCTTACAACTCTTCCATACTCTGCAATTTTGTGCTTAGCGAACAACACGGTATGGTATTTTTGCTAATCCCTAATTCATTTGCGATGGTTCTTATTTGATGATTGCCCATCTCTCAATCAAGTGTAAATGATCGCCGAGATGATCGCTTTTTGGTCAGCAACGAAGACAAACATAGAAAGAAGGCAAACAAACGTTTTAATTGGTCGAAGCAAATTTGACAAAAGAAACGTCAAAACAGCGCCACCATCGGGTCTGGAGGGAACCTTTGGACTATAGGCGGGACTTTCAAATATGACCATTTTAAAAATTTTGGCCGCCAAAATTTTAAAATGATATTTACAGCTTAAAAAACCATCAGGATTCTAATATTTAATTTTTACTATACTTGGAAAATTAAATGAGGATTGTGAATAGTTTGTTAGTTGTAAATATAATTTTAAAATTTTATGTGCAAAAATTTGGACAACCTTTCGGCTATAGGCGGGACTTTCAAATATGGCAATTTTAAAAAATGTTGCACACAAAACCTTAAAATGATATTTAAGGCCATCAAATTATTCACAATAATCCTCTTATTTGATTTTTCAAGTAGAGTAAAAATTAAATATTAGGATTTTCTGATTAGATTTTTAAGCTGTAAATATCATTTTAAAATGTTATTTATTAAAGTTGTACAATTAGAAATAAAACTTCAGAAACCAGCTTATAATTAATTTTATTGACAACTACGATGAAAATATAGGTAAAATCAGTACCTCGTTTTTTCTTTATATTCCCAAAATGTACTTACTTTCCCAGATTAACCTACATTACCAGCTGTAGTGATTCTCATGGGACATTTATTCATGCAACATGCATAATCATCAAAGATTCACGTACCTATAGGTACTTCTTGAAATAGCTAACCTAAAAGAATATAAAATAAAAAAATTAATGAATTAAGTACTTACTAGAACACTCGACAGACTTAAAATTTTCTAATAGTCTAAATTCTAAATAATTGAATAGCAAAAAAAATATATTTTGTAGGTATTTGTGTTACCTACAATTAATAAATATACTATAAATGATTTAGTACACATCTACATTAATAAAAATTATTAAGTGAAAATCTCCTTAAAGTAAAAATATGTTTGGAACATAATTATTTTTGCAACAAGTAGATTTACTTACCTGCAACAAAAAGAAAACGGTCCTTTTGGTAAAAAGATTAGAAAATTAAAAATAATATAAAAATATCAAAAAAGCCTGGTCCGATTTACAGCTATGAAGAAAGAAAAAGGGGCAATTCCATTTGTGCCATTGACATTACAAATGTCAATGATTTGTGCTGGTGGTCAAGCTCAAAACAGGAAAGTTAGGTTGTAAAATAATTTAACAGCTCGTGCTATTCATGTCAAGTACCTATCTCTGTCTGCATTAAGTTATCTCCATTCGATGTAAAAAGAGACAAATATAGTCAGACCAAGTTCGTCTGCCGTAGCTCTCTTTGTAGAAATAACTACGTAGGTGTAATATTAACACATAACTAATGGGGATAAACGTAGGTCCTAACTTGAAAAAGTCTGGAGGTCTGACGTCACTCTAGCTGCGATCCCGCCCATAAGAAGTTTCACCGGGCTGTTGGTCAGTGATTAACGCGGGCATTTCAAAAAATATTTCTTTTAACACGTCACTGTCAATAACAAAATTAAATTAAATTGACAACTTCAAAACAAGCTAATAGTTTGGGAGATTTAACTACATTTTGCTGTCCCAGTTTCTTTTAGGCGCAATGGTACATGAAACATTCGACCGTGACGGTCCGGGTTAGATCCCCGGAGTGGGTATACGCATAATAAAAAAGTATGTCCGAAATTTAGCGGATAAAAGAATGCAGTATGCTACTAGTGATTCCTAATATCGGGGCCGAGAAAGGCGTCATGGACCTCTGGGGACGTAAAAAGGATAACTAGTGCATACACGTGGTTCGGACTCCACGTTAAGCTGTAGGTCCCGTCTGGCTGATATTACCCAGACGATAGAGGATACAATGAGCCTTATAGGCCTAAGTATACTGGCTCTTCCGCCAACCCCAACAAAAAAAAAATTAAAACAAAAATTTTCTTGGGAGTTGGAAAAAAAAGTTTTTCTTATCTCCAACGATGGCCAACTAATAAACGAAGAGACTGGTCAATTTTTAAATTTGAACTGAAATGACAAAATAGTGAATAATAATTTAACCCATAGAACAAGTAAAAAAAAACTCCACGTAGGTAAGTCACGGAAGAGAAAAGAGTCCATACCAGTGGAGTAGAAATTTAAATGGAAGGAAAGAGGCACTTTAAGTATTCCTTTAAAATATCTGAGTCAACGCTATAGTTCAGTAATATTGTTTTTCAGTGTAGCTTAACGCACAGCATGTAGGTTTTCACCGGAAACCAATACCCATACATGTATGCGAATAAATCTGTTGCAGCATATGGTTACCTCTAACCATTTAAGGTTTATAACGATAGAAGTATTAGAGGCATAGCGATAAAAAATTTTAAGTGTCTAATCGTTTTTGCGGCAACAACTTCCGGCGCAAAAAGAACTACTACAGGCCAACTGTTTTAATACTGTTAAGAATTATAATTTAATACAGTTAGGAATAATATATCTACCTTAAAAGTATTTTAATTTTTACTTAAAACACAATTACGTTATGTAAAAAAAAAACATAAAGCGATGCTTAAATGCATAATCTGTATATTTTAAACCAACATGATTGTTTCATTAACATTTCCAAGGTGTAAATAGTATAATATTCACCAGCGGACTTAAATATCAATGTAAAATAACGGCCACAAACATAACATTATTGTTTACATTTTTGTCTTTTGTAAAAACTCCAGCAAAAAGTAATACAAAGGAAATTATAAATTTAAGAAATCGTTACTTTATTTGATAAAAATATAAAGATCCAACAATCTATCGCTTCTTTTCACAAAGAGGCGGCATTTTGTGCTGTAGTTTTTATACAGAAGAATGTAAACAATGTTATACTTGAGGCTCATACCTCTTTGGTGCATTAGCATGCATATGCTATTTTTCCTACTTCTCAAATTGAAGTCATAAAAAAATTGTATCGTCGGCGCGGCGTCGTGAATTCATCAGGTGCTAGTTCCGGGGGGGGGGGGGGGGGGGGGGGTTGGATGGAGGGCTGTATCCCCCTGTCAGATAATTGTAAAATGCGCTAAAATTTACTTTTATTCGTTCTGTGCCCTTTGTTCTTTTTTTATTTTCAGTTGGGGTAGTTATATAGCTTAACAAAACATTATACTTAATAGTTTGAAGAAGTAGTCCATACTTGAAGTAAAGTGGCAAGTTAAATGGGGAGAAATAATACTCTAAGTCAACCTTTACTAAGATATATTCAATAAGCAATCTTTATTTTACTCTACATGTTTTGAACGTATAAACGTTTATCTTCAGAAGATGTATAGGTATAAGTTATGTTGAGATAAATATAAGGAAATTGTGAGTGACACGTGACACCCTCATAAAGCTTTTGAGGAAGTTAGATTATTGAAAAAAGTGATGAAGAACTTCCATAGAAGTAGGGGAGGAAAATACTACTAGGTTCTATGGATAAATATGGGTCAATGATTGATAAATAATATTTTAAAGTGACGAGATGATAAACGTTACGTGAGAGAATTTTCTGCACACTAAATAAATTTCTAACATATCACATTTTTCTGCATGGATTAAAACCATATTTTTTTCAATAATAACTGACACAACAAAACTTATAAACGAAATAAGAATAAAAACCGTACCTACCAAAACAAAATACCTCATATTAAATTATCATTGTTTTCCAAATAAATGCTAAATAAATATTAAATAGTGCGATGGTGACGCGGGCTTCATAGCCTCCTTATTATTTTACTATATTTAATATCATTTTTATTCAGATACTAAATTATACCCTGGCTTTGTCAATAGGATTTTATTATTTAGAAATTTAATATACAAGTTATTTTTGACTTTAGAAAAAAGGTTATTATCAGCTTTTTTTGTTTAAAATTTAAAGCTTTAACAGATAAACAGGGGTTTCCTTTTAAAAAAATTGCATTTTACTTAAAAACACGATGCTCTGCTGTTTTTAAATTCTTGTATCTTAATGATGTATTTTTACATACTACTATAGTATGAGTCGGAAATAATAGTCAGTGATTCATGGCTTTCATATAGAGTGTAGTGGGTTATACGAAGTTAGGGGAGACAATTCTAGTGTTTTTTTAAAATTTTAATAGAGCAGAATTTTTATTTTCGTGACATTTTTTTCTTCTGACTTCATATAAGCCGTTGCTCTCAATATGAAAGCAATGAGTCACTGACTATTATTTCCGACTCATACTATAGTTTGATTTAAACAATTTTGCATATTTAAAATTAACAAAGTTACCAATGGTGAACACTTAGTTTGGATAACCCTGTAGAAGAGACCATCGAAAATTCATTTATATAAAGGTGTTATTCTACACAAAATTCGGTTTTACTAATCGGAAAACCCGAAAAAACGTTAAAAATGTATTTTTTTCGTAATTCCATTATCCAGAGAATCACCCATATATTTTTTGTCGGATGACTTATACCTGTATTCCATCGTATATGTATTCATACTATATTTATAGGTTTTAAACTGCCCCAATATTTAAACCACATTGAAACGATAAAATCTTGTTGCTGGAACTTTCATAATATATTTAACTTTGTTAAAGCCCGCTGAATGCCAGAAGGTGACGTCACGATGTGCAAGCGAGATTCACGCGCATGTGCATACCATTTTTATAGACATATCAGAACTTCTGTATAATATTTTTCTTATAGTTTTTCCTAATAAAAAACTTTCACTCAACACAGACATTTTTATCAATTTTTATCTATTAAGCCCATATCATTTTGTTAAAATATTTTTTCTTATTTGTTCCAGATTTCTAGTGCTGTGCTCCTATCAACCAGAGACTTTGACAGTTCGAGCAGGAATCAGTTTGCCCAACAGTCAACAGCACCGTGGTCAAGTTCAAATGCACTCTGCTTCTCCATATGATCCAGAGGAAGAAGACAACTCTTTGGGGGAGAGACGTTCGAGGAATTTAAGAACGGGCCGTCTAATGCAGAAGCCAGAGGCTTTAGGTAACATCAATTTTTGTCCAATATATAACTTAATTTATCATATTCAGTACTAACATCCTGAATTATTATACCTACATATATCATTTAAAAGTAAAAATCTTTCTTCACAAAACTATTATATAAACAATTTAAAAAACCAGAAAATTTAAAAATAAGCAAACGTAAAGGTTATCAAATTATCCACAAATATTCTTTTATTTGTCAGTCGAGCGGAATGTTATTGTATTGACTTTGTGTCTATTTCTGGGCTAAGGGTCCGTGAGTTCTCGAGAAATCGAAACTCATCAGTGTTTCAGAAAAAATCAAACTTTAGTTACAATGAAAAACAGCCTAGTTGTATACTAGACTAGAACTTGTAGGTGATTAAATATAGGGGGGGGGGGGGTGTTTATACCGATCTAAAAAGACATATTCCTCAATTAAATGTGATTGAAAACTTTCGTTTGTTTCCCAATAAAAAGTAACTTCTAAAAATAAGTTGTTTCTACAAATCCTACCACCAAATTTTCGGTTTCAATATATCACTATATCAGTTGCTATCAGTTTGTTTGGACGGGTCCGCTGCCCCCCCCCCCCCCCCCCAAACCCCCCTCTTGTTAAAACTGACATCTAAAAAAAAGAAAAGATCATCATCGTTCTGTTTATCTCTTATTACATTATTACATCCTTCTATAATACCACTCCTTTCTCATCAAGCATTTTATAGTCAAATCTCCCATAGAAATTCCATTAAAAAACCGAATCCCTAAATGTTGGGTGGGTACTAGCGCCCACCCTACCCTCCCTGGCGCCTCCAACTCCGTTATATCACCCCCGTTATCAGTTGATGATAGCGGAGGAGGCTGATTAAAACGGAGGTGAAATAAATCTTATATGGATAAGTTAGTAATACCTTTTTCATCATTTTGAACTAATATGGCGAATAAAAAATCCGCGACCGTTGATAGACGAAGGGAATGAGGTAAAAAATAAAAGCGGACCTTACAAAGTACGAAAAGTATAAAAAGAAAAAGCGGAAACACTATCTACAACGTAAAGATAATAAATTTATTATTTTTTATTACTCCTAATCCATAGAACTTACTCAACCACTAGTTTTAGAAGTTAGGTTTAGTATCACAAACACATAATATTTAACTTTTATTTTTTCTAATTTGCCTTGTGAAAAATTTCCCTCCTGATGATAATGACCCAACCTACCTACCCATAACCTATTATTGTCACAGGGCATTAAAAATGCCATTATTTATGTCGACGACTAACTGAATACGATAAAATAAACAGTAGTACTGTAGTAAGTTGTTCAACCTACTTTATGTTCTTGAAAGATACTGAAAAGTGGTGCTATAATGTTAGTACTAACAGGAAATTCTTTGATTGATATGTACGGCTCAAATTTCTACGTGCTTTACAACTTAAAAGATAGCTAGATCGGGACTTCTCACATTAGATTTAATGAAGAAGGACCGTGGGACTAAAAAATGCAGTTATAGATTTATAATAACAAGTCACTTTAGGTTGATGATATTTATGAAAATGTATTGTTTATACGGTTGAAGATGATTTTTTTACCGTTGGTGTTGGAAATAAATTTTAATACAGTTACCGTTGAAATTTCGCTTAAGAGTTCATCAACGCAAATAAAATAAATACATTTTTGCGTTCTGCTATAACTGATATCCATATAATATCATCTAAATACTTTTTTAAATTCAATTATAAACAGCTGGACAATTGCTTTCGAGCAAGGAAAATTTCGCCTAAATTTAACAGTTAATATTTTCTGAACCAGATATGATATCGACCTACAGTATTAAATGGTTGATAGATTCATCCATGGGAAATTAATTGTCAATTTTGGATTTTCTTTAACTGTTAAAAAATTTTATATACAGGGTGTTAAAGAAGACGATGATTTTTGCTCCAATTTTAATGGCGTGTAACTATCACAATAATATTTTTAAATTTTATCACTCTGCGTCAATTGAATCACTGGTTCATAGCAAAGAAAGCAATTTGTAAAATTTTTGATATCTGCTATATTTTAAGAAATACCGATTTTTTTGGAAAACCTTGTTTATTTTAACCTATTAGTAGCTAGATCTCATTGTGCGTTGTATCGGGCAAACTTTGCGAGTAATTATTATACCTTATGAAAAGCTTGATTATGTTCAGTAACAATAGTTGTACCTAAATGTTATGATGTACAGTGGTGTACTTATTGTACGTATTAAGTCTATCAACCATTCAAAACCGTAGGTCGATATCATATCTGGTTCAGAAAATATTAACTGTTAAATTTAGGCGAAATTTTTCTTGCTCGAAAGTAATTATCCAGCTTGCCCATTTTGATATTTTGTGGGTAAAACTCCTATAATTAATATTGAAATATTTATCTTCGTGTTCATTAATGGCAAAAATGTTAATGTACAAATAAAGTTATGGGCATTCAAAGGGAGCAATAAGGAACATAACCCCCCCCCCCTCCTAACCCCTGGCTGATTAAAAAATTAATATCGATTACAAAAATTTCGTGTCAAAATTATCTACTCTAATTTTATTCCATTTCACTTCATTTAATATAAAAAAAAAACTAAACATTGTATGTCATCGTCAAAGTTGTTGAAAACAAACAATAACTAACTAACCAGCAGCTTTGATAATTTTGATTGTAAAAAAATAATATCTGCCAGTGTTATTTATGTCACAGTCAAGTACTGATTAGTTAATAATTAATAAAAATCTTTATGTAACCGAACATAAAGTGTAGTAAATTTAGTTTTTCTATTCCTATATTAGTAAACATTGTTTTACGTACACTTCACTCTTCTTAGCTTAAAAGTAATAAACTTTTAAAAATACACAGCGTTTTTAGCAGTAAACCAACGTTTATTAGTTAGGAAACAAATTACTACCGAAAGTAGCCTAAAAATAGTTTTAGCTTCAGAAAGTAGCTTTTTCCGGTACCTAATTAGCTACTTTTTACAGTGGCTTCATAAACATACCGAAAAATTTATAAAAGCAGCAACTACAATGAGCTAATTGACTTTAAGAGTAGCTCAAATAAGCTATTAGCTATCAAAAAAGTAGCTAGTTAGTAGCTTAATTACTTGGTAGTTAACTACTGTCCAGCTGTGTACAGAAAGTGCTTCAATCAATGACCCAATATGTCTTGTAATAAGTTAGATAGCTTCTGTCAGCCTTTATTCGATACGCTTGGACCCATCTCCGACCTGACTAATCTCTCGGGACTGGTGTTCTATTTCTAATTCGTTCTTTTCTATTTAAGTTATCGGAACAAAGATAACAATATAACCAGTCGCACGACTCGCAAATAAAAGAATTGCACGGGTAATAGGATGGCGAACATGCCTTCTCGCTCATGTTATTAAACTTCCGCCGTATTTTTAATTGTTTCTAGAGAATGTTTGTGATAATCTTGGAAGATTATTATTATTGGAATATGTTTTCCATAGGTTCTAGTTCAAGATGTGAGTGCTGAATTTTGTATTTTTTTTTGTTCCAAGAGCCCGTCCGTGCGCCGGATGCACTTAGGCCAGGTTTGGCCCATTGTGCTCACCTTGTTTAGTTGTTACACACACTCCGTGATCCCAGTTCCTTGCACTAGTTTGTGTAGGTCAACTGGGAAAAGGGTAAGGATGTTCTCTTGTTCCAGTTTTGGTTGCCCAAGTATTTGTTGCCTCTTCCGATCTAGTGACTCGCAATGGCAAACTATGTGCCGTACAGTTTTCCTGACTTGTCCGCATCTCAGTCAAGGTCTCCATTGTACAGCTGCATTCTGTGCAGATGGTTCTTGCCATTAGCCATGTGTCCTGTCAGCATTCCTGTAATGGTTCTCAGCTGGTTCCTTTTCATTTGAAGCAACTAATTTGTAAGTCTTGGGTCTGGATACCAATGAAGCTTTTGCTGTGGTGTAATCCATGTCTGTTACTCCAGGATTTTGTATTCACTCTTGATCCATTACTTTATCGCATCGCATACTGTGCACCTTGGTACTTCCGAGTGCCGGTTCTGAACCAATGAATGTATATTCTGAGCCCTTCCTCGCACGTTTATCGGTTTTTTCATTTCCTGTAATACCTTCATGTCCTGGTACCTACTGCAGTATTACTTTGTTTACTTTTGCCAGGGTCTCCAGTTCCCTTGACATTCTCATACCAGTGTTGAGGTTACCTTGTTGCATATTTAGTGCTGAATATGATACACTCGATTATAGTGAAAGAGCCCATTATGTAGTTAAATGCACCAGTCCGTAGTTAAACTTATACAAATTGAGGTGACGTAAACTATTATGCCATTCTTATTGCATTTAAGAATAATTAAACAGTCGGGTACATCGTTTGACAATGTGGAATTTCATGCTCTAAATTACATACAGAAATTGTCCTGGAGTGTACTTTAAATAATTACGTTACTTATTTATTTTATAGACCCGTATAAATTTATCTACCGAAAAATTAGCATTTTAATAAAGTTATTATTTAAAATTAATGCACTATTGATAATATGTTTATAATATTATTGCAGCTATAGAAAACTGGGATATATAGGGTTGGGCATAAAAAACCGAAATTTTGTTTTTATACACACAGACAGACCGCTAATCTCATATTTTTGATATTTGTTGAAAAATCAAAATGGCGGACATACCTCAACTTTTTTTTTTGATGTGGTCTTGAGAAGTTTCTTCCCAACATTGAAGAATTTGTTGCCGAAGTTCTTCGACATTTTTAAATATTCTTCTATTTCTATGGACCCTAGCCTCCAAATCACCCCACAGAAAGTAGTCGCAAGGATTTAAATCTGGGCTATTTGGAGGCCATTCCTGGGGTTCTAGAAATTCGGCAACGTTCTCCCTTAAATATCTAAAGGTATGGGCACTGGTGTGATACGGTGCACCATCCTAAAAACATGTTCTTATTTGACATGATCGTAAACTAGGTAATAAGATAAACATACCTGCATAAAAATATAATCTGGCTTTACATCTTCTATTTGTGGAAGCATTTGGGCTAATAGAGTTTTGCAGTAACTTTCAGAGTTTAGTCCGACCCCTTGCTCAATAAAAACTAAATTAACTTTGTTATTTATTGAAATTCCTGCAGACACCATAATGACTCCTAAATTTATTTCTTTCCCTAAATACGCGGTTTAAGGGTGTTTCCGGTTTGCGTTGTTGTTTAGGAATACATAATCTGTCATTTTGAGCATTTTTCAACGGATTTATTGCAAAAAAATTTTTATCGGTAAACCAAATTTTTTGAATATCTCTTCTAGCTCTAAATTTATTTAAAAGATGTCTACATCTCAACAATCTTCTAGCTTTGACTTCAGGAGTAAGTTTAAATGAATATTCTCACTTAATGAATTTAGGCTCCAAATCTACCTTTATTATCCGTTCTACAGATCTACGGGAAATGTCAATTCTCCTGGCAATTTGCGGACCGCTGAAGCTCGTACCAGGTGCTCTTTCAGGGCTAACTGCCAAATTTGAAACTTGGAGAATATTTCCCTATAATAATTTTAGATAAATCGTTACATATAAAATAACAGTAGATTACTTACCGGTGTTCGTGCATTCCTTGGACGCCCACTTCCTTCGCGTGTTGCAATGGACTGTGTTAAGTTAAATTTTTTGACGAAGTCGTAAATTGTACTTTTCTTATATCGTTCAGCAGGAAAATTTCGCAAAACTTTGTATCTCCTTAAAATTAAAGTTTTTATAAAAACTTTATCGTCATTAAACATGACAATTATAAACAATTTGACAAGAAAAATATGTGAAATTTTGCAACTGTCACAAACGCATCTCGTAACGAGAAACATCACTTGCCTTGATGTTGTTCCTCACCGACTTGATTATTAAAAGAAACGAAAGAAAAATCCAAATCAACAAGTTAAAACATACATGTTTTTATTTCGTCATAAATCGGCTATTTTTTAACATATTTGTATGTTCGACCTCTTGTTTTGTTCAGAAATATTTAGGCTTTCAGAATCTTATATGTAAAGATATACCGTATGATTAAAAAAAGTTCCAGGAAGTTTTAAAGTTTTCCCAAGTTGAGGTATGTCCACCATTTTGATTTTTCAACAAATGTCAAAAACATGAGATTAGCGATCTGTCTTGATCCATCCTATCTCAAACAAGATAAAATTCAATAAAATCGGTCCATAAATAAAAAAGTTTTTATATAAAAACAAAATTCCTATTTTTTATGCCCAACCCTATATATCCTTAAAAAATATCGGGATGATTGATAATATTACCCCAAATTACAAATTTCTGCCAAAAAAGTGCAAAGAACTTGGTTTTTTCTTCGTTTATAAAAAATAACGTTTTAGTTCACTTTTTGTTATCTGATAGCTGAAGGAGCTTAAGAAGAAATTTTTTTTTCTGAAGAAAAGGACAGTCGGGACTACATGTATTTCATGATATTGTACCTAGTAAAGAATACGTCAAGAATGCCATAGACGAGTAAAACCTCCGTAATGGCGATGCCAGTGGCGTAGCCAGAAAATATGCTCGGGGGGGAGAAAAGGACAGTCGGGATTACATGTATTTCTTGTACCTAGTAAAGAAGGTGGAAAAGCGCCGCAGGCGAAAAATTTTCGGGGTCACGCCCAAAGTTCGTTTAAAATTCACCTAACTACTAACAAATGATATCAAAATTATTAAAATTTGTTTTTGTAAATGTTTTTTTTTTTTATTTTCCTACCTGGCTCTTTATTAAAAAAAAACATTTTTTATATTTGTGAAAAATTTATGTATGTAGGTATGACTCTTAACACGCGTTTTTCGGGCTCGGTTTTTCATAATTAAAAATAAAGTAAATATCGCTCCCCACGCCAAAATTGATGATTTTTTCAGAAAACATGTATTTTAGAAGCGTAGATCTAGGAGCAGTTTTTGGTGCAAATTCTTAGGTTTTGAAATACTCCTTCTTAAGTGCCGTTTTGTATATTCATAATAAAGCATTCTCGTTTCTTCCTATTTTTTTTAAATTATAAATCACCACACTTCTTCAATAAAAAATGTTTCAATTAAAATTTTTACTTTAATTTTTTTCTTTAAAAATAGATACCTACCTAATTGTTTTTTGTTTTTGTTATTAAAACATTTTATTGCATTGCGTTATATTTTTGTTGATTTAAAATAGCTCTAAAAAAGGGAAAACGGAAGAGATTATTAGATATTATAGAAAAAAACTATAAAATATTATTCTTTTTAGTCGTTTTCCTTTAAAATTGCATCATAAATCAATAACTAAAACGATATGCGTCTGAAACATGACTTTTAAGTTTAAAAACTAAACGTTTCCTACAAGACCTTTGTAATCTAAGCCAAGAATACATTATTTAAAAATTTAAATTAAGAGTTTAGGTTGCATTAGTTAGACTTTTAGACCCCGAGCTCCTACGCTCGGGGGGGGGGGGGGGGGGGGGGGGGAGCGGGGCTGCAATCCGGCAGCCCTCCACTGGGCGATGCCTTAAAACACCATTCATAGGAGGTGTTGGAAAATATATGTCTATATAGAGTAGAGGCCTGTCCGGGCCGGGTTTTCATCTCTTCACACGGCCCCGCCCGACTCTCGGGCTTGGGTTGGGCCACCTAATCAATAAAGATTAGGGTTTTCGGGCCATAAGAATGTTTTCCGGGCCTGTCGGGCTTTCGGGTCAGCCTTGGTTTGCTTATATGTGCTTTTTTTAAAAGAAATATTTGTAAAATAATTTTGAAGCCCTAATAATTTTTATCGGGTCTTCTGGGCTTGTCGGGATTGCTGGGCTTATCAAGGCTGCCGGACTTATCTGGTGTGCCGTGTGCCGGACTGCGTCGAAAAATTCCGTCTCGGGCCGGGTCGTAAAATTCTGGCCCGTGCAGGGCTCTAGTCTATCTAGAGTGCCTTGGAAAACAAAATCATTAACAAGATGGCTATATTGGTTTTAATAAAAATACATGGAAACTCAAAAAATAGATTTATGTTCAGTCCTGGTTGGTTGCCTCAGGGAAGAGTGTAAAATGAATCGACACCTAGCCATCCTATTCACGCCGGACAGGCCGGATGAAATCGGATATCTCGTAGGATGAAGGTGCCGTTTCACACTCCCCAGTCGGTAGACCACATTTGTGGTCGATGACCGGTTCAAGATGGCCTCCGTAGTCGGGGAACCGTAAAAAAAAAATTTTGGACGAAGAAATATTTAGGCAGGTCGAAGCTACATACTGCCATCCGTATTTATATGAATGATCTTCACATGACTATACTTAAACATATTAGTTAAATTAATTAGAACTTCATTATTTGTTTTAGTAAAAGAAGAACTGATTTCAGAGCCCCGGACACCCTACAAGAGCCAAATAGTACCCATCTTCGTAATCACCATGTTATCAATCGCCGGAGTCATCGGCTTAGTCGCCATAGTCCTAAAAATATCGGGAAGAAGACTAGTGGACGACATGGACAATATTTCAATTGCTTCAGACTTATCAATCGCAAGTTCAAGTACCATATCCGAAGTGGAAATTGACATCGAAGAAAAATCCACATCTCTACAAAATATCAAAGAATTCAACTAGTATTTTGTTTGAAAAGTGCTCGTGAACGAAATTAGTGATAACGTAAAATATGTTTGCATGTGGTGATTGAGACATCACATTAGGATAGCGAATGAATGCATTTAATCGCGATAAGTGTGTTTGTATTTGTGCATATCGCTAACTTGTGCATTCCTAGAAATGTGATACCTACGATATTCTAAGCAGTTTAAGGGTAAGATAAGTTAGGTGTTTTCTTATAAGATTAGTGGTAAACGTGGGATGGATCTCTTAGAAAATCTTAACATATTAAAGTTTAACTAGCGTCGATTCAATATTTTACTTTATTTAATATAATTTATTTAAATTAAACTTGTTGAACAGACAAATCAATAGCAAGAAATGGACAACAAATTAATTAGGTACAAGACAAATTTCTTTTAATTTGTTAATAAATAAACAATTAAAATTAGGATGTAGAAAAAGCTCCAGAAGCGAATATTTGTAAAATCAAAAACTAATAATCAATTTTAAATAAATATCGTGTTGTACGTGAGTGATTTTTGGCAATTATGATTTGTTTTTTAGAAAATTCTAGGTTATTTAAGATAACTCTTCAGCGTTATGTCGACGTTTCGCGTGTATTTAATATTATTCACAAAGGAATAGGCAAATCCAAGCAAGCAAGTTATAAAAAAGCTTATAAAAGTAAACATAAAACTCAAGACATTTCTTAAATAACTCAACAGCAAGCTGACCTTCGCCGAGTCAAAAATAAAGACGTTTCTATCTATCTATCTATCTATCTAACTCAACAATATTCCAAAATAATTAAAAGGCCAAGAAATAAGCCACCAACTAACTTTTTTCTACCATCTAAATTTGACTGACCGTTAAGTTTTTTAAAACAAGCTCTCTCACCTTTCCATAACTTTTACCAATTATTGTAATTTGGTAGTATGTTATATACAGGGTCCTGCGCCTCACCTCTCGTCTTCTGTAGCTCACTTCTTAATTAAGTTAGGATTAGGAAGTTTTGCAAGCTTTACCTGTATCCTAGGGTGCATTTCAGGAAAATATTTTTGTTTATACAGGGTGTTCCAAAAAAGTGTGACGTCATAAGTATATGTTTTTTTAGATTACATGCCATATATTTTCTTACTTATTTGAATGCATCTTGTCGTTGCCTACATACCCCTAAAATTTTAATGAAATCGGTTCAGTATTATGGGCGAAAAAAAATTAAAACTTAAAAAAACAATTTTGCACCACTGGTTTTAAAAATTAATAAAAATTAAAAATAATGTCTCGTTAATAAAATTATACAAAGGTACTTAATAAATAAGGTCTCACAGTTTCGTTAACCAAGTTTGATTAATACGAATTGTACAGGGTGTCCAAAGTTTACTGTCAAACTTTGCAAACTTTAAAGTAATTTATTTTTCTTATTTCAAATTGGAACCCCTGTATATTATTATATCATTCGATGCAGAATTGAAATTCAAACATTTGTTCTAATTACAACCCTATCGCAATTTCTAACGCATTAAGACTTATTTGCAGAAAACTCATTTTATCAACTATTCCATCAGTCATTATTATATAATAAATATCAAAGGTGGCTTTGGAAAACAATTTATTGATATTAAAGTTTACTAAAAGGAGTAAAAGGACAAATAAAAATTCTTTTAGTATGCTCCTAATATGAAAATCATATCTACGAGCTCTTCTTGGTTGTATTCCATCACAAAAAATAATATAGCTTAAATAATTAATACTAATCTAACAATATTTGAAACTATAAAATAACTAAAGTCAAAATGGGCTTTTGTCACTTAATAAGTCTTAATGCGTTAGAAATTGCGATAGGGTTGTAATTAGAACAAATGTTTGAATTTTAATTCTGCATCGAATGACATAATAATTCAGAGGGGTTCCAATTTGAAATAAGAAAAATAAATTGCTTGACACTAAATTTTGGACACCCTGTACAATTCGTATTAATCAAACTTGGTTAACGAGATTTTAGGACCTTATTTATTAAGTACCTTTGTAGAATTTTAATAACAAGGCATTATTTTTATTTTTTATTAATTTTTAAAACCAGTGTTGCAAAAATGATTTTTTTTAGTTTTTATTTTTTTTCGCCTATAATACTGAACCAATTTCATTAAAATTTTAGGGGTATGTAGGCAACTACAAGATGCATCCAAATAAGTAAGAAAATATATGGCATGTAATAATCTAAAAAAACATATCCTTATGACGTCACACTTTTTTGAAACACCCTGTATTAACAAAAATATTTTCCTGAAATGCGCCCTAGGATACAGGTAAAGTTTGCAAAATATCAAAATCCTAACTAAATTAATAAGTGAGCTAGAGAAGACGGGAGGTGAGGCGCAGGACCCTGTATACTACTATAATATACAGGGTGATTCCTAAGTTGATACTTATTTTTTTGGTGGGTATAGAAGGCATTAAAATAAACAACATTTTCAAATACCTTTTTCAAAAAACTCAAAAATAAGGTAGGTACTTACATTCATTTATTACACTATGGATCAAATACGGTTCTGCCTAACATGCCCATTAAATAACATTAAGACAAGTTCTGGGTGTAGGATGAGCCCGCAAGGGAAAGCGTTCTGCGTATAATCCCGAAAAAACATCCGCACTTTTACGACACTCACAGTAAATTAGCATTGATTAGTTCATTGTTTTAAAATTTTACCATTTTCACGTTTCACCAATTTAAAATTAACTTGCTTTAAAAACACACTGCAGCGAATTGCTCAACACTACCCGCATGACTAATACTAATAAGAGATAAGAAAAACAATTGAAACTATATAGCGGGTTATGTTTTGATAACCAGGCCCGCACTAGATTTTTTACTTCTCAATCTCGCCTATTTTTAAGTTTTTTGAAAAAAGGTATTTGAAAATGTAGTTTATTTTAATGCCTTTTATACCGAACTAAAAAAGAAGTATCAACTTAACAATCAGCCTGTATTGATAACCATGCCTTAACACTACCTGAAGGGGTCTACCCACGTCCAGTCGACAGGCCGGCAGACGTCAGTCCGTGGACTGATCGCCCGCCTGCCACACTACACATTCAGTTTTGTTCACCGATAAGGGCCGGCAGTTCTGGGCCGGTTCCGATTGCGGGCTCCATTTCACTATACACGCACCGTTTTTATTGTTAGTTCAAACATGTCACAAGAAGAGTGGGCTCAGCGCAACTCTCATATCACGCGAGCAGGGAAAAAGAAAAACAGTTTGGATGAAAGAGTGGTTAAAAAGACGTTGTACTTTCTCCTACATGGAGCTAATATGAGAACTCAGACAATCGAGTGCAGTCAGTGGCGTCATTTTAGGTTTTGCTGGAGGGGGGCAAAATTTAAAGTGACCATAACTTTAAACTCTTAATGCAGGACAAACAAAAAGCCGCAGGCTATTTACCAATTTGAAGTATTTTATTTTCAACTAACAATTATGTTAGTGGTGCAAATCAATAACATCTCTTACTAGCTAGGTGCAAATAGTATAAATAGAGCTGTAGTTAGCCATATTAAATTAGTATTTACCTGGAGACGACTGGAGATACTTACCAGTTGCAACGTTGGAATTCAAAATAAATAAAGACAATACAAGTCCAAAACTCTTCTGTCATTCAAGGAATATCAATGTCCCCAACCTTCAAATAGGCAAAATCTCTGATATTTTAACCTTTTTAAATTCTCTCAGCTATTTGCAATAACATAATTTTCGTCTGGAGTAAAAATAGGCCTGCAGTCCATTAACAACCGACAGCCGCCGGCAGGTCCTGGCTCGTCACGGTGTGTAGGGAAATCGGTCGCCTGGCCATTATCTCTCGTACAAATACCGGCCAGCCGACTGAACGTGAGCAGGCTTCTTAAAAGCTCTATTAAGGGGACATAACACATTGAGTTACTACAACTTAATTCCTTAATTAACATACTAGTGGAGAAAGAATTCAAATATCTTTTTACTTTTCATTTGAATTACCACTCCACTTCAAACATGTACTAGGTATTTCTTCAATTAGTATGATGTAAATTAGACTGTGTTTTGCGGCAAGCGATTCTTAAAATTATTATATTGTTGTAGAAATTAAAGACTATTGTGACAATAGCTATTAAGTATTTAATAATATAATAAATGTTATGTACCTATAATCTAATAAAAAAAAACTTTTAAAATATGTTACGATTTGCTAGTTAAATTGGGGAATAATTAAATTGCATATTCCAAGAAATATATACTAAGTGTTCAATGTATTTTTAATTCTAGCCTTTATTAAATTGGTTACCAAAGTGTTTATCCTTCAGCGATAAAGCATATATAATTTATTTGAAATAAGCTTAAGTAATCTCGGCCAGTAAGCATATTAATAACCAAAGAATAATTTCTATAAATCTAAAGAAGATTGGCATCCTTTGTTGCATGTCTAATGTATAAAATGTGTGCATAGAACACCCTGAAAAGAAACTGTTTGCAAGTGAACTTCTAGAGTTTTTAGTTCTTTACTAATAAATAAAGAATGAAAACTTTCAAACATTCTAAGTGCCAGTTGGGTCAAAATTATGTTTTATGTGCTATCGCCAATTACTCTAAAGTGCCAGAAAAATTTTAAACATGGCTTGGCGCCATATTAATGAAGGGGTGGGTTTTCACATATATCTATGTCCCAAGGCATATAGGACGTTACTTTGTCTGTTTGTTTTTATCATCTTAAAAGTATTAGATTTGTAAATTCAAGCACCTTATTTATCAACACCTAGATTAGTACAAATTACCTTAAATCATCTTAAAATCTGTAAATGTAATCGTTATTGTTCAGTTGTCAGTATTTTAGTTAATATGTACAATTCCATCTTCAGAGAACCTACCTCCATAAGTCTGGGAGATACAACTTAGCTGTCCCAGAATTGTACTCTTTGTTGTACTAGTTTTTTTTCGGATCAGTGATACATCAAAAATAACTATATTGACGCTTAAGAAACAATACCTCTTATCTCCAAAATGAGAAATTTTCTGAAGACACAAAAAAACATTATGAAGATAATCGTAATTCTGCGTGTCGTCATACAATTTTTGTATGTTGTTTTTAACAGTTAAAATAAATCTTGGACATACGAGCTATTGGAAACTGTTCCAATATTATGTGTAGGATATTGGTTTTAAGTAATAAACTCCTATTCCATAACAATAAGATAGGAGATATTATTTCTGAACCGTCGATAAATATTATATTGTGACGATTTTATACGATGGCCAAAATTTTGAACAGGGTTAGAATAATAGAAATTCTATAATAAACAACATATTGAACGCTGGGTATAGTATGCAATTTAGGGTATTTATTGTTTCTATAGGCCATGATATTATAAATATACGCAAGATAAATTAAAATAAATGTAGTTTTATTTACATCTGCCCGCGAAAGTATTATTTTTTATTGGCGTTGTTTGCAAGTAGTCGTTAAATTTATTTATATATTTTCATTCTTTAAAACCCGATCATTGCGAAATCATCTAGTATCGTCAAAAGAAGTAACTGAAGTGCCCAGTCACCTATATTTTATTTGAAATAAGAAATAATATGAAAATAAAAAAATGTGTTCATACGGAAAACTTTTTTATTATTAATCAGATATCAAATTATTGCAGTTGTATCGAACTCTTCTAAAAAACATACATTTTCCTTATGAGTAAAGTAGCTTTCTTTTTAGCAATAGTATATCCATCTACTTAAAAAAATCAGATTTTATTATTTTTTACAAATTTTTCTCAAATTAATTATATTAGAAAACAACATAAATTACTTAAATTAGGTAGTGGTCCAAAAGTTTTTTTATTTTTATTTATTAACATACAAAGGATAGCTACGGACTTGGAAGTCCAAAGTGATATCCATGGATACATTAAATAGTGTACAGATGTATAGTACTTATCAGCCTAGTTATAAATTATGAATACCATTGAGAAAAAAAAAGACCAGGTAATTATTGAATTAAATAAGGCTTCCTAACATTATTTCGAAAGACCCCTATAGAATTACCAAATAAATCAATATTAGTATATCTCAAATTATATAATGACAGTATCCTATTGATAGGTGCATTTCTACCAAGATTGGTCCTAGAGAAAGGGATAAAATATTAGCCGGGTCAGTTAGTTATTATTTTTGAATTGATTGGGGTTGGGACCAGATTGCAAAAATAAACAATTAGTGCCTTCGCACACGTTTCGAGTTTATTTTAAACCTTCATGGCAGACGATTATTTGTAATGTTCTTAACCTCAGCCGTTTTAAAATTAGTTTTAATTTTAATTTTTTTTTCAAGAATTTTAGATATTGTCAAAAATAAAAGTACTTATTTACTGTGGTAAAATTTATTTTTTGATAAACCTCGTTTACGGCTACAAAAATTTTCTTATTTGATTTTATAAATAAAGTTTTTTCTTAAAATTAATAATAAAAAAGTTTATTCTAACTTAAGTAGACACTGTAATGTATGACCTTTTTATTATATTATGTCTTCCATTGTTATATATTTTGTGTCGATCAATTCTTTAGAAAATTGCCGTGCCAACACATAAATATATTACTTTTGCGCCCATACTACAACGTTAACAGCACACGCGACACATCGAGCCTAGAGCACAGTGTTGCAATGTTTAATACCTGATAACGCATGTGACTGAAGTGAAAAACGCGGGAAAAAAAACACTTCTAGTAAAAAATGGAAAATTTGAAATGCGATATACTGATATACTGCGTCTCCAGTCTTAACAAATGTGAAACTTGTTTATTTTTGATTCTACGAAAAAGTTATTCTTTATAAAAAGTTCTGCTTTCTAGGAAAATATGAAATGTCACTCAGACCATCTATTTGGTAAGTTCTTATAGAGTACGTCATCCTCTACTCTCCGGATATTTTACCAGGTCATCCCACGAGGACAGAACAGAGGCCTATTTTTGAGTTTCCATGTATTTTTATTAAAAAAATTTTTTTTCGAACCGTTTTTCCAGTGAACCAAGCGCAAAAATCTATCATAACAGAAACCATTTAATAGCAAAAATGTTTTTAAAGCAAAAGCAAAATAAGCTCTTTCATGGCGGTAAAAGATTACTGGAACCGGCCGAATAAAATCAATGAAAACAGGATCATTTCTACCAGGGCTAAGACAAGCCCCAACGGGGCGTTGCCTCGTTGTAGTGTCCTGGTTAGCACGCGCTAATCCAGCGGAAAAAGTGTTAAGATATTATGTAATAATAATAATCGATACGTAGGAAAACCTGACATGTATCTTATTAAATAAATAAAGAATATTTTAAAAGTAAGTATTAAAAAATTAAAAATAGCCATCTTGTTTATGCTTGACCGTAGAATCTAACATAAATAGAAAGACAAAAAGCACAAAGTCATGATTACATGATTGAGACCATGACTTTGTGATTTTTGTCTTCCTATTTATGTTGTCACTTTGGTCTCTTTGAGAAAATGGACGATTTTTTCGAATACGTAGAATCTAAAATAGCCATTTAAAAGCGACTTGACTTGAAACAAAGAAAATGTGGCGGAAAGTTGTTCTTTTTTTAATGAAACACACTGTATACTTTTTATTTTCATGAAAGTTTCGTTCGTTTCTCATTCCAAAAAATAAGTTTATCTATATTTGCTCAAACCGTTATTAAGATATGAGCGATCAAATTTTTAAAAACCTCTGTTCATTCTAGTTTAATACGTCTAGAATGTCTTGGATGAGTAGTACCTCCGTAATGACGATGCATTAAAATGACATCTAGGAAGTGTTGGAAAATAAGGTCTAGAGTGTCTTGGAACATAAAACCATGTAAATAGTAACAGGATGGCGTTAAGGCCGAGACACAATTAAACAAACAAGAAACATGTAATAGGAAATAAAGAATATAATATAAATATTAATTCCTGTTGTTTGTTGCTTAAAACTTGATTGTGTCTTGATTGATTTGTTTGTACGTGTCAACATTTATTTCTGTTGCTTAGTGCTTATCGCCTTCAGCTTGTTTTTAAATTTTGTCTTGGCCTTTAAAAGGGAACATTGAACATTTTTATTTCCAAGGCATTCTAGACGTATTAAACAAAAATGGACACAGCTTTTTTAAAATTTGATGACTCGAATCTTAAAAATGGTTTGTGCTAATTCACTTAAAAATAAGGCACAACCAAAAATAATGCTCAATTTCAAGGTTGCTTTTCTCGCAAACCGATACGTCGATTTCAATAATTTTTTTTATCAACTGTAGCTTTTTTTTTTTTGTTAATTGCACTGTGATAGAATTTTATATTCAGATTTCAATTTTAGGCTTAATACACAGGGTGCAAATATTAAAATAGTTTTTTTACGTTAAATTTGAAACACCCTGTAGGACGCATTAGCAACAACAACGGGTGCATGATGATATCATACTGCAGCCGCATGTTTTCTAAACGTTTTGTTTTTGTTTAATTTCTCTGATATCTGTAATATTTAAGAAAATATACAGTTTTATACCAGAACATGTTTTTTTTAATTAAAATAACATTTTGACAACATTAAACTAAAAATAACACTAACAATAAATAGCAAAAAAAGTACATTAGGAGCGCATGTTTCTACCTCTACTTCTAATGACTGCTTCACAGCGCCTCGGCATACTCGATATTAAATTGGATATTTGATTTTGGACAACTCCATTCTAAATAGCGATAACCATTATTTGGTGATCTTGGAGGTTTGGAGGAGAGGGTTGATGCTACCCTACCAATAATATCCCTACCAAGTACCCTACCAATAATATCCCATAAGTGCTCTATAGGATTCAAATCGGGACTGCGCGGTAACCAATTTAGAGTTCGAATATTTACTCTAGATATGTATCATTGACGATGCACGATACATGAGGCTTTGCGCTATCGTACACTAGTAAAAAATCATTTCCAATGTATGGAGCGACATGGACAACGTGCTCAGACAAAATGTCACTGATATACCTTTCGCTGTGATTTTATCCAGTAAAATTGTAATTTGTAACAAAATGTTGTTGTTGCTAAAGCTCACTACCCTCAAATTTAACGTACCTATGTAAAAAAATATTCTCATATTTGCACCCTGTATAAGCCTAAAACTAAAATCTGAAAAAAATCACAGTTAATTAACAAAGAAAAAAGCTACTGTAAAAAATATTTTTCGAAATCGATTTATCGGCTCGCGAGAAAATCAACTTTGAAATTGAGCATATTTTTTTGTTGTGCGTTATTTTTGCGGTAGTGTAAAAACAAATGATATATTTTTGGAATTAGGAAAGAAAGACCTTTCGTTACCAATATATTTTGTAGAATCAATACATTATACAGGGTGTGTCAGTAAGGTGTCTGTCTTAGATAGCACCTAAACTATCAAAGATAGGGAAAAAAGTGTAATACAAAAGTTAAAGGGTTTTTTAGGATACATAATCTAAAAATATTTTCTAATCTACAGGATGGTCCTAAAAAGTGGTACTAATTAATAAAAAAGAAAATTAAATAGGACACCCAGTATAATTTTCTCGAATATGATTCAATGGAATAAGGACTTTGCAACCCTATTAAAATTTTTGAAGTGAAATGCAACGTTGCCAAGTAATACATTTTTTCCCGAAAATTTTAGTAATTTTAAGGGTATCGTTAAAAAAACATAGCAACCTGTGGATTAATCCTAGGCAAATATAATTTACGTTGTAAGTACTTTAAGGTACGACATATTGATCTATAATAATGTTTTTTAAATCTCTTATACAGAGCGTTCATTACAAATTGGACAATTCGATAGTTTAAAAAATGCTTTATTTCAATTTTTTTAAATGGGACCCCCCTAATTTTTTTAGGCAAAAGAATTTATCTTTCGAAAACTTTACTTTTTTGTTAAACATGTCATATATCTAAATATCCTAGTTTTTAAAATATTTTAGGATTTGTCTTAAATCAGGGTAAAAAAGGAAAGTTCTAATTAAACTATTTAGTCAAGATTGCTTTAAAACAAAAAATAAATAATTTTCTTTGTCACAGCTGTCATTGCAAAATTATTTCGCTAACATTTTGGGCTTTATTCCTGTTTAAATTCTAGTTTCCTGAACTAACTTTATCATAACTCATATTTTTCTATTTCGATATAGTTAGTTCGGGAAACTAAACTTTAAACAGTAATAACGCACAAAAGTTGGTAAAATAGTTTTGCAATGACAGCTGTGACAAAGAAAATTATTTATTTTTTGTTCCAAAGCAATCTTGACTAAATAGTTTAATTAGAACTTCTTACCCTGATTTAAGACAAATCCTAAAACATTTCAAAAACTATGATATTTAGATATATAACATGTTTAACAAAAAAGTAAAGTTTTCGAAAGATAAATTCTTTTGGCTAAAAAATTAGGGGGGTCCCATTTAAAAAAATTGAAATAAAGCATTTTTAAAACTATCGAATTGTCCAACTTGTAATGAACGCTCTGTATAAGAGATTTAAAAAACATTATTATAGATCAATATGTCGTACCTTAAAGTACTTACAACGTAAATTATATTTGCCTAGGATTAATCCACAGGTTGCTATGTTTTTTTAACGATACCCTTAAAATTACTAAAATTTTCGGAAAAAAATTTATTACTTGGCAACGTTGCATTTCACTTCAAAAATTTTAATAGGGTTGCAAAGTCCTTATTCCATTGAATCATATTCTAGAAAATTATACTGGGTGTCCCATTTAATTTTCTTTTTTATTATTCAGTACCACTTTTTAGGACCACCCTGTAGATTAGAAAATATTTTTAGATTATGTATCCTAAAAAACCCTTTAACTTTTGTATTACACTTTTTTCCCTATCTTTGATAGTTTAGGTGCTATCTAAGACAGACACCTTACTGACACACCCTGTATATCATCATCATTATACATTATACAGTATTACATATTATAATAAAATGAATTTTATTAGTTTAGCATTATAATATTTTTTCCACTATTTAATTGCGGCTTTGGGAACACAAAGCTTTTCATATTCTCATTTAATTCTTCCAAGGCAAGTTGTGCTTGCAACCTAAAAAAGAAATGCTATTATTTTTTAGAGCGCTTTTCCACATCAAAATTTCACCGCGTGCCACTGTCTATTATATTGCAACATCCCTAAATTTGAACTCGTACATTTACAAAATATATAATACAGCTATCTGCATCATGCACTACTTATTACCTCTTACGGTGCAAAACAGTGCTCCACAAATACCTATGTTTACGACGAATGCATGCTATTACATACAGCAATTTGTAACTGTAACCTACCTCATAACATCATCCTTATCGTTTAGATAAATCTGTTTCAATGTTCTGTATACAGGAAGAATATCTTCTTTGAGAAATGAAATCATTTCACTTTCGAGGCCAGTCAACAGCTGTCTTATAACTGTAACAGCGGCTCTTCGCGGTTCTATAGCCTTGTCCGTGGCGATTATGGCGTGAACGCATACCAAAACCTTAAAATAACCATAATAAATTATGTAAAGCAAATTAGTATAATTCGTTTTGGTACATTAACGTAGTTGTAGGTGCAATCGGTTTATAGGTCAGAATAGAAAACTAACAGTAACTATAAATGAGATGTGAATTCTCAAAGACGGCAGTATTAATATGATAATTATAGTAGTTTGTGCTACAAGAGTGGATATGATGTCCATATCGCACGAGGAAGTAAATTGAGCGCGACGCCGTCGGCAAAGTACTCAAACTTCCAAGCGTAATATGGACAATTCACTCGACTTGTTCAGTATATTTTTTCTACGACTCAACTTAAGAACTTCATACTAAAAATTAAATCTACCAAAAACACCTTATTTTTACAATGTACTTAAGGGATAATATATTGGTTTTATTAACAATAAAACATGGACGATTAGCGTTGTTCCACTCTTTGACTTTCAACAAATCGTTATTAATAATCAGGTCGAGCTTAAATGTATATGTGTGTGTCCAAAGAATTGTTGTTGCATCATCAGCAAACAAGGCAAAAGTTCCTGAGATATCAAATGTCTTTCTTCCCAACTTCCTTACAAAGCATATTACGCACAAATTTCTCCCCGTCCTCGAAGGGATATTTTTATTATGCAGAAATTTAAAATAAGTACAGTATTGGAACTTATTATTTTTATTTATCTTTCTCCTTTGCATCATTGACACCCTCTGATTTTTACTTTTCTCATAAAAAAGAACATAGAAAAAAAGTATATTACGTATTAAGTGTGGTAGCGGAGAGTGCGGTAATTATATGAGTGCGTAATTGCTTTACAACATGCAATACGTACTATACTTTTTTACGACTCTTAGTAACAAATTAAAGATCGCTTTATAATTTATAAAGTATCGATTTGACCTACATATCTCAAATAATGACAATGTTACTGTCAAATATTCAAAACGCAAGATATATTTAAATGGTTCAAGGCTAACTTGATTGTTATATGAGGCATCATAACGCACAATTGTGTTTTTATTCATCGCACAGTTGTGCGTTTTTATTATTTTCCTACGACCACCTATGAAAATGAGAAAAAAAACACGGTTAACTTGGCTCGAAAGCGCCGAATATCACACGCGTGTTGAAAGAAAATATTTCAACTCTAGAGTGGAAATACAAGGCACACTATTTAATTTAAACATTATGGTGCCAATTTGACAGGCCACACCTATTTATTAAAAAGAATAAATTTTAGAAAGCAGTTTATTGTCTAACTTATTTATCGTGTATTTTTCGATTGATTTCGAATTAGAGTGTGAAAATACGCCCTCAGAAATTATAAAAATATTAAGAATATACTGGAAAATCTATTACCAGTCAAAACAAGCCCCGCTGAAGAAAATGTCATATATTGAACATAAAATTTTTGTGTGTTGCCATAGCGTAGAGACTAGAGCTATGGCCTACAAATCAAAAGGTCACAGGTTCAAATCCCATCAGGAGTATTTGACTTTTTTTATAAAAACATTAAACAATTTATAGAATTAGGTATTTTGAAATGAAATCTGCCTTGTTGGATGAATTTTTAAAATTTAATTAATGAAAGATGCATTAAATATAAATTTAAAAAACTCATCCAACAAGGAAGATTTCAATTCAAAATACCTAATTCTATAAATTGTTTAATGTTTTTATAAAAAAAGTCAAATACTCCTGATGGGATTTGAACCTGTGACCTTTTGATTTGTAGGCCATAGCTCTAGTCTCTACGCTATGGAAACACACAAAAATTTTATGTTTAATATATGACATTTTCTTTAGCGGGGCTTGTTTTGACTGGTAATAGATTTTCCAGTATATTCTTAATATTTTTATAATTTCTGATGGATTATTTTCACACTCTAATTCGAAATCAATCGACAAATACATGATAAATAAGTTAAACACTAAACTACTTTCTAAAATTTGTTCTTTTTAATAAATAGGGGTGGTCCGTCAAATTGGCATCATATGTTTAAATTAATAGTGTGCCTTGTATTTCCACTCTAGAGTTGAAATATTTTTTTCACAAATCAAAGGTTTTTTAATAATTCTTTGTGGTCGTAGGAAAAATAGTGTATGTTACTCGTGTGAAAGTGATTATTCTAAAACTCGGAGAATTTCCGCACTGGACTAACGCCTCGTGCTAAATATCTCCTTGTTTAAAAAGTATCACTTTCATCACTTGTTATGTAATATACTATTAGGCACAGTTGTGCGTACTGTGCGTAAGACTGGATTTACTTATAGAGTGAACTGTACGTAAAACAATGTTTACTAATATAGAAGTAGAAAAAACTATTTAATCTGAGAGTCGGACAAGACAAATCAAATTTTTGTCAAGGTGACATCTATCGGGGCTGTAGTGCCTGAACCAAAAAAGACAATACGAGTTGCACCATAGAAAATTATGGTTTGATAAAAAAAATACTGGTTAAAATGCTGTCTAATCTATGACAATACTACAAAAGCATTTGTGTTGCTTTTCTGATATCAGATTCGTTTATAATAATAAATTTGTTAAAATATGACCATGATCCAACTGAGAATAATTCAAGTTCTATCGTAAAGTTTCAAAAGTGACAATAAAATTATAGGTTTTTTTTTAGAAGTCACTTTGGACCAGAAGATTTTCTTTCATTTCTTCATTACGTATTCCTGTACTCGTGGCAATTCTTGGTTTTCTAATATACCAATTTAAGGGAAAGCTTTTGTTCCAAGGGCCCGTTACTAAGCCGGATGCACATAGGCCTGGTTTGGCCCATTGTGCTCACACTGTTTGATTTTCACACCCACCTCTTGATCCCAGTTCCTTGCACTAGTCTGTGTAGATCAACTGAGAAGAGGGTCAGTATGTCCTCTTTTTTTTATGATAACCTGCACTGTAGGAAAAATCCTTTACGGCGCTCTGGGAGCGGTGCGTGTGCGAAGAAAGCGATTTACGTTGGTCTTGAAACGTTAAAGATTGTATTCATTGGGAAACATGACCTCAGGAAGATCATTCCACAAAGATGACGTTCTCCAGATGAAAGAATTCTTGAACAATGAAGTTCGAGGAGTACTAAGCTGAACAACATATGGATGAGCGGCAGTGGTTCGCCGTGTATTTCTGTTTTGCATTGCTCTAGGTGGAATCAAGTGGGCAATGTCAGTCGAACACCTGCCATGGAAATATCTGTAAAAGAGAGCTAAATCACCAACCTGTCTTCGATGCTCCAGGCTATCGAGGGTCTTGGTCAGCTCGGGGTCGCCGATCAGACGAACGGCTCTTCTTTGAATGGAATCCAGTAGCCGAAGGGTGTGCTTGGGTGCAGAGCTCCAGACATGAGAGCAATATTCTAATGATGGTCGAATCTGGGCTTTGTAGAGTGTCAAAAGTTGATGAGGTGTGTACAACCTTTTGGTGCGGAAAAGTACACCAAGTTTCTGTGCAGCTGCATTGGCAATTGCGGCAACGTGATCATGCCAAGACATATTACCTCCGAGATTGACCCCCAGCAAATTAATAGACGGTGCCAGGGGAATTGCGTGTCCTGCCATGACTATATCCGGTTCTGCAATGTTAACCTTTTTGAAGAAGACTGCTGCCTGGGTTTTCTTAGCATTAAATTCGACTTGGTTACTGTCACCCCAAGCCAAGATTTCTTCCAGGTCATTGTTGAGGCTCAATACTTCATGCTGCCTGCGAAGATGTGCGTCGGCAGCGGATGTTTGGGGAGTCAAGGTAAAAGATGAGACAAGTGTGTTGTCATCAGCAAAGCTATAAATTGGTTTTGGGTTTTCACTAGAAGGTCGTTAATATACAGTAAAAAGAGGGTAGGCGACAATATGGACCCTTGAGGAACGCCGGCATTGATGGTGAAGGTGTCTGAGAGAAACCCGTCAATCGCCACTTGCAGAGAACGGCTCTTAAGGAAGCTGGTTAACCATAAACAAAATCCATTAGGCATACCGTAGGATCGCAATTTACTTAGAAGCCCATCGTGCCAAACACGATCAAAAGCCCTAGAGATGTCCAGTGTAACAGCCCGGGATTCTCCATGATGTTCGATGGTGTTGCTCCAAAGATGGGTGACATATGCCAGAAGGTCACCTGTTGATCTGGACTTACGAAAACCGTATTGATGGTCGCTGATAATGTTAAGCCCTTCCAGATACTTTAGGAGTTGTTGGTTAATAGCTTTCTCCAATTGTGGTGGCCCCCTAGTATGGTAAATTATGTGCTGTGCTGTTTCCCTGACTTGTCCGCACAATCTACAGTTAAGGTCTTCATTGTACAGTTGTATTATATACAGATGATTTTTGACAGCCAAGTGTCCTGTCAGAATTCCTATACTCAGCTGATTTCTATTAATTTAAAGCAGCTGTTTCGTTAGTTTCGGGTATGGATCCCCAATGCAGCGTTTGATGTGATGTAATCCTTGTCTGTTATTCCATATTCCAGTAGATTTTGTGTTCACTCCTGATCCATCGCTTTATGGCATCTCGTACTGTACAACATTATAATATTACCGTATTCATGACACAAACAATTTATGTTACTTTATCAACTACAACAAATCAAAATATAGTGAAAAAGTACATTCTGCAAGTCTGTAATAACGTTAACATATTGATTTATAAAAAATTCAGGTGCCACATGTTATTGGGCTAACACACACTGCCAATGCAACCTGGAGGAATGCACGAAATATGCGGAAACCTTAATATTACCTTCGTCAATTATTATTATGTAAAGACAATTATTAAAAAAATTTCTGGCACATTGACCTGTTGTAGTAATCGCAATTTTAACGGGTAAATTCGTTAGTTTATAGGTCGACATAAAAGTTGTAACTGTAACTACACAGAATTGATGAACAGATATTCTTAGAGGTGACAAGTTAATTAAGTAATAATTTGTCATGACGATCGCGATGCTGCAGTAAGCTGTGAGAAAACAAATGAGATATGTTTTTTTTTCTCTTTATTTGTTTTTTTCGCAGATAAAAAGAAAACTGTATGTCAACACGAACAATACAGGGTGATTCACGTTGAGTGGCCTATTAGAAGATCTCGAAAACGAGTAAACTTATTTTTCTAAAAATTTGATAGCAGGCCAAATTGGCTTTGAGCTTTTAAAACATTAAATTTTGACGTTTTTATTAGTTCCGGTTATACCGGAAGCTAATGCCAACTTTGCTATTTTAAATGAAACACCCTGTATATTTTAGCATTTTTGATTACCTTATTAAAATCTAAATAAATTTTGTTAATAATAATCTACATTCTTTTTGAAAAGAAGGCTTCGACTAGGATTTTTATTTGACTTTGATCTTTGTTGCCAATTGGTAAAGTAGGCTTTGACCAAAATGATTTTAAAACACAAATCCCAGTCGAAGCCTTCTTTTCAAAAAAAATGTCGCATTAACACAAACAGAAATTTTAAGATTTTTTAATGAAATCGCTCATATTTCCAAAACGACTAAAAATGTCGATTGTAACATATTAGACATTTAGATAGGAAATTTAATTCTCTACAGGTTATTAAGCTAAAAAATATGGTGCATGGTCCATTTGCAAAAATTGACGTATGCACATTTATTTAAATGGAAACATTGGCACAATTTTAAGAACTCCCTGTATAAAAAACGTAAAACCTAAGTAATTTAAACTAAAGATCTATGTATTACTTAAAAGCTTACAAAATTTTAAATGTTTACCTTTATTATTTTCAGAGTTACTAAACTTTCTTCTCGAAGCGTTTTTGACCAAAAAAATCCTTTTATAATTCATATCTCAAAAACGGTTAGAGATAGGAATAGATTATTATTAACAAAAGTTATTTGGATTTAAATAAGGTAATTAAAAATGCTAAAATATACAGGGTGTCCCATTTAAAATATCAAAGTTGGTATTAACTTCCGGTATAACCGGAAGTAATAAAAACGTCAAAATATAATGTTTTAAAAGCTCAAAGCCAATTATGCCTGCTATCAAATTTTTAGCAAGGTAAGTTTACTCATTTCCGAGATCTTCTAATAGGCCACTCAACGTGAATCACCCTGTATAGCAAAAATCTTGGGAACAGTAAACAGTTAAGCAAAATTACTTAAATTTACACCCTTTACAACCTTAAAATTAATTATTTAAATTTAGTTTGGTACATTAGCTGTAGCACGCTGTAGAAATATAGGTATACTATACAGGGTGATTCCTAAGTTGATACTTCCTTTTTAGCTGTGTATAGAAGACATTAAAATAAACAACATTTTTTCATACACCTTTTTAAAAAAAAAACTCAGAAGTAAGGTACTTACATTAATTTACACAGCCGACTATTCATTTATTACACTATGGATCAAATACGGTTCTACCTAACTTGCCCGTTGAATAACATTATAAAAACTTCTGGGTGTAGGATGAGCCTGCAAGGGAAAGCGTTCTGCGTATAATCCCGAAGCAGCAGCCGCCCTTTGACGATACTTATCGTAAATTAGCACCATATAATTCCCAAAATTCGCAACTTTGCCTCCATTTAACCATCTTTGTATCTCTTACCATTTCCGAGATCCCCTTGTAGGCACACGAATTTGTAGCACCCTGTATAGGTCGGCGTCTTTTACATTGGTTTAAACAAAATAATTAAATACATATTGTTTTTTTTTTAATTTAGAAAAAAAATATGACAAAAAAGCGACGGAAAAGTTGAATTTTGCCTGCCAATTTAGAGGTTATTTAATCACATTTTTATAGAAAAAATATTTTTACATGCGACAGTACAAAAATAAATGACAACCAACTTTGTATGTAGCTATAATAGATATTTTTTGTCATAAAGAAACATTTTTAGATTTCATATTCTAATAACTAACACTTTTTTTTCTCTTTTTCCAGATACAATTAGGATTCCTCCATAGACTAAGCATAAACCGTATTTCTATTCAGTTAATTTACTATGCAATTTTTTTAACAGAAATCTAAGGGTTCTTCAATTTTTCTTAAAAGAAATTTCCAACTTTTTTTCCTCATCTTCATATAATTTTGTTTGGAATGATAACAGTGGCTTAAAGAATATTATTCGTTTAAAAATAAACTTTCCATATTAAAAATGTTAGTCCAATCCTGGTATTTACGTCAAATAATACCAACACACTAAAATTAACCAGCATGTCATTCGAGCCACGTGATTGGGCCATATTCTCGCGAAAATTATTACTATATATTTGTTTTCTTATGTATCTTTTGAAAATATTTAATCTAAGTGATTTTAGATAACTAGTTTACCGGGTATATTATGGTTTTAAGGTTGTACGTAGTACGATTTATAACGGTCGTTAACAGGATTGTTTGTAATGTTTATGTTTAAAGATGACAAGATACTGTAAACGATATAACGGTATAAAATCAATCTGAAGCAGTGTATGGTGGATTAGTTGTTCGCTAACGCACGGGACACGGGGAAAAATTTTTGGCAGTTTTTGTCACATATTAACCACAAATCAAACATTTTTTTAGTAACAACGAATCAATCTTTGTCGTCTCGAGAGTAGGGTTTGGTCTAACTGATGTTAGAATGAGATAGCATCAGTAAGCGACCACATATATACATACACTATATTGCTAATACCATAATTCAATGATGACACCACTGTAGGTGATCAGGGTCCGTTGAGTTTGCGTAGCTCGGAAATTTGCATCTTGATGTAAACATTTGACACACACCCGTTAGTTCGGGTGTGTACAGTTTATGGTCAAATAAAATTAAGTAACCAATATTTTAAATACCTGAAATACCTTATTCCTGGTATTGAACCGCGATTCGTGCAAAAAAGGATCATGCACTTTTTTCTTCCCATCTTGAGACACGAGTCGCTAATAACAAAATGCCTGGTAAAGTTTTATACCTAAATTCGCACCCAAAACTTAAAAATAATATTCACGATCACACATGGAACATCCGAACGAATACAACATAAAGAAAGATGGAAACGACTAACAACTTATAAACTAACAAAAACAAATGTCTAAAGTAAAGTTTTATAAATATTAACACCCTAAACTTGGAAATTATAACCACAAACGAACGAACGAAACAAAAGATGGTGACGAATAAGAATACAAACAACGCGAGCCGGTTCTGTTTACGATCTGTTAGATATCGTGTAGGTTGCTTAATTTTTTCCCTACTGCGCAAGCGCAACAGGCCCAAATTCAGGCTATTTTGAATCGCACGATGGGTATCTTCTTGCTTCGTGCGGCTGCTTGTATTGGCAATATCGTATATATGTGTGAGCGACTGAGATGGATTATAATTAAGCTTAGCAAGAGACTACAAATAGAACTTTAAACTTAACTTAAAACAGGTGTATTTTCAGTATCTTACAAATTTAACAAGTTCGATATACGATATCTGCATGCGGATATGCACAAAAAACTAGGCTAACGCTTGTTAAAGACATTCCTCATCAGGATTAAACCAAAAAGACAGTAATGTAAATAAAAGTAAATAAACGTGACAAGGTTCAGAACGTAATTATTTTAATTGGATATCTTGGAATTCTTCTTGCCTGTTGTAGGTGTTTTAAATACACAGAAATAAATCTAGATTACAAATTCGACATTTACCCATTGGGATCTCTTTATAACAAAAAAATGTAAAATTTAACTTCTACTAATAAATTCTTCACAAGTTCATAAATAAATGAATAATACGCCGTTGTCAATGATTCTCCCGTTATTACTTTTATCTATTTTTATAGGTGTTTTATATCTTGCCTTCAGGGCATAAAAATTCAATTATGTAACGATATTTCTATTCCAAAATAAAAATATTAAATTTGGTAGCACAGGAAAATTGTTAAAAAACTTTAATTACTTACTCTTTGAGTAAAACTGGACGGATTCTTCAATTCAGAATATTTATTTTAGTTTGGCTAGTGTTCAGAATTGTAATGATTTTAAAATACAATTTACATTAAATATGTGATTATATGACAAAACATTAAAATATCAAAACTCTTTAAATTGTATTAAATTTCTAAAGCTAGAAGAAACTGTTTTTAAAATTCCAGGTCCATATTTAAAAAAAATAATTTGAGGTTGGTATCTAAAGAACGAAACGTCGAATTTGAAACTAACAACGGCATCTTGAAGAACCTAAAGACCGGATACGAAAAAATGTTTTTTTTTCCGAAATAAAAAATGAAGGCGCAAAAAAAACTAAAAATTGTGTTGTTTTTTTTCGGATATTTCCGAAAGTATTCGGAATATTTAAAATTGTCTTTCATTAAATTATTAAGCCCCAGAATACGTAACTTTGCTTCAATTTAACCAACTTTCGTTTTCGAGATCCCCTTGTACGCACACGAATTCGTAGCACCGTGTGTATAAGTCCCAGAATACAAATTTTACAGAAATAGTTTTCTTTATTTCTTTAAAACTCTATACTAAATATTGTCTTGTCACACTAACAAAATACATTATTTTTCTCAACTGTTACACTAGTTAGCGTGGACATAGTAACAAGACATGAAAATTGGATACGAAGACAGACATTTTTGGATATAGAGTCGTTCTGCTCTAAGGAGGCAGATGTCATTCTCTTTATCAACGCAAGACAATATGCACATGCAAAGTCCCAGCTGGTTTCTAAATGAAATTAGGAACGGTTTCTAAATAATAATAATTATAATAATAAGAACAAATCAACTTTATTAGCAACATACAATAAAATTTAATAACAAAAAAAATGCATGACGCATCTGAGCAAGGGCGAAGTTGCGAATGATTCAGCTATTCTTACACTAAATGAGCTCACGTGGTAAATTTTCTACTTTCTTGTAAGGTGCCGCGTTTGTCAAAGACCCCCTCCTCTTTATAGATTTTTTTAATCTTAAGTAATAAAGCTTTAGGGTTTGATGGATTAATGTGTCAAAATGAAAAATAAGTTTTAAATAAATTATACCATAAATTCAAAAATATGTCCAGTGATATAACGTAACAACTTTATTCAGGTAAAATACAATACTGTCAAATTCAGGGCCGCACTATCACAATGTTCATCAATGATACGTTACTGAATATATTTTTGAATGTTGTAGATGTAGCCAAGCCTGTTTTTAAATCCCTGAAGACATTGACAAAAGTATATTAACAGGTCCATTTTTTGAAATCTTAGTTTTTTTAAATCACCCCACAAATAAGAGTCCAAATGGTTTAGATCTGGGGTTTCGGCAGGCCACATTTAAAAATTGACGCACTTATAAACTAAAGTAAGCTGGGGCGCCATTCTGTTGAAACCTTCGGTTGTTTCTGATTGTACCGTTCACGTAACAGCTGTGCGTAGTTATAACCGTCTGGATATGTATTTCCAATGATTATATTATGGTTTTAATTATCTAATACTTTAATATCATTAATTTTGACTTAATATAATTAATTAAATAAGATTAAGTAATGAAAGTTATCACTGTTATCCAAAAAGTCTTAGTATTACAAAATGTCGTCTATTTGGCCAAGACTTACCAAAATAGTAAAAAGTATGGTAATTTGACGTAAAAATTACACTTTTTAATTAGGAATTATTAGCCCAAGTTCCTTACAATAGCATTCGTTAAGATTTTTTTTCGTGTGGTTAGTTTGTCGATTAAAGTGGTTGGTTTATAGGCCAAACTGAAAGGATTAACTGTAACCAGTACTCAAGAAGTACTTATTTATTCCGTGTTTGTCTGATATAATTGGGACCAGCAGATAGCGCCGTTTATGTCAAAAATAATTTATTTGTTTCGTTCAATCTGATCGGTTCAGTTAAGATGGTAAAGAAACAGTGAGCTCGAGTCATATTAATATTAGTTCCCTCTAAGATTATGGGATAATCACAAAGGTTAAAGTTAATTATAAGCTTTGCCCTAGATGCTAGATGATCAATGTCAAAGATATTCGAAGAAAGTCGAAGATTCTCGTTTCTGTTTTTATTTTTTCTTCGCTTTAGTTAAAGAGATGATCAAAAATTAATTTTACGTTTTCATTGTTTAATTTAGCCTCTATAACTTGTTATCAGCAATTAATTATTACCTTTTAGTAATTGTAAGTCCTTGGGTTGACAGCAACATCCACCTGTTTCGACTCACTACCACCTGTTTCGATTCACTACCACCTTTAAACCCTTTCCAAGTACCCACTGTTCCCAGTCTAAATACGATTCAACCCGATAAAACGAAATAGGGGGTGGTTTCGACCATGGACTGGGGGTAAATAATTTTTGGCGCCATCCCTTGGTCGTAAAGCACCTCTTGCCACGAAACCTTTTTCAAATTTACGGTTTTCCGAGTCCGGTCTTGACTTATCCCAAGAAAGCACGAAAAAGGGGTGGTTTTTGACTGCTTTCAGATAACTTTAAGAATTTTATCATATTCTCCACCCTAGAAAAGGGGGAGGAAGCAGGTTTTTAGAGCTACAGAAAGACTATCCAAATCCTTGCTTCCATCTTCACTCCACCAACTGTTGGATATAACGAATAATATGACATTTTTTTCTTTATCGTTTGAAAAACACCTTATGTGATACAAAAAATCCATATGGCGGGGAGGGACCAAGGAGGAAGAAAAGTTTAAGAGTATTTCTTAAAGCAACTGTGAAAAATATATTGGCTATAGCTCGGGTTTAGAGGGGCCCAGGATTTTTTTTAAATTGATTTTTTGCCGGAAATTCAATTTCATTGATTATGTTCTGAATGCTGGTAGAATATCTAGTAAATATCTTACAAGGAGTATACAGGGCTATCCAAATTAAGTCATTGGTACCTTTGTTATTATTAAAGATACATTGTTTAAATTAGCAAACTATAGAAGAGAATTATTATAAGAAAATTATAAGAAAATTATTACAGCTCTTTAAGACACAAGAATAAAAAAACAATTGAGCATAGTGTTTTTAAGGTTAGAAGTAAAATTTAAAAAAAATGTAAATTGAATTCCCTATACCGTGTGTCCCGCTAAGGTCGGCCAGTGGCTGTATCTCGGAGAGTATTGATCATACATTAGGGAAAAAATAATTTGAATAAATTTGAGCTCGTTTGAAAGAGAATATTTATACTTAAAAAATAAGTTTTTGTTGATGGTCGCTAATTCGTAAAATAATTTCAGTTTTTCCTAATTTTCTTTAAAAAAATTAATGGAACGGTATATTTTTTGTATAATATGTTTGAAAAACATAAAATATCTACGTTTTGGCAAAAACCGCGTTTTAATATCTATATTCGTTGTCGAGTTGTTTACAAATAACCAAATTTTTTCACCAAGAATTTAATGTTAGCCATTTCAAATGATTTTATGCCTAGGTATCTTGATTATAAGTTTATATTATGTAAAATAAAGTTTGAAAATGTATCTTATGGAACGGATAAAAATATAATATATAAGGGTTTCCGTTTAAAAAACATTGTATTTGAATTCCAACCTCAAAAACATTAAGCTCAGTTACTTTTTGTATTGTTTTATCGTAAAGAGCTGTAAAAATACTACGAGTTTGCTAACTTAAACAATGTTGTACCTTTAATAATAACAAAGTTACCAACGCAACGGTGGATACTTAATTTGGATAACTCTGTATAACAAATGTTTGTAACATATTGGTTTTTGTAATTTGTGGCTACTTATTTATTTTTGCAATACCTCTCCGCAAAACTTCACTCCACCCTAATGACATAACAATAGAATTGAAAACATGGCGCCTCAAAAGGTTTCGCCCAGCCCGCCACTGGAGTCTGGCTATGCCACTGCCCCCCCCCCCCCCCCCCCCCCTTGAAATAATTTCTAGATGAGCCGCTGTCTCTCCCCCTATTAGAATGACTTCAGCGTAAAGTAAAACGACAATCCAACCAAAAGAACAGTTTCTTCATAACATGAACAAAAATATCAATTCGAATGGTTTACGATCGTGAGGTTGTCAACTTTTATGGTATATTCTAATTTACAACTTACGACGTCGAGTGATAAATTTTATTATGATACTTTAATATAAATCATCAAAGTTGTAAAATGGTACATTATTTTTTTAAGCATGTATTGACCAACATTTTAATGGTTTAATTATACTACCAACATAACAGTGGCGGTTATTTTTTAAGTAAGAGAAGTTTAGTGTCTCTTTCCCACGAAAAAAAGTCAGGAACAATACATTTTTTAACTCACAACTTTTAAAAAAAATATTCCAGGAATGCACACAATACTGAAAAATTATTTTATAGTAATCACAATCATAAGTGATGTCCTAAGGAAACAATTGTCTCAACAATAGTTTCTCGGAAATTATTTTGCTGATAAAGTTACCAGGAGACGGATAATACCATATATCCATGTCCAGGTGACTTTACCAACCAGATAAAAGGGCACTTACTTGAAATTTAAATTTGAATAATAATACTCTTAAGCGTAAGCTAATATCATCAAAAACCCAGTTTACAAGGAAATGTTTTTTTAATCCTCTGGATTAAATAGAAGCGATTAAAGTTTGCTGTTGTGGCGTCAAAGCGTACTACAATACATAGCGCAAGAGCGGGCTGGCTATTCATACTACGTGATGTCACACGACGAACTTAGTTATTTATTTTATTTATTATTTATCAAAAATTAAGGAGCGATATTTAATACGTAATACTTTGCATTATGTTATTTTTTCATGTGACTGAACCTTTTTAAGCAATAAAAAAATATGTGAAAGTTTCCTATTGGCCCAACAATAGTTTTTTTGGAAATTATATTGTCCATAAAGTTACCAAAAGATGGAACTAGCGGATCTTAGGCCCGTATTATTTATCTCCTGGTAACATTACCAGCCAGATAATTTATATGGAACCAATTGTCTCAAGAATATGGTTTCTTTAGAAATTAGCTTTCTGACAGAGTTACCAGGAGATGGATAATACAGGGCTGAGAGTTCTAAATTTAAAACCGTCTTAAATTGATAGTTCTGGGTTTAAAACAACAAATGTCAATATAAGTCAACTAAGTTTTATATTGTAAATATTTCTTTGGTTTTTCTATAATCTCATAAAGAAAAAAGCATTTTAGAAGTAAGTTTTCTTTCATAGAACTAAAACTATATTTGCCACAACATTCTGGTAAAATTATTTATAGGTAAAACCAACAACGAGAAAAGAAAGATAGACCCCGTATCTCATTCATAAAATTACTTTTACGCCGAGCCTACAACTCTCTGTTTATAAGAGGGCGATAGCATGTGTAGAATACTATGAAATCCAGGCACTGAATCGGTTATTTTCCAAACCTGACACTGTCTCGCCATATTGTTTTTTCATAAATTACCGCCACAAAGCTTTCAAACACTAAACTCTCACCACTTTTTATTTATTAAAGCTGGAAATAAATAACTTATTGTTCTTAACGTCATTTTTCATTTCCGTATTTTCACTTGCTACCGCTAGAAGGCAAGTTTTGCGAACTATGCGCTAGAGTGAAATAATCCGAAAAATATATTTATTATGACTACTTATTGGTTGACTGTATGTTAAAGGCAATTTTAAAATGTCTTCGTAATGCTGATTCACAGTATTTTAAAATGTATATTAACTTCTCGAATTCATCAAAAATAGGTGACAATGTAGTAAACTTAAATCGTTTGAACGAGATAACTATTTTATAATTAATTTCTACAGTAGTTCAGTTATAGAGAAAACTTATGTCAAACTAGCAATCACGTTTCAAGTTCGATTTTGTTGCGGTATATTCTTTTTTTCACCGGTTTCAACGAGAGAGATGGTAAAATAATTAACCAACCGGTTAATGACGTCATTCCACCAGCTGTCAATCATAAGTTCATCACCTATTTGAGCTCAAATGATATCCACAATGGAAGAATCTTTTAATCATTTGGCAACGCTAGTAAAAATTTCGTACTATTTCCATATGATTGTATTCATTAAACTCGTCAGGAACTAAGTCGTAGCTTGAATTTTAGTTCTTATCGGTTTGTTTTGATAAAGGGGAATGCGGGGTCTTTCTTTGCTTTCTCGTCGTTGGGTAAAACGGTTTAATTACAAAAAAATCAAATTAACACAAAAGCGTCATATTGCATATTATAATAATGTAACGGCGAAAGACAACAGTTTTATTAGAATATAATAAGATTATATCACTGAAATTTCAAGTTTTATGCTTATTTTTATTGCTAAATACTTTTAAATAATTTTTGTCAAAATTTACTTACCTCTGTGACAATGGTACCCAACTTATAACCGAGAACTCTGCAAATTTCACCTAAATTCGATAAACTCGATGCCCTCACAAGGTGATCTTCATCTTTGGTTCCGTGAAGAAAAGTATTTAACAATAACGCTTTGTATTTTGGTGCCATATCTCCTGCAAAGAATGTTAAATAATAATGATGATTTATTACTTAAATTAAAAAATTCAGTTTTATGACGATTTATCTATTCTAAAATAAGGACTTCAAATTTGGCCACCATCTTAAACAATGAGAAAAATATGGAAATTTCAGTATTTTCTATGTGCCCACAATTTTTCTAGAAGGCATAAACTAAGTAAACCTAGGCTTCCCACCTCAATGGAAGAAAGCGAGGCGCCAGACTTCGATGTAAATGCCGAGAAGCAAAGTGACTTTAGACGGATGTTCGCGATTTATAGATTATTGCCCGCAACAACGTTTAACCTGACTCGTTACATATTTGGACGCGCGTCCAAAAATATGAACGGTAAAATTGTTATATTGGATGGTTTCTTTTGGTTTAGTTTCTCTATGTAGAAGGGTTGGAAAAATACTTTCTTTATCTTTAAAGATAGCAGCTGCAGAGATCAACGGTGGAAAATATTAATTTTAATAAATATAAACATCATCAAAAAACTAGCAAGGTTTTTCTCATCGCCCGTACCATTGTTGACCTTAATAATAAGTGAAAATCAAGATTACGATTATTAAATACTGGGTGATTCATTTAAAAATGTAAAAGTTCATTTTATAAAAAAAAATTGGGACACTCTGTGCAATGGAAAATATTTTGAAAATATACATCTGTTCCACCACAATTATAATAGTCATAAACATTGCAAAGTTATATAGTTTTCCTCCTGATCTTCGTTTAACCACCTTGCATATTTGCTAGTCGGTTGCTCGTCTCCACCAAATTTTAAACTTCTTTAGTGAATACAAGGGTTGAAATCTTTGAATCGAATTTAACCATTTTCGACAAAATAAACTGTACACAATAATTGTTCTTGATTTTAATTCAGTCATCTCTCGATCAGGTATAAATGTTTTTATTAGATAGATAAATATTTTTTATTCAAAAAAAAACCAAAAGGCATAGAACAAGGGTATGTCTAATTTGCAGACCAATATTTAAATCGTGCCACACGCTAGACGAATTGAGCCAGCTCATCCAAAATTTGTATGGATAATCCGAGTCAACATACCTACTTGATAGTATCATCAAATCCGACCTAGTATCATACTAGGCAGTACTTTACTCTAGTACTTTCTTAAAAAAATCGTGCCACACGCTAGACGAATTGAGCCAGCTCATCCAAAATTTGTATGGATAATCCGAGTCAACATACCTACTTGATAGTATTATCAAATCCGGCCTAGTATCATACTAGGCAGTACTTTACTCTAGTACTTTCTTAAAAAAATCGTGCCACACGCTAGACGAATTGAGCCAGCTCATCCAAAATTTGTATGGATAATCCGAGTCAACATACCTACTTAATAGTATCACTAAATCCGGCCTAGTATCATACTAGACAGTACTTTACTCTAGTACTTTCTTAAAAAAATCGTGCCACACGCTAGACGAATTGAGCCAGCTCATCCAAAATTGGTATGGATAATCCGAGTCAACATACCTACTTAATAGTATCACCAAATCCGGCCTAGTATCATACTAGGTAATACTTTACTCTTGTACTTTTTTAAAAAAAATCGTGCCACACCAGTTTTGGATGAGCTGGCTATATTCGTCTAGCGTGTGGCACGATTTTTTTAAAAAAGTACTGGAGTAAAGTACTGCCTAGTATGATACTAGGCCGGATTTGATGATACTATCAAGTAGGTATGTTGACTTGGATTATCCATACCAATTTTGGATGAGCTGGCTCAATTGGTCTAGCGTGTGGCACGATTTTTTTAAGAAAGTACTGGAGTAAAGTACTGCCTAGTATGATACTAGGCCGGATTGGATGATACTATCAAGTAGGTATGTTGACTCGGATTATCCATACAAATTTTGGATGAGCTGGCTCAATTCGTCTAGCGTGTGGCACGATTTTTTTAGGAAAGTACTAGAGTAAAGTACTGCCTAGTATGATACTAGGCCGGATTTGGTGATACTATTAAGTAGGTATGTTGACTTGGATTATCCATACCAATTTTGGATGAGCTGGCTCAATTCGTCTAGCGTGTGGCACGATTTTTTTTTAAAAGTACTAGAGTAAAGTATTACCTAGTATGATACTAGGCCGGATTTGATGATACTATCAAGTAGGTATGTTAACTCGGATTATCCATACAAATTTTGGATGAGCTGGCTCAATTCGTCTAGCGTGTGGCACGATTTTTTTAAGAAAGTACTAGAGTAAAGTACTGCCTAGTATGATACTAGGTCGAATTTGATGATACTATCAAGTAGGTATGTTGATTCGGATTATCCATACAAATTTTCGATGAGCTGGCTCAATTCGTCTAGCGTGTGGCACGATTGTTTTTAAAAAGTACCAGAGTAAAGTATTACCTAGTATGATACTAGGCCGGATTTGGTGATACTATTAAGTAGGTATGTTGACTCGGATTATCCATACCAATTTTGGATGAGCTGGCTCAATTCGTCTAGCGTGTGGCACGATTTTTTAAAGAAAGTACTAGAGTAAAGTACTGCCTAGTATGATACTAGGTCGGATTTGATGATACTATCAAGTAGGTATGTTGACTCGGATTATCCATACAAATTTTGGATGAGCTGGCTCAATTCGTCTAGCGTGTGGCACGATTTTTTTTTTAAAGTACTAGAGTAAAGTATTACCTAGTATGATACTAGGCCGGATTTGGTGATACTATTAAGTAGGTATGTTGACTCGGATTATCCATACCAATTTTGGATGAGCTGGCTCAATTCGTCTAGCGTGTTGCACGATTTTTTTTAAAAAGTACTAGAGTAAAGTATTACCTAGTATGATACTAGGCCGGATTTGGTGATACTATTAAGTAGGTATGTTGACTCGAATTATCCGTACTAATTTTGGATGAGCTGGCTCAATTCGTCTAGCGTGTGGCACGATTTTTTTAAGAAAGTACTAGAGTAAAGTACTGCCTAGTATGATACTAGGTCGGATTTGATGATACTATCAAGTAGGTATGTTGACTCGGATTATCCATACAAATTTTGGATGAGCTGGCTCAATTCGTCTAGCGTGTGGCACGATTGTTTTTAAAAAGTACTAGAGTAAAGTATTACCTAGTATGATACTAGGCCGGATTTGGTGATACTATTAAGTAGGTATGTTGACTCGGATTATCCATACAAATTTTGGATGAGCTGGCTCAATTCGTCTAGCGTGTAGCACGATTTTTTAAAGAAAGTACTAGAGTAAAGTACTGCCTAGTATGATACTAGGTCGGATTTGATGAGACTATCAAGTAGGTATGTTGACTCGGATTATCCATACAAATTTTGGATGAGCTGGCTCAATTCGTCTAGCGTGTGGCACGATTTTTTTTAAAAAGTACTAGAGTAAAGTATTACCTAGTATGATACTAGGCCGGATTTGGTGATACTATTAAGTAGGTATGTTGACTCGGATTATCCATACCAATTTTGGATGAGCTGGCTCAATTCGTCGAGCGTGTGGCACGATTTTTTTAAGAAAGTACTAGAGTAAAGTACTGTCTAGTATGATACTAGGCCAGATTTGATGATACTATCAAGTAGGTATGTTGACTCGGATTATCCGTACTAATTTTGGATGAGCTGGCTCAATTCGTCTAGCGTGTGGCACGATTTTTTTAAGAAAGTACTAGAGTAAAGTACTGCCTAGTATGATACTAGGTCGGATTTGATGATACTATCAAGTAGGTATGTTGACTCGGATTATCCATACAAATTTTGGATGAGCTGGCTCAATTCGTCTAGCGTGTGGCACGATTGTTTTTAAAAAGTACTAGAGTAAAGTATTACCTAGTATGATACTAGGCCGGATTTGGTGATACTATTAAGTAGGTATGTTGACTCGGATTATCCATACAAATTTTGGATGAGCTGGCTCAATTCGTCTAGCGTGTGGCACGATTTTTTTTTAAAAGTACTAGAGTAAAGTATTACCTAGTATGATACTAGGCCGGATTTGGTGATACTATTAAGTAGGTATGTTGACTCGGATTATCCATACCAATTTTGGATGAGCTGGCTCAATTCGTCTAGCGTGTGGCACGATTTAAATATTGGTCCGCAAATTAGACATACCCATAGAACAATGTTATAAAAAAAAGATATTCTACATAGTACTTATACAGAAAATAATATCTAGTTAAAAACAATAATTTGACATAAGGAACAGTTTTATGGTAAAATATTCTTAAGTATAAAACAAGAAATATTTAGAAATAAAAATATGTATAACAGACACCTACTTCACAAACATAGTAGTGGCAGTTGACGCAATGATAATCCAATACAAAGATACACAAATATGCGCTAGTATTCTTACAGAAGCATATCAGATCTATCTGCATTATTATAAAACTCACTTATATTATAGTATGCTTTTTTAATTAAATAGTTTTTATAGTACTTTTAACTTTACACTTTGGGAGATTTCGAATACTATCCGGAAAACTATTATAAATCTTTATTATAGCACTAGGAGCATTTTTCTGAATATAGCTAAAATTACATTTTTCTATGTGTAAGTTAGTCCTTTGTCTAGTTGGATAACAATGTTTAGAATCTTCAAACAGATCTCTATTACCATGCACAAACATAAAGGAATCCATTATATACATACAAACTAATGTTAAAATTTTTTTATCAATGAACACATTTTTACAACTGTCTCGTTGTTTCATTCCGAAAATACACCTGACACATATAAAATTTATATAAACAGTTACTCTGACCATCAGGAGCTGCTAACATTTCGCAACCAAGAAATGACGCAAAGAAATATACAAAAACGATAACTGTATATTAAAAATTAAAAATCAAATTCTCAACTAGCCCGAAGGAATCCCGATATCAACAATTCAACTCTAAGTTTTTATGTGTAGGTCGTAGATATAAGATTTATGATTGCTGTGTTCTTATTATGAATATTTTAAAAAATTGCATATAGGTTAGTCAATTAATTGTGCATAAAACATGGGATTGCCATTCCTGAATATTCTTTACAGAGTTTTCGAACGCTGAACGTATTTCTCGCTACAATGTGGCACCTTAAAGCGATACCTTCGTTGTCTTAGTTAAGCATTAGTATTACGCCCTCTAGCGGTCACCTGTGAAACTTAAAAATAGTTTCCAACGATTTCTTTTGACCACTTTCCTTAATAAAAAAAATCTAAAGTTGTACGCTTAATGGTTTCCAAGATACGGTCGGCGTCCCTTTTTAGTTTTAACCTAGTTTACCGGGTGGCCAAAGAAGAATGGACGCCAGTAAGTAAGTAAAAACGTCTTGCTTGTTTAACTTCTGTACCTAGTTCTGGCAGAAATTGACTTTCAAATGGTCAAAGGCCATACCTTAGTTGTTTCTCAGGTAAATACGACTACATGTTCACTTATAATAAATTGTTTATTGAAACTTATTTTGTGTTTTGTAACTGATCAAAATGTCATGATATCTAAGGAAACTAATGAATTTAGGCATAACGTATGATTAACACAAAATGTGCTACAGTAACCAAACGATCAAAATAAGTAATAGGATACCATCCATTTAAAAAAATATAATTTGAATTCTCCACAACTTTTTAGGCGAACCTGTATATTCCCATTTATTATAGATCTATAGATTTTTAAAAGCCTTACAACTTTAATACAAGATATTTTTTGCTAACTCATGTATCTTTTAAAATAATCGACAGTTCTGGTAATTTTTCCTAACCCTGTATAGTTCTCAAAGCCTCTAGCTGTATTTAAAAAAACCGAACAATTTTAATTCAAAGTGTTAATACAATGTTTTTATGTTACGCAGTTATTGAAGATTCTTTTGATAATTTCAGTTATTAGACGTTATTACATTATAGCGGTAGTCTATGATTAATAATATATAAGTTAGAAGCTGCAATGTAATTACAGTTTTCATCTAAAAACAAAAATTTAGACACAAAAATAAATAATTTGATTTATTATTCCATGTTGCTTGAGATATTACAGTTATAGTAAATTATTTATGCAAAGGCAACGCATTATTTTTGTTTGTCTATACCGAGTATCAAGATGATTATTTTCCGGCAATATTTTTTTATTGATCTCCATAAACTTGGCATGAAGTTAGATTGTTTGTTCTGGGTTACTGATGGCCACTTGTCCTTTCGAACATTCAGCCAGCTTGCTCTTGGACAAACAGCTTAACGTGGGTTCCAAACCACGATCCCCAGTCATGCGACACCCCCCAAGGGCTATCAACCCTTGGTTTCTTGCCATTGCATAACCTATTGGGGTCGATCTCATCCGGCTTGGTTACCGGCGCGGCGTGAATGGGGTAAATTAGGAGATGATCCATTTTACACTCTTCCCTGCATTCTTAAACCTACTAAATTTCGGACATACTTTTTTCTTATTGTGCCCACTCCAAGGATCGAACTCGGATCGCCACGGTCGAATGTCAGTAACTCACCTCTGAGTCACTGCCGCGGTTTGAAGATAGATTGATACAGTCGATTACTGGTCTAATTTGACAGTTTTATGTTGTTATAATTTTGATTTTACCTAAATTTATAATATCAAGCAAAAGTTCCTACTGTTATCGTTAATAGAACTGAAAATATTTTTTCCTATGACCACCTATGAAACAGAAAAAAAGCACGGTTAATTTGGCTAGAAAGCGCAGTATATCACACGCGTGTTGAAAAAAAATACACATTATTAAATTAAAACTAATTAAAATACCATCAGGAGTATTTGACTTTTTTTTATAAAAACATTAAATAAATTATAGAAATATTTTGAATTAATATCTTCCTTGTTGGGTGGATTTTTTAAATTTATGCTTAGTGCATCTTTCCTTGATTAAATTTAAAATTTTTCATTCTGGTTAATCTAAACGTCAATCTAGAATTAGTTTTTTCTATGATACAGTGACCGGCAAAAAGTTGGACCTATATGGAAAACTTTTTTATTATTGAAATTGTAAAAAAACTTTTTATGCCGATAGCCTCTGCATGATTGGTAACCTAAACATTTGTTTTGACATTAGTCACGTGACTACTCGTTTGACTAGAAAATTGAAAAGTATATATTTTGTCGTAAAAATCTGGTATTAGAGTACAAAATATTGAAAAAAGTTATTTGAAAACAGTATTTACATTTTAATTTTATGCTGGTGTGCAAAGTTTAAAATAAAAATTCAAGAAAAAAATATTTTTTTTTAAATTTAAAAAAATATCAAATGTTACTTTCATATTTCCAGCAATTTAATGAAAATGTGTTAAATGATTAAGAACCAATATTTTACATAATATTTTTTTAAATTAAACAAAAATATTTTTTTCTTGAATTTTTATTTTAAACTTTGCACACCAGCATAAAATTAAAATCTACTTACTACTTTTTTCAAATAACTTTTTTCAATATCTTGTACTCTAATACCAGATTTTCACGACAAAATATATACTTTTCAATTTTCCAAACGAGCAGTCACGTGACTAATGTCAAAACAATTTTTCAGGTTATCAATCATGCAGAGGCTATCAGCATAAAAAGTTTTTACAATTTCAATAATAAAAAAATTTTCCATATGGGTCCAACTTTTTGCCGGTCACTGTATATATAATATGAAAAAATGAAAAATTTTAACTGCAAATAAAGGAAAAGCCTATTGACAACATATAAAACCAGATATTAAGTGGAACATAATTCTAAGTATGCTAATGTCAACACTAGTAATTATATGTTTTTTTCAACACTAGTGTTGAAATATTTTTGTCACAAATCAAAAGCTTTTATAATAATTCTTTGTGGTCGTAGGAAAAATAGTGAACATTACTCGTGTGAAAGTGATTATTCTAAAACTCGGAAAATGTTCGTCCTCGGCTTATGCCTCGTGCTAAATATCTCCTCGTTTAATATAATATATATATATATATAATATCACTTTGATCACTTGTTATGTAATATGCTATTCCAACAATATACTGGCAAAAACTCCATTTGACTAAACGAGCGAGAATTTTTCAATTTTCAACTGAACGTAAGACGGACATGAATGAAACCGTTCGAGATACTGACCTCTGTGTACACACACACGCGGTGGTCATTATGAATATTTTAAAACTATTTTCCATTGTACAGGGTCATCCAACCAGGACTGAACAGAGGCATATTTTTTGGGTTACCCTGTATTGTTATTAAAATCAATATATAGCCATCTTGTTTATGTTTGACAGTAGAATCTAAAATTGGCATTTGAATAACTACTTGGCTTACTACAATAGGAGAATATTTTAATCATTTGGCAACAGCGTATTATACGCTCGTTAAAATTTTCTACTATTTCCATATGGTTTATTCATGGAACTCGTCAGGAACTAAGTGGTATCATGAATTTTAGTTCGTGTCGGTTTGTTTTGATAAAAGGGAATGCGGGGTCTATCTTTGCTTTCTCGTCGTTGATTTCTATCATTCTGTTACAAAATGCCACTGCTGATATCTACTTGATTAAAGTTAAATACAGTACTATGCATCCACAACTTACCTAATTTTTTTGTTACACGAACCAAAACCTCTCCAAGTTTTATTCTTACTTCGTGACCATCATCTTTTCTTATAAAATCTGAATATTCCTCACACAAAGTTCTTAACACAGTATCTGGTAAAACGTCTGCCATTGATGCTAAACCATCAATAGCATTAAGGTATATAAAAGAGTCTTCATTTTTAAGCGATTGCTACAAAAAAATGTATTTATCATTTTATGGGGTTTAAGGGCTTAAATTTAACCCCTCAATAATTGTATACTTGGCTTTAGGTGTTATTAAGAGACCTCCGTCCACCTTTACAACGATATTTCTTTTCACGGGTGTATTAATCATTTAAAAATTGGTTGCCGAAACGGTAATGTTGTTGTTTAAAAGGGTAAAAATGATTTTACAATATCCATCACTGTGCGTATCTTAATCATTTAGAATATAACTGATGTAATGTATATAAATGTTTTTAGAAATTAAACAAAGAATATTGGAAAGTCCTCTTGGGTTGTTATATATGTATTATACAGGGTGTTATAAATTCGTGTGCGTACAAGAGGATCTCGAAAACGGTAAGAGATACGAAGATAGTTAAATTGAGGCAAAGTTGCGTATTTTGGAGCTTAACAATTTGGTGAAAGAAAATTGTAAATATTCTGAATACCTTAGGAGATATCTCAATAACAACCGAAATTTTTAGTTTTGATTTTTAATTTCTTGCGTCTTCATTTTTGACTTGGCAAAAAAACAAAATACACTTTCTCACAGCCGTTCTTATTTATTTATTCAAATCACAACAGCAGTCAAAAGACTTGTGGTTTACAAAATCAATACAAAGTACTTCAAAATATACAATATACAACAAGTATTTTATAACATACAACACGCTAAAAAAATATCTTAATAAGTAGTAACAATAATACCAATAAAATAACAATTTAATCACACTTTAATTAATTTTTTAAAACGGACTAAGGAGGGCATACCCTTAAGAAAAACATTATCAGGGAGGGCATTCCAAATTCTGACACCGACCCCAACCAGCGAGTTAAGACCAATATTTGTCCTACATTTAGGCACCCTAATTTTAAAGTGATGATCATTTCTGCTTCTATACGATAGAAAATCTAATTCTCTACAAGATATTTCCTATAAAATATCCCCAAATTTGGCTTCGTTTTCGAGATATACTCAAAAAACCGTAAGAGTTGCATATTCCCCCCTATCTCCAGTTTCCCCCCTCTAATTTAATAGCACTCTGCTTTTTTCTTATTCTGAATAACCAATTGAACGATTTATGCAATAAAAACCAACATACTCTGTAGTTCCTTATGATATGACATAATCAATGGCCTATATTAATGTAACATAATTGTTTTTGCCTTAGACCTACAGACCCGAAAATACTGTAAAACATAAAAAACGAGGAAAAAAACTAATTCTCCCTAGTAAAGAGACAAAGACAAGACGTTAAAATTTCAAAAAACTTTAAATTGTATTAAATTTGTAAAGCTTAGAAGTCCCTAACACTGTATTTAAAATTTCAGGTCCGGATTTAAAAAAATTGACTTGAGGTTGGTATTTAAAGAACGAACCGTCGAATTTAAAAACTACATGTGATAGAACATAAAAGACGGCTATGAAAAAGTGTTTTTTGTTTTTTCCCCAAATCAAAAATGAAGGAGCAAAAAATTTAGAACCAAAAATAGAAATTTCGGTTTTTTTCGGATATCTCCGAAAGAATTCGGAATATTTACAACTTTCTTTTGCCAAATTATTAAGCCCAAAAATACGCAACTTTGCCTCAATTTAACCATCTTCGTACCTCTTATCGTTTTCGAGATCCCCTTGTACGCACACGAATTTGTAGCACCCTGTATATGTTTAAATCATTTATTTTTTAATTTAGCAACACTATATTGACTTTCTTAATTCTAAACCACTTTTATTTAAATAATTTTTCAAAAACAATTACGTTTTTTTTAAACGAGAGTTTAATTTTTAGTCTATTTCTAAGCAGAGTTCTAATCCCTCTCACTTATCGTCCACTAAAGCTCTCTCTAGACCAATTATGAAAACCTTAAATATGGGTAACTACGGAATTCACTTATCGAACGCTGAGATAAATATTTCAAAAATAGTTGCGGGCGTTAGTTTGTCACAAAATATGTCTTGTAATATTTAATTAAGTAAACAAGTTTAAATATAGTATCACTGGATGGGTAAAGGTTCACATGTTGCTTTTCATGGGGGACAGTATCCCCACAGAGGCAGTCACGTGCCTCGAAATAGTAAAGCCTACGGAAACCGTAAAAACAAATAATGCCAAAATGTCTATTGTCGTTTTTTTAAAACCCTAATCAAATTTGCTTTTTTAAATAGTCATGAACTTTTATTATTTTTAAATTCCCCTCCTCTTTAACAATTCAACGACATATCACATAACATGTTTCGAACTTAAAAACTCTGTAAACCAAGGTCTTAAGATGCCCCAAAAAAAATCCAAATTGTTTAGGTCTGGGAATTTAGCTGGCCATTACCTCCACGACAGTGATTATTAAAGTTTTGATCTAAATATTCACATGCGAGCACACTAAAAATGTGCAGGTGCACCGTCGCGCATAAACATAGGAACATCTTCCAACGGAATTGGCAAATTATCTTCAAGAACTGGCAATAATAATCGTTGGATGGTTAAAGGGAAACAGAGTGATCGTCAGCTAGATCCCCAGAACTAAACAGTTTGGATTTTTTTTGGGACATCTTCAGACCTTGGTTTACAGAGTTTTTAAGTCCGAAACGTGTTATTAATACTAAGTGTGATATGTCGTTGAATTGTAAAGACGAAGGGGAAAAAGCAAATTTGATGATGGTTTTAAAAACACGAAACGTCGAAATAAAAATCTAATTACACCCCTTCGTAAAGGAGAAAAAACGGCAATAAGAATGTAAACTTTATTTTAATTCACATAGAGTCAGAAAAAAATAATAACGCAATCGCGAAAATTCGGTATTACCCAAATATCTTCGGAAGGATTCGGAGTTTTTTAAATTTGAAAACACAGCATTATAGAATTTAGGAGAGCGCAACTTTTTTCTAATTTAACCATCTCTGTATCTTATATGGTTTATGAGATCTCTGTAGAGTGCATCCTTACCTGGTACACCCTGTATATGGATATGATAATTTTCAAAGTTATAGTCACAACTTTTTTGAAACACTGTATAGATTTTTGTATTTATTTTTTCTTACCTGAAAAATAGTTAAAACATAGTGCTTCTTCTCCATCACAGACGAATCTTTCCTTTCAACTAGTTTTTTAAGAGCCATAAGTCCATGCCCTCTTACTGGAAGTAGAGGATCGCAAACATCTTCTAGAATAACATCTAGTTCGGATTTAGTTCGAATTTCTTCAACATTAATTTTGTGAGGTTTTTTGTCGTTAATCTTAATGCTACATAAAATGTTCTCAATTAAATCTATCAATTCTGTATGATGCGTTCCGTCTTTAATAGTTTTAAGAGATTTTTCTAAAATTCTAAATTTTTTTAAACCAACTTTCGATTTGCATGTGACTAAAGCATGTAAAATCATTACAATAGTAAAAATGGTTTGAAATCCATCACTTTCGAAGTCCCGCGTTTTATGTATATTCGTTTCAATCGTTTTTCCTGCAACGTTGTCGATAAAAGCAATTATATTATCAGGAGACTCAACAATTTGCTTTTGAATATTTGCATCTTCAGCCAAAGCAGATAAAACTTTATAAATAACCAACTTTCTTTCAAAATAATCATTCATAAACTCAGTTTCGCTGCTTAGAAGTTCTTCGTTAGCTTTTTTAAAATACTTATCTCCCTCAGCTACACATTTTAAGAGATAACCAAAAAATCTTGTTAATAACTTGGTGTTATTTTCCATCAGCTTTAATAGAGTATCTGATCTTTCATATACAGATACAAGTATAGTATGTTGGGAATGTTTTAACACAATATGTTGACCGTCAATATTTAGAGATATATCTTTCCTAAACGGCAATATTTCATTTGTGTCATGTATTGCAAACAGGAAACTGTCAAATATAACAGTATCCTGATTGGAATGATCAGCAAGATAATTTAGTAGTATCTCCTTTAATTCCATGTTTGTTTCTTTTAATGTTATATTTAACGTTAATGTGTATAACCTAAATAACACTCCTAAGACTGGTGTTAATATTTCAGTTGGTAAATTTGGGCTATCTAATGTTTTCTCTACAAAAATTGCATGAACTAATCGTATACTTCTTGAAATCCTTTTTGTTATCTCGCCTTCTTTAACTAGATAATCTTTGTAAGTAAATTGAAGCAAATCTGTAACAACTTTTCTGACAAATACATCTTTACTTAACTCCATATCTTCTAAATAAAAATTCTTTGTACATATCACAAAAAGTGTTTCAAATATATTATCATCACTTGTTTCATCAATAAGTCTAACTACTTGATGACAAATGTTGTTTCGGAAGTCCAAACGTTTATTACAACTTAATATTAACCTAAATATTATATCCAATGCCCGCCAAGTTTTTGTTTTGTCATTTTCCGTGCCATCTAACATGGCATTTGAAATGTTTTTAACGCCATCTGAAGAAAACATTATATTCGTTAATGTTTGAGAAACTGCCTTTTTAAACCATACAGGCGAATTATGTTGAAGAATAACCATAGTTTCTTTTACATAAATTGTTGGTAATATGGTTTCTCTTAATTTGGTAATTAAACTTACAGCCATTTCTTTTTCCTGTAAAAGGCTGTTATATACTTCTTTTGTAAATCTGTTGTCTTTATTTTTGCTGAGAGGGCAATATGCTATTTGATAAAGTCCCGTTAAAATGGCTTTTAAACTGTCCGCTAGAAGCAAAACTCGTAAATGGCTGTTTTGTAAAAATTCACAGAAGACTAATGTTGTACATTTTAATACATTATACTGGAAAAATATGTCCTTAGTATTAGTATAGGTTTCGTTAACATAAAATGGTAATTTTTGCTGTAGTTTTGTATATATGCCTAGCTTAGTCAAATGAGTGATTGTTGTTTTTATAACTTTTATTTCCTTAACACTTAGTAGGTCCGTATTTTCCGAGTTTTCAACGAAATCTCCAATTTTTGATAAAACGTATAAAGAGGAAATCAGATACTTCCATTCTGGAATATCAGAATCTGAAAAATAATGTTCTTCCACGTTCTTAAACTGGGATATTATGTCATCATAGGTGCAATGTAACTTATTACAAATTTCTTCGTATTTTTCATTAAATGTTATAGAAATATCTGAAGTGGTATCTGAAAAGAAAAAATATGTTTATATTTGAATTATCAACAGTAATAATATATCGATATATATCGGTAATACCGCTGTTTTTTACAAGAAATCGATTTTCTGACAAATTTTCAAGAAATGTAATTTTTAATTATAATCTGATATGATCCCGAGAGCTTTAGCTCGAGGGTCTTATCTTTGATTATAACTAAAAAATTATAGAGTGACAATTTTCTTAGAAAATCTAGTTTCGAGTGAAAAACAAAGGTATAAAGATAAGACGCCGCTTGTAGAGGTGTATTTTATTGGATAATTTACTGAACTCGAAATAAAAGTCGTTTGTGATAAAGGAAAATATACAATCACATCATTATGATTTACTTTTAAGTTTATAAACGCGCCACAACTAACAATTAATTAAAAATCCCAGACTAAATCAGACGCGTGGAACGTCAAAAATCAAATTCGTTCATCAATAATTGTTATCACGCTTGCCATGAAAACGCCAAGATTTCTTAAGCTCACGTCAAAGCAACGCACACTGGGTTTAATCTTGCATACATTTTGTCATTAAACATTTCTTTAAAAATGTCAAAATTAAGTTAAGTTTATGCCCTAAAATCACCTCAAATACTGTTGTGTGTCACTTTTATTTTGTAGGGGTTATAATATTTATTTATTAAACTTGATTTCTTGAAATAAGTTACTGTTTATTTGACAAAAAGCTACAGGGGTCTTATCGAGCTAGCGGTAGGTCTTATTAACAGTAATATACCGATAGAGGAGGCGTCTTATCGGTAATACCGCTGTTTTTTACAAGAAATCGATTTTCTAACAAATTTTCACGAAATGTAATTTTTACTTATAATCTGATAAGATGCCGAGAGCTTTAGCTCGAGGGTCTTATCTTTGATTGTAAGTAAAAATTATATTGAGTGATAATTTTCTTAGAAAATCTAGTTTCGAGTGAAAAACAAAGGTACTGAACCTGAAATAAATGCCGTTTGTGATAAAGGAAAATATGCAAATACATCATATTGATTTACTTTTAAGTTTATAAATGCGCCACAACTAACAATTAATTAAAAATCCAAGACGCGTGGAACGTCAAAAATTAAATTCGCTTGTCATCACGCTTGCCATGAAAACGCCAAGATTTCTTAAGCTCACGTCAAAGCAAAGCACACTGGGTTTAATCTTGCATACATTTTGTCATTAAACATTTCTTTAAAAATGTCAAAATTAAGTTAAGTTTATGCCCTACAATTACCTCAAATACTGTTGTGTCACTTTTATTTTGTAGGGGTTATAATATTTATTTATTAAACTTGATTTCTTGAAATAAATTAGTTTGTTTGACAAAAAGCTACAGTGGTCTTACCGAGCTAGCGGTAGGTCTTATCGGGTAAGACCACGTTGCCAAGGTGGTCGCTATGAAAATTTGCGTTTTGATTGGTTCTATATATGTGAGGTAAATTATCGCAAAAAATTATTAATACAACAATCGAACAATCCTTCGTCATTCTCGCATCAGTGTTTTTTCCAAGGTTTTTTCTTATAAGAACTTACATCGGTCGGTATATGTTTTTATAAATATTTGTAATAATTATAATAATAATATAATAATTTAAAATGATTTTTAAACTTTTTTTTTTTCGAAATGTTTAACCCCTTTGGGCACGGGTTTGAGATAAATGAATTACTTCAGTTCAGAGCTGTGAGTAACTTAAGTAACTAGATACTTTTTAGTAACGTAAGTAAGTAACTTAAGTAACTAGTAACTAGTAACTTACTTTTGAAAAGTAACTTGTATCTAGTTACTTTTTAGGAGTAACTATACACTTAAAAAGTAACTAGTTACTTTAAAAGTAACTTAGTTACTCCTAAAAAGTAACTAGATACAAGTTACTTTTCAAAAGTAACGAAGTTACAGTTACTTTCGGCATGATTCAAAAAAGAACTAAGTTACTAAGTATCTAGTTACTTAAGTTACTTACTTACTTACTTACGTTACTAAAAAGTATCTAGTTACTTAAGTTACTCACAGCTCTGAACTGAAGTAATTCATTTATCTCTAGATCAAAACTTGTATCTAGTTACTTTTTAGGAGTAACTAAGTTACTTTTAAAGTAACTAGTTACTTTTTAAGTGTATAGTTACTCCTAAAAAGTAACTAGATACAAGTTACTTTTCAAAAGTAACAAATAATGCACACAATCAGATGATGACCAAGGGACGATTGGCGGCCGTTAATCAGATACCTATCACCCTATAAACATGAGTGCAGGAGTGTTCCCCAAAATTGATGGATTCGGTTTTGTTAGGGAATTTCCAGAAGTCACTTTCGATGTGATCCCAAAGTACAAGGTGTTAAAAAATAAGTAATTTTTGATGGCTGTACAAAAGTTCAAAAAGTTTTCTGATGGTAATAATGGTAGTGTGTACAGGAAAATGAATTATCACTACCTGGTAAATTTATGGTGTAATTTATTTATATCTAGATACATTTGGGCAAAAGTATCGAAAAAGTAACTAGTTACTTTTACTAAGTAACTAAGAACTAAGTTACTTTTAGGTAAAAGTAACTATTCCTTATAAGTATCTAGATACATTTGGGCAAAAGTATCGAAAAAGTAACTAGTTACTTTTCTGAAGTAACTTTCACAGCTCTGCTTCAGTTTTCTTCCATTAAATTATTATAGACACCAAAAAGAAAATGCAACGGGAGTGAGACGTTTGAAAATTTAATTTTTGTAGAATACACTAACATGCATTTAGCTATTAATCTTAATGAGCTTAAATAATTTCTAGAAAATGTGATAATATTTTTGTAGTGTGTATAACCAAATAAAACTGGTATTTCTGATTTTAATAATACCAAAACTGACACACCACTTTTTGCAAAAAATGGTATTTTATTTATTCTTACATCCCTTTTTTTTAAATGCATAAGTTCCACTCTTTATTATTCAGGTATTTATAGTGGGTTGTTAAAAGACTTCTTTTAGTTTTTTTATTTAAAGATCAAAAAGTTAAAATATCAAAATTAGAAAAAAAAAGTAATGAAAAGTTCAGTTAATTCCAAAAATTTTTATTAATTAATATAAAAAATATGGAAAAAACCATAACACGCATCTGCGATAGCAGACACTTCTATGGCACACTGAAAAACGCATGTCTGTATTTACAAGTTGTAAACATTATGTCCATATACATGAAACTTTAAGGTTGTCTGGTGTCCTCGCTGGTGTCCCACTAAGTAATTTCCAGCCAGTTTTAATATTAATGGATGAAGAAAATAATTATGGTAAGTGAATATTAAAAAATTTATAATAATAGGTAAAAGCAAAAAATATCTATTTTCGTAAAAAGTACAAGATTTTTTATTATTTTAACCTAATTATGGCAAACCTGTAATAACTGTAAGTTTAATTATTATGCATCTTTACATAACTGTTCAATATTTAAAATTTTTTTCGAAAATGTTAGTCCCTATATATTATGAGAGAAATGTTTTATCACTATGTTGCCAATTTTGCTTTTTTTCCCAATTTTTTTTTTACTGACATGTTTGTTAATTGGTTGGTGTTCTTGAAGATCTCAAAATTCCCTCCAATTTAAAAGATGAAAGAAAACTAGTCAAGCGGGTGCTAATAGATACTAACCTCAGAAACACTTTACCTATTAGAAATTCCAAATATAAAATGTGGTACCTACTCTAGAAAAAATTCATCTGCCTCCAGGATACAAAAGAAACTCTCTTCCCCGAGTGATGTAATGTACCGCCCCCTGACTTAGGAAGGCCCTATACTATAAGCCAAAAGTGCTCTGCAATTTAAATAAAAATTGAAAGCAATTTAATACAAGTTTTCTTTCCTTCCACTTCAACAAGTGCACACAGCCACTACAAACCTATTTTATTTTAATTTTGGCATTTTGGATTTTCATAATGCAGTGCTTACCGAATTCTAATATAAATTTCTAATAATATAATTCCTAATTAATTCTGCGAGGTTGACATCACCATAAAAAAAAATGTTCATCAGATTCGTAACCTACTGCCCAAAATACATTGTTTCTCAAAAAATAAATAGTATACTTAATCATAATAAAGATCATCGCCCTAATGAATTTTCCGAGAATTATCTTGTCTTGTAAAAAAAAATATAATAAAAAAGGTAAATATTTTCTTTTGGGAAAAAAACGTTTTAGTTACCTATTTTATTTAAAACTGTTAAATTAGTAAGAATATTTACAAAATCACTTTTATTCATGTTCACTTTAACAATGAAATTTTCGAAATTTGATTGTTTGTTTTTGTTCCGCAATTCTAACCTTAAATTTGAAATTAATAAAGACATTATACAGAGAATTATTGATTTGCCAGTCATGATCCCTAGCTCTTCAGCCTCCAGCCAAGTCATCAACCGGAGCCCTTGCCCAATATTTGGTCTTTAATAAAAGTGACTACTAAAAATAAAAGATCCATTTTTTAATGGAAAGAAAGTCAATGGTACCTTATTCCCTATTTAAGAGATCTTTTTACGACTATTTTATCCCTGCAAGTTTAATATTCCAAAAGAAATTGAAAATGGCAATATGGAAAAATATAAAGAAAAAAACGTATTTCTGGCAGATCATAGCATCCTCTTTATTTTTAAAAAGGTCATTTCTATATCCAACGGCATCTAGAGAAGGTATAATGTGAAGTGCGCAAACTCTGTATTCCCTTCGAGTCCTCCATGAAATCGCAACGACATATTAGGTATATATATGAGCCCGAATCATGATACAACTATTAATGGTATGATATCAACAGGATGCGCAGCGGATCGTGACGTCACACAGAGAGGAATTTTTTATTTGAACGCGGCGAATTATACGGCAAAGCGTAGTTTACGTTATTAAGAGGCAATTTTATATGAAATTTTTAATAAATTTATTTCAAATCATATTAGCCTTAGAATTTCTACTGTGATTCAAATCTTGAAACATACATTTTATATAGATAGATTGATTATTTTGATCAAAATTTAAAACTTCCTTTACTTACCTTCGGTAACTCAAACTTTTAGATGTGATTATGCTAAAAGGAAAACTTCTTTAAAGTACGTATTAATTTATTTATACCAAAATTTTACATGAAAACAGAATGTTACTTATTTTACAAGCAAATGAAAAATATTCTTATTATTTGAAAATTAAAATATTTTGACTCCGAGTACTTACTTTGAAGATGATATGCACAAGTAGAATTAATAATAAATGATGGCATTGCTTGGGAAAGTTAATATTAATAAAAATAACAATAATAAATAAGAAATATCTTTATTTAAAATATTTATAAAAATAGACAATAGAAATGAATATTTAACCGTTCACTCTAAAAGTTGATATACTTATTTACATTGCGAATATGGAAATTGGAAAACAACACACTGTCCAATATTTTTTGTATAGAAAAGAGCTTAAAATATTTTTACCCGTGTCCTAGTATTCGTTCAAAAAAAAATGTTCTGAATTTATTTCACATAAAAAGTTTTAACACAAAATTTAGGTTATGTTTTTTTTCTTTTTTTTTTCTAGAAAGGGTCGCATCATTTTAATGCTCTGCTACAAAAAAAAATACATCCTACATCAAAAAATAACATTTTTGCCCTTCGAACATAATATCGAAGAGCTAATTCAAGAATGAATACGCACATAATAAAAAAAATAAACAAGACCGATATTTGTCAGGTGTATTTTTTAACAATTTGTGTTTCGAAATTTCGTTCATGGTCATCGTCGCTGAAATGTTTGGAGCAAGCACCAGCATTTTAAATTTTAAACTTATAGTTGCGTTTACACACATGCTTCCAAACACCTTGTAATATTCCTTAAAATTGGACATCAGGCATAAAACTCTTGTATTTATTATCGACATTATACAACCATATATCTGCTCACATCTCATTTTTCAGTAACTTTACAAATCAGTTATCAGAAATAAACGACTGGTACCATCGCGTAAAATGAAAACTAGGACATGAAAATTTTAATTTTAGCTCTTGGTCTATAAAAATTTGACTTTGTCATCTTGGCAGCTGGTCAAAATTGACAGTATTTCATAATTCAGGAATCAAGACGTCAATTAGGCAATCCAACGATGTGTCCAAATGATGGCTGGCTGGCAAATACTGCGTTGTAATTGGTGCACGTGACTATATAAATAATATTGCTGGTGACATTTAACGGGTGGCTCAATGCTTTTTACCAGCCAACCGCCATATTGAATCACGTGTGGTTTGGATTCCCTAATACAATAGTCTAACCTTTAAATTTTACGCTGTCCTTATAGGCCAGGAGATTTAAGTTTGTGTTCTAGCTTTTACGCGATGGTACATAATTTAAACTACAACGTAAACAACGGGAATATCGCAATATGGCGGTTTTTACTCGCTGGGTGACGTCACGAAAGTCACACCCACCAGCGCGGTATCATATCACTTGTAGTTGTATCATAAGCCCGAATCATCGAGGTAGAATAATTCTACCTCGATTAATCAATCTGTACGGACGAAAAACGCCATAAAACGCATGGCTTATCTAGTAACCGTGGGCAAAACGCCGATATAGCGCAACCTAAGTTATGGATGTAATTCGTCAAAAGTCAGCTAACTAACATTGACTCTGTCGATCAGCTGACTCTTTACCAATCGCTTTTATAGTTAAAGTTATTTGTCATTCGATTTATTAATTTTTCTGGTCCTAGTTGGATCCCCCACTCACGGGAGTAGGCAGAGTATAACCTCGACGTTCACTCAGTAGACACCTATTCTAATAAAATTTACTTGGCTGAATGCCGTAAACCAAGAGATCAATAAAAACGTATAACTGAACTGTAGGTGTAGCGACAGGACGACCTATCATTCCTCTGTGGCCAGAGCACAAAAGAGTGCTAGTCAGGGAGTGAGGTGATCGTATGATCGTAATTTATGGAATTTGAATATTCTGTGCGATTCTGTGCTGTATTTTATCTGTCAAGCGGAGGTTTCTTTATTTTTATATAAAATTTTTCAAGAGAGTTAAGTACGGAAAAGAAAAATTTGAAAACAATTTATTTTGTCTTTCTATAATTTACTTCTTACCTAAAGAAAAGATAAAATGCTTATCAAGGTTAAGGTAAGTTTTTAGGTTATACAAAATTATAGATGTAAAAATCGAAATTCCGGTAATTTTTCTTTGTTTATATACCGCTGCATGATTTCGATACTTATACTCAGAATCCTAAAAATAATGCTCATTACACGAGCAAGGGAAAATACTACTGATAAAGTATATTGGACAGTTGAGCAAAATAGAAGAAAGAAATAATTTAGTTTTCTGTCTACTCTCACCCTTCATATTTAAATAACAATCTGCAGGAACTTTAGACTCAAACATTGCTGCAGATTGACTTGTTCTGGTTCTAAAGGTAAAAGTTAAATCCTGCAGACCTGCAAAGGGATGGGTAAATACACAGGAAGGATCTTTGTAAATTTTAAATTTACAGCCGCATGACATTTTTTCTACTCCCACATGGGAATTTGCTGTTTCCTTTACACTTAAGTGGCGAGTAAAGTAGGCTATTGCAGTTAACTGTGCTGCAAAATTTTATAACAATCCTAGATAGGTAATGAAGCTGACCAATCACAGTAGTCAATTACAGAGGAGCCATTGTTGTTCTTAAAAGTACTGACCAATCACAGTATATAATTTTTACTGAGGCTCCGCCTTCTTTTTGAAGACACTAAATTATATAATTTAAATGCATATGGTACAATTTGTTATTAATTTGTTCAATATAATAAAATCTAGACGCATTTATAATAGATTTATCAATAATGCAATCTGCTAAATGTGCATAGAAAATTAATTTCATGTAGCATCATTTATCAGTTGGGTTTCCCATAATTAGTTTAACATTTCGATAGTCGAGAGGTAAAGCGTTTGACTATGGATCCAATGGTCGTGAGTTCGAGCTCAGCAACCTGAAAACTTTTTTTTACATTTTTTAGCATAAGGTTTGTAAGTTTGGTCGTAGAAAAAATATACTGTTTAGTTGAGTGGATTGTCCATATTGCCCTCGGAGGTTTGAGCACTCCGCCTACGGCGTCGTGCTCAATTTACTCCTCGTGCGATATGGACATCATATCCACTCTTGTAGTACAAACTACTATTTTTCATAATATTTCAAAGTCACACAGATCAAAACTTTTTATCAGAATTGTAATATTTTCTTTTATTCAAGACCCTAACTGGAAAAGAAATTGAAATTGACATAGAGCCAACAGACAAAGTGGAGAGAATTAAGGAAAGAGTTGAAGAAAAAGAAGGTATCCCACCACAGCAACAAAGGCTGATCTTTTCTGGAAAGCAAATGTAAGTAAATACTACCTACCTACTTGGTCTTACACATAGCCATCGTAGTTAACAGGGTAAAATTCAGAGTTTTCGGTTGCATAACTAATTTTTTTCTTTTCATGTTAATAAACCATGCACCCACTATGGATCCTACAAATGATAATTAATGTCAATTTGTACATCTGTCAACATTTATAAATTACTGTTAACCTACTTTATTTTTAAGCATATAGGTAAGTAATATTAGCATTACTGGCTTTTTAAAAATTTGGAAATGTCACTTTCCTGTCTTTTTATTTGCCATCCTCGTTTCACGTCCCCGTTTCCCATTCTAAAATGATATCAGCACAGGTTCGTGCAGTCGACAAGCCATCAGCTCCTCTGGTGCCAGAGTGGTGAAATCAGTCGCAGGACTCTTTGGGAAGGCGTTACAAGTCTTGTTTTTATGAGAACCGTTGAGAGATTATAATAAGTATTAAAAAATTATTGTTAAAAATTAAATTATATAGGTACTATCCTCGATATGAAATTTCATTAAGTACTTTCATTAATTGTTCATTAGTCTCTTAACAGTAATCAACAATTTTTCATCTCGGATTTTATATAGGTACCATCCCTAGAAGAGTATATGTAGTTCAGTCATCCTTGACCATTCTTTATACAACTTGCATTAAATGGTATTGATGAAAACTGTTGTTAACATTTTTTCAATTAACTTCTTTCCACCTTTTAGTTAATCTTTCACCTATTTAAATTTGAAATAAGTACATATTGGAGCCGGGGGCTCCACATTGGTGTTGTAAAAGAAATTTTAAGATACTTATGTGCGATTTTAATTCTAATCAGTCATATACACCTGGCTTTTCACCATATACCTACCTATCAAAGATAAGACTTTTAAGCAAAAATTAAAAAGACAACATACTACTAGACCAAGTACAGTATATTAAAACCCTTCAGAAGTTTTACAATACCTAATAGGTGCTAACTAGTCCTTGGCTTGTACATTTTTTTAAATTTTCATTTTAAAATCTTTGTCTATTGTATTTCCACCTGTTTTTTTTTAATTTTATATTTGCATACTTCTTAATCTTGGTTTTAAGACTATAACTTTGTTTTACAGTGTGTGATTGTCTAATTATTTTTTGTACTTAATATGATATTCTTGGAATTGCCCTCACTGCTTTTATATTTTCCAAATAAGCCTAAACAAGATATTTATTTCCTGTCAAATATAAGAGGTCAACTAACAAAAATCATTATTATTCGTTTAATTTAGAAACTTATAGTGGGTTGCCTAAAGAAAAATCGTTCTCAGTAAGCTTACCCACATATTAAAAAGACGAAATATAATTAGAGGCTGGCAAGGCCTACTGCGTGTTTGCGCAAAATTTCCTTAGATTTTGCCAAAGATGGCCTCTATGCATTGACATAAAAGAAACATGGACGCGATATTTCTATTCCCTTTGTACATGTTAGCTTGACGCCTGTTATTTACGAAAATAAATAAACAAACTTCTACATGTAGAATCTCTATCACTTTTTATTTTCAGTCTGTCTCTATTGTTATTTTAACACCTGATAAATTTGAGGTCTCGTTTGTGCAAAGTATACAATGAACGGACGTGACTCAAAAATTCACAGACGAAATTTAGGAAAACAAACAGTTCCGTGATTCTTTAAAAATTGCATTTACTTATGCGATTTCCAGAAAAAATATAAATCATTTATTAATTGGGTGCTACTATAAAGTAGCTATATAATTAAAAACGTGGCAAATAAAATATTACGCAATAGTCAATTTGAGGCCCTAAACAATGTTTCAAATTTCTTCGTTATTTCGATATGAAATAAAAAGGTCGTTAATAGAGGGATGGATACTTCTAATATGATAAAATAATTATTACCAAGAGTCGTGGTATTAGTACCAATAATAATGCTTAGTCAACAAATATTTTAAATTTACCATTTACAGAACATGAAAAATGATTGTTTCACTTCATAATAAATATGATTGCATTCTAAAACTTAAATATAGCAGTCTTAGATAACAAAAAAACTAGCTGTAGGCACCCTTTCCAAAGACAGAATAGGTAGATTTTAGGTCGATGTTGGTATAGGTATGTTTTAAATTTCTGTATTATTTTTAAAGCATAGAATTATTTGATAATAAGCATAATCGCTATTTTCATAACTATTAGATAGCACCTACCCATATGATTGTAAGTTGACTATATCAAGAAAAATCATGAAATTGCTAAGTATTTTACATGCCTTGCTTAAATAAAATAAAAATGATTATTTGAATACATAATTTATTTTCATAAACAACTGGTAATTTACGTGAGTGGGAGAATCGAATGATTATTCGAATACAAAAAATCGAATTATTTATATTTCGAATTCCTCTGAAGATTAGAAAATCGAAAGCGAAGGTGACCAATACAAATATATGACAGCCGTTAATCAGATACTGACAAACGTCAAATAAGTATGAAAGCCGGGCGTCCCAAAAAGGGCTCAATAGAAAACACCTTCTGAACGCTCGAACGCAACTTGACATCTTTGTCTAATTAACACAAAACAATGGAGCTAATAATGGGCATTATTTATGATTCAAAGACTGTGACCCAATATCGTATCCCCCTTTACTTTAATATATTTGCCTCTATGAGTGCTGTCCGATGTCACTTATTGTAAAATACAAGGTTATTTCGCACAATTACGAAGTTGGCCTTGCCAGCCTCTTATTATATTTTGTATTTTTAATATGTGATTAAGCTAATCGAGAACTATATTTCTTTGTGCAATCCAGGGTTAATCTGGTAAAAACTAATAAAATATTTTTTCAGGAATGATGAAAAAACAGCGCAAGATTACAAAGTCCAAGGAGGGTCAGTACTACATTTAGTATTGGCACTGCGTGGAGGTAAAAGTGTCTTAATATAATGTCTTTTAGTAATGTGAGGTCGGGTTTATTTAATTTATCTTGTTATTTTTTAATTTTTAAGTGAAACGAATAAACAATTTATTTTTATATGGTAAATTTATTTTATCGTATCATTGAAGATTAAGTCATTTTTATGTGATATCTTTATTAATAATTATTAACATCATAAACGTACTAAAACCTACATAACACCTTAGTTACCATAATTAATTAATAATTAATAATTAAACGTTAGTTACGAAAGCATAATACGTTAGATACCAAATAATATTAGAACTATTTTTCATGAACATGTAAAACAATATTTTGACAGTTTTCAAATTTGATGGATACACCTTTTGTCTTTAACGTCCACGATCTTAGGTATGCCCTCTGAAGACTGATTAATGACCGAGCAAGCACTCCTTTCGATTTCGTGCGGTTCCGCAGTGCTTAATCCACTGCCGGAAACATCGCCGATTTGAATTCGTCTGAGACAGAATACACAAATTCGTTGACTTGTTCTCTTGTAAATACTTTTGATTTTTTTGCTCTATATCCAACATTTTTCTTCTTGATGAAACGTATTAAGGCGCCGTATTTGTCGATTTCCACTCTTTCCTTCAGTTCTAAAGTCGCTCGTAACATGGAATATTTCGGCCATAAGGATGAAGCAGAGTATGTCTCAGAGAGTTTTGCGAAATACGCCAGCAATACCGTTTCTTCTGCACCTTGAACATGTACTTTGTTTCGCCACTCACAAAACTGCCGATATTCTTTTTCATAATGGATTTTAGATTTGTCCGGAAGCAAGTTCAACCTTATAATGTTGACTGCAGCTAATATATCGTCAGGAATATCAAAATTTTGCATGATTTTAATGATGACTTTTTGAAATGCCAAAATGAAATGACATAAAACCTTGTTTTTATTTTCGCATCGCCGTCGTCAATGATACGATAAAGCTTTGAATACAACTCGATTATTAGCGATTTAATACCGTCTCGGACATTGCGGGTGACTCAGCTGTTGCCTCGTCACCTAGTAATGTCCTCGACTATTATAAATCGCATAATAATCTCGTTATATTAATAGCTATAAATATCTACTTTTTATTTTAAAAACAACCATGCTAGGAATCATCTAAGGTATATTTTTTTAAATGATTCTATCAGCTACAACGTCTGAGAAGGCAGGGGTTTGTTTGGATATATAATAATATAATATCCCATCGACTATACTGTGTGTTACAAATTCGATGCTCATCATTGGGATGTCTCATAAACGGTAAGTGATACAGCGAGAGTTACAGCTAAGCGAAGGGCAAAGTTGCGCAACTTGTAGACTACTAACAAACCGGATTTGTAAAATTCCTAGTACTCCTAAATATATTCGAAAAAAGGCGAAAATTCCCGTTTCTAGAATAAAGTAGTAAGTAGTCGTTTAGTGTCCGTAATAATAAAATTGAAAAATAAGTTAGCGACAAGCGGACAAAGTGGTCTTTTGCAGTAAAGTACACAGTAGTGATGGAGAACTATCGATAGTGTTATAAAACCTATCGCTATCGAACTATATATAGTTTTGACTTGACTATTGATAGTAAGGTAGTACACAGTTGTAAAATATTTTGAAGGTCAGGAACAAAAAATTTAAAAAAAAACGAATATCCCCTGACGAAGTCGGATTTTTTAAAATTTCTTAAATGCATTGATGAATTGTATTAAAGTTTTTAACGCTTTGACAGCTGACCTAAGAAGGATGGATAATCGAACTTCCTTCAAAAATCAGTTAAAAAAGAGTTTTATTCGCTGGAGGAGTTTATGTGATCTATCCTCTTTATTATCACTGAGGTTTTATTACTAAGTTTGTTTTATATTTGTTTTATGTAATGTATTTATACCGAGTACTTAGATGTTTTGAGGGTCTGTCTTTTTTTATACTTTTTTATTAAATCATGTTTGTCTTTGTACATTTTAAATTGACGTTGTCAATGTCCTCTAGGATTTTGTATGACAATAAATGCTTTTGCATTTTTTTTCTGCATGTAACTTTGCCTTCATTTAATCTTTGATGTATCTCCTACCATTTACGAAGATAAATATTGAGGGTGTAATTGTTGAGGTCGAAACGTTGATATTTGATTAAAGTAGTATTGCATTATTATCTTTACCTACGACCACTACTGTAAATACTTAAAAACACACCGTTTCCGATCAATGTAAGATTCCCATTACGCACGGTAAAAAAATCGCACAGCTTGGTAAAAAAATCGCACAGTTTTCCTAGCAACCGCTTAGCAACGGTCAATACAAACAAACTTATTCAAAAACTGACATAATCGTAGATCAAATTTGTATGTGAGTAATATTATAAAGTGAAATTAGTTTGATTAGGTACATAAAAAATGTCGAGTGACAGTGAAATAGAAAATTTAACTCCACCCAATATTAGCGAAATTGCAGAAGCTGCTAAAAACAACTTGTTACCGGCGAAATCTGAATATCGATACAAATTTACTTACCAAAGATTTATGGAATGGAGATTAAAAAACGACGTTAAATCATTTTCCGAGAATGTAATGATGGCATATTTCCAAGAACTATCAAAAACGATGAAGCCTTCCTCACTTTGGTCATTTTACTCAATGTTAAAGGCCACAATTAATATAAATCACAATGTCGATATTGAAAACTACTCCAAATTACAAGCTCTTCTGAAGAGAAAATCGGACGGCTTTAAATCCAAAAAATCCAAGATTTTGACAAGCAAGAATATAAACGATTTTCTAGAAAACGCACCAGATGATAAACATTTGTTTATGAAGGTAATATATTGAGCTCAATATAATGTTAAATGTGTAAATTTATTTCAAATCGTCTTTTAGGTTGCTCTTATAATTGGTATAAGCGGTGCATGCAGGAAACAAGAGTTGCGTAATATAAAACCGTCAGATATCCAAGACACAGGGAAGAATCTAATTATTAATATTCCCGATTCAAAAACTAAACGGAACGTTCTTTTGTGGTGTCAGAATATTTTTACCCAAAGGTTAAAAAATATATAAACATTCGCTCTGCAGTAAGTACAGCTCCAAATTTACCTTTTTTTCTAAACTATATAAACGGAAAATGTACCAAACAGTCTGTTGGTATTAACAAGTTAGGAAAGGTTCCAAAAGAAATAGCCAAATATCTGGGACTACCAGAAGCAGCGAATTATACAGGACACTGTTTTCGACGCTCGTCCGCGACTATTCTTGTTGCGGGTGGTGACTTATTAGATTTAAAAAGACACGGCGGATGGCAGTCCTCAGCCGTAGCTGAAGGGTATGTGGATAATTCCCTAAATAATCAAACTAACAATTCGTCTAAAATATCATCTGCAATAGCAAGTACTAGTAGTAGTACTAATAGTATTAATGAAAATTTCATTGAGGCAACTAATAATGTAAATCTTACTTATGCTTCAACAAGCAAAAGAAACGATATACCTTTTGTCTTCAATAATTGTTCTGTAACTATAAATAATTATTGTAATGAGAATAAATAATATTATAAAAAATAACATTTGTAAATTTAAATAATCATACTGTAGAATTATTACAATATATACCTTCTCGTTGATGTTATCACGTTCTTAAATTAATAATATTGTTACCAGTTAAGATGAAAAACTAAAACTAAATGATGTTGTGTGAATAAGTAGGTCGTAGGTAAAGTATGGTACGTAATACGTGTTTTAATGCAATTACGCACTCATAGAATTACGCACTCGCCGCTACGCGGCGTCGTGCGTAACTTTTCTATTTGTGCGTAAATTGCTTTTTACAACACTTATTACGTAATATACTATATTAGACACATGCTGTACGAAACTGCATTAAAAAAATATTTTACGTATTTAAAAAAACCTACCTGATAATGGTACCCGAAAGACGAAACGTCATAATCAATTTCTAATAACAGGTTATAGAAAATAAAAAGTTGCAATAAAAATGTAACATTAGGAAAAAATATAAAGACATACCTACGAGAATTTTCGTTTTCTTTCCGAGTTTCTTCGGAAGTAGGTACTTGAAGTTTTTCAAATTTGTCAACGACTTATTAATCCTGTCCAAATTTCGCAACTTTGTCCCAATTTAACGTTCGCTGTATCTCTTACCGTTTACGAGTTTACCCACTCAAAATGGTGTTGGTTTTTTTCTGAAAAATTGGAATAAGTTTTAGATTCAGTGTATTTTGTAATACACAATTTCCGGTGTTTCCCATTCTTTTCCGAATGAAACCTATTATTTTGTGTACAAATAACTGGTACCATATACAGTGTCCGCAGAAAAGTTTGCATCATATGGGAAACTTTTTTATGATATTTATTTTTTGAAAACCCGTTTTCGACATTAGGTTCTGCATGACCCAGAACAATAAGAAAATCTTAACAGTTTTAACTTGTGACATGCGTTACACATGTCAAATGCCATGTACAAATTTTAAACTTAAGAAAGTAATTTTTTTCGAGATGAGAAAAAAATGTATAAGAAAATATTGATTCTCATCATATTGAGTCCGAAACCAAATTTTCATTTTAAATTTAATTTTTTTTTAAATAACTTTTTGTGTCAGTTTATTTTAAACGATATTTTAAAATTTATTTTTAGGAGAAACAGATTTTATAAATTATTATTATTTTCCAAAACGTCTCAACTATTTTAAATTGTCTAGCACAATTTTTTTTACAAAAACTATTTAATTTGTTCAATTGAAAACCCCATGTGGATGAACTTTAATCAAAGAAAACTGTATAAATCTTTTTTCCATAAATTTTCTATTCGTTGAATACCGGTTTCGGTCGTTTTTTATACGGTCATCATCAGTCCCATCAAAACTACAATTAAGAAAACAAATACTTACATACTTTGTGTTGTAAATTACAGTAAAATAACAACATTCATTTAAAAAATAAAATACAGTCCCTTATTAATTAAGTCTAAAAAAAATGAAATTTAAAGTTTTAAACGAAAACTTGGATTCGGACTTAAAATATGATAAGAAACAATATTTTCTTATAAATGAAATTTTCAATTCACATTTGACAAGTCTAATTTACGTTCCAAGCCAAATTTGTTTTTTTCTTGTGGGTCATGAGAGCTAATGCTGACAGCATTTTTTCAAAAAGCAAATGATAAAAAAATATTGCCATATGGTGCAAACTTTTCCGCGGACACTGTATATATCTAATTCTCGAAAAGAATTATAATAACAGCCATAAATGATTGTGATACATAAGAACTTCTGTAGTGCAATAATCTACACTTCTTGCAAGTTTGGATTTATAAAGGTATAAAAGCAGAAAAAAATATGGACAGATTCGATACAATGTCATTTGTTGTTATTATTATTAATAATTTATCAATCAAATTTTTTAAACTAAAAACTGTAGGTACCTAATTGCTATCCAAAAAGGGTAACTGACCCTTTGTATAAATCGAAAACATAGTGAAATGGCGAATTCATTACTACCCTAGCTCATAAGAAACTGTTTTCTGGAAAAGTAAAAATATTATCAAGGAAAAAACTTCCACCTACTAGTAAATATAAAGTACATAAGTATTTTATTTTTAATAGTATTATTTTAAATTAATTTTTACCTTATAATATGTTGTAAAATATGTATATCGCAGCTTAGATAATATTATGCAAGTTAGTTTTTATATTTCCTGTAAAGAACTGGTGGCTGGGAATAAAATAAGAATTTTAAAAATCATACCTTTTTTGATTGAATCAACAAGAAAAAGTTTTTTCGAAATAAAATTTGGCATGCACTTAATTTTTTTGAAATAGCGAGTGAGTAAATATACAAAACTAAAGGATCGATCACACATACCAACGGGTATTTGAAAATACGCGAATTTATCACAATAATAATCAAATGGCAATTCACGAAAATTTACTCGCATTATCAGCAAGTTTGCTTTGGTCTGTGTGATTCTTTGGGCCTTTTAATCGTAAAACATATATGACGCCACATGTCACAATTAGGTGACTCGGCACCGGGGCCGGGAATGAGGACAGGGATTTATTCATCTGAGGATGATTTCTACAGGGTTGATACGTTTTTTTTAGCTGTGTATAGAAGGCATTAATATAAACATTTTCAAATACCTTTTTTCAAAAAACTAAAAACAAAGTGTTCACTTGTAACAAAATGTGTAAAATAGCGCGACGACACCATGCTTTTAGAGTCGCAGCAATGGTTTAAAAGGAGTATTTGTTTATAAAGAACTGGACAAAAGATATGTTTATTATGAACTGGTACCTTGCCCCCGTTCTTGTTCAATAATGGTTTAATGAGAAAGGACAATAATAATTTAATAAAACTTGAAACCCAAAAGTTATACTTATCCAGCCAACGAAATATTGTATGTTGTCGATGTGGACTCGCTTTTACATTGGGTGATAACATGGCTCAAGCTAACTACCTAAGAGCAAATTGACAAATAACACAAAAAAAAAGAAAAGGCGCTGGCGGCCATGTTTTTCAAAATTTCGACTTTAGCTCTCATGCGATTTCTTGAGACTTTTGAATTTCCATTGTACACGCAAAGAGCTATCGATTAATTTTGTAGTGTTAATGCTTGCGAAAAATGTTTACTATAAATTCATTCACGTATCGCTAAGCTCAATAATAACGGAGATAGTTACATATTAACGCATAAGAATCGCGTTATATTAATTTTTTTTTAAATCGCGAGTTTCAATGGGTAGGTATGCATTTAAGTGTAAATATCTCGGTTATTATTGAGTTTCGCGATATGTGGAGAAACTGGAACTACAACTCTCTACTAATTTAACCGACATCGTATCTCTTATAATAAGAAAGTTAGAAATAGAACCGACTTCATTTCGTCACACTATATTTGACTTAAAAAACCTATTTGGCGAATTTGGGTATCTCTGGTTACGTAAAACCTTGGAATATAAAATAGGTATTATCCTAACAAGTGCGGAAAGAGCCACTTTCCCGCACGCGACTGCCGTTACCGGAACGACGCGAAGCGGAGTTCGGGTAAGCAGTCGAGTGCGGGGGTGTCTTTCCGCATGAGTTTCTGAAAATATAATTTTACTAAAAAACAAACAGATTTAATTTCTACTTATTAATAATATTTAAATTAAAAGTACAATTTGATGCACTATGCAAATTGATTGCGGATGCCAGACAGGTTGAAGTAATCGAAGCCAACTGATCTTGATGAGCGGATGGTTGCGCTGCTGGGAAACTGTGGAGTTGGGTCTGTGCGTTTTAAATCAACTTTTTTTAAAATGTTTATAAACTGCAAAAATTAGTGTTTCTGTAATATACCTCATTTTCTTTCACTAAAAATGAGTCTAAAAATTCATATTTTATTCATTATAGTTGTATTTTATTATAAAATTACAGAAAAAAAAAATTTCCGGTACACCGTGCGGGAAAACTTTTCCCACACTGTGCGGGAAAATGGGTCTTTCAGAACCAAAACGAGTGCGGGAAAACGGTAAATCGCGCACGCTTGTAGAAAAATACATTTTCGTTTAAAATTTTGACAAAATTGAACAAATGTAATTTGTTGATGGATGAACACGAAACTACAGGCTAGTTCAATATGAAATAAAATACAAACAATAGATACAAATACATTTATTAATTTATTAGAAACATTTATCACACGCATCTTTTTACAAGAAAACTTAAAATGTTTTTTTTTTAATATCATAATGGCAAACTAATTTACTAATTTAAGGTATTTATAATATAGTAGTAGTTACAGAAACTGAGATCATAGATCAGTTGGATTACTATCCGTTTATAGGTATGAGGGCGTAAATAAATTTTAGAAAACTTTTGTAACGGTATGATAAATGATCCTTGGGATCTGATGGTTAATCCGATTATAACGATTACTAATCCTAGCGTTCAGAAAATGATCTTAAATCCATTTACCACTATTAGAAAAATGAGCAGGTTAACTCGATTGGTGTTATTTCATCTGATTTCACTGCTTATCACGAAGGTAACTGAATCGCTCAAGATGCGGAAGTAGCTTTAAATAGTATTTTATCTACTTTCATTTAGTAATATGAATTTTACAGTTCTGTAAATCGTTTTGTAAGGGCATCTATTACAGCACTCGTGCTGTAATGAAAAGGAAACAGTTTTATTAAAATTTTGCTGTTAAATAAAACCACACTTTTTAGAAGAATGATTTATTATTAACAATTATACAATTAATTACCAATTATTAATTAAAATACTTTTTACAGTTAGAAATTTGTTTACCAGAAGTGGATGTGATGGAGCCCTTTACGTTCGAATTTCCAATCATTAAATCCGTGTCTGACCCCATGATCTTCTTTGCTATTTGTTTCTTATTTTCTAAAGAATTCTCAACGTGGCCTTCTGCCGTAAAAGAGGATTTCCAGCCCCCATGACGCTTTAACATGTGCATATCTGCACCACCATCAACTAGAATGGTGGCTAAGGACCTCCTAAAACAATGTCCACTGTATCCTTCGGGATTATTCAATCCAAGTTTTGTTGCAATCTTTTTTGGTATACTTCCAAAACTATTAATTCCGACAGACTGGGAGGTGCATTTTCCTTTTCCATAGAATACAAAAAACCGCCTGTGAGTTGTATTAAGAGGCCGAAGTTTAGCATACTTTCGAAAAATACTTAAACAGTTGACACCTGTCACATTTCCTTCTGTTATAACAAATTCTCGCATAATTTTGGTTTTCGAGATTGGAATCACAATTTTTATATACAAATCATTGTGTTCAATATGGTCCAACATTAACTTAGCTAGTTCTTCGCGCCGACAAGCCCCAAAAATGCCGATTATCATAACAACCTTCATAAGTAAATACGTTTCAATCTGCAGTACTAAAAAACTTACCTTCGTCTTCCTCTGTGAAAACTTTGCACTTTTTGGCCTTGTAACCCTCTGAACTTCTTTTCAAAAATGCGATTAGTTGAGAAAATCTGCTTATATCTTGATTTTTCTTGACTGAAATCATAGTTCTCAACATTGAGTAGTGAGTCCATAGTGTAGATGGTTTCTGGGAGCGTTGCTTTACGGAAAAATAAATCAAAAGGATTTTCTCAGACACCTCCTTTATTTTGTTAGCTTTGTACCAATCTTCAAACTTCTGATACTCCAACTCATACCGCGCCTTGGATTTTGTCGGAACTAAACTTGAGATCGCTTCGTTTGCCGCTGCTTCTATATCAGAGGGTAAACTTCCATTAGAACCGCTCATTTTGAAAAACGCTTTTTATATTTTTGAATTTGTTTGACAAAGTTTCGAAAGTAACCATGCGAAACAGTAACTATGCGAAAGGTAACATAAAAAACTTGATTAGTAAACTTAATAGCAGATGTATTTTTACAGTTGCATTTTTATTTTAAAAAATGCCTTTTGCCAAATATTTTTATTCATAGATGAAAGTAGATAAAATTTTGTACAATATTCTTGTTGTAAATTCATATTACTACACTCGATGTTTTATTAAACTCGGCTGACGCCTCGTTTGACAACTTTAACATCTCGTGTTGTAATATGAATCTTTACAACACTTATATCGTAAATAACTATTACGTTACAAGGCCGGTAGATAGGTGACTTATTACAGTACGAGTTGGTTTATGGACGAGGAGCCGAATTTGGAATATAAACGAGTGCTGTAAAAATTTCTGATTATTTTTCTTCTCTGGACGGCCCAAGAAAACGGGAAATAATCCAAAGCAAAAAGATTGTTTATGTAATAATATATCAAATTGGTGGACTTTTTACATATGAAGTAAATCTAAACGTTGATCATTTGCTAAACCTGCACCTGAGCTGATAGTAATTCCTAGACATACAATTTTAAATGATCACAGTTTTCGTAAAGGGATAAAAGGTATATATAGAACTGCGACAGCAATTATTGATAATTTAAGTTTCTAGTAGTTGTAATTAGAGCTGGGCATAATTAAGTCATAATCCATTTTCCACTATGTTAAAGAATGTATTACTTCTAATAATGGATTTTTTCATACATCTATTCAAAATTAAACACAAGTAGAAAAAAAGTTTTAGTGGCAGGCGGACAAAGTAGTGCATCTATGGGAATTGCTTATCATCTTTTGCATTAAAATACACAGGGACGCCAAAGGTTTTGGGTTCCCTCGGGCACAGGTAGACAATGACAGGCTGTTTCCTCCTTGTTAGGACTCATCAAAAAGCCATAACCTGTAAGCAATTCCCAATACAGCGAAAATATGCTTGCAAGATATTTTTAAGAATATATATATGATGAAACCCTAGTATCGCCATCTGTAGGAATTAACTCAATGCAAAAGATAGTCATCAGACATGAAAACATTAGAACTAACAATAAACCAAGTACGGTATAATAGGCCAACACATCCAGTATAGGAAACGTTTTTGCGCATCCCTACACACCTTTTCAACGGGTTTGTAGATTCAAATATAGATCGCGCTGCAGTAGCCCACTGGAGTGCCGCACTAATCCGTAATACAATGCTGTGTAAAAAACACTACTACTTGAGGTAATAAAAGATATTATTTTACATTTAAATGATTTCATGATGGTTTGGTTTAAATCGAATGGGCCAAAAAATTATAGGTTAGAAAAAATGTTAAGTCAAGTTTATCCGAAATTTTAGGTAGAAAATTTTTACTTACCATATTTCAATATTTTTGGAAACAACCCAACTTTATTTTTTGATTTTTTGAAAATAAGTCGAAAATAGAGTTTTTTTAAAAACATTAACCATGACATTATGCATCAATTTCATAGAAAAATTATCGACAAAGTCAAGATTTTCTTGAATTTATTAATAAAAAAGTATAGACTTAGTTGTGCCCAGAGCCGACATTTCAATATTCAAATTCATTCAAAATTCATTTCAAAATTCTTCTTGTTTCGAAAATATTTTTCGTCCTTCCGTAAATCATCCTTTTAACTATATTAGAGGAAAAAATAATATTGCATACAACATATTGCGTCAATAAAAAGGGTCTAGGTAACCATTTGCCTGTAATTTGTCATATTTTCTGTTGTAATATTTTAATGTCCTGTTACACAAAGAATTTTAATAATAATTATTTAACCGGCAAGTTTGACATAAGCGTTTTATTTCAGATTAATTTAGAATAATTTGTGTGTAGAATAAAATAATATCTCCAATTAAAAATACAGGCATTCTATACCCGTTTAAAGTACATATAAAATGTTCACATATAAAATTATTGGTTTAGTGTATTTAAGATGTAACAAAGGAAAATTGACGACAAACACCTTTAGCTATCCATTTATGCGCTTGTTTATTTAAATATTACAGGTGATATTTGTTGACAACCGACCATCAGCGACTAATTTTGGAAAATTTATATCGGTGTACGTTAATGACACAAACGTCAATTACTTCAGTATATATCTTATAAACAAACATATCTTGAAATAAATTCAATAGTCTCGGTAGTTTTTGAGTAAGCATAATAAATGTGATGCATATCCCAAAGGGATGATAGACCATTAACTTTAATCTGTAGCGAATCTGAGAAAGTGTGGCTCCTAAACCCATTTTCTTACAATGCTGAACACATCTAAACACTAAACAACGAAAAAACGACCTCAAATTATTAAAAACTACAGAAAAGTAGGTTTCGTGTAATAAATACTATGTATTAAATACACTAAATTTGCTGTATATATAAAGAAAAACATCGCTAAAGTATCTGGAAGACACAACATTGAAAATATACTAAATATAACAAAGAATAATCACTTATTTAGCTAACAATCAATATATTTAATAATACTGTTAAAAGTGGACACTTTGTTACATTTATAGGTTTTTTGTTTTTAACAAAGCTAAATACTACCAAAATTGTATATATAAAATATATTTATGAGCATTTTAATTACCTTTCAACTACATAAACATTTAATATAAACATGAGGAAACTTTAATAGTTTTAAAATTATTAATTTTCTTAAATTAGTTTGTGCTTTACACACTATGTTTTTATACGTCTTAATATAGTCTCGTTGAGTATACAATTTAATTATCTATAAACTAATATTTGAGACGGTTTTTGGTAGGTATGTAGTGGGGCCTTATTTTAACTGTCTCATCCACATTTATATAACCAATATATTGCCAATTTGATCAGCTGGGAAGCGCCTTAATGTGAGCAGGACCGGGTCCACAAAAAAGCCCCTGGGTATATCATTAGATTAGATGCCCTAGGCTCTTTTGTGTCAAGGTCATTCATTTTTTGTGATTTTTTTCGTGTTTTTTTGTGAAATTTTTAAGTGTTGTGTTGTTTTTATTGCAAAGAAAGTATTTAGGAGTAGACAAGTAGGTTAAACTACTGTGGTTTTTACAGGGTGCTACAAATTCGTGTGCGTACAAGGGATCTCGAAAACGGTAAGAGATACAAAGATGGTTAAATTAAGGCAAAGTTTCGTATTTTGGAGCCTAATAATTTGATAAAAGAAAATTCTAAATACTCCGAATACCTTCGGGGCCGTTCTTTATGTCCTATTATAAGATAACGTTATTGGTTTTCAAATTTGACGTTTTTTTCTTTAGATACCCAAGGCCCAAGTCATGAATTTTTAATAGAATTGGTACATTTTCTTATACTATTGGATAAAGTTTAAAATTCTCCTTTTAATGACATATCACAGATTTTATTGATTTTTCATAACGCATGGAGGCGTAAGAGGCATTTCTCTTAAGCTTTTTATGTAATGGATCGGAAATACTGAAAGTAATATTTAATTGTTTTTTTATGAAAAGTATAGGTCTCAATCAGGTACTTCTTTAACTCAAATTAAAAGTGTTCGACTTAAAATACAATTAAATGGCGCCTTGTAAACGGATTTCATCGTTACCCGGTATACAACGTCAGCTTTCTCGAACCGTCACATTTACGCGTCTGCAGATATCCTTGTAATTTAATAAAATCACATTATTTTTGTGTTCGAAAAATTCCTTTATTTTTTACTCAAAAAAACTTGATATTTGATATTTTGTAAGAAAGGCTCCTCAAAATTTTTACGGTCTGTTTATTTTTGTTGTGTCATGTTTTGCTTCGAACTAGCATCATCAGATTTAAATATGTGAAGACAATTACAAATTGCACGGAAATTTAAATAAAAAACTATCTTTAAAGACAATTTTAAGATTTTTTAACTGTTTATAAGGTAAGATAGTTTTTATTTTAATTTTCTGTGCAATTTGTAATTGTCTTTACTTGTTTAGGTCTGATGATGCCAGTTTGAGGTGAAACATGTCACAACAAAAATAAACAGACCGTAAAAATTCTGAGGTCGAGACTTTGTGTCCTTTTTTTTACAAAATATTAATTTTGTGTGTTCGGCACTGTATGGGTGGTCGAGTTAAATGAGACACTTAAAATAAAGTCCATGTACTTTTATAAATAGGACCCTTTTTAAAACTTTTATCGAAATGTCCCATCGCGTCAGGAGCAAACTTCCATAACATAATGATAATTTTTCCTATCAATTAAAATAGGTTAACTACAAATAAACTCACTTGCATATATCACATATAACTAACAACTGAGCAGGGAACAAATCATATATCTGTCTAGCGTTTTTTTAGGTGGGCACTTCAATAGCAAGAAGTGAATGACTAATTATTGATTATTTTCAAGTCCAAGTGGAAAAGTGTTCTTGTCGAATTTTGTGTATACAGAGTGTCCCAAATTCGTGGTTGATTAGTGGAATCTCGGAAACTATGTATACTATGTAAGAAATACCATAAAACAATAAATTGTGGCAAAGTCGCACAATTTGGTGCTCAATCAAATATAAGTTAAAAATTGAAAAAACTCTGAGTTAGTCTTAGTAAATTCTGGTCATGTCTTTTTTATAAAATACCTTAATCAAGAATCTGTGAAGTGATAAAAGCGATACTTTTCAAACGAGGAGATATTTAGCACGAGGCGTCAGCCGAGTGCGGAAATTCTCCCGAGTTTTAGAATAATCACTTTAACACGAGTAATGTACACTATTTTTCCTACGACCACAAAGAATTATTAAAAAAGCCTTTGATTTGTGAAAAAAATATTTGAACACTAGTGTTAAAAAAATATATTTACACTAATGTTGAAGTTAGCATACTTTTGTCAATAGGCTTTTCCTTTATTTGTAGTTTAACTTTTTCATTTTTTCATATTTTATATATCATAAAAAGAACTAATGCTGAATTGACTTCTAGATTAACCAGAATGAAAAATTTTAAATTTAATCAAGGAAAGATGCATTCAACAAAAATTTAAAAAATGCACCCAACAAGGAAGATTTCAATTAAAAATAATTCCATAAATTATTTAATGTTTTTATAAAAAAAAAGTCAAATACTCCTGAGGGGATTTGAACCTGTGGCCTTGTAATCTGTAGGCTAGAGCTCTATTCTTTACGCTATCGATACCAATAAAGATTTGTTGTTTAATATATGACGCTTTCTTCAGCGCGGTTTGTTTTTTTCTGGTAATAGATTTTCCAGTATATTATTGACATTTTTTATAATTTCAGATGGCTTATTTTCACACTCTAATTCTGAATCACTCGATAAATGCATGATAAATAGGTTAAACACTTTACAATTACTGCTTTCTAAGATTTGTTATTTTTAATAAATAGGGGTGGTCTGTCAAATTGGCACCATATGTTTAAATTAAAAAGTGTGCCTTGTATTTCCACACTAGTGTTGAAATATTTTTTTTCAACGCGCGTAGATATTCGGCGCTTTCGAGCCAAGTTAACCGTGCTTTTTTTCTCATTTTTATAGGTGGTCGTAGGAAAAATATTATACGCCGAACCATTAAGGCAGATTTGCGTTAACGTGTTTGTTAATTATTGAAGTTATAACTATTTATTGCTTTTAGAATTTTATAGTAAAATATACACACATCACCAGAAGTACCTCTTAGGAGTTTCCTCAATTTCTAAATGATATTTGAATGAGCATCAAATTTCGAGATCTCAATAGTCAGCCTCGAAGTTAAGACACCCTGCGCTTCGTGACTGGAATGAAGTTGATGTTTCTCGACTTTGTTAAAAATATTTATAGTTAATTTGGTTTACTTCTACACACGCGAATGCTCACCCAAATCATCGTTCGCCAGATCTGTATAATTTATCTAATAAGACGTGGGTTCCTAAACCTAACGAAAAATAGTTAAAATAACGCATATACGTAGATTTTTCAATGTCCTTTGGTAACACATGTTACACGGTACGATGTAGTAGAAGTAGGCGCAATTTATCTTTATTTTATATATAAAGAATATTTTCTGGGCGCGAATTCCCTGTTTTAGAATAAAAACTTATCCCTTAAAAAAAATTTACATACTTTTTTGTTTTATAATTTTTTAAACAAAATTATTTCCCCTTTGGACGTTTCATAAAAAACTTTAAATATTTTGTAATATAGCTTTTAATCATTTATAGATTTAAAAAAAGGTTTAGTTCTTCAAATGGACATCACATTAAGTTGACACTTACTTAATATGTATAAAATATGTCCGCGGCAACACAATTGTTTAAAAGAGGCCAAATGAACCAAAACAATAAAAAACATAAAAAATACATTTTTTATAAAAGTTTTGGTTGGTAAAATAAATTGGATTTACGCTAGAGGCTTGCATGGGCCTTAACGCGATCCGACTCTCCGGCTCGGGTCCTTTAATTATTAAAAGTTGGTGTTTTCGGGCCCTAACAATTTATTCCGGGCTTGTCGGGCTTTCCGAGCCTATCGGGCTTGGTTTCTTCTTTGCCATTTCGTGTAAATTTTGGCGATTATTGGCGAGAGAGATAAGCCCATTGGTAGTCCGTCGCCTTGGCTAAACAATCTTTCTTTTTCTTAGAAATAACAATTGTTGAGGCAGCATTCCAAGTTCCATGATGGCATTTATAGGTAGAGTTTTCTTTTTTGCAGAGTTTGGTATTCCTCAAGCTTGCTTCTAATAACCTTAAGTGCCTCTTTTACAGGGACGTTGGTATAAAGATTTTCGTCGTCAGAATTCCTGGTTGTACTTCATTTTCTCCTATTATTTGTACGAAGTGTTGTGAATTCTTTACAAATGATGTGCTGTTTCCTTGGAGTGTAAATTGGAGTAAAAATTTACCTAGTTCGTAAGTAGGGGAGTTACGAGAGCTAGTAATTGATCTTAGGGGCATGTTATGTTTGTGTATTTTTGGCTTGCCATAGAGGTATGGAGGTTTACTGTGGTGTACTGCGTCGTTTCTGATATGTATCGTTCAAATTTCTTAAGTGTTTAGTAGACTCTTCCCTCGGATCCTTGGAAAGGAGGTTATAATTTGCTTTTTGCAAGACGTCCTTAAATTTTTTTTTGGTCGTATGTACATACACATACACAAAATAACGTTTTCTTAAAAATTAAATTTTATATACGTGAATTTTATTTACTTTCATAGCAAAGGCTTTTAAATAGGATAACTTTTTTTCGTATCTTTTAATTTTTTGTCTATCTGTCCTCTTCTAAACCATATCCGCGAACAAAACTATAGATAATTTCTTTTTTCCAAAAGTAATTTTTATTCTAAAACAGTGCAATATAAGTGAAAATGTCTTTCATTTACTGTAGTTGTTTTTACGATAAAAAAAACTAGAAAATGACAATTTTCCAGACAGTAGTCACGTGAATGTCAAAACAAATTTTTAGGTTACCAATCATGCAGAGGCTATCAGCATAAAAAGTTTGTTTACAATTTCAATAAAAAAAAAATTTCCCATATGGGTCCAACTTTTGAATATATCGATATTTTTTACATTTTTGTATGTTTAATATTATTACATTTTTATTACCGCCCAGCCCTTGTACAATCGTGTAACAGAAGAATGGCCAACTCGTCACTATCTTAACCGATTATTGTAAAATCTAAACAAGGCGTCAATGTTCGGAATATATTTTTTTACAACATAAGTAAATAAGAGACATTTTCTAGTATTTTTGGATTGCCCTTTATAATAAATGAGTAGTTGGCGTATAAAGCCTTATTTTTACCCATTTTTAGTTTTTGATATCAGTTTGCTAAATTATATTTTTTAAATAAAAACTATTTACAGAAAACTACTGCACTGGGGAATTTTATTTTCTGTTACATATCTTTGAATAGTATATACAGATTAGCTTTCTCTCAACGCCATAGATAGACAAAGCTTCTAAACTATTCAACTTTTTAATATTTTTCAAAAACAAAGTTATAAGGAGACATATTAGATCTACAATTTAAAATTATTTTAAATTATACAGGGTGTCCCAAAGAGTCAGGGCATATCCAACATACTTTTTTTAATGGAACACCCTATATATTACATTATTCTCTAATTTCCTATAAAATTCCACGTATATTTCATTGTCATATGTCTAAATTCAATTGTTTTTGAGATATTGCCGTTTAAAAGATGGCATTTTCAGACTTTGACAGACTGTAGCATTGGAACGGCAAATCTTTAAAAAAATGGATTTAACCTTCCTATCTTAGTTTTCTATTAAACATGTTAAACTAAAATAGTAGTTTGTACAACAAGAGTGGATATGATGTCCATATCGCACGAGGAAGTAAATTGAGCACGACGCCGTAGGCGGAGTGCTTAAACTTCCGAGGGCAATATGGACAATCCACTCGAGTTGAAAAGTATATTTTTTCTACGACCAAACTTACAAACCTTGTGCTAAAAAATGTAAAAAAAAATTTCAGGTTGCCGGGCTCGAACTTATGATCATTAGTTCCATAGTAAAACGCTCTACCTCTCGACTATCGAAACGTTAAACTAATTATAGGAAAACCAACTGATAAAAATGATGCTACATAAAATTAATTTTCTATGCACATTCAGCAGGTTGCATTATTGATAAATCTATTATAAATGCGTCTAGATTTTATTATATTGAACAAATTAATAACAAATTGTACCATATGCATTTAAATTATATAATTTAGTGTCTTAAAAAAGAAGGCGGAGCCTCAGTAAAAATAATATAGTGTGATTGGTCAGTACTTTTAAGAACAACTATGGCTTCTCTGTAATTGACTACTGTGATTGGTCAGTTTCATTACCTATCTAGGATTGTTATAAAATTTTGCCGCACAGTTAACTGGAATAGCCTACTTTACTCGCCACTTAAGCGTAAAGGAAACAGCAAATTTCCATGTGGGAGTAGAAAAACATGGTTTTGCAGTTTAACATGTTAACCGGAAGTTGTAACTTTTAGATAGAGATGAAAACGATTTTTCTCTAAGATGCGCTGTTCCAATGCTTCAGTCTATCAAAGTCTGAAAAGGTCGTTTTTAAACGTAAATATATTAAAAACAATTATATTAAGACATATGACATTTAATACAAAGTATACGTGGAATCAGAAAATAATATAGTAAATAGGGTGCTCCATTAAAAAAGATGTTGGATATGACCTGCTATTTGGGAAAACATTGAGTAATTTAGGTGCTGTGGAATCCTGCGTTGAGAGCGGGCCACCCTGTAAATACCTAAAATTAGAAGAAACTATATTTATACCGAGGTCAATTCTCTCATCTGAGGTATAATATAGCAAATTTTTTACTACTAATACTGAAAAATTACATTTATTTCATTCATTTCAATCTTTGTATGAGTTCAGATTTTAAACAATAATAATATATATTATACTAAAACTTAAACAGCGGGTTGCACAAAGATATATAGTTCTCGATAAGCTTAACCACGTATTAAAAAGACAAAACTTAATCACAGACTGGCAAGGCCAACTTCGTATTTGTGCGAAGTAACCTTATAGTTTACAAGAACTGGCATTAGACAGCACTGACAGCGACCATCTTTAGCAAAATTTAACCCAAATTTGCGCAAACACACAGTAGGCCTTGGTGACTACCAATTAAATTTTGTCTTTTTAATACGGCGATTTTTCAGGTTAATAGTAAAAAAATATTATCGTTCAAAATGTAACAAACTATGGTAATTTTCTGGTATTGGCACACCAATCAAAATTAAGTTTTTTTTTAGAAATGTTGTTTTCTTGGGCGAACATTACGAATTCGCCACCGTTTTTTGCGGAAATGCTTTATTTTTAAAATATTTCTTTTTAACTAGGTACCCTTTTGTAGATTAGGTTTCGTATCCATAATTTGACGTTTTTTCTCATAGACAAATAATTACCTTTAGAGCTCGGGTGCGAGACCAAAAGCTTAGATTTATAGATAAAAAAAAGCGATTGTACGCACGGCTACCGATCATTTCTTAGAGTCTCCCGAAATCCAACAGAACCGTACTGCCCCCATTGTGTGTTTTTAATACTAAGGATTCATTGCTATTTGACTAAGGTACCTGCGCCAAATATTGCCACGCAAAAGGCTCATTTACACTTGGAAAGTTTATTGGTGAAAAATACTTGCCGCCTGTAAAATTGCTATTAAATGTGAGTTATCGACATTGAGAAAAACAAAATGGCTCCCAATACAGTAGCGCGGCCACTAAACTAACCAGCTCCTCAACTTCACTTGTCACTGGCCGGCAAGTAGAAAGTCAGGCTTTCCTCTAACTAACACAAGGCAAGTTTACTTACTAACAGAAATAGATAAATACAAAATTATGTGTCCAGAACCTAACCTTTACAAACTTTTGCTTTAAGAATGAATGAAATATATCAAAATCCAAGCGTGTTCGCCAAAAATTAAGTTCAAATTCGTAATCTATGCAAGAAATAACTTTTCTAAAAAAAATTTTGACATGGTGTTTAGAAAAATATTATAATGGCAAAATTTGTTAATATTTGCTATTAAAAGTGAAGTCTAGTGACGCAATCGCCATTTCATTTTTTGATCAATATTTCCTATCCTTTTTGCTTTAATCAAAAAGTGGCCAAATACCCGTCCTTGAGAAGCAATTACCTAGAGTTTTAATAAATTTTGATTCATTCAACGAAATTTCGTAAAATTTGTCCATTATTTCTGGGCTTTTATTATTTTGAAATTCATGTTTAATTTTAAATTGTAGATGCGGAGAAATAATACTCTAAGTAAACCTGCACTAGAATATATTTCAAGGAAAAATATTTATTTCACTCTATATGTTTCGAACGTATAAACGTTCATCTTCAGGAGAAACATAATTCATATTGAAAAAGTTTTTAGGAAATTGTCAGTGACATCCTCATAGAGCTTTTGAGGAAATTAATGGAATAATGAAAAGTGTTGAAGAACTTTCATAGAAGTAGGAGAGAAAAACATACTACCAAGTTATATGGATAAAGTTGGGATAACGGTTGTAATTTTTTTTTTCGTCATTTTGAAAATTATCAACCGTTATCCCAATTTTATCTATATAACTTGGTAGTATGTTTTTCTCTCCTACTTCTATGGAAGTTCTTCAACACTTCTATAAGGATGTCACTGGCAGTTCCCTAATAACTTTTTCAATATGAATTATGCTTCTCCTGAAGATGAACGTTCATACGTTCGAAACATGTAGAGTAAAATAAATATTTTTCCTTGAAATATATTCTAGTGAAGGTTGACTTAGAGTATTATTTCTCCCAATTTAACTTGGAACTTTACTTCAAGTATGGACTACTTCTTCAAATTTAAATTATATGTAATTTTGCTTCCCAAATGATTTGACCGATTTTTGGATAAAATGAAAAAGTAACGAAATATTCATCAAAAAACAAAATGCGGCGACTGCGTCACTAGACCTCGCTCTTAAGATATCTTGAAGAAAAAATGCAAAATTGTATGTTTTGTCATGCTTTATACAATAAGCTGTTTAATAAGGCATGTAATTGATTTAAAAAATAAACATTGTGCGTGTACTGAAGAATGGATAAAACTTGCTGATTTCAATAAATCACTAGATTTTAAGGACCCCAATTGGAAGAGGAAAACATGTCTGCTACAGTCATAACATTTTATAGACTACCTATCATATGGAATTATTCTATCTAACCATCTGATAGACTGGGCGTCACCCAACCATATTTGTCATGTGTTCGTACCAGTGATCGAAAACTTTCTTCTGCCGTTCTTCTATTAAATACTTTTTGTCCTTTGTTTTTACGTTGTATTCTACCCTGACCTTTAACTACACTGGCTGCAAATTGCATTATCACTGCTTCCACGGTGTATGCTGAAGCCCAACCTCTTGGCGTTAGAAGTTCCATGCAGATGGCGCCACCTTGTATTAAAAAAATGTCTGTCACTAGAAAAGTTTTTCAATAAGCATAATCTAAAAAAATGCATAGCGATGAAATTATATATTATATATATTTTTTACCTTAGCTCCTGGACTATTTTTTTTTTTGTTATTGTATAGTTAAAGAATCAACAAATCTCAAAAAATAATTAAACTTGACATAAAATATACAGGGAGGTCACAACTAAGGGTTCATTGTAAAAAACTTTAAAGATTAAAAACTTTATTATTTTAAATGGAACACCCTGTATATTTATATTTTATATAATGGTAAATTAACTGCTCCTTAAATATGCTATAACCTTTTCTATAATCAACACTAACAGAGCTGGATAATTTACTTTAAAAAAGGAATCATATATATAGGTCCATTCTTATAAAAGGAATCATTTTACTCATTACTTTTTAAGAAAAGTAATGAAACTACCTCAATTTACATTACTTTAATTCATCATTTCTTTTGCCCAATTTTATAAAGTTGATTTAAACCGAGGTCCAGTTTAAATCGAAGAAATGTCAAAAATGGTCATTTATAACGTGGGATTGACAGCAAAGTTCGAGTTAAAACTTAATATAATGTAACATAAGATGTTTTGACCAGGTTGATTACTCCTAAATTGAACTTTGCTGTCAATCCCATATTATAAATCGACCATTTCTGACATTTCTACAATTTTATAATTACTCTTCGGTTTAAACCTAGTTAGGTTTAAGAGAATTTTATAAAATTCTGTTTTAGTTCCGCTTCTTATCGGTACTACTCAACCCGGGATCAGTCAGATCCGTGTCGAGTTTACTGAATCCATGCAATATGGTGGGATCCATTGAGACGGTCTTATGCAGCAAGCGCCATATAAAATAATTACAATTAAATTATATGTCAACATATCGACTAAAAAGGCTAAAAACCTAATCGCGTTTGTGGCTTTGTTCTTATTTCGAGAGGTGGTACCAACAACAATAACAAATAAACGTCAACGTAACGACATGACACCGCTCTGTCGGGTCAGGCAATTAATTCAGATTTAACTTTTAACTGAACCGAGAGCCACCAGACATTCTTCATCGTAGGCGACTCTGAACTTATGTTGACAGTCAACCCATTTGAATTCTATTTAAGATCAGTGAATCGTCTGTTTTATTATACTTACTTTTTTACTTTTAAAAGTTGTTGACGAAATAGAAGTATCTTGTGGTATATAGGTACTAGGTTTATGTACTCGTTCGTCTGCTTGTCTTATTTGTGTGATATTTTGGGTTATTAAGACATTATATGGTTTAGTTGAGTAAAAACTTGTCGGTATGTCGTGAATACCTATATTGTTTTAAGTATGGTATGTTTGTCGCTTGATGTAAATGTCTGAGTGGCATATATCTTGTTCCTGAAAGTACTTGTTTGTATTAATGTTTGTACACTGCACCGCAAAATTAACCGGATGGAAAAAAATTCGCTCCAATTCAATCTTAAATAACTTTTAAGTGTTTTGATTAAATTCGATAATTTTTTGACACGTTGCAGATGCAGTCCTCTTTATCATGTTCTGATATTGCTTTTACGAATAGTGAAAATGGATATGTTCACATACAGGGTTGCCAAAAAAATTGCATTTTACGCTTAATTTCTAAACACCCTGTGGAAAAAAGAACTGATTGATGTTTTTTTGTACGGCATTTTTAAGTCCCATCTTTTCTGAACAACTTGTTTTTTGATTCTTACCGATATCTAAATTATTAAAGGAAAAACACAGGTTTAAAGGAAATAATGCAATAATCCTTTATTAGCAACAAAAAATTTAAAAATTAACATGGGCAATAGTGGTAAGATTAAAATCGAGTATTTCCTCCACGAGCCTGAATAATAGCTCTAATCCTTTCAGGCATAGATTGAATTAAAATAGCAACTGCGTCTTGGGGTATCTGCTGCCACTCGTTTGTCAGTGCCTGTGCTAGCGCCTCCAAAGTTTGAAACTCGCCGTAGTTTTGCCTAACTCTCCTTTCCAGTGTATCCCACATGTGCTCAATAGGGTTTAGACCCGGACTTCTTGAGGGCCAGTCCAATACCTGAACGCCAACATCGTTCAAATACTGCCTCGTTATTCGTGCTCTGTGTGGTGGAGCATTATCTTGCATTAATTTAAAATGTTCTCCTATAAAATGCGAATATGGTATTACATGTTCTTCTAAGCACTGTCTGATGTATTTATCAGCGTTAATACCCCCCTGAAGTGTAATGAGGTCTGTACGGGCCTTTCTGCGATATACAGAATCGGACGACCATCATCCTGTAAAGCGACGGCTTGTGCCACTTCTTCTGGTCTCATATTTAATTTAAGTTAATACACTTTTACGTTACCGTTTACGGAACAGCTTCAAAACACAAAACAACCAACAACTTACTTTTAAAAAAACAACAACAATTTACTTAAGAAACGCTTGAAGTCCAGCAATTAATAAATCTGTACATTTGTTGACAAAAATCTTCTTGACAAGCCATGGTACCATGGAAACGAGATTCAGAAAGACAAAAAAAGACAAATCCAACTACAAATTTTATAATTTTTTGTTGCTAATAAAGGATTATTGCATTATCTCCTTTAAACCTGTGTTTTTCCTTTAATAATTTAGATATCGGTATGAATCAAAAAACAAGTTGTTCAGAAAAGATGGGACTTAAAAATGCCGTACAAAAAAACATCAATCAGTTCTTCAATTTTTCCACAGGATGTTTAGAAATTAAGCGTAAAATGCAATTTTTTTGGCTACCCTGTATGTGAACATATCCATTTTTACTGTTCGTAAAAGCGATATCAGAACATGATAAAGACGACTGCATCTGCAACGTGTCAAAAAATTATCGAATTTAATCAAAACACTTAAAAGTTATTTAAGATTGAATTGGAGCGAATTTTTTTCCATCCGATTTTTTCCATCCGATTAATTTTGCGGTACAGTGTAGTTTGTTCATTTGGTGGTCTGATATACTGCACTAAATTGGCACAGCATATGTGGCCTTATTATCCGGTGGTATATTGTTAGCTTGTTGGGAGGGGATAAAAAGGATCTGTTATTTAGTACTTTTTGCAGGTATTTGGTTGCCATCTATAATTTTCTAATTTTTAGTTTTGTGTTATGTATAAATCTAAGTTGTTTATCTAGTGTCACGCCTAAATATTTTAGTGTTTTTGATGGTATTATTTATATTTAGATTTTGATTTATTTGTGTGTCAAGTTATTTTCTTGTCAAAATTAGACATTCACACTTTTCATCATATATTTTTAGCTTCCACTTTTTACGCCACGAAAGGAGGATATTTAGATGATTGGTGTAGGTGTTGCCTGGCCACATTTGTGTCAAAGGCGCTGTTACATATCAAATAAAGTGGTCCACGAATATGGCCAGGCTTGAGTTTAGGAAGTTCGGGATGTCGGTCGGCTGTTATTAAAAAGCGGCGCAGAGCTAGTGTAGTGTCTTTATTATAGTATTCGGATCAGTTTGAATCTTTCTTAAGATCCGACTTAATAAAATCGGCTCAGATTAGATCACTTTCAAAATAGTTTGGTGCAGGAGATAATATCATTATTTTATTTTCCAGGTGTAGAGCCAAGAAAACGTTTAAATGAAATGCAAAACACAATTGATAACTATTATTCAAGAGATTCTCTAAAAATCATGTTCCGAGTAAAAATAATTATGAAGAAATCCTACCTTCCATAACGAATCCTTTTTCGATCCTAGGTGAAATAAGTCTCATAAATGGCGGAGCAAATGGAAAATTTTCGGGAAATACCACATGTAGTAAAAGGTATCGGATGCCAAGTTCAATCATATCTTGCATGAGATCGCTATCGCCATCGACTTTGTAAACTTTGACGTACCATTCGAAAAGATTATCTTCTACTAATTCAACAGTAAATATTGGATCTTGTTTTGAGCTTTGTAACCTAAAATATAGCAAGAAATGCGTTAGAAAACTAAATCCATAATATAATATTATGAGATACAGTAAAACAAACTTGAACTTGTAATTGTCACTAATACAGGCTGAGCATAGGAAATCGCATACAATATTTCAACCTGTCGAATATTAGCTATATCGGTGGTAAGCATTCTAAACCGATTTGGGATTATTCGCATGGGCGCAGTTTAAATAATGAAGTTTGCAGATTCAAAATTCCCAATTTCTCTGTTATGTATTCGCGGAGAAGTAATATTTGAATCTATTGATTCTTTCAGTTCTGTTAAGGGTATAAAGTGGTTACTTCTGTCTTTTGCATTAAAGTACACAGAGACGCCAAAACAATGTGTTCCCTGAAGCACGGGTAGACAATGCGAAAAGCTATAATTTGGGGAACAACTCCAGAAACAGTAAAAGTGCATTTTTAAGATTTACTTAGGGATAAAATAAGTAGTGAAAAAGCCGCATCGCTATCTGTAGAAGTCAACTCGAATTCAGAAGACAGAGACACCGGATGTGAAATCATAGAACTAAAAAAACTAAAAACAACCAAGACCCGGTAAGACCACATATCTAGTATAGAAAACTACATGTTATGGTTCCCCTTAATAGTCTGCAATTCGCAGTTCCACGCACCTGCACCGAAGTACCCACTATGGTGCGACGCTATCCGTTTACAAGCCGTGTAAAATAAAGTAGTAGAAGTCTATTAGTTTTTACGGACACTAAACTTCCACTACATTTTGGTTAATTTATTGTGTATCCACTTAGTTGTGGATACTGCAAAATTAGTAGGAACATTATATAAAACCTTAAATGGGGGCCGAAAAGCTCCCCTTGATGTAATAAAATTTGTATTTTGCGAGCCATTTTCTAATAATAAAAGGTTAAATATCATAACTCATAAAATTATGCATTAAAATTTTTAAACAATTTACCTTTGTAGATCGCGATACTCTTTCATCAGTCTTCTGGCTCGAACAGTTTTATTTTGAGTTACAGTCTCTTCTTTCTTACTTTTGGCGGTAAACCCTGGAGAAGGGGCTTGACTAGAACTGGCAGGGGATACTGTATCCTTATAACCTAAAATATATACATTTAAGTCATACCTACATAAGTTATAACTTTTGTCCCATCACCCATCGTATCGTCTCGATAGCGCACCACAACAATATTATATTCTAATCAATTTTTAATGCCAATACCACAGTTGAACTTAGGTGTTGTAAATAAACATTATTTGGAATTGTTCGAAGAATAAAACACTTGATTTATTAATTAAGAAATATTATTTACTGCGTTCGGTTAATGCAAATCTGTCTCTTCGGTCAACCCATTGGTAGAGTTTTGCGTTCGTTTAATAGATCTATGATCTAGGGTGCATCTGCTCGGCGTTCGGTATTTGGACTTTAACATGAGATCGGTAAACGCTACGCGCTCGTTTAGCTCTAATATCACGTGACATTACATCTGCATCTACTCGCTCTGCTCGATTTTTTCAATACCGAACGCGGTAGATGTTGAGGTTGGGGGTTTTATAAATCAACTTGACACGTAAAGTTTGTTCAGTGCTCTTAAGCCGCATTCTCAAAGCTACGGTTGTCGCAGGCGACACATCCCCACTTCTTCTCGCCACACGTAAACGAAGTGAAGTTGAAATAATTCAACTACAGCGACACCGACCGAACGACACGGTGGTGGGGGGTTAGGGGTAACGACGTAAACGATCCTGATTGGTCCAGATGATGTCGCTGGCGACAGAACGTAGCTCTGAGAACGCGGCTTTTAGGTGAGATATTGCTGTCACTAAGGCCCTGTTTCCACGGGCCACTTTTTGAAGTTCACATCGACGATTTACAGTTGTTTCTGTGTAGCCGTCTCGACCACTGAAGTGGCCCGATCCATCAACCACATTTTGTAGTTATGCCAACTTCAAACATGTGGTCCATATTGGCGCGGAAACGTCAGTGTCCAATACCTGGAAGTTTTCGTGAAATAGACTACATATGTTCTCCCAAGATTTCGTCTTTTCAATTCTATTGCTATATAGATCACTTTTATAATCCCAAATTGCAGGTTCCGCCTGAATTTGGGCAATAAACGTGTCCGTGACAAACGGTTCCATCTCGACCTGCCGCCTTGAGAACGACAACAAAGTGGTCACCTTGCACGTGGCTCGTGGAAAAATAAGTCGCTGGTGGTCACTGGACGGGCTCGGCGACTCAACGACGACAAAACGCCCGTGTAAAAAGCACTACACTTTTTACATTGCCCTTAAGGGTGAGTATTATAAAACTTAATTGACAGATGCACGAAGGTTAACTTGTAGAATGACGTTACAAGTTGAAGTTAGGTTGACAATCTCAATGTTAACTTTATTGGGTGGATCAGGTGCCTATTAAAGTTAACTGATGAACAGAATTGACAGTTTTTGGTCTATCTATAATGTTTTTATATTTTTCTACACTGGATATAAGAATACTAATTTAATCAACAAACAAGTAAACTGTTCTACTCTCCATGACCATTTTAATAGAATATTGGCGACAGGTTAGGTTGTTAAAAATTCTTCTTTTCTCCTTTTTTTTCCGAAGGTTAATGAGGATTTTATAAAACTGTAAATTTTTTTAGCGAAGTTAACTTCACCGTTAAAATTAAAGTTAACTTTTGTGTTTTTTATAATATCCACCCTAAATGGAACTGCAAGCTGGCGACAGTAGACCACAAACGAATCACGTCGTGTCGTCGATGTCAACTTCAAAAAGTGGCCCGTGGAATCACGGCCTTACTTGAGCCATAAGTTTCAACTGCTGGCCAAAAACTAATGAACTTGATACATACATAGCTAACTTTATCTTCGTATTGTAGTTACTACCAAGAAACTACATACCTCTTAATAACCGACGTGCTGGGGATCCCTGAGCAGAGCCACTTGGTTTACTAGGACCTTCTTCTTTATTATTTGATGACTTGAAGAGTCTTCGAAAAACTGCCGTTACTTTTTCTTTAGGGCGAATATTCATCGTTATATTTGGCGTCCTGTTCTTTTAGAAAGGTGCTCGTAGTGTATTATTGTAACTCCGCTGTTTCAGAAATCCCGAACACCGAAGATTCTCTTTTATCATACGACCATTTTTGTTTTTCCTGGAATAAAAAGAACATTAGGGTTTGAAATTAGAGATAATTCAATAAATAATCATACTACTGCTAATAATTTTTAAGTCTTCTATAGAAATTTTTAAACTTTAAATTTATAATTTTTTATCATATTTATTTTTCCCAAATTTTAAGGTTCACATTTCAAAACTGACTGAAGTTTTAATACGTCAAATTTTGTGGGCTATGTTCCAAAGCAAATAACTTTTGACTGATTAACTGACAAACACCCAACCACGAAAATATTTACTTGCAAAAACAGGATATCAGAAAGTGGTCGAAAGGAAAAATAAAATTGAAGTTTAAGTTTTACCGTGACTTCGTGGGGTTTTAAGCAAGTATCTTCTTATTAAAATAGACATACAGCGTCCCAAACTCGATGATATGATCGCCATGATCTCGGCTCAAGTGAGCTCTTAAACAAAACTTGGTAGGTCGCTGTCAAGGTGAGGTTAGAAACAGGTTTCACCAATTTAACAGTTTAAACCGGAAATGTCCCTATTAAATAGATAATTAAAACTGATATATGTATGAATGTGCGAGCCGTTTTTCTTTAAGTTGTTTCTACCGTAAAGAACCTATTATCTGTCAAAGCCTAGAAAATATCATATTTTAATAGTCAATAGGTATATTATTTTTAATAGCAGTGGCACATTTGTTAAAATTGCATAAACGATGTGAAAGATACAGTTAATTTAGTAATAACATATTTACCAGTTTCCCCCACCCTTGTTATTGGGGATACAAATAAATTCCTTGGAATAAATTTGTCGCAAGAATGGATAGTCTTTTCAGTTCCGATATTAAAATAGTACCTTAATATGGCTATTTTTAAAATAACTTGAATTTTGTATTTTGTCCCGTCAGTTGTGCCCTCTAACGGCAATCGTACAACTTTAAAAATAATTTTCAGTATTTTCTTTCTACCGGTTTACTTATAATTTTTTTCCCGAAAATGTATGATGAATACTTTCCGAGATACAGCCGCTGGCCGATCTTAGCGGGATACCCGGTATAATACCATGAAAACTCCCCACAAGCACCTTTGGAATTACTTTACTAATCAAAAATATTTAATCATCTAAATCTAGCATCATAAGCATCTAAACTAAAAATTGGCGTATGCATGAATCTGGGATAAATGTTTTGATTTAAGTTAAAAATAACAAATCTGACAGTTTTTTTTTTAATTCAAAAATAAAGTACCTTTTAGTCAAATAGACATTTTTACACCGTAAAAGAATATAAATTATTTTTAAAATTGAATACATTGTAACAGTTTGTATAGGTGTATATTTCTATGTTTAATATTTACTTAACTACTTGTATATTTCATTGTAGGTTAAAATTGTTTGTATTTTACATAATATATTTGCTTTCAATCTGTACTTGCTAAAAATTGTAATTTAACAAAACGTAGTCAAATAAAAAATGCGTTCTTTCTTCTTTGCATCGTCTTAAAATAAATTCTTAACCTCACTTTTGCTAGTGTCATAAATCGACGAGTAAAATTTACGTGTAAATTGGGTATCTTTCTCAAAATATAATGATCTAAGCACTATGATTGCTCATTTTCATATCCTAAAACAAGGATGGAATATCCGGTCAGTTAACTGGTATTGAGACTATTTACCTATCCAGTCCATCCATATTCATGGAGGAAGGAGGAGTATAAAAAATAGATATACATAATAATACAACTTTTATACATAAAATATTGCATAGAAGCGACAAACCATGCGTAAGAGATATATCAGGTTAAGTGAAAAAGAATATAAAATGAACTGAAGCGGAAAATCTAGAGGCCTTGATTGATGAATAAAAGAGAAACTAAAACAAAAATATATGACGCCAAGTTAACTTCCATCATTATATGAGGGGTGAGGTTTAGCAAAACCAACTATCAGCTTGCAATTTATTGGCTAATTTAATTAGTGTCAAGCTAATAAAATAATAAGCCATCGTAAAATTTATTGGGAATGAAATTTCAATATAGTGTTATGTTCTCTACAGGGTGTTCCTTAATGACGTGCTAATATTTTAGGGTGTGATTCCTCAAGTCATTTTATGAAGAGAAGTTCAGTTTGTCGAAAGCGGCTGATGGCATCCTGTACGGTACTCTTAGCCTCACCCAAGACGTTAGCGATATATCGTATCTTTCGGCCATCGTCGTTTAGTGCCACAACACGGGCAACAACTTCTGAGCGCATGTTTAGGCAATATTTCAAGCTTGACACTGACAATGAAATAAAACGCTAGTTGATAGGCAACTTATCACGTTTAATTTTTTTTTATTACCATTGGAAAAATTAAAATGATTTTTTAAAAAGATTAAATCTTTTTAAAAAGAACAGTTATTGGGACGAATCAAAAAACAAAATGTTAAGAAAACATGCGACTTCCATATGAAATGCACTGCAATATCATCGCACTGCCTACTTTTTCCACAGGGTGTTAAGAACGTAAGGTAAAAAAAGTCTCATTTGTTACCCTCGGTATAATATCACACATGTCAACATTTTTCTTAAATCGAAAAGCGGGTACTAATCTTAATACATGCGGCTACCTCCTTTCGAAAATTTCATTAAAGATATTTTAAAATCAGAAAAGTTAATTAATATCAAAGTTGGTAATAATTTTCCTTGTCCGGTTTTTTTTGCTGATGAGTGTTTCGAAAATAAAATTATTACCTCTCCCCCTCTGCATGGTTAAATTAAATTTGTTTTTGTAAATGTTATTTTTTACTTTTTGTTTGATATTCCTAGCTGGCTCTTTATTTAAAAAAAAAAAAAAACATTTTTTATATTTGTGAAAATATGAATATTGATGACAAACCAAGACATATGTATGACTGTAACAGCGTTTTTCGGGCTCGGTTTTTCGTGATTAAAAATAAAGTAAATATTGCTCACCACACCAAAATTGATGATTTTTTCAGAAATCATGTAGGAGCATAGATCTATCAGCAGTTTTTGGTGCAAATGCTTATAGGTTTTGAAATACTCCTTCTTAAGTGCCGTTTTGTATATTCATAATAAAGCATTCTCGTTTCTTCACGCACTATTTTTTAAATTATTTTTAGAGCCGGGATTCGAGGGGGGGGGGGGGGGGGGGGGCTGCAATACGCCACTGGGTCGGACTGACTTGATACACTTGTCGGAAATGGAAGTTGTCCAACGGACGGACAAATAAAATTATTAGTAAATCTGAGGGTGGTTAATGACTAATGAGGTAAAGCGAACGTGAAAGGACACGCGTTGATTCATTTAGGTAATTTAGTATCTAATATATTTTAGTAATATTTTTTTTAGAAAAGAATCTTTTTTATCGTCTCTAGTAAGGCTAAGGAGACGACGTAATTTTTTTTATTTAAAATTACAATAAGGGCATATTTATTTATTTAATTTATTTATTCTTTTCAAAAAGGACTATCAAAACAGGATGAAATAAAATATCATACGATATACGTCCGTTAGGTGTCATCACAGTACTCATTTATATTCCAGATTCGGCTTCTGCGTCGCTCGTCCGTAAAACAAATTGTAGTTTTAAATCACCTACGGGACTTACTATTACCCAGTGATAAAATCGTTTTTTTCTACTCCTATATTAGTAAACATTGTTTTACGTACAGTTTACTCTATAAGTAAATCTATTCTTACCCACAACTATGCGTAATAGTATATTACGTAATAAGTGTTGTAAAAAGCAATTTACGCACAAATAGAAAAGTTACGCACGACGCCGCGTAGCGGCGAGTGCGTAATTCTATGAGTGCGTAATTGCATTACAACACGTATTACGTACCATACTTTACCTACGACCTACTTATTCACACAACATTATTTAGTTTTAGTTTTTCATCTTAACTGGTAACAATATTATTAATTTAAGAACGTGATAACATCAACGAGAAGGTATATATTGTAATAATTCTACAGTATGATTATTTAAATTTACAAATGTTATTTTTTATAATATTATTTATTCATATTACAATAATTATTTATAGTTACAGAACAATTATTGAAGACAAAAGGTATATCGTTTCTTTTGCTTGTTGAAGCATAAGTAAGATTTACATTATTAGTTGCCTCAATGAAATTTTCATTAATACTATTAGTACTACTACTAGTACTTGCTATTGCAGATGATATTTTAGACGAATTGTTAGTTTGATTATTTAGGGAATTATCCACATACCCTTCGGCTACGGCTGAGGACTGCCATCCGCCGTGTCTTTTTAAATCTAATAAGTCACCACCCGCGTCAACAAGAATAGTCGCGGACGAGCGTCGAAAACAGTGTCCTGTATAATTCGCTGCTTCTGGTAGTCCCAGATATTTGGCTATTTCTTTTGGAACCTTTCCTAACTTGTTAATACCAACAGACTGTTTGGTACATTTTCCGTTTATATAGTTTAGAAAAAAAGGTAAATTTGGAGCTGTACTTACTGCAGAGCGAATGTTTATATATTTTTTAACCTTTGGGTAAAAATATTCTGACACCACAAAAGAACGTTGCCGTTTAGTTTTTGAATCGGGAATATTAATAATTAGATTCTTCCCTGTGTCTTGGATATCTGACGGTTTTATATTACGCAACTCTTGTTTCCTGCATGCACCGCTTATACCAATTATAAGAGCAACCTAAAAGACGATTTGAAATAAATTTACACATTTAACATTATATTGAGCTCAATATATTACCTTCATAAACAAATGTTTATCATCTGGTGCGTTTTCTAGAAAATCATTTATATTCTTGCTTGTCAAAATCTTGGATTTTTTGGATTTAAACCCGTCCGATTTTCTCTTCAGAAGAGCTTGTAATTTGGAGTAGTTTGCAATATCGACATTGTGATTTATATTAATTGTGGCCTTTAACATTGAGTAAAATGACCAAAGTAAGGAAGGCTTCATCGTTTTTGATAGTTCTTGGAAATATGCCATCATTACATTCTCGGAAAATGATTTAACGTCGTTTTTTAATCTCCATTCCATAAATCTTTGGTAAGTAAATTTGTATCGATATTCAGATTTCGCCGGTAACAAGTTGTTTTTAGCAGCTTCTGCAATTTCGCTAATATTGGGTGGAGTTAAATTTTCTATTTCACTGTCACTCGACATTTTTTATGTACCTAATCAAACTAATTTCACTTTATAATATTACTCACATACAAATTTGATCTACGATTATGTCAGTTTTTGAATAAGTTTGTTTGTATTGACCGTTGCTAAGCGGTTGCTAGGAAAACTGTGCGATTTTTTTACCAAGCTGTGCGATTTTTTTACCGTGCGTAATGGGAATCTTACATTGATCGGAAACGGTGTGTTTTTAAGTATTTACAGTAGTGGTCGTAGGTAAAGAATAAAAACGCGCAACTGTGGGTTATGATGCATAAACACAACCGTGCGTTATGATGCCTAATATACCAATCAAGTCAGCCTTGTACCACTCAAATCGTGACTTTTATCTGTCTTGCGTTTTAAATATTTGACAGTGACATTGTCATTATTTGGGATGTGAAGTTCAAATTGATACTTTATAAATTATAAACTGATCTTAGGCTCATTAGCAAGAGTCGTAGAAAAGGTATAGTACGTATTGTGTGTTGTAAAGCAATTACGTACTCATGTAATTACAGCACTCGCCGTTACCAAATTTAATAAGTAATATACTCTTTTTTCTATGTTCCTCTTTACGAGAAAAGTAAAAATCGGAGGGTGTCAATGATGCAAAGGAAAAGTTAAATAAAAATAATAAATACCAATACTGTACTGATTTTAAATTACTGCATAATGAAAATATCCCTTCGAGGACTGGGCGAAACTAAATCCTCCTTTTACCCTAATTTATTGTTTACATTGAAATACCACCGGATACGGCCCAAACAAAATTTATTTTTGCCAACAAAGGCACCAAATGTAACTTGAAAGCAAAGAAAATACGGTTGTTATTTCGAGAAATGATGATAGCACACTTGAAATGACTGATTTCTATAAATTGAAAGAAAAATATTTAACATAAAATATTTTCGCTACAAAAGATAAACTTCGAATTGTCAAAATAAAATTCTCTGTCAAGGTAAGGTTTGAAACGTCCAAGTAAACGAACGAAATTTCTTTATATAAGTTACTTTTTGCCTGGTACTTTTCGTCCAGTTCGGCTTAATTTCGGTGTCGGCCATAGGCGCTGGTGAATTTTGTGCATTAAATTATTTATGATAACTAACCAAAAATTGTAGAGAATTAGGTTAACGGGTATTAAGATAAAATAGTATTGTTAGGAAAATTAAACTTCCAAGTAATTGCGTAAGAGGATTAGGAAAGGTATGTTTCTGGCCTGAAGTGTCAAAATCGAAATATTGTGTAGGGATTAAACTGCTGGACAATTGCTTTCGAGCAAGAAAAATTTCGCCTAAATTTAACAGTTAATATTTTCTGAGCCAGATATGATATCGACCTACGGTATTAAATGGTCGATACATTCATCCCTTGGGAAACAATTGTCAATGTTGGATTTTCTTTAACTGTCAGAAAATTTTATATACAGGGTGTTAAAGAAGACGATGATTTTTGCTCCAATTTTAATGGCGTGTAACTTTCACAATAATATTTTTAAATTTTATCACTCTACGTCAATTGAATCACTGGTTCATAGCAAAGAAAGTAATTTGTCAAATTTTTGATATCTGCTATATTTTAAAAAATACCGATTTTTTTGGATAACCTTGCTTTATTTCAACTTATTGGTAGTTAGATCTCACTGTACGTTGTATCGTGTAAACTTAGCGAGTGATTATTATATCTTATGAAAAGCTTGATTATGTTCAGTTAGTTGTACCTAAATGTTATGATGTACAGTGGCGTACTTATAAACACTTATATGTCTATGGTTTATGAGTAGGTATAGTGTTAGAAAGTTAAAAATTAATAAATACATTTTTTCCAAAAATTAAATTAAAAAAATTACCTTTGTTCAAATTTTGTAAACACACTGTATAATATACCTGTAGTGCGATATGAAAAACTAAAAAATAAGAAAAAATGGAGAGATACTCATAAACCATAGACATATAGATGTTTATAAGTACGCCACTGTACATCATAATATTTAGGTACAACTATTGTTACTGAACATAATCAAGCTTGTCATATGGTATAATAATCACTCGCAAAGTTTGCACGATACAACGCACAATGAGATCCAGCTACCAATAAGTTGAAATAAAGCAAGGTTTTCCAAAATAATCGGTATTTCTTAAACTATAGCAGATATCAAAAATTTGACAAATTACTTTCTTTGCTATGAACCAGTGATTCAATTGACGTAGAGTGATAAAATTTAAAAATATTATTGTGAAAGTTACACGCCATTAAAATTGGAGCAAAAATCATCGTCTTCTTTAACACCCTGTATATAAAATTTTCTGACAGTTAAAGAAAATCCAACATTGCCAATTGTTTCCCAAGGGATGAATCTATCAACCATTTAAAACCGTAGGTCGATATCATGTCTGGTTCAGAAAATATTAACTGTTAAATTTAGGCGAAATTTTTCTTGCTCGAAAGCAATTGTTCACTAGTTTAGTAGATCATAAAGTTACGTTTTTATAATTTTTTTTAGCTCCTCTACCAATTGGTATTGGTAATATTTTCGAGTAGGTGAAAATATTGCATAAAAAATGTAATTTCAAAATAAATATTTCAAAACAAAAGAATGTTTACACAAGGAGAATTTCCTTTCATTTCGTCAGATCCATCCCTAGACGCGTTGCGCCATATCATGGCTCATCAGTACCTAGAGCTAGGATCCGACGAAAGAAAGGAGCAACTCAAAACTGCTTATACAGTGTTAGGTGGGGCATACCGCATACCAGCAAGATGTTGCACAAAGCGACATCTGTGTCGTTGTTAGACACTCTTGAGCAGACCAGCACCTCGCACAAACTTATAGAAATAAGTAAAAATGTTAAGAGGAAATTACCTGTTAATAAGACATTCGTCCCAATTACAGGAGTCCGCTAGGCAGCGCTATCTTGCATTGGTTCTTTAAACCGAAAACAATAAGTACCTACAGAAGAAGAATTTCCTTTCATTTCGTCAAATCCATCCCTAGACGCATTTCGAGATTTTTGAAAATTTTTGTCTTGATATTTTGAAATATCGATGTTGTTTATTCTAAAATTTTAGGCCACTTTCGAAGATAGTCGGAAAAAACCGAAAATTCCCGTTCCTATTATTATTTTTTCTAGCTTCATTTACAGAGATAGCAAAAAAGTAATTTTACATTTTTATTGTCACTTTTTATTTTATATGTGCTGTGATCGGATATTATTTCTGACGTTTCATCTTTCGGGTATCATTATCAGTTAATGTTTTTTTAATACACACCTGTATTTTCTAATATAGTTTCTTAGGCCTTGTATCTTTTTCTTAGATAAGTAATACGTCTAACACTAAATGAAGACCTGAAGTAAAAACGGACCAAGTGCCAAAAATTACATGATACCTCCTTTAATTTTTAACCGTAAGGTGCCGCATGTGTCAAGTTTCAGGTGTCAATCAGTAAATTACGGGCTAAGTACAAGTTACTTATGTATAGTCTGACACACGGTAACTTAGCTGGGACAAAAAAGGAACACAAAAAATTAGGTATAAAATTTGAAGTCACAGCGGACCTAATTTATTTTTTAATATAATTTGAATTAAAATAACATATATTTTTGTGTATTTTTTTTTTTTTATATTTAGCAGTGAACCAGCTGACAATATCATTGGTGTATTCGTTAGGTGGTTTCAAAATAGTGTATCAGACTATACATGTTTCGCGCCATAGCATTAACGTTGAAAGAGGTTAGTTTATTCGCGAAATAAAAAAAAGTTTAGAAAAATATGAAGTCCAATGGAACTATGGTCACTACTCTAAAATATCATTTTATGGTCACACTTATGCAGCTTTAAAAAAGCGGCAGAAACAAGTCTGATTACAAATATTTGCAAATCTTTAAGGCTAAAAGAATATATAAGTGTAAAAAAATATTCACTTGGACACATTCGAACCTGTGAAACTGTGAGCGATATGGAAGCTTAGCAGTTTACGAAAGTTTTCGAAAATAGTTATTTACGATATAAGTGTTGTAAAGATTCATATTACAACACAAGATGTTAAAGTTGTCAAACGAGGCGTCAGCCGAGTTTAATAAAACATCGAGTGTAGTAATATGAATTTACAACAAGAATATTGTACAAAATTGTATCTACTTTCATCTATGAATAAAAATATTTGGCAAAAGGCATTTTTTAAAATAAAAATGCACCTGCTATTAAGTTTATTAATCAAGTTTTTTATATTACCTTTCGCATAGTTACTGTCGAAACTTTGTCAAACAAATTCAAAAATATAAAAAGCGTTTTTCAAAATGAGCGATTCTGATGGAAGTTTACCCTCTGATATAGAAGCAGCGGCAAACGAAGCGATCTCAAGTTTAGTTCCGACAAAATCCAAGGCGCGGTATGAGTTAGAGTATCAGAAGTTTGAATATTGGTGCAAAACTAACAAAATAAAGGAGGTGTCTGAGTAAATCCTTTTGGGTTATTTTTCCGTAAAGCAACGCTCCCAGAAACCATCTACACTATGGACTCACTACTCAATGTTGAGAACTATGATTTCAGTCAAGAAAAATCGAGATACAAGCAGATTTTCTCAACTAATCGCATTTTTGAAAAGAAGTTCAGAGGGTTACAAGGCCAAAAAGTCCAAAGTTTTCACAAAGGAAGACGTATGTAAGTTTCTAAGTACTGCAAATGATGAAACATATTTACTTATGAAGGTTGTTATGATAATCGGCATTTTTGGGGCTTGTCGGCGCGAAGAACTAGCTAAGTTAATGTTGGATCATATTGAACACAATGATTTGTATATAAAAATTGTGATTCCATTCTCGAAAACCAAAATTATGCGAGAATTTGTTATAACAAAAGGAAATGTGACAGGTGTTAACTGTGTAAGTATATTTTGAAAGTATGCTAAACTTCGTCCTTTTAATACAACTCACAGGCGGTTTTTTGTATTCTATAGTAAAGGAAAATGCACCTCCCAGCCTGTCGGAATTAATAGTTTTGGAAGTATATCAAAGAAGATTGCAACAAAACTTGGATTAAATAATCCCGAAGGATACAGTGGACATTGTTTTAGGAGGTCCTCAGCCACCATTCTAGTTGATGGTGGTGCAGATATGCAGATGTTAAAGCGTCATGGGGGCTGGAAATCCTCTTCTACGGCAGAAGGCTACGTTGAGAATTCTTTAGAAAATAAGAAACAAATAGCAAAGAAGATCATGGGGTCAGAAGACACGGATTTAATGATTGGAAATTCGAACGTAAAGGTCTCCATCACATCCACTTCTGATATACAAATTTCTAACTGTAAAAAGTGTATTATTAATGTTTATAATAAACCTTAAGTGTTATATTTTAATTAATAATTGGTAATTAATTTTATAATTGTTAATAATAAATCATTCTTCTAAAAAGTGCGGTTTTATTTAACAGCAAAATTTTAATAAAACCGTTTTTTATTACAGCACTAGTGCTGTAAAGGCATCTATTACAGCACTAGTGCTGTAATAGATGCCCTTACAAAACGATTTACAGAACTGTAAAATTCATATTACTAAATGAAAGTAGATAAACATATTTTACCAGAAGTTATTCAGAATATATGACTGACACGACTGAAATGTCACAGTAAAATAAGCACTGAAAAACCAAAACTTAAAAAAAATCTTTTGAAGGTAAAATACTAATAAGTATTCACCTAAAGACGACTGGAAATATTTACCAGTTGAAACGTTGTTATTTAAAACAAATACAGGTAATGCAAGTTTAAAACTCTTCTATCATTAAAAAAAATTGTTCCCCATGTAAAGGAAGAAAACCGTAAATTTTTTAAAGAAATAATTGTTCGTTGATGATAAAAGAAATCTAAAATATTGATTATATCGTGATTAAGTTTATATAAAAAATTTAAAATATTTCTAAATAAAATGTAGCAAGTTTTACAAAGTATTCATCAAATAAGTGGCTTAGTTAGCACAATTCTTGATTTACTCATCAGGCAACTTTGATTGTGGGCGAATCATTTCTGCCAAGGTCTTTATGTAACAGTCAATGTGTCTGGTTAGTTAATAATTATTTAAAATCATTGTGAACATTCACTATGCAAGGCAATCATTTGTAAAACAACAGAGCTTATCATAATTGAAATATCCAGACAAAAATATTGATAAGATAAGTTAATGCAATTTTTTAGTGCTAATATTTATGAATAATAAGTGTTATGTCGTTAACGAATATACATAAATAAATATACGGGGTATTTCAATTAATATATTGATGACAATATAGTTTGGCATAACAACCAGAGAAACAATTAATGACTAAGGTACGCCCTACTTTGTCTTTATGTGTTAGACCTTATTGCCTGTAAGTTTTAAGATTATTTAATATTTTAAAAAATTTTACTTTAAACTTTGTTTTCTTCCAGTATTAGTACGATGATGACCTTTTTGACCAAAACGCGTAGGCTCTAATTTCTTTAAATAAATTTCAAGAAGAAATATAGGGTTTTTGTTCCATATACTACTTTACCGTGTCTCTTCTCAGTAGCGGCTAGCGTTCATAAAAAAAGGTGAAGAGCTAGGTATAGTGCGGGTACTTAAACAAACATTGACTTAAAACCCGTGTAACAAAACGTTTCTTTTATCCTCATCTGTCCAACGACTGATTGGAGTTTCCAACAAATTACAAACTATGTTATTATTTGGGTTCATTTTTAAAACACAATACTAAGTAGATACGGACACTACTGAATTAACTGAAAAATAAAAAAACTATTTAATCACATAGCAAATCACGTAAAAACGATATCTATAATCGTAAGTTTCGCGAAGCCTTAAGGTTAGGCGAACGAATGCTAAAACAATGGTGCATACGACTGATCTATTTTAAAATTGCTCTTCATCATAATGCAAATTGTTACATGCTGGTTGCGTGACTGACGTCACGTAACCATAGCAACGGTGAATATCAAAGCCATGTTGGGCGTTGGGTCTTCACTTGCTTTGAGCTAACGGACGCGGTCGACTGGGGCGCGCCAAAATGCACGAGTGTTTATAATAATTATTGTCCATCGGAGCTAACCGTGGTCCTATTAGGCAGAGCTAAATTCGGTTTAAATTAATATCATTAATTCCAATATGATTATTTTTTAAGGGCTAAAATGGTCGCTGTATTGGTACATTAATATTTAATATTGTCGAAAAACTTTCCTACGGGTTTAATTTTTTTTTTGGTGAACCCCTTCACCTACTTCACCTGACGAGTCGCCACTGTTCGCATAAAGCTGGTAACTTAAATAAAATAATTTAGAATTATTATTCGGATGCTCTTAAAAAATAAAGAAACGTGAATCATATCGTGGCCAATTTTTCTAGCTAATATTTTCGATATGAATTTGTAAGTCAAGCATTTTAGACATTTCCTCAAAAAATAATAAAAATATCCAGAGGCACTTAATTTTGCGCATCTAGATTTGCGCCTTCCCATACTCAATATCCACGAGCCGACACTGTTTTTACGTATAAATATTTGTAAAATTAAAATATACTTGCCTATTTATCAGAAATTATTTAATTTAAATGTTTATTTCCAAATATAAACAAGAAATCATGGAAATAAATCCATCTTTTATGGGTCTATTATTGCCGTATGCTTGAAGTGCACACATAATTCCAAAAAATCTAATGGTCAACCTTTTAAAGTCCTTGAAACTTTGATTTTTGTTCCCACAGAAGAAAATAAGATTACAACCAAAATTAAATTTGTTTGTCTCTAAACAACGGGGGCGTTTTTTCTATATAAACAAACACGCAAAGAAGCATAAGTTCATTGGCACATCAATAAATAATAATTAGGTAGTGGCTTTATTTCTGATTTATCCGTATAACTAAGATAAACCTTATGATAATAGATAATTTATTTTATTCACGAAAACTAAAATAAATATTCCGCCCTGCTATATCCATAATTTATATCAAAATGCAAATATTATATAGTTTAACTATTTGGGAGGTACCTACCTACTTATTATACACTACATATTTCATCTATTAGACGTACACGCATTATCGACTTTAATCCTAAAAAAAGATTACAGATACAGCATCGCAATAACATCAATTATATTATTCCTGAAGGTATAGATCAGGAAAATGTTTAATATACCTCCACTTTGTATTTCCTTTAGAGTAGGTATGCATTCGAATGAAAAATATAATATATAAGGTGCAAAACAAAATAAAACTACAGGCCAATGACACTCACCTCTGATTATCCGGTACATTTCCATTGATAAATTTTTGATAAGGACTCCAAGTAGCCTTTGGTCGACCCTCTGATAACACTGGCTGGCGATACAGAGCCAACTTGATTGCGCACACTTCGAGAATAAATGCGGATCGATTCTTGGCGCCTAGCGTCGCGGCCTACTATGGTTTTCTTATCTCTGGATATTCGTCTCTGTTGGAAAACAATGTTTTGTTTTTAAGTCTTTGTTTACTAAAGATAAATGGCATAGTCTTCACGTACCTCATAACATTGATATACATAGATTTGCACGACCTTGTTTTATTTATAGCCAAAAACTAAAAACGAGGTGAGATTATAAGGAAAAAAAGAACATGATTGTTTAAATTAGGTCGCAGTGTTACGGTAGTGATAATTAGATGCATAGTTACATCTATTTATCATTATATTAACTTATTATTTAAAAATGTATAACTGATCTCGTGCAAGAAATACGGAAACAAAACCGTCGTACGAGTCTTTTAGGTTAGGCAAAAAAATTTGAAAAGAAGCAAGAGTATTAGATATTTAATTTTGTAACCGATTTTGTAGTAGTTTATTAAAACTTGTGATTTTTTGATTACTTAAATAACTAGTAAGACTACTAACTGTATATATAATTTTTTTTTAAATGTAATTTATTTATTTAGCTTCAATTCTGAACAGGTCATACTTTTGTAAAAGTAATATGTGCCTCAAAATCACTGGTGCTATAAGAACTACAGCGAAATGGAGGTACTTCTTAATGTAACCCCTCTAGATATGTATTTCAAGAAAGTGGCTATATGGACTTTCGCACGACCACGCACAGTTGGAATATAACCTACTGTAGGTACCGGCGCACAAATACGTCACGTAGATGGAATCCCTTGCCAAGATTCCACTATTACGTGCGAACACAGACTCTTAACCGGCCGAATGTTTCCAAAAAAATCCTACAACATAAAATCCGAAGGTATTGAAGATGCGGACATTTACACAAAATAATTCAAAACAAAAATAGGGCAAGATGTGGTATATATATATACCGAATAGCTATTCGGCTATTCAAAAATATGCAAGCGTATAAAATGCCTTTTTACATCAGGTGCAAGTGCAAGTAAATGGTCGTTTTAAATGGAAAAACTTGCATCAGCTGAATAAAATGTCATCAAAGCGCATGCTTTCATGCAATTTTGCTTGAACTTGCACCTACTGTAAAAATGCATTAAGAATAGCCGCGAAAGAGATCACCAGTAGAATGTCACTCGAAGAAACGTGGTCACAGTGAGCTCAATGAAAGGACATTAACTGGGCCAGAGCTAAGATGAGGCCTGACGGCATCAGCGATCATGCAGATTTAATAAAAGAACAATGACAAGAAATGTTCAAAAAACGATGAGATGAAACAACAAACTGCGAACTCTCGAAACAGTTATATAACTTAAGTATGACTCATGATACGATATCTAATAAGATAAACCCAGGCGTCGATTGCAACCGCCGGTGACGTCACGTTGTGACCCGAATTGCAAGACCGGCCGATCGAACCTCGAACATTTCGTTCTTGGGAGTGGGCAAAATCAAAATTGTTGTGTGCCAGATCGGTTTAGTTCGCGCCGTAATGCATTGTCCTGTATTTGGTTGTTGTAGAGTATTCATATATAATATTATAATCATGATAGAAAATTTATTATATCCATATTCTTATAAATAATGGAATATACTAAACAATAATAAATTCCGCTCTAAATCCTTTTCCATGCCGACAAGCAATATTATGACCACAGAGTGACGTCATGCGCAACGTCGTACGAAATTATGGTTTTATCTTACTAGCAATAATATCACGAGTATGCCGTAACAAATGGTGCAATTTATGTAGAGGGTGTCAAATGTTTAAAATTTTTAAACACTTTACATACGTCAATAGGTGTAAAAGTCTATTTACTAGTAACCAATGGGTATCCAAATTACAATTCTTAAAATTCATCAGTTGGACAGTTAAAAAATGTAAGTGAAAAACACGGCAGACAGACAGGTAAAAATCAGTTATTAAAAACACACAATACAAGTAAGACATTAAAAGTTGAATATACAATTAAAACAGATTAAAAGTTGAGCAATTAATTAATCAAGCAGTCACAACACGGGAACATTAAATGTATGATCTAAAAATTCCTGGATAGAGTAAAATGGGTTTAGATAGTTTTTAATTAAGGACTTAAAAGCGGTAATCTCAAGGTTTCTTACAGAAATCGGGAGCTTATTAAAAAAAGTTAGAGCATAGTGCAGCGTCGCGTTCCACGATCTTTGGAGTCGCAAAAAGTCAACATGTAGATCTTCTCTAACTCGTGTGTTATAATTATGTTACCAACTGGTTGGTAGTTTTTCGAGCCTTTTGCGTGTAATACACTCGTAGATGTACCGCGATGGAATGATCAGTATGAGTTGGAGATGGAAAATGAAAGATGAGTGTATCCTTTGCGCCTGTCCAGCACACTTATCCAGTAGAGGATCCATGCTTGGCAAGTACTGACCTACTCTGGCGGATCTGTAGGCGGATTAACAAGCTAAAAGCAACCGTAACCTTAAATTCCTGAAGGATGTAGATACCTACAATGGGTCAATTGTGGAGCTTAACTCACCCTTCAATCCTTCTAGATTTAGGTTGATATAAACGAAAGGAATTCAGCTATAATTTTACTTAAATATAAAAGAATAGCGTCAACGTAGAATGTCATTTCCTCCATATAATAATTATAATTTTCCCATTACAGAGTTTTAAAATTATTTTTATTCAAAGCATGCTCGACTCGCTGCTAGAGTATTTATTAAAAATAGTGAAAATGTAGAATAAACCATCTCTTGTCTGGTCGATCATATTGTGCATTTCGTCATTACCAAGATAATTGTCAAGACAATGCAATGTTTTAATATTTCGAAAATTATAACTAAGGGATGAAATAACAACACAAGTAAATTAGAACGTTTATTTTGATATTTACCAAAAAACATAACACATCTTTCTCAATAATTGACAGGAAATGACTAGTAAACAAAATGCTACAATCACAGAATTACAACACAGGTAGTATACAATAAACTTGTAAATTAATATTAAATACAAATAAAATCCATATTAAAATTATTGTTACATAGTTATTAACAAATTCAATAACATATTATATATTTTATGATACATTTTTTAGATTGTATTGATTTTAGGATTGAATAGAACTTTGTTCTTTCTAAATTTTTAACTAAGCTACCAAGAATATTTTGGCATATTTTATGTCTAACTATCAAGACTTACTACAAACTTATATGTAATTATGGCAAGAAAATTTGTTATTTTTACCGTCGCTTCAATTCATATTGAACACTGATTGAGGGTCCAGGGGAAGAACATGATAAGCGCCAATTAGGTCAATATGATTTTAATAAACAGAAACGTTTATTTCTACGCTACCATATTGAATTAACTATAAAAACAGAGGTGTCAAATTTTCCTTTCACGTAGTGACATGTCGTAGCTCGAGTAAAGGGTATGGTTGGTCTTAATTAAAAGTGTACAATTTTTGCTTATGGAAGCTAATACGATTAAAGTGTAATAATTTTCTTGTAATCTGATAACAGTAATAGATACACAGGGTGTCCTTAAAATAACTGTATAACGCTTCACCACAAAATCTTTGACCAAAAATAAAGCAATCTAGGCTAACTTACCTATATGCAATGTTGCTTTGTTTTGCCGCTACAGGGCGCTAAAGTTTTCAAATAAATATCGTTTTTCCGAAATAATTTCTAAACGCCTTTATCGATTTCCACTAATTTTGAGACTAAGAATGACCGTATACGTATGACGTATGCGCCATATTTTTTTAATACCTGCAAATTTAAAAATGGCGTGTGATTGGTAAATAAAAGTTATTTCTCTGACACTAGCTGACTTCATGTCGAAACTTTTTTGTATCTTGTCAAATTTTAGCCAGACATGAAGTTCCTTTATAAATAAATTATTTACGGTACCTTGTAATTCATCATTACTGGCAACTAATTTAATTTTTATAATTCTTCGCAATTACTCTCTTCCGTAGCCATGGAGGAAGCATACTTGATTTAAGAGCGCCCACAGAAAATAGTCCAGACGCGTTAGATCTGGGGTTTATGCACGACGAGACGCCACCCCATTTTAGTATCAACGTACGAAGATTTTTAAATTAAAGATATCCTAATAGATGGATCGGAAGAGGTAACGATGCACCCGTAAATTGGCCACTAAGATCCCCAGATCTGACGCCTCTGGACTATTTTCTGTGGGGTGCTCTTAAATCAAAAGTGTATATGCTTCCTCCATCACTGAGGAATGAGATTCTTTTAAAAATAAGTCCTACGCTATGCCTAAAGTACAGTTTAATTTTTTAAAAAGAATTAATTTATGTATTCAGGAACACGGTGAACATTTCGTACAATTGTTGTAAAAATCAACTAGTTGGTAGTTATTTGGAATTTAAAAAATTTTCATGTTTTCTCGTTCTGAATAAGCAGCAGTGATGAATTACAAGGTATTGTAAATCATTTTTTTTGTAGAAAAACTGCATGTCTGGTTAAAGACAAAAAAGCTTTAACATGAAGTCGGCTAGTGTCAGAGAAATAATTAGTCATTTATACGGGGGGTAACAAAAAGACAAACTTTTATTTACCAATCAAACGCCATTTTTAAATTTGCAGGTATTAAAAAAAGATGGCGTATACGTCAAAACACGCTATTAATAATGGTCACTCTTAGTCCCAAAATTAGTGGAAATCGATAAAGGCGTTTAGAAATTATTCCGAAAAAACTATATTAATTTGAAAACTTTAACGCCCTGTAGCGGCAAAACGCAGCAACATTGCATATAGGTAAATTCGCCTAGATCGCCTTATTTTTGGTTAAGGAATTTGTGGTGAAGCGTTGTACAGTCATTTCAAGGACACCCTGTATATCTACCAAGAGCGTAGAGCATTTTTTTTATCGGGAAGGGCAGAGTGAAAATGTATACGTTAATATAATCATAAATCAAAAATTCAGAAGAGGCCTTTACATGTTGTCCCTGGACAAACCAATTAGATACATCTTTTAAAATCATAGTGTTACATGTGACATTTATGCTGGCATGCAATATTTGTTAAGATTTCTACGGCATTTAAGTTTAAACCCAACGACCAATATTACAAAACCTCAGAGCGCCGCACTAGTGTTTCGATTGCTGTCCACAATTTTTTATGCACATTTACTAATACCGGGTCCGTGGCGGGGATGGAAGATTAAATCATTATCGAGGAGCTTATCAAAAATACTAAACCAGCATAAGGTATCGACTTAAAAGCGGCATATTTTAAAAATATTTTACATTATACAGGGTGGCTCAAAAAAGTGTGGCGGACTAAACTTGCATTTTTTTAAATGGAACACCCTATATATTATATTATTTTCTAATTCCCTATACTTACAATTCCACGTATATTTTGTATAAAATTTCATATGTCTAAATTCAATTGTTTTTGAGTAATTGACGTTTAAAATATGGCATTTTTTGACAGGCTGTAACATTGGAACGATTCATCTTAGAGAAAAATGGTTTTCACCTCCCTATCTTAGTTTTTCATTCTCTATCCAAGAAAACCAACCTTTGATTTACTATGTTAAACCGTTAAAACAGTTTTTTTGGTTTAACATGGTAAATCGGAGGTTGATTTCCTTGGATAGAAAATGAAAAACTAAGATAGGGAGGTGAAAACCATTTTTCTCTAAGATGAACCGTTCCAATGTTACAGCCTGTCAAAAAATGCCATATTTTAAACGTCAATTACTCAAAAACAATTGAATTTAGACATATGAAATTTTATACAAAATATACGTGGAATTGTATAGGAAATTAGAAAATAATATAATATATAGGGTGTTCCATTTAAAAAAATGCAAGTTTAGTCCGCCACACTTTTTTGAGCCACCCTGTATAATGTAAAATATTTTTAAAATATGCCGCTTTTAAGTCGATACCTTATGCTGGTTTAGTATTTTTGATAAGCTCCTCAATAATGATTTAATCTTCCATCCCCGCCACGTTGGCGGACCCGGTATAATGTGCTGTTTTCATAGTTCAAAGGAGTGTTACATTTTTTAAAACTTCATGCTTCTAAAACGATCGAGACTTGATAAAAGCCCGAGATCAACGACCGAGGGTTGTTATGGCAAATTTATTAATCCGAGGACATTTAATTAGTACGAGAAAAATATACTTACATGATATTCTCGGGATAAAATATGAAGCTCGCGTAGTTTATGTATTAAGATCATTTATTGATTTTATTCATTGTTGAAAAAATAAAAATAGCGTTTGGTAAATCACTTTTCTATTTTAGAAATGTTTTTTTTTTAATTCAACACATTGCCCGAACTGCCTCGTTTTCGTATTAATCAAGTTTAGTTGTAGTGGTGATGACAGTATTCGTGAACACCAACCTGCCTTTTGTGTTGTACATTTTTATTAACATGAGATTATTCAGGTACAGGATGTACAACTAAAAAGGGACACGCGGAAACAACGGCCGCTAGGGGGCGTAACTACAATAAAAACCAATAACCAAATAAAAAAGAGTTTTTCTCAAAAATCCTCATAGGAAAGATATATCAAAGTTTTCTCAAATATTTTAAATGCAACGATATGCCTTTTTTAACTTAAATAAAAAGAATAATGAATAAGAAGAATTACTGTTAAAGCCGCAAGGCAATATTTTTTTTAAACCGGAGATATGGATACAGTTATGTATATTAATGTTCAGTAAAATGCATTTTTTTACAACAATCGTATATTATTCAAGAAGCATAATGGTGGCTATTATTTACGCGTATAAGGTTTATGATACTAGCCGTAGGCGAGTTTTTTTTTATTTCATAGCCCACTTAAAATTTTATTGCATTTGTAATGCTGGTTGCATGTACTCTGATATTCTTAATCACGATCTTTGTATGCTGTAAATTGATAATATTCTTTATTTACTAGTAAATAATGAAATCATTATTTTCTGGTTTTAATTTCTCAAAAAAGTTTAGTAACTCTAGCTACAATTATTTTATATTCGTGGACAAAGTATAGTATTTTATTATTAATAATTGTACAATAAAATGAAGGTAATTAAACTCGCCTACGGCTCGTGTCATAAACCTTATCCGCCTGAATAATAGCCATCATTATATGCTTGTTGAATAATATACTATTATTGTAAAAAAAGGCAATTTACTGAACATTAATTTAGATAACTCATATTATTATTTTTATTGCTATTATTATTTTTGCTTTGTAGGCACAATCCTATGATATTAAAACGTTTGTTCTTATGGAGCTCATTTTTATATTACATTTTTCATATCACAGGTTTTAAAAAAGGTATTGACTTGTGGTTTTTCTAACTATTCTGCCTATTCGTTCTTCTTTTGACTTAAGTTAAAAAAGATATAGGTATCGTTGCATTTAAAATTTTTGAGAAAAATGAATAACTTGTTGATTTTGTTAAATAACTCCCTCTAACTGTCGCAATCGAACTTTGTTTTTATTAACTTGATAAAACCATGAAAACCTTATTTAACAAGTCTAAGTTTGTTAAATTCGGGTAAGCCAAACCAAAGTTATAAGTATTTTTTAATAACTACTTTTGCACCACGTTCCCCTCTTATTCAAATAGTTGTAAAAATATATAAAGTAAAACCTTAGAATTATGCCAGCAATGCACAAACATTTGATATATTTTTACTATGAGGATTTTTGATAAAATCCCGTTGTGATTGGTCACTGTAGTTACGCCATCTACATTTACATACATACTTGAAAATAATTTTTAGCGGTTTTTCTTGGTGACTCTTGTAACAAATATTTTTTTCCGCGAGCTGTACCTACGGTCAACGGTTCCCAAAATATAGCCGGCGTCCCTTTTTAGTTGTACATCCGGTACATAATGTTAATATCAAAATTTAAAAGGATTAAATGGTGTATTGGCAAATATTTATAAAAAAAAAGACTCTAAGAATCACGTAATAAATAGGTAAATATTAGTAAATAATCATATAAAATAAACTGTCAATAACTACAGAAACATGTAAGTTCATTGTCTAGACTGAAGTGTAATGAAAAATAAGAAAAAACGCACAGAACAGTCCGATTATTCTATACAGGGTGTTACTTATTGATTATGTACTTATTTCATTTATTAATTCACGGTAAACCCATTTTATGGGTGATCTTATATTTATATTTTTGATATACAGGGTGTTAAAGTTTTATTTATTTTTATCAAAATTCTAAAAAACAATTTGAGATATTACACTAAATTTATGATTTAAAGACAACCAATTTGCTGCTGACATTCACCGAGTGCCTCAATGCCTTAGTAGAGGAAAAAATGCGACATCTTTATCTCTTAAACCGCTTCGGGCACGTGTTCATATGAACTTCTTGTCTTAAAATCATATACAAAGAATCACCCCTTAAAGTTTGCCTACGTACTTTAATAACACCCTGTATACAGGGTGCTACAAATTCGTGTGCGTACAAGGGGATCTCAAAAATGGTAAGAGATACGAAGATGGTTAAATTGAGGCAAAGTTGCGTATTTTAGGGCTTAATAATTTGGTGAAAAAAAAATTATAATTGTTTCGAATGCTTTCGGAGATATCCGAAAAAAAAATAAAAAATTTCCATTTTTGGTTTTTAATTTTTTGCGCCTTCATTTTTGACTTGGGAAAAAAATAAAAAACACTTTCATAGACGTTTTTTATGTTCTATAAGATGGCGTTATTAGTTTTTAAATTCGACGTTTCGTTCTTTAGGTACCAACCCCAATTCAATTTTTTTAAATACGGACCTGGAATTTTAAATAGTTTTAGGGATGTCTAACCTTTAGAAATTTAATACAGCGTACAAGTTTTTAAAATTTTAACGTTTTGTCATCTAATACCACATTATTCAAATTATCTTTTTCATTTCATTACGGTCTGATTTGAAAAATCCGTCCATTTTTACTCAAAGAGGATATTATATTTTGTAAGAAAAGAGACCCAAAGTCTCGACCTCAAATATTTTTCTGTCTGTTTACTGTTGTTACATGTTCCGCCTAAAACTAGCATTATCAATCTTCTAAACTATAAAAAAATATATAAATTGTTGTTGAAACAAACATAAGCGCATCACAGTAACATAACTAGACTAACACTCCAGTTGCCTTTTCTTCACTCGGAAGCATTGTTTTTTTTTTCTGTTTTACAGTATTTAGGTCTAAGGCAAAAACCATAGAACTTAAGATATACGTTATATTAAAAAAATAATAATGAAAAATAGAATTACTTCTGATGCCTTAAAAACTTGCTTACTTTCTAGAGTATTGTGACGGTAAATCTTGAAAAAATAAACGGCCTAAACACCATAACTTCCTGTAATGTAATTTTAATACATATTTAAATAATCCTAAAAATAATTGCCAGGGTCGTAATAGTAAAGAAAGGATAATTTGAAAAGCTAGTGATGTGTTAGTGGATGACAAAACGTTGAAATTTTAAAAACCTTTAAATTGTATTAAATTGCCAAAGCTTAGAAGTCCTTAAAACTGTTCTAAAAATTCCAGGTCCGCATTTAAAAGAAATGAATTCAGGCTGGTACCTATCTAAAGAACGAAACGTCCAATTTAAAAACTAATAACGCCATCTTGTAGAACATTAAGAACGGCTATGAGAAAGTGTTTTTTGTTTTTTTCCTAAGCCAAAAATAAAGACGTAAAAAATTAAAAACCAAAACCAAAAATTTCGTTTTTTTTCGAATATCTCCGAAGGCATTCGAAATATTTACAATTTTCTTTCACTAAATTGTTAAGCCCCAAAATACGCAACTTTGCCTCAATTTATCTATGTTCGTATCTCTTGCCGTTTTCGAGATCCCCTTGTACACACATAAATTTGTAGCACCCTGTATATTTGGTTACCAAGAGGGAAACTTTTTTTTATTTTAGATTTAACGAGAAAAAGTTATTCTTGATAAAAAGTTATGTTTGTTAGTAAGTTTTGTTCGCAAGAGAGGGCGCAGGCATGCCAGCTGATCTAGCAGACAATACAGTGAACAAACCACTGGGATTGGTCAAAGAGGAGATTGACTACACGGCCAAGCAGCTTGCACAGAACAGATGGACAGGATTGACAACCTGTAGTACATCCAGGCAACTGTGGCCCACATTCGATAAAAAGAGAACCGCAGAGCTATTGAGACACAGTCGAAAAGACGTGAGAAATATTACTGCGGTTGTTACCGGACATTGCCTCTTCGGTAGAAATGCCGAACGTATGCAAATACCCACTAATGACTTCTGCAGAAGTTGCAGAGATGAGGAAGAGGAAGAAAGTATTCAACATTTTCTGTGTGAATGCCCTGGCCTCGCAAGAAGGAGGTTCACTACTCTGGGTGAACCATCTTTCGATAGCCTGGAGGAACTAAGCAACTTACAACTTGGACGGCTGAGCAGATTTCTGAACAGTAGTGGCTGGTTTGAATGAGTTGTTAAAATCCTTCCGCGGTTACATCGCACTAACCATCAGAGATCTGATGAAGGTGGGTTCTACGGAACACGTGTGGTATAACAACGGACCTAATCAGGACTACCTGAGACTGTTTGGTCAGAACCAAGGGTCTGCCACTCTTACCTAACCTAACCTAGTAAGTTTTGTAGTAAGACTAGCGTTGAAAAAAATAGGATATACAGGGCGTAAGAAAATTGAGTAAAGAAAATATGTAGATTTAAATTTTTGCCCGTAATTTTGTTTAATAAAAATGCCCTGTATACCTTTTTTAAATGTCGTCCTTACTTTTAAAGCAACCAAAGTTTTTTTTATCAAGAATAACTTTTTTTTAAATCTAAAATAAAATGTTTCCCATTAGATAACCATAGGTTTTTGAAAATTCTGTCCTGACAAAAAATAGGTTAATCTTTAAATGTTAAAGTAAACACAGGTTCCTAAAAAAAATCAAAAAAAAACGGAAAAAGGGAAAATTTTAAAATATCATTTTCACAATGCCCATCAACTTTTACATTAAAAAGTATCCTGTAGGAAATTATAATAACGATTATTCTTGTTATTCCGAATTAAAATAATATAGGATTACAATCACTGGCACAGTAATTTAATCTATAATATATAATAATAAATCTAATTTAAAAGTAGGTCACAAATAAACTGAATAAATATACAAAAAAAAAAACAATATACGTTTTTAATTTAATCACAAAATATTTAAATGCGACGTTAATTTTGTTAGGCAGTCAATAACATATCATTTATTAATTTTAACACTAGGGCGCGTCATGTCGGTTATATTCTTAGACGTAGATTTTCTAAACAGGATGCACACATAATTTACTTGATCTTACTTTAAAATGTGTTATCGTAGCGACGAATAAACATAAAATATTAACTTGAAGTAATAGCCCATTCTTGAGGTGAAGTAGATATTTGGAAGAAAAGAAATAAAAACTCAAAGTCTTCCTCCTCTGTCATATTAATGAAAAATTTATTTTAAAATAGAAATTATCTATGTTTCGAATACAATAGCTTTCATGTTCAGGAAAATTAAGAAGAAAAGGGTAGATATCATTTTAACGGAGCTTTAAGATTATAATATAAGATAAAATAAAATTTCAATGAGTAGACTAGGGAGAAAATCACTACCAAAATACACGTCACACTGTGAAAAGGGTAATGTATGTAAAGGTTTGCAGCTTTGGGTGCTATAAGAATTTCAGTGTAGACTAAAAGGTTTAACAACCACGTGTGAGAAAAAGAATTGTTAAGAGAAATGAAGAGAAATATGGGCAGTAATTCATTTTAAAAAATACTATGGGCTCGGCATATCAAATACTATGAAAACGAAGGATATATAAGTGCGAGGAAGATAAATGTTAATAAAAATTGAAATATTTTAAAAAGTAAATTGATGGGATGATCATATTAGGATAATGTAGAATATGATCATCAGACGGAAGCATCCATATGGGCAGCTATGTAAATTAGGAGTATATGCGTAGAAAAAATGTAGATGTTTGTAGTTTTATTTAACATTTTCTTAGTGAAAAATTAAAAAAATTTTGGACTTTTTTTTTTAAAGGCTGGAAACGTAAAACCAATATAGTGCTCTTGTTTATGTTTGACCGCCGAATCTAAAATTGTCATTTAAAAAGCGGCTTAAAACAAAGAAACTGTGGCGTAAAGTTGTTTTTTTAAGGAAAAACCTTGTATATTTTTTATGAATTAACACGTATTCTGATGGAGAATAAACTTTTTTTGCTGACGATTTAAAAATGTTTAGGTCAATATCAAACATAAACGACTGTTATTCACTTCAGAATGATTTGGATCGGCTGGTGTGATCGTAATCGATTGAGTCTGAATGTAAGCAAATGCAAAGTAGTAACATATTCACGAAAAAAAGACACGATCGACTTTGATTACACTATTTCTGCGGCGATACTTGATCGGGGATCTGGGTGTAAATTTTGATTCGGAACTAACCTTTAATTCACATGTATAAGATGTTGTATCCAAGGCCAATAGGGCACTTGGTTTTATCGTGCGGAATTGCAGGGATTTTACTAATATAGATGCCATAAAAACGTTGTATTTTTCATTTGTTCGTTCAAAGCTGGAGTATACTTCTGAAGTTTGGAGCCCTTACTATGAAATTCATAAAGGCAGTATTGAAAAAGTACAGCGTAAATTTTTAAAGTACTTAGCACTGAAGCAAGATGGTGTCTACCCTGCAAGAGGTATTGCATATGACATATTACTTGATAGTTTTAATTTTTGTTCTCTGGAACTGCGAAGAAATGTATCTTCGATTATTCTATTATGCAAGATCCTTCATGGTAAAATTGATTGTCCTGACCTACTCGCACAAATTAATATTTTGGTACCCAGGTTAAACTCAAGGAATAACATAACATTTTATTGTCGTCGAGCTAATACTAATGTAGATCTTAATTCTCCAATTTATTTGATGTGTACTAATTTTAATAGAATATCGCATACCTGTGATATATTTGTATGTACTATTAGTGTAGCAAGGAGAGTGGGTATGCAATATCTCTAAAATATCTTCCGATCGGCTGTTAATTGTTATATTGTTGTAATTCATCATTATTAATATTATTAGTTACTTGCACTGTATCTTTATTTGTAATAAGGTCTTTATTTGTATTTTCTTATTCACCGCCCTATAAATGGTTTCTGTTGGGCTGTAATGCTAAATAAATAAATAAATGAAAGGTATTTTTTCCTGATACTAAAAATATTTAATTTGTCTGTACAAATCGCTTTTTATCTAAAAAGCGGTTTGAGCTATTACATATCATATCTATGAGCGATCAAATTTTTAAAAAGCTGTGTTCATTCTAGGTTAGTACGTCTAGAATTCTTTGACTTCTATAACGCTATACATGGAGACCGTACACTATCAGTCGGAATAATAGTCCTGAATAATATCAGTTCTTCATTCTCTTTTCGCTTTTTAAATAGTAATTTCAGATTTTATGGCCAAACATAAACAAGATGAAACAAGTGGTTAGAAGGAAACTCAAAAAATAGGTCCCTGTTCAGTCCTGGTTAGATGCCCCTGTACCTACTTCATTTTACGTTTATTACGTTTCATTTTCTTTATGTATACACATACAACATTTTAATGAAAGTGGACCGAGATTGACGCGCCCTATTTACCACATATGAATTAAACATTTGCAATATCTAAAAACTAAAAGAACTTTTGCTAATACACTACAAAAAATGTTCAACAAATTTTTGTATTAACCTATTTACTATTGATATAATGTATAATTATTGCTAACCATTGTAACGATTTAAAGAAACGTTTTCCGATTTTTCCATTCCAAAAATATAACCAGAAGTTTTAAGAATCCAATATGTACCTACCTAAATTTATTAACCTACTCGTGTGTAGGGAAATATTTCTAAAATTAAATTAAATTTCTATTTACTCAATAATGAACTAGTAAAACGTACAACAAAACAACGAAACATGCCTGAAAAAGACCTCGTTGTATACTTGTCTAACCCCGTATTCTCCGTCGACATGTAAACTCGTTTAAGCCTTAAACTGGTTTACTGTTATGCATGTAAATCAATTTAAGGCGTAAACGAGCTTACATTACTGTAATGTATGTAAACCAGTTTAAGGCTTAGACGAGTTTACATGTCGACGAAGAATACAGGGGGTAAAGACTGGAGGTATAATTTTCACAAATGTATCACAAGATCAAAAGATAATGGTTCCATTCACTAGCGAGCCGACGAACACAATAACGAGCCCAACAAATATTTTATCTGAAATCGGGCGAACCTGTTGCGTTACTTGGTGCAAAACACACACTACCGAACATTCGACGAATGTTGTACAACTGGGCTCGCTTCTGAATGGGGCCCTTTATTAGAAAATGTGGAAAACGTCTGAAACAGCTACAACTACTTCTGTCAGTGGATCCAACTGTGATGCCAAATAATTCTATTCGTATATTATTATGATAATGGAAAGGAATAGTTTCACAATAGGGAAATCCCTGTCATATTAAAACGTATTTCCTAAACAAGTGGAACTATCTATAATAGAGACAAAAAACTAAAATTAACCCATCTTATAACTTTTGGGCTATCTTGAATAAAGGTTTGTTTAGTCTCTACCTCTCTACAACTTAAGGTTAAGATTTTTGCAATATTAAAGTATGGCTGAAGGAATGTAAATGTAAGAAATGTAAGCACAGTCTTATTTAACTAATAATAAACATTACTGTAAACGTATTGCTCGTTAATTAAATGAGCAAAAATGGAAATATTATATAAGTATAAATGGTGTTATGCAATAATGAGCTAAACTATTAAAATCCTATTGTATCATGTCGCCAAGCTATGAAAACAAAGAACAAGTAATGTAATGTTATCCTGTACCACAAGCGGCTGGACCAGAGAAGACACTTAACGTTCTGACCAATCAAAAAGTTTCTTGATTTTTTCCAATATAGCGGAAATTACACGAGGAATGGAATTTTTTTTTCTATTTCACGTTCATAATAACTTCAATAAGAAAATTATTTGCGTATCGTAATGAAAGCCTTTCGATACGCTTTACTTGAAGTTGGTATCACATTTTTGAGGTGTAATAGCCACCTGCCACCATCAGTGATGCCGTATTTGAAGAATTTTCTTCAATATGCACAATTTTAGCAACAAAAAAATTAAGGAAATATTTAACCCAAATTACTAAAATATGAAGAATTTTTCAATTTCTCATATCTTTTAAAAATACATATACAATTTCTTGGATATTATCTCTTAGTTTAACGATACTAATATTTGAATTTACATTTCGTATCTTTTTTATAGTTTTGTTTTCGATAGTTATGTTTAGGGGATTAATTGGGTAACTTTTTTTTAGAGGTCACTTTTGATCGCGGGTAAGTATAGTCCGCTTACAATTGTATCTTTGAAGAGTTATAAAGAATTTTTCTATTCTAGTTAATTAATTTTATGTGTTGTGGCAAATGCTAGCCTAAAACTCATGCACGCTTCACATAAATCTTTGTATGTATATATTTGTCCTTAGTAAAGTCTAGCCCGATGACTAGCTCCTGGGGACTAGAAGAACCAGATAAGACATAAAAGGAACCCACAAAAAAAGGTACTTGGCCAGAAGAGCTTTTGCAGCTTAGGCCATATCCTGAGGAAGAAAGGAAGAATTTTTCAGGTTAAATCAAAGAAAATCACTAAAAATAATCTGGCAACATTGGCGGCAGTGGAAATATAACCTTAAAATATACATGAGCATACAGGTCATGTAATATAGCTTGAGCTCCGAAATACACAAAAAGAAAAGGCTAGTCAGTGTAAGACAGAGAAACCTAATGCCTAATTTCAGTACAGTGCACTGATAGCGCCGCCCAGCTTTTTACTGTGCATCAGAGTGTTCAGGGCTCATGCTATTTTGTTTGACCTGTACATCCTTTTCATATACCTTCTGCGACTTTTTTGGCATAAGGCTGCTTAAAGTCGTTTCTGCCACTGTTCCATTCCGGAGGAGTGAAGCCGTCCATTATTTAATAGGTAAATTAAGTAAGTACCGCAAATTTTTAAATGAATTTGACAGTCGATTTTGTTAATTTTTATGGTTATAAAATGGCGGGTAGAATAAAGAAGCGATTTTCAAATGTTTCTACACTTAAATTTGTTACCAACCTAGAGATGTTAAAATTTTTCGCGGTATTATTTTGGGAAATAAATGTAAATTTTTCTTGCTCATAAAAGGTAAAATAAAAGAAAAAAAATTGTATTGCCTTTAATATGGATTGGTCAAGATCTTTCAGTTCACGAAAAATGGCAAAATAAAACGAAAGTTTTAAAATTTCCTATGTACAGGGACATTATTTTAAGTGTCTCACCCGATTGGCGACTTTGCTATCGACCACAATAAAAAAAACAATTATGTATTCCCTAACAGCTTTTAGTGAAGAAGCCAAATTTGATGTCAAAAAAAATCTATGTTTACAAATTTGACAGATACGACGCCATATTGGATTTTCTTAAATGGCAACCCTACCTTATAGTAAGCCAGCTGCATTCGCCTATTTGTTCCAACATTAAAAATGTATAATTGTCAATATTTATTTTCAGCCGTTCCGGAGATACGAGGCTTCGAAGTTGGTGATTTTGTTATCATCGAATTAACAGAAGCTTTGAGATTAGAAACTCAATTTTTTCTGGAGATACGTAATTTTTTATAACGGAGCCACCCATGCTATTGTCAAATATGTCAGATGTCAGAAAATGACAGTTACGACGCCATTTTGAATTTTTTTAATGGCAACCCACATTTATAACTACACCAATGTATTGCATTTCGCAATCCGATTTCAAAAATATATAGTTGTCGATATTTATTTTCAACCCTTAAGGAAATACGACTGTATCAAAAACTGCATCGTATGATTATGTGTTTTAAGTATCTCACCCCATTAAAAAATAGAAGCTTTGTGATTAAAAAATCAATTTTTTCTGAAGATACGTAATTTCTTAATAATGGCGTCGTAACTGTCATTTTTTGACATCTGACATATATGACAATAGCATGGGTGGCTCCGCCATAAGAAATTACGTATCTTCAGAAAAAATTGATTTTTTAATCACAAAGCTTCTATTTTTTAATGGGGTAAGATACTTAAAAGACATAATCGTACGATGCAGTTTTTGATACGGTCGTATTTCGGTAAGAGTTGGAAATAAATATCAACAACTATATATTTTTGAAATCAGATCGCGAAATGCAATACATTGATGGTGTAGTTATAAATGTGGGTTGCCATTTAAAAAAATTCAAAATGGCGTCGTAACTGTTATTTTTTGACGTCTGACATATTTGACAATAGCATGGGTGGCTCCGCCCCAAGAAATTACGTATCTTCAGAAAAAATTGATTTTTTAATCACAAAGCTTCTATTTTTTAATGGGGTAAGATACTTAAAAGACATAATCGTACGATGCAGTTTTTGATACGGTCGTATTTCGGTAAGAGTTGGAAATAAATATCAACAACTATATATTTTTGAAATCAGATCGCGAAATGCAATACATTGGTGTAGTTATAAATGTGGGTTGCCATTTAAAAAAATTCAAAATGGCGTCGTAACTGTCATTTTCTGACATCTGACATATTTGACAATAGCATGGGTGGCTCCGTTATAAAAAATTACGTATCTCCAGAAAAAATTGAGTTTCTAATCTCAAAGCTTCTGTTAATTCGATGATAACAAAATCACCAACTTCGAAGCCTCGTATCTCCGGAACGGATGAAAATAAATATTGACAATTATACATTTTTAATGTCGGAACAAATAGGCGAATGTAGCTGGCTTACTATAAGGTAGGGTTGCCATTTAAGAAAATCCAATATGGCGTCGTATCTGTCAAATTTGTAAACATAGATTTTTTTTGACATCAAATTTGGTTTTTTCACTAAAAGCTGTTAGGGAATACATAATTGTTTTTTTATTGTGGTCGATAGCAAAGTCGCCAATCGGGTGAGACACTTAAAATAATGTCCCTGTACATCCTTTTAACTTCAAGGCACAGAAACTCTCATTTTTGGATGTGGTAATAAAAAGATGGCTCTAAGGTGTGACATTGACAGAAGTATTGTAAAGTGGGCAACACGTCTGCAGCTCATTTAGCTGCGTTTCGTAAAGATGGTTGTATCGCACACATTAACAACGATATGACCCATTATTGCATAAAACCAAGAAACTGTAAAGGTACGCTTGTCGATTACTGTATCTTTTAAATACCTTATTGGCTAAGATATAAAGTTATTATATTTGTTTTATTTTAGAATGTGTCTGAAATATATAGGCATGATATAACGGGAACCTAAATAACATTAATCTTTAAGCCAGGATACAAAAATTAGGATTATGGCATCTTAGCGGGAAAACTTTATAATTTTTGAGATTTTAGGGTTCTACAGCAAATATATTAACAATTTAGCTAATGTCAGCACTTTTAACCAGAAATGCAGATTTGAATTTAGAAAGGCATATCAAATTTTTCTTCAAAGTCCTCTTGTATGTGATAAAACACCTTTAATGTTACCAACTAAAACAGTTAACATAAGGAATGTTTGACAATATTAAAAATTATTTGCCTTAAATAAATTAAAAATGATCTCCCATTAAAGAAATTAATTCGAATAAAAAAAACACATTTTGACTTATGGATACTCGACATGTGCGGTGGGTCCTAATTGTCTGTCAGTTTGCATTTATGTATAAAAAGCCTAATGACGGCGGTAATTATTATGTCATGGAAACTACGGTGGAATTCCGCCTTATGAATCTGTGGATACGATGAGTTAGGGGATAGGTGGGTAAAAGGTCAATTTTAACTGTGGCAGCATAGGCGTAAATGAAGAAACACTGGGTGGGTAACATTCTTCGAAAAGCAATAATCAAAGAAAGGTGGCCTTTTCGAGCAGATACCTTTAGTGAGGTTTCACAAGAAAAAATATGTAAAAAATGTGTTACAAGAAGGATACAGTCAAGGTGTCAGGTGTAGTTTTTAAATCTAACGTACAAAACGTAAAAGGAGTGAAGTCTGGTGATGCATTCGCCATTTCATTTTTTGATCAATATTTCTTATCCTTTTCGCTTTATTGAAGAACCGTCCTTGAGTAGCAATTACCTACAGTTTTGAACTAAAGAAATTTTGATTAATAAATTAATAAAAGCAAATAACGAAAATTTGTGACATTTATCCATTTTTCTTTTTTTGCTTTTATTACTTTATAAATTCAAGCTTGTTTAACTTTGAATTGTAGGTAATTATGCTTCAAATGTCGGTACTTGGCCAATTTTTCGATAAAAGGAAAAATTAATGAAATACTGATCAAAAAACTAAATGGCGAATGAGTCACCAGACCTCACACTTTAACCAGTTTCATTCGTTTAATTTCTTATTTATAGGACTTTTAGGATTTGTAGGCATGGTAAAAATAATTACTATTAGTTTCATGAAAAAATAAATATAGTGGTAGAGATTAGAAAAATTATCTACTGTCTTATTGTTAACTAACAATTTCCTCATTCTATCTTGGCTTAGGATTTTTTATGTTGGTCCAGACTTGCTTTTAACTACATTAGATATAGGTATAGATTTATTAATATTAGGTAAAATATTGAACTTTAATACCTTTCTATGTATTTTAAAAGATTTCTACGTTGTTCTTTTTCATCACAAAGTGTCAGTTAAAACTGACCTGGCTTTATGTATGTTCTATATAATCATCCACGTATAAGCTAAATACTATTTCTTCTAAATAAAGAGAGAATATTATTTTTTATAAAATAAACGATTTATATTGTATTAAAACTAATCAGTGCAACTTAACCTTGTTTTAGTGTAATACTTGGTTCTAAAATTATATATGTTGAAATCCAATAAAGAGTTTCCTTTCATATCGTCAGATCCATTCCCAGACGCGTTTCGTCATATCATGGCTCATAAGTAGAGCTAGGATTAGACGAAAGAAAGGAATGTATGTTAATTAAGAAGAAAAACATAGAATTTTTATTAGATTATTGGAAATCACAACTTATAGTTTATCCTTTTGACTTAAAGAAAAAATCTTGAAACAAAAACAAATTAATACAGAGCCTTTCTTTAAACGTCTTGATCAATTGGCAGGTGTGTAGTTTTGCATAAACAGATTAAACTACACACTGGGCTAACTAGGCCTTAAGTTGAATAATTCAGATTGCAAAAAGTATTTTGGTAAAAACTTTGTTTCATGTTTTGATTTTTTCGTAGTAACTGCGTTTCAGTCTAGTTAATTGAAAACATCGTTAAATAATTACCTTGCTGCTGACTGTAATATATAATAACGGAACTGTAAGCTGGCTTCTGAGAATTTTATGAGCGAGTCGTTAACTTTAAGGTAGAGTAAGCGCCGCAAATATAACCTTGTTACATTTTTTCTTCTGTATAAAAACTCCAACAAAAAATGCGCCCTCAACTATTGCACACCATACACGACTAATATTACTCTCCTGAATGATATCAACCTCATTAACACATTAAATAAGAAATAATTATAAAATTTGGGTGTTTCCATTTGAAAATCTAGACTTTTTGCAGTTTTTTTAAATTTAATTTTTAATCTTATTGTTTAAACACCCTCTATTAATAGTTATTAAAATATTATAGAAAATCTGTTAAAGCAGCTCCTTTATAACAAGAAATCCCGCTTAAATTAAATAAATAAGGTTTCTTTATAGAAAAAATTGATAATTATTTTAAGACTTGCAAACGTCATTTTTGACATAAAAATTCAAATATGTCAAAAACGCTTCGACATAGGTATAGGACATGATATACAAAATATGTCCACAATCTTGCGTAGAATGCAAAAATGTAATAATATATAGGGTGTTCTATTTAAAATAAGCAAGTTGACACTTACTTCCGGTATAACCGGAAGTGTCATCATTATGAAAATATTTTAGCCCGGTCGCCCCCATTAGCATTAACATACTGTCAAATTTTCAAAATTTTCCTATGTATAGTTTTCCATATATAGATCGAAGCGGTTCCCGGTGGGACACCCTGTACCTATATGTAAGAATAAATCTGGAGTTACTACTCAGGTAATGGCTTTTCATAGAGGCCTAATAAGGACGAAACGGTCGTCATTGTCTACCTGGGCCCCAGGGAATCCATTGTTCTGACGTCCCTGTGTACTTTACTTTTTCTATTTTATTATTACGGACACTTAACTTCTACTAATTATTCTTCAACTTTTCGGCATTATAAATTACGAAATATAAATTCTTATAGTTAGTTTTAAGCAATAAGAATAATAACTTAATAATTACAAAGTTGGATAATCCCGCTTCTCAGGGAAAATTCCGTAAAGGTACTAATTAATTTCTAGTAATCCTTTATATTGAACTTATACTTCTATTCGGATTTCAATCACCAATAGTCTAAGATTTAAAAAAAGACACTGTAGATAGTATACGTACACATTAAAAAAAATATCTTAAAATGACTTTTAGAAACAAAATAAGTAAATTCAGTTGAGACGTACTTGCAGGATTCGTAATAGTTTTAATCAGTGGAAGCATCAAAATACAATGGAAGCATAAATCATTTGTCATAAAGTATGTCTATGTATAAGCATGCTTACCTTAGCACTTTTCTTGTAAGTAACGTTGCACGTCCGAACTGTTTTATTACTAATAGGTACACCCGTAAGACATTCGCCATTAGTATTTCTGTACAAATAATCTACATTAATTTTACTAATATTGTCCCTAGACTCATCGCTCGAGTCATTCTCTATCATTTTAGCGTTGACGCTAACTTCATTATGAATTTCTGCACTAACAACTAAATTACTTTGAGTTTTGCTACAATTTCCACTGGTTACTTCACTACTTTTTAAAGAATCGCCCTCACAACATTTACCATTACTTAAGGCAAATTCAAGGTTTTCGTTACTGCTGGTTTCTGATATTTCATTGACTACGGTGACTTCGACTTTTGATTGATCTTTGTGATGTTGGTGTTTGGAATCATCGTGAGTCCACATGATAACCACTCAATCTATCCTGTGAGGGCCCAGTCGTGTTGAATCGGTATTGCCTTTGTAGATGTAAACTTGAAGTAAAATCATCAAGTCGATTGTGACTTGCATTGTACCACAAACCCAAAATTGTAACGGAGCGTCGCGCAATAAAAAGTATAAAGTCTTAAAAATATCACCGCAAGTCCAGAGCACCACCATAGAAAGACTAAAAAATAATCAATGTCAAACTACCTTTCTGTCAAAATAGTGAATGGTACAGCTTAATTGTCAATATCCCACAAAAAAATTATAATTCAAAAAATGCATACCTACTAGGTCAGCTAGATCCATCTCCTAGTAACTTTACAAACAATATAATTTCACAAGAAAGTATCTGGCTGGTCAAGTTACCAGGGGATGGATAATTTCTTTTGAAATTATCTGGCTGGTAAAGTTACCAGGAGATGGATCTAGCGGACCTACGGATAGTCCTTAATTATCAACTTTAATTTCATAATGATCTCACCCTCGAGTTCTCTTCCAATTAAGAAAAAACTAACTTCACAAAAATATCAGGTTATTTGAACATGTTAAACTGACTGGTGCCTTAAGGACTCTGATTATTGGCACTAAGGCCAGGTTGTACAATTACGGCTTAAGCTTATTTCAGCGTAGAATCAAACTTTAAATTTCTGTTGAGGTTGTACAAATGAAGTTTAAGCTTGGTTCATCAATGAACTAAGCTTAGGCGGTAGTTGTACAACTAGATCTAAATGACAAATGTCGGATATTTCTTAAAATAAATTAAAATGGCAATTACTTTAATAACCTTTATTCCTAACCCTAAAACACACTTTAAAATGATGTTTTAAGTACCCCTCCTTCGATATCGACAAAGAAAGCGCGACAAAAATTGTTTAAACATTTAGAAACATTGTCAGAACGCGTTGCATAGAATTCTAAGTTTATTCATTCTCTAGCACGTAACGTATGCTATTTCAACTAGTGAAAAAATGGCGCGGCAATACCAACAAATATATATATATATATATATTAACTAATAAACGAAACAAATATACATATTATAATATGCGACAAATTATCAAGTGCAAATAAATATAAAAAGTGTAAAAATCATCCTTTGCGAAAAAATACTTTTGTTGATTTCGAAAACGAATGTTAACGAAACATTTGAACAGTTTTGACGTGCCTCAGGTTAAATTCATAGAAATGGTGTAGAACGCAAACTTTTTCTTATTTCAGAAACAAGACTTACTTAAATAGTGTCTTAACTTCTTTAAAAATGTTTGCCGACCCTGCCGTAATTGACACAGTTCGCTTAGTAGAAGTAAACGAGTTATTACTTTCCACTATTAATGGAAGACTATTGTTAGCTTAGTAGATACCTACATTTAGTCCAAATAACTGGCCACACCCATAGGTACTTTTAAGCGCTCGTAGCTAAGTGCAAATCGGACGCGCGGGTTTAACTCGTAGGGGGAAAACTATCCACGTTCTAAGTAAGTAAGTAAGTAAGGCATTACACGATGTCCAAGATACAGATCTACTCTTGTTAAGTATTTTCGTTTGTTTGGAGCATTGTTGTTTAATCAGTTCGGCTATTTTTAGTCAGTTTTTTTTTCGTCTACGAATCCAACGTACGTTATAGACATTCGCCACCATTAAGCCATACCAAAATATCAAACACGTTAGAAATCCAAGTCCGCACTAGTTTTGTTAAAAAATGTCAATGTTTATGACTATAAACACACACGCTTGTGTCCAAGATTATCATAGAATTTCTATTTAATATAATAGTTAATAGACAACAGCGCTAGAGAACAGACTTGGCTCGCTTGCTTTGCATGGCCGCGGTAAAACTTCCCTTAAGACTCTATGTGTGGTCGTTTAATGTGTTACTTGTTACTACTCTTACCTCATGCCTTCAGTCGATTTGTTTCTAAAATTCTTTATAAGTTGAGGCATTCCAAGCATTGCTTCTGTGAACACAGCCATAAATCCAATAATTTCAACAAAAACAATATACTCTATAAATATATACATCAACAGGGAAGCAATGATTGTAAATACAAGCATACAATCCAGGTAAGATTGGAAATCCGTCCAGTTCCAAAAGTTTTTTGCGTCAAAATCTAAAACATAAATTGTCGAAGTGTTAGTACCATACCTTCCAAATTTGATGCTCACGATTGCGATATTGTTTCTTAATGGTAAGCATCGAATTTAAGTCTTAAATAAATAATATCAGCAATAGCCAAGACCAAGGGGTATTTGGGAAGAGCCAGTGACTTTCTTGAGACAAAATAAATACTAAACAGATCTACAGAAATTGAGTAAAATTAAATCTGAACGGCTAAGTACTTAAGTTGTAATAAATAAAATACCCCTTGGTACACACAAAGAAAACCAAAAAGTGTGTGAATGTATTAACTATATACCCACTGAAATAATTCGAATCTCGTTACTATTTACTCAACAAGACTTTGTCTAGCCGGTAGACGCTGTACGTATGTATAATCATGCTTATCTCAGCATTTTTCTTGTAAGTAACGTTGTACGTCCAAACTGTTTTATTACTAATAGGTACGCCCGTAAGACATATGTATATTTGAAGAAGTAGTCCATACTTGAAGTGAAGTGGCAAGTTAAATGGGGAGAAATAATACTCAAGTCAACCTTCACTAAGATATATTTAATAAGAAACCTTTATTTTATTGTACTCTACATGTTTCGAACGTATAAATGTTCATCTTCAGGAGAAGTATAGCTTATGTTGGAATAAATATTAGGAAATTGTGAATGTCACCCTCATAGAGCTTTTGAGGAAGTTAATTAAAAAGTGATGAAGAACTTCCATAGAAGTAGGGAATAAAAACATACTACCAAGTTCTATAGATAAAGATGGAAGAATGGTTGATAAAGGGTATTTTAAAGTGACGAAATGAGAAACGTTAGGTGAACTAACCAGCAACTTCAGTAGTGAAGTACATTATTGAAAAAATTTTGCCATATGGTGCAAAATAAAAATTAAATGTGCTGGTAAGACAGATGTACTATCAGTTGTCGTGTTACATGTGTATTACGAAGTCTGTTAACAATAGTAGGTATGTGAAAAACCATAATATATGATCTATGATCATTTAACAGATCCATAAGTATAATCTTGACTATCGGTAGTAACGGTAACTCTATCACTAACTTATAATTTAACTATCAATGAGTCCCACTTAAGGGCTTGAGCAGTAATATTATTAATATTTCTGTGCTGAGATTGAACATTGAAATGTGTCACCTCTTGCGTCCACCAGCATGGGCAAATTCTCAGTCACCGGTAAATCTAGCACTACGGTCCAATACCATCTATAATTGTGTCCGGAAATTAAAACTTTCGAATATAATATCGCAATAACCGACACAATTTAAGGTATCTACATTACCTGCAGGAGCTGCCGAGCAGCGAAACGTATGTATAGTAAAAACGTGTGCTTTTTACTTCCATTTACGTAAATTGTAATGGATTTTCACTTTGGTTTCCTTTGAGGTAAAATATCCGTAGGTACTAGCCAGTTTTTGTCAACCAACAAAATCCCGCTATTCGATTTTTCAGACGCTAAAATATAGGCAACCGCTGACCGCTGAAACCCGAATTTGGCTTCGTTAGGAAGAATGATACTTACAGCTCAATATGAAACAGGTTTTTACCAAATTGTTCTTATAGTTTCAGAGAAATTTGCCTTTGAAATATCGTTTAGCGGGATTTTGTTGGTTGGCAAAAACTGGCTATTGTTAAGTTAAGCCATTAACGTCATCGACTAAATTACTGGCACATCTGTGTAGTATAGAATATTAATAATATATAACTAGAAATCATAACAGCGTAAAGCTTATACTGTCCGTGGGCAAGCATTTTCGCGTTGCTAAGATGCATGTCTACGGCTAACGGACATCTGCCTGCCCAAATGTCTGATGACGTCAATGGCCTTACGTAAGAGCGCAGCCATCATACAGGCATGATAATCAAACCGCTAATACATGCAACTTCCCGTGATGCTGATGTGTGGATAGTATTATATGGGCAAGGCATGTATTATATGGATATTAAAACAAATTTTCTCATGATTCTCAAAACCCTCATTACACTTACTTCACAAGGAGTACCTGTAGGTAGACTATAGTCCTTATTTTAATAGTTTCCAATTTTTAAAATCATGCTTGATACCTCAGCTGTGTGTAAACTGGGGAGTGGGGAGCGTGCCCGATGCGAACAATTTTTACCTACTAGTATTTATTTTGAGTGTATGGGACTGATCGCGAACAGCGAGCTTGTAATTTATTGTCAAGACTATTGTCAATTCATCACATATCAATCAACGTTCGCCAGTACACACACAACAGAGACTATAGTCACGGTCACACAATTGTGTGTTTGCGCGAAATTGCCATGGATTTTGTAAAAGTTGGCAGCTGTCAGATGCCATTCTTGTAAAATATAAGGTTATTTTACGCAAATACGAAGGCTGTTTCAATTTCGATTTTGACAACGTCATTATTGCCGTCTATTGTATGCAAAGTGTTGGCCAAAAATAATTTAAATATGGCAGATTCTGAATCCGAAAGTGTCCCTTCGGATGTCGAAGATATCGCGCAAAGCGTAATAGATTCCCTACTTCCCGAAAAGTCAAGGCAGGTTTTCGAACAGACCTACGCAAAATATGAAAATTGGTGTAATGATAAAGGAATCAAAAACATCAGCAGCGAGAAGGTGCTCCTTGAATATTTTAACCATCTCGCAAAACCTAGCAAGGCTTCGTCTATTATTCTATGCTACAGCATTTGGATGTTATTATGAATTCCTAATGGCACTGAGTGCTATTATGAAGGTCATAATTACATCCAAATGATAATGCTAAATACGTCATAACGGCACTGTCGTAGATTAATTTCTTTATGCAACCGGCTGTTTTAACTATATTGAAATGCATTTCTTAGACCAAGGGAGTATTATGACACGCAATATAATGATTTTAACCACGATACACCTACAATGGTATGTCGATAAGTAAGCTGAAATTTGAACATCGCTGCGCATGTCGTCACATATAAGGGACGCGAGCACGGTTGCTTAGTAACCGTTTGACACTAGTGACAGTTGTAACTTCACATAAAAAGCGTTCTTTATTTTCAGTTCGAGTTTAGGTAATTATAAAGTTAATAACACGGTTCTTTTTTGCTATTTGCTTTTCTAGTCTTGTTCTGCCAAAGTGCCAAATACGTAACCGAGTCGATAAATATCCCTTAGTTAATAAGGCCCCACAAAAATTTTCTGGAAAATTTGAGGGCGGGTTGTATAATTACGACTTAAGCGTAGTTCAACATTGAACCAAGCTCAAACTTCATGTTGAGAACCAACAGCAATGTGAAGATGTTATCAAAATGTCAAGTTTGAGCTTGGTTCAACGCTGAACTAAGCTAAAGTTGTAATTGTACAACTGTACAACCGTAATAGCATATTAGAACATAGTTTTTCATACCGAACAACTTTTCATAATCACAGTTTTTGATATTGTCAAAAATAAAGGTACTTTACTCTTGGACAAAATCCATATTTTTTGACAAACCTCGTATACGACTGAAAAAATTTAACATCTGATGGTTGCATTTTAGGTTTTGGACCATGCAGAACTTTTTATGAAGAATAACTTTTTTCGTAAAGGTAATATAAAAAAGTTTCCCATATGTAGCCAACTTAAGTAGACACACTGTATATATGTTAAATTTTTTTAGAATTATTTTTTACTTCCCAATTTTGCTGTACATATTTAGAAAATTTTTGGATACAGAATAAAAAACTGAGATAGGGAGGTGAAAATTATTATTCTCTAAGATGCGCCGTTCCAGTGCCACAGCCTGTCAAAGTCTAAAAATGGCATATTTTAAACTAATAAATTAAATATTTCAAAAACAATTGAAATTAGACATTTGATATTTTATACAAAATATACGTGGAATAAGGAATTAGAAAATAATATATAAGGTGGTCCATTTAAAATAACGATGACTTGTTTCGGGCAGATGCGGCGCTGTATTGCTGAAAATATTTTAAAACAATAGACCATGGTTGTTGATCTAAGCACCCAAATTTTTGAAGAAAACGTATCACCCGTTTTCCATAAACATCTAACGTTCCATCCACCGTGAAACACCCTGTATATGATTTTCTTTTACACATAAAATGTAATAATAAAATAGCAGAATATATTGGGGAAGAATGAATATCTTATGGAATTAGACTGTAACTTTCCAGTCATTTCTTGTAATATGTAAAACTAATACATTTAATAAAAGCTATTTACAGTTAGCGTTAAAAAATATAACAACTTAATTTATGAATTTCTTAACGATTTTATCTAATTGAAGCTCAAAAAAGTACTCTAGTACTACAGTATAAAAGATCTATCTACACGAATAACTAACTAGCAGAATGAAAATAGGGGCCAGTATTTATAGACAACTTTTTTATTTATATTTCAAGCTAAAGATTGGGCAGAGGTTGGGAAAAGAGCCAGTATCCTCTATCGTATCGATGTCAGCCAGACGGGACCTAAAGCTTGGGATGCGAACCGCGTGTATGCACTAGTTCAGTGGTTCCCAACCGGTGGGTCGCGACCCCCAAGGGGGTCGCACTGGTTTTTTTTTTGGGGGGGGGGGGGGGGGGGGGTCGTCAAATATCAATATCCACCAATCTCCATTATTTTAAAAACTTTACGCAGAATACGTAAATTTATTTACATCAGAATGCACTTTTTTTAAATAATTATAGTACCTTTGCTTTTACTTATCTTTGCGAAACTGGATTTTCGACTCTTCTGCAGATCAAGACGAAAGCTAGGAATAAGTTGGATGGATGTTCAAAATGACATAAGATTAGCTTTGACCAAAACTCAACAAGGAATTATAAATCTTGTTATGCAGATGCAAACTTAGTCATCACATTAAACTATTTACTAAAAAATATCATCATTTATGGCAAGTCCTTAAATATATTTATTCTTCTTTTATTGATTAAAAAATTTGGCGGGGGGTCGCGAACATTTATAAGAAGCTAAAAAGGGACGCGAATAAAAAAAGGTTGGGAACCACTGCACTAGTTTATTCTTTTTACGTCTCCAGAGGTCCACGACGCCCGTCTTGGTCTCAATATTAGGTTTGACTATTCTTTTATCGTTTTTTATTTAAACGTTATGCGCGAACAAACATAAAAAAAGGCTAGTGGCTTTTGATAACTCCTTTTTTAAGGTCAGTTAAAAATTATATTTCTCTCCAACGTAATCCATAATTATTGAGGCATAAATAAAATATAATAGTATACATTAAAATTGTAGCCTTTGTAACTATAAGTAACAACATTGTGTAGTAAAGGATTATATCAAGGTATGGAAGGGCGAAGAGAAGGTAATTTAAAGCAATGATAAGCGCTCAAATTAAATTTTTATTTTTGAAAATGGAGCAGATTCTGTCATATTTAACCTATAAACTTATCGAATATTCTATGGATGATAGATTAGTATTCTGTTGTTATTGGTTGCTAGTTAGTATATTAGTTTCTAGAGTAAAGCAAAGCGTGCAAGCCTATTACCAATTACACTCTGAGGAGGGCGCGATTTTTCCGACAGAAGTTTTAATCTCTTAACTTCTTGGATATTAGCTGTCAAACAAAAATAAAGCGTTAAAAAAATATTATAACTATCATTAGGCAAAAGTGCTCATCATACCAAAAAAAACTTTTAAAATTATTCCGCTGGTACAAACAGTATATGTAATATTAACATTGTTGCTTGCTGTTTGTACCCGAGAAGGAGAAGTGACAAAATACGTCGGCTCTTGTGTGTTGGTGATAAATATTTTGTGACCCCAAGTATAAATAATAGACAACCTATAATTTAAACATTTTTATAAAGACTAAGCACCAAAAATAGTTTTCCAAACAAACCGACTATCGGACTATAGTCTATTTCAGAAAGGTGTACACTGTACAGTAATAAAGGATCATTAGATATGCAAAGGGACTACAGAGTGACCCAACAAGTATTTAAGCCACTCTCATAATTTGGCATTAATTTCATTGCAAAATTCATTATTTTCATCAAGTGCAGGTAGTACCACCCGGGTTTGGGTCAATTTATGGGTTTCGCCTATTGTTATTCATTCACAAAGACTGAAAATGATGTGACAAAGGCGTGCATTATGTACATAGTATTAGGTACACTTATTTTTTTATTAAACATTATAAAAAATATAATATACATTATACAGAAATTAAATTATAAAAAATCATAATATTTTTCGTCAACTGAGGAACTGTCATCTCCTCTTGACGTTATAATTAACGGGTCGACGGTCTGATCGATCAGGTGGTCAAGATCCCACATTTTCTCCTCTTCTTTAATGACATGATATGCTGCTTTTCGCCAGTTTTCTGGTGTCACTTCCTTAATGGCTTGATCAAACAGTAGCTTAACGTATTTCATTTTAAATGTCGTGTCTTGCTACAAACGCTTTCACTTGCGCCCATATAAATTCTATAGAATTTAGTTCGTAATGATATGGCGGTGTGCGCAGCACAGTTACACTATGTTTTTCAACTATATCTTTCACAGCATATTTTATAAAACGGTGTTTGTAAAAATTTTCTATAGGTAGCTAATAATTCCCTGTTTATCAAATTATTTTTTTTTTCTTAGGTTAGTTATCATAAATAATTTAATGCACAAAATTATCTTCTATGGCCGACACCGAAATTGAGCCGAACTGGACGGAAATTACCATTTTATTAGTCTACACCTTTCTGAAATGGACTATAGATTGATATTCCGTCGAGCGCGAGCAGATATTTCCTCCATTTAAATTTTTCGGCCGGATCGTATTTTGTCGTTTCCCTGTGGTTCTCTTCTCGGGTCTGTACCATAGCTACATATAACCATAGCTATAATATAACAACGACAGGTGTTAAACATGGCGGCTAAAGATTTAGTAGCTAACAGTAGTGACATCTAGTGGTAACGGTAAATACCGCGGCTAAAGAGGACTTAGTAACTAGTAGCGGTGTTATGTTGAACACATTAAGGTCCGCTAGATCCATCTCTTGATAACTTTACCAACAAGATAATGTCCAAAGAATCCATTGTTGAGACAATTGTTTTAATAGAAATTATGTGGCTGGTAAAGTTACCAGGAGATTGATCTAGCGGACCTTAAGGTAGCTTTTCGATAGCTGCGACCAGAAATCGAGATTAATGGGCTCTTTCACTATAATAGAATTTATCATATTCCAACATCCTGAACTAGACCCTAATGAAAATTTATCTCAATAATAAATTTTTTTTTAGAGTATCACAAACATTTTCTAGAAACAATTAAAAACACGATGGAAAAGTTGCAAGTTTAAAAACATGAGGCGCAAAGGCATATACGTAATCCTATTAACCACCCAATTCTTTTATTAGCGAGTAGTGCGAACGATTATATTGTTATCTTTGTTCCGGAATTTAAAGAAAATTTAATTTTTCCCTGCTCTATACGATAGGGTCAAAATAAATATTTAGTGAAAAAGTCGAATTTTATATATGGGTTAAGTAAATAGGGGTTGTCCACATTTCTATAGGTATAAACCGTGTATAAAAAATAGTCTTGCTCTCTCGTCGCAGCGCTCGAAAAACGAGTATATATCGTGAGGTTACTGCAAAAACCAGATAAGTGCCCTATTTACGTTTTTCAGATCAGTGCATTTCTAAACGTAAAAACGTCTACTGCAAAATGAAGATAAAACTCTTACAAGCATAAAGGGTCAGTCAAGTGCAGACATAAGGTTAGGTAATAAGTACATTTTGAACAAAATTTTACCAGCTGAAACAAGATATATGCATTTGTATTATATGTAAAATAGGATAATTTGTGATATTTTTAGCTGCAATAATAAGTTATGTGGTATTTATCTGATTTTAGCTGTTTGATTTTAAAAACGATATAAACGTTTCACGTTAGAAACAAGATAATTGACACTAGCTATGCCTGTCTGATCTCAACTTGACTACAAAAATAAGTTAAATACAGTTTTTTTTTGTAAAAAAATGGTTTTGTGACTTTTTTATTCCTTTTTCTTCGTCAAGGGTTATTAAGCTTGTTCCTTATGTAAAATGTAAAAAAGTAAAATAGTTTTTGTTTCAGGGATCTTTCCTGTCGTTTTTATGGTTAAAAGGTGAATATCCTAAAAAACTATAAGGGACTTATCTGGTTTTTAGTAACCCGACGATATAAAGCTCTACATAACGATAATTAATAATGTTAAGATGAACATTCGAAAAAAAAGAAAGTAGAAGAATTTATGTTATTGATTAGAAACATGGAAAGCGCATCGCTGATTCCTGAAAAAATAGCAAAAATATGCATCATAAGTCAGGGAGTAAGCAAGTTTCAAACATCGGTGAAAAAAAAATTAAATAAGGGTATGTTTAGCCTATATTTTATATTTGATTATAGTTTTTATATTTTTTTATATTTTGTATACAATAGTTTTTCTTTTCTCATTTGATTGTTTAGACAAATAATTGTTTTATAGTTCTGATGATGGAATCCTAATAAAACCGAAACGTTAACCCCTTATAAAGAAAAATCTTTTATTCAAGAGTGACCGAAAACCCAAGAAAAACAAACATTTGTATCGGTGAAAAAGTTTAAAATAATCGTTTTTAACTGTTATTTGTTTAGCAACTCCACAGACACGAGCACGTAGATTCTTATAAACCGCGCAACTGAGGCCAAGTACCCACATACAGGCGGCTTCGGAGATATCAGGATGGCCCTGGCTTCCTTTTGGGGTCTGTCTTTTCAATAGGTTGCCACATCATGTCCAGGGAATGACCCCAGTTATTTGCAGATTTGTTATTAAAAATGTTCCTCTCAGTAAGGGCATTAGAGAGTATTTCTAGTTTAACTATATATATTTATATATTAACTGATTTTTAATCATAAATTTTAACCTGTTGTGAAGTTTCTTTATTCTTTCTAATTCTTAATAAAGACGTGTAGTCCGTTTTTATATTTAGATTTTGCTATATTTTTAAAATTTTACTGTATTCTTTTATTGACATAAGGCCGTCCTCATAAGGAAAAAAAACTGAAATAGTATAGATATCAGGAGACTGGGCGACACTCAAGTTGCCTCTCATTCTTACACGGCCGACACTAGTCACGCAGTCGCGAGCTGAAGGCTGCACATAAGTTGTCTCTTGAATGGTAGAAGATTTTTGGACTGATGAATGATTCAGTATTCACCTGAAGACGACTGGAGATACTTATCATGTGAAACGTTGTGATGTAAGAAACAAATAAAGACAATGCAAGTCCAAAACTCTTCTACAATACACAGCACTGGATTCTTTTCAACTTCATTCAGCTTAAAAGTTTGCTCGACATTTATTGTTTTGCATGACTCAAGAGACTGGAGTAGCGCTGGGCCCAGCCAGTGGAGTCGCGGATACTTGTGTTGTCAATCTCCCAGTCACTTATCTACAACCATTTAAATCGACTGGATAACCTATTCACCCAGTCTACTAGTATCCAGGCTACAACATATTCTTTTTAGTTTCCCCATGTAAAAATACATTATCTGTATATTAACATGAATAAACAATTTGAATTATTCTAAAAATTCAAAATTTTGGTCAGTGACACATTCAGTACCAAAAACAATAATGATTAAAAAGCACTAAATTATTATTTTAACAGGCTCCAATTTATAGTGAGCCTACTGGAAACGCGGCGTGGTCATAAATCAAAAAATAGTAAGGTAATTTTGATGAACCTGTACTAGGATTCTTCACGGATAAAGTAAATGTGGCAACACAGCTTCTTACACCTGAATTGGTTGACACAGACAACAGCACTAAAAATTAGTTGTCTTACCGGGAGTTGTCTTACCGGGTTTTAAGCACTGTTAAAATTAATTTCTTTGTTATAGAAGTTTGACTTTAAACATGACGTAGGGGAGATATGGGAGCTTTGGATTAATTTTTAAATATATTTACTCGGAGATAAGTAGGTGGGAGTTACTTATATATCTAATAACTATATTATATTATATCAACAACATAACTTTAAATTAAAAAAATTAACCTAACCAGAAATATAGGTAGCTAAAAATATTAAAAAACAAAAAAAAATAGCTGTCTTTCTAAGTTCCAAATAAAACATTTTTTTCTATTTGCTATTGTTTTCAAGCTTCAAAGCCTCAACCAGCGGAGGATGAGCCTTACAAAATGGGTGTTTTTTTACTTTGAGCCTTAAAAATTAAAGGGTGTACCTATGAAGGATCAGTACTTTTGAGAGTAGCAAGGTATTTAGAGCCAGGATAAGTTCTTTTCTTTTTAGAAGTATTTTTTTTGAGTCGCCCCCCCCCCCCCCTCAGCAAAATCCTGGATCCGCCACTGGCCTCCACATATCGTTGGAAAACCAGGTACTATAACTTTATGTCCTGCTGTTTACTAATATTGAAGTTAATTTTACTTTCATTATTACTTAAGAGCACCAGTCAATTATTTTTTATGTATGAGATTTATGTTTGTTGTGCTGTGAGTTATAAATATTTTTTTAAAACTGGAGATAGTAATTATTTGTACATAAAACATGTTGCATATCATTATATGATACAAAAAATTTATAAAAATGTTGGAAAATATATCAAAAAATAAATAGGCCATTGAGGAAATATTTTGTTCATATCAACTTTTCTTCATAAAATGCCCCGAGGAGTTACACCCTCAAATATTGGCATGTCATTAAGACACTTCCACTTAATGGTATGTAGGTAGTACTATTTTCGTGTGGATTTTTAATAAAAAAAAAATAAATAAAGCACCCTGTAAGTATATAGATTGAAGGGTTTTCAAAAAAGAACAGACCATTTTTTATTCGTTATTTCACTACTGATATACCTAATAAAAAAATTGTTAAAGATTTCACCTCAAATTTAAGAAAATATGTATGTACTGTACTGACTGGGCATTATTGTCCCAAACTAGGTACCCTGTTCAAATGAAAAAAAAAAAGATCGAAGTAATTATTTTTTACTTAATTTACAATCTAAGTAGCTATGTATGGTAATGTTGCTAAGACTGTGAGCCACATTGTTGTAGCTTAAAAAACGAAATAATGAATGAATTAATGTTTATTAATGGATTTGCCATTTGTTAATTTACAAAAATAAATAAATAATATGCATTGTAGTACCTACTAGGCATAATTATTTGTTGCTGATTAAAGTTGACCTTTAAATCAACAACAAAAGGACAAAGATTCACTCTAATAGAGAGTTTATATTAAATCAAATTTCATTCTAAAGTAGCTTTTCAGGTTTTAACTTCAGGAATGACCTTTAGTTATATCAGAATATATCACATTTAAAGGTCATGACCTAAACCTTATCTAAAATATAGCTTCAGATTATCGTTTAGTTTCACAATTGGGTCAAAATCAATGCCCTGGCTAGAAGGGTTATATAGAAAATAATTTACCTGTAAATATTCTCTTCCTTGCCTGTTGTAACTGATTTCTATTTCTTACAGTGACACACAAATGAACCATAGCAAACATTGTTATGTTCATTATTAAACTTTGCAGCAAAAGTGGATACTCAAAATGTTTTCCAAACCTGTTAATATACAAAATGTTTGTTAGTCGAGACATATATCTACATAATTGCACCAATTATTACCAAAACATTACTCGTAAAGTATTTGCTATAAGCAACGCTAAGCAAACCAGCAAGGAAAACCCTTCAGCATCCTTGGTTCTCTTGATCTGTCTATACTGGGGTATATAAGGGATTACTCCCCCAACAATCATAGCCCCAGCACTGACCCATCCTACGACATGCCCCACAGTCAAAGACAGCTCGTCGGATATTACCCAATCCATTATTAAGTATTTATAGAATTTCGTTTTACACTTATATTACATTGTTTTACTTTGTATTTTATAATTTTTACTTTTTGCGGAAGCCTTAAATCAGCCTACAAAAAGAGTTCAATTCAATCGCGACATTCGCGACAGTCGGACAGTCACTGTCACCCGTCACCTGTCAGTAGTGTCTTCAGTCCATTTTTGATACCACAAAGAATAAGCGAGTTCGTTACCATCAGATTTATTAATTACTCCGCGCCCGGTCGTGTAATGTTCAGAGACAAAAATAAATCTGAATGTCGTTCGTTTATCATATCGACGAGAAAATGGAGGTACATATTTTTTGTCGGAGTGTAATATGAGGGTAAAACACTCTGTATTAGTATATTGTATTAGTGTTCTAATTAGTTATTATGATTAGCTAGTATAACAATACTGTCGATATAACAAATATGTAATATAAACATTTAGCGTAAGTGGAACAACTATGTATGTGGCGACATGGACTAAGATTCAGAATATAGTTTGATGTTGAATATCAAACACCGTTTTCTTTGAACCCTTTGCTGCCACCTATCTGAACATCAAATTATTACATGGCGATCCTGCCAAAAAACCTTAAGAAGAAAAGCACTTATATGGAATAAAATGGGTAGTGCCAAGTCTAAAGAGAAAATAACCAGGCCTCGAATGGAGACAGAGTACATTTTGATAACACTTGTAATAGCCGTTATCCTTTTTATCATATATAGTTAGAATTACCAAGAACGAGTTGAAGAAAATCAAGGGATGAATTGGTGACGAAGCAAGCAGTATACCATTTTATTAGGTTCTTTTTAGGATTATAAAGATGGAGTTTTGGAGCTTAAAATTTTTACATGGTTTTATTATACTTATGGTTTATTACACTTATGGAAAAAGAAGACGGAAAATGGACATAAGAAACAAGGAAATTTGTAAAAAATAGAAGAAGAAAAAATAGACTCGGTTATAATTACCAAATTAGTGATTAAAAAGAAACATTTACTAAGTAAGTTATAGAATTAAGTAAATTGTATTGAAATAGGGACCTATTTAACAAGTACTTTGCTATTAAATAATTAGATTAGAGAATATTCTAAGAGTGCTATAGAAATTTCTTTTTAAAAATGTATCAGGAAATTATAAATTTTAATAAACAAATCGCGGAAGGTTTAAGTAGTGATAACCAAAATGAGGTATAAACCGGGATAACCACGCGAAAAATATACATTCAAATATGTCAGCTTTTGACTTAAAAGTGGCCACGAGCCTCTTGCCTGTAATGGATGACTCGGAGGCTATTACACATAAACTAATCGACGCGGCAGAATTTTATCATTCTATGCTTAACGATGATGGCAAGCCTATTTTAATTAAATTTATTCTGAAAACACGAATTTCAAATAATGCGAAATTAAGATTAAAGTCTAGTTACGATTCTATGGATTCACTATTAGGAGACATAAAAAAACATCTTTTAACGAAACAATCCGATACCGCCCTTCAGGCAAAATTGTTTTCCGCCAAGCAAGGCGATAATACTGTTTCTGAGTTTGGTAAAAATCTTGAAGATATCTTAGTAAATCTGACAATTTCTCAAGCAGACGGTGATTCAAGAGCTTTTGATATTTTAAGACCAATAAACGAAAAAATCGCTATAAAAAGGTTTACAGGTGGCCTTAGAAATCATAAACTCAGCACAATCATATCTGCTAGAAATTTTGAATTTTTAAAGGATGCCATTAGAGCGGCGCAAGATGAAGAAATTTCCTCTCAAAGCAGTAATCAACAAATTTTCAATATGTTTAGAGGAAGAGGAAACAACAGAAATTTTTCTGCAGGTTTTAACAGAGCTAGAAACTCTGGAAGACATTTTAATAACAATTTCAATAGAAACGTAACTAATAGAAATAACAATCATGTTTCTAATTATCAACAAAATAATTCTCGCTTAGGTAATGGTAATAGCAATCCGCAAAGTCAGCGTTTTCAGGGGGGACACCGAGGACGTTCGTTTACTCGCGGTTATTATGGAAATTCGCGGAGACAAATAAATTTTGCTGATCAAAACTTTAATGCAGGTCAGGAAACGTTACCGTATGATGAATCTAGAGAGAAAACATTTTTTGTCCCTAAAGTAGAAAATAGTCGTAATAATATTTTTACTTACTCCGAAAATTGCTCAAATTCAGTTTCTTTTAGAGTAAACAACAAAAGTTTAGGATTCTTAGTAGATACGGGAGCGTCATTGTGTGCGCTTAAGTTAGAGCATTTAGATGCAAGTATACCTTTACATAAGGAAAATCTTGAAATAAATGGCATAGGTGGTAGAGTATGTTCCGTAGGTTATGTATACTTAAATCTCGCTATAGGAAACATACAATTTAGGGAAAAGTTTTATGTATTTGATTCGTTGGAATGTCATACAGATGGTATAATTGGGAGAAATTTTTTAGGGAAGTATAAAGCTAAATTAAACTATGAGGAAAATACTTTAGATCTTTTCAATGAGGGAAAGAATGTTATTTTAGACTTAAATGCTTGTTGTAGTCATATATTAGTGTTACCTGCAAGGTGTGAAAGTATTCAGTACCTTGAGACAGGGTTAAATGAGGAATGTGTTGTTATGCCAAGTGAGTTATGCCAGGGTGTGTTTGTAGCAGGAGTGATTGCACAACCAGTGAATGGGAAAGTTCCGGTTAAAATTTTGAATACACGGGAAAGTGAAGTACGCTTGAGAAATTGCTTACCTAAAACTGAGAAGCTCAGCAATTATGATTGTTGTCAGTTTACTTCTCAAAATATTTCAGTTAATCGAGTAAAACAGTTATTTGACATGCTTAAACTTACCTACTTGAATAAAGAAGAGAAAGATTCAATAGATCAATTATGTGCTAAATTTGCAGACATATTTCATATGCCTGGGGATAAATTATCTGTAACAAATATTTATAAACAGTCAATTCAAGTCAAACCGAACACTCAACCAGTTTATATAAAACCTTATAGACTGCCTCAATCCCAGAGGGAGGAAATAAATAAGCAAATTTCCCAAATGTGCGATAATGATATAATTGAGAGTGCGCAGAGTGAGTGGTCGTCGCCTGTTTTACTGGTACCGAAAAAGAGTGAGACATCAGGAGAGAAACGTAGCAGATTGGTTTTAGATTACAGATTTTTAAACCGTAGTTTAGTAGATATCAAGTGGCCTATTGCAAATGTGGTTGATATTTTGGATTCTCTTGCGGGAGCTCTTTATTTTTCGCATTTAGATCTAAGTCAGGGGTATTATCAAGTGGAACTAGATGAACAAAGTAGAAAATTGACAGCCTTTACAACTGATCGGGGGCAATGGCAAATGAAAAGATTGCCCATGGGGCTAAAACTTAGCCCCAGTGCCTTTTCTAGGATAATGACAGTTGCAATGGCAGGTCTAAACTACGAAAAATGTTTTGTTTACCTTGACGATCTAATAGTATTCGGGAGAAATCTTAAGGAACACAACAAAAACCTTATGGACGTTTTTACTAGACTTCGTAAAGTAAATTTAAAACTAAATCCCTTAAAATGCGAGTTTTTAAGGAAAGAAATTCTTTATTTAGGTCACATTATTAGTGATAAAGGAATATCTCCTGATCCTGAAAAAATTAAAGCTTTAGACGAATATCCCGTTCCAAAAAATTCGGACGAAGTTAAACGTTTCGTGGCTTTTGCAAATTACTACAGAAAGTTTATTCCGAAATTTGCGGAGCTATCTGTACCCCTAAACAAATTGTGCAGAAAGTATGCAAGGTTTGAATGGACGGATAAATGTAACAACTCATTTAAAATCCTAAAGAACGCACTAAGTCAATATCCAGTTTTACAGTATCCTGATTTTGCAGAGAAAAATGAATTTATACTTCAAACTGATGCGTCAAAGTCAGCTATTGGAGCAGTACTCTCAAATAAAAATAATAGACCAGTGGCGTACGCCAGTAGAAGTTTAAATAAAGCGGAAATAAATTACCCTATTATTCACAAAGAACTTTTAGCTATCTACTGGGCTGTAAAGCATTTTCGGCCTTATTTATATGGACGCAGATTTAAAATAGTAACTGACCATAAACCTTTATTGTACTTATTTAGCCTTACTGACCCATCCAGCCGGTTAACAAAGTTTCGATTAGGCCTTGAGGAATATGATTTTTACATTGAGTATGTGAAAGGAAGTGAAAATGTTACCGCGGATGCATTATCAAGAATTATCTTGACATCTGAGGAATTGAAAACCATGAATAATGACATGATTGCTGTTATGACCAGAGGACAGTGTAAGAGTATGAAAGAGCAAGATTGTGTGTTGGACAAGGATAACCTTAATGTTTGGCCTGATCAACCAGATATTGTGGAAGTTCTTAAACAACCTAAAAATTGCACTGAGTTAGTTTTAACGACATCGTCCAAAATAAAAACATTGTCAAAAGATATAACTGAACACTTGGGGAGTTTTTATTATGTTCCATTGCAACTTAGTTTGTACTTTAGTCAAAATACTCGATCGGCATTGGCGCGAGACGAAATGCTGAGAGATTTGGCCAAAATAACTAAGAAAGCAAATATAAATGAATTATATATTTTAAAAAATGAGAAAAATAAAATGTTTATTAAATGGATAGGTAAGGAAATAAATAGTAATCCTAATTGGGGGGGCCCCCGTATAAATATTGTACAAGGAGCTAGCAAAATAATAGATAATGATGAGAAACGAATTATTTTGAATGATTTTCATTTACTTCCCACAAGTGGACATGCAGGCATAAATAGAATGACAAATAATATAAAAAAGTATTACTTTTGGCCAGGTCTAGATAACGATGTTGCAGACTTTGTAAGAAAATGTGACACTTGTCAAAAACAAAAGCATTGCAATCGTTATACTAGACAGCCCATGGTTATTACGTCGACAGCCAATTATTCTTTTCAAAAAGTATATTTAGATATTGTAGGACCACTACCAACAGATGTAAATGAATTTGCATACATCCTGACTTTACAGTGTGAGTTAACAAAATTTGTGGAAGCATATCCTATAAAAAATAAAGACACCGTATCTGTGGCAAAATCATTTGTGGAAAATTTTATCTTACGATATGGAATTCCACAGGAAATTGCAACGGATAGGGGTTCTGAATTTATTTCTTCCACTATGAGTGAGGTTTGTAAGCTTTTAAAAATAAATCAAATTTATTCCACGGCATACCATCATGAAAGTATTGGTTCTTTGGAAAATTCACATAAGGTATTGGGTGCCTATTTAAGAATTCAATCCGAAAATAATGATGCAGCGTGGAGTACATGGATTCCTTATTGGTGTTTCTCTTATAATACTACAGTCCATACTGAAACTAAATATACTCCTTTTGAACTGGTCTTTGGAAAGAAATGTCAGATTCCTAATAATCTAAATAATATGTTAGAACCCATTTATAACTTTGAGAATTACCCTATTGAGTTAAAGTATCGGTTGCAAAAGGCTCATGAGGATGCAAGAGCTAACTTATTACATTCAAAATTTAAAAGAAAGCAAAGTTATGATGAAAAAATTAAACCCATTCAATACAAAAAAGGCGATTTAGTACTGGTAAAAAATGAAGTGGGAAACAAAATCGCAAGTCCTTGTTTTCTTGGTCCTTATTTAGTTATCGAGGATGAATCTCCAAATGTAAAACTGATGAAAGGTAATAAGGAGATTGTAATCCACAAAAATAGAACTAAGTTATATCATAGTTAAGTAATTTCTAGGTAATAATTTAGTAGTAAGGAATCGGCCGGCCCTACTTTTGTATTCTTATCTATCTGCTATTTATTCTAGGTCTGACTACTCTAATTTTCTTCCTTTTCTTTCTTCATTTCTTGAATTCTTATTGACTAAGAAAATGTTTGTTATAAGTATAGTTATTATTTCACATGAGTTAATTACTTTCATATTATAATTAGCAGGAATTTCCATTTGAAAACAAAGTGTAAATTCCTTAAATTGCCCGGGGAGGTGTAATATGAGGGTAAAACACTCTGTATTAGTATATTGTATTAGTGTTCTAATTAGTTATTATGATTAGCTAGTATAACAATACTGTCGATATAACAAATATGTAATATAAACATTTAGCGTAAGTGGAACAACTATGTATGTGGCGACATGGACTAAGATTCAGAATATAGTTTGATGTTGAATATCAAACACCGTTTTCTTTGAACCCTTTGCTGCCACCTATCTGAACATCAAATTATTACAGGAGAATTTCGACAGATTTTAAATAAGAAATTTCCGAAAGGCGGGAATATATAAATAAAATCTAACCTTTGCTCTGAAGATAACCTTACCATTTGTGAAATTCGCCAAGATTAAACCACGGCAGTGGCTCACGCCCGTTTGCACCACTTCAACTAAGGTTGACCTTAAGTAGTATCACTAAGACTAAAGCTGCATTTCTAATCACTTTGCGGGCGAAGTGACATTTCGACACGCGTGCTAACTGTAAAAGATACATTTCTATTCAATTCGTGACGCATTTGTCATCTTTCCATTGCCTTGCTTGTTATTAGTTATTATTTTTTATCAAAAAGAGATGAAAAATAGCCAGGAAAGTCAAATAAATGATGAATTTTTGCTACAGTGTGTTGCAAATTATAAAGCACTGTACGACAAAACAGATAAAGGGTATAAATCCATTCTTCAGAAGGAGAACTGTTGGGCAAATGTAGCAAGGTCTTTTTACAAACAAAATACATTCAAAATACTTTCCGTATGAACAGCATCCATTTTTGCCAGCTGCACAAATTTATATACACTATAAAAGCGTGAAAGTACAATGGATTGAATGCAGCAAAACTCAAAACATTAAGAAAATCGAAGAAAATCAACATAAAAATAAAAACAAAGTTTACATGTCAACATCAGAATCCTTACAACACGCATGTGTAAAAGTCAGCACGAATGTCGAAAGTTTGCAGCTTGCAATAAATTTTGTACTGGCCGGCACGCGTGCTGAATTCGAATATTATTGAAAATGCCAACGTTGACATTCATAGACTTAGCACACGTGTCGAAGTGTCACTTCGCCCGCAAAGTGATTAGAAATGTAGCTTTAAGCGTAAGTAGTGGTTTGCACAAGTTGTACATAATCGTTAGGTAATACTTAATTTGAAATATTTTGAGTTACACGTTGACAATTGTGACATAATTTTTTTTAATGTTGGCATTTGGCTAATTAGCCATACAGCCAGTCGCAAATTATAAAAGGAGAAGAAACTTAAAAAAAAAAGAATCAAACAGGGATACACGCTTCACGCCTCTTGACATCAATTTGTTTATTACAAAAGATTGTTTAGAATTTTGTAATTTAATCAATTCTGTTTTAAAATAATTTTTAAACTCTATTTCTTAATCCCAGTTTTATAAAGTCCTCTTAAATCTAAGTTTAAACCGAATAATAATTTTAAAATCGCAGAAATGTCAGAATAAATGATCGATTTATAATGTGATGGGATTAACAGCAAAGTTTTATTTAAGAGTAATTGAACTGGGTTATATCTTTTGTTATGTTATGTTACATTGTATTAAGTTTTGACCAGATAAATCAATTTAAACTTGACCTTTGCTGTCAATTCCACATTATAAAATGCGATACCATTTTTAACATTTCTTCGATTTAAACTGGACCTTGACTTTATAAAATTGGACAATAGAACATATATGATTTAAACCAAGGTCCAGTTTAAATCGAAGAAATGTCATAAACGGTAATTTTATAAAGCGGGATTGACAGCAAGGTTTGATTTTAAAGTGATTTTTCTGGTCATAAGCTAATATAATATAAAACATAACATGTTATGACCAGGTTGATTACTCTTAAATTAAACTTTGCTCTCAATCCCACATTAGCAATCAACCACTTCTGACATTTCTACTTTTTAGAATTTTCCTTCGGTTTAAACGTAGATTTAAGAGGACTTTATAAAATTGGGTCTAAAAATATACAAACTGTTGTCACTTTGACTAACTTGGTCTTATATCCTTTCAATTGCTGCGTTCAAGAGATCAAGCAGATGCAGATGTAATAATGTCACGTAATATTCACGCTAAACGAAGTGGGTAGCGTTTAATGATTCTATGCTAGAGTCCAAATACCGAACGCAAAACTTTATCTATATGGTAGACCGAGGAGACAGATTTGCATTAATCGAACGCAATAATATCATTTTCTGTCTTTTTTTTACTCGTCAGGGAAGATTGTGGTCAGAAATCCTCTTCTCGGTTCGGAGGACATGCCGTATACCATTTTCTGTGCAATAACCAAGCTAAACAAAGGTGGCGACTTTGGCGAATGGCGCTAACTGCAGCCGACGCCAAACAGAACCAAAGAAGAAGAAGAAGGTGTCGACTTATCATTTCTTTGTGCTCCAAACCAAAATCTTGTGCCAAAATCCATAATATATTTTGTGGTTATGTTATGTTTGTTTAAAATTTAAACAATTTTAATAATATGCTTTGTTAAAAGAAATTGATAGGTCATTTTGCGGTTTTCATCCTTTTAACGTAAGTGTTCTTTATATTATAATAACATTACCTGAGAATATTCTTTCTAGATGTTCCCTGTGAAAGTAATTAGGGCTCATAATGCTAAAATTTTTCCCATTCTTTATTCTCACATTTTTCGAAGATGTAAAAGTACAAAGAAAAATGAATTAACTTCATCTGCAAGGGCAACTACTGAAATTGATACAAATTTAAAGCCACTCCGAGAAAAGATCAAAGAGACAACAACAACTGCTTCATATTTAGGAATTATCTTAATTGGCGTAGGAGTGGTTGGAACATTATTTTATACAGTATTTGGTGAGCTGTTTTCAAGTAAAAGCCCCAATAATGTTTATTCAAAAGCAGCGAAAAGGTGTATTAATTATCCAGCAGTAGAAGATAAACTTGGATACCCAATAACATCATACGGAGAAGAAACACGTAGAGGTACGATGAAATTGTTAAATAAATTATATTAGATATTTAATTTATGTTTAAACAAATAGTTTTTAATATTAATAGGTGGGTACCTACTAGGTGTTAAATTACTTATTTATCTCAGTAGGTCATATAATTATCTTCAGTATCTTATTTTATTGGTGGAAAGAAAAATTATGATTTTAATCCTTTATATCAGTGACAAATTAATGACCTGGTCAAACTTGAGGGGCCAATCAATGAATCCAAAAAGTGTACATGTATTTTGGAAAAACGTGGATTTCCTCAAAATCACATACCAAATGTTTCCGATGATTTCCGGAAATAACAAAGGATTTCGGATGATTTCTCAAGATTTTATGAGATTTCTGACAATTTCCCGAAATTGCAAAGTATTTCGAATGATTTTTTGAAATCACATAGAAATAACTCGATATCAAATCAAAATTAATTTACTTAGGTATTTCATGTCCAAAATCAACTTTTAATTTATTGGGTAGGCTGTCTCTTGGACCAGAAAGTACAATGTTCAATTTACTGCTAAGGTTGTACATGAACTTTAAGCTTGGTTCAACGCTGAACTAAGCTTAAGCCGTAATTGTACAAACGGATCTCAGTATAACTTGCTAGAATGTCTTGGAGTTTCTTTTAATTAAATAATGCTAAAAAGTATAATTTGTTTTAAATAAGGAAGTACTTACATACTATACATACATTCTCCACCATGATTTCAAATGAAATATATTTTCATTACTACATCCCAGTTTCTACACCAATTAATCCCAAAAAGAGCAATACATATGTTTGAAACTCGGTTTGAAATGACTTGGAAGAACAAGGAAATACACAAAACATCTTTGTCTACCCACAGTTTCTATTCTCATAATTATTAAGACCGTTAACCAAATTTTAAACTTATTAAGTGAATTTGAAGAATAGTTAGATAGATAGATATAGTAGTAAGATTGTTGATTATCTATTTGTGTTTATTTTGATAGGTAGGAGGCAACATGTTTCGCATGCCATTTACATGGATAGGGAAGGAAGAAGACATTTAAGAATGAAATTTCATTTAAAAGGTACTGTTCATTCTGGAACAGTTAACTTGGATGTGGTTGAGGTAGAATTTATATTTTATTTTTGCTAGATTTATTTTAATATAAAGGCATTGTAGGTTTTGTGATTGCTCACGGAAAGGGGCATAGAAAATGGAATATAAAACCCACTATTTACTTTTAAATGTCTGTTACCTGATAAACAAGCTAAAGTTTAAAAAATGTAATTTAATGTAATTTCATACACAGATAGAGTTTCGAAGAGTAAAAAGTTTTTTATTAGTAGGTACAAAAGAATAAAACATTGTTTATAAAAACGTCTGCGTGTGTTGAAACTACAATTTCGAATATCAGATTTGCGATTACAATGCAGGGTTCGTCAAAAACAACATTTTAGTTTTTTGGATTGTTTTTTTCTAATTTTCAATTTTTTGATTTATTAAATGAATTTTGCTTGTGCTGAAACAGCAATTTCGAATATGAGATTTGCGATTACAATTCAGGGTTCGTCAGAAACAACATTTTAGTTTTTTGGACTTTGTTTTTCTAATTTTTAATTCCTTTATTTATTAAATTAATTTTGCTTATGCTGAAACAACAATTTCGAATATCAGATCTGCGATTACTATACAGGGTTCGTGAGAAATACTTTTAGGTTTTTGGATTTCTTTTCAGTTCTAATTTTCAATTCCTTGAATTACTAAATGAACTTTGAAAAAAGGTTTAATAATAACCAGGGCCACTAACTCCTCTTGGCATTCCCATACCAGTCTTGATGTCACCTTGTTGCATGTTAATGCTTTAAGGACTGCTTGAGAGTATATGGATCTGCTTATTAAAGTAAGTCCTCCTCTTTTTCATACGCACATGGTAGAATGGCGTAAATTTCTGCTTGGAACACTGTGGGAGATTTACCTAGACAGAAGTAGACTTTTTCTCCGTGTATCCCAGTTCCGGTACCCTCTTTGGTTTGTGAGTCGTCTGTATATCAGATTATTGCTCTAGGAGTAGTTTCTGGTGGTAAAAAAATTTTATTAATAAAAAAATTATTTACGAAATTTTATTTTGCTTATCAGCTAACAGAAATTCCAAAGTACTAAAAGCGTTTGCATTGGAAATAAAAAGTTGGGTTAGTTTGCATTCCTGGATTAAGGGCGCAACTCTGTATGAATTTAACAACTATTTTTTTAGAATGACTCTGGTGACTATGAATACCGATATTTATTTGTGCAAGTAGATGATATGTTTAAAAGTGTAATAGTGCTCGAGGATAACCGAAACAGACTTGGAGCCCCATTTGGAACCAAGTCATTAGACTCACCTATGGATCTTCAGCTTTAATCAGCAATAAAAAACAGGTTCTTAAGAATTTTTTATTTATTTTTATCAGTTCTGTCCTTATATAACAATACTAAATTATTATCAAAAATATACCTTTTTATTTGAAACATTATGCATGATATGACTACATATAGTGAAAAGTACTGTACCCAAGCAAATTTAAGCACTTGCCAAAATCCTGGTGTGTAGTAAATTTTATGTTCAGAATATCTAACGTTAAGGCTAATTGTAAGGGTACCATCACTTGTTGGAATAAAGGTTGTTATTACATTCTTCAGGCCAGTTTTTACTAAAAAGAAGGTTAAAAGGTATCTTTCTTATAGCTGCGACAAGAGACTAAGACTAGTTTTTACATGGGTTACATAGGAAAAGGTTGTGACACTATTTTCCTATGTACTGTATATATATAATGGTTTTGGTCTCTTGTCGCAGCGCTCGGAAAGCTACATTTAGTGTTATCACAGGATATATTTTTATTACTTTTGGATGACTATGAAAGAACAATTGTAATCTACCAAAAGTCGAAATAAAGTTTCTTTTAATGCATTTTTTAATTCTTCTTAACATCAAAGCCACGGCAGCTCAGTAGTAGAGCTGTCGCATTCGGCCTCAGGTGACCCGGGTTCGATCCCCGGATGGATGTACGTTTAATAATAAAAGTACTTGTAAAAGTATACCTAGTGATGTAAATGAAAAAAAAACATTCATGTTTTTTTTCAAAACTCGACGTTTTTTTTTTGAAAAAAAAACAGGAGGTGTTTTTTTTTCTAAATTGCGTTTTTTTCACAATAATTAAAAATCTGTATTTCTTGTCGAGTTTTTTAAAATAAAGTGCAATCAACACGAAAATATTTTTACATTTGTCAATAAACATATATTTAAAGAAAAAAATGAACATAAACCATCAACTTATAAAGAAAAATAACACAAAAACCTTGTAGTTGCACTATGCAAACAATGTAAAAAGAAAAAGGATAACCTATAACATACAGTAACAACAGTAAATACTCTTTTTCGGCAACCGTCCGGGAAGTACCCACTTCCCGAACGCTTTTTCTTTGAGAAAGTAGCATTTCTCCGGCCTAGTTCGGGAAGTACGTATTTCCCGGACTAGGCCAGGAAGAATCACATCGTTGTTGTCATTGTGAATATGAAAATCTTGGTAGGTATGATTTTGATAAATGCAGTTGAACATTAAACCATAACAAAATATGAAACGGAAACTGTACCTTCTTGTTCTGACTACAAAATGAATTTAAATATACCAAGCATTTCAAACAATTTAAATCCTTTCAATATTAGCAATTGCTCGAATTTTAATATAAATATTATTATAAATAAGAATTAGAATGTTTCTGTTAGTACCTATTTTCTGTTCGAATTTCAATATTTAATACAAATAAGAATTAAAATGTTCGAAATGTTTCTCATTGATTTGTTATTCTACACGGTTGCCGAAAAAATAGTGTACGCAACACGTCTGAAAACAGGTTTTTTGAACTCGCAGAGAATTTTGTCGACTCGTCCAAAAAAAAACAGTATTTTCCGGACTTGTAACTTAAATTACTATTATATGCTCTATGCTCTTTGGTTTACTGAACAGGAACATAAAATAGAACCTATCATTCTATCAAAGTTATCAAAAAACGGGATTTTTTAATTATGCCTTTATAAAGAAAAACGGGGATTGTTTTTTTTTTCATGAAAAAAATACATTTTTTTTCACATCTTTTTTTCAGGTGGTCAAAAAAACGTTTTTTTTACACACTAAGTATACCCAAGACTTAAGAGGTAAGAATGCAGTATGACACTGGTTGACTCCCGAATACGACCCTTTGTGGGCGGATAGTCGTGCCTTTAGGGGACTGACCGATAAACCAGTGCATACGCGTGGTTCGGATTCCACGTAAAAAACTGTGGGTCCTACCTGGCTGACATAACTCAGACGTTAAACAAAAGAGGTACAATAAGCCGCCAAGATCAATCTTCCTTCAATCAACATCAAAGACGTATCCAATTCCGAGTAGTTCGTGTTTAATGAATCGATTTGGAGGTTTGTGAAAAGTCTCTAATAACTTACTGTTTCTCTCAGAATACTTTTTAATAATTTCTTCCAACTCATAGTTTCCTGCATCTTTTTCTTCTCCTATTATATTTCTCTTATATTTCGTTGTTATATCAGAAGTGGGACAAACTAACGGCTCCATTTGTTCAAGTTCCAAATCCGCAAATACGGAAAGCTTTGATGCTGAAGGAATATTATTAATTTGTTGGTACATTATGGCACTTTGCATTTGGAAGGTACATGGTATCTGAAATAAAAGCAGGTGATTTATAATCGTGCTAGAGCTAATTGACATAAATAAAAAATTTGAAGGCATTAATCAAATTCTTTTTTGTATCTGATTATGAATGCCCGTTCGCTCTTATTATTCATATGTACAAAAACTGGCTGTAGGGTAAATTATGTAGGTAGAAAAAATATACTTTACAGTTCTGTAAATCGTTTTGTAACAGCACTAGTGCTGTAATGAAAAAAAAACGTTTTATTAATATTTTTCTGGTAAATAAAACCACACTTTTTAGAAGAATGATTTATTATTAACAATTATAAATTAAAATATGCTCCAACATTAACTTAGCTAGTTCTTCACGCCGACAAGCCCCAAAAATGCCGATTATCATAACAACCTTCATAAGTAAATATGTTTCATCACCTGCCGTACTAAGAATTTTGCATACGTCTTCCTTTGTGAAAACTTTGGCCTTGTAACCCTCTGAACTTCTTTTCAAAAATGCGATTAGTTGAGAAAATCTGCTTATATCTTGATTTTACTTGACTGAAATCATAGTTCTCAACATTGAGTAGTGAGTCCATAGTGTGGATAGTTTCTGGGAGCGTTGCTTTACGGAAAAATAACCCAAAAGAATTTTCTCAGACACCTCCTTTATTTTGTTAGCTTTGCACCAATCTTCAAACTTCTGATACTCCAACTCATACCGCGCCTTGGATTTTGTCGGAACTAAACTTGAGATCGCTTTGTTTGCCGCTGCTTCCATATCAGAGGGTAAACTTCCATCAGAATCGCTGATTTTGAAAAACGCTTTTTATATTTTTGAATTTGTTTGACAAAATTTCGACAGTAACAATGCGAAACAGTAACTATGCGAAAGGTAACATAAAAAACTTGATTCGTAAACTTAATAGCAGGTGCATTTTTACAGGTGCATAAATAAAAATGCCTTTTGCAAAATATTTTTATTCATAGATGAAAGTAGATAAAATTTTGTACAATATTCTTGTTGTAAATTCATATTACAACACGAGATGTTAAAGTTATCAAACGAGGCGTCAGCCGAGTTTAATATAACATCGAGTCTCTTTACAACACTTAAATCGTAAATAACTATTTTATTTTTCATGTGAAACGGCACTAAAGGTATTTTTCATCTACTCACTGTAGTGATGGATCCAGGATTTTCCTGAGGGGGGGACTAAAAAAGGTATTTAAAAAAATACTGACCCTTCATAGCTACTATGCGACGACCAAGTAAAGTGTACATATCCTCAAGTATATCGTCTTGGCCTTTGCTTCTATTTAAATCAATAATCCATCCCAGGTAATAAAATGGGTCCCTTCTAGATATTTTTCTCTAGGCGTCAGAGGTGGACTTCGGGTAAATGTAAAAAAGTGATTATTTTTAGCTAAAATTACCGTATAACAACGACCGAGCCTTTTTATCTATTCCACCCCTGGGTAGCCAGGTAGGTAGTAATGATAACATTTAAACACCTAATTATGCAGTGGCAATGGGTATATTTATATAAATGATTTATTAGGGGTAAAATCAAGACGATATACTTTAGGATGGACTTTACACAAAATACCTATTTTGTAAGGCTCAGGTGGGACCCGCCTTCGCCCCCTCTCCCTAATCCGCGCCTGACTCACTGTCACATCGTGTTAAATACCAACAGACATAATATTCACAAAAGATATGAAAGTTTTATTATTTCGATTGTATTTTAAAGTTCTTTTTGATGGACCTACGCACTTTACACATGCCTTTTAAAATTACATTAAGAACCGATCATAATTTGAGATATTTACTAACAAAAGAGAAAGGTGCATCACTTACGTTAAGTTTATAATCCAATGGAAGAATTACATATAATAAAGTCAATTTTTTGTTTTGTGCAACTTTGATATTTAACGTGACATGTAGAGAATCTATTTTTCCATCGTGGTTCTGATCTGACTCGTGTACCTAAAATGAAAGATATATACAGTGTTAAAAATTCTACGCTCACTATTGGGATCTCGTAAACACTAAGAAATATTCGCGTATTCTCGACTTCGTTTTAATTTTGTTCTAATTCTATTTGAGGAGATATGTTAAAGTTTACATTCTCATTACCATTTTTCCTCCTCTATAAGTGGGTACCTATAATTAGATTTTTAGTCTGACGTTTCGTTTTTTTAAACCATCATTAACTATGTTTTTTTAGTATTCGTGTAATTCAGACTTAAAAACTCATTATCAATAAAAATAAGTGCAAATTCATATTAAGTATAATAAACTATATGAATTTGCATTTATTCTTATTAATGATGGGTTTTTAAGTCCGAAACGTATTATTATTACTAGGTATGATACTTCATTAAATTATAAAGTAGAAGGGGAATTTAAAAATATAAAATAAAATTTCCCGACTATTTAAAAAACTGAGAGTGTACATGGTGTGTCAGTAAGGTGTCTGTCTTAGATAGCACCTAAACTATCAAAGATAGGGAAAAAAGTGTATTACAAAAGTTAAAGGGTTTTTTAGGACACATAATCTAAAAATATTTTCTAATCTACAGGATGGTCCTAAAGAGTTGTACCTACTGAATAATAAAAAAGAAAATTAAATGGGACACCCAGTATAATGTTCTAGAATATGATTCAATAGAATAAGGACTTTGCAACCCTATTAATATTTTTGAAGTGAAATGCAACGTTGCCAAGTAATTAATTTTTTTCCGAAATTTTAGTAAATTTAAGGGTATCGTTAAAAAATCATAGCAACCTTGTGGATTAACCCTAGGCAAATATAATTTACGTTGTAAGTACTTTAAGGTACGATATATTGATCTATAATAATGTTTTTTAAATCTTTTACAGAGCGTTCATTACAAGTTGGACAACTCGATAGTTTTAAAAATGCTTTATTTTAATTTTTTTAAATGGGACCCCACTAATTTTTTTAGGCAAAATAATTTATCTTTCAAAAACCTTACTCTTTTGTTAAACATGTCATATATATCTAAATATCATAGTTTTTGAAATATTTTAGGATATTTCTTAAATCAGGGTAAAAAAGGAAAGTTCTAATTAAACTATTTAGTCAAGATTCCTTTGGAACAAAAAATAAATAATTTTCTTTGTCACAGCTGTCATTGCAAAACTATATCGCCAACATTTTGTGCTTTATTACTGTTTAAAGTTTAGTTTGACGAACTAACTTTATCGAAATAGAAAAATATGAGTTATGATAAAGTTAGTTCAGGAAACTAAAATTTAAACAGTAATAAAGCACAAAATGTTTAATAATAATTTTGCAATGACAGCTGTGACAAAGAAAATTATTAATTTTTTGTTCCAAAGCAATATTGACTAAATAGTTCAATTAGAACTTTCCTTTTTTACCCTGATTTACGACTAATCCTAAAATATTTCAAACACTATGATATTTAGATATATGACATGTTTAACAAAAAAGTAAGGTTTTCGAAAGATAAATTCTTTTGCCTAAAAAACTTACGGGGGGTCCCATTTAAAAAAATGTAAATAAAGCATTTTTAAAACTATCGAGTTGTCCAACTTGTAATGAACGCTCTGTATAAAAGATTTAAAAAACATTATTATAGATCAATATATCGTACCTTAAAGTACTTACAACGTAAATTATATTTGCCTAGGGTTAATCCACAAGGTTGCTATGATTTTTTAACGATACCCTTAAAATTACTAAAATTTCGGAAAAAAATTATTTACTTGGCAACGTTGCATTTCACCTCAAAAATTTTAATAGAGTTGCAAAGTCCTTATTCCATTGAATCATATTCTAGAAAATTATACTGGGTGTCCCATTTAATTTTCTTTTTTATTATTCAGTACCACTTTTTAGGACCACCCTGTAGATTAGAAAATATTTTTAGATTATGTATCCTAAAAAACCCTTTAACTTTAGTACCTATTACACTTTTTTCCTTATCTTTGATAGTTTAGGTGCTATCTAAGACAGACACCTTACTGACACACCCTGATATCTAAAATTTTGATGAACTTCATTCAAACTTCATTAATAAATGAATATCGACACAACTGATAAAATATATAATCTAAAATTTTGATGGTAATATCTTACCTTTATCGCGGAGCAGGAATCAAGAGACTTGAAGAATTTTTTATAATAAGAAATTGAACTGCAGACAACTGGACTGAGATTATCATCAGCAGTAGTTGCTATAAGTAGATACTCTCCTTTAAATCTGACGTCCGGTTGTTCATAACTTACTTCCCTTTTTTGCCAAAAACCTAAAATTATAATTAAAAAAAAACTTGATAACGGAAAGGAGCGAGGTAATTTGGATATGTAGCTGCAACGAGACTGAACCTACGTATAAGTATAGCAACTACAAGTTTAACGTCTTTACCTTAATGGTGATATTTTGCAACCAACAAAATCCCGCTATTCGATTTTTCAGGCCGCAAAATCTTCGCACTGGCTGATACCTGAAACCGAATTCTCGATTCGCCGGAAATAATTATATTTGCGCTGAATATGAAACAGGTTTTTACAAAATTGTTTGTATGGATTCCGAGAAAACCACACTTGAAATAACATTTAGAGGGATTTTGTTGGTTTGCAATTTTTTAAACATCTGATAAGGTGGCGAGGATCTAAGGATGTTGGTCCGTGGCGTTGGCAGCAAAAATAGGTTAGACCTTCTAGCTTCGACTCGAAGAATCCTCAGGTTTATTTGGTTAGTAAGATCAATACAAATAATCTCCCCATGTAACAGTTTATATAGAAAAATAACTGAGTTACAAGAGCGTCTGGAAATTAACTCAGTAACATTGAATTTGTTAAGCAGCATATCATGCGGAAATCCAACACGAGGCCATACTCCATCCAAGATGAAAGAGGCAGTTTAAAAAAATGTGCATTGTACTTTCTCCAAACTTATAACATGGGTGAGGTAAATTGGACTCTACACAATAGAGGCATACTCGAGTTTAGACCTAATAAAAACAATGTAAAAGACACGGAGTGTGGAAGCCTGAAGAAACTCTCTAAGGGTCTTAGAGGTGTCGTAAGATTTCTTATAGGTTGCTTTAAATACGTTATTAACGACTGGCCTGTCCTTTTCCCGTAGCAACAAATGCTTGCAACAATTAAAATATATAAAATATTTTTGATTTTCTGCCGACATGAAAGTCAAGCATTATAACAGGTACTTTTAAAAATTTTCCGCCATAGTAGGGAAAGTATAGTGTACAACACGTTTGAAAATACTCTTTCACGTTCGTTATACTGTCTATGCCGAAGGGGTCTCGCTCGTATGAAAAGAGCCATTTTCAAAACTTGTACATTAATATGCTATTGACTACCTACTTATTCACTTCTTAGCGAAATAAAAATAATTATAATTAAAAAAGAGAAATAAGTACGGGTAGGTACACCCGTTTTTTTTTATTTTCGAAGGGTGATTATCAGAATCACGACTGAGAAGGGGTTTGTATATATGAATTTAAATGAAAAACTAGTTTCAATCTCCTTAAGGGATGGTTTCACCTTCCCCCTCCCCCCTCCCAATAGATCTGATGGGGTGAAACGGAGGTCGGATTCAGCAAACATAGAGATATAATGATCTAGCCTTTTTCCACACCCTGTATAGTTATACATTTATATTTTGTATATGTTATACAAATCCTTCCTCCGTCGTCATTCTAAGAAACATCCTTTGAAAACAAAAGGAAAACGGTCAACTCCCTGAAAGGGTGGTTTCACTCCTCAATAGACCTGATAGGGTGAAACCATGTAGGTATTAAACAATAGGTAGATAGCTGATAAGTTCAAAAAAATGGCACCACTATGGAGCGAATACGGTTTAGTGTCTGTTAAAACAGTATTTTTATTGATTTTGGTTGACAACCCTTCGTTACAATATCTTATTTCTTACTTCAGCCACATTTTATCAATAATACTAAAGAAAATAACATGTCCCATTCAGTTGCGGCGCCAGGATTTTTGGGATGGGTGGGCACAAGTGGCTCCGATTATTTTAGGGTGGGCATCACTACCCAAATAAAAAATGACTTCTGTCGCTGCCTCCCCCACGCTCTATAACGCCTTAAGCGAGGTAAACAAAACTCCCCTCTTGTCCAAACTGTTTTAAAAAATCATTGTTCTCTTTTTACATCCTTCTTTAATCCCACTCCTTTCTCATCAAAAATTTCATAGTCAAATCCCCCTTCCTCCACAGAATTTCCATTACAAAATCGAATCCCTCAATTTTGGGTGGGCACCCATGTTTTTAGGGTGGACCGGTGCCCCGCCCTGGCGTCGCCGCTGGTCCTAATTTGGAGAAATTCAGCTCAATAATAATTGTGTAAAATGGGAATATTAAAAGCTTTTTGATGTATTAGCAGCAAACAGCTGATTTAAGACAGTACACAATGTACCCACTTTTCCCATTACTAAAGGTGGATTTATAGTCGCCGTAACGTAAGCCGTAAGAAGTAACGTATGCCGTAAGAAAAGAAAACATATGATTAGTAACACATTCATTTATAGTCCAAAAAACTTAAGCAGTAAGGATTTGGTTTATTTTCATTCCTTACGTTACGTCTTACGGCTTCGGCCGGGACCGGTCATACTCGAACATAACCGCAATGAACTGTCAGGCATTTTCTTTTGATTTACAGTTTGTTGTTTTGAGTTTTAAAATTTAATTTTCTCGTACGAAACTTTGTAAAAAAGACCGACTTTGAGACACAACAGCTCCTATTTTGAAACAAGAGTTTTTAACCAAAAGCAAAACATTAAATTATAACCTAACTATTTGTTCTGTTACTTCTTAACTAATTTGATCTATAAATGGGTTTCTTTTCTTGATGCGGCTTAATTCTTACGTCTTACGGACTACTGCTTTTACGTCTTACGGCGACTATAAATCCACCTTTAAGTTTGATATTATAATATGTATTAGCATCGATGACGATTATGTGATCGTATTATCAGCGATGTGATTGATTGATTGATACCAAAGTTTTGTCATTAATAACAAAATGTTCATCAATATCCTAAAAAACGGACAAAAGTTTATCGTTCGTTTAATATAATTATCATAACCATCAGTCAAATCCTATAAACTAAGTATGATATCTTACCTCCAGTTTTATAGGAAACAACAAATGGCAGTACTATAGACAACACGCCACTTATTAAAACTACAAACGTTGCTTTTGATAACAAAAATGTTTTATAATTTACTATAATGTTTTTTGTATAAACATTTAAAACAACCATTATATTAAAATGTATTAAAAAATAGCGTCATTTATTTTTGTTTGTATTGAAAGGTCGCATAGTAGCTATGGAGATAAATTTAATGTATTCACAGAATACAGAAACAAGCTTTGTTTCTGTGTTGTGTCAATATTTACAAAACTTAGTTGACTTATTCTGACATTTTAAACCCAGAACTGTCAATTTAGAAAGGTTTTGAATTTAGAACCCTTTAGGCTCAATTTTATAAAGTCCTCTTAAACCTAGGTTTAAACCAAAGAATAATTCTAAAATGTATAAATGGCAGAAATGGTTGATAATGTGGGGTTAACAGCAAAGTTCAATTAAAAAGTAATCAACCTGGTTGGCTGGTCATAACTTTTGTTATGTTTTGTTTTGACCAAGTAAATCACTTTAACTCGAACTTTGCTGTTAATCCTGCATTATAAAATGACCCTTTTTGACATTTCTTATTCGGTTTAATTCATAGATGTTCTTTTACCCAATTTTATAAAGTCCATTTAAACCAAGGTCCAGTTTAAATCAATGAAATGTTAAAAATGATTATTTAAAAGTGATTTACCTGGTCATAATAACTTAATATAATGTTACATAACAGGTCATGACCAGGTTAATACAGGGTGATTCCTAAGTTGATACTTCTGTTTTAGCTGTGTATAGAAGGCATTAAAATAAACAACATTTTTAAATACATTTTTTCAAAAAACGCAAAAATAAGGTACTTACATTCAAGTATTACATTATGGATCAAATGCGGATCTGTCTAACTTGCCAGTTGAATAACATTTAAAAAAGTTTGGGTGTAGGATGAGCCCGCAAGGGAAAGCGTTCTGCGTATAATCTCGAAGCAACAGCCGCACTTTAACGACACTCACAATAAATTAACACCTCATATCTACTAGTTCATTCTTTTTTATTTTTATCATTTTCAGGCAAAACATAAAGCAAAGCAGACTACGTTTTGATTGCCAGGTCCGCACTTAGATCTTTTACTTCTGTATCTCGCTTATTTTTAAGTTTTTTGAAAAAAGGTATTGGAAAATGTTGTTTATTTATATATTATAACAGAAGTATCAACTTAGAAATCGCCCTCGCCCTGTATAATGTATAACAAGTTATAATCAGTATTGCTCTTAAATTCTGACATTTCTACGATTTTAGAATTATTTTCAGTTTAAACTTAGATTTAAAAGAACTTTATAAAATTGGGCTTTAGTGAATACGGCTATAATAAGATTTTATTAGTAATCTTGATCGCTGTGAGTAATTTTTTATTTCTCCGAATTTTGTAAAAGAGTACATCCGGACAACTGTTTTATTCTTTACATCACATATCATTGAAACAATAAAGTCGCAAGAATTTCTTGTTAATCATCAATTGCTTAATGTTAAACCACAGAATACCTAAATGTAAGAAAATTGGCAAATATTTTAGTAAGTATCGGTAATATGTATAATACAGGGTGCAGTGTTGGTAGGCTGGCCAAGATTTTCTGCTGAATACTACATTAAAAGGGCCGTAGAATCAGCAATATTTTTATTTACCTGTTGCCCTTACTTCACAGACTTCCTATATCGACATTTTCGTAAAAATACTATCACTACCTATACTTTTTGTTATTATTTTTTTTTTCTACAGATCTGCAAAATTTTCCAAACATCTGATCAATGCCAAAAAAGGAGTTATTGCAAATATTTCAAAAACCACCGAATATAATCACTTAAAATTTGGCACATCCATATAGTTCAAAATGGTACACCTAGAGAGGATAAAACCGTTTCTGTTATTGTACAGGGTTATTCAGAAAAAATATACTTATTTTGATTAGAGAACGGTCCTGTATTTTTTTGAATTATCTCCCATATCAACGAGCCAATCCTACAAGTAAAATTCCATAGGAGTGAGGTCTGGGTATCTGGTAGGTCAATCAATTTCGCCTCTCCTCCCTGTCCAGTGATTTGGAAATATTTAGTTTAAAAATTGACGCCTTTATAAACAATCATCAGAAAAAGGCCTTGCAAAAATCATTTGCGCATTTCCATATACTGGGTGGTCTTAAATGAATGCGCATGCATAGAGTAGGTCACCACCGATTCCACACATGAATATAATAGGTTTGAGCCCAACATACCGGATTAAAATGTTGGTTGTTAATTATATACATGGTGTTAAAGTTTAATTTCTAAATTATATTTTTTCTCATAGCTCAAGCTGTTTTTGAGATATAAACATGAAAATTTGTAATTGGGGGTCTTTGCAGGCGAGTAACATGAATCTATTATTGTTTTTCAAATACCATGTAGAGGGCGCTAGTTACATCCTACATGCCCTTTACATCAAGGCCAAAATTTCTTGCAGGTAACTTTATTGGGATTCTGATTCAAATTTATAATAAGTCGGTTATTTCTATGGAAAAGAATATACTTCATTTATTTTATTAGAACCGTCCGTTGCAGAAATATTTGCTTCTTTTAACAACTTGCAGGAAGTTTTTATTTTCCACAAAAATAATTGTTCAGTTTTCACAGAAAATTAGAGAAAACCAATAAAAAGTTTGAATTAAAATCACATCAACAAATTTCCTTAAACCTCTTACCAAATAGCGCCTTACTTTAAATAAAGTTCTTTCTTTATTTTGAATTATGTTGGTTGCCTCCTGAATCCTTTGCAACTGTTGATTGCGTGTCTGGATCTATATTATATAATAAAGAATGTATATAACCCCAAAAGAAAAAAATATAAGGGGTTTAGGTGAGGGCTAAGGGGTGGCCATGGAAAATGGCTTCCACAACGAAACCATCTATTAGGAAACCGCTGGTTAAGACAATTGCTCACTGTAACTGGAAAATGGGGCGATGCACCATATAAAAAATAAACCACATTTCATGTATTAAATTTAAAGGAATGTTAACTTACAGTTCGTAATAGTTTTAACCAGCGGTTTCCTAGTTGATGGTTTCACAGTGGGTGTCCATGGCCACCCCGTAGCCCTACCCTTAATTCTTTATATTGCATGCAAATTTCCATGTTTATATGTAAAAAACGGCTTGGGCTATGAAAAATAAAATTTGAAACTAAACTTACAACTTTTTAACGACTAACATTTTATTAAGGCATCCAACCTATTATTTTCATGTGTAGAATCGGTGGTATGGCGCATTCATTACAGAACACCTTGTATATATCCGGGTCGGTATATCAAGATCAAGTAATATCAAAACTGTACTTTACATACTGTAAAAAATGTCTTGACATGGAAAATAAGTTTCAACTAAATAATGGTTCCTATTTGGGGGGTTTAAAATAGGCCAAAGATTATAGTAGCTGCGCAAAATGTCGTAGCCATTTCCTTTGCTGCTGTCCTTTTCTATCAACTCTCCACATCTACTTAACTTTTTTTAAATCATTATTAAGATGTACTTTGTTTAATAATAGTATAAGCTTTAAACCGTTTTCTTAGACAGAATAATATTACATGCAACATGCAACGCAGTTTAAAACAATTTATAAATTATCTTGTAGACATGATTAATAACAAAGATAAAACAATATACCTTTTATAGAATGATAGCTTATTTACATAACGTTATGTATAATAAGGTGGTCCATCAGTTTTCAAGTTTCAAATAGAAATTGTTGGTGCTTCACAAGGTTAACGCCAAATGTGCTAATATCATCTGTATCAAAATTAAAGTCAATCGGGCAATATTTAGAGGGCGCTATGATTTATCGTTTTTAGGGAGATGACATCTAACAACAACTATAAAGCGCATATCTTTAGTTAAATATTATACCTATCATAAGTATTTATGGTTAGGGTCTATGTTACTAATAAGCCCGGGCTCGGGGCCCCGCATTCAGAGGGGCCCCGAGCTCGGCCTGAGCTACATTATAGGTACTTATTTAAATAGTTTAAGATAAAATAGTTAATTTACAAAACAGAAATGCTTGAAAACGTATTAAAAAAAAATATTTTATAAAATCTAGGCCGATCGACAAATTTATTTATTACTGTAAGCAAAACAAAATACAATCGTAAAATATGCTGACATTGCGGCCAGGGCCGAGCCTAGGGTATCCGCCGCCCGGGTGCAAGAACAAAATATGCCGCCCTATTAGCGTACCTAGTCGAAATTTGATTAGTGAGGCGGGATATGAGGTAAATTTCTAGTCTAGTCGGATAGAAAAGTACCTACCTTCCCCCGGAAAATATTCATTAGTAAAAATCGTCTCTATCTAGCAAATGTGTCTAGATCTTATTGGAGATAGGAGTAATTGGACAATTCAATGCCGATTTTGAGGTGCATGTATGACACACCTACTGTTGGATTGGGAAAATTAATAAAAACACATTTTTCAACATTATTTATTGACAAATATATAAAAACGCAATGAAAATAAAATTTACATTCTTAAGGTAGTAAAAGAAAAGAAAAAATCAAAACAAAACGAAAAAATAACAAAAATATATTCCAATTCCTAGATGGGTTTAAATGTTAAAATCTACTTTTCTTGCCTTCTTTAAAGCAAATTCTTTTATTAAATCTGTAACATCTATACTGGAACAAATATCTTCCTCGATACTAATCACTGCTAAATTTGTAAGCCTCGATTGGCTCATATTTGATCTTAAGTAGGTTTTAATAAATTTAGTTTCGAAAATGAACGCTTCCCATGTGCCACAGTGACCGGCATGGTTAAAAATATTCGTAAGGCTACAAATAAATTAGGGAATATTCCTTTTAAATCGTTAATGACGAGATATGTTAATACTTCTTTGGCCGACATATTATTTTTATCAATAATATGAATTGACAGTGTATAAATTTCGTTGCAAAGATCAATAATTGCACTTATATCGATATTTCCTGTTTCTGAATCAGTTAATTTAATTTGTAAGTTCTTACAATATCCCATTATTTCATTTTTAGTTATTGCACCTAAATTATTTAAAAAGCCAAAAGAGTCATTATGTTTTTCGGAAAATCTTTAAATCTTTCATCTAATTTTGAAATTGCAATATCGAGAATAAAAAAATAATTCTTATCTTCTATGTTCATATTCAAAAAAAATCTTTTTTTTTTCTTGGTCTAACTAACTGAACAGCTGGGAAACAAATTTCGGAGTCTAATTCTTCGGCAATTTTTTTGGCCTCATTGAGCATGTCTATAAAACCATTTTCAGATCTAATTTCGGTTAAAAATATTTTAATTTCTTTCAACATTCGCACAGCTTCTGGCAAAATAACGCTAGACTTTTGCATTATCTTACTACGTTTATTTTTGCTAAAATAGTGTACCAGACAACTAAGGAACATATAAATTTAAAATATTTTATTTTATTAATTAGGGACATTTAGATTTTTTGTGTCATTATCTCTAGAATAATCACTATAGAGGGCAAACAAAGCATCATACACTTTTTCTTCAATCTAAGGGTTTTGATAGCATCAATTCGACTCTCCCATCGAGTATTAGATATATTCTGTCGTTTTTGCGGCAAGCGGCTATTCTTTATTATTACCTATTTATTATCTTTTTTACGCCGCCCGATTCGCCCGAACGCTCAACGTCAACGCACTATTTTGGTATTGTTGTAATAATAAGAAAACAATATTTCGGAGAAATGCCGCTATCAAAGAAAGGCACTTTGCGCTTTGCGACTAAATATTTTTTGCATGATGGGGTTCTGTTATTTTTTTTTTTAGAGACATTTTGCCGCCCCGTGTTAGTGCCGCCCGGGTGCCATGCACCCCTTGCACCCCCGGCACGGCTCGGCCCTGATTGCGGCACAAAATATTTCGCCAGAACTATAAAAAACCGTCGCCAACCTACACTTGCTGGTATTCATTCCATCACACCCCTCGATAACGGTGGTGAAATTCAACTTTAAAATAAATTTATCTAAAATTATAAATAAATAAATAAAGTCTTTATTAGGCGGGGCTCAGCCAAAGGCTGCTTGATCCCAACTTTAAAATGTTTTGACATAACAATAAAATCTAAATATAGGATATTTCCTAAAAACTATCCTATTACACAAATAGGACGTGCGAAATGTTTTGTTCAGACCAGCCTGGTATGACGAGACAAAATGACACTGAGCAATCAGACCTCATTACTATAATATTCCTTGATTTTTCTTTTAAACGTGGCTAGGTTATTAAGTGTTTTCAGGTTAATTGGTAGGCTATTATATAAAGTTGCGGCTGCATACGAGAATGAGCTTTTAAAAGTCGCTGTTGCATGCCTCGGAACATGTTGAATACTTGGATCTCGCCTAACTCGCGCAAAAACTTCCTCCCTCAACCTAGACCGGAGGTAGTCGGGACTATTATTCTTGATAATTTTAAATATTAAGCAGGCAAAATGCACTTTCCTACGAACGTGCATCTTGCACCACCCATAAGTCAAGTATGTGGTGTAATATGTTCTCTTTTCCTGACATTGGCCGAAAACCGCTTACACGCGTTTTGTAAGACTTGAATTCTATGTACGTCATGCTGACTTAAACATGGCCCATAAACCGTATCACAATAGTCAAATAATGACAGAATCAGGGATTTTGTTAATTTGAGTTTGACCTGCGTAGTAAGAACATTTAAATTTATACAAAGATTTAAGTCTGCCATAAGCTCTCCTCAACAAGCCGTCCACAAGTTTGGTAAATGTAAGATTGTTATCAAATACAACACCGAGATTCCTAGAAGTTGACTGGAAGTGAACCACTACATTATTTAAAGATAATTTGTTATTAACATTCACCTTTGCACGCTGATGCTCACTACCAAGAAGCATGGCTGTTGTTTTACTAGGATTCAGTAATAAGGTATTCTTCCTTGACCACAAACTCAGTCTGTCCAGATCGGCATTTATACGCTGCAGAGAGTCGTCCTGTTCTTCCGGTAAAAAGGAGAGGTATAGCTGGCAGTCGTCAGCATAAAGATGATCATTACAATTCAAAATGTTTGCGACATCAGCAGTATAAATTATAAACAAAAGAGGACCCAGTATGGATCCCTGGGGTACTCCACTGAAGATCCCCAGAGCTTCCGACAAGACCCTGTCACCGCCACTGATTAACTGAACTTGCTGTTTTCTATCTGACAAATACAACTTAAACCACTCCACAGCACCCCCAGAAAGACCATAGTAATGTAATTTGGCCGTCAGCAAATGGTGATCCAAACAGTCAAAGGCCTTGAAGTAGTCCAACAACACCAATGTTGTAGTCATCGATCTGTCCATAGCAGCGAGGATGTCGTCACTACGAAATCCCGACTGCTTTCCAGGGAGAAATTTATCAATATGACATTTCAACTGTTCATAAACAAGTCTCTCAGCTACTTTGGATGCCACTGTCAGTATACTGATCGGTCTTGCTTTACTAAAATTATCTTATTAATTTAAAAATATTATTATTTAAAAATACTGCACGAAGGAAGGCGAACGGATCAAAGCACCCGATAAGCAATGTACCTCTTACTAGTCTAGCAGGCAAAGGCAGAAAGCTCGATTTGATAATTTTTTAAAAATTCTTTTTTGATTTTATGTTTATATGTATATAAAGCTGCAACGTTGGAGTTGAAATAGCAAAGCGTCGGACTGGGCGGGCAAGAATCAGAAGAATCCACAAACTACTGCGAATGTATGGTGCTTGGTTTTATTAAATTGGAATCTTAGTTTTTTGTAATTTGGGTAAAAAAACACTTCTTTGCATGGAAAATTTTAACGCAGTCTGATCACATACTGTGTGTTCAAAATGAAGTCGGCACTATTGCTAACTTTCTTATTATAAGAGATACGACATCGGTTAAATTAGTAAAGAGTTGTTATTTTACGAGTTGATGATTAGGGTGATGTCAAAAAACACATATCGCTAAACTCGATAATAACGGAGATATTTACATTTAAACGCACTTCCATTAAAAATCGCGATTTTTGTTCTTAATAACACGTGATTCTCATGTTCAATTGTTTTTAACATCACCGTAATCATTCGCATATGAAACTACAACTCTTACCAATTTAACCGACACATCTATTATCATAAGAAAGTTAGCAATTCTACCGAGTTCATTTTGAACACACGGTATAGTTGAATCGAATCCACTCGCCGCGTCTCCCACTTTACGTTGGTGCTCTGCCGAAAGCCGCGAGACCTTCGCGGAAAATTTAACGAGACTTTAACTTATTTTCAGTTACACAGCCGGTGGAAGGATGGAATAAGGCCGTCCGGAAGTCGTTGATTTTACGTGTTTATATAAAAGGCAACGCTGCAGAGAATTTGATACTGCGTCACAACCGAGTTCATTACATGATATGGCGCGTGGATTTCAGGTAACGAATAGGGTAAGTTAGTGTTGGCAATCCTCCTGAATTATCTGTAGATCCACCAAATTCATTTATTTTTTCCTGATGAATTAAACAATAAACATGATGCAATAAACTTATCGTGTTTGTGGCAGGTAGCAGAAGGAGCGCGCGGCCTCAAGGAGGAACTGCCACTGGTTGTTATTTAAAGCAAATAAAGACAATGCAAGTCCAAAACTCTTCTATAATTTAAAACATTATTAGCAATATTAAAATTCAACAACATTTTATGTTGGTAACATGTAAAAAAAGTACACACATGAATACTTATATATTTCTCATTATTGATTTTTTCAATATTCTTGTATGTTGTAGAGCAAAATAGCTCTGGCATATAACATTTTCAGTTCCTCGTATTTTTGTAGCGTTTGACCATTTGACCTAAAAACGTTTATGTTTTTAGAATAGTATTTTTTCTGAGAACTTGTAATTAATATTGGCTTGTTATCAGAATACTTAATGAATAATGAAATAAAAGAACTATATTTTATCAGCCGAAATATAATTTATTGTTAGGAACCTGTTTCTTGTCATCATAATGATTAGAATAATAATTCTTGGTTACGACGAGCGCGTAAAGAGTTTTAATACGATTCTCGTAAAAAGTGTGAGCTCATGATATACTTTTAGTGCCTAAAGGATATTATTTAAAAAAAATATTATAGAGAGTAGTAGACATGTTATATCCAATCGTATAAGAACAGAAATATTTTTTTGTTTTGTTGTTGCATTGCAAATTTAAAGCTGTGTTGAAATTTTAATCCTAATTAAGGTAAGTTAGTTGCAGTAACGTAGGCGGGACTAAGCATTGCTTACGGGCGATGCCTCCGGAGGGAGAGGGCGTGCCCCGGTCAGGATATTCATTATTAAACGAGTCCAAATAATTAATGATTGATATAACTACTTACACATTAATTTCATTATATCTGACAAATTTGTCGGACTTGCATCATAAGGGTCCCCTGCTTTTCTATCTTTAGAAATTTGCTCAGTAGGGGGTGAACTTCAAACTTTTACTTATGAACCCGACAAAATATTGCTACGTCACTGGGTTCTGTTAAGATAACCAGCCATATAACCGAAAATATACGCTACAAATAGCAAAAAAATTAAGTTAAGCTTAAAAATTAAAAAACACCGGTTTCATGAATACCTATCGCATTACAAAATTAACTATTATCTTTTTATGGCTATTGAGTTAATAATAATTTTATAACAAGCGATTTTTAATAGAAATGCGTTTAAATGTAAATATCTTCGTTATTATTGGGTTTAGAGATATGTGGTAAAAACGTCAGGAAACCAACGAAATGTAGTACAAGGGCGTCTTTATAAAAACCAAATTATTTGACATTTTTAAGTGCCCTTGCTTGCCCCCCCCCCCCCCCCTTCCCACCTCCTTTAGTTATACGCCCGTACGCCTAAAAATTATGATCTATAATTATGTAAATTCAAATGTTTAAATTTAAAATGCAGGCCGTAAATTTTAAAACATAATTGTCTAACTAAGAAGTAAATTATGATAACTATACACTTATCAATTAAAATTATAATATAATAATCTTTAATTGACAAAAACTGCTGAATGAAATTGATTTATTTTATTTTAAAAACACGCTAATTAATATTTTTAACGACAAGATATTCTCCAAACCCGAGACAAGAATAAGTTTGTACTCTGCAGGATCTAAACATTGCCGAGTAATTTGTTCTTAGGGGAGAGGGGACGAGGTAAAATCATTTTTCAAAATAATAGTTTTATTTTCACAATTATTTTTACTTCTTAAGTCTTATAATCATAAACTTTTTTTTGAGATATCAGACCAAACCCGACCAAAGACAAAAATTAAAGTAACATTTTTTTCTACTTTTTTATTAAAGAATTGAGGACTTTGCTGCAAGAAGGATGCAGCTCCATTTTTAGGTCATTTTGAGTTGAAATATACGGTATTTGAAAAAAAAATTGGCGGATTGATTGATACAAAATTGATGCAGCTCCGATAAGAAATGAAGAAATTTACACTCATTTATGTATCTGCCTCCTCCGTTGTTTGGTGCAAGAAAGGTGCAGCTCCGGAGCTGCATCCCTTTTGCACCAAACGATCGTGTGTGTTCGTTGGGCTTAGTGGAATGCAAGGTCATGTGCTGCCGGCATTGCGCTAGGGATTGATTTGTTTCGACCAGTTGTTAGTCGTACCAGTTGAAACGTAGTGATTCTAAACAAATAAAGACAATGCAAGTCCAAAACTCTACTGCCGTTCATGAATTTTACAGTTCTGTAAATAGTTTTGTAAGGGCATCTATTACAGGACTAGTGCTGTAATAGATGCCTTTACAGCACTAGTGCTGTAATGGAAAAAATCTGTTTTATTAAAATTCTGCTGTTAAATAAAACCACACTTTTTAGAAGAATGATTTATTTTCTTGACTGAAATCATAGTTCTCAACATTGAGTAGTGAATCCATAGTGTAGATGGATTCTGGGAGCGTTGATTTACGGAAAAATAACCCAAAAGTATTTTCTCAGACACCTCCTTTATTTTGTTAGCTTTGCACCAATCTTCAAACTTCTGATACTCCAACTCATACCACGCCTTGGATTTTGTCGGAACTAGACTTGAGATCGCTTCGTTTGTCGCTGCATCTATATCAGAGGGTAAACTTCCATCAGAATCGCTCATTTTGAAAAACGCTTTTTATATATTTGAATTTGTTTCACAAAGTTTCGACAGTAACGATGCGAAACAGTAACTATGCGAAAGGTAAAATAAAAAACTCGATTAGTAAACTTAATAGCAGGTGCATTTTTACAGGTGCATTTTTATTTTTAAATATGCCTTTTGTCAAATATTTTTATTCATAGATGAAAGTAGATAAAATTTTGTACAATATTCTTGTTGTAAATTCATATTACTAAACTCGATGTTTTATTAAACTCGGCTGACGCCTCGTTTGACAACTTTAACATCTCGTGTTGTAATATGAATCTTTACAACGCTTATATCGTAAATAACTATTTCGAAATTTGATAGTAGTTTGGTGAATTTATAACGAACTTTGGGTGTGGCCCTGACCGCTTTTCAGCCTTTCCAACTAAGTACAAAATCTTGAAATACATGTAGTCCCAACTTCCCCTCTCTCTAGAAAAAATGTCCCAGTTACATCCACTGAGCCCCCCGAACATATTATCTGATTGCGCCACTACCTCAAGTAGTAGTCAACTTTAATATCCCAAATGGAATATAATTTTTTTTTACTGCATTTTTGTATTTTTTAACAAGTTTCCAAAGGTATTTTGTATAGAAGGTTAAACGTCTAAACTGAATAGTTTTTGGAAAATCACATTCTTGGCACTTTGGCAGCCTGTAGCATCTTAGAAAAAAACGGCTTGAGATATTGACGTTTAAAATATGGCATTTTTTGACTTTGAACATTGGAACGGTTCATCTTGGAGAAAAATAGTTTTCACCTCCCATCCCATCTTAGTTTTTATTCTCTATCCAAAGAAACCAACCTCCGATTTACCATGTTAAACCGTTAAAACCGGGTTTTTGGTTAATTACAAATAAAAATTTTCGGGTCCTAGATCTTTTTCCTTTAATTGATATTAATTTTATGCGCAACTTTTGGGAGACCCAGTAGTTCCCGTTAAGAGCTATTGAGTCTAATGTTATACAAAATACGTTTAGACTCTTAAGAAAAACTAAAAATATAATAAAATAATCAAACAACAAAGCTCACAGCTAATTCAAATTTAATTAAAAATTTATAATTTGTATTTCTTTACAACGGTATTTATAGAAGTGTAGAAATTAAAAAATGTGAAAAATCAGATATAAGAAAGCAAAACGACAATATTTTCATTAAAGAGGGTAGAGATAGGTAAGCACATAAAAAAATATCTTAACATAAGTTATTAAAAAAATTTTTTTTTAAAGAACACTCCTTGTGAATCACCCTGTATATTTACTATAATTATACAGGTTTTTACGTTTAAAAAAGTCCTTTAACGCCCTACTGTAAATCCTATTTCGGCGCCCATGTCTATTAACAAAATAAATTTTACAAAATTTTGTTAACAATCATAATTCGGTTTTGTATATTATCTCGGATCTAGCGCCAGCCAAACAAGATTTCCATCTGCATAACCGGAGGCTACATATTTTTTACATTGACTATAAATATAAAGACAAGCAACAAAATCTTTTATTTATTTGTTTGCAGTGATACGTGTTCGGTGTTTCTACAAAAACTTGAATGTCGTATTGGATGACACATACAATTTATTAAAGGTTAGTACCTGTCATGCCTCGTTTTATTTAACTGGATCCGAACGCGCTAAAATTTCCCATGTTAAATTGCGGTTTCTTGAAGTAAATTACAAAAAAACTAAACAAATTATTGTATTTTTTTTTCACCGATGGCAAAGTGGTATCTATGTGGGTGTGACAACGTTAATTTCATGCAGAAAAAAAAAAAATCAAGAAAAAAAATATAAGCTAAAAACCTTAAAAAACTGATTAAAATTATTGTATTCTGAAAAATATTATTATTTTTTTTTAAAATAAATAACATTCTCACTTTCTCCAAAATCTGTAGAATCCAAATTTAAAAAGTTTTAAAAATCCAATATTAATAATGGACAGGATTAACTTCAAGAGGACGCAATGTTTTTAATATATATAGATATAGTTGTTCATGATATCTTTGGAGAAACATTTAGAAATATTGTTCAGATCTATTTAAATCTATTTGTTGTCTTTTTTTAATTCACAGTTAACCCAGTGGACAAAAAAAGTTTTCTTATATTTTACTCCCAATTCTACTATACTTGCTATGCCCCGTCAATTTTTTATTTTGGTGGCGATTAGAAATGTTTTTCTTGCAGTTCAGTTACTTTACTTTACTTTACTTTAAAAACATATTTATTTATTAGATGTTTTGTTTTATGCCATCTTATTCCACAATAAATACATATAATTATACAGGGTGATTCCTAAGTTGATACTTATTTCTTAGCTGTGTATAGAAGGCATTAAAATAAACAACATTTTCAAATACCTTTTTTCAAAAAACTCAAACATAAAATACTTACATTCATTTATTACACTATGGATCAAATACGGTCCTGCTTAACTTGCCCGTTGAATAACATTAAGAAAACTTCTGGGTGTAGGATGAGCCCGCAAGGGAAAAACGTTCCACGTATAATCTCGAAGCAGCAGCCGCACTTTGACGACACTCACCGTAAATTAGCACCATATCTACTAATTCATTGTTTTCAAATTTTACTATTTTCACGTGTCATTTAAAATTATCTTGCTTCAGAAAAACACACCGCAATAAAACTGACCACCGACCCATAAATTGCATGACTAATAAGACAAAAACAATATAAAGTATAGCAGGCTACATTTTGATGACCAGGCCCGTACTTAGATTTTTTATTTCTGTATCTCGCCTATTTTTAAGTTTTTTGATAAAAGGTATTTGAAAATGTTGTTTATTTTAATGCCGTCTATGCACAGCTAAAAAAGAAGTAAGTAAATATTAAGAGGAAATCGCCTGTAAAGACATTCGTCACAATTACAGGAGTCCCGCTAGGCAGCGCTAACTCACATCGGTTTATTAACCGAAAACAATGAGTAAAGAAGAAGATTTTCATTTCGCCAGATCACTCTCTAGACGCGTTTCGTCATATCATGACTCATCAGTAGAGCTAGGATCCGACGAAATCTGATGAGTCATGTATGACGAAACGCGTCTAGAGATGGATCTTTACTCATTGTTTTCGGTTAATACACCGATGTGAGTTAGCGCTGCCTAGCGGGACTCCTGTAATTGTGACGAATGTCTTAACAGGCGATGTCCTCTTAACATTTACTTATTTCTATAAGTTTGTTAGAGGTGCTGGTATTCTCAAGAGTGTCTAACAACGACACAGATGGCGCTCCGTGCCACATCTTACTGGTGTGTCCCACCAAGTGCTGCCTTAAGTAGCTTCGAGATCCCTTTTCTTTTCGTCGGATCCTAGCTCTACTGATGAGCCATGATATGACGAAACGCGTCTAGAGATGGATCTGGCGAAATGAAAAGGAAAATCTTCTTCTTTAAAAAAGAAGGATCAACTTAGGAATCATCCTGTATATGGTATAACAAATACACAAAAATAGTAATATTATTTGGTTCTGCTGGTCACTGCTAACCAGGACATGCACCCAGGCAAACGCCTTGGTGGGGTTGGTGTTGTCCCACAGTATAAAAGTAAAATGATTTATATTGTTTTATAATCGGCCAGTTCCGGTAACCCCTTATACTGCCATGAAAGAGTTTATTTTATCTTAGGCTTATATAATTTGTTGTGACACGATTGCTGTTTTACTAAAATTTTATTGCTAGGTGTTTGCTGGAAAAACGATTAAAAAAACAGCATGATTTTATTCAGGTACAAGTTTAAATATAATATATGATATATAATAAAATTCCACGTATGTATATACTTCCGAAGATACTCGTACAAAACAGAAAATTCTTTGTGTTTCCTTTTATGTCGTTATTTACACAGTGGCACACAACAAGTGTTACATTTTTATTGTCTATTTTTACTCATTGTAAAAATGTCTTTTTACATATGGACCATTACAACAGATCTCTTACACCATAGAGCACATCAACTCTATTTTTGTGCAGTTACATGCCCCATCGCATTATCTTTGGAATTTGCGTCTTTTAGTTTTTTTGAATTTCATTTCATTTTTGAATTTGGTAGGTACTACGTACTAAATATACTATACTGCGTAGTGTTCGTTAGTGTGCAAACAAGTAAGATTCAGTTTGTTTTATGTTTATGATTTTACGAATCGTTGTCGTGCGTTGCGGATATATCTTCCAAGAAGGTTTCCTCTTTTGTTTGTCACCACACAATGTAACGGAAACGCGTGATCTTTAAATTCTGTGAGTCAATGGCAAGTGTTATTGTTTTTTCTTACGACCACCTATGAAAATGAGAAAAAAACACGGTTAACTTGGCTCGAAAGCGCCGAATATCACACGCGTGTTGAAAGAAAATATTTCAACTCTAGAGTGGAAATACAAGGCACACTATTTAATTTAAACATTATGGTGCCAATTTGACAGACCACATTATTATATTAAAAAGAATACATTTTGTCTAACTTATTTATCATATATTTGTCGATTGATTTCGAATTAGAGTGTGAAAATACGCCATCTGAAATTATAAAAAAGTTAAGAATATAGGTACTAGAAAATCTATTACCAGTCAAAACAAGTCCCGCTGAAGAAAATGTCATATATTAAACATAACATTTTTATGTGTTGCCATAGCGTAGAGACTAGAGCTATGGCCTACAGATCGAAAGATCACAGGTTCAAATCCCATCAGGAGTATTTAACTTTTTTTTATAAAAACATTAAACAATTTATAGAATTAGGTATTTTGAATTGAAATATTCCTTGTTGGAGGAATTTTTTAAATTTATATTTAATGCATCTTTCCTTCATTAAATTTTAAAAATTAATCCAACAAGGAAGATTTCAATTCAAAATACCTAATTCTATAAATTATTTAATGTTTTTATAAAAAAAAGTCAAATACTCCTGATGGGATTTGAACCTGACCTTTCGATCTGTAGACCATAGTCACTACGCTATGGTTACCAATAAAAATTCTTTGTTAATATAATATATGACATTTTCTTCAGCGCGGCTTATTTTGAATGGTAATAGATTTTTCAGTATATTATTAATATTTTTTATAATTTCAGATGGCGTATTTTCACACTATAATTCGAAATCACTCGAAAAATACATGATAAATAAGTTAAACACTAAACTACTTTCTAAAATTTGTTCTTTTTAATAAATAGGGGTGGTCGGTCAAATTGGCATCATATGTTAAAATTAATAGTGTGCCTTGTATTTCCACTCTAGGGTTGAAATATTTTTTTCACAAATCAAAGGTTTTTTTAATAATTCTTTGTGGTCGTAGGAAAAATAGTGTACATTAGTCGTGTGAAAGTGATTATTCTAAAACTCGGAGAATTTCCGCACTCGGCTTACGCCTCGTGCTAAATATCTTCTCGTTTGAAAAGTATCACTTTCATCACTTGTTATGTAATATATTATTTATGGTCCTCTAAAGGATGTTGATATAAAACAATTTAAAGTGACCAATCATTCCCACCGCTCCTCTGCTATCTCTATTCTTGTCAAAAAAGGCGTTGGTGAGCAAGAAATAATCAAGTTAATTTAATATTCTAACGTAAATTCCTTGAAGCAATAATTGCAATTAGACTCTGAGAATCACCTAAATTTAATTGATAACCTAAGGAAAACTATTCTACACAGAATTTTTAACAGTTTTCGTTGATAGCGATAAGGTTTCATGCTGTCACTTAGGGGTAAGCAAGTTTTAAAATAAAATCTAGGTGTAGGTGTAAGTAACAATCTTGGTAATATAATATATTCATATTCATTTATAGATTTTTCCTGTTTATTATGCTTTGCTAACTCTTAGAAAATCAGAAAGCTAATACATAAGCACGCCGCAAGTCAGAAGCCACACATGTTTGTAATTTGAGGCTATTAGTTATTTTAATTAATATTCTTAACCACGTTTTGCGACATTAATTTTTTCAAACATGTTATTAAATACTTGAGATGTTTTCAATTATTAAAATACCGGTTGAGATATGATTATAATAAATATTTTATATATTCGCATGATAAATATTTATATATATGGAATAAGTTTTCTTTCTTCGTTTCTATCAGTTACGTTTATGTAACGAACAATACTGGCTAGAGCAGCGAAGTTAAGGGGACCCGGACATCAAGAAGAATCACAAACATGTTAGTAGTAATACGTATTGTGGTAAAAACGTATAAGGGTGGTAAAAACATAAGTACCATTGGAAAAATTGCGAACGAGCCGGTAATTACATGAGCCGGTAATCACGATTTGTCACGAAGCTAACTTAATTGTTATACTAGGCATCATAACTCACAGTTGTGCGTAAAAATGGATTTACTTATAGGCCATTGATTATGTCATATCATAAGGAACTACAGAGTGTGTGGGTTTTTATTGCATAAATCGTTGAATTGGTCATTCAGAATGAAAAAACCGCGGAGTGCTATTGAATTAGAGGGGGAAAACTGGAGATAGGGGGGATAATGTAACCCTTACGGTTTTTTGAGTATATCTCGAAAACGAAGCAAAATTTGGGGATATTTTATAGAAAAAATGTTGTAGAGAATTAGATTTTCTATCGAAATGGCGTAATTCAAAAATTTACAAGTATATTCAGTTCAAATTATATTAAAAACACTTTAACAAAAAAGTGCAAAAAATTAAATATTTTATTTTTTTTACTTTTATGCAAATAACTTTTTTTTTTACAGTGATAGGGATAGGCATTGCTTCATAGAAAAGACAGGATATTAAATTTCCTACAGAAAGACGTATTAAAAAAAAAATTTTGATGAAGTTTCAATGAGATATCACCGTTTAAACTTTGTCATATTTTTAGAATTTTATTGAATTTATAACAATATCATGTTGTTACTTTGTTTTCAATGTATGCAATTGAATTTTATTTAATAAAGACATGTTAAATTAATTGATAAACAATAAATAAATGTTATATGCATGCATGAACGTATATAATTTTTATTTTTTTTTAAACAAATTTATAACTACTTTTTCTAAAATATTGCTCTCTATTTATCTAAAATATAAGTATATGAAAAAATACATTTATAATTAATTAACGCAATTTAAAATTTATTAACCCATTAAAGTAAACCGTGAGATATGTCTCTTATCACATATGCAACACCGAACTCATAAAATATTATAATAGTATTTAATTTGTAAGTCACCTCCCGCACAAACAAGTTTCGATTTGTCTCGATGATACGATCCCAAACAGTTTGGAGCTAAGAGCTCTGTACACGTCAGTATATTTTTTCCACAGTATATTGTTTCTACATATAGTAAACTTGGTTTTACAAACCGGGTGATCCATTCTAATGTACACGTCACCCCCTATTAACTCTTTTATTTCAGTATTTAGAAAAAAATATTAAATTTAAAAATTGTATAGGATATTTTCTAAAGAATTTTATACGCCTATTAAAATTTACAAAGGGTGTCCCAAATAAGTTTGTTGAATTAAAGTTTTGATTGGTTAAATAGGACACCCTGTATATATACCATTCTTAGGGGTCTTTAAAATGCTGATTTCAAAAATATATGACAAAATATACTTAGTTATGCTTAATATGTGGCCAAGAATACGCCAAAAACTAAATTTTGGCTTATTTGGCGTGTATTTGGCCGTGCATCGCCATCTTGTTATGTGTACGTCTTTGCTATTTTGGTTTGATATGCCAGACAATTTTTCTTACAATGGAAACGTGTCTTTTTTGTGATAATAATATACTAACTGAAGCAAGTAGGGTGTTAAAAGCGCAAAGTATTGCGACTGTTAGTGCTGCTAGTGTAAAAAGAAATGATGAAAAGCAGAGAATATTAAGTGGTATTGAAAGTATAAATATCCACATTTCTTGTTACAAATCTTACATTTCTGACTCAAACATTGATGCTGTAAAAAAAAAATTACCTAATGATAATCCACAATATTATGGAAGAAATATAAAATTTTTTTGTACTTTATAGTTATGCACAGTATATATTCAAATATTTTCACATAAACTAAAGCGGCCCTCAGACGGTGAATATTATTGTCAATATTTTATATTGAAAATATATGGGCAATATCATAATAAAGGCCCTCATACGATCAATATTGCATATAACATTTAAAACTAAGTAACAAAATGATATTGTTATAAATTCAATAAAATTCGAAAAATATGACAAAGTTTAAACGATCATATCTCATTGAAACTTCATCAATTTTTTTTTAATACGTCATTCTGTAGGAAATTTAATATCCTGTCTTTTCTATGAAGCAATGCCTATACCTATCTCTGCTCAAAAAAAAGTTATTTGTATAAAAGTAAAAAAAAATAAAATATTAATTTTTTTGCACTTTATGGTTAAATTGTTTTTAATATAATTTGAACTGAATAGACTTGTAAATTTTTGAATTACGCCATTTCGATAGAAAATCTAATTCTCTACAAAATTTTTCCTATAAAATATCCACCAATTTTGCTTCGTTTTCGAAATATACTCAAAAGACCGTAAGGGTTGCATTTTCCCCCCAATCTCCAGTTTCCCCCCTCTAATTTAATAGCACTCCGCGGTATTTTCATTCTGAAAAACCAATTGAACGATTTATGCAATAAAAACCCACACACTCTGTAGTTCCTTATTACCCTGCTCCGCGGTGAGTCACTGACATTCGACCGTTGCGTTCCGAATTTGATCCTCGGAGTTGGCATACGCACAAAAAAAAAGTATGTCCGAATTTTAGTAGGTTTAGGAATGTAGGGAAGAGTGTAAAATGTATCATCTCCCAACCCACCCCATTCACGCCGGTAACCAGGCCGGATGAGATTGGATATCTCGTGGGGTGCGGAAGAAGGTGCACATTCCCCAATCGGTAGGTCATGCAAAAACCGAGAGTTAGCCCTTGCGGGGAGTGTCGCATGAGTGAAGTTCGTGGTTCGGAACTCACGGTAAGCTGTAGGTCCCCTCGGGAATGGCCCCGGTAGCGAACAAAAAAGAAAAGCCTAATTTTAAAGGGCAAGAAATGACCCCCCCCCCCCCCATAGCTAAATTCCTGAGGGCCTCACTGACTTTGTATGTGTATACAGGTATTGATAAATTATAAGCTGTTTTTTAAATAAAACTTGATCACATGTTATTCGACATCATCACTAACAATGTTTTAGAAAGTTGCACTGCTGCCAAAAGTTGTTTTGGTTTGCCGATGCCGGTTTAGCTAATCAGTTTTATTATAGAAACTTATTCAGTTTATAGTCTATATTTCATATTTTTCTTAGAAGTTTTTATGTGTTAGTGGCAATATTTATAAGGAAACGCGACAAAGAAGAACTTAACACTAGATTTTTGTTGCGAAGAGAGAAGAGAGCCATATTTCCAGTTGTAGAGACAGGTAAAATAAAGTTTTTGTTCCATAATATTTTAAAAATTGTAAATATCTACTTGAAGTTCAAGTTTGAGCTTTGAAAGCATCTAAACTTTATTTGGGTATTCTTTATACTAAGTATACCTACATGGTTTGGACAATTTTTAAAGTATGCCTAACGCTTGTGCTATTAATATAAATATTTTCAAAAATTAGATATAGACTTAGTCGTGCATTTGTGTATTGCTGACAATAATTATTAATTAAATGTACCTACTATGGAAGTGGCCTTCAATTTAATTAATGTGAAGAGATTTTTTAAATATTCATACCAAGAAAAGATTAAATTAAAACGAAAAGGTAGATCATTTCCAGATATTATTGACAAATCTGGCGTAAGTAGCGGGAAATATTACACACGCAAATTTATTAGAGACATTTATTTAAAAAATGAATGGATTTGTGAATAAAACAGAAAAAAAAATAAAGAAGATTTAAAGAAGATTTTCCTTTTCATTTCGCCAGAACCATCTCTAGACGCGTTTCGTCGTATCATGACTCATCAGTAGAGCTATAGGATCCGACGAAAAGAAAAGGGATCTCGAAGCTACTTAAGGCAGCACTTGGTGGGACACACCAGTAAGATGTGGCACGGAGCGCCATCTGTGTCGTTGTTAGACACTCTTGAACATACCAGCACCTCTAACAAACTTATAGAAATAAGTAAATGTTAAAAGGAAATCACCTGTAAAGACCAATTGTCACAATTACAGGAGTCCCGCTAGGCAGCGCAGAAAAAAAAAAGTTTTATACTGTTTTAATTTCTTATATTAAATGGCGCACTACCTCTTCTAAAATTTTTAATAGTAAACAATCTTGGAGAAACGATGGAGGAGACTAGAAAATTATTAGAAATCGTTCTTTCCATGCTATCTGGAAGAGTGCAGGGAAGAAAGGGGGAAGGTTATTTAGATGTTTTTGAGAAATTTCAATTTTAAAGTTGAAAACCCTATTTTAAATAGAATAATGACTTATTTGTTGCTTTTATAATTTAAATAATTTAAATACGTACCTGGCAACATTTTCGTAAAAAATAAAATAAAAAATTGCCTATACAGGGTGCGAAAAAAATTTATTTTCAGAGAGTTACACAGTAATTATGTAAAATTATACTTTAGGTTTTGAAATTTGAAACTCTATTTTAAATAAAATAATGACTTATTTGTTACTTTATGATTTAAATAAGTACCTGGTAATATTTTCGTAAAGAATAAATTGAGTCTTACTTATACAGGGTGCAAATCAAGCAAATTCCCATCGCGCCTTGACTTGAAAAGTTTGACCTTTCCCATTTCTTCGCTGTACGTACCGACATTCCCCTTTTCTTCACTGTACGGTATATTAATAAACACGTTTTATTATTTGGCAGACCTCGATTCTTTCCTGTTTAGACCTACATACTAATTCTATAGGTATTTAGCTACGCATTTCCACCATAAACTTGTTTTGCCCAAAAATTGACCTTCCCCCTTTCTTCCCTGCACTCTTAATCTATTAAAAAAAGTTGATTGCCATGACAAAGTGATTACAAAATTTGCGAACCGAAAAGAACGTAGGAGAAACTTACTTTATAAAAAATATAAGTTTTTTTTTGCAAAAATTTCAGAACACCTTAACAGGGAAACCCCCCACTAAGAGTAATAATTTAAAATATCCGAGATCGATTCCAAGACAAACTTTAAGGACGTTTCTTTAAATCTTACGTTACCATGAACATTTTTTATTACATAATAATATATTATAATAATATCATGAACGATCTTCATTTGATTTTATTATTAAAGAACTTTTATTGTTACAGATTTAAATCATGGAGCCTATAGTACCAATAGGGACAGAATTTTATGTCAAAGACAATGCAAAAGAAAATCATACTGATATGTATGATTTGTTGGACTCCGAAATTCCCTTTCCAGTTTTTAGGAGAGGTTGCACTGTTTTCTTTGCTATACGGTTCAACCGAGAATATGTTCCAACTCAAGACGTGGTAAGAGTGCGATTTGCTATTGGTAAGCATTTTATTATTATCCATAATTTTTATATGTAATAAATAGTATAATCTGGATTTTTGGAAGTGTCCTTAGCCTTTCTGGATTCTCATTTATCTGGAAGGACACAAATGGTCTTGGCTGGTGCCATAGTTTCAGCGTTAAAGTTTGTCATATCTGAAATACCTCAGAGTTCAATGCTAGGTCCCTTATTGTTTCTATTGTACACTGTGGATATTTTAAATGCTATTACGATTGTATATGTAATGCCTATGATTATATAAAGTTAAGGTAAAATTTCTATCCGGATGAATACCTACCATTTCATGGAGCATGGTTGTAAACGGGGACCTAAGTCAAATAAACATAACTTGAAACTTAATCCACACAAGTCTGCAATGATACTTTTTGGAGGAGCGGGTTGCAAAAGGACTGGACAATCACATTGATCCCCGTATCAATAACATAAAAATATCCAAAATTAATTTGGTAAAGTCTTTGGGAGTAACAATTGTATAATATAGTCAACTTAAATTTCAGAACCTATTACTAAAAAAATCATATCTTAGCTTGAAACTGCTGTACGCTAGTAAGTAAATGTTATCAAACAAACTTGGCGCAGTCCTTGTAAATTATTAGTATGTACTCTCCTGTTTTAATTATTGCAACTTTGTTTTTGGATCATTTTTGAACCTTCTGGAAAAACTCATGTGTTTCGTTTATTTTCGGCATAAGTTAGTTCGATGATATCACATTACAATTCCTGGAATTTGGTTGGTTTAAAATGATTAATGTGAGAAAGATGCACTTTGCGGTGATCGTTAAAAATTATGTTGACTTCATCTCCTTCGTATCTTCGTGCCAAGCTCATTTTTGTCCACAGTGTAAACACTCAAGATAGGATGTTGTTGACTATCCCAAGGCATACTACTATGTTGTTTCGACGGGGTTTCAGCTATCAGGCTGCGAATATGTACTAGAAGTTGCCAACTGATTTAACAGGGAATCAAAAGTCACATTTAGCCAAACAATAAAATCCCGCTAATGAATATTTCAAAAGTGATTTTTTCTGAATCCACAATTTTGTAAAAACATGTTTCATATATTCAGCGGCAAGTATAATTCTTTCCAGCGAATCGAAAATTCTGTTCCAGGCATAAGCCACTGCTCATATCTTAGCGCCTGAAAAATCGATTAGCGGGATTTTGTTTGTTTGCAAAATGTCGCCATTATTACATTTGAAGGTAAAGTAAAGAAGATGTTGTTAGATCAACAATAGAACTTACGTGTTTCCCCAATAATACATTTTATTTAATGTATATACCTTGTCTTCTGCTTGTTCTTGTTATTTGTTTATTTGTAATGAACTTTATTCACTTTGTAATGATTAAATGGATTTATTTTTAATTTTTGATGGACAATAGACTATTGTCAAATAAATGCCGTTTATTATTACTATATTTTTATTAGAATCTTTAAAATCTTGAATATTAACAAACATGCTTAAAAATAACCATAGTATACATTCTTTAGTCAAATTTTGGATCCAAATAGTAATTGAAGAGGTTAATATTACTTTGTGCATTATTGGTATCAACTTTATTGATTTTTTACATTTTTTTAAATTGATATTCTAGATCTGAATCTTACTTTTAATTTTTTTATATTTATATCAGCACCATTAACTTCAAGGATCTTTAATTATAGTTTATATATTTTAGAAACAATCCTGTTTTTTTACTTTGTTACCAGACAAGGTTGTTTTCCTTTAACCAAAATATAATTCACAAAATGTCACAAAAAGTAGTATAATTTTATTTTCACTTTATATAAGCATAAAAATCGCAAGTCATAATTTATAATACTTAGTATTATTAGTGCGACATGGTATTAAATGTAAAACACATACAAAATTTAAACGCAAATTTCATAAATCTATATATCTGAGAATAATAATGTTAGAAAACATTTGATAAAACTAAAAAAAGGGCACTAAAAAGACATCTCGCTAGGCCCATCTTAAAAATATCTGACCCGCTTGTGCGCATCACTCATTACAATTTTTCTGGCATCGCTGCTGGGCAATATTGACTTTGACATAAATCCCAATAGTAAAACGATTTTTTCACACAATAGCTTGATTAGCCAACTTCTTCATTAACCTGTAATTAAATCATTGGTGGCGATTTTATTTATATCATAATCAAAATTATCTGGTTAGATAAATATTGTTTAAAATACCCGTGCAACATAACGCAGCGTAATGCTTTTCATAACAAATTTAACGCAATGCTTTGTTCTACAGGGCGAGGATTTTAAATTGACCGATATATTCTTTTACATGATACAATAAAATAATGTAGAAATAAATGAATGAAATGGATTGACATAAGGTTTCATTGGATTGAATGAAATATAATATTTAGCAATGTTTCGTTTGTATTTTAGGTCCAAAACCAAATGTAGTTAAAGGAACGAGAGCAATTCTCCCAGTAAATCCAAAGCAAAAGCGATTACCAAATGACCAAAACAGATGGTCAATCTGCTTAAGTCGAGTAGATGGAGATACTATTACAGTGCAGGTGCAGATTTCTGCCCAGGCTCCAGTCGGCATTTGGAAATGTTCACTTCAAACTAATATTGCTGGACAAAGAGAGAAACGACACGATTATGAGGTTAGTATTAAACATTAAAAAGTTCTCAAATAATAAAAATACGGTTACTACACTACAACGTTAAAAAAAGTTCATTAAGAGAATATACAGAGATAATTAAAACTTGTCCGATGAACATCCATCCGTGGGAACAGTTACAGATAGAGCGAAATGGACTGCAAGTTCCCATGTTGGTCTTTCTTCTCATTATTTATTCTAAGCATAAATGACAAAATTTCTTATTGGTGAAAAGTTATTAGCCTCTCTTCTTATTAAATTTCCAAAGAAACCACTGTTAAGATAATTGTTTCCACAAAAATAATGTGGCTGGTAAACGGGAGATTGATCTAGCACACCAAAAGGTTTCTAATTGAAAAGTCGTTCTCACATACATAATACCCATATTAATAGTCGTTCCTTGGAGCTTCCTTACTCGCGAGAAATCTCAAGTATGTCAACTTGACATTTAAGAACTAATTTTTGTCAATAACATTTGTTTTGGCACGCGAGGCTTCCGTAAGTTAGTGTGGAGGCTTTTTTAAGTGTCGATTATTTATATACAAAAACTAGTCCTTAAGGATTCCTCACGAAATTGTCAATATCAATTAATGTCAAGTTGATACACTTGAGATTTTCCTCGAGAAATGAAGCCTCAAGGAGCGACTATAAATATGGGCAATACCATAAGTTACCATGGTCGTTTATATGAGAATGAGAACGGGACAAATGGGAACCTTGCGGCCGGGACCCTCTCTTCTTCCTAGCCAGTATTATTAAATTTATCTTTGCATACTTGGCCCTCCGGACTGAACGGTAGTCAGGACCGGAAAGGTTTGAACAAATTGGGGACATTTTTTTTTTGGGAAGAAGTGAGGACTTTCTTTTAGAAGTCACCTTGGGAAGAGTATATCGGGTTGTAGCTACGTACAGTGGGTACATCAGATACCCTTTTTATAGAAGACACTTTAGAAAGGAGAAGGGTTCAGTGGAAGCCATTTTTTTTTATCTTTGAATAACGTTCTATGGACGCCCTTGTAAGTTCCTGCTAGGAAGTGGAACTAACCAGCATAATTTAAGTAATTGTAATGTAAAGTTTTATAAAAATCTTTTAAAATACGGTTTATTCTATAAGTATTGTAATCTAAACTAACAAAATCAATACAATGTGATTCATGACGTATGGAAGGGGGTTATTTCAATATATTGCAAAATTTTGAAAAGATATTGTACCTGAAGCTAGGAATCCTTCATTAGCAGCCATTACACGAAAGGTTCTAACTTCGTAAATTTAGATACGCACGTTCTTCATCCAAATGCGTCTTTCACATTTTTCACTTCTTTTCGGCATACTGGTTCATCCTGCTGTTATTATTGTAAAAGTATTTTTTTATTTTCTATAAAATCTGACATTTTTTTACATTGCCTAGCATGGGCGATTTTAAATACTCTTAACCGAACGCAAGAGTGTGTTGGTTGGTTCAAGGAGGGTTGACCTGTTGTCAGTATACTGCAGCCAAATGGCTTATTGTATCCTTTTTGCTTAACGTCGGGGTAATGTCAGCCAGACGGGACCTACAGTTTTTTACGTGGGATCCGAACCACGCGTATGCACTGGTTTATCCGTCAGTCCCCTAAAGGCAGGATTATCCGCCCTCAATGGGTCGTATTCGGGAGTCAACCAGTGTCATACTGCATTCTTACCTCTAAAATCTTGGGTATACTTTTTTTATTAAGCGTACACCCGTCCCGGGGATCGAACCCGGGTCACCTGCGGCCGAATGCGACAGCTCTACCACTGAGCTGCCATACCGTGGTGTAGAGGTGTGTGTAGAGTGTGTTAGTCAAATAGTACAATTTTATTTTAATACCACAGTCTCACGTGTGCGAATAACTGTGTAGTCTATCGCGAAGGCAATCGTGCGTTCCTATCATGCGGTTAAGAGTCTACGAATCTACGTGTAAAGTAGCCTATTATTCATTGTAGTATAACATGTCGTATACCTTTTGTAGGAGTTGTAAAATACTTTTTGTGGTCACAGTATATTGACCTAATTTTTATAGGATGTATTTTTAGCACGAATTACATGTATTTTATTTAATAGGTGACACGCGTTTCTTTATTTTAAATATTTTGTGGTTTCCTCTGATTATGTTGTAAATTACTTTCTTGCTTCATAAAATGTAATCCCAAAACGAATTCAAGGAAGGTAAGATGGGACGATAAAGCTACAATTTATTTTAAATCATTATTATTATTCCTGAGTGACTAAAATAACTGTAATTGTTAAATTGTCTAAAGTGATTCCAATGTTTCTGAAAACTTTTACGTAATATATATTTCTATTTTTACATTTATCTTTAAGTAGGAAGTTATAACATAAAATACAAAATCAGTGACCACGTGTCTTTATTTTTATTGAGTCCACATTAAATTGTATATTTTTAAGTTGTTTTTTATATTACTAGGTATTAGGGTTGCCAGATGTCGCATATTTTCCGGGATTGTCCCTCTTCCAATGTTTTGTCCCGCGTCCCGGGCAACTTATTAAAGGGACGCCATTGTCCTGTTTTTCTCTCTTGATACGAACATTTTAAACTTTAAGTTCAATCCCAATTTATCTCACATTTAACAGCGGGTTGCATAAAGAAATATAGTTCTCGGATATCGTAACCGCTTATTAAAAAGACAAAATTTAATCACAGGCTTGCAAAGCCTATTTGCGTGAAATAACCTTCTATTTTACAAGAACTGGCATCTGACGGTACTGACAGCTGTCAATTTTTGCAAAATCTAAGGTACTTGAGTACTTATATACGGAGTAGGTCTTACCAGCCTCTGATTGAATTTTGTCTTTTTAATACGCGGTTATCTAACTGAGAAAACATTTTCTTTGTGCAACTAGCTGTAAATGCTTTATGCCAACAATCCAACTACAACTAAAAAAAGATAAAACTGTTTTCTGATATCCGTTTACGTATAAATGCATATTATTGGAATCACTGCTTCTCTATACGTCTTAACAGCCAATGGATTGCTGTTGGATTAATAATTTTTATGACACCTTTTTTAATATGTCATTTAAAAAGTTTTAAATACGTTTGAAAGATGTCACGTTTTTTTCTGCTTGTCCCGTATTTTTCTTAGCTTTAGTTCCGTTTTGACATAAAACAGATCTAGCAACCCTACTAGGTATTCCGTAATAAAATTGGTATCTACAGGGTGTTATGGAAATATTTTTTTTATGTAAAGTCATATTTTTAGATAAAAAAGAAACAATATAAAATCATTTCATTAAAAGAAACTATAGTCTATTTCAGAAATGTGTAGAGTAATAGAAGCTTATTAGGTATTCAAAGGGACTACAGAGTGACCCAACGAATATTTAAGCCACTTTCATAATTTGGCATTGATTTCATTGCAAAATTCGTTATTTTCATCAAGTGCAGGTAGTACCACCCGGGTTTGGGTCAATTTATGGGTTTTACCTATTAATTGTTATCTATTCACAAACACTGAAAATGGTGTGACAAAGGCGCGCATTATGTGTATAGTATTAGGTACACTTATTTTTTATTAAACATTATAAAATACAGAAATTAATTATAAAATAAAAATTATACCTACCTAAAAGAATCATAATATTTTTCGTTATCTAAGGAACTGTCATTTCTACTTGACGTTATAATTAACGGGTCGACAGTGCAATCGATCAGGTAGTCAAGATCCTACATTTTCTCCTCTTCTTTAATGACACGATGGACTGCTTCTCGCCAGTTCTCTGATGTCACTTCCTTAATGGCTTGATCATACAGTAGCTTAACGTCTTTCATTATGAATGTCGGGATGTGTCTTGCTGCAAATCCTTTTACTTGCGCCCATATAAGTTCTATAGGATTTAGTCCGCAACGATCTGGCGGTGTGCGCAGCACAGTTACACTATGTTTTTCGGCTACATCCTCCAGCATATTTCATGAAATGATGTTTGGGTAAATTTTCTATAGCTAATAGTTCCTTTATAAAAATATTTTCTTTTTTTTTTCTTTGGTTAGTTATCATAAATAATTTAATGCACAAAATTTACCACCGCCTATGACCGACACCGATATTGAGCCGAACTGGACAGAATTTTCCATTTTATTACTCTACACTTTTCTAAAACAGACTATACTCATCAAAAAGTTAATATCCAATAGATGGCCGAGTTTTGGAAAATTAAGTTTCAGTTACTGCCATTGGGTATGTTCTGAAATATTACTATAAATTAAAAATGAAAAGAGATATTGATTTTTTAAGGTTTTTAATATGTTTTTCTCTGATTAATTCTTTATTAATTAGCACAAACATATTAATATCATTGCATTTGAAACTTCGGAGAAAACGTAATAAATAGGTAAAGAAAATGTTGCTTCAGTGCCCCTATCCTTTGTATCAGGAAATAACGATTACATATTTTATCAAATTTAAACAAGTTTTAAATACTCTTTCCAATGAGTCATAGTTTGCTTAATTGGGTTAAGGCAATCTGCAGTTATAGTTATTTGACTAATTAATAAAAATATCCCCTTCTTCCCCCTCTTTATTTGAATAGTTAGAAAGTTAGGAGCCCAACAAATTATCTTGAAAATTTATAGAAGTCTTTAGAGCACCTTATGACAATTTACCTTGTGTATGGGTTTTTGCTAAAAATAGTCAATTTGATGCAATACCACAAGCATTACGCCCTCTTGCGGCCAACTTAGAAATTTAAAAATAATTTCCAACTACTCTTCGTGGCTACTTTTGTTAAACACATTTTCTCTCAAAGCTGTAGCGTAAGTGGTTTCTGATATACGGCCGATGGCCATCCATAATGGGACACCCGTTAAACAACGTGATCAGTTAAGGGTACGGAGCGGCCATATCTCGGAAACTACTGGGCATAGAAATTCTGGAAAAAGAAATGATAACTAAACTGGCCAGGAGAAAATCTTGGAAATAATTTTTAAGTTCCGCATTTTGCCGCAAGAGGGCGTAATTGAGAAGTAAATTTTAAAATTTTACATATCTCCGAATATCCCACATTAAGGTAACACCATTAAAAAGCTTGGACATTTATCCATCATTTTGGTCTTATGCTCATTGGCGTACCGACTTTAATAAGAGGGGGGAAGCTGTTGAAAGTATAATCATTTAAATCGCTGTAACTTATAAACGACTTATCCGATTTTAGCCAACTAAAGACTGGTTGAAAGAGAAATATATGCACTTTCATCAATCGTATTTAGTTGTCCATAATAGTTCTAAAAAAAATGCTAGAGGGCGCAATTCATAATGATAACACATTTTTTCATTTTACTCTGAAAAAATAAATCATATGGTATAATTATGTTACCATAATCGAAAAGTAGATGAACTTTGCTAGAAAAAATATTAAAACCGCAGCTTGATATATCCGTTCATTTCAGCGTTATCGCCAATAGAATAACTTTTAAAATTTTAAATGAAGAAGCGAGTGGGACGCCACTGATACTTTTCCATGTGGATATCATTTCTAAATAGCCTGGTCAATTCTGCATAAAAATGGTCTCTTGCGTTTTTCTCCTCAGGCACACCGTTGTTAATTAAATTTAATTAGCTCTACTATTTATTATTATTAACATTCATAATGAAAAATTTTGTTTTATAAAAATTGTTGGAAAAAATGACCACCTTTATTTAATAGGCATGATTGCGCCGAATTAATTATTTTAATTAAGAACGGTGTGCCTGAGGAGAAAAACGCAAGAGACCATTTTAATGCAGAATTGACCAGGCTAATCAAAAATAATATCCACATGGAAAAATATCAGTGGCGTCCCACTCGTTTCTATATTTAGAATTTTAAAAATTATTCCATTGCCGATAACGCTGAAACGAACGGAGATATCGAGCTGCGGTTTTAATATTTTTTCTAGCAAATTTAATCTACTTTTCGATTATGGTAGCATAATTATACCATATGATTTATTTTTTCAGAGTAAATTGAATAAAAATGTGTTATCATTACGAATTGCGCCCTCTAGCATTTTTTTTTGAGAACTATTATGGACAACTAAATACGATTGGTGAAAGTGCATACATTTCTCTTCTAACCAGTTTTTAGTTTGCTAAAATCGGATAAGTCGTTTATAAGTTACAGCGATTTAAATGATTACACTTTCAACAGCTTCCCCCCTCTTATTAAAGTCGGTATGCCAATGAGCATAAGACCAAAATAATGGATAATTGTTCAAGCTTTTTAATGATGTTACCAAAGATATACCTTAATGTGGAATTTTCGGAGATATGTAAAATTTTAAAATTTATTTCTCAATTACGCCCTCTTGCGGCAAAATGCGGAACTTAAAAATTATTTCCAAGATTTTCTCATGGCCACTTTAGTTATTTTTTTTTTCCTGAATTTCTATGCCCAGTAGTTTTCGAGATATGGCCGCTACGTACCCTTAACTGATCACGCTGTATACAAATGGTATAACAGACTCTTTGTTAGATATTGCCTTTTTCCATACTTTGAGTGACTTGGGGCACCTCAAAATCTCAATCTGGGAAATCGATCTTTTACATCTTCTTAGTTAAGTATCTTTAGAAAAACAAAGTTCATCATCGGCATCGTTTTGAAAATCAAAAAAAAAAATCTTCAATATAACTTTACTTGTTTACTTAATTATGTAAAGAACGCCTAGTGCTTTGAAATTATACAGTGACTTTAACTTAATATAAATTTTCAAAAATATAACTATATTAGTGTTATATATTATTTGATAAATTTCCAATGCCGCGCTAAAAAATTAGATTTTATTGAAAACATAATTTTTTTAGATTCCTGATGATATATATCTAATTTTTAACCCATGGTGTCCACATGATGGAGTATACATGGAAAATGAAGAAGAAAGAAGCGAATATGTTCTCAACGAAACAGGAAAGATCTGGTGCGGCACATTTAAAAATCCAACCGGTAAACATTGGGTATTTGGACAGTTCGATGATATAGTGCTTCCTGCAGCCATGCTGTTGTTGGAAAAATCTGATCTAGCCCATTCTGAAAGAGGGAATCCAGTGATGGTGACAAGAGCGATTTCTGCAATTGTAAGTGAGAGTAGTAAACTATAAAAATATTGTTAAAATTTCACAATATTTATTGTATTTTTACGCTATATAATCAGGATTTTTTTTCTCACTATATTCAAGCTATATTTCCATGGGTAAGTAATAATTATTCTTTACGGATATTGTAAATTTAAGACTTTTATGAAAATTTACGAGCCAAAAATGTTTTTTCAACTAATGTTATGCAAAATTGCAGCTATTTATTTTTTTACAGAATTTATAATAAAAATATTTTTTGAACTTGATATTTTTTTGGAGATTTTGGTATGAGACTACTGAATGGGGCAAAGGGCTATATACAACCCCAGAACGTTGATAGCATAGGCTTTAGTATGAAAAGTTTAATTTGGTATGGTACCTACCCTGTAATGACGAGAACAACGAGGTTCATAATCGGTCTGCAAGGGGTGACTTGCTACCAATATTAAAGTGTCGCCTTAGGGGTTTGAAATTTATTTTTCATGCATTTATTAAAAAATAAGTTAATTTTAAAACCAATATTTACTCTATATAAAGTACACTTTTACAAATAACGTGTGTACTATTACTATATAAATACTATACAATATTACATAAAATCTACGAAAATTTCTTACATAACTAATAGTGTAATATTTTTACAGTATATATTATGGTAATATATTATATTTATAATATATTGTTTCTTATTAATAACAAACTTAATGGCGTGCTTGAAAAAATAATCAGACAAAATGGTACGTGACTAACTTTTATAATATGTTTTTCTTGTAATTCTGGATTACATTTTTAAAAATTTTGCATTGCAAAATAGGGAATGTATGTAAGTTGCTGATATTTATATGGAAACTGGTTTTGTTTAAATAAAAGCAAAGGCCATATTAAGTAAGCATAAAAAAAGTTCAATTCATTTTACTGAATTTTTAATTGTCTCAGGTGCTCTTGTGATGTAGCGGAATTTTTATAAAATCTTATAAACTCAAGTCGATCCTGTTAAGTTTTTATTCGATATCTAACAATTAATACAGGTTGTCCCAATACTTAGTGCGAAGGATTAAAATTGACTCCATTGTGGGTAGTAATCCGAGAAAATAAGATATGTAATTTTATAATAATTCTAGATTTGCTCGTCTAAGTTAAATTGCCATTTGAAAATAACCATTTTCATATTTTACGAGCAATATCTAAGGTATTCAGTGGCGACCCATTCCGATTACTTTGGACGAAAAAAAACTTTTGTTTAAATAATAGGCTACGTTTTTAAATGTATCAGATTTCTGCCGGTATTGTTCTTGGCATTAAATTAATATTTTAAAAACAATAGTTATTATATTAGTTAGTTAGGTATGCAGTGGCGTATTTAGGGGGGGGGGGGGCTGCAGCCCTCCCCTCCCCTAGCCTAGGAGCTCAGGGTCTAAAAGTCTAATTGCAACCTAATTTTTCGTCTCACGCTTGGACTCTTAATTTGAATTTTTAAATAATATATTCTTGGCTTAGATTAAAAAGGTCTTGCAGTAAATGTTTAGTATCCTGTTTTATATAGAGATTAAAGTTTCGGACGCATATCGTTTTAGTTATTGATTTATGATGCAATTTTATAGTAAAAAGAGTAATATTTTATAGTATTTTCTATTAAATACTTGTCTGTTCCGTTTTCCCTTTTTTACAGCTATTTTAAATTAACAAAAATCTAACCCAATGAAATAAAATATTTTTACAACAAAAACAAAAAACAATTAGGTACCTATTGATTTTTAAAGGGAAAAATTAAAGTTAAAATTTTAATTGAAACATTTTTTATTGAAGAAGTGATGATTTATAATAAAAAAAATAGTGCGCCAAGAAACGAGAATGCTTTATTATGAATATACAAAACGGCACTTAAGAAGAAGTATTTCAAAACCTAAGAATTTGCACCAAAAACTGCTTCTAGATCTACGCTCCTAAAATACATGATTTCTGAAAAAACATCAATTTTGGCATGGTGAGCGATATTTACGCCCGAAAAACGCTGGTTAGAGTCATACATAAGTCTTATGTTAAAATTTTGGATTGACACCAATATTCATATTTTTCACAAATATAATAAATGTTTTTTTTAATAAAGAGCCAGCTAGGAAAATCAAATAAAAAAAACATTAACAAAAACAAATTTTAATAATTTTGATGAAATTTGTTATTAGTTAGGTGAATTTTAAACGGACTTTGGGCGTGGCCCCGAAAATGTTTCGCCTGCGGCGCTTTCCTGCCTCCTTTACTAGGTACAATATCATAAAATACATTCAGCCCCTCCCGAGCATACGCTACGCTACGCCACTGTAGGTATATGTAAGCAAAATAAGTCTATGTGCCACACCATAGATAGCTTTGAAAAAATAAGAAAAAAGCTAATAAATTTACAATGAAAGTCATTAAAAAATTATAGGGTTCTTAATTAATGTTTCAAATAAATAATTCTGTTCTGTTTTGGTTTCATATAAAATCTATTATAACTCAATTTGTGATTAAAGTACAAATCCCGATTTTTAGATAAAGCTTTTAATGAAATATAATATTTTTTAACAAAGTGTTGTAAAAATTACTTATTTAACCGGGTGATTCACGACTAGCTTGCATTGAACTTTTGAGGAGACTACTAAAAATATTTTTTTGAAAATCTGTAGGTTTCAGTTAATCGATATGCTCTCTTAAACCAAAATATTAACATGTTTGTGTCACTTCCGGTTATACGAGAAGTAGCTTCAACTTTAATTTTTAAAATAAAATATAGCATTGTTTTATTATATTTTTGGTTTTTGCATTAAATTTTAATTAAATTTAATGGAACACGTTTTTTCCTAAGTCTACTAATTTCTGAGATATATGCATAATTTGTAATTATTTCGTAAATGCATAGCGATGAAAGTATCCGTATATATTTTTTACGTTAGCTCCTGAACTAAGTTTGTTTTGTTATTGTATAGTTAAAGAATCAACAAATCTCCGAAAATAATTAAACTTTGCATAAAATATACAGGGAAGTCACAATCAAGGGATCATTTTAAAAAACTTTTTTATTTTAAATGGAACACCCTGTATACTTTTATTTTACATGATGATAAATTAACTGCTCCTTAAAATTGCTATACCTACCTACCTATATCAACCCGTTTTCTTAGAATATCAAGTTTTTTTTTTAAATACGATTTTTTTAAGCTTGCCATGAAAGAAATGTACATGCACTCATGCACACATACTCCATTATAGTGATATTTATAATATAAGTACTTTTACAAAGAAATATAAGTAGCGGATATATTTTTAGATTAATTCAGTTGATGACGGCGGACTTCTCGAAGGTCGATGGGATGGTCAATATGAAGATGGAACCTCACCCTTTGCATGGACTGGCTCCACAGGTGTAATGGATCAATTTTTGCGATCTGGAGGAAACTCTGTAAAATATGGCCAATGTTGGGTATTTTCTGGTGCCACTGTTACTACATGTAGAACTCTTGGTATTCCTTGTAGATCGACAACTAATTACGTATCGGCTCATGATACAAACAAATCCATGACTGTTGACAAGTAAGTATTATATTTATCTTTTTGTGTAGGTATATTAACTTTTTTACCTTTTTACCGTCTTTTTTTATATATTAATAAGGGCGTTTCACAACAAAAACAATGAACAACTTTTAATTAAATTTACCAATCATTTCAATCAAGCAAACTCTAATTATGTTAAAGGTCTGTCATCGCTTTAAGGACGGCTTATTTATACTAGCATAAATTATTACATATTTCGAAAATTCGTTACGTAAGAAACACAGTGTTAGAACGAGTCACTCAATATCATTAAACTGAAATAAATCGTATGTCCAAATTCAGAGAAATTCAGTGACGGTGAAGGGCAAAACATGGATTTGTTTTACATGCCAGTGATAAACTCTTAAATAAAAGATGTTACCACAAATATTTTGTATCTTCTAGATATTTTGATATTTTTGGAAACAAAATTGAAGAAAGTGACGAAATTGATTGCAAAGATTCTTGTTGGAATTTCCATGTTTGGAATGACGTCTGGATGGCAAGGCCAGATTTACCACCTGGTTATGGCGGCTGGCAAATTATTGATGCTACACCACAAGAAACAAGTGACCAAGTATTTAGATGTGGACCAGCATCGGTAGCTGCGGTTAAAAAGGGTAAGAACATAACGCAAGTTATTTTCGATTTACAGGCCCATTTGTGACAAAATATTTTGTCTCTCAGTGAGCGAAATCGGTCCTTCTGAAATTAAATAGTTAAGCAACTAAAAAGTTCCAAATGACCATTGTGGCGTTTGTTAAGCCGTTTCTATCGCAATTAACTTAAGACCTTAAATAAAACAAGGGTTCCGTTTTAACTGTGCTTTAATCGGTCTTAAATCAGAATAGGTCGTTTACAGAGTATTGGTTCCTTAAATACTAAGTGTGGTGGGGGGAAGACCCACGCCAACTTTTGGCGGCAAATAAACTACACTACATCATCCTCCCCCTAAATAGAATACCTTATATCAATCAAGTACATAAGTACAACTTACTTACAACTAAAACAAATTTTACAATATTTTTATGCCTTAACAATTAATCGTATTGTAGTCTAGCAATAGGCTTAGGTGTTCGCCTAGGTCTATTTTTAATGATATCTGTACCGGATATTATTTCAATGTTGGCATTTTTTTCAGAACTGGCAGCATTGATGCTACTACTACAACCAGGGAGACTATTATTTAGGCTATTTTCTGAAATTACAATTTCTTTATTAGCAAGTTCTATACTATTTCCTACATTAACAACTTCGGTGTTTACAACGTTTTCCTCTACCTCGTTTTCTAAGGGCGAGCATGCAGAACTGCCAGAATTAGAAATTGAAATGTGAGGCGTAACGTTTGAAAAAGAATATTTTTTAATCTGATTACAGTGCCTTTTCCAAGTTTTTTCCAATTCCGGTATTTCCACTAAATATGTTCTCTGGCCCATTTTTTTTGTAATTTTACCCTTAATAAACGTAGGTTTATTTGCATCCTTATAGTTTCTAACTAAAACTACTTCGCCAATGTTATAATCTATAATAGTCTTAGGATAACTACCTTTAATTTGTTTAATTTGAGCATTTTCTACTCTTTGACGTACAGTTTCATCCTTTTGACTGCCATGTTGGGTAGCACTTTTTAACAAACTTAAATTTTCTGTAGGCAAAAGAGTAGAAAATCGGGTTCTTAAAGTACGACCAAACATCAATTCCGCTGGGCTAACCCCTGTAGTGCAATGTGGCGTCGTCCTGTAATCAAATAAAAATCTGCAGAGCGCTAAACTTGCATTTTCCCCAGAACCAAAAATAAGAGCTTTTTTGAGAGCCTGCTTAACCGTTTTAACAGCGTTTTCTGCGGCGCCGTTTGACGCAGGAGAATAAGGGGGACTTGTGATATGCTTAACATTGTTTTTTGACAAAAAGTTTTCGAATTCGTCGGATACAAACGACCTACCATTGTCCGAAACCAATAAAACAGGTAAACCAAAAGTAGCGAAAAGTCTTCTTAACATTTGAATTGTGAGATATGTAGTAATATTTGACATTTCGAAAACTTCTAGCCATTTAGAATACGCATCTAATACTATCAAATAATTTTTTTTATTTAATTCACAAAAGTCGACATGTACCCTTTCCCAGGGTCCGTTTGGCCAAGGCCAAGGACAAATTTGTGCCTTTGGTGAGCTGTTAAAATGCAACATACAGGCACTGCAGTTTTTTATGACATTTTCAATTTTATCGTCCAAACTTGGAAACCAGACATATCCACGGGCCAAACTTTTCATTTTAACAGCTCCCATGTGTGAATTATGTAACTCTCGTAGAACCTCAGATTGTAAAGACTCAGGAATAACTAACCTATGGTTCCACATAACACAACTATCTCTAATATAAAAATCAAACCTTTTAGCAAAATAGGCCTTGAGTTTAGGATCCTTAACCGTTTTTGGCCAGCCATGGTTTACAAAAAATATTACCTTTTGTAAAGTTTCATCAGAAACAGTATGCTTTTTTAAGACTGGAATATTTAAGCAAAATTCTGAATTCGAAAAGAAATAACAATAATCGACATCAACATGGTCATCACTAAAAGCTTCATTTTGTGCTTGTGACGGCATTCGTGAGAGCCAATCTGCGTTGTTTTTTTTACTATTAATGTACTCTATTTCATAATTATATCCCGACAAAATCACGGCCCAACGCCTTAACCTATTTGCTGAGAACTGTGGAATGGACTTTGTTTCACCAAAAATTGTTAACAATGGCTTATGATCAGTAACAAGTTTGAACCTTTTTAGATATAAATACTGATTAAATTTAATTACGCCAAAAATTATCGCTAAACCCTCTTTTTCTATTTGAGAATAATTTTTTTCGGCTTCTGAAAGCGTTCTAGATGCATAGGCTATGGGTTTTTCCTCACCTGAAGGAAACTTGTGACTGAGCACCGCCCCAACCCCCACTGCTGACGCATCTACAGTTAGTTTTAGTTCCAAATCTGGATTAAAATGTACAAGAACTTCAACTGACTTTAAAATATTTTTAACCTGTTGAAATGCTTTGTCACACTGGGCTGTCCACTCCCATTTGACATTATTTTTTAATAAATTATACAGTGGATTTAGAATAGTCGACATATTTTTAATAAATTTTGCATAATAATTTATACTGCCAAGAAAAGACTGCAATTCTTTAACATTTTTTGGCTTAAGCGCATTATCAATAGCTAAAGTTTTTTGTCCAGAAGGGTGCAACCCTTCTTTATCAATGATAAACCCCAAATACTCTATATTTTTTTGAAAAAAACTGCATTTATTGAAATTGACCTTTAACCCTGAATCCCTTAATATAGTTAACACCTGTTTTAAGTTTTTTAAGTGGGACTTTCTATCTGACCCTGTTACTAGAATGTCGTCCTGAAATACTGCTACCCCCGGTTGCGAAACTAACAAAGTGTCCATAATTTTTTGAAATTTTGCAGGTGCGCACGCAACACCAAATGTTAAACGATTATACCTAAAAAGACCCATGTGCGTGGAAACAGTTAAGAGTTCCTTGCTCCCTTCGTCGACCTCACCTTGCTGAAAAGCTTGAGACAAATCTAGCTTGGTAAATTCTTTGCCCCCTTGCAGCTTACAAAAAAGCTCTTCTATTCTTGGTAGTGGATGCTGATCCACTTTAATGACTGGATTGACGGTTATTTTGAAATCTCCGCAGATTCTTATATCTCCATTTTTCTTGAACACAGGCACGATGGGGGTGGCCCAGGGGCTGAACTCAACGGGCGAAATAACACCTAAAAATAACAAACGCTCAATTTCTGTCCCTACCTGTGATCTAATAGCAAATGGAATAGGTCGAGCCTTAATAAATTTGGGTATTACATCTAGACTTTTTAAATGAATTTTCTCTACACCCTTATTGAACAAACCGAGACCCGGTGAAAAAACTTCTGAAAACTCTTTAACTAAAATATTTGTACATTCATTTGTACATTCTTCCAAATTGTAAAAGGAAAAACCAATGTTGTATGAATTTAAAAAATCACGACCTAAAATCGGAGGTCCACCATTTTTCATTACGTAGAAATTCAAACTATTTTTCTTGTTTTGATACCTTATTTGTAAATTCAAAACACCCACAGGCTTGACCTGTTGACCATTGTAAAAAATAAACGTTTTATCAGTATGCTGCAAAGGTAAAAAATTTAGATTAGCTGTATAAAATGTATATGAAAAACACGAAACTCCGCTTCCCGAATCTATCTGAAATTTAATTGGTACACCTTCAACTAGAATATTTATCGTAAAAGGCTCTACAAAAAAGTTGTTTTTATCAGAAATATTAAATAAACAAACATCTTCGTGATCATTTTCATTGATTGCAGAATCGAGGGTATTATCCTGTTCTAGATTAATATAATTATTCGAAAATCTGTCTCGGCTATTACTTTTTTTTGAGGGCATTTTTTGTTTACATACCGTGGCCAAATGACCTGACTTTTTACAGTAAAAACAAATAGAATTTTTTTGAAAACACTTATCTTTTGTGTGGTTATTCCTTCCGCAGATCTCGCAAAACATCTCGCTGTGACGTAGTGGATGACGTCCTGGCAGTCTCCCATTGTACTGCTGACTTCCGTGTCCCAAGTTGCGCACGGCGCTTGCTTCGCTTCGAAAATGGTGGATAGGCTCCTGCTTCACCATGGCTTCATGAACGTCTCTTGCCGCCATCTTTGAACCAGCTAGTTGCACCATTTTTTCAAACTTAGTTTCTATACCTTCTTCCATCAATCGATCCAAAATCGGCCCTTTTTCAAACCCAAAAACATATTTGTCTCGCAGGCACACCTTGAGTTCAGTTCCAAATTCACAGCCAACTGCTAATCCTTGCAGTCTCGCTGCCCACTGGTTTGCGGTCTCGTGGTACTCTTTTCTTGCGGCGTAAAACTGAAATCGGGCAGCGAATGCGCTCTGCCTTGGCTTAAAATGTTCGTCGAATACTTCCAACAACTGTTTATACGTTTTTTCTTCCGGCTTTGAAGGGCTTACCAAGTTAAATATTAATTTGTATGCGTCTTCTTCCAAAATATTTAACAGCACTGGTCTCATTTTACTCGAGTCTGTTTCTGCCTTAATGCCATTGGCCACAAAATAGTTCTCTAGACGTGCTTTAAAAATTGTCCACTCAGAGTTTTTTAATGAAAATTCTCGCAAATGTCCGATTTCCGCCATGACGGTTTTTAATAATAACTAAAACACACCCGAATTAATTTTAACGAACTTTACAGAAACTTGCACTGTACGTAGGTTCGAAAAACACTCCTCGTCGCCAGTTGTGGCGTTTGTTAAGCCGTTTCTATCGCAATTAACTTAAGACCTTAAATAAAACAAGGGTTCCGTTTTAACTGTGCTTTAATCGGTCTTAAATCAGAATAGGTCGTTTACAGAGTATTGGTTCCTTAAATACTAAGTGTGGTGGGGGGAAGACCCAAGCCAACTTTTGGCGGCAAATAAACTACACTACAACCATAAAGTTTCATGGTCCTACACCGTTACAATAATATAGCCCCTGTAATATGAGGGTAAAACACTCTGTATTAGTATATTGTGTTTAGTGTTCTAATTAGTTATTATGATTAGCTAGTATAACAATACTGTCGATATAACAAATATGTAATATAAACATTAGCGTAAGTGGAACAACCTGTATGTGGCGACATAGATTAAGATTCAGAATATAGTTTGATGTTGAATATGAAACACCGTTTTATTTGAACCCTTTGCTGCCACCCATCTGAACATCAAATTATTACATGGCGATCCTGCCAAAAAACCTTAAGAAGAAAAACACTTATATGGAGTAAAATGGGTAGTGCCAAGTCTAAAGAGAAAATAACCAGGCCTCGAATGGAGACAGAGTACATTTTGATAACACTTGTAATAGCCGTTATCCTTTTAATCATATATAGTTAGAATTACCAAGAACGAGTTGAAGAAAATCAAGGGATGAATTGGTAACGAAGCAAGCAGTATACCATTTTTTTTAGGTTCTTTTTAGGATTATAAAGATGGAGTTTTGGAGCTTAAAATTGTTACATGGTTTTATTATACTTATGGTTTATTACACTTATGGAAAAAGAAGACGGAAAATGGACATAAGAAACAAGAAAATTTGTAAAAAATAGAAGAAGAAAAAATAGACTCGGTTATAATTACCAAATTAGTGATTAAAAAGAAACATTTACTAAGTAAGTTATAGAATTAAGTAAATTGTATTGAAATAGGGCCTATTTAACAAGTACTTTGCTATTAAATAATTAGATTAGAGAATATTCTAAGAGTGCTATAGAAATTTCTTTTTAAAAATGTATCAGGAAATTATAAATTTTAATAAACAAATCGCGGAAGGTTTAAGTAGTGATAACCAAAATGAGGTATAAACCGGGATAACCACGCGAAAAATATACATTCAAATATGTCAGCTTTTGACTTAAAAGTGGCCACGAGCCTCTTGCCTGTAATGAATGACTCGGAAGCTATTACACATAAACTAATCGACGCGGCAGAATTTTATCATTCTATGCTTAACGATGATGGCAAGCCTATTTTAATTAAATTCATTCTGAAAACACGAATTTCAAATAATGCGAAATTGAGATTAAAGTCTAGTTACGATTCTATGGATTCATTATTAGGAGACATAAAAAAACATCTTTTAACGAAACAATCCGATACCGCCCTTCAGGCAAAATTGTTTTCCGCCAAGCAAGGCGATAATACTGTTTCTGAGTTTGGTAAAAATCTTGAAGATATCTTAGTAAATCTGACAATTTCTCAAGCAGACGGTGATTCAAGAGCTTTTGATATTTTAAGACCAATAAACGAAAAAATCGCTATAAAAAGGTTTACAGGTGGCCTTAGAAATCATAAACTCAGCACAATCATATCTGCTAGAAATTTTGAATTTTTAAAGGATGCCATTAGAGCGGCGCAAGATGAAGAAATTTCCTCTCAAAGCAGTAATCAACAAATTTTCAATATGTTTAGAGGAAGAGGAAACAACAGAAATTTTTCTGCAGGTTTTAACAGAGCTAGAAACTCTGGAAGACATTTTAATAACAATTTCAATAGAAACGTAACTAATAGAAATAACAATCATGTTTCTAATTATCAACAAAATAATTCTCGCTTAGGTAATGGTAATAGCAATCCGCAAAGTCAGCGTTTTCAGGGGGGGCACCGAGGACGTTCGTTTACTCGCGGTTATTATGGAAATTCGCGGAGACAAATAAATTTTGCTGATCAAAACATTAATGCAGGTCAGGAAACGTTGAAAGTTGAAAAAAGTCATAATAATATTTTTACTTACTCCGAAAATTGCTCAAATTCAGTTTCTTTTAGAGTAAACAACAAAAGTTTAGGATTCTTAGTAGATACGGGAGCATCATTGTGTGCCCTTAAGTTAGAACATTTAGACGCAAGTATACCTTTACATAAGGAAAATCTTGAAATAAATGGCATAGGTGGTAGAGTATGTTCCGTAGGTTATGTATACTTAAATCTCGCTATAGGAAACATACAATTTAGGGAAAAGTTTTATGTATTTGATTCGTTGGAATGTCATACAGATGGTATAATTGGGAGAAATTTTTTAGGGAAGTATAAAGCTAAATTAAACTATGAGGAAAATACTTTAGATCTTTTCAATGAGGGAAAGAATGTTATTTTAGACTTAAATGCTAGTAGTAGTCATATATTAGTATTACCTGCAATGTGTGAAAGTATTCAGTACCTTGAGACAGGGTTAAATGAGGAATGTGTTGTTATGCCAAGTGAGTTATGCCAGGGTGTGTTTGTAGCAGGAGTGATTGCACAACCAGTGAATGGGAAAGTTCCGGTTAAAATTTTGAATACACGGGAAAGTGAAGTACGCTTGAGAAATTGCTTACCTAAAACTGAGAAGCTCAGCAATTATGATTGTTGTCAGTTTACTTCTCAAAATATTTCAGTTAATCGAGTAAAACAGTTATTTGACATGCTTAAACTTACCTACTTGAATAAAGAAGAGAAAGATTCAATAGATCAATTATGTGCTAAATTTGCAGACATATTTCATATGCCTGGGGATAAATTATCTGTAACAAATATTTATAAACAGTCAATTCAAGTCAAACCGAACACTCAACCAGTTTATATAAAACCTTATAGACTGCCTCAATCTCAGAGGGAGGAAATAAATAAGCAAATTTCCCAAATGTGCGATAATGATATAATTGAGAGTGCGCAGAGTGAGTGGTCGTCGCCTGTTTTACTGGTACCGAAAAAGAGTGAGACATCAGGAGAGAAACGTAGCAGATTGGTTTTAGATTACAGATTTTTAAACCGTAGTTTAGTAGATATCAAGTGGCCTATTGCAAATGTGGTTGATATTTTGGATTCTCTTGCGGGAGCTCTTTATTTTTCGCATTTAGATCTAAGTCAGGGGTATTATCAAGTGGAACTAGATGAACAAAGTAGAAAACTGACAGCCTTTACAACTGATCGGGGGCAATGGCAAATGAAAAGATTGCCCATGGGGCTAAAACTTAGCCCCAGTGCCTTTTCTAGGATAATGACAGTTGCAATGGCAGGTCTAAACTACGAAAAATGTTTTGTTTACCTTGACGATCTAATAGTATTCGGGAGAAATCTTAAGGAACACAACAAAAACCTTATGGACGTTTTTACTAGACTTCGTAAAGTAAATTTAAAACTAAATCCCTTAAAATGCGAGTTTTTAAGGAAAGAAATTCTTTATTTAGGTCACATTATTAGTGATAAAGGAATATCTCCTGATCCGGAAAAAATTAAAGCTTTAGACGAATATCCCGTTCCAAAAAATTCGGACGAAGTTAAACGTTTCGTGGCTTTTGCAAATTACTACAGAAAGTTTATTCCGAAATTTGCGGAGCTATCTGTACCCCTAAACAAATTGTGCAGAAAGTATGCAAGGTTTGAATGGACGGATGAATGTAACAACTCATTTAAAATCCTAAAGAACGCACTAAGTCAATATCCAGTTTTACAGTATCCTGATTTTGCAGAGAAAAATGAATTTATACTTCAAACTGATGCGTCAAAGTCAGCTATTGGAGCAGTACTCTCAAATAAAAATAATAGACCAGTGGCGTACGCCAGTAGAAGTTTAAATAAAGCGGAAATAAATTACCCTATTATTCACAAAGAACTTTAAGCTATCTACTGGGCTGTAAAGCATTTTCGGCCTTATTTATATGGACGCAGATTTAAAATAGTAACTGACCATAAACCTTTATTATACTTATTTAGCCTTACTGACCCATCCAGCCGGTTAACAAAATTTCGATTCGGCCTTGAGGAATATGATTTTTACGTTGAGTATGTGAAAGGAAGTGAAAATGTCACCGCGGATGCATTATCAAGAATTATCTTGACATCTGAGGAATTGAAAAGCATGAATAATGACATGATTGCTGTTTTGACCAGAGGACAGTGTAAGAGTATGAAAGAGCAAGATTGTGTGTTGGACAAGGATAACCTTAATGTTTGGCCTGATCAACCAGATATTGTGGAAGTTCTTAAACAACCTAAAAATTGCACTGAGTTAGTTTTAACGACATCGTCCAAAATAAAAACATTGTCAAAAGATATAACTGAACACTTGGGGAGTTTTTATTATGTTCCATTGCAACTTAGTTTGTACTTTAGTCAAAATACTCGATCGGCATTGGCGCGAGACGAAATGCTGAGAGATTTGGCCAAAATAACTAAGAAAGCAAATATAAATGAATTATATATTTTAAAAAATGAGAAAAATAGAATGTTTATTAAATGGATAGGTAAGGAAATAAATAGTAATCCTAATTGGGGGGGCCCCCGTATAAATATTGTACAAGGAGCTAGCAAAATAATAGATAATGATGAGAAACGAATTATTTTGAATGATTTTCATTTACTTCCCACAAGTGGACATGCAGGCATAAATAGAATGACAAATAATATAAAAAAGTATTACTTTTGGCCAGGCCTAGATAACGATGTTGCAGACTTTGTAAGAAAATGTGACACTTGTCAAAAACAGAAGCATTGCAATCGTTATACTAGACAGCCCATGGTTATTACGTCGACAGCCAATTATTCTTTTCAAAAAGTATATTTAGATATTGTAGGACCACTACCAACAGATGTAAATGAATTTGCATACATCCTGACTTTACAGTGTGAGTTAACAAAATTTGTGGAAGCATATCCTATAAAAAATAAAGACACCGTATCTGTGGCAAAATCATTTGTGGAAAACTTTATCTTACGATATGGAATTCCACAGGAAATTGCAACGGATAGGGGTTCTGAATTTATTTCTTCCACTATGAGTGAGGTTTGTAAGCTTTTAAAAATAAATCAAATTCATTCCACGGCATACCATCATGAAAGTATTGGTTCTTTGGAAAATTCACATAAGGTATTGGGTGCCTACTTAAGAATTCAATCCGAAAATAATGATGCAGCGTGGAGTACATGGATTCCTTATTGGTGTTTCTCTTATAATACTACAGTCCATACTGAAACTAAATATACTCCTTTTGAACTGGTCTTTGGAAAGAAATGTCAGATTCCAAATAATCTAAATAATATGTTAGAACCCATTTATAACTTTGAGAATTACCCTATTGAGTTAAAGTATCGGTTGCAAAAGGCTCATGAGGATGCAAGAGCTAACTTATTACATTCAAAATTTAAAAGAAAGCAAAGTTATGATGAAAAAATTAAACCCATTCAATACAAAAAAGGCGATTTAGTACTTGTAAAAAATGAAGTGGGAAACAAAATCGCAAGTCCTTGTTTTCTGGGTCCTTATTTAGTTATCGAGGATGAATCTCCAAATGTAAAACTGATGAAAGGTAATAAGGAGATTGTAATCCACAAAAATAGAACTAAGTTATATCATAGTTAAGTAATTTCTAGGTAATAATTTAGTAGTAAGGAATCGGCCGGCCCTACTTTCGTATTCTTCTCTATCTGCTATTTATTCTAGGTCTGACTACTCTAATTTTCTTCCTTTTCTTTCTTCATTTCTTGAATTCTTATTGACTAAGAAAATGTTTGTTATAAGTATAGTTATTATTTCACATGAGTTAATTACTTTCATATTATAATTAACAGGAATTTCCATTTGAAAACAAAGTGTAAATTCCTTAAATTTCCCGGGGAGGTGTAATATGAGGGTAAAACACTCTGTATTAGTATATTGTGTTTAGTGTTCTAATTAGTTATTATGATTAGCTAGTATAACAATACTGTCGATATAACAAATATGTAATATAAACATTAGCGTAAGTGGAACAACCTGTATGTGGCGACATAGATTAAGATTCAGAATATAGTTTGATGTTGAATATGAAACACCGTTTTATTTGAACCCTTTGCTGCCACCCATCTGAACATCAAATTATTACACCCCCTTAAAAGTCATTTGCGATTACCCCGAGAGTCTTTGGCATCCTGGCTGGGTTCTTCTAGCATTAGCCAAAGTATAAAACATATTTTAAAAAGTTGCATAAGATACTTTGGTTTTACGGCGATGAATAATTTTACCAGGTTTATGATAACCGCCAGATAGTGTGTAGCATATGAGCATTTTTCTAAATTTTTAAATTTAATAAATATTTTTTCTAATGCCAAAAATGAGGGTACTTTTCAAGCAATTTTTAATTTTTGACTATTCCTCGTATACCATAAGACCTTCACTGGGTATTATTTTGGTTTGAAAATAAAATAAATTTTATAAACTAAAAAATAATCATGCCGACATCCTGTATACTTTCTGACGGTTACTGTATATTTAAGTCCAGTTTTCTGTTTTTAATATTTGCCGATATAATGAATTTATGTATAATTTATTTCAGGTGAAGTCGGATATTTATATGATACACCATTTGTATTTTCTGAAGTTAATGCTGATATTGTTCATTTTAAAGAAGATGAAGAATCTGATTGGGGATTCAGCAGAATGTCAATTAACAAATACCAGTAAGTAATCGCTTTTCTAAATTCATCCAATATGGCCAATACTAAATTTTTATAAGATTAGGCAATCGATTTTTAAGAATTAAAACACACAAACAGCTACATTTTTAATTAATTCCTAGAGTTTTAAACGATTTATACATCCGACAATACGATAATCCGATGATCCGATGGTGCTGCTATTGGGGTTATGTTAGGTTATGGTGGCAGACCTTTGGTACTGTCCAAACAATCTCACATAGTTCTATGAGGTCCGTTGTGATACCACACGTGACAACTTATTTAAACTAGCCACTACTATTAATAAACCTGGTTAGACGACCAAGTTGTAAGCTGCTTTCTTCCTCCAGGTTATTGAAGAATGGTTCACCCAGGGCATCAAACCTTTTTCTTGCAAGGCTAGGGCATTCACACAGAGAATGTTAAATACTTTCTTCCTCTTTCTCATCTCTGCAACTTCTGCACAAGTTATTAGTTGATATATACTCATTGCATTTGGCGTCCCTGTGTACTTAATGCAAAAGATAGATGCACTACTTTGTCCGCCTGCCGCTAAAAAGCCTTCTTTTCTATTTACTTATACGGACACTAAACTCTACTACTTTATTTGTAAAAATGATTGTCAATTTAATTTTTTTAAAATTTTTAGTTATAATATTCGTTAAAAAATGTTGCATTGATATTTTTAAATAATAATATAAATTTTCAAATTTTATTTTTAGTGTGGGTCGGAAAATCGTCACTAAACGCACAGATGTTAATGATGACAAAGGCGATTCCGATATGTGGGACGTTACTGATCTTTTTAAAAATCCCGAAAATACGCCAGCAGAAAGATTGGCCGTATACAATGCAGTTCGGGGCATTCCAAAAGCACAACAATTTTATGAGATACCTTCAGATGAAAATAATGACGTGTTTTTTGATTTAATTGACATCGACACTGTATTACTTGGAGAAAGTTTTGATGTCGTTGTTAAAATTGAGAATAAATCTGATGAAGAAAGAACTATAAGTGCCGTTCTAACTGCTGGATCTGTATATTATACGGGAGCTGCGGCTCATGATGTTAAGAAATCTCAAGGTGTTTTCAAGGTAAGGCATTTCATGTTATTCTTAATGCAGATTTCTTATTTCATTAATAAACTTATGCTTATACCAAGAAATTTGAGCCCTGTAATTCACCACGTTCGTTAAGTCCATGAGCAACTGACATTTCAGTTGCAGGTAAAACTAAACATAAATATAGAGCATTATGGCAATAACTTGAGTTTCTAGTACTTATATGCACGAAAAGCACTCTGAAAAAGTATTTCTGATCCGAGCTGATGTTCCTCCGGTCGGAATGTTTTAGGTGGTAGTCTAGAAGCAAACGGACGGACGGGAACTGAGAGGTTTGTCGGTTCCGTTAGAGTGCTTTAGAAGTGCTGCAAAATACAACATGGTGCATTTTATTTGCATTTGGTTAAATTGTATCCAAAGTACTTTTAGTAAGTGCTCTAGGAGTAATGTGATCAATGTAACATTTCGGTTAAAAATTAGATGAAAGCACTAGAGATTTAGCAACCTGGGGTACTAATTGATTATTGATTTCTCAAAATATACTTTTCTTTTGTAAACATATTTTATCAAGAATATACCGGGTGTCCGCGAGAGGTGGCTCGCCCCTATAAGCTTTTTGTATTTGTTTACAAATCCACCGATACATAAACTTTAAAAGAGACAAATGGTAAATATTTTTTCATTTAATATAAAAAAGCTATATTTAAAATTTGTTCCTTTAATTTTTATATTTGTTTTTATTTTTGGCCTTGTCACAATACAGGATGATTTGAAGTTAATACTTCTTTTTTAACTGTGTATAGAAGGCATTAAAATAAACAATATTTTCAAATATTTTTTTTCAAAAAACTAAAAAATAAGCTACTAACATTCATTTATTACACTATGGATCAAATACGGTCCTGCCTAACTTAATCATAATCTCAAAGCAGCAGCATGTAAATTAGAACCATATCGACTAGTTCATTGTTTTCAAATTTTACCATTTGCACGTATCATCAATTTAAAATTAAATTGCTTCAGAAAAAGACACGCAGCGTATTGCCAAATAACTGACCATCGACCTGTAAATTGCATGACTAATAAGGCAAACAACATAAAGTATAGCAGGCTACGTTTTTCAAAAAAAGGTATTTGAAAATGTTGTTTATTTTAATGCCTTCTATACACAGCTAAAAAAGAAGTATTAAGTTAGTAATCACCCTGTATACAAGAATGGCAGAAGTCTAGTCCCGGCTGAATATCTTTTAACCAATTTCGGCATTTAGGGATAAGAAATTATTTAATATCATATACAAAGTGAAAACACCGGCTATGTTACCAGATTGATCTTTCAGCATTTTATTTTTCTTAATGGAACATTTTGTGTATTGGGTTGTTTTCAATTTACTTTACAATTTTTTAGAAATTTGTACATAATTTCTCTAAATCTAAAAGCAATGTTTAAACATTTTTATTTTTGTAGATTGCGGGAGGACACAACGAAACTCTAAAAATTCGAGTAACACCAGAAGAATACATTGAAAAGTTAGTTGATCATGGTTTATTTAAGATATATGCAATCGCTAGTGTAGAAGAAACCAAGCAAACTTGGAGCGAGGAAGATGACTTTACAATGATTTTACCCAAAATACAAATTACAGTCGCTAATACAGCTAAAGTCCAGACACCATCTGAAGTCTTGTTCAGGTAATAATTAGCAAAATACTCGTTAAAACAAGTAGGTAATTATTTAAGGCTGACTTATTAACCACGTAATAAATTTTCAGCTTTCAAAATCCTCTAAACTTTCCTCTTACAAACTGCATCTACACCGTTGAAGGTCCAGGGCTACAGAAATCAAAAACTGTCCAGTACCGTGATATCAACCCACATGAAGCGGTTACTTTTAATGAAACTTTTACAGCTAAGAAAGTGGGAATAAGAAGAATTGTTTTTAGTTTTACTAGTAAACAGATACAAAATATTACAGCCAGTACTACTGTTAAAATTGAAGAGTAATTAATATTTTGTTGATCAGGTGATCTGCTGATCTATTATGATATATATGTTAATCACATTTTTTAAATTAAGTATGTATACCTAATAATAATAACTAATGCGATAAGAAGGTAAATAAATTTCAATTTTAGTTTTTATATAAATAATATACTTTATTATTATAGTTATCAGGAAATATTGTACAATATTTACTTTGTGTGTAGATTTGGTCGTTTTCATTTCTTTGATTTGCTAAGGAGGAATAATGACTGACCTAATTAATTAATTGTTTTTTTTATATATTTTAAAATTGGATTTAAAAAAGAACAAGGACTTTCGTAGTTATAGGGTAGGTACAAAATATAGGTATTTTAAAATATTCTCATTAAACGCAAAATTTAAAATAAATTACGTGTAAATATGTATATTTATAGTAATATCCGACATTATCATGTTTAAGCAACTTTAAACTATGTACAATAAATGGCATAATATTCAATTTGATCTTTGTTTTTGTGTTTTCTTTTCTGTGTTTCAGTTTTTCTTGAAAAATAATTTATTTAATGTTGATCAGTGCTTTGCGCATATCCTTATCAAGATCCTCGTCTTCTGGTGGGGAGCCATTCGTGCAAGTGTCCTCACAATTGCCACAGACTGAAGTGCATTTTATGTCAGCCTTGCAACATCCGCAACGAATAGTGGTATAGTTTTAAAATTGTAGGTATTCAAAATTGAATCAGAGCTGGTTGATCCTTTGTCATTAGGTAATCTAATATATGGTATCTATCCCGACTCTTCAGATGGCAGGTGATTACCCAACCAGTTTAGCACTTGCAATAACTGTGCTACTGAGAATTGTTTATATATTTTAAAAAAGTACCTATTGCTAGCTAATTGCTAAAAACATATGCTCACCAGCTAGTTACACTACCTACTTATGGTGTTAACGAAGGATCATAAAATACATCTCCAACGACTTTGAGGCTTTCATCTTTCCCAAATAATTTTACAATCAGGGCTTTTCCTTTCCTATACACGGATGAAGTGGTGTCGCAGGCACTGAACTTGCAACTCATTTTTAACAAATTTTAATGTTGTTCTGCCGCCAAACATAATTGTCCACAAGTGCCTACACTACCTGAGGTTGTATAAACGTCGTATTTACGTTAATATATTTTAGTTTAGCATAACGACGTTAACTATCGGCAATTAAGGTTCTCGCCTTAAACGTCTCCGAAGAAAGACCATTCGCGACATTAAAATTATCTCTCTTCTAGATTAGTAAACGTCGCGTCGTTCACTTCAACGTTGCCGAACGTCGTCTGTTGCGATGGAGATATATTTAACGTACAAGAACGTTGTAAAGATTAACTAAATCACTTTCTTTTGGAAGCCAATACAGAACGTTATCCTGTTCCCAAGAATAGGGAACAGGCTTTATTTCATATAAGCAGCTGAGTAATATAAACTATATTTTAAAATTCGGCATATTTAATTTTAAATCAACTAACAAATACAATAAAATAACTACAGTTATGCCGCTTTCGAATTTTTAAGGTTATGTTGTTCCCTTTCCCGTGTTCTTCTTTTCTTTACGGAAAGAAGGTCTTAAATCAGTAGTAAATTTTTACCTTTTCTGGCGGTTTAAGGTTAATTTTGCACTAGTTGGCGCCACCTATTTAAGCGGTAAGTCCAAAAAAGGGTTAAATGGGTGCATGCAATGTTTTAAACTTAGAGTCTTACATCCGTATTCACTAAAGGGGTTTAAAATTAAAACCATCGAAATGTTTAGATCTATAGTCTCCCAGTTGTGTTTTCATCGTGGCAATAATTTATATGCATTATGACGCTTTTTTATTAATTTGATTTGTTTGTAATTAAATCGTCATATCGATAAATAATTTAACCGGGATGTTGTGGCAAATACAAGTTTAGTTCTATTAAAGAACACAGTTCGTACTAAAATATGTTTTTCTTTATAAATTTGAAGAAAAACATCTACAATACAAAACTTAGTTGACTTATTCTGACACTTGTCATATTAAACCCAGAACTGTCAGTTTAGGTCGGTTTTAAAGTTATAACCCTTTAGTGAATATCCGAATGTGAATATTTTAAAATGACCTTGCCATTTTTAATTATTAAAGGACAAGATCAAAATGTCGCCATTTTTGACTATGTTGAAATTTATTCAAATTTCATTATGTCAAATGCATTTTAACTGAATTTAAATCAACTACTATATAAATGTAGATTAACTTTAAGTCACAATTTGATCTAAAAATGTAATCATATTTTTTTTTACTTTTTCCATTTTCGTTAAAAGTTTTGTCAAAAAATCATTTTCAATGCGATTCTTAAAGTTTGAAAGAATTATATAAATATTTAATAGTAAAGTGGCCGCTGTTGCCATTTTTAGTATATCCCTTTGGCAATTTACTTGATTTAAATAAATGTTGTAAGATAATAAATAAAATAAAATTCTTAACTCTTCAAAATTCAAACACTCATTGGCTGCACTAATTCCGTTGTATAGTTTAATTAAATAAATCTAAAGTTAAGGAAGTTGTTTTAAGTGAACATTAACAAAATAACCCTAAGTAAACTCGAAGGCGCGGGGCAACGTCGTAACAACCCGGATTTTATTTCAAGAATTATACAAGTTTTAAATTTTTGTTCACCAAAGACACTTTGTTTAAAGTAAGGCACATTTAGATTTGGAAATATTCAGAAACTAGCAACAGTATGCATGTTTTAATAAAATGTTGTTTGGGCATGAAATAGGTTCAACTATAATAAAAATTGTTTGAAGTATATGATTTTCACAAATATTTTTAACTTACTATGAAAAATATTCTAGTGGTTTCAAATTCACAATTAACTTAAAATTAATTCTTAATAACGATAACATAAGCAACACCTATTAGTAGTTGTATAACTCAATAAAACAAACTTTATTTAAAGCATACCTAATCATTTATTAATAATTTACAGCCTGTAGACCAAGCAATAATATAACATTAATAGTCAAATAATGAAATTAGACATAGGTACGTTTAACATTAATTAAATACAGTAATATAAACAACAAAATAATCATAAGAAGTTCAATAAAAACGACATACATAATGAAATTAAACATATATTTAATGTTAATTAAAATACATTAATATAAACAACAAAATAAACATAAGAAGTTCAATAAAAACGACATACATAATGAAATTAGACATACACATTCATTAAAAATTTGTTTTATAAAAAATAAAATAAAAAATAATAATATTTAATAAAATAAATCATATTATTATGAGCACTAAATTAAGAATTTCTGAGATGAATTCGTTTTGGAAAATTAACAGGATACCCAAATAGTCAGTAAAATTTCCAAAGGGGTTTTTAATGGCATTGATATTGTCGTTTCTGAAACACTACCGACAGGCATGTCATTACATCCTTGGATAACATTTTAATTAACCCATGAATGTATTATATAAGTATTTGTGATGCACGTTGTGTTCAGGATCAAATTTGAGGCTAGTCATTTGATCAGTAATACCTACTTGTTAATAGTTTGTAATCAGCATTTAAAGCTGACTCATACACTCTCTCATTAAGTTCATGAGAAAGATTTCTATAACTTGCACAAATACCATCAACAGGATTTTTTTGGTCTGTCGTACTTTGAATTCAAGTCGTCGTCAATTAAAGGTTCATAGATAAATATTCTTTGAAGATCGTTTTTACAAATGCCACTTAGGTTTATTGAATTAATATCCAGTACATACAACATGTTTATTAAAATTATCTTGATCACGTTTGGACGCAACAAACTAAAAAAGTTAATGAATGAATTAACTGAATTAAACACACATTAAATTATATGCATAAATAAAACAAAAAATAATGTTAATAATAATAATACTGCACTCCAAAATCCACTCATAGATAGAGAAATATCACTGAATTGGTTAGAGAAAAGGCAGCTCCACGCTGAAACAGAAGGTTTTATAATATCTATCCAAGACCGTGTCATTAGAACTCGAAACTATGAAAAGGTCATCTTGAAGAGAAATGTGGAAGATGTGTGCAGAAAATGTAATTGTCCCAGAGAAACGATAGAACATATCACGGCGGGCTGTGGTGCTATGGCCCCCAACGCTTACCTGGGGAGACATAATCAGGTGGCTAAGATCATCCACAAGGAACTGGCCCATAAACTAGGGCTAAGGGAAAACCTCCCACCATACTACCAATACTCACCCGAGCCAGTCCTTGAATCCCCTGAATATCTCTTATATTGGGACAGGCCAATAATAACGGATACAACAGTGGACCACAACCGTCCGGATATTCTTCTCATCGAAAAAACCACCAAGAAAGCTTTCATAATCGATATAGGTTGCCCACTAACACACAACCTCTCTAAAACCGAATCAGAGAAGAAGACCAAGTACTCAAATTTGGCTATAGAGATAAAAAATATATGGAAGCTAGATAAAATCGACATAATTCCGATCATAATATCGGTGGAGGGAGCTATGACGAAAAATTTCAAGCCCAACTTGGAAAAACTGGGCCTATCAGGTTATTTATACCAACTAATCCAGAAAAGCGTCATCCTCCAAACATGCCATATAGTACGGAAGTTTCTCAACAGTACAGGTTAAGATGAATTTCTTCTCTGTACTGTAAATCATACCAGCAATACCAACAAAAAGCTGTGAAAACTAACATTGAGAACATAATAATACTAATAATAATATAATAATTATACAATATAACCTAAACTTAAATAAGTATAAGATTATTTAAGATAACTTAATACTAGATATAACAAATCGGACTATAACTATACAGTACAATTAAGCATAAAATGTAAAATTAAATAACCTACACACATATTTATATAAAGAGAAAAAATGAACTGACCAAAGTATTTCCATCGCCATCACGCGTTTTTTTGGTAATATAACTAAATATTTCACTCATGTATAAATTTTCCCATAAGAAACGTTAAAAATAAAAAAATATCAGCGGATATACAACGTTGCCTAGACAACGTTGTATATCCAACACACAACAATCGAACCTATTTGACGAGACAGTTTTTTTTTACCTTTTTACTGCGAACGTGATCGTTATTCTTATGAGTTCCCTTCGGAAAATTCATTGCTTTTGAAAAACAAACCCTCTCAACAGATAATTGTTATTGGATTTCAGTTACAGTTTTAATTATGTTATATGAAATTGAAAATTGTATGACAAAAAATTTTTTTTATATATATTTCATTCTAGAAATATTCTCCCTAAATACCGCTCGTGCATAAAAATTACCGATAATTTTCATTCAAGCTTGTTATACTAATTCCACTCGTTCTTCGAACTCGTGGAATTATAAATAACAAGCTTTCATGAAAATTATCGGTAATTTTTAAGCACTCGTGGTATTACCCCCGATAATTTCCTTATCGCCTAGAGCCAAAGTTTTTATGGAATTTGGTATTAAAAACATTTTATCATCGTTAAAACTAAGTGCTACTTTTCTGTTGTGAAAATATCATGTTTTATTAATTATAAAATATAATGCGGTAAATTTCGTTTTCTTGACCAAAAAATTTATCAGTAGAAGTGCAAAAAAATTATCGATAATTTTCGAGAAATTTGCTTGAATGCATTTTAAGTTGAAAAAAGAGCACCTATTTCAGTTTGAAATCCATAGACGCAAATTTGTCAAAAATTACCGATTTATTTTTATTGCCTTAGTTGTATTTTATTAAACAATTTCATGAATCAAATTTTATATCAAAACCATGTTGTAAAATTGAGGTAGAATGGTCAGGACCAAGAAGTAGTTTCTTCTCAAGTTTCTGCAACCAGGAGCAGCAGCAGCATAGTTTCCGGACCGAGCGGAAGCGGGCCAATCATTAATTATATTGTATTAATTGTAATAAAATTATGTAATTTATTGTAATAACTTTAATAATTAAAACTAAACATATTTTTATAAATTTTAGGAAATAAAAATTTTATTTATTTTTTAAATTAAAAAAAAAGATATAAAAGACCCCTCCTTACTTAAGTCATTTTTGACATAATCTTGCTTTTATTGATCTAAATCGACAACTAAAACTTGTCATTTCCGGTTCCATAAAAACTGTGAACAACCTGTCCTTCATATTCATCTTTCATTTTGCCGAATATGGAGGGGTTAATAGGAATACCATAAATATTATTAGCTTTATAATTCGATGTTTCGAATTTATTTATATTTAACTTCATATCATGTTGAAAATGTGATGTTATTACTTTAACTACATTGTCGACATCTTTAACATTGTCGCCATACATTTCTGGGGGTTTATTATAAACTATGCTAATTTTCGCATATGAATGGCTACGAAATATTCTGAAAATATAACAAGACTTTTTAAAATTTATGTTTTTCTTTCATTCTGTGACTAATTAATATCCTGCCACGATGGTAGCTCTGTGGTTGAGTTACCGGCGTTCGACCGTGACGGTCCGAGTTCGATCCTCGCAGAGAGCATACGCTAAATAATAGAATTATCTTCTGAACTTTAGTGGATAAAAGATTGCAGTATGCTAATAGTCATTTAAAATATCGAGACTGAAAGAGGCGTCGTTGTCCTCTGGGCACGTAAAAGTGCGCATGCACGTAGCTCGGATTCCACGATAAGCGGTAGGTTCCGTCTAGCTGATATTGCCCAGGTGATAATTGATACAATGTGCCTCGTGGCTACCTTGCTCTTTCATCAACTCCTGTTACAACCAATTTAGTATCCTGTCTATTTTGAACATTCTCCATGGTTTTCCCAAATTAGCTGTTTATTTTTAATTTAAAAGTATTACTATTGGCTTTGGTTCTGCCCTGTCGATGCATTTTTTGTAATTAAATCTAGATATGGTTTTAACCATGGAAATTTTATTCCTTTGTGAGTTTTTTAGTGAGTTCATAATAAATGACTTGTTGTAAAACGACAAAATAAATAACGTATTTTTCTTTATGAGTTAAATTTGGAATTAATGTTGGCATAGTAAGGTACCTGCGGCTTCAACGTTACCGGATTGTGGACAAAGAGTTTGAAATATGCAGTGGGCCTTATTAACCGCCGGGCCTTATTTGCCGCAGGTACCTTACTATTTGGTGGAATTGTATTCTCTGGACAAAATGGCATTATACATATTTAAACAAGTTTTTCAAATAATTTTCAAAGACATTGGCTAGAGTTAGTACATTGCTGGTTAAATAAAGGTCCAAGTGTTCTCCCATAGTTTTACAATTAAATAAATTCCATACATCTTGCGCCATGTGATAATCTTAACAGAGATTAGTAGTTGAGTATTATTGAGTTTTATAAAATCGGAGTAAGATTAAGGAAATACATCCTTTTGTCTTATGTACTCTATTTTTCTTGTCATATTTAAAACATTTTGAAGTACGAATAAATTGTTCAGAAGAAAGTGAGGAAGCTATAAATTATCTAACGAATAAGGTAAAAATTAAAAATTATCCAAAAATTGCATTTCAAAATATGTCATTTCTTTCTTTTTCTTTGAAGACATTTTTTGATCTAGTTATAAATATTTAGAAAATTTGAAGCTGTCCATTTTTTCTAAGAGACCTGGATTACAAATACAAATAATAAAATACACAAAGTAACGGTCTTATCTGATGAGACGCTAAAGATAAGACACGGTCTCATCAGACAAATTGAGACCATTACTCTTTGTATTTTATTAGTTGTCTGATGAGGCCGTGACTTTGTGTATTTTATTACTTGTATTATGTCAGATATAGTTAAATTTCGTATAACAGATATGCATATGATTTAAGGCTGTGAAAAAATAGCGGAACAAAAGAGTTTATACTTTAGGTTACAGTTCGAAGACTGACATATAAAACAGTGGATAGAATTTTTAAAGGACGGCTTTTTCTGCTGGGTTAAGTGAAGAGGTTTTTTAAATATTTATTATACATTTTTTTAGGTCAAGTTCCAATATTTCAATAAATGTTTGGGGAGCATCTTCTACCCTGTATACCTACTAGAAGTTTAGATAAGCTCTAGATATGCAGAGGAACAATGTTGGTATGTTTTATTTGTATAAACTTCTCTGCTTTGAAAATTAATGTTATCAAGTATTGTTTTAAATACATGTTTAAATTCTTAAGTAAATCCTACAAAGGGTACGCTTATGTCTAATTTCATTTATTCAAGTCGTTTACAGAAATGTGATGAAGTTGGGATGAAATGTTATAACTTATAGTTCTATCTTTAAATGCAGTTCTACAAGAGCTTACTTGATTTTTGTTCGTTGGTCTCCATATATTCGATTTATGCTTACGCTGCTATGCTACACTGATATCCTGTTAGATTGGATCATGGAACCAACAACTAAATATACTGCAAAAGTGGTTCTTGCAATGTTGGTAAGTTCTTGTGTCACCTTATCGTTTTTGTTGTTGCCCTTGGAGCTCTTTATACAAGATGATCTAGCCATATTGACAAAGATGGGATCTAAATTAGAAACAATTATTGTTAGGTTGCACAAAGATTTTTTAACAATAATTAGCTAACCAGCAAGTTTGACTGTGACATATATTGACTTTGACAGGCATTATGTACTCACAATCAAAGGTGCTTGATTAGTAAATTAAAAATTAAGGTAACCGGGCCAGTATGATTGCGAGAAAATTATTTCTGAAAAATGTCATAGTCAAACTTGCTGGTTAGTTAATTATTATTAAAATTCTTTGTGCAACGTGACATTAAATTAGTAAAATATTAAAGCGATAACTGGAAAAAAACTATTAGCAGATAATAAATCTGGAAAATAATTTACTGTATACATACCATTGAAATGATTTGATCCGGACACTGTAGATTGGTTTGCCTGATTATTTTCTGAAGGCACTAAAAATGGCTTTAGCTGATTGTCCTGTTGACCAACTTGCATAGCTTGTCTTGAACCCTGCCCGTCTCTGAAGACGAAGAGGAGTATTCTGGTTCCAACAATTTAGTTTTTGCCATTTTTTTTGTTGTTGTAAGCTGTCTTCTACAATATGACATATATTTAATGAATATGAATTAGATTAATCTTCTGTAGAACAGTGTTGTTGAGTAATTTAATTCATATTTGACATAGTCGTATATATTTACATAAAAGAAAATCTAAATAAATGAATTCAAATGAGACGAATTAAAAATAAATTAATTCAAACGATTATATTTTAAGTTTTAAATAAACAATACTTGTGCAGGGATTCCTCTTGATTTCTAGAAAAATATAAGTTTTTATTTATATTAAGGTAACTTTTTAAAATTTTTCTAATTATTTTTTTTTAAATATTTTTTAACAAACTCTTCATTTTAATTTTGCTGTGCACTAATCACATGGTATTTTCTGATTTAAAAAAAATACTTTGTATATAATCCTTTTTTAACCTCTCGTTCTGTTGGCGATGTTGACTATGACGAATGACGAAAAAGTTACCATTAAATTGTAAAATTACATTTTTGTGGTGAATACGCTTTGTACAAATACAAAATGATTTACTTGATATATTACAATATACCTACTTATATGCACAGTTACGTCCATAAACTTTATATAACCGCTAGCAATTAATAACATGTTTATGTGAATAACATTTTTTGTGAATTCTCAAGAAATTTTTAGCACAACCAAAATTTCTTGTAATTTCACAAACCATTAACCTTTAATTATTTTGCTCCGAACGTAATGGAAGAATTATTCCCTCCGAGTCACTATTTATTTTGTTCTGGTGTGTTATCAAAAATGAACATATCGTCACTAATATTTTTTATGTTATTAGAAAAGTCTTCGTTAAAATCTATATCTAGCGTTAAAAGGTCTAATTCCTCCCTTGTAAACTCAATTTTGGTAATAATTTTACGAGAATTTTCTTTTTGTTTATTATTATTAGAATGATTAAATAATAATTCATCTGTCACAGTATTTAAAACTCTGTCTTCCCACACTTTAATGTTTTTATTAGACATTTCAATTTTTTTTTGTATTTTTTTTTGGCTTAGACACACTTTCCTACCCTTCCCTGTACAATTAATAAAGGAATGGCTGAGTTCACAGGCTGTGAATGTTTCCAACAAAATTGGAGATATTTATACTTGGCCAATATTCTACTCCTCTTCATCAATCACTTTCGGTCAGACGAACTAAACCTTTGGGAAGGCTATTTATAATCACACCCATTTATAACATTTTCTTTTACCCAAGAAAGTACATACGAACGATCCATATTCGTTAGTGGATTAAACTCTCAAGTAATCTGCCTGAAAACCCTAGTTTTTACTCCAATTTTTTAATAACTAAAATCCTATATAGTTTCAAATAATCACTCGAAAACTCCGAATCATAACTCGTATCTAATCTTCACTTGGAATCATAACTAGGAATCGTCACTCGAAATCATAACTCGGAATCGTCACTAGAAATTATCACTTGAAATCATCACCCAGAATCGGTCGGTAATTCAGGTGAAAAACCACTGGAGTGATTAATCGATTATTGAAATCACTCTAGTACCGAGTACTCGATTATTAAAATAATCCGATTTTTCCCAACACTAGTAACAACTTCATCTTGTTCTGCCTTTTTTCGTACCACATATTCAAATAATTTTAGATTGACACCATCTCGGACACCATTGACTGAGTGAAATATCCAGTTAAATGTGTTCACCAACAATATAAACTTAACTTCTTCCACCCTTTTAATAAAGCTTACATACTGTTTGGCAACACCCGTATTAACATCGATTTAAGTTTTAGGATATTCACATTTTAAATTCATTCATTTTCATGTACTTAATTGTCTTAGAGCAGTAGGTTTTGAAAGGACAATACTAAAGACAGAAAACGAACCGGAGTTTAATAAAGAATTTCGGTCGTCCCCACTGTTACTCAAAGGTCAACAGCTTTTTACTGTTTGTTTTTGGATGAGTTGCCCGATTATTTCTCGCATCATCGATTATTCATCGCATAAAACGCTAATATCTCGGCATTCACTAGCACCTGAATTTCGGTTAATAGCGACTTTGAATATCAATTTGATATCTAAACATAGCGATATTTGCCGCTGAATATAAAACCAAATTTTACCAAATTTTGAGTGTAGTTTCAGAGAAATTCTCGTTTGAAATAACGTTTAACGGGATTTTGGTGGATGGCAAAAACTGACGTAGCGTGTGACCTAGGTTCCTTACCAACGATTCCGGGAGTCTATGGGCAATACCCAAATCAAAAATAACCTCTAAAAAAAAGGTCGCCGCCTCCCCCACGCTCTATAACTCAATAAGCAGGGGCAAAAAAAACTGCCCTCTTGTCCAAATGACGTAAAAAAAACATCCTTCACCATAATAGTTAAACAAATCTCGCGCGCGGTGTTCGCTCACCAAAAAAGGACGAAAACGCTTGCATGGAGCTTCTATTTGTTGAAAAATGGATGCTGGAAAGTTTGTACGTTTGTATGAAAGGTGCAGCGGTTTGTAAACTGGATTTCCGGGAGAAATTATATGAAAGACGGAAGACCGACTCTTGTTAAGGCCCGATTCCGGGAGACTCCTGGAATACCGGGAGAGGTGGCAACCCTAGTGTGACCCCATAACGGGTGGTCAAATAAGAGAGGCTTTATCTTTGAACCCATTAGATCCGCATTAGGAAAGATTTTTTTATAAGGAAAGTGGCCAAGAGAAATCGCTGAAAATTATTTTTAAAAAAAGTAATAGAATTTAGCGTCCGTATAAGTAAACTAGAAAGAAAGTTTTTGCAGCAGGCGGACAAAGTAGTGCATCTATCGTTTGCATTAAAGTACACAGTGACGCCAAAGGCAATGGGTTTTCTGGAGCAAAGGTAGACAATGACAGGTTGTTTCGTCCTTGTTCAAAAAGCCAAAACCTGTCAGCAATTCCCAATACAGCGAAAATATGTTTTCAAAATATTTATAAGAATAAATATACATATGATAAAAACCTAGTATCGCCATCTGTATGAATCAATGCAAAAGATAGCTATTAGTTCTATGTTTTCACGTCTGATTGACCGTTATTAATTACCTTATAATATTTATCTATTTATAATTACTCGAAATTTACTACACATCATGTAGGTATCTAAGTCATGTTACTTTTTTTGATTATTAAAAATTAAGTAGGAGTATTTTCACCAAGTTTGTAGTTTATATCGCAAAAAAATATGCAGTTAAAACCTTTACTATCTTTTGCATTAAAGTATACAATTAAAAAAGTGTTTTCTCTCAAATGAAAAATATTATTAAATTATAAAATATTCTCTTGGAAGAATTCTTACCTTGGCTCTTATACAAGATGCATTGAAACTACCTTCGGGTTCTAATAAATCTATATTTTTGTCCGTATGTACAATAAAAAATTATTTGCCAGACATACCTAAATGCTATTGGAAAAGAACCCAGTGTAAACTTTACAGTAAATAAAAAAATATATTCATAAGATTAAAACCAAAAAATAATTTTATTATTATACTCTAAAGTAAACTGCTGGACAATTGCTTTCGAGCAACAAAAATTTCGCCTAAATTTAACAGTTAATATTTTCTGAACCAGATATGATATCGACCTAGAGTTTTGAGTGGTTGATAGATTCATCCCTTGGGAAACAATTGTCAGTGTTCGATTTTCTTTAACTGTCAGAAAATTTTATACACAGGGTGTTAAAGAAGACGATAATTTTTGCTCCAATTTTAATGGCGTGTAACTTTCACAATTTTTAAATTTTATCACTCTACGTCAATTAAATCACTGGTTCATAGCAAAGAAAGTAATTTATCAAATTTTTGTAATCTGCTATATTTTAAGAAATACCGATTTTTTTGGAAAACCTTGCTTTATTTCAACTTATTGGTAGCTAGATCTCACTGTGCGTTGTATCGCGCAAACTTTGCGAGTGACTATTATACCTTGTGAAAAGCTTGATTATGTTCAGTATCTAACAATAGTTGTACCGAAATGTTAGGATGTACAGTGGCGTACTTATAAACACCTATATGTTTATGGTTTATGAGTAGCTCACAATTTTTCACGATTGTTTTATATTGGAAAGTACTCGCCCCTAGATTAGGTGAATTTTTTCTTATTTTTCAGTTTTTCATATCGCACTACAGGTATATTATACAGTGTGTTTACAAAATTTCAACAAAGATATTTTTTTTTATTTAATTTTTGGAAAAAATGTATTTATTAATTTCTAACACGATACTCATAAACCATAGACATATAGGTATTTATAAGTACGCCACTGCACATCATAACATTTAAGTACAACTTTTGTTACTGAACATAATCAAGCTTTTCATAAGGTAAAATAATCACTCATAAAGTTTGCACGATACAACGCACAGTGAGATCTAGTTACCAATAAGTTAAAATAAAGCAAGGTTTTCCAAAAAAATCGGTATTTCTTAAAATATAGCAGATATCAAAAATTTGACAAATTACTTTCTTTGCTATGAACCAGTGATTCAATTGACGTAGAGTGATAAAATTTAAAAATATTATTGTGAAAGTTACACGACATTAAAATTGGAGCAAAAATCATCGTGTTCTTTAACACCCTATATATAAAATTTTCTGACAGTTAAAGAAAATCCAACATTGACAATTGTGTTCCAAGGGATGAATCTATCAACGACTCAAAACTGTAGGTCGATATTATATTCAGAAAATATTAACTGTTAAATTAAGGCGAAATTTTTCTTGCTCGAAAGCAATTGTCTAGCAGTTTAGTTTAAATGCGACTTGTAGAAGAGCTACGGTAAAAAGTCAACCAAATAATAATTTATAACATAACAATAATATTTTGTCATTTGATGAAAAAACTTTTTAATTTTCTTATTTTTAAAAGTTTTCACTAAAGTACATTATTATTATTGGATAACCATGAAAATCTACAAATGAGTTAATAGTGTTAGTTATGCTATTGTATATAATTAGTTTTAGATAAAACTGCTCTTGCTCACTCTTGAGTAGAATAATAATTATTCTTTTAGAAGTTGGCAATGAGTGGCCACCCCCTAATAAATACTACCTGTATAATTGGGTTAATGATATGTTCTGTATCAACCTGTATTGTGTAGTTTTCAATAAATAAATAAATAATTATTGTAAAAAACATATTTCAGCTTAAATAATAAATTAATGAATCAATTATAATATAGAAATTAAAGTCGTTTATTACGTTGTCAGGTGAATTTTTTTTTTGAGAAATAAAATACGAGGGAATATACCCTACATCAACCTATTCCCGTTGATTTTCCTCTATAGTTTGGTACTATAAGATATTCAAATATGAACAATATCTAGCCGTTTGTTTTCAAAATTCCAAAAATAGGCAATGGTCTTTTTTTTTATTTTCATAATTCTTAAATCTTATTAGTTATTTAATCCATCTACAAATTATTTAACACTCTGTACATATTTTATTTCTATATAAGTAAAATAATGGGTACTAATTTTTTTTTTGGATTTTAATACTTTTTACATATTTAATCCGCCTATAAATTAATCAATATTCTGTATACATTTTAGTTCCATACAGGGTGGCCCATTTGTTTGACAAAGTAATATACCGTCTCTACTATTAGATAGATATCAAAAAAAAGTTTTTATAAAAGTTGTGAGGTATAAAAAAATATATGTTCTAAAATTATTTTTAAACATACAGGATGGTCCAAAAAAGTAGGACAATAAAAAGATACATTTTTTGAAATGGAACACCCTATATATTTTAGCATTTTTTGTTTCCTTACAAAATTGTCTATATGACGCTATAATTAGTTTTTTAATTTTTTGCAACGTTGCCAAACAAAATGCAAAATTCTTAAAATTTTGGAAAAAACATGATAGTAAAAAATTACCTGTATTTCTCAATAAAGGTATCGAAAATCGAAAATTTCTTGTAAGCTCTTAAGTTTAGGGATAGATAAACTGTCTTAAATCTTTAAGTACCGAAAATTTTGTACAGGGTGTTTTCTGTTGACATCCAAATATACAATATTTTAAAATACAATAACTCTGTTTTTTTAAATAAAACACCCCATATTTATTAGGCTCGTCTGATAGATATTGTAAGTATCTTTTATTATTGTTAAGTCATACCTATACCTAAATTTACTAGTTTTGGCAATATTTCGATTTTTATTTAAATATTGGTGAAAAAAACTATAATTTTTATTTTTCTAGTTAGTCATGACCAGCAAACTAAAAACAAATGTAATTAAATATTATCCCATATTAAAATAAATTGATAACCATAGTCAGTTACGTATTTATTTAATTTAATAAAATTTTGTTTTTATTACGCAACTGGATATTGAAAATAAGTTTACAAACATTATAAATATAAATATAATAATTATAAATATGACATTAAAAATTAAAAAACTAAATATGGCGTCATATGGACAATTTTGTAAGGAAACAAAAAATGCTAAAATATATAGGGTGTTCCATTTAAAAAAATGTATCTTTTTATTGTCCCACTTTTTTGGACCATCCTGTATGTTTAAAAATAATTTTAGAACATATATTTTTTTATACCTCACAACTTTTATAAAAACTCTTTTTTGATATCTTTAATAGTAGAGTCGGTATATTACTTTGTCAGATAAATGGGCCACCCTGTATAAGTGAAAGAAAACTAAAAAAAGGCCTACATTTCCACCAATGAAAAAAATAAAAAAGTCAATAGTTTTTTAAAAACATGCGAATACTCCAGACAATGTATCTCGAAGTAAGAGTAAGTTGTCAAGTTCAAAAAGACATAACTCAAAAACTAGTCATAGGATTGGATTACAGTCATGAACACTTTTAATCAGAACGTCAAGATCTACAAAACACTAAATTCAGAAAAATTAACCGAAACCCATTTCCCATAGGCTTTGTTAGGGGTCGTTTGTCTTAAATAACAACACTATACATGCTTAGATCTCATGCATATAAAAATTTTACCGATGTTCTTTACTAAACACCTCATTAAGATTATTTAATAACGTCTAATTCCTGTTAATGAAAATAAAAGTGATTCACACTTTTATCCATAGATCTCCCACTTCATAGTATTTTTATATTGACATCCTAAGAAACATGTGGGTTATTTATTATTCTATACTTACTTAACATTTTAGTTCGACGTCGGTACGGGAAGGTCAGCATCTCGTTTGGCCAGCTTCAAAATACGTGTTAAATTGGTATTTTGTTAATTTAAGATATCCGTGTAACAACTATTTTTGTATAAACTTTTTTTTTTCGTGAAACTATGGGACGGTATAGGTTGAGTAATTGTTGTCCTCATCGATTCCCATGGTCGCGTACTAGTTGGTCGCCCAAAACCGATCTACATTTGCAACCACTACCGAAGCCTGAAACATCTACGGGTAAGAATTTTATCTAAACCAAATTTTTAATTTGAGAGATAGATAATAAATTCATTATTAATATTACGATTAATAGAGAGAAAATAATAAATTTTTCCAAAAATCCAAGGGGCTTAATAATTTCTCCAGCGAGGCGCATCAGTATTTTTCCTGTGTGGAGGTACCTAATAGCAATTTTTAGGATAAATTTATTTATGAATTTTAGAATGTAACACCTCAGAACGAAAGAAAGTATGGATATAGCGCCGCGGGCGAAAATTTCGAACAAACTAAGGAAAATTAAAGAAATTTGCCTACGAATTACATATTACTTGTTTTTCTTTCTGTAAAATTTTCCCTTCATCCAGGGATGAAAAAGCCTAACTTATTTTTCAGATGCAAACGCATGTAATACTTCTTGAAACATAGGATGAAAATGGAATATAACCCAAAATTTAAAAACGTAATTTCTTAAATATATTTTTTATTTTCAATATTGTTAGAAATGGAAGAAAAGAGACTTCGTATTACGTGCAATCCAGTGGCGGCTCGTGGATATTGAGTATGGGAAGGCGCAAAACTAGGTACTCAAAATTAAGTGCCTGCGGATATTTTTACTAATTTTTCATATCGAAAACATTAGCTAGAAAAATTGGCCACTCTGTGATTCATGGTTCTTTATTTCTTTAAGAGTATCTGAACAATTTTTCTAAATTTTTCTCCAAAGTTAACCAGCTCTATGCGAAATTATATACATATAATATTAAGAACATAGGGTTTTCGCTTGACCCGAATCCTGGGTAATGTATATTAACAGATTTTTAAAAAATTTTTAAATTTGGACTCACAGTTACACAGATATTGAAGAGTGTAAAAAGTTATTTTAATTTAAAAAAATTATGTATGATATCACATTTTCTTATTTTTTTCCCGCGTCTCTGGCAACAGAAATTTAAAAGTAAATAGTAAGGTAAATTCCATTTTTTATACCTTTTTCCGAGAGCTATCATTTGCGTTTTGATTCGGAAAAAAAATGGGTTAGTTTCCATCTCTAGATTAAGGGTTAAGGATCGAACAGACCTGTACGACCACGCGATTCGATAGCGATAGCGTTTATGTCGCGATTGCCGCTCAACGCGAATTCTCGCTGCCTCCGCACACTTGCGCGTCCGCGACGCGTTAATTTCACAAGTCATCAGCAGAGCCTTCTACCAACTACTTCCAGTAAATATACCATCTCGCCGTTTGGTCGCGTGAAAAATGGTGCACGTTGCGAATCGTCTATTAAACGCGGACGTCCGGCGCTGCTGTCCCTCGTTTGACGCGCAGGTATGTACGGTCCAATAAGAAAGTATGGGCAGCGTCCATCGCGCGGCAGCCGCTTCGCTGACGCTTCCGCGTTCGTCGCGTAGGTGTGATTGATCCTTAAGACTCTTGAAAATATAGCAATAACATGTGTGTACTTATGTCATTATTTTTTAAACAAGATTTTAAGTTTTGAATAGTAGGGGGTAATTACCCCGTTACCCCATGGAACCGTCGTCATGATTATCATTTAATTTATTTTATGCTCCTAATATTTATTTATTTATTTATTTATTTACATTACCTACCCTACAGGTTAAATAACCCAACTACAAGGCAGGACCATGAAAAAGTTTACACAAAAAATAAATATACTAAAAGTGAAGCTAAAAATACTAACAAAAGTAAGCTAGTCTATACGTAGATAAACCTAAACTAATTATTCGAAATTAAATTTGAATATAAGAAAAGTAACAGTAAAAAAAAAGAAAAAGAGAGACTAATTCAGAAAATCATGTCACTGGACAAAAAACAATACCAGCCGCACAATCTCAGTTTAAAGTATCAATGCCGCACTAACCTCTTAACTGTAATTTTAAAAGAATGCATGTATTGCTGTGTTAATAATTTAAATTGACAGAAATCAATACAATAATTTAATACTGAATTTAAGAGAAATAGAAAATTCCTTTTTTTAAATACAAATCAAAACTTACCAATTTAAATTTAACACAATATACTTCTATGTAAACTAAGTATGTAATCTATGGAAGTAATTATTTAAACAAATAAGATGAAACTGAATGGTTATGATAATGGGAAAATAACTTGACCGCTTGCCAAGTAAACCATATGCCTAAAGTTTTATGGATGCAAGCACATTTTTTAAATAAAACTTTTTTTTTTGAAATAATAACTATTAAAAAAACTTATTTTGCATGCTGTAGTTTGGGGCACTCTGTTCACGCATTGTCATAGGGGGGGGGCTGGTATTTTATTTCATAAAATAGTGTTCTTTTTGTAAAAAAAACTTATTTTTTCTTTTCACCTAGAGGATTCTAGAGTTTTGAACCAATATTACCAACTTTTCGTTTAACCAAAAGTTTAACTTTATACTTACTATTTAAATTTGCGATTGCCGTCTGATATTTATTTTGCAACATCATTTATTAATAATTAATTATAATTTTCTGTCTTCCTCCTACTCGATACTTATAAGAAAGATATTTGAAAGTCTCTCTTCTCCCATTGTACTACGTAAATAGTCTGTTTCTACTCCCACATGGCTATTTGCTATTTCCTTTACACTTAAGTGACAAGAAAAGTAGGCTATTCCAGTTAACTGTACGGCAAAATTTCATATTCCTATGGTAAGTGCTGAACAGTGTTGCAACCTTTACAAATAAAATTTCCTGTTTTTTAAGAAAAATTCTACGAATGCACATAATGCGGAAAAAGTATTTTTTTAGCAGATCATAACCACACTTGTTTCTAAAGAATATCCTAATAGTACCGCTACCGCTGTGCGTAAACTTTCCCTGTTCCCTTTGGAGACAGCGCCGACCTATCATTCCTCTGTGCTTTGTTTTTATGAATCCGGAATATTCTTATTAGTTGACAACATTATTATAAAAATTGACTCCTCTGTGTGGTTCTGTATGCGTGTGGTATTTACTGAGGCTCCGCCTCCTTTTTCAAGACATATTACAATATGTTATTAATTTATTCAATATAACAACATTCTATAATAGTTTTATCAATAATAAAACCTGCTGAGAGTGCATAGAAAATTAATTTTATGTAGCATTATTATTGAGTTGGTTTTACCATAATTTAATAAGAAGAAAAATCAAAAAATTTGATATGAAGTACAGTAAGCCTTTTTAAAACAAGTGTTAAATACTTCATAGATCTTGTTTACTAATAAACCTTTAATCATTTCTGATAATCTAATTCTTATGTCATTCGATTTGATTAAGCCATTCCCCAGTTTTTCAAGACTAGAAAGTTATCAAATAATTCAAAACGTTTTAAGAAATAAATATAAATTCAACCGCGTTTTTCAATTGCTAAACATTTAGTGTATAAATGTTAGCTCTGATAATGTCTACATGAAAACGAAACATGTCACCTATAGAGCTTTTTAATAAACCTAGGGAAATTTTGTTGAGATTGTGACTTTGTGTTTTTTATTTTTAAAAATACTATCAGGTATTTTTGAGAAATGGACTATTTCTTTGAATACCAAACAGCATTCAATGTCAGGAAAGGAAAAATATATCTGTGGGTATCTATAAGTACCCACTGCATTCATTATGTAAATTAAGTTTTTTGTAGAAGTGTTTAAATTTTCCATGCCACATTCCAAGGCATAGACTTAAGGTAAACGGTTACCATGGTGTGTAATTGGGTTAGTTTTCAAAGTAACCACATATGTCGAATTTTATAAAGATTTTTAACCAGAAATAAGTAACCAACAAGTTTCACTGTGACATACATGATATTAGCAAAAATAATTTTTTCTCAATCATACTGGCCCGGTTACCTTAATTTTGATTTACAAATCAGGGACCTTTGATTGTGAGTAAATATTGCCTGCCAATGTTATTTATGTCACAAGTCGAACTTGCTGGATAAATAATTGTGGTTAAAAGTCTTAATCCAACCCAACCCTTAGGTAAACTTATTTAATAATAAGCTTTAGGTAATCCTATTAGTTTAAAATAGAATAATCTGTCAAAGCTCTGTAATGACTGACTTATAATAATAAGTACCCATTACTAAAGTGTTGATGTAAATAATTACGATGCGAAAAACCGTAATTAATGGAGAACATATTAAATGGGATACTACGAGGGGCACTGTAAAATGTATATGTTTAGAATTTCCTTTTTTTGTTTTTCATAAAATTAAAAATATATTTTTTTTGATGGAATAAATATTGGTGTCAAGAGATTAAAAATGGTTTTGCAGTTTATTCTTTCTTAATACTAATTTTAAATAACCGCGCATGAACAATAAACTCCACAAGCTATTCTGACACCACTGTTACTGGAAGAGAATGATATGAACCGCCATATAAAACACATGCATGTAACGGTCGTACAGTTTTGAAAAGTGCATATCAAGTGAGAAAAGGGGCCCCTTCAACACCACTACAGCAACATCCAGGTGAGTGGAGTTTCCGAATTGTGTTATTTTAGTTTTTATTATAAATATTTCAAAATCCGCCTTATTAAAATTTACAGTCCATAAATTACTCAACAATCATCCTTTTTCTTTTCGAACCAGCGAAAATACGCTCCAGTATATTTCTTAGAAGGACACAATTTTTTTTGGTAATTATATTTCTTAACCTAACTTTTCTTTATTAAAACAAATACTTTAAATATTTAAAATAGGAAACAGAATCTTGAGAAAGCAATTTGCATTATTTTAAGAAATAATAAACAATTACTATAGAATTTAAGTACATATTGGACAACTCGTATGGTTCGTATTTTGCATTAACAAATGTTTAACAACTGACCATACTAATAAAAATAAACAATAAACTCTTCAAGGTAAGCTACCATGTGCACTTAGCATCACTTGTGAACTGCTGTGATGATTGTATGAAGCTAAATAAGCAGAATAATAAAACTAAATTTCGAAACATTTACCATTTTTGTGCAACCTAATTATTTAGGTTACAATCTTGACGAAATCTTAAGGTATACGATCATTGTGTCATATGAACCTTGATTGACCTAATTAATCTAATAATTACGCACTCTAATGTTTGGCAAGAATTACTATCAAACGACGCATATTTTAAACTTTTCATTCATCTTAAAAATCAGTGGTTACAAATATTATCCTGAGGAATGGCGAGGTATCAGAAAATTTAATAAAATGATATTGCATTAATATTTTTAATTTTAATAGGTCGCTACTAAAAAGCCGCTACCGAATGACAAATTTGCTGTAATTGGTGTGATAATAATTAACAAAAGAAGTATATAAATTACGGTCCACATCTAGGGCAGCTTATAACCTTAGGCCTGCCCCGGCAACAGAATAACGTTAATATGACGTCAATTTTTAATCATCTTAACCTCTACTTTAAAAATGACGGTAAGATTAAGGCGGAACTTTGTGCAGCAAGAAATTTATTTGCAAGAGAGTTTCACCCGAAGTGGGCATACTAGCGAGCTTATGACGTGGTGAAAAATATTCCGTAAACATCGACACACACTGAAACCACGGTACAAGGCGGTAGGTTCTTTATTATGCTAATGAGTTCTGGTTGATTTTATTTCGGAGACGAGAAATTTGTTTTGTGGAAAATAAGTACTTGTTATTGTATTCTTAGTTAAAATAATGTACCTAATCGTTATACGGATATATCTTTTAAATTTTGTCTTATTTTATTATTAAAGCTATAGATTATTTACAAAAAATAAAATTAGGTAGAGCAGAAAGTTTGAAGTGTTAATTAATAATAGGTATAAAAGCACCTGCAAACAGGGTGTTCGTGTTCCACCGGGAACCGCGTCGAACTATATATGGAAAACTATACATAGGAAAATTTTCAAAATTTGCCATCGTGGTAATGCTGATGGGGACAACCGGACTAAAAAAATTTTATAATGGTGGTACTTCCGGTTACACCGGAAGTTAGTGTCAGCTAGGGTAGCCAGATGTTAAAAATTGAAAAGCGGGAAGTGGATAGTGCCTGGAGAACAAGTTTTTTTTGAGGTGCTTAAAATAATTATATTGATGATTTCTAAAAAAAAAAAGGTCGATACCCCGTTGACCTTACGCTGTGGCGTGCCTTTTATATTTCTTCCTCCTATCATCAAACGTGCTTTCTAAAAAAAAAAGGTCGCCCCTCTCTAAGGCAGCTGTATAGTTATTAGGCGTCCGTCGTGTTATTGGAAAAGCGGGAGTTTTGTTTAAGTGCGTGGGAGGCAGGAGGTTAAGTAAAAAAGCGGGTGCCTCCCGACTAAATCGGGAGGGTTGGCAACTCTAGTGTCAGCGTGTTTATTTTAAATAGAACATCCTATATATTATTACATTTTTGCATTCTACGTAAGATTCTAGGCAGATTTTGTACAGGGTGGGGACTTTAATTGGAATAAATTCGATATTATTAAAACGGCTGAAGTTACGCCTACAAAATTTAGTATGTATGGTTTTGAAGCATGCGGAATTGAATTATAATGTCGGCGCAGTTGCCAGATTTCTCAGCTTTGCGCTACACGTAGTAATTTTAATATTTTAAATGGAATGCCCTATTTATTTTTATTGCAGTGCATTGGGCGTGTCCAATTTAATAAGATGCCAAATTAACAAAATTCTATCTTCACTAATTGCTGAGCTATGGCAATACTGTAATTCCATTAAAAAGTACCATGAGAATTTCTATTTTTAAAGTTTAAGTTAAATAGGCCATTTTGAAAAGACAAGAACTTTTCTTGAATCTTGTCAATAACTTAGTAACTATAGAGGTAGACAAGCGTCCCGGTACTTTTTAAGGGAACTTCAGTGTTGCCATAGCTCAGAAACTAGTGAAGATAGAATTTTGTAAATTTGAGATCTTACTAAATTTGACACTACCAATTCACTGCAATAAAAATAAATAGGGCATGCTATTTAAAATAACAAAATTACTACGTGTAGTGCAAAGCTGAGAAATCTGGCAACTGCGCCGACATCATAATCCAATTCCGCATGCTCTAAAACCCCCACATACCAAATTTTGTAGGCGCAACTTTAGCAAGTTTAATAATATCGAATTTATTCCAGTTAAAGTCCCTACCCTGTATGCCTATACCTATAAATATCTAAGCGTTTTTGACATATTTGAATTTTTCTGTTAAGAATGACGTTTGCAAGCCTTAAAATAATTATCAATTTTTTCTATAAAGAAGCCTTATATTTATTTAATTTAAGCGGGATTCCTTGTTATAAAGGACCTGCTTTATTAGATTTTTTATAGTATTTTGATAACTATGAATTCAGGGTGTTTAAACAATAAGGTTGAAAAAACTGCAAAAAGTCTAAATTTTCAAAGGGAAACACCCAAATTTTATAATTACTTTTAGTTTAGCATTAAAAAAGGGTAAGTTTGTATATCCCAAAAATGTTGAACATTATTAATAAGCACATTGTGATGGCTTCTGTTTTGCGGATATCGATTGGCAAATGTGTCCCATGTTCTTGATATAACTTTAACACATTCTCCATAAATAATAAATAAATTTAAATAATCTTCGTTTGTATGTACAATTTAAGCGCACAGGCATGACAATTAATGGTTTAATGGTAAGTGACAGCTTCATAAATTTTTCTCGCATTTGATTGTTTTTCAACGCCGTTATAGCCAACTAAAAGTAACTAAACTTAAAATCTGCAGCAAAATCGCCACATAAAAATATTAGGTTGGGAATGTTTCTAAAACTAAAATTTTTTGGAATATACAAACTTACCCTTATTTTTAATGCTAAATAAGAAATAATTATAAAGTTTGTGTATTTCCATTTGAAAATCTAGTCTTTTTGCAGTTTTTCAATTTAATTTTTAATCGTATTGTTTAAACACCCTATATTAATAGTTATCAAAATATTATAAAAAATCCATTAAAAATATCTAAAACGCTTAGACATAGGTATAGGACATGGTATACAAGATATGCCTAAATTCTTGCGTAGAATGCAAAAATGTAGTAATATATAGAGTATTCTATTTAAAATAAGCAAGTTGACACTTACTTCCGGTATAACGGGAAGTGCCACCATTATAAATATATTTTAGCCCGATCGCCCCCGTCAGCACTAGCATATACTGTCAAATTTTCAAAATTGGGAGGCACAGGCCTACCCTGAAACTAAAGGTTTTCAGCATTGGTTATCAAATACTTCGTAAGGTCAATCGTTTTTCAATCAAAATTTTCTTATATTACAAATTTTTCACCATGTTTATTAGATAAGTCCCGCTGGTTCCAGGATTTGTTGACTGTGGTTACTAACTCGCGCAGTATTTTGTCCGTCGCGTTCCGTGCCATTATAATTAATTTTTTTTAAAGTGGTATGTTTTTGACGATTACAACCTTTAAACAGACATTTTTGACGATTAGTTGCGCTGCACCTTCAAAAGAAAAAAAGTAAGTACCTAGATTTTTTTTTAGTAACACAGAAACAACAGGAGGTAGTACCGTATCGTCGCGCCAATCCGATACAAAATCACGGTATTAATGTTTCTTATAAACATAAAGTGATAGGGGGGTAGCCAAAAAAACGTGTAAGTTCTCAAAAGTTAATTCTATAAAATAAAATACTTCGCAGCCTTTTCTACACTTTCTCCACCGTTCAAAAGTGGCTACAAAAGAAACAAAACTTTGCGTTTTGTCGCATTCCCCCCCCCCCCCCCCCCCCCCGCTCCCCCTTGGTCAAGAGACAGGGGCAACTGCCCTCTTTATGGACGCCCATGCCTAACAAAAAATTGTATTTTATTACTCTGCGTGGCATACTGTCCAATTTTTATTTATTACCTACCTAGCTTCTTAGAAGCATTGTCACTATACAGTAGTCTCGCTGCACCAAATTGTAGCTGCGAGCCAATAACATGAACAGATAAATGTCATGTGACCAACGCCAAATTCGTGCCTGACAACTACTTTTAAATCGTTTAACCATGGATAAAATAATAAACACATTTCACCTTTAAAATGAATTTATATTTTAACAGGTTTAGACAGAAGCTCACTATATAAACAATATATAGAGCCTGTATAATAAGCATAAAATATAAAACAATCGAATAGAAATAGATTCATTATGCAACAGTTGGTTTCTTTACTCACTAAGAACCTTCATAAATGGCTTTATTTTATTACACCTATCACCCTTTACCAAGACAAATTAAACTTTAATTTTAGATCTAAGAGTTAATATACCAGGGTTACCATACATCCTGGGATTTGTCGTAAGTTCCCGGTTCCCCGAAATTACTTCTTGTTCGACCACCTATAATTTTTTTCAGTGTATCATTATTCTCTCTGGATGTAAATTGTTTCACGTCAGCCGAGAATAAATTCAGCTGTATATAGGCAACTTCTATAACATGACAACAAAATTTACCTAAAACATGAGTTGCGCGCTGCAAGATAACGGACTTATTACGATATTGTTTTGTCTCAATTTTTGAAGTCTTAAAGATAAGACATGGAAGTTCTAAGGTACATGGCTATTTTTTTGAAAAAAAAATTCTTAGCTACGATATTAACCTTGGAAAAGTGCCTAAAAATACGCACCTTTAGTGGGCATTTTCTTATACAAGTTCTTATTTTTTTCAAAAAAGGGCTTTGTACCTTAGAAATACAAACATTCCTTTATTAAATTTAAAATTGTCCCGACAAATATTTCAAATAGCCTTTGCAGAATCCTGCAGTAGCGAAACGGTGTTTTTCATCCTCTAAATTTGCGCGTGGTAGAGCCTTAAGTCATTATGTCACAGATGGATGACGCCACTAAAGCGTTATTTATTGAGGTGCTTATATTGTGATAATTACGTCGTAATGACGTGATTATTGCCGACATATCACTGTATAAAATATGGTTATAAAGTTAATCTAACGTCATTATTTATTTATTATGACGGTTTAAGCTGAGCTGCATCGTTAATTAAAGTTAGCAAACAAGGTGGCTGGAGATGAGTTTCAGTTCGTCAAACCCATTCCCAGATGCATTTGATCACATTATAGTTCTTCAGTGAGACTATATAAGTTCTGATGAAATATGTGACGCACGCAACTATATACAAAAATATTAAAGGTTTAAACCGAGATGACGTAACCTAGGACGATATCTATGTGTCGAAGTTAGACACTTATAATAATGCTCTATTATTTTTAAAATGACGAAAAAATGACGTTATATTGACTTAAAACGCATGTCGTCTAAATGACGTAAAATAATGACATCTAAATCACGTCATTTTTTGGTAACATGACGTCGAAGACCTAAATATCCCAAAAAATGGCTTGACTTAGACTTCAGTCTACTGCTTGGGAAGAAAATCGTCATCATCATTTACTGGAATTAAATATAATAGATCATCTCACAAAAAAAGGTACCTACAAAAAAACTAGATCCATCTACCCAATTATTTAAACTATCGTTCGTTACTCTAAATCGTTAATTTATATCGGGTAAACGTGATGTCATGGTAAAGTTAATCGGCTTGCAGATATTACTTGCTGCTAACTGAATTCCGACTATTGAAAGTCAGGATGTTTGGTTCGACGCTATTTTTGGAACTACAATAAATTTGTTAATTTTTAAATTTTTCGAATTCTCGGTAAACTTTGAGTAATATTTGCTTAAAATAAATTTATGTTTGCATATTTGCTGTTGTTCTTGCCTATGAGCATTGGACCAATATTTTTTAATTCTTCTCGAAGATTACCAGCTTAAGGCGGAACTTTGTGCAGCAAGAAATTTATTTGCAAGAGAGTTTCACCCGAAGTGGGCATACTAGCGAGCTTATGACGTGGTGAAAAATATTCCGTAAACATCGACACACACTGAAACCACGATACAAGGCGGTAGGTTCTTTATTATGCTAATGAGTTCTGGTTGATTTTATTTCGGAGACGAGAAATTTGTTTTGTGGAAAATAAGTACTTGTTATTGTATTCTTAGTTAAAATAATGTACCTAATCGTTATACGGATATATCTTTTAAATTTTGTCTTATTTTATTATTAAAGCTATAGATTATTTACAAAAAATAAAATTAGGTAGAGCAGAAAGTTTGAAGTGTTAATTAATAATAGGTATAAAAGCACCTGCAAACAGGGTGTTCGTGTTCCACCGGGAACCGCGTCGAACTATATATGGAAAACTATACATAGGAAAATTTTCAAAATTTGCCATCGTGGTAATGCTGATGGGGACAACCGGACTAAAAAAATTTCATAATGGTGGTACTTCCGGTTACACCGGAAGTTAGTGTCAGCTAGGGTAGCCAGATGTTAAAAATTGAAAAGCGGGAAGTGGATAGTGCCTGGAGGACAAGTTTTTTTTGAGGTGCTTAAAATAATTATATTGATGATTTCTAAAAAAAAAAAGGTCGATACCCCGTTGACCTTACGCTGTGGCGTGCCTTTTATATTTCTTCCTCCTATCATCAAACGTGCTTTCTAAAAAAAAAAGGTCGCCCCTCTCTAAGGCAGCTGTATAGTTATTAGGCGTCCGTCGTGTTATTGGAAAAGCGGGAGTTTTGTTTAAGTGCGTGGGAGGCAGGAGGTTAAGTAAAAAAGCGGGTGCCTCCCGACTAAATCGGGAGGGTTGGCAACCCTAGTGTCAGCGTGTTTATTTTAAATAGAACATCCTATATATTATTACATTTTTGCATTCTACGTAAGATTCTAGGCAGATTTTGTACAGGGTGGGGACTTTAATTGGAATAAATTCGATATTATTAAAACGGCTGAAGTTACGCCTACAAAATTTAGTATGTATGGTTTTGAAGCATGCGGAATTGAATTATAATGTCGGCGCAGTTGCCAGATTTCTCAGCTTTGCGCTACACGTAGTAATTTTAATATTTTAAATGGAATGCCCTATTTATTTTTATTGCAGTGCATTGGGCGTGTCCAATTTAATAAGATGCCAAATTAACAAAATTCTATCTTCACTAATTGCTGAGCTATGGCAATACTGTAATTCCATTAAAAAGTACCATGAGAATTTCTATTTTTAAAGTTTAAGTTAAATAGGCCATTTTGAAAAGACAAGAACTTTTCTTGAATCTTGTCAATAACTTAGTAACTATAGAGGTAGACAAGCGTCCCGGTACTTTTTAAGGGAACTTCAGTGTTGCCATAGCTCAGAAACTAGTGAAGATAGAATTTTGTAAATTTGAGATCTTACTAAATTTGACACTACCAATTCACTGCAATAAAAATAAATAGGGCATGCTATTTAAAATAACAAAATTACTACGTGTAGTGCAAAGCTGAGAAATCTGGCAACTGCGCCGACATCATAATCCAATTCCGCATGCTCTAAAACCCCCACATACCAAATTTTGTAGGCGCAACTTTAGCAAGTTTAATAATATCGAATTTATTCCAGTTAAAGTCCCTACCCTGTATGCCTATACCTATAAATATCTAAGCGTTTTTGACATATTTGAATTTTTCTGTTAAGAATGACGTTTGCAAGCCTTAAAATAATTATCAATTTTTTCTATAAAGAAGCCTTATATTTATTTAATTTAAGCGGGATTCCTTGTTATAAAGGACCTGCTTTATTAGATTTTTTATAGTATTTTGATAACTATGAATTCAGGGTGTTTAAACAATAAGGTTGAAAAAACTGCAAAAAGTCTAAATTTTCAAAGGGAAACACCCAAATTTTATAATTACTTTTAGTTTAGCATTAAAAAAGGGTAAGTTTGTATATCCCAAAAATGTTGAACATTATTATTAAGCACATTGTGATGGCTTCTGTTTTGCGGATATCGATTGGCAAATGTGTCCCATGTTCTTGATATAACTTTAACACATTCTCCATAAATAATAAATAAATTTAAATAATCTTCGTTTGTATGTACAATTTAAGCGCACAGGCATGACAATTAATGGTTTAATGGTAAGTGACAGCTTCATAAATTTTTCTCGCATTTGATTGTTTTTCAACGCCGTTATAGCCAACTAAAAGTAACTAAACTTAAAATCTGCAGCAAAATCGCCACATAAAAATATTAAGTTGGGAATGTTTCTAAAACTAAAATTTTTTGGAATATACAAACTTACCCTTATTTTTAATGCTAAATAAGAAATAATTATAAAGTTTGTGTATTTCCATTTGAAAATCTAGTCTTTTTGCAGTTTTTCAATTTAATTTTTAATCGTATTGTTTAAACACCCTATATTAATAGTTATCAAAATATTATAAAAAATCCATTAAAAATATCTAAAACGCTTAGACATAGGTATAGGACATGGTATACAAGATATGCCTAAATTCTTGCGTAGAATGCAAAAATGTAGTAATATATAGAGTATTCTATTTAAAATAAGCAAGTTGACACTTACTTCCGGTATAACGGGAAGTGCCACCATTATAAATATATTTTAGCCCGATCGCCCCCGTCAGCACTAGCATATACTGTCAAATTTTCAAAATTGGGAGGCACAGGCCTACCCTGAAACTAAAGGTTTTCAGCATTGGTTATCAAATACTTCGTAAGGTCAATCGTTTTTCAATCAAAATTTTCTTATATTACAAATTTTTCACCATGTTTATTAGATAAGTCCCGCTGGTTCCAGGATTTGTTGACTGTGGTTACTAACTCGCGCAGTATTTTGTCCGTCGCGTTCCGTGCCATTATAATTAATTTTTTTTAAAGTGGTATGTTTTTGACGATTACAACCTTTAAACAGACATTTTTGACGATTAGTTGCGCTGCACCTTCAAAAGAAAAAAAGTAAGTACCTAGATTTTTTTTTAGTAACACAGAAACAACAGGAGGTAGTACCGTATCGTCGCGCCAATCCGATACAAAATCACGGTATTAATGTTTCTTATAAACATAAAGTGATAGGGGGGTAGCCAAAAAAACGTGTAAGTTCTCAAAAGTTAATTCTATAAAATAAAATACTTCGCAGCCTTTTCTACACTTTTTCCACCGTTCAAAAGTGACTACAAAAAAAACAAAACTTTGCGTTTTCAAGAACTTCTATCAAAAGTGATTCCTACAAAAAAAAATGTCGCAGTCGATTCATAAACTCCCCCTAACAAAAGTTAGTAAAAAGTATATTTACCCCCCGCTCCCCTTTGGTCAAGAGACAGGGGCAACTGCCCTCTTAATGGACGCCCATGCCTAACAAAAAATTGTATTTTATTACTCTGCGTGGCATACTGTCCAATTTTTATTTATTACCTACCTAGCTTCTTAGAAGCATTGTCACTATACAGTAGTCTCGCTGCACCAAATTGTAGCTGCGAGCCAATAACATGAACAGATAAATGTCATGTGACCAACGCCAAATTCGTGCCTGACAACTACTTTTAAATCGTTAAACCATGGATAAAATAATAAACACATTTCACCTTCAAAATGAATTTATATTTTAACAGGTTTAGACAGAAGCTCACTGTATAAACAATATATAGAGCCTGTATAATAAGCATAAAATATAAAAACAATCGAATAGAAATAGATTCATTATGCCACAGTTGGTTTCTTTACTCACTAAGAACCTTCATAAATGGCTTTATTTTATTGCACCTATCACCCTTTACCAAGACAAATTAAACTTTAATTTTAGATCTAAGAGTTAATATACCAGGTTTACCATACATCCTGGGATTTGTCGTAAGTTCCCGGTGATCCAGTTTGGGCCTCTAATACCGATAAGCTATTTACCTTAGTATATTTTGTTCACTATCAAGAGAATAACCCATTTCGATAAAAAACGAAACAAAAAATTCAATATAGCCCATTTTTGATTGCAACAAATCGACTGGATTTCGTTCAATTCTTATCCTTACCTAACATGAATAAGAAATTTTGAAAGCCCAAACACCAGTTTTGACAAAATGGTGAACGCGCCTTGAACATTTTGCCCTGCGGCGCATTATAAACCATCCCGGTCTAAGCCGAAAAATGTATGGTAACCCGGAGTTAATAACATAACTACTAGTTACGTCTTTTTAATATTAACGCTTAGATATTCTGTTATTGGCACAGACAATTCAAAAAGGAAAACATAAAATTTAGCCCAAAATTACCCCCGAAATGACTTCTTGTTCGACCACCTATACTTTTTTTCAGTGTATCATTATTCTCTCTGGATGTAAATTGTTTCACGTCAGCCGAGACTAAATTCAGCTGTATATAGGCAACTTCTATAACATGACAACAAAATTTACCTAAAACATGAGTTGCGCGCTGCAAGATAACGGACTTATTACGACATTGTTTTGTCTCAATTTTTGAAGTCTTAAAGATAAGACATGGAAGTTCTAAGGTACATGGCTATTTTTTTGAAAAAAAAATTCTTAGCTACGATATTAACCTTGGAAAAGTGCCTAAAAATACGCACCTTTAGTGGGCATTTTCTTATACATATTCTTATTTTTTTCAAAAAAGGGCTTTGTACCTTAGAAATACAAACATTCCTTTATTAAATTTTAAATTGTCCCGACAAATATTTCAAATAGCCTTTGCAGAATCCTGCAGTAGCGAAACGGTGTTTTTCATCCTCTAAATTTGCGCGTGGTAGAGCCTTAATGCGAAAATATCTAATCTGTATTAAATTAGACCAAAAACATTACCTTCGCTTGGAACCAATTCTGGCCCTGTTTATTATTGGATTTTTAAAAACATTTTAAATTTGAACCACATATGAATATCGGAGAGTGTTAGAAAGATATTTTTATATAAAAAAAAATAGTTTTTAATATTTTTTACAATACAATGATCTTCAGTAATTATTTTTTATCCTTTTTTATATCCTTTTCTTTGAATTTTTTTTACATTAAAATAACTTTTCCATATCTACAGTGTGTACAAAGAAAGATATAGTTTGAAAAGTAATTCTTTATAAAAACGTCTGCTGGTGCTGAAATTATAATTTCGAATATCAGATTCGCGATTACTATACAGGGTTCGTCAGAAACAACATTTTTAGTTTTTTGAATTTTTTTTCTTAAATTTTAATTTTCAATTCCTTGATTTAATAAATTAATTTTCTTTTATTCGCCTATATCTCTTGTGTTCTTTCCTCGTTTGGAAATAGGTAATTATAACACAGATAGTAGATAATATGCTTACCGGTCGACACAGTGGTAACTAGAAAAAGTCGTGGAAGCTATTTGAGTAAAACGTACAATAGAAATGTTAATTTAATATTTATATACTAATGTGTTGTTATATAATATATCTAATATTGACATAGGCGTAGTTCGGGGGTGCTAAGCCCCTAAATCTAGCACCCTCAAAAAAACACAATCTATTGACAAGAAAAAGGTTGAAATGTTAATTTTAAAAAACAGTTTAACAGACCACAATAATAAGATAGAAACTTCAGAATTTGTTAAATACCGAAACTTTTAGTTGTACGAAAATGAAAACTAATAATCGCTAAAGGTGAATTATTATTTTACAACCTATATAAATTCGTACTAAAATTTTTAGCAATAAAAAAAATGATTCCTAAGATTACACGAAACCACACTAAAATTCAAAACATTCAATTCAGAAATACCGAAAATATAAGCTTGTTCCCATTATAAGTGGGACATTCATAATAATTGCGAAATATTTTTTTATTTTAAAGATTTAAGGTTAATAATTGTCTTGCATTTTTTTTTAGTTGAAATCGATTTAAAAAAATAAATAATTACTGAAAAACAAAAAAAAATAAAATAAAAAAAGTTTTGTCCGAAGCGAGGTTCGAAACCGCGACCCTTAGTTCCAAAGTGGAGAGCCTATACCCCTACGCCAAGGAGGCGCCTTCTAAAAAGCGGGTTCAAATACGTTATATGACTAAATGCAAGAAATTATTGTAAAAATAAATTGAAACTGTTTAAAAATACCTTCTCAGCAATGGCATCAGCTGCGGTACTAGGCAAACAATAGTTGTGATCCATAATTAATTGTTAGTTATAGTCTAAAACATAATATCATACGTTTATGAATCAAACATTGGCTGAATACGTCTCTGTCAAAATCTGGGGAAATTTTGAAAGTCCTAATCAGCCGGCCGAAGTCATATATCTGGATGTTAAATGTCGAAAAACAAGTTCTCTTGTGAATATTTCTTTTTCCTACGACCACCTATGAAAATGAGAAAAAAAGCACGGTTAACTTGGCTCGAAAGCGCCGAATATCACACGCGTGTTGAAAGAAAATATTTCAACTCTAGAGTGGAAATACAAGGCACACTATTTAATTTAGGCATATGATGCCAATTTGACAGACCACACCTATTTATTAAAAAGAACACATTTTTGAAAGCAGTTTAGTTTATTTATCACGTATTTGCCGAGTGATTCAGAATTAGAGTGTGAAAATACGCTATCTGAAATTATAAAAAAGTTAAGAATATACTGGAAAATTTATTACCAGTCAAAACAAGCCCCGCTGAAGAAAATGTCATATATTAAACTTAAGCAAAAAATGTTTATGGGTCGCCATAGCCTATAGACTAGAGCCATGACCTACGAATCGAAGATCGCAGGTTCAAATCCCATCAGGAGCACTTAACTTTTTTTTATGAAAACATTAAATAGTTTATAGAATTATTTTGAATTGAAATCTTCCTTGTTGGGTGAATTTTTTTAATTTATTTTTAATGCATCTTTCCTTGATTAAATAAAAAAAATCATTCAAGAAGGAAGATTTCAATTCAAAATAATTTTATAATTTATTTAATGTTTTTATAAAAAAATAGTCAAGTACTTCTGATGGAATTTGAACCTGTGACCTTTCGATCTATTAAATTGGCATCATATGTTTAAATAAAATAGTGTGCCTTTTATTTCCACTCTAGAGTTGAAATATTTTTTTTCAGCTCTAGAGTTGAAATATTTTTTTCACAAATCAAAGGTTTTTTTAATAATTCTTTGTGGTCGTAGGAAAAATAGTGTACATTACTCGTGTGAAAGTGATTATTCTAAAACTCGGAGAATATCCGCACTCGGCTGACGCCTCGTGCTAAATATCTCCTCGTTTGAAAAGTATCACTTTCATCACTTGTTATGTAATATACTATAGTTGTATGTGGAGTTATTTGAATGGTAACTTTGAAGGGGGAACTTTCCCATTTTTTTTATTGCTTGAAAATATTTAGTCACATGTAATTATCACATGTTACGTCTTAAATATCGCTTCTTAATTTAATATAGATAATTAAAGTTCGCTGTGTTACGTCACGGAATATGAATCGCAAGCTTTCGCGCTATATATTTTAGTCACATTTTAGTCACATTTTAGTAAGCTTTGACGTCACAGCCGCAAACTCTAATCGCTTCTATTGGAATTATCACAATATGACGCGGAAATTTGAACGTGCGACAAAAGCACGCGGACATTTGGCCGCGAAACAAAAGGACGCATACAACAAATGGACGCGGGGTAAATTGGACGCAAGGCTTTAAGACATGGTTATAAGGATGCATATAATTTTGTTGTTCTGAAAAAAAATATTGTCAATATATTGACATAATAACAACAAAACAAATTATCAAAATAAATATATATATTTATTTTAAAATTTTTATTAAAAAAGATACAAATAAATAAAGCTAACCTTATACGAAAGAAAGCTTAAATCGTTTAAAGGTTGAGCAATTAATAGCCGGTTGTACTGTACCTTCTAAAAAAGTTTAAAGTAATCGTTTCAAACTATGCAAATCGACCACTTTTGGAATACTTGCGTGAAATCGCGCACACAATTTTCAGTTGCAAATATAATATAATATGTAATAAATAAGGTTAGCTCTATTTAATTGTTAAAATTTTAAAATAAATATATATATATTTATTTTGATCATTTTTTGTTGTTGTTATTATGTCGATATATTGACAATATTTTTTTTCAGAAAAGCAAAATTATATTATATTATAACCACGTCCTAAAGCCTTGCGTCCAATTGACCCCGCGTCCATTTGTTGTATGCCTCCTTTTGTTTTGCGTCCAAATGTCCGCGTCCTTTTGTCGCACGTTCAAATTTCCGCGTCTTTTTGACGCGATACCCTTCTATTTAATCCAGAGAATTTAAAAAAACATTTCTTTGTGAACTTTGGATATTTTGATGATATTAGCTTACGCTTAAGGATATTATTTTTTAGGTCATTGATGAAATATAGTTATATCTAAATTGAACAAAAATAAATGTTGTTTAGAACAATAATATTTTTTTCTATTTGGTCCTCTTATAAATACTTTTTTACAGATAATTTTGATGGCGTGTCATTTGAGGAAAAAATAAAAGAACCAAATATATTGATTATAAGGAGTGTCGATCCATGCATTGAAGAAAATGGATTTCATCACAGAACTTCAAAATATGAATTAATGAGAAGAGAATATTTCCCACAGCTCATTGTAAGACGGGGACAACATTTTAAGTTAAACATTACTTTGAGCAGGCCATATGAGGAGGAACGAGATGGAATATCTTTTATATTTACAGTAGATGGTAAGCAAATACGCCGTTTTTTATTAATAATTTAAAAATAAGTGTATACCATTAAGTCATTCCAGACCTGTTACGAATGTATTTTAGACGAATTAAATGAATCGATAGATAACTTGATGAAGCCCAAGGGTAAACTGAAAGGCTTTCTTCACATATTCTGTCAAACCCCAGAAAATATTTTTAAGTTTGGACTATCTAGTGACATTTTGATTTAGAAACATTTACCTCTTTGTGATTCATATACCAACGTTTTAGCTTTTTTACGTCACAAGAATTTTCTATTAAGAACTGATAATGACCTTCACTAAGGTCGTAACATGTCCTCTTTCTTCAAAGAACCCCTGAATTTTTTCATTATTAAAGATATTGTGGTTTTTTTTTTATGATAAAACACCTGCACTGTAGGAAAAATCCTTTAAGGCGCTCTGGGAGCGGTGCGAGTACGAAAAAAGCGATTAACGCTGGTCTTGAAACGTTAAAGATTGTATTCATTGGGAAACACGACCTCAGGAAGATCATTCCACAAAGATGACGTTCTCCAGATGAAAGAATTCTTAAACAATGAAGTTCGAGGAGTACTAAGCTGAACAACAAATGGATGAGCGGCAGTGGTTCGCCGTGTATTTCTGTTTTGCATTGCTCTAGGTGGAATCAAGTGGGCAATGTCAGTCGAACACCTGCCATGGAAATATCTGTAAAAGAGAGCCAAATCACCAACCTGTCTTCGATGCTCCAGGCTATCGAGGGTCTTGGTCAGCTCGGGGTCGCCGATCAGACGAACGGCTCTCCTTTAAATGAATCCAGTAGCCGAAGGGTGTGCTTGGGTGCAGAGCTCCAGACATGAGGGCAATATTCTAATGATGGTCGAATCTGGGCTTTGTAGAGTGTCAAAAGTTGATGAGGTGTGTACAACCTTTTGGTGCGGAAAAGTACACCAAGTTTCTGTGCAGCTGCCTTGGCAATTGCGGCAACGTGATCATGCCAAGACATATTACCTCCCAGATTGACCCCCAGCAAATTAATAGACGGTGCCAGGGGAATTGCGTGTCCTGCCATGACTATATCCGGTTCTGCAATGTTAACCTTTTTGGAGAAGACTGCTGCCTGGGTTTTCTTAGCATTAAATTCGACTTGGTTACTGTCACCCCAAGCCAAAATTTCTTCCAGGTCATTGTTGAGGCGCAATACTTCATGCTGCCTGCGAAGATGTGCGTCGGCAGCGGATGTTTGGGGAGTCAAGGTAAAAGATGAGACAAGTGTGCTGTCATCAGCAAAGCTATAAATTGGATTTTGGGTTTTCACTAGAAAGTCGTTAATATACAGTAAAAAGAGGGTAGGCGACAATATGGACCCTTGAGGAACACCGGCATTGATGGTGAAGGTGTCTGAGAGAAACCCGTCAATCGCCACTTGAATGGTTCTTAAGGAAGCTGGTTAACCATAAGCAAAATCCATTAGGCATACCGTTACTTTTATTCCTACCTTTTAATGATAACTTATTCTTCGGCAAATAAATTCTGTAAACTGTAAAACTATTATGGATTTTAGATGAAGAAAAACCATCTCATGGCAATGGCACAATGGTAGGTGTACCACTCTTGAAAAAACCTGATAGGTATCTCCCATGGAATGTGGTCCTTCACTCTGTTAACGATAATATTATTACCGTTAATATACTAGCACCATCAGATACCATAGTGGCAAAATGGAGACTAGATATAGATACTAGGATTATTGACAATGGTGCTTACAGTTACAGTTGGGAAACTAGAATATACATTTTGTTTAATCCTTGGTAAAGATTTATTGTTATTTTATTGCTTTGAACATTGATAATAGTAATTACATTTTCAGGAGTAAACATGACCAAGTTTATATGAAATCTGAGGAATGGCGAGAAGAATCTATAATGAATGATGTTGGAATAATTTACCGAGGAACGTATAATAGAATAAAACCAGTTATTTGGAAGTATGATCAATTTGAGAAAGACGTTCTGGATTGTTCATTATATCTTGTTCATGTCATAGGAAAAATTAGAGGCAATTACAGGTACAAATTGTTTTGTAATAAGGAGAGAAAAATTTGGTATATAATTAAGGCTTAATTAGAGACACTAATTTTTAAAGCTGCCTTTTTTAGCAATTATGAAGTAGAAACTGAACTTAATAGTATATTATTGACCAAGGTTTAGACTGATACTATTATTGACCGAGCGCCGATTTTAAATCCCGAAGAGCGTAGCGACGAGGGATTTAAGACGTGAGGCCAATAATAGTTGTCTAAACCGTGGTAAATATATTATTTTTTCCACTACTGACACATTTACAACATTAAATTATTAATTAAAGTTAACATACCTTTTTAGGGTTTCTTCTATTTTTTCAGTCAAGTTACCTTTGTTTGGAAATTTACAGCATTTTTTTTATCTTGTCAGATGGCATTCTTAGTTGTCAGTATTTGTCGATTCATAAAAAAATTCAAGTCTCTTTGATAAAATGAGCGAAGAAACTATTACTGATACGTGCACTCCTCCAGAAATGAGGGTGGAAGCACAAAAAATTAATGATGAGTTGCTACCCCAAAAATCTAAGGATTTGTATTTAAAAACCTACTCAGTTTTTAAGGACTGGTGCCAAACAAAGAAAGCTGGAATACCTGGCTGTCTAAACATGACGTTTTCATATATTTTTAAAATAAAGGCCAAGTTGCCTGTTTTATATTGTTTTTACCAGAAGCCTCTATTATTGGCCGTTCAACAACGACGGTAAATAATAGAGGCTTCTGGCAAGGGGTAAAGAAAAACGATTTCTAAAGTTAATAATCGGTCAATAATGGATGATTTTAAAGTTAGTAGTGGAAAAAATTACATAATTAAGGAGAGGGAGGGATGGGAGGGGGGAGGTTGGTCTGTTGATTAAAGGTGAAATTCGGGTGTGTGACCCAACTTGCTTGTATTGCAGTCTCCTATGCATCCCTGTCTGTTCAGCGGGAGGTTGCCACCTCTTTAAATTTCTCCAAATATTTTAAATCTTCTGCGGGTTAATGTTTTGGAGCTATGTATGAGACGATTTCGTCCTCTAAAAAATTACTTTTCTGACAGATTTACATTAATATAAGTGTAAATTGGCTTTCTTTGTCATTTTTCTCAAGTTATAATGATCTGATCATTGTGATTAATCAGTTTCATATCCTAACAAGCATGGATATGACGTTCAGTTAACTGGTATAACTAATTTATCCAGTCACTTAGGTATAAAGGAAATAGACAATATCCATATGGGAGTAAAAAAAATTCTTTAAAATTATTTATTCCATAAATCTTGATCATCAATAAGTTATTTCGAAAAAAGATATCTAATAAAAAACCTAATTTTTTTAAAGATCAGATCCAGTTAAAATAACTAGAGCCTTAGCAGCAGCGGTCAATGCAGCAGATGACGAGGGAGCAGTTGTGGGTAACTGGTCAACGGATCACAGTGGAGGAACAGCTCCTACTAAGTGGATGGGTAGTATGGAGATATTACAAAAATTTTATAAAAAGAAGAAACCAGTGAAGTATGCACAGTGTTGGGTATTTTCAGGGGTACTGGCTACAAGTAAGTTTTAACTTCTTAAATCGCTACTACTATCGACTTAACAATTGAAAACATGTTCCAAAAATAAAAATATTTATGGAGTGGTAAAAAACAATAAAAAGACGTTACAAAAGTACTAAGTTTAGGCAGAAACAGACCTACCACATTATCCCTCATCCCATAATTCTTTTGAAGAAATAGTCCATGCTTGAAGTGGAGTGGGAAATAAGAAATTTTAAGTCTTCCTCCACTAATATATGTATTTAGAAATTTAAAAAAAATCAGATTCACTACATGTTTTGAGTTTAACACTCATCTTCAGAATAATAGTGTGACGATGCTTTGGAGACATGTCCCTGGAGGTGTTTCTGCGAATTTATAAAGCACACATCAGGCCAATATTGGAACACGCAGTGGTGCCCCTGCTTCAAGAAGGATATAGACCTCTTAGAGCGAGTCCAAGAGAACAAGCGACGGGATCACGTCGCATTCGTTTCACTGAATTTGTTGATCCAAGTGACCCGACTACTGTCTGACATTTTGTTATTGTTGTTTACACATTTTTAAGGTTTGAATATGTAGTGCCTGTTTTTTCGTAATTTCTAAAATTCTAGGTAATTAGTGTTTTTAATTATTCGTGTATCTGTTAGTTAGGTCTCTTGTTTTAGGTCTGATGATGCCCGAAAGGGTGAAACACGTGTAACCATACACAATTAAATATATTTGTTGAGACCGTGACTTGGTTATCTTACTTTTTCCTTTTAATCTATATCCGGTCTCTTTGAGAATTATGGACGATTTCTTCGATTTTGTATGTACACTAGGACTTTGTAAATATTTAAAAAGCTATAAAATATATAAATTAAAGGTATTTGTCTTTCTTTGTTTTTTAAAGCTAAATATTGTTTTATGTGAACTACGTTATCCAACCTGGAAATCGTTTTAATATACAGTGTGTCAATGTGTAATATTCTAAATAATTCAAATACTGAATATAATGTTTAGAAACTCGTTCAAATAAATAGTTAAAAACGGCAAACCTAGAAACGTCGAAACAATTTCTGCGGTTGTACAGAGTTAGTTTTACTTAACTTTGTTAATATGACTAGAAGGTTCTACGTATTTAAAAATATCAAATGGTTCCTTAAAAGACAAATTCACTGATCTAATTTTAAATAAATTAACATGAACACAATATTGATAGAAATTAGATAAAAATAAATCTTTAATATCTTGTAAGATGTTTTTAAAAGTATTTTATCATATTTCGAGTATTTAATTTCTACATTAAATTTTTAATCGGTCTATTTTTGTTGGCCCTAGTTTTTGATATTTCTTTCTACTTATTTATTTAGTTATTTACTTTGTATTTATTAATATAATTTTAAAACAAAGATTAGAGAAATAAACTAAATAAAAGTATAACAAGTTGAAGTCTGTAGATATGGCAGACCATTCATTTTATTTCGCCTCTCCTCTTTATCCAACTATCCTAATTTTTTAATTCATGCGATTGAAAATTTATTTAACCTCACAGTGCTTAGATACTCGATTCTAAAGATTTTTCCCACCTTCCTAATTTTCACGGAAATAACGAATAATTTAGTTTAAATACATAACTATATTATTTTATATTTGTCTTTTAAGGGACTATTTGATTCTATAAAAGTATACAGTACATTCTATTGTGAAACCTTTTGAGTTATTTAAATAGTATATTTTGTTCCTAGAACTGGAATAGCTTATTTCAAGACAAAACGTAGATAACATTTTGGAAATAATATAATTATTTTTTTATTTTTCCGCATAACTCCGTGTTATACTTGTTTTTATTAGATTATTTTGTCATTTTTACCTGTCAAGGTACTGTTTTTATGACGTATATTTGATTTTAATCCAATATTTTTTTTATTAATTGACTTTTTCAAAAAAATATCAAAATATACAAACACAGAAAATTGTATTTTTTGTGATTTTATTAGATAATAGATTATAGGGCCCATTATACAAACACGTTTTTTTCTCACTTGTTTTACTACTATGGATGTGCCAAATTAAGAAAAATTCATCAATATTTCACTTTTAGACTTTTTTAACACCCTGTATGCGCTTGGTTGCTTATCGCCAAAATATTAACTTTTCTCAATTTCGCCTAAATAAATTCAACCATACCAATGACTCCTTTCTCAAATAAGTTAGGTAGATTAAGTTCTATTTCATTTAATAGCTATAATTAAACTAATTGTTCAACTACTGTAAAACCAATGATTACTATCTATTGCAGATTGTTTTACAATTAACAATTATTAAGTTATATCTTGCGCTCATTGATTCCTGATTTGAATATTGCAATTGTCTGCGTTGTCTTTATTTATTAAGGCTCTACCACGCGCAAATTTAGAGGATGAAAAACACCGTTTCGCTACTGCAGGATTCTGCAAAGGCTATTTGATATATTTGTCGGGGCAATTTAAAATTTAATAAAGGAATGTTTGTATTTCTAAGGTACAAAGCCCTTTTTTGAAAAAAATAAGAATATGTATAAGAAAATGCCCACTAAAGGTGCGTATTTTAAGGCACTTTTCCAAGGTTAATATCGTAGCTAAGAATTTTTTTTCAAAAAAATAGCCATGTACCTTAGAACTTCCATGTCTTATCTTTAAGACTTCAAAAATTGAGACAAAACAATGTCGTAATAAGTCCGTTATCTTGCAGCGCGCAACTCATGTTTTAGGTAAATTTTGTTGTAATGATATAGAAGTTGCCTATATACAGCTGAATTTATTCTCGGCTGACGTGAAACAATTTACATCCAGAGAGAATAATGGTACACTGAAAAAAACTATAGGTGGTCGAACAAGAAGTAATTTCGGGGATAATTTTGGGCTAAATTTTATGTTCTTCTTTTTGGATTGTCAATGCCAATAACAGAATATCTAAGCGTCAATTTTAAAAAGACGCAACTAGTAGTTGTGCTATATACTCTGGGTTGCCATAAATGTTTCGGCTTAGACCGAGATGGTTTATAATGCGCCGGAAGGCAAAATGTTTAAGGCGCTTTCACCATTTTGTCAAAACGGGTGTTTGGGCTTTCAAAATTTCTTATTCATGTTAGGTAAGGATAAGAATTGAACAAAATGCAGTGGATTTGTTGATGTATTGCAATCAAAAATGGGCTATATTGAATTTTTTTTGTTTCGTTTTTTATCGAAATGGGCCATTGTCTTGATAGTGAACAAAATATACTAAGGTAAATAGCTTATTGGTATTAGAGGCTCAAACTGGGTCACCGGGAACTTATGACAAATCCCAGGATGTATGGTAATCCTGGTATATTAGTTCTTAGATCTAAAATTAAAGTTTAATTTGTCTTGGTAAAGGGTGATAGGTGCAATAAAATAAAGCCATTTATGAAGGTTCTTAGTGAGTAAGGAAACCAACTGTTGCATAATGAATCTATTTCTAATCGATTGTTTTTATATTGTATGCTTATTATACAGCCTCTATATATTGTTTATATAGTGAGCTTCTGTCTAAACCTGTTAAAATATGAATTCATCTTAAAGGTGAAATGTGTTTATTATTTTATCCATGGTTTAACGATTTAAAAGTAGTTGTCAGGCACGAATTTGGCGTTGGTCACATGATATTTATCTGTCCATGTTATTGGCTCGCAGCTACAATTTGGTGCAGCGAGACTACTGTATAGTGACAATGCTTCTAAGAAGCTAGGTAGGTATTAAATAAAAATTGGACAGTATGCCACGCAGAGTAATAAAATACAATTTTTTGTTAGGCATGGGCGTCCATAGAGAGGGCTGTTGCCCCCGTCTCTTGACCAAGGGGGAGCGGGGGGGGGGGGGGGTGTAGATGATATACTTTTTACTAACATGGGGAGGGGGGGGGGGCGGTAGATATATTTTTTTACTAACTTTTGTTAGGGGGAGTTTATGAAACGACTGCGACATTTTTTTTTGTAGGAATCACTTTTGATAGAAGTTCTTGAAAACGCAAAGTTTTGTTTTTTTTTGTAGCCACTTTTGAACGGTGGAGAAAGTGTAGAAAAGGCTATGAAGTATTTTATTTTATAGAAGTCACTTTTGAGAACTTACACGTCTTTTTGGCTACCCCCCTATCACTTTATGTTTATAAAAAACATTAATACCGTGATTTTGTATCGGATTGGCGCGACGATACAGTACTACCTCCTGTTGTTTCTGTGTTACTAAAAAAAAGTCTAGGTACTTACTTTTTCCTCTTTTGAGGGTGCAGCGCAACTAATCGTCAAAAACATACCACTTTAAAAAAAATAATTATAAGGGCACGGAACGCGACGGGCAAAATACTGCGCGAGTTAGTAACCACAGTCAACAAATCCTGGAACCAGCGGGACTTATCTTTTGTTTTTTAAATAAACACGGTGAAAAATTTGTAATATAAGAAAATTTTGATTGAAAAACTATTGACCTTACGAAGTATTTGATAACCAATGCTGAAAACCTTTAGTTTCAGGGTAGGCCTGTGCCTCCTAATTTTGAAAATTTGACAGTATATGCTAATGCTGATGGGGGCGATCGGACTAAAATATTTTTATAATGTTGGCACTTCCCGTTATACTGGAAGTAAGTGTCAACTTGCTTATTTTAAATAGAATACTCTATATATTAATACATTTTTGCATTCTACGCAAGAATTTAGGCATATCTTGTATACCATGTCCTATACCTATGTCTAAGCGTTTTAGATATTTTTAATAGATTTATTTTAATAACTATATACAGGGTGTTTAAACAATACGATTAAAAATTAAATTGAAAAACTGCAAAAAGACTAGTTTTTCAAATGGAAATACACAAATTTTATAATTATTCCTTATTTAGCATTAAAAATAAGGGTAAGTTTGTATATCCCAAAAAATTTTAGTTTTAGAAACATTGCCAATTTAATATTTTTATATGGCGATTTTGCTGCAGATTTTAAGTTTAGTTACTTTTAGTTGGCTATAACGGCGTTGAAAAACAATCAAATGCAAGAAAAATTTATGAAGCTGTCACTTACCATTTAAACATCATTAATTATCATGTCTGTGCGCTTAAATTGTACAAACGAAGATAATTTAAATTTATTTATTATTTATGGAGAATGTGTTAAAGTTATATTAAGAACATGGGACACATTTGCCAATCGATATCTTCAAAGCAGAAGCCATCACAATGTGCTTATTAATAATGTTCAAATGGTAAAATTAGATATTGCTGTTTTTCAACGCCGTCATAGACAACTAAGAGTCACTGAACTAAAAATCTGCAACAAAATTGCCATATAAAAATATTAAATTAGCAATATTTCGAAAACTAAACATTTTTGAAATATACAAACTTACCCTTTTTAATGCTTAACTAAAAGTAATTATAAAATTAAGACTTTTTGCAGTTTTTTCAATTAATATTGTTTAAACACCCTGAATTAATAGTTATCAAAATATTATAAAAAATCTAATAAAGCAGGTCCTTTATAACAAGGAATCCCGCTTAAATTAAATAAATATAAGGCTTCTTTATAGAAAAAATTGATAATTATTTTAAGGCTTGCAAACGTCATTCTTAACAGAAAAATTCAAATATGTCAAAAACGCTTCGATATTTATAGGTATAGGTATACAGGGTGGGGACTTTAAATGAAATAAATTCGATTTTATTAAACCTGCTGAAGTTGCGCCTACAAAATTTAGTATGTGGGGGTTTTGAAGCATGCGGAATTGGATTATGATGTCGGCGCAGTTGCCAGATTTCTCAGCTTTGCGCTACACGTAGTAATTTTGTTATTTTAAATGGAATGCACTATTTATTTTTATTGCAGTGAATTAGTGTCAAATTTAGTAAGATCTCAAATTTACAAAATTCTATCTTCACTAGTTTCTGAGCTATGGCAACACTGTAGTTCCCTTAAAAAGTACCGGGACGCTTGTCTACCTCCATAGTTACTAAGTTATTGACAAGCTTCAAGAAAAGTTCTTGTCTTTTCAAAATGGCCAATTTAATTTAAACTTTAAAAATAGAAATTCTCATGATACTATTTAATGGAACTACAGTGTTGCCATAGCTCAGCAATTAGTGAAGATAGAATTTTGTATATTTGGCATCTTATTAAATTGGACACGCCCAATGCACTGCAATAAAAATAAATTGGGCATTCCATTTAAAATATTAAAATTACTACGTGTAGCGCAAAGCTGAGAAATCTGGCAACTGCGCCGACATTATAATTCAATTCCGCATGCTTCAAAACCCCACATACCCAATTTTGTAGGCGTAACTTCAGCAGTTTTAATAATATCGAATTTATTCCAATTAAAGTCCCCACCCTGTACAAAATCTGCCTAGAATTTTACGTAGAATGCAAAAATGTAATAATATATAGGATGTTCTATTTAAAATAAACACGCTGATACTAGGGTTGCCAACCCTCCCGGTTTAGTCGGGAGGCTCCCGCTTTTTACTAAACCTCCCGCCGCCCACGCACTTAAACAAAACTCCCGCTTTTCCGATAACACGACGGACGTCTAATAACTGTACAGCTGCCTTAGAGAGGGGCAACCTTTTTTTTTTAGAAAGCACGTTTGATGAGAGGAGGAAGAAATATAAAAGGCACGCCACAGCGTAAGATCAACGGGGTATCGACTTTTTTTTTAGAAATCATCAATATAATTATTTTAAGCACCTCAAAAAAAACTTGTCCTCCAGGCACTATCCACCTCCCGCTTTTTAATTTTTAAAACCCAACTACCCTAGCTGACACTAACTTTCGGTATAACCGGAAGTACCACCATTATGAAATTTTTTTAGTCCGGTCGTCCCCATCAGCATTACCACGATGGCAAATTTTGAAAATTTTCCTATGTATAGTTTTCCATATATAGTTCGAAGCGGTTCCCGGTGGAACACGAACACCCTGTTTGCAGGTGCTTTTATACCTATTATTCTATTATTAATTAACACTTCAAACTTTCTGCTCTACCTAACTTTATTTTTTGTAAATATTCTATAGCTTTAATAATAAAATAAGACAAAATTTAAAAGATATATCCGTATAACGATTAGATACATTATTTTAACTAATACAATAACAAGTAAAATACTTATTTTCCTCAAAACAAATTTCTCATCTTCGAAATAAAATCAACCGAAACTCATTAGCATAAGAAAGAACCTGCCGCCTCGACTCGTGGTTTCAGTGTGTGTCGATGTTTACGGAATATTTTTCACCACGTCATAAGCTCGCTAGTATGCCCACTTCGGGTGAGACTCTCTTGCAAATAAATTTCTTGCTGCACAAAGTTCCGCCTTAAAAGGTAGCAGCTATTTACCAAGGTCGACCTCTTGACATTATAAATTCTTTACGGAATTTTGTGGTAGGCGTTTGCTGCATTTGAAACTAATTAATTTATAAATACCTATATAAAGCAACGAGTAATGTACACTATTTTTCCTACGACCACAAAGAATTATTAAAAAAACCTTTGATTTGTGAAAAATTTAATAAATTAATTTAAACATATGATGCCAATTTAATAAATCGAAAGGTCACACGTTCAAATTCCATCAGAAGTACTTGACTATTTTTTTATAAAAACATTAAATAAATTATAAAATTATTTTGAATTGAAATCTTCCTTCTTGAATGATTTTTTTTATTTAATCAAGGAAAGATGCATTAAAAATAAATTAAAAAAATTCACCCAACAAGGAAGATTTCAATTCAAAATAATTCTATAAACTATTTAATGTTTTCATAAAAAAAAGTTAAGTTCTCCTGATGGGATTTGAACCTGTGATCTTTCAATTCGTAGGTCATGGCTCTAGTCTCTAAGCTATGGCGACCCATAAACATTTTCTGCTTAAGTTTAATATAGGTATGACATTTTCTTCAGCGGGGCTTGTTTTGACTGGTAATACATTTTTCAGTATATTCTTAACTTTTTTATAATTTTAGATGGCGTATTTTCACACTCTAATTCTGAATCACTCGACAAATACGTGATAAATAAACTAAACTGCTTTCTAAAATTTGTTCTTTTTAATAAATAGGTGTGATCTGTCAAATTGGACTAGGATCATCATTGATTAAAATTTTAAGCGAGGCTAGGCCTATAACTCCTCTTAATTATTGATAAAACATTAGCTTAAAACTAGTACACTATGTTCTAGAGTTGAAATATTTTCTTTCAACACGCGTGTGATATTCGGCGCTTTCGAGCCAAGTTACCCGTGCTTTTTTTCTCATTTTCATAGGTGGTCGTAGGAAAAAAATATTATGTCACTATTACTATATAAAATACTCGCTAGAACCCTGGCGGGAAATGGGTACTGTGCAGTAGCGGCTCGTACAGTAGGGCCACAGTACCATGGCCCTACCTACCTATACACCAAGCTTTTTATTTCACACTCACGATTATTATTACTTTGTCTCCCTACGCTCCATTTAATTAGTCGGTAAGTTTTTCCGATTGATTTTATATACAGGGTTTTACAAATTCGATGCATTAGCATTGCTATCTCGGTAACTATAAGATATATAGAGTTTGTTAAATGAAGGCACAGTTGCTTATTTTAATCCTGAATAATTTGTTGAAAAGAAATTTAATGAAATACAGGGTGTTACAAATTCGATATACCAGCATTGGAATCACGGAAACCATAGGAGTTAGAGAAACGGTTAAATGGGGGCAAAGTTGTGCAATTCGGTGTTGATTATAATGCCACTTTAAAAGTTTTCAAATTCCGAATACTTCCGATTTTATTCGAAAAAAACCGAAATTTTGCAGAATCGTTTTTATTTTTTTCTGAGCTCATTTGACTAGCTATTTAAAAATAAAGGACACTTTGTCATTGCCACTTTTTCTCCTCTACAAAATGACGTTACTAAACTTAAGATCCGCCGTTTCGTCTCTGAGCGGCCATCACTAACTTTACTTTTTTAAATACGGACCTGGATTTTTAAACCCTCCTACCCTCAAAATGTGATGGCGATATTACTTTCTCATAATGATGAATTGTCCTTGCTTATTTTTTTAAATTCATATTTTTTACAATTTTTGTCAGTACGGTACTGTGAACGAATTACAATATTAATTAAAAACTTTATTTTATTGAAAACATTCATACGTAAGTAATTCATTTTATAAGAATTTTCTAATAATTCTAAATATACTAATTATAAATCCTAATTTTCTAAATGTTCAAAGAGATTGCCGTTTTGCACAACTAAAAAATTTGAATCATATCACTTTTTTCTTCGTTGAAAAAAACATTTTTGTGCAAAGGTCCAATAAATTATCGCCTTTTTGACACCACAGTTTGACACTAGGTAGAAATCATCCATATTTTAAAATTTGCTTAAACGCGTTTCTTAGATTCATAAATCATGGCACACTTTCTAAATATTTAAATAGTCAAAATTCTACTTTAGGTAAAAAATTACTTAGGTAAATAATACCTAACATGAACTTTAGACAAACTTTTTCATGAAACTTAAAAAAAAGGTTATAAATAAAATAAAGTTTTTAATTAATATTGTAATTTGTTGCCAGGATCGGACTGACAAGAAGTGTAAAATATATGAATTTAAAAAAATAATCAAGGACAATTCATCATTATGAGAAAGTAATATCGCCATTACATTTTGAGGGTAGGGTTTAAAATTCGGTTAAAAAAAATGCAGGTCCGTATTAAAAAAAGTTAAGTTGGTGATGGTCCCTCGGAGACGAAACGGCGGATCTTTAGTTTAGTAACGTCATTTTGTAGAGGAGAAAAAGTGGCAATGACAAAATTTATTTTTAAATAGCTAGTCAAATGAGCTCAGAAAAAAATAAAAACGATTTTGCAAAATTTCGGTTTTTATCGAATAAAATCGGAAGTTTAGTATTCGGAATTTGAAAACTTTTAAAGCGGCATTATAATCAACACCGAATTGCACAACTTTGCCCCCATTTAACCGTTTCTCTAACTCCTATGGTTTCCGAGATTCCAATGCTGGTATGTCGAATTTGTAACACCCTGTATATAGCCAATAAGCGAACCAAAATGGTAGTTGATATTTTATTGTTTTTGGTAAGTATTAACGTCTTGTCATAATTTGACAAACAAAACTAACCTTAAATTATATTAGGGAATCCAAACCATGTAATTCAATATGGCGGTTGGATGGCAAAAAGCATTAAGTCACCAGTTAAATGCCACCAGCAACATTATTTTTATGGTCACATGTACCAATCACAAAGCAGTATTTGCCATCCAGCTGCCCTTTTGACACATCGTTGGATTGCCTAATAGTTTAACCGAATATTGAAGTTAGCCTTTTTTTGTCTCTGAACCTCACACCGGTCCCAGGAGCATTCAAAGTGCCGAGAAGAAATGACTTGAAATTAATGTTGAATAAATATTTTTTTCACGTATTGCAAAGTGAAGCTTTTTAAATGAATGTCTCTACTTTATGTTACGATAAGGTTTTTTGTATACCTTAATCTGAATATAAGAGCGTTCAGCTTAAGTCCGTACAATTACTGGCTGGATGCACGTTACAGCTTCTGACGTAATTTGTTATTCGAGTCATGTCGTTGATTAAATCGTTTTTCAATTCGGTCAGGATTAAAATGAACTTCAAACTGAGTATTTCTTCTTTTGCTGAAATAAGACTTATTTTCAGAATATATTCCAACTATGTTTCGCTTTCAAATCTCTTTTAACGCGTAAAATTAAGGTTCTTCGAAATGACAAAGGTTGTCAAAACGAATATTATGTCAATTAACAGGACCATTAAATTAATAACAGACCTACCTTATTTTTTGTTTCTGTTATGATTATGTATTGTGACGTGCGTCCAGTCTATAATTTTACGGACTTTACCTAAAACTATGTAAAACAGGTTATCTTTTGCCTTCTAGTATGTAGAGCATTAGGAATACCAGCCAGAACAATAACAAATTACTCGTCCGCTCACGATACTCAAAACTCTTTAACTGTTGATTATTTTATGGATGAAAAGGGTGCCATAATGGAAGAACTCAACTCTGATTCCATATGGAATTTCCACGTTTGGAATGAGGTCTGGATGACACGCCCTGATTTGGGTAGGGAATATGCCGGTTGGCAGGCAATAGATGCTACGCCGCAGGAATTGAGTGAAGAATTATACAGGTAGGGAGGAAATATGGAATCTAAAGATCTGTGTTTTAGTTAAAAGCTTATAAAATATTTAGCCTAATTAGTTTTAAAATTACCGAAATTTATTCTAGGTAATTTTTTTAAATGAAAAATGCATTTTAAATTCATATCTCATAAATGGCTAGAGATAGGTACAGATTATTAACAATAGTTATTTTTTTAAGGTATCCAAAAATGCTAAGATTATTTTATTTGAAACACCAAAGTTCAACGTAAAAATATAGTATTTTAAAAGTTCAAAGTCAATTATGTCTGCTACCTAATTTTTTAAAAGATAAACTTACATGTTCCGTTATCTTCTAATAGGTCACTCAACGTGAATCACCCTGTATAAGTATGATTTTTTACATATCTATACAATAGATATATAGGACATGACCTTTATTTTAATTTCATTTATGCTTCCTTCATTATTCTAATAATATTAATTGATCTTCTAGTGGACACACCTTTGAATTTCAACATTTAAAGAAAGCCGAATAGATAGGCGCACTATGATTTATTCTCTACGTAAGAACCGACGTGACGTCTTTTATTGCGTGAAATAATACAATATCTTGTGTCTGAAATCGATCAAAAACGGAGACAAACATTAGTTTGCCTCCAAAAACGGTTGTCACATTTTTGCACTGATCCGTCGTTCTTTAAATATTGAAATTCAAAGCCTATACTAAATAACAATTAAACTTTAATAATTCTTTGATTAGTACATTTCAATTATCAAAGTCATATTGCATATTATTAATACTTAACACTCTCTATAAAGTTCTCTTTACCAAAAGTATTATTTTCCATTACCTACTGGTAAATATTGATTTTTAAATTGTCATTATGTGTTAGATGTGGACCAGCATCAGTGAGAGCAGTGAAAGAAGGAGATATTTTAAGACCTCACGACACCAATTTTTTATTTGCCGAAGTTAATGCAGATAAGGTAATTTTTTATATTTTTGTTTAGGTAAAATTCATGATGATTATTTTTATAATAGATTTTCTGGAAATATAATGGACCAACACAACCTTTAAAATTGCTAAGAAAAGACATGTATGGTATAGGAAAACTTATAATTACGAAAGCACCTGGAACATTTGATAAAGAAGACATAACTTCATCATATAAATATTTAGAGAAATCAACAGAAGAAAGAACAACCATGTTAAAAGCGCTAAGACAATCGGAAAATTTATTTGCGAGGTAAAATAAATGTTAAAACATGCGAACATCGTAACTAAAGCACGATGTATTAACAATTCTTCTGAGACAAAAGCCAAGATATTTTATTAGCATATTACCTAAACAATCTTAGATATATGTATGTGGGTACTTATTTAGACATGTTAGAAATACTAACGAAGTCGTAACTACTCTCCAGAAGGGACATTGTAAATAAGGGGTTAGGAAAGAAAGCCCTGTCTTCCTAACCCCTTATTTAGAAATACTAGTTTGTTCTACAAAAGTAAATATGATGTTTCTAACGCACGAAGAAGTAAATTAAGCACGACGCCGTAGTCAGAATGCTCAAACTTCCGGACGCAATATGGACAATCCAGTCGAGTTGTACAGTATATTCTTTCTACGACTTAACTTCCGAACTTCATACTAAAATGTTTTAAAAAATATTGAAATTGTAGCTTGTCTTTTAATTGGTCATGAACTTGTGAAAAAGATAATTATTGTAAAAGAAATTAATTTCGTTAGCAAATCCATGAACCAAATTATACTGTAACATATTTGTCGATTTGGGTAATTACTTATATTTACACAAAATAACTTTGGATATATCTATCGTCTTACATTCGACCTTTTACAGAAAAACAGACAAAAAGCTATATATTATTAATAAAAATGAATAATTTATTTTTCTAGATCATACCCAAGTTAATTATTGTTGTCCAAAATAATCGCCCATTTACAGACTAGCAACACTGTAAACATGGAAAAAATAGTAGTAAAACTGTAGCATAACGAAATAACCCTAAAATCGAACAATCCAGGATAAATACTATTTTTTCACATATAAGTACAGACTTAAAACCCCAGAATACGATATGCACCAAAACATGGTATTCATTTATTTCTACCATTTTGGGAAGATTTGCCAGTTATTTTTCTATATCTGTTGCGTATAATAAAAGTTTTAAGATCGATTGGTGTTGGAGCCCCTTTATCTTAAGAAAACAACAAAAGGAAAGAAAGAACCTTAATTTTGTATACTACTATACATTTCATGTAATAAATCTTGTAGTCATTGTCTAGAAATGAGTGAAAAACTGCAGACTTTTGAAATAAGAGAGTGCATTTGGGCACAAATCTTGGGTTCGGTGAAAAAAAAATTAACAATTGTTCGGTAAAAATATATTTTGGTTTTATATTCTCAATCCTTGCACCATTTCGTGCACTCTTTAAGAAAAATTTGTGTATACATAGGCTCTGGGATAAACGTGTATCAAGTATAAAAAATTACAAATTTGATCTGGCAGATTTGCATTTTTGAAGTATATTCTTAACCTCACTTTTTAAGTATCCTAAAACAGCGCGTAAAATTTACAGCGTGTAAATTTGGGTTCTTGTTGACCACTCTGATTGGTCATCTTTCGTATCCTAACTTGGATGGATATGAAATTTAATCCGTTCAGTTATCCAGAATAGCCCATTTATCCAATTACGTTAGTGTAAAATAAACAGCAGATATCCATGTAGGAAAGGAAAAAAAAATTCAATATAATATTACCAACAATAATACCCGTCACTAAATGAACTATAATAATATATAAATATATAAACGATATTATACTGGATTAAGGTCCTAATATTTTACTAGAAGTTATAAAAAATATTATTATAATTCTTATAGGTTGTATTATAAATTTTCCTCCGAGCATTGGCTTAAACTTCTATCCGACTATCTTTTTGTTACTATTATTATTCTGGTTCGAATCATTCAATAAGATAAAAATACACGAAAAAAGACAGATTTTGTGAAACCCATAATGTATTTCAAAAATCATGAAAGTTTAAATAAAAAATATTTTAGATATTATTTAAATGAAGACTTCAATGACATCTATTTTCACTTTAACCTTCTCGACGATGTGAAAATTGGCCAACCATTCGACGCATCACTCGTCATGAGAAACCGATCAAAAACTCAACATTACCAGATCTCGGTAATTTTAAGAGTAGATGTGGTAACTTATAGAGGAAAAGTAGGCGAATCGGTAAGAAAGGAAAAATTCAACGTGGTCGTAAAACCTGATTCGACCCATGAAGTAAAGTTGACGGTAACTTATGACGAATATAGCAAAAGACTGATTGATCAATGTTCCTTTAACATTTCTTGCTTGGCTTCAATTGAGGATACCAAGTTTGAATATTATGCACAAGACGACTTTAGGTGAGTATTATTGTAACTAGCTCAAACATCAGTGGCATTCCAAATTCGAACCTCGGAGAGGGTATACGCTTAATAAAAAAAAAGTATGCCCGGAACTTAAGTGTATCCAAAAAATGTTTAGATAAATAAAACATATTCGTTTATGTAACTAAATAAATTTTCAAAACGAACCGTTATCTGGTTCGTCATATACTTCTAAGGTAACATCCACCCTACACTAACGTACAAAAAATGATTAATTACACAAATACTTTAAGCAATAATTAAGCAACCAGATAACTTTAATTTTGACATCAATGACAATGGCAGAATTAGTTTACTCACAATAATCACTTACACTCAAAGTTCCTTGGCTAGTAAATCAATAGTTAAGCTAAAAAGGTTACCTTGATTTGAGAAAATCCCCAAGTAGCATTTTTAGACACATTACGGTTAATTTATCTTAACTATCGTATCTGTTTCCGACACAAATTGGAAACTGTTGGCAACAAATATGGAATGGAAATATTTTCGAAACGTATACATTTTGAATAGCGCATTTGCACGTGTTTCCAAGTGGGTGGTACTAGCTGTGACTTTTGATATTTCGATGCACAATCGAAACTTTTATCGAAAATGTTTCGGAAGTATTTCGAAAATGTTTCGAATCTGTTACTTTAAATCTATTTTATCCAATGACAGTCGTGGGGGTTGGAGCAATGTTAAAGCATGCGTAAAACCAGCACCAAATTGTTTCCAAGTGTGGCTGATTTTATATGTGAAAATGTCAAAATGGACAAAATAAAGAAACAAATAATTAGAACACATGCACTGTAAATAATTTCGCCATGATGAAATTGTCATAAGTGTATTTTCTATAAGTTATAATTGATTTATATTTTATACAGTTATTGCAGAAGAGAACCAAAAATCACTGTCGAAGAAAATTTTATCGTGCAATTTAGCTTTATATTCTTAACGCGCTCTCAACTTTTATTTATTTCTTTTTTAAATCGAGTTAAGCAAAAGGGCACTAATGTAACCACTTTTGGCCTTTCAAAACATGCAAAAAGTTAATCAAAACCCATTTTAACAAAATAAAAATTGATTTGACAAAATGCTATACATTATTCTAATCCAAACTCCGAACATATTTTCTAGTATTTGGGTTCTATAATGTTTCGTAAATCATGTATTTATAATTAATAGAAAATGTGTCGAAACATAAACACTGTTACGATTTATCGTCATAATGCACTTCGAAATGGTCGAATAGTTCACATAACTTATAACCAAAACCAACTTTATATTTTTTTTAAACTGTTTTTGTTTTGAACCGAAAATAAAAGAATGCTCATACTAAAGCCGTTTTGAGTCAAAAATAATAATAATTGCCGAAGAGCATTATGTGGTATTTTGTATAGACCAGTTTATTAAATCTTCGATTTTGGTGGTTATTGAGTTGGTTCATTTTCTATTCTTGACCTATGCTAACATAAAGTAGTTTAGTAAAATTGTTTTATAAACAAACTGTCAAATTTTGTGAGAACTTACATGCCTAGGATCCAATTGTCGATGTGACATCACTAATTGATGATCTCAAGGAATGTTTAGACTGTATTCGTCCCAAGGTCTGTTTCGGGTTTGTGTGAAAAAAGAATGGGTGTATATTCCTGGAAGCTTCGAAAAATATTTTCTTTACACTTTTCATGACTAAACGGATACCATTGTTTGGTAAATATTTCGACGCAAAAAATCTAAATTTATTTTAATTAACCTAAATCGAAAATGTGTCGCTACAATTTGGGAGCACATGTGTCTTAGAACAACTTTATAATTTAATTTTTTTTGTATAATACAACTTTTTCGAAAAATATCCATCCGCACGTGTCGTTTATGTATCGACACTGTAGTTTGTAAAATATTTCCAAACAAACAGTTCTTAAGTGTTTCTAGTAACTGGATTCGAAAATGTGTCGCAAAAGTTTCGAAATACATGTGTCTCGAAACAGTTTTATAATTGTATTCGAAAATATTTCGAAACGTGTCGCAGCAAAGAATTTGTGTCCAATTTGTGTCTAAAAATGCTACTTGGCATTTCTGTTAATGTCATTTATGTCACAGTCTAAATTGTCTGATCGGTTAAGTAAGAAATGAATCAGACAAAGGAAAATGTCCTAATAAGATAATGTTTACCGTATTTTTTATATGTCACGCGGTGAAACTTTAGGGTATAAGTACTCTGTATAACTACTAGCTTTGGGTTTGTTCGAATTTGTTTCTTCAATTTCAACTTAGGTTATTAGCATTGACAAAATTGTAATATTACAGAATTAGAAAACCAGACATAAAAATTCATCTTCAAGATAAGCCTATAGAAAATAAAGAGGTAACGGCTGATATATCAGTAGAAAATCCTTTACCAGTGCCCCTTAAAAAAGGGGAATTTACGATAGAGGGTCCAGGTATCGAAGACAAAATTAAATTAAAAGTGAAGACAGTAGCACCAGGAGAAAAAGCAAAAGGTAAGTGGGATTTATTATATTATTTTTTTTTAGCAATTTAAATCAATCAACGTGGTTCCGTTGTTGACGTGGCAGTCACTGCGAATTAGAGGCATCGGGTAACACACTGGAGAAATGAGTGTCGTAAAATTGGTTGGATAAATAGGATATATGTTTTAATATCAACCAACCCAGTGACTTAAAGTTGGTATACTGATGAGTATTTCAGTAGTGTGATCAAGTAAAATAACTTCTAAAGTAAATTTGATAGAGGGCGAAATGTTAAAACCTAAATAATAATTGTATTATAATTTTGATAAATTTTAAAAATGTATTTTAGGCGAATTTAAATTTACTCCACCTAGAACTGGCACATATGCAGTGGCAGCCAAGTTTGTTTGTAAGGAAATTGACGATGTGGATGGATTTATAATGATAACGGTAGAACCAAGAACAGATCAAAATGAAGAAACTTGAAATGTGATAGTGTAGGGGAAAGTAGGGTATTTGTGACTAACGTTGAAATAACGTCCCTCTCTATCAAAATCCTTCGGTTCCTCTATCAAAAGTGATTTCATTTTTTAGATGCCAATATCTCCATAACTATTCAGTTTTGACGTACCTACCTATAATATGTTATACAAAATTTGTTAAAAATCCTAAACAAAAAAATATTGTAAAAAATAATCATCATATTTAAAATAACAAAACTGGCAGCTACTAAGAAAGTATTTTTAGCAGTTTCCTTAAAAATCCAAACGATCATTCGTCGTGAATTGCCCTGTATATCGTACTGTATATGTATTTCTTCACGACCATTACTGAATGCAATAATTCCAAAATCATTTTTGATAATAGAATGTAAAAAGTCTCGCTCTTGAGTTGGAATATTTATTCTGAAACATAGGTTGCTATGAATTTCGAAACTGTCAATGTCAGCAGACAAAATTTAGTGCAAGTTAAAATCGGATGAATCAGATATGGAACTGGATAATACTCCACCTGAAATTACAACTATTGCGAATAGTATTTTTGGTCGTGGAGAAAATATAGTCTGCTACTCGGTTAGAATGAAAATTCGATACTCGTGGTTCCTCACGCTCGATCCGCTCGGATCAAATTTTCATTCCAACCTCGTTACAGAATCTACTATTAAATTACTTAAAAGAACTGACGAGTACATGTATAAGTATTGGAAACAGCTTTAATTTATACATTATATTTATTAAATTATTAAGTAGGTTTTATTTATTTTCTTATAGTTTTAAAATATCAAGTGCTATTGGAGATGCTTAAATGTATCAAATATTTTTATTTTTACTTTATAATCGTTTTATACAATATCGTTAACATTATTCTGCGCCTTTTTAGGATTTCTCGAATAAAGAAACAGTTATCTATCTATTGAAATTATTTAGGCTCTTACCCGTTAGGACTGCACTTCCTGTGCTGTTTTTTATAACATTCACCATAATTTTTCTTTCCCGCCTCCCAAGAGAAAAAAAAATTGTAAACTTATTCTTCACATTTACAGAAAAAAAGTGTATTGTATCTTAAAAAATTAAGGTAATTTATCATTTGATTAAGAATTTCCTGTACCTCAGAATAATTTTCTTATATCGGGTGACAACAAAATTACTACCCAGCTTGTCGCGTCCTTATTAAACAATGCATTATTATGAAATCTTTGTAGATTATATGGTTGCATTGTGCGCACATTTCCGGTGGAACCGGAAGTACATACGACGTTGTTATTTTAAATAGAATACCCTGTATATCCTTATAGATATGCATTCTACAAAGAATTATAAGCATATATAGCATGTATTATATTCTATTTACCTACCGAAGAAGTTTTTGAGAAAATGGCGTTAACAGTTTTCAAATTAGCCATACAATTTATTGTTTTTACAAACTACAAATGGAAAAGTAACAAATATATTAATATTTTTTTACTTCTTTTTAGATATTCCGTAAGAATAAGTAACAACTATTTCACTTCCGGTTTAACTGTTAAATTTGACATTCAAACACAGATTTATCCAATAATTTAAATGGCACCACCCTTTTTAAATCTACATATCAAAATTATCTTACTTTTCTAAACATTTTTTATTTATGCTTCTTTATGTCTAAACTTATTAGTTTTTAAGATATAAGCAATCAAATGTTTAGTTACATTATCCAATATGAAACAATTGATGTAAATTTATTTATAGTTTCATCAAAGGTAGCTATGGATCCCCGCAGATATATTTACTAATTTCAACTGTTATTATTATATTATTATGATTTATTTAAATAAACCTTAGTTATAAAACTTGTTCCACCTTAACGTTAAAAATGGTTAACAAAATAACTCCAAATTAACTTTAAGATGTTGGGCAACCTCGTAACAACCTACATTTTATTAACAAAACTTGTGTAAATAAGGGTCGTTAGAATGTCGTGTTAACGTTGCGTGGCCACAACTAGTCGACGGCACCGAGGTTGACTCAACGTTAAAATGCTACTTGGGTGTATTGGCAGTTTTTTTTTATGTCATGTATTATAACTAACTCATCGTCGTCATCTATTTTTATACATACAGACCTGGAATTTTGTATTCTATTATTAAAGGTTACTTGTTCAATTAGCCCGCCATTACCTATTAGTAGTAGTTTTAAATCTGAGAACTGCATTTGCCAGTTGATGCCCCTTAGGGTGGTCCATCTTCATAGGGGTAAAAAAAAATTTTAAACATTTTTTGCCTTCTACCCCCTAGAAGTGTTCCATTAAGCCAAAAACAATTTGTGTCAAAATTTGGGATTAACTGGATAACGATAACCCGTGCCGCATGCAGGTAAAAGAGTTTAAATAATAGAGTTATTAACCCAAATTACAACAAAAATTTTTTGTCATTTAGAAATACCCCAACCATGTGTACCAGCTTTCTTAGAATTTGGGTAATAAAAGTGATAAAGTAATCCCTTTGTACAAACATCTACCATTCTGGAAATATTTGTTAATTATAATATTCATATGCATATTTTGTGGTCAACACACCCAAATGTAAGATAATTTTATTTCAGTTAGCAAATGTACTTTACAGTGTTAACATAAAATAGATTTGTGTTTTGTTCTGTTAAAAAGTTATCTTACGATGTCAGCTAGAATATCTTTACGAAAGGATTGTTCCATTTATTTAATTGGACACTACACGTCGCAAATTGTTGGCAATAAATTGCCTTCCATTAGACAAGCATTACTGGTCCTATTTTACAACATGCGTGAAGTGAATCTTAGTTTACGTTAAAGTACCACATTAACTTTTAAAGAGGTTTCAGTTTTTTGGAATAAGTCTCGCATTCCGCCACGTAGGGATGACCACTGTATCGAGAAGCTGCATGCCGAGTGGAGGGCACTACAAAAGTCAAGTAAAAGGCCTAGCTCAAAAGCAAAAGAACAAATTTTCGTAGAAAAACTTGACAATTTATTTGATATTTCACATGCAAATGCTTAAGAGTTGTTGAAAATAGATGAAGATAAACAGTTTTTAATTAATCAAAGAACAAAAAGGCATCCTGGCTATAAGCATGGTATCGATTACCATATTCCTTCCAAGAGGAATGACTGCAGCAAAGTATTCAAGAAAAATCCAGATTAATGCAAACAGTCCTTTTTTCTTCATTATCAACAAGTAGTAGTCCAGGCAAGTCCAGCGATAACAAACATGAAACTGTTAAATCCCAAGAGAAGGTTTTGGAAGAAGAGCCTGGTCCATCAAATCCGAAAAAACAAAGACTTGATTGACGTTTTAAAAAAAATAAAACCAAATGAAGAAGGCATTAAACGGTTAATAATAAATGATATTAATGACATTAACAAAAAGAACAACGAGGACTTTATAAGTAACCACAGTAAAACGTTTTTTGATAAATTAAGCTTGCCTACAGAGTTTTTAACTGATCCTGCAACTTGGAGAGAAAATTTTTCTTATAAGCAATATCTGGCAATTGTTACCCATAACGGTTCGCTTACAGGTAATGGCTTTCTTATGAGTTCTAATAACAACAAAACAGCCTGTCATTGTTTACCTGTGCCCCAGGGAACCCATTGCATTTGGCGTCCCTGTGTACTCAATGCAAAAGATAGATGCACTACTTTGTCCGCCTGCCGCTAAAAAAAACCTTCTTTTCTATTTACTTATACGGACACTAAATTCTACTACTTTATTTTAAAAACACGGCATTGTATTGTTGGCAGCGCCCAGTGGCTATACTGCAGCGCGAACTTATTTGAATCTACAAATCCGTAGAAAAATTGTGGGGATGCGATAAATGTTGCCTATACTGGTGTGTTGGCCTAACGTATTTGGTTTATTGTTGCTTTCGTCGACGACTATCTTTTGCATTGAGTTTATTCCTATAGATGGCGTTACTGGGTTTTCATCGCGTTTTTATTTCTTAAAAATGCCTTGAAAGCATAGTCTCGCTGTATTGGGGGTCGCTTACAGGTTATGGCTTTCTGATGAGTTTTAATAAGAACGAAACAGCCTGTCATTGTCTACTGGTGCCCCAGGGAACCCATTGCATTTGGCGTCCCTGTGTACTCAATGCAAAAGATAGATGCACTACTTTGTCCGCCTGCTGTTAAAAAAGCCTTCTTTTCTATTTACTTATACGGAAACTAAACTTTACTACTTTATATTAAATGCAAGGTTGAAGAAAGAAGTAAGTATATCCAATTTAATCCATTACCTATTATAAAAAAGGCTCGTCCTGCGGCACGTCTTCCCTTAAGTTTTGATCGTTGATTTTTTTATGGAAATATTTTTTCATCAAATGGAACCATTTTGAGGGGTGGGATATTAAAATTTTCGAATTCGAAAAACATGAACCACCCTAATGCCCCTTCATGTTTTCATATTCAGTCCTTATTGCAATTCAGGCGTGGGTAATATATTTTAACAATTTTAATTTGTAATGTTTATGTTTGTTCTTGAATTTATTTTAAATTTTAACATATTATTATTACATAAAATGTTTATACATATACATACCTGTACCTATCCGACGATTTTAATATTTACTGACAAATAGCACAGAAAATAGCAAAACCAGGAAGTGCTCTGCTTTAATTTTGTAAAAAAAAAGATTGCACTCAATACAAAGTATCTTTTCTTCCATTCATCTGCACTTGTACCAGGTGGCCAAATAAGAATGGACGCCGGCCATGTCTCAGGAACCATTTGTCTCAACGTGTTGAAATTTAAAAAATCCTATCAAAATCGATCAAGTTAAATTGTGGAAATTATTTTTAAGTTCCTAAATTTACTTTACTGGATGGCGTTCATAGATGACTAAGAAGATTATAAGAATTTAAATTAGGCCAAAATTAAGTGTTTTAAAATAATAAAGTTAAATAAATCGTCTAGAAAACCAATATCATGTATGGTTTGTTATCTATTTGAAAAGAGAATTGAAAATGCTATCTTTTTAGATTAATTCAGTGTGTCGTTTAAAAAATGAGGCTTGGTCCGATAACTTTTTTTCTTGATCCCGTATACTTATTCTTAAAACGGCCGATTATTCAACAATCATTATAAATAAGTGTATAAGTAAAAGATTTTTATATATCTCTTTTAACTAAGAAAATGTAGGGTAATTTTGAAATTGTTAATTTTTTTATTTTCCCCGTATCTCTTTGACCCAGAAAGAGACATTACTTTTTTGATAGAACTAATAATTACGGAGACACCCGATAAAAGTGACGAAAATGGGACACCCTGTACATAATTATTAAGATTCAAAAAGTAGAAGATAATGTGCATATCGCCCCTCCCCCCTGTTAACTTCAGAATGGCTTGTGATATAAATATTATTAAAATTCGTCGTCTCAATATTGTGCCGTTTGATAATGACGAATCAGAAAAATATTTTAAAGTATATTTTATGCAGATCATCATAATATTGAATTCTGAAACAATAATCCAATTTGTACATAAAAGTAATTTACAATTCTAATCCAACTCATCGGGGTAGGTAAAATAGAGGTATAGTGAGACGCACACTTATTACTTATACAGACAAATCAATCCCCATTTCAAATACAGAGTTTCAGTTTTTTGATATTAAAATAAATATTACTAAAATTAAAACAAAATTTAGTAGTTTAAGTACAGCACTAATTTATATATTTTATATTTATGTAAACTTGTAATAACTATTGTAACATCTATTAAAGACACTAAAAAATGTAATACATCTGTTGATTTATAGTTCGGTAGTAATGGTTTTTTTATGCGGTCGTGCCTTTTGCTTTCTAATGATTGAGTTACTTTATCTATCAACATTAATGGTTGTCAATAAGTTCATTATCAATAAATTGAAGTGTAATGATAAACACCATTTGTATGCAAATGCTATGAGCAAATCAAAGGCATGCCTTATTTAGATATTCACAAAGTGAATATAATGTTCATTATATTTGCTCTAATGTTAAGGTTGCTCATTTGTACACCATTTCCAAGGTGTTCATTTATAGAGCGAGGATGGCAGAAGATTACCAAAGAAAATTACTACTATTTCTGGGTAAGTATATATTTTAGCCTCTCTAGTAGCTTTCTTATAGTTAGGCACGTTAAGAGCCAACGATTGACGAAAAATAGACGCTTAACTGTAATACCGGAAGGCCAAAATTTGTATAAATATAAAATTCACAAAATTTACACAATATATATTTTTGGATACTCTAATATAGTGGCGGATCCAAAATTTTGCCGAGGTGGTGGGAAAAATCTTACTACTCTCAAAAGTGAGTTCTAAAAAAAATTCTGACCCTTCATACACCCTCCATTTTCAAGGCTTAAGGTTACAAAACACCCATTTTGTGAGGCTGACGCCCCCTCTCTGGATCCGCTCCTACCTAATAAGATATATTGGATTCCATAACTTAGGTTTTGCATTTTTTATACAGGGAGTTATTAAAATTGTGCCACTCGGACCATTTAGGTATAAATCTGCTATCAATTGTCGCAAATAGAACACCCTATGTTTTATCTTACGTGTAGAGAATAAAATTTGCTAGCTAAATGTCTAGTATGTTCTCATCCAATATTTTTAGTTGTTTTGGAAATAGGAACAATTTTTAAAAAATCTGTGTGTTAAGTTAATAAGGCATTATTTCTGTAAAGTAGGCTTAGACTGAAATGATTTAAAAGTTGACATATTTTATTGAATTTGACATCAAGCTCACAATCAACAAAACTGACAGTCAGAGCCTACGTGATAAACATTTAGATCAACAATTTGATTCTCTATACATTGGTAAGATAAAACACACAGTGTTCCATTTTAAAAATTAACTTATACACATTTCTCTAAATGGCCAGATTCGCACAAACTTAAAAAACCCCTCTATAAGAAACTATTTTTTATAGTGATTTATCTTGTTGAAAAAAGGGTTAAAGTTGAGTAGCTGATGCTTATCAGCTAGACTTCGCTCTTTAAGAATTGTAAACTATTGTATCTTCCAATTCTTAATAAAGACTATTATTGTTGTTATTATTATTATTTAAACAAAAGAAGCTTAGCGGCAAGCGGACAGAGTAGTGCGTCTATCTTTTGCATTAAAGTACACAGGGACTCTAACAAGAACGAAACAGCCTGTCATTGTCTACCTGTGCCCCAGGGATTCCATTACCTTTGGAGTCCCTGTGTACTTTAATGCAAAAGATAGACGCACTACTCTGTCCGCTTGCCGCTAAGCTTCTTTTGTTTATATATTTTAACGGACACTAAATTTTACTATTTTATTATTATTTCTCTCTTTATTTCTCACTTAATTTCAATTAATCAAGTGGTGTTTCTTTTCTGGGATGACGGGCTGTACCAAGTCGTCTCAGAGTCTATTGTTTGAATTGAGGAATGATCGCACTATATTGCATGTTTTAAGGATGACAGACTTTTGTATGTTTGTATGGATACCTGGGTTGAGACTGAGTTCATCAAGATGTGTCTTGAAGATGTATGGGGTGATGCCTGTGGTTGAAATTATGAATGGTATGATCGTTACTTTTTCTGTTTCCAAAGTCTCTGGACTTCCATGGCTAATTCCGAATACTTTGTTATTTTCTCTCTATATTTTGTTTGAATGTTGGGGTCGTTAGGTATTGATATATCTATAAGGTAGGTGATTTGTTCTTTTTTGTTTTGGAAAACGATGTCTGGTCTATTGCATGTTATTGTTTTGTCTGTATGGATTTCTACGTCCCAGTATAGTTTGAATTCGCTGGTATCTATGATGGTGGTTGGGGAGTATTTGTAGTATGGTATTTCTTCTGTAATTAGTTTGTAGGTCTTTGCGAGTGCCTGGTGAATGATTTTTCCTGCCATGTTGTGTCTTTCGGTATATTCTGTGCCTGCTAAGATTTTGCATCCACCAGTGATATGGTCTATAGTTTCTTTATATTGGTGGCATTTTCTGCACGTATCGGTGTGTAAGTTTGGGTCTTTGATTATGTATTTCTGATAATTCCGCGTGGTTATGACCTGATCTTGTATTGCGAGAAGAAATCCTTCTGTCTCAGGGAAAAGTCTTCCATCTTTGAGCCATTTATAGGAAAGTTCTTTTGATATGTGGTCGCGTTGTATGTTGTATCTATGTTTTCCATGTAGCTGCTTTGTTGTCCATAGATTAAGACTTTCTTCTATACTTTTTGTTGGGGTATATGTATCCGTAGAATGATTGGTCGTGGATAGATCAAGGGGTGTATAATTTTTGTCAGCTTTACAGACTGATTGGTGCAGGGATGATTGTTTACCATGGAAGAATTTTCGAAGTTGTTGGATTTGTTTTGTGTGTAAAGCTTGAATATCTATCATACCTCTACCTCCTTCTTTTCTGTTTATCGTAACTCGTTCTTTACAAGAGTTGGGATGGTGTTTTCTATGTCTGCTAAGCTCTGATCTAGTGAGGGTATGGATACTTTCCAGATCTGTTTGGGTCCATTTGATTATGCCAAACGAGTACGTAAGTATTGGGATTGCAAACGTGTTGATGGCTTTGAAAAGGTTACGGGAATAGAGTGAAGTTCTTAGTATGGCTAGTAATCTTTGTTTGTATTGTTTCTTTAGTTGTGTTTTTATATCTGTGTGATTTATCTTAGTGCTTTGTTAGAATCCTAGGTATTTGTATGTTTCGTTTTCTGTCATGTTGTCTAAAATTTCATTGTTTATGGTTTTTTTGTATTCGCTTTCTTTCCATTTGCCCTTTTCGATATGTAGGGCTTTGCACTTACTCATTCCGAATTCCATTTGTATGTCTGTGATAAATGTTTCTGTGATCTTGAGCAGCCCTTTTAGTTGTGTTGGTGTTGGCGCGTAGATTTTTATGTCGTCCATATACAAGAGGTGGTTAATTTTATGTTGTGTCGTTTTTTGATATTTTATGTTAAAGCCGTATTGGGAGTCATTTAGTGCATTTGAGAGTGGATTTAGGCACATACAGAACCATAAAGCACTTAGCGCATCGCCTTAGAAGATGCCTCGTCGGATGTATAGTTCATCTGTCTGTATTGTTTCTGATTCTGAGGTTATGGTAATTTTCGTTCTCCAGGTTTTCATTACTTCCGTCAAGAATTGTTTGATTTTTGTGTCTATTTTGTAGATGTCTAAGATTTTTGTTAACCAGCTATGTGGTACGGAGTCAAAGGCCTTTTTATAGTCTATGTAGCAAGTGTGTAGATTTCTGCGTTCCTTTTCGGTCTGTTTAAGGATGATCGTATCTATTAATAATTGTTCTTTACATCCCTGGCTGAATTTTCTGCAGCCTTTCTGTTCTTCCGTAAGTATGTTATGTTTTGTTAGGTGTTTGTCTATCTTTTTACATATGGTGGCTGTCACTATTTTGTATAGTGTAGGAAGGCAAGTTATTGGTCTATAATTGGTTGGATTCTTTGTGTCTGCATTTTTCGGTTTAACATATGTATTATTGATATTATTATTATTATTATTATTATTATTATTATTATTTTTTTTTTTTAATATTTTTTTTTTCTCGATTTGTTCGGTTAGGTTGGCCGGAGTGTGCTACACTCAAGGCTTTAGAATGTGGAACTCAAAACTTTTCGGACAATACGTGTAGTTCCAAGGATTGCGGCTTTACAGCATTGGTCCGCTATGTAAGATGATAATTCTAGCAGTTCTAGATTTTGGATAAAACTCCTTGAGATCAAGCCATTGGCGGATACAACGAAAGGCAGCACTTTTATTTCCTGGTACTCATAGGTTCTTTGCTGATCATGCACAAGGTTCTGATATTTCATAATCTTTTCCGCTACTGTCTTTTGCATGTTATGATCAAGTGGGACTGCTACGTCTATAATGTAACATCTTCTTTTTGTTTTGTTAACAAGGAGTATGTCTGGCTATTGTGTATAACAGTTCTATCCGTTATATGCTGGGTGTCCCAGTAGATCTTGTAGTCATGATTTTCCAGTATTGGTGGCGGGTTATAGCTGTAATAATAGTGATCTTTTTCCATGACTTTTGTGGTTTTACATAGAGCCAGGTATATTATTTTTGCTATATTATTGTGTCGTTCCGTATATTGTGTTGGGGCTAGGTAGCTGCATCCAGAAGTAATATGCTGTATCGTTTCCTGCGTGTTCCCACATTAGCGGCATTTACCATTCGTGCTCAGGTCACCTACTATGTTGCGCATGTATGCTCTTGTTGGGATTACCTGATATTGGATTGCGCATATAAAACCTTCTGTTTCGGCGGTAAGTTGGCCGTTTACTAAATAGGAAAGTGATTTACGTTTGTCGATTTCTTCTGCATTATTATTATTATTATTATTATTATTATTATTATTATTATTATTATTATTATTATTATTAAATACCAAAGTTCGTCATGACTTCCGGTAGTCATGTATGTATGTATACATACAGGGTGTTTCACGGTGGATGGAACGTTAGACGTTCCTGGAAAACGGGTGATAGGTTTTCTTCAAAAATTTGGTTGCTCAGATAAACAACCATGGTCTATCGTATATTTTCAGCAATGCGGCGTTACCGCTTCTGCCCGGAACAGGTGGTAACTTCGTTATTTTAAATGGAGCACCTTATGATATATATGCTAATATGAGGGCAGATTCTCAAACAAGGCTAGTGCAAGAACTAGAAAAGTCAGTGGAACAACTTAACAAAATAATAATGCTTCTTCAAGAAAAATTAGGAAGTGAGGTTAAACGATCGACTTCTAAATCACAACAAATCAATGCCACTCCCACTACCGGGGCTATGACTAACGGCTCGGGCTCCGCTGACGCTGTTCCGGCGGGGCACCGCACCACGGCCGCAGCGACTTCAGGATCCTCGGAAGTACCCCCACCATTCGGCACCGCATCGACACAGCAGTACAACACTACACGTACTCGTAGCAGGCTGCTCCGTTCCCAAGTCAGCTGCATTGTCAAACTCATCAAAAACAAATGAAACTGATGGCAGTCCGATGCATGGCGTTAAAGCCCAGAGTGAGCTGCTGCGAAATGAAATCACAGCCCAGCAAGTTGCTGGAGCATTGTTAGAGGCAAAATCGCAACAATCTATGAATTATTTGACTAAATATGAAACGCAGAATAATGCACCTTGGTCGGTTGCCCGTTCAAGGAGAAATCAGCGTAAAACAATTATAGGTACCGGCACAAACTGCCAATTAAAAGCTGTGCCTACCTTTGAATATTTTCATATATTTAGATTAGATCCGTCTTGCACAGAACAAGATCTAAAAACATACTTATGCACTATGTTTCCTGAAGTATCGTGTCATAAATTAGACTCAAAGTATCCCACTGAATACGCATCGTTTAAAGTAGGGGTATTTGAAAATTATGCATCTAATATCATGAACCCAAGTCTGTGGTCGCCGGGAATAAAAATCAACAAGTTTTTTCACTTGAAAACGAACAATTTAAACGAGAAATAGAAACTTCCGTAAAACCTAATAAAAACAATTTTGGGATATTCCATTTAAATATTCAAGGATTAACTAATAAAACTGACGAACTTGCGCAATTTGCAAATGATCTTAAATACGATATTATTTGTGTTAGTGAGCACTGGTGCACTAAAGAAATTTTAAAGTGTGTTTATTTGGAAAATTATAATTTAGCATCTTCTTTAACTAGATCTGAGCGTATCCATGGTGGTGTGTGTATTTTTGTTAGAAGTGGAGTTGAATACAAGTATATAGATGTTTTAGACCATTGTAGGGAGCTTGATGCTGAGTTTTGTGCCATAGAGGTATGTTATAGTAAAACTTTAATTTTAACATTGTATAGGTCTTGCAGTGGCTGCGTTGATACTTTTCTGCGGTTATTTCTTAGTTACTCCATAGATATTGTGATAGATATAAAAACATTATTATTCTTGGCGACTTTAACATTAACTTCTTAGGCACTTCTTCCTGTCTCTCCGATCTCATGTCTACTCTTGATAGTTTTGGTATGAGAGCTAGTATTTCTGATTTTACGAGAGTTACAAACAAAACAGCAACTTGTATAGATAATATAATAACCAATTTAAATGACAATTTCTATAGGACGGGTATTGAGGATCCATGCATGTCTGATCATTATGGTCAATTCATCGAATTAAATTTTAATGTTAAAATTGAACATAACATTTCTAAAGTAAGAAAAATTAATGACAGCTCTATAATCCATATAAAAAATGATCTTATAAATCTAAATTGGTGTGATTTTTACGGCTCGACTGATGTCGAATACATGGCAACATGGTTGGCGGAAAATTGTAAGTCTCTTATCGATAAATGTTTTCCTTTTAGGACTATTAGGGGTAACCAGGCTCCGGTCCGATGGTTTAATGGAGAATTAAAAGAGAAACGGGAAAGAATGTCGACGGTAAAGTTTATTAGTGATGAAACTGGTAATGAGGTGTATAGAGACTTGTATAAGTTGTTACAGAGGGATTATAAAACCTCTATTTTAAAGGCCAAGAAACAGGCATTCAGTAATTTTATTGATGGCTCAAAAAATAAGTCTAAGAGTGCATGGAAGATTATCAATGCTGAAAGAAATCATATGTCACGCAATAATAATAATAGGACTAGCCTAAGCGCTAGTGATTTTAATGACTACTTTTTAAATATTGCTTCTGAGATAGTTCAGGCACTGCCTATTAGGGAAGATTTGCAGGAAAAGCTTATTGATTCCATTCCGTTAGCTCCAAGGTCATTTGCATTTTTAACTATTTTTGAGAACGACGTTAAAACCACGATCATGTCTCTTAAAAACTCAGCTTCATCTGATATATATGATATAAATAGCATAATTCTAAAGCATATTAGTGAGAAACTTATCAAGCCCCTGACATTTCTATATAATGCTTGTGTAGAACAGGGTGTATTTCCGGATTCGCTGAAATTGGCCAGGGTAGTACCTATTTTTAAGAAGGGAAGTATAGACTTGGCATCTGATTATAGACCGATTTCAATCATACCAATTTTTGGGAAAGTCTTTGAGGTTATAATAAAGAATAATATCAGTAGTTTTTTTGAAGCCAATGGTCTTCTTAGTGCTTCCCAGTACGGCTTCAGGAAGGGTCGATCCACTGTCCAAGCGGTTGTTCAGATTGTGCATGACATTGTCGAGGGTCTCGAGGGGGGAGAACATGTGAATTTGATGCTGTACGACCTGAGCAAGGCCTTTGACTGTGTTTCGCATAAGCTATTGATTAGGAAATTGTATCGATATGGAGTTAGGGGTAACCCTTTAAGCCTGCTAGAATCATATTTGTCTCAGAGAAAACAGTGTGTTTCTCTCAATGATGATGTGTCAGATTTCGGATTAATCGAAAATGGAGTACCCCAGGGATCTGTTCTTGGGCCTCTTCTTTTTGTGATATATATAAATGACCTGTTTTCCTTTCTCTCTCTCTATGGATGCTTTTGTTTTGCAGATGATACAACTCTGTTGTGTCGTCACACAAATATCCAAGATTTAAAATTAATTAGTTCTCTTCTGGCTGAGAGGGCCGATGTGTGGTTTACACAAAACTATCTAAAACTTAACACAAATAAAACCCAAGAAATGATAGTTTCAACAAACCGTGACATTGTGGAGGGTCAGAGTGTGAGGGTACTGGGTTTAATAGTCGACGACACTCTTAGTTGGACTCCTCATATCGAGTCTCTGCGGAGCAAATTGTCATCTGCAATTTTTCTAATAAGAAAATTAAGGGCACTTCTAGATCACCAGTCAGTGATAAATATCTATTATTCACTTTTTCACGCCCACCTTTCTTATGGAGTCATTTTGTGGGGAAACTTATCCAATTCCTTACGTATTTTTAGATTACAGAAAAAATCTGTAAGAGTTATTGCGGGTGTTGGTGTGCTGGACCACTGCAGGCCACATTTTATTAATTTGAGAATTTTGACGCTTCCATCATTATTTATTTTGCACCAATTAATTGAAATTCATAAAAATAATTTTCAGCTAAATTCAGATATTCACCACTATGGTACCAGGTCGGCTCATTTCATTAGACCAAACAGGTATAGACTTACTAAATCTGTTAATAATTCGCTCAAAATAGAGCTCTACAATGTGCTTCCTGCAATGGTTAAAAACTACACTGAAAAAAAAATTAAAATTGTGGTTAAGAAATTTCTTGAATCACATGCTTTTTACTCAGTAAAAGAATACCTTGATGTTGTTCATTCAAGAACTTCAACTTTTGATTTTTAATTTGTGTTTGTTAATTATGTGTAATTATAAAGTTTGTTTACTTTTTCTTATACAAGAATATGTGTTTAAAAATACACTTTTATATAGTTAAAAGCATTTCTTAACGATGCTTCATATTTTATTTTATGTGACTTGCTACAATTTGTAATTTGCAAAAATGTGGTCAAATAAAAATATGTCTATGTCTATGTCTATATATTATATTATTTTCTAATTCCCTATACATACAATGTACTTATTTTTTGAATAAAATGTTACATTCCAAAAAGATGGTTTTACGGTTTAACATGTTAAACCGGAAGTTGTAACTTTTAAATAGAGAATAAAGAACTGAGACAGGGAGGTGAATACCATTTTTCCCTAAGATGCGCTGTTCCAGTGCTACAGCCTGTCAAAGTCTGAAATGGCATATTTGAAGTGTCAATATCTCAAAAACAATTGAATTTAGACATATAACCTTTTATACAAAATATACGTGGAATAATTGTATAGGAAATTATTAAATATTATAATATACGCACAGTGATAGATATTGTAAATCATTTTTACCCTTTTTAAACAACAACATTACCGTTTCGGCAACCAGATGCATGCTTTTCAGGCTGCTGATTAATACCTATCGGTTCTTTTTCGTAACTTACAATCTTCCAAGCCTCATGTGCTTGCACTGACCGAGACAAAAGTCAGAGCGTCAACGAACACCGTCAGCTATTTATATCCTGGATATGATTTTTACTTCCGTTTTAGACGCAACTTTGGGGTCTGTCTGTTCATTCGAGATGATCTTTGCTGCCAACGGGAGGACATACTGGAACCGAAAGACTTTGATGTAATGTGGTTTAAAATATCTTCACAAAAAATCACTAAGTTTATATGCTGCCTTTACCGTCCTCCAAGCGACATGCATTACAGGGCCCTCTTCTCATCACTAGCCAACACAATCGACTTCTTGCAAACCAATCATCCGAATGCCGAAGTTGCTATCTTTGGCGACTTTAACGTCCACAATGTCAACTGGCTTAAATACTCAAACACCAACGATAAGCAAGGCCGCGAGGCCGAATCTTTTGCGATCAGTTCTGGTCTAACTCAACTCGTTGAAGAACCAACGCGGGTTCCAGACCGAGCTGGGGATTTTGCTAGTCTTTTAGATCTCTTTTTAACTTCAAATCCAGACCTATATACGGTCACCGTACAACCACCATTGGGCTCTTCCGATCACAAACTTATTTCAATCCTAAGCGAGCTGCCAATTAGTTCTGAACAACCTCCTAAACCCCGTAAGATTTGGCACTATACATCAGCTAAGTGGGAAGACCTAAAGGACCATTTTCGCAACTTTCCCTGGCTAAGCGTATGCTTTTCTTCGGATGATCCATCTGTCTGTGCAAAGGAGGTCTCCGACGTCATTCTAACTAGCATGGAAGCCTTTATTCCTTTCTCCAAAAAGCGCCCTTCCAACGGCAAGCCCTGGTTTAGCAAGAATTGCGAGCGTGCTGTCAGATCTAAAAACCTGGCTTACCGACAGTGGCGTAAAAACCCTACTCCTGAAAATCGCGCCATCTTTGTTACCACCCGAAACCAATGTAAGCAAATGATAGACCAAAGCAAAGAAGCTCATAACGAGAGAATCAAAAACAAACTTCTTGCCAGTCCTAACGGATCAAGGTCCTTTTGGTCAGTCGCTAAGGCCGTCAGCCAAAACTTTACAAAGTCAACTATTCCACCTCTAACACGTCCCGACGGCACAATAGCAACCACAGCCGGGGATAAAGCAAACCTACTTGCTGAACTGTTTTCCTCGCATTCCACTGTAGACTTTCAGGGAAAATCACCACCCAACATTCCCCCAGTTCAATCGCAAATGTCTGAAATCGTGTTCCGTCAGCGCCTTGTTAAACGGATTCTTAAAGGACTCGATGTCAATAAAGCTTCTGGTCCAGACGAAATTCCTATCATTGTTCTCAAGACATGCGCCGATGAACTTACACCAGTATTTTGAAGACTTTTCAACTTATCCTACAAAAAAGGAATATTTCCATCCTGCTGGAAGTCGGCGCGTGTCCAGCCCATTCCAAAGAAAGGTAAAAAGACCCTGCCAAGCAACTACCGACCCGTCGCATTGCTTTCAGTAATTTCAAAAGTAATGGAGAAAGCTATTAACCAACAACTCCTAAAGTATCTGGAAGGGCTTAACATTATCAGCGACCATCAATACGGTTTTCGTAAGTCCAGATCAACAGGTGACCTTCTGGCATATATCACCCATCTTTGGAGCAACACCATCGAACATCATGGAGAATCCCGGGCTGTTGCACTGGACATCTCTAGGGCTTTTGATCGTGTTTGGCACGATGGGCTTCTAAGTAAATTGCGATCCTACGGTATGCCTAATGGATTTTGTTTATGGTTAACCAGCTTCCTTAAGAACCGTTCTCTGCAAGTGGCGATTGACGGGTTTCTCTCAGACACCTTCACCATCAATGCCGGTGTTCCTCAAGGGTCCATATTGTCGCCTACCCTCTTTTCACTGTATATTAACGACCTTCTAGTGAAAACCCAAAATCCAATTTATAGCTTTGCTGATGACAGCACACTTGTCTCATCTTTTACCTTGACTCCCCAAACATCCGCTGCCGACGCACATCTTCGCAGGCAGCATGAAGTATTGCGCCTCAACAATGACCTGGAAGAAATTTTGGCTTGGGGTGACAGTAACCAAGTCGAATTTAATGCTAAGAAAACCCAGGCAGCAGTCTTCTCCAAAAAGGTTAACATTGCAGAACCGGATATAGTCATGGCAGGACACGCAATTCCCCTGGCACCGTCTATTAATTTGCTGGGGGTCAATCTGGGAGGTAATATGTCTTGGCATGATCACGTTGCCGCAATTGCCAAGGCAGCTGCACAGAAACTTGGTGTACTTTTCCGCACCAAAAGGTTGTACACACCTCATTAACTTTTGACACTCTACAAAGCCCAGATTCGACCATCATTAGAATATTGCTCTCATGTCTGGAGCTCAGCACCCAAGCACACCCTTCGGCTACTGGATTCCATTCAAAGGAGAGCTGTTCGTCTGATCGGCGACCCCTAGCTGACCAAGACCCTCGATAGCCTGGAGCAACGAAGACAGGTTGGTGATTTGACTCTTTTTTACAGATATTTCCATGGCAGGTGTTCGACTGACATTGCCCACTTGATTCCACCTAGAGCAATGCAAAACAGAAATACACGGCGAACCACTGCCGCTCATCCATATGTTGTTCAGCTTAGTACTCCTCGAACTTCATTGTTCAAGAATTCTTTCATCTGGAGAACGTCATCTTTGTGGAATGATCTTCCTGAGGTCGTGTTTCCCAATGAATACAATCTTCAACGTTTCAAGACCAACGTTAATCGCTTTTTTCGCACTCGCACCGCTCCCAGAGCGCCTTAAAGGGTTTTCCTACAGTGCAGGTGTTTTATCATAAAAAAAAAAAAAAAATCAAGTATGTATATATCTTAAAATTTCAAATGTTTACTGAGATACGCACAGTGCTAGATATTGTAAATCATTTTTACCCTTTTTAAACAACAACATTACCGTTTCGGCAACCAGATGCATGCTTTTCAGGCGGCTGATTAATACCTATCGGTTCTTTTTCGTAAGAAAATCAACTTCCTTGATGGCGCAATTGGTTAGCGCTCTGTACTGGATATACGAGGATTGTCGGTTCGAATCCGGCTCGAGGAAATACTTGTTTCTGAATTTCAAAATAGGTGTTTATACACAAGAACTTTCCATCTTAAGATATATACATACTTGATTTTCTTACGAAAAAGAACCGATAGGTATTAATCAGCCGCCTGAAAAGCATGCATCTGGTTGCCGAAACGGTAATGTTGTTGTTTAAAAAGGGTAAAAATGATTTACAATATCTATCACTGCGCATATCTCAGTAAACATTTGAAATTTTCGGACGAAAGTGTTTCCCGATTTGCCGTTGTGAACCTACTTCCTTGACGCCGCAATTGGTTAGCGCTCTGTACTGGATATACGGAGGTTGTCGGTTCGAATCCGGCTCGAGGAAATACTTTTTTCTGAATTTCAAATTAGGTGTTTATACACAAGAACTTTCCATCTTAAGATTATAATATATAGGGTGTTCCATTTAAAATAACGATTTTGCCACCTATTTCGGGCAGAAGCAGCAACCCTGCATTGCTGAAAATATTTTACAACGATAGACCATAATTGTCTATCTGAGCAACTAAATCGTATCACCCGTTTTCCATAAACGTCACATACCATCCACCGTGAGACACCCTGTATATCTAAAAGCATAAAAAACTTAGGTTAAATTTTATTAGTGGGAGTCTAGTCCAATAATTTATTTATTAAAACTTTTACGAAAAATTTGTATTTATATTTTAGGAAGGAAAATTATGTCTCTTAACAAATATGTTTTTTATGGGCCACTTTATAATAAATATGCACGAAATGCTTTATGGATACATTTTTTTTTGACATTTATTTTAACAATATTTGAACTTGGTTATATAGTGCACACGAGAAAGGATTTTGAATTCCTTGTGAAACATATTTCTATAACAACTCTCCGAGTTTATGTAAGTAAACTAAGTCTATGTTTCACAAGCTGAAACAATTAATATATCAATACAAAACACTTACAATAACTAAAGTAATTGTATACTTAAGGGGGCATAGGCACTGTTCGGGATTTTTTTGTTGGCAACGCATGATTTTGTCGTAGGATTTATACATTTCAAGATAAATTTAACCATATAAATGAACAAATCCGCTATTAAACCAAACCGTTACTTTGATAATAAATGCGTATTGTATTGAAAATATTATATAATATTCAAGCAAAATTATATCCCTTGTTCTCGCGATACTTTTTGATATCAACCTTCACTTCGACCAATGATTCTGCAATAATTTATGATGAGTGAGATGACACACAGAAAAAAAACTGCCTATAAATTGTTCCAAAAAAGCTTAAAACAATAAGTTATTTTTAAATTAATTTAATTAAAATATCTTGATCAATTATACATTTAATATAGACCTGTTTAAGAAAATATTATTTAATCAATTAAGAATTTTGTTTTTCCAATTAGAGTAGGTATATGTATATTAAAAATCGATAAACTTTAAGATTTCCTGTAAAACCAAAAAACAAGTGTATTAAAAGCATCACTAATTTTTTTTAATAATAGTACTGTAATTTAAGTAACTTACATATTGTTTTAAGCAAATCATTTTATATTATCCAATCAATAACTGGGAAATATTAAAATAAATTTAGTTCCTTTTATTTCAACGGTAATACTTATGTTTAATTTAAATATAAAGAAGTTAGGCAATACTTCTTTACCTGCGTAACGGGGATGAAGGACATATTTCTCTTTTGGCTGCTGTCGCGTCGTTGCATTGCCTCCTATAGTATGTTTCTATGCTTTGTTGCTTTGTTTATTTTGTAATAATAAGCGAGTCCTATATTAGTGCGTTGTGTTATAGAAGTTTTACTTGTCTGGGCTTCAATTCTTCAATTTATTCCATTGGGGAAATACTTCGGTCGCAATGTTCCCACGGAGTTAAACTGGAGTTCCGGTGGTCTTATTGGAAACTTTCTCTACGAAATGTGTTCAAGAATACGAGATCGCCATTTCCATGAGAGAAATTGCATGTCCCCATGGGAAAATCTACTCCCATGAAACAAGAATTGAGGCCCGGATGCAGGGATTTCAAGAACTAAAACTATAAAAGTAATCATACAATAACAAATAGGAATAGCAAATACAGTCTACCATTGATGAGTTCCTCTTTGATACCACAATACTGTTGTGTGGAGATGACATGACCCTGAGTCATTGCCACATTGCTTTTGTTTATTTTTATTTTCACATCTGTTGCTTCTACCCAAATATGAATATGTGGCCTAGTAATTTTTTTAAGAATTTTCATTGGCTTATAGGGTAATTTAAGGAGAGATGACGCACATTTTTTAAAAGTTATTTAAAAAATATGTACGAATAAAATAAATTAAAACGAGTATGGATTTTCATAAGGCTTTGTATTAGCTTCAAATACATAATTTCAAAATTATTAACAGAACAGTAATTTGTAAGAAAAATAATGTTTATTTTTTTTTATAACTGTGTCATCTCGACTTAGGTATATAGAAGAGATGACGCGCTATATTAGGTTAAATGGCGCATTTATAAATCCACATAGATTTACGCAAAGTACCAAAAACCTTAAATATTATGTACGTAAGTAAATCTATAGATAACAAGAAAACACTAACAAATGATTTTATCAGATTTTTGCGGCAAAAATCACAAAGATCTAAAAATTGAGTGCAGCCTTCATGCATCCAGCATTGGCATTTTATGCATTAAATCCAGTCTTCACTTTTTTTTCGTCTGATTGTAATCTTCTCTACTTCCCACACAAATATTTGATTCATCCTCACTACTTGAAGTACACCTTCGGATTTCCTTATTGTAAGTTCTTTACTTCTTCTTAAAAAAGATGCAAACCAATGATAGCCAGCTTTTTAATTTTTCTGCCAGTTCAAAAGCCATAGCTTTTTAATGTGGTTCACTATTTTGACTTCGTTTTCAGTTCCCAACAAAGAAAGCGGCCCTAGCTTCTTGTTTTAAAGATCTCTGCTTTATTTGACGTCGCAAGGTTCCTTCAGGAATGGTATATTCACGACCAGCTTGACGGATGCTCATCTCTCGGCTCTTAATAGCACTAATTGTTGCTGATTGTTGTTGTATTGTCCATTTACCCCTTACAACGTTCCCTTTTCTTTTGTATTCGGATGTTGCTGAAATGTTGATGAAACAGTTGCTAAAATGAATTACAGTAAGTGCGTCAACTCTCCTTGATTCATAGTGCGTCATCTCACCTTACATTATTAGGAGAGACGACGCAGCAAATTTTAACGACATTGTTTGCAAAAATGTGAGTATTTAAGATAAGAAGTAATTACACACCCTAAGCACCTACAATAATCCACTATAAAATATAAAAAAATACGACCAAACATACCTGTATAGTTTATTATTCCTAACGACGCAAAAAAATATTGGCGACGAAATGAACAAAAATCTATCGTACGCACACCTTCTTATTACAATCATGACTGAACTAAATTGTAATGGTCTGCTCATCATTATGCAATCGCTGCCCGATTTACTCATAAAGCTCAATTATCGCGGGAACTATGACTGCGTCATCTCACCTGACGGGCCAACTCTCCTCGAATTACCCTATAATATGTCGGCCTAGTAATTTTTTTAAGGATTTTCATTGGCTTATATCTTTTTTCTCGATTTCTTTTGCATGAAAATAACTTTCTCACATCCATATAGATTTCACCTTTCCAATAATGAAAAAAAATCAATAATATGTTTAGTTTTTTGTAATACATTTGAAGAAAACCGCAATTTAATATAGGCAATTTTAGCGTCGTCTGGTCCCCTTGCGGATATAGCGTTCTTTGGTGGCGGAAACGGTAGTTTATTTCCTAAAGAAAGATGGCTAGCGAAAAATGTTAAAGTTCCAGAGTTTTCAAAAATTATTTGCAAATGTTTGTAAACGTTTGTTAACATATTTTTGATTTTACTTTAAGAAATAATCGACCGTTTCCATACATAAAAGCGAGAGTTGTTAAAAAGGGCTAATTTTGACTTAAGGATAATTAAACTAATAAAACTATTAAAATAACTATTAAAAAAAGTTTATTTCTTATTTTTATTTCACAAGCCTAAACAACGATGGAAAAAACAGTTTATCAAAATCATTGTTTAATTACCCATTCTTTTTTAAGTATCCTGACTCCAAATTCTTGATTCAACGGCGACGGCGCTGGCGCCGGTAGTGATACAATATTTTCCATTATCAAAATCAAATTAAAAAAGAAAATATTTCGGCCCTAACATACCAATTTGAAAAATCAGTTAGAGAAGCAAGTTACCCCGTGATTTCAAACAAGACTCCGCCCCACGCTCCTGTCCTAAGCACCTCTAATTGGCCGGTTTAAGTTCCATAACATAACTGCGGGCTGGATGTACGCTTACTCTAACCTGACATAAAAAGCAGGCAAATTTCTAAAGAATAGGAATGTGTCAACATTAATCATTAAAACCATCTCCAGTGATTAAACTGGGAATACACACTTAAAACAGGTATTGGAATATATTATATTGATTTATTTAAACAACGAGTACTAATAATCTCTGGAGGGATTGTTGTGTGTATCCTAATAATTTAAAACCAAAGAAAAAACAATCACGTGATCAAAGTACTAAAGATGTTAAACAGAAAATAAACCCCACTGCCGTTGGAGCTCCAATAAAATATTTTAGCACAACTACAAGCGGTTGTGTGATTATAAAAAGCTTCGATAATTGAACCAATAGATATAAAAATAAACAAACTTGTTTGGCTCAAACATAAATGGGGGGTAAAGGGAAAATTCCCTATTGGCTTGCCATATTATGCATTTTGTCCTCAGAGCAAAGGCAAATTATAGAAATAATGTCCCATTTTTATTTACTATATATTTTCTGCTAAAAGGAATAAAATAAATCATAATTATTTAGCTATAATTTACTAGCATCAAATAATATTATCGAATAGTTTATTAAATTATTCTTAAATAATATTTATTAAATGGCAAGACAGTTTGGGTAAGGATGAATCAACGGATTATTAGGTTCTTTGTCTCACAGTCTCATCAATGCACTAAGAAATAAAATAAACTAAATCGAAAAGAAGGTTTTTTTTAGCGGCTGGCGGACAAAGTAGTGCATCTATCTTTTGTATTGAGTACACAGGGACGCCAAATGCAATGGGTTCCCTGGGGCACAGGTAGACAATGACAGGCTGTTTCGTTCTTATTAGAACTCACCAGAAAGCCATAACCTGTAAGCGACCCCCAATACAGCGAGACTATGCTTTCAAGGCATTTTTAAGAAATAAAAACGCGATGAAAACCCAGTAACGCCATCTATAGGAATCAACTCAATGCAAAAGATAGTCGTCGACGAAAGCAACAATAAACCAAATACGTTAGGCTAACACACCAGTATAGGCAACATTTATCGCATCCCCACAATTTTTCTACGGATTTGTTGATTCAAATAAGCTCGCGCTGCAGTATACCCACTGGGCGCTGCCAACCCGTAATACAATGCCGTGTTTTTTTTTCTTTTAATTTATTTTATACTGGTGTGTTGGCCTAAAGTATTTGGTTTATTGTTGCTTTCGTCGATGACTATCTTATGCATTGAGTTGATTCCTATAGATGGCGTTACTGGGTTTTCATCGCGTATTTATTTCTTAAAAATGCCTTGAAAGCATAGTCTCGCTGTATTGGGGGTCGCTTACAGGTTATGGCTTTCTGATGAGTTCTAATAAGAACGAAACAGCCTGTCATTGTCTCCCTGTGCCCCAGGGAACCCATTGCATTTGGCGTCCCTGTGTATTCAATGCAAAAGATAGATGCACTACTTTGTCTGCCTGACGCTAAAAAAAACCTTCTTTTCTATTTACTTATACGGACACTAAACTCTACTACTTTATTTTATAAACTAAATCGTTTACTCAACAACCAATAAATGAATAATTCTTCCCGATTTTGACAATAATAAAAATAAAATCTGGAAACGCATCTTTTAATTGTTACTTTGACAACGCAAACTTTTGATTTTCGAGATTTGAGAAGATTTAGTGAGTTTATTTCTACTAATCTTGACAGTTTAAATTGCTATTATAATATAAATAATATAATACAGCACCAAAGCAGTGTGAGGGCTGTGGAAAATTTGGCAAAAATCGGCCAGAATCGTGATTTTCGGGATAAGTACGCATTTTTTAATTTTCATTGGCGTGGATCGGTGAGTTTTTATACATTTTTTTCTACTGAGCTATATCAGTAGACTAATAAATGTCCATTATAAAAAAATATTAGATATGGGTTTGGCTCAATATTTAATGTAAATGGGAGCATAATAGTGAATATAAGGTTGAATGCTCTATTTATGCAAAGAAATGTAGACTTGCTAGTGAGAAAACACTACTCAGGTATAAATAGTTTGTTAATTGAACTTAACTTTTTTTTACTTTATTGTATTTGAATAATGAATCCATTTATTGATTATAGTAGGGCTACTCCTCGGAGGTATTCAGCCTGTGATAGTTAATGTTGACAATCATGATAGTGTCATTGATGTATAAAAATCTTAACTTTTTTAGAAACATATAATAATTGTAATTACTGTGATATTATTGTCCTGAGCAAATGTTGGCATGTTGAAAGTACTGCAAACTTTGACATACCTGGTGATATCAGTTACTATAACGGTGCTAATTTTAATAAATGTGACGGTATATTTGTGTATGTTAGGGCAGGGATAAGTACAATTTTTGATGATTTTAAATTTGAATATTCAGGAATAATAATGACGGGAATCTCTTTTGTGATCAAAAATAAATCTTATTCGGTCAATGCCTTCTGCAGACCATCTTTAACCGACGTAAATCTTTTTTTGCACGATTTAACTGACTATTTTTCTAACAACCTACATGCTCAAACAGAAATTTATATAGGAGATATAAACATAAACATAGATGAAAACTCTAATGTTGCTACCGAATACATTGCCCTTTTAAGCCAATATGGTTTTTGCTTATACATCAATTAAGCAACTAGGTTAAGTAACAACACCCGGAGCTGTATTGATCACATATTTTTAAGAAGAAAATTAAAGACACATTTTTTGGATTATCGGTCGTACATAATACAATCATCACTCACTGATCACTTTCCTATTATGCTGAATATAAACAGTGTTAATGCGAGTTATACAAGAACAGATGGTGAATCTGACAAAAAAAAACGTGTCAACTGTTGACCATAGAAAACTTGAGTCCTATCTGGAATCTGAAAACTGGGAGAGGGTGATAGCGAGTGACAGTTCGGACTCCGCTACCCAAAATTTCATTAATACTTTTCAGAATCACATCACCTTGTCAATAAGTAAAAAGGCTATTAATGTTAGTTATAGAAAATTATAACCCTGGATCACCCTGGGTATCCTTAACTCAATTAAGGATAGGGACAAATTAAAAAAGAACCTAATGAAATTTTTTAGCTTAGATCAAGAACAAAGGTATAAAGACTATAGGAACGTTTTACAAAAATCGATAAATAACACAAAAAATGAGTATTATATGTACCCTATAATACTCATTTTTTGTGTTATTTATCAATTTTTGTAAAACATTCCTGTAATCTTTATACCTTTGATCTTGAACTAGTAAATGCCAAAACAATACTAAAAAAATACACCAAATAATAAAAAATGCTACAAATGAAAATACAGCTGACAGTAAAAATATTGAAATACTAAATGACGACAGCGTACCATTTGTGGATAAGAAGGTTATCGCGGACTTCTGCAATAGTTTTTTGCTATAATAGGTTTAAAAATGTCAGAAAAAATAAAAAAAACAAGTCAACCAAATACAATGAAATTCAATCATATTATTCAATTCAATGTATCTTAAGTCTGTTAACGAAAATTAAATTATTAAACACGTTCATTCTTTGAAGAATGGTGGCGCACCGGATGATGATGGTATTTCGGCGCAGTTAATTAAAAACTCGCATCTACACTTATTAAAATCCTTAAGGTACATATAATCAATTTAATCTTTAAGACTGGCATAATTCCCAAGTAGACCTCGATTGTGACCCCCATTTTTAAGTCAGGTAATAACATATCACAAAATATCGACCGATAAGTGTTATAAATAACTTTGCTAAAGTTCTGGAAAAAGCTTTAAAAAAAAGACTAATTCATTTTTTTTGACTCCGGTAATATTTTGTCTAGTAAACAGTTTGGATTTATAAAAAACTTGAGCACCAGTGATGCAATGTACCAAGTTATATCTGAAATTATCTGCAATATGAATGATGGTAAAAAGCCTTGGCCATTTTCCTTGAACTTGCAAAGGCATTTGACACGGTGCCACATGATGACTTATTAAGGGTCCTTGCCAATTATGATGTCCGTGGTCCGATGTATGATGTTTTTGAGTCTTATCTGAACGATAGATGACAAGTCGTTAAAGTAAATAACGTCATAAGTGATGCCCAAACTGTTACTATGGGAATATCGCAGGGGTCTGTCCTATGACCTATACTGTTCATTACTTATATAAACCCGTTGCTACTAGAAATGGGTGGTACAATGTTATCTTACGCAGATGACACGGTTTTGGTATTCAGTGGAGATTCCTGGGATGAGATTAAAAATACTGCTGAAAGGGGTCTGCGACATGTAAAAGATTGGTTGGACTCTTTCCAGCTCTCACTTAATCTAAAAAAAAAACAAATTCTATTGCCTTCTCACCAACAGAAAAAAATAGACCAAATTTTAACGAATTACATGTTAATGAGAGCTCGATACAGAACACTGCCCATACAAAATATTTAGGAATTCATTGACTGCCATCTAAAGTGGAACAATCATGTTGATAAAATCATAACGAGTTTGAAGAGACTATTACATAAATTCTACTTGCTACAAGAATTTCTGAATGAGAAACTATTAGTTTGAATTTATAAGTCCCTTGTCGAGTCTTACTTAGATACGGCATACTTATCTGGGGTGGGTTGTATAAGACCACGTTATAACCCCTGCAAATTCTTCAAAACAATATCTTAAAAATAATATTCAAAAACCCAAACTGTACCACACCCCTTTACTGTATTCTGAAGATATACTAAACGTTAGATGCCTCTATATTTTGACTGTTGGTAAATTTATATTAAGGGTCAATAATTTAATCATTGCTCACAAACTTAATACTAGAAATGGATGGAGAGGAAACTTGTCCCTGTCACGAAACAAAATGACACTAAATTTGAAATCAATAACAAATTTAGGCCCGAAGGTATACAACTCTTTGCCCGTAAATATACGCCAAATAAAAGCAAGTAAAAAATGTAATAACGTATCTTCTCGGTATATCTTTGATAATTTCGAAAATGTGTTTGCAGATTTATTTTAGCTTTGAACATGTCAGTTTTATCGTAACATTTCCGCCCTAGTCTTTGGTGATATATTTGTGATTTTATTTATTAGTCGGCTACAACTTGCCTCATTTTCCTTCTTTTCTTTCTTACATATTGTTATGTAGTAAAGTTTATATATTGTTACATATACTCAAGTGAATCCATAACACATACGGGTATTTTAATACCTAGGTGTCCTTTTTATCACATTTATATTTGTGTTTTTATATTATATATTGTATTATACCTACTGTATTTATGTATGAATAAAGTATAAAGTATTACAAAGTTTGTTTATATACATAAATATTTGTTCCAATGTCTGTTTTAAGTGTGTGTTCCCTGTTGGATCACTGGAGATAATCAACCTATGTGACACTTAATTTAAAAAATTATAATACACAGTTTTAAAAATCATCATCATAATTCAAATATTCAATCTATAGTATTTATAAGTTTCTCAAGTGCCGCTAGAGGGCGTAATATTAATGCTTGACTATAGAAACTTGTTCTATTCTGTCGTTAGGTCAAAAATAATATTGTTAAAGTTAACCGTTTTATATAAAAATGTGTTATACTTTGTTTTACTTTTAGCTTGCATGTTGCAATATGATAATATTACTGAACAAGGCGGGCATTAAAAAAATAAATCAGGATATTCAATTATTGCAGGATCTGTTTCGTATTCGAAATGTACATTTTAGAACTAATATGAGTGTGGCAGTGTGTTTTACAATGATATACTTTTTGGGCATAAATTGTTGCATAGGAGTGGCGATGGAACTTCAGAGATCCATTTTATATCAAGCGGCTTTAGACTACAATTTGGCACTAGCAAGTTTTTCACACATACAATTTTGTATTATTATTTATTATTTTCATTCATTTTGGATCGTATCGCAAATAATGCTACTACCTGCACTTGCGACGAACGAACTTTACACTCTGAACAAACAAATAGTTGAGATGAAAAGAAAGTATTTAACAGGAATGGTTTCTTTATGGAGTAAAAATGAGTATACAAAGTTAAATTTAAGGTTAATTGCCTCAAATGAACGAAGAATTAAATTGTAAGTATCTTCTGTTCTTTTTAAGACCTTTTACCAACTTTTTCGTCAATTTATATTTAATACATTTTGCTTGGGTCTGTCTGTTTAATTTCGATATTTTTTTGAGTTAAAAGACGTTAATGAACGCCTAGTGTCTAACAAATTACTGTCATTAGTGGTGAAAATAATAAACTTTTTCAGGGCTGACCAAAGAGATAGAATAATGGGAGAGAGGACAGGAAAATTTGTTGACAGAAAATAATGGCAATTTTAATGAAAATACTTTTTAACTTATTAATAATACATTATAGGCTCCAATCCGAACTAAAAATATAATGATAATTTTCAACAATAATTGTGGTTGGGCAGTGCGCTAATTAGTCATTATGGATACATCACAGAATCTATGGAAAATTCTGAGGCATGGCACCAACATGAATCGTTTATTGTTGAAAAGGCCAAGCGTCATTTTCTTAGTTTTTGAGAAAAACGTCAAAAACTCTTACTTTTTTTTTAAAGTCGCCTGGCCCCTCTCAACAACTTATAATTAAAACAAAAAAATATAAAACATTACTACAATTTTAGGAAAATAGTAGTTTAAATGTTTTGACTGCTTTATCGCTTTAAGTTTTTATAATATTTTCATAGAATGGCTGGAATATGCCTAATTATGATCTGTATATGAATTATCTTAATATCCATTATTCGACTCCTGCTTTTATATACCTTATTCACTGGCACACTTACAGCTTGTCTTGCGTGTCTTTCAGGCATTTTTAAATAAAAACTATGAAACTATTAACAAAAGGTTAGACGTATCCAGATTTAGAAGTGGAAGAATGACACTGAAACTGCTTTTTTTCGTATTGTGGTATGTTTGTCTATAAGGAAACAGCCTTTTTATCCTAAGCCATTAGTTTTTGAAATTTAAAATATCACTAATTTCAACCTCCATTACAGTAAATTTCTTTCTAGCACTAAAAAAAGCAGTAAAAATAAGTTCTGTAATTTCCTGGATAGAAAATACTCTTCGTAACGCTTATGTAGTTTCTTAATAATTCCAAAATCCCTATCACAGGGCAAGAATAAGATAAATAAGTTGTTGAAACTGGTCAAGCGACGTTGCACACAGAAAAAAAAATTATGTTTACCCATAATACTATTTTTATTGACTGACTTTAAATTATTTCAATACAATATAAACTTAAAACAATAAATTATATTTAAATCAATAAAATTTGAATATTTTGATTAATTAGGTATATATTTAATATTGATTTGTTTAAGAAAATATTAATTAATCAATTAAGACTTTTTGTGTTTTTCCAATTAGATATTAACAACCGATAAACTTTAAGATTGCCTGTAAGACCAAAAACAATTGTATCAAGAGAATAACTTATTTATATAATAGTACTGTAATTTAAATAAATTATATATTGTTTCAAGCAAATGATTATATATTATTCAATCAGTAACTAGGAAACATTAAAATAAATTTAATTTCTTTTATTTCAATGGTACTTATGTTTAATTCAATCATAGAAAAGGTAGGCAACACTTCTTCACGTGCGTAGCGGGGATGAAGGATATATTTCTCTTTTGGCTGCCGTCGCGGCGTCACCTTGCCTCCTATAGTATTTTTCTATGCGTTGTTGCTTTGTTTATTTTGAAAGAATAAGCAAGTGCATTGTGTTATGGAAGATTTACTTGTGGGTCTCAATTCTTGAAGTGGTGAAATGTATTCCCTTGAGGAAATATTTGGGTAACAATGTCCCCACGGAGTTAAACTAGAATTCCAGTGGTTTTATTGGAAACTTTCTCTAAGAAATGTGTTCAAGAATACGAGATCGCCACTTTTATGAGAGAAATAGCATATCCCCATGGGAAAATCTATTCCCATGAACCAGGAATTGAGGTCCTGTTGAGGATTTTAAAAACTAAAACTATAAAAGTAATCCTACAATATAATAAATATTTGAACGCATTGTAGCTTGTTTTGCCACAATCATAGCTTGTTATTGAAAGCCAATAGTATTTATATATAAATGCCTTTATGCTAAATATATCCTTTCATTAAAAACCAATGGCATTATCATATGAACCAATGAGATCTTATAGTTAAATAAATAATAATCGATATTATTAAACAACAATAAATTAAGCATTAAAATAAATAGAACAGTTATTCACATTTAAAAATAGCATATAAAGTCTACCATTGATTTAATGAGTTTCTCTTTGATACCACCATACTGTTTTCTCTGTGCATACGCCCCATTCTACAATAAATACGTTATTACACAGTTAATTCACACAGTACATCCGCATTAAGGATCCTTTTACCACCAAATTATGCAGGAATATCAATGCTGCCGAATTTTTTTTAATAACTCAAAATGCCCAAAACTGTCACTTGAACCACTTCAAGAATAAATGATTCAATAATTATTACTGTTATAGCTGCACCGGCCGGTCATAGTACCAATGATCGCGTCGTGCGTCTTAGAAAGCACCAATCTATTGGAGCATACATACAGGTTTATATGTGACAGTCTGCCCTCCCCCTCACCCCCCCCCCCCACCCCCAGGGTATTCTACTAACTGTAGGGAGTATCTGGCCGTTGATTAATGTATTTTTTCTGATATTTTAAGGATATTGCTGAACCATCGCATAAGTTTAGAAAATATAATAATGGGTTTTACCATATGTGGTATCTTCTTGGCTACAGGCTTAATGTTTACTTTCATGTATGTAAGTAAATCTACATTAATTAACCCGAGATTGCCATAACGTACCTACGTAAAATTTACGTACTGACAATCTGAAATAATTGGCCTATTATTGGTATCCTAGATCTGCCGCTCATGCAGTGCATCTACCACCACTACAACATTCGGCTGCCGACGCGTTTCTGATGTGGCATTTGAGGGTTATACGTTACCGAATAAACAGTGATTGTTGGCGCGTAAATTTTACGTATTGATGCGATATAAATGCGCTGAATTTGTATACATGTGTTATTAATGCGCTAAGTTCAACTAATCTTTTTATAAGTATTCCCTAAAAAATTAAAAGGTTTGAGACAATTCTTGCACATATTTGTAATATACGGAAAATTTAGGGGTTAATACAGAAGTTAACATTATACTCCCCCAGTTACAAAAAAGCAACATCCTACATCATGATGATACAGACTAGTCAACATCCCATTAAGCGATTTTCTTTTTAATAAAGAACTAAATCTTATTAAACAAATGGCAGGTTATTATGGTTTTCCAATAAACATGCTCAATAACATGTTAAAAAACAAACTTGTAAAAATAGCTAGTCAACAAATCTACCCGAATCATAAAGAGAAGAAAAATAAAAAATTTGAATGCCTGACATATTTTGATAAACCTTTCATTAAAGCCTTTAAATACATAGAATTTAATAGGATAAATATGACAAACAGAATAATAAACACTTTTTATGTAGTTATGTTAAAAACAAATGAGTAAATAAAAAATAAAATTAAACATTAGAATTCTGTTTTGTCATGTTAAACTGTGGTGCTTGCGATAAATGATAAAACGTTATGAAAACAAGAAATATTTTTCGAAAACAAAAAAAAAAGATTTAGTATATATTATGCTTAACCGAAATGATGTTGTAATACTGTAGAGTAACCTCCACAAATAAAGCATTCTTGTTTATATTTAAGTCTTCTGTAAAAACCCCAAATGTTCCCATACAAAGAATTTAAAAAGCCAACTTGTACTACAAGAAAAATCACTCTAATAAACATTCTATTGGCCTTAACGGACAATTTTTTGCTCCTCATTGGCTTATTCAGTTAAAAATTAATCATCATTCAAAATTAAACCAATGGACAGTATTTCCGACCACTCGAAGTCGACGCGCTGATATAGCTTCGCTCTGTTCTTATTTATATATCACGTTAAAAAGGGATAGAACAAAATCGTTATAGGGTCTGGCAACCAGCTACTCTCTACTACCGCAAGTAAAGTTGCAACAAAATGTATTGAGTTAAGAATTAATATAGCCTTTTATTTTAATATTAACCTAATATATAAAAGGCAATTGTTGCTTCTGTTTTAAAAATTATATTTATTAATTTCTGTAATAACATTTTTTTAAAAAAAATAATTTGTAATCTAATAATTAAGTAAAAATTGTTACAATATAAGAAATCATTACTTTAATTAATATCTGTGCAAAATATAAAGATCCAAGAATCTATGATTTTATTATGTGTCGTCCGTATACGACCAGGTGTCAATTAATAAAATGATTTAAGTAAAACCATTCGTTACGATGAATCACAATAATAATGTAATTGCTTTTTAATATATATTGTAAGATTAGCGTCCCAATTTAAATTAAGAAAGGTAGGTATTTGCGGGAGTTATATCCATGAGACTTGATGACCTAGACGATTCCCAGGCCAACTATTCTAAGAAGCCCTTATCTATTGCAAGCTATACTTTTGTTTTAAACTGTAATATTGTTAATAATAAAATCATTCTTAGCTTTGAGCTCTCGAAATTCAGACGTTGTTCTGTCTTTAAATAATAAAAATCTTTTTTAAAAATAGTTCGTTCTGTTTTCTAAACATAACTGGCGCAGTCGGTAGGATAGTGCGTTTACGCGTTTAATCGAACGAATATCGATCGAGCGCGTCGATTGCGGTTTCAACCCTTGAGTGCTATTCAAAAGAACCACCCAGGAGAAGCCACGTCTGACAGACAACCGAGTGACCAGACCAACTAGGAATCGGGAGACGAAGAAACACAATCTGTAAGTGCCAAATTTCCTTTTCGCCCCTTTGTTCCTCTGTTTAAGGTAACTTCAGGGATAATTTTAGTTTCTGTGCACCGCGCATATCACTTAGCTTAAGCAGTCTATTGGAGACAAAAAGTAATTTTAGCAATTTTTATTTTTAAACATAATTATAGACAGTTTATTTAAATTTACAAAAAATGAGTAACCCGCCGGAACCAGCCCAAGTACCAGTGGTCAATTGGGATCTTTTTAAATCGAAAATTGAAAATATTAAGCCTTTCGACGGTAATAGCAATCATTTAAATCAGTTTATAAAAAGATGCGACGACTTAGTCGCCAAATATAAACCGTTTAACGATGATGACCTAAATACGCATGTACTAGAGTGTATAAATGAAAAATTGACAGGTAGAGCGGAAATCATGATTGCTAATCGAATGGAATTAGACGATTGGGAAAAACTACGCGCAGCGTTAATTCAGGGTTTTTCCGATGGGAGAGATTTAGATTGTTTAGTTCAAGAATTAACGCGAACTAAACCCTTTAAAGGAGAACATATCTTAGATTTTGGCAATAGATTACAACTATTACGTAGTTTATTATGTTATTCAAAGAATAAGCAATAATAATCAATTAAGCGTTGACGAAAAATTGTGTCATACTAAATATCACGAAAGCACAGCTTTAAATACTTTTATTGCAGGATGTGCAGGTAATTTAAAAAATAACATGCACATTAAAAAACCAGCAACCCTTGAAGATGCTATGGCATATGTAACTGAATTTGAAAATTTTGAAAAATTGTACGATGGTTTTGGTGAACTGCCAAAAACACAAAAAATCAATAATTGGCCCTTTCAAAAATTTACAAATGGCCCTTTCAAAAACCAACCTCAAAATTTTCAAAATCAAAATCAACTGTATAATAATTTCCCCACATTGCCGCAAAATAGTGTACCGAATATAACTACGCAAAATCATTTTCAAAGATCTTACTTCCCGAGTCAACCTATAAATATGCAACCGCGTTATTTACCCCCGAGAAATTACCCTACTAATAGACAAGTTTTTGGGAAACCCCAAAATGTTTTTCGACCTAACCAAATCCAGCCAAATCAGTTACCGCGACCGGAACCGATGTCAACGACCTCCAGAAACCCGACGATAAACACGAATCGCCAAAACGCGTACAATAACCAACAAAATTATTTCAGAAATCAATACCCAAATCAAAAACCTAATTTTACTTTTCAAGAACTTTACTTTAATAAAGAAGGCACCGATGACATAAATACCGAAAATATTTATATTAATGAATATGACAATATGTATGGTGGTTGTTATGCTGGTAACTGCCAAAATTGTCTAACAAATCCCGATAAATCATTACTTGACCAAAGTTATGAGAATAGCCCGTATACCGGGCACAACCAATACGCAACATACGAAAACAAACAGGCGACTATACAACAACAACAACCCTTCGTCGACAACGAAATCCCAGACAAAAAAGAGGACTATAATACCCAAAATTTTCAAGAAATGAGCCCATCAAAAGATCGGATCTAATCGAAATTAATATATCATCCAATAATGCCCTTCCATACGTAAAAATAAAAACCCCAAACCTAAAACTTTTAATCGACACCGGTAGCTCACGGTCTATTTTAAAACCATCAGTTGCCGAAAAATTGTACGCTAATTGTATCTATCACTCTAATAATACAATAAAAACAGCACTGGGAAGCCAAACAACACAATTTCAGGCATCTATACCGGCTTTTGCAGAATTTTGTACGAACTATAAAATAAATTTTATTCTTTTCGACTTTCACGATTACTTTGACGGAATACTAGGCCTAACTGACCTAATTAATATGCAACTTAATATTGACTTGCGTAATAAGAGACTTATTGGACCAAAAATCGAAATACCATTCCTTTATAGACAAATACACGAAACATCTTTCTCGTTTTCAGTAAACCCACACGAAAAAATAGTAAAAAAAGTCCCTGTTGACGTAATAGAAGGAGACATTTTGACAAGACCTGGTAAAATCGACATACTCTTTATACCACAAATAATATCACATGCAAAAAACGGATTTGCCCCTGTAGAAATACAAAATCACCCCGACAAGACTATTTCTGTGACTCTAACTAAACCAATACCTGTCGATTCATTTGAACAAAATTCATACGAAATCTTTTCTTTCGAAAATATGGCCGAGAATATACAAATTAACCAAAATACCAACGAAAAACCTAATATTCGAGATTTAATTCGCATCGATCACTTAAACACCGAAGAAGAAAAAGCCATTTTTACACTCTGTAAAGAATTCTCCGATATTTTTCATAAACCCGGCGATAAATTATCATTTACGTCAAAAATTAAACATGAAATACGAACCACGGACGATATCCCTATTCACACAAAATCTTATCGCTACCCTTTTGTACACAAGGAGGAGGTGCAAAGGCAAATAAATGACATGCTCGAAAAAGGTATTATACGCCCGTCTGCTAGCCCTTGGTCTTCACCTATATGGGTGGTACCAAAGAAGGTAGATGCATCCCTTAAACAAAAGTGGAGAGTTGTTTGCGACTTTCGCAAAATTAATGAAAAAACAGTCGATGACCTCTACCCTATACCCAACATTACGGATATCTTAGATAAGCTAGGCAGAGCACAGTATTTTTCAACGCTCGATTTAGCCAGTGGTTTCCATCAAATCGAGATGGACAAAAATTCTATTGAAAAGACAGCCTTTACGGTAAACAATGGGCACTTTGAGTACCTCAGAATGCCTTTCGGGTTGAAAAATGCCCCCTCCACATTCCAACGCGTCATGGACGAGATCCTGAAGGACTTACAAAATAAAATTTGCATGGTATATATGGACGATATAATTATTTTTAGTACATCTCTGCAAGAACACATTCAGAACCTAAAACAAATATTTAATAAACTCCGCGAAGCCAATCTTAAAATCCAAATCGACAAATGTGAATTTTTGCGTAAAGAGGTCGAATTCTTTGGTCACGTAGTGACTCCGGAAGGAATAAAGCCAAATAAAAAGAAAATCGCCGCGATCCAAAAATTTCCAATACCTAAAACACAACGGGACATAAAATCATTTTTAGGACTATTAGGTTACTACCGAAAATTTATTCAAAATTTTGCTAAAATCACCAAACCAATGACAAAGTGTTTAAAAAAGAATGAAAAAATAGAACACACGAAAGAATTTATTAAATGTTTTAATACATGCAAAAATCTACTTATCTCCGAACCGGTGTTATCGTACCCGGATTTCTCTAAACCTTTTGAACTGACCACCGACGCATCCTCCTACGCAATAGGATCAGTTTTATCCCAAAATGGACACCCTATCTGTTACGCATCACGAACTTTGAACCCTGCCGAGATAAACTACTCGACGATAGAAAAAGAACTATTAGCAATAGTCTGGAGCTGCAAATATTTTCGCCCGTACTTATTTGGACATAAATTCACCATAATGACTGACCACAAACCCTTACAATGGCTCTTTTCTTTAAAAGAACCCCATTCAAGACTCGTGCGCTGGCGCCTCAGATTAGAGGAATTCGATTACATAATCCAATACAAAAAAGGCAAACTAAACCAGGCAGCAGACGCCCTGTCCCGATACCCAGTAGACAATGACCTTAACGCCTTAGAGACAATGTCGACCGACAACAACCCCGGTGACGTAGACAATATAATTATGGAATACCTTCAAAACCAAGATGAAATTCCACAGCTGGATGAATCAATTATAAACGAAGTTCTAGACACACATGACGAAACACCAACAAGAACAGACATACCAAAAATTAATATAATAGCCGACCATCAAATTCGACCTCCCTTACGAGACAACGAAAACGATCTAGAAACAGTCCATACGGCAGTGGAAAACCCAATAATAAATATACCAATATCTGAAAGATGTTTAAATGGTTACAAAAATCAAATTGTCGTCACTGCTGGCGATATACAAAAAATCCAGTGTAAATTTAATAAAATCTTTGAAAACACACGTCTCTATGTCACAATATCAAAACGCGACCCACGAGAACATATAATAAAAATCTTAAAAGAATTCGTCGACCCCAAACAAACGTTCGCGTTATATTTTAGGGACCCCGAAATAGCCAAAATATTTATTACTACGGTCCAAAACTTTTTCCAAAACTCCTCATATAAGCTAATTCAATGTTCCAAATTTCTGGAAGATATAGAAAAATTAATGACCAAAAAGAAAAGCTCGAAATGTATCACACGACTAAAACATTTCATAGGGGAATCAATGAAACCAAACTAGCCCTTTCACGAAAATATTATTGGCCAAAAATGGCGGAGGACATCGAAAATTACATAAACAATTGCAAAACATGTCTAATCAATAAATACGATAGAAATCCCCCGGTAATTAAATTCAATTTAACACCAACAAGCTCGAAACCCCTTGAGTTAGTCCACATGGACACGTTTAAAATATCAAATGAAAAGTTTTTAACCATAATAGACACCTTTTCTCGATATGGCCAAGCCTACCACATAAATAGCTTAACCGGACCGGAAATACTAGAAAATTTACTAAACTTTATCACGCACCACGATTTACCCCTGAAAATTACGACAGATTGCGGTACAGAATTTAAAAATAAAGAGGTAGAGGATTTCTGCAAACTTTACAAAATCGAACTTCACTATACCACCCCAAAAAATAGCAATTCGAATTCTCCAGTCGAACGATTTCACTCAACATTAATCGAACACTATCGATGCCTGAAAGAAGAAAATAAGAATTTTACACCCATGCAGCTTATGAAACGTTAATAATGGCATATAACAATTCAATTCGAAATATTAAAAGGCCATATTAACAGTCCAAATCCATTCGATATCAATGATCACGTAATAGTGTCAAATTACGTCCAACAACATAAAGAGAACGCAACACAACTTTATCGCATGATACAAGAAAAGAACGCACAAACTAAAGAGAATATAATTGCCAAAAGAAATGAAACCCGATCCGACCCACCGGACTTCGCGAAAGCAAACGATGTCTATATTAAAACAAAAGCCAGAGGCAAAGACGCACCGAAATTTAAAAAATACGCGGTCAAAAATCAAACAGATAAAAAGATAACAACTCGAACAGGTGTATACCATGAAAGTAGTGCCAGAAAACCCCGCATTAAAAAATTATCACATTTTCAGGTAGACGATGACAAGGACAATCCTGATAATAACCATGACACTCCAAATACTTCAAACGTACTGCAACCCTAACGATATACACCTGACAACCCTTAAAAACCCTATTCTCCCTATAGAAATAGGAAATGCAAAACCTATATATACTAAACATACATTTTTACATTACGTTAATTTAGAACCTATTTTAGTACAGCTTGTTAATATAAAAAAATACTTCTTTATAATTAAAAATCATCTTAAACATGAAAATGTTACAAATTCAATATCTTATCACGGGCTATCAGAAAACGCGATTCTTATAACAGAATACCTAGTACAAACGACACAAAATAAACTCGAGAATCTCTACCCACACATAAGAAATAAGAGAGGTTTATTTAATATTGTAGGTAAAGTCGATAAATGGTTATTCGGTACGCTAAACGCTGATGATGGAAAAAGATATGACAAAAATATTAAAATTCTCGAAACTAATCAGAAAAATATTATAAACAAATTAAATTCACAAATTTCTTTATCGAAAAACCTAATTAATAACTATAACAAAACAATATCAACCCTTAATGCAAATCCGAAACAATTACAATACAGCTTAAAAGTATTTAAAGGCGTTATAGAAAAAACAATTAATGATTTAAACGAGTACATAAGCTTTCAGGGATTAATTTATCAAATAAATTTAGATTGCCAAAATTTAATTACTTTTATTGACAACTTAGAGGATGCTATTATGTTTGCCAAATTAAATGCACTACATAACTCGATAACACCAAGTTCAGAATTAGTACAAATGTTGGATTATTTAAAAACCATCTATAATGACGAATCAATACCAAATTTCAAAAACATATTGTCATATTATCAATTTTGGGAACTCAGGTTACTTTTTCCAAGGCTAAAGTGATATTTGCGGTTCACGTCCCTATAGTTAGGCCCGAAAAGTTTACGTTCTATCACCTATATCCTATTATCCAACACCACAAAATATTCGTCCCAAAATACCCTTATTTGGCACAAGCAGAAGAAAAGGTCCAATTTGAAGAAATCAGCTGCCCCCAATTAGAAGAAGAATACTGCTGCAATGAAGACTTCCACCCCCAAGATGACTGCTAAAAGGCTCCCCGTTAGAAAAATGCCCCGTTCTGGAAGTCAAAATGCAAGAAACAATAACTGAACAAGTTACACAGGAAGAAATTCTCATCCTTCCTAGTAAACCACAAAGACTTTTTTCAAAATTCAAAACCTACCAATACCTCCAAATTATTACACCAACACTGGTAAAAGTTCCGAAAAATTGCCAAATTCAAATAGAAGAAAAGAAGTTTGTCAATGACAAAAAAATTAGACAAGGAAAACCGCTAATTTTACCCAATGTCGAAATAGGAAATTTTACCCTATTAACGATATTCGAGACACCAAATATAACGAAATTGAACTTCGAAGACATTTACAAATTGAAAGATATGGCCAACCAGTTATCGCCAATCATTCCAATCGACGATAAAGATCAAACATCCAACATCATAATATACATAATAGGAAGCCTAACCGTTCTCTTGACATTGTTCCTGCTATGGAAAAATAGAAACAGACTTATACCATTTTTAAAAATTTGTACCAAAACCAAAATCAATAAAAAGGTACAAGAAACCGATACCAAAATCGAAGAAGCCAATACCTCGAAGAAAACATCCAGTATCTTCTCGTCTTAATGAGACTTGATGACCTAGACGATTCCCAGGCCAACTATTCTAAGAAGCCCTTATCTATTGCAAGCTATACTTTTGTTTTAAACTGTAATATTGTTAATAATAAAATCATTCTTAGCTTTGAGCTCTCGAAATTCAGACGTTGTTTTGTCTTTAAATATTAAAAATCTTTTTTAAAAAGAGTTCGTTCTATTTTCTAAACATAACTCGGGTGTATAGGATAATAATAACAATTTCTTCTTGATAAAAAAATTGCCGACGTCTCGACCTTTATAGGATCTTTATCAAGGCTATTTCTATAGTATAGGATGTCATGTCATGTCAACATTAATCATTAAAACCATCTCCAGTGATCAAATCGGGAACATACACTTAAAACAGGTATTGGAACAAATATTCATTCATATTCATAAATCATTTTTACCCTTTTTAAACAACAAAAAGGGTAAAAATGATGTACAATATCTATCACTGTGCGTATTTCAGTAAATATTTAAAAATTTCGGACGAAAGTGTTTCCCGATTTGCCGTTGTGAACCTACTTCCTTGATGGCGCAATTGGTTAGCGCTCTGTACTGGATATACGGAGGTTGTCGGTTCGAATCCGGCTCGAGGAAATACTTTTTTCTGAATTTCAAATTAGGTGTTTATACACAAGAACTTTTCATCTTAAGATATATACATACTTTATTTTCTTACGAAAAAGAACCGATAGGTATTAATCAGCCGCTTGAAAAGCATACATCTGGTTGCCGAAACGGTAATGTTGTTGTTTAAAAAGGGTAAAAACGATTTACAATATTTATCACTGTGTGTATATATATATATATATATATATATATATATATATATATATAGATTGTTTATAATATACTACCTCTCCAGAGATTATTAGAAATTGTTGTGTGTAGGTTGTTTATATATAGGTATATATAAATATTTGTTCTAATGCCTGTTTTAAGTGTGTGTTCCCGGTTTGATCATAGGAGATGTCCAACCTATGTAAGACTTAGTTTAAAAATTTGAATACCCAGTTTTAAAAATGTTCATCATAATTAACATCCAATCGATATCGTCTTTGTTTAAAATAAAATTAAATTATTGGTTTTATAGATCAGACAGAAAATATTGTATTGGCAGACAGATTGCTTTTTACCCTTTTGTGTAAGAAATATTCATGGTTTTTAAAGCCCCCAATAAATCATTCAAAGTATTAAAAATCTCAAAAAATTCATGGTTAAAGGGATGCGGAAACACATATACCGGGTGCATATTTTATTAGTGCAAACATCAATAAGTTTATTAATTTTAATTTTTTTTTCATTTTAAGGGCGGCATCTCAATGTATCTATCAACACCTGTAGTGGCAACTTTTTTTTTCTTCACTACTTCTGCATCAATTGTGGGTCAAGGTGTGGAAAATGAGGTAAGTATGGGTGTACACTGTACCTGTATACAAATTATATTTCTTCAATATAAATCTCTCTGTCTCAAAATTCCAAAACTGTGATGATTTCAATTCATTAAACTTAAAGACTATTTACATTGATTCTTTTTTTATATTTTTATATTATCACGCAAATTGAGGGAATCCTTTTTTGAATGTATCAAAAAGAAATATTCCCTGGCGAACGGCATAAGGTAAACAATCTGAGCCAATCTATAATAGGTTACTAGTGTTCACAAAGTGTTCCATTTGTATACCAATGAAGTTTGTCAGAAGTGAGGTTGTAAATATACCATAAAAAATTAAAACGTTTCAACTACTTTAATGTGTTTTGGTTACATTTTGGTCGTCCATCAAAATTAACATATACCGTAATTTGTCACTCGGGGGCCATAAAATCTAAAAAAATGTATTTGGTAATTATTTTATAATAGGACATGCAAACAAACTTTAAATGCCACCTTATGCAGTATGTATACACATCACACTAGATGGAAAAGGTCACCTGAAGCTAGCCGCCAGTCTAAGTCATCATAAAAAATTGCGCACTTGCTTCTGCTTATCCCCAGGAATAAAATATAGGGCTTTTAGTTTTAGTTTGGAAAATACTATTCGGTAAATGTAAAGAGGCAATTGTCATTTCTTTCCCTTCTTTCGAATTAGGCTTTTTACCTCTTCGTTCGCTGCTAGGGCCATTCTCGAGGGGACCGATAGCTTAAAGTCGTTTCTGAACCACGATCCTCAGTCATGCGACACTCCCCACCCAAGGGCTCTCTTGGGCTCTGGCGTCATTGTATGACCTATGGATTTAGGAGTGTGTACCTTTTCCGCACCGCACGAGATATCTGAGCTCATCCGGCCTAGTATCCGACGTGAATGGGGTGGTTTGAAAGATGATACATTTTACACTCTTCCTGCATTCTTAAATCTAAATTTCGGACTAACTTTTTTTTATTGTACGTATGCACACTCCGAGGATTGAACTCGGAACGCCACAATCGAATTCCAGTGACTCACTGCTGAGCACCGCCGCAGTTAAGGGGACAATACAACACTGAAATGTACTTTCTTTATTTTTAGTGGGAGTTATGTTACCGTAACTTTTGTGATCTACCTTGGTACACATGGGGTATAAAGGAAAGAAAGGAATACCTCAAAATCCTTATATTTCTTGACAAAAATACTAAAGTTGTGTTTTTCCAAAATATAGCTCTCAATTACAGTTGGTTCCTGGGAGTAAGTATTTTCTTCTGTTTACATTATTTCTTTTAAAAATGTAACCTACTTTTAACAGTATTTCTAATATGGAAATTTAAAATATTATTTCCAGTGATCTCTGTGGATTTAAGAACTTCATTCTTGAAAGTAAGATTAAATATGATAAACTGATTTGATTTCGGGAGCATTGACATGACAGCAAAACCATGACTACGTTACGTCAGGCCTTTTAATTTCTTTTTATTTCCACTAAACATTATATAAATAATGTTACAGTGTATATCCGCAATAAATAATTTGTCAGTATATTTAAAGAAAAGTATATCATATATACATAAACTCTAGGCCAAATAATTAATAGTGAATCATAATACCAAATATTAAAAAATATTCGTTTCACAAAAACTTTCCCCACGTTAAATATATTTAACAAATTATTAATTTCAGATGTGGAGAATATATTACACCGCTGGAAATGCCCTTTTTAATTTAAAAAATAAATAACAATTCGTCATTAAAGTCAAGTTATTACTTATAATCTAGCTCTCTGACTGTAATAATATACTACTTATAATCTTTACTGTGTATTATTAGTAATAAATATTGCGCACTCGCTGCTGCTAATATAATAAAATATTTGGTTTCCGGTTTTAGTTTACAAGAACTCTATTCGATAAATCCCCTTAATAATAGTTTTAATTTTATTTGTAAAAGCACTTGGTTTTGGATTTATGAATTAAAATATTCAATAAAACGAAAACCACTGCTACGCATGAAATTCATTTAGTATTAGAAGTAGGTATTTTATATACTAAACCATACTGTCTGTGTGGGTGATAATGAAGGCCTAACCAGTATATAGTATTATTTTATAATACCAGCTATCTGCAAATAAATGCCCTTTATTATTCATTAGCTACATATTTCTTGTTACGAATTATTTGTATTTACAGTGTACATTTCTAGTTAATAATAAAATGTTTATTATTATTATTATTACTATATAAACCTAATGTAATTTAAGTTATGATTATTTTGTTAAATTCTTAAAATAACTTATTTTGTTTACACAATAAAGTTGTTCTACTCCCACATGGAAATTTGCTGTTTCCTTTACACTTTTCAGTTAATTGTGCGGAAATATATCATATCCATCCTAGATAGGTAATGAAACTGACCAATCACAGTAGTCAATTACAGAGAAGCCTTTGTTGTTTATAAATGTACTGACCAATGACAGTATATTATTTTTACTGAGGGCCTGCCTTCTTTTTCAAGACATTAAATTATATAATTTAAATGCATATGGTACAATTTGTTATTAATTTGTTCAATATAATAAAATCTAGACGCATTTATAATAGATGTATCAATAATGCAACCTGATGAATGTGTATAGAAAATTAATTTCATGTAGCATCATGGTGGGTTGGTTTTCCGATAATTAACTAAACGCTTCGATAGTCCAGACGTTAGAGCGTTAGACTATGGAACCAAGGGTCGTAAGTTCGAGTCTGGCAACCTACAAACTTTTTTTTTACATTTTTTAGCATAAAAAGAAAAAATATACTGTTTAACTCGAGTAGATTGTCCATATTGCCCTCGGAAGTTTGAGCACTTCGCCTACGGCGTCGTGCTCAATTTACTTCCTCGTGCGATATGGACATCATATCCACTCTTGTTGTACAAACTACTATTCTTTTAGATTTGTGTATGTTTGATTTGAGACACAGTTAAATAACAAGCCATAGCCGGCCGGCGGCTGTCGGTCGTTAAAACTGAACGTGTGTAGGCGTTTGCAGGCCAGCATTGGACTGCAGGTCTACTTTTCAATCAGACTAAAATTTGGTTATCGAAAATAGCTGAAAGAACTTAAAAAGGTTAAAAAGTCAAAGATTTTATTGATTTGTACCGCAAACATAAATGTTTGTGGAAAATAAAAGACTCATATGCCAACAGAGCTTTTGCGAATGAAGGCTTATGAAGAATTACTTTTACTGTCTATAAAACAGAAAATGTTGAAGCTACTGTATGTGGAATATAAGATACATAATATGAGAAGTGCATTCAGAAAGGAGCTTAAAAAGGTTATAATATCAAAAAGAAGCAAATACTCGAAACAATTATCATTTACCCTAAGAAAGTAATTTAAATTACTTGCACTCGATTGTCTGAGCTCTTGTATAAGCTTCTTGGACAAGAAAGTGCATTGTCTTTTCACCACTCTTTCATCCAAATTGTTTTTCCGTTCCTTTTTCTCTGCTCGTGTAATATAATAACAATTGCCGCTGCGCACACTTGTCTTGTCACATATTCGAACTGACAATAAAAATCTATGCGTGTGGAGTGAAATGAAGGCGGCAATCAAAACCGACCGAGAGATGCCGACCGTTATCGGTGAACAAAACTGAAGGTGTAGTGTGACCATCGATAACGGCCAGCCGGTGGACTGACAATCTACGGACTAACGCCCGATTGAACAGGAGTAGACTCCTTAGGGGGTTGTATCATACTTTATGACGTTCTGTGTGTTTTGGGTATTTCATAATTTCGTATGATATTTTGTGATTGGTTAGTTCATAAGGTTGTATACACGAAGATAATATTATAATATGACTGGGTGTATTTTTATAAAAGTTTATAAGTGTGTGTGATGTTTTACGATTATACATAGAAAATTAGAAGGAATCATCATAAAGTAGGTAACTTAGAGTTAATAATTTTTTAATAATCTTATTGTATATGCTGTTGTGTGGATTAATTGTTTTTTAAGGTTTCATAGGGTGATAATGGTTATAATCAGTAAAATAAAATTAAATAAAATTTGTCCAACAACTGTTACGTTTAATGATAAAATTTACTTAATATTTTTACAAGGATTGTGTTATTTTTTATATATTTTTTTCCTAATTAAATCAAAAATACTACATGATATAATCTTTGAAATGAAACTAGCGTTAAAGAAAGGAATGTCAAGTGCAAACATTTCAACAATAAACCTATTAATTATTTTCCAAACCATAAAACAAGTGTTTGATTGAATGGCAGATCTGCCAAAGCAAAAAAAAAATACATATTTTTTTATACAAATACAGTTATTTCTGTAAAATAAAACTAACGTTTCGCATAAAAATATCTTCTTATAAAATATTAGAAATAGAGGGAATGTTATTTTACACAATATTAGATAAATTAGTCTCATAAAATCTCAGATAATAATTCTTCATAACGTCTTTATTTATACCCGGTATAAAAAATAGTCCAGTTACTTCTGTACCCATATAATTTCAAATAAATCTAATAATGCTCTAAAATGTCATAAAATAATTACGGAACAAATTACGTCCTTATAAAACTTTATGAGAAGTCTCCATTGAACCATGCGACGTGTTCTATTGCTTCTATTTGAATGTTTTCCGAATTACTTCACGAATAGGTTCGTACATTTCTGGTTTTTCAAAATATAAGTGATATTATTTGTCAGAGATTATTAGTTATTTAACAAAATTTAATATGTCTTCGTTGAAGTTATTTTCTGATATTTGATTATTATATCGGCATGTATTTTCAAATAAAATAGCAATTTTGGGTTTCGCGCGACAGTGTAATACTGTTGAAATAATTATTTGATTTGATCCATAATTAAGTGGTATGTCACTTATAGGTATTCCTACGATAGGGTCCTCGCTTTCATTTGTATGTACAGTCATGTTGTCATCAGACTGTTCTTTTACAGCTGATTTGTGTGTTGGGGTATCGCTAACCTCCGTTGATTCATTATCCCCACTTGTACAGTGGTGGATATTTGATTTGTATTGTCATTTTCAGTTGAGGTTTCTCCTTAAATTCTCTGTTAAAATTTTGAATATTTTTAAGGCAAACATTTTCGTCTGTCTTCTTCATCCATTCATTCATTCCAGACGGAATAATGCGTATATATTAGTATTAGGTTTCCCTTTTTTATATATTATAGTATAATCATACTCATTGTGAAACGCCATCTTAACAATTTTTTTAGTTTTTGAATGTAGTGGTTTATGGTCCGTAATAAGGTTTATTTTCTTTCCGAATATATACGGGCGGAAATACTAAGTGGCCCAGACTATTGCCAAAAGTTCTCGCTCTATGGTCGAAAAATTTCTTTTAGAGTTATTCAGTGTCCTGGAGGCGTACGCCACTAGCAGATCCCGGCCAATTTGTCCCCCGAAAGTACTGCTTCCAAACTTTTTAAAACATTTTGTTAGATGTTTGGTAAATTTCGCGAAGTCTTTGATAATCCTCCTAATATCCTAATAGTCCTAGGAACCCTTTAATTTGCTTCGTTGTTTTCGGAATGGGGGAGTCTTTTATTTTGTCTGGATCTTCACTTCATCGGCGGTCACTACATGCCCTAGATACTCAACTTCCTTTCTTAGGAATCCCGACCTATCCCGCTGGATTTTAACGCGTAGACGTTTAAAAACGCTTCTTAGTCTTTCTAGGTGTTCTTGCAATAATGTTGAGTATACTATAATGCTGTTTAAATAGACTAATCATATTTGGTTCTAGATTCCGCGCATAATATTATCCATTACTTTCTGGAAGCTCGCTAGAGCTTCTTTGAGGCCAAAGCGAATGTGGAGGAACTCGCAGTAACCATTCTCGGCACTAAATGCTGCTTGCCAAAATAAGGTTGTAAAATACTGCCATTTCCCTAATTTGTCCAATAAGTCCGTAATATTTGGAAGGGGGTACCGGTCACCCAGAGCCTTTGACTTCAAACCCCTTAAATTTATAACTACCCTGCAAATCGGCTGTTTATGTATAAAAGGGTAGCGGTACGATTTTACAAGTAAACGTTAAATGATCGTTTTTGTTATAAAAAATGTCCGAATAATCTTTAATTAAATTTGGCAGTTTATATTTTTCTTCTTTGTTAAGGTGATCGGTTCGAAATATGGAAAAATCTAATTTTGCTTTCTTTGGGCACTCTTTATTATTAAATTTTCTTACGGCAATGGACAAATAATTATCAATAAATTGCAGTCTAATGACAAATACTATCGGCAAGTCAAAGGCATGTCTTATTTAGATATTCACAAAGTGAATATAATGTCCGGGAGTACAATGTAAATTATATTTTTGCTAATATTAAGGATGCTTATTTGTTTTGTATTTTATTGTATTATTTATATTGTACATCATCTTCCAAGGTGTAGGTAGGTATAGAGTGAGGATGGCAGAAGATTATCAAAGAAAAATAAAATTATTTCTGGGTAAGTATATATTTTACCTTCCTTTAAAGCAGCTTACCTATAGCTAGGGAGGGACGTTGAGAGCCAAAGACTGGCCAAGGAAGAAATGATTAACGGTATTTATATAGCGCCGCAGGTGAAAAATTGTGCCACGCCAAAAAATACCTCTTACCAATTTTCAATAATTTAATATGTACTACTAAACTAACTTACTAATATCACCAAAGCAACCAGGGATATTGTACTGGATAAAACTTGCTGCAGGTGTATAGAAAGTATACTGCAAGGCAGAATTAGATACTCAGTAATGCTGGGTGAAACCTTGGCGGCGCAGGTAACAGGGGGTAGTCCACAAAGTGGAGTTCTCGCTCCCCTTTTCTGAAACCTTGTCATGGATGGACAGTTCTGAGCACTGAGTAGAAAAGGATACTTCGTTGTGGGTGACGCAGACGATTTGGTCATAGTAAGGCAAATTCAACACTATAGTAAGAGAATCAAAGAGCTCTTAAAATCATGGAAACATGGGTAGGGCAGGAAGGACTAAACATCAGTCCACAAAATACTTTTATAATACCCATTAAAAAACATAGGAAGAAGGAGGGGCTGACGCCCCTAACCCCACGAGGAGAAAATATTCCACTGTGAGAAGAGGTCAATTACCTGGGTGTAACCTTAGATTCCAGACTGACCTGAAACAAACACGTGGAAAACACTATCCGAAAGTCAGACGTTACTAGAGGAATGTACAGTAAAACATGGGGACTCTCACCTAGGCTGGTGCACTGGTTGTACACCAGAGTGGTAAAACCCGCAATTACATATGCAACCTTGGTATGGTGGCCAAAGGTACAGCAAAGAACCACAATATCAAAGCAAGGAAGCCTGCAAACACTGGCCTACTTGAGTATCACGGGGACCATGAAATCAACTACCACATCCGCAATGTAACTCATCTTAGACCTTCCTCCGCTTCACTTAGTGATAAAAGGAGAGGCAAGAGTGGGACTCTATAGACTACAGAGTTCGATGCCGCTCTTAGGCAGGTAAAAAACTGGACACGAACTTTTAAGCGAGACTAGAGGTGGACCTGATTTAGAAATGAGATCAGACCACATAAATCCAAGGTTTTGCTATGACATACCATATGAGGTAGTAATTGATGAACGAAACGTATGGAAAAACAAAACACCAGAAACTACTCCTGGGGCAATAATCTGGTATACAGACTGCTCCAAAACCAAAGAAGGTATCGGAGGAGCGGGGATATACGGAGTAAAACCGGAGAAAAATGCGTTTTTCTCTCTGGGAAAGTCTCCCACAGTGTTCCAAGCAGAAATATACGCCATATTGCAATGTGCGTACGAAAACAATAGAAGAGCTTACCTTAATAAGCGGATCCATATATATTCTGATAGTCAAGCAGCCTTCAGATCGCTAATATGCAACATGGTAACTTCAAGGCTGGTATGGGAATGTCAAGAGGAACTGGAGGCCCTGGCAAAAGTAAACAAAGTAATACTGCAGTGGGTACCAGGACACGAAGGTATTACAGTAAATGAAAAACCCGATAAACTTGCACGGAAAGGCTCAGAAAATACATTTATTGGTTCAGAACCGGCACTCGGAGTATCAAGGTACACAGTACGAGGGTATCACGTCAAAAAGACAAGGAAATTTAGATTCGCAACTAAAGGATGTGTATGACAAATGGGCGACGGGTCAATTGTACGCGCAACATTAGGACGTATCCCATAAAGATGCAAATGTTAAACAAGATGGTCCACTTTTTAATAGCAGGACTTTAACAGTCGATGAAAAATTTGTTTTAAGACTAAAAGTTCTTATCAATATATTTCTGTAAAGGGTTAGTTTTTCGATTAAAATCATTATGTAAAAATTAATATTTTTGTTCGTGTTTACGCCCTTACACCTCAGCCGTCACGTAGCTATAGATTTGTGTGTCAAGCTGTACCATGACTTTTTCGTTAGTTTCCCTAAATAAATGTACATATATATTTATTTTGTACATTTTTTTGTTCTTATTATGTCAATATTGTACGATCATGTTACTCCGCTATTCATGGAGTCTCAGTGGCTCAACTTAAACCAGAGATTTTATGGTCACATGGCTACCCTGGTCAACAAGGTTATTTTAAACAAAACCCCATCTTATTTGTTGTCAAAATTGGTCCATGGTAGTGATGTTCATGGTTGAGGCACTCGCCACTGTTACAAATTTAATGTCCCAAAGCCCAGGACCGCTATGTTTCAAAGATGCTTTAGATACAATGCTGTCAAAGTATACAATTCTCTTCCAATGGAAGTTGTAGCTCGCGCGGGTATAGTGGGTTTTAAGAGAGCGGTCAGATCGTTTATTGTTGGTGCGCGGGGTTAAATTGAAATTTTCTTGGCAATATTCTGCTCGTTATTCTGGGTTATTCTTATATTACGTATTTTATTATTATTTTATTTAGAATAAAATTATTAGTATACAAGTAAATACCAATTCATTATATTAATTGTTATTATAAAAATTATATAATACACTATTGTTCATTAGGTATATACCATATTTATAAACCGACGGTTAGATGAGTAGCTATTGCTAGATCTCGCCGTCTATACTAATTGTACATGATAATGTAATTTTGTACTGAAATAAAAAGACATATTATTATTATTATTATTATTATTATTATTATTATTATTATTATTATTATTATTATTATTATTATTATTATTATTATTATTGTTATTATTGCGTTCAATTAACCCTGCGTCCTATTCGTCGGTAATCCCAGTACTAGATGCCATAAAGCGATGGTCAGGAGGAATTTTTTTCTAACGGTGTACCAAAAGTTAATAATTATTTATTAGGTTATAGTAGAAATTAACAAGAAATATGATTAATGTAATTTCTAGACCCGTATAAGCCATAAGAAGTTATGTTAAGTATGCCACGAAAAATAATTCATTCATTTCAATCTTCGTAATTTTATTTAATACCATTTGACATTTTGGTGTTATAAATGCAGAAATAATGCTTTTGTTATCCACGGCATACTAGACTGGTCTTGACAAAACTTTTGGTCTAGAAATTACATTTATGATATTTCTTGTTAATTTCTACTAAAACCTAATAGATAATTATTTACTTGGATACACCGTTAGAAAGAAAATTAAATGAATAATATTATTATAATAAAACAATGATCGGTTGTCATTTAAAGATTTTCGGCTTTTTTTAAATAGGTAGTAAATAAAATAGCTCTAATGGATACATTTTTCTCAAGCACGGTAAATTTATATTATAAAGTAGGTTAAAATTAACTATTTTAACGTTTTCATGGCTTACTCCTTACCACTTACCTTATTTTACCAAAGTAAAGGACATTTATTTAAAAACAAATGATAATTTGTGATATGTCGTTGAAAAGAGAATTTTTTATAGAATTTAATCATCGAATAAAAATAAGCGGTTTCCATTTAAAATTTTACTTCATTTTCGGTTAAACCGGAAGTGGTTTCGAAGGTTTGAATTGGTCGAAAAAGGCAATTTAAACAATAATAATGTTTACTTTTAAATCTTTATTGCTAAAACGGAAAACAGCATTAACAGCAGAAACCGGTAAGCTACAAACAATCATATTCTGAATATAAAACGCTTTCATTAACTTATATTTTAATTTCTGTCTTTAAAAAGCGGTGATGCCAATTTTTAGATGTCACAATTGTAGCTCTATTTAAATATACCAACATAAATAATTGGATGTCATGGCGTAATGAGAGTCTGATAAGATATCTGATAATTGTATAAAAATATACAAAATCTGCGGAAGTGAATATACATTTTTCATCCCTTTTGCATCTATTTAAAATAGGTACCCCCGCACTCCCCTCAACCCCCCCCCCCCCCCCCCCCCCGACCAAATAATAATGAATAACATTGTGACATCCAATTTTCACAAAAGCTTAAGAGTTACTATTCTTAAATTTTTTTTAGCTACAATTAAATTTTAATAATTAAAAAAAAATTGTTACACTCAAATGTAATCCCTTTTAGCGCCCTGAGGATGATCTCATAGAGGTCGAAACGTAGGCAAAATACTAACTTTCTGACCTGTTTTACTGATCATTTTTCAACTATTTTTACCCCTAAACTTATTAATTTCTAAGATATAAGCAACTAAAAGTTTAGTTACATTATCCAACAAGAATCAATTGATGTTAATTTATTCATAGATTCATCAAAGGTAGCTATCGATCCCCGCAGATCTATTTAGGAATTTCAACTGTTTTACGACGTTATTATTGTCCATAGCTACCTTAGGTGAAAGTATGAATAAACTAAAATAAATTGTTGCTTGTTGGATAAGGAAACCATTAATTGCTTAGGGAAGCATAAATAAAAAATATTTAGAAAAGTAAGATAATTTTGAAAATTGGATTTAAAAGAGGTAGTAGCATTACAATTATTGGAGAAATTTGAATGTTTCAATGTAAAATTGTGTACCACTTCCAGTTAAACCCGAAGTGAAATAGTTGTGACTCATTTATATAGATGACCTAAAAATAAGTAAAAAAGTAATATATTTTATTTCATTCATTTGTTTTTTTGTAAAAATAATAAAAATGTGTGGATAACTTGACAATTTGCAGCGCCATTTCCTCGGAAACTGTCTTAGACATGATAAATAGTTAAATCTAGGATATGATAAATATTTTATGCTTAGAATTCTTCATATAATGCACATGTTTAAAAATATAGGTGTTCTATTTAAAATAATAAATTTGTGCACACTTCCGGTTCAACCGGAAGTGACAGTCAGACGTTCGAATATTGAAAAGATGTGAGCAGTGTAACCATATAATTTACCAATATTTTATAATAATATTTTGTTTTATAAGAACGTTGACAAGGACAATAAGGGAAGTAACTTCATTGTCACCCGATATGTTCTGAAATAACTAGTTGACCAACATTGTCACAAAAATTAATGATAGCCAAAGGTTGATTTTTCTTTAGAACAGAAATATTGTCAATAAACTGAATATTTATGTCCCGAGTTTACAATCAAAGACAGACAATTTTAATATAAAGGTTTTTGTGTCTTTAGGTGGTGCCTAGCGTCACTTAGCAAGATTCTTACATATCTTGCGTTGCGAGTTTCGTAAAGAATTCTATTAGGAGAACAACTATCGATTTATTTAAAGCCAGCTTTACCGGTAATAAACGTCCGCTGTTAGTTAGCCTCGCCTGTTTAGGAGTTTACTCAATAGAGGGCACCGCATGGGGCATTTATAATGTATTATGCATTCAATTTTCCAAGGTATGATGTACAAAAGATTTTTCATAATTTTTGATGTATGATTTACATAGTTCTTAATGTAAAAAATACATCAAGTATTTTAAACGTCAATACATTCTCATAAAGAAAATATTGTTCAAGATATTAGATATCATCTATATGATGTTATAGACACCATCACCACTTGCATTTTAACAAACCTTACAGGTGGTAAACTGTTGCATTAACAAACTGCCTTTAAAATTACGACAGTGGACGTTTTAATAACTATACCCTATTCAGATATCATTTACGTCGAGGTAAACACGCTGTTACCACTAATAGCACGAAAAATTTAAAAATCTGGTTGTATATTGCCAAGGCTGGTTTACCTCGCCATAAATGATATCTGAATAGAGTACACTACAGTAAAATAATACAACAATTTAAGTGAAACACATTTTTCTCTCAAAACCATCTCAAAACATCGTCTTACTTAAATTAATATATCTATAGTACACTAAACAGTGGCGGCTCGTACAGTAGGGCCACGGTGCCATGGCCCTACCTACCTGTACACCAAGCTCTTTATTTCTCGTTTATAATTATTAATTTTTAATTGAAGACGTTGATATCTATTAACGCCTAAGGGCTTTTTTACACGGTGCGACTGCGATGCGATTTTCCGTTTGCGACATATCGTATCGCATTCGCAGAAAGCTTGCACACAAGGCGATAATTTTTTCTCCAACGATTTAAAAATAAAACATTGTGCGCAGTGTTGTCATTGCTCAGGTGATCTTCGCAGTGAGTGGAGTGTATTTGCAGCATGTATACTAGAAGACGAATTATTTTATTGGCATTGCTACATCAAAGGTGAAGGAAACGTAAAATTATTGCTAGCAATCGAGTGAATCGACGTTACTGGGTACATCCACTTTTACAAGTAAGATACGTCGAAGGCGCTTTTTACACTATTTTTGAGAAATTGAGACAACATGAAGACAAATTTTTTAACTACTTTCGAATGACAGTATCAACGTTCGATTACTTACTTGCTCGTCTAAGAAGTAATATAAGTAGATAAGATACTTTTTTTAGAATTGTTACCGTGAGATTCGTGAGATCGTGAAATCGGAACCAAAATCGTGTAATCTCACGATTAATCGTGAGATCTGGCAACACTGACGACAGTTTTGCAACACTGAAATTTTATTTTACTGATACATCTCGCGGCAAGCAGCGACACGTCTGAAAATGTGCATATATTTTAGTGGTTGGTTTAATATCGCACGGAAAAAAATCGGCCGGTATCTGACCAACAAACGCACTGTCTTGCGATATAAAAAATGCCGCACTGTCCGTGTTTTTTTTTGTCGCTTCGGCATAATGTGAAAATTACACATATGATTACATGTATTTTATAGTTCCACGATATCGTTGCGACATACCGCAAACGGAAATTCGCATCGCAGTCGCACCATGTAAAAAAGGCCTTACTCTGCAAAAACTCCTTAATGTGTGGGTGACGCCGCGAAAATTCCCTGCCGCCACGCTGCTCCGGTAAACTCTGTATTTGGCACGATGTTAAACCCGTAAAGAGAGAGACTAGCACCAATGAATATATCGCCCTCTCTTATTGACGAATAGAGAAATCGACCTGGCCTGGCCAGATGCTCATATTATGATGTTTTATTTTATCGAGAGTGAAGAGCCCCAATCGGGTTAGGGCACTGCTAGGCTATATAGTTATGCTTTCGGCTTTGCTACCGTTACTAGCTAGTAGATGGCAGCTGGTTTTAAAACGGTTTTGCCTGTCGAGATATTAATTTTAAAATATTTATCTTTTAAACATTTTTTACTATTTAACAAAAATTATACTTTTGTAGGCGAGTTCTGTGCTTGTAGGTTAGGTTTAGGTTAATCCGTCAGTGGATTATATTCCTGATTCCGGGTTTAGGTGTATCAGTTTTAAAATGAATAAAATGTAAGACTGGTAGGTATGTTGTCTGCCGAAAAAAATGTTTGTAAAGAATATTGGCAACGTCAAGAACAAAAGTGATTGAATCATTTTCAAATAAAAAACAACGACGTAAGGAGTTTTCTTATAAGAAAGTTTTAGTGTTTTATGAACATTTTTAGTTAGAACAACTGGAAAACCTTATTAAATGCTTCATTTAATTAGTCGGTAAGTTTTTTTCGATTTTTTATACAGGGTTTTACAAATACGATGCATTAGCATTGATATCTCTGTAACTATATAAGAGAAAAGGAGTTGGTTAAATAGAGGTAAAGTTGCATATTTTAATCCTGAACAATATTCACATTTCGATGACTTGCGGAGATATTGATATTAGGTTGATATAGGCATTTAAAAAACGAACGTCGTATCTGAAAAATAAAATTATTTTCTTGAAGAGCATAAAAAGTTGTCTTGGTGGTTTTTTAAAATAATCAATATTTTGTCATATAAAAAATTAAAACAAAAATTTTTTTTTTTAAGAAAGCATGAAAAATTAATTTTCAAACCACCTGAAATTTCCTTATACAATAAGATTGCATTTCGTCTAAAACAGTTAGATAATAAAATGCGAATTAGATTGCATAGTTCTACCAAAAAATGAAAACTTTACATTGGTAAGATGTCACCACCTGCAGACCGGTAAATGTATAGTTTTCATTTCTTGGTAGAATTATGCAATCTAATTAGCATTTTATTATCTAACTGTGTTAGATAAAATGCAACCTTATTGTATAAGGAAATTTCAGGTGGTTCGAAAATTTATTTTTCATGCTTTCTTAAATGTTTGCTACCACCTGACTAGTAAGAAAGTCTGTATTTTTACCAAAATTTATTTCTTTGTTTTTTTTTTCGAATAATTCAGCATTAAATTATGCACCTTTGCCTCCATTTAACCAAATCGCTATCTCTTATAGTTACCGAGATAGCAATGTTAATGCATCGAATTTGTAACACCCCGTATTCTTATTAAAGATTTTTGACTTGATATTTTGGCACCACCTGTATCGAGTCGCCACTGGCACTAAATAATTTGATTTTCACATATCGCCCCTTTCGAGCGATATGTATAATATCTCCTTTATTTTAAAAATGTTCGACCTCTGTCGTCGTCGTCGTCGTCGTACCCGATTTTTGACATTTTCGATTTTTTTTCTCTTAAGTGGTAAACGTCGAACTGATTTTGATTATTTGGTTTTATAGAGGAATAACGGGGGCACATTTTGTGAAAAATTTCAAATATACAGGGTGTACCGGAAAAAAGTTCTTAAACGTCAAAGCTGAAAAATATGCGAATTCCGCTGTCTATCGTTTCAGGTCGCAAAAATTATTTTTTTCGATTTTTACTTTTGGAGCTTCGAGAGGACCGTTAAATAAAGGATAAGTTCGTAGATGGAGGATATCGGAAATTAAGGAGTAATTTTTTTGATTTTTTTTAAGTCGAAAAATGGCCATTGCAGGGTCGTCTTGGGTACCGAATAACTCGAATTGGATACGTCGGACATATTTCCGGTTTAAACGATCAGATGGGCCGTCTCAAATGCTATCTTTTCACAATACATCTTTCTATACCTAAAATAATTAGAAATTGTGAAAAATTGTGAAAATTTAGAAATTACGATTTTAGAACAAAAATTTTCACGGTTTTTAATTTTTTTCTCGAAAAATATTTTTTTTATTAAAATGTCGTACATCCTATCAGAAAGAGCTTGTCAAACTACGTTTAAAATATATTTTTTCGATCCTTAATCATTTTAATTTACAGAGGACGAAACGAATGATTTTTGATTTTTTTAAAATTTTTTACATTTTTTTTTTAATGTACTGGTCCGCTTAAACCCATCTGTGAGCCACTGTAATTAACTTTTTCAATTTTTTTTTTGACTGTTGTTTAGAGGGATAAATAGACTTTAAAATTCATGCCGTGCGCGCTTTTCGTTATGACGATTAGTGGTTCAAAAAAAATATTATTTAATTTTTTTATGTTTTTTTTACCAAATTTTTTTTATAATCGACTATAGCTTCTACTATAATATCCTTAGAGAGTTCATTTTAGGCTTATTTTGTTCCTCAATCTTTTCTAAACACGCATGTATACTTGAATATATCAATTTATTTTATTTACTTTTAGTAAAATTGATAATTTTAGAGCGGCAACAGAAAAATTCGGCAAATCTCGAAATGCAACGTTTTTAAATAGAATGCCATGAAATCTCAAACAGGCTTCCATATTGGAATTAATTACCGCTGTCAAAATTGGCCTAAATTGGGTGTTTTTGACTTCAGAATGTGACCTTGTTTCAACGTTTTGACGTTTAAAATTGAATGTTGCAGATTATTTGGGACTTTTACAATTTAATGAGACCAAAATTAAGGCTTCATATGTCCGATTAGTTATCGAATTTTCAATTTTAAAAATACTCTGCAATTTCCGTAAAAGTTTCATTTTAACAGAATTATGACTTTTCGAAGAGATTGCTTTGGATGGATAAAGCGTCATCGTGGATATTAAAAATATGAAATGTCAAAAAAGGCCGAAAATGGCATATTTCATCGTAAGTTTTAAAAGTTATTATATCAATTCGCGCTTTAAAATTAGGTATAGGAGATAGTTCGAAACTTCTACAATTCAGTGTTATAAAACAGATAACTCCAAAAATAGTATTTATAGATGCATTTTTCATTTTAATGTAGGTCTGCTTACCTAAATTTTGATTAATTTTTTTCATTATCGGGGATTTTCGGAATAGGCGAAAATTGCCGATAAGATTTTTTCCAAGTTTTATTCATTGTGACTGTATTTGAACAGATAAGGAAAAAATAATTTAACTTTGGCACTGCCGTATTTTGTTTCCTATCATACGATGGCGTCAGATTTCGAGTAAAACGTTTCGTCATCTAGATACCATCATCAGGTTTTTATTTTTAAATATAAACTTGTAATTTTTATTGCAGTTTCGTAAATGTAGCTTCTTCTAACGTATTTGTGCAATATTGCTTTAACCAAATATTGAAGTTTCGACCCTATAAAGCATCTTCAATCTTTATATTCTTATATTTGGATTTGTGACTTTATTTGATAAGATAAAGAAAAAATAATTTAACTTTGGCATTGCCGTATTTTGTTTCCTATCATATGATGGCGTCAGATTTCGAGTAAAACGTTTCGTCATCTAGATAACGTCATCAGGTTTTTATTTTTAAATATAAACTTGTAATTTTTATTGCAGTTTCGTAAATCTAGCTTCTTCTAACGTATTTGTGCAATATTGCCTTTACCAAATATCAACGTTTCGATCCTATAAAACATCTTCAATCTTTATATTCTTATATTTGGATTTGTGACTTTATTTGAAAGATAAAGAAAAAATAATTTAACTTTGACATTGCCGTATTTTATTTCCTATCATATAATAGCGTCAGATTTCGAGTAAAACGTTTCGTCATCTAGATACCAGCATCAGGTTTTTATTTTTAAATATAAACTTGTAATTTTTATTGCAGTTTCGTAAATCTTGCTTCTTCTAGCGTCTTCGTGCAATATTGCTTTAACCAAATATCAACGTTTCGACACTATAAAACATCTTCAATCTTTATATTTTTATAATTGAATTTGTGAATTTATTTGTAGAGATAAAGAAAAAATAATTTAACTTTTACATTGCCGTATTTTGTTTCCTATCATACGATGTCATCAGATTTCGAGTAAAACGTTTCGTCATCTAGATACCATCATCAGGTTTTTATTTTTAAATATAAACTTGTAATTTTTATTGTAGTTTCGTAAATCTTGCTTCTTCTAACGTATTTGTGCACTATTGCTTTAACTAAATATCAACGTTTCGACCCTATAAAACATTTTCAATCTTTATATTCGGAAAAATATGATAGTTGTGAAATTTAAAATGGACTGCTATTATTGTCTTGGAAAAACGAATATATATATCCGAAGAAGTAAAAGCATGAATTGAAAACTACTTATCTGGTCTGAACAAAATTTGGCATACGAATGAAAAATGAGTTATTGTGTGAAACAAAGATTTTGTATGTTGAAAAAGAGGTTGTTTCTTGCTAGCTGTCATTTTGACAATTTCAAAGTTCAACTATTTCAATTAAACTATTTAATATTAAGTGTTAATTTTGTGAAACATAAATAAAAAGGATAAAAATAAAATACACGCGTTACAGTATTATTAGTTATATATTGACAGCTGTCATTTTGACATTTTTTATGTGTAATAATCGCGTTTATAAAAAAATATTTTATTGTTTTAGTGTAGTTCTCATATTAAGATTGAAATACTTAAATATCAAATGAAATATTTGTAAATATTTTTTGACAGGTGTTATATCGACAAATTAGGCGATATGTTTTCACATCACAGTCCGAAGGAGTGTGATACAAAAGTAAATAATATAGTAAAACAGAAAATTTAAAAAAAAATTATAAAAAATGAAAAAAAAATTTCAAATTTTTTTAAATTCTTTTATGTAATAACTTTTACCTTTAGAGGCAATGCCAGTTGCCGATCAGGCGATATGCAGCTTTTATTTGTATAACCTAAGTAACTGATGACAAGATGAATGGTTTATTTGTGATCAAAGTCAAAATAGCATTTAGACGCCTGACCACCAATGTCCCTACAGACAACACGACATCGCGTCGGTAACTGACGTTGGAACGACCACGCGTTTTTACACCAAAATGGAGCAAACAAATTTGGGTCTTACAGACATCGGTAATTTTTGATAACCAAAAATGTACTAAAGAAGTTTTATTTGATCACGTAAAAGTACCTACATGTTGCGCCCATATAACACGGTGTAAGTAAAACATAACCTAATTTGTTGTTAATCTGGAAAAACAAAATATATTTAATTTTAAAGAAATAATTAACAAGGATAAAATATAACAATAGTTAAATTGCCGAATGCCGCTTTCGATTTTTTAGGATTATGTTGTTTGCTTACTCGGGTTCTTCGTTTCTTTACAGAAATAAGGTTTTAAATCAGTTTTAATTTTTAGTTTTTTTTTGGAGGTTTTAGGTTGATTTTGCACTAGTTTCGCCACCTATTTAAACTTCAAGTTTAAAAAAGTGTTAAATAGGTGCCATTTTTTAACCTTAGAGTCTTAAAGTGTACATTTTAAAACTGTTTGTTTATTCTTGTTAACATACCTACGTCATATTTTAGAATAAACTGCGGACCTCGCCACTTTTAATTAATAAAGGACAAGATCAAAATGTCGCTATGTTTGACTACTTTAAAATTTTTCGAATTTTCATAATGTAAAATGTGTTTTAATTTACCATTTGAATCAAAAGATAATATCTTTTTTACTTCTTCCATTTTTATAAAAATTCATAGATTTTGAAAGTATTATATTAATATTTAACAGTAAAGGGCCGCTGTTGCCATTTTTAGTACCTACAATCATTTGGCAATTTACTTGATTTAAGTAACAGCTGTAAGTGCAGGCCATAATAAACAAAATAGGTTCTTTAAAATTCAAACACTTATTTACTGCACTAATTTCGATGTATAGTTTTATTTAAATAAACCTAAGTTAAAAAACCTGTTTCAAATTAACATTAAAAATGGTTAACAAAATAACTCCAAATAAACTTCAAGATGTGGGGCAACGTCGTGGATTTAGAACTTGTGTAAATAAAGGTCGCTAGGACGTCGTGGTTACGTTTAGTCGACGCCGCCGACTTTGATTCAACATTAAAATGCTTCTTGGGTGGTATTATTAGTTTATTTTATGTCATGTATTATAACTAACATATCATCGTCGTCTATTTTTTTTTATACAGACCTGGACTTTTGTATTCTATTATTAAAAGTTACTCTTCAATTTGCTCGCCATTACCTATTTTCAATAAATTTAATTAAATTAGTTTTAAATCTGTAAACTGTATTTGCCAGTTGATGCCCCCTTCATGCTTTCACATTCAGTCCTTATTATAATTCAGGTGTATAGGTAAATTAGATGTTATGAAGAAAGAAGTAGATTAAAAAAATATTGATAACATTCATTGCCATTGTAGCTTATACCCTGTATCAGATAAGTTAATTTTAGCTAAGCGTTCGGAAATTTGAAAATATGCAAAACTTTTTAATAGGCATACAATTTGATCAAAAAATCATAATAATATGAAAGTTCGAAAAATTAAAAATTAGTAAATTTTAGAACAAAATTGTTCATTGTAGGTCAAGTTTTTTTTTTACGGTTCGCCGACTACGTAGGCCATCTTGAACCGGTCATCGACCACAAATGTGATCTACCGACTGGGGAGTGTGATACGGCACCTTCATCCTACGAGATATCCGATCTCATCCGGCCTGTCCGGCGTGAGTAGGATGGCTAGGTGTCGATTCATTTTACACTCTTCCCTGAGGCAAGAGCACGCCGTGTTCCCAAGCGGTCACCCGCCCAAGTACTAACCGCGCTCGACACCGCTTAACTTCGGTGATCTGCGGGAACCGGTGCTTAATATGTCGACAGGCCCTTGCCCTGTAGGTCAAGTTAAAATTGATTTTTATACCAAAAATATTTTAAGCCGCGGCAGTGGCTCAGAGGTTGAGTTACTGGCAATCGACCGTGGCGACCCTGGTTCGATTCCCGGAGTATGTCCGAAATTTAGTGGATTTAAGAATGCAGTATGTCACTAGTGATTCCTAATAACGGAACCTAGAAGAGAGTCATGGACTGGACTTCTGGGGGTGGAGGGGTTGTAAATCAAACTTCCGAGTAGACATCATATTTACTCTTGTACAAACTACTATTGTTTCAGACTCGTATAGAAAATTTATGGCAAGGGAATTACACTTTTGGGCCTGGAGTGATCGCATTTTGGATTGAAGGCATAGTGATACTTATCTTTCAAAATATGGTCCATATTTGTCATCTTCTAAACCCCATCAGCGATCATACTGTAGACGACATGCCTAAGCTTAATCAGAATTATATCAAACCTTTGTAATTACCATCATTAGACCCTAGTAATTGTAACAACAAAACCGCTAATAAATATGGAAATCTAATAATTTATATGCAAGAGGCGAATTCTACCTGAAAAGTTTTGCAGGTTGTTAAAATCAAGACTGCAACATAATATTCATTAATGGCTATTAAAGAAATTATTACACCTCAGCCGACGAAATAATATTTTCAGCCAAAAATCAAGGGGCAAAAATGGAGCGACAGAACAAATTAGCGAAGAATGCAAAACGTGCGCAGTCTAATAACACCGTCCGGAGCGGTTTAAACGGTTTAATAGGTTACTACGGTGAAGATGAGAGGCGGCAATAACACCAGCTAATTCATCATGAGGTGTGCCGGCCCTGTAATTATCCCTAAGCCGCTCGCACCTTCAGTTGTCGTTCACATCAATATTGCCATGGCGATTAGCCTGTGCTCGTAGCGGCCGAAATGAGAAAAAGATGAAAAAGTCGGAATTTCGTTTTCATTATTATCTCGGAGAAAAACTTGTTTCGTGTCTATTTGGAGAAAAAAAGGTACATATCCCTTGCGTTGACAGAGGAAACATTTTCTCCCGCTCTAAACTTTAGTTCAGAAATGCTATTGTCCCAGGAATTCTAGACAAATGCAACTTGGAAATGGAATATATCCCACAGCGTGTTATGGAATTGATCCATTATACTTAAACCCGTAAATTTTGATTTAAACACGCTGCAGTAATATATTTTTAAATCAAATAAAGATTTCCCCTTCATTGTGTCAGATCTATCTCTAAACGCGTTTCAAAATATCATGGCTCTTCAGTAGAGCTAGGATTCGACGAAAGAAAGGAACAACTCAAAACTGCCTCAAGCAGTATTTGGTAGAGCACACCAGCAAGATGTTGCAGGGAACGCTAGAATCGTAAGAAATGAATACCTCAAAACAGCTTTACGCACACTCTTAAAAATAACATGGTATGGATTACTAAAATTTGGTTCTGACAACTATTTATTTTCGTGAAATTGGACTCAATCCAAAAATTAGTCGTTATTGAACTGTTGAACTAATTAATAACATTAACCAACCCAACCTACAAATTTTAGTTGTCACAACGAAATTTTATATACGGATAACTAAATTTATATGGTACTCCCGCTTTTATATGGAAAATTGAAAATTTTTTTTCAAGGCAATATTGTTTTTGTTAATGATGCAATCTAGAAATATTGCCACAGCAATCATTTATTTGGGCCAAACTTGAAATTTTCATAGAGTAGCAATTACGTATGTAGTCACAACATTGTGTTTATTATCTTTTTTCTGTACTTTCTAATTGTAAGAAAGAAGTTGAATCATAAATAAGTAAAAATTTTATATTTTTGTAATTGCAGTTGCACATTAGAAAGTTTGAATGAACTGCTTATAACGCAAGGCAAAATTAGCAAGTTGATTTGATAGAAATAACTTTAAAAAAAGTCTGTTTCGTTTCTAAAAAAAATGTCATATGTAATTTATACTTAGTAACGAAAAATATTCCTTCCTAGGTCCCTATTTAAATAAAAAAAATGCCTTGGTATTACTACTCTATTAGGTATGCGTAAACTAATTGGAATAAATTATCAGGGATATTATGGTTTCTTTAAAAAAATTATTTTCAATGTCCTTGTTCTCTCATGTTCTTTATAATACATACTTATGCAATACAAAACAGAAACACTAGATTTTTAACTTATTTTACTCAACCTATTGGGTTGTTCAATTGCTTATAGAACTGAATTGTCCTTATTTAAATTTTCTTATCTGCAACTGCGATTATTAAAAAACAAAAAATATCCCCTGGACTTTCTATTTAAAATATACAGCTATATGAAATTTGTTGTACTTGGTCAGATTAAAAAGTCATCAATATGACGTTCTTTTATGGAAATGGAACATAGAACAAAAACAAAATCGGGTCACCTTGCCATGCTTTATAAAAATCTCATTTAAACTTTCTAATGTACAACTGCGATGATAAAAAATAAAATGTTTACTTACTTACGATTTAACTTCCTTCTGCCGATTAGAACGTATACAAGAAAGACAATAAACACAAATAAATTACACCAAATATTGTCACATTCATTTTCTACACGGGCACGGCCATGAAAATGGCCAATTATTGCCTTAAAAACACGAAAAAATGGTCACGAAACCGCAAAATCACCCTAACATAAACATAACCTTCTGACAGTCCTGGCTAGAATGATGTCACATGTCACCAACCGGGCAAGGGCGTCAGGTCTCTGTTGATGCCGTTCGTTATAAATATGAAGAATAATATTACTTGAAAAGAAAAGTTAGGTCTGGTAACTAAACTTCTGGTAACTAAAAAATTATCTTAATCAAAATTAACAAAATGATAGGGACTACAAATTCATAATGTGTTATTACAACAAGCTTAATTGATAAATATAAATTTGTAGGAACCTCGATGTAACATTTAAATAAGATATGTATATACAGAGTAAAATTCAGCTAAACAAAATATTTATTTCTGCCAACTAATATGAAAACAAGATATTTTCTTTGTTCTGATGGCATAATTTTTTGGTAAATATAACCAAGAAAAAAATCGTTTTTGTTTTTTTTAACTAAAAACAGTTATTTTTGGTAACGTAAACACGAGAACAAATCAAAATTAGTACCAAATACCAAGTAATTTTTAAGAGTGCAGTATTTGGTGGAGCACATCAGCAAGATGTTGCACCGACCAAAATCTGTGTCATTATTAGACACTCTTGAGCATACCAGCACCTCGAACAAACTCATAGAAATAAGTAAAAATGTTCAGAGGAAATCACTTGTAAAGAAATTCGTTACAATTACAGGAGTCTCGCTAGGTAGCGCTAACCCGTTGGTATCGGTTGATTGTTCCGCAAACTAACATAAAATCAAATAAAGATTTTCCTTTCCTTTCGTCAGATCCATCTCTAGACGCGTTTCGCGATATCAAGGCCCATCAGTAGAGCTAAGCTTAAAAATTTTAAAAGGTAACACAAACTGACATGGTCTGGATGCGACTATCTATACAAAAGTAGGCGTCAACCGCTGGCGTCGTCTTGAGATAATAATTACTCTAATAGAAAGTATTTTAAGTTCTGCATATTTTCATAATAACGTATGGGTATCAAGCATTACTTTTCAAACAGCGAAACATTTTTTCCCATTCATAATCTTCAGTTTTTACCGTTCGTTTTATGCGCTTACTTAACCTTTTTGTTTAATTTTAATTAAAATTTTTAGTGCTCACAAAAGACGTTTCTGGTTATGGTATCTTAAAAGGTCGTAAACGCTGTTCACTTCTCTTACGCAGACGGATAATAAAAGGTAATATGTTGTATAAAAAAAACCGTTTAAAAGGTCCAGTGAGGGCGAATAAGGGATATACGTTTTCAATAATTATTGCAAAATATTTTAAACTTTAATTTTTGAAATGTGAAAATGTACGGAACCTTCGACAGTAATCTTGATTAGGTGTATTGATGCGATCTTCTATATACAGGGTCCTCGGGATCCAGGATTCTATAGCTCCTATGCAATTAAGTTAGGAATTTCATATCATAGGGTAATACTTTTCCATATACAGGGTGGCCCAAAATAGTGTTAAAATATTTTTTTTTACTTTTTTAAATGAAACATTCACTCATTTATTGCATATTTAGTTTCGTATTAGAGACCTTTATAATATTTTGCTGTTTAGTTTACGAGTAATAAATTAAAAACTAAAGAAATAAAGTTTTACGGTCCTGGAAACAAAATAAAGAAAAACCATCAAAATTAATTTTTTAGACCAAATAATTTATAATATTAATTTTTTAAAAACTTTTATTAAGTATAAGGTTTGCAAGTTGGGTCGTAGAAAAACTACACTGTACAACTTTAGCGGATTGTCCATAGTGCGCTCAGAAGTTTACAGACAGATTACTTTCTCGTGCGATATAGATTCATCTTGTACAAATTACTATAAGCACATCCATCAAAATGCACTACAGTCGTGTAGCCTGTGTTCCCATTAGTAGCCAAATTTAGTACTAAAATATTATGTGAATATACATTTATCTCAAACGAATTGAACAAACTGAAGAATGCACAGTTTATCGCGTAGTAAGTGCTCTAAATTGATATATAATTACAAGATGTTACTAAGGAATTTTGACAGGCTTCCTTATCAGCGTTTTCTTGTCTAATTGAAAATTTTCCATAACAATTTTACTAAGGGGTTCACAAGAACTTCTAGTTTGGGGATGATACTTTATTTTTTGTCAAAAAAAAAATTGAAAATTTACTTTAAAGTTTCAATTATAATATAGTTACAAATTATATCATCCGCCATGCAGAACATAAGCAAACTACAAACCTTTGGGTTTTCTAATAATTTACTGTCATTTTTCGACTCATATTTAAAAAATAGGAGGCAGTTTGTAGCTTATGGCGGGGTCAAATCTATCGAATATTTCGCAACATCTGGACTTCCCCAAGGATCCATCCTTGGTCCTCTTCTTTTTACATTATTTATCAACGATATTGTCAATAGCCTTACTATTTGTTGTCTGCTATACGCAGATGATCTAAAAATTTTCTGTTTAATATCAAGTTTAATGGACTGTTTAAAGCTACAGCGTAATCTGGATTTGTTGTATGATTGGTGCACTAAAAACAGATTGAATTTAAATATTGCTAAATGTAATGTTATGACATATACAAACAAAAACACCACTTTTGATTTCAATTATAACATAAATGGTAAGATTCTGGATAGACCTACTGTGTTTAAGGATCTAGGAGTTATTTTCGATTGAGAACTATCCTTTCTTCCTCATATTGATCACGTCGTATCCACTGCCTATAAAATACTTGGTTTCATCCTTAGAACTACTAAAGATTTTAGGTCACTTGATCCGTTAGTAACTTTGTATCGTTCTCTTGTTGTATCTAAACTGGAATACTCTTCAATTATTGGGTCTCCATTTTATAAAGTCCACATTGACAATATTGAGAGCGTTCAGAGACGTTTTTTGAAAGCTTTGTGGTATAGATCTGATGGAGTTTATCCCGACAGAGGTTTTCCTCATGACCAGCTGCTGCAAAGATTCTCGTTTATTAGATTATATGATAGACGCACATTCCTTCTCTAAATGCCCGTAACTTATATACCTTCTACTTACCACCTTCACGAATTAATGTCTTCAAATATTCTCCCATCAATAGGATGTGTACATGTTACAATGACAATGTCCATGCCTATGATGTCTTTAATTGTAGCTTGAGCGCTGTCAAAAGACATTTTTATCACTAGTACTTATACTACGTATGTAATTAATTACTTTTTTTTTTATTATTATTTCTTGTTGTAGGGTACCTATTATTACTACCGTATTGTTAGTTTTATAAATTTAAATATTGCTAATCTTTATGTTAATTGTTAAATAATTTATTTTAATTTTTATTTAATTAAATTCTGTTTTCTACCTGTTTTGTAACTGGGAAACTGTAAAACAGTGTATGAAATAAATAAATAAATAAATAAATAAAAATAAACATAAAAATAGAAATATTGCGGCTATTCATGTTAATTTCTTATCTTTCATTAAAATAAAAACGATGCCCATCTTACCTTCTAAATCTCCACTTACGCCGCGTCACTTAATTGTCATGAAATTAATTTTAATAATATTAAAAAAAAAATAGTGTTATTGTCATCGCCCGACGCAGGTACAACACGCGCGATGTGGTAAAGAGATTTAATCGTGATAGCAATCAGTATCACGATTAAGTATAAATTGGCTGAATGATTTGTTGGTATTGATTTTCTAGCTTGTTCTTAAACTTTTTTATAGATTTGAAGAAAAAGTCCATACCTACTTGAAGTGGAGTGGATATGAAGAAGAAAGAAATACTCAAGGAACGAAATAATCTTCTTCCACTGTTATACTAATGAAATAATATTTAATCAAAAGGCGGATATTCTTAACATGTTTCGAATGTTGAAACATTCATCTTCAGGAAAACAAATGAAATCAAAGAAGAAAATGGTGAATATCATCTTAACGAAGCTTTAAAACCAAATGATATTAGTTATACCATAGGTCCAAAATTACTAACAGGGATTCATCTGTCATATCGAGAGTCGCTGACTGTACAAGTCAGAGGAAAAAAATCCATGTAAATAAATACTCTGCTCTATTCGAATTTTAAAAATACATTATGTTTCCTTTAACTTCGTACAACCCGCTGCGCTCTATATGAAAGCGATGAATCACTGACATAATTAAGTGAGTTTAAGATGCTTATGGATTCGGCATATCAGAAATGTATAGTCATATAGTGACAAAGGGGTGCACATAAGTGTAAGGAAGAAAAATACTAATTGAAATTTAAAATTAAGATTTTTAAGAGTTTGTTTTATAAATGACCATTTTAGAATGTTGAAGGATAAATGGAGAAACCTAAAAAATAAAGGTAGATTTATAAGTTGTATCATATAAACTACATTTAGGGTGGTTATTATAAAAAAGGCAAAAGTTAACTTTAATTTTAACAGTGAGGTTAACTTCGCTAGAAAATATGGCAGTTTTATCACATTAATTAACCTTCGAAAACAAAAAAGGAGTAAAGAAGAATTTTTAACAACCTAACCTATAACTTGTAGTCAATATTTTATTAAAACGGTAAAGTAGAGAAGAACAATTGAGGCGTCTAGTTTCAAAACCGGACAGATCCAATTTTTAAAATTTTGCGGCTTTTGGTGGCGCTGCGATCGTACTTAACTTGCCTACCAACCCGTAGAGGAATGAAAAACATAAATGGATAAATCCCATTAAAAATGTACACTAAAATTTTAGGTGAGTTTCAAAACCGGACAAATTCTGATGATAATTCATAACATAACAGGACAGATCCAGTTGTGATCAGAAGCGGACAAATCCTTTTGGTGATTAGTAGGCAATTAATTTCATAACCGGACAAATCCGCTCAACGTGTTAATTCGGCGTTTGTTGTCCTTTTGTTATTCATTACCGCTTGGGATCTTGAGTAGTAAAGACGGTTCTGCAAAAACAAATGCTCTAAACCTCTCTGTGAGGAACCGGAAGATGATAATCATTTTATATAATTAGAAGTATTTTTTGTTTTCTTTACTAAGCAGAGTTAGATTTGGGTTAATTTAAGCTTAAGAATCCATAAATACCTGAGTTTTTAAAGGTTTTACAACTTCATAATATGTACTTTTTATTTTTTAAAAAACATATTACAGAATTAAAGAAACAAATACTATAAAATGATTAATAATTAGTTGTTAATAACTGTCAAAATTCAAACACTCAAATTTCAAAACAGGACAAATCCATCTGATTTTTTTCAAAATAAGGGTTGTTTATTAAAATTTAAGAATGAAATTCTACAAATTGATAGCTATCATATTTTTCTAATTATCATAAAAAAAAGTAGACCATTCCGCTTATTTTTTGAGAAATGCACTTAATGGACTTAACGCATTTTCACTTAAAGCGGATTTGTCCGGTTTTGAAACTAGACGCCTCAATTCATTTTTTTTTGTTAATAAAATTAATATTCTTATATCCAGCGTAGAATATAAATAAATTATAGGTAGACCAAAAACTATCAATTCTGTTCATCAGTTAACTTTAATTGCTACCTGAACCACCCAATAAAGTTATTATTGAGATTTTCAACTTAACTTCAACCTATGAAGTCATTCTACAAGTTAACCATCGGTTATCTGACAATTAAGCTTTATGTAGAAATTAAGAGTAAACGTAAAAAAAATATATATTTTATTATATTATTTACCAATTTTTCAAAAATTTATTTATTTATTTATTTATTATACAGGGTGTCCCAGATAATTATGCACTCTCCAGGGATCTTGTAAACGATATAATTCAATGACATCACATCTAGTATAAATAACACGTTTTGGACTTAACATAACCCATCATCAATGAGAATAAGTCATCTTCTTTGAAACTATTTTATTTTTAGTCTCCATAACCTAATCTAATTTTTATTTGTCTATATTGAATAGCAGGCTGTGACAGGCACTTTTAAATAAATTATAAATACTTGCCAAATGACAGAAGGACAGGATAGGAATTAATGAAATCGTTTAGTGCAAATTAAAGTTTATTTAATTTCTTTGAAGTAAAACTTTTATGTTTTTGAGAAGTTGTATAATTGTAGTTTTCTTTTTAATAAAAATTATAAAACATTATTCAAGAGAAGAAAATTGGATATGATATTAAATCGACGTTCAGAGTCACATTACACACATTCTAGTTGGCTTTCAAAACAAAAGAAAATTGATAGATACAAAATGAATTAGCACTCATTCTTATTGATGGTGAGTTTTTAAGTCTGAAACGTACTATTATTATTAGGGGTGATACGTACTTGAATAATAAAGGAGGACGGGAATTTAAAAATAATAAAATAAAATTTTCCGACTATTTGAAAAAGCAAAGTTGATGATGGTTTTAAAGAAACGAAACGTCGGGTGACAAATCTAATTACGCCTTACTAACTTGTAGAGAAGCAAAAAGTGGCGATGAGAATGTGAACCATCTCTGTATGCTCTATGGTTTACGAGATCCCTGTAGAGTGCATTCTTATCTGGGACTCTGAACCTGTATACAGAAAATAAAGAATTTTTTTATAGTCGTCAATAGTCTTGTAGTATGTGGAGCAAGAAGTGACGCATTGTTACTGTTTTTTAATGTTTTTATTGTGTTGTATAACCTACCTATATGTCCAATATGTTTTTATTTTTTGGCATATGTTTTTATAACTATCCTAATTTGTAAGTATTTCTTTTTCTATTTAAATTTTCTTTATTTGGACTTACCTGTTGTAATTTTTATATTAATATTTTGGATTTTGATAAGCATGTCGAATATTTTTCTAAACTTTACTTTAGGAATGTGATTTTTTATGTTTAATTCAATTTTTGTTATTTTGATATACATGTTTTAATTTTTATTCTAATTTTTGTAGTTCTAATATACATGTTTTCATTTTATCCCAATTTGTTAGAATCTGATATAGATATTTTAATGTTCTATTTTAATATATCAGTTTTGATTTCCATGTAATTGTCACCACACATTTTGTTTTTGTCAATTTTTTTAATAGGGTAAGTCCGGGAGAGTTCGATCACCGGTAGAGACCGACCATTACTGATAGTGCGCGCTCCGCACGCCAGAGGGTTTCGAGCCTCATTTCAGTACTTAAGTATACACCGCATATTGCATATCAGAGCTTACTTTGTTATGGTATTTATGTTTTTAATTACAAAATCTCAATAAGCAAATTGGTACACACTAAAAGTTTTTTGAGAAAATTATAGTGGTGGTCATGCCATTTGTGCAGATAAGTTTATTTTGTCTTTTTCGACATTATTTAATAAAATAAAGGTGAAACTAAAAGTTTGCCTCTAAATCAATGGTTATGCGTAGAACCGTATGTTTCCTTGTAAACAAGATGATCGGTCTCTCCCGGATCATGGGAATAGTACGACCTCATCTCTTAGAGTGAGACCGACCAATAAGAAAAAAATTAAATAACATAATATTTGAATATCCATGTTTTTGCTAGTGTTTAGTTACCTCTAAAAACATATTGTTTTTAGAGTTAAACCATAATGCCTTAAAATACAAAAGGAAAACGCTATAACGATAAATAAAGTGACCAAAAAACTTGGAACGTAATAAATTTTAGCGTAATACCTTTGTAATATAATAAAAATGATGTGATACCTTTTGGTTTTGTTTCAGTTTCATTTCAAATGTGTGTTTTTTAGAATCCTTGAACATAACAAAGCAGTTAAGATGAAGTACATGTTTCCGGTGGGTGTTTTATAATTTGTCCTCATTTCTATTAGGTAAGATTGGCTAGGGGGGCTTAGCGTTCCCCTTGCTGCGCTCCTGAAAAGTAATATGCGCTCCTGAAAAGTAATATATTAATATACACCTTCTGCAGTAAATATTTCACATTGCTACGGGCATAAATCTGATCATTTCATTGTGTAATTGCTGTAAGAAAACTACATTTTATTGTTGGGTTGCTAATTAGCTTATTCGTCAAGGTCCTTGTGAGTAACTTTAAAGGAATTTTAATATTTTCTCCCAACAAAAGGAGTATGTATATCTAGAAATGATAATAATTATTGTTGGTTTGTATACTGGATGACCACAACCAGTAGAGTTACACATGGGCGTCCGAAGGAACGGGGGATATGGAAATATTTTTGTTTCTAACACTTCAACAAACCACGACAAATTTAAAAGAATAGCAAATTACATAATATAATAAACAACAAATAGCTAAACAAAATATTTAAACGTTTTCAAATACAACAAAAACCAAAAACGTATGTTTCTTGGAAAAAATAAATGTTAATTTTCTTAATTCTTTTGCAAATTCATCAATCATTTTTTGAACTAAAATATATTTTTTTTCCTTTACAAATTTGTGATAAACACTCACTATACGTAGACCGTCCAATCGCTACTCAGTCATAGTCGAGCGAATCCAGGTTTTTCCTCTTTTGAGAGTACTGAATGATTTTTCGACTGGACACGTAGTTAGAGGTTAACAAATTGCCATCGCAATTGCCTGACCAATAGCTAGATAAAACTTGCAATGTTCCAGTAATTCTGATATGGATGTATCTTCTGTAATATTTGCAGTTTTATTTCCTTGATAATTGTTACACAATTTTGAATTTTGCGGACATTGCTTAAATAATTTGAAATGTATATTTTTACGTACTTAATTTTGTTTTTTGGGTGCTGCATCCCAGCAACATAGGAATTGCCATGCATGCCAATTTTAAGATGGTTAAATAAAAATGCATTGAATCCTAAGAAGTGGACTTTTTAATCAAAGCCTATACTTTAGTGACTAGCTTATGTATATCAGACGAGGGGTCTGAGGGTGTATTATTTATATTTTTTATAAATAATTATTAAAAAATACGTTCTTTCTGTGACGGGAAAAAAGTTTGACATTTTATCTCTGTTGACAGGTAATAAAATGTCACTTTTTGTGAAATTACTTTTTTCCCCGGGAAAAAAGTGATGTGACTACTTTTTCTCGGATCTAATATACACACATAAGTTAAGGTAGATATTTAATTTTAGAATATTTTATTATACAAAAAGTTACATTTTCTTTAAATCAAAAAGTACAATTATTAAATGTGCATTGCATGCATGACATGTTCATTTTACTATTCGGTACAGTCGAATTTTCTCGTGTTGAAATTATATTTTCTGCCATGGACACAACTGCCGTTGATGCACCTGGTCGCAAATCGGGTGTTCTTTCAGCACTGCCACAGGTTCTAAATACTTTATTAGCTATTTCTGTCCTGTGTGCTACCGATTCATCAACATACCCTTCAGCGACCGTTGATGACTTCCAACCGCCATGTGTCTTGAGTGTCAACAAGTCTTCCCCAGATTCAACCAAAAGTGTAGCAGATGATCTTCGAAATGAATGACCCGTGTATAATGTAACATTTTCAAGTTGAAGAAAATTAGCTAGTGTTTGGGGTACCTTATAAAACTGATTTTCACCCACAACTTGATTGATACATTTTCCATTGTGATATGCATAAAATGAGCGGCGATCCTTTGCTGCTGTTATACGAAGGGCTATGTACATTCGGTAAAATTTAATATATTTTTCAGTAACTACAAATCTCCTGTTGACATCATTCTTTGTTTGCTTAATTTTCACAATTAATAACGTTCCCGAATCTTCAATATCATCTAATGTTACCTGGCTAATTTTGCAAATTCGATGTAAAACAACAACCTTGGCCATTAAATAAACTTCATCGGGAGCATTATTTAAAAAATCACTAATATTTGTACTCGTAAAAATCGCAGATTTCTTGGGCGTGTAACCTTTCCCATTTTGTTTTAGAAATGTAATTAGTTTGAAATATTTTGAAATGTCTACATTATTATTGGATGTAATTGAATGTAACATTTTTAATCATTGAATAATTCGACCACACTGTTGATGGCTTTTGTTGTTGTGTCAGTTCCGAAAAATAGACCAATAACACCGTTTCCGACAAAGAACTGCATGCCTTTTTCATCTTCCATTCCATAAATCTTGAAAACGCGTTTTCGTAAATTTTGCGCGATTTTGCTGGCAATCATTTTTGTGACGCTATATACTTTCGCTGCTTCTACTAATTCCGGTGGAGTCAGAGAAAACTCAGAATCAGACATTTTAAACTTTATATTATTTAAAATAACTATTAAATAACCACTAAATTTCTTACTTTTTATATTAAATCACGGAATTAAATTGACAGATATTTGATTATTTTAAAGGTTTCCTTAGAAACTCAGGCCCAATTGTCGCTATAAGTAAACCTACTAGCCCTACTAGTTGCTAACTAGTTTAAAAAGTCAAATTTCACATCAATACTTTTCTGACTTTAATATATTGTAATAATATCGTCGTTTTTCCCGTCACAGAAGAAAATAGTGTATTATACACGGGAAAAATATTAGATTTTAGCTCTCGCTTTTTTGTCTTTCTCCGCTTTGCGTCGGGAGACAACACAACCTCGAGCTAAAATCTAATGCTTTTTTCCCTTGTATAATAAATAACTATTTTTCAATGGTTTTGTTCAGCGATCTTACTTATAGTATGGCTGGGAGAAAAATATAAGAATATTGTACTATATAGCTTTTTTCTCTGATCCAAATAGACCAAATTGAGGCTTTGGTCCGTGGCTAGTTTTAGACCATTGGCCACCTACATTGAAACTGCAATTGGTCGCTCTTTTTCTTCCACCTTATGCTATGCTTTAACTTTCGGCTTCTCTGCCTTAAATCATTCTTACTATTTGAGGCCGAGATTTTATGTCTTTTTTATGATAAAATAATAAAATTTAATTTTCAACTCGTGTTTTAGAAACATCAATTTTAAAATCGGTAGATTTTACACATCTTGATATTTTAGCCATCATATTCCATAATTAATGGACTCAATGTAGTTTCTGTGGGCGGCATTGGTGGTCATATATTTTCTGGTTAGGTTAGGGAGAGTGTTATTTTTTATGAGAAAGTATGCAATATATCTTCTATTCACCATTTTATCAAGAATCCATTACATGTTCATTAATTCCACTTGTTTGTGTTTGTAAAAAAAACCTATTCAGTCTCAAAATAATTTTTTTATTAAATATTAAAAAACATAGTAATTACGACTTACGACGAGGTTATGGGCAAAACCTGGCAATGCTGCAAGTGACATATGCATTTTTCCTGGCGGACGTCAACTTCTTGTGTGTTTCTCTAGAGAGCCAAGGAAATGTGAATAATAATCCTGTAAGCAAGAGAGAACTAAACACATGCTACCACTTGAATGAAAGACGAAGAAAATTATACTATTTTTCACTCTTTGAACTATCGTTTTTTAGTTTTGTATAGTTTTTAGTTTCGTGGAAAATTGGTAGTGTCAGCTGATTTAAATTGACGGGTGCCGATCGGTGGTTAATTTTTTTAAATTTTTAAAACAAAAACTGTTAAGTTGTGGTAAAAGAACGATGGTGCAAAAGATTAAAGATTTAAAAACAATATTAGTTTAGCTGTAATAAACGTTTGAAGTTGTAAACATGGTCGCCCACAATTTAATTTAAATATTGAGCAAACCAGTAAGAATAAAAATAATCGAATATCCAAAGTCTAAGTACGATTTTTAAATGGGAAACGCTGTGCTGTAGTTTTAACATACCTTAGTTGCCAATAATTACCCGTTAACCAATTTATCTTTATATTTGGGTAAAGTGTATCCTAAAGTATGTCGTCTTGATTTTGGCTTTTATTTAACTCAATAATCCGTCCCAGGTAATAAAATGGGTCCCTTCTAGATATTTTACTCTAGGCGTCAGAGGTGGACTTCAGGTAAATGTAAAAAAATGATTATATTTACCTAAAATAACCGTACAACACCGACCGACCCTTCTTATCTATTCCACCCCTGGGTAGCCAGGTAGGTAGTAATGATAACATTTAAACACCTAATTATGCAGTGACAATGGGTATGTTTATATAAATGATTTATTAGGGGTAAAATCAAGACGATATACTTTGGGATGGACTTTACAATAGGCGTTAAACTGATAGAAGTAAGAACGTGGGGCCGATTTCCATAAAAACGAGCTTTTTTCGTGAAAAGTATCTTTTTTAGGTAGATTTACGCGAGCCATCTTTGATTGATAGAATTATGTTGGGTTGCTCAAAGAATTTTAATAATAATTATTTAACCGGCCAGTTTGACTGTGACAGACGTAACATTGACAGAAATAATTTTCTCACAATCATACTGGCCCGGTTACCTTAATTTTTAATTTACTAATCACGCACCTTTGAATGTGAGTATATGATGCCTGTCAAAGTAATTCATGTCACAGTTAAACTTGCCGGTTAAATAATATTATTAAAATTCTTTGTGCAACCCGACATACGTCACTCGTCACACATTTTGCATTTATCTATACCTGATTATACATCGTGGATGGAAACATAGGAAATCCCATGCAAGCTTTAAACTGTCCAAATATTTCCTTCTCTGTTGACTTAAGAGTCGACTTGTAGGGAGACATTTTGAGGGTCTCTGTGTGGTGAGTGCATAATATGCCTGAGTTTAATTTTGGTCCGATCTGAAACTATTTGAATAGAATTGCGGTAGGGTTTTCTTCGAAATTCAACAGGTGATGGTGTACAATGACCGGTTGACAAGTCCAATCAATGCTGGTATCCGCAGCATCGCCTGTTGAATTTCAACGAAAACCCAACCGCAATCCTACCAAGTTGTGCATCGTGGTTGGAAAACATAGGAAGTTCTATTCAAGTTTCAGATTGTCCAAATATTTGCTCCCCTGTTAACAACGACAAATCACAGGTTGACAAGTCCATTTAATGCTGCTGTCCGTAGTGTCATCTGCTGAATTCCAAGAAAAATTCAACCGCAATCCTATTCAAATAAGTTAAGATCGGGTTGTCCAAAATTGTTCAAATTTCGCATGTGCACTTACTACACAGAGAACTTAAAAAAGTCTCCCTACAACCCCGCTCTAAAGTCAACAGGGATGCAAATATTTAGACAGTCTAAAACTTGCATGGGATTTCCCATGTCACCAACCACGATGCATCACCCGGTATAATACGAACTTTACACTTTATTTTGCTTCTAATACAATCACAACCTTTTTCTCCATAAAACATTTTGTACTATCCTAGCTTATCTGAGCATATCGCCCCTTCTTGAGGACTCCCTATTATTTATACAAATCTCTCAATTCCACCTTGAATGACCAGAGTGCTTCGATTTCTTTGAAATAAACGTAAATCTTTTGTTTCGTTAGTTGTGGTTTGCACCATCTTAAATTTATATTTAAATCCAACATTTAGTATATTTTTGTTTCGTAAGCAAAACATTTTTGGCGTTAAATTTTAAGAAATGTGTTAAATTTAATATACCATTTTTTATAGTGATGTCTTCCTAAAAATATTTTTATAAAAAAAACTACCCCCGCGTGGATTTTTGTAAATAAATACCACGTGCTTCTTATTAATTGCTTAAACATTTTCTTGGTAACAAATGATTGATGTTATTTAATAAGATGTTTTTAACAACGAATAAAATAAACAATTCTACACCACCCGGATCACCCCCTTATAAATAAACGTAGAAAAGGTTGCGTTTATAATAAGTTAATATACTTAATAATAAATGATGCTATGGCAACTTTGATATATTATGGATATTATTATTAATTTGTTTTACTACCTAATCGAGGAATTTGTTTATTTTGTGCATGGTGTCGGAATAATTGTATATCCATTGTCATTTTTTGTGAAATGAAAATAAACTGTCTTAATATTGAATAGATTATGCCTATCGATTCAATACTATATGTATTTCGTATTCCTCAAGTATAATAGTTACTTACGATATAAGTGTTGTAAAGATTCATATTACAACACGAGATGTTAAAGTTGTCAAACGAGGCGTCAGCCGAGTTAAATAAAACACCGAGTGTAGTAATATGAATTTACAACAAGAATATTGTACAAAATTTTATCTACTTTCATCTATGAATAGGAATATTTGGCAAAAGGCATTTAAAAAAATAATAATGCACCTGCTATTAACTTTACTAATCCAGTTTTTTATGTTACCTATCGCATAGTTACGTTTCGCATGGTTACTGTCGAAACTTTGTCAAACAAATTCAAAAATATAAAAAGCGTTTTTCAAAATGAGCGATTCTGATAGAACTTTACCCTCTGATATAGAAGCAGCGCAAACAAAGCGATCTCAAGTATACTTCCGACAAAATTGAAGGCGCGGTATGAGTTCGAGTATCAGAAGTTTGAAGATTGGTGCAAAGCTAACAAAATAAAGGAGGTGTCTGAGAAAATCCTTTTGGGTTATTTTTCCGTAAAGCAACGCTCCCAGAAACCATCTACACTATGGACTCACTACTCAATGTTGAGAACTATGATTTCAGTCAAGAAAAATCAAGATATATTTTAATTAATAATTGGTAATTAATTTTATAATTGTTAATAATAAATCATTCTTCTAAAAAGTGTGGTTTTATTTAACAGCAAAATTTTAATAAAACCGTTTTTTTCCATTACAGCACTAGTGCTGTAAGGGCATCTATTACAGCACTAATGCTGTAATAGATGCCCTTACAAATCGATTTACAGAACTGTAAAATTCATATTACTAAATGAAAGTAGATAAATATTCTTTATTCAATGGTATAGTTCTATTTTTAGTTACGAGAATATAAATAGAAAGCGGGGCCTACTTTCCCAATTGGCCCGGACCTAGGGCTTTCAGAGGGACCTCGCGCTTGTTCCGAGCAACATTATATTCGTTAAGATAGTTTTAAACAAAATACTTCTTTTGCAAAACTACTAAACCTTTTTATTGGAAAAATATATTTTATAAAATCTAAGCCAATCGGCAGATTAATTTATTTATTACTATATGCAAAATGAGAAACTCGTAAAAAAATCTTGACAAGTTGCGGTACACGCTTGTCATCTTAGACACATACAGGGTGCTACAAATTCGTGTGCGTACAAGGGGATCTCGAAACGGTAAGAGATACGAAGATGGTTAAATTGAGGCCAAGTTGCGCAATTGTAAATATTCTGAATACCTTCGGAGATATCCGAAACAAACCGAAATTTTTTGTTTTAATTTTTGTCTTCATTTGACTTAGGAAAAAAACAAAAAACACTTTCTTATAGCCGTTTGCTATGTTCTATTGGATTACATTATAAGTTTTCTAATTTAACGTTTCATTCTTTAGATACCATACCTTAGCCAATTTTGTTAAATATGGATCTGGAATTTTAAAAACAGTTTTAAGGACTTCTAAGCTTTCAAAATTTAATACAATTTCAAGGTTTTTAAAATTTTAACGTTTTGTCATCATCATTACATTACAGAAAGTTATGGCGTTTAGGCCTTTTAAAAAAAATTCAATAAGATTTACCGTAACAATACTCTTGGAAGTAAGTAAGTTTTTAAGGAAAAAGAAGTAATTCTATTCTTTATTAGTATTTTATTTATTTTCTTCATATAATAAAATATAAGTCCTATGGTTTTTGCCTCAGAGCTAGACCGAAATACAGACAGAAAAAAATGATTGCTCCCAAGTTATATATAGTTAATGCTAGTCTAGTTATGTGACTGTGATGCGCTTGTATTTATTTTAAAAACAATTTCAATTTTTTTTAAATATTTATGTGGTCTGATGATACTAGTTTCAGACGAAACAATATAACCAAAATAAACAGACAAAAAAATATTTGAGGCCGAGACATGGGGTCTTTTGTCGTACAAAATTTCAAATATCAAGGTCTGAGTAAAAATGTACACATTCTTTAAAACAGAAATACTTTTTTTTTGTTTAGCTCTAAATGTTAAAAAAACATAAAATATAATTTGACAAAAACTGTTATTAAATGACAAAACGTTAAAATTTCAAAAACCTTTAAATTGTAATAAATTAGTAAAACTTAGAAGTCCCTAAAACCGTATTTAAAATTCCAAGTCCGTAATTAAAAAAATGTACTTGAGGTTGGTATCTAAAGAACGATACGTCGAATTTAAAAAAACTAATATCGTCATCGTGTAGTGTATTAAAACGAAATTGTACCGGGTGTCCCATTATGGATGGCCACCGGCCGTATCTCGGAAACTACTGAACATAGAAACTCGGGCAAAAAAATCTGTTGTCTAAAGTGGCCAAGAGAAAATCCTGGAAATAATTTTTAAGTTCCGCATTTTGCCGCAAGAGGGCGTAATTGAAAAGTAAATTTTAAAATTTTACATATCTCCGAAAATTCCACATTAAGGTATATCTTTGGTAACACCATTAAGGAGCTTGATTAATTATGCATCATTTTGGTCTTATGCTTATTGGCGTACCGACTTTAATAAGAGGGGGAGCTGTTGAAAGTGTAATCATTTAAATAGCTGTAACTTATAAACGACTTATCCGATTTAAGCAAACTAAAGACTGTTTGGAAGAAAAATGTATGCACTTTCACCAGTCGTATTTAGTTGTCCATATTAGTTCTAAAAAAAATGTTAGAGGGCGTAATTTGTAATAATAACACATTTTTTGATTTTACTTCGAAAAAAAAATCATACGGTATAATTATGATACCATAATCAAAAAGTAGATGAAATTTGCTAAAAAAAATATCAAAACCGCAGCTCGATATCTCCGTTCGTTTCAGCGTTATCGCCAATAGAATAATTTTTAATACTTTAAATGAATAAGCGATTATATATTTTTTAGAAAAAAAGTGGCACGGCACTGATATTTTTCCATGTGGATATTATTTTTGATTAGCCTGGTCAATTCTGCATTAAAATGGTCTCTTGCGTTTTTCTCCTCAGGCACACCGTTCTTAATTAAAATAAGTAAATTAAATTAGACAGGCGGAAGCTTGCATATTAAGTGAAGGTGGTCATTTCCAACAATTTTTATAAAACAAGATTTTTCATTATCAAACGCAAGAGACCATTTTTATGCAGAATTGACCAGGCTAATCAGAAATAATATCCACATGGAAAAATATCAGTGGCGTCCCACTTTTTTTCTAAAAATATATAATGCTTCTTCATTTAAAGTATTAAAAATTATTCTATTGGCGATAACGCTGAAACGAACGGAGATATCGAGATGCGGTTTAAATATTTTTTCTAACAAATTTCATCTACTTTTTGATTATGGTATCATAATTATACCGTATGATTTTTTTTTCGGAGTAAAATCAAAAAATGTGTTATTATTACAAATTGCGCCTTCTAGCATTTTTTTAGAACTATTATGGACAACTAAATACGACTGAACAAAGTGCATATATTTTTCTTCCAAGCAGTCTTTAGTTTGCTAAAATCGGATAAGTCGTTTATAAGTTACAGCGATTTAAATGATTACACTTTCATTCACCTCTTATTAAAGTCGGTACGCCAATGAGCATAAGACCAAAATGATGCATAATTATTCAAGCTTTTTAATGGTGTTACCAAAGATATACCTTCATGTGGAATTTTCGGAGATATGTAAAATTTTAAAATTTACTTTTCAATTACGCCCTCTTGCGGCAAAATGCGGAATTTAAAAATTATTTCCAGGATTTTCTCATGGCCACTTTAGTTATCAGATTTTTTCCTTGAGTTTCTATGCCTAGTAGTCTCCGAGATATGGCCGGTGGCCATCCATAATGGGACACCCATACCCGGTACAAATAAAAAATATTTTAAATTATATGTTTTAAGAAATATTAATATTATTCTTTTGCAAGAATTACCACCACACTTGCAGATAATCATTCCAGTCACACGCCTGGGGGTGCCACCTGATTCCTAGGGTTTTTTTAGAAGTCAGTTTTAATAGGAGAAGTTTTGGATATCGACTACCACGATTTTTTGTTTTGGTTACCCTCCTACTCCCGCCTGAAATTGGCTTTAAGGGAGCCCATGATTAGGGGCCCCGGATTGCGTAACAGGCCGAGATCTCCCTAAAACCAAATATAGGCCTTGATTGAAAGAAGGGCGAGTGGCGAAACGTCAGGTTTCGCGTCGTTCCAATCCGGTTTCGTCTAGGAGCCTTCCGCAACGGAAGATTCATTTATATTGTTTTTCCCATTGGTGTCTGCCAAAGTCCGTCTGGTTTTAGAGGTACTTACTAAACTTTTTAGACGAGAAATTGGGTATGGAGTGTTTCTCTAGGATACCCAAGAAGTCACCCCTTTAAATATAATACGACAATTCCATAACACCCTATATATTACGCTTGTGACAGTTGAAACAAGTAATAATAAGAACCGACAAATTAAGACAAGAGTTAAAAACTTTTAATCGGCTTATTCGAATCTTCGTTTCAAAAGACACATAAAGAGTTAACAAGACAACCACTAGGATTATTTTTTGCTAATTTTGATCAGTAAGCTTTTTCAACACGAAAGTAATAAATATGAAGTGTAAATTATTCGATGGTCTTACTGTCATCATGATCCAAGATTTAGTTACAAACAGGCTGGGGAAAAACGTAAATTTGAAAGAGGTTTCGAGCCAAGAGGTGCGTTATGACCAAGAGATGATGTCAAAAATCATTACCCCAGCCCATAGTCACAACATTCCTTATTTCGTTTCCGCGTATTGAGTCGCAATTAGACGGAGAAAAATGGGTACTTGGAAAGGGTTTAAAGGTGGCAGTGAGTTAAAACAGGTGGTGGTCACATCAAGAATGAAAATATCCCCACTATGTTTTTACCCCTAAAAGTGTGATTTTAATCCTCAGAGATTATTAGTAACATGCAACATCCCCAAGCTGTGGTCTTTCACGAAACCCTTTTCAATTTGTCCCTGTTCCATCATGTGACTTGTCCCTACAAGGCGGAGGTGGTGAAGAACTATAAGCATATTTTTGAATTATTTACAGGAAGGAGGGGGGGGGGGGGGGAATTAGGTTTTAGAGCTACAGCAGCACCATAAAAAAAATGGCCAACTTGCGAATTCTTTACTCCACTAAAGTAGTCGGCCATCATTGACACGCTCCATCTACCTTGGTATTGACCAGTGGCTAATTTAAATAGGGAGGCAAAATGAAACACCAAGGTGAAAAAATGCCTATAATTCGTCAATAATTCACTCAATTGAAGGTACTATCAAATTTCGTAAATTAAATTAGTTCCGCAAGTTCTTTTTATAGGTATTGATGATGTTTTAAAACAATATACCTAATTAAATCATTTTTAAGGGCCGAAAGAACTTCTCTTAATAAGAAGAATTGTAGATAAAGGTGCTGGAGCAGGATGAACAGTTTACCCACCCCTTTCAGCAAATATTGCTCAAATAGGTACATACATTGATTAAAAAATTATTGTTAAAATTTGAGTCAAACTTGACAAACATAGTGACTCGTTGAAATAATTACCGTGATTAACTGCTTCGTTTTTTTAATTGTGACCCCAGGAAGCCGCCACATTTTGGGAAGCTAAAAATATTGTGGTTAATGGCAATTTTTTTAAAGGAGGTATTATTTATTAGGATATTGAAACCCTCTACTTGGTCAATACAATATTTTATACAGGTAGGCAGGCATTAAAAATAAGTTATTGTTAAGCAAAACGAACAGAAAGGTGAAGAGTTTTCAGTAAATTATTTTATTGCCAAGAATATTGCTCAAATCTGGACGAGGAATCCCTAAATTTTTCACAAATAATTTTTCCTCGTATAAAAGTCCTCTAAAGTTAAATTTAATAAGAAAAAATACGATATCCTTGGTGTTTCTTATATACAGATCCTTCATTTATTTACATTTTTAATATTGTATTGTAATTTAAATTTAAAAAACTTACCCGTTTACCTTCGATAACACCTTCACGTATCATAAAATCACAAGAATAAAGAATTATGAAATAAATTAGAAAACCATAACCTACACTAACATAACGGTAACAGGTGTAACGATCCAACTACAAAACCTAATTCGAAATTCCTAAAATCTTATTGATTTAAAGCGCAGTCGGCGTGCTTGCCTCCTAACCGCGCTTTGCGTCATGCGAAAAAGCTTACTACGCTTCCTGAAATATATAATTATTTGTATTTTTACTAATGTCTTTCCCAAAAACATTGACTATGAGAAAACACTTCGATCCAATGAAAAGCGAGACAAGATGCAATAACAATGAAACGGATATATAAGGACGCTGTTGCTCTATTACTGGACAAAGGTCCAGACGTTAAAATTAATAATTGATTATTAGAGACTTTGAGAAAGTACTAATTTATTAAAGAGATTTCGCAAAATTTATACAGGCACTATTATATTATAGTGTTTATATATAAAAAACATGTTTTAAAGCTGTTTTAGTAGTATAATTATAGGTAGGTATACGTATTTATAAAATAAGGTATTATTACATTTAATATTTCCAGGGGAGGCGGGAGGCACTGCCTCTCCCGACGAGCCGCCACTGATACGCACGGTATATAAGAGGACGAACATTTTTTCAATCGGTAATCTCTCGTAAGCATACCTATTTTTCTACATTTTAAGCACGCACTGCCGTGTTGTAAAAATCTGGACGTGATGCATAAAAAAAAGGTTCAGGTCCCAAAGAAAGTTAAAAATAGCTGATAGGTACTAAACATCAAAATAATTTTGGACCTGCATTATTAACACTTTTAAAAATGTTATATCAGAGAGAATCTAATTTTATTGGAGGAATTAAGGTACAATACCTAATCGTAGGAAATTCGATTAATGACGTTAATATGTAATGTAATATTCTGAATAATAAATTATTTTTTCTACAAACGTCAAAAAATGACAAGGTTCGCGCATTGATAACAATATGCGAAGTGACCCTTTTTTTATTTTCCTAAGTTACCATGACACCGTGCGCGAAATAGTGTGCGAAATACATATTTCTTGCACTGCATGTAAGTCCTCAATCAAGCAAAAATCGAAGAAATCGTTTATTTCTAAATATTTAACAATAACTACCACTTTTCAGAGTATGACAAAATTTTACACTACCTAATTTTATTGATTTTTTACAATGTTAAGATTAATGGTACAGCCAGTACCCGAACCAATTCCTAAACCAGATAATTTAGATTCAGCTCGTGATATTGAAGTTTTGGGGTTTAAAAGACTATTCATTTTTGACGTAGAGACAATTGCCCTAGAACTTGATCCTGAAATTTCAGTCTAAAATTTTATTTGATATTTGAATTTTATTATTGATAGTGTGGAGGCTTTACGTCTCCCACACTTGTCTGCCAAATCATGTAAATATTTTTGATTTCTAAATTTTTTATATCATTTTTATTTCTTTATAAGCAAAGTATTTTAAAACAAATTTTATTCTTAAATCAGGCGTGCATTTAATATTCTTTTACAGCTCTTAAAACCCAATAATAAAATTCTTGTAAATTCTGCATAAATAGATAGTTTACGTTTTATGATAAGTTTACTAAATTAGGGTATTGTAAAATATCATTTGGATTGTTGTACCATCAGATGGAATTACCCGGGCTTTGCAATAAAGTAGTGGGGTCATAAACCCAGGTTCAAATTTTAAGGTTTCGTGACGTACGATTAACAGCCCGGTAATCCCAGAATTTAGGATGGTACAATAAACCGTTGTTGTAAATAATATAACCTACTCCACAAAATTCACCCTCTACTAACTAGTTGGCCAATAAGAAATTGGCGTCGAGACAGGGGGTGGTACCATTGTCCAAAGTAGGGACACACTTGGTTTTTCTTACCGAAGACAGTCAGTTAAGAAATTTTGGGGAGTAGAGTTTTAGTTTTTTTCGTTCTGTCAATTTTTATCTGTCATATCGCGCACGCAACTTACGTATATTTTTCTAGTTAATCGGTGTTATGTATTTTTGTTGAAATTAAAAGTTTTCGTGTTTTTAGTAAAGGTGGCGTTTATTATTCCGTCCTCTACCTCCTTATCAAAAGTAAACTGTGCATCTACACTCATATCTTAAATAATAAAAAAAGGCGTGTGTTCTCAACAACACAGCAACACACCCGCCAAAGTGGTGACCCCGACGTGATCTGATAGTGAGTGTAAATAAATAGTGTAAAGTGTATAGTGATTTGGGGTATGGACATAGCAGAACAACGTAAGTAATTTCGCATTAATTACTGACTTTCAGTGACTTTTTCGTGACTATTCTGCGCACAAAGTGACTATTTTTGGGTAAAACCGGCGACCTTTCGTAAATCAAACATAGTTTTACGCACTTTTTTCTTATATATATACATACATACATTTGGACGAACGATGCCTAATCTAGAAGCAACAAACGACGCCGCAGCGCCTAGCGCAAGCCTACCTGGGGGTTCTATAGCAAACATTACTGCCGTAAACACGATCGCGAATGCAGTTGCGGTAAATGCAGCACCGCGCCTTCCGGACTTTGATCCATCGGATCCCGAACTATGGTTTGTGATCGTCGAAGCAAGTTTTAATCGGTTAAACATAACGGATACACAGCGGCAATACCTAGAGATTCTCGCTAAATTACCTCCTCGGTACATTAGTGAAGTGCGCGATATCGTGACCAAGCCGTTAAATAATGACTCTTATGCGGAACTCAAGCAACAACTTATCAAGCGCCTAAGCACCAGCCAAGAGCAGAAAATAAGGCAGCTCCTGGAGAACGAAGCCATGGGTGATGAAAAACCATCACAATTTCTTCGCCGGTTACAGGCACTAGCAGGAATAGCTGTTCCGGAAACATTAGTGAAGAGCATTTGGGTAAGACGCTTACCAGATAATTTGCAACCCATCCTCGCTACACTGACACACCAGACGCTGAGCGAAAGCGCTGACCTAGCAGACAATGTATTCGCTGTTTTGCCTGCAAGACCAGCAGTAGCCGCCGTCAACGCCAATACAGGCTCAGAGACCCACCTTTATTCGCTGATACAACAGCTAACCCTACAACTGTCAGACGTAAAAGGCGAGTTAGCCAGCATTAAGCAGGGAGTGAATGCACACAACAGTCGCCGCGGCTGGCGCCCGCGAGACCGTTCTCAATCCGGTACGCGCCCGCGATCTCCATCCGCGACGCGAGATTTGCGCACCGCCGGTTTGTGCTGGTACCATCGGCGTTTTCAGCGTGAAGCTAAAAAGTGTACAGCGCCATGTACGTGGACCCCGGGAAACGGGACAGGCGGTCATTAAGTGCGGCTAATGACACCCGCCACAACAAATCACGCCGCTTATTCGTGTATGACCGAGGAACCGAACTTCATTTTCTCATAGACACTGGCGCTGATCTAAGTGTTTTTCCGCGAGTGCAAGTGAAAGGTACACCCGTCCAATCTACGTACGAGCTCTCAGCTGCCAATGGATCTCCCATTGCGACATACGGGACGATTACGCGTACTCTGGACTTAGGATTGCGCCGTGATTTTCCATGGAGATTCCTTATAGCTGATGTATCTAAGCCAATCCTTGGGGCAGATTTCCTGGCGCATTATGGTCTTCTTCCAGACTTGCAGGGACGGAAGCTTGTGGACAGCATGACTCAACTTACATCACGAGGCGATGTGACTGAATGTGAAACCCCGTGCATTAAAATTATCAGTGGCGTATCACCCTTCCATGAACTTCTTGAAAAATTTCCCGAAATAACCCGACCAAGCGGTGCACCAACAGAAGTCAAGCATGAAACAAAGCATTACATTATCACCACACCTGGCCCGCCGGTTGCACAGAAACCACGACGTCTGGCGCCGGACAAACTTAAGGCCGCTAAAGAGGAGTTTGATGCCATGCTTAAACTGGGACTTGCACGCCCATCGAAAAGTCCCTGGTCCTCACCGCTGCATCTGGTGCCCAAAAACACTGACGAGTGGAGGCCCTGCGGGGACTACAGAGCTTTGAACAGCCGGACCTGCCCTGACCAATATGGCATTCGCCATATCCAGGACTTCGCTCAAGAGCTTCAGGGGAAATCAATCTTCTCCACCATCGACTTGGTACGTGCTTTTAATCAGATTCCTGTAGCTGAGGAAGACATCCCGAAAACAGCTATTACTACGCCATTTGGTCTTTTCGAGTTTCCTGTCATGCCATTTGGACTCAGAAACGCAGCTCAGACATTCCAACGTTTTATTGATGAGGTTACTAGAGGACTGGATTTCTGCTACACCTATATCGACGACATTCTTGTAGCCTCAGCGTCAATCCAAGAGCACACGGGCCACCTGGAGGTACTTTTCCAGAGACTTAAGGAGTATGGTATTATCATTAACCCAAGTAAGTGCGTATTGGGGCAACCAGAAGTCAAGTTTCTCGGGTACATCGTGTCCAGCGCCGGAACGCGACCCCTACAGGAGAAAGTCGAAGCTATACGAGCCTATCCGAAGCCCGATACCGCCAAGCAACTTCGCCGATTCTTGGGTATGCTGAATTTCTACAGGCGATTTATACCCAAGGCAGCAGTTATTCAGGCACCATTGAATAACCTCCTTAAAGATAAAGTAAAAGGGAAAGCACCACTACACTGGTCCCCGGAAGCTGTTGCATCGTTTGAAGCCAGCAAGGAAGCGTTAGCCCAAGCAACACTGCTGTCGCACCCTAAAATCGACGCACCTCTTGCTATGTTCTGCGACGCCTCAGACTTTGCCGTAGGCGCAACCCTCCAGCAGTGGGTTGATGGAGAATGGCAACCTTTAAATTTTTTCTCCAAAAAGCTTAGCCCAGCGGAATCCAAGTATGGGGCCTACGACCGTGAACTTCTTGCCGTATATCTGTCAGTAAAGTATTTCAGGCATATGGTAGAGGCAAGAAAATTCATCGTTTTTACGGATCATAAGCCGTTAACATACGCCTTTCGCCATAAAACGTCTCAAGTTTCACCTAGACAGTTTCGATACCTGGACTTCATCGGCCAGTTTACTACGGATATACGTCACATTGCTGGCAACGATAACGTGGTCGCTGATGCCCTATCCAGAGTCGAAGAAATACAATCCTTAATCGACTACGAGGCACTGGCAACATCGCAGCGCGCTGACGAGGAGCTTGTCGGATTACAACAAGATGTTTCTCCAACACTGGATCTCAAACTAGTTCCAATCCCTGGCAGTACCTGCAGTCTTTGGTGTGACGTTTCGACAACTACTGCTAGGCCCTTCATTCCAAAGCCATTTAGAAGAGCAGCATTTGACAGTGCGCACCGCTTAAGCCATCCTGGTGTCAAGGCTACAGTCAAGTTAGTTACGCAACGCTTCGTGTGGCCTTCTATCAAGAGTGACTGCAGGAAATGGGCACAGACTTGTCTTGAGTGCCAGCGTTCTAAAATTACACGTCATGTCACAGCTCCGGTTGGAACATTTGCACCACCTTCTAGCCGTTTTGAACATATTCACCTCGACTTAGTGGTCATGCCATTATGTCAAGGTTACAGATATTGTTTAACCATAATTGACAGATTTTCTAGGTGGCCGGAAGCCGTTCCATTGCAAGATCAGGAAGCAACCACCATTGCACGAGCGTTCTATGATCATTGGATTTCTAGATTTGGAGTTCCTCTACGAATCACCACTGACCAAGGACGCCAGTTCGAGTCGCACCTATTTAAACACCTTACCCAGATGATAGGTGCCAACCACATTCGCACAACCGCTTACCACCCGGCTGCTAACGGAATGGTTGAAAGATTCCACCGCCAGCTTAAAGCTTCTCTAAGATGTCACCAAACCCGCTGGACCGAAAGCCTGCCCACAGTTCTGCTGGGAATTCGGATGGCCTGGAAGGAGGACATTGACGCTACCGCAGCAGAGATGGTGTATGGTCAACCTATCCGTCTACCTGGGGAATTCCTGACATCCCGACCTCCAGACGCTAAGGATGATGGTGCCTCTAATTTCATAAAGGAGCTCCGGCAGCATTTTAGCGAATTACGACCCACCAGCGGCACCAACCACAATAATAAGAGAAAAGTTTTCATTTTTAAAGACCTTGCAACAGCCACTCACGTCTTTCTTCGTCACGACGCCCAAAAGAAGCCACTCCAACATCCATACGATGGTCCGTACCGCGTGGTTAGCCGTGAAGACAAGACGTTCGTTATCGACGTGCGAGGACGCCAAGTCACTGTCAGTGTCGACCGGCTTAAGCCAGCTTATATCCTGAACAAAGACCCAGTCGATTTACCAATACCTCAGGATATGGACACTGAGTACATCCTGCACCCAGCAGGAGACCAACAACCAGCTAAATCCATGCAACAACCAGCAGGAAGTCACGAAACTGCGCTTCAGGTCCCACAACGAGTAGAAAACGCAAACCAGCCACCAGCAGGAATCCATGCTCCTGCAGAACCTATCCACCAATTACCAATGCGACAGACCAGATCAGGCAGACGAATCCACTTCCCCGATCGTTTCCAGGCTGGATTTTCGTGATTCCAAATCACTGGCAGGGGGGTGCTGTGGAGGCTTTACGTCTCCCACACTTGTCTGCCAAATCATGTAAATATTTTTGATTTCTAAATTTTTTATATCATTTTTATTTCTTTATAAGCAAAGTATTTTAAAACAAATTTTATTCTTAAATCAGGCGTGCATTTAATATTCTTTTACAGCTCTTAAAACCCAATAATAAAATTCTTGTAAATTCTGCATAAATAGATAGTTTACGTTTTATGATAAGTTTACTAAATTAGGGTATTGTAAAATATCATTTGGATTGTTGTACCATCAGATGGAATTACCCGGGCTTTGCAATAAAGTAGTGGGGTCATAAACCCAGGTTCAAATTTTAAGGTTTCGTGACGTACGATTAACAGCCCGGTAATCCCAGAATTTAGGATGGTACAATAAACCGTTGTTGTAAATAATATAACCTACTCCACAAAATTCACCCTCTACTAACTAGTTGGCCAATAAGAAATTGGCGTCGAGACAGGGGGTGGTACCATTGTCCAAAGTAGGGACACACTTGGTTTTTCTTACCGAAGACAGTCAGTTAAGAAATTTTGGGGAGTAGAGTTTTAGTTTTTTTCGTTCTGTCAATTTTTATCTGTCATATCGCGCACGCAACTTACGTATATTTTTCTAGTTAATCGGTGTTATGTATTTTTGTTGAAATTAAAAGTTTTCGTGTTTTTAGTAAAGGTGGCGTTTATTATTCCGTCCTCTACCTCCTTATCAAAAGTAAACTGTGCATCTACACTCATATCTTAAATAATAAAAAAAGGCGTGTGTTCTCAACAACACAGCAACACACCCGCCAAAATAGAATACGGATCCTTCGGCCACGGTCGAAGATTTCCATCCTCCATGCAGCGGCGGCGCCAGGGGGGGGGGGGGGGGGCACCGGCTCACGCTAGAAACATGAGTGCCCCCCCCCCCCCCCCATGATAAATCCGGTTTTGTAATGGAATTTCCGGGGGGAAGGGGACTTGGACTTAGCTATGAAAGCTTTGATGAAAAAAGAATGGTGTTGTATGTTATTTTGAAGAGAATGATCCATTGCTTGAAAAAATCGTATTTAAAAATAAAACTTGATATTCTAAGAAAACGCGTTGATATAGATATAGAAAAGGTTATAGCAATTTTAAGGAGCAGTTAATTTACCATCATATAAAATAAAAATATACAGGGTGTTCCTTTTAAAATAAGAAAGTTTTTAATGTTTAAAGTTTTTTACAATGAACTCTTAATTGTGACCTCCCTGTATATTTTATGCCAAGTTTAATTATTTCTTGAGATTTGTTGATTCTTTAACTATACACAAACAAAAAATGCTTAGTCCAGGAGCTAACGTAAAAAATATATACGGATCTTTTCATCGCTATACATTTACTAAATAATTACAAAATATGCAGATATCTCAGAAATGAGTAGAATTAGGTAAAAACGTGTTCCATAAAATGTTATTGGAATTTAATGCAAAAATCAAAAATATAATAAAAAATGCTATGTTGCATTTAAAAAATGAAAGTTGAAGCTACTTCCGGTATAACCGGAAGTGACAGAAACATGTTAATATTTTAGTTTAAGAGAGCATATCGATAAACTTAAACCTACGGATTTTCAAAAAAATATTTTTAGTAGTTTCCTTAAAAGTTCTAATGCAAGCTCATCGTGAATCACCCGGTATAATTCTTAGACACAGTATTCCTACTCAGTATTCACCTGAAGACGACTGGAGATACTTGCAAGTTGAAACGCATAACAAAAGACACTGCAAGTTCAAAACTCTACTGTCATTCAAATAATATCGGTCCCGAAGTATTAAACCTTGTTTACACAATGACTTATTCCCGGTTGCTTCTCTTAAGAAATATTTAACAGAATAACACCATGTTACATATTTTAAAACAGCCCTAATCGAAAAGTCAGTTTATGTTTGACATGTTCTGGGGTAGCTTACGTAAATAAATATGTATGAGATGAATAGATTATCCCCCGACGAGCAGGGATGAAAGAATTTGCCGCCGCCTGGTGGATATTAGTGTCACTCTTGAGAGCGTGTATCGTTTTTTACTGAAAACACTTTTTAATTATATGATTATGCAAGACGCCTTTTTATAAATAAGGGCGTGTGTGATGTTTATTATTTACGCTGTTGTAACTTTTCGGCTTTTTAAATATTTACTTGTTGTCTACGATAAGAGGTTTATGCCATTAACTGAAGACTTTGTGAGAATATTTTAATAAGTAGAGGATTGTTTCTTATGCTTTAAAGTTCTGAAATTATTATTTATCAATAAAATCGTTTTAAAAAAATTTAAATAAAATTAAACCCACTCTAAATTAATATTTAGAGCTAATATATTACATTTTTAATATAAAAGTTAAGTTTACTTGTTAATAGAGTACGAGTATCTACTCGTATACTATACTGGGTCTTCCAAAAGTCCATCAATTAAAGGAAAAAGTTCTAGGAAAAACGCTCGGACCCGTGAATTTTTATTTTTAATTGTGCATTTTTTAATATAAAAAAATATTATACAGGGTGTCCCATAGAACTGTTGTCACGTCTTTGACAATTTTTTTTAAAGGAACACCCTATATATTGTATTATGTTCTTATTTCCCACAAAATTCTACGCTTATGTTGTAAATGTCATGTGTCTAAATTCAATAGTTTTCGAGATATTGACGAAGAAACCAAGCTCCGATTTACCATGTTAAACCGTTAAAACCGGTTTTTTGGTTTAACATTTTAAATCGGAGGTTGGTTTCTTTGGATAGAGAATAAAAAACTAAGATAGGGAGGTGAAAACCATTTTTCTCTAAGATGAACAGTTCCAATGTTACAGCCTGTCAAAGTCAAAAAATGCCATATTTTAAACGTCAATATCAAAACTATTAAATTTAGACACATGACATTTACAAAATAAGCGTACACCTTTTTAAGTAAGAAGAAATTGTTTTCTCTACTCCAACTTGGATATTTTTTGTTTCCTTTAGTGAGGTAGATATTGTTGGGTAATGGGATATGACCTAAACGAATAACATAAAAACCTTCTGTAAATGACTGTAAACTTGGTTATAAGTCGTGTCGACGTAGCAAATTTGTACTTCTATTACTGAAAGTTGGTCGTGGTGTAGTGTCATCTTTACAACGTTGGATTTGGTTTAGAACTACAACGTTGTAAAATATCACCAATACCGCCCTTGTGTCACAGTTATTTTTCGTAGTCAGAGTGCTGACTACTATTTATACCTAATGCAACGTCCCAAGGAGTACAATATTGGTCGGACGTCGGAAAAATGTTAATTGGGCAGTTATCTAGTGGTCAACACACACAACACAACCATTTAATCTATTTTTGAATGCTGGGCTATCAATTTTAATAAAATATTTTGTCTTCTTTTAAGAGTTAGAGCTAATGTCGGTCAAGTACATGTTTGGAGCATATTCGTCTACACTGGTCCGCGGTGACTTATAATACGCGCGTCTCCCGTCGATTAATCGCAGAAAAGTAGATATAGACTGATTTACGCGGTTCTATTATAAATTTGTTCATACAAGGCGAAATCCACGCAGAGGCAAACAGCACAAATCAATCATGGGGCGCATCATTATAGCTGTGTGGTTCTGCTAAGTATAGAATCGCGTAAAGCTGCGCGTTGAACGACGGGTTATAAGTCCGCTCGAACCAGAATAAACAATTATAAAGACGTAACAACAGTAGATTTTTGGACTCGCATTGTCTTTATTTGTTTTGAGTTACTACATTTCAACTGGTAAGCATCTCCAGTTGTCTTCAGATGAATATTAAATAAGTACGTTAACTAGCTCTATTTATACTAGGTAGGTGCAGTGACGCATGACTAGAGGGTCATGCATCGCTGCTTACCAGTTGAAACCTAGTAATTTAAAATAAATAAAGACAATGTAAGTCCAAAATCTACTGACGTAACAGGTTTCGCGCGATTTATCTGTGCGATTTGTGTTCGCGCGGATTACGCCGTGTCTAAACAAGCTCTTATTAAAAGTCTAAATTTATACAGGGTGTCCCAAAAACTAAGCCGATTATGTCATATAAGTTTTTTTTTTGATAATTAAAATATTAATTTAATTTTGTATAAACATATTATGTTTTTTTATGCTTTGGAATGTTTAATGGGTAATAACTCAAAAACCGTTAAAGATATTAAGATCAATCAAGTACACCTTTTTGACTCAGAAAATGCCCTTCTTTAAGAAACTATAATTAAAAAACATCTAATATCATAGGTAAGAAAAGAAATCATAAATTTATGAAGCCCAGTGTGTGCAACTAGCGCCCTCTAGTTTGAAACTTAAAAATGTCTACAAATTCTTGCTAATAAAAACATAATATTGCCAACTTTCAATTCGATTTATTAAACCGTTTTAAAATTATGGCTTATTTTCGAGAATAAACTTTTACTCTCAACACCCTGTATCTCTAGAACGAGTAACAATCCGAAAAAACTTATATGACTAAATCGGTTTAGTTTGATGTCTAGTATCTACGGCCCATATGTTATGGGACACCCTGTATAGTAATAAAAACATAAAAGTGAACATGGACAAATTTTACAGAACATAATTTTTTTCGTTCATTCAATCATCAATCAAAATTTCTTTAGATTAAAACTGTAGGTAATTTCTACTCAAAGACGGATATTTGGTTCTCTTTTTGAATAATGTAAAAAGGATGCGAAATATTGATTAACAATGAAATGGCGAATGCGTCACTAGGTCTTATTCTTAACGTTATAAATATTTCACCAGAAAAGACAAATGACTTGTCTGCAACCACTCTGAGTTCAGTATCTGTAAAATGAGCTAATTGAATATTCCAACACAAGCTAATATTATCGATTTCTTGGTCAAGTTGATATATAATATCCGAAAAGCACCCGAACTGGGCTCGCATGACTTATTGCCTTGAAGGTAATTGCCTTCCGAAGTTTACACCTAAGTAATGATTTCGACACTAAACGTTGAAAGGGGCCGCCTTGGCCAGACCAGGCCGACAATGGCCTAATGGTGGCAGAGGCCCCGCGATTATTTATGGCCAACACGAAAACTTGAACTCGCTTTTGATAATTAGATGGTGAAACTAATTAACAAAGGGATCGGTGCAGAGGTGTGAAACAAAGAGCCGGCAGCCTCCGGCTACGCGGAAAAAGGACCGTGTAAACCTCGGACCTGTGTCGATGAAATGTGTGAGACTAATGTGTTTCCAGGAGGGTTTAGAAAAGTGCATTTAAACAACTCATTATTTATAAAAAATATTAATAAATTAAATTTGTACATACTCTGAAAACTGGCCTAGTCTCAGTGGCGTGCAAAGCCGTTTAGAACATGGTATGCAAAAATTTAATTTCTAAATAATCGGCTTTAAAAATTTTCAACACAGTTGACATCGCAAATACCTCAATTACATGTACCATTGCGCCCAAAAAAAACTAGGACAGCAAAATGTAATGTAATCTCCCAGACTATTAGCTTTTTTTTTTGAAGTTGTTAATTTAATTTAATTTTGTGACTGACAGTGGCGTGTCAAAAGAAATATTTTTTGAAATCGTTAACCACCGAGCAAAAAGAGATCATTTACACTTGATTGAGAGATGGGCATCAAATAAGAAACATCGCAGATGAATTAGGGATTAGCAAAAATACCATACCGTGTTGTTGGCTAAGCACAAAATTGCAGAATATTAAAGTATTGTAAGAAAAGCAGGTTCTAGTTGCCCCAAAATTTCGAATGACAGCCAAGATATAGAATTAATTAATTTTCTAAAAGATCATCCCTTCGAAACAGCAATAAAAGCTAAAGAAGAAACACATTTTTCCTGTTCTGGCTAATACAGCGCGTAGAAGAATTCGTTGTTCAGATATAAAAAGTTATTGTCCTGCCAATAAAATATTTTTGACCGAAGCAAACAAACAGAGAAGAGTAGAATTTGCTTATGAATATATAAATCAAGGTAATATATGGGAAACCGTAATATTTTCCGATGAAAAAACCTTTCAATCATGCAATAATGAGAAAATTCGCGTTTATAGGCCTTCTGGTACGAGATACGATGGAAGATAATATACAAATAAGATTAATCAAAGTTTCTTCCTATAAACGTTTGGGGCTGGATTAGCGCAAGGGGTCCAGGAGTTTGCCAAATAGTGTATGGGAGGTTCAATGCACCATTATATTGCAACATACATACATACATAATTAACCAAGTTATGATACCATCTGTCGACGCAGGATATGGCCACGGTTTTATATTTCAACAAGATAATGCTCCTATACATAAAGCCCGCATGGTTCAAAATTATGTAGAAGAAAATCAAATTCGTGTTCTGCCTTGGCCCTCGAAAAGTCTGGATATCAACCCAATTGAAAACGTTTGGGGTGAGATAACAAAATTTATGTATAAACACAACTTCCAGCCTAGAACTCGGGATGAATTAAGCCAAAGGATTATGCAAGCATGGGATGCAATAACGCAAGAGTATACGAGAAACCTAGTATTAAGTATGGCACGACGTTTACAAGCGTTAATCGATAATAATGGTGTAACTACCAAATGTTAAAAACATGTTATTATATTAAGGTTTAAATATGATTAAAATGAATTATTCTTCACATCGTAGTTCTTCTCTGATAGTTATGGTAGGTTTCATATTCTAGTGATTCACGCACTGTGTTAAAAGTAAACAATTTTTTGTCGTATCGGCTGATCCCATGACCATCGAACAGTTCATTTTTAAGTGCCTTCACGTGCAGTGTGTGTAAATATAACGAAGTAAAAATGCCGATAAATCACAAAGATAAGCGATATAAATTTAACATCTTATGATTTGGATAGTTATTAGGGTAAGTTTTAAACCGAGAACAAAATTTTTAGTGTGCAGTTTTTAATTACTTTATTAAAGGGAAAAATGTATACTATTATTAATTTATACAGGGTGTAGTTGTCTTGACTACGATGCCCGCAAACACTTGTTTGCTTTAACCGGAGGATATCTTGTATACTATTATTATATCCAGGGTGTAGTTGTCTTGACTACGATGCCCGCAAACACTTGTTTGCTTTAACCGGAAGGATATCTTGTATACTATTATTATTATATCCAGGGTGTAGTTGTCTTGACTACGATGCCCGCAAACACTTGTTTGCTTTAACCGGAAGGATATCTTGTATACACTGAGAAAATTTTCTAATAGCCACTACTTGAAAATTAATACTGGGTATTAAAGTTTCTGCATATAATAGGCTCCAATGCAGAGATCGAATTGTAGCAATTAGATTGGTCTAATAGAAACCATCTAATAACCACTATTAGATTTTCGAATAGAAATGCTATAATATATTCTAATAACCGATATATAGTTACCTAATAGCTGGTACACCAATATCTAATTACGGCAATTAGATTTTCTAATACAAATGTTTAAATACCAATAACCGGTATACAAGTTTTTTGTTGCCTTATACAGATTTCTAATAACGGATATTCAAATTTCTAATTGCCCTTATTCGAATTTCTATTACCGCCTATTAGGTTTCCTATTATCTTTATTCGAATTTCTATTAACGGCTATTAGAGTTTCTTATTGTCCGTATTCGAATTTCTAATAACGGCTATTAGAGTTTCTTATTGCCCGTATTCGAATTTCTAATAACGGCTATTAGAGTTTCTTATTGCCCGTATTCGAATTTCTAATAACGGCTATTAGAGTTTCTTATTGCCCTTATTCGAATTTTTATTGTGAGTGAGGTCTAGTAGCGCATTCGCCATTTCGTTTTTAATCAATATTTCGTTAATTTTTCCTTTTATCCAAAAGGCGGCCAAGTACCGACATTTGAAGCATAATTACCTACAATTTAAAGTTAAACAAGTTTGAATTTATAAATCAATAAAAGCAGAAAAAGAAAAATGTACCTACAAACTTACCAAATTTTCTTTTTTTGCTTTTATTAATTCATTAATCAAAATGTTGTTAGTTCAAAACTGTAGATAATTGCTATTCAAGGACGGCTATTTGACCCTTTTTGAATAAAGAGAAAAGGATACGAAATATTAATTAAAAAATTACATGGCGAATGCATCACTAGACGTCAGTTTTAATAGCTATTATGTATTTCTGTTGGGGATAATAGAAAACGCATATCCATTATAAAAAATTTATTTAATGTTTATTAGATAAACTAATAATCCTAATTTTTTTAACCCCTCAAACTAATTCTATGGAATAATATTTTTTGTCAATGATAAAAACAAAAATTTGAAATATTAGTTTATCTAAACCATTATTATAAATTTCCTATGGCTATCCGTCTTGTTTAAAAAAACACAAATTTCACTGTATTTTTGAACTTTAATAAATTAGTATATACTTACATAAAAACGAGAAACTACTTACTTATTCAATAGGATAAAAAAAAATTGGCATGTATAAGTTTTCATTGCCCAACTCTTTCATAAAGTCCCCATAAAGTTTTTGAAAACAAGGTTGAGGTCCACTCTTCGTTCATTGCATTTTGTTGTTTCTTTGTCTTAAAGTTGAAACTGCTGATATTTTCCTGTAATAATAATAATGACAAAAATAATAATGTGACAAAAAAAGAATTATAATTGTACCTAAAAATTGCCGAAGGGTCGTCTGAAAAACAAGCTATTCCAAGATCACTTTCTAAATGTTATATATTTTGGAAAAACGTTAGTGAGATGAGCTCATTTTTGACAGATAAAAAAATTAAATACGATACCAGGTGTTTTCTACCTTCACATCCTCAATCGTAAGAAAGGTAGATAAGGTAGCCCCTGAGACGAACCAGAAAGCCCCAAATTGGACTAACGTGGGTTACATAAAAGGATACACCATTGAGATAAATTTCTATATATCATTGGAACACATAAACGGAACACATAAAACGAGCGTATTACGTGAGCAAGCAAACTTGAGGAAGGCAAACCTTTTCCTTATTTTCAAAGAGGGTGGGGGAGATGACAATAAAATTGTTAGAAAATAAAATTAATGTCAAATAAAAGTGAAGTCTTTAAAGAAGAAAAATTGTATTTATTATCCGTTGGCGAGGGTCTACGCTTTTCTTTATTTTTTATTTTAAAAACAAATAAAACCGTTTTTATGTAATATTTAACATTGATTTAAACTCTTCCTAACTAGGTATTTCTTACCTTCAAAATTTTCAATATAGTATGTCCATATGTAACGTGCAATCGTTATTTATACTCATCAGCCATGTTGAAAAAGTTCTAAAAACAAGTAAAGAAAAAAGTTTAAAAAATCATATTTTAACAACATACCTAATATCGTATATATAAACAGCTGACAAAAGGTTCGATAAACAAAAAATTTAGTAATTATTACATCTCGTACTCTATTAAACAAAATTTACCAAAATATCAAATTAATTTGTGACCTTTTAAAATGTAAAACAACAGCTACCTAAAAAAAACATTTTTTAAAATGTCGAATTTATGCTATTCACAGGCCATCAAGGATACGAGATCACTAATGATAGTCTTGACCAATCCAAAGACAGGTAGATATCAAAAAGTAATACAGTATTTAAAAAAGAAACTGCAATTTAAACAAACAAGTCAATATTTTTTGGTGCATTTTTCATTATTATTTTTCTAAAAGAAATCATCATTAATATAATCAGTTTAAAGTATATCATTAAATGAGAAGTTATTAAAAATCATAATTTGTTTTCAATATGCCGGCCATCTTGAATTCTAAAATAAGACCGGACCGTACAAACTATGTCTGTAGACAAGGATTAAGGTTGTATATCAATTAAAACATTATAAAAATATGTACTTACCATCAAATGGAATATTTTTTTAAATATTAAACAAAAATCACTAATTAATTACACAAACTTTGGGATAAAAAACAGCAGAGCATTTATTTCACTCCGACATGTCCGCGTTACCGAACATAAAAGATGGAAGAAAGAAAAACGTCGTTTGTCTTGTCAATTCGATATCCTAATAGAGGTTATTGTTTAGTCTAATAGGCAGTATTATATTTTCTTTTTATTATTTTTTCTAATAGGCAGCATTCGATCTCTAGTAGCGGTTACTAGATTTCTTAATAGGAACTTGCCTATTGTGAAAACTTATTGTCAGTATTAGAGTGACTAATAAAGCCTATTAGATTTCTAATAACTGCAACAAGATGATCTGAATAGCGCTCTATTAGACCAATATTTTAGCCGGTATTTGGGTCCAATGATACGGGTTATTAGAAATCTAATTACCGGTATTAAAGTTAAGTCTATGCAGAAATATAATAGTACGAATTTTCTCAGTGTACTATTATTATATCCAGGGTGTAGTTGTCTTGACTACGATGCCCGCAAACACTTGTTTGCTTTAACCGGAAGGATATCTTGTATACTATTATTATATCCGGGTGTAGTTGTCTTGACTACGATGCCCGCAAACACTTGTTTGCTTTAACCGGAAGGATATCTTGTATACTATTATTATTATTATTATTATTATTATTATATCCAGGGTGTAGTTGTCTTGACTACGATGCCTGCAAACACTTGTTTGCTTTAACCGGAAGGATATCTTGTATACTATTATTATATCCAGGGTGTAGTTGTCTTGACTACGATGCCCGCAAGCACTTGTTTGCTATAAAACAAAACACAATTTTGTTGCTTTCCTTTAACCGGAAACAATCCTTGTATATTAGTATTATTATGTTTTCAGGGTTATATCTACAGCTTTTTGTTGGTATTGCTGGTATTATTTACAGTACTGTAAAATATGCCAAATAAAATGATATATTTTACTAAATAATATTAAACGTTATAATTAAAGTTTTTCGTACAATATCTGCTTAAAAAACGTATCGTCTATAACCGCCGTTCTATCAGACTGCCTCCTTTACATTTTTATACCCAGGCCTATACTACCATAAACAAAACCATCTTAATGGGTTCCGTCAATATCCCATAAATAAGGTTTAAATGTATCGCCGATGCTGCTGTCATATATCAGTCACGTAAAGCGTCATTTCTTCCAGTACAGAGATTCATTTACCGTACTATATGGCAAGTTTGGAGGATGACGCCTTTCTGGATTTGCTGGTATAAATAACCTGAAAAGGCCAAGTTTTTATTTTTTTTTTAAGTTGGGCTTAAAATTTTTCGTCATAGCTCCATCGATGTTTTATTAGGAATGATGTCTAATTTCTCTAGCTTTCATATATTTGTTATCTCTATCGCCAAATTCGAGCCTTCTTTTCCGACTTTGTTTTAGAGAGGTTGCGTATTAGTGGGCAACCTATATTTATTATGAAAGCTTTCTTGGTCGTCCTTTCGCTAAGCTTATTATTATTATCATTATTATTAGGCGAGAACTAAAAACGTTATTATTTTAAAATAACTTATATATTCAATACGAATTCTGTAATACAGTAGAACAGCTCAATAAGATCTAAACTACGTATTTTTCTATCGCCTTTTCATGGTATAATATAAACAAGGGATATCTGACACCTTCTTAACACTTAAGCAGTTTTTAAGTTATCACATTATGAATACATTGAGTCATTGTATTTTTACTCTAACACAGAGCGTAGTTGTTTTGACTGCGATGGCCGCAAACACTTGTTTGCTAATTGTATTCAGGCAGTATAGTTTGTTTTAACCACGATGCCCGTAAATAATACTATTGATTTGTTCGCCTGGGAACCAGGGCCGGATTAACCCCTAGGCCATAGCCTAAGGCGCCACGAACGAAATAGGCGCCGCGTTGCCCTGAGTACATACATGTATTATACGTTTATTTTAATTAAATTAATCTAAGAGTTATTTTTTCAACAAAACGTGAAAATTTCCCACAACATATATTTATGAGATTACTCGCTCAATTTTTAAAAATCCATTTCGAAATTGAAAATATTAGGCGCCAAAATTTGTCAAAAAAGACAAATTTTGGCGCAATGGCCTAAGGCGTCAAACGACCTTAATTCGGCCCTGCTGGGAACCCCCTTTTTTGTTTTGTTCAATATATTATTCAAGTATAATTATTTACACAGTATTTCCATAACTCGAGTACAGACTCTCAGTATAGAGAAAATGAGCCAATATAATACACTTTTTGAACCTACTGCTCTATCTAGCATATCAGCGATACCTCAACAAATAGGGGTTAATGGTTAATAGCAAAAGATTGTTGAGCTTTTTGATGAAAACCCCAAAGTAGTCAGAATAAAAAATGGGCACCTTTATATGAAGAGTTAGTAGTACGATTGGCAAACAACTTAACTCAGGGTATTCCAGGCGAAACCAGAAAGGAAATAATTATCAAATATCCTATACCAGAGAATTGTACCCCCCTCAGAGCTCCAAAAATTAACGAGGAAATAAAATCCATTTTAAGAATCCAAGCCACAAAAAATTATACTTTTTCTCTAATCTACAAGCACAACTCGGAGCCGGCTTGACAATTATTGGCTCAATTTTGACTGAAAAATTATCTAATAGCACGGGCAATACTGAAGACGAATTGGTGCAAAAATTCTCAGATGCCTCTCTTCTATTTGCCAGCGTTCACCGTGCTGTATCAGTAAAAAGGAAATAGGGGATAAATCGCTCGAAAAGCTAGGACAGCAGAGTTGCCGCCTCTCTTTTCGGCTGAGCGTTTGTAGAAAAGGTTAATACATGACAAGCAATGAAAAACAGAAATATTAATAACAAGCCTTTTAAAATTACTTACAGTCAATCGACCCCGGGAACGTCACGTAGTCCAGGAAAACAGCAAAGACCAGAAGAAGAGGATGCCTGAGAAAAGCCACTCCCGATACCATAAAGTATGGCTGGTTTCACACAAAACCTTTTTAAATCGTTAAAATACAACATTTACAGAGTAATAATATGATCTCTAACAAAAAAAATGCTTATTCGACGGGAAATAAAACAAGATTTTTACTGATGATTAAAAAATATCACTAGTGTTGGATAACCTTATCTTATCAAGCAATTCTCTTTGAAAATATTTTCAGAAGCATCCATGACGGGTTGGGGTGCCTATTATTGCAATGGTGAAAATGCAAAAAGTTTTGGAACAAAGATGATCGTAAAAAACACCTTAATTATTTAGAATTAAAAGCAGCTTACTACAATGTAAAATCCTTCTCGAAAACCGCCTCTAACTGCAATAGTTTACTAAGAATGAATAATGTAACAGCAATTGCAACTTTTAATAAAATATATATGTAGTATGCGATATAAACAACTAAATAATATTGCTAGGATATTATAGAATTACTGTGAGTTTTAAAAATATTTTCATTTATTGTCATAGTATTTATATACACAAATGAATGTAGAAGCGGTCTCCTTATTAAGAGTTATCTCCACAAAAACCGAGTATGAGCTGAATCAAAATATATTTACTTACTAATCACTTTGTAAAACCACAAATCAACTTATTTTTTGCGTCCAAACTAAATAAAAAATGTAATAAATACATTTCTTGGGCCCAGATCCCGACTCCTTATTAGTTGATGCGTGCACGACCAATTGGAAAAACCTAAAATTTTATGAATTCCCAGCCTTTTCCTTAATCTACAAGGTCCTGGAGAAAATTAGAACGAATAAAGCTACATGTATCTTGGTTATTCCAAATTGGCCTTCTCAGTCATGGTCCCTGGGATTCGTCCCGGGATTCGTCCCGGGATTCGTCCCGGGATTCGTTTACCAAACGAGGCACAACCGAAACAGTTATTTCTAAAATTACGACGAAGTGGTGGGATTACCGTTCACAAATTAAAATTAGTCCATATACTTATGATATAAATGTAGTATTAGAATTATTATTAAATTGCTTTAATGAAGGACTTCCACATCCAATACCATAAAACCACTTTTAAAAGGTGTTTATAACAAAAGGCCCTTAATCCCAAAATACTCAGCAACTTGGGATCCTAACACGGTATTAGTGGTATTACTCTAAATTGTAAAAAAGCTATCCATTGCATATTTTTACTATAAAAGATATAACCTTAAAACTTGTCACCTTATTAGCCTTAACTTAACGTCTACTAGTGTAGGGTGCAAACAAATTCAAAAATATCTTTACAACATACAATGTTGAAAAGGGACAAAAATTGAAATAAAAATATCAGAACAAATTAAAACATCGGGCTCAAAAAAGCTTAACCTTTTTTTTTTGGTGTTTCCATTATACAGGTTACCTAATATTAATACAAAAAATGCCATACCATCCTGCGTCTACCCAAAGTATAAGTATGTGGATAAAGGAAGTTCTTCAGAAAAGTGGAATTGACACAGTATTTTTACTAGTCATAGTGTTAGACATGCTAGTACTGCTGCTGCCTATACAGCAGGATTGAATATACATTGTTCTAAAATACCGCTGGATGGACGAAAAATGCATCAGTATTTGCAATTTTCTATAATCGACCTTTAATTACCAGTAAACATGAATTTGCAAATTTTCTTATTAGAGTAAACTCAGAAAATACTACATAATTATTTTCTTAATCTATAGGTACATATAAAAAAGAGGTGTTTCTTGTAATATTATTTTTTGCTTATTTTATTATATTATTTATATTCTACTAAATAGTTTAGTTCCTGATTGGTATTATACACTGCATTTAATCGCCCTAGTTGTATCTTTAAACATCTACCATAACTATCAGAGAAGAACTACGATGTGAAGAATAATTGAAAGATTGTTCGACTTACCTGTAAGGAAGATCAATCTCAATTATTCGAACATCGGAGTTCTTCTCTGATAGAGCCCTCCCCCCCCACAATCTACCCTTTAGTGCGATTAGTTCAGTCACAAATGAACTGTTCGATGGTCATGGGATCAGCCGATACGACAAAAAATTGTTTACTTTTAACACAGTGCGTGAATCACTAGAATATGAAACCTACCATAACTATCAGAGAAGAACTCCGATGTTCGAATAATTGAGATTGATCTTCCTTACAGGTAAGTCGAACAATCTTTCAATTAAAATTTATTGGAACATAATATTAATAAATTTTATTATATTTTTGTTACATTTTAAAACACAATATGCGTATTTTAATTTTTCCTCGTATTTCTAAAAATGTGGTATTGTTGTTAAACCTTTTCACTTCCATGACAACTATTATAACAACAATGATAACCTTTCCTCAATAGATTTTATATATTCCTTATAGTCCAGGAGCTACTCTACAACAACAATTTTGCTGTCCTAGTTTTTTTTGGGCGCAATGGTACGTGCACATGTCCACTTCTCCATTTTTTTTCCGACAACCGACCCCGACGGCGACGCGCGACGTTTGTAGCAAAAGCAAACACAAGGCGAAAACACTAATATTATTATTATGACCTAATTTGATCCACATTAGTTTTATATTCAGCAACATCCACTTGATTGAAGCCAAGTCAAATATTTAAGATACTTATTAACAAAAATTATCTTAAATCGTCATAAGAGTACTTCTTATTTTACGTTACTAATTAGGATCTTAACTAACTTAATTATTAAACTATATAGGGACATATTTCATGTTTTATATCGAGAACGCGTAGTATTTTTTGAAACTACGATTAAACTTGAAAATTGGCATCAATGCGTTTTACAAGCGCGGGCGGATGGCTGACTGAGGCTCAGGTTGCGAGTCACGTGATGTGTTGTTGCATCTCTTTCTAGCTTACCAGCCTACCGGCTCTCTGGCTCGCTTCCACATGTGTAAAAGCAGTGCTTTTGCTTTTCCATAAGAAGCTAATGTAATGTAAAATCTGTGCTTTTCAAATTGTTATAAGGGATACAGCGATCGAATTTACAATTAATCGGCAACGAATGTGTTCGAAAAATTATCTTAAAAGTTATACGATTAACTTTTCGGTCCCGGTCCTCTACATACACAGAAATATTGCTGAATATTACACGGATAAAAAATAAATATAAAGAAATAATAAAGAAAAGAAGCTTAGCGGCAAGCGGACAGAGTAGTGCGTCTATCGTTTGCATTAAAGTACACAGGGACGCCAAAGGTAATGGAATCCCTGGGGCACAAGTAGACAATGACAGGCTGTTTCGTTCTTGTTAGAACTCATCAGAAAGTCATAACCCGTAAGCGACCCCCAGTACAGCGAGCCTGTTCTTTCAAGGCGTTTCTAAGAAATAAAAACGCGATAAAAACCCAGTAACGCCATCAGAAGGAATCAACTGAATGCAAAAGATAGCCGGATAACGGACACTAAATTCCACTATTTTATAAAGACAGTGAAAATTGTTATTTTTACGATTTTTAAGGGTGGTTTTTCAAAATATGGAAGAAACTCCAGCCAAAATTCAAACAAAAGCGGATCTCACGAGTTTTTAATTTTTTTATAATAAAATAATAGTGCAGCAAGAAACCAGAATGCTTCATTATTTATTATAAAATACAAATTTTTAAAAAAATCATCAATTTTTGTGTGGTGAGCGTATAAAAGTTATTTACTTTATTTTTAAACATAAAAAATAGCCCAAAAAAACCTTGTTAAAGTCATACGTCTTATGTGAAACTGTTGGATAGAAACCAAAACATTCATATTTTTCACAAATCTAAAAAATGTTTTTCTTTTATAAAATTAATGAGCCATCAAGGAATATCAAAAAAAAAGTGAGAAAATTATTCACGAAAAACCAAATTTAATCCAACTCTTTCAATTTTAATCGAGTCTGTACGCCGGCAAAAACATTTTTTAATTTAAAAATTATTTACAGACGCTAACATAACTACTTTAAACTATTTACGGCTAGATGTCACTGTTCAGAGATCTCTTTCTGATTCCGGCTAATAACGCTATATGTCGTCGATGTACGGATAAACGAAAAATTGATCTTAATGTTCAGTGGTAGTGATTGAGTTCCCTTTCCCCTTATAACACCCTCCCCGGTCTGTGAATCACAGGAGATTCCAGACTATTACTACTAACATAAAATTGAATAAGTTATATGACCGAAGTTGGTGAGAGAATTTCAGGTCCCCCGTAGCGCCATTGGCAGCGCTCTTGACATGTAATCGAGAGGTTCTGGGTTCGATTCCCAGCGGAGGCATAAAACTTTTTCAATTTTAATCGAGTCTGTACGCCGGCGAAAACATTTTTCAATTTAAAAATTATTTACAGTCGTTAACATTTGCTGTCTCGTCTCTTCTAATAATGTAATGACTCAAGGAGAGTTGATGCACTTACTGTTCATTCATTTTAGCAAGTGTTTCATCAACATTTCAGCAACATCCGAATACAAAAGAAAATGGAACGTGGTAAGGGATAAATGGACAATACAACAACTATCAGCAACAATTAGTGCTATTGAGAGCCGAGAGATGGGCATCCGTCAAGCTGGTCGTGAATATACCATTCCTGAAGAAACCTTGCGACGTCGAATAAAGCAGAGATCTTTAAAACAAGAAGCTAGGGCCGCTTTCTTTGTTGGGGACTGGAAACGAAGTCTAAATAGTGAACCACATTAAAAGTTATGGCTTTTGAACTGGCAGAAAAATTAAAATTGTCACAAAAATTTAATGAAGATTCTCGACAAGCTGGCTATCATTGGTTTGCATCTTCTTTAAGAAGAAGTAAAGAACTTACAATAAGGAAATCTGAAGGTGTTCTTCAAGTGGTGAGGATGAATCAAATATTTGTGTGGGAAGTAGAGAAGATTACAATCAGACGAAAAAAAGTGAAGACTGGATTCAATGCATAAAATGTCAACGCTGCGGATGCATGAAGGCTGCACTCAATTTTTAGATCTTTGTGATTTTTGGCGCAAAAAACCTGATAAAATCATTTGTTAGTGTTTTCTTGCTATCTATCGATTTACTTACGTACATAATATTTAAGGTTTTTGGTACTTTGCGTAAATCTATGTGGATTTATAAATGCGTCATTTAACCTAATATAGCGCGTCATCTCTCCTATAAACCTATGCAGTTATAAAAAAAAAGAAAACATTATTTTTCTTACAAAATACTGTTCTTTTAATAATTTTGAAATTATGTATTTGAACCTAATACAAAGCCTTATGAAAATCCATACTCATTTTAATTTATTTTATTCGTACATATTTTTTAAATAACTTTTAAAAAATGTGCGTCATCTCTCCTTAAATTACCCTATCATAACGCACAGTGGTGTTTTTTTAATCTTCACACACAGTTGTGCGTAAGAATGGATTTACTTATAGTGTGAACTGTGAACTGCACGTAAATCAATGTTAACTAATATAGGAGAAGAAAAAAACATATTATAATGACCTGGCTGTTTACTTAATTTATGCAGAATAAAACATCAGTTCTTTGTTTCTCCTAATAACGTGACATTTGTTTCACAAATGTGGTGCCATTTAGCTTGACAGCTTTAATAAATCTGAATTCACAGGTCCCGAAAATATCAGCCCCATCCATCATCATCTGGTAACTTGCTGTATATTTTTAGATTAAAAAATTTAACCCGAATTAACGTTATATCAACCGCGCACCACATGTCTACGTCGTATTACAGAACAGTTAAGCCACCCTCTCATGTCAATTTGCCATCATTAGCATTAAATAAATCGTTTAATATTTACACAGCGAAACAACATAACACAGAAGTGACATTCTATTCGGGACTACAAAGGGTCGATCAAAATATGTACTCATAATGTATAAGGGCGGGAAGCGCTGGTTTATGTTTAAGTTGCTGGGCTAAATTTAACCATGGGAGTAGATGATTACTTTCATATTGTCAAGTATATATAACTTTTTCAGTGCAAAATATGATTGTGTTTTTATGTCATAAGTCATAACATAGAGTTTCACTTCACAGGTAATCGCATCATTAACCTAAAGTAAATCAAATGTTCCAATTTGAAGAAATTTAGTACCTAATAGCGGAAGGCAAAAAAAATGGGTTTATTTACCTTACTCTTAAGTTTTAATAGATTGATTATTGACCATACCTACTAGATTAAATAAAACTCTATTGTAAATATGACTTTAAAACAGAAATATGTTGGTTTGTTTTATTATGTTATTTATCAACAGTAATATACCGATAGAGGAGGCGTCTTATTGGTAATACCGCTGTTTTTTACAAGAAGTCGATTTTCTGACAAATATTCACATACGGGACATTGCTTTAGAAGGGCATCAGCAACGCTTCTTGCTGATGCTGGGGCCGATCTTACTGTACTTAAACGGCATGGGGGTGGAAGACTTCGGTGGCAGAGAGGTACATTGAAGACTCTATTGAGGGGACGAACAGAATAGTTTCAAATTTTGTAGAAGTTTTGAACCAAAATAATCAAAATTTATCAACTATTATATGTAAGTAGCAGTGATGACAATTCCCATAAAACTCCAGAAATTAATATTAATGATAATGCAAATTGTATACCATTAACATTAGCTTTAATGTATCTAAGTTGTAAACATCTATTTTAAGTAGTTATTAATTTATTATATATTATATATATACCGGGTGTTGCATCGTCGAGCGGGACATAAGAAATCCCATGTAATTTTAAATGGGGTCAATTATTGGCTTCCCTAATTATTTTAGAGAAAAATTCTATTTAGGTTTATTAAAGAGCACTAAAAACCACATTCAAAAGAATAATTTTAGATATTTTTGATGAGCCCGTTTACGGCTTATCGCCGATTTCTTTTTAACTATTTCTCCTTTTTATGGCACCGTATTTGCGGGCACCAGTCAAGGTAAAAGATGACTGTCAAATAAATAAAAATAAAATTACATGGGATTTCCTATGTCCCGCTCGACGATGCAACACCCGGTATATTTATAAAAGAAATTGATTAAAAAAAAATGTGTTTAATTTTATTCTGTGTGAATGCATAGAATATGTTAGGTATGTTTGATAGTGAGAGGATTTTGTATGTAAAAAATTTGGGAATAAACTAAAAAGAAATTTTACAGGACTAGTACAGTAAAAAAATTTTACCGAACTTGCTGTAAACCTTATTTTCTGGACTGAATTCAACTATGTAAAGGTGTGTTTTACAATACAGTATGAAATAAAAAAAATTATATTATTTTTTTACTTCTTTTTAGGTATTCACAACTATTTCACTTCCGGTTGAACAAAATTTGACATTCAAACACAAGTTTCTCCAATAGTTTTAATGGCAGTCCCCCTGTTAAATCTTATTTTCAAAATTATCTTATTTCCATAAATATCTTATATTTATGCTTTCATATATTTAAATTTATTAGTTTTTAATATACAGGGTGTTTTTTTAACTGAGTGCCGATATTTAAGGTTGTTAATCCTTAGGTGATTTTAAGAAGAAAAGTTAATATTAATATATTTCCTAAAGCTCTTTAATTTTTTTTCAACAAAATATCGAAAGCAGTCTCAATGAACCGAAGAAAAAAATAGTTTTTTTGGTTTTTATTTTTTTTATGCAAAAAGGGTGCATCATACGAAAGTAAGCCTATTGACCAAATTTGTTTCAAAATAAATGAGGCTTTTAAATATAAGTTTGGTTTATAGAAAAATCAGTGGGTACCATTTTTTTCTTTAAAAATATTCAGTTCACACCCCGTACGGACGTCACTGGTAAAAATTTTAAAAAACCTTTTAAGTCAAAAAATGCTCCTTAATGATTAGGGGCTGTGTAAAAAATTTCATTAAAATATCTAAGAGTAAAATAATAATTATGATAAAAAAGTTATATTTTTTTAAATGTTAACACCGTGTAGCTCAAAAATAAAGAGCTTTAGGATATATGTTAATATTAACTTTTCTTCTTAAAATCACCCAAGGATTCCCAACCTTAAGTATCGGCTCTCAATTAAAAAACACCCTGTATAAGTAAGCAATTAAAAGTTTAGTTACATGATCCAACAAGCAAGTTAATTTATTCATAGTTTCATCTAAGGTAGCAATGGATCCCCGCAGATTTTATTAATTTTAACTGTTGTACGACTGATTTTTAATAACAAATTGTGTGCATTTCCGCTCTACCGAAAGTGATAATCAGTCATTTATAATTCTGAATAATGCTCTAGTTTATAAGGACGTGATAAGCTGGGGAGTAATTTCGTTGTCATCCAGTATATTACAATACCACCTTAACAATATTGTTTAGGTGGTGCTGTATATTGCCGGTTCCTAAAAAAATTAATTGTTTTGGCAATTATATGTGAAATATTAAATTTTATATTGCCGTGGAATAGTAGTTTTGTACAACAAGAGTTGATATAATGTTCATACCGCATGAATGAATGAACTTCCGAGCTCAATATGGACAATCCACCCGAGCTGTCTAGTATATTTTTTCTACAACGCAAGTGCCGAACTTCATACAAAATTTTTTGGTATAAATTAGGCATTAGAACTTCTCTTTTTAGTTAGCGCCGTGACCTTGTGAGAAAGATAATAAAAAACATTGAGAAAAAAATCATCTCGTTGGCGATGGTCTTTGCCTGCTTGCGTAATAATAGAATAATTTTTTTTTCTAAAAATCCTTTTATTTCGTCTGTTTTATGTGGTTTTATGTTGGTATCTTCATTTTCCACCAGTTAAAGAAGATTTACCAGTTTTTCTATGGCTGTTGCTCATAATAAAAGTATTAAAGTTAATTGGGTGGGAGCACCTATCGCAAAAAATTAACACTATGTATATTATACCCTTTATGCATTAAATCTTGTAGAAATTGTCTAGAAATTACTGGAACACTGGAGATTATTGAAAGGAGAAAAGGCATTTGTACACAAATCTTGAGTTTAGTCAGAAAAACTTAAGAATAGTTTGGTAAAAATATATTTGTTTTATAGCTTTATTTTCGCATAATCTCGTGCACTCTTTGGGAAAAATTGGTGTTTGCAGAGGCTCTTGGATAAATGTTTTGTTTTAATAAGAAAAATAACAAATTTGATCTGACAGATTTGCATCTTTTTGAAGTATATTCTTAACCTCACTTTTGTTAAGTGTCCAAAAACGACGCCAACGTTTAAATTCGGTTTTTCCGTGATTGATCAGTTTTATATCCTAACTAGGATGGATTTGCAATTATATCCGTTTAGTTATTAGGAATAGCCCACTTATCTAATCATTTTAGTTTCAGGAACCAGCAAATATCCATATGGGAGTAAAAAAATATTTTATTTTTGTAAATTGTTATAGTGATATAAAATTTAAGATCTCTTGCCTCGTCATATAAAGCATTTTATTATTGCTAAAAGTAGTACAAACCCCGCCAGAGAAAAAAATTAAATTATTATTAAAACAATGAAGTTTTGAATAAATTTGCAAAAATATTCATAAAAGCAATAAAATACTAAGACATCCATCAAATGTAAGCTCAAACAATACAAAATTAATTATTCCTGATTCAACTATGGCACTTTGGTATTCTTTCGATGTATGTATTCTAAACCTTTTTTTAACACGAATTTTAGGGGACGCCACTACCCAGTTTAAAGTACGCGCGTGATATCCTAAAATAATTTAAAAAATGAAGTCGATAAAATAACGTGTAAATAAAAGAAATCTTTGTAGGCTCAACGCTAACATTTTAAATTTTTAGTCATAAAGTATATAAATAAAAATAACTTTCCCTTGAATACAAATTTTATATGTTACGCCTATGACTTAAGAGACAAAGTAAGGTTAGATAAGCGGCATCGTGTGATGCGGATGTTGGCTTATTAAATGGTGATCTCCAGAGCTAATCGGATAATTCGAGGGGAGGACTCGATCTTATTGTTCACTTTACTACCCTAAAGGAAAAGATAAACCCCGATGGTTTATCTCCGTAATTATGTTTCCGATTGTTTGGTCTAATGTCGTTATTTTGATTGGTAAGTTTTATTGCAAAAAATATTTTTAGACTTGTTTTATGAATTAATCATTTTAATTTTTAACATTTAAGGGTCTGCCCACCGGCGTATACAAGGGGGGGGGGGGGGGTAATAGGGGTAATTACCCCCCCCCCCCCCCCAAGATTTGATGGAATTGACGACGAAAAAAAAAATCACATGGAGACGGTTACTTTTTACTTTATGATTTAGATAAATAATAACGAAATATTATTAATAATATAATTAATAATGACGCGGTTATTGTCAAAGCCTAATATTATTAAAAAGAGGTCGGCTCGTCTGTAACGTGCCATGTACTGCTGCGACGTGGCTGCGATCTAAACAGGCTGCGGGCTGCGGCTGACGCTTGATCCCAGTCTTGTCTCTCTCTTATAGACAGAACTTATTTTCTATAGTGTGCACAGTGCCCGCATGCGCATGCCATTTAAAAGTTTTTGGGGAATCCCAGAATTCGGTTTCACGGTTTCGTCGTTTTGTTATTCACTTTTAGATGAGGCGGTCGACGTCAGACAGCTTGTGATTGTGTTTACTGCTTATTCTAACTTAAATACCTAATTATAAATACCATAATCGCGACAGTGCCGACAGTCAAGTGGCGAGGTGGATATAAAGGTAAGAAAATTATATATAATTAGCTACATAAATATATTGCAGAACTAGAGTATTTTTTTGAGGGCCGATGGATTACCCCCCCCCCCCCCCCCAGACGCATGAGCTGGATACGCCGTTGGGTCTGCCAGGGCTCTTGGGGATTTTCTACTAACATAGTTGCAAGTGTTCGGCTGGCACTAAAAAGACATTACCAATAAAATTTACTTAAACCTTTTGTATTCAAGCATGCCAACTTCTGCACTGAGAAAATTAAAATGATTAAATCAACAGTTGCATCAGTGTTAACTTTAAATGTATTAATTCAACTAAAAAAGTATTAAAATAAAATATTTAAGAAAGCGGGAAAAATAAATTTTCAAACCACCTGAAAGTGCCTTATACTAGGTTCTATTTTGTCTCACACTGTTAGATAATAAAATACAAATTGGATTGCATGGTTCTACCAAGAAATGAAAACTTTACATTGGTAGGATGTCACCACCTGCAGACCGGTTTCGAACTCTTTTGTTCTCGTCAGCACAGGGATTTACAAGAATTGTAAAAACACAGAATCCCTTACTAGTCAGGTGGAAGCACACATTTAAGAAAGCATGAAAAATAAATTTTCAATAGTAAGAGATTCTGTGTTTTTACAATTCTTGTAAATCCCTTACGGGTATACTCAGATAGATTGCATGGGACTACCAAGAGATGGCGCTAACGACGAAGAAGGTTGATATTATATGCATTAGGTTTTAAAACTTTCATTTGGTATGGTATGAACACCTACCCTGTACTGACGAGAACAAAAGAGTTCGAAACCGGTCTGCAAGTGGTGACATTCTACCAATGTAAAGTTTTCATTTCTTGGTAGAACCATGCAATCCGATTTGTATTTTATTATCTAACAGTGTTAGACAAAATACAACATTATAGTAAAGGCACTTTTAGGTGGTTTGAAAATTTATTTTTCATGATTTCTTAAATGTTTGCTTCCACCTGACTAGTAAGAGATTCTGTGTTTTTACAAAATAAAATATATTATGATTTCAAAGCAAGATTTTTAATTTGTTGATGTTTATTTATTCGTTTAACAGTTAACATGATTATACAATAATATTTTGTTGCTTAAATTTACATTCTGAAAGTTTTTTGATTCAAGACCGTTAGTATTGCTTAGTTGAATAATTTCGGTTCTCAACTCAAACTTATTAAACATAAATATTAAATTAAAATGTTTTTACTGCTAATTCATAGTTTAAAAAGTTGTCAAGTGTTCGTTGATTAAAAAAAAAAGATTGTTATCTTCAATGGCGGAGATAAAATATAGGCAAAAAAGCGTTGCCTACCCTGGGAACAATGAAACAAAAACCAACCAAAATTATTTCTTTATATTTAAATTATTATCCGTTTAATATCCGGTAATATTTCTGTGTATGTTGAGGACCAGGACCAAAAAGTTAATCGTAAATCTGTTAGGATCATTTTTATTAATGCATTTGTCGATTAATCGTAAATTGAATCGCTGTATAAACATCCCGTATGACCGTCCGAAAAGCAGTTGCTTTCACATTATATAAGCCCCTTATTGGAAAGCAAAAGCACTGCTTTTGTAAGAGTGGAAGCAAGCGAGAGAGGCGGTAGGCAGTAAGGTAGAAAGAGATGCAACAAATACACGTGTCTCGAGGCGAGAGCCTCCGTCAGCCATCCGCCCGCATTTTGGTTCCAATCTTCAAGTTTTGTCGTAGTTTTACAAAATACTATGCTTTCTCGATATAAAACATATCCCTATATAGTTTAATAATTGGGTTAGTTGAGATCTTATTTATTAACGTAAAATAAGAAGATAATCTTTGCATAGAGTATCTTATATTATAATTGACTTCTTTTTTAGCATATGGGTTCAATCAAGTGGATGTTAGAAAAGTCGCGCGTCGCCGTCGTTGTCGAAAAAAAAATGGACAAGTGGACATATCCACGTACACTTAATTTAAGTGTAGTGGCGATGTCAACACTGTGTTAAAAATTATAAAAGCCAATTGTTTGGAATGAAATTTTTGCCTACCCTGTTTTGAACGGCTTTGCACACCACTGGTTATTAGGCCCCCTCCTTAGTTACGCGATTTTTGACGGATAATGGTTCCGCGGCCGCGAATATGATTCAGATGTACACTTTTGGTGTTTGCTTAATAAATATATTGGTGAGATTCATTTTACAGGGTAAGTATTAAGTATTTATATTAGGATTTACACTATTCAAATATATTCAATGGCATGGCGGCCTTTAATAGGGGTCTGACATAGACCGCGAAGAATTTGTATAAAAATTGAGCCTCAAAAAATAATTCAGTTGAGTGTAGTTATATGTGTTTGTTCTTTTTGTTACATTAAAATAATTTAATTAAGCAATTTTTAAAGTCCTTTTTTTATTTTTACCTAATGTCTTCTAGAAAAATGACAGGAAAAGTTCTGAAAAATTGGAGATTTCCTGTTTTTCAAGATATTTATATAAAATATCAAATGAACTCTTTACTTCATTCATTTAGTGTCCGCATAAGTAAATAGAAATAAAGTTTTTTAGCGGCAGGCGCACAAAGTAGAGTATCTATCTTTTGCATTAAAGTACACAGGGACGCCAAAGGTAATGGGTTTCCTGGGGCACAGGTAGACAATAACAGGCTGTGTCATCCTTGTTAGGATTCATCAGAAATCCAAAACCCATTAAGCAACACCCAGTACAGCGAGAATATTCTTTTAAAACATTTTTAAGAATAAAAATGTGATGAAAACCTAGTGACGCCATCAGTGGGAATCAACTCAATGCAAAAGGTAGCCATCAAACATGAAAACATAGAACTAAATAAACCAAATACGGTGGCCAACAAAACACCAGTATAGAAAACATTTTCACTATACTTGTCTACGGGTTTGTAGATTCAAATATAGATCGCGCTGCAAGAGCCCATTACTAGGTTTTCATCATATTTTTATTCTTAAAAATTTCTTGAAATAATATTCTCACTGTACTGGCTGTTGCTTACGGGTTTTGGCTTTCTGATGAGTCCTAACAAGGACGAAACAGCCTGTCATTGTCTACATGTGCCCCAGGGAACCCATTACCTTTGGTGTCCCTGTGTACTTTAATGCAAAACATAGATGCACTACTTTGTCCGCTTGCCGCAAAAAAACTTTCTTTCTATAAAATATTAGGTTTTAATGTAACTTCTATACGCATGATGATCTTATTTGTTAAAATATGTTATTACACAATGTTTTTTAAGCCTTACCTGTAACGTATTAATTTAAAAATTGTATTAAAATATAGAATAGTTTTGGACTTGCATTGTCTTTATTTGTTTTACATAACAACGTTTCAACTGGTAAGGTGGTAAGTCGTCTTTAGGTGAATACTTAACTTATTTAATAACACGCATTAAACGAGTTTATGAAATATTTTTTTATTTATAACTATTACCCAGCGCATTATTATTCTGTAAGTAAGTAGGTATAGTAGATATACCAAACAATTAAACTAAAAACCATTCAATATTGACACAACTAGAAAAAAATGTTGTTTTAACATATGAGTGTCTTTGAAACAACGTTAGAACAATATATTCAAATAATACTTTATTTTATTTTAACCAATTAACTATGATCTTCATTTTATTAATTTTAGAATGTCAATTTAACATTTTTAAAATGTTGTGTGTTTGATTGTCAAATCAATCAGTACAGTTTAACATTTTCTGGCGGTTGATTCAACTCTTAAAAACTATTGCTCGTATTTAAAGTGCAAAAACGGTTGAATGAAACATTTATTGTTTAACCCAACAAATTATTTTCTTTGTGTAATATGCTATTTACAAGCTTTTTTTTCCTTTCTGCGACCAGTTCCAGGAATATCAATAATAAATGACACCTTAAATAATAAAACGTGTTTATATAATCTATAGAAAAATTCTGACACTAAACATATTTTAGATAACTTAAAAGTTTAGTTCTACTAAAGTAAAAATATATATTTTTGCTCGTAAATTGTCTGAGAAAGAAGCAAACCTATATTTTAGAATTCGTCGTGTGACGTCACGTAGTATGAATAGCTCGCTCTCGCGCTTTATATTGTAATACGCTTTGACGTCACAACCGCAAACTTTCATCGCGTCTATTTAAGAAGATTTAAGGACAGGATTGAAAAAACAATTATTTGGGGGTATTTTGATGATATTAGCTTAAGTTTCAGAGTATTATTTTTCAAATTTAATTTTCATGCAAATTCTCTATTACTTTAAATTTATCTTTCATCATTACTCGATAAACATAAAATAAAATGAAACATATTTTATTTTTAGGCACCGAACCTATTTAAATTTTTATGAAGGATTACGAACACGACAAGAAAAATGCCCGCCTGGCATACAAAAATGACGGCCGATTTATCTACCTGATTGGCGAACAAAACACTGACTGCCATATATGCAGCTTCGTCAAACTGATCATCGTGTGTGGCTCCTAAAAAGCTTTAGTAATGCCATCTATCAACTCTCTTTGATTGAACGCACTCTGGCTGCTTTATTATGGAAATTTAGTTGATTTGCGTCAGATAAAAAAAAATAATCAGCAGTTAAATTGGTTGTATCTATAAAAATTTAAACAACTTCTTTCTGTCGAAGCTCGTAAAATCACTTCAAATCTTTTGGTCATTTAAAATGAAAAACCACATGTTTACCATAAAAAACGTGAAAAATGAAATTCTGCTGAACATTAACACTATGTTAAGTTTCGTCGAAATGTAAATGAAATATAAGTATTAGCAGATCATAAAAGTTAATAGTTTTGAGAACTATTAGACTGTTAATGAAACGCGAAGAGATCTTAATTAAAAGCATCCTGCCAGAGATATTTAAACCTATATAATTTAAACATTGACTTGTAAATTAATACAAAAAGAAATATACACAACATATTTTAGAAAACGAAATGCCACAATTAATTTTAGACATAACAGAAAGCCGATAAAATAATAGTATATTTTACAGCAAGCATATAATGGTGGCTATCATTTACGCGGATAAAGTTTATGACACGAGCCGTAGGCGAGTTTCATAATTTTATCCAAGTGAATAAAAGCCATTATATGCGAGTAGAATACTATACTTTATCCACGACTATCCAATAATAATTGTAGCCAGAATTACTAAACATCTTTATTTATTTAGAAATATGAATAGTAATATTTGTATTCACACAATGTGCCAAGTTAATTGTAAGAATCGAATTTAATTCTACATTAACATCTTGGTTATTCGTTGTAGTAGATGTAGATGAAGATGTTTATGTAGATACTGCCCCATTGCGTATATACGGCTGACCAAAAGGATTTTTCTGGATCGCGTCTGATATTTTTTTAGCATTTTATTTTTCATTGAGTCATCAATATATCCTTCTGCTACCGCCGTGGATTTCCATCCACTGTGTCTTTTCAATGCAGTTATATCCCCCCCCACCTCTCTGCGTCTACAAGTATAGTGGCTGAAGAGCTGCGAAAACTGTGACCAGAATATTTCTCTGGAGTGGGTAATTGCAGAAATGTTGCTAGTTGTCTCCCCATTTGCGTAAATTTAATAATTCCTATCCTTTGTGAGGTACATTTGCCATTTTGATAATTGAAAAAAATATTAGATGTGACGAAAGATGAACAAAGGCTGATATACTTCTTGCAAAATAGGTAATAATCGTCTGATATTGTAAATTTGGGGGTAAATGCGATTTTTCTGGTAATAAACTTAAACTTGCTATTTTTGCTGCTTCCTGTATATCTGGTGGGGTATAACATATCTCATCTTCACTATCTCTAATCATTTTGTAAGTTCTTTTAATACAATTCCTAACTTTAAAGTTGATAAGTTGAATTATATTTTGACGTTTCAAAATAAAATTACAAAGCGCTTCGACTTGACATTTCATGGCATGCTTGAATTTTTCATCATACACACAAAATCGTATTATGGATGGACTTACAGGTATTTTTTTATTTCAAATCGCATTACCTGTCGATTTCATTATTCACTAGTGATATAGGTCTTATTATCGAGCAAACACATATATAATGAACATATTATACAATAGTCGTGGACAAATAACTTAAATGAATTAATCAAAAACCAAATTTCCTAAAAAGCGTAAAATAAACAATTTTTTTGTTACTCTACCTGGTGGGGCATCGTGTTTGAAAACATAGGAAATCCCATGCAAGTTTAAGATTGTCCAAATATTTGCTCCCCTGTTGACTTTAGGGCGGAGTTCTAGGGAGACTTATTTTGAGTCTCTGTGAAGTAAGTGCACATGCTGAATTTAAACAATTTTGGACAACCCGATTTTAACTTATTTCATAGGATCGCGGTTGGCTTTTCATTGGAATTCAACAGGTGATGCTGCGGATTGATTGAACTTGTCAACCTATGATTTGCCATTGTCAAATGTAATTTTTAAAGTATTTTTTACTAGTAAGTTACACAGAGTTACACAATAGAAGAAGAAGCGACTATGATAAAATGATACTATCTGAGGAAAAGCTTACCTAAGTATTTTATCTGATATGTTTTCCGTTTATTTTTCTGATACCAGTCGGCAATACAAAAAGTTATTAATAAGTTTGAAGCAAAGGAACTGTAATAAACAACTGCAAATACACAGCACATAATCATGGGGGAGCTGAAAAGAAAGAACAGAAAAACATCATACCACAGTAATGCGAACTTTGAAAAAGCATAAAAATCATTCATATAAGTATCAAAACCATCAAGAATTGCTAGAAGGGGATGAAGAGCGAAGATCACTTTTTTGTTTTGAACTGATGCAGCAAGCTAATGACAACAGACATTTTTTACAGAATATTTGCTTCTCAGACGAATGCACATTGGAGGAATGTTTTATTTAATAATTATTGAAAAAGAAACGTTACAGATTGGATAAGAAATTAAATAATCAATTATAATATACAAATTAAAGTTGTTTATTAGGCTTTCAATTGAATTTCTTTTTAAGAAATAAACTACCAGGAAATTTACTCTACATTAACCTATGCCCATTTATTTTCCTCTGTAGCTTGGTACTACAAGATATTAAAATATGAACAATATCTAGCCGTTTGGTCGAAATTCAAAAAATGGATGATATTTTTTATTTTTTTGGATTTTCATATTTTTAATTAATTAATCCGCCAATAAAATATTCATCGTCCTATATAATATATTTTATTTACACATCTAGGTAAAAGAGAACTTAAACTTAATTTTCTACCAATTAAAAAATAAAAAAGTTAATAGATTCTAAGAAACAAGTGAAGACTTTAGACAATGCTGAAAATCTCAAAGTACGAAGTTGCCAACTTTAAAAGTCCATAACTCCAGAACTAGTCATAGGATTACCTTCCGGCCATGGACAATTTTTTCATAATGTCAGTATCTACGAAATTTAGAAAAGTTAGCCGAAAACGATTTTCCATAAGCTTTGTGAGGGGTCCTTATTGTCTCTTAAAATACTATTTGATTTTTAAAAAATATACAGGAAAATAAAAAAGTATATATATTTTTTCTCACTAACACTGTGCAATTAATATAAAAACGGTTTTCGTAAAAACACTCCGTTTAAAGACCTCTAATTCAGTGGCTACTAGTGATAGTCGATACAGGTGTGGTCAAAATATAAAGTCAAATATCTTTGATGAGAGTACAGGGTGTTACAAATTCGATACATTGACATTACTATCTCAGTAACTATAAGAGATATAAATTTGGTTACATGGAGGCAAAGTTGCACATTTTAATGATGAATTATTTGTTAAAAAAAATCCGATGACTTCCGGAGCATCCGAAAAAAAACAAGAAAAAATTAATTTGTGTTGTTATTGTCTTTACGACAAAATATTGATTTTTTGGACAAACCAAGAGCACTTAATTAAGACAATTTTTTATGCTCTTCAAGAAAATAATCTTATTTTTCAGATACGATGTTCGTTTTTTAGATACCTATATCAACTCAATTTTTTTAATTTCGGACCTGAATTTTTTAAAAATTTTTGAGTAGCTCTTGATCTCTTAAAATTATTATCTTGTAAAATACGTAAGAAAGTGCCCTTGGTTTTTAAAAATAATAGATACTTTTGTCAATAAAAAATAAAAACAAGTTTTTCGTTTATTTTTCGGATATCTCTGGAAATCATGGAAATTTGATTAAATTTTTTTTTAACAAATTGTTCAGTAATAAAATATGCAACTTTGCCTCCATTCACCAAACTCTCTATCTCTTATAGTTACCGAGATAGCAATGCTAGTGCATCGAATTTGTACAACCCTGTATATAAAAAAATCGAAAAACTTACCGACTAATTAAATGGAACATTTGCAATAGTTGTAACAAAAAATGTTCACAAAACACTCAAATTATCTTATAAGAAAACTCTATAGGTACTATTGTGCCGATAAAAAACTGGGACAAGAGATTTACAAAAACAATGTAAGAAATACATATCCCCTAGACTATAAAAGGTGTCTAGAGCTAAAAAGGAAAAACATTCAAAATTTAAAAAGTAACCTAGGTTACATAATGGAATGTTTTGTATTTTTCGATACGGGGTGGTTAAATTTGAGAGACATCATATAATATGGATAAAGTAAATTTATTAGATTTGTTTAAAGTCAAATATTTTATAAATTATTATATTTACCATTACCACAAAATAATAAATAAAGCTAATACAGGTAATAAAATACATTTAATAAAAAGAAAAAAATTGCGAACACAAAGTTTGTCAAAACAACACAAAATTAATATTTGGTCATAGAACCATTTCTGTTTATTACTTTTTGGAGCCTTTGTGGCATACTTAAAACTAAGTTTCTACATAATTCGACAGTTATTTCATCCCAAGCTTGATTTATCCTATGACGTAATTCATCCCTGTTTCTAGGTTGAAAATCATGTTTATACATAGATTTGACCATGGCACCCCAAATGTTTTCTATCGGGTTCAAATCGGGACTCTTCGAAGCCCAGGGAAGAACTGCTATGTTATTTTCTTGGAGAAAATTTTGTACAATGCGCGCTGTGTGTATTGGAGCATTATCATGCTGAAATGTGTAATTTTGACCGTATACAGCGTTTACCGATGGTATGATCACTTCGTTTAGTATATTAACGTATACTGCTGCAGTTAGTCTTCCTTCGACGATTTGGCAAAGTCCTGGTCCTCTAGCGCTAATCCAGCCCCAAACATTTATGGAGAAACGCCCACTTTGGTTGGTTTTGTGGGTGTATCTCTCATCATACTGCATGCCGGAAGGCCTATACACCCGAATTCTCCCATTATTGCATGACTGAAAAGTTTTCTCGTCAGAAAATATAACTGTTTCCCATAAATTTATTTGATTAATATATTCATGTGCAAATTCTAACCTGCCCTGTTTATTTATTTCCGTTAAAAAATTTTTATTGGCAGGACAACGGCTTCGTATATCGGAATTTCGAACCCTGTCTCTAGCGGTATTTGCAGAACCTGGAAAATTCGTCTCTTCTTTTGCCTTGATTGCAGTTTCGAAGGGATGATCCCTTAGATAATTAACCAGTCTTCTATCATGATCATCAGTAGAAATTTTAGGGGGACCAGAACCTGCATTCCTAATAATAGTCCCATGTCTTGCTATTTTTTGTTTTGCCAATAGCACGGTATTCTTGCTTACTCCCAGTTCATCTGCAATATCCCTAATAGCAACACTATCTCGCAACCGACTATAAATAATTGCCTTTTGCTGGGGGGTTAATTGTGGCATATTTACAAATAATATATGATTGTATGTTTGACGAGTCAATCATAAAGTGACAATATTTATTGACATGCAAATTTTCATGACATTTTACTGGTACCAGGCTTGATGTAAAATTATTCTTAATAGTCTAGGAGAAAATAGAAAAATTTCCTGTCCCAGTTTTTTATCGGCGCGATGGTACGTCTTTTTGTTATTTGAAAATGATTCAATCACTTTTGTTCTTGAAGTCGTCAATATTGTATACCAAATGTTTATCGGCAGGCTAAATACCTAAAGCGCTAAGTTTTTTAATTGATAAACCGGAATCAGGAATATTATTATAATCCACCGACGGACTGACCTAAACCTAACCTACAAGAATAATTTATGTTAAACAGTAAAAACTGTTTAAAATGAAACTATTTTAAAAATAATATCTGGACAGGGCCAACCGTATTCAAAACAGCTGCAATCTAGTATCAAGTAGTGGTAACAAAGACGAAGTCCTGATCCGATTGGAACGACAAAATAAAGCACGTGTAAATCCTCCAATTTCGGACGGATCTGAGGATCTGGCCCGCCACAAAATTTCTGAATTCCTTTTGCGTCAGTAAGAGGGGGCGATATATCATTATTCCTTTCGTAAGCGATGAACCTTCGATGAACAGCATGGCCATACATAGAAATCGCCGGCGTTTGGTAGCGCGAAGGAATTTTCGCGGCGTCGGGGAGTTTTTGCACCGATAGGCGTTATCAGATATTAAATGAACGCAACGTCTTGAATTTTAAATTATTCACAGTTACAAAATGAATGAAGCGTAAAGATGCAAAGCAATGATTATGAGTGTGAGTTAAAAAATAACTTGGTGTTCAGGTAGGTAGGGCCATGGCACTGTGGCCCTTCTGTACGAGCCGCCACTGCTCTAATTTTGGAACGAATCAATTCAGTAGTTTTTGCAATATTTCCAATATTCTAGAATTTTTTGCCACACGGCATTTCATGTACATGACTTATTATTTAAAACACTTTGGGTACAGAATTATGAGTTTTTATATCTGTTAATAATATAAAATTGTAAAAATATAGTCGATCTGTGTAAGCACGGGCCAATTTATATAAACTAATCCCTTCTGACATGATTGAACATTAATTATTGCCAGAAACTGAACACCATAAACAATACAAGGGATACTGTTGTTTACCCAGAGGACTGACAAAAGGCAAGGGCAAATCCGATCTGTCCAAATCGGACCCCAAATTTAACACCACATTCACCATTCACTGATGTCATCCGTTTCGAAGCGATAAATCTTGCCTTAGATAACCCCTTCGTAAACTAAGCAAGGCATGTTTGACTTTCAAGTGAATTATGACTCCTCTTCACGCATTTAGGCAGCAAATTTAAATGCGATTAACGTATTTTAATGATCGTAGTCAACGAAGAGGCTGTCGCTCGAATTTCACACTTTACGCACGACTGGGGTGACTAAATTGAAAAATTTGTTGCACAAAAGAATATTATTTTCATTTAATAGATAAGGTGATTTTGTGTCGTTTATATTGGTGACATTTTTCCAACCAACATAATCCCGCTAAACGATTTTTCAGGCGATAAAATCTTAGCACTGACTTACGCATGAAATCGGATTTTCGATTCGCTGGAAAGAATGATATTTGCTGCTGAATATGAAACAAGTTTTTACAAAATTTGTTGTGCAGATTCCGAGAAAATCACGTTTGAAATATCGTTTAGCGGGATTTTGTTGGTTGGCTAAATGTCGCAATTGCCTTACTTTAAACAACGTAGGGATTTAAAATAAATTTGATTCTATAGTCTACTTCAGAAAGATATACAGTAATAAATGGGAAATTCCGTTCAGTTCGGCTCAATTTTGCTGTCGGCCATAGGCGCAGGTAAATTTTGTGCATTAAATTATTTATGATAACTAACAAAAGAGGAAAAAGAAGATAATTTGATTAAAAAGGAACTATTAGCTATGGCACAAACATCGTTTTATTAAATATGTCTTGGAAGATATAGCTGAAAAACATAGTTTAACTGTGCCGCGCACACCGCCATATCATTGCGCACTAAATCCTATAGAATTTATATGGGCGCAAGTCAAAGGATTTGTAGCAAGACACAACACGACATTCAAAATAAAAGACGTTAAGCTACTGTTTGATTATTGTCGTTAGGGTAGTGACACCAGAGAACTGGCAAAAAGCAGTCCATCATGTTATTAAAGAAGAGGAGAAAATGTGGGATCTTGTCCACCTGTCCGATCGGACTATCGACGCGTTAATTATAACGTCAAGAGGAGATGACAGTTTCTCAGATGACAAAGAATATTATCATTTTGTATAATTTAATTTCTGTATACGTAATGGATTTTGTATTTTTTCTTATAATGTTTATTAAAAAATAAGTGTATTCAATATTATGTACATAATGTACGCCATTATCGTACCATTTTTAGTGTGACAAAGGCGATCTATAAATTGTTTGGACACCATCTGGCAGTCGATGTCAATAAGTCCAGCATTTTCTGTAATCTTACCCTAAATAAACGAAATCTGGGGCCTTTTTCCAAGAATTTTGGCGAAGTCAGTCTGCCGACATTTTTGTAGTGGGGGTATTGACCCATTGGGCTCGATCAAAAATGACTTCTAAAAAAAATACCTTCCTATCCGATACTTCTCCTTCAATTAAAAGTGACTTCGAATAAAAGCCAGAGCCCTAAAATGTAAAAATATTTATTATCATTTTTTTCTGTCTTTTTTTGTATTTTTAATAAATATTTTGAATTGCCTATACTGATCAGATCACATGCATAACATCAATAAAGCATATTATGTAAACAAACAACTATTTTAGTTATAATATTGTATACATTTATAATAAGAACAGGCATAAAAGCAAAACGAAAACCGTAAATAATGCCCTTATTTTTCATTCAAAGTAAAGTATTTTTATTAAACCACGGTACCTATAGAAATTATAAAGATTTACTTTGTTATACATTTTGTGGTTCTCAAACAAACATTTTTTATATAAAAGCAGTTGAACACAATAAACTGCCTCGTGCTCAAAATTCTAAGTGCCGTTAATTTTGTATCAACAAACATCGTATTTATGCGGCATAACTCCCTTATTACCAAATAAAATTGAATAATTGCCACTATATTTATACTTACAGCTACTGAAAATTTTAAGAGTTGTGCATAATACTTTATATTACCCCCTGTCAATTCGCTAAATGCAGGTAATTTAAGAAACAGACACCTTGTTTGTCCGTATGCGAATTTCAAACCGCAGTTGACATGGCCAAAATTACGGGCTATTGTCCCGTATTTACGAACAATGGTTCTATGTAAAGTAGCGTGTCTTTAAAGACGGACCTAATTTTGGTCTGTGTCGACTTTCATAACTTAGAAACTGTCAATTTTGTCATCGGCGCCGGTGAAAAATTCTTTGTTTGACTAAACAAGTCCCCTAAAGGGTAATAGATACGCAGATGGTGCCACAATTGGTGTACAGTGCCTTTGGGATGTGCCCAAAATACGCATATTAATGTAGTCTAATTTGCATGTAACACGCTATACGGCCCGTAAACGTGTGTATATTGACACAGCCGCTGCCACTGCGGTTAATGCAAGAAAGGACCCTCCTCTGTCAATCATATTTTAAATTGTATTGAAATCTAGCTTATTGTATACAATGTACAAGGGTTTATTTGTATACATAACGGTGTGCCTCTTTTGTTTTACATTGAAACCGTTTTTATAATTAGGTAGTTTTGGCTTCTAATACTTTATGACTCTATGATAAACATTAACTTTTCTGTCGGAATTGATATCACTTGCTATGAGAACTTTAAATGCATAATATTATCAAAATCATGGGCGCTCATAGAGTAAATTTCAAAGGGGTCACCAGCCAAAAACCGTAAATATTTTCCTTTAGGGTAACAAAATAATTTCGTTCGGTTATTGTGGGTAATTTTTATAGAACTTCTCTAGCCTTCCATCTAAATTCTTTAGCTTGCGTTTTTTCTTATGGTTGTTGAGTCGACTGTGGATAATGTCTAATATCCTCTTTTGGAGCAATAATGAAGTTTAAACTCTTAGCCAATAGGGATTCTTTAATATCTGTTAGGGTATAAAATTTACTATCACTCCAAGAGAGATACCAATATTGAACATTATTAGCGCCATAGGAGAAACACAAGCTGAAGAATTTGGATGGAAGGTTAGAGAAGTGTTATAAAAAATCAAGACCTTCAAAATGAAATATTGATAAAGAAAAAACGAACTCCCTTGGAAAACCTCGTACCTAAATATTCAAGTATCAAGATTCTACCAACCGATAAAGGAAATTTAACATTCATGATGGATGTTTAGACCTACAATTAAAAAATCGAAGAATTGGAGGAAGGAAACTACACCCTCATTTTTATAGATCCGACCTCCATCATCGAAAGAAAGGTCTACCAAACCATTAAAATGTTTCAACGATACATACCAGAAAAGACACCGACACGCCTGACACCACACCACAGCAAACTTTCACACCTCTATTGGTCTAAGATCTATTTCGATAACTTGCCAGCATACAAACTGGCTAAATTATTACTTTCCCTGCAACAGTCACTCCAAGAACATCATTTGTAAATAATTCACAGCATTTACGTACAAATAATAGGAGGAATAGAAGTACAACTAGAAGACCAACTTGTCAGCTTTGACGTCGAAAATCTTTACACCAACGTCTGTGTAAAAGACGCACTTAATGTTATCAGAAGCAGATTTAAGGAAGACCAGACTTTACAGGATAGAACACCGCTACATATCAATGCAATCATGGAACTATTAGAATGCTGCGTCAATAATTCTTATTTCCAAGAAAAATAAACATTTTTTTAGCAAAGTAGAATGGACTGCCGATTGGCTTATCTCTCTCGCCAATATTCGGCTACATTTACATGGAATACTTTGAATCCGATGAATTAGAAGCAATAAAGATATCAAAAATGTGGCTGATGTAAGTAGCTGACAACTTCATTATTTGGAATGGAAACGATGGCGAACTCAGGGAAGAACTACATCACATCAATAGTTTCATATTGACAATTAAAATTACCACAGAGAAAAAGGAAAACAACCAAAAATCTTTCCTAGACGTCAAAGTAGAGAAAAATGGCAACATTATTCTAGTGTACAGGAAAACTATACATTCATATTTCAATTATACATCAAATTACTCAAACAATACACAACATGCCATATATAGTAAGAACTCTTGTGGATAGAGCAATTACCATCTGTAACTCGAACAAGGCCCTCAAAAGAGAAACCAACCACATTAAGGCCGACCTTAACAAAAATGGCTACCCCATGAGATTAGTTGACAAAATTTTGGAAGATCGTAAGAATCAACCAAACGTACAGAAAGCAAAAAAAGGGATACAACAAACACTCAACATTTCGTATATCAAGAAAACAAGGACGGCGATACAACATCAATATAGTATTCAGCTCGAGAGGCTTTTTAAGAAGCCGCCTAACGACGACGAAATCACCAGCCACATAGACAGGTAAAATTGTGTCAATCAGATCCCTGCGAATGGGGTCAATCTTATATCGGTGGGACACTAAGACCACTTAAAATAGGGACCAAAGAACACAGGAACAATACGCTAAAAGAAGAGACCGAAAAATGAGGTGCAGCTGACCAAGCTTGGACGCTCCACCATCATATCATGTGGACAGAAGCCGAAATCCTAAATAAAGAACCACCCTGGAGAAAGAGACCGTTCAAGGAAGCTGCCACCATACACCAGAACCTAGGTTGTTTTAGTGAGCCCTATTTGAATAGAAGAAATATCTGGAAGGCTTTGTTAGGTAAATACAATCTTGGAATAACACCAGGCCCGAATTAAACCCATGCCAGTTACGCTTCAGTGCACCTAGCTAACATAAATAGAGCTTTAGTTACCATACCTAGTTAGTATTCACCTAAAAAGGACTAGAGATACTTACCAGTTGAAACGTTGTGATTTAAAAACCACAAAATACAATGCTAGTCCAAAACTCGTTCGTCAATCAAGAAACATCATTGTCTCAATCCTTTAATCAGGCACTAGACTGACTAGACAACACTGCATTACATAACTACAATGATCGACTAAATTAGGCAAATAGTATAATCCAAGATTGGTTAAGCCAGTTATGTTATTTCGCTAAAAATTTGCGGTTAATGCAGAGAATGACGTAATTCTTTAGTCAAACACAGCAGCTGATTTCGGTATTTGCGGCATATATCAAGATTATGAAAATGATTTTCAGTAATAAACTGCTGGACAATTGCTTTCGAGCAAGAAAAATTTCGCCTAAATTTAACAGTTAATATTTTCTGAACCAGATATGATATCGACCTACGGTTTTGAATGGTTGATAGACTCATCTCTTGGGAAACAATTGTCAATGTTGGATTTTCTTTAACTGTCAGAAAATTTTATATACAGGGTGTTAAAGAAGACAATGATTTTTGATCCAATTTTAATGGCGTGTAACTTTAACAATACCATTTTTAAATTTTATCATTCTACGTCAATTGAATCACTGGTTCATAGCAAAGAAAGTAATTTGATATCTGCCATATTTTAAGAAATGCCGATTTTTTTGGAAAACCTTGCTTTATTTCAACTTATTGGTAGTTAGATCTCACTGTACGTTGTATGGTGTAAACTTAGCGAGTGATTATTATACCTTATGAAAAGTTTGATTATGTTCAGTAGAGGAACTGGTCCTAATATGGGCCCCCATTTTGTTTTTTTGGAATAACTTTCTTATTTTTTCTTTCTGATGATATGTAAAATGGAATATGTACGTTATAAAGACCTAATAATTAAACCCCAGCATTAATTTTTCTCAAAAACGTATAATGTATCTATAAAAAAATAAATAAAAAAATAGTGCACATTCTTGATATTTGCCCAGAGGGTATGGAATATGGGCCCCTTCAAACGTAAAGTAAAACAAAAATATTTCAGCAAAAGAGAATAAAATAAACAAAAGGTGTTACAAAACTAGCCCCCCCCCCTGAACTTCTGGATGCGCCACTGGAACACTGATGTTAATGTGCCCATAAATGACACAAAAAAAAAGAATTCTCCCAGTATCTTAAGAAAACTGTTAATCATAAAATAAGCATTTTGCGCACTTGCTTTCTTTCGCACAAATTTTCGAGCTGTGCCTGGTGAGGACCCGGATTTCCTGCAAAAAAGTTCATATACTTAATACAGTTTTGTCTGAATATGGGCCCGGCCCATATTCAACACACTCAAGGGGCCCATATTGCACTAAGAACAAGTCACCATAAAATTATTGGTTAGAAAAAAACTGTAAGTTCTAGAATAAGATTGAATGCTAAAATGCAATGTTAAACTTTCCTTCTGTAACTGCTGCGTAAGCAAGCTTAAAATAACTTTAAAAAATATGAAAATTACGCTAATTAAACTTATATTAAAAAGTTATGGGAACCAGCGAATTACATCAATCACAATAGTTTAATAAAAACATGTAGGATCACGCAGGGAGCCTGTAAACTAAGTATTGACAATGTGTAAGCGTAAATTTACGGATCACCTGGCAGATAGAGTTACTTGGTTTGTAGATGGACAGGGGGCCCATAATAAATGCCTAGCCCATATTCGGACCAGTTCCTCTATCAATAGTTGTACCTAAATGTTATGATGTACAGTGGCGTACTTATAAACACCTATATGTCTATGGTTTACGAGTAGCTCACAATTTCTCACGATTGTTTTATATTGGAAAGTAGGTACTCCGTACTCGCCCCTAGATTAGGTAATTTTTTTCTTATTTTTTAGTTTTTATAATCGCACTACAGACAGGTATATTATACAGTGTTTACAAAATTTTAACATAGATAATTTTCTTAATTTAATATTTTTGGAAAAAATTTATTTATTAATTTCTAACTATTCCTAATATTAAACTTACATTGAAAGGAATCTTTAAAATTAAGTAACGCCAGTTTGATTTTGATGGGATTAATACCTTGTAGGCTATTCTCGGATGGACGGGGTTTGGTTTGACGATAGCTAGTGATATTTAATATCAAAGTCTCTTTCAATGTAAGTTTAATTATAGGAATAGTGTTAGAAAGTTGGAAATTAATTTATTTATTATTTATTTAGAAAATTATCTATGTTAAAACTTTGTAAACACTGTATAATATACCTGTAGTGCAATTAGAAAAACTAAAAAATAAGAAAAAATGTACCTAATCTATGGGCGAGTACCTACTTTCCAATATAAAACAATCGTGAGAAATTGTGAGATATTGGTAAACCATAGACATATAGGTTTTTATAAGTACGTCACTGTACATGTACATCATAATATTAAGGTACAACTATTGTTAGTGAACATATTCAAACCTTTCATAAGGTATAATAATCACTCGCTAAGTTTGCACGATACAACGCACAGTGAGATCTAGCTACCAATAAGTTGAAATAAAGCAAGGTTTTCCAAAAAAATCGGTAAAATATAGCAGATATTAAAAATTTGACAAATTACTTTCTTTGCTATGAACCCGTGATTCAATTGACGTAGAATGATAAAATTTAAAAATGGTAAAATGGGAACAAAAATCATCGTCTTCCTTAACACCCTGTGTATAATATTTTCTGACAGTTAACGAAAATCCAACATTGACAATTGTTTCCCAAGGGATGAATCTATGAACCATTCAAAACCGTAGGTCGATATCATATCTGGTTCAGAAAATATTAACTGTTAAATTTATGCGAAATTTTTCTTGCTCGAAAGTAATTGTCAAGCAGTTTAGTTTCCTTGAAATAACCGTTGTTAACCAATTTATTATTGATATCAATAGTCTAGAACACTTAATTAAATCTCACTTACTCAACCTGAATAATATTGACAGATAAGTATTTTTAATTAAAAATAACTGTTTAAGAAGTAATTAATTACAACTACCATTTTTTTGGTTAAAACTAGATATTTATGATAACTAGGTATGGGTGGTGAGGGTGGCTGTGTATAATTTTCATAAATACTTGCGTTATGGGAGCTTTATAAGCTATGGTGTCTAAACCTACACCAAAACTGTTATCAAGAATGTATACACTACATTAAAAAAAAACATACGACTTAATAAAGAAATGTAAGGCAGCAAGATCTTAAATGGTCCGATTCCTAATCAGTCAATCGATCGGTGGGCACCTGTTTCAAAGTAAACGCTCATAAAGCCGAAGAAACAGATGTAAGATTGTAATTTAGTAGTTTTACGCCCTTATAACCGTCAGCTTAAATTAGTAAAAATATATCTCATTATTAAAAGTTCTTGCTACCATCAAACCCACTTCCATTTTCTTCGAATCCCATAAAATAAATATGCTTGACCATTTTTTTGCTTTAAGTAATTAAGTAGTTAATAATGAGCGGTATTTTTAACGTACTCATAACCACCTGCATATGCTTCAAATTATAAAATGTTTGTGCTCTTTTGAAAGAAGATACTTAACAATTGTAACTTATTAAAAATAAAAGTTAATTTGAACGAAGCGCAGATCCCAGAGAGTGGGGGTCAAACGGGTCATGGTCATAAAGGTCATAATTGACAATTTGACAAACTCTGCAGCTTTGCTACAACTCAGACAGTATATTAATTCTCGCAACGTTCATTGCATCCAATACCAATAATATTAAATATTAAGAGTAAGTCAGTAATACAACCGCCATTTCATTTTTTGATCCTTTTTACTTTAACCAAAAAGGGGCAGTAGCGGCTCGTCAGGTGAAGTAGGTGAAGGGGCTCTTCACCAAAAAAAAAATAAAACCAGGAGGAAAGTTATTCGACAATATTAAATATTAATGTTCCAATACAGCTACCCTTTTAGCCCTTAAAAAAGAATTATGCTCGAATTAATAATATTAATTTAATCCGAATGTAGCTATGCATAATAGGGCCACGGTTAACTCCGATGGACAATAATTATAAACACTCGTGCATTTTGGCGCGCCCCAGCCGACCGTGTCCGTTAGCTCAAAGCAACTGAAGACCAAACACCCAACATGGCTTTGATATTCAGCATTGCTATGATTACCTGACGTCAGTCACGCGACAGCCTGTAACAATCTGCGATATGATGAAGGGCAATTTAAAAATAGATCAGTCGTATGCACCATTGTTTCGCCTAACCTTACGGTTATGGATATAGTTTTTACGTGATTTACTGTGGGATTTAAAAGTTTTGTTTTTATTTTTCAGTTAATTCAGTAGTGTACTTACCTACTTGTTGTGGTTATATGTCACAGTCATCAGACCCATAGCGACATATGGATCTGTAATATGGTGGACGAAAATACAGCAAACTACGACCGTCACCAAGCTAAACAGCCTGCAGAGACTGGCTTGCCTGTGCATCAGTGGTGCAATGAAAAGCACCCCCACCGCAGCGATGGAAGTAATACTAGGACTACCACCCCTAGACATTCACATCAGAAAGGAGGCCAGCTGTAGCGCCTCCAGGATGAAAATAAATTGGGAATGGAAACAACAACCCATAAGAATAGGGCACACAAGAGCCGCGGATCTTATCAACGACGAGCTCTTGGAGATGCAAACAGATCACATGAAAGAGGTCTACAACTTCACCAGACCCTTCAACATCAGGTGCGACTCTGACATGTGGTCAAAAGGGACACCACCGTCATTAGATAAGGGCCTGGTTTGGTACACTGATGGATCAAAAACGGCCGACGGAGTAGGCGCAGCTATATTTGGGGAAAGACCCAGAATGGAAATCAGCATTCCCCTGGGAAACTACACCACAGTATACCAAGCAGAAATACGTGCTATACAAGCATGTGTACAGAAAAATATCGAAACGACCCAGAGATATACATTCTGTCAGACAGCCAAGCTGCCCTCAAGGCCCTGAACTTCAGTCGACTCAAATCGAGGATCACACTGGAGTGCCTAAACGACCTGGCCGCAAGGAACAACAAGGTAGAACTCCTATGGGTTCCTGGCCACTCAGGGATAGCAGGCAACGAAAATGCCGATGAACTGGCAAGAGCCGGATCATCTCAAAAACTCAGGGGCCCTGATCCCACCCTTGGCATATCAAAACAGGTAACCAGAGCAGCAACAGACAGGTGGGCACAACAACAACACCTGTCCCGATGGAACAGGATACCTGGTCATACCCAAGCCAGGGCCACAATTGAAAAATCCTCCAAAAAGTTATCAACTGGAATGATGCCTCTAACGCGCACCCAGCTAAAACAAGTGGTCGGCCTACTAACAGGCCACTGCTTAAGAAAACACCTACACCGAGTAGGAATTTACAATGGTCCCATTGAATGCAGGCTTTGCGGCGATGAGGACGAAACCGCCTCACATATCATATATAACTGCGAAGCACTGACCCGTGGAAGACTCTTCGGAGACATTCAATGTGGGGATAACCTCCCACATGACAAACTTGGTAGGAATTTGCTGGACCTTATAAAAGGAACAAACCTTTTCTAGCAAGATAGGGGAGCACAATATGCCACTAGACTGCAGTGCAAGAAGCTTGGGCCGAACGCCCAACCCCCGCCTTAAACCAACCAACCAACCAACCAACTTACCTACTTAGTTGTGTTTTAAAAATGAACTCAATTAATGACATAGTTTGTAGTTTTTTGGAAACTCCATTCAGTCGTTGGACAGATGAGGATAAGAGAGACGTCTTGTTACGCGGGTTTTTAGTCAATGTTTGTTTAAGTACCCGCAATATACGAACCAGGTTTTAAGGCCGCGAGCCGCCACTGAAAAGGGGTTAAATACCCTTTCTTGAGTAGCAATTGCGTGTAGTTTTGAACTGAAGACATTTAAATTAATGAATTAATAAAAGCAATTTGTCCAATATTTCAAACTTGTTTACTTTAAATTGTGGGTAATTATGCTTCAAATATGGGTGTCTAGCCGATTTTTGGATAAAAGGAAAAATCCATTAATAAATATGGCCAAGATTCGGGCCAAGAGAAAGAAATGTAAAGTTAGAAAAAATGTAGAAATATTGATTGGATGCTTTTAAGATTCAGTGATAGCAGAGGGTAAAAATACAATTTTTTACTGATGCTTAGAACAAACGTCTTTTTTGACCCATCGTTGCAGTGGCGGCGCCAGAAATATTGTAATGGGTAATGTACAAATTTTGAGGTTGAGACTTTGTATCTTTTTCTTACAAAATATCAAATCTCAGGTCTCTTTGAGTAAAAAATGGACGAACTCTTCGAATTACATTGTTATTCCTAATATAATATACATTACAAAAATTAATTTATCGATGAACAGGGTTAAGTGTTTTATTATTTTTCATAATTATTATTTTTGGTAATACAACGTTAAAAATATAGGTATTCTTAATACCCTGACAACAAAAACATATAAAACACTTGGAACAAACATTTCAAAAAAATGTTCTTACTTCCTTGTAAAAATTTTTTAAGATTTCATTACCTAATGTATGTGATTTGCATTTTATACCTATTTTACTTTTATAAAGATTTTTTTAGAAAAACGGGAAAATTGCTAAAGAAGTTTCAAAATAAACTATGCAATTCAAAAAAAAATATTAAATAAATAATTATTAGAATTCAACCACCATGCAACCGATTAATATTTCTAAATTCTTCTTCAAGGTTATCAGATCCATGAGAAATTAAATCTACATAGTTACACAACCAAGGGGGGTCTGCAGGGCTTCAGCGCCCCCCTCCCTTCCCTATACTAGGAGCTCGGGTCTTAAAGTCTAATTGCATCCCAATTTTTCGTCCCCTGATTGGACTCTCCTAAATCTTTAAATATTTATTTAAAAAATGTAAAACCAACCAGCATAAATTGGTACATACGTATCAATAGCACCACGGCAAAATTGATGGTTTCATAAGAAATGATGTATTTTTGGCTTAGATTACGAAGCAGTTTTTGTCATAAAAGCTTAGTTTTTAAAATTCACCTTCTAAAAGTTCTGTTTTGTATAGAGATTAAAGTTTCGGACACATATCGTCTTAGTTATTGGTTTGTGATTTAATTTTAAAGGAGAACGAGTAAAAATAATAATATTTTATAGTATTTTTTATTTTATACTTTTCTGGTTCGTATACCCTTTTTAGAGCTATTTTAACTTAGAAAAATATAACTAAATGCAACAAATTATTTTTACAACAAAAACAAATGACAACAATCCTTTTTAAAGACAAAAATTAAAGTAAAAATTTTAATAGAAAAAACAGAAAAACAGCTTTTCTTTTACATTTTTATTGAAGATGTTTGACAATTTACAATAAAAAAATAGTGCAAGAAGAAACGGTTATGCTTCATTATGAATCCAAAGTCTAACCTTTATACAAAACGGCACATTTTAAGAAGGAATATTTCAAAATCTAACCATTTGCAACAAAAACGGCTCTCAGGTTCGTAATCTACGCTGCAAAAATAAATAATTTGTGAAAAAATCATCAATTTGGGCGTGGTGAGCGTATAAAAGATTTTATTTTTAAATATGAAAAACCGAGCGCGAAAAACCCTGGTTACAGTCATACACACGTCTTATGTAAAAATTTGAGACTAAAACAAATCAAAAGGGACTTCTAAAAAAAATCATCTCTCCGATCAAATATGACTTCTAAAACTCCTCCCATAAATTAATCCCCTACGCACAATTAGGTGGGCACATGGATGGGCACCTTTAGTTTCAGGGTAGGCCAGTGCTCCCCTGGCCCCCTCCTGGCGCCGCCACTGCATCGTTGCCAACAACATCCAACAAATGTAAAACAATCCGAATAATTTATTTCATCGTCGTATTAGGATATCAAATGGAATCGCTTTTATTAAAAAGACCGGACCATCAGTATTTCTGGCATTGCGGATTAGTATCCCGAAGGACCAAAGCAGGGTTGCAGACGGCGCGTAGTACAGGATCTGCATACTAAACTCACCTACGGCGAAGGCTTTGCGGCACTTGCTACCCCTAATCTCTGCGGATGGCTTTGGGGTTGCTCCTGCGACCGAGAACCTGTCATAACGGATGTGCCAGTAAATAGAGTGTATTCCAGGGTAAATGTAAATATTTAAGGGGTGGTATTTCTATAGGCCGCTTTACAGTTTGCAATTTTTCTTTCACGCAAGTTGTCTTGCAGCAATATTGCGGCAATAAAAATGTCAAGTCGTTTTACAGCGTGCAATGACTTGCCAAGATCGTAGGTGATGTACCACTTGCCAACATTTAACATAAAAATACATTAGGTTAGGACTTACCGGCGCTTTTTTGTGAATTCATTTTAACATAACATCTTTACAGGACACAAAAGTAAACCAACAAAAACAAAACGTACCCACTATAGGTTAGAAAGAACATAAACAAATAATGTTAGGGATTTTTATATTAAGGTTGGTGTCTCATAAATCAACAAAAGATCCCCAGAATTGCCCTTGCAATTGCAATAAGATAGGGTCTGAGATAGGCCGCTTTACAGTTTACAATTTTTCTTTCACGCAAGAAAAGATTGCCCGGGAGTATGCGCAGAACGAGGCTAGTGATCAACTGGCGCAATTTGTATTGCTTGCAAGAAATATAACTCCGACCCTATTTTTATTGCAATTACAAGGGATATTCTGGGGATTTCTTGGTGATTTATGAGACACCAACACTATAAAAATCCCGGACATTTGTTAATGTTCTTTCTATCTTTTTATTTTAAAGGTTGACAAGTGGTACATCACTTACGACCTTGGCAAGTCATTGCATGCTCTAAAACGAATTGAAATTTTTATTGCCACAATATTAATTGCTGCAAGACAACTTGCATGAAAGAAAAATTGCAAACTGTAAAGCGGCCTTATGAACTATACAGAAAGAACATGACCTGTAATTGTAATAACAAAATCGTTTCTACTCTCTAGATAGGACATGTTTTACTGAGAGGAAATTAATAGTTCGTACAACAAGAGTGGATATGTTGTCCATATCGCACGAGGAAGTAAATTGAGTACGACATCGTAGGTCGAGTGCTCAAACTTCCGAGCTGAACAGTATATTTTTTGTACGACCCAACTTACAAACCTCATAGGTACTAAAAAATTTAATCAACTGATGCAAGTTTTCCCATTTAAAACAACAATATTGACTTGTAATTGTATTTGCAACTTGCATCTAATGTAAAAAGGTCTTTAGTGTAGGAAAGGGATCTTTAGAGACATATTGCAACCCATTTTTTGATATGACAGCTTATTTTCAACAAGGGTAACGTAATTGTCAGAATTTTTATTTTCCAAAAAATTAGTGACCGCGAGGTGAAAGTCATTTCAAGCATTTTTTTCAATATGTGTTAGAATGCTGTCAAAGGGTTCGTCTTTCAGAATATTTCGAATCTGTGGCCCAACAAAAGTACCTGCTACAAGGCAGACATGAAAGTCGATTTACATGGGTTTAAATATCAATTTCCCTTATATTAAACCCTCGGTGGCTCGGTGCGGTGTTGCCAAGTTGTGCTAAAATTCCTTAACTATTAATGTATATTTGGCAACGTCGCATCCATCTATCGTTATTACAACACAAATATACCACGTGTGTTTTGCAGTGACAATGTTATACAGGGTGATTTCTAAATTGATACTTCTTTTTTAGCTGTTAAAATAAACAATATTTTTAAATACCTTTTCTCACAAAGCTCAAAAATAAAATACTTACGTTCACTTAATACACTATGGATCAAATACGTTTCTGTCTAACTTGCCCGTTTTATAGCAATAAGAAAACTACTGGGTGTAGGATGAGCCCTCAAGGGAAAGCGTTCTGCGTATAATCTCAAAGCGGCAGCCGCACTTTGACGACACCGTAAATTAGCACCATATCTACTAGTTCATTGTTTTCAAATTTTGCCATTTTTACATGTCACCAATTTAAAATCAACTTGCTTCAGAAAAACACACCGCAGCGTATTGCCAAATAACTCACCACTGACCCGCAAATTGCATGACTAATAAGAGATACGACAAACAACATAAAGTATAGCAGGCTACGTTTAGATGACCAGGCCCGCACTTAGATTTTTTACTTCTGTATCTCGCCTATTTTTAAGTTTTTTGAAAAAAGGTATTTGAAAATGTTGTTTATTTTAATGCTTTCTATACACAGCTAAAAAAGAAGTATCGACTTAGGAATCACCCTATACACAGGAACACATGACATCACATACCTCTGAAACTTGAACTAATATTAAAAAGATAAGTTTATTTTCGGTTTTAGCACATCAAAAATAGTAAGGTTTTAGTCGATTTATTTTAGATACATTTTGGCTGTTATCCAGTGTATCCTATTTGTTCATTTCCAGTAAACTTTTTTTGTAGCCAATCTTCCTTCTAAGCTGGGTATGTAAGTTTTCCCAAACTAAGAACCATGTAAGGCTCCAGAGGGGGGGGGGGCTAAAAAAAAGTGACATCTAAAAAAGAGAGTATCCCCATTTTGTAAAGTTCCAAGGGGGGGGGGGCGTCGTATTCGTCCCACTCCCAAATCCGCCAATGATGTAACCCAAATTTGAACATAATATACAGTATTAGGGAATACATTCTATCAACCATACGTTATTAGCAAAAGAAAGGAAATGGCAACCGCAAATAATAACCACTGAATTACAGGGACTTTAGTTTGCTTTATTGGATATTATTGTAAGCGAGGGTTTGGGAATTTCTGTACGTATACTCGTGTATGCTTCGTACACTTTGCATCATGTTGATGGACGTGGGAAAGCGGCGATGCTGGGGTAACAAGCCCTCGGGAATATAAAAGCGTGCAATATACATACTTTTTATTTTATTGTATAACCGTAACAAGTCAGCAACAATTTCTCTATGAAATCGTCAAAGTTATATCCCTGGAGTAAATAGTATAATCATCTCTTTTCATGGAACATCAACTTGGTCGCGTGTATCATCCATTTGGAGATTGATATTAAATTTGTTTTGCTGCTTTTGGGAAAAATTATGATGGGTTCATTTATGTTGGCAGACTTTGCTGTCTTATAAAAATTCAATACGTAGATATTGCTTTGCAAATTCAATCGTTTTTTTTTTAGAAAGTGGGGTCGATGTAAAAGTTTAATTGAGGAGCGATCAGCAGCAATAATTATGTTCGAATTAATTATATTAATTTAATCCGAATATAGCTATGCACGGTTAACTCCGATGGACAATAATTATCAACACTCGTGCATTTGGCACGCCCCAGCCGTATCCGTTTGCTCAAAGCAAGTGAAAACCCAACGCCCAACATGGCTTTGATAGTTACCGTTGCTATCGTTACGTGACGTCAGTCACGCAAGCAGCATGTAACAATTTGCATTATGATGAAGGGCAATTTAAAAATAGATCAGTCGTATGCACCATTGTATTAACGTTGGTTCGCCTAGGTATTTATTTTGAGGCTTCGCGGTTATAGATATCGTTTTTACGTGATTTTCTGTGTGATTAAAAAGTTTTGTTTTTATTTTTAGTTCAATAGTGTACGTACCTACTTAGTCGTGTGTTTTAAAAATGAACCCAATTAATGACATAGTTTGTAATTTGTTGGAAACTCCATTCAGTCGTTGGACAGATGAGGATAAGAGAGACGTTTTGTTACACGGGTTTTTTGACAATGTTTGTTTAAGTACCCGCAATATACGAACCAATTTTTAAGACCGCGAGCGCTACTGGCGATCAGACAAAGGCAGATAAATCCATTTTTATGTAATATTAAGTTTATGACTCATTCGTCTAATTCAAGAGGTCCGATAAATCCATTAGCGCGATCAGATTTAGGCTAAACCAGATATTTCTTATTAAGAAATGCGTTTAAAATCAATTAAGTCAAGCAAATGCAGATAAATCCGACAAATACAATTTTTAATTCACGTTTTAAACAAAACCAGATAAGGCCGTTATTAATAATTATTTAATTTCGATTTAAGCGAAAATAAGATAAATGCATTTCGATCAAGCAAAACATGATAAATTCATTTTTTAAATTACGATAACTCCTATAGAACATAATATTTTTACACTTTCTTAATTTTAGTACTGCATTTCTTATTTTTACAATAGATCAAAGGGAATCTCTATCAGTTTTTTTTATAAATAACTCAAAACTATGTCAAATGGATTTATCTGCTTTTGTCTCATCGCTGCTCAATTTGCATTGTTGTCCAATTTTCTTATTTCCTGGGAGTGGAGACTAGCTCGCATTCGTAACAGATTTCTATGTGCATTATGTACACGCTACACAGAAAAAAAGCATTCCGTTGACATTCCACTTGATTAGATGCTAAAACCTTTTTTTTAATTTAACTTTTATAATGCGATTTACCCTACATGGAGAAAAAATATTTTTTTAAAAATCATGAGTCACATTCTCATGAAAAACAGATAAAATCTTACGTCAAAGAGGAGACTTAAATTCATGTGTTTTAAAATTATCGTGAGAGAATAGAAGAATCTAATTCGAAATTCCTAAAATCTTATTGATTTAAACATCGAGGGCGTGCGTGCCTCCGAGGCCGCTTTCAACATGCGAAAAAGCTTACTACTCTTTCTGAAACATATAATTATTTCTATTTTTACTATTGTCTTTCCCAAAAACATGGACTGCAGGTGAAACATTTTTCAGTCTACCTCCGCAAGGTTCGGATTAACTGCGATCTACTCCGAAGATTTTGAATCTTCTTTGGGTCTGTTCGTTGCAGTTATATATTATATGTGAGGCGGTTTCGTCATCTTCGCCGCAAAGACTACATTCAATGGGACCACTTAAGATTCCTATTCGACGCAGGTGTTTTCTTGAGTGGCAGTGGCCTGTTAGTAGGCCAACCACTTGTTTTAGCTGGATGCGCGTTAGAAGCAACATTCCAGTTAGTAGGTTTCCCAATTGTGGCCCTTGGGGCCCTCTTGGGTTTGACCAGGTATCCTGTTTCATCGGGATAAGTATTGTTGTTGCCCCCACCTATCTGATGTTGCTTTGGTTGCCTGTTCTGATATGTCAAGGGCGGGTTTGTTCGGGCCCCTGAGTTTTTGAGATGATCCGGCTCTAGCCAGGTTATCGGCTTTCTCGTTGCCCGCTATCCCCGAGTGACCAGAAACCCATAGGAGTTCTACCCTGTTGTTCCTTGTTGCTAGATCTTTTTGATTGTTTAGGCACTCCATTGTGATCATCAGTTGGTTGGAGTTTAGGGCCTTGAGGGCAGTTTGTAGGTAGTTAGGTGTCTATGGTTAAAACATCATACTTATAAATAAAGAACCTGCGAAAATATTTTAATTTACGAAATATGATTGTGATTGGGTGAATTCTTGGCAAATTATGGGCGTGGCCCTGAACGCATGGTCTCCGGCGCTTTTCCCGTATGGTACCGCTCAACATTTCATCCTGCCTCCTTATTTAAAATAGTTACGAGCCGCCACTGCATTATACCCGACATAGTGCCATCTCTGATGAGTGTTACCTATTTATGAATAACAAAAAGCTAAATCCTCCTATGACTTAAGTAAGTAGATTGATCGACATGATGACCGTCATTTCAATTTGTGAAAATCTCGGAGACATGCAATTAACCCGTCGGTTGTCCGATTCTCCGTGGTCACGCGCGGGCCTCCGGATGCGGCGGCATCGTCAAAGGCCGTCGTCGTCGCCGACGATATGCTGTAATCGCGACGCGCGTTCATTACCATGCAGCTGCGCTACAGCCCGATTTGTTCCAGGCAACTGTAAATCTTTGGCAGAAGCCGAAATTATGGGGAAAACATTTTCTGGTACTCGTGAAATCTGTGAAAAGTAAAATGTGTTTTTAGCTTGTTCGTATATAAAAAATGTTTGTATAAAACCTACTTTGTACTAAATGCTCTAAAAAGTACAAAACACTATTTTAAATTATGAGGAACACACTAATTGGAGTGTTTTCTTCATATTTAAAATTATGGAGTTCCACCTAGTAAAGGTTGAATCTATTCAATTAAAATACTATTGTTTTAATGAAATAAGAGAATAAATTCTTGATCTTTAACTACTCTTTTATGTTAAGCTTTTTGATATCAGTAAAGGCCTTTTTACACTATGTGCAATGGAAAGCATGCGGATTGACGAGATTTTAATCAGCTGATGCAATTTTTCCCCTTTGGTATATTTCCCACCGATATCAATAATACCCTGTGATGTTCCCACTTATTCCCACCGCGATGTAAATGACAGGGAACCTATATGGCGTGGGTTAGTCGTGTATGATATTTATTGAGGTTTGCTTCTTCTCTCCAGGTGGGAAATAGTCTTCCAGAAGTCTAAAAAAGTTAATATTTGTTTTTTTTTTGAATTTTCAAATAAAACGTTTTCAAATGTGCTTTTATTTATATAAATACTTAGGTATATCAAGTCCTTTTGATAAATGTTCATATTTCACAAATTTGGTACTTCATATTTCAAAGTGTAACGTAAAACCCTTTAATCATAGACATAACAGGTTATTATATTTCTTGTTTGTATGTGCTGGTAAAAGATAGAAAATTTTATAAACGACAACTACATACTCTTTTAGATTAAAATGGCAGGACTGAAGAACGCTAAGCGAATTTGTGAAAAAATATTTCAACACTAGTGTTGAAAACATATATATCAACACTAGTGTTGAAATTGGCATACTTAGGAATATGTTCCACTTAATATCTGGTTTCATAGTTTGTCAATAGGCTTTTCCTTTATTTGTAGTTTAACCTTTTCATTTTTTCATATTTTAAATATCATAGGAAGAACTAATTCTAGATTGACTTAAACATAAATTTCAATAATCCACCCAACAAGGAGGATTTCAATTCAAAATAATTCTATAAATTATTTAATGTTTTATAAAAAAAAAGTAAAATACACCTGATGGGATTTGAACCTGTGATCTTGCGATCTGTAGGCTAGAGCCCTATTCTCAAAGCTACTGCTACCAATTAATGACACTCTTTTCAGCGCGATTTGTTTTTCTGGTAATAGATTTTCCAGTACATTATTAACTTTTCAGATGGCGTATTTTCACACTCTATATCTGAATCACTCGACAAATACATGATAAATAAGTTAAATACTTTATAATTTATTACTGCTTTCTAAAATTTGTTCTTTTTAATAAATAGGGGTTGTCTGTCAAATTGACACCATATGTTTAAATTAAATAGTGTGCCTTGATATTTGAACACTAGTGTTGAAATATTTTTTTTCAACACGCGTGTGATAAACGGAGCTTTTTAGCCAAAAAACCCGTGCTTTTTTTCTAATTTTCATAGGTGGTCGTAGGAAATAGTAGTTTGTACAACAAGAATGGATATAATGTCCATATCGCACGAGGAAGTAAATTGAGCACGACGCCGTAGTTGCCTATAATAAAAGTTTTAAGATCAATTGGGGTTGGAACCCCGTTCTAAATATATCAGAAAATATCCCGATGCACAACATATTTATACTACCTAATATTATTTATATGGAAAAAAAATAACCAAGGTTAGTAAAATAACGTTCATTTGGTAGATATATAGTACATAAATTATGCATAAAAGCTTGTAGTAATTGTCTAGAATTGAGTGGAAATAAAGATATTTTTAAAATAAGAAAAAGCGTCTGTCCGCAAATCTTTAGTTCGTTCAGAAAATAACAATAATTTGGTAAAATATAATTATTTTGGTATTAATTTTGTTATTATACCTTTCATTTTCGCACAATTTATGCAAAGACTCTGGGATAAATGTTTTGATTTAAATTAAAAAAGATTAAATTTCATGTGACAGATTTGCATATTTTTGAAATATATTGTTAACCTAACTTCTTTCAAGTGTTAGAAAACGGCGAGTAAAATTTACAACGTGTAAATGGGTCTCTAGGATCTGACCACTGTGATTGGTCAGTTTCATATCCTAACTAGGATGGATATGAAATTTTGCCACACAGTTAACTGAAATAGCCTACTTTACTCGCCACTTAAGTGTAAAGGAAACAGCAAATTTCCATGTGGGAGTAGAAAAAATTATTTTCATGAATAGTCATTTTAAAGTTATCATTCGTCGTCTCGTTCACGTCCTGGAGATTGTGTCGTCGTCTTTTCACGCCGTTTCGCGGCTGCGCGCGCCCCAGCTGCTAGTCCCGTCGACTAATTATCGTTAGACCATCTAAATGCTAATTAATACGGCAATTTTCACGCCGAGCGCTGCTGCGATTGTGCCCCGCGGACTGCATGCTAATGAAGTGCTCTCTTTACGCTCGTTGGGCGCCGTAGCCATTTCAAGCCGGGAAATGCTGCTGCTGCCGGCTTATCTGCAAAAGGGGTCGTTTTCCCCCCGTTTCGGTTAGCCCGAGGACAGAAAATATGTTGTCGCTGGGATCGCCGCTAAGCTTACTTGGCTCCGTTATTTTGTTACTTGCAATTTGAAAAGGGGACAGCATAATTTGTAGAAAAGTCAATCAAGATTAATCTAAAGCGTGGTTGACATGACGCTTTTTAATTCTGTAGAAACTTGCTAAATATTTCGTACTCTATAAAACGAAGTTTATCGTGCTCTTGAGACAGTTCACCTGATACCCTTTGGAGAGTCAAAACAGTAGTTTGTACAAGAGTGGACATGATGTCCATATCGCACGAGCGCAAAATGGACAATCCACTCGAGTTGTACAGTATATTTTTTCTACGACTCAACTTCATACTTAAAATTAAAAAAAAAATATTTAAATCAGGCATCATAACAAACTTGTCTTTTTTTCCCCAAACTTATTCTGAAGAAAGGAACACTTCTCTTCTTCAGACTACTAAATCAAAAAAACCGAAGCTGGCCATTTGATTTAGACCAGTGCCATTAACGTAATACACACACACACACCCTCCCTCACACCCACACACCCCCACACATAATAAAAAACAATTTAGGAAATATTTATTTCGTTAGAAAATCCATGGACCAATTACACTGTAACATATTCATCGATTTGGGTCATTTCTCATATTTACACAAAATCACCTTCTTCTCTCACATTCAGCCTATTGCAGAATAACGGAAAGTGGTCCACATTCGGCATATTAGCCTTTAGGAGTCAAATCTGAGAAACTTGATCATATTATTCATAAAATAATAATAACTAATTAAACTGTTGTTTATTCGGGACTGGTTTAAGGGTTAAAAAATATTATGTTTATAGAGAAGGTTCATGATTTTTACTTAATTATTTTTTTTCACAAATGGCCGAAAGTACCCCACTGGGGTGGGGTACTTTCGGCTATATGAAGAGGAACATTCGACTATAAATGGAAATATCTAATAACAGTCAAAGAAACACAAAAACTATATTAAAAATGCAAATTTTAATTATCTTATCTTACATTTAAATCAGAAAAGTTAACATTTAATTTAAAAAGACTTGATGTCTTTGCAGTTCCGTGAGTGGAAGAGAAAGGCAAAACTGCTACAATATCTTTTTTCTCTATAACTAAAATATCTTCAACAGTAGGAAATAAAAAGCTATTTGTGTTGCGTTTACGGTGTAGAAAAGTATTTTCATATTCCTCATCTTGGACAGAAGTTATTTTACCCACGTTAAAAATTTCCACCTTGCGGAACTATTAAATTTAACAAGAAAAAAATTTCCTATGGCAATATTCGCATTTTCAGAGATGAATTTTAAGTCTTCAAACAAATCTTCGTCATAGTCGTCAGACGAATCTTGTATAACAACTTCAGTGCTTGACTCGCTGGACGTAGAAATATTTCTTTTTTTACCCACTACCATCAAATCTTTTTTGACTGATGCCTTCTTCTGTTTTAAACTTTATTTTCTGCTCCGTTCTGTTTCTAAAGATTGTCTTTTTTCGTATTCTGGCGTGTATGTATATATTGTTGACTGCGATTTTCTCTTTCTTACTTTTTTCTTTTCTTCGTGTTGTACTTTTGTATACGGCCTTATTTGGCACAATGCGGATGTTACTTGATAATCTTGGGCAGCTTTGTATTAACTTAAACGCCTAATCAATACAGCTTTAATTGCCAACTTCATGTTTTTTTTACTAATGTCGCAGCGACTGGTCTTTTTTCTGTAGTTCCTAGGCATCCAGAACAATTTTTTTAACAATAATTATTATTTTCTTAGAGAAAAAAAAATCTTCACCATTAGAGTCAGCCGAAACTTCCCCACGTGCTTTGAAAATATTAGTAAATTAAATTCGAAAAGTATATATTGCACATTAACAGGTAAATAATTCCTTATCAGATGCATGGTCATTAGCATTTTTTTTTGTAAAAATATACTTGTAAACAAAACAAAATAAAAAAACAACAAAAACTTACCTTAGATTACACTAAAAATCACTTTACTAAAAAAAATATATTTCAACTCTAAATCTTTACTGCTCACACGCTTCCAAGGCCAGATACTGTCTTTTCTGACCGCGTGGATTGAAATAAGGCACCAAATTCAAACGCGTTTCGAACTTATTGTGAGTAGCCGAATGTGAACCACTTTCCCCTACTATAAACTTATATTTATTAATAAAAATGAACAATTTATTTTTCTCAACTATAGCTAATTTGATTAAATTGTTCTGTTGAAATTCACATAAGAAAGAAAGGTTTGTCCAGGTTTATTTCTGCTTGCGTAAAATTATAACTCCGAAAGTACAACAAAATAGCAGAATTCGTTTTAAACAGTTAGAAATGGATTTTGTGCATTAATATGAACTTTTAACCTTCGCTATGGTAAAGTTTTTCAAAATAATCGTCAATTTACAAAGTAGCAACACTGTTAACGTGGAAAGAGAAGTGACAATACTGTAGAAATACCACAACCTTAAAACCTTACATACATTTTTTTTCTAGAAATCTCATTTGCTTTTATGTAGTCATCTTCATGTTCCACCATTTAAGGAAGATTTACCAGTCATTTTTCTATATCTGTTGCGTTTGCGTTGGGTTTTGATTCCCGTTCCAAGTCGGTATATTAAAAAATATCGCGGTGCACAAATTTGCATGAAAAAAAACAACCAAGGTTAGTAAAAAAACGTTCATTTGGTAGGTATATAGTACATTTTATGCATTAAATCTTGTAGTTATTGTTTAGAAATTAGTGGAAAACAGGAGATTTTTAAATAAGAAAGTGCATCTGTGCGCAAATCGTTAGTTCAGTCAGAAAATAACAATAGTTCGGTAGAAATATATTTTGGTATTATACCTTCTATTCTCGCACCATTTCGTACTCTTAAGGAAACGATCGTGTATGCATAGACTCCGGGATAAATGTTTTGATTTAAACTAAGAAAGAGGACATTTTGTTTGACAGATTTGCATACCTATTTTTGAAGTATACTTATTCTTAACCTCACTTTCGTCAAGTGTCAGAAAACGACTCGTGAAATTTACAACTTATAAATTTGGTCTCTTTGTAATTAACCACTGTGATTGGTCAGTTTCATATCCTAACTAGGATAGAAATGAATTGATATTCGTTCAGTTAACCGGAAGACCCCACTTTTCCAATCACTTTAATGTAAAAGAAATAGCAAGTTTTTAAGTGGGAGTAGAATCATATTATTAATACGTACTGAAAATATTTCAAGATTACCAGCATAAATAGCGTCTGATACAGCCATGCGGCGTTAAACTTGTTAAAGTCGACTTTTATTTCTAAACACCAGCGCCTTAGCTAGGCTAACAGGCCAGGGTTTTTTGTATCTCATAATATAGGGGCAGATTTAGCTTTTTGTCATGGGAGAGGGACACATTCGAGAAAAATCTGAAATGTAGGTGAACATTTTAAAGAAAGGTACATGTGAATAAGGTTATTTCCAGAGAGAAGTGTAATGACAGTCAATTAATTTGATAAAAAAAATCACCACTGTCGAAAACTTTTCAACAAACCATACATTTAAAAGAATTAAGACCAAACTTTGGTCCCTAGTTATTGTATGTAGTATAGTTTAACTAGTTCGTTTTAAGCAGACATAGATGGCTTAAGTGCATATGTTAAAATTTTATTATTATATATTAATTTTCTTTGTTCTGCTGTTACGCCTACGGCTCGTGCGTAACAATTCCCATTAGTAAAAAGGTTACTATTTTATACATTTATTACATAAATAATTATTTCAATTCCCTTAAGAAATATTATAAAACCTTTCTCAGGAATTACATTCTGTTCTCATAAAAAAAACATATATTTTTTGATGAAAATTCTTAAGGCGTTCGAAACTCTAGCCTAAAAATATTTTGGATGGTTGCTTTAACACATTTCATTTGGATTTGATGAATAAACTGGATTGAATAAATGTTATTTCAGAAAATGCTCAATGTTTAGAGATGTTCAAAAAAATTTTAAATTAGACAATTTTCATAAAAATATATTTTTTTAACTGTTGGGAATGAGTATCTAAGAAAAGTTAGTATTTGTTTAAACAACTGTGACAAATATTTTCTGGCTAGCTTAATATTTATAGGTACCCCAGAATTTTTTGAAAATCGATAATTTTTGAAAGAATCGATTTTTTATTGCAAATAAACTAGTTTCTTCGGTTTTCTTCTAAATAATGATACAAATTGTATCCCTTTGTAAGATTTTAATTGGGTTGCACAAATATTTTTTAACAATAATTAAGTCACCAGAAACTTTTACTGTGACATAAATGACATTGGCAGGCATTGTTTACTAGCAACTAAAGTTCCCTGAATAGTAAATTAAGAATTAAGCTAACCGCTTGTGAGAAAATTATTTTTCTTAATATCATTTATGTTATCGTCAAAGTTGCTGGTTAGTTAATTATTGTTAAAAATCTTATGTAACTCGACGTTAACCTTTTGCAATATTTTTCCGACTACGTATTTATTTTTCAATACTTTGAGTCAGTTGTTTCGAAATTAAAGATGTATAATGCAAAGTAACAAGAAAAGAAAATAATAGTTATTTTTTTATCTTACCCTGTATAGAGACTAGATTGAAGATATATGACAATATTTTGAAAAGTTCCTTTTAATGTTTACTTTTAGAATATTGGTCAAATTTAAAATTTTTCGGTATTCCTAATTTTTCTTATACCAAAGATTAAACCAAAATTAATTTATTTTTGGAGCAATTTTATTTAAAAAAAAAAAATTTAAACAATATGTTCAGAATCTTCTTAAATTAATTTAAAAAATTCTTGTCTCTATACAGGGTAACACAAAAAGTAAGTATTTTTCGTTTCTTGAACAGAAAGCCGTGACTTCGTATTTGGACATAACTCCAAGTTCTAAACAACTTTTACAAATAAAAATTATCTCTAAAACTAAACATAAGAGTACTTTAATCTTGAGCAACTTTTAGAAAAATTAATCTTCTTTGTATGTACTACAGTTTATTTAATTTTAATTAGCGTTTTTTTGGTGTGTTAGGACGCAGAAACTTTTATCAAGAATAAAATTTGCTGTGAAATGAATAATAAAAAAGTTTCCTAAGAAACGAGAATTATTCCGTATAATATAAAATTTTAAAAGTATACCTATCTTATATAGGTACCGGGCTGTGCATCGTGGTTGAAAACATGGAAAATCTTATGCAAGCTTTAGACTGTCCAAATATTTGCTCTATTGTTGACTTTAGAGCGGGCCTGCATGACAAATCACAGGTTGACAAGTACAATCAATGCTGGTGTCCGCAGCATCCACCATCCGGTATATTTTCTACTTTTCCTCGTATGGTATAAAATGTTTACTACTGCATAATTCCTTTTCCGTTTTATACAACAGCTTGTTTTGTTACTTATTGAGAACGACATTGGAGAGAAAACCAATTTATACTTCTTTGTATTCAGACGCGAAATATTTTCAATTTAATAAGATCCGGGTGCTCTGAGCAGGTGTATTTGTCTGCAGAAATTACTGTCAAATCCTCAATAGCGAGAAAACGCGTTATAAAATCTCAACCTTAAACTGAAAGGTATCACACCTGGGTCTGTATTTCAATGTTGTACGTAATTTAAATATTACACAAGATTGTATTAGGGGACACATGAGTGAGATGATCGCAGTAAATAAAATGCTTCCTCCTGGTTTCTATAAAACTTAAATAATTGCCGATAAAACGAATATTATTTTTAGTTTCAGCAGCAGTTACACAAGCCTAAATATTATAATGCAAAGTTTGTCTTCTGGCATTTGTAATTACCTAATTTAAGTGTATTTTCAAAACGAAAGTAGATTGGTATCATCAATTGGCCATCACATTAGGTATATTACCATCACTTTAACTATGATTAAATGACTGCGGAACAATGGCAGAATTGGTAATATTTTACGACGTTGTAGTTCCTAACCCAAAGTTGAAAAATGATCTATGTACTACTGTACACAACTAGTACATTTCAGAAGGAAAGAAATAAGAACTTAAAGTCTTTCTTCACTGTAATATTAATAAAAAACTTTATTTTAAAATAGAAATTCGCTACACGTTTCGAATGCAGAAGCATTCATCTTCAGGAGATCAAATAAAATTAAGAAGAAAAGGGTAGATATCATCTTAATGGAGCTTTAAGATTATAATATTAGATGAAATAAAGGTTTAATCAGTAGAAAAGTAAGAAAATCATCTCCAAAATACACGTCACACTGTGAAAAGGGATTTTTATTTAAGGTTTGTAATGAGGCCCTTATGAATTAGCCATATTGGTATGACACTTAGACCCGCCCCATGGTATCGTTTTACGCAGACGAAATTAAATGGTAATGGCGGCTCCTTGTTTATTCTAAACTGCTGGACAATTGCTTTCGAGCAAGAAAAATTTCGCCTAAATTTAACAGTTAATATTTTCTGAACCAGATATGATATCGACCTACGGTTTTGAATGGTTGATAGACTCATCCCTTGAGAAACAATTGTCAATGTTAGATTTTCTTTAGCTGTCAGAAAATTTTATATACAGGGTGTTAAAGAATGCGATGAATTTTGCTCCAATTTTAATGGCGTGTAACTTTCACAATAATATTTTTAAATTTTATCACTCTACGTCAATTGAATCACTTGTTTATAGCAAAGAAAGTTATTTGTCAAATTTTTGATATCTGCTATATTTTAAGAAATACCGATTTTTTTGGAAAACCTTGCTTTATTTAAACTTATTGGTAGCTAGATCTCACTGTGCGTTGTATCGTGCAAACTTTGCGAGTGATTATTATACCTTATGAAAAGCTTGATTATGTTCACTAACAATAGTTGTACCTAAATGTTAGGATGTACAGTGGCGTACTTATAAACACCTATATGTCTATGGTTTATGAGTATCTCACAATTTTTCACGATTGTTTTATATTGGAAAGTACTCGCCCCTAGATTAGGTGAATTTTTTCTTATTTTTTAGTTTCTCATATCGCACTACAGGTATATTATACAGTGTGTTTACAAAATTTTAACAAAGATAATTTTTTAAATTTAATTTTTGGAAAAAATGTATTTATTAATTTCTAGCTTTCTAACACTATACTCATAAACCATAGACATATAGGTGTTTTTAAGTATGCCACTGTACATCATAACATTTAGATACAACTAATTGTTACTGAACATAATCAAGCTTTTTATAAGGTATAATAATCACTCACAAAGTTTACACGATACAACGCACAGTGAGATCTAGCTACCAATAAGTTTTAATAAAGCAAGGTTTTCCAAAAAAATCGGTATTTCTTAAAATATAGCAGATATCAAAAATTTGACAAACTACTTTCTTTGCTATAAACCAGTGATTCAATTGACGTAGAGTGATTAAATTTAAAAATATTATTTGTGAAAGTTACACGCCATTAAAATTGGAGCAAAAATCATCGTATTCTTTAACACCCTGTATATAAAATTTTCGGATAGTTAAAGAAAATCCAACATTGACAATTATTTCCCAAGAGATGAATCTATCAACCGTTCAAAACCGTAGGTCGATATCATATCGGGTTCAGAAAATATTAAGTGTTAAATTTAGGCGAAATTTTTCTTGCTCGAAAGCAATTGTCCAGCAGTTTATTTCAATGCCTGTTATGTAGGTAATATACTAAAGCCATGACCTATATTTCACTATTCATAACTGATTGAGGTTTGAAACGTTCCACTTTTTATAACTAGTTGCGAATAGTAAACTTATGACTATATATGGTATTCTCCTCAATGAAACATTTTATTACCGTTAAGGCAGGTATTTAAAACAAAATTAATTAAAGTCGGTAGCACGGCTTTAAAATACATACGAGTATCGCTTATCAACGCTAAACATCAAAACGCCAACGGCTTCCATGTCCATCAACGGCGGCGGCAGCGGCAAGAAACAAAAAAATAAGTCAGCAACGTAAAAGCGAAACGGCATATTTTTACGGGTGGCTTTCCGAGCAACTTCTTGAGATATGGTCACACTATAGTAAAAGGCCATTAAATTAATCAACACCAAACTCCTTTGATGTACAATTTGATTCGTGGCAGGCGTGAGATTTTATTCAGACCACCCATAAAGCATATTAGAAAATTTCATTTTTATAAGCATTACATTATGCTAACACCTTTCCTAATATAGGATATTATTTGCGCAATCTATTATAACTTATAGTCTTAAGGGTCCAGTGGCGCAAGAAGACTAGGACTATTTAGTACACTGTATTTGACTTTACTTTATGTCTTTTTTATACAGCGTGTTGGATACTACTGATTTTAAACTTGATGTTTCCAAAAAATCTGGACTATCGTTTCAGTTTATACGTAAGTATATTCAGTTATAGGCAACAGCTACAGTGAATTGATGGAATCGCAAAGGTATGAATGGTCATGCTACAGCTCTGAAACCTAGAAACATGAGTGCCCACCCTGGTGCCTCCCCCCCAAATTTGATGGATTTGGTTTTGCAATTCCGGGGTAAGGGGGACTGGCTATGAAAGCTTTGATGAGAAAAGAGTGGTATTGTACGTTATTTTCAAGAAAACGATAACTTCTTTTTTGATGTCACTTTGGACAAGAGGGAAGTTTAGGTGGGGAAGTCACTTTTGATTTGAGTAGTGCCCACTCAAAAAATTATTACTAATATCCCCGGCCCCGATCTACCTCTTTCCTTGCAACCCCCTTCAGATTTTCCCCGTCTCATTATACAACTAAGCCTGAGAAAACAGAAACAAGAGTGGTCCTCGGCCATGGGCCATAGAGTGGGGGGATGTTGTTACCATCCCTCAGTTTTGACGAACCTCTTGACTTGAAAATCTTTTTAATTTTTCAATTTTCCTTCACCCAATGTAACTTATCCTGAAAAAAACTAATAAGTGATGGTTTTTGGCCATTTACTGGTATGCCGGGGATATGTAGAGAACAGCTGGCATTCTTTTCGTATTTTCCAATCTCAAAAATAGAAGAGAAGTTAGTAGATTTTCGAGCTGCAGTACGACCATCCAAAGACGGCCAGAAAGCGATTCCTTAACTCCAATAATACAGCATAGGTACTGCGCGATTTTGCAAGCACGACGGCGCAGCCGGAGTGCTTGAAATAGAGCAATGTTATCCACGAATACTTTACATTCTTTTTTTTTATTGGTACACTTTGAAATCAATAATTGATAGGTATTTATATTACAAAAAATGGAAATAATAACTTAGTAAGTAAGTGAAATGGTCGAATTCGTGATGTGAAATACGTCATGAAAATGAGGAGAACAAAAAATAACTTCCAATCTGTCACATAAGATTCATTATTATCACCGTTTACATTGGTTGTGTATTGCTTAAAAGAATAAATTTTATTGATTACTTAATTAGTAAAGCAGAATCGCTGTTAATACCGCAAAAATCGGAACCCGCTTATAAAAAAGAATACGACAAGTTCATTAAATGAATGGAAGAGCAAAAAAAAATGTATTTAAAAAATTAATAATGTTAAATATTTGAATAAAGCTGTTCAAACATTAGTTAATAATATTTTATTTGGCGTCACAATGTAATTCTGTAAAATCAATAATTAAAAAGTTGACATATTTAGACTTCACGTTTCACGGGTTGTTGATGTTGCCATAGTAACTTTAAAACACGCGCGTTTTTGAAAGTGGGATTTAAACACGCTAGGCTTACTTTAAATAAGCGAAATAGGGTATCAATAAAAAAAATATAGTTTCTAATAGCAATCAAGGAGTTCTAGGTGGGTAAGTACTATTGTTAGATACCAGGGCACAGAGTAAGGTAACTACTGTTCTGTGTTTTCAGGTCGAGGCTAACTTTTTATTCTAGGTCCTCTAATATTGTCTTCCATAAAAATATGAGATTCGTTTGAATTTGCCCTAAAGCCATAATAAATAAAAGAATAGCACAATAAACATTGAATTCATTAAAATGAATTTATAGGTATAACCTCTTATCCCAGCTTTATTATATTAGTGGATACTTAACCAGATATATAAAATATGCAAATAGGAATCGATATCGTATATCAAATCTTTAACTACTTTTAAAAGTTTTTATAACTACTTATTTTCTCTTTCTCTGATATGATATCTAGTATTATTTCATATTCATATTAGATGACAGATTAAAGACCACCTTGAAGAAATTTTTATGAGGTGTTAAACGTAATATTTATTCTGGGGGTTTAGACTAGTCTAGCGGTAAACAATTCTTTAAATAAACGGAGTAATTTTTTACCGTAAATACTATTTTTTTTTTGCTGGGGTTGGCGGAAGAGCCAGTGTAGGCCCATTGTATCCCCTATCATATAGGTAATGTCAGCCAGACGGGACCTACAGCTTAACGTGGATTCCGAACCACGTGTATGCACTAGTTATCCTTTTTACCCCCCAGAAGTCCAGTCCATGGCTCAGTCCATGACTCTCTTCTGGGTTCCGTTATTAGGAATCACTAGTGATATCCTGCATTCTTGAGTCCACTAAATTTCAGACATACTTTTTTTATTGTACGTATGCCCACTCCGGAAATCGAACCCGGGTCGCCATGGTCGAATGCCAGTAACTCAACCTCTGAACAACTGCCGCGGTTACCGTAAATACTAATAAAAGCTGATTGGAGTCCGACGTTTATCAATAGTATATTACATAACAAGTGAGGAAAGTGATACTTTTCAAACGAGGAGATATTTAGCACGAGGCGTCAGCCGAGTGCGGCAATTCTCCAAGTTTTAAAATAATCACTTTCACACGAGTAATGTACACTATTTTTCCTACGACCACAAAGAATTATTAAAAAAGCCTTTGATTTGTGAAAAAAAAATTTCAACACTAGCGTTGAAAAAAAATATATCAACACTAGTGTTGAAATTAGCATACTTAGAATTATGTTCCACTTAATATCTGGTTTCACGGTTTATCAATAGGCTTTTCCTTTATTTGTAGTTTAACTTTTTCATTTTTTCATATTGTATATATTTCAATTCAAAATAATTGTCTAAATTATTATCGGTTGCTTGGTGCAAGAAGTGCATATGTCACTATTTTTCGTTTTTGAGATAAATGTGCCAAAGTACTAATAAAAAATGTAAATTTTATGATGGCAAAATGTCGAAGCCCCAAGTATTATCTAAACCCCTTTTTACAAAATCTTGAATGTTTATTTCATTTATTAACTATTTAAAAGTTTGAACTTTTAAACTTTAAAAGCAAATATTATAAATTTCACAAAAACTGACATATGCACTTCTTGTACCAAGCCACAGATTTAATGTTTTTATAAAAAAAAAGTCAAATACTTCTGATGGAATTTGAACCTGGGACCTTGCAATCTGTATGCTAGATCTCTATTTTCTACGCCTACGCTATCGTTACCGATAAAGAGATGTTGTTTAATACATGACACTCTCTTCAGTGCGATTTGTTTTTTCTGGTAATAGATATTCCATTTACATAGGTATTTTATAATTTCAGATGGCGTATTTTCACATTCTAATTCTGAATCACTCGACAAATATATTATAAATAAATTAAACACTTTACAATTACTGCTTTCTAAAATGTGTTCTTTTTAATAAATAGGGCGGATACACACACAGCGAGCGGATTGAGAGTACAAACGAAGCCGCTAGACTTAGAAAAGTTCTATCAAAGGAGCCTAGTGCTCCCTCTTTTCTAAAAAAAGATGATGGGACATACACAGAGAGTAGTGGGGAAACCCTTGAACTGCTGATGGATTCCCACTTTCCTGGTAATACAACGGCCATAGAGCCCCTTATCGATCAAGGAGACGTTCCGGATTTGAATAGCATCAAATCAGTAGTCACTTACGATAAGCTAGAATGGGCGATTGACTCATTTGAACCTTACAAATCACCAGGATTAGACGGGATAATGCCCGCCATGCTACAAAGAGGGAAGAGAATCCTGATCCCTTGGCTCTTGGTGATATACAGAAGCAGCTTGCATTTTACTTACATGCCGGCTGACTGGAATAAGATAAAAATAGTCTTCATCCCTAAGGCTGGTAAGAGCAGTCATGTAACCGTCAAAGACTTCAGACCAATAAGCCTGTCTTCGTTCCTTGTCAAAACATTGGAGAGGTTACTGGATCTGCATATCAAGAACTCGGTGAGAGAGCGAGAATTAAGCTCGTCTCAACACGCTTATACCAAAGGGAAATCAGTGGAAACGGCGCTACACGAAGTAGTAGGCACTATTGAGAAATCCCTTAACAATAAAGAGTACACCCTAGGTACCTTCTTGGATATTGAAGGAGCCTTTAATAACGTCACGACCGAGGCAGTGTGCGACGCTCTAATAGAAATAGGGGTCGATAACTACATCTGCCGTTGGATTAGGAGGATATTGAAAGGCCGTCAAATCTGCTCCAGTTTGGGAAGTAGCGAGATGGTCAGATTTGCTGGAAGAGGAACTCCGCAAGGCGGGGTTCTGTCACCAACACTCTGGCTGAGAGTTTTAAATAAAGTTCTCATAGCGTTGGAGAAGGCTGGAATAAAAGTGATTGCATACGCTGACGATATAGTTATACTAGTGTCAGGTAAATTTGTAAACACAATCAGCGACCTAACAGGAATGGCGCTACGAATACTACAACAGTGGGCCATGAAATGCGGGTTAAAAATCAACCCCGAAAAAACGGAGGTAGTTCTATTCACACGCAGAAGGGTGATCGAGAACTTCAGACTCCCAGTACTCGACAATAATGCTTTAGTGCTTAAGGAAAAAGCAAAGTATTTAGGATTGGTACTTGATTCCAAGCTAAACTGGGGCATAAACTTGCAAGAACGAGTTAAAAAAGCGTCGGTAGCATTATATGCCTGCAAAAAAGCAATTGGAAAAAAATGGGGACTAAAACCCCACATAGTACACTGGATCTATACAGCTATTATAAGACCTGTATTAATATACGGGGTCCTGGTTTGGTGGACCGCTTTGGAAAAAGCAGTGCACACTAAGTCAATAACAAAGATACAAAGGGCAGCTTGTTTAGGAATAACCGGAGCCCTTAAGTCAACCCCGACAGCGGCGCTAGAGGTCATGTTATATATACCCCCCTTGGATATCTATGGAAAAAGTATAGCTGCAAAAAGTGCCCTGCGACTAAAAGAGTCGAAATTCTGGAAGGAAACTAACTACGGGCACAGCAGTATACTAAAGATTCACCCGGGGAATAATCTACGAGACCCGACTGATTACTCTGTCCCAATAACATGCTTCGATAGAAGGTATTCTATACTCATTCCGAGTAGGGAAGAGTGGGAAGGCAATCAGAATATAACGAAAACAGATCACGCAATCTTCACAGACGGTTCAAAGATGGACGTTGGTGTGGGAGCCGGGGTCTTTTCCGAAAGTTTACAAATACAGAAATCGTATAGACTCCCCAACTATTGTAGTATTTTTCAAGCGGAAGTACTGGCAGTAGAGAAGGCGGTCAATATCCTGCAGGAACACCTTGGCTTGGGAGTAGCCTCGTCAATCACCATCTTCAGTGATAGTCAGGCGGCGATTAAGGCAATCTGTTCCAGCAGCGTCAAATCAAAGCTCGTAAAGCGATGCCGCAACAATCTATGCACACTTGGCAACCAACATCGGGTTATTCTGTGCTGGGTTCCTGGACACTCCAAAATAGATGGCAACGAGGCTGCCGATGCGCTCGCAAGAGAGGGCGCAGACATGCCAGCTGATCTAGCAGACAATACAGTGAACAAACCACTGGGATTGGTCAAAGAGGAGATTGACTACACGGCCAAGCAGCTTGCACAGAACAGATGGACAGGGTTGATAACCTGTAGTACATCCAGGCAACTGTGGCCCACATTCGATAAAAAGAGAACCGCAGAGCTATTGAGACACAGTCGAAAAGACGTGAGAAATATTACTGCGGTTGTTACCGGACATTGCCTCTTCGGTAGACATGCCGAACGTATGCAAATACCCACTAACGACTTCTGCAGAAGCTGCAGAGATGAGGAAGAGGAAGAAAGTATTCAACATTTTCTGTGTGAATGCCCTGGCCTCGCAAGAAGGAGGTTCACTACTCTGGGTGAATCATCTTTCGATAGCCTGGAGGAACTAAACAACTTACAACTTGGACGGCTGAGCAGATTTCTGAACAGTAGTGGCTGGTTTGAATGAGTTGTTAAAATCCTTCCGCGGTTACGTCGCATAAACCATCAGTGATCTGATGAAGGTGGGTTCTACGGAACACGTGTGGTATCACAACGGACCTAATCAGGACTACGTGAGACCGTTTGGTCAGAACCAAGGGTCTGCCACTCTTACCTAACCTAACCTAATAAATAGGGGTTGTCTGTCAAATTGACACCATATTTAATAGTGTGGCTTGAAATTTCAACATATTTTATTGACATTTTTTTTTAACACGCGTGTGAAATACGTCGCTATCTAGCTAAATTAACCGTGCTTTTTGTTTATTTTCATGGGTGGTCGTAGGAAAATAATTTTATTAATATTATTTTATAATTTCTGAATAAAAAAAATCACATAATCAAATCCGTACTATATTATGGTCCAGCTCAAGAGGGGATTAGTTAATTCTTGATTATAATTTATGTGTAACCCAATATACGTGTTTTAATCTAATTCATGTTATAACGTTTTATTATCTCAAAATGGCCAGCTGATACATTTGCTTTTGAGGATTCAACTAATTCTCCCTTATGACATCTTTGCAAATAAAATTAGATACCCGTTTCATAGATTCTCACCATGCCAAACTAGCATATAATAATATTCTATTTCGATGTCCCTATAACTATCACACACTCAATACACAAACTCTTATCCACGCCTGTTAACAGCCATTTTTACCTTAACAAACTTTTAGTCTTACCTTTTTAGGAGGGTGACAACAGTCTGCAATCTACAGGGGGTGGCAAAACAAGTCGGAACCCCTTGTTTGCCTGCCCTTAACGGTCAATTAAGGGCACATTCATCTCTGCGGTTGATACAATATATTTGTTACGACTAACAGAAGAAGAACAGCAAGCCTCCGTGTCAAAAAGACGGACGTTCTTAGTTTCGAGAAAAAGCCCACCTTGAAGAACTTGAATTGACTGCCCTAAATTATGTCACCAAAGGCCAAACAGAGCAAATTTATGGGTTTTGATTTTAAAGGCGATTATTCTGGGTGTAAAAGTGGTGCAAGTAACTTTTTGCAACTGTAAATATTATTTTAGAAGTTTCTGTTTATTTTAGGAGATAACACTGACATAGAGATTTTCATGAACGATAGAAGAGTTTTGGACTTGCATTGTCTTTATTTTTATTTTACATCAGAACGTTTCAACTGGTAAGTATCTCCAGTCGTCTTCAGGTGTACCAAGAAACATCATTGTCTGCAACCTTCAGACATTTTTATATTCTATACTTATCTATATGTACCTATAGTATAATATATTGATTACACTGGTTAACAAGATTTTTGTCCCAAGCGCAAAAATGTCTGATTTCAATATAATTTTGCATGCTGAAACAATCATGTTTTCAGAATTTCTCCATCACCCTTAGTTTTTATGTTCCAGTATATGTGATTATTTACCTATAAAATGCACGCATAGGTCTGTACTATAAGAGTAATCTAACAAAAAACTTGTGTCAGGCATTGCTATTTTATTATTTGTGTATTGTAACAATAACTTGTTGTGACTAGAAATAACAAAGTGTGCTCTGTGTGTCACGCGGAACATGTCTTGGCTTGTTGAGACCTGCAAGCAGTTCCGAGTCCTACATAACATTTATTGTTGTTTTAGTTATCGGCTAGAGCTCGGTGAATGAACATATACGCAGACTTTTTTAACGTTTTGAAGAATGTGCTGTGGTGCATTTTAAGCTATTGTAGTGTAACTCACCTGTAAAAATGCCAAGAAATTGTGTAAACCACCCGAACTCTTTTTGCTACATCAGCGGTGAATTGACATTTAAATCTCAAAAACGGTCTTTCACGCCTCTCGTTAATAAATGCTATGAACAGTATTTCAAGTGTAAAGTCGGCGATCAAGACAAAAGCTGGGCTCCCCATATTTGCTGTGTTACGTGTGTCAGACTTCTTACAGCGTAGGCAAAAGGTAAACGACATATGCCTTTTGCTATTCCCATGATTTGGAGGGAACCATCAGACCATATTACCGATTGCTATTTTTGTCTTACAAATATCAGTGGTATAACTTCTAAATCCAAACATACTGTTAAATATGCTCATATTCCATCTGCACTGAGACCAGTGCCGCACAGTCCGGAATTACCTGTGCCTGACCCCCCACAAAATATGACACCGAGCGACGATGAAACTGCCGATGACGAAGTAAACAACGAAAGTTTTTCAGCCGAAAATATTGATCTGGATCCAACATTTACACCAGATTCGTCTTCTTGTGCGCCGCATCTTCTAAGTTAAGAAGAACTTAACGACCTTGTCTGAAAAAGCAGCATGGTTTTCTTTCAAGGATATTTGCAACGGCGTCTTGGGAAATCGTAAATCCGAAAATTACGTAGAGAATGTTAACAATTTATTGGTCTCATATAAAGCCATGGGTTGCAACATGAGTCTAAAAATACACTTTCTTCATTCACACTTGGACTTTTTTCCGAAAAATCTTGGAGCAGTAAGTGACGAACATGGCGAGCGATTTCACCAGGACATTCTGGACATGGAGAAGAGATACCAAGGCAAATGAAGCCCCGCTATGTTGGCAGACTATTGCTGGACGCTGAAGAGAGATGTTTCTGATGCAAAGTACAGTCGAAAGTCATATATGACCACATTTTCTAAGTAAATATATCACGTTGTACTTTATTTTTTCATAACTTATACCCATATTATAATATATACGTTCACAAAAATTCATTGCTTTGTCACTTTAAAACCCTGCGTGATGGAAAAATTCTGAAAACATATATGAAATATGTTTAAAAAGTACTACCAAGTACACCCACTTCAGCTCGTGGGACAAAAAAAATCTTAAATTTTGTTGACCAGTGTTATTATTTCTATTTATTGATCTAAATTCTTCGGAGTACTACTAATAATGATAATGTGAAATTGTAGAAACTTTAAACATAATGCAAATATTCTGTAAATTTTCTCATTTTTTTTATTTTTAACTATATTTTTCTGAGATTGTCCATAAATTGATATCTTTCTGGTGTGTCTTAAGGCCACATGCATTATTCCAGTATTAATAACCGTTGTTAAGCAATAATACGTTAACATTTTAATTGTTCCGGTTTTCTACTTTAAGGATTCTGTTTGCAACATGGGTGCAATTTTTTATCCAATCCTCAGCATAATCTTTAACAACAAAGGACGGTCTTCAGCCTCTGTGGCGCCTAAGCTTGTCATGCACTTATGCGAAGCGCGGCACGGCGAAATATAAGGATACGGATTGTACCATTGAGTTCGACGAGCCGCGCCTTGCTTCGCCTGTGTACGTAAGCCTACATTGTACAACATGTACTGTTTCACGAGACGAGAAATCTCACACTTTTCAAAAATTCTCGTCTTGCAAACCGAGTCGAGAATTTTTGTGATTAAAAAAATAACATCTAATGCTTCTTTAAAAATATTTGTATTTCTTAAAGAGATAAGTAGAAACTTTTAATAAAAATTTACCCCTGTAACTAACCATGTGATTATCGTTTGAAAAGTTTGAGAATACTGTTGCTGACGCATTGTCAAGAAACCCATCTAATAATATACAGGGTGATTCCTAAGTTGTTACTTCTTTTTTAGCTGTGTATAAAAGGCATTAACATACACAACTTTTTCAAATACCTTTTTTCAAAAAACTTAAAAATAGCCGAGTTACAGAAGTAAAAAATCTAAGTGCGGGCCTGGTAATCAAAACGTATTCCTTTACTTTATATGGTTTTTCTCCGTTTTTTGTATTGTTAGTCATGCATTTTACGGATCGGTCGTCAGTTATTTATTTTGGCAATTCGCCGCGCGGTGTGGTTTTCTGAAGCAAATTAATTTTAATAAATTGGTGAAAATAGTAAAATTTGAAAACAATGAACTAATTATGGTGTTAATTTATTGTGAGTGTCGTAAAAGTGCGGATATTTCTTCTCTACACCCAGAAGTTTTCCTAATGTTATTCAACGGGCAAGTTAGGCAGAACCGTATTTGATTTGTAGTGTAATAAATAAATGTGAGTACTTTATTTTTGGGTTTTTTGAAAAAAGGTTGTTTATTTTAATGCCTTCTATACGCAGTTAGGAATCACCCTGTAGAAATGCAATCTCTGTGCAATAAAATTGGAGATTCTGAGGAGGTAATAAAAGAATTTATGCAAACCACTGATAATAATGTTACAACTGTACATTCTGCAGATGAACCCTTATATAGAAAGACCCTTAAACTATCACAAAAATCAAATGATAATACAAATATCTGAATCATCATCTGTACCACTTTACACCAAAAAAAAAATATTTAAAAATAATAGATTTTTTATTAATCTTCGAAGACGCGATGTGGATGAAAAATTGGAATTAATCTAATAAATAATCTAAATAATAATCTAAAACCAATCTAAGCAAAACTAAATAATAATCTAAATTATTATCTTTATTTTTCTGATAAGGAACATGAAAAATTGTTTGTCAAAAGAGATATTAATTAGAATACATTCCAAACTACTTATTTGTTCCGAAAAACTGAATGGCGTCACTTTGGATAAATACAGAGAAGAGAAAATGAATTATTGTCATGTCTACGAAACTGGACATAAAGGAATTACAACTACGATTGATTTTTTAAAAAGACATTACTATTGGCCCAATTTGGACAAATTTTTGACAAACTATATAAATAATTGTAATTTTTGTCAAAAAGTCAAATATGAAAGAGAACCTAATAATTTCGAATTCCAAAAAAATTCCAATAGGTTCGAAATTTTTCGATGTTCGTATTTGATGATATTGTGAAATAACTACATTATTCGATATTGCTCTCTGTATCGAATAATTTGACCAGAGTGTAGATGATTTTACTTTTTCGGATAAGTAAGAAAAATACGCATCATATCATTTTTAGTTAAAAATGTCATATGCGCTCACCACATCAATATTGATGATTTTTCTCCAAAAAAGTTTTTGAGATATTCCTTCTTAAAGTGCTGGTCTGTAGAGATTGTGTTTCGGACGCACATTTTCATATTTTTCTATTAATAATAAATTTTAAAAGAAGAAGGAGTATTAGGTACGAGTAAAGAGAGCAGTATTTTATATAACCTGGTAGTTTCTCTTCCGTTTTCCCTTTTTGGAGTTATTTTAAATTAAAAATATAACCAAGCCAAAGCCTAGTGTACTACAATATTTGGTGATAACATATTGCACGTTATCCATAATAATATACATTTTTTTTATAAATATAGAAATTTTAATAAAACATGCTTCCTAGGACATGATTATTAAGCATTTTTTAAATTCTATTAAGTTGCAGTAGAAAAAAAAATCCAGTAACCCGTATATTTCCCATACATCCTATCTACCTAATCGGACTTAATTTTTTTCCATTCAATTTTGAAACTTTCTCATGGAAAATAAAATATGCTAGATAAAAACCTTATAAAAGTAGCATTTTTTATTTGATTTTAATATTACTTATCTTTAGTTTTTAAAAAAATAGTGTTTTGGGAAATTCCAACGTTAATTTTGACTCTATTGGAAGCTAAAGAATTACCGGCCCTTTTTTAAAATATATTTGTAATTTCAATTCAAAGTCAGGTCAGGGCAATTTAAATTGCGGATATCTAAAAAAAAAAGATTTCTTTTGTCTTATTTACCAATTAAAAAAAAAAGTATACCTTCTCTTAAAATGATCCCAAGAATATGTACAAACACAAACAGGTCTTAAAAAGTATTGTCATGACACTTAATTAGCAATAGTCAAATTATGTCGGGTTGTATAAAGATTTTAACCACAATTAACCAGCAAGCTTGACTGTGACATACACGATAGTCATGATACAGGACATTGACAGTAATAATTTTCTCGCAGTCATACTGAGCCGGTTACTTTAATTTTTAATTTCCTAAATCTTAGATTGTGAGTAAATAATGCTTGTTAATATCGATTTTGTCACAGTCTTTTCTGACTAGTTAATTGTGGTTAAAAATTTTTAAGCAACCAAACATTAATTTTTTAATTTTATCTCCTACATTAATAAGCTACGCTACATTAATAGGTGCTCCTAAGTGGGTATACCAAATTTGACAATGCACAAAGGGATAATGGCTCACCGGCTAGGGCAGTTGTCCCCCAATATACGCCACTGCATTGTACAAAATAATATCCCACATCATATAAATACCAAGCGACCGCATCGTTTAGCCACGTATTTGTTATGCCTGTTGGTATATCCTTTAAAGAGTTATTGTACCAAAAGACATTAATCATACACGGAATACACGGCAATATAAACAAGTATTTTTTATGTCATCGGATACCTGACGCATCCGAATAATACCTTGTTTATCACTGCCATCAACACCACGGGGAGATCCAGCTAAGCCTTAGGAATGTCCCCATTCAGATTATTGTTGTGGGTGGCCCAGAAGCTACTTTTAGTGTTTGCTGTTATATACAGTGTGACAGAATAGATTTAAGTATTAATGTTTTTGAAAATATAAATAAATATCCATTCTTATACATATAAGAAATTTGTTTATATAGAGTCGGTATAGTATATTACAACTAAGCTCAGTTTTGAAGTGTCAACTCGATTTTGCGGTAGCGAGAATAACTTAAGTCATAGCATCCATAACTTTATGAACAGTTGTGAGACCCTAAAAAGGTCCTCCTACAACCTTGCTCTAAAACACAGTCTAAAACGTGCATGGAATTTCCTATGTTTTCAACCACAATGCACCAACCGGTACACACATGTCTTAAGGTCTGATTCGAGAAAGCAAGATTCGAGTGGATTGAGGTATTGAGGAGACAGATATTAAACAATGCTTGTCTTACATGGGATATTTTCTATGTTTTCAACCCCAATGCACCATCCGGTACACACATGTCTTAAGGTCTGATTCGAGAAAGCATGATTCGAGTGGATTGAGGTATTGAGGAGACAGATATTAAACAATGCTTGTCTTACATAGGATATTTTCTATGTTTTCAACCACGATGCACCATCCGGTACACACATGTCTTAAGGTCTGATTCGAGAAAGCATGATTCGAGTGGATTGAGGTATTGAGGAGACAGATATTAAACAATGCTTGTCTTACATGGGATATTTTCTATGTTTTCAACCACGATGCACCACCCGGTACACACATGTCTTAAATTCTGATTCGAGAAAGCATGATCCGAGTGGATTGAGGTATTGAGAAGACAGATATTAAACAATGATTGTCTTACCTTGCAGCAACATTGTTCATAATCGCTTATCAGAAACTACTTCATATTTGTTGTATTTAAGGTGACATGTATCTTTAAATATTGTGTCGACCTACCTCTGTTTGGTCTCAAAATATTAAATTTTGTCATTGTAAGTGCATACTTTTTTAGACATGTTTAAATATTCTAAAATAAATATATTAGTTAAGTACCTTCTTGCTAAGGCATTGGATAGTATATTTATATCTGTAGTTATCTAATGTCACCTTATCTGATCTGACCTAATAATATCCATTTGGATCCCCTGCAAAATGTTTCTGCTTTTAAAAATATTTTACCATAATACATTCCACTCATGTGCTGTCTATATACAAAACTCAAGATAAGGCTGGGTCCCCATAACACGGGACTATTAGAGTCGGTCTCGTAGTTTTATATGAGAAAATTATACGAAAACAGTCATCTTGACCGCGACCGTATCATAACGCAAAACAAACATCTCCGGCCATTACTCAATGCTGATTTGATTTCGGTGGTCACAAATACTTTTTATTAGGATACTTCTTATGCAGATCGGAACGTGCGGCCAATGTTTTTGACGGAACAGTTGTGGGCAATAACAGTAACATAAAGTAGGTAGAGGCTGGGTAGATTCCTAAATTGGTTTACATTAGACTCGATATTGGAAGGGTGTTTTTTTTCTTTGGGAACTTGGATTTTGAACAATACGTCAGTTTATATTTTTAGCATGTACGGCAAAATGACAGGATGTTATTAAAGGACCCCTTACAATCTCAGAAAGCTTTTGGCTAATTTTCTGAATTTTTAGTATTATGTAGATCTTGACGTCCTGATTAAAAGTATTCATATCCATAATCCAATCCTACAACTAGTTTTTGAGTTATGGCCTTTTAAAGTCAGCAACTTCGTATTTTGAGATTTTCTGCATTGTTTGGAGTTTGTACTTGTTTTTTAAAAACTATTAACTATTTTATTTATTAATAGTAATTTAACCAACAAGTACATTAATAATGGCGATTAATGATCGAAATATTTTAACGCGTGAGCGTAGCGAACGCGTTAATGTTTGAGATCATTAATCGCATTTTAATGTAAGAGTTGGTTACAATGTTTTTTCGTCGACCGTATTTTTTACTAAAGTGAAGAAAAACAGTTAACAACTTTTATTTTACAATCCAGATTTCACAATTCTACAAATACTAATGACAGCGGACGACGTTTTGGATTGACGTTTTATTATTTTGTTGATTTGTTTGCATGGCTGCTTTTAATTTTAATTACCAAAATCGTGCATTTACAGAAAATCATGCATTAATAGGGGTCATTAATGAATGATTTTGGGAAATCGTGCATTTACAGAAAATCATGCATTAATAGGGGTTATTAATGAATGATTTTGGGAAATTGTGCATTTACAGAAAATCATGCATTAATAGGGGTCATTAATGAATGATTTTGGGAACGTTAATATCGGATGTAAATACACGGTCGACGGAAAATTAAATTAAGTATTCGGTAATCCAGAAACATCTTGTAATATTACATTTTTTTTACATCACAACGTTTCAATCGTAAGTATCTCCAGTCATCTTCAGGTGAGTACAGTAACTACAGCTATATGCACTGGAGCATAACTAAGAAAGGTGGAGTCATGCGTTCAGTTCCTGCGCGGTATTTTAAGTTAACATTAACTTAACAAAGGTTTCCAAATATTTCTTATATATAAGGAGGGCCTCCTATAACAATCCAGGTTCTGGTGTATCGTGGCAGCTTTTTTGGACTTACTCTTCCTCCAGTGTGATTCTTTATGACTGATTTAAGCCTCTGTCCACTAAATATGATGGCCGTGTGTCTAGGCATGATCAGCCGCATCTGATGGTCTCTCCATTTAGCGTGTTGTTTCTGTATTCCTTGATCCTTGTTTCGAGTGGTGTTAGTATCTCACCAATGTAAAACTGACCACATTCGCAGGGGATCTGGTAGACACAGTTTTTCCTGGCTTTTTAGAGTGTTGGTTCCGTCTTCATCAGGTGGCTTCCTAAAGTGTCTCTCGAGCTGAATACCGTATTGATATTGTATCGTTGTCCTAGTCTTCCAATTCTCTCAGATACTCCTTTGACATACGGAATGTTAAGTGTTGATTGTGACTCTATTTGCTTCCTTTGTATATTCGGCGGATTTTTACGAGTTTCCAATAATTTATCAACCAAATTCATGGGGTAGTCATTGACGTCGATCTTGATGTAGTTACTTTCTTCTTTCAGGGCTAATTGTTCTATCTACAAGCGATGCTTTGTGTTGTTTGAGCGATTTTACTAGTAATTGAGATATTGACCTCTATACCGTATGCGTACGTTTCCTATACATTGTAGTAAATGATGTTGCCATTTATATATCTAGGAAAGGTGTTAGTTTCTTCTCTCTCCATGATGAATTTGATTGTCGGTGTCAGGCTATTAATTTGATGTAGGAATTCCCTGAGTATGTTATTGTTTCCGTTCCAAATAATGAAGGTGTCGTCTACATATCTCAGCCACGTTTCTGGATTCTTCTGTGTTTGTTTTATTATAAGCCCATCGGTAGTACATACACTTAGCTGAAAAACCTATCTTTTTCTTGGAAGTAAGAATTCTCATGGTAACATTCTAATAGTTCCATGATGTTTCTAATAGGTAACGACTGGAGATAATGTTCATATCGCGATAGAAAACGGCGTTTCGACAGTTGAAAGCCACAGATGATATTCACAGCTGATTCTAGTTCTGCCGAAAAGTTACTAGATTTAGTGTGGACCGTAACAAGTTCACATGTCAGTTCGAGTCCTATTATTTTCGTTGTTTTTTAGTATTTCTGTGGCTGTTTTTTATATAGTGTAAGTTTAAAAACATTTGAGATATTTTTAGACTTTTATTAACCATATATACCATGTTTTACGTATTCTACCTAGCTGGTGGAGTATTACCGGCATTTATTACATTCTTTAATATTCACGAGCAAAGGAGAGTAGTGTGTCGATAAGTTAAATTTTTTAAAAGCTTTGTCGATAATATTTATGTTAGTAGTAAATTACTTTATTGTAAGTAATTCCTATCACAATATCTAGGTAGTATTCAGTGGATACCTAATAGGTTTTTGACTTTTGTTCCAATTTGGATAACATCTCCTAAAGTTTCTTGACAACTTTAGTTGAAAACGATGATTTAAATAGAAAAATTTGTAAAGGCTTCTTTGATAAATTAAAATGGGAGATAAGGAACTTAATATTTAAATATTTTTTTAGTTTGTTAATGGAACATAAAAATAGTCCGGTCCTGTCTTTTTAGCCAACCTCTAAACGTAAAATAGACCAGACGTCAACAGGGTGCCATAAATGACAAGTGACTTGGCGTTTTCTAAAAAAATTTGACTTTACTTACCAGTTGAAATGTTCTGATGTAAGACAAATAAAGATAATGCAAGTGCAAACATCTTTTATCATACAATATATATTCGGTTACATAGGAAGAAAATTACCACCGTGGAAATTCATTGACCAAATGACCTTAAAAGAGACACTATTGTGCAAATTTAAAGCAGATAAAAATAAATATTAAACTTATATACTTATCTATTAAAAAAATAATTGGTATATAACATGTTTTAAAAATAATATTATTATACAATGCTCTAATTTTGTATTTAGATCTCAGTGATATAGCATGTGAATTTATTTTTATTACATATTAAAATAAGAAAAACTTTCTAAAGCTATGAAATTGTTTCTCCATAATCACGTAATATTTTCATCTTGCATCTGCAAATATGTGTTTGAATGCACGCTCGCTTGTCGACGCGTATCGCCGGCATTGTTTCTCTGAATGAAAACGGCAGTTTTACTGCACATAAAAAACACATGAAAGTCGGCTTATTGCCACCAAGGTAGCTATGGCAAAAAAGGGCAATCTTTAAAATAGAAATTTAATGGTAGGCGGCAGGCTTAAATACGTAGAGAGTAAAGGTATGCTCTTGAAAATCGACCAACAGTATATTTATTACAAATTAGATAATTTTGAACTATTTTTTGTTTGGCATTTCGTAAAAACAAAGCTTATTTTTTAAATATTTTGTTATTTTTAAAACAATCCAAAATAGGCCAAACGTTTTTTCATTGATTAATATAAATACGGCGTTTGAGATAGATAAACATGTAGTAGATCATCAAAAACAAACTATCCTATGATTTTTATTAAATGTAAAAAACCAGTAAATCTGTCTGAAATATAGAATATATTATATCACACGCCCGCTAAAAAAAAGTCACAACTCAAAAAATATACACTAAAAAAATTCTTCGTTTACTGCATTATGTATTTTGCAATGTAAAACTTTTGTTGTTTAGCTTCCAAGTTTGGATCTGAATTTACTGATATTATTTATTGCATAACTATTTACCGTAAAACTACTTCGACTTGAGTTGTGACTCTTTTATAAAATTTATTGTTATTTTTGAAATAGAACCTAATATGATAACTGGACATCGAACGTGTCCCATTGCCAAGCCAGATCACTGATGAGCACCCAGAATCAGAAACCAGGATGACCTCAAATTTCATTTTAGGTGAGGCAAGGAATGTTAACATGAAATTGATCCCCTAGACTCCTTAGCTCATTATTGTCGGTGATCTATTTGACACCTGAGAGGTAGGCAGCTTAGCTGCTCCTGAGTTCTAGTTAAGGCTGATTAAGCCTTCTCTTGCGATCAGAACCTAATATGTTTAAGAGGTAACCAGAGGCATGTGGTACTAAAATCACTTTTAAAACCAAAGGTTCGAAAAAACAGTCACAATCCAAAATCTAAAAATTGTGTTTTATTTGACTATACAGCTCTCTCTAAAGCAGTAACGAACTAAAACCCCGGTTAAACACGGGAGTATACGATTTTTTTAAAATCAACGGTTATACTACGCGCAGATTCTCTGATTCCAACACTGACATTGATCAGAGTATTGACTAAATGCATAATCTCTAACTAAAGCGTCACTACCATCATCTGGCGTCGCGTCGTGTAGGTCAGATAAAGAAATTACGTTTTTTTAGAAGAAACATAAATATTTGATATCACGGTGTATGTAAATTCCTACAAATTTTTGAGTTGGGACCCATTTTTTGCCAGTATTCGATATGAAAATGTTGTAAATGCCAATTTATTATGCTCCCTTCTTCTATCATTTAAATTACATATAATTTTTTAAGCAGCGACAAAGTTTGCAAAAGTGTTAATTAAACGAAAATTTTGGAATTATATTTAGGTTGATCCACTCTCATGATTCTTTTTTAAGAACCAAATATTAAAGAATTCTTAAACCTTGTAAGTAGCAATAGCAAAAAATAGGTTATTTACCCATAAATTTCATATACTTCGTATATAATTTAGGTTAACAAAAGAAGAATTCGTTAATCGTTATTCATTACGTTTATCGCTATTCATAACGAAATTCGCGTAGGTTGTGGTATTTGAAATAAAGCTCGCTATTGAAATAAAATCCTTTTTGACCACCTTGTTACGCAACTTTTGCCTCATTATTCGAAAATTTATGTCTTCAGACGTGTCGCCTTCTGGAATATAATCGTAAAATGCATGACAACAAATAATAAAATCAGAATTAATATCAATATCAAACTGTAACTTACACGGTTTTACTGAGGAGGTTGAAATTAATTGTAACCCAACGCTTGTCACAAATAATAACTAACAGTTAGATGCTAATATTATTTTTAATTGTTTTGTTATTTTTATTACCGTTTCAGATTAAGAAATCACTTGTAAATTATACCTTAATATGTTGTTAAAACCTGATGTGATGTGATATCCCAGCAGCCTTATTATTTCTGTTTTTTTAAATTTGTGTAATCAAAATTTGACTTACAAATAAGGAGTTGGTTAATTTCTACTAAAACAAATAATTATTCCCAATTAATTTCTATAATTTGGACCGTAAAACAGTTGGAAAGTGGAATTTGTAAGATTATATTACACGTTTATATGTTGCGTTGGCACAAACAACATTTTTGTGTCATTCGTTAGAGAAAAATTAAACATTTTAACGAACTTACCTGAAAAGTTCGATCACAGGTTTGAAAGCCCTCTGGTCCAAAGATATCACTTAAACTAAATAGTAACTTCTCTTACTCACTATATTTTAAAGAATTTGGTTCACTGCGTCCCTATTTATCGATCCTTCCTTCGCTCTCCGATAAGTTTTATTTCTATAAAATAATTACTTCCTTGCACTTTTGTGGGCACAATTTTTACAAAATTAATAGTGATATCTTTATTGAGAGAATAGTTTTGGACTTGCATTGTCTTTATTTGTTTTAAATCACAACGTCTCAACTGGTAAGTAGGTATCTCCAGTCGTCTTCAGGTGAATACTAAATAAGTAAAGTAACTACAGCTCTATTTATACTAGGTAGATGCATTGGAGCATAACTAAGATGGGTGCAGTCATTCGTTCAGTTCGTGCGCGATATTATTCTAAGATTACTTCTGTTTAATAAAGGTTTCCAGATATTACTTATATAATGAAAACTTACTAAAACAATCTGAGTTCCGATGTATGGTAGCAGCTTCCTTGAATATCCTCTTCCTCCAGTGTGGTTCTTTATATAGTATTTCAGCTTTGGTCCAGCTTATATAATGGACGTGAGTCCAGGCATAGTCAGCCGCACCTGATTTTTCGGTCTCTCCCTTAAGCGTGTTATTTCTGTGTTCCTTGACCCTTGTTTCAAGTGGTCTTAGTGTCTCATCAATATAAGACTGACCACATTCGCTGTGGATCCCATAGACACAGTTTTTCTTGTCTTTTTGGCTTGTTGGTTTCGTCTTCGTTATGTGACTTCTTAAGATGTCTCTCGAGCTGAATGAATGAATTGATGTAGTCTTTTAATTCTCTCAGTTACTTCTTTAACATACGAAATGTTAAGTCTCCAATATTTTGTCCACTAATCTCATGGGGTAGCCAATTTTGTTGAGGTCGGTCTCGATGTAGTTAGTTCCTTTTTTTAAGGCTTTATCTGAATTACAAATTGTGATTGCTCTATCCACAAGCGTTCTTACTATGCCATGTTTTGTGTTGTTGGAGTGATTTGATGTGTAATTGAGTTATTGACCTGTATGCGTAGGTTTTTTATATACTGAACTTTGGACGGTATTACCATTTTCTTTACGTTGACATCTAGGAAAGGTAATTGATTGTTTTCTTCTTTCTCCATGGTGAATTTAATTGTAGGTGTGAAGCTATTAATGTGATGTAGGAATTCTCTGAGTTCGTTATCGCTTCCATTCCAAATAATGGAGGTGTCATCCACATACCTCAGCCGCATTTTTGGTTTCTTCTTTGCTTGTTCTATGGCTTCAGATTCAAACCATTCCATGTAAATTTTGGCGATTATTGAGGAGAGAGATGAGCCCATCGGTAGTCCGTCTACTTTGCTGAAGAAATTTTCTACTGGAGGGCTTCAAAAATTACGATTGAACTTTATAGTTCGTTCGATTGTTTGATTTAAGAACTCCCTCCAGTCCTCGATATCACTTTAGCTATGTAGCTATTTAACGAAATATAAGTAGCAAGGAGAGTTGTCTTGTAAAAAGTTTACGCCGCATTGAATTTCTCCGATAATTTTGAATCTTCTACAGGTTAGTGCTTCGCAGCTATACAGGGTCCTACAATACCAATATTACCAAATTATATAATTTATCCTTAAAGTAAGTAGACTTGAACCGTCAGGTAAGTTAAAATAATTTACTTGTAGCACCATGTACATTGACATGTATATTCTGTATTGTTATTACTTTATGCTATATAAATCAAACGTGTTCAGTCATGCCAAAGTACCAATTCTTGCTTGCAGTAATTATAAGTTACAAAGGAATTTATTTAAGTTATGAAGCTATGTGATACTTACTTTAAAAAACCTATAGTCAGTGCCATATATTTTTTCTTCAGTCTCTATCAGTATAATTAGATTTATGTATTAAATAGAAATTATATTTGCTTAGTATACGTGTAAATAGGTTTTCAGATTTTACTGTAGTGCTTTCAACAGAAAAATATATAAATTTCGCATGAATAATATACAAGAAACTGATAAAATAGGCCAAAAATGACTAAAAGCCGCCAATTCCTTCTTAACTCTAGTGCGTTCTGTACAATACAAGAGCTAACACATGCACGTGTTCGGGACAATAGAACGGGGCGAAATACGTAATCAGTTATTTATGTGCTTTTTTTTTCATTATTTTATATGAATTTTTATGTTATTTAAATTTACTGGATATTACATAGGCTCGTGTTATTTCTTGTAATAATATGTTATTAAATGTAAAGTTACCTTTACGTACTTACTAAACTTAGAACTCCAGGCCGTGATAATCAAAAAATTTCATAGTAATTTTAAATTAGTTAAAATTAACTTAAACATTTATAATGAATTTTAATCTTTTGTCTTTAAGCAAACATAATCTTTAAGAACTAGGTTAGGTTAGGTAAGAGTGGCAGACCCTTGGTTCTGACCAAACAGTCTCACGTAGTCCTGATTAGGTCCGTTGTGATACCACACGTGTTCCGTAGAATCCACCTTCATCAGATCTCTAATGGTTAGTGCGACGTAAACGCGGAAGGATTTTAACAACTCATTCAAACCAGCCACTACTGTTCAGAAATCTGCTCAGCCGTCCAAGTTGTAAGTTGCTTAGTTCCTCCAGGCTATCGAAAGATGATTCACCCAGAGAAGTGAACCTCCTTCTTGCGAGGCCAGGGCATTCACACAGAAAATGTTGAATACTTTCTTCCCCTTCCTCATCTCTGCAACTTCTGCAGAAGTCGTTAGTGGGTATTTGCATACGTTCGGCATGTCTACCGAAGAGGCAATGTCCGGTAACAACCGCAGTAATATTTCTCACGTCTTTTCGACTGTGTCTTAATAGCTCTACGGTTCTCTTTTTATCGAATGTGGGCCACAGTTGCCTGGATGTACTACAGGTTGCCAACCCTGTCCATCTGTTCTGTGCAAGCTGCTTGGCCGTGTAGTCAATCTCCTTTTTGACCAATCCCAGTCAAGAACTAACTCTCCAGGAAATTATTTTAACAGAACAGTGAAGTAGCATTAACATTCGGTACTTTTGTGATTCAAAAATATGACGGGTAAATCACTTTGAATACATTTTTAATCATTTCAAATCAACACAGTAGTAACAGTAGAATATCCTTCGTTTTATATTTAAATTTTTTGAATTAATTAAATAACTTGACAAAAGTATAATAAACAAATGATTTTCTATTTTATTTCAAAGCCTACCATGGTTTTAAGGTATTTCACCTAAAATATTAAGGAATATAAATAGTTCTTTTCAAGCATGTGTTGACTTGTGTAAATATCAAATATCAGGTCTCCATAAGTAAAATTGGACGGATTTTTCAAATCACACTATATTTTTTTTAAGTTTGGCTCTAAATACTCGGGACCGTAATGATATAAAAATATAATTGAAAAAAAAATTTATTAGATGACAAAATGTTTTAAAAATCTTTAATTTACATTAAAATTATAAAGCTAAGTCCCTAAAGCTGTATTAAAAATTCCAGATCCGTATTTAAAAAAAAAAGTCTTGAGATTGGTAGATAATCTAAAGAACGAAACGTTAAATTTTGAAAACTAATAACGCCATCTTGTAAAACATAAGGAACGGCTACGAGAAATAGATTTTTGTTTTTTCCTAAGTCAAAAATGAAGGCGCCAAAAGTTAAAAACCAATACTAAAAATTTTGGTGTTTTCGAATATCTCCAAAGTTTCGGAATATTGACAATTTTCTTTCACCAAATTATTAAGCCGCAAAAAATGCAACTTTGCCTCAATTTAACCACCTTCGTATCTCTTACCGTTTTCGAGATCCCCTTGTACGCACACGAATTTGTAGCACCCTGTATACTAGATATATTGAAATAAAAATGTTGGTAAGAGTGGCGACTTCTTTTTGAAATATTTTAGGGACGGGGACACTTCTTTGTTGAAGTAACTTTTGTTCGAAGGAGAAGTTTCGGAAGGGAGATACGGTTTTTGAGAACTAATTTTTGATCAGACGGGAAATTGTGGAAGGGAGACAATTTTTATTTTAGAAGTTACTTTTGATCGGAGACGTATCAGTTCCCTTCTCCTCCCAACAAAAATCCTGCCACTGAACAAGGTAGTCCTTAACTTTCAGAATTAAATCATATTTATGTCAGATTTTCTATATTAATTCTTCCATCAGTCATAGTAAATTAAATTTCTCTTTAAAATTTAACATCGTTAGGATTATTTATTTTCACCAATATCAATAAACTAAAAATCAATTAGGAGTGGCTTATTACCGGCACCGTAGGATTTTTCATCGACATTATTAAAATTTAGTGTTTTTTATAAAGGTAATTCAATATAAAATCAGAGGGTTATTTGCCTTTCTTAGATTTATTATTATTTATAAGTGTGTTTTGTATCATATCGTGCGAGGATATTTTGACACTTACTACTAATTTAACATAATTTATACGAGTGTGGGATCCAAACTTCAAAAACCAGGTATATTTTTCTTCGTTCGCAGGTGAAATAAAAAATAGAGGTAGAAAAATAATAGGTATAACATCAAACTGAAGGAACAATATGACACTAGAGCCGTCCTAAAAGGCATTAAGTCTTTCATAAAAGAAATATTATAAAACATTTATTTGGTCACAAATTCCCACCTGTTGTGCCGGAAAATGCGTTTTATTAACTGTAGTTGTTATTTAATTTTAATCTTCTGACAGGATATAATAAGATGATTTATGGATGGGTTCTCGGTAAAGAGGTGTGAAGAAAAAATGCGTGTTCAAATAAAAACAATAATTTTTTTTGTTAGGAATCAATTTGTTGTGACCTGACACCCAAATCTTAATTAATTCTGAATGCCGTCAGAGTAAGGAACATAAAAGAAACATAATTCAAATGGAACTCATGTTACATAGGAAATGTAAATCGTTACACTGAACCAAAAGTGAACATAAATATAAAGAAAAAGATCATTAAATTATTGATATTTATCATTAATTTTGAGCCGATTAACAGGTACAACAATATAATGAAAAGTCGTGCATTTAATGTAGGAACTTAATTTCATCATAGTGATAATATTTTATTAATATCCAAAATGTTACAAATTACATTTCAATACAAAATAGACAAGATATAAATAAGAAGAAATTCGCAAGAGTTTTTCAACTAGTGTGCGAATGCTCCTCCGTTAAATATCCTCATTGCAATAACAACTATATCTACATAAATAAAACAGTGCACTAAGTATACATATTTATTTACAGCTCAAAGACAAATCTTTAACAAAGATAGGAAAGCAGGTACAATAAATTATTGGTTGCAAAAAAAGCAATTCTTTAAATTACCCAATTAAAACAACATGACATTTTATAGAAATAATCAGAAAATCAAAAATTACACAAATTATTGAACAAACCCCTTTCAAATATCCACCCCGTAACTTGTTTTTTACATTTAGAATAGTTGTTTCTTGTTATACAAGTACTTTTGTAAACCACACTTAGAAGTTTAGTACCCAAATATGCAAAATATCTTTGCCCAACACTCTTGGACATTTTGGGCACTTGGGCACACTCTTATTATGCGATACATACCTACATATCGTGTCTTGTATGTTGGTGCTGCACTGAGAAAAATGAATTATAACCATTATAAGAATTCGTATGGCAATTATAAGAATATTTAATACTATTTGGGACAGCAATACGAGCTAATACCAGTTATACACCAGATATTGCTAGGACCAGTGCATAAGGATAACTAAAATATGTTATACTGTTTATATGACACGGATGGTAACCATGAAGGTTTGTTCCATAGCGACTATAAAACGTACTTCTATGGGTATACACATTAGTTAAAAACAATTATAATGTTTATATGACACGGATTATAATCATAAAGGTTTGTTCTATAGCGACTATAAAACGCTTTATAACCAGTAAACACAGCTGAAAAAGAGTATAATCCAGTTTTATAACCGGTATAAAATTGTTTAGCTGCCAATATAAAACGTTTTTGATTTTGATAATATGCTTGTTTTCTTCAAATGGCTGATCAATTTTTCCTACTGATTCTTTCCAACAAATAAAACCAATTCCTGAGAGTCTTTTATTGTGAATTTTTTACTATATGAAAAATAAATGATTCTATTATTATTAATATTGTAAATTAAAATGGTATAACTAGAATACTATTTTTAATTATGGTCTAGGTACTTTATTTCTAAAAATATAATATTAAAATTTGAATATATTATATTATTTTGGCAGTTTAGGACGTGTCATGATAATATGTATGTTTTAGTAATTTTAATAGCGATATTATTTTAATTTAAATATAACTATTATTCTTTTGTTGGTTGAATTTAAATAGTTGACATATTCGTAAGTTTACAGATTATAGTATAAATAATCTAGGTATCTAAAGCTTCTTTTTAAGATTTTACTATTTTGTTCGATGTATCCGTCTAATTTGACCTTAAGACTAAGTTATGATACGCCAAACCCGTAATACAATTTATATATACCCATTAACTTTTGTATTATGTACTAACACTGTCAATGCATGACATTGTTAATACATTTTAACCCTTTTAAAGCCAGGTGTGTGATTTCTGTGAATGAATAAATTCGAGGATCCAAATAAATATAAAGATTTAACACCAGCATTCATTACAAATTCCAAACACTATTCTAATAAAAAATAAAGATGATTTTTTACAAAAGAAAGGTGTTGTTTATTTAAAGGGATTTGAACCACATAAACCATAAAAATATACCACCAGGTAGCTATGTAGTTGGTGATATATGCTGTCACGTAGAAAACATAAATTAGAAGATTCGAGAAGCTTAAAAAGTTAAGTATCTATGCTCAATGAAGAAGGAATGAGCGTTACTATTATACCTACAAAATATACCATAAGTGTTTTAAATTGCATGAAAATTAATTTTTATTATTGCACATTGTCTCTATATTCTGAATTTATATATTTTTTGAAATACAGACATAGGGGCCACTAGAGGCGATAATATTTGTCAAAGTAATTTATGTCACAGTCAAACTTATTATGGGCAAGGGCCTGTCGACATATTAAGCACCGGTTCCCGCAGATCACTGAAGTTAAGCTGTGTCGAGCGCGGTTAGTACTTGGGCGGGTGACCGCTTGGGAACACGGCGTGCTCTTGCCTCAGGGAAGAGTGTAAAATGAATCAACACCTAGCCATCCTATTCACGCCAGACAGGCCGGATGAGATCGGATATCTCGTAGGATGAAGGTGCCGTTTCACACTCCCCAGTCGGTAGATCACATTTGTGGTCGATGACCGGTTCAAGATGGCCTACGTAGTCGGCGAACCGTAAAAAAAAAAAAAAAAAAAACTTATTATTAAAAATCTTTGTGCAACCCAACATTAGTACTTACTTTACTTGTATCCACCATTAAAAAAGATATTACTTAAGTGCATCGGACCGTGCGAATATTTCCCATGTTAAATTGCGTTTTTTTTTAAATCGAATTACAAAAATACTAAGCAATATTTTGAATTTCTATTCTTACCAATGGTGCAAAAGTTATTTTCATTTAAAAAAAAATCGAGGAACAAAATATAAATCAATGAAAATAATTAAAATTATTATTTAATTTCATAGTTCACACTTGTTGACACTCCTTAATATCTGGAGCGTCCAAATTTAAAAAGCTTTTAAAAATCCATTTAGAAATATGCCCAGGATTCGGGTCAAGAGAAAGCAATGTTTTTGATCCAATTTAATATAGACGAACCGGGTGTCCCGCAGGAATGGCTCGCCCTAATAACTTTTTCATTTCTTATGATAAAAAATGATAATTAGATGTTTAAGGCATAGAAACACATTTTATGACAATAAACTCGCCCCATATCAAAAACTCAGGGGCCCTGAACCCGCCCTTGGCATATCAAAACAGGCAACCAAAGCAACATCAGACAGGTGGGCGCAACAACAACACCTATCCGATGGAACAGGATACCTGGTCAAAGATAAACGAGGACCATAATTGGAAAACCCTCCAAAAAGCTACCAACTGGAATGGTGCTTCTAATGCGCGCCCAGCTAAAACAAGTGAAAATGACGGTAATTCAATGCCATGATACAAAACCATTAAGGTGGCATTGGAAACTCTTAACATTATATTTTTGTTTCTAAAGCCACCTTCACAGTTTCGTATCGTGGCATTATATTACTTTACCGTCACTGTAGTCAAGGCCTACTAAAGGCTTTCTAATATCTTCAAACCTTTAGCAAAAAATCCATTACCACTGGAAGCTTAGATATCTACTGTTTCTTTAAAGATTTTTAATAGTAGTTCAAATTAAAGTTTATAACTACAAGCCACCCTGTTGATATTTGAAAAATAAATAAATACTTAAGGCGGAACTTTGTGCAGCAAGAAATTTATTTGCAAGAGAGTCTCACCCGAAGTGGGCATACTAGCGAGCTTATGACGTGGTGAAAAATATTCCGTAAACATCGACACACACTGAAACCACGAGTCGAGGCAATACCCCCTTAAAAACAAAGCCACAGTGCTCAATTTAAAAATCGTGTGACGTCAGACATTTTAGGCTTAAGTTGATCTCCATAAGAAAAGTATTGCAAGGTTCGTCAGTCAATTAGCGCTATCGACTATCAGCCTTGTCAAAGTCATTCATTATTTGGCCAACTAATTCGAGATTTTGTTGCCAGATTTACATTTGAAAAACCAGAACCTTAAGCCATAGAGTACATTTTTTTTTAAGTCCTAAGAAAACTTTCAACCAAGGAAAAAAGTTACTCTAATAATAAAAAAATATGAAAATTTTAAAACCAAATGAGGAAAATCATTATATTAAATCATTGTGGTCAATTTTGTCACAACCAATCGAGTATTTTCTGTTAAATCGGGGTGAGTCTGACAACACTGTTGGTCTCGAGTTCGGCTAAAGATAAGCTGTTCTGGTAAATAGATAATTAGCTCTGTCTCTTTTTTACTTTTGGAAAGCGTAATAGGGATGAATAACCATGGGTCAGTTCGCAGAAAATTAAAAGTAACCATAACACATCTGGCAAGGACAGAATAATAAAACGACAGTAAACAAACAGTATTTGTAGCTAAATATCGTTGTTTATTTTGTCGTATTGCCTATTGTTTTCTAACTTAATGTATTTTGGTGTTTTTTTTTAAATATATTATTGTGATAAATTTGAAACTTTAAAAAATGCCTTATAAGTGCTGTGTTCCCGGTTCCCGTGGAAATTATGTAAACGGACCAAAAGTGCGCGTTTTTGGGTTTCCAAAAGATAGCGTTTTGAAGAAACAAATGGCTAAGGGCAGTTCCTCGGAAAGATTTTGCGCCAAACAAAAACACTAAAGTTTGCGAATTACATTTTGCTGAAGGCAGTATAATTTGGATTAATTCAGAACAAGATCCCAAAACAGGTAAGATTATTTCAATTGATCTGAAGAAACCCCGTCTAAAAGAAAACTGCATTCCAACAATTTTTCCAAATTGTCCTCAGTATCTATCTAAGGATGTTCATAGTCGTAAAAGTAAGGACCAAAAATTAAAGGAACTTGAAGAGTTTCATTTTTTACAAGCAATGGAAGAAAGTAAAGTACAGTATGAAAGTCATAAAAAGGGCACATATTTTCAAAATTTTGAAGAGTTCCTAACTTTGTTTCAAACTTTTCTTCCGATAGACGGCTGGTTCTCTGTCAAAAGTGAAGATAAAGTAACTTTATTTAGGCTTGAATATACTCCTGGACCTTGTATAACTTGGGCAATTATTATCTATAAAAACTTAAATTTAGCAACATTTCTATATGGCGATCCTCTTAGCATTTCCGGATCAAAAAAAAATACACCCTTTACTTGTAACAGTTTAGATGAAATAAAAAACTTGATTGATATTATTGATAATTCGATTATGACAGTTCCTTTAAACAATACCGAGAATGATTTTACTCGGTGTAACGAGGCTACTGATAGTAGCAATGTTTCAACACTTGACTCAAGTAATTCTAAGAATAATTCAAATAAAATAAAAAAATTATTTTAAGCTTGTGTTAGATATTCTAGAAAATTTAAAAAATTTGACTGATGACCAAATTACCCAAAGCATAAATTTTATTTCTGAACAAGTTAGTTTGATTAACACCGCAAAAGAAAGATATAGATATTCACCCAATACTATGGTTTTATGTTCAATTTTATTCAATTTATTTTTTTTATTCCCTAAAATAACTGTAGAAAACTGTGATCTTGAAGCAGTAAAGAACGAAATGGCCATTATAACCTACTTAAGTGGATACTGCTGCTACATTACTTTAAAAAAATTAAAATGTAACATTTGCAAAAAGACACTGGTTTATAATGAACCCTGTATAGTTAAAGACAATTACAATCTTATTAATAATCTAAATCGTGGGAGATTAATGTACCCTCGTAAATCAGTAGTAGCTATAGTGTCAACTAGTTACATTATTTTTAAGAAATTAATTCAAGATTTTGAAGATATCTTTTTGGATACTTTTAATAAAAAAGCCTTTCTGTGTAATTTACTTATTAAATACCTTACGGAACAAGAACTTCTAGCTCCTTTGGCAAAATGTAATGAACATTCACAAGTAAATGTTGCAAAAATTATACTTAGCAGTATTTTAAATACATTCATAAAAAATTACTGTGGTAAAAAAAATGATCGCTTAGGTAAAAATAAGAAACGAAAACTACATACCCTTACTAAATAATTACCGCTAAATCTACCAAAAAGTGACATAACAACCTGATAGTGACCTTTATTTAAAAAACAAATTATAGTGTTATACTTATAACTAATGTCAAGTTGTTTTATTTTCAATATTACTCCAACTTTTATAATTATATGTAACATACAAAGGAGATCAAAAAATAAAAATAAAACTTCAATGATGAATTGCATATATATATTTTTTAATTACTATGCTATCTGAGGAGACCAGAAAAATATATTTTTCCCAACTAACGAGCCGTCACTGGTAGCAAGAGGTGGCGTTTAGATTGCATACTCTTAAACCCTCTGTATATACAAATTAAAAGAAGTATTTGGAACTTTTTACTAAATAATACTACCACCTAACTCATAATTATTCTATTACACCACATTAAATAGCCAGCCTAAATTCTATGACGTCACACGACAGCACTGAGGCTTTATATTTTAGGAGGTACTGGTCGAGGCGGCAGGTTCTTTCTTATGCTAATGAGTTTCGGTTGATTTTATTTCGAAGATGAGAAATTTGTTTTGAGGAAAATAAGTATTTTACTTGTTATTGTATTAGTTAAAATAATGTATCTAATCGTTATACGGATATATCTTTTAAATTTTGTCTTATTTTATTATTAAAGCTATAGAATATTTACAAAAAATAAAGTTAGGTAGAGCAGAAAGTTTGAAGTGTTAATTAATAATAGAATAATAGGTATAAAAGCACCTGCAAACAGGGTGTTCGTGTTCCACCGGGAACCGCTTCGAACTATATATGGAAAACTATACATAGGAACATTTTCAAAATTTGCCATCGTTGTAATGCTGATGGGGACGACCGGACTAAAAAAATTTCATAATGGTGGTACTTCCGGTTATACCGAAAGTTAGTGTCAGCTAGGGTAGTTGGGTTTTAAAAATTAAAAAGCGGGAGGTGGATAGTGCCTGGAGGACAAGTTTTTTTTGAGGTGCTTAAAATAATTATATTGATGATTTCTAAAAAAAAAGTCGATACCCCGTTGATCTTACGCTGTGGCGTGCCTTTTATATTTCTTCCTCCTCTCATCAAACGTGCTTTCTAAAAAAAAAAAGGTTGCCCCTCTCTAAGGCAGCTGTACAGTTATTAGACGTCCGTCGTGTTATCGGAAAAGCGGGAGTTTTGTTTAAGTGCGTGGGCGGCGGGAGGTTTAGTAAAAAGCGGGAGCCTCCCGACTAAACCGGGAGGGTTGGCAACCCTAGTATCAGCGTGTTTATTTTAAATAGAACATTCTATATATTATTACATTTTTGCATTCTACGTAAAATTCTAGGCAGATTTTGTACAGGGTGGGGACTTTAATTGGAATAAATTCGATATTATTAAAACTGCTGAAGTTACGCCTACAAAATTTAGTATGTATGGTTTTGAAGCATGCGGAATTGAATTATAATGTCGGTGCAGTTGCCAGATTTCTCAGCTTTGCGCTACACGTAGTAATTTTAATATTTTAATTGGAATGCCCAATTTATTTTTATTGCAGTGCATTGGGCGTGTCCAATTTAATAAGATGCCAAATTTACAAAATTCTATCTTCACTAATTGCTGAGCTATGGCAACACTGTAGTTCCATTAAAAAGTATCATGAGAATTTCTATTTTTAAAGTTTAAATTAAATTGGCCATTTTGAAAAGACAAGAACTTTTCTTGAAGCTTGTCAATAACTTAGTAACTATGGAGGTAGACAAGCGTCCCGGTACTTTTTAAGGGAACTACAGTGTTGTCATAGCTCAGAAACTAGTGAAGATAGAATTTTGTAAATTTGAGATCTTACTAAATTTGACACTAATTCACTGCAATAAAAATAAATAGTGCATTCCATTTAAAATAACAAAATTACTACGTGTAGCGCAAAGCTGAGAAATCTGGCAACTGCGCCGACATCATAATCCAATTCCGCATGCTCCAAAACCCCCACATACTAAATTTTGTAGGCGCAACTTCAGCAGGTTTAATAAAATCGAATTTATTTCATTTAAAGTCCCCACCCTGTATACCTATACCTATAAATATCGAAGCGTTTTTGACATATTTGAATTTTTCTGTTAAGAATGACGTTTGCAAGCCTTAAAATAATTATCAATTTTTTCTATAAAGAAGCCTTATATTTATTTAATTTAAGCGGGATTCCTTGTTATAAAGGACCTGCTTTATTAGATTTTTTATAATATTTTGATAACTATTAATTCAGGGTGTTTAAACAATATTAATTGAAAAAACTGCAAAAAGTCTAAATTTTATAATTACTTTTAGTTAAGCATTAAAAAGGGTAAGTTTGTATATTTCAAAAATGTTTAGTTTTCGAAATATTGCTAATTTAATATTTTTATATGGCAATTTTGCTGCAGATTTTTAGTTCAGTGACTCTTAGTTGTCTATGACGGCGTTGAAAAACAGCAAAATCTAATTTTACCATTTGAACATTATTAATAAGCACATTGTGATGGCTTCTGTTTTGAAGATATCGATTGTCAAATGTGTCCCATGTTCTTAATATAACTTTAACACATTCTCCATAAATAATAAATAAATTTAAATTATCTTCGTTTGTACAATTTAAGCGCACAGACATGATAATTAATGATGTTTAAATGGTAAGTGACAGCTTCATAAATTTTTCTTGCATTTGATTGTTTTTCAACGCCGTTATAGCCAACTAAAAGTAACTAAACTTAAAATCTGCCGCAAAATCGCCATATAAAAATATTAAATTGGCAATGTTTCTAAAACTAAAATTTTTTGGGATATACAAACTTACCCTTATTTTTAATGCTAAATAAGGAATAATTATAAAATTTGTGTATTTCCATTTGAAAAACTAGTCTTTTTGCAGTTTTTCAATTTAATTTTTAATCGTATTGTTTAAACACCCTGTATATAGTTATTAAAATATTATAAAAAATCTATTAAAAATATCTAAAACGCTTAGACGTATAGGACATGGTATACAAGATATGCCTAAATTCTTGCGTAGAATGCAAAAAGTAGTAATATATAGAGTATTCTATTTAAAATAAGCAAGTTGACACTTACTTCCAGTATAACGGGAAGTGCCAACATTAAAAAAATATTTTAGTCCGATCGCCCCCATCAGCATTAGCATATACTGTCAAATTTTCAAAATTAGGAGGCACAGGCCTACCCTGAAACTAAAGGTTTTCAGCATTGGTTATCAAATACTTCGTAAGGTCAATAGTTTTTCAATCAAAATTTTCTTATATTACAAATTTTTCACCGTGTTTATTTAAAAAACAAAAGATAAGCCCCGCTGGTTCCAAGATTTGTTGACTGTGGTTACTAACTCGCCCAGTATTTTGTCCGTCGCGTTCCGTGCCCTTATAATTATTTTTTTTTTAAAGTGGTATGTTTTTGACGATTAGTTGCGCTGCACCCTCAAAGGAGGAAAAAGTAAGTACCTAGACTTTTTTTTAGTAACACAGAAACAACAGGAGGTAGTACCGTATCGTCGCGCCAATCCGATACAAAATCACGGTATTAATGTTTTTTATAAACATAAAGTGATAGGGGGGTAGCCAAAAAGACGTGTAAGTTCTCAAAAGTGACTTCTATAAAATAAAATACTTCGTAGCCTTTTCTACACTTTCTCCACCGTTCAAAAGTGGCTACAAAAAAAAACAAAACTTTGCGTTTTCAAGAACTTCTATCAAAAGTGATTCCTACAAAAAAAAATGTCGCAGTCGTTTCATAAACTCCCCCTAACAAAAGTTAGTAAAAAAATATATTTACCCCCCCCCCCCCCCCCCTCCCCATGTTAGTAAAAAGTATATCATCTACACACAAAATTGTATTTTATTACTCTGCGTGGCATACTGTCCAATTTTTATTTAATACCTACCTAGCTTCTTAGAAGCATTGTCACTATACAGTAGTCTCGCTGCACCAAATTGTAGCTGCGAGCCAATAACATGGACAGATAAATATCATGTGACCAACGCCAAATTCGTGCCTGACAACTACTTTTAAATCGTTAAACCATGGATAAAATAATAAACACATTTCACCTTTAAGATGAATTCATATTTTAACAGGTTTAGACAGAAGCTCACTATATAAACAATATATAGAGGCTGTATAATAAGCATACAATATAAAAACAATCGATTAGAAATAGATTCATTATGCAACAGTTGGTTTCCTTACTCACTAAGAACCTTCATAAATGGCTTTATTTTATTGCACCTATCACCCTTTACCAAGACAAATTAAACTTTAATTTTAGATCTAAGAGTTAATATACCAGGGTTACCATACATCCTGGGATTTGTCATAAGTTCCCGGTGACCCAGTTTGAGCCTCTAATACCAATAAGCTATTTACCTTAGTATATTTTGTTCACTATCAAGACAATGGCCCATTTCGATAAAAAACGAAACAAAAAAAATTCAATATAGCCCATTTTTGATTGCAATACATCAACAAATCCACTGCATTTTGTTCAATTCTTATCCTTACCTAACATGAATAAGAAATTTTGAAAGCCCAAACACCCGTTTTGACAAAATGGTGAAAGCGCCTTGAACATTTTGCCTTCCGGCGCATTATAAACCATCTCGGTCTAAGCCGAAACATTTATGGCAACCCAGAGTATATAGCACAACTACTAGTTGCGTCTTTTTAAAATTGACGCTTAGATATTCTGTTATTGGCATTGACAATCCAAAAAGAAGAACATAAAATTTAGCCCAAAATTATCCCCGAAATTACTTCTTGTTCGACCACCTATAATTTTTTTCAGTGTACCATTATTCTCTCTGGATGTAAATTGTTTCACGTCAGCCGAGAATAAATTCAGCTGTATATAGGCAACTTCTATATCATGACAACAAAATTTACCTAAAACATGAGTTGCGCGCTGCAAGATAACGGACTTATTACGACATTGTTTTGTCTCAATTTTTGAAGTCCCAAAGATAAGACATGGAAGTTCTAAGGTACATGGCTATTTTTTTGAAAAAAAAATTCTTAGCTACGATATTAACCTTGGAAAAGTGCCTAAAACTACGCACCTTTAGTGGGCATTTTCTTATACATATTCTTATTTTTTTTAAAAAAGGGCTTTGTACCTTAGAAATACAAACATTCCTTTATTAAATTTTAAATTGTCCCGACAAATATATCAAATAGCCTTTGCAGAATCCTGCAGTAGCGAAACGGTGTTTTTCATCCTCTAAATTTGCGCGTGGTAGAGCCTTAATAAATGGAATTATAAAATTAAATTTTATGTAACAAGAAAATGTAAATGTATCTCAGTTTTTGGGACTTAAACTTAATCATGAGACTTTAGATTATAACCTAAATTTAGAAATATTTTTTTTTACATTAAAAGTAGTGACAAATAGTAAGTACATTGTTGTATTCTAAATGTCATTTAGAATTTCAAAAATCTAAAAATATTGGTTGCTCGTAATATTTTTTTAAATAATATTATTTCGTCTCCTGTCACCACCCTACTAAGGTACCTGTACCAATTAAGGCCAAGCTCATAATAAGGCCATGTGTCTATTCTGACGATACGCTTAGCATAACGTCAAAAGTGTATTGATATTTTAAATGGTTCAGGAATACATGCCCTATCACATGAGTTGTAGTTTCAAAGTCCTACGCATGATGACTCTAGAATCAGATGCTCGTATGGCTACAAGCGGAATTCGGCGGAAGTAATTTTTAACCGATTTAAAATTAACAATATTTCCTTGAAAAACTAATTATTTTAAAGAGTCTAATATGGTACAAAAAGTTAGTGAAAGCTATACAGAAAATAGTGTGAGTAAGCAAGCAATTATTTGGATAATTTTTAGAAATAGCTTTTTCTATATTTTAATCATCATCATAATAAGGTCAAAAGCAAAAATTATAAAATGGCCTCATTTAGAACGGTGGCGTTGCTAGAAACACGAAGCAAAAGTATTAAATTATTAAATAATACTTATTTTCAATACATGAACGAACATTCATATTATTTTCCTATTAAGGTTCTGTCAATTTAAAAAAAAAATTGATAATGAAACAGTAATTTATTTCTCACATTTCGTCTATGGCCTTATTAGGTGTTGATATGTATTCTAATAAAACCACTTGACACTTTTTTTATTTCTCAAAAATACCAAAGACCGAACAATACCACACGTTACGTAGTGACTAGGATAGAGTCAGTTAAAACTTAAGGTGGCCTTAATTGGCATAGGTCGTATACCTTATTCAATTTTTTTTTAATCTTTAAAATTTCATTCATCTAAACATCAATAAGTATTATTTAAAGGAAAAATGTATCTTATAACTTACTTCCCTTAAACTTTTCTAGGTATTGGACAATTTTTTCCAACCAGCAAAATCCCTAATCGATTTTTCAAACGCAAATAGTTTGGTAAATACCTGTTTTATATTCAGCGTCATTCATTCTTTCTAGTAAATTAAAAATTATGTTTCAGGAGTTAATGCATGTTAGAATATTCTCATTTGAAAAATCGATTAATGGAATTTTGCTGGTTTGCAAAAATTGAATAATCCAGTAAACGACCTATCAGCTATCTACACCATTTCAAAAATATATAGGTACTACTGGACAAAATCGGTTTCTCCGACCTTAATAACTCTGCAACGCAGCACTTAATATATATGACATAAGGTTGGTCACTAACCCTATAATATTTTATATTATTTTATATACATTTTTATTTTGCTCTCAATTTTTTGAAAATTCCTTATAATTGTGGGAATAGGTAGGTACTACGAAAACGATAGATAAGCAATTAAGATGGTTTTGTAATAAAACAGCTAGGCACTACCACATACAAAATTAAGTTATCGAAATCAGTTTAGCTAGGAAAAAATTAAGCGCAAAACTATCCTATTTTTAAATATGCATATAATTAGCATTTTATTTAAACTTATTTCAATGTTTACGAAAGTCAGTGTATCAAACCAGTGGACTCTAATTTAGGAGAGAGCTAGCAGAATAGGGGTAATTATCCCCCCCACCCACCCCTCCTTCGTATCTAAAAAAAGTTTAAAGACGAATGCAAGTGGCAAGTTCCATTTCGATAAATTTTAGAACTTTAACTTGCAGCTTGGTTGGTTACGGTAGGTATGTAGGTAGGTAGGTCGGTCGATCCCTACCTACCTAATAAGTGTTTTTTTTAGAATAATATTGTTTTTTTTAATAAGATTCACAAATAAAACTTCTTTTAATTGACTATACCTATTAATATTACAACACTCTGCTTACCATCACTTGCTCCTCTCCCCTATCTCCTAAGAAAACCCCAAAAATGATGTCAAAGCCGCAAACATTAAAAATACACAAATTATAAATGCGTATCATATTTCGATAAATTATGCAGACTAATGTTATTACAGTTACATAATTAGGTATGTAGATATTATTTACTTACTTGAGTAAAAACCGACTTATTTAAATCTAATGAATTAAGTATCTTCTTTCTAAACTACAAGTTAATGTTTTAGAGCATCACTCAAAAATTTTTAAAATGTGTGTGTCGTAATTTATTATATTATGCAGCTAAAGTTTTATTAAAAATCTTCTGTTGATTTCTCCATAAGAAAGTTGATTGTTTAAATAGAACAAAGAAACTAATAAAGTATTAAAGGATTTGATCTAAAAATGGGTTAAAACCTTTTTGCATTTAATGTTATATACCTTTTACCTACCTCAACTTATATTCCATAAAAAAGTAAACTGTGAATCATATCCACTTAGGTTATCTATAACATAAAATTAATTTTGTGAATTACCTAGTAATTCCACTTTAAACCAAAATTTTCAGGATGTTATATTCTGTAAATTTATAACATTCTAATATAAACTCTAAAGGTAGGTTATCATTTTAAATTGTTTCGAGTCCCCATGTAAAGTCGGCATATCAATGTCCTGTCACACTATATACTTATGTTAAAACCTTCAGTTGAAACTTTAAATTACACATCCATATTCAAATAGTCAAAATTACTAGTTTTATTAGCAATTTGCTTTTCAAAGAATTAACAAACTTAAAAATAACAATATAAACTTGGTAACTGCAGTCGAAAATTTTTATAAAATGGGATGCTAACCATACAGCCCAAGCAGAATAACATGGAAACGGGTAAATATAATTAACCCTTTAAGTAAGAGGGTCACTCCCCACAATTCTACTTACGACATGACAATAAGCGGCCATGACTCGCCCCTGGTCACCAGTAGTGGGTGGGCTACTAAAGTGATATCAAGTGCCTGTCTACATGCCGTGTCGCCACCGTTACCGCAGCCGGTTCTGATTGATAGCTCCACTCAGCCAAAACGGATACCAGACCACACACATTATCTAACTCCTCCCAATGAATGACTCCTCCTAACTTGGTAACTCCGCCTTTTTTAAACCTGGTTGCTCGTAGTTTCGCTATTCAGTCGGTCAGTCTCGTAGCGGCTACGTCGTAGAATTGTATTGTATCCGATTGATGTGTTACTTTGGTGATTTTTTAAGGTGGTACTGTGACAGTTTGTGAGGTGATATGTTACTCGGAGCCATGCCGGAAGATTTAGTGGTTCCCACGGGTAAGAGTCAAAGGGCCACGGACTTTTCTATTGCGGCTATTATGGCGAAAAACGCCAGTCCGTCGGATGGGGTTAGAGAACTACAACCCGACGGTAAGTTTTTTATTATGCAAAGTTTATTCTTGTTTGTTACCAATATTCGACACCTATGAAGATATGTGTGTCATAACTGACAAAATCATGTAATATCATATACCTGCCTAAGTTATAAAAAAGAATTATTTACTATGTGGTATGCTAGGTAGGTACTACTTAGGTATCTATACCTATGTATTCACAATGATAAATTTATTGTCCACCTTGTTAGTGAAAATTTATAAAACGTTTGTCATGAAAGCAAAAATTATATGAGGCTATAAAATTTTCCATAACATTAATTTGATATATATATACTTATATATGATATAAGTTAAATAACAAAACCATTCGATGCCTAAACTAAAGATCATCTTTGTTGTTTTTAATCATATCAATATTATATAACTATCTACATAATAGTATAATATAAAGATATTTGTATTAGGTATTAGATACTAGATGAAAAAAAAATTAACACCTAAATTTTAATTTTATAGAATCGGTAAATCGTATTACTAAATGTTGTTGAAATTAGTTAATTATCAGATTCTTAATAAAATAATTTGGAGACAATAATTAAATATTATAGAGAAAGATGTAAAGTGATAAAATTCATAATTTGGAAATCATTATAAGGGTTTGCCATCGCTTTTAGGTAGTTTCACTCGACCTTGCATTAATTCCTACAATTTACTCAAAATGCAGCAAATCTATCAAACATACTTTGGATGTAGGTTATTTGTTTAATAAGAAATCCTGAAGTATTTTTTCCTGTTGTTTTGTATGTTATTAATAAACGCTAATATACCTAAGTGTGAGAAAAATAGTTGCGGGCACTTCGGTTATGTTAAAATATTACCAATGAAATTCCATTGTGTAAACAAATATAAATGTCATATCACTGGATTGCTAACGGTTAAAGGTAGGTATCGTGTAATAGATTAGGTATTAATTTAGTGCTTTCATTCAGAGTATTAAGTAGTAATTTTTAAAAAAGTTAATTATTATTATTATATATTTCACAAATGAATGATCTGTTAATCTGTTATACTAGAAACGCAGGTTAAGAATTTTTAGTTAATTTATAACCTTGAAATTATTTATTATATCGATTTGAAAACATTCAGTGACAAAGCAAAGCAAAAAATGGGTTGATTTTACATGCAGGGTAATGAATTGGGTATCGGACGAGCTCTATAGTAGGTAAAAATGAAAATATTATACTACCTACGTATTACTGTGCGTTCTACGTATTTAGTGTGGTAAAAAGCGTATTACGCACGAATGGAAAAATTGCGAAAGAGCCGGGTAGCGGCGAGTGCGGTAACTACATGAGTGCCTAATTGCTTTACAACACACAATAGGTACTAAGTATAGGTACTTTTTCTATGACTCTTACTAAAAAAATAAAGATCGGTTTATAATTTTATAAAGTATCGATTGAAACTTTAAATCTCAAATAATCACAATTTCACTGTCAAAACGCAAGATAGATAAATGTCACGATTTGATTGGTTTAAGGCTAACTTAATTGTTATACTAGGCATCATAATGCACAGTTGTGTGTAAGATTGATTTTACTTATGAGTAACCTGTACCTATGGAACACAATGTTTACTAATATAGGAGTAGAAAAATATATACCTATAATTGGTTTCAAACATTATATTAAATAGTATATAGGTTTTGATTATGTCAGAATAAAAACCCGAACTCAATAGTTAAAAATAATAAAGGTCATCTGTGTTTATTAATTATCTACATCTTAGGTATGCATATACAAAAAAAATATACACATTTTAATTGACACAATTATGTGTGAGCCCATACATCTACTATAAAATTAATAATTTATAAGTAGATAGATATAGGATATCAATTTTATAAATTTTTAATTGATAAGCCGATTAATTAGGTTACCCTTTTTTGCTTGTCCAAGAACAAAAAAGTATCCATATCACGTGATTTGCCTTACCTGTCAAAATATATTTTGAAAAATATTATTATTTGCATGATACAAAGAAGTTAGGACATAATAGTGAGGGACTGTGACGTCATATGACGAGGGAAATGTATAATCGTAACCATGCAACAATTATTAATTAATAATATCTACTAATTAGGTACTAAGTACTCAGAAAATAGGGCAGATATGCAGAGGCAAAATAAGCATTATATAATAATGGTATGCAGGTAACATACTGTATAAATAGGATTAAAAATTGATTATTAAAAATCACAAATTTATGTAAGGCAATCAGGAAATTTGAATTCGAAAATGTATACGTGAATTGTAGGTATCTCTTCGTTTTAAAAATGATATATTGGTAGCCTTGGCAGACTATGAAATTGAATTAATCACCTCCTCACAACTATTTGAGTATATGTCTTTTATTTAAACAGGACGTCAACACTTTTAACAACATCATCATAAATTAAATGACTGACTCCTGCAACTAGGAATAAGTATCCTTCATTTTTTTGTAAAATCGCTATATCAGATTTAATTTATACAATAAATTACTTTCATTGGTTAACTTTTTATTTCCATTAAAGTGTTCTTGCTAGGTTGCTAGGTACAAAGTTGGGTTATTAGTTAATTAATATTTAATTCACCCATTGCAATTCAAAAATATATATATATTTTTATTATGGATTTCTATTTTCATATATCAAGCGCGAAACATTACACAAAACATATCTACTGTAACGCGCAACTGAAATATGAATTAAAGTTACACCAAAATATTATGAATACTGACTATTAAATATGACCAATAAAAATCACCGCTGATGCACGAATGTAAACATTGTAAACACATACTTTCACTTGATTAATTATGTAGTTCATTGCTACATAAATTTCAATAAAATAGATTCCTGGCTTAAAACAATAATTATTACAGGTGGTCTAAGTCTTAGTTCACCGGAAGATGAAGATCCATTGGAGGATGATGAAATCGAAGTTGATGTAGAAGAATGTTCGGATACAGAATCCACCCGACCACCTAAATCAAAGATAAGACGCAATTCACCATCGGTTTCAGATTGCGGTTCGGAACAAGCGGATTTCGATCGCGAAAGTCCGGATATTGTTCCTGAAAAAATATCCACGTCGAAAAAGAAAAAAATTCTTTGTAATTGTGACGAACTGTTAAATGTTGAATGTCATTTGGAAACTAAAGACTTGTGGGATAAATTTCACGATTTGGGGACAGAAATGATCATCACCAAAACAGGAAGGTAAGTTTATGATTAAACATTGAAATGGGTTCAATATATAATGTAATAAGAAGTCAGTAATATAAACAACCTCTATAGTAATACGGGTGTGTTGACTAGACGCCGACCTATCCTATTTTAATAACACATTTTTTTAACAATCCAGAAAAGTATAATTCCAGGAAAAAAATGACAAAAGCAGTCTCTGATTTTCCATTAGTGTAGGCTATAATAGTCAGAATATAATATATTAAAAAAAGTTACCTAAATCTGAAACTCCATTACATGGTAAATTCAATTTTTTCTTGTTGAAGTTAATAGTGTATACACTAAGCCACATAATAAACGCATAATTCTAGGCATTAAAAAAAATTGTACCTACTATTTTTTTTATCAGCGGTTAATTTTTTTGTGTCTTATAACCAAACCAGCGGATACTTGAAATAAAATATGGATGAAATCATGTGAAATCAAATTATTCAGGACTACGACAGAAACGTAATTTTAAGCAAGCGAAGATGTCTAGACCTTATTACAGCAAGTGGTGACAATACCCGATATAGTATTTTTCACATACGTTTTTAATGATTTGACTGTTGGCTTTTCAAATGCGTTGGCCAATTTGTGATCTACATTGTGGCTCAAATTAAAGGGGTACACTTTTTAATTGTGAATATTTTTCTAGATTTTGCACTGATTTAATAAACATTTGTTTAAAGTTACTGCCGATTTAAAAAAAATTAAAAACCAATTTTTTTATAATATATATTTTTATACCTTAATTTCGCTGCTCAGATTATGTATTAATCTAGAGAAGAATTCTTCGACAGCTGAAGGAAAAGTAATGCTCATTTTACATATCGTTATGAACTGTTTATAAACCTCCAAGTTCCTCATTTTTTGCTTAGGTTTCTTTAGTTGTAGCAATTTATCAAGAAGCAATAAATTGTGCCATCTAAATGACCTCAAAATATTTATCTTCAATACAGAATTATTAAAAACCGTGTTTTATAAAGTTGCAAATAGTTAGACCTGTGCAGGTAATATTAAAAATTTCCCATTAGTATCTTGCATCTGTCATGAACGTGGCTATGAATTTATTTAAAATGCTTTGAAATGTTAAAACATGAATCAGCGTATGAATACTTTGAACTGAATGTTGTTTATATTCGGAACTAGTAATTCATATATAAATGTAGTAGAGTGTCGTATAGTAACTCTGACACTTCCTCCTTCTGATCCTCCCGTCTTCGCCTTGAAGCAAGCGATGGGAAATTTCTCCTCATATATTTACAATTTTTGTCTATCTATTGTGAAATTTTTTTTAAAAAACAATATAAGGATCCAATAAACAGTACCTAAGTAAACTTCACGTGTTTTAGAATCGATTAACCTTCGTACAATTAGAACATAACCGGGTCGTCGTCAGTTGTTACTTTTCAAATTCAAACGTACATGACTGTTGCTTGCATGAACTCTAATTATGCATAACCGCATATTATGCCTGATAATTTTTTTAAATGTACCAGCATATTTGTCTAGTTTGCTATGTCATCTTAATCAATTATGTACATGTTTATTTAATGCTACCGTTTTTTCATAAAATTGATAAAAGCTTGGCAATTATTTTGCGACATATTAAATAAACGTAAATATATAGGAATTTTCCGATATGTCCTAGTCTACCACCTACTAATACTAATGTTAGATAATGCTTAGACTACCCAATTGTCAGAAATAATAAATATACAAAAATATAGATTCGTGCTTAAATTTTTTTCGCTGGTTAGGTATAGAAACTAGTGGTTTTATTCTCGACCTGAGAGACCGAAACTAGGTACCCTTAGTCTCGGCACTATAGGTACCCTTAGTCTCGGTCTGGCAAGCCGAGAGTGAACACTAAGGCAGTCCTAACACGCGGAAACTTAAAAGAAACTGTAGCTTGGAAACTAAGAGACTGGGTGACTAGGCTACCCGAGTTGCCTCTCATCCCTACACGGTCAATACTATTGTCACGCAGTCGAGAGTTGAAACTCTAACTCAAGAGACGGGAGTAGCTGGCGACCCAGCATGCCGAGTCGTGGATACTTGGGTTGCCGGGTCTTCCAGTCGTTGCAACTCAGGGAGCGCCGTGTGAGTACCGCCATTCAAATCTACATGCTGGGTAACCTATAGTCGCCCAGTCTCCTAGTATCCAAGCAACTACTGTTTCTTTTAAGTTTCTCCGTGTGAGGACTGCCTTAGAAACTGTTTAACAGTAGACCATTTTCGTTCCTTCTAGCCCTACTGATGAATCATTTACATTTTTTGTTAGGTTTTATTTTATAATTAATACTTTTTAGACGTTTTCAGTTCTTGTATTCGCAGCATAATAATATGAAGTGTGAAAGTGTGTAATATTGAATTGTATTGATTTTTAATTAGATTTGGGTACAGAATCATGTGTTCGAGTTTTTACCTTGACAATAACTAAGCAAAGTAGATAATTTTCCTTGTTAATTATGTATTATAGTTTACATATACAAATTGCTAAAATGTCATGGTATAGTAATGTATTTCACATGTTATGTTTGGATGGTACACAAAAATTTCGAAAGGTGACTTCTATTACCAGTAGTAACATATTTACAATATGTATTATAAAGCTGGTTGGCAATTTTATGCAAAAAATTATCACTTTTCTAGATATATCAGATGTTCAAAATGAAGTCGGGGCACTATTGTTCGACGACGTCGGTTAAATTAGTAAATAGTTATAGTTTCTTGTGCTGGCGTCGTCAAAAAAAACAATGAAAATGCTTTTAAATGTAAATTGTCTACGTTATTATTGAATTTAGCGATATGTGGTAAAAACAAATTTTGCTTATATACTTAATAATTTATTGATATTATTTAGCCGTTAGATGTGGAAACAGCATTGCTAGACTTGCCCTCTCGTCTGTGAATAGGATGAGATCAACAATTTTCTTTTTTTAAATATATTTTATATACAATAACGACTTACAATTATTTTTCTACTGTTAAAAAAAAATGTATACTCCGTGACGTATATGTTCGATTTCTTCTTTTATTACGATTTATTCAATTTAAATGGGTGACTCTGTTTATGAGGCTATATAGTACCTTGTTAATATTCATTATGCTGAAAGCTTCGTCTTTCGAAAAAATGTGATGTCCTGTAAATGCTTAATCTTTTGTCAGCATAATTATAGAATGGAAATGGCAACGTTGACTCCCATTACTGTAAATCAAGCTAGCTTTTACCTAATTAAAGCCTTTAATAATTTATTTACGCACAGAAATGATAATAATTTGCCTATATGGAACGATAATGGTATCCCAACACGATTAATGAACGCTATCCATTCGGCATAACGAAAATTAACAACGCTGGAAATTATTTATGGAAAGCTCATTTCATTTCAGTTTAGTGTCCACCGGGATGACATAATTTTGCTAGAATTGATGAGTTCAAATCTTTCACAACTTTAATTAAGTTATACACGATTATAACATTATCATAAATTAGAGGGAAACGTGAGGTATTTTATTATATACCATTTCCAGATTGTCAATGTTATTGCGATTCAAATTAATCAAGTTCATTTCGAAAAACTTTGAATCTAAAAAAATTGTCAATAATTTTAGCTACATGGTGGGGATTTTAAATGGAACGCTACTTATAGAGGCTCTGGGAATAAGATTTCTCTAAAATGCAAAAATACGTCCTCGAAGTTTTTTTATGGACGTCGCTTTTGTCATGTAAAAAAAATTGAGACCCCAAGAAGGGAGCGCAGCCCAAACTAACTTTTTTTTTTTAATTAGAGGATAGCAGTTGTAGCACTTTTATGGATAGCTTATTGAAAAAGGAATTAGTTTCTATATTTTTTTACGTCTGTCAAACCATGTGTCAGAAATTTAACAAAAACTAATTTAAGGAACAATTAGGTACATTAACAATAACTTTAAAACTGTAATGTCACTTTTTTAGCATAGCAATTATTGAAAATGTGCCCAATGAATCTGTTAGCACAGACCAAACCAATGGTAGAACTCCTCCCTTACTCGTTCCAAAACTTCTGACGTGATTAGATGTATCTCTTCCCTTCAACTCTTCCAGATTTCTAGGTCTGGTGACATATATCCTTCTTTTTAAATCGCCTCATAAATAAAAATCTAAGAATGTAATATCCGGAGATTTGGGCGACCACTCTATAAATCCTCGCAGTCCTATCCACCTATTTGAAAATGTAACATTTAGTAATTCTCTTACATTTCTTGTAAAGTTTTTAATACCGGAACTTCAAAGAATATTCCCTAATTATGGAAATCTAGACAAAAGGATATTTTTTTAGAAGGATGTAGCCTCTCCTTACGTTCCAAAAAACGTAAGACAATTATTAAATGTTGCATTTCCAAATAGGTGGATAGGATATCAACAATACACACAATAAAAAACCAATAAATGACAAACTTCTCAGTACAGTAGCCATCACATGATATAAAGGTCAATCCGGAATTACATGGGCAAGCATTATCACATTTTTACGAAATTAGCAAGCCCGAAGGGCTTTCGCGAGGTTGACACAACATAAATTCCCCAGTGAGCCCTGCATCCCACATTGTATCGACAGGCCATGATCGGTGACAGGTGCTTTGCCGGTATGGTTTTCATCGTTAATTGTACATTTTAACTCGGTCGAAGTGGTGAGCTGTACGCCCGGTTGAATTTCGGCATCGGGAGTAATAACAGAGAGCTGGGCTTCTTGCCAATTTTGGGTTGGTAATTGGTAGCGTTTAGCCAAAACAGCTAAAATTTAGTTTTAACGGAAAACCGACCAATACCAAGTGTATATTATTTAAGGCCTTTTACAACTGTTTAGTTTGATGATGCTCTAAACGTGTAACATCTCTGAATTAGAAGTTATAAAACAAGATTCTATGGTTCGCTTAAAATATCAAAGATGCTGCAGCTGATGATTCTCCTTAGAGAGTATGACGAGGACTTGTCATTCTAAGCCTAATTAAAACTGTAGGCCCTCTCAAGAATGACCTTAATAAAGAACAGATTTAAAAAAAATTGTACTAATTTAATTAATTAATATCTATAAAAAAATATTCAAAAATAATTTCAATATATTTTAAATTCTATATTAAATCTAACGAGTTAGATATTCTATAGTAGATATTATATACTACGTTTGTGTTGACGGTTTTTATGCTGAACTAGTTAAAGCGGCTTTTATAAGTGACTTGAAAAACACGAACTAAATGTGCTTTAAAGTGGTTTAAGTTATTCAAGTCGACCCTACAAAAAATCAGCATTGATTTGATTCGAGTTGCTTCAAAATACGACATAAACATTCAAGCCGCTTTGCACGCTACCTAGTGTCAGCGCTCCCTACGCCATTTACGTCAAAAAATCCAAGTTTTGCGTTCTTCATCGGACCATATATTTATTTTTTGATTCTTAATTGGATTTCTATAAAAAAAATTAATCTAGTTAGTTTTTTTGGTATAAACATAAAATAGTCATTTCATAAATCATTTAAGTCGTTATTATAATCCATAATGTTAAAAACGCCATTTTCTCAACCCCATGTGTGTTGTGGATTAACATTGTTTTGCATGACACCATCCAATTACTCATATATTTTCCAACTTTTATTTAAGCAGAACACAATTACAAAATCTTGACGTTTGAACCCAAAGTAATGTGAGGTTATTCTATTCAACCGTCGCGTTAACCCTTAAAATTAGCTATAAGAGGGCATGCTAGGCTTGAATCCGATATTTGAAAGAACTAAATAAACGTCTTGACTTAACCTGAAGTTCCGAGCTTCAATTTTAAACCGGCTTGAAGCTGCCGATATAAACGTAGTAATTTATAGCTTTCTAAGCTTACAAAAAATATTTTTCACTTAACCTTCATAAAAATGAATACCTAATTCAGTTTTTTATCTAAACTCTTGACTCCTGGACAATCTTAAAACCGGCCACAGACACAGAAAAATGTACACGTGCATCAACGCGCGCACATCAGCCTCTGTGTGTGGATGTAAATAATGCGCGCGCGTTCAAGAAAGACACTATAATAATTTACGTCGTGCATCAATATGTTTTGGTGCATGCGTACATCTCTCTGTGTCTGTGGCCGGCCACAACATTGATTTGAATTATTTTTTTTTGCACTATAGGTTGATTCCTTGACAATGTCATAGTATTCGTCGTTTGTCAGAAAAGTTAATTTTCGTTGTATAAACATGTTTTTTTTTTTAACAACAGTAACATAAATAACAGTTAAAATTAGACTGTAGCTGCATCTTTCTTTGACATTTTCATTTTTCGTTCACTTCACGTTCAGTTCACCCAGGCAGCAGTCTTCTCCCAAAAGGTTAACATTGCAGAACCGGATATAGTCATGGCAGGACACGCAATTCCCCTGGCACCGTCTATTAATTTGCTGGGGGTCAATCTGGGAGGTAATATGTCTTGGCATGATCACGTTGCCGCAATTGCCAAGGCAGCTGCACAGAAACTTGGTGTACTTTTCCGCACCAAAAGCGTACACACCTCATCAACTTTTGACACTCTACAAAGCCCAGATTCGACCATCATTAGAATATTGCTCTCATGTCTGGAGCTCATTGTTAAATATTTTGCAAGTATTCTGTTAACTTCCTCAGACGTTTTAAGCGATGGTTGTTATTAAGTATAAAATGTCACATGACATCCTGAACTGATTAAATAGTATATTATTGACCAAGGTTTAGACATATACTATTATTGACCGAGCGTCGATCTTAAATCCCGAGGAGCGCAGCGACTTGCAACTGGGTACACGAACGATTAATAAGCAATTTCCGAATTTCTCTATACATAATTTAATCAGTTAGGTGGACTTTATTTCACATGATTGTAACTTTGACAATCAACATTTATTGACATGTGACTTGAAACGTCCGAGAAGATACACGGCCTACTTGCAAAACATTGAACCATAAACGTATGAGTTAATAAAGTGAACGAAACAAGAGAATAATAGGAAAGGATAGAGCTACAATCTACTTTTATTTCAAGCGCTTTACCTACATATATTATGTTATAATTGCTAGCTAGTATACTCCACAGAGTTACCAATTTTTGGAAAAACCATACTAACGTAGTTATTGCACCTGGTATAAAACGAACATAATTTTTTTTACAAAACGTGAAAACTATAATATTCTCAGGAAACCTACCTCCAATAAAAAAATCATTTAAAATTGATCAATAGGTTCAGAAAAAATATAGCATGAATAAGGTCGGTATGTGGCAAATTTGAGATGTGGTATTAATTTTGTCCATGAGTTTATTATGATTTCAAAATTGTAGGTAGGTATTAATATGTTGTTAACGTCCAGTAGGTACTTTTGTTAAATTAAACAATTTACTTTGGTTTACTATGTTGAAACTGAATTTTACTAGCTTCAATAAATAAGTGTGATTTCTGTTTTATGATCATTTACTCTAATATAATAAAATTATAAAGCAATCAAAATATAATATACTTTTGTATAGTAAATTGCATGTGTATGTATGTGGAGGTGGGGAACATATAACATTTCAAATGTAATGTAATCGCGGTGATTGTAAAACGAACCTTAATAAGATTGGAAAGCTTAATGTTGTTATAACCGGTTATACCGGCTAATCCATAATATTTTATTAAAATCAGTTTCACACATTCATTTAAAAATAATTTAATATACCTACACGAATTTGTAGCACCCTCAGTGGCGGCTCCTCCTTGAGGGCACGTGGTTCCGCGCCCTCCGCATAATAAATACATTTTGTAGATCTACCGATAATTTAGGAAGAATAATCATTACCTACTAATCCACGCGCCCTCATGTAATGTGCTCAGTTGTAGCTATGTATTAACTTGGTACCGAATTCTCTGCGGCAGCTCCTTTCGGACGAACGTGTAAAATCAGCGACACACTACAGGTTGATAAATCCAATTAATGCTGGTGTCCACAACACCACATATTGAATTCCAATGAAAAAACCACCGCAATCCTATTCAAATAAATTAAGACCGGGTTGTCCAAAATTGTTCAACCTCCGCATGTGCGCCCATCACACAGGGAGACCCTAAAAAAGTATTTCTACAACCCCGCTCTAAAGTCAACATGAGAGCAAATACTTGGACAGTCTAAAACTTGCATGATATTTCCTGTTTCCAACCACGATGCACTACCCGTATATAACTTAGTTTTAACTAAAATCCTTGATTCATTCACAAAATTATTTGCACTAGGCGCTGACCTTCCTATTACAGTTTCAAGAAAACCTGGGATTATTCTCTGGGTACCCAATCAGTATACCAGTGTTAAGAAAAATTGAATTTTATACCAAATATAAAGATCTGCTTTAAATCATTACTTACATACTAGAAGAGACTCATATTTAAAGAAAACCAACGAAGTATATCGAACAATCCCAGTCAAGGCAGCTGGTCACACAAATAGCTTTAATTGAAAGAAATTATCCTTGTTCGTCTCAGTATTCACCTTGACCATAAATATTCGCTGAACACAAGAAAAGGCAACATAGCAATAAGGGGGACCCGAAAGGAAAGCGAAAAGCAATTTAGTGGGGTTTACTGACGTACAAGGGGAAAATCAATGAAGAGAAGTGTATAAATCCGGGAAGAGAACCAGATCAGTATTAGATATACTGGGAAATGTCGTGGAAAATCTGACAACAGGACCGGATTTTATTTTTTAAGTGATAAATATAGCTCTAAGTTTAAAAGGATGTTCTATAATTAGAGTTGCTGATAGTTGAGAAATCCCAAAATTCTTTATATTTAAACTTAAAAGTTACCATTTCCTATAATTGGTTAAAGGAGAAAACTAAAAATATTAATATGAAGCCATTTTTGTGTTGTAGTTGTGCCCTTATAAAGTTTTAATTATATTGAATATACCTATTTCATACTATGAATTAAAACATCATTCACCTAATTTTAGCTCTATGCTTAAAACATTTGACAACACTTTTTAAAAAAGTTTTGTTCTATAGTTGTATTCACCAAAAAAGTCTCCATAAAGAGTAACTTCGATGTTCATTATATATAACGTTATTTTGTATTAGTGTATCCCATGCAAAAAAAAGGAATGATTACGTCATTATCAATTGTTTTCTATTCCAAATATGCACAACAACATCTGGTTTTATGACAGCCAGCAAATGCGATGGTGGTTATAACCATATATTTTGGTTCTTATTAGTCGGTACAACTAGAACATTAGATCGGCCTAATTAATGATAAGTTCTCATAACTACATTTTGATTTAATAAAACGACAAATAAACACGTATTAATTTAAAACTAAAATGGCAAATTATTGGTGGTCAGTCTTAAAATACCTTACTATTTACGGCCAAAACAAGCCTCCATAGAAAAATTTTAGACCCAGCAGAACCCTCACTATTAAAGACATTTTGGACACAAAACAAGTAAAATACTACCATCCTTGTTGTTTTATGACCTTTAAATAATGGCAGCAATCAAATGATATTCTTCTTCGTCCACTGAGCATTTTCGGTTGGAGCAATCGACATTTTTCTATAGACCGAACCATTCCTCGGTTATACTAAGATCAGCTTGAAAAAACTTTAAGTTATTAACCTTTAAATCCTTTGGTGACAACCTCCTACTTACAACAACTATCAGATTTGAACAAATATCGACCGTTTAACCATTTTTAGTCGTTACAACACAGTTAAGAGTTCTATTACCTTCGAAGGTACAAGAAGAATACGAAAAATTAAAAGTGCAACCAAATAAAAACGAAAAACCTGAAATAACATTTAAACCGGCCCTGTTACGAAAACCCCCTTGACGACTTTGCCCACTCTAATTCTCCAGTAGATGTATTTAATTAGATCCGGGGACTCTTCCAAATCACTGCAGCCACTGGGGTGAAACAGTGTTCTAACAACCCCATTACAAAGTTGTTGCAAAAATTAGGGGAAGAAATGCACTGACGCTATTTCAATTAAGTCGGATTTAAACATTGGAGGGCTAATTTGTTTAATTAATTATTCTTATTACGTAATTTATTAATCCAATGTGGGTAGTTACAATATTAGATACTAATTCAGGGGGAGGTATCAGAGGCTAAGAGGATTATTAGATAATATTTTGAGAAATTATATTTAATTACAGAAGTAAAAACTATGTATTCGATTTAATTTAAAAGCAAACAATACAAACTAAATTTTATTCCATTTCTCCGCATTTGGCTAATTTATTTTATTAGGAATTTGAAAAACCACGGTTTTACAGTGTGTTACTTAAGAGTATGTGCTGGATATTTTTGAAGAAAGAAATAGTTGTTTTCAGAGGCGTATTTAGCCTAGGAGCTCGAGTCTTGCAACCTATTTTTTCGCCTCTTAATTTATATTTTTAAACAATGTATTATTGGCTTAGATTATAAAGGTCTTATAGAAAACGTTTAGTTTTTAAACTTTTCCTTCTAAAAGTCCTGTTTTATATAGAGATTAAGGTTTCAGACGCATATCGTTTTAGTTATTAAATTATGATGCAATTTTAAAGGAAAACGAGTAAAAAGAATAATATTTTATAGTATTTTTCTATTATATACTTGTCTGTTCCGTTTTCCCTTTTTTACAGCTATTTTACATCAACAAAAATATAACCCAATGCAATAAAATATTTTTACCACTAAAACAAAAAACAATTAGGCATTTTTAAAAAGTAAAAATATTAATGGAACATATTTTTATGGAAGAAGTGTAATAATTTATAATATATGCGGGAAGAAACGAGAATGCTTTATTATGAATATTATAAAACGGACTTAATAATGAGTATTTAAAACCCAAGCATTTGCACCAAAAACTGCTCTTAGATCTACGCTTCTAAAATACATGATTTCTGAAAAAATCATCAATTTTGGCGTGGTGAGCGATGTTTACTTTATTTTTAATCATGAAAAACTGAGCCGGAAAAACGCTGGTTAGAGTCATACATACGTCTTATATGTTAAAATTTTGGATTGACACCAAAATTCATATTTTTCACAAATATAAAAAATGTTTTTTTTTTAATAAAGAGAAAATCAATATCAAAAAAAAGAAAAAAAACATTTACAAAAACAAATTTAATCCAACGATGCAGAGAGGTAAAGGTCATAATTTAATTTTCAAAATTTGATAGTAGTTAGGTGAATTTTAAACAAATTTTGGGCGTGACCCCGAGCTTTTCCGCCTTTGTTCCTCTCTCCAAAAAAAAAAGTCCTACTTACGCCCACTGAGCCCCCCCCCCCCCCCCCCCCTGGCCACTGGTCCCTTTAAAGAGCAATTATTAAGTTTGAGGAATTTAACTGACAATTATTAGAGTGATCTAATGCTTCAATAGAAAAAAAAACCAGGTCGGCGTTGTTAACTTTACTACCCTGATGTTCATTAACAAATTGGTCGATACTGATAAAGTGGTAAATAAACCATCTTGTCTAAAAGCAATAAAACACTTCCTCCAGTGTAATTGAGGGTGTCACTCAGAAATAATAGGCAAGTAACAATTTTTCCTCCCCTGTTCCAGTCGAGTTACATCTCGATTTGGCTTTAACTGGTAATTATTGATTGTATACACGGAATATAATGGATATTCGATATGCACAATTTTGAGGGTGATATTCACACCCTCTCTTGTTCTGTGTATAAGGTTATAAAAGCCTAGCGGGTATATAGGGAATCAATTGAGAGATTATTTAGGGACCGTAACAATTTGATTAGGAATTACAGTTGTAATATATTATAGTGGTTTTGAGATTTATTAGAAGATTACATAGTTTATATAATAATTTATTGAATAACACTCGATTTTTTTTATTTCAAAACATAAAAAAATTATTTCCTAATGCTTTTATTAAAGGATAAGATTAATAAAACTTCCAAGAAAGATACTGATGATGACCCCTGAGGTCGAAAGCAATCTGCTAGTTAACAATAAAAAAAATTTACACGCATAATACAAACTTTTTCAATTCCTTTCTTAAAACTTCGGGTTTATATTTTCATGTTATTGCTATGTGTAGGTACGTTTTTTACTCGGGAGCGAAGTAACTTTTATCTGTTTTACAACATTTCTAGGTCTAGCAGGGACAAAAACTCTATGAATTATATTCATATTATTATTTATAAAATAGTGGAATTTAGTGTCCGTTAAAATATATAGAAATAAACTTAGCGGCAAGCGGACAGAGTAGTTCGTCTATCTTTTGCATTAAACTACACAGGGACGCCAAAGGTAATGGGATCCCTGGGGCACAGGTAGACAATGACAGGCTGTTTCGTTCTTATTAGGACTCATCAGAAAGCCATAACCTGTAATTTCAAGATATTTTTACGAATAAAAATATGATGAAAACCTAGTATCGGCATCTGTTGGAATCAATTCATTGCAAAAGATAGCAATCTAACGTGAAATCGTGTGCCCCAGGGAACTCATTACCTTTACCGTCCCTGTGTAAGTACTTCAATGTAAAAGATAGACGAACTACTCTGTCCGCTTGCCGCTAAGTTTCTTTCTATTATACAGGGTGTTCCTTAATGACGTGCTAATATTTTAGGGTGTGATTCCTCAAGTCATTTTATAAAGAAAAGTTTATATAAACATAATGTCCTAAACGGCTTAAATTTTTTGCTACAGGGTGTTGAATTATTATTTTTTTAATACTTTTTTTGTAATATCTCCGAAAGTACTTTAGATAACATTTTCAATTTTGGCATGTGCTAATAGGACATAAAACCACATCTTTTAGTAATAAAAGTTATTTTTTTGTACCACCAGTGGTGTCCCTTCAAACATTTTCGTTAATATTTTTTAGAAAAAAAGTGATACGCCACTGACATTTTTCCATGTGGATATCATTTCTGATTAGCCTGGTCAATTCTGCATAAAAATGGTTTCTTGCGTTTTTCTCCTCAGGCACACCGTTCTTAACTAAAATAGTTAATTGCTGGTGCCGGTATGCTCAAGAGTGTCTAACAACGACACAGATGGCGCTTCGCGCTACATCTTACCGGTGTGTCCAACCAAATGCTGCATAAGCAGCTTCGAGTTCTCCTTTCTTTCGTCGAATCCTAGCCCTACTGATGAGCCATGATATGGCGAAACGCGTCAACGGAAATGTTTGCAGGGACGCCACTGGTGGGACAAAAAAATAACTTTTATAACTAAAACATGTGGTTTTATGTCCTATTAGCACATACCAAAATTGAAAGTTTTATCTAAAGTACTTTCGGAGATATTACAAAAAAAAGTATTAAAAAAAAATAATTCAACACCCTGTAGCAAAAAATTTAAGCCGTTTAGAACATATGTTTATATGAACTTTTCTTCATAAAATGACTTTAGGAATCACACCCTAAAATATTAGCATTATTATTAAGGAACACCCTGTATAATTATAAAATAAATAAAAAATACCAATATAAAATTTAATTAACTACATTTTTTGCATACCTTAAAAACTTTATTTCTTTTAGTAGATACTGTTAGGGCAAATCTAACTTCGTAACTAGAATTTTTTTTAAATACCTAATAAAGGGCTTAAACACCAGTTTCCTGTAATGGAATTTTGATATTTAAGTAATCCAAAAAATAATTACCTACCAGATCCGTTGTGGTATAGAAAGAATAATTTAAAGTACTAAGAAAATGTGTTATTTGATAAAAAAACTTTAAAATTCAAAAACCTTTAAAATGTTTTAAATTTCTAAAACTAAGTCTTCTTAAAGTCTCTAAATCAATTTAAAAATCCAGGTCTTTGTTTATAAAATTTGACTTGATGGTGGACTTTAATATCGTCATATTATATCACATAAAAAATAGCTATAAAAAAGTGTTTTTTTGTTCGTTACCGTTTTCGAGATACCCATGTACGCACACGAAATTGTAGCAGCCTGTAGTACACTCGGTATATTCGTATATCATTGTCACTGGACATTTAAATATTCGTTTATTTATTTAAAAATTAATCAAAAATATTCAAAAACAATTTCTTTACAGTATATCCTGTTTAAAACCTGTCCATATGTTAACACACCCCGTAATTTATTAATAATAAAATTTAAATACATTTCCAATTTCTGAAAGGAAATGTTTTAAGACAATTTTTTATGTTTAAATTAAATATACCTGTTGTGAAATGTGAAATGTTTTATTCTCAATAGTTGGTCGGTCTATTCGAATAATTAAATTTAAAATAAAATGGGTGTATATTTTATTTAATTTTTAGGGTACCGACCGGGGTGAATTACGGGGAGATACATACCGGAGGGTGCATCGTGGTTGGAAACATAGGAAATCCCATGCAAGTTTTAGACTGTCCAAGTATTTGCTCCCCTATTGACTTTAAAGCAAGGTTGTAGGGATACTTTTCTAGGGTCTTTGTGTGGTGAGTGCACATGCGGAGTTTAAACAATTTTAGACATTCCGATCTTAACTTATTTGAATACGATTGCGGTTGGGTTTTCATTGGAATTTAACAGGTGGTGCTGCAGACACCAGCATTGATTGGACTCGTCAATGTGTGATTTGTCATTGTCAAATGTAATTTGAAAGTATTACATTTTTACTAGTAATTTTTTACCTAGGTAATTATTTTAAGTCGCACAATAGAAAAAAAAAGTTACTATGATAAAATGGTACTATGCGGGGAAAAGCTTAAGAATTATATTTGATATGTTTGCTGTTTATATTCCTGATAGACCCATTCCTACCAAGTCGGCAATACAAAAAGATATTACTAAGTTTGAGGCGAAAGGCACTGTAATTAACAACTTCAAATGCAAAGCACAAAATCATGAGAGAGCTAAAGAACACAATGATATTTTACTTAACGTCGAAGAAAATAAAAATATCAGCACTAGATTTTGATACTATTTAATAGGTTTTATTGTAAGTAAAATTATTCGTTTTCTATTAAAAGATCCGTTTTGAAATGAATGTTTATTTTATTTGAAAATATTATTTAAATCCAGTGTAAAATATATCTGTTAAAGATTTTTAAAAAGCGTACGGTTTACAAATTACATTTCACAATGACAAATCACAGGTTGACAAGTCCAACCAATGCTGGTGTCCGCAGTAAAACCTATTGAATTCCAATAAAAAACCCACCGCAATAATATTGAAAACAGTTAAGATCGGGTTGTCGAATATTGTTCAGATTCCGCATGTGCACTCACTACACAGAGACCCTAAAAAAGTCTCCATACAACCCCGCCTCAAAGTCACCAGGGGTAGACAGTCTAAAACTTGCATGGGATTTTCTATGTTTCCAACCACGATGCATGCACCACCCGCTATTTATATTTTAACCGAAAATGTTGGTGACACTGTATAATATTATATAAACTTACCAATTAAGTATTTTTTTTAACTTTATTTGATAGCTGTACAAAATATAAAGATTCAAGAATCTATTGCGTCCGTACACGACCCGATGTTAATCATAAAATGATCTAAGTTAAACCATTCGTTAAGATAAAACACAATAATAATATACTTAATTATTTTGTAATAATAATAATAAGGGAATGACGATCCTACTATTGTCTGACACACGAAACCACCTAACGAATAAATGAAAAAAGTTTGTGATATTGCCATCTGGCTCACTAATAAATATAGATAAGAAAATGTCACAGAAATATATTATAAACTATATAGACAAAAATAAATTAGGCCCGCTATGACTTGATGATTTTTGTGTTTTCTCACCTTTTCGCCCCGGTTAAGTTAGATTGTGTCAGACTATAATACTGATCGTGTAAGGGCCCAATTCATATATTAATGAGGTTAATATTATTTAAGAAGGCGAAATTTTTTGTTGGAGTTTTTATACAGAAAAAATAAATGCAAACAACAATGTTATGGTGTCTGTTTCGAAGGATGCTGCTACAATATACCAGAACCCAAATTGTTTTAGTAAGCCCTCACTAGATTTAAGAAATATCTGGAAACCCTTGTTAAGTAGATGTAAACTTAAAATACCGCATACGAACTAAGCGCAAGACTGCACCCATCTCAGTCATGCTCCAGTGCATCTAGCTAGTATAAATAGAGCTGTAGTTACTTTACTTATTTAGTATTCACCTGAAGACGACTGGAGATACTTACCAGTTAAAACGTTGTGATGTAAAACAAATAAAGACAATGCAAGTCCAAAACTCTTCTATCATTCAACAACAATGTTATATTTGTGGCGCTTACTCTAGCTTCACTGGAAAACAGAATGTTATTGGCAAAATAAGAATTCGCATTACATTAGAATTTATCAAAATTATGCTTGGCTTGGACTATACCTTTTCAAGTTTTAAAGAAGTAATAATTAATTTAATAACCATAAATCCATTATTTTTGCAGATAATGTTAAATCACGGCGTGATTTTTACTCAATATTAAACTTTTCCATTGGTATTTATGAATTACCAAAACATTATTTGTTAAGTCACAAAATAAAAAGGTGCAAATTCTAAATTATTTCTTTTCAAGCAGTGTTTATAAAACAAAAGAAAATTATGACAAAATTTTGAAGTTATTTTAATTTGATATAGGTACTTTATGTTTTACCTATCTATTATTGATCTATAATACCTTAGAAACGGAATATGTTATGATAGCAATAATACCTGCTATCACACCTAGGGCATTATAAGCGGGCATTATGATAATGCCCGCTTATATTACCCTAATGCGCTAATATGGAAATTTTATTGCTTATCCAATTTTATTTCTCTCACAATAAAGATCAAGTTTATACAAAAAATAATTTTTTCTTTAAACAATACTAAAAATTAAACTTTATTTCCAAAATAAAAATTACAATTTTGAAATGTCCCGGAAAATGTAGCTGATCCCACTATAGAATGGTCGGTGTTTTTTGTGATGGTAGCAGCGGTGGTAGCACTAACGCTATTTTGTATAGAAGAACAGTCTATTAAAGAATTTTCAATAGTCGCTACGGAATTAACCTCGGAATTAACTGAATTGGCAATCATTTTGGCTATTTTGTTTTTGGATGAAATACTTTCTTCTATATATCCTTCAGCTACTGAAGAGCTTTTCCATTTCCCATGTTGTTTTAGCGTTTCAAACGAAGCACCTGCCTCAACAAGTAAAGTTGACGATGTGCGACGCAAACAGTGGCCGGTGTAAGCTTCTGCATTATCCAGTTTTAAAAATTTTGCGATCAATGTTGGGACGCTTCCTATGGTATTTTTTCCAATGGGTTGTACTGTACATCGACCCTTTCTATAGGTAATAAAGAATCTTCGCTCCTTTATTCCAGCTGGTCTTAATGTTGTATACTTTTTTATTAAATTTAAAGCGCCTAAATCTTCTTCGATGATAGTAAAACTTTTTGAAGTTGAAGTTTTAGTTTCTGGTACCTTTATAACCAAGACTGTTCCTCTATCTTCAATGTCATCAATGGTCATTTTGACCAACTCATCTCGTCTTAAACCTCCAAAAACACCCATTACCAATATGACTTTGTGTACCAAGTAGATATCATCAGGAGCCTTCTTAATAAATTTTAATATTTGTTCTCCTTCCAAAACTTTAGACTTCTTCGGGACGTATCCTTTCGACTTAACTTTTAAAAAAGATATGAGACGATGGTATTGCGAAATGTCTATATTTTCATAGACCATCAACGTAGACCTTAGGGTAGAATACTTGGTCCAGAGAGAGTTCGGACTGTATTTTTCCGACTAAAAATAATAAAGTTTGTTAAACATATGTATTAAAATAAAATCAATAACTTACCAGTTCCTGGAAATATGCCATTAAAACATTTTCGGTTATTTGAAGAATTGTGTTCGTATCTTTCCAAATACCAAATATGCCATACTCCCGATCATACTGTTGCCTTGATTTAACTGGCAAAAGATTTTCGGTCGCTTTTATGACCTTTTCTCTTATATTTTGTGGAATTTCTTCCATTTTGAGCAAATCGTTAAATAAAAAATGCCAACTGACTAACTGACAGAAACATCAAAGTCAAACTTAACACCAGTCATTATCTACTTACGTATACAGGTACAGGTGCAACTTATTTTTTATATTGCGAATAAATAATGTAATTAGTCATTGAAAAACTCTTTTTTAGGTAAAACATAAAGCATTGTATGCACCACGGGCTTTACTGGACTATAATGCCCATCAGGCAGAAACCTATCCCTCGGGCCAGAGGCCCTCGGGCTATTTCTACCTTCAGGGCATTATAGTCCCCGTAACGCCCTTGATACATAAATAGCTATTATGTCTCAAGAATTAAACAAATATAGAATCATAAAACCATGCATCAGATAACTCTAACCTTTGGGTTCACTATGGAAATCAACAACAAAGTATTCGGTTAAAAAAAAAGAAACCTTCCAAAGTAGTATATGATATATGACGTGCGTCAGGTTGTCAGATTAAAATCTTCCACTAAAGTATAATATAAATGCAGGTGCCTCGACTTTTATATTGGTTTAAGCTAGCGCGCTGTTTTGAATTTCGTGATTAATCCCGGTTGATTTTGTGGAAAAAATATAAAATGTATACTTTATGTCAGCAGTGAAAACGTAAAACACGTTAATTTTTCATGGGGGTTTGGGTATTTTGGTGTTCGGAACGGCCGTCTCTGAAAGCTTTATGTTTATTCGATGTTTATAAAATCGCTTTAGCGTGAAAACTCTAAAAACGTTGCAGGTTTAATTAGAAATCAACGGGTATCTTGTTTGTTTGATGTAACGAAAATTGAATTTAAATATTTACACACCACATCATCTGGTTTTGAAATTACCATTTTTGATTGGATTGCCTTAGAGCCATACAATTTTATTGGGTAATATAAAAGACCATAAGATTAGAGGAAAGTAATTACTAATACATTTTATAACAATTTGTTAAGTGAAATGTGTTCTAATGAAATTCATTTATATGTTTTATGGAAGCTAAAAATAAGTTATATTTTCGTTGATAAAAAAAAAAAATCAGTTAGTATCAGTAAAGTAATTATTAGACAAAAACGTAATTTTTTATGAAAAATGTCATAACAGAAATTAATAAATATAATGCATAAAGCAGTAGCGACAATTATTGCCTGTAATATAATGTAAATAGTAAAATATTATGAATTTTTGACTCAACACTTTTTGTTATAATTTTACTTGCGGAAGCAGAAGGTGGCTGGTTTCCAGTCCCTATACTGAGAAAAATGAATTATAACCATTATTATGGCCATTATAAGAATATTTAATATTATTTGGGACAGCAATACGAGCTAATACCAGTTATACACCAGATTTTGCTAGGACCAGTGCATAAGGATAAATTATTATGTTATACTGATTATATGACACGGATGGTAACCATGAAGGTTTGTTTCATAGCGACTATAAAACGTACTTCTACGGGTATACACATTAGTTAAAAACGATTATACTGTTTATATAACACGGATTATAACCATAAAGGTTTGTTGTATAGGGACTATAAAACGCTTTATAACCAGTAAACACAGTTGAAAAAGAGTATAATGTAGTTTTATAACCGGTATAAAATTGTTTAGCTGCCAATATAAAACGTTTGCCGATTCAAATTTTGCGCTTGCGCATTCCCAATATTAATTTTTGATAAATTTATCGATCACTTATCTCTTTACGCAAACTCCAAGCAACAAGCGAAATTTTGGATGATTGTATGTTATAAGACCAAAAAATAATAAAGGTAAAGAAATTATATTTTACAATATTTATATTGGCATTGACAAATTTAATTTTTTGATTTTACCATGTAGCTACTGCTAATTTTCGCTTTAAAACATGTGCATATGTGTATATCCAGAATTTTAAATAAACAGATAAACGGCCGATAATATAAAAAATAGTAAATAATAAAAATAGGTTAACATTTCAAAGGTATTTATTTAACTAAAAAAAAACAAACAAGGGTATTTACCCTCAACACTTTCTAATCAAGAAACAACGAAAAATCTGAGATCATAAACACAGCTCTTAGGTTACAAAATACTGATAATTTTGCACCACCACAAATAAAGCTTAATAATAACCTCACAACACTGTTCACAAAAAACAACAAACATCTGAAACAACCCGCACAGCCGAATAAATGCAAATGCCTTCGTAAAACACGTCTTTACGTCGAAGTCTCCCCCACTCTTGCAAATTAAAAGTTTGTTGCCTAAGGGTAAATAAACGTTTAATATCAGATAATAATTTAACTAATACCCCCAAAAAATCATTTTATTGTTGGTATATGTGTTTATGTTCTATAAAACCATTTTTATTTCCAAAAATAATGTTTTATGAAAATACATTCAATTCTGGGCCTATATTCATAATTAGTTCGTTTTATCGTCGGTATAAATAAAGAGGTAGTAATTCTGTATGCAGTTCGTTAGTTAACTTTTTTGGTATAGTAATAGATTGGTTAATAATGATTATGTTGCTACTGGTATAGGACTATTCTTAGCAATTCTGTCTAATAAGTCGATTTTGCTCTGTGTATTACGATTTTATGCTCCCTTTTAAACGCGATATATAAAAACTGAGCGAAGCGCGTCGACTTCGAGCAATCGGAAATACTGTCCATTGGTTGAATTGTGCATGATTATTCATTGCTAATTGACTAGGACGATAAGGAGCGGAAATAGGCTCTAAAGGCCAATATAGAATGTTCATTAGAGTGGATTTTCTTGAAGTACACGTTGTCTCTTTAAATTATTTAAACATATTTTTAGGATTCTGACAACTAACGACTTTAAACTCGAAATTTCAACTTTAAACCTGAAAATTAAAATTTCGAGTTAAAAATAAGCACGTTAATCTTAGCTTTCGACTTATCATAAGGGCTCGTTAACAAATGATATGTTTGAAGGATTTATTCAGAACAAAAGGTAGCAGTTACACAATAGCTATGAAACTTGGGACCATATTTCACAACTCAGTAGCGACAGAATGTGTGGGTTTGCTGATTATGGTTGAAATGTAAATAAATGGAACACAAATGGGAGGACAGATGTAAAAGCAGGACAATAGTAGTAACGAAGTGGCACCGCACAATATCACACAATTCAACGAGCTGTATTCTCTGTTATTCAATGCTATTTTCTGTGTTATTTTTGTTTTTTTTACGTCAAGCCTTATAATATTGCACTATATTTTATAATATAATGGGTTACATACTGTGGGCTGTGTCAACACGTATAATATAAGCATTGATAGCACGTATTGCGAAAAATAAAAGTTAATATTATCAAGTTGTATCGAGTCAAAGTCAGTTAAAATTAAAAAGCACATTTAAATTTTTACGGAAACTAATTAAAAAATATACATAAACAGATGAAAATTATAAAAGCTTTCATATGGACATCAAGACTAATGATGGAATAATAAAATTATAGGTTGTGAATAAGGATGCTGGGACTTTTCATAAAATTTTGATATTTTGTATAAAGGAACATAGTTTTTTTTGATATTTTTACTAAGAAAATAAATATTTATTTTATATTTTATAAAATTATTGGAACAAAAACAAGGAACTTCATAATGTTGCCAAACTTCTCTAACATTTTTAATATACTATTAGCCTGAAAGGTAATAAAATACAAAAACTGTTCAAAACTAAACGAAAAATAAATAAAATACCATATTATTTTAAAAGTGTTATATATATTTTGTCTAAAAATAAGTAAAATAAGTTCTAATATCAAAATAAACTAGTTAGGTAACTTACCAAACTTTCTTCATGTGGTAACACTTAAATTACTCGCAGGACACGGATGACAGTAAGTAAATAAATTAATAATCCATTTTATTTGTTGAAGTTTCGTAACTTGTCATGTTTTTAAAATTTCATTCATATTATAATACAACTAAGCGTTGTGTGGAAAAATGCTGTTAAGAGCTGCCCAGAGTTCGTGTTCCAAACAAAATATTTTTTAGATATAATAATATTTTATTACTTCGGACTACACAAATATTTTAATCAAAAATTAACTAACCAGACAACTTTGACTGTAAGAAATTTCATGTCACAAAGTTTTCTGGTTAGGAAATTATTGTTTAAAATCTTTATGTCATCAAATATAAAAGTTTAATGAGTTTCCTTGAGAAAATTACCTGCCCTAGTGAGGAAATGTGCATCTTTTAAAATGAAAAGGTGTAAGGAAAAGCAATACTGCATGCTCGTAGAAAAATAAATAGGTAACTACTTATATAGTGAGTAATGGTGTAATAATGTGTTTTTCAACAAAATTTTGAAGGAACAAGATATAAAAGTTCCTGTGTTTGTATTTTTGATATTTTAATTTCCTCATTGAGAAAATAAATAAAATGCTATTGGAACAAAAACACGGACTTTATTCAATCCACATCATGAAAACGGCAACTTGATAAAGTCAGTGTTCTCCTTATTTTTAATACATATTATAATACTAACAATGACAAATTCTGAGTTATCCAATAGAAATAAATATCCAAACAGTTCAAACGGAAAAATAAAAAATCATCATATTTTTTATAAATTGTTATCTATACCTATTTCGTCTTAAAATAAATTTAAAGTTCTAAGAACAAAATATAATAATATTAGGTATGTAAATAGCGTGACACTTTTTACATGTGGCAATTCATAAATCATTGACAGAAAACTGATCGAATGCTTGTTGAAAGAATCCTTGCCTAAGTTATTTGTACATCTTTCTGTGTTTCGCGATTTTAAAATTGGTCGAAATTGTGGAGGTTTTCAGTGAGCTAAATGAAAAATGAACAGTTTTATTCATAATAAACCAGTGGCGGCTCACGGTCTTAAAAAATGGTGAAGAGCTAGGTATAGTGCGGGTACAAACATTGAATGGAGTTTCCAAAGAATTACAAACTATGTCATTAATTGAGTTCATTTTTAAAACACAACTAAGTAGGTACGTACACTACTGAATTAACTGAAAAATAAAACAAAACTTTTTTATCACACAATAAATCACGTAAAAAAGATATCTATAACCGTAAGTTTATCGAAGCCTCTAAATAAATACCTTAAGGTTAGGCGAGCCAATGCTAAAACAATGGTGCATACGACTGATCTATTTTTAAATTGCCCTTCATTATAATGCAAATTGTTACAGGCTCTCGCGTGACTGACGTCAGGTAATCATAGCTATGGTGAATATCAAAGCCATGTTTGGCGTTTGGTCTTCAGTCGCTTTAAGCTAAGGGACACGATCGGCTGGGGCGCGCCAAAATGCACGAGTTTTTATAATCATTGTCCATCGGAGTTAACCATGGCCCTATTATGCATAGCTACATTCTGATTAAATTAATATTTTTAATTAGAGCATAATTATATTTTAAGGGCTAAAATGGTAGCCTGTATTGGAACATTAATATTTAATATTGTCGAACAACTTTCCTCCTGGTTTTATTTTTTCTTGGTGAAGAGCCCCTTCACCTACTTCACCTGACGAGCCGCCACTGTGATAAACTCCTATTATAGCGCCGATTTGACCAATAAATCATCAAAAAAAGGGATTCCCACAACAAGTGGACAAGCATATCTAATATATCTTTACTCGAACGAAATCAAGTAATTTTAAAATTGATTTTTTTATCTGCATAAAATTTTGTTAATCCAAATAGAGATTATATAAACAGAAAGCTATCAAACGGAACAGATAGTTAAGTATAAGGGAATATTTTCATTAAAGAATTCAAATCCTTAATATCGTCATAAAATATTTGAATAGATGTGTGCCAGCGACCCATATATATTTTTTCTCTTGCAATTATCATAACTTTACTAGCATTGCTTCAAGCCATCACGAACAAAAGTGAAAACACGACATTATTCGATTTTTCATTTATTCATCGTACTTTTTATGAAAAATTAAATTAAAGCACTCCTTTCATTTGATATATCGGTGAAAACAATTACTGCCATTACCACCGCGGTGTTTAAGTGTAAACATAAACTAAGGTTCGGCATTCAACATTCAACAAATGTCGCTGCTGGTTAATGATTGCTTCGCATGTCTAACACAACTGTCGGTCGCCTCACTCTAACCTCACAAAAAATATCAGCGCATCCTGTTCAGATCGTCACTTGTTTTTTCCTTCATTTATTATAAACCGTACGACGTGTTTTTGTTAACACCTACATGAAATATAAGTTTGTGTCGAACAGAAGCTACTTAGAAATCCATAATAACACTTTGGAAAAAAATGTAATTACAGTGTTAGCTTTTTACTTCTCAGAGTTGAAAACTTCGTTGTTTCGTATGATTACAGTCATTTTCACATATATTTGGTGATTTTTTTGGGCACATTTTAATATGTTCTTGAGTCACGTTCATGACAGATGCAGGACGCTAATGGCAGGTTTTTAATGTGTAACTACTCGATACTGGTTATTTGTAACTTTATAAAACGTGTTTTTAAGTCTTACCAATAATTTTGGATAAGGATAAATATTTTACGTAATTCAGGTGGCAAATATTGCGCTTCGTAAGTCACGAGAAATTTAAATAGATCACTTTATTACTACAGATAAATCGCTAAAAACAATTTACAACTTAGAGCTTTAATAGATATTTTGAGTTCATCATCATATAACCATTTGTTACATCTGTTGTCACTGACTGAAGTTGCCTTAATTGGGATATAGAGAACATTCAGTTTAAAGATATTATAAGACTGGTCCTTAAACTGCATCTTTCATGCTACGATCGTTAGTCACTGGCGACTACGACCCAGTAGCGACGACTGGTTCGCCAAGATATGTATAATGGTTTTTTGAAGTTCGGTAGCAGCGATTGGATAGCTTCTACGAAAACAAACATGTTCAGAAATTATTGCACATGTCTTGTCTTGGCAAATCAGTCGTCGCTACTAGGTCCTAGTCGCCAGCGACTTGCGGTCGTAGAGGAACACCCACCTACCTTAACGGTTTTTCAATAATAAAAATATTCCTGGAGTAACACAAACCTTTTTTAAAAACACGACGTGAAAGCACAAAGTTGGCCAAAGTTGAAATCTATATCTCAAAATAAATGTAACCGGTGTAAATAAAAAAGCATTAATTAAAAATATCCAAATAAGATGGTAGACTTTTTCTTATAATCATAGTTCCCCCGTTACCTACATTTTTAATTTACTAACCAGGTACCTTTAATTGTCAATAAATAATGTATGTAAATGTAATTTATGTTACGGTCAAACTTTGTGGTTAGTTAATTATGGTCAAAAATCTTTTGCAACCCAATATAAGCCCTTCGTTGTCACCGAATTTTTCTCATTACTTGTAACATATAAAGTCTTAGTTTATTATAAAAAAGGTATAATTGTGTTGGTTAAGCCAGGCCAGTAAAGTATCGAAAACTCACTAACATAATCCTGTAGAAAACCTTCGATGTCAAAACACTTATTCAAGGTTTCCTTTAGTTTAACACGCTTGGCTAATTTTTTACGGCAATAAATCCAATAGATTTCTTTTTTGGCAAAACCACCTTGAACAATTGGTGAATGGTCGAAAAGGCAAAATAAATAGAACTAACTGGATTGTAAAGTTAAACTGCAGGGGGTTGGCAATAAATCACGAAGCCTTCATCGTAGGAGATTTTTAACCTGGTGGGTGGCGCAAAGGACTTAACAAGTGTGTCAGTTTATGACTGCAAAACGGATGGACGTGAAAGCATTTTTATTGCACTTTAACATAAATATTGTCAATGTCGTGGTTGGAAATAAAAAGAACCATAAAAGTAGAAACTCAAGCCCAAAATTCTTCTTGCAAGAGGAAATAAAAGAGACCTACAAGGAAGTTTGTCGAAAATTAAATGTGTATTGTTTAGTGTTGAAAAATGGATAACAATTTTAAGTTCTTTAATTTTTAAGTAGGATTTACGACTCCTAGTTCTATTTTTACTAGTTAGAAATTCGTTAAGCCAAGATGGTAGTTTGACGTTTTTATAAATTACCTAATTTTACTTGAAAATCAAGCTTTTCAAAAGATTTAATAATAATAATAATAATAATAATAATAATAATAATTATTATAATAATAATAATAATAAACTGTCTTTATTGATTTACAAATTTAAAAAAAATATAAATAAATAAAAACATAGTCTAACCAATTAATAATCACAACCAAAGGTGAAGTTCAGGTGTAAACACATTGTGTTCTTCCCGCTTTTACACTTAACCTTTATAAAAACTTCAACATAGTTAATAGTATTATATAAATATTAAGAAAAATAATACAATTATACATACACAACATCTGATCCTATCAATTGCCTTAATATTGATTTAAAAAGAAGATCTCATCGTAATATAACAAAATAGTTTTCATTCTGCATAGTCCATAGGTGATTGCGCAGGTCGCGTTTAAATTTTAAGATATAAAGTCCGTTTAGGTGATTTGGTATGGACTTGTAAGACTTGTAAATGTGGTAACTAAAGGATCTTTGAAAAAGCGCAGTACGGTGTTTAGGTGGTTTTATAAGCGATGACGTTTTGTTGCGAATATCGAAATTTTATTTTTTAAATAAGTATTTAGGTTGCTTGCGGGTAACAACCGAATGATTCAAGGAAATACTAAGTAAATTAAACTTATTTTTCATACTTAGCCATTCCAGATCTCTGAGTTTATGTGAAACGTGGTCAAACTTTCGTATTCCAAATATATACCGTATGCAAGAATTCTGCACTTTTTGAATTTTATCCATAAATGCGTTGTCCAAGCATGGAAAGAATACCAGAGAGCAATAGTTAAAGCATGATAAGACCAGGGATTTACAGAGCATAGTTTTACGAGATAACACTTTCCTGTGCGGAGATAAAAGTTTGATTCAAATAGGCCTTTTTAAACAGTTTAGAATATGCGATCGATATCTGCAAAATTTCTGATTATACGAAAGTACATCTGAAACCAAAACGGACTGGAACGCCCCAAGAATTAATATAAAAAAGGAGGTCTGATGAAAACATAAAGAAGATACATTTCATAGTGAAGTAAAATTCAAGAAATAGGAATAAGAATGATAAACAAGGAAAATGGAAAAATTAGTGTTTCACTCTCGTCTTATATTTAATAAACGAGAGTTTTTTTATTCGAGAATCTTGTGAGACCAGAAAAAAATTATGCGAGAACGAGAAATCTCGCAAGATAATACCATTCACATTAATCCAGGTAGGTAGGTATTTGTGGGTTTAGGACAATAAAAAACAATTCCTCTAAATTAAAAAATTGCCAATTGCCAGGCAATTTTTTAATTTAGAGGAATTGTTTTTTATTGTCCTAAACCCACAAATACCTACCTACCTACCTGGATTTTGAAATAGGACGCTAATTTCATAACATTCACATTAATGCAATGACTAGAATTTATTATTTTCCTAAATTTACAGTATTACATAGTACTGGAATTTTTAGCATTATACGTTTACCCATGTGAAATATTTCACCTTCTGACTAAAATTTTTGCTTCCGACGTCATTTTATTTGTAACTTTGATTTGTCGATTTTCTAAAAATAATTGCCTGTTCATTTTCAATTTAACTTTTCTTTTTTTTAATATTTAAACAGAGTAAGCTGTTATTTTTGCCCTTGCGAATGGGAACAATTGTTATTTTTAAGACGTCTCATATCCAAGTGACTTTAATAAGCTAACAGTTTACTAGAATAATCAAGGGATTACCAGAATATGGATTTGTAATTTCTCTTAGATGTTATTCAAGAGCCAAAAATAAGTTGCTCTACTATAACATTTATAAAACTAGACTTTACTTTGACCCTATTCTTCAATTTGATTCGTACGACTTTTATAACGTATAAGTTGTGACGCACTGGTAATCATTCATTGAGAATACTGTAATGTGGTTCATACAACGGATAGAAACAACGAGAAAAAGTGTTTAATTGAAATTTATTTAATTACATGCCTTCACTCTAATTGAACAATACTTTAATGTTGTTAATTCATGAACTTCAACATTTGATTTCTAACTTTTGTTTGACATTATTATATTACGTTTCCATCCAGATATTTTTTTATATACAATGAGGGTTTACTAAAACAATCTGGGTTCTGGTGTATAGTGGCAGCTTCTTTGAACTCTCTCTTTCTCCAGTGTGGTTCTTTTTGCAGGATTTTGGCTTCTGTCTCCGTGATATAATGGCCGCGGTACATCCAGACATGGGCAGCTGCACCTCATTTTTCGGCCTCTTCATTTATCGTATTGTTTCTGTGTTCTTTAATTCTTGCTGAATACTGTTTTGATGTTGTATCGTTGTCCTCGTTTTCTTATTCTCTCAGATTTTCTTGTGACATACATAATGTTATATATGTCTCTTTTCTTGTCTTTAGTTCGTTTTGGCCGATTCTTACGATTTTTAAATATTCCGTCAACTACTCTCATGGGGTAGTCATTTTTGTTGAGGTCGGTCTCTGTTTTAATAATTTACTTACGTATACTTTAATTTTGGTAAAAGCATCCTTCAAAGGTGCTTTATATATCTTTTGCTTGGTACAAGAAGTGCATAATATGTTACTATTTTGCGTTTTCGAGATAAATATGCCAAAGTAGTACTAATTAAAATGTAACTTTTATGAGACAAAAATGTCGAAGCCTCTAGTATTAATCTAAACCCCATTTTACAAAATACTAGGGGCATCGACATTTTTCCCTCATAAAATTTACATTTTTATTAGTACTTTGGCATATTTATCTCAAAAACGCAAAATAGTGACATATGCACTTCTTGTACCAAGCCACAGGTATAAATGACTTGCTACAATTTGTAATTTAGAAAAATTTGTTCAAATAAAAATATGTCTGCGTACAGGGGTAAGTGTCTGGGGGAAGGAGGCAATATCCCCCCCCCCCCCTGAGTCCTACAAAATGGTTGTTTTGTTTACTTTAAGCATTGAAAATCGAAGGACATATGAAGGGCCAGTATTTTCATAGAAGTCACTTTTGTGAGTAGGAGACGGGATACGCTCTTTTCTCTTTTAAAAGTTTTTTTTTTCGCCCCCTCCCCTTTTAGCCAAATACTGGATCCGTCACTAGTCTCTTTCTAATAGGTCTATATATTTAATATTATATAAAGTATTTTTCCTATATTCTTTTCTACGTAAAATTCCACAAAGTATGTTCATGTGTTAAGCTCACTACAAATATCTTTCCACCGCAATACACAATACAACAAAAAAATCTCCAAAACAATTCCACAAATGACTTAATAATACCCTGAATAACATTCTAAACATCCGATGCCACATAAAAATGGCATCAACGCTAAAAACCCTATTAAATTGTAATTTGATGTCATATCGGAGTCTAAAATCTTTTTGGTTTATTTACGATATCTCGAAGACCTCTGTTTATATGAAGAAAATACGTCAGCCTTTTACAGGTGCTCAAAAAGGATAGACACGTTACGTTATACACAAATTTAATGTACTGATAAAGTTATCAACTATGTTGTTTTAAACGTATATAGGTGGTTTAATTTATGCTTTATGAGTTTTTATGTGATAACGAAAGTAATAAAGACCTTATAAAAACTATAAAATGTCTTGAGTTTAGCATATTGCTGGAAAAATGTTCAGTTTTCTACTGTCTTGAGGTGCCGTCAGATGGTCGGACTAAATATAATAATTAGTTTAAATTTTATTATAGGGACTGTTTAAAGCATGGAATAAAAATACTGAAAAGGATCATAAATACTATTTCCGTATTGCTAATATTGCTATAGCTTAAAATAAAATTAATAGCAGTTTGTACAACAAGAGTGGATATGATTTCCTCAAACACCCGAGCGCAATTTGGACAATCAACTTGACTTGTACAATATATTTTTTCTACGACTTAACTTCCGAACTTCATACTAAAAATTATTTAAATTAAGCATCATAACTTGTCTTTTTAGTTGACCGTGAAAAAGATATTAAAAAAAAAACAAATAAAAAAATATTTATTTTGCTGGCAAATCCATGGCCAAATTATACTGTAACATATTTATCGACTTGGGTCATTTCTTATATTTACACAAAATCACTTTGAATATTTCTATCGTTCTCACATTCGACCTTTTGCAGAATAACAGACAAAGAGCTATACAGCGTGATCAGTTAAGGGTACGGAGCGGCCATATCTCGGAAACTACGGGTCATAGAAATTCAGGAAAAAAAAATAACTAAAGTGGCCATGAGAAAATCCTGGAAATAATTATTAAGTTCCGCATTTTGCCGCAAGAGGGCGTAATTGAGAAGTAAATTTTAAAATTTTACATATCTCCGAAAATCCCACATTAAGGTATATCTTTGGTAACACCATTAAAAAGCTTGGACAATTATCCATCATTTTGGTCCTATGCTCATTGGCGTACCGACTTTAATAAGAGGGGGGGAAGCTGTTGAAAGTGTAATCATTTAAATCGCTGTAACTTATAAACGACTTATCTTATTTTAGCGAACTAAAGACTGTTTGGAAGAGAAATATATGCACGTTCACCAATCGTATTTAGTTGTCCATAATAGTTCTAAAAAAAAATGCTAGAGGGCGCAATTTGTAATGATAACACATTTTTTGATTTTACTCTGAAAAAATAAATCATATGGTATAATTATGATACCATAATCGAAAAGCAGATGAAATTTGCTAGAAAAAATATTAAAACCGCAGCTCGATATCTCCGTTCGTTTCAGCGTTATCGCCAATAGAATAATTTTTAAAACTATAAATGAAGAAGCGAGTGGGACGCCACTGATATTTTTCCATGTGGATATTATTTCTGATTAGCCTGGTCAATTCTGCATAAAAATATTCTCTTGCGTTTTTCTCCTCGGGCACACAATTAAAATAATTAAATGGGCGCAAGCATGCGTATTAAATGAAGGTGGTCATTTCCAACAATTTTTATAAAACAAAATTTTTCAATATGAATGTTAATAATAATAATAATAAATAGTGGAGCTAATTTAATTTAATTATTTTAATTAAGAACGGAAAAATATTTTTCCACATAATCTCTCTTAACTTAATGCACTTGCTCCACCTGTGATGCTACGACTTTAATCCGCAAGAAAAGACTATATTGACCTCCAACATAATCAATAAATAAAAATCAAAATATTATCTTTTACCTAATTGGTTGTCGTCTGAAAAATTACGTCGCTGAAATGTGTTTTACTTATTTCCTTGTCACTGTGGTTGAAAAAAAAAACAACACAAAACGTGGAAATAATTTTAATTTTATACAATCTGATAATTATTGCAACATTGTAAAGGTACTAATGATGTTGAAAAGTATAATCATAAAGTACACAATACACATATTGAGGTACATATTATAGTTTATTATAGTAAACCCATAAATAAAGTGTTTGCCACAAAGTTGCATTCTATTTTATTTTGATAATTATACAAGTAGTGTAATATATAATGTCGTAGTTCATTATTAGTAGATACACGTACATATAGCATACACTTACTTAATATAATAATTTATTACAATGCGACCTGGTATGCATGTATTTTTTTATTACTGTCATCATCGACGCGACGGCCGTAAAACAACAATGTTCTAGAATATTCTACTGTACATGTATCTATGAAATTATTTAAATTGCAGCAAATTATAAGTTCGCCTTTTTATAAAGTGCACCAAGAACTAAATTTATATTTCGATCAGATAAAAACTAAGAAAGATTAGTTTTAAATGTTTAAGAGTAAACAGTAGTCTATGAGTCATCACGCATTACGAACAAACCGTGCGTTTTCACCACATCACGCATATTGTATATGTGTAGCATGAGCCCGCAAGGGAAAGCGTTCTGCGAATAATCTCGAAACAGCAGCCGCACTTTATGAACACTCACCCTAAATTAGCACCGTATTTACTAGTTCATTGTTTTCAAATTTTACCATTTTTACGTGTCACCAATTTAAAATTAACTTGCTTCAGAAAAACACACCGCAGCGTATTGCCAAATAACTCACCACCAACTCGTAAATTGCATGACTAATAAGAGATAAGACAAACACCATAAAGTATAGCAGGCTACGTTTTGATGACCAAGCCCGCACATAGATTTTTTACTTCTGTATCTCGCCTATTTTTAAGTTTCTTGAAAAACGGTATTTGAAAATGTTGTTTATTTTAATGCCTTCTATACACAGCTAAAAAAGAAGTATCAACTTAGGAATCACCCTGTATAATTGAACTTTAAAATAATTTTTTTTTAACAAAAAATAAGGTATTTATCATCCGCCAAAGTAGAAGTTTTTGTATTAAATTTTCAACTAGACAAGCCAGGAAGCGAAGCCGCGTTTCGCGCTGGTATGGAAGGCTCTTAATTGGATGAAAGTCATAAAAGGAATTACTCTGGTCTAAACAGAATTAGGTAATGTTATATTAAATTATTTGCCTATAACTAAGTACTTACTAGTACTAAGTAGGTAATTATTAGAGGACCACTACGAATAAACAATAAGTTTAGCTTTTCATATTATTCTTTTCTATGTAAAGAGGTGATGCTATGAAAATTCTATATTCACACATTGCCAGGAGTCTCTTCTACGGTAGCATGTGGTTAACTAAGTAGGTTTTAAATACCCATCTTTCTCCTATATAACGGTTTAATATAATTAATTAATAAATATAGCCACTTAAAACTAAAAATCAACTATAAATCAGACGCACTATTATTCTTCTTGTAGCAATATACCTACCATTATATGAAATAAAATACAGTATATTTTACAGTTGTTTTTTAATTATGCAGTTTTTTTAAAATTTAGTATTATATTCATAAAACGCATATATATTTCTAATTCAATTATTAATTTAGACGTTTACAAAAAAAAATATAATCAATATTATATTGGGGCTAATAAGTTGATATTTTTTTAAAGTCATTATAGTACCCGGGTCTGCAGCCTAAAAAAAGAGTTGATATTAAGTATAAATCAAACTTAACATATTTTCTTACATGGTTAATAGTAGAGGTGGAAAACTACTATCGATAGGATGGATAGTTTTAGAAAAATAAGGTTATAAATATGGTAGTAATTATCGTACTATCGATAGTAAATTTTCATCCTGTTGTAAAACTTTTTGGGGGATGAACAGTAACGTTTTGTTCGGAGTAAAATGTTTTTGGTATCAAGAACAGCGTTTTTTATTGAAAGTCACTTTTGATCGGAGAGAAGTTTTCGCGGCCAGGAACTTTTTTTTAGAAGTCACTTCACTCCGAGAGAATATTATCTTTTTTTATTACCGTATCTTTTTATTTGAGTTCACATTTACTATCGATAAATCTAAATCATCCACTGTCGATAGTTTTACACCTTTAGTTAATAGCTTCGTGAAAAATGTTTAATAGGAAAAATTAGTCAAATATTTTAAAAAATGAGAAATAAATCATTTTTTATATTTCATTTTCACTGCATGTGAATTTCTTAAAATCGAAACATACGATTTACTTTATTTCATTTAAAGATATTGAAAGACTTACATTTTTTATGACGTAAGTATACAGTAATTTAAACTATAGTTGAATTCCATTTAACTAGGCAGGTTATGAATTTATCCAAGGCTAGCTAATAGAGTGTAATTTTAATTAGGTCAGTTTACAATAGCATGATCTAGATGTTTAACAAGACAAGGAAACTGTATAGCACATAGTTTGCCATTGCAAGGCACTAGATCGGAAGAGGCAACAAATGCTCGGGCTACCAAAATTGAAACCAGAGGACATCCTTATCCTCTCCCCAGTCTACCTACACAAACTAATGCAAGGAACTGGGTTAACGGAGTGGGCGTAAGGGCGGAAAAAAATTTCACTCCCCCTCCTTTTGACGCAATTTTTACAATGCCAACATTTTGAAGATAACAGATAGATTTAGCGTACAAAGTTGACCAAAACATTAAGTTTTAGTATTTTTATCTTTGACATTTTCGAAAATATTTAGTGAAAAACATCATCAAAGTCTCACTTTTAGGGAACGGTAGCTCGGTAACTATAGGGTTACAGAGGTGAAAATTTTATATGAAGTTCTAACCTTCTTTTGATCCAATCTCCCTAAATTCTAAGTATTGACCATATGTACAGGGACATTATTTTAAGTGTCTCACCCGATTGGCGACTTTGCTATCGACCACAATAAAAAAACAATTATATATTCCCCAATAGCTTGTAGTGAAGAAGCCAAATTTGATGTAAAAAAAATCTATGTTTCCAAATTTGACAGATACGACGCCATATTGGATTTTCTTAAACGGCAACCCTACCTTATAGTAAGCCAGCTGCATTCGCTTATTTGTTCCAACATAAAAAATGTATAATTGTCAATATTTATTTTCAGCCGTTCCGGAGATACGAGGCTTCGAAGTTAGTGATTTTATTATCACCGAATTAACAGAAGCTTTGAGATTAGAAACTCAATTTTTTCTGGAGACACGTAATTCTTTATGGCGGAGCCACCCATGCTATTGTCATATATGTCAGATGTCAAAAAATGACAGTTACGACGTCATTTTAAATGGCGACCCACATTTATAACTACATCAGTGTATGGCATTTCGCGGTCCGATTTCAAAAATATATAGTTGTCGATATTTATTTCCAACCCTTACGGAACTACGACCGCATCAAAAACTGCATCGTTCGATTATGTGTTTTAAGTATCTCACCCCATTAAAAAATAGAAGTTTTGTGATTATTTCCATAAGGGTTGGAAATAAATATCGACAACTATATATTTTTGAAATCGGACCGCGAAATGCAATACACTGACGTAGTTATAAATGTGGGTCGCCATTTAAAAAACTTCAAAATGGCGTCGTAACTGTCATTTTTTGACATCTGACATATATGACAATAGCATGGGTGCTTCCGCCATAAAGAATTACGTATCTCCAGAAAAAATTGAGTTTCTAATCTCAAAGCTTCTGTTAATTCGGTGATAATAAAATCAACAACTTCGAAGCCTCGTATCTCCGGAACGGCTGAAAATAAATATTGATAATTATACATTTTTAATGTTGGAACAAATAAACGAATGCAGTTGGCTTACTATAAGGTAGGGTTGCCATTTAAGAAAATCCAATATGGTGTCGTATCTGTCAAATTTGTAAATATAGATTTTTTTTGACAACAAATTTGGCTTCTTCACTAAAAGCTATTGGGGAATACATAATTGTTTTTTTATTGTGGTCAATAGCAAAGTCGCCAATCGGGTGAGACACTTAAAATAATGTCCCTGTACAGTAAAGTTTGTGTGGGCTATCCATAAATCATATTACAATATTTTATTTTATCCTGTCCAGTAAATTTACTTACCCTGTACTCATTTGCGGCCGGTAAATGGAACATTACAGTATCAGATACTGTAATGGGTTGCCCCTAGCAACAATGGTATGATTTTAGAAACAATGACTGGTTATTTTCGATCTTTGACAAGTTGTCACTTAAAAGGTAATATGACCTATTTGTTTATTCTGTTTAAAAAGGATTATAAAGACAGGATTAAATAAAATATCATACAATACACGTCCGTTAGGTGTTATTACAGCACTCGTTTATATTCCAGACTCGGCTCCTACGTCGCCTCGTCCGTAAACCAACTCGTACTGTAATAAGTCACCTATACCGGTCTTGTAACTTAAAATACTAATTCCGTACTAAAAAACTTAATTAACGAACATTTGACACAACCTTAGAAGTGACGACAATACATACACAAGACGATGTCTATTTTTTAAAAGCCAAACCAGAAGCATTTATATGAACTCATTCCATTTGACCATTTAAACGGGTCATTTATAAGAGATGAACAGATAGGCCCTCGAAACACGGGACGTTATTTGTCAAAAGCATTTTCTCGTATGATATATGTATAATATCTGAAAATTACCAGATATAATCCGATGATATCACTTTATCTGCGCTGTGATCTGAAAGACGGAAACCTAACCGAGTTACGGTTATGTGAAGCCGGAAGGCCGCGGTGCTCTAGCTCAGGCCTTTGCTGAATTATATAATTATAATAGACATGGACGGTTTACTGTCTTAATTACTTTATATATAAAATATTATGTTCTTGTTGGGTTTAAGTACTTTTTTCTAATGATTTCAATTCAGTTTAGGTATAAAAAATATTTCGACAGTAAAATTAAAAAGTATTGCTGCTAGAGTTTATGTCAGAAAGGTGTAGAGTAATAAAATGGGAAATTCCATCCAGTTCGGCTCAATTTCGGTGTTCCCCATAGGCGCAGGTAAATTTTGTGCATTAAATTATTTATGATAACTAAACAAGAAAAAAATAATATAGTTTGATAAAGAAGGAATTATTAGCTATAGCAAATTTACACAAACATCGTTTTATGAAATATGCCGTGGAAGATATAGCTGAAAAACATAGTGTAACTGTGCTGCGCACACCGCCATAGCATTGCATATTAAAATTTTATGGGCTCAAGTGAAAGGATTTGTAGCAAGACACAACACGACATTCAAAATGAAAGACGTTAAGCTACTGTTTGATCAAGCCATTAAGGAAGTGACACCAGAGAACTGGCGAAAAGCAGTCCATCATGCCATTAAAGAAGGGCAGAAAATGTGGGATCTTGACCACCTGATCGATCGGGCCATCGGCGTCGACCCGTTAATTATATCGTCAATAGGTGATGATAGTTCCCCAGATGACGAAAAATATTATGATTTTTTATAATGTATTTTTTGTATTTGTATTTTTTTATAATGTTTAATAAAAAATAAGTGTACCTACCTAATACTATGTAGGTACATAATGTACGCCTTTGCCACACCATTTTCAGTGTTTGTGAATGGATAACAATAGGCAAAATCCATAAACCCGAATGGTACTACCTGCACTTGATAAAAATAAATAATTTTGCAATGAAATCAATGCCAAATTATAAAAGTGGCTTAAATATTCTTTGGGTCACTCTATAGTTCTCTTGCATACTTAATGAGCTTTTATTACTTTACACCGTTCTGAAATAGACTATATAATGTTAGATGATGTCAAATTTATATACTATGACCTTCTAAAGAAAAGAATGACGTGAAATAAAAATATTAATTTGCGTTTAAAGCGCTGTCAGTTGAAAGGCAAAATTTACACGAATGGTTAATATCACTTCCTTCATCGAAGATTGCTCTATAAAAAGTAACTCATGTAGGTATATTTTCCGCGAAATTAACCGTATTCGAAAAATCAGCCATCAACGAAACCTACCCCTAAATTTCGCAACATGTTTTAAAGTAATAACATCTCATTCAATATGCACAGGGACTACAGAGTAACCCAACGAATATTTAAGCCACTTTCATAGTTTACCATTTATTTCATTGCAATATTCTTTCTTTTCATCAAGTGCAAATAGTACCACCCGGGTTTCACAAACACTGAAAACGGTGTGACAAAGGCGTGCATTATGTACATGTACATATAGTATTAGGCAGTGGCGCATATACGGGGGGGGGGGGGGGGTCATGGAGGTAGTTTCCCCCCCCACGGTATTTAATTGTTAACTGCAATTGTGGGTTTTTCCAAAAAAATATCATTCTTAATAACTTTTATGTTTATTTTTTCCACAGTCACATTAAAGTACTTTTCAGCGAAATGAAATTTTAATACTTAAATATTGCCACTACCCCCCAGACTCAATTTTTTTAATTAAATATTGCCACTACCCCCCCCCCCCCCCCCCGACTTAAACTCTGGATACGCCACTGGTGTTAGGTACACTTATTTTTTATTAAACATTATAAAAAAATACAAAATACATTATACAGAAATTAATTTATAAAAGATCACCACTTATTTATATTATGATCCAGCCAAAGAGGCCAGAGCCAAACACGGTACCTGTTAAACTCAAAACGTAACTTTCTAATCTACGACCTAACTAATTCCTACACAATATTTCGATTTTGACACTTCAGGCCAAAAAACATACCTTAACAATCAATACTATTTTAGCTTAATACCCGTTAACCTAATTCTTCAAAATTTTTGATTAGTTATCATAAGTAATGTAATGCACAAAATTGACGTGCTCCTATGGCCGACACCGAAATTGAGACGAATTGGACGGGATTTCCCATTTTATTACCCTACACCTTTCTAAAATAGACTATAATCGTGCAATTGTGTAGGCTATTTTACGCGCGAAACCCTTTTACCATAGTTTGCTTGACTCTCACAGTGTTGGTATAAAAAGTTTAAAGTATATCTACGTAATATAACCAATTTAAGTATAATTTTTATACTAGAGTAATAACCATTAAAATATTTTATAAATAATTTTCTTATATATTTTTGCATTTCCTTTATTAAATAAAGTATAGTAATTTACCTGCAGAAGTGATGATATTTCCTTAAGCAAATAGAGAATAATATACTGGTATTATTAGTAAGTAATGAGTAAAAATGGTAAAAGAAAACACCGTTGTTAACCATTACATACATTTTTTGTTTTATTAAACAAAATTACCTGTTTCCTAGTTATTAATTTTAAATAAATAGTGTATTATTACTGTAAAATACTAAGAGGGATAATAGAAAATATTTATATTTTATTTTTCAACACACTAGCGGCAAGTAGACTAAAGATACCCACCAGTTGCAACGTTCTGATTAAAAAACAAAATAAAAACAATTCAAGAACCAAATTTCTCTGATTGGTTTGTGACAAACGTCAGCAGTGGGTTCGTGTTTGTGCATTTTTAATATTTTAATTATAACCTCTATTTCATTTCATTGAATCCACTCACATCCACATAATATATATAAACAATATATTGCCAATACATGCACCCAATCTTTCGTCAATTCATGCTTCTGTGTATATAGTATATACACACAACTTAAAAAAATTATTTATGTCAATGTCGTGTGTGTCACAGTCAAACTTGATGGTTAGTTATTTATTATTAAAATTCCTTGTGACACCCAACATAAGGGTATGTTTTTATGAAATTTCTTTTTAATTTAATAATATGGGAGATTTTTATATTTCCGAATTATGTTTGTAGTTCTGAAGTTGGTTTAAACCGAAACGTTAATAAACTAAACTTGTTGTTTATTAACGTTATTGACTGATAACCCAAGGAACATATTCTATATTATATCAAACGGTCAAACAAAACACATTTAAAAAGTATTCCAATTAACTTGTTTTTAATAAAGTGACATAAGTAAAAAGCTGATGATGATTTTTTACTTTTTTATTACCGATTTTACCGAAAATAATTTCATATTCTCAGTCAAAATATTCAATACAATATTTTCATTCAACACTCTCCTCCACAAGCCACTAAAGTTACGATCAAATATAACCAATACCTACGTGGTAGTATAGCAGATCATTTTGATATAGTTTACGACTTGTCGTAAAATACCAAATGGCCTGGACAAAAGGTATCGAAAAAGAAAATTTTATGGTTCAGATAACCAGAATATTAAAGCAGGACCTGAAATATATAGGGTGAACATAAAATTTCGAAACAATTTTACATAGAAGCAAGTTGGAAATGTTTTATTGTATACAGGGTGTGTCAGTAAGGTGTCTGTCTTAGATAGCACCTAAACTATCAAAGATAGGGAAAAAAGTGTAATACAAAAGTTAAAGGGTTTTTTAGGATACATAATCTAAACAAATTTTCTAATCTACAGGGTGGTCCTAAAAAGTGGTACTGAATAATAAAAAAGAAAATTAAATGGGACACCCAGTGTAATTTTCTAGAATATGATTCAATGGAATAAGGACTTTGCAACCCTATTAAAATTGTTGAAGTGAAATCCAACGTTGCCAAGTAATTAATTTTTTTCCGAAATTTTAGTAATTTTAAGGGTATGGTTAAAAAATCATAGCGACCTGTGGATTAACCCTAGGCAAATATAATTTACGTTGTAAGTACTTTAAGGTACGATATATTGATTTATAATAATGTTTTTTAAATCTCTTATACAGAACGTTCATTACAAGTTGGACAACTCGATACTTTTAAAAATGCTTTATTTCAATTTTTTTAAATGGGACCCCCCTAATTTTTTTAGGCAAAAGAATTTATCTTTCGAAAACCTTACTTTTTTGTTAAACATGTCATATATCTAAGTATCATAGTTTTTGAAATATTTTAGGATTTGTCTTAAATCAGGGTAAAAAAGGAAAGTTCTAATTAAACAATTTAGTCAAGATTGCTTTGGAACAAAAAATAAATAATTTTCTTTGTCACAGCTGTCATTGCAAAATTATTTCGCTAACATTTTGTGCTTTATTACTGTTTAAATTTTAGTTTCCTGAACTAACTTTATCGTAACTCATATTTTTCTATTTCGATAAAGTTAGTTCGGAAAATTAAACTTTAAACAGTAATAAAGCACATAATGTTGGCGAAATAATTTTGCAATGACAGCTGTGACAGAGAAAATTATTTATTTTTTGTTCCAAAGCAATCTTGACTAAATTGTTTAATTAGAACTTTCCTTTTTTACCCTGATTTAAGACAAATCCTAAAATATTTCAAAAACTATGATACTTAGATATATGACATGTTTAACAAAAAAGTAAGGTTTTCGAAAGATAAATTCTTTTGCCTAAAAAAATTAGGGGGGTCCCATTTAAAAAAATTAAAATAAAGCATTTTTAAAACTATCGAGTTGTCCAACTTGTAATGAACGCTCTGTATAAGAGATTTAAAAAACATTATTATAAATCAATATATCCTACCTTAAAGTACTTACAACGTAAATTATATTTGCCTAGGGTTAATCCACAGGTTGCTATGATTTTCTAACGATACCCCTAAAATTACTAAAATTTCGGAAAAAAATTAATTACTTGGCAACGTTGCATTTCACTTCAAAAATTTTAATAGGGTTGCAAAGTCCTTATTCCATTGAATCATATTCTAGAAAATTATACTGGGTGTCCTATTTAATTTTCTTTTTTATTATTCAGTACCACTTTTTAGGACCACCCTGTAGATTAGAAAATATTTTTAGATTATGTATCCTAAAAAACCCTTTAACTTTTGAATTACACTTTTTTCCCTATCTTTAATAGTTTAGGTGCTATCTAAGACAGACACCTTACTGACACACCCTGTATATTAAAATTCTTGAAAGGTTGCTAAAGTAAAGTTTAGAGTCTTGTTGGATTGGTTTCATACATTCTCCATAATAAAACATTTTTACTTACTATTTTTGACAACTTTTTAACAATATAATTTAGTAATAATAATAATACCTATAATAATCAGTCTTAAAACTGGTCTAGTATCCATAACAGAATATTTTCCGTGACAAGAAAACTTAGTTAACATAGCATCAAGAGGAAACTTAGTATTCCGACATTGGTTACTGGTTACTTTTATCATTAGAAAACTAACTGCTTATTAGGTTAAAGAGTATGTTTGTTGCCAGTACTAATTTGTTCGCAAAATGCATAAAAAGTAATATAAGGTCATATTTTCTCAACACCGTGTAAGATATTAAAATAAAAATCAGATTGCACCACCAAGAAGTGAAGACTAGGTAGGATGCAACCACCTGCAGACCTGTTTCGAACTCTTTCGTACTCATCCGTACAGGATACGTTCTAAACAATAGTCTTGATTGTAAAAATTATAATATAATTAACCTTCTAGAGTTGTATATCGCTTTAAACCCGAACAAAACCTTTTTTTCATGCAAAACAAAACTAAAAGTATACCTAACCTTAAAACTATTAAAAATGAAGAATTAGAAATAAAAGGAAAATCTTATTTGTTAAAGCCATTAATTGAAATTAATTTTTTTCAAAACTGTTATAATTTTGTCTGTTTAATCTGGTTTTATGTAGGTACTTAACTTGATTTTCCACTATTTAAGGAAAATTTATCAGTTATTTTTTTTTAAATTTGTTGCGTATTATAAGAGTTTTAAGATCAATTAGGGTTGGATTCCCGTTCTAAATCAGAAAATATCAAGGTGGACAAATAATTGCATATCAATTACCGACAGAGGTTAGTAAAACACGTTTATTTTATAGGTATATAGTACCTATATAGTACATTTTATGCATTACATCTAATTGTAATTGTCTATAAATGGGTGAAAAATTGGAGATTTTTGAAATAAGAAGGTGCATCTGTGTACAAATCTTTAGTTCGGTCAGAAAATAACAATAGTTCGGTAGAAATATATTTTGGTAATCATTTTGGTATTATACGTTCAATTTTTGCATCATTTTGTGCACTCTGGAATAAATGTTTTGATTTAAATTAAAAAAGAACAAATTTCTACTGATAGATTTGCATATTTTTGAAGTATATTCTTAAGCTCACTTCTGTCAAGTGTCAGAAGACGACTCGTAAAACTTACAACATGTAAATTTGGTTTCTTTATTATTGACCATTGTGATTGGTCAGTTTCATATCTTAAATAAGATGGATCCGTTCAGTTAACTGGAATAGCCCACTTTTCGAATTACTTTAGTGTAAAGGAAACAGCAAATTTCCATGTGGGAGTAGAAAAAATTATATAAGTAAATAAACATGTTCCCATTCACTAATTTCTAATCGATCGTTTTAGTAAAATAATTTCTTAAAATGACTCTACTATCTTGAAATGGCACAGTTTACTTTTTACCATACAAAATAAGGGCATTACAATTTCCCCTAAATACTTTTATAGCAACAGTTTCATCATATCCACAACTATTTCTAACTAAATAAGAAAAAAGTGATCCTTAATACTTATTTTGTTATTAAGATGACTGTGTACCTACATTAGAGTAAACGTATTAATAATAGTATATTATTGACCAAGGCTTCGACAGATACTATTATTGACCGAGCGTCGATTTTAAATCCCGAGGAGCGCAGCGACGAGGGATTTAAGACATGAGGGCAATAATAGTTGTCTAAGCCGTGGTAAATATATTATTTTTTTCACTAGTAACACATTTACAACATTAAATTATTAATTAAAGTTAACATACCTTTTTAGGGTTTCTTCTGTTTTTTCAGTCAAGTTACCTTTGCTTTGAAATTTACAGCATTTTTTTTAATCTTGTCAGATGGCATTCTTAGTTGTCAGTATTTGTCGATTCATAAAAAAATGCAAGCCTTTTTGCATAAATGAGCGAAGAAACTATTACTGATGCGTGCACTCCTCCAGAAATGAGGGTGGAAGCACAATAAATTAATGATGATTTGCTACCCCAAAAATCTAAGGTTTTGTATTTAAAAACCTACTGAGTATTTAAGGACTCGTGCCAAACAAAGAAAGCTGGAATACCTGGTTGTCTAAACATGACGTTTTCATATATTTTTAAAATAAAAAAAGGTCCAGTTGCCTGTTTTATATTGTTTTTTCCAGAAGTCTCTATTATTGACCATTGTCAATAACGACGGTCAATAATAGAGGCTTCTGATAAGGGGTAAAGAAAAACGATTTCTAAAGTTAATAATCGGTCAATAGTGAGTGATTTTAAAGTTACTAGTTGAAAAAACATTTTACAGTATTTTTAGCTATTTCAAAAATGTATATGAATCGGTTATTACTTAAACACCCCAAGTCATTTTTTGCTACTTTTCAGGAAATGAAAAAAACGTTTCTTGCAAAAGTTATGAAAAAAGAATTGTTTTTTATAATCTGATGATGTATATAAGATACTACTTTATAAATGTATGTTATTAATTCTTAATTTAAAAAACTGAATTTGTGTTCTTTTTGTTTTACAAATAATGACTTAAGGTGTTTAAGAAATAAAATCACTACTTCAAAACAAATTTTTCTTTATTATCAAAGTTTTCTACAAAATAGAGTTACAAAATGTTAAAAGTTATTTTTCCCGTCCTTGTCTAGTATTTTTCATTCTGATAAGTGCTTCATAAAATGGCTTATATTTTTCTTCAATCCATGGTAGTGTAGTTTCCAGGTGTTTAAGTTTAGTTTCCAGTATAGGTAGGCTTCCTGAGTAAGCTTGTTTCGTTGGAAAAGTTACATTCATATCTTTCGATTTTCTATAACATATTCTATAAACACCCAATTTTCTGCTTAAAGACCTTAAGTCAGTGACTTAGGGCATTTTAGCACGTCATCGATAAAATACCAGTGCAATTTTAGCTACACATTAAAGCGGACTAAAGGGGTTTTAGCACTAAATAGATGCATGAATGACTTGCCGTCAATTTTCTGTAACCAGTTCATTTATAGCTAAAAGTGACTTATGGTGTTTAAGTAATAACCGATTCATATAATCTAATTGCCATGCTCTCTTACTATCATAATCGTTAATATACAAACCAATGCCTAATAACCACAACTTAAACTGAAAAAACAACCAGAATATGTACACCAGCATTGGTTAATAAAAAAATTATAAAAAAAAGTTCCATTTTCAGTATTTAATATCAGCTTTTCAAAAATAAATTCCAGAGTTTATTAAAGCCATATTCTCCTTAACTTACACAAACGGCCAAAAAGGCACCCCATCATCCCGTCGGTCGGTGGCGTTCACCGACTCGCGCCATTTACGCCCGAGCCGATCGATAGGGCGGCAGATGCTACCACGCCCCCGAAGGGGCTGCTGCCGCCCCCGTTGGCCGCCCCCCGCGCGCCTGTCACCAATTTACCCCAATAATTAATGAGGCGGTGGTCGCAACTGAAACGATAATTCCATGATAATGGCAACGCGCGAACTGCCGTCATTATTTTCGGGTAATGGAAGGGGTACGATACGATGTGCAAATAATGTCAAACGATTTAATGGGTTAAATGTACTTTGTTGTTGATATCTAGACAATATACGAGTATTACTCGATATAGCTAAATGTGGACAAGAAAAAGATAAAACAGTTGAATTACCGATATTGACCAATTTAGAAATAACATTCTAATTAACTTAAAGCTGACACCGATAAATATGGTTTAGTTATTAGCACCTAATGTAAAACCCACTTGACCTTGGTTTTCTTATTCTTACCTCGTCCTTGCTCTTCGTTTATGTAAGGTATTTAACAGTATGCACATTCAGAAAAAAATAATACATTTCTAATATCTAGTATCACTTTTTAGTGCAAGAACCGAAAGAAAGTAGAAAAAGAACTAAAACAATTGTAGAAAGCCAACAATATTATTAAAAATATAGTTGTTCAGTTGTTTTTTAAATTGCCTTTTGTCAGTTAAGGTTTTAATATTTTTTGGTATTAAGTTATATAGTTTTGGACCATAGTATGTTACAAAGTGTTGCATCATTGTTGTTCTAGTTTTATAAATATTTATTAGTTTATTTGTGTTTCCTCTGGTCTGATGATTATGTGACACCTGCGATCTTTTGAAGTCATTATTAATGTGCAAAAATTGACATACCGTGATAATATACAAAAATCTAATGTTACAGAGTTCTCTGGAATAAAGTTGATTTGTAGGAAAAAGCTTAGGTTTCTTAAGACTAATTTTTACAATGGAATTTTGCACAATTCGAGGTTGCTCAAGATTGCAGTTGTACATTCCTCCCCAGACCAGTATACCATATTTTAGAAGGGATTCAACAAGCGCCTTATAGACCATAATGATAAGCTTTCTGTAGCAGGCAGGTATAGTACCACCCAGGTTGGGTCCATTTATGGGTTTTGCCTATTGTTATCCATTCAAAAACACTGAAAATGGTGTGACAGAGGTGTCCATTATGTACATAGTATTGGGCACACTTATTTTTTATTAAACATTATAAAAAAATACAAAATACATTATACAGAAATTAAATTATAAAAAATCAAAATAATCTTCGTCATCCGAGGAACTGCCATCTCCTTTTGACGTTAGAGTTAACGGGTCGACGGTCCCATCGATCAGGGGGTCAAGATCCCACATCTTCTCCTCTTCTTTAATGACATGATGAACTGCTTTTCGCCAGTGCTCTGATGTTACTTCCTTAATGGCTTGATCAATCAATAGCTTAACGTCTTTCATTTTGAATGTCGTGTTGTATCTTGCTACAAATCCTTTTACTTGTACCCATATAAGTCCTATAGAATTTAGTTTGCAATAATATGGCGGTGTGCGCAGCACAATTACACTATGAATTACAGTTATATCTTCCACGGCATATTTTATAAAACGATGTTTGTGTAAATTTGCTATAGCTAATAGTTCCTTCTTTATCAAATTATCTTCTTTTTTTTCTTTGAGTTATCATAAATAATTTTATGTACAAAATTTACGTGCACCTATGGCCGACACCAGAATGGAGCAAAATTGGATGGAATTTACCATTAGTAATAATTTTAATAAATTAAGCATGATGATAACACAAAATAAGATGATAACCCATAAGAAGTTACCTCTACAATTCCGAATTTATTATTTTTTAAATTTTAGCTGTTCACTTTAGACAATTTCCTATAAATAACGGTAATATAAGCAAATAGATAGAGATCAAGTAGACTAATGTTAAATTATAAATTTTGCTACCATCCAGTAAACATAACTAACTCCCTTAGGTAAACATAAAACAGTTTTATTTTGCATAAAATTACTTAGGGTAAGCAGACTCATTTATAATATTAAAAATTTATTTTAATCTAAATTGCCCCTAGTCACACTTCTGCTAACAAGTTTCGATTTAAAATACTGCTTTGTCACTTGATTCGAGTAAAATTTACTCATTTTAATGTTGTTAGCCATTTCTTGCTAGTTCATTCCCCCATTCACATGAATTGTTAAAGGTGGCTCGGCTCTATAACTTTTTTGTTTGGGATCTATAATGCCATGAAATTTGGAGGGATTGTATATGACATAAAACTGCATTTCTTGAAAGGCGATTCAATAAACTTTAGATTTTTAAACGGACATCTGTGTATCACTTGTAACTTTTTAACCTAGGGAAGTCAATAAAGACGACTGGAATAATTATTAAAAAAATACAAATTTCATTTTAATTATCTATTGTACCTACCGGGTGATTCATTAAGGGTGACGAACGGCCATATCACGGAAACTACTGGGAATAGAAATTCAGGAAAAACAATTATAATTAAAGTGGCCATGAGAAAATCCTGGAAATAATTTTTAAGTTCCACATTTTGCCGGAAGAGGGCGTAATTGAAAAGTAAATTTTAAAAGTTTACATATCTCCGAAAATTCCACATTAAGGTATATCTTTGATAACACAATTAAAAAGCTTGGACCAATATGCATCATTTTGGTCTTATGCTCATTGGCGTACCGTCTGTAATAAAAGGGGGGAAGCGGTTGAATGTGTAATCAGTTAAATCGCTGTAACTTATAAACGACTTATCCGATTTTAGCAAACTAAAGACTGTTTGGAAAAGAAATGTATGCACTTTAATCAATCGTATTTAGTTGTCCCTAATAGTTCTCCTCAAAAATAAAATAATGCTAGAGGGCGCAATTTGTAATAATAACACATTTTTTGATTTTACTCCGAAAAAATAAATCATACGGTATAATTATGATACCATTATCAAAAAGTAGATGAAATTTGCTAGAACAAATATTAAAACCGCAGCTCGATATCTCCGTTCGTTTCAGCGTTATCGCGAATAGAATCATTTTTAAAATTTTAAATAAAGAATATTTTTTAGAAAAAAAGTGGGACGCTACTGATATTTTTCCATGTGGATATTATTTCGGATTAGACTTGTCAATTCTGCATAAAAATGTTCTCTTGAGTTTTTCTCCTCAGGCACACCGTTCTTAATTAAAATAATTAAATTAAATTAGACTGGCGGGGTGGTCATTTCCAACAATTTTTATAAAACAATATTTTTCAATATCAATGTTAATAAAAATAATAAATAGTAGAGCTAATTTAATTTAATTATTTTAATAAAGAACAGTGTGCCTGAGGAGAAAAACGCAAGAGACTATTTTTTATGCAGAATTTTTAGTCCGAAATAATATCCACATGGAAAAATATCAGTGGCGTCCCACATTTTTTCTAAAAAATATTCTTTATTTAAAATTTTAAAAATTATTCTATTCGCGATAACGCTGAAACGAACGGAGATATCGAGCTGCGGTTTTAATATTTTTTCTAGCAAATTTCATCTACTTTTCGATTAGGGTATCATTATTATACCGTATGATTTATTTTTTCGGAGTAAAATCAAAAAGTGTGTTATTATTACAAATTGCGCCCTCTACCATTTTTTTTGAGAACTATTATGAACAACTAAATACGATTGGCGAAAGTGTATACATTTCCCTTCCAAACAGTCTTTAGTTTGCTAAAATCGGATAAGTCGTTTATAAGTTACAGCGATTTAACTGATTACACTTTCAACAGCTTTCTCCCCCTCTTATTAAGGTCGGTACGCCAATGAGCATAGGACCAAAATGATGCATAATTGTCCAAGCTGTCTAATGGTGTTATCAAAGATATACCTTAATGTGGAATTTTCGGAAATATGTAAACTTTTATAATTTACTTTTCAATTACGCCCTCTTGCGACGAAATGCGGAACTTAAAAATTATTTCCAGGATTTTCTCATGGCCACTCTAGTTATAATTTTTTTTTCCTGAATTTCTATGCCCAGTAGTTTCCAAGATATGGCCGCTCGTCACCTTTAATGACCTTCATTAATAAAAAACTTGTATCGTTCTAAAACATTTCAAATTCAAAATTTCAATGACAAAAAATAATTTGTTTTTTTCTTCTCCTATTTAAAATAAAAACATTTTAGAAGAAAATTACTATTTTTACGAATTTTTTTTGCGAGACTCAGGATCCAGGGGGCAACCACCCCACCTTGGCTCCCCCCATGTTTTCAAGATTACTAACCTTTCAACCCTGTATTTTAAAAGAATATTTAATGCATGGGTAATTTTATCCTAACCCTGTATTTTAATTTGGATTACATTAATTTTTGGCATTCAAGAACACCTGTTAAATCGCTTGCATCGTTTGCAGGGCCATTTACGAACGAAAAATTAAAAATGGTAAATGAGCGTATCCAGGCAGTTAATATTGCGTAGCATTTGATTATTTTTTAACTACAATACACAGGTGTCTCAAAAATTTTAATCTTTCAAATTTACTTAAAAAATTGAGAAAGTATTATTTTTATTTCAATATTTTACGGTGTGTCGCACACGAAATCAATATTCACAAACACCGAGAGGGTTAAGTTTTGTGAAAATAACTGTTTCCTTTTTACATACTTACTCAATCCATATTTTTTATATTATTAGATGTGTGGGGTGGCATTGTGTATTTCCTTCCATCCTTGCCTGTCTTGTATTTCCCTTTTCTGTATTTCTTGTCTTATGTCATCATTCCAAGTTCTCATCGGTATGCCTTTTTTATTCCTTTCTAGTACTCGCACTTCATACACTCTTTTTGTTGGTTAATTCTTTGACATAAGAAACATTAAAGAAATCGTCCATAATTCTCAATAAGACCGGATATAGATTCAAAGGAAAAGAAATTGCATTTAAGACAGTTAACACTTTAAAACAAAACTTGGTTAATATCAAGGACAGGACGGACCGTTTTGCAAAATCTGGTGTTTATGCCTTAAATTAAGATGATTGCTCAGCGGTTTATGTCGGCCAATCGGGGAGAAGGATATCCACTAGAACAAGAACATCTAAGCCTTTTTAATAAGTATAAACATTCGGATACCACTGAGACTAAGTCTGCATTCGCTAATTAGCTGTTAACTTCTGGACACCAGTTCTCTTCCCCTACAAATATCAAGGTTTTACACGAATGTTCTAAGGGTGTGAAGTTGGATCTGTTGGAAAAAATGGAGATTACTAAGGCCAAAAAAAGCCCCATACTTACTTGTGTCAACGACGTGTTTAATTTTGAACCTAATTTGATTTTTAACAATATTAGTAAATGAATTGGTTATGTTTTGTTTTGTTTATAACCCGATGTTGACATCAGGATGGTCACCTTTCGCTAATTTTAATGCACAGAACAGATTGGCTAAGCTCTTATCTTCTTTCATATTTTCAGGTAGTTGAACATAGTTAGATCCCGTCGCATTCGTTTTACTGGATTTATTGTGGTCTGATGATGCCCGAAAGGGTGAAACACGTGTAACCATACCGATTATATTTGCTGAGAATAATGCCTTCCTACTTTTGTAAATTTACACTTTCTACTTTTCATAATAACATTTTTTATTGATTCAGTTATGAGTCTTCCATACCAGCGTGAAACGCGGCCTCATTTCCTGGCTTGTCTAATTGTAAATTTAATATAAAATTTTACTAAGATGTTCACAAAAACTTCTCGTTTGGAGGATGATACCTCATTTTTTTATTGCAAATTTATTTTAAAGTTTCAATGTATATCATCCGCCGTGCAGAACATAAAAATAGAAATATTACGGCTATTTATGTTAATTTCTTATTTTCCCTTAAAATTACAAATGATGCCCTGATATTATAATAATAATCTCCACTGACACTTAAGAAACCCCGTGCGACGCCACTGGAAAAATATTTCAATGTTACATCCTTTAATAAATATCCCTTGTCGCTAGTAGATCTTTTAATAAATTTCATGTTTTAATACCAAGTGTTTGCTGAGATATGCAAAAAACGCCTTAGCCTTTTCAACGGCTTGTAAAAAACCGAAAATTTCAAAATCGATTTTACTGAAAAATGGTGAATCCTACCGAAATGAAGCAGAAGTACCTTTCTTCAATAGAAGACTTCAGTGCTTTTAAAAATTGCACCCGGCGTTAAAAAATCCTACAAATAAAAAAGTTAGGGCAATATTCTCCTCACTACCTACCCAGTGGGACGCTACTGGAAGAAATACACCTAAGCTAAACGAACCGTTTATTGCGTCTTGTCATGGGTAAAACATGTATCAAATTTTGTTTTGATACTTCCATCAGTTTCTGAGATATTTTGAAATAACCGCTTATCATAGCTTCCATTCGGGGGGCTCTAGCCCCATAACGAAGCGTTTTTCAAGGTATATTTATAGAGGGTTTTAGTTCTATTTTTGGATGTTCTTTATCCCCTTAAAATATTGTCACCTAATTTCGGGACACCCTGTATAAACGAATTTCACGAGAATTAAGGGGAGTGGCGTCAGTGGAGATTATTAATATAATATCAGGGCATCATTTGTAATTTTAATGGAAAATAAGAAATTAACATAAATAGCCGTAATATTTCTATTTTTGGATGTACTTTATCCCCTTAAAATATTGTCACCTAATTTCGGGATACCCTGTATAATATTTTGTATATAAAAAAAAATAATTTTATTACCATCACTAGACGCAAGTACAGTATGCGTGATGTAATGGAAATGCAGTATTTGCTCGTAATGACTCATCCACTACTGTTTGCTCTTAATTGCCTAGTATCTTCTTGCCCCACATATTTGATCATTTCTGGTGTTATATTTATTATCTCATCCTGTATATCTGCTTCCTGTACCTCTATTATTTCCTTATGGTGTTCTTCTGCAGTCATGTTAGATTTTGTCAGTTCTGTAAAGTATTACCTCCATCTCTCCATGATTTCGTAATTTCATGATTTAACATCATTTCTGCAGGAAGATAATGATGTTTTAGTTTTTATATTTATTTATTTATATCAAAATAACTGTTTTTAAATATTACAAAAATCCCATTTGATTATAACTTTTTGCGGACACTGTAACCTCTACTTATTAACTAATTTTAAATTATTATTTAATTAAAATATAAAGATAGATTCATGTATTTAATATTTTATTACCAATAAAATACTATGTTTGACGGCTATAAAATAGGTAACACGGAATAATTTTATTTTCATAAATTTGACGTTATTAATTTTAATTTGCCTCTCCTTTCACAATCTACGTTATTATAATTTTTATTATGCTTTTATTGTTATTAGTGTTAACAATCTTGTTACATGTCGTTGAAATTTTGCGAGAGCTGATTGCAAGCAATATGAAAGGAAGTGTACACTTTTAAATAATAATCATAGAATTTTTGAAACCATCTAAAGAAAGTTCCTAATCACTTACCTACAAGCATTATGACCATCAATTATTGTTTATCTAATTGGGCAATGTTATTATACTTATAATCATAATTGATAGACGCACTGGCACCGTTACTTCTATATAGCGATTATTAAGAGTCTACATGATTTGAACTAACTAATATATCAGTGGCGGTTAGAAAGTATAAACATTAGCTAAAACTATGACCGTCTATGATGTACGTAGAGACAAACACAGAATTCTCACGCCTTGCATTTAGTGGGTGGTTGAGGGGATGATCAATGTCCGGTAGTGGCGGCTCGCGGTCTTAAAAAATGATGAAGAGCTAAGTATAGTGTGGGTACTTAAACGAACATTGACTAAAAACCCGTGTAACAAAACGTCTCTCGTATCCTCATCTGTCCAACGACTGAATGGAGTTTCCAACAACTTACAAACTATGTCGGTAATTGGATTCATTTTTAAAACTCACTACTAAGTAGGTACGTACACTACCGAATTAACTGAAAAATAAAAACAAAACAAAGACGAAAAATTAGGTTGCAATTAGACTTTTAGACGTCCCCGGCAGCCCCCCCCCCCCCCCCACCCCGAAATACGCTACTGATTCAGGGTGTTTGTTAGAATTTTTGGGAGAATTACTGACAGTATTGACAGTTGAACTTAATACTCCAATTAAAATAAGGGTATATGTGAAAAAGAATCAGCCCGCCACTGAAAATTATATTCTAATTTAACCAAGATGGTTAATAATAAACTATAGTTCATTAGGAGCAAATGAGAATAAGTTAAAGGTATACTTATTTAAATAAGACTAAAATACTATGTAATTATTCGTAGGAATGCTAAATATCTTTAGGCTGTATCCTTGCATGTATATTATTTATCATCACCAACATTTTCATTAGTACTGGAGTATAATATGATAGCCATACTACCTAGTTTAAGTGTATTAACCTATTTTATATATTTAATAACACATAACATTTCACACCTTTTCTTTTAATTGATTTAATTACTACATGTATTGAATAATGCATAAGTACATTTTTCATACATTATTATTTACCATATTTAATTTAAAATTGTATTGTTCTTACTTACTTACATTCTTTTTGCATTAATAACTAACGGATAAATCGAATAGTTTTATTGAACTTCTGCAATTTTTAAATAACAAATCCTTAAGGGTCCACCATCACTTTTGGGTATTTTTAACTAGCCTTCCATTTATACCCTTTAATTAAAAACGACTAAGGCCTAGTTAGGATATTAAACTGACCAATCAGAGTGGTCAATTACAAGGAAACCAATTTTACACGTTGGAAATTTTACGCGTCGGTTTATGACACTTAACAAAATTGAGGTTAGGAATATTTCAAAAAGATCTGTCAAATCAAATTTGTTGGTTTTTATATTTGAATCAAAACATTTATCGCAGAGCCTATACCAATTTTTCCTAAAGAGTATACGAAATGATGCGAAAATTAAAGATCCAGTTTAAGTCGAAGAAATGACAAGAATTGCCATTTTATAATGTGGGATTCACAGCAAAATTCGAGTTAAAACTGATTTACCTGGTCATAACTTAATATAATGTAACATGTTATGACCAGGTTATTTACGCTTTGCTGTCAATCCCAGGCCCACAGTATAAATCGATCATTTCCGACATTTCTACGATTTTAGAGATATATTCTTCGGTTTAAACTTAGATTTAAGAGGAATTTATAAAATTAGGCCTTAGTGAATACTGCTGCTAATTCTTAAATTAGACCAGTTTAAATTTTTAAACGCTTTATTGCTGCTGTTTAGGTCTGGGGATGTAGCAGGCTATTACTCTGCTCCCCCACTACCTATCCAGCGATTATTATTGCCGGTTTCTTGAAGATAATTTGCCAATTCTGTTGGAAGTTGTTCCTGTGTTTATGCACGAAGGTTCACCTGCATATTTTAATTTGCTGGAACGTGAATATTTAGATTAACACTTTAGTAATCGCTGGATAGGTTGTGGGGGAACAGAGTCATGGCCAGCTAGATCCCAACACCTAAACAGTTCGGATATTTTTTGGGGACATCTTAAGACTTTGGGTAAACCAAATCAAAACCAGGAAAAATTGCGAAACCACATAATAGTTTCCTGCTAAAGCTATAAGAAATACTTCAGGAATTTTAAAAAAAGTAACCGAGTTGATGAAAAGGAGGGCTAAAGCGTGCATACTTGCAAGAGGCGGACATTTTTAACAGTTAATTTAATGTAGTTGTTTGCTTGCCACTAATTTTTCTTTTGTTAATTTAATTTTGTTTAAAATAGTTATAAAATTTTAAAAATAAAAATGTATTTTTCCGAAAATTTATCGCAAATATTGACATTTTTGAAAGAAAAAGTCAATATTTCCTTACACTCAGTCGTTGCTAGGCAACGGAAAATAACTGTAAGGAATAGTAGTTTGTACAACGAGAGTGGATATGATGTCCATATCGCACGAGGAAGTAAATTTCCGAGGGCAATATGGACAATCCACTCGAGTTGAACAGTATATTTTTTCTACGACCAAACCTACAAACCTTATGCTAAAAAATGTAAAAAAAAGTTTTTAGGTTGCCGGGATCGAACTCACGGCCATTGGTTCCATATTCAAACGCTCTACCTCTCGACTATCGAAACGTTAAACTAATTATGGGAAAACCAACTGATAAATGCTACATGAAATTAATTTTCTATGCACATTCAGCAGGTTGCATTATTGATAAATCTATTATAAATGCGTCTAGATTTTATTATATTGAACAAATTAATAACAAATTGTACCATATGCATTAAAATTATATAATTTAGTGTCTTGAAAAAGAAGGCGAAGCCTCAGTAAAAATAATATACTGTGATTGGTCAGTACTTTTAAGAACAACAATGGCTTCTCTGTAATTGACTACTGTGATTGGTCAGTTTCATTACCTATCTAGGATTGTTATGATATTTTGCCGCACAGTTAACTGGAATAACCTACTTTACTCGCCACTTAAGTGTAAAGGAAACAGCAAATTTCCACGTGGGAGTAGAAAAATATTATTTCTGTACGGCTACTTGTAAACTAAAATGTGTTAAGCTTGACAATTCAATATTATTGTGTTTTCATAGTTACAATAGGTACACAATCATATTTAATGGCATACTTTATTTGTGAACAAACTTAATAATAGATATTTATTTCAAAATTTTAATAAGTTGATTGTAATAAGTTATGTACTTTTAATAATTTTCGATTTATGGAAAAATATTATGTATACCTCATAGAAAAAGCCACATTCCCGGACTTCGTATTGTCAGTGTCGGCTTGCGCCTCGACATGCAATCTTTACGGTCGTCCGGGAATGTTCAGCTTTTCCTACTAGGTATATAATGTACTAATTTCTACGTATTTATTACTTTACCTTATTTTTTTTTTGAAAACCGTCCGCCCGACAACAATTTTTGAATGTACCCTTCAACAACTTCCTTGTTCCGTCCCTGTTATAATTTTAAAACGTGCTTTTGTTTTCTGCCCAGGGGAATTAAATTATGTTACTTAGTCATGTAATCGAAGAAACAACCAAAATAAATAACAGTAATAGTAGATATTTATCAAAATAATATATAATATTCATAATTTCCGTTCCTTTAAAGGGCGCTCAAGCCTATAACCAGCAGTTAGGGGCAGATGCACGTCAGCTGGTCTCATATGATATTAATGATTGCATTGTAATTAGCCACTTTACCAACACATAACACTAACCACACCACTTCAGTAGCTAAAAAGCCATATAATACGTCTATTTTAAACACCACTTGGAAGTTCTGAAAACACACTTAAGGCATCAATGAAAAGATATTAGTGATAATGGACCACACAAATGACCGGGCGTATCGAAATACATATCCTTTGTGCAGTCTATTTTTAAATTTTCGAGATTGATGAGTGGATTGACGTATTTAATGTTTTTTTAGTTTTTGACACTGAGACACACGGTATAGTCAAAGTTGTTTATATTTTAGATACATAATAGAACATACAGTGAATACTTGTAATAGTTAATTAGTTAGTGACATTGCATATATCATACTTTTTGTAAAACATTTCAAATTTAATTTAATAGTATATTACATAACAAGTGATGAAAGTGATACTTTCCAAACGAGGAGATATTTAGCACGAGGCGTCAGTCGAGTGCGGAAATTCTCCTAGTTTTAGAATAATTACTTTTACACAAGTAATGTACACTACTTTTCCTACGACCACAAAGAATTAATGAAAAAGCCTTTGACTTGTGAAAAAAATATTTCAACACTAGTGTTGAAATTAGCATACTTAGGATTATGTTCCACTTATTATCTGGTTTTATAGTTTGTCAATAGGCTTTTCCTTTATTTGTAGTTTAACTTTTTCATTTTTTCGTATTTTACATATCATAGGAAGAACTAAACCTGGATTTACTTTTAGATTAACCAGAATGAAAAATTTTAAATTTAATTAAGGAAAGATGCATTAACTATAAATTTAAAAAATCCACCCAACAAGAAAGATTTCAATTCAAAATAATTCTATAAATTATTTAGTGTCAAAAAAGTCAAATACTCCTGATGGGATTTGAACCTGTGACCTTGCGATCTGTAGGCTAGAGTTCTATTCTCTACGCTATCGATACCAATAAAGATGTGTTGTTTAATACATGACACTTTCTTCAGCGCGATTTCTTTTTTCTGGTAATAGATTTTCCAGTATATTATTAATATTTTATATAATTTCAGATGGCGCATTTTCACATTCTAATTCTGAATCACTCGACAAATACATGATAAATAAGTTAAACACTTTACAATTACTGCTTTCTAAAATTTGTTTTTTTTAATACATAGGGGTTGTCTGTTAAATTGACACCATATGTTTAAATTAAACAGTGTGCCCTGTATTTCAACACTAGTGTTGAATTTTTTTTTTAATGACAATAATTATGATTTTTACATTTATGACGCACGGATAATCATTCACTGAGAGTACTGTATCTACCCTGTCGAAACGCCAATTTTATAAAGTCGATGTAAAAGGCAAGGTACTGTTTAAATCATATAGATTGTCAAAAATGGTCGTATTATATTTTAAGATTTACAACAAAGTTCAATTAAAGAGTGATCAACCTGGTCATAACTTGAATATAATATAAATGGAATGAAAAACGAATCTCCTTAGTGACTGCCAGATTAAGATACTTTCCAATTATTAAAATATGTATTCTTGGCAATAGAATCAAATTAACATATTGAAATCATTGATGAAAGAAAGAAAAATAAGGTATATAATTTCAAATTATCTATCTGTTGAAAACAAGGCTAAAAAGGTGAAGGTAAATCGGCTGGAAGTTTCTACCGTGTTAATAAATTCACAATTTTCAAATACGCTTCAATAAATATTAGTAACATTATAGTAAAATAACGGGAAGAATTTCCACAGATGATGATACAACATCAGTTAAAGCAATTTCAATAATTTAGTTTTATCATCCTTAATTCGAATATTCAATAGATTTGTGAAGTTATGTTTAAATTCAAATGAATTAGTACCAAACGTTTGAAGAACATAATATAATATATAAGTACTATAGTAAAATGTGTGTTATATTACCATTTATCAAGTCGATATTAATCTTTATTTAAACCGCGGCTGTGGCTCAGAGGTAGAGCTACTGGCATTCGACCACGGCGACCCTGGTTCGATTCCCGGAGTGAGCATACGTACAATAAAAAAAGTATGTTCCTAAATTCAGTGGATTTAAGAATCCAGGGAAGAATGTAAAAGGTATCATCTCCCAACCCACCCCATTCACGCCGGCAACCAGGCCGGATAAGATCGGGCATCTCGTGGGGTGCGGAAGAAGGTACACACTCCCCAATCGGTAGGTCATGCAATGGCAATAAACCAAGGGTTGATTGCCCTTGGGGGGTGTCGCATGACTGAAGATCGTGGTTCGGAACCCACGTTAAACTGTAGGTCCCCTCGGGAATGGCCCTGGCAGTAAACGAAGAGGAAAAAAGCCTAATTCGAAAGAAGGGCAGAACGGCAACCTTTATTTAGATACATTATAGGTATTTTTACAATATAGTGATCTTGTTGACCCAACATAAATTTACAAAAGGAAGGTCTTGTTGACTGAATACAAATTAAGCCATGGCAGACTTAAAAATATATGAACGGTTAGCCCGTATTAATTCCTCTTCCATCACGCGACATATACGGTCGTCTTGTTAATACAAAATTAATTATTCTTTCGTACAAATACAGTCGCACGGGTACACCTCGGGGTGAAATTGAAACCAATAAGATGGTAAGCGGCGTAGTCACAATGAGAACTGCAAATAGTTTCTATTTCGAAGAATTTTGTCTGCGAGTATTTGCAAGTAGATAAAATTGATTATGAAAATATGAAAATAAATATTATTTTATGCAGTAGTTTAAAATTTAATATTTTAATTATAAAATCTGATCAGGTTACTTAGTGTTAGCGTCGGTGTAATCGTTTGGGGAACAAACATACAATCTATAAAAAACTTAAAAATAAAATACTTACACTCATTTATTACACTATGGAACAAATACGGTCTTGCCTAACTTGCCCGTTGAATAACATTAAGAAAACTTCTGGGTGTAGGATGAGCCCGCAAGGGAAAACGTTCTGCGTATAATCTCGAAGCAGTAGCTGCACTTTGACGACACTCACCGTAAATTAGCACCATATCTAGTAGTTCATTCTTATCAAATTTTATCATTTTTACGTGTCACCAATTCAAAATTAACTTGCTTCAGAAAAACACACCGCAGCAGATTGCCAAATAAATAACTAAATTCGTTGTGGCTGTGTACACGTAGGGTAAAATTGAAGAAAAGAAGAGAGTCGGGTTTGTATAATATAAATATGTATATATAAATAAATAACTGACCACATTTAAATGAAGAATAAGGTAATTTTTTATTAAAAAGATAAATGAATTAAATAAAATATAGCATTTATCTTGAGTGCATATTAAATTTGAGTTTTTTCCCAATACAAACGTTTCAAAACAATAACGATTACTCTTGAAAGTCAATACATTAAAAGTTCTTGATCGAAATAGTGGCTCTTTATACACCCAGGAAATTATATTTGTATTAAATGATAGCTTATAATTGGATAAAGATTAGATTTTTTTCCGTGTAGTAATTATTGCCCACCCAAAATAATACAACCACCTCTTATCGCTCTACCTTTAAAATAACTTACAACCAAGAACGTTAATTTCTTTGTTTAACGGTGCTTAACATAACATAAAATAAAAATTCGGTATAATAACAATAAAATTAATTTGGTTATATTTCAGTAAAATATGAAGCTTATTCATATTAGTTGTTAAGCAGTCACATATTTTTGTTGGTAGTTAAATATTCAAATATACAGAAGTGTGACTGAAAGTAGAACCAGTTCTTGGTATAAGAATTTCAGAGCTCGAGACTTAATAACCATAATAAAGGACCTCCATCAAATATTTTAACGCGTTTGTTGAGATATATAAAAGGAAACAATGAGTCTAGTTATGCAGCGATGCATACATTTTCTTAAGTGGATTCGAACAATATTTTTAAATTCTTCTCCAAAGTTACCAGTTCCATGCAAAATTATATTTATACAGGGTTATTCACGCTATTCGACACGACATATTTTAAATTATATAATTTTTTCTAGTTGGATATACTTTTTATAGTAGTTTATACAACAAGAGTGGATACTGGATATGATGTCCATATCGCACGAGGTAGTAAATTGAGCACGACGCCGCAAGCGAAGTTCTCAAACTTTCGAGCGCAATATGGACAATCCTTTCAGGTTGTACGGTATATTTTTTTTACGACTCAAAAATATATTTAAGTAAATCAGGCATTATAAATTGTCGTTTTAGTTCGCCGTAAGCTTGTGAGAAAGATAATGAAAAATAATTAAAAAACAATTCATTTCGTTGGTAAGTCCATGGACCAAATTACACTGTAACATTATTTATCGATTTGTGCCATTTATTCTTATATTTACACGAAATCACTTTGAACATCATGTTTCTAACATTCAGAATAATAACAGACGAAGCAATATATTTATTAATAAAAATGTACAATTTCTTTTTCTAAACCCTGGCCTTTGCATGCGTAATAAACCCGAACAAATCCTTTTTTTTCTGTGCGAATAACAAACCTAACCTTAAAACTATTAGTTGAGATTTATTTCTTTTTTTTTTAAATGTTTTAAGTTGGTTTGTTTTATCTGGTTTTATGTACTTAACTTAATTTTCCACTATTTAAGGAACATTTACCAATTATTTTTCGATATCTGTTAAATACAATAAAAGTTTAAGGTCGATTGGGGTTTGATCCCGTTCAAAATATATCGTGGTGGACAAATATTTAAACACAAGAGTCTAGGTTAGGAAAAAACGTTCATTTTATAGGTTTATAGAACATTTTATGAATTAAATCTTGTAGCAATTATCTAGAAATGAGTGGAAAACTGGAAATTTTTGAAAGATGGACGTGCATTTGTTCACAAATATTTAGTTTGGTCAGAAAATACCAATGGTTTGATAGAAATATATTTTCGCACCATTTCGTGCATTTTTCAGAAAAAAAATTGTGTAGGCATAAACTCTGTAATAAATGTTTTCATTTAAATTAAATAAGAACAAATTTCAGCTGACAGATTTTCATATTTTTAAGGTATTTTCTTAATCTCACTTCTGCCAAGTGTTAGAAAACGACTTTTCGTTTTCTTGGTCTTTCGTGCAACTGGTAGGATGAGTTTATTTCTCTCTTGCTCGCAGAATTAATATTTATCGCGAGAAGGGAATAGAGAGCCGCAGACATGGTTGGCTGTGACCTAAAATTTTACGGGGGACGTACAAAAAGTAGCGTTACGCCTGGTTGAATACGAGGGATACTTTAATAGGAATAATAATAGTACCCGAAACAAACGCAGTTTGACTAGTTGTTGGAAGGAGTTTAACCTTAATAAATGTTATGTTATATAAGAAGAGAATGTAAGAGGTCATTATGAAAGTAGCACTCTTATAGTGCGTTGGATAAAGGAAAAATAATATTTTGATGAATATTAAACAATGAGAATATTTTAGTAGAAATTTTTTTTTGGAAAATTAGCTGTGGCTGTGTAGGTACACGTTGAGTAGGATTGGAGAAAAGAGAATTTGTATTACGTGTAAATACTTCTTTTATTAAAATTGTAGCAGAGCTCTTTCGGTTTTCGCCATCATCAGTGATATTCGTCAATTTACAATGATATTCTCATTTAGGTAGGATGGCATTTCGTCCACTTAGTATTTTAAAACAATGTTAAAATGGTAAAAAAGACAATACGAAACAAAACATAAAACAATCTTGATTTAAAAAAAACATGCTGACAGTGGTAAAAGTAACGAACAAGTGTTGTTACACACTTGTTCGTTACAACACTTGTTCGTTACTTTTACCACTGTCAGCATGTTCTTTAAATCACAAGGATGTTTTATGTTTTGTTTCGTATTGTCTTTTTTACCATTTTAATATTGTTTCAAAATACTAAGTGGACGAAATGCCATTCTACCTAAATGACGATATCATTGTATATTGACGAATAGCACTGATGATGGAGAAAGCGGAAAGCGTTCTGCTACAATTTTAATAAAAGAAGTATTTACACGTAATACAGATTCTCTTTTCTACAATAGTTTTTTTAACGGGAATGTTATATTGATGCCGGCGCGGCGGCGCGAAAAAAAATAAGCCATAAAACATTGTTTGTAGAATGTTAGAACAACATTCGACTTGATCATAAGGCACTTATTTGTGTTTCGACAAAAATAATGTACGAATCTGTGCAAAATTCTTGGAGATTTTTTATTTATTAGAAACGAGAAAAATGCGACAAACACGCAAAATACATTCAAGAAACAGCACGACAATTGTACAAAAGTTGCGTGCTGACAAAGTAATCCGATTAACAATAATTGACAGTAATTAAGAGTGTTGCCACTCTTAAGTTCTGCGAATTTAATAGCCAGTTAAGTAATTATGACTTCAAGTCTCTAATTTGGCTACCGTTATGTAAATGAGACATTTCGTATGGGACATTCCAAATTTTATGTGTCCGGCCTGTAATACGATGCATATGGACAATAAACTCGAGTTATTGCCCTAAAGTCAAGGTAATGAGATATGCATATGCATCACATTAACACGTTTTCGAGTGTACTATAATGCTGTTTATCGCTCTAATTAGGTAAAAACAGTCTATAAGACTATTAAGTACAACTAAAATGTGTGAATTAATTATTTAAGTCATTACATAGTAGTTAATAATTAAACTACATATCGTTCGAAATGAGTTGAAGTTTAAATTTAAGCCAATATAGGTAGTAAACCTAATATTGTTTCGAAGAAAAGTTTCTTTTCATTTCATCAGATTCATTCCCAGATGCGTTTCGACATATTATGGATCATCACTAAGGCTACAGAATCTGACGAAAGAGGAGAACGTGCACGAAACTATATCAAATAGCTTAGGCGTAAGAGCCATATATATGATAGGATGGAGCCTGCAGCGCCATCAGTTTTGACATGAGACATTATCAAAACATACCCAGCACCTCCTCAGATCATCAGTGAGGTTACAGATTACAATATTATTTTTTTTTTGAACAAGCAACCAAGAAGTTTAAAAAAGTGTTTAATTGTATTCTATTACTATTTTTGATGAATTAATTAGTTAATAAGTTTCAGAACCTATTTGCAATTCCTACCTGCAAGTTATTATCTTGAAAACAACTTGTACTAGCTTTTAAGATAACAAATTTTAACAGTCGGCATATTCACCCTAATAAATTTCTAACAAACTTTTCATGCAAGAGGGTTGTCCCAGCGTTGAATGTCTCAGAAGATTTTAAATCGTCTACAGATTGATGCCTTGCTACTATAATAAGATATGTAAGAAAGTTTTAGTTTTCTTTGCTTCAAAGTCTGTATTCCATGGGTCCGATGTTAATTTCTATGCATTGTAGAATTTTTTAAGTGATAATAGGCTATTAAAAAGTCACTTGTATTATCTGGGCGCGGGTTGAAAGTAGAATTCCAGTTGATAGTTTCGTTGGAGGATTTCCTATTGTAGCCCTAACATGTGTATAACCAGCCGTTCTGTTTCATCGAGTTTGTCCTAGTTGGCTGTTTTGATATTCCCCGAAGGATCAGGAACCCAATAGAAATTTAACTGGGTTGCTCGTGGCTGTTAAATGTTAAAGGTCGTTTTGATGCAAATCGATTGAAGTTTAAAGCCTTAAGGGCAGGTTGACCGTCTGGCTGAATTATATATTTTAGTAGTGGTATAACCTAGATTTTTTGTACGCGTGCTTGTGTTGTATAGACTTCTACTTGGTATCCTGTAACGTTGCCCCTATTGGGATACTAATGTTTATTCTAGATCTTACCTTAAATATATAGTATACTATACTCCAGGCCCAAAATTACTGTCAAGGACTCATCGCTTTTATATCGAGAACAGCGGACTGTACAAAAGTAGGAGGAAGAAAGTTTCATGAAAATAAATATTCTACTGTACTAGAATTTTAGAAATACGCGGGATTAATTTTCTCTAGGTTCGTATAACCCGCTGAATTCTATATAAAAGTTATGAATCACTGACAGTAATTTTGATTCTAGGGTATATACCAAGCCTTTGATTATTAACGGAGGTATAGGAGTCGTCAGATTAGAATAGAGTACCTAATGCCAAATGGTCTGGTTGTAGATCGCTTTTAGGTGGTCGGTTAGCATCGTCAAGAGCTCATGTTCTTTTTGTTTTCAAACGGTAAAACAAGAAAAAAGAAATCGGCTGCTACATGGATACGCCACTGTAATTTTAGATATCACTATGACAAAAAAAACAAAAACTATTTATCTAAATTTAGCTCTTAGATAATAATTTAGTAAATAATACCTCATTAGGAATTACATAATTTACAGAATTCTATCTGACAAAATATCTGTCTATAAATTTATTTAATTACGATGTAACGTTATGTTTAACAGGTGCCACTTTTTTAATATTGTCACATTTTTTATATTTGAGCAAACACCTATAAAGATAATTTAATGGTAATTCTCATTAAGCAAAGCGACACATCTTGAAATATTGTATTATCAACTTAAATTGTCACTGTACGGATTTTTTTGCAAATATCTGCACCTGTTCAGATGTACCAGTGAATTAAATAAATGTCGCTACACACCATGGAGGTGAACAAATTGCTTAACAATAATCTTGTCACTGTTACAAGCCGTTGAGCAGCTGAAGCCACTAATACCCGGCACTGGGTACTACCATAATCAACACCGGATATGCTTTGGTGTCTGTTCCTCCATGTTAACATTTGATTGCCATCTATAAAAAAGGTTTAGTTCGTCGAATATATAATTCAAGTTTTCTTAACATTTTTTTGTTAGTACATGATTAAAGGTTAAGATTGTAATTATTAAAATATTTATTTTGCTTGTTTATTTAAATGATTCGCGATAAATCAGGAGATAAATATCCAACAGAAATTTAAAGAATTTTCAAGAGGGTCGTATATCGGAATCGAAGAGGTTTTCTTTTATAACAATAAAAATTCTAATATACAAAGATAGCTTCTCTTGCCTCAAATAATTAACATTCAAGATAGTTCACTACTTTGAGACAAGAGCATCTATTTTTTCAATGTGGAGGTTTAAAAATATTTTTTTTAACTGCGATAAACTATTTACCTTGTTAATAAAAGTTTTATTAACCCCCTTAACAAAACCGCGGTGCGACCGCTCTTGTTTGCGCCTAGCATTATAAAATAGGAAGAAAAGTTACGGAAGCGATGTATCAGTACACAGGGATGCCAAAACAATGGGTTTCCTGGGAGCAGTGTCCTTATTAGGACTCTACGGTAAGGCTACCAATCGTCCCACAATTTGCGGGACGGTCGCGTATTCTTTAAAATGGCCCAGCCTCTAAAATTTTACCTAAAATTTGTTAAATCTGTCCCGCAAATCCTGAAATGAACATATTATTTTGCAAAGCTTCATATGCAGCAGTTATCGAAATTAAGAATATCGATGGATCTCGATCTGGGAAAGTGTGAAGAGTTCCTGGAGATATTAAATCGGAACCCAGAACTTGTCAGGAAAATTCATGGAGTTGAAAAATATGATGATAAAAATTTTCATTTTCTTTAAATTAGCTGTAGTTACTGTACATATCTTGTATTCACCTGACGACGATTGGAGATACTTACCAGTTAAAACCCTGTAATTTAAAACAAATAAAGACAATGCAATTCCAAAACTCTTCTATCATTTAAAATATTTCATTGTCTCCAATCTTCACATAGATATAAGAAATTATAGTACAGTGTATTTCTATTAAATTGTATTTAATATAATTCTATGTTACCCAGTAAATAAAATGTGGTTCTATGTGTTATAATACTAGAATACTAAAAAAAATAGTAAAATCAGTTATAATAAAGCCAATTTGTTCTGTGAACTAAAGCATAATCAACGGACGTGATAGTATCTGTGGCAAACTCTTTAAAAATATGTCTTAAGAACATTTTCAAATACTTTTTATCCAAAAACTCAAAAATAAGGTACTTACATTCATTTATTATACTATGGATCAAACACGGTCCTGCCTAACTTGCCCGTTGTATAACATTAAGAAAACTTCTGGGGGTAGGATGAGCCCGCAAGGAAAGCGTTCTGCGTATAATCTCGAAGCAGCAGCCGCACTTTGACACTCACCGTAAATTAGCACCATATATTGTTTTTAAATTTTACCATTTTCACGTGTCACCAATTTAAAATTAACTTGCTTCAGAAAAACACACCGCAGCGGATTGCCAAATAAATATCTGATCACTGACCCGTAAACTGCATGACTAATAAGACCAAAACAACATAAAGTATAGCAGGCTACGTTTTGAAGACCAGGCCCGCACTAAGATTTTTTACTTCTGTATCTCGCCTATTTTAGTTTTCTGAAAAAAGGTATTTGAAAATGTTGTTTATTTTAATGCTTTCTATATACAGCTAAAAAAGAAGTAGCAACTTGAAAATCACCCTGTATAAAGCACTTCTTATACCGTAATAAGCCGAGAGAGCCAAGATTCCTGTAGTATCACCTAATAAACTGATTTTTATGAAGACCCTGCACTATCCGTGGGACTGAGAGTCCTGCACGATATTGTCATTTCTGTCTCATTGTTTTTTCTTATTGGAACTTACATCAGTCCGACCATCATTCCTCGCAATTTGCCCTTACACCATCAGTATTGCTGTCATTCTTTTATCAAAACAGTCATTCCGACTGATAGTGTACGGTCTGCATTAGAAAAGGGCTCAAATAAAAGCACAAGCAAAACTACCTCGTTAATAAACCAAGTCTGAAACTGTTGTTGTGTTAAAATTTGCTTTGCAAAAAGCACATTAGCTTTATTACTCTACCAGATTTAAATATTAAAGCCTTTACTGTCAGTCCCTTTTCTGCCACAATCTAAGTAACAGCTACTTTATAATCATCAAGTCGGCAAAACTGTCATCTACCACGCCGAGCCGCAACACGCCAGCAGAAAATTAAAGCTGTAAGCGTATTTAATTAAAAAAATACTCCCATAGAACAAATTAAATTATAATTAGTTAGAGTAACGTTAATTGGGTGGTAAATGCGTGAGTGGATATCAGATTATTTGCATGGTATGTTTTAGTTTAGTTAATTCATCCGAAGACTGACTGAATATTTGATGTTTCTCGAAATCAACATTATCTCGTTTATGTTTATTTGGAATGTTCCAGCTACAAACACATCACAAGTCAAAAACTTGATCTTTTCCCCACTTTGTCTAAAAATAAATCTACTATTAAGTAGCTGGTGGTCAAGTCAATAAATAATAATTAGTAATAGTAGAGTCATGATATTTCGTTATGTAGGTACACCTAGTTTCACGGTTAACTTCCAGGTGGAAATATTGAAATTTGGTGAATTGTTCATATGATACGCACTATATATACAGCCGAGTAAAACCGAATACTAATATAATTCTGGGTAGAAGGGAATGGAATGCAGCCAGCCAATGACGTTTTTAATATTGATAAGTGTTGCCAGATCTTTAGTTTTAGCGGTGGATCTACCGTTTTGATGCTTTCCTGTCTATCGCTAAACATTACATGAATTAATTTACGCTTTCAAACTAGGCATGCTAATAAATACTAAAATAGTATCCTTAATAATAATTTTTAATTTAATTTACAACAAAAGACATGTCAATATTGGAGCAAAATCATTATTGCCGGGTCGGCACCACACTTCATACTCCGATTAGGATTAGGTTTGACTTTTCGGATTTAGGATTCAGCAAATCCCCAGTTCGAGACGATCTCGTACTCATATACCTATACCTATCTTAAGTCGATTAGCATTATTTGTCAAATTATCGTCCGTATAAATAACTACCTAACAGAATTACAGAATAGCAGACTTTTCTGAATTTAACAGATTTTTGGAAGCATATCTATTTGCAGTGCTGCAGAATCATTTCGTATTAGCAATATTTTTCAAATTATCGTCCGTATAAATACCTACCAGACTTTTCTGCTTTTAGCAGATTTTTGGAAGCATATTTGCAGAGCTGCAGAATCATTTCGTAATGTGCAGATTTTTAAAGAATTTTTATTAAATAAGGAATACTTTAACAATTAGATTTAAAAATACAGTATACAATGAAAATATTCATAATTTTGTTTTTATTGAAACTATTGATAAGGACGAAGTAAGGGCAAGGGGCCAATAAAAATATATCTGATATTACAACCTTGATACACAATTCAGCAAATGATCCACTCCGCAGAATAATTCGTCAGTCTGGTCTGGCAACACTGTCCCGATGTTTGCGCTGGTCCATTAAATAGTGTTGGCCTGCCTAAGCGTTGTTGCGCGATCGTTAGCGTTGTTGCGCGATTGTTAAAATTAAATAATAATTTGGCTGTTGATTGACTGTGACAAAGATCGAAAGTGGGGTAAGGTTATTTTATAGTATTTTCGACAATAGGGAGGTGGAGTTTAAAAGTTGAGATTTATTATTTATTTCGATTACTTCTTAGGAGGCCAAGACAAGATAAAATTTGAGTAAGTCTGACATTTTTTGACATACCAATGAGAGTTGTAAATTTCAAGATGGCAGTTCGGTCCGCTTTTGGAATATTTTTTTAAATGAACATGGGGTTCTCCAATTCTCCAAATAAATTTTTTTTTAAATTAAAAAAAAATTAAAATTACCTACTTTTTGCAAATTTTTTTTTTACCTATTAGATGTCCATTGATTATTGCTGTCATAATATTTTTAAATGTCTGATTGACAGAAAATATTCTTAGCCCTAAATTGTCTTAAATGGCTTGTTCTTTACAAGATAAATTTGAGGCGGTTATTATTTTTGGCGAAGCTAGTCGAAATTACCAAGCTGCTGTTCGTATGTTAAATGAATGATATCCGGAACGCAAAATATGCAAACATTTTTTGCAAAAACTAATTTTATTTTTTTTGTGATTAAATTTTTTTTATTTTTTTATTTGAGAATGTCTTAAGCATTAAAATACCTTTAAAACGAGGTATCAGTAGAAGAATGTATTCCAAAAGCGGACCCAGCTGTCATCTAGAAATTTATAGCTGTCATTGATATGTCAAAAAATGCAAGACTTTACTCAAATATTATTGTTCTAAATTTCATTAAAATATACCGAACGATTTAGAAGTTATATTATACGAATTAGTAAGGAAATGACTTTTTTGGACAAAGTTTTTTCCCAAAATTTTTGTAGAATAGATCAAAGGGTCCCTTGAAAAAAATTTCGAAAATGGGTTTAAGGGCTATTGATTAGAATATGGGATATGTTATAGACTGATCTTTAAGCTATCTTTCTTCGTAAACTAGAACCGGCCACAATATTCCGTTAGTCTTTTACGGCCCATTTCCCGACCTGAAAAAGTGCGTTTTTAAAAAATTAAAATATCTTGGAATATTTTTGATATTTTTTTGTTTTATGTCCCAGGGCAAGAATTATCCTAATTTTTATTAGAACAGTTTGTTGTTTTAGACACAACTTACACAACATTTTCCCGTTAATCGCTGTTTACGCAGTTTTTTTTTGATTTAGGTACTGCATAATTTGGTTTATTTCCTAAAAAGAAAACTAATAAATGATCCTAAGATATCCACTCCCAAATTCAGGAATTCATAAAATAACAATGGGTAGGTAATACGAAACTAAACTAAGTGTTGTGATTGCTGAAACGGCAACAAAAATGACAACATGGGCAGTTTAGTTCGATTTATCCTTTTCATCAATATATCGTTTATTGTTACAATTTGACATTGCCAGCACCTGTCGATTTTGATAATATTTTTTTTAGTATATATCCCTATATGTTAGTTCATCATAGACGCGAATCACGAATTGCGGATATACTTACGCATAAAAATCGCGATTTTTTCCTAATTCATATAGACACGAATATTCGCGAAATATTGACAGTAATATTGACATCACATATTTATTTTTACCTATAACTAATTCCGTTTTAAGTTTTCATTTCTTTTTCAATGTTGATTAAACTTTAATTATTAAAAAACGTCCAAATGAACTATGCAAATTTGTTATGTTGGCATTGGAAGACGACCAATCGCTGCCTATTTATTGTTAAAAAATAGAGCACAAAAACAGACAGGTCAGTAGAAACCTGCGAAATTTTTCAATTTAAAAAGAAACAGGGTGCCTATCATAATTTAATTCAGGAAATGAGGCTAAAGGCTAATTTTAAATCGGCCAATAAGATTATATATAGTACCTTCAAGATCCTCGTCCTCTAAATTAAAATTTTGCGAATCGCAAAATAACTTAAAAACCTTGTCACCTTGTCCTTTGTCCGCATACTTCATTCTATCAATATCGTCAATCATTACAATTTGACACCGACACATCACATGTCAAATTTTGATAATTTGATAATAGATTTTTTTGCGTAACATATTATTTGGATTACATAATTTTAATCGCCATTTATTTTATTTATTATTAATATTCAAACAGCGAACAATTAAACCCTTATATCCCCGCTCCCCCACTCTTGTGACCTAATTAACGGCAACCTATTGCTAGCGGGTTTCTTAAATTCATTGCAAAGCATTAAATCACAATTTCTTGTTTAATAGTGATCAAAGGCATTTCTTTCTCTGTCTTACGCATACTATTGATTTTTAAAGACGCTAAAAGACGAAGTTTCACGACCCGAAAATATATAGGCTGTTGCGGCTAAAAATTGCAGCAAATTTAAAATTATTTTATTCACCTGGAAGTTAGCCGTGAAACTAGGTGTACATACATACCTATTTGATCGAAGAGAATAAGGCTAATATCGCCTTAACCAGAACTCAGGATCCAGTAAAACAAACTGTCATCCTCCCAGGTGTCGAATAAATCACCGACATCACCGGGCCAAGGAGTCTTGAGGACAAATTATGATATTGGACATCGTACGCGTCACATTGCCAAGCAAAGCCACAGATGAGTCGCCCGAGAACGGCGCAAACGTCTGATCAACAACTATGATATTAACTGACAGTCATGACATGACACAGGCACTTTAACCAACGTCCACCTCAAGGCGTGAAAAACCTTATACGAGGCAGACCACCTCATCGGAGATGGGAGGAATACCTCCCACCAACAAGGGGGCCCTGTATTGTCAATGTCAAGAGCGTCCGGGGTTTCTACGCTGTGGACCCCTTCGTCTATTCCTAAGTGCACCGCGGCCTAACAACCGGGTCGGAGGGTTATGGGTTTATACCGTTCCCCAAACACTGAAGCGTTCACTGTCTTTCCATAGTCCATGATCAGCCGTTTCGTCCTACTGGGACTCATCAGAGACGCGCGACACCTGAGGCCGCGACTTGCAAAAAGTCTGCGCCTATGGCTGTCAATCGTCTGACGTCTGTGTGCTATTGCGTTATCCATCATCGTCGAAGGAATTTCGGTCTCCACCGCCGCGGACCTCCCTTCAAGGGTCTAGGCAGGGTTGGCTATTGAGTGAGCAAGCATAATCTGCTAGTAAAGCCAATAGTTGAACATATTCGGATCGTTCGCTCAGCGGCAGCCTAGCTCGCCTGTCGCAAGGACAAAAAACGGTGAGCCAGGTAAAGAGCTGGAGAGAAGCTGGGCGGGGACTGCAAAGATTGCAGTGGCGCACGTTCGAGAGTGCAGGGGTGATTCCCCTCTCAGCACCAGACGACCTCCAGTTGCTCCTTGGCAATAGACGAACTCAGTACATGAGCTCTACTAAAATTTCCCATAAACGAACATCCGGGCAATGTGACGCGTACGATGTCCAATACGTACATACCTATGTCTAAAATTATCTTTTTCTACGACCACCTATGAAAATGAGAAAAATGCACGGTTAACTTGGCTCGAAAGCGCCGAATATCACACGTGTGTTGAAAGAAAATATTTCAACACTAGTGTTGAAATACACGGCACATACAGATCGCAAGATCACAGGTTCAAATTCCATCAGGATTAAAACATTAAATAATTTATAGAATTATTTTGAATTGAAATATTCCTTGTTGGGTGGATTTTTAAATTTATGTTTAATGCATCTTTCCTTGATTAAATTTAAAATTTTTCATTCTGGTTAATCTAGAAGTCAATCTCTAGGATTAGTTTTTCCTATGACATATAAAATATGAAAAAGTTAAACTACAAATAAAGGAAAAGCCTATTGACAAACTATGAAACCAGATATTAAGTGAAACATAATCCTAAGTATGCCAATTTCAACACTAGTGTTGATATTTTTTTTCACAAATTAAAGGCTTTTTTAATAATAATTCTTTGTGGTCGTAGCAAAAATAGTATACATTACTCGTGTGAAAGTGATTATTCTAAAACTCGGAGAATTTCCGCACTCGGCTGACGCCTCGTGCTTAATATCTTCTCGTTTAAAAAGTATCACTTTCATCACTTGTTATGTAATATACTATTAAACATCGTAATTATGAAATTTGCAATTGGTCCGAAAACGGCTGGAAATAAGTTATATGCTTGTATTACAAAAAAAAAATGTTTATGAATTCTACATTTAATAGCCAAATAATATACAGGGTGTTCCTTTTAAAAACCCTGAGAAAAATGATTTTAAAATACATATTGAAATGAATGACATTAAAAACTTCAATAATTAATAAATTATCATAATATCAGCTTCTACCAGTAATCAAATCAACCTTAGAATTTGCATTATATACAGTTTCTGCTCGTAGCTTGTTTGCGAAGCATTTACATATCCAAGTGCTATTTCATTTTGATATTAATTATGAGCCGTAAATGAATTCAAGTTAACAGTGTTGTACTCCGGCGTGTTGTTTTTATAATTAGTTTCACCGGAAGTCGGAATAAAGAGCGAGGCGCCCGTAATGGGAAAGTCGCGTATACGTGATTAGCAATCTTTAAATGTGCTGCTGTTTTAGTTTTCAAAAACTGCTTGATCATGGACTGCTAATGCATTTTTACTGGCTTATTATAGGGCTGTTAACTCTAACCATTGTAGTCATTCATCATGCGACGAAAGAAGGGTTATAGCGAAGTTTTGAGGAAATTAGACTTCCGAACAGGGTTATTAAATTTGAAGTATCTACTAGTCGATACATCGTTTTCTTATTCCTTTTTGCTTTTTTTCCGAGGACCCGTCCGTGCGCCGAATGCACTTAGGCCAGATTTGGCCAATTGTGCTCACCCTGTTTGGTTGTTATACCCACTCGGTGATCCCATTTCCTTGCACTAGTTTGTGTAGGTCAACTGGGGAGAGGGTAAGGTTGTCCTCTGGTTCCAGTTTTCGTTTCCTGAGTATTTGTTGCCTTTTCCGATCTAGTGACTCGCAATTGCAAACTAGCTGTACAGTTTCCCTGTCTTGTCCGCATAATCTGCAGTCAAGGTCTCCATTGTACAGTTGCATTCTGTGCAGATCGTTCTTGACAGCCATGTGTCCTGTCGGAATTCCTGTAATGGTTCTAAGTTGATTCCTGTTCATTTGCAGCAACTGTTTCATAAATCTTGAGTCTGGATCCCCAATAAAGCTTTTGCTGTGGTGTAATCCCTGTCTGTTGCTCTAGTGGATTTTGTGTTCACTCCTGCTCCATCGCTTTATGGCAGGTGCACCTTAGTACTCCGAGTGCCGGTTCTGAACCAATGAATGTATTTTCTGAGCACAGGGTTATGAAATTTAGAGTCTTTGGTAATCCATACATCGTTTTATTAATCCTTTCTGCTTTTAACAGCTTGCCATTTTTTTTATAACGCCCCTCCCTTCTTGCCAAAAATAAATCTTCCCTTTCGGAAGTTGTTAAAAAGATAATAACAATTTTGCATATTTATGCTTTTAACATAATGTGATTTTTCTGTCAACAGAATGTAAGTTTCTTCTCAAAATAATACTTTTATCTACCAAAAAGCTAAAAATGCTATTTCTGACGAACCCTGTATAGTAATCGCAAATCTGATATTTGAAATTGTAGTTTTAACACAAGAAAAGTTCATTTAGTAATTCAAGGAATTGAAAATTAGAACTGAAAAAAAAATCTAAAAAACTAAAAATGTTGTTTTTGACGAACCCTGCATAGAAATCGCCAATCTGATATTCAAAATTGTAGTTTCAACACAGGCAGATGTTTATATAAACAATGACTTTTTTATATAGCTAGTAATAAAAGAGTCTTTACTTTTCCAAACTTTATCCGTGGACACATTATTTATCAGAATTAGTCACCTCCTTGACCACCTGTATCTGTAGTATTGATTAATAAAGAAATTAAGATTGTCAACATCATCGAATGATTTTATACGAATGTCGAAGTGTTGTGGTTGTTTGTCAATATAAAATACTTGTTGCCCTATTCCTTTTTTGAAGGACAAAATTTATGTTTATTAGAGTAATTATAACTGCTGTTTCAGTTTGTAGTTAAATTTTCGGACCGCCTCTTTCTTGTCCTTAATTGAAACAAATGGTTCCCCTTATTTTAGTAAATTCATTATGCCTTTAAAAAATATTAACTGCCTAGATAATTCCTAATCCCCCACCTGTCTATAATTTTGACTTTTCCAAGTTATTACTTACGAAATGATGAATTCTAATTAAGCAAAGCGTTGAAACCAAAATAAACGTCTATAATTTTATAATGTAGAAAGTTGATGGCTTAAACGGCCAATATACGTTTTCCTGAAGTTGTTAATGTGTGTTTCGAAAATACGTGGTGTTAAAATGCCTAAATTACCTTTATTCAGCAACGACAGCCTATAATTTTGGTTTCCTTTGCCGCAACCTCTTCTTTCTAGCTAGAATCGTGACGGTCATAATTTCGCGCTTTGCCAAGTAACGCCTAGATTATGATTTTATATTATTTTTTCATATATTTTTTAAAATTAAATTAATGGTCTAAATAAGTCTTAACATTATAAAAGAGTTTTAAACTTACTTTATCTTTCTTTATATTTAAATAAAGACATTTCAACACATCTTCAGGTGAACACATCGGGTTTGTTCCCACAGAAGTTACGGACAGTCCGTGACTATCAGGATTCTGCGCAATAGACTCGTCAGCGGATTTTTGGGTATTTGGATTGGTTAGAGAACTGTAAAACTGTCTATAACTTGTCGGTGATTGCGTGTGGGAACAGACCTTTAATGGTAACTACAGCTCCGTTTATACTTGTTAGGTGTACTGCAGCATACCTGGGATAGGTGCAGTCTTACATTTAATTCGTGCGCGGTGTTATTGTAGGATTACATTTACTTAACAATGGTTTACAGATATTTATGTATCCAATGAGAACTTATTAAAATAACTTGGGTTCTGGTGTTTGGTAGCAGCATCCTTGAACTTCCACTTCTTCCAAAATGTTTTTATGCAGGATTTCGGCTTTTGTCCACATGATATGATAACCGCGCGTCCAAACATGGTCAGCTGCATTCTGATTCTCCCTTTAGAGTATTGTTTCTGTGTTCCTTGACCCTTATTTCAAGTGATCTAAGTGTATCACCAACATAAAATTGACTACTTTCGCAGGGGATCTGTAAGGCTGATGTGTTCTGTCTTATTAGCTTGTTGGTTTTGTTAAGTAGCGTCTTCTACTCTCGAACTGAATAATTTATTAATGTTGTATCGTCGAGTCGTCCTAGTCTTCTTCCCCAAGATTTGATATACGAAATGTTCAGTGTTGGTAGTGGCTCTTCTTTTTTCTTGTACGTTTGGCCAATTTTTATCTAAGAGAGAGTCTGTTTAAAAAAACATAGAAATAATATAAATATAATAATAATAATAATAATAATAATAATAATAATAATCATAATAATAATAATAATAATAATAATAATAATAATAATAATAATAATAATAATAATAATAATAATAATAATAATAATAATAATAATAATAATAATAATAATAATAATAATAATAATAAAACTCTACATGGCAAATACCCTACTGCACTTCAAATTCCACTCATAGATAGAGAAATGTCACTGAATTGGTTAGAAAAAAGGCAGCTTCATGCTGAAACAGAACTCGAAACTGTGAAAAGGTCATCTTGAAAAGAAATGTGGAAAATTCAATTGCCCCGGGGAAACGATAGAACATATTATGGCGGGTTGTGGTACTATGGCACACAACTCTTAACTGGGGAGAAATAATCAGGTGGCAAAGATCATCCACAATGAACTGGCTCATAAACCAGGTCTAAGGGAAAACCCGAAAACCTCCCACCATACTACCAATACTCACCCGAGCCAGTCCTTGAATCCCCTGAATATCTCTTATACTGGGATAGGCCAATAATAACGGATAGAACAGTAGACCATAACCGCCCGGATATTCTTCTTATCGAAAAAACCACCAAGAAAGCTTTCATAATCGATATAGGTTGCCCACTAACACACAACCTTTCTAAAACCGAATCGGAGAAGAAGACCAAGTACTCGAATTTGGCGATGGAGATAAAAAATATATGGAAGCTAGACAAAATAGACATCATTCCGATCATAATATCGATGACGAAAAATGTCAAGCCCAACTTGGAAAAACTTGGTCTTTCAGGTTATTTATACCAATAAATTCAGAAAAGCATCATCCTAAAAACTTGCCATATAGTACGGAGGTTTCTAAACAGTACAGGTTAAGATGAATTTCTTCTCTGTACTGTAAAAAATACTAGCAATACCAACAAAAAGCTGTGAAACTTATAATTATTACGAATTCAGGAAAAACCTATAAAACCAAGACAAAAATGCATATAAGATCTTCTTCGTATATCAGAATGGAACGGGCAACATAGCACGATCGTAAAATTTGTGACCGCATGGTTTAGAGTATAATTTCGTGTCTTGGCAGTCGCGTCGTCAGAAACATATTTATGAGGAATCGCGTGAGCGCAAGGTGTAAAAGTCCATTTCTGTAAGGTTTTTAAAAAAAACATTTATGCTTTGTTCCCTTTCTCGGACTTGTCTAGGCGTTGATTGACAGGCATGAAAAATATTTGAATTTAAATTTTCTCTTTATAATTATACAGGGTGTCTACTTAGTTCGTGATTCTTTGATATGCTAGGTAGGTATCGTAAGCTATTATGTAAAAATAAACGCTTTTAATATAAAAGTTTTTGGTGCTAAATAAAAGTAAATAATTTTTTAAAAAATATGTTTTAGATGGCAATTTTTTGAAAAGAAAAGGTGTTTTAACTTATTTAAAAAATATCTTAAACTGGTGTGCACATTTTAAATTTTTAAAATTTTTGAATAATACGTTATTTTTATAGTACTTTTGGTCAATAGATAGTTTCATAGGTTGTAAAAAAAATTGCTTTCTGCGCTTGTGTCTTCCGTCGTCCCCTTTCCGCCTCAGATGGATCCTTCTTTGGCATGTCCAGGTGGATCTTCTGGCAGCTCCACCAATTTCTTAAAATCTTTTTACCCCAAGTAAAGTTAAGAAATAAAAACTAAACCTACATTTTCAAAATCCCAAGACTAGCACAACCATAAAAAAACAATGGTTATAAATTCAATCTACGATTAAATAAAACTTACCGAAATTTACATTACAACAAACCTTTTACATCTTTAAACACAAAACACAACTGTGCCAAAAGACTGAAAATTATTTGTTCAACCACAAAATCTACATTTAAATACTATAAAGTTACACAAGGCCACAATAAGATTTCTGTGTGTTTTGCAGACGCGGCTCGTAAGTTTTTTTAAGAATTTTTTTAGAACAATAATTTTTATTTGTTGTACGTTGTGTGCAATAACGTTAAAACCTTCGATTTATGAAATTTATCCTTATTAACTTAAATAGGTATTACCAGTGATATTTTCCGACATCCGAACGCCAGTTACTATTTTAAAAATATTTTTCTTGGCGTTCAGTGCCTAATAGCATAAATGTAACTTATTCAAAAATAACTTAAAATAAAACAACATCTTTCAATATATAATCAATGGGTTTATTCGTTATTGTCAAAATACAAGATAAGCAGGAGCAGACTTAAGCATTGGCTGCTTTTGTATTCCATCTTCAATTAGACAAGCCAGGGAACGATGACGCGTTTCATGCTGGTATGGAAAGCTCTGAACCAATATTATCTATTTAAACGTTCCCCAAAAATGTAATAACTAAAAAAAAATAACCGCTTTACTTTATTTAGGTGATATTCTCGAAATTAAGAAGCGATTAATTCACGAAACCACAAGTTCAAAAGTGAGACTTGGACGTGTAAAATGATTGAATATAATCGCCTTCTGGCCTCTGGGGAGTTGTCGGCTCTATCTGATTAATGGACTGCAGTGCAGCTAAACAATATCCTTAGGAGTTTGCGGCAAAACTATTAATTTAAGCGAGTAAAACGATTTAAAAGCTTCAAATTGATGCAATTATTTTAAATTTCACGAGACCTGTCGTTGTTTTGATGATTCCAAAATATAGAAATTTATTTATGAATAAATATAATTTGTTTAATTAATTAATGTTTCTGTGTTGTAATATACGAGTGACACCAGAAAACTTTGCTGCCTAAAAATAAAACAAAATCATTTTTTGATAACTTTATAATTTGACTTATTTTCCTTTAACTTTAAAGCACTTGCACTTATACTGCAAAGATTTTATTCCTTAAGAATTCATTACCGCATATAAAATAAATCCACGTTTTGCTTCAATTAAATATTTCTGAAAACCTATAAACTCTATTATACTTAAACTAATAGTCTTGAGTATATCCAATCGCTAAATGTCAATGGTAAATTTTTAAAAGGTGAGAATAAATGTAAACTAATAGTCTGCAAAAAGAGTCATGTCAATTCTATTTTTAAAAATGTTTAATGATTCCGCACCAACAGCCTCATCAGGCAAGATGTTTCAGAGATTAAAAACTCTGTTAGAAAAGAAGAACTCTCGGACTCGTGTGAAAAAATGTTCACGTCGAAGCTTTAATCGATGACCTCGCAAGCGATTGTCTGTATTAAGGGTGAAAAGGGAACTTAAATCAACAGAGAATAGGTTGTGAAGTATCCTATATGTAAGGATAAGATCTCCCCGCACAAATTTATCCATTTCAGAAATGAGTCCAAAAATTATCAGTCTGTTCTCAAAAGTTGGTCTTACAACACCATACGGCATCCTAGTGGCAAATCGCTGCACTTTTTCAATTTGGTCTTTTTGTTGTTTTAACACAGGCCACCAGACACCAAACCCAAATTCAAGAATTAGGCGCACATAAGTTTTATAAATTAAAGAGCTAGTCCGGATACCAGGACGTGAAAATATTTTTTTTATTAGAAACAAAGACTGTTTAGCTTTTTTACACGCATTATCAATGTGTTTACCCCACGATAAGTCACTGCTGATCACTATCCCGAGGTCCTTTTGTTGATTGACCTTCATAAGCACAACGTTGTTAAGATGGTACTGTAACTTAGGATTTGTACGACTGAGATGCATAACCATGCACTTTGCTTCATTTAGGGACATGAGCCAAGCATCACATGAAGTGGCTATTATATTTAAGTCATTTTGCAAAGTTTGCTTTAGCGGGTTACAATATAATTTAGTATCATCTGCATAATTTGATACTGTGCTGCCCTGAAGTGCGCTGGTAAGGTCAGCTGAATACACCAAAAATAATAACGGGCCCAAGACCGATCCCTGCGACACGCCACTCAAAACTGGACGCAGCGGAGACATACTGTCACCTATCCTAACGGAAAACTCACGATTTTTTAAAAAAGTCTCTACCCAGCGCAAAAGATCGCCTCTAACACCACAGCTGTTCAGTTTATACAGTAATCTTTTTTTTAACACCATAGACGAAATCAGCATCCACTCAAATTGTAACTTCTCATACTTTCGGCAATTAATGATTAACTTTTACCACGAAAAATACTGAGTAAGCAAGAGAGCAAACTACCGTACACAACAAGACGGCAAAATTTTTAATTTTTTTTTTTTACCTTTCATTTCCAAAATATATCATAATTTACTGCTATACTGCTACCTAATCTAAGCTAAAAATACATCATTCCTTATCAAATCAATTAATCAATTTTTACGTGGTGAGCGTGTAACAGATACCCAAGTACCGAAGGGCACACTAATATATTGATTTTGTGCTGTTTTGGTATTACATTTTTTTAAATAAATATTTAGATTCGGCAAGCGTGGGACGAAAAATTATATTGCAAGTAAACTTTTAGACCCGAGCTTCGGAGCTGGTGTAGACCGGCAGCCCCTCCTTGACAGCGCTGCTGGTCAGTCAGCTGGTCATAATAATAATAATAATTATTATTTTTTTTATTATTAGCATTAATATTTATATTTACTTCTATTTCATTACTATTCTCTTTTCTTTCAGACGAATGTTTCCTACAGTACGGGTATCCTTCACAGGAATCAGGCCGGATCAAAGATACGCAGTGCTCCTTGATATTGTTCCTGTAGATAATAAAAGGTATCGATACGCATATCATCGATCATCGTGGTTGGTCGCAGGAAAAGCGGATCCGCCTGCACCCTGTAGAATATACGCTCATCCCGACTCACCCTATTCTGGAGAACAGCTGCGGAAGCAGGTTGTGTCGTTTGAAAAGGTCAAGTTGACGAATAATGAAATGGATAAAAATGGACAGGTAAGATTAGACTTACTAGTACACTTTTTAACCATTGAACCCTATACAGGGTGATTCCTAAGTTGATACTTCTTTTTAGCTGTGTATAGAAGGCATTAAAATAAACAACATTTTCAAATATATTTTTTCAAAAAACTCAAAAATAAGGTACTTACATTCATTTATTGCTATGAATCAAATACGGTTCTGCCTAACTTGCCCGTTGAATAACATGAAGAAACCTTCTGGGTGTAGGCTGAGCCCGGAAAGGAAAGCGTTCTGCGTATAATCTCGAAGCAGCAGCCGCACTTTGACGACACTCATCGTAAATTAGTATCTTATCTACTAGTTAATTGTTTTCAAATTTTACCATTTTCAGGTGTCACCAAATTAAAATTAACTTGCTTCAGACAATCACACCGCAGCGGATTGCCAAATAAATAACTGACCACCGACCCGTAATTTGCATGACTAATAAGAGATAAGACAAACAACATAAAATATAGCAGGCTACGTTTTGATGACCAAGCCCGCACTTAGATTTTTTACATCTATATCTCGCCTATTTTTAGTTCAAAAAGGTATTTCAAATTGTTATACGGGCTGTTTTAGTGGATCTTTAGGCAACTTTTTAGACGATCGATTTAAAAAAAATTATGGAGTGTTACTCTGAGACAGGGATTTAAATATAAAAAGTCATTTGAATCGCGTTGCTATTTTAATCAGCAAAATATCGCTAAGTGAATTTTCAGACGCCGGAATCTTAGCATTCGCTAACTCGTAGAAGATAATTTTTTATTCATCAGGAAGGTGACATTTGCCGCAGAATATGAAAATTGCTTGTGTACTTTCAGGAAAATCTGAGTTTAAAGTACAGTTTAATAATTTACATAGTAAATTGCAGTTTCCTTATGTGCAAATAACAATGTTATACTTTATATGTAATAAATTTTCATTTTTTTGATATATTGACATATTTCGACTTTTTAATGAGTAGTCGGCAATTTAGCTACTTTAAACGCGAGCAGATGAGAACCTTAAAACCGTAGAACAGCTGCAACTTACCCTAAAAAGGAGATTCCCTTAAAGGCAACAAATAAAACGGCGAAAGCAACACTCACCAAATCTTTGGAAAAACAACTGTAAACAATTTTACAGGTGGTTAGTAATATCCCAACTAAAATATACGGTGTCCGTAAACAATTCTGCCAGTGCGGCTCGTGGTTATTGAGTATGGGAGAGCACAGATATAGGTAGATACGCAAAGTTGAGGGCTTGAAGATATTTAACTAATTTAAAAAAAAATATCTAAAATTCATGACTTACAAATTCATAATATCGAAAACATTAAGTAAGAATATCGGCCACGATATGATTTATGTTTATTTATTTTTTAAAGCGCATCCTAAGAATATTTCTAAATTCTTCTCCAAAGTTACCCAGCTCCATGCGAAATTATACTTATCTATATAGGTACAGTGTGTCCATGGATAGAGTTTGGAATAGCAAAAACTTTTTTATTAGTAGGTATAGAAGAGAAAGTCATTCCCTTTCTGCTTCTGCTGAAACTACAATTTCGAATATCAGATTTACTATACAGGGCTCGTCAGAAAAAAACATTTTTAGTTTTTTGGATTTTGTATAAATAAATTTACTGAAAAACAAACAGCTATTGTTGCCTTCTTACTTAGAATATGATTTTATATCTGGCTGAATAACGATATTGTTTTAAGAAAACTATTTTTCTTTGTCTACTTTTGAATTATTTTTATTAATACATATCATATTTCGTGAATTTATTCATCATAAATTATAAAAAATTAAAAATGTTTTTTCTGTCCAACCCTCGCGAATCTGATATTCGAAATTGTAGTGTCAGAACAAGCAAAATTAATTTAATAAATCGAGGAATTTAAAATTGGAATTGAAAAAAAAATAAAAATGTTGTTTCTGACGAACCCTGTCTAGTAATCGCAAATCTAATATTCGAAATTTTAGTTTCAGCACAAGCAGACGTTTTTATAAAGAATGACTTTTTCTTCTATACCTACTAATAAAAAAGTTTTTCCTCTTCCAACTCTATCCGTGGACACACTGTAGGTATATTAAAAACATTGGGTTCTCTTGACCCGAATCCTGGTTAATGTTTATTAATGAATTTTTGAAAACTTTTTTATTGTTGACTCACAGATAGGTACACAGATATTGAGGAGTGTGAGAAAGTAATTTTCATTAAAAAAGATAATTTTAAATAATAATTTTCATTGGTTCACATTTTTTACCTGTAATTCTTTTTTGCACCCACATAGATACCACCTTTCTATTGGTAAAAACACAAATTCAATATCTTACTTGGTTTTTTTATAATTGGGGTCAAAGAAAGTTGCTATTTTACATGGCAACTTTTAACGCGGTCAGATCCCCTTGCCGCTTCTCCCACTTTACGTTGGTGCTTTGCCGTTTGCCGTGATACTTTCGCGGATAAACTAACAAAATTTCAGCCTGTCTGCAGTTACACAGTGGGTGAAATAGGGCCGTGCGACGTCGCTGATTTTACCCGTTCGTCAGCAAGGAACGGCCACAGAGAAATCGGTACCGAACCACAAACGAGCGCATTACATGATGGCCAGTGAATTAGTAGGTAACGAAGGTGATAAGAGAGTTTCAGGCAGTATTGCTAATTCTCCCAAATTATGAGTAGATCTGCCAAATGTATGTGTTGTTTTCCGATAAATTAAACAATAAACATGATTAAATAAAAATTATCGTATTTTTGTCAGGCGAGAGGGGAGCGTGCCGTCACATTGCTTTCAGGAGGAGACGCCACTGAATTGCATATAAAAATAGATGTTCTTTTATTTATCGGTTTTACCTTGTAAAAAATCGTTCTAATGGAAACGGCCAAAACAGCAAATATAAATTTAACCAAAATAATTATTTTTATTTATTCATCATTAGCATTAAAATACTTGAACATTTTAGCGGCGTGTGATAAAAGCCATGTAGGCACGTATAAATCACGAAAGGGTCTAAAAGAGTTGACGTGAAAACACGAACCAAAGAAAACGCAATTTCCTACTTTAACAAAAAATATTTTCGTGTAACGTTTGAATAAAAACTATTTCGTGTTATTATTAAACGCAAGCTGAAATAACTTTTAACGCCTCTGGGCCGGGTTATTTAGTAGATTTTTAATTATTCAGTTCTTATACTGCGGAAAGTAGCTATTTAAAGGTTTTTGTCAAAATTCTAAGGCATAATAATTTTTGAATGAAAAATTTCCCACTCTAGAAAATCATTGTCTGACTCTAGTTAACACAGTATTCTTACTGTAATTTTCTTTTGTTTTGTTAGTTTTATATTTTTTAGCCAACAAATAATTTTTTTATTTTAATCATTTTTACTGCAACTTTTGTTTTATTAAATTTATTTAAAAAAAAATGTGCTCACCTATTAAACGATTATATAAATTAAAATAAGTTTGCCCCCTCCCCCCTAAAACATTAGTTGTATCACCTGCCGACAGGCCTGTGACATAACGCATAACACAATCCAGTGCCGGTTTTGGACAAAGTTAATCCGTAATCCACATACAAAATTTCGTCATTTCCTGTCAAATACTTTTTAGACTATCGAGCCAACAGACAGATAGACAGACTGACAGTTAGACGGCGCAAATATGAAATATGAGGTCTGTAACATAGGCAATGGCCTAACTAGCCCTCTGACCTGGGGGTGGCCTAGGGTGGGCCTGTTATTGTGACTTGCAGTGGCGGCTCGTGTAGATGGGGGTCAGCGGAGAGCTCGGCGCAGGTGAAATTTTTTTTGGACCACACCCAAATTTTAACAAATTTGGTCAATAATTAACAGTACAAGACATCGTTTTTTTATCGGTTAGATTTTTCAGCTGTCACGAAAACTTTTTTTGGAAATTTTTCGAGTTGAATTTGGAAATATTTATTCTGATTAGATCCCGAGAGCGAAGCTCGAGGGATTTAATTTTTTAATAAACAAGTCCAAAGTTTAACGAGTATTGCCTAAAAAGTTTGAGTAAAAAATGGAAAATTTAACCAATAAAAAAATGATGGTCGAGTGATATTTGGCAAGATTATTTCGTACATCGTTGAATAAACATGCCCAAAGTTCAACGAGTAAAATTGTCAAATAAGTTTGAGGCTGACAACCAAAATACATTTATTATAATTTTATTTGTTGTATATGTTGTTGTATGTTTGGTTGCCAGCCTTGCAGCAAAATATGTTAAAGCAAAAGCAATATACGTCAAAATTTTAGATTAGTTACTTATATAATAAATGACATTGATGGGTTTTTTAAATATTGTGTAATTTATAAACAATAACAAACTTATCAGTCAGCCTTTTTTTCTGGGGGGAGCCTAGAGGGGGGGGGGGGCCCTGTAGTTACGCGCCTGGACATAGGGATACTAAAAAGTCAATATCTGTTAATGTCTTAAAGAAAAATTTGTTAGGAAAGTTAAAAGTACAAATATTAGAGTGACATCGCGTGGCCAGAGGGAATAGGGTAATTTTCCAGTTAACAAACCTAATCACCCCTTGAAAAACTTTGTTATATCAAACTTATTTTGAGAGTAAAACTTGGTCCATTAGTTTTACATTTTAAATAGATTACTTGCACCTTTTCTCAAGCACGAGAACCAAAAATGAACAAGCACCATAGAAAATGCCTTTTTAAGCACACTAACTAAGTTAACATTCTAAGGAACATTCTGCAAGGTTGCCAGCTTGGCGGAAATGCAGTATTTGTTGGTGATAACTCATTAACTACTTTTTGCTCTTAAGAATAAAAGTCCAAAACACATCTCTCATTTAGGTGGTAATGGCTTTTGAGTACTTTGAGATCCACCTACACCAATACCATAAAACTAGCACTTTTCTGTGTCGGGCCATTTCTGCATAACACCAATTAGTGTTGCCACAAAATTTGTTTCAATCGTAACAGATTAGCTTAAAAACCGTAACAGATTTACTAAAATAGTAACAGAATTATAGAATATCTCTCTCCATCCAATCCAAAATGACTTGTAAAAAAAGAGGTCAACACCCCAAGCTACGCAAAGGGCGAACCGAACAAAAGTGATAAAAACCAAAAAAAAGGTCCTCTATCTTCTTACCCAAAAAAAATTAAGCTCAAGAAAACGTAACAGCGTAATAGATCCTTTAAAATCGTAACAGATCTGTTACAATTGTAACAGATCGGCAACACTGAACACCATGTATTTCCTTACATAATGTAAAAAACTTTAAATACTCGATAAGGTAAATATCACATTTATTATAAAAATATTTGATATTCATCTGACGCCCCTTTATCTTAATATTATTATTATATTATATTTACTGTTACTGTTAATAATCCAAATCTAAAAACAAACCCGGAAATAAAATTAAAGTCTTTCTAGAATTATATAGATATTAAAAATTTAAGTAAGTCATTTATTCAACAAAACCATAATATTATATTAGTTACTGCAAAAAAGTGGTTGTAAATTAATGAAATACAACCGCAGCACATGTTTAGAGTTAATTTGTGAGTTTGTTGGTTAAGCTAGATCGAAATTACCGATTAAATACCTCCTTGGAGTCAGTTTAGACACCATAAATTTCGAACTGACACCCAAATTTGTCTGGCCACCGGTTCCACTGGCTTAAAACGAATAAATTGTTTGGTAGGCACTAGGCAGAGAACATAAAATTAGTTAAAATCATTATTATAAAATTCGAAATATGTGATTTTAGTTTATAGGTATGTGATTAAAGATAACATAAATGTTCCAGAGTGAGGCCGAAAATAAATGGTGTGGATAAAGTTATTTATTTTAATTTGGGTATTTAAAGTTGAAGAAAAGGTAGTACGTGCAGTGGCGTAGAAAGAAAATATGTTCGGGGGGGGGGGGGGAGGTTCATATTTTCTAAGCAGTTTTTTTTATGGTTCGGGGTTTCAAGTTGAAACCCAAACCATATTAATATGTTTATAATATAATATTGTCGGGTTGCATAATGATTTTAAACAATAATTAACTAACCAGCAACTTTGACTGTGGTATAAATGACATTGGCAGAAATAGTTTTCTTACAACCAAGGTAGCCCGGTTAGCTTATTTCTTGATTTACTAATCAGAAAACTTTGATATGGAGAAAATATTGCCTGCCAATGTCAATAATGCTGGTTAGTTAATTATTGTTAAAAATCTTTATACTTAATGCCTACTTATTTATCCACCGAATTGACCGAATTTTATAGCAACAACTTTCAAGAAAAGCTCATGTTAGTATAGAAGGGACCATCAAAAATTCGTTTATAAGGGTTTCCTAGGGGGGGGGGAGGGGGGGCTGCAGCAGTCCGGTAGCCCAAATACGCCACTGAGAATGTACATGTTTATTATACGTGTACCTATATGATTTACCTATGATGCTATTGGTTTGGCTGAGTTCCAATTTCTGTTTGTGTAAAGCTCATTTAATCAAGTTAACACCTACTTTTTTACTGTTTGACAATGTAATTTGTTATGTGAAAATAAAGATAAATATTTTTCTGATGTATTTTCAACTGTTTAGCTCGAAGTCTTTCGTTCGGTTTATTATTTATTTATTGGAAAGAAAAATATCAGTTTTATCACTGCTGTCTCTAGTCTAATTATTTATAGAAATATAAAAAATCATTCATTTGGCCGATAAAGTGGGTAATAATATAAAACATGTTTTACTAGAAAATGTACAATTTATTATATTGAAATATATTTTTTCCACTACTAACCTACAAAACGGCCATTATTGACCGATCGTTTATCTCCTTGTGATTTAAAATCGACGCTCGTGTAATAATGATAACTGACTAAATCTTGTTGAATATTGTACTATTAAAATACAGACGAGGACAAATCGATCAGACTTTGAAAAATACATAAAATAGATTAGAATAAATGTAATATACTAGTTTATACATAGTGATTCCTAAGTCGATACTTCTTTTTTAGTTGTGTATGGAAGGCATTAAAATAAACAACTTTTTCAAATACCTTTTTTCAAAAAACTCAAAAATAGGCGAGATAGAGAGGTAGAGAATCAAAGTGCGGGCCTGGTCAAAAAAAAACGTAGCCTGCTTTACTTTATGTTTTTTTGTTTTGTTTTAGCAAACCGCGCGGTGTGTTTTTCTTAAGCAAGTTAATTTTAAATTGGTGACACATGAAAATGGTAAAATTTGAAAACAATGAACTAGTAGATATGGTTCTAATTTATGGCGAGTGTCGTCAAAATCCGGCTGCTGCTTCGAGATTATACGCAGTACGCTTTCCGTTGCAGGCTCATCCTACACCCAGAAGTTTTCTTAATGTTATTCAACCAGCAAGTTAGGCATGACCGTATTTGATCCATAGCGTAATAACTGAATGTAAGTAAGTACCTTATTTTTGAGTTTTTTGAAAGAAGGTATTTGAAAATGTTGTTTATTTTAATGCCTTCTATACACAGCTAAAAAGAAGTATCAACTTAGGACACCCTGTATAATATTATATGATATATATTATATGAACAATAGAATATAATATTATAAACATATCGCACAAGGAAATAAGTAATGCACAATGTCCATGCCCTAACCAACGACTTAAGGTCCAAACTCTAGCACCGTATACCACGCCATGAAACGTAGTAAGAGTAAATCAATGTAGAAGGCGACATCTCAGTACGCACAAGCTGTGATTGGGAAGTTTCATACCCTAACAAAAAAGGTATGAAACTAGTTCAGTTAACTGCGATATAACCCAATGAAGCTTTTCACTAAATTTTTATTTTGATGAGTCAAAATTTTCTGCGCTTTCACTTTTTAAATTATTGAATTATTAATGGAGAATATATTGAAATAAAATAGGCTTTCTTATAAAATCACGAGAATCGCTTAACCTTGTCGCAACAATTCCAAGCAATCGGTATTCGCAGGTTGCTCTTTTTAGCGATGAGTTCCTACTTAAATAATGTATCGGGTTTGGTTTCCTATTTCTAAGCTTTTCTCGTCTATTTAGTATAATAATAATCGGTGGCACGAATGACAATAAAAATAATTGCGCGGTTATTAAGATGATTCACATATCTTCACATCATATGTTTTAAAACTTGCTACTGTGACGACGTCTTTTAAATTTGTTCTAAAAATGTTTGTGATACTCTAACAAGATTTTTATTAATGGAAATTTAATATATTGCAATTCAGGTTGTTAGTAAGACTGGACAGTGGCGTAGCCAGGAGAGGGGCCGGGGGGCCCGGGCGTCCCCCGAAAAAAAAAAGATATAAAATTAAATTAAGCAACATTAAAAAAAATCTTTGACGGTAACGCTATCAATAACGCGCCAAATAAAATTATTTATATTGTACAGCTTCAGCAGCAGAAAGAAGTTTTTCCACTAAAAAAAGATTAAAAACATATATGGGAACCATTCAGGCGAAGAGCGTACAAATTTAGCTTTAATAAGTATTCAACAAACAATCCACATTGATATATGAAATAATCAATATATTTTGTCATAACAGGCGACGAATTATTGTTTAGTTTTAGGCAAAAAAATATATTGTTGTTTTAGTTTATGGTCAATTTTTGTTTTTTCATTAAATAAAAAATATACCTTATTTTTAATACTTTTTTGCTCAAATTATTCTTATTTCATGAAGAAGTTTTGTAAGTATATTATCTGATTTATATTACCTATATTAGTGGATGTGTATAACTCACTACAAGTCTCTTTAAATATATGTGTTTTTTATTTTGAAATTTTTTCTGATTGTCCAAAAAAAAGGGTTTTTTGGGCGTGGCATCCATAAAAATGTTCGCCTTCGGCGATTTGCCCACGGTACTGGTTCATCGCTTTTCTTAATATACTTCTGCCCCCCCCCCCAAACTAAAATTCTGGCTACGCCACTGGCGACTGGAATATGATAAATTTAATTAATCATTATCCTCTTAAATTGACAAGAAACAAGACTTTTTAATTAAATTAAAAATTAAACCAAAAACGACCCCCCCCCCCCCCCCGAGATAAAATTGTAGCTACGCCAATGTTTATTCCTATGGGATTCTGTTTTTCAATAATCTTTTTTTCCAGTATTATTTCTTCACATTTTTGAACGTTAATAACACAACATAACGGTAGTTTAGGGTCACCTTAATAAATACTTCTTTTTCTTATAGTTGAGCTTATAGAAAACGTGGCATTAAAAAGTAAGGTTATATTGATATAATTTATTGCTCCGTGGGCGTACGATTTCACGGGGTAAATGGCAAATGCAATGTTGGTGGTCTAATGTAAGCTGTTTACGACAATAATATGCACATTTTGTATAGTTGTTTTTCACTCTGATTTTATGCATTTTCTATTTATGGACGTGTTTCAGTTATTACTTTGCTGGTAGTATATTATTGGTATGAAATTTATATTGCTTGTATATAGATTATGAAAGGTAACAATGGGGTAGGCTTGTAAAGTTAGTGATTTAGTATATAATAATATCAAGAGAGTGAATTTTTTTTATTGGGCCACCAAAGTCGTATAGAAACAGTCAGTGTACGAGTCACCTACATTGACTGCATTCTAACATCGATAGATGTGATTAACTTAATTGATTACAATAAAGTCAAAGTAGCGTTTATTAATGAATAAAATTATTAAATTTCTTAAATATGTGAAAAGAAATTTCTAAAATTCTGCGGCGCTTCTCTTATTGAATGGCAGTAGAGTTTTGGACTTGCATTGTCTTTATTTGTTTCGAATCACTACTTTTCAACTGGTAAGCATCTCCAGTCGTCTTCAGGTTCAGACGACTGTAGAAATGTAGAAAAATTGTACAGAATTGTACAGGTGTTTTCTTCGGTATAGCTAGAAAATGCGATGTTGATTTATTCCTTTTAGATCTTTTTAATCAGAATAAGCAACGCCTGGTTTGCTAATTTAAATGATTCTGTATATTTAATAATATAGCGAAATTACCAATGGAGTGCACATTATTTTGGAAATCTGAATTAACGTCAAAAAGAAACACTTTTGGCTCAAGACTAAACATTCTTGGGCCAATAAATAACAACCACTTTTGGATCAAAATATAATGACTTTTAACGAAGAGAAAAAGTATTTCTTTTAGGCGCCTAAAAGAACTTAATGACAAGGGCATTACGGTTTAAGTCCAAGAGCGATGGCAGACCAATTCAAAAGCGCGAATCTTTCAAATAAAAGATTCTAACTTTTAAAAGATTTATCTACACGACAAAAAAACTTTCATTTTCATAACATAAATAATACTGCTCATTATTTTATAATAGATGTAGTAGTAGGGGATAGTTGGCTAATCGTGCGCGGCGGCTAATCGTGCGCATGTCTTTATTTCCATAACCGGCGTATATAATTCGAAATCCGTATTATTCAGGCGCCATCCCTTGCCAAGCCTGTGTACTATGACATATGAGTCAGGTTGATCGTTTTACTTTACTTATCCAAAATGATCGATTCGTTGTTTACGTATGTCGTGTACTAGTAAATGCTTCGAAAAAAAGCCGTAAGTATTTCCATTTTTACATTTTTTGATAATTGTGTGCGTTAATACATTGATTAATGAGTCTGTTGACACTGATATATATAATTTAGGCAAAAAAATGTTTTATATTGTTTTAAAGAATTTAAACCCGAATTTGCCACTTTCGGTTAATCGGGCACAGCGCGCACGATTAGCCGCCATGCATTTAGCATTGTTAAGAATGCATTTAAATAACACAGCCACATAAAAAAAGGGTCGGGCCACGTTTACTACATGTTTTTAGGGTCGCTAAATCCAAATCAGAGGACCAAAAAAATCAACACGTCAGAGTTTCGGCATAACCTCAAAAGAACCCATAATTACAGTCTTAAATATCTTAGATTATAATATTTGGCATTTTTGCAGATGCCGAAATACCAACGTAAAACAACAAAGGCACAATGGAATCCAGAAATCATGATTCAGGCTATAAGAATAAATAAGTATAATCTTAGCTTCAATAAATTATTTTATTCGTTTCTCTTTTTAATGCGCACAATTATCCTATCTATGCGCACCATTAGCCGCATACGTCGGGTAATTGTGCGCAGTGTCACTTTTTGAAATTTTGAATTTTAAAGTCACAATGTGCATTTTTATTTAAAATTAATTACAGAATATTAAAGCCAAATCGTTAAACAATCTTGATAGCGAACCTAGTCCAATCTTTGGTCATTTCGAAAATATTACAATTTTAGCTTAGGTGCGCACCAATACCCGACTCTCCCCTATTCTTTATATTTCAGTATACATTAAAAAAAAACAATTTAGTTTTGTCTGAGCATCAGTCAAATTCCTTAATGTCTCACATAATTTATTTAGCATCTGGAACCCTTCCCTCCGCGAAAGGTCACAAATCTGTATTACTCCGAATCACAATGAAAAAGTATCAAGAAACACCAGAACTTGCCATCCATCAAAACCCAAACGAACAAAAAAAATTGAAAGAGAAAAATTTCAAACCTAATCCATTACAACACGTTTCTGTTCTACATTATCAATTTTATGGTAACCCACCGTGCACACCGAATTATACATTCCAACGCCCTCTCCACAACTGAAACGAAAAGTGTCACCGATTTGTATTAATCAAAATGAAATCCCAAAAAAAAAATCATGCATATTAAAAAGAAGAGTTACGATTATATGACAGTATAAACTGAAGAGTGTCATAGTTGTTATAAGCCACTCGCTGCGTGTCCCGTACGCGTTTTAACAAACCACAGCTTACGATGTGGTATATCGAGGTAGAAAACACGAGTGGTACCTGAGTATACGCCTACAGGTAACAGCAGGGTTCCAAAAGGACAACAAATTTCTCACCTAGTGCCTAACAAGACCTCTGCTTTTAAATACATTTCATAGCTGGATTGAAATATTAACGTTTGTACAGGCTGGACCAGGGGGGTGCCATTCATATAGCCTGAGCTGCAGGGATCTTTAATGATTGTCGTAAAATACCACGTTAAATTTAATTTTAATTCTCTGATGATTGGACATCGTTAAAAAGGCGCGTTTTTACAATAAAGTTTGTTTATGTCGCGCCACCTATCGCTTCCCAATGGTTTAAAATGGAAATGAAAATGTGTTTTTTTTATTATTTACGATAATGTTTTAGGTATAAATGTGAGGATCTGTAGATGGTATTATAAGTTAAGTGGCGTTTTAACGAACTTTCAACTTTAAGTTGTTATAAATATTGATTTTACTGTAATAATTGAATGTTTTTTAGTATGATTAGGAACAGGAAGTTTTGAATTGTTTAGTTATAGGGGAAAGTCGCCGGGATTGGACCACTTTTTGGTTTTTAATTAGTTACGGGCCAGAAGAAAGGGATTTGCCAAAAGTAAATTATTATATTGCATTAGTATTCATTTAGCACCTTTATAGTTTAAGTAAAAAATCTTAGAAAGTAACGATTTAAGAAAAAAATATGTTTTTTCTAAACCCTTGTAAGTGGTCCATTTGTGGAAACGGGTTACCTTGATTGGACGACCTGGTTCCTCAAATGGACCAGCTACTTAGGTAAACCACAATAAATATCAACAATATAATAAAAAAATATTATATTTAACATTATGATTTTAAGCCGAATGCATAACACAAAATACAGAACTTAAGAAATCTACTCATATCCATCTAATTTCAGGGATTATGGACAAAAATAAAATTTTCTGAAGGGCCTTACATTGCCACAGACAGCGTGAACCCACTTGGCGCATTCTTGACATTGAATCATATCTGTACTTAAATTTTTCTTACACAAAATTCAATACCGAGAGAACGAGTTCAAAGAAAATTTTTAAAGTTTTTATCTTTTAAAGAAGACGGAGAGTATCCACAAAGAGGGATGGATAACGAACTTTTGTTACAACAATTTGACATTGAAAGTTTGCAGAGCCGCAGAGACATGCAGGCAATAATATTCTTGTTTAAAATAATTACCGGAGCTACAGTCTGTCCATCCCTCTTGGAACAATTAAATTTCCTAATACCCAGAATCACCACCAGAACTGGCATTTGTTTTTACTTACCAGCAGCTAAAACGAATGCAATGCTGATGGCGCCGGTCTATAGAATGTGCTCTAGGTATAATAGGATAGCGAATTATTGTGATCTGGACATGTCTTACAGTAACTTCGTTCGAACCGCCCTTGCACACTTATAAGTGTACTGTATTTTATGGTTGTGTTTTAAAATTAACTATTAATTATATTAAGTCCTTATATAGGTTTAATCAAATTTGTAATTATAATTTTGTCGGCCCTATTAATTACTTTCTGTCGGGCCTAAATGTATTAAATAAATAAATAAATAAAATAAATAAATACCAATTTTCTTTCGTTTTTTTGTTAATGGTGCCGTGAGTGCTTCCAAGGATAGCTTTTTTTTCCACTTTGTACCTTGTTTTTGATGTTTTTTAGTTTCCAATTCCTTTTTATAAGGACTATCGGTTAACACGCAAGCTTTTTGAGCTCATTTTAAAATCCTTTTTCCTTTTCTGGTTTTTGGTTGTGGTACCGGCATTCTAAAAAAATAAATAAAAATTATGGTGTTTCCTCGATTGGACCGGTCCAACTGTGGAATCAACCAGGCGGTCCAATCAAAGAAACAAGTGCTTTTTCTAACCTTAATTTTAAAATGATCACAAAAAGTATAAAAAAAAACATATGTAAACTTACGTTAAAATATATCTAAAACATCATTCTACTAATAAATATTGATATATTTAAAATTTATTTACTTTAAACTTTAATATCTTCTTCTCTAAGGTGCGAAAAAACGATAACAAAAGTACGTAAACAGAGTATTTACCGAAAGCTATCTAACCGTACACTAAAAGAACGAAACCATTGGTAGTTAAACATTACCGATGACAACAAAGGTACCTATTTCGGTTTTGCCCAACCAGCGACCTAATTGCTAATTGTAATCGGTGTGGTCCAATCGAGGAGTAAGTTCCATCCCGGCGACTTTCCCCTACAAGATGTATCATATAAGAATGCACTATACAGAGATATTTTAAACCACAGAAAATACAACAAGTGTCGCGTAATAGGGAGGACCAAATGCTTTTGAAAAATTTTGTAGATATTTTTGGAAATAACTAAAATTTTGGAATATTCTTTTTTATTTCGTTTAGTCAATATTGATTGATCTCCCTGTCACTTATAACAGCAAGACATTGATCACTGTTAATCAAATCGGCTAATCATACATCGAAAATTAAAAATAATATCAATTTAACCCTATATTGAACTATATATAAAATATTTTCAATGATAATCACGAAGACCTGAGCATTAAATCAAAAATCTATAAATGCTCTTTTATAGGTCACAGTAAAAAAATTTACATAAATTTACCATAACCTTCATTGGTAACAAGAGACCATGGACCTTCAAGTAAAAAACTACCAGGAAACACAATTAGACTTTAAACCTCTAATACCATGATTTTTTTTTAAAACCGGGTGACAACGAATGTTGTTACCCCCCCCCCCCCCCTATTTCTTCCGTAGTTTTATTAATACAATATTTAAAATTTCAGGAGATTCTAAGTTGAATATGTTGTTAGTTTTTAGTAAAGTCATACCTTTAAAATCACTTTCGGTTTGACCGGAAGTGGTATCAACTCTTTTATTTTAAATAAAACTTTATTTACAAAACTAAAACAAAAAACACCAAACTTAAATCAATCCAATCTTATTTATAAAATCGACTGCTCTGATTGTCCAAAAACATATATTGGACAAACAAAACAATATCTTAAAAATAGAATAAAAAAGAACATAAAAACAGCATTTGAAATAAAAATCAATCTCCCACCGCTTTATCAAAACATGCCATAGATAATCTACATAATTTTAACTTTGATACTGTCCAAATTCTTGATCATGAAACACACTACAAAAAAAGAAATATTAAAGAAATAATTCATATTAAAAAAACCCATAACACAATTAATTTCAGAACTGATAACGTCTATAATAATTTAATTACACAATAAAATGCAAATTTTTACATTCTACTTTTAATACCTTTAATATAATTAAGTTAAGATAGTTATTCAAATGTATTAGGTAAAATGGAATTCCCATCTGGTCCATCCCTTACCCCCATAAAAATTAAAACCATTTTTATTTTATCTTAATATTGACCATTTCCAATATGATAGTCATACTGTGAATTTAAAGTTTTGTGAAGTGTAAAAAATTAAATAAGGGTATGTTTAGCTTATATTTTATACTTGATTATAGTTTTCTATATTTTTTTATTTTTTGTATACAATAGTTTCTTTTCTCTTTTGATTGTTTAGACAAATATTTTTTTTTATAGTTCTGATGATGGTTTCCTAATAAAACCGAAACGTTAACCCCTTATAAAGAAAAATCTTTTATTCAAGAGTGACCGAAAACCCAAGAAAAATAAACATTTCACAATAATATTTTTAAATTTTATCACTCTACGACAATTGAATCACTGGTTCATAGCAAAGAAAGTAATTTGTCAAATTTTTGATATCTTCTATATTTTAAGAAATACCGATTTTTTTGGAAAACTTTGCTTTATTTTAACTTATTGGTAGCTAGATCTCACTGTGCGTTGTATCGTGCAAACTTTGCGATTGATTATTATACCTTATGAAAAGCTTGATTATGTTCACTAATAATAGTTGTACCTAAATGTTATGATGTGCAGTGGCGTACTTATAAACATATGTCTATGGTTTATGAGTATAGTGTTAGAAAGTTAGAAATTAATAAATACATTTTTTCCAAAAATGAAATTAAAAAAATTATCTTTGTTAAAATTTTGTAAGCACACTGTATAATATACCTGTAGTGCGATATAAAAAACTAAGAAATAAGAAAAAATTGACCTAATCTAGGAGCGAGTACTTTCCAATATAAAACAATCGTGAAAAGTTGTGAGATACTCATAAACCATAGACATATAGGTGTTTATAAGTAAGCCACTGTACATCATAACATTTAGGTACAACTATTGTTACTGAACATAATCAAGCTTTTCACTCCAATAAGTTAAAATAAAGCAAAGTTTTCCAAAAAAATCGGTATTTCTTAAAATATAGTAGATTACAAAAATTTGACAAATTACTTTCTTTGCTATGAACCAGTGATTCAATTGACGTAGAGAGATAAAATTTAAAAATATTATTGTGAAAGTTACACGCCATTAAAATTGTAACAAAAATCACCGTCTTATTTAACACCCTCTATATAAAATTTTCTGACAGTTAAAAAAAATCCAATATTGACAATTGTTTCTCAGGGATAAATTATCAATCATTTAAAACTGTAGGTCGATATCATATCTGGTTCAGACAATATTAACTTAGGCGAAATTTTTCTTGCTTGAAGACAATTGTCCAGCAGTTTATATTATACTGTCTAGTGTGTCTTTGAAGGTTGGAGACAATGTTGCATCAAGGTTTCTACAAACTTATATTTATCAAACTTGTTGTAATAACACAATTCATTTTTAGGTTGAATCCGTTTTCACGAAAACAAATGGTTGTCAGAATCAAAATTAGTAATTCATACCATGTTATTTTTCGCTATGAAATCACTGTCAACACGTAAAATTAAAGTTTTTGGAAATGACGAAGGTTGTGAAAACGAATTTAATGTCATTTGACAGGACTCTCTATTTAATAACAGACCTACCTTATTTTCTGTATTTGTTATGATAGGTATTTGCGAGTTGTGACGTGCATCCAGCAATTTTTTTTTTGTAGTGTATACTGAAGAAGTAATTATATTAGATGACATGACCATATTCAATATGTAACTTTTTACACTTCCTGTATTTTAATCATCATTCTTAATGTTAGAAATAATTTAATCAATTTATCTATATGTAAAATATGTTTCATTCTTTTTTGTCTGTTCATATAGAGTTCATATTTAATTAAACTTCAAGCCGCGTTTCCATATAAAAACGATTTTTTACATCAGAACAGTTTATTTCGCTTTTATAATAAAACTAAATGAAATAGATGTTTATCTTTTGCAAAGTAATACAGTTATGGAACATTTTTAATTGAATAAAATAAATAAAACATTGCGAACTTTTTTAAATGATGTATTATTTTTACGGGGATACATTTGGTTTGGTACACAAAGAGATATTGCATGATTTTATTTTTAATTAACCTTTTTTTATGGCAATTCTATATGGAATTTGTATGCTTATCTCTATATTCGTTATGGCTTACATAACATTTTATACATAAAAGCCATAATTACAAAAAAGTAAAATGGTAATTAAAAGCAGATATTAGCTTTACCTTTGTAATTTATAAAATGGGTATCGCGATAATCGTGTTTGTTCAAGTGCTGGGCACCGCTATAATTCTAGACAATGTATTTCTAATTAAGCCCGCACTAATCCTATATAAAAATTCTTATTATTAAACCTAAAACATCCGTTAAATTAGAAAACTGATTTTTTTTTCGCAAATTGAAATTGCAAAAATAAAAATAATTATTAGGGATTAACAGTTCTTTACGCAAAAATAAACCCATATTTTGTCCTCCGCCTTAAACATTGCGTTTTCCACATTTTTTTAAACTAAAATTGTTTCAATGTTTTATACAGGGTGATTCCTAAATTAACACTTCTCTTTTAGCTGTGTATAGAAGGCATTAAAATAAACAACATTTTTAAATACCTTTATTTAAAAAACCCAAAAATAAAGTTCTCACATTTATTTATTACTCTATGGATCAAATACGGTCCTGATTAAGTTAAACAATGTTTTTTTTTTGGTGATACTCACCGTAATTTAGCACCATATCTACTACTAGTTCAAAAGAAAAACACACCGCAGCGGATTGCCAAATAACTGACCACCGACCCGTAAATTGCATGACTAATAAGACAAACAACATAAAGTATAGTAGGCTACGTTTTGATGACCAGGCCCGCACTTAGATTTTTTACTTCTGTATCTCGCCTATCTTTAAGTTTTTTGAAAAAGGTATTTCATTTTCCAAAGGGTTTAGAGCAACGTTTTTTATATTTCCACAGATGAACTAGCAGCCACAGAGATTGATGGTAGATAAATTTCGAACAGAAATAACTCTTAATAATATTTGGCTCCCATGCACAAAACTTTATATAATTGTAATAGACACTAAACATTTTTATTTTCGAGAAATATAACATTTGAATATAGACACCGTGCAAAGATTCCTTAGACATTCAAAGTTAAGAATAACTTGACTTGGACTACATTCTTAATAAAATGGAATTAACTTTTCTGCGGAAAATAAAAACTATCAAGAATAAAAGCAAAAAACTAAACCAAATAGAAATAAAAGCCATCAAAAGTAACAAAAAAACAAATGTAATGTTTGTTGGAGACAATGATGTTTCTGGAACGGCAGTAGAGTATTGGACTTGCATTGTCTTGATTTGTTTTAATCACAACGTCTCAACTGGTAAGTATCTCCAGTCGTCTTGAGGTGAATACCAGTATTGACTGAAGAAGACTGGAGATACTTATTAGTTAAAACGTTGTGATTCAAAACAAATAAAGACAATGCAAGTACAAAACTCTATTGACGTTCAAATGTAATGTTGTCAATAATCACTCTGAAATAGCTCCAGGTGAAAATCTCGTTCTTAGTAGCAAACTAATTTAAGATCAAAAATAGACAATAAACTAATCCATCTGTACCTTAAAATCAGAAAAACCCATAGTTTATTCATTCTATTGCATGTTTACAATAATCAATATTATTATTATTGAAGATTTACTGTCACTTCAAATTATATTCAGTATCTCTTTCTTTGTACTCCTGTACCCGAAAGGATCGCCACGCATGTCAGGAACCTGGCTAAAATTTGTGAAACATAACAAGTAATTATTTTTATTTCCCGCCTATGTATACATTCATGTCTTTTTTTGGTGGGGTTGGCGGAAAAGCCAGTATACTTAGGCTTATAAGGCCCATTATATCCCCTATATCGTCTGGGTAATATCAGTCAGACGGGACCTACAGCTTACCGTGGAATCCGAACCACGTTTATGGACTAGTTATCCTTTTTAAGCTCCCAGAGGTTTATGACGCCCTTCTCGGTCCCGATAGTAAGAATCACTAGTAACATACTGCATTCTTTATTCACTAAAATTCGGACATACTTTTTTTATTATGCGTATGCCCACTCCGGGGATTAAACACGGACCGCCACAATGGAATGCCGGTACCTCTGAGCCACTGCCGCGGTACGTTCATGTCTGAATCAATTTTACTGAAAAATAATTAGGTATATTCAAAACGCAGGACGTCTTAAAAAAATCCAAAGAATTCTTATAAGATCTCTTTTACAACAAGCTCCTGGTGTTTGTAACGAAAACCTATAAGCAAAAGTCAACCGTTTAAACGGCTTGAAATATTCACTAGTCATAAAAAAAGATAAAGTAAATAACGCTCATCGTCAACTTTCATATTTACGTGGGTTGGCTTTAGCTAGTCTGAAAAACAGACCTTTGTTCAGATATTTCATGATGAAAAGTTTATTTTATTGCCTGTATTTACCATTTTAACCTTTATATGACTGCAGGCAGAATAAAACACGATATTTATGGCCCAGGGGTCTCACCTGTTCTATTGAATGGAGCAAGGAATATAATCCGTGGGCATGCGAGTTATCTTATAAATTTTATAAACACACTTACACCTGAACTGGCTCCAGTTGCCACCAACAAAACTGGAAATTCATTCATGGAACTTAAATAAATAATCACTACTGAACGCTCGAAAATAACCGGATAAATAAATCGTTTTTATTAACTGACTTTTATTATTTTTACCCAGCAAGGAACTTTAGCGGTCAAGGATATGGGCTTTTGTTTAGGGATACAAAATATTTAATAACTAGGACTTTTCGTTTGGAATTTTTTTTGCTTACGTGAGTAAATTAATAAACTCCCAGTGGTAAAAGTTCTTGGGCTCACAAGTTACTCTTCTTGTACATAGAGAAGGAAAGGCAAAAATGAAATAATATAAATATGGCTACGTACTTTAAGAGGTAATAGCGAACACCATTGATAAACATATTTTAAAGATACCAAGCCTATTAGCTCCAAAATCATATATACTCTCGAGAACGGTCATCATTAACTGAATGAGAAGCAAACTTGTCCTTCACCTTTTTTAATATAATATAAAAAACTAGTGCCTACACGATTCAGGTCTAAAACTTAGTCACTAGACAATCAAGGCACAACACTGGTTAAAAACCATAATTTTAAAATTGTTTGTTGACCGGTACCAGAGTTGTGTCTTGATTGTCTAGTGACTAAGTTATTGAAATGCTAGCCCTGATGATGGTTTTTACCCGAAACGCGTAGGCAGTAGTTTTTTATATAATATTAAAGAAGGTGAAGGACAAGTTTACTTTCCCATTCAGCTATTCAGTATGGCCCTCTAGGATGTTGAGTAGAATAAGACAGATATCTGGTCTCTACAAATAGCATTTTATTGGATTTTTGATCGGAGAGGTTGATCAAAGTCCGGGATTCGCTTGTCAAACTGATAACAGTTTCAACTTTGTTTTCCTGAAGATGAATGATTCTGCATTCGAAACATGTACAGAATTTCTTTTTTAAAACAAGTGTTTCATTAATATAACAGTGGAGGAAGACTTTGAGTTCTTATTTATTTCTTTCCAATAAGTTTGTTTACTTTTAAAAAATGTTGGATGGATGAATGGAAATGTGTCTTAAAATAAAATTGTTTAAATTTGACCTGAGTATTATCTTTCCTAAATCTACTAGGATTAAACTTTTAACCATTCTTTTAATAATAAAGAAACTAATATTCATGTTTTCTCCATTTCACTTTGAATAACGAACCCAGGACGTCGCTCAGTCTCCTAACTCCCGTCCAACACCATTTACCATGAACTGAGACTTCCGTCTGTATCTTTACGTATGGCCATGATCGCCCGTGACCAGAGAACTAAACGAAATTAGGTTATATTTACCAAATTAATTTTTAAATCCATCTTTGCTCAGATCTGCGGTGTATAGAGGAAAAATTCAATTTCCTCACTTGTTTACCAACATAAAGAAATTTGTTATTTAAGAGATAGATTGATACAAAAGGTAATATAAAATATAAATATAAAAATTTAATATAAATATAAAATATAAAAAATTAAATATAAATGATAATAAAAAAAAGGTGGATGCATAAAAAAAGCATATTATACATTATTTATTAATTCAAATATTGCGTATCACAGTACTAAATATTATGAAGAAAGTAAAGAAGGGTGTATCATAATGCAGCAAGTTGTTCTTTGATAATTTAATTCAGCCACAAGCGTCTTGTAACACTATTAAAATAACTAAATTTGGAAGGTATAAAACAGATACAATTTTAAATATAGACCTGATAATAAAAATTTAAACTTTGTCTACATACAAGCGAATTATAATAAAAATTGTTTCATATTAAATTCTATCGATTTTTTTTTAACAGCAAATGTTAACACGTACAGCACGATCACAGTGTGAAAAAAATAAGTTATAGTAATATTTTAAAAATAATATCTTTAAGTTGCCTGACCATTAGAAATTAGAAAACGCTAGATTAAGAAATAGTGCAATAAATATTTTTTAAATAAATAATTTTAAACCTACAATGAAAAATAGAACAAAGAAGGGTGTGTTATAATCGTTAAAATAGATTAATGAGTTTATCTTTTATAATTTTCTTTCATTAACATAATGACAAACTTTTAAGGAAAGAGAACATTACAATACCATGAACGGCAGTAGAGTTTTGGACTTGCATTGTCTTTATTTGTTTAGAATCACTACGTTTCAACTGGTAAGCATCTCCAGTATTCACCTGAAGACGACTGGAGATGCTTACCAGTTGAAACGTAGTGATTCTAAACAAATAAAGACAATGCAAGTCCAAAACTCTCCTGCCGTTCAAGAAACGTCATTGTCTCCAACCTTTAAACATTACAATACCATGTTATGCCATATTTAAAAATGTATTCTACTCTAGATAGATGTTCGTATACAAGTTTTTAAAAAAATAGACATGTGAGGCTAGAAATAAACAATAAATTATTCCTATGATATTATAAAAAAAACTACCAATTTGTACGCTGATAAATAAAAGTATATGTTACTCTGTCAAAAATTATAGAAATGTTAAATTAGTAAAAATGATAATTAAAAAAAAACACGTTTGCTTTGAAGATTTTGAAATACTTTAATAATAATCTCTATTATCTATGATAATGTAATTTGTTTTTGCAATTATTTAATTTAACGACTTATGACAATGTAATGGTTTCTTGTATTTTGGAACTACAACATAATTCTAACATATTATTGTATGTAAATCTTAATTTTTTTTAGAAGAAAATTTAGGTTCTGATAAAAGAACAATTATTAATTTGTTTAGTTCGAAATCGGTTAACAAAAAAAAATATCTTGTGAGAAAAAAGACATGTTTTTTGTTTATTTTTCTTTGTTCAAAAGTAAAAAAAAATATTTCTAACCCTTCGTTTATCATAATATATTTATAGTGCCGTTCATCATTCTTTTTTTTCTTTAAAAATAATAATATAAATTATTATCAGAATATAGTTAAGTATAGCTGATCTCTAGAAGGGTCAGTCAAGACGTGAAGAAGGAGATTTTAATATCTACAAAGGTACCTAATATGCCATCAGTAATTCTTCTTGTTTTGATGTAACCTTATGGTGGGGATTTAGATGTGTTCATGTTTCGTTTAAAAATATAACAAGAAGAAAACTGTTGGCTAATAAATAGAATTTGCATTAAAAAATGCGTCGTCGAAAAAAATAAGTTGGATTATGAGAATTCATTCTATCTTTGGTGACGCACATCGGTTTCGCAGGCCATTTTTCCGATGATTCGGATGTATTTTCAACACTAAATTGAAATTCCATCACCCAAAACTGAGGTTGATACTTTCTCACTATGTTGTATTTAACACGTTTACTGTCAGCATTGCGGCTCCCTCGTTCTTGTGGCACGAGATGCCGAGAACTCGTCTCCCGCGTTCCGTACCTGTGTATAAATAAATATGGCTTGCATTTGCAGAATCAGTTTACTTATTATAAGCTGACACACAGTAAACATCGTACCGTTTTGTAAATAAGTGTTCGTTTCTGAATTCCTTCATTTTGTTTTGGGTTACAAATATTTATTGTTTAAGGTGAATATATAAGTACTTAGGTACCATCTAAGTTGTGACTAAGTAATATTAATATTTTTTGCAAATTTGTTTTTGAATAAGATTTAGTCATTGGTGTAATAGTATTTTAAACATTAATAAATATTGTTGAAATGATACAACGCGGATACCGCGTTGAAGGCATATGGCAAGATTTTTATTTCTTCGGATCGTGGAATTGCTTTTGGTTGCCAATGCCTGTATTGCCTGTCTTATTAAGTGAATTTACGGGAGAAAAGAGTACTTATCTTTCTAGCCTGTGTTATTTATTTGTCTATTTTTATCATATTCAAAATAATAAAATTATTACATTTTAAAATTGTAAAAGGCGAATACCGAGTGGTTGGTATATGACACAATTTTTATTGCTGTGTGCTACCAACGCGTCCCTGGCGTTTATTTTTTTATATAAAAAAGTTCAACTTACACTACTTTATCGTTGTAAAATTAAAATACGAATATATTTTAGGATTTAAGAAGAAATTGTAAAAAAAAACCATTGGCGTCCGATGTAAGCCCGCCTTATTGGTCGGCAGTAAAAGAGTTAAAAATGAAACCTGGTTATCTGAAATATTACGACTATCAATCAGTGACTACGAAGAACGTAGCAGTCAGCACTGTCGGCAGACAGTTGAGTCTATCTAAAATTAAAACTACTATATATTTAATGTAATTTTGTCTGTTTTTTTTTTCTAAAAACCATATTCACATACCAAATGAAACCTATTGGAGACCATACACTACTTATCAGTCGAAATGACAGTCTCAATAAAGAAATGACAGTGATACCAATGGTGTAAGGGCTAATTTCAAGGAATGATGGTTGGACTGATGTAAATTCTCATAAGAAAAAACACTGCTGCGAGAATGTAGAAGGATCAAAGACTGCCATTCTGACTGGCAGTAAGTGTACAGTCTCCATATAATACATAGTACAAACAAAACCGCTACGATCCGACTACCCGTCTATTACAGCTCCGCCACTGTAATCTGTAACGTTGTTAATTCTCGTCTCGATTAACATACACCTTTTGTCATCAGCGCAAGCGAAACGACGGTCTTGCCGAATACAAAGCACTCTTTACCCGTAGTCGTCGCTCGTAGTTATCGTCGTAGTCGCGGAGGCAAAGCGAATCGAAGAAGCCCCCCTCCCCTCGATTAAACGGCGTGTTTATCGGGTGCGGAGTGTAGACAGTGCACGGTGGCAGCCATTGTAAGGTTCTAGGCTACCAATCATTATTGCAGCAAGAGTGGAATTGCGTTGCTTAGCAACTCTTGCTCTGCGATCGTAGGGAATAAAATAATGGCACGCAAGCGCCGCGATGTCCTGATGGAACGTCGCGTAGCGTCGTTTGTACGAGGTTCGATATTTAAATGTAAACAATTGAAAGGCGATACCTATGTCCAGATAAATTACCGAGAGCATAACCTGAACTTCAACTTTTGAAAATTGAAAATATTTAGTTAAACAATGTTAGAAATGAACCACTGCGTGAGATGGACCAGTCTCGTATTTGTTGAAATGAACAATACGTAAAATTTTTTTGGGTAATATTGATTTGAGCAAATAATGTAATTATGAAAACTAAGTCCTGATGGTACGAAATTATTATATTATTATTTAAATGGAATTAGATTGACCATTTTATATCGGGAGAGTTGAACCGGATTTAATTCTGTATTTTTTAATTTTTAATAGAATAATAACTGAATATAAAAGAAATGTAAGTACACAAAGAGGCATAGAGCACATAAGCATACACAGGAATAGAAGACCATCAGCTCAAAAATGCCACAGAAGCTCGTATCTTAGCAATATGTCGCGACACTGTCTAATTATTAGTAAAATGTAATAATAAGTTAATAAGCATAATAATTATTTAGAAAAACAACAAAAAATGACGAAAAAAAGTTTGTTCAAGGGAAAGATTCAGAATCCGAAGAAGAAATAAGTATCTATTAGGGTAAACCCGGTAGAGATGGCGCAGCGGGTTAGATGGCGCAGTGCAATATATCCCTAAACCAATTAATATCCGGCGACGTGGCCATCGCTACATACCTTCATTTGTAAGTAAACGTCTATACCGTTCACCTCGCGCCTATCATTTGAAGTTAAGTTATTTTAATTTTCCTTTATATATTTCAGGTATGTCCTTTTTTTTTCTAGATAATACGTAATTTAATAATTTGGGTGTGAAACTAGCCAAAATTTTTACTAGTTGTAACATTGTCGCTTTGAAATGAGAATATAGTTTGTTTTCTAACCTTAAAATCATTCACATTTTTATTTGTTCCCGAGCACGTGACCGAGCCATCTCACCCAATGCAAGTTGGGTTAGATGGCGCGCGCCATATCACCCTATGTTGGTGCGCCATCTTACCCAATCTATTAGATTAAACTGCTAAAATAATTAGCTTGCAGCTTGCTGAGATATTTACATCTCCCGAAAATATGTTAAAAAAGAAAACTCTAGCAGAAAACAAAGTTAAATTGTTCTACAAAAAACACGAGAGGAAGCTCCGAGAAATAAAAAAAAATCAGCCAGGCGGAAAAAGTAAGAAGCTACAGCGACTCTTCTTCAGAAAGCGATACACCGCTAGCAGAACTAAACAATAAACTGTTGATACAAAAGGAAAAGAAAAAAGGGAAAAAGTATAGCAGGATCTTAAAAATGCCAGGATCTAATAGAGGCATCACAAACAAATTTAGAGACTACTGTAGTATTTCTTCGTCAAATAGTGACGTAGCTGTTGGTTCACAAAGCGATTCATACAGCAGCATCCATGACAAAGATATCGAAACTGAGTGTTTTGGCTGTGGGGATACCTACAAAACCACTAGAAGTCAAGAAGACTGGCTGCAGTGCGTTTTTTGCAACAAATGGCTTCATGAAAGTTGCACAAAGTTTTCGAACTGTTGCTTGCGATGTTGCACGAGACAATTTGAATATTTAGTTATTTTTTTTATATTTTGTGTGAGCGCCATCTCAACCAGAGATGGACTTTTCTCTTATTTGGAAAAAAAGAGAACCATGTCTTGTTCAGTTAAATTAAATGAATTTTTTTCGTATCCTCTATTTTTATTTTTCGCAAAAAAATTGTTTTTTTTACATTATGTGTTTACGCCGAGGTTTACGCCATCTCACCCATACCCATGGGGTGAGATGGTTTTTTTCTCCTTTTTTTAAAATACATTTTATGGTCATTAAAATTAAATTAAGTTTTGTTTTTTGTATCATCTACTTTTATTTTACTCAGTATAATCATATAAAAAATAATTCCTACCTAAAAATTGTAAATCTGATTTTTTGTGCGACTTTGAAAAAATGTGCGCCATCTCTACCGGGTTTACCCTATATCTTATGAATAACATCAGAACACTGGGAAGAGAATGATTATGCTGAGCATAGTGCAAAATAAAATGTAATAATATCCTCTGTTAAAATGTGCTAAAGTATCAAGGTTTCAGTTTTTGAAAGTTTCTTTGTCAGTTTAATTATCTCCAAGCATTTCGGCTCTCCTATATGAAGGTTCAATTATATCACATCGTTTAGGGCTATAGTTGGACCACTACCAGTTTTTTAAATAAGGTTTTTTGGAATCAAGATTTGTTTTCGAGATTTTTAGTATTACTTATGTACTTTGAAAAAAGAAAAAATGAATCCCCAAGGATTCCCCATTGTACTATTGTTTACCATTAAATTAAAAAAAGTAATACCTAATAAAAATAAAGAAAGGCGTTCATCTCGTTCGAAATTACCCCACAATGTAGGTATACCTACATAATATCTTCTACTCAACGACGAAGAAATAGTAGGTAAAAGATACAAAGCTATTTATGCCCCCCACCCATGGGTCCTGGAGATATTAGAATTAACTTTTGATAGAAGTTTTGAATATAGCATACTGCACTCACGTTTTTTTTGCTAGTTATTCTTCCCCTCCCCGCCTAAAATGCGCCCATGATTAGGGGTCCTAGATTGCGTAACGGGCCTAGGGCCCCCTTACCGTGTCTTATTAACACTGATCAAATAACGCTTCCTCAAACGCATTGGTGAGACGTTCGTGTCGCGAAGCTAGCGCAGTAATGAGGTCACTAACTTTTTACTTTATACGTACCTACTGCTTTGCATAAACTCTTATACTTTGGCCTCTGTATATTCTACCTGCTAAATGTAATACGCTGTGTCTTTTTTTCTCTTATTATTCTTCAAGTACCTACCTACTCTCCAATGAGTTCTTAGGACTCGAAACGGGCCGGGTGATTGAGGGATTGTTGTCTCTTGAAATATTTACAAACTACTTTTCGAATAGAATTTATAATAAAAAGTTTTTATAAATCAGAGCACATCATAATATTTAAAATATTAGTCAATAATTTTCTATAATTCCTAATTATCCGTTTCTAATATAGAATTTTGCTTTTCCCTTCCCACACAAAATTTGATGATTTCTTTCTGTTATAATATTTTCTTACAAAATGGTAACCGTATAAAGTTGTATATTTATTGAGCAGACCTGGTTACAAATTCAAGGAACTTCTCAAGCGTAGCTAACCATGAAGTAAATTTTTAGGACCCTTTTGTAATGCTTTGTAAATGTCGTTGGCTCGTGAAATCCACGATGAAATATTATGAGCCATGGTGGATATGTTTGTGGCAGAACATCAGGGATTTGAAGAGAATTAAGTGGAATTAATTTAATATCTACTTTTTATCTAGAATGTAAAATTTTATAATTTTTTTTAATGGCAGAATAGATTAAAATTTATTTTTACATTCGTTTTCTGCTTCGGAAAAATTAAATTTTAGCTGGATTTAGGTCTTCATAGCTTTATTTTAACGTTATAGATATTTTACTACGACAAAGTTCTTATCGATTACTACGTAGGAACTTACATGTTCGAATTAAAGATTAAGTATTCAAGATCATAGAAAACCAGTGGCGTAGCAACCGCTGTATCAATGATACCGGGTCCACTGGTCTGGGGGGCCCACCAAAAGGAGGAAGGCCATGCACCAAAAGGAGGGAAACCGCTCCTAGCTGAGGGGCCCACCACCTGGCCCTAGATACAGGGTCCATTCAATGCTAGCTACGCCACTGAAGAAAACAAACAATATTTTTTGTCGCACATCTCGCTTGTTATTGGTGAAACGCCAATATCATATTTATAATGAAAATTTTGGTCCGAAATATTAATGTTTTTAAAATTTATACCCATCCATTATCATGTACTTAATAGTAACCATTTTGAAATTATACTATGTGGATTCCACATACACCTAATCGTCTAAGCCAGTGGTTCCCAAAAATTTTTCTATGGCGCCCCCTTTTGGGAATCAAGAAATGGTCGCGCCCCCCTTCCCTCCATTATACAGATACATTTCTTTTACTTTATTGTTTATTTAAAACCGTGATATTGAAACTCTAATCTAATGAGAAGTGTGGTGCTGCATTCCTTTAACAAGGTCGAAAATTCTTGGTGCTATCTTTGAAAGTGCACAACGGAGGTCACTAGCAACATCCAACATCCGTTGTTTTATTTTAATTCCCATTAAAACAGAAAAATCTTTTTCACATAATCGTCGAGAATGGTATATAAAATTGCAAAGCCATTTCAGCGATTGATGGATAAATGGGAAGATATTTTATTTTCGTCACTGAATCGTATTTTAAGTCCATTGCTTGTTTTTGCAGGTGTTCTGGAAGAATGTTGATATCAAAATTAAAAGGATTTTGAGCAAATTTACGATCGTCATTGTCCTGTAAATTAGGAAAATATCATTGAAATTCATTGAAAAGACTTTCTAGATGAGATATAATATATTCTGTTGTAACTGTGTGTATTCTAAATCTAAATTCTAAAGTTTTAAAGTTAAAAATTTGTATTAATTTTTCCAGAGCTCTCGCGCCCCCCTAATGCTGCCTCGCGCCCCTCCAGGGACAAAAAAAAAACAAAAGTGACAATCCGAAAAAACTTATATAACATAATCGGCTTAGTTACTCTACGGCCCATAAGTTACCGGACACCCTGTATAGTGCAAACGTCTTGTTGGTTATTTTATATAAGTATAATTATTAAATTACAAAAAAAAAATCACTGTTTGTGTTTTATGATGAAATTAATAAATATTTCAATTGTTTCAGATTGTTCTCAATTCAATGCATCGGTACCAACCGAGAATTCATATTGTTAAATGGCGAGAACATTCTGGGCCCATTACGGATTTAGAACAGGAGCAGTATCGAACTTTCGTCTTTCCAGAAACAGTGTTTACTGCGGTGACGGCATATCAGAACCAGTTAATTACAAAATTAAAGATCGACTCAAATCCGTTTGCGAAAGGATTCAGGGATAGTTCGAGATTAACAGATTTTGATAGGTATGTATAAAATATATAAAAACAGTTTTATTAAAAAAGGATTTATGATATACCTACAGGGTGTGAAAATTCTGATATGAACATAAAGTGCTTTGCTAAAATCAGCCAGAATAAAAGAGAAATGATATCTACGAGTCTATTAACTCTTTGAGCGCATAATGGTTAAATATAATTTTTCTTGTCAACAGACAACTAAAACAAAGCTCTTGAATGCAATTAGAAGCCAAAAAATGTGCCTGTATATTTTGAGCGTAAATTTAAAATTTGATGTTTTCCCTAATTTTTTAAAACTTTATACCCCTTGCGCGGGCTGAAGATCCAACGCATAATTTTTTAAATTATTTTTTTAATAATTAGCATACAAATATGCAACTTTTGCGTACTATTAAAATTCGATACTCGAAAATATGATTTTTTTGACCCACCCTATTATATAGAGATGTTGTGTCGCTTCGCTCCTCGTAATTTAAACTCAACGCTCGGGCAATAATTCTAAACCTTGGGTAATAATATAGGTACTATTTTTTAATAACGTGTGAGCTAATTCAGTTTCAGTTTAGGAGTCCTCGCACCCAACTATTTAAACAGTTGATAGAAAAAGGATGGAGTGTTTCTCTAGGACATCTAAAAGTCACCCATTTAAATATAATAAGTAATTTTTAAGAGCCCCCGCTTAATTATTTTGTATTAACTGCTGTATTCTGTTACTAATTGCAACAGGCTGCTATTTTTTTTTAGTTTTGTCGCGAAGCTCATCTTTTTTGCAAGAAGCATTCAAAATTTTACAGTAACTTTATAATAATTGCCTTTGTTATTAATTATTTTCAGTTACAGCAATTACAAACAATTTTCTAGCTGTAATTATTAACGCTATAAAATTATTAGACATGTTGCATATACAGTGACCAGGAGAAAGTTTGCCCAACAAATGGGAATTTTTTTAATATTGAGGTATCGAACAAAATTTCTTGGAGGTTCTACAATAACCCAAAAATCCATTTTGATATATGTCATGTGACAACCGTCATGGTGGATATTTTTTTTTTAGATAAGTAAAGCAAAATCAAAATATAAACGCAATTGATACTGCAATATTTTTAAAAAATTTTAAAGACAGAGGGCAAAACCAAAAAATATAGACTTTCATTGCACTTACTTTGTTGTATTACAACGCCTATTTTGTTGAATGCATTTCACAGGTTCTGTCTAAACTAGATTCGGGATAAAAAAAAATAATCTATTACAAAAATTTTAATCTAACTAATATATTTCATATGATAATATGATAAAATCACTGTCCTCTTTGTACCATTTCAACAATGTAAATGCACTAAAAGTCTAAATATTTTCTTTTTTTTTGCTCTTTTCTGCCTTGTTTTAAGTATATTATGAAAATTTAACATTAACAGAAATAATACTCAGGAGGCCTGGATATCTTTTTAAAAACTTATAAATCCAAGTAAAATTAAATTCTGACACACTTTTTCTTCACCACTTTTTGATCATCTCATCATCTAACTGCATTTATCCTCTAATTAAGGGTTATTTTTTTAAATCGACGCCATGGCTCTTGTACCGGTACTTGTACTAAAAATGATTTCCGTTTGTTGATGCAAACTTTCTGCCAGTCAGTGTACATATAAAATGTGAATATGGTGTATATCAAATTCTAAATTGACATAAAACGGTAGCTATGTCTAATCGAACATGTCTTCGAACATCTGGGAAAATATGCAGAACGAATTAGGCGTATTTCCCACTACCAGTACAAATTCATTGAAATGAATTATAGTTCCTCCTTTTTATTATATTTTCCTTTATGCTTGAAAACATAAAGATGCCCGCTTAAGTCATAAAAGTAATTACCAGTGAATGATTTATAGTTGTACCTAGAGGAAGGCAGTTTTTTTTAAATAAAACTACTTAAATAGTAATAATATCGTTAAAGTATAAAACACACCGATACTCTAACTAAATTTTCTTGAGGTTTTCACAAAACAGAATTGTACCAAAATAGTATATTACATAACAATTGATGAAAGTGATACTTTTTAAACGAGGGGATATTTAGCACGAGGCGTCAGCCGACTGCGGAAATTCTCTTAGTTTTAGAATCACTTTTACACGAGTAATGTACACTATTTTTCTTACGACCACAAGAATTATTAAAAAAGCCTTTGATTTGTGAAAAAATATTTCAACACAGTTTAGCATACTTTTACAAATTAGCATACTTATAGGATTATGTTCCACTTAATATCTGGTTTCATAGCAGGTTTTTCCTTTGTAGTTTAACGTTTTAATTTTTTCATATTTTATATATCATGGATTGACTTCTAGAATAACCAGAATAAAAAATTTTAATCAATTAAAGATGCATTAAACATAAATTTAAAAAATCCACCCAACAAGGAAGATTTCAATTCGAAATAATTCTATAAATTATTTACAGTTTTTATAAAAAAGAGTCAAATACTCCTAATGGGTGATAGAATAGTTTTGGAAAAATCAAGACCCCCAAAACAAAATATTAGTAAGGAAGAAACAATATCGCTTGCAAAACTATGTAAAGATCCGAATATCAAGATTCTTCCAGCCGATAAAGGAAATGCAACCGTCATTATGGATGTTTAGACCTACGATCAAAAAATCGAAGAAGTTCTGCAGAAAGGAAACTACACCCCCATGTCCAAGGATCCTACCTCCACCATTGAAGGAAGAGTGTACCGAATACTCAAGAAATTTGAACGGTGCATACCAGAAAAGATACGGAGACGCCTGACACCACACCACAGTAAGCCTCCACACCTCTATGGCTTGCCGAAGATATATAAACAGAACATGCCTCTCAGACCCATAACGAGCTCTCGAAACTCTCCTACCTACGAACTTGCGAAATTCTTACTCCCCCTACTTCAACCACTCCAAGGAAATAGCACATCATTTGTGAAAAATTCTCAACACTTCGTACAACTTATTGGCGGGATGAAAGAATAACCAGAAGATCAACTTGTCAGTTTCGACGTCGAAAATCTCTACACTAACGTCCCTGTAAAAGATGCACTAAAGGTTATTAAAAGCAGATTTGAGGAAGACCAGACACTACAAGAAAGAATACCGCAACCTATCAAGGCCATCATGGAACTATTAGAATGTTACCTGGATAATTCTTACTTCCAGGAAAAAGATAGGTTTTTCAGCCAAGTGGACGGACTATCGATGGGCTCATCTCTCTCACCAATATTTGCCAACATTTACATGGAATGGTTTGAATCCGAAGTAATAAAACAAGCAAAAAAGAAACCAAAAACACGGCTGAGATATGTGGACGACACCTTCATTATTTGGAATGGAAACGATGACGAACTCAAGGAATTCCTACACCACATTAACAGCTTGACGCCGACAATCAAATTTACCATGGAGAGAGAAGAAAACAGTCAATTACCTTTCCTGGATGTGAACGTAAAGAAAAATGGCAACACCATCCATACTTCAGTGTACAGAAAACCCACGCATACAGGTCAATATCTGAATTACACTTCAAATCACTCAAACAGCACAAAACATGGCATAGTAAGAACGCTTGTGGATAGAGCAATTACCATCTGTAATTCAAAAGGGGCCCTCAAACAGGAAACTAACTACATCAAAACCGACCTCAACAAAAATGGCTACCCCGGGCATCTAGTTGATAAACTATTGGAAAATCGCAAGAATCGGCCAAATACACAAAAGAAGCCAGTAGAGTCACAATTAACACTCAACATTTCGTATGTCAAAGGAGTATCTGAGAGAATTAGAAGACTAGGACAACGATACAACATTAATACGGTATTCAGCTTAAAAGATACTTTAAGAAGCCACCTGACGAAGACGAAACCAACAAGTCAAAAAGATAGGAAAACTGTGTCTATCAGATTCCCTGCGAATGTGGCAGATCCTACATTGGTGAGACTCTAAGGCCACTTGAAACTAGGGTCAAGGAACACAGTAACAACACGCTTAAAGGAGAAACCGAAAAATCAGGGGCAGATGACCATGCCTGGACACACGGTCATCACATTAAATGGACAGAAGTTCGAATCCTGCACAAAGAACCACATTATAGGAAGAGGAAGTTCAAGGAAGCTGCTACCATATACCAGAACCCAGATTGTTTTAGTAAGCCCTCACTAGATATAAGAAATATCTGGAAACCTTTGTTAAGTAGATGTAAACTTAAAATACCGCACAAGAATTAAACGCATGACTGCACGCATCTCAGTCATGCTCCAGTACATCTAGCTAGTATAAATAGAGCTGTAGTTACTTTACTTATTTAGTATTTACCTTAAGATGACTGGAGATACTTACCAGTTGATACGTTGTGATGTAAAACAAATTAAAGACAATGCAAGTCCAAAAATATTCATTCAAGAAACATCATTGTCTCCAACCTTCAAACAGACACTCCTAATGGTATTTGAACTGAACCTGTTACCTTGAGATCTATAGGCTAGAGTTCTATTCCCTAAGCTATTGCTACCGATAAACATTTGTTGTTTAATACATAACACTCTCTTCAGCGCGATTTATTTTTGCTGGTAATAGATTTTCCAGTATATTATTAACATTTTTATAATTTCAAATTGCGTATTTTCACACTCTAATTCTGAATCACTCGACAAATACATGATAAATAAGTTAAACACTTTACAATTACTGCTTTCTAACATTTCTTTTTTTTTTAAATATTTTGAGTTTTTCGCGATTTTTAGCAAAACGGTAAGTTTTATCATAAAACTACGTCAGAAAAAAACTGTAGATCATAAAATTATCTATAAAAAATATATAAATACTTTTTTTTTCTATGAACCACCGTTTCTGAGATATCTGAATTGATTTCTTACAAATATTCACAACAAGTCTCGGTTTATTTCAATGTTGACAGAAAAGTTTATTGCTGAAAATATATTGGTAAAACAAACTAATAATGATGCTGATGTATTGATTATTGAAACGGCAATAGAGCAATTCAATTCGACAAATACAACTATTGTTGTTGGCGAAGATGTAAACTTACTCGTATTACTCACTGCTCGAACTCCAACTGAAAAAACTATTTTCTTCTTAAAACCAGAAAAGGCTCAACATCAATCGGAAATATATTCATCAAAAAGTTTTGCATTTCGAATTTTTATCTAATTCTTAGGATAAAGAAGTTATTAAACTTTACTATGTCATTGACTCACCCTGTGTTGATATTTAATTCCGAATGATAGCTTACTTTTTGTAACAACGACACGCAAATTTGGTTCATGAAATTTTCTCACGTATACAGCCCGTATATTGAATTATGGGCACTCATGCAGATTTTCCAAAAATTGTTTTTGAAAATATTCATAAATGTATACCTACAAAAAAATAATTTTACCTTTTGCCCAGACCCTGTTTCGAACTTGCCATTACTTTTTTGCTTGGACGTAATTGTTTTATTGTTACGCGAGAGCAGTTTATTTTATTACCTCATAAACAAGTACGGTAGCTAAAACCATCTGTCATTTAGGAAATGAAAATTCTGAAGAGCGAGTAAAACAGTACCGTATTGCATAAATTAGCATTAAAGATTATTGTTCTCTTCTTCTTGTGACTATAAAACTGTTTTGTTGTTGGTGACGAATGACCTACTCCTAAATCAAATCATACTCTAAAAATTGTATTGTTATCGATTAACAATGCAAATTTTGTGAAGCAATAGTATACCGGGTGATTCACGCCAAACTTGCATTAGAACTTTTGAAGAAACTACTGAAAATATTTTTTTTTAAATCTGTGGGTTTAAGTTTATCGATATACTCTTTTAAACTAAAATATTAACATACTTCTGTCACTTCCGGTTATACCGGAAGTAGCTTCAACTTTCATTTTTTAAATACAATATAGCATTTTTTATTATATTTTTGGTTTTTGCATTAAATTTTAATTACATTTTATGGAACACGTTTTTTAGCTAAGTCTACTAATTTCTGAGATATCTGCATATTTTGTAATTATTTCGTAAATGCATAGCGATGAAATTATCCGTATATCATTTTTACCTTAGCTCCTGGACTAAAATTTTTTTGTTATTGTTTAGTTAGAGAATCAACATATCGCAAAGAATAATTAAACTTGACATAAAATATACAGGGAAGTCACAATTAAGGGCTCATTGTAAAAAACTTTAAACATTTCTTACTTTAAATGGAACACCCTGTATATTTTTATTTTATTTGATGGTCAATTAACTGCTCCATAAAATTACTATAACCTTTCAATCATCAATTTCAATTATCAAGTTTTTTTTTAAAAACGATTTTTTCAAGCGTGTCATGAAAAAAAATGTCGACGAATAAAGGGAACTACTGTTTACCAGTTTATATAGCATTAAAACGGTAAAATATTACGAGTAGAGACATCTAGTCAATGGTAGACTCCACCGTTTGCATATTTATATCTTTACGATGACAATATATTTTTTTCGGTGGGATGTTCCAAATAAACTTGTAAACCCGAATGGATATAGTTTTTTAGTTTTCATGTAAATTCAATATATTACAGAGAATGTGAGAGTGCAACTCCTGGGCGCTTTTCAAGGCTAAACGTGTACTAAATCGGACATTACAAATATTTGTCTTCGTTATAAAGCTAGTTACAACTTTAAAACTGGAAAAAAATAAAAAAATTTAATTCAATTATATTGTTATTTACAATCAAAATCTTTATTTGAAACAGGATATCATCAATGACCTTACAAAAATCCCATCAACTGGCTAAAGGAATGAATTTCTTCTTCTAATGAACCATAAATCAGTTATAGTACCTAAATTACCTGCAATAATTGAAGAAGCCGATATAGCCACAGTTAGTAATTATTAACACCCAACAAAAACCTAATTAAATTTTGCTGACAATAGTAAATTTACTCATAAAAAAATAATTACCTGCTTATCACAGCTTCAGTGGTGGTCTACAGGGTCCTCTGTGTAATATAATACAAACAGGCAATAATTTATACATTAAACATGTATATACAAGGACGTCCTTGCAGGTTTAAACAAGACAACCCTTATGTTTGTAGCGTATTTTGCTTATTTCTATAAGTTTGTTAGAAGTGCTGATATGCTTAAAAGTTTCTAACAACCACACAGATGTTGCTACATGCAACATCTTACTGGTGTGTCCTACCAAATACTGCTTAAGCAGTTTTAAGCTATTCGGTTCTTTCGTCGGATTCTAGCCCTTCTGATGAGCCATGATTTGGCGAAATGCATCTAGGGATGGATCTGACAAGATGAAAGAAAAATCTTTATTTGTTTATATTATATGTTGAATGTGTTTCGTAGCGTGTTAGGAATAAGCAAGATTTTTAATAGTGACCCTTCTGCATATAATTATTATTTTCACTGAGTAACTATTATGGGATTATATTATAGTAGATTCTGTAACGAGGTTGGAATGAAAATTTGATCCGAGTGGAAGATTACGAACGCGAGCGTAGCGAGCGTAAGGAACCACGAGTATCGAATTTTCATTCTAACTGAGTAACAGACTATATTTTCTCCACGACCAAAAATACTATTCGCAATATTTGTAATTTCAGTTTCATATCTGATTCATCCGATTTTCCACTCATATTTTAACTTGCACTAAAATTTGTCTGCTGACATTGACAGTTTCGAAATTCATGGCAACCTATGTCGTTTAGATCAATTACAGAGTATTCATTCCGTATCTTGTTATGGAATGAAAATACACGCAAAACGCATAAGAAACAAGTGTTTCAGAATTCATATTCCAACTCAATAGCGAGCATTTTTACATTCTATTATCAAAAATGATTTTGGAATTATTGCATTCAGTAATAGAGAAATATTAGTTAAATAGGCAAAAGGTTAAACTTCAGTTTGAGAACATTTCATTAAATGCATAGCCCTTCTTTCCTTCCTCACTTTTCTATTTGACTATTTCTTAATAAATAATATAAGGATATACAGGGTCCTGCAATAGTGGGTCAGGCTTCTATAGCTCTCACACGAATTATGTTAGGAAATTATATCATTTGCAGACTTATACTGTATTATACGGTACATTTCTTAAGCAGTGGCCTGTTAGTAGGCCGACCACTTGTTTTAGCTGGGTGCGCGTTAGAGGCATCATTCCAGTTGATAACTTTTTGGAGGGTTTTCCAATTATGGCCCTCGCTTGGGTATGACCAGGTACCCTGTTCCATCGGGATAGGTGTTGTTGTTGTGCCTACCTGTCTGATGCTGCTCTGGTTGCCTGTTTTGATATGCCAAGCGCGTTTTTGAGATAATCCGGCTCTTGCCAGTTCATCGGCCTTTTCGTTGCCTGCTATCCCCGAGTGGCCAGGAACCCATAAGAGTTCCAACTTTCTGGTTAGTTAATTATAATTAAAATTAGGAATAAGTAAAAACATGAAGTCTTTCTCCACTAGTTTATTGAAATAATGAAATTATATTCTACATGTTTCAGGTGTAGAAAGAATGGACTACTTCCTCAAAATTATTAAAATTATTTGTGCAACCCCACATTAAACTACTAAATCAAAATAAATAACATTTAGGATAATCATACGACTCTAATACGAACCTAAATATACAATAAAATACCGGGTGCTCCATTTTAAAAAATACAACTTTTTGTTATCACACTTTTTTGAGCCACCCAGTATATGGAAAAATATTTTCCTGAAATACGCCCTATAATACAATATCAGTCTGCATAATATGAATGAAATTCTAATAACTTAATTCGTATGGGAGCTATTGAAGCCGGACGCATTATTGCAGGACCTTGTATTGATCGGCATCAATACCAGCATCTTTCTTACTTATTTCATTATTATCAAAGTTTAATTTCCAGTAATTACCGCATCAGCGAAAACACTTATTTTTTTCTATCATTCACCGAGCACGTTTGCCGCCGCTGGCAATAAGCCAACGCCTGCCGAATAAAAACCTCTGCTCATTTCAGTTATGATAGAATTTAATTTACCTGTTTTGAATGTTCGCTGCTTAGAGGCGTTTCTCAACACGCCGCCCTGTAATTTGAGACAATCGTTGTCTTCACGAGAGCCGCTTTGATGATATAATGAAACCTGCATTTTCTCACACCTCAGGTAGTGTTTTCCCACTTATTTTCTCTCTTAGATCGCCTTTAATTACCTTACCGAACATCTAGGTGGTTGCCTGGGAGGAGCTGGGCTCTCTTATTATCACCATATATCAGTGGCGGATCATCCATCAATGAATATCTTTAAGATAAAATTTTCGTCGATTAAAACCGAAGATTACACTTATTTAAAAAGCCTTTCTCTACGACCACCTATGAAAATAAGAAAAAAATCACGGTTAAGTTGGCTACAAAGCGTCGTATATTACACGCGTGAGCTCTTATCGTGGAAAAATGGGTAGGGCAGGAAGGACTAAACATCAGTCCACAAAAGACTGTTATAATAGCTTTTACAAAACCTAGGAAGAAAGAGAGTCTGACGCCTCTAACCCTACGAGGAGAAAATATTCCACTGTCAGAAGAGGTTAAATACCTGAGAGTAACTTAAGATTCCAGAATGGCCTGAAACAAACACGTGGAAAAAACTATCCGAAAGTAGGAAGTTACTTTAAAAGTCACTAGATGAATGTACGGTAAAACATGGAGACTTTCACCTAGGCTGGTGCATTGGCTATACACCAGAGTGGTAAGATCCGCAATGCATCCTTGGTATGGTGGCCAAAGAGAGCCAGAGAACCACAATATCAAACATAGGAAGCGTGCAAAGACTGGCCTGCTTGAGCATCGCGGAGGCCATGAAATTAACCTCCACGTCCCCAATAGAGATAATCCTAGACCTCTCTCCACTTAACTTGGTGATAAAAGGAGAGGCAAAAATGGGACTCTATAGACTGCAGAGTTCGACGCCGTCGTTAGGCAGGCTGGACACGAGTTTTTAAGCGAGACTATAGATCGACCTGAGTTAGAAATGAGATCAGACCCTATAGATTCAAGGTTTTGATATGACAGACCATATGAGGTCGTAGGTTATGAACGGAACGTAGTATGGAAAAACAAACCACTGGAACTGGAAGCCCTGGCAAAAGTAAACAAGGTAATACTGCAATGGGTACCAGAACACGAAGGTATTACACGAAATTAAAAAGCCGTTGATCTTGCGAGGAAAGACTCAGAAATCACATTCATTGATCCAAAACCGGCACTCGGAGTACCAAGATGCACAGTACGAGATGCCATAAAGCGATGGATCTGGAGTAAATACAAAATCCACTGAAGCAACAGACAGGGATTATGCCACAGTAAAAGCTTCATTGGAGATCATAACTCAACATTTACGAAACAACTGCTTCAAATGACCAGGAACCAGATGAGAACCATTACAGAAATTCTGACAGGACGCATGGCTGTCAAGAACCATCTGCACAGAATGAAACTGTACAATGGATGCCTTGACTGCAGATTATGCGAACAAGTCAGGGAAACTGTACAGCACATAGTTTGCCATTGCGAATCACTAGATCGGAAGAGGCAACAAATACTCGGGCAACCAAGGGGCATACTTAGCCTCTCCCCAGTTGACCTACACAAACTAGTGCAAACTAGGCCAAACCTGGTCTAAGTGAACAGTTGGGCCCTCGGAACAAAAAAAAATAAATTACACTCGTGTTGAAAAAAAAAATTTCAGCACGAGTGTTGAAATATCAAGACACACTATTTAATTTAAACAGTTCAAATTTGACGGACTAATAATTTATTTAAAATAACAAATTTAAAGAAGCAGCAATTAAAGTGTAAACTTATTTATTATAATTTTAGCGAGTGATTTAGCATTAGAGTGTGAAAATACAAATTATAAAACGTGCTAATAATATACTGGAAAATCTATTACCAGAAAATTAAATCGTACTGAAGAAAGTGTCATGTATTTAAAAACATATACTCATATACATATCTCCTCGTTTAAAAATATAATTTTCATCACTTGTTATGTAATATTCTATTTTATATTTGGAGCAAATTAATGCAAAGCAAGAGAAGTTGCCTGACAGCATGCGATTTTATAACACTTTCTAATCAGCTGAAACAGTTTAACTTGCCTTGCACCAAATTATGACATTTTCTAATTTTATTGCGGTCTTTTTTATTCAAAACGGCAACAAAATCAACAACAATTCTTGCTGATAATTTACTGATCATTTTACTGAACCCGTGGCCTGATGATATTAACGCACACTCAGTTGTTTCTATCTTGGCTTAGTAGATATATTCACCCACTTTTTCCTATAAAGTTGAGCTTGTACCTTTAGTTCATTAAAATTACGCCACTGTACGTGCTGTAATATGCAGTGCCGTATAGATTGTTTTGGCAGTCTGGCCACAATTCTCGTCTCATTTGTGGTTCTTCTGCCTCCGTTTATAGTAATTGAGTATCTGTGGTAGGTGGTCCCATTTCTTTCGCTACGAAGTGACGCTTTTGAAATTTGGAGTTGTCCAACTTTTAAATGGTAAGCGTCCCTGCTTTGTAATTAAGTTACGATCCCGACAGCAGAGAGAAAACAAATCGTTTTTGAATTGCTATATAATTTGTAATAAGCTACGGTTAATTTATTTTTTACCTGTATAACTGAAGAAAATAAATAATGGATCGATGTGTGCAGAATTTGTATTTAAAAAACCAACCAAACTAATTAAATTGGCATTTGAATCAACTGCGGATTTAAATTAAAGAAATCGTGAAGTGGTAAGTTCAATGAAACGAAATCAGAATCTTTAAGTCTTTCTTCACCATTATATTAAAAAATCAAATGATTATTATCTACCTGTTTCGGATGTAGCATCGTCCATCATCAGTAGAAATAAAAGTGTGTTAAAAAGTGGCCCAAGGATATTGGTTAACCTACTTAATAAAGCTTTCAGGTTGCATTGGGAATGGTTTATTAAGGTTGAGAAGAAATATATTACCAGATTTAAATAAAAAACAGTGCGTCCAATAATTATTGAATAGTTAAAAAAGTACTTGACTTTCTCTAAAATTAAATTCATTTTATTGGGTCTCTGTCTCTTGGACTACTAAGTAAAATGTGTGTGACTTCACTTTATGTCTTTTTATACAGGGTCATGGCTAAAATATCAAGCTGTGTAGAATCTGCTGCTTTTAAAATTGATGTTTCTAAACTACGAAGCTCTGAAAATTCAATTTTATAATTGTGTTAGTTACAGCTTTATGTTAGGTACTTACTGTACCCACTAAAGCGCAGTGCCGTACGTGCCAATTTAAAAATGTACATAAATTATTTAATTCAACTTTCTCCCGGTTTTTGATGGATAGAGATTACGAGAAAGTGTTGATTACAGCCTTTTGTTAGGTACCTATTGTATCCAATATAGCTCAGTACCGTTCGTGTCAATTAAAATCCAAAAATCATTATGTTACCTTAAAATATTCCAAGCTAGTATAAATAAAACACGTAAGAGTTAAACGCATGACTCCGCTCACTAGTTTTGCATCTCTGCGCCTACCTAGTACAAATAGAGCTGTAATAACCATACATAGGTATTTAGTATCCACCTAAAGACTACTGGAGATACTTACCATTTGAAATGTTGTGATTTAATACGAATAAAGACAATGCAAGTCCAAAACTCTACTGCCGTTCAAGTGCCGTATTGTTAGTTGTTGTATTTAGTATTTTTAGAGATCGTTTTGCTATTATTTTGTGCGTAAACTTTCTGGTTATAAACTATTGGACTGTGTGGTGTTCTTTTTATGAAATGCAAATAAATATATAATTTAGTTGGTAATCTATTACAGCACCAGTCCGCCCTACAGGGCCGTAGCCAGACTCGAACGTTAGAAAGGGCAAACAAATTTGTTGGAAGGGCGAATATATTTAAAAAAAAAATATTAGTACAAAAAAACAGCAAAAAATTTTCGAGGCCACGCACAACTTTTCGATTATGGTATCATAATTATACCGTATGATTTATTTTTTCGGAGTAAAATCAAAAAATGTATTATTATTACAAATAGCGCTCTCTAGCATTTTTTTTAAAACTATTATATACAATTAAATACGACTGGCGAAAGTGCATACATTTCTCTTCCAAACAGTCTTTAGTTTGCTAAAATCGGATAAGTCGTTTATAAGTTATAGCGATTTAAATGATTACACTTTACCCCTCTTAATAAAGTCGGTATGCCAATGATGCATAATTATCCAAGCTTTTTAACGGTGTTACTAAAATATACCTTAATGTGGAATTTTCGAAGATATGTAAAATTTTAAAATTTACTTTTCAATTACGCCCTCTTGCGGCAAAATGCGGAACATAAAAATTATTTCCAGCATTTTCTCATGGCCACTTCAGTTAACATTTTTTTTTCCGAGTTTCTATGCCCAGTAGTTTCCGAGATATAGCCGGCTACCTTTCTTATTGAATCACCCGGTATAGTCTTGATTTATCATTTTAAAAATCACTAAACTTTTGGTTAAAATAATATAGTTGGTTTTACAAATGTATTATAGTAAGCATTTTTATACTGACAATAAAATATACGTTACGTCAAATTTGGTAAAAGATACTATAAATTTTTGAAAATTCAGTTATAATGTGTTTTAAAAATTGCTGAATGTTTTAATAAAATAATAAAATTCTCTTTACAATAAAAAAATAGATAAAGTACTAAAATACTCAATAAAATATATAATACATTGTTAAAGATTAGACGACAAGACTTAGTAAATTATATTTTACTAAATAGGTGTTTTTAGTTGTATTTAAAGTACCTATTTACCTGGTTATACTAAATTGATTACAAATACCTACTAACTATACTATTTAATAAATAATGCATACAATAATCTTATGGTATGCATTATTATTAGAAATAATAATTAATACTATATTTTATAAAAAGACATAGAATAAAATTGTTACTATATTAAATTAACTGAAGTCTTATTTCCGTGCACTTCTTTAAATAAATTATCTGCTGCTGTCCATTGTACGACATTCTTAATTCGACAATTTTGGTTTCCTTCTTATAAACTACCTAATTGTGGTTATTGCGGGGTCTGACAGAGAAAAGTAACAAATTGTTTTTAAATTACTACCACTTTTTGTATTTCTGTGTTATTAATTTAAAATTTCTACCTGAGAACGCATAAAGCGAAACCACGATATTAAAAAAAGCTAAATAAAGTGTGGCATTGTTGAATTAAGAATCTGGGAACAATCTCTTCTTGTCACTTGATTTTTAAATAACTGTTTCTTATTACAATACTTTTCTACAATAATGAAGACCCCACGCGATCATTTGGAATAACAGTCCTGAATGATATCAATTTTTCGTTATTTTCTCATCGGTCTTGTTTCTAGTGAGAATAATTTACATCAGTCCGACCATCAATCCTTAAAATTTGCCTTTACACGATCAGCATTACTGTAATTTTCTTATCAAGACTGTCAGTCCAAATGATCGTGTAGAGTCTTCATATGAGACACATACACTTTCTCAATTTTCTACCACACTATTTAGTATTACCAATGTCAGTTTCTGTTTTTAAAAATAAAAATATCATAAACGGTCAATTGATAATAAATATAAAAACGTCCCTGAGTAACTAGGCGTTAACCCAGCTTCGAATCTTTTTTTAGAGCCGATTAATCAAAATGTTTAATACTTTACTGAATAACCCAGGTACTACAACTACAATTCAATTCCGAATCAACGTTAATAGCCGATTTATATAATTTATTAACACACGAGGTAACGGTTCACTTTTTAGCGCCGATTAATACAACTTATAAACACTTCCAAGATAACCAGGTACCAAGGTCCGATTCACCTTTTGAAGCCGATTTACATAAATTATAAACTCTTTCCTAAGTAGGTATAACCAGATAATGACCAAGATACGATTCATCTTTTAGAGCCGATTAATGCAAAATGTAAACACTTTTAGGATAACCAGGTACTAGCCAAGGTCCGATTCACTCTATAGAGCTGATTTACATAAATTATAAACTCTTCCCTAAGCATAACCAGGTACTGATCAAGATACGCGTAATCTTTTAGAGCCGATTAATGCAAATTACAAACACTTTCAAGATAACCAGATACTATAACCAAGGTCCGATTCACCTTTTAGAGCCGATTTATGCAAATTATAAACACTGCCTTAAGAAACCAGATGCTTGATCATGCTCTGAATCACCTTGTATAGACGATTTATACAAATTATAAACTCTGCCCTATAGTTGAGCCAGTATAGGCGGTAACCATATTCCAATTCACCTTTTACTTAGATAATTCAGCTAAAAATAATTTTCTATAATAGCCTACCTACATTACAAAGACAATATTCGATGATTTATCCATTCGATTATTTGTCGTTCGATATATTGACTTTTTATATATTGGTCGGGTGGTGCGTGACTTGTCCTAACGACATTTATTATCCAACAGCAGCATCATCATCATTGTATTTTGTAATGAAATAAAATATTTTTGATATTATCGTTGTTGTGGTTCTATTTTTAGCAAATGTATTGGATGTGTATGTATTAAACGGATTATTCGAATAGAAATCCCACGAAAACCAACCTCTAATTATTAAATGTCTACTCTAAAACTATTGAAGTGAACATCGTAATACTCTTTTACTGGTAACACAGATACTGGTTTCTAATCATAAACGTCTTTGAAATTGAACAGTACTAGTTGTAAAGATACTTATCAGAAAACTGGCAACTACATAAGACGATATTTTTGCATCACTAAATATTCTATCAACCAGCAATTTGGATTCACTAAAAATGGCCACAAACGCATTTCTTTAAAAAGACGCTAGGTATGTCTATTAGAAATCGATATCCCAATATTCTACATAACCATTATGGTAACTTCTCCGCTGCCTGCCATAGAAGGTCGGGTATTTCATACACCAGCAATCAATGTCATGTGGTTCCAAAGCTAACCTATATAGAATTCACTAAAAGTTCTAGGACACTTAAAAAATTTGTAGTACGAGGAAACGTTATTATTTCCAATGGTAACTTCTACATTCTAGAAGAAGATGAGCGTCTATTCTAACTTCTTTCATTATTATTCTAGCATATTATTAAAGGTTGGTTCGTTTGTTTTATGATTTGCACAGCATAAGATTAAATTTAACTGTACAAAAATAGTACGGTAAGATTACTTTCTAATCTAAGCAACTCTTATAATATAGGGTTAGAAACCGAAAGTCCTATATATTTCTTCTTATAGCCAGTATATAATCTGTAAGAAGGAAGATAGGGCCTTCTGTTTCTAACCATACATCACCAAGCCCCCTCTGGAAAGTAGATACGACTTAATTATTAAAATATTTAAATTTTTTATTTTTTTTAACATTTCATCAAAATAGCACAGAAAAAAATCAAAAAGACATTTCAAGTAATCGTAATTTAATCTAAGCATTTTGACAGTAGAATATAGTACATCTACAATACAATTAAAAAAGTCTTTGACAGCGGTGGGATTCGAACCCACGCCCTTTCGGACTGGTGCCTAAAACCAGCGCCTTAGACCACTCGGCCACGCTGCCTTACATAAAAAATTAGCAACAAATGATTAACTTGACTTTTATTGCACTTGTACCATCGCGCCGATAAAAAACTGGGACAGGAAATTTTTCTATTTTCTCCTAGACTATTAAGAATAATTTTACATTAAGCCTGGTACCAGTAAAATGTCATGAAAATTTGCATGTCAATAAAGATTGTCACTTTATGATTGACTCGTCAAACATACAATCATATATTATTTGTAAATATGCCACAATTAACCCCCCAGCAAAAGGCAATTATTTATAGTCGGTTGCGAGATAGTGTTGCTATTAGGGATATTGCAGATGAACTGGGAGTAAGCAAGAATACCGTGCTATTGGCAAAACAAAAAATAGCAAGACATGGGACTATTATTAGGAATGCAGTTTCTGGTCCCCCTAAAATTTCTACTGATGATCATGATAGAAGACTGGTTAATTATCTAAGGGATCATCCCTTCGAAACTGCAATCAAGGCAAAAGAAGAGACGAATTTTCCAGGTTCTGCAAATACCGCTAGAGACAGGGTTCGAAATTCCGATATACGAAGCCGTTGTGCTGCCAATAAAAATTTTTTAACGGAAATAAATAAACAGGGCAGGTTAGAATTTGCACATGAATATATTAATCAAATAAATTTATGGGAAACAGTTATATTTTCTGACGAGAAAACTTTTCAGTCATGCAATAATGGGAGAATTCGGGTGTATAGGCCTTCCGGCATGCGGTATGATGAGAGATACACCCACAAAACCAACCAAAGTGGGCGTTTCTCCATAAATGTTTGGGGCTGGATTAGCGCTAGAGGACCAGGACTTTGCCAAATCGTCGAAGGAAGACTAACTGCAGCAGTATACGTTAATATACTAAACGAAGTGATGATACCATCGGTAAACGCTGTATACGGTCAAAATTACACATTTCAGCATGATAATGCTCCAATACACACAGCGCGCATTGTACAAAATTTTCTCCAAGAAAATAACATAGCAGTTCTTCCCTGGGCTTCGAAGAGTCCCGATTTGAACCCGATAGAAAACATTTGGGGTGCCATGGTCAAATCTATGTATAAACATGATTTTCAACCTAGAAACAGGGATGAATTACGTCATAGGATAAATCAAGCTTGGGATGAAATAACTGTCGAATTATGTAGAAACTTAGTTTTAAGTATGCCACAAAGGCTCCAAAAAGTAATAAACAGAAATGGTTCTATGACCAAATATTAATTTTGTGTTGTTTTGACAAACTTTGTGTTCGCAATTTTTTTCTTTTTATTAAATGTATTTTATTACCTGTATTAGCTTTATTTATTATTTTGTGGTAATGGTAAATATAATAATTTATAAAATATTTGACTTTAAAAAATCTAATAAATTTACTTTATCCATATTATATGATGTCTCTCAAATTTAACCACCCCGTATCGAAAAATACAAAACATTCCATTATGTAACCTAGGTTACTTTTTAAATTTTGAGCTCTAGATACCTTTTATAGTCTAGGGGATATGTATTTCTTACATTGTTTTTGTAAATCTCTTGTCCCAGTTTTTTATCGGCACAATAGTACATGGTAAATTACGATTTGATTATAAAAACTTATATTTTTTTTTATTTGGTGAAAACTAAATCTTCTCTGATAGATTAGAAAGAGAGAGAGAGAGAGAGAGAGAGAGAGAGAGAGATATTCTTTATAATTTAAATGTAAGACTACTGCCTAGGCGTTTCGGTTTAAAACCATCATCAGCGCTGACAGGTTCAAAAATTTAGTCTACTAGACAATCAAGACGCATCTATAATTAATAATAAAATTAGAATAAATATACAAATATTAATTAAAACATTAACAAATAGGTTGAAGCGCCATATGAGGTAACTGACTATGATAGTACGAGGCAGGGAACCGACTATAACAGTTGGTTGGTTTAAGCGTGATTCTTACTGTACGTACGTAAGAGGGTGCGAGTCTGCCAGACACTCAAAATCCCTTAAAACTTGCGGGGCAGGTCGATCCATTATGTGGGTAAAGGCTTTGTCGGTAGTGCCTCGGCACAGCTGACAAATGGTCCGTCAAGTAGTGCGATAAAGCCCCTCGGGGTGGAAGCCATAGTCTGGTAGAAGGTGCGATTAAGCCCGGAACTGGTCGTTTGAGGTGTCGGAGCGTCTTGTAAACGCTCTAGTATCCGAGACGAAGTTTTTAGCGCTTTTGAGCGATTCGCCCAAGTCGTGGGAGTGATCGCCGTGCACGAACAGTGCCTAGGTGTTGGGTCCAGTTCGAGCTGGACCTAGTATCCGTTGACCACTCTTTACCACTGGGTTGATCCTTCGTCGTCCGACTAGTGTACGATATGTAGCAGGGTGCTACAAATTCGTGTGCGTACAAGGAAATCTCGAAAACGGTAAGAGATACGAAGATGGTTAAATTGAGGCAAAGTTGCCTATTTTGGGGCTTAATAATTTGGCGAAAAAAAAATGTAGTTACTCCGAATGCTTTCGGAGATATCTGAAAAAATAGAAATTTCCATTTTTGGGTTTTAATTTTTTTTCACTTTTATTTTTGACTAGGGAGAAAAATAAAAAACACTTTTTCATAGCATTTTTTTATGTTCTACAAGGTTGCATTATTAGCTTTTAAACTCGACATTTCGTTCTTTAGTTACCAACCTCAAGTCAATTTTTTTAAATACGGACCTGGAATTTTAAATACAGTTTAAGGGATTTCTAAAAGCCTTTTTACATTGGGTGCAATTGCAAGAAACGTTGCCTGAAAGCATGCGCTTTGTCGACGTTTTAAACAGCTGATGCAGGTTTTAAATGAGAAAACGTGTATCAGCTGATTAAAACGTCGTCGAAGCGCATGCTTCCAGGCCATTTTTCTTGCAATTGCACCCAATGTAAAAAGGCCTTAAGCTTTAGAAATTTAATACAATGTACAGGTTTTTGAAATTTTAACGTTTTGTCATCTAATAACACTTTTTCAAATAATCTTTTTCATTTCATTACGATCCTGAATATTTAGAGCCAAACTAAAAAACAAAAGATTTTTACTCAAAGAGGCCCGATATTTCATATTTTGTAAGAAAAGAGACCCAAAGTCTCGGCCTCAAATATTTTTCTGTCTGTTTATTTTTGTTACATGTTTCGCCTGAAACTAGCATCATCAGATCTTAAACAGTAAAAAAAATTTTAATTGTTTTTGAAATAAACATAAGCGCATCACAGTAACATAACTATATTAACATTCCAGTTACCTTTTCTTCACTCGGGAGCATTATTTTCTTACATTTACAACAGTATTTCGGTCTAGGTCTAAAGCAAAAACCATAGGACTTAATATCTGTGGTACAAGAAGTGCATATATGTTACTGTTTTGCGTTTTTGAGAGAGATATGCCAAAGTACTGATAAAAATGTAAATTTTATGAGGACAAAATGTCGAAGCCCCTAGTATTAATCTAAACCCCATTTAAAAATTTTATTTTTTTCTGGATTTTTATCAAAACTCTCAAAGACCGATTGAGATATTACAAGCAATTTTGGTATAAACTATTACAATATAGGTATAAACACATATTTTTACCCCAAAAGTGTTCTCTTTTTCACAGCAGTGAAGTAGATACAGCTGCGCCTCAATTCAACTTAAAACAAAAAATATGTTACGCCACTGATATTTTCCAAGCGATTGCTTTATTATTACTTATCATTTAATTTTAAACAAAAAAGGTATCTTTCATCTTTCTCTTAAAAGTTGCAGTTTGAAAGAAAATAATAATATAATATCTAGCAGAATATAATAGGTAATTAAGAATTCCTTATTGACATAATTTTTATTAAGAGTTAGAGCTAGTGGCGCATTCGCTAAAATTAAATGGTAAGTAATAATAATAAAGCAATTGCTTAAAAAATATGACTAGCGTAACATATTTTTTGGTTAAAGTTGTATTGCGGCGTAGCTGTACCTAAACCACTGCTCGGGGCTTAAAATATGTGTTTTATATCGTACTAGCCGATACCAAAATGTATTGTAATATCTCGAGCGGTTTTCGAGATTTTGAATAAAAACACAGAAAAAAATAAAACTTTAACACCCTGGATATCGAAAACAAAGCATTTTACAACCTATGCGTATATAAAATTTTCGACTTCAAATTGGTCCAGAAATCACACATTAAAATAAGTAGGTACATACCATTAAATAATACCCTATAGATATGTGCGGCGAAAGGGGGGCAAAGCAGGGCACTTGCCCCCCCCCCCCCCCCCCTAGAAAATTAAATATCCGATTTTGATTTCTCAAAGCAAAATACTATACCATTTTAATAACATCCAATAGCTAAAATTTATACTCTGTTAAAAACAAAAATTCATATTATCTAAAAACTGCATGAAATCAAAAATTTGGAAGTTGAAGCCGAAACGTGGAAAGAAATGTGGGCGTCAAAACTTGACACTGACCTCGAGCAGCTAGAGCTGGTTGAATTAATAGATAAACATTGCCTGTTCTTCCCAAATATCAAAAATGCTCTAAAAATTTTCTTAGATCTACCACAACAATTGAAAGATCTTTCAGTACCCTCCGTCGTGTAAAAACCTGGTTGAGATCAACCATGTCTGAGGAAAGACTTTCTGGTCTCTGTATGCTTAGCGATCGTCGAGAATTTGTGAATAAAAATAAAAACATTATAATTGAAAAAGCAATAAATCGATTTGTACAAAAGGGGAGAAATCTCCTATTACTTTTCTCCCATTGGAAAAGTATACATAAGAAAGTGTTAATTATAATAGGGTGTAAATTTTAAATGTTACTTTGGAGTTAAGTTAATGTTAAAGTCAACAGTATTTATACCGGGTGTTGCATCGTCGAGCGGGACATAGGAAATCCCATGTAATTTTAAATGGGGTCAATTATTGGCTTCCCTAATTATTTTAGAGAAAAATTCTATTTAGGTTTATTAAAGAGCACTAAAACCCACATTCAATAGAATAACTTTAGATATTTTTGATAAGCCCGTTTACAGGTTATCGTCGATTTTTTTTTAACTATTTCTCCTTTTTATGGCCCCGTATTTGCGGGCACCAGTCAAGGTAAAAGATGACTGTCAAATAAAGTTGTCATTTTGAAATGTGTGCTTTATTGTTCAAGGTAAATGTACATTCGTCAGTGAAACAAATGTTTTTAAAAAATTCCCTATCCATGTTTGCTCTTTCCAAAACAAAACTCCTGCCGTCGTATTTCGTCCCTATCTCTTAGCTTTTGGTGCTTTTCATATTTGTATGAATAATATTTATGTCGTTTTAAAGCTCGTAACGCTGTGGTGTGATCTAATCCTATGCATTCCTCAAGTTTCCTTGTGCTGATCTTCCCATCATTTTCTTTCACGCACAATAAAACTTGCAAGTCCCTATCATTTCTTGCATCTCTTCTTTGTTCCTGCCTTTGCAAGTCCCTATCATTTCTTGCATCTCTTCTTTGTTCCTGCCTTTCTTCACATCTGCAGTTATTTATTACAGTGCCTTTTGTCTCAAATTTCTTGATAGTCCTTTCGACTATAGATTTTGCAGGTATCGGTCTATTCGCATACAGAGCAGCAAACATGTCTGACACATTTTGATAACTATTTCCTTGATCATACCATTAAATCATCAATATTTTTTCTTCAGAAGTGTAATTCATGGCTAATATTTTCGATGTACGAGTTTTTATAACAATAAAGCACCCATTTCAAAATGACAACTTTATTTGACAGTCATCTTTTACCTTGACTGGTGCCCGCAAATACGGGGCCATAAAAAGAAGAAATAGTTAAAAAAAAATCGGCGATAACCTGTAAACGGGCTCATCAAAAATATCCAAAGTTATTCTTTTGAATGTGGGTTTTAGTGCTCTTTAATAAACCTAAATAGAACTTTTCTCTAAAATAATTAGGGAAGCCAATAATTGACCCCATTTAAAATTACATGGGATTTCCTATGTCCCGCTCGACGATGCAACACCCGGTATATGTATTTTTGACAATAAAAATATAAAAGTTTCAATTTATCTTTACTTGCCCCCCACCCCTATATTGGACCCTTCCGGCGCCCATGCCTATAGATGATTATATTTAAACTAATTTATTGATAACAAAAGTAATTGGGTAACGCCCAACAATGACAACTGGTAGTCGTACATTACACCATTAAACCAAAAATATTAAAATCTGTTTCCTAATCAAATCATAATAATCATAATCAGTATCAGATCAGTTAGCAAGTCTAATTATGTAAAGCATATTTCGGAACAATCGAAACTATCGCGCGGCAGAAAAGATCATAGAAATGATTATTTTCAAAGATATGATAAAATACCACTCTGCATTAATTTGATCTTGACAAAGCGGTTCTAGATTTTCCGACATGTGGATTAATTTACATTAACATTAAAGGCCGTTACTATTCTAACGCGATAACATCTTCTTGCTTGCCATTAAGAAACTTTTCTTCTCTTTCTTATTGGCGTAATCATTACAGCATTACAGACAGATTTTAATTTACGTTTGTCATTTGAAGAAATAAAAATCTGCTAACGAACAGGAGCAACCGTTAATTTTGAATATTGAATTTTAATCCCCTGATGGCATATCGTTACTTGCAAGATAATATGATAATTTTATACACCATCGTTGTTTAATTTTGCATTGAGTCCTTTATTTCTTGTTTTGATTTGTTTTAAGTGGATTCGAACAACATTTCTAAATTATTTTTCAAAGTTCCATGCGAAATTATTTCTACAGGGTGTTACAAATTCGTGTGCGTACAAGGGGATCTCGGAAACGGTAAGAGATACGAAGATGGTTAAATTGAGGCAAAGTTGCGTATTTTAGAGCTTAATAATTTGGCGAAAAAAAAAAGGTAATTATTTCGAATATTTTCGAAGATATCCGAAAAAAACAGAAATTTCCATTTTTGGTTTTTAATTTTTTGCACTTTCATTTTTGACTTGGGAAAAAAAATAAAATACACTTTTCCATAGCCGTTTTTTATGTTCTACAAGGTGCCATTATTAGTTTTCAAATTCGACGTTTCGTTCTTTAGTTACCAACCTCAAGTTAATTTTTTTAAATACGGATCTGGAGTTTCAAATACAGTTTTAGGGATTTAAAAACTTAATACAATGTACAAGTTTTTGAAATTTAAACGTTTTGTGATCTAATAACATATTTTTCATATTATCTTTTTCATTTCATTACGGTCCTGAACATTTAGAGTCAAACTAAAAAACCAAATATTTCTGATTTAAAAAATCCGTCCATTTTTACTCAAAAAGGCCCGATAATTGATATTTTGTAAGGAAAGAGACCCAAGTCTCGGTCTCAAATATGTTTCTGTATGTTTACTTTTGTTACATGTTTCGCCTAAAACTAGCATCATCAGATCTTCTAAACAGTAAAAAAATTAATTGTTTTTGAAATAAACATAAGCGCATCACAGTAACATAACTAGACTAACACTCCAGTTACCTTATTTTTTCACTCGGGAAGATTATTTTTTTCTGTTTTATTGTATTTTGTTCTAGGTCTAAGGCAAAAACCATAGAACTTAAGATGTTATATTAATAAAATAACTAAAATACTAATAGAAAATAGAATTACTTCTCATGCCTTAAAAACTTGCTTACTTCCTAGAGTATTGTGACGGTAAATCTTAATGAAAAAATAAACGGCCTAAAACACCATAGCTTCCTGTAATGTAATTTTAATATTAAAATAATTCTAAAAATAATTGTCAGGGCCAGGGCCCGCTCTGGCAATAACGCCGCCCTGGGCAAAACAAGAAATTGCCGCCTTTTTCATCCCTTCTTCGTTTTATACCTACCACAACAGCAAATTGTCTGTCTATTCCTCGCTGCTCGCCGGCTTGTCCTTTGCTGCGACGCCGCCATGTCCAAAAAAAGTACCGGTGCCGGTACCGGCGTTGTTCGGCTTGCTTTGTCGCGGAATTGCTTGATATTATTATAATATTAAAAAGAAAAGGGATCCGTCGAAATTGTCACTGTTTTAAAAACAAGACGGCACGGCAAAACAAAGGAACTAACATTTGTTAACTGGGAATTGGAATGGTTCAAACTTCATATATACCTAGGAGCGTAGGTAGGCAAAACGGGGATTTATGGTGTTTTTTTGGATTTTTCATGCCGCTCTTCCAACTTGCCGCCCTGGGCAGGGGCCCAGGTTGCCGCCCCCTAGAGCGGGCCCTGGTCAGGGCCGTAATAGTAAAGAAAGGATAATTTGAAAGGATAGTGTTGTGTTATTTGACGACAAAACATAAAAATTTTAAAAACATTTAAATTGTATTAAATTTCCAAAGCTCCTTGAAAAACTGTTTTAAAAAGTCAAAAATGAAGGCGCAAAAAATTAAAAACCAAAACTAAAAATTTTGGTTATTCTTGGATACCTTCGAAGTTATTCGGAATATTTACAATTTTTTTTTCACCAAATTATTAAGCCTAAATATACGCAACTTTGCCTCAATTTAACCATCTTTGTATCTCTTATCGTTGTCGAGATCCCCCTGTACGCACACGAATTTGTAGCACCCGTATACACCGGTTGATACAAGAAATTTTAAAAGTAAATACTTAAACATATGAGGAGTTAACAAGTGTGTAAATTAACAAGTTTCGGCAAAGTCAAGATTTCAAAACCACTTCCGGCTTAACCGGAAGTGAAATTAACTTAATTCTAAATGGAAACCCCCATTTTTATTCGATTGCCGCCTAGATTGATTTTCCATTGTTTTTAAAAATGTCCAAAACTTTGATAAAACAAGGTAAGTGGTAAGGAGTAGGCCATGGAAACGTTGAAATTGGTCAATTCAACCTGCTTTGTAATATAAAATTGACTTGCTTGAGAAAAATGTATCCGTTAGGGCTGTTATATTTACAACCTGTTGTTAAAAAAAAGTCAAGCGGAATTTGTCGAATTTTTCAAATAGCAACCCATCTTTATTTAGTTTCATTCCTAAAGGCCTTTTTACATTGGGTGCAATTGCAAGAAAAATGGCCTGGAAGCATGCGCTTCGACGACGTTTTAATCAGCTGATGCATGTTTTCCCTTTTAAAACCTGCATCAGCTGTTTAAAACGTCGACAAAGCGCATGCTTTCAGGCAATTTTTTCTTGCAATTGCACCCAATGTAAAAAGGCCATTACGGTGTATCACAAGTTAATAATTATTTAGACTAATATAAGTCATGAGAAGTTATATTATTATCAAGTATGCTGTGGAAAGCAATTCATTCATTTCAAATTTCGTAATTATTATTTAATACCATTTGATATTTTGGTCTGATAAATAAATAATATTTTTATTTCCAAGGCATACTATCTTGACTAAACTTCTTATAGCTTATTCGATATTAGAAATTATTTTGGTTATGTTTTTTCATTTAAAAAATGGAGAAATTCCGCTTTGTTTTTTTAGAAAATAGGTTGTAAATAAAATAGCCCACATGGAAAATTTTTTCTCTAGCAAGTAATTTTTATACTATTAAGTAGGCACGTTTCCGTGGCCTACTCTTTACGACTTACCCTGTTTTACCAAAACTATGAACATTTTAAAAATCAAAGGAGATTTTTATCTACAGGCGGTCATTTTTAAAAGAAATTATAAAGTGTCATTAAATAGAGAATTTGCTATATAATTTTAACGTAAAATAAAAATAAGTTTTCATATATAATATCACAAGAGATAAAATTTTGTCGGCAAAATTTTCGAAAGGTATGAAAGTTTGTTGCTTGGCAATTTCGCGAATGACATTTTTGATTTTGTCGAAAATGTCATGAGCGAAATTGCTTAAAAGCAACAAACTTAAATAAATCCTTGAGAACAATTTTGCTTACACAATTTTTTCTCGAGTGGTATTCGACATGACTATTTAACTAGAAAAAAGACAAAGAACAAAATTAGAAAACTTTTATTTAAGAATAAAACAAAAAAATTACTTATTTATTGATGTAAAAGTTACAGTTGTGATAATTAAACGTTTGTGCATTATTTGATTGATTTTGATTTGATGATATTACTTGATCTGGTGCTTTTTCTCTTAAGTTTGCAATTAATTTTAAATGATGTTCAGAGTCTAACTGCAAATAAGGCTTCAAAGAATTGGCGTGGGAATGTCCTGTTAATTTGATAATTTCTTGCTCACCAACGCCATTTTTTGCAAGGGCAGAAATAGTGGAAGAGCGACGTGAATGGTTTGTTACTTTAAATTTTTTGGTATTTACGCCGATTTTTTCTGCTGAGATTTTGGTTCATTTCGACATGCTGTTTATTCCAATAGGCATGTTTTTGTACCAAATTCCTTTCTTCCAATTTGGATGAACTGTCAAAAAGAGCCTGTCACTTGTAATTTCTGGATTGGTATTTCTTTTTTCAAATAATTTTAAAAATAGACGAATAGGACAAAGATCTTTGTTAGTGTTGTTTTTTACCAACCATTTGCTACTGGCCAAGGCTTTTGCACCTCCTTGTGTAGTCTTTGAAAATATGGGATTGTATTCGATACGTCCCGTAAATTCTTCATTTAGGTCTAATTCTTGGTGGAAATAATGTACTTTGCAGTTCACTGCTTCGTTGCCTCGCCACGCAAGTTCAAAAGAAAATAAGTGAAATATTTTTTTCTGTAGGCCGTCTGGGGTGTCTTCGTCATGAATTTTTATCATTTCCAATAATTCTTGTGTTGTAAGGGCTTTCGAACTTGTTTTTCTTTTTTCTTGGTTACCTTGAAGTTGTTTTCGTTTTAAGTCCTTTGCCAAACGGGCTGATTTAAAAAGAATGTCGGTAAATGGGTCTATTTTTATATTAAATTCTTGATAATACTTTTCTTGTAGCATCTGCGCCGTGGTATTCCATATGCTTTTGATACTTGACTCTTTGTAGTCCTCTCCATTTAGTTTTTTCATGTTGTAAGCATAATCTTCCATAATTTTTGCTAATTCTTCGGCTGGAGTATGCTTTTCAAGCTTATAATCTCTTATCAATAAGAACTGCGAAAACTGTCGCCAAATGGAAGTTTTGGAGATACGCGTATTTGGAGGTATATTCTCCGACACTGCCTTTTTAATTTCTGTAATGGATTGTATTCCAAATCTGTTTTTTTCTTCAGAAACACTCATTTTTGAACTAAAATAATTTGACGTTTGTTAACAAGAAATAATACAATGACATTTTAAATAATTAACAGAACCATGGTAACAAAACTTCTTTCAATCAAAAATTAAAATTTTGCCGCGGCAAAAATCACATGTGAATTTTGTCCAGGTAGGTGCAGGTAGTAATTTTGCCAGTAGAAGACCGGCCGTTGCTATGACATTTTGCCAGTGTAAAACACTCTAGTTAAATAGTCATTTAAAATTTAAAAGTTGAAAGTGGAAGTGATTTTGAAGGTTTGAATTTGTCGAGAAATGACAATTTACACACTTATTAACGTCTCACATGTTTAAATCTTTACTGCTAAAATTACGGAAAAAAGTGTAGGGGAGGGGGGTAGGGTTCGCCTGTATATATTAATTAAAAACATTGCGTTCTCTTGAAGCACATCATGACCATGTTTATTAATGGATGTTTAAAAACTTTTGAAATTTGTACTTTACAGATATTGGAGAATGTGAGATATCATTTTGATTAAAAAAAATAATTTTCAATATTTTTTAGAATTTACAGAATTTTAGTAATTTTTTTAGGGTTGTCATTGGCTTATATCTTTTATATCATTTTTTTTTGCGTGAAAATACATTTCTCACACCCACGTAGATACCACCTTTCAATTGGTGAAAAAAAATGAATAATTTGTTTAGTATTTTTTCCTACGACCACCTATGAAAATGAGAAAAAAAACACGGTTAACTTGGCTCGAAAGCGCCTAATATCACACGCGTGTTGAAAGAAAATATTTCAACTCTAGAGTGGTAATACAAGGCACACTATTTAATTTAAACATATGATGCCAGTTTGACAGACCACCCCTATTTATTAAAAATAACACATTTTAGAAATCAGTAGTTGTAAAGTGTTTTAACTTATTTTTCATGTAGGGTAAACCCGGTAGAGATGGCGCAGCGGGTTAGATGGCGCAGTGCAATATATCCCTAAACAAAATAATATCCAGCGACGTGGCCATCGCTACATACCTTCATTTGTAAGTAAACGTCTATACCGTTCACCTCGCGCCTATCATTTGAAGTTAAGTTATTTTAATTTTCCTTTATATATTTCAGGCATGTCCTTTTTTTTTCTAGATAATACGTAATTTAATAATTTGGGTGTGAAACTAGCCAAAGTTTTTACTAGTTGTAACATTGTCGCTTTGAAATGAGAATATAGTTTGTTTTCTAACCTTAAAATCATTCACATTTTTATTTGTTCCCGAGCACGTGACCGAGCCATCTCACCCAATGCAAGTTGGGTTAGATGGCGCGCGCCATATCACCCTATGTTGGTGCGCCATCTTACCCAATCTATTAGATTAAACTGCTAAAATAATTAGCTTGCAGCTTGCTGAGATATTTACATCTCCCGAAAATATGTTAAAAAAGAAAACTCTAGCAGAAAACAAAGTTAAATTGTTCCACAAAAAACACGAGAGGAAGCTCCGAGAAATAAAAAAAAATCAGCCAGGCGGAAAAAGTAAGAAGCTACAGCGACTCTTCTTCAGAAAGCGATACACCGCTAGCAGAACTAAAAAATAAACTGTTGATACAAAAGGAAAAGAAAAAAGGGAAAAAGTATAGCAGGATCTTAAAAATGCCAGGATCTAATAGAGGCATCACAAACAAATTTAGAGACTACTGTAGTATTTCTTCGTCAAATAGTGACGTAGCTGTTGGTTCACAAAGCGATTCACACAGCAGCATCCATGACAACGATATCGAAACTGAGTGTTTTGGCTGTGGGGATACCTACAAAACCACTAGAAGTCAAGAAGACTGGCTGCAGTGCGTTTTTTGCAACAAATGGCTTCATGAAAGTTGCACAAAGTTTTCGAACTGTTGCTTGCGATGTTGCACGAGACAATTTGAATATTTAGTTATTTTTTTTATATTTTGTGTGAGCGCCATCTCAACCAGAGATGGACTTTTCTCTTATTTGGAAAAAAAGAGAACCATGTCTTGTTCAGTTAAATTAAATGAATTTTTTTCGTATCCTCTATTTTTATTTTTCGCAAAAAAATTGTTTTTTTTTACATTATGTGTTTACGCCGAGGTTTACGCCATCTCACCCATACCCATGGGGTGAGATGGTTTTTTTCTCCTTTTTTTAAAATACATTTTATGGTCATTAAAATTAAATTAAGTTTTGTTTTTTTGTATCATCTACTTTTATTTTACTCAGTATAATCATATAAAAAATAATTCCTACCTAAAAATTGTAAATCTGATTTTTTGTGCGACTTTGAAAAAATGTGCGCCATCTCTACCGGGTTTACCCTATTTGTCGAGTGATTTAGAATTAGAGTGTGAAAATACGCCATGTGAAATTATAAAAAATGTTAATAAAAGAAAAAACAAGTCGCGCTGAAGAAAATGTCATATATTTAAACAACAAATGTTAACTGATAGCCATGGACGCCGTAGCGTAGACACTAAAGCTCCTGTCTACAAAACGGGAGGTCACAGGTTCAAATCCCATAAGGAGTATTTGACTTTTTTTTATAAAAACATTAAATAATTTATGGAATTATTTTGAATTGAAATCTTCCTTGTTGGGTGGATTTTTAAATTTTGGTTTAAATGTACCTATATTTCCTTGAAATTTAAAATTTTTCATTCTGGTTAATCTAGAAGTCAATCCAGGATTATGTCTTCCTATGATATATAAAATATGAAAAAATGAAAATGTTAAACTACAAATAAAGGAAAAGCCTATTGACAAACTATATGAAACCAGATATTAAGTGAAACATAATCCTAGGTATGCTAATTTCAACTCTAAAGTTGATATATTTTTTTTCAACTCTAGAGTTAAAATATTTTTTTTCAACTCTAGAGTTGAAATATTTTTTTTTACAAATCAAAGGCTTTTTTAATAATTCTTTGTGGTCGTAGGAAAAATAGTGTACATTACTCGTGTGAAAGTGATTATTCTAAAACTCGGAGAATTTCCGCACTCGGCTAACGCCTCGTGCTAAATATCTCCTCGTTTGAAAAGTATCACTTTCATCACTTGTTATGTAATATACTATTTTAATTCACTTTATTTTAGCGCGTTCGAATCTACTTAACTGAATTACATTTTTAGGATTCTGGATTAGGTACCTAAGAAAACATTATTAGCGCTTACAAATCACCGTCGGCCTGTCAGGCAGGAATATTTTCTAAAAAAAATATTTTTACACTGTAAAATTGACCAGTAATGTTGCAATAAATTTCTGCTTATTAAATGCATATTTTTAATGAGCTAATATGTACTTTCTGTTGTATGCATATTGCATATACATTAACGTAAAATTAAAATTTAATGTAAAGTAATTTTACATCCATACAAATTAACAGTAAAAAATTGAATAATTTTTTTACGATTTTCTATATATAACAACGAAATTACTACCCAGCTTGTCATGTTCTTATAAAATTAAACATTAATATGACATTTTGGTAAAACATTGTGCGCACATTTTCAGTATTCAAAAGTCTGCATTATTACTACAAATGTTAAGTTCTTGTATGTTCTTTAATTTTACCTTGTCTAGTTTATATTACCCTATTCAATCTAATTGCATTTATAAAACAGAATATTAGTTGTGCAAATAAATATATAAAATTATCTATCTTTTCAGGGAACCGATGGACAGCCTCTTCATGGACCAACACTTTCTACGTTCATCACTTCGACTTTATGGCGGCGAGTCCCTTGACGCAGAAAACAATAATGCGTTCTTTTCGGCGGCTATGGTTGAAAAAGCTCGAGCCCATCTGCAAATGTGGAACAGAGCTGGGGCAGCAGCTGCATATAACCCCAGTGAATTACATGCTTTTCTGTTGAACAGCTCCAGCCCACAAATGTTTCTTGGACAAAGATCCGCAGTTCCTTTAGGGCTTTCGGGACACTTGTGGTCTCAAGGTGGATCCCCATGGCAAAATCCTATGCATCAGACCATTCCCCAAGGACTCCTGGGGTCGTCAAGACCACAGATAACACCACCTCCCGCTTCTACTCCAAGTTCCTCGGGGTCACCAAGCCCTACTTCAATAAATTCCTCCTCCGAATTAAGACTGCCCAAGCCTGTATTTCCTTCAACAATACATCACAGATTTAGCCCTTATGCTTCGCCTTTATCCAGACCTAATGGGTCGTCGTTAAGTCCTACCGGTTCACGACAAAGTCATTGATGATGAGTGAATGATCTATGTCAGCCTTGTGTTTAGTTAAACCAAAGAGTCAAAGTTGACGTTAAATAATAATTTGTAAAGATATTCCTGTAAATAAAATGTTGGATTATTTATTACAAACGCTAATGGGTAAAAGAAATCGATGCGTTCGTTTAGTTGTAAAGATAAAGACCAGTATTATTATGAAAATTTTAGTTGTCCTATATAGGTAATGTTTTAAATGTTCCTTTTGTGTTGTGGCTCTGTACTGTATAAATAATAGTTTACAAACGTTGTTTACATTCCAGATATAATATAAAAAATAATATATTATGTTCTTTTAATGTGTATTCTATTAGCATCATATTGTAAAGCGGTGACCGAAATATTCGATTTTGATTTTTGCACGATACGTTCAGACCGGTATGCTAACGCGCATAAATTCTTTATCTCTCTATATTTGACAACAAATGCAAGGACAATTAAATCCGGTTTACATTAGATGCAAGAAAATGATTGTTTTATTTTTGATCAAGAAAATAATCATATTATAATAGTACAAACGATATACTGTTTACATATATCTCAGTTACTTCTTCTAGAAGGTCCTAATTAGAAATTATAAAAATAGTAAAAATTTGTCCGCTTTTTATGTCAGGTTAGAACCGTCAGTCGCGTCAAAAGGTTATGCAACCGTGCTCGCATCCTCGCTCGTGACGACATGCGCAGCGATGTTCAAATTGCATTTCATTCAAACTTGCTTATTGGCATACCGTTGTAGGTGTATCGTGGATTTTGGAAGATTGATGTATTTTTGTTGCTGATTTAGTTTTTAAATTCTTATAACCAATTAGGTTGTCTTTTTCCGCATTAACTACAACGTCATAAAAAATTAGATTTATATTTTTACAGGAAAGATACCATTTCATAAAAATATTATGTAGGTATACTATCTTGTAAAAAAATAGAATGCCTCAAAAACTTGAAAATACAAGTATTACAAGAATTTTAATTTTAAAATAGTATCTACTAAATGCACGAGTGATTTAAAATGACATGTATTAGAATAAAATAGCTGATTTTTTTTGTTTCCATTATAATTTTTTATATAACATGTCGAACGAAATAAAAAATACGCGATCATATTTCATTATATTATTTAATTATTAAGTATGAATTTTTACCGTTTAAAACTAAATTTCCCCGAATAAATTTAGACGAATTTATACTCATTAGGTAAAATGGATGTTTTTGAACTTTCTAGGCTACCTGGAAAAACATAATTTTTGAAATTATTTTATACGGTAGAAAAAGTCTTAATAATAAAGTCCAACCAATTTTGCATGTCTCATAAATAGGGCAAGAAAATAATTTAAAAAAAAATGGCAGAGGGTTTCTTAAAACCTACAAATTGACAGAAATTATATTTCTAAATAATAAACTTAGTTGTTCAACCACGTCTCCATTTTATGGATACATAGGGTGATTCCTAAGTTGATACTTCTGTTTTAGCTGTATAGAAGGCAATAAAATAAACAACATTTTCAATTACCTTTTTTCAAAAAATTCAAAAATAAAGTACTTACATTCATTTATTACACTATGGATCAAATACGATTCTGCCTAACTTGCCTGTTGAATAACATTAAGAAACCTTCTGGGTGTAGGATGAGCCCGCAAGGATAAGTGTTCTGCGTATAATCTCGAAGCAGCAGCCGCACTTTAACGACACTTACAGTAAATTAGCAACTACCATATCTACTACTTCATTATTTTCAAACTTATCATTTTCACGTGTCACCAATTTAAAATTAACTTGCTTCATAAAAACACACCACAGCAGATCGCCTAATAAATAACTGACCATGCATGACTAATAAGACAAAAACAACATAAAGTATATCAGGCTACGTTTTGATGACCAGGCCCGCATTTAGGTTTTTTACTTCTGTATCTCGCTTATTTTTAAGTTTTTTGAAAAAAGGTATTTAAAAATTTTGTTTATTTTAATGCCTTCTAAACACAGCTAAAAAAGAAGTATCAACTTAAGAATCACCCTGTATTTCTACTTTTTATAAGTATAATTTGGAACATGATCTGAATTTCTTTTTTATGGCACACGACCTGAAAAAGACATTTAAATAAATAAATACATGTTAAAAGGGCAGATAAGCTTCAAACCAAGTTTTTTTTAACTTTACCATATTCCTTAGTGAGGATGCCGCGAATAGTAATTTTTACCGAATATCTGGTTTAAAAGGAACCGGTATCTGGCAGAATAATATCCGGTATTATAATTCCAAAATTACAAAAATGAATTTTTGCTAAAACATCCTGTAATTTTAAGTGCGTTTTCAAGCATACTATTATCGGTTTAACTCTAGAATGGTCGATAGAACTGCAGCGCATTAAGATGTTAAAATCAACAAATCACATACCAACCAAACAAAAATGTCGAGTAAATTTTTGATAATTTTTTGTATCGACGAGAGTACCGCCGGCTACAGACACAGAGTGATGTACGCATGCATCAACGCTCGTTGATTAATCTTTAAAAAAGAGGTAAAAAATACAGGAACTTTTAGCTAGCGCTGTTATGTAATTTTCATATTCCGATACAGGATATTAACCGATCGGATATCGGTTCTTTTTAGACAGAATATTTGATTTCGCCGATTAATAATAAGTACTATTGGCAGCATACATACCTATACCTTAGTATAGCATTATAACAGCGATTTATTCCAAAGTTGCAGAGCCTATAATACGGTACCTAATACTTAGAAATATTTAAAAAAATGTAAATAAATACTAAGTATAACTATTATTATAGAAAACTCTTATAGCTGTGTACCGATCTGTTTGGTTATTTTTGTACTTAGTTATGTTATAAAATTATTGTTGTTGTGTATATAATCAAGTGGAATGTAAATTATTGAAATAAAACAATATTAATTCTTTAATACCTATTTTTCTTCTATTTTTAAGCCCCTCACCTATTTACGTTTTAAATATTAGGATTCAGTGCGAAAACTCATGTGTTATCTGTAAAAAAGGTTCTCTGACGATAGGTGGACTATTTTTTTAAAGTTGACTTTGTAGGTGTAGTAAGCGGCAATTTCATAACATAATTATGGATAAATATTTTGCGAGCAGAGTATACAAAAACTTTTTCAGGGGATCAATTCTGTATGTCGAGTAACCTAAAAAACGATTTTGACATACCTCACGACACTACTGGTATAGCGGCGAATTAAAAGAAAACAATTGTGATTTTACAAAAAGTATGGTTGGGTACCTAGTGAGATATTTAAAAAATGTATGTGAAAGAGGTGTTAAACACCCTCAATCTGACAACTCATAAGAAAGTTTCAAAGCGTTCCATTGCATTTATTTTTATCAAAACCTACTTTAAAAAAATTTCGCACTAGTCTTTCAAATCAAAATTTAAATGGATGTATTAGAAATTGTAAATGTAAAAATCTCGAAAATCGGTACTCGCAGAGCCATTGGCAAAGTTAATCTTTTTTGCATAAAATTGAGAAAATTGGTATTTTTAATAAAAACATAAATACACTAAGGCGCAAAAAAGTTACTGTTGTTTCTGTACACTCGAGTTCCACAGAGATCTACATTAAATTTTTTTTAAACTTTAATTTTCTCGCCTCGAAAAACCCTCAATCACAAAATTGTATATGAAAATATTGGTTAAGAAAAAAGTAATATACCGTCTCTACTATTAAAAATACCAAAGAAAGTTTTTATAGAAGTTGTAAGGTATAAAAAAATATTTATTCTGGAATTATTTTTAAATATACAGGATGGTCCAGAAAAGTAGTACATTAAAAAAATACATTTTTTTAAAGGAAACACCTATTTATTTTAGCATTTTTTGTTCCTTAAAAATTTATCCATATGATGCCATATTTAGTTTTTTTATTTTTTTCAAAGTTGCCAAATAAAAGGCAAAATTCTTAAAGTTTTGGAAAAAACATGATACCTACTACAAAATTATCTGTATTTCTAAATTAGAGTATCGAAAATAGAAAATCTCTTAATTTTTTATTGATCGAAAAACTCATCTAAGAACAGATCTAAGTATTTACTTGAAATTTTGTATAGGGTATTTTCTGTTGACATTTGAATATAGAAAATAATAAAATACAATAACTCTATTTTTTCAAACGAAACACCCTATATTTATTAGGCTCTTCTGATAGATGTTTTAAGTATCTTTTATTATTGTTAAGTCATTTCTACCTATACCTAAATTTACTACTTTTGCCAATATTCCGATTTTTATTTAAATTTTCGTGAAAAAAACTATACCTAGTTCATATTATAGTTAGCCATGACAAGCAAAGTCAAAAAATGTAATTAAATATGTCAAAATAAAATACGTATAATAGTAGTATTTTTTTGACGAGGTATTCTTATAATCTAGGGGATGGCGTTAATTTTAATATTTTTATGAAAAAAATTATTTTTAAGAGATTCTCGGTACTATAATTATTAAGATATACAGATAATTTGTTTTACGTTCTGACATGTTGTGACATTTTGAACTTGTAAAATTAATTTATCTACTTTCATTTAGTAATATAAATTTTACAGTTCTGTAATTCGTTTTGTAAGAGCATCTATTACAGCACTGGTGCTGTAATAGATGCCCTTACAGCACTAGTGCTGTAATGGAAAAAAACGGTTTTATTAAAATTTTGCTGTTAAATAAAACCACACTTTTTAGAAGAATGATTTATTATTAACAATTGTAAAATTAATTACCAATTATTAATTAAAATACATCTTGATTTTTCTTGACTGAAATCATAGTTCTCAACATTGAGTAGTGAGTCCATAGTGTAGATGGTTTCTAGGAGCGTTGTTTTACGGAAAAATAACCCAAAAGGATTTTCTCAGACACCTCCTTTATTTTGTTAGCTTTGCACCAATCTTCAAACTTCTGATACTTCAACTAATACCACGCCTTGGATTTTGTCGGAACTAAACTTGAGATCACTTCGTTTGCCGCTGCTTCTTTGTCAGAGGGTAAACTTCCATCAGAATCGCTAATTTTAAAAAACGCTTTTTATATTTTTTTGGATTTTGTTTGACAAAGTTTCGACAGTAACCATGCGGAACAGTAACTATGCGAAAGGTAACATAAAAAATTTGATTAGTAAACTTAATAGCAGGTGCATTTTTATTTTAAAAAATGCCTTTTGCCAAATATTTTTATTCAAAGATGAAAGTAGATAAAATTTTATACAATATTCTTGTTGTAAATTCATATTACTACACTCGATATTTTATTAAACTCGGCTGAAGCCTCGTTTGACAACTTTAACATCTCCAGTTGTAATATGAATCTTTACAACACTTATATCGTAAATAACTATTAGGTATCAATAATTTATCATTTCCGCTAATTTACATAGAGATGTTTTTAAAACTTTTGACAGTCGCCATTTTGAAATAGCTTGAGATAATCACGCCAGATTTTATGAGCATACTGTACCAGAAATTAGCTTTTCAATGTTGTATTACAAGCTGTATGTTTCTATTAAAAAAAAAGATCAATGTCGTCATATCTTTGAAAATGTCTACAAACGAATAACGTCAAAATGTGAGCATATATAAAACTAAGTTGACGTGTCGGAGCATTTTCCCCAAAAGTTACAGGTTATGGCTATATTAATTTTATTCCGGACTTCGGGGCAACCCTGTATTTTATTCGTGGGCAATCCAATATACATCGAACAATAAAAATTGATATCCTGAATATAGACTATGTTTAAGATAATCTTATTTTCTGATAAACGGAGTATCCAAGTATGATTTATATTACACTTCTTTATTATATTTTATGGCACTACATGTTTTAAGCCAATGTTATGGAAATAAACATTTTTAATATTCCAAAAGGCATAAACAACATGCCAATAAAACTAATGAATTAGTGAAAGATTGGGCCAGCTTTTAAACAAACGTGACTTTCAAATTCCTCGGACGTGTTGAGATGTTTTTAATGTTAGAAAATGTGAAGCAGCTTTATGAATATTAAGCAAATGAGTAACAATTTTAATAAACCTTTTAATAAATAAATGAGTTATTCCTATGAAAACCATAAAATTAAAACTGAAAAAGTCGCTTATAAACAGGTTTTGTTAAACAACCAACTATTTTAAATATCTCTGTTGATTTAGGGTTTTTATTGGTTTAAGTTTTTAATTGTGGCCCTGTTCTGTACAAAATACGTGTTTACTTTTTTGTTAGCACATTTAACACGCTGACAAATTATTAATGGGTTGGTAACTATTTAAGAGATTCCGACCAATATAGGTTACCAGCCCCATGCGAAATTATATCTATTAGAGAAATTGTAAAAAAACTTTTTATGCTGATAGCATCTGCATGATTGGTAACCTAAAAATTTGTTTTGACATTAGTCACGTGACTACTCGTTTGAAATTGAAAGTATATTTTTTGTCGTGAAAATCTGGTATTAGAGTACAAGATATTGAAAAAAGTTATTTGAAAAAAGTGAGTCAGTAGTAGTCAGTAGTAGTCACATCACTAATGTCAAAACAAATTTTTACGTTACCAGTCATGCAGAGGCTATCAGCATAAAAAGTTTTTTTACAATTTCAATAATAAAAGAGTGTTCCATATGGGTCCAACTTTTTGCCGGTCCCTGTATATACCGAGTGACTTTGTTTTAAAAATGGCCGCTTAGATCAATTTTTCTGTTTTCTAAAATGTCCATAACTTTGATAAAACATGGTAAGCGGTAAAGAGTAGACCAGGAAAATGTTGAAATGGTTCACCTGAAGACGACTGGAGATGCTTACTAGTTAAAACGTAGTGATTCTTAACAAATAAAGACAATACAAGTCCAAAAATCTAGTGCCGTTCAATAATAATACAAGGCTTTCAAAGTTTTTTTTTAAATAAAGGTTTTGTTCTGTTTCTCAAGTTAAGGTTCATTTTTAAGAGCAAACACTAGTCGATGAGTGCATACTATACCTGCGTCTGACGACGGCAATAAAATTTCCTTTTTTTATGTATAAAATATAGTACGATAATTAAGGGACGCGGCGTCAGTGGTGATTGTGAAAATAATATTGGGGCATCGTTTGTAACTTTAATGGAAAATAATAAATTAACATGATTAGCCGCAATATGTATAAGTTGAACCTATAATTTATTAAAACTTTTTAAGAAATTTTCAATAAAAAAAAAGGTATCATCCGCCAAACTTGAAGTTCTTGAGAACCCCTTAGCAAAATTTTTGTAAAAAATGATCACCATACTTATTCAGTTTTCACCTGAAGAGAGTTACCAGTTAAAACGTGATTCAAAACAAGACAATGCAAGTCCAAAACTCTACTGACGTTCAAGTAAAGAGTTATTACACTTTACACTATTAAAGTTCGTTACATTGAAAATTACAATACTTTATGACTATACCTGATATAAACTAATATTGTAGTGTAATAAAACACCATATTACGCGTATATCTAATATGTGCCAAACAAATTCAATAACAATTGAGAAAAAATTATTAATTTAAAAAACTTTTAATTATAAATACTGCATAAAATAAATAGCTGATGTAATTTTGTATAACAAATAGCCGAAAAAATATTTTTGGCTAGTAAATTGCCATAAAAGTTTTACAATATCCGTAAAGAAATATTACTTACTCGTGGAAAATTAGCTTATGTAAAAAAATAATTCCTAATTATATATTATACAGTAAAAACTATGAAATTTTGCCATAATTTTTTACATTGTAGTGTGTATTGACCCCCTCGTAAAACTATCTACGAGTCGCCACTGGTTTCTATGTTTTTCTTATAATAAATTTCATGTTTTGTGAAATGTGGGACCATCTTGTTTACGATATTTTTCTGAATAAGATAGTTATTTTTTGTACACAATATTATGGTATCCCCGGCACACCGGCACTAAATAGGTACAAAAATAAAAAGGAAAAGAATTTTTATTGTCTCTTTCACGCCCCTTTATATAAAAACATAAGAGAAGAAAGGATTGTTGATGATACATGACATTGACACTAGATATTTTTACTACGACTCTATTTGTCTATGTTTTTTTTTTTAAATTTTCGTTTATATTTTTAAGAATCACCCAATATGTTATTTAATACAATCGTTATAACTACTTCATCCATGGTTACTAAAAAAGGTGTTTTAAGCATTTTAATATGTTAAATGTACTAGAACAAATAAGTTTAATCGGCAGATGTTAAACAGCCTTATAATGAAATATGCCGTAGATTCATTCATAAATCCCAAATTATTAACACTTTCATTTCTAGGTGTATAACTTAGGTAAACAGAATGTTTATTGCAGGGGTTATAATTTTGAATGCTTGTCTGGTCTACTACAGGCATGGGTTGAATTGAACTTTTGTGCTGACACCTTTCGGCATGTTACATGTGTTAAAACTGCGTCGATTACTCCTATGGTACCATGACCCTTTATGACACGCTATGAAATAGACTAAACAGTAGACAATTGTGACTCCTCAGTGTGCTGACTCAGTGTGTTGATACCATAAGCAATGTCGGTATCATCACGCGAAAATTAAAGGTGCCCAGTCTGCTGTGCATAGCTTATTTGATACTACAACAGAACAATAAATAGTTCTAAAATTTTACGAGACGAGAAATCTTGCACTTTAAAAAAAATATACTGGTCTCTCGCAAGACAGGACTAGTCTCGTCCCGTCTTGCGAGCATGATACGAGATCGAGAAAAATGCGAAGAATAAAACACTGAATAGATCTAATAATTGCTTAAAGTTTGCCGTTTACCAGCATTTTAGTTTATTTTTTTTTGAAAATATAATACTTTTTGATTGATTAGTCTCATTACGTTGGTTTCAGGACGCAGTGGCATATTTCAGATTTACGGAAATAAAAAGAACGGATAAACCGATCTCATTCAAACGCAGATCGAAATTTTTATTTTTACAATGCATCGTAATACAGGGCCGTAGGTAGAGGGGGGCTGGCCAGGGGAAGCCCTGGTAAAAAAATATTGAGCCCTGGTAAAAAATGGTTTTGAAATAGAAAAAAATGAGTGTCAAAAATGTCTGCAAGTTATTTGATAAGTTTAATAAAATAAAATAAATTAAATAATTTCGTCATACGGGTAGAGTCCTGTCCTGCCCCTGTCTGTTCCGTTTACCCTTTTTTAGAGCTATTTTAAATCAACAAAAATATAACCCAATGCAATAAAATATTTTTACAACAAAAACAAAAGCAATTAGGTATTTATTTTAAAAGAAAAAAATTATAGTAAACATTTTAATTGAAACATTTTTTATTGAAGAAGTGTGATGATTTATAATTAAAAAAAATAGTGCGGGAAGAAACGAGAATGCTTTATTATGAATATACAAAACGGCACTTAAGAAAGAGTATTTCAAAACCTAAAAATTTGCACCAAAAACTGCTCCTAGATTTACGCTCCAAAAATACATGATTTCTGAAAAATCATCAATTTTGGTGTGGTGAGCGATATTTACTTATTTTTAATTATAAAAAATCGAGCCCGATAATCGCGTGTTAGAGTCATACATACGTCTTATGTTAAAATTTTGGATTGACACTAATATTCATATTGTTTACAAATATAAAAAATGTTTTTTTCTTGTTAATAAAGAGCCAGCTAGGAAAATCAAAAAAAAAAAAAAAGTAAAAAAAAACATTTACAAAAAGAAATTTTAATAATGTTGATGAAATTTGTTAAACGAACTTTGGGCGTCACGCCCATTCAGCCCCCCCCCCCCCCCCCCCCCCCCCGAGCATATTTTCTGGCTACGCCACTGCTTATAATAAATATAATACAAGCATATGAATGAAGCATGTCGGATGTCGGTCGTTCTAAAATGTAAAAAATTCTACAGCGTCCCTTAAAAATCAAATATCATTATATCTCAACGTGAGAATATGGGCCCTGGTAAGGAATCGAATAGTCCTACCAAAAATTTTGTTCTGGCTACGGCCCTGCCGTAATACACCTTAACTATTAGAAATAGGGTTACGCTACTTTGACACGAAAAAGCATTGAAAAATAAATACAAATTATAATAAGTCTGATGTGACTGAAATTTTCATTTTTTTGAGATCCGCCACTAATTCAGGAGACCGACGATTAGTCCAAAGCATTATTTCTTTCAAAAAATATTATAGGTGTCCTACTAATTAAATAAGGAATTCCACTGGTTTTTGTAAAACCATCATAGGTCCATAATTGTTGTATCTTCTAAGAAGATTACATTCAATAATGACTATATGAATTTTTCCGAGATTCGCCTTAATTCTTATTAGTAGGGGAAAGACGGACAAAATGGGGTACCTAAACTTTAAATAATAATAAATAAAAAACAATAAATTTTGTAGAAACAACGTTTACTTTTCTGAAAAGAATAGAGTTCAAAAAACACAAAAATAAAATGTTTTGCTTAAATAGTTAAACGCTTAATAAAAAAATAAAAAATGTACAAAAATGTAAATTAATCCGTTTTGTCCGCATAGGAGGGCCAAATGGGGTGATAATAGTTTTAACTGAAAAATAACTATTTACAGTATTCACATATTAATGTGGCCTCGCAGTTTCGTCGTCGACTCCGGCACAGGAATTGTGTGCCCATCTTAACCCTTAACCTTAACCGGTCATGTGGGATTATTTTGCATAGACGGTCATGTGGCGTCTGACAGACTACGGAAAAAATAAAAAGACAATATATATAATAATTTTTTAAATTTATTTATAAGTCATAAAACATAACAATTACACTTATTATTACATATAACACGAAAATTTATTTTAGTTTTTCCACTAAAAGCACCAAAAAAAAATTTTTTATGGCACCCATACAAAAATGTGGTGAAATATACATTATTTTTGTTTTTTCTCGAAAATTAACCAAAAAACCTTAAAAAGAGGAATATGTTAAGAAAATATTTTTTAAACAGGATTATATTATATAACGAACAACAAGAAAATCCGTAAAAATTAACACAGTATCTTGCAGCAATGGCTAAACATCTCGAATATTTATGCATGTATTACATACGATTGTCAATATTATCATCGTCGGAAAACTCAGAAACAGTATCGTATTCGGATTTAATCTGTTCATTTTCTGACCCACTTCCTACATCACTAGCATCATCATCATCGAGTTCATCCTACCATTTTAAAGCAGTTTCTTCGAAATTTTTATCCAAAAAACGAATTCTTTTCGAAGGACCGGCCATATTACATTATTTAAAATAATTACATAAACCGACATGTATCATCTGACAGACTACGGCGAACTGAAGGGCTCCCGTAAAATGATTAGGAATAATCATACAGTGAAGTGAGAGGGGGTAATAGTGCATCAGTAGTGGAAGGATTAGCAGAAGTGACCGATTTGTAGGCGGTACCACTATTGAAATATTACCGTAATTATATATCGCGTAGTCTCTCAGACGTCACATGACCGGGTAAGGGTTAAGCATGTGGCACAAGCAATCCATTCTTCTGAAGATATGGAATAAAGGTCTTTACAATAAAGGCATTCCGCTTCACTGCCATTGCTAATTTAGTAAAAACTACAGCTTCATCCATACTTATTTTAGACCAACATTGTCTACGGGCGGACCGATTATATTTATACACCATCTAAAAACAATGGAAACAATTTTTTATTAAGGATAAGAGACAACTTTGTAAAGAGTAGGGTAAAATGGGGCACCCTATTTTGGCATGTCCCATTTTGCTTGGTTTGCATATTTTTACGATAATTACAAAACACAAACTAGTCATTTCAAGAGTGTCTAATAACGATACAGATGGCGCTCCGTGCCACATCTTACTGGTGTGTCCCACCACTGTGCTGCCATAAGCAGCTTTGAGTTCTCTTTGTTTCGTCGGATCCTAGCTCTACTGATGAGTCATGATATGACGAAACGCGTCTAGGGATGGATCTGACGAAATAAAGAGAAATTCTTCTTCTGTAGTCATTTAATGTATTTTCAATAAAAGTTATGACAAGTTAAGCCTAAAATAGTGTACTTCACAAATATTATCACAAAATTGCATTGAAATACATATGCGAAAACTTACCTTGCTTAAAATGGCCGGCCGAGGTTATATTTTCCGCATAAAAATGAGACACTTTATTCACTTCGGCAGATCTGTTTGTACTGGCGACTTCAAACTCGAATAAAACAAACATTGGCGCTGTTACGAATGTAATTAGCCTAATAGATAGATTAGATGCGATAAACCGTTTTGCCTGTCTACCCCGTCTTGCCCGTCCTTCCTCTAACTGTAGGTCGCAAGGTCACAATCTTTATATGTGAACAATGAAAGTTGTTCTTTTGCCCTAAAATGCTTGTTACAATAAACAGATACACATCCATTAGACCACTTTGGAAAACCCCCTTTTAAATTATCTGTTCTGTTATAAAATTACTAGCTAACCTAACACTTTTTATATTGTTGAAATTGTTACCATTATGCGTAGTTACCTACATACCTTAAAATGTGGCCCGGTGGGCTTTTTAGGGTGACCCGCTCTAAACGCAGGATTCCATAACATCTAAATCACCACCAAACTTTTTATTATTTTTCAAAAACAGAGTAATAAGGAGGCATTCCATCTAAAATTTAAAATTATTTTAGGTATACAGGGTGTCGCAAATAGTCAGGACATATCCAACAATTTTTTTTAAATGGAACATCCTATATATTATTTTATTTTCTAATTTCCTAAAATATTTATAAAAAAATGGTATATTTGGTAAAAAATGTCACATGTCTAAGTTTAACTACTTTTGGGATATTAGTGATTAAAATATGGCATGTTTAGGATTTGACAGGCTGTAATGGTGGAACGGCGCTTCTTAGAGAAAATTTGTTTAATCTCCCTATCTTAGTTCTATATTCTTAATCTAAATCCTACTTCTGCTTTAATATGTAAAACCAAAAAAATGTTTTGACTGTTGAACATGTTAAACCGGAAGTTGTATATTTTAGATAGAGAATAAAAAACTAAGATGGGTAGGTGAAAATAATTTTTGTCCAAGATGCACCGATCCAATGTCAAAACCTGAAAATGCCGTATTTTGAACCTTAATATCTCAAAAACAATTGAATTTAGACATATGACAATATATACAAAATATACCTAGAATTTTATAGGGAATTAGAAAATACCATTATTAATAAGGTGTTCCATTTACAAAAAAAAACATATTTGATATGTCCCGTCCATTTGGAATAACCCTTTTAATTTAAAATAATTTTATTGTTTGTCCTCAGCCTGCTTATTGCTGGCCTAAAATTTGAATAAAAAATTGTAAATCGTTTTTCAGATTTTGCATTGTAACACTTTAATATTCTGTACAGGTTGTCTCTTAGACCACTTATTGCAATGTCACTGTTGACTTTTACTTTATGTCTTTTTATACAGGGTATTGGCTAAACTATATTAATACTATATGGATTGAATATTTGGAATACTCTGTAACATTTAAAATAATAGTATAATATATAATAATGTCTCCGTTTTTGAGAAATAATAAAAAGTTGGTAGTTTGAATGATATGGAATCCTGCATTGATAGCGGTCCACCCTGTATACGTCATTTTTAATAAAAATATAATGGCATGCCTTTTCTTGAAATCTAATTAAATGATCAAAATTGTTTTTTTTTCGACACCAATTAACCTGAGAAATTTTACATATTATAACTCAAAAATTAATTTAATTTACTCTCCCCTCCCACCACCTCTCCTATTTTTTACTGGTCAAAATTGATTCTCTGGAATCCAATAACTCCAATAAAATATACTACATTTTTGAACGATTTCCGAACTGAAACAAAAAAATATTTTTTCTACGACCATCTATGAAAATGAGAAAAAAAGCACGGTTAACTTAGCTCGAAAGCGCCGAATATCACACGCGTGTTGAAAGAAAATATTTCAACTCTAGAGTGGAAATACAAGGCACACTATTTAATTTAGGCATATGATGCCAATTTGACAGACCACACCTATTTATTAAAAAGAACAAATTTTAGAAAGCAGTTTAGTTTATTTATCACGTATTTGTTGAGTGATTCAGAATTAGAGTGTGAAAATACGCCATCTGAAATTATAAAAAAGTTAAGAATATACGGGAAAATTTATTACCAGTCAAAACAAGCCCCGCTGAAGAAAATGTTATATATTAAACTTAAGCAGAAAATGTTTATGGGTCGCTATAGCCTAGAGACTAGAGCCATGAGCTACGAATCGAAAGATCACAGGTTCAAATCCCATCAGGAGCACTTGACTTTTTTTTATGAGAACATTAAATAATTTATAGAATTATTTTGAATTGAAATCTTCCTTGTTGGGTGAATTTTTTAAATTTATTTTTAATGCATCTTTCCTTGATTAAATAAAAAACATCATTCAAGAAGGAAGATTTTAATTCAAAATAATTTTATAATTTATTTTATGTTTTTATAAAAAAAGTCAAGTACTCCTGATGGAATTTGAACCTGTGACCTTTCGATCTATTAAATTGGCATCATATGTTTAAATTAAATAGTGTGCCTTGTATTTCCACTCTAGAGTTGAAATATTTTTTTCAGAAATTCAAGGTTTTTTTAATAATTCTTTGTGGTCGTAGGAAAAATAGTGTACATTACTCGTGTGAAAGTGATTATTCTGAAACTCGGAGAATTTCCGCACTCGGCTGACGCCTCGTGCTAAATATCTCCTCGTTTGAAAAGTATCACTTTCATCACTTGTTATGTAATATACTAATACATTTCGAACTGATAACTTTCTTCTTCCTTAAAGTACCTATCTTAAAAAAAAATTGACGCTTTTATTTAGTATCATCATCACAATTAGAGGACAGTTAAAAAAGCTGTTATAATACATAAATAGCTTATAGTTTGACATTATGCGTTATACCATCAAATAAAATATCAGACATTCAAAAAATATTATATCTATTAGAAACACAATATTATAATCAGAACTATCTGATTTTAAGTATGATAAGTGTTAAAGCAATATTTAAATAAAATTAATTTTGTTTAACTCTTCACCTTTATCCAAGCAAACAACAAAAGTCAACAAAGATTGTTCTCACACAATACAAGATTTATGATATTCAATATCTGAATGGGACTTGCCATATTGTAGGGTAGGTAATGCTGTCATATTTTATAATCCATTTAGTATTTACAACTTAAGACCCTAAAGAAGCAACTATTTATACCCTTTGGCCATCACAAGCTGCCAGACCTTCTTAAAGGTTTCGTTTGGGAATTGAAACCCTCGAATACAAATGACCGGAATCGGAGTCATAAATATTGTGGCATATCCATAACTAATTCTCTACTTGCTGTCGATAAGGATCAGCTGTTATTTTAGAAGAACGATATTAGTAAATTAAAAAATTTATATATATATTTTAATCGATAACTACATAACATTTCGTAAACATTATTTAGTAGTATTTAATTCATACTTACACTGGGAAACAGCAAAAATATTTTCGAGACCAAAATAGCATAATCTTTCATTATACTTATTAACAATACGATGACGTACTGTACGTTGTCCTATTAATTCAATATTTTTTTAATTTGCCAGTCGTCGAACGATTATATTGTTATCTTTGTTTCAAAAATTTATATATACAAATTTTTGACAAGTCCAATCAATGCTGATGTCCTCAGCATCACCTGTTAAAATCCAATGAAAAACCAACCGTAATCCTATTCAAATAAGTTATGATCGGGTTGCCCAAGATTGTTCAAACTTCGCATGTGGATTCACCATACAGAGACCCTAAAATAGTCTTCTTTCAACAACCACGCTCTAAAGTCAACAGGGGAGCAAAAAAACTTGCATCGGATTTTCTATGTTCCCAACCACGATGCATCACCAGGCATAACTAAATTTTGATATGACCTCCTTGTAAAATTGGCCACGTGTCACCACTGCTTGCATAATTTAATTGGGGAAATGGTGCAAAAGAATTTAAGCGTTAAACCGGAAGTTGGCATTTTTGTCTAGAAAGTGAAAAACTAAGATAATGTAATTCTAAGATGCACCATTTGAACTCTGCGCCGTCAAATTGGGATAAATGTGATTTTTTAAATGTAAGTATCTCAAGAACAATTCTGATGATGATGATGATGATGGGTAGCAAAATTTATAACTCCCAACGACTAGTTAGAGTAAGACCTGAGAAAAGTGCGTTTTTCTCTCTGGGAAAGTCTCCCACAGTGTTCCAAGCAGAAATTTACGCCATATTGCATTGTGAGTACCTCAATAAGCTGATCCATATATATTCTAACAGTCAGGAAGCCCTTAGATCTCTAATATGCAACAAGGTAACCTCAAGACTAATATGGGAATGTCAAGAGGAACTGGATGCCCTGGCAAAAGTAAACAAAGTAATACTTCAGTGGGTACCAGGACACAAAGGTATTACAGGAAATGAAAAAACCGATAAACTTGCAAGAAAAAGCTCAGAAAATACATTTATTAGTCCAGAATCGGCACTCGGAGTACCAAGGTGCACAGTACGCGTTGTCATAAAGCGATGGATCAGGAGTGAACACAAAATCCACTGGAGTAACAGACAGGGATTACACCACAGCAAACGCTTCATTGGGTATCCAGACCCAAGACTTATGAAACAGTTGCTTCAAATGAACAGGAATCAGCTGAGAACCAATACAGGAATTCTGACAGGACACATGGCTGTCAAGAACTATCTACACAGAATGCAACTGTACAATGAATACCTTGACTGCAGATTATGCGGACAAGACAGGGAAACTGTACAGCATTGCGAGTCACTAGATCGGTAGAGGCAGCAAATACCGGGCAACCAAAACTGGAACCAGAGGACATCCTTACCCTCTCTCCAGTTGACCTACACAAACTAGTGCAAGGAACTGCGATCACGGAGTGGGTGTAACAACCGAACACGGTGAGCACAATGGGCCAAAAATGGCGTAAGTGCATCCGACGCACGGACGGGCCCTCGAAAAAAAAACGCCAAGTTCACGAGAAAATAATTTTTCTTAAAAGATGTAATATCTGCCAATGTGTGTTTAAAAAGGTTTAAAATAAAACTCTAATATCGAAAACTTGCATTTTTAAACCAAAACTCATTACTTGTCTTATGTGGTTTGTTTCTAAGTGATAATTTGACGCCGATGATCACTCAGATGCAGGTCGAATCGCTAGCTGTTAATTAAGCTAAAAATAAGAAAGAAACAAAGGAATGAGTTAAGTAAGAGGAAATTCTGTTATTCATTAAATAAAAATGTATTTTACTAAAAAAAACTCATACCATAAAACTGCCAAAAATTATCATAGATATCCATCACACAAATTGCACCAGTAGCAACCCCCTAGGCGATAGGGGCGCTAGTCAATGCTCGATTTCAATTTTCCGGTTATTGGCGTTGTGCCTCCACCACCGCTGATGTTCTTTTACGCCGGCCGACTGGCTGCTAATTTAAATCTCAATTTAAAGTGAACTGGAACGGCTATTACAATAAATCAGGACAAACCCCAGCATGGAGTGCTTCCCCGCTTGCCAGCTTGCTGGTGCACTTTGGGGTTAAAAGTGGAATTTGTTTCGGGTCATTATGTTGTATTTGAGAGAGGAAAAACTCGTATAAAAAGGTTCCTATAAAGAGTGTTTTCTTTATGTTTTTGGTAAAACTAAATGACCCAATGTCTGTAATGGCACGATTTCAAAATTTTAGCCATAGTACTTGTTGTTGCTACTAAATATAGTATATATATGTATACAGGGTGTCCCGAAATTAGGTGACAATATTTTAAGGGGATAAAGTACATCCAAAAATAGGACTAAAATCCTCTATTAATATACTTTCAAAAACGCTTCGTTATGGGGCTAGAGCCCCCCGAATGGAAGTTATGATAAGCGTTTTTTTCACAATATCTCAGAAACTGATTGAAGTATCAAAACAAAATTTGATACATGTTTTACCCATGACAAGACGCAATAAACGGTTTGTTTAGCTTAGGTGCATTTCTTCCAGTGGCGTCCCACTGGGTAGGTGGTGAGGAGAATATTGCCCTAACTTTTTTATTTGTAGGATTTTTTAACGCCAGGTGCAATTTTTAAAAGCACTAAAGTCTTCTATTGAAGAAAGATACTCTTGCTTTATTTTGGTAGGATTTACCATTTTTCAGTAAAATCGATTTAAAAATTTTCGGTTTTTTACAAGCCGTTGAAAAGGCTAAGGTGTTTTTTGCATATCTCAGCAAACACTTGATATTAAAACATGAAATTTATTAGAAGTTTTACTAGCGACAAGGCATATTTATTAAAGGATGTAACATTAAAATATTTTTCCAGAGGTGTCGCACGGATTGGAGCCTAAAGTAAATATTACTATTTTTTTTATTTGAGGGGCTTTCCTTTTATACCATTTTCAAATTCTCCGTGCCTTACAAAACATAACACGCAGGTCTAGATTTTGCATCCAACAAAATGGAAATCATTTCGAACATTTGCTTAAGAATTAGTTTACCGTGTGGTTTTACAATTAAATTTGATTTGCAATTTGTTATTCTTTTTTGTATATAAATAAATATTTAAAAAACAAGGTCTAAAAATCTGTTGAAAACCTTATATTCTGTCAAATTACAATAATGGAAGGTTTTATTAACAAAAAATTTCAAAAAATCTAATTAAAAGTATGAAAGCCCCTCAAATTAAAAAAAAAATGTAATATTGTCGCTAGTAGAAATTCTAATAAATTTCATGTTTTAATATCAAGTGCTTGCTGAGATATGCAAAAAAACACCTTAGCTTGTAAAAAACCGAAAATTTTTAAATCGATTTTACTGAAAAATGGTGAATCCTACCGAAATGAAGCAAGAGTATCTTTTTTTAATAGAAGACTTTAGGGCTTTTAAAAATTTCAACTGGCGTTAAAAAATCCTACAAATAAAAAAGTTAGGGCAATATTCTCCTCACTACCTACCCAGTGGGACGCCACTGGAAGAAATTCACCTAAGCTAAACACATCGTTTATTGCGTCTTGTCATGGGTAAAACATGTATAAAATTTTGTTTTGATACTTCAATCAGTTTCTGAGATATTGTGAAAAAACCGCTTATCATAACTTCCATTCGGGGGGCTCTAGCCCCATAACGAAGCGTTTTTGAAGGTATTAATAGAGGATTTTAGTCCTATTTTTGGATGTACTTTATCCCCTTAAAATATTGTCACCTAATTTCGGGACACCCTGTATAGTATACAGAAAAATATAAATGTTTTAATGGTGTCTGATGGCTTTTCTCTTACTGGCCTTCGTCAACCTGGATGGTAATATCCAAAGATCCTTATTTAGGACCGGTTTTTACATTTTAACCAGTTTATATATAATCACCAGCTATAATAATCATTTAAAAAACAATTTTATTTTTCGATCACTTAACTTGGTAACAAATGTATTCTAATAGCAAAAAATTATTCCTTTACTTCAATATCGTCTGCATGTTTCGCTAACCATAACAAATAGGCTCTAGAGAGTCTACACACCAAATAATTTTGGAAAATTTGTAGCTAATAAATATAATCCTACTCACGCCACTATTTAGGCCCAATTTTATAAGGTCCTCTTAAACTTAGGTTTAAACCGGTAATTCTTATATCGTAGAAATGTCAGAAATGGTCGATTGATACTGTGGAATTGACCGTAAAGTTCAATTTAAGAGAAATCAATCTGGTTATAACTTGTTATGTTACATTATATTAAGTTATGACCAGATAAACCACTTTTAACTCAAACTTTGCTGTTAATCTCACATTTTAACATTTCCATTTTGACATTCATTTGATTTAAACTGGACCTCAGTTTAAATCAACTTTATAAAAGTGGGCCTTAGTAGGTCAAGAGAAGATTCTAACAACAAAGAATCATTTTTGATTTAAGCAGTCAATATCGGTAAATATTACTGATCCCATTAGAAAAACATAAATTAAATGAAAGAAGGGTAGAAATTAAATTAAAACGATGTATATAATTAATAATATTTGACCTTAATTTTAAAATGAATTTAAATATTATTTCTTAAAATAAATAAAATAAAGCCATCTGGCATGCACATCTTAGCAATTCGTTGTGTATGCAATATCAACCTACTGACATACTCTTTACTACAAGTAAAATAAAAGTGATTGGTTAGTGCCGAATGAATGTGCTAAAAGTCTAAAGAAACTTGATAAATATAAAAATGTACCGTAGGCTGTTAAGTGTTTTTAAATTTTCAGAACACAGCTTACATTTCCAATGTTATGCTAGTCAACAGCAAGCTATTGACTGAATGCTATTTTCAACTAACTCGCCTGAAGGTGCATGTGTTCTCCCAGAAAATCGAGGATAGATTAGTGACAGTTTCTAAACCAACGTTAATGTACATGTATATTTCAGTTCGATGTCGAAGAGTTTGTGGGAATAGCTGAGAGATGATGATGCTGGAACACCGCTAACGTCGTACACGTTGCCATAGCAAGTCAAAGTAACTTTTTTGTTATTGAAAAAAATCTGCAAAAACGTATATATATAAAATACAATTATTAAACATTGGTACTCTTTTTGAAATAGTTAGTAAGCAAAAAAGAAACCAAAAATATGGCTGAGGTATGTGGATGACACCTTCATTATTTGTAATGGAAACGATGACGAACTCCGGGAGGTCCTACATCATATCAATAACATTGCACCAACAATTAAATTGACCATGGAGAAAGAAGAAAACCAGCAATTACCACCTAGACGTCAACTTACAGAAAAATGGCAACATCATCCTAACTTCAGTCTACAGAAAACCTACGCATGCAGGTCAATATCTCAATTATACATCAAATCACTCAAACACACAAAACATGGCATAGTAAAAACCCTTCTGGATAGAGCAATTACTCAGACCCAGCTCTCAAAAAGGAAACTAACCTCACCAAGGATGGCTATCCCATGAGATTGGTTGATAATGTTGAAAAATCGCAAGTATCGGTCAAACACAGATAAAACAGAAAAAGAGATACAACTAATTCTCAACATTCCGTATGTCAAAGGAGTATCTAAAATCTAAGAAAATAAGAAGACTAGGACAATAATACAACATCAATACCGTCGCATTAGTGGCTCAGAGATTGAGTTACTGGCATTCGACCGTGGCGACCCGGGTTCGACAGACCCGAACACACCCGAAGTGGGCATACGTACAATAAAAAAAGTATGTCCGAAATTTAGTGGATTTAAGAATGCAGTATGTCACTAGTGATTCCTAATAACGGAACCGGGAAGAGAGTCATGTACTGGACTTTTACCAAGAAGAAGAGAGTCATGAACTGGACTTCTGGGGGATAAAAAGGATAACTAGTGCATGCACGTGGTTCGGATTCCACGTTAAGCTGTAGGTCCCGTCTGGCTGATATTATCCGGACGATAGGGGATACAATGGGTCTCATATAGGCCTAAGTATACTGGCGCTTCCGCCAACCCCGAAAAAAAAACATCAATACAGTATTCAGCTCGAAAGACACTTTACGAAACCACCTGACGAAGACGAAACTAACATACCAAATAGACAAGAAAAATTGCGTCGGCTAGATCCCAAGCGAGTGTGGCCTATCTTATATTGGTGAGACACTAAGACCGCTCCAGGTAAGGACAAAACATAAGAACAACACCGTAAAAGGAGGGCCCGAAAAATCTAGTGCTGCTGACCACGCCTGGACGCACGGCCACCATACGATGTGGACAAAAGCCAAAATCCTGCAAAAAGAGCCGCACTGGAGAAAGAGGAAGTTTAAGGAAGTTGCCACCATACACCAAAATCCAGGTTGTTTTAGTAAGCCTTCAGTAGACATAAGACACGTCTGGAAACCTTTATTAAGTAAATGTAATCTCAGAGTAAGACTACGTAAGAGTTAAACGCATGACTCCACCCACTTAGTTATGCGTCACTGCTCCAAGCAAGTATTAATAGAGCTGTAGTACTTTACCTATTTAGTATTCACCTGAAGACGACTGAATATATTTACCAACTGAAGCTAAAGATGATGCAAATCCAAAACTCTTCTGCCGGGCAAGAAACATTATTCAACCTTCAAACAGACAAATTCTAATGAGGTATTATCGGTCCATCTAACCTTAGTCAAGAGGATAGACAGGCCACTCGGTAACTACTAGATTTGGGTTACTATAAGACAGTAATACCTATACTAACTAGTTCGATTAACAAAAACGACTTACCTAAATGATGAAAAAAAAATTATTCCCATCATTGCAAAATCCGTTTCTGCCAAAATTATTCCAGATAAACTGTTAAATTGCTTACTCCTAACTGTCTCAAGGTAAACTGGTGGGAAACATGAAACAGAGTCCATCAGGTAAACTTTGCATAGTTGCCATAATATACCATGTATTGCCGATGGTCCGTATATCCTCCCGAGGCCTAATTCTCGAAATCGAGGAACAGCCTTCTCATGAGATAAATGGGCGGAGTTAGTATGAAACCTTTAAAATCATATGTGACACCCACGGGGAAGCAATTTATTTCATGCGAAGGATGTTTCTCAATTTCGAGAATTAGGCCCATCTCTTCCCCTTTACCCATGGTGTGAATTTTTTCCCTTTGGTAGTTGTTTGAATGGACTATTGACTCATATCATGATTTAAAACCATCTATTGTGTCGAATTTATTGGATTTTATACTACATCTAACAGGACATTCAAAGAATTTTCTTCAATAGTAACGCTTACCCGATCATCCATTTTTTGGTCGATCTTTGATATCATAAGTTTCATGATAAGAGTGCAATGTTTTGAGAACGATTGATTTAGAGTTCCTGGTCTGGATGCAATGCCATAAAAAAATTCAGCACTTCGGTACTCTATCATCATTAATATTTCCATATGATTGGTATTACTTAAATGTGCCATTTTTCCTCCAACATTATTACACACAAATGTATTTTAGCATCTGTTGTCAAGATCACCATATTGACAACAAAAACATTGTTATGGAGCTAAATATTATATACTAAAAATCAAGAAATTTTATAATTTATTAATAAATGATGTTTAAAACTTGATATCTCCAAAAGGCTTAAGTTTAAGCATGTATTGTGCTTAACAATTTTTTTTAGGAGTTTGTAATATATTAACTTTGTTTTGTGGAAGTTTGGAAGTAGGCCATCTCTCAGTGGAGTGATGTTATAAGTGAGGAAAAAAAAATTACACACAGTCTGCTCCACTAGTTTATTAGAAGGTTTTCTATTCAGAAAAACCTCATTGTCATATCGAACATGTTTCGAAGGCATAAACCTTCATCATCAGCGAAATCAAAATAATATTTTACATGAAGAGAGACCCTCGACATTGCATATTTCAACTAAAAGAGAAAAGATTGGAATAATTAAGTCGCATTAAAGATTTTGATTTTTAAAACTTTTTATAAAGAAAGCAAGAGATGTAGAGAAATCTGTTTTTCTTACCTGAGAAGCAGAAAAACTTTACTTTCTTCTTTTCTTTTTCTACATCTCTTAATATCTTGCTTTCTTTATAAAAAGTTTTAAAAATCAAAATCTTTAATACAACTTAATTATTCAAATTTTTTTTTTTAGTTGAAATATGCAATGTCGAGAGTTTCTCTTCATGTAAAATATTATTTTGATTTCGCTGATGATGAAGGTTTATGCCTTCGAAACATGTTCGATATAACAATGAGTTTTTTCTGAATAGAAAACCTTCTAATAAACTAGTGGAGCAGACTGTGTGTAATTTTTTTCCTCGCTTATTAACTTTGTTCTTTGCAGTTTACTAGATTTTTTTAAACCCTAAAATTTTTATTTTTAACAATTCTCGCTAGACAACTTACTTTAAAAAATAATTTCCCGTTTCCATATATAAAAGCCGTATACTTATTACAAAGCCTTTTTATTATTTTAAAATAAGTTTCTCATTTTTAAATCACAAAAAATAAAAGTTAATTTTGAACTTTTTCCATATGGAGACACACCTCTGCGTATCACGGTATTTCTGCACAATAAACTGTTTTTAAGATAACCATTTTAAGTTTACATGTCTGCGGTTTAAATTCATTTCCATCATAATTCTATACTGAAGAACTTTTAAAAATATATCACGTCCAATTTTTAACACCCACATGTAAGGTGACAGAAGTAAATCAATTTTAAATGAAAATCAAACTGGCTCCCCGTTGTTTTTAACAAGAACCAGTGTGTGCCTCTCGCCTGCCCCATTATTTTAAACAAACAATAAGTTCTTAAACAGTTTCTTAATAGAGTTAAGCAATGCCTTCATAGCACGCAATGCTGGCCCACACACGAAGTCACAGCCTCTTCTATTGTACCAAATTTTCCAGACAAGGACACAAATTAATCTATGCGAAATGTTAGCAGGGCCGGGCTATTCTTTCTATAGAAAAGGATGTATTATAAATTAAAGTCAAAATATAAATTAAGACAATAACAAGCAAAGCAGGATATATGCATATGCAGTTAATAGGAACGTCTCCAGAAAATGGGAAAACTGTTGGTTTTTGCGCTCGAATTATAAATATTTTAAAATTGTATATAAAGTTTGATCGAATGAGAAGGCTTAATCAGCCTTAACTAGAACTCAGGAGCAGCCAAGCTGCCTTCTCATTCGATCAAATTGGACCACCCAAGGGCGGGTTAAGCCCTCAAGCATCGTTCGTTACGTCAATCACATGCCTGTCGTCTTGGTTGTTTCCAGTCCACCCTCACGCATCCCCCGGGGGGGTCCAGGACTTGGGAACCCGGATGTTCGTTTATGGCTGGGGGTGTGGAGCTCATGTCACAAAGTCGTCTATTGCCAAGGAGCAACCGGCGGTTGTCTGGTGCCGAGAGGGGAATCACCCCTGCACTCTCGATCGTGCAACACTACAATCTTTGTAGTCCTTGCCCAGAGTTCCACAGGTCCTTTACCTGGCTCACCGTTTTCTGTCCTTGCGACAGTCGAGCTAGGCTGCCGCTGAACGAACAAACTGAGTTCTCTTTCGAGACCAACTATTGGCTTTAACTAAGCTCACCAAAAGCCGACCCAGTCCGGATCCTTATGGTCGCGCGTCTCTGATGAGTCCCAGTAGGACGAAACAACGAAAGGATTGAGATGTTAACGGAAGAAGACAGGGCATACCGTTGTTAGCAGTGAGTCTAAAACCTCCGTAAACTGCCATTCCCCACTGACAAGGTGAGGGGACAGCGGGTAATAGACGAAGGGGTGCACAGCGTGCAAACCCCGGACGCTCGATGCCGTGGATAGCTACCAATAAACGAATTGTTTACCGATAGGTACGTCCATCGGGTTTGTGATGGTACCATGGCTAGCCTGTCATTTAATTTGATGTTAACATTCCTTGCCTCACTTAAAATGAAATGTGAGGTCATCCTTGTTTCTGATTCTGGGTGCTTATCAGTGGTCTGGCTTGGCAATGTGACACGTTCGATGTCCAGTTATCATTGTATATAAAGTATTAGCACACAATAATAGTATTTCTACTTCCACATGGATATTTACTGTTTCCTTTACTTTAAAGTGATTGAATAAGTGGGCTACACCAGTAAACTGAACGCATATAATGACATATCCATCAATCACAGTGGTCACATCCGAAAGATTACAAAGAAAATGTACACGTTGTTTTATAACACTTGATAAGAGTGTGGTTAAGAATATACTTCACTTTTCTTTTGTATTGGAATCAAAACATTGATCCTAGATTCTACGCATACACCAATTTTTCCTAAAGAGTGCATAAACAGCTGCGAAAATTTAAACTATATTTTTACCAAACAATTGTTAATTATAAATGAAAAGAGTTTTGTTTCCCTTCCTTCATCGAACTTCATCCCTAGATGCGTTTCGTCATATCATGACTCATCAGTAGGGCTAATTATTTTGTACCCGAACTAAAGATTCGTACAGAAATATTCACTGCCTTATTTTAAAAATGTCCACTTTCCCACTCATTTCTAGATGATCGTTACAAGATTTAGAGCATAATATGTACATTCAAAATGAGCGTTTGTTATTGCTTTTGTTGGTTTTTTGCAACACAAATAATTTTCCAAAGCGATTTTTCCTATTTTTTCATATAATTTCAACAGGGCTCCTACCCCAATCCACTGTAAAACTTTTATTATACGCAACAGAGAGTAAAACAACTGGTATGTCTTCCTTAAATGGTGCAAAATGAAGATAAGAACATAGAACCAGATAAACAGACGAATTTATTAGATTTCAAGGATTTTCTTAAGGTTTTGTCACTTGGTTTTATTTTATCAATTTTGTGACCGGTATCACTACAGTATTGCCATTTCTCTTTCCCAGCGGCGGCGTCAGGGGGGGGCCAGGGTGGGCACCGGCCCACCCTAGAAACATGAGTGCCCACTCTGGTGCACCCCCAAAATTGATGGATTCGGTTTTGCAATGGAATTTTCGGGGGAAGAGACTTGGCTATGAAACGATGACTTTTTTTTTTTTTAGACGGTACTTAGGACAAGAGGGAAGTTTACTTTTGTTTTTCGCTGCTTATGGGTTATAGAGAGCGTTGGGAGGCCGGCGACCTTTTTTTTTTTTTTTTTAGATGTCACTTTCGATTTGGGTAGTGCCCGTTTGTGCCCGCCCATCCCAAAAATCCTGGCGGCGCCGCCACTGCTCTTTCCACATCTACATTGTTGCTAGTATGTAAATTGGCGATTATTTTGTAAAACTTTACCATAGCGATCGGTAAAAGCTATGATTAATGCACAAAGTAGTTTTTAATTTTTAAAATAAATTTTACAGCTATTTTGCTGATCTATTGGCGTAATTATTCTTACGCAACAGTCAACCAAGAATACACTTCCGCAGACAATCATATTAGTTATGGTTTAGAGAAATAAATTATTCATTTTTATTAATAAATATATCGCTGTTTGTCTGTTAATATACAAAAGGCCAAATGTCATGCCAACGAAATGAATTTTTCTTTAATTGTCTTTATCATGTCTATTCGAAGGTTGGAGATAATGATATAGATAGAAGATAGAAGAGTTTTGGACTTGCATTGTCTTTATTCGTTTTAAATCGTAACTAGTTGAAACAAAGCTAATGCAAGTTCAAAACTTTTCTTTCTGAATCATCTTTCTCACCAACCTGCCTGTTTGAAATGATTTTTTTTTAAATTCAATATGAGGTTCGTAAGTTGAGTCGTAGAAAAAAATACTGTACAACACGAGTCCATTTTTTTCCCGAGGGCCCGTCCGTGTGTCGGATGCACTTAGGCCAGGTTTGGCCAATTGTGCTCACCCTATTTGATTGTTACACCCACTCCGTGATCCCAGTTCCTTGCACTAGTTTGTGTAGGTCAACTGGGGAGAGGGTAAGGATGTCTTCTGGTTTCAGTTTTGTTTACCCGAGTAGTTGTTGCCTCTTCCGATCTAGTGACTCGCAATGGTAAACTATGTGCGTACTGTACAGTTTCCCTGTCTTGTCTACATAGTCTGCAGTCAACGTCTCCATTGTACAGTTGCATTCTATGCCGATGGTTCTTGACAGCCATGTGTCCTGTCAGAATTCCTGTAATAGTTCTCAGCTGGTTCCTGTTTATTTGAAACAACTGTTTCGTAAGTCTTGAGTCTGGATCCCCAATGAAGCTTTTGTTGTGGTGTAATCCCTGTCTGTTGCTTCAGTGGATTTTATGTTCACTCCTGATCCATCGCCTTATGGCCTCTCGTACTCGTACTCCGAGTGCCGGTTCTGGACCAATGAATGTATTTTCTGAGCCTTTTCTTGCAAGTTCATAGGCTTTTTCATTTCCTATAATACCTTCGTGTCCTGGTACCCACTGAAGTATTACTTTGTTTACTTTTGCCAGGGCATCCAATTTCTCTTGACATTCCCATACCAGTCTTGAGGTTACCTTGATGCATATTAGCGATCTAAGGGCTGCTTGACCATCAGAATATATGTGGATCCGCTTATTGAGGTAAGCCCTCTTATTGTTTTCGTATGCACATTGCAATATGGCGTAGATTTATGCTTGGAACACGGTGGGAGACTTTCCCAGAGAGAAACACGCATATTTCTCCGGTCTTACTCTGTGTATCCTCGCTCCGGTACCCTCTTTGGTTTTCGAGCCGTTTGTGTACCAGATTATTGCCCCAGGAGTAGTTTCTGGTGTTTTGTTTTTCCATACGTTTGGTTCATCAACTACGACCTCATATGGTATGTCATAGCGAAACCTTGGATTTATGTGGTCTGATCTCCTAACTCAGGTCCACCTATAACTCGAGTCCATATTTGGCTTGAAAGTTTGAACAACCCCCCCCCCTATCTTTGCGCCTTTTAAAAAGGGTGTTTTCTCTATTTTGAGTCTTGAAATTAAAGTGCGTATGAAGGATCAGTTTTAATTTAGAAGTTACTTTTGATTTTTAGAAGTCAATTTTGAGAGTAGGAAGGTTTCTAGAGCCGATATAGTATGTTTTTTTTAAAGTATCTTTTGTTTTTAGTCGCCCCTCACCTCCTCAGCAAAATCCCAGATCCGCCCTTGACACTTCACCTACGGCGTTGTGTTCAATTTTTTTGCTCGTGCGATGTGGACATCGTATGCACTTTTGTACTACAAACTACTATTGTACAAGAAAAGGGGATATATGTCCATAATCGCATAAAGAAGTGAAGATATGGATAATCCACTGAAGTCGTACAGTATATTTTTCCTACGATCCAACGTACAAATTTTGTAATAATCCTAAAAAAAAAATGAAAAAGATTTTTTTTAAAGAAAATATTCGAACCAACGACTCCACGCTCCAAACCCTAGTATTTTACCATTCAGCCATAACGGTCTTGTTAGAAACTAAAGCAACCGGTCCAATGCTTGAGCCGGTTCTGTCTTGTCCCATTAAACTAAACTTTAGGAAATATTTTGAGGAATATTGATGTATTTCTTGACAGATGAACTGTGAATCCCGTTGCCGTAAATCATCCGATCGTAAGCCGGAGCCCTGCGGCGTGCCGGAATGACACGTCGTTAGTTCGACACCAAAGACATCGTGAATACGAGATGTTCTATGTATTTCTATTTTTAGGAATTTTTGGATGATGTATTTACATCAATGAAAGTCGAAACAATTTTTTTTTTATTTCAATTGGTAAGATTACATATAATTTGTTATTATCAAACAGTAGTGTAGCTAGAAAATATGCTCGGGGGGGGGGGGGGGGGGGCTCAGTGGGCCTAAGTAGGACTTTTTTTTTGTAGAGATGTATTTTATGATAAGATACCCAGTGACGAAAGGGGGAAAGGCGGCGCCGCAGACGAAACATTTTTGGAGCCACGCCCAAAGTTCGCTTAAAATTCACCTTAGTAGGTAGGTACTATCAAATTTCGAAAATTAAATTATTACCTCTCCCCCTCTGCATGGTTGGATTCAATTTGTTTTTGTAAATGTTTTTTTTACTTTTTTTTTTTGATATTTCTAGCTGGCTCTTTATTAAAAATTTTTTTTTTTATATTTGTGAAATATATGAATATTGGTGTCAATCCAAAATTTTAACATAAGACTTATGTATGACTCTAGTCAGCGTTTTTCGGGCTCGGTTTTTCATGATTAAAAATAAAGTGAATATCACTCACCACGCCAAAATTAATGATTTTTTCAGAAATCATGTATTTTAGGAGCGTTGATCTAAGAACAGTTTTTGGTGCAAATGCTTAAGTTTGAATTGAAATACTCCTTCTTAGGTGCCCTCTTGTATTTTCATAATAAAGCATTTTCGTTTTTTACCGCACTATTTTTTTTATTATAAATTATCACACTTCCTCCATAAAAAATGTTTCAATTAAAATGTTCCCTTTAATTTTTCCCTATAAAAATAAATACCTAGTGTTTTTGTTGTAAAAATATTTTATTGCATTGGGTTATATTTATGTTGATATAAAATAGCTCTAAAAAAGGAAAACGGAACAGCCAAGTATACAATAGAAAAATACTATAAAATATTATTCTTTTTACTCGTTTTTCTATAAAATTGCATCATAAATCAATAACTAAAACGATATGCGTCCGAAACCTTAATCTCTGTATAAAACAGGACTTTTAGAAGGAAAAGTTTAAAAACTAAACGTTTTCTTATAAGAACTTTGTAATCTAAGCCAATTATTTAAAGATTTAAATTAGGAGTCCAAGCGTGAGACGAAAAATTAGAATGCAATAATTAGACTTTTAGACTCGAGTTCCTAGGTTCGGGGGGGGGGGGGGAGACTTTTAAAAAACACACACATGGGCGTCCCAAGGTGGAGGGAAGGGGGCCATGGCCCCCAATCCTGGTTTCCAAAAAAATAATCATCTCGTACAAAAAGTTAGTAGTTGTGTCGACAATTTTTACAAGCACTTCAATTTTATTCCCATTTCACTAAATCTGCAAATTAACAAAACTTCACTTGTTCAAAATAGAGAAGGACTTTCTTTAACTTAAATAACTATTTGTTCCTATTTATCTACTATTCTTTGAGCAACAAAATCAACGAAATTTATGGTTAGTTGATAATTTTGACATTAACTGCTCAGTTAAAAGTATATTTTTACTTAAGCAGTAAATTTTAGATTATAAAGTGGTAAGATAAAAAGCTTGACATAAGACAGGTGCGCTTTAATTAAGTTATAAGAAGTTTTGTTTTTATTATAATAATATAATTTTAATAACCGACTGTTACAAAAAAAGCATTATTAATTTGTCTTAGGATTCATATTAAAGAATAAATTTCATATATTCAAGAATTAATGATTAAAGGAATGCATGTATGTATGTTTTTTGTTGGTGCATCAATTAAATTTATAACGCCCTGCCGTGCCAAGGCTGAACATTATTAACGATCCTCTGTTATTTTTTTATTGCTAAGCTGCTGGTTTAAAACGTTAAAATAATGTTTTTTTTATTGGGTGGAGTTAATAATAGTAAAAATAATAAAACAACTTGAAAACATTTTCCGTTTATTGTGGAGTTGTAAGTTAAATAGACACACTCTTAAAAATAACATGGTATAATTTACTAAAATTTGGTTCTGACAATCATTTATTTTTGCGAAATCGGACTTAACCTAAAAATTGATCTATACCACCAAGAAAAATTGCCGTTATTGAACTGTTAAACTAACTAATAACATGAACGAACCAAACCTTCAAATTTTAGTACGCAATACGGGTATCTAAAGCACTTTTGACATAATACTACCCCTTCTGCTTTTAAACCATACCTACCTTTTAGTTTTCACAATTAATATGTAAAGGTGAAAAGTTGAAGAATTTTGTGCAAAGAAATATTTTTTTGTGAATGATGCAATCTACAAATATTACTTAAGCAATCATTTATTTGTCAAAGTTGAAATTTTCATAGAGTAACAATCACGTATGTATTTATTCTCTTTTTTCTATACATTCTAATTGTAAAAAAGAAGTTGAATCATAAACGGATACAAATTTTATATTTTTTTTATCATTGCAGTTGCATATTAGAAAGTTTAAACGGACTGCTTATAAACCATGGCAAAATTAGCAAGTTGATTTGATAGAAATAACTTAAAAATATTGTATATTTCATTTCTAAAAAGAATCTCATAGGGACTAATTTTTAATCTGACCAAATTCAAAAAAAATTATATCGCCATTATTTTTTAAACAGAAAGTTTACGGGATATTTTGAAAACCTCAAATAAATAAAATCATTAAGGGATAATTTTGTTACAAAATATACCTACACATGTAGATATATTGAGGACCCTATACATACACGATCAGTATCGTATCAGTATTACTGTCAATGCTAAAAAATAATGATACTATTATTGTAATTTATACTTAGTAACAAAAAATATTACTAGAGTCCCCATTAAAAAAAAATGTTTTGTATTACTACTCCATTAGCTATGGGTAAACAAATTAGAATAAATTATTAAGGATATTATGGTTTTTTAAGAAAAATTATTTCCATGGTGTCCTTGTTCTCTCATGTTTTTTCTAATACATTCTTATGCAATACAAAACAAGAACACTAGATTTTAACTTATTTTAATCAAGGTTTTGGGTTGCTCAATTGCTTATAGAACTGAATTGTTCTTATTTAAATTTTCTTTTATTTAACGGTAATTATTAAAAAACAAAAAAAAAGTATCTCGTGAACTTTCTATTTAAAATATAACAGCTATATAAGGTACCTGTACCAATTAAGGCCAGGCTCATAATAAGGCCATGTACCAATTCTGAGGATACGCCTAGCATGACGTCAAACGTGTGTTGATATTTTAAATGGTTTAGGACTACATGCCATATTACATGATTTGTAGTTTCAAAGTCCTACGCATGATGACGCTAGAACCAGATGCTTCACGCGGAACTCCGCGGAAGTAACTTTTAACCGATTTAAAATTACCAATTTTCCCTGAAAAACTAATTATTTTAAACAGTCTATGATACAAAAAGTTATTTAAAGATGTACAGAAAACAGTGTGAGTAAGTAGAGACCCAATTATTTGGATACTTTTTAGAAATAACTTTTTCTATATTTGATGTTATATGTTCATAATAAGGCCACAAGCAAAAATTATGAAATGCCCAAATTTTGAACGGTGGCCTTGTTAGGAACACGTGACAAAAATATTAAATTATTAAAAAAAACATATTTACAAACACATTTATTTATTTCTCACATTTGGTCTATGGCCTTATTAGGTGCTGGTTTTCCAAATAAAGCCATTTGACATTTTTTTTTATTTCCCAAAAATACCAAGGACCGAAAAATCCACTGAGTTACGAACATCTAAAATCACTCTTATAAAGCCAAACTTTATGTATGTAAACTTTTATAAATTATTGTTACGTTGTTACTAGGATACAGTCAGTTTAAGCTTAAGGTGGCCTTAATTGGTTCATGTACCTTATATGAAATTTGTTGCACTTGATCAGATTAAAAAGTCGTCAATATGACGTTATTTTATAGAAATGGAACATAGAACAAAAACAAAATAAAAAATACAATATTTTTAAGTCAGGTCACCTTGCCATGTTTTATAAAAAGCTCATTTGAACTCTTTAATGTGCAACTGCAATGATAAAAAATCAAATTTTTCCTTACTTATTATTGAACTTCCTTCTGACAGAAGTTCAGAACAGAATAGTTAGAACGTACACAAGAAAGACAATAAACACAAATATATTATACCAAATATTGTCACAGTCAATGCGTGCAATAACCAGGCAATTAAGATGAGAATGGCCGATTCTTGCCTTGAAAACACGAGCAAATGGACATGACACCCTTCCGTACTGTGACTTCTGTCCTCAATGATCGTCAACAGTCTCTGTTCGGAATATAGTAAGGTAGCCACAAAAGCGATGACGTTAGTTATACATATGAAGAATAATATCACTTGAAAAAAAAAGTTAGTTCTGGTAACTAAGAATGTATCTTAATTAAAATTAACAAAATGATAGGGACTACAAATGTATAATGTGTTATCACAACAAGTTTGTAGGAATCTTAATGTAACATTTAAATAGGATATATACAGGGTAATTCACGTTGAGTGGCCTATTAGAAGATCTCGAAAATGAGTAAACTTATCTTTCTAAAAATTTGATAGTAGGCATAATTGGCTTTGAGCTTTTAAAACATTATATTTTGACGTTTTTATTACTTCCGGTTATACCAGAAGCTAATGCCAACTTTGCTATTTTAAATAGAACACCCTATATATTTTAGCATTTTTGATTACCTTATTAAAATCTAAATAGCTTTTGTTAATATTAATCTATTCCTATCTCTAACGGTTTTTGAGATATAAATTATATAAGGATTTTTTTGTGTAAAAACGCTTCGAGAAGAAAGTTTAGTAACTCTGAAACTAATAAAGGTAAACATTTAAAATTTAGTAAGCTTTTAAGTAATAGGTACATAGATCTTTAGTTTAAATTACTTAGGTTTCACGTTTTTTATACAGGGAGTTCTTAAAATTGTGCCAATGTTTCCATTTAAATAAATGTGCATAAGTCAATTTTTGCAAATGGAACACCATATTTTTAGGCTTACTAACGTGTAGAAAATTAAATTTCCTATCTAAATGCCTCATATGTTACAATCCACATTTTTAGTCGTTTTGGAATTATGAGCAATTTAAATAAAAAATCTTAAAATTTCTGTTTGTGGTAATGCGACATTATTTTTGAAAAAAGGCTTCGACTGGGATTTTCGTTTGACCTTGAGCTTTGTTGCCAATTTGTAAAGTAGGCTTTGACCAAAATGATTTTAAAACACAAATCCCAATCGAAGCCTTCTTTTCAAAAAAAATGTCGCATTAACACAAACAGAAATTTTAAGATTTTTTAATTAAATCGCTCATAATTCCAAAACGAAATGTGGATTGTAACATATTAGGCATTTAGATAGGAAATTTAATTTTCTACACGTTGGTAAGCTAAAAAATATGGTGTTCCATTTGCAAAAATTGACTTATGTACATTTATTTAAATGGAAACATTGGCACAATTTTAAGAACTCCCTGTATAAAAAACGTGAAACCTAAGTTATTTAAACGAAAGATCGATGTATTACTTAAAAACATACAAAATTTTTAATGTTTACCTTTATTATTTTCATATTTTCAGAGTTACTAAACGTTCTTCTCGGAGCGTTTTTACACAAACAATCCTTTTATAATTTATATCTCAAAAACGGTTAGAGATAGGAAGAGATTGTTATTAACAAAAGTTATTAAGATTTTAATAAGGTAATTAAAAATGCTAAAATATACAGGGTGTTCCATTTAAAATATCAAAATTGGCATTAACTTCCGGTATAACCGGAAGTAATAAAGACGTCAAAATATAATGTTTTAAAAGCTCAAAGCCAATTATGCCTGCTATCAAATTTTTAGAAAGGTAAATTTACTCGTTTCCGAGATCTTCTAATAGGCCACTCAACGTGAATCACCCTGTATACAGAGTCAAATTCAGCTAAACAAAATATTTTATTTCTGCCAATTAATATGAAAACAAGATTTTGTCTTTATTCTAATAGCATTACTTTTTGGTAAATATAATCAAGAAAAAAATCTTTTTTGTTTTCCTAACCAAAAATAGTTATTTTTGGTAACGTAAACACGACAACAAATAAAAATAAGTACAAAATACCAAGTCATATTTAAGAGTGTAATATCGCGAAACAAAAACATTTTTGCCTTTACCAACGTTTTGGATTAACTTTAAATATTCATCAGGGATCTGTAAAGAGGTTAATAAAGAATAAGTTGCGTACCTATGCGCGAACAAACACAAAACAGTCCACTAATGAATAGTCGAATTGATAACCTTTTTTGAAGCCGCTTAAAAGTCTCTAATAATTATTCCTCAACTTATTACTGCGTATGTGGTAGGTACCAAGTACCATAAAGTCACAGCCAGCAGCTCGTATTCTTCGTCGTAATAATAAAGTCACTAAATCACCAAAACAAAAGTTCTTCTTTTTATTTGTCCCACCTTTGAATTAAAGAGTCAGAAGAGTATAAATCACAAAGATTATTTATAGCTGCATTTGTTAACCATGACGACAATATTGTTTTGGAAATATAACACCCTCGTTATTAAAAATACATGGTGGATATTTAAAATTAATTGCTTCTGGGGACCTTTGAAACGATAAAATATCAAATCGCGTTATCACATTTCTCGCACATATTTCTCAGGTAATAAAATATTTTTTTTTTAAATTCAAATAAATGTGGCGCTTAGACATATTATAACGATTAACATTTTTTAGTTGGGTCGGAAGGTCCGCGTTTAGTGGAAATACCGAGAAAAAAGTTACTAACGGGTACTATATTTTATTGCTAGACCAATTCCAGCATTCGTCACTTTCGTTACTTTTGTCATTAACAAACTACCTGTTTGTTAATTCAAAGATTTTTGTTTCCGAGGGCCCGTCCTGTTTGGTTGTTACACCCACTCCGTGATCCCAGTTCCTTGCACTAGTTTGTGTAGGTCAACTGGGGAGAGGGTAAGAATGTCCTCTGGTTGCAGATTTGGTTACCAGAGTATTCGTCGCCTCTGTCAAGCTAGTGACTCGCAATGGAAAACTATGTGCTGTACAGTTCCCTGCCTTGTCCACATAATCTGCAATCAAGGTCTCCATTGTACAGTTGCATTCTGTGCAAATGGTTCTTGACAGCCATGTGTCCTGTCAGAATTCCTGTAATGGTTCTCAGCTGGTTCCTGTTCATTTGAAACAACTGTTTCGTAAGTCTTGGGTCTGATCCCCAATGAAGTTTTTGCTGAGGTGTAATTCCGGTCTGTTGCTTCAGTGGATTTTGTGTTCACTCCTCATCCATCGCCTTATGGCATCTCGTACTGTGCACCTTGGTACTCCGAGTAAAGGTTCTGGACCAATGAATGTATTTTCTGAGCCTTTCCTTACAAGTTTATCGGCTTTTTCATTTCCTGAAATACCTTCGTGTCCTGGTACCCATTGCAGTATTACATTATTTACTTTTGCCAGGGCCTTCAGTTCCTCTTGACATTCCCATTCAAGTCTTAAAGTTACCTTGTTGCATATTAGCGATCTTAGAAAAAAAAGTAGTAGTTAGTTACAAGAATGATAGTAATATTTTCTGAACAATCTTCATTAGTACTAGTAACATATTTTATTCTTAGAGGAACCAGATATGCTTATTTTTTTTCTTTGCCTGTAAGGAAAAGAAAAATAACATTTCAAATGCAGCATGACATAATTTTATTAAAAAATTAGACGTACATATATCACAACTAGGCCATTCGAGTCTTATACTTCCTCGTAATCGACTTATGGACTTTCTTGTTTACGGCGTTTTTATTCATTCTCTAGTAATTTTAAATTTTTATCAGTAACGTTCGTATTTTCTATAAAGATTTATTGCCCTCAGTGTCAGACTGGGTTAAAACTTTTTATTAGCAAGCTGAAGAGTAATGACTAAATCCTGTCTCTAGAATGCATTATTTAATAAATAAAAACAACTAATCTAAAACAAAAATATACAAAACAAAAACATTTCCAACGTAGGTTATAGTATATTACGTACCGAGGTGGAAAGTGTTTCATTACTGTCGAGAGATTAGATAGTTTACCGAGACGCGAAGCGTCGAGGTAAACTATATCTCAGAGACAGTAATGAAACTTTTCACCGAGGTTTGTATACTATTTTATTTACAACCACATCCAACATCCACTTCTTATTATTTTGAGTTCAAATAATTATTAAAAGGTAAATGTCATTTTGACTTTTCCATTGCAAAAGTAGACAGACATTTAGAATTTCAAATAACCGCAGGTGATAAAATAACGTAGGTAATAATACACATCAAGATGGCAAATATCATTTTTGGAATATGGTTTCCATGTCACTAAACAATATATTATTTTTTTAAAACGTTAGTGTCAAAGTTTTTACAAAACACCAAAAAAATGCTCTCAGATGAGGAATTTGATTTGGCTGCTACTCCCCCAGAAATTCGAGAAGCAGCAAAAATAGTAGAAGAAGATCTTCTGCCAACTAAAATTGATTTCAAAGCCAAGTTCAAGTTTTACTAACACTACTTTAACTTCAAATAATCATGAAATAAACCTTTCAAAAGAAGAATTTCAGCAAGGTTTAAACATATCTGTGACTGCCTACAATAATGCCAATGTAATATTTAATGTAAATAAGTAAAACATAAACCATGTTAATTTTTTGTTTTTTATAAATGTCATTTAGGTATAATTCATTTAAAGAAATAAAAAATAAAATTATTGTTGTTGAATTTGTGTAATGAGTTGTGTGTTGGTGTGTTTGTATATTATTTTGAGATATCGATTTTTATTAAAATTAAAAAAAAAAAAAAATTTACTATTTTGAGATATCGATTTTTAATAAAATTACAAAAAATAACAATTTTACTTTCCACCCGGGTGGAAAGTGAGCACTTTCCACCCGGGTGGAAAGTAAAAGTCAAGAAACGTCAACTTTCCACCTTTCAAAGATAGGTGAAATGTCATTATTACATACATGGTTGTAAATAAAAATAATTTCTGCTTTTATTCAGTATTCGGCAAAGGGCTAAAAACATTATTTTACAAAATGCGCTGTTGAAGAGAAAAATGGTTTTCACCTCCCTATCTTAGTTTTTTATTCTCTATCCAAAGAAACCAACCTTTGATTTGCCATGTTAAACCGTTAAAACCGGTTTTTTGATTTAACATTGTAAATCGGAGGTTGGTTTCTTTGGATAGAGAATAAAAAGCTAAGATAGGGAAGTGAAAACCATTTTTCTATAAGATGAACCGTTCCAATGTTACAGCCTGTCAAAGTAAAAAAATGCCATATTTTAAACGTCAATATCTCAAAAACTATTGAACTTAGACACATGACATTTACAACATAGGTAAGCATAGAATTTTGTGGGGAATCAAAAAATAATACAATATATAGAGTGGTCCCTTAAAAAAAAATTGTCAATGACGTGACGACAGTTCTATGAGACACCCTGTATAATATTTTTTTATGTCAAAAACTAAAAATAAAAATTTACGGGTCCGAGCGTTTTTCCTAGATCTTTTTCCTTTAATTGATATTAATTTTATGCGGGACTCTTGGTGGACCCAGTAGTTAAGTAACGTTTCCGATATAAGCCATAGTAATTATGGAAAATAGAGCTGCGTCACTGCAACAGCTGATGTAATGTCCATTTCTTAGCTAAAAATTGGTCTTGTATTTTTTTCGCATGTAATTTGTGATATGCGGGCTTAAATCCTGACAGATGTATTCAACTTATTTAATTAAAAGTAACATGTCTAAATGCAGCCAATCATATCATAATTAAGTTGACATCTAAATTTATTTTATCCAATTTTTTTATTGCATAAGCATATACCGGGTGACACAAGAAAGTACTACACCCCCATTTTTTTCCGTAATTTTAAAAATAAAGATTTAAAAACTAAAGTTAATAATAGTGTAAATTACCATTTTTCGGTTAATTCAAACCTTCAAATCCACCTTCGGTTTAACCGAAAGTAAAGTCAACTTTAAGGTTTTAAATGGAAACCTCCCATTTTTTATTCGATGCTTGAATTCTATGAAAAATTCTCTTTTTAATGACATATCACACTTTATCATTTGTTTTGAAAATGGCCGTCTAGATCTATTTTCCTTTGTTTTCTAAAATGTCCATAACTTTGATAAAACAAGGTAAGTGGTAAATAATAGGCCATGGAAACATTGAAATGGTTTATTTCAACCTGCTTTATAACATAAACTTGCTTGAGAAAAATGTGTCCGTTGGGGCTATTATAATAAATTTATAACCTGTTAAACAGAATTTCTCGAAATTTTCAAATAGCAACCTATCATAAGTTAATAATTATTTTTTAGGTAATAGTGTAAATTAACCAAAATATCATAAATGTAGTTTCTAGACCCCTATAGGCCATGAGAAGTTATGTTAAGTATGCCGTGGAAAATAATTCATTTATTTCAATCTTCGTAATTATTATTATTTAATAGCATTTAAAATTTTGGTCTAATAAATGCAAAAATAATATTTTTGTTTTCCACTGCATACTTGGTCTTGACTAAATTTCTTATAACTTATTTGAGTCTCGGAATTACATTTATGATGTTTCTGGTTAATTTCTACTATTACCTAATGAATAATTTTAACTTTTGATGCATCGTTAAAAAGAAAATTAAATGAAAAATATTATTATAATAAAACAAAGATGGGCTGCCGTTTAAAAAAATGAAGAAATTCTGCTTTTTTTTTGGAAAACACGTGTAAGGTTCGAGAAGTAAAATACTTGTTTTACTGGTTATGGTATTAGAAAGGGTATATTTGCTACTAGTAGTTATATTATATCAGAGCTATAATAAACCTTATCTAACTTATAAAGTGTTATAGAATCTTTAGAATCTAACCTACTATATTACAGTCAGTCTTATTTATACTACGTATAAACTACGATAATAACCTTTGGTTTAGAAGGAAATATTATTGTTATAAGTATTAAGAGTGATTACCACATCACGTCTGACAATGACTATAACCCCTGACTTAACCTTGTTATGGTGTTCAAAGTTAAGCAATATAACAATAATATTAAACAGTTTGTTATTTAATAATAAAGGTAAAATATTGGAATGGGTAATTCTACCATAATGTTGTTACCCTATACACGTTGTAAATAAAATAGCCCTAACGGATACATTTTTCTCAAGCAAGTCAATTTTATACTATTAAGTAGGTGCCATTTTAACGTTTCCATGGCCTACTCTTTATTACTTACCTTGTTTTACCAAAACTAAGGAAATTTTAAAAAACATAAGACAATTAATATAATAATCTAGGCGGGCATTAAAAAAAAATGATAATGTGTGTTATTGAAAAGAGAATTGTGTAGCATTTAAATATAAAATAAAAATAAGGGGGTTTCATTAATAATTTAAAAGTTAATTTCACTTCCGGTTAAACCGGAAGTGGTTACGAAAGTTTAAATTTGTAAAAAAATGGCAGCTTAAATACTTATTAACGACTCTTGTGTCACCCGGTATCAACTATTCTATATTTAAATAATAATAATAAAATTGTTTAAAATTCACCCAAATCGGATACTTTCTACCGATTTACTAAATTCCTTAAGTAAAAAAAAAATTAGCGTGCACGAAGATAATAGCAGGAACTTGCTTATTAAATTTAAATTGAAAACGTGTTTACCTTACTTGGTACTTACATACATGTCATCTCCTGAAAATTACCCGGCTTGATGATAATTATTTCAATAAGCACTTTTGCACGGGCAACCTATATTTTACTGACAAAGAAAAAATTTTGAAGTGACGAACAGGCGATACAATTTGTTCGATAATATCTTCGTGCAGTATCGTGCTTGGAAGATTTTGGTCTTACTAAGAAAAAAATAAATTTTTGAATTGATGAGATGTATATTTTTGAACTTTGTTTCGTTTATTTAAACATTATTTCTAATATTTTTGAATTGTTAAATAAAATTTTATTTTTTTATTTAGTTATTTCAGCAATACAGGTAAAATAATACAATTCATTCTAAATAATTGAAAAACTATTGCTAAAATTATAGATGCACTATTGAATTCAAAATACTGGGTATGCATCTCGTTTCTTATCATAAATGTATGACGTCTGAGGTTTTAGGCTAACCTAAATTGAACAACTTAATTTAAAATCTTTAACGTGAAAACTGAATAAAAAGGAAAAGAAGACACAAACCAATTAAACCTGAAATAGTTTCGCTGATCTGCCAAAAATTTCAAAATAAAGGCTCTGCAGAATGAAACAAAATGAGAAATACAAAACTGTGTGAAACAAAATAAAATTGCTAAACTATGTAATTTATTGTAAAATTACTTTCCCGAATCCCCTGTGTTATTTCTCTCTTTGATCTATGATATGGTCAAAATGGTTAAAATTTTGCGGTAAACTATTATATTATATTCTTATACAACACAATGAATATGATTCTTGCATATTATATACTTCGGGCTTTCTCTAACAAAATTATCTTGTGCTACTCTTCTAGTATTATTACCATGAATTATAGTTTCTTTTAATACATAACTTATTTGAGCTGGGCTACATTCTTAGTGAAACGAAATCTCCATTATATGGAAAATAAAATAGTGGTTACTGGTTATGTTTCACAGTATTTAATTCAGTGTCCTGACACGTGTTTCGATCTTTTCATCATTCTCAAAGATAATGAGTACAAAAAGCTACTAAATTCTACGTGATGTCATTATGGTATTTGTATCTTCTTATTATGCTTAATTAAAAAACTACATTTTGCTTCTTACATTACTAGTTGCCCTCAAAATTTGTCCCACCTGTAAAAAAAACTCACAGGCCGCACTGCTGCAAGTCCAAAACTTCTCTGTCATTCACGAAACATCAGTGTGTCTCTAACCTTTAAACTAACTATTTTTTTGAAAGAGATAATGTTGTTTCTTGAACGGCAGTAGAGTTTTGAACTTACATTGTCTTTATTTGTTTTTAATCATAACGTTTCAATTGGTAAGCATCTCTAGTCATCTGTGAGGTGAATACTGTATTCATCTGAAGATGAGTGGAGATGCTTACCAGTTGAAACGTTTTGATTCAAAACAAATAAAGATAATGCAAGTCCAAAACTTTAATGCCGTTCAACTATTTATTGTTATGTTTTGAAGAAGTAGTCCATTCTTAAAGTGGAGTTAATTTATAGAAATAAAATAAAAAACATAAAGTCTTTCTCCACTGGTTTATTAAAAATAAAGTTAGAAGGTGGTAGATATTCTACATGTTTCGGGTGTAGCAACACCCATCATTAGAAACAAAAATATAAAGAGAAAAATTCATAGAAAGGAACAGACGTAAATGGTGAGTGATAATGAACCTCGATGGAGCTCTCATCGAGCCATGGAAGATTAAATGTTGAGAAATGGGATAGTGATTAGAAGAAAATTGACATATTTAAGTCTTAACACTGACCATGGGCAACAGGTAACAGTGGTAAGAAGGGGCCCGTTTGGGCAAAGAGAAAAAATTTAAGAAATGTAAAAAATGGACATTCACAGGTCAAGAACCTTCATCCTGGGAACCGTGGAGAGAAAGAAAATTTGTTAATTTAGCCCTCTTTTTAAGGGAAAAAAGAAAATATTTTAGTTAAGAAAAGTAAAAGGCATAGAACTGATGTAGAATCTTAGTTCATAGCCGAAAAATTAAAAAATTTTTAAAAAAATTTATTTAGGGGAACAAGCCTGAAAGGGTTGGAACCCCAGTGGGCGTTAATTTTAACATAACGGAAAAGCTCCCCCTTTTCCGTTTTGACCTCGTGCCTAATACAAGTTTTTAAAGTACTCCGACTCTCTAGTCTTTTTTAGTTCTTTTTTAAAGTCTAATTTTGGTTGTTATGTTAAAATTAACGCCCACTGGGGTTCCAGCCCTTTCGGGCTTGTTCCCCTAAATACATTTTTTTTTAAATTTTTTAATTTTTCGGCTATGAACTAGGATTCTACATCAGTTCTATGCCTTTTACTTTTCTTAACTAAAATATTTTCTTTTTTCCCTTAAAAAGAGGGCTAAATTAACAAATTTTCTTTCTCTCCACGGTTCCCAGGATGAAGGTTCTTGACCCGTGAATCTCCATTTTTTACATTTCTTAAATTTTTTCTCTTTGCCCAAACGGGCCCCTTCTTACCACTGTTACCTGTTGCCCATGGTCAGTGTTAAGACTTAAATATGTCAATTTTCTTCTAATCACTATCCCATTTCTCAACATTTAATCTTCCATGGCTCGATGAGAGCTCCATCGAGGTTCACTATCACTCACCATTTACGTCTGTTCCTTTCTATGAATTTTTCTCTTTATATTTTTGTTCCTGATGATGGGTGTTGCTACACCCGAAACATGTAGAATATCTACCACCTTCTAACTTTATTTTTAATAAACCAGTGGAGAAAGACTTTATGTTTTTTATTTTATTTCTATTTATTGTTAGTTTTTTAACGTTGCTACTTTCGGTTGTCCCATTGTAAACAAATGGAGCTCTGCCCTTTAGTTTTTTCAACATTAATATTTCTAATTTGTCCAGATTCCTAAATTAAAGGAGGTTATAACTTATTTCTAAATTTAGTTACAACATACTCCTAAACAAAGTTTGGTATACAGGGTGTCCCAGATGAGGATGCACTCTACAGGGATCTCGTAAACCATAGTTGTGTCCTACTAAATTCTGCAACACTGTGCTTTCAAATTAAAAAAATTCGGAATCCTTCCGAGGATATATTGGAAAAACCGATTTTATTTTTATTTTTTTCTGACTTTATTTTCATTTCACATCGACTTTGCTTTTTTACATAGTCGGAAAATCCAGTCTCTGGGTGGTTTTTAGCTCGTGAAAAGCCACAGGACTGATGGGCGTTTAATGTGCGTATTCGTAAGTATAAAGCCAGTCACTTATATATCAATATCTTGTCAATACAGTCAGAGACGCAACTAAAAATAGGGCAAACAAACCACTATGGACCGATGCATCCAAAGAAAAATCTGGGTGCGCCACTGAATACAGTCAAATATCCGTACCGGGAAACTATTTTCAGAATAAAGTGACTTTTAAATCAAAAGTTGGCACATGTGTTTGACAAGAAAAGCGTCAATGCAATAAAAATGTAAGTGATAATTACTATAGCAGGCATACATAGTAGATTCGCAATAAATGTATAGATATTATTTTTAATTATCAACATTACTTCACTAATATACCCTTATTTGCTTACATATGATAATAAGTGGACAAAGTAGCCTTTATAACAGTTTGTTAATCATCTAGCTTTAAAGTCTATAAAGTTAATTTGAAAATACTATGCGGGTTATTATTTTTTGTTTGTTTAAGAGCATTAAGGTGTTCAAAAATGGGTTTTTATAATTTATATTTTGTGTATTTTGAAAATTAAAATGAAATATGATGAATTTTCTTATAATAAATCTGTAAATGATCTGTCGTTTAATGATTTGTCTCAACATAATTAAATTAAAAATTATAAGGATGTGATTTTAGACCTTGTAATTACTTCCTTGGATGACGTCCGTATTGTCCGTGCGAAAAATGTACTGTTGCATGGGCATCACCCCTGTCTGGAGGAAAATTTGTCGACTAAATCTGCTGCTAAACCCTGTTAAAACGGCTGATTTTTCATTAATGTATAAGTAATCTTTTTGGATATCAAAATTAGAAATTTTTAACAGTGGATCGAGCGTTGTCAGGTTTTTAATCTGTAGGTAACTATTTTGAAAACTTTTTGATGAATTTGTCCCTATAGTCTATTTCAGAAAGGGGTAGAGTAATAAAATTTCAATTCGTGCATTAAATTATTTATGATAACTAACCAAAGAAAAAAAAAGAAGATAATTTGATAAAGTAGGAACTATTAGCTATAGCAATTTTACACAAACATCGTTTTATGATATATGCCGTGGAAGATATAACTAAAAAAAATAGTGTAACTGTGTTGCGCACACCGCCATATCATTGCGACCTAAATCCTATAGAACTTATATGAGCGCAAGTGAAAGTATTTGTAGCATGACATTTAAAATGAAAGACGTTACTTTACTGTTTGATCAAGCCATTAAGGAAGTGACACCAGAGAACTGGCGAAAAGCAGTACATATTTGTCATCAAAGAAGAGGAGAAAATGTGGGATATCGACCACCTGATCGATCGGACCGTTGAGCCGTTAATTATAACGTCAACAGGAGATGACGAAGAATATTATAATTTTTTTATTATTAAATTTTTGTATAATGTATTTTTTGCAATGTTTAATAAAAAATAAGTGTACCTAGTACTATGTACATACTTTACTGTACTTTAGAAACATCTTTATTTATTACAATATGTTTTAGATTGTCATTTTACTTCACAACTAGGTATATAATTGTCTGTTTGAAGGTTGGAGACAATGATGTTTCTTGAATGATAGAATAGTTTTGGACTTGCATTGTCTTTAATTTGTTTTACATCACAACGTTTCAACTGGTAAGTATCTCCAGTCGTCTTCAGGTGAATACTAAATAAGTAAAGTAACTACAGCTCTATTTATACTAGCTAGATGTACTGGAGCATGACTGAGATGGGTGCAGTCATGCGTTTAATTCTTGTGCGGTATTTTAAGTTTACATCTACTTAACAAAGGTTTCCAGATATTTCTTATATCTAGTGAGGGCTTACTAAAACAATCTGGGTTCTGGTATATGATAGCAGCTTTCTTGAACTTCCTCCAATGTGGTTCTTTGTGCAGGATTCGAGCTTCTGTCCACTTAATGTGATGACCGTGTGTCCAGGCATGGTCAGCTGCCCCTGATTTTTCGGTTTCTCCTTTAAGCGTGTTGTTTCTGTTACTACTGCTACACTGTTACTACTGTTACACTGCTACCTATCAAGGCCATCATGGAACTATTAGAATGTTGCCTGAATAATTCTTACTTTCAGGAAAAAGATAGGTTTTTCAGCCAAGTGGACGGACTACCGATGGGCTCATCTCTCTCACCAATAATCGCCAACATTTACATGGAATGGTTTGAATCCGAAGCAATAAAACAAGCAAAAAAGAAACCAAAAACATGGCTGAGATATGTGGACGACACCTTCATTATTTGGAATGGAAACGATGACGAACTCAAGGAATTCCTATACCACATTAACAGCCTGGCGCCGACAATCAAATTTACCATGGAGAGAGAAGAAAACAGTCAATTACCTTTCCTGGATGTAAACGTAAAGAAAAATGGCAACACCATCCATACTTCAGTGTACAGAAAACCCACGCATACAGGTCAATATTTGAATTACACCTCAAATCACTCAAATAGCACAAAACATGGCATAGTAAGAACGCTTGTGGATAGAGCAATTACCATCTGTAATTCAAATGAAGCCCTCAAACAGGAAACTAACTACATCAAGACCGACCTCAACAAAAATGGCTACCCCGGGCATCAAGTTGATAAACTAATGGAAAATCGCAAGAATCGGTCAAATACACAAAAGAAGCCAGTAGAGTCACAATCAACACTCAACATTCCGTATGTCAAAGGAGTATCTGAGAGAATTAGAAGACTAGGACAACGATACAACATTAATACGGTATTCAGCTCAAAAGACACTTTAAGAAGCCACCTGACGAAGACGAAACCAACAAGTCAAAAAGATAGGAAAAAGAATCCCTGCGAATGTGGCAGATCCTACATTGGTGAGACTCTAAGGCCACTTGAAACTAGGGTCAAGGAACACAGAAACAACACGCTTAAAGGAGAAACCGAAAAATCAGGGGCAGCTGACCATGCCTGGACACACGGTCATCACATTAAGTAGACAGAAGTTCGAATCCTGCACAAAGAACCACATTGGAGGAAAAGGAAGTTCAAGGAAGCTGCTATCATATACCAGAACCCAGATTGTTTTAGTAAGCCCTTACTAGATATAAGAAATATCTGGAAACCTTTGTTAAGTAGATGTAAACTTAAAATACCGCACAAGAATTAAACGCATGACTGCACCCATCTCAGTCATGCTCCAGTACATCTAGCTAGTATAAATAGAGCTGTAGTTACTTTACTTATTTAGTATTCATCTGAAGACGACTGGAGATACTTACCAGTTGAAACGTTGTGATGTAAAACAAATTAAAGACAATGCAAGTCCAAAACTATTCTATCATTCTAGGTATATAATATTAATAACATATTAACAGATGTAGTTATTAATTGATTCTGCTGACCACGACTGATCAGGGCATACACCCAGGCCACCGCCTAGGTGGGGTTGTTGTTAACCCGGTGGTGATGGTAAAATGGTTTACTGTTGTGTAAACGGTCAGTTCCCGTAATCCGTTTACTGCCATGAAAGAATAATTTTAGCTTTCGCTTATAAAATATATGTTGGTATGACTACTTTTTTACTAAAATTTTTGTTGTTGGTGTTTGCTGGAAAAACATCATATCACACCATTTTCAGTGTTTGTGAATGGGTAAAAATAGGCAAAACCCATAAATTGACCCAAACACGGGTGGTACTACCTGCACTTGATGAAAATAAAAAATTTGGCAGTGAAATCAATGACAAATTATGAAAGTGGCTTAAATATTCGTTGGGTCACTCTGTAGACACACACCTAATGAACTCTTATTACTCTACACCTTTCTCAAATAGACTATAATTCCACTTAAATAGGTAAGAGGTATATGTCTGGTTTACCAAAGAAATAAGTAATGTCAGTAAAAAAAACACAAATATTTAATAAATCAAGAAAATTTAAACTCAGTGTTGGAACCAAAAATCTAATCACTGCTGCTTATACCAGGTAGGTACCTGAAAGAAGTTAGGAATAGTCTTAAGAATGATTCTAAGTACTTTTGGTTAAGTTTGAAGAATGTAAGAAAAGTCCGTACGTACTAGATGAGATGGCACTGGGATGTTACTGAAGGATTTAAAATGTTCTGTAAGTTGTTGAAAATAATGATATCAGTTATAACGAAACCGAATTAAAATAATATTTTTCATATATTATGTGATAAAGTAATTTTGCAGGGTGATGTTGAGTAATAATGAAAATAAATTATAATATAATAAAGATACTCTTACAAACACACAAGACAAGTAATAACCAGTCAATCTTAAAGGGTTGTTGTAAATTTTGAAGTCATCATCTTAATCAATCAAAATTAGTAATGCGACGACTAGAAAAAGTTGTAAGAATCTTCTAATCACAGTAAATTGTAACATCTTAGACTTTTACTTTAATTTAAATATTCTTTAGGTAGTTTTAGGGTTTATCGTGAAAATAATTTATTGAATTTATAAAAAATAAGATTAGAAATGTTAAGTTTTATATGATAACGCATCGCTTTCAGTCGGCCCACTATAAAGTGTAGAGCGGTAAAATTTTTAAATTATAATTTGATTATACTAATTAGAGTTCGCAAATCGCAATGCAGGAACCATAGGAATGAAGAGCGTGCGGACTAACTTGAAGAAATTCTGGGAAAAAGTTGTTGTGAAATGCACGAAAAATAGTACATTGTATACCTAGTAGGAAAAGCTGAACATTCCCGGCCGACCGTAAAGATTGTATGTCGAGGAGCAAGCCGAGACTGACAATACGGAAAGGATATTGAAATATTGAAATTGCAGGGTTGAATTAAACTTAAAAAGACCTTTAAAATGAGGTTTCACTTGACCTCTCTTTCTATTTGAAAATATTTTTTAAGATGGCGGATCTCAGTCAGCTTAAATAACTATCAATATTTTTTTGTTTCATATAATAAAGTAACTATTTTACATTTACTCATACCGAATTTTATAATATATCTCAAGCCATTCTCGAGTTAATAGGGGGTGGGGGTTAACCTTATGCAAGCACATAAGTAATAAAATATTTGACCATTTTTACCTTGGTTTATGATTTTTAGTATTAAGTACATTATCTATTACTTGATGATTCTTAATAATTATATACATAATTATTTATTTTTAACAAAACAATTTCTTGATAGTCGCGACGCCCAGGGCTGGGCAGCGTGTTTACGAACTCTAATAACAATACATTATATTTTATCGGTTTATTTTAATAATTACAGAAGTCCCTTCTTTGTATTGCTTATGCGTCACAGAGAAATTTTGAACTCTGAGTGTGCTTAGAAAACTCAAAGAAATGCTGTCTCGGTCTGAAGTCTCAAATCACTTTTACTCATATTTTAATACGCTTATTTAATTCCTACGTTTTATAATAAAAGTATAAGTACCTCGGACACCTGCAAATAACTGGAAATAATTATTTCTTTGAACTAAGTAACTTTTATTATTGATGATATGTGCGGGTTTTAAATAAATTATACAAATTTGCTTCTACATTTTTTGAAAATGCCTAATTACTTCTTTAAACACAAGAATTCCGAAATTTTTATATTATTAGATAAATACTTTTCCTTCTAGTGATCTAAAGCACTTACTACAGACTACAGGGTCTTCTCTAGTGTATACCGGATTATTTATGTTTCTCGTTATTAGTGTGCAAAACGTCTGCATTAATTATATTGTTATAATTCCGAAAATTTTCTGCATTAGTCCAGTAAAATGACAAAGCCATTTAATTGATAAAAGAATAAAGTAATTACTGCTCTATTATAAACCTCTGTTTTCCAAGGCCTTCTGTGACTTTAGTAAGAGTGAGAGGGACACAATACAGGTCTGTTCATAAAAAAAAACAAGTGAGAATTAGACGTTGGTCACGGGGCTGAATCACAGCCGTCTGCTATTCAGTTAACCAATAGCTACTAAGGAGAAGTCATCCCAGGCTCCCCCTCAAAGACGTCTCCGTATCTGGATCCGTCAAATTGCCGACATGAATATGTTGGGAATGGGCTCTTTCACTATTCTCCTATTTTTTTTTTGCATTTTTATTGTTAAGTCGGTGATATACCATGAGTTTATCATCAATAAAATTATTGCTAGGTCATACCATGAATTTTTTGCAGCTTATTGAAAACGTGCACAAAATTTACAATGAGCATCGTCACCGATCTTTCACATGTTATGTCGGTTTTTTTGTTTACATCCACTTACATCCGAATTATTGTGGAGTTTTATTTAAAATAACTGTTCTTTTTATTTATTTGCTCATAGCGAAAAAAGATCGACATTTCTCTTGATTATTCCGCATGCATTGTCAAATTATAGGGAATCAAAACACAAGGCAAGACCAGTGGCTAAATAAGAACATTTGAAAGCCGGAACGGTATGTCATCTTGAAGCCTCCTGCTGCAAAGGCGCAAAAGACCTGTCCCCTTACTATGCTGAGATTCAGAGCCATCGATTTGGGAGCTAGGATAAGTTTTAAAATCTAATTATCGAAACTGATAGCTTAACAGAATAAACTAATGTTTTAAATATGTTTAATAGTTTTCTACCTGTATTTCTCAAATCAATATAAGTTAATAAGTAGTGGCAATTGTAAATAATTGGATAATGAGGGCGCAAACAGCATGAAAAAATTTATGAAAATCATTCAAATGAAGAAAAGAATCCTACTGTAGCCAATGAATGACTCAAACAGAAATAAAGCGTGCATACGCATCATACACTTGTTTCTATTTATTCGGATACAGATCCAGGACCCACTTCAGGGATCCGGAGATTCCAACAGAAACCCGGATTACCCAACACTACATGTCGCGAAGAACCTCGGCCATAGTGCTTTAAACATACGATGTGACGTCGTAACGCTACATCTCCTTCTATCATACATTATTATCAACTACTCTCTGTTCTTCAACAGCTCTTCTGTTTAGGATCTTGAGTGATCTTAGATATCATTTACATCCAAATAATGGTTAGAACTATTAGCATATTCACAAAGTCTTGAAATTTAAAAACCATAATCTAAGTTTCTGTAAAAGCTAACATAGAAGGCCAATTACAAATAACAATAAAATTGGCAAACTATTTACCCAAGATTTTTTTGCTAGAAACAAGCAGGCCGTTACGAAGAATACAGGAAATAGCTGTTCTTCGCAGCGGATACAACTGTCAATCGATTGAGGTAGGTCTGATTAATCAGATGAACAAACAATAGTTTTTACAATTGCAGGCCAATTATTTATTTGCATTGTTTGAAATCTCGCCGGACAATGCTAATTTTTACAACTCAATGAGTTATCCACTCGAGCTTGCAGAGAGCCGTTTGTAAAGCTATACCGTATTTAATTATATTTTAATTGTAGTTTAATGAATGCATAACATAAAAAAGAAAAACTTATTATTTTTTTGGGCTTTCCTAGCATAGTGGCGTCAAAAAAAGATAGAGATCAAACGGTCGAGTCAGTGAAAGAAACGTTGAGGTAAGATGGAGCACTTTAAGTTAGGTCAAGACTAAGTTAAAAATTAATCTTTTCTTGACAAAAAACTAAAATTATTGAATTTATACCATTTTAAACATAATATAGTTAAAAATATATTATGTCCATTAGCTATGAAATAGGTAAAAAAATAATTTAATTTCAAACCCCATTTCAGGTTTTATTAGTGTGTTGGTTAGAGCTTTTTGGTCGGCTACTTACTGTATCCATTAGAAGCAGTGCCGTTCGTGCCAATGAAAAAAAATTCAAAAATTGTTCAAATCAAATATGCTTTATTGTAATGTAAGAATGCAGATTCTCGTTTACACAGCTTCTTAAAATTAGTTAGGTATATAAACATAAATATTGATCATATAAAAATAAAACACAACAATTACACATAAGCTACTAATAAGCATAAATACTACATAAAGATACAATAGAAGTCATACACTTAATAAAATAAATTAGCAACACCAACCACATAGCAATAAATAACTAGCCGCAAACAAGATTACCCTCCATTTGCAAAAATTGACTCCTGAACATTTATGTAGGTGGCCCGATTGGCCTAATTTTAAAAACTCTCTATATGAAAAACGTAAAATCTAAGTTATACAATTTTAAGATCTATGTTTGAGTCAAAAGTTATCAAGATTTTGAGTAATTAGCTGTATCAATTTCAAAGTTGGTTACAAGAAAATTAATTCAATGATTCATATCTCAAAAACGGTTAGAGATGGATAGTATATATATAACAAACTTTATTCAGATATCCATAAGGTATCCAATCAAAAAAGCAGAAATACATATATATGGTGTTCTATTTAAAACACCAAAGTCAAAGTCAAAATATGCTTTATAGCAAAAGGACACCCAGTGAGCAAAGCCACGAGTCTCAAACACTATATTACACAAGAAAAACACATGAAATGTTGTTAAAGAAAAAAAGTTACACTAATTAATACTATTCAATAAGGTAAAAATAAAGTAAAACAAATAACAGACTATACATAAACACACATAAGCCATAAAATATACATTAATTACTTTTAATTGAAATTATCATTAAAAAACTCATTTATTGTATAGTAAGCCTTTGTAACCAGTAAAGATTTTACTTCTCCTCTAAATTTTTTGTGACTATCAATTCTCCTTATATGTAATGGCAACTGATTATATATTTTTTTACTTCGATATAAAATGGAGTTTTTTGTTTGACTAAAATAAGGTATTGGTAGGTTTACACTATATGTTCGGCGTGTATTATATACTGAAACCGATTTGATCTCATTCTTTAACTTTTTATGGATTAGGAATGAGGTCTCTAATAAAAACAGACATGGCAGTGTTAAAATCCTGTGAGTTAGAAATAGTGGTCTACTTGTGGCCCTACAATTTACCTTAAACATATATTTTATGGCTCTATTTTGTAAAACAAATAACATGTTAAACAAATATTGAGAACACGGTCCCCAAATTGATATGCCATATCTAAGATTAGATTCGATAAGTGAATAGTAAGCATTTTTTACAGTCTGATTCCAAGCAACTCGCCATAACCCTAATAGGGAAGCAATTAGATGCCAGTTTCTTAAACAAGTAAGCAATATGTGCCTCGAATTTCAACTTATCATCTATATATATACCTAAAAATTTATTTACACTCTCTCTGCTCACTGCTTGGTTCCCCACACTAACCTCACTCAGAGAACACTTTAAGGTAATAATATTGGTCTTTGAAACATTAAGGGACAAGAAATTTGCGTCAGTCCACTCTTTTACCTTAGCAAGATCTTTCTGAATATCTCTCTCAAGCTCCTCTATATTTTTACCCGTCCAAAGCATGGTAGAGTCATCCGCAAAAAGCGTAAATATACCGTTTATATCAACACTAGTTAGATCATTAATATAAATTAGAAAGAGCAATGGGCCAAGGACAGATCCTTGCGGCACTCCAGATCGAACCTTTAATGGCTTAGAGCTCTGATTATTAAAACTCACCCTTTGACAGCGTGCCGTTAAGTATGATCTAAACCACTGCAATGACTTACCCCTTATTCCACATTTTTTCCACAGCAGTACTCCGTAATTGACACAGTCGAATCCCTTTTACAGGTCACAGAACACCGCTGCAGCAAACTCCCCACTATTAATACCCAAACACAACCTCTCAAAAAATGCAAAAATTGCATCATTTGTACTCTTGGAATCTTGAAAATCAAACTGTTCCGTGCAAATAATGTTGTGTTTTTTTAAGAAAGACTGTAGTCGGCATTTAACCAGTTTTTCTATTATTTTTGTTTCAATGAGCTCTTTCACTATAATCGAATTTATCATATTCAGCACTAACATCCTGAACTAGAACCTATTGAAAACATCCCAATAATAATGTTTCCTAAAGTATCACAAACCTTTTCTAGTAACAATTCAAAACACGGCGGGAAAGCTGGAAGTTTAAAAACATAATGCGAAAAGTGATGTACATCATCCTATTAACCGCTCAATTCTTTTATTTGCGAGTCGTACGATCGATTATATTGTTATCTTTGTTTCAAAAACTTAAATAAAAAATAGCAGATTAGAAAATAGTCAGGTCTGAGCGTGTCGAATAAAGGCTGTCTTGGGTTGTCCATTTGTCGGTTTTATTGTGACGTCGGTTTGTTCGTCCGCGTGTTTTTATAAGAGAGCGTATTTTGTTTAAATCATTTCTTAATAAATAATTGAAGATTTTAAAAACTGAAACCGAAGAAAATTTTATTTTTTTGTACTCTATCAAAATCAAAATTTAGTGAGAAAGCCGATTTGAAGAAATAGTCCATACTTAAAGTGAAGTGGTAAGTTAAAGAAAAAGAAATCAGACACTTATATCCGTATTTATAAAAGTCCGCTAGATCAATCTCCTGGTAACTTTTTCAGCCAAATAGTTGCTATGGAAACAATTGTCTCAACAATGGTTTCTTGGGAAATTATCTTATCGACATTATCTTAAGGTCCGCTAGATCCATCTCTTGGTAACTTTAACGACAAGATAATTAGAAGTAGGGGAATAATACACACAGTCTGCTCCACTAGTTTATTATAGGGATTTCTTATTTAGAAAACCTTAGTGTCGTATCGTACATGTTTCGAAGGTAAAAACCTTCATCATCAGCGAAATGAAATTAAAGTGTTACAAGAAGGGAGACCCTCAACATTGCATGTTGAACTGAGGAACAGAAAAAAAAAATTTTGAATTAAATTATTTTACATAATGAAATTAAGGTTAAAATTGAAAATTTTTAAAAACTTTTTAAATTAAGAAGTAGAAAGTAACCATTACGATGGATCTTTCAGAAACATTTTTAATTCAATTTTAGGAATCATTTAACCTAAAATGAAAAAATCAAAAATTCAAAAAACGTGCAAACTGATAAAGATCAGCCACAAAAAAAGAAAAGATTATTTCCAAAAAAATCATTGTTGACATACCTACCTAGTTGTTTCTATATAAATTATCTGGCGGATCAAGTTACCAGGAGATTGCTTTAGACTATCAAAATATTTAGATCAATAGTCTCACAGTTGTGTTTCACTGTGGCATTTTTTTATATACCACATGACGCTTTTGTGTTAATTTGATTTTTTTGTGATTAAATCGTCTTACCGATAAATAATTTGATCAGGATGTTATTGCAAATACAGTTTTAGTTCTATAAAAAAACACAGTTACAGCGGCGGCGCCAGGGGGCCCACACACCGGCCTACCCTTTACATATGGGTGCTCACCCTAGTGCCCACCCAAAATTGAGGGATTCGGTTTTGTAATGGAGTTTCCGTGGGGGAACGGAGATTTAGCTATAAAATTTTTGATGAGAAAGGAGTGGTATTATAAAAGGATGTAATAATGTAATAAAAGATAGAGAGAATGATGAAGACCTTTTTTTTCAGTTTCGACAAGAGGGGAGTGTTGTTTAACGCTTATGGCGTTATGGAGCATGGGGAAGAGGCGGCGATCTTTTATTTTTAGAAGTCATTTTGATTTGGGTAGTGCCCATCCCAAAAATTATCGAGACCACTTGTGCCCACGCATCCCAAAAATCCTGGCGCCACGCCTTCACAGACACTACATACTAAAATACGTTTTTCTTTATAAATTTAAAAAAACACCAAAAAAATACTTACAATACAAGACTTATTGACTTATTTTGAAACTTTGAACCCATTGCTCTTGTTAATTTGTCAAAATTGTATTAAGTTCTAAGGCAAAAACACAAGAATAGCTATTGTTAGTAATAACCAAAAACAGATGATTCCAATATAGTGCTTTCACTGTTAAAATATGTAATTGAAGAACCTTCAAGTTATTAGACATACTTTTCACATACATACTATAAAAAAGGCTAAATTCAATAATTGCCATCTTCCAGTAATCAGAAGCGTGAAGTCTTTTTGGTTTACTTATTTATTTTAATGAAGGTCTAATTGGCCACTCTCCACTTTTTAAAACTTTTTACACTTGCTAAAGACAGAGTACCTTTTAGCAAGCTGTGGTAGGTGAACAAAATGATATACTAATTGGAAAAAATGTAAATGAACGAGTTTTTTACACACGGTAAGTAAATCTAAAAACTAATTAGGCAATGCCTCGTTGTCACGAAGAGATAAATTTACAGAAAACCAATTTTTATGTCTTAAAAAAAACATTTAAACTTGAACAAAAAAAGTTAATTAAAAACTAGTTAACGTAATTGAGGAACTGGCAAAATTTACTAAGTTATTTTTTATAAAATTTTCATTATTTAGTACTATACATACAAGGTGTGACGCTATATATTTAAATCCGTAAATTCCAAAAAAATTATTTTAAACGGAAACACTTTTTTTTATTGGGGTCATGAATGATTTATGGCGATGTTGCTAATTTTACAGTAATTATTTGGTTCTTACTGCCACATGTTTTAAATAAATACAAAGTTTTTAAAAATTGAAATTAAACGTATCTCAAAATTCCAAGACTATCACATAATGTATAAACATAATAAAAATGAACAAATCCTTATAATTCCAATATATTATTATAATTGAAACTTTACTTTTACTTTTTTTCTGCTATTTCACTCTTGGGCAATAACAACCACTTCTGAAACAAGATATAATGAGTGTCTGTTTGAAGGTTGGAGACAATGATGTTTCTTGAATGAAGAGTTTTGGACTTGCATTGTCTTTATTTGTTTTACATCACAACGTTTCAACTCCAGTCGTCTTCAGGTGAATACTAAATAAGTAAAGTAACTACAGCTCTATTTATACTAGCTAGATGCACTGCAATACCTGAATTACACTTCAAATCATTCAAACAGCACAAAACATGGCATAGTAAGAACGCTTGTGGATAGAGCAATTACCATCTGTAATTCAAATGAAGCCCTCAAACATGAAACTAACTACATCAAGACCGACCTCAACAAAAATCTAGTTGATAAACTATTGGAAAATCGCAAGAATCGGCCAAATACACAAAAGAAGCAAATAAAGTCACAATCAACACTCCGTATGTCAAAGGAGTATCTGAGAGAATTAGAAGACTAGGACAACGATATAATATCAATACGGTATTCAGCTCGAAAGACACTTTAAGAAGCCACCTGACGAAGACGAAACAAACAAGTCAGAAAGACAGGAAAAACTGTGTCTACCAGATCCCCTGCGAATGTGGCCGATCCTACATTGGAGACTCTAAGGCCACTTGAAACTAGGGTCAAGGGACACAGAAACAACACGCTTAAAGGAGAAACCGAAAAATCAGGTGCAGCTGACCATGCCTGGACACACGGTCATTACATCAAGTGGACAGACGCTCGAATCCTGCATAAAGAGCCACATTGGAGGAAGAGGAAATTCAAGGAAGCTGCTACCATATACCAGAACCCAGATTGTTTTAGTAAGCCCTCACTAGATATAAGAAATATCTCGAAACCCTTGTAAAGTAGATGTAAACTTAAAATACCGCATACGTACTAAACGCATGACTGCACCCATCTCAGTCAATGCTCCAGTACATCTAGCTAGTATAAATAGAGCTATAGTTACTTTACTTATTTAGTATTCACCTGAAGACGACTGGAGTTGAAACGTTGTGATGTAAAACAAATAAAGACAATGCAAGTCCAAAACTCTTCTATCATTGAAGATATAATGACTTTCAACGAAGAGAAAAAGTATTTTTCTCATACTCTTATAAGAAATTTATGGTAAGGGAATGGGGCCAAGAGCGAATGCATTTGGACATATTTTAAGGCGTGAATATATTATATTAAAGGTGTATGCATTTCTCCCAGTAAATTAGTTTTTCAGTGCATGAATGCTCAAATTTCCGAGTGCTATAAGGACAATCCACTCGAGTTGAAGAGTATATTTTTTCTACAATTGTTATTAAATATTTTTTTTAAAAGTTTGCAGGCTGCCAGGCTTGAACTGACGGTCTGACGACCATTGGATCCAAAGTTTGATGCTTTATCGTCTCGGCCACTGGATTATATTACAAATTATGGTAAAACCTTAATAATAATGCTACATTAAATTAATTTTCTATGAAAATTCGCCAGGTTTAATTATTGATAAATCTATTATAGTGCGTATAGATTTTGTTATATTAAAAAAAATAATAACATATTGTAATATAAATATATATATAAATTATATAATTTAGTGTGTTGAAAAGAAGGCGGAGCCTCTGTAAATACAATAAACTGTGTTTGATCAGTACTTTATAAGAAGACCACAGAGATATCTTAGTTTTATAAAAATGTTGTAAACTAATTGGAAATTTTCGGATTCGTGAAAACATTGCACAGAGGAATAATAGGTCGTAGACCACCAAATGGAAAAGAGAATTTTTTACGGACAGTGTTATATTCGTAGGATATTTTTTAGGATTACTTGTGGTTATGATCTAATACTTTTTCAGTAGTGTGTGCATTCGTGAAGTTTTTCTTTAAAAATGGGAAATTTTATTTTTAAAGTTCGCAACACTGTGCAGCACTGAAAGTAAGAATATGAAATTTTTCCGTATAATTAACTGGAATGGCCCACTTTTCTCGTCAGTTAAACAGCAAGTATCCATGTCATAGTAGAAAAAATACGTTCTCAATCATAAGCGAGTTTTCGAAAAATGTATCTGGTTGTAAAAGTGCGTGTTTAGAAAAAAAATTATATTTTTCCTGAGTTTTAAACAAGGAATTTAAACTTTTTAAATTTTGCGTGATTTTAATAATTTATAAAAACAACTCACTCACTTTCCAAGCTGACCAAGTGACCAAAATAATAAACAACGTTGTTTCAATATAATATTATATCAGCAACAATTATTTTGATTTTCTTAAATTTCTTTAAAGGGATTATGCTAAAAATATAATTTTTCTGTGTTTTTTTTTTGATGTAATATTTTATACCTGGAGACAGTCACAGCTCGTTGAAAAAGAGAAGAGCTTAATAAATCTCAATTAAAAATCTCTAACCATGGAAAATATCAGGTTTCATTCGAGCAGGGTGGCCTAGATGGTAGCCAAAAACCATGCTAATTATAATTAATATCAACAACTGCATGTGTGAAAGTCATAACAACACACGTGAAAACAATTATAAAGTTTTAAATGATTTGACAAAATAAATTAGCATAACTAGAGAAAACTGTCCTAAGAAATTTAACAGATTTTTGTCTGCATGATTGAGAGTTTAGCAGATTATTCTGTTTGTAATGTAGGAATTTCAAGATAACATTAAATAAACAAACAAGGTGCTACACATTCGTGTCTGTACCGGATGGCCAAATAAAAATGAACATTGGCCATATCTCAGAAGCTGTTTGTCTCAACGTGTTGAAATAAAAAAAATATTTTCAAAATTGATCATCAGAAATTGATGAAAATTATTTTTTAAGTTCCTAGATTTACCGCTAGAGGTCGTTCAATACAGGACAAAGAAGATTTTTATCGATAATATGCAAAATAAAGTTATGTCAAAGTGTATTATTCTTTCGAATATACAGCATAACTTTGCTTTAACACATTTAGATCTAACAAATAAACTAAGGAGTGGGTGGGAAACCTCGTTTAAAAGAAATACTCATAACTCTGGTTTGCCTTAACCAAATTTAACAAACTTGATCTTATTTGAAAGAGCTTATCCTATAGTAACATTTAAAATGTAGTATGACTATTTTTTATTATACCCGTCGCCGCTAGATGGCGATATTTGCGTAACCATAAGATTTTTCAGTTTTTCTCAAAAATTTTAACGAGAACCATATATAAATATTTACTTAAATTAAAAAAAATATTAAAACGAAAAGAAACTGGTGTAAACCGCATGTCGATATCTTAATTAAGGCCCGAGATACAAGAAAAAATATTTTGAAATCGGGTGCACCGAACCGATATTTTCATAAAATAGGTATCGTTGGTTCAGGAACAGACATATGATTTAAAAATGTTTAAATGAAATAATTTATAATTATTATTAAGACCTAAATTGACAGCTGGGAATAATTTTATTAAAATAATAAAATAAACACCTTTTTAACTCCTGATCAAGGGTATCAATAGTGGGAATTACAACTGGTAATAAATAATCGACCATCTTACTTTATACCAAGTAGGCTTTGAAACAAAAATATGAAAAGCTGTCCCAGAGAAAAACAAACGAAATCCTTTATTCATAGAATTAGCTGTGTTAAAGTTTATAACTATAATATTATTGCCTTTATTTGGCAACAAAAAAAATTACAAAGTTAAATATATTATTACAAGATATTTTTACCAAATGAGGTGAAGTTCACTACTAAGAGCGCTCTACTTAACCTCTAAATAATTTAATATGAAATATTTAATGATCTTTTTTCTCAAAAATGCTAATTCAAAATGGCGAAGCGTTTGATATACTGTCAGTATAATTTGAATGCTTCCAAACTGCAACAATGGCTGACAGAGCATATAACATTTCCTGGATGGATATATGGATATGGGGTTGGGGTGTAAAGATAAGTTATATTACCTGATTTAAATATTTATTTTTTTATTTTTGTAAAGTTCCGAAGATGAGTCGAAGAAAAAATATACTTTACAACTCGTGCGGATTGTCCATATTACGCTCGGAAGTTTAGGCATTCCGTCTGATGATGCCGTATCATGCGCAATTTACTGCCTCGTATGATATGGACATCATACCCACTGTTGTAGAACAAACTACTATTATGATGTTGCTTAAAACCAGTAATATCAAATAAATATTAATTTTTTTTTATATTTATCCCGTACCATAGCGAGTGTAATTTTTTTTAAAAATCGGTATATAATCGATGCATATTTTGATTCTTAACTTAATCTATTGTATAATTATTCAGTTATTTAGATTTATAAATATTTTTAATACATTATAATGTTTTTTTAAATTTTGTTTTGGTTTACGCATTAGAGTTAAATGAATTAACCAAGTTTTGTCCAATTAAATTATTGTACCAAAGGAGAAAAATATGTAGAACACACGTCTCCCTAATGCACACGACTTTGTAGCACCTTAAATTGTGCAAAAATGCCAATAACTAATCAGGTACAATTTCAAGTGATTCATAAATATACAGACTATTTACACAGAACTAAATTTATATTTTTTTATATTGTGTCAACAACAATTCTTGATTGCCATTAAGTACTGAACAATTTTCACTAGCAGATCGACAAATCTTAAAATAAACACTGAATTTTTGCAACCCAATACTTCTGGGAACCCATCTATTTCACTAACAGCTAATAATTTACCGCCCTGGGAAACTCATCACTTAACCTTGCACCGCATCTCCGACGTTTTCCCATTGGCGATTGACACAAAGTGCGTGAAATTGATCGTTTGCCCTCAAAACGCACGGCTTTTCCTTTGGGAATACTTTGCGTGTACGACGCATACGCATTGCGTTTCCCCATTTCAAACTCCGGGAAAAACGAATTCTGGCTTTCACCCTATTTGGAAAGGGATGAACGATTTATCTCTCTTTCAGACAGAGGGTAGATTCTATATAGTATATTAAAACGGAGAGATAACTTTTTGACTAAACATTTATAAGTTATAGGTATATACATTATAAGTGTAACTGTAGTTTGAGGAAAAGGATAAACTGCTTTCCCTAAAAAAATATTATTTAAAAAAGTAGCAAATTTACGTCTTTGCTCATATAAACAAAGTCTTCAGATTGGATTCTCCGCATTGTAATAAATAATTTTTCAATTTAGAAACAGTGGCGGATCCTGGAAAATTTTACAAGGAGGTCATATCAATATTTAGGTTGGTTTAAGTGGGACGTACCAGCCCAAACTTCTTGCTCTTCAGCCTAGTGGCTTATTGTGCACACCTATCTTGCTAGAAAAGATCTATACCTTTTATAAGGTCCAGTAGATTTCTACCAAGTTTGTCATTCAGCAGGTTGTAACCGCATAAGATTCCTCCGCAGATTTTGAATCTTCCTCGGGTCAGTGGTTCGCAACTGAAAATAATATGTAAGGCGGTTTCGTCCTCTTCGCCGCAAAGTCTGCATTCAATCATTATAAATTCGACGTAGGTGTTTTCTTAAGTGGCAGTGGCCTGTTAGTAGGCCAACCACTTGTTTTAGCTGGGTACCTACACGTTAAAATCAACATTCTAGTTAATAGTTTCTTTGACGATTTGCCAATTGTGGCCCTCGCTTGAGTTTGACCATCATATATATTGTGCCATCGGAATAGGTCTTGTTGTTGTGCTCACCTTTTTGATGTTGTTTTGGTTGCCTGTTTTGATATACCAAGGGCGGGTTCAGGATCTCTGAGCTTTTAAGAAGCCAATTCATCTACTTTTTCGTTGCCCGCTATTCCCGAGTGCGACCCACACTCTAAAAAATAAGTAGATTGCTAAAGCTAATTTTTTCTTATTTAATTACACTTTTAGTATACAATAATCTTTAGTTTCCAAAACGAATTTTAGCTATTACTTGGTTGGTTTAAACAAAACTCTTTAGTTTTGGAAACTAAATATTATTCTTCACTGTATTATAGTATTGACATCCAAGTCGGCATGTTGCAACCAACAGATTAGCTTACCTAGTTCCCACAACAACTCCAAATATTTATCTTAACCAAATACAGCATGACTACCAAGATATGGCACTAAAAGTTATGTACAACCCTAGAAGGTTGGCAATATTGTTATTTTTAGTATTAATAACATCGTTTGGAAGGTATAGACATCAATGCTGTACGGTCAAGAACAAAATAGTTCGAAACCATCTGCAGGTGATTGCATTTTATCAATAGTAAAGTCTTCACTTCTTGGTGGTGCAATCTGATTTGTATTTTGACACGCTTTTGACAAAATATGATGAAAGGAACTTTCAGGTGTACTGGCAAAAACATACTCTTTAACATAACAAGCAGTTAGTTTGCTAAGACAAAAGTGACTAGTAACCAATGCCGGAATCGGCCTAGCAATAAAATGTAGTCTCCGTCCGTTATTAAGTTTCCTCTTAAAGCTGTTTTAACTAGTTTTTCTTGTCACGGAAACTATGATTCTGGCTAGGCCAGTTTTAAGAGTGCATAGAAGTTCATCCTTGTTGTTTCTTGCTGCTTGGGTATTTTAGGTTGTTTAGTCAGTGGCGGCTCGCGGTCTTAAAAAATGGTGAAGAGCTAAACAAACATTGACTAAAAACCCATGTAACAAAACGTCTCTCTTATCCTCATCTGTCCAACGACTGAATGGAGTTTCCAACAAATTACAAACTATATGTCATTAGTTGGGTTCATTTTTAAAACACACAACTAAGTAGGTACGTACACTACTGAATTAACTGAAAAATAAAAACAAAACTTTTTAATCACAGAATAAATCACGTAAAAACGATATCTATAACCGTAAGTATCGCGAAGCCTCAAAATAAATACATTAAGGTTAGGCGAACCAATGCTAAACCAATGGTGCATACGACTGATCCATTTTTAAATGGCTGTTCATCACCATATTATGCAAATTGTTACATGCGTCACGTGACTGACGTCGCGTAACCATAGCAACGGTGAAAAGCCACTTGGACGTTGGGTCTTCATCTTCACTTGCTGCTCTGAGCTCACGGACCGAGGATAGCGCACATACACGGTCGGCTGGGGTGCGCCAGAATGCACGAGTGTTTATAATTATTGTCCATCGGAAGGGCTAAAATGGTAGCTGTATTGGTACATTAATATTTAATATTATCGAAAAAATTTCCTCCTGGTTTTATTTTTTTTGGCGAAGAGCCCCTTCACCTACTTCAACTGACGAGCCGCCACTGTGTTTAGTCACTCCATTGCCATGTCTACAACCATGAGCTACATTTTGAGTTCGCGTAAGAGGCCTAAAATAATAAAATTTAGGTTTTTATCATCTTATAAATCTATCCACGGTGCATTGTATTTTAAATTATTACATTACCTTGCAGCTCTTTGCCCGAACCAACCAATTGGTGTGGTAAATTAGATTTATCCAATAACACCTTAGAAACAGATTTTTGATTAAGTTCTGGCATTGTTGATCTTTAAAGCAATATTGCTCTGACAATAATGTTCCATTAGTTACGCCCTCTAGCGGCAATCATACAACTTTGGAAATAATTTCCAGTATATTCTAATTGGTGGTTTAACTACAAAAAAAAATTTCCCAAAAATTTCTGCCCAATGCTTTTCTAGATACAGCCGCTGGCCGACCTTAGCTGAATACTCGGTATATTTCAAAAAGCAGCCAACCGCTTCTGCAACTTACTGGGGTAAGGCTGGGGGATGCCGTGTGCCGTCGTGTTCATTAACTTGATGAACCTCGTACATTAATACAAGAAACAATTATTAATTATGATGAACAAATTCCTCATATTAATGAACTCATACATAAATATAATGTAACCTCGTTTATCTAGTACTTACATGATAATCGTTCATTTAGACAATGAACATGGATTCATAATATTAATGAATGAGGTTATTTGTCTATGAACAGTATTTAATTACATTAATGAAAAAGTTCATTGTTTCAATCAAATATTGGTTAATGATTGCCATTCATTCATCATCATTTTTTTTTCAGTGCAGAGATGGCTAGATTAGAGCAACGTTGCTCTTAAGATCAACAATGCCAAAATCTAATTTAAATCTAATTTTAAGGTACATCATTGGTTAAAACAACTCAATTTATCACACTCTAATTGGTTGGATGATTGCGAATGGCATGGGTGGAACTTAAATTTCAGTCACCTCTTCGTGGTGAGTTCTAGGTAATTTCATACAAAAAAATGTAAAAAAATTCAATGCACCGTGCGTGTATTGGTAAAATGATAAAAATCTTAATTTTATAATTTTAGGCTTTTTGAGCGAACTCAAAAAGTAGCTGTTATCTATAAGGATTTTGGCAAAAGTCCTTTCCTTTTACAAATGTTACAGGAATACTCGCGTAGTGAAAGTCCTTTCCACAAACAAAACATAATTGTTTACCTCCTGAAGTACCACCTGGGGTGAAATGTATTTCATTAAAATTAGAATTTCCTGCAATTTCTATTGAATTGAATGAATTGTTGCCAGCACCTTCGTGCCTAGCAAATGTAACATATACAATACTGTTGTAATGATGAGTACGTTGGCCTTGACCACGCTGAAATGAGAAATTGGAACCAGCTGAAAATGCGCCTCGTGATGGCTTTTTGATACCACGCATTGAAGGATATTCAAACCCAAATATGCAAGCGGGGGCTCGTCCTTTAGCCCGCCTACATTGAAATGGTCAAAATTTTCTTGGTCAGCTTCCTTTTTATATGCAAAAAAAATTGCGTTTTCTAATGATAATTTTTATCTTCTTCCAGCAATCTGTCCAATATTTGACCTTTTTCAATATCCATAGTAAATTGATCTCTTACAACAGTCTGTAATTCGGTTCCAAACTTACACTTGGATGATAACATTAATGCTTAACGGCTGAATAAAACCCTTTCCTTTCAGCAAAAATAGAGGTAACTGTACTAAAATGATTATTTAATGGTATCACCAGTTGGGTGTATGTTTTATCTACTGGAGTATTTGATACGCATAAATCCGCTAATAATTTATAGCAATCCTTATCACAACTATTGAGTAAAATTGCCCGTCGTTTGTGTACAGGGCCAGTATCTTCATCAATGTCGTTAGCAATAAAATATTGCTTTAATCTGGCCTTATAAACTGACCAGTCCGTATCTCGGGTAAACTCGCGTATTTGTCCAACGGTAGCCATATTTAAACACATTTTTTACTACTTATACTGGCACTTTGTACTTTAAATTAACAATGTTTACGCGGTTTATAACAATGTGTGCCGCGATGAGCCTGCATTAATTCTCATCGCCATGTTATATAATAGGGATTTATTTTTATCTATCAATTATTTACTTATAATATCTTAAAAACGGTCGCTATAAATATCATCAAAATATCATAGGAAATATTAGTGGGGGATAAAGTTCATAATGCTCTGTGATTTACATAATGCCCGGTAATTATTATTGAAGAAAATATTGAACAAAATTCGTATTGATTTTTAATGTACAATTTTTGAAATTTCCTCAGAAAAAGCAGGACCAACTATGAAATTTTACGACTAGATTGCTGAATTTATCGATGTGCATACGGATTCCTAACATATTTTCTTTTTCGGTAACACAGCTACCTATCATTTTTGCTATACGGTGTTTCGACATGAAGCTTTTCTCTATATAACCCTCCGGTACGCTAGTACTCTTTTACTTTCCGTGTAGCTTAGGGGTTGCAAGAGAAGCACCACCCTTGATAAGAAGTGTGGACGAGGTCCGACGTAGGCAATGTGGTGTATGGTGTGGTGTTTTCTAAATTAAGAAATTTTGTTATGGTTGAAGGGACACGTCCTAGTGTATTTTTACCCACAGGCATAGTTATGCATTTACCATTTCGCTTTGTAAGGAAAAATCTGCGTCCTTAATTCCTTTTGGCCTTAATGCAAGGTAGGGGAAAGTGTCCTATGACGGCATCCTGCCTATGATGGCATACCAGCCCTGTTACCCCCACCAACGCATTTTTGTCACTCGTCGTATAGTGCCGGTAAATCGCACGTCTTGGTCAGTATGGAGACAGAGTTTCGTAAGGTTGTACGCGTTTCTGTGAGTGCTTGTAAAACGTGGTTTAGTAAGTTTTGATCTAATTTTCTAAAATCATTCTCATGGATATAATTTGGATTGTTATAAGGCATTTCTGTTTATCTTTTTACTTGATGCTGTAGACATCTAGTATTAGATCTGCCATACTAGGATAGATGATTTGTAATAACAAATATTAGTCTTTTGTTATTAATTTGTTAAGTGTATTTTTGCCGATGATGGCATATAATCAACTTGCCTATGATGGTATGGTATGCCATCATTGGCTAATGACTATTTTAATGTACTTTTCTTTCAGATATTGTAATGGTACCTACAAAAAAAGCTGGCGCAAGGCAGACATGGAGAGAAGAGGACATGCAGGAGGTTTTGACAATATTAAGATATTGATGTTTTAATTTTATTATGAATCTTATTCCAGGTGCCCGTTATTTCAATCAGCGCTAATTCGAAGCGAAGAAGAAAACAAGGCAAGACGGGACATTTAAATGCTACACCAGATATAGAGGAACTTAAACAGCAAGTGGAGGAAAAAGAAACTATGGAAAAGAAGAAGAAAGCCAGACAAGTAAAAAGGAAAATATTATCCGATAATCAAGATGTGAACAAAAGTATCAAGAAGAATAGGCCATATTTAAAAAGGGAAACGAAATCTATATATCCCATTTTAGACGAGGAAGACGAGGACATCGAAGAACCTTATCTTGCAGCAGAAGATGACGATTCTGATGCAGCGTGCATTTACTGCAATGAAATGTTTAAGTTAGGTCGAGCTGGAGAGTTTTGGATAAGGTGCCAACTCTGCAGCCAGTGGCGCCACGCTGAATGTGCAGGGGTAGTTAAAAAAAGAAAGATGTTTACTTGTGAACTTTGTTTGGACTAAATATTTTTAATATTATTTATATATTCATACTGTTCGGAGTTAAAATTATTTTCATTTCTATTTTTGGTTAATGCAAATTTTTTTTTTGCTTATTCATTTCTATTACAGACCCAAAAATGTTTGTTGTGTTTTTCAATAAAAATACATTTGAAAGAATGATCTTTTTTTAAAATCGGTTTGTATACCATCATTGGCTTAAGTACCGTGCCATCATAAGAACATTCGTTCTATGATGGCTCCAAGGGAAAAAATTTAGAATTCGCTCTAAAAGAAAGACTAGAAGAAAAAGTTTATGACTTTATTTAAAATTAAAAAATTCAACTAATGGTGCTGCAACACAGTCAATTATATGACTTAGGATCATTCTTGTAGCATAAAGTAGAAGATTTTAAATTTCAGTTTTCCTTAGAGGTGCCATCATAGAACACTTTCCCCTACTGTCTAACCAATTTTAAGGCATCTGTTTGGTCTCCTTCGATTATAGTAAAGCTTTTTGGCGTAGCAGTTTTAGTTTCTGGTACTTTAAAAAGCATAACAGGTCCCTTATCCTGAATATTATCAATGACCATTTTTAGCATCTTATCCCGCCTTAGGCCGCCAAAAACTTCCATTACGAGTACTACTTTATGTGACAGGAAGGTATCATCGGCGCATTTTTATAAAAGTTAAAACTTGTTCACCTTCCAAAACCTTTGACTTTTTAGGAAAATATCCCTTTGATTTCACTAAAAATGCTAATAATTGACAATATCTTGAAATATTAATATTTTCCTTTGCCATAAGCTCGGACTTCACGTGGGAATATTTGGTCCAAAGGCTATTTGGAGTATATTTTTCCGACTAAAATAAAGTAAAAATATTTAAAAATTGTTATTACCAATTGCCAATTACCAAAGGGTTACATACCAATTCCTGAAAGTAAGCCATCATTACTGTTTCAATAATCACCGTAATTTAGTTTCTATTGTAGAAACTTTTCATACTTTTTGTCGTACAGGGCTTTAGACTTTGCCGGTAATACGTATTTCTTAGCTTTTTCAGCGTTTTCTAAAATATTTTGTGGAATTTCCAAATTTTAATTTTTACAACGTAAAAGACACTTAAAATAACCAACCCTTAGCAACCACCAAATTTATTCTATGACAACCGATCAAAGCTCTTCTTTTTTTTTACGGTTCGCCGACTACGTAGGCCATCTTGAACCGGTCATCGACCACAAATGTGATCTACCGACTGGGGAGTGTGATACGGCACCTTCATCCTACGAGATATCCGATCTCATCCGGCCTGTCCGGCGTGAATAGGATGGCTAGGTGTCGATTCATTTTACACTCTTCCCTGAGGCAAGAGCACGCCGTGTTCCCAAGCGGTCACCCACCCAAGTACTAACCGCGCTCGACACAGCTTAACTTCGGTTATCTGCGGGAACCGGTGCCTAATATGTCGACAGGCCCTTGCCTACGATCAAAGCTCGCAAAATAATAAAAATTGGCAAAAATATTTAAAGAAAAAGCACGAATTTATCTATTTATATTTTAAATTTAATGAAAAATAAAGTATTGTATACACCACAGGCGTTACAGACTATAATACTTATCAGACGAAAACTATCCCTCGGACCAAAGGCCCTCGGGCTAGTTGCCTTCGCCTTCCGGGAATTATAGTCTACTTAACGCCCTTACGCACTATTAGAATTCGATACTGGAAAAAATTATTTTGTCGACCCAACCTACTGCGCACCCAATAAAATGAATGGATATAAAGATAAATTATTGTCTATGGATAAAAGTCAATAAGAAATCCTAAGAAATACTTATCCGCCTTTTTACACTTAAACCATCATTTTAAAAGTCATTTAAGAGACGTTTTAGTTGAATACCAAATTTCATTATATCCGTGGGTCTTGTAAAAATAATTAATATACAATCGATATTATGGAAAATATACCATTTAAATCTATTAATATTTTATTTTATTTAAATAAAAGGTATTGTAATCGTAGTAAAAATTAAATTATTACACGACCTATTAGTATTCTTAATAATCCAAGACTCGAATTCCTTAACCAATGCTTATCAGATTCCATTAGGATACAAGGGAGCCAGCGTATCGGTGATTAGGACAAACCATGACGGCCTATCTGGCAGGTCATCTTGTGGCTTTGTGTTTACATGGTCCATATCATCAGATGCATCTGACGCAGGTTGGATGACAGCCGTGAAGAACGGGCCTACAGGCAGGCACACCATTTTCAGTGGCGTAGAGTTATCGTTTTAAGCGACGAGTATTTGGTTATAACAACAGCTTTTACTGTAGAACAGAGTTAGTAAGACATGTCAAGAGCAAAGGGGGCAAGATGTATTAATCCCTGAACCAACTTCTCAAAGTTCGCCCAACAACGGCAAATACACAAACTTCCCAAGAGCTTGCGCGAAGACCTTGCGAACATCCAACCAGTGCAAAAAACCTATTAAAGACATTTAACTTATGACGCATAGACAATTAGTTATTATGTAAATACAAATTGTACCTGCGCTAATGATCCATGGCGGTCGATGCGCCTCCCAACCAAATAAAAAAAACTTGTTTTCAGGTCTGGAATAATTAAGACATTCCTGAATGTCTTCCAATTTCTAAACAGTGCTCAAGAAATATTTTAAATGACAAACAATGAACTAAATTGATTTCTCTGATATTAATAATACCAAAAATGACATACCACTGAACATTTTTTGATATTCGTTCCTAATCCCAATAGAAACAAACATCAACTGATATCTATATGATTGGTGAAAAATGTTATTTCATCCCCTATTGTTTAAATAATCCATCTCTTATGAATTTCTCACACGTCGCGTCGCGTCGGTGTCCTAGAACTATTTTTTGAATTAAGTGACTCTTAAATCATAAAAGTTGGCAAATGCGCTCTCCAAGAGAAACGCTAATGAACTAAAAATGTACCATTGCGCCCAAAAAAAACTGGGACAGCAAAATTGTTGTTGTAGAGTAGCTCCTTGACTATAAAGAATATGTAAAATCTATTGAGAAAAGGTTATCATTGTTGTTATAATAGTTGTCATGGAAGTAAAAAGGTTTAACAACAATGACACATTTTTAGAAATACGAGGAAAAGTGAAAATACGCATATTGTGTTTTAAAATGTAACAAAAATAAAACAAAGTTTTTTAATATAATGTTCCAATAAATTTTAATTTCAATCATATTTAAACCTTAATATAATTACATGTTTTTAATATTTGGTAGTTGCACCGTTATTATCGATTAATGCTTGTGAACGTCGTGGCATAATGAACACTAGGTTTCTCGTATACTCCTGCGTTATTGCATACCATGCTTGCATTATCCTTTGGCTTAATTCAATCCGAGTTCTAGGCTGGAAGTTGTGTTTATACATAAATTTTGTCACCTCACGTTTTCAATTGGGTTGATATCCGGACTTTTCGAGAGCCAAGGCAGAACTCGAATTTGATTTTCTTCTAAATAATCTTGAACTATGCGGGCTTTATGTATAGGAGCATTATCTTGTTAAAATATAAAATCTTGGCCATATACTGCGTCGACAGATGGTATCATAACTTGGTTTAGTATGTTGCAATATAATGGTGCATTGAGCCTCCCCTGCACTATTTGGCAAACTCCTGGGCCCCTTGCACTAATCCAGTCCCAAACGTTTATAGAAAAGAGTCCGATTTGATTAGTCTTGTTTGTATATCTTCCATCGTATCTCGTACCAGAAGGCCTATAAACGCGTATTTTCCCATTATTGCATGATTGAAAGGTTTTTTCATCGGAAAATATTACGGTTTCCCATATATTACCTTGATTTATATATTCATAAGCAAATTCTACTCTTCTCTGTTTGTTTGTTTCGGTCAAAAATATTTTATTGGCAGCACAACAACTTTTTATATCTGAACTACGAATACTTCTACGTGCTGTATTAGCTGAACCAGGAAAATGTGTTTCTTTTTAGCTCGTATTACTGTTTCGAGAGGATGATCTTTTAGAAAATTCATTAATTCTATATCTTGGCCGTTATTTGAAATTTTGGGGTGACTAGAACCTGCTTTTCTTACAATACTTCCATATTCTTCAATTTTTTGCTTAGCCAACAACACGGTATTTTTGCTAATCCCTAATTCATCTGCGATGTTTCCTATTTGATGCCCATATCTCAATCGAGTGTAAATGATCGCTTTTTGCTCCGTGGTTAACGATTTCAAAAAATATTTCTTTTGACACGTCACTGTCAGTCACAAAATTAAATTAAATTGACAACTTCAAAAAAAAAAGCTAGTAGTCTGGGAGATTAAACTTCATTTTGCTGTCCCAGTTTTTTTTTGGGCGCAATGGTACGTAATATGGGTATATCTATTTAAATATTATGTATTACTTAATAAAGTAGGTACTCTTCATTTCTCTTATGGACAATGGCCCAAAATTAAATTCTCTAAAGGCAATTCTATCGACCAGTTTTTGAGATACTGGTCTTAAGTTATTATTTTTACCATATTATAAATTCAGTTATTGGCATCACGTCACCCCTGTATGATTTATCTACCACGTTTTCATGGTTTTGTCGGGTCTGTTAGTAGGACAAGTAGCGTCTGATACGGGTACTCACATCCGTTCCATAGAATTAGTTCCAGCATTGGGTTCCGATTTCTACTAGGCATATTACTCGCGGTGGTTTGATATTACGCCCGTTACTTTCCATAAGTTGGTGTTCGAATAAACAAAAGTTAGATAAATGGTTGATGCTCGATGTCGAATCGAGTCACCAAACCACTCGTTGATTGAGCTTTTGCTTTGTAGTCTGTCACGCTAATCGCTCAGCCATAGCCGGGGGAGGCGAGGTTCAGAAGCGGCAGATAGCAAAGGGCAGCCTGGTGGCCTTTTTAAACAAAACTATTAAATAGGCCAGGCCAGTTTGTTGCATGGTTCATAATATTGCTTAAATTATCATTTTCGGGCCTCCCAGTCACTTAAGGGCAGATATACTAACCCCCTACAATAAAAGGGTTAAATTGGCAAAAATCGCTATACAGGGTATTCCAAGTTAAGTGCGCACTATTGCTAACTCATTTATTATTATAGATACAAAGTCGGTTAAATTAGCAAAGTAGTAACATTTTTTCTGCTGATTAAGATAGTAAAAACAAAAAAACAATTGAATACAGCATTTCCGAATAAACGAGAAAAATGCAGTTTTTTTAAACGGAACACCCTGTATATTTTTGACACAAATATTTGCAAATCGTCTACAGAATAAAAAAGTTCATATGCAATATTGGCCTAAAACTAAGAATAATCTAATTATTGCCATATTTTCTTTTTAGACAAGGGGGCTGTGCATTTTGGAAACAAAAGCTTAATTCGGTGCGTCAGTAGATTATTCTGCTATCAACAAAAGTAAGCATTTATGTTATTGTAAGTGATTGAACTGGTCTGTGATTTTAGATTTTTTGGTAAAAATATTACAAAATGGTGTTCACACATTTAGAAAAATGCTATATGTATTTTGTATGCAGAACAAATAGTTTCCGGGTACAGGAACAGTATTCCCAAATGTATCCTGAACGTGATCATCCAAACAGAAGGTATTTTTTAAAGCTGTATAGAAAATTTAGAAGTAACAAAGGAGTCTTTGCAAAGGCTAGAACTAAACGCCAGTTTATAATAAGTGAACAAGTAGAAGTAAATATGTTGGCATATTTTGAAGCATACAAAAATAATTCAACCAAAGATTTGGCAAGGGATAGTGGTTTAAGCTTAGTTACAATATGGAGAGTTTTAAAAAAATATAAGGTTGTACCCCATAAGTATCGACCAGTGCAAACATTATTACCTGGGGACACTGAAACGAGACTACATTTCTGTCAATTGTTTGTTAATATGTGCAGGCAAAATCCTAACTTTTTAAGGCACATTTTTTGGAGCGATATAATAACAATATTAATAAGTAATTCAATTCTTTATTAATAATATTATTATTAGGTGAGTGGTAGTTGTAATTCTGTTAAGTTTCATTACAAATTCTTCGAAATATAATCACTCTTTTTATTGTCGTTGTTATCTGCGGCTCTTAGAAAAAATATTCCTTGTAACGCATGTGCAAAGTGATATTTTTCGTACGCGAATGTCATTGCACGAACGCCTTAAACCGTGCTAATTAAATAAATTTTTTTCAGAAAAAAACTAGATTAAGATTTTTCCAAATTGTTCTTATTTGGTTATGAAAAGAGTGAGGGATTAGGGAGGAGGGGGATGTCACTGTTCGCCATAGGTTATTACGTACCCCAAAGACGGTACTATCGGTAATAATTCTTTAAATTTCCAAAACAGAAGCAATTTCATTAAAATAATTTACAATTTATTAAATTAACCCAAGTCAATTTTATTATGCTCACTGATTTTTACAACCTACAGATGAAACTCTCCGATGTCACCAGTAAATATTTTATTATAATAATCCAAAATAACGAAAAAGCGGCGAACCTTTAACAAAACCCTAATCTCTTAATAGCCGGAAGATAAAAGTCAATTAAAAGAGACGGGTTTTACAGATTAAAGAGTTAGTGCGAAGCTAACAGAGATATATTTCATTTCACGGTAGATTAATATTAGATAAGTTATGGATAAGTCGAAAGGGTGAGATTTCCCAGGGGACGTCAGCGTTACGGACATTACATGGAGGGTTGGCACGGGAAATAATTCTTGCGCGAGCATGCTATAGGTTAATTATGAGGTGGGTACTTTTTCGAAAATAAAATTACTAATTACATTAAATGTTATTGAAAAATATTTTTTTAGTTCGATCTTGCTACAACAATTATTATTAGATACGAAACTCGTTTTTTTATGTACAATGTTGTGGAATTGACACATTATTTTTAATCCCTTAAATCATGATATGAAAATATGGTTCAGAATTTTTTTTTAATGTCTCATAACTACCTAATTATCTAGAATATATACCATTTGTTTTTTAAGTATTGTGACTCGACAGCATTGCCTTTGAAGGAGTTCTAAATTAAGAGTGACAAGAAAACGACACAAACACCAATATATACCGGGTGGTCGGCTCTCAACGCAGGATTCCATAACATCTAAAAAACTTAACTTAAGTTATAGGGAGGCATAAGACCTTTGAAAATTATTTTAAATTATACAGTGTTTCCCAAATAGTTAGGGTATATCCAACATACTTTTTTTATATATGTATACAGGGTGTCTCGTAACTTATGGGCCGTAGAGTAACTGGAAATACTAGACATCAAACTAAGCCGATTATGTCATATAAGTTTTTTCGGATTGTCACTTTTGTTTTTTTTTTTGTTAATTTAATTATATACTATGTTTTTTTATGCTTTGGGATGTTTAAAGAGAAATATCTCAAAAACCGTAAAAGATATTAAGATCAATCAAGTACACATTTTTGACTCAGAAAATGCCCTTTTTAAGAAACTACTTATAATTGAAAAACACCTAATATCACAGGTAAGAAAAAAAATCATAGATTTATGAAGCCCAGTGTATGCAACTAGGGCCCTCTAGTTTGAAACTTAAAAATTTCTACAAATTCTTATTTCTTGCTCATAAAAACATAATATTGCCAACTTTCAATTCGATTCATTAAACCGTTTTAAAATTATGGCTTATTTTCGAGAATAAACTTTTACTTTCAATACCCTGTATCTCTAGAACGAGTAACAATCCGAAAAAACTTATATGACACAATCGGCTTAGTTTGATGTCTAGTATCTCCAGTTACTCTACGGCCCATAAGTTACGGGACACCCTGTATATTATTTTCTAATTCCTAATTCCACGTATATTTTGTAAAAATGCCATATATGTTTAAATTCAATTAGGCAATCCAACGATGTGTCCAAATGGCGGCTGGCTGGCAAATACTGCTTTGTAATTGGTACACGTGACCATAAAAATAAGGTTGCTGGTGGCATTTAACTGGTGACTCAGTGCTTTTTGCCATCCAACCGCCACATTGAATCACGTGGTTTGGATTCCCTAATTAGGGAATATGGCATTTTATACAAAATATTAGTGGAATTTTATAGGAAATTAGAAAACAATATAATATATAGGGTGTTCCATTTGAAAAATGTATGTTGAATATGCCCTGGCCATTTGGGACACCCTGTATAATTCAAAATAATTTTAAATTGTAGATCTACAACTCGTGATTTATGGCGATGTACCTAAAAATTTAAAATTAAACCTACCTCAAAAATACAAGACTGACACAAAATGTACAACCACAATAAAAATAATCCATTGGTTATAAATCAAAACTACGAAACTTTTTCAGCATCACAACAAATTTTTACATCTCGAACACAAAACTTTGTCAAAAATATTATAACATGTGATTAAGCAGATTGATGTTAAAAATTAGTTGTTTAACCATAAACATTTAAATAGTGTATTCAATAAATAAGTTAAACAGATGAAAGCGCTGACCAAGCAGCGTACGCGACCGGACTCGAGTTCGAGCTCTTGCATCATTTGTTCTTATTGAAATTCGGTTTTGGCGACAAGTAGTGATCTACTTAACTTGATTTTTAAGTTAGTTGACTTGAACTTTTGAAAACAAATCAAGTGCCTATATTTCAAATATTTGATTAATCAAGTAATAATAATTTAAGTACTTAAAAAATTAAATATTTCTTTGAGATTAATTGATTTTTCAATAAATTTATTTTATATTAGAAAGATGACAGAGAACCTTAAATATGCATTTTCGTGTTTATAATTCATATTCCTATTTATTGGATTTTACTCGACTATGAAATAATCTGTTTTGTTTTTTCTTTGATTATATCTTATATTTTTTTGTATCGATTCTGGGATGATTCAGTTCGGTGTCTTCGGATTCAGATCTACTTTCTTCTAACAAGTATTCTGACCCACTGCTCTAAAACTGTTCTTTCTTTTCCAATAAATCGTTTATACCACATTACTATATATTTATTACTAGTATACCGGGAGGTGCATTGTGGCTGGAAATATAGGAACTCTCATGGAAATTTTAGACTGTCCAAATATTTGCTCCCCTGTTGACTTTAAAGCGGGGTTGTAAGGAGACTTTTTTACGGTCTCTATGTGGTGAGTGCACATGCGGAGGGTGAACAATTTTGGACAAGATCTTAACTTATTTAAATAGGATTATGGTTGGTTTTTTATTGGTTTTAAATGGAAAGTGATATTTCTGTTATAACTGTTTGATCGACTCAATAATAACGGAGATAATTGCATTTAAACGCATTTTCATTAAAACTCGCGACTTTTTTCTTGTTAATGTGACGTGATGTCAAATTGTTTTATTGACATCACCATAATCATCGCACATGAAACTACAACTCTTGCTAATTTAACCGATGTCGTATCTTTTATAATGAGAAAGTTAGCAATAGTGCCGACTTCATATTGAACACACGTTATAGTCGGGTTCACTCGCCGCGTCTCCCACTTTACATTGGCGATTTGACGAAAGCCGCTAGACCTTCGCGGAAAATTCAACGAGATTTTAGTCTATTTTTATTTATACAGTGGGTGAAATGGTAAAGTAGGGCCGTCCGGAAGTCGTTGATTTTACGTGTCCATATGAAAGTCGCTGCTACAAAGAATTCGGTACCGCACCACAACAGAGCGCATTACATGATAGCGCCTGGCGCCTGGACGGGCAGTGTTGCCAATCCTTCTATTTTATCGGTAGAGCTACCAAATTTATTTATTATTTCCCGATGAATTAAACAATAAACATGATGAAATAAAATTATCGTATTTGTGGCAGGCTGCAGGGAAAGCGCGCGGCAACGCGGCTTCATGGAGGAGCCTCCACTGCTTTACTGACATATCAAATGAAACAAACTAAATTCACATGGAAAAAGAAATAAACTAACAATAATAAAATACACAAACAATTTTTATCTAATATAACTTAATATTTATGAAATTTTTTCAAATCATTCTATCGACATTCAATTCAATATTTTAGTGGTCATCATTGTAACACTTACTTAATAAAACATAACAGATGTATCGGTGCCTCCCAGAATGTGACATCAAATCTGATGTTAAATCAAATATGACTTGACAGAAACACGTGCTTTCTTTTATCCTCTTACATGATTAAAGACAGTTTTAGACAGTCAATAGTTGTTTCTGGTTTTTTACTCTCTAATTGGCTAGGACTTTTGCAAGTCATGTTTCACGTTAAAAATTAGGTAGTATAGGTAGTCGTTTGTTGTTAGACATGGTAATATTAGATGAGGGTATCTGCTAACAAGAAATAAGCATTAATAGTAATGAAGATAAATGTATATCAGTTGATAGTTTGCGATTTCACTAACTTATTTTTACTTAGAATTTGTATGTTTTAGCAGGATGTAGATATATTAAGATCCGCTTGTACAATCATTACGGTTTAAGCTTAGTTCAACATTAAGCCAAGCTCAAACTTCATTTTGTAAACTGTTTGTCAAAGTGAGGTTTGAGCTTGGTTCATCGCTAAAGTAGACAACCGGGCCTAAGTAGATCAGAACGCGCAAAATGATTTCCTATGTAAATCTTCACACATTTAAGAACATCTTTATTTATTTTGGAAAGATTGGTCTGTTTACTACTTATTTATGTATAGACTCTCTCTTATTCAATTTTATGTTCAATCTTTCTGTGCGTTTATTTTATTCTTGATATTGTATCAAAAATAGCTTTTTTTATAATTAAAACCTACCAATACTACCGTGCACATACACGTATTCAGTTACCGAGGTGCCCTTCTTTACATCAGGGATAAATTTATCACATTTACAAGAGATACTATATTAATTTGATTGTGAAAGTTGTAACCAATATGTAATATATATTATTATATGTTAAATTACGGTTTTTTAACCGAATTAAAAAAAAACCTAAGCAATAATTTGAATTTATTTTTTCACCAAATGAAAGCTGGTATCATCTATGTGGGTGTGAGAAGATTATTTTCATGTAGAAAAAATATTGAGGAAAAAGTTATAAGGCAATGAAAATCTTTAAAAAAAATACTAAACTTCATTTTATTGCAAAAATTATTGGGAATTATTTTTTTAATAAAAAATAACATTCTTCTCTAACGCCCAAATTTAAAAATTTTAAAAATCCGCCATTAAATATGAATAGGATTCGGTTCAAGAGAACGCAATGTTTTTAATACATTATATACAGGGTGCTACAAATTCGCGTGCGTACAAGGGGATCTCGAAAACGGTACAAGATACGAAGATGGTTAAATTGAGGAAAAGTTGAATATTTTGGATCATAAAAATTTGGTGAAAAGAAATTCTAAGTATTCCGAATACCTTCGGAGATATCCGGAAAAAAAAACGAAATTTTTGGTTTTTTAATTTTTTGCTTGTATATTTTTGATTTAGAAAAAAAACACGTTCTCATATTTTCAAAGCCGTTCTTTATGTTCTACAAGATTGCGTTATTAGTTTTCAAATTGGACGTTTCGTTCTTTAGATACCAACCTCAATTCATTTTTTTCTAAAAATGGACCTGCAATTTTTAAAACAGTTTTATGTTCTACAAGATTATGTTATTAGTTTTCAAATTGGACGTTTCGTTCTTTAGATACCAACCTCACTTCATTTTTTTCTAAAAATGGACCTGCAATTTTTAAAACAGTTTTATGTTCTACAAGATTGCGTTATTAGTTTTCAAATTGGACGTTTCGTTCTTTAGATACCAACCTCAATTCATTTTTTTTAAATACGGACCTGCAATTTTTAAAACAGTTTTAAGGACTTCTAAGCTTTCGAAATTTAATACAATTTAAAGATTTTAAAGTCCCATTAAATGCAGACTTTGCGGCGAAGAGGACGAAACCGCCTCACATATCATAATATATAACTGTAAAGCTCTGACCCGAAGAAGATTCAAAATCTTCGAAGGGATCCAATGTGGGGATAACCTCCCGCATGACAAACTTGGTAGGAATTTACTGGACCTTATAAAAGGAACAAATCTTTTCTAGCAAGATAGGGGAGCACAATAAGCCACTAGGCTGCAGTGCAGAAAGCTTGGGCCGAACGCTCGACCCCCACGGATTACTTAAATATTAAAATTACATACCTAATAATTGTGAGAGACATGGCCGCCCATAGAGGGGGGGGGGGGTGCCCTTCCAAATTCTGGGGATTTTAAAATTCACTTTTGAATAGAATAAGTTTTTATTCTACTGCAGCAGCCGATATTCATTATTATAATAATAAGTACACAGTGGTTATAATTTCCACTATATGTTTTCATATTAAATTTCCATCAAAATTTTTTCGACACGCAGTGTCTTCATCAGGTGGTCTAATCTAACTTAGTTTAACAGATTTCTCATACTCGCAAAATTATTAAAACTAATAAAATTATTACTTAACGATAGTAAACAAATCAAATACCCATAACAAATAAACCATAAATATATTATTATTTAATGAACAATAAGAAGGAAAAACTCGACAAGGGTTAACAATGGATGCAGCAATTAACTAAACAAATACAGGGTGTAAGCTATAAGTTTAATAATGGGAAACTATTCAAGACCAATTGATCAATTAATAAAATATTTATTAATTGATGAAATTTTTTATATTTGTTAATTTCCATTGACTCAATAGATTCATGGATTTATTTTGTAGATGTAATATTTGGAAATTATCGTCAAAATTATGTTTTTCTGTATTTAAGTGCAATGCATAATGAGAATCTGTACTATTTTTATTATAACTATATTTATGTTCTTTAATACGTTTATTAAAACATCTACCTGTTTGTCCTATGTTAATTTTAGGATAACTTCCACATTTTAGTTTATATACTCCACATTTTGACTCTTTGTTATTTTTAGTTTTATTATTTTTTATGAATTTCCCTAAGTTATTATTTGTTTTATATGCAAGTCTTATATTACGTTTTTATAAGTGTTGTGCAATATGTTTAGTAATCCTCCCGTTTTATGTACCTAAAAGTTTTGTATGTGATATTGTTGGTGTGTTCAGAAGCCGTGTATGTTAATCTAATTGCTTTGTTGTCATGTTTCTTGGTGATAATATCATCTATCATCTTGGGTTGGTAACCATTTTTTAAAGCAATTTATTTAATAATGTTCCTTATCGTAGTTTTCTTTAGATAATGGAATATTCATAAGTCTATGAATGAAAGAATTATATGCCGAGACTTTATGTGGGTACGGATGACAAGAAATACTATGTATATTGGTATCAGTGTGTGACTGCTTGTGGAAAATAGCAAATTCGTGTTTATTATTTACTTTAGTGCAGTGGCGGCCCAGGATTTTTGGGATCGGTGGGCGCAAGTGGACTAGATGATTTTAGGGTGGGCATTACCCAAATCAAAAGTAACTTCTAAAAAAATTTAAAAAAAGCAATGTCGCCGCTTTTTCCACGCTCTATAACGCCATAAGCGGGGTAAACAAAACTCCCCTCTTGTCCAAACTAACGTTTAAAAAAAAGGTCATTATTGTTCTCGTTATCTCTTATTACATTATATATATAATTGGGGTATAAACTATTTATATGGTTTAGAAAACTTTTTAATTGACGGTCAGTGCCAGTAAAGAAGCTAATATATCGTCAACGTACCTGTACCAATAAACGAAATTTTTACTAAGGTTGTTGTTATTATGGATTCTATTTTCTAAATGAATCATAAATATTTCTACAGTGGACTTAAGGGGGATTTGTACTGTGATGGTTTTCAAAAAATCGAAATTTTTTTCCGACGTTTTTCGACTCTCTATAGCCTCTAGAATAACCGTGTGTAAACGTTTTTACCAAATCCACTCCAAAAAAAAAGTTACATCCAATTTTATGATTGCCGGTCAGTTCTCACCACTAGCCGCTTTTGAGTTAGACCGCGTTCTCATAGCTACGTTCTGTTGCCAGCGACATCATCTCGACCAATCAGGATCGTCAGGCTAGGCTCGCAAAAAGGCAGGAATAATCAGCTCGTTTATCGTTTTTCGAGGAAGAGAAGGGTGTAATCTACGGCCAGGCATCGCAGACTAAGTGACAATGAGACTATTTTGTTTTGAGCCACCGTTGAAACTTTAAAGATGTTTTTCGCGCTGGCGGAAAGTACTTCGGTATGTTCAAATTATCAGAATTTAATGATTTTGGTCTTAAAATGCTCAGAATACAAGTGGTTATAGCCCCCTCTAGAATCAAGTATTTAGTGATATTACAGAAAATGTTACGGCCCTTAAAATAAAAAAAAAGGTATATTTTCAAAAAAAAGTTTAAATCTCGCGACATTTTAACAGTTACTCGCGTTTTGACTTGATTCTAGTGGGGGCTATAACTACATGCTTACAATTGAAGAATTTGGGTCAATTTTATTTTTGTCCTGAATAGAAAAATTTATTTGAATTCCGCCAGCAAGTAAGGTTTTTTTTGAGGAGGTAACTTCAGCACCCTGTAGCACCTTCAAGTTTTTAATTATTTGGGGGTTGAAAATTTTTTTTTGGTATCTTTAATAAAAAGAATTTAAAACTTGTTTTTCTGCATTTGTCTTATTATCCCCAGAAAAAAATCGTAAAGAAACGATGAAAATAGGACCATCACAATAGAAATCCCCCTTAAAGGGTTTCCCATTTATTAATCCGTCCTTATTTACATAAATTGATTCATTGAATTCGAAATAATTTTGATCTAAACATGTCGAATAAGTTTTTATTTCTGTTATGATTATGCATTTGCGAGTTATGACGTGTATCCAGCCATCAGTAACTGCACAGACTATATCCCTTAAATTGTACCTTTTCTGTATTAGAAGTAATTTAAAAATCATCAAAATTTTTACAGTTCCACTAAACCTTTAGTACAGTTCAGTTTATTACACATTTACAGAACTTCCAGGCAACACAGACGCCGACAGACCCTAACTCGCTCCGAATAACGCGATAGAGTGCAAAGTTGAAACCATTAACGTCTTATCGCGCTCTTTCTAAATTGCGTCCGTATTTCTGCCGCCTCTATCTATAATGCATCTGGCTAGGGACCATCAAGAGATTGCCTCTCGAAGGTGAAGACTATATTCCGGCTATATTCGAGAGTATAAATGTGGAACAGCTCATGAGCTACCCAGCGATATCATCGTCGTTTCGCCGCAAATTCGTCGGGGATATCTCGCCACTCTAGAAAAGTAACTCTCTTTAAACTTTATAACATTTATCTTTATGCTTTTGCTCGGCCCTTCTTTCTGAAAGGTTTACAGAAAATGGAGTTTATTTGATTGTCCTTTAAAAAATTGCTTCTATAGTATATTTCAGAAAGGTAAGTAAGTAATAAAATAAGAAATTGCGTCCAGTTCGGCTCAATGTCGGTGTCGGGCATAGGCCAGTGGCGTGCATACAATATTGGCAAAAAAGCATTGCCTGCCCTGGAAACAATTTTTTTTGTATTTTAGTTATTATCCGTGTAATACAACTTTGGCAATTTATCTCTACATTAATATAATAAATAATAATGTAGGACAGAAAAATTAATCCTATATCATTTCCACGAACGCATTCTTTGCTTATTATATCGTAAACTAGAACCCTGTATAAGCATTCCGTAAGAAACTTTTACAAGCAACGATCTTCCTATACATTGGCCTCTTATGTAAAAGCAAAAGCATTGCTTTTGTACGAGTGGAAGCAAGCCGGTAGGCAGTATGATAGAAAGAGATGTAACAAGTCGTCTCAACCTTCGACCTTCCTTCATGTATCAGCCCGCGCCGCCATGAAAGCACGCTTTTGGTAAATGCTTTGGTGCCAATACTGCCAATTTTCAAATTTTACCGTAGTTTAGAAAATATTTCGCTTTCTTAACATAAAATATGAAACACGCATCTATAAGTTTTATTATTAATTAGTTTAGTTTTAGGATATTTTTAAAGGGATAACGGATAATGTATTGTAAATGGCATATGTCACCCATCTTTGGAGCAACACCATCGAACATCATGGAGAATCCCGGGCTGTTGCACTGGACATCTCTAGGGCTTTTGATCGTGTTTGGCACGATGGGCTTCTAAGTAAATTGCGATCCTACGGTATGCCTAATAGATTTTGTTTATGGTTAACCAGCTTCCTTAAGAACCGTTCTCTACAAGTGGCGATTGACGGGTTTCTCTCAGACACCTTCACCATCAATGCCGGTGTTCCTCAAGGGTCCATATTGTCGCCTACCCTCTTTTTACTGTATATTAACGACCTCTAGTAAAAACCCAAAATCCAATTTATAGCTTTGCTGATGACAGCACACTTGTCTCATCTTTTACCTTGAGTCCCCAAACATCCGCTGCCGACGCACATCTTCGCAGGCAGCATGAAGTATTGCGCCTCAACAATGACCTGGAAGAAATTTTGACTTGGGGTGACAGTAACCAAGTCGAATTTAATGCTAAGAAAACCCAGGCAGCAGTCTTCTCCAAAAAGGTTAACATTGCAGAACCGGATATAGTCATGGCAGGACACGCAATTCCCCTGGCACCGTCTATTAATTTGCTGGGGGTCAATCTGGGAGGTAATATGTCTTGGCATAATCACGTTGCCGCAATTGCCAAGACAGCTGCACAGAAACTTGGTGTACTTTTCCGCACCAAAAGGTTGTACACACCTCATCAACTTTTGACACTCTACAAAGCCCAGATTCGACCATCATTAGAATATTGCTCTCATGTCTGGAGCTCTGCACCCAAGCACACCCTTCGGCTACTGGATTCCATTCAAAGGAGAGCCGTTCGTCTGATCGGCGACCCCGAGCTGACCAAGACCCTCGATAGCCTGGAGCATCGAAGACAGGTTGGTGATTTGGCTCTCTTTTACAGATATTTCCATGGCAGGTGTTCGACTGACATTGCCCACTTGATTCCACCTAGAGCAATGCAAAACAGAAATACACGGCGAACCACTGCCGCTCATCCATATGTTGTTCAGCTTAGTACTCCTCGAACTTCATTGTTCAAGAATTCTTTCATCTGGAGATGGAGAACGTCATCTTTGTGAAATGATCTTCCTGAGGTCGTGTTTCCCAATGAATACAATCATCAACGTTTTAAGACCAACGTTAATCGCTTTTTTCGCACTCGCACCGCTCCCAGAGCGCCTTAAAGGATTTTTTCTACAGTGCAGGTGTTTTATCATAAAAAAAAAAAAAAAAAATAGGAAGCACTTTTGTGACAATTAAAATAATATTTAATTATCAGTAAGCCTTATTATCATATTTCACATAATAATTGACTACGTTTTTGGCAACATTGGTTCATGGTTCAATCGGGTGGATCATAGATTTTTAATTTATATATACCTAATTAGTGTTTTTAGCTAGATTTCGCGCCGTCGGGTTTCAGGAAAAAAATAAATATGGTGGCGTTAAATGTTACTATTCCAGCTATCAGCGCGTCTGCAGAACGATCTTTTTCTGGATTAAAAAGAATTCATATCTATTTACGAATCACACAGGGAGAAACACGCTTCATTAACAATAATCTCTCTGGAGAGCGACCTTTTGCAGGATTTAAAATGCAAAACCAATTTTTATGACGATATTTTAAAAGAATTTTCACGTAAAGACCGCCGCGCCACAGTGTTCTTTCCACAAACTTAAAAACAATACATTTTATGACAAAATTTAAAATTTAGATGCGTGACTGCTACGGAAGGTAAGGTCTTAAATCTAATTTTGCCTACCTAAAACACCATTGCACATCACTGCCATAGGCACAGGTAAATTTTGTGCATTAAATTATTTATGATAACTAACCAAAAATTTTAGAGAATTAAGTTAACGGATATTAAGATAAAATAAAATTATTTGTAATATTATTAAAATTCCAAGTAACGTAGTAATTCAATTCGGGAGTTTATCACGAGGACATGAATTCGAATGTATTTGAGGACTATTTTGGTGAAATGATAAAATATCTTCCAACTGATTCAGTAGTAGTTATGGATAGACAGAAGCTATCATTCACGACGCACAAAAAAGACAACTTCATCTTGGTGAAAATACGAAATTATCGACTGGTTAACCCCCAAAAGTATTGAATTTGAAAATAATTTAATAAAGAAGGAATTATTAGCTATAACAAATTTACACAAACATCGTTTTATGAAATATACCATGGAAGATATTGCTGAAAAACATAGTGTAACTATGCTGCGCACACCTCCATATCATAGCTAACTAAATCCTATAGAAGTTATATGGGCGCAAGTGAAAGGATTTGTAGCAAGACACAACACGACATTCAAAATGAAAGACGTTAAGCTACTGTTTGATCAAGCCATTAAGGAAGTGATACCAGAGAACTGACGAGAAGCAGTCCATCAAGTCCTTAGAAGAGGAGAAAATATGGGATCTTGACCACCTAATCGATCGGACCGTCGACCTGTTAATTATACGTCAAGAGGATATGACAGTTCCTCAGATGACGAAGAATATTAGGATTTTTTATAATTTAATTTCTGTATATTTTTTTTTTGGTATTTTGTATTTTTTTTATACCTAATGTTTAATAAAAATTTAGTATGCCTAATACTATGTATATAATGCACGCCTTTGTCACACCATTTTCAGTGTTTCTGAATGGATAACAATAGGCAAAACCCATAAATTGACCCAAATCCGGGTGGTTCTACCTGCACTTGATGAAAATAAATAATTTTGCACTGCAATCAATGCCAAATTATAAAAGTGGCTTAAATATTCGGTGGGTTTGTGCGTAGTCCCTTTGAATACCTAATGAGCTTTTATTACTCTACACCTACACCTTTTTGAAATAGACTATAATTGATTTGTCGTGTGTGGTATATCAGTTATATAAAATATGTACCGATGTGGTCATACAATTTTTTGAATAACAAGACAAGATTTTTTTTTTTGCTAAAATGTCTGAAAACTAGAAGAAAATGTATTTCTTCGTGAGATATAGACATCATATCCACTCTTGTTGTATAAACTACCAGAGTATAGTTCATAGACATCATTCTAGAAATAGTCGTCATATGGAAGGAAGCTGCTGTGTCAATTTCTTCGTGTTTTCAAGGCAAGAATCGGCCATTCTCATGTTGATTTCCTGGTAATTGCACACATGCCTGGCTGTGACAATATTTGGTGTAATTTATTTGTGTTTATTGTCTTTCTTGTGTACGTTCCTATTGGCAGAAGAAAGTTAATTCATAATTAAGTAAACATTTTATTTTTTATCATTGCAGTTGTACATTAGAAAGTTTAAATGATCTTTTTATCAAGCATGGCAAGGTGACCTGATGAGAAATAACTTAAAAATATTGTATTTTTTTGTTTCGTTTTTGTTCTATGTTTCATTTTTACAAAAGAAAGTCATATTGACGACTTTTTAATCTGACCAAGTACAACAAATTTCATATAGCTGTATATTTTAAATCGAAAGTTTACAGGATATTTTTTGGGTTTTTTTAATAAATGCAGTTGCAGTTAAAAAAATTTATATCAGAATAACAATTTATTCTATGAGCAATTAAACATCCCAAAAGTTTGATTAAAATAAGTTAAAATTGAGTGTTTCTATTTTGTATTGCATAAAAGTATATATTTTAAAAAACATGAGAGAACAAAGACGTTGAAAATAATTTTTCTTAAAGAAACCATAATATCCCTGATAATTTATTCCAATGAGTTTGCGCATCCCTAATAGAGTAGTAATATTTTTCATTACTAAGTATAAGTTACATAAAATATGACTTTTTTTAGCAATGAAACAGACTTTTTTATTTCTATCAAATCAACTGGCTAATTTTGCCATGCTCTATAATCAGTTCATTTAAACTTTCTAATATACAACTGCAATGACAAAAAAATTTTTTTTTACCTATTTATGATTCAACTTCTTTCTTACAATTAGAATGTACAGAAAAAAGAGAATAAACACAATGTTGTGACTACATACGTGAATGTTACTATGAAAATTTCAAGTTTGGCTCATATAAATGATTGCTTTGGCAATATTTGCAGATTACATCATTAACAAAAACTATATTTCCTTGAAAAAAATGTTTCCACATTAGTTGTGAAAACTAAAAGGTATGGTTTAAAATAAGGAGTACCATATAATATATTAGATGTAAAAATTGCTTTAGATACCCGTACCTATATAAAATTTCGTTGTGACAACTAAAATTTGTAGGTTGGGTTGGTTCATGTTATTAATTACTTCAACAGTTCAATAACGGCAATTTTTTTATTTGTATGAATTAATTTTTGGGTTGAATCCGTTTTCATAAAAATAAATGGTTTTCAGAACCAAATTTTATTAATTCATACGATGTGTTCTTTAAGAGTGTATTTTTCTCTCTAAACTGTACTAAAAGGGCGGGGTATCAATTAAGGAAAAATAAAATAACATTTAAAAATAAAGCGAGGTAATATTTATTTTGTGTTATACAATAAACAACGCGAGGAAGTGTATTTATTATCTACAAACGTACAAGCGTTTTAACATTTTAACGTTTCATTCAGCACTACTTTTTCTTCAGAGGTAAAAACCTTTTCTTTAAGGAAGTTTACGTTTATCACTGCGTCAATTATTATTGATGATGCATTTTCCTAATGACCTAAGCTGCTGACTGAAACGATAAAGTTAGTAAATACATTAAAATGTAATAAATTATAAATAGCTATTTACACAGGCAAATTGTACAGTCCACAGTCGCGCATCGACGACAGGAAACAGCTTAGGCGCCAGAAGCTCCAAAGTTACAAAAAATACAACATACTTAAAATGCCTGGAGATTTTATAAAACATGCTGTTCAATTATTGTCGTAGTGAAAGAAAGTGACCAATAATTGGTCGTTTTTATTTATGCACTTTTTCACCTACAACTGCAGTCTGTTAAACAGTTAAACCCAGAAAAAGGTACCTTTTACAAAGGTGTAAAATATTTTTACTGTCAACTTGCTAAAATTAATCACGAATCGCAGTAAGAACTATAGAAAAAAATTATGTTGTAAAAAATAACAATTTGGTTTATTGAAGCATATTTATTCTGGTAGATAGATAATATTTATGGTTGCAGTAGCTTATTTGTAGCCGAGGTTAACGTTTTCTCAGTAGCTGATGTTATAATATCTGAGGTCGGAGGTTACTATGTCCATAGAAATATTTTTCATGTAAGGTTGAAATACTGTTCCTCAAAAAAGAGCTTATGCATTATATCCTACGAAGTTGAAATTTTACATGGTGATTCAGTTCCGATGACAATATATTTTTATGATGAAAAAAAACGAACCCCTTTCTTTGATCCTACGAAGTTGAAATTTTACATGGTGATTCAGTTCCGATGACAATATATTTTTATGATAAAAAAAACGACCCCTTTCTTTGATCCTACGGAGTTGAAATTTTACATGGTATTTAGTTCCGATGACAATGTATTTTTTTTGATTAAAAATACCGAACAAACCCGATCAATGACGCATTAATTGAAATAAACATACTTAAAAATATCCAATGAAAACTAAAAGAAAAATAACTATAAGTATAAACTAATATTAAAAAAAAACTTAAAAAGCTTTTATTTGAATGCGCTAAAAAAAAGAAAATAAACTTTGAAGTAAATCAAATCCATTCTTTTGTTACATTATAAAATTTTATGATATAAAAGCTTGTCGCGAGAATAAATTTTTACACTTACTCGCGACAAACTTTTATAATTTAGTAAAATTTTAAAATGTAATAAAAGGATGGGTTTGATTTACTTCAAAGCTTATTTTCTTCTTTTTAGCGCTTACAATAAAAGCTTTTTTTAGCTTTTCTAAAAAGAAAACAATAGTCGATGAATTATCACGAACAAATACTGCATTACCGCCACATCGCGCATACTGTACCTGTGTCTGGCAATGGCATTACAATTTCTTTTTATATACAAAACATTATATAAACAAATTTCACGAGACTTAAGTGGCGCAGTGTCAGTGGAGATTTTTAAGATAATATGGTATATAAACGTTTGAAGTTTTAATGGAAAATAAGAAATTAACATGAGTAGCCGCAATATTTCTATTTTTATGTTATGCAGGGCGGATGATATAATTTAAACCTATATAATTAAAACTTTAAAATAAATGTTCATGTTTTTTTTTTAAATTAGGTCCCCAGCATCTATCAAACTAGAAGTTCTTGTGAACTCTTTAGTAAAATGTATGTATTGCATTTTTAATTAGACAAGCCAGGAGACGATGCCACGTTTCACGCTGGTATGCAAGGCTCTTAATATTAGTTTATTTTAAGTTCGCCAAAAAAAAGTGAATATCCAAAATATATTTTAAAAAAATTATGTTCAAATTGCTCATAGATTAGCCCCTCATATGGCAACAAATATGTATCATTTAAAATTATATGACCCGCCCTTAAAATGAACAGTTTGCATAAAAATTTAAGTTATAAAAAATTGCAACTAATTAATAATATTTTTTTGTAAACTTGCTCTGATAAAAAGGTCACTAAATGTAAAAAAAATTAGCATTTCCCTTCTTATTTAAATAAGGTATCTCATTTTTTTGAGCATAAACAGAAAATAAAAAAATATTGGCAAAATACCGAATATGAATAATGTTGGTAAAAGTGGTTCGATATTCAATAAATATTGCATGATAAACATCGATGTCAAATATCGTGTATCGATAGTCTAAAATATCGGATCATATCTAACTTCCTTAGGGCTCGGCAAGTTCTTGATGGGCGACCATTTAAAAACCCTTTTGGTTAACTTTTTTTAAGGGTCTTACCAGTCTTATCTAAAAAATATTTTAAACCTGTTTTTTTGTTTTACAATACAAAAAAAATTGGGACTCCAAGAAATGTAAGAGAATGAAATGTTACCTTTCCCAATAGGTGGATAGAACTGCGAGGATTTATAGATTTTTAATTGTGATTCGGTTTAAATAGAAGGGTATATATAGGGTATGTCACCAGACCTAAAAATATGGAAAAGTTGAAGGCAAGGATTTGGGCAAAGATACGTTTTATCACTACAAAAGTTTTCGAAAGAGTAAGGGAAAAGGTCTACCATCGCTATAAGCAGCGTTCTATTTAAAATCCCCACCCTGTATTTTATTTTGATTTGATTATCTGCATTAACATCCCACTTCTGATCACTAAAGTCAAGCATTGTTGAAATTAGTATTTAACTTAAAATACGTAAAACTAAATTATACTAGGTATTAACACCAGTCCCTATCATAGCCTTGCCGCATTTTGTATATAAGTGAAATATTTTGTACTACATAATATGCTCAGAACGCTTGAATTTATGTAATCATACCCCCTGTTAGTTATGGTTCATCGTACGTAAACATAACCTGAATAAATGTTATAGAGATTGAGTACTTGGATGGGTGACCACTTGGGAATACCTTGTGATATTTTTTTCGCTTATTCGTTTATTTATAAATTCCAGAAAATATATAAAAAAAATGGCAAACGTTATTTGTACTGAAAAGTTATATTATAGTAACAATAACAGGCTGACAAAATATACCTATTATTTTGTGTTCCATTAATTAAATCCTGACGAAGCGAAGTTCAGATTATAAAAACTTTAATTTTTTTATTGTGTGGCGGAAATTAATATTTAAATAAATTTGTTTTCCCGGATATTTGTAAGATCCAATCACAGATAACCGTTAAAAATTATTACCAATTATAGTTGTTTGTTCTATTTATCAACGATGTGCTCAGCTGATTTAAATGGAAGCAATATGTGATTGCATACCATTCAGGCAATTAAAAGATATTCTGCAGCTTCTGGCGAGATCATCAAGGTTTAAAGTAAACAACTCGCGTTCAGTCGGTCGACCGGTATTTGCTGAAGAGATAATGGACGACCGGTCGATTCGGCTACACACACAGTTAAATGACGGGCCAGGGCCGGCCGGCCGGCGGTTGTCGGTTGTTAATATTGAACGTGTGTTGTCATTTGCCGTCCGGCATTGGAGTGCCGGCCTATTTTTACTTTAAACGAAAATTTTATAATTAAAAATGACTGACAAAACTTAAAAAGGTTAAAATATCAAAAAGAAACATAATTTAATAAATACTCAAAACAATTATTATCATTCACTCTGAGAAAGTTTTTAAAATTACTTGCATTTGATTGTATGAGTTCTCGTGCAATCTCCATGCAGGATAAAGTGCAACGTCTTTTAACCACTCATTTATCCAAATGGTTTTCCTTTCCTTATTCTCTGCTCGTGTGATATAATAATAATTGCCGCTGCGAACATTCTTCTTGTGACATGTTTGAATTGACAATAAAAAAAAAACTGTGCGTGTTTAGTGACATGAAGGCCGCGAACGAAACCGGCCGAAAACGGCCGGCCATTATTGGTGAACAAAATTGAAGGCGTAGTGTGATTATCGATAACTGCAGGCCGAAGAGCGGACAGTCCATGGAGTAACGTCCGCTGGCCGGCCGACTGAACATGAGCAGACTCCTTAAGTGAAAATTAATAATCATAATAATTTACGAGCCCAATCTAATATTAAATATTTACAGTATTTACATAATTATTTAGTTATTATTGGTTTCACTAATTTTATCAATTAAAAATTTACCATATTTTTTTTTATTATAGTGGCTAGCAGGGTGTATATACCAAGAACTGATAACATATAACAGTCCTTTAATAATAATAGAATACTTATCAGTTTTTTCTATTATGGCTTGTTTGAATCTTTGAATAAAAAACTGATGAGGCTGGATTTTAATAGCTATTTATACAATTAGTTGCGAAATGAGTGTCTTTTAGGCACGCGACGTGAATTGTCCTACGAGGCGAAGCCGAGTTGGACAACACGTCAAAGTGACTAAAAGACATTGTTTCGTAACGAGTTGTATACAATATTTTTTCTACTGAGGTTTTATAATAAAAAACTTAATTTATTTTACTAACATTTTATTACCTATGTTTCATTTGCCCCTTTCAAAAATTGACACTTGGCAAAAAAAATTAAATTATACCTAGTCTGTGGTTACGTTTTAATTGTAAATAATTACCTGCATTACTTTTAAGCACGTTGTTCCTGGTAACGTGCTTAAAAAATTTTTAAGCACGCTGCGCCTAAAAGGAGGTTATTAAAAAATCATAATGACAATCAAAAAGAGGTTATTATAAAACGTCAGTAGAAAAAAGCTATTTCGTTATTGCTACGGCTATGATGTCATAGTAGCCATTTTAAATTATCACTTTCAAAAGTCATTTTTAACAAGTTGAATCAAAGTTAAGATGATCTTGGTATCATCGTGCTATGGGTGTCCTTTTTCTATTTCACAAATTGTTGAATCTACACTGTAATAATATATTACGCAACGAGTCTTGTAAATAACATATTACGCACGAATGGAAAAGTTACGCATGGAGCCGCGTAGCATTACAACTCCAATTATGTACCATATCATAATTTTTAAAACTAAAAAGAAAATATACTGTTACTTTGTGAACAGATAAAAAGTTATAGTCCATTTCAGAAACGTGTAGAGTAATAAAATGGGAAATTCCGACCAGTTCGGCTAAATTTCGGTGTCGGCCATAGCCGCAGGTAAATTTTGTGCATTAAATTATTCATGATAACTAACCAAAGAAAAAAAAAGAAGATAATTTAATAAAGAAGGAACTATTAGCTATGGCAAATTTACATAGTCATCGTTTTATGGAATACTTATGCCGTGGGAGATATAGCTGAAAAATATGGTGTAACTATGCTGCGCATACCGCCATATCATTGCTAACTGAATCCTATAGAACTTATATGGGCGCAAGTGAAAGGATTTGTAGCAAGACACAACACGACATTCAAAATGAAAGACGTTAAGTTACTGTTTGATTAAGCCATTAAGGAAGTCACCAGAGAACTGGCGAAAAGCAGTCCATCATGTCATTAAAGAAGAGGAGAAAATGTGGGTCCGATCGATCAGGTGGTCAACCTGATCGATCGGACCGTTGACCCGTTAATTATAACGTCAAGAGAAGATGACAGTTCCTCAGATGACGAAAAATAATTTAATTTTTTATAATCTAATTTCTGTATAATTTATTTTTTGTATTTTGTATTTTTTTTTATAATGTTTAATAAATATAAGTGTACCTTATACGATGTACATAATGCAGGCCTTTGTCACACCATTTTCAGTGATCGTGAATGGATAACAATGGGCAAAACCAATAAATTGACCCAAACCCGGGTGCACTTGATGAAAATAATGAATTTTGCAATGAAATTAATGCCAAATTATAAAAGTGGCCTAAATATTCGTTGGGTCACTCTATAGTCCCTTTGCATACCTAATGAGCTTTTATTACTGTACACTTTTCTGGAATAGACTATAGTGCATTTTCTCCAGCGTTTGTGATGGCAGCCGCCTACGACTCTTTTGTTATTCTTTTAATAAACCCAAGTGACCATGTTAAAAATAAACAAGGCGGTCTTGTATACAGTGCGATTAATTTTTAAAAAACCGTGTGATTTACTTTACAGTACGTAAAATTAACTTACTTAGATTGTTGGTAGTATGACTATATTTTTTACTATTTACGGTAGTGATCGTAGCTCAAAATTTATAAACTGAAAATGATAATTAGACTTGCTTTTAAATTTTAGTACCTTTAATTTAATGAAAACGGCTGCGAAATTGGTCAGTTGTATAGCGTTCAGTAAAGTAGATTAAAAACACGAAAGAGAAGGGAATAACATTTCACTAGTAAGGGAACTTTCTCATATTTTTTTTTGGCTTAAGAATGTTCTGTCACATGAAAAAATACGATATGTAAAATATTACCTCTTAAATATTGCTCCTTAATATAAAGAAAAGAAGCTTAGCGGCAAGCGAACAGAGTAGTGCATCTATCTTTTGCATTAAAGTACACAGGGACGCCAAAGGTAATGGAATCCCTGGGGCACAGGTAGACAATGACAAGCTGTTTCGTTCTTGTTAGAACTCATCAGAAGGTCATAACCCGTACGCGACCCCCAGTACAGCGAGCCTGTTCTTTCAAGGCGTTTCTAAGAAATAAAAACGCGATGAAAACCCAGTAACGCTATCAGAAGGAATCAACTCAATGCAAAAGATAGCCATCTAACGTGAAAACGTTTTTATTTCTTAAAAACGCCCTGAAAGAACAGGCTCGCTGTACTGGGGGTCGCTTACGGGTTATGACTTTCTGATGAGTTCTAACAAGATAGAAACGGCCTGTCATTGTCTACCTGTGAAAACGTTTTCACGTTAGATGGCTATCTTTTGCATTGAGTTGATTCCTTCTGATGGCGTTACTGGGTTTTCAACGCGTTTTTATTTCTTAAAAACGCCTTGAAAGAACAGGCTCGCTGTACTGGGGGTCGCTTACGGGTTATGAATTTCTGATGAGTTCTAACAAGAACGTAATAGCCTGTCATTGTCTACCTGTGCCCCAGGGATTCCATTACCTTTGGCGTCCCTGTGTACTTTAATGCAAAAGATAGATGCACTACTCTGTTCGCTTGCCGCTAAGCTTCTTTTCTTCAGATTTTACGATTAAAGACAATTTTTATATGATATAAATGTAGGTATAAATTTTAAGTCTGACCTGGTATAAATTGTTGTAGTAAATTCATTCTATACAGGAAAAAAATAAAGGCACACCAAGAAATAATTGGAAAAGGTAGTGTGTAGTTGTCCTGTGGTCAATAGGTTTTAACGTCATCTCTTGACAAACCACGACAGCTTGCTGACATTATTGACTTGTGGTTTGTTTCCTCCTATTCATAATAAAATTGGAGTTTTAAAAGGAACATACTACTTTGATATAATTTTATTTTGTACCCCCCCTTCTGCTTACGCTCATAAATATTTCTGAGAAATTTTCTTCTGCGGCGGTAAAACCATTTTTTGTTAATTTCGTGTCCCCAATACGGTTGTGAATCCACCTCGTAAGCACTAAATAATACAATATTATTATTTTATTAGAAAAAGTAAAGAGACCTGATTTTCATATATTTTAGGAAACAGACACAAAGTCTCGATATTGCGAATGTTTAATAGCCACTTATAATTATGGTAATATAAGTTTCCCTCTAGAAGAGTATCGTCAAACCTTATAAATTAAACTTAAATGAACAGTATCGGCTCGTGGATATTGAGTAGGGGAGGGCACAAATCTATGTATGCAAAATTGAGTGCCTGCTGATACTTTTCTAATTTTTTAGGAAACCGAACCCGAACTCTGCCTAATGTTTATTAATGGTTTTTGAAAATCTGCATCTCCCACTTTACGTTGGTATTCGGCCTGTTTTAAGGTATTCATGCGGGTGGAATAGGGTCGATCCAGGTCGCTGATTTTACGCCTTCGCGTCGGAAAGGATCTGCAGCAAAGAATTCGGTACCGAGCCACAACCGAGCGCCTGACATGAGGGCGCGTGGATTAGTAGTTAACATTTAGAACGAAACATCTGTAACCATAATAATTATAAGTGATTAATAAGCTTTGGAATAAAACTTTTTATTACCTATCCTGAAATATAAGGCAATTTTATATTGTCACCTTGCCTTACTCTGTTAAAGTTTTTGTGATTTCTCAAATTCTGAAAAATAATAAGAAACTAAGAAATATTGGCAAAAGAAATAAAAATATCCTCGTAAAATAATTTGACAACAATCAATGGCTAGAAAGTAACGTTTTGATTTTAGTCATTGGCTGCTCTGGAGGTCAAAGTACGATGCTATGGCTCTATCTGAATTTCTCAACTTTTAAAAAGTTATAGTTATATTTAGGCTTAAGCTTAAAATATATTTTCATAAATAAGCCCCAGTATTTGAAGATTTTAAAAACATAAAATTACCCGGAAGTCAGTGTCTTACAGTTTTTTCAATATTTATTTTTGGTCGGCGCTACTGTATTTTGTCTCAACCTCGCCACAGTATGGTGTCCCTAAGGGACTCCCTATTAGTTCAAGTTACATGCATAGCTACGCTTCCAACCATCTTTTGTGAAATAATGCTGCTCAAATTGTATTTTTTTTTTTTTTTATATTATTCTTTCTAAAAATTATATAAAAAAATTATAATTTAGATCCCAAAAGATTATTTCATGCTCTAATATTAAAAAAAAAAACCTTGTCCAAAAATAATAATTTTCTATACTAATAAATTACAATATATCACAATCACATTATTCTTTTCTATAATAATAAATATTTATTTATTCCAGCTAATCCCAAATTATAGAACTGTATTCTTATTTTTCAATCCTTTTTTTTATGGAAACATTTACTCTTGGTCCTGGAGAAAATTCAAGTAGTGCTACACATGGGCGTAGCCAGAGCATTTCTGACAGGGTTACAAGAACCCGGCCCGAAAAAAACTAGATTTATTATTACAACCTGGTTTAATTAAATTTATTTAATAATAAAGAAAACAAATAAAATAAGTTGGAGGAGGGGGTTAGTGCCCACGCTCCTCGCCGTCTGTTGCTACATTAAATAAAAATATATCCAAAATAATGTTTCTTGAATTTAATATTTTAGTTAATATGATATTATTTAGGAGTTTAAACAGTTGCGACAGTAATTTGACCTGATTGAGTAAATATTCACTATTCAATATTGTTCTATAATTTTAAAGAAACTGTCATTTATTTAACGAAGCTGGCAAAATGGCTGTATCATTTACCATTAAAATTTTATTTAAATGGATTCCGTAGCTACTCGCATTCACAGTTTTTATGATGCTTGGTCCACGGCAGCCGACGCGACGCCCGTTGAATCTCCGAAAGTAAGGTTCGCCACTGATGTTAGAAAGAGAAAGAGCATCCTTAGACGACTGGGGTGGACTATAATCAAGCTTAGAAATAGACTAAAAATGGAACTTTCGAATTAAAAAAAAATCCTATTGAGAAATTATTTTGATAAAAGTTCTTTAGAATTAATTACAGAAAGAATGAGGAAAAGAAGAAGGAAAGTCAATAGAACAATATAATATTGCTAAATTAAAAAATTAATGATTTAAATATATATAATACTTATATGACAAACCAAAAGGACTTTCCAATATTCTTTGTTTAATTTCTAGAAATTTTGATATACAGGGTGATGGCGGCCATCCATATCTCGGAAACTACTAAAAATAGAAACTCAGGGGAAAAATTCGTAACTAAAATGGCCATTAGAAAATACTGAAAATAATTTTTAAGTTCCGTATTTAGCCGCAAGGGGGCACAATTGAAAATTAAATATTAAAATTCTAAATTTCTCCATAAATTTCCACATTAAGGTGTACTTTTCAAAATATTATTAGAAAGCTTAGATAACTCGCGATCATCTTTGTTTATAGCTCAGTGGTGTACCGACCTTGATAAGAGTGGGGAAAGGAACTGAAAGGGTAATAAGATAAAATTGAAAAATCTGCTATTATTACAAATTGCGCCCTTTAGTAACTTTATTACGAACTATCGTGTACAAATGGATACACCAATTCAAAGTTCTTACCTTTCTTTTCCAAACAAGCTAAAGTTTTCTAAAATCGGATAAATCGTTTAGAAGTTACAGCTATTTAAATTATTACATATTTAATAGCTTCCCCCACTCTGATCAAGATTGATACGCCAATGAGCCTTTAACCAAAATCATACAGAATTGTCCAAGCTTTAATTACGATTTTTCCCCCTGAGTTTCTATTCCTACTAGTGTCCGAGCTATGGCCGGTAGCCACACTTAATAAATCGCCCTGTATAATTTTTTTTGTTCGATTAAGAAAAAATAAATCTCGTTTTAAAGGTGTACGGAGTCTTCTTAATAAAAAAATAAAATAAAAGCGATCCATAAGATCAAATTAAACAACTGATTTCTTTTTAGTTCAGTCTTTACAATTTAATGATGTGGTTATAATTTTAACAGGTTCGTTAAATTGCATATTACACTATAGTTACTAGGTATATATCTACATATTTACTTATTTATAGAGTAACACAGAGGCCATGTACCAGATAAATGATCCAACCAGCATATTTTTGTTAAAATAGGTCTCGGATTCTAATTGAGGAGCAACTGTGCAAAACGCATTAAATCCATTTTTTATAATTTTCAAGGTAAATATAAAAAAGTAGTGCTTTTTAGTCAATCTATCATTAGAACAACCGAGTTCGATCAAAGCGCGGTAAATCAATTAGAAATAGCCATATTAAAAACACTCAGCTAAGCAAAACGGATTAATTCCAATGCACGTTTAAGCAAAGTGCAATAAATCCAATTCGCATTTAAGCAAAGTAAAATAAATCAAAAAAAAGAATATTAATTTCTGTTTGAAGCGTTTGCATTCTTTTATTTCAATTATCTTATATATATAATTACTAATTATTTCACTGAAGTTTTAAATTTTATTGGCCTTATAAAATAATTTAAATGCAAAACGCAATAAATCCAAATAATACGTAAGCAAAAAGGAATAAATCCATACTAACCTAGCAAAATGGCATAAATCCACATTCTGGTTAAACAAAATGCAGTAAATCCTCTAAAAATTATACCATATTGTCATAAAAATCGAAAATTTAGATTAAAAAAGGAAATATTCCTTTTTAATCCTATTACATAAATCATTCTGCGCCACATGAAAATCTTAGTTGTTCTTTTAACTTACTTTGCTAATTTTTTAAGTTTTATTCAAAACAACATATTATGGATTTAATTCGTTGTGCACAGTTGCTCCTCAATTATCTAACTGCTTCCGTTTGTAATGGAATAGTTAAAAAATTATTTCAATAGCCCAAATTTTTATCAAAATCAATCAATTCGTTGCATTTTGAGTTTATTAGGTAGTCTTTTTTTTGGACCAATAAGCACGATATACAGTGTGTCCATGGATAGAGTTGGAAAGAGGAAAAACTTTTTTATTTGTGGGTTTAGAAGAAAAAGTTATTCTTTATAAAAACGTCTGCTGATTCCGAAACTACAATTTCGAATACCAAATTTACGATTGCTATAGAGGGTACATCAAAAATAACATTTTTAATGATGTTGATTTCGATTTTTTTTTTTGAAATTATATGAAAATATTTTCAAAACCGTGATTTATTACACCAATTGTGCAAAAAAGTCTCATAAACCTTTTTCTTAAAGTGGTTAATTTCATCATTTAAACGAAATCCAAAAAACTAAAAATGTTGATAACCATGTTTTTTGTAGATTTAGAAGAAAAAGTCACTATTTATAAAAACGTCTGCTTGTATTGAAACTGCAATTTACGATTACTATACAGGGTTAGCCAGAAACAACATTCTTATTTTTTTTTTATTTCGTTTAAAATAAATTTACGTAAGAGCAGACAACTATTGTTGCTTTCCTACTTAAAATATAGTTTTATATCTGGCCGAATAACGACTTTGTTGTAAGAAAACCATTTTCCTTTGTCTACTTTTAAAGTATTTTTATTAATACATTCTTTAATTTATTCAATCATAAATTATAAAAAATTAAAAATATTTTTTCTGTCCAACCCTGTACAGTTATCGAAAATCTGATGTTCAAAATTGTAGTTTTAGAACAAGCAAAATTGATTTAATAAATCAAGGAGTTAAAAAAAAATCCAAAAAACTAAAAATGTTATTTTTGACGAACCCTGTATAGTAATCGCAAATCTGATATTCGAAATTGTAGTTTCGACACAAGCAGACTTTCTATAAAGAATAACTTTTTCTTCTAAACCCACAAATAAAAAAGTTTTTCCTCTTCCGAACTCTATCCGTGGACACACTGTATATGACTTTAATTTATGTCTTTTTTTATACCGGGTGATGGCTAAAATATCAAGCTGTGTAAAATGGCCTGATTTTAAAATTGATGTTTCTAAAATACACAGCTATAAAAATTAAATTTTATTATTGTGTTAGTTACAGCTTTATGCTAGATACTTACTGTACCCATTACAGCGCAGTGCCGTTCGTGTCAATTTAAAAAGAAATTAATTCCGAAATTGTGATATTACCAATTACGCTGCTATGAAAACCACTCTCCATTTTGTTTTCGGGGATGGAATATAAAAAAAGGGTTAATTACTGCTTTGTTCTCATTACAGGACAGTCGCGTTTGTATCAATTTAAAAAAATTAACTATCAAAAATCCTTATTGAGATGCTAGGAAGCGTAATCGGAAATATAACGACTTTTGGATTTTAATTGACACGTACGGCACTGAGCTGCCATAAGTGCAATTAACTTAACATAAAGCTGTAGTCGATACTTTTTTGTATTTGCAATTCTTGAAAATCGGAAGAAAGTGGATTTAAATAATATCGATTTTTGGAATTTAATTTTTTTAATTGACATGAACGGCACTGCGCTTTAGTGTATACAGTAAGTATCTAACATAAAGCTGTGAGCAATACAACAATAAAATTCAATTTTTATTATGTATATATTTTAGAAACATTAATTTTAAAATTATCAGATATTTTAGTCATCACCTTGTATAAAAAATACATAATGTGAAGTCACACAGCACACACTTTGTACTTGGTGGTCCAAGAGACAACCTACCCAAGAAAATGAAACGAATTGATTGCATTTTGATAAACATATGAGCTTTTGAAGTACTTTTTTTACTGTTCCATAATAATTAATAGTGTGGTTATTCATCTGTTAAAAAAGATGAAGTTTTCTTTTTAAAGCATCTAGAAAAATTATGTAATTCTTAAAGTACCCATATTTCATGGATACCTTTAATGTTTTAGACGATTTGGAAAAAAGGTTTGTCTCATCTCAGACCATCATAAAAAAATTTGAATCACTATATACATATACCGGGTGTCCGCGAATGGCGGCTCGCCCCTAAACTTTTTTGTTTTTAAAGATAAATGTGACAAAAAACTGTACGAAACTTTATATAACTTGTAGTTTAACATGACCCGTTTTCCTTACCCGATGAGCCACCATGTTGCCATTTCAAAAAAAAAGACACACACAGTAAAACAAACAGTTTTTGGCTGAAAACAGTAAAGTTTTATTTTTCCCAAAATTTACTGAAATTAGATATTTGAACGTACATATAAAAAAATTAATTTTGGAATCATTTTTTGTTGGAAAAAAGTGGCACACGGTGGTATTTGCAATTTAATACGAACTCAAAAAAATAAAAATACACCAGGTGTTCCATTCGCATTTCGAAAGTTTAGGTCACGTCTCCTCAAACCGGAAATGCCACAAAATTGAAATGAAAAGCCGTTTAATGTCGTATTATATGTACATATTAATCGCAACATTTTATTCTATTATCTTTAATAACATAAAATGTATAAGGGCGAGCTATCTTTCGCGGACACCCGATATACCATGCCCTCTAGGTAACTCAGTGCAACTAAATTATTCTTTAAGGACTGTTGGGACTATCTCTATCATCCCTTAAATTCGTATCAGGACTAGCCCTAGGTGGTGGTGCATATGGACTAAATCTATGCTGAGCCAGCGGTCTAGCCAAAGTCGACATAGAGCCAGTCAGTTGCGGATTTAGCTGAGAACTACTTGCAGCAGCAACAGCTAATTGATGCTGGTGCTGAGCGGCAAGTATTGACGGACCCAGGCCAGCCCATTGATTCCAAAGTACGACAGGATTCATGGGGTTGCTCTGTGAAGCTCCCGCTCCATAGAGACTACCCATGAGGGGTGAGTATGGTCCCGCTGCGGCTGCAGCAGCCCTTAGGAAGAGTTGAGACCTGGCTGCTAAAATTGCCTTCTCTTCCAGTGACAGGTTGTTATTGTGAGTGTCTAATTCGGCAAAAGGGCGTAAGGGAGAGCGGAAATAATGCTGTTCCGCCAGCATTGATTCCATGGTTTCCCTGTAAGAGAAACTAATAAAATTAGAGCAGGATGTAACAGTGTTCGTGTTTTAATAAAAATCGACTTTAATTAAAGATTTTAGACAATGTTTGTTAGTACCATTATAATTTTGAAAGAATGGGTAAGGATAGGGGAGGACGGGGGAATTCCGCGCTCGGGGGATTTCTGCGCATCGATATTTTGCAGCTCAGTTCAATTATTTCAAAATTTAAACACAGGCGCGCCCTCTCGTATTTACCAAGCGAACATCCTCTCGTAATTTAACGGCATTCGTAGTGTTGGTTTAGACAAGGTAGCCGATTGTTTGTTTTTCGCCGCGCTGATGTAATTTTCGAGTGAACTTGGAATAGCGGTAAGTGCCTTTTATAATTAATTTTTAATAAATCTATTGCATGACTGTTTTGCTTTATATGTGTAAATAATTTCATGCACAAGAACAATAAATTGTATTTCGTCATTAACTGGCAGTGATAAATTAGGTTAGGTGACTCACATCGGGGGAATAACGCGCAGCTGCAGCGGGGTAATTTCGCGCTGCACGGTATTACCCCATGTGAACATTTATGCCTTTATTAAGTATTTGTGTTGATGAAGGTTGCCACGATTAAAAAAGGAATATCCGGGTTCCGCGCTGCTGGAATATGGCCCACAGACCCTAATAAGTTCTCTGAAAATGATTTCAGATTACATTGAAGTTTCAGATATGCAAATAGCAATTAACCTAAATGAAACCGATCTTATGAAGATAACACTTTAGAACAGTCAAATTTAACTGTTGAGTTCGGGCAGATGACCAGACCACAACAGAAACCGTCAAGATGTGGAGAGGACTCCACCTAGAAATACAAAGCAACAGTCAATAAACCAGTGGGCCGAACCACAACCGGGATCATCGGGATATGATGAAACCATGCACAGGACACCGCCTAAGAATATTGGATGGCAGTCAAATCAGCGAGGTGAACCACAGCCCGGAACATCAGGAAGTGTTAAAACACAGTTTGCATCATCCTGTTCAAATTTTCCGTCTTCATTAAAAGTAACTATTGAAAAGATAGCATCGCTTTCTGGTCCAATTTCAAACAAGGGTTTTAAATCACGTGCCATTACAAACTCAGTTAGAAATAAAACAAGAGGAATCTTAAGAAAAAAGCCGAAGAGTTGAAGAAATCTTAAACCCGGAAAAGACAGGCAGAAAAAGCAGCAAAACTGGCTAGTAAAGCAAAGAAACGACTACTTACAGCGCAAGAAACCTGGATTAAGAAACTTACATGGAAATTTGTTTTGTTTACATTATATTTGATTTTCACCTAAACAACAAACTTTGTTTTTAGTTTCTCGGCTTTATTTAATCTCTGCGCATAATTACCCCATCGCATGCGCGGTATTACCCAGTACGTGGGGGAATACCGCGCAAAGACAGTTTTTCAAACTATTTTTTTTTCTTAATTGGTATACGTAGTTAAACCTTTTTCTTGTGGTAAGAAGGTTCCAAATAGGTGCAAGATTCAGTAGTCAAATTATGAAAGTTTTTGTGTGCATTGGAAGGATTTTGTGAGCATTTTCTCTTAGGTGCGCGCGGAATTCCCCCATCTTCCCCTACTCAGTTAATTGCAGAGTATGTTTGACAGGTATACTTATCTAAAAAGAATTAAGGATAGAAAATATGTATCCATAACGAAGTCCCACCTATTGAGCTGCAAATTAATGAAAGACGGGAGAGGCACACCGGAGTAGCAAAAGAAATAGCTAGAAGCACTCTTATAAACAAGTGGCAAGAAAAATGGGACAATGGTACTTATGGATGATGGACCCATCAACTAATACCCGACCTCCAAAGATGGATAAATCGGCCGTATGGGGAAGTGGACTATTTTTTGACCCAGGCGCTGTCAGGGCATGGCTGCTTTAGAAAGTATCTATATGATCGCAACAGGGCCGACTCGGAAGACTGCATGTACTGCCACCAAGAAGATGATGCAGAGCACACACTTTTCAAATGCCCCCGGTGGGAAGAAACTAAAATCGTATATAGAGTAGAAACGGGCAAATTTTTCAATGTAGCCAATGTGAGGATGGACCTAGTAGACAACGAACAATCATGGAACCATGCTTATAGAGCGGTACGAACAATCATAGAAACTAAGGAAATAGAGAGCAGAGTCTAAGTCTACAGAACGGCCCGGGTACTGAAGTAATGCGAAAGCGGCTCCCGGTACCAGGTGCTAGGAAAAAAGTGGGAGGGTTTTTAGTCGGTAGGAATCCGACATACCCCACAAATTCCAACATGTGGAAGTTTTATGCAAGATTTTCCCTCCTCCGCATAAAAAAAAAATAACAAAGTCACAATTATCAGTTAAAAATGACAATAGAGTTGATGAGAGTTTTTAATAAGAAAATGGGATTAAAAGACCGCAAGAGGATCGGAATTTCAAATGTAGACATCGAACATTTAGACAAATTAGTAGAAGATTTTGCAAATCGATTTTAAAGTATTATGGCTACCGGGTTTTTCGGTGGTATAATGATTTTAAAATAAGGTTAGATTATGTTTTTTTCAGCGCCTTTAAACAAAACAGTTTTTGACCGTACTACGTAAAACGAATTAATTTGAATAACAATCAATCGGCATACCAGCTTAAACTATACATTTGTCATTTTTTAATAGAAATAGTTGAATATCTAAGTGGCCTATTAAAATTCAGTTACCCTTTTTTATAATATTACAAAGGACAACCGAACTAATTAAGATGGTCCATTAAAATTCATTAGGGAAGTATGGGGTAAAAAAGTTCAAATAAGTGAAGATTTGACTTTAGGTATAAATTGAGAGTGTCATTTTTTTAAATGATTGCGATTAAAAAAAAACTGGCAAATAGCTTTGTTACTTACGATATAACGATAAGCTAAAATTTACCAAATTTTGTGTTAAGGGACAAAGAACCGTGTCAACGTCAACCTAGCAATCAGAAGAAATTATTTTTTATTTTTGAGTTTCTTGTTAACCATAACTAGGAACAAGAATTACGATTCTTGGATAATAAAGAACTTTTTCAAAAAGAATAAAACTTTGTGACAATTTCATACTAAAAAAAATATTTAGTTTTGACTGGATGTAAAGTATTTTTCATAATAATATTTTGTTATTTACATTTTTTAAATTTCAATACTTTAGTACCTAAAATTTTTAATAAGAAAAACTAGCAATAAATTAGGTTAGATTGATAACTGCGATTTATTCTGCTCATATCTTAGCACCAGTAAGAAGTATTTTTATTATACCATGTTTTGTTTACCCCAGACGCCCCTATAATGAATTATTATAAAGGAATTTTATCCAGATGCATACCTTTCGAATTCTGTCAGTCGAGATGAATCTCTGAAGCCTTTGGCAAATGGGTTGCTGTCAATCTTCAGTTTGGTTATCTGAAACAAAATTATAAAGTCAAATAACACAATTTGTAAAGTGCCCAGATGTGATGCTAAAATATCGGCTCAACCGTTTTTGAATATTCTTGAACAGTTAATTTAAATCTTTTGTATATTTTAGTGATAAAATTTGTGTGTTATCATTGTATTTATTTTCTATTTTAAAGTAGACAAGTAGGTAGATGCACTGTTCAATGGTTCTTAGTATTATTTCAACATTAAATCAGATAATACAAGGTTATAATGATACAGAAACGGATTAGCCTTTTATATAGATGGAGGAGATAGATACCAGCCACTTAATCAAGAATCTCTCACATCCGTTAAATGTTGTTTTTTTAATTGCATTTTATTTGGAAAAATAAAGGACGGATCATATAAATATCAACGTTATTATTTAAATAAACATAATAATGTCGGATATGGATTGGTATCCTTAAGGATACTTCGATGTGAACTTAAAACTCCAATTGAGTGATAAATAGATGTAGTGGAAAGATAGTGCATAGAACAAGGGAAAAACCACATTTTAGGTTTCGTAGGAGTAGTCAGTAGACAAATATTCATAAAAATAACTGTTTGTCATTGAATAGGGAGAAATAGTACTCAAAGTCAACTTTCACTAAGATATATTTGGTAAAAATTTTTTTTAGTTACTTAGTTCTACATGTTTTGAACGTAGAAACGTTCATCTTCAGAAGAAGTATAGTTATAGTAAAGGAAATTGTTAGTGACACCCTCATAGAGCTTTTGAGGAAGTTAAATACTTGAAGAGAGAGATAATGCTTATATCGAAGTAGCGGAGAAAATGGTTACCAGTTATGAAGATAAATATGGGAGTTAAATGATATTTCAGGGTGAAAAATGAGAAACGTTATGTTTAAATGATCAAGAGAAGTAACTGTAACTTAAGTGGTGGAGTATATTATTGAAAAGTTGTGTTAGAAGAGATATTATGAGTGTTGGTAAGACAGATGCACCATTGTTGTCGTAACTGTGATGTTCGAAGACATTTTAGGGTATGACCACTTTAAGTGACACGGGCAGTTTATAATATAGTAACTGTTAGAAGAAACTTAAGAAAAACATTTTATATAAGTGAAGGTTTTATGGTGATTTCATTGTGGAATTTAGTTTAAAAAAAAAGAAGTGGAACGCTTAATTAGGTAATCTTAAAGAATGGGTAGACAATCAGGAATATGTGTAGGCGAATTTAATATTTTCCCTTTTCTTAAGCATAACGATTAAATGTTCACTCTATGGAAATTTTTGCTTAAAAGGTAATTGTTTGTAATTGGTTGAAAAAAAAATCCATTTTAAAAAGTACAATTAGGAAGCTTTCCTCCTAATGTTAATAATTCCTGATACAGCAAAAAAGGACCCCTCCTCTATTCTGGTAGGGGTTACAAAACATTATAAAAACTCAAAGAAACACGTACTCAGTAGAGTTGTATAACATATTTAAGTGTAAGGGTAACAACTGCCCGTTTGGTCACTCAAGTCTCTCTAAATGATGTTAAAACTAGAAGCAACTCAGGATCAGAGCAGTTTTCAGCCAGTGAGTAAGTGATCTTTGTAATGTTGGTGTAAGTGTTAAATTGTTTATTTCTCTGTTGGCCTGAGTTTTAAATCATCTAAGCTATTCGTATATATATTTATATTTTCACAATCTACAATCGATTCTAGACAATCATTTTTCATAAATTATACAACATACCCTCGACTATACCTATCCAGGCGCGGCCAGTAAGTTTTTTTACAGGTAGGGCAAATACTACTTAGTAACGTAGGTAACAAGCAAAATGTAGCGCCGTAGAGTTTTGGACTTGTATTGTCTTTATTTGTGAATCACAAAATTTCGACTGGTAAATATCTCTAGTCGGACTTCAGGTGAATACTTAATTCTGAATACTGTAATAAAAATTGTAAATATAACTATATTTTGCTTTATAATATTTTATTGTTAGCCGATAACAATGTAATTTTTAAAACGTCCCACCACAGGTGAACATTCCAATTAGTAAAAATTCAGTGACACTGGCCTACAAAAAGTAGGTTTATTTTACATGCATTGAAGAATGTTGTGGAACTTTTTTACATACGCGACGAGACCTAGTGAAATGTTAGACGGAAGTGAGGAGGAGAGAAGGAATATAAAAAATATGATAAAGCAGTTTATCAAAACTTATATAAGTAAACTACTGACCTCCAATTATTTTACACATATTAAGAGATCGCTAATCTTTGCTACATTCAGCGAAAAGAAATTCACTGATATATCAGCTGTTGTTAAGTTCACACCATAAAAGTACACCGCGTATATACTGAAGGCATACCATTGTAATTTATAACTTGACATCAATAATTATACCTATAAAGCAACGTTATAATAAATGGGTTTAAAGTTTGTAAAAGAATTCTTGTCTTTGATCAAATTACACATATTTCATTTTCTTTCTTCTGACTTACTGAATTTTCAGTTGATCGGTCACGTTTATCTAAATCCCAACCATAAATTTTCAAGGTAAATCATGTCAAGTCAAGGGCTAAATTATATTTTAGTATCCAATTAAGTATATACTCTGCTAATATTTCCGCGATGACTATCTTGTGAAGGAAATAATGGCTGTTACTCTCGCACTTCAGTGAATATTGATCAAAGAAAATTTTAAATAAATATTAGGTGAGTTTTATGTACTAGTTCATATAGCGTGTTATGAAATTGACGAATTTTATTTTAACCCGTAACTCCTGATAAGAAAATACGTGTCAAAGAAATATTTTAGAGAAGGTGCAAACATGGAATACCATTTAGTTTGATATATAATTAATTTTTTTGTGAATTGAATTAAGCCAAATTTAGGACAATTAGACACCAAAATGTAAAAACATATGTGTAATTATCTAAAACATTTTTACAAGGAAAAAGTTTGCAAAAAAAACTATAAAATGCCCACCTAAGAAAGGATGGGGCAAATATGGAATACCTTAAATATAATATATAAATAATAATATAAATATAATATAAAGAATGAAATAACTTATGATTACTAAAAATTAAAACTAACTATAAAGTATAGGATTAACATATTACTTGCACCAGTCGCAAATATACTTGTCTTTTTTGGTCGAAAAAAAAAGTGATGCAAATATGAATATACTAATCATAGTAAGTATTATTTCATATTACCGACAGCCCATGTCGTCATAATTTGAGGTTAGATTATAGCCTATCATGGAAAACAAAATTAAGCGCTCTGCCATCATATTCGACTGCCTCAGTGCAATTACCTCTATTACCCACACTTACCCTACCCACAAAATAGTAATTTCTATCAGAGACATACTCCACCTACTACAAAATGCTTCCCAAGAAATAATCCTACTTTGGGTTCCTTCTGTCTTACATCGGCATTCCAGGGAACGAAAAAGCCGACAACGCTGCAAGAAGTGTAATCACGGAAAACAACTCAACTATCGTAACAGAAAGCACCGCCAACAACCTCAAGGCACCCATAAAATCAAAAGCTTTCAACGCATGCTAAACATAATGGAACCGATCAAAATCAAAACTAGCCAATGTAAAGTGTACAATAAACCCATGGCGACCCTTAGACATCATGCAATCGAAGTTTCCATGTCTGCCTCTCCAGACTAAGAATAGGCCATACAAGACTAACCCACGAGCACCTAGTCTCAAGAACCGAACCACCAAACTGTGACGAATGCCAAGAACAATTAACCATCCAGCATATTCTAATAGACTGCACAAAGTTCGCCCAACAACGACAAATACTCACACTTCCAAACAGCTTGCACGAGGCTCTTGCGAACAACTCAAACAGTGCAAAAAACGTGATAAACTTTTTAAATGTTTGTAACTTACTAAATGACATCTAACACACCACGTACAACCAATTAATTATTAAATCAAATAAAGATTTATGTAAATCCAAATGTACCTGCGCTAATGACCCATCGCGGTCAATGCGCTTTTCCACCAAATAAAAAAAAAACAAGAAACTATAAACAAATACAGCGTCATCTTAAGCTTCAGTTTATATACAGTGGCATCGTAACAAATAATTAAATAAAAATATGCAAATAAAAAATTACGGGAAAAAACGAGAAAAAGTCATCATGTATTCTACCATTAAAGGAGTTCTGAAGAAAGAGTGACAAAGAACGACTCATGTTTTATGTTATTTAAACTGTCAAGTCAGTGACCCGAGATTTGTGGCGAAGAAGAAATACAGATTTAACCTACCTCAATAGTCTGAAAGTGACAGAAAATTAACAATCATAATAAATATTAACGAACGGTTAGTTCAATCTACTATTTAGGCGTTTCTCTTATTTCACAAAATCGCCACAGAAAACAATATTTCATATCTTAAACACAAATGTGCCAAAAAAATATACCGTTAAGCAACTCGACGTTGAAAATTATCTTTTTCTATTTGGGAACCATAAAGTCTTCATTACGGGTTTCCATTGGGTTGCATAAGCAATTATTTTATTCATTTTAAACACGCATTTTTTATTTTCTTCCTGTTGGTAACAACACAATACCGTTGTGAAATTCATGGCACACCATACTAAAAGTCCGTGTTTTGTGCACCATACTAATCCCTTTTCTCTTCTGTGACCACACCAACTTTCTGTTTCTGTTAGTGTTGCCAACCTCAAAAAAAATAAAAATTTTGACTGGAAACTATTAACTACATTTTTATTTGAATTTCCTTAAAAATGACCCAAATAGAAAAAGTATTATAAAATATTCGTTCCATAAGACAAATTTTAGAGCACTCGTCTAATTAGGACACTCCCCGCTACGCGGTTCGTGTCCTAAACCAACGCGTGCTCTAAAATTTGTCTTATAAAACTTATGTTTTAATATACTATTTTAACCACGCCGGCCATAATTAAAGCATTAAGGTCTCGTGTTGTTTATTCCTGTTTATAGCAAAACACCTTATGAACAGTAGGCGCTACTTCATATTTTCGGGCGTTTTCGATAAGTTGAAAGCCCTCCCTTACACGTTCAATATTATTTTCAATATTTTTATTGTCAATATATTGATTTTTAACCTCACACGGTCAATAAGTATATTATAAATATTCAGTCGCTACGAAATTTCGCATCGGTGTAATTTAAAAAGATGAGTAGTAACAAAAAAAAGCTTGTATAGCTATACTTATTATTACTATATCAATTTATTGTGAGAAAAACGTAAAAAAAAACGGCTATCGAAATAAAAGGAATACACATCGGCGTAGCTGGGGCCTGCCCCCCCCCCCCCAATGGCCCTGGGGCGGGCCCCCCTGAAATATTCAATAAAAAAAAATTGCATTTAATCCACCGTACACTGGGGTCCATGCTCCCCCTGAAAACTAAGGCTAGCTACGCCGATGGGAATACCCCATTTACATGTTCTATATTCAATTTTGGAAACGGACCCTGAAGATGATCGGAACTATTTTCGAATGAATATATGAACAACTATTCCATATTAAGAAGCAGGATACAATTATGAGGTAAGCAATATCGGCTCATAAACCTCTTCGGCAGCACAACCTGACCGTCTTTAATTTTTTTAAACTCTTTTCTGTAATTTGTTCTGAGACCATTTATACTTTTCGAATCTTTTTTAATGTTTTTATAAATTTTTAATAATTTTTTGTAACCAACCGCCTCCTTATCCCTATTACTATAGTCTTTTAACGACGAATCCCATAACTCTGGCATTTCACGGTAAGCCGCAATAAAGTTTTTTAATATAACGTTTTCACTTTCATTTTCATCGAGTTGGAAGCCGCCGACGATGTGACTTCTATTGCGATCATATTTATTACTGACAAAATATTGTCAATATAGCCCTCAAACGGTCAATACTTATTCAATATATTTGCCCCGCCCACAATATTGAAGAAATATTTTCGAATCGCCAAAAATACATCAATATATTGACAATACTTCAATATTTTGCCTCACACGATCAATAATATTGTTAATATTATCAAATATTGACAATATTTTTACCACAAAACTTTTTACCGGGAAATGCCAGAGTTATGGGATTCGTCTTCAAAAGACTATAGTAATAGAGATAAAAAGGCGGTTGGATACAAGAAATTATTAAAAATTTATAAAAACAATAAAAGATCCGAAAATCGAAGATGTAAAAAAAATGCTCTCAGAACAAATTACAGAAAAAAATTAAAGACACGAAATGGCCAGGTTGTGCTGCCGAAGACGTTTATGAGCAATAGTTGTTCATATAAGTGCATCGTTATAAATTCGAAATTTAGTTCCGATAATCTTCAGGGCCCGTTTCCAAAATGGAATGTAGCACGTGTAAATTGGTGTATTCCTTCCGTTTTGAAAACCATTTTTTTTCCATCGTCTTTTTCAAAATGTTTTCTAACAATCATATAACTTTGATAAAATTATAGCTATACAAGCTTTTTTTGTTACTCACATTTTTAAATTACACCGATGCGAAATTTCGTAGCGACTTGACATACTTATTGACCGTGTGAGGTTAAAGATCATCATATTGACAATAATATTGAACGTGTGAGGGCGCTTAATGCTAATTCTAAAATAATAAAATCGAGAATAAAATAATGTAATTTATTTTTTTTTGGAAAGGCTGTGTTGTCATATCTCAGTAACTATAATAGAGATAACATTTTGAAAATTTGGGAACTTATACGCCCAATTTATTGCAGTAAACGACTACGTATAGCGCGAAACTGGGAAACTTGGCAACAGTGTCGCTATTATTTTTCAATTCCGCATGCCCAGAAACACCCAAATGTCGAATTTTGTATGCGCAGCTTTAGCAATTTGGAAGATATTAAAGCGTTCCGCACGGAGCAAAATCGACTAATTAAACAGAATTGTTAAGAATAGTCTTATACCAGTAGCAACATTTTTAATAATCACTATTAAAAAATCTATTACTATAGCAAAAAAGTTAACTAACGAACAGCATACAGAATTACTACATCTTTATTTATACCGACAATAAAAAGAAATAATTATGAATATAAGCCCAGAATTGTAAGAATGTATTTTAATAAAACACTCTTATTGGAAATAAAAATGGTTTTCTACAACATAAAGATTATACCAACAATAAAACGCTTTTTTTGGGGTATTAGTTAAATTATTATCTGATATTAAACGTTTATTTACCCGAATGCAACATACTTTTAATTTGCAAGAGTGGGGGAGACTTCAACGTATCAAGACGGGTTTTACGAGGCCATTTGCATTTATTCGGATGTGCGGGTTGTTTCAGATATTTGTTGTTTTTTGTGAACAGTGTTGTGAGGTTATTATTAAGCTTTATTTGTGGTGGTTTAAAATTATCAGTATTTTATAACCTAAGAGCTGTGTTTATGATCTCAGATTTTTCGTTTTTTCTTGATTAGAAAGTGTTGAAGGTAAATACCCTTATTTGTTTTTGTTTAGTTAAATAAATACCTTTAAAATGTTACCGTATTTTTATTATTTACTATTTTTTATATTATCGGCCATTTATCTGTTTATTTAAAATGCTGGATATACTATTGCACATGTTTTAAAGCGAAGAATAGCAGTAGTTATATGGTAAAATCAAAAAATGAAATTTGTCAATACCAATATAAATATTGTAAAATATAATTTCTTTACCTTTACTATTTTTTGATCTTATAACATACAATCATCCAAAATTTCGCTTGTTGCTTGGAGTTTGCGTAAAGAAATACCTAAGTGATCGATAAATTTATCAAAAATTAATATTGGGAATGCGCAAGCGCAAAATTTGACTCGGCAAACAGTATAAAAACTTTTTATATTGGCAGCTAAACAATTTTATACCGGTTATAAAACTGGATTATAGGTACTCTTTTTCAACTGTAGGTTTACTGGTTATAAAGCGTTTTATAGTCACTATACCTAGAACAAACCCTTATGGTTATAATCCGTGTCATATAAACAGTATAATCGTTTTTAATTAATGTGTATACCCAAAGAAGTACGTTTTATAGTCGCTATGGAACAAACCTTCATGGTTACCATCCGTGTCATATAATCAATATGACATAATTTACTTATCCTTATGCACTGGTCCTAGAAAAATCTGGTGTATAACTGGTATTAGCTCGTATGTATGAAGTATTGCGGCTCAACAATGACCTGGAAGAAATCTTGGCTTGGGGTGACAGTAACCAAGTCGAATTTGATGCTAAGAAAACCCAGGCAGCAGTCTTCTCCAAAAAGGTTAACATTGCAGAACCGGATATAGTCATGGCAGGACACGCAATTCCCCTGGCACCGTCTATTAATTTGCTGGAGGCCAATCTGGGAGGTAATGTGTCTTGGCATGATCACAGTGTAGCTATAATTTTATCAAATTTATTGTGAGAAAAAGGTAAAAAAAAACACTGGCAAAAAAAACCGGTTATCGAAATGAAAGGAATACACATCAGCGTAGCTGGGGCCTGCCCCCCCCCCCCCCCTAATGGCCCTGAGGACCCCCTGAAATATTCAATAAAAAAAAATTGCATTTAATCCACCATACACTGGATTATAGGTACTCTTTTTTAACTGTATGTTTACTGGTTATAAAGCGTTTTATAGTCACTATACCTAGAACAAACCCTTATGGTTATAATCCGTGTCATATAAACAGTATAATCGTTTTTAATTAATGTGTATATCCAAAGAAGTACGTTTTATAGTCGCTATGGAACAAACCTTCATGGTTACCATCCGTGTCATATAATCAGTATGACATAATTTACTTATCCTTATGCACTGGTCCTAGAAAAATCTGGTGTATAACTGGTATTAGCTCGTATGTATGAAGTATTGCGGCTCAACAATGACCTGGAAGAAATCTTGGCTTAGGGTGACAGTAACCAAGTCGAATTTGATGCTAAGAAAACCCAGGCAGCAGTCTTCTCCAAAAAGGTTAACATTGCAGAACCGGATATAGTCATGGCAGGACACGCAATTCCCCTGGCACCGTCTATTAATTTGCTGGGGGTCAATCTGGGAGGTAATGTGTCTTGGCATGATCACGTTGCCGCAATTGCCAAGGCAACTGCACAGAAACTTGGTGTACTTTTCCGCACCAAAAGATTGTACACACCTCATCAACTTTTGACACTACAAAGCCCAGATTCGACCATCATTAGAATATTGCTCTCATGTCTGGAGCTCTGCACCCAAGAACACTCTTCGGCTACTGGATTCCATTCAAAGGAGAGCCGTTCGTCTGATCGGCGACCCCGAGCTGACCAAGACTCTCGATTTCCTGGAGCATCGAAGACAGGTTGGTGATTTGGCTCTCTTTTACAGATATTTCCATGGCAGGTGTTCGACTGACATTGCCCACTTGATTCCACCTAGAGGAATGCAAAACAGAAATAAACGGCGAACCACTGCCGCTCATCCATATGTTGTTCAGCTTAGTACTCCTCGAACTTCATTGTTCAAGAATTTTTTCATCTGGAGAACGTCATCTTTGTGGAATGATCTTCCTGAGGTCGTGTTTCCCAATGAATACAATCTTCAACGTTTCAAGACCAACGTAAATCGCTTTCTTCGCACACGCACCGCTCCCAGAGCGCCTTAAAGGATTTTTCCTACAGTGCAGGTGTTTTATCATTAAAAAAAAAATTGCTGTCCCAAATAGTATTAAATATTCTTATAATGGACATAATAATTCTTATAATGGTTATAATTCATTTTTCTCAGTGCGGTACTTTTTACTAACCCGGTATATTGAACAGTGCGATTTGACGTCGAGCCATAAATACGACTGGGTTGATAATATTTTTTAATGACTAATTCATTTTTAAATAGTGGTAAAATTGAGATAGAAAAATGTAACTTGCATATTAGTTTCAATTTTTGATTGAGTATTTTTAATTATAATCAAGGATAAATAGACATTAATATTACACAATACCATTAATTATCTCTTAAACAGAATTCTTTATACGTCTAACACCTTTCAATTAGCTATTTACTGTTTATTGCCAAATAGCACTTGACTTATTGAAATCAATAAATCACAATCAGTATACATTAACTTAAGCAATTAATAATCATAAACACATTCTTGTTGGTCCATTGAGCTAGACACAATTTATTTCAAAATAAAAAAGGCCGTTCGCGGTTGATGATACTATCAGTTAGCATTCAAGTTTTGAAAGCAGTATATAGAAATCGGGCCCATTGTATAATATTACCACACACTCAGCGCTTGAAAATTTGATTTATTACAATACGATTACTTGAAATTAAAGTTATATGCAATATAGATTTCGGACTCGGGTTGTCTCAATTGGGAAGATAAATTACAAAAATTTATTTACAAAAAAAAATATTGATGAAACTTTTTTTAAATTTTATAGTCTATTTCAGAAAGGTGCAGAGTAATAAAATGGGAAATTTCGTCCAGTTCGGTTCAATCTCCGTGTCGACCATGGGCGCACTATCAGGGAGTAAATAAGTTATTATTTTACATGATTGCATAAAATACGTTTACCCGAATTTTACTGTACAAGAAACGTTCGACCGATGTTCCCGAATGGCTGGAGTTGGAAAGTTCTTCGTTTTTAAATTATTGGGTAAGAGAAAGACAGCAGGTCAAGTGGAACCTCCCCAGAAAAGTCTAGGTAGACCAGTAAAAGTCCTTGATGAAGACACCAAAAATGTAGTTCGAGGAAAAGTTCACTCTTTTTATTTTAAAAAAGACAATCAGCAGAGGCATATCCGTAACAAGTACTTTAAGCCGCTTATATGGACGAATACTTCGGGATCTCATAGAAACAGAATATCAGGAACAGGAAAAAGAAGAGCAATCTGGATTTAGAGCTGGAAGAACTTGTACAGACAATACTTTTTGTCTCAAGCAATTAATAGAAAAAAAGTATAGCACAAACCAGGAGACCCATCTCATGTTTATCGATGTCCATAAAGCCTATGATACGGCACCTGTGAGTAAACTATGAAAAGTACTTCAAGAAATAAATATTAACCACACATTAATTAAAGCAATAAAAAATCTATATGAAGCATCCACATCAACAATAAAAGTGGACAATAAACTATCAGAGCCCTTTTCAATTAATAAAGGTCTTCGCCAAGAATGCTGCATGTCACCGACATTATTTAAGATATATGTTGCAAAGGCTCTTAAGCAATGGAAAAGGAAATGTAAAGGTATGGGTGTGGATCTCTGTTTATACACTTTGCAATTTGTCGATGACCATGTAATCATAGCCAACGACAAAGACGACCTAGAATATATGGCTAGAAAACTACATGAGGAATACAAATGATGGGGATCAGAATTAAACACGCAAAAGACGAAGTACCTTCCTATAGGAGCCGAACTGTCAAATGTTCACCTAGATCTAGAAAATACTGAAATAATACTTCCCTGTAGCAAATACACCTACTTGGGTATGATCTTTGATTCAACTGGAAAAGACGACAAGGAAATCAGAAAAAGAATAGCTCAGGCCAGAAGAATAGTTGGATGCTTGAACAGTATATTTTGGAGTAACGAAATAGGAAAAAGAAGGAAGTACAACATATATGAAACCCTTATTAAAAGCAGTCTACTCTATGAAGCAGAAACTTGGCGCCTAATAGAAAACCGCAAGAGAAGGTTAGAATCAGTGGAAATGAATGTGTTTCGAAGATCGCTGGGAATTTCTAGGAGAGATAAAATTCGCAACGAAGAAATTAAACAACGAATGGGTATAGACGGCTCCCTAACAACGGATATAGAAAGGAAACAACTAATATGGTATGGTCATGTACAAAGAATGGAGAACACAAGATTACCTAAGAAAATTATGGAATGGATACTGCCTAATCGCAGGAAACGAGGAAGACCCAGGAAAGCTTGGAAAGAAGAAATAGCAAAAGCAATGAGTTCCAGAGATCTAAGGGAAGGCCAATGGAATGACCGAACGACGTGGAAAATAGACATCGGACAACGGACGTTCTAAACCGATAATATATATACAAGCACCTTAGACAAGATTCTAATGGAGCTTGTCCAGGTTGACAGTATTTCGTTGATAACTAGAAAAATTTTATGGACGCAAAAATTTGGTCTGAAAACTTTCATTTAATATCTTAATTAAATCTTTTTATCTTAATTTATTAACGAACAATATATAATTTTCTTTAATTAGTAATTTACAACTACTTCCATGCCAATTTCATATGTTTCCGCTGTATAGATATTACAGATATCATATTTATCGTAACTTTAATCAGATTTACTTTATTATAATTATTATTTCAGTAATTATTAGTACCTTAAAATATAATAATATAGCATATACATTTTTAAATTTATAGACACCCATAAAACATTGATCAACAAGTTTATAGCAAATAAACGAACTGTAATAAATTCTAAATTAAAATAAAATTATTTTTTAGTAGCTCATTCACATTTTTCTTAAGTCCTTCTTTGATCTTAGCTTTTTAATATTATTAGTTATGCTCAATTTCAAAGATTTTCTTGCGAACCGGTAAATCGATTTCGATAAAAAAAATTTAAACTGTACCTCTTTTCTTTGGTAATTGCACTGTGATAGAATTTTTATTCAGATTTTAGTTTTAGCCTTATACAGCGTGCTATAAATTCGTGTGCGGACAAGGGGATCTCGAAAACGATAAGAGATACGAAGATGGTTAAATTAAGGCAAAGTTGCGTATTTGGGGGTTTAATAATTCGGTGAAAGAAAATTGTAAATATTCCGAATGCTTTCGAAGGTATCCGAAAAAAACCGAAGTATATATTTTTGGTTTTTAATTTTTTGCACCTTCATTTTTGACTTATGAAAAAACAAAAAACATTTTTAAATAGCCGTTTTTTATATTCTACAAGATGGCGTTATTAATTTTCGAATTCGTTCTTTAAATACCAACCTCCTAGAAATTTAATACAATGTACAAGTTTTTTTTTTATCTAATAACACATTTTTTCAAGTTATCTTTTATATCATTACGGTTCTGAACATTTAGAGCCAAACCAAAAAAAAAATTCTAATTTGAAAAATCCGACCATTTTTACTCAAAAAGGCCCGATATTTGATATTGTCGGATATGGATTGGCACCCTTAAGGATGAATAAATCAGTTCTTACTTCGCTATGGTGTTAAAAGACACTTAATAGGTGTTGTGTCTGCTGATAAGAATAGGTGTAGTGGAGAAATAGTGTGTAGAACAAAGATAAGGACATTCCTAGTTTGGTAGAAGGAGTTTGTAGAGGAAAACACATAATTGTTTGTATTGGTTGGGATAAAGGGTTCCATTTTGAATAGTCCATCCAGTGGAAAATCCCCTCTTTAATATATTGCTGACATAGCAAAAAGGAACCCCTTCTTCCATCTGGTAAGGGTTGCAAAACTTATAAAAAACTCGAAGGAACACTTACTCGGAGAGTTGTAAAAAGTATTCAAGTGTAAGGATAACCTCTGCCCAAATAACTACTTAAAGTTTAAAACAGTTTTCAAGCCATGAAGAGTACTGCCCCAGAACCAGTTTACTTTGCTTCGATTGCGTAAGTGTTCCTTACATTTAATTGTTAAATTGTATTCTTCTTATTTTGGCCAAAGTTGTCTATTAAGAACAAATTGTTTCTTTAAACTTACTAGAATAACAACTTTCTAAAGTAAGTCGAAAAGAGACAGTTTCTCTTCTTATTAGAGAACTATCTAAATTTACCATTTTATAATCTTTAACGTCACATCGTATTTTATTCACATTATGATTATTGTCTGTCATCGCTTTGCTATTCATTAAATAAATGTCTTAAAAATCCTTAGTGTTTCAGTGATTCGATAGCGCACCATAAGGGCACTACTAATAAATAATTATTAATAAAATAATTAAAACATAGATCAAAACCGTCTAAGCTACACAACCCAGTCGCCTGTCATTTTAAGACGCGACAATATTTTGTAAGAGAAAAGACCAGAAGTCTCGGCCTCAAATATTTTTCTGTCTGTTTATTTTTGTTATATGTTTCGCCAGAAACTGGCATTATCAGACCGTGTAAACAGTAAAAAAAAACTCCAGATACCTTTTCCTTACTCGGGCGTATGACAGTATTTCGGTCTAGGTCTAAGGCAAAAACCATAGGACTTAAGATATTATATTAATAAAATAAATAATATACTTATAAAAAATAGAATTACTTCTCTTGACTTAGAAACTTACTTACTTTCTAGAATATTGTTACGGTACCCAACTCTTATTGAAATAAAACGGCCTAAACGCTATAATCCTGTAATGTAATTTTAATATTTCAGTTATCCTAAAAATACTTGCCAGGGCCGTAGTTAAGAAAGAATAATTTGAAATAATAATGATATGATATTTGATGACAAGACGTTAAAATTTTAAAAATCGTGTACTTGTATTAAATTTTCAAAGCGTTGAAGTCCCTAAATATGTTTTTAAAGTTCCAGGTCGGTATTTAAAAAAATTGACTTGAGGTTGGTATCTAAAGAACGAAACGTCGAATTTAAAAACTACTAACGCCATCTTGTAGAACATAAAGAACGGCTATAAGAAAGTGTTTTTTGTTTTTTTCCCAAGACAAAAATGAAGGCGCAAAAAACTCAAAACCAAATCTAAAAATTTCGAAATCGAAGGTATTCGGAATATTTAGAATTTTCTTTTACCAAATTATTAAGCCCCAAAATATGCAACTTTGCTTCAATTTAACCATCTTCGTATCTCTTACCGTTTTCGATATGCCCTTGTACGCACACGAATTTGTAGCACCCTTTATAGGGTGTAAAAAAGAAAATATTTTTTTTACGTAAAACTTGAGACACCTTGTAGGGAACATTAGCAACAACAATGGATGCATGATAAAATCATACTGTAGCCTCATGTTTTCTAAACATTCTGTTTTTTTAATCTCTTTGATATCTCTAACATCAAAGAAAATACACAGTTTTATACCAGAATATGTTTTTCTTCAATAAATCACAATTTTAGTGGATACTTATTTGGTTTGACAAACAAAGTAGCCTATAATAAATCATAGCGGAAGGTATATCAGTGACATTTTGTCTGAGCGCGTTGTCTCTTTCGTTCCGTATATTGGGAATGATTTTTTACAAATGCACGATAACGTAAGTCCTCATGTAGCGCGCATCGTAAATGAATATTTTTACATAAAGTAAATATTCGAACTCCAATTGGCCACCGCGCAGTCCCGATTTGAATCTATATATAAATGTTATATCAACTTATTTTCTTTCCTAAGTAATTACTTACCAATGGTAAGCACTTTATTTAGACTATCCTTTATAGAAAAGTAAAGCACAAAAACCATTTTTTTTAAACATCCCTAGCTTAAAGACACAGGTAATTGATCTGAATTATGTTAACCGTTAGTTTCAGTTATAGTTAGTAGCAGTGGCAGCTCCTCGAAGGAGGCAAGGGAGGCTGAGCCTCGTCAGTATTTCTTGCCCTCCTACACATTTTTTTTGACTTATTACTTAAATAGTAACTTTTAATTTACAGCAAGCAAATATGTAATATGTTGTCATTTTTTTTTAGAAACCACTACCGGTTTTTTCAATCGTTTGTAACGTTATTGGGGTACCGATTCTTGGTGGTAGGGCTTTTAGCGGAGCCTCGGCTTGTAGGTTTGGATCCCCCAAATATGAATACCTAAGTAGGTGAGGTTCGGGTGACATGTAATAGATGGCGTATCACAGATGATGGATGACGTTTACCCAATGACAACTAGTGCCAATGATACTATTGCCCAAGTAGCTATGGCCTAAGTAACTAACGCCTAAGTAGATAATGCCCAATGTAGCTACTGCTCTAGTATCCAATGCCTAATGTAGGGACTAAGTGGCGGTGCCCCCAAAGGCGTCATAAAAATGTAAATCGAACCTTAAATTTTCTTATGGAGATTAACATGGGAAAACAACCCTTAATGAGTTGGAATCGGTATAGTATATCTACTCGGATTTTTAATTTATTTCCCTAATTGCTATTTTTCCACTATTTAATATTTTTTTACAATCTGACAATTACGCATGAGGCTGGTGGCTATTAAGTCTCCATGGTTTTTCCTAAAAGCTACATTAATAAGCGCTAATAAACACGAAATTATGAGATGGAAATAGTAGTTTCTCATATTTAACTACAATAAGTGGCAACGTCTACTAGCAATCAGCCTCTATCCAATCACAAGTGTGATCTCTCCCACGTGCGAATAGATCGCCTGTTTTTCAAGGCCTGCTAACTCGTCGCATTTTAGAATTATTTTTAAAGTATCAACAAAAGCCATGAAAACCATATTGTCTTAAAAAATCTTTAAAAATTTACAAGCAGATAAGCCTTAAAATTTCAAACCATCTTGTGTTACCAACCTAAAGAAAATTTAATCCTCATAAATTTGAACTTTATGATACAAGATAGCGTTCCATACAGTATATGCTTCATTATAAAAACCAAAATGAAATAAAATGTTTTATGTTACATATCGTTAAGTAAATTTTAGAATATTTTTAAAACTCGGCATCTACCTGTTGATAGACTTCTAAACTTTAACTATAGAAAAATTTGTAATAAAACTCAGTGTTTAGACTTTTTACAACCATAGATGGATCAGCAGTTGATACTGGTTCTTTCAAAAAGTTCCCACTACTGTTATACTTTTCGTTCTATTTCAAGAGAAAGAGTTGTAATTGCTGTGTGCACCTATCGTGGTTATGGAAATAAAAAAACTTTGTATTTCAGGTGCAATGAAATTTAATAATAATTAGCAGAGCGCTCTCGACCTTAAGGGGTCATCTTCATTGCCTCTTTGACAAGTGTAGATGCAATCGGGACTGCGACGCGCATTAATGGTATTAGTTTTAAACAATACAATTAAAATAACATTTTAAAAATTTTGAATATAGTGAAAGTCTTTGATTGATTTTAATTTTTTTTAAACCGCCAACTATCAAAGTGATGAAAAACATCACACACAAACCATCAAAGATGTGATTTAAAAAAAATTAAAATCAATCAATGACTTTTACTAAATTCAAACTATTTAAAATGTTATTGTAATTGAATTGTTTAAAACATATAAGTAACTATTAATCCACGGTGCAGTCCTAATTGTATCTACACCTGACAAAGATTCACTAAAGATTACCCCTTAACGTGGAAGGCGCTCTGCTAAAAAATTCTTTGCACCTTTTTTTTCAATCAGTGGCGTAGCCAGAGGGGGGGGCCACCCCCCCCCTCCGAAATCCCAAAAAAAAACGATATAAAATATAATTGGACAACATTTCTCCCAGTAACAACAGCTTCAGCAGAAAGAAGTTTTTCCACTTTAAAAACATTAAAAACATATCTGAGAAACCATTCAGTCGAAGAGCGTACAACAAGTTTAGCTTTAATAAGTATTCATCAAAAAATCCACATTGATATATCAATCAATATATTTTGTTAAAACAGGCGACGAATTACGGTTTAGTTATAGGCAAAAAAATATGTTGTGCTTTTAGTTTATGGTTAATTTTAGTTTTTTCAATAAATAAAAAATATACCTTATTTTTAATATTTTTTTGCTCAATAATGCATTTATGAAGAAGTTTTTGTTTAACAAGTATATTATCTGTTTTATATTACCTATATTAGTGTATTTATATAACTCACTACAAGTTTCTTTAAATATATGAATTTTTTTATTCTGACATTTGTTTTGATTGTCCAAAAAAATGGTTCGTCGCTTTCCCTACCCTTTTGATAAAAGGTAAAAGAAATCAAGTTTAGTCCTGTCTTCTTAGCCCGTCTCTTAACTTAAAATATACCAGATTTTAACCGCACGTTATAAATGACACGTGACTTGGCCACAATACGGCCAGATCTTAAAAAACTTTAACTTTATAACAAACTACTGACGTGATTGTAACATATTGTTATCCTCATGTTCGTATTATAAATTTCCTGGAATGCTCCACCACACCGTTTTAAAAAAAGCAACTGTTTTCTGCAAGTAACAACTTAAGGTGCAGACAAACCATTCATCCATCTCATCGTCAAGATAAAAAAGGACGGAAGCAATTCACTGAAAAGAATAGCCCATACGTAATACATTTAATATTAACATTGCGCTGTTATCTAATTAAAGGATTGGTACTAAGCCTGAGAAAATAATTCTTATTCAGCAGGAGTTATGTATGTGCTTTTATTTGGATACTTCTAGCAGTTAAGTTCTTCTAGAAGGCTTTAAATCACAAAATTTGTTTTATAAAATATGAAATTAATTCGTTAATTATTATTAATTTTAAAAAGGAAGAAATTCAAATATAACTTTAAAAAATTATTGCAACTTAATGTTTGAACCCATAATATTTAAACATACTTTTTGTTTTTTAACATTTTTGTTGGAACTAAGAGGTACTAATAATTTTAAACAAATAAGAAGTACCTACTTAATTTTTTATATTTCTCAAATCAATATTTTTTAAAAACCTCCAAGAGTTGTAAGCTAAATAAAGTGACTTAATCAAAAAGTTTTAAATCTCTTTTTTTTACCTTTTCCACCAATGTTAAAGATTTTTAAGTTCTGTTCTATTCTAACGCACTTTCTACTATTCTGACCCAATATACCAAATTACGATCTACATTTTATTATTTATTTAATACGGGTGTCTTTATTATTTTTTGCAGATGTATGACTGATTTTTTTGTTAATATGTACTTAATGAAATACTCCATTGAAGTGGAGTGGTAAGTTATTTAACTTAAAAAAAAATAACACAACTTAAGTCTTTTCATATAGTATCAGTGAAGGATGAGGAATTTAACTTATTCAATTCAAGTATGGCATATTTCTTCGAATTGAAAGCAGTCGATCAGCACATAGTCCAAGAACAATATCAGCGGAGAATTAATTTATTGTTCAATAGTTTGTCAATAAGCGAGTGATCTACAGAAAGTATGTATTTCTTATAATTTTTATAATCTTGGAATTTTTTACTTATTCCTAAAGAGTGTCAGGTTATATAAAGTAAAACTGTACAGAGGGATGAGGTTAATTTTTATATTTTCATCTCTAACTACTCTGTACAGTTTTAATCTTTGAAATGAATATACAATATGTTTCATTGGTTTAATAGTTTAGTACTATCTTCCCATAATTGTTTAGGTCACTATCTATGTTTAGGTGTGTCAACTTGTTACGGAAGTGTCAACTTGGCAAAGATGTAAAATGACATACAGGATGCCGTGTTGAAGAAATTTTTCAGTTGCTAAGCATTCAACTGAAAAGAAAATTTGTGTCATATTTAAGATTATTCTGACAGATTTTTGTAGTATATTTTTAATCTTTATGTATAACAATTTTTATAATAATTGTTTTATTTTACTACCTTTAATTCTATGGAGATTTTTTTGGAAATTGATTTAGATGTTATTCATGCCCATGAATGGGGATGGACCATAACCCAAATTGTAGTGACATTTCAAGGATTCTTTAGGCATAGAAGACACAGGAATCTGCCAGCTGTACCTCCAATAATATAATATTTTTACAATTGTAATGAGATATTCAATAAAGAATTCATTGTAAAAAATAATATTTGGCTTATACTATAGCAAAGCGAAAATTTAAAATATTTTTCAGTAATTTATCTTTTCAGGATTGGCCGCTTTAAATAAAATAATTCTTGTCCAGAAGATCATCCAACCAATATTTCTATAGATCCATACGAAATTATATCTATACAGGGTCGTGCACTAGTGTGTCAGGCTTTTAAAGCTCCCATGCGAATTAAGTAAAAAAATTCATTCATATGCAGACTTATACTGTTTTATAGGGTGCATTTCAGGAAAATATTTTTCCATGTACCGGGTGATTCAATAAGAAAGGTAGCCGGCTATATCTCGGAAACTAATGGGTATAGAAACTCGGGAAAACTAAAGTGGCCATGAGGAAATCCTGGAAATAATTTTTAAGTTCCGCCTTTTGCCGCAAGACGGCGTAATTGAAAAGTAAATATTAAAATTTTACATATCTCCGAAAATTCCACATTAAGGTATATTTGGTAACACCGTTAAAAAGCTTGGACAATTCTGCATCATTTTGGTCTTATGCTCATTGGCGTACCGACTTTAATAAGAGGTGGGAAGCTGTTGAAAGTTTAATCATTTAAATCGCTGTAACTTATAAACGACTTATCCGATTTTAGCAAACTAAAGACTATTTGGAAGAGAAATGTATGCACTTTCACCAATCGTATTTAGTTGTCCATAATAGTTTTCAAAAAAAAATGCTAGAGGGCGTAATTTGTAATAATAACACATTTTTTGATTTTACTTCGAAAAAATAAATCATACGGTATAATTATGATGCCATAATCGAAAAGTAGATGAAATTTTCTAGGAAAAATATTTAAACCGCAGCTCGATATCTCCGTTCGTTTCAGCGTTATCGCCATTAGAATAATTTTTAAAACTTTAAATGAAGAAGCGGTTATATATTTTTTAGAAAAAAAGGAGGACGCTACTGATATTTTTCCATGTGAATATTATTTCGGATTAGCCTGGTCAATTCTGCATAAAAATGGTATCTTGCGTTTTTCTCCTCAGGCACACCGTTCTTAATTAAAATAATTAAATTAAATTAGCTCGACTATTTATTATTATTATTATTATTATTATTATTAACATTGACAATGAAAAATTTTGTTTTATAAAAATTGTTGGAAATGACCACCTTCACTTAATAGAAAAGCTTCCGCCCGTCTAATAAAGGTGTCTAGAGATATTTTAAATCTAATAGTGTTTATCTATTTTATACAGGATATTTATAAAAATATTTCAAAAACGACACATTTTAAATTTATTTTTTTCAAGTTATTCAAATGGATCCCCCTGAATATTATTTATTGTTAAATTCTTAAGTAATTTTATTTTGTACTACAAGCATATAAGTAAATTCCAACAGTTTTCGAAAAAATTGCAAATTTCATAAATTATGTTTAAAAATAAAAATAAAAATTATTTGTAAGTTAGTTATTTATCAAGAATTAACTAAGAATTTATTTATTTATTTCAAATCCTATTGAATACCTAATAATGACCGTCTCGATGATAAAGGTACCAATAAAAGAATAAAACAGAACAATGTCCAACACGTAGGGATACAGATTTTTACGTTTCCCCGCCTCTGTGTGGCTATAAGCTACGTAAGAAAGGGGCTGATAAACAAACACGACGTCTTCCCGCTGAGGAACTCCTGGGGTGGGCCAATTATCCGTTCACGGGGAGTGACAGCAGCCGATTGGAATGCCACGGAGGCTCACGGGCTGCCTGCTGGCTCACCTGGTGATGCATGAGACAGCCCTGCTCTCTCGCATATTATTTTACAGATAATTTTCTGATTTTATAGATTTCGAGTGCGTTTATGGCCTGATGGATGCATACTGGGTAGAATTGGCCACCTACGCTTTTTTTGGAATATTTAGCTGAAATATTTAAATATTATATTTCTTACAAATTTTTATGTAGTTTGAAGTTTCCTATGTTTTAGATTCTCCAGTTCTTTCCATTTTATTTGGACATTAGAGTTGCTAATATTATAACTTCATATTTGGGTTTTGAGTCAGTAGCCCAGCAAGGGGGGCTGCCTGCAGGGCTGCAATTGTAGCCCCCCCCCCTTCCCCCCGAGACTAGGACCTCGGATCTAAAAGTCTAATTGCAACCTAGTTTTTCGTCTCAGGTATGGACTCTTAATTTAAATCTTTAAATAATGTATTCTTGGCATAGATTACGAAACAGTTCTTGTAGGAAACGTTTAGTTTTTAAAATTTTGTTTCTAAAAGTCCTGTTATGTATAAGCATAAAGATTAAGGTCTCGGACGCATATCGTCTTAGTTATTGATCTGTGATGCAATTTTAAAGGAAAACGAGTAAAAAGAATAATATTTTATGGTATTTTTCTCTTAGATACTTGCCTGTTTCGATTCCCTCTTTTTAAAGCTATTTTAAATTAACAAAAATATAACCAAATATAATAAAATATGTTTACAATAAAAGCAAATAACAATGATTTATGTTTAGAAAAAAATTTAAGTAAATATTTTTATTGAAAAAAATAACAGAAAAATATTGAAGATGTGTAATAATTTACAATAAAGAGTGTAGGAGAAAACGAGAATGATTCTTTAGGAATATACAAAACGCACTTTAAAAAGGAATACTTCAAAATCTAAGCGTTTTCAACAAATCAATATCTCAAATCTATATTTAAGGAAAAGCAAGTAGCGTTGCAATCGTGGACGGGATACAGAAGCAGCATGGCTGTCGCGATGGGGATATTTCTTGATGGAATTAACATTTTAAGCATGAAATGTCATTTTATTTTCTATACAGGATAATCATAATTGAGTGCAAAACGTACAAGAATGCGCGATTTGACCGAAATAAGGTTAATAGCAAATGTATCTGTAAAATATCTAAATGTTTACAAAAATACGATTTTATTAGCTAAACGAAAATCAGGAAAATTGGAAAGGAACTTTCTTTCCCACAATATTGCCAAATTCCCAATAAAGGTTTAGGACGTCAACGATTATTAACTCAACCAGTTTAATTAATTATTTACGAAACAACCCTTTTGAAACGGTAGTGAAAGCGATGGAAGAAACTAAATTCCTCAGCTCTGTTTAGACTGCAAAGCTAAGGATTCGAAATTCTATGAAATTTAATATAGACCAGCAAAACTTTACATCATATCCAATTAAACTGCATCTTAAATATTTTAAAGCTTAATTAAAGGGGATGCACGGTTTAAAATAATGTTCTTCTCCATGTGTGATCTTCCCGAGGTCCTAATTATACCGGTACAGACAGTTTAATAATTTTCACCCGTCATCAAACAAAAGCAGTTACTTTTCTATGTTTAGAAGCCGATATCGTTAGTCACCCAAAAATACTTCTCGGGAACTCATCATTTCGTCAACACCTCGTTCGCGCCCAACTATTTTCTATTTCGAAAATTAAAAATGATGCCGGCGATAATGGGTGGTCGACACTGATGACCCTGCATGGAACAACAATACGTTTTGCAGCTCATGAATCGAGAAAATTGTCAGGGCTGCATTTATTCACCTCTCAGCACCGGTTGTTCTGGGTGGGCCAACGCTGGAAAATTGCCAATGTCGCTATTGCCAGCGGCGAGTATAATAAAATATGTTGATTAGCATTTATAGATGTGATTCCAGTTGCGAATTGAAAGTTTCAGACTTTTATTGGTTAATTTGGTGATATCTCACGTAGAAAAATACTTAAATAGAAAATTCCCAGACTGACGTATTTAATTTGGGCGAACCTCTTTGGGAGTACTTCATTCGTCTTTTAATTATTTAATTCAGTTTTATGAGAGCTCTATTGGCGATTCATCGTAAAGAACACGATATCTGGCGGCAGTTTAAAAGACTCTCTTGGCTGCCAGCCAATACAACATTACCTCGAGTTTATTGACGTTATTAGTAATAGAGTAATTGAGGTTTTGAGATAGTCAACTTTGACGTTTTAATGATTTTTTGTATGTAACTGACAGGACTTCAATATACAGGCTGTTATGAAATTGACGCATTATTTTTAGGCCCGTAAATCCGGATATGACAACATTCGAGGAAAAATATTTTTTCTACTAGCGTGCGGAAAAACGCATTTTCCGCACATGTTTTAGTGCGGAAAATCCACTTTTCCGCACCGTGCGGCAAAGATTTTTCCGCACTGTTATATTTTGAAATTAAATTTAATTAAATTAAATGCTGTACGATTTGAAGTCACTGTTCATCATATTACCTTTGAAATATCTTAGTTGCTATGTTGTATATAACTAGTTGTTATCTAAACGAATCCTTGGAAAATAAAAAACTAATAGCAAGTAAAATATTGAAATCAACCCCAGCCAGTGCTTCCACCAGCAGCTGTGTAGCCCTTTCTTACTCCCATCCAGCAACAAGTACACAACATGAACAAACTGATGGGCTTCAGGACTCAGAAAACGAGCTGCAACCTACTGAAATATCAATTATTCCTGCACCCCAATCTTTACTGGAGAACCGCAACCAACTGGCTTCTGCTATTAATTTAAGTAGTGCTAGTAATTGTACGTTTACAATTAATGACAATATAAATAAGTAAATTAATATTGTAAAATTTTGTTCATTGTAATAAAAATTTTAAAAAAAAACTCCGTTTTTTAAATTATTTTCAATTTGTTTCCTCACGCTAGTAGAAAAACTATTGTTCCTAACACGTGCAGAAACCTATTTTTCCGCACTTAAATGCTTGACACCACTCCGCTACGCGTCGTGCTGTCAACGGCATTTGCGTGCGGAAAAATCGATTTTCTGCACTTGTTAGGAAAATAGCTATTTAAATGTCGCATGCATTATTATAATAAGCAAGAAAATTCATCATTTGTTTTGATTGGCCCCCTACGGTAAGAGCTCTTAAGAAAAAGTAATACCTACTTAGAACAAGAGTGACATATGTTTCTTTTATTTACCTCCTCAAAAATCCATGACTGACACAACCATAATAAAAACACGGCTATAAATCCGATCTACATTTAAAACTTAACTTAAAAAGTTTACTGCACTTCACCACAATTTTTTACATCTTTTCAACACAAGTAATTCTTATGCCGAAAAATAAAGAAAAACCACAATCAAATCATTTTAACACAGCATTTATAAAATTAAACAAATTTGTAAATATTGACTTAAATTTATATAATAATATTTCTAAATACTTACCAAAAACTTTAAAAAATACTACAAACAAGTTTCGAATTTGCGAGATTATTTAAGTACATATTTCATTTAGACGCAATAAGCTAATACGTTGACATATTAAAGTTGATATCAGAAGCCGAATACAATAATTAAATCATGGTTCTTGACCAAATGGTGGTAAATAATTTAATGTATTGACCATACCAATTTTTATACTACCATGTGTCATCGTACTCTGTCACAGTTTTTTCCCTTAAATAATAGCAGCTATAAATCCTCACACAGTATATACAGGATGGCCCATCGAAAACGAAACAGAGACATTTACTGGCAGCTCAGTTCTTTTTTATAAAAACGCTCAGACCCGTCGATTTTATTTTCGAGGGGGATACAAAATTGGAAAAAAATCACGTTAACACGGGCAGCCCCCTGGGCGGGGGTGGCACCACCCCTAAAATTTTAAATGGAAAGGGGGGTCGAGTGTTACCTTATTTTAAAAGTCTTTCAATTTCTAAAAACTAAATTACTAACTGAATTACATGAATTTTACATCATTATAAAGGGAATTGAAAGACTTTTAAAATAAGGTATCACTCGACCCCCCTTTCCCCCATTTAAGGGGTTATGCCACCCCCGTCTAGGGGGCTGCACGTGTTAACGTGATCTTTTGCCAATTTTTTGTCCCCCTCGAAAACAAAAGCGACGGGTCTGAGCGTTTTTAAAAAAAAACTGAGCTGCCAGTAAATGTCTCTGTTTCGTTTTCGATGCGCTACCCTGTATAATATGATAAGCTATTTATTTATTTATTTTTAGTTCCACCTCTAACGTCGTCCACTGAGCATGCTTTTAGATATTATGAGAAATTTTCTAATTTTTGTGTAAAACTATTGCTACTGTGTGAGAGATAATAATTGTTTCTTGTGCCGTGTCAAGTTGTTCCAGCAGAAATGTTGTGGATAAGAAGAAAACGGCAAAAATTACGTTTCATAGGTTAGTATAACAAATACATTCCTTAATGCGTTTAGAAGATTTATCTCACATCGAGAGAGATGCTTAAATATATATTCAGATAACGACACAACATTTATTTTGTAGGTGCAACCTCAGAACTTAAAGAGTTTTTCAACCTTATTAAAAATCAGAATGTTGATTCTTTCTCAATTGAGAATATTAATTGGCATTTCATTCCCCCCCATTCTCCACATTTTGGAGGCTTGTGGGAATCAGCGGTTAATTCTGTCCAGTATCATTTGCATCGCTGTGGTCCCATATGAAGAATTGAATACAGTTATTGTGCAGATAGAGGCTTGTTTAAATTTTTGCCTTCTTTCAACCAATCCCAACGACTTGAGTCCTTTTACCTCCGGAGATTTTTTAATTGGCAGCTTTATATTAGCAATTCCAGAACCAGATCTAAAGGAATTGAATACCAATCGTTGGAGACGCTACCAGCATCTGACACAGATTATTTAAAATTTCTGGATACGCTGTGCCAAGGTCTTTGTGACTGAATTACAAAACACGTTCCGGCGTAAGAACTGCTAAAGGACTATTTAAACATGCCGTTCATAAACTTTGTGTTTTACCAATCGATGATTAAATATTATATGTTGGATGGTACTAAATATATTAAATTTTTTTAACTATGAAGTGTTCAAGGTGGGCGGTATGTTGCGAACTATTACTGCATTTAATTGCCTCTTAAATGATGCTGACATTTGGATAGCTCCCTAATAATGGTGCGCGAGCAACAGGGACTTTTACCCGAAGCAAAGGGATAAAACAGTCGGAATAGAGACGCTCGCTGATACACTGAGAAAAGCTTCAGCAAGAAATTCTTTGCTAAGATTATTTTGGCTGTAATATTAAATTTTTTACCTACGATAGCAAAATGAATTTCTTATTGCAAAAGAAACAATTTACCTGAAAACTCTTTATACCCGTTACAAAAATCTTTGCTATTATAGAAAACTTACATTATGATAACAGCTAAGTAAGTCTTTCTAAAAAATTATTTTCTAGGACTACAATTTGCTTTGCTGGGGAAGTAATGCAGTTTGCTGCTTTTGAAAAAAATCTTTATGAAGAAATCTTTTCTAGCGCTCTAAAGAGTTTTTAAAGGGGTAGCAAAATTTTTTGTTGGAATTGGGAAATTCGTAACTGTTCGGTTCAAATCGGATTATTTCGTGGTGACGAATTCAGTCTGATTGGGTCAATTTTTATATTACGCACCAGTCGTCCCGTTCCTGTCTCCAGATCTTCATGTCTTTAGGTCTTCATTTTATTTAAGATATTTAGATGCTCGTTCCTTCATAAAGTAAAATGGTCGCATCGGTGGCTGTTGTTGGTGATCATTACGACTCGACATTTGTCTCATTTTTTCCAATAAAACTTGTCTTGGCTCAAAAATGTTTCCAGTGTGCAGTGCTTTATTGGATTGTGACATCAGACAGTGTAGATTTTTAATATCAGTGTTAAAAGACCAAAATTATTTTAGTTTTATGTTAATTTTTTTATGTTATGTGTTTGTTTATTTAATAATAATTTTTGTGTGAGTCAAGTTTTAGAGAAAAGAAAAATAGTAATTCTTTAGCAAATGGCATTCATACTAAAAGTCCTCAAACTAAAAGACAACTTACCAAAATTTTAAACACTGTATGTTTTTTAAAAGAAGATTTTAAGAAATATCGCAAAAGTAAAATACTTTCTTTTTCTAAATAAAATACAATGTAATTATTATTTTACCTAATATTCAGGCTAGATGCAGAAACATGTTTTTTCGGCATTCCCTTTTTGATATTTGTTTAAATTTAAAGTGAACAGATATTTTTAATAAGATATGTTTTAACCACTCAAAGAAAAAAACAGTAAAATATTATTGTTTTTTTAAGCAGCTAAAACTGAAACTATTTTTAGGTTATAAAGTGTTGTTTTCTGTTGTATTAAATAATAAAGAGAAAAATAATTTTTTTTTTAGTTTCAAATCGTTGATAACCTATTCAGACGTGGGGAGTTACATAAAGTAAAATATGATGGAGTTACCTGAAAAATAAGCTTTATACTATGTTAAATTTTTGATATAGCATGGAATATATTATTTTTAATAACACAATTTTAAATGAATCAAAATTTTTTGAAACTTCCGTACCCAAAGTGAAAAAACTTGGTTTATATAAATGTGTTATTAGGCATAATAAGTTTTCTAGAGTATATTAAAAATTCAACAAAATATACGGCTTATTTTTTGGGCCACCCCACATATTATAGCAAATAAGTGGTGCTGTCATAATAAACCACTTTACTATTATAGCAATGCAAAGTTGCTACCTTAGCTAAAAAGAGTATCTGAAGTAAGTAGGTACATTCTGACCCAGCAAAGTAACTTTCTTGAAATAAATAAAAAAATCTTTCCAATATAGCAAAATGCTATGCTGATATTGAAAAAAAAAATTCTTGTTTCGAGAACAATGCGGATGGCGTAGAAAAGTATCTTTACTGTTCTAGCAAAGTCTCTTTATAGCCGATGGTCAGTTACTTTGCTAATACAACATTTTTGTTTACTTGACCTAAGTGATCATTCTTTATAAAGTGACTTTATTACGACAGCAAAGAAATTACAGCCAAATGGATTTTACTGTCTCAGGTAGTTTTTCTTTTGTCCCCTATGTTAGCATTTTTCTTTATAAGCGGTATAAAGATTTTTATAAGGACAGCAAAAATCTTCTCTCAGTGTAGGGTAAACCTGCCAGTTATTGGCCATTTGGAGTTATTGGACACCTTTAATTTATTTAATAAAAACAAGGAAACTTTATTTAATAGTTTGTTCAGTTTCTCATATATGACCATCTTATTCCAATTGCTACTAAGTTTACATAATTCTCTATTTGTCAACTTTTTTGTTTTGGCGCCAAATCATATTTTATGTCAACGTGTTTCCGAAACGCAGTTTTCTTAAGAGATTGATAACAAAGTGTTTGTGAAGCTAAGTGTGGCCAGTACTGGTCGTAAAATATTTAAGTAATCTGAACATAATAAACAGCTACTCTCGCATTAAAGGTACATATTTTTGAAGCTTTTCTAACAATAATTAATGTAGGTTATGTTTTAGTGTGATGTCCAATAACTAAAAGAAATATTAGTGAATTTTTAGTTGTTGGACACTTGTCCGATAAGTGCAATTTGCAGGTATTTAATCCTACACTGAAAAAATTGATTGTGAAATCACGGAACCATTACAAAAAAAATATTGTAATTATACAATTATTTTCATGTAGCTTTAAGTTTTTACTTATTTTTATGAAATCCCCGTAATTATGATAAAAAATACGTATTTTTTGTGAATTTCCCTTGTATTATTTATTTTTATTTGTAAAAATATTGATGTGTTTAGTACTTTTACATCAGCTTCGTGAAATAACCCATATTAAGTAATAGTTTGTAGCAATATTACATGTTATATGTGAAATTACATAAAGGAATGTAAATTCACAAAACCTATGGAAACGCTGACCAATAACATGCGTCCCGAAGAGATCACGCCACACATCTTCGCGTACCTTCTTGTTAACATACGTAAATCGACGTCTGACCGCCATTTAAGCTAACAGCGCTAAGAGGTGTGTACGTATATACCAGTGCGACCAGAATAGTGCGGGAAACCATACATATTATTCAGGTAAACACAATTAGTTTTATTAAAAGTATTTTATAATAACCTAATTATTATTCACAATGATTAAATGTGATGTATGTTTGGTTAGGTTAAGAAGTATGTGCGTGTATAAAATACATATGAGCTATCACAGGCATCTTCCCGGTATAAATTTTGTTTGTAAATATTTTAACTGTCGTTCATCCTTTAAAAGTTACAACAAATTTAAATTACACCTAAATGAAGGGCATAAAAAGGTATTTGTAAATAAAAATATTCCCTGTTCGGTAGAAAATTGCGAATTTCGTTCTAGAAATAGGAAAGATATTAACAAACACGTATTCTTTCATTTACGTAGTGGTTGTATGTTGCGGTGTCCCTTATATCAATCATGTGGGGTAAATAACGTTTTTAAAACAATTAGTGCCTTTAGGCAACACGTTACAAGAAGACACTTTGTAAACGAAGAAAGAAAGCTAGGCAATGTTGATAGCACTAACGAAATTGAATTGTTAGTACCACAAAATTGTTCACCTTTACATGAAAATGTGGAGGAAATACAAAACAAAGTTTCGGCGTATTTAAATAACGGAATCGAGCCATGTAAAAAAAATGATTTAAAACAAAACTGTCTCAAATTGGTAAGTTCTCTTTTTTTGTCATTAGAGTCTAAATACTTTTTACCTAATAAATCCCTTCAAATGATTTTAGAGGACATGCTTAACTTGAACAATTTAAATACTCAATTTATTAAACAAAATTTAACAGACAATGGTATGAATGTAAGTGAATCGCTCTTAAATGATAACTTATTTAAGGACATTCTTGATTCCGTTAGAGGAGAATTGCGAAGCAAATTTGTTAGAAACAAATATTATACTAACTATTTTAATTTTGTCTCACCAAAAAAAATAAATTTGAACGATCGGTTATTTTTTTATTATATCCCAATTTTGGAAACAATTAAGACCCTATTTAAAAATGAAAATTTTTCAAAACAATATTTTCTTCAAAAAGAGTCAAGAACTGATATATTTGAAGATGTCTGTGACGGCAGTGTTGTAAAAAATAATGAGTTATTTTCAAGTGAACAAAATCCTATTCAATTAATACTTTATCAGGATGCATTTGAGATATGTAACCCCTTGGGTTCATTTCGAAAAAAACATAAAATAATTGGCATATACTTCATTATTGCCAATTTACCTGCTTGGCAAAGATCAAAAGTTGACCAAATTCAGCTAGCTTTATTATGTTATGAAAAACATGTCCGGCAATTTGGTTTCCAAAAAATATTGGAAGAACTTATAAAGGATCTTATGATTCTTGAAACACAGGGAATTTCAATTTCCATAAATAGTGAAACCCGAGTAATAAAGGGAACACTATTAGCATGTACTGGAGACAATTTAGGAAGTCATCAAATTGGTGGCTTTCTAGAAAATTTTAATTTAAAAAATTATTTTTGTCGATACTGTTACTCACATGGTTGTCACATAAATTTTGATAAAAAATTTACGATGCGAACAAAAGAATCGTACAAGTTTGATTGCGATACTTTACATACGTCAAATGAACTGAACATTAAAGGTCTTAAATCAGATTCCCCTTTAAACGTTTTAAATTTTTATCACGTCTGCAGTCCTGGCCTTCCACCTTGCATTGCACATGATTTTTTTGAAGGTATAATTCAGTACGATTTGATGATAGCCCTGAAAAAAATGGTTTATGATAAACTTATTACTTTTGATGAACTAAATAATAAAATTAAAAATGTAACATTTATTTTAGAGAACAAAATAAAATTTCCTTTGATAAGTCAGAAAAGTAAAGGACTTCCAGGTACGGCATCTCAAAATATGTGGCTTATTTTAGTAATACCGTTTCTATTTTATAACAATAATGAAATAAAAAATTCTGAAATTTTTCAACTGATAATATTATTACGAAAAATATTCTTACTTATAGTAGGATTTAAATTGTCGATTAGTCAGCTTGCTTTGCTTAAATACTTAATTTATGAATATTTAGATCAACGAAGGGTTATTTTACCGGATGCACCACTAAGGCCCAAGCACCATTACATGCTTCACTATCCTTTTCTTATAAGACACTTTGGCCCTCTGAGGCACTATTGGACTTTAAGATTTGAGTCTAAGCACCAGTACTTTAAAAAAATTGTAAAACACAGCACTAATTTCAAAAATATACTTTTTTCCTTTACTCATAAACACCAGCTTTTGCAAGCACTTTATTCTTCAGAAAATTTGCTGTTTCAAGACAAAGTTGTTTCAGAAAATGCAGTGCTATACGTTGTAGAAAACTTCCCAAAACATTTTAATGAAAGTATTGCGACATGTTTTAGCAATAAAAGCTTATTTGTTTGCACTGAAGCAACCTTTAGAAATGTTTTATATAAAAAAGGGATGATTGTATGTTATAACGAAACGGATTCATTTGATCTATGTAAAATAGATTATATTATAATAGGCGACAATTTTGATTTAATTAGTTTTTATGGCATTAAAATTAATGTATCTCTTGACATTGAAAGTTCCCTTTTATATCAAAACAAAAGTGAAGCTTGTTGAGTCACGAAACAGTTTTGCAATATTTTTGCGAAAATTCGAATTCGTATATTTTTAGTTTTAAGTCTGCTCCATATGAAACACTTTAAATAACTAATAATTTTAACGAATAAAAAACTTCTTCTATTTTTCCCTTATAAAAAAACTCACTCTTCATTCAAAGTTTTGCCTGTTTAAAAAATATCACTCATAGTTTTATAAAAATGCAGACCCAGGCTTGAAAAACTACAAAAACAATTTCAGTTACTTTTCATTGGTTTTAAGTCATATAATAATTATCAACTGGTATACATAATAATTGAGATCCAATATGTTCTGACTTTAAATACTTAAAGACAGAACCGTATTAAGGATTTATAAACAAAAATGTTGATGATGTACTTTATGTCTTAAAACATCAGAAAATATGCTTGTGTTGAATTCAAAATTTGATCCTCTTCGGAGATAAGTATGAACAAAAATCCAGGTCTTATATAAAAAATACCCGAAACAATATCTTAAACGTCAAGCGTCATTTTAGGAAAACATTAAGTTCGTTCAGTAGAGAATGAATCACGTTTTGTATTAAGCCATTTTTGATGAAATCAGTGGTTTTCGAGATATTTGGTGACAAAAATTAGAGGAATTTTAACATTTCCCTTAATATCTCGAAAACTAACTGAACTATTTGGCAACACATTATAAATAATCACTCAAAATGCAAATTTTCTCTAATTTAAACGATCTCGTAACTCTTGCCGTTTCGGGTATAGCAATAGTGTCGTATATACCGCATTTTGGAATTTTTTTTATTTAAAGCCTATATTTAATTTTTCTATTGAAATATCAAAGAATAAACCATGCACCTAATAGAATTTTCTTTAAAATTTTAATTGTCTAGAAGGCTATATGATTTTAAATCTGAGCATAACTTTTTCTTAATATTTTTTAAAATAAGGATACTTTACTCTTAATCGAACGATTTTCCTATTTTTTGCTCTTCCCTGTATCCTACTAGACTCGAAGTAATTTAAAGTGCACCCGAAATGGTTATCGAATAGGCACCAACTTTTGGCAGTATATTATTATAAACTTTGGTCGTACAACAAATCAAAAATATTCACATTTGTTGCACACTTAGTCGACCACACTGTATATTGTATATACTGTATATGTTTTTGCCGAGTAAAAATATTTCTACCGAGTGGTAATTTTTCAACAAGCAGCATAAAGAGTGAGTAATTTTCAAGAAAAATTAAAAAAGGTTCCCATTTGTTAAATTGGTTACTGTACACGCTATATGTATATAAAAAACTGCTCTTTTATTTTGCTGGTTTCAGAATGCCACTTTTTAAGGTGTGGACCAAAGATAGAAAAAACAAATGTTTTGTTATATTAGACGGAGAAAATGCACTTCTAAAGTTAATCGCTTCAGGTAAAATTTGTCTCTGTTTCATGTTTTTTTATTGCTAATTTGGGCTAATTTTTTTAGCTTCTACAAAACTTGACATAAATGGTTCCTCATTGGTCTTGGAGCAAGACGGTACCCCAATTACTGAAGACGAAGTGCTTCTGTTGCTACATAACGAAACAATCATGCTATTGCAAGGGGGTGAAAAGTGGAAGCCTTTCTGTGAAGAAGATAAGCATAGTGCCACAACAAGTACAGCATCAACTCTTTCGTTGATGTTGTCTGATATCCAGTCGGATGATGACTCTAATCAAAATCAGCCTGCTCATGTTGTATTTAACACAACTAATGAAGCTGCCGTTGGTCAACCGGCTACTATTAGCGTAAGCCAATTTGAAAATATGCCAACAATATTAGTTGACAACAATATGGAGTTTATGTGGCACACATTTGAAATTCCATGGCATAAACTACCAAGAGATAGTGTGGGCGCGTGCGAAGAAGGTTTAAGAAAAAAAGAAGTAGTTACACAAGTTGTCCATATGGTTGCCAACGAAATGCGGTCGATAAAATCCAACCCATCTTCTAAAGCTATCAGACTCGTTGCACAAAAACTCATTAGTAAATTCCCAAAAACTTTTCAGGACATTGATGATGATGGCGTTGTACTAGGCGACGGTTCTATTGGTATATTCATGAAACTGTATGAAAGGTTGTCTTACTTGAATAGGCCTCATAAGAGGCCTCTACAGGAACAAATTTTTTCCAAAAAATTAATGAGGCATACAGTGGCTGGTTGCAGCCACTGGAACCCAGAACTACCTAATATTAATCATGAAGATGCTTCAGTATTAAAGCAAAAATTAAACGAGTGCATAAATATGGATCACTTAAGTGACGAAATGGAACAGATCTTAGAAAAAACCTACCCCATTCAGAGAGAATTTATCAACAATGTTGTAAAACCTCCGACCGTTGCGGAAATATTACAGGAGTGGCCAATTCTATTTAATAAATATGCACTTATGTGGCACTTTAAAAAGCTTTGCAAAATAGATTTAAACACTTTTATCAGCAATCTTGATGCAAAAATGGATATGATTTTAACTTTCAATAAAGAAAACACAGTTGAAGAGATACTCGATAAATATGTTAAAGTATTACATGTTTTAGGAAAATATTTTAAGGAAGATATTACGAGCATGTATAAGTTTGCAAAGGTAATTATTATTTTTTGGCAGACAAAAAATACCACACCAAATCGGTTACAATTTGTAATAATGTAGAAAAGCTTCATCGCATGCAAACGATTATAGAGCCGATGATGGAAATTTATCTGATTGTACCTATTTGGTGTGTGCATAAACACAAATTCAATACTGTTCTTAAAATACCTTTTGTTTATAATTTTTTTTTTGTTTCAGACACGCCCGGAAGAACAGGAACTGGATTTTGAACCATGCATTTTTGTTATTGGTAAGATCAAAATTTTAAGCTTTATACTTACCTGATGATACTAAAATAATGATAATTATTTTTTAGGCGCCAATGAAGAAACCGAAATAATTATTTATTTTGAAAAAAAAGCAGTGATCACTACAAAAACGTTTGGCGAAGCACTGATGCTACTTTTTGGGATATATTTTGTGTTTAATTTAGCCTATCCCAAAACGGCTTCCTGCGTGTGTGAGCTTCTGCAAAGGTACATACTAAAAATTCATCCTGATGAGGGCACCAAATCCAAAAAAAAAAATTTGTCAAAAAGAAAAGTTTTTGCATTTTTAAATAAACTTTCCAAATGCAGTGTTTAAGTTAATAACTATCTGAATCTGATTTTTTATATATTTATTTTGAAATCATTATTTTGAGCAATAATAGTTTATTACTTGTGTTTTTGTAAATTTGATCCTTGTATTATTTTTAATTCGTTGATTAAGTTTAGTTCTTAAGAGGAATTTTACTGACGATATCATTAGACAAAGGTTCCAAACAGGTTAATACCACAGTTCAGTGTTCTTAATTTAACTTTTTATTCGACGGAATAGCATAGTTATTACTACTTAGATGGTCTTGACACATACTACGAGTTAATCAATGACATGACTCAAATTAAAAGTGACATGTGAATCTGTGACGTGCGCCCAGACAGTAATTATTCAAAGAATATATACTATATAAAATATAAAAGGTTAATATATAAAAGGTTAATATATTTTTTGATGTTTAATTTGAATATTTTAAAATTCGTTTTGAATGTGCCATATTATTTTTAGTTTAGTTTAGGTTGGGTTTAGGTTTTAGTTAACGTGATGTGTAAAAATTTTCTGTTGAAACTTGTGACTGTAGCAAGTTACATGAGGCTTTGCTTTATATCAACACACACTTTAAAAAACTAGTTTTTATATCAGTATTGTCCATAGGAGATATTTTGGTCAGTTTTTACAACGTGTCCTATATGTTTGGTTAAATGTACAACTTTTGTTAGATATATATACAGTCCGGCGATGAGGTAGACAAGAGGACAAACAGACCAAAAATTTCATTTTTCGGGAAAAAGTCATTCTTTATAAAAAAAAATTGGGTTGCTGAAAAAATACGATTGTATACAGGGTGTCCAAAAAGTTAACAATTAAAATTTTTTACAAGTGTTAAGTTACCCATATTCAAAATTTATTAATTATTTAAACACCACCCACCTTGAAGGACGCATTTTTCCAGTTGAGCTATATGATAGTCATATCATAACTCATCTGCACTTCTTGTATATTGCTTTTACAGCTTGTATAATTCAAACTTAATAAAAGAAAAGCAATATCTTAGAAGATGATTAGAATTAATCCTTTTAAATAGCATTTTGCTAACAACTTTAGAATAAGGGCACTTTACTCTTGTTATATATTAGAATTTTTAACTTTTTGGACACCCTATACCTAATTTTTTTTTCATCGACAATCGTATTTTTTCAGCACGCGACATTTTTTATAACGACTTTTCCTCGAAAAATTAAATTTTTGGTCCGTTTGTCCTCTTGGTCTACCAGATCGCCGGACATAATGTATAATATGTATTTACCACTTACCTAGTAATTAAGGATATTTTGTGTTATGGTATTTTATACCGTTCTAGTTACATTTTGTATTTGCAAATAAATTTGTTTTTAAAAAACAATAGTGTTTTCATTTCACAAAAACATTTTGTAGTTTTACTGAGCATTTTTACAAAATATATGTGAAAATAGGGTCGAATATTACATTGGAAAATTCATATACCGATGTAATATCCCTGTGTAATTAAATAAAATTACTGAAACCTGAAAGTATTTTTACATAACAAATTTACTTAAAATATGTAATATTCCCAAGGGTTATCACAAATTATATGTTCTTTTACAATATGATTTTGTAAAAACCATGTAAAGATACCAAGAGATATTACAAAATATTTGTACATTTATTACCGCGGTCAAAATTAATTTTACAAAATGTTTGTAAACTTATTTCACAAAAAAATTGTAAAAATTATTAATCACAAAATTTATGCGAATTTACACGAAAAGTAATGGTCACAAAAAAAGCAGTAAATTTCTTGTAAAATTTGATATTGCTTTTTTCAGTGTATATCTATAGAAGTGTAAAGTATTATTTTCTGTTTCGTTCAATATAATCTTTATTAAATTGTTTGCGACCTAACCAGTTATTAGACGCCTGTCCAATAACTAATTATCCTATTGTCCAGTAACTACTTTTATATGTTTAAGTTATTTATGGAATTTTAAAGATGCATAAAAAAAATTAGTATGATGTAGAGGCTATGGAATCTGCAATAAGCGAAGTAAAGAACAATAAGATATCGTATATGAACGAGGCATCAAAATACGGAGTACCAAAATCCACCTTTGAGTTTAAAGTAAAACATCCTGGTCGTAAGGACACATGCGGAAGAAAATAAAAAAAATAAAAGAAAACGAAAAAGAGAAGAGGATGCGGCAGTCAAAGCGGTAAAAAGAATATTAACAATTTGTGAATGGTTTGCAAAATTCGTATATTAAAAAAACAAATTAACGTGTGACGTCTGCAAAAAAAATGCATCAACGATGTATACCAAAAAGCCATAAAAAGCACGTTCCTGAAGAAGGTGACGATGATTTATTTATATGCCATATTTGCAATAAAGAGAAAAATGATGAAGAAGCTAATAAAAAGTTAGAAGGTGAAGAATATGAACTCATAGAGCAAAAAAATGTTAGATCCAAAATGCCTAAGCAAAGTAAAGAAAGAGACGAGAGTATGCAGAAACAAGTAGAAGTAGAAGAAGATGCCATAGATCTTTAAAAAAAAAGTCATTATGGCTCAAAAAAATAAAGAAACACAATTTTAGAAAAAAAGTGACGAATAGTTAGACAACAAAGTAGAAATAGAAGATATTGCCATAACTCTTGCGGGCAAAAATGAAGTCATAATGGTAAAAGTAAGTGATGGATATAAAGAAGGACAATTTTAGAAAGAAAGTGACGAGAATGTAGAAAAAGAAATAGAAGTAGAATTAGATGTTATGGATCTTAAAGAAAAAAAGAAAGTCGTAATAGCTAAAGAACGTAAAGAAACGCAATATCAGAAAAAAAATGACGAAAATGTAGAAAAACAAGTAGAAATAGAAAATGTTGCCACACAAGTTGGAAAAAAAAGAAAGTCGTAGTGGTAAAAGTAAGCAATGAAGACGAAGAAATGAAAATAGATGAACTATTTAATATGTATAAAAGAGAAATTGTAAACTACTCTATGTTACATAGAAATTAATACCTACTTAGATTATATTTATTGAGTTTTGATAGCATTTTTTAGTTTTGTTATTTGTTTAGAGTTGTCCAATAACTAATTTTTTTTGTCCAATAATTAAATTTTTTGTCCAATAACTAATTTTTTTGTAAATCAATTAGTTTATAATTTTTTTTCAAAATTTCACAAGTTAAAACATATTTAAACATTATTTTATGTAAATAGAAGCAATACACTTTTATTGGTACCAAGCACCTTTCTGCATGGTAAAAAATAACTCATTGACATTCATTTAAATTGGAAAAAAACCTTAACTGTCCAATAACTACTAGGTTTACCCTATATGTTGTTACTTTTATACTGTATTATAACTGTAAATAAGCTAATAAAGTTAAGTTTACTCAGCAAGTAGTGTTTAATTAATCATATTCACATGCAAAAATATACCTAACACTATGTTTCAACCGTATACAGGATGTCCCACCGGGAACCGCTTCGATCTTTATATGGAAAACTATACATAGGAAAATTTTGAAAATTTGGCACTACATTTTGCTACGTAACGCTAACGTACGCTAAAGTAGTAGAAATTTAGTATCCGTAACAATAAAATAGAAAGGTAAATTAGCGGCAAGCGGACAAAGTGACGCATCTGTATTTTGCATTAAAGTAGACAAGGACACGGCTTGTAAACAATAATGTAAAATTTGTGGTGGTTACTTTACAAAAAAATATGTTTCTTCTTTTTTATTTAAGTCCAAAATATAAAAATATAAAACGGTAAACATGAAAGTAATAATTTATTCAAAGTTTAAAAATAAATTGGAAGCGTTAGAATTAATTTCACAGATTATCGCGTACATCACTAGAAGAACGCCATAAAAAAACACAAAAAAAAAGAAGTATGTCGCTACAACCGCACATAAATTTTCGAGGCAACATATGTTGCGGTTTAATCATAAGTTGCAGACGCGACAATATTTATACTTCGCCAGATTAAGTTTGTCACAAACAAAATATTGGTTACCAAATAGCTATCACTCAATTAGCGGATCGTTGGTTGGCAGCAAGCCAAAAACTTTGCAGTAGGTTAACCTGATTGAACAGATTTTAGTTGGTAATTTTTAGAGACAACATCTGCACGGAAATAAATTATTACTACTCCGCAAAATGCAAGACAACAAAAAAACTGTTTTTTATAAAAGGAACGATTTCCACCGACTTGAAAACATTTATGACGTTATTTATTTATGCAAATATTTTAAGAGTAAACTTATAAAAATAAGCTTATCTTTTCTATGATTTCTTTTCGTCCACTCTAACATTATTCATGGACTGAGCACCTATCACCTTTTCTATGAAATTGGATGTTTTGATGAGTTGAGTTATTTATTAACAATTCCACTTTTCAAGGGACCTTTAAGGCCCAAAGCCATGCAGATTAGATGGTAACAAACATATTAAGAAATTTATTCCACAATTATTATGCAAAGACTACTGAAATTTGGAACTAAGACTTGGAAATCAAACTTATTTACAATTAACCACATTAACAGTGACTGTGAATGATGGTTGTATTTAAAATGTGCAAATATATTTAGAACCTTCTACATGGGAAATTTTCAAAATTGATTGTACTAAAGGCCCTGTCTAACTATACAGTGACGCATATAATAGGGTGAAAACAGTGGCGCAAACAATATATATACTATTATTGACCAAGCGTCGATTTAAGACGTGAGGGCAATAATAGTTGTCTAAACCGTGGTAAATATATTATTTTTTTCACTACTAACACATTTACAACATTAAATTATTAATTAAAGTTAACATACATTCTTAGGGTTGCTTCTGTTTTTTCAGTCAAGTTACCCTTCCTTTGAAATTTGCAGCATTTTTTTTGATCTTGTCAGATGGCATTCTTAGTTGTCAGTATTTGTCGATTCATAAAAAAATTCAAGTCTTTTTGATAAAATGAGCGAAGAAACTATTACTGATACGTGCACTCCTCCAGAAATGAGGGTAGAAGCACAATAAATTAATGATGAGTTGCTACCCCAAAAAACTAAGGTTTTGTATTTAAAAACCTACTCAATATTTAAGGACTGGTGCCAAACAAAGAAAGCTGGAATACCTGCTTGTCTAAACATGACGTTTCCATATATTTTTAAAATAAAAAAAGGTCAAGGTGCCTGTTTTATATTGTTTTTGCCAGAATCCTGTATTATTGACCGTTGTCAATAACGACGGTAAATAATAGAGGCTTCTGGCAAGGGGTAAAGAAAAACGATTTCTAATAGTAATTTAACCAACAAGTACATTAATAATGGCGATTAATTATCGAAATATTTTAACGCGTGAGCGTAGCGAACGCGTTAATGTTTGAGATCATTAATCGCATTTTAATGTAAGAGTTGGTTACAATGTTTTTTCGTCGACCGTATTTTTTACTAAAGTGAAGAAAAACAGTTAACAACTTTTATTTTACAATCCAGATTTCACAATTATTCTACAAATACTAATGACAGCGGACGACATTTTGGATTGACGTTTTATTATTTTGTTGATTTGTTTGCATGGCTGCCTTTAATTTTAATTACCAAAATCGTGCATTTACAGAAAATCATGCATTAATAGGGGTCATTAATGAATGATTTCGGGAAATCGTGCATTTACAGAAAATCATGCATTAATAGGGGTCATTCATGAATGATTTTGGGAACGTTAATATCGGATGTAAATACACGGTCGACGGAAAATTTAATAATCGGTCAATATTGAGTGATTTTAAAGTTAGTAATGGAAAAAATATTTTTACAACAATAACAAGGTTGTCACCTTCGGTCTCCTTTATTTATTTTTATAGGCAAAAATTTTAATTCAAAAAACAATTTAAAAAAATAATGTGGGAAGAAATGAGAATGCTTTATTATGAATCCGAAACCTAACTCTTATTCAAAACGGAACTTCAAAAAGGAATATTTCAAAACCAAATAATTTGCATATCAAACGGCTCTCAGATAATCTAAGCTACAAAATATATAATTTCTGAAAAAATCATCAATATTGTTGTGGCGAGCGTATAAAAGATATTTAATTTATTTTTAAACATTAAAAACTGAGCCCAAAAAGCCCTGCTTAGAGTCTCATATGAAAATTTTGGATTGAAGCACAACATTCATATTTTTTACAAATGTAAAAAGTGTTTTTTAAATTAAAGAGCTAACTAGGAATATTTTGTAAGAAAAAAGACACAAAGTCTCGGCCTCAAAAATTTTTTGGTCTGTTTATTTTTACTGTAACATGTTTCGCCTCAAACTGGCATCATCAGACCTAAACAAGTTAAGATTATTATAAATTGCACGGAAATTAAAATAAAAATAAAAACTAAATACCTTATAAACAGTCAAAACATTTTAAAATTGTCTTAAAACAAACATGAGTACATTACAGCACAGCAACAGAACTATACTAACCCAAACGTAGGACGAAGCCAGTTGGTTGCCTATTCTAACCTGAGAACCCAAAGTCAAAGTCCATCTTAAAGGTCAGTCAAAAAATAAAAACAAAAACTTCTTCAAAAGCTTCGTCCTACGTTTGGGTTAGTATAGTTCTGTTGCTGTGCTGTAATGTACTCATGTTTGTTTTAAGACAATTTTAAAATGTTTTGACTGTTTATAAGGTATTTAGTTTTTATTTTTATTTTAATTTCCGTGCAATTTATAATAATCTTAACTTGTTTAGGTCTGATGATGCCAGTTTGAGGCGAAACATGTTACAGTAAAAATAAACAGACCAAAAATTTTTGAGGCCGAGACTTTGTGTCTTTTTTCTTACAAAATATCAATTATCAGGTCTCTTTGAGTAAAAATGGACGATTTCTTCGACTAACTAGGAATATTAAGAAAAAAGTGAAAAAGAACATTCACAAAATCTATTTTAATCCAACCATAGGTAAGTTAGAGGAGGTAGAAGTAATAATTGAATTTTCGAAATTTAAAAGTTCTTACTTTTCTAAGTACAAAATCAAGAAATACATATATGATCCCGACTGCCCCTACCCCCAGATAAAAATATTTTAGTTAGCCCTACTGAGCTCCCCGCCGCCCGAACATATTTTCTGGGTGCGCCCCTGGGTGGAATGATGTTATACTTATCGATTTTGAGTAGAAAAAATTACATAGGCAACATTTTAGAGAGTCTGTTCTGTACCCTTTTTACCACCATTTAGGATAAAACTGAGATAATTAAATTTACAGCAGAAAGATTGATTTGTATAAAAAAAAATTTTCAAAAATTCTGTAGCACCTCTGAACGTTGAGCTAACCCAATAATATTTTGAAAAGTTGTTTAAAGGAACACCCTATCTTTTCTCAAATATTCTATTCCATTCCTGAAAACTTTTACTCCACCCCAGCGCAGAATTAATAAATCGGATGTGTAGGAAGATCAAACCTTAAATACTCTCCTTAAAACAAACAACCAACATAAAGCAAATGCTAGTGGTTCTAAATGGTAACTTACTTGAATTATTGCAATTCTCTCGCTCGTATTTACAATACTGCTGATGAATAATCATAAGAATTGGGATATATTTAAACCAGTATGTACTTCACTCCAGACTATCATGATAAGGGATATTAATTCATCGATTTTCTGGAAATCCTCTATGCCGTCGTTGACATAATGATAATGAATTTAAATTTAAAAAAAAAACAAATTAGCACGTCTGACGTCTGACCAACGTCGCTATAGACAACCCGACGTCGGAACGACTACGTGTGGACTAGTTTTTGCACCATAAAATAACTATAAGCGCTCCGACGTCGTATAGTTAGTCTGCTTAGAGAACGTAACGTTTTTAAGTCAATTTAAGGTCCATAACCGTTCATTAAAATAACATCACTAAATATTACGTCATTATAGATACAAAGTTAGTTGTTAGTAAGAAAAATGTTTATTGGGAACCTTTGAATACGTCATTCCGATGACTACGCTCCTGGAACAATGTTTTATCTCTGCCACTATACCTAGACATTGCCAAGGAATATCCGTGAATAGAACTATCTGTACCTGTTCATCTATTTTGAGATCTACCGAATACGGGGTATCATGAACCCCAGCATTAATAAGAATAAGCAATATTATATGGCTCTTAGTTCATTAAAAGTTTGTCGTTTTGGAATTTAATCTGGTAATATAGATCAGTTTTTGGAACAACGAAAGAAGCACACTCAAAGAGGACTTTCAAATATTTTTTTATTGCATAAAAATGATCGATCATATCACAACATATTATGCAAAATATTGTATTAATACATACCTAACTAAAATTTTCGGTGAGGCGTCATGTAGTATGAATAACAAGATCCCGCGCTATGTATCGTACTAAGGTTCGACGTCAGAACTGCACACATTAATTGTTACATTTAATCCAGGGAAATAAAAAAATATTTTTTTTGTGATCTTTTGATGATAATTTGCCTACGCCTCACGCATATATTTTTAAATCAATCAAAGATCCCTAATAAAATAACTGATTAACGTGTTTATGTTTGGTCTATTTCAGAAATGTGTATAGAGTAATAAAAGCTCATTAGGTATGCAAAGGGACTACAGAGTGACCCAACGAATATTTAAGCCACTTTCATAATTTGGCATTTATTTTAGTGCAAAATTCTTTATTTTCATCAAGTGCAGGTAGTACCGCCCGGGTTTGAGTTAATTTATAGGTTTTACCTATTGTTATCCATTCACAAACACTGAAAATGGTGTAACAAAGGCGTGCACTATGTGCATAGTATTAGGTACACTTATTTTTAAACATTATAAAAATAATACAAAATATACATTAAACAGAAATTAAATTATAAAAAAATCATGATATACGTCATCTGAGGAACTGTCATCTCCTCTTGACGTTGTAATTAACGGGTCGACGGTTCGATCGTTCAGGTGGTCAAAATCCCATATTTTATTCTCTTCTTTGATGACATGATGGACTACTTTTTGCCAGTTCTCTGGTGTAACTTCCTTAATGGCTTGATCAAACAGTAGCCTAACGTCTTTCATTTTGAATGTCGTGTTATGTCTTGCGACAAATCCTTTTACTTGCGCCCATATGAGTTCTAAAGAATTTAATTCGCAATAATATGACGGTGTGCGCAGCACAGTTACAATATGTTTTTCAGCTACATATATCTTCCACGGCATATTTCATAAAACGATGTTTGTGTACATTTGGTATAGCTAACATTTCCTTCTTTATCAAATTATCTTTTTATTTTTTCTTTGATTAGTTATTATAAATAATTTAATGCACAAAATTTACCTACGCCCATGGCCGACACCGAAATTAAGCCGAACTGGACGAAATTTTCTATTTTATTACTCTACACCTTTCTGAAATAGACTATAGCAGTAGTAAAATTTAGGAGAATTTATAAGGGTAGGATTGTCTCAGAAATATCATAAAATAATTTCTATAGCAATCTAAAAATGTAAAACAGTGTATAAAATAAATAAATAAATAAATAAATAAATAAATAAATAAATAAATAAATAAATAAATAAATAAATAAATAAATAAATAAATAAATAAATAAATAAATAAATAAATAAATAAATAAATAAATAAATAAATAAATAAATAAATATAAAATAAATAAATAATGTAATTTTAAATTGTCTCATCCAATTAGCTACATATTTTTAAATGCTACAATTTTTATAATAAGTATTAAAGTATATTTATAAAATAACTAATCTCTGTTCTGATAATAAAGAAATAAAAAGCAACGACGACACCTAGTTGGAGCTTGGCGGCCTTAGGCAATCGCCTAGTGTCCCTAGTTATAAATGCAGCCTTGACGCTGCCCCAGTGGCCTATTTAGAGGTTGGGTCTGCCCCCCCCCCCCCCCCCTCCGAGCCTAGGAGCTCGGGGTCTAAAAGTCTAATTGCAACCTAATTTTTCGTCTCACGTTTGGACTCTTAATTTAAATTTTTAAATAATGTATTCTTGGCTTAGATTACAAAGGTCTTGTAGGAAATGTTTAGTGTTTAAACGTTTCCTTCTAAAAGTAGTGTCTTATAATATAGAGATTAAGGTTTCGGACACATATCATTTTAGTTACCTATTGATTAATGATGCAATTTTATAGGAAAACGAGTAAAAAGAGTTTTTATAGTATATAGTATTTTATAGTATTTTCTATTATAACGACCAACCCCGAACAAAAATATAACCCAATGCAATAAAATACTATTACAATAAAAACAAGAAACAATTAGGTAGGTTATTTTTAAAGAAAAAAATTAAAGTAAAAATTTTAATTGAAACATTTTTTATGGAAGAAGTGTGATGATTTATAATTTTTAAAAAATAGTGCGGGAAGAAACAAGAATGCTTTATTAAGAATATACAAAACGGCACTTAAGAAGGAGTATCTCAAAACCTAAGCATTTCCACCAAAAACTGCTCCTATTTCTATAAAAATCATCAATATTGGCGTGTTAAGCGATATTTACTTTATTTTTAATCATGAAAAACCGAGCCCGAAAAACGCTGGTTAGAGTCATATATATGTACTCTAAGAGCGTTTTCACACGGCACCATATATCGCGCGCGACAAATGGTCGCAATATTGCTTTTACACCAAATTATGTGTTTTCTAATGAGCCATTTTCACACACAAGCGATATTAGAGAACACATAATTTGGTGTAAAGCAATATTGCGACCATTTATCGCGCGCGATATATGGTGCCGTGTGAAAACGCTCTAAGAGCGTTTTCACACGGCACGATAAATGGTCGCAATATTGCTTTACACCAAATTATGTGTTCTCTAATATCGCTTGTGTGTGAAAACGGCTCATTAGAATACACATAATTTGGTGTAAAAGCAATACTGCGACCATATATCGCGCGCGATAAATGGTCGCAATATTGCTTTACACCAAATAATGTGTTCTCTAATATTGCTTGTGTGTGAAAATGGCTCATTAGAAAACACATAACTTGGTGTAAAGACAATATTACGACCATTTGTCGCGCGCTATATATGGTGTCGTGTGAAAACGCTCTTATGGTAAAATTTTGGATTGACACCAATATTCATATTTTTCACAAATATAAAAAATGTTTTTTTTTTTAATAAAGAGCCAGCTAGGAAATTTAAAAAAAAAAAGTAAAAACAACACATTTACAAAAACAAATTTTAATAATTTTGATGAAATTTGTTAGTAGTTAGGTGAATTTAAACGAACTTTGGGCGTGGTCCCGCGCTTTCACGCCTTCTTTACTACTTTACTTACAATATCATGAAATACATGTAGTCCCGACAGTTCCTTTCTTCAGAAAAAAAAATGTCCTACATATGCCCATTCAGCTCCCCCCCCCCCCCCCCCCCCCGAGCATATTTTCTGGCTACGCCACTGCGCTGTCCCATATCAATAACCCACCGCACGGCACCGCTCAAAGCAAAATTAATACTAGGTACAGAAGAACAAAAATGAGAAAACACATCACTGCGAAAATTCTCAAGATTTAATTTCACCGACATCACAACCGGTAACATTCCTAATCCAAAGCAAACATAAATAATAGTTTTTAAATGAGACAGGACGTTTCACACGAAGCGCGTGTGTGGCGGGACACATGATTCGAGACCCCGACGAGTGACGAATTGCCTGGGATAGGGAGATACCTCGCGAGCGAACATGACACATTTCACAACATCAATGTGTTAGGAAGCCACTAACGAGCTTGCCAGTAATGTCGAACACCCCCAATATAATTTATGTCTGCATTCATCCAAATACGACATAATATATTTCCCGTAACTTATTAAGGTAGTAAAAGAAAAGCATTAAAAGTACAGAAATAGTATAAAATATTATCTGCTATACAAACATATTACACAGTTACTTATTCTTGATTGAGTTTAATCTTAAGAGTTTATCACCGCATGTAAAAAGCCATTTTCCCCCGCTGTTACTATATATTTCGCCAAAGCGAAATGAGGGAGTGCCCCCTGATCTCTGAACAATTGTGGGAGAAAGGGATGTCCCCTTCTCCCGCTCCGGAGCCTGAGTACTGAAAAATTGAAAGCCACTTTCAATATTTTTTTTTAGAAGTCACTATTGATGTACCTATATGGCTGCCGAGCTTAAAAGCTCGGGGTCTATCTAATAGTCTAATTATAAAGTAATTTTTCATCTTACACCTTTTACTAATATTTTATATTCGGTCACATTCCGCTACATTTTACCAAATTTTCAAAATTCACTATTAAAAGTAGTCGAATTTTGCTACGTCTGGCAACACAGTTTCTGGATCGTCATGACATTGACAACTAAGCTCGAGCTGTTCGCCAAGCCGGCTATGCAGTTTCACAGTTAGGTTGTTGTAACAAAGTAACAAAACTAAATAAATATAAATGAAGTAACAAATCCAAATATACTAGGAACTTTTATAAGGAACCAAAAAAATTCAGAACGTTTTTAAAATGCCCCGTTGGCTTTTAAAAGTACCAACCTTTCAAAATTCTCATCTAAGAGGGCATGTCTGCGAGGAGCATTAATGAAAGTAGCATATGAAAACAAACGCTCCACGGGAGCTGAAGAAGGCAACGGGTTGTTATATTTAAGAAAAACCTTGTTAATGTCAGGATATTTTTGTCGCGACTTGCCGCTCGTCCCTTCGTGAAAATCTGATTAACGGCCGCCGATCGTCCCTTGGTCATCATCTGATGGACGGCACGTGTGCATTATTGGTATCCTAGAGGAACTTTAAAAGTAACTTAGTTACTTTAAAATTAACTTAGTTACTTTAAAAGGAACTTAGTTACTTTAAAAGCATCTAAATTACTTTTAAAGTATCTAGTTACTTTTTAAGTGTATAGTTACTCCTAAAAAGTAACTAGATACAAGTTACTTTTCAAAAGTAACGAAGTTACAGTTCCTTTTGGCATGATTCAAAAAAGAACTAAGTTACTAAAAAGTATATAGTTACTTAAGTTACTCACAGCTCTGTTAAAGATTGCATGTACTCATCAGACACTTCGCCCTATGCAGATCTACATGAACAAATTCTGGAATTTCACCCAAAAATCGTAATTCAAATTGTCGATAACAAAAATCCCATCATAGCGAAAAGTACATTTCTAGAAAACATATTTTTAACCTGGTCACACCGAGCACATTTTTACAGGTTCAGTTCTGAATAATAGGACAGGTTATGCTTTTTACCATAAAAACAAAAACATTTCAAAGTCATTTAGGCTACGTGAGGAAGCAACCATATTTACAGAAGAACTTTGGGCTATTTGGGAATCCTTAAAGTACACTCTGAACAACAATAAAAATAATAATTTTGTAATATTTACTAATAGCAAAACTACTCTTCAAACGTAAATGAATTGTTACCAAAAAGTTCCTGACAATTATATTATTTGTAATATTTTAAATATCTATAGAAATATTAAGAATCTTAACAAAAATGTTCGGTTTGTTTGGATTAAATCTTACATAGGAATTAATGAAAATGAAATTGCACATAAGTTGGCCAAAGAGGCAACAATAGCTCCAACCAAATTTTATATTCCTTATACTAACCTCTTTAGCCTAGCTAAAAAAACAAATTTTCAATAATTGGTAGGAACAATATAATATATGAAATTTAGGTTACAACTACAAAATATATTCCCAAAAAATACATAAAAAACTATGGTTTCAAACCGAGTTTAACAGAAACTTCATAAGATCAATTTCGCCAATAAAAAGTTATCATGACCTAAATATAAAAAAATAGGCCTACAGAATAAAGAAAATTGTGAATGTGAGAAAATCGGTGATCTGGAGCATAGTATATTAGGATGTCATAGACATAACATTGTATTCGCCAATGAACTATATAATGAACTTTTAGTTGAATACCCTTTTAATCTAGACACTTTAATTTCTACAGGAAATCTAATCGTATATAAAACGCTATTTAAGTTTATATCACGTATTAACCTTAAAATGTTTAAAAAAACATTGCTTGAAAAAAAAATATAACAAAAAAACTTTATTTTAGTTTTATTATCAAAAATTACAAGTAAAGAACTTGTAAACCCCATTATCTCAGTAAAGGTAATTAAAAAAAAAGAAACAAAGAGAGATGCTGGCCAATTTTTGTTTCAACCAGAGCCATAAAACCTAATTACACAAACACATACAACATAATAAAGTTTGGTATATATATTTAGTATACCCACGCTTATCACGCCAAAATTGATGCATTTTTCGGAAAGATGTATTTTTGGGCGTAGATTCCAAATCTAAAAATGATTTAATTGAAAAAAGAAACAAAAAGAAAGGGCCCCATTCCAGCAAAATACCGCAAAAATACCACAAACAGCAACGTTAAAAAACTAGTTACTATAACACAAATTATTTCCCAAAATACGTACGTACAACCACTGCAATGCGTGACTCTAATCCCAATTCTATCATGCATCCATATCTTGCATGTAGATGTTCCACACGTGTAAATTGTGTCTAAATGCAGAAAAGCAGAATCCGTCCGTCACCCCGAGAGGAAAAATTGATACACACTGACGTGACGCGTTTTTATGAATAACAAATAACAGATTAAAGATGGAAACAAATTGATAATGTCATGATACTTACCAGCTGATTTTGATAAGCTGTTACTGCCGTAAAAATTGTTTCTGGAAATATAAAAGTTTTGTACTCTTCATTGTCTAAGTCTGTCACGTTACCAGAACTGCCATCCGGCCTCTTCACTAGATGTACCCTTGGCTGGTACTTGTGCATTGAATTAAGGACTAACTACAAATAAAGAAATAATCTCGTATAATAAAATTATTGTAATATTTAAGAACTAACTAATTAGAACTAGATCATATTTGTGTAATATTCTTTAAGACAGTAAAATTTAGGGAATCTCGCAAACAAATTATTATATCTCTTGAATGGAAAAAATTAGCATAAGAAACATACATCCGACACCAAGATTTTATTTGAATGCTACTGATAAACAAGAGAAAAATGTTGTGTAAAACATGGCTCATATAATTAATTATTATTATACATAGTGAATTTATTCCAGTTAAAAAATTACAAAGAATCCATTAATTTCTTGAAAAACACAGTGTTATCCAAACTAAGTGTCCACCATTGGCAACTTTGTTATTATTAAAGATAAAACGTGTTCAAATTAGCAAACTACTAGTAATTTTACAGCCCATTAAGACACAAGAATTTAAAAAAAAGTAGAGCATTGTGTTTTTGATGTTAGAAGTAAAATGCAATTTTTTTAAATGGAAACCCCTGTACATATTATATTTTTATCTGTTAAAGCTTTAAATATTAAACAAAATAGCTTGTAATGAATTAAATAGGGATAAATAATACTCAAAGTCAACCTTTACTAAGATATATTTAGTAAAAAAAATTTAGTTACTTAGTTCTACATGTTTCGAACGTAGAAACGTTCATCTTCAGGAGAAGTGTAATTAAATAATATGGGAAATTGCCAGTGACATCCTTATAGAGCTTTTAAGGAAATTAAATAATTGGAGAAAATAATGCTTACATAGAAGTAGCGGAGAAAATTGTACTACCAGGTTCTGAAGATAAATATGGGAGTGTCTGTTTGAAGGTTGGAGACAATGATGTTTCTTGAATGATAAAAAAAAATTTGTGGCCGATCCTACATTGGTGAGACTCTAAGGCCACTTGAAACTAGGGTCAAGGAATACAGAAACAACACACTTAAAGGAGAAACCGAAAAATCAGGTGCAGCTGACCATGCCTGGACACACGGTTATCACATCAAGTGGACAGAAGCTCGAATCCTGCATAAAGAACCACATTGGAGGAAGAGGAAGTTCAAGGAAGCTGCTACAATATACCAGAACCCAAATTGTTTTAGTAATCCCTCACTAGATATAAGAAATATCTGGAAACCCTTGTTAAGTAGATGTAAACTTAAAATACCGCATACGAATTACTGCACCCATCTCAGTCATGCTCCACTGCATCTAGCTATTATAAATAGATCTGTAGTTACTTTACTTATTTAGTATTCACCTGAAGACGACTGGAGATACTTACCAGTTGAAACATTGTGATGTAAAACAAATAAAGACAATTCAAGTCCAAAATTTTTCTATCATTCATAAATATGGGAGTTAAATGGTATTTTAGGGTGAAAAACTGGGAAATATTATGTGAGAATAGAAGGTAAAAATAAGAACACAAAGTCTTCCTCCACTGATATATTATAGAAATATTTAGTCAAATTCTCTACATGTTTCGAATGCAGAAGCATTCATCTTCAGGAGAAAAAATTAAAGAAGAAAGGGCCAGCAGATATCACCCTAACTGAGCAACACAAATATAGGTTCGGTGTAAAATGAATGAAGAAAACAATACACATTGCATTGTGAATAAGAAAAGTATAAGGGTTGAGACTTAAGGTACTGTGAAAACTTTAAAGGTGGAGTGAAAAATTTAGCATCTTTGTGTGGAAGAACTGTCGAGAAATCAGAATGAAGTAACAAGCTATAAGCTAGTCATTAGAGAACATATTATTTTAGAGAAGTAAATAAAAGTGTGAGGAAGAAGACTATTAAAAATTCATAGGAAATTTACTTTAATTTAAACCATAATTATTTGAGGTAAACCTGAAAAAGAGAAAGATATCTTTTTAGGATACATCAAGTGGCCAAATATAGAAAAATCTTACCTCAAAGGTTTACGAATAAACGTAATTAAACTGGATAAATAAGCTTATAATTTTATGAAATTCTAACATTTTGCTTTATGGAAGAAAAAGTTTTTTCTTTATTCAGCTCGACCGCTACCGCGTGCTTTTCCAAAAAGACAGATGATTAGGTGAAGTTAGTGACAGTTCATTGAAAAATAAGAGGGGCGTATGGAGACCACAGAAGAAAACCTAGAATAGTTGTGGTATTAAACTGAATAAGCGGAAAGCTACAACAGAGAACAATTTGTTTTATAGGGTTGTCACAAAGTAAAAAGTGGAATTAAAAGAATTTTACTAAGCTTAAGGCTACAACAGAGAAAGGTTTTTATATTTAATTGTCACAGAGCAAAGTGTGGGATTACCGGAATTTTTAAAAAATATTAATGGCTCAGTCAAGGTTTACAAAAGACATCTGGTGGCATAACCTAAAACAAGAGGCAGAATGTAGGGGCCTAAACTTGTCTTAAGAAATGAAAAGGTACTTTAAAAAGGTGGTGATGAAATGAACCACAACAATATAATATACACAACAATGTTCAAACTTATAAGTAAAATAGGGGAAAAACCATAAAACACTGCGGGGTTAAAGTCCAGATTGGTAAAGAGAAAATATAGAACACTTGGAAAATTCTTATTAGTAAGCACTGTGCGAAAATATCAGGAAAAAACAAATTATACCAGAATATATAGTTATAAATTAGGTGAAAACACCTTTAAATAGAATTGAATCTTGTCATGTGGGGACATGAGAAGAAGTGAAAACCAGATAATTGAAGTCTTGAATTTTGGGAAACAAACTTACTTTAATAAAAGGTGTAACAAAAGGGTAACTACTCAAAATCAAGAGAGTTAAAAAAATGAGAGCAGCTATGTTGAATTTGATCAACATTGAAACAACACCTACTAAGAAAGCTGGTACAGTTGGATATATGGTTCATCAATGAATGCATCAGGAGAGGACTTAAACCAAAGTTCGTATCACTCCGTTCAAACTCTTCCTCTTCCTCGTCGAAGAAAGCCATACAAGCTGCCACTAAGGTTTGGTTAAAGGAGGAAGTAAAAAAACATTATTTTAAACTTAACCTCATTAATTTAAAACTCAAGTTTCTATACTTTGAGCTCAGTTATATTCTGCACGCCTCTCAGTGGGACTCTCTGTGTTCTTCTTTCCTCACATATGTTCAAGACATGAAAGATAAAAAATTTCAACGTTTAAATAGTAAATTATTAATTCTCAATAATCTCTATAATAAGAATAATCATAATCCCAACCACACTACCTCTTCTCCACTTAATAATACTTATAACTTCTCTCCACCTAATAATACTAATAACGTCTTTAATTCCACTAATCTAACTAACAATAATTCCTCTTCACTTAATATTAGCTTTGACAATTCTATTTTTATTTCTGAATTAAACGAAAACTTAAATCTCTCAAATAATTTTCCAAATTTCAACTTTCATGCTAGAACTTTGAATCTAAGCAATACTATTTTTACCCAACCTGAAACTGATCTTCTTAATAATGGTATAAAATATAATTTTCATTTCACCCCCGAGGTAAAAAATCTTGAAGTACTTGCTGTTGATTGCGAGAACATTATCTCTAAATCCAATGAAACAATTAAGAAGGACACACTGAGATCCCAATGTATCACATGTTTAAATGATTTTCATAAAAATAACCCTAAGATCTTTCCTAATACTGAGCTCGAGGTGTTGAAATCTTTGAAAACTAAAATTTCCGATAATGATTTGATTTTGTCTAAAGCGGATAAAGGTAACTGTCTTGTGATAATGGAGAGACCACAATATGTAGTTAAAGTTGAGGATTTCCTCTCATCTGACAATTTTTCTTTGATCCTTTCTAATCCAATCGATAAATTTATGACATTTTTTAAGAAAACTTTAAAAGAAACCAATGATACTTTAAATTTTCTCAATACTAATAAATTTAAACTCACTCCGATTAATCCTTCAACCCCTCTGCTTTATGGTCTCCCCAAAATACACAAACATGATATTCCTGTTAGGCCTGTCGTCTCGTATTGCGGTTCACCGTGTCACAGACTGAGCTCCTGGCTGAATAGTATCTTAATTTCTCTCACAAATTTTAAAAGCTCCTTTTCCGTAAAGAATTCATCTCAGTTAGCTAATGATCTTAAAGAATTACATATTCCAATTACAGCTCAACTAGTATCTTTTGATGTCTCTAATCTATTTCCGAGTATACCCCCACAAGAATGTGTAATACTTATTAAACAACTTTTAGAAAACAGTTCTGATCTCGAACTAGTACACATTAATAATCTTTGCACTTTAGTTGACTTAGTACTTAAACAGAATTTTTTCCAATTTAATTCCAAATTTTATAAACAAAACTCTGGTCTAGCCATGGGCTCAGCCTTGTCACCTTTTTTAGCTGAAGTTTTTATGTCACGTTTAGAATCCTCTATGGAAGTTCACCCTCTTTTTTCTAGTGTCCTCTTTATGAGACGTTATGTGGACGACATTCTTGTAGTCTTCGACGGTAACCTAGAGTGCTTATCTAATTTTCTCAATTTTCTTAATTCATTACACCCTTCTATCAGTTTCACTTTCGAAACTGAAGTTAACTACTCTCTACCTTTTTTAGATCTACTACTCACTAAATCTAATAATAAAATTAAATTTTCTATATACCGTAAACCCACTAACACAGATTCAACGATTCCTTTTTACTCTAACCATCCACATAACCAGAAACTTTCAGCCTTTCATTCATATTTTTCTAGACTCTTTTCGGTTCCCCTCGAGGACTATGAATTTAAACTGGAGTTAAGTATTATTAGACAAATTGGTACGAATAACGGTTATCCCCTTGCGTTGATTAATAAGTTATACTATAGACATTTAAATAAACATCTTAATAAAACTCATATCTTAAACACTAAACCTATCACTAAATATTATTCTCTGCCCTTCTGGGGATCTATTTCTTATAAACTAAAAAATATTTTTAATTCCTTCAACTACGATATAAGTTTCAAAACTCAACATTCGTTAAAATCTCTATTATGCAATTCTAAGGACTCTGTTCCCATCACTCATAAATCTGGTGTCTATAGTGTTTCTTGTTCTACGCAGGGCTGTTCAGCTACCTATGTCGGTCAAACGGGCCGTAAGTTCTCGGTCAGAGTGGGTGAACATTGTAAAGAAATTGTGAAGGCCAGAAATCAAAATCTTTCTCCGTCAAAAATTAAATCGAACTTTTCCAGACACATATGTATGGAGAACCACTCTTTCAATCCGGACTCCAACACTAAATACCTTCATTTATGTAACAAGAGCAATAGACTAGATCTTCTTGAAATTTTGGAAATTAACAAAATTATAAATAACATTAATATAGACTGTTTAAATGATCAAATTCAACATAGCTGCTCTCATTTTTTTAACTCTCTTGATTTTGAGTAGTTACCCTTTTGTTACACCTTTTATTAAAGTAAGTTTGTTTCCCAAAATTCAAGACTTCAATTATCTGGTTTTCACTTCTTCTCATGTCCCCACATGACAAGATTCAATTCTATTTAAAGGTGTTTTCACCTAATTTATAACTATATATTCTGGTATAATTTGTTTTTTCCTGATATTTTCGCACAGTGCTTACTAATAAGAATTTTCCAAGTGTTCTATATTTTCTCTTTACCAATCTGGACTTTAACCCCGCAGTGTTTTATGGTTTTTCCCCTATTTTACTTATAAGTTTGAACATTGTTGTGTATATTATATTGTTGTGGTTCATTTCATCACCACCTTTTTAAAGTACCTTTTCATTTCTTAAGACAAGTTTAGGCCCCTACATTCTGCCTCTTGTTTTAGGTTATGCCACCAGATGTCTTTTGTAAACCTTGACTGAGCCATTAATATTTTTTAAAAATTCCGGTAATCCCACACTTTGCTCTGTGACAATTAAATATAAAAACCTTTCTCTGTTGTAGCCTTAAGCTTAGTAAAATTCTTTTAATTCCACTTTTTACTTTGTGACAACCCTATAAAACAAATTGTTCTCTGTTGTAGCTTTCCGCTTATTCAGTTTAATACCACAACTATTCTAGGTTTTCTTCTGTGGTCTCCATACGCCCCTCTTATTTTTCAATGAACTGTCACTAACTTCACCTAATCATCTGTCTTTTTGGAAAAGCACGCGGTAGCGGTCGAGCTGAATAAAGAAAAAACTTTTTCTTCCATAAAGCAAAATGTTAGAATTTCATAAAATTATAAGCTTATTTATCCAGTTTAATTACGTTTATTCGTAAACCTTTGAGGTAAGATTTTTCTATATTTGGCCACTTGATGTATCCTAAAAAGATATCTTTCTCTTTTTCAGGTTTACCTCAAATAATTATGGTTTAAATTAAAGTAAATTTCCTATGAATTTTTAATAGTCTTCTTCCTCACACTTTTATTTACTTCTCTAAAATAATATGTTCTCTAATGACTAGCTTATAGCTTGTTACTTCATTCTGATTTCTCGACAGTTCTTCCACACAAAGATGCTAAATTTTTCACTCCACCTTTAAAGTTTTCACAGTACCTTAAGTCTCAACCCTTATACTTTTCTTATTCACAATGCAATGTGTATTGTTTTCTTCATTCATTTTACACCGAACCTATATTTGTGTTGCTCAGTTAGGGTGATATCTGCTGGCCCTTTCTTCTTTAATTTTTTCTCCTGAAGATGAATGCTTCTGCATTCGAAACATGTAGAGAATTTGACTAAATATTTCTATAATATATCAGTGGAGGAAGACTTTGTGTTCTTATTTTTACCTTCTATATTCCCACTCCACTTTAAGTATGGACTACTTCTTCAAGTTATGTGAGAATGATCTGTTACTTAAGTGGTGGAGTATATTGTTGAGAAATTGTGGTTAAAAAATGTGAATGAAGAACTATATGGCTTGGCAAGCCAAATGCACCATTGTTGTAACAGTATGAACTGTGATGTTCGAAGGCATTCTAGGGTGTGACCACCGTAAATGACATGGGCAGTTTATAATGTGGTAACTAGTAGAAAAAACTTAAGAAGAACATACTTTAGGAAAATGAAGGTTTTATATTGATTTTATTGTGAAATATAGTTTTAAGAAAGTAGAGGAATACTTAGTTAGGTAGTTTTAAAAAACGGATAGACTATCAGTCAAGAATATATGTAGGTGAAGTTAATATTTTTATTTTCAGTTTTCTTTAACATAATGATTCACTCAGTGGGAATTTTTGCTTAAAAGATTTTTTAATTATAATGAATTTCTCCTAGGATAATAACTAAAAAAGTTATAAAGCCCAAATTGAAACAATAAAGATAGATTTAGCAACTATATTCTACATAATATGACCTTATAACAAAACAAAATAAAATCACAATAATTTTCTCTTAGAGGATGCTCAAAAATATCACCCCGTTCTTCGATACATTTTTGTGCACGTTTTTGAACTGCTCGAACTGTCTTAAGTATGGTCCTACCATCTATCTGGTTCAATAATACGCTTTTAATGGTATATCGCGAAAAAAATTACTGCGTTGCATTGGATAAAGTCCTCTAAATAAAGATATGCTAAAAATTAAATATTCATGTAGGACTTTGTTGATAAAAATATTGTGCAAAGTGTTTTTGAACAATCTATTAAATGTATGGATAACATTGATTAGACCTAAATTTTTATTTCAAAACTTTAAAAAACTTTTAGGAATCCGTATATCGGGACATTAGGCACATCTATTATAATAATTATGAAATTATACTTTGTTCTGACTATATTTCCTCAATTTAATTCGTACGATTTTTATGACGTATAAGTTATGACGCACGGGCAACCATTCACTGAGAATACAGGGTGATTCCTAAGTTGATACTTCTTTTTTAGCTGCGTATAGAAGGCATTAAAATAAACAACATTTTCCAATACCTTTTTTCAAAAAACCCAAAAATAAAGTACTTACATTCATTTATAACACTACAAATCAAATACGGTTCTGCCTAACTTGCCCGTTGAATAACGTTAAGAAAACTTCGGGGTGTAGAGAGAGACAACCGCACTTTTACGACAATCATAATAAATTAGCACCATAATTAGTTCATTGTGTTCAAATTTTACCATTTTTACCAATTTATTAAAATTAATTTGCTTCAGAAAACCACACCGCGCTGCGAATTGCCAAAATAAATAACTGACGACCGATCCGTAAAATGCATGACTAACATAGAAAAAACGGAGAAAAACAATATAAAGTAAAAGGCTACGTTTTGATTACCAGGCCCACACTTAGATTTTTTACTTCTGTAACTCGGTTATTTTTAATTTTTTTGAAAAAAGGTATTTAAAAAGTTGTTTATATTAATACCGTCTATACACAGCTAAAAAAGAAGTATCAACTTAGGAATCACCCTGTATTGTAGTTAGCTTCCCATTAAAGCTACTTACATAAATGAAAATAGTCGAACTTACATGACCATGTTTATCCATTTCATTATTTGTCAGCTTTACTTTCTCGAAAGACACTACTTGCTTCCTCAACTGTTCCCCCGTGTAAGGAGAATCGGGATGAGCGCATAACCGGCAAGGAGCAGGAGGGTCTGCTTTTCCTGCGACCAGCCACGATGATCGATGGTAGGCATATCGGTACCTTTTGTTATCTACAGGAACTATATCAATAAGAACTGCGTACCTCTGGTCAGGACGGATGCCAGTAAAGGATACTCTAACGGTTGGAAACATCCTCCTGCAATTAAAGGAAATTAAATTAACAGTATACAATCAAGAAAAGTAACATCAGAAAATAATTATTCGAAAAGTTAAGTATGACTGTGCCGATTCCATAATAAAATTGCAACCGCTATTAGGCCCCTATTTATAAAGTCCTCTTAAATCGTAGAATAATTCTAAAATCAAAGAAATGGTCGCTTTATACTGTGGAATTAACAGTAGAGTGCAATTTAAGAGTAATCAACCTGGTCATAACTTGTTGTGTTACATTACATTATAATATTAAGTTGTGACCAGGTAAATCTCTTTTAACTCGAACTTTGCTGTCTATCCCACATTATAAAATGACCATTTTGGACATTCGTTCTATTTAAATTGGACCTCGGTTTAAATTGACTTTATAAAATTGGACAAAAGAACATCTATGTAAGTCCAAAACTCTTCTATCATTTATGAAGAATATATTTTCTTCGTAAAGTTTTCTATATGTAATGATGGTTTCTCGACACGCTGTATAATATATTTAGTTACAAGTAATTTTCACATTTCACAAATTATTTCATATTTTGCTACAAATTATCTTAAACCAATAGCGGCTTAAGATTGATGGTTAAGCATATGGTAAATAAGCGCTACAAATATGTTGATTAAATATTCATTGCTGTAAAATTGACTAGTAATTTTTGTTCAAAAGTCAAGTCTGATCCCGACTAAACTTTAAATTCTATATGAAGAATGTTAGTATAGAAATGATATTTGTTATCAATAGCCATTTAATTGGAAGCTGGTATAACTATAATAGACTATAGGTAGATATACTAAAGTATCAGCCGCGGAACCATGTAACGCTATAAGAATAGAAAAGGGCATCCGTACAATAAAAAAAAATATGTCCAAAATTCAGTGGATTTAAGAATGCGAGGAAGAGTGTAAAAGGTATCATCTCCCAACCCACCCCATTTACGCCGGTAACCAGGCCAGATGAGATCGATCGGACATTTCGTGGGGTACGGAAGAAGATACACACTCCCCAATCGGTAGGTCATGCAATGGCAAGAAACCAAGGGTTGATAGCCCTTGGGGGAGTGTCGTATGACCGAGGATCGTGGTTCGGAACCCACGTTAAGCTGTAGGTCCCCTCGGGAATGGCCCTGGCAGCGTACGTAAAGGAAAAGAAGCCGAAAAAGCAAAGCGAGAATAGAAAAAAAATAGAAAGAAAATTTCTTTCCGATATGATTTGGCACTATATAAATTTTTTTTGTGTTTTATAGTTAAATTTTGGACCCAGAAAGAGTTAAATCGTTTTGCGGTTAAAACCAGCAGAAAAATGGTAGGAGAAAAAAAAGTATGGTAATATTTTTATAATTCCTGTTTTTGGGTTATGTTATAAATCAAAAATATTTGACATAAAAGTATGTTTATGTTCTGTTGTTGGGTTATGTTATGAATCAAAATATAGACTTTTAGTTTAAAATAGTTATTTATGTATTAAGGGTACTAAGTATATGATTATGCCCTGAGGGTGACATTGTTACAAAGCCGATGGCCTCTGGCCCGAGGGTTCGTAAGTCGCCCGAGGGTTCGTAAGTCGCCCGAGGGTATATATCTATTAGTACCCTTGGTACATACAAATTTTTATGTCATACCAGTTCGTTTTAAATAATAAACATAATATATAAACTTACGTTTATATATTTTTATTTTTTATATACAGGTATAATAATAAACATAATATATTAACGTAAATTTATATTTTGTTAATAAAGAATAAATTAATCGAATACTGTTTTTTGGGTCTTAATGCCCGTGCGGGCCATAATGTGTACTTTATGCCCGCACGGGCATGTAGATGGTATCTAAGGTATAAAAACACAATAATGTACTGGTATGACATAAAATACCTAATGTTTTGTCTGCCTTATTTAGTATAGTACTCATTTAAGTATGGACCCAATATTTTTTTATTATTTTGAGTAAGAAGAAGAAGAAAGGCAACGTAATGTTGAATTACAATAGAGGGGAATTAAATAAATCCAAATAAAATTCGACATACTTATATAAAGTAACAAACTTAACACAAAGATGACATAAATACCCTTAGAATGAAACAGAAATGGGCAAAAACTGATTTAAAAGAGCAAGACAGACGATTGGAAAGAACCGTGAAGTTCTTTTATTGGGGCGAGTCGTCTTTAGGCCATCGCGAATGTACCCGAGCGATCATACTACCAAATAAGAATAGAAAGAAATATAGACAGGAAATATCTGTTCTATCCTTTACATGGTTCCGCAGCTGTATTTTTAATTGCAAAATTCAATAACATTCTCCTAAGCTTTTAAACGCTAGCCATTACCTAATGAAAATCCTTTCAACTCTTTCGTCGCACTTCCCTCTAGGAACTGTTAATAAGCTGCGATTATGATGAAGTGCACGGGAGCTACGAGCACAGGATGCTATAATTATACATCAGGAGAGAAACAGTAATAAATACGTTCTTTAATAGTTGAAGTGCAACCATCATGGCCCGTTTGTACTGTCACTCGGTCGGGTGCATGTACGTCTTTACGTTTAATTAAAACATACGGCCGGGTCTGACGGATTCACGGGCCTGCTCGCCAACGGGCGTCGGACCGCGGCGGATCAATGGGCCGTTAATGCCCCTTATTACGTCGCCTTGTTTTTTTGGACACTCCGATGTTAGTTGATTTATTTTACGGTCGGCAAATAGAGCGGAATGAATGCATGAATTATTAATAAGTTTTGGGAGGTTCAAGTAAATATAATATTTTTTTTTTATAGAAATATATTGGAACAGCTAAGCGAGTAGTAGTAGAGAAGGAACGATTTAACGCCCTGCAAGCAGCAGATTAGAGATGATCCTTTCCGTTTTAAACTAAATTTAACTTTTGTAATGAATGTCATTATCCATTATCCACACTTTTTTAGGAAAATTTAATTGATCGAAGCAATTTATAATTTTTGGAAGAATCTGTGTTTAAGACTGTAATACCGTGGGACGTGCCGGTGGGGCGACGCCCAAAATTAAATTTTTTTGCTAATCAAAATTTTTTGGTGCTTTTACCAATTGACCATTTTCACATGACGTCACAAGGCAGTCGCCATTTTGCCTGGAGGGCAAACAAAACCAAACTAGGTTAGGCAAAGTGTTGTGTTTTTATGTATTTTCGCGGTTATTTAAGTGGTTTTATGTGGTTATATTTTCTTTAAATCATAAAATAATAAACTTAAATACTTTAGTAATGCCATCATTTTGTGCAGTAGTTAATTGTGGGATGAGAGGAAATGGAGACAATGTAAGGTTTTCAGAATACCTGCTGCTTTGAAAAATGATGGTGATCAAACAAATGCCTTATTCACACACATGCAAGAGATATGAATAAAAGCAATTAAAAGGGGACCATTAAGTGACTCCCAAGTAAAGTATGGACGTGTTTGTTCTAGACATTTTAAAACTGGTAACAAAATATAAGGATGACATATGTTGTTTACGATCCTAAAGAACTATTTTCAGGTGCACCGGCTGAATTATTGGATAAGAACCATCCTGATTGGGTTCCGAATCAGAATATGGGATCTGTTAGTTCTAATTCTGTGGGTGATACATAGATTAATAGGTTTCAACGAGCTACAAAAAGGAAAAAGCAATTGAAGGAGGTAGGCCAAGTAGATAATTAAGAAAAAACCATAACAGTATAACTTATATAATAAAAACTTGAGCATTTTTGATTATGATTGATTTGAGTATTCATTATTATTATACAATTTGTTTTGGATAACAAATTAACAGGCAAAACTTTAGTGCACTAAAGGGACAAAAGTTTTAAATTGAGTATTTCAAGTATACGTTGTAATCACACTATGTAAATTGACAGTAGAATGTTTATTTTTTGTAATATAATACTTGCAAACTTTAAATATTTTAGCAAGAACAGCAAGTGTTTAAAGATGAAGAAATTCCAGGCACGAGCAGAAATATACCAATGACTATGCTGTCAAACATGGTGAACAATGATATTTCTATTGACAAAATTATTGTCGTATGTTGTGCCTTAATAAATTTGTGCCCTTCACAATATTCCATAAGTTAATTTTTTTATCATTTTTAATATTCATAATATATAAATAAATAACTTTAGGAATAAATTGTAGGTAAACTTTTGTGATATATTTAGTTTTATTATATAGATGGCTTGTGTAATCTATGTATGTTTTAAATTTGTAATTGGCTGAATCCGTTAATATATTATCATTATTAATCTTTAATAAAACTTTGATACCAAATTTACTGATGTGTTTATTTTATAAAAACTATCTTCTGTACATTTGTTTAATTTACAAAATATATAATTCAGCATTCCTACTTTAAAGTATTCAAGGTGCATGCAAAAAATCAACATGAAGATTTTTCCTAAGTAAAATAAACAATATTTGAAACAAATTGTTGTATACCTTTTAACACTAATGACCGAAGTCTTCCTACTATTTAGGTACAAATAAAAAAGTATGTAATAATATTATACTACAAATGTTACTACTTACATTTAGAAGCATGTTTATATAATCATTTACACATAAATATTGAACAATAATAATCATAAAAAGTGCAAACAAAGATGTTACTTACAAATACATAAAAGTGCACTTGGGGCAATACCACAATCCTTCAGGAATTTCTGTAATATAAACACATGAAAAGTTATACCAAGCAAAGTCACATTCTTCATTATCACACTTTATCATGGGGCTACTGTCATCTTCCTTTTCACACACACACACCCTCACACACCACAAAGAGACCTTTGCTGTTCCGGCTTTTTGTGTAAAATATTTTCCCAGTAGTTTAGGTTTGATAATATATTTAAAAAAGTCCAATGCTTTTGTTAAATTTACAGTAATAAAATTTTCATCATACAAAATCCTTTCAATGAACAAATTTTGTTTTGACCATAGCACAAAGTCACAATATTTTGTTTCGGTTGAAAACAATTGGCACTGAATTTGGTGGAAATACATGTGGTTTTTATTCAGTTTGTATTTACCATTTTCCACCAACAAACATGACGTTCCTTTTGCAGCAAATTCTTCCAAATCCATGAAGCATAGAGAATATGGACATTTCACTTCTTTAATTTTTCTTTGTTGTTCAGTATAAAAACTATGTGTTAGGATTAAATAACTTACCATGTCAATCATAGTTATGTCAGGCAGGGAATTTATATCTACACTTAAGTCTTTCAAAACAAAAGGTATGGATCTTTGTCATCGATGATTTTTAATTGTATATGTCTTTCACACTTTGAGATGAATGTTCATAATAAGCACTTCCCTCCATTGCTAAAAGTCGTTTCAATTTGTTTTTACTCGGGTTAAAACACTTATTTCCACTATAATTAAGAATAAAATCATTTTATCACAACAAATCAGCTAAAGCGTCGTTTTAAAGTACTTTTTAAACTAGTAAACTCAAAACTCCACTGATTTGCATTGCTTTTGCATGTAACCTTTATAAGGTGCTTGCCCTCCAGACAAAATGGCAGACATGTCAAAGTCAGCTGTTTGAAAATGATCAATTTATTAGGTGTCTACTACCAACTTACTTATATCTAATAGAAACATTTGCAATGTTTTTAATAAATGTATATTACTATGAAGGCCATTTTTTTTACGTTTTAACGTAAATATTTATAAAATTGGAATAGTAGTACAATAAGAGTGGATCTGATGTCCATATCGCATGAGAAAGAAGCATGACACCGTAGGCGGATGCTCAAACTTCCGAGTGCAATATGGACAATCAACTCGGGATGTACCTACAGTATATTTTTTCTATGACTCAACTTCCGAACTCCATACTAAAAATGTTTTAAACATTTTTTTAAATCAGGCATTATAAATTGTCTTTTTAGTTAGTCGTGAACTTGTGAGAACGATAATAAAAATTAATTAAAAAAAAATAATTTCGTTGGCAAATCCATTGACCAAATTATACTGTAAACTGTAACAAATTTGTCGATTTCGGTAATTTCTTTTATTTACACAAAATCATCTATCGTATTCAGCCTCTTGCAAAATTACAGACAAAAATCGATAACCTATTTAATAATAAAAATGGAAGATTTATTTTTTTAAACTATGCCTGCTTGCCTAACAAATCCTTTTCTCTCTGCGCAAGATAAAACGGTAAAACATTCTTAACCTTAAAACCATTACTTAGAAAAATTAATTTTTTTCTAAAAATGTTATAATTTCGTCTGTTTTATCCGGTTTTATATACTTAACTTCATTTTCCACTACTTAAGAAAGGTTTACCAGTTATTTATTTATAGCTGCTCCGTATAATAAAAGTTTTAAGGTCGATTGGGGTTAGATCCCCGTTCAAAATATATCAGAAGAAATCGCGGTGGACAAATATTTACATGGCAAAATCCAACCAAGGCTAGTACAGAACGTTCATTTTGTAGGTAAATACATTTGATGGATTAAATCCTGTAGCAATTGTCTAGAAATTAAAGGAAAACTGAAGATTTTTAAAAAGAAAGGAGGGCATTTACGCACAAATCTTTGGTTCAGTCAGAAAAAAACTAAAGAATAGTTCGGTAAAACATATTTTAGTTTTATATCTCCAATTCTCGTACCATTTCGTGTACCCTTTGGGATAAATTGGTGTATGCATGGGATAAAGGTTTTGATTCACATTTTTAAAAATTACAAATTTGAAGTATGATCTTAACCTCACTTTGGTAAAGTGTCAGAACTCGTAAAATTTAAAACGTTTAAATTTGGATTCTTTGTAATTGACCACTGTGGTTGGTCAGATTAATATCCTAACTAGGATGGATGATCTTCAGTTAATCGGAATAGTCCGCCTATTCAGTCACTTTAGCGTAAAGGAAACTGCAAATATACATATGTAGGAGGAGAAAAAAAAATACCAATAGTCGCCTTTTTATGTTTTTTTTCTTTTGTGCTGAAACAATATATGCAACACTGCAATGTATTATTTTTTATAATATTAATGATCAGGAGAAGGGGGAACAATGAGAGACTTCCAATCCTTTGGTTAGGAAATGGAAAATCACTCCAAAATTCAAGAAAAAGAGACATCCAAGATTTTTTGTAAAACTTAGTACTGACGAACGACTGCACAATACTGAATGACTATTTGAGGTTGATGTATAAAAAAAACAGTATTGATATTATTAAGACCCAAATAAAGAAGCGTTTTGAGAGCATGAATTGTACATTGCACACAAAATGTACCTTTCTTCGGCCAAAAAATATTACAACTGCTCTTGATGATGAACTCTATAATAATGGAAATGGTATTTTTCCTCCCGAGGATAGTTTGCTGCCTCTTAATGTATGTATATGGTTTTTTCTACTAAGTACTTACAAGTTTAACCGTCTCGATTTCACGAGGCGCCAAAATTAAAAAATGTCGATTTTCAATTCAGTCATTAAAAAAGTATTGGAATTTCTCGAAAAATTCAAATATTTGAAAATATATACATAGGCTGTTTCATTTTAAATAATTAAGTTAGTATCTATTTCTGGTATAACCGGACGTGCCCCGTTTTAAAAATATTTTTGTTGGATGTACAATTGTACACATACGTTTTAGTAATTCACCGAATTTTCAGGAAATTCTTATATAAATCATCTTTCATAAATCGAAGTAGGACACCCCATATATTTTTTTAAATTTTGCACTAAAAAATCTAATACATGTATACCTACTTATAAGAACGACAGAAGAAAAACTCCTGCTTATTAGAAGTGTTAGACGGAGGAAATTGTTTTCCACACGCTTCTCGTGGGAGGAAAAGCACCAATTTCCTCCTTGTTTCAGGTTCGAAAATGACGTTTTCTAGGAAGGTAGTAGCAAAAACTATTTACATAGTACAATCGGGGAAGAGAGACTTTCAAATTTATTTCTTATAAGTATCGAGCATTCGCAATGTATTTAAAATAAGTGTACTGTTAAACTTTTGGTTAAATGAAAAATTTGTATTATTGATAATATTTAATCGAAACTCAAAAAAAGATCCTCGAGGTTAAAATGTAAGAAGTATTTTTTTAACAAAATAAATACTATTTTATAAAATTAAATATTAGCCCCCCCCCCCTAGTATTACTTTATTATTATGCTATATGCGGGAGCTCTGGCATTTTGGTCTACGCCACTGTTTATGATTTGATTATGTTCGTGCTTTTGTTCCGTTAGTTTGCTTCTTTATTCAATTTTTCAGTGACTTAAAAATATTAAAAAATAAAACCAGGAAAATGTTATTTTATGTTGCTCTATACTCTACAACTAAAATAAAAATTCAGCGAAATAGCCCATTATAGTTAATATTACATGGAAAGATTACTACTGTTTCCTCGTAATTTTTTCTACGATAACCAACTCATTATGTTACTAATAAAGTTGTGGCAATTTCACAAAAAAAAAAATCAATAATTCTTATATTTTCACTAACCTTAACGGTCAAATAGAAATAACACTGCCCCAGTTTTAATAATAGAAAACAACTCTTAAAAATTTTATGGCGCCACACATACTAAATCCCCTATTTTAAAACTTTAAAATACGCTTTCCAGGTTACCATAAAACATCGACATATTTTTAAACAAAAAAGGAAAATGATTTTACAATATTTATCTTCGTAAAACATCTGGATATGGCAACAACATACTCAAGACTACTTTCTTGGATAATTAATGGAGTTGTCTTATAAACATCTCGCGACAGCTACCAACTACAGTTGTCGTGTTCGTAAATCCAATCAATTTTTACTGTCAAGCTACAAAAACGTTATTTGATACATGAATACAGTATAAATTGTGTGGTTTGGGTAATATGTCTGACAAATGGTGCTCGTTTTATAAAAATTTTATTTTACAGGAAAATAGTAGATGTTTGTAGCCTTTTACTTTAGTTAAAAAAAAATTACAACGTTTAATAAATATATACTTAAATAACGGTGTATGAAAAATATTTTTAATTCATACCAGGTTTATTTTTGGTGAACTATACCATTGTTGGTCAGTATAGTTAGCTTATTTTGTAAAACTAATGGATCCCTAAAAGGATCCCTCACAAAGCTTATGGGAAATGGCTTTAGGCCAATTTCGCTGAATTTTTAGCATTTTGTAGATCTTGACGTCCTGATTAAAAGTGTCCAAGGCCGTAATCCAATCGTATGACTAGTTTTTGAGTTATGGCTCTTTTAAGTTGGCACATTCTTACTTTGAGATTTTCGGCATTTTTTCTGTTTTTAATACATTCGTAGATTGGCAGGGTTATCCAGTTATAATAATTTACGGGTGTGTCCCACCAAGTGCTGCCTTAAGTAGCTTCGAGATCCCCTTTTCTTTTTGTCGGATCCTAGCTCTATTGATGAGTCATGATATGACGAAACGCGTCTAGAGATGGATCTGGCGAAATGAAAGGGAAAATCTTCTTCTTTATAATAATTTACTTTAGTGAAAACTAAAAAAATAAAATAAAAAATAGTACATTTTATAGGTACCTAGTAGGAGAAGCTGAACATTCCCGGACGACCGTAAAGATTGTATGTTGAGGCGTAAGCCGAGACTGACAATGCGGAGTCCGGGAATGTGGCTTTTTCTATGAGGTATACATACCATTTTTCTGTAAATAAAAAATTATTGGAACGACATAACTGTACTAATAACTATAGAAATAAATATTATTAACTTTCTTCACAAATAAGGGATGCCAATAAATATTTGTATTGTAACTATGGAAACACAGTAATATTGAATTGTCAAGCTTCATACATTTTAGTTTACAAGTAGCCGTACAGAATAGTAGTTTGTACAACAAGAGTGGATATGATGTCCATATCGCACGAGGAAGTAAATTGAGTACGACGCCGTAGGCGGAGTGCTCAAACTTCCGAGGGCAATATGGACAATCCACTCGAGTTGAACAGTATATTTTTTCTACGACCTTATTCTAAAAAATGTTAAAAAAACAAGTTTGTAGGTTGCCGGGATCGAACTACCGACCATTGGTTTCATAGTCCAACGCTCTAACGTCTGGAGTATCGAAACCTTAAAATAATTATGGGAAAACCAACTGATAAATGACGCTACATGAAATTAATTTTCTATGCACATTCAGCAGGTTGCATTATTGATAAATCTATTATTAATTCGTCTAGATTTTATTATATTGAACAAATTAATAACAAATTGTACCATCTGCATTTAAATTATATAATTTAGTTTCTTGAAAAAGAAGCCAGAGCCTCAGTAAAAATAATATACTGTGATTGGTCAGTACTTTTAAGAACAACAATGGCTTCTCTGTAATTGACTACTGTGATTGGTCAGTTTCATTACCTATCTATGATTGTTATGAAATTTTGCCGCACAGTTAACTGGAATAGCCTACTTTACTCGCCACTTAAGTGTAAAGGAAACAGCAAATTTCCATGTGGGAGTAGAAAAATACATAATCATAACAGAATAGTAGATTCTGTAACGAGGTTAGAATGAAAATTTGATTTTCTACAAGACCTTTGTAATCTAAGCTGCAGCCCGGCAGCACCCCCTAAAATATGCCACTGGCAGAAGGACAAACTTTTAACTATAACCTATTTGATCTTCCACTATTAGGACAGCATGTATATAAAGTAATCAATTTGGCAATCAAAGAGAACAAAATCGACTAAACCCCTTCCTTCGAGTTTAAAATACTGCAAAGGTCGAATAGATGTAATAAAGGAAATCATTGACAGTTCTCGGATTACACAGTTAAAGGGTGAAGTCTGTTGGGAAATAAGGCAGCAACTCTTTCGCAATTTTCATAATTAAACGCCATCAAATTAACAGCTCCGAGGAAAGTGTTGTTTTAGTAATTTACTGACTTTTATCACAACATGAGTCGCTCTTAATTTACTTTGTGTGTCTTATTAAATATTTACTCCTGTGAGTTTCACAATTTTCTTTATTGAAAATACTCTACTGTGATCAGAGGATGATACAACAAATTATATATTAACTATAGTATCCTGATAAACACCCCAATTGTCAAGAGTAAATAGACCAAATCCAGACTAGATAAACTGGACAGATTGACCTGTCCACTCATGATTCGTGAATTCACCAAATCTCCCTTGAAACTTAGTAGGACAGGATTTAAACATGATTACAGAGATATCCAGGCGACACTGTCATCCTTGTACTCAGGGCCGTAGCTAGACGTTATTCATGGGGGGGGGGGGGGGGGGGGGGGCGAGGAAAATCTCATATCCATCCTAGATAGGTAATGAAACTGATTAATCGCAGTAGTCAATTACAGAGAAGCCGTTGTTGTTCATAAAAGTACTGACCAATCACAGTATATTATTTTTACTATGCTCCGCCTTCTTTTTGAAGACACTAAATTATATAATCTAAATGCATATGGTACAATTTGTTATTAATTTGTTCAATATAATAAAATCTAACTAGTAGGTAGAGCGTTTTACTATGGACTCAATGGTCGTGAGTTCGAGCCCGGCAACCTGAAAATTTTTTTTTACATTTTTTAGCATAATGTTTGTAAGTTTGGTCGTAGAAAAAATATACTGTTCAACTCTAGTGGATTGTCCATATTGCCCTCGGAAGTTTGAGCACTCCGCCTATGGCGTCGTGCTCAATTTACTTTCTCGTGCGACATGCCGACATGGACATCATATCCACTCTTGTTGTACAAACTACTATTGCGAGTTGTGACGTGCATCATCCCAGTAAACTTGTAAATTAGAATCAGGCAAGTCAATAAAAATACTCGTTAAATGTTCCCACTGCACTGTTTAGATTTATTTTGTACTTTTTATTAAAGACTCGAGACAAATAATCGTATTTAAACAAGTATCTATTGCAGCCAATCGGCAATTTAATTAAAACGTTTTTATTCCTAGAAACAACCCGATGGTGTTATTTATAACGACAATAAATCGTCTACCTCCTTTATTTGTTTTTCACAAGGGATAGTCTCATTTTTTGGCACGGAGTGGAGTCATGATTCAATTCACGAGATGCACGCGGGTTATTTTTTAAAATAAGGACAAAAAAGAATTAGCATCAAGTTTAATTTTTTTTTTCTATAGGATAAAGGATATAAAAAGCGTTCCAAAATGAAAGCGAATTTTAAATTTCGCGACATTTTTATTTTAGAAGCAAAGAAATAAGAACACAAAGTCTTCCTCCACTGTTATATTAAAGAAATATTTATGATTTAAAAGTGCTCTACATAGTTCTAGTTATTAAGTTGAACTAGATGCAAACCTGAAAATACTATTATAAAGAATTATTTTTTGGATCTGTAACTTTTTGGTTCATTTTTCCTCTTCTAAACCTCATTCGCGGACATTATACTGTATATTATGTTATTTTTAAATTGTGAAAATATGTAAATTACCAGATTTTAAAAAATCCAGTTTGGGCTCAGGTTAGAGCAAAAATTTAAAATTATGGTGTACGACACTACAAAGCCTTTTTAGTTATAAATCCAAAGGTTAAAAGCTTCTTCTAGATTTCTAGCAACTGTACAACGAAAACCACGACATCACTGATGTATGTGAAACGCTTTTTTTTGGTTCATTAAAAGCAGAGAAATTTTAAACGTATCTATAATTAAACTTTCTGATTATACAGGGTGATTCCTAAGTTGATTCTTCTTTTTTAGCTGTGTATAAAAGGCATTAAAATAAACAACTTTTTCAAACACTTTTTTTCAAAAAACTCAAAAATAAGGTACTTACATTCATTTATTACACTATGGATCAAATACGGTTCTGCCTAACTTGCCCGTTGAATAACAGTAAGAAAGCTTCTGGGTGTAGGATGAGCCCGCAAGGGAAAGCATTCTGCATATAATCTCGAAGCAGCAGCCGTACTTTGACGAGACTGAACGTAAATTAGCACCATATCTAGTTCATTGTTTTCAAATTTTACCATTTTCATGTGTCACCAATTTAAAATTAACTTGTTTCAGAAAAACACACCGCAGCGGATTGCCAAATAACTGAGCACCGACCCGTAAATTACATAAGACAAACAACATAAAGTACAGCAAGCTACTTTTGATGATCAGGACCGTACTTAGATTTTTTTTACTTCTGTATCTCGCCTTGATATTATTAAGTTTCCTGAAAAAAGGTATCTGAAAATGTTGTTTATTTTAATGCCTTCTATACACAGCTAAAAAAGAAGAATCGACTTAGGAATCACCATGTATATTACCAAATTTAGCGTTCTATTTTGTTATGTTGACTTTTTGGTATGAAAGGGCAAAACATAAAAACATCTTGATTGTGTTGAAAGATATTCGTCAAAAGGCTTATAACAAAATATTTGGTCTACACTTTAACTATTATCAACAGATTACTGCACTTGAATTTCATCCATTATTATATTGCTCTCGTTTCCTAGAATGACCCACGAACGTCATCTGATTAATTTAAGCACTTCGACACGCCAGTGGACGACTAATTGTGCATTCAATGCCGTGTTGGAAGTTTTCTAACTCGATTGCCGGCTTGCCAACAAATGCTTTGAAGTACTCACAGTCGCGCAAAACACATACCAACGAGCTCATTTACGTTGAATTTCGGCATTCAAGTAATTTAGTTTATTTTTACTTTATTGGCAATTGCACTTTTTAAGACGTTTGGGCGGGAGATTTTTTTAGAAATAAGGTTATAATATTTTTCCAAAAATCGATCGGAAATATTGACATTCTTGATAACATTTCTGAAAGAAAAAGTCAGTATTTCCTTACACTATTAGGAAATATTTATTATTGTGTTGTAAGGAAATATTATTTCTGTGCGGCTACTTGTAAACTAAAATGTGTTTAGCTTGACAATTCAATATTACTGTGTTTCCATAGTTACAACACAAATATTTAATGGCATTCTTTATTTGTGAACAAAGTTAGTAATATTTATTTCAAAATTTTAATAAGTTGATTGTAATACGTTATGTCCTTTTAATAGTTTTCGATTTACGGAAAAATAGTATGTACCTATACCTCGTAGAAAAAGCCACATTCCCGGACTCCGTATTATCAGTCTCGGCTTGCACCTCGAAATACAATTTTTACGTTCGGGAATGTTCCGCTTTTCCTACTAGGTATACAATGTACTATTATTTGCATTCGTTTATCCTGATTTAATTTATCCGAAAAATTTGCTAAATTTATTCGACCTGTCAACAAGAGTGACAAGTTAGATACACAGTATTCACAGTGGTTCTGTACTCGTGCGTCATTGTTCAACGACAACAACTCCCCATCTTTATTTATTTTAATAATAAAGTTGAATAAAAACACAACCCAACGTCTTCCGGGCACTATTCTATGGCGTAAAATGCGTTGCAAATGAAGCGTATTATAGATAGAGAAAAAAGAGGAAGCGTTACAGATTGATTTGACTATTTAATTTTATTATTTTTTTAAGTTTGTCCATGGACTTCCGACGTTATCGTTTTTAAATTGGTATCAAGAGTGACCACACTGACTAATATTTAGGGGTACCTAAAAATAGTTGGGAAATGGTAAGTAAAACAGTTCAGAAATTCAAAGGTTTTTTCCTACGTTTCGACCTCTATGAGGTCATCCTCAGGGCGAGACAGTTATAAACTTCTTTGTTATAAATAAATTTCTCAGGTACATTGTTGTATAACTAACTATGGCGAGCTGCTTCTTTGTTAAAATAAAGTTTTATTTAAAAGCAGTAGCCACCAGCAAAGGATGTCTTGCTAATGTTGACATGAAGACATCCTTTGCTGGTGCTATTAAATAAAACGACATTTTAACAAAGAAGCAGGCCTCCATAGTTATACAACAATGGTATCTGAGAAATTTATTTTTAATAAAGAAGTTCATACTTGTATCTACCTGAGGATAAGTTCATAGAGGTCGAAACGTAGGCAAAATACAAACTTTGAATTTCTGAGTTATTTAACTGACTATTTTCCAACTATTTCTACCTATACATGTTATCGTTTTTTTTAAATTGTCATATTATATGATTTGTTTAAACTCAGACCGAGAGCGACCGCGTTCGTGGTAAAGATAGCTCATCTTGGGTAGATCTATGACGTCACAGAACGCTCTTGAATCACTCTCAGAGTAGTAAACTGAAAACGCTTTTTTGGGGGACAATACAGGATATTTAGGAATTTTTTAATTGATATAATACAGTGTATAAACAAGTTGGTATCTACTTAGCATGGCAACCAACGCGCCATTTTAGCCCGTTTAAAGCAAACAAAAGAGGTAGGCGTACTGTATAAAATTAATATGATTATAAATTGCGTTTACGTCTTCACGCACTGATTTGTTAATATTTTAAACAAAAACAGTAGTTAAATCTTATTATAAACATGAATATTTTTAATGTAAACTTTTATGAAAAAGTATGTGCTAGAATATATTAACCAATGCACGTGTTAATTTTCCACCTCGTAGAAGTTAAAAAATTACTTAAAAATAAAACAATTAAAAATTATAGCCGTTTTCTAAACTACCAGCGTAATAATATTCGAGTTAGATAGAAAATATTTGATTTATATATAAAGTTATAAATTAACTAACAATTTTTGATATTTATTGGCCTCTAGACAGTTTTCGCACTTTCTTTACAACAGTCAATGCACCACTTATGGGAAAAATTAAGTATATAGCTGATTTCCTCCTTTTAGAATTTTTTAGTCGCCAAGTTGTAGGAAAAAATAATATAATTAGCAGTACGAAATAATAGTTTGTACAACGAGACCAGTGGCGGCTCGTCAGGTGAAGTAGGTGAAGGGGCTCTTCACCAAAAAAAAAATAAAACCAAGAGAGAAAGTTTTTCGACAATATTAAATATTAATTTACCAATACAGCTACAATTTTAGCCCTTAAAAAATAATTATGTTCGAATTAATAATATTAATTTAATCCGAATGTAGCTTTGCATAATAGGGCCACAGTTAACTCCGATGGACAATAATTAAAACACTCGTGCATTTTGGTGCGCTCCAGCAATCGTGTCCGTTAGCTCAAAGCAAGTGAAGACCAGTGCCCAACATGGCTTTTAATATTCACCGTTGCTATGGTTACGTGACGTCAGTCACGCAAACAGAATGTAACAATTTGCATTATGATGAAGGGTAATTTAAAAATAGATCAGTCGTGTGCACCATTATTTTAGCATTGGTTCGCCTAACCTTAAGGTATTTATTTTGAGGCTTCGGGAAACTTACACACTTACAGTTATAGATATCGTTTTTACGTGATTTACTGTGTAATTAAAAAGTTTGGTTTTTATTTTTCAGTTAATTCAGTAGTGTACCTACTTAGTTGTTTCTTTAAAAATGAACCCAATTAATGACATAGATTGTAATTTGTTGGAAACTCTATTCAGTCGTTGGACAGATAAGGATAAGAGAGACATTTTGTTACACGGGTTTTAGTCAATGATTGCTTAAGTACCCGCACTATACCTTGTTCTTCACCATTTTTTAAGACCGCGAGCCGCCACTGAACGAGAGTGGATATGATGTCTATATCTCACGAGGAAGTAAATTGAGCACGACGCCGTAGGCGGAGTGGTCAAATTTCCGAGTGCGATATGGATAATCCACTCGAGTTGAACAGTATATTTTTTCTACGACCAAACTTACTTAAAAAAGTTTTCAGGCTACCGGGCTTGAATTCACGACATCATTGTATCCAAAATTCGACGCTTTACCGTAGTACACATTTAGCAGGTTTCATTATTGATAAAACTATTATAGATGCGTATATATTTTGTTATATTCAACAAATAAATAACATATTGTACCATACATATAAGTACCTACATATAAATTATATAATTTCATGTATTGAATCAAATTGGTCAGTACCTACTTAATAAGAATGTCACAGAGAAATCTAATTTTTTTAACAATGTTGTTAACTAATGGGAAATTTCGGGATTTGTGAGAACAAAGCACAGAGAAATGATAGGTCGGCGCTGTCTCCAAACGGAAAACAGACTTTTTTATTCATTGTTATATTCGTAAGAAATTCTTTAGGATCACTTTGTAGTTGCGATCTGCTAAAAATATACTTTTTTAGTATTGTGTGCATTTGTAAAAAATGTCTTTCTAAATGGGAAATTTTATTTTTAAAGGTCGCAACACTCGGCAGTACTAAACAGTAACAATATGACATTTTTCCGTACAGTTAACTAAAATAGCCTACTTGTCTTGTCACTTAAGTGTAAAGGAAACAGCAAATTTCCATATGATAGGATTTATAGCCATTGTTTTTATCATGGTTGTGCCGGTCTTGGATTTTTGATTGCGTGGGTTTATTTTTTTTTTAACTTAGAACAGATAATCACTGTACTAACATTTAGGAACAAACACATGTCACTTTTCTTCAGGAACTCCTCCTGCGGTGAAGTGGTCGATCCATAATACCAAAAAACAAATGGTGAACTTTATCGTTGACATTTAAAGTTATTTTTGGCTTGAATGTTGTCATATCAGAATTTACAAGTTTAAAAATAAGTCAGTTCAAGGGCGTCCGAAGAAACTTTTCCAGGGGGTGGCAAATCATAATAAGCGCCCCCTTGCCCCCATATCAGTCGGTTTTTTTTTTAGATATCTACCTAATAAATTATGTTTATAAAGGACACTACTTACTATTGATTAACGATTGTATTGACTCATAAACAAATATTAAATCATTCGAATTATTAACCAAATAATAACAATCATTACGTACCATCGCGCCGATAAAAAACTGGGACAGGAAATTTTTCTATTTTCTCCTAGACTATTAAGAATAATTTTACATCAAGCCTGGTACCAGTAAAATGTCATGAAAATTTGCATGTCAATAAAGATTGTCACTTTATGATTGACTCGTCAAACATACAATCATATATTATTTGTAAATATGCCACAATTAACCCCCCAGCAAAAGGCAATTATTTATAGTCGGTTGCGAGATAGTGTTGCTATTAGGGATATTGCAGATGAACTGGGAGTAAGCAAGAATACCGTGCTATTGGCAAAACAAAAAATAGCAAGACATGGGACTATTATTAGGAATGCAGGTTCTGGTCCCCCTAAAATTTCTACTGATGATCATGATAGAAGACTGGTTAATTATCTAAGGGATCCTCCCTTCGAAACTGCAATCAAGGCAAAAGAAGAGACGAATTTTCCAGGTTCTGCAAATACCGCTAGAGACAGGGTTCGAAATTCCGATATACGAAGCCGTTGTGCTGCCAATAAAATTTTTTTAACGGAAATAAATAAACAGGGCAGGTTAGAATTTGCACATGAATATATTAATCAAATAAATTTATGGGATACAGTTATATTTTCTGACGAGAAAACTTTTCAGTCATGCAATAATGGGAGAATTCGGGTGTATAGGCCTTCCGGCATGGTGTATGATGAGAGATACACCCACAAAACCAACCAAAGTGGGCGTTTCTCCATAAATGTTTGGGGCTGGATTAGCGCTAGAGGACCAGGACTTTGCCAAATCGTCGAAGGAAGACTAACTGCAGCAGTATACGTTAATATACTAAACGAAGTGATGATACCATCGGTAAACGCTGTATACGGTCAAAATTACACATTTCAGCATGATAATGCTCCAATACACACAGCGCGCATTGTACAAAATTTTCTCCAAGAAAATAACATAGCAGTTCTTCCCTGGGCTTCGAAGAGTCCCGATTTGAACCCGATAGAAAACATTTGGGGTGCCATGGTCAAATCTATGTATAAACATGATTTTCAACCCAGAAACAGGGATGAATTACGTCATAGGATAAATCAAGCTTGGGATGAAATAACTGTCGAATTATGTAGAAACTTAGTTTTAAGTATGCCACAAAGGCTCCAAAAAGTAATAAACAGAAATGGTTCTATGACCAAATATTAATTTTGTGTTGTTTTGACAAACTTTGTGTTCGCAATTTTTTTCTTTTTATTAAATGTATTTTATTACCTGTATTAGCTTTATTTATTATTTTGTGGTAATGGTAAATATAATAATTTATAAAATATTTGACTTTAAAAAAATCTAATAAATTTACTTTATCCATATTATATGATGTCTCTCAAATTTAACCACCCCGTATCGAAAAACACAAAACATTCCATTATGTAACCTAGGTTACTTTTTAAATTTTGAATGTTTTTCCTTTTTAGCTCTAGACACCTTTTATAGTCTAGGGGATATGTATTTCTTACATTGTTTTTGTAAATCTCTTGTCCCAGTTTTTTATCGGCACAATAGTACATACATGCCTTCTGGTGGCATATATTACGATAATTTAAACCAACAGATCCGAAAGGAGTGTCAAATTACCAGAGCAATTTATTCGAAATATCATCCACTTTCTCCTCCCACATAACGACAGACTTAAAACTAGATTAGGTTCAGTAGCCCGTAAAGTGTGAAAAATTTTCCTGATAACTTGCTGATGCCGGCTGCGGTCTTTCAATCTGGGCGTGTCGCCAATATGGACAAAGAATGGGAAAGTACCACAGCAGTGGTGTAGCATAGTAATTTATTTTTTTATTTTTAATGAGAAGCAATAAAAATGATTACCTATTTTTTGTCATTTGACGACAAAAAACCTTAGGGGTCTTTACACACTCGAAATTATTAGGTAACGCATTTTTGGTCGACAAGTAAAACAAATTTCAAGTGCATTTATTTTTTTAAATTTTATTACCCTCGTCTAGTTTTTATCGCCACTTACTTATAATAGTATATTATTAACCAAGGTTAAGATAGCTACTATTATTGCCCGGGCGTCGAGTTTAAATCACGAAGAGCGTAGCGACGAGGGATTTAAGACGCGAGGGCTATAATAGTATAGCTGTCTAAATCTAAACCATGGTTAATATAATTTTTTTCCATTATACTAACACAATTACAAGATGCGTATTTTTACAATATTAATAATAATTATCAAAATGTACTATACAGTGTGTCCACAGATAGAGTTTGGAAAAGGAAAAAGTTATTTATTAGTAGGTATAAAACAAAAAATCTTTCCTTATAAAATCTGTCTTTATAAAAACGCCTGCTTGTGCTGAAACTACAATTATTACAATATAGGGTTCGTCAGAAAAAACATTTTAAGTTTTTTGGATTTCGTTTAAAATAAATGTACGTAAAAATAAACAAATATTGTTGCTTTCTTACTTAGATTATGATTTTCTTGCCGAATAACGATTTTGTTGTAAGAAAACTATTTTTCTTTGTCTACTTTCGAAGTATTTTTATTATTACATAATTATCATATTTTTTAATTTATTCAATCATAAAATATAAAAAATTAAAAATATTTTTTCTGATCAACCCTGTATAGTTATCGCAAATCTGATATTCGAAACTGTAGGTTCCGAACAAGCAAAATTGATTTAATAAATCGAGGAATTAAAAACTAGAATTGGAAAAAAATACAAAAAACTAAAATGTTGTTTTTGACGAACCCTGTATAGTAATCGCAAATCTGTAGTTTTAATATAAATAAAAAAGTTTTTCGTTTTTTAAAACTCTATCCGTGGATACACTGTATATTTAAGATATTGCTTCTATAACTTCTTTTATTCAAGTTACTTGTGCTTTGGAATTAGCAAGATAATTTGTTTGTGTCTTTTTGTAAATGTCAATTTTTTATTGATTGATGAAGTGTGAAGTATGAAAACTGCTTTTAAGCTTTACTACGACCCTAGTCTAAAATACGATTCTCCTATTAAATATGGCACATTATTTTTTCTCATAGCTTATCTATTTGCGATTTACAGTATCGATACTTTACAACTACGAAGATTTCTGAGAATCTGATATATATTGTTAACTTTTATCTATTTGCCTACCTATAAGGAATGACCTGCTTTAAATAATTTCCATTATTAACCATGTTTAATAATAATTTGCAAGGTAGAGAAAACATATATAGAGAGCAGAATCAATTGGCAGGAATGTAAGTCCTAGTTTATATTATCAGAATGTAAGAGGATTAAACACAAAAGTAGAAAACTTCTATCTTCAAGTATCAAAGTGTGAATATGACATAATTTGTTTGACTGAGACATGGCTATCCGAAAAAGTTGAAAGCTCTGCTGGGCCTTAACTAAATAAATAAATAAATATTTCTTAGGTTTATAATCGATCAGTGGGAAAAAGGCTTTTTATTAAAAAATTATATGAAAGTTTGGTAAAATATGTAATGTGCTGTTAACATTTTAATGGAGATATTATTTGATCTTTTACATGGATTTAATGAGGAAAATACTAAGTTTATTGTATAAAATGGTAATGGGTAAGCCCCCTCTTCTGTTCAGTGACATATTATGTTTTTTTTAAATGTAATTTAAGTAAAAGTTTTTATAATGTTCTTTATAATTTTAAAACACTTAAAACAGCGCTCTTTATATATTTTTTGCGTCAAGCTTTATGTATTTTTTTCTTTGGTTTTCAAAATGATGATGAACTTTGATTTTATAAAAGATTTTTAGTTACTTAACTAAAAATTATGCTATAAATCGATTTCCAGAAGGTTATGAGGTGCCCCAATTGACTCAAAGTAATTAAAAAATAAATAGGTAAAAATACTTAAATATGCAATATCTTACAAACGGTTCGTTCTATTCCCTGCAGTACTGCAGGAGATTTACTGGTTATTTTACCATCATTTAGAACAAAATCGAAGAAACTAGATTTGCAATAAAAAAATTGAATTTTAAAAATATTTTCGTTTCTTAAAATAGTAGAATTTAGTGTCCGTTAAAATATATATACAAAAGAAGCTTAGCGGCAAGCGGACAGAGTAGTGCGTCTATCTTTTGCATTAAAGTACACAGGGACTCCAAAGGTAATGGAATCCCTGGGGCACAGGTAGACAATGACAGGCTGTTTCGTTCTTGTTAGAACTCATCAGAAAGTCATAACCCGTAAGCGACCCCCAGTATAGCGAGCCTGTTCTTTCAAGGCGTTTTTAAGAAATAAAAACGCGTTCAAAACCCAGTAACGCCATCATAAGGAATCAACTCAATTCAAAAGATATAGCCATCTAACGTGAAAACGTAGAAATATAAATAAATCTAAATAAATCAAGCACGGAACGGCCACTTCACCAGTATAGGAAACATTTTTTCGCTTCTCCATACATCTCCAGCTTTGTGGATTCAGATCTAGATCGCGCTGTGTCGCCCACTGGTTTGCAGCGCTATTCCGTAATGCCGTGTGTAAGTATAAATAAAATAGTAAAATTTAGTGTCTGTTAAAATATATTATTATATACAAAAGAAGCTTAGCGGCAAGCGGACAGAGTAGTGCGTCTATCTACCAGTGGGCGACACAGCGCGCTCTAGATCTGAATCCACAAAGCTGGAGATGTATGGAGAAGCGAAAAAATGTTTCCTATACTGGTGAAGTGGCGGTTCCGTGCTTGATTTATTTGGATTTATTTAGATTTATTTATATTTCTACGTTTTCACGTTAGATGGCTATATCTTTTGCATTGAGTTGATTCCTTATGATGGCGTTACTGGGTTTTGATCGCGTTTTTATTTCTTAAAAACGCCTTGAAAGAACAGGCTCCCTATACTGGGGGTCGCTTACGGGTTATGACTTTCTGATGAGTTCTAACAAGAACGAAACAGCCTGTCATTGTCTACCTGTGCCCCAGGCATTCCATTACCTTTAGAGTCCCTGTGTACTTTAATGCAAAAGATAGACGCACTACTCTGTCCGCTTGCCGCTAAGCTTCTTTTGTATATTTTCGTTTCTTGTCTGTTCCTCCCACCAATTTTTGTATATAAAAACATTTCTCATTTCATTTTTTAAAGTACCTTTTGTAGTTTGTTATCAAATTATGGTAAACATTTTTACCCTGCTACTTTTGATCTAATATATTATGTCTTTTAATGACTCACCACACACTTTACTAGATGCTTCAGTGACTATATGCCGTTACACTACTTGGGTGTGGCATGGGTATTTATCAAAATTCAGCACAAGTATCCCTGTAAGAAGTGAAGTGATAAATCGATCTTTATCAATACAACTCAACTAAAAACTCTTTTTTTCTACTCCCACAAGGATATTTGCTTTTTATTTTACACTTAAGTGACGAGAAAAGTAGGCTATTTCAGTTAACTGTACGGCAAGATTTCATATTCATTACTGTCAGGGCGGCACAGTGTTGCAACCTTTAAAAATAAACGTTTCCATTTCTGAAGAAAAATTCCACGAATGCACACAATACTAAAAAAGTCGTTTTTAGCAGATCACAACCACAAGGTCCTAAAGAATATCCTACAAATATAATACTGATGTGCGTAAAAAAAATCCCTTTTAGACAGTGCCGACTACTATCATTGCTCTGTGCTTTAGATCTTTATTTCTCACGAATCCGGAAATTTCCCATTAGTTGCAAAATTGTTATAAAAACTAAATTCCTCTGTGGCGTCCTTATAAAATCCTAAAATATGTTATTAATTTGTTTAATATAACAAAATATATACGCATCTATAATAGTTTTATCAATAATGCAACCTGCTGAATGTGCATAGACAATTAAAATTAATCTCATATAGCATTATTATTGAGTTAGTTTTTATAATAATTTCTAACACGAGCATTTGGCCGAAACGGCAAATCGGCGAACTTTGAATCTAAATGAATAAAAGAATAGTGTGCGGCGCGCGGCGGTCAGCATCAGTAACACCGTACGCTAATGTACCTGCATTTATCGTATCAGTACAATATTTAGCATTATTAATTAGACACTGTATTACCACCCATATATTTTTTATAATAGGTGTATTGCTTTTTCTGAAATTCAAAAATCCTTATTTTGTAGGTACTACCAATATCAAAATAATGCTGATATTATTGAAATTATTTCCAATAAAATGTTTATTGAACAAACATTTTCAACATTAGGTATACTGCAAGAAACGTCCCTTGCATGAGCATCTTCAGCTTTCCCTTTGCCAATAAAAGTATATCTTGTAACAAATGATCATCAATCAAAACAGTCATTAATATTTTTGTCACTGTCAAATAGTAACATCCGAACCGTAAATCCTGTCTTCATAGTGGAAACGGACGTGTCTACGCCCCCAATTTCGGTTCTTTTGGTTCGACATATGACCCCGGCGCTGTAGCTTGTAATCCGAGCGCGGATTATTAGTAGCGAGTGTGTGTGGTCTATCCGCAGTTTCTTACATCGACACCGTAAAGCCTGCGGCAGCACAAATCAAGTCACCGGATTGTAGTCTTGCCATAGGCGCGCACTCTTTTTAGTAGGTATGTTTATTATAGATATTTATGCAACATCTCAAATTAATAGCGTTCAATGCATTTGATTCATACAGAATAAAAATTTTACCATCAAAGTGAAGCAAGGAACGGTACTTTTATGTTTTCTGGTTTATCTTGTCGTATCGTTTCTCACCCTATCGTATCATGCGTATTATAGTTTTTTAATGAATACCTTCTATTTATGATTTACTAATCCAACTATACCATAACTAATACAAAACCAACAAGTCAAAAGACAGGTGTCTACCAGATCCCTGGCGAATGCGGCCGATCTTATATTAGTGCTGAGATACCAAGACCACTCGAAATAAGGATCGAGGAACACAGAAATAATAAGCTAAAGGGGAAACCAAAAAATTAGATGCAGCTGACCATGCCTAGGAACCATAATCTCATGTGGACAGAAGCTGAAATCTGCATAAAAAAACACACTGGAGGAATTTCAAGGAAGCTGCTACCATACACCAGAATGCAGCTGGTTTTAGTAAGCCCTCATTGGAATATCTGGAAACCTTTGGTAAGTAGATGGGGACTTCGAATAATACTGCGCTCGGCATAAATGCATGACTGCACCCATCTCAGTTATGCTTCCGTGTACCTAGCTGGTATTAATAGAGCTGTAGTTATTGTACTCATTTAGTATAAGACTACTGAAGATACGTATCAATTGAAACGTTGTAATTTAAAATGGCTGAGGACAATGCAAGTTTATATTCATACTCATGTATCAACATAACCTTAGTTTGTTTTATCAAAGCACAAGTGTTTCTAAGTTTTTATAAAAAGGAGTAAAATAAAGCATGAAAGCCTGAGAATCACGAGGAAACACCAACTAAAAATGCCGAAATAAGAATTACCAAAAACCATAAATAATAAATGGAAAGTCAAGAGTCAGCCCCAGCTGACTAAAAGCTTAGTGCAATCCCAATTGATCCTGATGTTTGGGCAAGAATCAAAATGATGGTTTGAGAACCAATTTAAGAGCCATTACAAGTTTGGTTGGAACACTTAAAGAATAGTTCTAACAATCGTGAATTTAAGGTTAGAATGCATATTGATTAATATGCATGTACCTGACCGTACGGTTTTTGGTTGAGTTGGAACAATCCCTATATTTACCTTTGTAACGCAGACTTATCCTTGACTTTATACACGTTGGAATATAATTATATTCTTATTTAAATTGTATTGGAAAACGGTACTATCTTAAAAAATCTATTCTTATATTAAGATAAGTGCGGGTAAGAAGGTCCATCAGATAATAAGGCCTATCTACTATTTTTCCATGTCATGTCAAGGTGTAATATTTGTGATGTCATCTATTGTTTGAATCACATAATAAATGTAATTCTAAGTTCTGCGGCCACATTAAAACGACATTTGGAACACATAATAACAATTTTGTTGAATGATAGAATAGTTTTGGACTTGCATTGTCTTTAATTTATTTTACATCACAACGTTTACACTGGTAAGTATCTCCAGTCGTCTTCAGGTGAACACTTACTTAGATACTTACCAGTTAAAACGTTGTGATGTAAAACAAATTAAAGACAATGCAAGTCCAAAACTATTCTATCATTCAAGAAACATCATTGTCTCCAACCTTCAAACAATTTTGTTATTTGAAATATAAAAATTAAGTATCTCCCTTCGTTTGGTGTCGGAAGTATTCATCATCCAATTTAATTGTTGATATTGATGATTTATTTTAAAATGTTTGATACCTAACCTTAAATATCTGAACATGAAAAACGGCCCAGCAAATACCCAAAAGGCAAAGTGAGGAACAGTCTCTTATAATCATAAAATCCAAGAGGTTACTGGATATCTCTTTGAGTCTAGAAGTATAATTAGGATGAAATTCATCATTCCTCCTCTACATGAAATATGGACAGTTTACAAGGTTTTTTAAAAACTAAAAGTTCTTGATTCTATTATTTTCATTTGTTATTGAAAATATCACAGTATATAGTTCCATGTTCATATATTTCTACAAACTAAAAAGTTCTCTAAAATATGTGTAATTTTTGTAAAGAAACTAAATACCTTTGGGTGGGCCTTATTATCCGCACTGACCATAAATTATTCTTTAGCGTCCATTTTCATAAAAAGAGTTATGAGTTATTTGTTTGTTTTTTTTATAAGAAGGTATTAGCTCGTATTTTTTAAATTTAGCAATTTATAAGCACATTTATAATTTTTTTATAAGACTTCATTCTTTGTCGAAAAAATTATTATCTGTAACAATAAAAGTTTGTGAATATTTTTACATAGTTTGTATTATTTATAACATAGTTTTTATATACACACAAGATAATAATTTTGTATTTATAAGTTAAAATACATCATATCTATTTAATAAAATCTAGGAGAATAATTGCTAGTTAAATTATGTATCAAAAAGGTTGACTTGATTATAACCTTAGGAAGAAGGAAAAATATTTCTGTAATCTTATTAAACAGTAGGAAAATGGTATGCTATATAAATTAGCAACATTATATCTAATACCTTTAGCCTTATACATCCTAATAAAAATTATTAGAAAATGTATGAGACTTTACAAGGTTATTTTTAACGGAGTACTTCAAATCTTATTTCTATTCTATTAAATTTTAGTTTTAAATGTCATAATTTTCATCAATATGACAACATAGTTATATTACCAGGTTTATATTGTTGCTTCACAATTTTGGTAAATATGATCAGCAGTTACCTAATGATTTACTGCATTATCTTGACAAGTATGACATGCGAGTATTTAATAATTATTATAACTATAATTGTCGTTCATATACATTTAAAATATGCAATCTCTAGTTTTAGAGCAACTACTATATTAGATGCCAGTGACCTAAAACAAAAGACGTTATATTAAAAAGAGTAAAGAAAATTTGTCGTTTGAGTTCTACTTGAGGTGTATTTATTTTATTTTTTATTATCATTCTTATCAATGAGTATAACTTAAACAGGCATTATAATCAACCGATGACATTTTATCGTATTTAAATTATAATCTTCACATGTATGACAATATTGTAATAAAAAAAATTTAAGAATTTTGCAAATTATAAGCTTTCTATATCTTTATTTAATAAAGTTTACGAACAGGATTGGTGTATTAATATTTTATTTTGCACAATATTGACCGATATGATATACATGTATTTATTTAGCTAATAATAAACGTTTCATAACTATAATGAATATTGAATGATAGACTACTTGCATTGTCTTTATTTGTTTTACATCACAACGTTTCAACTGGTAAATATCTCCAGTCGTCTTCAGGTGAATACTGAATTATTATGAATATGATAAGCATCTTATATGTATTATAAAATAAAGCTTTACTGTCATACTATATCATACTATATCATACTATATCATATATATATATATATATATATATATTATTTTATCATATTTAAGGTATATAACGTGATAATATTTATACGTCTGACTACTATAAAGTGGCTAAATTACCTACTTTTTGCTCCTGATAACATTCTTATATTTTTACTTAATCATTTCTATAAATGCCTTTGGCATTTTATATCATGTAATATTACAAAATCTGACAAGTGTGATGAACAATGATCACTTAACACATACCTTATTATTTTAGCCGTCTAAGTTTGAAAATTTTGAGAGTAATCCTGACAAAACTAATGCATTTTCATGCGTATATTATGTTTAATAAACATAATAATTATCTTACCTTTATTTGTGACATAGTCTAGTAATATGCCTATTTGCAGCAGTTAGCTTTGTTGACTTTTCTACAAGCTCTATAGATTAATTTTTAAATGAGAAGGCTTAAAAATGGTGTTTTTAACTCATCAGGTTGTGAGTGCATAAATGTTTGGAACATAATATGGAACCACAAGACCCCTACTGTAGTAAAAAACTGTTATATATATTCCCGGATATGGCCAATTTAAGATTTAATTTATTAATGCATGAGGACCGGGCAAGATAGAATTACCTCTTATTCCCTTTTTCACAGCAGTGTAATAAAAGCTTAAATAGTGCAAAGTTTTATTAAGTTCCTCAGTATAGAAGCATCAGTTGCGCTAGTACGCTGTTGAAAAAATATGACAAGCATTTATTAATTTTAAAAATATATGTAGTTGATACAAATATGCGTCTAATATCGGGTTGCAAAAATAATTTTAACACTAATTAACTAACCAGCAAGTTTGACATACATGATATGGCCTGAAATAATTTTCTCACAATCATACTGGTCCGGTTATCTTAATTTTTGATTTACTTATCCGGTACCGTTGATTGTGAGTTCATAATGCCTTTCAATGTCAGTTATGTCGCATTCAAACTTGCTGGTTAGTTAATTCTGGTTAAAAATCATTGTGCAGTGCAACCCAACATAAGAAATTATAATATTAAACCATATGGAAGAGAATTATGCTTTGTACAGTTAGTATAGGTATCAGGTTAGCAAATACCTTTTAGGAAGATAAAGATTGAAGGTGTTATTATTGGGATCAATATGTTCCTATTTGATTAAAGTAGTACTTATTGCATTATTTATATTATTAGACCCGTGATCTACAAAACAGCATCAAAAATTACAGGTCCGTATTATTTAATAAAATATACCTGATGATGATACCCGAAAAACGAAACCTTTTAATTCATTTCTGATAACAAGTTACAAAAATAAAAAAGTGGCAATAAAAATGTAAACTTAGTTTTTGGATATATCTTTAAATAAAGCTAGAAATAGATAAAAACACAAACGAGAATTATTGTGTTTTTGCGAATAGCTTCGAAAATATTTGAAATTCTCCAAACTTGTCAACGGTTTCTTAGTCTTCAAATTTGCCTTAATTTAACCTTTTCTGTATCTCTTACCACTTACAAGATATTAATGGTGAGTCTCACACTTGTCACACCCTGTAGATATAAAGAAATTAATCAGTCGTCACTGTGGCTGAATTTCAACAGAAGAGACTAGCCGGGTTTTTGTGCTATATATGTATTTATTCGTTTATATAAAAGTGTTAGCCGTATAAATTCGCACGATTTCTCCTTTTCTGTTTTCATATAATTAACTAACGAAGACAAATTTCTAATAAATCATTGTTAAACTATTGGATCTACCGAGTTAGTAAGCGATTTAACAGTAAATGTAATAAATATATTTTATAATATGTAGCACTGCAGCATTATTATCTGAACGGCAATACATTTTCTTCTACCACAATAAATCATACAATTATCTCGAGATGAACATGTACGATAGACCAATTCGACAGTTTTTGCTAAACCACCGCCGATTGTATCGGACAACAAAGCTAACACCTTTAAGCGAGGTGAGGTTCAGGTCAGAACTAATATAAAAAATTTAAAATTTAAAAATTAAAAGCTTCACCCTGGAGAAACGTATTCTATTTCAGTTAATTTTTCCTGCTATATAACTATACGAAATGAAAACTATCATAGTTTTAAACATACCCTAGTCTGTTTCAGAAAGTTGTGGAGTAATAAAATGGGAAATTTCGTCCAGTTCGGCTCAATTTCGGTGTCGGCCATAGACGCAGTAAATTTATATATAGCTAAGAAACATAGTGTAACTGTGCTGCGCACACCGTTATATCATTGCGAACTAATATAGGCGCAAGTGAATGGATTTGTAGCAAGACACAACACGACATTCAAAATAAAAGACGTTAAGCTACTATTTGATCTAGCGAAAAGCAGTCCATCGTGTCATTAAGGAAGAGGGGAAAATGTGAAATCTTGACCACCTGATCGATCGGACCGTCGACTCGTCAATTTTAATGTCAGAAGGAGATGACAGTTCCTCAGATGAAGAATATTACCATTTTTTATAATTTAATTTTTGTATAATGTAGGTATTTTGTATTTTTTTTGTTTAATAAAAAATAAGTGTACCTAATACTATGTGTTTGTGAATGGATAACAATAGGCAAACCCCATAAATTGACCCAAACCCAGGTGGTGCTACCTGCAGTTGATGAAAATAAAGAATTTTGCAATGAAATCAATGCCAAGTTATGAAAGTGGCTTAAATATTCGTTGGGTCACTTTGTAGTTCCTTTGCATACCTAATAAGCTCTTATTACTCTACACTTTTCTGAAATAGACTATAGTTATGCAAGTAAGGCAGTTTTCCTTAAAACAATCCTCTAAATGGTAGTTTGTACAATAAGAGTGGATATGATGTCAATACCGCACGATGAAGTAAATTGAGCAAGACGCCGTAGGCGGAGGGCTCAAACTTCCTAACGCAATATGGACAATACATTGTACAGTATAATATTTCCACCACTCAACTTCCAAACTTCATACTAAAAATTAAAAGAAAATTATATAAATCAGGCATTATAAATTGTCTTTTTAGTTTATCAGTCTTTATCCCTAGACCAGTTTTGCCATATCATGGCTTATTAGTATGGCTAGAAGAAATCGATGAATGAAGAGAAACGGTATACTGTTTAACAGTTTCTATAGCATTCAACCGGTGAAGGCATACGAGTAGCGACATCTAGTCAATGTTCGACAACATACCTTTAATACGACTTAAAGGAATAAGCAAAATACTAAAAGATCACTTGCAAAGACACAATTACAAGTTTTACCGCTAGGTAGCGAGCTATCGTAGTAGTCAGTACTAAGCTCCGAAGCTATTTAAATATTTGTTTTTGTCCTATAAGTTCCGAAGCAACATAAGTATTTTTTTTTGTTCCATAAGTCTTTTAATATTATTTGTATACCTACACTACTTACTGTTAGTACTTATGACAAATAATGTAATCAAACTTCAAAAGGCCGGCTCTGCAAGAATTAGCGCTGGATGTGATTTGTGCAGTCGGCTGCGTGTAGCTGACCTTTCTATCGAGATCCCCACAAGATATCGAAACAAATTAGCAACAAAATTATAGGCTTTTCCGTGCCGCTATCTTCATCGGTGTGCCGATGTGGCCTCGGGTCCAATCGATTACAGTACTCGAATATCCAGATGGTTTGCTCATAATTCAAATTGTTACATTTCGCGGTTTTATAATTTAAAAGCAGCACTATTAACTTTAATGTAGTTATAATAAATAGCGGTCGATCGAAATGGTCGATACCTTTGAAAATTATAACGATTAGCGACCATTTTGCCCGAGATTTTTAATGTAGTTTAGATATTTTGCATTTATTAGCTGGCAGGTAACTTATTGTTTATTGAATCTGCTTATTTGTTGTTTTAATATTTTCGCACTTGATAGCAGCTGTCTGGATTATTTTAAATTATGTACTGATTGCTGCTGATGTGCATCAGTCGGTATGGCTTACTACTATTAAGCATAAAGATACAATCTATGCAGGGCCGTCTTAAACTAGCCTGGGGCCCTTGGGCACACAAGAATTTGGGGCCCCTTTGGAAAGTAAAAAAAGCGAATTATAATAAAAAAAATTTACTAAGTATGACCATTTATTATAGTTAATCAAATACAGTATGATATAATATTGCCACGTGGGGAAGAGTTAAAGGCGACAAGTCTCCATAACACCTACTTTATTATATAATATAAAACGACAGTTGAACGGTTACATAAAATTAGGTTTTACTTACAACATTATTAACTAGGGACGAGCTCTCTAGGGCAAAGGGCTGATAACCGGAACAGGACTCTGCGCTGCTACTGACCCAATATTACTTATCTGGACCGAGTCGTATCTGCCCAAAATGGTGTCGACCGAGTGGTTTCTAACCAAATGATCGGCTTGAATGGTATTGACCAAACTGGTCGAGACCCGAATGGTCCCGACCCCGAATGGTGTCTTTTGCATAGTACCGGCCTGCTATTTATACCAATCAGTATCAATAAACTAACCCAGTTATTGATTGGTAACAAAATGCAAGCTCGGCAATATGCTTAGATAGCATCCTTGTAGTGTGCTTGTTTTAATAACAAATAATTGGGTCAGTAGGTATATTTAATATTAACTTTAAATAATAAGAAAAATGATATTAGAATGCTGGTTTTTGGTTACGATTACGATAACGGTTTCTTTCGGGATTTCTGTTGAGCAAAATCTTCTATTATATCCCTAAAGTCAATTTTTTGAAGGATATCACTTTCTATGCACATAATTGACAAATTACTCAGTCGTTCTTGTGACATTGTTGTTCGCAATTCATTTTTTATTCTCTTAAACTGCGAAAATGACCGCTCTCCACTACAATTGGTAACCATTAGGCAAAGGAATATTCTTGTAGTAATTTCTACGTTTGGAAAAAAATTAAATTATACCTAGTCTGTGCTTACGTTTTAATTGTAAATAATTACCTGCGTTTTTTTAAGCACGTTGCTCCTGGTAACGTGCTTAAAAGATTTTTAAGCACGCTGCGCCTAAAAGGAAGTTATCAATAAACCATAATGACAATCAAAAAGAGGTTATTATAAAACGTCAGTAGAAAAAATATCAAACGAAACAAAATAACGCCATTCACTGACTCACTCCACTGTCCACTCACTCCTCTATCAGACTGAAAGTTTAATACATCATTCGGGGATTCGGATTCGGGATTCCCCCAACTCCCAACCATAGACCATAGACAATGTCGACATTTATGGTAGGCCTTCTTTAGACGGTGCAGCGTGCAGCAGTGCAGCTTGACTTTGGAATCGGAGGGATTGCGTGACTGCGTAAGTGATCGCTAGATGGTGTACTTATTAAATTAGGTAGGATTGTAGGATGCGTTCGGAAATATTATTAATTAGTACAGTAGGACTAGGCGCAGTCATCGATATAATGGCGTAGTATATGCCTTCTGATAAGATTACTGATTTGTGAAAAAAGTGTAATGTGCCCGACAAAAATGTTTTGAGAATAAATGTGTGTGAGAGAAATTGTTAAAGTCATCGGGGCCCCCTGAAAATGGGAGGCCCTGGGCACGGGCCCCGCGTGCCCTTATGGAGAAGACGGTATTGAATCTATGAATAAAACAAGTTTTGTCCCGTAGCTCCCTTATACTAAAAATGTTTTTTTTATAATTTATTGTTTCTTTGAATAGGACATCTTAAATAATTAAGATCATATAGTCTAAATGGCAGTAGAGTTTTGGACTTGCATTGTCTTTATTTGTTTAGAATTACTAAGTTCCAACTGGTAAGCATCTCCAATCGTGCTTTAAACACTTTGTGATTTATAACACTTCTATCATTTAAGAAACGTCATTGTCTCCAACCTTTAAACAGACATCATATAGTCTATTTCAGAAAGGTGTAGAGTAATAAAATGGGAAATTCCGTCCAGTTCGGCTCAATTTTGGTGTCGGCCATAGGCGCAGGTAAATTTTGTGCATTAAATTATTTATGATAAAAAACTTTAAAAAAAAGACGAAGAGGAACTATTAGATAGAGCAAATTTACACAAGCATCGTTTTATGAAATATTCGGTGGAAGATATAGCTGAAAAACATAGTATAACTGTGCTGCGCACACCGCCATATCATTGCAAACTAAATCCTATAAAACTTATATGCTCGCAAGTGAAAGGATTTGTAGCAAGACACAATTCAAAATTAAAGACGTTAAACTATTGTTTGATCAAGCTATTAATGAAGTGACACCAGAGACCTGGCGAAAAGCACTACATCATGTCATTAAAGAAGAGGAGAAAATGTGGGATCTTGACCACCTGATCAATCGGACCGTCGACCTGGTAATTATAACGTCAAGAGGAGATGACAGTTCCTTAGATTACGAAGAATAATATGTTTTTTTATAATTTAATTTCTCTATAATATATTTTTTATAGTTGGTATTTTTTTATAATGATTAATAAAAAATAAGGATACCTAATCCTAATGCACGCCTTTGTCACACAATTTTTAGTGTTAGTGAATGGATTATAATAGGCAAAACCCATAAATTTACCCAAACCCGGGTGGTACTACCTGCACATGATGAAAATTAAGAATTTTGCAAAGAAATCAATACTAAATTATGAAAGTAGCTTAAATATTCGTTGGGTCACTTTGTAGGCCCCTTGCATACCCAGTGAGCTTTTATTACTCTACGCCTTTCTGAAATAGACTATAGTTATAGAATTTTATAATAAAACCATTTTTTATACCAAAAACCTAAATACTTCTCTCTTGACTTCATTAATAATCACTGGACAACAAATTTTACTTCATTCATTTCCTGTTGTAATCTTGTATGAAAATGCATTTTTAGTTAGTTACAGTTTTTAAAAATAAGTTTTTTATTTTAAATAAAATGCTTTGGTCTCACACCACCAGTTTATTGGTAAAAAATATTATTTTGAGGGACATGTTTCGGCCTCAGTGGAGGTAGCGAAGAATAAAATTTAATGTGGCGACTTAAATAAGAGAAAAGTACTAAAGTTGTTTAAAAAATAAAAGAGTGGCTTAGCTGAGTAGGAATCCAACTATCAGCTTTTCATTGTTTTGTAATAAATAAATAAAATCTTTATTCAGAAGTTTCAATATTTAGGTTTAATAGGTATAAATAATTTTTTAAAAAATGGACCCAACATTTGCAAAGGCGAAGTTCATTCTTTACTAGTGTAAAGGTTGATCTTACACTTAACCCTTGACTTAACCTTTACCTTAAACTTAAGATGAAAAGATGAAATCGTGCACCGATGCACCCAAATAAGATACCACTCACTAACAATATATATTTTATAAACAATGACTTATATCGGAGTACATCAGTGCACAATTCCCTCAAAAACAAACAATTTTTTTTTATATAATGAGCTCTTCATTAATTGATTTTAATAGACTAAGACAAAAATTAAAATGTAGACGTATTCAGAATAAACGGGAGTTTTTTATTTATAAATTATTAAAGAACTTACCACTAGAAATTATAAAAAGTACAAAGATAATCTTTAGCAGTATTCGAGACATTTACAAACTATTTTCTTTTTATCAGTTCTGAAAAAGAATAGTTGATATTCAAATAACAATCGATCAAAAAACATGTAGTAAAAGTTAGAATATTTATTTATTTACAACTAGGGATACACTACCTAATATCCGGACTCAATTATTAATATTAATTTTCCAATTATCAAAATCTTGAATGAACTGTTTCCTCTTATAACAAAAGTATTATTAAATCCCTAACTAACCTCGTGACTTAAGTTTAATGTCTTAGCTCTCAATTATTTAGAAATAACATTTGATTAGACTGTTCTCTCCCTCGCGCTTTTCCTAATTGACACTACCGTTTTTAGGTAGAAAGCTGCTCGTTTCAGATCACGTTAGTGTCACTAAGAGTTGATGGCTGTCGCTCTGACAAGCGACTTTATTTTGAAATCAACACTGATATGACATGGCACACCACCAATAAATATCTTATTATATTGTCGTAAGCTTTCTTTGTGGTGCCTTTAAAGAAATGAAAATCGGAAACAATGTAAAGACAAGGTTCAGGAGCTCTTAAAAATAAAATACGAAATTACTATTCCGGCTATGGTGGAGAAGCTTTAGCATGAAAACAATAGCAAAAAATAGTAATTTTTTTATACAAGATCATAAATTGTTATTTCACCATCGACCAAAATTGATTTCGGGAGACAATAATGTCATTTTTTCTACTTCCACTCGGAAATGTGCTGTTTACTTTATACTATAATGATTGGAAAAGTGGGCTGTGGGCTATTCCGGTTAACTGAACGGATATGATTTCATATCAATCCTAGTTAGGATATGAAACTGACCAATCTCAGTGGTCATAGACAATGACAGGCTGTTTTGTCGTTGATAGGACTCTTCAGAAAGCCATAACATGTAAGCAGTTCCCGAAGAAGAGAAAATATGCTTTTAAGATATGTTTAAGAATAAATATATGATGAACCCTTACTATCGCCATCTATAGGAATGAACCCAATGCGAAAGAGAAACGTTTCGTATACTGGATGAGTTGGCCTACCGTACTTGGTTTATTGTCAGTTCTATGTTTTCACGTTTGATGGCTAGCTTTTGCATTCAGTTGATTCCTACATATGGTGATAGGTGCTTGGTTTTCATCACATTTTTATTCTTAAAAAATTATGTTCAAAGCATATTTTCGCTGTATTGGGAATTGCTTACAGATTTACAGATTATGGCTTTCTGATGAGTCCTAACAGGGACGAAAAAGCCTGTTATCGTCTACCTGTGCTTCAGAGAACTTATTACCTTTGGCATCCCAGTGTACCTTAATGTAAAAGTAGTAAAAGATAGATGCACTACTTTGTCCGCTTGCCGCTAAAACCTTATTTCTATAATAATTTATATTACCAAAAATAACAACCGTCACTAAACGAAATATAATAATATTATTTTAAATGATATTATATTATACTAGTAGCAAGTATCTATAGCTTCATGATTATATATTTATTAATACCGTATTGGCAATCTCGAATCTAGGGTGCCGATATAAACGCATCAGATAGAGATTATTAGTAGCGTTTAACACGTTAAACAGAGAACACGCTATCCCCTACCTCCCACCTTCCATTCTTTAGAACATGCGGTCGAGGCAGGCAAGGGAGCTATCGATACGGCGACTCGGCCACACCACACACATATCCCCCCTTTCAGAAAAGTATGGGAGTGGTTAGGTCTCTTTTTAACTGAAGGTTTTACCCATATGTGCCTTCTCTCTTGGTTGCAGTAGAGATTTCGCACCCTAAATTCGAATTTGCCAATACGGTGTATGAAAAACTCGTATAGTTTATATTTTCACTGGTATCACTTAAAGGAAACGCCCCCTATATATAATGCGTTTATTAAAATATATTTTTTACTAAAACTACCGTCTCTCTCGTCTAATTATAACCGTCATCTCCTGCAGGTGTTTTAAATAATTTCATAGAATAATCAATTTGGACTGGAAACACCACATTTTCAGCTTTTTAACTCAAACGACTGATTTTCTAGATGTTTATCAAGATAAGTAGCTGGTTCTGTATTTTATCATTTTTAAACATAATTTTAAAGAGCTATGAAATATAAGACGTCAAACAGAAAAATAACCCCTTAAAATTATCTTACTATATAAGCAACGGGGTGCCCTTTCAGAACTTCAGATTTTTATCTTGCCTTCTTAAATATGCGCGCTCTTTACGATAAATGAGCTTATGAAACACAATACCCCCGTGTAAATATAAATTATAAAATTACCAACATCATGATAAATAGTATTTTGTCTAACGAGTGCGTAAAGTATCACATTTTGAACTGCAATTACATACGATGAGATGAGGAGTTTAGTTATTAAGCATTTAAATACGGAAAGGATACCTACGTGCGGGACTAGACCTTCCCCAGACCCAAATAATTTGTAAAATATTTATCGTTATTCAAATCTTCATTTACTTAACAAGTTAACAAATTTTCCAAACCCTCTATTGTAAAGATCAGTCTTCTGCTTCGTCTCTATTAAACCGATTCAAATAGGGGATCACGCCTAAATAACCTAAAAGCCCTAACAGCAAGGAACAAAAGCAGATGAATTGGCTAGAGCCGGATCTGCTCAAAAAATTCACGAGCCCTGAACCTGCCCTTGACATATCAAAATAGGCAACTTAAGCAACAGCAGACAAGTGAGCACAGCAACAACATCTATCCCGATGGCACCGAACACCTGGCTAAACCCAAGCAAGGGCCTTAATTGGGAAACCCTTAAAGGAGCTATTAACTGGAATGTTTCTTTTACCAGTTAAAACAAGTAGTTGGCCTACTAACAGGCCACTGTCACATAAGAAAACAGCTACGTCAAGAGTTGGAAAATACTGTTACCGATATGAAACGTTCTATTTCATATCGCGACAGAAAAATACCGTAGGTATCTAAATAACCGTTACTTGGGAACGAATTAGAGTGATAGGTTTGCAAAACCAAAACAAATCATTTGTCGAAATAAAAAAGAATCTATCATTCCTTTCTATGACCTTGAAATCTTAAATCACCTGTCAATTAAATTAAACGATTTCTGAGAGTAATTTTTCGGTGCCATATCCGCAATATTGGAAAAAATACAGAGATTATTTCTCTGATTAGTCAAAACTTAGCTGGTTTCTGAAATTGTTTTTTTTTGATTAAAACTAATTTAGTGACTTATAAAAATTATAAGTCCTTAATTTGAATGCACAAAACTATTTTATGTTTTATAATATTAAATTAAATTGACAACAATGCTTTTCAACTTCTCGAGTCATTTCTTTCTTCATCGATATACGCCAAAGGGATCCTCGAGACCGCGCCCATTAAAAAATATTTTACCACCGTGGCTACCGCACCGGCAAAACACCAACATGGTAACTACGAATCGCAGCGTTAAAATCAAACGGTCCCACGACATATACATACTCTCGAACGGCGGCCGCAGTAGTTCTCTCGGCAACACCTTTCGTCCCCGGTCCCCGGTCTGACAAAATACCTTCAACGACAAAATACCGTCAACCACGAAACTGTTACTGGTCTCCCAGATACCGTTTGACGTTGTGCTCTACGCAACGAATGACTAAAGTTAAAGAAGCCGACCGCTGTCGCCTTCTCTCGGTACGCATCGCAGCGGATAGCGGATGAAATCTTAAAAGGTCCAGAGTAACTGCTTGCTTTTATGAGGTGGAGCGCGACACGACGCGACGGTATTAAAAAATATCGTTGCAAAATAGCAGTTCCAGAAATACCGACTCACCACAAGCTACGTCGAGTAGGAATTTACAATGGACCAATTGAATGCAGACCTTGCGGCGAAGAGGACGAAACCGCCTTACATATTATACCGGGTGTCCCATTATGGATGGCCACCGGCCGTATCTCCGAAACTACTGGGCATAGAAACTCGGGGAAAAAAATTATACTAAAGTGGCCATGAAAAATCCTGGAAATAATTTTTAAGTTCCGCATTTTACCGCAAGAGGGCGTAAATGAGAAGTAAATTTTAAAATTTTACATATCTCCGAAAATTCCACATTAAGGTATATATCTTTGATAACACCATTAAAAAGCTTGGACAATTATGCATCATTTTGCTCTTATGCTCATTGGCTTACCGACTTTAATAAGAGGGGGGGAAGTTGTTGAAAGTGTAATAATTTATATCGCTATATATAAACGACTTATCCGATTTTAGCAAACTAAAGACTGTTTGGAAGAGAAATGTATGCACTTTCACGAATCGTATTTAGTTGTCCATAATAGTTCTCAAAAAAAGTGCTAGAGGGCGCTATTTGTAATAATAACACAATTTTTGATTTTACTCCGAAAAAATAAATCATACGGTATAATTATGATACCATAATCGAAAAGTAGATGAAATTTGCTAGAAAAAATATTAAAACCGCAGCTTGATATCTCTGTTCGTTTCAGCGTTATCGCCAATATAATACTTTAAATGAAGAAGCGGTTATATATTTTTCGGAAAAAAAGTGGGACGCCACTGATATTTTTCCATGTGAATATTTTTTCTGATTAGCCTGGTTAATTCTGCATAAAAATGGTCTCTTGCGTTTTTCTCTTCAGGCACAGCGTTCTTAATTAAAATAATTAAATTACTTTTACAGTAGTTTCGGAGATACGGCCGGTGGCCATCCATAATGGAACACCCGGTATACAACTGCGAAATACTGACTCGAAGAAGATTCAAAATTTTCGGAGGTATCCAATGTGGTGACAACCTCCCGCATGACAAACTAGAAATCTACTGGACATTGTAAAAGGAATAAATATTTTCTAGCAAGACACAATTCTTGTCTTGTTAACGTCTAATACCAAACATCGGAAGCAGCTGCAAGGTAGCGAAAGCGGCATGTAAAAAAGTGTCTTAAATAAAGTGAAAATCTGACAAATACATTATCTTTAGGGTATAATTAATTTTTATCAAGCAACAGCCTCTAGAACCAAAGGAATATTTGATGACGTAGAGTTGCAGGTAGCATCACATTCCGACCTATTAGGCATGGTTAATTAATGATTCTGGCAATACAACTATTACACGAGTACTTATTAAAACATTTTTCAGTTTAATTATTTGTGCTAACGTTTATCAGTCATTTTTAGTTATGCTAATGATGTTAACATGATCATTAAAACTGAATATTTTAGGAAACTAATAAGCTTTTATAAAACAATATTATACCATAAAGAGCGTCAAGAAACGAGTAAAATCATTTCATCACATTCTCATTAGTATCTTGGCCTCTGCCGCAGGCTGGCGTCAGATAAATTCAATTTAGAAGCAACTGATTGCGTTGAAAGTATTAATTTATTGTTAGCTGGCCAGAACGAATAGCTTCAATTAATAAAAATTTCAATCGTTCCTTCGTTTTATTTAAACAGTTACGAATTAAATGGGAAAGCAATTTGTTGACTGCAACGGAGCCAACAGACCTCAACGGCGAGATAAATCATTATTTTTCATTCTCGTATGTGACAGATGTTTTATGCAAATCAAAATAATAATATTGGAGCCAAAAATACAGATCATTTCATCTAAAAATATATACTAATTACACAGGTATACAAAACGATTTTCTTTGAAAGATGTTTTAGTTCTAGGAAGGAATTTCTTATAAAAGTTCATCCTTTTTTTTGTATAACGTAAGGCAGAGCTTCCATTACTGCGCGTCGCGACGCGCTGGGGCGTCTCGTCATTATCCCAGAGGCGTCGCAAAGCAATCCACACAGATTGCCTCTTGAATATCGTGCCGTCAGTACTGTCGTATTAAGGTTTCTATTACCACTTGCGACATCGTACTTGTGCGAAGCAGGCTTTCTGCAGTTGCAGTAATAAAGAACAAGTATAGGTCGCAATAAAAAGAAAGAGATAAGAGTGGCAAATTCCAAATTTGACTCAATTTTGAAAAGCTATGCTCAGACATGCAAGCACATCATTTTCGTTAGAAAGTAAAACAAATATCTTTTTAATTTTATTTATCTGTAAGGTCTTATTTTCTCTTTATTCTTAGTTTTTAATAAAAATGTAAAATGTTATTTGAAGTTTTTTTGAAAACCTGTTACTAGGCTAGAAACTACACAGTGGTAGGTACTTTTTGGCCAGAAAGGGGGCGTCGCAAAGAAATGGCATACTCCCAAGGATGTCACAGTTAAATAAGTTTGGGAAGCTCTGACGTAAGGTATTTTTGCAAACGATAAAGAAAGAAGTCATATTAACTCGTTATATCCAACAGTTGGTGGTGTGAAGGATCGCAAAGATATTATTGATGGTCACTCTGTTGCTATAAAAATCTGCTCCCTCCTCGGTTTTCTAGGCTAAAGAATATAAAAATGTTCTCCACATTCCCATCGACTACCGAAACCAACCAAAAACTATACCCCTTTTTCTTGCTTTAATAATTAAAAAATTTAAATATTGAAAAAAAATAAACAGTTAAAGCAGGACGAAATAAAACGTAAATTTGAATATGAAGATTTTATATTCTTACTGTACCCTGCTTCTAACATCACCTCATGCCACTGGAGGAAACCCCTTTATAAAACCAACATTTCATTGTTGAGTTTATAAATAAGTCAATTAGGAACTGTTTCAAATTTTTGTGTTTAATATAAGTTATTTTAATTTTCAGGAAAATTATTAGATACCATTAAATGATATTGAATAAAAAAACATTAAATACAATTATAATGTAAAAAAATCCCAGAGGGATTTGATGATGCGTTTTGAAAATAAGCTTCATTATATGACATGCATTAAATCGCCGTTGATGGTTGTTAGAAATTATTGCTATACCTTCTTGGAGATTAGTGCGTTGAAACTTTTGTTTAAGGGGCGTTCATCTTTATAAATACTAATTATTTCGAAAATCCGAGCCGAACAGGCGGGAGTGCCGTCGAAAATTTGATTGATTATCAAATTGATTGATTAGTTTTAAATAACTTGTAATTACTGCCGCGCCGCACCGGTATAATAAATTTAAAGCTATAGGCGCCGTGATTTTTGTGGTAGGTAATAAATAAAGAAATTAATTAAATTATTATTTTTAACTTTAATTTTAAATTTTATTTGATTAATCTCAAGAGCTTATATTTAACCACTTCTTTTTACAAGGTTTCGTTTTAAACAAACTTATACTTTCTTTTATGCCCAATTGTATAAAGTCTTCTTAAACCTAAGTTTAAACCGAAGAATAATTATAAAATCTTAGAAATGGTCGATTTATAATGTGGGATTGACAGCAAACTTTAATTTAAAAGTAATCAACCTTAATATCTCTATCTAAATCTTTTTTAACTCGAAATTCAATAATAAACAATTGAAGAGAAACTCATTTCGTTGGCAAATCCATGGACCAAGTTACACTGTAACATATTTGTCAATATGGGTCATTTCTTATATTTACACAAAATCACTTTGAATATATCCATCGTCCTCACATTCGGCCTATTCCAGAATAACAGATATAACAAATCCATATATTTACTAAAAAAATGAACAATTTATTTTTCTCAGCCATAGCTAGTTTGATTAAATTATTCTGCTGAAATGCACAGAAAAAAGGGTTTGTTATTTTTTCATTTTTGCTTGCGTAAGAATTATAACTCCGAAAGTACAAAAAATAGCTGTAGAATTCGTTTTAAACAGTTAAAAACTGCTTTTGTGCATAAATATGAGCTTTTAACGTTCGCCATGGTAAATTTTTTCAAAATAATCGTCAATTTACAAACCAGCAACACTGTTAGCATAAAAAGAGAAGTGGCAATACTGTAAAAATAACGTAACCTTAAAACCTTTAGTAAAAAATTGAATTAATTTTTTTCTCGAAATCTTATAATTTCGTCTGTTTTATTGATTGATGGGTTTTATGTACTCATCTCCACCATTGAATGAAGATTTACGAGTTATTTTTCTATGCCTATCTGTTGCGTATAATAAAAGTTTTAAGGTCGATTGAGGATGGATCCCCGTTCAAAATATATCAGAAAATATCGCGGTGGACAAATATTTGCATGTCAAAAAAACAACCAAGGTTAGTAAAAAGCGTTCATTTTGTAGGTATATAGTACATTTTATGCATTAAATCTTATAGTATTTGTCTAAAAATGAGTGGAAAACTGGCGATTTTTGCATCTGTGTATAAATATTTAGTTCGGTCAGAAAATAATCGTTTGGTAAAAATATATTTTGGTATTATACCTTTATTTTCGCACGATTTGTTGCACTTTTTAGAAAAAAATTGTGTAAGTATAGACTCTGGGATAAATGTTTTGATTTAAATTAATAAAGAACAAATTTAATCTGACAGATTTGCATATTTTTGAAGTATATTCGTAACCTCACTTCTGTCAAGTATCAGAAAACGACTCGTAAAATTGGTTTCTTTGTAATTGACCACTGTAATTGGTTAGTTTCATATCCTAACTAGGATGGATATGAAATCATACCCGTTCAGTTAACATAGCCCATGTTTTCAATCACTTTAGTTCAAAGAAAACAGCAAAATTCCATGTGGAAGTAGAAAAAGTAGACTTCAGACTCTTATAGAAAATGTATGGCAAAAAGGAACTACAGTTACCTATTTGGACCTATTTAAAAGCGCGAATATTTTGAATTAAAGGCGTACGCATTTTTCCCAATAGATAATATTTCTTTCAGTGTAGGTGAAAACTTATAATAATGCAAAATTATAGGAAAAAGTTTGTAATTTCTTGCCATTCTTTCGAATTAGGCTTTTTACCTCTTTGCTCGCTGCCAGGGCCATTCCCGAGGGGACCTACAGCTTAACGTGGGTTCCGAACCACGATTCTCAGTCATGCGACATCCCCCCCTCCCCCCCCAAGAGCTGACCCTTGGTTTCTTGCCATTGCATGCCGATTGGGAAGTGTGTATTTTCTTCCGCAACCCACGAGATGTCCGGTCCGGTCTCATTCGGCCTGATGGTTACCAGCGTGAATGGGGTGGGTTGGGAGATGATACATTTTACACTCTTTCCTGCATTTTTAAATCCACTGAATTTCGAACATACTTTTTTTTATAAAATAGTAGAATTTAGTGTCCGTTAAAATATATAAACAAAAGAAGCTTAGCGGCAAGCGGACAGAGTAGTGCGTCTATCTTTTGCATTAAAGTACACAGGGACTCCAAAGGTAATGGAATCCCTGGGGCACAGGTAGACAATGACAGGCTGTGTCGTTCTTGTTAGAACTCATCAGAAAGTCATAACCCGTAAGCGACCCCCAGTATAGCGAGCCTGTTCTTTCAAGGCGTTTTTAAGAAATAAAAACGCGATGAAAACCCAGTAACGCCATCCATAAGGAATCAACTAAATGCAAAAGATATAGCCATCTAACGTGAAAATGTTATACTGGGGGTCGCTTACGCGTTATGACTTTCTGATGAGTTCTAATAAGAACGAAACAGCCTGTCATTGTCTACCTGTGCCCCAGGGAACCCATTACCTTTGGCGTCCCTGTGTACTTTAATGCAGAAGATAGACGCACTACTCTGTCCGCTTGCCGCTAAGCTTCTTTTGTTTATACTTTTTTTATTGTACGTATGCCCACTCCGGGAATCGAACCCGGGTCGCGACGTTCGAATGTCAGTAACTCACCTCTGAGCCACCGCCGCGATAAAGAAAAAGTTTGGAATAACAAGCTCTTTAAAGTATCAATGTCACGTAATAACTGGATTTATGTCCTAATTATAGATCATTTGTATATTAATATATGTTTCTGTATCAACCTGTCATAAAAACAGTTATTAAATTACTTCGATTAGTCATAGTAGACGTCAATGTTTTCACAGTAAATACCTAATGTTAACGTACTTAATAAAGTCACAAATTATTATGATTAATATATGTCTTGCTTATTTGTACCTACTTTTACCTTGTTGTGAAGGATCGATATGTAATAATAACTATGTATTTGTATATTATATACGTAATACAAATTTTCGCCGATCAAGTTTAAAGGTAACCAACCGTATCTCGTTATACGTATACTTAGCGAAAATTAAGTAGGTTTTTACTTAATGACATATTATCATAACCTCTAGTTTTATTACACTTAATGATGTTGATGAATGATGAAATTATTTACCAATTATTAATCAATCATTGATTAGTAGGTAGGTACTGTATGCATTATTAACTCTCTATAATATATTTTTTCTGCCACCACATGGAAATTTGTTATTTCCTTTACACATAAGCGAATGGGAAAGTAGGCTATCTCAGTTAACTGAACGGATATGATTTCATATCCATCCTAGTTAGGTTACGAAACTGACTGAATCACAGTAGTCAATTACAGAGAAGTCAAATTTACATGTTGTAAATTCGTTTTCTGACAGTTGAGAGAAGTTAGGTTAACAATATGCTTCAAAAATATGTAAATCTGTCAGATGAAATTATTCTTTTTAAATTTAAATTAAAACATTTATCCCAGAGTCTATGTATACACAATATTTTACTAAAGAGTACACGAAATGGTGCAAAAATTGAAGGTTTATAACAAAATTAATACCGAAATATATTTCTACCAAATTAATGTTATTTTCTGCCGAACTAAAAATTTGCACACAGACACACTTTCTTATTTCAACAATATATTTATTTCCACTCATTTCTAGACAATTACTAAAAGCTTTGCATAAAATGTACTATATACCTACCGAATGAAGGTTTTCTTACTAACCTTGGTAATTTTTTTCAATATATTAATATATATTATTATAAATATTTGTGCACGGGGCTATTTTCCTATATATTTTGAACGGGGATCGAACCCCAATTGATCTTAAAACTTTTATTATACGCAACAAACACAGAAAATTAACTGGTAATTCTTCCTTAAATGGTGGAACATAAAGATAACCCGATAAAACAGACGAAATTATAAGATTTCTAGAAAAAAAAAATGTTTAATAACATTTTTAAGGTTATGTTATTTCTACTTACACTATTGCCACTTCTTGTCTTCTCTTTCCACGTTAACAATGTTGCTAGTTTGTAAATTGGCGATTATTTTGAAAAATTTGACCATAGCGAACGTTAAAACTTCATATTAATGCACAAAATCCATTTTTAACTGTTTGAAACGAATTCTACAGCTATTTTGTTGTACTTTCGGAGTTATAATTCTTTACGCAAGCAGAAATAAACCCGAAAAACCTATTTTTCTTCTGTGTATTGCAGTAAAACAATTATTGATCAAATTACCTGTTTGAGAAAATAAATTGTTCGTTTTTATTATTACATATATCGCTTTTTGTCTGTTAATCAGCAAAAAGCCGAATGTGAGAAAGATAGATATATTCAAAAGTGAGTTTGTATAAATATAAGAACTTACCCAAATCGATAAATATGTTACAGTGTAATTTGGTCCATGGGTTTGCTATCAAAATGACTTTTTGTTTAATTGTTTCTTATTACTGTTCATGGCCAACTTAAAAGACAAGTTATGATGCCTAATTTAAATAATAATAATTTTTTTAATTTTTAGCATGAAGTTCGGAAGTTAAGCCGTAGAAAAAATATACTGTTCAACTCGAGTGGATTGTCCATATCCCACAAAGAAGTAAATTGAGCACGACGCCGTAGGTGAAGTGCTCAAACTTCTCATATCCACTCTTGTTGTACAAACTACTATTAACGGACACTAAATTCCCCTATTTTATTTAACTTACACACGGCATTTACGGAATAGTGCTGCAAACAGGTGGGCGACTGCAGCGCGATCTGGATCTGAATCCACAAAACCGTGGAGATGGTATTAGAGAAGCGAGAAATGTTTCCTATACTGGTGAAGTGGCCATTCCGTGCTTGATTTATTTAGATTTAATTATTTCTGCGTTTTTGCGTTAGATGGCTATCTTTTGCATTGAGTTGATTCCTACAGATGGCGTTACTGGGTTTTCATCGCGTTTTTATTTCTTAAAAACGCCTTGAAAAGAACAGTCTCGCTGTATTGGGAGTTGCTTACAGGTTATGACTTTCTGATGAGTTCTAATCAGAACGAAACAGCCTGTCATTGTCTACCTGTTCCCCAGGGAACCCATTACCTTTGGCGTCCCTGTGTACTTTAATGCAAAAGATAGATGCACTACTCCGCTTGCCACTAAGCTTCTTTTCTTTATACTTACTTTATATAAAAAAAAATTGTTCCAGAGTCTATGCATACACAATTTGTTCCTAAAGAGTGCACGAAATAGTGCAAATATTGAAGGTATAATACCAAAATATATTTCTACCGAACTAAAGATGTGCGCACAGAATCGCTTTCTTATTGCAAAAATATCCACCCCACTCATTTCTGGACAGTTACTATTATTATATATATTTCTAGAAAATATAATATCTTTTTCCTAGTAAGGGCATCTGATTTGTAAGGTGCTGTTTGGAATTTCCATATTTGAAATTTTCAGAGAAATGCACTTAACCATCACACTATGTTTTTTCTCACAGCCACAGATCCCCCCGTATTTGGCATATATATTTTTATTAAATTTTCTGGTACAACTTCTTCCCCAGCTCGTGGAAGACACTTCAATATTTAAGTTAAGCAGTTAAGTAAGCAGGAAGTACGTTTCGTTTAATTTCAAGTTTCTCGTCAATGTTCAATCTTGAAAAGTCCTTATATTTCGAAATTAAATATATTTTTCAATTATCAAAAGCAAAACCAAAACAAAACTTAATAACTTAAACACAAAAGACAGACCAGCAAACGCACGGCTTCACGAGGCTAGACTAAAAATTTTGCAGCTCTTTATGTATACGTTAAACACGCTCATAAAACTATAGCAGATATCCCGGCCTAGAAACAATTGTCGGCTTAAGGTCGACCATTTGTTTTGTGACGTATACTGCCAGTTCTGCAACGAACAGTTTACGTGTAGCATGTAGCCAGTGGCGTGCATACAATATAGGCAAAAAGCATGGCATACCCTGGGAGCAATGAAACAAACGCCAACCAAAAGGATTTCCAACCAAAAGGATTTCTTTATATTTAAATTTTTAGCCGTGTGCATGATATTTCTATCCATGTATATAGACGACCGGACCAAAAAGTTAGTCGTATATCGTTGAGGGTCATTTCCACAAACGAATTCTTTGCCGATTAATCGTAAATAGTATCCCTATATAAGCATCCCCTATGACCGTCCGAAAAGCAAAGATTTCACATTATATTAGCCCCTTGTGGGAAAGCCCTGCTTATGTACAAGTGGAAGAAAGCGAGAGAGGCGGTGGGCAGTAAGCTAGAAAGAGATACAACAAGTACACGTAGCTCGAGCCATGAGACTCCGTCAGCAATCCGCCCACGATTGTTAAGTGTATTGGTGCCAATCTTCAAGTTTTTTCTTAGTTTCAAAAATACTACGCGTTCTCAATATAAAACATTAAATATGTTCCTATATAGGTTAATAATTTGTAACTATTTTAAACGGTTGTTCCCGCCGCTGAGAGTAGCATCGAATTCTATGGATGGCCGCAACTGAGTGTGAACAACACAAATCACATTGATAAATATTAATACATAATTAAAACACAAAAAAATAGAAATATATAAATATCATCATATTATGAGAACTGGTGCTGCAGCTCTTAAACACTAGCCTCCAGTGGTGGGTGCATATTATTGACTATACGCCAAACCTAAATAAAACAATTCATCCTATCATTATATCATTATTTTTCCGTTTACAAGGCTTTTATCAGTTTATCACAGCACCCTTTGTTTCGATTTCCTAGAAAAAGGGAAAAACCTGTCTATATGTACACTCTTCAACTATTGATTTTTCATTATCAAATACCGAGGAACATAATAAAAGCAAATTGCATCATGACATGAAAGTTGTCAGAAAATGTGACAAACCCTTGTTTGCGTAATTTAATTCCATTACTAGATTATGAAGGTATAATGTTCAGAGCATCCCCACGGTTGTTAGAAAGATTATTTTGAGTGCCTTCTGGGATTTGCGATATAAAAGGTAGTGAAAATGTATATTTTCTTTAGAAATTAATGCATTTAAATATTTATTATGCCAAGAAAATTTTCTGTTCAATCCAATAATACTTTTTAAGAGAAGGATAAAAGACCAGATGCTCAATAGATTTTTTAAAATAAGTTAAATCAAGAACTTTTGAACTAATAACTAGATATTCTCGTCTACTTGCTTAAAAAAATGATTTAAGAAAGCATGAACAATAAATTTTGGGAGGGTGTTAAAAGTTAGTTCCCTTTCCCCTTATAACACCCTCCTCGGTCTGTGAATCACAGGAGATTCCAGACTATTACTACTAACATAACATTGAATAAGTTATATGACCGAAGTTGGTGAGAGAATATCAGATCCCCCGTAGCGCAATTGGCAGCGCGCTTGATATGTAATCGAAAGGTTCTGGGTTCGATTCCCAGCGGAGGCATAAAACTTTTTTAATTTTAATCGTGTCTGTACGCCGGCAAAAACATTTTTCAATTTGGAAACTTTAATATTGATAGGATGTCACCATCTGCAGACCAGTAGATATATAATTTTTTTATTCTCGTCAGTACAGGGTAGGTCTTCATACCATACCAAATGAAAGTTTTTAAACTAATGTCTATAATATAAAGCTTCTTGGGTTGTATATAGATATTAGCGCCTTCTCTTGGTAAAAAAAATTAATTTATTTTTTATGCTTTTTTAAATGATTGCAGTCTATTTCAGAAAGGTGTAGTGTAGAGTAATAAATTGAGAAATTCTGTCCAGATCAGCTCAATTTCGGTGTCGGCCATAGGCTTAGGTAAATTTTGTGCATTACATTACATCATGATAACTAACCAAAGAAAAAAAAGAAGATAATTTGATACAGAAGGAACAATTAGCTGTAGCAAAATTACACAAACATCGTTTAATGAAATATTCCGTGGAAGATATAGCTAAAAAGCGTAGTGTAACTGTGCTGCCCATACCGCCATATCATTGCGAACTAAATCATATAGGACTTATATGGGCGCAAATGAAAGGATTTGTAGCAAGACACAACAGTACAACACGACATTCAAAATGAAAGACGTTAAGCTACTATTTGATCAAGCTACTAAGGAAGTGACACCAGAGAACTGACGAAAAGCGGTCCATCATGCCATTAAAGAAGAGGAGAAAATGTGGGATCTTGACCACCTGATCGATCGGACCGTCGACTCGTTAACTATAACGTCAAGAAGAGATGACAGTTCCTCAGATGACGAACAATATTATAATTTTTTATAACTTAATTTCTGTATAATGTATTTTCTGTATTTTTTGTAATGTTTAATAAAAATAAGTGTACCTAATACCTACTATGTACATAATGTCACACCATTTTCAGTGTTTATGAGTGGATTTATAATGATGTAAGATTCATGTACTTTTCACATCATTATCAAGGGAATTGAAGGACCATTAAAATAATTTATCACTCGACCCCCCTTTCCATTCCGGATTTTAGAGGTGGTGCCACCCCCGCCCAGGGGGCTGCACGTAATAACGTGATTTTTTGACAATTTTGTGTCCCCCTCGAAAATAAAATCGACGGGTTTGAGCGTTTTTCCAAAAAAAAAACTGAGCTGCCAGTAAATGTCGCTGTTTCGTTTTCGATTCGCCACCCTGTATAATTGATTTAATGTATTCTTCAGTAATGTAATAAAATAATTCTTCCATTTAAGAGCAAACAGTAGATGAAGAGTCATCACGACCAAATAGTGCATTTCCACCACATCGCGCAACTAGTACCTGTGTCTGGCGATGGCAATAAAATGTCTCTTTTTATATACAAAATATTATAACAACGAATTTCACGAGAATTAAGTGGCGCAGCGTCAGTCACAGAAATCTACATAAATAGCCGCAATATTTATATTTTTTTTATTTTCTGCATGGCGGATGATATAATTTGAACCTTAATTTAAACTTCAAAATATATTTTCAAATTTTATTTCTTTAAATACGTAATATGTATACGTTGTTGTTTAAATACGTAATACGTAATATGTATTAAATTTTCAATTAGACATTCCAGGAAACGATGCCATATTTCACGCTAGTATGGAAGACTCTTGACAAATTACCTATATATTTTTTTAATTAAAAGTATCTGGAGTTTTATTTCAATATGGCTTCTATATTGAAAATAAGATTGCTTTAAAAAGTGTTGTGTGTGAATTTCTTTTTGTTAACTTAATAATCAATAGATTCGATACAAATGAATTGAAATACTATTATTTTTGAATACACAATAGTAATTTGTGTGTACCTATTTAATTCGTTCGCCAGAGCAAGAAACACTGTTATGTAGTGAACATGGCTGATAAAATAAAGAAAAAATACCAGATGTACACGTTAAGTCCGGCAGTTGAAATTTAGTTTTTTGATAAATGGTCGTCGCGGGGTGTCTACCGACCAACGACATTTAAAACGCGACAGGAGCCACGTCACGACATTGACTGAAACGCTGCCATCGCTCAAGATAATGCCTGCCATTCGTCATCCACAGCTCAAGGGCTCATATTATTTAGCATGCGTCCGAAAAAACGATAAACTGGTTATATTTGTTTGTAATCTGCAATCTCGATTAAATGACGAGCTTCCATTATTCAGTTGTATCAGATTCCGACGATGCATATTTTTCTACAGGGTGGTCCGGCTTGTTCTCAATTGTCATACTCATCTTGGTCTTCTAATGGATCTGATGTACTTGATCGATAACGTATCTAATAATGATAAATGCCTTTATTTAGATTAAAAAAAAAAGTTTTACAATCAATATTTAATGGGTGGCGGTATCCAACTACTGCTGCTCATACAACCACCCTAATGAAAATAATATTTCTAAAAATAAATTGGGGGCAAGGGCCTGTCGACATATTAAGCACCGGTTCCCGCAGATCACCGAAGTTAAGCGGTGTCGAGCGCGGTTAGTACTTGGGCGGGTGACCGCTTGGGAACACGGCGTGCTCTTGCCTCAGGGAAGAATGTAAAATGAATCGACACTTAGCCATCCTCCTATTCACGCCGGACAGGCCGGATGAGATCGGATATCTCGTAGGATGAAGGTGCCGTTTCACACTCCCCAGTCGGTAGATCACATTTGTGGTCGATAACCGGTTCAAGATGGCCTACGTAGTCGGCGAACCGTTAAAAAAAAAAAAATTTGGGATTATAACAAAAAAATTGATAGATAATAAAAATCAAAGAGAAAAAAAAAACTACAACAAAAATTAGTAATTGATGGGAAGAAAAAACGGTTATGTAACAAAAATAAGTGTTGATGTAATAAAATCATTAATAGAGGAAGATTATTTGCTAACAGATAAAAGTAGAGTGTAAAGGTAAAGTACATGATCTCTAGTGCGGGCCGCTATTGGAAAACAACGTTTACGAAAAGCGACAGAGCTAGAAGCCCTTCCAACATCTTCAGGTAAAGAGTTAAAAGTAGTAGCTGCCATATAAGTCATAGAACTAAAGGAACGCCGAAAAAAAAAGCGAGTGTGTGCTGGGGAACGCTATACAAATCACGATGTCTTGTTTGGACACTATGAACATTCGAACCCTTAACTAGCCTATCGAAAAAATATTTTGGAATTTTATTGGTTCGAATTTTATACACAAGATTTACAAGATGGAGTTTAAACCTTTCTTCAAACGTAAGCCACCCTGATTCATTCAGATATGGAGTAATGTGAACAAATTTGCCACTATTATAGCAAAATCTAAGGCAGGCGTTTTGAAGTTTCTGAAGACTGTTTTTATCTTTCTGTAAGAGAGCGGGCCAGTAAAAAACATCACAATAACCCAGATGTGACAAAACGAGAGATTTAGATAACCGTAACCTGGTATCCGTATCGAAAATGTCCCTGTGCACATATAAGAGCTTTAGTTGAAAAAAGGTTTTTTGAATTAATGACCTGACGTGATCAGAAAATCTCAATTCGGAATCTACAGTGAGTCAAGTGCAAGAGCACTTATTACTAGGCTTTTTAATAGTTCCATTAACAGAAATTTTAAATAGCGGGTGTTCGACTAGAGTATCTCTGGACCTACCAAAAACCACCAATTGTGTTTTCCTTTCATTCAAAACCAATCCTTGTGCCTTGGAGATGTTAGAGATGACTTCAAGATCATGATTCATTTTTTGAACAGAAGTAAAAAGGAGAGGCGCATTTGAGTATCATAAGGGTACTGATGAGACTCGAGGTACTCAAGAAATTTAGAAAAATCGGATGTGTAAATAGAAAAAATTAAAGGCCCCAAAATACTTCCTTGCGCGACCCCACTTCCAATCATAGTTGATTTAGAATAGATGTTATCAATTACCAACCTCTGTGATCTCTCAGAAAAGTAACTTGTGAGTGAGAAGAATGTTATGAATATTTAACCACCCTTTCAAGAATTTTGGATAAAGTAGGTAAAAAACTGATTGGTCTAAACTCAGAGAGCTGAGTAGGATCCATGGGCTTTTAGACTGACCTGAGAGGACTTACCTCGTTATTGCACCAATGTCTTTAATTCTGCCTTCAAAATTTACTTTTACCCGATTTTTGGGTGTTAGTCCTATCGCGGATCATTTAGCAGAAAAATCAGTTAAATCTGACGCCTCTTATGTACAATCGCATCGATTTTCACTTAACTGGATATAAATCAGGTAAGTCCAGAAGATACCTGCCTGTTGGTATCCGCTGCAAGATCGCCATATAAAAATACTAAATTGGCAATATTTCGAAAACTAAAAATTTTGAGATATACAACCTTACACAAACTTACCCTTATTTTAATGCTAAATAAGAAATACTGATAAAATGTGGGTGTTGCCATTTGAAAATCTAGACTTTTTGCAGTTTTTTCAATTTAATTTTTAATCTTATTTTTTAAACACCCTGTATTAATAGTTATCAAAATATTATAAAAAATCTATTAAAGCAGGTTCTTTATAACAAGGAATCCCACTTACATTAAATAAATAAGGCTTCTTTATAGAAAAAATTGATAATTATTCTAAGGCTTGCAAACCTCATTTTTGACATAAAACTTTAAATATGTCAAAAACGTTTAGACATAGGTATAGGACATGGTATACAAAATCTGCCTAGAATCTTGCGTAGAATGCAAAAATGTAATAATATATAGGGTGTCCCATTTAAAATAAGCAAGTTGACACTTACTTCCGGTATAACCGGAAGTGCCACCAATATGAAAATATTTTAGCCCGGTCGCCCCCATCAGCATCAGTATACTGTCATATTTTCAAAATTTTTCTATGTATATTTTTCTATATATAGATCGATTCGGTTCCCGGTGGGACACCCTGTATATTTTTTGTATTTTGTGTGCGTGTTTTGGTAGTAAAATACAATACTTTAAAGATAATAAAATCATGCTTTTAGTTGAAAAAAAAAACTCCTTAATTATACACTTTAGAATCAACAGATAATGTATAATTATTTTATCGTCTGGATTTTATAAAAAATTATCCTGATTGGAGATCTGAGGGTGTCGTGAATCATACGAACGAGAGATGTTGAGGAAAAATTTTGAATTTATTAAGGTAAACTATGATTCCATAAATTAAATTAAACAAAATGATTTCAAGATGGAATTCGATTTACAGGATTTCGTAGAATCGCAAGTTTTGTCAATTTTTGAACTGTGTTTAATATACCGGGTGGTGCATCAAGGTTGGAAACATAGGAAAAATCCCATACATGTTTTAGACTATCCAAATATTTGCTCCCCTGTTGACTTTAGAGGGGGATTGTAGGGAGACTATTTTATGGTCTCTGTGTGGCGAGTGCATAATGCGGAGCTTGAACAATTTTGGACAACCCGATCTTAACTTATAGAAATTCAACAGGTGATGCTGCGGACACAAGCATTGATTAGACTTATCAACCTGTGATTTGTCATTGTCAAATGATAAAAATAAGGAGATTTGGTTCTAATTGGATGGCTGCCTGGCCCACAATTCGCTTGTGGTACGCAAATATCTAAAAAATGCCTTTAATGGGCACGTTGTCGGTCAAACTCAACAATTAATAGGCCAACTAGGTCTCCTAACCTCTCACCAAACGACTTTCTCGGGGGGCATTAAAAAAATATTTTTTTTATAAAAGTGTTAGGTTTGAAAATTTAGAGCAGTTAAAAAGTTTGAAAGCATTACCCAGTACCAACCACATATATAATATTGCCAATACCATAATTCAATGATGACACCACTGTAAGCAGATGATCAGGGGCCGTTGAGTTTGCGCAGATCGGAAATTTGCTTCTTGATGTAAACATTTGATAGGGCCGACTTTCAAAATATTTTTACAAGCTTTTATTTAAATTCACCCGTTTAGTTCGGGTGTGTACAGTGTACAGTTTATGGTCAAATAAAACTAAGTAACCAATATTTTACATACCTGAAATACTTTATTCTTGGTATTGAACCGCGATTCGTGCAAAAAAGGATCATGCACTTTTTTCTACCCATCTTGAGACACAAGTCGCTAACAATAACAAAATGTCTGGTAAAGTTTTATACCTAAATTCGCACGCAAAACTTAAAAATAATCTCCACAATCACACACGGAAAATACAACGTAAAAAAGATGGAAACGACTATAACTTACAAACTAACAAAAAAAAACTGTCTAAAGTAAAGTTTTATAAATATTAACACCCCAAAACTTGGAAATTATAACAACACACGAATGAACGAAACAAAAGATGGCGACTTATAAGAATATAACGGCGAGCCAGTTCTGTTCAAGAGACCTTGGGTTCTGTTTACGTTCTGTTAGAAATCGTGTGCGTTGCCTAATTTTTTCCCTACTGCGCAAGCGCCACGGCCCCCAACTCAGGTTATTTTGAATCGCACGATGGGTGTATTCTTGCTTCGTGCGGCTGCTTATATTAGCAATAGAGTGTATGTATATATGTGGTACCAACTCGCTAATGTTTGTAGAGAATCTTACGATCGTTTAGGATATCTTCTAGCAGTAAATGGCGATTTATTTGAACATTTAATTAAGAATTAGCAATATTCCAAGCGATTATACAGTTTTCTTAAAATAAGATTATTCGTTTTTTTTTTAAACAATTGTTTATTTTTAAACACCCTCTTATTTTCTCCCTTGTTAGCAATTCTTGATGATTTTAATACTATTTAATAGGTTTTATTGTAAGTAAAATAATTCGTTTCAGTGGCAACTCGTCAGGTGAAGTAGGTGAATAGGGGCTCTTCACAAAACAAATAAAACCAGAAGGAAAGTTTTTTGACAATATTAAATAAGTATTAATGTACCAAATTTTAGCCCTTAAAAAATAATTATGTTCGAATTAATAATATTAATATAATCCGAATGTAGCTATGCATAATAGGGCAACGGTTTACTCCGATTGACAATATATATACGCTCGTGCATTTTTGCGCGCCCCAGCCGACCGTGTCCGTTGGCTCAAAGCAAGTAAAGACCCGACGCCTAACATGGCTTTGATAATCACCATTGCTATGGTTACGTGACGTCAGTCAAGCAAACAGAATGTAATAATTTGCATTATGATGAAGGTCATTTTAAAAATAGATGGGTCGTATGTACCATTGTTTTAGCGTTGGTTCGACTAACCTTAAGGTATTTATTTTCAGGCTTCGCAATATTTACGGTTATAGATATTCTTTTACGTGATTTACTGTGTGATTAAAAATTTTGTTTTTATTTTTCGGTTAATTCAGTAGTGTGTACCGGGTGGTCAACTAAGAATGACCGCCGACCATATCTTAGAAACTACTAGTAATCGTACAGCATCCGGGTAAATTTTTTTATGACAAAAGTGTCCAAGAGAAAATGCTGGAAATTATTATTAAGTTCCGCATTTTGCCTCAAGAGGGCGTAATTGAAAAGTAAATATTAAAATTTTACATATTTCCGAAAATTCCACATTAAGGTATATCTTTGATAACACCATTAAAAAACTTGGACAATTATGCATCATTTTGGTACTATACTCATTGGCGTACCGACTTTAATAAGAGGGGGGGGGGGAGCTGTTTAAAGTGTAATTAGTAAAATCGCTGTAACTTTTAAATGACTTATCCGATTTTAGCAAACTAAAGACTGTTTAGAAGAGAAATGTATGCACTTTCACCAAGCGTATTTAGTTGTCCATAATAGTTCTAAAAAAAATGCTAGAGGGCGCAATTTCCAATAAAAACACATTTTTTGATTTTACTCCGAAAAAATAAATCATACGGTATAATCATGATTCCATAATCGAAGAGTAGATGAAATTTGCTAATAAATAAAAAAGTAATTTAACCGCAGCTTGATATCTCCGTTCGTTTCAGCGTTATCGCCAATAGAATAATTTTTAAAACTAAGCGATTATATATTTTTAAGAAAAGAAGTGGTACGCCACTGATATTTTTCCATGTGGATATTATTTCTGATTAGCCTGGTCAATTCTGCATAAAAATGGTCTCTTGCGTTTTTCTCCTCAGGCACACCGTTCTTAATTAAAATAATTAAATTAAATTAGCTTCATGCATGCCTATTAAGTGAAGGTGGTCATTTTCACCAATTTTTATAAAACAAAATTTTGCATTATCAATGTTAATAATAATACTAGAGCTAATTTAATTTAGTTTAATTATTTTAATTAAGAACGGTGTGCCTGAGGAGAAAAACGCAGGAAACCATTTTTATGCAGAATTGACCAGGCTAATCAGAAATGATAATATCCACATGGAAAAATATCAGTGGCGTACCACTTTTTTTCTAAAAAATATATAATCGCTTAGTTTTAAAAATTATTCTATTGGCGATAACGCTGAAACGAACGGAGATATTGAGCTGCGGTTTAAATATTTGTTCTAGCAAATTTCATCTACTTTTCGATTATGGTATCATAATTATACCGTATGATTTATTTTTTCGGAGTAAAATCAAAAAATGTGTTATTATTGCAAATTGCGCCCTCTAGCATTTTTTTTTTGAAAATTATTATGGACAACTAAATACGATTGGTGAAAGTACATACATTTCTCTTTTAAACAGTCTTTAGTTTGCTAAAATCGGATAAGTCGTTTAAAAGTTACAGCGATTTAACTGATTACACTTTTAACCCCCCCCTCCCCTCTTATTTGTAAGACCAAAATGATGCATAATTGTCCAACCCTTTTAATGGTGTTATCAAAGATATACCTTAATGTAGAATTTTTGGAGATATGTAAAATTTTAAAATTTACTTTTCAATTACGCCCTCTTGCGGCAAAATGCGGAACTTAAAAATAATTTCCAGCATTTTCTCTTGGGCAGTTTTGTCAAAAAAAAAATTTACCTGGATGCTGTACGATTACTAGTTTCTGAGATATGACCGGCGGTCATTCTTAGTTGACCACCCGGTACGTACCTACTTATTTGTGTGTTTTAAAAATTAACCCAATTAATGACATAGTTTGTAGTTTGTTGGAAACTCCATTCAGTCGTTGGACAGATGAGGATAAAAGAGACGTTTTTTTACATGGGTTTTTAGACAATGTTTGTTAAAGTACCTGCAATATACCTAGCTCTTCACCATTCTTTAAGACTGCGAGCCACCACTAATTCGTTTTCTATTAAAAGATCCGTTTTTAAAATAATGTGCGTTTTATTTGAAAATATAGGTAAGTTAAATCCAGTGTAAAATGTATTTGTTAAAGATTTTTAAAAAGCCTACCGTTTACAAATTACATTTGACAATGACAAATTACAGGTTGAGGTTGACCAGTCAAATCAATGCTGGGATCTGCAGCATCACCTGTTGAATTTCAATGAAAACCCACCCGCAATGCTATTCAAAAGTTTGTTAAGATCGGGTTATTATAAATTGTTGAAACTCACACACACATGCGCACTCACCACATAGTGACCCTAAAAAGTCTCCATACAACCCCGCTCTAAAACCAACAGGGGAGCAAATATTTGGGTGATCTAATACTTGCATGAGATTTCCTGTATTTCTAACTACGATGCACCACCCGGTATAAGATTTTTCTTGCAAATTCAATTTTCAGATGAAAAGCAAACATTTTTTTGGCTAATTACTTTTTCTCAACATTCCATTTGTAGTGCATTATTTGTTCTCAAGATGCAATGTCATTGCAAATCCCGTAACACAAAAATTAGTACTCTGAAGTAGATAATTATTTTTTAAACAGAACTAATTGACGTACATTTCTCAATTTTTACGGCACACCGTATTTACCCAGGCACTTAACATAAATAACGTGAATATAACAATAAAATTCAATGTAGTAAAAATATTAGGGTCGTCAAGAATTTTACGGATATTTCTTCTATCTTCCACATTTTCCTACGCTGTCGGAAACGTTCGTCATAAATAACGATTAAAACAAAATACCTTGTAATTATTTCTAATTAATTTTTACAAGCTGTTAACTCTGGTTGCCCACACAGGCCAGAAAAGGCCGTTTACCTAATGAATTTTGATAAAAGGCGAGAATGGATGTCCAAAAGTTTGAAAGCGTATAATCAAGAAATGTTTAAATGTTGTAATATTAGCACGCAATCGGTGGTGTAAACCTATAATATTATAAAAATATTTTGTCAGGTTCTAAATTGGTTTTATCTATTAAATAAAGAGACTGAAATAAAAGAATTTAAATACTATTTTCACACCGAAAAAAATATGTATTCATAAATATATACCGGGTGTCCCATTATGGATGGCTACCGGCCGTATCTCGGAAACTACTGGGCATAGACACTCAGGGAAAAAATCGTAATTAAAGTGGCTAATATATTGCCAAAATAATATTTTTTAATTGAAGATGTAATTGTTTTTATAGTTGTCATCAAGTATTCCACGACAAAAAATATTTTTAACTTTTATGATTATGTAAGTTTGTCACTCATTATTCCTATGGCCCAAAACTACTTATTAATCATATATTCATCGAATACTTTTAATTTAGACATAATTCGAGTATGGTGTTTAAAAAATTAATCTAGGTAGCTGTAAAACAAAATTGGCAGGTTTTCATGAAGATAAATAAATTAAAATAGTTGCCAATTGATTTAATTTTGACAGGGGTTGAGTTGGTTTCACGGATATCTAGATCTGCTTTTTAAAACACCATATTGGAATTATACCTAAATTATAAATATTCCCTAATTATAAACAACAAAACTATTTTATTCCCTAATTATATTATTAATTTTAAAGTAGTTTTGGGTCACGAAATAATGAATAACAAACTTGCACAATCATAAAGTCTAAATATATTTTTATGTCGTGGATTGCTTGACCACGGAACTATGAAAACGATCACTTTTTCAATTAAAGTGGTAAAAGTTATTTTTTTGGCAATAAAGCTCTGAAACGAAAGAAGATATTAAACTATGGTCTTCATAGTTTTTCTTGCAAATTTAATATACTTTCCGATTATAATGTCATAGTTATACCGTATGATTTAAGTTCTCGAGATAAAATCAAAAAACTGTTATTATTATAAAGAACCATAGACATATTTATTTATATGTCTATGTAAATAACTCCGAAGCAAACAAAGATACCGGACTGCGGTTTTCATGTCCTTTCTTGAAAATTTTATCTACTTTTCGATTATGATGTCCTTATTATACCGTATGGTTTAAGTTTTTGGTATAAAATCAAAGAAAAACTATTATTATTACAAATGGTGCCTTCTAACAAGTTTTTTAGGAACTATCGTGTACCAATGGATACGACAATAAAAAATACTGTCCTTTCTTTTCCATACAAGCTTAAGTTTACTAAAATCAGATAAGTCGTTTTGAAGTTAAAGCAAATTAAATGATTACACTTTCAATAGCTTCCCACACTCTCATCAAGGTCGGTACGCTAATGAGCCTTAAACCAAAATAATGCAAAATTATCTAAGCTCTTTAATGATGTAACCATAGGTATACTTTAATGTGGGAATTTTCGGAGAAATTTAGAATTTCAATATTTAATTTTGAATTGTGCAGCCTTGCGGCAAAATGCGAAACTTAAAAATTTTTTTCAGGATTTCCTTTTAGCTTTTTTAATTACGATTTTTTTCCCTGAGTATCTATGCCCAGTAGTTTCCGAGATACCGGTGGCTATCCATAATGGGACACCCGGAATATAATAAATATTTCACTTGGTGGGTGAGCCAAACGCAAAAATTGATGATTTTTTCAGGAACGATGTATTTTAAGGCGTAGATTACGAATCTGAAAACGATTTTTGTCGGAATCGCTAAGCTTTTGAGATATTTCTTCCAGACGAGTAAACGCTGTGAAAATATTGAAATTTCTATAGAAAAAAATAAAACGTGTATCATCAAATTAGCTTAATACGTTTAATTTCTAGTAAGAACATGACACTACAACAAAGAAAATTTGAAATATCTTTTCACTTATTATTATGTTACATAATATTTACACACCCAATACAGTAATCATCATCAACAACTGCTATATAAACGAAGATTTTAGATAACAATAACAAATTACTGTTTACTTCTTGCTATGATATACCTTTTAGTGATGTTACTCATGTAACGATGTAACGCTGTTAATTAAATACTATTTTCAACTCAATAAAGGTCAGGTATCTCGTTATAAATGTTCGTAAGTAATTGCCAATATTTAGTTAGCTTATTAGTTCATTAGGAATGACATATTACTTCAATTGGTCGATAAGAAAAATATTACCTCATTTATGAAAGCCAAAATGAAGTAAACTTAGGTTATTACGCTTACTATCGTATGAGTTGACTGAGAAATGACTTGCTTAGTGACATCTTTAATTAAAACAACTTTTCAAGTTTTATATTAACGATTTTTTACTGAATAATGTAGTTTTCATGATAAAGCTAAGATATCGACAAATTAATTAATTATTCACTTGGTGCATATAATGTTTTGTGTATTTCATGTTAACACTGACTTATAGGGCAATTAAAATAATTGTATTTACTTTAAACCTCTACAAGAAGCGCTAAAGAGTGTTCGTTCTAATAACAAAAAAGATTGATTTTTTTTTTGATAAATTAACTTTTTATGGTCTATTTCAGAAAGGTGTAGGGTCATAAAATGGGAAATTCCGTCCAGTTCGGCTTAATTTCGGTGTTGGCCATAGGCGCCGGTAAATTTTGTGCATTTAATTATTATATAAAGAAAAAATAATGTATAAAGAAAATAAAAAAAGATAATTGCAATATCAAATTTACACAAACATCGTTTTATGAAATATGCCGTGGAAAATATAGCTGAAAGACATAGTGTAACTGTGCTGCGCACACCGCCATATCATTGCGATCTAAGTCCTATAGAACTTATATGGGCGCAAGTGAAGGAATTTGTAGCAAGACACAACACGATATTCAAAATGAAAGCTACTTTTTGATCAAGCCATTAAGGAAGTGATACCAGAGAACTGGCGAAGAGAAGTCTATTCATTCATTAAAGAAGGGGAGAAAATGTAGGATCTTGACCACCTGATCGATCAGACCGTCGACCCAGTAATAATAACGTCAATGAGGAGATGACAATTCCTCAGATGACGAAGAATATTATGATTCTTTATAATTTAATTTCTGTATAAAGTATTTTTTGTATTTTGTATTTTTTATAATGTTTAATAAAAAATAAGTGTACCTAATACTATGTACATAATGCACGCATTTGTCACACCATTTTTAGTGTTTGTGAATGGATCACAATAGGAAAATCCATAAATTGACCCAAACCCGAGTGGTACTATCTGCACTTGATGAAAATAAAGAATTTTGCAATGAAATCAATGCCAAATTATGAAAATTGCTTAAATATTCGTTGGGTCACTTTGTAGTCACTTTGCATACCTAATAAGCTTTTATTACTCTACACCTTTCTGAAATAGACTCTAATGAAATCTCCTTTTAGTATCTAGGCTGCCCCGTTGCTCTTTCGCGTTTCATGAAATGGCAACAAAGTAAGCTCTCATACTAATATAAGGTATTTAAATGTCAATCTAGATTATGACATTTTTTCAAGCGCCAAGCTGCCGCGCCGTCCGGATTTAAACCCCACATTTCTGTGATCAGTTGAAAATTGAAGGCCGTTATCGTCCTATGCAAGTAGGAATGTACAGGAGTTAAGGAACAATACAATTTTATTTATTATAAAAAGGTGTAATAACAATACTTATAATAAAATATATACCACCTATTTGTTCTAAAAATTAAAATAGAGTATGAAAAAACCAAATATCTAGAATACGTGAAACTTTAACAAGAAATTATTAATATTTATGAAATATAACATCCGCAACCCTTTCCAGGGTTAAACGGTAGTAGTGTTTTAGACTTTTTTTTTACGGTTCGCCGACTACGGAGGCCATCTTGAACCGGTCTTCGACCACAAATGTGATCTACCGACTGGGGAGTGTGAAACGGCACCTTCATCCTACGAGATATCCGATCTCATCCGGCCTGTCCGGCGTGAATAGGATGGCTAGGTGTCGATTCATTTCACACTCTTCTCTGAGGCAAGAGCACGTTGCGTTCCCAAGCGGTCACCCGACCAAGTACTAACCGCGCTCGACACAGCTTAACTTCGGTGATCTGCGGGAACCGGTGCTTAATATGTCGACAGGCCCTTGCCTGTGTTTTGGACTTGCATTGTCTTTATTTGTTTTGAATTGCTACGTTTCAACTGGTAAGTATCTCCAGTCGTCTTCAGGTAAATACTTTACAGGGTGTTTAAAACATAATACACAAGACACACACTGATTCACCCCACTATGAATCGCCATATCGAGGATGGTCAATCATCAAAAACGTATATGCCTAATTATATTATGTCTATAAAATGGTAATGGATCTGGAAAAATTGTATTAAAAATAAATACTTTATATCTAATAGGTGATAATCATCGAGACCTGATGTTTTTATTTTTCTGCAAACATAAGTATTTATTGCACATGGAGACCATCGGCTTCTTGGTCCATTTTCAATAGTACAAAACATGATATAAATCTCGTTTCCATATGCTGCAATCATTTATTCCGTTAATATTTCTCTAATTTTTGTCCTTTTGCTAAAAATGTGACAACACTGCATTCTTTAAATTTTCAAAAACGCATATTTTCTTTCAAAACACTAAATGAAATACAAAATATTAAAATTAATAATATCAACCAGGCAACGCCCCAATTATTCTTATTATGGCTACAATAGCCATAATACGAAGATTACTAGATTTGATATTCAGAGGCTGTGACGTGATCTTGTTACCAAAGTTAAACTCTTATCGGCTTCCGAGCACTTGTGGTAGCGAGCGACGAAAAGGCAGATGAACTGGCAAGAGCCAAATTGGCCCAAAAATTCAGGGCTCTGAACCTACTAATATCAGAACAGGTAACTAGAACAACATTAAAGAGATAGGCACCACAACAACAACATCTAGATGAAACAGAACACCTGGTGAAACACATGTTAGGGACATAATAAGAAATACCTCAACTGGTATACTACCCTTAACCCGTCCAGATACAACAAATGACTGACCTACTACCAGACCATTGTCACACCTACAGAAAATATGAATCTACAAAGAATTAAATGGAGACTTTGGGGTGAAGAGAAGGGAATCGTCTCAAACGTCTACGCGACAATAACAAACCAGGCAGAAACCGAGGTCAAACCCAAGGCAGAAACCAATTATACCTTAATAAAGGTTTTTATTTTCCTAAGAAGCTTGGGCCACACACCCAATAGCCTCCTTTAATTATCCAACTATCATAGCTACAGGTAGATGTAGATCAGTGTTGTACGCCTTTGTCACGAAAGATTTATTATTTATGACAAATAGTTGTTTTTAATAAGCAAATTGAAATTGTCAAATTCTTGAACATTATGCAGATCAGAACGATATAATTATGCTAATAGTTAATTAAAAGCTGAAAGATGACAATCATGAATCAGGACAATTTATTTTAGATTATCTTAAACACATGTTAATTGGCATATATTTCAATTCTCGGACCACGCACGAACTGAGGTTTTTTTTTATGGTACCGCTGTTTTTTCATTTTCGCTTACTTCTTTTATTAGCTCCAAAACCATGCTACATTTTGAAGAATATTTTAGCTATTTTTATTACGTTCCAAATAAGGTAACTAATTTTAGTTAATCAGCACTGACTTAGTAGTATCAAAAGATATCTATTAATAATCACCAATGAAAATCAATCCTGCATGTTTGAAATTATTACTCTTGAAATGTAAAAAAAAGACTTTTTTGTAACAATTTTATTAGTTTCGGTGCATTCCAAATATATTTTTTCTATTTTCACATAAAAGAATTTGCTGTTTCCTTTACGCTAAAGTGATTGGAAAAGTGGGCTATTCCGGTTAACTGAACGGATATAATTCCATATCGATCCTTAGTTAGGATATGAAACTGACCAATCACAGTGGTCAATTGCAAAGAAACCAAATTACGAGTCGTTTTCTGGCACTTAAAAGAAGTGAGCTTAAGAATATACTTTAAAAATATTGAAACCTGTCAAATAAAATTTGGTCTTTTTTAATTTAAATCAAGATATCTAATATCCCAGATTCTACGCATACAAATTTTTTTTTCTAAAGAGTGCACGAAATGGTGCGAAAATTAAAGGTATAATACCAAAATATATTTTTACAGAACTATTGTTATTTTCTGACCGAACTAAAGATTTGCGCACAGATGCACTTTCTTAGATCAAAAATCTCCTGTTTTCCACTTATTTTTAGACAATTACTACAAGATTTTATACATGAAATGTACTATATACCTACTAAATGAACAGTTTTTTACTAACCTTGGTTGTTTTTTTGCCATGCAAATATTTGTCCACCGCGATATTTTCTGATATATTTTGAACGAGGATCCAACCCTCATCGTCCTTAAAACTTTTATTATATATACGTAATCGATATAAAAAAAGTAACTGGTAAATCTTTCTTAAATGGTAGAACTTAAAGATGAGTAAGGTTATGGTATTTCTACAGTATTGTCACTTCTCTTTCCACGTTAAAAGTGTTACTAGTTTGCAAATTGGCGATTATTTTAAAAAATTTACCCTACCGAACGTTAAAAGTTCATATTATTGCACAAAAGCCATTTTAACTGTTTAAAACGAATTCTACAGCTATTTGTTGTACTTTCGGAGTACAAGTTTTACACAAGTAGGAATAAACCCGAACAAACCTTATTTTTCTTCTGTGAATTTCAGCAGAACAATTTAATCAAACTAGCTATGGTTGAGAAAAATAAATTTTCATTTTTATTAATATTAATATATATCGCTTTTGGTTTGTTATTCTGCAAAAGGTCGAATATGAGAAATATATTTAAAGTTTTTTTGTGTGAATATAAGAATCGACGCACATCGATAAATATGTTACAGTGTAATTTGGTCCATGTTCATAAATATGTCAATAATCCCATCATTTTTCGAAGAAAAAAAGTTCTCCAAAGATGGACAACTACTACATTATCCAGGAAAATAACATCAACGAGTAGAAGATCATATCGATAAATATATCTACAATTCAACGAAAATCTCATTGAACATTGTCTGCTATTAAACAATGTGCTGAACAACAAATGTGATCAAAATTGTTCTTGTACTTTTTCTTTCTCTACGAGTCTATTTTACAAGAACCTTCATTAATAACCCGTAAGCATATAATATCACACTATTGCTCAATTGACCTGAAAAGTTATCGACACCTACATCGATAAAAGAAGTTAATCGATATATCCCCTAATTTACTTCACCTAAAAGTCAATAATTAATGTTCAACAAAGATTAAGTTGTTCCAAATGGTGTAAGACAGAAGGCATGCGGCGAGTTGTCAGGTAAAAAAGGTCTAATCGATTCCTCAGGTATTTGATGGAATTAATGACTTTGGTTAAAAAATATAATATTCATTTGGAATAAATAAAGGTATATATATCTAATAATAAAGAAATTTAGTATGCCAAAAACAACAACAAGAAATGATTATATGTAATAAAATGAACTATTAAAAATATACTATAATTAAATAATTAAACATTGGTGAGTGTAAGGTTGTTGGCAATTAAATATTGTTCCATTGCAAAGGTGCAAAATGGGATGAGAATTGATTTTATTTAGAAGTTTAACCCATAAAATTTGACTTACTACATGCGACAGCAGCAAAAATGAAAATTTTTGTGACACTTTTTTATGAATCGTGTGACTTGTCAGACGAAGACGAGTAGTTGCATAGTGGGCCCGTTGCCTAAATTTTTAATTTAATGTCTGCCAATGTCATTTATGTCACCACAGTCAATATTGCTGGTTAGTTAATTCTGGTTAAAACTCTTTGTGGAACCCAACATATGAGTTGTGTTTAGTTCGAACATAAAAAATAATGACTTGTATCAATAAATAAATGGTGAAATTAAGCTTAATTAAAGCTGCTTTAACTTAATTGTAGATGAATTGTTTTTACATTTTTTTTTGTTATTTAATAATTTAAATAAAATTACAACTAAACAAACCATAGGCAACAATTAGCACCCAAAGTTTCTAAATACGGACCTGCCCTTTATTGATACTAACATATGAAACGTAATTTTTGCTGTTTTGTTCTTATCCACAGCATTTCTGCTGAAACAACTTCGCACGGCACAAGAAATAATCAATATCTATCACACAGTAGCAATAGTTTTACACTTAAATTGAAAAACTTCTCCTAAAATCTAAAACCACCTTAATTATGATAAATCGAACAGCTGCCTACACGAATGACATAAGTGTCATATCAATATGGCGCAGGTAGGGTTACTTTTAGTCACGTGATGTCGCCTCCTTGTTTATTCTATCTCGATGACCAAAACAAACCTATCATATAATATTTTAACTTTAAAATCACTCATTATTGACCGATTATTAACTTTAGAAATCGTTTTTCTTTACCCCTTGCCAGAAGCCTCTATTATTTACCGTCGTTCAATAATAGAGGCTTCTGGCAAAAACAATATAAAACAGGCAACTTGACCTTTTTTTTATTTTAAAAATATATGAAATCGTCATGTTTAGACAACCAGGTATTCCAGCTTTCTTTGTCTGGCACCAGTTAAATACTGAGTAGGTTTTTAAATACCAAACCTTAGATTTTTGGGGTAGCAACTCATCATTAATTTATTCTGCTTCCACTCTCATTTCTGGAGCAAAAAGACTTACATTTTTTTATGAATCGACAAATACTGACAACTAAGAATGCCATCTGACAAGATAAAAAAAAATGCTACAAATTTCAAAGCAAAGGTAATTTGACTGAAAAAACAGAAGCACCCTAAGAAGGTATGTTAACTTTAATTATTAATAATTTAATGTTGTAAATGTGTTAGTAGTGGAAAAAATAATATATTTACCACGGTTTGGACAATAGTGGCGGCTCGTCAGGTGAAGTAGGTTCACCAAAAAAAAAATAAAAAATAAAACCAGGATGAAAATTTTTTCGACAATATTAAATATTAATGTACCATACAGCTACCATTTTAGCCCTTAAAAATAATTATGTTCGATTTAATAATATTAATTTAATCCAAATATAGCTATGCATAATGGGGCCACGGTTTACTCCGATGGACAATAATTATAAACACTCGTGCATTTTGGCGCGCCACAATCCGCCCAGTCGACCGTGGTGGTGAGCTGAACGCAGTCAGGAGAGCGACATACGTTTAAGCGGCTTGATTTCCCGTCGCTATGGTTACGTGACGTCAGCACGCGCCAACATGTAATAATTTGCATTATTGGCATTATAATCATGAAGGGCAATTTAAAAATAGATCAGTCGTAGACATCATTGTTTTATCATTGGTTCGGGTATTTATTTTGAGGCTTCGCGTAACTTACGGTTATAGATATCGTTTTTACATAATTTACTGCGGGATTAAAAAGTTTTGTTTTTATTTTTCAGTTAATTCAGTACTGTGTAAGTACCTACTTAGTTTAATTTTTATTGTGTATTTTAAAAATGAACCCAATTAATGACAGTTTGTATTTTGTTAGAAACTCCATTCAGTCGTTGGACAGATGAGGATAAGAGAGACGTTTTGTTACACGGGCGACCTACTGGAATCTTAAACATAGATTTTAAAAAAGAATTTAAAAAAAGTGGCAGATCCTATAAGATTAATTTAAGTGTTCCTGGTTTTCAGAATATAATTGGCTATGTCGTAGTGCCGCCTTACAAAAATTGTTTTGTTGGTCGTGTTTACTCTTTTTAAATAAACATTGCGTTTGGGGACGGATTTACAGATTTTTAAATATTACTCGATCGTTGCTGTAAACACGGGGATTCTGGAGAACACTTAAAATGTAAGTTAATGTTAAGAAATCAAAACATAATCAAAATACTATTGCCGATGCTTTAAAAGAAAACGCTAGACCTCAACCGAAGAAGCAATCTGATTTACAGAAACTTGCTATGTAAGTACGTAATTAAAATATAAATTAGTCAATTTTTGTTTAAGTACCCGCACTATACCTAGCTCTTTACCATTTTTTAAGACCACGAGCCGCCACTGTTAGACAACTAGTATTACACTCACGTCTTAAATTCCTCGTCGCTGCGCTCTTCGGGATTTAAATTCGACGCTCGGTCAATAATAATATCTGTCTAAACCTTGGTCAATAATATACTATTAGATTACATACATTATCATTAAATTAGGTCCACATGTTAGAGGGATTTTTTAGGCATGACTATTCATTTTACATATCTAATTAATTGGAAGATGTAAGTTTTATAGTCGTGTGCGTGTTTCCCAATCAATAACGATCAAATATTTCAACCTTAGTACATTTTTACTGTTTGTTTAATTGACTTTTTATGTTATAGCAATTTCACGCTTACTGACTTACAATTTAAAATTAATTAAGATGCATTGTGTTCTTAACAGCCACCCCGAATTATTATTAGAACTTTTTCTTTTTATTGTTGCATTTTTACTATAATAAATTATATTCGAAGCATTAAAAAAAGTATATTACAGATGTTGTTAATCATGAACTTTAACTAAGCGTGAAAAAGAAAAACTATATAAAGTTATAATAAAAAAATTCTTTTATCACCTTTTCCCCGAATTTTTACGATACCTACTGTTTTTCGTAATATATTTTTTTTCACTATTCATTGCGGCAAAATGAAAAAAAGTAATTAGGAAGTTTCGTAATAACAAGCAAGGCCTGATCCAGGGGGGAGACAGTTTCGTCCACCCTTCCTCAGCCTTACAAAATGGGTGTTTTGTTTACTTTGAGCCCTGAAAATTAAAAAGCATATGAAGGGTCAGTAAGTCTCGCCTTTCCCCCCTCAGCAAAATCCTAGATCCGCCACTGATAACAAAGTATATTATTAATATTTTATAATACCTTTTTCTTGGTCTAACGCAAAGTTTTGATTAAAATGGCATAATTTTCGGAGCTGTCCGACTATTTCCAAAAACGCCTATTGAACGTGCCGAAGTCGTCGACAAATTTTTCTCTTTGCGTCTCTTTTTAAATTCCGAGAGCGCGTACGTTTGTTTCGCTCGTACTTTCCAATTTATTTATGTAATCTTCTTATTTGATTTAAACCTATAAGAATAACCGAGAGCTATACCGAACGGACTGCTTCGATTTTGATCTGTATTGGGTAGTTTTCGCATCACACATTTTATAATATTTGCATTTTTTGAAGAATAATCACTTTGATTTGTTTTGAATAATATATTAATTAAGTAGGTCTAATGTATATTATAAGAGAGATATAACACCACTTTTACAATTATTCAACCTCTGCTTAAAAACTCAAAAGATTCCTGAGCTATGGACTGCGTCAAAGGTATGTCCGGTTTACAAAAAGGATGAGCGATCTGAAGTGACAAATTATAGGCCTGTGTCCATTATATGCAATTTTTGTAAAATTTTTGAAATTCTTTTACATGACTCAATATTTCCTTTAACAAAAAACTTAATTGCACTTTCTCAACACGGCTTCTACAAAGGTAGATCTACGATTTCAAATATTATGGTTATAACACAAGACATTTCAGAAGCAATTGATGAGGGTTTTCAGACAGATGTTATTTATTTGGATTTTACGAAAGCATTTGACCGGCTAGACCATAGGCTTCTTCTTCAAAAACTGTCAAATTTTGGTTTTTCTGATTCTCTGGTTGCTCTACTTAAATCTTATTTAACGAACAGAAAACAATACGTTGACATTTATGACTCACCTCAATACGCTGCTACCTCTGGTGTCCCCCAAGGATCAGTATTGGGACCATTATTGTTTATTATTTTTATTAACGATATTGGAGTTAAACTAGCAGTTAAGCATTTAAAGTACGCAGATGACATTAAATTGTATATAAGAGTAAAAGAGGATTGTATCGCGCTCCAATATAATCTTGATTTGGTTGTTGCATGGTGTGCTGAAAATAATCTGCAGCTGAACGTTGGAAAGTGTATTGTTGTGTCTTTTACTACTAAATCCTCAATAATTTTATACGATTACTTAATAGACGATCACTCAGTTTCACGTGTCGAGGAGTTCAAAGACCTTGGTATAACTTTTGATACAAAACTCTCTTTTTGTTCACATATAGACAATATCATTTCTGAGGCTTCAAGGGCATATGGTTTCATTCTCCGTTGTACAAGAGAAATTGTAAATATTCAGGCTATTATTACATTGTATAATTCGTATGTAAGATCTAAATTGGAATATGGGGCAGTGGTGTGGTCTCCGGGTTATAATGTTCATAGTGACAATTTAGAAAAAGTTCAGAGGAAATTTCTAAAATACATTACATTTAAGCGAGAGGGAGTTTACCCTTATCAGGGATTTCCACATGAGAAATTACTTAAAATGTTTAACTTATCTTCTTTAAAAGAACGACGTAATTACTCCCTTTTAATAACTTTGTTTAAACTATTAAATAATATTATTGACTGCCCAAATATCCTATCCAGAATTAATTTCGGTGTACCTCGCCTAAATAGTCGTTATAATAACTGTTTTTATTTGGACACTCCTCGTACAAACATTTTAAGGTTCTCTACGCTTTATGCAATGTGTGATTTGTATAATAAAAATATTCATATTGACTTTTTTAACTCGTCATTATCGGAGTTGGGTCGAAGTCTTAAGCATTGAAAACCTCTGGCATAATTTTTCGGTAATTTTTTGCTGGTTTTTAATTTTATTTTGTAAAATATCTTAGTGTAATTAGTAATCTACTCTACTGCCTTAAAACTTGCCAATTTTTCCTAATTTCTTTAATTTTTATTAGTGTTAATTTTGAAATATTTAATTGTTATACATTACAGGGCTTGTATACATGTTTTGTCCTGCCTTGTAGTTGGGTATGTAATAACCTGTAAGGCATGTACTTATTAAATAAATAAATAAATAACTATATTTTGCTTTACAGTATTTTGTTGTAAACCGATAACAATAGAATTTTTAGAAAGTGAATGTGTAACCACAGACCAATATTTAAGTTCAGATTGGTAGATCGTTGCACAAATTTATCTAGGATACTAAAGAAGTAATGGTATTTAAGACAGAGGATACACATTTAGTAAAACCCGATCAAATTATACCTACCTATATCTATTTTTTATATATTAGTGTCCGAATTTTTAATTCTTATAATTTTTATTATAGAATATGATATGATAAATAATATGAACTGTGTTAACTTCCATTTTTATTTTCTCCATGTTAACTGCTTTACTACTAATATACTAACCTTCCAGTTTTCGTAATAATCATTTCGGTTCCTAAATCGTTAAACTTATCCCATAATTCCTTAGTTTCTAAATGACAGGTAACATTCCGCAAGTCTTCACTCGTCCACCTTTCTTGTAAAAGTGGATTCTTGGTAGACAATCTATAAGACAAAATATCAAAATTAAAATGTACTGACGAGAACAAAGAGGTTGAAACCGGTTTGCAGATAGTTACATCCTGCCAATCGAAAAGTTTCACTCTTTGGTAGTACTATGCAATCCGATTTATAATGACCTTTTATGCATTAAAAAAAAGAAATTATCCTTTTGTTAAACACAAGATTACGTTATTATTATGAATTTAAAACGTTATTATTATGAATTTTGTTTTTCAGTGGCAGCTCGTCAGGTGAAAAATAAAACTAGGAGGAAAGTTTTTCGACAATATTAAATATTAATGTACCAATACAGTTACCATTTTAACCCTAAAAAATTATTATGTTCGAATTAATAATATTAATTTAATCCAAATGTAGCTATGCATAATAGGGCCACGGTTAACTCCGATGGACAATAATTATAAACACTCGTGTATTTTGACGCGCCCCAGCCGATCGTGTCCGTTAGCTCAAAGCAAGTGAAGACCCAACGACCAACATAGCTTTGATATTCACCGTTGCTATGGTTACGTGACGTCAGTCATGCAAACAGCATGTAACAATTTGCATTATAATGAAGGGATATTTAAAAATAGATTAGTCATAATTTGCATTGGTTCGCGGTATTTATTTTGAGGCTTTCCGAAACTTACAGTTATAGATATTGTTTTTACGTGATTTACTGTATGATTAAAAAGTTTTGTTTTTATTTTTCAGTTAATTCAGTAGTGTACGTACCTACTAGTTGTGTGTTTTAAAAATGAACCCAATGAATGACATAGTTTGTAATTTGTTGGAAACTCCATTCAGTCGTTGGACAGATGAGGAAAAGAGACGTTTTGTTACACGGATTTTTATTCAATGTTTGTTTAAGTACCCGCACTATACCTAGCTCTTCACCATTTTTTAAGACCGCGAGCCGCCACTGGTACTTTGTTTATGTAAATAGATTAAAACTCAAACCGTCTGCGTCCATACTGCTGGACTACAGTGGCTCAAGTTTGGTAAAAGTAGCAAATATTTTTTATTTATCAAACAGACTACTGATCATATAAAAATTAAAATAAGTGTTAACATTTTTGTGAGATAAATAAAGGTTTACAAGAATCTCATGTTTATTAAAAAAAGATTTTGATTAATGTAAAATCCCAAAATTTTGATAAATTGGTGTTGCTTTTTATTTGTTAAACTAGTTATAGTATTATCAACAATACCTAAGCATGAAAAATTTACGGATTTATAATTCTAGCTCGAGGGAGATTCGGTAAGAAAATTTCGCAATTAGTAAAATATTACACCAAAATTAAACATTTTTTTATGAATGAAAAACATTTTAAATAACATAATAATCCATGAATAAAAAAAAAATTACGTTAGTTGTGTTCTTAGCGACTAAAAAATATATTTTTTTTGTCTTGACAAATAATTTAATTTTTTCATTCCGTGCCATTATTTTGACATTTAAAGTGACAGAAAAATGTCCATTGTAATTTGGCCGCCGGAAGTCCAAAGAGCATGAATATTTCCGGAATTTTATTTCGTTGTCATGGTAATGCATCAAAATGAAATATTCTGATTGGTAATAGAAAGTGTATGTATGTGAAGTTTTCAAAAAAAGATATAAACCGCGGTTGTGGCTCAGAGGTAGAGCTACTTGCATTCGACCGCGGCGACCTGGGTTCGATTCCCGGAGTGGGCATACGTACAATAAAAAAAGTATGTCCGAAATTTAGTGGATTTGAGAATGCAGGGAAGAGTGTAAAAGGTATCATCTCCCAACCCACCCCATTCACGCCGGTAATCAGGCCGGATGAGATCGGACATCTCGTGGGGTGCGGAAGAAGGTACACACTCCCCAATCGGTAGGTCATGCAATGGCAATAAACTAAGGGTTGATAGCCCTTGGGGGGTGGCGCATGACTGAGGATCGTGGTTCGGAACCCACGTTAAACTGTAGGTCCCCTCGGGAATGGCCCTGGCAGCGAACGAAGAGGAAAAAAGCCTAATTCGAAAGAAGGGCAGAACGGAAAAAAAGATACATAAAATTGCTATTGTTGGAGAAATAAAATCGATTCTTTATAATACCAACACGTAATTATACACCATGTTTCACGGTGGATGAAACGTTAGACGTTTATGGAAAACGAATGATACGTTTTCTTAAAATATTTAGTTACTCAGATAAACAACCATTGTTTTAAAATATTTTCAGCAATGCTGCGTTGTCCCTTTTGCCCTTAAATGAAGAATATGATAATTTTTTATTGACTATTTCACAAGAGTATTCTGTACTGGCAAAATATCATAGCAACGGCCTGTTTTCTAGTGGAACAACTCTTAATTACAGTGCCAGGAAAAGAGGAAAGTAAGTTCAAAAGCATTATCTATCAAAGATTTACTAATAATAATGTAAAGCTACAATGAAGAAAACCCCGATGAAGCACAAAACAAGTTTTTCCATCTCTGCTTATTTGAACTAGCTTGGAGAGGCAATGAGGCCGTAAATTGTAAACTTTAATATTTTCAAAAGGAGTGTGATACCATGGGGAAATTTACCGGATGAATTGAATATAACAGCATATTTACCCAGACAGCTCAAGGTGGGTCAATAGGATTGGCAAATGGCAAATGGTTGGTAAGAAATCAAACAAAGACTAATGACATGGTACGATTATTTTTAAAATTGTTGGAAGTATCAAAAATTTCCCCAGACAGACTATTTCTCTCCGTTCGTCCAAACTGGCAGAGGGGATGTTGGTTCAAAAATACTCTATTAGGAATAAATACAGTATCTAAGTGGACTAAAACGTCAGCGAAATGAATTAGAATTGATACGAAGGAGCATAAAATAACAAATCATTCTCATCAATCTTCCGCTGTGTCTGTTCTATTTAAACAAGGTGTTGGGGAGCAAGAGATGATTAAGTTAACAGGCCACTAAAACGCAAATATCCTAAAACCATATCAGCAGCTAGATCCTAGTCATAATCTAAAGCTCGTCGAAAAGCTCAGAACAACAAATGAAGCATGTTCTGGACCTTTGACTTCTCAAATGCAAGTCAATCATACCCAAAACCATGCTTTGATAGAAAAGAATGGACAAACTATGACTTATTACAACTGTACGTTTAGTATTAGTAATAAATAAATAAAGTTTCTAGTTTGCTAAATAAACAGTGTGCTTTTATTGTTTTCTCGTAAAATGGTCTTGTCGAATATTATTCGGGAGAAAATTTTGTATCGACAAAATTTTCTCTTGATTTAATTCAATTTTGCTATTCGGTAATTTTGCCTATGCGATTTCCAAGCAACAAACTTTCATACCAGTCGAAAATTTTACCGGTAAAATTTTCTCTCTTATATACGAAAATACCTTTAAATTGAACAAAATAGAGTATTTATCTTGAATTAATATTAAATTTAAGTTTAATTCTAAATACAAACGATTCAAAACAAGAATATTTTTTAATATTAAAGTAAGGATAATTCTTGATCGAAATAGTTTTTACACCCAGTAAATTGCACTTGAATTAAATGTTAACTTCCAAGTGTTAGCCTACACATGGTTAAGGATTAGGTTTTTTCGGTGAATATACAGTATTATTATATCACCAGGCATCATAGGGAAAATGTTATTGAAAAAATTAAGGACATAGACATGCATTCCCTGTTAATATAAATGAATGTCCTATAAACGGTATCTATTGAGCTGTAATGCTTACTAAATAATAAAAGCGCAATTAAAAAAAAGATTAATATTGCTATCTTTCCGGTAGCGGTTTCGTACCTTTGACTCCCCTACTAACAGGATTATTGGATATATATTTCTTAATTAAACCGTTATTACCTAGTTTCTCCATGCGACTGTGTGGGCGTGCTTGATTCAGAAGTGGAAGACACATCGACAGGTGAATCTCTACCGCTCTCCGCATCCATGACGATAGAGGTACAACTTAAACTTCCCGGTTCGGGAGGTGAAGGTACTGACGTAGATGATGCATCTAAGAATTTATCTGAAAAGAAAAATTAAAATAAATAAACTTGTTAACATTAAATTTTTTTTAGTAAAAAATGTTTTTATAGTAAATGCGTCCTAACCTAATGCTATAAGGCCCAGTTTTATAAAATTCTCTTAAACCGAAGTTTACACCGAAGAATAATTCTAAAATCGTAGAAATGTCAGAAACGGTCGATTTATGAGACAGAAAAGTTTAATTTAAGAGGTAATCAACCTGGTCATAAGGTAAATCATTTTTAAGCCGAACTTTGCTGTCAATCCCACATTTCCCATTCTCCAAAAAGGTTAACATTGCAGAACCGGATATAGTCATGGCAGGACAAGCAATTCCCCTGGCACCGTCTATTAATTTGCTGGGGGTCAATCTGGGAGGTAATATGTCTTGGCATGATCACGTTGCCGCAATTGCCAAGGCAGCTGCACAGAAACTTGGTGTACTTTTCCGCACCAAAAGGTTGTACACACCTCATCAACTTTTGACACTCTACAAAGCCCAGATTCGACCATCATTAGAATATTGCTCTCATGTCTGGAGCTCTGCACCCAAGCACACCCTTCGGCTGCTGGATTCCATTCAAAGGAGAGCCATTCGTCTGATCGGCGACCCCGAGCTGACCAAGACCCTCGATAGCCTGGAGCATCGAAGACAGGTTGGTGATTTGGCTCTCTTTTACAGATATTTCCATGGCAGGTGTTCGACTGACATTGCCCACTTGATTCCACCTAGAGCAATTCAAAACAGAAATACACGGCAAACCACTGCCGCTCATCCATATGTTGTTCAGCTTAGTACTCCTCGAACTTCATTGTTCAAGAATTCTTTCATTTGGAGAACGTCATCTTTGTGAAATGATCTTCCTGAGGTCGTGTTTCCCAATGAATACAATCTTCAACGTTTCAAGACCAACGTTAATCGCTTTTTTCGCACCCGCACCGCTCCCAGAGCGCCTTAAAGGATTTTTCCTACAGTGCAGGTGTTTTATCATAAAAAAAAAAAAAATTATAAAATGACCCTTTTTGACATTTCTTGAATTTAAATCGACTTTATAAAATTGGGCAAAAAACACATATGATTTAAATCGGGATCTAGTTTAAATCAAAGAAATGTCAAGAACGGTCATTTTATAATGTGGGATTGACAGCAAAGTTCGAGTTAAAAGTAAGTGATTTAACTGGTCATAACTTAATATAATGTAACATACCAGAACAAGTTCTGACCGGGTTCACTTCTAAATTGAACTGCTGCTGTGCTGTCAACCCCACATTATAAATCGAGCATTTTTAACATTTCTACGAGTTTAGAATTATTATTCAGATTAAAGCTAGGTTTAAACTTAGGTTTAAGAACACTTTATAAAATTGGGCCTTAATCCAATAAGTAGATGTTTGTCAGTATGAAACCAAATAAAATAATTCCTTTTGAATATGTTTAGAACTCTTTATCAAAGCATAAGTTTAAAACTCTTTATCAAAGCATACGTTTAGAACTCTTTATCAACGCTGTTTTGTCAATTTATGAATATCTGTCATAATATATAGAGGATCTAATCCGAATATAGAAAAGACATTTAATATGGAGCCCGCGTATATATTATGTTTGTTTTAAAATCAATTTTAACATTTTTTAACTGTTTATAAAGTAATTGGATGTTATTTTAATTTTCCGTGCAATTTGTAATTGTCTTCACTTGTTTAGGTCTGATGATGCCAGTTTGAGGCGAAACATGTCACAACAAAAATAAACAGACCGTAAAAATTTTAAGGCCGAGACTTTGTATCATTTTGTATCATGATTATTAAGTACTTATAATCTATTTTAATTTGGTAGTAATAAACCCTAATTAATATGCAAAACCCTTAGGAGGGCAAAACTAAATTTAAGTAATTCGAAGAATTTGCCCATTTTTTACTCAAAGAGATCTAATATTTGATATTTTGTAAGAAAAAAGACTTCTTACAAAATATCAAATATTAGGTAGATCTCTTTGAGTAAAAAAATGGGCGAATTCTTGGAAATAATTAAATTTAGTTTTGCCCTCCTAACGACCTGAAAGACCTGGCCGCAAGGAACAACAAGGTAGAACTCCTATGGGTTCCTGGCCACTCAGGGATAGCAGGCAACGAAAAGGCCGATGAACTGGCAAGAGCCGGATCATCTCAAAAACTCAGGGGTCCTGAACCCGCCCTTGGCATATCAAAACAGGCAACCAGAGCAGCATCAGACAGGTGGGCACAACAACAACACCTGTCCCGATGGAACAGGATACCTGGTCATACCCAAGCGAGGGCCACAATTGGAAAACCCTTCAAAAAGTTATCAACTGGAATGATGCCTCTAACGCGCACCCAGCTAAAACAAATGGTCGGCCTACTAACAGGCCACTGCTTAAGAAAACACCTACACCGAGTAGGAATTTACAATGGTCCCATTGAATGCAGGCTTTGCGGCGATAAGGACGAAACCGCCTCATATATCATATATAACTGCGAAGCACTGACCAGAGGAAGACTCAGAATCTTCGGAGACATTCAATGTGGGGATAACCTCTCACATGACAAACTTGGTAGGAATTTGCTGGACCTTATAAAAGGAACAAACCTTTTCTAGCAAGATAGGGGAGCATAATAAGCCACTAGGCTGCAGTGCAAGAAGCTTGGGCCGAACGCCCAACCCCCGCCTTAAACCAACCAACCAACCAACCAAGGGTTATGCATATTAATTAAGGTTTATTACTACTAATTTCAAATAGACTATAAGTACCTAATAATTTTGATATAAGTATAAAAATTAGCTTTCATTCAAAATTACGGGCATTACGGCGCATCTACATAACCGAAATATTTTAATAATGTTTCGTGACATACATACTATCCAGTGATAATTAATAAACCGCAATATTAAAATCTCCCAAATGTAAAAAAAACATACGTTTTGTATCATTAAATACTTTTACCGCAATTATACAAAAGTGGCGGAAACAAAATACCAAATATCACAAAAGTGGAAATTATGAGTCCGCACATTAATGTCAGGCAATGTTCAGAAATGCTGAAAATAAGATTCTTATCAAAAAGGGTATCATGCATGTAATGACAATGTAAATTATACCCATCTTAATGTCCGCCAATTATTTATTAAAACCAACAATTCGACGCAGTGGTGTGGTCATTAAAAGGTGATTTAGACTGGGACTATGTTTATTAAGTTGTTGGTTTAAACGGTACACCACAATTTAACAAATTATGATTGACATATTCTGTGTTCGCAAAATTATTTCAGGCTTTTATTTATCTTTGTAGGGTGTCGTTTTAAAATCTGATAATTTTTGTATTTACAAAAATTTTATGTGTTTACAATAATGGGGTTTTAATAATGCCAGTATTATTTATTGTATTAGTTTTGTCTTTTTTTTTTTTATTTATTTATTTAATATTACCACATTCTACAGAAGGTTCCAATTATCGATTGGGAAATAAAAAAGTTTTAACATAACATAAAGCATTATCAAAAAGAAGAAACATAGATATAGTAAAAATAATAATAAAGTTGTATGTTTATGTATAATATACATATAATATGTAAATAATTATAGAATTATGCGTTTAATTGAGGCTACAGTGCAGGTATGTATATCTAGCTGGTTTTGAATTTTGTTGTATTTTTCACATATTTGATGTAATGGAGAAAACTTAAGTGTATTTGTCCTTGGAGTTGGTAGAGCAAAAGGCAGGTAATTACGCGAGGTTGGCCTTGGCACCTGAAAGTGCAGGGATTGTAAAATGTTCCCAGCATCAATTTTCCCGAAAAGTACGTTATGCAGAAAGATAATTTGAGATTTTGTTCGCTGTGTTTCAAGGCTTTCCATAGAAAATCTTGCTAAGAGACGATCGTGCGGGAATCCTATTTCAGGATAGATTCCATCTAGCCTAAAACTGGTGTACTTTAAAAAGCGTCTTTGAATCTTTTCCAGATTATTGATGTGGGTCTGATTGAAAGGACACCAAATAACCGAGAAGTACTCAAGGCGTGACCTAAAAAAGCTATTAAATAACAATCTAAGTGTGTCTCAACTCGTAAAATCTCCAGCGTTTCTTATAATAAAGCCCAATAATTTTAAGCTTTCTCCAACAATTTTAGAATAATGTTCACGGAAAGAGAGCTTTGAGTCCAGCGCAACACCAAGATCACACACAGACTCACACCGTTTTAACATATCCCCATTTATACTATATTCATATACAATGGGATGTGGGATGCACCTTTTTAGTAAAGGTAACAACACTGCACTTAGACACATTCAGCAGCAATTTATTTTTTCTACACCACCTATTCATTTTCTCAAAGTTATTTTGTAATTTCATGCAGTCCCTCTCGTCTTTAATTCTAAGATATAACTTGACATCGTCGGCATAAATTAAATGATCGACGTCTAGAATAAAAAAAAGATCGTTAAGAAATATAATGAAAAGTAGGGGTCCCAGATGTGACCCCTCGGGGACACCTGAGGTGGCAGCAAACTCTCTGGAATTATGACCATGGGATTAAACATATTGTACGCGGTTAGTCAAATATGACTCAAAAAAATGCTGGTTTCGCAACTTAGGTTGATCATAGATTAGTTTTAAAAGCATCTTTAAAGTCAAAATCAAAATATGCTTTGAAATGAGAAAGAAACATCGTTATCGATATAGCTTTTAGAAACTTTAACTCATAATAATTATAGTAAAAATTAAACTATTACATTAAAATATTAAATAATTATGACATTATTATCGTATATAATATTATAATAGAGACAATTTTGACGGCAAAATTTTCGACTGGAATGAAAGTTTGTGGCTTGGAAATTACCAAAAAGCAACAAAATTGAATAATTTTCTCTCAAATGATATTCGACAAGACAATTTTTCGAGAAAACAATAAAAACACACTGTTTATTTAGCAAATTAGAAACTTTATTTTTTTATTAGTGATATTAAACATACAGTTGTAATAAGTAATAGTTTGTACATTCTTTTCTATCAAAGCATAATTTTGAGTATGATTGACTTGCATTTGAAAAGTCGAAAGTCCAGAACATGCTTCATTGTTGTCCTGAGATTTTCGATGAGCATCAGATGATGACTAGGATCTAGCTGCAGATATGGTTTCAAGAAATTTGCGTTTGAGTGGCCTGTTATCTAATCAACACCTTGTTTAAATAGAGCAGACACAGAGAAAGATCGATGAGAATTTATTTTATCCAGGAAAGTATGTCGAAAGAGGTCGGTACTAAGCTAGCTACAGGCAGGGTCAAGGTTCAACATACTCAATGGGTAATATTACACTTTGTGCACGTTGATTAAAAATGTTAGGTTATGAACAAACTTTATTTTTTATAAACGGGATCGGTTGTTTATAAATTGAAAATTAAAACATATTTTCAACACCTGTTTCTATTACACGAAACAAACAAGGAATTATTATGAGGAACCAGGAATATTATGCTATTTAATTTTATCGCAAAATATTCTCGACGACAAGTTAACACAGTAACTGGCACGTTGTAATAACAACAAATTGAATGGGTGTGGATATCTAGATAGGTAGAGAAATGCTTAATATGAACTTACGCTACTCTTGGACAGGTGACTCTATTTCTTTTATATCTATCCAATTACTTTATAAACAGTTAAAAAATGTTAAAATTGATTTTAAAACAAACATAATTATATTAATAATTGTAAAAATACAGAATTTCTTACTAGTCAGGTGGTAGCAAACATTTTAAGATCAAAAATAAAGTTAAAACCACTTGAAATTGTCTTATACTATAAGGTTGTATTTCGTCAAACACTGTTTATAGATGGGCCCATATTCGATGGAAATGAATTACCTTTGCCCTTAGAGAGCCTGCCCTTAGCTAAAACATGATTGTGTAAGTAATTGATGTAGTTTATTCTATCTAAAAAAAATTCAGAATTATGTAAAATAAAGTGTAGCCCTCGTGGGTAGTACTGCTGCCTTTCATTTTCCCACACGTGAGAATATTAGGTACCTTCAGTTTTTAAATAGCTCCACTGCAGGTTTCTAAAAAGACTAAGAAGAAATTAAAAGGGTTTGTTCTTAATGTAGATTACGATATTTTAAGTACTAATAAAAAAAATTGAATGAAAGGTGTATGACAGTTTCTTTTAGAACTAGTACACCTGATTAATCACATAATAACCAGGCTTATTCTAGATGATTTACTGACCTCTAACTTACTTAATTAATTTATTTATACCAGATGTACCTATCTAATAACAAAAAACAAGAAAGCAACGAAAATGATTACTTTTTGTAACTAAATAACCAAAAGCTTTTACAAAACTTCTTTATAGACCGGAATTTGTATTATATCTAATTCCTAATCCTAGCTCTACTGATGAGTCATGATATGACGAAACGCGTCTAGAGATGGATCTGGCGAAATGAAAAGGAAAATCTTCTTCTTTACTCATTGTTTTCGGTTAATAAACGATGTGAGTTAGCGCTGCCTAGCGGGACTCCTGTAATTGTGACGAATGCCTTTACAGGCGATTTCCTCTTAACATTTACTTATTTCTATAAGTTTGTTAGAGGTGCTGCAATGCTCAAGAGTGTCTAACAACGACACAGATGGCGCTCCTTGCGACATCTTACTGGTGTATCCCACCAAGTGCGACCTTAAGTAGCTTCGAGGTTCCTTTTCTTTTCATCGGATCCTAGCTCTACTGATGAGTCATGATATGACGAAACGCGTCTAGAGATGGATCTGGCGAAATGAAAAGAAAAATCTTCTTTTTTATATCTAATTGCTGTCAGTTGATAGTCCAATGTCCGGTTATATAAAAATGTTTAATCACAATTAACTAGCCAACAAGTTTATTCACTGTGACATACATGACATTAACAGAAATATTCTCTAACAATCATACTGACGAGGTTACCTCAATTTTTAATTTACTAATCAGGCACCTTTTATTGTGAGTAAATATTTTCTGTCAATGTCATTTATGTGACAGTCAAACTTGCTGTTTAGTTAATTTTGGTTAAAAATCGTTATGCAACCCAACAATAATCGGGGACAAAATTTAAGTTTTGGTTAAAAATAGGTAGTTTTTTCCTTTTGAATGAAATTTGAATGGCCAGAAATTTCGAATGAATATTGTAATTTACACATTCGTTAAGTTCCTATACAGAATTTATAGGTTTCGTCTTATAATAGAATACTTTCCGTCCTTGTAACGTAATTTACTATTAATGAATTACACGTAAGACGTCAGACCAAATATGCTTTGTTTTTACTGTGGTCTGCTTTACATCAGTTAGCACTTCATTTAATTTTTTTTTGCTACATTATGATCCACAGCTTCTTAACAATATTACAATTACATTGTTAATATACGGCACCTTTGCTTACACATATTTAAAATTCTCTATAAATACTATTAGCATTAATTTACATCTAATACGTATGTTGTAAATTTAAATGTTTAAATAATTTATTATTAATTACAATTTTTAATCAGAGGTGTTGAAATAGATAGTTCGCCTCCGGCTTTGTTTAGTTTTCAGACTATCGCACAGTGATGAAATAATATGTAAAAGTACAAAAACTACCCAAAAATTAATTCAAATGTACTTACAAACTATCTTGATTAGAATAGGAAAAATTGCAATAGTATAGTAATAATCTTGATAGAACTCGCGACATCCTGGCCCAATCACGTGATATGAAAGACATGCTGGTTAATTTTAGTGTGTTATGTTGGTATGACTTGACGTAAATTACAGGATCGGACTTAGAAATTACAAATTTTTCATATGTAAAATGTATGTTTAAGCGAATAATGTTCTTTAAGCCACAAATAGTTACTGTTGTCATGCTAAACAAGATTACAATAAAATGAAGGTAAAAAGTTGCAAAACAGATTAGGAAATGACAGCTTCTTTTATTCGCCTATATCCCTTGTGCACTTTCCTCGTTTGGAAATATTAACATAGGCGTAGTTCGGGGGATACTTTGTGGTGCTAAGCCCCTAAATATAGCACCCTCAAAAAAACACAATCTATTGACAAGAAAAAGGTTAAAATGTTAATTTTAAAAAACAGTTTTAAAGACCACAATAATAAGATAGGAACGTCAGAATTTGTTGAATACCGAAACTTGTAGTTGTACAAAAATGAAAACTAATAATCGCTAAAGGTGAATTATTATTTTACAACCCCTATAAATCCGTACGCCAATAAGTTAACTAAAATTTTTAGCAATAAAAAAAGGCTTTCTAAGATCACACGAAACCACACTAAAATTCAAAACAATCGAATCCGAAATACCGAAAATATAAGCTTGTTTCCATTATAAGTGAGTTATTCATAATAATTGCGAAATATTTTTTTATTTTAAAGATTTAAGGTTAATAATTGTCTTGCATTTTTTTTAGTTGAAATCGATTTAAGAAAAAAAATAATCACTGAAAAAAAAAGGTTTGTCCGAATCGGGGTTCGAAACCGCGACCCTTAGTTTCAAAGTGGAGAGCCTATACCCCTACGCCAAGAAGGCGCTTTCTAAAAAGCAGGTTCAAATGCGTTATATGACTAAATGCAAGAAATTATTGTAAACATAAATTGAAACTGTTTAAAAATACCTTCTCAGCAATGGCATCAGCTGCGGTACTAGACAAACAATAGTTATGATCCATAAATAATTGTTAGTTATAGTCTAAAACAGAATATCATACGTTTATGAATCAATCACTGGCTGAATACGTCTCTATCAAAATTTGGGGAAATTTTGAAAGTCCTAATCAGCCGGTCGAGGTCATATATCTGGTTGTCAAATGTCGAAAAACGAGTTCTCTCCTGAATATTTCTTTAACAAAAAACGTACCCTCGAAGCAGTAAAGGATCGTTGTCTTTAGGAGTTAGTTCAATTGTTTTGTTGGCTTTAAGTTACAAATACATTTAATCTTCAGGTACATAACTTAGTATCACACACTATAAAGTTCAATCAGTAGTTAATTCTAGGTATTTCAGTCGACAAATAAAAAATTTATTATGCGTTACCCTTTTCTAAATCCTCCTTGTGAATGAATTAAAATTTTGTTTTCATTCAAAAAATCTATAACTTGCTCATAAACTACTTCTTTTATTAATTTTTCTATGTCCCATAAAACATTTATTAGTCTCATCTCGTTCCATTGTTTAGAATTTTTAATCTTTGGAACCGGGGTAATATATGAACATTGAAGGTTCGATGGAATTTTCCCATTGTTTAAACAAACATTAATAAAGTAAAGTAGATAGTATCCAATAACGCCAAATGCTTTTTTCATCAATTTCTTTGTTAAAACCTCTGTAATTTTCATTAGAATTTAAATTGTTTATCATATTTCTTAAATGATTGAGAGTTACTTTAGAAAAGTATAATATTTTTATTTCTAGAGATTTTTGAACAAATAGACTGGTTTCCAACATTTATTGTGATAATAATTTTTTCAACGCTCTGGACATAGTATGAGTTTAATTTTTCAGCTATAATATTCATGTTTGATATTTCATCGTCTTCAAATATAATTTCTTTTATTTCCGTTCTTGTAGTTTTTTAAAGTCTTCCACATTTTTTTACTGTGTTTCTTATTATTATCAATTTTCCTTTCATAATAATTTGTTTTTCTTCCCTTAATACTGAAACACAAATGTTGCGATTTTTCTTATAATCGTTCCAATCTTCTTCTTTTCTTGAAATGGTAAATTTCTTGTATGCATCGTCCCTTCTTTTTCTAGTGTCCAAAATTTTTTTATTAAACCAAGGTGTTGGATGTTTTCTTAGATTAACAGTTTTTTCTTCTTTAGTTTTATTAATTGCATTCTGCACATCGCTTATCAGATTCTTAAATATAATATTGACATCAGTACTAGTATAGTTCCAGTGATACCAAATAAGTTCTTTGGATAATTTCGTATAGTCAATAAATGTAATTCTTGTTGTTTGTTTTTCATTTTGTATAATATTTTCAGTCTGAACGAAAATCCAATCATGACCGCTTAGTTTTGGAATAGTCATTATATCAGAATTTAGACAATGTTCATTGGTGATAATAAGATCTATGATTGTTTTATTTTATTTGTTGTCCTGGTAAAAAAAATAATTGTTTCATTCCAGTTATATTTAAAATTTGTTTACTGATAAAAACTATAAGTCCCCTATTTTAGTACCTATCCCCATCCCCATGCACAAAACTATTTTAAGGTTTTATTATCATTAAAATATTATAATCAAATTGACAACAATGCTTTTCAACTTCTTGAGTCATTTCTTTTATCATCGACACACGCCAAAGGGATCCTCGAAACCTCTTAGGTACATTAAAAAATACTATACCACCGTGGATCCCGCGCCAGCAAAACACCAGAACCGTTACTACGAGTCACATCGTCAAAATCAAACGGTCCCACGACATATAACGGCGGCAGCAATAGTTTGCTTTGGCAACCTTTCGTCCCCGGCCTGACAAAATACCTTCAACAATAATATCCCGCGAAACACGAGACTGTTACTATTCTCCAGATACCGTTTGCCGTTGCGAGCTCCGCCACGAACGGCTGAAGAGGCTGACCGCTGGCGGTTTCATTCGGTTCGCATCGCAGCATGTAGCGGCGAAGAACGAAATGTTACTAACTCCAGAGTAACTGCTTGCTTATTTTGAGGTGGAGCGCGACACGACGCCGACGGTATTAAAGAATATCGTATCAAAGTAGCCCACCACTAATACTTATGCCTTCTGAAAAAAAAATGGTATTCCTGCCTTCTGATTAACCCTATCATTTCGGCCTAATAACTTCAACTTAAAGTTTAGTCCAGGTTTTTATATTATTCCCAACACTGTGCATCTCTTTCACAAGTTCTTTGGAAGATTTTCTGTGTATATTTGAACATGAACGGTAAAGTATAAACGAACTTCATAAGCTTTATTTCAAATTTTGAGATATATGTTTGTTATTCCTTTCAATGCAACAATCAGTGGGCACCCGGTAAATGTAATTCATTCCAAGCAAATACAAAGGATTTAAAATGTCAATATTTATCTTTCGCGATTTTTAGTGATTTTATTCGTAATTTATTTTTGGATTTGAACAATGGTGGATGTTAAATGGCTGAAAAATGGGAAATGCATATCATATGCTATATACATAAACAGAAAGAAAATTAAAGGTAAATTTACATGGATTCTATCAACTTAAAATCTATTATCAAGTCGAATATAATTAGTTATTAATTTTTATCAAATATAGTATTTTTGGTATATAAAGAAAGTGCCGATTTGAGTGCATTCAAATAATATATTTTAATGAAGCGGAAATACAGTTTGTAAGAAATTTCTGTGAGTATCGAGATCTCAAAAAAGGTAATAAGTTGTAAATATTTCTAATACTTCTGAAGATGGCTGAAAGACCTAAAATTTCTGGTTTAAGTTATCAATATTTTACTACTTAGTTTATCTTTGAATTGATATAAAATAAAAATCAGTAGGTAACAGTTTTTAAGGTTCAACAAGATGAGGGATTATTTTCTTAATATAAGTTTTGTTTATAAGATTGAGGTACCTAGAATTTTAACAAAAATGTTGGTCTTAAGTCCTTTTAAGCTGTAAGAAATCCTAAGTACGTTAGTGAAACGTAGTGATTCAAAACAAATAAAGACAATGCAAGTCCAAACTCTCCTGCCGTTCAGTATACAGGCTGTCACAAGTTTGATGAATTAGCATTGCTATCTCCGTAATTACAGGAGATAGAGAGTTTATTAAATGGAGGCAACGTTGTATATTTTAATGCCGATTAATTTGTTAAAAAGAATTTATTTAAATTCCATTGATCGGAAGGAACAAAATTATTCTTATTAAATTTATTCAGATCTAACAATCAGCCCTATGCAGTAAGTACCATCGCGCCGATAAAAAACTGGGACAGGAAATTTTTCTATTTTCTCCTAGACTATTAAGAATAATTTTACATCAAGCCTGGTACCAGTAAAATGTCATGAACATTTGCATGTCAATAAAGATTGTCACTTTATGATTGACTCGTCAAACATACAATCATATATTATTTGTAAATATGCCACAATTAACCCCCCAGCAAAAGGCAATTATTTATAGTCGGTTGCGAGATAGTGTTGCTATTAGGGATATTGCAGATGAACTGGGAGTAAGCAAGAATACCGTGCTATTGGCAAAACAAAAAATAGCAAGACATGGGACTATTATTAGGAATGCAGGTTCTGGTCCCCCTAAAATTTCTACTGATGATCATGATAGAAGACTGGTTAATTATCTAAGGGATCATCCCTTCGAAACTGCAATCAAGGCAAAAGAAGAGACGAATTTTCCAGGTTCTGCAAATACCGTTAGAGACAGGGTTCGAAATTCCGATATACGAAGCCGTTGTGCTGCCAATAAAAATTTTTTAACGGAAATAAATAAACAGGGCAGGTTAGAATTTGCATATGAATATATTAATCAAATAAATTTATGGGAAACAGTTATATTTTCTGACGAGAAAACTTTTCAGTCATGCAATAATGGGAGAATTCGGGTGTATAGGCCTTCCGGCATGCGGTATGATGAGAGATACACCCACAAAACCAACCAAAGTGGGCGTTTCTCCATAAATGTTTGGGGCTGGATTAGCGCTAGAGGACCAGGACTTTGCCAAATCGTCGAAGGAAGACTAACTGCAGCAGTATACGTTAATATACTAAACGAAGTGATGATACCATCAGTAAACGCTGTATACGGTCAAAATTACACATTTCAGCATGATAATGCTCCAATACACACAGCGCGCATTGTACAAAATTTTCTCCAAGAAAATAACATAGCAGTTCTTCCCTGGGCTTCGAAGAGTCCCGATTTGAACCCGATAGAAAACATTTGGGGTGCCATGGTCACATCTATGTATTAACATGATTTTCAACCTAGAAACAGGGATGAATTACGTCATAGGATAAATCAAGCTTGGGATGAAATAACTGTCGAATTATGTAGAAACTTAGTTTTAAGTATGCCACAAAGGCTCCAAAAAGTAATAAACAGAAATGGTTCTATGACCAAATATTAATTTTGTGTTGTTTTGACAAACTTTGTGTTCGCAATTTTTTTCTTTTTATTAAATGTATTTTATTACCTGTATTAGCTTTATTTATTATTTTGTGGTAATGGTAAATATAATAATTTATAAAATATTTGACTTTAAAAAAATCTAATAAATTTACTTTATCCATATTATATGATGTCTCTCAAATTTAACCACCCCGTATCGAAAAATACAAAACATTCCATTATGTAACCTAGGTTACTTTTTAAATTTTGAATGTTTTTCCTTTTTAGCTCTAGACACCTTTTATAGTCTAGGGGATATGTATTTCTTACATTGTTTTTGTAAATCTCTTGTCCCAGTTTTTTATCGGCACAATAGTACATTGACTTGATGTCAAGGTTGAAATTATGACATAAAACGACATTTGACAGATTTCAATAAAAATGTTGGTTTGGTATAGGTCGCTTTACAGTTTGCAATTTTTCTTTCACGCAAGAAAAAATTGCCCAGGAGTATGCGCAGAACGACGCTAGTGATCAGCTGGCGCAATTTGTATTGCTGCTAGAAATATAACTCTGACCCTATTTTTATTACCATTGCAAGCGCAATTCTGGTGATTTTTTGGTGATTTATTTGACACCAACCTAAATATGAAAATCGCGGACATTTGTTTATGTTCTTTCTAACCTATAGTGGGTATGTTTTGTTTTTGTTGGTTTGTTTTTGTGTGTAATGATGTTATGTTAAAATGAATGCACAAAAAAGCGCCGGTAACTCCTTACCGAATGTCTTTTTATCTTAAAGGTTGGCGAGGGGTACATCGCCTACGACCTTGGCAAGTCATTGCACGCTGTAAAACAAAGTGAAATTTTTATTGTCGCAATATTAATTGCTGCAAGACAACTGGCGTGAAAGAAAAATTGCAAACTGTAAAGCGGCCTTATGATGCAGGAAGGCACTCTGATCAATAATTGAAATATTAGTTTTCAAGAAATTAAAATTAAGTCAAGTGGCCTTACACATTGTTCTTGTACTAAGGGAAAAATTGAAATAAATTTCAAGTCAAGGTTGACAAAAGTCAAGAATTCTAACGCAAACGAAAACTTGCCCGGTAGCGAACTTGAAATGATGTCAATAGTCACAGTCCTGCATAAAATTTGTGATGATGTGATTTTTGCTTGTTAAGGTCAGTTTTATATAGAAATAACTAATTAAAATACAATTGATCTCTATCACCAACAGATTTTTTTTTTTTTTTAAAAGAAAAAATAATATAAAATTTTTTTATAATAGTGTTTTAATAAAATTTAAAAATTTTCTGTGGTGCTTTTCAAGAAATTTATTAAGTAGGCTATCATAACTTGAGATAAAAAAAAGTAATGATGTATTAATTGCTAAATTTATTGTAGTTTGGACTTCGGGAATTTTGACCTGCTAAATTATATTTATTATGCCTTAACTTTATTAGTAATGCGAAGAAGAAGGATTGAAGTTTATCACTCCAAACAAAAAATACATTTTAATGTCATTAAAAAATTTGTGAAAAATGCATATTATGCTTATTTCAAAATCAAATTAGGATATCAAGATAAAATTGGGCATCGCATGTTGATTGCAAGGTATGTGAAAAAGGTTTAAGACATTTGGCCAAAGGGAATAGAAAAAGCCTTTCTTTTGGAATACCGATGGTTTGGAGAGAACCGCAAAATCACCATGATGATTGCTACTTTTGTCTTTGTGATATTAAGGGGCATAATAGAAAAACTTTGAAACATATTTTGTACCGAAACAATATTAAATCAGCTATCAGACCAGTTCCTCACAGTGATACTGTACCTATACCCATACCCCCAAAGTACTAAAAGAAGATACTGAAAACTCCTCAACTTCCGGCTCCCTACAGGCTATGGACTCAACCTCAGGTCAAGACCAACCTCAACTATTTTCACAAGCCGAACTGAATGATTTAGTAAGAGATTTGGGACTTTCAAAATGCCTTTCTTGCTTTTAAAGAAGTTGTACATAAACTTCTAGAGAATTATAAAGACACAAACTATGTTAAGATCGTTAAAAATATGCTGGAAAAATTCAGGATTCTTGGTTGCAATGTGAGCATAAAAATTCAGTTTTTACATTCTCATTTGGACTATTTCCCGGATAATCTTGGGGACGTGAGTGTAGAGCAAGGTGAAAGATTTCATCAAGATATAATAGAGATGAAAAAAAGATACCAGGGGCGCTGGGACACAAAAATGATGGCCGATTACTGTTGGACATTGGGAAGAGATCTTTAGCTGAATATGACAGAAAAACAACCAAAAGGAGCTTTTCCGAAAAAGGAAAACGTTTTTTTAGGAAGCGCAAAGAATAATACAATAAAGTAACTATTGCTTTTAGTTTCTATGTGTATATTTTTGTATTTTTTTATTTAATATATAATAAAACTAGCTACCGGTATGAATTGTCAGTTTGACATACCAATTTTTTAAGTCAATATTTATTGGAATTATTTCAACATTGACTTCAAAGTCAATGTACTTACTGCATAGGGCTGAATGTCTCATAGGTACCTGAATATGATCTAAGGTGAAAGAGAGATGTTAATTTAATTATAAAAAATTGTTACCCTAAAACAGAATATAACTGTAGAACGGAAGGGATAGAGGTCAGATATAGGTAATATGGGCTTTAAGTACATGCTTTGCAAAATTAGAGAACCACTCAAAAATAACTAAGAATAACATTGACTCAAACAGAGTAGGTATTAAAGTCTTTATTGCGTCTGTGGAAAGTAAAATATGTTGAAAATGAATATATTATGACAGTTGCTCTGAATAAAACAACTGGCAATGATCAATTTAAGAATTGGCCATGCTATATTTTAACAAAGCACCTATATAAAATATAAATTGCAAAAGGAGGCCGTCTTACACCGTATATACAGGGTGTTACAAATTCGACATACCAGCATTGGAATCTCGGAAACCATACGAGTTAGAGAAACGGTTAAATGGGGGCAAAGTTGTGCAATTCGGTGCTGATTATAATGCCGCTTTAAAAGGTTTCAAATTCCAAATACTTCCGATTTTATTCGAAAAAACCCGAAATTTGCCAAAATCGTTTTTATTTTTTCCTGAGCTCATTTGCTGGCCAGGACTGTACTGACAAGAAGTGTAAAATATATGAATTTAAAAAAATAAGCAAGGATAATTCATCATTATGAAAAAATAATATCGCCATTACATTTTGAAGGTAAGAGCGTTTAAAAATCGGTTTAAAAAAATCCAGGTCCGTATTTAAAAAAGTAAAGTTGGTGCTGGCCGCTCGGAGACTATAAGGCGGATCTTTAGTTTAGTAACGTCATTTTGTAGAGGAAAAAAAGTGGCAATGACAAAGTGTCATTTATTTTTAAATAGCTAGTCAAATCTCAGGAAAAAATAAAAGCTATTTTGCAAAATTTCGTTTTTTTTTCGAATAAAATCGGAAGTATTCGGAATTTGAAAAGTTTTAAAGCGGCATTATAATCAGCACCGAATTGCACAACTTTGCCCCCATTTAACCGTTTCTCTAGCTCTCATGGTTTCCAAGATTCCAATGCTGGTATGTCGAATTTGTAACAACCTGTATACAAGCTCCATTTCTATTAGTAACTAGGTTAGACAAACGATATTGATAGAAGTTAAAAAAGAAAGAACTTCTGGATAAATCTTATGGTTTCCATCGGTCATCAACATAATCATAACAAGAGGAGGAAGAAACATCTAAGCTAAGTTCGCTTTTCTGAAAGAATCACCTTTGGTAGGCTCGGTCTATCAGCTAGAATAGTAATAGTTTTAACATACTTAGAGAAATGGAATTTAACGATATAAAAGTCTCCCATTCACGAAACCTGGGGGGTACTTAATAAATCTGATAACAAGAAACGACCTATTCTAATATTGTAGGGTAGGCTATCCTCCAATCGATTACTTAATCGTTAATAAGCACATGGAATATTATTACACCCATTTTACATTATTTTTATTCTCTTGTCTATATCTACTAATTACAGTTTATATTATCTTACTTATCTTTCTATAATAGTACCTAAGTATTTTAAATTTTACCGCTTGTTGTAAATTGTTCAATAGCAGCCCAAGAACAACAAAAGGTAACTATATCTATCATGTGCATGTCTTTTGCTTTTCTAATTGTTTTAAAATTTTGAGGCGTGTTTTAAAGGCGGAGATAACCAGATGGTGTCAGTCCCCGCCCATGATATTTTTAAAGTAATTAACACTGACGTTGCGTACTCTAAAAGTGATAATTTGGTAACCGGTTATAATTAAATGTTACAATAATTACCGCTATTAAATTTTACAGAACAGTTCATGAAATATAAAATGTTTTGATGTGAATAATAAAATAAACTTTATAAACGAATAAACATAATAATTGAGCCAACATTCCAAGAAAAGGCCAGCAATATTACTGCGTCAGTGGCGTAGCCAAAAATTTAGTTTGGGGGGGGGGGGAGCACAAAAGGATTTAAAATTGAGGAACTAGCGTCGCAGGCGAATATTTTTTCGGATGCCACGCCCAAAAACTCTTTTTTTGGACCATAAAAAAATTGAAAATTTGAAAAAATAAGTATAATATTTTTAAAGAAACTTGTAGGGAGTTATACTAACACACTAATATAAATTATAATTTAAAACTTATAAAAAAACTTTATGAAATAAGCATAGGTGTGAGAAAAAAAAAGTTAAAAATAAGGTTTAATTTTTATTTATTGAAAACCAAAAAAAATATATCAACTACCTATACCTACTTAATCGATAATTATTAGAAGTTTTAGGATTTGCATGGATGTTAGTTTTTGTATTGCAAGCATTTTGTTTAATGTAAGATTATGTGTTATTTTATTTGGTGCGTTATTGATAGGGTTGCCGTAATTTCGTTTCCAAATTATTAATAATTTAAATCTTCTGGTTTATTGGATTTCGGAGGGGGGCAGGCTCACTGGTCCCCCCCTCCCCCTGCCGACGCCACTACATTGCATATTTATCTATTTCTATAATGAACAATTTTTTCTTGTTAACATCTTGGTAGTGCAATATGCATTATTCTTTTTTACAAACTTGGTTACATTTTTATTCCCGCTTATAATTTATAGATACCTACTGTCAGTGGCGTAGCCAGAAAATAAGTTCGGGGGAGGGCTCATTACAAGGTTTTTTAGGGTTCGGGAATTCAAGTTAAAAATAAAACCATTTTGATATATTTATACCTAATATAATAATGTAGGGGTTGCATAAAGATTTTTAACAATAATTAACTAACCGGCAATTTGGACTGTGGCATGACATTAGCAGAAATAGTTTTCTTACAACCAAGGTTAGCTTAATTCTTGATTTACTAATCAGACAACTGTAATTTTGAGAAAATAATGTTTGCCAATGTCATTAATGACACAGTCAAAATAATACCTTCTTATTGAACCACCGAATTAACCGAATTTTATAGCACAACATTTAAGACAAGCTGAATGCAGTCATGTCAGTATAGAAGGGACCATCGAAAAATCGTTTATAAAGGTTGCCGACATCAAACAGGTTAGCCGACATCTACCTGGCCCAAAAATGGGTTATTCTAAAAGAAATTCTGTTTTACTAATCGAAAAGCGAGGGAAAACTTTAAAATATATTTTTGTCGTTGCTTGTGTAAAAATGTCTCTATGCAGCTGCAGCCTGAAAGCCCCCCCCCCCTAAATACGCCACTACCTGCTATAAAAAAGGGTTAAACTGTATATAAAAGAAATTTGGCCAGTGTGTTGGTAGGTATAAGAAAAAACTTTAAAATGTAGATTTAAAGTTCAGACTACATAAAAAGTTATTTATTTAATATAAAAAATTAGACAAACATTAGTTGATATGGTTTAATTTTAAGTATTACAGTATGGTAAAATTAAAATTTCAGATGAGAATACAAATATAATGATTCCATTTACTTTCTAGGACCACCACTGATAATTTTATTTATAGGTGACCTACCAATCCTACCATGAACTGAATTGGATAATAAATGAAATAAAGTCCTCTTGGAGTACTTGTATTATCAGGAGCAACTTAAATATGTAATCGAGAAGCTTCCAACTTGTTTCAGCATATTGTAGTCATGTTCAACAAGAGAGATTTAAAAAAATCGAAGCAGCTAATTAAAACTATTGGCTTGGATTTCTTCAAAGAAGGTTCATCCCGCTAAAGTTAAGTAAAATCTTAATAGATTTAAATCTAAGACTTTTTAGAGATGGGAACATTTGTCATATGAAAAGGAATTGGCCTTTAGGACATGTTGTGTGTGGTTCAAGGAAAGTTATAAGAGAATGTTAGCCGTGTGAGACAAAGCCTCTTTCTATAGGGTAAAAGGAGAAGAGATCGTTTCGACTGGCCTCTGTATTATTTTCCCTACCAGTTATCACGTTGAGACAGCTACGAGTAAGCATTTTATATATTATATTATATTATTAAGTATATATTTTTAACAGAAACGGTGGTTAAAATTATATTTAAAAAAAATTTTTTTTGTTTTTTTACGTGTTTCTTTATTATTAGATCTAGTAAATATAGATATTATTGTCTTATAGGTACCCAAATATAGGAGTATGTTTTATTCTTTAAGTAACTAAGAACACATGGACCACTAATACTTTACGAGAATTTAATAGAAATAATAGAAACACGTAAGAAAAAAGTTGTACCAAATCCTGCAGTGAAAGCGGTAAATAAAAAATATCTAAGAAAAAATCGATCAAATGAATCTTTGTCATCAGATGAGGAAGCTGGTAATGTTACATTAGATGATTCTTTTAGCGACATAGAAAATGAGTGTGTAGAATGCAATGAAGATTATCGTCTAACAGAGAAAAATATCGAATGGTTACAATGTATGGTTTGTAATCGTTGGTTGTACGAGAATTATTGCACAACTTTTGTTAACCTTTGTCAGAAGTGTCGGCTAAACGTAGCTTGTAAAAAGGTCCATCTTAGCTTCCCGTGGTATAGGTATAGGTCAAAATATTCCATCAGGGCCTAAAGAAATAGCACCTAAAAGAAAGATATCACGGAAACTGGGAAACAAACGTGATGATTGTTGGTAATATTTTTAGTGGTAGATCCTATTCAAACCAGTCTTAAATTTCTGGCTTAAAACAAAATCTAGATGTATTAAAATTTATTTTTATGTTAAGTGTAAAAATACTTAATAAATATACTGTGACCTTAAAATAGAGTTACAATATTTAGCTTAATGAATAAGGTTTAGAGTGTTGAAGACGATGGTTCTTAAATGACGAGGAGTCTTCCACTTGCATTGTTTTATTTGTTTTAAATCACAACGTTTCAACTGGTAAGTATTTCCAGTCGTCTTCCGGTGAATACTAAATAAGTACGGTAACTACAATTCTATTTATAACACAGAAACAATACGCTATCCGCAATCCTAGTTTTTCATGAAATCGAAAATGAAGCAGACAATTGAAAATATTCCAACGCTAATAAATGCGACACATGTATAATAATACAGACAAATAATGTACTTTATTACTAAGAGCTTAGAGGAAGGCCAATTTAGCGTTGAAACTAGAGTTAGAATGAAAACAGAAATAAGATAGTAAATGCAAGTTTTCAAAATATTCAGTTACTTACAATTGAATAATTATTATGATGCAAATTAAAAGAATAGGGGAACCAAGGACAGCAAATATAATATTGTTATATTAGGTTAGGTAAGAGTGGCAGACCTTTGGTTCTGACCAAACAGTCTCACGTAGTCCTATTAGGTCCGTTGTGTGTTCCGTAAAACCCACCTTCATCATATCTTTGATGGTTAGTGCGGCATAAACCGCAGAAGGATTTTAACAACTTATTCAAACCAGCCACTACTAGGTATTCAGAAACCTGCTGAGTCGTTCAAGTTGTAAGTTGCTTAGTTCCTACAGGCTATCGAAAAATGGTTCACCCAGAGTAGTAAACCTTCTTCTTGCGAGGCCAGGGCATTCACACAGAAAATGTTGAATACTTTCTTCCTCTTCCTTATCTCTGCAACTTCTGCAGAAGTCGTTAGTGGGTATTTGCATGCGTTCGGCATGTCTACTGAAAAGGCAATGTCCGGTAACAACCGCAGTAATATTTCATACGTCTTTCAGACTGTGTCACAATAGTTCTACGGTTCTCTTTTTATCGAATGTGGGCCACAGTTGCCTGGATGTACTATAGGTTATCAACTCTCTCCATCTGTTCTGTGCAAGCTGCTTGGCCGTGTAATCAATCTCCTCTTTGACTAATCCCAGTGGTTTGTTCACCATATTGTCTGCTAGATCAGCTGGTATGCCTGCACCCTCTCTCGCAAGCGCATCGGCAGCCTCGTTGCCATCTACTTCGGAGTGTCCAGGAACCCAGCACAGAATAACCCGATGTTGGTTGCCAAGTGTGCATAGATTGTTGCGGCATCGCTTTACGAGCTTTGATTTGACCCTGCTGGAACAGATTGTCTTAATCGCCGACTGACTATCACTGAAGATGGTGATTGACGAGGCTACTCCCAGGCGAAGGTTGACCGCCTTCTCTACTGTACTTCTGCTTGAAAAATACTACAATAGTTGGGGAGTCTGTACGACTTCTGTATTTGTAGGCGTTCGGAAAAAACCGCGGCTCGCACACCAACGTCCATTTTTGAACCGTCTGTGAAGATCTGATGAAGAGTAATCTGTTTTCGTTATATTATACTGATTGTCTTTCCACTCTTCCATACTCGGAATGAGTATAGAATAACTTCTGCCGAAGCATGTTGTCGGGACAGAATAATCAGTCGAGTCTCGTGGATTATTCCCCGGGTGTATCCTTAGCTGTGTCCGTGGTTGGTCATTCCAGAATTTCGACTCTCTCAGTCGCAGTGCACTTTTTGCAGCTATACTTTTTCCATAGATATCCAGGGGGGTTATATATAACATGACTCTAGCGCCGCTGTCGGAGTTGACTTCAGAGCTCCGGTTATTCCTAAACAAGCTGCCCTTTGTAACTTTGTTATTGACTTAGTTTACACTGCTTTTTCCAAAGCGCTCCACCAAACCAGGACGCCGTATGTTAATATAGTTCTTATAATGGCCGTATAGATCCAGTGTACTATGTGGGGGTTTTAGCCCCCATCTTTTCCCAATTGCTTTTTCGCAGGCATATAATGCTACCGACGCCTTTTTATTGTTATATTAAAAATAAATACACATAAGTACATATTTTATTTGCCAATAGTGCACTAAAAAAAGCTTTAATAAGAAATTCTTTGGTAAGATAATTTTGGCTGTACCTACTAAATTTAGTTAACTTACGTTAGTAAAATGGATATCTTATTTAAAAAAAAATATTTACCTGATAATCCTTTATTACTATTACAAATTATTTCTTTATTGTAGAAAACTTGTAATGATGCCAGGTAAGTAAACATTTATAAAAAAAAAAATTTAGCACTACTATTTGCTTTGCTGAGAAAGCAATGCAATTCTTGCAATTGAACAAAACATTTTTCTAGCACTTTAAAGATTTTTAAATGGTTAGCAAAATGTTTAATTAGAACCGGGAAATTTGCCAACTCTTCTATTCGAACCGGATTATTTTATGATGGCAAATTCAACCTGATTGGGCGAATTTTAATATCACGTACCGATCGTCTCGTTCTCGTCTTCAGTTCAAGTCGAGACTCGAAAGCCATTCACGTGGCCCTTCTTCCATTAAGTAAAATCATCATGGATGTTGTTGGCAACCATCAGATCTTCACCATTGTCTCATTTTGTCTCCATAAAGATTGAGAGAGAATGACAGTGTAGACTTTTAATATCAGTATAAATAGATCAAAGTTTTATGTTAGTTTATGTTATGTTATGTATTTAATTTTACTGTTGTTTATTTAATAAGTTCATAAACTAAAAAACAGCATACCAAAAATTTTAAATAGTATACAGAATAGCAAATTTTAAAAAATATATTAAAAGTAACATACTTTTTTTCTAAGTAAAATACAATGTCATTTTTATTTTATCTTATATTAAGGCTAGATCCAGAAAAACAAATTTCTTCAAAATGTTTTCAAGTGTCCAGATAGTTTAATATATATTTTAAAAACGTCAAAGAAGAAAACAAAATATTATTTTAAACAGCTAAATCTAAAATTATTTTAGGATTTCATATTTAGGTATATCTTTTTATATGTTAATTTGTATTTACGCCCAATAAAAAAGAATTTTCTTCCCTGGATCAAAATAGTCTCTGTAAATGGTAAAAGGAAAGAAATATTTATTTTCGTTTTAATAGGTCATGATGTCATATAGTGGCATAACTATTAATTCTATCACGTTTTACGAATATGTTATTAGTAAATTAATAATAAAGGCCCTTTATTTAGTCTTACGGTATTTTTCAAAATTTTCATTGGTTTAAAGATATACTTATACGATATATAAGTAGAAGCTTTAATCAAGAATAACATTTCCTGGGAAATAATTATAAAAAAGTTTTAAGCGCGCATTCTTCCAGAAACTCTTTAATAATCCTTACATAAATAGGTTAAGGATTTTAAATGTTATACTGACCTCGGTTTAATCTTTATTTGGGCAGATGTTAGCTAAAAAAATGTACCTACAAGGAGTAAAAGTAATTTTTTGAAACAAATTAAAAAAATTAAGATATTAAAAATGTCGCAAAGTATTATAACTAATATTTAAAAATTAATTTTTGTAATGGAGCCGATGCGGAGGATGCAGTAAAATATCTTTATTGTTTTAGCAAAGTCTCATTACAACATTACAACAGATAATAAGTGACTTTGCAAACACAGAATTTTTGTTTCTTACATGAAAATTCTTTATAAAGTGACTTGAGAAAGAGAGCAAATACATTTTTTTGTCCCCTATTTTATGACATTTTTATATAACCGGTATAAAGATATTTAAAACGATAGGAAGAATCTTCTCTCAGTGTATGCATTTAAAAGTTGTTAAAATAATAAATAGTTTGTATTGGCACTCAAAAAAAAATGTGAAACTTCTAAGTGCGATATGGATATTCCATTCGAGTTGTACAGGGTGGCCAACTAAGAATGCGAGGTACTGTATCTGGGAAACTATTAATCCTAGAGCCTTGCGGCAAAAAAAATTATTACTAAAACGGCCAAGAGAAAAACCTGGAAAATATTTTCAAGTTTCTGAAATTACCGCTAGGGGGCGTAACTGCAATCTTAAATCTAAAAAGTCATATTTCTGTAAATTCCGCTATATTAACCTAATTAAAAAAATTCTGATCTTTAAAGTTGAGGATAATGTGAACCCTTTTTGTTTTATACTTTTTGCAGTATCTCTAAAAATAAAGTGGTGGGGGGTATTCAAACGTTTCCGTAAATAACATCCTGTGTCTTCGAAACGGCTAAGCCGATTTAAACAAACTTGGGCTCATTAAAAGGAGCTATTCTTGGGCTATAAACGTCAATATATTTAAAGTTTTGTAAGTTTTACATATCGCCGCTAGAGGGCTTTTTTCGATATTCCTACAAAAATGGTTAATTTTCTCAACAAAATAAAATGCATTGGTATGATTTTTTTCTTATGAAAAATAGCTAATTGATGCCTAAACTAGCTCGCGAAAACCGCATCACGATATCTTATTCCTAACCCATAATATCGGCAATAGAAAATTTTATACGAAAATCCCTTAAATTTTTATTTTATTGTAACTATATTTTTCTAAAATGCTTTTTATTATGTAAGTTGTTACTAAACACGTTTTAAAAAATTATTTAAATTAGGTATTATCACTTGTGAGCAAGATGATAAAAAGTAACTGAAGAAAAATACATTTCGTTGGAAAATCGAAGAATCACATATCAACATATTTGTTAATTTAATATATTTCTAATATTTGCAGAAAATCACTTTGAAGACACCACATTCGGCATTTTGCATAAAAACAAACAAGAAGCGACATATTTATTAATTAAAATGAACAATGTCGTTTTCTAAACTATAACAAATTTAATGTATCTGTTGGATCATAACATATATTTTTAGTTGCCTGCTTTTACAAGAATAACAACCCCGAACTATAAGCAAGATAGTTGTAAAATTCGTTATAAAATAATAAAAACAGCTTTTATGTGATAATATTTGAACTTTGAACATTCGCGATGGAAATTTTTAAAAAAAAATAATAACATACCATAATAATTCACATAACAGCAACGCTAAAAATGTAATAAGAAAAGTGGCAATACCGCCTAGGGAATGGACAAAGATGACATAACGACATAAAAAAAGTTTCGTCTCATTTTATTGTACAAATTTTATAATTTTGCTGTTTTATCTGGTTTTATATCCTTATCTTTATTTTTCAATATTCAAGGAAGATTTAAGTACCTGTTATTTTTCTATTTTTGTTGAGACCTCGTTAAATATATAAGAAAATAATGGAAAACCCATGGTAAACAATTATTTACAACATAGAAAAACAACAAAGGTAAGTAGGTACCTACAAACGTTCATTTTGATAAAGCATTAAGTATATAAATTTTATAAAAATTGATATATATTATGGTTAGGATCTGGAATAAATGTCTTAATTCAAGTAATAAATAACAAATCTGACAGATTTGCATATTTTGAAAATATATCCCTTAACCTCACTTTTGCTTTAGTATCAAAAAGACGCGTAAAATTTACGTTTAGGTAAATTAGTTTTCTTTGACATCATTCTTAATTTATAATAATCCGGCTACGGTGATGGATCAGATTTACATTCCAATAAGGATTGATATGAAATTATATCGTTCCGTTAACTGGTATAGCCCATTTTTATCTAGATAATTGGTATAAACGAAATAGACAATATCCATGTTGGAGTAAAAAAATAGTAAAGATTTGTGTTATTAATTATTGTTTCGCTGAGACTGTGAACTAAATGATACATATCCCTTTTCCGTTATGGCTTAATAAAGCAATATCTTTTTTTTAGATTTTAATAAATTGTCTAAGATATATGTGATTTATTAATAATACGTTAGTATCATTTATTTTTTATATTACCTATATGGGAAGATGAGTGATTTGGGAAAAAAATGAAATAAGGAAATAGTGTCGGTTCACTAATGTTTAAATATATTGCAATAAGCGTCAAGAAAGGTAAGTCATATTACATTCTATTGTGAGAAACTTATTACTGGGGGGCATAATATTTGTCAAAAAATGCTCAATTTACAACATCAAGTTTATTATTGCTTCTAACGCTTAGACACTTTAACACATATTTATAACAACAAAAAAATAACCTGAAAAATGGTGAAAATATTTTTAAATAGTCACCTAAAAAATGTGGGTCATATTACATTATGTTTTTCAATATTAAAATAAAATTTATATATCAAACACCAATGCAAATGGCACCACGTATACAGTAAAATTATTTTTGATCCTATAAGGTGAGTTCAAAAAAGCAGAACGAAGATTTAGATACAATTTTGTATACGTTCCACCATATAGGCATTTATGTAATTTTTTTTAATTTGCTATAACTAACTACTTAGAATAGGTTCAATTTTCTAAGCTTAGAATCTATCGTTTCCGAAATATTGATATTTAGAAAATTATGTTTCCCATCCTTTCATAGACAACAAAATATTTATGGAACAACTGCGTTTTTCACAGTTCAGTATACCCATGTATTTTTTTCTTTACTTAGAAGTGCTTCCATTTTATAGCTTCATAGCTAAAGTTAGGTGTTTTAGCAAAGCGGCTATTGTTGGTTGCCTTATTAAAAGACCATCCTGTACATATATTGATATTTTAACTTTAATATTCATAAGAAGAATTTCTCTTTATTTCATCAGATCCATCCCTAGACGCGTTTCGTCATATCATGACTCATCAGTAGAGCTAGGATCCGACGAAACAAAGAGAACTCAAAGCTGCTTATGGCAGCACAGTGGTGGGACACACCAGTAAGATGTGGCACGGAGCGCCATCTGTATCGTTATTAGACACTCTTGAGCATACCAGCACCTCTAACAAACTTATAGAAATAAGTAAAAATGTTAAGAGGAAATCTCCTGTAAAGACATTCGTCACAATTACAGGAGTCCCGCTAGGCAGCGCTAACTCGCATCGGTTTATTAACCGAAAACAAGAATACAGAAGAAGAATTTCTCTTTATTTTTTATTCATGGTGAATTTTTGCTAATTACTATCTACTAATTGTTTTACAACTTGACCATAAAGACTACAGAAACATATTATTAATTTTTTCTTGATTAGGCTCTTACAAAACTTAAGTCATTTCACATGATATTGTGGCCATTGAAAAAATATTTATCAATTTAATTTTGATATTTTGCTTTGTGATTTTTGTTCGTAAAAACAGGCGCTCTTACATGTTTGACATAGTGAGAGGTCATTATTTATAAAAATAATTTCATCTTGAGAGATTGAGTTTTAGCTATTTCTTGATTAGCCAATTATACAACTTAGGTATATATCATGAACGGCAGTACAGTTTTGGACTTGTATTGTCTTTAACTGTTTTGAATCACTACGTTTCAACTGGTAAGCATCTCCAGTCGTCTTCAGGTGAATACCATACTATGGTGGTATATCATATTACAAGATATTGTGGTAAACTTTTAAAAATTATGTTTTCATTGTATTTTGTATATTGTATTCATGTTATATTTTGATTTTTGCTAACAATTAACTCACAATTGACTTACACGGCACTGTTTAAATAAAAAAAATTGCCCTCTGTACTTGATGATTCTGTTATATTGTTTTTCTTTATTGATTATAATGTTATCTTAATTAATAAGAGTATCGAGTATTCACCTGAAGACGACTAGAGATACATACCAGTTGAAACGTAGTGATTCAAAAGAAATAAAGACAATGCAAGTCAAAAACTCTATTGCCGTTAATAACATCTAGTATATTATTGACAAAGGTTTAGACAGCTATCATTATTTCCCGATCATTGAGTTTCAATCTCAAAGATCGAAGCGACGAGGGATTTAAGATGCGTGGGCTATAATAGTATAGCTGTCTAAACCATGGTTATTATAATTTTTGTTCCACTACTAACACATTTAATACCTATTTTTACAAAATTAATAATCATAAAAAAAATTTAGTTAGGTACTTGTACATTTAGAAGATTGCTTCTGTAACTTTTTTCATCAAGTTACCTGTGCTTCGGAATAGGCAAAATAATTTGCTTTTATCTTTTCAGGTGGCTTGGCTCAAATTGAGATTAGATTATAGGTACAATTGTTGAGTAGTTCATCAATATATCAAAATGTGGACATTTAAAAAAAACTATTAAATGGACAATGTCCCTGTTTAGTTAATGTATTCTGACATTACTAATTTTAACTTTTATTACGACCTGAGTACTGCATGTTCTCCTAATAAATGTGGCACATTATTTTTTCTCATACCTAGTCTACATTTTGGACTTATAGGTAGTATCGAGACTTTACAACATCAATCATATCTAAGAATCTGATATGTAAAATTTAGTTACCTGCTTTCAGATAGATTATTTTTATTATTAACCATAGTATATAATAATAAGTGACAAGGAGACAAAATCGATTTTTAAGGTTAATAATCGGTCAATAATGGCCATTTTATAGGTTAGTAGTACACTTTTATGTACCTACACGACGAAGTAAAGAAGTTACTTGTGACAATAACAATTAAGTAAACTGAAATATGGATTATTAGTTAATTTAAAATAACTTAAAGAAAACTTAAGAGTAGGTATATAATATTCAGCCTTTAAAAATATGCATCTATTAAATCATCTTTTTTTCTAATCAATAAATTGCTTTGACTACACGACGCAGTTAAGATGTCGCGTAGAACCACAAAGACTTTAAACTGACAGGCGGATTATTAAAATATTTTTAGATAGCAACTTAGAAAACGGTGGCCGCCGACTCGCGCAGAATTAAAAAAATATTTGTTCATTGTATACCTAATTTGATATTCTTTACTGTGATTTTTTCATCTAATTAAATAATGATTTATAAAATAGTAATTAAAGACGCTATCATCGCTATTATGTACTTTCCAATTGCAAATTACTTATTATTATGTTTACTCAGAAATGACTATAGTCGATCGTAGATATAGAAGCATTTGAATTTCTTTCAAGATACAATAGGGGTTTTTTTCTTTTTCCGTGTACCTTATTAAAGTTAAAAAAGTCATCACAATATATGATGTTGTGGAGGACTTTAAAAATAAAATTGTCTATTTCGATTTTAATAATTTTATTTTTAATTTATTGTAATTTATGCTTATAAATAGAAATCCTTACACAACGCAGCAGTGATGAATTTATAAAAACTTACACTAGGAATAAGGATTAAGGAGTCTTTTTAGGATATTTAAAAACGTGTAAAATTACATTGTCATGACCAACCTTAAAACTTCCCATTATAAGATTTTAATAATATTTAATTTAGTTTATTGGGATTTTTGCATTAAATCGCGAATTATTTATATGAAATGCTTATCATATCACTGTATATTGTCATCGGCAACTGTAAGAAATTATCACTTATAATAGCCCTAGAGCATGAATTATTTCCGGAAATTTTTTCGAGGTCGCGACTGAGAAGAAATTTCCGGATTTATAATTAATAATAAGCTGAAGGAAGGTTCGGTAAGAAAATTTCGCAATCAAAAATGTGCCTTTTTACCTTGAGAATTAATTTAATTCTGTCATTTCGTGCCATTATTTTGACGAAAGTGACAGGAAAATTTCCAGTGTAATTTAGCCGCCGCCGGAAGTTCAAAAAACATGAGTATTTCCGGAAATTTTCTTCATTGTCACGGTAATGATTTAAAATGAAATCTTCTGATTGATTAGAAAACGTGAATGCGAATTTTTCTACAATATGATTTTGATATTGTCATATTATTTCACCGTGACTTATGTTCCTAATTAATAAATACTTTAACTTAAGCAACGCGGTAAAGATATTACGTTTACCCTTAAAAGAATTTATAAGAAGTAGGTCATATTTCTTTATATTGTGAAAAATTCTAAAAAAAAATTGTCAGGTATTGACTTTTGCAATTCTTGTTCGAATTAATTAAAAACTAGTTACATACCCATAGGGGATGCACTATCTGGAGTATCACGTTCTCTACCCCTTGTCCTAGCCCGACCATGTCTCGACATAATTGCCGCAATACTAAAGTCCGTCGCACAAGGCCGCATCGTACAATTGTCTTCCATAACCACCGATATCACCGCAATTCACGACACATATTTTTATCACAGATCACAATTGCGTTCACCAACGCAAAAAGGTGTTTATTTACGCTATCGCAAATTCATCGTTGTTATCGGAATTGTTCAAGGTAAATCCGCGCGCGCCAAGACCCGCGTTAATCGCAGAAGCCAGTGTTTTGACAGAAGGAATATTTCAGGATACCGTAGGCTCTACACTTAACGACTTCTCTTTCAGATTGGCTGCTCCCACTCGTCAAGAAGGCGGTCCGCCACGTTGTCGTAATTGATACTCTTTTGTTCTTAGCCCGCAGCTTCGGCGTCGCGGTGGTTTTGCTTGAACTGACCGTCGGTGCGTCGAGACGTTGTTATCAAAAGAACGTGTTGCCATTTTTCGGCCGATGACAACACGTTAGGCTTTTGTTTTTCCCCTTCCGACCGATCGGCAGCCACCTGGGCGGGCAAACTTTTTCTCCTCGTCTCAAAGAGCGTCGAAGGACGTCGAAAATGGACGACAACCCAGAGGCCGGGCTCAATATGAACTCCGCCTTCGATGGAAAGCATACGGTGGCACCGATTTGCCTGCTTTACCTGTTTTTGAGCTGTTGATTGTTTTTCTTTTGTTCGAGCCGATAATTGCGCTCTATGTGCCTTGATACCTCTGATTATGAACTTACCTATCAAGCTTTGCAAATGGGGCCATGCAGCGGTAGCTATTAACGTGGCAACTGCGGCTTTATTAATAATTTATTAACTTATTTTAAAACTTAATCTCATGAAAATTCATGGGGCCAGCTAAATTATTTTTATCGAACCACTATAAATTTAAATAATCTTTATTTGTAGATAAATCTAGAAGGACTCTGTTGCTATTATAAAAAATAATATACTTACTAAACCAGTCGATCATGCGTACTAGCAATCAGCCTACTATTTTATTTTGTCTCAGAAATACTTACAAAATTATCTACCTACTTTTAAACAAAGCTTCCTTTTTAGGATTTATTTTTCGTAAGAAAAGTTTTTGAATATGCCTCAATGAAAATATATTAATTATAGATACCTAGTAGGTACTTTACGCAAACTTAAGGTGCCCACAAGGCGGTATCAACATTTTTTTTAAAAGGAACCTAAACTTAAAAAAAAATATTTCCTGCCGCTGGTTTCCTCCTTCGTTTGTTAAAAAATGTCTCGTATTAATACTCCTATAGATTTGTCAAAAAAAAAATATTTGAAATTTTCGCAAAATAGACAAACTTTTTTTTAAACTACTCTATTTTTATCAAATTTCGCATTACCATGCCTTCTTGGACAGCTTCTACGGCTTTTTCAAGGGTTTCTTTAATAAAACTGAAATAGGACTGGGACCGAAAATTTTTTTTTTGTACTTTGTAATTTCACACTAGGTATTATTTTAAAAATAAAAAAAATTGAAAAATATCAAAAGTTGTCAAATTTTTGTGTTTATTTTTTATTAACCTCTAACCTCATCCCATACTGCTGTATCTACAAGTGGATATCTACTTTAAAATTTAAAAGACAAATTTTTTTACCTATCTTAGCAACGCGAAATTTAAAATTAATAAGAATATGTTTGTTTATTTAACTTTTCAATGACTACTTAATTAATTAATCCTATTTTCTCTGCCCAAAGAACAAAAAAGCGTATTGTACCCAGTGGCGTACTTACAGATAGGTACTTAAATGTTTACCTTAGTTTAATCAACTTATAAATAATGATTTATAGGTTTATCCTTTTGAGATATTCGATTTAAAAAAACTTATCATCAAAGATTCCAAAACTACTTATCCACTTTACAAAAAATATCTTTGTTATTGCTTTTAGTGAATACTGATACCAAATGTTCAGAAGCGGATTATAGTACAAGCCGAACAAGCCTATAGGCTTGTAGCGCCAAATCTGAAAGGGCGCCACATTTTCCAGCGCCAAGACTACAAGAGAGACTAAGATAACCAAACAAGATATGAAACTAAGCGATTTCAACCGTGGTTAGAAAAAAATCGGCGTTTGATTAACCAGTAAATTTTTAGCTAACACCACACGCCATGTATATTATTCTGTAATAATTATTGTAGCTTATTTTTCCAGACTAATACGCTTCGAATCGCGACATAGGCATCTCTTTGGCAGCGGGCGGCGCAGTGGCTACGCTGTGGTCCGGGCCACCCCAAAAGTTTTTCCGAACCCCCCTAAAATAAATTTAATCTTAAGAAGTTCTTGAAAAAGTTATTCACTTACTGTATGTTACCAATACATAATATAGGTACCTAGTTGTAATATACAAAGTCAATTCTTGTGCTTTATTAACGAACCTATTTTCTTTCAAATTTCGAATTAATAATAAATAAAAATAAAATCCCTACGGAAAGTTTACTCAATAATTTTTTTGGCGATAGCGGTCAAAACTCACAGATTAAAAGAGTTTTTTAAAGTCTGGTATATTGCCGCAGATTAAGCTTTACGGTTATTTAAATCCAAAAAAGGGTGTGGCACCCAAAAATTTTTCGAGGGCTTTGGGCGCTTCCAAGTGTTAATACGCCTCTGCAAATGTTCCTGCTTGTAACTTTCCCTTCTTTGATGATCTTCTTGGCAATCTTGATGTTAAGATTCAATTTACTTCAATAGCAATCCATTCCAGCTATGGCATCTTGTATGTTTTATAATCCTTAAAATTTATAACTTCCTTAAAATTGAAGCATGATATCTGGGCCAGATTGCAAGAGCTCGATCTATTAAGCCTTGTATAGAGAAAATCTCAATGCAACCCAACGCAACTCCAAAGAATATGCTAGGTGGGCATTGGGATTGAAAATCATTGGTAAGGATTTTATTCTAGGATGTTATTATATCGTCCACACCTTGTTTTAGTTTCGAATTTGTTGCATTGGCTTGGTTTTGGTTTGGGCATATTCTGCGAAAATATAAGGTACTTATACCAATTAAGGCCAGGATCATAATAAGGCCATGTGCCTATTCTGATGATACGCCTAGCATGACGTCAAAAGTGTTTTTATATTTTAAATGGCTCAGAAAAACATGCCCTATCACATGATTTGTAGTTTCAAAGTCCTACTTATGATGACGCTAGAATCAGATCCTCGTATGGCTACACGCGGAATTCGGCGGAAGTAATTTTTAACCGATTTAAAATTACCGATTTTTCCCTAAAAAACTAATTATTTTAAACAGTCTATGATGCAAAAAGTTAGTAAAAGATGTTCAGAAAACAGTGTGATTAAGTAGAGACCCAATTATTTAGATACTTTTTAGAAATAACTTTTCTATATTTAATCTTAAGTGTTCACAATAAGGCCACAAGCAAAAATTATGAAATGCCACATTTTGAACAATGGCCTTGTTAGGAATACGTGACAAAAATATTAAATTATTAAAAAATATATATTTTCAATAGATGAACATCCATATTATTTTCCTATTAAGGTGCTGTTCATTTAAAAACAATATAGAGAATGAAATACAGTCATTTATTTCTCACATTTGGTCTATGGTACTGGTGTTCCTAATAAAGCCATTTAACATTTTTTTTTATTTCCCAAAAATTATTGTTACGTAGTTACTAGGGTACAGTCAGTTAAAGCTTAAGGTGGCCTTAATTGGTTCATGTACCTTATTTTATTTAGTAAATTCTAAAAGAGTGTTAATATAATCAAGTGGTTATTATTTATTATGTTCCGTTAATACCAGATTTTTGGTTGTAAATTATTAACTTCAAAAGGAACATCGAGGCATCGAGCAACATGTTGGTGGATGAGAGCAGAACACAGAAGTATGTATAACACAAGTATTTTGCTACAGGAACTTCGAATTGAAGGCAGTGATCATTTTAAGACCTTCTATAGACTGAAGAATGGCTGAAAACTATGAAAACATTCAAATCTCGGCCATGCCAAATGAAATATATCTTGGATGTATTACCACTTAACGGTCGGACGCAAGATTAAGCCAAATGAGGGTTAAATGTAAGATCAGAAGTTGAAATATGTTTAATTTTTTTTTATATACCATATATTAGAGCTAATTAATGAAACTTCTGAATAAAGATTTTATGTATTAATAATAATTAATTAAATGTCGTCTTAGAAGCTCTGGAATCCGTTATGGTCCCCACCGCTCTACACGCGCCAATTTAAATGGTTTGAAATGCCTATACTCATATATGCCTTGGTGTGCACCGGTACTGCGGTCTCTATGCGACTTTAGAACATGCGTCCAGTAGAATTAAGGTAGTTTTAAAAAATAATTAAAAAAAAAACATGTAGGTATGTTGTATCTATTCTTCTTGTAAAAGCTTGTATCCCAATAATTATGGAAGGACGAAGGACACATAGGAACTTCAATTGTAACGAAATAGAATTCTCACATGGCAAGCCTATTGCATAATCAAACGTATCTATTACAGGGAAGGCGAATTTAATTATATTTCAATAAATAATCATCGCTGCCAATGGTTTTATTGAAAACTAGAAAGTAATTTGCAATATAAAATACTTGGTAAAAATGTAGTAAGCCCAGTTTGTATTTCATCATGCACGAAATTTAACAATCAAACAATAAAATTTAAGACACATTTTTCCTTAACGTCTTCTATAACTAGGTATATTGAAAGGTATAAATCAATGTTAGTACAACTAACCTTTATGACGAAGAAATGGTATAACACTTATCAGCAGCTTTACACTCTTAAAAATAACATGGTATGGATTACTAAAATTTGGTTCTGACAACTATTTATTTTCGTGAAATCGGACTCAACCCAAAAATTAGTTTCTACAACCAAAAAAAAATATCGTTATTGAACTGTTGAACTAATTAATAACATTAACCAACCCAACCTACAAATTTTAGTTGTCACAACAAAATTTTATATATCTACGGATAACTAAATTTATATATGGTACTCTACTAAATTAGTTGTCACAACTTATGTGTAAATATGGAAAATTGAAATTTTTTTTGCAAAAATATATTGTTTCTGTTAATAATATGTACTTAATAATAATAATCTACAAATATTGCCAAAGCAATCATTTATTTCGGCCAAACTTGAAATTTTCATAGAGTAACAATTACGTATGTAGTTACAACATTGTGTTTATTATCTTTTTTCTGTACTTTCTAATTGTAAGAAAGAAGTTGAATCATAAATAAGTAAAAATTTTATATTTTTGTCATTGCAGTTGCACATTAGAAAGTTTGAATGAACTGCTTATAACGCATGGCAAAATTAGCAAGTTGATTTGATAGAAATAACTTTCAAAAAGGTCTGTTTCATTTCTAAAAAAAATGTCATTTGTAATTTATACTTAGTAACGAAAAATATTCCTTTCTAGGTCCCCATTTAAATAAAAAAATGCCTTGGTATTACTACTCTATTGGGTATGCGTAAACTAATTGGAATAAATTATCAGGGATATTATGGTTTCTTTAAAAAAAATTATTTCCAATGTCCTTGTTCTCTCATGTTCTTTATAATACATACTTATGCAATACAAAACAGAAACCCTAGATTTTTAACTTATTTTCCTCAACCTTTTGGGTTGTTCAATTGCTTATATAACTGAATTGTCCTTATTTAAATTTTCTTATTTGCAACTACGATTATTAAAAAACAAAAAATATCGCCTGGACTTTTTATTTAAAATATACAGCTATATGAAATTTGTTGTACTTGGTCAGATTAAAAAGTCATCAAAATGACGTTCTTTTAGAGAAATGGAACATAGAACAAAAACAAAACCAAAAAAAAATTTTAAGTTACCTATTTCTCATCGGGTTACCTTGCCATGCTTTATAAAAATCTCATTTAAAATTTCTAATGTACAACTGCAATGATAAAAAATAAAATGTTTACTTACTTATGATTTAACTTCCTTCTGCCAATAAGAACGTACACAAGAAAGATAATAAACACAAATAAATTACACCAAATATTGTCACATCCATTTTCCACACGGGCACGGCCATGAAAATGGCCAATTATTGCATTAAAAACAGGAAAAAATGGACACGGAACCGCAAAAGCACCCTAACATAAACATAACCTCCTGACAGTCCTAGCTAGAATTATCACATGTCACCCACCGGGCAAGGGCGTCTCTGTTGATGCCGTTAGTTATAAATATGAAGAATAGTATTACTTGAAAAGAAAAGTTAGTTCTGGTAACTAAGAATGTATCTTAATCAAAATTAACAAAATGATAGGGACTACAAATTCATAATGTGTTATTACAACAAGCTTAATTGATAAATACAAGTTTGTAGGAACTTTGATGTAACATTTAAATAAGATATATACAGAGTAAAATTCAGTTAAACAAAATATTTTATTTCTGCCAACTAATATGAAAACAAGATATTTTCTTTGTTCTGATGGCATCATTTTTTAGTAAATATAGCCAAGCAAAAATCTTTTTTGTTTTCCTTACTAAAAATAGTTATTTTTGGTAACGTAAACACGAGAACAAATAAAAATTAGTACCAAATACCAAGTCATTTTTAAGAGTGACGCAAGGCATTTAGTAATAATCAAATCATATTTCCCCTATTTGAAATTACAAAGGAATGGACGTTTTATGCGGAAATAAAAGATAAAATGTTACCAATTTCATTTATTGTGCTTATTAGGCAATAGAAATAAGTATCTCAATGATTTATTAAAGATAAAACAAATAGCTAGTAATCCTTTAAAAAATAATGGATTTGCATTTCGGAACCTCTGTCATTTTTTACTCATTATAATATCAGTATACTCCAGTTATATATATTTTAAAACTTAAACCCTCGCCTTCTTGAAGACAAGTTACGTTTCTTTAATGCTATCCTCTTTGGTATATGTAAACAAGACAAATTCCTAATGTGGTATTGACAGCAAAATTAAATTCAAGATTAAGTAACCAGGTGATAACTTGTTATGTTATGTTACATTATATTAAGTTCTGACCAAATCAAACTTTACTGTCAATATTACATTATAAAATAACCATTTTTGACATTTCTTCGATTTAAACTGGACCTCGAATTAAAACATAGATGTTCTTCCGTATCAATTTAAACCGAAGTGCAGTTTAAATCGAAGGAATATCAAAAAAGGTCATTTTATAATGTGTGATTATGAGCAAAGTTCGAGTTAAAAGTGATTTACCTTGTTATAACTCACCTAATATAGTGTAACATAACATAACATAAAAAGTTTGATTAGTCTTAAATTTAACTTTGCTGTCAATCCCACATTATAAATTGGCCATTTCTGACAATTCTTCAATTTTTGAATTATTCTTCGATTTAAACCTAGGTTTAAACTTAGGTTTAAGAGACCAAAAAAACGGTTTTAACGGTTTAACATAGTAAATCGGAGGTTGGTTTCCTTGGATAGAGAATAAAAAACTAAGATAGGGAGGTGAAAACCATTTTTCTCTAAGATGAACCGTTCCAATGTTACAGCCTGTCAAAGTCAAAAATGCCATATTTTAAACGTCAATTACCTACTCAAAAACAATTGAATTTAGACATATGACATTTTATACAAAATAAACGTGGAATTGTATAGGGAATTAGCAAATAATATAATATATAGGGTGTTCCATTTAAAAAAATGCAAGTTTAAACCGCCACACTTTTTTGAGCCACCCTGTATAATGTAAGATATTTTTAAAATATGCCGCTTTTAAGTCGATATTTTTGATCTTCTCGATTTTTGAGCTCCTCGATAATAATTTAATCTTCCATCCCCGCCACGTTGGCGGACCCGGTATGTTAAACTTTTGGATTGACACCAATATTCATATTTTTCACAAATATAAAAAATGTTTTTTTTTTAATAAAGAGACAGGTAGGAAAATCAAAAAAAAAAAAAGTAAAAAAAACATTTACAAAAACAAATTAAGACATAGGTAAAGAAATTGGACTAAGAAGTAACTAGTTACTTTCCCGGTCTAGGACGAGAAAGTAACAGTAAACCGGATAGTTGCTCAGGAACGACTAACATAATGAAATGGGGCATTTTGGAAACTGCAAAATTGCACCGAGAAACTTGATATTGTTGACCGATCCCAGGAAAACATTTTATGGAATCCTATATAATAATATGTTCATATTTTTTAGCTATTAATATAACGAGATTATTATACGATTTATAATAGTCGAGGACATTACTAGGTAACGAGGCAACAGCCGATTCACCCGCAATGTCCGAGACGTATTAAATCGCTAATAATCGAGTTGTATTCAAAGCTTTATCGCATTATTGACAACGGCGATGCGAAAACAAGAACAAGGTTTTATGTCATTTCATTTTTGCATTTCAAAAAGTCATCATTAAAATCATGCAAGATTTTGATATTCCTGACGATATATTAGCTGCAGCCAACATTATAAGGTTGAACTTGCTTCCGGACAAATCTAAAATCCATTATGAAAAAGAATATCGGCAGTTTTGTGAATGGCGAAACAAAGTACATGTTCAAGGTGCAAAAGAAACGGTATTGCTGGCTTATTTCGCAAAACTCTCTGAGGAATACTCTACTTCATCCTTATGGCCGAAATATTCCATGTTACGAGCGACTTTATGACTGAAGGAAAGAGCGGAAATCGACAAATACGGCGCCTTAATACGTTTCATCAAGAAGAAAAATGTTGGATATAGAGCAAAAAAATCAAAAGTATCTACAAGAGAACAAGTCAACGAATTTGTGTGTTCTGCGTCAGACGAGAAGTTTTTAATGATGAAAGTGGCTTTTTTAATTGGAATTGGAGGAGCCTGTCGAACTAATGAATTAGCGAAGATGACCACGGAAGATGTTGACGTTTAGAGGACAAGCTGATACTATTCCCGACTCAAAAACCCACAAGAAACGTATTTTTGCTGTGATATTTGACGGCGAAGTCAATCCTGTGCTTTTATTTAAAAAGTACGCAATGTCAAGGTCAGACCATGTCACTCACCAAAGATTGTTTATATTATATAGAAAAGGGAAATGTACGGTACAGCCCTGCGGCATTTACTTCTTCTCTAAAATACCTCAAAAAATATCTCTCACTTGAAAATCCTAATTGTATACTGGTCACTGCATTAGAAGATCTTCGGCAAATTTTCTTGTTAATGCTGGAGAAGATATATTAGACCTACAAGAACTTGGTGGATAAGAATCGACGAAGGTTGCTAGAGGGTATTTAGAAGAAAGTGTGACCAAGAAAGTTTCCATTGCTCGCAAAATTCAAATCGGCGATGTTTCCGGCAGTGGATTAAGCACTGGGGAACCGCACGAAATCGAAAGGAGTGCTTGCTCGGTCATTAATCAGTCTTGAGAGGGCATACCTAAGATCGTGGACGTTAAAGACAAAGGTGTAATTATCAAATTTGAAAACTGTCAAAATATTGTTTTACATGTTCATGAAAAATAGTTCTAATATTATTTGGTATCTAACGTATTATGCTTTCGTAACTAACGTATTAAATTATGGTAACTTATGTATTATGAGTAACTAAGGTGTTATGTAGGTTTTAGTACGTTTATGATGTTAATAATTATTAATAAAGATATCATATAAAAATGACTTAATCTTCAATGATACGATAAAATTATTTTTTTGGTACAATGTCGTGATAAATTACTGACAAGTATTTATTATTTATTATAAATTATTGAAATTTAACAAATGCGGGTGTGGTGTAAAAAAGTTTAGCATGCGGCGCTTTTTACGTCTATGGTGAGATATCTGCTTCCTTCTAAAAAAAATCTCGTAACAACGCCCATGGACATGGCACTTTTTTCTGAAAACTTTATGCGTGCTGAGACAATAATTATATTTAAAGGAAACAACGAAATGAAATTAATTTAAAATTAATGGTCGGAACTTGATCTTTTTCTAATTTTATTGCTCTTTTTATTATTTTAGTCTCAAGAAACGTGCGTGGTTTTAAATTTAATTTGTAAAATTGTTGATTTTTTTAGGAAGAGAAGTGCTATAAAATTTTAAAAAAGAATTCAAAATTCTGTTAAATTGAATTTTTAACATACCAAAAAAAAACATTATATCTTAATTCTATAATATACCTACTTAAAAAAAAACATATTTGAATACAGTGGCGTAGTAAGCCAGGGCGCAGTGAGCGTAAGTAGGAAAATTTCTCTGGAGAAAGGGGCAGTCGGGACTACATGTATTTCGTGACATTGTACCTAGAGAAGAAGGCAGAAAAGCGCCGCAGGCAAAAAATTTCCGTTTAAAATTCACCAGATTTCATTAAATTATTACCTCTCCCCCTCTGCATGGTTGGATTAAATTTGTTTTTGTAAATTTTTTTTTTACTTTTTTTTTTATAGCTGGCTCTCTATTAAGAAAAAAACATTTCTTATTATTTATGAAAAATAGGAATATTGTCGTTAATCCAAAATTTTAACACAAGACGTATGTATGACTCTAACCAGCGTTTTTCGGGCTTGGTTTTCATAATTTAAAATAAAGTAAATATCGCTCACCACGCCAAAATTGAATCTTTTTCAGAAATCATGTATTTTAGGAGCGTAGATCTAAGCGCAGTATTTGGTGAAAATGTTTAGGTTTTAAAATACTTCTTCTTAAGCGCCGTTTTGTATATTCATAATAAAGCATTCTCGTTTCTTTATTAAAATTTTTACTTTAATTTTTCTCTTTAAAAATAAATACCTAATTGTTTTTTGTTTTTGTTGTAAACATATTTTATTGCATTGGGTTATATTTTTGTTGATTTAAAATAGCTCTTCGGGGGATCAAAGAAGAAGTTTTATTATTATTATTATTATTATTATTATTATTATTATTATTATGTGCTTTATTGGTTTCCCAAATGGCCATCGACCGAAGTCCTTCAGCTTTTTATTGAGGAAAATAAACTTATTTATTATTATTATTATTATTATTATTATTATTATTATTATTATTATTATTATTTAATAGAAAAATACTATAAAAAGCCCGGTAGCCTCCCCCCCTTTAATACGCCACTGTTTGAATAGAATATTTAATTACTCAAAAAATATACAGTATAATTTATTCTCCTGGATTTCTTATTAAACTGTATTGAAAAGCTTATATTTCTGCTGAAAGAACAAAATGAGAAACCAAGTCATGTACCATTGTAATCCTTTTTATACGACTGATCTGAAAGACCTTATCCTTTTCGTAGATTTCGGACGAATATCTGGGAAACAAGGGACTATAAAACAGTTGATCATGTAATAGCAATCCTTACTGCCGATTTTATTGTATTTCATAAGTACGAAAAGTCCCTTATTGTCCCAATAACTTTTCTAATAAAGTTTGGGAAACTGTACCAATAAGCTCTTTTCGATAAGACGACCATAAAATTTCTTGCTCAATCAGGGAAAATGTTTTCTGCGGTTTTTCACAAATTTGAAAGATGGTTTATTGGGGGAAAAGCATTTATAAATTGAATAAGAAAAGTGAAATTTAATGTTTGTCAATATTTAGTAATTATTTATTGTTCAATGGGTATGATCAAATGTAAACAGTGGCGGATCTAAGGGGGCGGGGGCTATGGGACTGCAGCCCTCCCCAGACCTACCAGAATAAGCCGTGATTTATAATAGTAGAAAAAAAACATTTTTTACCAGTGGCGGCTCGCAGTCTTAAAAAATGGTGAAGAGCTGGGTATAGTGCGGGTACTTAAACAAACATTGACTAATTTATATTTTTATTACGTACAAACACACAATAAAAATTAAACTAAGTAGTTACGTACACTACTAAAATAACTGAAAAAAAAACCAAACTTTTTAATCACACAGTAAATCACGTAAAAACGATATCTATAACCGTAAGTATCGCGAAGCCTCAAAATAAATACCTTAAGGTTAGGCGAACCAGTGCTAAAACAATGGTGCATGCGACTGATCTATTTTTAAATTGCCCTTCATCACTATATGCAAATTCTTACATGCTCTCGCATGACTGAAGTGATGTAACCATAGCAACGGTGAAAAGCCACTTAGACGTTGGGTCTTCATCTTCACTTGCTGCTCTGAGCTCACGGACCGAGGGTAGCGCACGGACACGGTCAGCTGGGGCGCGCCAAAATGCACGAGTGTTTATAACTATTGTCCATCGGAGTTAACCGTGGCCCTATTATGCATAGCTACATTCGAATTAAATTAATATTATTAATTCGAACATAATTATTTTTTAAGGGCTAAAATGGTAGCTGTATTGGTAAAGGTAGGTAGTAATGATAACATTTAAACACATAATTATGCAGTGACAATGGGTATGTTTAAATAAATTATTTTTTAAGGGTAACATCAAGACGATATACTTTAGGATGGACTTTACATTAATATTTAATATTGTCGAAAAAATTTCCGCCACTGTCTTTTACTAGTAAAATTTGGAACACCAAGTTTTTTATGACCTTGGCCTCCCCCAGACCAAAAGCCTGAATTCGCTACTGAATGTAGATAAATAATATCAAAAGCGTTTCTGAAGTGTAAACTACATTTCTATTATTTATAACCGAGCGATTATTTTCAAAATTGAAGTTGATAAAAACGTATTTAATCCATCGAAATTCCATTGCCCGAAAATTGAATTTGATGTCAGTAACACTTTTACTGAACACAAAGCTGAAAAAAGGAATTTTAATAATATAAAATTTTACTAGAAATAAAATTGTTGTCCATTACGCTCTTTAAATTAAAATTTACTAGAAAATCAAAGAAAAAAGTACACAATAATTTATAGCGTTCGTATATGTACTTCGTGGTGATTTATTAAAAAAAAACTAACATTGGTTGAGCTTTTTTACATTGAGGGAGGACCCCATCCGATGAACTTTCCAAGATCCTCAACGAAATAGTTACGCCACTGTAATACACTTCATCTCGAGCATCTGTAACAATAACTGTCCAACAATATTCAGTAAGCATAAGCCTCCTCCTATTGATTGCGTTGACAACATTTTTTATTGGACTTAATTTTATATGTATGAATGATTGCAGCAATATTTTCTTTATGTCAATCAATGGCTTATGCTGGTTGAAATTGGAAATCATCTATGATGACTGAAGCTGGTACATTGTTATATTAGACCTATGGTGCTTGGGCAGCTTGGAGTGGGTGAGCATCATACGTCTATGATGGATAAAATGAGTGGAATTTCTATGTTGACCGAACAGAAAATAAGTAGTATGGTGACCGAGGTGGCCGAGTTGGCCGAGGTAGCAGAGGTGGCCGAGGTAGCAGAGGTGGCCGAGGTAGCAGAGGTGGACGAGGTGACCGACATGGTCGAGATAGCCGAGGTTAAAGTGGAAGTATAACGCCAATAATAATTCATAGCCGAAGAGAAAATGTAGAACGAAGATGGTGGCAATAAATAAGATGGCTATATTGGTTTTAATAAAAATACCGGACAATTCCATTAATAGATCCCTATTCAGTCCTAGTTGAATGACCCTTTACATATTTATAAAGGTGAGTTTCCCTCTAATATTGGAAGTCTGATAGATCCAGGCTCACTTCACCTAGTACCAAGACTGATTCATAGAAGTATTAGAATTTTTATTTTTGTTAATATCTGTTTTTCTGGTTTTTTGTATCCTGCCCAGCATCTCCTCCTCAAATTTTACATCTTCATGTACAAGTATTTTAATCTACTTATTAGTTTTATTTTTTCTCCCTTGAAGTAAGTTGTATCTTTATGCCTTCTATTATGTTTAGCATTTAAATAATTCATTCCTTCTCCGTGTTTATATTTGTTCATGTATTATATAGACCTTTTTTTTGTAAAATGTATACTTTAAATTATTTCAAAAAATGGTATTTCAAAATACGCCACAATTGATATTTTTATCAAGATTTTCGATATTAAAAACTATACTGAAGTGACAAAAACCGTTTCCTTTAAATCAATCCAATTACCTTTTACATTATAGTACCAGTCATATGAAACTTAAACTTGTCAGTTCTCAGCAATAATCGAATTTTGCGCTTTAATGAAGCTATAGTAAATGTAAAATGTTTAGAAACTAAAAGCTGTTTCAAATTGTACACAGTTGTTTCCTTATATAACTCGAAAATGTAAGCTGAAATATGTTTTCGTTTGTAACTCCCTTTAATTAGGATAAAAAACATTATGAAATTGGAAAGTGGAACTGATTCTGTTAATTTTTTAATAAAAGCGAAATTAATTGAGGATCATTTTTTATTTTTTCGCGCTTAGGTACGTGTCTAACAAAATGATTAATAAATTATCTATTAATTTTGAGGAAGTAGTCCATTCTTAAAGTGGAGTTAATTTATAGGAATAAGTAAAAACATGAAGTCTTTCTCCACTGGTTTATTGAAGTAATAAAAATTTTTTAAATTCTACATGTTTCGGGTGTAGTAACACCCATCATCAGGAATAAAATACAAAGAGAGAGCATTAGTAAATAAAGGAGCAAGATTAACTGGTAGTGAACATCGATGGAGCTCTATCGAGCCATGAGAGATAAAAATTATGAACTGATGATTTAAAAAATTGGTATACTTAGAGCCTCGAGGCTAAGTTTGGACACTGACCGTGGGCAAAAGGTAACAGTGACAAGAGGGCCCGTTAGGGCTGAGAAAACAAAAATTATAGGAAAAATGGAGACTCATGGGTCCAGAAATCTCATCCAGAAGAAAACATGGGGGGAGAAAAGAAAGTGGTATGGAAAGAAAAATTAATTATTTGGGGCTACCATGGAGCTTAATTGGATGTGCCAATTATATTGTTTATTATATTAATATTAAGTCAAAGTTGTAAAATAAAAATTTTGAAAAAATTTTGACTAGTTCCCCCAAAAAATTTTTATTACTTCAATAAACCAGTGGAGAAAGACTTCATGTTTTTACTTATTCCTAATTATCTATTAGTCAAAACTGACAATCAATGATATACTTTCATTTGTTTTGCTAACGTCTGTTTCCAATGGCAACTTATTCATCCAACGCTTTCTGCAATAAATAAATTAAAACGAATATTCCACTCACGTATAAAAAGTCCTATAAGGACAGTGGTATTTTCGAAAACTTACAACGGATATACAAAATCAAAAACACCAAAACGAAATTACCGCGTCGTCAGGGTAACCCAGTATGGCAATTCAAATATTTGTTTGTTATATGCATTTAGAAACATCAAATATTCGTGCTTTAAAATTGCCCATAATTTTTTACGAATGCGTATTTTCTTTTAATTTCACGACTCCGAAGGAGGAGTGAAATTTGTTAAGAAAACACGTATAAGTGAGAAATTATTCGGTTAATTTTAAAGCACGCATGGTAATTAAAAGAATATTTCACGTTTCTAAATGCATAACTTTAATAACTAAAAATTAAAACATATTTTAAATATAACTTTAAAAAATATAAAAATTTATCAACAAAGTGACACTGACTAATATTTGAATTGCCATACTGGGTTACCCTGACGACGCGGTATTTTCGTTTTGGTGTTTTCGATTTTGTATATCCGCTGTAAGTTTTCGAAAATACCACTGTCCTTATGGGACTTTTTATACGTGAGTCAAATATTCTTTTAAATACCATGCGTGCTTTAAAATTAACCTTTCTCACTTAGGTACGTGTTTTCTTTACAAATTTCACTCCTCCTTCGGAGTCGTGAAATTAAAAGAAAACACGCATTCGTAAAAAATTATCGGCAATTTTAAAGCACTTGTGGTATGACTGACGAAAATTTTTCCGAAAACTTTAGTGACATACAATATTTAGGTTAGACGCCAATGGGCATTACGTTGAGGCAACCAATCTCCAAAATATATATTTAAAAAAATAATTATCTTAAGTAATATCATTTCCCAAATTAATTATTACTTTCTTATGAGTAAAAAAAATATTATCTCAAATTCAGAGATTATAAAGCCCGGTAAAGAATTGGACCAAGAACTTGTTTTCAGTCAAAAATAAACATTTTTGAGTCAAGAACAAATACTCTTGGGTTAAAAAACAAACAAATTCCCTTGTGCTTGGGTCAAGAACTTAATTATGTGTTCCAAGTTTTTATAGAACGGTAAGAGGATAACTACTTTTGATAAAGATTGAACCTATTCAAAAGCGCGAAACTTTTGATCATAATTCGTATACATTTCTTTTAAAAGATTAGTTTTTTTCAGTGATATAAAGTTGTTTTTAAATAAATGAATTTCCATTCCAATTCAAAAACATTATTCAGTGACGAATCGAACCGTCATTGGATTGGAGAAACTATATGAGTAGTTCAAACCAAACACATTTTTCAAAGTCAATTTGTTGGCGTAAAAACGCCGTCGCGTCCATCGTTCAGACATTGATTGTTTGGGACGAGAGCATAAGTCTTGCCCCTGCCGTGCGATTTGTTCGCTAATCGTAGCCGCCTGGGGACGCGTAATGTGTTCTATTCGGACTTGCATTGGTGTAGATAAGAGAACGATAAAAAAAACCGAAGCCTTACTTTTGTAACAAGCTGAGTTATCGAAGCAACAATAGTGGTTTGCACAATAAGAGTGGATATGATGTCATTTAAGAAATTATGGTAAAACTAACTCAATAATGATGCTACATGAAATTAATTTTCTGTGCTAATTCAATAGGTTGCATTATTAATAAATCTATTATAGATGCTTATAGATTTTATTATATAGAACAAATTATTAACAGATAGCTCTACTATTTATTATTATTAACATTGATAATGAAAAATTTTGTTTTATAAAAATTGTTAATAGGCAAGCTTCGGCCCGTCTAATTTAATTTAATTATTTTAATTAAGAACGGTGTGCCTGAGGAGAAAAACGCAAGAGACCATTTTTATGCAGAATTGACCAGGCTAATTAGAAATAATATCCACATGGAAAAATATCAGTGGCGTCCCACTTTTTTTCTAAAAAATATATAATATTTAAAGTTTTAAAAATTATTCTATTGGCGATAACGCTGAAACGAACAGAGATGTCGAGCTGCTGTTTTAATATTTTTCATTTAATTTTTAATTTTATCTACTTTTCGAATATGGTATCATAATTATAACGTATAATTTATTTTTTCGGAGTAAAATCAAAAAATGTGTTATTATTCCAAATTGCGCCCTCTAGCATTTTTTTAGAACTATTATGGACAACTAAATACGATTGGTGAAAGTGCATACATTTTGCTTTCAAACAGTCTTTAGTTTGCTAAAATCGGATAAGTCGTTTATAAGTTACAGCGATTTAAATGATAACACTTTTAACAGCTTCCCCCCCCCCTCTTATTAAAGTCGGTACGCCAATGAGCATAAGATTAAAATGATGCATAGTTGTCCAAGCTTTTTAAGGGTGCTACCAAAGATACCTTACTGTAGAATTTTCGGAGATATGTAAAATTTTAAAATTTTCTTTTCAATTACGCCCTCTTGCGTCAAAATGCGGAACTTAAAAATTATTTCCAGGATTTTCTCATGGCCACTTTAGTTGTAATTTTTTTTTCCCCGAATTTCTATGCCCAGTAGTTTCCGAGATACGGCCGGTGGCCATCCATAATGGGACACCCGGTATATAAAATGAATAAATACTATTAGATTTCTGGTAAATCTAGACCCATTATCATCAATCTCATTCACGCTATTGTTTTAAAACCTTGTCTTAGATTGTTTTTTCCAAGACTGCAAAACTTTTTCTTAATCTTTTAATTTATTGCTCTTAAACTACCAAAAAAAATTAAATAAATTGTTGATAAATTATAAACGACACTAATACGAGACTAAATATGCCATAAAATACTGGGTTTTCTATTTAAAATACAATTTTTGGTTATCACCTTTTGTATAGGGTAATTTAAGGAGAGATGACGCACATTTTTTTAAAGGTATTTAAAAATTATGTACGAATAAAATAAATTAAAACGAATATGGATTTTCATAAGGCTTTGTATTAACTTCAAATACATAATTTTAAAATTATTAAACGAACAGTGTTTTGTAAGAAAAATTATGTTTATTTTTTTTATAACTGCGTCATCTCTACTTAGGTATATAGGAGAGATGACGCTCTATATTAGGTTACATGACGCATTTATAAATCCACATAAATTTACAAGTACCAAAAACCTTAAATATTATATACGTAAGTATATCCATAGATAACAAGAAAACACTAACAATGCTTTTATCAGATATCTTGTCGCAAAAATCACAAAGATCTAAAAATTTAGTGCAGCGAGCGTTGACATTTTATACATTGAATCCAGTGTTTTTTTCGTCTGATTATAATCTTCTTTACTTCCCACACAAATATTTGAGTCATCCTCATCACTTGAAGAACACCTTTGGCTTTCCTTATTGTAAGTTCTTTATTTCTTCTTTAAAAAGATGAAAACCATTGATGAGCTTTTCGAGAATCTTCATTAAATTTGTGTGACAATTTTAATTTTTCTGCCAATTCAAAAGTCATAGCTTTTTAATGTGGTTCACTATTTTGACTTCGTTTTCAGTCCCCAACAAAGAAGGCGGTACTAGCTTCTTGTTTTAAAGATCTCTGCTTTCCTTCAGGAATGTTATATTCACGACCAGCTTGACAGATGCCCATATCTCGACTCTCATAAGCACTAATTGCTGCTGATAATTCTTGTATTGTCCATTTACCCCTTACAATGTTTCCCTTTTCTTTTATATCCGGATGTTGCTGAAATGTTGATGAAACAGTTGCTAAAATGAATTACAGTAAGTGCGTCAACTATCCTTGATTCATAGTGCGTCATTTCACCTTACATTATTAGGAGAGACGACGCAGCAAATTTCAACGACATTGTTTGCGAAAATATGAGTATTTCAGATGAGACATAATTACACACCCTAAGCACCTACAATAATCCACTATAAAATATAAAAAAATACGACCAAACATACCTGTATAATTTATTATTCCTTACTACGTAAAAAAATTTTGACGGCGAAATAAACAAAAATCTAGCGTAAACACACCTCCTCATTAAAATCATGACTGAACTAAATCGCAATGGTCTGCTGGCGCTACAGATATATTGCAGTCGCTGCCCGATTTACTCATAAAGCTTAATTATCGCGGGAAATATGACTGCGTCATCTCACCTGACGCGCCAACTCTCCTCGAATTACCCCATGGGAAAATATTTTCCTAAAATATTAAATAAATATAATACTACAGTATAGGTTTTGTCTGGTATATAATACTAATAGGTAAGAGAAACAATAACTCAAACCTTTCTGTGAAAGAAAACCTTTATCTCTCCTTTTTTATTGAAAATATACGACGCCAATGTATCTTTCGTTCCACTTCTGCATCCCCCGGTGCTGGCCATCTCCAATCGGGGGAGGTTTTAAGTGGCCGGGGATGTCACTTCAATTATCTGCGGCTCGCGTGCACCAAAGGACCTTGTTTTTTAGCTTGATCGGTCCTCGGGGACGGATCTTTACGCTAATTGTCGAATAAATAAGTCCCAAGTCTAATCGAATTTTTTCGGTTAGCTGATTGTGCAGCTTTTTAGAGGTTTTGCTTCGCTTTAATTAACTGTGCGTTTGTTGTGAATTAATAAGCGACTTTTTATTTACACTTTACAATACAATCTTGTTAACTCGGAGTAAAATATTTTATTTCATTTTGTCCAGTAAATCAACATACGATGTACTCATTGGCGGCCGGTAAGTGGAACATTACAGTGTCAGGTACTGTAATGTATTGCCTAGCAACCATCTTTTGTTTTTAGAAATAATGACTTTTTACTTTGGATTTTTGACAAGTTGTCACTTAAAATTATAGGAAACAAAATATTCAAATACACATATTGTACCAACTTTAGTAAATGAAAAATATTACGCAACTACAGAATAGGCTCTCTTTCACAAATTTTTAAATATATAGTTTAGTTAATTAAAGTTAGTAATTTTTATTTTGTTTTCAATATACAGGGTGTCCGGTAACTTATATGCCATAGAGCAACTGGAGATAGTAGATATAAAAATATGTCTTTTGAGCCAAATTTGCCCAAGTAAAATGTTAGAGGTTAAAGAGATACAGGGTGTTGAAAGTGAAAATTAATTTTCGAAAAATGATGATAATTTTGAGACGGTTTAAGATATCGAATTTAAAATCGGTATAATTAGGTTTTCGAGAGTGAGAAATTCGAATTTGGTGTTAATTTCAAGATACTCCCTAGAGGGCGCTTGCTACGTGCTTCATGTTGAACTAATTCATCCATATTTTTTTTTACCGTGCAGTTACTAGTATTTATACTTTAAACTATAAAAGAACCTACCTTTTTACGTAAAAAAGGTACTCTTGGTCGATCTCGATATGTCAAGCCGTTACCCAGATTCTAGCGTCTGAATGTTCCATTACACATTCGGTTGATTCCTGAAAAATATTTAATTCACAAAGTGTGCCTTGCATTTTGACAAAATTTGTTGCGGTGAAAACTGTCATTATTTTCTACTTTTTCCCGTCAAAGGTACGTAAATAAAAAGTTTTTCCAATATCCAAGTACTGTAATCTTTTCAAATAAAAATGCCCAGGCTTAATAAGTTTTCCAACCGTGATTTACGTAAATGCAGACCACATCGGTCTGCGTTTATGCACAAGAGAATTATAATAGTCGTGCTGCACTTAGAAGGTATGTAGAACTATACCCAACCAGAATCATTCCAGACCGAAAAATATTTCAAAGAATATTCAATCAGTTAGGTGAAACAGGTTCGTTTAATGTCAACAATCCTGGTGGACGACCGAAAACTATAACGGTCGAACAAGAAGAAGAGATCTTGGTTCGTATCGCGGAAAATCCTGAATTAAGCACTAGGCGTTTGGAAGCTTCTACAGGAATAGGTAAATCGACCGTCTCAGAAGTCATCAATGCAGAAAATTTATTTCCTTACCATTTCACGGCGGTTCAAAATTTACTGCCAGGAGATTTGTCAGTCAGATCAGAATTCTGTCAAAATCTACTAAATAAGAATAACGAAGATCCCATGTTCCTGAGAAAAATATTATTTACTGACGAGGCAACTTTCACAAGACGCGGAATTTTTAACTGGAAAAATAATCATCACTATGCTTTGGAAAATCCACGACTACCCAAAGAAAGACATTTTCAGCACGAGTTTTCGATAAATATTTGGTGCGGCATTATCGACAATTTCTTGATCGGCCCATATCAGCTTCCGCAGAGACTTAATGGAGAACAATATTTGCAGTTTTTAGAAAACGATTTACTTTACCTTCTGGATGATATACCTCTGAACATAAGACACAATATGTGATACATGCAAGATGGTGCCCCAGCACACTTTGCAGTTCCTGTTCGAAATCATTTAAATCAGCGTTTTCCACATCGGTGGATTGGTCGCGGTAGCGAATTTCCTTGGCCACCGCGTAGCCCAGATATTAATCCGTTAGATTTTTATCTGTGGGGTCACATGAAGGTTTTGGTATATGGTGATGAATCCAATACACGGGAAGAACTTGAACAAAAATTCAAGAAGCCGCCATTGTTGTAGGAGATAATCAAAATATCTTCCTGAATATGAGACGTCATTTGTTAAATAGCTTAAGAAGACGTATTGAAGTAAATGGTGGACACTTTCAAAATTTACTAAAGTGAATTAAAACAAATTCTTAATAGTTTCCAATATTTTCATTTTGTTTTTTTTTCTGCCTTTTTATCATCAAGTCCTAGAATCTGGGTAACGGCTTGAGATATCGAGATCGACCAAGAGTACCTTTTTTACGTAAAAAGGTAGGTTCTTTTATAGTTTAAAGTATAAATACTAGTAACTGCACGGTTAAAAAAAATATGGATGAATTAGTTCAACATAAAGCACGTAGCAAGCGCCCTCTAGGGAGTATCTTGAAATTAACACCAAATTCGAATTTCTCACTCTCAAAAACTTAGTTATACCGATTTTAAAATCGATATCTTGAACCGTTTCAAAATTATCATCATTTTTCGAAAATTAATTTTCACATTCAACACCCTGTATCTCTTTAACATCTAACATTTTACTTGGGCAAATTTGGCTAAAAAGACATATTTTTATATCTACTATTTCCAATTGCTCTATGGCCCATAAGTTACCGGACACCCTGTATATCTATCGATACCAAATCACTTTGTGTAGATGCTTTAACTTGTAAAAGTATTTTTTCTACCAACTTTAGTAAATGAAAAATATTACGCAATTATAGAATAGACTCTCTTTTTAAATATTTTTCTTAACTAAAGTTAGTAATTTTTATTTTATTTAAACTATATTTATATTCTTTACTCAAATATTATAATTTTATCTATTAGACAGTGACAAGCTAAAGACAGTTACAATTTAAGGTCATGTGATTTAATATTGCCAATAATATTTTAAAATTTGTAATAAACATTTCTACTAAATCTTTTTAAAAAGGATTATAATGACAAAATGCAATAAAATATCATACGATACACGTCAGTTAGGTGTTATTACAGCACTCGATTATATTCCAGACTTGGCTCCTACGTCGCCTCGCCCGTAAACCAACTCGTACTGTAATAAGTCACCTACCGGCCTTATTGTAACGTAAAATACTATAATTCAAACTGAGTTGTTGTTATGTAATTTTTTCCTCTTCGTTCGCTGCCAGGGCCATTTCTGAGGGGGCATACAGATTAACGTGGGTTCCGAGCCACGATCCTCAGTTATGCGACATCCCCCAAGGATATTAACCCTTGGTTTCTTACCATTGCATGACCTACCGATTGGGGAGTATATACCTTCTTCCGTACCCCACGAGATGTCCGATCTCATCCGGCCTGGTTACCGGCGTGATTGGGGTGGGTTGGGAGATGGTACATTTTACATTCTTCCCTGGATTCTTAAACCTACTAAATTCCGGACATACTTTTTTTAGTAAGCGTATACACGAGAGAACTGGCGAAAAGCAGTCCATCATGTCATTAAAGAAGAGGAGAAAATGTGGGATAATGACCCCCTGATCTATAAGACCGTCGACCCGTTAATTATAACGTCAAAAGTTCCTCAGATAACGAAGAATATTATGATTTTTAACAATTTAATTTCTTTATAACGTATTTTTTGTATTTTGTATTTTTTTATAATGTTTAATAAAAATAAAGTGTACCTAATACTATGTACATAAAGCGCGCCTTTCTCACACCATTTTTAGTGTTTGTGAATGGATAACAATAGGCAAAACCCATAAATTGACCCAAACCCGGGTGGTACTACCTGCACTTGATGAAATTAAAGAATTTTGCAATGTAATCAATGCCAAATTATGAAAGTGGCTTAAATATTCGTTGGGTCACTCTGTAGTCCCTTTGCATACCTAATGAGCTTTTATTAATCTACGCCTTTCTGAAATATGTTATAAGGAGGGTAAGAATTACTAAGGAGGCTTAACCTCCCTTGCCTCCTTCGAGGAGCCACCACTGATAAATATATAATAGATAATTTACTATTAAAAGTGAGTAGGTATCTAAAGTAAAGAATCTTTAAATCTTTTTAAAAGTTAAAATGTAAACGGAATAGATAAAATATTTGGCTTTTGTTTGTCATCTCCACCAGCAAACGATAGAAATAAAATAAATGTCCTGCTGAGCACTGCCTGGAAAGCCAAATAAATTAGGTGACAAAACAGCTTTTTTTCTGCCTTTGTATCGAACACAACGTCTACTTGTGAATATTTCTTCTGTATTTTATACATCCTGCCATACGACCAAATAAATAGTAAATCATTTAATTTGTCAGGATTTCTGAAGCCTACGTGGGCGTATTTATCGCTTGAATATGATAATCAACTTCTACATGAACCATAGTTTTGGCTTCTGTACATTCGCAGATCAGGCCTGGCTTAAGAGGACACATTTTCTCCTTTATCTTAAGAATTAGATAAAAATTCGAAACACATAAGCTGTAGAGGTAGAGACCATTGAGGTACACCTTCTAAAATTATGCTGAAGTATACGGGGTGGCCCAAAGAAACGTGGCGAATGTAACTTCGGTTTTTTTAATGGAGCACCCTATATATTGTATTATTTTCTGATTTCCAACAAAAATCTACGTTTATTTTGTAAATGGCACATGTCTAAATTCAATAGTATTTGAGATATTGGCGTTTTAGCTTAGAGAAAAATTGTTTTCACCTCCCGATCTTAATTTTTTATTCTCTATCTAAAAGTTACAATTTCCGGTTTAACATGTTAAATCGTTAAAAATGTTTTTTGGTTTAACCTGGTAAACCGGAAGTTGTAACTTTTAGATAGAGAATAAAAAATTAAGACAGGGAGGTAAAATAGTTATTTTCCTAACAAGTGCGGAAAGTGATACTTTTCCGCACGCGACTGCAGTTGACCCGAACGACACGGACCGGAGTTCGGGCAAGCGGTCAAGGGCGGGAAAGACACTTTACGCATGAGTTAGGAATATTATTTTTTCTACGACCTTATACAAAAAAGTATACCAACCCATTTTTCAAAAATTACTTTATTTCAACATACATATACAAAACTTTAACTAAAAACTACTAATTATTATAAATATTAATAGTAAAAACACAAAAATATCTTCATTATTTTATATTTTCAAAAAATTAAAAATGCAACAAAAAGCTAGAAAAGATGTAGATTTTATTTGATGGACTATTTCGTAAATATTTATTTACCTGTTGTAACAATAGTTATAACTTCCGAAGTAAAAAACTATCTAATAAGGTCAAAATTTGCATTATTTTACTACACTTTCAATACTAAAATGCGTGCGGGAAAATGGGTTAAAACGCACGGTCGTAGAAAACCCATTTTTCTCAAAGATGAACCGTTCCAATGTTACAACCTGTCAAAGCCTGAAAATGCCATATTACAGCCTGTCAAAGTCTGAAAATGCTGACTGCAGCCCCTGTGGTGAACGTATAAAAGATATTTATTTTATTTTTAAACATGAAAAATCTAGACTACAAAACCCAGGTTAGTCATACATACGTTTTTTGTGAAAATTTAGGAGTAAAAGACAATATTCATATATTTCACAAATCCTGGATTATGGTCCTATATACTACTAGAAATTATAAAACATATTATTATTATATTTCTTATGTTTCTGGTATTCTGCTGAAACCGTCTTCTTTTCAGGGGAATGTGCTCCATTTACGTATCCCCCCGGACGCTCGTGCTAGTTATTTTAAACGAATTTTCCAGACCACAAAAACCAGAAAATCAAATATTTTTGTGATTAAGGCACCTAGAAAGTTAAAAATTTTACAGGCGGTTCTTATAGCATGGCCATCTAGGAATTTTGATGATATATGAAAATATTTTTACACAGAGCGTCACAAAAAAACGTAATCTTCGTAATATAAATAAATGCAAAATTCTCAACTTTTTTAAATGGAACACCCTGTATTTTATTTTCTTAACAAAATACATTTATTTCAGCAAAATGAAGAAACATAATTTAAACTTTTCGTCATTGAAAAGCCTTCCAAAGAAAGGATAACTAGTGCATATACGTGGTTCGGATTCCACGTTAAGCTGTACGTCCCGTCTGGCTGACATTACCCAGACGATAGGGGATACAATGGGCCTTATATATGCCTAAGTATACTGGCTCTTCCGCCATCCGCAGCAAAAAAATAAATATATGGCGCCGATGTCCATAGTACGGTTCTGAACGCCATAGGTGACATGCTAAAGAAAGAACATATGATTGCCGAGCGGTAAACACTATTATTCTTTCTGGTAAACCAAAAATCCTGTTTTAGGAGTTAGCGAATGCCAAGATATTAGCGGTTGAAAATTCGATTAGCAGGAATTTGATGATGGGCGAAAACTGGCCACTAATCAAAACTCTTTGAGATTTAGAACTCATTACGCAATCATCATTTTATTTTTTTCTCAATATTTCGTTATTTTTTACTGTAAGTATCTAAAAAGCTACAAAAACTTACTTTAGAGCTCAATTATTATAAGATTATTAATATCTCAACTTAATTAACAATTTATTATAGTCCATACCTGCAGTCTGGTTTAAAATTTATTAATTGTTAATTTTTATGTGAATTAAACTCTGTCAACATAAATATTCCTTGAAGATAATTTTAAATCCTTTATTATTTTGTCTCTGGTATGATCGGAAGCGGTAAAAATATCAGGTTTCACATCGTTAAAGAAATCTACGTAGGTGAGATATTGTACCCATTCATTGAAATGTTAAGAAAATTAATTGGGATTGGAATTATAAAACCTACACTATTATTTATTGTTAATATGTTGTTCGTAAAAAATCAAGTAATTCCTAATTAATATTTGGTATCAGGTTTGATTGATTTCCAAAAAGAATTAAGTAGGTAAGATTTCAATCAATAATGTAGGTTGATTATCTATAGTTTCATGTTATAGATTTTAGATATAGATTGTGCCTAATGAATTTGAAAAATATTAGCATTATTTATTTAATTATGTATACAGGCGTGCAAATTTTAATGCATATTAAATGTCATTGGGAAGAGAATTAAAAATATTGACGGCGTTGCCTAAGAAGGCGAACGCTGGAAGAGGACAGAACTGTGCTATGGATCCAGGGCCGTAGGTAGAGGGGGGCTGGCCAGGGCGAAGCCCTGGTAAGGAAATATTGAGCCCTGGTAAAAAAGATTTTGAAATAGAAAAAAATAAGTGTCAAAAATGCCTGCAAGTTATTTGATAAGTTTAATAAAATAAAATTAATTTAATAATTTCGTCATACGGGTAGAGTCCTGTCCTGCCCCTGTCTGTTCCGTTTTCCCTTTTTTAGAGCTATTTTAAATCAACAAAAACCCAATGCAATAAAGTATTTTTACAACAAAAACAAAAAACAATTAGGTATTTATTTTTAAAGAAAAAAATTATAGTAAACATTTTAATTGAAACATTTTTGATTGAAGAAGTGTGATGATTTATAATTTAAAAAAAATAGTGCGGAAAGAAACGAGAATGCTTGATTATGAATATACAAAACGGTCCTTAAAAAAGAGTAGGTATTTCAAAACCTAAGAATTTGCACCAAAAATTGCTCCTAGATTTACGCTCCAAAAATACATCATTTCTGAAAAATTATAAATTTTGGCGTGGAGAGCGATATTTACTTATTTTTAATTATGAAAAATCGAGCCCGAAAATCGCGTGTTAGATACATACATACGTCTTATGTTAAAATTTTGGATTGACACTAATATTCATATTGTTTACAAATATAAAAAATGTTTTTTTTTAAATAAAGAGCCAGCTAGGAAAATCAAAAAAAAAAGTAAAAAAAAACATTAACAAAAACAAATTTTAATAATTTTGATGAAATTTGTTAGTACCTACCTAGTTAGGTGAATTTTAAACAAACTTTGGGCGTGGCCCCGAAAATGTTTCGCCTGCGGCACTTTTCCGTCTTGTTTCCTAGGTACAATATCATGAAATACATGTAGTCCCGACTGTCCCTTTCTCCAGAAAAAAATGTCCTACTTACGCCCTTTCATCTTCAGGTGAATAATAAATAAATAATAAATAAAAGTATGGTAACTACAGCTCAATTTATACTAGCTAGGTGCAGTGACGCATAACTGGTAGACGGAGCCATGCATTTAACTCTTACATGGTCTATTTATACTGCTAGGTGTAATGACGCATAACTGGATTAGTCATACTCACACCCGATAAGTCATGCTTTTAAACCTTACGTGGTCTTATTCTAAGATTATATTTATTTAACAAAGATTTCCAGACGTTTCTCATATCTAATAAAGGTTTACTAAAACAACCTGGGTTTTGGTGTATTGTGGCAGCTTCCTTGAGCTTCCTCTTCCTTTGGTGCGGTCCTTTTTGCAGGATTTAACGCATGACTCCGCTTACTAGTTATGCATCACTGCACATAGCTAGTATAAATAGAGCTGTAGTTACCATACTTATTTATTATTCACCTGAAGACGACTCGAGATACTTACCAGTTGAACCGTTGTGATTCAAAACAAATAAAGACAATGCAAGTCCAAAATTCTACTGCCGTTCAAGAAACGTCATTGTCTCCAACCTTCAAACAGACACTATATATACATGTCTCGATAACTTGAATATCATGGATGTCCGAAGCTCTGGTTAGTTTTTCGTACAAATATTTAGAAGATTTGGTCCTTGCTGGTCGTTTCAATAGACTTAACTTGCAATGCGCAGCCAGATTCCTGAAGAGCGGGAGATGGTCATATTTACGTATCCCATAGTTAAACCTTAAACATGAATTATGTTTTTGGAGACTATCTTTATCTACTTGTAGAAGTGTATTAAACTATGTCGCAATAACTTAATTGTGATAAGATGAGGGAATTACAAAGCCTTAGTTTTGTCGTAGAGTCGAATACATCTTTGTGCATAATAGAGAAGTTTAATTTTAACATAGATCCCTTGCAGGACTTTTGAAACATGAGCAGAATATCTCAGCTCTGGATTCAACAATAACCCAAGGTTTCTACAGTCGGTAGAAGGCCTTAAGCCAACGTTGTTTATTAAAATTTTTAATAACGAATCATAATATAGGTATAACGGTTTGCTGCTTTAAGCAGTATTTGGTGGAGCACACCAGCAAGATGTTGCATGGAGCGACATCCGCGTCGTTGTTAGACACTCTTGAGCATACCAGCGCCTCTAACCAACTTATAGAAATAAATAAAAATGTTAAGAGGAAATCACCTGTAAAGATCTTCGTCACAATTACAGGAGTTTCGCTAGGCAACGCTAACTTATTTTACATTTTTTTAGTTTTTAATGTTTGTCTCTTGAACTACTAGAGCAAAATAAATAAAATTGTGGACAATTATTAAAAACTCTAATACGAGCCTAAATATGCAATAAACTACTACGTGTTTTCATAAAAATTCAACTTTCTGTTATCACATTTTTTTTGTCTGTGTAAAGGTTGGAGTTGGAGACAATGCGTTTCTTGAACGGCAGTAGAGTTTTGGACTTGCATTGTCTTTATTTGTTTAGAATCACTACGTTTCAACTGGTAAGCATCTCCAGTCGTCTTCGGGTGAATACTGAAAAAGTACGGTAACTACAGCTCTATTTATACTAGGCAGGTGCTGTGACGCATGACTAGTGGGTGGAATCATGCGTGTTGCTAGGTGATGACGCATAACTGGATGAGTCATGCTTGATGAGTCATGCTCGATGACGTCATGCTCGATGAATCATGCGTTTAACTCTTGGGTGGCCTTATTCTAAGATTACATTTACTTAACAAGGGTTTCCAGATGTTTCTCATATCTACTATCTTACTATTCCTTACTAAACCTTGTGGATAGAGCAATTACTCTCTGCAACTCAAACGAAGCTCTCAAAAGAGAAACTAACCACATCAAGACCGACCTCAACAAGAATGGCTACCCCATGAGATTGATTGACATAATATTGGAAAATCGCAAGAATCGGCCAAACACACGTAAAGCAGAGAAAGAGATACAACCAATGTTCAATATTCCGTATGTCATAGGAGTATCCGAGAAAATAAGAAGACTAGGACAACGATACAACATCAACACAGTATTCAGCTCTAGATACACTTTAAGAAGCCACCTAACGAAGACGAAACCAGCAAGCCAGAAAGACCAGAAAAATTGTGTCTACCAGATCCCCTGCGAATGCGACCAATCTTACATTGGTGAGACACTAAGACCACTAGAAGTAAGGATTAAAGAACATAGAAATAACACCCAAAAAGGAGAGACCGAAAAATCAGGTGCAGCTGACCACGCCTGGACCATGGCCATCATATCATGTGGACAAAAGCGGAAACCCTGCAAAAAGAACCGCACTGGAGGAAGACCATACACCAAAATCCAGGTTGCTTTAGTAAGCCTTTATTAGATATGAGAAACGTCTGGAAACCCTTGTTAAGTAAATGTAATCTTAGAATAAGACCACCCAAGAGTTAAACGCATCATTCATCGAGCATGACGTCATCGAGCATGACTCATCAAGCATGATTCATCCAGTTATGCGTCATCACCTAGCAACACGCATGACTCCACCCACTAGTCAAGCGTCACAGCACCTGCCTAGTATAAATAGAGCTGTAGTTACCGTACTTATTCAGTATTCACCTGAAGATAACTGGAGATGCTTACCAGTTGAAACGTAGTGATTCTAAACAAATAAAGACAATGCAAGTCCAAAACTCTACTGCCGTTCAACATTTTTTTTGTCATCCTGTACATGGAAACATATTTTCCTAAAATACACCCTATGAACAGTATAAATCTGCATATGAACGAAATTCCTAACTTAATTCGTATAGCAGCTATAGAAGCCGGATGCACTATTGCAGGACCCTGTATAAAAGGGGTTTGTCAACATACAATACCATGTTTAAAATTAAATTAAGATCTTAAAAGGAAGCTTAATCTTTTAGAAGTAGTTCTCATCGTTATGTCATTAATAGCGCCGGCTTCGTTAATTCCCAAGAGCAATAAATGTCAACTTACTAAAACAGAGATAATGTAAACTTTGAGCTTCACGAGTCAAGTATCTAAGACGGAAGATGGGGTGAACATGTTGCGGCAGAAGAATAAAGATACAGGGTGACCGTCTAGTGCGTAGTCTAGTATCATCGCTCAGTTAGTAGATATAATTTGGGGACTCCTTGAGTGTCCTAGAGAAATACTCTATATATTATTTCTATTAATTGACTGACTAACAAGGTCGGCAAGGGCCCCCGAAATCAGATAGAATTTGCCCGACGATGCCTAAAGGAAAGTCATAATTTTCTTAATGTAAAGGATCTACACTATAAATAGAAATATAGTAAATTGTAAAAAATATGGTTGGTTATTTTTGGCCACCAAATATCACGCGAATTTACATTCTAATTGTAGTTTTACAAATATTAAGGAAATACATTTTAATCTACCGTTTGTAAATTTGTGAAATTATAGTCTATTTTAGAAAGGTGTAGAGAAATAAATGGGAAATTCCGTTCAGTTCGGCTCAATTTCGGTGCTGGTCATAGGCGCTGGTAAATTTTGTGCATTAAATTATTTATAACTAACAGAAGATAGAAAAGAACATAATTTGATAAAGAAGGAACTATTAGCTATAGCAAATTTACACAAACATCGTTTTATGAAATATGCCGTGGAAGATATAGCTGAAAAACTTAGTGTAACTATGCTGCGCACACCGCCATATGATTGCGAACTGAATCTCTTAGAACTTATATGGGCGCAAGCGAAAGGATTTGTAGCAAGGCACCATACGGCATTCAAAATGAAATATGTTAAACTACTGTTTAATCAAGCCATTAAGGAAGTGATACCAGAGAACTGGCGAGAAACAGTCCATCATGTAATTAAAGAAGAGGAGAAAATGGGGAATCTTGACCACCTGATCGATCGGACCGTCGACCCGTTAATTATAACGTCAAGAGGAGATGACAGTTCCTTAGATGACAAAGAATATTATGATTTTTTATAATTTAATTTCTGTATAATGTATTTTTGTATTTTTTTTATGTAATGCTTAATAAAAAATAAATGTACCTAATACTATGTACATAATGCACGCCTTAATCACACCATTTTCAGTGTTTGTGAATGGATAACAATAAGCAAAACCCACAAATTGACCCAAACCTGGGGGGTACTACCTGCACCTGATGAAAATAAAGAATTTTGCAATGAAATCAATGCCAAATTATGAAAGTGGCTTAAATATTCATTGGGTTACTCTGTAGTCCCTTTGTATACCTTATGAGCTTTTGTTACTCTACACATTTCTGAAATAGACTATAGTTTTAACTAATCAACATTTTTAAAAAATTTCAATACGTAAAAATCAGGTTCAAAATTCCAAGCAAGTCGTAAATTTAAATAGGATTTTATATTTATGTTTTATTAGAAAAATGCTATAACGTTTCTTCCAAGACATTCATTGATAACTCCAATTATTTAAATTCATTTATAATAATATGCATACCGAAAAAATTCCAACGATGGCGCAGACCTATTTATTTAATTTAGACATGGTTGATTAACTGCTTCCAGTAGCCAATACTTGAATCAAGTATGCTGGTAAGAGGCAAAAGGGCTTAAAGTTTCTCCTCGGTTTTTGTAGTCAATTAAAAATTATAATCAGCCAATTTGTCAAGTTAAGTGTTAGCTGGAGACTTGATGGGTCCAGGTAGCACAAGCACAGTTAAAATGAATCAAGATAAAGAAGCCTTTTAAATAGATGTGTTTTGTTTTTGTCTGGTAACCACCCGGGAGTCCTATTGAATACTTGTTTATTGTAAAACATTTTTTAGAGATAATCCTTAATTAATCTTTTACATCACAATGGGGATTTTTTAGTGAATCCATTTGTAGATTTATATCACCGTTTTGTGGTTTGTATGGTTATGTGATAATTTGTCTAAAAGATACGTTATCGCCGTCGATTACTAATTTTAAGTAATCCAAGTTTATGATTTATATGACTTAGGTAAAATTAATTAATTGCGGAATGGTTAAATCAAAATTCTATCAATCCGTTCCATTTTAAGTTCATTGGGTAGGCTGTCTCTTGGACCACTAAGTACAATGTGTGTGACTTCACTTTATATCTTTTTTATACAGAGTAATGGCTAGAATATCAAGCTATGTAAAATCTGTTGATTTTAAAAGGGATGTCTCTAAACGATGAAGTTATGGAAATTGAGTTTTATTGTTGTGTTGGTTACAGCTTTATATTAGGTACTTACTGTACATACTCATTACAGAGCAGTATCGTTTGTGTCAATTTTTTAAAAACTTAAATTCCTAAAATTGTGATAGTAGGTACCATTTAGGCTGCTATGAAACCTACTCTCCCTTTCGTTTTCGAGGATGGAAAATACAAAAAAGTGTTTAGTACAGCGTTGTGTTAGGTACTTATACTGTTCCCATTACGTAAACTCTTCCCAAAACGTAATTGACAATATAACGATTTTTGTATTTTAATTAACACAAATGGCACTGAGCTATAATGGGTACAATAGGCATATAACATAAAGCTGTAATCAACACTTTTCCGTATTCTTCATCCCAACTCTTCAGTATTATTGGATTTTATCTTACGGTGTCAAAAAATACTTCCCAACTGATCTCGAAATATCTCAGCTTTTTCCATAGTATCTGTTCGCCCCAGAATGAAACTAGGTTCTATATCTATTAAACTAACATATCATTATTCCAATTATCTAAAATCTTAGTTTTAGGTTTAGTACCGATAAATATTTGAAAGTGTGGGAGACATCGCCATTCGGTGCATACATTTGATACTACTCTTTTCAACAAATTAAATATGATATGTAACCTTGTAAAAAAATGTATTGTATACCAAAATCCACTAAAGTTTGTTTTTCTAATTACTTAAAGTATATTATTTTCTAGTTTCTGCGTAGAAATTAATTGCCGATTTCTTTCATGTTTTAAACAATAAACAATTTACAGCCAATTAATAAGACGTGTTGGAATTTTTATTACCTGTAATAAATAACTGGATAACCTAACCAATAATTTGTTAGGAATTTTAAACAGTGAACTATTATGGTTAATGATTACGGAAAAGGTGAAGTAGTGTGAGGTCTACCTCAAAATCTAATTATAATTCATCAGTTTGATGAGCAAAACAACTTATTTAATCACCGCTTATATTTTTTATTGTTTAGCTTTTAAGTCAAAGAAATTTTATACCAAGCACGTCGTATATTTGGAATTATCTAAATATTCATTATAAAATTCGTTTTAAAATAACACAATCTGTTCGAAGGAATATTTTTTTAAAACTACTATATTATAGTCCTCTTCAACTATTAGAAGTCATAATATTATCATTTAAAAAAAATTGGTTAATACTAATGGTTCTCAACAGCTGTCAATGTTGGATTCATTTTATTTTCGCGTTTCATAACTTTCTTTTTTGTATAGTTAAATAATGGTATTATTGTTATAGTTAAGCGTTGGGGGCCATAGCACCACAACTCGCCGTAATATCGTTTTCCTACGACCACCTATGAAAATGAGAAAAAAAGCACGGTTAACTTGGCTCGAAAGCGCCGAATATCACACGCGTGTTGAAAGAAAATATTTCAACTCTAGAGTGGAAATACAAGGCACACTATTTAATTTAGGCATATGATGCCAATTTGACAGACCACACCTATTTATTAAAAAGAACAAATTTTAGAAAGCAGTTTAGTTTATTTATTACGTATTTGTCGAGTGATTCAGAATTAGAGTGTGAAAATACGCAATCTGAAATTATAAAAAAGTTAAGAATATACTGGAAAATTTATTACCAGTCAAAACAAGCCCCGCTGAAGAAAATGTCATATATTAAACTTAAGCAGAAAATGTTTATGGGTCGCTATAGCCTAGAGACTAGAGCCATGATCTACGAATCGAAAGATCACAGGTTCAAATCCCATCAGGAGCACTTGACTTTTTTTTTATGAAAACATTAAATAATTTATAGAATTATTTTGAATTGAAATCTTCCTTGTTGGGTGAATTTTTTAAATTTATTTTTAATGCATCTTTCCTTGATTAAATAAAAAAATCATTCAAGAAGGAAGATTTCAATTAAAAATAATTTTATAATTTATTTAATGTTTTTATAAAAAAAAGTCAAGTACTCCTGATGGAATTTGAACCTGTGACCTTTTGATCTATTAAATTGGCATCATATGTTTAAATTAAATAGTGTGCCTTGTATTTCCCCTCTAGAGTTGAAATATTTTTTTTCAGCTCTAGAGTTGAAATATTTTTTTCACAAATCAAAGGTTTTTTTTAATAATTCTTTGTGGTCGTAGAAAAAATAGTGTACATTACTCGTGTGAAAGTAATTAATCTAAAACTCGGAGAATTTCCGCACTCGGCTGACGCCTCGTGCTAAATATCTCCTCGTTTGAAAAGTATCACTTTCATCACTTGTTATGTAATATACTATTCTCCGAGGCAATTGCATTTCCTGCACACATTAAAAATAGCCTAGTTACAGTGCGGGCCTGGTAATCAAAACGTAGCCCTTTACTTTATATTGTTTTTGTCCGTTTTTTGTATTGTTAGTCATGCATTTAACGGATCGGTCGTCAGTTATTTATTTTGGCAATTCGCTGCGCGGTGTGGTTTTCTAAAGCAAGTTAATTTTAAATTGGTGAAAATGGTAAAATTTGAAAACAATGAACTAATTGATATGGTGCTAATTTATTGTTAGTTTCGTAAAAGTGCGGATGTTTCTTCGGTTTTGAAAAAAGGTATCTCAAAATGTTTTTATTTTAATGCCTTCTATACGCAGCTAAAAAAGATATATCAACTTAGGAATCACCCTGTATATACAACCCTAAAAGCTTGATAATATTGTAATTAATTAGTAGTATCAAGACTATCATTTGGAAGGTACACCTACCGTGTACGAACAAAAACGAAAGAGTTCGAAACCGGTCTACAGTTGTATCCTACCAATAGTAAGGTCTTTACTTCTTGGTGGTGCAATCTGATTTGTATTTTCACAGTGTTGACTAAATATAACCTTATATTAAAAGGAACTTTTAGGTGGTTCGAAAAATCTTTTTTATACATTTTCCAAACACATTAATACTGGCAACAAACATACTCTTTATCCTAATAAGCCGTTAGTTTGCTAAATTGACAAAAGTGACTAGTAACCAATGCCGAAATCGGCCTAGCAATAAAATGTAGTCTCTGTTACTAAGGATCCTCTTGAGACTATTTTAACTAACTTTTCTTGTCACGGAAAAACTAAGATTCTGGTATGGTATACTAGGCCAGTTTTTAGAATGTATAGAGAATATTCTGTCGTATGACATGTCTATGAATATTTATATGTAAAAGACAATCCTGGCACCAAATTAGTTACTTTGAAAACTTGGTTCTGTTTTTCTATATCATTTTGTTGTTTACACAACACGTAAAAACGTTTAAATTTAATCACTATTTTAACCATAATAAACATTTTTTCGTGCTTGGTTACAGTCTAAGATAAGATCTACTCAATATGTTCCTCAATGAAAAAATTATATTTGTTTGCATCGTATAATAGCACATATATCTGCAAATTGGGTGGTAATTTACTGAAATACGTATGTCCCTATTATATTATATCTAATATTAAGAATTAATAGTTATATGACAAATAAACTCAGATAATGTCAAAAGAAGAAAAATCGTGCTTATAATCCGTTCAATTTGGAAATAACCACAAAAACCACGCCAAGCAATCTGTTGTTGACCATTTAACTCATATGGAGAGTAGAAAAACACGTTGCATTAATCATTTTAATAGGCTATTGCAAACCAACTTGAAAATTGATAGCTGCAACAATAATACGAGTTTGTCGTGGAACTGGGCTTGATGGCTGTTGTCATAACAAAAAACCCGTCACATTATTTTTTTATGATAATCCATAAAGGACTGCACCGCGGGAAATGACGAAGATTAAATTGCAGTTGGTTGTTTAATAGCACTTTGGTTTGGAATTTGTCCTTTGTGGTACATATTTCATATTAGTATGTCTGTATGCTCTACAACAGTGACGGCTATTTAGAAAAAAAGTAGGGGAAGTGGCACTTCCACAAGAAAAAATCAGAAATCATCAGTTTTTTTTTCATTACCCAATACATTGTAAATTTCAATAATCAAATTTTCTAATTGCATTAATAATAGTGGGGAAATGTTTCCGAGACTAAAATAGCAAATTCTTACTTATTTTATTATACTAATTTACAATCTGTCTTGCAAAAATCGCCGTTAGCTTCGGTTTTATATATGCATGCCTTTGAATTTCAATATTTAAAGAACGACGGATCAGTGTAAAAATGTGGTAACCGTTTTTGGAGACGAACTAATGTTTGTCTCCATTTTCGATCGATTTCAGACACAAGATATTGTATTATTTTATGCAATAAAAGACGGCGCGCTCCAAAGTCACGTCGGTTCTTACGTAGCGAATGAATCATAGTGCGCCTATCTATTCGGCTTTTTTTAAATGTTGAAATTCAAAGTGCATGCTAATTATGATAATTACCTAGCTGCCCTTAATGTATGGGAAAATTCGATCATTAAATCGGAAATACCTGGATTCATTACACCAGGTGTATTTTATAATGGGTTCAAATGCATATAATATAAATCCTAATTGTTAGTTAGTTGTATTTCAACCATCCAGAGCTGCTCGTATTGGAGATGAGAGAGTCTTTTAAGCCAGAAAAAAAAAATGTAATCAACGCGCCATTAGTTCTCCTAGAAAAGATTTTACTACCGCTACTTCATATAAAATTGGGACTTGTGTGAACGACAGGGACAAAGAAGGCCGTGCTTTTAGTTATTTAAAAGAAAAAAAAACTCTTAAATTAAAGAGGGAATATTTTGTGTGTCCCCAGATTAAGAACCATTTTGGAGATGCGTAATTCGATTCTATAATTGAAGTCAAGAAAAAAGACGCTTGAAATACCTTTAAAATGGTTGCAACAAATTTTTTGGGAAACATAAAAGCAGAAAACTATAAAGACCTGGGCAACCTTCTTTTGTGTAACCAAAATTAAGTATGTATAATTTTCTAGATTTTCATCTAGATTACTTTATGGAAAGTTGAGGTGCTGTAAGTGACGAGCACGGTGAGAGGTTTCACTAGAATATTTCAAACATTGAAAGAAGATATCAGGGAAAATGGAACTATGAGATGTTAGCCGGCTACTGTTGGACTATTACGGGAAATGCCCCAGAGGCTGCTTTCAAAAGGCAGGCTAAGAAGCGTAAAATGACTGTCTAAACTTTAGATTCAATGGTGGAATAGAAACGAAATCGCGAAAATTCGGTTTTGTCCAAATATTTTCGGAAGGATTTGGTGTTTTTTAAATTTGAAAACACAATGTTGCAGAATTTAGTAAAGTGCAACTTTTTTCTAATTTAACCATCTCTGTATTCTATATGGTTTACTAGATCCCTATAGAGTGCATCATTACCTGGGACACTTTATATAGGAATCCTAAAACGACAGCATCTAATAATATCTCAAAACAATTACAAAAATATTCTTCTTTTCATATTAGGATTTGGGCTAATATATAGAATACATAGGCTCCTGCCAGCAGGTCTTTGATGCTACCAGCTACAATAATCAGTTTTTATTTTTTTCAGTTGACTTGAAAATTCCTTAAATCTTAGAAAAAAGAACCTCTACAACATAAAATCACCACACGCGAACACTGAACCAAAACTATAATCATTAAATTGTTTATTATATTTCTTTAGATCTAATCTAAACTCAGCCATATTTACAACTTCCTGGTTACGGCAGCAAAACCTTAACTTGTCCGAAATGGTAAAAACCAACCTTTAGAAACATTTGCTAATATCGCTAAAAGATATCTGTCGATATGTTCAGAAAATGTGTGCCTAAGTGCTGGTAATATAATGGCAATTCCGTGGTAAATTACGAACAAGAAGCATTAAAAAAAGACCATAATCACGCCTCTTTACTGAACTTATATGCAAACACCTCCTTTGATTTGTAGGCTTGCTTCAGGTTTATTCCAAGTAAGAAAGTATTTCCACTGACCCACAAGAAGTTAGATAAAATGAGTCCACCGAGGAAATGATTTAACTACCCCTAAAAGTAAAATTATAAGCTTGATGAAGTAGGATATAGTTTTCCGAAATATTTATATTGTTTTAATATAATCCCTTTTGAGATTTGGAATTTATTGCCAAGGAAATTATTGTCAATATTTTTTTCATTCTAATTTCTTGTAAATAATAATAAACTTTTATTTCACAGATCAAAATTACGGATGGATGGAAAACGTCGGTATCACCGGAGAACAACACCAGTAATTGAGCAAAATCCAATAAATGTAGTCCAATTAATTGCAGTTGCGGCTCGTCAGGTGAAGTAGGTTCACAAAAAAAAAAATAAAACCAGGAGGAAATTTTTTCGACAATATATAATATTAATGTACCAATACAGCTACCATTTTAGCCCTTAAAAAATAATTATTCTCGAATTAATAATATTAATTTAATCCGAATGTAGCTATGCATAATAGGGCCACGGTTAACTCTGATGGACAATAATTACAACACTCGTGCATTTAACAGATGCCTTTACAAAACGATTTACAGAACTGTAAAATTCATATTACTAAATGAAAATAGATAAATGTTTATTATGTAATAATCGCTAAATCTACCGTACGTAATAGTTTTTCCAACGTTTCTAGAACCTTCAACAAACCTTTAATATCGCTACACTTGATTATATAAATTTGGCAGTCGCATTCCACATTTCGCATGGAAAGTCACTACAAAGCTAGTATTATCTTTGTTATCCACAATGGAGCGATACCCAATAGTGATATTTGTTTTGATCTTCTTAATGATGACGATGTAGTACATGCTGAAGATCTTGCGGACGTCACATCGGAACCAGTGGCGGCGCCAGGATTTTTGGATGGGTGGGCACAAGTGGGCCTAATGATTTTTGAGTGGGCACCACCTAAATCAAAAGTGACATCTAAAAAAAAATAGGTCATCGTTCTCTTAAAACTGACATACGACAACCACTCTTTTCTTCTCATCAAAGCTTTCATAGCCAAGTCCCCCTTCCCCCCGGTCTATTACAAAACCGAATCCATCAATTTTGGGTGGGCACCGGGGGGGGGGGGGGGGGCACTCATGTTTCTAGGGGGCTGGTGTCCACCCTGCCCCCCTGGCGCTACCGCTGATCGGAACAACTTATAACATGGTGTCTGTTTGAAGGTTGGAGACAATGATGTTTCTTGAACGATAGAAGAGTTTTGGACTTGCATTGTCTTTATTTGTTTTACATCACAACGTTTCAACTGGTAAGTATCTCCGGTTGTCTTCAGGTGAATACTAAATAAGTAAAGTAACTACAGTTCTATTTATACTAGCTAGATGCACTGGAGCATAACCGAAATGGGTGCAGCCATGCGTTTAGTTAGTGTGCGGTATTTTAAGTTTGCATCTGCTTAACAAAGGTTTCCAGATATTTCTTATATCTAGCGAGGGCTTACTAAAACAATCTGGGTTCTGGTATATGGTAGCAGCTTCCTTGAACTTCCTTTTTCTCCAATGTGGTTCTTTATGCAGGATTTAAGCTTCTGTCCACTTGATGTGATGACCGTGTGTCCAGGCATGGTCAGCTGCACCTGATTTTTCGGTTTCTCCTTTAAGCGTGTTGTTTTTGTGTTCCTTTACCCTAGTTTCAAGTGGACTTAGAGTCTCACCAATGTAAGATCCTCCACATTCGCAGGGGATCTGGTAGACACAGTTTTTCCTGTCTTTTTGACTTGTTGGTTTTGTCTTCGTCAGGTGGCTTCTTAAAGTGTCTTTCGAGCTGAATACCGTGTTGATGTTGTATCGTTGTCCTAGTCTTCTAATTCTCTCAGATACTCCTTTGACATATGGAATGTTGAGTGTTGACTGTGATTCTATTTGTTTCTTTTGCATGACTGCACTCATCTCGGTTATGCTCCAGTGCATCTAGCTGGTATAAATAGAACTGAAGTTACTTTATTTATTTAGTATTCACCTGAAGACGACTAGAGTAACCTATACCAGTTGAAACGTTGTGATTTAAAAAATAAATAAAGACAATGCATGCAATTTCAAAACTCTTCTATCACTTTCTTTATCAGCTATAGATCCGTTCACAGTAATCATAGGCATCAAAATCCATATTACCAATATTTTGATTCTTATCTTCTTGACTCTATGACTTTTTGATTAAAACTCATTAAATTACTAAAATTCGTCAATTGATTATTAAAGCCTTTAAATCTTACTCTGTTCATGCATAATCACTTCACTTTCTACATAGGCCTTAGTAGGCTATGTATTTCATGCATTAATTTTCACGCTGCCATATATGGCCAACAACATGGCGCCTTGGACCGCACACTGTTCGTGTGTATTTGCATTTAAGCATATGCAATTCAAATGTTTGTGACTGAACGTTCAGTCATGGCCTCCCGCTATTCCTCAAGAATTGTAATCGCCGGAATTGATCTGGTATTTAAAACGACGGTGTCTGATTCGTTACGAATGTCCAGATTTGTGTTACATGCAATTCATTTTCTGCGGTTAGAGCTTACTAAGAAGATGAAATATTATACCCAACATCTCCTTTTGATCAATAATAAATAAAGTAGTAAATAGTGGAAATTTCAGAAATCTGTTCTTGCATGTGCCAAAAAATGCTTGATGCATCCTCCAAAGATGTATGTGAAGTGTTAGTGGTGGGATTCAGTGGCGTATTTAGTGGGGGGGGGGCTGCCCCCCTTTCCCATAAGCCTAGGAGCTCGGGTCTAAAAGGTTTAATTGCAACCTAATTTTTCGTCTCACGCTTGGACTCTTAATTTAAATTTTTAAATAATGTATTCTTGGCTTAGATTACAAGGGACTTGTAGGAATCGTTAAGTTTTTAAACTTTTCCTTTTAAAAGTCCTGTCTTATTTTATAGAGATTAAGGTTTCGGACCCATATCGTTTTATTTATTGATTTATAATGCAATTTTATATGAAAACAAGTAAAAAGAATAATATTTTATAGTATTTTTCTATTATAACTTGTCTGTTCCGTTTTCCCTTTTTTAGAGCTATTTTAAATCCACAAAAACAAAAATCAATTAGGTTGGTATTTATTTTTAAAGGGAAAAATTGAAGTAAAAATTTTAATTGAAACATTTTTTATGGAAGAAATGTGATAATTTATAATATAAAAAATTGTGCGGGAAGAAACGAGAATGCTTTATTATGACTATACAAACCGGCACTTAAGAAGGAGTATCTCAAAACCTAAGCATTTGCACCAAAAACTGCTCTTAGATCTACTCTCCTAAAAGAAAAATCTTCAATTTTGGCGTGGTGAGCGATATTTACTTTATTTTTAATCATGAAAAACCGACCCCGAAAAACGCTGGTTAGAGCCATACATACATCTTATGTTAAAATTTTGGATTGACACAATATTCATATTTTTCACAAATATAAAAAATGTTTTTTTTTTTAATAAAGAGCCAGCTAGGAATATCAAAAGAAAAGTAAAACAACACATTTACAAAATCAAATTTAATCCAACCATGCAGAGGGGAAGAAATAATAATTTAATTTTCGAAAAATGATAGTAGTTAGGTGAATTTTAAACGAGCTTTGAGCGAGGCCCCGAAAAATTTTCGCCTCCTACTTACGCCCACTGAACCCTCCCCCCCCCCCTTTTTAATTTAAAGTAACGTTTCCTTTAAAAGCGTTTTTTTAGTAGATTTTGCCAGCGCCAGCGAATCAAATAGTAACTAAGGTAAAAACACACGTAAAAGGCTAGAATTTAAATTCCGTGATACCAAATTTTTTAACGCATTGATGAAAAGTGGGGAGAGGTTATTTTTACTTACATATTATAAAATCTTAATTAGCACATTCTTTAAGGCTCATAAATTTAATTAAAATTTTACAGACTAGACGTCTTAACTTAGCCACTTGAAAACCCACAAAACATGTAAATAGAAACACATTTTTTAGTTTAGGTTACAGGTTACAAAAAACGATTGATCAACAAACCAATGTGGCAGACGGATTCTTGTTGCCGGTGTTAATAGTTTTACATGATGAATGACAGATTGTTACATTAAAAATTCCTATCTAATCTTTATAAACTGCAGGACAATTGCTTTCGAGCAAGAAAAAATTCGCCTAAATTTAACAGTTAATATTTTCTGAACCAGATATGATATCGACTTATGGTTTTAAATGGTTGATAGATTCGTCCCTTGGGAAACAATTGTCAATATTTAATTTTCTTTAACTGTCAGAAAATTTTATATACAGGGTGTTAAAGAAGACCATGATTTTTGCTCCAAATTTAATGGCGTGTAACTTTCACAATAATATTTTTAAATTTTATCGCTCTACGTCAATTGAATCACTGGTTCATAGCAAAGAAAGCAATTTGTCAAATTTTTGATATCTGCTATATTTTAAGAAATACGGATTTTTTTGGAAAACCTTTCTTTATTTTAACTTATTGGTAGCTAGATCTCACTGTGCGTTGTATCGTGCAAACTTTGCGAGTGACTATTATATCTTATGACTAGCTTGATTATGTTCAGTAACAATAGTTGTACCTTAATGTTATTATATACCGGGTGGTCAACTAAGAATGACCGCCGGCCATATATCAGAAACTAGTAATCGTACAGCATCCGGGTAAATTTTTTTATGACAAAAGGGTCCAAGAGAAAATGCTGGAAATTATTTTTAAGTTCCGCATTTTGCCGCAAGAGGGCGTAATTGAAAAGTAAATTTTAAAATTTTACATATCTCCGAAAATTCCACATTAAGGTATATCTTTGATGACACCATTAAACAGCTTGGATAATTATGCATAATTTTGGTCCTATGCTCATTCATGCTCGGAAGTTTGAGCACTCCGCCTATGGCGTCGTGCTCAATTTACTACCTCGTGCAATAGGGACATCGTATCAATTCTTGTTATATAAACTACTATTCCATATGATTCCTACCAAAACTCATTTAATTATTTTTAGTGTACATGTGTTCGTTCGAACAATGAATGATTAACGACGAAATAAACGCATCCTCAACCTATAACACGAGCATCAATAGAATTTCAATTCGGCCCAACAATGGTCAGCACTCAAAACCGGCATAATTTATTAGCCGGATTTGCAGTAAATCTGATCACTTTATTAACACCGGAGGTTGCGGTCAAGTTGACAGAAGCACGCTTCATCCCCTGAATTGCGAGGGTTGGCTGCCCAATATGAGACTAAATGATGTAGCAGCTGAATCTGATGACTCATTTTGGGTTTAGTCCGAGATCAGATTATTTAGTATTTTTGCCAGAATAGAAAGAAGGGTCGTCGTCATAACAAGCATTTTATTTACAATGTCACCGGTAAAGTGTGCATCATGTCGGATTGTCTTATCAGCGGCGGCACCAGGATTTTTGGGATGGGAGGGCACAAATAGGCCCAATGATTTTTTTGAGTGGGCTCTGCCCAAATCAAAGGTGACGTCTAAAAAAAAAAAAAAAAGGTCGCCGGCCTCCCGCCACCGTCGCTCTAGAATGCGATAAACAGCGATAGACAAAACTTCCCTCTTATCCTAAGTGACGTCTACAACAAAAAAAAAGGTCGTCCATACAACCACTCATCAAAACTTTCATAGCCAAGTCCCTCTTCCCCCGAAAAAATTCCCTTACAAAACCAACCCATCAATTTGGGGGAGACCAGGGTGGGCACCCTGCCCCCCCCCCCCCCCCCTGGCGCCACCGCTGTTAAAGAATTGAAGAAAATGTTGACTTTGTGGACAGTTTTTGTTTCAAAAGGAATGCAAAAATTCATAGTAAAAGTTCTTAAAAAATTTGCTTTACCCTTTAAATTTAAAATACTATCAAAAAATTGGAAATAGGAAGCCATTATTGAAATTTATTTAAAACAGAACTCAGCAAAAGATATCTTTGCAACAAAAGTAACTTACAACAGTTATTCTTGCTAAGTCGGAACTACCTTCCTTATTATAAGAGATGCGACGTCGGTTAAATTAGTAAAGAGTTGCCGTTCTGTCCTTCTTTCGAATTAGGCTTTTTTCCTCTTCGTTCGCTACCAGGGCCATTCCTGAGGGGGACCTACAGTTTAACGTGGGTTCCAAACCACGATCCTCAGTCATGCGACACCCCCCAAGGACTATCAACCCTTGGTTTACTGCCATTGCATGACCTACCGATTGGGGAGTGTGTACCTTCTTCCGCACCCCACGAGATGTCCGATCTCATCCGGCCTGGTTACCGGCGTGAATGGGGTGGGTTGGGAGATGATACCTTTTACACTCTTCCCTGCATTCTTAAAGCCACTAAATTTCGGACATACTTTTTTTTTTTTTATTATACGTATGCCCACTCCGGGAATCGAACCCGGGTCGCCGCGGTCGAATGTGGTCTACCTCTGAGCCACAGCCGCGGTGAGTAAAGAGTTGTAGTTTCATGTGTTGATGATTATGGCGATTTAAAAAAAAACTATTTAACATCAATCAAACATCAAGAAACTATAAATGTTTGATAATGAGTGAAATTCTAAGCAAAACTTGTTTTTACCACAAATATACCCTATGTAGGTACATATGCCCCTATTCTATAACTATATATCGACAAATGATATTAATAACCCACAGCGATACACAAATAACCAATGGTCATCCTGAAAGACATCCCGCGTCGCTACTGCAATCGATCTTTTCTCGCTGTGGACACCAACATCTGCTGACCTCCTAAGAGCTGCCATTTTTGAATTTTCTAAAGTTATTATCCGTGTATTAAAACCCGGGCTACCGAAGTGTTTCTACAAAATAAAATTAAAAACCACCCATAAAGGTTAATTGAGAAAAAATGTTTAATTTTCATTTAAACACTGGTACACCTAGGGGGGCTATCGAGATGCAACCTCTAATCTCGCCGAGCTCAATGGGCTTTTTCACTATTCTCATATTTGATAGTTTTAACATTTAAATTGTTAAGTCGGTGCTATAATAAGAGTTTAGCAATAATAATACGATTGCTATGTTACACCAATTTTTTGCAGCTCATTGAAAACATGCACAAATTCTAAAAATGTCCATGAATTTGCCCACGAAATTAATTTCTCTTCAATTCTTACCTGAGGTCACGATTGACCTTGTGGGTTTATACGGAACTATAATATTACATAAATGAATTGAAAACTAAGATCGAAACAGACATACGCGCTCTCGGAAGTTAAAAAGAGACGGGAAAACGCCAAATCAGGTCGGCGCCGCATTTACTTGCAGCCACGCTTACAGTCGGTAAATCGAATCTCACCCGTAGTACCTATGGTCTTAACCCTTATTTAGTTTGTTTTTGACGTGTAGTTATGTATGTTGTGCCTTGTATTAAAGAACAATGACATCAACAGGTCAAGAAATATTACGGTTTAAAACAAACGGTGCATTAACATTTGAAAAACGTTTAGAAATTAAAGGAAACATTGGAAGTTCTATTTTAGTCGTGAAGATTTCTATAATAGTATGGGTGCTATTGCAATTTTACAGCTATTGTTAGAAATGAACCTCGGTGGGACATTTTCGGAAAGTGTAAAATTATTAGAAATTTGATGTACTATTAAAATCACGACAGTTACAAGTGAGAGGTGCTTTTCGACACTAAAGAGAATTATGACTTTTTTAAAAAAACTCAATGGGGGAGTTAAGGTAAAGTTTTTTAGCATTAATTTTTTTTTATTAGAAGTATTTATAACTTTAATGACCTATAGTGATGGAACATTTTTCCAAATAAAAGGATAGAATTATCGATTTAATATACCAACACACAACCACAAAAAGGTAATATAAAAAATATTAATAAAGTAAAGCTGTTTGATGTAATTAAAAAAAAAAGTCACGGCAAAAATGCAGTTTTAGTATTTTATGTTTTTGCGGTGTTAATTAGTAGGTAAATAATTATTCCTTTGCAAAACTATGCAATAAACTTTTTTTGCTTGTTAGGTTACTGCCGCGCCTGCAAATTCCTATTATAAAAACTGGAATCTGACAGCTTCCAACTTTTGCAAAATTTAAGTGTATTCAACCGCGCTAAAATTTGCTGCGGTAAATTGTGGTTCTTCCCCAGAATTACCAAAAAACTAGGCATATTATTGAGTGTTTTTTCACCACTAGAAAGGTAGGACCCGAGTACCTACGTGAGTTCTGAGAAAGTTACGTTCCTGCAGAAAAAAAAAATTGAACAAAAGATAAAAGATATAAGCCAATGAAAAAGAGTGTAAGTTTAAAAAGATTTAAAAATTCCTTAGTAAACATGACCATGATTCGGGCCAAGAGAACGCAATTTTTTTGGTCTAATTTATTATATAAAGATACATTTTCACATGGAGCTGCCAACAGGAGAAGAATTTAGAGTTATTGGTCAGATGCCCATAAGACAAATTCGTGCAGTTGATCGATAACGATATAAATCATATCATCACTTTATGAAATAATATACAGGATGTCCCGTAACTTATGGGCCGTAGAGTAACTAGAGATACTACATCAAACTAAGCCGATTATGTCATATGAAGGGTAAGGGGAAAAAACCGACGATGCCACAAAACTGACTTAAAGAGTAAACTGAGTTTATATTAATAATCTCTTGTTACAGTCTTAGAAATAAATAAAACTGCACGACAGTATTTTTAACGTAATGAATTACTGCATAATTAACTTCTCACAAAAGAATTTTAACTTAAGGTTAGTTAGTGCAAAAATTTGACTAAGTACGTCGGTTTTCTCCCAGTAGCGCGCGGACAACGTCGGTTTTTAACCAGTATGGGTATATTAGAAAGTCTTATTATTCGGACATCGTCTGTTTTATTGGCTTACAATTTAGCATGTGTTTGGGACTTAGAATTGCCAACATAACTAGTTGATTACTTTAAAATTCCTATAAAATGGACATCGTCGGTTTTTTCCCCTTCATATAAGTTTTTCCGGATTGTTACTCGTTCTAGAGATACAGGGTGTTGAAAGTAAAAGTTTATTCTCGAAAATAAGCCATAATTTTAAAACGGTTTAATGAATCGAATTGAAACTTGTCAATATTATGTTTTTATAAGCAAGAAATAAGTTTCAAACTAGAGGGCGATAGTTGCATACACTGGGCTTCATAAATCAATGATTTTTTTTCTTACCTGTGATATTAGGTGTTTTTAAATTAAGGTTTCTTAAAGAAGGGCATTTTCTGAGCCAAAAAGTGTACTTGATTGATCCTAATATCTTTAACGGTTTTCGAGATATTTCCCTTTGAACATCCCAAAGCATAAAAAGACATAGTAAATAATTAAATTAACAAATAAAAAACAAAAGTGACAATCCGAAAACACTTATATGATATAATCGGCTTAGTTTGATGTCTAGTATCTCCAGTTAGTCTACGCCCATAAGTTACGGGACACCCTGTATAACGCTCTATATTATCTTATTGGTGAGATTGCTAACATTTTGTCAACCATAAAAATCCCGCGCTAATCGATTTTTCAGTCCCTAAAATCTCCGCACTGGCTGATGCCTGAAACCAGATTCTCGATTCGCTGGAAATAATTATATTTGCCGCTGAATATGAAACAGGTTTTTACAAAATTGTTTGTGTGGATTCCGAGAAAATCACGTTTGAAATAGCGTTTAAAGCAATTTTGTTAGTTTGCAAAATGTCATCATTCCGGTTTCAGGTATCAGCCAGTGCGGACATTTTAAGGCCTGAAAAATCGATTAGCGGAATTTTGTTCGTTGGCAAAATGTCATCATTATCACCTTCGTTTTCCAATTTTTTAACAAATATGAATTAAGTATATTAAAGTTTAACAAAATCATCTTTGTGGGAGAGTTTTAATTTTTTATGTTCCATTAAAACCTTGTGCTCGTTTTCGGTTATAAACTGTGAATAAAGGATCTATAAATCAAAACCACTTGTAAACCCACAAATGTAAACTGAGGTAAGGGTTAAAAAAACAACTAATCAACAAACCAAGGTGGCAGACAGATCACCGTCGCCAGCTTTAAAAGTATTATAAGTTGACAGATTCTGTTTAATTTTTCCCTTTGACTCGTGACGCCCGCACAGAGTCAACATTTCAAGGGCCCATTTGCTCATAGTGATTATATCGTACACCCTTAAGCCATTGGCGGAGGTTAATAATTAACTTTATTTTTTGAAGAATTGAATGACTACTACTTCGTTATTGTTATTAATTTAATATTTCTAATTTTTTTAGTTTCTCTCTTTACAGCTAAGATCGTGTCCAGGAGGCTGCAGCCCGGCTGCCCCCCCCCCCCCCTCCTCCCCTAAATACGCCACCGATCGTATCTCCCTGAACTGAGATCAACTTATTTAGAGTAAGCACCGCAAATATAACATTGTTGTTTAAATTTTTTTGTATTGTAGAAAAAAACCAAAATAAATGTGCCCTCTTTGTAAGCGATTGCAGACCTATACGACTAATACTACTGACAGTCCTAAATGTTATCAACCCCAATAATATATGAAATTTACCCTTACACGATCAGTATTAGTACCGTCATTCCCGCGTATTTTTTAATGACGTTTCGTAGACCATGAATCTAATAATAGTATTTTGTACAACAAGAGTGGATATGATGTATATGTCTCACGAGGAAGCAAATTGAGCACGACGCCGGCCGTAGATAGAGTGTTCAAATTTCCACGTGCGATATGGACAATCCACTAGAGTTAAACAGTATATTTTTTCTACCACCAAACTTACGAACCTTATGCTAAAAAATGTTTAATAGAAGTTTGACGGCTACTCGGCTCGAACTCACGACCATTGGATCATTGTTTTAAAAGTTCGGCGCTTTACCGTCTCGGCCACAGAATCATATTAGAAATTATGATAAAACCAACTCAATAACAATGTTACATGAAATTAATTTTCTATACACATTCAGCTGGTTGCATTATTAATTAACAAATTAATAACATATTGTACCATATACATGAAAAAAAAGGCGGAGCCTCAGTAAATACAATATACTGTTATTGGTCACTTTATAAGAACGTCACACAGAGAAACCTAATTTTTCTTGCAATGTTGTCATCTAATGGTAAATGTCCGGATTCGTGAGAACAAAGCACATAGAAATAATAGGTCGGCGCTGTCTCCAAAGGGAAAAGAAAAATTTTGTGTTATATTCGTAGGAAATTCTATAGGTTCACTTGTGGTTGTGATCTGTTAAAAAATAGTAGTTTGTACAACAAGAGTGGATATGATGTCTATATCAAACGAGAGAGTAAATTGAGCACGACGCCGTAGGCCGAGTGCTCAAACTTTCGAGTTGAACAGTATATTTTTTCTACGACCTTATGCTAAAAGATGTAAAAAAAAATATATAGGTTGCCGGGATCGAACTCACGATCATTGGATCCATAGTAAAACGCTCTAAAGTCTGGAATATTGAAGCGTTTAGTTAATTATCGAAAAACCAACTAAATAATGATGCTACATGAAATTAATTTTCTATGCACATTCAGCAGGTTGCAATATTGATAAATCTATTATAAATGCGTATAGATTTTGTTATATTGAACAAATTAATAACATATTGTACCATATACATTTAAATTATATAATTTAGTGTCTTGAAAAAGAAGGCGGAGCCTCAGTAAAAATAATATACTGTGATTGGTCGATACTTTTAAGAACAACAATGGCTTCTCTGTAATTGACTACTGTGATTGGTCAGTTTCATTACCTATCTAGGATTATTATAAAATTTTGCCGCACAGTTAACTGGAATAGCCTACTTTACCCGCCACTTAAGTGTAAAGGAAATAGCAAATTTTCATGTGGTAGTTGAAAAAGACTTTTTTAGGATGATGTGGATTCGTGGAATTTTTCCTTAAAAATGGGAAATTTTATTTTTAAAGGTCGCAACACTGTGTAGCACTTAACAGAAACAATACAACATTTTGCCGTACAGTTAACTGGAATGGCCCACTTTTCTCGTCACTTTAATGTACAGGAAACAGCAAATTTCCATGTGGGAGTAGAAAAAATAATAATGCAATACTATTAATCAAATAGTTTATTATACACGAGGTACGAAACATCATAATCAATATCTGATAACAAGTTATGGAAAAAAGTAACAATGTATATGTAAAATTATTTTTTGGACGTTTCTCTAAATACAGCTAAAAAAAATTTAAACAGAAACGGAAAATTCTGTTTTCTCCGAATATCTCCTTAACGTATTCAGAATTTTCCAAATTTATCAAGGGCTTATTAGTCATCTCCAAATCGTGCAACTGTGCTCCTATTTAATATTCGCCGTATCTCTTACCGTTTACGAGATCCCAACGAAGAGCGTCGAATTTGTAACATCCTGTATAAATAATTTTAATAGTAATTTAACCAACAACAAGTACATTAATAATGGCGATTAATGATCGAAATATTTTAACGCGTGAGCGTAGCGAACGCGTTAATGTTCAAGATCATTAATCGCATTTTAATGTAAGAGTTGGTTACAATGTTGTTTCGTCGACCGTATTTTTAACTAAAGTGAAGAAAAACAGTTAACAACTTTTATTTTACAATCCAGATTTCACAATTCTACAAATACTAATGACAGCGGACGACGTTTTGGATTGACGTTTTATTATTTTCTTGGTTTGTTTGCATGGCTGCCTTTTAATTACTTTTAATTACCAAAATTGTGCATTTACAGAAAATCATGCATTAATAGGGGTCATTAATAAATGATTTTGGGAACGTTAATATCGGATGTAAATACACGGTCGACGGAAAAGGTTGTTTATTTTATACTCATGCTATTACAATACGGTCCCCAAAATCGAAAAAAAAAATATAAAACTTATGAATTTATATTCATAGGGTTCCACGTTTGTAGATGTTTAAGTTACACCACTGCTATCAGTGCTTTAAAACCGTACTTTGCTTATACTACATCGATTACACCCCCAACCAGATGTCTATATTCGGGCAATCAACCCTATAATATCATAAAAGCCTTCCGTGTGCTACTGCATGCTGTTCTGTTTACATTTTATGATTAGACTTGTTTTAATGGGGTCTAAGGGTTAAAGGAGTGTTTTCATTTAATAATTAAGATTACACTATTATAGGACAGTTTTTTTTACTTTTTCATTTTTATATGATATCTTTATTAATAATTATTAACATCATAAACGTACTAAAACCTACATAACACCTTAGTTACTCATAATACATTAGTTACCATAATTTAATACGTTAGTTACAAAAGCATAATACGTTAGATACCAAATAATATTAGAACTATTTTTCATGAACATGTAAAACAATATTTTGACAGTTTTCAAATTTGATGGATACACCTTTGTCTTTAACGTCCACGATCTTAGGTATGCCCTCTGAAGACTGATTAATGACCGAGCAAGCACTCCTTTCGATTTCGTGCGGTTCCCCAGTGCTTAATCCACTGCCGGAAACATCGCCGATTTGAACTTTGGGAGCAATGGAAACATTCTTGGTCACACTTTCTTCTAAATACCCTCTAGCAACCTTCGCCGATTCCCATCCACCAAGTTCTTGTAGGTCTAATATATCTCCTCCAGCATTAATAAGAAAATTTGCCGAAGATCTTCTAACGCAGTGACCAGTATAGGATTTTCAAGTGAGAGATAGTTAGCTATTTTTTGAGGTATTTTAGAGAAGAAGTGAATGCCGCAGGGCTGTACCGTACATTTCCCTTTTTTATATGATACAAACAATCTTTGGTGAGTGACATGGTCTGGCCTTAACATTGCGTACTTTTTAAATAAAAGCACAGGATTGACTTCGCCGTCAAATATCACAGCAAAAATACGTTTCTTGTGGGTTTTTGAGTCGGGAATAGTAACAATCAGCTTGTCCTCTAAACCGTCAACATCTTCCGTGGTCATCTTCGCTAATTCATTAGTTCGACAGGCTCTTCCAAGTCCAATTAAAAAAGCCACTTTCATCATTAAAAACTTCTCGTCTGAGGCAAAATACACAAATTCGTTGACTTGTTCTCTTGTAAATACTTTTGAATTTTTTGCTCTATATCCAACATTTTTCTTCTTGATGAAACGTATTAAGGCGCCGTATTTGTCGATTTTCACTCTTTCCTTCAGTTCTAAAGTCGCTCGTAATAAATACGCCAGCAATACGTTTCTTCTGCACCTTGAACATGTACTTTGTTTCGCCACTCACAAAACTGCCGATATTCTTTTTCATAATGGATTTTAGATTTGTCCGGAAGCCAGTTCAACCTTATAATGTTGGCTGCAGCTAATATATCGTCAGGAATATCAAAATCTTGCATGATTTTAATGATGACTTTTTGAAAAGGTCAAAATGAAATGAAATAAAACCTTGTTTTTATTTTCGCATCGCCGTTGTCAATGATACGATAAAGCTTTGAATACAACTCGATTATTAGCGATTTAACACCGTCTCGGACATTGCGGGTGACTCGGCTGTTGCCTCGTCTTTTAGTAATGTCCTCGACTATTATAAATCGCATAATAATCTCGTTATATTAACAGCTATCAAAAATAATTGATACATACATTAAGCTACAAAACGTAGCTTGATGATTCCTTTTTTACAAGAAATTACCCATCTTCTAATTCAGTTGTCACTAACATTTTTTTGTTTCAATAAGTCTTAAAAGTTAAAAAAAGAATTAATTTTGACGTGCAACATTTTTCTTCACATTTTACCAATGACTAAAGTATTAGCGGAAGCCAATAAGCTTCGCTACTTCGCGATACGCAGAGTTTGACGCGGTTATCAAGTGGTTATTAGAATATTAGAGATTCGATATTTCCCTCAAATTTCGACTAGTTCAAACTCGTGAAATAATAGAACACGTTTGTAGTATAAGTAGTAAATTTCACATACGTTTTTAAAGTTTTAACGTTTCTCTTATCAGACACGTTGGCCAACATGTGATTTAAAAACTCCTTAATTCCGAAAACGGCTTTTTCTCACCTACATTGGCTATTGGTATTCGTGAGAGATCGATATATAACTTACTGTATATTTACATATACACGACAAAGATACACACTGAACACTCCAATCTCTTTTCCATCAATCAGCTAAAACCCGTCAAAAGATTATTATTACAGAATCAGGAACCGGGGGATCGATCCCGGTAGTATGCTTACGGTATTGTCTTCGCATATCTTTTTCCGTACTTCATTAATCCGCGTGTCTTCTCTACGTTCTTTCAATATCACAAACCGGGATTTATTCGTTCACGTGTTGAATAATAAGTGCAGTATTGTTGTATTTCGTATTTTTAGAAACCATTTCGATATTATTTTCTGGTTACAAACTGTTGGACTGTGCGTATCTGTATAGTGTTCTTTTTATGAAAAAGCAAGTAACTATATTGTTTATTTGGTAATTAACTATTACAGTCCGGCCTTAACCAAACTTTAAGTTCTATAAAATTAATGTTACTAGAAATGCTATTCCGGTTATCTGAATAGAAATAATTTAATATCCATTTTTGTTAGGATATGAAACTGACCCATCACAGTGGTTAGATACTTGAGAAATATTACAAAGAAACCAAATTTACAAGTTGTAAATTTTACGCGTCGTTTCATGATCCTTGGCAAAAGTAAGATTAAGAATAGGCTTCAAAAACAATGAAAACATACAATTCTATCAGGTTAAATTTGTGAATTTTTTATCTGAATCAAAACATTTATCCCAGATTCCATGCACACACCAATTGTGCCTAAGACTTGTACGAAATGGTGCGAAATTTAAAGATATAAAAGTATATTTTTACCGAACTGTTGTTAGTATTTTGAAACCGATTTAAAGATGTGTGCAAAAAAATTCAATTATTTCAAAAATCTAAAGTTTTCCACTCACTTCCAGACAATTAATACAAGATTTAAAGCATAAAATGTATATACAAAAAGAACACTTGTACTTGCCTTGGTTGGTTCATTTGCCACCACTATTTTAATATTTTATTATATATTTAAACAGAACTTTAACCCCAATTAACCTTAAAACTTTTATAATGCGAAACATAAATTTAAAAAAAAATAACTGACTCCCTTTGATGGTAAAAATGAAGATAAATATATGACACCAGATAAAAAAGTTGAAATTATAAAATTTCTGGAAAGGAAAAAGGTTATATTTTGTGGTTTTGTCAATTTTGTGGTCGGTATCACTACAGTACTATATAAACTTCTCTTTACACGTTTGCAGTATTGCTAGTATATAAATTGGCCATTATTTTGAAAAACTTTACTATACCGACGTTAAAAGTTTACATTAATGCACTAAACCCGTTTTTACCTGATTGAAGCGAATTCTACAGGTTATTTCTAGGTGTTATTATTCTTACGCAATCGGGCAACCAAGAATACACTCAGCAGACCAATAAATTAAATTGACTATGGTTTAGAAAAAGACATTGTTCATTTTTATTAATAAATATGATTACTTTTTGTCTATTATTCTGCAAAAGGCCGAATGTGAAAAAGAGAGATATATATTCAAAGTGATTTGCTGTAGACATAAGAAATGGCCCAAATCGACAAAGATGTGTTATTACTATTATCAACTTTAATTTTTTAAATACGGATCTGAATTTTTTTGAGACCCCTTTAAGCCCATGAATTCAACCATATGCCACACATAATAATTATTACATGTTTTGATGTAATCTTTACATCATCAGGAATTTAATAATTACTTTTAAATAAATACGGTTCTGGTGCCAGTTACTTAACAATTTTTACCAAATACAACATGCAAATGAATCCGGAATTTACCTGTTATAAAATGAAATAACTAAGTATATAATTAGCAAATTTTATTACTTAGATTACCGATGCGTAGATTAAAGATCTATCGGACTAATAAATGACATCTTAATTCTAGTTTTTCAATCACACCTTAAGTGGACGCCGTAGCTACCCGCTTTAACAGATTTCATGCTGATACCTCCACGCAAGCCAGCGGCCGGTTGACGTGGAAAGGCATCGCGGATGGCCGGCAATTTACGGGAGCCAGTGGCGTAACTACCAATAATTTATTACCAACTTCTAAAAAGAAAGATTATTCAAGTCATTTTTGATTATCTATTTATGTTAACGTACAAACGTTTGCTGCGAATGAAAAATTGAAAGTGCTGACGTATAAATAATTTTTGCCAACAAAATATATATTGGACATTATAATTGTCGCTTCTAATTGGACAAAATTAAATGTTAAGAAATAGTTATTTCATCGGGTCTCATGTCAATTTGGGGACTTTTGGAATTAAACAATTTTGATTCCTTATTGCCTTGAAAAATATAGGAAATACGTAATCGAAAAATTATTTTATTTGTTTTTACCCTCTCAGATAAATAAATATAAATAAAATGGAACAACTTTAAAAAATGTTCTACAAATAATTAAATAAAAAATTAATTTAACTAATAGGTACTACTGGAAGAGTCGATGCTTTAAAAAAAAGTGCAAAATTATGCAGGCATGGTTAGAAATTCGCGATATGCACAAAATGGGCTTTTTCACTAAATTTGTATTTTGATCCTATTGTATGGAGAACGAAAAAATAAAATTATTTACCTTTTTAGTTTTTAAAATATTTAATTATTTACTGAGACAATAATTAAACAAAGTGCGCTCTCTAATAAAAACACGCAGACGAAAGTACCAACGTCACAACAAAACCGGAACATGGGTAACTTGGGAAGCCTTCATTCAGATAACAATATAATCGGTCGCACGACTCGCAAATAAAAGAATTGCGCGGTTAATAGAAGTTTCAGCTTTTCCGCCGTGTTTTTTTATTATTTCTAGAAAAGGTTTGGAAGATTTTTGATATTGGGATATGTTTTCAATAGGTACTAGTTCAGGATGTTATTGCTGAATATGTTAACTTCGATTGCAGTGAAAGTGAGTAAGCGATTAACTAAAAAAAATAATTAATGAAAACACTGTGTTTTTGATTTTCACTTTTATATTGTCAACATGACATATGTTTCACCGTCACAGCGGCTTCTTCAGATAGATGTAAAGTATACAAAAAAATTTCCTAAATTAAAGTCCAAATCACAAATAATAAAATTGATGGTTCTAAAATACGAAGCTATGAAAATTAAAGTTTATTATTATGTTGGTTATAATAGCTTTAGGTATACTTACTATACTCATTACAACGCAGTGCCGTTTGTGTCAATTAAAAAAATCGTTATATTATTTAAACTCACTGTTCCCTGATCTTCGAGGATGGAGAATACGAAAAAGGGCTGCTTACCGTTTTATGTTAGGTACATGTAGGTACGCATTACAGCTCAGTGCCGTTCGTGCCAATTAAATTTCAAAAATCGCTTAACACGTGGATGGAGATTTTGTATGTGCTACATTTTAGCACCAATTTTTGTTTTTCCTGTATCAGGTGAAACATAATCCAACTTAATTTTTTTTTAGCTAAAATACCACTTATGATACATTTTTGGAATGCTCTTTTGAAGAATAAATATTCTATTGTTTTTAATTTTAATTTATTTATATTTTTATTGTAAAAAAATTAGGTTGGGTTATGTTTCACCTTATACGGGTAAAAAAAAAATGTCGGTGCTAAAATGTAGCACACACAAAATCAATCGACGTGTTTTCTTATTTTTCAAAAATATTTTTCCCCAAACTTCTAGCGAGTTTGTTCCAGTTGGAGTCCCAATCCTTTACAAATTTTCGTCTGTTATACAGGGTTGCCCAGAAGTCCGGAATAAAATCACTATAGCCTTAACCTGTAACTTTTTGGGAAAACTTAGTTTTATATATGCTCACATTTTGACGTTATTCGTTTGTTTTTTTTTTATCGACATTTGTCAAAGATATGACGACATCGATATTTTTTTTAAATGGAAACATATAGCTTGTGATACATCATTTGAAAGCTAATATCTCTTACAGTATGCTCATCAATTTTGGCGCAATTCTGTCAAGCTATTTCAAAATGGCGACTATTAAAAGTTTTAAAAAAATCTTTATTTAAATAAGCGGAAATGATAAATCATTGATGTTTTTTTTACCTTTTAAGGTAAGAAATCTTCATTGTTTCATGTTCTGACATGTTGTGACATTGTGAACTAAAAAACATCAATGATTTATCATTTCCGCTTATTTAAATAGATTTTTTTTAAACTTTTACCAGTCGCCATTTTGAAATAGCTTGACAGAATCGCGCCAAACTTTATGAGCATATTGTACGAGATATTAGCTTTTAAATGATGTATCACAAGCTGTATGTTTCCATTTAAAAAAAGAACGATGTCGTCATATCTTTGACAAATGTCTATAAAAAAAAACAAACGAATAACGTCAAAATGTGAGCATATACAGGGTGTCCCATAACTTATGGGCCGTAGAGTAACTGGAGATACTAGATATCAAACTAAGCCGATTTAGTCATATAAGTTTTTTTTTGATAATTAAAATATTAATTTAATTATGTACTATGTTTTTTTATGCTTTGGGATGTTTAAAGGGAAATATCTCGAAAACCGTTAAAGATATTAAGATCAATCAAGTACATCTTTTTGACTCAGAAAATGCCCTTCTTTAAGAAACTATAATTGAAAAACACCTAATATCACAGGTACGAAAATAAATCATAGATTTATGAAGCCCAGTGTATGCAACTAGCGCCCTCTAGTTTAAACTTAAAAATGTATACAAATTCTTATTTCTTGCTCATAAAAACATAATATTGCCAACTTTCAATTCGATTCATTAAACCGTTTTAAAATTTTGGCTTATTTTCGAGAATAAACTTTTATTTTCAACACCCTGTATCTCTAGAACGAGTAACAAACCGAAAAAACGTATATGACTTAATCGTGTTAATTTGATGTCTAATATCTCCAGTTCCTCTACGGCCCATAACTTATGGGACACCCCGTATAAAACTAAGTTGACGTGTCCGAGCGTTTTTCCCAAAAGTTACAGGATAAGGCTATATTAATTTTATTCCGGACTTCTGGGCCGCCCTGTATATAGAACTTCAAGTTTGAACAGAAATAAAATAATGTGTCTACTATATACTATAATGAAAGATAATATAAAAAAAAAACAAATGCAAAAAAATGTTGGTGCCAAAATGTAGCTCATACAAAATCTCAATCGACGTGTTTTTCCATTTTTAAAAAAAATATATTTTCCTAATCTAGCGAATTTGTTCCAGTTCTTCACCCTGTACAACAAACCCGAACAACATAATTTCAACAGAAAATCAAATCCGCCCTCATAAACAATAAACTGGTTCGCAAGACGAAAATGTAAATCTAATTCTTTTACTCTAATAATAGAATATTAATGTCCAATCGTCCACATAAAGAGACATAAATAACTATGAGTCAATTATCTATACAATCCCTTTGGTGCATTGTACAGATTCTTGGTATTCACCGACCGGCAAGGCAGTTTGAGTCTCCAAAAGTACGTTCGCCACTGATATTATGACGGTTTTGTAAGAGAGAGAGCATCGGTGGGCGACTGGGATGGATTATAAATAAGCTTAGAAATAGACTAAAAATCGAATTTTCGTTTAAAAAAAAACCGTAATTGTTTTAAAAAAAATGTTTTTATAAAAGTTGTCTAAAATTAATTACAGAATATTGGAAAGTCCATATGGTGTTGCTAAATTAAAAAATAAATGATTTAAATATACATAATACATATATGATAAACCAAAAGGACTTTCCAATATTCTTTGTTAAATTTCTAAAAACTTTTATATACAACATTTTTTTCTTAATCGATTAATAAACCCTTGAGAAGAAAACTCGTTTTAGAGGTGTACGGAGTCCTCTTAATAAAGGCTCTCCAAAACTTATATGACGGTTCTACATCGAGAATAAAATTGGGTATGTATCAGACTATCACAGAGGTTTTCTGTCAATTAGGGTATACGGCATATTTCACCAACACTGTTTAAAATATATATAGCAAAAGCACTAAATCGGTGGAATAGAAAATGCAGAGGGGTGGGCATTGATCTGGGAGATACCTGTTTGTATACATTACAATTTGCTGATGACCAAGTTATTATTGCTAACGATAAGGATGATTTAGAGTATAGGGCCAGAAAAATACAAGAAGAGTATAAACAGTGGGGCTTGGAACTGAATACACAAAAAACAAAGTACTTCCAATAGGAGCAGAAATGTCAAATATCCAACTTGACAGTGAAGAAATTACATCGTGCAATAACTACACATACCTGGGAGTTGACACCACCGGACGAGATGATAGAGAAATTAAGAAACGAATAACTCAAGCCAGAAGACTGATTGGGTCCTTGAATGGCATACTTTGGAGCAGCGACATCGGGAAAAAGCGAAAACATAATATATATGAAATCTTTATTAAAAGCCTTCTACTATACGGGGCAGAGATGTGGAGAATCACGGAAAATAACCGAAGAAAACTTGAAGCAACCGAAATGGATGTTTTCAGGCGATTACTAGAAATATTCAGAACAGAAAAACGTTGAAATGAGGAAGTCCGACGGAAAATGGGAGTAGAGGGATCATTGACGACCGATATCGAACAAAAACAACTAATATGGTACGGTCACGTCCAACGAATGGATGAATCTAGACTGCCCAAAAAAGTTATGCAATGCAACCAAATCGGAAAACACGAGGAAAACCTAGAAAGACCTGGAAAGAAGGTGTAGCCAGAGCAATGAGCTCAAGAGATCTGAGAGACGGCCAATGGGATGACAGAAACTCTTAAAAGTTAGGCATCGGACAATGGCGAAAGACGTTTTAAAACCGATCTATATATATAATTCTAGTTTTTTATAATAATACATCTAAAACATTTTATTAGTAAACAAACAAAATTTTTAAATAAATAAATGAAAAGTTGAATCCAACCACACAAGCAACACTGACACAAAACTTAAATTTAAATTATGAAAAGCATGAAATAAAGTTAAACCAACCAAAGGTGGCTATGACGGAAACTTGATTGTTTGGCTTCTTTTTATGTTCAACGGGCGATATTTAAATTGCGGAGGTTTCCTTAAAAATACATTCGAGAAGAAGAACACTTGTTTGAACACCTAATATAAAAAGTTTTTTTACTTTTTGTTTTTGTTGCTGGTCTTTTCTCTTTTAATTTGTTTCCTACATAATATACTACTCCTATCCGGTTGTATGTAAATATACCATAAATAAATGCCAGGACCGCATTTATTTAAAAGTAATTATGAAATTCCTGATGATGTGAAGATAACATCAAAACGTCTAAAAATTAATCATTTTGATACGTGGTTTAAATTAGGGTTTAAACAAATTTTAAAAAATAAAATAAAAATGAAGATCTGCATTTAAAAAATTAAAGTTGATAACAGTTCCACAAAAACGAAATTGTAAAAACATAGTAGTATAAAGCTAAAAAAGTTGCTTTAACAATGTTGTATTTGTTTTTCTGTAGCGGGTAAAATAAGTCATATAAATTAATAAAACAAAAACTCAAAATATTGATTTTTTCGAAAATTTCGAAAAGTAAAAAGAAAGCTCGAATTTTTTTTTACAATATTACCGGGTACAATATTCTGCAACTTTGCCCCTATATGACCGATGCTATATCTCATATGGTCTCCGAGATACCCATGATAAGCATCGAATTTGGGACACCCTGTAGAGTATACTTACGAAACCGGTTTCACAAGTTTAACTGTTAAACCAAAAGTTGGTATTTTGTGTACCAATTTAAAAAACTAAGAAACACACCCAACTTAGCATCTTCTTTTTTTTTGAAATCGGTTTAAATATGATAATAAGTTTAAACGAACCCCAAACAAAAGTCATATCTAAAAATGCAAAATTCACTAAATGCAAGTCATGATTTTAGGTTGCTTTCTAAACTAGGGACCATGTTATTAGGTAGTAACTAGCCAGTATAATGTTTGTTTAGTAAGTGTTACTATTGTAAAGTATTTTCTATTGTAAACAAGAAGGCGGGCAACTCCACCCATTTTTGTCACGCTGTCGGAATAATAAATTATATTTTATTGTTTTCAATAAGCTTTTATTGGTTTTAAGCGTGGCAACATAATTTACATAAAATTGCTTAAAACAAAGATATGAAAATATCCATGTTACTTTCTTTCTAAGAAACTATTATAGTGAAAGTATTTTTTTCTTGTCATCTCCTAAAGTTTCAGCGGTAGCGTCTCGTAGATAATGATGATATTTTGCAAACCAACTAAACGCTATTTCAAACGTGATTTTCTCGGAATCCACACAAACAATTTTGTAAAAACCTGTTTCATATTCAGCGGCAATTATAATTATTTCCAGCGAATCGAGAATCAGGTTTCAGGTATCAGCCAGTGCGAAGATTTTACGGCCTGAAAAATCAATTAGCGGGATTTTGTTGGCTTGCAAAATGTCACCATTGAGTATGGAAAGGCGCAGATCTAGATAGATATGGAAAATTGAGCGCATGCAAATGTTTTTTCTAATTTAAGAAGAAATATCCAAAACAAATGACTTTTAAATTCATATCGAAAACCTTAGCTAGGAAAATTGGCCACAATCCGATTTATGTTCCTTTATTTTTTTAAGAGCATCAATATTTCTAAATGCATCTCCAAAGTTACCAGCTCCAAAAGTAAATTATATCTAAATATATTTTGAACAAATAGTCCATACTTGAAGTGAAGTGGAAATTTAGAGGCATGAAATAAGAACACAAAGTCTTCCTCCACTGTTATGTTAAAGAAATATTTTTTAAGCAACTTCTCTACATGTTTCGAACGCAGAAGCATTTATGTTCAGGAGAATACATATAAAAAAGAAAAACCAGTAGATATCACCCCAACTGAGCGACAAAATTGTAGGTTCGATGTAAAAATGAGTAGAACGGTGAGAAAATAGGTAGGTACACACGTTGCATTGTAAAAAAGAGAAATATGGGTTTGAGGCACTATAAGAGTATAAAGGTACTAAAGGTAGAATGAAAAGTTTGACATTTGTATGTGAAAATCTGTTAAAAGATATGAAACTGAAGTGAATAATCATTTAAGAAAAAGAAAATTGTCGGCTAGTAATTTGAGAAACTATGGAGAAGTGGATGTAGGTGTAAGGAAGATGAATATTAAAAGTTTATTACCTTAGTTTAGTACCTAATTAACTGGATGGAAACCTCATGTTGGTTTATGAGTAAAAATGAGGTTTCCGTCGAGTTAATTACCACTTAACTTTATTAAATTTTTAATATTCATCTTCCTCAAACCTATATCCACTTCTTCTCCATAGTTTCTCAAATGACTAGCCAACAATTTTCTTTTTCTTAAATGATTATTCACGTGAGTTTCTCTCTTTCTTTCAACAGTTTTTTCACACACACAAATGTTAAACTTTTCATTCTAGCTTTAAACTCATATAGTGCCTCAAACCCAAATTTCTCTTTTTCAAAATGCAAGGTGTGTACCTACCATAGACATATAGGTGTTTATAAGTACGCTACTGTACATCATAACATTTAGGTACAACTATTGTTACTGAACATAATCAAGCTTTTCATAAGGTATAAGAATCACTCGCAAAGTTTGCATGATACAACGCACAGTGAGATCTAGCTACCAATAAGTTGAAATAAAGCAAAGTTTTCCAAAACAATCGGTTTTCTTAAAATATAGCAGATATCAAAAATTTGACAAATGACTTTCTTTGCTATGAACTAGTGATTCAATTTACGTAGAGTGATAAAATTTAAAAATATTATTGTGAAACTTACATGCCATTAAAATTGGAGCAAAAATCATCGTCTTCTTTAACACAGATAAAGAAAATCCAACATTGGCAATTGTTTTTCAAGGGATTAATCTATCAACCGTTCAAAACCGTAGGTCGATATCATATCTGGTTCGGAAAATATTAACTGTTAAATTTAAGCGAAATTTTTCTTGCTCGAAAGCAATTGTCCAGCAGTTTATTTCAAAAAGAGTAACAAACTTAAATTATGCGTTTTTGCAGATTTTTATTCTAAATAATAAAACCGTTACCTTGACTTGTTCAAATGGTGATCCATCTCTCCTCCCTTTACCCCACTGATTATTTATGAAATGAGTCCGTTCCATAATCACCCTATGTTTACATCAAGAAAATAAATAACATTTTTAAAATAGAAAAAGAATCGTTACCAAAGTCCACCATCATTTCTCTTAAGGTGCATTAAAGCGGTTACGCAAGGTACAATCTAATAATTTAATGCAAATATACTCAATCATTTCCACCCTCTTTGAACGTATATATCTACCTCGGTTTCACCCCAAGTATCTCGTCTTAAGTAGAAAATTACAAAATGATTCCGCAAGACAACTTGTCCCCTGGGGGCAGTCGCAAGGCACTCTCTAATAAGGTTTTTTTTGTCACGCGCGTTTAAGACGTTCTTTTCAAACGAGCAGATTAGAGAGAAACTAAGGCCACCTGCTCCTTGGAGAAGCTACCTACAATTTGCTTAAATTGTTGCAGGAATTTTTCCGACGCGACATCTCATTAGACGGCAAATCCCTGGTATATAAAAATGTTGAGATGTGTAGCGAAGTTTTTTTTTTGGAAATTTATTATGGAATTACTGAGAACGTAATATAATTCCTAATACTTACAAATAGATACATATTTATCTCTCGCTATAAGTTCATATTTTTTACCACCTCTCTTCCCCTGTGGCGGTGTTTAATATCCTCACAGTTATATAATAAAATAACACTCATTACAGAAATAATTTTCTCCACGACCATTACTGAATGCAATAATTCCAAAATCATTTTTGATAATAGAATGTAAAAATTCTCGCTCTTGAGTTGGAATATTTATTCTGAAACACTTGCTTCTTATGCGTTCTGCGTGTATTTTCATTCCATAACAAGATACGGAATGAATATTCTGTAATTGATCTAAACGACATTGGTTGCCATGAATTTCGAAACTGTCAATGTCAGCAGACAAATTTTAGTGCAAGTCAAAATATAAGTGAAAAATCGGATGAATCAGATATGGAACTGGATAATACTTCACCTGAAATTACAAATATTACGAATAGTATTTTTGGTCGTGGAGAAAATATAGTCTGCTACTCGGTTAGAATGAAAATTCGATACTCACTACGCTCGCGTTCGGAATCTTCCACTCGGATCAAATTTTCATTCCAACCTCGTTACAGAATCTACTATTCTTTAGTTTCATAACGTCTTTTGAGAAATCTGATTAGAATTGGTGAATCTGATTTTTGGTAAAATTGCAATATAAGTCAACAGATAATATACACCGGGTGTATGTACTGGGCATAGAAACTTCGTTATTAAAGTAGCTAAGCTAAAATTCTAGAAATAATTTTCAAGTTCCGTATTTTGCCGTAAGAGGGCACAATTGAAAATTAAATATTGAAATTCTAAATTTCTCCGATTTTTCCCACATTAAGGTATACCTTTGATAACATCATTAGAAAATTTAGACAATTCTGCATCATTTTGGTTTAAGCCTGATTGGCGTACCGACCTCGATAACAGTGAGGAAAGCTATTGAAAGTGTATTGATTTAATTTGGTGTAACTTCTAAACGACTTATCCGATTTTAGTAAACTTAAGCTTGTTTGAAATAGAAAGGTAAGTACTTTTAATTGTCGTATCCATTGGTACACGATAGTTCCTAATAAAATAGCTAGAGAGCGGAATTTGTAATAGTAACAGTTTTTTTGATTTTATCCCGAAAACTTAAATCATACGTTATAACTATGACATCATAATCGGAAAGTAGATTAAATTTTCAAGAAAAAATGTCTAGACAGCAGTTCAATATCTTCTTTTGTTTCAGAACTATTGCCAAAAGAATAATTTTTAACACATTAATTGAAGAAGTGATTGTTTTCATAGTCATCAAGCATTCCACGACAAAAAAATATTTTTTACAGAAAAAAGTTTTTTAGCGGCACGCTGACAAAGTGGTGCATCTATCTTTTGCATTAAAGTACACAGGGACGCCAAAGGTAATGGATTCCCTGGGGCACAGGTAGACAATGACAGGCTTTATCGTTCTTGTTAGAACTCATCAGAAAGCCATAACCTGTAAGCAACTTCATGTAGAGCGGGACTGTTCTTTCAAGGCATTTTTAAGAAATAAAAACGCGATGAAAACCCAGTAACGCCATCAGTAGGAATCAACTCAATGCAAAAGATATAGCCATCTAACGTGAAAACATAGAACTAATAAACCAAAGTACGGTGGCCAACACATTCATGCCTTGAAAGAACAGTACCGCTGTACTTGGAGTTGCTTACAGGTTATGGCTTTCTGATGAGTTCTAACAAGAACGAAACAGCCTGTCATTGTCTACCTGTGCCCCAAGGAACCCATTACCTTTGGCGTCCCTGTGTACTTTAATGCAAAAGATAGATGCACCACTTTGTCTGCCTGCCGCTAAAAAACTTTTTTTTATTTACTTATACGGACGCTAAACTCTCTACTTTAATATTTTTAACTTTATTATGTAAGTTGGTCACAAATAAATATTAATTAAATACTTATTTATTAGGATATTCTTACTTTTGTTCTTTCAGTGTGCTTTTGTAAATCTCGTGGTTATTTTTATTGCATATTGTATAAACTGGATATACCTATATAGCGAATAAAGCTTTGTTGCGATTTCCAATTTGACTATGACATTTCTTGCCGTAATATAACGGGTACGAGTACCTCTATAACTCTATAAAGAAGCTTTAACCAATTTCGATGCTATCTAGGATTTTACGACCCCAATTATATCAGTTTTGTTTGCCTCCGCCTCTACAAACCCAAACATAACTATGATGACCAATTTCCATATACGATCAGAGAATGGCGGTCAAAGATGCAGTCCCATAAACTTGTAAAATGTGTTCTATCTTGAAAAGATAGCATCTCTGGCTGCGGGTGGCGGCCGGCCGTAACAATCTTGCTATATGAATTGTTGTTGCTGACCAGCTTGCACACAGTGGCCAGTTGTATTAATTTAGAAAGATAAAAATGAACCCGGATTGTTAAATTTCGATTAGATGTTGATGACAGTGACGGCTAGTATATAAGATCTGCAGAGCTGCAGCACCTGTTCTGATAACTAGAAAATATTTATATATTTCTTTATTTGCAAAACCAACATTTTTTATTTTTTATTTTATTTAGTATAATTTTCATTAATGTAGTTTGTCTTATCTGCAATCAGTCGCGGCTGCCTAACATCAATCGAATAAATTAGAGGTAACGTATGCTGCTCGTCGCAACACCAGGGTCTCGTTCATAGTCGCCGACGTCGACTATGAACGAGCGTCGGGCGTACTCTGGGGGCTCAATTCTCGAGTTACGACGACATTTTTTGAATGCGACATACAGGGTGGCCCATTAGTACGAGGAAGTCCAATATATCAGTTGTCAACAGAAATAGTGACAAATATTACACATAAAAGCTATATGATCCGTTGAGACGCATATTTTAAAAATATTTTAAGATATACAGGGTGACCCAAAAAAGCAGAGGGGCAAAAAGGTAAGTTTTTTAAATGGCTACCCCTATTATTTATTAGGGAATTAAATTCCACAGGAAATTCGGCATATATTAGAATATTTTAATTTGGTGTTCGTTGCGGCGTTGCCACGCTATTTATAATTTACCAAAAAATCCAAGAAAAACCACCTATCTAAAACTCCTTTAAAAAAATGGCTGATTTAAATATTCTAAAATATGGTTACGGTTTTGGATACCCGAGGGATGGTAGAATGATTTTATTAAAGAAATTTGACCATAATTTATACAGGGTAATTTTTACGGAGGTGCCTGCCAATATTGCTATATTTAAAGTATCAAATCTTAATTTTTTTAAATGGGACACTCTATATATTAATTTGTAATATTATTAAGTATTTTATGCCCTCTATATTTGCAATTATAACTCATGTCCCATTTGCCATTTTTTTAAAGGAGTTTTAAATAGGTGATTTTTCTTGGATTTTTTAGTAAATTATAAATATAGTGGCAACGCCGCAACGAACACCAAACTAAAATATTCTAATATATGCTGAATTTTATGCGGAATTCAATTGCCTAATAAAAAATAGGGGTAGCCATTTAAAAAAACTTACCTTTTTGCCCCTTTGCTTTTTTGGGTCACCCTGTATATCTGAAAATATTTTCAAAAAATGCGTCTTAACGGATCATATAGCTTTTAAGTGTAATATTTGTCACTATTTCTGTTGACAACTGATTTATTGGACTTCCTCGCACTATTGGGCCACCCTGTATGTGGACATTCTTAAGCGAGATTTCAGAATTGGGTCCCAGAGCGCGCCCGACAAATTGTAAGCGCGCTTCCGCACATGACAATTGGTCGACCTTGAACCGACCAATGACAAATAAAAATTATTTCTAGTCCGGGTTTATCTTCAATAGTTTTAATGCCCGCTTTTATAGACTCGAGGCAAATATCTTGCAAGTTTAATAATTGCCATTATCAATAATAATTAATAGGAATATTTCCGATATTTAATATAAGCACCTTATAAAACTAGTCCCCACAGTCATTTTTAAGTATTCGCAAGTTGCCTGACAGAAGGGCAGAGTTACCACTTGCCCAAGTTTATATAACAGCCAATATTTTCGGCTTAAGAACAAGTAGGAGTGGGGTGAGTCATCACAATTGGAACATTTAATTCCACCACGTCCTAAATATTCTCTCTACGTCGAACGGTGGCCGATTATCGAGATTTCTCCCTGGGCTATGCAAATTAATTCCGTGAAAACTGAGGTGGCGTCAGTAAATAAAAATAATAAACTTATTTATTTTACACGTCATGTTAAATTACAAATTATTACTTTAAAGTAGGACATATGAAATTTGTAGATTATCAATATTTATGATATGACTTTATGAGGAAGGGAAATAAAGGGCTTTATAAATAGGTAGGTATACAGGGTGCTCAAAACTATGTGGCCTATCAGAAATATTTAGAAAACGACAAAAAATGTTTTTATGAAAATTTGAGAGTGTTCATAAGGGCTAGTGTTCTAGCGTTTGGAAATATTTTAAAAGTTGCCAGATCATCTTGAAACTCACAGCAACTTCGGAATTTTAAATAGGACACCCTGTATATTATTTTACTTTTTGTTTCTGCTTAATAACACAAACAATTTTTATGTATATTATTCCATGCTCATCTCTTATAGTTTTTGAAATATTAGTTAATTAGTAATTTTTTGGGATGAAAACATGCTAACCAGGAAATCATATATTTTTGTGATGAAAGCACCTAGAAAGTTCAAATTTTTACAGACGGTTCTTAAAGCATGGCCATCTAGGAATTTTGACGATTTATGAAAATATTTTTACATAGGGCATCTCAAAAAAAAACGAAACTTCTTAATAATGCAAAATATTTTCAAACGCTAGAACACATTCAAATTTTTATAAAAACCTCTTTTGTCGTTTTCTAAATATTTCTAATAGACCACTGAGTTTGACGCACCCTGTATAAGAAAATGTTTTTTTATAAAAAAAACTCTTATCTCAAAAAAAAAAACGAAACTTCTTAATAATGCAAAATATTTTCAAACGCTAGAACACATTCAAATTTTTATAAAAACCTCTTTTGTCGTTTTCTAAATATTTCTAATAGACCACTGAGTTTGACGCACCCTGTATAAGAAAATGTTTTTTTATAAAAAAAACTCTTATCTCCAGGGTCAATACAAAACATGGACGTATTTGACGGGGATCCAAATATACATTTTTTACGTAATATATTTTTTTACAATAAAAATATCAAAGTCAAACAATAGTGAATTTCACATTGGTATCATACATTTTTATAGAGTAGTTTACGTTACAAGTCCGATAGGTGGCTATATATATATAAGGACGAGGCGACACAGGAGCCTAGTCTGGAATACAAGTGAGTACTGTAATAACACCTAAAGGACGAATTTCGTATGATATTTTATTTCATCCTGTCTAACCATTTTCTAAAAGAATAAATAAAGTTTATTAAAATTTTAAATATAGTTGGTTATTGAGCCATTGGTTTCCATAAATAAATATGATTGTCTTTTGCTTGTCAAATATTATTATTTTAAGTGACAACTTGTCAAAAATCAAAAGTAAGTAGTCATCGTTTCTAGAATCAAAATATGGTTGCTATAGGCAACACATTACGGTATTTGATACTGTAATGTTACATTTACAAGCCGCCAATGAGTAGGTAAGGGTAAGTAGTTTTACTGGATAGAATAAAACAAATATATGTTCATCAAAAAATTATATTTTTAGTAATAATCTCACTAGGATTATAAGGGTAAGTAGGTAAAAATAAATATCCCCGTCACATATTTTACATATAAATAACAAAGACAATGGTAATTTGTGAATTTAAAAGTAGGTACTCGATTCTTATAAATTTTGTCAATGAAACGTCACAAAGGTAGATAAAGGAAAATGTGTTATTTTTTAAGATCCAGTAACTGCGTTACCGAATCGTATTTTTTAAATCAAAACGTATTTTTCTGTTCTGAAAAATGGCGTTATCAGTTTCTTTTAAATCATTTGATATAACTAAATTATCAGTGTTATATTATCGCCACTAATCAAGGTTTTCAATACGGACCTAGATTTTTGTATTTTATTTTTTAGAGTATGTTTACCCAGAATATAATGATATATTACATTTCGGCAAAAATTATTATATCAGAAGGAAAATTACGTTAAAAATTAAAACATTTAATCGTGAATAAAAAAATAGTACATAATATAATTTCACTACATTGTCATGCTCGAATGACCTCCTTTATTCTTAAAACAAAATATTCCTGATAATGTAATATTTTTGGTCAAAACGTCAGTAAACAGGGTTAAATCATTGTATTCGGGATAAGATGTAAAATATAATAAAAAATAAAATATAAAATCCAAGTCCGTTTTTGAAAAGAAAGTTGACGATAATAATTTAAGGTATAACAAATCACATAACAGGAACTGCAATCTTGAAGAGACGAAAAAAAAGAATATTTTTTATTTAAATAACGTAAAATTGCATTAATGTTAGAACTTTTTAGGAAACCACCGTGTATCTTATGAATCAAAAACAATTAACAACACAGTTACTGGAACTTAAAAAATCTTAAATAATACAGTTTTTCTAATCTAATCAATGTCGTAGAAATTACAAGAGACCGATAGTGGTTACTTTGAATAGTTACCACAATTAATGAAAGAAAATAAAAAATTTACAAAAAAAACAATAAATTACAATTCCCAATTTTTCTGCTTTTTTGGAACTTTTACATCTAAAGTGCCTGCTTTATAAAATTAATACAGAAATACCTCTTGGAATTTTACTATTTATGAACTGTTTGTTGTAATTCGAATTGGCAGTCCTTTTGGATGCATGGGATCAATCAATTCTGGCAAGAGATTTTCAGTAAAAAATTTTGTCAATTTTGGTACCATAACATTGTTCCAAAAATCAATGTCTTTAAAGATTTCTTCCACTAAAATACCATATGGGCTCCATATACAAAAATAACATTTTTCTCTCTTTGATATTGCTAACTGCCCCTGCACTTGATAAAAATAATTATGATTTCTTTTTAGTTTTATTTTGCCATCAGCAATAGTTGCAAATGTCACCTTTTTCAAATCAATACCCATTTCTGGGGTCATCTTAGCTAGGACTGATGGACATTTAATTTCTATTATAGCATCATCTTCTATTAGACCGTCAGGACTTGCTGCCAGAAAAGGATATTCTTCTGAAATGAAAAGACCACAAGGGTGTACCTTAAATTTATGAATTTCTTCAAAGGCCCTTATAGCTGTCAACTCATGTTCGTTGCCATATTTAGTCGAGTTATTGCCTATAAAGCTACTGTAAAGTAACGATTTTACTGTGTTTGCTGGGTTTGTAGTGGCACGTAATTTACAAACTCTTCCAAAATTTGAAGCCGTCAAACGAATAGATCTTTCTTGTACCCACATCGGATTTGCATTTTGTCCTCTTGTTTCTTTTTCAACTTTAATTATCTCTTCTTTATTTTTTTTTATGTTATCAAGAAATTCTTGTTCTTTTATTTTATACTTTTGAGATGTTATGTCGAGTGGCAGTTCGTGAGCTTCGGGGCCATAATCTTTGTCAACAGGGGCAAACGACTTTTTCTTACGAAAAGTTTTGCCACGGATTGCTTTAAGTTTTAAACAGGCTTTTTGTTTTTTTTGTTTTTTTAATATATATTTTTGGGTATATACCTGAGATCTTCTTGTTAAAAACGAATCTTGCATAACATTATAGTAGTCATCTCTAGCATTATATTGTATTGCGGCAGCCTCACATCGAGTTTGGTAAGACCCTCGTAAAGAATAGTTTATTCGTTTACCTCCCACGAATTTAGATACTAAAGCATTATAATGCTCTGCCAAATTATTATTCATGTTTAAAAGTAAACTACTAATGTTTAAAATCAACCGTTGGAGGCACGCTTCAATATCTCCGTAAAGGCCACATTCTTTTATTTCTGGAATAAAATGTTTTTCATTTTCTTTTTTAGAGCATTGAAAATATCCTATTTCCGCACATCGTTTGTGTTCTCCAAAAATATGAGAAGGAACATTTAAAATATCCTCTTTAAGTAGTTCAATTTTTTCGGTGTGCGGGATATCTTGATTTCTGCGATATTCAGTTGCTTTAACTATTGAAATTCGCAAACGTAGAGCATTTTTGCTTATTTCTTTTCGAAGATAAGGTGGAACAGGTTGATTTTTAGAGGAGCTCCGTTTTCTATTTACAAGTTCCCTTAGTTTTGCCGAAAAGTTTCTTAATAAGTGGTTCTTATATTCAACTTTTTCAACTGTTAAGTTTCCATATGGCTTTACCTGAACTAACTTTCGGTAAACCGAGCTGTCACCATCTCCAATCATTCGAAGAAATCTAATGTTGTATAGTTCAACACTGCGTGAAAATCCCTCTAATATTATATCTGTTTCCATTGATGTCGAGCTCTTATCCCAGTTCTTAAAACATTTATGGATGGGTATATCTTCCTGTTTCGATGCAGCTCTTGCGCACATTGTGCAATATTTATTGCGAACACCTAAATATAACAATTTTCCAGTCCTATAACCGATGATGCTGCCAACACCGGACAAAGCATCGTAATTAACATTATAAGAGCGTTTTGACCAAGCTCCATCTGTAACCACTGTAATATACGGTATTCCATCTTTGCTAACTTCACCTAATTCAATAGCTATTTTTGCCTCTTCTTTAGCGGCTTCTTCCATTATCGACCAAGCTGTTTTACGAATGATCTCACTGGCTTGGTTATGACGTTCAAAATACGTTTTTTCGCTCATCATAGGTAAATTAATAGCCGCGGCTACTTCGTTTAAACTTGAATAACCAATTCCAGTTGAGATCGCTGCTATTGCTAGCGCTGTGTTTACTTCTATGTTATCAGTATCGTCCAGACTTTCAGTTGGTAATTCTTTGATAATCCCACACATTTTGCATTTTAGGACGAAATTGGAGTAAAGGCCTCGTCTATTTTCTGCTATAACTTCCATAAACGTAATATTGCATTCGAATGGTTTGTGTGTTTCCTGATTTAAGATTTGACTAAACAGATATTTGACATCAAATACCCTTCTCCCGGAAGGCTGAAACATTTGGGTGTAGCTTTTTGTAACAATATTTTCTGTTATTACAGTTTCATTTTCTTCATTCCAATAACTACATCCAGGTTGAAGGGATGTATTAGCATCGACATTTGGCGGCACATTTTTTTGCAGGGACTCTAGTAGTGAAACAGCTTCTGATTTTTTTGTTTTGGTTTGCAAACTTTAAAAAAAAATCCCATTAAAATAAAATAATTAACCCAAAATTTGTGTCGTGTACGACATTTAAGGTTAAACTAATTAACATTAGTGTACTTAACAAAAATAAAACCACACAACCTGATGGCTCCCACCTTTCAATACAGGCAAATAAAAAAAACAGAAAACTTTATTACGGTGCAGGTGTTAATTAGTTGGGCCTTTTTACCTGTGATTCAATTAAACATATACATAACAATTGGACCAGACTTATACTTATCCCTTTAGTAATGTTATGATAAACATTTTAATGACGCAGGTTAGAATATACAGGGTAAATAATAAAGTATTAAAACATTGATATTTCCCAAAATAGTAATCTTTAAGTAATCTTGATTGACTTATTAACCAATTGGTTTTATTTCTTTTTTTGATATTGCATACGTTTTATTACAAATCAAAGAAAAAGAAAATAGTGCCGCGATATGCATTTAAAAAAAATTATAATAAATTGCGCGAACGACACAAAATCAGGGTGGTTTTGCGCTTGGTTCACCAGAGTATTCTTTAACTTTTTTTTAAAACATTTTACAAAATTGTATAGTTTAAACTTTCTGACTTTCGCAGGTTACACCACCGTTGTGCCGAGTTTGTCATTATAAGAATCTAATTTAAAAATACTTTTTTTAGATACCCCAGTGTTGATACCTTCACTAGATAATTTAGGGAATATTGCTTTGGGAATATGTTTAGCGTAGTTTTGAGGTAAACATCCTAAAAGCCACCAAAAACAACACATTGTACCGAAATAGTTGTTACATCAAAATAAAAGCTTATAAAATTTTCTACACGATTAGTTCTATACATTTTTTTCCTGAGACACACTATTTTAAGGTATCTGTTCTCAAAAGTAGGTACTTTTTTTTAAAAGTCATTACTTTTTTGTTACACTTTTTTGTCATAATTCTCCCGGTAACTCCTCGCCTATTTGTTTTAGACAAATGTTTCATTGGAGAATGTTATAGGGCGTTGAATTTGCTTTAAGAATATAAAGACATGACATATACCATTTTTTCTTCAATGGATCAGAAGTTACAGCCATTTTTTGGTTAAAATAATGATTTTTCAAGAAAACTCCTTAACACTTAAGAAAACTCATTATTTGCATTATTCCAACACTAATCTTGTAGAAAATTTTATTGGCTTTCATATTATTCAGTATATATCTATAGCTACGACGCGCCGTTTTCAAGTTATTAGCGAAAAACCAAAAATGAGACCTTCCTATCCTGCTTCTCCCCTAAAGCGGATGGACTAGGGGCAGGGACTTTTAGTATGTTTACCTCTTAAGTACCCCCAACTCATTCCTTAAACAAAATATTTTCCCCGTGCACTCTACACCCACTTCGTTGTCTAGCCTACTAATATACTATAATAACTTTAAGGAAACCATTTATTTTAATTGATCAAAAATATAAAACCTATGTTTTTTTGCTTTTGTAAAAATGTAACGCATTAATAATATAAAAGTAGATACTTACCGCAGTTTAGCTCGTCTCTTACTTTTTCTTTTCGTTGTCAAAGCTGTCTTTTTTCGGTTTAATTGTCTTTCTATTTTCCTGTAGTGGCCCCTAATAAACTTTTTTAAAACAATATCACAGTACAAAAAATTAAATCAATAACCACCTCACAACACAAAGACTTTTTAATAACTAAATTTAATAAATTTATAACCTACCTGTAGCGCTACTGGGTCGTATTTTAAACGGAACGCATCGCAGGCCGACGCCGTCAGGTAGAACTCTCACCACACGGGTTTCCCTGACAGAAAGCGACTATAAGGGATGGAGATATTTTTCTATAAAATCTGTAGAAAAAAACGGGGCATCGTTTGTAGCTTTATTGAAAAATAGTGAAGTAATAAAAATAGTCACAATGTTTCTATTTATTATTGTTCTATGGCGGATGATATAAATTAAAGCTATAACTTCAAAAACTTTTTAAAAAAAATTCAAATTTTTTTTTAACAAAAAAATAAGGTATCATCCGCCAAACTAGAAGTGCTTGTGAATCTCTTAGTAACATTTTTATATTAAACTTTAAATTATTTAAGCCAGGAGAAGGTGCCGCGTTTTACCCTGGTATGGAATGCTCTTAAGGGTAACTCGAGTCTATTAAACCAGGTATAAGAGCGTGTTAACGTATACATACAGAGCGCCAAATTTTCAGTTAAGCCGTGGCCCATGGCATATATTCTATGCCCGTGGCTTTAAAACGTTTGCCGGGTCTGTTTTTTGGGTTTTAAGTTATTGAATTTACTATTTTAGTTTTCATGATTGAAAAATGGATTTAATTTCGCAATGTAACTACTTTTCAAAATTTATCATTGACAAAAACTTTAACTTAAATGAAACGAACGCCCTGTGCCTAACTTATATATTGTAGGGTCTTCCACCAAGCAGGAGAAAAATTATACCAGAAAATTTAATAAAAATATATATGAATAATACGGGCAAGGGCGGATCCAGGGGGGGGGCACTAGGGGCAAGTGCCCCCCCCGAGCGCCCTAAGAACCGAAGAAATACAGAAGAAATAACACTGATCGATTGCATTCATGGATTCGCCGATGCGCCGAAATACCTCCCTACAACATAAATAGTGCACATCCCTACTTCCGATCTCGAAGAATATATGACTCGCATTAAAAGGGTGGCAGAAAGATATCATAATATTTTGCCAAATAATTTATCAGGAAGCATTGATGGGGAACTGGCACTGTGGAGACAAAAATGGCAGAAAGTAGAAGAAAATGATTTACCTAGGGATGTTTTTGAAGTATTTTTGATATGTGATGGTGAACTTTTTCATACCATTAAAGAAATATTAAAAATCCTGCTAACTCTTCCAGTAAGCACTGCAAGTGCCAAACGCTCATTTAGTACTTTAAATCGAGCAAAAACTTGGTTGCGTTCGCGGATGGGTGATGAAAGGCTAAATGGCCTATGTCTATTGTATATCCATCGAGAAATTATTGTCGATGTTAAAAAAATTATCGAGCGTTTTGCAAAAGGCGGGGAACATAGACTAGAGTTTGTTGTTTGAGTTTGTTTGGTTGTATTATGTGTGTGTATTGTGTTATTATTGTATTACTTTTTGCATCCACAAAAATAAACACATAAACTTATTAATATAATTTTTTGTGGTCGACCTTCTAACCCTCAATAATATAAAATTTAAACTTTATGTATCAACCTAATAATAATAAACACATCGAAAGGTAAGTTTTTGACAACTAAAATTTCAATTTTGTCGGGGGCAAACACATGAGATCCTGACCCCTCCCCCAATGGAGCATGAGAAAGGTGAATTCATTCTTGACATTTGGGCGTGGTCCAAAAAAAAATCGCCTGCGGCGCTGTTTTTGCGCCTTCGGCGCTATTTACCCTGCACGTTATCTAACCTCTTGTATAATTCAACTAAATAGTGCCCCCCCCGAAACTTCTCCCTGGATCCGCCCTTGAATACGGGTGGATTAGTGGCTGTGAGACAAGAGATAGTCTATATTGTTTTGTGTTTCCTTTTTGGTGGTGAAGCACATATTGGATAATTAGTGATATTAATTAGTGCATCTCACTGCAATGGATAGAATACATGAAAATTCCAAACAGGTCCCGAGGGAAAAATAGGTAACTGGAATGTTAGTCCAGTTATGTTTGTGTGATGTACTTATGTTTGTTTTTAAAATATTTTTTTTACTGTTTCTAAGATCTGATTATGCCAGTTTTGGGCGACACATATAACAAAAATAAACAGACAGAAAAATATTTGAGGCATTTTTATTTGTGATATCAATGTTTTGCAGCGCTGCCTCTTTAACAGGTCACGAGCCGCCACTGGTTGACGACATGGTTATATACATAAAAATGGGAAGGAATGAAATTAATATTAGAATTGCCCAATTTAAGAAACAATTTTCCATCTTTTACGAATATCTTCCTAAGAGAACTCTAAACTTTTATGCAAGCAAAAAAAAAAACCCTTTCTTCTTTTGTACATTTCAGCAGAACAATTAATCAAAATTGCTATGGATGAGAACAATAAATTGTTTATTTTTATTAATAAATATATCGCTTTTTTTCTGTTATTCTGCAAAAGGACGATTGAGAAAAAGATAGATATTATATTCAAAGTGATTTTGTGTTAATTTAAGAAATAACTAAAATTGATAAATATGTTACAGTATAATTTGGCCCATGAATTTGCAAACGAAATGAATATTTGTTCAATTGGTTTTTAATATCTTTCTAAGTTCATGGCCACCGAAAAGGACAAGTTATGATGCCTATTTAAAAAGTTATTTTTAATTTTTCGGATGTTGAGTCGTAGAAAAAATATACTGAACAACTCGAGTGGATTGTCCCTATTGTGCTCGAAAGTTTAAGCACTCCGTCGACGGCGTCGTGCTCAATTTACTTCCTCGTGCGATGTGGACATCATATCCGCTCTTGTTGTACAAACTACTATTATCGGGGGTAAAATTTCTAATTTTCCCACTGATATTTAACTTATTATTTTATAAATTAATAGGGCTGTTTTACAGATTTTTGTAATCCCTTATTTTCCATTGTATTTTAAGAGCCTTCTTTAGCTCTTAATTATGTACTCACATAATGGTGTGTTCGAAATTCTGTTCAGTTAAATTAAATTCTTGTTTCTTGGGAATACTCTTTGAATTTATTTTAAAATAACAAGCATACTGCTTTTTGACGTTATATATGAGCCCTCTTTTATGGCGCAAGATATCATAACTTATTAAGTTGACCTGCGAAGGTGCTGCTTTTGAATTATTTTAACTCGTAACTAACGCCAGTAACACCTTATGGTTATTACGTCTACGTAGTCATATTTTTAATGATACAGCAGCCAGCCAAAGAGCTTTCATACATTTATTTTGTGTTTTATGACTCTTCCACTTTAAAGTTTTATATTTTGTTTGATATAATAAGTTTATTCTTTTGTTCTGTTCCTTTTATGTTTAAAAGTTAGACTGAAAACTAAAGTCAATAGTAATTTCGTTAATGAAGTTAAGTTTGATGCAGTGCAGTAGGTATCTAGTTTTACATAAAACAAATCGTATATTAAAAAAAAATTAGTTTTTTATTTCTGTCGCACAAAAGGTTTTTTTCAAATTGTTTTTGCATTGCATTTTCTTCTTTTTATCACTTTTTTTTCCCATAAATACATATAATATAGAAACGTTATGATAATACTAATAGATATTAGCAGTGGCGTATTTAAGGGAAGGGGAGCTGCCGGGCTATTTTACATTATACAGGGTGGCGCAAAAAAGTGTGACGGACTAAACTTGCATTTTTTTAAATGGAGCACCCTATATATTATATTATTTTTTAATTCCCTATACAATTCCACGTATATTTTGTATAAAATGTCATATGTCTAGATTCAATTGTTTTTGAGTAATTGACGCTTAAAATATGTCATTTTTTGACTTTGACAGGCTGTAACATTGGAACGGTTCATCTTAGAGAAAAATGGTTTTCACCTCCCTATCTTAGTTTTTCATTCTCTATCCAAGGAAACCAACCTCCGATTTACTATGTAAAACCGTTAAAACCGTTTTTTTGGTCTCATAATTATAAAAATTGATCTTTTTTTTATAAAGAGCCAGCTAGGAATACCAAAAAAATATTTACAAAAACAAATTTAATCCAACCATGCAGATGGGTAGAGGTAGTAATTTAATTTTCGAAATTTGATAGTAGTTAGGGGCGTAGCCCCGAAAATGTTTCGCCTGCGGCGCTTTTCGTCCTAGCTGTCCTTCTTTCCAGAAAAGAATGTCCTACTTACGCCCACTGAGAACTTGGATTTATATCACTTTCTAAGTTTTTTATTTTCTATCCAAAAACATCAAGTTTAGGTTAGTCGCTCAAGGGGATAAAAACTTTATTCTTGCACATAAGTCATTGCTGTTGATAACGTATTATGTCCATCGTCCATGGGGATTTACTTTTAAGGGGCCCGACGAAGCATTCATCTATTTCCAAGTCTGTTTATAGACTGACGAGTAAGAACTAGGGATGGACGATAGTTTTCGATACATCGATAACATCGATACGTCGGAAAAAAGCATCGATGGAATTAGAGTCGATGGTTTATAACATCGATGGAGCTCAGGTTCGATTTATCGAAATATGGATAGTTTTCTATAAAATTGTATTTAATTTATATTACCATTAGTTTAAATGTGATTTTGTATTTTATAATAATTATTATAAATAATACTAAACATTTTACAATCAATTATAATAAAGCCAGTTTGCTTCGTGTAATAGCTTATCCTTCAATATTAAGATTAGGATTTCTTGAATCTAAGAATAAAAAACAATTTATAGTAAAAATAATAAGCTATTTATTTTAAGATAAAATAAACATCCTATTTTAAGTGTGTAGCACACAACTTTTTTCTCCTAATTGTTTTTGCATTGCATTTTCTCCTTTTTATCACCACTTCCCACCCCAACGTTTCTTGATACTAACAGTAATAAATGCATTCATACATATCCATCTATGTTTATTCTTTATCACCCATTCTTTTAATACAGGGTGTCAAACATGTTTTTAATATATCAAATATTTTAAAAACTACACGGAAAAATAGTCAACACTAATATAAGGATTGATATGCTTAATTCAAGTACGTAAAATTTTTAAAAGTTTCTTGGAAAACCATCATGACCACTTTTCTAACAACGATAAAATTTATTATAATAGCCACTCTTTGCTAACCAGCAAAACCCCGCTATTTGAATTCTCAAACGTCAATTTTGTCACGTATCAAAATGGTAGGCTACTGGGTTGTGTAGCTTAGATGAATTTATGTTTTGATTATTTTATTGATAATTATTTATTATTTAATGTGCCTTTATGGTACGCTATCTGATCAATGAAACACTAACGATTTTTTAAAGAGATTTATTTGATTGATAGCAAAGCAATGATAGATTATAATAATGCGAATATAATATATAATACTTTATATTATATTAATTTTACGATATAAAATTATAAAATGGTGAATTTAGGTAGTTCTGTAATAAGAAGAGAAACTATCCCTTTTTACTTACTTCAGGAAGGTGTTATTCCAGCAAGTTCAAAGAAACAATTCCTTCTTAATAGACAACTCTGACCAAACATGAGAAGGATACAGTTTTATAGAATTAAATAATTTAAAGTAAAGAATACTACAATTAGAGCAAAGTATATTGGTTCTGGGGCAGTACTCTTCATTGCTTAAAAGATTTAGAATTTAAGTAGTAATTCGGGCAAAGGTTAACTCTTACACTTGAATACTTTTTACAACTTCTCGAGTAAGTGTTCCTTCGAGCTTTTATAAAGTTTTGCAACCCTTACCAGATGGAACAAGGGGTTCCTTTTTGCTATGTCAGCAATTTAATAAAAGAGGGGATTTCCCTGGATGAATCAAAATGGAACCCTTTATCCCAACCAATTTAAACAATTATTTTTATAAACTTTCGTCTACAAACTCCTCCTATGAAACTAGGAATTGTTCTACAAACTATCTTTTCACTACACCTATTAAGTAAGTAATCTACCTTTAATGGTACCAATTCATATCCGACAATATATTTGCAGTTGCAAGCTCCTGAAATTTGATTCATGATTCGCTAGAAAAAATGATATTTACCGCTGAATGTAAAACAGGTTTTTACCAAATTATGTGTGTAGTTTCAGAGAAATTTGCGTTAGAAATGTCGTTTAGCCGGATTTTGGTGGTGGCAAAAACTGGCTAATATTTTAAATATATATATATTTTAAGCCCCATAAAAATAGGGAATTTTCATAAAAAGTAAATTTAAAAAATAATACTTATAGGCGTAAGCTGATGTCATCAAAAGACCCACAGTTCACAAAGACATGTTTTTTTTAATCTTCTGAATTAAAGGGAAGCGATTAAAGTTTGCGATTGTGACGTAAAAGTATACTATTTATACATAGTGCAACAGCAAGCTAATCATACTATACGTGACGTCACACGGAGAACTTTGGTTATTTATATAAAATTAAGAAGCTATATCTAAAACGTAATATTTTGCATATTTTATTTTTTTTTATGTGGCTGAACATTTTTAAGCAATAAAAAAATTATGGAAAGTTCCCTATTCGTATAATTTAAAACGAGGACACAACCGTCGCAAGTACGCAATTTATTCAAAGGGTTTAAACAACTCGGAAAATAAGTTTTTGCCCCGACAAAACTAACAGGTTCATACATTCACGTCTCCCCAACACAGCAGGTCATTATTTTCCAACAACACATCGAGCATTCGTATAAATATGAAATAAGGTGGCGGTTTACACCCCACATAAAATTCTACTTTGTGTTGAATAATCTTCAAATTGCCTGAAGCACATTCGGCCGTGAAATATGGAAACTGGCAAGTTGGCGTGAACGCCCTGGAAAATGAGAAAATGGAAATGTAAGCGCTCGAGTGCAGAAGCGATGAAGTAAGCGTCACATTAGCGAGAGGAGCAGTGCAGCGACCTGTGAACAAAATGGGAAAAAGTGATACTTTAATATGGATATTTTTACTTATTGGAAAAATGTGTTTTAAGCGCCAATTTCACAGGCCCTAAAATAATTGGTAAGGACTAGAGTTGGTTCTTTTTTAGCTTCAAATGGTAGATGGGTAGAGCACCGACTAAGACGGGGAAAAAGTAAACACGCGACCCGACACAAATTTAAAAAAAAAGTTAATTTACATTTTCCATGTGAAGTTGTTGCAGAGCAAAAGTTTGCAGTACTCGCACAAAGTATTAAGATTTATTGCTAGGTTTCTCGAATAAAACATACCTACTTGCTTAAAAATATATTGTAACATATGTACCAGTGGCGTAGCAACCGCTGTATCAGCTGTATCAATGATACAGGGCCCACTGGCCTGGGGGGGCCCACCAAAAGGAGAAAAAATGTTTTTGCTGTTTAGCAAATATCAGATTTTTAGTTAGGGCCCACCACCTGGCTCTTGATACAGGGCCCATTCAATGCTAGCTACGCCACTGATATGTACGTCAACGGTAGCGATGTAAATGCCGAAAGGGTTTCTTAATCCCGGGATTTTCGAGATTTGTACGATTAATCCCGGGATCTGATCCTATATTAGATGTACCGAAGAAAAAATAAAATTCAAAAACTTTTATTGTATTAACTTAAAACACAAATTTAACAATACTTTAGTGCTTTTTAAAGTTTCATCTTCTAGCCTCAAACGTTTTTTATGAAAACCCTGCAGTAGATTCCATGCTTATAGATTGAATGTTTACATGAATAAAAAACTATTATTTATCCCGGGATTAACAGGTCTAATCTCGTAATTTCCGAGTCAGGTTTTCCTTTCGGAATCCCGCGGATTGACATACCTAGTAAGGGTATTATTTAGGAAATAAACTGTCAATATCATATTGAAAGTGCACAATATAAAAGAAATACAGTGGATTGCATTAAGAAATAAGTGCTTGGTTAGCTTAACCGAGTAATAAAAAGACAAAATTTAATCAGAGGGTGGCAAGGCCTCCTCCGTGTTTGCGCAAGATTGTCTTAGATTTTACAAAAATTGGCAGCTGGCAGTGCTATCCATGTCAGATCCCAGTTTTCGTAAAAGATAATGTTATTTTGCGCAAATACCAAGTTGGCCTTGTTAGCCTGTGATTAAATGTTGTCTTTTTAATACACGGTTAAGCTAATCGGGAACTATATTTCTTTGTGCAATGCTGGTGACCCAAAATTTTCTTACGGAATATATTTATTTATGATTTATTATTTATATTTGGAGGATACTAACGTACCATATGGCCGCCATGTTTTTTTTTAAATTTACAATGGCTTCATCACACTCATTACTATATGATCATATGGCAATGTGAGAAAAAATCTTTGCCATTTCCGTGCAATGGCTGTTATCGGCCGCCATATTTATTTTTCTTACACTTTACCTATCTCTCCCCCTTAATCGATCCTCTGTCGAGGTTGCTCTGAAGGTTACTATAGGAACGTATTGGGGCAAAAGCATAAATATCAGGCATGAATTTTCCAAAACTAAAATATCTCACGTTTGATGTAAGTATCATGACTGCATAGAGGACAGTACAGAAACGACACTTTGTATTTGCTAGATACACAGCAGTATTCTAAAGCTAATTTAACCAATAGATACCACATGATATTTTTATGCTGTACCAGCACTACCATCTCCACAGCGGGCGATAGCAACCTTCAAACCTTCGTCCACAAGTAGATATAATCACGTCCGCCAATGTTATTTATGTTACAGTCAAAACTGCCTGGTTAGTTAATTATGATTTAAAAGATGCAACCCGACAATAGTCTCTAAAACGCAGATTTAGAAAAGAAAACTGACCTGTTTGTCTTTTTTGAGTCTTTTTGAATTTTGTCCCCTTTTCCTGTTTACTCGCTGCGCTGTAAGATGGCTTCGTTTTTGATAAGCTCCCGAAAGCGTCGCGGGTTCCATTATATGTAAATGCGAAAATGTTCTTGTTTTGAAGTTTTTATTAAAAATTCTGGAACATAAGTTGTTTAGATCGTGGTGCTTTAATTCTGGTGTAAAATTGATTTTTTTTTTCTGTATGATTGCAATACATTTTTTATTATAAAACTTTAAAGAGTTAATATCTTTGTTTTCTGATTTCATTCATTGTCTACCTGTGCCCTAGGGAACCCATTACCTTTGGCGTCCCTATGTACTTACTTGTATTAACCTTTTTTCTATAGTTTTAATTATTCGATAATTGATTTAAAAAAATGGTACACTAGAAAATTAATCTATTGGAAGAAATGTGTACACCTTTAATTCAAATTATTTTCGCTTTTAAATAGGTCCAAATGCGATCGCTCTTGGCCCCAAAACCGTAACTCCATTGCCATAATCTTTCAATAAGTCCCAATTTATAAGGTCCTCTTAAAGCTGAGTTAAATCAAGCTTTAAACCGAAAAATAATTCTAAAATCCTAAAAATGTCAGAAATGGTCGATTGTCGATGTCGATAATGTGGGATTGACAGCAAAGTTCGAGTTAAATGATTAACGTGGTCAAAACTTAATATAATGTAATATAACAAGTTATGATCAGGTACATTACTCTTAAATTGAACTTTGCTGCCAATCTCACATTATAAATCGACCATTTCTGCGATTTTAAAATCATTCTTGGGTTTTAACTTAGGTTTAAACGGACTTGGGCCTAAGAATTTGAAATAAATATTTTTTCTCTTCATTGAAAGTCATTATAACTTGATCTAAAGGTAGTTGTTATTGGATCAAGAGTGGTTGGCCTTCAACCAAGAGTGTTCTTGATGCAAAAGAGTTTGTTCTTGACTTAAAATAGTGTTTCCCTAATAGTGTACCGGGTGGTCAACTAAGAATGACCGCCGGCCATATCTCAGAAACTAGTAATCGTAAGAGTCCAAGCGAGAGACCAAAAATTAGGTTGCAATTAGACTTTTAGACCTGAGCTTCGAGGTTGTCACCACTGTGTGTGTTTACGTGTATTTGCACATGTTTTCTATTTTTATATTGTATGACTTGCTACTAGTTGTATTTTACAAATAACATAAGATGCCTTAGGGTTATATCGCCCGATATGAAGTATCGCCCGTTTCCAAATTACCTGCCTAATCCATATATTTTCAACGGCCACTAGCAAGGGCCGGTCGTAGTAGTCACCAATCGAAATTTCCTGATGAAATCTGCATTACAAACCAATACATTCCACCGCTAAGGGCGAAAGTGTGTTGTCGTATTCTATTTTAATAAAATTACGGTTTCTTTAAATAAGGTTTAACTTTAAGTAAAATTATTTGTAAGGTAAAAAATATAGCTTAATATGTTCACCAATGTTAGCTCTTGCTCTTAACAAGGTATATTTTGAAAGCAGATTTTTCGAAAGAAAAACATAACCCTAAAATCTAAAGTAAACATGGGCGGAAATATCGCCCAGTAAGAATCTTATCGGCGATATTTCAGTCGTACATAAATTGCTCAAAAACGTTTCTTTTTTTGGTGCTATCAAAATGGGAAAGAAATGCAGAGGCATTTGAGGCAACTGGATTGGACTAACAATAGATGATTTTGAGAGCCCTGAGTGTTCGCCGTAGTGAGTTGTATATCATGGGCGATATTTTAGACCATGTGGGCGATAATTCAGTAAAGGGTTGAAATATCGCCCATTTCTTATATTTTTTAAAAGTTTAACTTTTGTCGTTCAGAATATATTTTTTTATTTTTTTTGTATGCTGGTTATTGACAAATATAGTTTTTTTTACAGCTGACGCATTATTTCTACCTTGTATTTAAAAATCAAATTTCTGAAAAGCGTAATGACTTAGGTAGGCGGTATTACCCTAAAATACCTTAGTTAAATAAATATAATTCAAAAAAATAATAATTATTGCAAGCAATATTGTGCTATTGTGACTAAAAATAATTAATTAATATTATAAAAGAGCTTAAACAATTTTAATAAACTTTTTTTTAGTGTACTGGAGCTGTCACATTACGAACCACTTTTATATCTAAACTACAATGAATGAAGCACATAAATATCATCCAATAAATCTAACAAGACACCAAACTGACCATCACATTGACCGCTCTTGTATAGGACAACAATAAAACCACTTTGAGCAGATGATTTCCAAGGCAATTGAAAGAGGCGTGTGCTCTTAAAACCTACTGAAGCCTGTTTTGAATGACACCAAATTTATTTATACCAGGGGCATGGTAAATGAACCTTAAATTATATATGGTACTGGTAACCCGTATTTATTACTTGGGGGAGCTGAAGTTTATAATGAAGACACTCACGATTCGTTTTTTTTTGCTAGCAAAATGTTTGAAAGATTTTTATGAATATGCTAAACATTATATTGTTCATTTCTAGATTTTTTTTTTACAAAGGATATTTTACTTAAGACTTGCATTGCGTATTGTAAAGCAATTACACACTCATGTAATTACCACAATCGCCACTACACGGCGCGTTCGAAATTTTTCTATTCGTGCGTAATATGCTTTTTACCACACTCAGTACGTAGTATACTATTTTCTACTCCCACATGGAAATTTGCTGTTTCCTTTACACTTTAGTGGCAGGTAAAGTAGGCTATTCCAGTTAACTGTGCGGCAAAATTTTATATCCATCCTAAGGTTATGAAACTGACCAATCACAGTAGTCAATTACAGAGAAGCTTAATTTACATGTTGTAAATTCGTTTTCTGACAGTTGAGAGAAGTTAGGTTATCAATATGCTTCAAAAATATGCAAATCTGTGAGATGAAATTTGTTCTTTTTAAATTTAAATCAAAACATTTATCCCAGCGAGTCTATGTATACACACTATTTTCCTAAAGAGTACACGAAATGGTGCAAAAATTGAAGGTATAATAACAAAATAAATACCAAAATATATTTCTACCAAATTATTGTTATTTTCTGCCGAACTAAAGATTTGCACACAGACGCACTTTCTTATTTCAAAAATATCTTTATTTCCACTCATTTCTAGACAATTACTACAAGCTTTATATAAATGTACTATATACCTACCAAATGAACGTTTTCTTACTAACCTTGATAATTTTTTTCCATATAAATAATATAGGTAATATATATTATTATAAATATTTGTGCACGGGGATATTTTCCGATATATTTTGAACGGGGATCGAACTCCAATTAATCTTAAAACTTTTATTATAAGCAACAAACATAGAAAATTAACTGGTAATTCTTCCTTAAATGGTGGAACTTAAAGATAACCCGATAAAACAGACGAAATTATAAGATTTCTAGAAAAAAAATATTATTTACTAACATTTTTAAGATTATGTTATTTCTACTTACACTATTGCCACTTCTCGTCTTCTCTTTCCATGTTAACAGTGTTGCTAGTTTGTAAATTGGCGATTATATTGAAAAAATTGACCATAGGAACGTTAAATATTCATATTATTGCACAAAATCCATTTTTAACTGTTTGAAACGAATTCTACAGCTATTTTGTTGTACTTTCGGAGTTATAATTCTTTACGCAAGCAAAATTAAACCCGAAAAACCTATTTTTCTTCTGTGCGTTCCAGTAAAACTGATTGATCAAATTACCTGGTTGAGAAAATAAATTGTTCGTTTCTATTAATACATATATCGCTTTTTGTCTGTTATTCTGCAAAAAGTTGAATGTGAGAAAGATAGATATATTCAAAGGTGAGTTTATATAAATATTAGAACTTACCCAAATCGATGAATATGTTACAGTGTAATTTGGGCAATGGGTTTGCCATCAAAATACATTTTTGTTCTATTGTTTCTTATTACCGTTCTCACAAGTTCATGGCCAACTTAAAAGACAAGTTATGATGCCTAATTTAAATAATTTTTTAAAATTCTTAGCATGAAGTTCGGAGGTTAAGTCGTAGAAAAAATATACCGTACAACTCGAGTGGATTGTCCATATTGCGCTCGGAAGTTTGAGCACTCCGCCTACGGCGTCGTGCTTAATTTACTTCCTCGTGCGATATGGACATCATATCCACTCTTGTTGTACAACCTACTATTACCATATCTGTGATCATCTAACTTCATTGTTAGAAAGACACCCATTTTTGTGCCTCGTCTTCTACAACACGACATAATATTATAAGGCTTCATTTATACTCAAGTGGCTGGCTGGAAGTAATATTCAAAGCAACGAAGTGTTTTAATAATTTAATTTTTGTTCACCCCAACTAGAAAATAGTTATAATTAGCGGCCGAAGTATAAATTATGCAAAAATGCTTTCACCTCAGTCGCAATTTTTTTTTAATGCTTTGTATTAGAGCCATATAATTTAGTGTAAAACTACCCCATTAGTCTTTTGATCTTATCACCTTTACCATTTAAATTTAAGTCTGTATCTTAACGATCAAACTTAAATATCTCATTAAATTTCGCTACAGAAAATTAATTATTGTAAAGAAACTTATTTTCATAAATATTAATTTATTACTACCGTCGTTTGTCTTAAAAGGGGTAGTAATTAAAAAGGCATTATGATCTTATGTCAGTAATTATTCACTACATATTACATTTTTATGCTGCTTATTTTTAATAATAAAAACATAAAAGGTATAATTACTAACAAATAATAATTTTGCACTATAGCAACAATTTTAAATTGAAATTGTGCACACACCAGTGGCGGCCGGTGCCGGCGGACTATGGGATACCGTCATCCTTGCCAAATTAAAAAATAAGAATAAACAACACTCCTCCTAACCTTTTACGAAACATTTTTAAAACTTAAGAACACACTGCCATACTCCTTACTTGCTATCAATTTAATTTAACTTGAGGACTGCAATGAAAGAAAACGACAAACCCTGGAAATAAGAAACATGTACAAGTTCGCGTGGGGGCGCGTGCTTAACTGGGGCTCTGATCAGTCCGTCGACGCACGCCATATTAAAATTTCCAATGCAGTTAGTATCGCATTGAGACAGAAGAACCCCCCCTCCCCTCCCACAGGTCCTGAAAAGGGACCAGCTTTGGCATTTCTAATTTTATTTATTCGAACTAAGAGCCTTCGAAATAATAAATGTCCCAAATTTCGATACCTCAAATTTTATAAATTTAATACGAGTTACACTCCAACACAATTAAAGTATTTTACATGCCTAGTAGTAGGCTATGGAAAATTAACAAAATTAGCCTACTAAGTGCAGTAATATGAAGAAATTAATTTAAGAGACCTTGTGTTTAAAATAAATATTTTAATTGAAAAACAACAATTTACTTAGAAATGTGTAATATAAAAAAAGTTATTATTTTTAATAATAAAGGAAAATTTAAAAATTCTGGTGGTGAATTTTAATTGATCTTTGGGTGTGGCCCGAAAATTTTTCGCCCGCGGCGTTTTTCCGCCTTCTTCTGGGTACAATATCATGAAATACATGTAGTTCCGACTGTCCATCTCTCCAAAAAAAAAATATCCTACTTAAGCTTACTGAGCCCCCCCTTTCCAGAGCATATTTTCTTCTAAAACGAAAAATAAGGGTAGGTTACTCTTGAGCAACTTTTAAAAAATTGAATCTCGCTCTTATGCTCTACAAAGGTTTTCAATTTTAATGAGCGCTTTGTTTTATAGGGATTTTTATTTAGAATAAAATTTTCTATGAAATTCATAATAAAAAGGGTTTCTATATGGAGAGAGAATTCTGCCGGTTTTCAATGGGAAAACACAGACATTTTAATCAGCTGATGCAAGTTTTCCCATTTAAAACAACCATTGACTTGCAATTGCACTTGCAACTTGCATCTAATGTAAAAAGGTCTTTAAAAACATAATATCTTTATATAATTTTATATTACTTATGTCTGCGGGACAATTACAAGTAGCTACCGAGTCTTAAATTATTATATTTATTATTGCAGACAAGCTTTTCTGTATAAAATACTAATTGCTATTATTAATACGGCTGCATCCGCACCAGTGGCACTATGAAAATTTAACAGAAACGTACGATGTCTAGGTTATATACAGGGTGATCATCGAAAATAGTCTAATAAAGTTTTTATAATATTATCGTAGAATAAAATCAATCATATTGATCGAAATGATGAGATATGTCTGTACAATATTGTAGATATCAACTTAACTGTATCATAATAGTTATTTGTACAACAAGACTGGATATGATATCCATATCGCACGAGGAAGTAAATTGAGCACGACGCCGTAGGCGGAGTGCTCAAACTTCCGAGCGCAATATGGACAATCCACTCGAGTTGTAGAGTGTATTTTTTCTAAGACTCAACTTCCAACCTTCCTACTAAGAATTTTTAAAAATTATTTAAATTAGGCATCATAACTTGTCTTTTAAGTTGGCCATGAACTTGTGAGAACGATATTAAAGAACAATTGAACAAAAATTTATTTGTATGGCAAACCCATGGACCAAATTACAATGTAACATATTTATCGATTTGGGTAAGTTCTTATATTTATACAAACTCACTTTTGAATACATCAATCTTTCTCACATTCGGCTTTTTGCAGAATAACAGACAAAAAGCGATATATCTATGTATTAATAAAAACGAACAATTTATTTTCTCAATCAAAGGTATTTGTATTAATTGTTTTACTGAAATGCACAGGTTTAATAGGGATTATTTCTGCTTGCGTAAAAATTATAACGCCGAAAGTACAACCAAATAGCTGTAGAATTCGTTTTAAACAGTTAAAAAGAGATTTTGTGCATTAATATGAATTTTTAACGTTCGCTATGGTCAAATTTTTCAAAATAATCGCCAATTTACAAACTAGAAACACTGTTAACGTAGAAAAAGAAGTGGCAATACTGTAAGTAGAAATAACATAACCTTAAAAACTTTAGTACAAAATATTTTTTTTTTCTAGAAATCTTATTATTTCTTCTTTTTTATGGGGTTATCTTTATGTTTCACCATTTAAGGAAGAATTACCAGTTAATTTTCTATGTTTGTTGCGTATAATAAAAGTTTTAAGATCAATTGGAGTTCGATCCCCGTTCAAAATATAGATATCAGAAAATATTCCAGTTCACAAATATTTATAATAATAATATATTATTTGTATGGAAAAAAATAGCCAATGTTATTAAGAAAACGTGCACTTTGTAGATATATAGTACATATTATGCATTAAAGCTTGTAGTAATTGTCTAGAAGATATTTTTGATATAAGAAAGTGCGTCTGTGCGCAAATCTTTAGTTCGGTAACAAAATAACAATAATTTTGTAGAAATATATTTTGTTATTAATTTTGTCATTATACCTTCAATTTTCGAACCATTTAGTGTACTCTTTAGGAAAATATTGTACATAGACTCTGAGATAAATCTTTTGATTTAAATTAAAAAAGAACAAATTTCATCCGACCGATTTGCATATTTTTGAAGCATATTGTTAACTCAACTTCTCTTAACTGTACGAATTTACAACATGTAAATTAGGCTTCTCTATAATTGACTACTGTGATTGGTCAGTTTTATATCCTAACTAGGATGGATATGAAATTTTGCCGCACAGTTAACTGGAATAGCCTACTTGTTCCGTCACTTAAGTGTAAAGGAAACAGCTAATTTCCTTGTGGGAGTAGAAAAAGTGTTATTTTATTTGCAGCAAAATTTCAAACTGTCATAGAGATTGTCAAAAAAATGGAGTAAGTCAATTTGATTCTGTCACCACTGCTGGGTGGATCAGGGCCGGTAAAGGCGTTTTTTATTTAAGTCACGTCACTCGTCTAAAGAAAAAAATGTTTAAAAAACAATCTGATGGCAGGCTGGCAGAGAATGCAATAAGCCAATAAAAAAGGCCTCATGCTGATAGCTTCCCGGTACAAATTGGACGCCTCTAACTCATAACTAATAGATATAGAATCAACAATGCCTGCAGACTTTTAGTCTATTAAATGCGATGTACTAGAAGGTGCTAGCTATACTTCAATAAAGTAGCCACCGAGTGAACTATTTTCGATCAGTCACCCTGTATAAGATTAAGTGTTAAATTTACATTAAGCCTTATCGCGTTCAAATAATAATAATTAAAAATCAAGGTTGGCGGGAGACCGCCAGCCATGGACTTCACTTATACGAAATAAGCTACCATATAATAGGTAAGTAAAGACAAATTGGCAGTTTAAATACATTTATTACAATAATGCAGTGGCACTAATTTGCCGGCATGTTATTGTTTTACTTACCCAAGTCATAAATACCATGCCAACTTGCAGTTGCAGAAGAAGCACTGGATAATCATTATTATAGATTAATATAGCAGATGCATCATTCTGTTGTGCAGAGTATGAAGTTTAGTTACTAGCAAATTGTATTAAGAATAAAGTTATTAAACTGTGCCTACATTGACATGTTATATAATGTATCTTATTATAGTATAGATAGGGTAATTCGAGGAGAGTTGGCGCGTCAGGTGAGATGACGCAGTCATAGTTCTCGCGATAATTGAGCTTTTTTGAGTAAATTCGGGCAGTGTTCTGTAGCACCAGCAGACCATTACGATTTAGTTCGGTCATGATTGTAATGAGGGGGTGTGTTTACGCTATATTTTTGTTTATTTCGCCGCCAAAATTTTTCACGTCTTTAGGAATAATAAACTATACAGGTATGTTTGGTCGTATTTTTTTTTATTTTATAGTGGATTACTGTAGGTGCTTAGAGTGTGTAATTACTTCTTATCTTAAACACTCACATTTTTGCAAACCATGTCGTTAAAATTTTCTGCGCCGTTTCTCCTAATAATGTAAGGTGAGATGACGCACTATGAATTAAGGAGAGTTGACGCACTTACTGTAATGCATTTTAGCAACTGTTTCCTTTGCAATTGGAAAACATTCTGTAGTTTTTTAGAAATGCCATCCGAATACAAAAGAAAAGGGAAAGTTGTAAGGGGTAAAATGACCATACAACACTTATCAGCAGCAATTAGTGCTATTGAGAGCCTAGAGATGGGGATCCGTCAAGCTGGTCGTGAATACAACATTCCTGAGGGAACCTTACGACGTCGAATGAAAAGCACAGATTTTCAAAACAATAGGCTAGGACCGCCTTCTTTGTTGGGGACTGAAAACGAAGTCAAAATAGTGAACCACATTAAAAAGATATGACTTTTGAACTGGCAGAAAAATCAAAATTGTCACACAAATTTATTGAAGAGTCTCGAAAAGCTAGCTATCCTTGGTTTGCATCTTTTTTAAGAAGAAAGAAAAAACTTACAATAAGGAGATCCGAAGGTGTTCTTTAAGTGGTGAGGATAAATCAAATATTTGTGTGGGAAGTAGAGAAGATTACAATCAGACTAAAAAGACTGGATTCAATGCATAAAATGCCAATGTTGGATGCATGAAAGCTGCACTAAATTTTTAGGTCTTTGAGATTTTCTGATAAATGCATTTTTTAGTGTTTTCTTGTTATCCATAGATATACGTACATAATATTTAAGGTTTTTGGTACTTAATATAATATTAAAAAAGAAGAAGACATGTATTCTAAACCAAAAATAAACTATACAACTTTTTGCTTGTATTATTGTGTTCCGGTGCCTCTTTATTAAAATGAAGGATTGGGGTAAAAGAGCTTCAAATTATTCTCAACTTGACTGAGACTTGCTCTTAAACCTAGTTTTAGAATTTATAGAGGTTTTTAAAAAAAATCAAATAGATGGGATTTCTGTTTAAAAAAAAAACGAAGTTTGGAAAAACATTGAAAAATAATTTAATGGTTTTTCTCCAGAATTAAGATGTCGAACAGCATATTTTTTTTAAAAAGTTATGAAAAAGTACGGAAGATCTTAGAAAAAGATGTACAGAGTAAAGAAAACAGCTTTATATGACTGGTGGGGGTCCGTACCCCAAAATGTTGGATGGTAATGATAATCTTCTATAGGAACCATCAATTTTTGTCTTGAAAAGTTCCTTAGACAATGATATCCAAGAGAAATTAGTTACAAAAGAGGTAATTGATAATCCAAATGATATATACATAGGTATGATAAATTATAAACTCAAAATATATAAGATGAGATAAATAAATAGGAATGCCACAGTAAAATAAGTTTCGTTTTTATTAGAATTCATGCGTAATGCTATTGTTCTTAGTTAGGGATGCTTTAGGCGAAGAATTTTGACCACCTAAAGTAAGGGAGCGCTAATCCACGTTAGGGAAGATATAAACGTTGGTGGAATCCAAAATCACATCTTAGCCTAAGTTATTCTATTCCTAGCGTTAGAGAGTCCCTAAACGTGTTGATGGAAATGAGCATTAGCAACTTTAAATTATAGGTAAACATGATGGGTATTTAGCTGATTCTCGGATAAAACAATAATATAACGAAATGTTGACCAAAAAGCAAAATAGGGAACGTATCACTAGCATTTACTCTTAATATTATTCTCCGACTCGGCGAGCCTAAACGGCAATGTCATAGAGAACGAATCTGCCTTTGACCGACTTTGGCGACTTTTATCCGACAAGCTTTCGTCTCGATTTAGTTATGTATTAACCTGGTTTTGTTTGTAGGCGGATAGGTAAAGTCGTAAAAACGTTTCATAATTTTGTTCTTGTTTAGAAAGTGTAAATCAATACTATAAGCATGGGAGACCACAGAGGGTCATGGGTCCCCCTGAGATTGCGTCAAATAATATTTCATATTTATTTTATTGATAAATATATATCAGTCACGTACAAAAAATTCAAATTAGGTTTCAGAATATTTAAACTCAGACTTACCTAATCCAACAGAATATTTCGATTTTTTATGTTTATTTTATGAAAAAGTTTTACAAAGTTAACATGTTTTTTTTGTAAATCAGTTTTTAATTAAGTTAATTACCTAGTATATTTTTGTCAAAATTACAACAAACCTAAATAATTTTTTTAAATAGTTAATTGTATTTTTTTATTTTCAAAAATGCATTGATAGGTAAAAAAAATATGTATATAAAGATGTCATCTTACTATAAAGAGGCGTGGCCGAGGAAAAGGCGAGAAGTGTGAAGTAAATCAAGTGTATTAGAACCCTCGTAGGAATAAAAAAACAGACCATTTTTAATGCAAGGTTTATTTAAAATATGCAAAGAATAAAAACCCTTAAAACTTCTTACTTTATATATCTTTTGCTGTCATCAACATTAATACAAATACCAACTTTTGAACTAAAATATCTTAATTTTTAACCTATTAGACGATTGTTTCTGCCAATTAGCATAATAATTTAATTTTAAATGGAATGCAAGTTGCAAACATGTCACACCATCGTAGGTGACAGTAATTATTGCTTTGTATGTACCTAATGGTAAACTTTTAGGGTACATTGAAGTATCCAGTGTATAATCCTTTATCCAATAACGTTTCTGAAAATTAAAAATATTAAGGATTAGCGTTTTCCACTGCCATGATACTCTACAAAGAATATTTAAAAATAAAATTAAAATTCGAAAATCTTTTATTTCCTTAATTCGACAATATACATAGATAATTAGATATATTTTAATAAATGTCAATTATAAAAATACAGAATTTCTTACTAATTAGATGGTGGTAAAGATTTAAAAAATGCAAGAGGAATAATTTACAAACCACCTGAAAATTCCTTATACTGATGAGATTGTTGTATTTTGTCTAAAACCTAAGGTTTAGGGCCTCAATTTCAAGGAAGCCCCGCGCTCGTTCTAAGCAACACTATATTTCAAGTTCTACTATTTATTATTTTTATTAACATTGATAATGAAAAATTTTGTTTTATAAAAATTGTTGAAGATTTAATTGCCCGTCTAATTTAATTTAATTATTTTAATTATTATTATTATTATTATTATTATTATTATTATTATTATTATTATTATTATTATTATTATTATTATTATTATTATTATTATTATTATTAATATTATTATTATTATTATTATTATTATTATTATTATTAAGAGTTTATTTTCAATATTTATAATATAATAAATTTGTTTATTTATCTTCCTTAATAAACTTCTTCTTTGATCCTTTGAAGACGTGCTTGTTAGGGGCAAATCTTAATATTTTAAATTATAAATATATGAGAATATTAAAATATTTTGTTTAAATATTTGTTAATACTTATTATATAAAAGTTAAATTGTAAATAAAAAAAAACTTTTTAATATAATATGTATATAAATATGAACGCAGTTTTTTTGAAGATATAGGTATAATTAAATTTTGAAAAATATATTATTCATAACAATATCAATTAAAACATTTCCAAAAATATTTTTAAATTATCCGTTTCCAATATCCATGCTTTTATTTCGACTTTATATTTTTTTAATGAAATATATTTTTTAATTTTTGTTGGTAAATAATCGTTTAAATAAAAACATAAATATTTGAAATTTTTTTATCCTATGGACTTATTCATTTTAGGTTTTATGGTTATTTCATTTTTAAGACGAGTATTATGATTATGGTTTTTAAATTGTATAAGATTTTTATTTTTAATATGTATATTAAGATATTGTAAATGTAAAGTTGTCTAATGTTCATTTTCTTTGTTTCAGAATATAATTTTATTGAAGGATAAAGATAATCTTTATTAAATATAATTTTTAGAAATCTTTTCTGTAATATTTCTAATTTTCTAACTAAAGTTCTATTTATTCCTCCCCAACCTAAAATTCCGTAATTTAAATGAGTTTTAACTAAAGCATAATATAATATTTCCAGTTGTTTTACTTTCAAAATTTTTTTAATGTTTCTAAAAATAGGTAGTAAACTTCTTAATTTTTTAATCAAATATTCTATGTGAAAATTCCAATTTAATTTACTGTCAAAGATTATTCCTAAATATTTTACTTGATTAACTTTTAAAATTTCAATGTCATCAGTTATTTTAATACTATTCATATTTTGTGGTACGTTATTTGGATTTGAATTGAAAGGTAGATAATTGGTTTTATCAAAATTAATGGTTAATAAATTTTTATCAAACCAATTTTTTATTATTTTAAAATCTTTTTTAATTTTGTTATTTAAGTTATCCCAATTCGTATCTGTATAAAAAATTGCAGTATCATCTGCGAAACTATGAATTTCTCCATCACAATTCACATTAAATAAATCATTAATATAGATATTAAAAAATAATGGTCCTTAAATTGTTCCTTGGGGAACACCATATTTAATTACTTTAGGATAGTTTTTTTCTGTATCTATTTGAACATAAGTTGGTCTATCTTTTAGATCATTTTTAATTAATTCAAATTGTTTTCCTCTAAATCCAATATTTTCAATTTTTTCCAACAATAAATCATGACTAACTGTATCGAATGCTTTTGCTAAATCCAGAAAAATACAAGTAGAAGGTTTTTTATTATCTAATGCATAATATATTTGTTTTGTTAAATAGCAAATAGCATTTTGTGTCGATTTATTTTTTTGAAACCCAAATTGTTTATTAGAAATAAAATTTATTCTTTCTAAATAATTTTCAATTCTTGCTTTTAAAATTTTTTCAAATACTTTGGCTAATGAAGATATTAATGTTTAGGTCTATAATTATTAATTTTATTTGAATCTCCATTTTTAAAGATAGGTTTTATAACACCAATTTTAAAAGCTTCTGGATATTATACTTGTTTTAAAAATATTATTTATTAAAAATGTAAGTGGTTTTGAAATAGTAGTTTTAATAGTTTTTAATATTTCAGTAGTTATACCATCGGCACCAGGAGATTTTTTCAATTTCAAACTATCAATCATATTTTCAACTTCTTGATGATTAGTTTCTTGTAAATAAAATTAATTAATATTGTTTATGTTTTTATCTAAATATGTGTTATTACATTTATTGATTTTATTTGCTAGTTTTTCGCCTATTTCAGAAAAATAGTCAATAAAGCTATTTGCTATACTTTTGTTGTCAGTGAGTGAATTATTTTCTATTTTAATTTCGTTTATATTTTCATGTTTTTGATTTTTATTACATATTTTTTTATAGTTTTCCACATATCTTTATTAGAATTTTCACATTTATCAATTTCATGTTTAAAAAAATTTGTTTTTGCCTCTTTAATTAGTTTAGCCAGTTTGTTTTTATAAATTTTATATTTATATAATAAAAATCGGTTATTTTTATTTTTTTGTAAGTTTTTATAAAGTTCGTTTTTGGTTTTAATAGAATTAAGTAAGCCATTAGTAATCCATTCTTTTCTTTTTTAATTTTAATTTTAAATTTAGCCGTACATTGTTGTACATTGTTTTGGGTTTCTTTTATTAAATTATTGGATAAATCATTTGTTTCGGAATAAGAGTAATAATTTGTCCAATCTATTTTTGTTATATTTTCTTTTAATTTATAATAATTAATGTACGTTTGGTACACTGCTACAGGTTTTTTATTAGTTTTATTATCAATCAGTTTTTTTTTGTAAAATTGTTGGGTAATGATCCGTTATTTGATATTTAAAGATCATTGATTGGAAATTATCTAAAAATTAAGAACGGTGTGCCTGAGGAGAAAAACGCAAGAGACCATTTTTATGCAGAATTGACCAGGCAAATCCGAAATAATATCCACATGGAAAAATATCAGTGGCGTCCCACTTTTTTTCTAAATATATTCTTTATTTAAATTTTTAAAAATTATTTTATTCGCGATAACGCTGAAACGAACAGAGATATCGAGCTGCGGTTTTAATATTTTTTCTAGCAAATTTTACCTACTTTTCGATTATGGTATCATAATTATACCATATGATTTATTTTTTCGGAGTAAAATAAAAAATGTGTTATTATTACAAATTGCGCCCTCTAGCATTTTTTTTCCAAACAGTCTTTAGTTTGCTAAAATCGGATAAGTCATTTATAAGTTACAGCGATTTAAATGATTATACTTTCAACAGCTTCCCCCCCTCTTATTAAAGTCGGTACGCCAATGAGTATAAGACCAAAATGATGCATAATTGTCCAACCTTTTCAATGGTGTTATCAAAGATATACCTTAAAGTGGAATTTTCGGAGATATGTAAACTTTTAAAATTTACTTTTCAATTACGCCCCCTTGCGGCAAAATCCGGAACTTAAAAATTGTTTTCAGGATTTTCTCATGGCCATTTTAGTTATAATTTTCTTTTTCCTGAATTTCTATACCTAGTTGTTTCCGAAATATGACCGCTCGTCACCCTTAATGAATCACCCGGTACAGCGACACAATTCACTTCTAAATATCTGTTGATAAGATACTTACTTTGACAATGTTACAAGCATCAATATTAGTATACTTTTGAAGCAGAGTTCGAATTGAATAGTCATTTCTTTCCCAAGATTCGCATACGTTGACAGCTTGTTTAATTCCTGTGAACTTGTAATGGTTGTTTAATAACATATAGACTTCTGATATGCTCTAAAAATGAAAATGTATACTAAATAAAATTTTATACTAACTCATTCATATATTTGGAAAGGCTCTATTTTTACTATAGTTTGTATAAAATCACTAAATTGTTATGTTGGTAAGTAACAAAATAAATTAAAAGAATTTTACATTTGCTTAAACTTTATAACATTTTCGATACTCGATCTCTCCGGAAACATAATTAATACAGTTGCTAAATTTAACCACGTCCGACATCCAAAATCCATAAATTTACATCATCCGGAATTTGCCAAAACTTGACAATTTTTTTATAAAAAAATCTCTTTGCTTGAACCTATGCAAAATATGTTATTAATAATTCTTATTTTAACTGTTAGAGATGGATTGCACAAATATTTTAACCAAAACCTATTAAAAATACAGGGAATTTACCAATAATATTGGTAGAAATTTACGAAGGCGTAGAGGGGCATGTAGTTTTTTTTCTTAAATTCCGACTTTAAACTCGGAATTTAATAATATTCCGAGTTTAAAGTCGGAATTTAAGAAAAATAAACTATATATTTAGTAAAATTCCGAGAAACTACATGGCCCCTTTACGCCTTCGTCGAAATTACTAACCCACAATTAAAATTATCTGGTAAGTAAATCACGAATAAAGCTAGTTGATTATGACAACATCATTTCTGTCCATGTTATTTATATCGCACTCAAAGGTTACCAATGTCACTATTTTATATAGTTAACCAAACTAAGTAGTATTGTTAAAATATCCATACTATACGGTAATAGATATTGTGTCGAAAAATGTGAGAGAAATAATAATTTTCCAACCATATTAATAGTATATTATACAACAAGCATATAATGGTGGCTATTATTCACGCGGATAAAGTGTATGACACGAGCCGTAGGCAAATTTCATAATTTTATCCCCTGAATAAAAGCCATTATATGCGAGTAGAATACTATACTTTGTCCACAACTATCCAATAATAATTGTAGCCAGAATTACTAAACATCTTTATTTATTTAGAAATATTAGTATTCACACAATGTGCCAAGTTAATTGTAGGAATCGAATTTAATTCTACATTAACATCTTGGTTATTCGTTGTAGTAGTTGTAGTTGAAGATGTAGATGTAGATACTGCCTCATTCGTACATCCTCTGTAGAAAAAATACTTGCCTTTTTAGGCTGAAAATCTTTAGATTTTCATTTTAAAAAGGTTCTTAATTTGCTATAATTGTCAAGGTCAATACCATGATTTAAATTAATAGTAGTTTTAAGCATCGAGTAGTTTGTTCATAACGTCGATGGTTTATATTTTGCGGACAACTCTGTGAAATACACTAACAATACGGATTCTGAAAAAGAACTAGTTTTCTTATAAATCCTCCATTGTACAAACGAATCATAAGCAGACACGTAAAGTTTTTTCGATTTTTCTGGTAATAAACTTAAACTTGTTATTTTTGCTGCTTCCTGGTGGGGTATAACATATCTCATCTTCACTATCTCTAATCATTTTGTAAGTTTTTTAAATACAATTCTCAACTTTAAAGTTGATAAGTTAAACTATTTTTTGACATTTCAAATTAAAATTACAAACCGCTTCGACTTGACATTTCATGGCATGCTTCAATTTTTCATCATACACACAAAATCGTATTATGGATGGACCTTACAGGGAAAACGACCAAGGTTATTTTTTTATTTCAAATCGCATTACCTGTCGATTTCATTATTCACTAGTGAATTATGAGTGCATTATTCACTAGTGAATAATGGGTATTATTATTATTGAGCAAACACATATATAATGAACATATTATACAATAGTCGTGGACAAAGTTTCTTATACTATAAGGATTCTCGTATTTTGTCTAACACAATTAAGATATCAAAATACAATTCAGATTGCATATAGTACTACCATAAGAAGTAGAACACTTTACTATTGGTAGAATGTCATCCATCACCTGCAGACCGAAACTCTTCAGTGGATGAGAATGCGCTAAAATTTCCCATATTAGAAGCCCCAGTCCAAGCCCCCCCCCCCCCCTGAAATCCAAAAAAGCAGAAGATTTAAAATATAATTGGGAAACGAAATTACGACAACCCTATCAATAACGCCCCAAATGAAATAACAACTTTATCTTACATATGTATATAAAATGCGTGCAAGACAAACTGACATCCACGCAAATCTTAAAACTTTTAAATACACCCCCGGCGCGCGACACCCATCGGGTTTTATTTATTAACTTAAAAAGTTTTATTGGTGTTTGGATGCATAAATATGGCTTCTAATAATTATCGATTATAGTTTTAAATTATTAGTGTATTAGATAACTCCCTACAAGTTTCTATAAACATATTATATATTTTTTCCAATTTGCCTTTTTTTTATGTTCCAAAAAGTGTTTTTATGGGCGTGGCACCCAATAAATTTTTCGACTCACCTCTGAGCCACTGGCATTCGACCGTGGTGACCCGGGTTCGATTCCCGAAGTGGGCATAAGTACAATAAAAAAAAGTTTGTCCGAAAATCAGTGGATTTAAGAATGAAAATTATAGCTTGCTTCCCATTGTCTTATTCTTAACCGATAACAATACAATTTTTAGAGTGCATCGACGCACGCTGCGCTGAAATTCCCATTACATTTGGTGTGTATTTAAGTGTAAAATTGGGGTATAACAATTGATCTTGAGAGGTAAGAAATAAGAACTCAAAGTCTTCCCCGACTGGTATATTAAAGAAATATTTTTTATGCAACTTTCCTACATGTTTCGAACGCAGAAGCATTCATCTTCAGGAGAATAAATATAAAGAAGAAAAACCAGTAGATATCACCCTAACTGAGCAACAAAATTTTAGATTCGATGTAAAAATGAGTAGAACAGTGAGAAAATAGATACACACGGTCACACGTTGTATTGTGAAAAGAAAAACATGGGTTTGAGGCACTATAATAGTTTAAAGGTAGAATTTAATAGTTTAATACCTACCGTCATTTTACTCGCATCCAAATCTTTTATCAATTCGATCTCCGCGTTTAAAGCAAATTGTGTCTTATTTACTTTTCGGAATTTAAAAGTAGGATTTGGTCCAATCAACGATTTATCCACGTATTCGACGGAGATGAGTTTTAACTCTGGGACATAGTCTCTTTGAGTTGAGTTCTAGAAAAAAAATGCTAAATCCCAACAAACTTTCTTAAAACTAAATAATAAATAATAAAATTTTAAAAGATCACAGGAATTTTTATAAAAACAATTAGAAGAATAAAGTAAATTTCTAGTTAACTCGAATAAATGAAAAATATATAGATATAACAGGCATACCTAAAATTAGCGACAAATTTTTTTGAAACACATTTGACACGTAGGGTCGATGCGCCGTTTATGGCCACTTTAGGCATTTATTTTTTTTTATTGTGCTTTTGAAATATTTTCAATTTTTTTTTCATTATGAAAAAATTATCATATGCTATGAAAAGTGTAATAATCAGATATTATATATATTATAGATTATTATATATTACCAGGATATTGGAAGATTGGAACAAGTGTTACCAAAAATTTTTGTGTTTTTATTTAAATGCATCAATTTTGCCAGTTTTGGCCACTTGTAGCCCAGTTACAGCCATATATATTTGCCATTTATGGCCATTTCTGAAAACATCAAAATTTATTAGAAATATATATGTAGGTAGTGCTTATTATCATATTTTATTTAAAGGCTAAATACATTTTAAAATAAGTGGTAAACATTTTTACAACTTTTAAAAGACTCAATGGATACAGGAAACACAGTTTTTAAAATTCGTCCATCTTGAATAACACTTGGGTCTGCTAGCTTTCCCAATATATTGGTTATATCTATAATGGATAATGTAATCTTCTATAATAATATAATAAAATTCTGTCGTTTCTACATCTAAATTTTTTAAGTATTGTAGGGACATATTTGTACGTTATTGGAACCTTTTTTTCATGAGATTTAAATTGGACCAAGACAAAATTTCCATTTGTTTAATTGTCTTTGGCCAACAGATCCATTGAATTAGTAGTTTAAAACTCTTGAACCTCATCTGTACTGCTTCCGGTTTCCCCCCATTCCCCTTCTCACATCTTCTTCTGAACTAGCATATTTTTCTTCTGTTTTTTACATTTCTTTTGTGGCTTCAGTTTTTCATTTTCTTCCTTTTTTAATTCTCTTTCTTCGTTTCTCTTCATTTCCTTGTCTTCTTTTTGCTATTCTTTCAGTGTGAAATATTCAACCCATTTATTGGAGGTGACAACACTTGGTGTGTAGGTATTATTTTTTTCTTGTAACCTTGGGTGGCTTAGGGTTTGGCCATTTTATTACATCATACATACATATTCTCTAGATACATACAATTCAATATTCTCTAGATACTTTTTGGTTACAGATAATAAGCTTGAAGATGTTTCTGCCCCATTCTTTTTTTCTATTTCTTGACGCCATACCTTTTTGATCAGTTTTCTACCATAAGAAAAATGGACCTATCTACCAAATCTTCTTAATGATGGTCATATTTCTTTACGTAATGTTCAGTTATAGCCATCCCCTGGCCAAAAATAGAATATTAAATAATATTTGTTGCTAGTTTTGGCCATTTCTAAAAAACTGTAGTTTGATGTTTTAGGCTAATTTTAGTGCCATATTCAGGTAAAGCAGAGTGCATTCTTACTATTTTATAAAAAATACGTACATTTAAAATTAATCTTTTCTAAAAATTTGTTTAAATGATCATGTAATTTCCTTACCAAATAAATTAAGAACTCCTCGAAAGTAACACAAAACTGATTTCGGCAGCCATTAAAAATACTTTTTGCATTTGTAGTGTCCCCAAACCGAGGGAAGCTAAACTGGTTGATATATAGATTTCAATAAGATTTTAGACAGAGGCTTAGATTTAACAAGCTACTTAAAAAAATATATATTAGTGAAAGTGACCAAAAGTGGTATAAACGGCGCATCAACCCTATTATACATTATTAATTATACATTCTTACCAGTTCGCCAAATACATTATCCGCAGCAAAAATTAAAATTAAAATTATGTTTATCATTTTGTCACAACAACAATGTCACTGCTGAAAATTTTACAATTTAAAATTAAATGATTTTGATTTAATTTAGAGATATGAGGTACCTATTTCCTATATGGCATTTTAAATGTTTAAAAATTATACCTCAATTACAGTTGGTTTTCTATGGACAAGGTTCCTGATTGGAGCTGGGCGATATTAATAGTCTAATATCTACAGGGTCCTGCGCCTCACCTCCCGTCTTATGTAGCTCACTTATTAATTAAGTTAGGATTATGACGTTTTGCAAGCTTTACCTGTATCCTAGGGTGCATTTCAGGAAAATATTTATGTTTATACAGGATGTTCCAAAAAAGTGTGACGTCATAAGGATATGTTTTTTTATACATGCCATATATTTTTTTACTTATTTGGATGCATCTTATAGTTGCCTACAAACCCCTAAAATTTTAATGAAATCGGTTCAGTATTATAGGCGAAAAAAATAAAAACTTAAAAAAATCAGTTTTGCACCACTGGTTTTAAAAATTAATAAAAAATAAAAATAATGCCTCGTTATTAAAATTCTACAAAGGTACTTAATAAATAAGGTCTCTACAATTTCGTTAACTAAGTTTGATTAATACGAATTGTACAGGGTGTCCAAAGTTTAGTGTCAAACTTTGCAAAATTTAAAGCAATTAATTTTTCTTATTTCAAATTGGAACCCCTCTATATTATTATATCATTCGATGCAGAATTAAAAATCAAACATTTGTTTTAGTTACAACCCTATCGCAATTTCTAACGCATTAAGACTTATTTACAGAAAACTCGTTTTATCAACCTTTCCACCAGTCATTATTATAAGTATAATAAATATCAAAGGTGGCTTTGAAAAACAATTTATTGATATTAAAGTTTATTGTATTTAAGTTATATTGTTAATTAGTATTAATTATTTAAGCTATATTATTTTTTGTGATGGAAAACAACCAAGAAGAGCTCGTAGATATGATTTTTATATTAGGAGCATACTAAAAAAAAATTTATTTGTCCTTTTAGTAAACTTTAATATCAATAAATTGTTTTTTAAAGCCACCTTTGATATTTATTATATAATAATGACTGGTGGAATAGTTGATAAAATGAGTTTTCTGCAAATAAGTCTTAATGCGTTTAAAATTGCGATATGGTTGTAATTAGAACAAATGTTTGAATTTTAATTCTGCATCGAATGATATAATAATATACAGGGGTTCCAATTTGAAATAAGAAAAATAAAGTGCTTTAAAATTTGCAAAGTTTCACACTAAACTTTGGACACCCTGTACAATTCGTATTAATCAAACTTGGTTAACGAAACTGTGAGACCTTATTTATTAAGTACCTTTGTATAATTTTATTAACGAGACATTATTTTTAATTTCTATTAATTTTTAAAACCAGTGGTGCAAAACTGGTTTTTTTAGTTTTTATTTTTTTTCGCCTATAATACTGAACCGATTTCATTAAAATTTTAGGGGTATGTAGGCAACTACTAGATGCATCCAAATAAGTAAGAAAATATATGGCATGTAATCTAAAAAACATATCTTTATGACGTCACACTTTTTTGGAACACCCTGTATAAACATAAATATTTTTCTGAAATACATCCTAGGATGCAGGTAGAGCTTGCAAAACGTCATAATCCTAACTTAATTAATAAGTGAGCTACATAGGACGGGAGGTGAGGCGAAGGACCCTGTATATGCGAAAAATATCGATATAGTCGATATATAGGTATGTATTACTCCAAAATATGGCGTTCTCAGACAAAAAGTTATTTTTAAAAACAAAGCCGGTGGTAAAAGATCCGTTTTAAAAATAATGTTCGTTTTATTTGCAAATATTAGTTAAATTCAGTGTAAAATGTATCATTCTGTTAAAAATCTCTAAATATTGCCTTTAATGGGCACGTCGGTCCAAACTCAACAATTAATTGGCCAGCTAAGTCTCCTGACCTCTCACCAAATTACTTCTTCCTCTTGGGGCATTTATAACATTTCCTTTTTAAAAGTGTTTGGTTTGAAAATTTAAAGCAGTTAAAAAATTCAATCTGATAGAATTATCCAGTACCAACTCGCTATTATTCTTAAAGAATTTTATGATCATTTAGGATAATATTGTTTAGCAGCGAATAGTGGTTTATTTGAACATTTAATTAAGAATTAACAATATTCCAGACAATTGTACAGTTTCTTTAAAATAAAATTATTAGGTTTTTTTCTAAACAATAGTTTATTTTTAAACACCCTCTTATTTTCTTCTCCTTTTAGCAATTCTTGATGATTTTAATAGAGGAGGTCTAAATATGGGCTACTACTTTTATACACCTTAAAAATTTTGAAAAAATTAAGGCATATTAAGTTTTTATAGGGTAGTCGTTATTCTAAATATGTTACCTGAACAATATCAGGCCAAAAATGACTGAACATAATTATACTTAATTTTGAAGAAGTAGTCCATTCTTAAAGTGGAGTTAATTTATATATAGGAATAAATAAAAACATGAAGTCTTTCTCCACTGGTTTATTAAATAGTAAAGTTAAAAGGTGGTAGATATTCTGCATGTTTCGGGTGTAGTAACACCTATCATCAGGAATAAAATATAAAGAGAAAATATTTATAAGTGAGAGGACCAGACCTAAATGGTGAATGGTAGTGAACCTCGATGGAGCTCTCATCGAGCCATGGAAGATCAGATATTGAGAAATGGGATAATGATTAAAAAAGATTGGTATGCTTAAGTTTTAACACTGACCATGGGCAGCAGGTAACAGTGGTAAGAGGAGGCCCGTTTGGGCAAAGAGAAAAAAATTAAGAAATGTAAGAAAAATGGAGATTCACAGGTCAAGAACTTTCAGGAGTTCTGAGAACTCCTGTTCTCTAGTCCTTTTTTTAAGTTTTACTAAAAAGTTTTTTTAATTTTCTATTAGCTAGTTTCCAGCCATGCTGAAATTAACACCCACTGGGGTTCCAGTCCGTTCATTCGGGCTTGTTCCCCTAATTTCCTTTATTGCTATGAACTAAGGTAAGTCCCTCTTTTTCTTGTATATAAGAGAGATTTTTTCGAATAAATTATTCAAATAACCATTTCAATGTATTTTACTCAACAATTTCTTTTATTCTTTACAGATTCATAAAGTTCAATACTTCCCACTATTTTACCTCTAAACTAATTTTTTTTATATAAAAAAGGTTAAAGAAACAACCTTTCTTTCTCCCCATGGTTTCCGGGATGAAAGTTCTTGACCTGTGAATCTCCATTTTTCTTACATTCCTTAATTTTTTTCTCTTTGCCCAAACAAGCCTCCTCTTACCACTGTTACCTGTTGCCCATGGTCAGTGTTAAGACTTAAGCATACCAATCTTTTTTAATCATTATTCCATTTCTCAATATTTGATCTTCCATGGCTCGATGAGAGCTCCATCGAGGTTCACTACCATTCACCATTTAGGTCTGTTCCTCTCACTTATAAATATTTTCTCTTTATATTTTATTCCTGATGATGGGTGTTACTACACCCGAAACATGTAGAATATCTACCACCTTTTAACTTTACTATTTAATAAACCAGTGGAGAAAGACTTCATGTTTTTATTTATTCCTATATATACTTAGTTTTAAAATATTTTTTATAAAAAAAAAAGACCTATTTTTAATACAAAATCTAAATACGGGCTATCTAAAAAAGTACCAGGAAAGACCTACTATTTTTCTATCCAATATATAAAAATATTCATAAAAACCTCTATTTGCTAAAATCACAAATATAAACCTTCCGATCAGCACCACTGTGTGCCCATAAAGTTCTTCTTTTGTACCATTAGAAAAAAGTCCATTACAAAACAAGCAATTTGCATCCTCATCCTGTGGGAGTTTTCCCTGAAGTAAATCAATATTACTATCGCTGTTATCTAGTGAAGGATCCAGGAATGTATCGTCATCTTCAGAGTCTAATAACTGTGGCTTTTTCTTTTCAATTTTTTGCTTGCTAGCTTTTTCCTTTTTCTTTATTTTCTTTTTCATCATCGCTCATAGTTCCGAAGTTCAACTTTCTCTTTTTCTTGTTAAATGCCGTTTTCTCCAAGCTGTTGTTTGTAAGGTATTCCAGTGATAAGGCAGGAACCTGCAGACCTTTAACCTCGGTGAGTGACTTGTTTTTTTATAGAAGGACCAAACTAGGGTCTTTTGGATGGAAGGAACCGGAGAATCCAATTGATTCGAAGTCGTTCCAATTTTATTTTCCCTTACCGCTGTAATGACTCTCCATTTCAGCAGGGTTTCAACACTTCCCTTTACCTTTTTTAATATACTTTGACTTGTTCCGTGGCATTTTGCAAAAAAAAAATAGACAGCGTGTTTGTTTCAAATTTACCAAGAAATGGTCTAAATATGGGCTGGCCAATGTTTAGACCTTTCTTCCTAGCCCGTATTTAGACCAACTATACAGAAACTTAAAAGGAATGACAGCCATTTTAAGGTCATCTTAAGACATAAAATAACCATTGATAAAACAACCTTATACTGTCACTAATTGGCCTATCAAACCAAATTTATTATTTATTAAGCAAATTTTCACTAAAAAAAATACCTACCTGTAAAATATTTACACACTATAAAAAACACAATTAGACTATCTTTTACTCTTACATCAATACACTTCGATTGCAAGTAATCAACTGGTGGTGGTGGCTTTCTCTGTTCCAAAGTAATAAGTTTAACCTCCATACGCTAGATAGCAGCAGGTAAAAGGCCAAGAATTAAAAGTAGCCCATATTCGGACCCTAGCTTATACTTGGACCTTCTCCTCTACCATTTAATAGGTTTTATTGTAAGTAAAATAATTCGTTTTCTGTTAAAAGATCCGGTTTAAAGATAATGTTCGTTTTATTTAAAAATATTAGTTAAATCCAATGTAAAATGTATTTTAAAAAAGCCTACCGTTTGCAAATTACATTTGACAATGACAAATCCAATCAATGCTGGTGTTCGCAGCGTCACCTGTTGAATTCGAATAAAAACCAACCGCAATCCTATTTAAATAAGTTAAGACCGGGTTGTCCAAAATGATTTAAACTCCGCAGGTGCACTCGCTCTAAAAAGTATTCTTTCAACCCCGCTCTAAAGTCAACAGGGGAGTAAATATTTGGACAGTCTAAAACTTACATGGGAGTTCCTATGTATCCAACCAATTATTTCAGTTTTTAAGCCTGCCCTATGAGATATTGATTTGTACTTGTTGTAGTTACACGGTAATGCAGTTTTTTAATGAAACTTATAACATTCTTTGGTTTTTTATTTACCATGGGCTACTGCAAGTGGTAGAAAATAAAAATTTTATTAGTTTTAAACAGATTTCGTTTATCTTGTCACCAATGGATTCTTAGCCTATAAACTGTTGATTTCTACTGATTGTAGTAGCTCAAAAGTGCCATTTTAGGATCTAAAATATTATAATCTTTTATTTTATAGTTACTTGGGCTTACTACAAGAGGTAGAAAATCATAATTTAAAAGGTTTTTCGGAACGCTGCATGAACAGATTTGCAGCGCGTCACAGTTTTGGTAGCAATTTAGATCTTTAAATTGTTGATTTCTTCTCATTGTAGTTGCACGAAAATACCATCTCAAGACACAACACAGTATATTCTTTAATTTTACATAAGTTCTGAGTAACTACAAGTGGTAGAAAATTGCTCTTTTGCGTTTTTATTAATTTTTCATACGCGCTTTTTTGGTATGGAATTCATAACCAGCGCGCAGCGTCAGCAAGCGTCATTCATTGGAGGCTGTGATCATCGTATTTTGTTCAAAACATCAGAAAAACTCGCGTTTTTTTGTTATAAAGAATATTGTGAAGCCAGTAAAACTAACAAAATTTGTTGTTTTAAATATGAATCGGTTTGAAAATCATACTATATGCAAAATATGCGTGAAATTGTCTAATGTAATAATCAGTGGCGGATTTACCACTAGGCAGACTAGGCAATCGCCTAGGGCCGCAGGCCCTAGGGGGCCGCAAGGGTAGACCATTTTTGTAGATCGTATTTTAGAACGGTTTAACAAAAGCAGTGAAACTCTACAAAAAATAACTACTGACCTAAATGTCACTTGTCATGTGTACCAATCTTTAAACAAATATGTAGAAGGACCGAGAGATAGTTATGATGTTTATGAGAGAAAAGGTGTTGAGTTGTCAAGAAGAGAACAGAAACTTATGCTATTGATCTGGAAACAAAGAGACGGCCAAAAAGAAAATCCATGGCTGATGAAGTTAGAGAAGGGCGTGATACCGAAGTTGTGTTTAGAGGGAAAGAGGAAATTAAGATTAATACTTTCTTGGTGTAATTGATAGGCTTTTAACAGAATTAAATAAAAGATCAGATGTGTACTATACCTTAGAGATTTCAGTTTTTGAACAATTTAAGTGTAATGGCAAACGAAGAAATAAGAGAAAAAGCAACTGAATTAGCAAACATTTACCAATCAGACATTGGGAGTGATTTTGCTGAAGAATGTGTTCACTTTAAGGACTTTGTTGAAGGACTTGGGTTCTTTGAAGAAGATAAAAGTAAAAGAGAAAAAGAAAGGACAAAGCACAGAAATTTACCTTTGGAGTTCCTACAACTTATTCGTGACAAACAATAAAATTAACTACACTCTTCCCAAACTTGGACACGACCCTGCGAATTTTACTGTCTATGATGACTTCAAACGCGTCTGGAGAAAGATCTTTTAGTATTTTAAAAAGGATAAAAAATGATTTACGAAATGCTAGTTCTGACGCAAGATTGTCTAGTTTAGCAAGTTTTGTAGCTAATGCTGAACTTTGTAATAACTTGGACTTTGATGAACTGATTAAAGAGTTTACAGCTCAAAAAGCAAGAAAAGTTTAGAGTTTAGGTATAAAATTATATGATTTATTTGTATTTGACTGAACATAATACTATATACTGTAGTTCATTTTGTCATTGTGCGTTAATACTTTACAAATCCACATTCTAAATTGAAAAAAATGACTTTTTCACTTCTAAGAGTAAGAATTGTTGACTTTTCACCCGAATAGAGTGAAAAAGCCGCTTTTTCCGTTTTTCACTTTACATATCAAAATAATCTAAATATTAATCTTAAAGTAGTTAACTTCTGAATTGGATAGGCTACAAACTTGTGATTTTAAAACATCCAAGCGTACATGGAATAATTATTTCAAGGAAAGTCAACCGCAAATTAATTTTTCTGTTCGTTTTTGAGGTTTAATTTGTTTTAAAATAGCCCTTAAAACTTGCCATTTTCGGTTAAATTTTAGAAAATACATCCCGGTTGTAGGGGCCGCTCGAAAAGCCTTGCCTAGGGCCTCCAATATCTTAAATCCGCCACTGGTAATAAGCAATCATCGTGCGATGACTTGTTTACCCGCATTAATAGAGGATTGTGGCTCCTACTTGAAATAAGAAAATTTATTTCGAATTGTTCACGAATATTTGCATCTAAACTATTTATAATTCAAAGTGCTAAATGGAAAAAAGGTGAATAGAATAGTGTATACAGGGTGTGTCAGTAAGGTGTCTGTCTTAAATAGCACCTAAACTATCAAAGATAGGGAAAAAAGTGTAATACAAAAAGTAAAGAGTTTTTTAGGATACATAATCTAAAAATATTTTCTAATCTACAGGGTGGTCCTAAAAAGTGGTACTGAATAATAAAAAAGAAAATTAAATGGGACACCCAGTATAATTTTCTAGAATATGATTCAATGGAATAAGGACTTTGCAACCCTATTAAAATTTTTAAAGTGAAATGCAACGTTGCCAAGTAATTAATTTTTTTCCGAAATTTTAGTAATTTTAAGGGTATCGTTAAAAAATCATAGCAATCTGTGGATTAACCCTAGGCAAATACAATTTACGTTGTAAGTACTTTAAGATACGATATATTGATTTATAATAATGTTTTTTAAATCTCTTATACAGAGCGTTCATTACAAGTTGGACAACTCGATAGTTTTAAAAATGCTTTATTTCAATTTTTTTAAATGGGACCCCCCTAATTTTTTTAGGCAAAAGAATGTATCTTTCGATAACGTTACTTTTTTGTTAAACATGTCATATATCTAAATATCATAGTTTTTGAAATATTTTAGGATTTGTCTTAATTCGGAGTAAAAAAGGAAAGTTCTAATTAAACAATTTAGTCAAGATTGCTTTGGAACAAAAAATAAATAATTTTCTTTGTCACAGCTGTCATTGCAAAATTTTTTCGCTAACATTTTGTGCTTTATTACTGTTTAAATTTTTCATTTCCTGAACTAACTTTATCATAATTCATATTTTTCTATTTCGATAAAGTTGGCGAAATAGTTTTGCAATGACAGCTGTGACAAAGAAAATTATTTATTTTTGTTCCAAAGCAGTCTTGACTAAATTGTTGAATTAGAACTTTCCTTATTTACCCTGATTTAAGACAAATCCTAAAATATTTCAAAAACTATGATATTTAGATATATGACATGTTTAACAAAAAAGTAAGGTTTTCGAAAGATAAATTTTTTTGCCTAAAAAAATTAGAAGGGTCCCATTTAAAAAAATTGAAATAAAGCATTTTTAAAACTATCGAGTTGTCCAACTTGTAATGAACGCTCTGTATAAGAGATTTAAAAAACATTAATATAAATCAATATATCGTACCTTAAAGTACTTACAACGTAAATTAAATTTGCCTAGGGTTAATCCATAGATTGCTATGATTTTTTAACGATACCCTTAAAATTACTAAAATTTCGGAAAAAAATTAATTACTTGGCAACGTTGCATTTCACTTTAAAAATTTTAATAGGGTTGCAAAGTTCTTATTCCATTGAATCATATTCTAGAAAATAATACTGGGTGTCCCATTTCATTTTCTTTTTATTATTCAGTACCACTTTTTAGGACCACCCTGTAGATTAGAAAATATTTTTAGATTATGTATCCGAAAAAACCCTTTAACTTTTGTATTACACTTTTTTCCCTATCTTTGATAGTTTAGGTGGTATCTAAGACATACACCTTACTGACACACCCTGTATATTTCAGTAGACATAGACATTTAATTCATTCCATTCCAAGTCCTGCATTTTCGCCATTAAGAAGAAAGGAGGTGTCCAAAGAATATAGAAAACATCTTAGCTTTTTAATTGAAATGTATCAAAATTATTATGTAAATAAATAAGAACCAGATTTTTAAAAAAATATTCTGTCATTATAAACGGCAAAAAATTTCCAGTATAATTCGCTGTTGGGTACCAACGACGAAAAAATGTCCACTAAAATTCGTTGCCATGGTAATCTGTCAAAAATACATGTTTAAATTGGTTAAAAATTACAGGTGTGGAATTTTCATGGAAATTTACTGGTTAAATTGGTGTGCCCATCTAAACCGCAATATTATCTATTTTTAGCAGTTTGGTGGTTTTTTAAATTCATGTTTTCATTTTCAACATTAATGGAGAGTTACTTTTTCCTCAAAATATTAATAAGATAATTAAAAAGATTCCCATATAATATAGAGAACTTAAGAGCAAACAGTAGTCGATGACTCATCACGAACACCCGAACAAATAGGGATCATTTACGGTCCTTTCTAACTTAACCATAATCTCGAAGCAGCAGCCGCACTTTGATGACACTCACCGTAAATTAGCAACATATCTACTAGTTCATTGTTTTCAAATTGTACCATTTTCACATTTCACCAGTTTAAAATTAACTTGCTTCAGAAAAACACATCGCAGCAAATTGCCAAATAACTGACCACCGACCAGTAAATTGCATAACTAATAAGACAAACAACATAGAGTATAGCATTTCACAAGTTTAGTTCCCTTTGTATTACACCAGGTTATGGACATCTATTATACATTTCGGGATTTATCTGGTAAAAGTTGATTCAATGTCTAATTTGCATTAAACTCACTCACGGAGAGTTAAACTTAAATTATCTTGTTACAAATTTTTTAATAATATTAAAGAAAAGTTAGAAAGTACATTTCACGACAATATGATAGACACGAATAATACATTTATTTATTATTAAGGCCACTATGGTTGGTTGGTTGGTTGGTTGGTTGGTTTAAGGCGGGGGTTGGGCGTTCGGCCCAAGCTTCTTGCACTGCAGCCTAGTGGCTTATTGTGCTCCCCTATCTTGCTAGAAAAGATCTGTTCCCTTTATAAGGTCCAGCAAATTCCTACCAAGTTTGTCATGTGGGAGGTTATCCCCACATTGAATGTCTCCGAAGATTCTGAGTCTTCCTCGGGTCAGTGCTTCGCAGTTATATATGATATGTGAGGCGGTTTCGTCCTCATCGCCGCAAAGTCTACATTCAATGGGACCATTGTAAATTCCTACTCGGTGTAGGTGTTTTCTTAAGCAGTGGCCTGTTAGTAGGCCGACCACTTGTTTTAGCTGGGTGCGCGTTAAAGGCATCATTCCAGTTGATAACTTTTTGGAGGGTTTTCCAATTGTGGCCCTCGCTTGGGTATGACCAGGTATCCTGTTCCATCGGGACAGGTGTTGTTGTTGTGCCCACCTGTCTGATGCTGTTCTGGTTGCCTGTTTTGATATGCCAAGGGCGGGTTCAGGGCCCCTGAGTTTTTGAGATGATCCGGCTCTTGCCAGTTCATCGGCCTTTTCGTTGCCTGCTATCCCTGAGTGGCCAGGAACCCATAGGAGTTCTACCTTGTTGTTCCTTGCGGCCAGGTTTTTCAGGTCGTTTAGGCACTCCAGTGTGATCCTCGATTAGAGTCGACTGGAGTTCAGGGCCTTGAGGGCAGCTTGGCTGTCGGACAGAATGTATATCTCTTGGTCGTGATAGCCCTTTTCGATATTTTTCTGTACACATGCTTGTATAGCACGTATTTCTGCTTGGTATACTGTGGCATAGTTTCCCAGGGGAATGCTGATTTCCATTCTGGGTCTTTCCCCAAATATACCTGCGCCTACTCCGTCGGCCGTTTTTGATCCATCAGTGTACCAAACCAGGCCCCTATCTAATGACGGTGGTGTCCCTTTTGACCACATGTCAGAGTCGCACCTGATGTTAAAGGGTCTGGTGAAGTTGTAGACCACTATAAATAATGTAATAGTATTAACAACATAAAATTTGGACTAAAGATTTTCAAAATTTCAAATGCTCATTTTTTTAATGAAAAAAATACAAAATAGAGAAATAGTATAAAGTACATATAAAACAATTTAGAACACTTGTCCCGTTATAAAACTCCCGCCAGCGGCTCGTTTTCTCACATGGACGCGTCTTCCTATAAAATAATGCTGTATAAAACGTGTACTTTAATATATTATTATACAACCCGACAATATTGAATATTGTGAAAGTGAAGTTAGTGAAACCGCACGTTATGTGTATTTTTATGCCTTACAACAAAGCTTACAAGTACAAATTATGTACACGTAATTTTAAACCATTTATTAAAAAAAAAAGATAAAAAAAAAGTTTTACTGCAAACGCGAAAAACAAAAAGTTTTGAATCAGAAATCGTGACTCTATACAACATTTATCAAGCCCTTGACGGTTTTCTCTTCCTTTACCCTATTTCACATAGCTGGCACCCCATTCTTTAACGGCGCTGATGCCATTTCATACTTCTGCTATCTATCCCTCCTTATATCTTCCACTTATTTTCCTTAACGCTTGGTTTCCCGGGAAACGTATTTTATCTTTTTGTCGTTGTCGACCTCCTTGTTTGTTTCGCAACATCACGCTTCATGGCCGGAAAAAGAAAATTTTAGATTTTAAAAGGGAATTTTTGTATAATGTTGTATTTAAATTTACTAAATATACTATGTTGTAGGTATTTTCTCCTATAATTACATCTACATATTTAAATTATGCTCTAATGAAGCTGGAATAAGTTTGTGATTTAAATAGCATTAACACTAGTCAACAGTAAAACAAACATGTATGTACTTACTCTTGATGCCAGGGACACACGAGCATTTATTTAAGAGCCTTCCTTCCATACCAGCGTAAAACGCGACGTCGTTTCCTGGCTTGTCTAATTGATAATTTTCCTCACATATATAGAACCAATCAGAATGCAAATTTTCATAGCAACCACCTTGGTAACGTGGTCTTACCCGATAAGACCTACCGCTAGCTCGGTAAGACCACAGTAGCTTTTTGTCAAACAAACAGTAATTAATTTCAATAAATCAACTTTAATAAATATTATAACCCCTACAAAATAAAAGTGACACACAACAGTATTTGAGGTGATTTTAGGGCATAAACTTAACTTTATTTTGACCTTTTTAAAGAAATGTTTTATGCCAAAATGTATTCAAGATTAAACCCAATGTGCTTTGCTTTGACGTGAGCTTAAGAAAACTTGGCGTTTTCATGGCAAGCGTGATGACAATAATTGATGAACGAATTTGATTTTTGACGTTCCACGCGTCTGATTTAGTATTAATTGTTAGTTGTGGCGCATTTATAAACGTAAAAGTAAATCATAATGATGTGTTTGCGTATTTTCCTTTATCACAAACGGCTTTTATTTCGGGTTCAGTAAATTATCCAATAAAATACACCTCTAGAAGCGCATCTTAACTTCATACCGTTGTTTTTCACTCGAAACTAGATTTTCTAAGAAAATTTTCACTCAACATAATTTTTACTTATAATCAAAGATAAGACCCTCGAGCTAAAGCTCTCGGGATCTTATCAGATTATAAGTAAAAATTACATTTCGTAAAAATTATCAGAAATCAATTTCTTGTAAAAAACCGCGGTATTACCGATAAGACGCCTCCTCTATCGGTATATTACTGTTGAAAATTTACTACAAACATTTAACTAAGTGGTTCCCAAGAACTTCTAGGTTGGCGGATGAAACCTTATTTTTTGTCAAAAACAAAATTAAAAATTAATTTTAAAGTTTTATTAATTATACCATAAGTTCAATTTATATCATCCGCCATGCAGAACATAAAAATAGAAATATCACGGCTATTCATGTTAGTTTCTTATATTCCATTTAAATTACAAACGATGTCCCGATATTATCTTAAAAATCTCCACTGACGCCTCCCCGCACAATAACCTTCGTTTTTATAATATTTTGTATCTAAAAAAAGAAATTTTATTGCCATTGCCAGACGTAGATACAATATGCACGATGTAGTTGAAATGAAGTATTTGTTCGTGATCTTCATCTACTACTCGCGTGTCGTGCAGTAGTGACTGCCTTGTAGCATAGCCCAGAGTCACTTGGCAAAAATGCGCGTTTTTTGTAGGATTCAAAAATTCAAGGAACTATTTTAGCGGATAGTAAAATTCAAATAAATGAATAAAATATTTATTATTATGAAGAATATAACACTTATCTAAGCACCTAATAATTTCAACAATAATTATGATACTAATATTTAAAAAGTGATTACAGGTTAGCAAATAAAACAAAAGAGAATCTTAAAAAGAATAATCAATAAAAATCTGTGATGGCGTGCGGTTCAATAATAGCACTTGTTTTAGTTCCCTTTGATGTTATACAGATCTTTTCTGGTTAGAAAGTCAAGTCTATCTAATGAATAATTAGAATTATTATCTCTTTTAAAATTGCTAGATAAGGAATTTTTGCCGCTATTTTCACTGCAATGGCTTGCTTTTCAAAATCGGTTGGGAATAAATGCAATAAATCATCATTTGTATGTCTAATATGTGTTTCTAAGAAATGCACCTGGCACTGGCCATTTTGTTTAAATTTTTATTTTTGCTGAACAAAAGCCACTTTTTCTACACTGTATCCATGAAATGACTTTACAACGCTTCACCATAAATTCCTTAAACAAAAATAAGACGATCTAGGCAAACTTACCTATATGCAATGTGGCTTCGTTTTGCCGCTACAGGGCGCCAAAGTTTTCAAATTAATATTGTTTTTCTGAATAATTTCTAAACGCTTTTATCGATTTCCACTAATTTTGAAACTAAGAATGTCCACTATTATTAATAGCGTGTTTTGACGTATGTGCAATCTTTTTTAAATACATGCAAATTTAAAAATGGCGTGTGATTGGTAATTAAAAGTTTGTCTTTTTGTTACCCCCCGTATAAATGACTTTAATTATTTCTCTGACACTAGCTGATTTCATGATAAAACTTTTTTGTATCTTGTAAAATTTTAGCCAGACATGCAGTTTCTCTGCAAAAAAATTATTTACCATACCGTGTAATTCACCATTGCTGTTTATTCAGAACGAGAAACATGAAAAAATGTTTAATTCCAAATAACTACCAACTAGTTTGATTTTTATAACAATTATTGTTCGAAACTTTTACATGTTTTGCATCGTAAATAATTTTTTTGTAGTTCCAAAATTACTGGATATCGATAAAGGCGTTTAGAAATTATTCAGAAAAAACAATATTAATTTGAAAACTTTAGCGCCCTAGTAGCGGCAAAACGAAGCCACATTGCATATAGGTAAGTTTGCCCAGATCGCCTTATTTTTGGTTAAAGAATTTATGGACACCCTGTATTACTGCCTTGGGTTTTACAATTTGAATTCCTCGACTTGCAGAATTGAAAAATCGCGATCTATGGCGGTACAGTTCTTGTAGTTGACGAACCTCGATATTTACGAAATTTTGATTTGGTTTCCATCTCTGTAGCAGACATCTACAAATTAATTCTCCACAGTTTCAAATTCTGATGGTTGCACAACAGTTTTAATATCGTGGACAGACATTCACACATTCAACATTCATGACTATAAAAAATGCAATTTTCATAAGAAAACAGTGGACACGTTTTGATTCTAATGTTTTTTGAGCAATTAGAAACGCCAGTCCCTTGATTGTTGCAGGACTTAAGGTTTTTCTTGTGATTATAACGAGAAATATATATAGTTTTTGTTTTTAATGAATATAAGTCTTTAACAGCCTTACTATGAAATCTTTATGCATGTCGTCTAAAATCACTATACCTCACAAATTGTTTTTACAAGCGTTTATAGAATTAGGATAATAATACATACTTCAGTATCTGTTTAAAGGTTGGAGACAATGACGTTTCTTAAACGGCAGTAGAGTTTTGGATTTGCATTGTCTTTATTTGTTTATAATCACTACGTTTCAACTGATAAGCATCTGCAGTCGTCTTCAGGTGAATACTTCATTCTAATGCAGTATTGTAAAATATTAAACAACGGAAATAGAACAATACAGTGGTGACATCTTGCAAACCAACAAAATCCCTCTAAACGCTATTTCAAACGTGATTTTCTCGGAATCCACACAAGCAATTTTGTAAAAACCTGTTTCATATTCAGCGGCAAATATAATTATTTCCAGCGAATCAAGAATCCGGTTTCAGGTGTCAGCTAATGTGAAGAAGCCACTAAAAAATCGATTAGCGGGATTTTGTTGGTTGGCAAAAGTCACCATTGCTAATTGCCACATATTCAGTTATTTTTTGGATAAGTATATCTAGAAAAACGGCATGCGAACGTTCTATTTTCTGCATTCCGTTCACTAACTTGTGTCAGCTAAATCGAGCAAAGATCTGTCGAACTCCTAAATTTTTAGTTTGTCTTCCAAAAACAGGCTTGAAAATTAACATTTAATACAGTGCTAGCAATATTTACGTTATTTATTTTAAATTGTAAATAACTGTACACAACCGATCACCCGATTTTATTTTAAACACAAAAACCCGCACATGGACGAAAAAAAATATATGCATAAAAACATAAACTCTACTGATATTAATATTGTTTGGTAAAAGATCATTTTAGATGTAATGATGGAAGGTGGGCTAAGTTCCCAAATTGAATGTTTTAGGCGCCGCATCCTTCTAGACGTTGATGCTTTGCCGATTACCCCGGTATAATTGCGGATCAACCAGCAAGATTTCAGCGTGATTTTCGTCACACAGCGTGTCGAGTAAAGCCATGTGAGGTCGCTGATAGTACGCGATTATCATCGCGGAGCGGACGCAGATAGTTCGATACTCCTGGAGCTCATAAATGATTGAAAGTGGATTATCTTTAGATATTGAAGATTTTCAGAAAGCTGCAGGCAATGTTGCCATTTCTCCCGATTTATCGGTAGATCTACCGAATTTATGTATCGTTTTCCGATAAACTAAACAATAAACAGGAGGAAGGACGAAACCACGCGGTTTCAAAGGGGAACCGCCCCTACTTATGACTATAACTTTATTAATTTTTCTTTTTTGGATTGTTTATTATTATTAATAAAAATAGGTCTTTAATAAATAATCACTTAAAAATTATTAAATATTCTCACATAGTAGCATGGTCTCATTCAAAGGAGAATGCAGTGTAAATCCCACTCCTAGCTCTACCCAGCTCTTCTCCACGTCTCTCCTACAAACGATTTGGTCCACATATTTTAATAGCATCTATGCAAGAGTTGTGCGTTCTGGAGGTAAAACATCATGGAGGTGAACTTTTTCACATCTTTATTATTACCTAATTTGGCACACAAATTATAATACGTCAGACAACATTGCCATATCATAACTCCCTTAAAAATGATTAACTTTTCCACTTCACATGTCATTCGGATAAAATACCGGCAATACGATTTTCCGAATGGTTTGTGTGAGGGTTCGAGAGACCTCTTCATTTTCTGCCTGTTAAATAAATTTGGCGGAAGATATTTCAGCAAGAGGTTTCTTTTTTTTTTTATATTGACAATAATAATGTTTTTTTTTTGCAATTAAAAAAAAAAACAAAAGAAAATTTTTATATCCATAATTTTATCGGATTTCAATATTTTCCACCATGACCTTTTTTTCTAAAAAATTGGGTTTTATGCTGTAATCGAAAATTGAATTCTAGATATTATTTTTGAGGGTTTAAAAATTTTTTCTGAATATTTCAATCGATTTAATAATTTTTAATATGATAGTTGTGTTGTGTACAAATAATAATTTTATATCCAATTTTTGAAAACATACGGGATGTCCCAGATAAGGATGCACTTTACAGGGATCTCGTAAACCATATAGGATACAGAAAAAAGTTGCGCCCTGAACGACTGTAGAGTCCTGGAGTTGCATTGTCTTTATTTGTTTTGAATCACTCGTTACGAAACAATGTCTTTTAGTCACTTTGACGTGTTGTCCAACTCGGCTTCGCCTCGTAGGACAATTCACGTCGCGTGCCTAAAAGACACTCATTTCGCAACTAATTGTATAAATAGCTATTGTATACGACTATTACTAATAAATTAAAGAACGGTTTAAAATTTATACAGTATCGACTTAAACTTCAAATCTCAAATAATGACAATTTCACTGTCAAATATTCGAAACGCAAGATAGATAAATGTTACGATTTAAATGATTCAAGGCTAACTTGATTGTTATACTAGGCATTATACCCCACAGTTTTGTGTTTTTATGCATCATAATGCACAGTTGTGCTTTTTTATTCTTTACGCAGAGTTGTGCGTAAGAATGGATTTACTTGTAAAGTGAACTGTACGTAAGATAACGTTTACTAATATAAAAGTAGAAAAAATCTTATTTCAAGTTTTTATTTATTTTGAGGAGATCATTCTTGACCAGTTTCAGCCCTCTATAATCCTAAAAGACACACGAACTGCAGTGATGTATATACTTTGATATTTGTATGTAGCAGTAGTTTATTCGAAAACAACAAACAAGACCGCCATCTAGTGGTATAAAAAAAATTTCACAACAAAATATGGACGCCAAACACAATGTTGTTTTGTAAACGAATCGTTCTATTTTCGTTTCCAGGCGGAACGAACTCTATCACAAATCTTCCCCCTGGAATCGAGCTCATATATGCCACGTTAGCCCGGCACGGCCAACGATAATGGATATCAGAATTGTCGGGAATCTGATTTATGGTCTGGAAAACAAATCTTGGGGTTTGGCAAGCAAATTGAATCAGGCTTGGCCGTCATGTACGCTTCGCCTGGATAACGGCGTTCCAGGAATAATTGTTTAGACATCAACTGTACGTTTTATGACACGTCGTGGCGTGAGCTGGCGACTTTTTATCAAATTAGGTGGCGTTGCTGTCGCTTCGGTTTTAGTCTTTTTTGTACCGACTGACCGCGGAGATTTGACAAAACTGTCAAAAAGATACGGAAACAAATGGATTAACAAAAAACTCATGCTCGGTCGCTTGGAAAGAGAAACGGTAAAATTGTGAAATTGGAAAAACAATAAATATGGAAAAACCTTGGCAAATGGAATAGGCCGAAATAAACAAAGATAAAAGTTTAGTACAAAATGATTTTATCTATAAAACAGCTAATATTTACCATTTATATTTATGTAATATTTAAATTGCTTCTAAAAAAACATAATATACAGGGTGATTCCTAAGTTGATACTTCTTTTTTAGCTGCGTATAGAAGGCATTAAAATAAACAACATTTTCAGATACCTTTTTTCAAAAAACCCAAAAATAAAGTACTTACATTCATTTATTACACTACGAATCAAATACGGTTCTGCCTAACTTGCCCATTGAATAACATCAAGAAAACTTCTGGGTTTAGGATGAGCCCGCAAGGGAAAGCGTTCTGCGTATAATCTCGAAGAAACATCCGCACTTTTACGATACTCACAATAAATTGGCACCATAATTAGTTCATTATTTTCAAATTTTACCAAAATCACCAATTTAAAATTAACAGAAAACCACACCGCGCAGCGAATTGCTAAAATAAATAACTGACGACCGATCCGTAAAATGCATGACTAACAATACAAAAAACGGACAAAAACAATATAACGTAAAGGGCTACGTTTTGATTACCAGGACCGCATGTAGATTTTTTTCTTCTCTCGACTATTTTTAACTTTTTTGAAAAAAGGTATTTAAAAAAGTTGTTTATTTTAATGCTTTCTATACCCAGCTAAAAAAGAAGTATCAACTTAGGAATCACCCTGTATAAACATTTTATAATAGTAATTTTTTCAACCATAGATTTTTTGTAACGCACAACTTAATATGGTAATATAAAAGTAATATATTAATATTGCGTCAAATCATGCGGTTCGGCCCAATTTTATAAAGTCTTAAGTTTAAGCCGAAGAATAATTCAATAATCGAGAAGTGTCAGAAATGATCAATTTGTAATGTGGTGTTGACAACAATGTTTGAGTTAAAAGTTACTTGATCTTAACGTAGAATAATGCAACATAACATAACAAGTTATAACCGGGATGATATACTATTTTTCACGTATACCTACTCTTAATGCTTTGACGTTTCTCTTGTCAAACGAGTTGGCCAACATATAATTTAAAAATTGCTTAATTCTGAAAACGGTTTTTTCCTCACGAACATTGCCTAGATTTATAAGAGATGGATATATAACTGACTGTATTTTTACATGTACACGACAAAGATTCTTACTGAACAATCCAATCTGTTACCCTTTAATCAGCTAAAACCTGACATCGATGCCTTTAGTATGTGTATCTCTTTCTAACGCTTCGACACTCGCATATCTCTTTGCGTACTTCAGCAATCAGAGTATATTCTTTGAGTGCTTTCAACTAAATAGAGCCGCATCGCGCGCTCGGTACCGCATCCGTTCATTCTGTTTTGGTTTTGATTGTTCACGTGTTGAATAAGTGCATTGTTATTGTTGTTTTTAGTATAATTTGCTATTATTTTGTAAACTTAGACATTCTCATTATAATCTGTTGGACTGTGTGTATTTGTGAAGTGTTCTAGCAGTGTGTGGAAACGCATTTTAAGTCCATAAATCTTATTTTATATCAGCGCCCCTAATAAGCTGTATGCAGCAACGACGTTAGGGTGTGCCAGGGAGGTCACCGACCCATCCTGAAACTAAGGGTACCTACACATATGCCCACCCAATTGTGTTTAAGTGATTAATTTACGTATAATGTCCGATGCTTGATCGGGGAGAGGAAGAAGATATTTTTTTTAGATGTCACTTTTGATCGTGGGAAGTATAGCTGATCCAGTGGAATCGGGAATATCGGGCCCGCCTGTACCCACCCATTACAAATTTTCTGGCGCCACCACTGGCTGTATAGATCGAAAGATAATTTTTCTGGGTGAAACATAAATAACAGTGTTCCGAGATAAATTTAAAATTAATCATGATAGTCTATAACTATATTTCGTTTTCCTTTTCTGGCATCTCCTCGAATTTGTATACGAGAACTCATTGGCCTAAAAAATGTTTCAGAAAGATTTTAATTCTTATTTAACAGCCTACCTACTTTAAATGTAATTTCCAAAAGTCTTAAAGTTGTATCTCTCCAAGGGGAAGTAACAAAGTAACAACACAAATTAATTTAACTCCTAAGTCCCCTAATCCACATTAGAAATTGAAACCGCCCGAATCGGCAAATGTCGTAGACAAATTTCACAATTTCGCTCTGGTGTAAATGGACTGACACCCGGGGAACCGAAATTGGAGTTATATGCACACAATCCCGAATAATTGAGGAATCAGCGTCAAACGGATTATCCTCGTCGAAGTTGTAGAAATCCCTGGAGCACCCGGCGAAGTGCACAGCACGTGTGCCCTTTGATTGGGCCACTAAGTCAAGTAATGCCTTCTTGATAAACTGAAGAAACTGCACCAAAATGGTATATAGAAGTTGCATAGAGTAAAATATATCTTTTTCTACTCCCACATGAATATTTGCTGAGACAGACACTATAAATTATATAATTTATATGGAAATGGTAAAATATGTTATTAATTTGTTCAATATAACAAAATATATACGCATTTATATTATTTTTTATATAATAGTTTTAACAATAATACAACCTGCTAAATGTGCATAGAAAATTAATTTCGTGTTGCATTAAGTTGGTTTTACCATAATTTCTAACATGAGCATTTGGCCGAAACGGCAACACGGCGAACTTTGGATCCAATGGTCGTGAGTTCAAGCCCGGTAGCCTACAAACTTTTTAACATTTTTTTAACATAATAAAATATACCGACTGTTCAACACGAGTGGATTATCCATATAGCACTCGGAAATCTGAGGTCTCCATCTACGGCGTCGCGTAGTACTCAATTTACTTCCTCGTGAGATATAGAAATTATATCCACTCTTGTTGTACAAACTACTATTGTATATCTTTTTTATAAGTACGTTGGCAGGTAACTAGGTATAGTTTAGCCAGGGGCGTGCAGTGACCTATGGGAGAAATGAAACAATTTTTAAAAAATTACTATTTATTTATGGTGCATTGGAGTCTTCTATCATTTTCTGCAAACATCTAAGCCTGCAATAAAAAACCTAACTACGTTTTTCATCGCAGGCTTAGACCAACCGCTGTTTATTATACACTGGCGAGCAAAAAATTTAGGTCACTTAGGAAATTTGAAAAAAATAAGGAAATAAATTCAATTTCGAAATATTTGGCCTAGTGGGCTTCTATCACTTGACATGGAATGATGATGATTGGAGCAATGTACTGTTTACAGATGAGTCACGTTTTTGCCTCAATGGCTCAGACGGACGTCGACAAGTATGGAGAAGACCAGGGGAAAGATATGCTGCAGTTTGTATTGACCAGCGTCTTCCATTTGGCGGTGGTTCGATAATGGTTTGGGCAGGAATTGGTCTTTGTACAAAATGGCTCCCTAACATCTCACAGGTACATTATAGAAATTCTCGAAGATCATGCGATGCCCTTTATGGTTACCATGGGCGAACATGGCATATTTACTAAGTGGCCTACATTTTTTGCTCGCCAGTGTATTTAATTTTTCAATAAAACTTTGTGCAGAAAATTGTTTATGCAACACAACTACAGAAATGCACAGTTTCAACTGGCGCCGAAACACATTTTTCCTAACCTAAATGTCTATAACGGATCCAACTAACTACTTATTCGGTAGCAAAGCGCCCGTAACTTAAACTGTCTACTTTTGCGTTTTACCACGGGTACGCGCCTTAAGATGCGGTGTACGATCATCGCGGCGCTCCGTCGTTGATGGCGGCCTTAAGCTGAAGAAAGGCTCACTGGCTACACTGCTATAAGTATGACAAAGATAGAGTGAAGTATTATTCTTTTTCCTCGCCTTTTCTGCTGCACATTTAACTTGCTCACTGGCTGCACGGTTATAAGTAGGACAGAGACGAAGTAAAATGTTATTTGTATTAAAAAGTTGTTGCGAGTTTCACTTACTTGCTGTACACGATCAATATTACTGTCATTCCCTTATCAAGGCTGTCAGTCTGAATGGTCTTGTATGAATTAACTAACCAGCAAGTTTGACTGTGACATAAATTTCATTTACAGGCGTTTTGTACTCACAATCAAAGGTGCCTGATTAGTAAATTAAAAATTAAGGTAACCGAATTAGAATGATTGAAAGAAAATTATTTCTGCCAATGTCATGTATGTCACAGTCATTTGCTGGTTAGTTATTTATTATTAAAATTCTTGGTGTAGCTCAACATAAGTGATTTATTCTAAAGTTACATCATGGCCTGATACAAATGGCAACGACAGACGGTGTTACCAAGCGAGCACCCATCCTCCCATCCAGGTGCTAACCGTGCTTAGCTTTATTGTAGTATTGCCATTGGTAGAGAATTTTTCGAAATCTGGGGAAATGGAAAGAAGTAGGGAAAAGGAAAATGAAAAAAATTTAGGGGATTTATATCATTAACCAAAATATTAGTTTTACTCTTTAATTGTTGTTTAATTTTTTTAAAGTCATTTTAGGACGGAGAAAAGTTTTAAGCGGGAAGGGACCTTTTTCTTAGAAGCAACTTTCTGGAGAAACCAGTGGCGGCTTTTGAAAAAACGAACCTCCGGGTGTGAATTAGCAACCGACACTCAATTATCAAAATAAATTCCAATATTTAAATTCTTAAAATCTAAAGCAATCTACATTATTGGTGCAGATTATCCATTATTTCCCTCTCTACAGATTACAGACGGTTTCACGCGTCACTAGAACATAATCTGCTTAGGAGTGACATTGATAAGAACGAATGGTGCGCATTCTTGCTAGTCATCCTCCATCTTCTAGTCGCTGCCGCTTTGTATCCGACTTGAATCTGGGCAAAGTTGACGGCACTAAAAAGCAAATAAAGCTCTTGTAACATTCAGGAACTTAACAAAATCGCGTAAGAAACAATGCCTTTCAAATAAACGTAATCGATTTGATTTTTATGTTGTGTCGGACTTTAAGCTACTTAAGCCTGTTACAAATATGAATGACAGCAGAATGCGATTCATGATGTATGTACTTAGAGATTAAAAAGTAAGGTTTGAGCACAATAGTTAGATTGTTGCTTCCATTCCGTTAGTCAGTAGAAATGGTATTATTTTAATTGCTTGCGCCAGTTTACACAGAAGCTAAAAGAGGAAATAGTAGTTTGTACAACAAGAGTGGATATGATGTCCATATCGTACGAGGAAGTAAATTGAGCACGACGCCGTAGGCGGAGTGCTTAAACTTCCGAGCGCAATATGGACAATTCACTCGAGTTGTACAGTATATTTTTTCTACGACTCAACTTCCGAACTTCATACTAAGAATTTTTTAAAATTATTTAAATTGGGCATCATAACTAGTCTTTTTAGTTGCCTTGAGGTTGTGGGAAAAATAATAAATAACAATTGAAAAAGTATTCATTTCGTTGACAAATTCATGGACCAAATTACACTGTAATATATACATCAATTTGGGTCATTTCTTATATTTACACAAAATCCCTTTGAATATATCTGTCTTTCTCACATTCAGCCTTTTGCAGAAGAACAGACAAAAAGCGACATATTTATTAATAAAAATGAACACATTATTTTCTCAATCATAGGTATTTTGATTAATTGATTTACTGAAATGCACAGAGAAAAAAAAGGTTATTCCGGGTTTATTTCTGCTTGCGCAAGAATTATAACTCCGAAAGTACAACAAAATAACTCTAGAATTCGTTTTAAACAATTAAAAATTGATTCTGTGCATTAATATGAATTTTTACCGTTCGCTATGGTAAAACTTTTCAAAATAATCGCCAATTTACAAACTAGCAACACTGTTAACGTGGAAAGAGAAGTGGCAATACGGTAAGTAGAAATAACATAACCTTAAAACCTTTAGTAAATAATGAATATATTTTTCTAGAAATCTTATAATTTCGTCTGTTTTATCGGGTTTTATGTAAGTAGGTACTCATCTTCATGTTCCACCATTTAAGGAAGAATTACCAGTTAATTTTCTATGTTTTTTGTGTATATTTTAAGATCAATTGGGGTTGGAACCCCGTTCTAAATATATCAGAAAATATCCCCATGCACAACATATTTATAATAATAATAATATATTATTTATATGGAAAAAAATAACCAAGGTTAGTAAAAAAACGTTCATTTGGTAGGTATATAGTACATAATATTATGCATTAAAGCTTGTAGTAGGTATCTAATTGTCTAGAATTGAGTGAAAATAAAGATATTTTTGAAATAAGAAAGTTTGTCTGTTTGGTTCGGTCAGAAAATAACAATAATTTGGTAGAAATATAATTATTTTGGTATTAATTTTGTTATTATACCTTCCGTTTTCGTACCATTTCATGTACTCTTTAAGAAAAAATTGTGTATGCACAGACTCTGGGATAAATGTTCTGATTTAAATTAAAAAACATCAAATTTCATCTTACAGATTTGCATATTTTTGAAGAATATTGGTAACCTAACTTCTTTCAAGTGTCAGAAAACGGCGAGTAAAATTTACAACGTGTAAATGGGTCTCTAGGATCTGTGATTGGTCAGTTTCATAACCTAACTAGGATGGATATGAAATTTTGCCGCACAGTTAACTGCAATAGCCTACTTTACTCGCCACTTAAGTGTAACGGAAACAGCAAGTTTCCATGTGGAAGTTGAAAAAAATATTAACAAACTCCGTTTCTTTAATTTTTGTAAACCTAATTGATAGCAATTTAAAAAGTAAAGAGTCTTATAACATTTTTCTAAGTTAACTTTATGCTATTTATTGCTGTTATAAAGCATACCCTACACAATCAGTCAGACTGAAAGTCTTGATAAAGGAATGACAGTCATACTGATCGTGCGAGAGCAAATTTCAAGGATTGATGGTCGGACTAATATAGGATTCTCATTAGAAAAAACACTGATGAGAGAATAACGAAGGATTGATGTAATTCAGGACTGTCAGTCCGACTGATAATGTAGGGTCTTGCACGTGATTTATAATATTATATATATATATTTGATTTCAATTCTAAACTGATAAACTCTACTGATGAGCCATGATATGGCGAAACGGGATCTGACGAAATGAAAGAAAATCTTTATTGGTTTTGATATTAGTATTCGGAACTTTAAACCGATATCTACAGGTCAGCGCTGCCTGGCGAGACCCTGTAATTGTGACGATGTCTTTACAGGTGATTTATTCTTAACATTTTGCTTATTTCTATTCGTTTATTAGAGGTGCTGGTATGCTCAAAAGTGTCCTTTCATTCTTTCGTCGGATCCTAGCTCTACTAACGAGCCATGATATTGCGAAACGCGTCTAGGGATTGATCAGACGAAATGATAGATAAATCTTTATTTGTTTTTGAATTAAAAAAAATTTTCTTTAAATGATTTGGAAATAGTCAATAATTGTAAAGAAAGATGTTGATTGTCAAACTTATCTTCACATAATTTTTTTTAAGCTTCTCCAAATGGCTTATTTGTTCCTTCTAAATCCTCAACCACCCTACCTGCATGAAGCGAGCAGATGATTATTGCAAGGTTATGCTTGCATACCATCAAAATGCGGGGTTCCCCGAGCCGAATGTAACGACTTGCTTAGCTGAAGGGTAACCTACCTAACCTGTAAGTAGTAACCTAAATTTTGATAGTGCGGCTTCGAATTTGACAGTATTGTATTTTACCTGTGTACATTTAATTCTAGTGCCGCTGACTAATTAAATCGAAGTTGTCACGTTACGCCAATGAATACAGGGTGGGGATAAATTAAGGAAACAATTCAATATCTCGAAAATTGAAAAAGCAACCTTAAAACCCTCGGACACGTCGATTTAATTTTACTTTTGCGCAGACTGTAAAATTATTTTGAATTATACAGGACCACTCACAAAAGCTCTACAACTGTCAACTTTGGTTTTTTTAATGGAACACCCTAGTTTTTTTGGCTGTTTTGGATTTTGCACACAATTCTAGCCAAATTTCGTATAACATAACATATGACTAAAATTGACAGTTTTCGATATATTTAAATTATAAGACATAATAACCTTTGCCATATCGCCTTAATAATTTGATAATAAACACATACCTAATTTTAATTCATTAAAATATAAGGTAGAATATACATAAATATCTCGAAAACTGTCAATTTTAGTCATATGTTATGTTATACGAAATTTGGCTAGAATTGTGCGTAAAATCCAAAACAGCCAAAAAAAACTAGGGTGTTCCATTAAAAAAACCAAAGTTGACAGTTGTAGAGCTTTTGTGAGTGGTCCTGTATAATTCAAAATAATTTTACAGTCTGCGCAAAAGTAAAATTAAATCGACGTGTCCGAGGGTTTTAAGGTTGCTTTTTCAATTTTCGAGATATTGAATTGTTTCCTTAATTTATCCCCACCCTGTATATTTTTGAGTATATGATATAGGAAATGCTAAACTGAATAAATGGCCTATAGGATACCTGCATTTTCCTTTAGTTTTTAATAATTTTCAGATGGATTTTAAAGCATAGGGCGATACGAATTTAAGTCACAGTCTTTGGAGAAAGTTCACCTATCATTTTGATGATTGTTATTTTTTCATGGTAAAGACTGAAGGTTGTTTCATAAAAGAAAAGCTCAAGATCGACTATTCTTCACGATGCAGACCTACCAGTACCGACTGCGCCTTTAAATTGGCAATATATTGTTCTGGGAGATAATAGAGATAATACCACATCATCAGGTAGCTCTGAAGAACAATCCACCGACCACAGTTTTACCTCAGGTCCCAGTTTCGACGAGCCACATTTAATTATTCACAGTGAGTTTAATAATTTTGTACGTGATTTGGGGTGTCCAAGCAACAGTCTGAACTTCTTGGTTTCTGTCTTAAGGAGTGGAAGGTACTAGCGAAAGAAACAAAAATTAAGACTTTTAGGAAAAGAAATTCTACATTTTACAATGTGAAAAATTCGTTATATATGTGTACTGATATCGATGGATTAATGCAGAAACTCAATATTGAGCATTGTCCTTATGAATAGCGCTTGTTCATAGACTCGTTAAAATAAAGTATTGCTCATTCAGTAACAATGAAAAAAACCTATGAAAATATACGCATCCTTAAAGTAAACTACAACAGGTGCAAATGGCAGATATGTGGGGATAGCAATTTTAGTGGGACTTCAGGGAGGATTAACAAAATATTGCTGTTTCCTTTAAACAGTCATCCAGTGAATAAACATTATTTCACGAAAATGTGGCAGAAAAGGAGTAAATTTCAATAGGGGCTTTAAAAATTTTAGGTCACAATGTGGCTGCAAACTACGAACAACTTGGTTGCCGAATTTTATTAAAAAATCACTTTCTCCATTCCCATTTATCAGTTTTTCCTAAGAATTTGGCACTGTCCGCGACGAGCAGGGTAAAAAGATCCGTCAAGATATCGGAACAATAGAAATTCGGTACCAAGAACGATGGGATCCAGACATGATGGGTGATTATTACTGTAGGTTTTTGAGAAGAAAAGATGTGATCCTCCATAAAAGGAAAACAGAATTAGTGTGTTTTAAATAAATAGTTTTGATGTTTGCTTTTCTTAGACATAAATTATACATATAGTCGTTATACATGTTTTGTAAATGATAAATTTAAAATAGTTCTTGACTAAACATTATTGGTACTAATACAACGACTCTTAATAATTATTATTATTTTATCATAATAGAAGTATCCATCCCTTTATTAACGACCTTTTAATTTCATATGGAAATAACGAAGAAATTTGAAACATTGTTTAGGTCCTCAAATTGACTAATGCGTAACATTTTATTTTCCACATTTTTATATAAAGTAGTTCCCAATTATTAAATAATTCGTATTATTTGTAGAAATCGCATAAAAAGTAAATGCAATTTTTAGAGGATCACGGAACTGTTTGTTTTCCTAAATTTCATCTGTGAACTTTTGAGTCACGTCCGTCGATTGTATACTTTGCACAAACGAGACATCACATTTATCAGCTGTTAGGGTGACAACAGAGTCAGCCTGAAAATAAAAAGAAATAGAGATTCTACATGTAGAAGTTTGTTTATTTATTTTCGTAAATAACTCAGCCCGGTGAAACTTCTTATGGGCGGGATCGAAGCTAGAGTGACTTCATACCTCCAGACTTTTTCAAGTTAGGACCTACGTTTATCCCCATCAGTTATATCTCAATATTACACCTACGTAGTTATTTTTACAAAGAGAGCTACGGCAGACGAACTTGGTCTGACTATATTTGTCTCTTTTTACATCGAATGGAGATACCTTGATGCAGACAGAGATGGGTACTTGACATGAATAGCACGAGCTGTTAAATAATTTTACAACCTAACTTCCCTGTTGAGCACAAATCATTGACATTTATTGTAATGTCAATGGCACAAATGGAATTACCCATTTTTCTTTCTTCATAGCTGAAAATCAGACCAAGCTTTTTTAATATTCTTATATTATTTTTAATTTTCTGATCTTTTTACCAAAAGGACCGTTTTCTTTTTGTTGCAGGTAAGTAAATCCTAATTTGAACATTTCTTTAGTTATTTTTATTCGTTATTTATTACATTGGTTATATTATTATATACCTAAGATCTTGTTAACTCTGTGTTATTGTTATGATGTTGAGGAATAGTGTTAGTTTTAATATGGGTATTTATCCGTATAATACGTAAGACTAAAAGGTATAACAGTGGATTTTTCGAAAATGTTTTTTATTTAATTTGTAATTAATTTATTGAGTAGTATTGAGTTCCTGTAAGTGTGGGTATTTTTCTTTAAAAAGGGGTAATTTGTTCTACAGAATGCGGACAGTTGATTATCCAACGAGTTATTTAACATAGTCTTTGAATACAACAAAACTCTAACATAAGTTACAGATCTTGTTTTTTTCTAACGAGGTACTGATCTTACCTATATTTTCATCGTTATTGTCAATAAAATTAATTATAAGTAAGCTGATTTCTGAAGTTTTATTTCTACTTGTACAACTTTAAAAAATAACATTTTAAAATGATATTTACAGCTTAAAAATCTAATCAGAAAATCCTAATATTTAGTTTTTACTCTACTTAAAAAATCAAATAAGAGGATTATTGTGAATATGTAATTTGATGGCCTTAAATATCATTTTAAGGTTTTGTGTGCAAAATTTTTTAAAATTGCCATATTTGAAAGTCCCGCCTATAGTCGAAAGGTTGTCCAGATGTTAAAAATTTTTGCACATAAAATTTTAAAATGATATTTACAGCCAACAAACTATTCACAATCCTCATTTAATTTTCCAAGTATAATAAAAATTAAATATTTGGATCCTGATGGTTTTTTAAGCTGTAAATATCATTTTAAAATTTTGGCGGCCAAAATTTTTAAAATGGTCGTATTTGAAAGTCCCGCCTATAGTCCAGAGGTTCCCTCCAGACCCGATGGTGGCGCTGTTTTGACGTTTCTTATGTCAAATTTTGCTTCGACCAATTAAAACGTTTGTTTGTCTTCTTTCTATATTGTCTTCGTTGAAATAACTTGCGTCAAGCTGACATGTACAAAGGGAATATAATTACCGGATCCATGTTTCTTTTAAGTTGATGTTAAAACTTATGTTTGTATTATCACATAATTAAACTTTTCTGGTGTACCTAGTATTGCGGTTAAAATGTAAAAGCTTTTTTTTTATTTTGCGCACTCAATTTTTTTTATCCTCTTCTTCCATCTCAGCTAGAATCGTCGAGTTTAATATTAAACTATAGTACTTTAGATATTAACAAACTATGTACTTAATGTAATTAAAAAATATAGGTATGCACAACAAATTACAATTATAAGAATAACTCCCATGAACTTATGTACTTACTATAAAAGAAAATGCAATTTAATTATCGAATTCACTCAGTCAAGAAAGAAACAGGTCATTAAAATTAACTATAGGTATTTATTTATATGCTGAAACATAAAAAATAGTTTAAGTCACGTCAGAGTAACGCCACAAACTAAAGATTAGTTGTTTTTTTTATTACGAGAGATATTAGGAACGTGAAAAAAATTTGCTTTGTGTCCACATCAAAAAGCTAGGATAAGAAATTAGTAAATTAAATATTATCTTTTAGGAATATGTTAATATTCTAAAAATTATACTACATATTTCAAACTTTCTAAAGCAATGTTGAATTAGGTTTTATTTGTTTTGGATTAAAAATAAAATTATTTTTATTAGTGTTTTGTGATTATTATAAACAAATTGTTTGTCTTATTCTATCCCTCTTATGCCGCTCGTTTAACTTTTTTTGCAAATAGTACAAAATTTGTATCTCTGACTTACTAAATAATACAGAGACCAATGCGGGAGACTTGCCCGTAATGCGGGAGACTTCAGCCACTTTTTTTCCATTGAAAATTTGAACGAGTCTTCCTGCCTTCATATATCATTATGTGATATAATAATTGACGCTTTGTCACAACACACGATAACATTTGACGATATTCTTTTGCTTTTGAGACAAAAAATGTTCCACTCCCAGATGGATATTGTCTGTTCCGCTTATACTACCATGTGACTGGATAACTAGGCCATGATAAATATTAGAGGTAGGGTCTATTTTTGGTTATAAGGGGTCCACTGTTCAAGCAGTTGTTCAGATTGTGCATGATATTAGCCAGTTTTTGCCAACCAACAAAATCCCGCTATTCGAATTTTCAGCCGCTAAAATCTCAGCAACCGCTGACTCCTCAAACCCGAATTTTTTTACTTTATTATATATTACTTGTTAAATTTTAAATTGTAGGAAATTATTCTTCAGTTATGGGTATTTGACTGATTTTTGGATAAAAGGAAAAAGTAACGACAAAAAACGAAATGGCGAATGCGTCACTAGACCTAACTCTTAAACTATTTGACTAAGTAGGTATACAGCTCGCGGGGTCCCTACCGGGCCTATTGGTAAAATAGGTAGGTTATTTATGTTCTATTTCAATACAACTGTCCTGAGATAAACAGTTTTAAAAATAAAATAGGGTATACTTTAACACAATAATGCCTACTGACTAGCGAACCCCCCCCCCCTCCCCCAAAAACCATTAATATTATAAAAAATGATACCTACATTACAGTGCTGCATTTTGTTATCGCACTAAAGAAAATAAAAATAAAAAAATAAAAGCGACTCTCGGTGGTTTATTATCTAATCTTGCTAGCTTTTTCGGCTTTTTTCCTCTTCGTTCGCTGCCAGGGCCATTCCCAAGGGGACCTACAGTTTAACGTGGGTTCCGAACCACGATCCTCAGTCATGCGACACCCCCCAAGGGTTATCAACCCTTGGTTTATTGCCATTGCATGACCTACCGATTGCGGAGTGTGTAACTTCTTCCGCACCCCACGAGATGTCCGATCTCATCCGGCCTGGTTACCGGCGTGAATGGGGTGGGTTGGGAGATGATACCTTTTACACTCTTCCCTGCATTCTTAAATCCACTAAATTTCGGACAAACTTTTTTTATTGTACTCCGGGAATCGAACCCGGGTCGCCGCGGTCGAATGCCAGTAGCTCTACCTCTGAGCCACAGCTGCAGTTTATCTAATCTTACCAAAAATGTAAAAAAAATACCTTCATACATTAATTAAAAACATAGTGAATGCACTTTAAAAAAATATTTATATTAGATATTAGTATGTTAGCCGTACCTAATAAATTGTTAGTAATTGATAAAATCCCAAAAAAAATTTTGATCAGCGCAAAATGCATTTTTGGGCGAGGCACCTAAAAAAAATTCATATGTGGCGCTTTTTGTTTATCCTGCATTCATGTTACGAGTTTAAAACTCTCTACCCCCCCCCCCCCCCCCCAAGACACAATTCTGGTTACGCCAGTGTACCTACTTACCTTTACCAAAAGCAGTTACAAATAGGACGATCGATTATTATTGATTTGATACATTCCATCTCAAGTCATCTATCAAAGGCATTTAATCTGCATCTTTTCGTCTTGTACCTATAAAGTGGTCATTGTTAAAAGAAGCAACTCACATGTCACATGCCATCGGCTGTTTTATCTAAATAAAATCTAAAGGTTACTTTTTCATATGATAAATATCCCAAATTAAGTTGACGGTAGAAAGCATCTGATTTTATGTTGAAGTCTGGTCAAGAATCATCTTTTAATCTAACTTTTAATTTTCTTGAGGATTCCTGTTATTTTCCTAAAATTGTAATAAAGGAAAATATAAAAACGTTTTAAAATTTTACTATACCATCCAAATATAAGTGCAAACCAAATATTGAATAGCAGCTCAAAATCTGTGTCTAACATATACCTTAAAAGGTGCTACAATTAAAGAAGATTGCTGAGTAAATAATAATTAAAACTGTGGAGTTTTTTTTATGAGCTAGAACCAATGGATATAATATACACACAAACACAAACCCAAAATACGATATTTTCTATCGGTCCCGATAAGTTTTATATTTAAGAAACTATGAACGTCATGCGTTGTTGCATATCTACTAGTACTAGTATATCTCAAAAACAAATTGAGCTATCGACGTGTTTTTTTTTTGTTTTAAAGCCCATACTTATTCTCTTTTTTTAAGGTATAACAATATTGGTATTTTTTAAACATACTTAAAACACCGATGACCGTGGACTTTTAGAAACTATGCAGGCAAATATTGTCATGAAAAAAGTAACTTTTCCCAAAAATAAGGATTTTTAGTCCTATTAAGTATAAGACCCAGTTTCTCAACATGCAAAATATGCTGTCCTAGAAAAACTCGAACCTTGCACTGTTTATATTACAATCAATAAATCAACTTCATTAAAGTAATATAAATAGCATAGCAGCCGGCGCTAGAACAGACAGTGAAGGTACAAGTCTTACCGACACACATTTTGAATACCTAGTTCGTCACCCACCGCACACCCCCGCGCCACCCGCAGAAACAGCCCTCTACGATTTAAACTAAAATGTACGTAAGTTACTAGGTACTCGTGTAAACCCTTTATTGTAGAACGATATACTTGTAGTATTTTATATGGAAAAACCTGTCTATCCTTATTTACCTCTGACCCCCCAATCGAGACGCTACGTGACAATATTCACTAATCGGGTAACTTTTACATTTTTGTAAATTTGATATAACATTCTATAATAAAGATGATGTTGCAACATGTAGAGAATTTCTATTTTAAAATAAGCTTTTTATTAATATAACAGTAAAGGAAGACTTTTAATTCTTATATAATTCCTTCTAATTATCCACTCCACTTCAAGTATGGACTACTTTTTCATGTTTAATAATGCTTGAATTTACTACATAATAAAAAAGAATATTGAATTGGGCTAACTTAACCCGCATTGTCTACCGTTATTCTATGGTTGGTGCAATCTGTCAATGTGAAGAGTGATCCGTCATAGAGTGAGACCTCCGGGTAAGAAAGCTGTGGAATCCTTAGATTCATCTCAGTCAAGTTATATGGTTGGTAAATTTCGTTTCATTTAATACAATAAGATATTATAAAAAGTAAATGTAATTGATTTTTTAACACTGTTTTTTAAAATAAGTAACAGATATAATAGGAGTGAAATAGTAGTTGGTACTAGAGGTCTGCACGAGCCGGGTTTTCATCTCGGGCCTTAACGCGGCCCGGCCCGACGGTTGGGCTCGGGTCAGGCCGGGCCACTTAATCAATAAAAGTTCGGGTTTTTGGGCCCTAACAATTTTTTCAGGGCCTGCCGGACTTTTGTGGCCAGCCGTTCTTTTGGGTCAGCCTTGGTTTGCTTATGTGTTTTTTTTAAAGAAGTATTTGTAATATAATTTTCAAGCCCTAATAATTTTTGTTTAGCCTTCCGGGCTTGTCGGGCCTACCAGGCTTGTCGAGCCTGCCGGGCTTATCGGACCTGTCGGGCTTGTCGAGCTGTTCTGTTTTGCTAAATGGATCGGACCGAGCCGTGTCACAAAATTCCGGCTCGGGACGGGTCGGGTCGTGAAATTCCGGCCCGAGCAGGGCTCTAGTTGGTACTACAAGAGTGGATATTATGTCCATACCGCACGAGAATGTAAACTACCGAGCGCAATATGGACAATCCACTCACTATTTTTACCACCTTTATTTGATTAGGCCCCCAGCAGGAAAACTAATAAGAATTATTTGCCAGTAATAAAAATACACGTCCCACGAAACAATAAATCGATTTTTTAATAAACTGGTGGAGACCCTCCGCTAAGAACACACCTGGTAAGACAAACTCGTTCCTCCTTATATTTGTGTAACTCCCTATGTCTACATTGTCAAACAGTTTGAATAAATTTCAATAACTCTTATATCCATAAAGGCAGTTTAAAAAGAAAATAACTAAAATCGTTTTATTTTATTGGCTCCCAGTAGGGAAATGCTTCCCGCTGGGTAAGATCACACTTGTCCCTTTCAACGGACGTGGATTCTTTATATCCTGTCAGGACGCAAACCTCACAGCGAGGATCCGAGAAATATACTGAGTGTCGTCTTTAATTACTCATTGGTTGAAGGGTTTACGGTAAACCATTGTGGGTTTAGCATAATATTAATGTTAATACTCTTTACATTTTTTACGCTGTTTGAATTTTCTCAGACTTCTGATTGTTAAAATTAAAATAATTCAGTAATAAAATAGTAGAATTTAGTGTCCGTTAAAATATATAAACAAAAGAATCTTAGCGACAATCGGACAGAGTAGTGCGTCTATCTTTTGCATTAAAGTACACAGGGACTCCAAAGGTAATGGAATCCCTGGGGCACAGGTAAACAATGACAGGCTGTTTCGTTTTTATTAGAACTCATCAGAAAGTCATAACCCGTAAGCGACCCCCAGTACAGCGAGCCTGTTCATTCAAGGCGTTTCTAAGAAATAAAAACGCGATGAAAACCCAGTAACGCCATCATAAGGAATCAACTCAATGCAAAAGATATAGGTAGCCATCTAACGTGAAAACGTAGAAACATAAATAAATTTAAATAAATCAAGCACGGAACGGCCACTTCAGCAGTATAGGAAACATTTTTCGCTTCTCCATACATCTCCAGCTTTGTGGATTCAGATCTAGATCGCGCTGCAGTCGCCCACTGGTTTGCAGCGCTATTCCGTAATGCCTTGTGTAAGTATAAATAAAATAGTAGAATTTAGTGTCCGTTAAAATATATAAACAAAAGAAGCTTAGCGACAAGCGGACAGAGTAGTGCGTCTATCTTTTACATTAAAGTACACAGGTAGACAATGACAGGCTGTTTCGTTCTTGTTAGAACTCATCAGAAAGTCATAACCCGTAAGCGACCCCCAGTATTATTTATACTTACACACGGCATTTACGGAATAGTGCTGCAAAACCAGTGGGTGACTGCAGCGCGATCTAGATCTGAATCCACAAAGCTGGAGATGTATGGAGAAGCGAAAAATGTTTCCTATACTGGTGAAGTGGCCGTTCCGTGCTTGATTTATTTAGATTTATTTATGTTTCTACGTTTTCACGTTAGATGGCTATATCTTTTGCATTGAGTTGATTCCTTATGGCGTTACTGGGTTTTCATCGCGTTTTTATTTCTTAGAAACGCCTTGAAAGAACAGGCTCGCTGTACTGGGGGTCGCTTACGGGTTATGACTTTCTGATGAGTTCTAACAAGAACGAAACAGCCTGTCATTGTCTACCTGTGCCCCAGGGATTCCATTACCTTTGGAGTCCCTGTGTACTTTAATGCAAAAGATAGACGCACTACTCTGTCCGCTTGCCGCTAAGCTTCTTTTGTTTATATAATTCAGTAATGAAAAAATTAGAAAATGGTTTTATACTTTTAACAACAATTCATAAAATAGACGATGACAGAACGCATGCTCAAACTCAAAACCACGAATGTTAATAGCAATAAAATTTGGAGGAATGAAGCAATTTTTGAAGTTGAAAAACCTAAAATTTTAAACTTATCGCATAAAGAGTTTTTTTTTATTAAGACAATACCTCAAATTATTTTGTTAATTTATTTTAACAGACTATTTCACTAGTGTATTTTGGCAAAATATCATAGCAGTTTTCCAGTGGAAAAGCTCTTAATTACATCTACCTGGACAAAATCAACAAGATGGAATTTATTTTTAAAGAGAAAAATTAAAGTCAAAATTTTAAGTGAAACATTTTTTATGAAAGAAGTGTGATAATTTATAATAAAAAAAATAGTGCGGGAAGAAACGAAGATGCTTTGTTATGAAAATACAAAACGGCACCTAGAGAGAGTTTGCACCAAAACTAATCTTAGATACGCTTCTAAAATACATGATTTCTACAAGAATCATCAATTTTGGCGTGGTGAGTGATATTTACTTTATTTTTAATCATGAAAAACCGAGTTAGAGTCATACATACGTATTATGTTAAAATTTTGGATTGTCCTACTTAGGCCTACTGCCCCCCCCCCCCCCCCCCCCATATTTTCTGTTTTCTGGCTACGCCACTGTTCCGTGACAATTACAATTCTGCGTAATAGACTCGAACGATGATTTCTGGGGGTTTGCATTGGTTAGAAAACTGTCGGTAACTTGTCCATGATTGCTTGTGAAAACAGACCTTTAAACGAAAATGCAAGATTTGCGTACAAATCTACCCAAGAAATTAAAAAGTCGATAGCTGAAAAGTCCAAGAACTCAATTTGGGCACAGTTATCAGAGTTTCTAATAATAAGAAATTATAAACTGGAAAAATGTACTACTGTGATGGAACTGGAGAAAATCCTCAAAGATTACGCATTTAATATGAAGAAGGGTAATGGCAAAGACTATAAAGAATCTTCTGTAAAGGCTATATGGAACAGTACAGCAAAAAATGATTCAAAAAAATGTATTTTACACAATACGAAATAAACATAAACCTTTATACGGATATTTCCTTTAAAAATGCGCGAATGGCAAGAGATACAAAGAGAAAGCAGCTCCAAAGTTGTCAGGAAAAGGGGAAAGTAAGTTTAAAAGCATTATCTACCAAAAATTTACTAACAATAATGCAAAGCTACAATGAAGAAGACCCCGATGAAGCACAAAAAATGTTTTTCCATCTCTGCTCATTTATACTAGCTTGGAGAGACAATGAGGCCGTAAATAGCAAAATTCAATATTTTCAAAAGGAGTTTGATTCTATGGGACATTTTACCGGACGAATTAAATATAACAGCATATTTTCGAAGACAACTCAAGGTGTGTAAAAAGGATTGGTAAACAGCAAATGGTTGGTAAGAAATTCATCAAACAAAGACTTGGGTAAGATTATTTTTAAAATTATTGGAAAAAGAGGACCAAACATTTCCACAAACAGACAATTTCTCTCTGTTCATCCAAACTGGCACAGGAATTTTGGTTCAAAAATACTCCACTAGAAATAAATACAGTATCTAAGTGGACCAAAACTTCAGCGGAAAGAATTGTAATTGATGCGAAGAAGCATAAAATAACAAATCATACTCATCGATCTTCCGCTGTATCTTCCCTATTTTGTTGGGGAACAAGAGTTGATTAAGTTAACAGGCCACTCTAACGCAAATTCACTGAAACCATATCTGCGGCTAGATCCTAGTCATCATCTGAAGCTCATCGAAAATCTCAGAACAACGAGTAAAGCATGTTCTGGACGTTCGACTTATGCAAGACAATCATAGCCAAAACCATATACTTTGATAGAAAAGAATGGACGAACTATTACTTATAACAACTGTACGCTTAATATTAGGAATAAATAAATAAACTTTCTAGTTTGCTAAATAAACAGTGTGTTTTATTGTTTTCTCGTGAAATAGTCTTGTCGAATATCATTTGAAATTTTGTATCGGCAAAATTTTCTCTAGGTTTTATTCGATTTTGTTGCTTTTTGGTAATTTCTCTCATGAAATTTTTGGCAAAAATTTCATTCGCGAAATAGCAGTAAGTAACAAACTTTTTTTCAATGCATATTCTGAAAGACTGTTCAGAGACGCAATAGGGGAGGCCGAGGACGGTATCCTGATGAATGGTGTTCTCATTAATAACTTGAGGTACGCGGACGACACTGTTTTGCTTGCTGACACAGCTGAGGGCCTACAAAGATTGCTGGTGAAAGTAGCAGAGGTCTGCCAGGCATATAACATGCGCCTAAATACAGAGAAAACTAAGGTTATGACAATAAGCAAAGATGTGAACAATGATGACTTCTTTCAAGTTAATGGCTCCCAGATCCAAACGGTGCCATCTATTAAGTATTTAGGCGTACATCTGAATGAAAACTGGGACCAGTCTAGGGAAATCACAATAAGAATCGAGAGAGCGCGTGCTTCTTTTAATAAAATGAGGACCTTGCTATGCAACATGAAGCTTAATCTCCAACTACGCACGCGCATCCTGAAGTGTTACGTGTTCACCACTTTAATGTACAGTGTTGAGGCCTGGACTCTGACTGACGCTGCCTGTAAGCGCCTAGAAGCGTTTGAGATGTGGTGCTATCGACGAATGCTTCGAATATCCTGGACACACCACGTAACAAATGCGACAGTTCTCCAACGTATGACCAAAGGAACAGAAGTGATAAGGACGGTCAAAGAAAGAAAATGCTCATACTTCGGTCATATAATGCGTAACGATAAGTATGGCATTCTGCAGGCTATTATGCAGGGTAACATAGATGGCAAGAGAGGACCCGGAAGACGCAGAATATCATGGCTTCGTAATTTGAGACAATGGGCCGGAAGAACATCTGCTGATTTGTTCCAAGCTGCAGTCGACAAGATTAAATGGGCCAGAATGATCGCCAACGTCCACTGAGGATATGGTACAACAAGAAGAAGAAGAACAAACTTTCATACCAGTCGAAAATTTTACCGGCAAAATTTTCTTTCTTATGATATTATAATAATATACGATAAAACTTTCGCTCTTTTCGTCAGTTGCCCTTTTATCTTGCGTTACCTCGCGATCGCTGATAAAATTCGTCACCCCCCTGACGTAAAATGATCCGCTTGATAGCTACCCCCCCCAAAGAAAACCCTAAATACGCCAGTGACGCGACCTGTGACAATAAGTCTTACGATACGGTATCATGATACTGTCTCTGATACACATCTCAAAGAAGTCCTTAGTAGCATTTAATCTCAACGAAATTAGTAATGAGATCTAAGAAAAGCTCTGCAACCATTTAAGATATCGTTGATGATTAAATTTCCTTTTAAAAGTCAAAATTACTCCTATAGGCCTTGCCGCACCTTTTAAAGTTACTAAAAGCCACAATTTAATCCGTATAATAGCCAGTTATGAATACCAAAACAACCCTTGTCACTATCCGATGTTGAAAACTGGCAACTCTACAAACAGTTTAACGCATGTCAGGCGTTGTGACATCTTTTGTGAGCTAGAAGAATACCAGCCGGCTTTAGGATGGGTATTTTACCACATAATGAGGTAAAATAGGGGATAAACGCACTACAGTGTCAGTGTTAGAACGTTATACAATTTCTTTTGGAAATGCAAGGCACAATGTAACCGCAATGATTGGCTGTCATAACGATATGACAGATCGGTTTGTGGACAGAGACGAATGTGGTTCAGGTAAAGTTTAAATTATGAATAACTATTTTGGTAACCAGCTGTCGCTTTGTAATAGTGAATTAAGTAGGAAACTAGCACAAATATACCGGGTCCGCCAACGAAGCGGGGACGGAAATTTAAATCATTATCGAGGAACTTATCAAAATTACTAAAGCAGCATGAGGTATGGACTTGAAAGCGGCATATTTTAAAAATATTTTATATTATACAGGGTGGCTCAAAAAAGTGTGGGGGACTAAACTTGCATTTTTTTAAATGGAACACCCTATATATTATAATATTTTCTAATTCCCTATACAATTCCACGTATATTTTGTATAAAATGTCATATGTCTAAATTCAATTGTTTTTGAGTAATTGACGTTTAAAATATGGCATTTTTTGACTTTGACAGGCTGTAACATTGGAACGGTTCATCTTAGAGAAAAATGGTTTTCACCTCCCTATCTTAGTTTTTCATTCTCTATCCAAAGAAACCAGCCTCCGATTTACCATGTTACACCAAAAAAACGGTTTTAACGGTTTAACATGGTAAATCGGAAGTTCGTTTCCTTGGATAGAGAATAAAAACTAAGATAGGGAGGTGAAAACCATTTTTCTCTAAGATGAACTGTTCCAATGTTACAGCCTGTCAAAGTCAAAAAATGCCATATTTTAAACGTCAATTACTCAAAAACAATTGAATTTAGACATATGACATTTTATACAAAATATACGTGGAATTGTATAGGGAATTAGAAAATAATATAATATATAGGGTGTTCCATTTAAAAAAATGCAAGTTTAGTCCGCCACACTTTTTTGAGCCACCCTGTATAATGTAAAATATTTTTAAAATATGCCGCTTTTAAGTCGATACCTTATGCTGGTTTAGTATTTTTGATAAGCTCTTCGATAATGATTTAATCTTCCATCCCCGCCACGTTGGCGGACCCGGTATATTATGGTTTTTAAATTATTTCAATGACTAGCTTAAATTATAAAATTGCAAAATAACTCAGCAAGCACATAAAAATTTAGGTTACGTTAATAACTAAAGAAATGTATTTTTTTTTCACCTCTTTAATTCTGTAAACTATCAATTCAACAATAAAAATAACGAGCATCAGTAACACATTCATTGCTATACAAGTTAATTTTTTCTAGTTCCACATGGATTTGCTATTTCGTTCACACTAAAGTGATTGGATAACTGATGGGCTATTCTGGTTAAGTGGACGGATATAATATCATGTTTATCCTAATAAGGATATAAAACTGACCAATCACAGTGCATGGTTAATTACAAAAGAAACAAATTTACATGTAAATTTTACGAGTCTAACAGTTAACAAAAGTGAGGTTAAGAATACACTTCAAACAGGTGCAAAACTGTCAAATTTGTTTTTTTTTTATATATATTTTAATCAAAATATTTACCTCAGAGCCTTTGCATACCCGTATTCTTTTCAAGAGTATTCGAAAAGGTGCAAAAATTGAAGATATAAAACCAAAATATAATTTTACCGAACCATTCTTAAGTTTTTTACGACTGAACTAAAGATTTCTAGACAAATGCTCTTTCTTGTTTCAAAAATCTATAGTTTTCCAGTCATTTCTAGACAATTACTACAACATTTAATGCATAAAATGTTTTTCCAAATTTACCATTTTTTTTTGTTTTTTTTTTCTTTTTATTTTATTTATTTTACGTCGGCCTATTTCCGCCGCGAGGCCAATCACTGACGCCAGGGAAAAAATTAACGTTTATACCTACTTGCTTTGTTAGGTTTTTGCGATGACCTGGCTCCAAGCCCAAAGGTTTTAATAGTACCTACCAACTGTTAATAGGTATACGCAACAGATATAGAAAAATAGCTGATTACCTAATGTTCTTTAAATGGTGGCAAATGTAGATATATATAAAAACAGATAAAATTATAAGATATTTAGAAAAAATTCCATTTTCTAAGGTTATTACTAATTATTTGATTATCTTATTACTAATGATTTTAAGGTTATGTATTTTTTAGATGTAGGATGTATTTTCATATCAGGGAACTAAATACAAAATTAAACGATGCAACACTTTCTAGAAAAAGAAAAATGAAAAAAACAATAACCTCAATTTTTCATGATCACAGTAATCAATCTAAAATGTATGTTTCAATATTTTAGTCACAGTACAAATTCTAATGATAATATGATTTGAAATAAATTTACTAAAAATTTCATATAAAATTGCCTTTTAATAATGTAAACTAAGCTTTGCCGTATAATTCGGCGCGTTCAATTACACAAGGTGACGTCACGATCCACTGCGCACCCTGTTGATATCATACCTTGTATAGTGTCTGTTTGAAGGTTGGAGACAATGATGTTTCTTGAATGATAGAATAGTTTTGGACTTGCATTGTCTTTAATTTGTATTACATCACAACGTTTCAACTGGTAAGTATCTCCAGTCGTCTTCAGGTGAATACTAAATAAGTAAAGTAACTACAGCTCTATTTATACTAGCTAGATGTACTGGAGCATGACTGAGATGGGTGCAGTCATGCGTTTAATTCTTGTGCGGTATTTTAAGTTTACATCTACTTAACAAAGGTTTCCAGATATTTCTTATATCTAGTGAGGGCTTACTAAAACAATCTGGGTTCTGGTATATGATAGCAGCTTCCTTGAACTTCCTCTTCCTCCAATGTGGTTCTTTGTGCAGGATTCGAGCTTCTGTCCACTTAATGTGATGACCGTGTGTCCAGGCATCGTCAGCTGCCCCTGATTTTTCGGTTTCTCCTTTAAGCGTGTTGTTTCTGTGTTCCTTGACCCTAGTTTCAAGTGGCCTTAGAGTCTCACCAATGTAGGATCTGCCACATTCGCAGGGAATCTGATAGACACAGTTTTTCCTATCTTTTTGACTTGTTGGTTTCGTCTTCGTCAGGTGGCTTCTTAAAGTGTCTTTTGAGCTGAATACCGTATTAATGTTGTATCGTTGTCCTAGTCTTCTAATTCTCTCAGATACTCCTTTGACATACGGAATGTTGAGTGTTGATTGTGACTCTACTGGCTTCTTTTGTGTATTTGACCGATTCTTGCGATTTTCCATTAGTTTATCAACTAGATGCCCGGGGTAGCCATTTTTGTTGAGGTCGGTCTTGATGTAGTTAGTTTCCTGTTTGAGGGCTTCATTTGAATTACAGATGGTAATTGCTCTATCCACAAGCGTTGAATAGCGTGAGATAGGTTAAATGAATAAATCTTATTGTCACCAATGTTTATTATTGTTTAAATTCAAGCTCCAAAATGGAACTTCTTTCTTTACCAACTTTTTACGCCATAATAGTAAACTAAAACATAAACCGTTCATCTGGTCTTAAATATCAGTCACACTGTGTATTATGTATACTAGTCAGGCTGTTAGCAGGTCCAATAAAATTAAATAACCAAAATTTTGACGAAACCACATAACAATTAGTTTTTAATTTTTGATCGCATGTTTTCGGCGTTATTTGACATACGATATGTAGAAAAAACATGAGTTAAGAAAAACCTCAATGTAATTATTTTGAGCTTACTAATTCTAGTCTGTCGAGGTGTCATTTTTGGGTGTTGGATAATTTTCTACACGAACTATAATTTTCTTATTACAAGTCGTGGCCATCGGCTTCTTTTGTGGTAATGGACACCACACAAAACGCAGTTGTTATTTCGACATTTATAATTTTAAAATCAGGAGAATACAGAGTGTACGTATTAAATACCTAATGTTTATTTGAAATGGCAGAAACTACAAAATCGGTTAAATTACCAAAAATATATAAATTGTATGTTATTTTATTTTTACTAATATACAGGGTGTTCTAAGTTAAGTGCGCACTATTGCTAACTCTCTTATTATTATGAAGACAAAGTCGGTTAAATTAGCAAAGTAGTAACCTTTTTTCTGCTGATTAAGATAGTAAAATTTAAAAAACAATTGAATACAGCATTTTCAATTAAACGAGAAAAATGCAGTTTTTTTAAACGGAACACCCTGTATATTTTTGACACAAATGTTTGCAAATCATCTACCGAATAAAAAAGTTCATATGCAATATTGGCCTAAAACTAAGAATAATCTAATTATTGTCATATTTACTTTTTAGACAAGGTGGCTGTGCATTTTTGAAACAAAAGCTTTATTCGGTGCGTCAGTAGATTATTCTGCTGCCAACAAAAGTAAGCATTTATGTTATTGTAACTGATTGAACTGGTCTGTGATTTTAAATTTTTTGGTGAAAATATTACAAAATGGTGTTCACACATTTAGGAAAATGCGATTAGAAGCGTATTTTGTATGCAGAAAAAATAGTTTCCGAGCACAGGAACAATATTCCCAAATGTATCCTGAACGTGATCAACCAAACAGAAGGTATTTTTAAAAGCTGTATGGAAAATTTAGAAGTAACGAAGGAGTCTTTGCAAAGGCTAGAACTAAACGCCAGTTTATAATAAGTGAACAAGTAGAAGTAAATGTGTTGGCATATTTTGAAGCATACAAAAATAATTCAAGCAGAGATTTGGCAAGGGACAGTGGTTTAAGCTTAGTTACAATATGGAGAGTTTTAAAAAAATATAAAGTTGTACCTCATAAGTACCGACCAGTGCAAACATTATTACCTGGAGACTCTGAAAGAAGACTACATTTCTGTCAATTGTTTGTTAAAATGTGCAGGTAAAATCCTAACTTTTTAAGGCACATTTTTTGGAGCGATGAAACAAATTTTTTAAATAGGGGTATGTTAAACGTAAAAACATGCATTATTGGTCTAGAGAAAATTTGTTTCTTTCTCATCCCCGACATCCACAAATAAGATTTAGTATGAATGTTTGGTGTGATATAATAGGCAGTCAAATAATTGGGCCAATTTTTTATGAAGGCAATTTAACAGGCAGGAGATATGTTAATATGTTGTCAGAATTACTGAAAGCATATTTAGATAATGTGAACTTAGAGCCACGTAACCAAATCTACTTTCAACAAGATGGAGCCCCCCCCCCCCCCCTCATCAGATTCACGAAGTAAGAATATTATTAGAAAGGCTTTTTTAAGATAGGTGGATAGCAACAAATGGTCCGATACGTTGGCCCCCAAGATCTCCTGACATAACTCCACTAGACTTTTACTTTTGAGGTTATATCAAAGGAGAAGTCTATAAAAGGAGATACGAGAACCTGGAGGAACTTCAAAAAAGCATTCGATTCATCATATCATCCATTGATGGCCGAACAGTATTAAAAGCCACAAGACGGGTTTTAAAGAATGTCGAAAAATGTATTACACAAAACGGCGATGTCTTTGCACATCTAATATAGTTTTTTTTATTTCGCTTAAACCAAACAGTTATGATAAAATTAGGTTTTATTTTAAAAATGCACAGCCACCTTGTCTAAAAAGTAAATATGGCAATAATAAGATTATTCTTAGGTTTAGGCCAATATTGCATATAAACTTTTTTATTCTGTAGACGCGATTTGTAAACATTGGTGTCGAAAATATACAGGGTGTTCCGTTTAAAAAAAAAATGCATTTTTCTCGTTTAATCGGAAATTCAATTGTTTTTTTGTTTTTACTATCTTAATCAGCAGAAAAAATGTTACTAATTTAACCGACTTTGTATCTATAATAATAAAAGAGCTACCAATAGTGCGCACTTCACTTGGAACACCCTGATGAGTAAGTAAATAAAATACCATTCGTTTTAAACTTTTTACATTGAATACAAAATAACAAAAATATTTTTCAACTCGCACATTTGCTGTTTTTTACACTTAAGTGGCGAGAAAAGTAGGCTTTTCCAGTTAAGTCAGGCAAAATTTCATAACAGTGCTGCACAGTGTTGCAACCTTTAAAAAGAAAATTTCCCATTTTTATAGAAAAATTCCACTAATAAACACAATACTGAAAATGTCTTTATTTAGCAGATCACAACCACACGTGATCCTAAAGAATATCCTACGAATATGACACTGTGCGTAAAAATTTCCCTTTGGAGACAGCGCCGATCTATCATTACTCTGTGCTTTGTTCTCATGAACCCTGAAATTTCCCATTAGTTGACAACATTGTTATAAAAATTATATTTCTCTGTGGCATTCTTAAAAGTACTGACCAATCACAGTTTATTATATTTACTAGGCTCCGCCTTCTTTTTCAAGACACTAAATTATATAATTTATATGTGTATGGTACAATATGTTAATAATTTGTTCAATATAACAAAATCTATATGCATCTCTAATAGATTTGTCAATAATGCAACCTGCTGCCTGTTTTGCCATAAGAGTTATTGCCGACGAGCTGGATGGATCCATAGTTCGGAATGCATATTTTTCGTTGATAGAGTCCCGTTTGCGTTATGGCATTTCATTTTGGGGTAGTTGTTCTCAGTATTTGTTTAATTATATGTTTATTTTACAGAAGAGAGCTTTGCGGTATATGTTCAGGATTGGATTTAGAGACTCGTGTAGGCCCTTTTTTGTTAATAATAGAATTTTAACTTTGATGTGTTTGTTTTTGTTAGAGTCTTCCTGTTTGGTCCATAGAAAGAATTGGGAGCGGCCTCAGCATACAACACGCGTCAAGCGTATAATCTTAATTTACCTATACCTACATCTACTCAGGTATATAAAAGTATTGTTTATCAGAGTAAAAGAATCTTTAACCACCTCCTAGAAGGATTAAAAAATATTCAGTGTGAAAGAAAATTCCGGGCGAAACTTAAGAATATTTTTATAACTAAAGCCTACTATACACTGGGCGAATTTTTTGATGACACTATTGACCTTTAGGCACTGGATAGATATAGTATTATTTATTTTACAGCGTAAAAGTTTCCTTTTGTATTTTTTAGTGTTGATTTTATATTATTTGTTTAACTCTATGTTTATTAAGTATTGATTTTATATTATTTGTTTAACTCTAGGTTAACTAATGACACGTTTTTTACAACTATATGTAGTACGTCCCTTAACCGTAGTTTCTATTTAAATTTTTGTGTGAATTTTAGAATATTACTTTTTGTAAAACTTTTTTTGCTTTGTCAACGAGACATTGTCTTAGACAATAAAGCTCTTTTGATTTGATTTGATTTGCTAAATGTGCACAGAAAATTAATTTCATGTAAGGTACCTGCGGCAAATAAGGCCCAGCTAAGAAAGAAAACGCTTTATTACGGACAAGAACTTAACCAAAACTTACTACTGTTAAAATATGAAAAGTATGGACCCTTTTCAACCAAAAATTGCTTGAACTTTCGTAATTACATTTCACATTAATTTATAGTAAACATTTTTTTAAAATGTGAAAACGGGCCTTATTATCCCACAGGTCGTTTGTAAGGCCCTAGTGAAATAGTGAAGTCAATACTTGATTTTTTACGTCATCCATGGCAGAATGAAGTTGTTCTGAAGTCCATCTGACACGTTTTTTGTTTTCTTGTGACATGTTGCTTTTCTGCAAGAAGAAAAAAAAATTAAAATATATGTCGTTTAATAAGGCCCTCCTAAAATGGAATACATATTTAATGGGCCTTATTATCCGAAATGACCGTTTATTCTTTAGATCTAAAAAATAAAAACTCACTTAACTTTTCTCAAACAATTTTGTTATCAAAAGATACTAGACATAATAAATAACACATTTAATATTAACAACTGGAGAAAAGATGATTGATGTACCTTCTTGACAAAAATTTTTATGATATTCGGGAATACCATGATATTATCACATGAAACTTAAAATAACTTTTCTTTTTCTTACTTTGACAATGTCACTATTTACTTTGTAAATGTATATGGCAATGAATAAATAAATAAATATGTCAAAAATTTAAACAAATGTTTGTCGCACGTAATTTGCAAATTGACAATAACGACACACTTTTTATGAAACTTGTGCAGTACTGATCGCGCCTTTTGAACTATTTGCAATGGCTACGGGGGTATGTAGTGGGTATATGGGGGAGGGTAATTCAACATTGCCGGATTGTGGACAAAGAGTTTGTAGCTTAAGATATGTACAGTGGGCCTTATTAACCGCCAGACCTTATTTGCGGCAGGTACCTTAGCATCGTTATTGAGTTGGTTTTATCATAATTTCTTAAATGATTCTGTAGTCAAAATTAATTTTTCTTCAATTGTTTTTTTATAATCGTTCTAACAAGTTCATGGCAAACTTAAAAGACAAGTTATGATGCCAAATTTAATTAATTTTTCAAAATTCTTAGTATGAAGTTTGGAAGTTAAGTCGTAGAAAACATATACTGTACCGCGGAGTAATTTTATGCTTTGAAGATAAATATTGTTGACAATAAGCTTTTGTGTTTAAGTATGGTTGGATATCAGGCACATTTTGAAAATATTTTGAATTATACAGGGTGCGCCCAAAAAGTAGGTTGTCAAAAAGGTACATTTTTTTTGAGGTACATGTTATTTCATACATTTTTAATATATAAAAAAGTTATAGTTTTTAAGATAATTCGACTTATAATGAACATTTTGCATTTGCAAGCATCCCGTTATTGTGAAAATGCTCCCTAAGTCTTGACTCCAAGCGATTCATAATTTTTATCCTTACTGAATAAAGTCAAAAAAATATATTCACTATGAAATATTTGACATCTCATTTACAGGGTGTTTTCTTTCTGGGACCAAAGTCAGAAAACTTCTAATGGAAAAATACCACTTATATTAAAAGGGACACCCTATATATTTTTCTGTCATCCTATAGCCCGTCATAAGCCCTTAAACTTTCGTGAAGAATGTCCTTTCCCTATATCTAATAGTTTTTGAAATATTTAGATATTTCGAGATTTAATGTCATCATTATAGCGTTTCTTGTCAATGAATTACAGTAGCCATGGAAAATAAATAAAAATAATGGTAGTAAATGACATTAGGAATCAGATCAGCCCCGGTGAAACTTCTTATGGGCGGGATCGAAGCTAGAGTGACGTCAGACCTCCAGACTTTTTCAAGTTAGGACCTACGTTTATCCCCATCAGTTGTATCTCAATATTACACCTACGTAGTTATTTCTACAAAGAGAGCTACGGCAGACGAACTTGGTCTGACTATATTTGTCTCTTTTTACATCGAATGGAGATAACTTGATGCAGACAGAGATTGGTACTTGACATGAATAGCACGAGCTGTTAAATTATTTTACAACCTAACTTCCCTGTTGAGCACAAATCATTGTCATTTGTAATGTCAATGTCAATGGCACAAATGGAATTGCCCCTTTTTCTTTCTTCATAGCTGAAAATCAGACCAAGCTTTTTGATATTCTTATATTAATTTTAATTTTCTAATATTTTTACCAAAAGGACTGTTTTCTTTTTGTTGCAGATAAGTAAATCGTAATTTGAACATTTCTTTAGTTATTTTTATTCGTTATTTATTACATTAACCTACTTGTTGCAAAAATAATTATGTTCCAAACATATTTTTACTTTAAGGAGTTTTTGTTGAATTTCACTTAATAACTTTTATTAATGTAGATGTCCACTAAATCATTTATAGAATATTTATTAATTGTAGGTAACACAAATACCTATAAAATATATTTTTTTTGCTATTCAATTATTTAGACTATTAGAAAATGTTAAGTCTGTCGAGTGTTGTAGTAAGTAATTCATTGATTTTTTTGTTTTATATTCTTTTAGGTTAGCTATTTCAAGAAGTACCTATACGTGAATCTTTAATGATTATGGATGTTGCATGAATAAATGTTTAGTATACGGTAGCCACTACAGCTGGTACTGTAGGTTAATCTGGGAAAGTAAGTACATTTTGGGAATATAAAAAAAAAAGATCTTGTTAACTCTGTGTTATTGTTACGATGTTGGGGAATAGTGTAAGTTTTAATGTGGGTATTTATCCGTATAATACGTGAGGCTAAAAGGTGTAGCAGTCAAGGGCGTCGATAAGGGGGGGTGGGGGGTAATGGGGGTAATTCCCCCCCCCCCCCCCCCCCCAAGATTGACAAAAAAGTTTTTTGCCTACACTTAAAGAAAGAAAACAAAAGTGTATTATCATTTCCGGTTCAATAAAAGTTTTTTTTTTTGGTGTACTTGAACTTAACAATTTAATTCCAGCTACATTTTCTTCGAGTTTTAATAATAAAGACGTAAAAACTGTTGAATCCTTTAAACTAAATTTAGCACAATATCTATCAAATTTTCAAAATGAAAATCAGGAATTTATATTTTCGCTTTTAAATACAGAACTTGAACTGTGGTTTAAAAAATGGGAAAATGAGGTTAATTTACCCGATTGTGCATTTTCTGCTTTAGAAGCCTGTGATGTTAATATATTTCCAAATATTTATATGGCTCTATATTTAATATGCGTTATGCCAGTTTCTGTTGCATCAGCCGAACGCAGTTTTTCAACTTTAAAACGATTGATGACTTGGCTTCGGGCTTCTACAGGTCAAGAAAGACTGGTAGGATTGGCATTGCTACTCGTCGCCTGAGAACCAGGTTATTCTATGTCCTTTTTTTTTAAATTGAGATTTTATCATCAAAGTATTCTATATCCGAAGCTCTATCGACCAAGCTATTCCATGTCACTCTGTGCCAATCGGTTCACTACACTTACAAAGATTCGAACTTATACTATGTCCATATAAAGTTTTTCATATTCGGACCATTTTAGTCTATGTCCTCGCCAACCAATAGGATTTAGTCAACATTTTTAGTATATTTTTGCATTACTAACTTTTTATAAACCCTTAAACCTAACTAAATTACACTTTTAGAAAAAAAAATTAAGATGTAGGTACCCAATAAAAGCTGGTGAATTTTAAAATTTCTCTACTGTAAAATTTTAAAAAATGGACATAGAATAACCTGGTTCTCGGGCGACGACATGTACATAGGGATGTAGAAATAAATATTGAAAAAGTTTTAGATAACTTTGCAAAAATGAAAAAAAGACATTCTGATTTTATATTTTGATTAGTATTAAGATAGTATAAAGATGTTCGTATGTTATTGTTTGGTTGTGCAACTTATTTATATGAGCCGTTCAGAGGAAAAGTGGTACATATAACTGAAAAAAATTGTATTACTAAGTTATTCTAGTATTTTCGTTCCTAGGTGTATGATATATTCACCTCGATATTCACTAAACAAGCAGTATAAGTTAAATTTTAATAACAATTTTACTTGCTATTAAAATTTGACTTATACAACTTATTTGATGAATAATATTATACACCTAGGAAGGAAAATACTGATACAACTCAGTAGCGCAAAATTTATGTGCTATCATGTAAAAATATATATTATTTTCTAGTTCAAAGCTTTTTTAAAAAAGGTTATTTTAGAAAGAATACAACAATTATCTTTATTTACATTAAATATTATAAGTTTTGTTACCTTATAATTCTTTTCCTCAATATGCCAAGGGGCAAAGGCATACAAACAATAAAAATGTTTTGAAAATGTATCTTGTTAATTTGTTACCCCCCCCCCCCCAAAGGAAAAATTATCGACGCCCCTGGTAGCAGTGGATTGTTGGAAAATGTTTTTTATTTAATTTGTAAATAATTTATTGAGTATTATTGAGTTCCAGTAAGTGTGGGTATTTTTCTTTAAAAAGGGGTAATTTGTTCTACAGAATGAGGACAGTTGATTATCCAACGAGTTATTTAACATAGTCTCTGAATACAAGAAAACTCTAACATGAGTTACAGATCTTGTTTTTTTCTAACGAGGTACTGATTTTCATTATAGTTGTCAATAAAATTAATTATAAGCTGATTTCTGAAGTTTTATTTCTAATTGTACAACTTTAATAAATAACATTTTAAAATGATATTTACAGCTCAAAAATCTAATCAGAAAATCCTAATATTTAATTTTTACTCTACTTGAAAAATCAAATAAAGAGGATTATTGTGAATAATTTGATGGCCTTAAATATCATTTTAAGGTTTTGCGTGCAAAATTTTTAAAAATTGCCATATTTAAAAGTCCCGCCTATAGTCGAAAGGTTGTCCAGATGTTAAAAATTTTTGCACATAAAATTTAAAATGATATTTACAGCCAACAAACTATTCAGAATCCTAATTTAATTTTCCAAGTATAGTAAAAATTAAATATTAGGATCCTGATGGTTTTTAAGCTGCAAATATCATTTTAAAATTTTGGCGGCCAAAATTTTTAAAATGGTCATATTTCAAAGTCCCGCCTATAGTCCAAAGGTTTCCTCCAGACCCGATGGTGGCGCTGTTTTGACGTTTCTTATGTCAAATTTTACTTCGACCAATTAAAACGTTTGTTTGTCTTCTTTCTATGTTTGTCTTCGTTGCAGATCAGTGTCAAATTAAGATTCTTACTGTAAAGTTTATAAGTTGACGTTGAATCATTTTATTGGTGAAAAGTGAATTTTTTTAAATATGAATTTATCGATATAAATATACTGTAACTCGTGTGAATTGTCAATATTGCGCTCAGGTTTTTTCTGCTTGCGTAAGAATTATAACTCCGAAAGTACCTACAACAAAATAGCTGTAGAATTCGTTTTACGCAGTTAAACACGGCCTTTGTGTATTAATATGAAATTTTAATGTTCGCTATGGTAAAGTTTTTCAAAATAATCGCCAATTTACAAACTAGCAACACTTTTAACATGGAAAGAGAAGTTACATTACTGTAAAAATAACATAACCTTAAAACCTTTAGTAAAAAATTGAATTAATTTTTTTCTAGAAATCCTATAATTTCGTCTGTCTTATCTGGTTTTATATACCTACCTACTCATCTTCATTTTCCACCATTAAAGGAACAATTGGTAGTTAATTTTTTATATATGTTGCTTATAATAAAAGTTTTAAGATCGATTGGGGTTGGATCCCCGTTCAAAATATATTAGAAATTATCGCGGTCAACCAATATTTGCATGGCAAAGAACCAATCATTCATTTTATAGGTATGTAGTAGGTACATTTTATGCATTAAATCTTGTAGTAAGTGTCTAGAAATAAGTGGAAAACTTGAGATTTTTGCAAATAAGAAAGTGCATCTGTGCTCAAATCTTTAGTTCAATTAAAAAATAACAATACTTCGGTAGAAACATATTTTGGTATTATACCATCAACTTTCGCACCATTTCGTGCACTCAAGGAAAAAATTGTGTATGTCTAGAATCTGGGATAAATGTTTGATTTGCATTAAAAAGGAACAATTTTAATCTTAAAGATTTGCATATTTTTGAAGTATATTCTTAACCTCACTTTTGTTAAGCGCCACAAAAGGACCCGTAAAATATCTACCATGTAAATTTGATTTCTTTGTATAACCACTGTTATTAGTCAGTTTCATATCCTAACTAGGACGGATATGAAATCCGTTCAGTTAACCAGAATACCCAGTTTTTCAATCACTTTAGTGTAAAGGAAACAGCACATTTCCAAGTGAGAGTAGAAAAATATTGTTTGCGTTAAATTGATACCTTAATAATTATATTTTCTAATAAGTAGGATAGGCAAGCTAATACTTATAGATAATAATATCGTTCAATGTACAAACTCATTACAAGAAGAATAAACGCACGACCGACAGGGAACAAAGTAAATTCGCCGCGAGGCGCGAAATTTTCTTGCACCAACGCCTACGCACGGAGCCAATTGGGCGGTGGGCAATGTGACCATCTCGCGCAAATGACCGGTTGCACAGAAATTGAGTTCGTGACACCCGGGAATAATTGAAATCGGCGCGGCGGTGACCGTAGCGCACTTGGGCGCGAGACCGGCACTGTGCAAATTATAGTGCCCATTTCTGCATTAATTAGCTGGCCCTGTCATTAGGGCTGCCGGTGAAAACCGCGTTACCTCAAACACCTCGTCGGAAGGAGCGCGCTTAGCACAAACGGACGGATAAAGCTGGTTATAGACTGAGACTTTGCAGCTCATTATTTTAATATGCGAGGTTTTAACAAAGCTTTGAGGTTTGTCAAAACATTCCGGCACTGTAAAATGATGTGGGAAATTTACTACATCTTGATAAAAATCCTAAATTATTACATTTAGGTGTCCGTAATATTATAGATTTGATGTCAAATTGAGGATTTTCTGCGTAAAATGTAATTTCCGTATAAAAATACTTGGCAAGTAATAAAAATACTAATTATTCACACGACATACTGGTAAAATTACATAAAAATACACTTACTTCTTAAAATTACAAGGAAGATAGACAAGATTGTAATTTTACAATATTAACTGATGAATATAGAACAGGTAATGTGGCTACTTCCGAGTAGTTCAGTATGCGTTAAATATACAGGGTGATTCCTAAGTTGGTACTTCTGTTTTGCTGTGTATAGAAAGCATTAAAATAAACAACATTTTCAAATACCTTTTTTCAAAACACGCAAAAATAAAGTACTTATTTTTGCATTACATTAAGAAAACTTCTGGGTGTAGGATGAGCCCGCAAGGGAAAGCGTTCTGCGTATAATCTCGAGGCAGCAGTCGGACTATGGCGACACTCGCCATAAATTAGAACCATATCTATCTACCAGTTCATTGTTTTGAAATTTTACCATTTTCACGTGTTACTAATTTAAAATTAACTTGCTTCAGAAAACCACACCGTAGCGAATTGCCAAAATAAATAACTGACGACCGACCCGAAAAATGCATGACTACTAACAATACAGAAAAGAACAAAAACAATATTAAGTAATATATATATATATATATATATATATATATATATTTATAAGTATTTGAAAATGTTGTTTATTTTATTACCTTCTATACACAGCTAAAAAAAAGTATTAACTTAGAAATCACCCTGTATATTTTACACAAATTTCACATCGATTTTTAAGTGGAACTTACAAATGGTAGAATAAAACGTATTTACTTAACAAATATAAAATTACAATTAGAATGTCAATTCGCGGTGATATTTGGTGGCTAAAAATAACCAAACATATTTATTTTTTTTACCGTATTTTCATTACTATAGTCTGCCTATGCTTCTAAAAATCTAATATCCCATGCAACTTTTTTTTGCCGGTTTGTCTTGTACAATTATTAAATAATGCGAATATAATAAGTAACTTTATTAAAATATTAATATATAATTAGGTTTATGGTACCCTGTATACAAAAATATGGTAAAAGTACAATAAATATGTTTTGTTATTTTTTTACACCAAATTTCACAGCGCATTTATATTATTCTAATTGTGGTTTGACATTTGTTAAGCAAATAAGTTTTAATCTATCATTTGTAAATTCCTCTCAAAAATTATGTGAAATTAGTGTAAAATATGCAAAAAATACAACAATTTTAGTAAAAATAATGTACCTACTGTTACATTTAATGTAAATTTATTAATAAACAATAATTATCATTGTAACTATAACTCTAATTTCTGACACTGTAAATGTTTTTTAATGTCTTCATAAATATAGCATGATTTTTACAGTCGATTATTGTAATATATCATGTTTGTCGTAATTTTAGGATTATTATAACCGGCACCTTTTTTATGAGTGAAAGTAACCGTCCTTTCCGATGGATAATATGAGTGGTACCAACAACTCCGTATTGTAGGAGTTGTGGAAACGAATGTTCCTCGATCTAAGGTTAGTAAAAAAAAAAGAGTGTGGTCCCTGCACAAAAAGTCTGTGTACCTAAAAAACTGTTGCCAGTTGCTACTATGGAAAGTTAAATACAAACTTTCGATACTTTGTTCCAGTCAGTTTTATATCTTAACAAGGATGGATATAAGAATATATCCATTCGGTTGGTATAGCCCATTTATCTAGTCACTTAGTTATAAAGGAAACGTAGAACTGCCATGTGAGGGAAGAAAAATAGTAGTTTGTTCAACAAGAGTGGATATATGAAGTCCATATTGCGCGAAAAAGTAAATTAATTTTCCGAGCTCAGTATGGATAATCCACTGGAGTTCTACATAATATGTTTTTTACGACTAAACTTCCTAACTTCATACTAAAAACTTTTAAAAAATGATTTAAAAACTTCGTTGGTAAATGTGTAGACCAAATTACACTGTGATAATCGATATCGATCGACAATAATGCTTTAGTGCTTAAGGAAAAAGCAAAGTATTTAGGATTGGTACTTGACTCCAAGCTAAACTGGGGCATAAACTTGCAAGAACGAGTTAAAAAAGCGTCGGTAGCATTATATGCCTGCAAAAAAGCAATTGGAAAAAAATGGGGACTAAAACCCCACATAGTACACTGGATCTATACAGCTATTATAAGACCTATATTAATATACGGGGTCCTGGTTTGGTGGACCGCTTTGGAAAAAGCAGTGCACACTAAGTCAATAACAAAGATACAAAGGGCAGCTTGTTTAGGAATAACCGGAGCCCTTAAGTCAACCCCGACAGCGGCGCTAGAGGTCATGTTATATATACCCCCCTTGGATATCTATGGAAAAAGTATAGCTGCAAAAAGTGCCCTGCGACTAAAAGAGTCGAAATTCTGGAAGGAAACGAACTACGGGCACAGCAGTATACTAAAGATTCACCCGGGGAATAATCTACGAGACCCGACTGATTACTCTGTCCCAATAACATGCTTCGATAGAAGGTATTCTATACTCATTCCGAGTAGGGAAGAGTGGGAAGGCAATCAGAATATAACGAAAACAGATCACGCAATCTTCACAGACGGTTCAAAAATGGACGTTGGTGTGGGAGCCGGGGTCTTTTCCGAAAGTTTACAAATACAGAAATCGTATAGACTCCCCAACTATTGTAGTATTTTTCAAGCGGAAGTACTGGCAGTAGAGAAGGCGGTCAATATCCTGCAAGAACACCTTGGCTTGGGAGTAGCCTCGTCAATCACCATCTTCAGTGATAGTCAGGCGGCGATTAAGGCAATCTGTTCCAGCAGCGTCAAATCAAAGCTCGTAAAGCGATGCCGCAACAATCTATGCACACTTGGCAACCAACATCGGGTTATTCTGTGCTGGGTTCCTGGACACTCCAAAATAGATGGCAACGAGGCTGCCGATGCGCTCGCAAGAGAGGGCGCAGGCATGCCAGCTGATCTAGCAGACAATACAGTGAACAAACCACTGGGATTGGTCAAAGAGGAGATTGACTACACGGCCAAGCAGCTTGCACAGAACAGATGGACAGGGTTGACAACCTGTAGTACATCCAGGCAACTGTGGCCCACATTCGATAAAAAGAGAACCGCAGAGCTATTGAGACACAGTCGAAAAGACGTGAGAAATATTACTGCGGTTGTTACCGGACATTGCCTCTTCGGTAGACATGCCGAACGTATGCAAATACCCACTAATGACTTCTGCAGAAGCTGCAGAGATGAGGAAGAGGAAGAAAGTATTCAACATTTTCTGTGTGAATGCCCTGGCCTCGCAAGAAGGAGGTTCACTACTCTGGGTGAATCATCTTTCGATAGCCTGGAGGAACTAAACAACTTACAACTTGGACGGCTGAGCAGATTTCTGAACAGTAGTGGCTGGTTTGAATGAGTTGTTAAAATCCTTCCGCGGTTACGTCGCATAAACCATCAGTGATCTGATGAAGGTGGGTTCTACGGAACACGTGTGGTATCACAACGGACCTAATCAGGACTACGTGAGACCGTTTGGTCAGAACCAAGGGTCTGCCACTCTTACCTAACCTAACCTAAATTACACTGTGACATATTTGTCGATTTGGGTCATATCTTATATGTATTTACACAAAATCACTTTGCATATATATTTTTTCTCATATTCGACATTTTGCCAGAATAACAGAAGAGCGATATATTTATTAATAGAAATGGATAATTTCTTTTTCTAAACCATAGCCCTTACCTGCTTATGTAACAAATTCAATTTTTTCTGTGTAACACAAAACATAACCTTAAAATACATAGTAGGTAATCTAGAATAATCTTAAAAAATGGAATTTTTAGTGTTATGTGCTTATCTTCATTTTCCATCATTTAAGGAAGATTTACCAGTTAAAAAACGTTCATTTTGTACATTATATATTGTAGTAATTGTCTAGAAATAAAACTGGAAATTTTTGAAAAGAGATTTGGTTTTATATCTTACGTTTCACACCGTTTAGTGCACTCTTTGGAAAAAAATATCCCTCTCTGTGAGATAAATATTTTGAATCAAATATAAAAAATTAAAAAATTTGATGTAAGTAGACACTAGATTTGCATATTTTTCAAGTGTATTCTTAACCTCACTTTTGTTAACTGTCAGAAAACGCCTTGTAAAATTTCCAACGAGTAAATTTGGTTTCTTTGTAGTTGACAACTATGATGGGTCAGTTATATATTCTAACTAGGATGGATATGAAATCATATTCGTTCAGTTAACCGAAATAGCCCACTTATCCAATCACTTTAGTGTAAAGGAAACAGGAAATATCCATGTGGGGGTAGAAAATAGTACCTAGTTTGTACAATAAGAGTGGATATGATGTCCATATCGCACGAGAAAGTAAATTAAGCACGACGCCGTAGGCGGAATGCCCAAGCTTCCGAGGGCAATATGGACAATCCACTCGAGTTGAACAATATATTTTTTCTACGATCAAACTTACAAACCTTATGCTAAAAATGTAAAAAAAGTTTTCAGGTTGCTGGGCTCGAACTCACGACTATTGGGTCCATAGTAAAACGCTCTACCTCTTGACTATCAAAACATTTAACTAATTATGGGAAAACCAACTGATAAATGATGCTACATGAAATTAATTTTCTATGCATATTCAGCAGGTTGCATTATTGATAAATCTATTATAAATGCCCCTAGATTTTATTATATTGAACAAATTAATAACAAATTGTATTATATGCATTTAAATTATATAATTTAGTGTCTTGAAAAAGAAGGCGAGCCTCAGTAAAAATATTATACTGTGATTGGTCAGTACTTTTAAGAACAACAATGGCTTCTCTGTAATTGACTACTGTGATTGGTCAGTTTCATTACCTATCTAGGATTGTTATAAAATTTTGCCGCACAGTTAACTGGAATAGCCTACTAGCACCTAGCTAAACAGCAAATTTCCATGTGGGAGTAAAAAAAATAATTTTAAATTTCATCCCATCAAAAAAATTATTTAGATTTTCGGAAATTCTCCGAGTTTTAGAATAATCACTTTCACACAAGTTATGTACACTATTTTTCCTACGACCACAAAGAATTATTGAAAAAGCCTTTGATTTGCGAAAAAAATATTTCAACACTAGTGTTGAAATTATAGCATACTTAGGATTATGTTCCGCTTAATATCTGGTTTCATAGTTTGTCAATAGGCTTCTCCTTTATTTGTAGTTTAACTTTTTCATTTTTTCATATTTTATATATCATAGGAAGAACTAATCCTGGATTGACTTCTAGATTAACCAGAATGAAAAATTTTAAATTTAATCAAGGAAAGGGGCATTAAACATTAATTTAAAAAATCCACCCGCTAAGGAAGATTTCAATTTAAAATAATTCTATAAATGATTTAATGTTTTTATTAAAAAAAGTCAAATACTCCTGATGGGATGAACTTGTGACCTTGCCATCTCTATAGGTTAGAGCTCTATTCTCTACGCTATGGCTACCAATAAACATTTGTTGTTTAATACATGAAACTCTTCAACGCGATTTGTTTTTTCTGGTAATAGATTTTCCAGTATATTATTAACATTTTTTATAATTTCAGATGGGTATTTTCACACTCTGATTCTGAATCACTCGGCAAATACATGAAAAATAAGTTAAACACGTTACAATTACTGCTTTCTAAAATTTGTTATTTTTAATAAATAGGGGTGGTCTGTCAAATTGGCACCATATGTTTAAATTAAATACTTAGTGTGCCTTGTATTTCAACTCTCGAGTTGAAATATTTTTTTTCAACACTCATGTGATATTCGGCTCTTTCGAGCCAAGTTAAGCGTGCTCTTTTTCTCATTTTCGTAGGTGGTCATAGGAAATATATCTTTATTGGACGGGTAATCATGTCGGATTACACGAAGATTTTAACCAAAAATAAATTAACCAGACAACTGTGATTGTGGTCAAATCAATTCCGCCAATATCATTATCCGGGTTGCGTTTCTCACCCAACTCCAACCTCTTAAGTTATGACAAAAGATATTGAATATTTGCTAAAAAAATACATTTGCTTGTTAAAACTAAGCTTATAGTACCCCTTTCTCTCACCTACCTGCCCTTAGTGCCTTCATGTTAAATAACAATTTTGTTTGAAATTAATGTTCATGTAGAAAATTGTTTGAAATAAAAGTTTCGCCTGTACCAACCATTCCGTTCGACCAAAATAGGTATCCTGTCGTAACCTAACCGAATTAGTAGCCACGTACGATATCGGAAATATAAAATCCTTATCAACGTTGCCAAATCTCATTTCACTTTTTACAGGTTTGCGCTCATTTCGTAAATGGCCAAACCAAAGTTATCTTTGAACTGGCCAGAATTTATAATTAAAAGTATTGTTCTCTGCTGTAACAGTAACATCGTTTTCAGAGGAGTATTCAGGGAATGGGTTTAAAAGGGCAGTCAAAGCTTTAAATTATTACTTAATAGAAAAGGCACATTTTTGACAAACGCTACTTATAGGAAGTAGTTCTGTGACAAAAAAATGTTGTAGTTTAAATGTAGCTTTTAGTGGACACACAGGTGAAGCGATAGAAGAGTTTTGAACTTGCATTGTCTTTATTTGCTTTAAATTAAGACGTTTCAACTGATAAGTATGTCCAGTCGTCTGGCCGGCGAATACTATCTCTGGTCACTTTAAATTTTGCCCCCCCCCCCTACGCAAAAACTGAAATGGCACCACAGTGTTTTTCGATAAAGTTACCTGTATACAGGGTGATTCCTAAGTTAATACTTCTTTTTTAGCTGTGTATAGAAGGCATTAAAATAAACTTAAAAATAACCGAGTTGCAGAAGTAAAAAATCTGGGTACGGGCCTGGTAATCAAAACGTTGCCCTTTACTTTATATTGTTTTTCTCCGTTGTTGTATTGTTAGTTATGCATTTTACGGATTGGTCGTCAGTTATTTATTTTGGCAATTCGCTGCGCGGTGTGGTTTTCTGAAGCAAATTAATTTTAATAAATTGGTGAAACTGGTAAAATTTGAAAACAAAGAACTAATTATGGTGCTAATTTATTGTGAGTGTCGTAAAAGTGCGGTTGTTTCTTCTCTACACCCAGAAGTTTTCTTAATGTTATTCAACGAGCAAGTTAGGCAGAACCGTATTTGATTTGTAGTGTAATAAATGAATATAAGTACTTTATTTTTGGGGTTTTTTGAAAAAAGGTATTTGAAAATGTTGTTTATTTTAATGCCATCTATACGCAGCTCAAAAAGAAGTATGAATTTAGGAATCACCCTGTATATGGGAGGTAATATGTCTTGGCATGATCACGTTGCCGCAATTGCCAAGGCAGCTGCACAGAAACTTGGTGTACTTTTCCGCACCAAAAGGTTGTACACACCTCATCAACTTTTGACACTCTACAAAGCCCAGATTTGACCATCATTAGAATATTGCTCTCATGTCTGGAGCTCTGCACCCAAGCACACCCTTCGGCTACTGGATTCCATTCAAAGGAGAGCCGTTCGGCTGATCGGCGACCCCGAGCTGACCAAGACCCTCGATAGCCTGGAGCATCGAAGACAGGTTGGTGATTTGGCTCTCTTTTACAGATATTTCCATGGCAGGTGTTCGACTGACATTGCCCACTTGATTCCACCTAGAGCAATGCAAAACAGAAATACACGGCGAACCACTGCCGCTCATCCATATGTTGTTCAGCTTAGTACTCCTCGAACTTCATTGTTCAAGAATTCTTTCATCTGGAGAACGTCATCTTTGTGGAATGATCTTCCTGAGGTCGTGTTTCTCAATAAATACAATCTTCAACGTTTGAAGACCAACGTTAATCGCTTTTTTCGCACTCGCACCGCTCCCAGAGCGCATTAAAGGATTTTTCCTACAGTGCAGGTGTTTTATCATAAAAAAAAAAAAATACTTATATGACTAAATTTTTACATCATTCCTTTATAAAATAGGCCACATGCCGCCATTGGTTAAAGGTTTCAACGTTGTTTGCAATATCATAGCAACCTTAAATTTGTAAAATGGGTGATCAGTCAATTTTGTCCGCAATAATGACTTTTTGGTGATCTAAACCATGGCCTTCTAGAATTTAACGAAGAGTGAGTTATAAAGTCTACAGACCAATTCATTTGAAAGGAGTAGAGTAAATTTTGACGTTTACCAGGTATAGATGACGTAGGACGCCGCCTGATGCTTCTCGTTGAGTAAAGATACAAACTAATCGTTTGGCAAGATAAAAACTAGTTGTAGTTGATTTTTTAGGTTTTTACCAAGTTAAATTAGTGGACTCTTTTGTGGTTGAGTTTTAACAATTACTTACGAAGTGTTACGGACTTTTTATTCTTAAAGTCCATTGACTAAAAGTGAAGCTTTGAGGTTATAGGTTAAAGACTGCTAATTTACTTTAACCTATAATATCCTTTCTGCCTTTTAAGACCAAAATAAAAAATTGTGTAGGTAAACTAGAATCACATGCCGGATGTAAAGCTTTCATCATGAATTGTATGAAATAATGTTATATTATAATCCTAATATCATAATGGTAATATATTATCATAAAACCTTAAGTCCTTCCTGAAACGTGTATTTTTATAAACTGCTTCTTTCCTAATTAATATATTCCTAGAATAGTACCTACCCTCATTTTTAACTTAGGCCACGCTGAAAAAACTATTCTTGATTTTAGCAATCAAATTGTTTTATTTGCCCAAACTGCTATCAAATAAAGAGTAAAAAAATCGATATCGACGGCTTGTCATAACACTAACCTCAAAACATAAACAGGCCGATGTGTATCGTGAACGAATGTCAACGCCTTGTCACAATTTGACAAACAAAACTAACCTCAAATTATTTAGTCCTGGCCGTTGACATGGAGGGCTTCACTCAAGGTTAGGCTCCCCTCAAAGACGTCCCTGCACCTAGATCACTCAAATTCCCCATGAATGAATTGGCAAAAGATTCTATCACTCACTGTTCTTACATCGAGAGGGCAATTTTTTTTTTTTTTTTTTTTAATGGCAAAACACCTGCACTGTAGGAAAAATCCTTTAAGGCGCTCTGGGAGCGGTGCGAGTGCGAAAAAAGCGATTAACGTTGGTCTTGAAACGTTGAAGATTGTATTCATTGGGAAACACGACCTCAGGAAGATCATTCCACAAAGATGACGTTCTCCAGATGAAAGAATTCTTGAACAATGAAGTTCGAGGAGTACTAAGCTGAACAACATATGGATGAGCGGCAGTGGTTTGCCGTGTATTTCTGTTTTGAATTGCTCTAGGTGGAATCAAGTGGGCAATGTCAGTCGAACACCTGCTATGGAAATATCTGTAAAAGAGAGCCAAATCACCAACCTGTCTTCGATGCTCCAGGCTATCGAGGGTCTTGGTCAGCTCGGGGTCGCCGATCAGACGAATGGCTCTCCTTTATTTATTTATTTATTTATTTATTTAGGATACAAACAGGAAATCCCATAGACAGTATCCACTAATTTTATAATAAGTAAATTATATCTATCCTACAACAATATCAGTACTTATAAGCTAATAATATTAATGATTGGATAACAATACAAAAAGAAGTATTTGCCATTATGGCAAATGCCTATAATAACAACAAGAAAAAACGAAGCATTATGATACTTATTTAATTATTCTAAAAGCCTTCGTTTTAGAGCCTTTTTAATTCTATTCAAAGATGTTGAAAAGAAATCTAGATCTAGGTCCGAAAAATAGCGATTCGAGTTTCTCATCATTCGACTGATTGGTGAGTTTTGAGAACTATTTGTATGATGAAATGGAGTATAAAAAATATAATTATTTCTTAGTTGTCGCGGTGCAACATTGAACGCCATCCTTGAGACCAGATATGGAGAGTCAACCCTATTCGAGGATATTTTAAACATATAAACCAAGTCCGATAAAATTCTTCGATTCCGCAGAGACAATATACAAAAATGCAATCTTACAGTATTTATGTCGTGAAGTATATAATTTTGCTTAAATAGTAGACATCTCAAGAATCTGTTTTGCACCCTTTCCAATCTATCTATATATACAGCATACATTGGATTCCATACAACAGATGCAAAATTTAACTTGCTATACACATACGCATAATACAAGCACATCAAAGATTTAGTGTTCTTAAAGTATTTAGCCTGCCTAGTAATAAAGCCCAAAATCTGACAACAACTGTGCGCCAAGGAGTTTATATGTTTATCAAATAAAAGCTTCTCATCAAGAACTACGCCAAGGTCCCTTATTTGATTCACTTTTTTAAGAACGCTTCCATTAATTAGATAGTCTTGGTTAATTAAATTTTTATTTCTAGAAAATGAGATCACGCAGCATTTATCTATATTGATAAACAAATAATTTTTTTTGCAATATGTGATAAAACGCAGGAGATCTTCTTGTACGAGGTCACAATCGACCAGTGAACGAATCTGCTTATACATTTTCAAATCGTCCGCATAAATTACAAAGTCACAATTCAAGAAGCAGCTTTTAATGTCATTTATGTAAATAATAAATAATAACGGCCCTAAATGCGATCCTTGTGGCACCCCGGAGGAAACTGGAAGAATATCAGAATTGACTCCATTTATACATACTCTGAACTGTCGATCTGACATATAAGATCTAAACCATTCCAATAGGCTACCACTCACACCGATCAATTTTAGTTTATTTAGCATGAGAACCTGATCAACTTTATCGAATGCCTTACTAAAGTCGGTGTAAATGGCATCAACCTGAACACGTTTATCCATACTTTCTTTTATGAAGTCCGTATAGATTAAAAGATTGCTTTCAATGGACCTATTAGCCATAAATCCGTGTTGCTCCAAGATGATTTGTCCTTTCACAAGATTAAAAAGATATTTATAAAGTAATTTTTCAAGTAGTTTGGCAAATATGCACAACTTACTTATCGGACGATAATTATTGGCGAGATTCTTTTGACCACCCTTAAAAATTGGTACCACATTTGACAGTTTCCATTTCTGGGGAAACAAACCGGCTTTAAGAGATTGGTTGAACAGTAAAAATAAGGGCAAAGAGAGGCCAGAAGCACAGTTCTTGGCAAAAACAGATGGAATGCCATCCGGACCAGCTCCCTTTTTGGGGTCCAGCTGTCTCAGGCCATCAAACACTTCCTGTTCAGAGAACTGAAGATGAGATAGATGATCATGCGATGGAGCAACATATCGGCCATCATTGTTATTATTCGAACTGTTGTTTTGATTGACATATGTTGACTTAATAAACACACTTTCAAAATAATTAGCGAACATGTTGCTGATCTCAAGATTATCGTTAGCCTCTAGATTGTTATAATTCATTGATGATGGAATACCTGTATTTTTTTTGTTTAATGATACAAATTGCCAAAATTTTTTATGATTAACCGGTATTTCATTCTCAATATAATCAACATAACTTTCGAAATCTTCACGAATTAGTTGTTTAGTCCTACTCCTCAAAAGCTTAAAAGTATCATAGTCTGTTTGATTTTTAAAAATTTTCCACTTTTTGTGAAACTTGTTTTTTTCCTTTACTGCTTTTATTGTAGCCTGTGAGAAATAAGGCGGATATCTTCTATTTTTACGAATTACAGCAACCCTTTCGTGAATAATGTTATTTAGGATATTATAAAATTGAGTTATATTTTCATCCAGCGACTTGTTACTAAATAAGTTTGTCCACGTTATTTTCATTAAATCACTATTGATTAGGGGATAATTTGCCCTTTTAAAGTTTAAAAAATGTTCATTAGTATTATGTAAGGTTTTGGGAGAGGATAACATTAGATTAAATTCGAGTGCTGGATGGTAGAGATCTTCATTCACTGCGGGAGTGCTGCAACGCGTGATTTCCTTGACTATATTACTGTTACATAAAACAAGATCTAGAATTTTATTACTATTATTTTTTATATTGTTGAATTGCATAAGACCCGCAAAAGAAAATGAATCTACAAGATCTGAGTGATCTTGACCAACATTAGTTGGTATAAGAAATATATTAGTGTCATTCATAACCCAGTTTATTGTAGGGCAATTCATATCCCCACATACCAAAATTGTACCATCATTCACATGCTGACTCACCCAAGTTATTTTGGAAACAAAACAGGAAAAAGCGTATTTGTCATTAGGAGGTAAATACACAGAGCACACATACAGTTTTAACTTGCCAAGTTTTAAAAGCACCCACACATCCTCAGCATCGCTAAGAAACTCTGTAACAGGGACGGCTGCTAACCAGGTACGAGTTGCTATTAAAACACCACCTCCATCTTGCTTAATTGATGCTGTCATTTCTCGATCGCGGCGAAAGACATCATAGGTACTTAAATCAAATAGTTCCGCATCCGAAATGCCCCTGTGCAGCCAGGTTTCATTCAAACATATTATATCAAAGTTTAATGCTTGTGTGCTTAATTTAAAGTCTGTTAATTTAGTTCTTAAACCTCTTGTGTTTTGAAAATATATATTCAGCTCCATGAGGACATTCTAATACATAAAAAAAAATTATACCAAGCGATTATTGGCTGCTGGTTCTCACTTTATTTAAATCCAGAGAATTTTCTATTAGAATTATTTTTGACCGCTCGTCTTTTCTAAGGAAAACATTACCATTTCGGACCCAAACAAACTTGTAAAGCTTTTCCTTTGCAAGTTCTCTAACATTTTTGTGAAGTAGCTTTTTTTCTGCAGTCAAATGCTCGTTGACGAAAATAGGCTTGTCGGCAAGATCCAACAACAAGCCTGGCCCCTTTCTGTTTATTGCCGATCTCATTTTGGTTTTGACAGCTCCCAAGACTTGCTCTTTATATAGGCGCGTTGTAAATTTAACAACTATTGGCTTGGGATACTGAGGGTTACCAGATGGAATTCGATGAATAAAATCGATCTTATTTTCATCAATACGAAAGTCAATAAAATCACCGATATTCTGCAGTACCTTAATGACATTTTCATTCTTTACCTCTGGTACTCCCTGTATTTCCAAGTTATTGGCCCTAGAGAATTGTTCCAGAGAACTAACTTTGGTTTTAAGAGAAGTGACCTCGGACTTTAGTTTTTCGTTTTCTGTTTTTAAGTATTCAAAGCCCTTTAGAGACTCCGTAAATTTTTTTATTATTGTTTCAAAATCTGATATCTTATCGGAACAGAAAGTCACAGATTCCCGGAGCTTACGAAATTCTGATTCCAAGTTAGGGGAGAGCATATTACGGAAGCCAAAATCGACTTGATCCTGTGTTATACCAATGCTAGACGTACGTCTTGCGAGGCTCTGTCGTACAGGCTGCCGATCAGAATCCACCGGTTCCACATCGCCAATGCCGTTGGCGCGAATACGACACGACTGACATGCCCACTTAGAACCAGGAGTAGATCTGAATATTTCGGCTTGTTCTCTCTTCAACTCGCAGCAAGTGGAATTTGCGTGATAAAAACACTCACAAGTACCACATTGAACACCGGGCCGATTTCGGTTCACGTTTAATGAACATTCCTGACACTTCGAAACCATTTTATTACGTTAAAATTTAACTATTTGTTTTATCCAAACACAAAATCACACGAAGTGACCCTTGAACGAATTATGTATGAAGCTTCAAAATTTAATTTCAACTATAAAGTACTGAAATTTAGAAAATAGTACAGACTCTCAGTAAACACGTGTGCATAGCAGCACAGAGTCTTGGTCAGCTCGGGGTCGCCGATCAGACGAACGGCTCTCCTTTGAATGGAATCCAGTAGCCGAAGGGTGTGCTTGGGTGCAGAGCTCCAGACATGAGAGCAATATTCTAATGATGGTCAAATCTGGGCTTTGTAGAGTGTCAAAAGTTGATGAGGTGTGTACAACCTTTTGGTGCGGAAAAGTACACCAAGTTTCTGTGCAGCTGCCTTGGCAATTGCGGCAACGTGATCATGCCAAGACATATTACCTCCCAGATTGACCCCCAGCAAATTAATAGACGGTGCCAGGGGAATTGCTTGTCCTGATCTTAACTAACATTTTTGGCCAATAAAATTGATTTTTCTTCCTTATCCCAACAGTACCAACTGCTACAGTGAAAAAATCACTAAGTCGTATTCGCTCCAGGATGGTGCCATTTTCAAATGAACAGGCCTTATGGGACTTCAGCAGTCAATCTTTTGTTAATTATCTATGGTGAAAACACGGACCAGCCATCAGTTCCCGTGGCAGCTGAATACGCCACTGCATTTTATTGCAACGGCCCTGTGGTCGGTAGCATGATATTATTTTTAATTTCAGGAAGCCAGATATTCGTTCTGGAATTTATTATGCCCCTTAATTTAAGGTTGATTTAAAAATACAAGATAATACAAAATAAAAACGTCTGGTCGGGCAAACGGGAAACTGTAACTTTAATTTATATTATCATCTAAATTAATTATATAAATCCAAGTGGGGTAATAATTATTCTGTATGCTAAATTTGTGCAGACAAGTGAATTCGTTTTTTAAATAACACGTTGCATTTTAATAATTTTACACGCATTAATTTTAGTAAATTTGTTCCACTTTGGTAATGCCTTTGGGTACAAGTTTAAAATTACTGTCATTATCCTCATTACTCCATTGATAACATTTAATGCCAGATATTTTGATAGTAATGAATTTACTTCCTTTTAAGAAGCGCTCTCTAGTCTGTAATTTTTGTAATTTTTTCAAGGCTTGTGATTAAATTCGGTTACGACACAAATAGTCTTCCCGGGTGAAGTTTAAAATTATTTTAAAAACTTGATTGTGATGCATCGATAATTGCAAATGCAAATGCAATATATAATGACTCTTTTTTATTTAGTAATTGTCAATATAATACGCTTTTCAATAAAGATATCTCAAGAGCCCGGCTTTTTACCACTTAATTTTTAATTTACAAGAATTGAATAATTTCAAATTTAATTAAGTTTTTGACGAAACATTGGAAGTACGTCGTTTAATTTTACAGACTTGTTTTTTCTTATATACAATATTTTTAAAGATAAAACCATCCAAATTTAACAAGAAATAGCTCAAAATAGATAAATAACTAATATAATAGTAAAACAGTTCAATAATTTACACAAAGATATTCACAAATCAATAGAACAATATAGATCATCAAAATATATAGAAGCTTGTAACAAAATAAATAATCCACAAGGCAAAAACTGCAGTAACCTAAATGACGATGGAAAAACTTACACTAAAGATCAAGACAAGGCTAACATATTTGAGAAATATTCTAACGAAAATTTTAAAATCACCAAAGACCCAAAGTTTGATACAAACCACGAGACACTTGTAAATTCATGGACAGAAACATTTTTCAGGGAAATACAATATTTTTTAGAAACACCACCGTAAGGAAGATAAAGGATACTTAGAGGCATTAAGGAAGGAAAGCAAACATCACCAAGACCAGACAACATTCCTAGAAAATTGTTTCGTGAATTAGATCCTAAAATACATGGTTACCTAATTCAGATATTTAATGTTTGTATAAAGAAGTCATACTTTCCGCTCGAATGGAAAGAAGGTACCATTATTACCATACTTAAACCTATTACCGATCATACTTAAGCCTCGAACTACCGCCCCATCACACTCCTCTCTGTCATTGCAAAGCACTTTGAAGTCATACTGAAAAAAAGGCTAGCATTATCAATTAGACAAGTAATACCACCCTATCAATTTGGTTTTAAGGAAGCAGTGTCAACCATTCATCCGTTGACAATACTCACCTCAAATGTGCAAGCACACTACAAGGAAGATCAGCTTTCAGCTGCATTATTTCTAGATATAAAAAAGCCTTTGACAGTTCCTGACATAATGGGCTGCTCTTTAAACAACTGCATCAATTGTCCAACTTATCTTATTTGCATTCTAAAAAATTGTCTGTGTCATCGCAAACTAATAATCTGAATAAATAACTCCCTCTTAAAATACTTCACTCCAGAACAAGGCCTTCCATTCGGCTCTCTGTTATCTCCTAACATATATTGCCATGATATGTACTACAGTCACTCTCAGGCAAACCCAAATCCAATCAATCCAAAAGCATACTTGCTGCAATTTGCCAATGATACTGGTATTATATCCCATGACAAAACAATATTTAATGTCCAACATCTCTGCAATAGCATAACAATCTGGATGCAGAAGTGGCTCATATTACCAAATACCCAAAAATCTCAATTAATTTTGTTTCACCACAATACATCCATTGCGTCACCAACAGTACCAATGTTTTATCAGACCATACAACCGATGGATTCATGTAAATACCTGGGCATCACTATGGACCAAAAGCTAAATTTCAAATTATATACCCAAGTTGCCAAGATGAAAGTAATATCCAGAGGTAAACATTTCTAGTCCATGACCTATAAAAACCAAGAAATAAACACTCTGACTGGAGCTAGAACATATGCTATTATGCTATGATTTGTAGACCAATACTGGAATATGGCCATGTATTGCCGTGTAATGCAAGAAAACCGGCGCTTCACAACATAGAAATTGGAGAAAGAAGCAGCCTGAGAGCAATCACTAAGATGAGACACCCAACAAACCCCCATTATAATCCTTTAAACGCTTTCCTATACCAGCAAACCCAAATTGCAAAACTTACTAAATTACTAAAACAACGTTTAATTGTTGTGGTAAAATAAATTCATAAAAAGCATAGTTCAGTCAATTAAATTTAAAAAACCCTTGATGAGAGTAACATACAAGTTGGAACAAAAAGGGAAGATTTTTATTAGCAATTAATAGTCGTCCAATCCGACCCTAAGAAAATATTCTACTCCCAAATGAATATTGTTTGTTTCCTTTATAATCAAGTGGCTGGATAAAGGGGCCATACCATTTAACTGAACTCATATAATATTATATTTATCCTTGGTGGAATATGACAGTGACCAAATACAGTGATCAGATTATTATAACTTTAGACAGATTACAAAAAAACCAAATTCACACGTAAATTTTATCCGTCGTTCTATGACACTTACACTCTAAATAATGGTCTAGTACTGGGATGGCGAACCATTATACATTTACGCGCCATTTTCCCCAAAGAAATATTTAATATGGCCATGATGTGCCAACAAACAATCTTGACTTAGAGATTAATGGAAAAAAATGTTTGTTACGCGAGCATCAAACAAAAACCTATACCGTATAGCTCACTACCCCAAAATTGTTAATTTTTTTAGAAAGGAAATATTTTGTGGCAAAGCTTACGAATCTGCCTAGTTTGTGACACAATTCTAATGAAAGAATAAGTCAAGAGAGCAATCTTTTATAGAGACTTGTGTGCTAAAATGATATAATTAAGAGACCAAGAAAATAAGTTTTTTTCTGCTTTCTGGCAGAAATTCATACATTTAATAAAGAAAGTATGCTCGGAACTTAAGTAGATAAAAGAATGCAGCATGCTATTTCGGGTTCGCCCTTTACGTAGCTTAGGTGGGGGCAGTTCGGGGTTTTTCTGGTTTGTTCAGGTTCGCCCTTGCGTAGCTTGGGTAGGGGTAGCTCGGGTTTGTTCGGGTTCGCCCATTGCGTAACTTAGGTAGGGGTAGAAAATCACGTGTTGTGATTGGTCACTGTACTTAGGCCCCCTAGCGGCCAACCTATAATAAGAATAATTTCCAGCGATTTCTCTTGGTGACTCTTGTAATAAATATTTTTTTCCACAGCTGTACCTACGGTCAATGGTTCCCAAGATATAGCCAGCGTCCCTTTTTAGTTGTACACTCGGTACAGTAGCGTATTTAGAAATTTTCTTCTGGAGGGTACCCAGGTAGTCATGGGTTACAAAAACGGCGCCGGTTAAAAAGCACCGCAAACGAAAATTTTTTGGGATCACTCCCAAATTCCGATAACTATTATCTAATTCATAAAAAAAATGCTATAAATACATTTTAATAAATTAAGACTTAAGATCTTTAAGCAGGCTGATAACAACAAACTTGGGGGAGGGGGGAAATCCGCGGCGCTTTTTCACTGTTACACTTTCCATGGTTACATATGCTTGCCTCTATTGGGATTTCTGAAACTCGGCGCCCCTGTTTGAGTACCTTTGACCTGTGCTCGCCCATACTCAATGTCCACGAGCCGTCGCTGTCCCAAATGCGAACTAAAAAATTAACAACATGAAACACTTTGCTATCTAACGGCAGTGGCGGCTCGTCAGGGGAAGTGGGTGAACCAAAAAAAAAATAGAACCGGGAGAAAAGTTTTTCGACAATATAAAATATTAATGTACCAATACAGACCATTTTAACCCTTAAAAAATAATGATGTTCTAATTAATAACATCAATTTAAACCGAATGTAGGTATGCATAGGTAATAGGGCCACGGTTAACTCCGATGGACAATAATTATAAACACTCGTGCATATTGGCGCGTAACAGCGACCGTGTTCGTTAGCTCAGAGCAAGTGAAGACCCAACGACCAACATGATTGGTTTTTTGATATTCACCGTTGGTTGCTATGGTTAATTTATTTTTTTATTTATTTAAATCCAAGCAGCAGTCACAAGACTTGTGGTTTACAAACTTAATACAAAATACTTTAGAATATACAATACAAGTATTTTAAAATATACAATGCCCTAATATATTTAAGTAAATAGTAATAATAATACTAATAAAATAACAGTTATATGAATATTACACTTTAATCAGTTTTTTAAAACGGGCATGCCCTGAAGAAAAACATTTTCAGGGAGGGCATTCCAAATTCTGACACCAACCCCAACCAGCGAGTTAAGACCAATATTTGTCCTACATTTAGGTAACCTAGATTTAAAGTGATGATCGTTTCTGCTTTTATATGATGGTGGTTGAAGGGAATTTTTAATCTCAACATACGCTGAATTTCCGTTATAAATTTTATACATGGCGATCCCAATAAAGTATTCTATGTGTTTTAAAAGAGAGTTCCAGCCCAGGGCCGCTATTGCCTGAGTCGGACTAAAGTCCCTACCAAAATTTAAATAGACCCACCTAGCAGCCCTTCTTTGCACTCGTTTAACTTCGGCAACAAGGCCAACATGGGTGCCAAACAATACAACAGTATTCCAGGAGGTATATCAGAGTCAACTATGCTTTTATTCTTGCCTTCGGCCTGGCATTCTTCAAGTTTCTCAGTCGTATGCACCATTGTTTTAGCATTGGTTCGCCTAACCTAAAGGTATTTATCTTGAGGCTTCGCGAAACTTACGGTTATTTATATTGTTTTTACGTGATTTACTATGTGATTAAAAAGTTTTGTTTTTATTTTTCAGTTAATTCAGTAGTGTAAGTACCTACTAATAATTGTAATTAAAAATACAAATTAGTCAATGTTTGTTTAAGTACGCACTTTACCTATCTCTTCATTATTTATAAGACCAGAGAACTACAACCATAGAGAAGCGACAATATGACATTTGGCAAAACATTGGAGTAGGGGGTAATCCGGTTAACTGTCATTCGTTTGGGCCAGCTGTGTAGTCCGGTAGTCGACGACAAGTCCACGAGTTAGTTATCGTTTGCGTTGAAAAGTGTTTGTTTTCTTAAGTGCTGTGCTGTATAAAAACTGTAGAACCATGCCTGGTGGTACTACCTGTGCGCTCCGTGGGTGTCATTCAAAAGAAGGACAAGGAATCAGCATGTTTTCATATCCAAAGGATCCTGAACGGTAAGTACATTTGCACCCTTATTATTTAGGTTATATTTATTCTGTTGTATTTTATTTTTTACCTTAAAAGTATAATATGGAGAGTACATACCATTATTTATTATGTTTTTAAAGTTGCCATTTAAATTATCAAACAAGTACCTGCTTGAGGAAAGGCGACGGAAAAAAACTGTTAACCTAACCTAAAAAAAAAATGTTTTTATTTTCCCAACAGATTTTGTTGTTTTTTTTATAAATATTCCTCAAAGCTCAAGTAGTTATAATAATTTAGCAGTTTTTATTGAATAATACCATAATTCTACGTAAATCACGTGAAATACGCTAAAATAAGTACCTACCTACTTATAGATGCATTATAAAAAAATCATGTGTTTCTGAAATATGCAAGTTATTTTGTGTGAACAAAACATTATATTATTATTTTGGGTCTTATATAGTATACCTAGTTACTTTCTTAGATGGTGAAAATAACTATACATATAATTTATTATTGTTCATGTACCTACCTACTCTTTACAAAAATACCTGCTTTAGCGTTAGGAGTAGACTGAGAAACAATCTTTACCTGTATACTTATCAAATTAAATCTCAATAATATTTTTTTTTAGTGTCACGATATGGCTAGAAGTTTGTCATCGAACAGATCTCTTTCCCAAGATTCCAGTTTTATTTAAAAACTTTAAGTTGTGTGAGCTTCACTTTGAAGAACAATACATATCTAAGTGATATCGACAAGAAGACATTTGCTCCCGAATGCATGTCCTACAATTTTTCCTAAACGACTTCAGGAAGAAATTAAACATAGCTATTCCCAAGAAAAACTCCAGAACTTCCTAAGAAGCTTATTATTTTATCAGGTTGGTGAATGAACAATTTTTATTAATTAAAATCATATTAATCAAATCATACATTGTTACTTTTTTTTCAGACATTCGAGTGCTTCCTCCTTTCAAAGATAGACCCATCATAGAAGCCTGTGAAGCTGAATATTTTTCGTATTCTTCGTATTAAAAGTTAATAAATAATAAAAAAAAACATGTACATATTTTTAAAACCATTAGGTCAGTAAAACTTTTAAATGACTAAACAGGTTCCAGGAATTCTTCCCCATTTATGTTTTAAATTATTTTGTATTATTTATTATATAAATTTAAGGACGAACACATATAAAATTGTTTTTTTCTAGTTTTAAGATTTCCTACTTGTTTGAAAATGTAAGAAAACTCAATAAAATATTTCAAAAATTTTATGTTTTTTTTACATATTTTATTTTTCATTTTACGAAATTAACTGAAAAGCCAATTACATGAAACTCATAAATTATTCGTATAAAAAGTAATTTTTACTAGCAAGCGTATCTCAGTGTAAAGCATTTACTTCATTGTTTAGGCATTTCTTTCAGTGTAGTAAACTGGTGAACTGTCAATTTTTTAAAGTCAAGAACGTATAATTTTGTCCCCATAAGATCAATGCTAAAAGAGAGATTTTGTCGCTTCTCTGTGGTTGTTGTTCTCTGTATAAGACCGCGAGCCGCCACTGTCTCGCGGTTTATATATTATTCAAAGTAATTCCAAAGATGTTAATAGGCTAAACTGACTGGTGAAGCCCTCAGGATATCCTTCGAAAGATTAGAAAAAATTCACTCTAATTATGGACATATCGAGTAAGCTTTTGCCTGCTTTTATAATTTGAAATTTAAAAAAAAACTTCGAAACGGAGAGGCCCTACCCTGGAAAATTTAAGCTTAATAGTGTCTAGTCGAGGAGCGAGCAATCTCTCTCCTAATTTACCCCGTCACATTTTTATAATGATTCTCAAAAGCCGCGATTAATTTGTTTGTTCGGGGATAATTTCAGGACAATTTGAGCGCCTCTCAGCCGACCCCATTTTCTTTACCAGATGTTGTTGTTTACTGTTGTCAGTTGCCAGATACGAACTGTCATAACAAATGAGACAATTGGGATTACTGAAGATATTTTAGTTTGTTTTCGGGGAGTATTAATTAATCATCGAAAATTGAGTTTTCTAATCGCCAATAGATGGCAGCCGTTATTTAAATTTTTTTTTGCCTTATTATGTAGACAAGTGTTTTGGTTATCTGAACAAAAAAAATTTAAATTAGAGGATCCGACAGCACTAACGTTTGCCTTGTTAAATTTCGGTCCCTCTATAGTCTATTTCAGAAAGGTGTAGAATGAAATGGGAAATTTCGTCCAGTTCGGCTCAATTTCGGTGTCGGCCATAGGCGCACATAGAACCGAAGAGGGATTTTTAAAAGAGGGTTAGCTAACCTTTCCGTCATTCAATACGGGAGATTACCACGAGGACATGAATTCGAATGTTTTTAAGGACTATTTTGGTGAAATGATAAAATATCTTCCAGCTATTTCAGTAGTAGTTATGGATAATGCAAGCTATCACTCACGACACACAGAGAAGACTCCAAGTTCATCTTGGAGAAAACAAGAAATTATCGACTGGTTCATCACCAAAAGTATTGAATTTGAAGATAATTTGATAAAAAAGGAACTATTAGCTATAGCAACTTTACACAAACATCGTTTTATAAAATATGCCGTGGAAGATATAGCTGAGAACATAGTGTAACTGTGCTGCGTACACCGCCATATCATTGAGAACTAAATCCTACAGAACCTATATGGGCGCAAGTGAAAGGATTTGTACGAAGACACAACACAACATTCAAATTAAAAGACGTTAAGCTACTGTTTGATCAAGCTGTTAAGGAAGTGACAGTATAGAACTAGTAAAAAACAGTTCATCATGTCATTAAAGAAGAGGAGAAAATGTGGGATATTGACCACCTCCTGATCGATCGGACGTCGACCCGTTAATTATAAGATGACAATTCCTCAGATGACGAAGAATACTATGATTTTTTATAATTTAATTTCTGTATAATGTATTTTTTGAATTTTGTATTTTTTTTATAATGTTTAATAAAAAATAAGTGTATCTAATACTAGAGTCCATATCGCGATAGAAAACGGCGTTTCGACAGTTGAAAACCACAGATGACATTCACAGCTGATTCTAGTTCCGCCGAAAAGTTACTAGATTTAGTGTGGACCGTAACAAGTTCACATGTCAGTTCGCGTCCTATTATTTTCGTTGTTTTTTGGTGTTTTTTAGTATTTATGTATCTGTTTTTTTATATAGTATGTGTTTAAAAACATTTGAGATATTTTTAGACTTTTACATTGCAATTTTCTTGGAGTTCGTCTAATGCATTTAAAGAATCAGAGTTTGTAATGTCTTTTGTTAAGTTATTATACTATTTTAGTAGTTTGTGAAATAGAGTTTTCTGATTGAAAGTTAGAGTCATAACTAAAATGAAGCATAGTGATTGTTTCGTATACCAATATTTTAACCATATATACAATGTTTTACGTATTCTACCTAGCTGGTGCAGTATTACCGGCATTTATTACATTCTTTAATATTCACGAGTAAAGGAGAGTAGTGTGTCGATAAGTTAAATTTTTAAAAAGCTTTGTCGATCATATTTATGTTACTAGTACATTACTTTATTGTAAGTAATTCATATCACAATATCTAGGTAGTATTCAGTGGATACCTAATAGGTTCTTGACTTTTGTTCCAATTTGGATAACATCTCCAAAAGTTTCTTGACAACTTTAGTTAAGAACGATGATTTAAATAGAAAAATTTGTAAAGTCTTCTATAAATTAAAATGGGAGATAAGGAACTTAATATTTCAATATTTTTTTAGTTTGTTAATGGAACATAAAAATAGTCCGGTCCTATCTTTTTAGCCAACCTCTAAACGTAAAATAGACCAGACGTCAACAGGGTGCCATAAATGACAAGTGACTTGGGGTTTTCTTAAAAAATTTTGACTATATGTATATAATGCATGCCTTTGTCACATTATTTTCAGTATTTGTGAATGGATAACAATAGACAAAACCCGTAAATTGACCCGAACCCGGGTGATACTACCTGCACTTGATGAAAAGAAAGAATTTTGCCATAAAATCAATGCCAAATGATGAAAGTGGCTTAAATATTCTTTGGGTCACTCTATAGTCCTTTTGCATACCTAATGAGCTTGTATTACTCTACACCTTTTTGAAATAGACTAGATTTGTCCGATGGTATTGAAAAATATATATTGTATACCGGCATATTCCCCCTACCCCATTTCTTCCGTAATTCTAGAAGTACGCGTATTTAAAAATTGTATGTGTATCAGTATATTATAATTTTTCTGCCAATTCCAACATTTAAAACCACTTCCGGTTTAACCAGAAGTGAAATCGACTTTTAAATACAAACCCGTCATTTTTATTTAAATCTTCTCTCAATCATATCACACATTATTATTTATTTTAAAAATGGCCGCCTAGATGAATTTGCCTTTGTTTTATAAAATGTACATAACTTTGGTTAAAGAAGTTAAGTGTTAAAAAGTAGGCCTCGGAAACAGCGTTGCCACATCTAGTAGATTTTCTACTTTTTGGTAGATTTTCACCCTTCTTCAGAAAATTTTAGTAGGCATATTTTCTTTAGTAGATTTTGGTAGATTTTAATATCAATTTCAATAATGTAAATATGCCATTAACAATATAATTATTGTAAAAATTATTTTAATTAAGTACTTATTTATTTTAATATCGGACGACGACTTTTTTTTTTTTTTTTTAGACACCACTTAGAAAACAAGAGGAAGGTTATGGTTATTGCTGCCTATGTCGAGGCAGCGACCCTTTTTTCACTATTATTTTTAGTGCTCACTCAAAAATCACCGAGCCCATTTGTGCCCTCCCCTAATTTAGTAGATTTTAGTAGATTCAAAATAAAATAAAAGTAGATTCGCCACAATAAATGTGGCAACGCTGCTCGGAAACGTTAAATGGTTAAGTTAATAATTAATTCTGACGTAGGTATAAGGAAAAATTACCAAAAAATATCATAAAAATTTAATTTCTAGACCCATATAATAAGTCATTAAACAAGTCTAGTATGCTGTGGAAAACAATTCATTCATTTTAATCTTCATAATAATAATTATTAAATTCCATATAAGAACAGATATATTGTTTTTGTTTTCCACAACATACTAGACTGGGGTTGATAAAACTTCTTATGGCCTATACGGGCTTAGAAATTTATGATAGTTCTTGTTAATTTATGCTATTACTTAATGAATAATTATAAACTTGTGAAACACAAAGAATAACATTCCATGAAAGATTTTATTATAATAATATTTTCACGAACAAGTTAATTTCATATTACATAAAATGAAAGGCTATGCAAACGTTAAAATAAACCATTTTAACGTTTGCATAGCCTATCATTTGCTACTTACCTTGTTTTACAAGTTATCGACATTTTAGAAAACAAAGGAAAATTTGAAGGTTGTAGCAAACGATATTTCTTTTTTCTGTCTTTCTCTCACAAGTTATTGACATTTTAGGAAAAAAAATAATATAATCAGCTGATGCAAGTTTTTGATGGACACCTAAAGTAAAAAGGCCTATAGGGTCAAATCTTGCAAGCTGAATTAGAATCATTTCCTTTTATCCTACGGAGTTGAAATTTTACCTGGTGATTCCGATGATAATAATATTTTTATGTTAAAAAACCGAACAAACTTGAACGCCTTTCTGTTGGAGTTGAAATTTTACATATTGGTTCAATTCCGACAATGCAATTTTCTGAAAAAAAGTTCCGAACAAACCCGCACAATAACCCGAACCCCTTTCTTTTATCCTACGGAGTTGAAATTTTACATGGTGATTCAGTTCCAAGGAAAATATATTTATTTCTATGATAAAAAAATGCACAAACCCGAACCCCTTTCTCTCATCCTACGGAGTTGAAATTTTACATGGTAATTAAGTTCCAATGAAAATATATTTATTTCTATGATAAAAAAAATTTACAAACCCGAACCCCTCTCTGTTATCCTACAAAGTTAAAATTTTACATAGTGATTAAGTTTCGATAACAACGCAATGTTATAATAAAAATCCCGAACAAACCCAAACAGAAAACCTGAACCAACCCGAATCCCTTCCTCTTATCCTACGGAGTTAAAATTTTACATATTGATTCAGTTCCGATGACAATGTATTTTTATGATAAAGAAAAATCGAACAAACCCGAACAAAAACTCAAACAAATTCGAATACTTTCCTCTTATCCTACGAAGTTGAAATTTAACATGGTGATTCAGTTCCGTGACAATATATTTTTATGATAAAAAAATATAACAAGCCCGAATAAAACTAGAACCCCTTTCTTTTATCCTACGGAGTTGAAATTGTACACGTTGATTCACTTTTGCTGACAATGTATTTTTATGATAAAAACTCCAATAACCCCGAAGCCTTTCCTCTTATCCTACAGAGTTGAAATTTTACCTGTTGATTCATTTTCGATGACAATGTATTATTTGGATAAAAAAACAACAAACCCGAACCTCTTCCTCTTATCCTACGAAGTTGAAATATTACATGGTTATTCAGTTCCTATGGCAATACATTTTTATAATAAAAAAAAACGGAACAAACCCGAACAATAATTGAAATGAATATGCGAAAAAAAATATCCAACGAGAACTAAAAGAGAAATAAATAAACTAATATTTAAAAAAAGCTTTTATTTAAAAGCGCCAAAAAGAAGAAAATGAACTTTGAAATAAATCAAACCCATCATTTTGTTACAATATAAAATTTTATCATATAAAAGCTTGTCGCGAGAATAAATCTTGATACAGGTAATTTTAAATTTAATTTATAAGAAATACATAGATTTAGTCTCTCAACAAGCTCTTATTTCATAAAATTTTAAAATATAACAAATTAATGGGTTTTATTTACTTTAAAGTTTATTTTCTTCTTTTTAGCACATTCAAATAAAAGTTTTTTTAAAGTTCTTTTTAATATTAGTTTATTATTACCTACTTGTCAAGCAATAATGTTCCACAATATTTTATGTGATGCCGGCTTTTGTGGAGAGGTGAGAAAATAAAAATAAATAATATTGATATTGAAAAAATATTTTCTAATATTTCCAAGCCAACTCTGCGTCCATAGAAAATGTAAAGACAAGGGAGGCATATTGAGGGGTCAGAATGGCACAATATCCCTTCGACTCGAAGAGCAGTAAACTTAATCCTGCCCAGATGGCGTTCGGCGCTCTTAAATCGTTTAAAAACTTATTCAATATAAAAAGAAAGTTCTTGCCGCAGATTTAATAGGAATTTGTTCATCAATTCGCGCAGCCAATGCAATATTTCGTGCTCCCCTTTTATTGGTTAGCGAAGATGCAAGGGGAATGACTTCCTGAAAAAAACGAAGGGGAAATGGGGTCGACTTAAACAGGAATAACATTAATTTAATTGAAAACTTTCGAAAATAAATTATCAATTTTTTTTCTGGTTTTGTCTTTAATAATAGAACTTTGATGTTAACTATTTAAAATATTGGTGACATTTGGCCAACCAACAAAATCCCTCTAATGGATTATTCAGACGCTAAAATATTCGCACTGGCTGACGCATGAAATCAGATTATCGATTCGCTGAAAAGAATTATATTTGCCGCTGAATATAAAATAGGTTTTTACTAAATTGTATGCGGGATTTTATTGGTTGGCATAATGTCGCTATTAAAATAAACAACATTGGAAAATTACGTTTATTCGTATGAAAAAATCTGATAACTAGATATATGTATATTTATGTCTGAAATCTATAGTCCTTATATGGATTTTTTTGAAGGTTAATTTAGATATTTTTTCACTCCCACATGAACATTTTCTGATTCCTTTATAGTAAAGTGATGGGATAAGTGGGCTATACCGGTTAACTAAACGAATATAATTTCATATTAATCCTAGTTACAATATGAAACTGACCAATCACAGTGGTCAATTACCCAGACACCACATTTACACATTGTAAATTTTACCCGCCGTTTTATGACACTTGTGAGGTTAAGAATATACTTTAAAAATATGCAAATCTGTCTGATACAATTTGTTATTTTTTTATTTGAATCAAACATCTATTCCAGAGTCTGTGCATACACCAATTTTCTCAAAGAGTGCACGAAATGGTGCAAAAATTCAAGATATAAAACCAACATATATTTTTGCTGAACTATTGTTATTTTCTGATCAAACTAAAGAGCTTGTGCACAAATGCACTTTCTTATTTCAAAAGATTTATGCATAAAATGTACTATACCTATACCTACAAAATTGACGTTTTGTACTGACCTTGGTTGGTTTTTCCCATGCAAATATTTGTCCGACGCGATATTTTCGAATATATTTTATAATTACGGGGATATTCCACCTTAAAACTTTTGTTATACCCAACAGATATAGAAAAAAATGGGTAATTTTTCTTAAATGATGGAAAATAAAGGTAAGTAACATAAAACCAAATAAAACTACGAAATTATAAGGTTTCAAGAAGAAATGTAATACCACTTTTTTCATTTGTCTTAATTGCTAATGGTTTTAAGGTTATGTCATTTCTTCAGTATTTCCACTTCTCTTTCCACGTTGTTGCTAGTATGTAATTTGGTGATTATTTTTAAAAAACTTACCATAGCAAACGTTAAAAGTTAATTTTAATGCACAAAAGCCGTTTTTAACTGTTTAAAACGAATTTTACAGCTTTCTTGCTGATCTTTCGGCGGTGTTCATTTTGACTACTAAATATATCGCTTTTTGGCAATTTGATCAATTGTTTTTTATTATATGGTTCAATTAAAAATTTTTGAAAAAATTGATAAATCTGGTAATTGTGCAAATAACACCCTCTAGCGGCGACTGATATTACAAAAAATAATCGTACAACATTTCAAATGTTCCTATAGGTAGGTAAAGGATAAGCTCTTCCAAATGACACCAAGTTAAATTTGGTTGAGGCAAACCGTTGTGTTATGAATATTTATCTCTCTAAAGTTATACCGTGTTTCAAAGAATAAAACACTAAATTCTTGACATAACTTTATTTTTAGTCAGGATGGCGCGCTACTAACGACTGAGACTGGTCAGACTGCTCGTCTTGACGCGTTTGGCAAATCCTGCCCGGTGAACTAAGAAATACCTATTTCCCACAAACAGATAATTATTTGCAATAGCAAGCGTTAAGTTTTAAAATGGAATGGCTAATACGTGAATAATTAAAAACCAAATAAATATCAAAGAAAATTCGTCTATTTATTTAATACAAACAATATTTTGTATCACCCTTATTTGGACCCAATTAGAATAAACCAAATAATTCATGTAAGGTACAGGCGCCATATAAAGCCACATTAAGGATTGTTTAATTTTTATTCAGCTAAAATAAATATTATTTGTTTGATACTGCATACACACTTACTTTATTGCATAAACTTACATATTTAATGCCTTAACTTTTTTTTTGATGGATAGAATCATAGATTTTATAACAAAAAACAATGTATGCAAAATGGCCTTATTTGGACACTAGGTTCCTAATAAGGCCAGTAGGGTTTTGTGCTCTCAAAATACATGAAAGTTATAGTCGTGGTTTTTGACCAGTTTTGCGTTTATTCTATATTGTCAAGTAACTAAAATAATAAATAATTTTCTATTGAGTCAGAACAACAACAGATATCTTGTTAAATATAAAACACTGCATATTGGACAGTAAAACAGTTCATTATCTTGCTTGCTTAATTCTGCGCACTCTTTCTGGGCATATTTACCACATGAACAGCTTCTGCGCATGTCACTTATTTTGTATTCCTCACAAACAAAAAAAGGGACCATAATTTCTGTTGTATTGGGTAGATTTTCCATTCGAGTGGCCTTATTAGGACACTGCAGATTTTTTAATTAAACAATTCATAAAATCAAAATGAGATAAAGTAACCACAAAGCATAATCAGTTATTGATAAACAAATGCTTGTTTACATAAATCAACATGATATCAAAATTATCATTTAATATTTTAGTTTAAAAATAATAAGAAGAAATCTTATCTTATGTTATAAGTCAAAATTTGCACAACGGGGCACAAAATTACAGCGAAATAGAAAACGTCTGGTCGGTTAAAATCACGATGCCTGTTAATTTCAAATTTGGGCTGGCTATCTAGTAATTTTTCGTAACACTTTTAGATATATTAGGAATTGGCCTTATTATGACACTGGCCTTATTTGGCGCCTGTACCTTATTTGATATAAAACGGACTTTAATTTTCAGTATGTCTTTTAACTTAAAAGTCTTCACCATGCCTGAAACCAAGATGTAAATATTTTCATATTTTTCTTACCTCTCCCCTCTAATAGATTTAATAACTCTAAAATATCCATAAACACCAAAGCAAAATTATTTTGGGTCGTAAAATGCCTCTTATACCTTGAGGCGAGCGTGTCCATCACGATCAAGTGCAGATAGCCTGTCTTTGACGTTGCGCCCTGTAATTTTGACACCGTAGCTTCTCATCGCCAGAAAATTACCGGATCCGTTCGCCACCTCCGTTGTTATCGGCCCTAAAGTGTGGTCCATACAGGATGTCTTTAAATTTTTTATTTAAATTATTGGTTATCAAGACATGTTTAATTCCACATCAATATGCTTGCGGTTTATAATTTAGGTTATTTTATTTTAGGGTACTTCCAAAATACTCGTGAAGACGTAAAGATTGCAAAAATTGGAGAATTAGTTGTAGGTATTTTTTAAGGGCACGAGATTGGCGAGCCCTTCAACAAGAGGAGTTAGATAATTATCCCCATTACATTATTGACAAAAGGTGTCAAAACCTCAAAAATGCAATAAAAATGTTCTCCTATTTTTATAACAATTGTTTTTTCAATTAATCTTATAGAGCGTCACAAATCTATAAAATTTTGTTTATAGGTATTAAATGTATGCTTGCTGTAGATGTAAAATAAAATTTACTCAAACTCAAAACTCAAAACTCAAAATATCCTTTATTGTGCAAAGAAACAGTATCCTTATCGGCATAGTCACTATTTGCTAATATATATTATGCTTAATAAATACATCTAAAAGCCCTAGAAAAAAAATACAAACAATTAGTGGGGAGAAAAAAAACAAACATTATACCCACCACGAAAGGATTTAAAATAAGTAAAAATTTAGAAAAACAAAAAAAAAAAGTAAAAACGATTACTTAAAATTTTATAAAACACACAAAGATTAACGTATTGCTGATGGATCATTGAAAAATTCATTTAAAGTGTAGTAAGCTTTTTCAGTTAAGAAAAGTTTAGTTTTTTAAACTTGTTTGTTGCCTTCTTAAAGAGAGAGGAAGATGATAGAATATTTTCTTACCATCATATAAAAGATTTTATAATTTGTTCTGAATGAGGTATAGGTAAGCTTAAAAGAAGATTGACGCGTATTATAATGAGAAAGCAACAACAGTCTTTAAAATAAAGATAAAGCAAAGAGTCAATATTGCATGCCTTATAAATAGTGGCCGACAAGAATCCCTAATTTTAGCGCTACAATATATCTTATTGCTCTCTTTTGCAGAACAAACACCGTGTTAAATAAATATTGGGTACATGATCCCCAAAAACAGATTTCATAACGAAGATGGGATTCTATCAGAGCATAGTTAAAATTAAAATAAAAAATCACCATATTACCTATCTATATTTTGTCTTAAAATAAATTCTAAAAATAATAGTACATTGTATCCCTAGTAGGAAAAGCTTAACGTTCCCGGACGACCGTAAAGAATGCATGTCGAGGCAATTCGAAGTCCAGGAATGTGGCTTTTCCTTCAGGGTACATACTATATTTCCGAAAATCGAAAATTATTCAACTTTTTCAAATTTAAAATTAGGCATTATTAATTTTATTCACAAATAACGGATACCATGTAATATAGTGTGTGTTGAGTTCTGTTACTAATGGCCACTTGACGTTTTCAACATTTAGCCAGATTGCTCTTTGATCTACAGCTTAACGTGGGTTCCGAACCATGATCCTCAGTCATGCGACACCCCAAAGGGCTACCGATTGAGAAGTGTGTACCTTCTTCCGCACCCCACGAAAGGTCATCCGGCCTGGTTACCAGCGTGAATGGGGTGCGTTGGAAGATGATATATTTTACACTCTTCCCTGCATTCTTAAACCTGATAAATTTCGGACATACTTTTTTATTGTGCCTTTACTCACTCCGAGAATCGAACTCGGACCGCCACGGTGGAATTCCAGTAACTCACCTCTGAGGCATTGCCGCGGTTCCATGTAATATTTCTGTTGTAACTATGGAATAAAAGTAATATATAATTGTCAAACTTGAAGCATTTTGGTTTACAAATAACTTTACAGAAATAACTTTTCCTTACAGTACAATTGGAGAATCCAAACCACGTTATTCGCGAAGGTACTATATGGCGCGTAAACTCGACTATGTAAATTTTCTTTACTGAACACGTGGCAGCGGCGGTGCCAAGGGGGGCTAAAAACATGGGTGCCCACCCTAGTGCCCACCCAAAATTGAGGGATTTAGTTATGTAATGGAATTTCCGTGGGGAAAGGGGGTTTGACCATGATGAGAAAGAAATGGTATTATAGAAGGATGAAAAAATATAATAAGAGACCGATGATGACCTTTTTTTTTGGACAAAATATGAAGAAGGTGGCGACCTTTTTTTTTAGGAAGTCATTTTTGATTTGGATGTGCCCATCCAAAAATCATCGGGCTCACTTGTGCCCACCCATCCTAAAAATCCTGGCGCCGCCACTGCCACGTGGCCAGCCTACTGTTTGTAATCATTCAAATCAGGTTCTGTTATTGAAGCGACCATTGGCGTCTGCCCAACTCGATTTTACCCAAATTTTTAGACGTTAGTTAAAAAAATAAAATATGGAGTATTTCTCTAGGATCTCTAAGCTCCAAGAAGGAGTCACCCATTTAAATATAATGCGTCAATTCTACAACACCCTGTATTTATACGCGCATGTCCTTTCATACTCAAATAAGTGTCTTTCGAATATCTATTGTCACAATAGGTGATAGAAGATTTTTTGGATTAAGAATATTTACAATTTGATAAAACTCCAATAAAATAGTACCAAATATTATATTTTTATTACAATTGTTACAAATACGAGTTGGGGCTATTTCTTGTAACAGTTCTTCATAATCATCGTAAGCGCATAAATCCCAATAACAATAAACTACATCGATCATTATTCTCGCCAGAAACTTTTTTATTTATTAGGCATTATAAATCGTACAGTGTCAATTTTGACACTGCTCACTGCTGATTCCTGATCCTTTCTTATAACAATGCTATTGTTTATTCATAATTCTCGGTCATCAATCAAAACAGTAAGAGGGATAAGCCAATGACATACAACACGTATTACACAGTACTTGAAAGTATTTCGGTTGGAGTCTACAAGATGTGTGGCCCCATCTATCTTGTGACATCTTGAAGAGCTTCACCTGTCTAATGTTACTATAACGTTTATTTGAAAGTATGAATGAACCATAACAATACATTCAGTTATAACCGCGGATGTATTTTTGTTGTTCTATTAATGAATTGAAAAGGTTAAATACAAACTGTAGTAGATCATTTTAAAGCTTTACATTAGAAGAGAACATTATGCCAATAGAAAGTTCGAAATATTTATTTCTGCATGTACAATTTCTAAGAGAAAAACAATTTTTATTTACTAATAAACAAGGCAAGTATTTAGGCTTTTGCCGCCCAGGGGCTTACAAGAATATGTCGCCCTTGTTCGGCAATTCTTACTACCTGGCTCTAATCGTAAGAGGAGAAATATTAATTTTTAGATCTACTATTATTTTATTTTATTTTAATTAGAGATTAAAGTACTAATAATTTTGTAACCAAAACGCAATTCACTTACATTTAAATAAATAAAACACTTTTTTTCTTCTTCTTTACTTTTATTCATTTTACAAAATTATAATTATATTATATTAACAAACTTATTGATTATGAAATTCATCATCATCATCAACCAGCCATCTGCGTCCACTGCTGGACATAGGCCTCCCGTAATTGATTCCATGTATGTCTTTTCTGAGCCACGTTCATCCAATTCGTCCTGAATTTCTTGCCACGTGGCCGGCCCAGTTCCACTTTAGAGTGTATATTATGCGTTCTATCGCGTCAGCCACCCCTGTCATCCTGCGTACTTGGTCGTTTGGTACTCTGTCTCTGAGATAAAGGTTTAGCATTGCTCTTTCCATCCCTCTTTGAGCAATGCGTATTTTGTTAATAGACTGTTTCGTGAGGGTGAGGGTTTCTGCTCCATAGGTGAGTACAGGCAGTACGCATTGGTTGAAAACCTTCCTCTTTAAGCACCTTGGGATATTTGACTTAAAGATGTATCCTAGTTTACCGAAAGCAGCCCATGTTAAGCCTATCCTGCTTTTTATCTCGCATGTTTGGTTATCCCTTCCAATGCGGATTTCGTGACCAAGATATTTATACGAGTATGACTGCTTTATGGGGATTCCGTTCACTGTTATTTCTTCGCTCACCATGAGGTTTGTCAGGTACTCGGTCTTGTTGATGTTTATCTTTAACCCTACAGTATTTGATGCATTTTGTAGTTTATGCAGCATATTTCTAGCTTCATCGACGCGGTCTGCAATTATGACGATGTCATCGGCAAATCTCAAATGGTTCAGTTTTTCGCCATTTATGTTTATGCCCATGTCTTCGAAATCTGTCCTCTTAAACATATACTCCAGAAGGGTCGTAAATAGTTTTGGGGACAGAACGTCCCCCTGACGGACTCCTCTTTCGATATGAAAGTCTTGGGTGCTCTCGTGAATTTTAACACGTGCCGTGGCCTTTTCGTATATGTTCTTGATGACCGATATATATCTGTGATCAACTCGACATTCCGCGAGAGCCTGTAGCATTTTACTTTGGCTTATGGTGTCAAATGCCTTTTCGTAGTCCACAAATATCATGATAAGGGGTTTATTGTATTCGATACACTTCTCGATGAGGGTCTTCACAACTTGTAGGTGGTCGTTAGTGCCATACCTCGTTCGGAAGCCCGCTTGTTCGCAAGGTTGGTAATGGTCTAGTTTATTGGTAATTCTCTTCACAATCACCCTCATAAACAATTTATATGTGTGTGATAGAAGACTTATAGGTCTGTAGTTTTGTAGCTTTTCCATGTTACCCTTTTTATGGAGAATTATAATGGTTGCTCGATCCCACTGGGAGGGCGTTGTGCTATTTATTAAGCATGCGTTGAAGAGTTTGCATATAGCCTTATGTAGAGTGGTACCACCTTGTTTGATGGCTTCTATTTCGATCTCGTCCTTACCTGTGGTTTTGTTGTTCTTCATCTCCTTTAGAGCTGCTTGTAGTTCAGTTACTGTTACCTCTGGGAGGTCCTCTGACCCTTGGTTTTGTATTTTAGGTATACTGACTTTTGTTAATCTATCATTAGGGTTACTGTACAGCTCAGCTTAGAACGACTCAACGATGCTTAATATTTCAGTTTTATTGGTTGTTATACGGCCACTAGCATTTTCCAGCTTGCTGATATTCTTTCTTCCTTCTGTGAGAGTTCCTCGAAGTGACTTCATGCCTTTGTTATTTTCTATAAACTTGGAGATTTCGGCCGTGTTGTAGTTTCTCCTATCTTGATTATAAAATTATGGCAACCAAAATATCTTTTTTCTAGAACTGGATTCGGAGAATTCATTTATTATATCGTCAAACTTCAATTTTTTTGTCATCTCAGACTCTATGTTTAAAACAGCCACATCTTTTTAACCTTTTCAATACTGAAAATGATCGGTCTGCTGTGCAGTTTGATGCAGGAATCGTTAAAAAAAAGTTTTAGAGCCAAATGAACATAGGGATATATATCCTCAAGTCTATTACTATACAATAATTCATAAATATTAAAAAATATTTTTTGGACGTTCTTCTTCTTTGAATTCCTTTAGGAAGCCAAAATATGAGAACATTCTGTAACAAAATCTTCTGGAGGACAAAGATCTTTGTTATACAAAGTACACAGCCTTTTGCATTGATCCGTAAGGGTCGTCAAATCAGGTTCTTTTCCACTGAAAATAATGAATCAAAACATTGAGTTAAGCTCATCATAAACATGTTTTCTTTTTTCTATTTGGTTGGTACATTTTATTAGTTTAAGGCCAAATACAAGGGAACCGGCAATCTAGATCACCTACGGTGTCAGGGCGCATTATTAAAAAAATGTTGTCCACAATTATGGTTTCATGAATCAAAAGCCGTTGAGAACCGTTAATTTTTGCAGGAAGCCATTAAAGGCATTGATATACAAAAAACATCATTATTGAATCTACATAATTCAACTAAAATCTTTTTCAATTTATCATTACACTTTTCGGAAGGTCATTAGCATAATTTAATTAATAATATACACAATAAGTCTTCCTATCTTGTTGTATTTATGCATTAGGATAATGAGCGCCTAATTCATTAGCGAATTTAGCAAATACTATCCTAATATCGGCTATTAAGGAACCGGACCACCTGCTTCGAACAAAAGCACCTTTTAGTTGGTCCGTGTCTAATGTTCGTTGGCTGGCCATTGATTCGGTAGATATGACGGGCTCTCTAGAGACATAATTGATATATAATTTAGTCTCAAGAGTTTTAAACAATCATAGTTATTAGCTGAAGGTTGAACCCCAATGTTTTCGCGTCATGCGATCCAAATAGTCATCGTTTTCGATAAATTTATTAATTGTGCCTATTCGCATGCTATTGTTTTACATAATCCCAGTGGAATAGACGAAATTATGATAATGGATTTTAAAGGCAATTAAATTGTAATGCAACAATTTAAATCATTTTTTTAATAATAAATGTATATGGAAAAAAATTGACCGATCAGATACAATCTACAATATTTTGACTGGTGCAGAGGCTGCCGCGAATAATCCTCAGCTATACTTTTTATTCGGTAGACGGTGGAAGCGGGTGGTTTGGAATTGACGCATTAGACTTAAATGTGACCTAAAGAACCACTCCATATTATTTTTTCTTTTCATTTTAGGTAATGATACCTCAATTAGACCGAATTTGCCTCACGTTCATGGGGAAAGCGTAGCATTACATCTAGACAAGTTGTAAAAAAAATATAATTACTTTTAACAAATAAGTCGAGCATCATCTTCAATATTAGCTTCGGCATCAGGGTCTTCTTGATGCCACTCAACTTCCTCAAAATCTTTAACAGTGTCGGAAATAAAAATTGACCTTCCTTTTCTTTGGTAAGTTTTTATTGTTGGATACGTAGAGCCGTTTAGTCCGTCTGTCATTAGTACCCATTCGTTTACGCTTGATGAGCCATTTTCTTCGTCATTTTGCATATTTCTTTTTATTTGCTTGGGATAGCCTTTACAAACTTTACTTAGATGTGCCTTCATCCTGGACGCATTTTTAAATAACGTTTTATCGCAATACATGCACTGGTAAATAATATTGTTACCTTTAGAAATACAACATTTCCACGCAATGTCTTTTGTTTTCCCCATTTCAAAACTCACTAACCATCGGCACTATTAAAGAATCAAAAATATACTTTAAAAACCGGGAATTCTCCGATGGGCTCGGGCAGCGCCGGTGCCAAGGAGGGGACAGGGTGGGTACCGTCCCACCCTAAAAACATGGGTGCCCACCCTAGTGCCCACATAAAATCGAGGGATTCGGTTTTGTAATGAAATTTCCGTGGGGGAAGGGAGATTTGATGAGAAAGGAGTGGTATTATAGAAGGATGTAATAATGTAATAAGAGATAAAGATAAGATAAGATGATGACCTTTTTTTGTAGAGTTTGGACAAGAGGGGAGTTTTGTTTACACGCTTATGATGGCCTTATAGAGCGTGGGGGAGGTGGCGACTTTTTTTTTGAAGTCATTTTTGATTTTGGTAGTGCCCACCCCAAAATCATCGGACCCACTTGTGCCCACCCATCTCAAAAATCCTGGCTCCGCCGTTTTGAAAAAAACAGCATGAACTTTCTCAGGACCTCAGTAGCTAAATTTTGTCAAAAAGACTTAAAAGTAGTTTGCGCTCCCCACTTAAGTTAGTTTACTTTACGTAAATTTACTGACCATTTAATCTAAAATCAAGATAATACATAATATTAATTAATAATTTTTAGAGATGAGTTTATTTAAATTATTGCTTGCTTTTATTTATTACATTAGTTAATAATATTTTAACAGTTAATAAATGCTCTAGACTCTAGATGAATATGTGATATAGGCCGGTTGACACAATAAAACTCGAATTTGTTCGTAATTTGAGCAGTAAAGTTTTAATCCGCATGTAAATTGCCATTTTTCGACCAATTTAAACTTTCGAAACCACTTCTGGATTAACCGAAATTGAAGTTAACTGAAATTACTCGATACTTAAATTCTATAAAAGATTCTCTTTTTAATGACATACTTATTACACTTTATCATTTATTTTAAAAATATCCGCCTAGATCAATTTTCCTTTGTTTCCATGGTTTGGTAGTAAAGAGTAGGCCATGGAAACGTTAAAATGGCTTATTTTAACCTACTTAATAGTATAAAACTCACTTGCCTAAGAAAAATGTATCCGTTAGAGCTATTTTATTTACAACGTATTTTCTAAAAAACACAGCGTAATTTCTCCATTTTTTTAAAAACAACCCACCTTTGTTTTAATATAATAATATTGTTTATTTAAATTTCTTTTAAACGATGTTACACAAATTAAAATTATATAACAAGAAACATCATGTATGTAATTTCTATTCTTAGACTGGAATAAGCTATAAGAATTTTAGTAAAGACCGGTCTACTCGTGGAAAACAAAAATATTATTTCTGCATTTATTAAACCAAATCGTCAAATGGTATTAAATAATAATTACGCAGATTGAAATGAATGAATTGTTTTCCATGCACGGCATGCACTTGACATAACTTCTTATGGCTTACACGGGTCTAAAAATTACATTTATGATATTTTTATTAATTTCCACTATAACCTAAAAAATACTTATTAACTTGTGATACGCCGTTAGAAAGGAAATAAAACAAGGAATTTTATTATAATAAAAAAAAATTGTTTGCTATTTGAAAAATTCGAGAAATTCCATTTTTTTTTTTTTTTGTAACTATAATAGCCCTAACGGACACATTTTCCTCAAGAGAGTCAATTTTATATTATAAAGCCGGTTGAAATGAACCATTTCAACGTTTCCATGGCCTACTCTTACCACTTACCTTGTTTTATTAAAGTTTTGGACATTTTAGAAAACAAAGGAAAATTGATTTAGGCGGCCATTTTTAAAACACATGATAAAGTGTGCTATGTCATTGAAAAGAGAATATTTCATAGAATTCAAGTATTGAATAAAATGGGGGTTTCTATTTAAAATTTTCAAGTTGACTTCAGTTCCGGTTAAACCGGAAGTGGATTTGAAGGTCTGAATTGGCCGAAAAATGCTAAATTACACACATCGAATCCTCAAATCTTTAAATCTGTTTTAAAATTACGGAAAAAAATACACTTTCTTGTGTCAACTCATTTGGCAATTTTAAACTTGCTTCTGCTTTATGGTGTATATATGTCGCAGCCTTTTAGTGTAATCAGCCGTTTCATGAAAAGTCTGGTCTTTTCATGAAACGCTGCCAAACACTAAAACGAAAAACTGTTACGCTAAAAGGCTTAATATTTTAGACGTTACATGAAACGTCAGCGTGTTTTGGCCTCTTGATGAAAACGAACAAAATTACGCTAAGTGGCTGACTTTACTGGACTTTTCATGTAACGCTCCGAATCTACTTTGCATTTGATGTAATAAAATAAGTATTGTATCACCTAAAAATGGCGACGGCAGGTTGTTCCAGTTCCAGTGTTATACAATACACAATATGGTTTGTCTGATAATGGATCAAAAAAAATGGTGTTAATCAGGTTGCTGGTAAGCACGGTATTATAAAGGGGTGCTTTGGTGCTGAAAGTCTAACTGTTGCGGGTTCAGCATTCCTTAATAAAGAGGAAATCCCCGTGGAAAAATCACTAAGCTTAAGAGAAGCTGTGTCATTAGAATCAGGGGGTCAAGGCATGCTGAAATGTTTATGTAAACCTAGCAAACAGCAATGTTCTAAGAATAAATGCATCTGCAAAAAAAATAGTGTCCTTTGTAATAGCCGCTGCCATAAAAGTTTACCGTGTTTTGATAAGTAACAAATCGTTTGTTTATTTTTTTTTATAGTTGACGATTTTAATTTCGTATATTTGTTAATATTGTACTGTAGCTAGCCACTATGATACCTTATTTGTAATAAAAGTTCCTTTCTTATGCAATAAAAGTTTCTTTCTTTTATAGTAAAATTTATTTCGTAGTTATTTCAGTAAGTGCAAAGTAGATTCGGAGCGTTACATGAAAAGTCCAGTAAAGTCAGCCACTTAGCGTCATTTTGTTCGTTTTCATCAAGAGGCCAAAACACGCTGACGTTTCATGTAACGTCTAAAATATTAAGCCTTTTAGCGTAATAGTTTTTCGTTTCAGTGTTTGGCAGCGTTTCATGAAAAGACCAGACTTTTCATGAAACGGCTGATTACACTAAAAGGCTGCGACATATATAAATTTTAAGCAATTCTGCTGCCCTGAAAAAATATTAAAATAATTTTTAATTTTTTTATGTAGATATTTGATTTCCCTTACATAAGATACATTTTTAAAATTAAGCTAAATGTTGTCGAGTCATGCGATCGAAATGGTCATTATTTCAATAAATTTATTTATTGTGTTGGTTGACATGTTAGTTTGTGATTAAACATTTTTTATTTTACATAATTTTACCTAACAAGATGAAAAATTTTTATATAACAATTTTCCATAAATTACTATTATCACGCTGGATTAATAAAGTCATGCATTTAATGGTGTGCACAATAACAATATCTATCCCGATAGCACAGGATACCTTGTCAAACCCAAGCAAGGGCTACAATTGGAAACCCTCCAAAAAGCTATCAACTGGAATGTTTCTTTTAACGCGAACCCAGCTAAAACAAGTGGTTGGCCTACTAATAGGCCACTGCCCACTTAAGAAAACACCTGCGTCGAGTAGGAATTTACAATGGACCCATTGAATTCAGACATTGCGGCGAAGAGGACAAAACCGCCTCAAATATTATATACAACTGCGAAGCACTGATCTGAAGAAGATTCAAGATCTTCGGAGAAATTCAAGCTTAGCTACTAGGCTGCAGTACAAGAATCTTGGACCGCAAGCCCGACCCCCGCCTTAAGCCCAATGATTGCTTTAAAACAAATTAGAAGGAAAGACAAATTTTTGTATTTAAAAAAAAAATATTAAAAATAAAATTATGCACTTGAATATAAAAATTTGTCTTCAAAAAGTGCACACAGCCGCTACAAACTTACCCAAAAGCTTCTTCCCGATCAAAAGTAAAAAAATTACCCAAGAGCTGGATATACGTATATTAATCCCCTAAACACAGTTGGGTGGACACTCCGCGGTGCCGCCGCTCGTTGACTGGCTAATAGGTGGGCTATTTGGATATTTTTCATTCAACATATCACGGATTTCTTTAAACCTGCTACTTTTATCTCCACAGACCACCATAATCAAAATTTGCATGCGTTTACCTGCACCGAGGCGCATCAGTAGAAAATAATTCAAATTTCATTCACTTACAAATGATAAATGATTACAATAATTACCTACTTTTGAATAAAAATTATATATATATATATATATATATATATATATATATATATATTTAATTTTAGATGGAGAAGATGCGCTTTTAAGCAAGAACAAATACTCTTGGCTTAAGAACAAATTATCTTTGATTAATAACCACTCTTGGATTAGGAGCACACTATTGGCTCAAGAAACACAGATATATGGTTCTTATCATTAAAATCCCAAGCTTTTTAGACAAGAAAAAAGGCCCATGCCCGAAGATATGTTATTTGGCTTAACAAATATCGTATAATTTAGTTCTTGTGTCAAGAGCATCTTTACGGTATTGAGTCAAGAATAAATTACTTTCTACAAAGAGAAAAAGTATTAATTTCAAATTCTTATATAAAATTTATGGCAAGACAATTACGTATCCATTTCTCCCAAAAATTAATTTTTTTAGTGTAGATCTATGTATAAGTCAAAGTAAATGTTTTAGAAAAAAAAGGTCTCCATGTTATTATCTTGGTCGATCTCAACCCTCATACTACATACCCTCAAAAATAAATATCTTAAAGTAAGACTGTTGGCCTAATGATCTTTATCCAAGGGTTATTTTCATGTAGGATAAAGAAATATAATTTGCAATAAAGATTACTATTTTTTTGTATTGCTTATTTTATATTATTGAGTAAAATAGTTTTTCAGTTCCTCTTTTTGAAATCCTTACGGCTAGAACTCTTGCTGTAAGTTTATTCGGGGCCATGACTGATAAAAAAAATAGGAGGCGATGATGCAAAGACAATATTTTTTATTTTCTAAACACAAAACTGTTTTCTAACACTAACTATACTAACATATATTTACCCCGCTGCTATATTTACACGCTGTGATACGATCGATAGCAACGATTCGCCTTGAATAGTTCTTTTCTTGTTCCCTGTCATTGATGTGTTCTTTTTGTCTCTGCGTTTCCCCCTCCCCCCCCCCCCCCCCCCCTCTACCCCCTACCGAATTTTAGTAGGGTTAGGTTTAAGAATTCAGGGAATAGTGTAAAATGGTGAATCTCCCAACCCACCCCATTCACAACCGTGGGTTAGCCCTTCGAGTGTCGCATGCCTGAGGATCGTAGGTCGGAACCCACGTTAAGCTGTACGTCCCCTCAGGAATGGCCCTGACAGCGAACGATGAGGTGAAAAGCTTAATTCGAAAGAATAGCAAGAAATGACAATAGTTTACACATTAACAATCCTAAACTGACAGTTCTGGGTTATAAATGACAAGTGTCAGAATAAGTCACCTAAGTGTTGTATTATAAATATATTTTTTTAATTCAAGATTACTGTCCTGTGTTTTTTAATAGAACTAAAACTGTATTTGCAATATAATTCCGGCAATATTAGGTATCGGTAAGACGATTTAATTACAAAAAAATCAAATTAGCACAAATGCGTCGTCATATGGCTATAAAATAATGCCACGGTGAAAACACAACTGTGAGAATATAGAAACAAATATTTAGATGGTTTACATTTTAAACCCCTTTAGTAAATATGGGTGGTAATGTTTACAAAGTAATTTTTATCAACCAATTTTAATTTAAAAGCGCAGGTTATCTAAGTATATAAATATTTTTAAGAGTTTTAATTTGCTTATAATAAGATAAATTTTCTTTGTTTATGGAACAATAAAAATAATATTAATTATTAATAATTACAACTAATTCTATTTCATGGTATTTCGTAGAATAGAATTTATTTTATTTCTTTTACGTTTAATTATAGAAATGTCGGTACCTATATATGAACAGGAAAACAATAATTATCGTTTCAGCATTAATACCTTGTTTTATCGTCTATTTTATTAGTGTCTTTACAAAGTTATAGGTGTATCTTAAACATTTCAACACATTGACAAAACCCGTTCTTTTGATGTTTTACATTTTGTTTATAGAACTCAACTTTATGTCTTTATTATTCTACTCCGTATTGCACTATATGCATAAATTAACAAAATCACCTCATCTGGTACGCGATAGAATGACATTTTAAATTAAATAAACAGGAAATTTCGTACCTACACATTTTTTCAATTATCAACAATAATGCTAACAGTTTTATTTCGATTTTGATTAAATTTGGTATACAAATAGAACATCAAAAAACTAAGAAATGCATATATTTTTAGATACCCATCCAGATTCACATTTAAGGGACTATTCATTCCACTTGACATTAAAATTTAAAAAAAATTAGGGACCGGAGGCTCGACCTCGACATTACTCGCGATATTACTAGGGACACTAAAATTTTTTTATACTAAATAGAATTAGATACATTTTGTCTGTGAGCTCACAGCTCCCATAGCTATGGGAGGATGGTACGATGATGATAAAGGGGGTCCTCTAACTGTTAATTGGAAAAAGCAAGGTCTGTCTTAAAAAAAAATAGTCCCGAATACGGTGATGGTTAAATTAAGGCAAAGTTGCCTATTTTAAGGCTTAATAATTTGGCGAAAAAAAATTCCGAATACTTTTGAAGATATCCGAAAAAAAAAAAAATTTTTAATATTGGTTTCTTGCGTTTTCATTTTTGACTTAGGAGAAAATACAGCCAAAAGTTCTACAATATGGCGTCTCAAGTTTTTTAATTCGACGTTTCGTTCTTTAGATACCAACCTCAAGTCAATTTTTTTTTCTACGGACCTGAAATTTTAAATACAGTTTTAAGGACTTCCAAACTTTAGAAATTTAAATAATTTAAAGGTTTTTGAAATTCTAACATCTTGTCATCTAAGAACACATATTTTTATATCATATCGGCCCTAAACAATTAGAGCCAAACTAAAGAAAAATATTTCTGATTTAAAAAATGTATGTGTAATGTAAAAATGTCCATTTTTACTTAAAGAGGATGATATTTTGTTAAAAAAAAGACCATAAGTCTCGGCCTCAAATATTTTTGTTACATGTTTCGCCTGAAACTAGCATCATCAGACCTTATAAACATTAAAACAATTTGAAATTGTTTTTCAAACAAAGATAAGCGCAGCAGAGTAACATAACTAGAATAACATCCCAGTTACCTTTTTTCACTCGGAAGCATTAATTTTTTTGTTTTACAGTATTTCGGTCTAGATCTAAGGCAAAAATCGACTTAAGATTGTATTATATTATTAAAATTAATAAAATCACTAAAAAATACTGCCTTAAAAACTGACTTCCTTATTAAATTAATATACGGCCTAAACACCATAACTTCCTGTAATGTTATTTAATATTTAAGTAAACCAAAAAATAATTGCCAGGTCCGTAATAACAGTACCTAAAGAAAAGATAATTTAAAATACTAGTGATGTGTTATTTGATGACAAAACGTTAACATCTTAAAAATTTTTAAATTGTATTAAATTTATAAAGCTTAGAAGTCGTTAAAACTGGTTTTAAAATTTCAGGTCCGTATTTAAAAAACTGACTTGAGGTTGGCATCTAAAGAACGAAACATCGAAATCAAAAACTAAAAACTCATCAACATCTTGTAGAACATAAAAAACGGCTATAAGAAAGTGTTTTTTATTATTTCTCATGTCAAAAATAAACGCGCAAAAAATTAAAACTCAAGAGTAAAAATTTAGGTTTTTTTCAGATATCTTCGAAATTATTCCGAATATTTAGAATTTTCTTTCACCAAATTAATAAGCCCCAAAGTACGCAACTTTGTCTCAATTTAATCATCATCGTATCCCGGACTATTTCTTTTTTAAGACAGACCTTCCTTATTCTAATTGAATTAGCATTTAGGGGACCCTCCCATAGCCCAGAGACACGCCTCAATATAACCATCTTCGTATCTCTTACCGTTTTCGAGATCCCCTTGTAAGCACACGAATTTGAAGCACCCTGTATACATTACCTATAAGAAAAAATGTGAAAAAAAATTATTTATTATTTCCGTTAGTAACAAAATAAAATGAAATAATGAAATAAAAATAGGATATATAGTTACAAACATATAAAACCTGTATGTTTTTAAAATAAATAAATCACATAATTTCCCGCTGTTTAAGGAACGCGTTTATGGGTAAAACTTGATAATATTTTATCTGCGGTTAGACAGTTCTTGCTACCACTGCTGGTACAGGCTCATTCATAAGAACTTTGGACATTCAGGGAGCATGCCAAGAGACCCTACGCAAATTTTTAATTATTTTCTTTTTTCTTGACAATAGCAATATATGGTCATCACTCATCAGTATTAGAAAAAATGTATTCCTTTTGACATGGCCTAATTAAATCATTTTATAATAAATTCTGCTTGTAAGAGAGTCAATATTCTTAAATAAATAAAAGGAAAAATAAAACCCCGGAATTAAGGGAATTTCTTTTATTTTTTTTTAAGTTTCAAGAATATTGTGATGCTGTTATGAACATTTTCGAAAACTTGTTATGTAATATTAATTTGAACATAAAATATGTTTGATATCATACTATATATATTTGGAAAATTTATAATGCAATATAGTTATTTTTATAACAAGTACGCCAAGTAATCTTTTACTACATGCGACTGCAGTTGCACGAACGACGCGAGGCGAAATTCAGGCAAGAAGTAGAGCACGGCAGAAAAAAGCAGTTTGTTAATGCATCAGATATCAAACAACGAAAATAAAAACAATGATTATTTTTTGAAAAATCTTTAATGAAATTTAAGTGAACTAGAACAACCATTTACATTAAGCTAGTTCGGTTTTTACTTCGCAGATAAGATGAGAGTGACGGAATTTTAAGATCATGTGATCACGCAGAATTCAGATGACTTCGTACTTACCGAACGATCTTCTATTTTATTTTTTAACCTAAGAATTTTGTAAGTTTAGTAAAAAAATAAACAAGTTTAAACAAAAAATTTGGTCGGATTTATATCATATTAGTTGCAAAGTGCAATAAAAATAATCTTGGCAAATTTCACGAAAGGTAAAGGTGGATTTATAGTCACCGTAACGTAAGCCGTAAGAAGTAACGTATGCCGTAAGAAAAATAAACATATGATTAGTAACACATTCATTTATAGTTCAAAAAACTTAGGCAGTAAGAATTAAGCCCAAACCGTAAGCAGTAAGGAAATGGTTTATTTTCATTCCTTACGTTACGTCTTACGGCTTCGGCCGGGATCGGTCATACTCGAACATAACCGCAATGAACTGTCAGGCATTTTCTTTTGATTTACAGTTGTTTTGAGTTTTAAAATTTAATTTTCTCGTACGAAACTTTGTAAAAAAGACCGACTTTGAGACACAACAGCTCCTATTTTGAAACAAGAGTTTTTAACCAAAAGCAAAACATTAAATTATAACCTAACTGTTTGTTCTGTTACTTCTTAACTAATTTGATCTATAAATGGGTTTCTTGTTGCGGCTTAATTCTTACGTCTTACGGACTACTGCTTACGTCTTACGGCTTACGTTACGGCGACTATAAATCCACCTTAAGGCTATATTATATCGGATCTCATGGGGTACGGAAGAAGGTACACACTCCCCAATCGATATGTCATATAATGGCAGTAAAACGAGTTTGATAGCTCTTGGGGGGTGTCGCATGACTGAAGATCGTAGTTCGGAACCCACCTTAAGCTGTAGGTCTAAAAAGCAAGCTGGCTGAATATTGGAAACGACAATTGGCCATTAGTAATAAAGAACAAACAACAACAAGGTTTCGGACGCATATCGTCTTAGCTATTTGTTTGTGATGTAAAAAGGAAAATTAGTAAAAATATTAATAGGTCATAATATTTTTCTGTTTACTTTTATGTCTAGTTTATAATTTTTTAAGAGCTATTTAAATCAACAAAAATATAACGAAATGAAATAAAATGTTTTTACAAAAAAAAATTACCATTAGTCTCCTTTATTTATTTTTAAAAACAATACAATTACGCGGGCAATTACCTAAAGTAAAAATTTTAATTGAAAAAAAAAATTATAATTTCTTATTGAAGAAGTGTGATAATTTACAATAAAAAAAAATAGTCCGGAAAGAAACGAGAATGCTTCATTATGATATGATAACTAAAGGGTACTTAAAAAAAAATTCAAACCCTAAGCAGTTGCAATAGAAACGGCTTCCAGATTCGTAATCCACGCTCCAAAAGTAATACACATACGAAACCGAGTCCGAGACTCCCTGATTAGACTATGTACATTTTATGTGAGAATTTTGAATTGAAACACAATATTTATATTTTTGACAAATTTAAAAAATGTTGTTCTTTATTAAAATTAAAGAGCCAGCTAGAAATATCAAGAAAAAAATGGAAAAAAAACATTCATAAAGCCAAGTTTAATCGAACCATGGGTTAGTTAAAGGAGGTAGAGGTTAATAATTTAATTCTCGAAATTTTAATTTTTAACGAATTTTAGGAATGGCCCCTAGGATTTCTCGCCGGCGCGGCGGTGCTTTTCGGCCTTACTAAATATGTAGAAATTTATAAAAGACATGTAGCCCTCCCGACTGCCCCTTTCTCCAGAAAAAATATCCCAGTTATGCCCACTGCCCCCCCCCCTCCCGCCCCGAATAAATTTTCTCGTTGCGCCACTGAATGTTTATAAGTTGATTTAGAACTTTATTTTGGCATCTCTGTGCGATAAGTGTGCTTTTTTCTGTTTATTTTATAAATAGTGTTAGTTAACTTCAATGAATTTGACTTGTTTTCCAACTAAGTCAAATCAAGTCAAGTAACTTGAAAATGAAGCTATTGCGTGAATCCCCATAGCCATAAAGGGTGTCTTATTTGTCCCCCCCCCCCCCTGGAAGGACCCCCCTCTCTCCCTCCTGATTTTGTTAAGCATTAAGGTATTCGATAAGCAAGTTAAACATTTTTTAATTAATTAATTAATCAATAATTCAATCCGATATACTTATTACGTTCACTAAACAGCTTTAAGCAATTATGATAAAAAGGCTCAGTTTAAATTAGCTAACTAAATATTTGCAGTGTAATGCCCGTGTTGGTAATCTGCAAACACAACAAAGGAGCACCTGTTGTAGAATATTTTAAATAATATGATTTCATGTCAAAGAAAAAACATTGCCAGATAATGGCGTAATTGCCACTTGGACTATTCTCGCAAAAAAATCAATTAATCAAAATCATTTAGGTAGCAATTAAAATTAATTTTAAGTGGAGATTTTAATTTAATTTGCAATTTTAATGTTCTAATTTATTAACGATTTAAAAAATTTAATATTGTTTGAATTTAATAAGAACCACCTGCTTGGTACAAATTTTTAACTATTCACCAGTGCTTAATTATAAAATATTAATTCTGTAAATGAACAGTGGCGTATCTAGTGAAGTAGAAAGGTAGTTGAGCCCCGAATGACAATTACAACAGTTTTTTTTTGGCTTGAGCTGTTCAGCTATTCAGCCAGTCGCTTGTTGCACTTTAACCAAAAAATTTCTAAAGCAAGTGTTTCTCCTAAGCTAACGACCATTTGTAAACAGAAACGAAAGGAAGGTAGACAGGGTCACACTCTTCTCGTTCTGAGCCGATCAGAACATTGTATAATAAACAGGTAGGCCACTGGGGATACTAAAACATAGGAATTACAAAAAAAGCTCATTCTAACTAAAATTTATAATTAAATTTTTTCAATGGCGGCGTGTGTACCGTAATAAGGCGGTCACAACTTAATGTTGTTCTTTTTGAGAAAGCGCATAATCATGTAGGGGAAGGTGGGGCAAGACGGGGTAGTTAAGGTTTGATCGAGAATTAAACTATTATTTGTATGGTAAGAGAAACAAATTATTTTTTAAAGTAACTACTACTAATATAACATTGGAACAACAGCAAAATAAAAACAAATTTTCTTAAGGTTTAGAAAAAAAAGCGAATCAACACAAAAAAGGCATCCTTCCCCCCCGGGGTAAGACAGGGTACCCCATGGGGCAAGATGGGGAATGATTTTATAAGGGCATGTTATTGAGAAAATATACGTTTATTGTAATATAGTTAGAAGTTAAAGTTATAAAAGTTTAAATTATTGTAAAAATTATCTTAAAACTACAATCCAAAGTAAAAATGTGCTGATTTTTTTTGTAAAATGAAAATTTAAAGATCTCAAAAAAATATATAAAACTAAGGGCAACACAATGCACAAACATCTTCCCCTCCTGCACAGCTGCAATGAGCCCACTTGCTACACGTTGAACACATTATCCATCCCTCTATGGATTCTAGATATAATCCATTGCAGTAAAGGCATGGAGTATTGTCAGTTTCATCATTGCTTTCATCAGATGAGTTTTTCTAGGCCGTTTAGCTTGCTTGGCGCTTTTCCTGTTTTGCTTTGAAACTTGCTTTGATTCCAAAACTTTTCTTAACTTTTTTTGTTTTTCCACTAGCTGTTTTAGCTTTTATTTTTTTTATTTTCTTTTTCTTGCTCTGTTTCACTTTTCTTTTTAATGTTGTTTGTGGAACTTTAATAGTTCTAGCGGCTAAATAATAACCCATTTTTGCCTCCAAAACAGCAAAAATTGCGTTCTTCATTTGTACTTCCGACCATTTCCCTCTATCAGTTTTTCTAACATAGTTTCGGACCATTCTAAAACAAAAAGAAAAAAAATTAAATATAATCGAGGGCAAGATGGGGTACCCCGTCTTTCCCCAATATTAAGAACCCCATCATGCCCCTTCGAGCATTATAACACAAACTGTAATACCTAAGAAAATCCGGTTACCAAAAACCTAAAAACTAATCCTTACCTTAACGTCCACTTTACACTGTCTCTTCAAGAGCCCAAGTTGTCACAATAGAATATTCGAAAAAGTTCTAAACACGTGAAAGAAAACAGAACAGAAATAATAGCAAAATACTTAAAAACTCGTTTTCATGCGCTCAAGCAGTAACGTGACCTATTACTTTGGCGACACTTAAGCAATTAAGGGAGGCATATTAGACGCGTGTATCTGTGTACCAGTCTCTATTTAGATACGTTCAGTTTAAAATATAGTGGGGGTACCCCGTCTTGCCTCACTACCCCGTCTTGCTTCACCTTCCCCTATATTGCATTCTTATTTTCTATGGTTAAAACATACAATAAATTTATCGGTGCGTCGATTTTTTCTGTTTCCTGGAGAGGGATGTACAGACAGTTTGCTATATTTTCCAGATTTAAAGAAAATGTGATCTAGGTCGGCGACTTCATAGCAGTGGTCACATATTGGTCGATAATACCTTAATTTTTTAAAGATGATAGAGGAAACTTGCACGACCAAATCTTATTCTAGTTATTGTAGTTATAAATTTTCTGGAAACATTAAAGCTATCATGCCATAGTACTATCGGTGGTAATCGAAACCCACCATTACTATGGAAAATGAAAACAGTTGGACCCGCCTCTTCTCTCAGGCATTCCATTTTATTTTGGAAAACATTATATTTTCTCTCCACCCTAGACTGCCGTTAACCCCCTTCCATGCTGCTAAACTAAGTAACAATAATACTCGTAGATATTTATTTATTTTATCCGGGGAGTCGCCACTTCTTAATGTTGTATAAATATTCATCATTATTTCTAGAGTCGTATGTCGTAAATATTCCACTCCTGTTATATCAGTTTTAAACTATCAAACCAATCAGAGTTTATGTTAACAGTAAACAAAAACCCAGCGAATAGGAAAATCGTGAGCAATCATCACAGCTGTTTCTAGCTTTATCAAAACATGGCTCACAATAATGACATCGTGAAAGCCGATACATTAATTAAAACTACATTTTCTCTATTCGTGGCAACTCTAACGTGAGTAATTACAAAACGGCCACTATACTTTTCAGTTAATCTGAAAACGGTGACATTTTATAATTATAGCTTTACCGTTCTGACTTTGTAGGTTTAACAGTGAAAGAATTAAGATACAGGCCGATAAGACAAATTGTCGGTTTTGTATCATTACACATGCTATAATTTAACTGTTTTGCCGAGCGGTAGGCATAAAGTTAATGATATATACCTAGACAACTAAAAAAAATTGCTTTTTAATAGTTGAAATTATCTGGAGGTTTTAAAAAAACCAATGCGTTTAAATATGTGTGAAGTAAATTTGTTGCGTTGCAGGATAATTGATTTTATTATTAGAAATTGGGTATATATACTTCCAAATATTCAGGTCAACTGCGGCGGGGGCTCAGCGGTTAGTCCCCAGCACAGAACTCGAACAAAGTGAAACGTTATTAACGTCTTAAATGATAGATGCCGCTGTGACTTTGAAATTACATTAAGGGCGATGCTAACACCGAGAAGCGGAGTGGGTTTGAACTAACTATGGTGGAAGGGGGTAGGGAAGCCACCATATATGTTTTTATTTTTTTGAAGGTCAAATTAATATTTAGAAATTTATAATTTGTAGTAATTTTTTTTTAATAATTACATTATTAAATACAATTTGCACTGCACAATTTGTAATAACAACGTATTTTGTCAATAATCAATAATACAACGTTTTTATTGCACAAAATCATTAAATTTACATAAAATAAAGTTTTTTAAGGACGCCTTTTGAAGGATTTCTTAATCTCTATAAAAGCAGAGGCCAAGGAACCCTCCTTCAAAGTGTTCTCAAGCTACTACATACCACCCTCGACAAACATCCACAGCATAAATAAATTTGTTAACAAAATAAATAACTGAGATCACACATCTATGTACACAAATAAGTTTAGGGTCATAATAATTATTATTAAAGTTTAGAATTTAGAAAATGATAGGTCGAGATTCAGTACCAGTAGAGATCAATAAATCAGGTTGAGGTCAGTATCGATGAGGGGCATCATCAAGTGCACGTCTTAATCCAGTGGCGGTGGGTTAACATCACGTTCATCAATATTCTAATATTGGCAAATTATTTCTCTTACCACTAGTTAACGCACATATCAGGTACAAAGTTAAAAAAGGGACAAAGAAAGAACAATTTATGTAACTTTTAAGATTTTATTGTTTATTTTGCTTTTACTAAATATTTTGTATACTTATTTAAGTGACGAACTTATATAGACTACCTTAGTTATTTTGTTCGCTTAAATTCTTGTAAATCCTTAAATAGACAGTCAACTTGATAATATCAATAATTACTACCTACCCGTAATATGTTTGATAACATCGAGCTTTTTTTTTAACCTCGATAAGAAGCTGACTGAAGTTTTCAATAAGAAATATGATATATTATGAAAATGGAGGTTTTTTAAATTGGCCAGTGAACAACTACATATTATCACGATACTTAAATTATTTCTTGCAGAAATGGAAGTAAAAATTTGAACAAATTGTTTAGAAATTTAGAGTCGTTGACCTTTACCGATAGAAAATAGTTAAAACTGTTTTCATATTCTTTTTTTTAAATATATTATTATATTATCTTCTTACCAAGACATGCAATAAGACTTTCTTTTGCATTTTCAAAGCACGATCTTAAGACATTTGTAATAAAAACCCAAAATAATTTCTTAACAAAGAGCCATGTCATGAAAAATACGAAAACCATGGTGGTTAGGAAAATGGAGCAACGTAATTGGTTGCTATTCAAATATGTATTTTGATTTGAGCCAATCTCTTTCATATCCTAGAACGGCAGACATCTTTTGTAGTGGCAAACAAGTGACACTAATAATGACTGATGCGATTTTCCGGATCCAAGTTTCATACCCCTGGTCCCAGTTGACCTACACAAACTAGTACAAGGAACTGGGATCACGAAGTGAGTTTAAGAACCAAACAGAGTGAATTGGCCAAACCTGGCCAAGTACATCCGGCGCACGGACGCACGGACGCACCGACGGGCCCTTGGAAAAAAAAATAATAATTACCGTTTAAGGGGGATTTCTTCTATGATGGTTTTCAAAAAATCGATATTTTTTTCCGACGTTTTTCGACTCTCTATAGCCTCTAGAATAACCGTGTGTAAACGTTTTTACCAAATCTTCTCCAAAAAAAAGTTACATCCAATTTCAGGATCGTCAGGCCAGGCTCGCAAAGAGGCAGGAAGAATCAGTTCGTTTATCGTTTTTCGAGGAAGGCACGCTACGGGCCAGGCATCGCAGACTAAGTGACAGTGAGACTATTTTGTTGTGAGTCACCATTGAAACTTTAAAGTTGTTTTTCTCGAAACCCTGTTTTTCGCGCTGGCGGAAAGTACTTCGGCATGTTCAAATTATCAGAATTTAATGACTTTGGTCTTAAAATGCTCAGAATACAAGTGGTTATAGCCCCCTCTAGAATCAAGTATTTTGCGATATTACAGAAAATGTTACGGCCCTTAAAATACAAAAAAAAATGGAAAATTTTCAGAAAAAATTTTAAATTGCGCGCCATTTTAACAGTTACTTGAGTTTTGACTTGATTCTAGTGGGGGCTATGCTTACAATTAAAGAATCTGGGTCAATTTTATTTTTGTCATGAATAGAACAATTTATTTGAATTCCGCCAGCAAGTTATGTTTTTTTTGAGGGGGTAACTTCAGCACCCTGTAGCACCCTCAAGTTTTTGATTTTTTGGGGGTTGAAAAAAATTTTTTGGTACATAATCTTATCTTTAATAAAAAGAATTGAAAACTTGTTTTTCTGCATTTGTCTTATTATCTCCAGAAAAAAAATCGTAAAGACACGATGAAAATAGGACCATCACAGTAGAAATCCCCCTTAAGAGAGTTCACTACTTTGTGATAAAAGCACCTATTTTTTCAGTGCATGCCAATTGCTGAAAAGTGCACATAAAGCTAATTGCATTTTACTTAAATATTAAATTTATTCAACAAGTAGCGTGATATAACATGAACCATATTGCAGCTATTTAGTGTGTTTACATGTGCCATTAGGAAATTGGCAATGGAATAATTGTTTCTCTTCTGGGAATATTATAGCGAGCACTTTATAATTAACTTCGATAAATATTATTGTTGTCCCATTTACAAATGCAATTTACTGATTTACGAAAGTAATAAATTAAGAAAATAAGTATACGGGATATTTTATCGATTTAAATACTTGTCAGTAAAAGTACACATGGCACCACAAAGTCTAATTGGTTTACAATTTGTGATTGTTATTAAATTTGTAGAAACAGTTTGTACAGGGCGCTACGAAATGTGAATCTCAGAAACCGTAAGAGATGTTCATGTGTTAAATTGATTAAAATATTTGTTTGAAGGTTGGAGACTAACATGTTTCTTGAATGATAGAAGATTTTTGGACTTGCATTGTCTTTATTTGCTTTAAACCGTGAATACTAAATAAGTATAGTGACTAAGGATATATTTATACTGGCTGGATCCACTGGGACATAACCGAGATGTCATGCGTAGAGTTCTTGCGAGATCGCCATCATCATCAAGTGGACAGAAACTCAAATCGTGCATTAAGAACCACACTGGAGGAAGAGGGAATTTAAGGAAGTTGCTACCATACACCAGAACCCAGGGGTCGCATTCCGTTCTACTTATCTAGTTGCATCGAATCGACATTGTCGCTATTGGAATTACGATTACGTTTTCAGTTGGCGATCGAGAGAAAGCTACATTTCAAATCGATCGCTGGTTTCGGCCAAAGAACCTTTGGTGTCACCTGCATGTGTAAGACGAGATGTAAACAATTTTCAAATAAATCGCATTTTAAATCAGTGTTGGTATATTTTTATTTATGTTTTTCATTACAGTTCCATACAGTGTGTTGTAAATTATAATATTTTACCATTAACAAATCTTAACTCGAAACAAATAAAGTTACATATTAGAAAGAACGTTTTAGCGGCAGACGGACAAAGTGGTGCATCTATCTTTTGCATTAAAGTACACAGGGATGTCAAAGGTAATGGATTCCCTGGGGCACAGATAGACAATGACAGGCTGTTTGTCCTTGTTAGGACTTATCAGGAATCCATAACCTGTAAGCAATTCCCAATACAACAAAAATGTGCTTTCAAGATATTTTTAAAAATAAATATATGAGGAAAACCTAGGGGGGGTTCCGGTCAGGCGTCATGGTCCTGGTACGTGGGGTAGAGGGTCAACATTGGAAAATTTTGCATTACTTAATTTATAAACGCCTCCTTTATACCTTTTACTTTTCACACCTTATTATGCACTTATTTTACATGGTCGTCTGACAAAACTAAAGTAATAGCGAACCATGTTTTGTTTTTCAGCTCACATGAGAACAGCATTATTATAAAAAAATCATGGTATTGAATACTTTTTGACCCCTCTTGGCATATAGGAAATTTTGTTCTATTCCATTGGTCAAACTCTAGGAGCAATAACTGACAAGTTTCGAGAAATATCCGGGATTTTCCAAGACCCTCATACATAAGAGCAACAAGCTTCCACAAGCTGGGATAGCGGAAAAAAGTTTGTAGTTAAATGCGATAAGTAGAGTTGGCCCTTTTTAACTGCATCCAGTGGCGTCACTGTTGTTTGCTGCATCTAGGCGCCATTTTTTCTTAAATGGCTTAAAAACACACACACATACACCAACCCTCACACACACACACCCTCTCACACCTTATTCCCTTGTTGCCATTACTAGCCATACGAATATGTTTAATTTTTTATGTGTCCGATTTTATTTTAAACACATGAAGAATCCTATATTGCCAAAACTTCCATTAAAAATTCAACCGCAGCCCTGCCCTTGCTTCTAAACCCTGTTTGCAAACGGCTTATTTACAACAAAAATTTTTTGTTCCTCCAAAACTAAACCACATATCACCACTCCATTTTATTATTTAACTGATTTTAGCAATAAACAGCCCACATTTCGCAATCGAAGGGATTACAAGCAAAACTGCCAAAGTAGCAAAATGTTTATTTTGAAAAATGTTGCCTCAAACTTTTAAGTTTTAAAAATTCTTAATTGTTGCATTGAATTACTTTTTATTATAGGCCGACTAAAAGTAAGTATAAAACAATAATAGTAGTTTGTACAACAAAAGTTAATATTGTCTGTTTGAAGGTTGGAGACAGTGATGTTCCTTGACTGATAGAAGAGTTTTGGACTTGCATTGTCTTTATTTGTTTTATATCACAACGTTTCAACTGGTAAGTATCTCCAGTCGTCTTCAGGTGAATACTAAATAAGTAAAGTAACTACATCTCTATTTATTCTAGCTAGATGCACTGGAGCATAACTGAGATGGGTGCAGTCATGCGTTTAGTTCATGTGCGGTATTTTAAGTTTACATCTACTTAACAAAGGTTTCCAGATATTTCTTATATCTAATGATGGCTTACTAAAAGAATCTGGGTTCTGGTATATGGTAGCAGCTTCCTTGAACTTCCTCTTCCTTCAATGTGGTTCTTTATGCAGGATTTGAGCTTCTTTCCACTTGACCCTAGTTTCAAGTGGCCTTAGAGTCTCACGAATGGAAGATCGGCCACACTCGCAGGGGATCTGGTAGACTCCGTTTTTTCTGTCTTTTTGACTTGTTGGTTTCGTCTTCGTCAGGTGGCTTCTAAAGTGTCTTTCGAGCTGAATACCGTGTTGATGTTGCCACCTGACGAAGACGAAACGGGGTAAAAAAAACCAATAACTAAAGAAGTATTTATTTCGTTGACAAATCCATGGACCAAATTACACTGTAACATATTCATCGATTTGGTAGTTTCTTATATTTTCACAAATACACATTGAATTATATCTTTCTTACATTGGACTTTTTGCAGAATGGCAGATAAAAAGCGATATATTTACCAATAAAAATGAATAATATATTTTTCTCAACTATAGCTAGTTTGATTAAATTGTTATTTTGAAATGCACAGAAGAGAAAAGGGTTTGTTCGGTTTTTTCTGTTTGGGCAAGAAGAAACTCCATAAGTACAAGAAAATAGCTGTAGAATTCGTTTTAAACAGTTAAATGGCGTTTGTGCTTTAATATGAACTTTTAACGTTCGCTTTTCAAAATAATCGCCAATTTACAAACTAGCAACACTGTTAGCGTGAAAGAGAAGTGACAATGCTGTAAGTAGAAATAACATAACCTTAAAACCTTTAGTAAAAAATGTAATTCTTTTTTTTTCTAGAAATCTTATTAGGCAATCCAACGATGTGTCAAAATGGCAGCTGAATGGCAAATACCGCTTTGTAATTGGTACACGTGACCCTAAAAATAATATTGCTGGTGGCATTTAGCGGGTGACTCAATGCTTTTTGCCATCCAACCGCCATATTGAATCACGTGGTTTGGATTCCCTAATAATTTTGTCTGTTGTATCTGGTTATATGTACTCATCTTTATATTTCACCATTTAAGAAGGATTTATCAGTTATTTTTCTATATCTGTTGCGTATAATAAAAGTTTTAAGGTCCATTAGGGTTGAATCCCCGTTCAAAATATACAGAAAATATCGCGGTAGACAAATATTTGCATGGCAAAAAAACAACTAAGGTTAGTAAAAAGCGTTCATTTTGTAGGTACCTATGTATTAAGTACATTTTATGCATTAAATCTTGTAGCAATTGTCTAGAAATGAGTGGAAAACTGGAGATTTTTGAAATACGAAAGTACAGAAATAATTAGTTCGATCAGAAAATAATTATAGTTTGGTAGAAATATAATAAATTGGTATTAATTTGTGTATTGTACCTTCAATTTTCGCACCATTTCGAGCACTTTTTAAGAAAAGATTGTGTATACATAGACTCTGGGATAAATCTTTTTATTTAAATTAAAAAAGAACTAATTTAACTTGACAGATTTGCATATTTTTGAAGTATATTCTTAACCTCACTTCTGTCACTTATCAGAAAACGACTTTACAGTATGTAAATTTGGTTTCTTTGTAATTGACCACGGTGATTGCTCAGTTTTATATCCTACCTCAGGGTACTGTGATGGGACCGATTCTATTTAATTTGTACTATTGTGCCGATAAAAAACTGGGACAAGAGATTTACAAAAACAATGTAAGAAATACATATCCCCTAGACTATAAAAGGTGTCTAGAGCTAAAAAGGAAAAACATTCAAAATTTAAAAAGTAACCTAGGTTACATAATGGAATGTTTTGTATTTTTCGATACGGGGTGGTTAAATTTGAGAGACATCATATAATATGGATAAAGTAAATTTATTAGATTTTTTTAAAGTCAAATATTTTATAAATTATTATATTTACCATTACCACAAAATAATAAATAAAGCTAATACAGGTAATAAAATACATTTAATAAAAAGAAAAAAATTGCGAACACAAAGTTTGTCAAAATAACACAAAATTAATATTTGGTCATAGAACCATTTCTGTTTATTACTTTTTGGAGCCTGTGTGGCATACTTAAAACTAAGTTTCTACATAATTCGACAGTTATTTCATCCCAAGCTTGATTTATCCTATGACGTAATTCATCCCTGTTTCTAGGTTGAAAATCATGTTTATACATAGATTTGACCATGGCACCCCAAATGTTTTCTATCGGGTTCAAATCGGGACTCTTCGAAGCCCAGGGAAGAACTGCTATGTTATTTTCTTGGAGAAAATTTTGTACAATGCGCGCTGTGTGTATTGGAGCATTATCATGCTGAAATGTGTAATTTTGACCGTATACAGCGTTTACCGATGGTATCATCACTTCGTTTAGTATATTAACGTATACTGCTGCAGTTAGTCTTCCTTCGACGATTGGCAAAGTCCTGGTTCTCTAGCGCTAATCCAGCCCCAAACATGTATGGAGAAACGCCCACTTTGGTGGTTGGTTTTGCGGGTGTATCTCTCATCATACCGCATGCCGGAAGGCCTATACACCCGAATTCTCCCATTATTGCATGACTGAAAAGTTTTCTCGTCAGAAAATATAACTGTTTCCCATAAATTTATTTGATTAATATATTCATGTGCAAATTCTAACCTGCCCTGTTTATTTATTTCCGTTAAAAAATTTTTATTGGCAGCACAACGGCTTCGTATATCGGAATTTCGAACCCTGTCTCTAGCGGTATTTGCAGAACCTGGAAAATTCGTCTCTTCTTTTGCCTTGATTGCAGTTTCGAAGGGATGATCCCTTAGATAATTAACCAGTCTTCTATCATGATCATCAGTAGAAATTTTAGGGGGACCAGAACCTGCATTCCTAATAATAGTCCCATGTCTTGCTATTTTTTGTTTTGCCAATAGCACGGTATTCTTGCTTACTCCCAGTTCATCTGCAATATCCCTAATAGCAACACTATCTCGCAACCGACTATAAATAATTGCCTTTTGCTGGGGGGTTAATTGTGGCATATTTACAAATAATATATGATTGTATGTTTGACGAGTCAATCATAAAGTGACAATCTTTATTGACAAGCAAATTTTCATGACATTTTACTGGTACCAAGCTTGATGTAAAATTATTCTTAATAGTCTAGGCGAAAATAGAAAAATTTCCTGTCCCAGTTTTTTATCGGCGCGATGGTACATAGATAACATCTGCAATCTTGGCGTGGGTGGAAGGGTGGTGGCATATGCGGATGACACGGCTGTCATTTTTAGTGATGAAAGTTGGTCATTGTTAAAAGAAAAAATTATATTAAATTTTCTTAAAATACAGAGTTTTCTAGACAGCCGCAAATTAACTTTAAATATCCAAAAGTCGCATTACATCGCCTTCTCATTAAATACTGTAAATAGATCTAACTTTATTCAAATTGTGATTCCAGGTATTGATGAGCCACTTATGGAAGTTACTCATCTTAAATATTTGGGCATTGTCATTGACAAGCACCTTAAATGGGACCAACATGTTTTATATTTGCATAAAAAAGTCAGATGCTTAATTCACAAGTTTTACATTTAAAGAGAATTTCTTAACAGAAAGCTTATCATTATGGTCTATAAGGCGCTTGTTGAACCCCTTCTAAAATATGGTATACTGGTCTGGGGAGGAATGTACAACTGCAATCTTGAGCAACTTCGAATTGTTCAAAATTCCATTGTAAAAGAAACCTAAGCTTTTTCCTACAAATCAACTTTATTCCAGAGAACTCTGTAACATTAGAACTTTGTATATTATCACGGTATGTAAATTTTTGCACTTTAATAATGATTTCAAAAGATTGCAGGTGTCACATGATCATCAGACCAGAGGAAACACAAATAAACTAATAAATATTTATAAAACTAGAACAACAATGATGCAACACTTTGTAACATACTATGGTCCAAAACTATATAACTTAATACCAAAAAATATTAGAACCTTAACTGACAAAAGGCAATTTAAAAAACAAGTGAACAACTATATTTTTAATAATATTGTTAGCTTTCTAGAATTGTTTCAGCTCTTCTACTTTCTTTCGGTTTTTGCACTAAAAAGTGATACTAGATATTAGAAATGTATTATTTTTTTTCTGAATGTGCATACTGTTAAATACATTATAAATACGTATATTTAATGTAAATTACGCACATACAGGTGTTCCACACCTAGGTGTTATAAATTATTTTGATATGTTATTTTCCATTTGTGTTAATTTTAGAATGAAGATACTATGTTTTTATGTAAAATGTTTTTGTTTATAAATAAATAAATAAATAAATTATATCTAGCCCACTTTTCCAATTACTTTAGTGTAAAGGAACCAGCAAACTTTCATGTGGGAGTAGAGACATACTGTTTTATTTTAAAACTTATGTTGAGTTTGGCATTTTGGATTTGTATAGTGCAGCGTTTGTCTTGTGGTGCAAAATAAAGCTATTTACAATTTAATCCAAAAATGTGTTTATTCAAATGCGAAAGCTGAATGCAATCCTGCACCGATCGCATCCAGCATTCTGTGGTTAGGTTATTGTTATTACTTACTGTTATCAGTGCTAGTTGAAAATAAATAGACTTTAGGCACGTTCTTATTATGGTTAATTATAAAACTATATTTTGCTTCTAACATTACTAGTTGCCCTCAAAATTTGCCCCACCTTTAAAAAAAAATTACGGGCCGCGCATGGTTACTTATGACTACTGGCTACTGAGAGTTAATAAATTAATAATAATAATAATAATCAGTGTTGCTTCGGATAAAAGGGGGTTATCAATATTAATTTTAAATAATAATAATTATCTGAGATAAAACAACCTCGCAAGGAAAACTAACTAAATTGGCTATTATTTCTAATGAAAGTGTTATTTGTGAAGCAATAGATGTTTCAAGTATTCTAGATGAATAAGCTTGTAAGAATCTTCAAACATTTTTTTGAAAAACTAAAGGAATTCTGGTTGCGGTTTTTATATTTTTTTGTTTTATGTTTAGTTTTTTAAAGTTGAAAATATAAATGCATTTAACAAATAATAACAAAAATTAGAAGATTTTTAATATTATTAGAATTAGTTATTGGTATAGCCGGCTAGCCCTGATAATGATTTTTAACCGAAACGCGTAGGCAGTAGTTTTATTTATATAATAAAGAAGGTAAACAACAAATTTGGTTTCTTATTTAGTTCTTATAAAGTGTTTTTTGTTCAATATTTAGGTATTTCTTATTTTCATTTTCATCATTTTGACAAATAAATTTTAATCATTAAATTTATCATTTAAGAAACTAGAAGCGTTTCGCCATCTTATGGCTCATCAATGAGGCTACAGAATCTGAAGAAAGAAGAAAACGAGCACGCAACTCTACAGGGTGTTTTCGACATACCAGCATTGGAATCTCGGAAACCATAGGAGTTAGAGAAACGGTTAAATGGGGGCAAAGTTGTGCAATTTGGTGCTGATTATAATGCCGCCTTAAAAGTTTTTAAATTCCGAATACTTACGATTTTATTCGAAAAACCCGAAATTTTGCCAAATCGTTTTTATTTTTTCCTGAGCTTATTTGACTACACACTTTGACACTATGACACTATTTAAAAATAAATGACGTTACTAAACTAAAGATTCGCCGTTTCGTCTCCGAGCGGCCATAACTTATTTTACTTTTTAAATACGGACCTGGATTTTTAAACCCTCCTACCCTCAAAATGTAATGGCGATATTACTTTCTCATAATGATAAATTGTCCTTGCTTATTTTTTTTAAATTCATATTTTTTTACACTTCTTGTCAGTCCTGGTAACGAATCGGAATATTATGTGTATAAAAATGTTATTTCAAAAAATGACGTAGAAACCATGGAAGAACGCATATAGGTTGCATTTGGTAGGATAAGGAGAAGACCGGTTGAAAGGGCAGTCGCCAAAATTGGAGAAAAAACCGATGGTTGTATTGAGCAAAACGGCAATCTCTTTGAACATTTAGAAAATTAGGATTTATAATTAGTAAATTTAGAATTATTAGAAAGTTCTTATAAAATAAATTATATTACTTATGTATGAATATTTTAAATAAAATAAAGTTTTTAATTAATATTGTGATTCGTTGCCAGGACCGGACTGACTAGAAGTGTAAAAAATATGAATAAAAATAAATAAGCAAGGACAATTCAACATTATGAGAAAGTAATATCGCCATTACATTTTGAGGGTAGAAGGGTTTAAAAGTCGGTTAAAAGAAATCCCGGTCCCTGTTTAAAAAAGTAAAGTTGGCGATGGCCGTTTGAAGACGAAACGACGGATCTTTAGTTTAGTAACTCCATTTTGTAGAGGAGAAAAAGTAGCAATAGCCAAGTGTCATTTATTTTTAAATAGCTAGTCAAATGAGCTCAGGAAAAAATAATAAAGATTTTGCAAAATTAGAAGTTAGACACTACTAAAGCATACCCAGCACCTCCAACCAACTTATATAAGTAAATGCTGAGAGAAGTCTCCTACAACGGCACGTGTCACAACAGAAGTTCCGTAGGCAGCACTAAACTCACATCGGTTTATGAGAAACGATAACAATAAATACAGAAGAATAAGTGTTTCCTTTTATAATATTATTTTACCTACTACCCTGTCTGAACACAGAAACGATTTTGTCCTTCTAAGGTGTGTCGTTAAAAAAAAATATATGCGCCAAAAAAAATCAGTGGTCAGAAATATTTACGATCTTCTAAACTTTTTGACTCTCTGATATTCGGAATTCTACAATGTATGTTTCATATTTATTAAAAATGCACATCACAACCTAATTTACGGAAAAAAACATGTTGATAAATCAAAAATGTCAATAATTACATCATGATAGATTATGTTAGAATGACCATCTCACGCAGTGAAATAAAATAATAACATGAAAAAAAGAAAATAAATAGTTCAATTCAACAATAATTTTTACTTAATTGCAAAAAAGTGAGCTATAAAATAGTACTTCACAAATTTTCCCAAGCAATTTTTAAAAATGGTCTCAAAACTGCGTTTTGTCTTGTTTTTGTTCATTTTTATCACTGTTTGCCATAGTTTTCCAAAGTTCAAAATACGGATGCCCAGATTAAAAATAACGCATTTGGAAAAATGTGGTCCGGATAATAAAAAGTATGTCAATCTAAGTGTTGTTTTGAATAATGTGGACTCAGAAGGCTGGAAATCTTTAGATATGGATATGGAGCTTATACAGCCATTTAAAGATTATTATGTAAGTACATATTATATTACGTAACAAAATCGCAGTCTACGTCACATTACCAGTAATGCGTTTTATTACAATATTTTCTAAAGTCTTAACTATTAGTAATAAGCCAACCAATAAAATCTTGCTCATCGATTTTTTAGACGCCTGAATATCGGCTCTCGCTGACGCCTCGTACCGGATTTTCGTGTCGCTGGAAATAATTATATTTGCCGCTGAACATGAAACAGATTTGTACTAAATTGTTTTGTGGTTTCAGAGAAAATCACTTAGAGGGATTTTGTGGGTTGGAAAAATCTCACTTCGCACCTTTAACACGACGTTACTTTTTATATTTAAATGTTTTAATGAAATCTTGTATTTCGACTTTTTATAACATATGTATATTTGATAATAATGTTTGTTCTTTTAATATAGAATATAATATTTACTCATAGGCCAAATAGCATTTTTGTTCTGTATAAATAAATAAAAAATGTCTTAACGTGAGGGGGGGGGGGGGGGAAACAAAAAAATCATTAAAATAATAGTAGAAAAAAAACTTTACATAATTTTTTTTTATAAAATTTTGCATTTTTAATTTTTTAAATGTTTTTAGGCAAATGTACCTGTTTCTTTAATGAGTCCTAAAGAACCACATTTTAAAGTTTATTTATTTATTATTAAGTTTAAAGTATAATTTATCTGTTATGTTCTGGGTAATGGTTTTTTATTGCTAAGTACACCACGAAAAATGTATTGATTTTTTCAGCAAATATGTACTTATTATGAAGTGTAGATTACGATTCATAATACTTCATATCCTAACTAGGATGGATATAAAATCATATCCTTTCAGTTAACCCGAATAGCCCATTTTTCCAATCACTTTAATGTAAATGAAATAGCAAATTTCCATGTGGGAGTATAAATAAAATATATTTTCCTAAAGTCAACATTTAAGTACTGCATTTTTAAAATATTAAAATTGAAATACATATATTTGGTTAGTAAACTTTATTATTTATTACACAATTGTACTCAAAGCTATTAAAAACAGCGACAATATGGACTTATACAGGGTGCTACAAATTCGTGTGCGTACAAGGAGGTCTCGAAAACGGTAAGAGATACGAAGATGGTTAAATTGAGACAAAGTTGCATATTCTGGGCTTAATAGTTTGGTGAAAAAAAATGTGATTATTCTGAACATTTTCGGAGATATCCGAAAAAAACCGAAATTTTCATTTTTGGTTTTTAATTTTTTGCGCTTTCATTTTTGACCTGGGAAAAAAATAAAAAACACTTTTCCATAGTCGTTCTTTATGTTCTACAAGATGGCGTTATTTGTTTCAAATTCGACGTTTTGTTCTTTAGTTACTAATCTTAAGTCAATTTTTTTAAATACAGACCTGAAAATTTAAATACAGTTTTAGGTATTTCTAAGCTTTAAAAATTTAATACAACTTAAAAGCTTTTGAAATTTTAACGTTTTATCATCTAATAACACATTTTTCAAATAATCATTAACAAGCACGTCTTCAGGGGATCAAAGAAGAAGTTTATTAAGGAAGATAAATAAACAAATGTATTATATTATAAATATTGAAAAATAAACTCTTATTATGTTTTGTGTGCTTTGTACAAGAAATGTATATTATAACATAATTTGAAATATAGATTATTATTATTTCATTACGGCCCAGAACATTTAGGGCCAAACTAAAAATCAAAAGATTTCTGATTTGAAAAATCCGTCCATTTTTACTCAAAGAGTGATATTTTGTAAGAAAAGAGACCCAAAGTCTCGGCCTCAAATATTTTTCTGTCTGTTCATGATGATGCATGTTTCGCCTGAAACTAGCATCATCAGATCTTCTAAACATTAAAAAAAAATTTAATTGTTTTTGAAACAAACATAAGCGCGTCACAGTAACATAACTAGACTAACACTCGAGTTACCTTTTCTTCACTCGGGAGCATTATTTTTTACCGGTTTTACAGTATTTCGGTCTAGGTCTAAGGCAAAAATTGAATTACTTCTCATGCCTAAAAAACTTGCTTACTTCCTGGAATATTGTGACGGCAAATCTTGTTGAAAAATAAACGGCCTGAATACCATAACTTCCTGTGATGTAATTTTAATATTTAAGTAATCCTAAAAATAATTGCCGGGGCCGTAATAGTAAATAAAGGATAATTTTAAATCCTAATGATGTGTTATTTGATGACAAAACGTAAAATTTTAAAAATCTAACTGCATTAAATTTCCAAAGTTTAGACGTTTAAAAACTGTTTTAAAAATTTTAGGTCCGTATTTAAAAAAAATTAATTGAGCTTAGTATCTAAAAAATAAAACGGGCAATTTGAAAACTAATAAAGCCATCTTATAGAAGATAACGAGCGGTTATATGTTTTTATTTTTTTCCTAGTTTTTTCAATATAAAAAATGGAGGTGGAAAAAATTAAAAACCAAAACTAATAATTTCGTTTTTTTTTGGATATCTCCGAAGGTATTCGGAATATTTACAATTTTCTTTCAACAAATTATTAAACCCCAAAATATGCAACTTTGCCCCAATTTAACCAAACTTTGTATTTCTTACCGTTTTCGAGATCCCCTTGTACGCACACGAATGTGTAGCACCCTGTATACTGTATAGGTATTGGTATAGTTGGGATTTTAATTATTTATCAAATTTAAAGACAATTAAAAAATATTTTATAACATATAATAAGATAATACTTTTTTTTGTGAGAACTATAAAGAAGTCGCCACCGTCGTACATTTGCAGGTGTTCAGTCACGCCACAGCAATGGTGGTTTCGTTATAGTTTCTCGAAAAATATGTTATTTAGGAAAAATAATTAATTCTCTTCAGACAGTGTTTTATTTCCATTCAAATCCTATCAACGAATAAAACTTCAACTTATTTTAGTGTCAAAAAACTAAGTAAATATAATCATTAGTAGCAGTAGACGTCCGAAGGAGGGGAGGGGGCTACCTCGTATTCTCCCCTCCCTTAGGTAATCGATATTCTATGAAAGGATGTTTGCCCCCTGTAGAAGTTTCTTCCGACGCCCATGATAATACCATTACTTACCACCGCTCTTTTTGGTTTAAACAATTTTTTTAACAATTCTTCTAGTTTTCAATGGTGGTACATAAGCTCAATAATGGCGACTGGCAACAGAACATTTACACCGAAGAAGGAAAAGCGTGTTACGCATTCAAGAGATACCTAAAACGAGGTATTGAAAAATTGGGCAATGAAATGGAACCGAAATTTAAGGATATGTGTAACATTGATAAGGTAGGAAATATGAATTAAGAAAAAATAGTATAATATCTCCCATGCTGAAAAGTTTTACTGTTTTGTATAATAGGTGATATTGCAGTACAAATCAAAAAGTCAACTGTAGAAAAAATAATTTCGCAAATGTTAGGCACAAGCTTGCAGAAAGTAACCGCTTCGTCTTCGCATGCTATCATTCTTCATCATCCACTATCGGTGATTCAGGCAGTATCGAAGATTGTAATAGAAGGACTTAAAAGGGGAAAACACTCTATGACCTTAGTAAGGACTTTGACTGCATCTCTCGCTACCTTCTGATTTTTCTACAAGCTCGCAGAAAGTAACTGCGCTTCGCATACTACCATTCTTCGTCATCTACTATCGTCGATTCAGGCAGTATCGAATATTCATAATAAAAGGCCTTGAAAGGAGAGAACACTCTGTGACCTTAGCAAGGCGTTTGACAGCGTCTCTCACTACCTTCTGATCGAAAAGCGCTCTCGATGTGGAGTTCGGAGTCTTCCTCTGAAATTGTTAATCTTATTATATCTTATATTTTAAAAAATGATTCAGTAAACGTTCTTTAAGTGCAAATGATATTTTTTAGGGTAACTACAGTGTGAGAAATTTTGAAGTACCCCAGAGTGGCCATGATTTTCCTCCGCTGCCGGGAACACTGCAAGGCATATTAAATTTTATGAACGAGAAGAAAGAAAATGTTTGCTGTTTGAAAATTATAGCCGAATACTCCGCCTAAAAATTACATTTTAACTAACTTTAACTTGCTATAATTAAAAAAAATCAGTAATCAATAAATTAATTATTAGACGAAAAAAGATTTTATTACACTCAGTGGTGGCTCATAACCTATAAACAGTGCTGCAGAGCGTAGATATCAACAATAAAAATATAAAAACTGCGGTTTTATAAATTGTGTTACCTACCAAATAAAATACATTTAAGAGTCAAGTCTAGTGATGCATTCGCCATTTCTTTTTTTGATCAATATTTCTTATCCTTTTCGCTTTATTGAAGAAGCGGCCAAATAACCGTCCTTGAAGATGACTTTACCTACAGTTTTGAACTAAAGAAATTTTGATTAATAAATTAATAAAAGCAAAAAACGAAAATTTGTGAATTTTGTCCATTTTTCTTTTTTAGCTTTTATTACTTTATAAAACAAAACTTGTTTAACTCCAAATTGTTGGTAATTATGCTTCAAATGTCCGTAGTTGGCCAATTCTTGGATTAAAGAAAATATTACCGAAATGTTGATCAAAACACGAAATAACGCCACTAGACCTCACTCTTAAGAACGAAAACTTCACAGCGTATAACATGAAACACAAATACTAACAAATTGGTATATATAATTTCTTTTTTCTAATAAGATTAGATGCATTTGATGTGTAAGGTGCTATTTGGAATTTTAATGCAGATAGGCCTTTTGAGCGAGATGCACTTAAATTATCACACTATTTGTTATCTCACGGCCACAAATCCACACCGTATTTTTCATAATATATGTTTTTATTAAATTCTCTGGTATTTTTCCCCGGCTTGTGGAAGACATTTCAATATTTAGGTTAGGCATTTCGTTTAATTTCAAGTTTTCCGTCAATTTTCAATCTTCTCAAATCCTTATATTTCGAAATTAAATCAATTTTTCAATTATCAAAAGCAAAAGCAAAACAATAATTCATTACCTTAAATACAAGAAACAGACCGGCAAACGTACGGCTTCAAGCGGCTAGACTAAAAATTTTGTAGCTCTGTGTGTATACTTAAAACACGCTCTAAGAACTATAGCAGATATCCCGGCCTAGAAACAATTCTCATTTGCCATTGGTCGGCTTAAGGTCGACCACTTGTTTTGTGACGTATACCTCTAGTTCTGCAACGAACAGTATACGTAGCGGGTAGCGTTGAATTATATAGATGGCCGCGACTGAGTGTGGATAAACTTAATAAAAAAAACTTAAATAAAATGAAAAATTTTAAAATTTTTGTTTTGAGAATATAGGATAATGAGGACACAAAAAATTTAAATATATAAATATTTTTATATTATCAAAACAGGTGCTGCAGCTCTGGAGCTCTTACACACTAGCCGCCACCGATTACACTAATATTTAACTAATAAAACGAAAGTTTCTACTTAATATAGATAGTCAAGCTTTAGCAACTCTCTTTAAGCACAGATTTCTCCAGTTCTTTAAATAAAGACGTGGGGAAAAAACAAAAAAAAATTTGAGAAAAATTAAGCAACGCATTAGTTTCGTTTTATATTAATTATATATGTATTCTGGTTTATTTCTGTGAATGTGACCATAAAATAGATACCTGATCTGGTTTTCCTCTTTTATTTATTTTCAACTCATCGATGTATATACAGGGTGCTACAAATTCCTATGCGTACAAGGGGATCTCGAAAACGGTAAGAGATACGAAGATGGTTAAATTAGGACAAAGTTGTGTATTTTAGGGCTTAATAATTTCATGAAAGAAAATTGTAAATATTCCGAATACCTTTAGAGGTATCCGAAAAAAACCTAAATTTCTAATTTGGGGTTTTAATTTTGTGCGCCTTCTTTTTTGACTCGGGAAAAAACAAAAGCCACTTTCTCATAGCCGTTTTTAATGTTCCGCAAGATGGCGTTATTAGCTCTTAAATTCAACGTTTCATTCGTAAGATATCAACCTCAAGTTACGTTCTTTAAATACGGACCTGAAATTTTATAATCGGTTTTAGGGACTTCTAAGCTTTAGAAATTTAATACAATTTAAAGATTTTTAAAATTTTAACTTTCTGTTATGAATAACAAATAATTACTATTTTAAATTATTCTTTTTTTACTATTACCGCCCTGGCATATATCTTTAGGATTACTTTATTATTAAAATTACATTACAGAAAGTTATGGTGTTTAGGTCGTTTATTATTTCAATAAGATTTACCATAACAATGCAGATGCTCTAGGAAGTAAGGAAGTTTTTAAGGCATGAGAAGTAATTATATCTTTAATTAATATTTTATTTATTTTAATAAATATTATAGTTTTTGCCTTACGCCTAGATAGAATTACTGTAAAACAGAAAAAAAGTAATGCTCCTGAGTGAAAAAATAAGGTAATTGGAGTGTTAGTTTAGTTATGTCTGTTACTGTGATGAATGTGATGTGCTTATGTTTTTTCAAAAACAATGATTTCAATTTTTTTTACTTTTTATACGGTCTGATGATGCTTTGTATCAGGTGAAACATGTAACAAAAATCTACAGAAAAAAACATATTTGGGGCCGAGACTTTGGATCTTTTTTTTTACAAAATATCAAATATCTCCTCTCCTCTTTGAGTAAAAAAGGGTAAAGCGGTTTTTGTTCAATATTTAGGTATTTCATTAAATTTGTCATTTAAGGAACTAACTCAATCTAAAAAAAATATGCTGGCAGGACTTTCCATGTAAAAGAAAAATAAATTATATCCATGATTCATCCCCAAAAGCGTTTCGCCATCTTATGGCTCATCAGTGAGACTACAGAATCTGACGAAAGAAGCAAACGAGCATGCAACTTTATTAAATAGTTTACTACTAACCCTGTCTGGACACAGAATAGTAGTTTGTACAAAAATAGTGAATACGATGTCTATATCTCACGAGGAAGTAAATCAACTTTCTAGTGCGATAAAGACAATCCACTCGAGTTGAACAGTATATTTTTTCTTTGACCAAACTTACGAACCTTATGCTAAAAAATGTTAAAAAAGTTGCCGGTTGCCGTTGCAGGTTGCCGGGCTCGAACTCACGACCATTGGATCATAGCATCTCGACCACAGAATGATTTAAGAAATGATGGAAAAACCAACACAAAAATCATGTTACATGGAATTAATTTTTTATGCGCATTTAGCATGTTGTTTTATTAATAAAACTATTATAGATGCGTATAGATTTTGTTAGTGTGAAAAAGTGTTGAAAAAATTAATAACATATTGTACCATATACCTTTAAATTATATAATTTAGTGTCTTGAAAAACAAAGCGGGACCTCAGTAGGGGAGAAGAGGGAGACTTGATCCCCAAATTTTGTTTTTTGCTGTCAAGTTTTCTGTGATTGATTAATAGCAGGGACGGATGGGCCATAAGGGAGACCGGGAAATTTCCCGGTGGGCCGGTCGGCTAGTTGGCAAAAAGTTACTACAAAATTGGTAAAAATATATTTTGGATAAAACCAAATATTTTTTTTTGTGTTCACCTACTTTTTATATTATATTTAATTACCGTCGGTGCATATTGACAACGTCGAAAATCATTCGGTTTCTCTTTTAAGCGTGTTGTTTCTATGTTCCTTGACCCTAGTTTCAAGTGGCCTTAGAGTCTCACCAGTGTAGGATCGGCCACATTCGCAGGAAAAAGACAGGAAAAACTGTGTCTACCTTGGACATGGACATGGATTGGAAGTTCAAGGAAGCTGCTACCATATACCAGAACCCAGATTGTTTTAGTAAGCCATCATTAGATATAAGAAATATCTGGAAACCTTTGTTAAGCAGATGTAAACTTAAAATACCGCACACGAACTAAACGCATGACTGCACCTATCTCAGTCATGCTTCAGTGCATCTAGCTAGTATAAATAGAGCTGTAGTTACTTTACTTATTTAGTATTTACTTGAAGACGGCTGGAGATACTTACCAGTTGAAACGTTGTGATATAAAACAAATAAAGACAATGCAAGTCCAAAACACTTCTATCAGTCAAGAAACATCATTGTCTCCGACCTTCAAACATTACTTGTATATATTATAATATTTTTATGTTTTGTTGAAAGTTGTTAAATTTAGGATTTTCCAAGTTTATGATTCACAGTTTTACAGGTTACAAAATATGAAGACCTTTGCTTGTGTTACATTTTCTTTGATTTTTTAATATTTATAAATTTCAAAGGCGTTCACTTAAGTTTTAGCATAATATGATATAAGTTGGAATTCTTGTTATAATATATTGTTAATGTTCTCTAATATACGATTAGTTTTGTCATTACTAAATAACACATTTATTTAGGTCGTACCATAATGATCTCTTTTAATAAGGAGCATACATTTTACACACGAAATGCCAAGTGGGCTGCTTGACCCGAAATTTTCCCGGGCCGGTCTCACAGAGCCCATCCGTCCCTGATTAATAGCAACCATTTATTTGATAACATACGTCAATTATATTGTTATTTAACATATACTTGAATATTCATTATTTTTTTTATGGAGACAAGTTATTAAAAAATGTATAAAGCTATGCAGAATGATCAAGTGTCCCCAAGTTCTGGGTGACTTGTTAACCCTTTCTGAGTGACTTGATCATGGAGATTAAATTTTCGGACCGTTGAATCACCCGGTACCTACTTATCTTAATATTCCACGATTTAGAGAATATTTATCAGTTATTTTTCTATAACTGTTGCGTATAATAAAAATGTTAAGGTCGATTGGGATTGGAACCCGGTTTTCGCAAAACACCAAGAAGAACAAGTGCAAACGTTCATTTTGTATATACATTTTATGCATTAAATCTAATAGTAATTGTCTAGAAATAAGTGGAAATTTGAAGATTTTTAAAATTAGAAAATAAATGTGTGCACAAAAAATCTTTATTTTGGTCAGAAAATAACAATAGTTCGGTAAAAATATATTTTGGTTTCATATCTTTAATTTTCACACCAGTTAGTGCATTCTTTAGGAAAAATTAGAGTATGCACAGGCATAGGCGCCGATTCCGTGGGGGCTCTGGGGGCTTGGGCCCCCAGAGCCATATTTCTTTGGGGGCGTAGCCCCCATAGCCTAACCCTTACAGTACGTTTACATAATAATGACACTAATAACAATTCGTTTGCGAACGTGCGTTACTTGAGATTTGATAATTTAATTTATTTCTATAAAATTAATCTACAGTTGTTTCCTTTTTTAATTTAGCAAGTTATCATATTTAGGAAAAAATTATTTTGGCTTTGAAAATTAAATTATGCTAGATCTGGCAACCCTGGTCTGCCACTTTGCTTAGAGCACGTAGAGAATTTGGAAAGTCCCTGGTCTCAAAGTCTCAAGGTTGCCAGGTCTGGTGAAATTTCACTAGATTTAATAATTTCGAAACCAATCCAAAGTGATTTAGTGAAAACTTTCGTGAAATACCCCAGTTTTAGTGATTTTTTGGATTTTATAGCAAATAAGACAAAGTCGTCTAAAATACAATACAAAAATCCAATATTTTAAAAATATTTTTTTCAAAAACACGGCTATTTTTAATTATCCGCTCGATCTATATTTTCTACACGTTGGCAGCCGTGATGTCAGATCTGCGCATCATGCAGATCTGACATCACGGCCTAGTCAGCGAGGTCAAGCATCGGCGCGGTCAAGTTGGAGCCAGTGTTACCAAATCACCTGTTTTAACAGAAGATCTACTGTTTTCACTCTTAAACTACTGTTCTACTGTTTTCACCCTCAAATCTCCTGTTGAAAATTTTTTAATACCAAAGAGGTAATTAAGCTACATAATTCACAAATGTACACAAAAACATTGGATCATTCGGAACTAACTGGCCAGAGCCGTCTTTCCGTACGGGCCCGGTACATTTTTTTTAGAAGTCACTTTGGATGGAGGAATGGCCCCGCGCGTCTTGGGCCCACAATTTGAATTGAAGACCTTTTTTTTTAGAAGTTACTGTGGAGGGGGGCCCCAAAATTTGGCCCGATGACCTTTTTTTTTAGAAGTTACTGTGGAGGGGGGCCCCAAAATTTGGACCGATGACCTTTTTTTTTAGAAGTTACTGTGGAGGGAGCCTTATTATATTTAAAATTTATTAACTATTACTTTATATTATGTTATGTGTATATTTAATAAAGGAATTTTTTTTTATTCGTTGAGATCCGGGCTCCAAGCCCCCAGAGCAATTCTGAAGTTCCGGCGCCTATGTGCACAGGCTCTGGGATAAGACGCACCATTAAAAAAAATCCGTAGTCAGGAATATTTGCATAATTCTAGACTTTTTGACTCTCTGATATCCGGAATTCTAAAATGCATGTTTCATGCTACTTATAAAAAATTCAACATTGAAACCTTATTTACGAAATATATAACGTGTTGATAGATCAAAAATGTCAATAGGAAACCTATAATTAGCTCATGATAGAATATGTTAAAACGACCATCTCACGCAGTAAAATAAAAAAATTACATGAAAAAAAGAAAATAAGTAGTTCAATTAAACAATAATTTTAACTTAATTGTAAAAAATTCAGTTATAAAATTGAATAATTTTATTAATTTTCCCAATCAGTTTTCAAAAATGGCCTCAAAACTGAGTTTTATCTTGTTTTTGTTAATTTTGATCACTCTTTGTCATAGTTTTCCCAAGCTCAAGTTACGGATGCCCAGTTTAAAAATAACGCACGTGGAAAAATGTAGTCAGGATAATGAAAAGTATATCAATTTAACTTTTGTTTTGAATAATGTAGACTCAGATGGCTGGAAATCTATAGATGTCGATGTAGACTTTATACAGTCATTTAATGATTATTATGTAAGTACCTTTATACATAGCCAGTGGCGTATTTAGGCCGGGTTGTAGCCCTTCCCCCCATCTCAGAACTTGTGTTCTAATGGTCTAATTGCAAACTAACTATTCGTCTTACACCTTTTACTAATATTTTATATTCAGACACATTCCGCTATACTTTATCAAATTTTCAAAATTCACCATTTGGAATAGTAGAGTTTTGCTACGTCTGGTAACAGTCTTACTCGATTGTCATAGTGGAACTAACAACTAAGCTCGAGTTGTCCGCCAAGCCGGCTATGCACCGTACTGGAGTTGTACCGTTAGTTTGTTGAAAACGACGTTTGAACGCCGAGTTATTGTGAATTATTCTCTTAGCTGGTTGTGTATAGATTTACTGTTTACACGTTGCTAAGTAGTTTGTGAAATGTATGACGAAAAAATAATCCTAGTTGCCGTAAGTAAAAAATGTGAATTTTACAGCTTTTAAATGTAAGTTATACCCGGTATATTTATTTTCAATTGGCAGCGACGGTGAACATTTATGAACCTAACCACGAAATCAGTTGGTCACTCCTCACTATTCTACTTGGTACTTGGTCTAGCAGCAATGATGCAATTAGACAGGTATAGAAGAGATTATCGAAAATTCACTTTTATTTTGTTGGCAGGATGATTAATTTCTAACTGATTAAGCTAATGAGAAGCGTAAAATGGGCTCTAAAGGCCAATAGAAAGGTCATTAGAGTAAATTAGATAGTGGTTTAAATGTTAATGTTAAATAAACAGTTATCCTTGCAAAAAGAGACAGATGTTTTGCAACTCTAGAAAAGAAAAATAGTTTTTTAGCAATCTCTTTCTGTATATATTTGCAATGTTTTTTTTTAAAGACAATGTAATATCCACTATAAAACCCAGATACTTAATCTCACTGACCCATTCAATATTCTCATTTTCCAATTGTAATTTGTGATTTAACAGATTTTTCATTTTAATTTCGATTTAGATTCCAAGAAAGAATAAAAATACAACTTTACTTTTCGAAAATTCTAGTATATTATTATGTTGCTAAGTAAATATTACTGGTAAGACCATTACTTTCGCAGCTTTTTTTGAAATTAACTATTTTTTACCATTTCTTTTAGTTTACACTGGTCATACATAAGCTGAATAATGGCGACTGGCAACAAAACATTTACGCCGAAGAAGGAAAAGCGTGCGACGCATTCAAAAAATATATATCACGAGCCATTGAAAAATTCACCAATGAGGCCAAACCTAAAATTAAAGATCTGTGTAACATTGAAAAGGTACGACATACTAATTAAATAGCATATTACATAACAAGTAATATGAAAATGACACTTTTTGATCGAGAAGATATTTAGCACGGGGCGTCAGCCGAGTGCGGAAATTGTCCGAGTTTTAGAATAATCACTTTCACTCACACACTTTTTTCCACGACAACAAAGAATTCTTTGATATTATAGGTATATTCTTCGATAAATAGGTCGTTGAGTATATTACTACTGCAGTGGCGTATTTAAGAGCCTAGAGCCTAGGAGCTCGGGTCTAAAAGTCTAATTGCAACCTAATTTTTCGTCTCACGCTTGGACACTTAATTTAAGTATTTAAATAACTTATTCTTAGCTTAGATTACAAAGGTCGTGTAGCAAACGTTTAATTTTTAAACTTTTCCTTCTAAAAGTCCTGTTATATACAGGGTCCTGCGCCTCACCTCCCGTCTTCTGTAGCTCACTTATTAATTATATATATATATATTAATATAAATATTTTCCATATCGTAGATAGAAATATACGGCGTTGCTCGCAAGGTGTGTGTTCCTAGTAATATTTCAAGGGTTTAAGTGCGAAATAAATATTAAAATCTTTATAGTTGTGTTGCTCCTGAGTGCTTCTATATCCATACCCCAAGGTAGGTCAAACTACCTTTTAATAAAGCCAACAAATGGAAAAATAGGATACCTATTTGGCACCATGCTTGAACATAAGGGCTATATTCGCGTGCCTGATGCTACAAGGTGCCCGCCCACGAAACTAACCAACAATCAATAAACAATTTGTTTACTTTATTCAGTGTCGACTTTTTTTTGTTGATAGGATCGATGTTTTGAACTGTGGTATTAAGAGTGCCAATCTGTTTTGTTACCTTTGCAAGTTTCACTTATATTCTTTATAATTATTTGTGTCCAAATGAGTCAAATTACGTTAGAGCAAATTAAAGAGCTTCTGGAGAAGCAAACTCTGGAATTAAAGGAAGACATTAAATGCAATATTAGTGATGTCAACAAAGTTGTTGCAGAAAATTCGAGCAGACTGGAAAAGCTAGAAGAGAGAAGTGTTTTTTTAGAAAGGAAAGTCCGAAAAAACAATATTGTTATCTTTGGATTTGAGATAACAGGTCCAAATATTGTTGATGAAACACTTTCGAAACTTAATACGCTCTTAAGTCTTCAGTTTTCCAGGAGGGATGTAAACAACATTTATAAAATTGGTCGTTCCGAAAAGCAGCCAATAGTTGTAGAATTTCTCTCTTTCTTATCAAAGTTGAAAATCTTCAAAAATGTAGAAAAACTGAAGGAACTCAGATCACAAAATGTATCAATAGTAAATGATATATGTTTAGAGGATCGCCAGGAACAAAAAAAACTACGATCATTTTTGAAGAAGGCAAAGGAAGCAAATCTATCAGCAAAAATTAAAGGTCATAGACTGGAAATTAACAATAAGCTATATACCATAAGCGATCTCGAAGACTCCGATTTTGAGTATTACGCAACAGATGAAGAAAGTCAAGACATCGACGATATAGGTGCATCTAATGTAACTGAGGGTGCAGAGACGATAAAACTTTTAAAAGACAAGGATAAGAAACGGAAAAATATTAGTCCTCTTAAGGGGCTTAAGTTTTCAACTCGGCTCCAAAAAAAGAAAAAGACTTAATTATAAATGTTTTTTTTTTGTTTAAGATAAACTATTCTCGTTTTGTTTTTTGGATATTTAAATATTTAATTCTTAAAGATTGTTGTTATGAATGAATAAAATAAAACAACAATAACATTTTCACTGCATATATACTGTTTCTATTATTTTTGGGTTTTTGATCGTTTTTGTGTGTTATTTTATATTTTGAATTTCTTGTAAAGATGAAATTAAAGATTTGTCATTTGAATATCAGGTCCCTACCAGCTCATTTTATCAAATTGAAAGACTTTTTGCTGGTAAATAATTTTGATATTATTACTTTAAGTGAGACTTGGCTAAATAATAGTATTAGATCTAATGATATTCAAATTCAAGGTTATGTATTAATTCGAAGAGATAGAGTGGGGGGCTTAAGGGGAGGTGGCGTAGCCATCTATTTGAGAGACCATATTAAATATTCACGGCTTGAAAACTCTGAGAACCTAGAAGATATTTGGGTCATGTTAAAGTTCAAATCAGATAATATTGCCCTTGGTTGTGTATATAGACCTCCAAATTATATTGCCAATATGTTTATAGATGAGTTTGAGAGCACTCTTTTTCATTTGGTTCCTGAATTTGATAGCATTGTCTGCCTTGGGGATTTCAATTTTGATCTTCTAGACGTAAATAGTATTACAAATCAGGCATTCACTACTTTATTAGATAATACAAGTCTTAAGCAAATAGTAAATTTTCCCACCAGAACCACTCAGCATAGTTCAACTTTGCTTGACTTAATTGTTTTATCTGAAACATGTCAGTATTCTGTATGTGATTCTGTGCATCTGCCCGATATTTCAGACCATGATTTAGTTTACGTTGATCTAGACATAATATCTCAACCTCATTCTTTAGAACCTGTTATATATAGAGATCTAAAAAACATTGATGTTGGTCAGTTATATAATGATCTACAGTCAATTCCCTGGCGTAATATGTTTGACCTGGAAAGTGCTGATAAAAAGGTTGAGTTTTTAAATGAAAACCTGAGTGCTCTACTGAACTTACATGCTCCCTTTAAATCAATGATACCTAGAAAAAAACACAAACCTTGGGTAACGGATACTATTAAACTTTTAATGAAACAACGGGACAAACTTTTTTCTAGATATAAAAAATCTAAAAATCATATAATTTTTCAAGAATATAAATCATTAAGAAATTTAACTAATAAATCTCTTGATAGGGAAAAAAAGGCTTACATAGGTCAACAGGTAAGAAATAGTGGTAAGGCGCTCTGGGGTACTTTGCATAAACTAAATATCTACAATAAAAAACCTAAACCTAAAATACCTGATACTCTTAGCGATGTGAATGACATTAACGATTATTTTTTAAATTCAGTTCCGAAAATCTTGCCCACTGCTGATTTAAATGAATATTATAAAGATAGTATTTCTAATTTAAAGTCTCATTTAGATTTTAAAAATGTTGATGAAATAGAAATAATGTCGTATCTATCCTCAATTAAAACTAGGGCCATCGGATCTGATGGTTTAAGTATCACTTTTATCTTGCTTTGTTGTCCATTTCTTATTACATACATCTGTCATATAGTTAATTCCTGTATAACTCAGTCTGTTTATCCTGCATCTTGGAAGGTTTCGCATGTTGTGCCCCTTCCTAAGGCTGACGAGGTTAGGGAGCACAAAGACTTGAGACCTATAAGTATTCTGCCGGTACTATCAAAAATCTTAGAAAGATGTATAAAGAAACAACTGATGGAACACATTGAGTACAATCAAGTGCTCCCCGACACTCAGTCTGGTTTTAGAAAGGGTCATAGCTCCGCTACTGCTATGTTAAATGTTACAGATCACATTTTTAGGGCCACTGATTCTGGTAAGTTAACTATCTTGATACTTTTAGATTACTCTAAGGCGTTTGATACGCTAAACCATGATTCTCTTATGCTAATTTTGAAATATATTGGGTTGTCCGGGTTGTCAGTTTCATTTTTTAAAAGTTATTTTTCTGATAGAAGCCAACGAGTAATTTTAAGTGGACAGGTTTCTGAAGCTAGGGGTATATCAAATGGCGTTCCGCAAGGTTCCATATTAGGACCTATATTATATATCATATATACAGCGTTTCTAATAAAATTTATTATTAGTTGTTCTAAACAAATTTACGCGGATGATATTCAGCTGTTCTATTCTTTTTACCCTAGTGATATAAATGAAGCTTGTGATTTAATAAATAAAGATTTAAAAGCCGTTTATACTGTTTCTAAGGAACACTCATTATCCCTTAATCCGAATAAAACTGTTGCTATGCTATTTGGAAAAAAAGATAGGACATTGGTTCAAAATAACCTAACAATTAAAATTAACGACGTACCAATCTCCTTCTCTGCAGTGGCAAAAAGTCTTGGACTTTGGTTGGATACTGACTTAAGATTTAAAAACCATGTTTCGGAATGTGTCAGAAAATGTATATTCAAGCTTAAGCTGCTATACAGTTCTCGAACTATTTTAAATTCAAACATTAAACTTATGTTATGTGAGTCGCTAGTCCTTTCCACCTTTAATTATTGTAATGTCGTATATGGTCCTTGCTTGACCGCGGCGTCCTCTTCAAAACTTCAAAAGATTCAAAATTATTGTTTAAGATTTGCTTATGGTATTAGAAAGCGTCATTCTGTCAGGCACAAGTTGAAGGATGCTGGGTGGTTAAGTATGAAACAACGAATACAATTTCACTCTGCTGTTCTTTTTCATAAAATAATATTGCTTAGGAATCCGTCATATTTACACAATAAATTAAATTTTCGCACAGACGTTCATAACCTTAATATTAGATTTAAAGGTACCATCACGCCACCTATCCATAAAACAGCTCTATTTGAAAGAAGTTTTTCTTATAACGTGTCCGCTCTCTATAATTCTATTGGCTTTGGTCTTAAGAAAAAATGTATTTTAACATTTAAGAAATTGTATAAAAAGGTACTATTGGGTGAATAGAGTAAGAGTCAATGAGTGGTTGGGGGGTATTTAGTGGGTGGGTGGGAGAAGGATAAAGGAGGATATATTCTTGAGATGTTTTTTTTTTGTTTTTCTTTTTTCCTCTTCGTCCTTCTCATATACCTTTTTTACCTACTTATTGTTATTTTGGTATAACTTTTTTTGATTTGGTTATTTCAGGAAACATTCAAACCTGTAAATATTAAATTTTTATTTTTCCCTACCTAGTTAAGATATTACAATCCAGTAAACTAAGGATTAACTTTTGAAGGTGTAATTTTATTTTTTATTTTTATTATTATATATTATTTTGTTTATGTTTTTGTATAATTTAACTATGAAACTAAATACTTAGACTAACTTGGGTTAAGTGTGAGACCAGCCCTTGTTTATTTAGCAAGGGTTGAACTTCGCCCATTCAGATAACATTAAAGAATATAATTTCGTTTAGTTTTATCTAAATGTACTTCTTAAAATGTATACTAAATGTGTTATTTGAATAAAGATTATTTATTATTATTATTATTATTATTATTATAATTAAGTTAGGATTATGACGTTTTGCAGGCTTTACCTGTATCCTAGGGCGCATTTCAAAAAAATATTTTTGTTTATACAGGGTGTGTCAAAAAAGTGTGACGTCATAAGGATATGTTTTTTTAGATTACATGCCATATATTTTCTTACGTATTTGGATGCATCTTGTAGTTGCTTACATACCCCTAAAATTTAAATGAAATCCGTTCAGTATTATAGGCGAAAAAAAATTAAAACTAAAAAAAATCAGTTTTGCACCACTGGTTTTAAAAATTAATAAAAATTAAAAATAATGTCTCACTAATAAAATTATACAAAGGTACTTAATAAATAAGGTCACACAGTTTCGTAAACCAAGTTTGATTAATACGAATTGTACAGGGTGTTCAAAGTTTAGTGTCAATCTTTGCAAACTTTAAAGCAATTTATTTTTTTTATTTCAAATTAGAACCAATGTATATTATTATGTCATTCGATGCAGAATTAAAATTTAAACATTTATTCTAATTACAACCCTATCGCAATTCCTAATGCATTTAGAGTTATTTGCAAAAAACTCATTTTATCAACTATTCCACCAGTCATTACTTATTATATAATAAATATCAAAGGTGGCTTTTAAAAACAATTTATTGATATTAAAGTTTACTAAAAGGACAAATAAAATTTTGTTTAGAATGCTCCTAATATGAAAATCATATCAACGAGCTTTTCTTGGTTGTATTCCATTACAAAAAATAATATAGCTTAAATAATTAATACTAATCTAATAATATTTGAAATTATAAAATAACTAAAGTCAAAATGGGCTTTTGTCACTTTAATAAACTTTAATACCAATAAATTGTTTTCAAAGCCACCTTTGATATTTATTATATAATAATGACTGGTGGAAAGGTTGATAAAACGAGTTTTCTGTAAATAAGTCCTAATGCGTTAGAAATTGCGATAGGGTTGTGATTAGAACAAATGTTTAAATTGTAATTCTGCATCGAATGACATAATATATACAGGGATTCCAATTTGAAATAAGAAAAATACATTGCTTTAAAGTTTGCAAAGTTTGACACTAAATTTTGGACACCCTGTACAATTCATATTATTCAAACTGGGTTAACGAGACTTTAGGATCTTATTTATTAAGTACCTTTGTATAATTTTAATAATAAGGCATTATTTTTATTTTTTATTAATTTTTAAAACCAGTGGTGCAAAACTGATTTTTTTTATTTTTTATTTTTTTTCGCCTATAATACTGAACCGATTCCATTAAAATTTTAGGGGTATGTAGGCAACTAGAAGATGTATCCAAATAAGTAAGAAAATATATGGCATGTAATCTAAAAAAACATATCCTTATGACGTCACACTTTTTTGGAACACCCTGTATAAACAAAAATATTTTCCTGAAATGCGCCCTAGGATACAGGTAAAGTCTGCAAAATATCAAAATCCTAACTTAATTAATAAGTGAGCTACAGAAGATGGGAGGTGAGGCGCAGGACCCTGTATAGAGAAAAAGGTTTTAGACGCATATCGTTTTAGTTATTGATTTATGATGCAATTTTAAAGGAAAACGAGTGAAAAGAATAATATTTTATAGTATTTTCTATTATATACTTGTCTGTTCCGTTTTCTCTTTTTTTAGAGCTATTTTAAATCAACAAAAATATAGCCCAATGCAGTAAAATATTTTTACAACAAACCAAAATACAATTATTAGGTATTTATTTTTAGAGAGCAAAATGTAAGTAAATATTTTAATTGAAGCATTTTTTATAGAAGAAGTATGATAATTTATAAGAAAAAAATAGTGCGGGAAGAACGAGAAGCTTTATTATCAATAAGTATTCAAAACGGCACTTAAGAAGGAGTATTTCAAAACCTAAGCATTTGCACCAAAACCTGCTCTCAGATCTACGCTCCTAAAATACATGATTTCTGAAAAAATCATCAGTTTTTGAGACCAATATTCATATTTTCACAAATATAAAAAATGTTTTTTTTTTTTTAATAAAGCGCCAGCTAGGAATATCAAAAAAAAACGTAAAAAAAAACATTTACAAAAACAAATTTAATCCAACCATGCGGAGGGGGAGATGTACCTAATAATTTAATTTTCAAAATTTGATGGTAGAGGTGAATTTTAAACGAACTTTGGGCGTGGCCTTAAAAGATTTTCGCCTGCGGCGCTTTTCCGCCTTCTTTACTGGGTACGATGTCATGAAATACATGTAGTTCCGACTGTCCCTCTCGTCAGAAAATAAATATCCTACTTACGCTCACTGAGCCCCCCCCCCCCCGAGCATATTTTCTGGCTACGCCACTGTATTATTGCATTCAAGAAAATGTTTTGAGATAAATAAAAACAAATAGAAAACAATACACCTACTTTTATAATATTTTAACTTTCCTAGTTTTAAATAAAAATACTAACTTTTTCTATTTGATTGCGCTCATTACTATCATATCTATGCACTCTGTATAAAACTTAGTTTCTGATTTTAATAGCTCTAACATCCTTGCAATAAATGCAATAATAGGTATAATAAAAGTTTTACAAACACCAAAGCACTGTGTTAAATGGCACTTTTATGCTGGTACCTTTCTGTGTACCACATATGTTGAACCCGCGTCGATAACACCTATGATACCATGATATTTTATGACACAAGTCGATGACCCCTATGATACAATGACACTTTATGATACAGTATGACATAAACAAACTGAGACACGAGACACTCGTGACTCCCAGGTGTGCCATGGCGCAATTGTGCTAACACAGTGTGTTGCTACCACAAGCAGTGTCGGTGTCATTCTATCGACACGTCAAAATATAAGGTGTTACCCATGCCTATTCTAAACTAACTAAAACTCATAACCTCAATCAATAACTGTAGCTAATTAGAAATGGACTTAAATATTGATAGCTTGTTAATTATGAAAGTTTTCTTACATTTTATTAAAATAAATTTAATTACATAAAATACGTTTACTTACTCCGACATCCCTACCAAACATTGTTGGATACCATATACCTAATTATTTTTAAAAAAACACTATTCCATTCCATTTCTACTGTACTTAAATGACCAGTGACAGCGCCGACCTATTATTCCTCTGTGCCCACACACTTAGTTTAAAACCAAATGTGAGCGTCACTTTTTTCACAGCTACTGTTGCGGTATGCTTGGGGAGAGAAAATTTACAAAAGGTTTCAGTAAATTCGAAGAATTCGTCCATTTTTACTCACAGAGACCTCATATTTGATATTTTGTAAAAAAAATGACACAAAGTCTCTGCCTTAAAAGTTTTTCTGTCTATATTTTCGTTGTAACATGACGTTTCGCCTTAGTGTGTGTGGCATCATCAGACCTTATAAACAGTTAAAAAAAAATTTTAAATGGTTGTGTCTTATTTCTTACAAAAAAAGTTTCGGTAGATGTTCTATAAGTACAAATTATATTTTTTAGGGTAAACACAGTGTGAGAAATTTTGAAGTACCCAAGAATACCATTGATATACCTCCAATGCCGGGAACACTGCAAGTCATAGTACACGGGTTGGATAAGAATAAAGAAAATATATTTTGTTTGAAAATTATGATCGAATTTACCGCCTAAAAATGATATATTACCTAACGTTTACTTGCACTAATTTGAAAATATATAATTAAGCAAAAAATATTGCATATATTTATTTTGTATAGTTTTCCATAGCTTTATACATATCTGATAAAATAATGTAAGTCGTATGGGTTCGGATTAAAATTTTCAGTATATTAAAAAGGTATCGAAATGTACCATTTGAGAAAAAAGATCATTTCAAACCATGGATATGCTGTTATGGGGCCCATTGAAAACTGTAACCATGAATTTTTTTAGATTGTTGCAACAAATAATTTTGTTTTAAGTTTCCGAGAATGAGGTTTACAAAAATATATTATGTATAATATTGAAAATTTCGCACGTAGTTTTTCTAATCTATCAGAAGGGTTGATTTTGAATCATTACCATGGCAACGAAAAACATTTACAGAAATATTTAAGCTCTATAAACTTCCGGTGAAGAAATTACGCTGGAATTTTCCCTTTTGCAAATTTAACTAAAAATTGTGTACCCACTTTTTTTAATCAAGCAGAAGATTTCATTTTGAATCATTACCATTACAACGAAGAAAATTTCCGGAAATACTCATGCTCTTTAAACTTCCGACGGCCAAATTCCACTGGAAATTTCCCTATCACTTTCGTCTAAATAATGAGACGAAATGACAGAATTAAATTATTTGTCAAGATAAAAAGGCATATTTTTGGTTGCGAAATGTTCTTACCGAATCTCCCTCGAGCTTCAATTATAAATCCGGAATTTTTTTTTTTAATTTTCCTTGGCTGACGACTTGTGTAAATTTCAAATAATTCGAGACCTCGACAAAATTTCCGGAAATAATTCATGCTCTAGGGAGATTATAAGTAAAGATTTCGCACGGACTTTTTCTAACCTATCAAAAGAAATTATTTTGAATCATTACCATGGCAACGAAAAAAAATTCCCGGAAATATTCAAGCTCTTTAAATTTCCGGCGACCAAATTACACTGGAATTTTCGCTTCTGCAAATTTAACTGACAATTTTCAAAAATTAATAAGTCGAAATTTTTAGAAATATCCCTGGGAAATTTTTCTGTAATCTTAATAGTCAAAAGTACACAGAGACGCCAAAGGTAATGGGTTACCTTTGGCGTCCCTGTGTACATTAGTGCAAAAGATAGATGCACCACTTTATCCGACTGCCGCTAAAAAACTTTTTTCTATTTACTTATACGAACGCTAAACTCTCTACTTTATTATTATTCTTTCAAGTGCAGAGCGTGGGTGGTGGAATCTGAATTTTGTTAGCAGCCTGCGCGTAAGCCTATCTAGTTCGTGCAAATCCGTGTCTGAATACTTAAGGATTCCGAATGAGTAGGTAAGTATTGGTATTGCCCAGGTGTTGATGGCAGTAGTAAGGTTACCAGCATTCAGGTGAGTATTAAAAAGCTTTGTTAGTCTGCTTTTGTATTTGTTTTTAAACTCCCTTTTTAGGCTTGTGTGGTTTATTTGTTGGTTTTGGGAGATGCCTAAGTATTTATATGTTTTGTCCTCATCTAGTATATCTATGCCTTCAAGCAGTCCACGATTTTGTTCAGTCTTTCCGCGTACGACATTCAAGATTGCGCACTTGTCAAATCCAAACGACATTTTGATGTCATCGCTAAATGTCTTGGTTATTTGAATTAGGGACTGTAGGTGGGTTTTGCTTTCAGCGTAGAGTTTGATATCGTCCATAAATAGAAGGTGGTTTATTCTAAAATTCTCAGTTAAGTTGGGACGATATCCGTAGGATGTTGATTTTAGTAGTGAGGACAGTGGGTTCATGGCCAAAATGAACCAGAGGGGGCTTAAAGAGTCGCCTTGAAATATACCTGTTGATATATTTATATTGCCAAGCTTCTCTTGTCCAATATGGAGATTGGTATTCCATTGCTCCATTAGGGTGCCTAACATGTTGCGTATTAGGGGATGTACTTTGTATATTTGCAGTATCTTCTTTAGCCAGTCGTGAGGAACAGAATCGAATGCTTTACTATAATCTATATAGCACATATTTAGATTTCGCCTTTTAACTTCTGCCTGTTTTATAATAACGGCATCGATTGTAAGCTGTTCCTTGCAACCCAAAGCTTTCCTAATACAGCCCTTTTGCTCATCAGCTACCAGGTTGTTGTTTATGCAGTGTGTGTATATTTTTGAATACATGACTGATGTTAAAAGTTTATACACCACTGACAGACAGGTGATCGGTCTGTAATTTTTTGGGTCGTTTACCTGCCCTTTTTTAAATAAAAGGAAGGTATTGCCACTGGCAAGATGGGCTGGGAAGTGTTCGGGGTTTAGTAGAGCTTTGCTAAAGCAGTTTGCTATTATAGGGTGTAAGCTGGTGAAGGTTTTGAGCCAGAAATTATGAATTTGGTCAGGTCCCGGTGATTTCCAGTTAGCCAAGTTCTTAGTGGCATCCCTTATATCACTGGATGTTACTTGCGGCTCAGGCATTTCTTGCAAAGTTTCAGCCTCGGCTTCAACTTTTTCGAGCCAGCTTGCTTTTTCGTCGAAATGGGACGCGTCGGACCAAATATTACTCCAAAATGCATTAAATTGGTCTTTATTTATGTCATTAGTTGGAGTAACGTCGTTTTCTTCCTGGCTCAACGTCCTATAGAAGGTTTTTCGGTTCCTGGTGAACTGTTGGTTTTGAACCTTCCTCTTTGTGGCTTTGTTGTATCGCCTTAGACGAGCTCCTTTAGCCTTAGATTTTTGTCTTGTATTGTCTCTTACGATTGTTAGCAACCGTTTTACATCGGGACTGTCTAAAGGAATGCTCTCTGCTTTCAGTATATCTTTTACCTTTTTAGCAACCTTGCTGCTAGAGTTTCCATTTAGACGTTCTCCAATTATATCACTTTGTGCTCGTAACTGGCTGATTTGTTTTTCAAGTCTCATTTTCCAAGCGGGCACCGCTTGTTTCTTGGTTGTTTTCTTATCAGTTCTAAGATATAATGCCTGACCATTGAGTTCAATTACAGTTACTGCTGCTGCATATAATCCACTGTGTAATGTCTCGAGGTCCTCAGTTCTATTTAAGGACGTCCCTGCTGCTAGGTTTACTCTCGCTAGTATTTCGTGGGTTCCTTTCTTGAATCTAAGCTTAGGGATACTCGGCCTCAAGGTCGGGTCACTATTTTCGAATAAGGACAAATTTTTCAAATATTTTTGGTTTGTATTGTCCGTATCAGCCTGTATAGTTTGATCTTGTTCGTTTCTTACTTCCTGCTGTGCTGTTAGCTCTTCCCCTTGCTGAAGGTTGTGCAATGTTCTGCCAACTTCACGCCGGATTTGGTCTATTTCAGCTTGGGGTAGCAGGCGGTTAGCATAAATAGCTCTTTGACGGCACGCTACATTTTGTTCGGACAGTTTTAATTCCGGATATATCTGGCTTATTTCGCGGTGGAGTTTTATTCTCCAGCCAGGGCGGAGGTTATCTTCACAGTCGTTAATCAAGAGGAATGTTTTGATAAATGTTCTATTCATGTCACGCGTCCACTTGATTCGACCGGTCTCTGTTCTTCTGGGTAGACCAGCGGCAGTTCTATCGACTCCAGGGTCGGGCTGCAAGCTAGTCTCTTATTATTATTATTATTATTATTATTATTATTATTATTATTATTATTATTATTATTATTATTATTATTATTATTATTATTATTATTATTATTATTATTAATATTATTATTATTATTATTATTATTATTATTATTATTATTATTATTATTATATGCTTTCTGTCCAAGAAAACTATTGACAAAGCGTATCACTTAATATCTAATATTGAGCCTAATATATTTTATAATCACAGATAAATTACAAGTAGGTTTTTTTTTTAACAAACCAGTCTAATACTATAAAGAACTAAAAAAAAAATTGCAAATACAAAAATCTTTAAAAAAAGTTTAGAACAATAAGCAGGGAAATAAAAATAACAGAGCCTTGCAGTACTCACTGACATAATAATAACAAAATAACATATAACAATAAACAAAAAAAAGCACAGGGTGTAACACTAAAATATACACAAAACCACTCTAAATAAAAAGAAGAAAAAAAAACTCAAAATACAGTAACACCGGTCACAAACATAATCTAAAAACAGGTGCTTAGAAGTCTTCATCATAAAATTCCTTGATGCTATAATATGACCTTGAAATTAATAAGCCCTATTATCTCGAACCTGTCGCAAAGCAAGGGAAATAATTGAGTTTTTTGTAAGCGCCGTCTTAGGGATGGGCAAGGGTAAATTGTTATTATTACGCATATTATAAACAGCAACATTAACATAGTTTTTGTATTTCTTATGAACTAAACAAACAGTCTCCATAATTAATAGACTTATTACAGTAAGTATTTTATGGTCAATAAAAAGTGGTTTACAGTGCTCTCTAATTCTGACACCAGAAAGATACCTAATGGCCCTTTTTTGTATTACTAAAATAGATTTTATCAGTTCTTGATTACAGAACCCCCAAAAAGCTATACCATATCGCAAGTGGCTTTCTATAAGCGAAAAATATACTATTTTTGTGTTAAGATTAGATTTTGTGTAAACTTTTTTTTTTCTTTGAATAAAAGACGTTTATTATTATTATTATTATTATTATTATTGTTTTTCCCATTTGCTTTCCTAGTTCCCTGGAGGCAACTCTTACAGCATAACATGCTATTTTTTTATTAAGAGCGACAACATGGTCGTTAAACTTTAGTTTATTTATAAATAGGCCCAGAAATTTTGCAACTTTACATCTGTCCACAAAAATATTATCCAAAATTAATTCGTCAAAACAGTAAGAATGCTGGTCTTATCGACATTTAAACACAGACAATTTGAGTGACACCACTTCTTCACTTCTTATAGATCCTCCTGAATAGTTACTTTTAATTCGTCCGAATCTCTACCTCGCCATAATATAGTGGTATCATCGGTAAATATTGTAAAAGTGCCTCTTATTTTTAATTTAGGTAAATCATTTAAATACAATAAAAACAATATCGGACCCAATACCGAGCCCTGAGGTACTCCACTATGTATAACTAATGAGCTTGATGCTTTATTACCAGTCCGGACTATCTGTTTCCTATCAGTAAGATAAGACGCAAACCAATCTAGAGCCACACCCCTAATGCCACAATATTCAAGCTTTGCCAGCAATATCCTGTGATTAACTCAGTCAAATGCTTTGGAAACATCACAAAAATAATATGCTACCTGGTGCAATTCCTATGTTATTTTTTTGCATCTCTGATTTATAACTTCACCGTGACTGGTTACACATACATATTGCATCCTACTATGTAAATTTGTAAATTTGTAATGTAAAACCCATGTTATAATTTAATAAATATCAAGAGAAGTCGTTAGCCAAGAATCCGTAGCTCTTTTTAATATATAGGAAAAGCTAGGTAGTAAACTTATCAGCCTGTATTTTGTCCTTCAACTTCTTCAATATAAAACAAAACAATTACTGCCTACGCTTTTCGATTAAAAAGCCGTCATCGGGGCTAGCAGGTCAAAAACTTAGTCACTAGATAAAATCAGAACACAACCCTCGTACAGGTCAACAAACAAACGACACCATGTTTTTAAACTTATATACAAATAAACATCAAATACCCATCAACAAAACAGGCATGAGGCCGTACGAGGTAAATACGACTGTGATTAGTCAACAAAAATCGGTATAAAGTTAAAACAGAGAGTTTAATGGGGAGAAATAATACGCTAAGTCAACCTTCACTAGGATATATTTCAAAGAAAAATATTTATTTCACTCTACATGTTTCGAACGTATAAACCTTCATCTTCAGGAGAAGTATAGTCTATGTTGAAAAAGATAGTAGGAAATTGTCAGTGAGCTTTTGAGGAAATTAATTAAATAAAGAAAAGTGTTGAAGAACTTCCATAGAAGTAGGAGAGAAAAACTACTATCAAGTTATATAGATAAAGTTGGAAGAATGGTTGATAATTTTCAAAAATTTCAAGTGACGAGGTGAGAAACAATTTGAAAATTTATTATTTAATTACAAAAAAATCAATTTAACACAAAGGGGTCATATGGCATAAAAAAATAATACCACCCACGGTGAAAGCACAAATGAGAAACAATAGATCTAAATATATTTTGGTTTCATATCTTCAATTTTCGCACCAATTTGTGCATTCTTTAGGAAAAATTAGTGTATGCATAGGCTCTGGGATAAGACGTGCCAATAAAAAAAATCAGTAGTCAGAAATAGTTTCATAATTCTAGACTTTTTGACTCTCTGATATACGGAATTCTAAAATGCATGTTTAATGCTACTTATTAAAAATGTAACATTGAAATGTAATTTACGAAAAAAATAACGTGTTGATAGATCAAAAATGTCAATAGGAAACCTATAATTACATCATGATAGAATATGTTAAAACGACCATCTCACGCAGTGAAATAAAATAATAACATGAAAAAAGATAATAAGTAGTTCAATTAAACAATATTTTAACTTAATTGTAAAAAATTCAGCTATAAAATTGAATTATTTTATTAATTTTCCCAATCAGTTTTCAAAAATGGCCTCAAAACTGAGTTTTATCTTGTTTTTGTTAGTTTTTATCACTCTTTGTCATAGTTTTCCAAAGCCCAAGTTACGGATGCCCAGTTTAAAAATAACGCACGTGGAAAAATGTAGTCCGGATAATGAAAAGTATATTAATTTAACGTTTGTTTTGAATAATGTAGACTCAGATGGCTGGAAATCTATAGATGTCGATGTAGACTTTATACAGTCATTTAATGATTATTATGTAAGTACCTTTATACATAGCCAGTGGCGTATTTAGGCCGGGTTGTAGCCCTTCCCCCTCTCTCAGAACTTGTGTTCTAATGGTCTAATTGCAAACTAACTATTCGTCTTACACCTTTTACTAATATTTTATATTCGGACACATTCCGCTATACTTTAACAAATTTTCAAAATTCACCGTTTTCAATAGTAGAATTTTGCTACGTCTGGTAACAGTCTTACTCGATTGTCATAGTGGAACTAACAACTAAGCTCCAGTTGTCCGCCAAGCCGGCTATGCACCGTACTGGAGTTGTACCGTTACTTTGTTGAAAACGACGTTTCTACTCACTCGCTTGAACGCTGAGTTATTGTGAATTATTGTCTTAGCTGGTTGTGTATAGATTTACTGTTTACACGTTGCTGAGTAGTTTGTGAAATGTATGACAAAAAAATAATCTTAGTTGTTGCCGTAGGTAAAAAATGTGAATTTTACAGCTTTTAAATGTAGATTATACCTGGTATATTTATTTTCAATTGGGAGCGACGGTAAACATTTATGAACCTAACCACGAAATCAGTTGGTCACTCCTCACTATTCTTCTTGGTCTAGCAGCAATGATGCAATTAGAGAGGTATAGAAGAGACTATCGAAAATTCACTTTTATTTTGTTGGCATGATGATTAATTTCTAACTGATTAAGCTAATGAGAAGCGTAAAATGGGCTCTAAAGGCCAATAGAAAGGTCATTAGAGTAAATTAGATAGTGGTTTCTTGTAGTCCACGTTGACTCTTTAAATTCTTCATACGGAACATCGCTTCCTATGTTATATTTTTTGCTAGTGTTTTTTAAAGAAGACTGAAATATAAACAAGAATGCTTTTATATTTATTTATTTAAATTTAAATAACCACTTCACTACTCATACAATAATAATATAACAACAATAACACTAAAATATAGTCACAATTTATATTTATAACAATAAACTTAACTTTAATATTTTGTGCCTCTTTTTTATTTTCAATTCTTCAACAGTTTTTGCCGCCCTAACATTTACTGGTAAATGATTAAATTCATTCAACCCTTTATAAAATAGTGACACCATAGATACCTTCTTCCTAACTCTTAGGATATGAAAATCATTCACAATTCTTGTGAAATATGAATGAATGTCTTTAAAGTAATAAACTCATAAAAATATGCTGCCATCAGACCCTTACTAAGTTTAAAAATAAAGATCATAGTGGAATAAAAAATTCTCTGTTTTACTGAAAACCAGCTCATAACATTGAGCATCAGTTGTATAGGAGTGTATCTATTGCATCTTAAAATGATTCTCATACTCTTGTTAAACAGTATTTTCAAAGACTGAATGGGTCCGCTATCCACCAAATATAACATTGTGGAACAGTAATCAAAATGAGGTTGATTAATATTTTTAAAAACAGTTATCCTTGCAAAAAGTGACACATGTTTTGCAACTCTAGAAAAGAAAAATAGCTTTTTAGCAATCTTTTTCTGTATATATTCACAATGTTTTTTTTTAAAGACAATGTAATATCCACTATAAAACCCAGATACTAAATCTCACTGACCCATTCAATATTCTCATTTTCCAATTGTAATTTGTGATTTAACAGATTTATACCTCTAATTTTATATCCACTTCATATAACCATTGCTTCTGTTAGCTTTAATTTGATAATTAAAAGATATTTTTCAATGTTTTAAAGCAATAGATTCATTCTTCTAACCACTTCCTCAAAATCACTACCCCTACACGAGATCATAGTATCATTCGCAAACAAGTTTATAAATTCAGCCCTTCCACGTAGTTTATGTCATTAATGTAAATTATGAAAAGTAATGCACCCAAGACGCTTTCCTGTGGCACACCTAATTTATTGCTATATTCGTGAAGGTCACCTACTGGTACTTAAAGTCAACATTGAAATACTATATAATGTAATAATAAATTAGTAAAAATTATAATTTAAAAAAATTTTAGAATTTTTTTTTTGAAAACTATAAAGAAACCGCCATCGACACCGCAGCGCAGGCCGTATCTACACTTTCAGGTATTCACTCACACCCCTCAGTGATGGCGTATTCTTTATATTTTGGTTTTATTTTCGATTTAGATTTCAAGAAAGAATAAAAATTCAACTTTACTTTTCGAAAATCCTCTTAGATACTAAGTAAATATTACTGGTAAGGTAATACCATTACTTTTACAGCTTTTTTTGAAGTTAACTATTTTTTACCATTTCTTTTAGTTTACACTGGTCATACATAAGCAGAATAATGGCGACTGGCAAAAAAACATTTACGCCAAAGAAGGAAAAGCGTGCGACTTATACAAAGAATTTCTAACACGAGCCATTGAAAAATTCAAAGATGAGACCAAACCTAAAATTAAAGATATGTGTAGCGTCGAAAAGGTACGATATACGAATTAAATAGCATATTACATAACAAGTAATGAAAGTGACACTTTTCGATCGAGAAGATATTTAGCACGGGGCGTCAGCCGAAAATGTCCAGTTTCATCAGATTATGCAGACACGTCAGACAAACTGTACAGTGCATAGTTTGCCATTATAAGTCACTAGATCGGAAGAGGCAACCAAAACTGGAACCAGAGGACATCCTTACCCTCCTCCCAGGTGACCTACACAAACTAGTGCAACGAACTGGGTTCACGGTGTGGGTGTACGTGGCACGGTTGAAACCTCGGAAAAAAAGAGAAATGTTACCCTAAATTTGATCAAAGTCACGAGGAATAGCAATTACATTTTAAATTAAAATGTTAGAAGATATTGAAAGATAAAGTACGTGGTGTAATAGATGAGACATTTTTTGAACCCTGAATCAACCACGATTTGCACTGTTGTACACTTAATTACGAAGAGAAGTAAAAAAGCTCGAAAAGCCCTACTAAGAGAAATAAATATTATTGTATATTCAATTTTTTGTACACCTAAATACCGGAGTAAAAATGTATCAACATTTTTTTTGAATAATTAAAACATCAATCCAAACAAATGAAAAGTTAACTGACCGGGTAGATTTGAACCCACGCTTTTCAAGTCGATTATTCTTCTTATATCTGTCAAATTTTTAAAAATTAGTTTATATGTGATTAACAATTTAAACTTTGTGAAATTGTAATAATGTGGGCTAATGAAATACAAAATCAACATCGATTATAAAGTTACGGATTTCGGAGAATTTAAATACAGGAATGAGATAAATAAAGGAAACTTTGAAACATACTGACAACAATGTTTTTTACTATGACATTTGGAGTGATAACGTGCATTGGGATTTCTTTAAGATGGGCTATAGTTTATATTCCGCTCAACCTGGATGGCATTTAAAATCATCTCCAAGGGTCACTAGCAGGCGCGTAACTACAGGAGGGCCTAGCCCCCCCCCCCCCCCTCCAGACGTCTCTACCCCCCCCCCCCCCAGAAAAAAAGGCTGACTTTGTAAGCTCGCTGCTCGCCTCGCAAATATAGCATCAATTTTTACATAACAATGTCATTTATTATATCTTCTTCTTCGACTGCCTATCCACTATTGTTGGATGTTGGCGACCATATTTCCATACATTTCTCTGTCGGTTTCTGTGTGGACCAACTCTCCTATCGTTCTTAATCCCGTTCAATCTCTTATATTTCTTAACCATGACTTTTGCTTTCTGCCTATCCCTCGCTTTCCCTCTATTTTCCTTCGACAATGAGTTGCAACAGTTGATATTTTGAGTCCATTATATCCAAAATACGATGTTTTCTTCTTTTTGACGTTAAGCATTTACTCACGGTTTCTGCCGATTCTTCTTAGAATTTCATCGTTGGTTACTCTGTCTATCCATGGCACCCTTAGCATTCTACGATACATCCACATTTCAAATGCTTCTATTTTGTTGACGGAAGATGACTTCAATATCCAGGTCTCTGCACCGTACAGCAACACCGACCATACATAGCATTTGGCATAACGTAACCTCAGCTTTAAATTAATGTCACGACTAGTTAGCACGTTTTTGAATTTAAAAAAGTTATTTCGAGCTGTTTCAATTCTGCATTTAATTTCTTTGTCATTATCCCAATCTTCATGCAACCAGCTTCCTAGATATTTATATTGTGCTACACGTTCTAAGGTTTGACCATCTGCTATTAATCTTGCGTTGTTGTATGGGAGTTTTCGTCTGCTTACTATCATGAACTTTGTTTTATTGCTATTTATTTTAAGACCATAATTCGTACCAATACGATTCAGCTCATCGATCATTTATTGCAGATCTTCCATATTATCTGCAATTAAGATAGAGTCATCTGCATATCTAATGTTGTTTATATATACCCCATTTACCTTAATTCCAACATTTTTATCTTCCATGATTTCATTAAAGATGGTTTCCGAATAAAGATTAAATAGAAGAGGTGATAGTATGCATCCTTGTCTTACGCCTCTACATATGACAATATCTTCAGTTGTAAATTCATTTGTTTTTATATGAGCAGATTGATGCCAGTACAGATTCTGTATACAACGGATGGCTCTGTCGTCTAAGTTTATTATATAAGTAATCTAAAATTTTGACGTATTGCTTTTACTTTAACATATTATGCAATTATAATAAATCTAACCGATAAAAAAAAACGAGGTCTTGTGATATTACTGCTGATTATTGACCAAATTTGTTAAAATTTGGGCGTGGTCCAAAGAAATATTTCGCCTGTGGCGCATTTCGCCTGCGGCGGGCTCTCCGCCGACCCGCATCTACACGAACCGCCACTGCAAGTCACAATAACAGGCCCACCCCAGGCCACCCCCAGGTCAGAGGGCTAGTTACGCCAAGTCACTAGAACTAAGAGCAGTGAAATCTTTATTCCTAGGCGTGCTAGGTCCAGGGCCTCTGGGTCACTAAGGGTCATATCCAGCTGACAGACTTTTAATCTCTTACGTGGTAAGGCGAAGTTGCATATTAAAATGCCGAATAATTTGTTAAAAAGAAAATAAAACAATTCTAGATAGAGAAAGATATCCGAAAAAATCAATTTTTGTTTATAAATTTTTTTACGACAAAATAATGATTATTTTGAAAACACAATTATGAGCATTTTCTTAAAGCACGTCCGTATTTAAAAAAAAATAGTTAAGGTGGGTATCAAAACAACGATACGTTGCATCTGAAAAATAAAAATGTTTAATGTAAAACAATGTAAAGTGCTTAAAGAAAGTGCTCTAGGTTTTTCAAAATAACTAGTAGTATTTTTTCGTAAAGAAATAAAAACAAAAATTGATTTTTTCAGCTTTTTTCCGGATATCTCCGGAAGTCATCGGAATTTTTCAAATTTCTTTGTAACAAATTATTTAGCATTAAATAATGCGACTTTGCCTCAATTTAACAAATACTCTATACTAGTCTATACCTTATAGTTGCCAGGGTAGCAATGCTAATACATCGAATGTGTTACACCTTGTACTGATAAGGACCAATATCTAAGAGAAGACAAGTTACTGCTTTGTCTCGACAAGATAACTTACATATGTAATTGATTTTCTTTTTTAATTTGAAATTTGAAGAATTGTTTTACTCAATCTTATCAGTTTTTGATATGTTATATCCATGTTAAAACTTAGTTTAAAACCAAACGTGAGCGAAAAGGCGTCACTTTTTTCCGCAACTACTGATGCAGTATGCTTGGGGAGAGGAATGACACAAAGTCTCTGCCTAAAGTTTTTCTGTCTGTTAAAAATATTTAAAATTGTTGTGTCTTATTTCTTACAGAAACCGTTTCAGTAGATGTTCTATAAGTACAAATTATATTTTTTAGGGTAAACACAGTGTGAAAAACTTTGAAGTACCCAAGGATGCCATTGATATACCTTCTATGCCGGGAATGCTGCAAGTCATAATACACTTTTTCGATGAGAATAAAGAAAATATATTTTGTTTAAATGTTATGGCCGAATTCACCGCCTAAAAATGATATATGAACAAACCCTAACTTTTACTTGCACTAATTTGAAAATATATTATTAGGCGAAAAAGATTACATGTATTAGTTTTGTATATTTTCCATAGCTTTATACATAACTGATAAAATATAAGTCATATGGGTTCGGGTTGAAATTTTCACTATATTAAAAAGATAACGAAATGCACCGTTTGAGAAGAAAAATCATTTTAAATAATAAATTTCCTGTTATGAGGTCCATTGAAAACTGTAACCATGAATTTTTTCAGATTGTTGCAACAAATAATTTTGTTTGTAAGATTCCGAGAATGAGGTTTACAAAAATAGATCATGTATAATATTGAAAATTTCGTCCCACTTTTTTTAATCAATCAGAATTAATTTAATCCGAATGTAGCTATGTATAATAGGGCCACGGTTAACTCCGATGGACAATAATTATAAACACTCGTGCATTTTGGCGCGCCCCAGCCGAGTCTTGGAGAGATGAGGATAAGAGAGACGTTTTGCTATACGGGTTTTTAGTTAAATATCTCAAAGGCGGCTCGCGGTCTTAAAAAATGGTGAAGAGCTAGGTATAGGGCGGGTACTTAAACAAACATTGACTAATTTATATTTTTATTGTGTACTTGCATAGCTAGTTTTTGTAAATCAGATCATTAATTGGGTTCATTTTTAAAATACATCCAATGAAAATTAAACTAATTATAGGTACGTACACTACTAAATTAACTGAAAAATAAATACAAAACTTTTAATTCATACAGTAAATCACGTAAAAACGAGATCTATAACCGTAAGTTTCGCGAAGCCTCTAAATAAATACCTTAAGGTTAGGTGAACCAATGCTAAAATAATGGTGCATACGACTGATCCACTTTTAAATTGCCCTTCATCACCATATGCAAATTGTTACATGCTCCCGCGTGACTAACGTCACGTAACCATAGCAACGGTGAAAAGCCACTTGGACGTTGAGTCTTTATCTTCACTTGCTGCTCTGAGCTTACGGACCGAGGGTAGTGCACGGACACGGTCTGCTGGGCGCGCCAAAATGCACGAGTGTTTATAATTATTTTCCATCGGAGTTAACCGTGGCCCTATTATGCATAGCTACATTTGGATTACATTAATATTATTAATTCGAACATAATTATTTTTTAAGGGCTAAAATGGTAGCTGTATTGGTACATTAATATTTAATATTGTCGAAAAATTTTCCTCCTGGTTTTATTTTTTCACCTGACGAGCCGCCACTGCTATACCTAGCTCTTCGCCGTTTTTAAGACCGCGAGCCGCCACTGAAATTACCCAGATTATTTTTTTGGTTAGATACAAACAATCATAGCGATTGTGTAGGCTAGTGGATACGGAATCAATTGGATTTAAAGGACTTAAAACAGAAATTTTGATTAAAAAATATAACATTTTTCTTTGATTATTGATACAACCAAAAAAAATATGAATTGGAATACAATTGCGCGTGATACATTTTTCTGTACCTTCTCTTCACATGTAGGTAAATGAGATACTGCCATTTGTGAAATTATTTGTTGAAGATTTCAAATCGAATGGTGAAACTCCTAAACCTAAGGTAATGATGGTGAACATCTTTAATAAATACAAAATTGACTTGATTTTTAATATTTTCAATATTTTATAAGGAAATGACAGTAATACTGATCGTGTAAGGGCAAATTTCAAAAATTGATGTTATTGATGTAATTCAGGACTATCAGTAATACTGATCGTGTAGAGTCTGCAATACAGTTTATTTTAGTATAAAAAAAGTCTTTTACTTTGATATTTTAAAGTTGTTAGTTAATGCAGAAAAATATGTGAGTTATTCTGTAAACAGTGGTTGGCAACACTGCTCGATGGACACAATGATTTTTCGTGACTTCGATAATTTCCCGTCTAGAAAGGGTTAAAGAAGCTTTTGTCTTGTCTTCTAATCTTCGTAAAAATGATTAAACTGATATATTATCTTACACCTTTGTAAACGGCTACTCTCAAATGGGACTGGACAAACAACAAAATTGATTTCAAAATGAAGGTTATCAATAATAACTATAATAAATCCAGTATTATTAATAATGTAACAATGAAAACCAATTTACTAGAAAAAATATGTTGACACGTTAATAGAGGGTTGGCAATAGAGAACCTATAATTATATCACAATCACAATAGTATATAATATTATGTTAAAACGACCTTCTCACGCAATGATATAAAAACATTTTTAAAAAAAGTAGTTGAATTAAAACATTTTTTACCTAATAAATAGATCGGCTATAAAATTTATTTTCTTGATTTCTATTAAGAATTTTTAAAAATGGACACAAAACTTAGTTTCATGTTGTTGTTCTTCACTTTTTGTCATAGCCATAACTTATTTTTACTGCCCAAGCTACGGATGCCTCGTATAAAAGTAACGGATATGGAAAAGTGTAGCAAAGTTAATGAAAGTTATTTGGTTTTGAATTTTCTTTTAAACTATTTGGATTCAGATGGCTGGAGGTCTTTAGATCTCGATGCAGATTGTATACAGCCATTGACAGATCAAGATGTAAGTTTTTAGCAAAATAACAGTCCAAGATAGTGGCTTAATAGCTTTTTATACTGAATAGATTTTCACTGTTTCTATAGTACCTATACCCACCAAGCAAGGTTTTGTTACCTCAGCAATGCATTTATATAATATCGTAATAATGTGACAGTAGGAGGTACGTCATGATGCTATTATATGTTTACGATAGATTATATCCTTGGTTACTATTCACATAGTGATATTCTATCAATTCAATGTCACAGAATATAGGACTAAGATCTGACTAATTTTTTTTTTTATGAGGTAAGATCTTCCAAAGACACCTTGTGAAACAAGGTAGTGTCGGATTCAGCCCTGAAGGGGCTGCCTACCGACTAAAACACCCCGCGTTCTTTCGGTTTCCGGGCCCGAGTGGCCTATAAAAACCTCCACACGTCTGCTTTCCACATCTCCATGCCAAAGCATGTTTTTGTTTTGGATCCACCTGTATACGTTGTCCGCGTATACAGGAATTTGTCGTCTCTGTTGTTTGTCAGGGGTTTGTTGTTTTTGGTGGTGACTTACTGGTGTTGGTGTTTTTTATGTGTTGATTGTAGTATAGCGGTATATAGTGTAGGCCGGGATACCATATAGGCATCGTCCGGTGTTGGCGGGTAAGTCCCTTTTTTGTTTGTGGGTTAGTACTTACAAACTTCTGTGTTACTTAATTTATTAATTATTATGTATTATTATTAATGTTATCACATTTTCCTTAAATTTAACCTATTTTTTTACATTTCACTTAGTTATTTCACATTTAACTTAGTTGACACTTTCACTTTCCTTCTTTGCCTACAGTTGACTTCTTGGTCTTTTGTGTGGCCTCCTTGGATTTAACACCTCCTCCGGGTTGTAATCTGTGAGCCTACGGAATTCTTCGTTTAGATGTCTTATTTCTTCGAGCATTTTCCTGGCTTTCCTTTTCATGAAAGCTGTCAGGGGTTCCCAGTTGATATCTCTTTGTATTTGTGTGTTTCTCACGAACCATGGTCCGTTCACTGCGCATCTGACGTAGCGATTTTCTAGTGACTCAAGTCTCTTAATATGAGAAGGGGCCGCATAGCCCCACGCCGCTGACCCGTAGGTAAGTTGTGGTCTGGCCTTTATCATAATAAGCTTTTTTGTCACTTTATTTGTAAAGTCATGTATATTACGTGTTAATTTTAATTTTTGTTTTTTATTCTGAATGTTAGGTCTGATGATGCTTTTAGGGCGAAACATGTCACCCATTGATTAAATTTTAAGACATGATTGAGACTTTGACTTTGAGTTTCCCCATTTTTAAAAATTAAATAAAGTCTCTTTGAGATTACTTCTTTGAATTCTTTGAATTCTTTGAATAATAAGCTTGGTTTTGAGGTACATGGTGCTTTTTCTCCCGATTAGGCGATAAAGCCTATTCATGTCTGCTTTTGTTTTGTTGATCGCTTTGTTTATGTGGGGTTTCCACGTTAAGTCTTTGTCTAGTGTGACACCTAGATAGGTGTAGGGACCATTCTACTTCTTCGCCGTCTATGAAAATATTCTCTGGCAGTATTAGCCGTCTTTTTAGCAGCAATATAGTTTGACTTTTTTGACTATTGATTTTAATCTTCCATTTTGTGCACCATTGTGTTAGTCTATCGACTTTTCGTTGTAACACTTCAGATTTGTCTGACGTTTCTGCCGGTATGCGCGATGCCGGTGTCATCAGCAAACGTTATCAGTAGTAAACGTGAGTGACAAAAGAAAGAAGGTGCACGCAGTTATATCAAATAGTCAAGGCATAGAGCGAGATGATGTATCCTATATGAATGACCTGTTACTTAGGTGATGTTGAAGACATTTAACTTGATATATTGATATCAATCTGATATGAGAGAATTGGTCATACTCCGAATTTGTAGTTTTTAGTTATATAACAGTTATATACTTTTAAAAATGCGATAAAAGTTATTTTTAAAGTATGTTACCGTATGTTATTGTAATAGAACATGTTTTGTGGGAAGGTATTGCAAATGCTGGTTTACTTACTTAAACATTAAAGCCAAATTTTATAAAGTCCGTTTAAACCGAAAAATAATTCTAAAATCGTAGAAATAGAGTAATCAACCGGGTCGTAACTTGTTATGTTATTATTATATTAAATTTTAACCAGACAAATCACTTTTAACTCGAACTTTGCTGTCAATCCCACGTTATTATTTTCTAAAAAACAGTACAAGTAAAATTACTTTTTTGTACTTAGATATTTACAATTTACAAGCTTATAGTAGATACTTAAATGTTGAATAATTAAATTTTTTTAAATCAAATTTAAGTACGTTTTAATACTTATATACTCATAGGTTCTTAAATATTTTATAATTACTTAAGTAAGTAGAAAGACTTGATGGGCCTCAACTACTAGTACCGTACTTCTCTAGATAATTTATGTACTTAAGTAATATTTTAAAGTATTTAGTACCATAGCTATGCTTGTACTTAATAATTAAATACTAGAATGACAGTAGAGTTTCGGACCAGCATTGTCTTTATTTGTTTTAAATCACTACGTTTTAACCACATATATACATACAATATATTGCTAATACCATAATTGAATGATGACACCACTGTAGGCAGATGATCCAGGTCCGTTGAGTTTGCGCAGCTCGGAAATTTGCTTCTTGATGTAAACATTTGACAGGACCGACTTTCAAAATATGTTTACAAGCTTTTATTTAAATTCACCCGTTAGTTTGGGTGTGTACAGTTTATGGTCAAATAAAACTAAGTAACCAATATTTTACATACCTGAAATAGGTACCTTATTCCTGGTATTCAACCGAGATTCGTGCAAAAAAGGATCATGTACTTTTTTCTACCCATCTTGAGACACAAGTCGCTAACAATAACAAAATGTCTGGTAAAGTTTTATACCTAAATTCGCAAATTAAATGACACGACCGACAAAGCTCCTTTTAAAAAACGTTTATTTTTACAAAAAGGGCTTAACTTAACTTATACTTAAAGTAAAAAGACTTAAAAACTACGATGAACAATTAATACGAACAGCAAGTAGCTTTGACACGAAATTAATGTTAAAGTTTAATATTCAATATTTGCTTTTATATAAACTAATTAGTCTATTCAGCAGTTATGGCTGGTCTTGGGATATTACTCCTCCACCCTGAGATCTTTCAACGTCCTCGTTGATAATCTTTTGAAGGGTTTTAATAGGGATAGCTTTCAAATACTTGTGATTTCTCCAATGATAGATAGCTATGCTCAGAATACACACAAGAACAATACAGATTGTTGCAAAGATAAAATAATGTGTTTGTTTCTGAGGGGTAAGGTTTTCAAACCTAATGGGTTCTAAAAGATCTTCCTGGATCTTAGTAGGGTCCTCTAAATGCTTGATTTGTATGTTTAAGGTAAAATTTGTCGGCTGAAGGTTTGTTACCTCTGGATATATAGTAGTTATGTTGTTTATGGCTAAGGAGTATTTGCTTTGATTGATAATAACGTCACATTGACTTTGAATAAGGGAGCAGTCTTGAAGGGTGACCTTTTGGAATTGGAAACAGTCTTCATAAGCCATTTCAGAAGCTTTTGTACAAAATAGTAGGGCATTTTTGTAAGTTAAAGTGTGTATTTGGTAGTTGTTCTGGACAGTAGCATACTGACAGTTTTGGCTTAAGGAACAGCTGTTCGTAAGTGGCTCGGAGCACATCCATTTTGTGTTGATTTCTTCGCAATTTTTGTACCACAACTCGTTACAGTAGTATTTGCTAGGGCTAATTAAAATTTTGGATTCATTGTTCGGTATAGGGTATACAATTTTTAGATTACAAACATTTCTTTCAAAAATAGGTATTTTAATTGCAAGAATTGCCATTTCGTTCAGAATTAAAAGACCGGTTTTACAAATAAGGGTGAGTTCTGATGCATGTTTAATAGACCATAGAGTGTTTCTTGGGTAGTGTATTTCTAGATATTTCCAAAGCTCATTTATTTCATTTAAGCTTAAAATTTCGAGATCTAGGGTTTTTAAATGTGCAAAAGAGAAAATTCTTAAAAGTTTTTCTAAGTATTGATTTAAATTATTGATTTGTATGTATTGATCTTGTATTGATAACATTATATTTATTTCATTGTTTAATTTTGAAAGTTCGGTCCTAATCGTTTTTGAATTTTCATTTATAATATTTATATTTTCTTTGAATTTATTCATAATATTGCCTGCAAACGAACTGAAATCGTTAATCTTATGCATCGTGTTTAGTTGATTATGCTTAAGTATTTCTAAATTCTGAGTAATTGTCTCTAGGTCAGTATTGTCTAGGTTGCCGGTGACAAACTTGATACCGCTGCCTATAAAGTTCATTAGCCCTCGTTTCTTGCGATTGTTTTCATAAACATTCAACTTTGCATATGTGTCGAAAGTGCTATTTAATGCGTTAAATAAATGAAAAATTTGTGTTTTTGTAAAATTATTGTTTTGCTTGTTCACCATAGATTCTAAAATTATAACATTGCTTAACAATTGGGATAAAGTAAACTTAATACTAGATATATTAAATGATATATATGTTGTATGATAATGATCAATAACTAGGGAAGAAGTTATTTCTTCTATGTAAAACCCAGTATTAGGAAGTTTGTAGATTTGAAGGGCCTGGTAAGGGTTCAATTGAGCCTGTAGGATTAGGATCGGGAGGCTGAAAAGAAATAGGATTTTTTCTAAGTCTTTTAATTTTTCGAACATGTGTAGTAATGGGTTTTTTCCTTGAAATTCCTGTTACTGTATTTTTATTTACTGTTGTTACTTTTACAGGTATGTACTGGGGGTTCATTTTATTTCGAAGGGTATTTTTCTTATATATAGTTTGACCGTCTTGTATTGTGGGTGGTTCTTCGGTGTTTTTATTTTGTCTTTGGGTATTCTGGGACTGTTTTTGATAGCTTGTTTTATATACATATTCATAAAAGGGTAGTAGCTCGTTCTTTCGTTTTTCGGTATATTGTTCAAAAAGTGTTAAATCGTTGTTTAGATTTGGTTCATTGAGGTACGGGTCGTATAGTATAGAAAAAGGGGAATGTCCAGTAGTTGAGTGAATACTCTGATTATAAATAAGGATGGCAGAAAGGTTTTGAGATGTTTCATCGGGATTTTTCCTTTTAAGCATTCCTAATTTTCCAAGTAAGGTAGAGTGTAGTCTCTCTACGGGGCTGTTAGAGGATATATTTTTGGGAGTTGTGTAATACATTTCTATACCAAGAAGTTGGCAGAATTCTCTAAAAAGATTATGTTGAAACTCCTTTTCTTGGTCCGAAACGAATTTTTGGAGGGTGTTATGGTGAACGAAATAGGGCCTTAATTTGTTAAAAATCGTGACTGCGTTTAGATCTGGTATAAAATACGCTTGGGCATATCTAAAAAATGAATCTATTATCGCCAAAAATTGAAAAATATCAAAGCAAACTGTTTTAAAGGGATTTTCTAAAAGTAGTGGGGGTTCGAATGCAATTTTATAGGGGTGTCTTTCATATTTGCTTTGTAAGCATATTTCGCACTTGTTTAAGAAATTTGTAATTGAGTTTCTTAGTTTAGGCCAGTAATATTTTTGTTTAATGTTACTATATGATTCCACTATGCCGTTATGGTTGGGTTTGTTTGCAAATGTAAGGTGACTGTATTCATGGCATATAATCTCTTGAAAGTCACGATAGAGTGATAAAATTTTGTGTTTTTCGAAAGGGGTTAAATAGTCGAGCTGTACTAGTTTTTCTAAATTAAATTTTATTAGGATATTTGATGGGGACTTAAGTAGCTCGAATTGATCCTGAGGGATAATCTTAACTCTTTGGTGAAAGTTAACACCTATACGAGGGATTGGATTTGGAATTTTATCCAAGTTCTTATTAACCTTGATAAGAGAGTCGGGGATAATTTTATCGTTAATTGAAAAATAGGGCGGAGTGGCTGCATCTTTTTCATATGGTATAATAAGAGAATTGTTAGTAAGATTTTGAATAGGTTGATTTAGTGGTTTATTATAGATAAGAGAAAAAGGTATGGTAATATTTTGTAACTTTAATGTTTTATTTTCATAGTTTATCAGGGCATTTAAATTTTTAAGGTCTTTAGTGCCTATAAGTGCGTCGAAATCGTCATGCCAATTTAGGACTTTTAATTTAAAATCTTGGGCAATACCTAGTTCTTGAAGCAAAGGAATTCTTAAATTTTTATTTTCTTTAGAAACTTGTTTATAGGCAGTGACCTCAAAGGGCTCAAAAAATACATTTTTTGGAAATAATTCTGCAATTTTTGGAGTAATAATGGAATCGGAAGCGCCTGAGTCGATGAGTACTGTAATTTGTTTCTGGGGTAGATAGAAATACGGCAGTTCATTTTGCTGTGCTATATTATTTAAATTAATTTTTGATTCGATGCCATGTTCAAATATTTTTTCGTTATTATTTTCGACGGTTGATTCAAGGACATTTTGGGTTGTATAGTTTTGGACAGGTATGTCGGACTCTGAAAACGACTGTTCTACGGGATAAGAATTATATGCGGAGTCTTGAGTATATTCTGAGGGTTGTAATTCCTCATAGGGGTTGTTAGATGGGGGTTGAGGTTGTTGTACTTCTACGTTATATAACTCTTGGGATACCCAATTTGCGGGTCCTGTAGACTGAAAGAAGTTTTGGTATCTGGTTGAAGGTTGATTTTGTTGTTGCATGCGGGAAGGTCCTATAGTGGAAGTGGACATAGGGACAGGTGCTTCTTGGCGAGGAGGTCTATTTTGCGGTGGTGCAAATCTAGGTTGGTTGCCAAAAACCTGAGCATTTGTTGGGTAATGTCTTTGTACAGGTCGGGGTTGTACAAAAATGGGTTGTCGAGGGAAATAAGGAGATTGTACTGTATGTGGGGGTTGTACGTTAAAAGGTCTATTTATTATTCGGTTATTCTGATTATTGTTATTATGTTGTCTGTGTACTGGGGTTTGCAAAGTTGAATAGTTAGTTGCAAGGTTGATTTGTGATTCAACCATGTTATAATTAACTACGTGCGCAAGAGCGTCACTTAGCTTTTCAGGGCGGTTTATCATAAGCATCGTTTTTAAAGTTTGGGGCGAGTTTGCTGTTAAAATTAACACTGACGTGTTTTCTATTTGTTTTATTAAAATAAGTTTTGAATTATTATCTTCGACTTCGCATTGTACTTTAGAAACGATTCTTTGCACAAATGTTTTTAACCTATCGACAAATTGTAAAATATTCTCATCTTTGTTTATTTTTAAATATTGTAATTCCTGCATTAAAACTATATAGGTAATAGGATCACCGAATTTTTGTCTCAATGCCTCTCTAATAGAGGGCCAGTCTAATAAATCTGGTCTAGAAAGTAAGAAATTTCTTGCATCTTCAACTAATTTCGATTTGATGGCGGCTAAGACTACCGTCTTTTGTTCGTTTGTATTATTAAAATAAAGTGTATAAAATTCGTTTATAGAAAGAATAAAACTTTCTAAATGATCCTGCTTGCCTGAAAATGTTGGCAAGAGGGATGTATAAAATCTTAAATTTTCCATTTTGTCTTGATTTAGGTTTAAATTATCAAATAAATTTGCTAGTTCTTCCTGGGTTCCAGGAGTTAAAGTCCTATCTAATGTATTATCTACGTTACCCTGGGTTCCAGGAGTTAAAGTCCTATCTAATGTATTATCTACGTTACTATCAGAATTATTTTCAGCTTGGTTTTCTGGAATATCTAACCCTAAAGAAACCCTATTGCGTAATAAAATATTTTTTAAACGATCGGATGGAGCGGACATTAAAAAAATGGCAATTTAGCAATTACTTACAATACAATCAAGGATGAATCCATAGAGCTTATATTGTAGAGGTACACAACCAAAGGAATCCCTATAAAGGCGTGGCTAAAGGGCCTTAACGTCTGGAGCGTCGATCTGAGTCTAGGAGGACAGGAACTGGATCCACAGGTCACTAGCAACACGGCAGCCGATCTGTTCACCAATTTCTTCCTTCAACACACTTCTGGGAATCGCACTGGGTTTAATGCTTTGTTTGAAACAAATTTGGTTTTAATGTTTTGTTTGGCACAAATACAGTCAGTACGGCGAATCCGGAAGGTCCTTTTTTATTTAGTCCGAATAGTGCACTAAGATTTGAAAATCACTTCCGCACAACGGGAACCGATAAAGGGCGAAATTGCACTATCCTGTTCGCAGCGCCAATTAAATGACACGACCGACAAAGCTCCTTTTAAAAAACGTTTATTTTTACAAAAAGGGCTTAACTTAACTTATACTTAAAGTAAAAAGACTTAAAAACTACGATGAACAATTAATACGAACAGCAAGTAGCTTTGACACGAAATTAATGTTAAAGTTTAATATTCAATATTTGCTTTTATATAAACTAATTAGTCTATTCAGCAGTTATGGCTGGTCTTGGGATATTACTCGCACCCAAAACTTAAAAATAATATCCACAATCACACACGGAACATCTAAACGAATACAACGTAAAAAAAGATGGAAACGACTAACAACTTACACACTAACAAAAAAAATATGTAAAGTAAAGTTTTATAAATATTAACACCCAAAACTTCGAAATTATAACCACACATCAAGGAACGAAACAAAAGATGTCGACGAATAAGAATACAAACAACGCCGAGTCGGTTCTGTTTGATATCGTGTCGGTTGCCTAATTTTTTCCCTACTGCGCAAGCACCACGGGCCCAAACTCAGGTTAATTTGAATCGCACGATGGGTGTATTCTTTCTTGTATTGGCAATATAGTGTATGATGTGGTTTTAACTGATAAGCATCTCCAGTCAACACTTCAGGTGAATACTAAATAAGTATGTGTATCTATGCATCTATGCTTACCAGTTGAAACGTAGTGATTCAAAAGAAATAAAGACAATGCAAGTCCAAAATTCTACTGCCGTTCAAGAAACGTCATTGTCTTCAACCTTGAAACAGACAATTAAATACTTAATGGGTAGGTACTACATAGTACTTCTTTTTTTTGTAAAATATCTACTGATACTTATTTCTTAAGTCGATCCCACCAATATTGTTAAATTATTCTCCAAAGTTACCAGCTCTATGCGAAATTATATATAGAGGTTACTACAAATTTGTGTGCGAACACGGGGATCTCGAAAACTGTAAGAGATACGAAGATGGTTAAGTGGAGACAAAGTTGCGTATTTTGGGACTTTATAATTTGGTGAAAGAAAATTCTAACTGTTCCGAATACTTTCGGAGATATTCGAAAAACCCGAAATTTTTACTTTTGGTTTTTAATTTTTTGCGCGTTTATTTATGAAGTGGAAAGAAAGCAAAAAACACAATTTTATAGCTGTTTTTTATGTCCTACAAGATGGCGTTTTTAGTTTTCAAATCCAACGTTTCGTTTTTTAGAAACCAACCTCAAGTCATTTTTTTTTAATCCGGACCTGAAATTTTAAATACAGTTTTAGGGACTTCCAAGCTTTAGAAATTTAATACAATTTAAAAGTTTTTGAAATTATAACATTTTGTCATCTAATAACACAATTTTTTCAAATTATCTTTTTATATCATTACGGCCCTGAACAATTAGAGCCAAACTAAAAGAAATATTTTTGATTTGAAGAATCCGTCCATTTTTACTTAAAGAGGATGATATTGTGTGAGAAAAAAGACCCAAAGTCTCAGCGCAAAAATATTTTTCTGTCTGTTTATTATTGTTAAATGTTTCGCCCGAAACTACCATCATCAGACCTTATAAATAGTAAAAAAAAATTAAAATTGCTTTTAAAGCAAAGATAAGTGCATCCCAGTAACATAATTAGACTAACACTCCAGTTACCTTTTTTCACTCGGGGATATTAATTGTTTTAAATAATAAACGGCTATACACCATAACTTCCTGTAATGTAATTTAATATTTAAAAAATCTAAAAAATAATGGCCAGGGCCGTAATAGTAAAGAAAGGATAATTTGAAATACTAATGACATGTTATTTGATGACAAACCTTAAAATATTAAAAATCTTTAAATTGTATTAAATTTCTAAAGCTTAGATGTTCATAAAACTGTTTTTAAAGTCCCAGATCCGTATTTGAAAAAATTGACTTGACGATGAAGAACGAAACAATGGGGAACTAGTTTCAGAATGAAGTGACTTTCAAATTAAAAATTGGTATAAGTATATGTTTGACAAGAACCTGAATGTACTAAGAATATTTGTGATAAATCTGTATCCCTATTACAGATACCTTGAGTACCACAACGTTCCTGACTTTATAGGTAACTGTTTTTTTAACATTCATTTTTAGTACACACTGGATATACATAAGATGAATAATGGCGACTGGCAAGAAAACATTTACAATAGTCGCGGAAATCTGTGCGATGTAATGACAAGATTTGTAAAACGCGCAGTGGAAAAATTAGCCAATGAAACGCAACCTAAAATAAAAGATATGTGCAACATTGAAAAGGTACGATGCACTTAAAAAAATGTATTTCTTTAGGAAGTAGAATTTCTTCTGTGCGGAAATTAAAGCTGTTTGGTATATCAGTGGCGGCTCGTCGGGTGAAGGGGCTCTTTACCAAAAAAATAAAATAAAATTAGATGAAAAGTTTTTCGACAATATTAAATATTAATGTACCAATACAGCTACCATTTTAGCCCTTAAAAAATAATTATGTTCAAACTAATAATATTAATTTAATCCGAATGTAGCTATGCATAATAGGGCCACGGTTAACTCCGATGAACAATAATTAGAAACACTCGTGCATTTGGGCGCGCCCCAGCGACCCTGTCTGTTAGCTAAAAGCAAGTGAAGACCCAACGTCCAACATGGCTTTGATATTCACCGTTGCTATGGTTACGTGACGTCAGTCACGCAAACAGCATATAACAATTTGCATTATGATGAAGGGCAGTTTAAAAATAGATCAGTTGTATGCATCATTGTTTTAGCATTGGTTCGCCTAACCTTATTTATTTTGAGGCTTCGCGAAACTTACCGTTATAGATATCGTTTTTACGTGATTTACTGTGTGATTGTAAAAATAGAACTGCAGAAAAATAAGCTTTCGGGAGCAGAGAAAAATAAACTTCTGAAAGCTAGAAAAATAGAGGCCGGTGCCTGGACGGAACAGAAGCCCCGTCGCCATGGAAAAACCACAAAAGAAGGGGAAAAGACTGAAGAGGAGGTGGCCAAGAAAAGACCACACTCAGACTCCAGCAGTCCCTTAAACAAACAACTTGCCAAGAAGGCCAGAAGTCAAGTGGGACAGACTGGTACTTTGTACAGCTTGGCAGCAAGAGAACTTAGGATGGCGGTGATACACAGACGCCACCCAGATATATCACTGAACCAAGAACAAACAGACTTGGTTCAACACAAAATAGTGACTGTGTTGGATAAAACTCCTTCTGGTAGTAGGAATCCACCCCAGTTCGAAACAAGCAGGTTCACGGGAGGTATTCACTGGATCTCGTATGCCAATGCAGAAATGAAAGCCTGGCTACAACAAACCGTTGGAAAGCTGGGCGAACTATGGAAAGGGGCTGATCTTACAGTGGTGGAATCAAAGGACCTTCCGAAAAGACCCAATATACTCGTCTGGATTCCAGAGACAGTCGAGGCAGAAAAAGTCAAGAGTCGGCTTGGGCTTTAAAACCCAGGACTAAAAATGAGAGATTGGCTGCTCCTAAGTAGAAAAGCTGAAGAGAAGGGACAAACTCAGGCATTCTCTGTGGACGCAACATCGTTTAAATGCCTGGAATAGACTCAGTTCAAGGCATTCTACAGGCTCGGAAAGGTAACTTTCCGGGTGATAACGAGCAGCGCCGATAAAAGTGAAGGTGGAGCAAGTAAACCTGCATCATAGTAAAGCTGCATCGGCGGCACTATGCAGAGCGATGAAAAAATACGACATCGCCCTGATTCAAGAACCATGGGTAAACCAAGGTAATATCAAAGGCCTCTCGGGAGTCGGGGGGGAGCTGATTTATAGCAGAACCTCGGACAGACCGAGATCCTGCATCTTACTTAAAAAATACATCAAAATACTGCCCCTAACCAATTTCTGTTCTAAAGACTTAGTGGCAGTAAAGCTAACTACGGAGGAAAGGGGGCTGAAGGATCTTGTTATCGGATCAGCTTACTTTCTTCAAGACGACCCTGAGGCCCCACCACCTAGAGAGGTGGAACATCTAGTGAGAGACTGCAGAGGAAGTGGATCGCAACTGATCATTGGTTGTGAAACTAACGCTCACCACAACATCTGGGGGAGCATCAACAGCAACCAAAGGGGTGAGTCAATTTTTCAATTCTTAATGGCAAATCATTTAGGCATTATGAATAGAGGTAATGGGCCTACTTTTGTAACAAGTCAAAGGCAGGAAGTATTAGATTTAACAATAGGTATGAATTACGTTAGTAATTTTGTTAAAAACTGGCATGTATCTGATGAAGTTAGCTGCTCGGATCACAGATACATTTATTTCGAACTATCGTGCGTGAAGCAAACGACTAACCCTCGCAAGACGAACTAGGAAAACTATAAGTTAGACCTAGATTCTAGGCTGGAGGGCGTTAAGAACACGGTAAATAAGATATTAGAAGTAGAGCTAATCGCGGACCCATTGACTGACGCAATGCACTCTGCTTTTGTAGAAAATGGTCCTCCAACTGATCTTCTCTCTCCCCTTCTCTGGAACCTTGTCCTGAACGGACTGCTTCGGGCACTCAGTAGAGTTATTGTAGGTTACGCAGACGATCTGGTCATAGTAACCTAATTCAACACGATAGTAAGAGATAGAATACAAAAAGCTCTCAAGATCGTGGAAAAATAGGTAGGACAGGACGGACTAAACATCAGTCCACAAATCGTCATAATACCCTATACAAAACGTAGGAAGAGAGAGGGGCTGACGCCCCTAACCCTACGAGGAGAAAATATTCCACTGTCAGAAGAGGTCAAATATCTGGGAGTAACCTTAGATTCCAGACCGACCTCGAACAAACATGTGGAAAAAACTATCCGAAAGTCAGAAGTCACTTTAGCAGTCACTAGATAAATGTACGGAAAAACATGGGGACTCTCACCTTGGCTGGTGCACTGGCTGTACACCAGAGTGGTGATACCCACAATTACATATGCAGCCATATGGTGGCCAAAGGTATAGCAAAGAACCACAATATCAATGCTAGGAAGCCTGCAAAGACTGGCCTGCTTGAATGTCATGGGGGCCATGAAATCAACTCCCATACGCCATATTGCAATGGGCGTACGAAAACAACAGGAAGGCTTACCTCAATAAGCGGATCCATATATATTTTGACAGTCAGGCAGCTCTTAGAGCGCTAATATGTAACAAGGTAACCTCAAGACTGGTATGGGAATGCCAAGAGGAACTGAAGGCCCTGGCAACAGTGAACAAAGTAATACTGCAGTGGGTACCAGGCCACGACGGTGTTACAGAATACGAAAAAGCTGATAAACTCGCGAGAAAAGGCTCCGAAAACACTAGTAGTTGCTATAAAGCGATAGATCAGGAATGAACACAAAATCCACTGTAGTAACAGACAGGGATTAGCTCACAGCAAAAGCTTCATTGGGAATCCAGACCGAACACTTACGAAACAGCTGCTTTAAATGAATAGGAACCAGCTAAGCCATTACAGGAATTCTGACAGGATACATGGCTATCAAGAACCATCTGCACAGAATATAATTGTACAATGGAGACCTTGACTGCAGACTATGCGGACAAGATTGAGAAACTGTATAGCACATAGTTTGCCATTGCGAGTTACTAGATCGAAACAGGCAACAAATACTCGGGCAACCAAAACTGGAACCAGACAACATCCTTACCCTTTTCCCAGTTGACCTACACAAACTAGTTCAAGGAACTGAGATCACGGAGTGGGTGTAACAACCAAACAGGGTGAGCACAATGGGCCAAACCTGGCCTAAGTGCATCCGGCGTACGGACGGGCCCTCGAAAAAAAAATGCACCATTATTTTAGCATTGGCTCGCCTACCCTTGAGGTATTTATTTTGAGGCTTCGCGAAACTTACGGTTGTAGATATCGTTTTTACGTGATTTACTGTGTGACCAAAAAGTTTTGTTTTTATTTTTTAGTTAATTCAGTAGTGTACGTACATCCTAGTTGTGTGTTTTAAAAATAAACCCAATTAATGACAGTTTTTAATTTGTTGGAAACTCATTCAGTCGTTGGAAAGATGAGGATAAGAGAGACGTTTTGTTACACGGGCTTTTAGTCAATGTTTGTTTAAATACCCGCACTATACTTAGCTCTTCACCATTTTTTAAAGCCGCGAGCCGCCACTGTGGTATATTACTGATAAAGTTGAAATTAAGTTGTCAAATGTTAAAATAGTAATTAGTTCAAGAAGGCGATATAGACATATCGCACGAGGACTTAAATTAAGCACGACGCCGTAGCAGCAAATTTCCATGTAGGAGTATATACATTAATGTACTCATCTTCATGTTCCAGCATTTAAGAAAGATTTATCAGTTATTTTTCTATATCTGCTGCATATAATAAAAGTTTTAAGTTTAAATATATCGGAATATATCGCGGTGGACAAATATTTGCATGGCAAAAAACCAAGGTTAGTAAAAAACGTTCATTTTATAGATATATAGTACATTTTATGCATTAAATCTTATAGTACCTACTCATCTAGAACTAAGTGGAAAACTGAAGATTTTTGAAATATGAAAGTGTATCTGTGCATAAATATTTAATTCGGTCAGAAAATAACATAAGTTCGGTAACAATATATGGTATTATACTTTTAATTTTCGCACCATTTTGTGTAGGTACCCTTTAGGAAAAAATTGTGTATACATGTAGACTCTGGGATAAATGTTTTGATTTAAATTATTATTCAAATCATTTTAATGTAGAGGAAACAGCAAATTTTCATGTCGGAGTAGAAAATTAGTAGTTTGTACTACATGTCCAAATTGAGCATGATGCTGTAGGAGGAGTGCTCAAATTTGCGAGCGCAATATGGACAATCTACTCGAGTTGTACCCACCACCTAAATAACATAGCCATATTCATTAAAGAGTTCTAAATTTGAAGGCGTCCTAAATTGATAGTTCTGGGTTTAAAATGACAAGTGTCAGATTAAGTTTAGTATTTTTCTATTGTAAATATTTTTATGATTTTTTTTTAATTTATAAAGAAATAAGTGTTTTAGTACGTGGTGTGTTCTTTAGTAAAACTAAAACTGTATTTGCAACATCATTTCGGTAAAATGATTTATTGGTTAATGATTTCTTTACAAAAAATAATCAAATTAGCACAAAAGCATCATATGGCATAATAAACAAAAATGCCACGGTAAAAACACAAATGGGAGACTATAAGATCTAATAATATTTTAATGGTAAAAATTTAAAACTCTTTAGCGAATACGGGTGTACCTATATGTTCAAACTCACATTAATATTTCAAAAATAATATTTATCCCACTTTGATAGACTGCAGCGTCCAAATGGTGCGTCTTAGAAAAAAACTGGTTTTACACTTCTATCACAGATTTTAATTAACCCCAAAATCCCAACTTTTGGTTAAAAAGTTTTCTTAAAAAATTAAGCTTACAAATGGTAATTTTTAGGGTAAATACAGTTTGAGAAATTTTGAAGTACCCCGGAGTGCCCTAGATTTTCCAGCGCTACCCGGAACCCTACAAATCATATTTAATGTTTTGGACAGGAACAACAGAAATATTATATATTGTATAAAAATGATAGCCGAATGGACCTCTTAAAGAAATTTGGTTTACTTTTAGGAAAATTTAAATAAAAATTATTTTTCAGTGATGAATGTGCTTTCTATTGGTGGATGAAAGTGAATGCTTTATATGGAATACCGATTTACACAAATATTGGTACCATCTCCATCTCCTAACTGCAGACTCTCATAGTCTAACGTGCATTTTTTGCATTACCGAGAAGTCTTGAAATTTAGGGCCCCCTATTCCTCAACTCAAAAAATAATATATATATATATATATATCCGTTTTTAATAGGAAACTTTTATTTTTAAAACGAAACATTAAAGCAAAACAAAACAATAGTTGTTCCACTAGTAACCTATAAAACGGCCGTTATTGACCAATTAATAACCTTAGAAATCTGTTTTCTTTATCTTGCCACTTATTATTAACCTTGGTTAACAATGAAAACAATTTATTTAAAAGCATGTTATTTGATTTTTTGGTTATACAATAATAACATAGAAAGTAATTCTTTGTTTGTAGGCAACCAGATATTTGACAATAGATATCAGGGTATGAGAGATTTTAGATGTTTTAAAATAACACGACTGTAAATTGATAAATATAGTGCGGCACAATATTTTTTTATAGCCATTTCCATCGAATATGGCACAATTTGTGCCATATTCGATGGAAGACCAAGTACCTTACTCGGGTCATAATAAAGCTTAAGATTAGTAGTGTCACTATAAAATAATTAAAAAATTGACATTTACAAGACACAAACAAATTATCTTGTCAATTCCAAAGAACAGGTAACTTGATTTAAAAAAGGTATAGAAGCTCTCTTTTAAATAAATGTTCTTAAAAAGAAAAGATTTTTTTTATATACAGGGTCCTACAAATTCGTGTGTGTGCAAAGGGATCTCGAAAACAGTAAGACATAGAAGATGGTTAAATTGAGGAAAAGTTGCGTATTCTGGGACTTAATAATTTGGTTTAAGAAAATTGTAAATATTCCCAATACTTTCGGAGATATCCGAAAAAAAAAACAATATTTATATTTTTGGTTTTTAATTTTTTGCGCCTTTACTTTTGACTTGAGAAAAAAACAAAAAAAACTTTCTCATGGCCGTCTATTATGTTCTACAAGATGGCGTTATTGGTTTTCAAATTCAACGTTTCGTTCTTTAAATACCAACTTCAAGTCAATTTTTTTAAATACGGACCTGGAATTTTAAATACAGTTTTAGGGACGTCTAAGCTTTAGAAATTTAATACAATTTAAAGGTTTCTGAAATTTTAACGTTTGTCAACCTATCATTCCTCTCTGTCTCTGCCCTAGGCTCTTAAGTGACCTGGTCGTTCATTTTTGTGATTATTATCAATATTTACATGATCTACAAAATGATGTGAAATGCGTAAATTCTGAATCACCTTTAAGCCCTCCATCCAGTGTTGCCAACTTAGCGGTTTTCCCGCTAGACTTTTTGGTACAATTTAGCGGGTAAGAACATTTAGCGGTTTTTTTTGCAGTAACTTTTGACCGGAGTGAAGATTCGGTGGCGCCGGAGGATCAGTTTTTTTAGAAGTCACATTTAATCGGAGAATGAAGATGTGGTGGCAACAGAGGATTTTTTTTAAGTGAAGATTTGGTGGCGCAGGAAGACCGATTTTAGAAAAAAGTTTTCTCCCACATAGTCAATTTAACTTTTGGCGGATTCTAGTGGTTTTAAAATAACAATCGAGCAGGAATGACACGTGGAGTGTTGGCCTCAATTGGATCACAAATCTTGTACACGACATTAGCAACATAGACTAGCAATAATTCAGTTGTAGAACCTATCCCGATATTTCGGTTGATCTACCGATATGGAAGTCAATCTACTGATATACCGAAAACCAATGTGTTTCTACCGATTTACAGTCACACACCTGATTTCACCGTTTTTCTTATCGGCTTTTAAAAAATATACCAAAAATTCATAAAAATTTTGAAAATCCGGTATTTTGGGAATATCTGGTGAAAAAATATGGAGGATTGATCTGGGACGACCGTTTTTTTTAGTAGTCATTTTTGTTGGTAGCGAAAATTTCGTGATTCCGAGGTTGAAATTAGTTGAAAATTTGACTAAAAATAAAATAATCTAAGTATATTTCATATCTCCCGATTTCTACCGATAAGAACATACTGAGCAATACAGGGTGTTACAAATTTGACATACCAGCATTGGAATCTCGGAAACCATAGGAGTTAGAGAAACGATTAAATGGGGGCAAAGTTGTGCAACTCGGTACTGATTATAATGCTGCTTTAAAAGTTTTCAAATTCCAAATACTTCCGATTTTATTCGAAAAAAAAACGAAATTTTGCAAAATCGTTTTTATTTTTCCTGAGCTTATTCGACTAGCTATTTAAAAATAAATGACACTTTGTCATTGCCACTTTTTCTCCTCTATAAAATGACGTTAGTTAACTAAAGATCCGGCGTTTCGTCTCCGAGCGGTCATCACCAATTTTTTTAAATACGGACCTGGATTTTTTTTAACCGATTTTTAAACCCTCCTACCCTCAAAATGCAATGGTGATATTACTTTCTCATATTGTTGAGTTGTCCTTGCTTATTTTTTTAAATTTATAGTTTTTGAAATTGCATTTGCAAGGTTGTATTTGGTAGGATAAGGAGAAGATCGGTAGAAAGGGCTGTCGCCAAAATTGAAAGAAAAATGGATCGTTGTATATAGCAAAACGGCAATCTCTTTGAACATTTAGAAAATTAGGATTTATAATTAATATATTTAGAATTATTAGAAAATTCTTATAAAATAAATTATATTACTTATGTATGAATGTTTTAAATAAAATTAAGTTTTTTATTAATATTGCAATTCGTTGCCAGGACCAGACTGACAAGAAGTGTAAAAAATATGAATTTAAAAAAATAAGCCAAGACAATTCATGATTATATGAAAGTAGTATCGCCATTACATTTTGAGTGTAGGAGAGTTTAAAAATCGGTTAAAAAAAATCCAGGTCCGTATTTGAAAAAATAAAGTTGGTGATGGCCGCTCGGAGACGAAACGGCGGATCTTTAGTTAAGTAACGTCATTTTATAGAGGAGAAAAAGTGGAAATAATAAAGTGCCATTTATTTTTAAATAGCTAGTCGAATGAGCTCAGGAAAAAATAAAAACAATTTTGAAAAATTTCGGTTTTTTTCGAATAAAATAGGAAGTATTCGGTATTTGAAAACTTTTAAAACAGCATTATAATCAGCACCGAATTGCACAACTTTGTCCCCATTTAACCGTTTCTCTAACTCCTATGGTTTACGAGATTCCAATGCTGGTATGTCGAGTTTGTAACACCCTGTATATTGGTTATATAATATATGGAATAACCACGTCCGATCAGGTGTTTTTCATTGCAGCAGCCTCGCTAGATTGAAAAAAAAAATCAATAGACTGGAAGAAACATTTAAGTTGTTAAAGAAATATATATTAATTTTGTGTAAGCTTTACGCCAAGGGGCGGTGGGCTCCTAAAAGCACGTAGCCAAATCATTTATTTAATATAAAACGGACTTTTTTTCAGTGCATATGTAGCTAGGTATATTATGGTTATAATTGAGGAGGTTAGAAGCAAAGCTCTTCAACCAGCCCAAGGGTTTTTTCTTATTAAAAATTATGTAGGTCCTAAGTGCTTAATTACAATATCGCAACAGGCGTAAATCTCATTAAAAAAATAGAACATATTCATATGGCTAGTAATAGCAACAAATAAAATTAACGCTGTAAGTAAATATTTATAATGCAATTGGGGATTTTGTGCACCTGTCAATTCGCCCTTCCTGTAAGGCGTTTATGTTTTAATCTTGGTTGTTTTTTTTCCATGCAAATCTTTGTCCACCGCGATATATTTTGAACGAACATCTAACAGATATAGAAAAATAACTGGCAAATCTTCCTTAAATAGTGAAACATGAAGATGAGCACATAAAACCAGATAAAACAGACGATATTAGCTTATGGTATTTCTACAGTATTACCACTTCTCTTTCCACGTTAACAGTGTTGGTGATTTGTAAATTGGCGTTTATTTTGAAAAACTTTACCATAGCGAGCGTTTAAAATTCATATTATTGCACAAAAGCCGTTTTTAAATATTTAAAACGAATTTTTTAGCTATTTTGTTGTACTCTTGGAGTTATAATTCTTACGCAGGCAGAAAAAAAACCGAACAAACCTGTTTTTCTTCTGTGTATTTCAGCAGAACAATTTAATCAAGCTATATAGCTATGGTTGATAAAAATAAATTGTTCATTTTTATTAATAAATATTCGCTTTTTGTCTGTTATTCTGCAAAAGTCCGAAGGTGAGCAAGATAGATATATTCAGTGATTTTGTGTAAATATTAGAAATGACCCAAATCGATAAATATGTTACAGTGTAATTTGGTCCATGTATTTGCCAACGAAATGAATTATTTTTCAATTGTGGTTTATTACCTTTCTCACAAGTTCACGGCCTACTTAAAAGACAAATTATGATGCCTAATTTAAATAAGTTTTTAAAGTTTGAATATGAAGTTCGATAGTTGAGTCGTAGAAAAAATATACTGTACAACTCGAGTGGATTGTCCATGTTGCACTAGGAAATTAGAGCACATCCCCTACGGTATCGTACTCAATTTATTTCCTCGTGCGATATGGACATCATATACAGTCTTGTTGTACAAACTACTATTATCTACAAACCAAACACATAAAAAAGACTAACATTCTCGAATACGAAATTAAATTTAAAACGCAGGTCATTGCGTTTGTTCTCGACCTTTAGCAATGATCATCATATTTTTTAGTCATGAGTTTTCACGTTTTATTAAATCGCAACCCAACAGTTGGACCGGAATTAGAATACCGCCAGTTATTTCGGAAACAGAGGTATGTCTTTAATGGACAAGCAAGTAGATTTTCTGAATTTCTGTGATTACTATCTACAAGATATGAATAATTTGAAGAAGTAGTCCATACTTGAAGTAAAGTTGCAAGTTAAATGGAAAAAAATAACACTCTAAGTCAACCTTCACTAGGATATATTTCAAAGAATTTTTTCTAAATGTACTTTTTACATGTTTCAAACGTATAAACGCTCACCTTTAGGAGAATAATCAATATTAAAAGTTATACTAAGTTAGGAAATTGTCAGTGACATCCTAATGGAGCTCTTGAGGAGATTAGTTAAATAAAGAGAAAAGTTGAAAGACTTCCATAGAAGTACGAGATAAAAACATACTACCAAGTTAATAGAGTTGGGATAACCGTTGTTATTTTTCAAAATGTAAAGTGACGAGATAAGACCTTTATGTGGGAATGATAATGAAAATGAAGAGACTTTAGAGGTGAAGCATATTGTTGAAATTGAATCTTGCTATACGGTGTAAGAAGGAGAAGTTATATGTGGTTACGGGACAGAAGCCTCATATGTGTATATAATTAGTTAGTGCACATATGGTATGAAAAGATAGTGGTGAAGTTATATAAAAAAGGAGTTGAAGGTTGAGAAAAATTCTTTTATCTAATAAACATTATAAAGATTTCAGGAAAAAGATTATTTTGGGGGAAATCAACTGAAGTGTTATGGTACTTCAGTATATATCCAGGGAAACCATAACACTTCAGTTACTTTTCCCCAAAATATTGATTATTCTCCTGAAGATGAACGTTTATACGTTTGAAACATGTAGAGAGTACATTTAGCAAAAATTTCTTTGAAATATATCCTAGTGAAGGTTGAATTAGAGTGTGATTTCTCCTCATTTATATGAATAATTGTTAAATTTTGAACAATAAAGTCTATCAAACAATTTTATGGTAATAAAACCAAACCAGAAACAGAACACAACGTAAAGGATTTTTTAGAAGCGTGTTAAACATGTGCACGGTACAATGTTCTATGAAGTCTTTTTTAGAAGAACTACAGGATGTGGTTTGGGAAAATGTGCCCGACCACTTCAAACAGACACCCGCCTGTACCAGACAAAATTATCTCGTCTGTGATAATACTTCGTTAATGCCTATTTTATTTACCTAAATGTAACATCTGGTTTTATAAAGCTATTAAAAAGATATTATACCTTTATATTTTATTGATACCGTTTTTGTTTGAAGTTTTTAAGTTATGAATGCGCGGAAAGTTCATGACATTCCAGAGATGTATTTGCGGATCGCGATTATGCGTGCGAGGACACATCTACCCACATAACAAACTTATGTTTACTAAATATACATTAAATACTCATGTGAAGTATATGTATAGAGTGGCGTATTTAGGGGGGGGCTGCCTCCCCCGAGCCTAGGGGCTCGGGTATAAAAGTCTAATTGCAACCTAATTTTTCGTCTCACGGTTTGACACTTAATTTAAATCTTTAAATAATGTATTCTTGGCTACGATTACACAGGTCTTGTAGAAAACGTTTAGTGTTTAAACTTTTTCTTCTAAAAGACGTCCTGTTTTATATAGAGTTTAGGGTTTCAGACGCAAATCGTTTTATTTTTTGATTTATGATGCAATTTTAATGGAAAACGAGTAAAAAGAATAATATTTTACAGTATTTTTCGTATTTATTTTTAAAAAGAAAAATTAAAGTAAAATATTAATTGAAAAATTTTTTTATAAGAAGTGTGATAATTTATTTTTTTTAAAATAGTGCGAGAAGAAACGAGAATCCTTTATTATAAATATACAAAACGGCATTTAAGAAGGAGTATTTCAAAATCTAAGAATTTGCACCAAAAACTGCTCATAGATCTACGCTCCTAAAATACATTATTTCTGAAAAAATCATCAATGCATGGTGAGCGATATTTACTTTATTTTTAATCACAAAAAACCGAGCCCGAAAAACGCTGGTTAGAGTCATATATACGTCTTAAATTTTGGATTGATAAATATAAAAAATGTTTTTTTTTAAATAAAGAGCCAGCTAGGAATATCAAAAAAAAGGTAAAAAAAAAAAACATTTAAAAACAAATTCAATCCAACCATGCAAAGGGAGTGGCCGCGCTATTCCGCCTTCTTTACTAGGTACAATATCATGAAATACATGTAGTCCCCACTGTCCCTCTCTCCAGAAAATAAAAGTCCTACTTACCCCCCCCCCTCGAGTATATTTTCTCGCTACGCCACTGTATGTATGTACATACAGTAATAGATATTGGGTATCCATTAAATATCCTTTAAATGTAAAGATAAATTCGGGATTTTGTATGTTCAGATGACATTCCATACGATATCCTCGACTACATCTTATGGATAAATCTTCACATAATTTCCAATTAATCTTCCAAAAATTCTCTAAACCTCTTTATTCTAGTGTATTTTGGGGTAAGTCTGCACTTTTTAACTATTCTATATACTTGGTTCTTTACGTCAAAAATGTTTGTAGCCTATTGGTGCTCATCTAACTGGCCCCGAAACATATTCACCTAATAAAAATTTTCCCTCCACTTAATAGGGTGATTAAATTAGGTATGTGGAGAAGACTGGGAGTTTTACTTTCCTATTTCTCACTAGCTCCACTTTGAGAAAATGGACTACTTCCATAAAGTTTTATTTGTGTATTATAAAGCTTCATTTACCATAGTTTTTCTATTTCCTAAGCTTTTTGTAATCTTTTAATTTGTTAGTTTTGACCAAGATTTTTGAAATTTTCGCCAGTGTGTGGCAACAGTGGCGCAACCAGAAAATATGTTCAATCAGTCGGGACTACATGTTTTTTATGATTTTGTACTTAGTTAGAAGGGTAAGAAATCATCGGAGCCACGTCCAAAGTTCATTTAAAATTCGCCCAACTCAAATTTCGAAAATTAATTATTACCTCTACCCCCTCTAAGTTTTTAAAAATAAAAACATTTTTTACATTTGTGAAAAATATGAATGTGATCTTTCAATTCGAAATTTTCACATAAGACTCACATGACTCTAACCTCGACTCTAACCAGGGATTTTCGGACTCGGTTTTTCATGTTTAAAAATATAGTAGTTATCTTTTATCCGCTCACTCCGCCAAAATTGATGATTTTTTCAGAAATTATGTATTTTTGTAGCGTAGATTACGAATGTGAGTGAGAGCCGTTTTGATTGTAAAATGCTTAGGTTTCTTCTTTAAATGCCGTTTTGTATAATGGTTAGGTTTTGAATTCATAATGAAGCATTCTGGTTTCTTGCCGCACTTTTTTTTTATGATAAAACACCTGCACTGTAGGAAAAATCCTTTAAGGCGCTCTGGGAGCGGTGCGTGTGCGAAGAAAGCGATTAACGTTGGTCTTGAAACGTTGAAGATTGTATTCATTGGGAAACACGACCTCAGGAAGATCATTCCACAAAGATGACGTTCTCCAGATGAAAGAATTCTTGAACAATGAAGTTCGAGGAGTACTAAGCTGAACAACATATGGATGAGCGCCAGTGGTTCACCGTGTATTTCTGTTTTGCATTGCTCTAGGTGGAATCAAGTGGGCAATGTCAGTCGAACACCTGGCATGGAAATATCTGTAAAAGAGAGCCAAATCACCAACCTGTCTTCGATGCTCCAGGCTATCGAGGGTCTTGGGCAGCTCGGGGTCGCCGACCAGACGAACGGCTCTCCTTTGAATGGAATCCAGTAGCCGAAGGGTGTGCTTGGGTGCAGAGCTCCAGACATGAGAGCAATATTCTAACGATGGTCGAATCTGGGCTTTGTAGAGTGTCAAAAGTTGATAAGGTGTGTACAACCTTTTGGTGCGGAAAAGTACACCAAGTTTCTGGGCAGCTGCCTTGGCAATTGCGGCAACGTGATCATGCCAAGACATATTACCTCCCAGATTGACCCCCAGCAAATTAATAGACGGTGCCAGGGGAATTGCGTGTCCTGCCATGACTATATCTGGTTCTGCAATGTTAACCTTTTTGGAGAAGACTACTGCCTGGGTTTTCTTAGCATTAAATTCGACTTGGTTACTGTCACCCCAAGCCAAGATTTCTTCCAGGTCATTGTTGAGGCGCAATACTTCATGCTGCCTGCGAAGATGTGCGTCGGCAGCGGATGTTTGGGGAGTCAAGGTAAAAGATGAGACAAGTGTGCTGTCATCAGCAAAGCTATAAATTGGATTTTGGGTTTTCACTAGGAGGTCGTTAATATACAGTAAAAAGAAGGTAGGCGACAATATGGACCCTTGAGGAACGTCGGCATTGATGGTGAAGGTGTCTGAGAGAAACCCGTCAATCGCCACTTCTTGCAGAGAACGGTTCTTAAGGAAGCTGGTTAACCATAAACAAAATTACTTTTCTTATTGTAAATTATCACGCATCTTCAATAAAAACCTATTTCCCTGTTTTTAATTAAAATTTACTTTAATTTATGTCTTTAAAAATAAATAAAGGAAACTGATGGTTCTTGTTTGTTTTTGTTGTAAAAATATTTTATTGCATTTGGTTTTATTTTTGTTGATTTAAAATAGCTCTAAAAAAGGGGGAAGGCGATAGAACAGTATATAGTAGAAAAATGCTATAAAATATTTTTTATCTCGCTTTTCTTTAAAATTGCATCACAAACCAATAACTAAGACGATATGCGTCCGAAACCTTAATCTTTATACATAACAAAACTTTTAGACGGAAATTTTTTTTAAACTAAGCGTTTTCGACTAAAACTGCTCTAAGCCAAAAATACACCATTCCTTATAAAATCATTAATTTTGGCATGGTAAGCGTGTAATAGATAACTACGTACTAAAGGACAAACTAATGTGTTGGTTTCACATGTTTTTAATAAAAATTTAAATTTCGAAGGTGGGACGAAAATTTAGGTTGCAATTAGACTTTCAGATCCGAGCTTCTTGGGTGCGTTACAGCCCCCCGTGGCTGCGCCACTGTGCGGCGAAAACATCATTTTGCATTTTGTAAGCGCACTAAATTAAAAATTGTTAAGCTACCTGGCTAATTACCGCACAAAGAAAATTAGTTCCGAAACGTTAAGTGGCGCGCCATAACGAGTGCTTGGCGAAAGAACGGCGGCTTGCTCGTCTACTTTTTATGGCGCCCTCTCAATGGCTCCCCGGCCGCCCTTAACATTAATTTGATTTTGGGTTTGTAGAAGCGGTGGGGACACATAAGCGCCCTTAATTTAAATTAAATTAACAGAAAAATGCAGTCAAATGTAAGTTGAACTCGCGTAGTAAATATATCATGTTCAAAGTACTCTATTGATAAATAATTTGTTTGTCTAAATGGTACCAAAAAAAGTCCGAATATTCGTGATTTCGTTTTAATTTTTTTCTTTTAAAGAGATCTGTCAAAATAAAGTTTACATCCTCATTATCACTTTTTCTCCTCAAAAAAATGGTGCAATTATAATTTTAATTTGACATTCCGTTTCGTCACAACCATAGGGTTGTTTTTTTTCAGAAAGTGCTATAGTGGTATTTTATTTTTAAATTTCCTTCTTCGGTCCACCTTCAATGACGTATCACATCCAATATTGTTTGTTTGTTTGTTCTGGGTTACTGATGGCCACTTGTCCTTTCGAACATTCAGCCATCTTGCTCTTGGACCTACAGTTTAACCTGAGTTCCGAACCACGATCCTTAGCCATGCAACACCCCCCAAGGGCTATCAACCCTGGGTTTCTTGCCATTGCATGACCTACCGATTGGGGAGTGTGTGCGAGATGTCCGATCTCATCCAGCGTGAATGGGGTAAATAAGGAGATGAAACATTTTTCACTCTTCCCTGCATTCTTAAACCTACTAAATTTCGGACATATTTTTTTTATTGTACGTATGCCCACTCTGAAGATCGAACTCGAATCGTCACGGTGGAATGCCAGTAACTCACCTCTGAGCCACTGCCGCGGTCACATCCAATATTAATAACACGTTTGGAACTTAAAAACTCATAATCACTATAAAAAAGTTGATTATGGCCGTGAAAGAACTAAACCTCGAAATAAAGCTCTATTTGCCCCTAAAGTAAAACGGGTGAAAATTCGGTGTTGTCCAAATACTTAGATTGGAAAGGATTCGAAGTTATTTTAATTTGTTGCGGAATTTAGTAGGACGCAACTTGTTTCTAATTTAAGCATAAGTATCTTCGATAGTTTACGAGATCCCTGTAGAGCAGTGGTTCCCAAACTTTTATCTATGCCCCCCCCCCCCTCTAAGATAAATTTCGGTACCCGCCTCTGATTTATTCATATAGAGTTACTACTAGCTCCTACGTTAAATTTAGTAGGTAGATATATCATACCTTATAAAAACATATAACTGATGCTGAAATTCTATACCTACTCAATATAAACCCCCGATTATCTCTAAATCTTCTCGCTTACATATCCGCCTCCCTTTTTAGCGCCGCGCCACGACCCTTGTTCGATAACAAAACCTTTTGTTTAGCAAATAATCCCAATTAGAACCGGGAGATAAACTAAGCTGTCCGATTCTAATCAGGGGGGTGTGACGCGTGTGCATCCCATTTATACAAGATTTATCCGCGATTTATCCCTGGGATGAATTACTTGATTTTAAATTACCCCTAATTTTTATTTTCGCCGAGGGATTTAGTACTTTATTTTTTAAATGTGCGTGATGTATACTCAAATAATGATAATATATTATAAGATAGAGGATACGATAATGTTTATACAGGGCGAGTTACGGTGAGTGGCTTTGAGTAGTCAATAATATTTTCTATATTCTTGGCTGACTATATAGCATTATATAATCTCAATTTTCAAGCAAGAAACAGTGTTCACTGTTCAAGGGCATTTCAAGCCGAATTAAGTATTTGTATACATTTAGGTATGTATAGGTATAAATATTTTTTGGAGCACGTATATAGAACATTCCAAGAATATTCCACAAGGACTTATTCCAAGAACAGTCTCTTTGAGTATTATATAACGCACATTTAATTTGAAGACTCTTTAGAGCATTCTAGCAGCACATATATGTTCCAATGAAATTTTATTCCAAGAATATTCCGTATGGACGTATTCCAAGAACATTCTATCCAAGTACGATAAACGTATATTTATTTTGAACACTTTAAGAATATTCTAGTACATATACAGAATGTTCCAATGAAAATATTTCAAGAATATTCCGCAATGACATATTCCAAGAATAATATATCTAAGTACTATAAACGTATAGATTTACTTTAAGCATTCTTAGAAGATTTCAGCATATACATATAGGTACAGAATGTGATGCCAATGACATTATTCCAAGAATATTCCGTATGGACGTATTCTAAGAACATTCTATCCAAGCACGATAAACGCACATTTATTTTGAACACTCTAAGAACATTCTAGCACATATACAGAATGTTCCAATGAAAATATTCCAAGAATATTCCGCAATGACATATTTCAAGAATATTATATCTGAGTACCTTATAAATGTACATTTACTTTGAGCATTCTTAGAAGATTTCAGCACATATACAGAATGTTCCAATGAAATTATTCCAAGAATATTCCGTATGGACGTATTCCAAGAACATGTTATCCAGGTACGATAAACGTACATTTATTTTGAACACTCTAAGAACATTCTAGTACGTATAGAGAATGTTCCAATCAAGATATTCCAAGAATATTCCATATGGACGTATTCCCAGAACATTCTATCCAAGTACGATAAACGTACATTTAGTTTGAACACTCTAAGAACATTCTAGCACATATACAGAATATTCCAACTAAAATATTCCAAGAATATTACATAAAGGTATTTCCAAGAATATTCTATTTATATACTGCAAAAGTAGATTATTTTTTAATATTCCTAGAACATTCCAAGAATAGTATCAAAAAGAATATGCATTCACCTAATATACTGAGAATATACTTAGAATGTTTGTCACTTTCCGGACTTATAGAGAACATTCTTAGAATGTAAATGTTCTATTTGTGTTTAGTGGGATGTGATATAAAGAGCGCTCACTTAAGAGTGAAGTTTAGGTTTAGTGATGCATTTGCCATTTTATTTTTTGATCGATATTTCTAAGCGTTTTCGCTTTATTTAAAAAGAGGCCACATAGCCGTCCTTAAGTAGCAATACCTACAGGTTTAAACCAGTGGCGGCTCGTTAGGTGAAGTAGGTAAAGGGGCAACTAAAAAAAAAAGTAAAACTAGAAGAAAAGTTTTCCGACAATATTAAATATTGATGTACCAATACAGATACCATTTTAGCCCTTAAAAAATAATTATATTCGAATTAATAATATTAATTTAATCAGAATGCATAATAGGATCACGGTTAACTCCAATGAACAATAATTATAAACACTCGTGCATTTTGGCGCGCCCCAGCCGACCGTGTCCGTTAGCTTAAAGCAAGTGAAGACCCAACGTCTAGCATGGCTTTGATATTCACCGTTGCTATGGTTACGTGACGTGAGTCAAGCAAGCAGCATGTAACAATTTGTATTATGATGAAGGGTAATTTAAATATAGATCAGTCGTATACACCATACACCATTGTTTTAGCATTGGTTTGTCTAACCTTAAGGTATTTATTTTGAGGCTTCGCGAAACTTACGGTGATTGATATCGTTTTTAGGTGAGTTACTGTGTGATTAAAGAGTTTTGTTTTTATTTTTCAGTTACTTCAGTAGTGTACATACCTACTTAGTTGTGTGTTTTAAAAATGAACCCAATTAATGACATAGTTTCTAATTTGTTGGAAACTCCATTCAGTCGTTGGACAGATGAGGATAATAATAATAATAATAATAATAATAATGCCTTTTATTATGTACAAAAAAATAACTACAAATAACAAATAAATATGGTGGCGGTATCCAACTAGAGCTGCTCATACAACCACCCAGTTTATAAAATCGATTGAAAAAAATATTTATACCTATATAACTAAAAAAGCAAATATAAAACAAAAATATTAAAGATTTATTAGTGTAATAGATAAACAAAAATAAATTAAGGTTTATAGGAAATAGAGTTGATAAGTTATTAATAAAAGTAAATTATAGAATATTAAAGGGTAACCATTTAGTGCAACGCTAGTGCGGATTACGACTCGCCAGCAAACGCTCCTTAACACGCCTGCAAAATACAGCAGAGCTGGGAGCCATCCTGATGCCCTCAGGCAGAGAATTAAACACAGTAGCGGCCGTATAGCTGAATGAACGCTGGAAAAAGGCATGTGAGTGCCTGGGTACACAATACATATCTCTGTGGCGTGTCAAAAGGTCATGCACATCAGAGCCCCTAATAAGTTTACCAAAAAGATAAGAAGGAAGTTTATTTAGCCTAATTTTATAAACAAGATGCAACAAATGAAGTTCATAACGCTCTCCGACAGTAAGCCATCCTGACTCGGTTAAAGATGGAGTGATATGATCAAATTTACGGACATTGAAGCTAAACCTAAGACATGCGTTTTGAAGTTTTTGCAAACTAGCTTTGTCTTTTTGAAGTAAAGCAGGCCAGTAGACAACGTCGCAGTAGCCTAGATGGGATAAAATCAGAGAGTCAGTCAGACGTAATTTGGTAGCAGTACTAAACACATCTCTATGTATATAAAGAAGTTTCAATTTAGCGTATGTTTTTTGAATTAATGAGGAAACATGGTCTGAATATCTAAGCTCAGAATCAATGTACAGGCCTAAATTTTTACATGTATTTATAGGTTTTATAAGAGTGTCATTGACAAGAATTTGAAACAAAGGATTTTCAACTATAGATGATTTGCACTTACCAAATACCATAATCTGAGTTTTTTTCTCATTCAAAATTAAGTTGTGAGATTTCGAGATGTCAGAGATTAGTTTAAGATCTTCATTGATTTTATTTACAGCGGTAGCAACGTCGGAAGGTAAAAAAGATAAATATAATTGTGTATCATCCGCAAATTGGTGTGATTCAAGATAATTAAGAAATTTGGAAAAATCAGAAGTATAAATTGAGAACAAAAGAGGACCCAAAATACTGCCCTGGGCCACACCCCTGCCAATAAAATGGGGTTGAGAAGGGTTATTATTAATTAGTACTCGCTGGGATCTATTCGAAAAATAAGTTTCAAAGAATTTCAATGCTACCTCACCCAGACCAAAAAATTTCAGTTTAGTCAGTAGTATGTCATGCCCAATTGTATCAAAAGCCTTACTATAATCGAGAAGGATAAGGCAACTACAGTTATTGTTATCCCATTCTCTTAAAAGGTCATCAGTTATGTTTAAAAGGGCCGTGGTGGTGCTATGGTTTCTACGAAACCCTGACTGGGTAGGTGGAAGAATATTGTTATTGTTTAAAAATAAAGTTAATTGTTCCGCGACCACTCGTTCAAGAATTTTGGACAGAGTAGGTAGGATACTGATAGGCCTATAGTCTGACAATTGTTTCGGACTTGCCACTTTAGGAACCGGCACAATGTTGGCGGCTTTCCAGGCGTTTGGAAAATAACCTGATAAGAGACATCTGTTAATTATAAAGCAGATAACATCAGTTAAATGAGGTGTAATATAAAGCAGCATTTTTAAATTTATGCCATCATTTCCAACTGCGTTGCTTTTCAAATTGTTAATAATTTTGTCAATATCTATGTTAGTTACTGCATTAAACTTAAAATCTTCACACTGGTTAAATCTTTTATTTACGTAGTTTTGGTTCATAAAGTTTAGATCCACAGGGCCGGCATTAGGCAGCGAATTAGTAAAGAAATTATTAAAATCATCGGAATCACCTATTTTCAACAAGGAATCAGAGGATTGAGAGTTTGAGCTTAAGTTTAAATATTTTATGGTACGCCAGAAATTTTTTGGGTCTCTATTGAATGTATACTGTAAATAAGCCTTTTTTTCAGCTCTAACGGCAATGTTTACTTGATTGCGTAAGGTTTTATAATATGTCCAGTTACCGTCAGTTTTAAGTTTTTTGTACTTAGAAAATGCCTTGTCACGAAGCTTCATCATAAATTTTAAATTGGGTGTTATCCAAGGCGCGGGATATTTAGTAATTTTTGAGGTTTTAAGAGGAGCATGTAGGTTAAATAGGTCAACAACATTGTCATTAAAGAAGTCTACCATAGTGTCGATGTCGGTTAATGTATATATAAACTGCCAATTAATACTTCTTAGATCTTGCAAAAAATTATTGTAATCAAAATTAGAAAAGTCTCGGTATGTCTTAAAACTAGGACCGGGTTTAGTTTTACTTATCTTGATCGTAAAATTGACCAGCTTATGGTCGGATATATCGTCCATATTAATTACAGAAGCATTATCCACGAGATTTGAGTCCGAACATACCAGAACATCTAACAGTGTGCTGGTAGAAGGGGTAACGCGAGTGGGATCCTTGATGCACTGAGATAATCCGTATTTATTGAGAAAACTATTAAGATACATACTACCTGCACTATTAGGGTTACTCAGATCCACATTAAGATCGCCGCCAAAAGCAATGAAGTCGAATTCAGGCACTATACTAACCAATGTATTTTCCAATTCGTCCAAGCATATTTGAAGATTAGAGCTAGGAGGTCTATACAGTGTACCCAGACAAAGTCGCCTTCCACCCAGCTTAACTGAGATCCATAGTTGTTCCAGAGAACTATTACCATGATGAGTTTTTAGCAGGGAATAATTAATGCATTTCTTAATATAAAAGGCCACGCCCCCACCTCGCCCATTACGATCATTACGGATCAAATCAAATCCCTCAATCCCAAGTCCACCATCCCCCATATCAGAATTAAGCCATGTCTCCGAAAGACCGACAACATCAAAATTGCCCCCAGTCAGAACATCCGCGAACAAGTCGAATCCAGCACACAGCGAACGCACATTAAAATGTGAAAAATCCATCCAAGCATCACGCATATTACTATCTAGGCTCAAAATCTAATTAAAAATAACTAAAAGAAAACTCCTGTACAATTATAATATAATATACCTAGGAAACTAAAAAAAAACATGCTTTGTTTGATAAAATGATTAGACAAAAAAAACTGATCGTGCTTGTTATAGCCCATGAAGGTATTCACAGGCTTTAAAAGAAAAAAAAAGGATGCATAAATTCTACCATGTCATAATTATTATAAACGAAGATACTTTACAAAAATAATAAAATAAAAAAGAATATGTTAAGTATAGAACGGTGAACAATATATATCATTTACTTAATATATCTTAAATCCGCACCTGTTCATTTACACACAGCAATAAGGTTAAACATTCAAGCATTTAGTAAAAAGTTTTTATAAATATTTAAGTCTTTTATCGATAGGAATAAAAAATTAAGTGCAAATGTACAGATGCTTTATCAAGAAAAGTATCAAAATGTAAACACATATCGGCAAAAAAAAAAAGTATTCCTAACGTTGCACTTTATAGTACTACCAAAACAATCAAGAAGTGGTCGACAATCGTAAATTTAATGCGCTGAAAACTGATATAATCTATTGGACAGGTATTAATTTCTTTTTATTTTCGGTTTCACACCAATAGTAAATATTGCCACTCACAGACCACACCTTATTTTTTCCGTAAGTGTTTTTTGCACTCATAAGAGTAAGTAAGTGTTTTTTGCACAATAAGAGACGTTTTGTTCCACGGGTTTTTAGTAAATGTTTGTTTAAGTGCCCGCACTATACCTAGCTCTTCGCCATTTTTTAAGACCGCGAGATGCCACTGGTTTAAACTAAAGATATTTTGATTAATGAATAAAAGCAAAAAACGAAAATGTGTCCATCTTTCTTTTTCTGCTTTTATTACTTTATAAATTCAAACTCGTTTAACTGTAAATTGTAGATAGATACCTACCTAATTATGCTTCAAATATCAAATATGGATATTTGGCCGATTTTTGGATAAAAGGAAAAAGTAAAGTAATATTGATCAAAAAACGAAATGGCGAATGTGTAACTAGACCTCACGTCGTGTGTTTACCATAAATGACAGGAACGAAAATTAAAAGAATGGTAAACATTAATTTTCAGACCGGTTTATTTTCACAAATCAACAAAAGCTTAAATAAGTAATTATACAGGGTGATTCCTAAGTTGATACTTCTTTTTTAGCTGTGTATAGAAGGCTCTTCAGAGTTATGGATTTATTGTGCGCTGCACTAGGGATTTTAACAGCGTTGATGTCTTAACAAGCTTATACAATGCCTATATAAGATCGAAACTAGAATATGCAGCAGTGATCTGGACACCTGAGTATAATGTTCACATTGATAATCTTGAAAGGGTGCAGCGAAAATTCTTAAAGTACCTTAGCTTTAGGGTCGACGGAATATATCCCATGCAGGGTTTTCCCCAGACTCTACTTCTTCAGAGATTTAAATATGAATCACTTAGGGATCGCCGTGATTACCACCTATTAATGGCTCTGTATAAATTACTAAACAATCAACTCGACTGTATTAATATATTGGGTAAGCTTAATTTTAATGTGCCACGATTGAATTCACGACAAAATATGACTTTAAATATTTTAAAGTTTTCTCCTGTCTTTCAAATGTGTGAGAGATTATAATAAGCGGTTTGATTTAGATTTTTTCAGTTCTTCGGTCAGTACAGTTAAGAGGTTAGTGCGGCATTAATACTTTAAACTGAGATTGTGCGGCTGGTATTATTTTTTGTCCAGTGACATGATTTTCTGTGTTCAGTCTCTCTTTTTCTTTTTTTTTACTGTTACTTTTTTTATATTCGAATTTAATTTCGATTAATTAGTTTAGGTTTACGTATAGACTAGCTTACTTTTGTTAGTATTTTTAGCTTCACTTTTAGTATATTTATTTTTTGTGTACACTTTTTTATGGTCCTGCCTTGTAGTTGGGTTATTTAACCTGTAGGGTAGGTAATGTAAATAAATAAATAAATAAATAAATAAATAAATTAAAATAAACAACTTTTTCAGATACCTTTTTTCAAAAAACTCAAAAATAGGCGAGATAGAGAGGTAAAAAGTCTAAGTGCGGGCCTGGTCATAAAAACATAGACCGATATAGTTTCTGTTGTTTTTCTTATCTCTTATTAGTATTAGTCATACGGGTAGTCTTGAGCAATACGCTGATGCGGTGTATTTTTCTGAAGCAAGTTAATTTTAAATTGTGTGATACGTGAAAATGGTAAAATTTAAAAACAATAAACTAATAAATATGGTGTTAATTTACTATGAGTGTCGTAAAAATGCCGATGTTTCTTCGAGATTATACGCAGAACGCTTTCCCTTGCGGGCTCATCCTACACCGAGAAGTTTTCTTAATGTTATTCAACGGACAAGTTAGGCAGAACCGTATTTGATTCGTAGTATAATAAATGAATGTAAGTACTTTATTTTTGAGTTTTTTGAAAATGTTCTTTATTTTAATGCCTCTATACGCAGCTAAAAAAGAAGTATCAGCTTAGGAATCACCCTGTATAACAATTTTATATACGTTCTGAAACCATCGAAAAAATGCAAAAAAAAGTTTTCGGTATTGTCGCCAGGATCACTACTAAATATAGATAAAAAATTTACAAAAATATGTTATTTTAAATGGCAAAAATAAAATAGGCACGCTTTGACTTCAAATTTTACTCCTAATTTGTTGCGTTTCCCCCGCCTTTTTGCCCCGGTTAAATTACCGTGTGGATGAGTGTACAGGCTATCCCAAATTCGAGCCATATCATGGGTATCTCTCAAACTATAAGAGATACAACATCGGTCAAGTAGTGGCAAAGTTCCAGAATTTTGTGCCCAGATCGTAAAAAATTATTTGAGCTGTATTTTTTACTTTTTGAAATATTCGAAAGAAACTAGAATTATGAGTTTCTGTTTTTTTAATTTTTCTGGCTTGTTTTAACCGCTCTAGAAAAACAAATACAATATTGTTAAAACAACATTTTTTAGCTTTATTATACCGTGGTTTTAGAATTTTGATACGTTTCATTTTTGTGAAACTGTTATCAACTCTAATTTTTTATATACGGATCTGAATCTTTTATATTAATTTTTAAAATCTCTTTAAGTGCGAAATATAACCATGTATCACAATTAATCATTTTTAGACGTTTTGATGTCATTTTTACGTCATCAGAAATTTGACACTTACTTTTAAATAAACACTGACTGGTGTCAGTTACTTAATAATTTTTTCCGTCGACCGTGTATTTACATCCGATATTAACGTTCCCAAAATCATTCATTAATGACCCCTATTAATGCATGATTTTCTGTAAATGCACGATTTTGGTAATTAAAATTAAAGGCAGCCATGCAAACAAATCAACAAAATAATAAAACGTCAATCCAAAACGTCGTCCGCTGTCATTAGTATTTGTAGAATTGTGAAATCTGGATTGTAAAATAAAAGTTGTTAACTGTTTTTCTTCACTTTAGTAAAAAATACGGTCGACGAAAAAACATTGTAACCAACTCTTACATTAAAATGCGATTAATGATCTCGAACATACTCGAAATATTTCGATCATTAATCGCCATTATTAATGTACTTGTTGGTTAAATTACTATTACCAAACACAACATGCAAATGAACGCGGAATTTAACATTTAACAATATACAAATTTATTTTCCCGATTTTCTAAAACTGTTAAATCTACTTACAAATCATACGTAACGAATTCGCAATTTCGGTTTTTGATCAATAATTCGTTACTTTCTCTTTTATCCAAAAATCGGCCAAATATCCATATTGAAAGCATAATTGCCTACAATTTAAAGTTAAACAAGTATGAATTTATAAATTAATAAATGCAGAAAAAGAAATATGGACACAAGTCACAAAATTTGGTTTTTTACTTTTGTTAATTCATAAAATTGTACCATTTGGAATAGTGTTAATGTTTACATCAACATAACGTTCTAATATTATGGCTGGTCATTGTAATATTTTATTTTTGACCATATAAGAAACAATGCACGAACGCCGTGACATCTCCAGTGAGTGCTGAAGAATTTGGACAAAATGGTGAACGATGTTTAAATTAGCTTTCGATTTATTTCAAATTGAAATTCTATGAAAAAATACATATGTACAGAATGAATTTAGAATTCATTCGGTAATAAATTAAAATTAATTCCCTTCTTTGAAAAAATTCAAAAATACGGGTAATTTCTTTAAATTATTGTTCGTTTTTGTTTCATTCATCCAGGGATTGAAACCACCGATCTCTATACTTGGATAAATACATCTTATGGGGTGCGCACTAAAAAGTTACATTTTAGAACAAAAAGAAAAAAAAGAAATATGTTTGTACGCATAGAGTTCATCGCTCAGTCTAATTTAAACCATAGAATATAGAAAAAGTATAGAATATAAAATTGGTATTGGAATAATTAATCCATTTTACTCAGAGGCCTTATATATTTAATATTTTGTGGGTATCCACAAAATATAGAATTGCGGTAGGTAAATAAGCAGTTTATTTAATTTTCTTAAAATTTTATTAGTTTTCCACTTTCCAGCTCACTCTTGAAACGCTTTGGTATTTTGGTATAAGAAATATCAAATTCATATCACATTTTAAAATAACTTACTGAATATACTGTGGAACGTGACCAAGATATCTGGGATAAGTAAACAACATAACTCAGCACTCAGCCCTGATGTCTTGGTTATACAATATTTAAAGGAACCAATCAAATTTCTCTATAATGTATCAAATGTATTCCTGTTTTTCTCTTATTATATTAACATACCGAATACAGGTAGCCCGGAAATTGACAATGAAGTCTTAAAGTTATTTCAACCTTTGAAAAAAACCATGGCCTTCTCAATGTTTAAAGAGTACTGTTTCCCTGCCTATCATTCATGGCGCTAAAGTGGTCGCAAGGGCGATCTATCTCCGATGATCCGATAGGGCCCGGGTCCGCGCGTCCACTTCTCACACGGTAAAAAAACAAATAAACCTGGAAAATGGAGAACTAAAAGTTTACGTCTTATTTTCCTAAAGAAATTTTTTGAGGTAGGGGAGTAGTTTTAAGCATGATACAACTATACAAGGTATGATATCAACAGGGTACGCAGTGGATCGTGACCACCTTGTGTAATTGAACGCGCCGAATTATACGCAAAGCGTAGTTTACTTTATTAAATGGCAATTTTATATGAAATTTTTAATAAATTTATTTCAAATCATATTAGCATTAGAATTTGTACTGTGACTGAAATATTGAAACATACATTTTAGATTGATTATTGTGATCATGAAAAATTTAGGTTATTGTTGTTTTCAATTTTCTTTTTCTAGAAAGTGTTGCATCGTGTAATTTTGTATTAAGTTCTCTGACACGAAAATACATCCTACATCTAAAAAATTACATTTTTGCTTTATCGGAACATAATACCAAACTTAAACAACGTAGAATATCGCTATATTATGGCGGTTTTTCTACACAAGGTGACGTCACGAAAACCTGCGCGGTATCATATCTTCTTGTAGTTTGTATCATATGGTTTTAAGTAGGTAGAGTGAAAAAATCATAGCTATGCCACTGCTTTCATGTAATCTGAAACATATGTTGTGTTCAATTAATTACTCTATTGCCAATTTCAAAAAGTATCAGTAATAAAATAACAGGCATACATCCGATATAATGTAAATATATTTACATTTACAATGTTCATAATATAAGCATCATAAACACTAAAACTAAAGCCGTGCTCTGCGTAAGAGATGCAAGCAGAAATGAATAAGGCGGCGAAGAGGAAGCCGCCATCTCACCCATGACGTGACTCGTGAGACACGAAACCCGAACAAACCCCATTAATTTTCCTTGTGAGGCACTCCGTAAGGGCTAGTAACGCATTTGCTATTACATATTTTGGACATTTATTATTTTCTTGTTAGGCACAAGAGTTTTTAATTATGTATTTTGGGTACTTTGTTGCTTTTCGGCTTTAAACTACCGAAGTTACTTTTGATGTAAATGTTAGCTACTTGGCAATTTTTTGGAGAAAACAAATAAAGCAACTAAATATTCCGGGTGATACGTTAAAATGAACCATTTTCACGTTTTCAAGCTGTGGCCTATTCTTTACCATTTTTACCGTATTTTAGCAACGTTGATATTTTAGGACACAAAGGAAAATTGATCTAGGCCAGCGGTTCCTAACCTTTTTCAGCCGCGGACCCCCAAGGAAATCAAGCATAATGCCAAGGACCCCTGAGTGAAAAAAAGGTGCAATTTTCGGACAATATTATATTTTAGTATTCCTTCATTAAATTAAAAACAAAAAACAAACTTTTTCTTAGAAAAACATTAATGAGAAGGTTGGTGCTTCTTTTTTGCTTAATGCTCTAAGTAAGATAGATGCGTATGGGACCGCGTACCCCCAAACATATGCTCGCGGACCCCTAGGGGTCTGCAGACCACAGGTTAGGAAACGCTGATAGGCAGTCATTTTTAAAACAAATGAAAATGTGTGATATGTATTTGAAAAAATAATTGTCTAAGTATAGAATTTAAGCATTGAATAAAAATTTCTGGTTAACTTATATTTAAAAGTTGACTTTACTTCCGGTTAAACCAGAAGTGGTTTTGTAGGTTTGAATTGGTTGAAAATGGCAATTTACACTTAACTTCTAAAATATTTAAGTCTTTACTTCTAGAAATACGGAAAAAATTGGAGTCTTGTATCACCCGGTATAACAGGGTTGCCCACTCTTAATGCAGGATTTCATATTTCATAGCATCTACACTACTTAACTTTTAATATTTTTCAGAAACAAAGTTATAGGGAAGCATTAGTTCTACAATATAAATTATTTTAAATTATACAGGTTGTCCCAAATAGTCAGGGCATATCAAACATCCTTTTTTTAAATGGAACACCCTATATATTATTTCCTAACTACTCACAAAATGCTACGCTTATTTTGTATTAAATGTCATATGATGTCTAAATTCAATTATTTTTGAAACAGGTTTAAAATATGGCATTTTCAGACTTTGACAGGCTGTAACATTGGAGCGATTCATCTTAGAGAAAAATTGCAAACCAACTAAATCCCTCTAAACGCTATTTTAAAGGTGATTTTCTCGGAATCCACACAAACAATTTTGTAAGAACTTGTTTCATATTTAGCGGTAAATATAATTTCCAGCGAATCGAGAATCCGGTTTCAGGTATCAGCCAGTTCCTGAATTTTATTTGTAAATAATCACCTATTAATACATTTTACAATAAGAACATGTGAGTAGGTAATCACAATAAAGTTTGCAATGTTTTATACATTTATCACAATGAATTTTACTCCACAATGTACTGCCTTATTTTTAATTTAAATTCACTAACAGTTTTCGCCGACTTAATATTATTTACTAAATTCATTCAAACCTTGATAGAACAATGACAACATAGATTATTTCTCTCCTGGCTCTTAACACATGAAAATCATTAATCATTTCTTGTAAAATATCGATTAATTCCCCCTCAAAATAACAAACTGATTAAAATAGGCTGGGATCAGACCTTTGTTAAGTTTAAAAATAAATGTCATAGTAAAATAGAAAATTCCTTGTTTTACTGAAAATCAATGCAAGATATGGAGCATGTAGATAGGAGTGCATCTATTAAATTTATGAAGGCCCATAGCCCACTATCCACCAAATATAGCAAGATGGAACAATAATCAAAATGAGCCTAAATAACAGTTTTTCACATATAGTGATACATTATTTTCAATTTTAGAATAGAAAAAGTTTGTTTAGCATTTGTTTTTCAAGCAAGCTGAGTATTTCATGAATTGTATGTTGCAGTCACCAGAAACTTAGATAATATCTAAATATTATATTTGACTTTGTACAAAAATAGATTTGTGTTCAAATCAGTTCATACACAAAGGATTTAAGCTTCACACACTTAAAATAAGCTACCTAAATCACGTCTTTTACAATCTTTTCAGAACACACACAAATTAACAATTAGATAAAAATTTATTCTTAAAATTAAGATAACAAAAATATATCAACATTGTAAAAAAATAATATTTTTTAAATTGTAGTAATTTCACCCTTTTATAAAAGGGTTTTTATATGTTCGTATGCAGTGTTCATCACACCCCAACTTATAAATGCCCTTGTACAGTTCATCTGCACTCCATGATAAAGATACCTAATTTTTCCACCCCTTTCTCTATACACTTTTACTAATACTTTAAAAGGATTCTCAAAGTCTCCACCCACTTTATTTTGCATGGCTATTTTTAAAACATTAAATGGATAAAAAATACTGGAAAGAAAAACACCTATCATGGCACCACAAAAAAATTCTGTACTCGTCCTAAAAAACTCATTTTCATATTTTGGAAGATAGATCTGAACCTCTTCACGCAATACGAAAAAACCTGCATTAGATGGTCCATTACGCAATAAAATTGGTACCAGTCCTCTATAATACTCTCCTATTCCAAATCGCCGGAGCTCTTTAAATGCATGTGCTGTATTTTTAAACTCTTCATGATAATATGCATTTGCTAATAATGTTTGTACTCTTTCAAGTGGCATCAATATGGCTTCTGTTGTACCAGAAGCTAAAGCTCCTACAATTTTGGCTATATAAGGGTTAACATTCATTTGTACTAGAGGTTGACGTACTTCTTCGAAAACTCCAAACATTATTGATAATGATAAAGTTTTCTGACAAAGGGGTGGTAGTATTCCCCGATATAAAAAATATATTCCTTCACTTTTTAATTGTCCAAATGCACTTCTAGCTTTTATACCATGGAGCATCTACAAAGAAAATCAAAGTATTATAATACCTAATATGTCCTTTATTTCAACAAAATCTGCTTACTTATGTACGATTTTGAAAAGTCAGCCTTAGACTTTACTTTACAGCCTTTAAAAAACTAGAATATGTAACGTATCTACCTATTCATTTAATATTACCTGTCTAAAAATTAATTTGTTAATTGGATAAGTAACAGTTACATTTACGAAGGCGGCACCCCATCCACAAACAAACTCTTGCCAATTAAAAGTCCTAGGGTAGTAGTACTTTGTAGTGGGGGCACTCATTTCTCTGTTTGGCGGCAAAATAAGGTTATGTAATAAAAACCGTTTCTCGGTAATTCTTCATAAATTAAATTCACTATTTCTCATATCAATAACTGGTGACATAGGACTTTTAACAAAACTAAATTGGTGCTTTTATCTTCCAATAAGAGAAAAATCTCCAAAAATACATTTTTTAAGATGTGACATGATAACAAACGTAATCGCGTAATCGAGACCACCACAGAAGAAAAAAGGGTTAAGTTAAGTACCATCAAGTGATAAATATGACGACATAGTTATGTGGTGACGTATAGCGATATGGACTACCTATTATTCCTCTGTGGTGGTGACCCAAGACACAAAGGAATGATAGGTCGTCGCTGTAGGTGGCCACAAGAGAAAAGCGGTGCTCTGGGGGCGTAAATATGGCGTATTCGACTTAGTTCTTTTCTGTGGTGCAGGTAAACAAAAGGTTGGCAAATTAAAACAACATTTTGTTTATGTTTGTTCTTCACAGCAAAGAAAATTTATAGCTTCACAGGTTTTTTCAAAAACAAAGGACACGTGCCATATCGATTGTTTTTTTGGTGGAAACGTGATCAAAATGACTCAGATTTTAAGTAAGTTTTTTTTACTTTTTAATAGCACTCGCAATTCCCACAGTGATATCCCTTATATATAATATTTAGATTACAATCAAAACTAACTCTACTTCTTGAGTAAATCTGAATAAATCATTAGACCACCAAGATTTTGTATTCGAAAGAACAATGTTTGGGTTCTATTTCTTTCCATACTTAATAATCAAATACTCCACATTTTTTGTAGTAAATTGTGGTTTACTTTAAAATTAATGATCTTTTATTGATAAAGTAGCACCTTTAACCTTTATTGCTTTTTTTACTTTCAGCTAGTGATCGTCAGGGTTTAATATTTGAAATTATTTCTGCTCGAATCTCTGAGGAATCCGAAGACAAGAAATATGTAATATACACTTTGCAGATAAGATATATTTCAGGTCGAGATGATTTAAGTCCTTCTGTGATAGAAAGAAGGTATACTCAATTTTCAAATCTGTACAATTCCCTAAAGAAAGAGTTTCCAGCCTTAATGGCAAACATTTTTTTCCCAAAGAAAGTTCTTACTGGCAACTTTGACAATGAACTTATTTCTACAAGAAGCACTTGTTTTGAATCTTTACTGCAACATATCTCGAGTGAAAGTAAGCTCAGGACTACAAAGGTGATGGAAATATTTTTACAGGAACCTGAATTATGTCGTGCTAAGAAATTGTTAGAAGAGAGGAATTATAATGAGGCCTATGAAATCTTGGAGAATATTTTTAAGCTACTTAATAAGGTAAATAAATTAAAGGACACATGACACATTGATGATTATTTTCTTATCTAAAAGTTTAACATTTAACTTGTTATAAATAGGATCAAATCGGTTGTGCTGGCTTTCATGGTATTATTATTATTGTTTATCAATACAACTGATATGACTAAAATCCTGCTATTTGTCACTTATCTCTTATGATACCTATGATTAAAGTAGGTATAAGTGGTGTTTTGGGCAGAATATTTGGCCAAAGCATGTAACAAAGAAAAATTCATTGATTTTTTTAAATCTCCATGGATTAGAGGTAGCCTGAGGGATAGGACCGAAGGGTGGTTGAGTCAATAAAGGTGTTTTTTATTATTAAAAAAAATATATATTGTTGGTACCTACTTAACTCAGTACTTAACCATTAAATATTATTCAATGCATAAAAATAACTCATAGATGTCTTTAACACTTATTTTGTGTCTTTAAGTCCTTGGCTAGGAATAATATTTATTTTAACTTTGTTAGCTTGCATTAAATCTGGTTAAAAAGTTTTTCTTGTCAGGGTTTTTACTGAAAAAATAGTTTTTTTTGTATATTAACATATTAAGAAGAGACCTTTAAAGTGTAATATATCTCATGGATTCACGTTTTTATACCTACTTATTTCTATTTTGTGAATTTTTGCTTTCAAACCTGATCCCTTCTCTGTCAAGATGTTTTCTCTACAATTATACTGTATTAACCCAACAACTCTAAGAACGGGATAAGGTTGGCCCAAAATCAAAAAGGAGCATTAAATTGCTTCAGCACAGGTTGGGCAGTAGTGTTTTTTACTTACGTTGACTAGCAATGCAGGGCGGCGCCCTTCCTGGAAAATATTTGGATTTTCTTCATATTTATTTTGCTTATTGGTTTTATTAAAAAATAAGTCGTCTTTAATTCAGTTTTAATCACACCATTTTTATATGGAACCAAACTTGCTAACAGAGTTTGTATTACGTGTTTTAGACGTAAGAACTTTTGAATTTAGCATTTCGCACTCGATCGTCGCACCATCTAGCAGTAGCGGTGTTAGTATGTCTCATTTAAGGGTCCGCATTCGCAAAGCCCGCATGTTCAGATAGACTTTTTGCATCATTATTTATGTTTTCAGTGTTTAAGAAACGAAAACTTTTATTTCTTCTGTGATACATACATGCGTACATTTATTTATTTTTTTTTTATTTATTTATTTGTCAATATACGGGACATGCCCATTCGTACAATAAGTTCTTAGTCTAAACTAAAATAACCTATGCACTCACACAAATACAAAAGTTAAACATTATTAAATAGCTAATACATCTATTATTAAATTAGTAGTAAATATTCTTTAATAACCTTTTTAATGGTTCCAAATTTATATTAAATAAATCACCCCTAAACCTGTTCCCATTTTTCATAATTCGATTAATTGGAGAATTTTCACCATACACAGTACGGTGCTGCCTTAATTCAAACATTTTAGATTCTCTTAATTGCCTAGGAGGTACATATAATTGGAGCAAGGACAAGAGTTCTGGGCTACTTATTGAACCATTTATAATTTTGTGTGCCAAAATAATGTCGTTATGTTCATGACGTTTTTTTATGCTAATTAGTCCTAACTCTTGTGCTAAATTGACATAATTTATGTTTTCTAATAGTATATGTTTCTTAAATGCTATATACCTAAAAAAATTTCTTTGAACAGATTCGAGCTTGTCAATATAAATTTGATAATATGGACTCCAGACACTAGTACAGTTTTCCAAGTGTGGTCGTATCAGTGAGGTGTAGAGAATTTTTATTGTATTCAAATTATTAAAGTCTTTTGTATGTCTCTTTACAAATCCAAGCATTTTAAGTGCCTTATTACGGCAACTTTTAATATGATGTGAGAATGATAGTTTAGAATCAAATAACACTCCCAAATCACGAATAAGCCGAACATTCTCAATATTTTGATCATTAATAATATATATATGTTCAGAAATGTTATTAAGGGACTTGGAAAACTGTATACATTTACATTTATTGACATTTAAAACTAGTTTATTTTCTATACACCACTTACTAAACCTATCAACATCATCCTGTAGCTTATATACGTCATTAATGTCTTGAATCTTTCGATATATTTTCAAATCATCTGCATATATTGCATGGTTCGAGTATAAAAAGCAAGTACCAATGTCATTGATATAAATATTGATATATAAATGGGGCGAGATGAGCACCCTGTGGTACACCTGAAGGAACAGTTATGGTTTTTGAGAGATAATTACTTATTTTTACCAGCTGTTTTCTATTTGAGAGATACGATTCTAGCCACTTTAGAAGAGAACCCTGCAGGCCATATCTGGATAATTTGTTAATAAGGATCTTATGATTTATTTTGTCAAAGGCTTTTGAGAAATCGGTGTAAATGGAGTTAACAACACAACCATTCTCTAGAGAATCCAATATGTATTTAGTATATAGCAGTAAATTTGTTGTTATTGACCTTCCCTTTATAAAACCATGTTGATTATCAATAATAATATTTTTAAAACAGTCATCCAGGAAATCAGTAATCAAGGATTCCATTATTTTGGGTACAAGTGAGATCTATAATCAGTGGCACAGTTTCTTTTAGGTACCAGTGTTCTTAAAGGTGGGACTAATAAAAGAGGTTTTCCAGTAATCTGGAAAGGTGCCAGTATCTACAGATTTATTAAAAATTAGCCAAAGAGATCTAGAAAGTGAAACAGAGCAACCCTCCAGAAATTTTGGTGGTAACCCATCTGGTCCAGGACCTTTATTTAGATCAATGGTATCAAGACTGTTAAGGATTTTTGATATGCTAAATTTAAACGAATTTATATTTAGGTCTGTCAGTGCCTGGGGTTCTTTCAACTTACTGGGCTCTTTATTATCATTAACATAGACAGAGGCAAAATGATCAGCGAAAGCATTGGCTATATCCTGCTCATTCAATAAGGTTTTATCTTTATATGACATAACTTGAGGTATGCCATCTTGCTCTTTCCTGCTCCTGACATATTTCCAAAAATACTTTACATCACTATGGATACCCTCCTCAACATCACTAATATATACTTTATAGCATTCTTTAGTAAGTTTTTTACATCTAGATCTTATTCTACAAAATTCTAAATATTTATCGATTGAATTATTAGATTTGTACTGCTTATGTGCATCTTTCTTTTTTATAATACAGTCTTTAAGTACAGGTGAGAACCATTTTGGAAACTTAAAATTATTCTTAATTGTAATCTTAGGAACATACAAATTAAAACATTATAAAATCTTTCCACAGCCACATCTACATAACATTTTAAAAGCAGATCCCAATTAATATTAATTAAAAACTCGTTCAAAATTGAATAATCACAGTCATTAAAATTTAGCACAGATTCTTCATATAAAATAGGAATAACTCTATCACAGAGGTTATGTTGAAAAGCCAAAGCTGGATGATGACTATCACATGGCAACAAAACAAAATTTACCTTTATTTTGTATTTGTTTAAAGCGGCGTATTTAGGGGGGGGGGGGGGGGGGGCTGCCGGGCATATAACTCAATGCAAGAAAATATTTTTACAGCAAACCAAGACACAATTATGTATTTATTTTTAAAGAGAAAAATTAAAGTAAAAATTTTAATTGAAACATTTTTTATGGAAGATGTGTGATAATTTATAATAAAAAGAATATTGCAGGAAGAAACTAGAATGCTTATTACTATTATATAAAATGGCACTTAAGAAGGAGTATTTCAAGCAAAGCATTTGCACCAAAAACGGCTCTTAAATCTACGCTCCTAAAATACATAATTTTTGAAAAAATCATCAATTTTGGCGTGGTGAGCGATATTTCCTTTATTTTTAAACTTAAAAATCGAGCCCGAAAACGCTGGTTAGAGTCATACATATGTACATTAAAATTTTGTATTCACCAATATTCATATTTTCACAAATATAAAAAATGTTTTTTTTTTTAAATACAGAGCCAGCTAGGAATACCAAAAAAAAACTAAAAAACAACATTTACAAAAACAAATTTAACCCAACCATCCAGAGGGGGAGAAGTAATAATTTAATTTTCGAAATTTGATAGTAGTAGGTAAATTTTAAACGAATTTTGGGCGTGGCCCCAAAAAATGTTTGCCTGCGGCGCTTTTCCGCCTTCTTCCCTAGGTAAAATGTCATGACATACATGTAGTCCTGACTGTCTCTCTCTCCACAAAAAAAAATACTTACGCCCACTGAGCCCCCCCCCCCCAGCAACATATTTTCTAGCTATGCCACTGGTGTCGACTCCAGATTGCTCTGTTTGGGCGAATTCTTGACGAATTTGGGCGTGGCCTCGAATTTTTTTTGTCCTTTTCTTTTTTGTACGAATAATTTTCTTTTAAATATATTCGCCCTTCCAACAAATTTGTTTGCCCTTCCTAACGTTCGGGTCTGGCTACGGCCCTGTAGCAATGACGACAAGGACATGGCTTATGAAGCTAGTATTCACTATAATTATTTTTTAGGTATTTTCAGATAGGTCACATGCTGTTCTATTTTCTTTATGCAGGCTGTTAGCTTGTTCTGCAGAGATTCCAGCCTCAAAGCATTCTTTAAAATGGGCAGATCTGACTTTATACAGATTTGATGGTGTTAGGTAAGGTTATAAAAATAAATTTTCTCATCCTTCATTTTATGTTTGTTTTTGGTATGTCTAAGGACGCTTTTTCTCATAATAGGTAACTCCGCCATGCAATACCTTTTTCGTTGATAGTAAAGGTGTCCAGTCCAAAAAGTACCAATGCATGGTGACACAAGAAAATACTTTAATTTTAAAAATTTGAGGACTTAATAAGTGTGTAAATTACCATTTTTCGGCCAATTCAAACCTTCAAATCCACTTCCGGTTTAACCGGAAAGGAAATCAACTTTTAAATTTTAAATGAAAACCCCTCATTTTTATTTAGTGCTTAAATTATATTAAAAATTCCCTTTACAATGACTTATCACACTTTATAATTTGTTTTAAAAATGGCCGCTTAGGTCATTTTTGCTTTGTTTTCTAAATTGTCCATAACTTTGATAAAACAAGGTATGTGGTAAAGAGTAGGCCATGGAAACGTTGAAATGGTTCATTTCAACCTGCTTTATAATATAAAATTTACTTGTTTAAGAAAAATGTGTCCATTTAGGGCTATTAAATTTACAACCTGTTTAAAAAAAACGAAATTTCTCGAATTTCTCAAATAGCAACCCATCTTTGTCTTATAATAAAATTCTTCATTTAATTTCCTTTCTAACGGTGTATCACAAGTTAATCATTATTCTTTAGGTAATAGTGGAAATTAACAAAAATATCATAATGTAATTTCTAGACCCGTTCAAGCCATAAAACGGATACATTTTTCTCAAGCAAGTCAATTTGATATTATTAATAAATTCAAATTCAAAAAATGTCTATATTACCAGAATTACAAAATAATGGTTGAGGGTCAATGCAACTTACAAGTATAAAGGTGTAATAAAAAATCCAATAAAACTTACATAAATGACATAGTATACATTTAAAAACAGAGAGGACACATTCTTTACAGTTACCTTCATATTAAAATCAAATATCTAAAACTTTTTAAAGTTTACAAAATGTAAAGTCCGGTTTAGACATAATATTTTACCTTACGTCTTGCCTGTCAGTCAAAATGGTCAAGTATGACGGTTAAAAGACTAGCATACACACTTGAAAGTTTTAACGTACGTTTTTAGATCAGTTTTTGATAGACCATGGAGGAAGCACTGTTTTTGTCAATAATAGGATTGTGTTTATTGAAATTGGAAAGAAAAAGAAAGGCTACTCGACGTTCGCGATGGTCAAGAGCGTGGTTGCTGAAAAGAGGAAGGTTCTCCCACGTAAATTTACTGCGAGAATTACGTCATGAACCTGAAGATTTACGCAATTACTTAAGAATGGATTTGGAAACATATATGTATCCTTCCGATAAACCGATCGAAAAGAATTAATTTTTTTAGTAACAGTATCCTTAGTCGCAGCAAGATCCACCTCCTGGCATTTCTTAACCAAAACGGCATATGCTTGATTTTTCTTTTCTCTGCCACTATAATCGCTTGTTTTAACTTACTAACATAGGCATGGGAAATTTCGATACAGTTTGCCAAAACAAAATGAGCTTAAATCAACAGTTCACAACGGACGAGTGTCTACAGGTGCAAGATTGTACGGCAAAACGATCGTTTTATTGGAAAACAATGGGTGATCCGGTCAGTTCTTTGGGCGATTTTCAGTCTTAAATCAGTTCAAGTAAAACGTCCGTTTTTCAGTCTACACACAAGGTTTTACTTGATGCAGGTGGACTGAACAGGCAAGACGTAAGGTAAAATGTTATGTCTAAACCGGGTTTAAGACATTACACTTTCAGTCCACTTTACATGCGTGTACTAACCATCAGTATCGATGCCTGACCCTGCTCCTAAGCTCAGATATTCTTTAATACTTTAGGATTCTAACTTTACCAGGTACTCAAAAATTGATTTCTTATACCTGGCAAAATTTTAATGTAAAAAGTTGCTTAATGTTGTCTGGAATTTTATTGTAAAAATTATTCCATTGTAAAGTGGAGATATCTAAAAGAGGGCTAGTAGGTAAGGTAGAAGAAGATAGGGAATAAGTAAGTTAAAATGAGCTTTTTTATCAAAACTATGGACACTTTGGAAAACAAAGTAAAATTGATCTAGGCGGCCATTTTTAAAACAAATGATAAAGTGTGATAATTTGTTGTTGAAAAGAGAATTTTATGCAGAATTTAAATATAGAATGAAAATAAGGGGTTTCCGTTTAAAAGTTGACCGTTGGTTTCGAAGGTTTGAATTGGTCGAAAACTGGCAATTTAAATACTTTTTAACGTCTCTCATGTTTTTCTCTTTATTGCTAAAATTACGGGTAAAATTGGGGTGGGGGAGGGGTTTAGAAAAGGACAAAAGTGAAAGATACAAAAAAAGCAATTCTTATAAAAGTTTTGGCTTGTAAAGTAAAAAAGGCTTGAGCAAAAAACACGAAAACGTGTGTTAGAGTAAACATACCTTGTACAGGGTGAGTCAACGATAGAGTAAAGTTCATTTTTGCCTTTATCTTCAGAATTAGATGAAAATTTGAAATACAAAAGTTGTAGAGACCATTGAGATGCACATTTTAAAATTATGCTAGACTATACGGGATGGCCCAAAGAAACGTGGCGAATATAAATTGTTTTTTTTTTAAAGGAACACCCTATCCCTATACCTATATTGTATAATTTTTTGATTTCCCACAAAATTTTACGCTTATTTTGTAAATGTCATATTTCTAAATTCAATAGTTTTTGAGATATTGACGTTTAAAATATGGCATTTTCAGACTTTGACAGGCTGTAACACTGGAACAGTACCTACATCTTAGACAAAAATGGTTTTTACCTCCCTATCTTAGTTTTTTATTCTCTATCCAAAGAAAACCAACTTCCGATTTACCATGTTAAACCGGGAGTTGTAACTTTTAGAGAATAAAAGATTTAGATAGGGAGGTGAAAACCATTTTTCTCTAAGATGAACCCTTCCAATGTTACAGGCTTTCAAAGTCTGAAAATGCCATATTTTAAATGTATATCTCACAAACTATTAAATTTAGACATATAACATTTTATACAAAATAAGCGTAGAATTTAGCGGGGAATTAGAAAATAATACAATATATAGGGTGTCCAAAAAAGTATGCAACATATGTAAAAGTTTTTTATTACCGATTTCTCAGAAAATTTTATTCTTGATAAAAGTTGGTGCATGCCTTGAAACTATAAATGCATATTTCACATTTCACCTGCGGCTAATTGTAAGGGAGCAAATGCCATTTTTTCGAAATTGCATTAAGAGTAAAGTACCTTAGTTATTAGAAATACAGCAAAATTTTAAATGGAAATGTTATTGCAAATTAAAAACATAGCTCAAATACGAAATTTGAGTTACGTACCTCAATTTTTATTTTATTTTTTCTAATCTCTAATTTCCTCTAAACGGTACGCCTCTGGTCGATTTTTCGTTTACGCAATTTTAATATATTTATAAAATAACTTAAACGTGGGTTTATAATAAAAATGCATTAAGTAGTTGCAAACTTTTAAAAACTTTTCAATGAACCGGGTCGGTTTAGATATAAGCGTGTTGCACGCCTACTTAAACACATTTTAGCCAACTTCTGTTCGAAACTAAATTATAATAAAATTCAACCCTTTTCATAGTACTGGAAATAACTACTAATTTATTTGTCATTTTCACCCAGTACGCTAAAGTCCAAAAACCTACTTTAAAAAAATGCATATAAAATTAGAGATTAGAAAAAAAAATAAAAATTGAGACGTAACTCAAATTTCGTATTTAGGCTATGTTTTTAATTTGCAATAACACTTCCATATAAAATTTTGCTGTATTTCTAATAACTAAGGTACTTTACTCTTAATGCAATTTCGAAAAAATGACATTTGCTCCCTTACTATTAGCCGCGGGTGAAATGTGAAATATGCATTTATAGTTTCAAGGCATGCACCAACTTTTATCAAGAATAAAATTTTCTGAGAAATCGGTTATAAAAAACTTTTCCATATGTTGCATACTTTTTTGGACACACTGTTATAGGGTGTTCGATTTAAAAAAAAAAACAAATTTATATTCGCCACGTTTTTTCGGGCCGCCCCGTATACTCCAATATAATTTTAAGATGTGCACCTCAATGATCTCTACAACTTTTGCATTTCGAATTTTTATCTAATTCTGAAAATAAAGGAGAAAGTGATTTTACTCTATCGTTTATATATGTTTTAAAGTAAATCCCAAGCCGAAACAGATATTATTAAAATGTGAGAAGACTAACAACAAAGCAAGTTCTTATTCAATACCAAGGTTCTTAGATCTCTCTAAAAACCTTGATTCAATACTTTGTATACCACAACGTTGTTTCAGTGACAGCGATATGTTGGAATTATATGTACCCCTGTTACACACTTGTATCAAAATATATTACTCCAACGATAAGAATAAAGAAGAATTAGAAAATCAGTTAAGAAACTTTCACAGGCAAGGCGTAAGGAACATAGAAGGAAGAAGAGACCTTTTGGTTGCAGTGGACGAGGCTGAAAAAAAATTCTAAGAAAATAGTGATAGTAATTTTAAGCAAATCTTGAATAGACTTAGGACATATACGAATCTGAATTTTCAATTGCTTTCTGTGATAAGCTAAACCTATTTTTAGTAATGTGGATTGATCGACCATTTTCTAGTTATGAAAAAACACATTTGTTCAACTTTCTCCCTAGTTTACTATTTTGTAGATAACATTTACAAATCATTAATGGTTCTTCCTGGTTTTTAACCATGAGTAGAGTAATTCTTTGTGTACAAACTGTTTCATATCACACTATACTATAATCAAATTTCATTTACGCCTGCGCCGAGGTAAACGCACCTTGGCCAATACACAACCAGATTTTCAAATTTCTCTTGTTATTTGCACCGGCGTGTTTACCTAGGCGTAAAATTTTATAAAAAAGTTGGAAAATGGAGATAACAAAAAGGCAATAAGTATGAATATTTAGAAATATTTAAACATGTAATTAAATTTAAAAGCGGCCCAATTTTATAAAGTCCTCTTTTAAAACGAAGAATAATTCTAAAATCGTGGAAATGTCAGAAATGGTCCATTTATATTGTGAAATTGACAGCAATGTTCCATATAAGAGTAATCAACCTGGTCGTAACTTGTTATGTTATGTTACATTATATTAAATTATGACCAGGCAAATCACTTTTAAACTCGAACTTTGCTTTCAATTCTACATTATAAAATGTGCATTTTTGACATTTCTTCGATTTAAACTGGACCTCAGTTTAAATCATAGATGTTCTTTTGCCAAATTTTATAAAGTCGATTTAAACCAAGGTCCAGTTTAAATAGAAGAAAAATGTCAAAAATGGACATTTTATAATAATCAATTTTTATTAGCTCATAAAGATATTTCAATATTTTACATCATTTGCTTCTTTTTTGATAGTTACAATCTAGAAAGACTATCATTGTATTAAACTTATATTATTAATGTGGGACTGACAACAAAGTTGGAGTTAAAAGTGACCTGGTCATAACTTAATAAAATGTAACATAACAAGTTATGACCAGGTTGATTAGGTACTCTTAAATTGAATTTTGCTGTCAATATCACTTTACAAAATCTACCATTTTTGACTTACGATTTTAGAAGCATTCTTCGGTTTAAACTAAGGTTTAAGAGGACTTTATAAAATAGGGCCTTATATGCTTATTAATGCGTTATTTAGTACAAAGTTGCTTAGGCTCTGTACAGGGACATTATTTTAAGTGTCTCACCCGATTGGCTACTTTGCTATCGACCACAATAAAAAAACAATTATGTATTCCCTACCAGCTTTTAGTGAAGAAGCCAAATTTAATGTCAAAAAAAATCTATGTTTACAAATGTGACATATACGATGCCATATTGGATTTTCTTAAACGGCAACCCTACCTTATAGTAAGCCAGCTACATTCGCTTATTTGTTCCAACATTAAAAATGTATAATTGTCAATATTTATTTTCGGCCGTTCCGGAGATACGAGGCTTCGAAGTTGGTGATTTTGTTATCACCGAATTAACAGAAGCTTTGAGATTAGAAACTCAATTTTTTCTGGAGATACATAATTCTTTATGGCGGAGTCACCCATGTTATTATCATATATGTCAGATGTCAAAAAATGACAGTTACGACGCTATTTTGAATATTTTTAAATGGCGACCCACATTTGTAACTACGTCAGTGTATTGCATTTCGCGGTCCGATTTTAAAGATATATAGTTGTCGATATTTATTTCCAACCCTTACGGAAATAATCACAAAGCTTCTATTTTTTAATGAGGTGAGATACTTAAAACACATAATCGAACGATGCAGTTTTTGATGCGGTCGTATTTCCTTAAGTGTTGGAAATAAATATCGACAACTATATATTTTTGAAATCGGACCGTGAAATGCAATACACTAACGTAGTTATAAATGTGGGTCGCCATTTAAAAATATTCAAAATGGCGTCGTAACTGTCATTTTTTGACATCTGACATATATGACAATAGCATGGGTGGCTCCGCCATAAAGAATCTGCAGAAAAAATTGAGTTTCTAATCTCAAAGCTTCCGTTATTTCGGTGATAACAAAATCACCAACTCCGAAGCCTCGTATCTCCGGAACGGCTGAAAATAAATTTTAACAATTATACATTTTTAATGTTGGAACAAATAAGCGAATGCAGCTGGCTTACTATAAGGTAGGGTTGCCATTTAAGAAAATCCAATATGGCGTCGTATCTGTCAAATTTGAAAACATAGATTGTTTTTTACATCAAATTTGGCTTCTTTACTACAAGCTATTGGGGATTACATTTTTTTTTTTATTGTAGTCGATAGCAAAGTCGCCAATCGAGTGAGACACTTAAAATAATGTCCCTCTGTACCTCTAAAATTAGAATTTCGAAATGTTTTTTTAAATATAATTTTAAAATGGCTTATGCGATCTTGCTAAAATTAGGTACGTGGACATAGAACATATCAATTAATATTAATGTGAATCCAATGACTAATTCAATCCATAAACTTAGAATTTTAAATAATTCCTTATTTCAACACCAATGGAAGAAAATGGGTTTAAGTATAAAATTTAGATTGTGTCTTATTTACTACAAAAAGGTTCTCTCGATAAGACTCGGTTACTCTAATGGATTTAGCGGAAATTAGAAGGAAAAAAAATTATACAGCGTGCATAAAAAATACGAAGTAGTAGTAATACTATATATACATACCTTGTATATAATTTTCTACCAAATGAACAATTATTAAATATGTTTTAAATTAATTCCTAAGCCGAAATACAAGGTTTCATTAAAAAATTTAAATATTCAAAGTAACAAGTTTTATCACATTAGTAAAGCTGCAACATTGAAGGACATAAGGGCATAAGAATCCCCCAAACTGCTGCGCACGGTCGGAAATTTTTGTGAGCTATCTAACATTATTTAATTTGGATTGAACTTACCTACGGAACAGTATCGCGCGGCGAACAACGTTCAATATAGGATGCTTTTCAAAATAGGAGCTTGCACGGCATAATAAGGTATTTTCACCAGGATTTCGGGCAATATTACATTACAATGGGTACAACTGTTTAGTATTGCATTTTAATTTTAGATATGTTAAAATGAGTACGCCTATGGTTCGAATACGCTTCAGCTTTACACATTACTTTTGGAAACTTAAAACTTTTTTCTATCACCTACATATCCAAGGTTCCTACATATCAACAAAAATTACACCTATGGATATGTTTGTCAATGTACTTATTAAATTAAACTGAAAATAATATGTAATAAACTACGCAATACAATTCAGATATCATAATTCAAAACTCCACCCTAACTACCTGTTATAATTTAAAACTTGACTTTTCACATCAGCAGAAAGGCAAAGATATCTTGTATTTTCCGTTCCGTGCTTGTATCTTTGTTGATTTGAAGGAATAGGGCATTTTTCTTGTCTTTTACTAGGTACATATAAAAGATTAAAGTTTATTAATACTAATAAATGTAAATAATTACTTATAATATTGTACATCAATATTAATGAAAATATTGTTTCCAAAGTATTAACTAGAATATAGCCTTATTACTAAATATTGCTTATTACCCAGGCAGCTATTAGCAGGCTATTTTTCCATTATTTATCCCAAAATTTCGCCATTTTTGAAAACTTTCTATACAATGCGCGAACGGAAGATATACAGTGACAGCATAGGAGGGTACGGGAAAAAAAATGTCTACGATTTAAAATAAAGTAGCTCATAATCCCTGCATATCCTGAATCCATTTAGAGAAATTTCAAGAATCCAACCATATACAGGATGGGGGCAAATATTTGATTTTCATTAAAGAGTTAAGTATCTTTATTTTCAAAGATACCCGAAAATTTGACTAAGAAAAGTTGTTTAGAATTAATTTTTGTCTAAATATAAAATCTCAGTAGCCTGTGAAAATTTAAAATTATAGTTTCAGCTGCTTCAGCCACTTTGTTTTATTCGTACATAAAACCATTTTTGTTTTAAATTATGTAATTACGTGTAATCGTGACGGTCAAATATTATAATTTCGGTAAAACTTAGCCAGAAAGTGGTGCACGATATTCGCAATTTATTTTCTTTTTTAAACGACGTTTGTTGATACAGCAACAATTTTTTTTAAATGTTTCCAAATACACTATCTGCTATTTATTTCATACATTTCAAAGAAAAACATAATTTTTTTAATTGTGGCTAAACCCAGTGGCGGCTAGTGTATAAGACCTGCTGCACCTGTTCTGATAATATAAAAATATTTTACTTATATAGGTACCTACTTATATTTTTTTGTGTCTTAAGTATCCTATATTTGCCTAACCAATATTTTAAATTGTTTTCTAGTTTATTTCATTTAATTAAATATAATATTTCATTTTTTTTTTCTATCCATGTAGTTTATTTTTTCCACACTCATCCGCGGGTCGTGGCCATCAATGGAATTCGATTACGTTACAGAACTGGCTATATAAATGTCACAAAACAAGTGGTTGACCGATGGCAAATGAGTATTATTTTTAGGCCCGGCTATCTGCAATAGTTTTTAGACGTGTTTAAGTATACATGCAGAGCTGCAAAGTTTTTAGTCAGCCGTGGCGTGGTATTACAGCATAGCGTTTTCCGTTCTGTCTTTTGTGTTATTTAGATTACTATCTTGTTTTAATTTTCCTTTTGATAATTGAAAAACGGATTTAATTTCGAAATATAAGGACTTTTTAAGATTAAACATTCACGAAAAGCTTTAAATTAATCAAAACGGACGTCCTATGCCTAATTTAAATATTGAAGTGTGTTCCACAGGCCGAGAAAAAAGTTGTACCAGAAAATGTATGGAAAATACGGGTGATGTGGCTGAGATAAAAAAAATAGTCTATTTTGTTTTGTGTGTATATTTTTGGTAGTGAAACACATTGGTATAAGGTGTTGATGATTTAGTGCATCTCGCTAAAAATTTTTTAAAACAAACTATTTTATGTACGAATATCACACATATATTATATTTATGACAACTTGAAACTATTATCCCAAACACAAAGTGATTATAAGCAACTGAAACCGTTCATTTCTAATTTTTTCCACAGGTAACAGATTAAGGCATAGAGTTTAATTGAACTTTTTTTGGTTACATTTTTGCGTATTAAAATGAAATATTTGCCCCTACCCTGGATTAAAAAAAAAAAAAAATTTATTCGTATTTTGGTTTCAGAATATGCATCTTGTGCTGTCACTGTACGTTTTGAATTCCTTAGCTAGGCGATAGGCATCTTTTCCGGGGGTAGCGATAAAATAATTTAAATGTTTTTTCGGCCCACCCTAAACACACGTGTAAGGGACTATCGAAAATTTATTTATAAAGGTTGCCGACATCAAACAGCTTAAACGGAATCTACTGGGCCTAATAAATTTTTAAAAAATGGGTTATTCTACACGAAATTCTGTTTTACTGATCGCAAAGCCAAAAAAAAGTTAATCGCCGCTCGTGTATAAATTTGTCTAACCAGAGAATCATCATATATTTAATATTTTATTGCCGATCGACACGCGTCTATACATGAGGCAGAGTTTGCAGGTGTGGATATTTTGACGAAAATGTTTTTGTTTTTATGCGGCTTAATCAATAAAAATTAATTTTTGATGGCCCCTTCTATACTAAGATTATTTTAATAGAATGTACAGCAATACTATTTGCAATTATGATATTTTAAGATAAGAGTAAACTAATAATTTATAAAAATGTCAAATGATTTATATTAAAAATATGCCATATTTTATTAAATGGACTTTTAAGACTTTTGTATTTTTTTTTTTCAACCTTACTAACGTATAGTCTGACACAGTAACTTAGCTGGCACGAAAAAGCGAGGAAACACAAAAAATTAGGTAAAAAATATGAAGTCGAGGCGGGTCTAATTTATTTTTGCCTATATATGGTTTAAATTAAAATAAGATGTCTGTAATTTTTTTATTTATATTTAATAGTGATAATATCACAAACTTTTTCTGCATTCGTTAGGTGATTTCAGAACCATGTCTCTGTAACATGCAAATTAATGCATTCGCAGTCTTTAATAGACTGGTAAATTGTCGAAATAGAAATATTTTGCGTACTAACAATATTGCGCTTAAGTAATTGACCAAATAAACTGTATTTTGACGAATATTAAGCTTATATGACATCTTAATAACCGTATTTGGCAAAACTGACATTTATTTATGTATATTATTGTATATACTTTGATTTGTTTGCAAACTTTTGTTTTGTAATAAATTAAAATTGAAGAAATGTTTGTGGTTTTCCTGACCGTTAATTCAAATAGATGAGTTTGTATTTTGGGATTCGGTCAAATTAAATGCAGTTTAATTGGTTGACGTTTCGGTTTATTTATTAATGAAACCATCATCAGAACTATAAAAAGAGAAAAAAAAATTTTTTATATAAAAAACACCGTTTGAGAAATACATCATAAGTATAAAACATTTTTAAATTTCTAATTAAGGTTAATATTATAAAATTAAAAATACAACATACCTTAATACTAGCAGATGTTAGCACTAATATTCACATTTAGATTTACATTTTAATACATTGTAAAGTGTTTCTGGTGTAACAGAGAACTGAATTTTAATTTTAGTTTTAAAGTAGGTAGTTTATATAAAGGTATGTCTTTCGAGGGTTTGGAAATTCCGTTTATTAATTCTATTATTGTAAAATATTGTTTATAGTAAAAATTTGCATTCATTTAGATGTAATTAAATCACTATAGATGTTACTTAAATTATCTGTATCAGTTCGAAAATTAGGAGAATTCTTATTCTTTTTGATATGTATCATTTCTTTTATGTTTCGTTTTTTATAATTTGTTTCGAAGTCTAAGATTTGAGTTTGTTCAAAGTCAAAATTATGAAGATTATCTATTGCATGTTTGGATAGGGCAGTATGTGATTGGTTAGTATTTCTTAGGCTGTTCTTATGTTCTTTGATTCTGTTTTTAAGGTATTGTTTTGTTTGACCAATGTATGTTTTTGAGCAGTCAGAGCAATCAATTTTATATATTAGATTAGTTTGATTTAATTTTGGTTCTGTAGGTTTTAATTTTGTAAATAATCTTTTTGTATTATTACTAGGTTTTTCGGCAATAATAATATTGTGTGGTTTAAGTATTTTTTTAATTTTTTCATTTATTTCAGGTATATGCGGAAGCGAGATGTATTTGTTATTTATTGGTTCTTGTGGATTTGTATTGTTGTTATTGTAAATGTTATGTTGTTGTTGTTATTGTGAATTATGAACCAATTATTAAAAAAAGAATACAGCACATTTACAATAACAACAATACAAATCCACAAGAACCAATAAATAACAAATACATCTCGCTTCCGCATATACCTGAAATAAATGAAAAAATTAAAAAAATACTTAAACCACACAATATTATTATTGCCGAAAAACCTAGTAATAATACAAAAAGATTATTTACAAAATTAAAACCTACAGAACCAAAATTAAATCAAACTAATCTAATATATAAAATTGATTGCTCTGACTGCTCAAAAACATACATTGGTCAAACAAAACAATACCTTAAAAACAGAATCAAAGAACATAAGAACAGCCTAAGAAATATTAACCAATCACATACTGCCCTATCCAAACATGCAATAGATAATCTTCATAATTTTGACTTTGAACAAACTCAAATCTTAGACTTCGAAACAAATTATAAAAAACGAAACATAAAAGAAATGATACATATCAAAAAGAATAAGAATTCTCTTAATTTTCGAACTGATACAGATAATTTAAGTAACATCTATAATGATTTAATTACATCTAAATGAATGCAAATTTTTACTATAAACAATATTTTACAATAATAGAATTAATAAACGGAATTTCCAAACCCTCGAAAGACATACCTTTATATAAACTACCTACTTTAAAACTAAAATTAAAATTCAGTTCTCTGTTACACCAGAAACACTTTACAATGTATTAAAATGTAAATCTAAATGTGAATATTAGTGCTAACATCTGCTAGTATTAAGGTATGTTGTATTTTTAATTTTATAATATTAACCTTAATTAGAAATTTAAAAATGTTTTATACTTATGATGTATTTCTCAAACGGTGTTTTTTATATAAAAAAAATTTTTTTCTCTTTTTATAGTTCTGATGATGGTTTAATTATTAAATAAACCGAAACGTCAACCAATTAAACTGCATTTAATTTGACCGAATCCCAAAATACAAACTCATCTATTAAAATTGAAGTTTTTCCGAAAACTTTCGGGACATAACGATAGATCAGAAATTCAAAAATATATTAAATGACGTAACTTCACAACTTTATTTTAATTAGAAAACGGCAATATAATCACACATACACAACAATACCACAGAATATATAGCTTAGCTATACAGGGTGATTCCTAAGTTGATACTTCTATATTAGCTGTGTATAGAAGGCATTAAAATAAACAAAATTTTCAAATACCTTTTTTCAAAAAACTCAAAAATAAGGTACTAACATTCATTTATTACACTATGGATCATATACGGTTCTGCCTAACTTGCCCGTTGAATAACATTAAGAAAACTTCGGGGTGTAGGATGAGCTCGCAAGGGAAAGCGTTCTGCGTATAATCTCGAAGCACTTTGCCACACTTACAGTAAATTAGCAATAATTTAACCTTATTCTAATAAAACAAAATTTTCTATTTACCATAAGACAACACGGGAATTTGCTAAGATGATAAAACGGCGAAAATAAATTAATTATTGGTAAACGTTGGGTAGGTTACGCTCCTAAACAAAACTCAAAAATTGTGCACTGGTTTATTTGTAACATAAATTTTACAAACACATCCATATATGAACATCAATTATGTTAAATCGCTAAACTTAAACAATGAAAAATAATCGGTATATTGTACATGTATAGATAGTTTAAAATATTTTAAGAACTTTTTTTGTACGCGACCTATAATAAAATATTAAATGTAGTTACTAACTGAACTAAAAATAAATGTAGTAAAAAACTAAATCTAATCTATTTAACATAAAAATGTATTAATCTATCAGGTTAGCTTTTATTTTTCAGTTTTAAGTAATTGGTAATAGTACAGGAAAAATGGAATAGTTGCACCAATGTCCACATCAAAGTAAATCCATATATTAGATGAAATTGAATGAAATTTAAGTACGTCCTGTATTAGAGAAACGAAAATTTTAGGAACCTTAGAATTTGTATTATAAAATTTTAAAAATAAATTACACATTTAAAAAAGCTGATTATAGATAAACCTATTTTGAAATTACTGGGGTCCACTATTTAGTCTTTTAAGTGTCCACTACACCAAACATGTTTAAAAACAATGATTGGACACAATAATAAACTTTCATTGATAAATGAAATAGGATAAAAAAATTTAAATATCTTTCTGGTTTCAGGGCTGGGGTAAGAATCCTACTTTTAGGCTCAATTTTATACAATCCTCTTACACCTAAATTGAAATTAAGGTTAGGTTCTGAAATGTCAATTTTTTTTTAAATTCCAAACCAATCAGAGTAATCGGCATTTGCTAACAATCAATTATGTCCGTCAAAAGTTGTTGAGAAATATATGGCGGATTTGTTGGAGGTTAAAAATTTCAGTTTTTGGCTAAATTGGTGGTTTCGTCTCATATTTTGCCTTTTGTAGGTTTTATTATTTGTTTTTTTTTTGATATGTTAAATATAATTGTCTTGCAACTTATTTGAATGCCAGAACCCAGAATGGATTTAGTATTCAAATATGTTTGATATAAGGTGTCCATGAAATGACTGTACAACGCTTCACCATAAATTCCTTAACCAAAAATAAGGCGATCTAGGCAAATTTACCTATATGCAATGTTACTTCGTTTTGCTGCTACAGGGCGCTAAACTTTTCAAATTATTATTGTTTTTTTTTTTAATAATTTCTAAACGCCTTTATCGATTTTCACTAATTTTGAAACTAAAAATTACCTCTATTAATAGCGTGTTTTAACGTATGCCCCATCTTTTCTAAATACCTGCAAATTTAAAAATGGTGTGCACTAGCTGACTTCATGTTGAAACTTTTTTGTCTCTTGTAAAATTTTAGCCAGATATGCAGTTTCTCTGCAAAAAAATTATTTACGGTACCTTGTAATTCATCATTGCTGTTTATTCAGCACTAGAAACATGAAATTTTTTTAATTCAAATAACTAACAACTAGTTTGATTTTTAAATTAGTAAATAATTTTCTTGTAGGGAAACTGCACGTCTGGCTAAAATTTTACAAGAGACAAAAATACGCCATTTTTAAATTTGCAGGTATTAAAAAAAGATGGCGCATACGTCAAAAAACGCTATTAATAGTGGTCATTTTTAGTTCCAAAATTAGTGGAAATCGATAAAGGCGTTTAGAAAATATTCAGAAAAAACAATATTAATTTGAAAACTTCAGCGCCCTATAGCGGCAAAACGAAGCAACATTGCAAATAGGTAAGTTTGCTTAGATCGCCTTATTTTTGGTTAAGGAATTTATGGTGAAGCGTGGTACAGTCATTTCATGGACACCCTGTATAAAAAGCCCAGATAAATTTGATGTTAAAACGTTTTGTATTGTAGGGAGATAAATCTTATTCCCAAGGTACAGATTGAGTTATGACTAGGTTGGTCACTCGAACTTTGCTGTCAATCCCACATTTAAAACGAATATCTATGATTTAAACCGAGGTCCAGTTTAAATCGTAGAAATGGTCGTTTTAAAATGTGGGATTGAGAGCAAAGTTCCAGTTAAAAGTAGCTTGCCTGGTCATAACTTAATATAACATAACAAGTTATGACCAGATTGATTACTCTTAACTTGAACTTTACATCCCACATTATTAAGAAGATTTTAGAAATATTCTTTGAATTAAACCTAAGGTAAATTTTAGGTTTAAGAGAACTTTATCAAATTGGGTCTTAAAGTATTAACAATAAGCCCGCCTACGTTTTTACGTAACAGTTAACCGCGACAAGTACCTATTACACCTTTTTTTTTGTGAAAAATTAAAATCGTAGCACTGGAATTAGTATCGCGACATTATTTTCGTAATTCTTTATGGTCGAAACGCTGAAATTCACTCTATTATAATTAAGTAAAAAACTTTTATCACTTTAAAATTAGGTCTAAGAATTATTTATTTTTTATTAAAACTAAAATGATGGTTTTTGCTTTGTATTTAAGTGCTAGTTTTATTAATTAGTTGAGAGCTTTGAGCCTCGCGGCCATCCTCAGAGCTTCTTTTCAGGATAACAGGTAATTTTTAGAGTAATAAAAGTAACATTGTACAGTCTAGAAAGCTACATAAAGGTTAAGTTTGTTTACAATAAATTAAGATTCTATAAAATAAAACATCTTTAAAAAGTTTATAGAATTTTAATCCATTGTAAACAAACTTAACATTTGTGCCCCCTTCCAGACTGTACATTGTTACTTTCGAATTTAACCGATATTGCCTGACAAAACAAGCACTTGCAATAACTCAAACTTTCTATTTATTTTTTACTCTACTAACTTTTTATTTAGATCAGATAAGTGAAAAAAGTTGTTGTGCCAGCCCAGCTGTTAATTTATAGATGTTAAAATAATTACAAAATATTCGGCTGCGCCGCTGTGGTCTGCCCTTTTCGTCCCTGAAAGCTTACTACGCCCGTGACAAGTCACGTTACAGAGTGAAATAATAAAATTCAGCGAAATCAATTATAAAAAATACATTTATTTTTGCCTTAAGCTCTTTAAAACACAAAAAAAATTATCCTGACACTTATTTTCTAAAATTAAAAACTCCACAATTATTTACGCAATTTTTAAATCGAAACATCCTAACTAAGTTATCAATTATTGTTTTTAAAAACTTTATTGTGACCGATAAATTGACGAAGAATGGTAAAATTATAATTAAAAAGATAATATCGCAAGATGTCGCTCCGTGCAACATCTTGCTGGTGTGTCCAACCCAATACTGTATAAGCAGTTTGAGTTATTCCTTTTTTTCGTCGGATCCTAGCTCTACTGATGAGCCATGATATGGCTAAGCGCATTTATGGATGGATCTGACGAAATTAAAGGAAAATAATTATTTGATTTAAAATAAAAACATTTGCTATAAATCATGCACGGAGTTGGAGTATTTATGTACATCTTTAAAATAATTTTGAAACAAAAAAGCTAACCCAATTATGTAAATCTTGCCCGTTGCGAAAATATTCATAAATTACTGAGAGAAATTATGGTTCACTTTTTAGATTTTTTCGATTTGTGCCGGTCTCCACTGTCATCACGGCTTCTCTTTTTGTTAGATGAAGACGAGCTATGGCGATCTTTGTCTTTTGAAGACGACGAGCTGTGTCGACCTTTGTCTTTTGATGAAGAATGGCTGGAGGACGATTTGTGTTTCGAACTAGAAGATGAATGTCGATTTTTGTCCTTGTCTCGACTGCGGTCTGAAAAAAATGTATTACAAAAACTATTTACTAGCCACTATTATCAAAGCAGTGGTGTAGGTAAGTACAGCTGCGCCTCAATACAACTTTAACCAAAAAATATGTTACGCCACTGATATTTTCGAAACAATTGCTTTATTATTAATATTAATAATATTAAAAATGTCTCTTTCATCTTTCTTCTAAAACTTAGTTTGAAAAAAATTATTAAAATAGTAATTAAGCATCCTTAAAGCGTGGCGCGCACTTATGCGCGCCGAAATATGAGGATAGGGATTGTAGCATTGAGTTCGACGCGCCGCGCTTCGCTAGAGTCTGCGGACCCACATTGTACCACATGCGATAAATCACAATGCGTTTTTCTTCGCGTTTCGGCACGCGACCTAGCTTTTTTCAGAATAAAAGTTATGGAAAATCGTTTAACTAAATTAAGTTAGCAATGTTCTCGACTCTGTAATAATTATTATTCTAATTATTTTCTTTAAGAGAAAAATAAAACATACCTTTTTTGTTTAACTAAACTGCTTGTTAGGGGCAAATCTTGGTATTTTAAATTACAAATATATAAGAATATTAAAATATTTTTTAAATATTTGTTAATATTATATAAAAGTTAAATTGCAAATAAAAACGTTTAAGTATAGGTATATAAATATAAACGCAGTTTTTTGAAGATATAGGTATAATAAAATTTAGAAAAATATATTATTCATAACAATATTATATTAAAACATTTCCAAAAAAAATTTTAAGTTATCTGTTTCCAATATCCATGCTTTTATTTCGACTTTATATTTCTTTAATGAAATGTATTTTTTAATTTTTATTGGTAAATAATCGTTTAAATAAAAACATAAATATTTGAAATTTGTTTGTCCTATGGATTTATTTATTTTAGGTTTTATGTTTATTTCATTTTTATGACGTGTATTATGATTATGGTTGGGCTGTATACGATTTTTATTTTTAAATATGTATATTAAGATGTTATAAATGTAAAGTTGTCTAAAGTTAATTTTTTTTTTGTTTCAGAATATAATTTTTAGAAACCTTTTCTCTAATATTTCTAATTTTTTAATCAAAGTTCTATTTATTCCTCCCCAACCTAAAATTCCGTAATTTAAATGAGTTTTAACTAATGCATAATATAATATTTCCATGTTTGTTTAAAATTTTTTAAATGTTTTTAAAAATTGGTGTAAACTTCTTAATTTTTTATGCAAATATTCTATGTGGAAGTTCCAATTTAATTTACTGTCAAAAATTATTCTCAAGTATTTTATTTGATTAATATTCAAAATTTGAATGCCATCATTTATTTTAACACTATTCATATTTTGTGGTATGTTATTTGGATTTAAAGTAAAAGGAAGAAAATTAGTTTTATCAAATTTAATTGTTAATAAATTTTTATCAAACCAATTTTTTATTATTTTAATTTTTTTTTCATTTTGTTATTGTCCCAATTTGTATCATATTTATATATCATAAGAAAAACTTTTTAAGTTAAAAATATCTGTTTTTATATCCTAATAGTCCATAACAAAATTTATTGTAATATCTTAAGCGATTTTCGAGATTTTTGATAAAAACCCAGAAAAAATTAAAACTTTATCACCCTGTACATCAAAAACAAAGCATTTTAGGACATATTTATGCGAATATGAACTTTTCGACTGATAAATTGGTGCAGGAATCACCCAATAAAATAAGCATATATCATTAAGTACTCTGTATAATTAAGTAGCAGTCAGTATATCCAGCGCACAACTTGGTTTCTTATCAAAACGGTCTACATTTAGCAGCAATCTCTCAGTATATTAACAGATAATAATCTCATATAAGACTGCAAAAACTTAATATCTGCAGAACTTTCTATGAAGAACATTTTATTTCTTAAAATTACAATAAAAAAGTTGTCCACATGATTCCAACTTAAACACTGTACAGTGTACATGCAGTATAAACTCTTCTACACACACACATACACACCCTTACACGTACGTACATATTTGTGGCGCCCTCTCACACACCTACATATTGTATAAAAATTAAATCATTATTAAATAGAAGTAAAAAAATGTGCTTACCTTTATCCCTACTGCTACCGCTACTATTGTGTCTGCTTGAAGATGAGTGCTTACTCGAACCGCTCTTGTGGTTACTACTGTTGTGTTTGGAACTGCTGGAATGTTTACTGGATGACTTCTGATTCTTGTCTTTGGATGGAAAATTATTTTTTCGACCTCCTTTGCGGTCGTCGAAATCCTCGTACGTTCTTTCTCTGTCTTCTTCGGCAGCTTCTCTTTCTAGATCCGACCAGTCCTTGCCAGATTCCTCTTCAGATCCTATTAGAACATTAACGTATTTAAACAAAGGTTAAACAAATACATTCTAAAATTCAGTGTTACAGTGACATGATTAAACAATGTTAAAGGATTCAACTCAAATCTTACTTTTGGTGAAAATCGCTGATTTTTCTTTAAAGGTACTATTTAATTGTTTCATAAAAATTAACGGGTTTGGAGATATTTCGAATTTTCTGGAGGTGTTGAGTAGTTGACTGTAGTAACTGTTTATAGGTTTGTCGTAAAACGATAAATGCGTTTAGAAATTAATCCAAAAAAACGACATTAATTTGAAAACTTTAGCGCTCTGTAGCGTCAAAACGAAGCAACATTGCATATAGGTAAGTTTGCCTAGATCACCTTATTTTTTGTTAAGGAATTTGTGGTGAAGCGTTATACAGTCATTTTAAGGACACCCTGCATATACTATGTAAAAATATAGGTTTTTTAAGGCTTTAAATTTACTGACAAAAACATGACTAAACCTTGAGTAAATTTATTAAGGGTCTATCATCGCTTTTGGCTGTGCATCACATTGATTATGTTCACTCAAAACAACGCCATTATGTAACAAACACCGAGAAAAATATTTAAAAATTAGTTGCAGAGGTTCGGCTGTCATCAAATAACACCTCTAATATTTGATTAAAGAAGTGCAAATTTCGTATTAATGGACAGCCGTATATAATGGTTTAAAAGTTGTTTATCTTGTAATCGATTTTTAATTTAGGTCTTTCGTTGGGCAAAAATAATTCTTAAAGTTGGTTCAATTATACACAAACTATGTATTTTGGAAATGAAAGTTACTTATATCTTAAAATCCGCTACATGAGAAACAGAGTCAAAGAATAATTCTTAAAATCAAAAGTTACCAGTTGTTATGTTCCTTTTAAGAGACAATGTGTAATTTAAAAAAAATTTATAATCTTTCTGAAATTATTGGTATTTTTCTAAATTTTTACCATAGTAATACTTACCTAGTTCATCCTCTCCAGACAAGCTATCACTTTCCTCAGTATCTCCTTCAGAGTATTCAGAGTCCTCTTCACTTTCTTCGCTTCCAGTTTCAACGTTGTCCGGTTTGTAAACTTCATCTTCATCTTCCGATTCTTCTTCTTCCTGTTAACAAATAAACCAATTAAAACAATTCTTAATTAATATAATAAATATAATCGATCATAATTACTTAATTCGGTTGTCCCTGAGTCAACTGGAAAGCCATCACTCAAAAGTAAATTGTTTTTATTTATTTATTTACATGTATCTCAGTGGCATGTCGTATAGAGGGTCAAGGGGGCGCCTTCTTGTACCCGCCCCTCTCCCTTTTTGGTAAAGGGGCGCCTAGTAACGGATTATCAGAAACTTACATTGATTCAACGAATTAAATAAAAGTAAGATTTTGCATATAGTATTTTTTTCGTTTAATTACTTAGGCCTCTTACTTAATATGCTTGCCCTCGTATCCCTGAACCCACGACAAGCTACTGATGTATCTATAAAGAAAAATTATTTGTATACGGTAGTTGGCAAGTTAAGATCTTAAATAACAAATAACTATAAATATAAAATCGGTCTAAACTAAACTCACCATCAATAAATCCTACTATAAAAAACATACAAAATAAGAGTTTATAAAAAATAGAATAATTTGTATGTTCCTCAATCAAGACCACGAAAGGAGAGAAAGAAAATGAAAATACGATAATCTACTAACAATATAAATATTGATATTGATGAAGGCACGACTTCGAGAAAAGTATTTTGTCTGTCTATTTTTTATTCTTTATATTTCTCACCCTATAAACGAGCATCATTACACCTTAAAAACAGTTAAAAGATGACTTATACATATCTAAATAAGGGTTGCTCCTTGTATTATTATTTTCAAGGACATCTGCATAATTTTTTGTTTCGATGTTGGATAGTTTTTGCACTAAACCATTTTAATAAAATATAAATAATTTGCCAATTGTTCGTACCTCTGACGACAATCATAATGTTTTATTTTAATTGTGTTCGGTCAGATATTTTTTTAAAAATGTGACTTATATCAGTGTTTTTTGTTATTAGTATTAATTAATTTTTAATTGACCAAAGTGCGCCCTACTTTATCTTTGTGTTTGTGGACCTAATTGCCTGTAAGTTTTTAGTTTGTTTTATTTTTTTTCATATTGTATAACATATACCTTGTTCCTTACAGCATGTCCTGATGATGGCCCTTTTGGCCGAAACGCGTAGGCACTAGTTTTGTTTTTAATAAATTTAAGAACGAAGATAGGGCTTTCTTTCCAAACCCCTTATTTACAATGTCCCTTCTGGAGAGTAGTTTCGACTTTATTATACATATCTAGTCTAATAATTGTATAAAACCTTTAAACAATAATTAAATAACCTGACAAGTTTGATTGTGACATCAATACTAGCAGAAATTTTCAAAAAATTTACAATCAAAGTTGCCGGGTTAAAAAATCATGAATTAAGGTACAAAGCGACTTTAATTGTGAGAAAATCACTTCGGAGACTGTGATTCATCTCACAATCAAAGTGGCTGGTTAGTTAATTATTGTTTAAAGTCTTTGTGCAACCCAACATTACACAAATAATGTTAAATATTGTTTTAACTGTTCTTAAGACTTGATTATGCTCGTATAGGGAGAAACAAGTAACAAAAATACTTTTGTGGAGACTTGGATCTTTTTCCTGCTAAGCTATTGAATACCAGGTCTCTTTGAGAAAAAATGATCGGTTATTATGAGGGACACTAGAATTTTTCTACCCAACAATGAAACAACAGACCCTGCTTTATTCGCTAGGATGCGATGAAAGTGATATCACTGAAGTGGCACAACCTGAAGGGGAGAGGGGGATATCCGGCTGCAGCGCTCCTTCTCGGTCGCATTTAACCGTCATATCTGTATTGAGTTCATTTACCTTTTGCGATGTCTACATATCGACTAAGAATTCGAAGAATAAATCAAGTTTGTGGCGGTTTTCCTATTTGAAAAAGTCACGCCAATAACAATAACAAATCGCTTCAAATATCAATGTAACGACATAATACTGCCCTATTAGGTCAGGCAATCACTTCAAATTTAACTTCAACTAACAGGACCGAGAGCCGCCAGACATCGACGTGTTCAACATATTACGCGACGCTGAACTTACATCGACAACTCAATAGGATTCCATTTAAGTTCAGTGATCTGTGAACCTTCTGTTTTATTGTAGAGGTAGAATCAGTCTGAATCCGCTCAGAACCGATCCGCCCACCACTAATTGTTAGGGAGAAAAATTTTCTAGTACTTCTCGAATTATAGATAAGTAAATATACCATTTATACAACTAAAAATTAAAGGCTGAAAAATTAATATACAGGGTCCTGCGCCTCACCTCCCGTCTTTTGTAGCTCACTTATTAATTAAGTTAGGATTATGACTTTTGCAGGCTTTACCTGTATCCTAGGGCGCATTTCAGGAAAATATTTTTGTTTATACAGGGTGTTTCAAAAAAGTGTGACGTCATATGAATATGTTTTTTTAGATTACTTGCCATATATTTTCTTACTTATTTGGATGCATCTTGTAGTTGCCTACATACCCCTAAAATTTTAATGAAATCGGTTCAGTATTATAGGCGAAAAAAAATAAAAACTAAAAAAAATCAGTTTTGCACTGGTTTTAAAAATTAATAAAAAATTAAAATAATGTCTCGTTAATAAAATTATACAAAGGTACTTAATAAATAAGGTCTCACAGTTTCGTTAACCAAGTTTGATTAATACTAATTGTACAGGGTGTCCAAAGTTTAGTGTCAAACTTTGCAAACTTTAAATCAATTTATTTTTCTTATTTCAAATTGGAACCCCTGTATATTATTATGTCATTCGATGCAGAATTAAAATTCAAACATTTATTCTAATTACAACCCTATCGCAATTTCTAATGCATTTAGACTTATTTGCAGAAAACTCATTTTATTAACTATTCCACCAGTCATTATTATATAATAAATATCAAAGGTGGCTTTGAAAAACAATTTTTTGATATTAAAGTTTACTAAAAGGACAAATAAAAATTCTTTTATCATGCTCCTAATATGAAAATCATATCTACGAGCTTTTCTTGGTTGTATTCCATCACAAAAAGTAACATAGCTTAAATAATTAATACTAATCTAATAATATTTGAAACTATAAAATAACTAAAGTCAAAATGGGCTTTTGTCACTTTAATAAACTTTAATACCAATAAATTGTTTTTCAAAGCCACCTTTGATATTTATTATATAATAATGACTGGTGGAAAGGTTGATGAAACGAGTTTTCTGTAAATAAGTCTTAATGCGTTAGAAATTACGATAGGGTTGTAATTAGAACAAAAGTGTTTGAATTGTAATTCTGCATCGAATGACATAATAATATAGAGGGGTTCCAATTTGAAATAAGAAAAATAAATTGCTTTAAAGTTTGCAAAGTTTGACACTAAATTTTGGACACTCTGTACAATTCGTATTAATCAAACTTGGTTAACGAGACTTTAGGACCTTATTTATTAAGTACCTTTGTAGAATTTTAATAACGAGGCATTATTTTTATTTTTTATTAATTTTTAAAACAAGTGGTGCAAAACTGATTTTTTTTAGTTTTTATTTTTTATCGTCTATAATACTGAACCGATTTCATTAAAATTCTAGGGGTATGTAGGCAACTACAAGATGCATCGAAATAAGTAAGAAAATATATGGCATGTTATCTAAAAAAAACATATCCTTATGACGTCACACTTTTTTGGAACACCCTGTATAAACAAAAATATTTTCCTGAAATGAACCCTAGGATACAGGTAAAGTCTGCAAAATATCAAAATCCTAACTTAATTAAAAAGTGAGCTACAGAAGACGGGAGGTGAGGCGCAGGACCCTGTATAAGCCAAACTCTAATTAACCCTAAATACTGGTACATCACCCACAATCATGTTTCCAAAAGCCATCAAACATCTAAATCCGTGGTCATAGTCCCAAAAATTATAAAAAAGTAGAGAATATTTGGCTGCATAATATTACAAAAAATATATTAACTAGGTTAATTGTAGGCGTTGCGTCGGCAACAAGTCAGATCGAGGAACATAAGTTTTAATCATATTTGCTCCTCTAACTTTTGTCAGTAACAGAATTATCTTATACAGTGAACAGCATAAAGTTGGCCGCATATGGCAAAAATGTTTATTGATGGAAAATTGAAAACTTTTTATGTCTATTATCTCTGCATAATGGATATGCGCGATATACGCTTGAAGCCATTTTTAAAAACGCGCAAAATAAAGACCTATTGCCCAAATGAAGCGCGCTGGACATTCAAATGTGACGTCACAATGTGGGGGAGAAATAGAGAAAAAGAAGAGAAAAAGACTAATGTAAATTATCATTAGAAAAAGCCTGATGCGAGAATGACGAAGGATTGATATCATTCAGGACTGTCAGTTCGACTGATAGTCGAAGAGCCTGCTATACATTACAGGGCCATTTTAAAAAGCGCGAAAAAATAAAATCTTATCGCTTGAATCCTCCATTTAAAGAGCGTTAGACAATCAAATGTGACATCACAATGTGGGAGAGATAGGAAATTTATGCGCACCGGGATAGCGGTGTTAGAGTATCGTGATGGGTCACCTTTCCGCGAACGAATCTTTACAGAAGTTCCCCCTGTATAGATTATGTCATTTAGTTAATTTGTATGCTTCTGATATTTATATCGACCTTGTTAATCTGAGAAGCTTATGTCGTATTTTTAAATTTCTGTGTTATACATACTTTGCTTAGCTAAATGTTATTGTTTTTTATGACTTTGTATTGTTGCCTGACTATTAGTTTAAGTTGAGTGTCTGTAATTGACTTTTTGCTGGATACTTTGAAATAAATAAATGGGTAACGTTGACATTTGTCAGGTGACTACTCGTTTGGCGGGAAATTTAAAAAATTGTCATAAAAGTGGTAATAGATGATAAGATATCGAAAAAAACATATTTAGAACCCGTGTTTAGATTTTAATTTTATGCAGACATAACCGGCATAAAAAGTTTTTTCAATATTCTAACAATACGTATATTCCCATGTGTGACCAATTTTATTCAGGTCACTAACTATTTGGAGTACTCTATTAGCATGTGTAAAGGAATGCTAGAAAAATATTTCTATATGTATGTAATGCTTCTTAATAGTAAAATTCGTTAGATTCTTCTCGCCATAAGCTATAAATTGACAGGGATTAGAACTATCCTCTTGTCGTCAATCTACCTTAATCCAGTTTCTGCAATGCCATTATTAATTACATTGACTGTGTTTCGGTCGCTTCAGCCATGAAGTCTTCAGTGTAAGGCATGACAGTGGCCTGTTTTTCCTGAGCATAGATATTTTATTACTGAGCAAGACGTGGTCACTTTTACAGTCGGCAATATCAGACATTTAGCTAGTGAATACCTACCAGAATGCTGTTATGTTAACTTCATCATGTTTTTGGTGACCACCACCATTAATTATATTGAAGTCAGGCTTATTTACATCTGGTATGTTAAACTAAATCGACGTTGTTAAGGCTCCGGATTGAGTCATATTTTTAAAGCATAATTTTTGTAACTTTCAGCTATACAATATTTTTTAAAAGTAAATTCACGTTAATAATTTTTCGTAGGTCCCTCGATAATTTGTATCTTTCGGTTTGAAGATATGTGCTGAAACTTTGGCTTTCTGCATCAACATAATCCTGACATATTAATGAGCCTGCGAAACTTATTATTATTGTGAATATACATTTAAAAAATAAAGCACAAATAAGTTTGAAAATCCGACGGTGAAGAGAGAACTCGTTCAAAATTTAATTGTATAAGTACATGATTTTTTTAACGAAAAAATTATAAAATCCTATGTAACATAATGAAGATCAGTTATTCAGCATACGTTATGTTGAAATCGAAAAGTCTTTCCTTCTTAAATGGCAAATAGATAAACTAATAATTTTCCACACTAGAGCGATAAGTACTTACTTTTCTCAACACTTGTGTAAAAAGTAGTCGCTTCTCTTATCTTAAGTGAGATCAGAAAATAAGTATTTTTCGCACGCTTGTAGAAAAAATACGTTATTAATATCTGTTAAAACCTCAGATTAAAAACATATATAGGACAGATGAATTTATTTACTCTAGATGCCTAAGTCACAGGCTATTGGCGGACAACGCATTATCCTACCGGTATAGATAGTGGCATTCAAAAGAGTTTGTTTTGAAGTTTTAATTACAGAACACGAAATCTTTTTTTGCACATAACTGAAGTGTTTTTGGCAAGAACCTGCATATGTATACGTACAAGAAGGTTCATTTACTTAAAATTATTTAGAATTTTTAAATTCTTTGATGCATATGTTTTTTTTATTTTGTGTACAATGACAGCAGGTACTTAATGTAATTTTCTTAAAAATAAAAACTTCGGAATTTGACAGTAATATTTTTTATTCGCCTTTACCTATTACTAGATAATATTCCAAGAGTAATAATTTAAGATATGCGGGATCGGTTCCACTGCATACTGTTAGTACTTTTTTTTTATCTTACCATATGTTTATCATTTCTATGTCAAGTCTGGTAAATAAATATGTAGTTCGTTATTCCAAAAATAATTTTTATCTTTTCCTTTATATATTTTTTAATATCAATTTTTAACAATCCGTTAACAAATAGTTAAAACAAAAATTTAAAACAAATAAGTTAAAATGATCACAAAAACGATGACGTCAGAGAAGTCAATGGCAAAACTTTTAATAAAAATTTAAATAAGAAAATTAAATAATCAAATCAATCTGCAACTCTTCCTTACAATTTTTTCTTTGACAAGTACGTTTTGCCCCATATAATACTACCCGGAAGACGTTGGATTATGTTTTAATTCATGTTTATTATTATAATAAAGATATATGGAGAGATATGCGTCTTCTAAATGTTACCTTTTTGACATAACATACAGATCTTGCTATAAAAACCCTTCAATGGTCATTTTAACTATAACCGAATCATATTCAGCACTGAATTAGAACCTATTCAAAATATATTTCAATAATAAAACTCTTCCTAGAGTGCCGCACAAACTTTTCTAGAAACAAATAAAAATGCGCTGCGAAAGCATAATTGATACAAATAAATTTGGTAGTTTTTATTAAATTACTTAACCCCATGTATTATGAAATTTACTTTTAATTTATATTGACAGTTGAAGGGAGAAATAATAAAGGATATAAAAATACCTTGATAAATCAGTCATTGTACCAAATGGCATATTATATATTTTTTCTTGCAATCGTCGAAGTTTATATAGATAAATCAAAATTTAAGAGCATGTTTATGCTTTCTTAGATTAAGTAACGTTATTATTACTTGTTAAAAAATCGTATGTTACTGCCATATTCTGTTTTTTAAATTTTGTTTTGTTACTAGGCATGTTGGCTCCAAAATTATATTAAACTTTTTGAATAGAAAGTTCTATCTGTTTTAGTCCATTGCAACCGTATTCACTAACGAATTTTAAATTTAAAATTTGTCCAATTTGACAGTTACAGGTTAAAAAGAAAATACAGGATACTTTTGTTAAAATCATCATGGAGTACAAATCGTCTCTTTGACTACACAGTTTACTCACATCGTCGGTCTTCTCACGTAAGAGCGTATCTCGCTCCTTTCATAGATTAAATGTAAACCTCTTTAGTGAATAAGGATGCTTGTTTTTAATCTGAAGTTAAAACTTTTTCTAATTGGTTTAAAAACTTTCCTTACGTACCGCAGCTTCCTCGTCAGATTCAGGATCCAAGAAAGTCCAACCGCCGCTCTCAAAAAAGCCTTCCGGATCATCTGTAATGGTCTTCATGATTTTGGCCCAATTAAGTGACTGTACACCTTCAGAGTACCTGGGAAAATGTAAAATAAGTCGATTTTTTTTAATAAGTGGACAAAGGGGCATCTTTGTAAGGAATCCTTATCCTTAGCCCCTTTTTAGGTCTAAAAAATGTATTAACAATTAATTTTGATAAAACTTATGATCTTCCTTTTACTTTACATCCAAATAACATACCACAAAATATGAATAGTATTAAAATAAATGATGATATTCAAATTGTGAAAGTTAATCAAGTAAAATATTTAGGAATAATCTTTGACAGTAAATTAAATTGGAATTTTCACATGGAATATTTGATTAAAAAATTAAGAAGTTTGCTACCAATTTTTAGAAACATTAAAAACATTTTGAACGTAAAACAACTGGAAATATTATATTATGCATTAGTTAAAACTCATTTAAATTACGGAATTTTAATTTGGGGAGGAATAAATAGAACTTTAGTTAAAAAATTAGAAATATTACAGAAAAGATTTCTAAAAATTATATTTAATAAACATTATCTTTATCCTTCAATAAAGTTATATTCTGAAACAATAAAAATTAACATTAGACAACTTTACATTTATAACATCTTAATATACAGTGGCGGACATAGAATTAAAAACGGCTGAAATTTCCAAATTACTGGCAAATTCTTTTTAGCATATGGCAGCATTACAGTTTCAAGAATGCTTTTGTATTGGTGTTGATCCATTCGACCTTCCACTTTATGAATTGGCGCAACGCCATGACATGCAACCCCATACCTGAATATTGCCACCTCCATGCTTAACAGTTATTGTAGTATCCTTGGGATTAAATCCCTGCTTAGGAGGGCGACATACATATTTTCTCCTATCGGATCCTACTCGATTAATTTTAACTTTCATCAGGCCATAATACGTTAGTCCACTCTTGAACTGTCCATAACCTATGCAAAGTTGCAAACTAAATTCTGCACTGACGTTTTTTTTGAAATTATTGTTTTTTTACGAGCAACTCGTCCGCCCAGTGTTGTGCCTCAGTCAAACGACGCCTAACACTTCGTTCTGAAAATTTTGACTTGTCCCCACCAACTATTTCTTTGTGTATATCAACTGCAGTTAACTGCTAAAAACTTTTTTTATTAAACGAATTATCATTTGATCAGTTCTTGTTGTGGTTTTCCAAAGTTTTTTTCTTGGGATATTTGCAGGGGTATTATATGTTTTGAAATGCTAAACGGCATTATACACCATTGTTTTTGAACAGCTCAACATTTTACCAATCGTTGCATAAGACTGGCCTGCCCTATAAAGGGATAATATGGCTTGACGTCTCTTTGCACTACAACTTTTTGACATTCCCATCTCTTGTTCTTCAAGTAGGTACTAAGACACTACACTACTAATACTGTACTAACTTTATATTGCAGTAACTCAAATCTTATTTCACTTTTAATTCAAATTATTTCATAATTTATTGCGTTCTTAATTATGTGTCCGCTCTCGATATGACACATAATGATACTATGCCCGTTATTATAGACATCTTACAGGGAATCTCCTAAACTTCATACACTGCGCCACTAGTTTTATTCGCAGTACATTTCGCCGCAAAGGAAATTCCCTTACTTCGCGTTTATAATTGGTATAAGTAATAAGTAAATAATTTTATTTTTTAACAGATTTCGTTCTTAAGGGAGATTTCTACTATGATGGTCCTATTTTCATCGTTTCTTTACGATTTTTTTCTGGGGATAATAAGACAAATGCAGAAAAACAAGTTTTCAATTCTTTTTATTAAAGATAAGATGTACCAAAAAAAAATTTTCAACCCCCAAAAAATGAAAAACTTGAGGGTGCTACAGGGTGCTGAAGTTACCCCCTCAAAAAAAAACGTAACTTGCTGGCGGAATTCAAATAAATTTTTCTATTCATGATAAAAATAAAATTGATCTAGATTCTTCAATTGTAAGCATGTAGTTATAGCCCCCACTAGAATCAAGCCAAAACTCTAGTAACTGTTAAAATGGTGCGAGATTTAAAAAATTTTTTGGATTTTTTTTGTATTTTAAGGGCCGTAACATTTTCTGTAATATCGCAAAATATTTGATTCTAGAGGGGGCTATAACCACTTGTATTCTGAGCATTTAAAGACTAAAATCATTAAATTCTGGTAATTTGAACATACCGAAGTACTTTCCGCCAGCGCGAAAAACATTGTTTCGAGAAAAACAACTTTAAAGTTTCAACGGTGGCTCACAACAAAATAGTATCACTGTCACTTAGTCTGCGATGCCTGGCCCGTAGATTACACCCTCCTCTTCCTCGAAAAACGAGCTGATTCTTCCTGCCTCTTTGCGAGCCTGGCCTGACGATCCTGATTGGTCGAGATGATCTCGCTGGCGACAGAACGTAGCTTTGTGAATGCGGCTTAACTCAAAAGCGGCTAGTGAAGAGAAATAACCGGCAATCATAAAATTGGATGTAACTTTTTTTTTAAAGCAGATTTGGTAAAAGCGTTTACACACAGTTATTCTAGAGGCCATAGAGAGTCGAAAAACGTCGGAAAAAAATTTCGATTTTTTGAAACCATCACAGTAGAAATCCCCCTTAATTCTATGACCGCCACTGTACATATTTAAAAAAAAATCTTATACAGTTTAAACACCATAATCATAATACACGTCATAAAAATAAAATAACCAGAAAACCATAGGACAAAAAAATTTCAAATATTTATGTTTTTTTAACGATTATTTACCAACAAAAACTAAAAAATATATTTCATTAAAAAAATAAAAAGTCGAAATAAAATGGATATTGGAAACATAACTACAAATTTTTTTGGAAATGTTTTAATTAATATTGTTATATGTAATCTATTTTTCAAAATTTTATTATACATCTTCAAAAAACTGCGTTTATATTTATATACATATACATTAGGCTGGTCCTTATTTTTGAAAGTCTAAATTTTATGTGTGCTACCCTCTGAATCCATTCTCTACCATAAAAAAATAAAGTGTGCAGAATTTCAGCTCCTTCCGATCACGTTGTCCAATGCCGCCGAGACCGAGGATTTCTGAAATGTTTACATGCGGTTTCCTATATAAAATGCATGCATATTTTTAAAATAGCGATTTTTGCATTGTTTGTCAAATATTTACCTAACATCAAACAAGTCGAGATCACGTAAGTAAACCTGAAATACCTTATTCCTGGTATTGAACCGCGATTCGTGCAAAAAAGGATCATGCACTTTTTTCTACCCATCTTGAGACACAAGTCGCTAACAATAACAAAATGTCTGGTTAAGTTTTATACCTAAATTCGCATCCAAAACTTAAAAATAATATCCACAATCACACACGGAACATCCGAACGAATACAACGTAAAAAAAGATGGAAACGACTATAACTTACAAACTAACAAAAAAAAAATGTCTAAAGTAAAGTTTTATAAATATTAACACCCAAAACTTGGAAATTATAATAACAACACACGAATGAACGAAACAAATGATGGCGACTAATAAGAATATAACGGCGAGCCGGTTCTGTTCAAGAGACCTTGGGTTCTGTTTACGTTCTGTTAGAAATCGTGTGGGTTGCCTAATTTTTTCCCTACTGCGCAAGCGCGACGGCCCCCAACTCAGGTTATTTTGAATCGCACGATGGGTATATTTTTACTTCGTGCGGCTGCTTGTATTGGCAATATGTGGTCGAGTCTGCCCGCAAACCTCTAGGATGCAATACTACTACTCATAAAATCATACCAGTCAGTCAGTCAATTTTGGAAAACCCGGAAATGGCTAAAAAATAACGTAGATCTCTACTACTCTAAATTGGTAATTACTGAACGTCTGGTATCTACTCTAGATAAATGCAAAGTGAGCGAGGGTTCATATTATTTGTGCTGTAGCCTGGAGCAGAGGCTTTAGAGAAGGATATAAACACTTTCAAGATATAAGAAAAAAGAAAGCTAAAAACATAAAAGCATGTAAAAATGTTGCACTCAATGCAGCAGTAATACATTGGGATGGAAAGCTTTTAGCTGCGTTAACAGGAAAATAAACTATTGATCGACTGATAATTATTACAAATGGTGATATTGAACAGATTCTTTATGTAGCAATACTGGAAAATGGTACAGAAAAGGCACAGGCTGAAGCAATATTTGAGGTTTTGCTCGATCGGGGTTTGGAAAATACAATAAAAGCTTGTTAAACGGCAGTAGAGTTTTGGACTTGCATTGTCTTTATTTGTTTAGAATCACTACGTTTCAACTGGTAAGTATCTCCAGTCGTCTTCAGGTGAATACTGACGACTGGAGATACTTACCAGTTGAAACGTAGTGATTCTAAACAAATAAAGACAATGCAAGTCCAAAACTCTACTGCCGTTCAAGAAACGTCATTGTCTCCAACCTTTAAACAAAAGCTTGTTAGTTAGATGAAGAAACTGTTTTATGTTAAAGGGTTAATTTAAAATATTCTGATCTAGAAGATATTGTGAATAGAGATCTGGAACAGTTCATATGTTCAGACATTAAAAGATTTAATATAAATTCGTCTTTCCTGAATCCATTAAAATGGATCACAAACAAGGAATGGCGAGGCAAAGATATAATTGATAAAATTAACGTGACGAATAATACAGCTGAGAGGGAGGAGTGAAACTAATAGAAGAATATAATGACAAGTTAAGCACAAAAGTAGATCAACAACAGTTTATTTTACAAGTGGTTTCTGACTATAGAAAACTATATATTTATTTTTTTAAAACAAACATTAACTTCTTCATTGTAAACATTTCTATGTAACTTAAAGAAGTCCATGCTTGAAGTGGAGTGGGAATATAAATGGTATATACCAGTGAAAGAAGACTTAAAGTGTCTTATTTTCTACGCAAGCTTATTTATTGTAAAATTATTAATAACATTCCGCGGTTGATTAATTTTATACTATATAATATATATAATATATATAATATATATAATATATATAATATATATAATATATATAATATATATAATATATATAATATATATAATATATATAATATAATGAAATCTTTGTGTAAATTTTCTCCTCTCGGCGGCACGGGTTAATTTTAAATAATAGAGCTGAAAATTTATAGACATTATTTTTTCATTGTAGAGAATCATTCTAGAAGGTAGCATTAAAAAATTTTTTTTTTTTTCGCTAGATATAAGGGACCACCCTAATATAAATACATATACTTAAACGTTTTTTATTTACAATTTAACTTTTATATACTATCAACAAATATTTTTTAAAAAATATTTTAATATTCTTATATATTTATAATTTAAAATACTAAGATTGGTCCCTAACAAAAAGGATTTTTTGCGAGTCGATGTCATTTTGAATACCGGAAATTAGCCAGTTCTCTGTCTGCCGGGTGACAACGAAATTACTACCCAGCTTGTCACGTCCTTATAAAATAAAACATTGTTATAAAATTTTGGTAGGTTATATGGTTATACTGTGGACACCTTTTCAGTATTCAAACGTCTGACTGCCACTTCTGGTTAAAACGGAAGTGCGCACAACTTTGTTATTTTAAATAGAACACTCTATGTATTTTTAACAATATGCATTCTTCGAAGAATTCTAAGCATAAAACATGTATCATATCCTATACCTGTCAAAGACAGTTTCCGAGAAAATGGCGTTGGAAATTGTCAAATTACCACACATTTTATTGTTTTTGCAAAAAACAAATGAATAAGTAATAAATTTAATATAACTTTTTTATTTAATTTTATGTATTCCGTATGAATAAGGCATAACCAGTTTACTTCCGGCTTAACCGAAAGTGCGGCAAAATTTGATATTCATTATTTAAATCTAATTATCAAAATTATCTTAGATATCTAAATAGTTTTTATTTATGCTTCCCTATGTCTAAACATATTAGTTTTTAAGATATAAGCAATTAAAACTTTAGTACATTATCCAAAAAGCAACAATTTATATTAGTTTATTCATAGTTTCATCTAAAGATATATAGGCTATTCCATTTAAAATTACAAAGTTGTATGCACTTCCGATTCAACCGGAAGTGACAGTCAGACGTTTGAATACTGAAAATGTGCGCACAGTGCAACCATATAACCTACCAAAACTTTATAATAATGTATTATTTTATAAGGACGTGACAAGCTAGATAGTAATTTCGTTGTCACCCGGTATAGATTATACTGAAAACAATTTGCAAGTTATACTTCCTTTACTAGATATCCAGATAAATTTTAAATAAAATGTTAATATTAAAAATTAATTTTTTATATTTTCTTTATCTTTAATTTGTTGTAGATAAACTGACTTTATAGATCCATTTTAAAAGCATATTACTGCGATATTCTGAATTTTATGGTGCATTTGTGTAAGGGAGAATTTACACCGCAGTGCTTCTGCATTGAAGCCTTTTGTGATGTGAAAATAGTCCAAGAATGTACTCCAGTTTCCTCACCAACATATTTTATTTTAAAAAATATACCTTATTTTAATTAAGCAAATAAATGTTTTTTCTCTTTTACATCATGTTTTCATGCAAATATGCAAATATACAGGGTGTCCGGTAACTTATGGGCCGTAGAGTAACTGGAGATACTAGACATCAAACTAAGCCGATTCAGTCATATAAGTTTTTTCGGATTGTTACTCGTTCTAGAGATACAGGGTGTTGAAGGTAAAAGTTTATTCTTGAAAATAAGCCATCATTTTAAAACGGTTTAATGAATCGAATTGAAAGTTGGCAATGTTATGAGCAAGAAATAAGAATTTGTACAAATTTTTAAGTTTGAAACTAGAGGGCGCTAGTTGCATACACTGGGCTTCATAAATCTATGATTTTTTTTCTTACCTGTAATATTAGGTGTTTTTCAATTATAGTTTCTTAAAGAAGGGCATTTTCTGAGTCAAAAAGTGTACTTGATTGATCTTAATATTTTTAACGGTTTTCGAAATATTTTCGTTTGAACATCCCAAAGCATAAAAAAAACATAGTACATAATTAAATTATTATTTTAATTATCAAAAAAAAAACGTATACTAGATACTAGACATCAAACTAAGCCGATTTAGTCATATAAGTTTTTTTGGATTGTTACTTGTTCTAGAGATACAGGGTGTATATAATTAATTTATTATTATTTTAATTATGTACTATGTTTTTTTATGCTTTGGGATGTTTAAAGGGAAATATCTCGAAAACCGTTAAAGATATTAAGATCAATCAAGTACACTTTTTGATTAAGAAAATGCCCTTTTTTAAGAAACTATAATTGAAAAACACCTAATATTACAGGTAAGAAAAAAAATTATAGATTTATGAAGCCCAGTGTATGCAACTAGCGCCCTCTAGTTTCAAACTTAAAAATTTGTACAAATTCTTATTTCTCGCTCATAAAAACATAATATTGCCAACTTTCAATTCGATTCATTAAACAGTTTTAAAATGATGGCTTATTTTCGAGAGTAAAATTTTACTTTTAACACCCTATATCTCTAGAACAAGTAACAATCCGAAAAAACTTATATGACATAATTGGCTTAGTTTGATGTCTAGTATCTCCAGTTACTCTACGGCCCATAAGTTACCGGACACCCTGTAATTAAATTCCCATATCTACAATTTTTATTGTATGACGGAAATACCCGATTAAAGACGCAAGGGCGGGGTTAAGGATAAAGATCAGGATTTTCAGTTACAAAATTCCTTCTCTTGTGTCAGTCTCATGTGATTTATTTTTTGATTTTTAAAAATTGTAACCAATTTTAAGTTGTATGACCCAGGACTTAAGCATTCTGTAATACAACCTATTAAATTAACATTTGAATTTCAGTTTCATATAAAATTGGTATAAAATACTAAAAATAAACAGCAAAACTTACCGAATATCACAAGAATTTAACCATTCCTTAACATGATCCAGCATGTTCATAGGAATTGCATTCACCATAGCTGTTTTCCTATGGTAATCCTTAAAAACAAATACCATATCGAAATTCTTCAGATGGAACTGTACGCGCTCAAAATGAACCAACTCGACGTCTTCTAGAGTAATAACAAACGGCGGCCATTCGGTAAGGGTCACCAAAGAACCAGATGTAGGTTGCAATAATACTGTTGAACGAAAAGGGGCTCCTGGGAATCCCAGTTCCCGGAACGGCGTGTCAAACTCTATTTCTTGTTTAGTCATGGATTCCACCTAATAATGATAAATTTCATTTAGAAAATATTAGAACTATAGTATGTTTAAATCAAATAAAGATTTTCCTTTCATTTCGTAAGATCCATCCCTAGAAAATTTCGCCATATAACAAATTACCGTCCTATATGTATACAAAATCAATTTTCAAAAATTTTTGAGCTTGCCTTTAACAAACGCCTAGTCAATTTTTTGGAGGAAAACAAAATTTTAACTGAGGTCCAACATGGATTTAGAGGAAAAAAGTCTACCAACAGCGCAATACTTGACTGTCTAGACTTTGTGTACGATTCACTTAATGCCAAACTTCACACACTTGGCCTCTTTTATGATTTAAGCCGAGCATTTGATCTATTGGATCATTCCATTCTCCTCGAAAAACTTTACAAAGTAGGAATTCGTGGCAATTCACATGACTGGGCTAGCTCTTATCTGTCGAATCGAACACAAACTGTAATGATTGAAGGTAACAAATCCACCACCCTTTTAACCAGTCGCGGTGTCCCGCAAGGGTCCATCTTATCCCCAACACTGTTCCTAATCTTCATAAATGACCTTGTAACCTCTTGCCCGACCCCAAATAAGACCATTATCTATGCAGACGACACTAATTTCATCATAGCGCAGGAAAATTCACAAAACCTTATCAACAAAGGAAATATTGCATCGGAGGAATTTCTCTCCTGGTGTGAAAACAACTGTCTCAAACTAAATGTCAGCAAGACACAATGTGTAAAGTTCGTACCCAAAAACTTAACAACAGATTCCAATCCACTTTTGAAAATACGGGGAAAGTCAATACAGGTCACAGACAGCATGAGGTTTCTGGGAGTCATAGTGGACAGTAAACTTACTTGGGAAAAACACATCAGTTCAATATGCAGTAAACTTAGCAGCACATGCTACCTTGTAAGAATGCTTAGAGACACAGTAACACCCAATATACTAAGAACTCTCTACTTTGGGCTTGTTCAATCTGTCCTCCAATACGGACTCATTTTCTGGGGATCATCAGCCTACTTAAACAGAGCTTTTGTTGTCCAGAAGAAAATCTTAAGATGTATGAACTATGCCCATCCTCGAGACAGTTGTAAACCTCTTTTAAAAAAAAACCGAATTCTACCCCTGCCCAGTCTGTACATCTTTAATCTGATAATGTACATAAAAGAAAATGAACACCAATTTTTGAAAAATAAAGACATACACCCTTACTCCACCCGGGCTAGTTCCCATATGCATCAGCCTTTTTCAAGGTTGCAGGTTGGACAGAACTCGCCAATATATATGGGGATTAAGCTCTACAATAAAATACGGGTTACCTCGGAAGATACCCGCTCATTTAGAGGGGTGGTCCACAACTATTTAATAGATAATTGTTTTTACTCCGTTGATGAATTTATGAATGCTACTGCAATAACTTAATACATTTCGCGAATTCTGAAGCAGGTTATCTGAGTTGAACTTGCAAAGATCTTTGAATTTTGTGAGGTGAGTCTTTCTTTTCTTTTCTTTTATCCTTTTACATTACCGTACACCGTTGTTTGTATCGCCGTTATTAATTATTCGTTTAAATTGTTTTTTTAAATAGATTTTACTAATTTTGACTGTTATTTCATATATTATATACTATATTTTTGTACTGTATTGTAATTTATATCAAATTAATTTTATAATTGTAAAATGACTAGTGGGATAAACTGGAGGTTGATACTATTTGCATTGACCTCTTGTTTTGGACACGAAATAAATGATTTTTGATTTTGATTTTTTTATCATGGCTCATAAGTAGAGCTAGGATCCAACGAAAGGAATAACTCAAAACTGCTTTACACAGTATTTGGTGGACCACACCAGCAAGATATTGCACAAGCACTGCATTATGCAAATCATAAATCAAAAAATCTAAATAAGTCTTAAAATAATAGAACAGTATGTTGTGCAAAATGAAGTTACAATATAATCGGAAAATGTGTTTATTTAAAGGCGAAAGTTAAATGCAGTCCTGTACCGATCGAATTGAGCGTTTCGAGGTTAGGTTTTTGTTTACTATCGCTGCCAGTTGAAAATAAATTCATTTTAATTCACTATTAGGCTTAAACATAATACTATAATAATACTGGTCAGATTAATTTATTATAAAACATATTCCTTTGTAACAGTAGTGGTGCCAAGATTTTTGGGATGGGTGGGCCCGATAATTTTAGGGTGGGCACTACGCACTACCCAAAAATTACTTCTAAAAAAAAAGGTCACTCCTACTAAAATAAATGATACTATAAAATATTATTTTATGTGTATATATTAATACAACAATTAATAAACTTATGTATAAATGGAGATTAATCTGTAAATAAATAAATAAATAAATACAAATGTGATATAATATTGCATCACATGAGGTAAATTTGGAGATATTCTATAAAAATGGTGATATTCTAATTAGTGTTTTATGGTGGTATTTTGTTATAAAAAATACTGAAATATTTTACTAAAACCAACCTTTGAAATTTTATTTTAATAAAAAAGGGTATTTTTTTTTAAACTGAATAAATAATGTGCAAAAAATTATTAGACTTATAAGCTCTTACATTACCTTTTCACAAAAACTCTTAAAGGCCGTCTTCAACTTATGCCTTAGCTCCCTTTCAGCCTGTTCTGCGGCTAAATCATCCCTGTCATGCATGTGTTGGTGCTTCCCCAAATCAGTCGTTATCTCACCAACCTCAGTATAAAACTGCACATCTATGTGCTTCTTTTTTCCAAACATGATGGCATGTTTTAGGTGAAAATGTAAAAGAATGATCATTTCACCATCACAAGGTTGAAAGAATGCATTTTTTATGTTGTTATATAAAATATCAACCTTGTCACCTCTGACAGATGTGTAACGGAAACCATTTGTATGTGCTTCTAAGCTTCCAGTCATACGTTTAGAGACAATGTTAGGTCGAATATATAGATCTTTTAACTTGGGATTACCCTTATTTTGAGACAATACCAAGCTGTCCTGTTTAACCAAGTCTTCTTTTTCTTTTTCTTCTGCCTCCCTGGTTTTAAATTTTCTTTGTACTTCTTTGATTAATCGAAAAGCTGTGTTGAGATTTGAAGAAGGTGGAGAAATTTCTCCAGGTTCTTTAGTGTTAGTACTACGGTAGGTCACTTCTTTTACAAAGGTAGCCTCAGGTTGTTGAAAATTGCCTATAAAAATTTAAAATCTCTTTGTGAAAAATAAAACCTTATAAAACTGGCAACTCTTCCTTAAAATCAGTGGGAAATTTTAAACGTGATTTATAAGTTATCAGGTATTTTAAATGTTACAGTTGGTTTGAGAAGCTTCTAATTAATTTTAATATTGATATTTAACAAAGAAGAAACCAAATAGTTAATAATAAATTTTATCAAAAACAAGAGATAAATAATAATTAGAGCTCCAGGTATTGTTTTCAAATTATACAGACATTAACTTTAAAATTATTGTCTTTTCCTCTTATTATTATTATTAGGTATATTAACACAATTTTTTTTGACAAAATTGCAGTACTTCCTACTACTTATATGCACATATCTACTTTTGATCAGCTGTTACAAGTTTTGCACCTTTAGGACAGGATTAGTTTGTTTTAATTAATGAATTCCAATGTCCCAACTTGCAAAGTGAAAAAAAGGGCATTAAATAAAAAAGAGACAAGTAAAACAATCTACATTTACAACCTACTTACCATCTTTCCCCATTGTTGACCCAGGATGGAAAAAATTAATACGTAAATATGTATAATCTCCTTCAACAGACTGAGATATATTTTTAATTGTTGAGATATGGAAAGGTACAGCAACTCCATAAATTGGTAAAATTACAGTCTCATATTTCTGATCAACATATATTTTCATTTCTTTAATTTCTGGAACTCTGGGCATCTGATTGACATTTTTGTAGGATACTGTGTTCTTTCTAACTTTTTCTACATCTTTTGCCCCACCTTGCTTAGCTAAACGTTCTTTAGCTTTTTCATTAAGTTGTAATGCCAATTCACGTTGATGCTCTTTTCTTTTTTCTTCAGATGTATGCTCAGTTCTTAATTTTGATTCTAGTACAGCTGTTCGTCTTGATCGGCCAGCTAATACTTCCGGTTTGGGAGTATTCTCTTTTTCCTCATCATTTTCTTCTTCTTCTGATTCATCTTTAAGAAAGATGCCAATATTTTTCATTTTTTTCTTACTAATTGTTAATACAGTTGCTGGCTGTCCCTCATTAACCATTACTGTATCCCCAATAAACAGTGCATAAATTTTGCCTTCTTTATCAGATGCTTCACTATTAAGCAAATTGCTGAATCCAAGATTTAAATTAAATACCATTCCTTTTTTGACAACTGCATTCGTTTTAGGACCAATCATTAAAGAACTTTCTTTAAATTCTATACCCATTGCAAAACCAAAGTTTTTCGTTAGTTTTTCAACCAGATTTGGCTTTTCCTTTTTAACATATTGTATACCAGTATCATAAACCTCAGATAACTTAGCTCCAGCTTGCAATTTCTTTAGAAGCTCTTCTTCTACTTGTAAAAGAAAGTTGTAATTTGCCTGGATTGCATCTGATGGGTTGACAAGCAATGTTCTAACAATGTTTGAGCAGTATAATTTATATCTTGCTCCCAGTGAACAAATAATGGCCCCAAAATGAATATTATTTTTATCACTTACAGCGCTAAATTTAAGACTGTAGTTTCCACCAGACTGAATAATAGCAGGATAACACATATCCACTTGATTAACATCTACCCCTGACACATACTTCTTATCTTGTATTGCAGATTCAACTCCTTCTGCTAATTTACTGTGTTTTACTTTTTTTTCAGAATCAATGATTTCCATGACTTGATCTTTCAGGTATTTCGTAAATACATCTACAGTAACAAGGCATGCTTTCTTAATGGTTAGGATTTCAGGTTCTTCTTTAGGTGCCATAAGATAGGCTACTGGAGCACTAGCATCAAACATTTCAAAATTTTCTTTTTTTAATACTGCACGCCAACTATCCATAAAGGCTCCCGCATAATTGTCTTTGGGAAAATGTCCAATACATTTTCCATTTTTGCTTTCTTTAATAGATTTTACAAGGATTTCAAAATTTTCTTTATCTTTGTCTTTATCTCTTACAATTAAATTTAGCTGTACCTGACTCTCATCTTTAGTTTCCCCTTGCCGAAGAAATTCAATCTTTTTTTTGCTTGCTAAGAAATGGATTTTATTTTCGGTAAGTACCATAATAGTATCGGTAAGTTCGTATCCCAAAAGCCATGTGTGCAAAGCGCCGGATTTGCTGTAAACAATTTCATCGTCTTTGCCGACTGCAGCAACCAATGCATCCATTTTAGAAAATCCATTTTCGCCGTCCGATTCTTTCCAAGCAGTATATAATTTCTTTAAACGTCGGTGAAATGCTTCTTTATCTAGATTTATATTAGCCATTTTGCATCACAAATACTATTTTACGAATATTTACCGCGTGAAAGCTTTGAAGAACTACTACTTCCTACTCAATTCCTACTAAAAAGAAGGCGCCATATAATCAAAATGTCAACAAAACTGTCATTTTACTTTAAACGATGTTGCCAACACAAAACTTAAAAATGCTTTGTATAAGCACAGAGGAATGATAGGTCGTCGTGGCCCAGAGAAATTATAGGTCGTCGCTGTCCAAGTCGCTGTCGCTATACCTATTACAAAAGAATAAAATTCCTCAACCTTCGGTTTAATAAGCAGCTGAGGCTAGGGTGTATAGCGACAGCGACGACCTATCATTCCTCTGTGCTGGTGTGAAACTAAAAAGTAGAACTGGAGAAGTATCGATTGTGGGTAGGGTTGGATATATCGATAGTAAAAGAGAAAACTATCCATAGTTCTCACTCATGTTCTCACTCACTCTTTGTTAAATTCTAGAAGGCCATGTGCCATGCCCCACATGGCCTTCTCGATGTTTAAAGAGTAGAAAAGGAAGTTTCTCTGTCTTCACCGTCTAAGATCTTCACGGTTATCGAGAAAGCCGCGATGCCCCAACCCCCCAACATGATACAACTACACAGTTATTTCATGATGCCCCAAAATTACTGTCGATAGTACGATAGCGCTGGTTTTTATAACACTATCGATAGTTCCCCATCTCTGCTATAAATGAGAAAATTGTCAGCGGTCAGCTGTGATTGACATTTATTTTATCAAAATCAAAAAACTTCAAAAACATAAAACTTTTTAAAATATTCTTGATTGAAAGAGTTAATTATTTTTCATGAATTTAAAGAAATCGCACAAAATTTTGTGAAAATGGCACTTAATCATATGGGAAAATTCTGGCTATGGTAAGACCGTGATTTTATTAATTGAATGATTGTATTATCAAATAATTAAAGTAATAGTGTAATATTATGAAAATCCAACGGTATTGAAAGTTCTTGAGGTTTTATAGATTCTAAATTGTCTTAAGTATGGGAATCATCTATATCTGAGATTTATATATACTTATTAACGATTTATATCTTATAAGACCTATATTTATCTAATCTTTGAGTCCCATCTTCATTATCGCATTTGTTCTTGGGGCTCCTGTTTACAATATTTTAAATCAATTTTCCCTTAGTCTTATGTGGAGTTACACCAGAGCTGGGCAGTAATTGCCTCCTTAGTGCTTGAAAAAGTGATTTAAGTCCAAATTACCATTTCCTGTTTCATTGTTTAACCTGTATTATAGTGAATTAAACCTGTCTGTCTTTATAGTTTATAAGAGATAGAGAACTAAAAGAATTAATAAAAATAGGCAAGCTATTGTGTGAAAATTGTATTATAAAATACATATGTTTCAAGTGTCAATATCTCAAGAACGGTGTAAGGTACTTACAAGAAATATTAATGCAACTTATATGTCAAGCCATAAAAAAGGCTTCACATTTTAAAAATACTACTATTTCTTGGTTCTTCATTTGTGGAGACTCTATATAGGTACTACAGGCGAAATGTAGAATGCGAACCTTGAGGTCCCAAACATGTTTTTATCTTACCGGTAATTATCTGTTATAGCCACACAATTGATGATTTTTTCAGGAGCAATGTATTTTGGGGCGTAGATTACGAATCTCCGTTTTTGTCGAAAACACTTAGTTTTTAAAATAATCCTTCTTAAAGTGATGTTTTGTAGTGGTAAAGTTTCAGATGCGTAACTTCATATTAATTGTTTAGAATGCAATTGTAAATAAAAGCTTGTAAAGAGAGCAATATTTTAGCCTGGTCATTTCTGTTCCATTTTCCCTAATTTTGGGTCATTTATTTTTATTATTACACAATTTATTTTATTACACAATAGTTACAGCTTTTATAATCAATTATAGTATTTCTTGTAGATGTGTTAAATGTATCCCTAATGTAAAGCGTACACCAAGGTAACTTAATACCTGTATGTGCAGGGTAGTGTGTGAGGTTTTAGGTAATTATATAAAAAACTATACAATAATAATAATAATAATACATAATAAACAGTATTAAGAGAAAGTCCATATATAAATAATCCAATAAATTACATGAACTAAATAAAGATAAAGTAATAATAATAATAAGTAATGGCTTGTATAAATTAAATATAGTACAAAAATACATTTTAAAAATAATGTTTAAAAAAACCACTCTTTATCCTACCAGAATGTTGTTTTCCCCCGAAGTATGTAATATAAGAACTTTATATATGCTCTCAATCTCCTCTTATATACATCAGAGTAAAAAGCTGCAAAATTTTATAGATCATGGCTACGTTACCCGTGGTTATGTGAATAAAAAATTGCAAATACCGGTAAGTAAAAATAATTTAAATTTAAAATATGTAAATTATATTGGCCCTAAAGTTTATAATATGATACCAATACACATTAGGGAAGTTAACAATAAAAAAAGGTTTTCAATTCTCTGCAGGGAATTTATTTTCCAAAATATAAAACAATTTGAAGGGTTATTTTGATTATTGATTATTTATTTTTAATTTTTTTGTGGTGAGTACTTGAACGTTTTACTGTTTGTAAGTTATTAATAACTAAAGTATGTCTATAATATAATATGTATACATTATTTAAGAACACTGTGACGCATACAGCTATTTAATTAGCTAGGCGTCTTTAATGATATATTTTGAATATATAATAATAGTTTGAATGTTATATTGTAATGTGTGCACCCCAACTAAGCTGGTCATCTAGTACCAAACCTAAATATTTTATGCTATTAGTTTTTTCAACAGTGATATTATTTATCCGAATGTGAATATTATCAATTACTTTATTTTTTTGCTTAAATATAATGTACCTTGTTTTGTCTATATTTATTTTTAATTTGTTTTGTAAAAGCCAAATATAGTATTGGTTCAAATCTCAAAAAAAAAAAAAAAAAAAAAAAAAGATGTTCTTAAATGTCTGTAGATTTACATAGAGGTGTTCCCTGCATGCTACACTGAATTTCTTTAGATTACTTAAAAGTCTTATTTGCGGTGGTAATAAGTTGTACATTTTTGGTGCCAGATAGGAAATCGATCTCAATTTTTTTGTGGTGGAAGCATTCGGTGTTTCTAGGTTTTTTTAACATTAATCCTAGTTTGGTGCGTGTGGCTTATAAAGTTTTTGAATTTATTAGATTTGTGAACATAAATGCAAATAGATAAACAATACAGTGAACGAACATCAAATATCTCTTTTGAGTAGAGCAAAGCAGTAGGATAGCGCTTATTCTTTCTGAAAATTATTTTTAAAATATAATTTTGTGCAATGTTTAAACAGGCTAATGTATTTTGATAGAGTCCACCCCAAACAACCACGCCATATCTAAGCAAAGACTCCACGATTCCCTTATATACCAGGATCAGAAGTTGCTTGTTTAAAATTTCTCGGATTGTATAAAATTTAAATACCAACTTTCTGATATTCTTCGTTAACCTAAGTACATGTTGATCCCATTTCAGGTTTTTGTCAATTATAATTCCCAGGTATTTTGTATGATCAACTTAAGGTAAATTGCTATCGAGGCTATCTATGTATAAATTGTTGTAATCTGGACGGTTTGCAGATGTGAGTGAAAAGGCGATGTAATTGGTTTTTGCAACATTCAGAGATAATTTAAATGAGTCTAACCAGTGTTTTATTCTATTTATGCCCTCAACTGCATGGTCTCTGACGGATTCCCACGTATCTCCAGAAAAGACAACAACCGTGTCATCAGCATATGATATTACTGACCCATTCTGTGTCGATATCTTAGTGAGTGAATTGATGTAAGTTATAAAAAGAATTGGCCCCAAAACTGTACCCTGTGAAATGCCAATTTTAATCTTGCGTGGGTCGCTTATTGTATATCCCACTTTAACTGACTGTGTTCTGTCATTCAAATAGTCACCGAAAACATCCAGAACAGGACCTCTTACTCCACAGGATTCCAGCACCTGAAGCAGCAAATCATGGGGAACCGTATCGAAAGCTTTGGCTAAGTCCAGGAAGACTGCCAGGCACTTTTTGCCACTGTCAAGATTGTTTGTAACCTGTTCACACAGTTCACAAACTGCATCCGCTGTACTCAACCCGCTCTTAAATCCAAACTGACGTTCCGATAAAATTTTATTTTGGTTCAAAAATTCCACTAGTCGATCTTTTAGACATTTTTCGAAAATCTTAGAAAAGGTATTAATAATGCTAATGGGGCGGTAGTTGCCAATATTAGTTCTGTCACCAACTTGTGAATAGGTTTGACAATTGCTACTTTGAGAGATTTAGGTATTTTAGATGTTTGAAAAATTAAATTGATAATGTGAGCTAGTGGAGTGGCAATGTACATGTGAAGGTGTTTAACCATTATGGAAGTTATACCGTCAGCACCAGGAGCGGAAGAGTTTTTTAGTGAGGCTATTTGTTTTATGATTTCGTTTTTGTTTGTTGGTCTCAGGTACATCGAGTACGGAGCCGTTGAATTTATTTACTGAGGGTTAGGTGGCGATTTTATTTCTTTGTACATGTTGTACCCTATATTGACGAAGAACTCGTTACAAAAATTAGCCATGTCCAAGTTGTTATTAAATTTGATATTATTATGGGTTATGTTAAGGTTTATGTCGCGATTCACAGTATCGACATCGGATGCTTCGTTGATTTTTTTGAGATCCGTACCACTATTCATGATTTTGGTCTTGTAATAATCATGTTTACATTTTTGAATTAGGTTGTGTAAATTGTTACGATACTCTGTAAAAGCTGATTTGTTTTCTAAAGTTCTGTGATTTAAAAGTTTTTTTTTCAATTTGTCCTTTTTTTTTATGCTCGTAATTATCCCATTTGTAATCCACGGTTTAATTTTTTTGAATTTTTTTTCAAGGAATGTTTTTTGAGATTTAGCCTGATTTAGGGCATCGGAAATTATATTGCTTAAACTTTCCATTGCATAATTCGGATCTTGACTATTAAAGATATCATCAAAGTTTTGATTTTCCATTAGTGTTTTTAATAATGTATAATCTATTTTTGTGACAGAGTGTAAACTCGTCACATCCCTATTTTCTCGTATTTTGTCAACACTATTTATATTAAACATGGTAGGATAATGATCTGTGATGGCAGAATGAATGGTAAACGATGAGTATTTGAATTTGCTCCTTACGTTCTTTCTCAAAAATATGTGATCTAAGACAGTGGATGAACCAATAGTAACCCTCGTAGGAGAGTTAATGGTAGATACAAAGCCAAAATGGTTTAGAATTGATGTATAAGTTATAATTTCATTATTGTTTTCATCAAGCAAATTGAGATTTATGTCTCCCAAAAGGACATCAATCTGACTTTCAAATGGTTTAGAGAAATATGTTTCAATGTCAGAGAGAAAATTAGGCGTGCTTGTGGAGGGTGGTCTATAGATACAAGAGACTCTAGCAGTGACATCACTGACCTTTAATTCAATATTAGTTAGAGTGACCCTGGATAAATTAAGTTTGGTGTGCGTTACTATATGTTGTAAATTAGATCTTACGTATACTACAGTGCCATCATTTTTATTAAAATCAGCCATATTGTAATACATAGTATAACCATCAATGAAGAAATTATCACCACCTTCAAGTTGCCAAGACTCTGTAAGAACAATAATATCACAATATTTAAGGTTATATGTTTCTAGAAAGCTAATTAATTCATTAAAGTTTTTTTTTATACTGCGAATATTTAGGTGTAGTGTAGTAAGAAGTTTATTACTTAATTCTATTCGATTGCTTAACATATCAGTGTTCATAATAGTTTCCTCCCCAATATCATTAACCAAATTGTCTAAGTTTTGGAGTAGAATTTCTTCTTGGACTTCAGCCATTACAAGCACCATAATCAATCTTACCTCTCAAGACAGTTATCAGGTACTGGTAGGAGGGGCAGTCAGAGTCCCTGGCTCCATGGTCGGTCTTGTAGTTTAGCTTAAATTTTTTATTAGCCAACATACAGTTCTTACACTGTTTTTGAGTGTCACACTCGCGATAATCATGTTGACCTGAGCACTGTGCACAGGAAGGTTGGTTAGGGCAAGTGTCAGATTTATGAAAGGGTTCTTGACACTTAAAACATCGAGTAACACCAATATCTTCGTAAATTGAATACCTTTCCCAACCAATAAACACTTTTCCAATAGACATAAATCTATGAAATAACGAAGGGGAGCACTCTCCAAACACTGTGAAACGGTCCTTTATCTTTTTCACAAAAGTGATATTGAGTTCATCGTTCTTGTTAATGAAATGATTTTGTTCTCTAATGGACGTTTCCAAGTCCTCTTTGCACATTTTACCATCATATCCTATTATTTTGATTCTGGGTTTTCTTAGTTTTGGTATTTCTATTTCGTAGCCATTTAATTAAATCAAAAATATAACCAATTGCAAATCCAAAAATACAATAAATACTTTTAGGTACTTACATAGTAGGCTAAGAAAGTCCAAAAAAAAATTAAAACCAACCACCTTTAACGTGGGGCAGCGGCGGCGCCAGGGGGGGGGGGGGGGGGGGGCAGAGTGGGCACCGGCCCACCCTAGAAACATGAGTGCCCACCCTGGTGTCCCCCCCAAATTGATGGATCCGTAGTATAAGGGACTTGGCTATAAAAGTTGTGATGAGTGGTTGTATGGTATATTGAAGAGAACAATGACCTTTTTTTTTAGACATCACTTAGAAGAAAGCAAGAGGAAGGTTCTGGGTCGTCGCTGCCCATAGCGTTCTAGAGCATCGGGAGGTTTTTTTTTTAGTCACTTTTATTTTGGGTAGTGCCCACTCAAAAATCACCGAGCCCATTTGTGCCCTCCCATCCCAAAAATCCTGGCGCCGCCACTGATGTGGGGTCATAACTTAATGTGTCATAACTTTTTTCTCTAGTTTTACTCTTTGTTATAACCTGTAATTTTGGCTGAGCTTTGTCAACAAATACTTTGTATTTTTAAGACAATAAAGTACGTTTTGAATTTGAATATAAACACATTACATAACCAGGTTGATTACTGTTACATTCAAGGGCGTCGATAGGGGGGGGGGGGGGGGGGGGGGGTAATGGGGGTACCCCCCAAGATTGACAAAAAAAAGTTTTTTGCCTACACTTGACGAAAGAAAATAAAAGTGTATTATCACCAATTTTATTAATTAAAAATACATAATTATAATATTTTATTATAATTTAATTACAATATTTCGATAGCTAATACGCATATAATACAAGAATTATGTTTATTTACATGAAATATTATAAGTTTTGTTACCTTATAATTCTTTTCCTCAACCATCACCAAAAGAAGAATTTTGGACGACACCAGCAGCGGCGCCAGGATTTTGGGATCAAATCAAAAGTGATTTCTAAAAAAAAAAGGTCGTCGCTTGAAAATAACATACATCTGATTTAAGCTTTTGGCACCGGGGTGGGCACTCATGTTTATAGCTTATAAACATGAGTGCCCACCTCGGCGTCAAAACCTTAAATGAGATGTATGTTATTTTTTTTTAAGCGATGACCTTTTTTTTTTTAGAAATCACTTTCGATTTGATCCCAAAATCCTGGCGCCGCTGCTGGACGGCACGAGGATGAAAATGTACCAGAAAATAGTGTAAATGTACTTTTCTACAGATGCGTTCAAAATGTACCAGATTCGTACAATTGTACCAGCTCTGGCAACGCTGAAAGGCATACAAACAATAAAAATGTTTTGAAAATTTATCTTGTTAATTTGTTACCCCCCCCCAAAAGAAAAAATTATCGACGCCCTTGGTTACATTGACACTTTGCTGTCAATCCCACATTATAAATCGACCATTTCTGAAATTTCTACGATTTTAGAATTCGATTTAAACTTAGGATTTAGAGGACTTTATAAAATTGGGACTTCTAGAATTTATTTTTGAAAAAACAAATTTAAGTGGATTCCTTTGTTACTCGCATTTACAGTTGTCATGATGTTTGGTCAGTAGAGGGAGATGATATGTTCTACGCCCTCCATTTACTCCAAGGCCTCTGCGCATGCCCAGACAGTGCGCAGGCGTGTGTCATATGTTATACGTCATCTGTCATGTCACACTCTTGGGCGTGAGCTATTTGGGCATTAACTACTTGGGCGTTAGCTACTTAGGCACTAGCTACTTGAGCGTTAGCTACTTGGGCAATAGTATTCATTATAGGCCACGTGTTTAGGATGACGTCATATTATGTTTAGGAAAAGATGGCGGCTGTCACCTGTCAATTAAGATATGTCAAGACCACCTGTCACTTGTCAAATGTTAAAATTGAAATCTAACACGTGGGTCGTGTTCAGGGTGACGTCATAAGTCGTTTAGAGAAAACCCAAAGTCGATCGGCTAGCTGGTTCGAGAGATATAGTTTTTTGCGATTAGGGCCCTTATGGCTAAAGGTGAAATGGGGAAATTTGGCAAACGGGTATAAGATGAGTATACCTATCAGCTAGCGAAGAAATATTTCAAATATCTCAATTAATAACAGAGCTAGATGCATTAAACCATTAGGGCCTTAACACGATAAAGTCGTACAAAGCACTGGCAATGCTTATTTCTTAGTAGGAATATACTTCGTATAATACGGTATCGTTAAGATTGCGTCATCTCCATTTCCTATATGAGACCAAGGTCAACTGCAGATCAGCTAAATGAACAGCTAAATGAACAGTGGAACAGCTAAATGAACAGCTAAATGAACAGTGGAACAGCTAAATGAACAGCTAAATGAACAGTGGAACAGCTAAATGAACAGCTAAATGAACAGTGGAACAGCTAAATGAACAGCTAAATGAATAGTGGAACAGTTAAATAAACAGCAGTTAAACGGATCAACAGCACATCGGGTCAAGGCGCGTTCTTCCTATGATAGCAGGAAAGGGGGGAAGAGGAGGAGGAGGAAAATCAATGATAGACGATAATTTCAGTAAAAACCTTTATTTCCCACTAATATTACAATAACTAATATATAACCTAATTAATATCTAACCTATTTAATATCTAAACTAATTATTTAAGAACAGTGACGTCACAAAAGATTGATTAAAGTATATTTAAACTTTTCGAACAGTTCCCACTAATGGTGAGTACTTTATAAGCTTATCATGAATAATAAGACAGTATGCGGTAGTATTTGCTGGAACATTTTCTTTCGTTTCAAACTCCAACCTGACATCAATAATCCCCGAATTTAATATTTCATTTTGTCGGGAACAATCAATCACAATTAGAGGAGCATTTGTTAAAAAGTCTTTTGGAGAGAACAGTGGTTCATTTTCTTTTTCGTAAAAACATTCTTGGAACTCTGAGTACATTTCATACAAAGAAGCAATTTGACCTTTAGAAACATCTAAATTTAAATTATCATACGGATACATTTCAGAATTTAAATAAAGTTTAACATTAAATACATTACAATGATCAAACAAACTACAGTTTTTAGCTATCTTATCCTTTCTGTCGGTTGAAAATCCTAAAATTACCCATCTGGGACGTTCTACTTGAATAGCATTCTTTATAGTCCAGGTATGCTGTTTAGCCGTTTGTAATGTAGGATATTCAGCTAGCTCCCAACTTCTAAAGCCGACATCTAATTCGGTGCCAGTTTCAATAATCTTTAGTAGATCCAATCGTTCCATATCAGATACCGAAATATGAGGCAGCTTCCAAACAATTTTATCTATTGTAACCCCCATATTCTCGGCTGCGTTAGAGTTGATAATTGCATTTTTATCAGTATGACTTCTTAATAAGACCAATTCATGCTTCACATTTATTAATATCTTCTGAAAATCCTCTGCAAATCCCAAAATCGTGCGTAGCGGAACACAAACATTAAATGAGCCGGTAGTTCTATCAACCACATCGCAAGTAAAATTATCATCAATGCTCCATCCGGCGTTCTTGTATTTCTTAAGTTCGTTTGCATTATACGAAACATATCCCTTCATTGAGGTGGCTATTCCAGGATTACGTACTGAATCCAGGATTCTACCCCCAAGCTCAAATCGGATTTCTTCAAACAAGTGACAAAAGAAATTGTTTACAAATTTTGCTGTAGTTGAAACAGTTGAATCGTCTTGTTTTAAGAGTCTTCCTTCCAGATATATATGACTAGCATAAGGCAGTGTGTATATATCAGTTTGCTGAACAGGAATTCTTATTTCATCATTGTTGTTAAACGAGTTGGAATAAGGCAGATGACTGTGTCTTTCAATTTTTACTATTGAATTGTCAAAGACAAGAGATTCAGATACGTTTAGTATACTCATTATGTATTCCCTTGAGGGTATATCCTAATGATTTGAGATACTTGCTATTATCTGCTGACAATTTTTTAACTTCCTTAGAGGACTTTAAAAGCTGTTCGAAATTAATAAGTTTGTGACAATTATATTTCACAACCATTCTCTACAACGTATACTTAACTACTAAAAACATGTGCTTGTAACAAGTCTTATATAACTTTCTTTAAATGAAGCCTAATCGTAATGACTTCACCTCTAAGGTTTATTGCATCACCATCCTGATCAACAAGCTTTAATTCAATATTACTTATTAATCTGGTGTTAATTGGCATATAAATTACGTTTTGAGGAATTTCGATTATTTTAAATCCTGCGGGGACAGAGGGTGAAAATTCATGGATTGTATGAACTAGATTACTATTGTGATATGCTCCAGTAACAATATTACACTCTACTTTAATAACATTTACTTTAAGGATATTTACAGGTGTAGGAGATACATGTTTAGTACCAGCCTGCAGTTTCATATTGCGGAATCCTAACAAGTCTCCAATTGAACCCTTCTTGGAGAAATCTACGGTATGAGTACATTTAAGCTCACATTTTAGCGTGCTCGTATTTCCATTAAGGATTAGACCGCAATTAAAATCTGGGTCGATATTATTCTGCTGCTCAATTGCTTCTTGTAGGTAGTCATTTAGAGCTGATATTTCATACGATCCGACTGGAATTTCAAGTACAACATCACCCACATAAAATTTATTGTTATTTTCGTCTATATTGGGGATGGCGTTAAAAGTCTCCAAACTAATAAGTCCCATCACATAATCACTGTCATTATTTCTCAGATCCAATGGAGGGGAATAACAAGCTTTTAATACAGAACTATTACCACTTAAGCAAAAGGTACTCATCTCGAAGGATTTTAGAGACAACTAATTCATTAACTTAGTTGTTATGATATTTATAAGGTGTAATGTAAAGCCCCAATCCACTCTTGTATTTCTTTAAATACAGACCACTGCCACTTTTTCCCAAAGCTATAGACTCCATAGTTTCGTTGTGCCTTTTGTCTTCCTCTAACTTTTGTTGAGCACTTTTTGCATCGTTAACAGCTTTTGCAATACCAGCAGCTCCACCACTTAATGCTCCCAATGCGCTAAGCCCGGCAAAAAGAGGAATCAAAGGTAGGAATCCTCCTGTTTTTGGGATCGGAATTACTCCTGTAGGAAGTACTTTTTCAACTCCTGCGAATGATTTTAAAGCCACTTGCGCTGCCGACAAAAGATCTTGGGGTTTTTCCTTAATAATAGCCTCTCGTGCTCTGTTTAGAGCGGATATAAAGGGAATCCCCCTGCCCCTTTTAGTAATTCGTTTTTTTACAACTTTATTCTTAAACTTCTGCATTGTAGACCAGTCAGTACAACAACCTTAGTAACACTAATGCTGTGGTATTAATGCGAATGTATATATGAACGTTAGTTAAGTATACTGGGCAGTTATCTAGTAGCAGTTGTGGAATCAACAGCTATTTTTACTGTTCATTTTGCTGATAAAATGCCATCAAGTCTTGCCGGTTTGGACCCTGATGTTCAAAAAAGAATAAAGGACGCTGCTAAAAGTATTAGAAAGAAATATCTGCAACTTAAAGCAGAACGAGAGGGAGAAAATGATAATCAGCAGATGGAAGATGAGGAGGAGCTTAAGAATGCACGTACGGTTCAAACTGATCCTAAAATCATTAAACTTATTGATAAGCATTCTCAAACCGTTAAAGATTTATATAAATCACTAAAAGAAAACCGTTACGAAAGTGCTCGTGCATTGGAAACTTCATATCGTCCTCTGGCTAAAATGTTAACCAAGACAATTGAAAAATCTACTTCAGGCAAGCTGTTCACGCCTTTCAAAACCCATGCTTCACTAAAAAGACCAAAGAGTGAAATCAAACACTCTTCAACATTGGTTAAGAAACCTCGATATCCTTTAAATTTTAATACTCCTAATAAGAAAAAAGATCGCCACGATGAACAAAGACAGGAAGAAGAAGATCATGATGATAATATGGAGATAGAAACTATTGAGATACCAGATAATGAATCATTTAATCAAACAATTAACTTTGATAATGACGATGCAAACACTACCATGTTTGAGTATAATCCTCGCGAAAGCTTTTTTTACGACGATGACTTTAGACTTGATCCTAATACCCAGCCAATTCAAGCCGATGCAATTCCTGAAGAATCGTTTGAAGAATACATGGAACAGTATGATGAACTACCTCGAGAATATATGAGAGGGCTAATACGTGATACGGATAATCAGTATGATCGTACTTATCTGAGGCATGATTATGAGACTGATCATTTGTATTTTGGTGATTCCGAACTTGAATTTAAAGGACCAGATATTGTTATCAAGGGACAAAATTTCAAAGGAACTCCTGGTCTTTATGAGCTTATGTTTAAAACTGTTCCTTTAAGGAATAAATTTACTGCTTTAGACGAGCGAGTCTTTGCAAAAATAATTTTACTAACAAATGCTCATAAAAGAAATTTCAATCCTGATATGCAAATAGCAGGAAATAAGGGTGCGAAATATACGCATATAATAAAGCCTCTCCTTGAAAAGGTTCGAGAAGACAGCGATGCTAGTCAAAAGGAACGAGATAAGCAGTTGCGAATTGTTAGGAAACAGCAATATCAAGGACATGGATTCAACCAACAGTCCCCGAATCGTTCCAATAACAACACTTCTGATACTTTTAAAGAATATTCCAATAATAAAACTGATTACGTGTATTGGGACGATCCAAATGAACTAGTTGATCGGCTTAGAAAAATATTAGCAAGTTCTGAAGTAGGTAATAATTCACACATTAACGAAATAATCAGTATAGAGGAAGAGTTGAGAGAGGCTGGAATAATAGAATAAATATATTGGATGTATGAAAATGTTATTAGTTTCAAGATGACTATCGATAAATTCGGTCGTAATCTGGCCCATCCGTATCACTTGTCTAGGAAGCTAAAGAAGAGTCCAGAAGTGGTACGAGAAGTACAAACAAAGCAGTTGTATGGTTTTATGCATATGACTCTGTCTGGTAGCGTCGATTCATCGGGTAATTGTATGATTCATGGTCAGCCATTTTACAAATTTCCTCTCAAAAGTGGAACTATTGAATATGTAAATGTTCATCCTCAAGATGTACGCACTACAATCAACAAGCAACCATATACGATGTTACTGCTTAAGAAACTCAAATTTTCTGATAAAATATCATTTTCAACCAAATCAAATTCTACCGTGCTGTTTGTAGAATTTTTAATAAAGTATCCAATTGAATAATTAAAAATATTATTAGTTAGTATAATAATTCTTATTTACTTCCTCTTCCTCTCACCACTTAACTATTGTAGAGGGGAGGAATAGGGTTTAAAAGTGACTGATAGCGATTCATTAACGTTCACTTTTATTAGAAACGCCTAACAATCATGGCATTAAAACTAACGACAGAAAATTGGCAGAACAGTTTATTACGAGCTGTTAGAAAAATTGAAAATGATTTTAATAAAGAAATTAATTTAAATACAAAGTCTGTTATGGCAAGTAGTTTATCTTGGGCTATATATTATAATGAAGAAATAATGTATTATACACAAGGTGCAAAGTTGTGTAAAGATTATTACGAAGGAAAAGATTTGCTCAAATTATTAGAAGGACTTTTAGATAATGAGTTTTTTAAGCAGATGATATCTTTAAAAAAATTTGTGCCTGAGGATCAAACGGATGCGTTGGAGCTAATTCGTTTAGCAGAATGTAGCATTGAGAATTTTGGTGAATACAGTAAAAATGGCATTGATAATTCGGACGAGGACAGTGAATAAATATGACCGATTATTCTTAAATAAGTAGTTTAGATATTAATTAGGTTAGATATTAATTAGGTTATATATTAGTTATTGTAATATTAGTGGGAAATAAAGGTTTTTACTGAAATTATCGTCTATCATTGATTTTCCTCCTCCTCCTCTTCCCCCCTTTCCTGCTATCATAGGAAGAACGCGCCTTGACCCGATGTGCTGTTGATCCGTTTAACTGCTGTTCATTTAACTGTTCCACTGTTCATTTAGCTGTTCCACTGTTCATTTAGCTGTTCATTTAGCTGTTCCACTGTTCATTTAGCTGATCTGCAGTTGACCTTGGTCTCATATAGGAAATGGAGATGACGCAATCTTAACGATACCGTATTATACGAAGTATATTCCTACTAAGAAATAAGCATTGCCAGTGCTTTGTACGACTTTATCGTGTTAAGGCCCTAATGGTTTAATGCATCTAGCTCTGTTATTAATTAAGATATTTAAAAAATTCCTTCACTGTTTGATAGACCCTATATACCTCTACCTATAACCAGAATTTCTGCACTCCACTTCGAGGCATAAGGACACTAATCGCAAAAAACTATATCTTCCGAACCAGTTGACCGATCGACTTCGGGTTTTCTTTAAACGACTTATTACGTCACCCTGAATACGACTCACGTGTTAGATTTTAATTTTAGCATTTGACAAGTGACAGGTGGTCTTGACATATCTTAATTGACAGGTGGCAGCCGTCATCTTTTCCTAAACATAATATGACATCATCCTTAACACGTGGTCAATAAAGAATATTATTGCCCAAGTAGCTAACGCCCAAGTAGCTAATGCCAAAGTAGCTAACGTCCAAGAGTGTGACATTTGACATATGACAGATGATGTATGACAGATGACGTATGACATATGACACACGCCTGCGCACTGTCTGGGCATGCGCAGAGGCCTTGGTGTAAATGGTGGATGCAGAACCCCTCTTCTCCCTCTACTTTGGTCCACGGTAGCCGACGCGCGTTAGAAAGAGAAAGCATCAGTGGGCGATATAAATGGTTATAGTTTCGGCTTAAAAATAAATAAACCCGTAAAAAGAAATCTCATAATCTCCTCTTAAAGAAAAAACTTTATTTGAAAAACACGAAAAATGAGGCGTTTCCGTTTTTTTTAATGAAGGGAAATCTGATTATATAATTATAATTAAAAACAAATAGTAAATAGAATGATAGAAGAACCAATAATTCTAATATGCGTCCGAAACCTAACCTGTACAAAACGACACTTTAAGAAGGAATATATATCCTGTATCCCACACCCCAAAATACTTATTTCCTAAAAAAATCATCAATTTTAACTACCTATAACAGATAATTACTAAATTGGTGTAGTGTGATGCACTCGACAGGTTAACTATCCAATAATTTCTCGCCTTTTAGCTCCGCAAAATCGACTGTTTTTCGTCAAAATTCTGGAATCCCATACCTAAAGACTGTCAGAAATTTTAGGAGAGCTAAAAATAACGGCAAACCACAAGAAGAGGCCAAGATAAATCCTGGGAGCTTGGAAACACCCTTTAGTAATATTAATGTAGCTCATGGTGATTTAAGCATAGGCAGACTATGGAAACCTTTCCTTTTTACTGTAGGGGTAAGTAAGTATTGATTATAGATATAGATTTAGTATTCGTTTGTATAATTATTTATTAAGTTAATGGACTATTCCCTGTTATAATGGGTGTTTTTAATATAATTAAATTTATCATATTTAGCGCAACATCCTGAATTAGATTAGAACCTAGTGAAATTCTATCTTAGTAATAAAAATCATTCTAGAGTGTGACAAACCTTATCTAAAAGTAATAAACAAAAATACCCCGCGAAAGCGGAAAGTTTAATTAAGTTTAATAGCATGGCGTAAACTTTTTTTTTGAACTTTATGTCCTGTTGATCCGGTGTGTTATGATTAATACAAGATTAACTTTATGTAACTTGTTTAATAATTATTATCAATTATGAATTGTATTATTAGCTAGCGACTAGCGAGGCCATCACTAGTGGCGCCACTACTATCTTAACTAGTACAGTAGTACATTATACTAAAGTCCAAGTTCCTTATGTGTGTATGATCGAGACACTTTGTGCAGTATTTGAAGAAATATATGTATTTTATAAAGATCTAAGAAATATATACCAGACGCCAGATCAAGCCTTCAAAGTTTTCCTTTCAAATCATTGCTTCAAATTTATAATGTCCCAATCAACGTCGCAGTAACAGTAAACAACACAATCACTAAATGTACAAACACTAAGGCCCAATATTTACTTTATTTTATTTCAAGATACATTTACAGACACTATGAGAAACTTACAGACATATGTATATATAATAACAGTAACAGAAAAGCTTACCTATTAAATTTCGTATAAAGTATGATGAACGTTTTTTGAATAACCTGAGTTTTAGACATGTACGATCGGTGTAGGTAAAATAATTTACCTTGTTACCATAGGATGCCTCCCTACAACAGGATTTTAAGGGGTCTACTTACAATCAGTCGGCCGGCAATTATCCGTAGTCACACTACACCTTCAGTTTTGTTCACCGATAATGGCCGGCAGTTCTGGGCCGGATTCGATTGTGGACAGTTTTTTTATCGTCAGTTCAAACATGTCAACAAGCGGCAGTTGTCATTATATAACACGAGCGGAGAAAAGGGAAAAGAAAAAAAATGTGAATAAAACAGTGGTTAAAAAGACGTACTTTCTCCCACATGGGGCTCTCAGACAATCGATTGCAAGTAATTTAAAAAAAGTTGAATGATGATAGTTTCTAGTATTTATTAAATTTTGTTTCATTCATGTTTTAACTTTTTTAAGTTCCTATGTAAATGTTTTATACGGTAAAAGTAATTATTTATAATCCTTCGTTCGCAAAAGCTCTGTTGACATGAAGTCATTTATTTTCCAAAAAGATTTATGTTTGCGGTACAAATCAATAACATATTTTATAGTTTCCCCTTTTTACGTTCTTTCCGCCTTTGTCAATAACCAAATTTTCGTCAGAAGTAAAAGTAGGCCTGCAATCCAAGGCAAACGACTACACACGTTTAGTTTTAACATCCGATAATCGCCGGCCGGCCCTGGCCCGTCGTTAAACTGTGTGTGTGTGTGTAGCGAACTCGGTCAGCCATTATCTCTCCGGTGAATTCCGGCCGGCCGACTGAACGTGAGTAGGCTACTTTAGTCACGGTTATATTTTAAAGGTACCTAACCTATACAAAAATGTTGACAACCCTAAATTTTTACCTGTAAAGTATTGTGCTATATATGTATATTTTTTTATCTATGCCTACTTAAATACTTCTAAATATTAATTAACTATTATTTTTAGTTTTCAGGGGCTACATTTGTAGGATGTGCCATAATGGAATATGAAAACATGAGGGCCCATGCTGCTAGCATGATTAAAAAACCAATGAAGTTTTTTAAAAGACAAGGAGAATATGGATATGAAAAATCTGTAAGTTTAGAATTTTAGATATTAAAAACCTCAGGATAGGTGGTTCTTTCTTGTTGACAGTTACAAGCAGGGTTGAGATGATTAAAATTAATTGATTAAAATCACGATTAACATCATGATTTTAATCTGTATGATTTTTTCAAAAAAAAATCATGATTAATTTAAAAAAGTTTTTTTAACAATTTAACACACAAAATGTATATGTTCATATAAAAAATAAAACCCAGACGCATTTTTATGTGGTGTTATTTATGATTTTATTATAATAATTGAAAAGAACAGCTCGTTATTACAAAAATAAAACTTTAAAAAAATTAAAACCAAAATAAACGTTTTTAATTTAAAAAAGTACTTAATTTTAAAAAATATATATAAAAAACCTAATTGTTATAATGCTTAAATAGAAATATTATAGTTTAGCTGCTTTCCAATCCAAATGACCGATACTTCCACTATTTTCATGTCCACCTACAATTCCCTTTTCACAGTTATCACTTCTCTGTTTCTTTGCCAACTGAATAATTTCACTCTGGCTAGTTCCAGGCTGTGACTGACAATCACCATGAAGAGTTCAAGACCCCTGCTAATTTCACTAGTTTCACTTTTGCAGGTTTCCCAATGACTTTTTAGTCTGTCCGCTAGACCTTGCAATTCTTTACCACACTTTTTACATACTGCTCTAGTTAGCTCACCACTTTCTTTTTTATAAAATGCTGACAAAAACTAAATTCCTTTCTGCCCCGGCTTGTTATGATTCCAAATGTTTTGATAGATTAACCCCCAAAGCAAAAATATTACTGATAAAACTGAAATAAGTGCATATCGTTTATATAGCCGGGCGTATGCCCTGTCTTCTTTCATTAACATCTCAACCCTTTCGTTGTTTCGTCCTACACTGGGACTCATCAGAGACGCGCGACCATCCTGAGGCCGCGGCCCGCAAAAGGTCTGCGTCTATAGATGGTCAATCATGAGTCCCAGTAGGACGAAACAACGAAATGATTGAGATGTTAATAGAAGAAGACAGGGCATACCGCTGTTAGCAGTGAGTCATAGAACCCATTAAGCTGCCATTCCCCACTGACTAGGTGAGGGGACAGCGGGTAATAGACGAAGGGGTGCACAGCGTGCAAACCCCGAACGCTCGGCGCCGAATAAACTTTTTGTTTACCGATAGGTACGTCCGTCGGGTTTTGAGGTACCATGGCCAGCCTGTCATTTAATTTGATGTTAACATTCCTTGCCTCACTTAAAATGAAATGTGAGGTCATCCTTGATTCTGATTCTGGGCGCTCATCAGTGATCCGGCTTGTCAATGCGACACTTTCGATGTCCAGTTATCATATTGATCCTCTAGACTCCTTAGCTCATTAAGGTCGGTGATTTATTCGATACATAAGAGGTAGGCAGCTTGGCTGCTCCTGAGTTCTAGTTAAGGCTGATTAAGCCTTCTCTTTCGATCAAACTTCTAGTTTGACGGATGATACCTTATTTTTTTAGAAAAGATAATTGAAAATTTATTTAATAATTTTAATTTATTAAGTTTTAATTCTATAGGTTCAAATTATGTCATCTGCCATGCAGAACATTAAAATAGAAATATTACAGCTATTCATATAAATTGCTCTTTTTTCATTAAAATTACAAACGATGCCCCGATATTATCAAGATCTCCACTGACGCCGCCCCACTTAATTGCCCAGCTCTGACGACAACACGATAAATATAATTGTGGTCCTACCACTTTTTGACTTTTACTTGCCATATCTGGATGACAATATAGGTTTGGTATCGGCGCGTGATTCGGAATCCTAGCACCGACAAATTAGGAATTGTTTTGTAATTTTGTATAGGTTTATTTCTGTTTTAGAATGCGCTGACGAAAGAAGTGAAAAAGTGGTGGAACTCATTAACACCGGGACAAAAAGTCTTTACACCCATATGTGTACTGAATATATTAGTATTTGCAGCTTGGAGGATACCAAGGTTTCATCCATCCATGATTAAGTTTTTTGCATCAAATCCTGCTAGTCCCAATCAATGTCTGCCAATGATTTTGTCAACATTCAGTCATTATTCCGGATTTCATTTGTTAGCGAACATGTATGTTTTACATAGTTTTAGTACGGGTAAGTATCTACACCGTAATAATTCTACAGGATGCTACATATTCGTTTGCTTACAAGAGGATCTCGAAAACGGAGATATCAGAAAAAAAAATTAGTTTTTTGGTTTTTAATTTTTTACGCTTTAATTTTTGACTTAAGAAAAAATAATAAACACCTTTTCATAGCCGTTGTGTATGTTCTACAAGATGATGTTATAGTTTTCAAATTCGACATTTCGTTCTTTAGATACCAACCTCAAGTCAATTCTGCTTAATACAAACCTGGAATTTTAAATACAGTTTTCGGGACTTCTAAGTTTTATAAATTTAACATAATTTAAAGGTTTTGAAATTTTAACGTTTTGTTATCTCATAAACCTTTTTTTTAATTATCTTTTTATTTTATTATGATCCTCAACATTTAGAGCCAAAAAAAAAGTTTGTGATTTGAAGAATTCGTCCGTTTTTACTTAAAGAGACCTGATATTAAATAAACATATAAAATATAAATGTATTAATAAAATAATTACAAACACAAAAATTATTTTTATATAATTTATTGACCTTTAAATAAAACAATTTTAGTACTCTGGTGCCTTCTAGTTCCCTTATCCACTTTATTTCTAGTCAAGAAGGTCATTCTAACATTTAAATATTTATAAATAACACTTTTCATCAGCAAAGCTCTATGATTGTCGTATAGATTGATCAAAACTATGAGCTATAAGTTTGAAAAATACATCTGAAGAGAGGAATTCTTTTAATATTCGATTGCTTACAACATTCGAGTGAAATTTGGTGTGACCCAGCAATTTTTAATTCTTTTTTCAAAATTTTTTTCGCACATTAAACATATGGTTATGACATCTTCAGACGCATAAGCCAAACCCTTTTTGTTTTTGATATCTATAAAAGAGAACAAAAACAAATCCCTACTTACACTACATGAGGCTTCTAGACATCTTCACAAACAATTTTCTTTTTTAAATAGTGTACAATATATCCCGCTATATAAGTAATGATATTTTTTGAATGTATGAATGTTGGATCAGGTAAATAATCGTGATCATTTTCAATTGCAGAATAATCAAAATTGGAAAGTCTCTTATTATTGCGTGCAACTTGTCTTCGCAATAGAATCAATTTTCGCTTTCTCGTAGCACTGGCTGAAAATGTTTTGAGCAAAGTACACTATGCCTGTTAGGTTTCCAGTTTGCTCTATTTACTAATTTCTTCCAAATATCACAACGTGCCGAGTCGTTGGGAAATCTGCAACAATATTTATATAAGAAAAAAGTTGTTTTTATTCCGCAGATAGAAAATAATGTTCCAGTATCAATAAAAAATGATGAAATTGCAGTTAGTCCTAAAATTTTATTTAAATTTATTTATATTTCAATAAAATTGCAACTCAACAAGCCATAGGCAATTACCACCCAAACTTTATAAATAAGTACGGACCTGTCGTTTATTTATACTAACCTATAAAACGTAATTTTCGCCGTTTTTTTCTTATCCACAGCATTTTTGCTGGAATAACTTCGCACGGCACAAAAGATAATTAATATCTATCATACAGTAGCCATAGTTTTACACTAAAATTGAAAAACTTCTCATAATATCTAAAACCACCTCGAGTATGATAAATCGAACAGCTGATTACACTAATGACATGCTAAAATAGCGCAGGTAGGGTCACGTTTAGTTACGTGATGTCGCCTCTTTGCTTATTCTATCTCGATGCATCTAACGGATGACAATGCTTTTTGCCCACAGCCGCCATATTGAATCACGTGGTTTGGATTCCCTAACGCTATATCAAACAGTATAACCTTTGTTAAGAATTGTTTTGTTTTGTAGGTGCCGTTCACAGTTTAGGCAAAGAACAATTTTTAGCTCTTTATTTAAGTTCTGGCGTAATATCTAGTTTCACCAGTTATCTGTACAAAATTTTGACTAAACAACCAGGATTGTCCTTAGGAGCGGTAAGAGTGCATATCTAAATATATTTATTACATCTATCACGCATTAGAAAACTGTATACAGGATGTTATGGAATTAACGCATTATATGTATATAGAGAAACACTTTATACTTTTTCTTTGTTTACAGTCTAAAAGGCTGGGTAAGGACACCGAATTGGTCGCACGCCCATGGATTATTACAGCAAAGCGATATTTAAAAATATTTTTCTGCATCTTGTTTTCATATCAAGATTTGCGGGCTTAAATATAATTCGTCAATTCCATAACACTATTTTTACATCTTTTTACAAGGACGAACACAAACTTGTTATGTATTTTAAGTTTTAATACATTGTATTTTTAGTCAGGTTCAATAATGGCAGTGTTATGCTATGTTTGCATGCAGTATCCAGACACCAAACTAGGAATAATCCTGCTACCATTTATCACTTTTTCTGCTGGAACAGTAAGTTTTTATCGTATTTATTTCGTTTATTTTATTCTTGTTTTTCTCTTTTGTTCGCTGCCAGGGCGGTTCTCGAGGGAACATATGGTCTAACATGGGCTCCGAACAACGATCCTTATTCATTAGACGCACTAGGGGGAAAAGTACTAAACCGTTTTAGTAATTGTTTTCTAATCCTTTTGTTAGAAACCCAGATAAAATCTATTTTGCATCAGAAACGTAACCTCTATGAACCGGGACTTTAAAAAGAAATAGCCAAAAACTAAGCGTTTCCGACAAAAATTGTTTTCAGATTCGTAATATACGCCACAAATTATTTAAAAAAATATTTTTTAATTATAAAATTATAATTTTTGACGTGGTGTTCGTGTAATTAAAATTATAAGACAGCCATTTAAAATAGAAAAAAAGGAGGGAATAAATCCAAAATATTTATTTAATTTGAAACTTGATAGATTTCCCAAAAAAACCAACTCTAACATTATAATAAATTACATTAATCATTAAACCCAAGTACCTACTACTTAATATTGTGTTTTTTAGGCAATCAAATTTATTGTAGGATTAGATGCTGCGGGCGTATTACTAGGTTGGAGATTTTTCGACCATGCGGCACATTTAGGAGGTGCTATCACCGGGATGTAAGTATTTTTTAGACTTATCTATAATTATTTTCTTGTATGCAGTCGGGACGTAAAAATTCAAGTTTTTACAATATTTTCTTACGGATTTTTTTTTGTGAACGCCGGCAATTTTGTCGCAGTTGAATAAAAGACTTAATAGTGAAGTCTACTTATGCATTCGCCATTTTATTTTTTGATCAATATTTCTTATCCTTTTCGATTGTTGGATAAAAGGAAAATATAACGAAATATTGATCAAAAAACTAGTCACTAGACCTCACTCTTAAAACAAATAGAAAAATTGCACCGATTCCCTTAAATATGAAAATTATTTTACTAAAGAACATTATATTGCGCAGCTTATCTTGTCTAATCCATTGTTATTTTTAGTGGTTGGGCATTATATGGAAATCAAATTTGGCCACAGAGAGAACCTGTTTTAAGATATTGGCATCAACTTAGGGGCTCGATAAAATGAATATACTTTTATTTATTCGTATGGTGGACAATATTTTTTGTATATAATGTACTGTTATACCTAAAACGTAAAAATGAAGTTATTAAATTATTTTGAAGTAATATTCCATTATGACTTTATTTTTAATTAAACAACTCTTTAATAATTCTATAAACAAGAGTATAATGCCGCGTTCTCAGAGCTACGTTCTGTCGCCTGCGACATCATCTCGACCAATCAGGACCGTTTACGTCATATCCCCTACCACCGTGACGCTCGGACCGTGTTGCTGTCGTTGAATCATTTCAACTTCACTTCGTTTACGTGTGGCGACAGCTGTCGGCGCGACACTCATTGAAGGAGTGGGGATGTGTCGCCGGCGACAACCGTACCTCTGAGAACGCGGCTTAAGGAGTTTGTAAACGTGCGTGTCTCGACACAGCTTATTGTAAAAGATGATACTCAAGCGCGACGTTGGAACGGTCTTTGAAGAGTTATTTTTCGCACAATGGGTGAGGTACTACCCCTCAGAGCTTTGCAAAGCAGTCAAAAAAAGTGCGTCGAGCACCAAGCCTTTTGGAAAAGTAATTGCTAGCACCAAGCAGTTTGGATATGTTTAGTGCTTGCAATTAACAATTACCGAGTACTTTAAATTCAATGACCAAGCACTGTGCTCAAAACACCTTTTCAAGCACTTTCGAAGCAATTACTGCCCAGCTCTGCTTCCAGCCTACCGCTTATCCTTTTCAGCCTAAACGAGCCCTGAGAGTATGTTCATATAATAAGCGACACAGCAGGTGCTTGAAATAGCCCTCGTTTTCTATGGCCTACTGACTTATATACCTGTATTTACTATTTGTTAGCTAAATCCTTAGTTAAAAAAGCGCGGTTTATTATTAAAGTTGGGTGTTTATGGTAGAGTTTAAAATAAGCACTGCATAAAATTGAGAGGAGTGTGCAAAGTACCTTGGATTGTGAGTTAAGCTGGCATAAACACATTGAACAAATACACAAAAAAAATATACCAATGTTGGGAGCACTATAATACATGTGCCGAGATTATCTGAACAATGAGAATCGATACTTGGTGTACAATGCATATATTCTTTCTAATATAAGGTATCTGATAAACATCTGAGGCGTATGTGGTAGGGGACTTTTTAAACAAAGTAGAAGTCTATAAAAATACTTTTTAAATTAGGGTGGAGGACACCAACAATACAACTTCATGAAACAACATCCCTGTGTCCCATATCTGATATTTTAAGGTTGGATCAGTGTAAGCAAATATATAAAATTTTGACCAATATACTTAAATGCAATAGTTACTTAAGTCAGATTAATTATATTCATGATTATTCGACGAGACGGGAAGGTAATTTTGTATCTTATTCCGAACGTGTCTTCTTCATTAGCATTTAACAATCCAATTCGTAGAGCTATAAAATCATTTAATCAAATACCTATACCCAATAATATCAAAACTAACCCAAATTATGGAAAATTTATAAAAGAATTGAAATCCTACATGAACTAAGAGTGTTTGATTTTGTATATTATATATTTAATGTAGCGTATATATTGTATTATCTATGAACGGCAGTAGAGTTTTGGACTTGCATTGTCTTTATTTGTTTAGAATCACTACGTTTCAACTGATAAGCATCTCCAGTCGTCTTCAGGTGAATACTAAATAAGTACGGTAACTACAGCTCTATTTATACTAGGCAGGTGCGGTGACACATGACTAGTGGGCGGAGTCATGCGTGTTGCTAGGTGATGACGCTACCTAGATGAGTCATGCTCGATGAATCATGCGTTTAACTCTTGGGTGGTCTTATTCTAAGATTACATTTACTTAACAAGGGTTTCCAGACGTTTCTCATATCTAATGAAGGCTTATATACTAAAGCAACCTGGATTTTGGTGTATGGTCGCAGCTTCCTTAAACTTCCTCTTCCTCCAATGCGGTTCTTTTTGCAGGATTTCCGCTTTTGTCCACGTGATATGATGGCCGTGCGTCCAGGCGTGGTCAGCTGCACCTGATTTTTCGGTCTCTCCTTTTTGGGTGTTGTTTCTATATTCTTTAATCCTTACTTCTAGTGGTCTTAGTGTCTCACCAATGTAAGATTGGCCGCATTCGCAGGGGATCTGGTAGACACAATTTTTCTTGTCTTTCTGGCTTGCTGGTTTCGTCTTCGTTAGGTGCATGGCTTCTTAAAGTGTCTCTCGAGCTGAATACTGTGTTGATGTTGAGTATTGGTTGTATCTCTTTCTCTGCTTTACGTGTGTTTGGCCGATTCTTGCGATTTTCCAATATTGTGTCACTCAATCTTATGGGGTAACCATTCTTGTTAAGGTCGGTCTTGATGTGGTTAGTTTCTCTTTTGAGAGCTTCGTTTGAGTTACAGAGAGTAATTGCTCTATCCACAAGGTTTCTTACTATGCCATGTTTTGTGTTGTTTGAGTGGTTTGATGTGTAATTGAGATATTGTCCTGTATGTGTAGGTTTTATGTAAACTGAGGTTAGGAAGGTGTTGCCATTTTTCTCTACGTTGACGTCTAGAAAAGGTAGGTAATTGATTGTTTTCTTCTTTCTCCATCTCCATGGTGAATTTAATTGTCGCTGCAAAGTTATTAATGTGATGTAAACAGACACTTGTATTATCTATGTTGTGAACAAATTGCAGTGAAATGTAATACTTGACTTTAAAGATATTTATGCTCCAATACCAGCACTCATGTGCTGCTTATGAACTGCTTTGATGATTTAAATGTATGTATTGTTACCATTATATTTTATGTGTGAAATAAAGCATGTTTAGGTATATATTTTAACAGCCGTATTCACAAAAGGGTTTTAAATTTAGACCCTCGAAATATTTAGACCTTATATGTGGAGTTGTATGAAGATTTTTAACAATAATTAACTAACTAGTACGTTTGACAGTGCCATAAATGACGTCGACAGGCATCGAAGCTGCCAGATTAGTAAATTAAGCAACGGGGCCACTGTGATTGTGAGAAAATTATTACTGCCTATTCAAAATTCAATTTTTCTCATTAGTTTTTAGGGTACATACTGGTAAATTATAAAAATTAAAATATTAAGAACCCTGTTCTTATACCTACCATAAAATAAATATCTTCCTCAATTATTATAAACTTTAACTGCCTTCAGCATGGGATGTTTACTAGTTTATGGTAGGACGGGATTCCCCAAGAACAGAGGGTCAATCATATAGTTAGGTACAAGAAGGAGCGACAAAGGTTTACCTACATGGTCGGAGAGTGCAACTTTTTCCTTCGCCAAACACGGTCGATTACTACTTTTTAGGAAAAGCACACACCTTTTGATTTTACCCTGTACTACGGGTTATAATTTGTACTCACTGTACAATTCAAATCACTAATTTCTTATTACAGTAATTTTCGGCAGATAGTCTGGTGACTAACGCTATAATATAGTCAGTTTTAGTGTACTCTATTATGTAATTTACCATCGCATTGTTAAAACGTTGTAAATATATGTTTTTGCTCCTGTTACCAAAACAAAGTATTTTTCACCACCCCAGAACCTATGGAAATACAAATTTTTGCAACGAAGTATTTGCTGGTCCTTCAATATCGAAGAAATACTGTTGGGCATTCCCCACCACTGCCTATGTCGCATATGTGACCATCAAAGATGCTGGTTGGTTAATTATTATTAAAAACCTTTGTACAACCCGTAATAGTCTCCCAGTTGTGTTTTCACCGTGTGCAATTATATCTTGTTTTACCGATAAATAATTTTACCGGGATGTTGTTGCAAATATAGTTTTAGTTCTATTAATAAACACAGTATGTACCGTAAACCGGGGTTACTTTGCTCCATTTTTAGAAGGAATTTTACAAATTAACGAAAGTCTATGCTAAAAAGTATCCAAATGCAACTTGTTTGTTATTGAGGTTATAGAATGATTGTTATAGAATATATATGAAGTGGTAATTGATTTCCAAAGAGTTTTTAAATGCTAAATTTTTTTTGTCAAAAAGTGGAGCAAAGTTTCCCATAGGCCGGGGTTACTTTGCTCCACCGAAAATTTTGCCATCAAACTCATGTAATTTAAGACGTGAGGCAAAGTTAACAGCATAGCTTATGCACTTTGCGCCTTGGCTCATATTTAGTACAGGAAAAAAAATTAAAAACCAATGAAACTCATTATTTTTTATTATAAACTCAAATGACATCCTCTATTAATATAAAAGGTAAAAAACTCGTAGTAAATTTTAAATCACAACTGAAATAAGTTCGAACAACACAACTTAAAACGTAAAAAACTTGTTCATGTTAGTCAAGGAATGAATTTAGTTCTGGAACGCAATACGTACCCCTCTTGGACACTTGCTTAGGAGGTTTAATTGAACCGACAACGTCGGTCCATGTATAAATAAGTTCGTCTTTTCTGCTGGGCCATTTCCACATCTTAAGGGACTTCTGCATCGCGTTTATAGTTACGGTTTCGTCATCAAAAGACACAATTTCTCCAGGGTATAATTGCTTTTCATAGTAAAATGCTACGAAACACCCTACTTCTTTTACCACTTCTGCGAAAGAGGTTTTATGGTGGGATGATTTTCCCTCTAGAAAATTTACGAACTCTGTTTCTATCTCTTTTTCTTTAGCAAGTTCCTCAAAATCCACATCGTCTGAAGAGTTATCATTAAAGACGATACCACTGGTATCATTTCGCCTCCCAGACGTCTCGCCCATCATTTCTTCATATCCACTTACCACAATGGTATCTTCATCTGCTTCTTCATCGTCTTCTCTTATTGGTTGATCAGCGCATACACTTTTTCCAGCAGGAATATTTAACTTCTTTCTGCGGCTTTTTACAATGTCCGTTACCTCTACTCTTTTCGCCTCAATGTGTTTTAAAAACTCTGATTGCACCAAACCTTGATCACAACTTTTTTGTGTTGGAATACGGCTTAATACTTCTTCAATGTTTAGTGGATATATCCCACACTTTCGGAAACCAGCTTTTAAATTGTTGTCAGCTTGCGGTGTAATAATTTCCATCATCTTTGCCAACAGTGGTGGAAAATGTTCTTTCTGAATATTTGTGCTTCTCATCCCTGCTGCGGTATCTTTCCAATCTGATAGGACTTTTCTCCATGCAATTTTCAGGGGACGAAAAAATGCCACATCCAGTGGCTGCGTCAAATGTGTGCTGTTCGGTGGCAGACAAATTAGGTGAATACCATTATCGCGACACAATTGGAGAGCACTAACCGTAATGTGTGAAGATAAATTATCACAGAGAATAACCTTTTTGCCCTGTATTTTTTTAAGCCTGGGTATCATTTGAAATTCGAGCCAATCATTGAATATATTGGCATCAAACCATCCAGATGGACTGGCATTGTATCGACAGCCCTTGGGGCCATTTTCCTTCCATGTGCTCCACATATTAGTGGCCCTGTATACCACATAGGGAGGCAATAACTCTCCTGCAGCATTTCCACTAAACATTATAGAAACAGATGTTTTGGATGCATTACGAATGAGCTCGGGATATTTGCATCCTTTCTTAACAAGAACTTTTTTCTTGCCGGGATCGTCCGTCACGTTGGTCTCGTCAAAATTCCACAAGTTAGTAGGTGGAACATTAGCTATCTCACTTTCCAAATTTTCAAAGAAACTTCTTAACATATCTTCATCGACTGCTGCTCGCGTACGTTTAACGTTCTCGGCAAATCTTACGGAAAGATCGGGATGTCTGTTCATAAAGTTTTTCATCCAGTCAGCCCCGGGTATATTGTTTTGGAATATTTTCACCTCCCTGCCACAACGATTTAAGTAGTTTCTTATAAGCTGACGCGCTTCCATAGAATTTAAAGGAAATCCAAAGTTTCCCAACGATATTAGACACTTAACAAAGCAATTTTCTTCATCGGGAGTGAAGACATTCTGTCTACCAGGTTTATTCTTGTGCTTTCCTTTTAATTTATTCAGAATTGTTCTTCTTGGAATGTTGTATTTTGCCGCTGCTTTTCGGTGGGAAATTCCGCCGCTTCGAATTTCGTCTAAACATTCTTGAAGTTTTTCCTCTGAATAATCAGCATAGCGTCTTGTTCCGAGAGATCTTTTATAGCTTCTAGGCATCTGTAACAGCAAAACCCAACATTAGATACTTACATATTATGCCAATTTATGATAAAACCGAAAAAATATATTTCAAAAAACGCGCCAAGATATTACTTTGGGGTAACTTTGCTCCGCGGGGTAACTTTGCGCCGCGGAGTAAAGTTACCCCAAAAGTTCAAAAAAATGGCAGGTCTAAAGAAAAAAATTAGGTAAAACCTTTAAATTTAGTTATTAAATAAAAATATTTATCACGCTTTGTAAACAAATCATATTCAAAACTGCATTTACATACCTTTAATGTATATCTTAAACCCAAAGAGCCACACACACTAAAGTTTCCAGCGTGAAATAATCGATAATTTTAAACCGCCACTTTGCACAGCTGTACTTCGACTAATATCACGCGTATGAGCATCACGGATGCGCGTGGCTGACACTCGAGGCCCGTCCTTGACGGTGCAATGAATGTTTGGTTGCATATTTACTGCACCATTTACTGATACAGTCACGAAACTTTTTCCCGAAGTGGTGCAAAGTTAGCCACTCAGGGGCAAAGTAACCCCGGTTTACGGTACGTCTAAATTTTAAAAAATGTTTACAATACAAAACTTAGTTGACTTGTTCTGTCAACTCTCTTTTTCGGCGAGACTACAATTGTCTATAGGTAAAGGACGTGCTATCTTATGACATGTCTAAATCACATATACAGGGTGTCCTTGAAATGACTGCACAACGCTTTGCCACAAATTCTTTAACCAAAAATAAGGCAATCTAGGCAAACTTACCTATATGCAATGTTGCTTCGTTTTGCCGCTATAGTTTTCAAATTAATATCGTTTTTCCGAAATAATTTCTAAACGCCTTTATCGATTTCCACTCATTTTGGAACTAAGAGCGACTATTATTAATAGCGTGTTTTGATCTTTTTTTAATACCTACAAATTTAAAAATGTCGTGTGATTGGTAAATAAAAGTTTGTCTTTCTGTTACCCCACGTATAAATGACTTTAATTATTTCTCTGACACTAGCTGACTTCATGTTGAAAGTTGAAACTTTTTGTCTCTTATAAAATTTTAGCCAGACATGCAGTTTCTCTACAAGAAAATTATTTACGGTATCTTGTAATTCATCATTGCTCTTTATTCAGAACGAGAAAACATGAAAAAAAAATTAATTCCAAAATAACTACCAAGTAGATTGATTTTTATAGGTTTTACATGAACGAAGAGAACCTATTTTTAAGTTGATTAAATAAAATTACTATATAAGGATAAGAAAATAAAAGTATCCACAACGTCGCAAAAAGGCACATTTATTTTTTTAAATAACGAAAAAAATTGAACAGAAACAAAGAAGGAACAAATATTGGCACTTATTTTAAAAACTTAGCATGGTATTCAATGTGTTCGCCAATAAAAGAAGCAATATAAAAGTAACTGTGGTTATAGCCGTCTCGTTGTTTCAATATGGCAGGTACTCCAGCGCTTTTGCATGCTTCAACCAAATTTTGTGGCATGAGTTGAGATAAAAATTGATCAGCTGATCCCTGAAATAAAAAAATAATTTTGTATGTAAGTAACCTGTAACATGATGTTTAATTCATTTTTCAATATTCTCTTTAGTGGTGGCACTAGCGGATTGGGTTTAGATGGGTTTGGATTGAGTTGGAGTGGGTTTGGATTGAGTTTGATTGGGTTTGGATTGAGTTGGCTTGGCTTTGCATTGGGTTTGAGTTGGAATGGATCGAGTTGAATTGGATTTAGTTGTATTGAGTTTGGGATGAGTTTGACTGGGTTTGGATTAAGTTGGATTGGATTAGGTGAAGCAGGCGGATTAAGAGGTGGAGCATGTCTTAAGGCGCATTTCTAATTACTTTGCAGACGAAGTGATAGCTTCAATACCTCTTCACAATTGGGAATAGATATTAGGAACGGTTTAAAATTTCTCCACAAGCACGGCTGCTTTCAACCTACTTGAATGCATCCACAAAGGCATTGATTCTAATCATAGACATAAAAGAAACAGAGACAGAATTGTTTACATATTATCGCAATCAGACCGATTTTTAACACAAAGCGATGATGACAAATTTCTGCGGGGTGCCCTAGATCTAACTCCTGTGTTTGAAAATAAAGGGTATACTTAATCATAGTATAATGAGTAAATTTTTATGTGTACTTAAGTAATAATAATACAATAAATTATTAGTGTGCTTTTTTCCATCAAAATACGCAATTTCTACTTTTAAAATTATTTAGTTTCCTAGTTACATAAAACTAAAGTGTATATGGGAAAAACCTTTGGCACCGCTGTACTAGCGTTTACTATTACTGGCGACAAGAATTTCGCCGAATTTTACGGGTTCATTCATTTTATGTGAAAATACCACACATACAGTGTTTAACTACGGGGCCTATTACGTTTTGCAATTTTCGATTGATTTTGAGTGTTTTTTTGGCAAAAGAGTTGTTAAAGCTCTTTTATTACCAATTCTAAATGGTTCGCCAGTGCGTGGTTTGCAAAAAAGTTGACTTTTTTAGCCTCGGATTGATATTTCGGCGGTAAGTTTTTTTAGCTTAACCAGTGGTGTGGTTTATTGTATATTTAAAGTAAATAACTGCAGAAACAATTGCATTTTGTCTGAACTTCTTTAAAAAAACGTAGATGACGGATTAAATAAGGAATATAGATATTATTGTAAAATTCTAATCTAGATTTCCCAGTTTAAAGCTTTTCTTTACCCTCTACACATTTTTTAATGCACGTAGTTATTTGCTAATATATTGCAGTACACACATAGACATTCTATGTCTGTACTATGTCTCATTACTTTACATTAAATGCAGGATTTGATTATCATACATCTAGAATATTATGTATATATCTATTTATTTTTTTGAAAAAAATTACAATTTTCGTGAATTTTAAATACCTACTTTATAATATTGTTGTAGCATTAACTGTAAAATTATCTTAATGTTAGAGAGGTTTCCTGTCTGAAAGAAAATATATTATGAAAGGGTTTTACTAAACTTGGTATAGTATTTTTATTCCGAATTGAAGCGCTGTGCCGGTATACATTGAATAAATATTGACCATGGTTAGTTGATGTATACTGGCAATATGTTTATCAGTGCTTCAATTTGGAATAAAAGTAATACACTTATTACTATAGATTAGTACTAATTTTATGATAGGGTTTAAACCAGTGCCAATAATTTACCTACACACACAAAAGTATATTAAAATAGTGTGTTATATTCCTACGTTGAAAAGTGGAGTATGTATGTATATAACAGCCTGTATTTTTTAATCTAAAAAGATAGGATTTTATATTCTCTTTCTAAATATATAACACTATGGATGATATTGGTTTCCTAGGCGATTTATTAAAACTTCATTAGATAAATCACAGTAGGCCATGAAACAAAAGCTAATATCCTAAAAACAACTATGTTAACAGTTTAGTTGTTAATAACATTTAACGTCAATTTTATTTTTACCTATTCGTTTGTGAAAATGGTTTATCAACAATATGAAAAGTTTGATATTATATCATATTATATTGAAAATGAAAAAACCGAAGAAATAAAAAAGAGATTTTAAAATGTTATCTTTTTAGATTAAAATATACAGGGTGTTCCATTAAAAAAATGAGGTTACGTCCGATAACTTTTTTACCTGACCCCGTATACTTATACTGAAACCGGCTGATTATTCAGCAATCATTATAAAGAAACTTTTGTATAAAATATTTTTCTGTATCTCTGTTAACTCCGAAAATATAGGGTAATTTTGAAATTGTCAATTTTTCGATTTTCCCTCGTATCTCTTAAGCAAGCGAAAATTTTCAAATTTTGATTTTACCATTTTAAGTTTGACCCAAAAAGAGCACATGACGCCTATATTACTTTTTCGATAGCACTAACAATAACGGAGATACCCTATAAAAGTGTCGAAAATGGGACACCCTGTACAGAAATTTTTGTTCTTATTCAAGAAATGGCATAAATTATGGCTAATAGTTCCCAGGTTAGTGGTAGAAAAAATATTTTACAGTAGGTACATTATAAATATTTTTTAATTAATGGACTTTTATTTTTCACTAATCTCTAAACAAGGCTTACGCCACTGGTAAAGGTATTCGGCTAAGGGGACAGCCAAGTTACAGCGTTGCCATTTTTTATGCCATCCTTTTTCAACTTACTTAAAACTAAAAAAACATAAATGATTGTAAACAAATTGTATTTATGAATGAAATGTTTTGTCTCCTCTTTATATGTCTATGATTCTAATCATTACACATTAGCTCTTTTCTTTGATTTAACTCGAGCTTTCGACTGTGTTGATTTTTTTTTGCTAAAAAACTGCATGCTTTAGGTGTGCGTGGCAATGTTGCTCGGTGGCTAAATTCTTTTCTTTCTAATCGCCAAATAAGAGTCAAAGTTCAAAATTCCTATTCTGATCAATTTAATGTTAATTATGGTGTACCCCAAGGGGGCGTAATATCGCCTTTGCTCTTTGCATTTTTCATAAATGATCTTGAAAAATATCTTATATCGAAAGGTATGCCTGCCAAACTAATTTTATATGCGGATGATGCAACTGTGATATCTGGTGGAACATTGGATCAACTGATTGCAATCGCTAAGCATATTTTGATTAGATTTTCATTATGGTGTGAGAAAAAACACTTAATTATCAATGTAAACAAAACTCACTATATGCTTTTCTATTAAAGGAGGCAGGTTCCTGATTTAAATTTAAAACCAAACGAGAATTCTATTCGGAGAGTTGAGCAATGCAAATTTCTTGGCCTTCATGTAGACTCACAGTTCAAGTGGACAGCTCATGTTGATTTTGTTGCTAGTAAACTTAACTCGGCATATTTTGCTGTAGTCAACTTAAAAAATTGTATGGATAGCAAACAATTACTTAATATATACTATGATGCACAGAGCTGTGAATAACTTAATTAACTAAATACTTTAAGTAACTAGATACTTAGTAACTTAGGTCTTTTTTGAATCATGCCAAAAGTAACTGTAACTTCGTTACTTTTGAAAAGTAACTTGTATCTAATTACTTTTTAGGAGTAACTATACACTTAAAAAGTAACTAGATACTTTTAAAGTAACTAAGTTCCTTTTAAAGTAACTAAGTTACTTTTAAAGTAATAAGATACTTTTAAAGTAACTAAGTTACCTTTAAAGTAAGTAAGTTAACTTTAAAGTAACTAAGTTAGGTACTTTTAGAGTTCCTCTAGGATACCAATTATGCACACGGGCCGTCCATCAGATGATGACCAGCCCTGATGAGTGGCGAGTCGCGAGCGTCAAACAGCAAACTGGTTGGAACGCGAAATTTCTTGGAAAGCATTTTATTCTACTTGTTCGTTGTTCGAATTAACACTTCTTAGTTTTCTGATGGTAATAGTGGAAGTCTGTACAGGAAAATAAGTTATCACTACCTGGTAAATTTATGGTATCTAGTTCAAAAGCATCTTAGTTACTTTTAGAGTTCCGTAGTTACAATTAAAATAACTAGTTACTCAAAAGTATCTTAGTTACTTTTATTAACTAGTTACAATCAATGTAACTAGTTACTGTAAAAGTATCTTAGTTACTATAACTAGTTACTTTAACTAAGTAACTAAGAACTAAGTTACTTTTAGGTAAAACCTTATTTATTTTGCAAAAAAGAATACTTCGTAAAATTTACTCTTTAAGCCCACTTGAATCTTGCAAGGAAACATTTCGGCGATATAAAATTCTTACGCTGCCTAGTATTTTAATTCGTGCAGTAATGTTTGTAAAAAAACACTCTCCAAAGTTCCCAATACTACAACAATTCATGATCGTGATACTAGAAACTTAAATAAAATTTACATTTCTGGCTACAAAACATCCTCTTATCGAAAAAGTCCATTTTGTTTCTGCAGCTCTCTTTATAATGCGCTCCCGGAAACTGTCAGAAACATTACTCATTTCGGAAAGTTCAAGAACAATGTCATTATTTACTTTGTAAATGTATATGGCAATAAATAAATAAATTTAAGCAGTTTTTGTATAAAATAGCAAAATATTTAACGAAAACAATTATTAAATGTAAACACACATGTGTAGGATCTGAAATCAGCTTAGGAACCAAATAATTTTAAGCTTTGTTAACGATATTTATTTCTTATAAAGCGTATTTTGATTCAAATGATATTTTGCGTAATTTTCTTTCCATTAAACTCTTTACCTACCTGGTCAATAAGCAGTTCTAACGGTGGTCCATTGTATTTCTTAACTAATTCTGTAGCATCCCACTCTTCCCAGTTACCAGTTTCTTTTGGGCCTAGATAACCACTGAAAGCTTTGATCCCCCAGGGGCAAAGAGTCGGATTACAAATTGGAGCAAAACCAGAAACTGATTTAAATAGTCCTGGATTCTTTAGGGCTAAAATAAGAGCACCATGTCCACCCATACTAAAAAATTGTTTATATTTTTTAATACACCTACTATATTTGTACTGTATTCATTGTATCATAAAATAAATGATTGATTGATTTGATTTGACTACTGCAAAAAACATTTCCTGTATTATGGAAAATTTACTTCCGATCATCCTAAAACAGTGGATTCTTATTTCAGTGTTACTTAGGTGTGTAACAAGATATATTAAATAATGAAAGAGTCTTTGAAAATAGTCGTTTGTAGGTACAACAAGAATGGATATGTTGTCCATATCGTACGAGGAAGTAAATAGGCGGAATGCTCAAACTTCCGAGCGCGATATGCACAATCCACGTATATTGTACAGGGGATGTCCCAGATGCGATCATGGGTATCTCAGAAACTATAAAAGATACAACACCAGTTAAATAGCGGCAAAGTTGTAAAATTTTGTACCCAGTAATATTCTGAAAAAAAAATTGTGTTTTTTTATTTTTTGAAATATTCGAAAAAAACTAATTTGGAGATCTCATTTTTTAAATTTATCTGACTTATTTTAACTGCTACAAAATTTTTGAAGCAATTGTTTCAGCTTTATACTTTCGTGTTTGTAGAATTCCGGTACATCGTTTCGTTTTTGTGGAACTGTTATCAACTTTAATTTTTGAAATAAGGACCTGCATTTTTATTTTATTATTTGAAATCTCTTTAAGCTTTAAATTCCTACTGAAAAAGCAGCTAGCTACTTTTAACTTAAATACAAGGAAATATTTTTTTTTTTCATTTATTTCAAATTTTGCTAAAATCGGCGATGAGCAGTTGTCAGTTTTCTTGTATTTAAAGTTGATATTTTAAATTTTAAGGCAAATTGAAATAAAATTTTGATTTTTTTGTATTGCGAAATATTGCATATTATTATATTATAATAAACTTGCCTGTGTCCCATTATTGACTGTTTCCCCTCAGCAACATTAAAGTTAGAGTTGACCAAATCCATGAGTTCGCCGATGACATATTCATACATTCTGTAGTTCTTATTCCATGGTGCTTGGGTGGCGTTCAGATAAAATCCAGCACCTACGCCAAAATCCCAGGATTCTGAATCACCAGGTATATTGAGACCTTTCGGGGACGTGTCTGGGTTAACGATGATTACGCCATGTTCAGCGGCATATCTAAAATTTTTTGACAAATTCAAATATAGCTTTAATATAACAGTGGATGTCTAGTAGGTTAAAAAAAATTAAAAGTTTTAATTTGTTTGAAGCGTTATTATAATCTTCGATATTTCCAGTAGAAGTGGTGCCGTCGCGAATCTAGGGTTTGCAGTAGCAAAACGTGTTGAACGCGTTTTCCGAGGCTTTTTCACAAAGATTACTATACAATGTGACAGCAAGTCAAAATGTACCTACTTTAAAAAATTGTTCAACAAATGTTTGAGATGACACTTTGACACTTTTAAGGTAAAGTTCACATTATTTCAAAACAATAAATCATGGCATTAAAATTTTTTTAAATATATTGTTTGCAGTTGTTGGATAAAACTTTGTATGCTACTCAAGTGTTATTATTCCTAAAAGTCACTTGCATTCGGCCTAACGGCCTCGCGGCATACATTTTTTTTTGCGTGGCTTATGTTCATCATAACACACTAATAACTATTTTTGAAAAGAGAATAGAATTAAAGGTTTTATAGAAGAGAGCTTATTTTAAATACCTAAAACTAAATTTTAGCCAGAAGAAACAAATCTTTTCTAGCAAAATAGGGGAGCACAATAAGCCACTAGGTTGCAGTGCAGGAAGCTTGGGCCGAACGCCCGCCCCCACCTTAAACCAACCAAATTTTAGCCATGATACTCTAAAACCGGTATGCCATTGCGCACAAATTCTCTATCTCGATCCCACCTTAAGATGTCTTTAAACGTTAGCAGCAAAAGTCAGCATTTATTTTTAACAAAACTCCTGTTGAAAGATTTTAAAATAAAAATTTTAATTGGGAAACAAAATGTTTCTATACTTTTTTAAAATGAAGTTTTTTAAAATTTTGTAGCAGTGGTGTTTCCTCTATCAATTATGTACAAGGAGTATTAACTAAGCTTTGGAGAAGTGCGTATAAAATATATTGTTTACCAAATTCTAACCTTTCGAGTTCAAATACCTGATATTTTTCTGTGTCAACATGATGTATAACAGTACTTAATAGAACACTTTTGTGTCCATAATAATAACCAAGAAAAAAAATTCACAGCTAGCAGACAGTGGTGTATATCTGTCTTTTGCATTAAAGTGCACAGGGATGCCAAAACAGTTCCCTGAGGCCTGGTAGACAATGACGACCATCTCATCAAATCAAATCAAATCAAATCAAATATAGCTTTATTGTCATAAGATCTACTCATTGACAAAGCAAAACAACTTATAAAATATTACAAAACTACAGTTAAAACGAATTAAACAAATTAAAATCTAAAATACACTGACCAGTTAAACACCCCAAAACAAACAAGAGAACCCTACAGCGATACCTCGAAAAATTCACTTATTGTATAGAAGGCTCTCTCGGTTAACAATTTTTTTAGATCTCTCCGAAATTTTTTATGACAAACAATTTTCCGTAAACTAAGGGGCAAATGATTAAATAATTTTTTGCTGTTATAATATAGAGAGTTCTTTATCAAGGCAGAAGAGGGAATCGGCAGCGATATCACGTGTGTTCTTCTTGTGGTAGTTGTCAAGGAAGTCTGTATTTCCGATTTATACTTCTTATGCATAAGACATGCTGTTTCGAGAATATACAAAGAAGCCAAAGTCAATATCCCCAAATTAATAAAATACGGTCGACAGGACGTTCGGCGACTCAATTGACAAATACACCGTATTGCTCTTTTTTGTAATAAGAATACCGACCTGAAAAGGTATTGAGCGCACGATCCCCAGAAACACAACCCATACCGAAGGTGACTCTCTATAAGGGCAAAATAGGCGCTCCTCGCACTAAAAACTCCCAACTCTCGCGATATAACCCTCAAAGCATAGCACCCACGAGCTGTTCTAGTATTTAAATTCGCTATGTGGTGTTCAAACCTTAATTTGTCGTCAATATAAAGCCCCAGAAATTTACTCATTGCTGAATTATTCACCCTTTGAGCTTCTGGTCCTATACTGTGAATGTGGCATTTAAAAGTGAGTAGGTTAGTCTTAGAAACATTAAGAGACAAACAATTTGAGTCGCACCATCTCTTAATCTTCAGCATATCACAATTAATGTCAAGCTCCAACTGGGTCACATCAGAACCCTGCCAAAGAATCGTGGTATCATCCGCAAATATGGTAAATCTGCCAGATATATCTAGCTTCGCCAAATCATTAATATACAATAAAAACAGCAACGGCCCCAGAACAGAGCCCTGCGGTACTCCCGATGAAACTCTCATTCTTTTTGATTCTCTTCCATTAAAGTAAACCGTCTGATATCTGTCTGAAAGATAAGACTCAAACCAAGCCAGTGCAGTGCCCCTAAAGCCGTAGACCTCAAGCTTGCCCAACAGTATCCCATGATCCACACAATCAAAGGCTTTTGACAGATCACAGAACACCGCTGCGGCAACGTCTCCATCATTTAGTCTCTGATATAGATGTTCCAAAAATGAAAAAATAGCGTCGTTAGTGTTCCTACCCGTTTGAAATCCAAACTGAGCCACGTTCAATATACTGTGTTTAGATAGAAAATCTATCATGCGTTTCTTCACAATCTTCTCAATGATTTTGGATATGGTAGGCAATAATGATATTGGTCTAAAATTCGATGGCGATTCATTATCACCCCCTTTAAATAAAGGAATGATTTGTGCAATTTTTAAGCATAGAGGAAAACTACCCATCTCAAAAGACATGTTTATAGCCTCTGCAAGTGCTCGAAGCGCAGACTCCGGGAGCATCAGCAGAGTTTTCAAAGAAATACTGTCCCAACCGGACGCCACCTTATTTTTCAAATCGGAGAATATTTCTCTTATCTCCTCAATGCTCGTAGGGCAAAAATAGAAAGAATCACTTACAGAAACATCATTGAGGTATTCCAGAGCAACCCTCTGAGGATTAACACCTCTTGATAGACCAGAAGCAACCCCACAGTAAAAATAATTCAATGCATCGGAAGTTAGCTCTGAGTCCACGGTGTCTTGTCTCCTTCCACTTAGCTCATTGACAATATTCCATGTTTCTTTTTGTTTATTATTAGCGTTATTTATTCGATTATTAAAGTATAAACGTTTAGCATTGTCAATGCACTTGCGGTACGTGCCACGATACTTTCTATAATATTCCATGAAACCAGGCTGATCAAGAGAATATTTGCGAATATAGTGCAAGGAACGCATATTTTGAGAAGAAATTCTTAACCCCCTAGTAAACCATGGTTTGCTCTTTCTTTGTATTATCAATCTATCCGGGAATGCATTATTAAAATGTTTTAATAAAACGTTATGAAAACTCGTGATAGGATCGGTAGAAAAAATAACTCTATTCCAACTTTCATCAACACACAACCGAGAGAACCTTCTATAATTACGTCCACTGTAAATTTTCCCACGCCTTTTCACCGTTCTAGACCCAGACTTAGGGCACTTTATTTTAATTTTGGCCAGAACAGCCTCATGATCTGATAGACCGGCACTCAACACTGAGCACACGACATGGTCTCCAAAGTTCGAACAGAAATAGTCAATCAAAGATGATGAGTGCCTCGTGATTCTGGTGTGCTTGTCCACGTGCATGCACAAATTAAATGACCTAAATAAGTTTGACAGTGAGTGAAAATTAGCATCCTTATTAAGACACATTGGAAAGCCATAACCTGCAATGCTATTCCACAGAGTTAATGCAAAAATAGATACACAACACTATCCATTAATTTTCTTTCTTGATTAGAATATTACATAAATATAAATTTTTTAATAATATAGCCGAAAATAGCCAAATGTTTGAATGACTGATAGAAGAGTTTTGGACTTGCATTGTCTTTATTATAAATTTTGCAACAAATAAATAAAGACAATTTAAGTCCCAAACTCTTCTATCAGTCGAAACATCATTGTCTCCGACCTTCAAACAGACACCAAATGTTTGAAGTCAAAAAAGGTAACCCAACTAAGGAGACATGCGAACTGTGTAGCAAAAGTTATAGAGTTGATAAAATGAATATTATGTGTGAAACGCACCTTTGAGCACCAGCTTTTTCAATAAAATTTGCTTCGGAACAAGTTAACCCAGAAAGCCAATAGATTACAGGTAATTTCTTATCTTCGGCTTGGGATGGAAGGTAGACCCCAAACTTCATAGTACAACCCAGTTCTTTAGATTCATGACTAAAGACTTTTTGCCATCCACCAAAAGATTTATTTGCTGAAACCTCAGTTAATGCCATCTTGAATAATGAATGAAAATCACAGCTAGTCTTCCACAAGATACGGCAGGGGGATAAAATGTCCAAAAACAGTTTTAACTAAAAATTAAAGTTAGATGTATATGTACTTCTATTACAGTTTTAGATATAGGTATATACATAGTCTTTAATAATTATTAAAGGCCGCAAACTTTTTGTAGCTCCTATTCTAAAACCGTGTGGCGGACAGTAATTCTACTCTCCAAAAATAGTTGTTATACTTACGATTAGGAAATAAAAGTGGTAACGATGATTATAATAAATTATCAAGAAAAAAAGGGAGATACGGCACAAAAGTTCAGCTGACCCTGACCCATAAATAATGCAAATGCAACCTATATTTATTTAAAGTCATGGTTAAACCCTTGTTTCTTCTGTGTTCTGTGATGGCATGGCCGTACGTTTTAAGAACATTTTAAATCATGGCCTTCTAGAATTTAAGGAATAGCGAGCACCACCGCAATGTTGCCAGGTCTGGTGATTTTTCACCAGATTTGGTGATTTTGAACCTAATCTGGTGATAACTTTTTAAAAAAGTCTAATTTCTGGTGATTTTTCGACACTGATGATAAGCTTATATCTTAAAAAATAACGAGAGAAAAATGGCTTGATTGTGTTTTATTCTTCTTTGTTAAAAATGGTGACATCGATGCAAAAACTTATTGGTTTCAAAAGCGAAAAGCGTTTGTCTTTGTCTGGAAACTCTCTACTTCTCTGCGCCGAATATTTCTTAGTAGCGAGGGATTTACAGAATTTGTATCTGTTACTGATTTATATATACTGTTTTTTATAGTATAGTGATTTCTAAAAAAAAAAAAAAGGTCGTACCTCGGAAATAACATACATCTGATTTAAGGTCTTGGCACCGGGGTGCGCACTCATGTTTATAGCTTAAACAACATGAGTGCCCACCCTGGCGTCAAAGCGTCAAAAGCTTAAATGAGAGGTATGTTATTTTCGAGGTATGACCTTTTTTTTTTTTTGATAATGCGAGAAATTAAGAATCTGGTGATTTCTGGCAACGTTTAAAGCAAGGGTCTGGTGATTTTTAATTTTTTGACCTGGCAACATTGCACCACCGGATCACTTCCCTCTTCCGAGAGTACCGACCACATATATGTGGTACCATCGAGATGGAATAAATCAATCTCAATTTGTGATACCGACCGGTTTCACATATTTATATATGTGACCGGTTCTTGAATCCAAATGACGGGCGTAAACAAAAAATATATAACAATTCACAAAAAAATAATTTGTGTAAAATTGACAGCATAAGCACAGAGGAATGATAGGTTGTCGCTGTTCCAGTTCCAGAGAGGACAGTTCGGGTTCTGACCAATCAGATTTTCCAATATGGCGGAGGGGACACCAGGCCAGGAACTAAGGTTCTTATGGTCTAAGAACCTTGACCGGGAACCGGCATTTTCATTGGCCTGGTGTACTCCTTATTTATGAATGTTTAAGAATGAAACATTTTTAATTCGCCGTTCTGGTTCTGACAGCTTCTAAGTTTCCTAACGTTACTATCTAGTATTGATTTTACGTCATTCTCGTTAAAGCTGGGGCTTTACGAAAATATGGACCAATTAAAAATATTATTTGTATTATAAAAAAAAAACTAAAATCTTAGACAATTAATACTTATCACAAAAGTAAAAGTGCATACATACATTGACAGCCACCCGGTCGCTGCGAGCTGCCCCTAATATTAAAAAGCGATATGTCAGTCAGGCCAATAAGGAAGCTGATTATAGCAGATCTTTAATTCATTCAAACACAACCCTAGTCGAAGGATGAAAAGAGAAAAATTTATCACCATGAAACACCAGTCAAGAAAAACTTCCGTTCAAAAATCATATGTTAAGTTCATTTTCTCATTTATCTAGATACAAATTTGATATACAAAAGTTGTAGAGATCATTGCGGTGCAATTTTAAAATTATATTCGAGTATACGGGGTACCCCAAAAAACCATGCCGAATTTAATTTAGGTTTTTTAAAGGATACACCCTGTATATTATTGCATTTTTAAATGACGCTTAGAATTCTACACCTGTAGCACACTACTTGACACTTGTCTAAATTCAATTGTTTTTAAGATATTGACATTTAAAAAATTACATTTATTCCACTTTGACAGGCTACTGTGTCCAAACGGTGCATCTTAGAGAAAAACTGTTTTCATGTTTCTATCTTAGTTTTTTGTTCTACTAAAAATACCTTCCATTTTAACAGTTAAACCTACCAAACCGGTTTAACGTGTTAAACCGGAAGTTGGTCTCTTTGGATAAAGAATAAAAAATTTAAATGAGATGAAAACCTTTTTTTTCTACTACTGTATAAATAAATTAACTTTCGGGCCCTAGAAACACGACCGATAACGAAAGTAAACATTCGAGTTACCTGAATATTATACGTCGCTAGCTATGTAAATTAGCGTCGCTAGCTATGTAAAGTATTACTTACACGATGCAAAATCCTTTTTTGGTGGTCGGAGGTATTAAATCACCTCGGCTTCGCCTCGGCAATTCAAAAACCTCCTCACACCAAAAAATTAACTTTCGCATCTAGTAATGTAAATAACTATTCTCTATGATGCGCCGTTCCAATGCAGCCTGTCCAAGAGGGATAAATGTGATTTTTTAAATGTTAATATCTTAAAAACAATTAAATTTAGATATATAGTGTGCTATATAAAATAGGTGTAGAATTTTAAGTGTAATTCAAAAATGCAATAATATATAGGGTGTTCCATTAAAAAAAAATTTATATTGCAGTTAATTTTTTTGTTGAAAAGTGTTAAAGCGGAATAGGAGCTTAATAAAATGTTAAAATATTTTTATTGTAACACAAAATAATAATCTTCGATATAAGCATCTTAAATTGTTAATTGTTCCAATTCTTGTAATAACTCTGCTTCTCCTTTGATTTTTGCTAATTGATTTACTTCAAGAGTTTTTCCGGCAGCTTGATCCTTTTTCAGCTTTTCAATCGCATCAAGTTTCTGAAACATTAAAAATAACTAAAGTAGTAGAAGTTTAGTGTCCGTAATAATAAAATAGAAAAAAAAAGTTAGCAGCAAGCGGACAAAGTGGTACATGTCTTCTGTAGTAAAGTGCACAGGGGCGATAAAATAATGGATTCCCTGGAGCACAGGTAGACAATGACAGCTAGTGGGTATTTCGGTGTGATCTATTTCTCAAATATATAGAAAGACTCATTGTTAAACTGTGTGTGTCTCATTATTATTCGTAAGGCTATTTTAAATAGTTATAATAAATATGTTTATTTTATCTTCTTTAATATACTTATTCTTCAATCCCCCAAAGACGTGCTTGTTAGGGGGAAAACATTTTTTTATTATTTAAAATCAAAAATATATAAGAATATTAAAATATTTTTTTATCATTGTATTCAAGTTTATTGATAAATCAAAAACGTTTAAGTATACAGGGTGGCCCATTTGCCTGACAAAGTAATATAACGTCTCACTATTGAAGATACCAAAAAAAAGTTTTTATAAAAGTTGTGAGGTATAAAAAAATAAATGTTCTAAAATTATTTTTAAACATACAGGGTGGCTCAGAAAAGTAGGAGAATAAAAAGTTACATTTTTTGAAATGGAACACCCTATATACTTTAGCATTTTTTGTTTCCCTACGAAATTATCCATATGACGCCATATTTAGTTTCTAATTTTTTTTCAACTTTGCCAAACAAAATGCAAGATTCTGGAAAAATCATGATAGTAAAAAATTACTTGTATTTCTCAATAAAAGTATCGAAAATTTCTTGTAAGCTTAGGGATAGTAAAACTGTCTTAAATCTTTAAGTACCTAAAATTTTGTACAGTGTTTTCTGTTGACATCCAAATATACAAAATTTTAAAATACAACAACTCTGTTTTTTCAATTGAAATACCCTATAGATATTGTAAGTATCTTTTATTATTGTTAAGTTATACCTAAATTTACTAGTTTTGCCAATATTTCAATTTTTATTTAAATTTTCGTGAAAAAAACTATAGTTTTTATTTTTGTAGTTACCCATGACTAGCAAAGTCAAAACAAATGTAATTAAATATAATGTCATATTAAAATAAATTGATAACTATAGTTACGTATTTATTTAATTAAATTAAACTTATTTTTTATTACGCAACTTGATATTGAAAATGAGTTCACAAACATTTAAATTGTGTAAAACAACACCATTAGACTGAACTAACGAAAGACGAGGTTTCGCGTCGTTTGTTCTCGGTTCAGTATAGTCAATAAATCATTTAGCTCAATTTCTTCCGTTCAAACAGTTTTTCTTCTATTCCTTTTATGGTCATAGTCACCCTTCCTGTTTTGTCAAACCTATCCATTAATTTTTCCAAAGCTGGTTTATTGGATTGTCGTGTGTCTGAATATTTTCCATGATAAAGTTTTGTTGCCAACAACGTATTTTTGTTACTTACACCACGTACTTGAAAAAATAAGTTTTTACATAAATGTTAAAATTAACGACCAGCACCTAGATTATAAGAAGACCTCGTCGAAAACATATTACTATTATACGTATCTTAATTTGACATTATATTCAATTACATTTATTTTGACTTTGCTGGTCATGGCTAACTACAAAAATAAAAACTAGCTTTTATTCACGAAAATTTAAATACAAATCGAAATATTGGCAAAACTAGTAAATTTAGGTATAGGTACGACTTACCAATAATAAAAGATACTTACAATATCTATCAGACGAGCCTCATAAATAAAGGGTGTTTCATTTGAAAAAACAGAGTTATTGCATTTTAAAATTTTGTATATTTGGATGTCAACAGAAAACACACTGTACAAAATTTTAGATACTTAAAGATTTAAGACGGTTTTTCTATCCCTAAACTTAAGAGCTTACAAGAAATCTTTGATACTTTTATTGAAAAATACAGGTAATTTTTTTCAATCATGTTTTTCCAAAATTTTAAGAATTTTGCATTTTGTTTGGCAATGTTGCAAAAAATTAAAAAAACTAAATATGGCGTCATATGGATAATTTTGTAAGGAAACAACAAATGCTAAAATATATAGGGTGTTGCATTTAAAAAAAGTATCTTTTTATTGTCCTACTTTTCTGGGCCATCCTATATGTTTAAAAATAATTTTAGAAGATATATTTTTTTGTATACTTCATAACTTTTATAAAAACTTATTTTTGATATCTTTAATAGTAGATACGGTAAATTACTTTGTCAGACAAATGGGCCAGTTCTTGAATCTAGATATATTAAAATTTTGAAAAATATTGATATAAATGATTTACAATAATATTAATTAAAGCATTTCCAAATATATTTTAAAATTATCTGTTTTTAATATTCATGTTTTTATTTCGACTTTACATTTTTTGAATGAAAAATAATTCAATACCTTTTTAATAGTTTTAAGTTTTTTATCAACTTCTGGATCTCCTGTAAGATTAATTTGGACGCTGCTGACCATTGGCCCGGATGGTTCGTCTTTTTTGTCGCCTTCTTCATCTTGTTTAGCCTTTTTAGCCTCTCGTTTCTTTTTGTTTCTCAACGCTGCCTTGGAAGGTGTACCATCTGCACCTGATATACAAAGGAAAAACGTAGCCAATACCTTACAAAACATTTTCAAGCTATTTCTTTAACATAATAATGCCTTTTTTAACTGACAGTCAAAAAACTTAGGGTATAGGGCCCCTAAAATCAGAACGAATTTGCAAGTCGTCCATGGGAAACCATAATCTCCTCAATGTAAAAGAAGTTACACTATTATATTTTTGATAACATACTTCACTTGATAGTTTACGCCACTATCGCCGAAACTGAATTCAAACGAGAATAAACGACGCGAGACCTTCAGAAATGGCGTCTGTCCGATCTGTCGCGTTCGGTCTGTTTGTGGTTAAACAAAAAATTTCCAATATTAATTTTCTTAATTATAAAGTTTATTTTGACACAGTTTTATTTGGGATGTGAAACGGTTTTGTTTGTTTTGAAATGCGGGAAAAGTTTGAATCCTAGATTGATTTTATTAATGATTTGTTTGTTTTTATTATGGTTGTAGATTTTTTTAAAGTAAATTTAATACAGTAAGTATACAATTTTAAGCACTATAAGTAAACAGTACAGGAGCTCTTTGTTACTTACCAACTCTATGGGCCTCTTCGTCTTCATCATGAAGCTTAAAGTTGACAACTGGACGATTCCTTGCAGAAGGAGGTCTGTAAGCTTGCTTTGAGGCTTGAGGTTGGGTGGGTTCTATACCGTCTACTTTTTTTGTTGATATTTGAGGTTCTTTAAAGGTAAGTTTTGGATATGGCTAAAAAATATACAAATACAAATATCTGTATGAGCTTGAGCGTTAAGGATGTTTTATCCTTTACATGCCTTCGGGGCATAAGAATGCAGTTTTTGACGATAATTCTATCTAAAATAAAAATTTTAACTTTGACTACTACACTATTGGACAACAGTAAAGCAACACTTTCGAAAAATGTAAAAATCGCGGTATAATAAGACAAAGATTTTGATATTTTCCTAAAAACGAAATGTTTTAGTAAAGGTAAAGACTATAATAATGTTGTGGAGTTTATTTTATGTTTAATAAACATTTCTATGCTTCATGCCAAGAGGTATTACAATGTCAAAAGATTTTAGGCACAGAGTAATAGGTGCATTTTTGCAAGGTCAAAAACAAGCCGCGATTTTAAGACAGTTTGTTTTACACAAATACAGCGTATCCAAAATAATTTGGTTATAATTAAAGGGGACATTTAGAGAATCTACCGAAATCGGGAAGTCCGAGAAAAACAACAATATGGACTGACAGGCGCATTAAAAGAATTTCTCAAAATGATCCTTGGACGTCTGCATCTAGACTTATTGCTAAAATTCTAGAAATTATGGTTAGTTTACGGGCAGTTATGAGAACGTTGGTTGACGCAAAATTATTTAATATACGTCTGGCTAAAAAGCCGCTTATTTCGGCAAGACAAAAGTGGCAAGACTTGAATTTATACGTAGACATTTAAACTGGACAGTAGACGAGTGAAACGCGTTATACGATTTTTAATTCTAATAAAAAATGGAAATGTAAAGCGGTCAATCAATACAAGGGTAAACCTTAAATACGTAACACCCTCAGTTAAATATGATAAAGGCAGTGTTATTCTGGGGTTGTCTCTTATGGAATGGTGTAGGGCCTTTAAACCATTAGTGACATGGATCGATTTGTTTATAGCGATACAATGCAAAATGCTGCCTTATGCAGAGTAGGGAATGTCTTTGAGTTCTATTTTCCAACAGGATAACGATCCAAAATATTCATCGCGAGTTGTTCCAGAGCGGTTTTAGGAAAATACCGTTCGGCTCTTGCAGTGGCCGGCACAATCTCCAGACCGTAATCCCATTGAACATTTTTGGAAAGAAGTAGAAAGTGGTATTCGTACAAAAATGTTTACAAATAAACAATCGTTGGTAAATAAAATTATCGAAGCCTTCCTGAAAGTACCGTTCAAAATTTGATAGACTCAATGTAGCGACGTTGTCGCCAAGTAATAAATAATAATGTATATTCTATTAACTATTAACATAATATTTCTAGTTATAGTAATTCTTAAATATTTTTTGTTAGTACGTTAAATAAAATACCTCTACAAAACAATTTGTTGCTTTACTTTTGTCGCACTTCTTTTCGTAACTTTTTATAATTATTTATTTTGTCAACCGATATTTTGTTTAAAATTTACTAAAATGTTGTAAAATATTACTAATTTTGTGAGGATAATATTTCCTATGAAAAATAAAATTTAAAAAAAATGCAACCTTATAGTACATTATACAGAGTGTTTAACGGTGGATGAAACGTTAGACGTTTATGGAAAACGGGTGATACGTTTTCTTCAAAAATTTGGTTTCTCACATAAACAACCATGGTCTATCGTTTTAAAATATTTTCAGAAATGCGGCGTTGCCGCTTCTGCCCGAAACAGCAACATCGTTATTTTAAATAAAACACCCTATATATTATATTATTTTAATTCTCTATACAATAGTATATTTTGTATAAAATGTCATATGTCTAAATTCAGTGGTTTTTGAAATATTGACGTTTAAAATATGCCATTTTTCACTCTTTGACAGGCTGTAATATTGGAACGGCGCATCTAAGAGAAAAATGGTTTTCACCCCCTACTTTTTATTCTCTATCCAAAAATCCCAACTTTCGGTTTAATATGTTAAACTGGAAGTTGTAACCTCTAGATTTAGAGAGAGAATTTAAAACATCTAGTAAAACTTATTTGTAGTTTTTAATTAGAATGTAGGTCCGGCCCTAACCACGCCTCCAGTTCCAAATTAATGTTACTAGAAATGTCATTGATAGCCATTAAATTGGAAACTGGTATAGACTAAAGCTGTTCATCTTTGGAGACAAGAAATCCTTTTTTCTAAACCTTCTAGAATAACTAAGGAAATTTCTTAATATTTCTCAGAACCCATAACATTTTAGGAGGTTAAAGTTTTTTCTTATTTCCCAAAATGGACAACAAGTAGCCTCATAGTTTGAGGGGGGGGGGGGGGGGGGGGCGGCAAACTTTAAATTTAAATAAAGGATTAAAAATATCGTCAAAAAAAATGCAATAAGTAATTTATCTGCTCCACATTTACCTGCCAAATCACGTCGTAAAGTTCTTCTCCTTGTGGCCAGCTTTTTTCATATAAAAGAGATCCTGAGTAATGCCAGATTTTAAAACCATTTGCTGTTCTTAATCTTGGGGCAGTGGTTGCTGTTAGGAAGTGCTGCCCGTCCGCACACCATTGCAAAAGAGTTGAATCGGAAGCGTCACAGTCACCTAAACCAGAGTTATGACAATCATTTACAGTCGTAGAAATGGACTTTGTTTACTAAACAATTTTTACTATAAAACAGTTCTAATCGAGATTTTTTCCTGTCATCCAAGGACGGAAACTAACTCAACCTTTTTTTTCAACTCTCAATCTCGAAAACGGTAAGAGAAGATAAGATGGTTAAATTGAGGCGAGATTGCGTATTTTGGGGCTTAATAATTTGGCAAAAGAAAATTATAAATAGTCCCAATACCTTCGGAGATATCCGATAAAAAAACGACATCTTTAGTTTTGGTTTTAAATTTTTTGCGCCTTCATTTTTAATTTGGGAAAAAAAAACTTTTTTATAGCCGTTTTTTATGTTCTAGTTCATGCAATTCAGTTAGTCAAACGGTATATCGTTGAATATCATTTACCTATTTTTTTTTTATTCAGTGCATCCCAAATCTCGATTTGACCACGCAGATTTCCAAACCCACCAAGAAGTAAAATATTTCCATGCGGATTATAATAGATGGAATTTTTGGATACGGCGCCCAACTCAAAACATGGTTCACACTGTAGATTAAAGATAGTGGCTCTTGCTGGCATAAATCCATATATAACACAAAATTCTTGATTTTTGGGAGACCACTGAACACTATATATAGGCCCTTCCTTCTCTAAAAAAAAATTCTTCTGTTTCCGCTATTTAGCAAAAAAAATTCTAAAAGTAACACTTTTAATTTTTGTACTATTAAAACTTAAATTTCCTTTTCGAACAAAAAAAAAATACCAAATTCTTAAAAATGTGTGTACTGCAAACTGTATATGCAATGGAATGAATAGTACACTGTATACCAAAAGGTTAAAGTATGTATGGGAGCGAAGTGCTTGCGTAGCACTGGTGGTCCCGCGGCGTAAATTAAGGAATAGTTCATACGGAGTATACAGGGTGTAACATAAAGGTTGGGAATAAATTAAACGATTGATTCCGTAGTAAAAAGTAATAGTTATTATCATATAACTTTTAGTAACAGCGCAATACTTTTTTTAACACTACGCAATATCCGTATGCACGCCACTGAGTAGCCTATAAAGGCATTTTTTACTTCTACTAGAGCAACTAGAGTATTACCAAATGAAGCTCTAGCTAAAATTTCGTTCCCTTATCTTCTAGTGTACAAAAGTTATTAAATAAAACTTGTTATTCGAAATGAAAACCCGTAGAGTATAACTTTATAGGAACAAAAACTATTATTTTTTACTAAGGAATCCACTGTTTAAATTATTAACATCCTGTACGTTACACCCTGTACATTAAATTCTCATAAATATGGAAACGGTAGATTTTTTCGAAATTATTCTGCAAGGTTATAAGTATAATAGCCGTAACGGACACATTTTTCTCAAATAAGTAAATTTTATACTATAAAACAGGTTTAAATAAACCATTTCAACGTTTCCATGGCCTACTCCTTACCACTTATCTTGTTTTATCAAAGTTATGGATAATTTAGAAAACAAAGGAAAATTGATGTAGGCAGCCATTTTTACAACAAATGATAGAGTATGATATGTCATTGAAAAGAGAATTTTTAATAAAATTCAAGCAATAAATAAAAATGGGGGTTTCCATTTAAAAGTTGATTTCCTTTCCGGTTAAACTGGAATTGGATTTGAAGATTTAAATTGGCCAAAAAATGATAACCACACTTATTAACGTCTCATATTTTTACTGGTAAAATTACGAAAAAAATTGTGTCACCCGGTATAGATCAAAGCAGTTCCCGGTGGGACACCCTGTAAATTTTCAATAGGCTCTTATTTAGAATGTGATGAATTCGGTTATAGTGAAAAGGTCAATTGTATTCTGTATTTTAAAGGTTATTAAAAAAAAACAAATAAACCTCATCCGCATGAAAATACAGTTATTTTTTATTTAAGTTAAAATGGTTATTATACTTAAATTACTCACTCATAGTAACCATAACTGTTTGTCCATTTAACCCCATGAAATGCAGTCCTTGTTTTCCATAGTATGAACCACCAGTTTTATCAACTTCAGTTGATGTCAAGAGCAAAGCGTTATTTCCTTTGGAATTCCATAAAAACTCAACTTTTTCAGCTTGAAAGAAACTTTTATTAGCAACAGACTGGTTGTTTTCAAAATTTGGGTATTTGAATAATCTAAAAAAGTTTGAATGAACAAGTTATAGTTATAACAAAAAAAAAACAGCTTACTGGGAATTTGATACTATTACCTACTAGAATTGGCTCTTTTTTATAGTTATTAATGATACTAGTTCGATATGAACACTATAATGAAACGTGTGCAACGTTAAACCACGAGGCGTTAGCCGAGTGGTTTAATTGCACAAGTTTCATTAACAAAGTTCATATCTTCGTATCTTCACTGGTTTTTGAGATACAATCGGTTGAATTTATTACAGTTTTTTTTTATAAATTAATTTTAACGAAGGATCACGCGTTTCCACACTTTTTTTAGGTCACATTTTTACTATCGATATATCTAACGCTACCACTATTGATAGTTTGACATCTCTAAGTATTATGTGGTGTAAATGCCGTTGCATAAAGTAGACATTATAAAACCTATATAAAAATAAATAAATAAATCCAAGTACCTTCCGAAAGATGGTTGTCCAGGACTACCCAAAGTATGGCATAAAATAAAGTAGGTGCCAATATTTGGAGATAATTGGTAAGATGCAACTTTATGATCCTTAATTCGTGTAACAATTTTCTCAAAGTTAAGATCCTCGTAAAAAACGACGTCAGTGTTTACGAATCTGGTAAATAGTTTTTCATCGTTGCTCCACTGAGGTTCCCTTAAAATAAACGAAAAATTTCGGGTAAGAGAGGAGTGCTAGATTCTGTAGCTTAAAAATTCGACGTTACAACGGTACCTTCGTGTAGTACTGCCAAAATTTAACAATTCTCTTATAAAATAGGCTAATTTATATCTTTTGATAATTAATGTTAATTCAATTCAAATATTATTGTTGTTTATACCTATACAAGAGTACTTGTATACACGATATATACAAAAGTCAAATAAGAATTATAGTAATTACCACTTTAAAAATTTATATTAAATTTATATAAAGAAACTACAATTAAAATTCACACAACATAATACAGATTAAAATAAATAAAAAACTATTCAAAATAGTTTTTAATTACAATTCAAAAATACCTCTATGTTAAAAAACGCCTGACTGACGAGAAACTTTTCAATTTGTTTTTAAAAGAAGCTGGATAAAATCTCCCACAGACAGAGGCAACTTAAAGAAATGTTATCACTAGGTGCCCAGGGCCGTCACGGCACCTCTGGAGCCGCCGATGGGGGCACCAGATCGCACAGTCCACGCGTGATGTAAGAGGGGAAATCCTTATGCCCTATGTGCTGGTCCAGGCGCTCCCTAATGTACAGCAGACATTGCAGCATAAAGGGGAACGGCAGTGTCAGTACTTCAAAGGATACAAAGGCATGTCGGCACTCCGCTCAATAAGCCAGCCCAGCCACTAACCTTACCGCCCTCCTCTGTATCCGGAATACCTTATTTGCCTCCGCGCTGTACCATCGCGGGAACCAAGCATAGCATTATCTCCTCGTCGATAGGAAGCTGCCTTGTGGAGAAAATCATGTTCTGGGATTTTGCAATGTTCAGAAAAATCAGGTTTAACTTGAACCAGTTCTCCGCTGTCCTATGCCTCACGCGATGCCTCGCGGAAAAAGCCGACATCACATGCATAATCCGCCCGTACGGATTTAGCATTAGGGTTCTAGGCTATTGCTTGACCACAGGAACGAAAGGTATAAATATGTAGTCGTGATCGATTCCGCAAAAAGACCTAATTCTAAATCTAAATTCTTAATTGAACACAGCGGTTATTAAAAATGCCCTTCCATTCCCCTTTTAGAAGATGAGGGCATGCTTGTACTTGTACTGATAAGTAATGGGTGTTGATATAGATTTAGAATTTACATATTGCAAAACTATTCTAGTGTGCTATGCAGTAATAGTTGCAAAATGCATAAAATATAAATTTTATAGATAATATGAGGGGTTTGGAGTATGTAAGACACTTTTATTTAAAACGTTTAGTATTTGCTTACCAGTTTACTTGTTTTTTCTGTGTAAAGCTCTTTACAAGGTCCCCACTTTCTGTCCTATAAATTTTAAGATTAGGACTACCCTGAGGATTTGCATTGCTGACTGTAAATGGTTCCCAACTCATTAAGTACGTGCTTTTTGGAGAAAAGGCCAAATTGTATGCTTTGGTATTTTCAATGGTTGCTACTTGAAGCCAGTTTTCTGTTTTAATAATGTTGATGCTAAAATATTACTCGAAATATAATACCCCATTTTTAAAAATTAGTGTAGGATTTGGACTCATTAGAAAGTAAAGTATAAATAATATATATAGCCAGTAAGACTTACAGAGTAAATATTGACAACGTCAAAGTTAAAAATAAAATAAAACTTTAAAAACACCTAATTCAAAATTACAAATAACAAAATAACAAAAAAAAAGTATTTTTCCTATTTTACAAATGTCGACAGTGTACAGGGTGAGTCAACGACAGAGTAAAGTTGATTTTCTCCTTTATCTTAAGAATTAGATAAAAATTTGAAATACAAAAGTTGTAAAGATCGTTGAGGTGCATATTTAAAAATTATATTGGAATATACCGGGTGGCCCAAAAAAAGTGGCGAATATAATTTAGGATCTTTAGATACACCCTATATATTGTATTATTTTTTAATTCCCCACAAAATTCTACGGGTATTTTGTATAAAATGCCATACCTATTATATATAAATGTTACAGACTTTGACAGGCTGGTAACATTGGAACGATTCATCTTGGAGAAAAATGATTTTCACATCCCTATCTTAGTTTTTAAACGTCAATATTTATCGCATTTTTTTGGGCCACTCCGTATACTCCAATATAATTTTAAAATGTGTACCTCAATGATCTCAACAACATTTGTATTTCTACTTTTTATCTAATTCTTAAGATAAAGGAGAAAATTAATTTTACTTAATCGTTAAATTAGCCTGTACATAAATACTATAATAGTATATTAAAACATAAGTTTTATAAGCCAAATTTTAGAGCACGCGTTGGTTTAGGACACGAGCCGCGTAGCGGGGAGTGTCCTAATTATAAATCATATTTTACCTATTTTACATGATGCCGCCAGGGAAAATTAGGAAGTTTGGTACCAAATGTATGGCTGCCCGGCACATAGTACCCTGGCTGTCCGGGAATATTTAAACCGTGCTTTTAATGGAAATGTTATTGGCTTAAATCATACAGTAAATTGGCCAGCCAGGTCTCCTGATTTATCGCCAAATGATTTCTTTCTCTAGGGCCATTTAAAAAACAGGATATACAAAGATAAAAAAATACCCAAATCTAGACTAGTTAAAAAATGCTATTTCTGCCGAATGCAATAGAATTTCAGTTTACCAACTAGCGAATGTAAGAAGAGAATTTTATGATCGCCTCGGTTATTGTCTAGCAGTCAATGGAAGAATATTTGAACATCTTCTTGAATCCTAAAGTTCTAACAATTTAATAGTACCTACCTATTAATTAGTAAAATATTGAAACATGTAAAATGTCATAATTAACCTTGTAATTGGATACTTTATTTTAGTTTTATTCAGATTAATTTGTACTCATAAATACACCTTTAATATTTTCGGTGTACGAGTTTTTATAACAATAAAGCACACATTTCAAAATGACAACTTTATTTGACCGTCATCTTTTACCTTGACTGGTGCCCGCAAATATGGGGCCATAAAAAGGAGAAATAGTTAAAAAGAAATCGGCGATAACCCGTAAACGGGCTCATCAAAAATATCTAAAGTTATTCTTTTGAATGTAGGTTTTAGTGCTCTTTAATAAACCTAAATAGAATTTTTCTCTAAAATAATTAGGGAAGCCAATAATTGACCCCATTTAAAATTACATGGGATTTCCTATGTCCCGCTCGACGATGCAACACCCGGTATATGAATGTATGATGCACTAATTAATTATGTTGAACATATTATCTTGAATCATTTAGAGTAGACAAAAGCTTCACATTCCAGGTATATTAATCCAAAATATACGCACTGACTTATGTATTTATACTATGTAAGTATCTGTTGACATATGAGCGAACTCCAAAAAGGTTAAGAGTGGGGTCTAGTAACGCATTCGCCATTTCTTTTTTTGATCAATATTTCGTTAATTTTTCCTTTTATCCAAAAATCGGCCAAATACCGACATTTCAAGCATAATTACCTACAATTTAAAGTTAAACAAGGTTGAATTTATAAAGTTATAAAAGCCGAAAAAGAAAACTACACTATTTTTTTTTCGATTCGCCGACTACGGAGGCCATCTTGAACAGGTCATCGACCACAAATGTGATCTACCGACTGGGGAGTGCGAAACGGCACCTTCATCCTACGAGATATTCGATCTCATCCGGCCTGTCCGGCGTGAATAGAATGGCTAGGTGTCGATTCATCTTACACTCTTCCCTGAGACAAGAGCACGCAGTGTTCCCAAGCGGTCACCCACCCAAGTACTAACCGCACTCGACACAGCTTAACTTCGGTATTTTTTGCTTTTAATAATCCATTAATCAAAATTTCTTTGGTTTAAAACTGTAGGTAATTGCTACTCAAGGACGGTTATTAGGTCGCTTTTTGAATAAAGCGAAAAGGATAAGAAATATTCATCAAAAATGAAATGGCGAATGAATCACTACACTTCACTCTTAAGCATGATAATAATAATAATAATAATAATAATAATAATAATAATAATAATAATAATAATAATAATAATAATAATAATAATAATAATAATAAAAATTCTTTATTTCAAAGGTATGTTACAACAAGGTTACAACATAAAGTGAAATAACGTCAATAAACAAAATACCTATAAATTTTTAACAAATTCAAAATACTCACTTACATTATAGGGTTCTATATTAACTAACAAAGTGAATACTTCCTTCTTCAATTTTTTAACATTGTTAATCCCTTTTATACTTGCAGGCAAATGGTTAAAAAACTTTATACAGTTATAATATGCTCCTCTTTCAGTGACCGTTAATCTGTGTTTGGGATAATTATAGTTTATATGTCTAGATGGATATGCACTTTGAGGAAAACTGTCACTAAACATATGTTTATTCTTATAAAAAAACACTAGACACTCCTGAATATATATAGCTGTTAGCGTTAACATTTTATTTTCCCTAAATTTACCTCTACATGACTCTCTAAAATTTAGTTCTAACATGATTCTTAAAACTCTTTTTTGACAAATAAATAGTTTATCAATGTCCATGCAACTTCCGTACAAAATTATACAATATCGAATGTGGACCTCAAAATTCCAATGATAAATAATTTTCTTGGTTTGAAAAACTGTGTATTTTGATAAAACTCGAAAACTGTAGCAAACTGCATTTAATTTTTTTCTAATATATTCAACGTGATGTTCCCATGATAGAACGTTATCCAGAACTACACCTAGAAACTTAGCTTTCTCTATTATGCTTAACGGGTTATTTTTAACTTCTATTGTTTGAGGTTCCTCCATTCTAGATCTATTTGTTTTAAATATAATTGTGTTTGTTTTGTTACTGTTTAAAATTAATTTATATTTTTCGAACCAGTTACCTGCATCCATCATGATATTTTTGGTATTTTCCTGAATTTGGAAGATATTTTTATCACTAATCAAGATATTTGTATCATCGGCGTAATTTGTTAATTTGCACCAACCCTGGTAACTCTCCGAAATTTCTGTAATATTATTTAAATATATAATAAACAAGATTGGGCCTAAAACACTACCTTGGGGTACTCCTATGTTAATTAAAACTTCATCTGATAACATTTTTTGATTGTCTTGTCTTATTAATACTCGTTGCTTTCTTTTTGATAAGTAAGATTTGATTAGGTCTAGGGCTTTTCCTCTGACTCCGTAAGAATCTAATTTTCTAAATAATATATTGTAGTCTAATGTATCGTATGCTTTTGATAAATCCAGAAATAACCCTAGGGGAATTTGTCCTCCCTCTAAGGAGTCAAGGATGTGCTGAATAAATTGAAATACAGCAGTTTGTGTAGATTTTCCCTTTATATACCCGTGTGTACAGGTTTTTTTTGTTATTACCTTTAGAGCACAGTTTTCCGTTATGAGGCTTTTTACATCTGAGTTCTGTCTTAACAATTCTTCCATAAACTCATCATCGCTATAACCCTTTTCAATGCCTGTTATCATAAACATAGGATGTGCTGTTCCAGTTTCTTTAAGGGTAATGTCATTGTTATTTTCAAGAGCTTGTTTTAATTTGTCTTGTTGGCTTCGGCTGTGGCTCTGTATTATTACTGCTCCGCTGTTTAAAGGGACGATGTTTTTAAAACCACCTTCTACATCTTTGTTTGCTACATTTTGCTTAATTTTGCGAATTGTTGCTTTAGGATCACTATTGTTTGAGATTTTGACGATGGTTTCCAATTTTCGAGCTGTGGAAGGGGGTGTTGTCCAAGGCTTATCTGAAATAATATTTTTAATTGGTACTGATTGTACATTTTCAGTAACAGCTGCATATGTTATTTGTTGTGTTGGCTTTTCAGAAAGTTCCGATTTTTTTGTGTTTTTCAGTACCAAATTTTCATATTCTAATTGTCCTATTTGGTATGTCATTCTGGTTAACTGTTTGTGAATGATACGTGTTGCTTCTCTGATGCTTCTCTGATCAGCTATAGTAAAAGTAGGTTCTCCAAATAACTCTCGGCTTGTTGCCTCATGAATTTTATCAAGTGCACAAAGTACAGTTTCTATAAGAGTAACATTCTCATCTATATCCGTTTGCGTCTTTTGTTCTGGTTTGGTAGCCTTATTTTGTTCAGTTTCGTTATAATTACTTTGTTCAGGTTTTTCATAACAAAGTTTTTCTGTAGTGCATGACTGGCTTCTGGATCTTTTTTGTACATGTTCACTATCGTCCCTAGGAGGTGTCCTTTGTAGTGATCTTTTTGCTTTAAAGACACTGGTTGTCTTATCTGGTACCTTTGGGGGATCCATGGTTTAGCATTAAGAACTTGGAACTCTCCTTGCCTATCTACTAATTTGTTCTGTATGGAATTTATTTGTAGCTATCGCTTATCAGTCACTTTATTTATTTGGTCTTTTTTACATTAACACAACAAAACATTTTATTTCTAGGTAAATATTTTCGATTTTCATAAAAACTTAAAACTTCAGGAATGTTAAAGTATACAACCGTTCTCGTCAACGACCGAACTAATGATAATTTATTAAGTAAAGGATTAAGTAATTATTATATTGGTGGCATTTTGCCAACCAACAAAATCCCTCTAAACGCTATTTCAGACGTGATTTTCTCGGAAGCCACAGACACAATTTTGTAAAAACCTGTTTCATATTCAGCGGCAAATATAATTATTTCCAGCGAATCGAGATCCCGGTTTCAGGTATCAGCCAGTGCAGAGATTTTACGGCCTGAAAAATCGATTAGCGGAATTTTGTTGGTTGGCAAAATGTCACCATTCTCTAATGTCTTCTGTCGCATTTTTAAGTCAATAGATATTTGAGGTTGTATTTATTTAATTTTTCTTTTATACTTTTCATGACCTTGGCAATAAATTTAAAACTTGGTACTATTAATTTATGTGATTTTTGGTAATATTCAAGGGGAAACTACAAAAAATAATTTTGATTTAAGTACTACTACTTTTATAATAAGATACATTTTATATTAAATAGGTCTTGTAATATTTGGTTAATAATTTAAATTTAAAGAGTATATTATTACACCCTTCAGGAATTTTATGATGATGTATGGGTTTGCTTTGTATCCTGTTATTTTATGTCTCTATACATGTACTTTTATTGTCTATTATTATTATTTTAATTTTAAGTGTATAGGCCTCTAGGCTTGTAAACTAAAGTTACTCATTTTAGGGGTGACTTACTTTTTTTGCCTTTGTTAACAAGAATTTTATTGTTTTTTAAACAATAAAGGATTTTTTGACTTTGACTATATTATTAAAACAAAAATTTAAAAAAAAATACGTTTTTTTTATATATATCTATATCTACTCTAGGTATACCATAATACTGGTATTAAAGTACTGGATAATATGAAATATAATTAAAAACTTACGTAGCTCCACTAACAAAAGCAAGATAAAGTCCATCTGGACTAAATAGTAAGGTACGGCAAGATTTGCTTTGAACAGATGGAAATTCCTCAAAAGGACTCAGTACGGGTGGTCCCGAAAGAGAAGTTATACCAGCAGAACCTCTAGCTAAAAATTAATTTCGCTATTTAATAGAGAATGATTTACATAATATGGCAATGCTATTTTATTTATCTTGATCTATCAAATCGTAGATACAGGGATTTGACACACACATTTTTAACCAGAATTAACTAGCCAGCAAGTTGGACTGTGACATAAATTACATTGACAGGCATTATTTACTCACAATCAAAGGTGCTTGATCAGTAAATTAAAAATTAAGGTAACCGGGCCAGTATGATCGCGAGAAAATCATTTCTGCCGATGTCATGTATGTCACAGTCAAACTTATTAGTTAATTATTATTAAAATTCTTTGTGCAACCCGCCATATATCCAGCTTTTGTAAATATAAATAGAATAGACACAAAATCACGTTAAAATATTTAATTCTTTAAACTTTTTAATGAGACCGCGATTTTGTGTCTATTTATACTTATATCAGGTCTCTCAGAGAAAATGTACAGCTTCTTCAAATAGCTTTCATAAAGTCGAACTCACAATAAAATAATATTAAAGAAGAGAAAGAAAAGAAAGAACAAAAATAATATTAGTAAAAATAAAAATATTAGAATAAAATATGTAATTAATTATGATAGATTACTATCATCAAAATATTATATAAATAAGCGAGAAATAAGCTTTTTCCTATCATTTTTTAACCGTTTTTTAAACATTTTAAATTTTGGTATTTTTAAAATATACTGATAAACTGCAAGATTTTTTTTTTATAATCATAAAATATTTCTTTATAAGGCTTGAAGAAAGAATAGACAAACATTTTTTATTTAACAATTTATTGTATATGTATGTATACAATTCAATAATACACGGTGTTTTATCACCGGCCATATCTCAGAACCTACTGGGCATGGAAACTCAGGAAAACAAATCATTATTATGAGAAAATCCTGGAAATAATTTTTAAGTTGTGCATCTCGCCGCAAGGGGCACAATCGAAAATTAAATATTAAAATTTTTAATTTCTCCGAAAATTCCCACCTTAAGGTAATTAATACCTTTTGTAACATCATTAGAAAGCTTAGATAATTCTTCATCATTTTGGTTTAAGGCTGATTAGCATTCCGACATTGATAAAAGTGGGGGAAGTTATTGAAAGTGTAATCATTTAATTGCTGTAACTTCTAAACAACTTGTCCAATTTTAGTGAACTTAAAGTTGTTTGGAAGAGAAACCTAAGTACTTTCAATTGTCATATCCATAGAGTGTGCAATTTGTAATAGTAACAGTTTTTTAATTTGATCCCAAAAACTTAAATCATATGGTATATGTAATTAGGACATCATAATCAGAAAGTAGATTAAATTTGCAAGAAAAAACATGAAAACCGCACTTTTTTCGTTTCAGAGTTAGAATAAGATTTACTATATTAATTGAAGAACTGTTTGTTTTCATAGTTCCTTGGTCAAGCATTCCACAGCAAAAAAATATTTTTAAATTGTATGATTGTGTAGATTTGTCATTATTCCATGGCCCAAAAATGACTAGAATTATTAATATAACTAAGAAAACTTCTAATTTAGGCATAATTCTAATATGGTATTTAAAAAATAAATCTGGATGGCTGTGAAACAAAATCAACATCTATCAAAATTAAATCAGTTGACAACTATTTCAATTTATTTATCTCCCTGGAAACCTGCCAATTTAGTTTCACCGCTATCTAAATTTTATGTTTTAAAACACAATATTAAAATTGTCTAAAGCAAAAGTATTTTATATGTTATTAATAAGTAGTTTTTGGGCTATTGGAATAATTAGTATCAAACCTACACAACACAATTATTAAATTTAAACATATTTTTTTTGTCATGGAATGCTTGACCAATAAGCTATGAAAACAACCACTTTGCCAATTAAAGTGGTAAAAGTTATTCTTTTGGCGATAATTCTGAAGTGAAAGGAGATCTGAACTGCGGTCTTCACATTTTTTCTTGCAAATTTAATCTACTTTCCGAATATGATGTCATAGTTATTTATACCAAATGATTTAAGTTTTCAGGATAAAATCAAAAAACTATTATGGTTACAAATTGCACCTTCTAGCAATTTTATTACCAACTATTATATACTAATGAATACAACACTTAAAAGTACTAAAATCAGATAAGTCATGTAGAAGTTACAGCTATTTAAATTATTACACTTTTAAGGTCAGTACCTACACCACCAGAAAAATGTTACCAAAGGTATAGTAGGTACCTGAATATGGGAATTTTTATACATCCTCTATTTTTATATTGGGAATAATTTCTTGAAGTCGTTTAAGCAAGACTCTCTTGAAAAAACTTCTTCAATAAAAACATTGTCAGTGTAACAACTGTAAAGACATCATGAACTTGAAACACTCTAAAGAAACACGCAATGATAAATCCCACAAGTACCGGTGGCAATATCTAGACTAAAATCAAAAATCTTACTAAAAATAGGGACAGCAGCCATTTCTAGGTTATACTTCTATAAGGTGAAACAATTCTTTTCCAAAGTAAAGTAAGTATTTGTAACACAAGCTATTCTACTTCACTTAGTAATTCATGTTCAAGAAACATTTTTAAATAAATCCATATCTGTTGGCAAGAAACTTAAGAATAATTCCATTTTTCAAACTCCACGAGGCCACATGGATGTCAACAAATATATGCCAAAAGAATTAAGACTTTGATAGAAAACAGCTGTTCTCAAGTTGCGTTTGCCCCAGTCACAGAGGACCCATTATTCTTCTGTGGCCCCAGCGAAAATGACTTCATCACAGAGAAGAATACGAGATATCAAAGGAACTTTATCAGACTCGTTATTTTTGAATATGACAAAAAAGGCTTGATGGTCATTTTCATAGGCTTAGTGTAATCTTATTTTATGCGTGCATCAGGTTCAGGAAGTTTCCTTACTTATCCTCAATTCTATGTAAAATGTAAATTCAGAATTTGTTTTGTTTGCAAGTTATTTTTTGATTTATCACAATGGCATCTGCCAAGTTCTCCGAGCTCACATGAGATCAACGCATGAGATTACGAAGTCTGGTGAAACTGATAGAGTCTTTCACTAATGCCTTTTTCCTTTAGCCTTAAGCCGCGTTCTCAGAGCTACGGATGTCGCAGCCGACACATCCCCACTCCTTCAATGAGTGTCGCGCCGACAGCTGTCGCCATACGTAAACGAAGTAAAGTTGAAATAATTCCACTACAACGACACCGACCGAACGAAACGATAGGGGGGGGGGGGGGGAGGGTTAGGGGTTACGACGTAAACGATCCTGATTGGCCGAGATGATGTCGCTGGCGACAGAACATAGCTTTGAGAACGCGGCTTTAACACCGCACCCTGCTCCATCCTTCACATCTTGCATGCCGCTTGCCGCCAAAATGGCTCCTCGTGTAAGAAAAAATACGTGATGCAGGCAGAAATTTTACGATTCTTCGCTCATTCAATTGCATGTGGACTTCTCGGTGTTCCGTAAAGGTTTTTACATATGTTCTCTTCTTACTGTAGATCCGCAAGGGCTAAATAAACCGAAATAGCGAAGTTTAAATTTCCGGTATGTACGCTTTTTCCGCCCGTGCGGATTTGGCATTACGGAGCAGTGAGAAGCCCAAACAAGAATTTGACCTCGAAAACCACGTTTTCCTGACACCACAGAACTCGAACAAACTTGTCTACCACAGTACCACGACAGAAGTCGGATTTCATTGTTAAGCCGGTAATTTTTTTAAAAAAGTAACACATGTAGGTATTTAATAAAATGATACAAATTATAATATGATAAAATGTCTAAAACTTATCGTATCTCGGCAAATACTGTAAATTACAACAAACAACTTCGGTAGTTCTACAGAGAACAACGTACTTTTAAAAAGTAGGTTGTAATAGGTTTCTAATATATATTTCTAAGGTCCGCTAGATCCATCTCCTGGTAATTTTACCAACAAGATAATTTCCAAAGAAACCTTTGTTGAGACAATTGTTTCCATGGAAATTATCTGCCTGGTAAAGTTACCAGGAGATGGATCTAGTGGACCTAACCCAGTTGAGAGTGGGTTCATTTGAGCGTCACCCGAGCGACGCTCTTATGGGTTGTTGAACGAGACTACCGACCACTCTAGGGTGACACACCGAAGTTATCAAACTATGAAAGTGTGAGAAAACCGCTCCTAGTCAGGTTGTCGAACGCAACCCTGTGGTGAAAGTTTTGTCAACCCAATTTTCCTCTGTGGCAAATTGTCAAAATTAAACAGAGATAGAAGTTTTTGTTGTGAGAATGTGAGATAGAGAAATAACTAACCTCAATCTCTTACAGCTTTTTGTTGGTCGATGATTGTGATTATTCATTCTCTGTATTTTTCTTTTTGTAAGATTTAACTTTACCTTTTCGATATTCTTTTCACATTTATTTTATTGCAGGAAAAGTACTTTTGCTGTTTCATTCTACGAGAATAAGTTTTTATCTAAAATGCCCCCAGTCGATAGCACCCCTAACATTCATACAGGAAATTTTGAATTATGTTATCCGCTTAAAGCGTTTAATAGAATTCCTGTTTCGGAATACATATCCAAAAAAACTGGTCTTACAGTGTGTATCGCAGAAGTTGATGGTCCAGTTGTTAATGGATACTTTTGCTTAGGTTTGTATTGATTTTTTTTTTAGTTATCTTTTAATAAAAGAGGTATGAACAATCTGTCATTTAAGATATATTATTACCTATATATTACTTGCACTTGTATTTGCAACTTGCATCTAAAATGTAAAAAAGCCTTTAGAAATGAAAATGTACATTTTATTACAGAGAATGGCCTGTAACCAACTCTTAATAGTTACCAAAGAGGCTAAGCATTATTTTATTTTAGATATACATTGTTTCATTGGCAGATCTTTTACTGCATTATAATGTTTATTAAATAATTTAATTTTGAGTTTTTGTTATATATTTTTCATTTTCATTAAATAGGTATAACTAAACAACATCACCAAAAAGTTTTAATTGACCCTCTTATGAGCTTTCCTTTTTGTTAAAAGTTATATTTGATCGCAATTCTCATACTGGGCGATTTTTAGTTTTGCAAAAAGATTATTTTTATGAAATCTGGTGAAATTATCTGTTTTAATATTTTAACTCCGGTAAAAACCAGTTAAAATGATTAGATGGTTACTAAAACATGCTTTGCTGTCTAACCACCTTTTGTTGGTACAAGTTTATTTGTTCCTGCAATACAATTATTTTATTTTAATTAAAAGATTCCTGTATGGTTTTTTAAGTTTTTGTATTTTTTTTTGGAAAACAAAAGAAGTTTTTTATTTAATTTAAAAAAAAACTCGTTTTTTTACATCACTACAACGTCCACATTTAGTGGTAAATTCTTAACATCGATTATGGACCCTTGAGCATACTTGTTTTTTTAGTAACCGAAGCTTTTGATGATGATGGTTTACCTCATACTTTGGAACACCTTGTATTCCTGGGAAGTGAGAACTATCCTTACAAGGGAGTTCTGGATTTGTTGGCCAATAGGTGCTTAGCTTCAGGTACCAATGCCTGGACTGACATTGATCACACTTGCTACACCATGGAGACTGCTGGAGCAGAAGGATTTTTGTCTTTAATGCCAATATTTTTGGAACATATCTTGTATCCTGTTTTAAATGTAAGTTTATTTTTATCATAACTTTGAAACTAATTATTGTTAACTAAGCGAAATTTGTGTTGTAATTCGAGTTAGTTGAACAATCAAAAAACAGCAATATGCAATGCTGGTTCTCGGCCTGAAAAAAAAAGTGATTTTTCTGTCTAAGCTCCATGTCTGAACCTGTGATTTTGTCATAACTCCGGACTCGCAATTTGCGGGGTTGCCGGCTGAGTTAAGTATAGAAACCACAACGGTATGCAGCGTACCAGCACGGTAGTGGCTTCACACTTATTTATTATATATTACCAGACGGCAGCAAGCCCTGTTACTTCCTTCCAGACAGCACAGCACGTGATTTATAGGCGGCGGCGGCTTCGTAGAACGCGCCAACGCTGTATGGATTCATCCTTCATCTCATTGGTCACTTTTCGGAGGCTGCAGCTCGTCTCCTCTCTCATTTTTAAATGCAAAGATTTGCATTAGTGCTCAGATATACATACCACATAAGGGTTGTTGATTTTGTTAAGCTCCAGCTCTAATATATTAATGTACCCAAAATGGTTTGATGGTTCTCTGCGCAAACTAATTTAAAAAAAAAATAAGTTATATAAAAAGTTTAAAAGATCTCGTCAAGACATAGATTATATGGCCTATTCTGATACTCGTCGCGAAGTAAAGTACAGAACTGATATGTGTTATTTGCTGTTTGTCTCACAAACTGAACATCTTATTCCGGGCAACATTAAGCATTTCTGGAGCTTCATCAATAACCTTAGAAAAGATTCTAAGTTGCCAAGCGTTATGAAATATCAAGATCTGGAATTGACTGACCCAAATCTAATAGCAGACGCATTTGCCAAGCAGTTTAAATCATGTTACTCGGTACACAAAAACGTAGACCTAAGCAATTTGAACTCAATAAAGTTTTTTAACCTGCTGTCGTCTCACAAATTTACAGAGGAGGAAGTTTTCGATAAGTTGAATAACCTAGATACATCTAAAAGTAGTGGCCTTGATGGAGTTCACCCAATTTTATTAAAAAATTGCAGTTTGTCTCTAGCTTTACCGTTATGCACATTATTTCAAAAGTCTTTTAACAGTGGAAGTTTTCCCGAAATCTGGAAATTCTCAAACTTGATTCCAATTTTTAAATCAGGCGACAGAAGTGACATTGAAAATTATCGAGGGATTTCCTTATTATCTATTATACCAAAAGTATTTGAGGCAATAGTAAGTGATGAACTTTTTAACACCTACAAACACTACATCATATCTGAACAACATGGGTTTTATAAAGGCCGCTCAACATCAACCAACTTAGCCAGGTATCACGATTTTTTAGTGTCATCAGTGGAGGCAGGAAAACAGGTCGATGTTATCTACACCGATTTGTCAAGGGCCTTCGATAGTGTTTGTCACCAGCTGCTCATAAGAAAGCTTTCCAATATGGGTGTCTGCGGAACATATCTCCAGTGGATAGAATCCTACCTTACTTCAAGAACTCAACGTGTCACTGTGTGCGGATCAATTTCTGAAGAAATGACAGTAACGTCAGGTGTTCCACAAGGTTCACACATTGGTCCCATTTTATTCATCCTTTTCATAAATGATGTTATACAATGCTTCGAGGCATCTCACTGTCTTATATATGCGGATGATCTTAAATTTTACTCCATTGTCTCACCAGGGCACAATTATTTGCAAAGGGACCTTGACGGTTTTGTCGACTGGTGCGATAAAAACTATCTTAAGCTTAACGTAAAGAAGTGCAAAGTTTTAAGATTCTTTAAATGTACTAACCCGCAGAGTGATGTCTACAGTATTAATGGCGTTAATTTGGAAGTTGTATCGCAATTTAATGATCTTGGAGTAATTTTTGATAGTGATTTATCATTTAATGTACATATAGACAACATCATCCTCAAAAGTTTTAGGCTGCTGGGTTTCATAAAACGACACACAAAGCACATTTTTGACATCAAGGCGCTGACAGCCCTCTACAACTGTTTGGTGCGCAGTATTTTGGAATATTGTTCTGTAATATGGAGCCCACATTATCAATGTCACGTTAACAGACTGGAGAGGGTACAGAATAAATTTACAAAATATCTGCTTTTTAAATTGCACTTTCCATATCAAGGCGTTCCTTATGAAACTAGACTCCTCCTATGTGGCCTACAATCACTTAAACATCGGAGAAATAAAGCACTTTTGGTCTTTTTATACAAAGTACTCAATAGCCAGATAAACTGCGAGTGGTTACTTCAATCAATTTCATTCCGTGTCCCAGTCCGGAGAACCAGGCAGCTCCAGTTATTTTTTGAACAGACACACAGAACAAATTATGGTCGAAGTGCTTTCATCAACAGGATGTTAAGTAACTACAATAGACATTTTCCAAACTGTGATATTTTTAGAATTGGTCTTGTGGCATTGAAGAGACAGTGATCTGTTTTATGGTGTATAGTTATATATGTTGTTATTTTAGATACCATTTAGAATCTATGATTCTGTAGTGTACTCTTATTGTAAATAAATAAATAAATAAATTAATTTTATTACCTATTCCCTGAATATTAAAGTTCATTACTGTGAAAAACTTGGGTACACCTTTCTTACTAGTGATCCTGATGTGAAAATTACTCCAAAATTTTCCAATGGAAAGTTGTTATGGCCATAGTTTTTGGCAGTTCTCCAGTTATAATTAAAATTGAATGGTTTAACTATGACTTCAGTTGGCCAAATTTCAACTCTTAAGAACTTATCCTTGTCTTCTATCTTTATGGCAACCTTAAAAATGTACTTGCATGTCAATTATTACGTATAATCTTTTCACAATTCAATACCTACATGCAATACCGGCCGAGAGATGGTTATTTAGAGTTTCAGTAGTTGTATTTTCAATAAGATATCAAAAATGCCATTCTCTCTTATCTGCTGCTATATTTAATTTATTATTGTTCTTATTACAGAGGTTGCTCCCCATGTTGTTAAGGCCCAATGAGTTTTGAGGGCGCTTTTCCTGTTCACAATCGTTTAAATGTTTATTCAACTTGGTTTTTATATTCAGCTCATGCATAGCATGGGACACATTTTTCCATCATGAGTTCATTGGATCTTCGAATACTATATAACGACAAAACATGTAATCCATAATGTTTTTTGATAAACCTAGGAAAATTTTGTTTAGATTGTGACTTTATGTTTTTTGAAAATTGATATACTGGGGTGTTCACGCTACTATAACTTTTTTATTTTTAAAGACAATTTAATAGAAAATAATGTACTTACTAGAATTACCGAAATTAAGGATCTGGGTTTGACTATGGACTCAAGGCTCACTTTTATACCTCACATCCAGAACACCCTTACTAAATCCCTTCAATTTCTCGGATTCATAAAGCGCATTACCAGCGAATTTACTAACACTAATGCAATTAGACAACTATATTGCTCATTAATAGGAACTCATCTCGAGTACTCCTCCTGTGTCTGGAATCCTTGCTACAATGTGCATATTCAGAATATAGATTTCTAAAAACATGGCCTTCAAACCTAATACCCCAGAACTAACATATTACCAGCTGGAATTTAACATCCAGATAAATACGCTTGAACAACGCAGGAATCTAAAAGACTTTAAAATGCTCTACAGCTTAATACATAATATATAACTGTCCTCTCTTGCTAAATAAATTAGGGTTGCATGTGCCTTTAAGGGAAACACGTCTGAGGAATACCTTTTCAATACCTCCTTATAGAACTAACTACGGCCAGAATGCTTTTATATTAAGGTCAGTCAGATTGGCCAAGGAGCATCCCACACTCGATTTCTTTTCAAACAGATCGGATTTCATCAAACAACTACATACCATATCATAATTTGAAATCTCTAATTTCATCACAAACCTCATCATTTATGTTTTTTTCATATTATTATTTTTTATTGTTCACCTGAACATTTAATTGTTTTGAATTCGTCATGTCTGCGTTAGAATTAAGATTACCATTTTATTTGTGAAATTGGGCAATGCCCGTTAATAAATAAATAATTGAAAAAAGTTTGGTGAATTTGCATACGACATAAAATTTCATTTTTTTGACAAGTGAATCAACTTTATGGAACTTCTGGTTTAATCGAAAGTGACATAGACTATCGATTTTTAAATGGAAACCACAATTTTTTTGTTATTTCTTTTTAAAATATATATTGTAGGATGAAGGTTATGTCACTGAAGTGCACCATATAACCGGAGAAGGTGAAGATGCCGGTATAGTGTATTGTGAGATGCAGGCACGTGAAAATTCCGCAGAATCTCGTTTGCACTTGGCTGTTGCAAAACATATTTATCCCGGACATTGCGGTTATTCATCAGAGACTGGAGGTATTATGAAAAATTTAAGGGAATCTACAAGCAATGCTAAAGTGAGTTTTACTTTTTATATCCCTATCTTAATTTATTCTCTATCCAAGAATACCCACTTTCGGTTTAACATCTTAAGCAAGAAACAAGTATGATATGTAAATAAATATATTTTTCTACTCTTATATAAGTAAACATTGTTTTACTTACAGAGTTGACTCTATAAGTAAGTCCATTCTTATGCACATCTGTGCGTAAATAATAAAAACGCACAATTGTGTGTTATGATGCATAAAAACACACGACTGCGCGTTATGATGCCTAGCATAATAATCGAGTTACCTTTGAACCACCTAAACCTTGAACCACTTAAACCGTGACATTTATCTATTTTGCGTTTTGAATATTTGACAGTGACATTGAAATTTTAAGTTCAAATCGATACTTTATAAATTATAAATTGATCTTTAATTTATAAGTAAGATTCGTAGAAAAAGTATAGTACGTATTGCGTGTTGTAAAGCAATTACGCCCTTATGTAATTACTCCACTCGCCGCTACGCGACTCGTTGACATTTGTGCTTAATAAGCCTTTTACCACTACCACTGCCTTAGAGTGATTGCCTAATAATTCGTATACTAAAAGATATCTACTTTTAGGTAAGAACTTACCATAAGGAATTTTACAGACCAGAAAACTTGAAGATCATTATAACTGGTCAGATAAATCCAGATGATGTATTTAGGGCTTTAGAGCCTTTGGAACATTTGATACTTTCAAAGGTGAGCTAGTCTATTGTGCAAATAAGTTTTAAAAGTTGTGGCGTAAATGATTAACCAATTAAAACCCATTTTTACATTTCGAGAGCTTCAAAATTCGTAGATTAGAAGAAATATGCATTGCGGAAAAATTTTGTTGCACAAATTTTAATAAAGAAATTGCATATTTTTACTTTTTAGGGAGAGGGCACCTCTCTAAATCATCATTCAGTCTCAAATCGCTTTATTTTATAACAATGTAACTTTTAGTACGGTATAATAAAGGACAATTATTTTAAGGGTGAAAGAGGACCATTTTCTAGACCGTGGCAATCGCCAGTACCAGCTCTGGAAGCCTCTAGAGATCTGATCATTAAATATCCGTCTGATGACGAAGACAACGGTCTTTTTGCCATGTCTTGGAGGGGTCCATCATGTGTCACTGATTTGTACACTGTCACTGCTTGCTCGCTTTTGTTGAAATATTTTACTGAAAACTCTGTATCACCTTTACCCAAAGCCTTTGTTGAAACTGAAGACCCATATGCAAGTAATGTAAGTATTCTTTGGTTAGAAGTTATTTGACAAAGTGTATCTATAACAATAATTCTGTGAGACTTTGCAATTTTTTATTTTTATACAGTGACCGGCATAAAGTTGTACCCATATGGGAAACTTTTTTATTATTGAAGTTGTAAAAAAACTTTTTATGCTTATAGCCTTTGCATGATCGGTAACATAAAAACTGGTTTTGACATTAGTCACGTGACTACTCGTTTGTCTGGAAAATTGAAAAGTATATATTTTGTAGTGAAAATTTGGTATTAGAATACAAGATATTGAAAAAAGTGTTTAGATTTTAATTTTACGCTGGTGTGCAAAGTTTAAAACAAAAATTCAAAAAAACATTTTTTTTTTATTAAAAAAAATGTTCTTTCATACTTCCATCAATTTAATGAAAATATGTTAAAACCAATATTTAAACATATATTTGTTATCTTGAAAAAATGTTATTTGCTAAAATTAAAAATTTAGCTTTTTATCACCATCACCATATTTACCAATTTATAGGTATTTCTGAAACAATATGCTTACAAAAGGCAGTTCTTTCTAATTTTGAACAAGTTTTAACGTGTCTCCTCAAGTTGCTCCTACCAAATAAAAAATGTAAAAAAAGAATTCTTGGAATCAATTTATTTATTAATCAAATATTGCATCACCCTCTAGGGATGGTTAAATGTGAAGTTGATGTCGAACACAAAATGAAAAAATAGTATAGGGACATGTAAGTCGTCTTGAACCATAAATATGTCTTTTATAAATTACCAAAGAAGGTTTTGAAAACAGCCGAAATGTTACTTAGAAATAACAACAGATAGTATTAATTGTCATTATCCTTCTATTGAGTGTCAAGCTACTGTATTTTAATATACCTCTCTTTCCCTAAATAGAAATATTTATTTTTACAACTTTTCTAAAAATAAATAAATTGATTCCAAGAATTCTTTTTTCAAATTTTTAATTTAGTAGGTGCAACTTTAGGAGACACGTTAAAATTTGTTCAAAATTAGAAAATACTGCCTTTCGTAAGCATTGTTCCAGAAATACTTATAATTGGTAAATATAATGCTAGATACGTAATGCAAAACTAAATTTTTTTATTTTAGCAAATAACATTTTTTCAATTTTCAATATGTTTAAATATTGATTTTTAATCATTTAACATATTTTCATTACATTGATGGAAGTATGAAAGTAACATTTGATATTTTTTTTAAATAAAAAAAAAATTAATTTTTGTTTGAAACTTTGCACACCAGTATAAAATTAAAATCTAAACACTTTTTCAATATCTTGTACTTTAATAGCAGATTTTTACGACAAAATATATAATTTTCAATTTTCCAAACAAACGAGTAGTCACGTGACTAATGTCAAAACAACTTTTTAGGTTACCAATCATACAGAGGCTATCAGCATAAAAAGTTTTTTTACAATTTCGATAAGAAAAAAGTTTCCCATACTGTATACAGAGTTATTTACTCTATTTGACATGACATATTACAGCTAAATTGTTTGTGTCGGATAACATTTTATTATTCTTAAACTGTTCGTCGTATTTTGTTAAATGTTTTATTTTATATCGAATTAATTCAACCAGATCAATAAAAGCGTACAGTTTTAACGCATAGGAAGTAATTCTATTTTTAAAACCTTTTATTTAACTTACAATGTTAGTTTGTTTAGGTCAAATCTTGCAAGCTGAATTAGAACCACTTCCTCTTATCATACTCTTATCCTATGAAGTTGGCATTTTACATGTTGATTATTATAAGCATGACCTGATTCTACACCCAGGATATACAGAGTGGTCGATTAAGTGTGCCACAAATGGAATTTTTTTAAATTTAGTTATACAACCAAAGTTTGAATACCGCCAAAACCTGTTGCATGTCCGATAACCATTTCAGGTGCACTTAGAGTGGCTTTAAGTTAAATAGTATACAGTAGGGAGTAGGGCAAAAAATATGACAATCGTTTAAGAGTAAAGTGTCGAAAAAAAAAATACTTTATAGGAACGCCAGAGAAATCTAATTTTTATAACAATGTTGTCAACTAATTGAAAATTTCCGGATTCGTGAGAACAATACACAGAGGAATGATAGGTCTCAAAAGGAAAAAAATTAGTTTTTACCATGGTGATATATTCGTAGGAAATTCTTTAGAATCACTTGTGGTTGTGATCTGCTAAAAAAATACTTTTACAGTACTATGTGCATTCGTGGGAAATTTCTTTAAAAATGAGAAATTTAAGTTTTAAAGGTCGCAACGCTGTGCAGCACTGAACAGTAAGAATATGAAATTTTGCGGGTTAGTTAACTGGAATAGCCTACTTTGTTACTTAAGTGTAGCAAATTTCCATATGGGAGTAGAAAAACGTTATTATGATAAGCATGACCTGATTGATACTCAGGATTGACTCCAGACGAGGGCACTCCTTAACGGCCAACAACAGCACGGACACGAAATTTTGTACACGCGTTCAATTATGACAGACCGTTCTAAAATCTGGCATGACTTGGATAGTGCACCTGGGTTGGCACACACCGCGACTAGTGTGACTTGGCGAGATGGGTGTCTTGCAACCTGTCTAGGCAAAGGAAAGTTCCAAAATCAAATCCGGAACTGTGTTTCGTTAGACACAAGTAAGCTTCAAGCTGAAATAAGTGGCGTATAGACCCAAACGCTCAAGTAAAGGTGAGGTTACCGGGCAAGCGACAGTGCAACAATGACGCATTATTTGAAATGAACAGACCAAGAAACATATCCAACCAAGACTAAGAAAGAGATAAATAAATTAATAGAAAAAGAAAACTTTTTTAATAAAAAGCTTTTATTTGAATACGCTAAAAAGAAGAAAGTAAACTGTGAAGTAAATTAAACCCATCATTTTGTTACATATAAAGTTTTATATGATATAAAAGCTTGTCGCGAGAAAAAATCTTGACATAGGTCAGTATTTAAAAATTTAACTTGTAAGTGATATCCAAAGAACGAAACGTCGGATATGGAAACTAATAACGCCATATTGTAGAACATAAAAAACAGCCACAAAAAAGTATTTTCTGTTATCCAATTGAAAAATAAGGGAGTCAAAAATCAACACTGAAAATGTTGGGTTTTTTGTTCGGATAGCTCTAAAAGTATGCTGAATATTTGCAATTTTATTTTACCAAATTATTAAGATCCAAAATACACAATTGTGCCTCAATTTAGCCATTTCCGAGATCCTCATGTACGCGCACGAATTTGTAGTACCCTGTATATGAAGGTTCATTTTTGTTACAATTATTTGTAGGTTTGCTACAATCTGTATGAGAATTCAGAAACTTGTCTTTATGTAATGTTTGAAGATGTACCTATAACAAAATTAAGTTCTCTAAAAACAAAGCTGCAAGAAGAATTGAAAAAAATATTGGACAACGAAGATATTGACATGCAAAAGTTGCAAAGTATTATTAACAAATACAAATTAGAAAATGTTAGCAATATTGAGAATAGTCCCCATCATTCCATTGCATTTATGATTATTGGACATATGTTGTATGGGAACACAAAAAGCGATGTAAGTATTTTATTATTTATCTGATCTACATCAATAATAACAAGGTTATTATTAATGATTTGAAGCAACTGCGCGAGCTAGCCCATCAGTATCTGGTCTTTAATGTGCTATAGGGTAACTGGAGATTCTTGATATAACATTTAAATTAAGTATGCCTTGTAAAATGTTGCCCGTTAATAAGAGTTTTGAAGTTTAATTTCCTACATTTTCTTTTTCAAACAGCGTTTGAGCTGGTCCTAATTGACCTAGAAGTCTGATTTATCGATAACTAGAGTAAGTCAAGTCAAAATACGCTTTATTATTATAAAATATAAATCTAGTTAACAAAACTTAAACTATTAATACCCTAAAACAGTTATGATAATTCAAAATTTCGTTATATAAAGTAAAAATAAATAAATAGACTAGCACACGCTATAAAATAACAAAATTAATATGATCAAATAGTTACTTACAACTTAACACCAAGATTAGGACAATTGTAAATATAGGATGATTCCTAAGTTGATACTTTTTTTTAGCTGTGTATAGAAGGCATTAAAATAAACAACATTTTCAAATACCTTTTTTTTTTAAACTTAAAAATAAGCAAGATACAGAAGTAAAAAATCTAAGTGCGGGCATGGTCATCAAAACGTAGTCTGCTATACTTTATGTTGTTTTTCTTATCTCTTATTAATCATGCAATTTACGGATGGTGTTGAGCAATCCACTGCGGTGTGTTTTTTTGAAGCAAGTTAATTATAAATTGGTGACACGTGAAAATGGCGAAATTTAAAAACAACGAGTTAGTAGATATGGTGCTAATTTAGGGTGAGTGTCGTCAAAGTGCGGCTGCTGCTTCGAGATTATATGCAGAACGCTTTCCCTTGCGGGCTCATCCTACACCCAGAAGTTTCCTTAATGTTATTTAACGGGCAAGTTAGGCAGAACCGTATTTGATCCATAGTGTAATATATTAATAAGTACCTTATTTTTAAGTTTTTTGAAAAAAGGTATTTGAAAATGTTTATTTTAATGCCTTCTATACACAGCTAAAAAAGAAGTATCAAATTAGGAATCACCCTGTATACAAAATTTAAATTTAAAAATGAGACTGAACATGAACGAAAGCCCTAAAGAGAAAACAAAGTAAGTAATTGGAAGTTTCTTTCTTATGACGAGCAATAAGAATATAGTCATATTTTTATGATTACCCTAAGAAAGGCATATTTGAGGGCGCTCATAGGACCCTATGAAAAGACAATCTATTAACGCGTGTATATTTATTCTGTTTCATTACCCAGATTCATAATAATTTTTTTTATATACTAAAATACTCCATTACATCTATTTATGAAAGGTTCTGGCGTAAAATGTTTAACCAATAATAATGTTTTAGCTAGAACAACGAGTTAATCCACTTGAGGACTTGTCCAAACTTATGAATGAACCAAAGTCATTCTGGGTTAACATTTTGAATCAATATTTTGTCAATAACAAATACGTAGCAGTGGAATGTTACCCCAGTAAAGAAGAGCAACAGAAAATGACTAAGGAGGAAAAAGAAAGGGTTGAGAAACAGCGGGAGACTTTGAAAGAAGAAGGGTTAAAAGAAAAAGGTTTACTTTTACAGAAAGCTATTGAGTACAACGATCGTGAGCCTCCAGTAGAAATGTTGACTTCAGTAACAATTCCAAGTATAAAGTCAATTAAATTCCATAACATCGTGAGGTATAAGACTGATTTAAAACAGGAAGGAAAAATTGACTTGTCCAGTACCCCGGTTTTTACCTATTTTGATGATTTGAAGACTAGTTTTGTATATGTAAGTTTAAATATTGTAAAATGAAAAGTGTTTGCCGGCGTGCAGACTATTTACGGCTAAATGTCACTGTTCGGAGATCTCTTTCTGATTCCAGCAGATGTCGCTACGTGTCGATGAAGCATGGGTAATAAAAAAACTAGATCATAATGTTCAGTGGTAGTGAATGAGTTCCCTTTCCCCTTATAACACCATCCCCGGTCTGAGAATCGCACGAGATTTCAGACTGTTACTACTAACATAAAATTAAATAAGTTATATGACGGAAGTTGGTGAGAGAATATCAGGTGCTCCGTAACGTAATTGACAGGGTGCTTGAGGCTTAATCGAGATGTTCTGGGTTCGATTCCCAGCGGAGGCATAAAACTTTTTCAATTTTAATATTGTCTGCACGACGCCAAACACTCTTTATTTTAAAAATTATTTACAGACACCAACACCAACATACCTACATTTTAAATATTGTATATTGTCGACGTACTTTGAAATCACATTAAGCACACATTTGGGCTGAAGACTAAAAATCCCATTCAGTATTATTTTTTATTCTTAACTACTGTTAGTGTTGTAAAACTTTTGGAAATATTTCCGGATATGTTGGAAATACACTAGCAAGCCGCAAAAATAATGTACAACCAAAACTTATGCTTAATTTCAAAGTTGATTTTCTCGCGAACCGATAAATTGATTTCCATATTTTTTTCTTTTAAACTGTAGCTCTTTTCTTTGGAATTGGCACTGTGAATTTTTTATTCAGATTTCAGTTTTAGGCTTATACAGGGTGCAAAAATGAGAATAGTTTTTTACGTTAAATTTGAGACACCCTGTAGGGAACAACAACCGATGCATGATGAAATCATACTATAGCCTCATGTTTTCTAAACATTTTGTTTTTTTAATTTTTCTGATATCTGTAATATCAAAGAAAATACAGTTTTATATCAGAACAGGTTTTTTTAATTAAAATAACATATTGACAACATTAAACTAAGAATAACACGGAACATATTTTTTTAAATTAAAATAACATTTTGACAACATTAAATTAAGAATAACACTAACAATAAAAGCAAAAAAAGTACATTAGTATCGCGTTTTTCCACCTCTACTTCTAATGACTGCTACACATCGCCTCGGCATACTCGATATTAAATTGGATATTTGATTTTGGTCAAGTCCATTCCAAATATTGGTACCGATTATTTGGACATCTTGCAGGATTCAAATCGGCACTGCGCGGTGGCCAGAGTTCGAATATTTACTTCATGAAAATATTCATTGACGATGCGCGCTCTATGAGGTCTTGCGTTATCGTGCATTAGTAAAAAATTATTCCCAATGGATCGAGAGAAAGAGACAACGTGCTCATACAAAATGTCACTGATATACCTTTCGCTATTTAAAGAACATTCACGTAAAGGTATAGTATCCGTTTGTGCTGTTAAGGAAATTCCAGCCCAAAAAATCACAGAGCCTCTTTGTTTGTTGAACCAAATAAGTATCCAGTAAAATTGCGGTTTATTGAAGAAAAACATGTTCTGGTATAAAACTGTGTATTTTTTTTAATATTACAGATATCAGAGAAATTTAAAAACCAAAATATTTAGAAAACATGAGGCTAAAGTATGATTTCATTACGGATTCGTTGTTGTTGCTAATGCTTCCTACAGGGTGTCTTAAATTTAACGCCAAAAAAATATTCTCATTTTTGCACCCTGTATAAGCCTAAAACTGAAATCTGATTAATAAATTATATTACAGTGCAATTACCAAAGAAAAAAGCTACAATTTAAAAGAAAATGATCGAAATCGATTTATCGATTCGAAAAAATACACTTTGAAATTGAGCATAATTTTTGGTTGTGCGTTATTTTTGCGGCTAGGTGTATATGGACACATTGAAAATATTTCTTTTAAAGAATAATTATAAAGAAATAAACATATTTTTTACATTCTTACTGGCGTGTCCCACCAAATACTGCTTAAGCAGTTTTGAGTTGTTCCTTTCTCTCGTCGGATCCTAGCTCTACTAATGAGCCATGATGTGGCGAAACGCGTCTAGGGATTAATCTGACGAAATGAAAGGAAAATCTTTATTTGATTTAATATATTTTTTAGTTAACTAGGTTACACAGGCACAACAAATGATGAGCAATGTAAAAAATACAAAACTTTATATTAAACAAAGAAGCTAAAAACAAATAAAAAGTTACTTAAATTTTTTAATTATAAAACGAGAAAGAGGCAACATTATCATCATTGTCCTGCCAATCAACTATCTCAATTATGTCATCTTTTTTTTTCACATGTTGAACAATAGTATATTTTTCATTTACATTGCCATTTTCATGCGGGAAGCATTTTATATTGATTTATGTTTTTCCTGTATCCCTACGATATTTTCAAACTGTGTCTTCTATTTTTCCCATTTTACTAATAATATTTATCTGCTGACATACTCCGCCCTTGAGGCTTAATTATTTGTATCATTACGGCCCTGGTAATTATTTTTAGAATTACTTATATATCAAAATTACATAACAGTCAGCAAGTGTTTAATCCGTTTTTATTTCAATAAAATTCTAGTCAGAAGTCAGATTTAGTAATGAAGTAATATTATCCGAAAAAAAAATTTAAAACAGAAAAAAGCGACTGCTCCTCAATGAAAAAAAGGTTACACATAGCATTAACGTGAAAATGAAACAGAAAAGAAAAGCTATTATAATTTTCATTGGCAGTTTTGGTCTTGAACTGCTTCTAAATTTTTATTTTCCAAATTTCTGAGTACAAATACAGCTTTTCGGCAACACCTGATCTTCAGCAGTGATATCTATTTCACGAAAATGTTATCATGATGTAGTTCTTTTATAGCTAAAATCTTATGCATTTTTTATTTATCTTTGTTTTCTCCTTATTTTTTAAGAGACAGAAAACAATTTATTTCAAATTTTTAGGTGTATGCACTTTTGGATACATCTAAAGTACCATCAGATTTAAGAATATATCTTCCTCTTCTTCTTGAATGTCTGTTAGAGTTGCCAATAGCACGAGATGGCAAATTAATTCCATATGAAGAAATTGTTGCTCAGTTAAACGATGAAACAGTTTCTAGCTCTACATCTATAGGTAAGATGTTTAATTTATCTGATAAAACTTCGATAAGTATATACTGGGTGTCCCATTATGGATGGCCACCGGCCGTATATCGAAAACTACTGGACATAGAAACTCAGGGAAAAAAATCGTAGTTAGTTACTAGTACTAAGAGAAAACTCTGGAAATATTTTTTAAGTTTCACATTTTGCCGCAAGAGGGCACAATTGAAAAATAAATATTGAAATTCTAAATTTTTCCGAAAATTTCCACATTAATTACCTTTGATAACATTATTAGAACGCTTAGACAATTCTGCATCATTTTGGTTTAATCCTCATTGGCGTACCGACCTTGATAAGAGTGTGGGAAGCTATTTAAAGTGTAATCATTTAATTTGCTGGAACTTCAAAACGACTTATCCGATTTTAGTAAACTTAAGCTTGTTTAAAATAGAAAGGTGAGTATTTTAATTGTCGTATCCATTGGTACACGATAGTTCCTAATAATATAGCTATAGAGCGTAATTTGTAATAGTAACAGTTTTTTTTTTGATTTATCCCCAAAACTTAATCATACGGTATAATTAGGACATCATAATCGGAACGTTTATTAAATTTACAGGAAAACTGAGAGGACCCCAGTTTAATATCTTCTTTCGTTTCAGAGTTATTGCCAAAAGAATAACTTTTACCACTTTACTTAAAGAAGTGATCGTTTTCATACTTCCGTTGTCAAGCAATTCAAGACAAAAAATATTTTAAAACTTTATGATTGTACAAGTTTGTTAATTATTATTTCATGGTCCAAGAACTACTTTAGAATTAATAATATAATTAGGGAAAACTTATAATTTAGGTATAATTCTAATATGGTGTTTTTAAAAATAGATCATAGCCGTGAAACAAAATCAACCCCTGTTAATATTAAATCAGTTGGCCATTTATTTATCTACATGGAAACCTGCCAATTTTGTTTACAACTATATATAAGCATATTCGAATTATGTCAAAAATTAGAAGTATTCGAATGATTATATGATTAATAAGTAGTTTTGGGCCATAGGAATAATGAGTGGCAAACTTACATAATCAAAAAAGTTAAAAATATTTTTTTGTCGTGGAATGCTTGATGACAAAACAATCACTTCTTCAATTAAAGTGTTAAAAATTATTCTTTTAGCAATAACTCTGAAACGAAAGAAGATATTGAATTGCGGGCTACACATTTTTTATTTTATTTTAGATTATGATGTCATAGTTATACCCGTATGATTTGAGTCTTTGGGATAAAATCAAAAAACTGGTTACTATCACAAATTACGCTCTCTAGCTATTTTATTAGGAACTATTGTGTACCAATGGAAACGACAGTTAAAAGTACTTATCTTTCTATTTTAAACAAGCTTAAGTGTACTAAAATCGGATAAGTCGTTTACAAATTACAGCAATTTAAATGATTACACTTTCAATAGCTTCCCCCATTCTTATCAAGACCGGTACGCCAATGAGGCTTAAACCAAAATGATGCAGAAATGTCTAAGCTTTCTAATGATGTTACCAAAGGTATACCTTGATGTGGGAATTTTTGGAGAAATTTAGAATTTCAATATTTAATTTTCAATTGTGCCCCTTGCGGAAAAATGCGGAACTTAAAAATTATTTCCAGGATTTTCTCTTATTCACATTAATAACAAATATTTTTTCCCTGAGTTTCTATGCACAAGAGTTTCCGAGATACGGCCGGTGGCCATTCATAATGGGGCACCCGGTAATAATTGATATAACATTTATATATATTTGATAACAGTATTAGAAAAAAGGTATCTAAAAATTATATTTAATTATCGCTCCGTATCTTCCAAAAGAATTATATTTAATAACAAAAAAATATAAACGTTTGACACCTTCCGTGTAAAGACCGCTAATGAAAATTTGCCCGTTTTTTACAATGACAGGCAATGTGAGGTTAGAACTCTCACCTGCGTCAAATGATTACTAAGCAACGTCCTCATATGTGACGACTTGCGCAGAGATGCTTAAAATTCAGTTTGCTTAGCGGCATATCATTGTAGGTGTATTGTGGATATAACTTATTTAACTAAAGATTGGCTCTTTCCTATCACTTTCGGTTATACCGGAAGCAGCTGTCAACTTTGTTATTCAAAAAACCAGTTACTGTTTCTTTTCTTTTATCATTTTCTAACCATGATCTTATGCGCACCATTTTATTGAACACGTGGTCTTTTTACTAATTCAAATTTCTATCTTAATTTTTTTTCTTTAGCTGCTTTTGCTTCACTTTAAACTAAAATCAATATGGTTCAAGTTTAATATTATAATTCTTTATTCACTTTCCACATTATGCTTTCACTTCAACATTCATTCTATTCTATAGATAATAATTTTCATTTAAATAAACAACACTCAAATCCTCTTGTAAATAACGTAACCTTAAAGCTGTCTAAAGGGGATGTTTATCAATTTTTTAAAATTTCTATAAGGTATATATTTTTAGGTTTAGGTTCTGGCAGTCTATTTACTTGTGGAAACTATTCTCAAACTGTAACCGTGTCTCTACAAGCAGAAGCTAGCAAATATGACAAATGTTTAAATTGGCTTAAAGAGCTTCTCTATCAAACCAAATTTACTGCAGAAAGAATTAAAGTTATTGCTTTGAAAATGAGTAATGCATTAGCTCAAGCAAAGCGCAGTGGTATAAGTGTGACTGCATATGCTATGAAGAATTTATGGTATTCAAAAGGTAAGTGTTTCCAATGTTTTTACGTCTATTTGAGCATATTTATACATCTTCTCATTTTTACATCTATTTAAGCATATTTATACATTTATATTAATTATTTTATTTTATGACTTAACTGTCATTGAAAGATGTCCGCCTTTTATAACTGGTCCTCATGTATAAGTGTAAGTTTACGTGACACGTTCCTTTTTTTATTTTTAAAGAATAATGTCGGGTTGCATAATAAAGATTTTTAAAAATAATTAACTAACGAGCTATTTTGACGGTAACATACATGACATTGGCAGAAATGCTGTCCTCACAATCAAAGTGGCTCGGTCTCCTAAATTTTTAATTTACTAATCAGGCTACTTTAATTGTGAATAAATAATGTCATTTATATCACACAAGTAATAAAATACACAAAGCCATGGTCTCTGGGGCATTACGGGCAGTAGCAGCACCTATTCATCGGTCTCCTAACATAGTGGCGTATCTCAAAAAAAAAATTAGAATTTAAATCACGCCAGAATTATTATATTTATACTTATTTTTAAGTATTATTTCATGTGTCGAAGTGGCGTAACCCTATCTCTAATAGTTAAGGTGTAATGTAAATATGGAAATTCTAATCTGGAAGCGTTTGAATGAGATACATTTGTTCGTTCTTTTGATTTCCTCAAAGCTGAGATACGTCATAAGACCGACGCATTGTATTCAAGACTGTGTGCTAATATCATAAACCGCCACTGACAACCAGTCAGTCACTGCAACCTATCCTCAACTCTGTTGTTAACTATCCCATAAAAAAATATACAGGTCCATTTGTTTATTTTTGAGCAAAGCAATTTCCACGAGATGTCACCCCTGCATTAAATGTGTTATCTTCCATTTCCCTGTTCGCCACTGGTCAGCTCACCAGCTAACATGCATGAAAAAGATAGAGAGAGGGTTATTACCAAGATTAAGGCGTTAAAGTGGCACTAAGCATTACGGTTAACTTGTACCCTGTACCCTCTCAAATTCGACCAAAGCAGAAAGGCGAAGCTGACAAGGTGACAATACGTCAGTAGGGGAGATCAGGTTGTTGTTGCGTTTCTGTTGTCAGAAAAAAAATCAACCTATGTATAGATATAGTTAAATATACAGGGTGATTCCTAAGTTGATACTTCTTTTTTAGCTGTGTATAGAAGGCATTAAAATAAACATTTTCAAATACCTTTTTTCAAAAAACTTAAAAATAGGCGAGATACAGAAGCAAAAAATCTAAGTGCGGGCCTGGTCATCAAAACGTAGTCTGCTATACTTTATGTTGTTTGTCCTATCTCTTATTAGTCATGCAATTTACGGGTCAGTGGTGAGTTATTCGGCAATATGCTGCGGTGTGTTTTTCTGAAGCAAGTTAATTTTAAATTGGTGACACGTAAAATTCGTAAAATTTGAAAACAATGAACTAGTAGATATGGTTCTAATTTACGGCTAGTGCGGCTGCTGCTTCGAGATTATATGCAGAACGCTTTCCCTTGCGGGCTTATCCTACACCCATAGGTTTTCTTTATGTTATTCAACGCCCAAGTTAGGCAGAACCGTATTTGATCCATAGTGTAATTAATGAATGTAAGCACCTTATTTTTGAGTTTTTTGAAAAAAGGTATTTGAAAATGTTGTTTATTCTAATGCCTTTTATACACAGCTAAAAAAGAAGTATCAACTTAGGAATCACCCTGTATAGCCGTAAAAACCAAGTACTTTAGGTTCAATAGGAAAAAATGCATAATGTATCTTGCATTCTGTTTCAGATAGTAACGTTTCTATCAATGGAATGTTAGTTCAAAATAAATTCTTAACTGATATAATCCCAAAGTTAAGTGAAGAAAACTGTCAAGATATTGTTGATCGGTTTGAAGAGTTACGAAATATAATAACTGATCCGTCAAATTTGGTATTATATATTGCAGGAAGCTTGGACAACATACAGGATCCTGTAAAAGCTTTAAACAGTTTCTTACCAGCCGACAAAGCATCAAACGTTCATTCGTAAGTACTTTTATATAAGACCCACACTATAATGATGTTATTACATAACCCATTTTACCCTGTTTGAGTTACGTAATTAGTTGTATTATCGTACTAGTGATGTAATGAGCTCATTACATTACTAGTAGTCGTTTTTTTAAAATTTTGATGTGAATTTAAGACATTTAAATTAAATATAGTATAACATAATGCAAAAGTTGACGAATTCGTTAAGTGTAAACGCTTGGATTTTAAATTAAACACAAACAATTTTTTTCAATACAGTTTGCCATTTTTCTTTCATGCAAGTTGTCTTGAAGCAATGAGTATTGCGGCAATAAAAAATGCGAATCGTTTTACAGCGTGCAATGACCATTATCGTAGGTTACGTACCAGTTGTCGACCCTTAAAATAAAAACACATTTAGCGGATTTATGTGCGTTCCTTTTAACTTAACATCATTATAGGACACGAAAGCAAACCAACAAAACGTACCCACTATAGGTTAGAAAGAAACATAAACAAATGCCAGGGACATTCATTTAGGCCCAATTTTATAAAGCAGTCCTCTAAAACCTAAGTTTAAACCTAGGTTAAAACCGAAGAATTATTCGAAAATCGTAGAAATGTCAGAAATAGTCGATTTATAATGTAAGATTGACAGCAAAGTTCAATTTAAGAGTAATCAACCTAATCATAACTTGTTATGGTACATTATATTACATAAGTTATGACTAGGTAAATCACTTTTAACTCGAACTTTGCTATCAATCCTACATTATAAAATTACCATTTTTGACATTTCTTCGATTTAATAATAATAAGTTTAGTTTCAATATTTATAATATAATAAATGTGTGTATTTATCTTCCTCAATAAACTTCTTTTTGATTGTTAGGGGCAAATCTTAGTATTTTAAATTATAAATATTTAGGGGAATATTAAAATATGTTTTTAAAAATATTTGTTAATATTATATAAAAGTTAAATTGCAAATAAAAAACCATTAACTATATTTATATAAATATAAATGCATTTTTTATGAAGATATAGGATATAAAAATTTTGAAAAATATATTATTCATAACAATATTTTTTTTTAAATTTCCAAAAAATGTTTAAGTTTTCTGTTTCCAATATCCATGCTTTTATTTCGACTTTATATTTTTTTAATGAAATATATTTTTTAATTTTTATTGGCAAATAATCGTTTAAATAAAAACATAAATATTTGAAATTTTTTTGTCCTATGGACTTATTTATTTTAGGTTTTATGGTTATTTCATTTTTATGACGTGTATTATGATTATGGTTTTTAAACTGTATACGATTTTTATTTTTAAATATGTATATTAAGATGTTAAAAATGTAAAGTGGTCTAATATTCATTTTTTTTGTTTTAGAATATTATTTTATTGAAGGATAAAGATAATCTTTATTAAATATAATTTTTAGAAACCTTTTCTGTAATATTTCTAATTTTTTAACTAAAGTTCCATTTATTTCTCCCGAACCTAAAATTTCGTAATTTAAATGAGTTTTAACTAATACATAATATAATATTTCCATATGTTTTACGTTCAAAATTTTTTTAATGTTTCTAAAAATTGGTAGTAAACTTCTTAATTTTTTAATCAAATATTCTATGTGAAAATTCCAATTTAATTTACTGTCAAAGATTATTCCTAAATATTTTACTTGATTAACTTTCAAAATTTGAATGTCATCATTTATTTTAATTTATTCATATTTTGTGGTATATGTTAGTTGGATTTAAAGTAAAAGGAAGATAATTAATTTAATCAAAATTAAACTGAACCTTGGTTTAAATCTACTTTATAAAATTGGGCAAATAAACATGCAACTATGATTTAAATCGAGGTCCAGTTTAAATCGAAGAAATTTCAAAAATGGTAATTTTATAATGTTGGATTGATAACAAAGTTCAAGTTAAAAGTGATTTACCTTGTTATAACTTATCTAATATAATGTAACATAACATAACAAGTTATGACCAGGTTGATTACTCTTAAATGGAACTTTGCTGTCAATTCCACATTATAAATCGACCATTTCTGACATTTCTACGATTTTAGAATTATTCTTCGGCTTAATAGGACTTTATAAAATTGGTCCTCTGGTTAGTGTCTCATAAATCACCAAAAACTCCCCAGAATTGAGCTTGCAATTGTAATAAAAATAGGGTCGGAGTTATATTTCTTGAAAGCAATGCAAATTGCACCAGCCGATCACTAGCCTCGTTCTGCTCATACTCTCAGACAATGTTTTCTTGCGTGAAAGAAAAATTGCAAATTGTAATCATTTCCAATTTTTACAGTATGGATATATATTACGTACAAGTTAAAAAATGGTACTAGTTCTACTAGTTTTTAATAATTACTAAAAATATACGTATAATTATTTTTTGAAACTGAGCGAATTTTGACTGACTTTCAATTAAGTAAGAATCCTTTTAAGTAAATTTAATTTTAAGGTTGTCACCGATTCCCGATCACAAGCTGCTGGGAAATCCAGAACACGCACCAATCCCAGGATGCATAATTGGTTTAGGCTCTATCGAATCATCATTCTTCTATCAAACGGCGAAATGTATTACTTCGTTTGAAGACGAAAATTTACCAGCGTTGATGCTGTACATTCAGTATTTAATTCAAGCGGAGGTAATTTTTTCGTTGTAACATATTTTAAACATTACTGCGGTACCTTGTAACAATCTCTTGCAATGTCTAGTAACCATTTTCGCAAGCTTTGAATATCGATATTCAAAGTCGCAAGTAATGATCCATTGTTTTGCCAGATCATTATTTTTTGGAAACCCAAAATATTTTATATCTGGGCACAGACTGTGTTTTGGTTACAATTGTTACTAATCGTCACAGCACAATTTTACAATGAGTGTAAACCTACTATTTTTTTTGCTACTTGCTTTTTTAGTTTTGTTCTGCCAAAGTGTCAATAACCGAGTCGATAAATATCCCTTAGATAATTATTATTATCAGTGGTGCTCAAGGTGCTACAAATTCGTGTGTATTCATGGGGATCTCAAAAACGGTAAGAGATACAAAGATGGTTAAATTGAAGCAAAGTTGCGTATTTTGGGGCTTAATAATTTGGTAAAAGAAAATTGTAAATATTTCGAATGCTTTCGAAAATATCCGAAAAAAAAGCAAAATTTCTATTTTTGGTTTTTAATTTTTTGCGCCTTTATTTTTGACTTGGGAAAAAATCAAAAAACATTTTTTGATAGCCGTCTTTTATATTCTACGAAATGGCATTATTAGTTTTCAAGTTCGACGTTTCGTTCTTTAAATACCAACCTTAGGTCAATATTTTTAAATACGGACCTGGAATTTTAAATACAGTTTTAGGGACTTCTAAGCGTTAGAAATTTAATACAATTTAAAGTTTTTTTAAATGTTAACGTTTTGTCATCTAATAACACATTTTTTCAAATTATCTTTTTATATCATTACGGTCCTGAACATTTAGAGCCAAACAAAAAAACTGATTTTAAAAATACGTCCATTTTTATTCAAAGAGTCCTGATATTTGATATATTGTAAGAAAAATACCTTAAGTCTTGGTATCAAATATTTTTCTAAATTAATTGATTCAGCCGATACTAGGTGGAAATCCATAACTATTATATTATAGGATACAGTAAAACAAAGTTGAACTTGTAAATTTCCACTATATTAAAAAGAAGAAACATAACATGTTTCGCTGCACGGCAGCTTCGTCAGATGACAATGTGAAATAAGATGTAAAAGGTATAGATTATTGACAATGTAAATAAAAACAGTGGGAGGGTTAAAAGCTAGGAAAAACCCAAAGAAAGGGTCGGTATAATTCAATTAAGTAAAATGATGGGTTTTTTCAACCATTGTTAGGTATACAATTATCAACAGAATAAGTTTAACAAAGGTGAACTATTTAAATCTAATTGATCATTAAGTAACAGGTCCGTATTCTTAAGTTTATTAATTTCGACATACTCTAACAAATTAAGTTTTAAGCCCTTATTTTCTGTATGTAAGATTTTAAAAGATGGATCAAAATTATGTTGGTTGTTGAGCAAATGGTTAGCGTAGTTAGAATCGGTTTTATTTTTAATAAAACTATTATAATGTTCGTGTATTCTTTTGTTGAAGTTTCTCCCTGTTTGACCTATGTATGTTTTCGGACAATCCTTGCAGTTTAATTTGTAGATACCAGAATTTTTGTTTTTATCACTTTTGGTTTTATTGTTTTTAATAAATTTACCTAAAGAGTTATTAGTTTTGTAAGCCACATTTATATCAAGTTTATTGAGAAAATTGCCAATTATTTTGCTAGGTTGACCAAAGAAAGTGACAAGTTTAAAATTGTTAGCGTAAGTTTTGATTTTGGGAAAAACTAGGTCAATAGCTTTTTTGTAGGTTTTCTTTTTTAAAATTTGATCAATAAGATTAGAGCTATAACCATTATTAACCGCAATTTGTTTTATGATGTTTAATTCTTTTTGAAAATTGATTGTGTTTAAAGGGAGAGATACTAATCTGTGTATCATACTATGAAAAGACGCTAATTTTTGTTGTATAGGGTGACATGAAGAGTTGTTTATAACCGTGTCAGTATGAGAAGGTTTATGGAAAACTGAAAAAATGTGTCACACAAGACACATTTTTTCAGTTTTCCATAAACCTTCTCATACTGACACGGTTATAAACAACTCTTCATGTCACCCTATACAACAAAAATTAGCGTCTTTTCATAGTATGATACACAGATTAGTATCTCTCCCTTTAAACACAATCAATTTTCAAAAAGAATTAAACATCATAAAACAAATTGCGGTTAATAATGGTTATAGCTCTAATCTTATTGATCAAATTTTAAAAAAGAAAACCTACAAAAAAGCTATTGACCTAGTTTTTCCCAAAATCAAAACTTACGCTAACAATTTTAAACTTGTCACTTTCTTTGGTCAACCTAGCAAAATAATTGGCAATTTTCTCAATAAACTTGATATAAATGTGGCTTACAAAACTAATAACTCTTTAGGTAAATTTATTAAAAACAATAAAACCAAAAGTGATAAAAACAAAAATTCTGGTATCTACAAATTAAACTGCAAGGATTGTCCGAAAACATACATAGGTCAAACAGGGAGAAACTTCAACAAAAGAATACACGAACATTATAATAGTTTTATTAAAAATAAAACCGATTCTAACTACGCTAACCATTTGCTCAACAACCAACATAATTTTGATCCATCTTTTAAAATCTTACATACAGAAAATAAGGGCTTAAAACTTAATTTGTTAGAGTCTGTCGAAATTAATAAACTTAAGAATACGGACCTGTTACTTAATGATCAATTAGATTTAAATAGTTCACCTTTGTTAAACTTATTCTGTTGATAATTATTGTATACCTAACAATGGTTGAAAAAACCCATCATTTTACTTAATTGAATTATACCGACCCTTTCTTTGGGTTTTTCCTAGCTTTTAACCCTCCCACTGTTTTTATTTACATTGTCAATAATCTATACCTTTTACATCTTATTTCACATTGTCATCTGACGAAGCTGCCGTGCAGCGAAACATGTTATGTTTCTTCTTTTTAATATAGTGGAAATTTACAAGTTCAACTTTGTTTTACTGTATCCTATAATATAATAAATATTTTTCTGTCTGTCTATTTTTGTTACATGTTTCACCTAAAACTGGCATAAACAGTAAAAAAAAAAAATTAAAATTGTTTTTGAAACGAACTTAAGCGCATCACAGTAACATAACTAGACTAACATTCCAGTTACCTTTTTTTTTCGCTTCTGTTTTACAGTATTTTAGTCTAGGTCTCTGGCAAAAATCGAATAGCTTAAGATATATTTTATATTATTAAAATAAATAAAATACTAATAAAAAATAGAATTAATTCTCATGCCTTAAAAAATTGTTGACTTGTATTGATACGGTAAATCTTATTGAATTAATAAACGTCCTAAACACCATAATTTCCTGTAATGTAATGTGATTTTAATATTTCAGTTATCCTTAAAATAATTGCTAGGACCGTAATAGTAAAGAAAGAATAATTTGAAATACTAATGATGTGATACTTGATGAGAAACCGTTAAAATTTTAAAAACCTTTAAATTGTATTAAATTTCTAACGCGTAGAGTAACTAAAACTGTTTTTAAAATTCCAGGTCCGTATTTAAAAAAATTGACTTGAGGTTGGTATCTAAAGAAGGAAACGTCGAATTCAAAAACTAATAACGCCATCTTATAGAACATAAAGAACAGCTATAAGAAAGTGTATTTTGTTTTTTCCCAAGTCAAAAATGAAGACGCAAAAAATTAAAAACCAAAACTAGAAATTTCGGGTTTCTTCGGATATCTCCGAAGGTATTCGGAATATTTAAAATTTTATTTCTTCAAAGTATTAAGCCCCAAAATACGTAACTTTGCCTCAATTTACTTATCTTCGTATCTCTTACCGTTTTCGAGATCACCTTGTACGCACACGAATTTGTAGCACCCTGTATAACACACGAACTGAAATTAAAAAATAACAACAGCTACAGAAAGAAAATTTGCCCGCTTTTTATGTAAGGTTAGAATCGTCACTCACGCCAAACGGTTACTAAGCTACCGTACTCGTGTCCTTCGCATTTATTAAGAGTTTATTTTCAATATTTATAATATAATAAATTTGTTTATTTATCTTCCTTAATAAACTTCTTCTTTGATCCCCTGAAGACGTGCGCAGCGATTTTCAAATTTCAGCTTTCTTAACGGCATACCGTTGTAGGTGTATCGTGTTGTCGACCGATAATAAAGAGTTTAAAGTAATGGCATAAATACGTTGTTATTTTTTTATGAGTGTGTAATATACAAGTAAAGCTAATACTTGATTTTCTAAACCAAAAACAGACAAATATTTAAAAAATATAACTGGTTTACCGATTTCAACAAAGTCCTCGACAAGATATACCATAAACGGTTGGTGGTGCGTCTTGCGGGGGTTGGTATATGCCAGGGCCTGCTCAGGTGGGTCTATTCCTTCATCTCCAACCGTTCCCAGATTGTGTCCGTGAACAAATTTCAGTAGGAGACCTTCTCGGCTACCTCAGGGGTCCCTCAGCGAAGTCATCTATGTCTAGGTTTATTTTTGTGTCCTACTACTAGGCCTTACAGCCTTTACTTTTTATTTTATATATTAATGATATGCCATAAGTGTTAAAATAGTCTAAAAGGCAAATGTTCGCAGATGGTACTCTTATTATTTAGTGGTGAAAATATTTTGAAAATTTTGAAATAACTTGTTTAATTTTCAAATTGGTTTAAAGTAAACAAATTAAAACTAAATGTTTCCAAAACAAAATGCATGGTTATGGGTTTAAATTTAAATTTAACCAATTAGAATATTTTAATTGATGGGAACAGACTGGACATAGTAGACTCATTTAAATATTTAGGTATACTAATTGATATCCAATTTAAAAATTTAAGTTTTAGAATTGCGGGGAAAATAAATTACTTATCAAGTTCAAATTTAAATTTTCATTCGAAAAAAATTGTTTATAATACTTTAGATTTAACATATTTTTTGTATTAATCTACAATTTTGTTTAATGTGAATGAAGATACAGGGTGGCTCATTTGTCTGACAAACTAATATACCGTCTCTGCTATTAAAGATATCAAAAAAAAGTTTTTATAAAAGGAGGTATAAAAAAATATATGTTCTAAAATTATTTTTAAACATAGATGATGGCCCAGAAAAGTAGGACAATAAAAAGATTTGTTTTGACTTTGCTGGTCATGGCTAATTACAAAAATAACAACTATAGTTTTTTTTTCACGAAAATTTAAATAAAAATACAAATATTGGCAAAACTAGTAAAATTAGGTATAGGTATGGCTTAACAATAATAAAAGATTATTACAATATCTATCAGATGAGCCTAATAAATATAGGGTGTTTCATTTGAAAAAAAAACATACATATACGTATTCTAAAATTTTGTATATTTGGAGGTCAACAGAAAACACCCTGTACAAAATTTTAGGTACTTAAAGATTTAAGACAGTTTTTCTATCCCTAAACTTAAGAGCTTACAAGAAATTTTCGAATTCTGATACTCTTATTGAGAAATACAGGTATTTCATTCATGTTTTTACCAAAATTTTAAGAATTTTGCATTTTGTTTGGCAACGTTGCAAAATATTAAAAAATTAAATATGGCGTCGTTTTTAAATTAAAAACTTGGCTTAATGCTTTTTGAATTAAACCTTTAGGCTTTACATAACATTTTAGGGTCCAATGTGGAAGCAAATTCGAGGAAAAGGTTATTCTTACAGCTACAGAATTATGGTTAAAGTAGATGAAGGTCTTATTTACCTTATTTTTGGAAAAGCAACTAATTTATTAGGAGCCTACCAGGCAACAAAGGAAATAGTAGATAAACAACTAAGTAAGAAAGAGTGGGATAATACACTTTTAGAATCAGCAAAGAGTTCGTTGATTTTTAATGTTATCGAAGAAGAAAAAACCATAGGAAGTGTGGTAGGACTATCGCTTAGATCCTATTTTCAAGGAGTAGATTATACATACAATAGGTAAGAAATTAAGCAATGTAATAACTCATTGGCTAATGAAAAATTGAATTTAAGTCTTCTCCACAAATTATATTTTATGGATACCGGTTTTGACCGTTTATTTTATACATTTATCATCAGTCCCACCACAACTACAATCAAGAGAAGAAAAAATGCAATTATTTAGTAGTGATAAAAACCATCGAATATTTACTTGTGAAATGAAACTGGCACTTAATCAGTTACTTTACAGACCTGGTAGTGTTTGATAATATTGTTCCGTTATAATATCACACAACACGTAAAAGGTTTCGATTTCAATATATTTACCCCGTGTTATAGATTCTCAAGCTAATGTGGAACTTTTTATTAGATGGATTTTTAATAATATATTATCTGTCGTTTTTATTTATTTTTATCATACGATAGATGGATTTGGTAGATTTACATATTAAAAGTATTATCTTAAGTTAAGATAAACTCCAGTAAAAGGGCGGATTAAAATTATTCTGCGTGAACACGCGAGTGCATTTAGAAGACCTTTCCAGTTCCATTAAGGAACCAACTGGACCTTTACATTTGATCCCATGTTATATTGTGCTTAGGCCCAATTTTACTTTTAAACCTAGGTATAAACTGAAGAATAATTTTAATATCGTAGATATTTCAGAAATGGTCGAATTATAATGTGGGATTGACAGCAAAGTTCAATTTAAGAGTAATCAACCTGGTTATAACTTGTTATGTTATCATTATATTAAATTATGACCAGGTAAATCACTTTTAACTCGAGCTTTGCTGTCAATCCCACATTACAAAATTACCATTTTTGACATGAAACAAATTTATTTGTTTATCTGAGTGTTCGTTAATGGCACAAACGTCAAAGATACAACAATTTATTCAGTATCTGCCAATAAACAAACATATCGTCTCACTCGTTTTTGAGTAGTTTACAGCCTTTTTTAAAAGTTAGCCCCAAAAAGTTTCAAAATCAATAAGAAAATGTTAAATAAAACTACTAAAATCTACATTTTTTTCTACGTATATTCTTAATCTACTGAGGTGCCCATCTGGATGCTACCATCTAGATATCATGTTCTACTTTGTCCTAGTATGGCCATCCCATCAATTTAATTTTTAAATTTTTTTATAAAAAAAAATTTTAACATCTTTTTTAACGTTTATATTTTTCACACTTACATATACTTCATTTTCATAGTTTTTATTATGCCGAGCCCATAGTATTTTTCAAAATGTATTATTAAATATCTACCCAGATTACCTCCATTTCTCTTAACAATTTTCATCCTTACACCTGGTTGTTAAACCTTTTATTCTGCATTTAAATTCTGATAGTATCCAAAGGTACAAACCTTACTGTAATTTCCCTTTTCACGGGGTGACGTGTATTTTCTGTAATGATTCTCCCTGTTCTACTTATTGAACCTTTATTTCATCCAATATTTAATCTTAAAGCTCCGTTAGGATGATATCTATCCTTTTCTTCTTAATTTCATTTTTTCGGATGAATGCTTCTGCATTCGAAACATGTAGAAAATAAGCTTTTCATTAATATAAAAGTGGAGAAAGACTTTGAGTTCTTATTTCTCTCCTTCTAAATATCCGATTGTTACGCCACTGACTTACCAGAAGTAAGTCGGTTATATTGAAATACCATCCCGGTCTCTAGAAGGTTGATCAAGGACGCCTTCCTTTCATGCTTTTTATTTAAAGATCCATGGACACTTTGAAGAGTAAATAATTTTTTTCGTAGATATTTAGTTTTTTTTATTATTTTTGTAGAAAGCTATTGGAATCCTTAAACCACGTTACAACGAATGATCTAAATAGAGTTGGAGACCTTTATATTGCCCCATTGTTCGATCCCAAGACAGCTAAATCAGCGCTAGTAATTGATCCCGCCAAATTAAGTGATATTGCAGAAGGGTTTAAAAAGTAAGTATTGAAAAATCGTTAGGAGACTTTTTTTTTAATAAAAATGTTATTAAAGAGGGATTTATAACATTTTTCATGAGATATACATACATTTCGTAATCAGCTTACTAAAACGAGGTATTTATTATTGTTTAGAAACTTCTGTCTAGTCCTAAACGGTATTTTATGTCGGTAAAACAACAATTTTACGCCCCAGGTCCTTTGTCTTAATAAAAATACAGGGAAACTCAAAAAATAGGTCCCTGTTTAGTCCTAGTTGGATGACCCTGTACATGTTTTAGATATTTCAAAAAAATGTCTAGCTCTTATACCAAAATATCAAACTTATAATACACTGGAAATGGCTTTTCCAAGTTAAATTTTCATCTAAAACTAAACCAAAAATGTTTGCCTTTTTAGATATTGAATCATAATATTAACCTTTTATGTACAGAATGTGAACAAAATTCAAATTTGAAAGTTAAATGTTACGGTGTTTTACAATTTTACCCAAGTTATGAATACTTCACTGAGTTAAATTCACCTTTACACGATTACTTTTACTGGTGCCATTGGTTAAGTAAAGTTACAAAAATGCCTCTGTGCGTTTGAGAAACCATTTATATAACGTTGTGGTTTACATGAAGCTGCAAGATCGGTACGATGCGAACGCGCTCTACAGTAAATAAAAACCGGCACCCTTACATTGTACCCTATTCTACTTTGACTTAGCCCGAGTCTCCATGGGACGCAAACGGCGTAAATATGACAGCGTAAGTCAAACGTGATTTGTCGAAAGTCAGCTGGTTAACAGAATCAATGTCAATCAGCTGACATTTGACCAATCACGTCTGATTTACGCTGTTATATTTACGCCGTTTGCACCCCATGGGGACTCGGGCTTAGACATAATATATTATTTATTTCTTGATGGGGAAATACTCACCCCAGAGACTTGCATATATTTCCAAACACTATTGCAAGCACACTGCGCATGCCAGGTGGACAACTTGATGGCGGAATATTTAAAATATAGATGGAAATGAGTTCAATTATATTTTGGTGATTTTTTAAGTCACGGTGTGGGTCATACTCAAGGTTCTAGTCCCAATTAAGTTTTTTTTACAAGAATATTTTTGTTATTCGCAGTTTGCCAGTTTGTTAATTTATGGCCCATAATTATAAGATAGATGGGCAGACTATTACTCATTAATCAGTAAGTTTTGTCGTCGAGGCTGTGAAGCACCTGTAAAGTAAAAAAATTACCTTCACTTTTTTAAATTGTAGAATTTATTTGTTCACAGACCGTGGGATGAATTGTATGCAGTATAAAAATATTTTTACTTCATTCAAGAAAACAATATAGAGGTGATTATGCTGGTCCATATTTCTACATTATTTTCTTCAATGGAGCAAAATATATTTTTTGTACTACATACAATTCATCTCACAGTCTGGAGGTTAGGTTTTTTACTTTACAGGTGCTTTACGGCCGCAATAGTAACAACATTTATCGAATAGCCTGCCCCTCCATTTTTTTATGACCCATAAATTAACAAACTGGCAAGCTACGAATAACAACAATATTCTTAATAGAGACTAAAACCTAAACTGTGACTCACACCGTGACATAATTAAACCCATTTATACATAATATATTTTAAATATCCCGCCATCAGGTTATTCGCTTGACATGCGCAGTATGTCTGCAATAGTGTTGGGAACAGAGAACTACAACCATATGTAGTTCTCTGCGAATAACAACAATATTCTTAATAGAGACTAGAACCTAAACTGGGACTCACACCGTGACATAATTAAACCCATTTCTACATAATATAATTTAAATATCCCGCCATCAGGTTATTCGCTTGACATGCGCAGTATGTCTGCAATAGTGTTGGGAAATAGGCGCGAGTCCCCAGAGTGGGCTTTGCCAGGCGTGTAATATTGGTGTACTAATATATTGTATTCAATTTATTTCAGATTTGGACTTGAATTGACCGTATATCCATCGTTGGAAAAAAGCTATTTAAGTTCACTATAACAGGTTTTCGGTAATTTTTTAGATTAATATATTATTATATTGATGTTAAAGCAAAAATAATTTTATTTTACATACGCCTGTTTATATTAAAACTCGTAAGATGTGACGCTTATTTTTATAATACTTTTTTTGTATGGCATGTTTGATTTTGAATTCAATTTTAAATATTTATCCAATTGCGTGTAACACCTATATTAACCGGCACAAACAATTATGGCACCAGTATTAGTAGATACAGTTTCAAATAAATATGCTATACTATAAATTAAAAAAGATATTCAGCGACATATCAATTACACCACCAATATTTTGATAGTACGTCACTGAATTTGACAGTACCTATTGTATTTTATCAGTGTATTTTGTTTATTGACTTGAAGCTATTCCTAATGCATCTGTGCAGCTAATAAAAAAATTTCCCATTTGTTATACCCTTAGACCAACGTTAATCGCTTTCTTCGCACACGCACCGCTCCCAGAGCGCCTTAAAGGATTTTTTCTACAGTGCAGGTGTTTTATCATAAAAAAAAAAATTGACCACACGGTATATCCATCTCTAATCTATTCAGCAAATGTCAGTTTTTACAAACTATTTTCTATATTAAACGACTTAAATCACAAGTTGTAGGTGATCACCATAGTCTCCTCGATTTTAAAAAAAAAGTGAGTAAGATAGAATTTCTTCTTTCTTTATAGTTCATTTCACAAGACGTTGACATCGGTTATAGTTTATGTAGCAGTAGGCGTCCTCTACATGGTAAATGTCAAATTGTCCCTTATTTTTTTATAAACTGGCCTGTATTTATTATCTGTCACTAATTCTTCCTTAAATTCTGGAACGCCATGCTGATAACTGATAACCATTGACCGTCAAGATGTTAAGCCAAATTTTGCTGTCCTGTCAGTTACATAAAAATGTCAAAGAATATATTTTAACCTCAAACTACTATTAGGGAATCCAAACCACGTGATTCAATATGGCGGTTGGATGGCAAAAAGCATTGAGTCACCCGTTAATTGCCACCAGTAATATTATTTTTATGGTCACGTGTACCAATTACAAAGCAGTATTTGCCTAATTAGGCAACCCAATGATGTGTCAAAATGACGGCTGGATGGCAAATACTGCTATGTAATTGGTACACGTGACCATAAAAATATTATTGCTGGTGGCATGTAACGGGTGACTCAATGCTTTTTGCCATCCAACCGCCATATTGAACCACGTGGTTTGGATTCCCTAATTAATGACAAAAATTACGAAGAAAAGGTCATTGGTTGACAGTCAAGAATGCTCTTAGGACTGCTACCCGAGATTTTAACTCATATGCCGTCGATACAAACAAAAAATGCAATTTTTATTGTTACCTTTGGTATTACTTTAGTATTGACATCACTTATACTGATCATTATAGAGCCTTCAATAGCAAATTAAAGGAGCTGCAATTAAAAATATTATGATTATGAAATATGTTATACACATGTTAACATTTAGATGTTTCTACAGTTTATACAAAGTTACTGTTTTGCTAAAAATAAAACAACATCTTTGGCATAAAAAAATTATTAAAAAACAAATAACAGGTATTTGCTAATACTGGTGCCCCAATTTGGTATTAACTTTAAACTTCAATAAAGACTGAAAAAAAATACAAATTATCTATTTTAATATTTTGTATTTGTCCTAACCGTCTTGCACTTATTATCATCTGGCGCTTAACTAATGGACTAATGCTTGTATGCATAAGGTCTGTTCCCACAAGCAATATCGGACAAGTTATCGACAGTTTGACAGGTTCTCTAACCAATCCAAACACCCAGAAATACGCGTCCGAGTCTATTGCGCAGAATCCTGACACGGACTATTCGTGACTGCGCAAAAGTACATACATCGCAGTTATGTTATGGACCTTAAACCGGCCAATTAGAGGTGCTTTACGTCAGGCCTGAGGGAGGAGTTTATTTGTCGCGTTATTTGAATTTATTTTGCGAATGTAGCGTTTTTTATTCAGTTGGCTGAAATCAGGGCCCGCTCTAGCAATAACGCCGCCCTGGGCAAAACAAGAAATTGCCGCCTTTTTCATCCCTTCTTCGTTTTATACCTTCCACAACAGCAAATTGTCTGTCTATTCCTCGCCGCTCGCCGGCTTGTCCTTTGCTGCGACGCCGCCATGACCAAAAAAAGTGCCGGTGCCGGCGTTGTTCGGCTCGCTTTGTCGCTGAATTGCTTGATATTATTATAATATTAAAAAGAAAAGGGATCTGTCGAAATTGTCACTGTTTTAAAAATAAGACCGCACGGCAAAACAAAGGAAATTAAATTTGTTAACTGGGAATTGGAATGGTTCAAACTTCATATATACCTAGGAACGTAGGTAGGCAAAACGGGGATTTATGGTGTTTTTTTGGATTTTTCATGCCGCTCTTTCAACTTGCCGCCCTGGGCAGGGGCCCAGGTTGCCGCCCCCTAGAGCGGGCCCTGGCTGAAATGGTAGATTATTTCTTAAAGAAAGATGGCTAGCAAAAAATTATAAATAGAAAAGTTTTCAAAAATCATTTGCAAATGTTTGTAAACGTTCGTTAACGTATTTTTGGTTTTATTTTAAGAAATAATCGACCCTTCCATACATAAAAGCGAGAGTTGTTAAAAAGGGTTAATTTTGGCTTAAGGATAATAAAATAAATTAAACTATTAAAATAACTTGTAAGAGAAGTTTATTCCTTTTTTTTTAATTTCCTGTGCGAATGCTAGTTCTGTGTTGTTTTTTTCTACGTCAAGCCTTAGTTCGTTGAATTGGAATATTTTTTCCTCTGTCATCAGCTGCTGTAAAAATAGTTAAATAAAAACGTTTAAAATATTTTTTAAGCATTAGCACGTACTTAAAAAAAAATTGGTAATGTAGTAATATTTCAATTTGAATGTTTTAATAATGTCGGCTTCCCCTAATGTAAGTCTTAGAGAAAAAAATAATAACAACCATACAAGAATAATAAACTAAAATAATTATAGGTATTTATGATACATGGAAATTACTCACCAAGACCAAATGTGGCCATTGCCGAAGAAAATGCTGCCGGTGTTTTTATTTTTTCAATTCTTGGCATCGGTTCTATATTCACCTGAAGACGACTGGACATACTTACCAGTTGAAACGTTTCTATCATGGTTATAATAGTATATATGATATTTTCCTTGCCGTTCTGCCCTTCTTTCGAATTAGGCTTTTTTCCTCTTCGTTCGCTGCCAGGGCCATCCCCGAGGGGACCTACAGTTTAACGTGGGTTCCGAACCACGATCCTCAGTCATGCGACACCCCCCAAGGGCTATCAACCCTTGGTTTATTGCCATTGCACCTTCTTCCGCACCCCACGAGATGTTTACCGGAGTGAATGGGGTGGGTTGGGAGAAGATACCTTTTACACTCTTCCCTGCATTCCTAAATCCACTTAATTTCGGACATACTTTTTTTTTATTTTACGTATGCCCACTCCGGGAATCGAACCCGGGTCGCCGCGGTCGAATGCCAGTAGCTCTACCTCTGAGCCACTGCCGCGGTTGATATTTTCCTTATGATTTAATGTTGGATTTAGGATCCACACTAGGATATATCAGCCTCTAAATAAAGTATTACTAGAGAAAAAAAAATCCCCTTAAAATAACAATTTTTATTTTATTTAAATGACATCAGCAGTCACAAGACTTGTGGTTTACAAACTTAAGTACTTTAGAATATAAAATAACCATTTCAAAATATAGAATGCGCCAATATACCTTAGTAAATAGAACAAAAATACTAATAAAATAACAATTATATCACACTTTAATACATTTTTAAAAATGGACCAATCAATCGATTCAGTCAGCAGTTTTTCGAATCGGAGAATCCTGATTTAATAATTAGGCTTCTATTTATAATTACTAGCATCTAAATTGTATGTTTTACTTCGTATTTTATAATTTATCCTTGATCCTTAGACCAGACCCTGAATAAGTATAAGGAAATGTTCTTATTAATCATAAATTTATTTCAAAAAAATGTGTGTTAAATACAATGAAATGCATTTTTGTTGCATATAGCACAGGTAAAAGCAACAACTCCTAGGTAATGTTGGTAAACGTCCCGAACATTATTAGACATAATTATATTATATTTTTTTGTTGGAAATTCAACTGTCGTCAATACGTTGCCATTAAATCCATCAACATTTTCTTAGAAAAAAAAAGAACCACTTTAAAAACAAATCGATCTATACTTAATATGGAGGAGCAATAGAAATATATTTTACTTAAGATCATCCGACTAGTATTTCTAAATTATTATCCAAGGTTATCAGCAGCATATACAGGGTGTCCCAGATAAGAATCCACTCTACAGGAATCTCGTAAACCAAATAAGATACAGAGATTTCGAAGATATTTCGGCAAAACCGAATTTTCGCGATTTTGTTTTTATTTTTATTTTGACTCTGAAGAGATATGTTAAAACAGTGCTTACATTTTCATTACCACTTTATCTCCTCTACAAGTTGGTGTGACTAGATATTTAATCCAATGTTTCGTTTTTTCAAAACCATTATCTTTTGCTTTTTTAAATTGTCGGGCAATTTTATTTTATTAATTTTAACTTCTCCTCCTCCATTATAATTCAATGACGTATCACATTAAGTATTAATAACACGTTTCGGACTTAAGAACCCATCATCAATAAGAATAAGTGCAAATTCATCTTATTTGAAACTATTTTATTTTAAATCTTCGTAAACTAATCTGTCTCAACTGTATAGTAGGCTGTGGCAGGCACTTGTTAAAAATACTTGCTAAATGACAGATTATTGTAATGAAATCGTTTAGTGCAAATTAACTTTTATCTAATTTCTATGCAGTTAAACTTTTAAGTTTTTAAGGAGTTGTGGGATTGTAGTTTTTCTTAAACAAAAATGATGGAACATTATTTAAGCGAAGAAAAATTAGATATGATTTGTAGTCAGTGCACGCAAGAATAGGATCGTGGTTCGGAACCCACGTTAAGATGTAGGTCTTCTCGGGAATGGCAGCAAACGAAAAGGTAAAAAGTCTAATTCGAAAGAAGTGCAAGAAATGACAACAACGAGTAACATGTTCAAATATGAAAGTTTTTACTATTTTGAATACAATTCTGGCCTGCGGCTGTTGTTATACATTTTTTATTTCATAAATAGATTTTCCCATTTACCTTTCAATTTTATATCTAGCTAATTTCTGTGGTTTTTACTAATTTTGCTAAAAATTTATATATTTAGTAGCTTTGCTTTGCTTTCAACCCTGGTTGTGTCTCTCCCAAACCGATTTTGTGGCTGTGTTACTGGACTTTATGAGAAAAATTCAATCAATCAAAATATCAATGACTATCACAAAAAAACACTATTTTAATAATCCCCCACCCCCTTTTCTCCATAAGTAATCCCACCTTGAAATTTTTATTGGACACATGTACCATTGACGTTTCAAAGTTTATTACCAAAATTTTTAAACATTTTTTAAATCTTAATATTCAAGTCATGCAATATATTACGCGTGTATGAACTTAATAAATCGTCCGAAGAAGTTTGATTTACATAAATTTGAATAAACTGGCTTATGATATAATTTAATGTATTTTAATACTTATGATTCGATAAGTACTTATACATTATTTTAAAATAATAATAACAATACCAAACTTTTTTATTTCAAGTCACTAGAAAACGAAAACGAGATTGCTTTTTTTATAATTCTACCAGTAAAATTGATTTAAACTAAGAGGCTATAAACATAGGCGCAACTAAGGGGGAATCGAGATTAGCCCCCCTATAGAGTGCCCTAGGCCCTAGACCAATTGGTGTTTTTACAATCCTTTTCTATATAGAATGACTTTTTTTTAGAAGTCATCATTTGGAGTTGCTGGATTATTACGCGTTTGACCTTATTTTTTAGTAGACAATTTCAGGAGGTGTAGTAGGATTGTGTATTTGTAAAAGATTTGTACACGGGGCTTAAGCCCCCAAAATATAAAATTTCTTGTATCGTGCTGTGTCTTCATCAAAATATAATCTCATAATTTAGTAAGGATTCAAAATTAGCATCGATACATAATTCTAACTGTTCCATCATTCATGTACTTAGAAACGACCAAGTCATAGCAAACAGAGTTCAGTTTTTTGTCAAAGTGTTTTATTTTTCATCTATCAATTGTTTACTTAAAATACCTTTAAAACGGTTGCTATAAACATCATCATAATATCATAGGAAATATTAGCGGGCGATAAATTTCATAATGCCCGGTAATTATTGTTAAAGAGAATATTGAACAAAATTTGTATTTATTTTTATATTATAATATTCTGTTTTTTCTACGTTAAATGTACAATTTCTGAGAAAGAAGCTGGAGCAAGTATGAAATTTTGCGACTCAATTGCTGAGTTTCTCAATGTGCATGCCGATTTCTGTTCTATTTCAACATCAATCAACATTTTTTTTTTCGGTAACAGAGATAGCTATCATTTTTCCTATTCGGGTTTTCGACGTGATGCTCTCCTCTATATAACCCTCCGCTACGCTAGTACTCTTCCACTTTTTGTATAGCTTAAGGGTTGCAAGGGAAGCACCACCCTCGATAAGAAATGTGGACGAGGTCAGTAGGCAATGCCCTGTATATTCCTTAGCGTTTTCTAAACTTGGAAATTTTGCTATGATTGAAGGAACACGTCCTAGTGTATTTTTACCCACAGGCATAGCTATGCATTTACCGTTTCGGTATGTAAGGAACTATCTAACCAATTTTAAGGCATCTGTTTGGTCATCGATTATAGTAAAACTTTTTGGCGTAACAGTTTTAGTGTCTGGTACCTTGACAAGCATAATAGGTGTCTTATCTTCAATATCATCAATGGCCATTTTTATCATCTCATCCCGTCTTAGCACGCTAAAAACTCCCATTACAAGTACCACTTTATGCAGCATGAAGGTATCATTCGGCGCATTTTTGATAAAAATTAAAACTTGTTCACCTTCCACAACTTTTGACTTTTTAGGAAGATATCCCTTTGATTTAACTTTTAAAAGTGCTATTAATTGACAATATCTTGAAATATTAATGTTTTCCTTTACTATAAGTTCAAAATTCACCTGGAAATATTTTGTCCAAAGGCTATTTGGAGTGTATTTTTTCGACTATAATAAAGTAAGAATTTATTTCAAAATTGTTATTACCAATGAGCAAAAGGGTTACAAACCAATTCCTGAAAGTAAGACATCATTACTGTTTCAGTAATCACCGTAATCTGATTCTTAACGTTCCATTGTAGAAAATTTGCATACTCCTTGTCGTACAGGCCTTGGCCGGTAATAAGTTTTCCTTAGCTTTTTCAGCATTTTCTAATATAGTTTGTGGAATTTCCATATTTTCGTTTATAAAACGTAAAAGACGCTTAAAACAAACAACCCGAGCCAAAGACCCTCAGGATAGCTGCTTTCGCCTTCCGGGCATTATAATCTATTTAACGCCCTTGGTATAAATGAACCGACCAGTTAAACGATTCATTTATATAAATACCTAAAAATTTCACATCGTTTGAAAAATTCACCTGCTTATTATCAATGCTTACGGTTGGTGGTCTTTCCACGGTTAATTGATTGGTTTTAAATTAATTTATATTTATTGCCACATAAATTTACAAAGTAAATAATGACATTGTCAAAGTAAGAAACGTTATTTTAAGTTTTAAATCATAATATAATGTATTTCACGTCAGCCTGGCCGTCGATAACACACGTCATTTTTATAGTAACATTTATTTTATAGAACTTTTTGGTTATGGCCGGACTGGTGTTCCTGTAACAGTTAAATAACGAATAAACAATATAATTACTTGCTTTTCATAAAAATTACACTTCACAGATATACACAGTCCAACAGTTTATAACCATTCTCCAATATCAGTGCCGTAGCCAGAAAATATGTTGGGGGGGGGGGGGGGGGGCTCATATCTTCTAATCAGGTTTTTTAGGGTTCGGGTTTTCAAGATAAAAATAAAACCATATTGATATGTTTATACATAATATCGTGGGCGTACAAGGAAAATCGACTAAGTCCCCTTTTGCTATAATCGCAAAAATTGTCCGTATAGTTACTATACTTCGTATAGAAAAACCATATAAGTCCAAACGCGCATATTAAGGGGTCTGTAACTATCTGTATTTTGACTAAGTCCATATTTCTGTAATACTCAACATGAAGAATCCACTAAGTACATTTAGTAAATTTTTGATATATTCCACAGCATAATTATGACAAGAAAAACCCATTAAGTGCACTTATGCCCTATGTTTTTGCTGGACTGAGCTAAATGGTAAACGTGGAAGTTCAGAAATAGGGACTTGCTTGTTTCAGTGTTTCACACAATTGCCCTCACATGTCACAGAAGTTTCAATTTGCTCTGACACATGTGGAGGGTAAAATCGAAATCAACATGTAGTCTATGTTAATGTACTTAGTACAAACTATTGATCATCTTGAAATAATTGAGCATAAGTTTTTGGAAAGCGGACATTCGTACATGGAAGCTGATTCTATGCACAGCGGTATAGACAAAGCTAAAAAATATGTTTCCGTATACACAATATAGGATTGGCTCTATATATTTCATGTGGTACGATCGAACAGAAACCGAAATAAAAATAGTGATCCTTATACTGTAAAAGAATTGACCTTTAAAGACTTTTACGATTTAAAAAGTTAATCAGACTTACTTAAAGTCTAGAAGGCAAAAGATGTGGATGAGAAAACAGTGAATTGGTTACTTATTAAAAGTTTGAAATACTTAAAACAGAAACGTGGAATTCTTGAATTTAAATATGAACACAGTTCCAGTTATAAGTCCGTAAATGTATATGGCAAAGGTAGACCACCCGTCCTTCAAAAATAATTTAAAAAATTGTATAAGAAAAATCTTCCCATCAGTATTAAGAAAAAAAATACCTTCTGAAATTAGGCCAGAAAGAAACTATTCTGTTTCGGGCTGGTACAAATCTCTGCCTATTAGCAAGAATGTTAAAGATAAGACTGCTGAGCCTAGTGTTGAAGACAGTGACGTAGATGACTCAGAAGACTCCTCCGATGAACGAACCTTTTCCAATTTATCAAACAAAAATGCAAATCTGTAACAGGTTAAATTACTTTAAGTCCAAATTTATATTGAAAATTAACAGGAAAAATACTTTAAGTCCAAATGTTTATCAAAAATATATAAATAAAATCGTTCATTTAAATATGTTTTTCATTTAGTCATCAATAATTACTTTCAATTACAAAAGAAATCTATATTAATGCGAAAGAAAATATTTAAAATAAAAAATCGATTTTATACATTCAGGTTAGTTTTAAAATGCGTTTTTCTCAAAACTATAAATTGTGGACTTGGCTGATTTTCCTTGTACGCCCACGATATAATAATGTCGGGTTGTATAAAGATTTTTAATAATTTTTGAACCAGCAGCTTTCGCTGTGGCATAAATGACATTGGCAGAAATAGTTTTCTTTCAAGGTGGCCCAGTTTTTCTGCCAATGTCATTAATACCAGAGGCAAAGTTGCTGGTTAGTTAAGTATTGTTAAAAATCTTTATGATACCTACTTATTCATCCACCGAATTGACCGAATTTTATAGCAACAACTTTCAAAAGTAAAAACTACTTTATTATTATTTTTTATAAACTTTTTCCATTTAATAAAAATATTTTTCATGCTATATTTCTGCTAGCCTCTGTTTAACTTGTTTCTAAAATAAAAGTATCCAGGTATTTTCTAATATATTTTTACTATATTGATTATTTATAAAATCAATTAAGCGAAAGAGCACAGCATATTTGTATATTATCTTCAACTGGCAGACAATTAAAACAAATACCCTAGAATAGAATCGGAAGACGTGTTTATTCAAATTCAGGCTGAATGTAGTCCTGTTAGTATAGAAGGAGCCATCGAAAATTTATTTATAAGAGTTGCCGACATCAAACTGGTTAGCCGGCAGCTACCTGGTCCAAAAATAGGTTATTCTAAAAGAAATTCTGTTTTACTGATCGAAATGCCAGAAAAAACGTTACAATATATTTTTTTCATAGCTTGTGTAAGAATTTTTCTATCTAGAGATCCATCCCATATATTTAATATTTTTTTGTCGATGGACTCGCTCCCTGTATGACTCGCACATGATAACGTCAAGTTAGCAGATGTAGATATTTCGACGAAAATGTTTTTCCTTTTTTGTTTTTATGCGGCTTCATCAATAAAAATGAAATTTCGATAGTCTCTTCTATACCTGTCTAATTGCATCGTTGCTGCTAGATCAAGTAGAATAGTGAGCAGTGACCAACCGATTTCGTGGTTAGGTTCATAAATGTTTACTGTCGCTGCCAATTGAAAATAAATATACTAGGTATAACCTAAATTTAAAAGCTGTATAATTCACATTTTTTACTTACGGCAACTAGGATTATTTTTTCGTCACACAACTCACAAACTACCTAGCAGTAAATCTATAAAAAAAAAACAGCTAAGATAATAATTCGGCGTTCAAGCGAGTAAGTAGAAACGTTGTTTACAACTCGAGTACGGTGTATCGCCGGCTTGGCGGACAGCTCGAGCTTCGTTGTTGGTGCCACTATGACGATCGAGAAACACTGTTGCCAGACGTAGCAAAATTCGACTATTGATAATAGTGAATTTTGAAAATTTATTAAAATGTTGCGGAATATGCCTAATATAAAATATTAGTAAATGGTGGGAGGCGAAAAATTAGTTTGCAATAAGACCCCGAGTTTTTGAGTTTGAAAGGGAGGGTGCAGCCCCCCCCCCCTTTCCCTTCCTAAATACGCCACTGTTCAATATGCAATGTTTTTAATAGATATAATTTCGCATTAAGGTGGTAAGAGAGAGAAGAGAAAATAATTTAGAAATATTATTCGGATTCACTTAAAGATTAAAATTTCTATTCTGATCAATCTCAGGTGTCTATATTGTGCAAAGAATTCGTTATATATACAGGGTGTCCCACCAGGAACCGAATCGATCTATATATAGAAAACTATACATAGGAAAATTTTGAAAATTTGACAGGATGCTGATGGGGGCGACCGGGCTAAAATATTTTCATAATGGTGGCACTTCCGCTTATACCGGAAGTAAATGTCAACTTGCCTATTTTAAATGGGACACCCTATATATTATTACATTTTTGCATTCTACGTAAGATTCTAGGCAGATTTTGTATACCATGTCCTATACCTATGTCTAAACGTTTTTGACATATTTGAATTTTTATGTCAAAAATGACGTTTGCAAGCCTTAGAATAATTATCAATTTTTTCTATAAAGAAGCCTTATTTATTTAATTTAAATGGGATTCCTTGTTATAAAGGACCTGTTTTAATAGATTTTTTATAATATTTTGATAACTATTAATACAGGTTGTTTAAAAAATAAGATCAAAAATGAAATTGAAAAAACTGCAAAAAGTCTTGATTTTCAAATGGAAACACCCAAATTTTATAATTATTTCTTATTTTTTTTAGCATTAAAAATAAGGGTAAGTTTGTGTAAGGTTGCATATCCCAAAAATTTTGAGTTTTTGAAATATTGCCAATTTAGTATTTTTATATGGCGATCTTGCAGCGGATTTTAAGTTCAGTTACTCCTAGTTGTTGGCTATGACTCTGTACAATTTAAGCATCCCGGCATGGTTATTTATTATTGTCAAAGTGACAGCTTCAATGCCGTCATAGCCAACTAGGAGCAACTGAACTTAAAATCTGCTGCAAGATCGCCATATAAAAATACTAAATTGGCAATATTTCGAAAACTAAAATTTTTTGGGAAATGCAACCTTACACAAACTTACCCTTATTTTTAATGCTTAATAAGAAATAATTATAAAATTTGGGTGTTTCCATTTGAAAATCTAGACTTTTTGCAGTTTTTTCAATTTCATTTTTAATCTTATTTTTTAAACACCCTGTATTAATAGTTATCAAAATATTATAAAAAATCTATTAAAGCAGGTCCTTTATAACAAGGAATCCCACTTAAATTAAATAAATAAGGCTTCTTTATAGAAAAAATTGATAATTATTCTAAGGCTTGCAAACGTTATTTTTGACATAAAAATTCAAATATGTCAAAAACGTTTAGACATAGGTATAGGACATGGTGTACAAAATCTGCCTAGAATCTTACGTAGAATGCAAAAATGTAATAATATATAGGGTGTCCCATTTAAAATAAGCAAGTTGACATTTACTTCCGGTATAAGCGGAAGTGCCACCATTATGAAAATATTTTATCCCGGTCGCCCCCATCAGCATCAGCATACTGTCAAATTTTCAAAATTTTCCTATGTGTAGTTTTCTATATATAGATCGATTCGGTTCCCGGCGGACACCCTGTATGTTGACAGGCACAGAGCCTACTTGGTAGTTTTAGTTTCCTTCTGGAATTTCTAAAGGAAAATGTCATGCTATAATTTTATTTGGTGTGAAATTTTCTTACTGAATCTCCCACGTTCTTAAATAAATAACCGGAAATATCTCCTCGAGCATGATTTTTAAAGAAAATTATCCCACATCTTCGACTCGGGACAAATTTTTAAAGAATTCATGCTCTCGGAAACATTTTCGGTAGTAATCCAAGTACTAGGGAGATTAGTAATAATAATTTAATCTAGAAACCCAGTATAATCATTTTACGCTGCCAGCCGCTAATAGCAAAAATAATTTTAGTATTCGTTGTGCATGCCTCTTATGACGTTAATGGGTTTTGCCATTCTCGTATAGTATACGTTAGTACTGTCTTAGAATATTATGCAGAAATAACATTTTTATTTGCTCTCAACAATCAAGAACCAGTTTTTTGGAGAAAAAAATATTTGTAATAGACGCGCGTGCGAAAGACATACACATGTTATGGTAATGATAGGTAATTAATATACAAGGTTATTGTACAAGTGTTTCTTGCATAATAGTTTTGATATATATAATATAATAAATCTTTTCGCGGAGTCGACCCCGACAACATCCAGAGTAATATTGCTATGCGCGGCGACGGCCAATTTTAAAGTGCCCAAGTGATAATACTTTATTGGGTTGCACAAAGATTTTTAACTAGAATTAACTATCCAGCAAGTTTGACTGTGACATAAATGCTTTTGACAGGTATTACGTACTCATTCGAAGCTGCCTTATTAGTAAATTAAAAATTGAGTAACAGGGCCAATGTAATTGTGAGGAAAGTATGTCTGTTAATGTCATCTATGTCAGTGCTTCCCAAACTTTTCTAAAGCGCGACCCCTTTTTGTAAAAAAAAATTGTTCACGACCCCCTATTTCCCCCTAGTTATCACCCAAACCAGACTAGCGACAAAAATAACGTGCCTAATCTACAAGTAACAGATGGTTTCTCACATTTTTTTTTACTTTACTGTTTAAGTTTAAATTAAATACATTAAAAAAGTTCAACAATTATATTAATTATTGCGACCTATCCCACTAATAACTAATAGTACTTCTACCAGACTAGCATTTACAATAAACATAAATAATAAAAAGTGGACACCGCATCCTTTCAACATGTTGAAATTTCAATAAACAAAAATGAAAAACTTATTGAAATATCAAGTGATCGAATGTTTTTCCCAGTACCCTTGGTGAATTTTGGACCAAAAGGATGTAGGAATACCCCCAGTTAGCGAATGAAGCTGTAAAATATGTGGTTCTATTTGTAACATTATATAAATTTATGTGAGTTAAGTTTCTCATCTATGACAGCCATTAAAAAAAGTGAGAAATCATCTCGTACTTGATAATGATATAATTGTGTGTTTTAAATTTACAGCCTAGATTTGAAAGACTAGTTTAAAAAAAAAGAGGGGCACGGGGGTTATTAGTTTTATGTTTGGTTTGATAATTAATTGTTAATATGATTTAACAAAGTAGTGTTTTTGTCTTATTTTACAAATCTCCGGCGACCCCCCTAGCACCTCATTGCGCGACTCACACTTTGGGAAACACTGACTATGTCACCGGCAAAGCTGCTGGTTAATTAACCGGTATTAAAATTCTTTGTGGAACCAGACAATGTGTTTGGGATCGACTCCGCGAAAAGACCCAAAGACCGACATTTATTAATACCAATGTATTCCTTTCTAAAGTAAATCGAATGCAAATTGCTCCATTCCATCTTTTTTGCCAAGCTTACGCTGTGTATAAACGTAATATAGGAAATTAAAAATATTGCCTAAAACCTTGTAAAATTTTAGCAGTATGGCGATGTACCTAATAATAAAGCGACAAGCTATTCGCCCAGATCTGTCATTTTTGAAGTCTATTCGCATAAGGTTATTAATTCATGTTCTCAGGTATTGTGCTCATCATATGCTGATCGATTGACCGTTATTAAAAGTGCGTCAAGCGCAATAGTGTTTCGAGCACAATGCTCGCAAGCACTTTTTAAATACAGTACTCGGTAATTGGGTGAATGGCAGTGGCGGCTCGTCAGGTGAAGGGGCTCTTCACCAAAAAAATAAAACCAGGAGGAAAGTTTTTCGATAATATTAAGTATTAATGTACCAATACAGCTACCATTTTAGCCCTTTAAAAACATTATATTCGAATTAATAATATTAATTTAATCCGAATGTAGCTATGCATAATAGGGTCACGGTTATCTCCGATGGACAATAATTATAAACACTCGTGCATTTTGGCGCGCCCCAGCCGACCGCGTCCGTTAGCTCAAAGTGAAGTGAAGACCCAACGCCCAGCATGGCTTTGATACTCACCGTTGCTATGGTTACGCATGTAAAATTTGCATTATGATGAAGGGCAATTTAAAAATAGATCAATCGTATGCACCATTGTTTTAGCATTGATTCGCCTAACCTTAAGGTATTTATTTTGAGGCTTTGCGAAACTTACGGTTATAGATATCGTTTTTACGTGATTTACTGTGTGATTAAAAATTGTTTTTATTTTTCAGTTAATTCGGTAGTGTACGTACCTACTTAGTTGTGTGTTTTAAAAATGAACCCAATTAATGAAATAGTTTGTAATTTGTTAGAAACTCTATTCAGTCGTTGGTTGGATGAGGATAAGAGAGACGTTTTGTTACACGGGTTTTTAGTCAATATTTGTTTACGTACCCGCACTATACCTATAGCCACCATTTTCACCATCACCATTTTTTAAGACCGCGAGCCGCCACTGCTGTATGCATAGGATCTGGAATAAATGTTTTGAAACAAATATAAAAAATAACAAAATTTATCTGACATGGAATATTTTTGAAGTATATTCTTAACCTCATTTTTGTTAACTCGTAAAATATACAACGTGTAAATTCGGCTTCTTTGGAATTGACCACTGTGATTGGACAGATTTATATCATTACTAGGATGGATATGAAATTATATCCGTACAGTTAGCTGGAACAGCCCACTTATCCAATCACAGTGTAAAGAAAACAGCAAATATCTATGTGGGAGTTGAAAAATACATTTTTTTATATCATGCGATACATGCGATTTTGACTCTATGTTTACCTTATTATTTTTCAAAGGATAAAATACGAACAACAAAATATGTATCAATTTAGTAATCGTCACTGATGGCAGTGTCTGATGTGAAGCTTTTCTAAACAAAGTTATCAAAAAGTGTCGATATTGGACATCGCCAACTATCGACGGATAGCCATTAAATCGGTATAATGAAAGCCGAACTGTAAAAGGTAAAGTACGTACTTGACTGAAATAAAAATGTATGTCGTCTTGCTTTTCACATTAAAATAAGTAGGTAAGATTATATTGAGTGTTAAAAATAAATCGTTAAGAAAATAACACTTATTTATAGTGGTTTAAGTAAATGTTAAAGACGGTTTAAGGATTCCATTATAATTGGACTTTGTATTTGTTTGTGGTGCAACCAAAATAGCGCAAAATCAACTCAAAACAAAAAAATATGCTTAGACTGAAATAATACTCTGTATGATTTGGACTTCAACTTTCTTTTTCAGTTGAATACTGTATCCACTTAAGGATGACTGGTGGGGGGGGGGGGGGGGGGGGTGCTTAAAGTTTGTATTGTATAAACGTTAGACTTTGGATCCATAATGAAGCATTCTCGTTTCTTGTCGCACAATTTTTGTATTGTAAATTATCACACATCTTCTATAAAAAAAAGCCATTTTTCTGTATTTCTCAATTACATAACATTCTTATTTTAATTTTTGTCTTTAAAAACAATAAAGGAGACCTATTGTTTGTGATTTGTTTTTGTTGTAAAAATATTTTATTGCATTTGGTTATATTTTTGTTGATTTAAAATAGCTTTAAAAAAAGGGAAACGGGACAGGAAATTATATAATGAAAAATACTATAAAATATTATTCTTTTTATTCCCTACCTATTCTTTAAGGATTACAAACCCATAACTAAGACGATATGCGTCCGAACCCTTAATCTCTATACAAAACAGGACTTTTAGAAGGGACATTTTAAAAACTAAGCGTTTTCGACAATAACTGCTTCTAATCTAAGCCAAAAATATATCGTTCCTTATAACATCATTAATTTTGGCGTGGTGAGCGTGTAATAGATACGTATGTACTAAAGGGCAATATATATAATATATTAATTGTGTACTGTGTTTTACATTTTTTAAATACCTACTTATTTAATTTAAATTTAGCAAAAAAGTCCATGAGTGGGACGAAAAATTAGGTTGCAATTAGACTTTTAGACCCGAGCGGGGGGAGGGGGGGAGGTGTAAGGGATTGCAATTTCGGGATAGCTATATATCATTTTTACCATACTTTTCCGATCCCGGACTTACATAAAGGGATCCCGAAAATCCCGAGATTGTTTATTCGCTTTGGGATTGTAATCCCTAGGGATGGGGGGGGGGCAATATTATTTTACATGTTTCTATTTTTGTGCTGTAGAAACACGCGCGACTTTAGGAAATGAATTTCGTCGAATGTTCCCACGCGTAAGAGTTTCTTATGTAAATTCTAAAATATTTTTTACTATAGTGTCTTGTCTTGTATATTTGTTGGCTTTTGCTATAGTGTATTTATTTTCAACTGACTCCGATAATAAACAATAACCTAACCACAAAACGCTCGATGCAACCGGTAAATTCGCTATCGAATTTGAATAAACACGTTTTCCGATTATATTGTATAGTTTTGGCACAACATAGGTATCTACTGTTCTATTATTATAAAATTACTGATTTCGGCATTTTGGATTTGCATAACGGTGGTGCAAAATAAAGCTATATTAAAATCGGATAATGTTTATTCAAATGCGAAAGCTGAATGCAGTCCTGTAGTGATCGTATCAAGTGTTTTGTATATAGTCGGATCGTCTTATCGTGCGGGTCATACGATTCAAGAAAGACATACTCTCAGTTTTTGTTTTCTTTACTTGCGATTAATTTTACCCTCTAAATAAAATACGTAAGATAAATGAGACAGACTTATTCCATTTTGACATGAAAAAAAAAGGATAAGTATTTACTTTTTAGCGATTCTAAAAAGCACCAGCTACGATTTATTTTAAATATGCCAGTTTTGTGTCTTTGACAGTTTGTGACAAAATGAAACAATTTTCTGGGTTTTTGCATCCCCAATCAAAAAAAAATGGTACTTAATCTGATAAACTATTTTGAAAATGAAAGAAAAAGTGGAAATTCGCCAACCAATATTCAGGAAACAGTAGCCAAAGCACTGGGAATTAGTTTAAGGACTGTGCAGAAAATTGTGCATGAAACAAAACATAACATAATACCCAAGAATACTAAAAAGTGTAAACGAAGAAAGCCAAAAACTAAGGATGTAAGCGAAAATATTAAAATTGGAGTTTGAAATGTGATTTACGATTTATACAAATCAAAAACCAATGTAACTCTTCCAGTTTTACAAAAACCATTAAAAATTCGGGGTGTTTTGGAAATTGGACTTGAAGCGTTATCAAAATTAATAAAAAAATTAGGTTTTCGCTATAAAAAAGACTGTAACCGAAAATTTTTATGTGAGCAGCCACAGATAGTGAGTCAGCGTGTTCAGTTTTTAAAAAAATATACGGGCAACTACAAATCGAAATTTAGAAAAGTGGTATTTTTAGACGAAACGTGGATATTTTCGAATGGAAGTGGTTGAAAATCTTGGCAAGATGAGTCTGTAAAAAGTGTTAAAAGGAAAAAGGGGTGCGGTACATACAGAAATATTAATAAGGGATTGGTGGGATCGAGAACAAGTACTAGATGTCGAAGTAGCGCCAATGATAATTGCTCCATTCGAAGACGACTCAGACGACGAGGACTTTTCAGATTTTATAAGTGACGATGAGAGTTTTTAGGCTATAATTATAAACGGTGTTTTTCGTTTACATTTTTTAGTATTCTTGGGTATTATATTATGCTTTTTTTTTATGCACATTATTCTGCATAGTCCTTAAACTAATTCCCAGTGTTTTCATTACGGTTTCCTGCATATTGGTTTGCGAATTTCCACTTTTTCTTTCATTATCGAAATAGTTTATCAGACTAAATGCCATTGTATTTTTAGGTTTTAGTACTAAAATTGTTAAAATAAATTGCACTGTTTATTATTGTCGTTTTTAATTAAAGGGTACAGTAGGTATATAATTAACGATTATATAATTTTTTTTGTAATTTTTTCAACTCCCCTGTACATAATTTTTACAAAACTAATAATATTAGGTATATGTGGCTATCTTCGCGATAGCTAAAATAATAAAACTATTTTTCCTTCCTTCGGTATATTTGTACATAATCTCACAACATTTTGATAGCCTCTGTGTTGTCTGATTTGACGCATATGATCAGTGACCTTTGGACCCGCACGTTAAGACCAGATCTGACTATACTATATAGATGCCAGCTGAAAATAGATACAGTTTAGAGTTCTGTTCTAAAAGAAACGTCTAATACCTAAACCTTTTCAAATTTTAAATGTTGCACGCGCCAAATTAAATACTACCGATTAGACACTTTATACGTAAACATTTGCATGTAAGATTTCTTCTAAATACTCATAATTCAAAATCCCGAAAGGAAATAACGCATCATGTAATCGCAAAGAAATTATGTTTAGAGATCTTATCTTGGGCAAGGGCCTGTCGACATATTAAGCACCGGTTCCCGCAGATCACTGAAGTTAAGCGGTGTCGAGCGCGGTTAGTACTTGGGCGGGTGACCGCTTGGGAACACGGCGTGCTCTTGCCTCAGGGAAGAGTGTAAAATGAATCGACACCTAGCCATCCTATTCACGCCGGACAGGCCGGATGAGATCGGATATCTCGTAGGATGAAGGTGCCGTTTCACACTCCCCAGTCGGTAGATCACATTTGTGGTGAAGATGGCCTACGTAGTCGGCGAACCGTAAAAAAAAAAAAAGATCTTATCAGATTTTGATATTTTAAAGTTTTTATATCATATGAAAATGTTTCCCTTTATTTTGCCTATACAGGGTGTTTTTTAATTGAGTGTCGATACTTAAGGTTGTGAATCCGTGGGTGATTTTAAGAAGAACAGTTAATATGAACATATGTCCTGAAGCTCATTTATTTTTGAGCTGTAAAATATCGAAAGCAGTCTAAATAACCCGAAGAAAAGATTGTTTTTTTTTTATGCAAAAAGGGTGCATCATTCGAAAGTAAGTCTATGGACCTAATTTTCTCCAAAATATATAAGGATTTTAAATATAAGTTTGGTTCTTAGAAAAATCAGTGGCGTACCATTTTTTTCTATAAAAATATTCAGTTCCATCCCCGTACGGACGTCACTGGTAAAAATAAAAATTTTAAGTCAAAAAATGCTTTATAATGATTAGGAGGTGTGTATAAAATTTCATAAAAATATCTAAGAGTGATATAATAATAATTATGATAAAAATGTTATATTTTTTAAAAAATGTTAACACCCTGTAGATCAAAAATGAAGACCTTTAGGACATATGTTAATGTTAACTGTTCTTCTTAAAATCACCCAAGGATTCACAACCTTAAGTATCGGCACTCAATTAAAAAACACCCTGTATATATCTGTTGGTTGGTGGCTCTAAAACCAAAAAACGATACTTGACAGAGAAGAAAGAATTTTTGTATGTGAATTAGATCTGATTAAGTCAGATGACCGACACATTTATGTTTTAAGTTTACTGCAATGACGTATTTCTTTGATGACGAAGGTGGAAAATAAATAACAAGTTTTTGTACATATTTTTTTTTTGTTATTGTTGTTGTTGAGGTTGGTTGCCGAAAGAGCCAGTATACTTAGACCTATGTGGCCCATTGCAGTGCCGTAGCCAGAAATTTAGTTTGGGTGAGCCCAAAAGGATCTGAAATCGAGTAATGAAATTTTTTTCGGGTGCCACGCTCAAAAAACCATTTTTTGGATCATAAAAAAAATTGAAAATTAGAAAAAATATATATTATTTTTAAAGAAACTTGTAGGGAGTTATACTAATATACTAATATAAATAATTTAAAACTTATAAAAAAACTTTATGAAATAAGCGTATGAGCAAAAAAATATTAAAAATAAAGTTTATTTTTTATTTATTGAAAACCAAAAAAATATATTAACTATTATCGATAATTATTAGAAGTCAGTCATGTAACGATTATACATGCAAACACCAATAAAACTTTTTAAATTAATATATAAAATCCGAAGAGGGAGTCGCGCGCCGCGGGTGTATTTAAAGTTTTAAGATTTGCGTGGATGTTAGTTTGTATTGCAAGAATTTTGTATATATAAGACGATGCGTTATTTCCTTTGGTGCGTTACTGTTAGGGTTGCCGTAATTTCGTTTCCAAATTATATTTTAAATCTTCTGGTTTTTTGGTTTCGGGGGGGGGGGGGGGGGGCTGGCTACGCCACCGGCCCAATGTATTTCCTATCGTATCGACATTATATGCCGTCAGCCAGACTTACCTACAGCTTAGCGTGGGATCTGAATCACGTGTATGCACTATAGTTATCCTTTTTACGCCCCCAAAGGTCCATGACGCCATTCTCGGTCCCGATATTAGGAATCAATACTGCATTCTTTTACCCACTAAAGTTCCGGGCATATCCTTTTTATTAGGCGTATGCCCTCTCCGAGGATTGAACTCGGACCGCCACGGTCGAATGCCAGTAACTCACCACTGAGCCCCTGCCGCGGTTGTAAAGAGAAATTATTATAGTATCCTTGACACTTCAGTATAATAATATAGTAAATATGACATGGAAAGGTAAAGAACAAAATTTGTCTCGAGGAAGCTCTGAAAGAGAAATCATCACTCATGTGAAAAATCGACCTCAATAAATAGAAAAAGATAAAACTTCTAGTTACTCGATGAATAAGCAATTTTTTTATTTTATATTTATTAATTTTGATCACCCAGGTACTTTAGTTTAACGTAATACTTTTGTCATCTGATCATTTACTGCATCAGTAAGTTTTGTTACAAAAACTTTCTATACTTAAGTATATATCTACACATTTAAAATGTTTAAGTAATTTCCTTCCATTTTAACGCAGTTATAGCCTTCCATTTTAGTTTCACAATGTCCTAAATTATGACTTTATTGTGTTTCATAATAGGCCACTTTACAGTTTGCAATTTTTCTTTCACGCAGGAAAATAAACCGTTAAAACAGATTTTTTGGTTTAACATGGCAAATCGAAAGTAGGTTTCTTTGGTTTTTGTTCTCTATATAAAGAAACCAACTTTCGATTTATCATGTTAAACCAAAAAACCTGTTTTAACGGTTTAACATGTTAAACCGAAAGTTGTAACTTTTAGATAGCGAATAATAAATTAAGATGGGGAAGTAAAAACCACTTTTCTCTAAGATGAACCGTTCCAATGTTACAGCCAGTCAAACTCTAAAAATGCCATATTTTAAACGTCAATATCTCATAAACTATTAAATTTAGACATATTAGATTTTATACAAAATAAGCGTAGAATTTAGTGGGGAATTAGAAAATAATACAATATATAGGGTGTTACATTTAAAAAAACCTAAGTTATATTCTCCACGTTTTTTGGGCCACCCCGTATACTCCAATATAATTTATTTCTGTTCCTCAGGTAAGAATAGTACATACTATTACATTTCTTTGATCTCTTTTCTCTTTATGGAACTAAATATTAACAAAATTTTAATAAAAATTTTAATACAATTTTTATTTATTTCCTCCTTTTTCTCTTTTTAGTTTGACTTGCAATGTCGAGGGTCTCTCTTCTTGTAATTATTTTTTAATTTTCGCTGATGATGAAGACTTTTGTCTTCGAAACATGTACGACACTAGGATTTTAAAGATTAAAATCCTTACAATAAACTAGTGGATCAGACTGTGTGTATTATTCTTCCTACTCAGATAACTTTCTGTTAAATATTTCTAAGAATAGGCGAAATGAATCTCTCATAATAAATGCATTTTTATAATTATTATGCCCATATTAATTACAGATCTGTAAACAGGAAAATTATATTTATTATTAGAGTTTCTTTATCAAAAAGGGGGGTACACACATCGGATGTTTTCTTCGTGTCGGTGTTATTACCGGTACTAGTTGCCATTCACTAATGATAGGTAGGAACCTATACGTACCACTTCGTACTCGCGGTTCTTATTATAGAACAACTTACGTACGACACCGCCAATTAAAAAAGTAAACACTTAAAAATTAATACATTATGTCTCGCGCATCAATTGTTTGTTCGGGTTGCATTTTAAGTTAATTGTGATTTTCCATATTTTAAAATGGATAGTGCAAATCAGAACGGACGTGTTAAGGTAGGAATATGATTAAAATCTATATTAAATATTTGTCAAACTTTATTATTTCAGGAAATGAAAAACTTTCGTATTTTAGATGCAATTGGATGGATTCTTTTGACCTTAAGCGGTAATTTTTAGTCCCTCTTTGTGAGGTGTAGATGCAATCGAAACTGCAACGAGAATTAATAGTATTAGTTTTAAATAATACAATTAAAATAATATTTGAAAATTTTTGGATTTAGTGAAAATCCTTGATTGATTGTAAACCCTAAAATAAAATCACATCTTTGATGGTTGGTGGTAAAATACATATGCTTGACCATCAAAGAAGTGATTTTTAAAAACTTTTGAAATCAATGAAGAATTTTCACTAAATCCAAAATTTTAAAATGTGATTTTAACTGTATTATCTGTATGCTAATTATCATTAAAATTCTTTGCACCTAAAATTCAAAAGTTTTTCATTTCCATTACCACAAGAGGGGCACAAAGCCATTACAATTATTTATTGTTTTTAGTTTTTCTACATTTTCATAATATAAAATTTACATTTGACATTTTAAACACAAAATTATGCTTATAAGCAGTTTGATTAATGTTAAATTATTCTTAAATTTGATTATTGATTAATTTTTCTAATTAATTATAGGTATAGCCTCACAAAAAAAATTCATGCTCATTGGACTAGATTTCCATGTTTATATGTTTTTAAGGTCCCAATTTCCGGTTCACCCAATCAGGTATATTTTGGGGTGAAACCACCTTTTCAGGGGTGAAACTAGGTGTCTCGAAGGATAACGACGAAGAAGGGGTTTGTATATATATGTGTACAAATATGAATTTATATATACATGGTGTTTAAAAAAATCCGGTATCACTAAGAATTTTCGTGGGGCTGGAAAAGAAAAAAAATTATGTTCACTGGACTAGAATCCCATGTTAATTTGTTATTAAGGTCGTTGAATTCGAATCCGACCTCCGCTTCACCCCGTCAGGTCTATTTGTTTGTGAAAAATTGAAATTTGTATATGTATAAGTACCTACATACAAGCGGGTGAAACGGAGGTCAGATGCGGGTTCAGCGACCTCGCAAACATGTATATGGGGTCTAGTAATTATTCAATTACCTATTGAATATTTTGTTTTTTGGCCTCCCTGAAAAAAAACCCATAATGATGGATGTTCTAATATTTATTAAAACAAATATGTGCGCGGACAGAGGCTTCATACAGCAAAGATTGGAAGGCTTAGCGACAGAAACATGGACACTTTTATCATGATAATTTATAAACATATTTCTTGAGCAGTTTTTAGCAGTGTTTTTTAATTTTTCTACTCCCACATGGATATTTGCTGTTTCCTTTACACTAAATAAGTGACTGATGGATAAGTGGACTATTCCAGTTAACTAAACCGATAAAATTTTATATTTATTCTTGTTAGTGACGAACAGTGTTGCAACCTTTAAAAATAGAATTTCCCATTTTTAAAGAAAAAAAAATCCCGGGAATGCACAAAATACTAAAAGAATCTTATTTTTAATATTTGAGCCGTTCTACAAAATATAGAAATCTGCAAAAACACGCCAACTTTATTTCTACGCACATATTTCATTCCAATTTTAAATTAAATTTAAAAAAATAATAAACATGCAGCGGGGCTGGAAATAGGGTTACCACCTTTTTGCAAAATAAAAAAGGACATTGTACCTAAATAAAGTAGTAGAAGTTTAGTGTTCGTCCGGTGGCTTTGTCTACTGCACAGATGGCGTTACTGATGTTTAATCACTTATTTCTTTCGTAAAATAATCTTGAAAGCGCATTTTCGCTGCTTCTGGAGTTGCTTCCGTTTTTTGGCTTTCTGAGGAGTCCTAAGAAGGACGAAACAGCTGTCATTGACTACCTGTGCCCCAGGAAATTCATTAATATGATTAGAGATGAAAAATACTGTTACCGATATGAAACGTTCAATTTCATACCGCGACAGGAAAATACCGTGACTACATAACCGTTACTCGGGAACGAACTAAAGTGCAAGGTTTGCAAGCAAAATTAAAATATTTATTGAAATAGAAAATAATCTATCATTCCTATCTGTGACCTTGAAATCTCAAACCAATAAATGATAAAATTCAAATCACATGTCAATTTCATTAAACAATTTTTGGGAGTAACTTTTGTGCGATTTCTGCTATATTGGAAAAAAATACCGAGAAAATTCCTCTTATTGATCAAAACTTGAAGTGTCAATCTTTCCTTTTATTTAAAGTTTTTTTGATAGTGTCTGCAATTGTTTGACTACAATTCTTTTCAACTTCTTGAGTCATTTCTTTCATCATCGATACACGTCAAAGGAATCCCAGAGACCGCGTCCATTACAAAAATACTATACCACCGTGGCTATCGCGCCAGCAAAACACCGGCCATCGTAATTACGATTCGCAGCTTCAAATCAAACGGTCCCACGACATATACATACCCGCGAACGGCGGCCGCAACAGTTCTCTCAGCAACCTTTCATCCCCGGCTTGCAAAAATACCTTCAACGAAAAAATACCGTCAACCACGAGACTGTTACTGTTCCTCAGATACCGTTTGCCGTAGCGCGCTCCACAACAAGCAGCTGAACGGGCCGACCGCTATCGCTTTCTCTCGGTTTTCATCGCAGCGTGTAGGACTTTCTTTGTATTACATTTTTTGGGATTAAATATTCCTTTGTATTTACTGCGTTGCAAAACTTGTAGTTTCAGTATGATCAATATAATTAAGGAATTAAATTAATTGCACTTACATATTTTTTAGTAATTGAAGATGTTAACTATGTTTTGAAGTGACACCTTCATTTACTCATGTAAAATTTATAGACGTCACGACACAACGATATACATTATTTGTTACCTCGGCCCCTCCAGACCAAAATACTGAATTCGCTACTGGTATTACATAATTAAAATCGCTATCGTGGTCTGGCAATAATGGAAAGAGGTTGTTCGTTCTTTACGTTTAGTTCTGAGATATACATTTGTACCCTGGTTGGTTGGTTGGTATCATGTATGCAAAGTATCTACCAATATACCTATCGTTAAATACCGAGCGGGGTACAACTGTATACCAGGGCAGTGGCGTATTTAGGGGGGGGGGGCAGTGCTGCAGCTGCCCCCCCCCTCCCCCCCCCCCCCCCCTCGAGCCTCTGAGCTCGGGTCTAAAAGTCTAATTGCAATCTAATTTTTCGTCTTACGCTTGGACTCTTAATTTAAATTTTTAAATAATGTATTTTCGGCTTAGATTACAAAGGTCTTGTAGGAAATGTTAAGTTTTTATACTTTTCCTTCTAAAAATCCTATTTTATACAGAGATTAAGGTTTTGGACGCATATCGTTTTAGTTATTGATTTATGATGCAATTTTATAGGAAAACGAGTAAAAAGAATAATATTTTATAGTATTCTTCTATTATATACTTTTCTGTTTCATTTTCCCTTTTTTAGAGCTATTTTAAATCAACAAAAATATAACCCAAAGCAATAAAATATTTTTACAACAAAAACAAAAAACAATTAGGTATTTATTTTTAACGCGAAAAATGAAAGTAAACATTTTAATTGAAACATTTTTTATGGAAGAAGTGTGATAATTTATAATAAAAAAAATAGTGCGGAAAGAAACGAGAATGGTTTATTATGAATATACAAAAAGCAACTTGAGAAGGAGTATTTCAAAACCTAAGCATTTGCACCAAAAACTGCTCTTAGATCTGCGCTCCTAAAATACATGATTTCTGAAAAAATCATCAATTTTGATTATTAAAAATCCGAACCCGAAAAACGCTGGTTAGAGTCATACATACGTCTTATGTTGAAATTTTGTATTAACACCAATATTCATATTTTTCACAAATATAAAAAATGTTTCTTTTTTAATAACGAGCCAGCTAGGAATATCAAAAGAAAAGTAAAAAAAACATTTACAAAAACAAATTTAATCGAACCATGCAGAGGGAGAGAGGTAATACTTTAATTTCCGAAATTTGATAGTAGTTAGGTGAATTTTAAACGAACTTTGGGCGGCGCTTTTCTGCCTTCTTCACTAGGTACAATATCATGAAATACACGTAGTCCCGACTGTCCCTTTCTCCAGAAAAAAATGTCCACTTACGCCCACTGAGCCCCCCTCCCCCAAGTATATTTTCTGGCTACGCCACTGCATCAGGGAATAAAACTTACTATAACTTGCAGTGGCGTAGCCAGAATTTGAGTTTGGGGCGGGGGCCCAAAAGTGTAGGGAAAGCGATGCACCAGCGTCGCAGGCAAAACTTTTTTGGGTGCCACGCCCAAAAAACCCTTTTTTGGAAAATCAAAAAAAAATTCAAAATAAAAAAATACCTATATTTAAAGAAACTTGTAGTGAGTTATACAAATCCACTAGTCCAAAACTTCTTCATGAAATAAGCATATTTTAGCAAAAAAATATAAAAAATAAGGTATATTTTTATTTATTGAAAAAACAAAAATTAACCATAAACTAAAAGCACAAGATATATTTTTGCCTAAAACTGAACCGTAATTCGTCGCCTGTTTTCACACAATATATTGATTACTTTATATATCAATGTGGATTTTTTGATGATTATATAATAATAATGAATGGTTTCTTAGATATGTTTTTAATCTTTTTGAAGTGGAAAAACGTCTTTCTGGTGAAGCTTTAGTTACTGGGAGGATGATTTGTTATTTTATTTGGAGCGTTATTAATAGCGTTGCCGTCAAAGATTTTTTATGTTGCCCAATTATATTTTATATTTACTTTTTTTTTGGAATTCGGGTCTGTTCTGGCTACGCCACTGATAACTTGTGTCTGTTTAACGATTAAAGGGGGGGGGGGGGGTTAAAGAAATAAAAAGTCATTGTCGTTTTCAGTGGTTATACAGGTGCAAGAAACCAATTTGGATCAAAAAATGTTAAACATAATGCGGGAATGTATCATTGCTAGTAAAAATAATTTTTTTAAAAATTTTGAGTGTTATGTCTTTAAGGTTATTGAGTTCAACAAGTTTAATGTAGAGAAATCAATTTTTTTAAAAGTTAAAAAAAATGCAGTAGAGAGATTTTATTAAAAATATTAAATATTATTTCATGTTACAATAATATAGATTCTCAATACCAACTTATACTTAAGTTGTTTCTTATCGTAATAATAAGGCATTCTAAATTTATTAATGGTAGCAGAAACACTATAAAGACTTGAATATTAATTTTATTGAATATTTTTATCGCCACGTTGCGTTGGTTAGAAGAGTTAAGCAATAATAATAATAATTGTAGCGTAAAATAGATACTTACTTCCATAAAGGGGTTTCTCATGCAATCCAGCAATGAATAATTTACTGTATAAAAATAGAAGTTAAAAAAATGAAGAAAAAAATTTGCGTGTGGAAGAGGTTACAATCAATTTAATCGATTTGAAAGTTTTAATTTCCGTTTTATGTACAAAAAATTACGAAAAATGTATGTACGAAAAATACGAACCCGAACGATACTTGCCCACACCAAACTTTTTCGCCCCAACTACCCGGCAGCGTTTTTTTACAAAAACACGATTTACCATAACAAAACTCATCAAAACCTAACAAACCCAAACAGAACCCGTACAAAACTGCATTCTCCAGGATCTGTAGGGTCCAAATTTAAAAAGTTTTTAGAAATCCGTCAAAGGACAGGATTCGCTTCAAGAGAACGCAATGTTTTTAATATGAATACAGGGTGATTCCTAAGTTGATACTTCTTTTTTAGCTGTGTATAGCTGGCACTAAAATAAACAACATTTTCAAATACTTTTTTTCAAAAAACTTCAAAATATGCGAGATACAGAAGTAAAAAATCTAAGTGCGAACCTGGTCATCAAAACGTAGCCTGCTATAATTTATGTTGTTTGTCTTATTTCTTATTAGTCATGCAATTTACGGGTCGGTGGTGTTATTTGTCAATCCGCGGCGGTGTGTTTTTCTGAAGCAAGTTAATTTTAAATTGTGTGACACGTGAAAATGGTAAAATTTGAAAACGATGAACTAGTAGAGATGGTGCTAATTTACGGTGAGTGTCGTCAAAGTGCGGCTGCTGCTTCGAGATTATACGCAGAATACTTTCCCCTGGCGGGCTCATCCTACACCCAGAAGTTTTCTTAATGTTATTTAACTGGCAAGTTAGGCAGAACCGTATTTGATCTATAGTGTAATAAATGAATGTAAGTACCTTATTTTTGAGTAAAAAAAAAGGTATTTGAAAATGTTGTTTATTTTAATGCCTTCACACAGCTTAAAAAGAAGTACCAACTTAGGAATCACCCTGTATAAATATATTTTTGCATGGAGCTGGTAATTTTGGAGAAGAATTTAGAAATATTGTTCGGATCCACTTAAGTAGGAGGCTCCCGATTTTCTAATAAATCTTCTGCAAATAAAATTATGTAATTATTTTTTGACTTCTACCCAAATACTTACTTCTAGCCCAGAAAATCAAATTAAAAAATCAAAAAAATAATTATACTTTCCATTGTGCATTCTTATAGTTAGTTACAATAGATCTTGATGTAAATTTTAAACATGTTTAAATTACTCATACACAGTAAATAAAAATCGATTCATTATTAATATACAGTGTGTGCGTGAATTCGCTTGCCAAATGGACAGCTTTTTTATTATCAATTTTTGGAAAAAAAGCTATTCTTTACAAATAGTTTTGCTTTGAAAATATTAAAAATGGCATAAACATGTCTTCTTAATGTTGTACAGGGTGTCGCAAAAAACGAAAAACTTTAATTCTAAATGGAACAAAGTTTAATACATAATTGAGCGATCAAATTCAAGAAAGGCCACAGATGTTGAATTAAAGTTTTTATAACTAATTTTTAGTATAACGAACAACAATAAATGATCTTTTCACCAAATGAAACTTTAAATTTTGTTTTAAATATAGCCTATAACAATTAAAAATTAAACTTTAACTGTAAATAATCAAATGTCATGGTAAAACCTGTAAAAATACAAGAACACTTTTCTGATTTGTATTTTTTCCTTAAATAATGAGTTTAACTAATCGTGAAATAATACAAATTGTTTTAATAGCTGGAAATAATTATCGTATAAATGAAGCAGCAGCTGAATAATTGAACAATAATGACCCGGAAAGACCAAGTAAATTTAAACGGGGAACCCCGAAATTTCAACCAAGTTCAAAATACTCTTCCTCGCTTATACGATGAAAATAACGAATTGAATGTTTTGCTCTACATCAAATTCCTTGAAACCAGTTTAAGTGGATCCAACCGCGCTAAAATTTCCTATGTTAAATTACGGTCTTCTTGAAGTGAATTGCAAAAAAACTAAACGAATTATTGATTTTTTTTCACTAAAGGAAAAATGGTATCAATATGAGTGTGCGAAAGTTATTTTTATGCAGAAAAAAAAAATAGCCAATGAAAATCCTAAAAAAATTACTAAAATTCATTGTAAAAAATACTGAGAATTAATACACGTCACACGTTTTATTTTTGTGGGGACTGCTTATAAGTGGCAAAGGTCTCAACAGGCTAAAAAAAAAATATTTTTTTGTGTAATTTTTTTCTCTTCGTTCGCTGCCAGGGCCATTCCCGGGGGGACCTACAGCTTAACGTGGATTCCGAACCACGATCCTGTCATGCGACACCCCCCAAGGGCTATCGACCCTTGGTTTCTTGCCATTGCATGACTTACCGATTAGGGAGTGTGTACCTTCTTCCACGCCCCACGAGATATCCGATCTCAATGATCTCATCCGGTCTGGTTACCGGCGTGAATGGGGTGGTTTGGGAGATGATATATTTTACACTTTTCCCTGCATTCTTAAACCTACTAAATGTCGGGCATACTTTTTTTATTGTGCGTATGCCCACTCCCAGGACCGGATTTAGAGTCTGTGGGTCCTTAGGCTGCACCTGTGGTGCGGGCCCTAGAGGGGAAAATATTTTTTTTAGAACCTGCACAACGCATTTTCATCAATTTAGCAATTATCTTATCTAAATCTTGGTTACTTGAACTACTGTGCAGAAGAGGCCTTGATGTGCGCATTCCTTATATACGGCAGCAACGTCTTTTAGAATTATCTTCCTCGCGCCCTCATGCCTCCGTGTTTTCTGTCACTTTCACGAAATTTCCGGCTAGCAGACGGTGGGAGATATTCTCGTCAGGCTGGTCAAGCACCCAAACATTACGTTAAATTAAACCAAATGATGAATAGATGAATGATGGTAACGATCGCCAAACGTTTATATTATTAATTTAGTAAAACAAAAACAACTAATTGAAAAAAATAACATTTTTCACTGGAAGAGTGGTATAGTGATGCGGGACCCGACCCTTTGTGGTGCGGTGCGGGCCCCTTTGTGGTGTGAGCCCCTAGGCTATAGCCTAGTGCTTAAATCCGGCGCTGCCCACTCCTAGGATCGAACTCGGACCGCCATGGTCGAATGCCAGTAAGTCACCTCTGAGCCACTGCGCGGTATAAACAACCTATAAATTGATAGGCGATTTTGTATCAGTTTTAAGAACTTACTATTTTTGTGCTTCTGTTGAATAGTGACATCCTATAGTAAAACTATTTTAAAATGTTTAAAAATGCAAGGAAATACATCTTAAGTTACGGTAAACAGATAAGTTCAGTCATGTCCATCTTTTTCAATCGGAAAATTGTATATGCAGTTATGTAACTATCTAATAAATCTAAACGGATCAAAGGCCCTCGGGCTAGTTGCTTTCGCCTTCCGGGTATTATAGTCCACTTAATGCCCTTGGTACATAAATAGCTGTTATAAGTTAAAAAAAAGGAATTACTTTGAGTAAGCAAGCTGTCTCAGTCTCCAGCGGCGACATAGGCACAAGATTTTCAATTTTAAAACCCATGCCTACACTTCGCTAAACATTTTTGAGTTTCACCTATTAATTGCGAAAAACAAATTATTGAAATTATTATTCCCTTGTTTTTAAAAAATCACAACCATCGCAACAAATATTTTTTATAAGTTATCATAGTTTTTATAACCGCTAAATTTCTCGACAACACACGTTTAGCATTAAAACTTTCATCTTTGGATTCGCCCTGAATAACACTTTAGATGTAATTGCAAACTTTCATAACCAGTCTCTTTACCCGTTAAGTGTGAGAAAAGTGTGTGCAGTAGATAATATTACCTGTCGTATGCTATCGTTATGCATATTTGGTGTGTGTTTGTTTATGGTGTATAGCCATACCGAACACAAAATAAAGACAGAATACACTTACAATTTTACCATTGGTTATAGGCCATGACAGTGTGAAAGCTGATGCTGTAATATTTTAAAACTCTAATGTCGGGTTGTATAAAATTTTTTTTTTCACTACTAACCTATAAAACGGTCAATTATTGACCGATTATTAACCTTAGGAATCGATTTTCTTTACCTTGACATTCATTACTGACCATGGTTAAAAATGAAAACAATATTTTTAAAAGCAGGTAACTTGTAACTTGACTTTTACATACCAGATTCTTAGAGATGTTTGTAATTGTAAAGTTTCTATACTATAAATCAAAATACAGGGTGTCCCGTAACTTATGGGCCGTAGAGTAACTGGAGATACTAGACATCAAACTAAGCCGATTATATGTCATATAAGTTTTTTCGGATTGTTACTCGTACTAGAGATACAGGGTGTTGAAAGTAAAAGTTACAGATAAAAACAAATTGTTGCCAATTCCAAAGCACAGGTAACTTTATTTAAAAAAATTACAGAAGCAATCTTTTAAATATAAGTGCCTACACGTTTTTATAATTATTTATACTATAAGTATTATACTTAAATGTGTTAGTAGTGGAAAAAAATTATATTACCATGGTTTAGACTGCCATACTATTATAGCCCTCGCGCAATGGCGGCTCGCGGTCTTAAAAAATGGTGAAGAGCTAGGCCTAGTGCGGGTACTTAAACAAACATTGACTAAAAACCCGTGTAACAAAACGTCTCTCTTATCCTCATCTGTCCAATGATTGAATGGAGTTCCCAACAAATTACAAACTATGTCATTAATTGGGTTCATTTTTAAAACACACGTACACTACTGAATTAACTGAAAAATAAAAACAAAACTTTTTAATCACACAGTAAATCACGTAAAAACGATATATCTATAACCGTAAGTTTCGCGAAGCCTCAAAATAAATACCTTAAGGTTAGGCGAACCAATGCTAAAACAATGGTGCATACGACTGATCTATTTTTAAATTGCCCTTCATCATAATGCAAATTGTTACATGCTGTTTGCGTGAGTGACGTCACGTAACCATAGCAACTGGCAAATGGCCAATGACTCACTTACAAATATGACCCACCTTATTAACAATACATTTTTTTTATATCTTTCACAAAATGCAGAACTTTCAAAGTGTTAGGCGAGAACCGAACAATGTAAATCGAAGCCCTCGGCCGTATTTTACTTAGACCGACAATTGACCTTGTGGGTTTATATTGGATAGAAGAACAAAGAAATAAGAACGAATTGGAATCTAAAAGCGAAACAAATAAATAAGCGAGTCCGGAGGTTAAAATGAGACAATAAATGATACCCGTCGTCGACGCCGGACCAATCATATCGCTTGTTAGGAGGTGTGACAGTAGCTTATTGAAGCAGTCAGTGATTGAAATGCTCCGAAATTCATTTGAGATAGACAAAGAGAAATTAATGACCAAATGTGCGCATTGATTTGCAGCATGTGCATAAAACCCTGGATTTCCTATTTCTTTATATTTGTTTATGTTTGAGATTGATTTGACTTTTCTAATTTTATTGTGTGTTTTTTGTTGTGAATATTGTAGACTATTTTATGTATTTGCAGTATTTGTAGGTAAATATTATATTACTTTGGCTGAACTATAGTGTGTTTATTTTCAACTGGCACTGCTAGTAAACAATAGCTCAACCACACAGCGTTCAATGCGATTGGTTTCTACAGGACTTATATTCAGCTTTCGCATTTGAACAAACACGTTTTCCGATTATATAAATACACTTTAGGCACGTTCCTATTATGTTTAATTAAAAAACTACATTTTGCTTGTTGTTACGTTACTAGTTGCCCTCAAAATTTGTCCTACCAAAAAAAAAACTCACGAGCCGCGCCTGGTATCCAGTTAGATAGAAATGAAAATTATTCTAATAAAAGTGTTAAAAAAATATTAAATTTTTTTTTTTAAGGCGGGACCATCGTTGTCAATACAGCTCAAATTATTTTAATATGCAAGGGCAATAAACATATTTTTATAATATGCACCGCCTATTGTAATTTCTTAACTCTGACATGGCCTGTGAATAAATACTTGCAGTTCATACGTAACGTAAAATTCTTCAATTTTTGCACAATGTTATACAGGATATTTAGGAAAGCTTGAAAAATAAATTTTCAAACCACCTGAAAATTCCTTATACAATAGGGTTGCATTTCGTCTAACACAGTTAGATAATGAAATACGAATTAGATTGTGTTAGACGAAATGCAAACTTATTGTATAAGGAATTTTCAGATGGTTTGAAAAACACGTAGAATTGTACAAAATTCCTTATAAGAAATCACAACGGAAAATTATTTTCCTTCCTTTCTAAAATATTAATTAATTAATTAATTAACTAGCCAATCAACTTTGACTGTGACATAAATGGCATTGACAGACCTTATTTACTTTACAATCGAAGTAGCCTGATGAGTAAATTAAAAATAATTAGGTAAGTTAGCCGGGATACTATGATTGTGAGAATAGTATTTCTGCCACTGTCATGATTGTATGTCACCGTCAAAATCGCTAATGGTTACTTAATGATTATTAAAAAATCTGTGTGCAATTCGACATGTATGTCATATAATTTTGATATGACGTTTCCGACAGTTGCAACAAAGCGTGTTTACCACTACAGTATAATTATCATAGAGTACTTGGCGTTTACTGCAGGAAGGAAAGTTTTTATATTTTTAAGTAGATCAGGATCATTGTAAATTCCATAAATGTAGTACGGTTCAGTGTACTAAAATTCTTCAATTAGTTGTTAATTATTACTACATAGCATGGCAAAAATAGACAGACCTAATTAATCTTCAAGGATATTAAAATGACCAGGACAGAAACTGAAACTATTTTGCATAGTAAGCTATGGCAAACTAAAAACAAAAGAGCAGTCAACCTCCTAAATGTAGTAATACGATTTATACGAAGGAATTAATTTAATAAACTGTTTTGAAAATAAATATTTTAATTGAAAAAAAGAAAAGTTAACAAAATGTGCCCTTTTCATTGATTTTTTAACTCGGATGAAGTTTATATAGTTAACATTATTTAACATAAAAAAATAGTACTTAATTATTTTTTTTCTGAATAATTAGATATACTTTCAGAATATGTTCCAACTAACCATTTTTTTCACTTTCATATAACGTTCAACACATAAAACCATGATTCTTGATGAAATGGTGGACGTATATAAATTATCCAGTTATCCTCGTCTTTGAATTGATCTCTGTTATCCAGGCAACCAAGCATACATACCTAATGACGTTTAGGTCACCTGACTTACATATGAGTTTGACATTACAACCAACAAATTTTTGTTTATTTTGCAGGTTCCAGTTTCATCGTCACTTGAAGACGTAGAAATCGGTGGTACTCAGGTCGCCGGAGCCAAAGGTAAAAGTACCGACGTCAGCAGCACGAGGCGAAGAAGTCAGAAAACGAAGCCAGTGCGCGTTTTGGTGCGACGCCTAGTTGTCATGGCCATCATATTCGCGGTTTTTGCAGGCTTCGCGGCAATACTTTATTACTTTTTTGGATGGCAGTTCCTAATACAATTACTTATCGTTGCTGGGGTAGCATATTTAGCAGCAGGTCACTGGAGATGGTTCTACGTTGCCTTACTTACAGCTCCTAGAGATTTGCTGTGAGTATTTTATATTAATTTTCATATAACTAGGGCTCTAGGTCAAGGTTAATGAACTCTTGTTGGTTGGAAGACAAATAAAAATATACTTTCATAGGGTGACCAGATTTTATCTTAATGCAAGTTCGATCTGAATGCTGTTTGTACTCCTTACTCCGGTAACCTTTCAACCCTTTTTTGGGCAAAAATCAATTAAACAACTTACAAGCCAAGGGATTTTAAGTAGAAAAACATAACTTCTGATTTTATTATCATTTATCGAAGAATTATTTTTCTATAAATATTAAATTCTTCAGTATTCTACTTCATCTTATTAAGTATATGCTTTACTTCTATTTAGTTTGTACTTGAAAGGGTAAAATCGAGGGTAAAATGCAGGGTTTGAAAATACTTTGCAACAAAATCACTTAAGTCAGTACTTAATTTTATTTTTAAAAAGTTCACTTTTGCAAACTCTTATATAGCAAATGCGGAAGCAAACAATATTGATTCATTATTCATCTAATAGTTGCTTGAACTTTGGCTTTCAGTTGTTAATATTTTTAATTTTTTTCTGATAGACCTTTATATAATTAAGCATTACATTGTACAAACCAAAAATTAATTATAATAAAAACACATACAAAAAGACCAAATAACTGAATGATCTAGGACTGTGTATATAACAGTGAAATTTTGCCTTTTCAGTAGAAGGGAAACTACTGAAGTAGAACATTAGATTTTTTTTAAACTTACATTTTCAGTAACCCCTGCAAATTTATATTTACGCCAGTCTACAATGGTAAATGTAAATGAGTAAAAGTAATGATAATAAAAATGTTATACAATATATTACAAAGGTGTAAGTTTCAGAGAAGATTTTTTCTTACTCAACCAGTAAAACCAGTTCCTTCTCTAGCAATTATTTTCTATTTATTCCTTCTCAGAGTCACAAGCACGTTTTTTTTTTGGACATTTTCTTCCTAAACCTGTGATATCAATCATCTTCAGGCCGTCCTTCATGAAAGGGTGTAGATAAATTACGGTCTTGACATACTCCTCAACATGATCTTGACATATTCTTTCCTATACGAAATGCCTATTCTTGCATGTGCTTTAACACAATTTGCTATGTCCTGTTCAATAGTTGGATTCTTTGCCTGTGGTCTTTCAGCACCTTATTTTACTTTTAAAATCTTTGAACAAGTTACATGGTAATATTTTAAAAGTAATACTGTTATCCTTATGGCAAAAAAACTATTAATTTTTCAAGTTTGTAATATTTGCGATCTGATGGTTGCCTATACCCTTTTCGATGGCCTTCAGTTCATTAATCAATTTGTAGCAATCAGCTGTCAGAAGTGTAGAATGTTTTCAGAGTGCATTATTTAAAGTGAGTATTTTGTTTGTGTTTAGGAATCCAGTTAGAAGTCAATAATGATTTGTCACCACTAGTTTTTATATTTAATATTTATCATGTACAAATATGCTGGGTAGTAGGTATCTCAATAATTGAATATCCAACTAAAGTTTAAAAATTGCATTCCTATAAAACTTGGTCAATATTTTATCACTTATTGTTAACCATAATAAAAAAGGTTTAAATTTAAAGGTAGCATTAAAATTGCTTTTCTTTTTTAATAACACCTATTTTATGTTTCCAACAGAGAAAAAATAAGGATTCAATCAAAAATAAAACCTCATTATTTTGTTATTAATTTCTACATCAATACTTAATAACTTTAATAATAAACAAGTTATGGAATTTTTTCTCATTAAAGGTAATACCTATTAATATTGTTTGGGGATAATGAACTTTCCATTTTATATTATAATTAATAAGTTGAATTGAAAACAATAAAGACATAAAAACAGTTTATTGTTATTTCGTCAGATCCATCCTTAGACGCGTTTCACCATATTATGACTCATCAGTAAGGCTAGAATCTGATTGCTTTAAAAGTGTCTTAATATCAACGCAGGCTGCATCTATCTGTCTATCTAAATTTTATTTGTACCAAGATATAGAATCTTTTGTTAAAGTAGAGTAATAAGCGCCACAAATATAACATTGTTGTCTACATTTTTCTCTTCTGTATAAAAACTCTAACAAAAAATGCGGCCTCTTGCAGACCCTACACAACCAATATTACTGGCAGTCCTAAATTATATCAACCAGGGTTACAATAAATCACATCATGAACTTTAAAATCACTTACTTTCATTATTTTGTTTCTATTCGCCCTAAAATATTTGTTGTCTAGATTTACAGTTAGAAAATCTCCTCGGCGACATACAAAATAACTTGTATTGACATGAACATTTTCGGCAGCGTAATTTATGAATATTTTTTACGCTGGACTGATGATTGTTAGTTATGTTTTTACATTTACATAATGGATATAAACACTTCGTTTTAAATAAACTATCTTCCTTTTTTTTATTTCCTGATGAATTATTTGCTTCGGCGACTTTTTTTACAGAAATTTATAATTTGATTTAAATCACGACTAAAATTGAAAAATCAGTTGATTTAAATCATGATTTAAATCGTCGCAAACCTAATATCAACCCCATTATTATATGAAATTTGCCCTTACACAATATGTATTAGTACCGTCATTCCCTAATTATTATAAAGTAATAATTTTATTGTGATTTATCTTAACAAATGGTTTTACTCCAGAATTTACTTACATTATTTTATGATTGACATCTGTTCCTGTATTGACGCCTAATAATAAAGTGATAGATTATTGGATCTTTATATTTTGTACACCTAATAAATAAAGTAATGAGTACATTATAATATTTTCTACTTATTTATTAGAATAAAAAAAATTTTCTTTTAAAAAATAATATTATAGAAATTAATAAATACAATTCCTAAAACAGTAGCAACAATTGTCTGTCATAAATTAAGTAAATAGTGAAATAATAGGCAATATGAATTTTTGACCCAATACTTTTTGTTACAATTTAACCTGCGATAGTAGAGAGTAGTTGGTTGCCAGATCCTATTACAATTTTGTGCTATCCCTTTTTAACATAATATATGGATAAGAACGGAGCTAAACCGTATCGGCGCGTCGACTTCGAGCGATCGGAAATACTGTCCATTGGTTAAGTTTTGCATGATAATTAATTTCTAATTGATTGAATAATATCACAGAATCTATGCATATTCTGTGCTGATGTCTTACATATTAACCTGACAATTAGAGAACTTCGTAAAAAGCTGTTTCACCGACACTAAATTATTTATTTATAACTAGGTATTGTCGGATTTGCCAGGAAAATTTTCAAGTTGTTTAATCGACATATTCTGAAGTATTTTATTGTAATAACTGCAATTTGTCAACACTTTAACATTATTAGATAAGATTCAAGTTTAATAGTTAAATAAATACTCATTACTCAAGTTATTGCTTTTGTGAGATAAGATTCCGCTTGAAAATATCGGCTGTTAGAATTCGCTACTTTAAATTGAATCAAAATAGTTTGAATGGTCCTAAGATGTCAGTATTATTATGGATAAATTATATTTGTCTAGATAGCGCGTATTTTTGCGATGAGCCATTGAAACCTTAAGTACGAGGGATCAATGATCGCCCTAAAGAATTTTCCACTCATATTCAAGCTATCGCATATATACAGTATGTTAATTAATGCAGGGGCGAACTATGGGGGGGGGGGGGGGGGTGTTCTCAATTGTTTTTGTGATATTGACGTATAAAATATGCCATTTTTAGAGTTTGACAGACTGTAGCACTGGAACGACGCATCTTAGAGAACAATGGTTTTCACTATCTCAGTTTTTATTCTCTATCTAAAAACTACAACTTCATGTTTAACATGTTAAACCGTAAAACCATTTTTTTTTGGTTTAACATGTTAAAACGAAAGTTGGTATTTTTGGTTGGAAATTAGGAAGGTGACAACCATTTTTCTCTTAGCGCCGTTCCATTGCTACAGACTGTCAAAGTCTGAAAATGGCATATTTTAAACGTCAATGTCTCAAAAACTACCTAATTTAGACATATTATGACATTTTATACAAAATATACGTGGAATTATATAGGGATATATAGGGTGTTACATTTAAAATAACGATGTTGCCACCTGTTTCGGGTAGAAGCGGCAACGCCGCATTGCAGAAAAATTTCGTAAAATTTCACTAACTTTGAATCCTCTTAAAATTCAAGTTTTTATAAAAATTCTATCGTTATCAGAAATTACCATTTTAAACAATTTGATAATGAGAATAGGGGGAATGTCGCAACTGTCAAAAAACGCAATAAGCAACGACAAACATAAAATAAGCGATGTTTGTCATTGCCGACTTAATTTTGAAAAGTAACGAAAGAAAAATCGAAATCAACATTTTAAAACAAACATGTCTTTATTCTTTTCTTTTCTTTATTTCTGTTTAAAAATGTTTAATCTTGCCCGTGAAGATACACAGTGTTATTCAAAAAAGTTCCAGCGAGTTTTAAAATTTAACCAAGTTGAGGTGTGCCAGCCATTTTTTTCAACCAATGCCAAAAATTTGGGATTACCGGTCTCTCTTGATTTATCCTGTTTCAAACATGATAAAAATCAATAAAATCGGTCTATAAATAAAAAAGTTATTATATAAAAACAAAATTCCATTTTTTTCTGAACAACCCTATAGTTATTTGTGTAACGACGCAAGTATTTTTTTATTCGGAATTATTTAATAAAAAATTGAATACAATAATATCAAACTCTGCTGTGTGCTCTATAGTAGCACTCCTGCAGGTGACTTATATAAATTAGTATAGGTTATATTTTAATTTTATTAATAACAAAAGCCTTAAAACAAAGACTAGATTTGTTTTTTTTTGTCATTCGATTGTCATTATTAATAAACATCAAGGACTAGTAAAACCTATCTTTAAAAAACGAAACCAGCACTTAAATATAATATATCCTTTAAAGCGTAACTTTAGCCAAAACTAGTATTTTTAAATTTAGAAGCAGGTTCTGCAAGTTTTTATACTAGAGCATTTCCCATTAGAGGAACTGTGGTTTAGATTAGATCTTTATCTTTTACCATTTTATACCAATAAAAAGAAACGAAAATACATTTAGTTTTTTCACCAATTATACGGGGTGACCCGCTCTCAACACAGGATTCCATAGCATCTGAACTACTCAACTTTTTAATAATTTTCAAAAACAGTTATGAGGAGGCATTAGGTCTACAATTTAAAACTATTTTAAATTATACAGGGTGTCCCAAATAACCAGGTTATATGAAATATACTTTTTTTAACTAGAGCACCCTTTATGTATATTATATTCCATATTAAATTCCACGCATATTTTGTATAAAATGTCATATGTATATCTACATTTAATTGTATTTGAGATACTGACTTTTAAAACATTTTCGGACTTTAACAGGCGGTAGCAACGGCGCATCTTAGAGGAAAATGATGTTCACTTCCCTATCTTAGTTTTTTATTCTCTATCTAAAAGTTATCATGTTAAACCGTAAACCCGGTTTTTTAGTTTAACATGTTAAATCGAAAGTTGGTCTCTTTGGATAGAAAATTAAAAACTAAGATAGGGATGTAAAAACAATGTTTCTCTAAGATACGCCGTTCCAATGCTACAGCCATGATACAACTATGCAAGGTATGATATCAACAGGGTGCGCAGTGGATCGTGACGTCACAGTGTGGCGAATTTTTGAATTGAATTATACGGCAAAAGTAGTCGTTATTAAAAGGCAATTTTATATGAAATTTTTAATAAATTTATTTCAAATCATATTAGCCTTAGAATTTGTACTGTGACTGAAATATTGAAACATACATTTTAGATTGATTACTGTGATCATGAAAAATTGAGGTTATTGTTTTTTTCATTTTTCTTTTTCTCGAAAGTGTTGCATCGTGTAATTTTGTATTTAGACCTCTGATACGAAAATACATCTAAAAAATAACATTTTTGCCTTATCGGAACATAATACCGAACTTTAACAACGGAGAATATCGCAATATGGCGGTTTTCGTCCCAAGGTGACGTCACGAAAACCTGCGCGATATCATATCTCTTGTAGTTTGTATCATGTGCTACAGCCTGTCAAAGTCCGAAAATGCCATATTTTAAACGTCAATATCTCAAAAACAATTAAATTTAGAAATATGACATTTTATACAAAATATGCTTGAAATTTAATGGGGAATTAGAAAATAATATAATATGTACGGTGTTCCAGTTAAAAAAAATATGTTTGATATGTCCTGACTATTTAAGACACCATGTATAATTTAATATAATTTTTACTGGTAGATCTAATTCCTCCTTACAACTCTGTTTTTGAACATTGTTAAAAAGTTGAGTAGTTTAGATGCTACGGAATCCTGGTTGAAAATAGACCACCCTGTAATGTATTTATGTATATAATAATCGCCATTGTACTAAAAAAAACATATATAAACTATGTAGCTTTCAAAAAAATATGGTTCATTAAAAAAATCCTGTCTAGTGGAATAATACATGTCTGCGAAATAACAGGTATTTTAATTAATATATAGTGAGGCATTTAGTTTTAAAAATAATTCCTATTAGTTTTTTAATAATCGACTTTATTACAGTAAAGTTATTAATTACATTATAATTTTAATGTGCATTACTTTTAATGTTGCACTTATTGCGGTGTATGCACCATACATAATATGATTAGTTAAAATTTATTATAATATTAATAATTTAAGTGGATCCGAACGTGCTAAAAAATGTCCCATGTTAAATTACTGTTTTTCTTGAAGTGAATTACAATAGTAGTTTGTACAACAAGAGTGGATATGGATGGAACTAAATTGAGCACGACGCCGTAGTGCCATATTTACACCACAATCCACTCGAGTTGAACAGTATATTTTTTCTACGACCAAAATTACGAACCTTATGTTAAAAAAAAGTTTGCTGGCTGCCGGGCTTGAACTCTCGACTCACGATCGTTGGATCCGAAGTTCGACGCTTTACCGTCTTGGACACGAGATCATTATTAGAAATCATGGTAAAACCAACTCAATAATAGCAGCAGGTTAGCAGGTTGCATTATTGATAAAACTTATAGATGCGTATACAGGGTGTTGAAAACTTCCCACCACGGATTTATCGAAAACCACTGATTAAAAGAAAAAACTCCGAGACACGTCAAAAGATGTGCCAAAGGGGACAACTAAAAACTACTTTACCCCCTTTTACCCTCTGCCCAAATTTTAAATGACCCCTTGTCATTTAAAATTTTTACGCACAGTGTTATATTCGTAAAAAATTCTTTAGGATCACTGGCGGTTGTTAAAAAAATACTTTTTCAGTATTGTGTGAATTCGTGAAATTTGTTTTCTAGAAATGGTCAATTTTATTTTTAAAGGTCGCAACACTGTGCGGAACTGACCAGTAACAATATGACATTTTACCTTACAGTTAACTGGAATAGCCTAGTTTTCTCGCCACTTTAATGTAAAGGAAACAGCAAATTTTCATGTGGGAGTAGAAAAAAAAAATTAAACGGATTATTGATTTTTTTTTACCGATGGAAAGGTGGCATTTATGTGGGTATGAGAAAGTTATTTTCATGCAGAAAAAAATCGAGGAAAAAGATATAAGCCAATTTTTTTTAATAAAAATAACTTTCTCACATTTCTTAATATCCGTGAGTCCAAATTTAAAAAGTTTTTACAGGATTCGCTTCAGGAGAACGCAATGTTTATAATTTATATAGAGCTGGTAACTTTATAGAAGAATTCAAATCAATTTACGATTATAGAATTTTCGATTAAAAGATAAATTACAACTACACTATTCTTGATTTTTTTTGTCACCTATTTAATAAACAAACGATGAATTAAACAACATTATTTATCTCATTACATTGTCCATGTGGTAATTCGTCTTTATATAACAGGCGTTTCCTACTATTAACTCTTAAATCGAGTCGTTAACGCTACTCCGAAGAAGATCGACTATCACCAATTACGTAACACAAAATTCTCCAAACAAGACCCCCTCCCGCCACGTATCCGGACCATAACGCCTGGGGCACAACTATGTAAGTGGAAAAAGCGATCGATTTCTAGCGACATCGCTGTCAGTGACGGCTCGTGTTCTTAAAAATGGTGACGAGCTAGGTATAGTACGGGTACTTGAACAAACATTGACTAAAAACCCATGTAACAAAACGTCTCTCTTATCCTCATCTGTCCAACGACTGAATGGAGTTTCCAACAAATTACAAACTATGTAATTTATTGGGTTCATTTTTAAAACAATCAACTAAGTAGGTACGTACGCTACTGAATTAACTGAAAAATAAAAACAAAACTTTTTAATTACACAGCAAATCATGTAAAAACGTAACTATAACCGTAAGTTTCGCGAAGCCTCAAAATAAATACCTTAAGGTTAGGCGAACCAATGCTAAAACAATGGTGCATACGACTGATCTATTTTTAAATTACCCTTCATCATAATGCAAATTGTTACATGCTGTTTGCGTGACTAGCGTCACGTAACCATAGCAACGGTAAATATCAAAGCCATGTTGGGCGTTGGGTCTTCACTTTCTTTGGTACATTAATATTTAATATTGTCGAAAAACTTTCCTCCTGGTTTTATTTATTTTTTTTGGGGAAGAGCCCCTTCACCTACTTCACCTGACGAGCCGCCACTGATCGCCATCGATAATTAGAATATTCGTACCATGTTCAAATGTCGATAAAATACTCGGGTGTGATCGATAGAATCAGAATCGACTTTCTCTCAAAAATCGGGGGATTTTATACTTGTTATATTGGTGGCACTACATTTTTTTTATTATAACCTCAAATATATTAAAAATTTAGCCGTTAAAAATGTTTAAATGCGTTTGAGCTGGTTTTTTGTATTTTGTAAACATGAGAATATGTACCAACCATCAAGAGTTGATATTGGGATTGGCAGAAGTTCGCACTATTCGCCTTTCTTGGTGTATGCCTTATGACCTTTATAGCGTACATATCTGTGAAATCTTTTTCGAGTTTTAAATTTTAATACTTACTATTTTTTTGTTGTAGTGCGTTAATTAAGTATATACGACTTCTCATACAAGTTAAATCCTACCAAAGACAAAATGTTTCCCTCGCCGAAGTGTTTCAAAGAAACGTTAAAAGGCATCCTCATAAACCAGCTATATTATTTGAAGATCAGGAATGGTCATTCATTCAGGTAAGAGTAAAACTATTAGCATCTTCCATTCCACTGTTCTTTTTTTGCTCTTAGACAAGTTGACCATTTTTTTCAAACCTGAAACCAGGACAATATGAATTTTAACCAGCCACGCCTACATTTTATAAAAAATTCACCCAACGGCCAACCTATATACCCAAGTAAATAAAAAACTTTTAGATATCAAAAAATGTTGCGTTTATTTAAACACAAGAAATGTGAAATTAAAACATAATAAACATAACATAACATGATAATATAAGTCATAATAATAAAATAATAACATAAAACATAAGTAGTTATTTAATTTAGTTTGTTTTTTTATATTTTTCTGAGGAATGAATTGTTCTTAACAAATTTTCGTTTTCCTGGATATTTTTATAGAATTCCATACAGATTGCATTTAAATTATTTTTGACAATCAATAAGGATTTCAAAGTTTCCACTTTCAATTGGGTTTTCTCGCTAGTCCAGATGTTGTTTAATAAAGAAAAAAAACCGTTCGGTAGGTGCATTAGTTTCTGATATACAGGGGCAATTCTCTACCAATTTGCCAATATTATTGGACACATCATTTTCTTTAAAGGCTTTACAAATTTCAATCCACCTATCTGATACCAAAACACAATTTTGTTTCCAATGCCCAAGTTTCTTATCTGTAGTGTAGCGGTTGCTAGTTCTAATTTTATTATTTTTATTTTACTTTTTTTTTGCTTTAATGTTTTCTAATCTAAAACTAGTACTTTTCGGGTACTGGTTTTGTTTAATGACTAACCAAGACTTATGCCATGAAAACTAGTACTGTACTAGTATAATCAGTACGAATGGTCACCTTATCTTAGAGCATGTAACCTATTATTACCTATTGATATACAGGATGGGGATTTTAACTGGAACAAATTCGCTAGAAGTTTAGGAAAAAATATTTTTGAAAAAAATGGAAAAATACGTCGACTGATATTTTATATGAGGTAGATTTTGACGGCAAAATTTTTTTTTTGACGCCCTATATAAGGTGAAACATAACCAAACTTAATTTTTTTAAATAGGAAGATACCACTTATGATACCTTTGTCGTAAGCTCTTTTAAAAAGCAAATTTAGTATCTATTGTTTTTAATTTTAATTTATTTTTATTTTTTATTGTAAAAAAATTAATTTTACTCGCGTTTTGTGACCACAGTTAAGCTTATCTTTGTAGAGTTTGTTGGATACTTACGAAACCTTAGTTAGATGATAAAATTATTTATTAGTCGACGTTTCGACGATGTATAGTCCTGAGGATGACCTAATATAGGTCGAAACGTTGACTAATAAATAATTTGATCTTCCTAGGTTTATTATTGACCAGTATCCAACAAACTCTACAAAGATAAAATAATTCGTTGGGTTATGTTTCACCCCCTTAAGAAGGTTGAGAAAGAAATTTTTCTTGTAAGTATGAAGCCCACAAAACATCTCAATTGCATTGTTTTTGAATTTTTTACAAATGTTTTTATATTTTTTTGCATATATATAGCGAATTTGTTCCAATGAAAGTCCCTACTCTGGGGCAATGAAAATAAATTTAAATTAAAAACAATCGGATATTCAATGTTCTCTTTAAAATAATTCTCCAAAAAGGTATCATAGGGGTATCTGGATCACCGATTTTTACATAATTTAGGGTCAAGAGCTGATTATTTAGCCAAAACTGATAATTTTTATTTTCTTTTTAAAAATTAATTTTAGTTGGCTGCGAAATATTTACTTTAAAGTGTATCCAATTTTAAATGAAACAGTAAAAAATATTTGCTTAAAATAAACCCCCACGACGACTCTCTTCGTAAACTATCATGTTTTTTTAAGTAATAAATAATTAATCCAAATCCATTTTGACAATGTAAACGGAGACTCAACAAATCATTGTAATGGAGGGACAGAATCATCATCATCATCATCTGCCTGAATGATCGTGTATGATCCCCAAGGGATTGATACTTTTACTATATTCACTGATGATACGACTATCTTGTGGCATGGAAGGGATTCGGATGAATTGAAGTTGATTGTGCAGAGTAACTTATTGCTTGTTAAACGATGGTGTGATGTGAACCGTTTATGTTTCAATATTCTTACATTTAAATTTTCATTCTCGGACTTGAATTTGAACAATAATTTTATACAGAACAGAAACGTTGCCAAATTCTTGGGTGTTCAAATTGATGATAAACTTAAGTTTAGAGACCACATTTTTACATTGAACAAAAAATTAGCCTCAGGTTCTTATGCTGTGAGAGTTGTTTCCAAGGAATTGGGAAAAAATATAGGTCGAGTTGTTTACTTCTCACTTATTGAAAACCACTTAAGGTATGGTATCGCTTTTTGGGGGTTTCGTAGCCAGGACTTGGTGGGCTCAGTATTAGTTTTACAAAAGAGGGCTTTAAGATATTTGTGTGGTGTTAACTTACGTTCCCATTGCAAACCTCTATTTGTCAGAGAAATTTTTTTAACTGTGGTTGGCATTTTTATTCTAGAAACAGTTTGTCTTATTCATAAAAAATATAAGAATTATCCTAACAACAGCCTATATAATATGCGTAACAAAAATGACATTCCTCTTCCTATACCAAAATCAACTCTCATAAAAAATTCACTAATATTTGAGAGTATTTAGATTTATAATTATATTCCTTTAGCTTTTCGACAAATATTAGATGATATAACCTTTAAAAGAACATTGAGGAGATGTCTGGTCACTAGACCCTACTACACTCTTTAGGAGTATTATGATGATGCTATGGTGTGATTTGGTTACCGGTTCATATTATATTTCTCTTTATATTATAGTATATTAATGTATGCCTATTTTTGTTATTGAATTGTACACGTGGTATGGTCTATGGAAGTTTTGTTTGGTGTCCTCTTTGTACTGTGTAACTTGTTTTTTATAATTTGTTTAATGTATTATAGGTATACGCTTCTTTTTATTGACTTTTTAGCTTTGTTAACGAGAATGTTAATTCTTATGACAATAAAGCATATTTTGATTTGATAACAATCAGTCTAATGACCGTGTAAGGTCTCACGTTAAATTGAATACACTTTATATTATTTATGACCTCGTAAACATTTTTTAGGTTGAAGAATATAGCAATAAAATAGCCAATATATTTAAAAGTCATGGATATAAAAAAGGCGATCGTGTAGCCTTGTTCCTAGAGAATAAGCCAGAGTATGCATGTATTTGGTTGGGTCTTTCCAAACTAGGAGTCATTACTCCTCTAATAAACACCAACTTAAGACTGAACTCGTTGGTACATTCAATTAGTGTAGCCAAAAGTCAAGCCGTTATATTTGGCGCGGAATTATCTGATGGTAAGTTATATTATATTATTCTTTTTTACTTAAAACTTTCAAAATATGATTTAATACCGGAAATAAACATTTTTGAATGATCGAAGAGTTTTGAACTCCTAAAGACGACCGGAGATACTTGCCAGTTGAAACGTTGTGATTGATCGATGAACTCCAATTTTAATAACAGGATGATTTCTTAAAAACCTCCATATTTTAGTTCTGAGTACCAAAAACAACAATATTGCACTTATTCAACACGCGAACAATCAAAACCAGAATGGAATGAAAAGATGCGGTGCCGTGCGCGGGATGCGGTTCTATTATAATGAAAGAACTCACATAAGACACTTGGATTGATAAAGTACGGAAAGAGACATGCGAGGGCAGAAGCTTAAGAAAGAGGTTCACATACTAACGGCATCGAAGTCAGGTTCTGTAACAATAGCTTGACAGATTTTAGCTGATTAAAAGGCAACAGATTAGAGTGTTCAGTGTGTATCTTTGTCTTGTACATGTAAATATAGTCAGTTATATATCCATCTCTCTTGAATCTAGCTAGATTACTTTCATTCATAGTGGGCAAAATAACGCTAAACTATGATAACAAACTTAAAAGGAATAAAAAGCTAATTGAGGCGAACTTATTGAACCTGATTATTCTAACCTTGCAAATTAAGTCGATACACCTTTGAAACCAGAAATAATTTTTGGGTATTTTCCTGGAATTGAGTAAGGTCATACTAAATTCTAATTTCTAAAGTAGAAAATATTGGAATATGTGGGAATGTACAAAACTTATTGCATAGCATAGCTATATAGTGGATAGAATCCAAAGCGTAAAGATAACTGACTGCATAAGTAGTGCGAGGAAGTTGGAGTTTAGTATCTCATAAGGGACGGTGCTGGACGCAGTCCTGTTTTCCATATACGTCAATGGATTTTGCACGGGACACAGGCCATATTAGTAAAAGAAAAAACTTGAAAACGGCAATAGGTAGAGCGTAAGAACATATAAATGTAAGAAAATGGTTTGATAACAGCTTTTTAGACGGTTAATAAAATTACTCACGACACAACTAAAACATGAAATAAAGACGTAACAGTTCTGAGAGTGAAATAGTCCAAATGATAGCACAGCCCTCTATATACGGCTGCAAGATATTTAATAGGGTACCTACTGAACTAAGAGAACCCTTTTTTAATAGAATTAAGGGCAGACTGACTGTTTGGCTGATGGAGAATAATACATCTTGATTTTCTAAAAATGCAATAATTGTATCTTGATTTATCAATAATTAAAAATCAAAAAAAAAGAAACGAAAAAGAAAATAGGAAAAGTTTACCAAAGAATAACTTCTTCAAAAGCGCTGTGAAGGTGTCATTCACAATTTTCTAATATTTATTCCAACATAAGCTATACTTCTCCTGAAGATGAACGTTTATACGTTCGAAACATGTAGAGTAGAAAAAGTAGGGTTAGGAACAGAACGCCCTATCTTCCTTCTTGTAGAGTAGAGTACAATAAAATAAAGGTTTCTTATTAAATATATCTTAGTATATTAGTATAGAGTATGATTTCTCCCCATTTAACTTGCTACTTCACTGCAAGTACGGACTACTTCTTCAAACTTTAATTTAGTTTTAAAATCAACAATTTCCAGATGTTAGTATTAATTATAGTACTAGGTTAAAGAAATTGTAAAAACCATTATTTCAGTAAACTTAACTTAAATAAAATAAAAAAATAGAAACGAACAGAGATTATGGTCATTTGGTTTTAACCAGAGCCATAAAACCTAGTTACACACACACGCACATATGTTGTTCAAGCCGTGAATTAATTAAGTAATGGTATGAAAATATGTTGATATACATTATTCCAAATGCATACACAGTACCAGTCCATTGTGCATACTACTGGTTTATATTAATACATATTGCAAAATAAATGAATTAACTTATATGAATTATTGCTTCTTGTGACGTACTGGTAGGTTAATATTCATATTCAGGTACGTGATATCGTCCCTGATTAAGTTTATATTACTTGAAATTATGATGCAAAGTTTTAATATTAGTTTGTAGTTTTCTTGATTTAAAATCAATAAAAATGTTTATATTTTTCTGTTTTACTCAACAAATGGTATAACAAATATTGGATTGAGTAGTCCGTTACTTTGTGATATTGCATATTAACAAAAAGACAATATGTGTAATTTTACTTTGTTATAATATCACTTTATTTACTGCAGTTTCGTAGTACTACTACATTATCAAACTGAATACCTTAAACTACGTTTCACAGTAATAAATAGGTTTTTAACAAAGGGTGCTTATAAATATTAAAATAAAAATAGAACATTTATCCCTTAATCTAGTAATTGATCCCTATTGTATAGTAATGTAAATAGCGGGGAATTCCACAAATCTGTTTGGTCATTTAGTAGGTTTATGGTCGGGTGTTTATTATGTTTGTAAATTTCTATTGATTCTAAGATGTTAAGCCTCTTGCTTTTTGGTGCAGTATGTAAAATTTTTAAATTATTCACATCTGGGAAACAATGACCTGTATCCGAAAAGTGTTTAGCGAGATTGGAATTTTCTTTGTTTAGCAAATAAGAAGTCTTATGTTCATTATATCGGCGCTACGGCATTGTCGGACATAACAGACGATATAGTGCGGGCGCGGGATGCGAGCAAAGCCACGATTTTAATTCTTTTGGATTACTCCAAAGCATTCGATATGCTTAATCATGAAATTCTTATTGCAATCTTAAAATATATAGGATTTAGTGTATCGGCGTTTTCACTCGTGTCTTCATTTTTATCGGGTAGAGCACAAAGAATTACTCTGGATGGGAAGCACTCTGAATCTCTTAGTATTGAAACAGGAGTACCCCAGGGTAGCATTTTGGGTCCCCTTTTATATAGCTTATTTACATCAAACTTCGTGAAATTTCTCAAATATTGCTTACATCATATATATGCCGATGATACTCAAATATATTTATCTTTCAACCCCAACGACGCCGCTCTTGCTAACGCACAAATTAATGAGGATTTAGAAGCGCTACTTAAAGTTTCCAATGATCACCTGCTTAACATTAATCCCTCTAAATCTGTGGCCTTGCTGTTTTGCAACGAAAATGTAAGAAATTCTTTATTAGATAGTATTAAACTAAACTTGGGGCAAGATTTAATTTCATTTAAAAATTCTGCAAAAAATTTGGGTCTTGTTTTGGATAATAAATTAAAATTCAAGGAACATATTACGGTGTGCATAAAAAGAGCATTTTCAGTTTTGAAAGGTTTATATTCTCATAGGCAATATTTATCTCAGAAAACCAAGGCGCTGTTAAGTGACTCTCTTATTCTATCCCACTTTAATTTTTGCGATCACATTTATGGTCCCTTTCTGGACGCTATTGATAGCAGACGTATACAAAAAATACAAAACTCCTGCATGAGATTTGCCTGTGGAATACGTCGTAGAGAGAGAATCTCACATAAACTGATTGAACTAGGTTGGTTGAATATGTATGAAAGGCGTACTCTGCATTCACTATGCTTTTTTTTATAAAATTATTAAATTTAAAAAGCCTCCATATCTGTATAGCAAAATTAGGTTTAGAACTGATATACATACTCTAAATATTCGTCGACAACTTATTCTAACAATTCCCTCGCATAATAAACAATTTTTTAAAAATTCATTTAGTTACAATATAGCTTCCCTTATTAACAAATATAAAATAAATGACTTTTCTGCAAGCATTATTACATTTAAAAAGAAAATAAAATCAAGATTTTTTCATCATTAGGTTACATAAATATTTTTTATTAATATAAAAATGATCTGTTCGTGCCGTTGCTCATTTCTCTTTAAACCTGCTATATTACCTTTTTCATTCTTCCCTGCGTATCTCTTCTTCTTTCTCTCTAACGTTTCTGTTTCTATTCGTCTCTTACCAGACCACCTGCCTCTCTATGTTTAAATTTATATTTATTTTTATTCATTATAGTTAAGTTTATTTTCTACATTATCTAGGCCTCAACAGCACCTATGCTTGCATGGGATGCTGCGAATATGGCCTATTATTTCCCAGGTTATTTTTTTTTACTTACATTGTGTAATTTATCTTTCTTTCTTGTGGAAATAATAAATGTATTATTATTATTATTATTATTATTATTATATTAAAATTTCTTCCTGTTTGACCTATATATGAGCTATTACATTCTGTACAACTTAGCCTATAAACTCCTGATTTTTTAAGTGGGGGTGTTTTTTGTTTGGCATTAAAAAATAATTGAGACATTTTTTGGGCTGGTGTGAATGCTACTTTTATGTTGTTTCTTGAGATTATGTGTGCGATTTTATCTGAAATTGGACCAAAATATGTTAATTTTGAATATCTACTTTTTTCATTACTTTTTATGGGTGTGGGTATATTTTGTTTAGTGTTATTTGTCTTTGTTTTTTATTTATTAAAGAATGTTTGCGTTAAACCCGTTATTTTCTGCTATTTTTGTTATGGTGTTTAATTCTTTTTTGCGGTTGTCTTCATTTAAAGGAACTCTAAAGGCTCTATGTATCATGGATTTGTATGCTGCAAGTTTGTGGGAATTGGGGTGTATGGAGTGATTAGGAATTGTTGTGTCTGTGAATGTTGGTTTTCTATAAATGGTATAACTGCAAGAACCAATACTACCATAAAGGCTATCGCTGGGATGGCGAACCTTTATAAACCCACTTAACTTTTTTCCAAAGAAATGTTTAATGTAGCCATGACGTGCCAACAAACAATCTTGACTTAGGCCCGGTTATTCAATTACGACTTAAACTTAGTTCGGCGTTGAACCAAGCTCAAACTTCATTTTAATAACCATTTATTTTACATTCGTGTTAGTTTCTCTCTCTTTTCTCTTCTAGAATGCCCTACACCGCTAAAAATTCATTAAATTACCAAATGATACTAATTAAAACGTTTCTAATAAATTATGCATTCGCATTAATTAATTTTGAAAAGTCGAATATCATTGAGGCTATATTACTTGAATGCTAATAATAAACATTTTACTTCTTTTAATGTTTTTAATCGGTTTTGGCATGTAGACATAAAATTACATTTTCCGCGACTAAAATTGCAAAACGAATACATACCGAATTTTTTCAAACAACACACTGTCTTTAATTTTCTATATTTCTGTAAGGTACATAATATGTAATAATGGTAATATTAAGAGTGAAGTCATCAATGCATTCGCCATTTCATTTTTTGATCAATATTTCTTATTTTTTTTCCGAGGGCCCGTCCGTGCGCCAAATGCACTTAGGCCAGGTCTGGCCCATTGTGCTCACCCAGTTTGGTTGTTACACCCACTCAGTGATCCCAGTTCCTTGCACTAGTTTGTGTAGGTTAACTGGGGAGAGGGTAAGGATGTCGTCTGGTTCAAGTTTTGGTTGTCCGAGTATTTGTTGCCTCTTCCGATCTAGTGACTCGCAATGGCAAACTATGTGCTGTACAGTTTCTCTGTCTTGTCCGCATAATCTGCAGTCAAGGTCTCCATTGTAGAGTTGCATTCTGTGCAGATGGTTCTTGACAGCCATGTATCCTGTCAGAATTTCTGTAATGATTCTGAGCTGGTTCCTATTTATTTGATTCCCCAATGAATCTTTTGCTACGTGGTAATCCCTGTCTGTTACTTCCAACGACCTGTATAATTAGACTTAGTGTTTACTTGAGAACATAGGCAAATTATTTGGCTCAAACATAATTTGAGATATTGCTAAATTATCATTAACATAACATTCCTTAAAATATTTTTCTGTAAAGGCCTATTAAATTTGTAATAAAATTGACACAGTTATGTCAATTCTACTTTATGAAGAGTAGATATATATTAAATTATTATATACAAAAATCAGTTGCATTGAAGATATATTTTTGTTTATCATTAACAAGAAAATCTTTGTTTATAAAATAATTTATACAGTTTGGCAACAAATTTTCCCGCCAAAATACATTTTCATTAGAAATTCCCCATAATCCTATTGGTCGCAGCAGTTTTCATTTCTGGAGGCCCAGTGGCGTTCTCTCGAAAAAATATTATTTATAAATATATACAGATCATTAAAGAACAATCTACTTTGATAAGAAAAGGAATTATATTTCATTAACTATAGAGAGTAATTCTAGGTATTTGTTAACTAGTACGTTGCAAGCAATAACGTTTTTTTAAATTAATATTTTATTATAGTTCTTTCCATACAAAGGTGTGATTCCAAAATTTACAGTTAAAAAAATATGGTTTATAAATTTAGCAAAAAACAAAATAATCAAAATTACCAAAATTTCCTTTTCGATTTTAATACTTTATTAATAATATTGATAAATCAAATTTTTGAAGCTTGTAAACTGTATATGATGGTTATATGAAATTGTTTTAAAGGTACCGTTATTTTGCCTTTTCTTGAATAAAATAAAAAAATATTAAATATTAATAAAAAAGAAATGACAAATGAAAACGTGTTCTAAAATAAAGAACCCTTAACCACTTATAATTGATTTTATTACACAACCAACAATTACAACAAGTAAAAATTTAATAAAATTTAGAATTCATAATAACAAATTTTATTACCTAGATAAATATTAAAACAAAATATTTAACTAAGCCTAAAATATGCTGCATTTTCTTTAAATTTATTAAAGATTTGTTCAAGTTGCAGAAATAGTGTTAGCGTCTTTTAAGATCCTATTTTTTCCAAATTTTCCACAGCCGTCACACTGCTTCGGTGCTGTGTTATATTATTTATATGATAATAGTAATTTAAACTGGCAAGATTAGTAGAAATGCTTAATAAACTCAATAAATCTTCTCAAATCTTGAATTTCAAAAATTTGCGTTGTCAAAATGACAATTAAAAGATGCGTTTCCAGATTTTATTTTTATTATTGTCAAAATCGGGAAAAATGATTCATTTATTGGTTGTTGGGTAAACGGTTTAGTTTCTTTTATTTATTAGTGTATTAGTGAGACAAAGAACCTAATAATCCGTTGATTCATCCTTACCTAAAATTTTTCGCCATTTAGTAAATATAATTTTACAATAATTTAATAAACTATTCGATAATATTGTTTGATGCGAGTAAATTATAGCTAAATATGATTTATTCCTATTAGCAGAAAATATATAGTAAATAAAAATGGACATTTTTTTCTATAATTTGCCTTTGCTCTGACGACAAAATGCATAATACGGCAAGCCAGGAGGGAATTTTCCCTTTGCCCCCCCCCCCCCCCCCCCCCCATTTATGTTTGAGCCAAACAAGTTTGTTTATTTTTATATCTATTGGTTCAATTATCGAAGGTTACTTTAGTGGATTTTGTGTTCATTCCTGATCCATCGCTTTATCGCATCTCGTGCCGTGCACCTTGGCACTCCGAATACCGGTTCTGGACCAATGAATGTATTTTCGGAGCCTTTTCTCGCAAGTTTATCGGCTTTTTCATTTCCTGTAATACCTTCGTGGCCTGGTACCCACTGCGTTATTACTTTATTTACTTTTGCCAGGGCCTCTAACTCTCCTTCACATTCCCCTACCAATCTTGAGGTTACCTTGTTGCATATTAGCGATCTATGGGCTGCCTGCCTGCCTGTCAGAATATATATGGATCCGCTTATTGAGGTAATGGCGTATATATATTTCTTATCCTTTTTGGTTTATTCAAAAAGGGGTCAAATACCTGTCCTTGAATAGGTACAGTTAGGAAAATTTTGTTTATTGAATTAATAAAAGCCAAAAACGAAAATTTGTGAATATTGTCCATTTTTCTTTTTCTGCTTTTATGAATTCATTAATTCAAACTTGCTTAACTTTAAATTGTAAGTAATTATGCTTTAAATATATGTATTTGGCCGATTTTTAGATAAAAGAAAAAAGTAACGAAATATTGATTAAAAAACGAGATGGTGAATGCATCACTAGACCTCACTCTTAAAAGTTTTACCAACGAACTTTGGCTTTTTTATTCTAAAACATTGCTTTTTCTTAGAAGCCTGGTAAGATTTTTAACCGACATAAGCTAGAACTTAATAGAACTGTTTAAAAATTACTTTCTGAACTAGTAGTAGAGTCCTTAAGAACCCACATGTCCTCCGGTAAAAAAAAATCAGTTTTTTGAGGATATTTCTATTCTAAAATAAATATTTAAAATTTGGCTACCATCAATCTGTGGGGCTACTAATTATCCATCGTATAAAAGAAGAATGTTTTTTGAAACCCACTAAAAAATTATGGGTTCATAGAAATATTTTGAAATTCCCATAAATTTTGTCTATGGGTTTTGGAATAAAAAAAGTGTTATCTCCAAAAATGGGCAACTATAGTATGAGTCGGAAATAATAGCCAGTGACTCATCGCTTATCGCTTTCATATCGAGAGCAACGACTTATATGAAGTCAGAGGAAAATAATTTCACGAAAATAAATATTCTGCTCTATTAAAATTTCAAAAAAACACGGGAATTGTCTCCCCTAACTTCGTACAACCCACTACACTCTATATGAAAGCCATGAATCACTAACTATTATTTCCGACTCATGCTATAGTAGCTGCTGATGGTGTCCAAATTTTACGTTTTATATAATAATATATCGCTATATAACGGCAAAAAACTGATTTTTATGCCCCGGAGGCATTTAAGTGATAAACCACCCTTGAAACCAGTATGCTTGTGAGAATTTCGACTTCATCATAGGAAGATGTTGTTTATCATCTCATATTTTAAGGTTCTTTATAAATATACAGTTTCTCTTGTATCATTTACCAGTAGGTACACAATATTTCCTGAATACTTGTTCTAGAAAGTATAGTAAAAGTTTTAATCTGAGGTAAAAGCAAATATTGTCTTAATATCAACATATTTATACCTATTTAAAATACATCATATAATAAGTTTAATGGTAATTTCAAGGCAAGAATGCATTTCAGCTTTCCCCATTTATTTTGCTATTTCGTTGTTTATAATAGTTCTGGTCATTAACCAAATTACCTTTAGCATCATAATAACTCTTTAAACTTAAATTATCTACAAAGTAAAAATTATGTTTTGTTAAATATGCTTACTGATTTTTGTTTATCACTTAATATGAAATATTACTATAGTAATGTATTATAGGATTTAAAAATGATACTAACATAACGAAATTACTCTTGAGCCTTTCAGTAAATTTTGATTTTTACCCTTCGGCATAGAGCAAAAAGAACATTTCTACGATTTCAGTTTTCTTGAATTATTTACCCATATAGTTATTAAACAAAATTCTATAATAAAAAAACATGCGAAACCTCTTACCTATGTCACAACAAATCAAATAATTAGCCGGGGACGGCAAGAGTACATTCAGCCCGCAGTTATGTTATAGAGCTTAAACCGGCCAATTAGAGGTGCTTACATCAGGCGCGCGGGCGGGGGTCTTGTTTGAAATCGCAGGGTGAGTTGCTACTCTAATTGCATTCTAAAATTGTTGTGTTAGGGCCGAAATTATTTCTTTTTTAATTGGATTTTAATAATGGAAAATCACCAGTAGAAATAGCCACTAGTATGGAAACAATGATGTTAAGAATTGAAAAAATAAAAACACCGGCAGCATTTTCTTCGGCAATGGCCACGCATTTGGTCTTGGTGAATAATTTCCATGTATCATACCTATAATTATTTTAGTTTACCATTCTTGTAAGGTTGTTAATATTTTTTTTTCTAGGACTTACATTAGGGGATGCCGACATTATACAAACATTCAAATTCAAATATTACTATATTATCAAAATTTTTAACTACTTTCTAATGCTAAAAAATATTTCTTCTTCTTTACTTCCTTATGACGTCGGCTGCAGTTAGCGCCATGCGCCAGTAAAAAATATTTAAAATGTTTTTATTTAACTATTTTTACAGCAGCTGATCACTGAGGAAAAAATATTCCAATTCAACGCACTGCGGCTTGACGTAGAATAAAAAACAACACAGAACTAGGATTTGCACACGAAATTTAAAAAAATAAGAAAAAACTTCTCTTGATAATTATTTTAGTAGTTTTATTTATTTAATTATCCTTAAGCCAAAATCAGCCCTTTTTAACAACTTCTTGCTTTTATGCATGGAAACGGGTCAATTATTTCTTAAAGTAAAACCAAAAATATGTTAATGAACGTTTACACACATTGCAAATGATTTTTGAAGACTGAAACTTTTCCATTTATAATTTTTCGCTAGCCATCTTTAAGAAATAACCTACCGTTTCCGCCACCTGAATAAAGAACGCTACATCCGCAAAATAAATTTATAAAACGCGCCAAATAAACCCCTTCCTCAAGCCTGACGTAAAGCACCTTTAATTGGCCGGTTTAAGATCCATAACACAACTGCGGGCTGTATTTACTCTTGCCCAGGGACGACCTTTATTTAATGATACTAAAGAAACTGTATATTAATTAAGAACTTTAAAATATTAGTTATAAACAACATCTTCCTATGATGGGTCGAAATGCCTTCATGGATGTCTCGGGGATGACGCAATGGGTCAAAATGCATTTGAAATAGAATAAAAAATTACCTTTTATAGAGTTTTTGATTTCTTGAATAAATATCAATATTTACATTATTTCATACAACATTTCTACAGAAAAAATATAAAATTATTTCGGTCTTGTCTTGTATATAAAAACTGTTTTTCTTATAGAACTGCAGTTCTCTATTAGTATTTTTTTTTGTAGCCGTTACGGAAATATTGGACAAAATCGAATCTAAAGTTGCCTTGTATCAAATCAACTGCAATAACAATGCTAGTCCGCACGACGAAAGGTTTGAAAACTTGGATATTTTGGTTAAAGATGCTTCTGTGTCTCCCCCAGAAGTCAAAGAAAAACTAGGACACCATGATCACTTGGTTTATATTTACACTTCTGGAACTACGGGACTTCCAAAAGCTGCGGTAATTAGCACATCGAGGTAAGATTTCTGAATGTTTGGTTAATTAATTCCATAAAATATTTGTGCAAGCCGACCTTTTTGTATCATTCGCTACTGATAAGAATATTCGGATGTATTTTTTTTTAGTTTTTACCCAATTTATATCATATCGTTTTAACGTCTTTTCATTTATATTGCGCGTGGATCTGTTTTTTCTCTGTGATTATCGGCATTACCGTCGTATTAAGTTTAAGGGATAATCGATGTTGTTTAATGTCAATCAAGATGCTATATACAGGGCGTGATAAACAAACGGATCAGCATTTTATACAGAGTACCGCTTACTTAATCAAGACTCGCTCTGACACGTCAATTTTTTTTTGTAATGCATTTTTTTAAGGGTGAACAAAAAATCGTGCTTCATTTGTCAACGTCATTATTTTTAGGAAACACTCTGTATATATTTATATGTTCAGATTGTGCGACCAATTCTATACAGGGTGCTACAAATTCGTGTGCGTACAAGGGGATCTCGAAAACGGTAAGAGATACGAAGATGGTTAAATTGAGGCGAAGTTTCGTATTTGGAGGCCTAATAATTTGGTGAAAGAAAATTGTAAATATTCCGGATTTTACTCAAAGAGACCTAATATTTTGTAAGAAAAAACCCAACGTCTCCGCCTCAAATATTTTTGTATCTGTTTGTTTTTGTTACATTGTTCACTAAAAAACTAGCACCATCAGACCCCAACAGAAAAAAAAATTGAAATTGTTTTTGAAACAAACATAAACGCTGCAGACAATGACGTTTCTTGAACGGCAGTAGAGTTTTGGACTTACATTGTCTTTATTTGTTTTGAATCACTACGTTTCAACTGGTAAGCATCTCCAGTCGTCTTCAGGTGAATAACAAATAAGTATGGTAACTACTAGTCCTGTTTGATCGAAAGAGAAGACTAGAACTCATGTGTCGAATAAATCAACGACAACAATGAGCTAAGGAGTCTAAAGGATCAATATGATAACTAGACATCGAACCTGTCACATTACCAAGCCAGATCACTGATGAGCACCCAGAATCAGAAACAAGGATGACCTCACATTTCATTTTAAGTGAGGCAAGGAATGTTAACATCAAATTAAATGACAGGCTGACCATGGTACCTCAAAACCGGACGGACGTACCTATCGGTAAACACTAGTTTATTGGTAGCTCTCCACGGCGCCGAGCTTCCAGGGTTTGCACGCTGTGCACCCCTTCGTCTATTACCGTTGTTAGCAGTGAGTCTAACGACTCATTAAACTGCCATTTCCCACTGACAAGGTGAGGGGACAGCGGGTAATAGACGAAGGGGTGCACGGCGTGCAAACCCCGGACGCTCGGCGCCGTGGAGAGCTACCAATAAACTATTGTTTATCGATAGGTACGTCCGTCGGGTTTTGAGGTACCATGGCCAGCCTGTCATTTAATTTGATGTTAACATTCGTTGCCTCACTTAAAATGAAATGTGAGGTCATCCTTGTTTCTGATTCTGGGTGCTCATTACTGATCTGGCTTGGCAATGTGACACGTTCTTCGATGTCCAGTTATCATACTAGTCCTGTGTTTAAGTCTTACGTAACGTGGTCTTATTCTAAGATTACATTTACTCCTACACAGGTTTTCAGACGTTTCTTATATCTAATAAAGGCTTACTAAAACAACCTGGGATTTTGTGTGTGGTGGCAGCTTCCTTAAGCTTCCTCTTCCTCCAGTGTGGTTCTTTTTGCAGGATTTCGGCTTCTGTCTACATGATAGGATGAACGTGCGTCCAGGCGTGGTCAGCTGCACCTGATTTTTCGGTCTCTCTTTTCAGTGCAATGTTCTTATGTTCTTTGATCCTTACTTTGATTGGTCTTAGTGTCTCACCAATATAAGATTCGTCACATTTGCAGGGGATCTGATAATAGTTTTTCTTGTCTTTTTGGCTTGTTGGTTTCGTCTTTGTCAGGTGGCTTCTTAAAGTATCTCTCGAGCTGAATACTGTATTGATTTTGTATCAGTGTCCTAGCCATCTCTCAGATACTCCTTTGACATACGGAATGTTGAGTATTGGTTGTATCTCTTTTTCTGCTTTTTGTGCGTTTGGCCGATTCCTACGATTTTCCAATATTGTGTCAACCAATCTCATGAGGTAGCCATTCTTGTTAAGGTCGGTATTGATGTGGTTAGTTTCTCTTTTGAGAGCTTCGTTCGAATTACAGAGGATAATTGTTATATCCACAAGGGTTCTTACTCTGCCATGTTTTGGGTTGTTTGAGTGATTTAATGTATAATTGAGATATTGACTTGTATGCATAGGTTTTTCTGGAAACTAAAGTTAGGATGGTGTTGCAATTTTTCTCTACGTTGACGTCTAGGAAAGGTAATTGGTTGTTTTCTTCTTTCTCCATGATGAATTTGATTTTCGGTGCAAAGCTGTATATGATGTAGGAATTCCCTGAGGTCGTCATCGTTTCCATTCCAAATAATGAAGGTGTCATCCACATATCTCAGCCATACGACTGAAGATACATACCAGTTGAAACGTTGTAATTCTAAACAAATAAAGACAATACAAGTCTAAAACTGTGATTGTGTCAAGTGTAGACAGAGTTCGATCCTCGGAGAGGGCATACGCTTAGCTTAATAAAAAAAGTATGCTTGACACCTTAGCGAATAAAATAATTCAGTATGCTATTATTGATTCCTACTATCGGGACCGAGAGGGGCGTCATTGATCTGTGGGGGCGTAAGAAGGATAAACTAGTGCATACATGTGGTTCAGATCCCACGCTAAGCCGTAGGTCCCTTCTGGCTGACATTACCCAGACGTTAGAGGATACAATGGGCCTCATAGGCCTAAGTATACTCTTCCGCTAATCTCGGCAACAACAAAAGAAAGTCCAAAACTTATCTATCATTTAAGAAACATCATTGTCTCCGACCTTCAAACAGACATATGTATACTATACATTACGTGACGTAAGTCAAAATCGATTTTTAGACTATAGGATATGCAGAATCGATCTTCCGGAAACGTTTTTTCGGTACCCTGCTAATAAAATGGTATGTAGGTATTTATGCTACTCTCATTTTAAACCATCGATATGTACACACCAGGAAAACTATTGCAAGAAAACAAAATAAAACCCAATTGCATGTTGCGTAACGTCGAGAAATTAAAATTGGGTTTTATTTTTAATTATTTTTGCTCCTTAAAATTATATAAAATAACAAACTATCTATGACGTTTATACTGACTTAATTTTCAGATTTATTTTTATTGCTGGCGCTATTCATTGGCTTTGCGGATTCCGATCATCGGACAGGTTTTACTGTCCTCTGCCATTATACCATACTGCGGGAGGTTGTATGGCTATGGGACAAATGTTAATTTATGGTAGCAGCATTGTCATAAGAAAAAAGTTCTCCGCGTCGTCATTTTTCCCAGAATGTAGAAAATATAATTGTACGGTAAGTTGGGTTAATAATAAACAATTAGAATAAATCATGTTTAAAAAAAATATACAGGGTGATTGAAAAGTACTTCGGGATATCGTTGCTGACATTATTTTAAGAGGAAAAGTTTTAATGAACTATGTTCTTGACACCTGGACACCTTGAATTTTTCGAAACTGATTAATGTCAGCAACCATATCCCGAAGTTTGTCAAAGTAATTTTGAATTACCCTGTATAATAAATAGCAGAGAGAGAGAGAGACAGCGGCATGCGCTATTTAAAATTGTATGTTTTTATTGATAAACAATTTCCAACGAACTTTACAGGAAGCTATAAATTCGTATGCGTACAAGGGGATATCGAAAACGGTAAGAGATACGAATATGGTTAAATTGAGGTAAAGTTACGTGTTTTAAGGCTTAACAATTTCGTGAAAGAAAATTTTAAATATTCCGAATACCTTCGGTGATATCCGAAAAACCCGAATTTTTTTTTTTTTAGTTTTTTGCGGGTTTCTTTTTGACTTGGGAAAAAAATGAAAAATACTTTTTCATAGCCTTTTTTATGTTCTACATGATGGCGTTATTAGTTTTTTAAATTCGAAGTTTCGTTCTTAAGTTACCAACCTCAAGTCAATTTTTTTAAATACGGACCTGGAATTTTAAATACAGTTCATAGGGATTTTTAAGCTTTAGAAATTTAATACAATGTACAAGTTTTTAAAATTTTAACGTTTTATCATCTAATAACACATTTTTAGAATTATTTCTTTTATTTCATTACTGTCCTGAACATTTAGATCCAAACAAAAAAAAATATATTTCTGATTTGAAAACTCCGTCCATTCTTACTCAAAGAGGCCTGGAAATTTGATATTTTATAAAAAAAGAGACCCAAAGTCTCGGCCTCAAATATTTTTCTGTCTCTTTGTTTTTGTTTCATGTTTTGCCTGAAACTAGCATCATCAGATCTTATAAACAGTAAAAAATTTAAAATTGTTTTTAAAACAAACATAAGCTTATCACAGTAACATAACTAGACTAACACTCCAGTTACCTTTTGTTCGCTCGGAACTTATTTTTTTCTGTTTTACAGTATTTCGGTTTAAGTCTAAGACAAAAACCATAGGACTTATATACGTTATATTAATAAAATACTAATAAAAAATAAAATTACTTCTCATGTCTTAAAAACTTGCTTACTTCCTAGAGTATTGTGACGGTAAATCTTTTTGAAAAATAGACGGCCTAAACACTATATTTTCCTGTAATGTTATTTTAATATTTAAGTTATCCAAATAATAATTGCCAGGGCCGTAATAGTAAAGAAAGGATAATTTTAAATACTAGTGATGTGTTATTTGATGACAAAACGTTAAAATTTTAAAAACCTTTAAATTGTATTAAATTTCCAAAGATTAGAAGCCCTTAACACTGTTTTAAAAATTCCAGGTCCGTATTTAAAAAAAAATGAATTGAGGTTGGTATCTAAAGAACGAAACGTCCAATTTAAAAACTGATAACGCCACATGGTAGAACATTAAGGACAAATATAAGAAAGTGTTTTCTGTTTTTTTCAGTCAAAAATAAAGGCGCAAAAAATTATAAACCAAAACTAAAAAGTTCGGTTTTGTGGATATCTCCGAAAGTATTTGGAATATTTACAATTTTCTTTCACCAAATTATTAATCCCCAAAATACGCAATTTTGTCTCAATTTAACCATCTTCGCATCTCTTACCGTTCTCGAGATCCCCTTGTACGCACAAGAATTTGTAGCACCCTGTATATTTTTTAAATCTTTCTAAACTACCCTGAAAACCATAATACTCTAGTCAGTGCTTAAACGTCCAGATTATAATCTTGATTTTTATTATATTGCTTTTCTTTAGATTGCCCAGTACATCGGAGAAATGTGTCGATATATCCTAGCTGTTCCTGTCAAACCAAGTGATATAGACCATAACCTAAGAATGATATTTGGAAATGGTTTAAGGCCACAGATATGGACAGAGTTTGTGGAAAGATTTAACATTAAGAAAGTGGCTGAATTTTATGGTGCTACGGAAGGAAATGCCAATATTGGTAAGATAAGCTTTATGTAACTAAGATATCATAACTTTTTGAAATATAAAATTTATAGTTTTTTTTTTATTTATCTGACCTATTTTAACCGCTACAGAAAAACAAATACAACATTGTTGCAGCAACTTTTTTAGCTTTATATTACAGTGTTTTTAGAATTTTGGTATATTGTTTCGTTTTTGTGGAATTGTTATCAACTTTTTAAATACGGACCTGCACTTATCATTTTATTTTTGAAAGCTCTTTAAGCCCAGAATTGAACCATGTATCACACCTAATAATTTTTAGACGTTTTTAAGTTATCGTTACATCATCAGGAATTTGATCATTACTTTAAAATAAATAACCAATTACAAACAGTTATTTTTGTAAACATTAGTCTACTGACTCCTCCTACGAAACTAGAAATGTTCTTGTCCTTGTTCTATGAACAAGGATACCAATCCATTTAAAGATACAGCCGTTCATGTCTCTGCTGTTTTTTTAATATCAAGGGGTCCCAAACAAAGGGGTTTTCCGAAAATCGATAGGAAATATTGACATTTTTGATAATATTTTTGAAAGAGAAAGTCAATATTTCCTTACACATAGTCGGAAAATAACTGTTAGGAAATATTTATTATTGTACTGTAAGGAAATATTATTTCTGTACGGCTACTTGTAAACTGAAATGTGTTAAGCTTGACAATTAAATATTACTGTTACAACACAAATATTTATTGGCATCCTTTATTTGTGAACAAAGTTAATAATATTTATTTCAAAATTTTAACAAGTTGATTATAATAAGTTATGTCCTTTTAATAATTTTCGATATACGGAAGATTAGTGTATACCTCTTAGAAAAAGCTACATTCCCGGACTCCGTAGATATTGCCAGTCTCGGCTTGGGCCTCGACATACAATCTTTACGGTCGTCCGGGAATGTTCAGCTTTTCCTACTAGGTATACAATGTACTATTGTATGCTAGCATACAAACCATATTGATCTAAAACCTTCCAAAAAAACAAATCAATTCTCCCTTATATTAAGTCATTTCCATCCACAATATTTAAAAACTATTTTTTGTTATAGTTAACGTGGACAACACAGTCGGGGCAATTGGTTTTGTGTCCAGAATTATTCCGCAAGTCTACCCCATCTCTATCATCAAAGTAGACGAGCACGGCGAACCGATCCGTGATGCACAAGGTCTGTGTCAAAGTTGTAAACCCAACGAGCCAGGAGTGTTCATCGGCAAAATTTTACCAAACAATCCGTCCAGAGCATTTTTAGGTTATGTCGACGAGGAAGCTTCGAAGAAAAAGGTCGTGTATAATGTATTCTCGATGGGCGATAGTGCATTTATTTCCGGAGATATATTGATCGCCGATCAGCTTGGAAACTTGTTTTTCAAGGATAGAACAGGGGATACTTTCAGGTGGAAAGGAGAAAATGTTTCCACTTCAGAGGTAAATCTTGTGTGCACTTAAAATTTGCAATGCTTAAAAGGATTTGGAATAATCAATTTCTGTTAAATGGTTTTAATAGGTGTAGTCGGTTTCTACAAGGATGTAATAAAGAAACAGATTAGCCCTTTATATACAAGATGGGGACATAACCCAATTTAATTTATTTAAATCGGAAGATAAGTCGAGAAACATCAATGGTGCATACCAGCGTTAAAGTGTTAATATTTCGTAAACGGCTGAAGATAGATATAGGGTATGATTTATAAAAAATGTCTAGAATTTATTGTAGAAAGTAAAAATATATAATATGTTTCATTAAAAAAATGTATGTTAATAAACGTACCAGTTTTATGATCCACCCTGTATAATATCTTTAAAAATAAAATTAAATGCATCTCAAAACAATTAAGTAAGAGTTTAAGTGGTAGAGCGCTCTTAGTATTGAACTTCACCTTATTTGGTAGAAATATCTTGTAATAATATACCTACAGGGTGATTCCTTAGTTGACACTTCTTTTTTAGCTGTGTGTAGAAGGCATTAAAATAAACAACATTTTCAAATACCTTTTTTTTAAAACTCAGAAATAAAGTACTTACATTCATTTATTACACTACGAATCAAATACGGTTCTGCCTACCTTGCCCGTTGAATAACATTAAGAAACCTTCTGGGTGTAGGATGAGCCCGCGAGGGAAAGCGTTCTGCGTATAATCTCGAAGCACTTTGCCACACTTACAGTAAATTAGCACCATATCTATTAGTTCATTGTTTTCAAATTTTACCATTTTCACGTTCAATTAAAAATTAACTTTCTTCAGAAAAACACACCGCGGCGGTTTGCGAAATAACTGACGACCGACCCGTAAGGTACATGACTAATAAGAGATAAGACAAAACAAAAAAACATAAAGTAAAGCCCGCACTTAGATTTTTTACTTCTCGCCTATTTTTGAGTTGCTTGAAAAAAGGTATTTGAAAAAGCTGTTTATTTTAATGCCTTTTATACACAGCTAAAAAAGAAGTATCAAGTTAGGAATCACCCTGTATTTAAATTTATAATTTTTTTTTATCAAATAAAGGCAATAATAATACGAATGTGAGCGATTCTTGATTAAGTGGTCGGTATTCCATATAAAAGGCTGCTCCATTTCTTTATAATAACCCTGTATGAATTAAGACCTTCATGTGCTGCCTACAATAAAGGATTTTTGATTTTTTTGACTTGTCGTCTTGTTTTCGCTTTTTCAATAAGATTGGTTGATTTTTTCCCGAATAGGCCTGTCACCGTGAATCACCCTGTAAAAATAAATTAATGAATTTTAGGTCGAAGCTGTGATAAGTAACATAGTAAATTATAAAGATGTCGTTGTCTACGGCGTGGAAATCAGAGGCATGGAGGGTAGAGCCGGAATGGCAGCTCTCTACGACCCAGAGAGGTCAGTGAATCTAAACAAGGATCTGTTGAAAGGACTGAAAAGGGCCCTACCGGCTTATGCCAGGCCCATTTTTATACGAATATTAGTTAAGCTAGATTTAACAGGTTAGTAACAATTTATTATAAAGTAATTAAATAATAATGGTAAAAAGACAATTTTCATATATTACTTATAAATTCAAAGGACGCAGTAAAACAGTAAAATTGAGTGTTCATTTAAATTAAAAGTTTACATCATGAAATGTATTGTATAACTTAACTTTGCCTTTAAAAATATAAAAGATGACATCGACAGATGTCAAAATTAAAAAAACGTAATATATCATAAATATCTACATACAGTATTCACAGTGGTTCTTTACTCGTGCGTCATTGTTCAACTATTAAGCGACAACGTGATTTACAACTCCCCATCTTTATTTATTATAATAATAAAGGTGAATAAAAACATAACCCAACGTTTTCCGAGCACTATTCTATGGCGCAATAGGCAGAGAAAAAACTTTTTCCAAGTTGGTCCATTGACTTCCGACGTCATCGTTATTTTGACTTACATTTTTGTACTCGGAAAATGTATTTATTCGTAAAAATAGTTATTTTCGGAGCTTTTATTATCGTTCTCTTGTGTTTTCGGAAAGTAGTTTATTATAGAGGAAAGTACCCAAAGTCGGGCCCCCATTTTGTTTTTAACATTTGTAAAATACAATATTAACAAAAAAAACATCGCTGTACCTTTAATGAATACTTTATATAGTTACTAAATCAGTTTATTTTACTTGAACATAAAAATAAAAAACCTTTTGGTAGAAAAAATACTTTTAACTAACATTGCGTTTCGTCGCATTTCGAAAAAGCTTCCTAAAGTGGGCCTCAAGGTAAAAAAGAAATAAAAATGTATACCAAAAGTTAAAAATGGATATAACATAAACTAAAATTGTTATTATATATTATATAACATTATCTAATATCCTCCAAAACTCTAAAAACGAAAAAACTCATTATACAACTTTAAAAAAATAACAGCTTGTTGATGATTTTCATGTACGTAATTATTTACAAAAATCACAAATGTAGGCATCTTTTTCCGCTCCTGCACAATCAACATGGGCCCACAATGAACACATCAAACACATAACCCACTAGTGTTTTGGGAAAATTTTACATTGCAGAACATACACTCAGCATCGTCATTATCCAAAGACAATATTCCTGGAGAAACTTCAAGTTCAGATGAACTTGAGGATACTTCACTGTTTGTATCTTCATTAGAGGTAGAGTCTTCGCTTGTAATCTAAGACGTTTCTTAACTGCCTCCTTCTTTGATTTTGGTTGTGTAGGCCTTGGAAGAGACTTAGATCCACGACCACGCGCTGACTGTTTACGTTGAGGATTAGCCCTAGCTTCTATAGCTTGCTCTAAATCAATTTTGTATGGTGAAGAAGTTATGATTTCAGAATTACATGCCTTTCGTCCTCTCGTGAAAGTTCTTTTCTTAACTTGTGGAACTGGGGAAATTTCGAATGGGCTTATTTGAAATGATGTTAAGGGCCTGTTTTGTATGGGTGTCAGGGTAACTGTAGTAATCGTATTGTGGTGTTGTCCATCAAAATATGTTGAGGGCACAACAAGTTAAGAGGTTTTAGAAGTAGATGGTTTATTTAAGTCTGTTTCTAGATTTACTACTTGTTCCCTAACATTAGCCTTGCCATTGTCGTCTTTATTTCTTTCATTTTTAAGTCCCTTTTCTGTTCCTTGTTGACAATCATAAAACGAAGGCTGCTGCATCTTGTTGGCCTCTTCAATGTATTCTAACAGACCCGAACTGAGATTCAAGAAAATGAAATTTATATAAGATAAACCTGCTGGAGGCTTTTCACTTGACAAAAGAGGGGGCCCGCTTTAAGAATCCTAAGGGGGCCCGGGTTAAGCGCGAACGTGCTTATTTTTTAGGAGCTTACCATTTTTGAATTGGTTGTGCAAACTAAATCTCAAAATCATAAATATAAGGCTTTTGGGATGCCATTTAAGAATATATATAGTTTGAGGGACTTACCAATGAAACAGCGTCAGTACTTAATTATATACACGCACATAAAATAACTTTGACATTTAAAGATCTGATTAACACGTGGCAGATCGGCAACAGCTAAAGGTAACGAGTGTAGGCCACGCGACGTATGCGGGCACATTGAAAAGTATCTATTTTAAGTATTTCCGATAGATGACGACTCTATGCGGAGTCAGCAGATAAGGGGCCCACTTTAAGAGAAGGGCCCGGGTTTGGGTACTTTCCTCTACGTATTTATTTATTGTAAAAAGTTCTAACTTTTGATGGTATGTCGCGAAAAAACGGCTAAAGTCCTCTAAATAAAGATGCTTAAAAATTAAATAATTATTCATATTTTGTTGATAAAAATATTGCGCAAAGTGCTTTTGAACGATCTATTAAATGTATGGACAACATTGATTTTGTACTAGATTTAAATTTTTGATTCAAAACTTTAAACAACTTTTAGGAACCCGTACATGGGGACATTAGGCACATCTAATATAATATTTATGAATTGTTTTTTAATCATATTTCTTCGATTTGATTCGTACGATTTTAATGACGTATAACGCCGTATTGCTGAAAATATTTGAAAACGATAGATAATGGTTGTTTATCTGAGCAACCAAATTTTTGAAGAAAACGTATTACCCGTTTTCGAAAAACGTCTAACGTTCCATCCACCGTGAAACACCCTGTATAGTGAATAATATTCATTATGTCCAATACTGTAAAGAACACATGTGGAAATAATTATATTGTAGATAATTATTTAAATTTAACAATTATTGTATGTATTTTCTTAATCTTTCAGGTACTTACAAACTTAAGAAAAATGATCTTCAGAAAGATGGATATGATCCGTCAAAAACAAGTGACAGTATATACTATTTAGCTTCGAATGGACAGTATGAACTTGTCACGCAAGAAATTTACGAAAAACTAAATACTGGAGAAATTCGAATATAGTGTTATTTTAAGAAAAATTAATGTGGGATATTAATTTATAGACTGATGTAAGTTAATTAGCTAAAAATGACCGCGGTTAGTTGGGCTGTAAACCAATATTTTATAAATAAGTATTAATTTCATGTCGGGAGTTTACTAACACGTCTAATTTATCAAAATATTTTAAAAAGTTTTCTCAACACATAAATAAAAAAAATCTAAATATCACAAATTGTTTATTGATATAAACATCATTTTTTCTAAAGGCTGTCACACTACTAACTATGGTCTATTTCTTTTCGATTGCGAACGATGACAGAAAAAAAAATTGAACAAAAATTCACCTAATTGGTTAAATCATGGACACATACACTACATAAATGCATAGCAAACTTATTAAAGGTATTTTTTTTTAATCACAGAAGAAGAATAAGAAATTTCCGTTCGATTGATTTCTAGCAAATATATGCTAATTATAAACCTTTTAGCAATTAAAAATAACTTTTAGCTCTAGTTATATTACGATACAAACAATCGATTAACTTTCTGTACATAAAATCGGTTAATTTCACGTAAAATAGTAAACCTATGCCTACTTTGTGTTGAAGCAAAAAGGATGCCCGATTTATCGACAAAATATAGAAGGCCATGCCAAACGCAAAACATTGTGACATAACCTAAAAATTCATCTTAAAGGCCGCTTTACAGTTTGCAATTTTTCTTTCACGCAAGTTGTCTTGCAATTAATATTGCGGCAATAAAAATTTCACTTCGTTTTACAGCGTGCAATGACTTGCCAAGATCGTAGGTGATGTACCACTTGCCAACCATTAAAATAAAAATACATTTGGTTAGGACTTACTGGCGCTTTTTGTGCATTCATTTTAACAAAACATCATTACAGGACATGAAAGCAAATCAACAAAAATAAAACGTACCCGCTATAGGTTAGAAAAAACATAAATCAATGTCAGGGATTTTTATATTTAGTTTGGTGTCTCATAAATCACCAGAAAATCCTCAGAATTGCGCTTGCAATGGCAATAAAAATACGGTCCGAGTTATATTTCTTGCAAGCAATACAAATTGCGCCAGCTGATCATTAGCCTCCTTCTGCGCATACTCCAGGGCAATCTTTTCTTGCGTGAAAGAAAAATTGCAAACTGTAAAGCGACCTTAGCAAGTGGTAATTTAAAATTCTAACCGCTATAAACAGTAAACAACAAAATGTCAGTTATGACGTAAATCCCTAACCTTACTTTTTCAACTTGTCAAAAATGAAAATTCTTGCATTTTTTTATTGTAAAACGGGTTTCTGTCATCGTTCGCAATCGAAAAGAAATAGACCATAGACAGCGGCTAGTACACGTGCTTACTGTAATTTATTCAGTGGCGTGCAGTCCATAAAAGCACTGCTTCCCTTGCTTTCATGGGATAAAATAACATTTTTTAAGTTTCGCCAATCGCCTTTCATATCAACTATTTATTTCTAATCTAAACTATATCCTGCTCTGACTGTCAAGCGAACCACATGCCGCATATATCATCTTAGCCTCGTCGGGCTTCGTTGTTCGGCTCGTTTGTATCTCCCGCGTGACTCGACTGCAAATTTATGGGTTTTGTAACGTTACTTCCACTAACGGGGAATGCTCTGTTCGCGATCACGGTTATTGAACTTTGAACGGTACGGTGCTTTGCTTTAAACAGAACTACAGGACCTGCGCGTTTGTGTATAATTTTGTGATGCAGCAATAAAATTTATCGTTGTATTTATCTTTATCTAATAACCCTAATACTGTGTAACTGTTTCCTTTACGAGCAACATATTGCCTAAAGGATTTTCAGTGTTTATCTCTGAAGAACATCCTCCATCCTATTCTGCAATTCTTAATATACAGGGTGTTCTTGAAATGACTGTACAACGCTTAACCACAAATTCCTTAACCAAAAATAAGGCGATCTAGGCAAACTTACCTTTATGCGATGTTGCTTCGTTTTGACGCTACAGGGCGCTAAAGTTTTTAAATTAATTTCGTTTTTTTGGAATAATTTCTAAACGCCTTTATCGATTTCCACTAATTTTGGCACTAAGAGTGACTAGTATTAATAGCATGTTTTGATGTACACACCATCTTTTTTTAATACCTGCAAATTTAAAAATGGCGTGTGATGGGTAAATAAAAGTTTGTCTTTTTTTTATCTCCCGTGACTTAATTTTTAAATTTTTTTGTCTCTTATTAAATTATATTATAAATTATGCAGTTTCTCTACAAAAATAAATATTGACGGTACCTTATAATTCATCATTGCTGTTAATTCAGAACGAAAAACATGAAAAAAATTTAAATTCTAAATAACTACCAACCAGTTTGATTTTTATATCAATTGTACGAAATGTTCACCGTGTTCCTGAATATATATATATTTTTTTGCAGAGAAACTGCATGTCTAGCAAAAATTTAATAAGAGACAAAAAAGTTTTAAAATGAAATCAGCTGGTGTCAGAGAAATAATTAAAGTCATTTATACGGGGGGGGGGGGGGGTAACAAAAAGAGGATCTTTTAATTACCAATCACACGCCATTTTTAAATTTGCAGGTATTAAAAAAAGATGGCGCATACGTCAAAACACGCTATTAATAGTGGTAATTCTTAGTTCCAAAATTAGTGGAAATCGATAAAGGCGTTTAGAAATTATTCCGAAAAACAATATTCATTTGAAAACTTTAGCGCCCTATAACGGCAAAACGAAGCAACATTGCATATAGGTAAGTTTGTCTAGATCGCCTTATTTTTTGTTAAGGAATTTGTGGTGAAGCGTTGTACAGTCATTTCAAGGACACCCCGTACATTTTTCATGTTTCCATTTTAAGTATATTTGGAATTTATCACTTCTGTGAAAAAACCTTATTCAGCGTTTTCATTTTTTCTTTTAAGCGCTTTCATTCTAATACTTCAAAAAAATTTGATTGAAATTTTTTTAATTGTGCAATTTTAAACTTTTAAGTTTTCGCGCATCCTGTACAACAAAATAAAAGTTTTTTAAATGTGAATCGTATTTATGTAACAAGCAAAAGTAATTTTAAACAAGGACTTTTTTTCGAAAAAACTATTGAAGTCGTCTGTTGTATTTGTTTTGAAATACTATGGTTTACAGCCAAACTTTCCAAATGCATCGGCAGGTGTTTATATTTTAACTTATTTTTCTTGTGGCATGTTAGGATCAGTAAATAGCTGACAAGTTTTTTTTTTATTACAAGAAATATATCAAGTGGCTTGATAAAAGTTCGATCGCTACTTGCTAGTAGAAACCAAAGGGCAATAAAAACAAGAGGTAATGCGTTTAATGTTACATTTGTTGCAAAAATACAGTACCTACCTAGGGTTATTTATTTTTTAAAATACTATGAGCGGAGTGTAACGAATATTTTTTTAAATAGGTTAGTTTGTATTTTGGAAAAAATGTTGTAAAGATTTGTACTTAAGTTATCAACTTTTTTATGCTTTAGTAATTTTCCTGGACAATTTAAAATGATTCTTTACTTTTTTTTCTTAGATACTTGTTCCAAAACTATTTTTATTATTTAAGGGTATATTGCAAACATGTAGCGGTAAGAACCTTTTATTGGTGACAGCAATAATTAAGAAAACGAAAATAGAAGAATTTTTTTTTATCCATTTAGCCCTTTGTGGTGTTTTATTTTTCTGCTAGAATATTAATTTTACAGGGCAGGCCAGAATTTATTTGGCTTTTTTTTAAATAATTTTTTTATTTAGTTTAAAAAACATTTTTATTGCAAAATAGTTTGCAGCTGTACGTTAGATAGAGGATTTGCAATATTGTTGTTTTTGTTTAATATTTAGTTCTACGCATGAGCGATTTTTCCTGCAGTTTCTATCTTCGTAGCATCAAGTTAACGGATCATGGTTGTATTGACTCGTTGATATTTTATGAATAAAATAATAGTTCGTGGAAGTACAATATCACCTGAGATCAGAACTAGTGTAACTCCAGGGCAAAATTAACGCATCATAAATTTGCCACGTATTTGATGCTCTATTTTTACTGAAGCTAGGATTTGATTTGAATGATTTTTTTTGCATTGTTCGCTCCTTGATAATGTCATAGTTGTAGCTAGGTAAAAAAAAATTTTGCACAGTGGCACGACCAACCGACCAGCTTGGGTCTATTTTTCATTTCGCTCTTGGACTCTTAATTTAAATCTTTAAATATTTATTAAAAACAAATTTATAACTATCACAGCGCAAAATCAATACAGGGTGCCACAAATTCGTGTGCGTAGAAGGGGTCGAAAACGTTAAGAGATACGAAGATGGTTAAATTGAGGCAAAGTTGCGTATTTTGTGGCTTAATAATTTGATAAAAGAAAATTGCAAATATTCCGAATGCTTTCGGAGATATCCGAAAAAAACCGAAATTTCTATTTTTGGTTTTTAATTTTTTGCGCCTTCATTTTTGACTTGGAAAAAAAACAAAAAACACTTTCTCATAGCCGTTCTTTATGTTCTACAAGATGGCGTTATTAGTTTTTAAATTCGACGTTTTTTTCTTTAGATACCAACCTCAAGTCAATTTTTTTAAATACGGACTTGGAATTTTAAATACAGTTTTAGGGACTTCTAAGCTTTACAAATTTAATACAATTTAAAGTTTTTACAATTCTAACGTTTTGTCATCTAATACCACATTTTTTCAAGTTATCTTTTTTTGTCATTACGGTCCTGAACATTTAGAGCCAAGCCAAAAAAAAATAATTCTGATTTCAAAAATCTATCCATTTTTACTCAAAAAGGTCTGATATTTTTTAAGAGAAAAGACCAAAAGTCTCGGCCTCAAATATTTTTCTGTCTGGTAATTTTTGTTACTTACATGTTTCGCCAGAAACTGGCATTATCAGCCATATAACTAGTACAAAAAAAAATAGAAATTGTTTTTGAAACAAGCATAAGCATTACAGTAACATAACTAGACTAACACTCCAGTTACCTTTTCTTTACTCGGGAGCAATAATTTTTTTCTGAAATTCAGTATTTCGGTCTAGATGTAATACAAAAACCATAGGACTTAAGATGTTATATTAATAAGATAAATAATATACTAATAAAAAATAGAATTACTTCTCATGCCTTAGAAACTTACTTACTTACTTCCTAGAGTATTGTTACGGTAACTCTTATTGAAATAAAACGGCCTAAACCAACAACTCCTAAAATACCTAAACGCCATAACTTCCTGTAATGTAATTTTAATATTTCAGTTACCCTAAATATAATTGCCTGCGCTGTAATAGTAAAGAAAGAATAATTTGAAATACTGATGATGTGATATTTGTTGACAAAACGTTCAAATTTTAAAAATCTTACAATTGTAATACATTTCTAAAGCGTAAAGTCCCTAAAAATGTTTTTAAAATTCCAGGTCCGTATTTAAAAAAATTGACATGAGGGTGGTATCTAAAGAACAAAACGTCGCATTTAAAAACTAATAACGCTATCTTGTAGAACATAAAGAACGGCTATGAGAAAGTGTTTTTTGTTTTTTTCCCAAGTCAAAAATGAAGGCGCAAAAAATTAAAAACCAAAAATAGAAATTTCGTTTTTTTTTCGGATATCTCCGAAAGCATTCGGAATATATACAATTTTCTTTCACCAAATTATTACGTCTCAAAATACGCAACTTTGCTCCAATTTAACCATCTTCGTATCTCTTACCGTTTTCGAGATCCCCTTGTACGCACACGAATTTGTAGCACCCTGTATACTAGTTCTGATCTCACTACGAAATACCGCTTTTATATACATTTTTGTATAAAACCTAAAAATTATTAATCTTCAAAGGTTTTTTCGACTTACACTAAACTACACCGACTATCGGTAGTTTATTTTACAATCTTATGAATATTTAACAAAAACGTAAAAAATTACCTTCGTCCATTTATTAAAAACATTGTTTATCCGCTTTAAAAAAGTATATTAGATATTAGTACCTACATATTTTAATTAATTAATAAATTATTAGGAATTGGTAAAAGCTCCTATACCTTTTTAATAAGCGAAAAAAAGGCATTTTTGGGCGTGGCACCCAATATTTGTTCGCCTCATTCATGTCGCGAGTTCAACATTGTGTCCATATTTTGTAAGAAAAAGACACAAAGTCTCTTTTTTCTTGCAAAATATCAAATATCAGGTCTCTTTGAGTAAAAATGGACGAATTCTTTGAATTGTGCCCATACTTAGTAATACTAAAAATCCCATTAAACTTTATTTTTGTTATTAGTTGAATCAGTTGCTTCAGTGAAGTAAAATATGCCGACTCCACTCATACTGATCGTACTTAAACATCTCTTGTGCCTAAAGGTGCAGTTTGGTGTAAATGAATCGGACAAATCTGTGGAATTTAAATAAAATTATATTGGCCTTTGGAACTGTACAAAATGTGTGTTCATTTTTTTTGAATACGCAGAGCCATTCTTGCGAAATGGTTTGATTTGTATGTAGTATATAAGTTTATAATTAGGGCGTGGTTAAACACATTGTTTTTACACTTTTAGGGTAGATATTGTAGTTTTTGGTTTTTAGTTAAATTTGTATAACTTGTTGAATAAAACATTTTAGAAAATTTGTATTTTTATTATAAGCTTTTATTTAACTTGCAATATTAGTGGGTGTGTGTGTTCGGGTCAAATCTTGCAAGCTGAATTACCACTTCCTTTATCAGGCCGAGTTGAAATTTCACATGATGATTCAGTTCTGATGACAATGCATTTTTATGATAAAAAAAACCCAAACCCCATCCTATTATCCTACGGAGTTGAAATCTTACTTGGTGATTGATTCAATTCAGATGACAATTCATTTTTATGATACAAAAAAACGAATAAACCCGAACCCCTTGCTCTTATCCTACGGAGTTGAAATTTTGCATGATGATTCAGTTCCGATGACAATACATTTTTATGACAAAAAAAGTCGAACCCCTTCCAGAACTGGGCAGTAGTTGCCGCGAAAGTGCTTCAAGCACAATAGTGTTTCGAGCACAGTGTTTGCAAGCACTTAAAATTCAGGTACCTAATTGGTAATTCAAGTCCTTTAAGAAAATAGAAAATTGAATTACCATTTATGAAATTTCGTATTTCAAGTCATTTAAAGTGCTTGCAAGCACTCAAAATCAACCAAAATTACTTTCCTCGGTAATTGGTAATTGCAAGCACTTAGAATTTCCAAAGTGCTTGATGCTGGCAATTACTTTTCCGAAGGGCTTTGTGCTCGAAGCACTTTTTCGAGTGTATTGCCCAGCTTCTTTCTCTTATACATTGAAACTACATGTTCATTTACTTTTGATGACTGCATTTTTATGATAAACAAACCCTAACCACTTCCTTTTATCTTACGGAGTTGAAATTTCTCATGTTGATTCAGTTCCGATGACAATGCATTTTTTAAAGCATGACTTGATCCTACACCCAAGATGGTCGATTAAGTGTGCAACGTTTAAATACCCGCGAAAAGTTATTGCATGACCGATAACCATTTCAGGGCCCTTAGAATGGCTTCAAGTTAAATAGTATAGGTACAGGGTAGGGCAAAAAATATGAAAAAAATTAGAACGCACTCTCTCTTATGCTACGGAGTTGAAATATTATATGTTGATTACATGTCTGATTCAGTTTCGATGACAATCCAGCGACCTTGCAACAATGACGCATTAATTGAGATGAACATACCTAGATACTAAGAAAAATATCGAAAACTATAAAAAATAAAAACACTGATTTTAAAAGTTTTTTAATAGTAGTTTATTTTCTTTTAGAATGTTTATACACGTGTCTGGTATTTGACTCTATATTGGGATATCGGTTACTTTTTTGCCTAATAATATTCATTATTTACTAATTAATAATGAAATCATTATTTACTGTTTAGTTATTCTAGTTACAATTATTGTTTTATAGCCGTGGATAAAGCATATTATACTACTCACAATGATTGCATAGTAATTGGATAAAGTTATTAAAAATCGCCTACGGCTCGTGTCATAAACGTCAAACGCGTGAATAACAGCCACCAATACAATGCTTGTTGAATAATATAATAACTATTGTCATAAAGAAATGTAATTTACCAAACTTTAATTTAGATAAGCGTATTATTATTATTATTATTATTATTTTTGCTTTGTAGACAGAATGCTATAATATTTGTAATTTAACTTATATATCCAGTTTTAAAAAAGATATTGTTTTCCGGTTTTTACAACTATTCTTATTTGTTCTTTTTTTATCGCATTTAAAACTTTTGGGAAAAATAAAGAATTATTGTTGATTTTGCTAAATATCGCTCTCTAGGTGTGGCAACAAAATCTAGAAAGACTTTATTTTATATATTAACTTGATAAAACAGGGAAACCCGAAAACGATATTGTTTAATACATTCGAGTAAGGCAAACCCCAAAGGTTTTTATTAACTATTCCCCCCCCCCCCTATCCTCTCTTATTCGAATAGTTGAGCAAAAACTTGATAACAAAATGTAGTGTGTAATGTAGCGCCACGCTATCTTTCATATAGGTACCTTTATTATGAAGATTTTTTAGAAAATTCCGTTATCTTATTAGTCACTGTAGTTTCGCCCCCCAGCGGTCAATCTAGATACTTACTTGAAAATAATTTTCAGCGACTTCTCTTTGCCATTCTTGTAATACATTTTTTTTCCGTAGGCTGTGCGGTAAAACGGTTCTAAAGATACGACCGGCGTCGCTTTTTAGTTATACGCCTGGTATATCCGAATTTCTAGTTTTTGCTTGCGCCTATGTACCTGATTCCAAATACGTTTTCTCACCTTTCTAATTTTCAAAAAATTATAATAATTTAATTTTTTACATAAATCTATTTTGATAGATACATCCATCAAACCCCATATCGTTTGCTTCTTCGAAAATACACAAGACGCTCGATCTATTTAAAATAAAAATAAAAGTTAGTATTTTTTCTGGCTAGTTTTTGAAATATTTGTAATTTTCCACACTTTTTTGACACACTATATACAAGGTGATTCCTTAGTTGATACTTCTTTTTTAGCTGTGCATCGAAGACAATAAAATAGACAACATTTTCAAATACCTTTTTTAAAAAAACTTAAGAATAGGCGAGATACAGAAGTAAAAAATCTAAGTGCGGGCCTGGTCATCAAAACGTAGCCTGCTATACTTTATGTTGTTTGTCTTATCTCTTATTAGTCATGCAATTTACGGGTCGGTGGTGAGTTATTTGGCAATACGCTGCGGTGTGTTTTTCTGAAGCAAGTTAATTTTAAATTGGTGACACGTGAACATGGTAAAATTTGAAAACAATGAACTAGTAGATTTGGTCCTAATTTACAGTGAGTGTCGTCAAAGTGCATACGCAGAACGCTTTCCCTTGCGGGCTCATCCTACACCCAGAAGTTTTCTTAATGTTATTCAACGGGCAAGTTAGGTAGGACCATAATTGATCCATAGTGTAATAAATGTATTTTATTTTTGAGTTTTTTGAATAAAGGTATTTGAAAATGTTGTTTATTTTAGTGCCTTCTATACACAGCTAAAAAAGAAATATCCACTTACACCCTGTAGGTATATTTTGTGCCAAGAAAGAACCCGAAAATATTTTTTTTGTTAAAAAAACTATCCTTTTATATGACATTTGTTTAATTTAGGCTAGGTACTTCAAATATAAATAGTGCTATGTATGCTTATTTTAAAAATTGAGACTAACGTTGTTCAATTACCAAGAATCGGGTTCTGCAAAAATGTAACTTTCCAAACAAGCGATCCCTCCGACCTAATTAAATCGTATATATCTTTATCCTCGCCCCATATTTCTGTATAAACGGGAAAGTTTGCAATCAACCCTCTTATCGAATCGGGGGTGGATTTACGAGGGTGGAAAGTGGGGGGAAGTACGCTCTCGCGTGCGTTCATTTTACATTCGGCGCAGTAGAAGTTATAATGATGAACTGTATAAACACGAAAAAATAGTTCAATTAGGTTTTGATACGGCTTTGTCGAGTGATTAAATTTAGCCTGATACCATTTTACCTGAAATTGCTTTTATTGAACTCTTTTGTTATCCGATTGATTGGTTGTTTCGCAAAGTTATGTAACCCAGTGCAGTGATGTGGGATTGATGGGTAAGTATGCACGTGCTTTAAAATACTACGTTTCGATGTATGGTGGGTGATTCATAACAACCGAGACACGGATTTTTGTATGTATATACCTATAGATGTATGTTCATAATTAGGGGTTGTCATTTTCTGTAAATTGTATTAAAGTTTTTTTTCCTTCAGAGCTTAAGGGTATAAAACTTTACTAGGTTTTTGGAGTTTCCTTAACTAAAATTACGCAAAATATTGTATTAATTTCCTCAACAGGTTTCTTTATACCAAAGAAATAAATATCACTGAAATATTTTTAAAAACTTGTGAAACTGGCCATCTATTACTCAAACTTTAAAAAAATGTGTTAACAAAACATAAACGTATACTGAGTTATACCTAACCTAATAAATAGTAAATTTTGAATTATTAAAATACACCCCTAAAATCCGGAATATTTTTTGTAAATACAGGGTGTTCCAGAGAAAGGTGCACTCTATAGGGATCTCGTAAACCACGTAAGATCCAGAGATGGTTAAATTAGAAAAAAGTTGCACCCTACTAAATTCTGAAACATTAATGGTGTTTTCAAACTTAAAAAACTTATATGGAATATATATGTGCGAAACCAAATTTTCGCGTTTTGTTTTAATTTTTTCTGACTCTATTTGCAGAGATTTGGTAAAATAAAGTTTTCATTCTTATTACCATTTTTTCTCAAGTTGGTGTAGCTATATTTTTAATCCAATGTTTCATTTTTTCAATACCATCATCAATTTTGTTTTTTTAACGAGTCGGGAAATTTTTATTTTCCTATTTTTAAATTCCCCTTCTCCTTTACAATTCAATGCCATATCACACCTAGTATTAATTACACGTTTTGGACTTAAAAACCCATCATCAATAAAAATAAGTGCAAATTTATTTTTTTTAAAACTATTTTATTTTCAATCTGTTTCAACCGTATAGAAGGCATTTGCTTAAATAAATTATAAATGAGTAGGAGAATAATACACACAGTCTGCTCCACTAGTTTATTGAAGGACCTCAAAGTGAGAATGAGAATACATGTCTCGAAGGTAAAAACCTTCATCATCAGCGAGTAAAATTAATTCAAGGATTTAACAAGAAGAGAGACCCTCAACATTGCAAGATAAACTGGAAGATAAAAAAAAATTGTAATAAAAAAGAAAATTTAGTCTTTTGAATTAATAGATTGTACTAACATTTGAAATTCCGTCTTTTATATAAAGAGTTATAATAGTATATATTCTTACCTGCTTGAGGAACAGAAAAAGAAAAATTTAAATATAAAAATTTACATGATTTTTAAGAAAAAATTATATATATTATTTTAAGAGTGCATAATTTAAAATCAGAAAAAATTATAGAAAGATACCCTTGCGAAGGGTCTTTTTGGTATTAGGAAACAGTAATAGTTTCATACTCCACATAATAAAATAAAGTTTAAAAAACTAGATTTTTAGAAAACGTGCAAGGTACGAATAGAATAGAATCCGAGCACAAATTCACTCCACTGAGAGATGGACTATTTCCACAAAATAAATTATAAATACTGGCCAAATGACAAAATAAAAATTGGATAAGATTTGTGGTCGACGTCCAGAGTCAAATTATTTCTAGTTGGCTTTGAAAACAAAAGAAAGTGATCCTATAGTTATAGATACAAGATGAATTTGCATTTATTCTTATTGATAATTGGTTTTAAGTTCGAAACGTGTTATTAATACTAGGTGTGATGCGTCGTTAAATTGTAGAAGAGAAGGAGAGAGCTTAAAAATATTAAAATAAAATTTCAAATGAAATAATAAACTAAACGTCAGATTAAACATCTAATTACACCAACTTGTAGAGAAGAAAAAGTGGTAATGAGAATGTAAAGTTTATTTTAACATATCTCTTTAAATAGAGTCAGAAAAAATAAAAACGAAATCGTGAAAATCGGTTGTGCCCAAATATCTTCGGAAGGAGAAGTTGTTTAAATTTAGAAACACAATGTTGCATAATTCTGTAGAGCGCCACTTTTTTCTAATTTAACCATCTGTGTATCTTCTTTGGTTTACGAGAATTATGTAGACTGCATCCTTATCTGGGACACCCTGTATATTTAAAGATTTGTAGAGGCTGTGTGCACCTTGTGGAAGTTAATTGAAAGGCTTTGTTTGTTCTCAATAGAATTTGCACCGAAAATTCAAAGCCTTTCAATTTTCAATATTTAAGCCCTTTGTTTCAATTTATATCTGGGAAAATATAAGATTTACTTATATTATACCAAGAAGAGAAAGAAGTAGGTACCGTTGTTTAGTATTTATTTAAAATTATTTTGGAATAGTATTCTTTATTTATCTATAGTAGGGGAATTGTGCCTAAAACGACATACTTTTTTCTTTTTAATTTTATACTTATATACACTTAGGCATAAGTATAGTTTCGTTTGATACCAAGATGTCTTTACATCGTTGCATAATTTCTAAAATAACCTATACATAAATAAATGCAATAATTAATATTGCTCAGATATATCGGACAATACATACTGTCATTTTGCCCTAAAATTTAGATTCAGTGACATGCCTTATGTTACAAGGCAAGACCTAATTTCTGATGGCTAATATTTGCCTATTGAATATTAGCTACTTTCCAGCTTTGACGCTATGAATTTTTTTTTATTTTGACACCATGAAAAGAGTGAAACAAAATTATTGCATTGTAATAAACGTGACCGAGCAAAATGACACGCTATGCCGTTTTAGTCCAGTAGTCGGTATGTTACAGTACTCCATGATACAAGCATTACAATACAAGATATGATATTCCGAGGCAGTAACGTAATGTGGTGTGTATAAGATTTCTAGCAGCCACTTTTCTGTAAATTAACACTCTGTCGTTTTCCCTGCTATGTGGTTTCGAGCACAGTTCCCCTACTCGCAACAAAGCAAAAGCAATTAAATTGTGGTTAGCCGAAAAGATCAAGATAGTTTCATACCACTGTCAATACCGTTGTTTTGGTTGGTTACCCTTTAAATCCAATAGATCATTTTGTGTTATCTTTAGGGAAATTATTAATATTTATTTACTATCTAAAATTTCATGTGTATGCCAGGTTTCAACCAAAATATTATTTAAATCATGCAGTTAGCATTTAGGGGGGGACATGTACATTTTTTGGATGCTACTGGAGTGGAGGGAAGAAAAATTTTAACTTTTGATCTGTCATGAAATTTTTAATTTTAAAGAAATTAAAGAGGGTTAAAAAGAGTCCCTTAAAATTCTGTACAAAATGTATCTACATAATATCCATTAATTAATAAGTACCTGAGCTACCTAAAATAGCACCGTGGACCACATTTAGTGCTACTTAATTAATAATATGTGTCTGGTGTGGGCTACCAATTAGGTTATTGTGAATTATTGGAGTTGACAGGAGTAAGGCATTGTTACACAGGTTAAAATGAACCCCCCAAATTCATTACAAAATTAAACACTGTTCAGCACTTACCATTAGTCAAATTTACCATTGTATAATAAGGCAAGCAAATAAAAATATTTCGTTTATGTAAGTAATTAAAAACTCAAAATTTAATAAAAAGAAAGTTTTAGCGGCAGGCGGACAAAGTACTGCATCTATATTTTGCATTAAAGTACACAGTAACGCCAAAGGTAATGGGTTCAATGTGGCACAGGTAGACATGAAGGCCGATTCGTCGTATAGGAATCATCAGAAAACCATAACCTGTAAGCAATTCTCTATACAGCGAAAATATGCTTTTAAGATATTTTTAAGAATAAATATATGATGAAAACCTAGGATCGCCATCTGTAGGAATTAACTCAATGCAAAAGATAGCCATCTTTACTTATGCAGATATAAACTCAATTTTTTTACACGGCATTGTATTAAGGATTAGTGCGGCGCCCTAGTGGGCTATTGCAGCCCGATCTATATTTGAATCTACAAACCCGTAAAAAAAAGTGTAGGGATGCGCAAAAACGTTTCCTTTACTGAATGTGTTGGCCTACCGTACTTGGTTTATTATTAGTTCTTTGTTTTTCCGTTGATGGCTATCTTTTGCATTGAGTTGATTCCTACAGATGGCGTTACTAAGTTTTCATCATATATTTATTCTTAAAAATATCTTGAAAGCATATTTTCGCTGTGTTGGGAATTGCTTAGAGGTTATGACTTTCTGATAAGTCCTAAGAAGGACGAAACAGCCTGTTATTGTCTACCTATGCCCCAGAGAAATCATTACCTTTGGTGTGTACTTCAATGCAAAAGATAGGTGCACTATTTTGTCCACTTGCCGCTAAAATCTTTCTTTCTATTTTACTTATATGGACGCTAAACTCGTCGCTCTTACCGTTTATGAGATCCCAATGATGAGCCATGAACTTGTAAAACCATATTTGGTATATAAAATTGTTAAAAAAGTGGAAAGTAAACAAAGTTTACACAATTATTAATAATTTTTTTAACCTATACCTACCTAATAGTATTTATCAGAGGTCATATTTCCTTACAACATTAATTTCAAAAAACTTGTATTTCCTGAAGTAAATATACAGAAATTAAAACTATTTACACCATATCCCATCTATTTCAGATTTCTGTCGAAACCATCATGTAATTAAAACAAACCTCTCTAACAGTTTTGGGTAAAGTTTCAGTGAAAATACACATATTACGCACATTACAGAAAAACAAACTGGCTGAAATTCAAAATAACATTTAAATGGTATTTGTACAAGTTCGCAGTAAAAACAGCGTCAGTGATGTTCCTGAAAAAAAGAAGTAGAAGAAAAAAGACCTGTTGAGAGGAAATGATTGTGTCGATATTAGTAACGTTAATAATCTATGTGCAGAATACAATTTCAGGATACATTGGTAAGAATGTTTTTAAATTATTTGCTATATTGAATCTAGTTTTTTGGGTTCTGCTATTTAATTAATCATAATTAATTAAAACTAAGCAATAGCTACACGGAGCAAACTGGCTTCATTATAACTGATTGTTAATTTTTTTAGTATTCTGTATAATAATTATTATAAAGTACAGAATCACATTTTATTACCTGGCAATATAAGTAATACTCTGTACAATAATTTCTTATAATATTAAATTACTATATTTTCTAATAAGAAATATTATTTTTTTATTTGGTTTTACTAGATTTTATTGTAAGAATTATAAAATATTCCTATAGTTATTATAATAATAGTTATAATAAGCAGCACTACAGTAGCGGCGCCAGGATTTTTGGGATGGGTGGGCACAAGTGGGCCCGATGATTTGTGAGATAGGCACTACCCAAATCAAAAAAAAAGGCGGGGGTAAACAAAACTCCCCTCTTGTCCAAACTGACCTCTAAAAGAGAGAAAAAAAACATCGACCTCTTTATCTCTTATTACATTTTTACATCCTTCTATAATACCGCTCCTTTCTCTTAAAAAATGTCATAGTCTTCCCCCACAGAAATTCCATTACAAAACCGAATCCCTGAATTTTGGGTGGCACTAGGGTGGGCACACAGGTCTTTCGGGTGGGCAAGTGCCTACCCTGGCCCGCCCCTGGTGCCGCCGCTACAGCACTACCAATAGAAAATTAATATATTTTATTATAAAAGATAAGATATATTTTCTTTTAACCGGTGGGTTTGTCTTCTGCATTAGTGTTTCTGCTAGATGGCGCTGCTACATTCATACATACATACATTCACTACTTATTTATTACTAAAAAATTCTTAAAAACACGGTTTTGCTGTTTCTGTAGTTGCTTAGCGATATTGGCTTTCCGTAGAGTTTTAATAAGAATGAAAACGGTCGTCATTGTCTACCTGTGACATAGGGAACCTATTGTTTTGGCGTCCCTGTGTACTTTACTTTCTATTTTATAAAGCGAGGCGTAAACCAGAGCAGCCGCGCATCGGTGACGGTCGTCAGTGGCGACTCGCCACCGCTACTTAACCGCTCTGGTTTACAATGAAATCTAGTAAAGCTTACAATAAAATCTAATAAATCTTACAATCAATAAAATATAATAAATTTACCAATAAAATCTAGTAAATTTTACAATAAAATCTAGTACATACCTATATCTTACAATAAAATCTAGTTGGTATTCTTACAATAAAATTTAGTAAATCTTACAATAAAAATCTGGTAAATCTTACAATAAAATCTAGTAAATTTTTCAATAAAATCTAGTAAATCTTACGATAAAATCTAGTGAATTTTACAATAAAATCTAGGAAATCTTATAGTATAATAATATATTAAATTTTACAATAAAATATAATAAAAGCAAAAAAATATCAAGAAATAATATTTTTATTAGAAAATACCGAAAAAACATTTTGATAGAAGCTATTATGAAGATACACACTATTATAATAATTTTTATTACCAAAAATAATACCCGGCACTAAATGAAATATAAAAATTTTAATGTAAACGTTATTATCCTGGATTATGATCCTATATTCGAAATTATAAAACATATTATATTTCTTATAGGTTGTATTATAAATTTCCCTCCGTGTATCCACCAAGTAATTAAGCTACCAAATAGCTACTTTTTTTAGTAGCTAAGAGTTTTATTCGAGCTACTTTTAAAGTTCAAGTACCTTGTAGCTGTAGTTTTTACAATATTTTTCGGTGTATTCATGAAACTGCTTTTAAAAGTTATAGTTACTCGAATTCGATAGCTTAGCTACTTATTCTCGATAGAAATGTAAGCTACCTCTCTATTAAATGTAAACTAAGGTGATTAAAAAAAAAGTAGTAGTCACTGGGATTGGTGACCAAATCTCAAATTTTTATTTTAAAACATGCATTTTAGAAACCCTGAAAACTTTTTCAAAAATGTGCTTAATAGTACAACAACAGTTATAAAACTGATAAAAGAATTGAGCTAAATATTATTTTAATTATTATTAATATTTCTTTTAAATATTATTATATTTATATTACCGTTTTGCCAAAAATGTTAGGTCTATAGGATGGTAATAAAGACCAGCGCTTAAGTAGCATTCTTATTTTATGCAACATAATAATAGTTTTTTACAAAATCTCAAAATACCACACATGTCACGAATAACACTGAGAATAATGGGCTAATCCAAAAATAACAAAAAAGAACGCCAGAATAAGGAACGGTATCTTTTCTTTTACTGATTGATTTAGATACCAATATACTTAATTTGTATCTAAATTTCCACCTAAAAGAATGCTATTTTTAGATAAATCGTTATAGAGAGATTTGTGTAACCGCTTGGTCTAAAAATATTTTCCTTTATCAGACCTTTAGAAAGGTATAAGTTCAGTAAAATTAAGTATATCTGAGTACTTCCTTAACCATAGGAGAAATGCTACTATTTGTTTTTCCTAACCTCTCCACATAAAAATATGTTAATATCTTTATAAAATGCACCCTCTAATCCCTGGACATGTAATAAATCAATAATAATTACTGAGAGAATTATATTTGTTGGCGCAGAGCACGTATATAATGATTGAAAGTAATATATCAAGGGAACTATACAGTGCGTCCATAAAGTCTTGCAAAAATTCATTTAAAATTCAGATATTTCTTTATCGGAAAAACGCTCGAACGTGTCAATTCGTATTCTTAGTTGCGCATTTTTTGATGTAAAAAGTTGGTATACCATCCAGGTAAGAGATATGACGGTTTGTTTTTAAAGCTGCGTGAATGTTCCAAATTTTCAATGTTCAAACGTCAATATTTCTAAAACTGCTGAATTCAGAGATATGGTTGGTTATACAAAAAGTATTCAGTTTTCAACGTAGAATTCGAAAATGATATAATATAGAGGGTATTTTATTTAAAAAATACCCCCAGATGACATATCTCTTACCTGGAATACCCTGTAGTTTTCTAAAAGCTTATTCTCAAAGCGCTCTCATTTTTTAAACTGGCGTTTCAGAAATTATTAGAAAAGTAATTTTATTTTTTTAATATTCATATTTTATGGTAAAGAATATTCCTAATCCTCATATTTTTTTCTTTATCTGGCCAAGGAAAAGAGAGATTCCGAACTTCCGTTTTGCGGCCATTTCTTTTATTATTAATGCTGCTTGCATGATAAAAACTTTTAGTAGAATCGATATAAAGGCATTAATAATAAAAAAAGGAACAAAACCCACCATAAATCATTTAACAAGTGGATCTAGAATTCCTTTCAGTAGTAGTTCCTTTTGCTTTTATAATATTTTTCTACGCCCGTTTTCATTTATATGAGGGATTATGTTACTAAAACCTCATGGCCTCCGTTTCGTGGTTATAGGGAGAGTTTCAGCTTACAAATTTATTGAGTTATTTATATTTGAGAAACTACTACAGGGAACAAATATTGGGTAACAATGCCGAAATTCTTATAATATCAATACAGGGTGATTCCTAAGTTGATACTTTATTTAAAATAATAATAATAATAATAATAAGAATAATAATAATAATAATAATAATAATAATAATAATAATAATAATAATAATAATAATAATAATAATAATAAATCGACTTTATTAACAACATACAATAAAATACAACAACAAATTAAATTGCATGAAGCAAGGGCGAAGTTTAGCCGAATCAGCATGAGACAGCTATTCTTACACTTAACCCTAGAGAGACTTATCGCTGAAAACAAAAGGTGCAAAACCTAACTTACAAAGAGAAAAAAAATATTAATAACTTAACACCTGCTCAAGTTTAGCTGAATCAACAATGAGTCAGCCATTGTTACACCAACCCCAATAAGACCTATTGAAAAAAAGGAAGAAAAAGGTATAATACCAAACTTAACCAAGAAAAAATTAATTATTTAACACATACTCACATTTAATCAAATAGCAATTAGCTATTCTTACACACTAGTCCAACTCCAAAATAAAATACTTACATTTATTTATTACACTATGGATTAAATAAGACCAATAAGCCTGTCTTCGTTCCTTGTCAAAACATTGGAGAGGTTACTGGATCTGCATATCAAGAACTCGGTGAGAGAGCGAGAATTAAGCTCGTCTCAACACGCTTATACCAAAGGGAAATCAGTGGAAACGGCGCTACACGAAGTAGTAGGCACTATTGAGAAATCCCTTAACAATAAAGAGTACACCCTAGGTACCTTCTTGGATATTGAAGGAGCCTTTAATAACGTCACGACCGAGGCAGTGTGCGACGCTCTAATAGAAACAGGGGTCGATAAGTTCATCTGCCGTTGGATTAGGAGGATGTTGAAAGGCCGTCAAATCTGCTCCAGTTTGAGAAGTAGCGAGATGGTCAGATTTGCTGGAAGAGGAACTCTGCAAGGCGGGGTTCTGTCACCAACACTCTGGCTGAGAGTTCTAAATAAAGTTCTCATAGCGTTGGAGAAGGCTGGAATAAAAGTGATTGCATACGCTGACGATATAGTTATACTAGTGTCAGGTATATTTGTAAACACAATCAGCGACCTAACAGGAATGGCGCTACGAATACTACAACAGTGGGCCATGAAATGCGGGTTAAAAATCAACCCCGAAAAAACGGAGGTAGTTCTATTCACACGCAGAAGGGTGATCGAGAACTTCAGACTCCCAGTACTCGACAATAATGCTTTAGTGCTTAAGGAAAAAGCAAAGTATTTAGGATTGGTGCTTGACTCCAAGCTAAACTGGGGCATAAACTTGCAAGAACGAGTTAAAAAAGCGTCGGTAGCATTATATGCCTGCAAAAAAGCAATTGGAAAAAAATGGGGACTAAAACCCCACATAGTACACTGGATCTATACGGCTATTATAAGACCTATATTAATATACGGGGTCCTGGTTTGGTGGACCGCTTTGGAAAAACCAGTGCACACTAAGTCAATAACAAAGATACAAAGGGCAGCTTGTTTAGGAATAACCGGAGCCCTTAAGTCAACCCCGACAGCGGCGCTAGAGGTCATGTTATATATACCCCCCTTGGATATCTATGGAAAAAGTATAGCTGCAAAAAGTGCCCTGCGACTGAAAGAGTCGAAATTCTGGAAGGAAACCAACTACGGGCACAGCAGTATACTAAAGATTCACCCGGGGAATAATCTACGAGACCCGACTGATTACTCTGTCCCAATAACATGCTTCGATAGAAGGTATTCTATACTCATTCCGAGTAGGGAAGAGTGGGAAGGCAATCAGAATATAACGAAAACAGATCACGCAATCTTCACAGACGGTTCAAAAATGGACGTTGGTGTGGGAGCCGGGGTCTTTTCCGAAAGTTTACAAATACAGAAATCGTATAGACTCCCCAACTATTGTAGTATTTTTCAAGCGGAAGTACTGGCAGTAGAGAAGGCGGTCAATATCCTGCAAGAACACCTTGGCTTGGGAGTAGCCTCGTCAATCACCATCTTCAGTGATAGTCAGGCGGCGATTAAGGCAATCTGTTCCAGCAGCGTTAAATCAAAGCTCGTAAAGCGATGCCGCAACAATCTATGCACACTTGGCAACCAACATCGGGTTATTCTGTGCTGGGTTCCTGGACACTCCAAAATAGATGGCAACGAGGCTGCCGATGCGCTCGCAAGAGAGGGCGCAGGCATGCCAGCTGATCTAGCAGACAATACAGTGAACAAACCACTGGGATTGGTCAAAGAGGAGATTGACTACACGGCCAAGCAGCTTGCACAGAACAGATGGACAGGCTTGACAACCTGTAGTACATCCAGGCAACTGTGGCCCACATTCGATAAAAAGAGAACCGCAGAGCTATTGAGACACAGTCGAAAAGACGTGAGAAATATTACTGCGGTTGTTACCGGACATTGCCTCTTTGGTAGACATGCCGAACGTATGCAAATACCCACTAACGACTTCTGCAGAAGTTGCAGAGATGAGGAAGAGCAAGAAAGTATTCAACATTTTCTGTGTAAATGCCCTGGCCTTGCAAGAAAGAGGTTCACTACTCTGGGTGAATCATCTTTCGATAGCCTGGAGGAACTAAGCAACTTACAACTTGGACGGCTGAGCAGATTTCTGAACAGTAGTGGCTGGTTTGAATGAGTTGTTAAAATCCTTCCGCGGTTACGTCGCATAAACCATCAGTGATCTGATGAAGGTGGGTTCTACGGAACACGTGTGGTATCACAACGGACCTAATCAGGACTACGTGAGACTGTTTGGTCAGAACCAAGGGTCTGCCACTCTTACCTAACCTAACCTATGGATTAAATACGGTCCTGCCTAACTTGCCCATTGATTATTCAACGTTAAAAAAAATTTATGTTATCATTAAGAAAACTTCTGGGTGTAGGATGAGCCCACAAGGGAAAGCGTTCTGCGTATAATCTCGAAGCAGCAGCCGCACTTTGACGACACTCACTGTAAATTAGCACAATATCTACTAGTTCATTGTTTTCAAATTTTATCATTTTCACGTGTCACCAATTTAAAATTAACTTGCTTCAGAAAAACACACCGCAGCAGATTACCAAATAAATAACTGACCACCGACCCGTAAATTGCATGACTAATAAGACAAAAACAACATAAAGTATAGCAGGCTACGTTTTGATGACTAGGCCCGCACTTAGATTTTTTACTTCTGTATCGCGCCTATTTTTAAGGTTTTTGAAAAAAATATTTAAAAATGTTTTTTATTTTAATGCCTTCTATACACAGCTAATAAAGAAATATCAACTTAGGAATCACCCTGTATAATATACAGGTGTGGCGGACGATTCTTTTGGTGGACATTTGGGTGTGTATAAGTGAATAGAAAACTCAATAATTTTGTTCTCAACAATGAAACATCAGTGTTAGTGACGCAACTAGACACCTACATTTGGGGGGGGGGGGCTTAAGCCCTGTGTAGAAATCTTACTACACCTCCTGAAAATCAATTCTAAAAGAAGGTCGACCGCTTATAATCCAATAACTCCAAAAGATACTTCTAAAAAAAAGTCATTCTATTTAGAAAAGGATGTAGAAACATCAATTGGTCTAGGGGGGCTAATCTCGATTCAGGAAGAGGTATGCTCCCCTCTAGTTGCGACTATGACCTATGATCAACGTTGCCATTTACACGTGGCGGCAAAGCGAGAACTCGCGCTTCATCAGCTACGAAATGCGCACGAGATGAATGACTTTCTGAGATAGCAACAGAAAATTAAAAAATATATACAGGGTGTTTCACGGTGGATAGAACGTTAGACGTTTATGGAAAACGGGTGATACGTTTCCTTCAAAAATTTGGTTGCTTAGATAAACAATCATGGTCTATCATTTTAAAATATTTGGTGGCAACATCGTTATTTTAAATGAAACTTCCTATATATTATATTATTCCCTATACCGTATATTGTATAAAATGGGCATTATGTCTAAATTCACTTGTATTTCAGATATTGACGCTTAAAATATGCCATTTTCAGACTTTGACAAACAATTTTTTATTTTAGAAATCATTTTAGATCGGAGGAGAAGTTTTGGGAAGGAGACACGTTTTTTAGAAGTAATTTTTTAACGGAGGAGACGCTTTTGGGAAGGAGATACGTTTTTGTCGTTATCTAAATTTTGCAATTTCTTTAAACAGTACACAAGGGGTGGTCGATATGGATTTGCACCAGGGCGGCCAACATCCTGACGGTGGTCTGGCTAGTAAAGATACAAACCAAATAGCTGCAAGGAAAAGATCGCCCCTCAAAAACGTCCCAGCACCTGGATCCTTGAAAGTACCGAAATAAAAGTGTTATAGGAATTTTATCTTACTCACTACTTTTAAATCAAGAAAGCTATGATTATAGCCAATGAAAATACGACCCCCGGAGTGCCAGTTTTGACGTTGGCATGACGTTTTCTTTTCCGCGCACTACGTATAAAATATGAATCATAAAAACACTAATATTTAATTTGGAAAGTATAATAGTTTATTTTAATCTACCTCAGATGATATAGTTTATAAATTATCCGACCTATTATTAGAATTCTTTAAACTTACTATTATTGAAACCCACTTTATCTAATTTAATTAAAAGCTAAAAAGCTTTATATATCTGACCTTATCTTAATAGACGCTATAATTTATTTAAAATCCCATATTCCTTCTATTTTTCTAGTGTTTTATTATAAACATACTTAATGCATTTAATGACATATTGATTAAAACATCAAATAAATTATACATAATAATTATTTTGTTTATATAATAGTTATGTCGCAGCTGGTAATGTGCTACTATACTGCCAAAGCAAGGCCGCTCGTAGACCCTTGGTCGCCTACATGTAAATTGCAATTGGCTGCCCTTTTTTACCAACTTTATACTATGCTTTAACTTTTTTAATTAAACCTATGATATGTTAGATAAAAATATTCTTAATATGCCGAGTTAAGCCTTAAAGTAAATATGACTGAGTTAAACTATTCTAACTAACTAACTAACTAGTACCATGGTCAACAAAAGTTGGAAAACAGACAAATAGAGGCTTTGGAATCAAAATTTAAGGATACTAAACATAAACATTAGTAGGTATTACGCCTTCTAGCCATCTGAGAGACTTAAAATATTTTCCAGCAATTTCTCTCTGCCACTTATCTTAATGCCTTTTTACATAAGGTGTAATTTTAAGTAAAATTGCATGAAAGCAGGGCCCTCTCTAGTAATAACGCCGCCCTGGGCAAAACAAAAAATTGCCGACTTTTTCCTAGTCTCGCAAATAATTTTAATAGTGTTTTTTCTAATTTAAAAAAATAAAACACTTATCAGTAGGTATTTTTATTTAAAAAAAAATAGATTTTTTTTTAATTGCGTATTTATTGCACATAAATAAACTCTAAATACTAACAAAGGGAAAATTAACAAAAAACATTAAAAATTTTAGGCAATCTAATTGCACATTATAAACATATGTTTAAAAAAAGAAGTCCTTTACTGCGACGTCGCCATGATCAAAAAATGCACCGGTGCCGGCGTTGTTCGGCATGCTTTGTCGCGGAATTGCTTGATATCATTATAATATTAAAAAGAAAAGGGATCGGTCGAAATTGTCACTGTTTAAAAAATAAGACGGCAAAACAAAGGAAATTAATTTTGTTAATCGGGAATTGGAATGGTTCAAACTTCAAATATACGTAGGAACGTAGGTAGGCAAAACGGGGATTTATGGTGTATTTTAGATTTTTCATGCCGCTCTCCCAACTTGCCGTCCTGGGCAGGGGCCCAGGTTGCCCCCCCCCCTTTTAGAGCGGGTACATGAAAGTATGCGCTTTGATGACATTTTAATCAGTTGATGCAATTTTTTCCATTTAAAACGACCATTTACTTGCAATTTCACCTAATGTAAAAAGTCCTCTATAAAACAAAAATCCAAAAGCCCGAGCTTGTACGATTGATAGTTCTTAAGAGTGAGGTCTAGTGACGCATATACCATTGTTTGATTAATATTTCGTTACTTTTCTCTTTATCCAGTAGTCGGCCAAATACCGATATTTGAGGCAGAATTTCTTACAATTTAAAGTAAGACAAGTTTGAATTTATAAAGTAATAAAAGCAGTAAAAGAAAAATGGACAAATTTCACAAATTTTCGTTTTTTGCTTTTATTAATTCTTTAATCAAATTTATTTTTAGTTCAAAACTGTGAGTAATTGCCATTTAAGGACGGGTATTTGGTCCCTTTTGGAATAAAGCGAAAAGGATTAGAAATATTGATCAAAAAATGAAATGACCAATGCATTACTAGACTTCACTTTTAAGATACTGCCGGAGTTCCTTTTTAGTTGTACGCCCGGTACACAATTGATTACGAATTAAATTGATCACGAAGCCGTAATCCATTTAAATACAGTATATTTTTCTACGACCCAACTTACGACCCTTAATTACAATTTTTTTAAAGTTATTTAAATTAGGTATTATACCTTGTGAAAAAGATGATAAAAATCATTCATGAAAAATTTATTTCGTAGGCAAATCCAAAGATAATTATTTGAATTTTTTTTTACAAATGAAATATTTACATTTTTCTTTTTTTTTAAGAAAAAGTTGAAGTGAGTGGCTGTGAATCTTGCAGATTAATGTTAACTTGTCGTCAATTGGATTCCATAATAGCAATTTTAGACACTGATTTTAGAGCAGAAAACCCCATTTTTGATACACATCTTGTGAAAAATAAGTACATGGCGTTTCCACCGGATCATCCACGTGATGCGCTAAACAAAAGGTGAGAAGAATATGTACAATTATTAGTTATTAGACTTGAACCCCCTATATTTCCATGTAAACATCGGTAACCTTGGGACGTTTTTGAATGTTTTGCAATATTTTATATGGTTTGCCAAAAAACAATTTTCTTATGAAAACATTTTTTTTTCACATTTTAATTAAATTTAATAATAATAAACAAAGCTCAATACGAATTTTTCTTTGAAGTATTCAAACCTGGTAAATAAATAAATGAACAGTTATGTAGGGTTGTTAAGCTACAATTAAAAGAAACAGTTTATTAAAGAATATCAAATTATCATATTAAATTATTTTTTATTTCTTTCAAAAACTTTTTAGTGGCACATTCTAAATTCAATGGTTTTAAAAATATTGACTTTTTAAAAATGATAATATCGCAAGGTCCGCGAATAGGGTTTTTAGAACAAAAGAACCAAAAAGTGAAAGATACGAAAAAAGTAATTATTTATAAAAGTTTTGCCGGTAAAAAAATGTGATACACGTTATAAAAAATTTAATGTTTCATACAGGGAATATCAATCGAGGATCCAGGGGGCGAAGGCAGTTTTGCCCCTCCTCCACCAGAGCCTTACAAAATGGGTGTTTTGTTTACTTTGAGCCTTGAAAATTGTAGGGCGTATGAAGGCTCAGTATTTTTAGAAGTCACTTTTGAGAGTAAACAGATTTTTTGTTACTTTTTTTTATTGCCCCCCCTTAGCAAAGAACAATTGATTCGCCACTGAGGAACATAAAATGTTATTTTGCGTAAAACTACACCTCGTTGTTTACAGGGTTTCTCAGATAGGGATGCGCTCTACAGGGATCACGTAAACCATATAAGATACATTGATGGTTAAATTAGAAAAAATTGTTGTGCCCTACCAAATTCTGCCATATTGTGTTTTCAAATTTAAAAAACTCCCAATCCTTCCGAAGATATTTGGGAAAAACCGAATTTTCGCGATTTCGTTTTTATTTTTTCCTGACTCAATTTGAAGAGATATGTTAAAATCAAGTTCACGTTTTCATAACCACGTTTTCCCCTCTACAAGTGGGTCTAATTAGATTTTTAATCCGACGTTTCATTTTTTAAAACCATCATCAACTTTGCTATTTTAAACAGTCAGGAAACTTTATTTTAATATTTTTAAATTCCCCTCCTTTATAATTCAACGACGTATCACACCTGGTATTAATAATATGTTTTGGACTTAAAAACTCTTCATCAATAAAAATAATTGCTAATTCATCTTGTATCTACCAACTTTCTTCTGTTTTCATAGCCAACTAGAAATAATTTGACTCTGGACGTCGACAAATCATATCCAATTTGTCTTCTCTTAAATAATGTTTCACAATTTTTATTTAAAAAAAAAACTACATTCACACAACTCCTTAAAAACACACAAGTTTTACTTCAAAGAAATCAGATAAAAGTTTATTTGCACTAAACGATTTTATTAACCTAATCTGCCATTTGGCAAGTATTTATAATTTATTTAAACAAGTGCCGGTCACAGGTACAGTTTGAAAAAAATAATTTTGCACTTATTCTTATTGATGATGGGTTTTTAAGTACGAAACGTGTTATTAATACTAGGTGTAATACGTAAGTGGAAGGAGGAGAGGAATTTAAAAGTAATATAATAAAATTCCCCGACTATTTAAAAAAGCAATGTAGATGAGGTTTTGAAAAAACGAAAGGTCGAATTAAAAATTTATTTACACCAAGACGTCAAAAATGGTAATAAAAATGTAAACTTTATTTTAACATATTTCTTCAAATAGAGTCAGACAAAAATAAAAACGAAATCGCGAAAATTTAGCCTTGCCCAAATATCTTCGGAAGGACTCGGAGTTTTTATATTTGAAAACACAATGTTGCAGAGTTTCGTAGGGCGCGATTTTTTTCTAATTTAACCTTTCTGTATCTTCTATGGTTTATGAGGTCCCTGTAGGGTACATCCTTATCTGGGACATCCTGTATATGTAATTTTCTTCTAAAAGAACAGTGTTTTAAATTTACCAACCCATTCTGTCCGCAAGCTATTATATTTAGCCTATACAAAATTAAATTCATTTATCACAAAAAACTACATCTGTACGGAAGTTGAATGATTATGCGTTTTATGGTAGACATGTGGCTTTTAATAAATGCCCTAATTGTAAACATACATTTAACGTTTTTTTGTTCGAAATGATTAAGGGGTTAAGTGCTGGGTGTTGGCGCTTATCTTGAATATTAAGTAGTATTCTTTAGTTTCCTGTCTAAAATATTAATTAAATTATAATAAAGTAATTTGTATGCTTTTGTTACCAGGTTTTTAGTTTAAATTCTGACTGGCTAATAAATCATTTACTATTGCGTGTGATTCGTAAAAAAAAATGTCTGGAATACCACGTAGTTCTGTGCTGTTGAGCTGTCCCTATACTAGTGGCGCCTCTTGCGAAAACACTGGGGAGGAGAGAGTTCACAAAGTTTATAATAAGTATAAGTACCTAAGTACTTGAATAAATTGTTTTGTTTTACAACCGTACAGGGTGAGTCAACGATAGTATAAAGTTCCTTTACTCCTTTATCTTAGGAATTAGATAAAAATTCGAAATGCAAAAGTTGTAGAGATCATTGATCATGTCTCGTGCCACATACTAGACGAATGAATCTAGCTCATCTAAAAAATAGCTATGGATAATTTGAGTCAACAGAGCCACATGCTGGTATCAAACCCAGCCTAGTATGATACCAGGCTGGGTTTAATGGTACTAGCAAGTTGATCTATTGGCTTAAATTATCCGTACCTATTTTGGATGAGCTAGCTCCATTCGTCTAGCATGTGGCAGGAATTTTTAAAAAAATTTATGAGAGTAAAGTACTACTTAGTACGATACTAGGCTAAGTTTAATATTACTAGCAGGTAGCTCTATTGACTCGAATTATCCATACCAATTTTGGATAAGCTAGCTCAATTCGTCTAGCGTATGGCACGATTTTTTTTAAATTGATAAGAATAATAATACCTAGTCCTAGTATGATATAGACTGAGTTTGATGGTACCAGTAAGTAGTTTTATTGACTCTTATTATATATAACTAGTTTGGTTGAGCTGGCTCTATTCCGTCTATTTGTCTGACACGATTTTAATTTTTATCCGCAAATTAGCATTGAGGTGCACATTTTAAAATTTTATTGGAGTATACGGGATGACCCAAAAAACGTGGCGAATATAACTTAGATTTTTTTAATGAAACACCCTTTATATTGTATTATTCTCTAATTCCCCTCTCAATTCTCAAAATAATTTTAGTAGATAATTAGCTATGGCTGTGTCAGGCCCGGACTGGGACCATTTGGGACCCTCAGCTAAAACCTGTAAAGAGGCCTTCTACCGGGGGGTCTGGGTGTTGAGAATTAGGTGCTTGAAAATAATAAAAACGCGTTTTTACACTATTTTGGCCCTTATAAAGAAGAATATTAAGAATTTTATACGAATATTATGATTTTTGACTTTTGTTAACTTTATTATTCATTAAAATAAGAAATTCACAGTATTTTTAGGATACCACAACACTACAAAACTCATGCTGTAGAACTGCTAATAATTATAACGGAGTTCAAAATAGAGTGCAGTATTTTATTCACCCCAAAGTATTAATGAATTATGTCAAAATTATTTGTGTAATAAAAATAATGACAAACGGATTTTAGGGATTAGAAAAATAATATAAACATTTTTTTTTAAATCCTATGTATTTAACACTTTACAATGTTGTTATACTAGAATAGAAGGGGCTTAAATTAACTGAGATGATTCAACATTTTACTCCCCTATAGGCCTAAAGTTACAGCTTCTTTGTAAGCAACTCATTTGTTAAAGCTACTTCATCTATTATTTTATTTTTGTCCAAATCATAAAATAAATCCCTCTCAACATTAATAAAAAGCAGACTGGACATAAGGTCTTGGCCTAAAGACGACCGAAGTCGATTTTTAACTATTTTAAGTTTAGAAAAAACTCGTTCACATGTGACTTGGGTAGAAGGTATGGTAAGAACAAATTTATATGCAATATACAGGTTGGTAAAACAGTCCAGATTGGGTAAGTTCAAACAGAACAGAAAAAGCACATGTCAAACACTGGAAACATTGTATATTTTCAGAGCGTTTTTTGTACGTTATGTAGGGGGCCATTTGGGGCCCCTCGGGCCAGAGGCCCTCCGCGATCGCGGACCTGCGGAGCTGGCCAGTTCGGGCCTGGGCTGTGTACACGTTAAATGAATGGAAAAAAAAAGACTTTGTAGCAGAACGCTTTCTTCATCAGCAGTGCTAGCTGAAAGTTAGGTTTGAAATTTTAGCCATGGGTTAAATAATAGAAATTGATTTATTAAATTCTAAACATTAAAATATTTTTTTTCAGGGATGAAGTATGTTGGGTCGTAGATTACGAATCTGAATACGATTTTTGTCGAAAATGCTAAGTTTTTGAGATATCATATCATAGAGGTTAGGTTTCCAAAGCCAAATCGCATTTATATCAGTTTCTGATGATATAACGATTTTTTAAAATGCTTAAAACGGGCCATGTTCCATCACACTTGCTACTTTTTCCCCTATTTTCTTATGGGCTCTTTTTAACCAAATTAAACCTTGCATGGGTTCCTCCAACACAATGATATTATTATGCATTACCAACTAAAAACAATTCTTCTAAATGCAGTAATATGAAGGAATTAATTTAAGAGATTTTATTCTTTAAATAAATATTTTAATTGAAAAAACAACAAATTGTGCCCTTTCCTTTGATTTATTAACTCAAAAGCAGTTTAATTAGCAACGTGTAACGTAAAAAATAGTGAATATTTGCAGTAAAGAAGGAAAATTGGAAAGTTCTGCGGCGCTGATATAACCCCTAAGAAAAAACAGCACTTTAAGAAAGAATACCTCGAAAACTAAGCGTTTCCGACGAAAATCATTAAAAAAAACAAATATGGCGGCCGCCAACAGGCATTGTGTTGTATGAACAAAAAAAAGTTTTCCCTCGCATTGCAATATAAAAGCCTCCTTCATCACAACCATTACTTTGGCTGTGATGAAGCCATTATAAAGTTTAAAGACATATCTATACGTTTTTTCGGAAAAAAATCATACATGGCGGTCATGTCTTAAGTTATGATATCCTCCAAAGAAATCATAATTTTATGCCCTGCACTTTTACAGTTTACGGTTTATTTTCTTCCATCTTAACCAATACCGTTAACATGTGTTAAAATATATTTTTGAGCCAGTAGATATATTTTAATTCGAGAAACCTAGCTATTAATTTTAATACTTTGTGTGAATACTGCAAACTTTTGCGCTGCAACAACTCCGTATGGAAAATTCTAATTAAATGCTGGCCGAGAGGCCACGTATTTCACCGCGCGACGAATTTTTGTCGGGTCGCGTGTATACATTTTCCCCGTTTTATTCGCCCCACAATTTAAAGCTAAAAAACAACCAACTTCTATATGTATGCCAACAAATCCAAAATTCATTGTATCTAACCTGACAAATCGACACAAAATTCTAAAGACATCGTCAGGTCTTCAATCAAATAAGCCAGATGCAACAACAAAATTGCGAATTAAGCGTGACATTGTACTTTTGTCAGATTTGGGGCAAAGCAAAAGAAAAATGTGTCACGAAGAGGAAATCTCCCTTATCCCTCAAGTTTATGACACAGTGCACTTTCGCCCTAAAATGTAAATTAATCCGTACCCTCACCCTCTATTCACCGTGATCTTTTATTATTCACTTTAACACATTGGCACGCTTTGGGGTTTTTGCCTGTTAGATTTCTATATCTATCGTTAAATGGATAGTTTAATAAATAGCTGTGGAGTGAATTGCAAGTTCAATAACAATACCTACAGGATGTAAGGATTTTCAATTGTTCTTGTTATCAGTTTCAGCGTTATTGCATTATAATTATGTTAGTTTCTGAAACGAAACATTATTTATGCTATAGCTCATTAACTTGATTGTAAAACAAATGTTAACTATTTTGCTACATCGTATTAATCGTTGAAGTGGATCCAAACACGCTAAAATTTCCCATGTCAAATTGCGTTTTTCTAAACTGAATTACAAAAAAATTAAGCAAGAATTTCAATTTCTGTTTTCACCGATGGAAAGGTGGTATCTAGTATGTAGGCATGAGAAAGTTATTGGTATGTAAAAAAATAAATCGAGGAAAAAGATTTAAATTTCTTTAATATTTTTTATTAACTCAAAAATCCGCCAATTGATCGACGTTCACTGTTTCGGAAATCCAAATAGAAAAATATTTATAAGGCAGATGATACAGTGAAGAGGCTGAGATGCCAAACGATGCGTGCTTCTTCTTTCGCTTTAGTGCTTTACCGAGGGCGCTCAGTAATCGCGGATAAGTGAATAAGATTTTAGCTTAGACGGGATGATTCCTCGTCTAAGCATTTTAGCGTGTTTTTATTATTAACAGTGCGGGCGGTGGCGTCTCGAATATGAACCTCGAATATGGGCTTTCAAGATCGCCGATTATACGTGGTCGTCGAAGAGGATGGCGCGCAGACAACTCGGTACCGAGCGCATTATATGATAACCACATATATACATACACTATATTGCTAGTACCATAATTCAATGATGACACCACTGTAAGCAGATGATCAGGGGCCGTTGAGTTTGCGCAGATCGGAAATTTGCTTCTTGATGTAAACATTTGAGAGGGCTGACTTTCAAAATATTTTTACAAGCTTTAATCTAAATTCACCCGTTTAGTTCGGGTGTGTACAGTGTACAGTGTACAGTGTATGGTCAAATAAAACTAAGTAACCAATATTTTACATACCTGAAATACCTTATTCCTGTTATTGAACCGCGATTCGTGCAAAAAAGGAGCATGCACTTTTTTCTACCCATCTTGAGATACAAGTCGCTAACAATAACAATATGTCTGGTAAAGTTTTATACCTAAATTCGCACCCAAAACTTAAAAATAATATCCACCATCATACACGGAACATCCGAACGAATACAACGTAAAAAATACGGAAACGACTATAACTTACAAACTAACAAAAAAAAATGTCTAAAGTAAAGTTTTATAAATATTAACACCCAAAACTTGGAAATTATAACAACACACGAATGAACGAAACAAAAGATGGCGACAAATAAGAATATAAGAGCCGGTTCTGTTCAAGAGACCTTGGGTTCTGTTTACGTTCTGTTAGAAATCGTGTGGGTTGCCTAATTTTTTCCTACTGCGCAAGGCCACGGCCCCCAACTCAGGTTATTTTGAATCGCACGATGTGTGTATTCTTGCTTCGTGCGGCTACTTGTATTGGCAATATAGTGTAGGTATATATTATGTGATGATAACGGGCGGATTATTGTAAGATACGAACGGAAGGTTGTAAAAAAGTTGTAGGCAGTGTTTCCAATCCTCCTGGTTTATCGGTAGATCCACCAAATTAATTTATCGCGTCCCGATGAATTAAACAATACACATGATCGTATTTTTGGCAGAGGGCAGAGGGACGCGCGGCCTCAAGGAGGAGTTACCACTGATCATAATATGCAAAAAATATGATATTATGCAATTCATTTTTTACCATATCTAATCTTGACATAGAACAAAATAATTATTTAATTTATTTTCATTTTAGATGCTCCGGACTAAACCACTGTAGTTTTATATTGACAGAAGATAGTCCAGGAAGTGAGGCATGGGGTGTCGGAAATATAACGGTAAAATACGCATGTGCTACACGTGAGTACAAAAAATTAAAATTGTTATTCAATATAAACACAGACCCCTTAGTCAGAAACCTGGTTCCATAATGTATGTGTAAAATTAAAAGAAGATTGATATAAAACTATATTTATGTCAAAAAATTACTAAGAGCGGGAGAAAGTGCTAAAAGCTTAATAATAAATTTAGTATTTTAACAAAAAGTATGCATTTTGCAGAAAACATTAAATTTTTATTAGATTTATTAAAGACAATAGCAGCAACCCAACTGACACCTTATATTTAAAGGGTTTCAAATTTGGTTCACTATACCCGAATTTTCACTCGCGTATATATCTCAACCTATTGCCGGCACACTGCGCATGTCAGACGGATAGCGTGATGGCGAGGCATCAAGGGATTTAATTATTTTTTTACGTCACGGTGTTGAATCATAGTCGAGGTGTTAAGTTTTCTTACAAGAACACTTTGCCAGTTTGTTAATTTGTGGCCTTGTGGGGCATAATTAAAATGGAGGAGCAGGTTATTAATCAGTAAGTTTTGTTATGGCTGCGGCTGTCACAAAATAGTAAATATTTTGTGGCGGCTGTTAAGCACCTGTAAAGAAAAACCTAACCGTCATTTTTTAAATTGTAGAACATATTATGTGTGTACAAACTGTGTAATGAAATGTAGTTCAAAAAAAAATATTAATGTTCACATGAAAAGAAAACACAAAGTCGCATCAAAAAACGTCACATCCATCATTTCTGGTATTAATGCACTAAAAACAACAATAAGCCCTATGGGTTCTTCTAACTATCACCATCATAACAAAAAGTCGGAATTACAAAATGGTAGACTGTCAACACCGGTAACCACATCTTTGAATTCCTTAAAACGTAGAAGAAAAAAAAGAGAATAAAGTGTTTGATTTAAAAATATAAATAGAATACCGTAATATAAAAAAATGTAATTAATTAATCGCTATATCAATCATATTATACATGTAATAATTAAACTCATTTCTACCTATGTGAATTTCAAATATCCCGCCAACACGCTATCCGCCTGACATGCGCAGTGTGCCGGCAATAGGTTGGGATATAGATGCGAGTATATTTTCAGACTTCGGACAGATTTTGTTTCATCGATGCCTCTTTTGGTATTAACCTGATTGGTGCAAGTTTTCTATATATTTTATATCTGTTGCTATATATATTGCCATACAGAATATCCCAGATAAGGATGCACTCTACAGGGATCTCGTAAACCATATAAGATTCAGAGATGGTTAAATTAGAAAAAATTTGCACCCTACTAATTTCTGTAACATTGTGTTTTCAATTTATAGACATATTTGACAGAATTTGCCAAACTATTAATAAGGAGGGAAGTATACCCATAATTTCAGGGGATTTAAATATTAACCTTTTAGAGAATACAAAAAATAGTCATGTTGTGTTAAGTATTTTAATGTCCTATAATATGAGCTCTCTCATTGTTGAACCAACTAGAATAAGCAAAAATTCAAAGACGTGCCTAGACAATATTTTTATTGACGACCGTATTTCAGCAAAAGCAAAGGTTATCGAAGCCTTTATATCTGATCATAAAGCGCAAATAGCAACTTTATATTTTGAAAATTCCAAACAAAATACCCATGCACACTACAAGCGCCATTTCTGCAATGAAAATATAGATCTATTTTTGAGCCATTTGCTTAAAGAATCATGGGTAGCAGTTTTTTGTAGCCAGGAGGTGGACGATAAATGGAACTCATTTATGGATCTCTTTGGATATTATTTCAACTTATAATAATAATAATAATAATAAGACGTTTATTAGTCCATTCTACAATATACAAAATGAAATATAAAAGAAGATGAATAAATTATTATTTAACGAAATAACATCAATCTTACTTTTAAGCCTATAAAGTATTTGGACCAATAGGCCATTGTTTCAGCTTTCCTAACAGGTTGTCAGGGGCTGTTGTGGCCTTGTACTAGACTACTTAACTAAGACTAAATAATGATATAAACACCAATAACTTAACAATAATATACTGATTACAACAAATGGCAACTGGCAACTGCCAACAACAACAACAGATAGGACTATATAACTAGAAAGAAAATTTTATTCAAAATTAAAGATTTGCAAAGTTTAATACCCAGACAAAAACAGCAAACGCAAACAGGTAACCGCAAATGGGACCTTAGACAAAGAAATAAGGTATAATATGGTAAATGTGTCGATCATAACCAGAAAAGAGCAATGAAAATAAAATACAAAATCAAAATTGAGTACAAATCCCAATTCAAAAGAAATCACTGAAAATTGGTTACACCTGAGCAGACATTAATCGGAGCTTAGTTTTTTTTTTGTAAGCCAGGCAGCTCAACGTGAGGTCGGTTGGGGTGTTAGCATTCATCAAATGTGCAGCGTTATAAGAGAATGATCGTTTAAATAGCTCTTTATGATGCAGGGGAATATCAATAAGAGTCTTTGGTCTAATGTTCAATCTATGAACATCAGTTCTAAAAGTTAATTTCCGGTGCAAATAAGCTGGGCGTTTATTTTTAATAATACCAAATATAAAACAAGAAGTATGGAGTACTCTGCGGTTGTACATGTTAAGCCATTTGAGTTCCGTAAGTTTGTAAGTAATTCTTTGACGACGCCTTATTCCAAATATATATCTCAGACAGGAATTTTGTAGTTTTTGTATTCTTTGAATATCCAAGGTATCCAAACAAGGACCGTATACGTTGTCACAAAAATTAAGCAATGACAGTACAAGCGATTCGCAAAGTTGGGCCTTAACAGCAGAATTAAGGAGGTGACGCAGTGAGAAAATACTCTTTAATATACCATAAGCCGATTTTAGTTTAGACGTGACATGCTCTTTAAACCTTAATCTATTATCGAGAATTAAACCCAAATTTCTAGCATTTTCCCTAAAGGGGACTTCCACATCTGACATTTTTATTTTAAGAGTATTCATTATATTTATTCTTGATGGCTCACTACAAAATAGAATAGCTATCGATTTACTCGGATTAAGTTTAAGTTTGTGTTTTTCAGAGATTGAGTGCAGTTGCTTAAGATCATAATTAATTTTGTCATTAGCCAGTATACATTCGGAAGGTTTAAACGAGAAATATAGTTGGGTGTCATCCGCGTATATATGATGGTTACAGTATTTTAATTGTTTAACAAAGGTGGATGTATAAATTGAGTATAGAATCGGACCCAAAATACTGCCCTGGGGGACACCGCAATTTACATTTAATACGTCAGACTTTATTCCATTTAACTCCACATGTTGCACCCTATCGGTTAAAAATGATTTTATGAGATCGCTGGCATTTTTCGAGAAGCCAACGTAGTGCAGCATGGCTATAAGCGTTTCATGATTCACCATATCGAAGGCCTTCGAATAATCCAACAATATTAGAACAGTTGCTTTACCAACATCAGATGCTCTAAGGATGTCGTCCGTCACATCAGATAGAGCCGTTGAGCAGCTGTAGCCGGGGCGGAATCCAGATTGCTTTTCGGGAATAACATTATTGGAGTACAAGAAAGATTGCATTTGCTTTTCCAGTACCTTCTCTAGAATTTTTGATAATACTGGTAGTATTAAGATTGATCTTAGGTGGCCAAGTTCTGTCGGGTTTTTAGTTTTAGGTAAGGGGATAACCTTTGCTTTTTTCCATAGTAGTGGAAAATATGATTTTTTTATGCAAACATTAATTATGTGCCTAATGTAGGGGATCAGAAAAGGGCAGCATAGCAAAAGTAAGGTTATATTTAATTTATCATGGCCTATAGCCCTTGATTTAATACCCTGAACAATTTCCACAATTACAAGATCATCAACGGGCTTAAAAGCAAAAGTATTGTTGACAATAACACTATTAGAGTACTGTCGAATCAAATCAGGATCGGGTACGCCATTGGTCCTGGAGGCATCTACAAAGTATTTATTTAATTTGTCGGGATCATTTAGTGTCTGCGGAAGTTCGTATGTTTGTTTGCAGATGTTTAGTTTTTTGAGTTCGCGCCATTTTTCTTTTTGGGTTGTATTTTGCAACCTTGTATTTAAGTATGCCTTTTTTTCCGCCCTAATTGCGTTTGTCGTTAAATTACGAAGCTGTTTATAGTTGTTTCTATTTGCGTTGGTTTTGTTAATTCTAAACTTGTTTAAGGCTTTATTTCGCAAACTTTGCATAAGCCGAATATTATCGGTAATCCACGGAGCGTAAGGTCGCGTTTTACCTTTAATTACACGTACAGGGGCATGGAGATCGAAGAGCTGAGCGACATTACTCGTCAAAAATTCCACTTTGTCGTCAATATCCTCTATACTATACAAATTGCACCATGGTACGCTTTCAAGGTCACGCTGGAATGATACAGGATCTACATTACACAATGCTCTGTAACTAAAGTTATAGGTAGGTCTATCAGGTTGTTTTATATCAATCCTGCAGCCGACCAACATGTGATCGGATACATGCACATCCAAAATTTCCGTGTCTTTAACCTCTTTGGTTGATGAAAAAATCAAATCAATAAGGGAATAGCCTGTAGTCGTGATACGAGTTGGGGAGTTTATTATCTGATTAAGCTCAAATGTTTCAGTTAAATTAGTAAGAGAACCCACATTGGTTGATCCAGCATCGTACATATTAACATTAAAGTCGTATGTTTTCCATTAAAACTTACGCATAATGTGAAGGTTAAAGCGTCGTATGTAAGCTCACCTGAAATTGAAAACTTAAAGAATCGCTTACACGTCTTTGAAGTTTTGCGTCATCATTACCCGCAATGCAATCAGATTTATTCTGATCTTAAAATTGAATATGCTGATCTTTTAAAAAAAGCAAAATGCACTTATATTTTAAATCAAATATCTTCCTCTGACAATAAAAGTAGAGCCACTTGGAGGATAGTGAATAATTTTACCGGTAATGGCGAGAAATTAAATTTAACTATGCCATCAGGTAATTTGCAGGATACCGCAAATAATTTTAATTTTAATTTTGTCAATTCAGGCAAAAATATTGTGAGTAGTAAGAGTAGTTTTTTGCCTGGACAGGGTCGGCATGGTCCTATTGAACACAGGTTGGAGTCAATCTATCTTAGTTCTGTAACTGAGGAGGAATTAGGAATAAGTAAAAACATGAAGTCTTTCTCCACTGGTTTATTGAAGTAATAAAAATTTTTTTAAGAATGGACTACTTCCTCAAAATTAAAGGAGCCGGTCAGGCCTTTCTAGTCCGCGAATACAAAGAAATACTTTAAGAATGGACTACTTCCTCAAAATTAAAGGAGCCGGTCAGGCCTTTCTAGTCCGCGAATACAAAGAAAAAAAAAAAAAAAAAAATTATTACTTCAATAAACCAGTGGAGAAAGACTTCATGTTTTTACTTATTCCTATAAATTAACTCCACTTTAAGAATGGACTACTTCCTCAAAATTTGAGGAGGAATTAATTAGAATTGCCAAAAATCTTAAGAACAAGAGGTGTTCTGGAGATGATGAAGTACCTTTATCTTAAATTTAAAAAACTCCATCCGAAGATATTTTGGCAAAATCGAATTTTTCTGATTTCGTTTCTATTTTTTTCTGACTCTATTTGAAGAGATATGGTAAATTAAAGTGTACATTCGAATTACCGTTTTTTCTCCTCAACAAGTTGATGTAATTAGATTTTTAATCCGACGCTTCGTTTTTTCAAAACCATCATCAACCCTGCTTTTTTAAATTGTCGAGAAATGTAATTGTGTTTAAATTTTCCTTCTCCTTTATAATTTAATATTATATAAGACTTAGTATTAATAACACGTTTTGGATTTAAAAACCCATCATCAATAAAAATTAGGGCAAATTCATCTTATTTGAAGCTATTTTTTTTTCAATCTCCGTAACCTAATCTAATTTTCATCGGTCTCAATCGTTTAGTAGGCTGTGACAGGCACTTGTTTAATAATAAAATCGTTTAAAGAACAAATTTTATCTAAATTCTTTGAAATAAAATTTTGTTTTAGAGGAGTTGTGTGTTAAATAAAAAGTATGAAACATTATTCAAGAGAAGAAATATTGGATATAGTGTCTTCAAAGTGGTTTTCTGTAAATATTTAAAATATAAGAAATGGCCCGAATTGACAAAAAATATGTTGCAATCTATAATTTAGTCCTTGGATTTTCAAATGAAGTTTTTTATTATCTTTTTTATAAGTTATAATACCTAATTTAAATTGCTTTTAAAAACTTTTTTAGCATCTATGAGTTTCGTTAGTTGGGTCATAAAAGAAATATACTTTACACCTCGAGTAGATTGCCCATATCGCGCTCAGAAGTTTAATTTACTTCCTTCTGCGATATGGATGTAATATTCATTCACGTTGTACAAATTACTAATTTGCTTTTGCAGAAGACCGAGTACAACGATTTTGTAATAGTCAAGTTAAACTAAATGAAAAAATTACAAATGGATTTTTACACAATCCTGGATATCCAAGATTTTATGCCGGGCAAAAAAGATGTGTTTGGAAAATCACTGCCCCTACTCATCAAAAATTGAAATTAAGGATATTAGATGTAGCTTTATTTGGTAAGTTTTTAAATAATAAAAGTTAATCACATAATATAATATATAAAACCAATATAGATATTGCTCGTAGTATGCGGCCAGCTTTTCGCCAGTTTGGTATTCCTTGTACAGTATACAGGGTGAGTCACGGATAGAGTAAAGTTTATTTTCTCTTTTATCTTACGAATTAGATACAAATTTGAAATACAAAAATTGTAGAGACGATTAAGGTGCATTTTTGAAAAAAAAGGTCGCCGGCTCCCCCACGCTCTTTAACGTCATAAGCGGGGTAAACAAAACTCCCCTTTTGTCCAAACTGGCGTCTAAAGAAAAGGTCATCATCGTCCGTGGCGTATTTAAAGGGGGGGAGGGGGGCTGCAGCCTGAGCCTAGGAACTCGGGGTCTAAAAGTCTAATTGCAACCTAATTTTTCGTCTCACGCTTGGTCTTGTAGGAAATGTTTAGTTTTTAAACTTTTTGTTTTGTTTTATTTAGAAATTAAGGTTTCAGACGCATATCGTTTTAGTTATTGATTTATGATGAAATTTTAAAGGAAAACGAGTAAAAAGAATAGTATTTTACAGTATTTTTCTATTATATACTTGTCTGTCCCGTTTTAATTTTTTTAGAGCTATTTTAAAGGGTGATAATTTATAATAAAAACAAATAATGCGGGAAGAAACGAGAATGCTTCATTATGAATATACAAAACGGAACTTAAGAAGGAATATTTCAAAACCTAAGCATTTGCACCAAAAACTGCTTTTAGATGTACGCTCTTCAAATACATGATTTATGAAAAAATTTTGGCGTGGTGAGCGATATTTACTTTATTTTTAATCATGAAAAACCGAGCCCGAAAAACGATGGTAAATCATACATACGTCTTATGTTAAAATTTTGGATTGACATTGGAGTATCAAGAAAAAAATAAAAAAAACATTTACAAAAACAAATTTTAATAATTTAATTTTCGAAATTTGATAGTCGTTAGGTAAATTTTAAACGAAGTTTGGGCGTGGCACCACAAATTTTTCGCCTGCGGCGCTTTTCCGCCTTCTTTACTCGGTACAATATTATGATATACATGTTGTCCCGACTGTACCTTTTCCAGAAAAAAAAATGTCCTACTTACGTCTATTGAGCTCCCCCCCCCCAGCCTACGCCACTGATCATCGTTCTCTTCATCTCTTCTTAGATCCTTCTATAATTTCTCATCAAAAATTTCATAGTCAAATCCCCTTCACTCACGGAAATTCCATTACAAAACCGAATCCCTCAATGTTGGGTGGGCATTAGGGTGGGCACCCATGTTTTTAGGGTGAGCCGGTGCCCACCCTAGTTCCTCTGGTGCTGCCGCTGAAACCAACTGGTTACTCAAGGGGATGACGCCACTGTTCATAGGCTCTCCTTCAAAGACGTCCCCGCACCTAGATCTGTCAAAGTGCCGAAATAAGTGGTCTAGAAATTCTGTCACCGGAAGGCTATGACGAGACCTAAAAAATTAATTGAACCCAATTTTTAGGGGTTCAATGAGTCTTTGAATAATGAGTTTAAAGTAATAATATTTTGGTTGTTGGCCTAAAAAATGTAATTTTAAATTATGAGATTTAAAAATTTGGTTAAATCAGGAATTTTAAATCTTCAATTCCTTATTAATAATTGAGGTTTTTTTTAGATACAAGAGTATCATCACCAGAAGACTGTAAAGATGTTTTAGAGATTAAAGATAGTGGCCAAACGATTTATTCCACTTGTAGTCAAGAGCATCCGCCTTTTGAAGTATTATCCGCAACTGAATCTGTCGAGGTAAGTGCATATAGGAAATTATGATGTCGAAAAATTATTTTATTTTTAGCAATTCTAGAGCAGATTGACCCCGGTAATAGGAATATTATGACGTGGGACGTCTTGATAATTAACTAATTTATTTAACATTTATTTTAAGGCTTCTATTACATATCTTACCATAGAAGAATTAAATTCTATTTATGGCAAAACGTATAACTAGATACAGTACCGTAATTAGGGCTACTGCCGCCGAGGGTTAATTATTTATAATGCCTCCACCCAACAAACCCTAACAAAACTAAGTAAAATCTTATTTATTATAAATAAATCGATACAAAATGCTTTTTGCTATTTAACATAACAAATATATGATGCATTAAATAATAAAAAACCAAAAAAAAAATTTATATTTTTTTGGATTTAGCAAAAGCCTTTGATACAGTTAGTCATAATTTACTGTTGAAAAAAATTGAAAATATTGCATTTAGAGGAAAGCAATTTGAATGAATTATAAATTATCTAAAAGATAGACCATAGATAGACAAGATAGACATAGATAAAGAAAGTAATTAAATATGGTGTTCCTCAAGGAATAATTTCGGGACCTTTATTTTTTAATATCTATATGAATAATTTATTTAATGTAAATTGTGATGGAGAAATTCATAGTTTCGCAGATGATACTGCATTTTTTATACAAATACAAATTGGGACAATTTAAATAACAAAATTAGAAGAGATTTTAAAATTATAAAAAATGTAGTTGATAACAATTTATTTACAATTAATTCTGATAAAACTAATTATCTTCCTTTTACTTTCAATCCAACTAACATACCACAAAATATGAATAGTATTAAAATAAATGAAGTTAATTAAGTTAAATATTTAGAAATAATTTTGTAGGTTTATTTAGCATCCTTGAACTTCTATAACACCAATCCCTTTGATAAAGTAATTGTCAGCATAAGCACTTTGGAAATTCTAAGTGCTCGCAATTACCAATTAGGTACCGAAGAAGAAAATTTTTAGTGCTTTTTAGCATTTTTAATAGCTTGAAATGTGAAATTCAGTTACCAAATCCCAAGCACTTTTTATAAAGGGTTTCAATTATCAATTACCGATCACTGTATTTTAAAAGTCCTTGCAAGCACTGTGCTTGATGCACTTTTGTGTTTGAAGTGCTTTTTAAAGAACTTTAAAGGCAATTACTGTCCAGCTCTGGTTAACAGCTACTTCCGGTATAACCGAAAGTGATAGGAATTCGCTAATATTTTAGATAAAAAGAGGATATCAAAAAATATAAACTCTCACAGTTTTAAGAAAATATTTTCAGTGCTTCTCACAAAAATTCTAACGAACGCTCGTCGCGAATCATCCTATAGAGTAATGCTAATTCTGTATATTTCGAAACCCAGCAGCCCCTCCCCAAATACGTCACTGGTTAAATTTAAAAGTCTGTTTCATGCAAAACTCAGTTTTAGGATGCATCTTTTAACATGTTTAAACTGTTAAACTGTTAAATTTACTGACAGCGCAATAAAAAAAAATAGATTATTTAACATGCGATGATGTACCTACTCTTAGTACTCAAGTAATTTAACTCTTTTTGTTAAAGGTAATCCTTACGTCACGACAGCTGATTAACCCCCGCAGAGGCGTTCTTATTTATTATAAGGCTATCGGATGTCCACTTCCTCTGCCACCAAAGAAAGGGTATCTCGTGTTTCGAAATGAATCCGTCGCAACGTATACGTGTTGCAGAGGGCTCGTTTTTCCAGACACGCAGACAAAAATGAGGACAATAAGGTGTTTTGGTGCCTCTTGGAACATTTCTCTGCCGTTACTAGATTGTGAGGGTAAGTAAAAGCAAAAGCTACCCTAGTTGTTTTTTACTTGTATCAGATTTATCCCTGTTGTGGTCTTAATATTTACAATTATATTCTAAAATTAAGTATAGGGTAGTGTACTGTGGCGTATTTACAGTCGGGGTTGCCCTGTGTCTATAAATAAGAAGAATGTAACCAAAAGGTTGTACAGAAAAGAAAACGGAATTCGAGATGAGTCCGTATAAGTGCAATAGAAAGAAAGTTTTTAGCAGCAGGCGGACAAAGTAGTGCATGTATCTTTTGTATTAAAGTACACAGGGACGCCAACTACTTTATTTTGTAAACACGGCTTTGTATTACCGAGCACCCAGTGAGCTACTGCAGCGCGATCTATATTTAAATCTACAAACCCGTAGAAAGTGTAGGGATGCGCAAAGACGTTTCTATACTGGATGTGTTGGCCTAACGTACTTGGTTTATTGTTAGTTTTATGTTTTCACGTCTGATGGCTATCTTTTGCATTGAATTATTGATTCCTACAGATGGCGATACTAGATTTCATTACATATTTATTCTTAAAAATATATTGAAAGCATATTTTCGCGGTATTGGGAATTTCTTACAGGTTTCGACTTTCTGATGAGTCCTAACAAGGACGAAACAGCCTGTCACTGTCTACCTGTGCCCCAGGGAACCCAATACCTTTGGCGTCCCTGTGTACTTTAATGCAAAATATAGACGCATTACTCTGTCCGCCTGCCACTAAATCTTTCTTTCTAACTTTTAATCAAATTTTCTTTTTTTTATTTATTTAGTTAATATAGGCTTTTACTAAATTTTGATTTTGACCCATCGGATAGAGTAAGAAAAAATAAAATTTCTTCGATTTAAATTTTTTAATTCTTCAATTATTTACTAAGAAAATAATTAAACAAATTACGTTCTCTAATAAAAACACGCGAAATTACTTACCGCCGTCACAACAAAGCCAACAAATGGGAAACCCGGAACAGCCTCAATTCGACACGCTTCGAGCTGACTGATCTCTTGAAACTGTACGTGTTCTGTTTCTAATCTGTTGTTTTTTATTTAAGTTATCGAAACAAAGCTAACAATATAATCGAAAAAAACAATCTTTGACTGACAGTTATCGTTTCTGTTAACAGTTTTAATTTTTCTACTTATTTATCGATGTTTTAAAGGCTAGTTTTCGCAAAATCTAATATTGTGTCTCGAATTGTGTTTATGTGTTTTTCGTTAAATAAATAATTGCTTGGTGCTTAATTAACCAAATCACCTGTGGATTAAGCCGATAAATAAATTGGGTTCTTTAAACTCTGATAAAAACATCATAAAAAAGTGTTTATTGTTGTTTTCAAAGATATTCAGTTCTGCATTCCGTTAATACCTTAAATTAAAAAGTGTTTATTGTTATTTGCAAAGATATTTCAATACTGTACATTCTGCAAATTCTCGACAAATTCCTTAAATTTTTCCGGAATTCCATCTAAACGATAAAAGTGAATAGTTTTCATTTTTCTCGTGGAAATATTCATTATGCCACAGTGTTATGATTGTATGAGCACTCTAACTTCAGATGACATAAAAGCAAAAATTATCTGCGATACCTGCAACAACTCGTTATGTCAAGCATGTTCAGGCTTGACCGCCTCTGAGGTAAGGGTCATGCAGCTAAGCAAGAGAATGTTAAAATTCTTTTGCGAAAAGTGTGTTAGCTCCAATGATGGAAATGTGCTGTCAGAGGATCTCAATAAAAAAATTGAGTCCTTAAAAATTGAGTTTATGAAGGCGCTAGCAGACGTCAGAACTGGCGTTGAGAGCTCGATTGACTCTGTAAAAACGGATATTAAAAACATCACCACTACAAATAAAGAAGTCATACATATGTTTTCTTCTGGAAATCTTCCGCGGGCGCATGACTCGATTACTTCAAACTCGATAGCTCCACACATCCAGCTAAATAAAAATCCTTTGCAACCAAAGAACTTGTCTAGCGGACTTTCCGCTCGGTCGGCAGAACACATTAATCGTGGAAAAATTAACACTGGATCTTCCTCTGGATTCAATGAAGTTAATAACGATATAAACCTTAATGCCCTTCGGTCGCAAAGATCAATGAATAGTTCTGTTGGACCTGCTGTGATTACAGGAACTGGCTCAGATTCCTCTGGTTCGTTTGCTTCTGCGGCCAGACGAGTCTGGCTCTCTGTGAGCAAGGTCTCTGTTAATACCACAGAGGAAGATATTAAATCTTATTTGCAAAATAAGTTCACAGGTCACGCATTTACCGTCGAATTACAACCTAAGAGGCCAGAAGCGTCTAGTTTGGCATATAAGGTGGGCGCCGACCCTGAACTTGTGAAGGAGCTGTATGATGTGAAAACATGGCCGTCCGGTGTACTTGTAAAAAGATTCTCCTTTCGTAAGCCCAACTTTACAAATCAAAAATGGTAATGGTGAATGGGTGTCCAATGGTATTCGTGGAAATGAAAAACGTGGCATGTCAGAGTGTAAGACACATAACAAAAACATGAATGTCAGTATAATGCTCTTAAACGTACAATCTATAAGTAATAAGTGTGATGAACTGTTGCTTTTTATAGACAATATTAACTATCCAGATATATTACTTATTACAGAACATTGGCTTAATCAGAATGATTTAATAGGTATACCGAACTACAGTGTTGTATCTAAATATTGTAGAAGTTCCTCTAGTCATGGCGGTACTTTGATTTTGATTCGCGAAGCTTTTCTAAAGATGTGCTCTTTCTCAACTTTTGATAAATTTAACGATTCTATAGTAGAAAAAGAATTTGAGTTCTCAATAATACACTCAAATAGGTTTAATATTTATATAATCTGTTTGTATAGACCTCCTAACACAGATGTTAATTTGTTTATTTATAGGCTGGAATTTATTTTAACTAAACTTCCTATGCATGCATGCATAATACTTGCCGGAGATTTTAACATAGATTTTTCTCAAATAACACATGGAAATGTACATTTAATTTCAAACTTACTTGCATCTTTTGATTTATGCATGCATGTAAATGCACCTACCCGTATAACTGGTCAGACGGCGACAACTCTTGATTATTTTTGCACTAATTTGAATAGTGATCAAATCAATTGTAAGGTTATTAATGCTGGTTTGTCTGATCATGAAGCAGTGGTGTGTAATATCGAAATCGGTATCGCTAAACCTAATTTTACACGTCGCAGGGGCAGACTTTACACAGCACGCAATTATGGTAGATTTTCACAACTTTGCAACCAGGAAAACTGGGATGATATTCTGTCTTGTAATGATGCTTTGTTTCAATTTCATAATGTCCTAACTCAAAAGTTTAACGCTGCCTTTCCCTTAACGAGCAAGAGAAAAACTAAACATAGGATGTGGTTTACTAAGGGCTTAAGAACATCTGCAAAGAATATGCGCTCCCTACACACTCTTCGGAAACATTTCTCACATAACTTACAATTTATATCGTATTATAATAAGTATCGCATAATTTATAGAAAAACTATCAAAATCGCTAAACAAAACTACTTTTCAAACAGAATTTCTAATGCTGATAACAAACAGAAGGAGAGCTGGAAAATCGTAAATGACCTAAAAGGTAAAGCCAGTAAGAATAAAAATAACAGTAACCTAAATCCGAATGAACTAAACTCTTTTTATTGTTCTGTTGCGGCCAATTTATCAAAAAAAATTACATCAAATAATGACGCATTGAATTACCTAAGGAACATTCATGTAACGGAAACATTTTACTTTTATCCCACAAATGTTCAAGAAATTAAAGATATTTTCAAATCAATTAAAAATAAAAACACTTCTGGATATGACGATATATCTTTAAAAGTACTTCTTGCACTTCCAGATCAAGTAGTGGGCGTCCTGGCCGAAGCTATTAACTTGTCCTTTCTCTCCGGGACCTTCCCCTCATGTCTTAAACTGGCGACAGTCTTACCTCTCTTTAAAGGAGGTGATAATGAAGAACCGGGTAATTTTAGGCCAATTTCTTTACTTCCAACACTGGCCAAAGTTGTCGAAAAACTAGTTAAGGGACGGGTAATTAACTTCTTAGAGAAACACAGTTTACTCAGCGTGGAGCAGTATGGTTTTCTCTCATCAAAAAGCACTAATGACGCGATCTTTGCCTTTCTTGAGGATTTGTATTTGAGACTGAATGATGGAGAGCGAGCCGCGGCGGTGTTTTGTGATCTGTCTAAGGCTTTTGACTGTGTGGATCATAGCATACTGCTGCGCAAACTCGAAGTCTACGGCTTCAGAGGTAGATCATTGGATTGGTTTAAATCATACTTGACTGGGCGTTACCAGACAGTGTCTATGAATGACAGATTGTCTTCCCCACAGGAAATAACTTCAGGGGTACCGCAAGGTTCTGTGTTAGGACCTCTACTCTTTTTAATATATGTTAACGACTTACCAATGTTAAATATTACTGGAAAATTTACTATATTCGCAGACGACACAACGATTCTCTGGCATCACGTACATAATAATTTATTGGAAGAGTCCATCAAAAACGATCTTGTTACTATTAAAGACTGGTGTGATGCAAATAAATTATCCCTTAATGTCTCAAAAACAAACATTGTGAGTTTTAAATGTCAGATAAATGAGATTCACATACATGATCAGCTTGTTGATGGTCTGAGTGAGACTAAGTTTTTAGGACTTTTCATAGACTCAAAATTAAAATTTGAAAGTCACATTGTAAACTTAAATAACAAGATAGCTCGCGGATGTTATGCATTAAGAATTATATCTCGGGAGTTAAGTTATTCTATAGCTCGAGATGTCTATTTTGCTTTAATTGAATCTCACTTAAGATACGGCATTTGTTTTTGGGGCGCATGCCCTAACTACTGTTTTAAAAAGGTTTTTTTATTACAAAAAAGAGCTATTAGGTTCCTTTGTCAGGCTAAAACTCGAGACTCGTGTAAACCACTCTTTATAAAACATAAAATATTAACTGCCGCTTGTCTATTTATCCTTGAAACGGTTTGCCTGGTGAAGAGGAAAGCAGAGATTGTTACGGCTACGGTGTACCCGTTTCGTAAGACTCATATTCTGGCCTTACCAATTCCTGATTCAACCTTAATAAAAAACTCTATTTTCTACAACGGCAGAAAGCTTTTTAACTCTCTACCGCTGAACATTAGGCAGATTGAATTTGATGGCAAATTTAAGAGGGAGGTCCGAGGGTTCCTGGTTGCTAAAGCATATTATTCTGTAGACGAGTTCTATAATGACAACCTTTAATTTTGTCGTTTTTTATCTTAGTGTCTAAGGTTGTTACCATGATTATTGTTTTAATTTTATATAGTGTAATCAAAATGTGCGTGCTTACAATTTGTTGTTTGATACTGTTATTTTTTTTTTTTTTATATTGTCTTAGTTTTATTTTTTGGTAATATGCTTTGTCAATGAAATTTTTTTTTTATGACAATAAAGCTAATTTTGAGTTTGAGTTTGAGTTGATCATACGACTCGCAAATAAAAGAATTGTCCCTTTTCGCCTTATGTTTTTAAACTTCCAGCTTTCCCGTCGTGTTTTTAATTTTTTCTAGAAAAGGTTTTTGTTACTTTAGGAAGATTTTTACTATTGGGATATGTCTTCAGTAGGTTCTAGTTGAAGATGTGAGTGCTGAATATGATACATTCGAATGTAGTAAAAAAGCCTATTCAACAACCTATTGAGCCGATTAATAGATATGTGATTTATTTATCAACAAAATAATGCATTCCTAAACTTGCTAAAATTCCGACATACTTTTTTTTATTGTGTGTATGCCTACTCCGAGGATCGAACTCGGTGCATGGCCCCAAAATTTTCTCGTCTGTGGTGCTTTCGATCTTCACGTTTTCCATAATCTACTCAGTACCTCCCCCCTCCCGCCCCTACCCCCCAGCCAGACGAAATTTGTAAATACGTCACTGCTACTGGCTAATATTACGCTACCTTTACAAACTCTCTATTATTAATAATAAACTGCACGTTTTTTATTCGTTTTAAGTCAAGGTTAAACTGTCCACGTGGGTAAATATAGTCAATTTATATCAGTTTATTTTTTATAAAAACCGCCAAATCTTTCTGTTTATATTGTGCTTTTGGTCCAATTTATTAATTTCTGTATTTTTCATTTGGTTTATGTTTTTTTCTATATGTTTATAACGTAATAGTGCCGATTAAAACATATGTAAATGAAATATGATGTCATTAATGTGAATGTACGGTAGTAATCAACTAATTAAACAGTTTTTTTTTATTTTACACGTGCTGTGTTCTGTGTTGTAAGTAGGTAAGACACGAATATTTACTATTAGGTAAAAGTGTTAAAAGTATAATAATATTAGGGTTGTTGTTAACTGTATTTAACAAATTTGCAAATTAACATGGTGTTCGTATTTGCCCCCACACATAAATTGCATAGTTTATTATAAATATTGATATTAATTTTTAAACTTTATTGTAAGTTACATATAGAAAAATTGTACAAATTCCCTTAATCGGCTTTTGGTTGATTTTCAAATATCGTAAACCAGGTCATTCTGATAACGATGATAGTAGTTGTCCTAGAAACATGTGTTTAATTTAACTATACAACTATAAATACAACAGTTTTCATATTTGACGATCCTTTAGAATTCTTAAAAACACTTTATAATCTATCTTTGTTATAATGGCATTAAGGATCCGCCAGACCAACGCGGTGTAGCGGTGTCGGTGGACGCCGAGCGGTACACCGCATTCCTTCTTCTTTGGCCATTTATACCTGTGCGATGCGGTCTCTATTAGGCAATCCAACGATGTGTCAAAATGGAGCTGGATGGCAAATACTGCTTTGTAATTGGTACACGTGACCATAAAAATAATGTTGCTGGTGGCACTTAACTCAATGCTTTTTGCCATCCAACCGCCATATTGAATTACGTGGTTTGGATTCCCTAATTAGGGAATCCAAACCACGTGACTCAGTATGGAGGTTGGATGGCAAAAAGCATTAAGTCACCCGTTAAATGCCACCAGCAATATTATTTTTAGGGTCACGTGTACCAATTACAAAGCAGTATTTGCCATCCAGCCGCCATTCTGACACATCGTTGGATTGCCTAATTGTTATGTGAATATAACCTACAAAAATATGTCAAAATAATAATCGAACAGGTGACACAACGTAGTGTGCTGATGTTCCGGTTAAAGGAGAAAACAGTGCTGACATCGTTGTCAAAATAAAACTATGTCACAGTAGGAAACGCGAGTTCGACCATCCCAGCGGTGTGGGTCGCTTTTTTCTGTGGCACCGCAGCGAATCCGTTACCGTCATCACAACACCGCGTTAGCTGGGGGATTTTTTAAACGCTTGCGTAGCTACCTACAGTACCTACGCGTTGTGTGGAAGCTCTAAAATTAAGGGGACAAAATATAGCCTTGCGTTTTAAATACAGGGTCGCTTTTATGATGGAAAAGGTCGATTATTTTTTAGGCCGGACACAGAGAGATGTACAAGTTCATCATCAACGTCTGTGTGTTGTTGTAAATAATGCGCGTGCGTTTACGGAAGTCAATACAATAATTTACGTCGTGCAACAACGCGCGTTGATGTACGCGCTGTGTCTGTGGCCTTCTTTTAGGTAAGGTAGCTAACGAAATAGTTTTAGGGTATTTAAAATCTATTAAACTACAAATAAATTAAGTATACATCAGTCAAAAAGTCATGCAAGAACAAAGTTAATTTATCTTAAATTGAGTAGCCTGTATATTATTGTAAATTTCAATAATTTGCGAAATTCTAAAAAAAGTTGTCAAACACCCCACATACGGTCACATACCCAAACTTAACCGTTTTTGAGATATCGAGTTTTAAACATCGTTATAAAATATTTAGCTCCATAAGAACGTTTTTGTTGCCAATGTGATGGCCTTGACAACAGATGCCAAAAATACATTTAAAGTAAGTAATTTTTGTGTAAAAATGGCACGTATAAGTGGATCGGAACAATATTTCTAAATTCTTGTCCCAAGTTACCAGCTCCATTCGAAATTATATCTATACCAGATGATGCATCGTGATTGAAGACTTAGGAAATCCCATGCAAGTTTTAGACTGTCCAAATATTTTCTGCCCTGTTGACTTTAGAGCGGGGTTGTAGGGAGACTTTTTATGGTCTCTGTGTGATAAGTGCACATGCGGAGTTTGAAAAATTTTGGGAAACCCGATCTTAACTTATTTGAATAGGACTGTGGTTGGTTTTTCATTGGAATTCAACAGGTGAGGCTGCGGACACCAGCATTGATTGAACTTGCCAACCTGTGATTTGTCAATGTCAAAAGTAATTGGAAAGTATTAGATTCTTTACTAATAATAATTATTTACCTAGGTAATTATTATGAGTTACACAATAGAAGAAAAAGCCACTATGATAAAATGGTACTATGCGGGGTAAAGCCTTAGTATTGTATCTGATATGTTTTTCGTTTATTTTCCTGATATACCCATTCCTAACTAAGTTTGAGGCAATAGACAACTGCAAATACACAGCACAGAATCATGAGAGAGCTGAAGAAAACAATGATAGAGATCTTAATATTTTACTTCAAGTCAAAGAAAATAAAAATATCAGTAGGTACAGCTCGTGCAATATAGCTTGAGCTCTGACTTTTGGGTGCGCAGTAAACAGGTGGGAGGAGCTAGCCAAGAGCTCATTATTGTGATGATCTTTGAAACGCACACTTCTGTACAGTCTGTCAGAAAAGTAGGACGTTCATTGGAAAAAAAGTTATTACTATATTTATTTGTAATAATGCCTTTTAAAAGTAAAGTCTTAAACCGAGTATTGAGCGGTCAAAGCCGTGAAATAGTTTATAATTTAATAAAATTTATGCAACAAGAGGCAGATACAGGAAGACCAGAAATTGATATCAGGAAGGTTCACGAACGTGTTTCAGCCGCTACAAAGATTAGTCTAAGCGCAATTAAACGAATTAAGCAAGAAGCCAAAAATATCGAATCCGGAGCAGTTAAATCTTTTTCCACGCCAAACAAAAAGCGTGAAAACAGAAAAAGCAAAATAGTCTTGGACGTTGCTTTTCAAGGTGTTTTACGCAGAACAATTCACAATTTTCATAAAACAGAGAAGCAAGTACCAACTCTAGCGAGAATTCATAAATAAAAAATATGGAAAACCCATTACTGAGGATTACCAACAATTTAAACACATATGAATACATGCAAATATGTATATTGTTTCGAGAAAGGGCAGGCATAAAAGCATAATAAACACATAATTAGGCCATATTATGCAAAAAGCAACTAACCCTCAATGTATCTAAGTTTGCATGGTCAAAATATATAAAATAATTTTACTGTTAGAATAATAGAATTACAATATAATTTACATATTGAATAGTTAAGTTTAGTGTTGAAAAAATTTCCGATAATTTAAATTATTATAAAAATAATTAAAATGAATTAACTATTTTGTTGGTTGGTTGATTTTTGCATAACAGGGCCCAATTAGCAAACACGATTAGCAGTCACTACGGCTTTATCAATCAAATCCCACTTTTATTTTCTACGCGGACTGTAAAGTACTAAAATTCGGTATTAGGTATCTCTGTCGTACACTGACTCTCCTTTTCTTTCTTCTGCGCATCTCAGGGCTCATGCTACATTGCATGACCTGTACTAGAACTCTTGGGAAGAGGTAGAAAAATATCACACCACAGTACTGCGAACTTTGAAAGAGCATAATTATAATTTATATAAGTAGCAACACCATCAAGAATTGCGAGAAGGGGAGGAAGAGCGGTTGAACAGATATGGTTTCAGCAAGAGGGCCACATTTAGGACAAGTGGTGCAGGAATTTCTAGAAGAAATGTTTTCTGGTAGATGGATCGGACGAAGGGGTGTAATTGAATGGCCAGCAGGACCCCCCCTCCCTTGACTCTTTCCTTTGTTTTTTTCATGAGGTTTTGATTGATCCTGTATACTTAATTTTTTGGCAATATAATAGATTTTTTTAAATCCTAAAACTTTTCTATTTAACATTTTTGTCCAGCTTACTTTATAAAAGTAAGTAAGTTGTATATACATTGTTATTCTTTTCACTCCCACATAGAAATTTACTGTTTCCTTTACACTAAATTTATTGGAAAAGTGGGTACTGAACGGATATGATTTCATATCCATTCTAGTTAGGATATGAAACTAACCAATCACAGTGGTCAATTACAAAAAAACGAAACTGAATATGTTACAGTGTAATTGTGGTCCATGAATTTGCCAACGAAATGAATATTTCTTTAATTTTTTTACTACCTTTCTCACAAGTTCACGGCCAACTAAAAATGCAATTTATGATGCCTAATTTAAATAATTTTTAGTATGAAGTTCAGAAGTTGAATCGTAGCAAAAATATACTGTACAACTTGAGTGGATTGTCCATATTGCGCTGGAAAGAATTTACTTCCTCGTGCGATATGGACATCATATCCACACTTGTTGTACAACAGTGGCGGCTCGTCAGGTGAAGTAAAATAAAACCAGGAGGAAAATTTTTCGACAATATTAAATATCAATGTACCAATACAGCTATCATTTTAGCCCTTGAAAAATAATTATGATCGAATTGATACTATTAATTTAATCCGAATGTAGCTATGCATAATAGGTCCACGGTTAACTCCGATGGACAATAATTATAAACACTCGTGCATTTTGGCCCACCCCAGCCGACCGTGACTGTTAGCTCAAAGCAAGTGAAGATCCAACGTCCAACATGGCTTTGATATTCACCGTTGCTATGGTTACGTGACGTCAGTCACGCAAACAACATGTAACAATTTGCATTATGATGAAGGGCAATTTAAAAATAGATCAGTCGTATGCATCATTGTTTTAGCATTGGTTCGCCTAACCTTAAGGTATTTATTTTAAGGCTTCGCTAAACTTACGGTTATAGATATCATTTTTACATGATTTACTGTATGACTAAAAAGTTTTGTTTTTATTTTTCAGTTAATTCAGTAGTGTGGGTACCTACTTATAGTTGTGTGTTTTAAAATGAACCCAATTAATGACATAGTTTGTAATTTGTTGGAAACTCCATTCTGTCGTTGGACAGATGAGGATAAGAGGGAAAGAGAGACGTTTTGATACACGGGCTTTTAGTAAATGTTTGTTTAAGTACCCGCAGTATCACCATCACCGCGAGCCGCCACTGTTATACAAACTACTATTACAGGCTTTCCGTTCGCTGCCACTGACTAAACTTATCCTCAGTGCTTTTGCATATATACATAAATGATTTGGAAATTCGAAGTTTTCTACGTTGTATATTGTATCAGTTTGTTTGCTTTTGCTTGTTTTTGAAACTGTACTGTAAATGTAATCAAAATTTTCCGGATGATTACTTTGTTGCTTTTTGCAATCGTAAGGATACAATCAACAAAAGGACAATAAATGCTTTATGAAGAGATAAAACGTAAAGCGGGAAACGTGCCCTAGTTTTGAAGTATCTGCATTGTATAAGTTTTATCTATTTTAAAACTCTGATATAAAATAAAGCTGTGAGTTTATTTATGAACTACTAAACATTTTTTTTTGTGAAAATGCTTTACTTATATACACATCTGTCTCTATATATTTTTTATACTCTTACATTAATTTTTGCTGTTTTCTTTACACTAAAATGGTTGGATAAGTTAGCTATTCCGGTTAACTGAACAGATATAATTTTATATTCATTCTAGTTAGGATATGAAACTGACCAATCACAGTGGTCAATTACAAAGAAACCAAATTTACACGTAAATTTTAGGCGCAGTTTTATGACACTTTACAAAAGTAAGGTTAATAGAAATATATTTACTTCAAAAAGATGCAAATCTGTCAGATCAAATTTGTTAGTTTTTGATTTAAATCAAAACATTTATCATATTGCCTGCACCAATTTTTTCTAAAGAGTGCACAAAATGGTGGCAAAAACCAAAATGTATTTTGACGGAACTATTGTTAATTTTTTTCTGGCCGAACTAAAGATTTTTACACAAATACACTTTCTTATTTCAAAAGTATCCAGTTTCCACTCATTTCTATACAATCACTAAAATATTTAATGCATTTTAAATTGTATAGTAGGTAGTAAACAAAATTAATGTTTTTACTTGACTTTTTGGTGGTTTCTTGCGATAACGGGGCTCCAACCCTAATCGATCTTTAAACTTTTATTATACGCAACAGATAGAGAAAATAACTGGTAAATACACTTTAAATAGTGGAAAACGAAGATAAGTACTATTGTGCCGATAAAAAACTGGGACAAGAGATTTACAAAAACAATGTAAGAAATACATATCCCCTAGACTATAAAAGGTGTCTAGAGCTAAAAAGGAAAAACATTCAAAATTTAAAAAGTAACCTAGGTTACATAATGGAATGTTTTGTATTTTTCGATACGGGGTGGTTAAATTTGAGAGACATCATATAATATGGATAAAGTAAATTTATTAGATTTTTTTAAAGTCAAATATTTTATAAATTATTATATTTACCATTACCACAAAATAATAAATAAAGCTAATACAGGTAATAAAATACATTTAATAAAAAGAAAAAAATTGCGAACACAAAGTTTGTCAAAACAACACAAAATTAATATTTGGTCATAGAACCATTTCTGTTTATTACTTTTTGGAGCCTTTGTGGCATACTTAAAACTAAGTTTCTACATAATTCGACAGTTATTTCATCCCAAGCTTGATTTATCCTATGACGTAATTCATCCCTGTTTCTAGGTTGAAAATCATGTTTATACATAGATTTGACCATGGCACCCCAAATGTTTTCTATCGGGTTCAAATCGGGACTCTTCGAAGCCCAGGGAAGAACTGCTATGTTATTTTCTTGGAGAAAATTTTGTACAATGCGCGCTGTGTGTATTGGAGCATTATCATGCTGAAATGTGTAATTTTGACCGTATACAGCGTTTACCAATGGTATCATCACTTCGTTTAGTATATTAACGTATACTGCTGCAGTTAGTCTTCCTTCGACGATTTGGCAAAGTCCTGGTCCTCTAGCGCTAATCCAGCCCCAAACATTTATGGAGAAACGCCCACTTTGGTTGGTTTTGTGGGTGTATCTCTTATCATACCGCATGCCGGAAGGCCTATACACCCGAATTCTCCCATTATTGCATGACTGAAAAGTTTTCTCGTCAGAAAATATAACTGTTTCCCATAAATTTATTTGATTAATATATTCATGTGCAAATTCTAACCTGCCCTGTTTATTTATTTCCGTTAAAAATTTTTTATTGGCAGCACAACGGCTCCGTATATCGGAATTTCGAACCCTGTCTCTAGCGGTATTTGCAGAACCTGGAAAATTCGTCTCTTCTTTTGCCTTGATTGCAGTTTCGAAGGGATGATCCCTTAGATAATGAACCAGTCTTCTATCATGATCATCAGTAGAAATTTTAGGGGGACCAGAACCTGCATTCCTAATAATAGTCCCATGTCTTGCTATTTTTTGTTTTGCCAATAGCACGGTATTCTTGCTTACTCCCAGTTCATCTGCAATATCCCTAATAGCAACACTATCTCGCAACCGACTATAAATAATTGCCTTTTGCTGGGGGGTTAATTGTGGCATATTTACAAATAATATATGATTGTATGTTTGACGAGTCAATCATAAAGTGACAATCTTTATTGACATGCAAATTTTCATGACATTTTACTGGTACCAGGCTTGATGTAAAATTATTCTTAATAGTCTAGGAGAAAATAGAAAAATTTCCTGTCCCAGTTTTTTATCGGCGCGATGGTACATAAACCCAGATAAAACAGACGAAACTGTAAGATTTCTAGAAATAAATTTGACGTTAATATCTTGTTCTGCAGTTTAAAGCACAGAAAAAAAGGTTTGTTCAAGAGTGTTCGGTTTTAAGGCTATAGCGTTTTACTCGTTCGAAATTATTTTTCATTCATTCTTTAATAAAAATAATCTCTTAGTCTGTAGAACAATCATTTCCTATAATCTACCCTACTACTGTTTGAAGCTTCCTAGATGAGATTGTCTTAACGCTTAAGTAGGTAACTTTTTTAATCAAAAACTTTTTTTTCTTAAAATTAATAACTAAAAAGTATCTCATTTCCTACCTATAAACTTCCCAAACACTTTGCTGTGTTAAAATTCCAGTTTTAATATCAATAAGATACCGCCATTTCTTTAAAGCAGTCTGCTGACCTTTTTACTGGACTCGAGAAAGGGTCATTTCTACCCCCTTAGGAATAGGTCATTGTATTTTGTACCGTTAAAAGAAAGAGAAACATATTTAGCTGGGCCTAAGTTTATTTTAGATTTAAAATACCAATTTAGTTTATTTAAAGCTGTTTCGTTTGGGTCATTGTGTAAACCAGACTCACAATAGGTTTTGAATGTGGCAATTACATACCATTGTATGAAAAATTGAACTCTCTAGTTTAAGTTTACACATATTTACATAGTGCAGTTACTCTTTTCGTAAGTTGGTAAGTTTTGGTATAGTTTAACCGTAGTAATTAAAGTTTTAAATTCCATTCGCTTTTATATAGTTTCATTGTTTACAAACGGGGTTTTAAAAACTGCGATCCAATCGTTCGACGTGGTAATATTAAGACCGAGTCCCCATGGGGAGCAAACGGTGTAAATATGATAGCGTAAGTCAGACGTGATTGGTCGAAAGTCAGATGATTGACAGAATCAATGTAAATCAGCTGACTTTTGACCAATCACGTCTTACTTATGCTGTCATATCAGGTGATGTGGTGATTCAATCAACTTGAACAGTCTTGGAGGGTTGATTTTTGGTATGAGGGTTGCACAACCCAAAATTAAGGAAAATTAGATACTTGGAAAATGTTTAACTCCGAGAAGAGTTATAAATCAATAAATTTTTGACAACGATGAATGTTTACCTTCTCGATAGTTTCGTAGAGAAAAGTGCACAGGACCACTTTTGCCGACAGGATTTCGAGGACTCGTGCTATTTTCCCTATTGGTGATCATTTTATGAGTGATTCTAAACTATTTCTGAGTCAAACATTTTCCGATGGCTTCCAAAGGTGGAAAATACAAATTAGTGAACCTATTATACCATTACGAATCTTACTAAAATTGATATGAAATTGTCAAATAACTAGAAAATGATTGTCTTTATTTTACCTGTTCTGGAAAACACACCAGGTTTGTTCTTTTAATTTAAACGCGACATTAATTTTTATTATAACAACAATTTCACGTTCTTAGTAGAATATTACATTGTAGAAAAAGTAGATGCTTTGGATATGCGTTATTACCATTGAGAATGTATAAAGTAACTAGTAAATTAAAGTAGTAGGTATTGCATTATTATTTTATTAGATGCATGGTTTACGAAATGGCATTAAAAGATACAGATTCGTATTTAAAATAACATACCTGATGATGGTACCCAAAAGGCGAAGGTTCATGATCACTTTCTGATAACAACAAGTTATAGAAAATAAAAGTATCAATGAAAATGTAAAATATATTTTTGGCCATCTCTTTAAATAAAGCTAGGAAAAAACAAAATCGATAAGCACTGACTACGCACTAAGAGGAGACCATCGAAAATTCATTTATAAAAAGGTTGCTGACATCAAACAGCTTAGCCGGCATCTACATGGCCCAACAAGTTTTAAAAAAATGGGTTCTACACGAAATTAGGTTTTATTGATCGAAAACCCAGAAAAAACGTTAAAAATGTATTTGTTCGGCGCACGTATAAAAATTTCTCTATCCAGAGAATTACGCATATATGTAATATTTTTCTCCGATGATTTACACTTACATGGGTGATTCTTTGGATAGAGAAATTTTTAGACGTGCGTCGAAAAAATACATTTTTTCTGACTTTTCGATCAGTAAAACTGAATATCGTGTAGAATAACCCATTTTTTTTTAATTGTTGGGCCAGGTAGATGCCGGTTGTTTGATGTCTGCAACCTTAATTTTTATAAATGTCCCTTCTAGAACAGTATTAATAATAGCTGACATTATTATTGTACACAACATAAAATTTAGCCCAAAATTACACCCGAAATTACTTCTTGTTCAACCACCTATACTTTTTTTTAGTGTATCATAATCCTCTCTCGATGTAAATTGTTTGACGTAAGGTGAGAATACATACAGCTGTATATAGGCAACTTCTATAACTGGACAACAAAATTGACCTAAAACATGATTCGCGCGCTGCAAGATAACGGACTTGTAGTGACATTGTATTATCTCAATTTTTTAAATCTTAAAGATAAGACTTGGAAGCTACATGGCTATTTTTTTGAAAAAAAAATTCTTAGCTACAATATTAACTTTGGAAATTGCCTAAAGATACACACTTTTAGTGGGCATTTTCTTATACATATTCTTATTTTTTTTCGAAAAAGGGCTCTATAGCTTAGAAATACAAACCTAACTTTATAAAATTTTAATTTGTCCCGATAGATATTTCAAACAGCCTTTCCAGGATCCTGCAGTAGCAAAACGGTGTTTTTCAACCTATAAATTTACGCATTGTAGAGCCTTAATCATTACCAGAAAAATCTCATTGTTCAAGTGACCGTTAAAAAACGTAAAAAGTGTAGATGTGGAGATTAAAATATCACATGCATGCGGGTGTTAGTTTTAAGTACGCTTAACTTAAAATAGATCACAGATGAGACATACACTGCCGGTAACCCGTTATGAACTGTAACTAATTCTACTACGAATATTTATTTCCTTTTTAAAATAAATAAGGGATTCGACGTGATAATCAACTTATTATAGTGTACCCAGTTATTCGTCATATCATGTTCAGTGCGGTTATCTATCTGAACTTTGATTATCAGTAGTTTAAAGTATAATTTATAACATAGTGCATTGTGTTGTTATGTAGTGTAATTTACTGTGATTCGTTAATTTAAAAGGGCACTAATAGAATCATTACTTTGAACATCAGGTATTTCTAGATTTTAAATTGTTTTAAGCCTATAAACAAAGCAAGCCTTGCTTTGTTTATAAGTGTATACCGGGTGACAATGAAATTACTACCCAGGCCCATCTTGTCACGTCCTTGTAAAATAAGACATTTTACATGATTATGAAATTTGGTAGGTTATACCATACCATGATTGTCACTTCCGGTTGTGCACACAACTGAATAGTTGCGACTCATTTATACGGAATATCTAAAAAGAAGTACATTACATACGCAGTACATTTTTTACTTATTCATATGTTTTTTAAAAAAACTATAAAATGTGTGGCTAATGGGACAATTTCCAACACCATTTTCTCGGAAACTGTCTTAGATAGCTATAGGATGTGATATAGTATATTCCATAACAAGTGATGAAAGTGATATTTTTCAGAGGAGATATTTAGCACGAGGCATCAGCCGAGTTCGGAAATTCTCCGAGTTTTAGAATAATCACTTTCACACCAGTAATGTACACTATTTTTCCTACGACCACAAAGAATTATTAAAAAAGCCTTTGATTTGGGAAAAAAATATTTCAGCATTAGTGTTGAAATTTCATAGTTTGTCAATAGGTTTTTTCTTTATTTGTAGTTTACCTTTTTCATTTTTTCATATTTCATATATCATAGGAAGAACTAATCCTGAATTGACTTCTAGATTAGGTAACCAGAATAAAAAAATTTTAATTTAATCAAGGAAAGATGTATTAAACATAAATTTAAAAAATCCACCCAACGAGGCAGATTTCAATTCAAAATACAGTGAAACCTCTCATAACGGACACCTCTGATAAGCAGACATCTCTATTAAGCGGACCTTTTTTTTATAGTCCGGAACTAGGTATATGAAATTCCATGAAAATCAACCTCTCTTGGGCGGACGCGGACAGGTTGTTTTTATACAAACAGTGCGAAAACTCTCCTTTAAACGGACAAAAAAAATTTAAAAGTATTTGGGAGACGAATAAGTACGGTGCAAAAACTCTCTGAAGACAGACCGGCATAAAATCGCGTATGCGTGGCAGTGCGAAAGGACTTCGCCAAATGAAAGTAGTGGTATTCCCCGAAAGCAGTCCGCCGTTTATTTGTAAGTTGTAAGGTTAAAATCGTAAACAATGGAAGAAAGACGTCGCGTTCTTTAGTAATACATCCTAACTAAAACTAGAGTATTTTTGTTATGTTTAATAAATGTTTATTTGTAGATACAGGGACATTATTTTAAGTGTCTCACCCGATTGGCGACTTTGCTATCGATCACAATAAAAAAACAATTATGTATTCCCTAACAGCTTTTAGTGAAGAAGCCAAATTTGATGTAAAAAAAAATCTATGTTTACAAATTTGACAGATACGACGCCATATTGGATTTTCTTAAATGGCAACCCTACCTTATAGTAAGCCAGCTGCATTCGCCTATTTGTTCCAACATTAAAAATGTATAATTGTCAATATTTATTTTCAGCCGTTCCGGAGATACGAGACTTCGAAGTTGGTGATTTTGTTATCGAATTAACAGAAGCTTTGAGATTAGAAACTCAATTTTTTCTGGAGATACATAATTTTTTTATAACGGAGCCACCCATGCTATTGTCAAATATGTCAGATGTCAGAAAATGACAGTTACGACGCCATTTTGAATTTTTTTAAATGGCACCCATATTTATATTTATTTTATTATATATATTAAATCTTAGACATTTTAAAAAAGTGACAATTAAGAGCTATCATTAATCATTACCGAGTTTGTTGAAGTTCTTTAAAACAAAGTAGAGTGTATATATTTTTTATTTACATTTTTTGTTTAATATACTCCGCCATTAGAAATTACGTATCTTCAGAAAAGATTGATTTTTTAATCACAAAGCTTCTATTTTTTAATGGGATGAGATACTTAAAACACATAATCATACGATGCAGTTTTTGATACGGTCGTATTTCGGTAAGGGTTGGAAATAAATATCGACAACTATATATTTTTGAAATCGGATCGCGAAATGCAATACATTGGTGTAGTTATAAATGTGAGTTGCTATTTAAAAAAATTCAAAATGGCGTCGTAACTGTCATTTTCTGACATCTGACATATATGACAATAGCATGGGTGGCTCCGTTATAAAAAATTACGTATCTCCAGAAAAAATTGAGTTTCTAATCTCAAAGCTTCTGTTAATTTGATGATAATAAAATCACCAACTTCGAAGCCTCGTATCTCCGGAACGGCTGAAAATAAATATTGACAATTATACATTTTTAATGTTGGAACAAATAGGCGAATGCAGCTGGCTTACTATAAGGTAGGGTTGCCATTTAAGAAAATCCAATATGGCGTCGTATCTGTCAAATTTGTAAACATAGATTTTTTTTTACATCAAATTTGGCTTCTTCACTAAAAGCTGTTAGGAAATACATAATTGTTTTTTTATTGTGGTCGATAGCAAAGTCGTTAATCGGGTGAGACACTTAAAATAATGTCCCTGTACATATAGTAATAATTTTACATTTACATATTACCTAATAACAAATTTCCCATGGGCGGACACCTCCATTAGGCGGCCACATTCCAAACAAGAGTTTTTTTTACCTGCTGGCCTTTTTAATTTAAAAGAAATAGGCAGAGAAAAATTCACGTAACAAACAATCATAACAAAATGATCATCTTATATTAATATAAGCTGAGGTTAACTTAGGCTCACTGTGAATACTGTAGTTTTTGATTTCGATAGTTTGTCTTTCGTACCTGGAACATTCAATTTTTTTATTATTTAAAATGGCGTGACTAAACAAGCTTTAATGTCACATAATTTTGACAATATGACAATTGATTTGGTAATATTAGCAAATTTTACTTTAACAAAATACTTATTACTTATTATCCATATCCATTATTATGGTACTTTTAAGCATAAGAATTAATACAAAACATATTTTACAGGAAACAGAATAGTCTAATCTTATTTTCATTATTTTGTTACAGAACCAGAAAATTTTGAGTCTATCAACCTTAAGGAAGTTTTAAACAAAACTAGCACAATGACATCAGGTAACTATTAGCATAGGTGTGATATTTATAGGCTGTAACGTCATCTTGTGAGTAATTAATGTAAGATACAGTTGGCAATTTTCATTGTGTTTCCATGGTTACATTTGGAAATTTTACTCAAAAATGACATCACAGCCTCCGAATATCATATTATCTTGTAATCTTTATAACATAAACTATTAGTAGGTATATTAATAAATAGTTGCGTTCCTTTGTATTTCAGATCTTAAATAAGGGCGAGTTTTTAATTTTAAAATAACATATGATTATCTTATATACCTATATAAACCTGTATAATATGGGTAATTCAGCGTTTGTTTCAATTAGAAAATGCCACTACACTATGGACTCTGAAGCAAATTAAATTGGAAATATTTTTTGGAACCTTCATAACCCCAGACCAATTACCTGGACAAGATTATTTACATTTGGCCTTGAGAACATTCGATGTTCACAGGATAACAATTGTGATCTGTGAGCGCAACACTATGTTGCCGACCTGTATTAAATATACAGGGTGATTCCTAAGTTAATACTTCCTTTTTAACTGTGTATAGAAGGCATTAAAATAAACAAATTTTTCAAAAACTTAAAAATAGCCGAATTACAGAAGTAAAAATCTAAGTGCGGGCCTGGTAATTAAAACGTAGCCCTTTACTTTATATTGGTTTTCTCCGTTTTTTTTGTATTGTTAGTCATGCATTTTACGGATCGGTCGTCAGTTATTTATTTTGGCAATTCGCTGCGCGGTGTGGTTTTCTGAAGCAAATTAATTTTAATAAATTGGTGAAAATAGTAAAATTTGAAAACAATGAACTAATTATGGTGCTAATTTATTGTGAGTGTCGTAAAAGTGCGGATGTTTCTTTTCTACGCCCAGAAGTTTTCTTAATGTTATTCAACGAGCAAATTAGGCAGAACCGTATTTGATTTGTAGTGTAATAAATGAATGTAAGTGCTTTATTTTTGGGTTTTTTGAAAAAAGGTATTTAAAAATGTTGTTTATTTTAATGCCTTCTATACGCGGCTAAAAAAGAAGTATTAACTTAGAATCACCCTGTACAGGCAGTAGATAAACGAAAACACAGACACGCATAAAAAGTTTTAAAAAAATATTCATCTGTAAAAATAATAATATTTTTGCACACATTTTCTAACCACTGTGGACTTAATCAAAGAAATAATAAGAAAAAACTCGAGAACGCACGTTTGTATTAAAAGAAACTTCCTAAATACTAGTTCTTCTTTACACATCAGCTTTTTAAATTGTCTAATATTTTCTTGATCTTTTGTTTCAGATCTCATCGCTCCTATTGTTTTAATTGTCATCCTATTTGCTTTAAATGGAATAGTTGTTTTTTACATCCACCGAGCAAGAAAAAAGTAAGTAAAAGTAGATTCGGTGAACTTTTTTTATTTAAAACATCGTATATTTTTTTAAATTGAAAGGCATAGTGCGGTAAACAATTTAATTTTAAGGGCTTAACAATTTCAATTCATTCTTTTCAATAATAGTGGTGGATACTCGATTTACACCATTACATAATAACGTTTTAAAGAAAACATCCTTAAAGTATGCCGTGAAATTGATCCTGCATATCTTAAATCATTAAAAGTAGCCTACACACGTTCAGTCGGCCGGAGAAATAATGGTTGGAAGATTTTGCTACACACACACAGTTAAATGACGGGCCAGGGCCGGCCGGCGATTGTCGGTTGTTAAAACTGAAGGTGTAGTCGTTTGCCTGCCGATATTCGACTGCAGGCCTTCTTTTACTTTAAGCGAAAATTTTGTTATTGAAAATGACAAAACTGAAATTTTTTTTATTGATTTGTACCGATATAGAACTTTTGCGAACGAAGGCTTATGAAGAATTACTTTTACTATATAAAACAGAAGATGTTGAAGCTACTGTAGAATCTGCGGAATATATGATTCCAACATGAGAAGCGCATTCAGAAAAGAAATTAAAAAGATTAAAATATCAAAAAGAAGCAGATTTTAATAAATACCCAAACCAATATTCACCCTATATAAACGTTTTTTAAATTACTTGCGCTCGATTATCTGACTTTTCGTATAAGCTCCATGTAGGAGAAAGTGCAACGTCTTTTTAACCACTCTTTCATACAATTTGTTTCTCCTTTTCTTTTGTTGTGCTCATGTCACATAATAACAATTGCCATTGCGCTCTCTTCTTGTGACATGTTTGAACTGACGATAAAAAAAACTGTGCGTGTGTAGTGAAATGGAGGAATCGAATCCGACTCAGAACTGCTGGCCATTATCAGTGAACAAAACTGAAGGTGTGACTATCAGCGGACGGAGAGTCTGTCACAGAACATGATTGTGACCTTATTTTATACACACTTCTCAAACTTTGTCTTACGCAATGCTTTATTATAATATCGGTACTGATTTGAAATAATATACAGGCATTAACTTATATATAATATAAAATACAGTACAGTTTCTTGTAGAATTTTAAATTGAAATATTTTTATGTGGAAGAACTTAGGTTCTTATCCACGCCGAGTCACATTATTAATATAATGACAGACCAGATGATAAAATTCTGGCATGGAAGTATTTTGTCACATAGTTTTTAGGGATTTAATATTGCCAAGTGGGATGTATTTAATAGAGTAATTAGAGTAATTTTTGACTGATGAGAGTAACATATTTAAAAATAAATCATTTATTTTGCTTCTTTAATTTTTCATCTTTATTTTTCAGTGCTTTTTGGCGAACACATTCTTCAAAATATGTAACTCAGCCAGAAATGGGCTGTGTTTCTTACGGTTCCATGGATAATAAAAATAATCCTCTACGAGGTGCTAAAATAATACTATTTTGCAACCACACAGTATTTAACTAATATTAAAACGATATTTTTGCAAAGATTTTTAAGTGCTTTAAATTTAATTGCTTATTTCATTGATCAGTAAAACTTTTACTGGTGATTGAACGATCATAATCAGTTACATATTTTTCAGCAAAAGTTATTATAGTTACTTATATTTTTATTTAAATTTAAGCTAATTTCTTGAAATGTGGGTCGAAAATTAATAGATAATAATAATAATAATATAGTTATATTTTGTAAATAAAAAGACACAACGTTTCTGTTTGCAATATATTAAATAAGTAAAAATGGACGAATTCTTTCCATATTAAATCTATGTTGATAATAAAAAAATCTTACAATATTACCACATGGATGATCTCCCCAATTGACCTACACAAACTAGTGCAAGGAACTGCGACCACTGAGTGGGTTTAACAACCAAACAGGGTGAGCACAATGAGCCAAACCAGGCCTAATAAGTGCGTCAGGCATATGAACGGGCCCTCGGAAAAAAAATGTAAACACGGCGGTAGCTCAGTGGTGAGTTACCTGCATTCGACCATACCATGGTGGTCCGAGTTCAATATTCAGAGTGGATCATAAAAAAAGTGTGTCCGATATTTAGTAGGTTTAAGAATGTAGAATAAAGTGAAAAATGTACCATCTCCCCACCCACCCCATGCACGCCGGTAACCAGGCCGGATGCGTTCGACTGTATTGTGGGTTGCGAAAGAAGGTACACACTTTCCATCGGTAGGGCATGTGATAACGCAAGAAACCAAGGGTTGATATACCTATAGTCCATTAAGCTATAGGTCCCATAGACATATGTCTGTGGTAGGTCCCCTCGGGAATGGCCCTGGCAGTGAACTAAGAGCCTGGACAGAGAGAATATACACACTCAAGTTCAAAAAGCAATAATATGCAATATTAGGAGGATCTTCCTAAATCAAAAATAATCATATGATAGACTTGGCTTTGGCTAGACCCGGCTGTTATAAAAACACCAGCTAGAACTGTGAAATAAAATAAAATAAATTAAAATGGTACCTAATAATACTACATTTTGGTGTTATAATGTCAAATCCAAATTTTTTGGTATATATCAAGAAACCTTAATATGTATACCGGGTGTTGCATCGTCGAGCGGGACATAGGAAATCCCATGTAATTTTAAATGGGGTCAATTATTGGCTTCCCTAATTATTTTGAGAAAAATTCTATTTAGGTTTATTAAAGAGCACTAAAACCCATACTCAAAAGAATAACTTTAGATATTTTCGATGAGCCCGTTTACGGGTTATCGCCGATTTCTTTTTAACTATTTCTCCTTTTTATGGCCCCGTATTTGCGGGCACCAGTCAAGGTAAAAGATGACTGTCAAATAAAGTTGTCATTTTGAATGTGTGCTTTATTGTTATAAAAACTCGTACATCGAAAATATTAAAGGTGTATTTATGAGTACAAATTAATCTGAATAAAACTAAAATAAAGTATCCAATTACAAGGTTAATTATGACATTTTACATGTTTCAATATTTTACTAATTAATAGGTAGGTACTATTAAATTGTTAAAACTTTAGGATTTAAGAAGATGTTCAAATATTCCTCCATTGACTGGTAGACAATAACCGAGGCGATCATAAAATTCTCTTCTTACATTCGCTAGTTGGTAAACTGAAATTCTATTGCATTCGTCAGAAATAGCATTTTTTAACTCGTCTAGATTTGGGTATTTTTTATCTTTGTATATCCTGTTTTTTAAATGGCCCCAGAGAAAGAAATCATTTGGAGATAAATCAGGAGACCTGACTGGCCAATTTACTGTATAATTTAAGCCAATAACATTTCCATTAAAAGCACGGTTTAAATATTTCCGGACAGCCAGGGTACTATGTGCCGGGCAGCCATCCATTTGGTACCAAACTTCCTGATTTTCCCTGGCGGCATCATGTAAAGTGGGTAAAATATGATCTTCAAGTAGTTCTAAAAAATATTCTGCATTTAAATTTCGTGTAAGAAATAATGGCCCGATAATATTTTCTCCGAAAATCCCAGCACAAACATTAACTTTTTGTGGATATTGCGTCCTTGTTTCGACAAACCTGTGTTGGTTTTCTTTGCTCCAATATCGATAATTTTGAACATTGGGTTCACTGTTTAAGGTAAATGTGCATTCGTCAGTGAAAAAAATGTTTTTTAAAAAATCCCTATCCATGTTTGCTCTTTCAATCATACCAAAACAAAACTCCTGTCGTCGTATTTCGTCCCTATCTCTTAGCTCTTGGTGCTTTTCATATTTGTATGAATAATATTTATTTCGTTTCAAAGCTCGTAACGCTGTGGTGTGATCTAATCCTATGTCATCCTCAAGTTTCCTTGTGCTGATCTTCCCATCATTTTCTTCCACGCACAATAAAACTTGCAAGTCCCTATCATTTCTTGCATCTCTTCTTTGTTCCTGCCTTTGCAAGTCCCTATCATTTCTTGCATCTCTTCTTTGTTCCTGCCTTTCTTCACATCTGCAGTTATTTATTACAGTGCCTTTTTCTCAAATTTCTTGATAGTCCTTTCGACTGTAGATTTTGCAGGTATCGGTCTATTCGGATACAAAGCAGCAAACATGTCTGACACATTTTGATAACTATTTCCTTGATAATACCATTTAATCATCAATATTTTTTCTTCAGAAGTGTAATTCATAGCTAATATTTTCGATGTAAGAGTTTTTATAACAATAAAGTACACATTTCAAAATGACAACTTTATTTGACAGTCATCTTTTACCTTGACTGGTGCCCGCAAATACGGGGCCATAAAATGGAGAAATAGTTAAAAAGAAATCGGCGATAACCCGTAAACGGGCTCATCAAAAATATCTAAAGTTCTTCTTTTGAATGTGGGTTTTAGTGCTCTTTAATAAACCTAAATAGAATTTTTCTCTAAAATAATTAGGAAAGCCAATAATTGACCCCATTTAAAATTACATGGGATTTCCTATGTCCCGCTCGACGATGCAACACCCGGTATAGAAATAAAATATCTAAAAAAACTCGTATAACATTAAAATGATAGATGCTACTATACAACTAAGTTTCAAAGGGCCAGCGGTAAATTGGGTAACTCACTCATCAAAATCTCTCATAATTTTTAAATCCAAAAGTGTGTAAGTTTTACAAACAACTTTGCAAAAATACGTTGAAATTAGTTTTTCATACTAACTGGGTATTTTTAAATTATATGTATATTCATTGCCTGCATAATATAAAATCATATTGACAGATATTGCATGGTCTGGGTCCATGAAATATTTTCGAAAACTAAATTTTCGAAAGGGAAATTATCGAAAAACGAAATACATTTTTATCGAATGGCTATTTTTTCTTGTAAATTTTTAAACGAAAAACTTTTAAAATAGGGTGGGAAGGTCACTCTTTATCGACACTGTTTAGAAGAACTTATTTTCACTAAAAGGGAGAATTATTTAAGTCGAAATGATAATCAAAAAAACGATAACGTCGGAAGTCAATGGACAAATTTCAAAAAATAAACTAGTCAAATCAATCGTCATCAACTCTTCCTTACAATTGTTTCTCTGTCTAACACATTTTATCATGTTTTTATTCATCTTTATTATTATAATAAATAAAAATGGGGAGTCGTAAATCACGTTGTTGCTTGTTGAACAATAACGCAATAACGGGTTTAATAGTCGACGACACTCTTAGTTGGACTCCTCATATCGAGTCTCTGCGGAGCAAATTGTCATCTGCCATTTTTGTAATAAGAAAATTAAGGGCACTTCTAGATCACCAGTCAGTGTTAAATATCTATTATTCACTTTTTCACGCCCACCTTTCTTATGGAGTCATTTTGTGGGGAAACTCATCCAATTCCTTACGTATTTTTAGATTACAGAAAAAATCTGTGAGAGTTATTGCGGGTGTGGGTGTGCTGGACCACTGTAGGCCACATTTTATTAATTTGAAAATTTTGACGCTGCCATCACTATTTATTTTGCACCATTTAATTGAAATTCATAAAAATAATTTTCATTTCATTAGACCAAACAGGTATAGACTTACTAAATCTGTAAATAACTCGCTCAAAATAGAGCTTTACAATGTGCTTCCTGCAACGGTTAAAAACTACAGTGAAAAAAAATTTAAAATTGTGGTTAAGAAATTTCTTGAATCACATGCTTTCTACTCAGTAAAAGAATACCTTGATGTTGGTAACTCAAAAACTTCAACATTTGATTTTTAACTTGTGTTTGTTAATAATGTGTAAATACAAAGTTTGTGTATTTTTTCTTATACAAGAATATGTATTTAAATATACACTTTTATGTAGTTAGACGCATCCCTCAACGGTGCCCTATATTTTACGTGACTTGCTACAATTTGTAATTTACAAAAATGTAGTCAAATAAAAATATGTCTATGTCTATGAATACTGTATACAGGGTGGCGATTAATGAGGCAAGCTCATTTACTCTTTTAACTACATCAAAAATGTTAATATAAAAGTTAAAGGGTACTAAGTGAGCCATAACGTAAAACTATTTCTGACTCTATAGGGTGGCTCAAAAAGGCGCCACAAGAAAAATGTAGTGTTTTTAAATGGAACACCATGTATATTATTGCATTTTTAAATTATACTTTGAATTCTACATCCATTTTATATAGCACACTATAAAGTTGCTGGTTAGTTAATTCTAATTAAAAATCTTTGTGCAACCCAACAAAAGTAATAAATTAAAAACTAAAAAAATAAAGCTTTACGGTTCTGAAAAAAAATCAAAAAAAATATCTAAATTCATTTTTTAAATCATGGGATAAAGTGAGATTTATGTCAAGGGGTCTAGAGATATTATGAATCTCATAGTATTTATCTATTTTCTACAGGCTGTTCATAAAAAGATTTCAAAAACGACACATTTTAAATTAATTTCGCTCAAGTTTTTCAAATTGAACACATTATTTGACTATTTAATGCAAAATTCGTAAGCAATATTTTTTGTACCATAAGCATATAAGTTAATTCCAACCGTTTTCGAAAAACTTTATACTCAAACATAATTTATGAAATTTTACAATTTTTTCGAAAACGGTTGTAAATAACTTATATGCTTGTAGTACAAAAAAATGTCTTAAGAATTCTACATTAAATAGTCAAATAATATACAGGGTATTCCGTTTGAAAAACTTGAAAAAAATTAATTTAAAACGTCTCGTGTTTCAAACATTTTTATGAACACCCTGTATAAAATAGATATACGCTATTAGATTCATAATATCTCTAGACCCCTTGTCATAAATCGCACTCAATCCAATGATTTAAAAAATAAATTTAGATGGTTTCTTTGATTTTTTTCCAGGAACTTCAAAATAAATAAATTTTTGAACAATTTAAAAAAACTCTAATACGAACCTAAATGTGCAATAAAATACTGGGTGCTCCATTTTAAAAAATACAACTTTTTGTTATCACACTTTTTTGGGCCACCCTGTATACGGAAAAATATCTTTCTGAAAATATTTCCCTGAAATACACCCTATCATATAGTATAAATATGCAATAACTTAATTCGTATAGGAGCTATAGAAGCCTGACGGACGCACTATTGCAGGACCCTGTATACTTTTAGCGAACTATTCGAGTATGTTGCTCACAGTTTAACGGTCACTGAATAAGGCGAATTTTATTATTCGAACGTTTTTTCTATTTCCATAGTTGAATTTTTGGAAACATTTGTTTTTGGAAAAATTGAATTTGAAAACACTTATTTGTTTTTCAAAAAAATTGCATTTCGAAAATGTAAGCTTTGAAACGTTTGCGATTCGAAAGTATCATCGTTCGATAATTTAGCTTTCGAAATTAAGTTTAGGAGAATGTGTCCATGGACCCGCATGATGGTGTAACTAAAATTATCACTAAATGTTGAACAAATACATTATTATTCTGACATCATCAAATTTCCATATTAAATATTAGTAAATGCCACAATCTCTGTATATAGTATCTAGTTTGTTCGTACGTACGACAGACCTCTGTAATATTTATTAAGTTTAAAATACATCAAACCAACCAAATTTCGTTTGCTTCATGGACTATTACTTTTACCACAAATATCCCTCGTATTTAACGCCAATTTCATGTGTACTGTCAAGCAAATCAGACATAACGCTACTTTTTGTGTCCCCGGAAAAATTTCGGGTTACAGCAAACCGTGTCTTTGGCCCTTTATTGCTTTTTCACTAGTAAATACAGAGCACTATTTGCCCGTTAATTGGAGGAATCGTGCATGATCTTTAAGCGATCCTACACAGTCAGTATTACTGACAGTTCTTAATGATATCAATCATAAAATGGCTAAAGTAAAATCATTTGTTACTAGATAAATCCCAATAAAAATGTAACTATTTTGTAATGGAGACTCTACATGATCATTAAGGCTGGCAGTCTTAATAAGGGAATGACAGTAATACTGATTGTGTAATAGCAAATTTTAAAAAAGTATGAAAATGTATGGAATTGATATCATTCAGGTCTGTCAGTAATACTTTCAGGCCGATTGATAGTGTAGGGTCTGCAATAAACCGAACGCTATATTAAAGGGCAAAAGGTGGGGATGATAGGGGAGTTAATGAAAATATTAAATTTAATTGTTGAAATGTTATTAAATTAATTTTTTGTTGTTTTTTCTTTTATTTTCAAAAAAAATAGTACATTGTATACCTAGTAGGAAAAGCTGAACATTCCCGGACGACCGTAAAGATTGCATGTCGAGGCGCAAGCCGAGACTGACAGTACGGAGTCCGGGGTTTTTCTACGAGGTATACATACTATTTTTCCGTAAATCGAAAATTATTAAAAGGATATAACTGATTACAATCAACTGGTTAAAATTTTGAAATAAATATTATTAGGTAACTTTGTTCACAAATAAAGGATGCCATTAAATGTTTGTGTTGTAAATATGAAAATACGGTAATATTAAATTGTCCAGCTCAACACATTTTAGTTTACAAGTAGCCGTACAGAAATAACATTTCCTTACAGTACAATAATAAATATTTCCTAACAGTTATTTTCCGTTGCCTAGCAACGACTAAGTGTAAGGAAATATTGACTTTTTCTTTTAGAAATGTTATTAAAAATGTCAATATTTCCGATCGATTTCGGAAAAAAATATTGTGTATTATTATACAGGACTAAAAACAAAGCCGACTTCAAAAAATTAATTTATCTCAAAAACAATACAAAATATTAAAGTAGGTACCCTTTTCTTTATTTAAAAAAAATAAGATCGTAACAGAAACTTATCCTATAACCCATTTCTGAGAGTTTGACCCTGGCCTTGAAAAATAAGAAAATAAATATTAAGATATCCATAGAAGGGTAAAGAAACAAAAATCCGAGCTCTATAGATTTCGCCCATATGTATATCAACCTTTTTTACCACTCTTATACAGGGTGGCCCATTTGTCTGACAAAGTAATATACCGTCTCTACTATTAAAGATATCAAAAAATTTGTTTATAAAAGTTGTGAGGTATAAAAAAATATATGTTCTAAAATTATTTTTAAACATACAGGGTGGTCCAGAAAAGTAGGATAATAAAAAGATACACTTTTTTAAATGGAACACCCTATATATTTTAGCATTTTTTGTTTCCTTACAAAATTGTCCATATGACGCCATATTTAGTTTTTTAATTTTTTGCACCGTTGCCAAACAAAATGCAAAATTCTTAAAATTTTGGAAAAAACATGGTAGTAAAAAATTACCTGTATTTCTCAATAAGAGTATCGAAAATCGAAAATTTCTTGTAAGCTCTTAAGGTTAGGGATAGATAAACTGTCTTAAATCTTTAAGTACCGAAAATGTTGTACAGGGTGTTTTCTGTTGACATCCAAATATACAAAATTTTAAAAGACAATAACTCTGTTTTTTCAAATGAAACACCCTATATTTATTAGGCTCGTCTGATAGATATTGTAAGTATCTTTTATTATTGTTAAGTCATACCTATACCTAAATTTATTAGTTTTGGCAATATTTCGATTTTTATTTAAATTTTGGTGAAAAAAACTATAATTTTTATTTTTCTAGGAAGCCATGACCAGCAAACTAAAAACAAATGTAATTAAATATTATCCCAAATTAAAATAAATTAATAACCATAGTTAGTTACGTATTTATTTAATTTAATAAAATTTTGTTTTTATTACGCACCTGGATATTGAAAAAAAGTTTATAAACATTATAAATATAAATATAATAATTATAAATATGACATTATATTCAATTACATTTGTTTTGACTTTGCTAGTCATGGCTTACTAGAAAAATAAAAACTATAGTTTTTTCACCAAAATTTAAATAAAAATCGAAATATTGCCAAAACTAGTAAATTTAGGTATAGGTATGACTTAACAATAATAAAAGATACTTACAATATCTATCAGACGAGCCTAATAAATATAGGGTGTTTCATTTGAAAAAACAGAGTTATTGTCTTTTAAAATTTTGTGTATTTGGATGTCAACAGAAAACACCCTGTACAAAATTTTCGGTACTTAAAGATTTAAGACATTTTATCTATCCCTAAACTTAAAAGCTTACAAGAAATTTTCGATTTTCGATACTCTTATTGAGAAATACAGGTAATTTTTTACTATCATGTTTTTTCCAAAATTTTAAGAATTTTGCATTTTGTTTGGCAACGTTGCAAAAAATTAAAAAACTAAATATGGCGTCATATGGACAATTTTGTAAGGAAACAAAAAATGCTAAAATATATAGGGTGTTCCATTTAAAAAAATGTATCTTTTTATTATCCTACTTTTCTGGACCACCCTGTATGTTTAAAAATAATTTTAGAACATATATTTTTTTATACCTCACAACTTTTATAAACAAATTTTTTGATATCTTTAATAGTAGAGACGGTATATTACTTTGTCAGACAAATGGGCCACCCAATATACCTATGTATGTTGAACGGCAGTAGAGTTTTTGACTTGCCATGTCTACCAATGTATGTTTAAAGGGATCAACATTTAAAATGGATTTGAAGAATACCTATTAAACCTATTTTTTTATTTTTAGTCAAATTATTGAAGCAAGGGACGAAGAATTGGGCACTTTCACTCAGCATAAATAACGAGAAGGAGGGTTTTAAATCGCCTTAATATATTTAGTACCTTAAGAAGTTAATTTTATAATAATTTTTGAAAGAATTTAAAAAATATGAGATGTAATATATATTACTTATTTATTATTTAAATTAAGATTTTTAAAATTTATTTTAGAATATAATGATGTGACGAATACAGGTGTATTAGATATTTCCTTTGGCCTGTCTGATTTTTACAGGGCAAATTCCACCGGATTCGTTAGATGATGTATGGAAATTTCCACATTGCTGCTGAATAAAAGAACTGGTGGTCCAGTGTATAAAGCACATGGCGTCAGCTGAAACGAGGAAAAACTTGGTTGACGTACACCCTTCATAGCAACCACGTTGACGACAACTACATTTCTTGAACGGCAGTAGAGTTTTGGACTTGCATTGTCTTTATTTGTTTAGAATCACTACGTTTCAACTGGTAAGCATCTTCAGTCATCTTCAGTATTCACCTGAAGACGACTGGAGATGCTTACCAGTTGAAACGTAGTGATTCTAAACAAATAAAGACAATGCAAGTCCAAAACTCTACTGCCGTTCAAGAAACGTCATTGTCTCCAACCTTTAAACAGAAACTAAATTTATATTACAAAGCCTTAATTTATAGTTGTAGAAAATGTAACGTCAGTAAGTGGCAAACCAAAAAGGCTAGCTGATCGGTCTAGGTCTGTATACTGCCTTTTGCATTGAAGTACACAGGGATGCCAAAATAATAAGTTTCCTGGGTTCAGGTAGACATGACGCAACCATTTCATCCATATAAGGAAGGCTCATCGAAAAGCCATGTGGAGTTGTCCGATGAATCCTAATACAGACAAGCGCTATCCCCATGACCAAACAACTTAAGTTTTGCATGCAAGTAAATTAACATCTTTTCAGATTTTTTTTGTTGGCTAAAAGTCTTTTGCCCGGAAGGCGGTGCGCGGTTCGAACCTTACTGTCATTTGTCATGGGAACTCCCTAATGTGTCTCCATTTTTTTAAGCCTTTATAGTTACCGTGTTACTCATTGTTCATGCAAATAGACACAAGCGTCGATATTGACATTAGAATTATTCCGAGTTATTTATGAAACTAGTATTTTTGCGCGGCAACAACATAATAATCAAAAATATCTATTTTTTTAACATTCCGTGTAAAACAGGCCGGTAGATATGTCATTTCCTACCAATACAAATACAGGGGGTCTAAAAAAAAGCCTAGTGTTGACTGTGACTTCTTAAAAAAACTTGTCTTCCCCCGTAAAGCTCCTGTTTAATCAAAAGTTACTCCTTAAAAAAACGTATATTCCTCCGCAAAGGTTCTCCCAGATCAAGTGACTTTACAAACAAAAAACTAACAAAATATGTGTCTCCTTAATTTAAACCCTGAAACTACTGGCAACCCTGCCCCTCCATTCCGCCTCTGCTTAAAAGCGTATTACCAAACTCTCACTTAGTAAAAACAATTTTTTGTTATTGTGAATATTTTAGAATCTTTATTTTAATTATAATACTTTCTGTAAAATTATTTTGTTACCAAAATATTAATTATTAAATTCTTTCAGGTTAAAGTAGCACAGTTTTCAAACATAATAATTATTCTGACCGCATTGCAAAAAAACGTAAGTTACTGATGATGTATTTTCGGTTTAAAACGATGAAACTTTGGTAAAATCTTATTGGTTTATGTTTTTGGGGAACAAAAATACTTCAAAAATAATATTTAAATTTCAGATCCGTATTTAAAAATGTTGATTTGATGATGATGATTAAATTCTTTAAATGCATCGTCAAAAAGTGCCTGTAGAAAGTACTTTTCGTTTTTTCCATACAGGGTGGCCCATCTGTCTAACAATGTAATATACTACTTACTATTAAAGATATCAAAAAAAAATTTTCATAAAAGTTATGAGGTATGAAAAAATATATGTTCTAAAATTATTTTTAAACATACAAGATGGTCCAAAAAAGTAGGACAATAAAAAGATACATTTTTTTTAATGGAACACCCTATATATTTTAGCATTTTTTGCTTCCTTACAAAATTCCCCATATGACGCAATATTTAATTTTTTAATTTTTTGAAACGTAGCCAAACAAAATGTAAAATTTTGGAAAAAAACATGGTAGAAAAAAATTACCTGTATTTTTCGATAAGGTATCGAAAATTTTTTTGTAAGCTTTTAAGTTGCGGGATAGAAAAATTGTCTTAAATATTTAAGTACCTAAAATTTTGTACAGGGTGTTTTCTGTTGACCTCCAGATATACAAAATTTTAAAATACAATAACTCTGTTTTTTCAAACGAAACACCCTATATTTATTAGGCTCGTCCAATACATATTGTAAATATCTTTTATTATTGTTAAGTCATACCTATACCTAAATTTATTAGTTTTGCCAATATATCGTTTTTTAGTTAAATTTTAATAAATTTTCGTGAAAAAAACTTTAGTTCTTATTTTTATAGTTAGCCATGGCCAGCAAAATGAAAACAAATATTTCATATTAAAATAAATTGATAAGTTACGTATTTATTAAATTAAATAAAACTTCTTTTTTATTACGCAACTTGATAGTGAAAATTAATTCACAAACATTTAAATTGTGTACAACAACACCATTAGACTGAACTCACGAAAGTCGAGGTTTCGCGTTGTTTTTTCTCTTCTTTAGTGAAGGTCAATAAACCATTTAGCTCATTTTCTTCCGTTAAAACAGTTTTTCTTTCATTCCTTTTATGTTCATAGTCACGCTTCCTCTTCTGTCAAACCTCTTTAATTTTTTTAAAATTAATTTTTCCAAAGCTGGTTTATTGGGTTGTCGTCTGTCTGGATATTTTCCATGACAAAGTGTTGTTGCCAACAATATATTTTTGTCAGTTACACCAAAAATGTGAATCATAAAGCATTTCGGTACTTGAAAAAACAATAATCCACAAATGTTAAAATTAACGGCTAGGACCTAGATTGTAAGAAGACCTCGTCGAAGAAATATTACTAATATACGGATTTTAATTTGACATTATATTCAATTAGATTTGTTTAGACTTTGCTGGTTATGGCTAACTACAAAAATAAGAACTATAGTTTTTTTCACGAAAATTTAAATAAAAATCGAAATATTAGCAAAACTAGTAAATTTAGGTATAGGTATGACTTAACAATAATAAAAGATACTTACAATATCAAGCAGACGAGCGTAATAGATATAGGGTGTTTCATTTAAAAAAACAGAGTTATTGTATTTTAAAATTTTGTATATTTGGAGGTCAACAGAAAACACCCTGTACAAAATTTTAGGTATTTAAAGATTGAAGACAGTCTTTCTATCCCTAAACTAATTTACAAGAAATTTTCGATTTTCGATACGCTTATTGAAAAATACAGGTAATTTTTTACTATTCTGTTTTTTCCAAAATTTTACGAATTTTGCATTTTATTTGGCAACGTTGCAAAAAATTAAAACACTAAATATGGCGTTATATGGAGAATTTTGTAGGAAAACAAAATATGCCTAAATATATAGGGTGTTCCATTTTAAAAAATGTATCTTTTTATTGTCCTACTTTTTTGGGTAATCCTGTATGTTTAAAAATAATTTTAGAACATATAATTTTGTATACCTCACAACTTTTATAAAACCTTTTTTTTATATCTTTAATAGCAGAGACGGTATATTACTTTGTCAGATAAATGGGCCACCCTGTATGTTTATAAGTAAGTAACCTCATAAGAAAAATAAAAAGGTTTCGTTTTGTTTTTTTTTAATCTCCGGAAGTACTGTACAGTGTAGAGGCTTGACGTCTCTAACCCCTAGACATTTAGAAAATCTTTTTTAATAAAAAAATGAATTTTTTGAAAACTTTTATATTTTGTTATAGATATCTAGCTCTTTAAAATAATTGCTTTCCTATATGAAGACACTCATCTTATACCGTGTCTTTAATTAAAAAGTTAAATCTGTTAGATACATTTAAAGCAATATTGTTTTCTCTATTAACTTAAATGTTTTCCTTTAATACATTTATATGTCGTTTTTAATTCAAAATTTATCATAATTTTACAAAAATAAAAATGACTGATTGATCGCAAACATTCTAACTAATTCACATTTTACCGTGCTTAATTTCCTAACATCGCAGTGCCTCGATTAAGCACTGTGATTAGAAAAATATATGTCGGATTAGCAGAACTTTTTTTCTAATAAACATTCTATTTCTTGTTATAATTTCGTAATTTTACAATGTAATCCTTCTATGGGTGTCATGAATGGAGATCTTGGATCCAATTTCAATGGCACCTGAGTTAAATGGCATTTCTCCACGCGAAATTTTCTCAGAAAAAATACTAAACCCACTTTTGCACATATTTGTCCAAATCTGTCACCTAAAAATTAAAATGTTAATCATTTTTATGCTTTAATACTATATGATTAAGATGTTTAAAGACTAGGTCGATATTCGGGCATTGTATTGGTTTTTCTAAGAGACGTATAAATTAAATCATCAGAAATATGTTGCTTTAGCTACATTAAACTCTACTGCATTGAACTGCTTATACTTTTTATTGTAGTTTTTGTGCACTACATAATTAATGTAATTATGTATGAAGGCGTAGAAGGGCTACCGAATAAGAAATATTATAAAATTTACAATTCTGACTTTAAACCTAGAATTCTGACTTTAAACTCAGAATTCTAACTTTAAACTAACAATTCTGATTTTTAAACTTAAGAATTTTGACTTAAAACTCAGAATTCTGACTTTATATTTAGAATTCTAACTTTATACTTAGAATTCTGACTTCAAACTCAGAAATCTCAGAATTAAATAATTACGAATTTTGCTTAGGTCGGTCTATGTTAGTGTGTGACTAATAATGTATAGGTTACAGATAAAGCATAGTACAGAAATATACACAGGTAACATATAATACTCTTAAATTCTAAGCAGCGCTATCAAAATATTGGTGGAGTCATTAATGTCACTAAAATTTTTTTTGAAATTAAAGTATTATAATTATAACAATAATATTAATAAGAATAATAGTATTTACTAGATCCATTGGCACTGCTTCTGCTATTTTGTAAACTATAATCTATACATTATTAGTCACACACTAACACCGACCTAAGCAAAATTCGCGTAGGCAGTAGTTTTATTTATAATATGAAAAAGATGATTGGTTTCTTATTCAATGGCCCTTCCGGAGAGTAGATATGGTTTTGATATTTTTATAATCCCGGCTCACCTATACAATTCCGAGGTCCAATTCCAAATGGCATATAAACACAAGAATTTAATAATTGCTTTTTTTGTCCATCTTTGAATCTTTCTGGTTCAAATACTTCTGGATTTGGAAAATAATTTGGATCAAAATGAAGCCCGTCAATAGGTATTAAAATTGGGGTTCCTTTTTTTATTTCCAGGCCAGTTTCTTCGATAACGTAGTCTTCTTTACAATTTCTGTTTAGAAAAGGGCCAAATGGGTAACGACGAAGTGTTTCTAAAAAGAGTTGTTACTTTTAAAATGGTTATGCATGGCTGCTTTTATGAATGAAAATTAAATACTTTAACAATCACAGCAAAATTAAAAAATCATTCAAATATAGGTTTCTCTCACCACTAAACAATATTTTTGCTACAACTGTTATATTATCTAATATAAATAATATTCAAAAACATAGTTACAATTTATATGAATATTAAGTAACTATGATGCAGTGGTGGCTCGTTAGGTTAAGCCATGGTGCGTGCCATGGCCCTATTTGCTCTACCAATTAAAACTGATATACTGATAATAATTTATATTCTTATTTTTAAAGCAATGGGGAAAATATATTTAAAAGTAGAACGCAGTCGGTCATAAATTTCTATTGCGCGAAGCGATTGTGCGTAATTGGTAATGTGGTTATTGCGCTTGGCGGACTGAGCTCTGTAAGCCCGAATTCACATGGGGCGCAAACGGCATAAATATGACAGCGTAAGTCAGACGTGATCAATCGAAAGTCAGCTTGACAGAATCAATGAAACTTTCGATCAAACACGTTTTACTTACGCTGTCATATTTACACCGTTTGCGCCCCATGTGAACTTGAGCTCACTATGCAGCGATCATATTATATCGGATAAATAAAAATCATAGTAAATGGCCATGAATACTATGACGTGTCATCACGTCAGTTGTGGTAAACTCTTTATGAGTTATGAACCCAGATAATGCCGGCCCAGTCCCAGTCAGCAGCAAGACTCGCGTGTTACGTGTTATTTAGTTGGTTGAAATCCGATGCGTGATATTAAAAAAAAAATTGTGACATTTTTTAATTTTGAAATAAATACAAATGTATTTATTTTTATAAAACGGCGAATGCTTGCCGTAAAGCATTTTTGGCCCAATCTTACTAACATGTCACGAGCCGCCACTGATATGACGACAACTTACCAGATATGACCATATCCAAGTATTTCATCTGTTGAATCATCTCAAAAGTAATCATTGTTTTGTCATGGGGAAAAAAATCAAGAATTTCCTTTCTTAATCTTTCCTGATAGTCCTGGCTGAGGCTAAGCTCGTACAACGCAAAGCCTACTAAATTACTTGTGGTTTCAAAGCCGGCCATAAAGAACGTGATGGCTTGTGCTACCATGCAGGTAACATCTAAAATGTAATATTAAATTTAAAAATTTATCAAAAGCTCTCGCAAAATAGTTTATATGCTGAGAAGTTATGTGGATTCGACGACCACGATTGAACGAGTTTCATCAACAAAATTTATATTGTAACAATGAGTCGATGCTGTCTTCAAAGTATTTGAAATAGTCCTTTTCAACTGGATATACAATGATGTAACAGTCAGCAATACATCGCATCAACATGAGTTTTTAACGAAATAATCTACTTTAACCAAATAATTTTCTTTCACACAATATGTTCACGAGAAATTAAAAAAGCCTTCTTTTCAAAAAAAATGTCGCATTAAACAAACATATATTTTAAGATTTTTTAATTAAATTGCCCATAATTCCAAAACGACTCAAAATGTGGGTTGTAACATATTAGGCATTTAGATAGGAAATTTAATTCTTTACACGTTAGTAAGCTAAAAAATTTGATGTTCCATTTGCAAAAATTGACTTATGCACATTTATTTAAATGGAAACATTGGCACAATTTTAAGAGCTTCCTGTATAAAAAACGTGAAACCTAAGTAATTTAAACTAAAGATCTATGTATTACTTAAAAGCTTATAAAATTTTTTATGTTTACCTTTATTATTTTCAGAGTTACTAAACTCGTTTTTACACAAAAAAATCCTTTTATAATTCATATCTCAAAAACGGTTAGAGATAGGAATAGATTATTATTAACAAAGCTTATTTAGATTTTAATAAGGTAATCAAAAATGCTAAAATATACAGGGTGTTTTATTTAAAATAGCAAAGTTGGCATTAGCTTCCGGTATAACCGGAAGATAAAAAGTCAAAATATAATGTTTTTTAAAGCAAATTATGCCTTTTTCAGAAAGATAAGTTTACTCGTTTTCGAGATCTTCTAATAGGCCACTCAACGTGAATCAACCTGTATCTATATAAAGTTTTAAAGTGTGGATAATCCAGGTATATATCTCAGTTGCCCTTTTCAATGAATCGCGTAAATAATAGACATAAAAGACATATTTAAATCGTTTCAAAAGGAATTATCTGCTGAATCAGTACAGTGTATAAAAGACATTCTTTTTAAGTTTTCCTTACAAAAATGTCGAATAAGGAAACCAGTGGCGGCTCGTCAGGTGAAGTAGGTGAAGCTTCGCCAAAAAAAAATAAAACCAGGAGGAAATTTTTTCGACAATATTTTAGTCCTTAAAAAATAATTATGTTCGAATTAATAATATTAATTTAATCCGAATGTAGCTATGCATAATAGGGCCACGGTTAACTCCGATGGACAATAATTATAAACACTCGTACATTTTGGCGCGCCCCAACCGACCGTGTCCGTGAGCTCAAAGCAGCAAGTGAAGACCCAACGCTCAACATACAGTCAAGTGGCTTTGATTTTCACTGTTGCTATGGTTACGTGACGTTAGTCACGCGACAGCATGTAACAAGTTGCATTAAGCTGAAGGGCAATTTAAAAATAGATCAGTCTTATGCACCATTGTTTTCGCATTGGTTCGCCTAACCTTAAGGTATTTATTTTGAGGTTTGGCGAAACTTATGGTTATAGATATCTTTTTTAAGCGATTTACTGTGTGATTAAAAAGTTTTTGTTTTTTATTTTCAGTTAATTCAGTAGTGTAAAATTAGTCAATGTTTGCACGACTCGCAAATAAAAAGAATTATGCGGTTAATAGGATGACATACACACCTTCTCGTCTCGTTTTTAAACTTTAGGATATTAGTTCTGAAAATGATAAGTTTGATTATAGTGAAGAGCCCTTTCTTCCATAATTTAATTTTAACCATGAAAGAATTATAAGAGGGGAAATGACACTCTACGTCTCGATTGGTGTCATTTGACGTGATGAGGGGGTCACTGCTTCATATGACAGTTAATAATTCTAAAGCCCCTAATCAGTTGTTCGATATAAGCATTAAAATACTACCAGGGTGGCACAGTGGTAACAAAAACTACAATTTCTTATAATACATGCTTTGTTCGGTTTATTAAGAAATCCTTAAATAGCAAGGGACTTTAGAAAACTGAACTGATAGAATTAGCATTACCTGTCTATTAAGCACTTTTGCTTATACTGCTACATTGTAACATTGTTTTTGTTATTGAGAAAACATAAACAAACTTTGTTTACTTACTTTTTAATAAAAGTCTAATAAGCACAATGTGTCATTTTAAGTACCTGAACTATACCTAGTTCTTCACCATTTTTTAAGACCGCGAGCCGCTACTGAAGGAAACAATAAAAAAAATGAAGAAGATTTTCCCTTTCGTTTCGCCAGATCCATCTCTAGACGCGTTTCGTCATATCATGACTCATCAGTAGAGCTAGGATCCGACGAAAAGAAAATGGAACTCGAAGCTACTTAGGCAAATCCTTTTAATTATTAGATAAGCATAAAAGAAAATGCAAACTCTTATGTTGGCTAGTACCTAATATGTTTATTGACAAGTTGCACGTGTCATCAATAATATTCTGCCAATTATAGTGGCAAAAATCGGGGTTCCATGATCAAAAGATTAATCAGTTAGCTAAGTTGTATATCACCATACTATTATAAATGATATTCGTTATATTTGTCAGTCTATTTTGGTACTTCCGAGGAATCCGAGGATGTTTCAGATTAAGAAGAACCAAAGTTTTAAAAAGTATTTGTTGATAATATACACTTACCAAATTTTGTTCCATATTTACAGTCTTCATTAAACATGTCTCGTACGCTGATTAATAGATCCACAAAATCATTCCTTTTAAATCCAGTCTTCTCCCTCTGAGATAATGTCTCCAGAAATACGTGTCTTAAGTAGCTTGTGTCAAATAATTTTAATTTAAATAACGTTACAAATTTTGGTACAAAGAAATATGAAAACAAGCAAAAAGATCTATAAATATCCAGTTCAAATAAATTTCTGCATACTTTCGTAAATTCGCTTTCACCGTTTTCTTCTACAAAAGAATTACTTTCAATTCCAAAAAAACATTTCGCTACCAAATCAGTCATGTACTTTCCTGCTACTTCTTTCAGTTCTAATATCTGATTATCGTGTTTTTCCAGATATTTGTCCAATTCCTCTGCAGTATTTACCATCAAGGGATACATATTTTTAATTTTTGCTGAAGTAAATATACAGCTAAGTTTGTTTCTTATATTTTTCCACTCGGGATTTCTAATAATAAAAAGACTATTAGCTGTCATATCATCTGCTTCCTTATCGCAAGCAAACGTTCTATCATCAAAGTTATTAAAGTCTCGTATGGTAATTTGTTTAATTATTTCAGGACTTCTGATTACAAGATATGGTTTACCACAAACGTAAATTCCAAAATATGGTCCTTTAAATTTTGTGTATAAGTATCCTAAATGTTTTCCTATCTGGCGTTTGCCGCTAAAAACGTCCCAAAAATTTCCAGCCAAGGACACTGGTTTCTCGTAGGGTACGCCCCGCTTTTCCCAGTAATTGTGATCTTTAGTGATGTAGACGTGGCCTAAGTAAAGTAGTATTAGCAGCAATATAAGTGTTGCCCAATTTGAAAATAATCCATCTGGAAGCATCTAAAAAAAATAACGGCTCTGAAGAAGAAACCCAACTAGCATTTTTACGCCGTACCGACGTTATATTTTTCAACCTGACGATGACGTTGGAAACTTACGTCGATCTGACTTCGAGAAGTCTCGAATTTGCACCAATTTATTTATAGAACTTCTGCACATTATAAGTCTGGCAATTAGTTAAAAGGTCGCAAGAACGTTTTTCTAGTTTGTGGGAAAATGGTGGCAAAGATTTGACACTTTCCAATACTTCACATTTTTATTAAGTTTTTTTTAATTAATTGCTTGTTTTATTAAGTTGAAATTCGGGTAATATGTATATTTTAAAATAGGAGAAAAGCTGATTTATATGGAAAAATTATTACTTATGCCCTTTTTATTAAAAATCATCCCTAAACATATTTTATAATAATGACATATGTGCACTTATTTCTACTTAAAACACAATTAAAAGGTCATAAGTATAAACTTACTCAAGTGACTCGCAATATCTTACATAATTTATAAGGTAATAAGTTGACATATTTGAGACATATAATTAAGATTTCTTTAATAATAAAGTCGTAAGTAGACTTAATTTCTAAAAAGATTTATTTTGTCTGCTAATAAAGTCATAAGTTAACATATCTGAGGATTTCTCAAAAAAAAACTTATTACTTACAAATTTTTTTATTGCTAAAATACACATTATACGTACAGTAACGAAAAATTTTAAAACTTACTAAAATTGTATAAGTAATCTTATGCCTCTAACAGAATTTTTGGTTTATGGCTATATATAGGTACTTCGCCAACTACATTAATTGTAAAATATTTTTTGGTATGAATTTATTAACTTATGACCTTTTTAGCGGATCCCAACAAAGTATCAAATTTAGTTTCGATTTTTGGCACATTTGTCTCATATACCGGGTGTTGCATCGTCGAGCGGGACATAGCAAATCCCATGTAATTTTAAATGGGGTCAATGATTGGCTTCCCTAATTATTTTAGAGAAAAATTCTATTTAGGTTTATAAAAGAGCACTAAAACCCACATTTAAAAGAATAACTTTAGATATTTTTAATGAGCCCGTTTACGGGTTATCGCCGATTTCTTTTTAACTATTTCTCCTTTTTATGGCCCCGTATTTGCGGGCACCAGTCAAGGTAAAAGATGACTGTCAAATAAAGTTGTAATTTTGAAATGTGTGCTTTATTGTTATAAAAACTCGTACATCGAAAATATTAGCAATGAATTTATCTTCTGCACGGGTAAACACACTAGACCACTAACAAATATGACCAACTGATATTTTGTGGGTTCTTTATTAAAATTTAAGTAATGGCTGCTATATAAAGAGCTTATTCTTGCTAGAATAAAGATACTTAGAATATTTCGGTCGCTTAAAATTGAAACGCAAAGCACTTCACTGTTAAAATTTGGCGAGAGAGCCTTAAAAACTAAGCGCACCTTAATTGATCAAATTAAAGAAATAATAATGATACTCTATCTTGGATAAAGGAGAAAACTTTCATAATTTAAACTAGCGTCTAAACACTCAAAATACGTAAAGTAAGTTAGATTAAATAGGGGCAGTTTCCAGTATTTGGTTTTATGTTTTCCAAAATAATCTTATGAAAAACGAAACCCTAAAATTGACTCGAATCAAAGCATGGCGGAGTCACGTCGTTACCTAGAAGGGTGTAAAGCATGCTTTAGGGAAGAATTAGTCTAACACAAATGACGTATAGACAGATCTAGTTAAAATAAGTATACCTACTTAAATCGTGCATAGCTAATAAAAGTACAAAACTTTCAACTCATTATTACTTCAAGTCAAAAAATGCACTTTCGGTACTTACCTGTACACTTAGTAATATTTTCACGTCTGGCCGACCATAAATATAGTCCCTTAAGGACCTTCAGAAATAAGTCATAGTACATTTTTTTGGTTTAACATGTTAAATCGGTAGTTGGTAAGTTGTTATCTTTCGATAGAGAATAAAAACTAAGATAGGGAGGTGAAAACCATTTTTTTTTAAGATTCGTCGTTCCAATGCTACAGCCTGTCAAAGTCTGAGAATGTCATATTTTAAACGTCAATATCTCAAAAACAATTAAACTTAGACATATGACAATTTATACAAAATATAGGTGGCATTTTATGGGAAATTATAAAATAATGATATATAGGGTGTTCCATTTAAAAAAATGCAAGTTTAGTCCGCCACACTTTTTTAAACCCCCCTGTATAATGTAAAATATTTTTAAAATATTCCGCTTTTAAGTCCATACCTCATGCTGTTTTAGTATTTTTGATAAGTTCCTCGATAATGATTTAATCTTCCGTCCCCGCTTCGTTGGCGGACCCGGTATATTTCCAATCAATAAAATATCAACTTGTTTTAATGATATTAAGCGCCACAATAAGAATACGGTATTAAATTAATGTAAGAATATCATACACTTAAAATGGGATGTATATTATCTTATCTTAAAATAAAGAGCGTAATATCTTACTATAAATTATTTATTATTCTTAGATTCAAGAAATTCTAATTTTGTAATTAAGAATAGGCTACTATTTTAATCAAGTATTATTTTATTTACGAAATAGTAAAACTAGCATATACTTCTTAACATAAGCGTGTTAATGTTTATATTAGTGTTGATTTTTTTCCGTGTATTTGTTATTGATTGCAAAAATACCCTCTATAATCAGTGTTAGACAATATTTATAATACAATCACAACAGGTATAAATCTGATACATATAGAAAAATTGCATCCCCTGACCAGCAGCTTTATTATAAAATGTATTTAAAAGAGTACTTACTGGAAAAATACACTTAATCACCATGTTTCAAAAAAATACCTCGGTCGGCTGAAAACTTTCTGCTGTCTATTCATTACACACTGTTACACCACTTTAGGTCATAAACCCTGATCAGATGACCAACAGAATATCCAAACCGAAGATGTGAATCAAGTTTTTATTCTTCAAAAATTAAAGTCAAAGTGAGTTTAAAAAACAGATCATGCTTAAAGCTAATTAATATTTATAAGCTGTACGAAGAATGATGCCTCGGGTCATATAGGTAGTATAATTTTACTTTTAGTTTCAGTTCGCAAGGGCCTAATGGCTTCTTTCTGGCCTTGCGACTATTAAAATTTTAGTAATTCCAGTACCTAGTTGCTGATGGATGACAAAATTCAAAATTCCTTTATTCATGTTAATACATAATAATGTTTACACACGTCAAAAAATATACATAGGTAAATCTAGTACCAAAAAAAGAAACACAGGTTAAAATACATTAAAATTTAAAAATTCTGTATATGAATAAAAAGCATTATCAGTCAAGATCTCCTTCATTTTGCTGTAGAATTGCTTATAAGGCAGGTTTCTAATGCTTTCTGGCAAAACATTATAAAATTTAATGGCCCAATAGCCCGGGCCATCCTGACACCTTCCTAAGCGCCACCATAAGGGTAATAAATTATTTTTCTTGCGTGTATTATGGTCATGTATGTCTGTGTGTGATTTAAAATTATCTGCCTTTTTATAAAAACTATAATACACGCAAGAAAAATAATTTAGTACCCTTACAATTCGGGAGCAATATATTTTTTTGTTACTAAATTTCCAAGTCAGCAGACATCGATTGGATTGGATTATTCAATTGGTGATTCTAAGCATAAAAACAAATATACTATGGGGGAATTTTTAGATGGGTAAAAAAATAGAACTAATTCAGATTTTTTGAAGTATTTTCTGCTGAAATGAATTTAAGTTAAAAAAGTATGCCTGATCTGTAAGCATGATGGCAAATGTGTTTGACTATAACGGGAGAACTCCAAAGTCTTGCCAGACAGTTTTGCTGAAGGGGGGGGGGGGGGGGGGGTACAGCCAAATTTCTTCCCAAAACCATGTTCTGACTAGAGTCAACGGTGAAATCACAAACATACAGATGCACACTACGGCAATCATGGTTTCAAAAGGTATAGCCCTGGATGCATCATAATAATAGGGAGATTTTCGTCGAGTAAGGACGCCCCAAGGAACGACTATAAATATGGGCATAAGCTGTTTTCCGAATGTAATAAATCCCAAGGCATGGGAAAAATTGATTTAAACTATATTTTCTTTTAATCTTAAATTGACCTGACGAAAAAGGTAATTCTAACCAACATTTCCCAATGGCATTTTCCTTGAAAACGTAAAATTAAGGTACCTAGTTTACTCTTAGGTAAAATTAATATTTTTTAAGTTTGACCTCCCTGTATACAAAACCTACCTTTTTTAATGACACATTTTTTCACAAACAATTTTTTTTATAAAGAATGGCTTTTATCCAGCAATTAAATATTACGTTCTTTTGTGGTATAGGTAACCCCATTCAGGGACACCCTGATTAGGGTCTATCTGGTATTATGTTCATGAATTTTAGTTATGTTTTTAGAGTTATACCGGGTAACTTTATAAAAAGCTGTAAATATAAAAGTGGTAGGTAGGGATTGATGGTGTGCATCTTTTAAAATTAATTTTAAATATACAGGGTGCCTCAGAAATGCAAGGTGTACCAAACATGCCCTTTTTTAAACGGGATCCCATATATTATATTATTTTCTAATTCCCACAAAAATATCATATGTCTAAATTCAATTGGCTTTAAGATATCAACGTTTAATATATGGCATTTTTAGACTTTGACAGGCTGTAGCAGTATTAATTTAGAAAAATACAAATAAATAAAAAGATAGTCTAACAAATCGATCATCGCAACCAAGTTGAAGGTCAGGTGTAAACACATTGTATTCTCCCCGCTTTTACCCTTAACCTGTATAAAAATTTAAACAATATTATTAGAAAATTGCAACCTATGATATTATGTAACCATTTAAAAAAGTAATACAATATATATTCCTATCAATTACCTTTATATTGATTTAAAAACAAAATTTCCTTTATCGTAATATGTAGGTATGTACAACAAAACTAATTTTCATTCTGCATGCAGGTGTTTACGCAGATCGCGTTTCAATTTCAAGAGCTCCAGTCCTTTTAGGTGGTTAGTATTTAGGTTGCTTGCGGGTAACAACCGAATGACGCAAGGAAAGACTAAGTAAATTAAACCCATCCCTCATACTTAGCCATTCCAGATCCCTGAGTTTATGTGAAACGTGTGAACTTTCGTATTCCAAATATATACCTTGTGCAAAAATGCACTTTTTGAATTTTTTCCATAAAAATTTTTATATTTGCTCAAATATTTATTTTAAGAATACGATGGTTAGGTGAATACGCTAGATCTCGCCGTCATATACATTTTTGATGAATGTTTGTTAAATATAATAAAGACTTTATTTATTTAATTGATTTAAATACATCGTCCAGACATGAAAAGAATACCGAGGCGAGGAGCAATAGTTAAAGCATGATATGACCAGGGATTCACAGAGCATAGTTTTGACATTACAAAACAATACTTTTCTGGGTGAAAATAAAAGTTTTAGGCGTAAGTAACCTTTTTTTAAACAGTTTAGAGTATGCGATCGATATCTGAAAGACTTGTCGCCTACTCTAGACCCAAATTCCTGACATTATCAACAAACGGGGGTTCTTAGTTGTCTATCTTAATTTACTCAGTATTAACGAACCGACCACACTGATTCTTAATGCCAAAAATAATGACAGCAGATTTTGAAGAGTTTAACTGTAAGTGCTTAAAAGAAGTTCGTTTATTTTCCGAACGGCATTAGCAAAGTATTGAGGGTAAAAACTAAAGTACATTTGTATATCGTCAGCATACTTATGTAAACGACAATATTATTTAATGTACTTGACAAAATTAATATAGTATATATCGTAAATAACAGGGGTCCCAATCCAATATAGAACTCTAAGAACGCCCATGACCATCCCCGTTGGCTTTGAGACACTATCATCCAATCTAAGACCTTACACTCTGCCACTAAGAAAACTTTTTATTAAAGCTCTGGCCTCTGCAGTGGCGGATTTAAGATATTGGAGGCCCTAGGCAAGGCTTTTCGAGCGGCCCCTACAACCGGGATGTATTTTCTAAAATTTAACCGAAAATGGCAAGTTTTAAGGGCTATTTTAAAACAAATTAAACCTCAAAAACGAACAGAAAAATTAATTTGCGGTTGACTTTCCTTGAAATAATTATTCCATGTACGCTTATTGGATGTTTTAAAATCACAAGTTTGTAGCCTATCCAATTCAGAAGTTAACTACTTTAAGATTAATATTTAGATTATTTTGATATGTAAAGTGAAAAACGGAAAAAGCGGCTTTTTCACTCTATTCGGGTGAAAAGTCAACAACTCTTACTCTTAGAAGTGAAAAGTCATTTTTTTCAATTTAGAATGTGGATTTGTAAAGTATTAACGCACAATGACAAAATGAACTACAGTATATTGTATTATGTTCAGTCAAATACAAATAAATCATATAGTTTTATACCTAAACTCTAAACTTTTCTTGCTTTTTGAGCTGTAAACTCTTTAATCAGTTCATCAAAGTCCAAGTTATTACAAAGTTCAGCATTAGCTACAAAACTTGCTAAACTAGACAATCTTGCGTCAGAACTAGCATTTCGTAAATAATTTTTTATCCTTTTTAAAATACTAAAAGATCTTTCTCCAGACGCGTTTGAAGTCATCATAGACAGTAAAATTCGCAGGGTCGTGTTCAAGTTTGGGAAGAGTGTAGTTAATTTTATTGTTTGTCACGAATAAGTTGTAGGAACTCCAAAGGTAAATTTCTGTGCTTTGTCCTTTCTTTTTCTCTTTTACTTTTATCTTCTTCAAAGAACCCAAGTCCTTCAACAAAGTCCTTAAAGTGAACACATTCTTCAGCAAAATCACTCCCAATGTCTGATTGGTAAATGTTTGCTAATTCAGTTGCTTTTTCTCTTATTTCTTCGTTTGCCATTACACTTAAATTGTTCAAAAACTGGAATCTCTAAGGTATAGTACACATCTGATCTTTTATTTAATTCTGTTAAAAGCCTATCAATTACACCAAGAAAGTATTAATCTTAATTTCCTCTTTCCCTCTAAACACAACTTCGGTATCACGCCCTTCTCTAACTTCATCAGCCATGGATTTTCTTTTTGGCCGTCTCTTTGTTTCCAGATCAATAGCATAAGTTTCTGTTCTCTTCTTGACAACTCAACACCTTTTCTCTCATAAACATCATAACTATCTCTCGGTCCTTCTACATATTTGTTTAAAGATTGGTACACATGACAAGTGACATTTAGGTCAGTAGTTATTTTTTGTAGAGTTTCACTGCTTTTGTTAAACCGTTCTAAAATACGATCTACAAAAATGGTCTACCCTTGCGGCCCCCTAGGGCCTGCGGCCCTAGGCGATTGCCTAGTCTGCCTAGTGGTAAATCCGCCACTGGGCCTCTGGACCGAGCCCAATGTAACCTAAGATTGAATCAAGGCTACTGTGCCTTACGGTATCAAATGCCTTGGAAAAATCTAAAATAGTTATACTGTAATCATAACGTTGTCCGCTATTAAATCTCTCAGTAACTTAAAAAAGTGCGGTGCAGATAGAATATCACCTAATAAGATATAATTTTGAAGTGATACTTGAGATCGTTTTCCAACAATTTAGATAGAGTTGGCAAAATACTAATGGGCTAAGATGTTTATAGTCTGTAGGGTCGTCTATTTTTGGAAGTGAAGTAATAAGCGCCTAGCTCTTTCCACGAAGTGGGAAAATAGCTACTCAATACACATGAATTAATAATATTTAACAAAAATTTAAAAATGTACGGAGGGCGATCTTTGGCCGTTGAAACAATTTCATTAAAAAACTTTACCATTCATCTATGGGTTGAAATTGAAACAAATCATTACCTACACCAGGATAGCATTTTCCATTAAAAAAGAGTTTTTGTTAATATAATAATAATCATTAGCATATGAAATTACAACTAAGAAAGTTAGCAATAAAATCGACTTTATTTTGAACACACGGTAGGTATACAAGCATATTTTTAATTTATAAATATAATAGTATATATTTGCTTCATAGGTTGGAAAACATTATTAAGTATTTAAAATAATGATTTTTGATTTATGGAACCTAGGAAAAAATATTTAAAAAACTGAGAGAAAATTATTTTTGCTAATGTCATGTAAGTCGCAGTCAAACTTGCTGATTGGTTAATTATTATAAAAATTCTTTTTCTACTCCCACATGGAAATTTGCTGTTTCCTTTACACCAAAGTGATAGGAAAAGTGGGCTATTCCGGATATCCACTCTTGTTGTCCAACCCGACATAAGCCAAATATATAATTTTGTTCAAGAAGTAGTCCATTCTCACAGTGGTTAATAACTAAATTGTAGGAATAAAAGTCTGTCTAAACCACAATATCTTTAATAATGAAAAAAAAATTTAGGGGTACTTTACATTGATGAAAGAGAATATATTTCGACCTTAGTGAAGGTCATCATCAGCTCTAAATAGAGAACCCTTTTAAGTGACGTAAAAAAGCTAATAGGTACATTGGTATAAATATATGGTATAAAAATCAAACAGGTGTAGAGGTCTCTAAAACACAATGTCATTAGATCTACTAGGGCAAACACACCTAAATTGTTTTTTCATTATTAAAGATATTGCGGTTTAGACAGACTTTTATTCCTACAATATAATTTTATAAAATAAAATCTGTCCTGTATTAAAAAATAATCTGCTGTTAAAAAATTAATATTTTAATTTTTACGATACGGTAGGTAATTCGGGTGATTACTCTAAACAGGCGTTAAAAAAAATTCTACATTAGGTAAGTGTTAATACCTGGAAACAAATGTATTTATTTATATCAGTTAACCTAATTTAGTTCAGAAAGAAAATACTTTGTCTATTTTTATAATAAATATTCTAACTTCGCCAGCACTATTTCCACGCTGGTACGTATTAAATTTCTGCTAGTACATATTCCTTTTCGCAATTTTTATCAACAATTTATACATTTAAAATTTATTTATAAGATTGAAATTATATTCTTACCTTGCTGGAACAAGATGACAATTTAAATTTCAAAGAGGAATAGTTCACCACCAAACATCAAACAAACATTGCCAAGAAGTGTGATATTTGATAATTTTATATACCTGCGGAGTCTGGAGTTGACGCTTACATGGACGTCCGTTGAACACGGTCGCCGCTGGCAAGTATGCCTCGGGCGGCCACAATAGGGGCGACGAAGTTATATCCACCAATTACAAAAATTTCTAAAATTCAACACACCGTAATAAATGGTCAATTAATTAACAATGATTTTTACTATTTCAGTCGATAAAACGCTAAACAATACCTTGCTTATCGTTCCTACTTGTTATTCAAACAAAAAATGTTGGAACTGCTGCTTTGCTTAGGTATTTTTATTGTCGTCAGCTCTCAATAATTTTTTCATATCTTCATAAAGGTTCTGCAAATTTCTTAATAGAGGAATAATAATAATAACAATAATATATATTATAATAACAATAATAATAATCATCATTAATATATAAGTTGTGTAAGACCTCTTATAAGAAAGTACCTCCAAGAGTCGAATGGTAATTTTCTACAAAAAGTGGTAGCAGCAGACGCTGGATAATCTGGATATACAGCCCTTATTTTATAGCAAAATGGATTACCCAACATCATTAGCGCGCCGCCAAGTCAACAGCTTGTAACTTGGAAAGGAAAGCTCTACATGTCAAAGACCTTACTGCACTTTACAATACACTTATAGATAGAAATAATTTTGAATTTAAGAACGAACAAATTAATTTTCCCACACCTAATTAATGACAACAAAGAGGCAAATTTTTACGCTAGTAATATTTGCAAAAAACTACTTTTTTCTTTTATTGTTTTGCGAAGTTCATATGAAGTTAGCAAAACTTCGCGTAATTTTTTTAAAATAAGAACGACAAAATTAATTTTTCCACAACTACTTAACGACAAAAAGGGACAAATTTTTGCGCTACTAATATTTGCAAAAAAACTACTTTTTTCTTTATTGTTTTGCGAAGTTCATATGAAGTTAGCAAAACATCGCGTAATTTTTTTAAAATAAGAACGACAAAATTAATTTTTCCACAACTACTTAACGACAAAAAGGGACAAATTTTTGCGCTACTAATATTTGCAAAAAAACTACTTTTTTCTTTATTGTTTTGCGAAGTTCATATGAAGTTAGCAAAACATCGCGTAATTTTTTAAAAATAAGAACGACAAAATTAATTTTTCCACAACTACTTAACGACAAAAAACGGCAAATTTTCCGATTATAAAAAACTTCATTAACCTACATAAAAAATACTGTATTTTTAAAATGTTATTATTTTTATATTAAAATAAGAAACTCTCTAAACTGGGAGAGTTATTCCGAAGAATGTAGTTTTTCAAAATAAAGAAATTAGAGTAAAGGGCAAGAGAGTTGCCGCACTTTTTAAAAAAAATCGCATTTTTTCCTTCTTAAAATTTATGTTAAAGTAAAAATTTTACAAAAGTAATAAACTGACTATAATGGACCAAAAACATTTAACAAAAAGTGATTTTCATCATAAATTTCGGAAATAATTTAGAGTCTCTCCCGACGCACGTGGCCGCTCTCTCGCACACACCCTACCTAAAAAGTATAGCTCACAAAAAGTAGTTTAGCTACCTTCAAATATTAGTAGCTTAATTAATTATTAGTTAGCTTATAGGTACTTACACTTTAAAGTAGCTTGTAGAGCCCTACTTTTTTTTTAATCCCCACTCTGCTAGCAGGTTCAGCAGCTTTACTCGCGCAATCAATCGCTATAAATTCGTTATTTTAGCAAAGTCGTTGGTACCCTTCCACGGTAAATACACACACTTTAATTATAATATTTATAATAATGTCCACAAACCAAAGAAACCATGAAAATAGTGCCGGAGTTGAAAATTTTAATGACAATAAAACTTACAGAAAATGAACTGTAAAATTGAAAATGAGCACATCAGTTACCTATGCAAATATTTTTACAAAATCGACGGCGCTTAACAATCGCAAACTAAAGTTACGAGTAAAACAACGCCGCAAGAAAAAATGTTAGTCCGAAATTGAATTATTTCACATACTTATAGGTAAACGTAGAATACTAAAAATTCCAGTTTTCTGTAATACTTTTGTAAAATTAAAAATATTATAAATTCTATAGTCATTATATTGTTGTGAATCAGTGGCGGCTCGCGGTCTTGAAAAATGGTGAAGAGCTAGGTATAGTGCGGGTACTTAAACAAACATTGACTAAAAATCCGTGTAACAAAACGTCTCTCTTATCCTCATCTGTCCAACGACTGAATGGAGTTTCCAACAAATTATAAACTATGTCATTAATTGGGTTCATTTTTAAAACACACAACTAAGTAGGTACGTACACTACTGAATTAACTAATAAATAAAAACAAAACTTTTTAATCACACAGTAAATCACGTAAAAACGATATCTATAACCGTGGGTTTCGCGAAGCCTCAAAATAAATACCTTAAGGTTAGACGAATCAATGCTAAAACAATGGTGCCTACGACTGAGCTATTTTTAAATTGCCCTTCATCATAATGCAAATTGTTACATGCTGTTTGCGTGACTGATGACGTCACGTAACCATAGCAACGGTGAATATCAAAGCCATGTTGGGTGTCTTCACTCGCTTTGAGCTAATGGACACGGTCGCTGGGGCGCGCCAAAATGCACGAGTGTTTATAATTATTGTTCATTGGATTTTACCGTGGCCCTATTATGCATAACTACATTCGGATTAAATTAATATTATTAATTCGAACATAATTATTTTTTTAAGGGCTAAAATGGTAACTGCTATTGGTACATTAACATTTAATATTGTCGAAAAACTTTCCTCCTGTTTTTTTTTTTTTTTGGTGAAGAGCCCCTTCACCTACTTCACCTGACGAGCCACCACTGATGTGAATGGGATTATTTTGCGTTCTCGCACAATCTTTTTCTCGTCTCGTGAGATTCTCGCATAAAAACTCTCCTCTCGTCTCGCAAGAGATCGGACCGCTCTCAACTCGTATCGCGAGAACGAGACGAGAAAAATGCGAAACAAGAGTGAAACACTCATTATATACTTTATAATTTAAAAAACTATAAAAATTAAATCTTACCTCATCCGATCTTCTAATAATATAAGTTTTCTTGGTTTGTTTTTGCCATCAAGATAAAATTCTACATCAATGATTTTTACAAATATTCCGTAGTTAGCACGTAAAACGTAAGATCCACTACGGCAAGGCAGTTTCTCATCTGAAATAATACAAAATATTGTCTGTTTCTTGAATGATAGAATAGTTTTGGACTTCTCTTTTATTTGTTTTAAATCACAACGTTTCATCTGGTAAGTATATCCAGTCCTCCTCAGGTACCAGTAAAAAAGAACCTGGAAAAAAACAAAATAATGTTGTAAAAGTTAAAACCCGACCATAGGCAAAAAATTAATCATTTGAAACAGTTTTTGATAAAGTTCACCATTTTGTTAAGAAATAAAATGCATATTTATATAATTGAAGAAGATGATTGCCAAATACGTTAACGTTTGTTATTCAGTAGTCGTCAGTAGTTAGGTCATCATTTTGGGATATTGGGGGGTTCATTTAAATTAGAGAACCCTAGGTGGAATCCGTGATTCCGTGGAATCATGATAATGTAGTTGTTTCATGAGGTGGCCGCATTACATCTAGAGATCTGAGACAATATTTAAAATGCCGCGCCGCCAGAGAATTACAAAGTTCTCTGACGCTGACGCCGCTAAAACACAGTATAGTGTAACTGTATATCCATCATTACACTCATTATTGACTTTTTTTCACCAGATCGACAGTGGCGTATTTACAGACAGTGGCGTATATTTACAAATTTCGTCGGGTGGGGCGGAGGGGGGGGCAGATACTCTGGAATGGGTTATGGAAAAGGTAATGGTCGAATAGTGTCGTAGGTTACGCGTTACGTCCAAATTTCGACAGAAATTCACCAAACTATTATTTAATTTCATAAACAAGTATATCTAAAAAAAAATGTTTAGGTTAGGTACTACCACAGAGGAATCATAGGTCGTGCCTGTCGCTCTGTATTACCATAAACTAAGTAAACCTATAGACATCCCACGTAAATGAGCTAAAAGCTTAACTCAAGGCCTCGACATAAATGCCGAAAAGCGAAGTGATTTTAGACTGATATTCGCGGTCGCCTAATGTTTCCTCTATTATTACAGACGAGTGGCGTAACCCGTTACCGTTTTGAACATCGTCCGTAAGCAGTAACATTTTTACCTTATTAGTCGTCTAAGATTTTTACATTGGACCGTTCCTTTGGGTTTCGTTTCTCTATATGGTACTACTTTATTTTAATAAATTAAAGATTGATTTTTAGGCAGGTATTGATCAATGTCCTTAGATAGATAAGGACCTTGGGTATTGATAACAACAAAATGTGCTTAGTTACATAAGCGTCAGCCCCCCCCCCCTCCTCTAATACGCCACTGCAGATCGACATAGCTTAAAAATAAACAACCGACAAATGCGAAATACGTTCAAACAACCAAGGTTCTAGAGGGATTAAGAACCTTGCGTTCATATACTTTTACGTTTCAAGTTTCAAAAAACGCCGTAACCTCAAAGACCACAGGCAAATTATAGGTCTGCGCTGAGCGCTCTGTCTGTAGCTTTTGTAAACACAAATTTTAAAAAGATATCTAGGAAATCGATTTGTTTTGGTTATTCGATATTTGAATGTCCTTACTATGAATTACCTTTACACTTGAAAAAAACTTCATGGTTTTACTGACCCTGTGTTGAAATATAGTCGTGTCTCCTTGTTCAAACAAAACAGCTAGAAAAGGATAAGTATAAAATACTACGTTTCATTCGGTTTACATCCCTTGGTGCTTATAACATCCGCGCCTGCGCTTCTGCTTGCTGTTCCGATGACGACACACGTTGCGAGTTGTTTGGGTTGGGAATGGGTTGTTTCGTTTTTCGTTGATGTTTGTTTGATGTTTGAGTTTGATGTTCTGTAGTCTCCGTCAAAGTTTGAGTTTTCGTTTGGTTTTTGATGGTGACTGTAATTTAATTGTGAACGTTATTGTTTTTAATTTACAATGCCTAGACGTTGTTCAATAAAGGACTGTAAATCAAAAGGAGAAAAAGCAACTTTGCATGAAATACCAGCGAGTGTAAAACGTCAAGAAAAATGGAAGAAAGCCTTGAAGCCTTTTTTAGGTTAGTTTGGTGTCTCTTGATCTTGATGTAACTATTCAAACAAGTTACAATTTTTTGGGAATCATTTATGTTTTTAGTTGAACCAAAATATTAAACTTGATAGTGCAGGCTCTAGCATTTGTGGGCAAACCACACTTCTTATAATGACTCTTTGGTCACAGAATCTCTTCTATGTAAATTTTTGATTTTTGATCTATTATACCGGCCAGTTTTTGTGGGAAGTTTATTTCACTGATTAGACATATAGGTATAAACCAAACAGAGCACAACTTTTGAGGCAGTTAAGACATGTGAAATACCAACAGATATCATAGGGATTTTTCAAATGTGCTTCTCAAAGTTAAATGGCCCAATCGACTGTCACAGTCAGTGTACACACTTATTACAAAAATATCATTGAAAGTATATTTCCTCAACTCGACTCTTATTCAAATTCAAAACGTACTTTATTGTCCTAAAATACAAGTATTTGTTGACAAAGCTAAAAATACCTACATAAGTATATATAAGGGCATGGACAGGTTAAAAATAATTAGCAACACCACAAACAAAACAAATAACGTAGTTAACACAGCCAAGATGGACAGACCCTAATGATCAACATTATCATAATAATCTGTCAAGCTATAGTAGGCTTTCTGTTTAAGAAATGAGGACACACTTTTGAATCTCGCTAGTGTTGAAGAAGTCTTAATTTCCTCTGGAAGATGGTTAAACATTTTTATACTTTCATATATTAGGGAGTTCTTAACACCTACCAGTGACCTTTCTTTCACCATCGGTAGCCAGTATAGATGCTACTTTAAATTAGAATACTTTGTACAAGTAGAAGGCATTTTAGAGTTCTGTGAAGAAGAAAGAATATTTTATAATTAGGGATGTGTGACATTGCTTTACTTTACTGTACAAAGTGTCCTAGAAGATTTTTTAAGACAATAAATGGTTTTAAATTTTGCAAGACCTATGAAATCTTACTTATTTTAAGCATTTATATTGCATATAGATCTCTATCATTCTTTTTTTTTAGATGACCAAATCGATGATAAAACATTAATATGCAGTAAACATTTTAAGAAAACGGATTATGTTCCATCATTGTCAGGATCAAAGCCACAGTTGTTATGTAAATCAGCGGTGCCTTCTGTTTTTCCGGTATGCATATACATTTTTTGTTTTAAGATGTTTAATATGTTGTTATTTTATGTGGTGGTGTATATTATATAAAGTAACCCAGGTATAGGTGAAAATTACATTGAGTGAAAATTTTTTTAAAAAATCGAGTTTTGAGTCAAAAACAAAGGTGTGAAGATAATAATCTACCTCTAGGGGTGTAGGTATTTTATTGGATAATTTACTGATCATGAAAAAAATACCATTTATGATAAAGGCCAATAGATGTTAATAATTTTTTATTTTAGAACTAGCAGGTAACAGGAAATAAAATATAAGTTTAACAAATTATGCAAATAGTAAAATCAGTTTGGTGTATTTTGAGTAGTACATTAGTAATTATTGTAAACAATGGGCTCCTTCATTAAATTTTAATTTTTGGTTGTAGGTAGTGTATAAAGGATTAAAAACTAAAATTTTCTCTGCTTATACTTTTTTATATTGTTAAGCCATCACTGCGAAAATAAATAAATAAAAAAACTATTGGAACAATGTTCTCTAAAAATTTTATATTAAAATACAATAACAAAGTCTGAAAACTAAAGAAAAATAAAAAAAAAATATTATTTCCAAAATGTTATCTATATTTTGTCTTAATATAAGTTATTAAAGTTCTAGAAACAAAATATTTTATTTAACTAGCATAAAAGGTTTCATGTGTGGCAACACCGAAATTACACAAGACCAAGCTAATTAAATGACATTTAATGAGCAAATAAATGTGAAGTTATGTTAAACAAAAATACATCAAAATTCCACAATAATTCGGATGTAAGTGGGATGTAAACAAAAAAACCGACGAGACAATTGAAAAATCGGTAACGATGCTCACTAAATTTTTATCGGAGTGACGTCATCAAGTAATCACGACAGTTTTGCGTTTTTTAAATTTGTGGAAATTGTGCATGTTTTCAAAAAAGCATAGTATGACCTAGCAATATGATAAACTCCTATTATAACACCGAATTTAAATGCCAAAACTATCAAATATGAGAACAGTGAAAGAGCCCATTAAGCAATTATTAAAGGTTTGCGTTTTCCACCTTAAGTTTTCGATCAACTTGTCTCTATACAATCACCTCTAAATACTGTTGTTTGTCACTTTTATTAGGGGATATAATATTTATATATTAAGCTTGAAATATAATACTGTTTCTTTGACAAAAAGCTACAGGGCGTCTTATCGGTATTATCGGGTAAGACGACACTTACCAAGCAGTGTTGCCAGATTTTTTTTTCTATCTTCAATTTGACCTGAAAATTTCTTCATAATTCTGCAGAGATTTAAATCTAAAAAAAGTGTATATGTCCTCAAAATTTTTGATAATTATCTGTTAGCTACACTGCTTCAAAACTCACTCACGATTTTTCAGGAAATATTAAGTGATATACGTAAATTGACTTATAAAAATAATGTCAATAATGTCGAAATTTTCACCTCCATCATAAAGTGTTCTAAAAAAATGTCGATTGTGTTGCAAGCTCCAACTCCATCATAAAGTGACTTCAAAAAAAATTGGATTATTTTGAAAATATGAGTAAAATTTAATTATTTTTTCATGTTTAGTGTTCAAAAAAATATTCGGTATTTTTTTTTCATTAGCCCTTCTTGTAGACTAAAATACTACATACTATATATACATATATGACTTGACTTTTATGAAGCGGCTTTACGTTAGTCTAAATGTGACGTAAGCTGGAAAATATCGATAAACAGTCAATATCGATAAGCCGGCGACATCCCTTGTGCCGGCTATCGACCAATCAAATTTGCCGGTCTCCAAACACAAAAATGGCCGCCGTTGTTTTTGTACGTGACAGCTTCTTGTTATTGTTTAAAATTTTAGCCCCAACTCCCCAAGTAAGGAGTCTCAAAATGGGTTTAAAGAAAAAACACGGGTAAAGAGGTTTGTGTTAGCAATATTTGATTTATAAATTTGTTTGTTTCGGCGGGAATTATAACTTCAGCTACAACTAAAGTAATGTTACTGCTTATTTAAAAAAAAATTGTATTCCCTGGCTGTTGAACATTATTGTCAATGAATACATACCTATGTACGTTTTATAATTGTAAAGCTGTTGATAAGGCCCTAGCGCACAAACCCCGCTCTGCAGTAGATACCCCCTTTTTTATGTTTTTGCTGAGAAATCTTGACAGGTGCTAGTACTAAGTATATACAGGTCAAAATTGAGTAAAATAAATTAAAACAATCACAATTTATAAAATATAAGAGGTACCTATGATAGATAACAATAGGTATGTAATATCTTCGGTATGTTGTATTGTGATGCATGGACAATTATTTCAGAACTTATTCGCATTCATAGTTTATATGAATGTATACTAGGTATGATTTATTCAAAAATTTAAAAAAAAGTTCTTTAATTTAAAAATAGATGAATGTAAGTATAATTCAAAAAATAATGCGGAAGACTATAAAATTATTTATTTCAGGAAATAAAGTAGGAGAATACACAGGAATAAGTTTTAATGGAGATATTTTAAACAATAATATTGAGATTGCAAAAAATTTTAACACTTTTTATAGAAACCATAAATCATATAAGTAGTTAATTCCATACCAAATTATCAGAGACATTTTATTTCAGAATTCTATTTAACTAGTTTAGAAAATTTTACATTATTTAATTTAAATAACTTAAAACAAATAATATTTATGGGAATAAATAAAAAACATGAAGTCTTCCTCCACTGGTTTAATGAGGTAATATTACTTCATGTTTTTTATTTATTCCCATAAATTAACTCAACTTTAAGAATGGACTACTTCTTCAAAAATAATATTTAGCTTTTCAAATAAATCAAGTACAGATGATATATCAATAAAACAAATTTTAATGAATTGTCGAATTCATTATTAGATATTATTAATTCTAGTTTAAAGTTTAGAATTGTCCCAGAAAATTTAAAGGTAACTACAATAACGCCAATTAGAAAAGTTCAAAATACATCAAAGCGCGAAGAATTTAGGCCAATTAATACACTTGTAGCTGTCGAAAAATTTTGGAAAGAGTAGTCTATTATCAGTTATTGGATTTTGCAGAAAAAACTAAAGTATTATCAAAATTTCAATCAGAGTTTAGGAAGAAATATAGTTGTGAAAGTGCTGTACAGTATGTTTTAAATGATTGGAAACTAGCAGTTGATAAAGGTGATCTGATGGCCATTAACTTTTTAGATTTAAAATGCACATTTGAAACAATTGACAGAAAAAAGTTATTAAAAAAATTACAAAAGTATGGAATTGGTGGACAGGTATATAAATGGTTGCATTATTGAATAAATAGGTTGCAGGTTGTAAATTGTAATACGTATGTGTGAAATAAAAAAGGTATAAATGTTGGTGTCCCTCAAGGTAGCATATACTTGGTCCTTTGCTGTTCATAATTTATATTAATAATTTGGTTTAGGTATAATCTAGACAATTGTAAATATTTTTTGCTGATGATACAGTGATTTACATTGCAAGTAGTAATTTAATGTGGATAGTAGATGATAACATGAATAATCATTTATTTACAAAACGAGACCCACTTTAATAAACTATACCTTATAATATATAAATGGATGTGTAAATTGAAAAGTAATATCGTCATAACAAAATGTTTATTATTAGGATTTGAAAAGCAACATAGTGAATTTCTGGCTCAAAATCTTTCTTTTAAAATAAATAAAGAAGATATTGAAAATATTAAATATGTAGGATTTATCATAGACCAAATTTTAAGGTTTCATTATCATGTGGACTATACATGTAAAAAATAAAAGATAGGAGTATTAAATAGATTATGAGGATATTTAAGTATTTATATTAAAAAAAATATTTTTAATGTATTATGTTACCTCTTTTTGTTTTTTGTAGTTCGATTTTATAGATTTGTTCACAACAAGATAAAAACAGATTAAAAGTTTTACAAAATAGAGCAATGAGAATAATATTGGGGTGTGATAAATATACCAAGATAACAGATTTATGCTAAATTGTTTAGAATGGATGAATATAGAAAACTTTTTATTTGTTACTTTGGTTTTTAATCATAAAATAAATTAAAATATATCAGCACCATTTTATGAAAATTTCTTAACAAAATTTAATGAAGTTCATATTCACAATAAAAGGGGAAAAACAATTTTATTTTGGATCATACAAATTTTAAATCTACACAAAAATGCAAATTTTTTTTAGAGGTATAATAGAATATAATAAATTAGGGAATGAAATTAAAACATATAACTTAAAATTATTTGTATAAAAATTAAGAAACCAAATTTTTCATAATATAAGTTTAATATTATGATAGTCATTCTAGATTGTAATTATTAAAAAGAAGAAAACGGAGTAAAATATAAATATATTGAAATAGCTTAATAAATTAATAAAATTGATTATTAGTATTATTTAACAATATCTAGGTATCTTAGCTTTTGACAGACAGCAGATATAGATAGTTTACAAATATAACTAAATTAATATAAATAAAAAACAAAACAGAGTTATTGTATTTGAAAATTTTCTATATTCGGATGTCAACATAAAATACCCTGTACAAAATTTTAAGTACTTGAAGATTTGAGACAGTTTTTCTATCCCTAAACTTAAGCGTTTAAAAAAAATCGATTTTTAATTGTCTAATCAAGAAACACAGGTAATTTTGAACTCATATTTCTCCCAAAATTTTAAGAATTTTGCATTTTGTTTGGCAACGTTGCTAAAAACTAAATATGTCATCTATGGATAATTTTGTGTGGAAACAAAAATTGCTAAAATATATACATACATAGGGTGTGCCATTTAAGAAAAAGGTATATTTTAATTGACCTTCATTTCTGGACCATCCTGTATATGTAAAAATAATTTTAGAACATATATTTTTTTTATTCTTCACAAATTTCATAGAAACTTTTTTTGATATCTTTCATAGTAGAGAGGGTATATTACTTTGTCGCACAAATGGGCCACCCTGTATGTACATATGTATGGGTGAGTTTGGCAAATTTTTAATTTTTTAACATTGACCTATAATTTTCAGACTGTCATGCCTAAAAAGCAACAAGAGGTTGTGGTGGTCCGACCTAGACATCAGTCTCGGCGGGCTGCCAGTAAAGAAGCCCTTAAGCAGATGCAAATTTTACTTGAGGATGAAAATGATACCGTTGAGATACCAGATGATGATGAGGTAAATATATGCCATAAGAATACAGAAAGTTTTCTTTCATTGGAATTGTCAATAAAAAAAAAACTTCAACTGAGCAATCCACCGGGCAGTGTGTAGTGTGGCCAGACTCTTTATAAGCATTGTGTAATATCCTTAAGCACCGCACTGCCCTCTTCCGACGTTGGTTTACCTACAATGCGAGCAAACTATAATTTGTTCCCATCTTATGCCATCATTGAGTCTTTTAGCACACTCCTCAAATTACTTATCAAATACAAGAAATATCTTCAGAACTATATACTACACTAACTAAATACAACAATAACAATAATGAACTAACAAGCAACTTTGACTGTGACATATATGACATTGGTAGGCATTGTTTACTCACAATCAAAGGTGCCTAATTAGGAATATAAAAAATTAAGATAGCTGAGGCGCTATGATTGTGAGAAAATTATTTCTGCCAATGTCATGTGTGTCACCATCAAAGTTACTGGTTAGTTAATTGTTGTTAAAAGCTTTATGCAACACGACATTAGGCTTTTAATCTGTCTTATATTTATTTATCAGTTGGGTGGTTGTATGAGTAACATCGTTGAATACCGGCACCCTCCCAACTTTCACTGTACTTAATAATTTTTCTTACTAATATAAAGGCATTTTTATTTTATTTATTTATTATAGGTTATACAGTTTCCGGTTGTAGTAGCACCACCGAAGAAAAAATACAAACTAACCCATAGAAAATCCTCAGATGGAAATGGTAAGAGTTAGTAAAAGTATTATTAATGAAAAAATCACGTTCACACTTAATGTGCCTTTTAGATCGAGAAGTCCTTGTGCTAAAAAGCATTACTCCTAATATCACCAACCATTATGTTGAAAACAATTTGGAACTTGAATGTTGGGTTGAAGAACTTGAACCTTGTCAGAAAGAGAGAAATAAGAAGTTGGAAGAAGAGGAAGCTGCTCTGCAGAGTAAGCTAGATGAATTAATCAAGGCTTGCAAAGGCGAAGTTGTTTATAAGGGTGATTTGACAACAGTTATAGAAGTTTCTGACCATGTACAAAAAACTATTCAGGGTAAGAACACTGTTTTGCTTTAAATGTATGTTAACATTTTTAAGAAATTTGTATTCAGCATCGTCAATTAGGTCCGTCGGTTCGAGCAACGTGGTGAAAGCTTCGTGGAATTATAATTTTTTTTAAAATTTAGAATAAAATTTTTGAAAATTCTATACATATATATTTAATAACTTAATGTTTAATTTTTTATTTTCTTATCAACAAGTAAGCAATTTCTACTTTAGACGAGGTTCTAAAAAGTTTAGGGCCAATTTTCCCTTATTTTATAATAAAACAAAGTTTTGTAATGTTATTGAATTAGGTACTTGTTTTTTTAACAATAATGAAAAAATAACTATTAAAAACAAGATATTTTGCTCATTCGTCTGCGAAATAGATACCTCAAACATATAGCGTTCTAATAAATCAATCCAAGATTAATTATTACTGCCCGCCTTATAAATCTAGTTTAGATTCCTAATATACGGCGCAAAATATAATATTCCTGCAAAATTTTTCAATTTTGGCATAGTGTTCCTGTAATAGTTAGTTACCAAATAAAAAATATATTTACTTACGTTTTATAAAAAGAACACTTCACAGATACACACAGTCCCAGCAGTTTATAACCAGAAAGTCTACTAACAAAATAATAGCAAAATGATCTCTAAAAATACCAAAAATAACAATACTACACTTATTCAACACGCAAACAAACAAAACCAGAATGGAATAAATAGATGTGGTGCCGTGCGCGGAATGCGATTCTGTTATATTGAAAGAACTTGCATAAGACACGCGTATTGATAAGATACGGAAAGAGATATGCGAAGGCAAAAGCGTAAGAAAGATATACACATACCAATGGCATTGAGGTCAGGATCTGTAATAATAATAATTGCTTGTCGGGTTTTAGCTGATTGAAGGGCAACAGATTGGAGTGTTCAGTGTGTATCTTTGTCGTGTACATGTAAAGTAAATATACAGTCAGTTATAAATTCATCTCATGAATCTACCCAATATTTTTGAGGAAAAGCCGTTTTCGGAATTTTTAAATCACATGTTATAATATGTAATATCTTTTATTGCCAGCAAAATCAATAATCATTGACATAGCGTTTGACAAGAGAAACGTCAAAGCATTAAAACGCACTTGAAATATAGTATATATTGCTTATTTATATTTTTCTCATTTTATATAATGTTGAGTGAATTTAGAAAATAATTTAAATGTCAGAAATATTTCCAACTAAATGTAAAAATTTCGTAAATTCCATAAGTTTTCTTAAAAAGTATAACTTTTACGGCAAAAATTTATAGAACAACACAGTTGTATTTTGATGGGTTGTACAACTTTTCTTGTACAGATTGGACGCTTCTAAATCTTTCCTCTTTCAGATTTTTTAAAATTATTAAAATATTTTATCATAAATCCATCTTTTCTTCCTGGATTTTTTGTGTCACAATTTAGACAGCATCTTAATCATTTGCCGTATGTTCTACCCTTTCGATTGCTGTTTTATAGCTCATGATTCTTCTTAGCACACAATAAGACAATCTTTACTTCATTCTTACAAGCAAGGTACATTCTTTAAATATACTTTTTTACTGCAATTAGATAGATAATCCCTAAAAATTAGTAAAGGGAAGGGTACATTTTATATTGGTTATTTATTTTAGCTGTTCAAGCCTCCATAAGTAAACCACCTATAGTTTTGAACAATACTGTCGCTACGCCACAAGCTGGGTACCAGCTTGTGATGGATCCCCGTCTTGGGCTTATTGTTGGAACGGTGCCCACTGCAAATCAGACTCCTTCCAAGCAAGCAAAAATTCAGGTACGCTTTTATAAAATTGAACCTAAAGAGTTACCAATAAACAACTTTGTGATTACATATGATAGTTTTACTATAAACCAATGTTCGGCATAAATAAACAACTAATTTTATAGTAAGAACGAGAGATTATTATAATAATTGTAAAAACACAGAAATTCTTTCTAGTCAGGTGGTAGCAAACATTTAAGAAAGCATGAAAAATAAATTTCAATCCACCTGAAACTGGTTTCACTTTCAGGTGGTTTGAAATTGGTTTCACTTTAAGGTGGTTTGAAATTCATGCTTTCTTAAAAGATTATTATAAGCTATTTCATTTGCAGCGTTCATTTTGGTCAATATGTTTTTCTCTTTAGGTCAATTGACTTTAACAATACTTCAATAACATAAATAATACCACTCACATAAAATTTGAATTAGGAGAGTAAGAATTTTGACAATAAATACCATGAATCTAGCAATTAACTGCGATAATTAAAAATAAAATATTAAAATAGGTGGCTTCGAACCTTCAAGCACCAGTGAGTCCAAACACAAGTCAAGCTACTCCACCAGGGAGTAGTAGACGTTCTAGGACCAAGAAACAAACACCTGTTGTAAAACCAACCCCTGCAGTCAAACAACCTCCTGCAGTGCAACAGACACCGCCTGCACCACCGGCAAGAGCTCCACCTGCTTCGAGAAGTGCCACTAATACCAGATCTGCACCTGCAGCTACGCCCGTTAGAGCGACACCTGCAATCGCTACGAGGTCTGTGTTGAATACTACTAAACAGGGGAATAAGAGAAGTGCTCCGCAACCAGCTCCTGCGGCGCCGCCTGCGACGAGATCCAGGAGAGATGTAAGTAGAGGATAACGCCCGCAATTATATATAGTGTTTTTTTCTCTTATTCCCAGATCGATTTTAAATTTTGAGGACTGTTTTTCATTACAAGTGATGGGGTTTGTAAATTTCACATTTATCACCGACATTGACATGCTCATATTCATATTACGCTATTGGTACTCAATAAATATTTTATGATTTAAATTTCATTATTCAAAAAGTAGGTACTTTATATTTGAATATTTTTGAATTTAATTATGGATCAGTAGTTAAATGCTGTTAAAAAGTTTTTGCTCAGCTACTAATAGAATACAACTTTATTGATATTTTTGTACTAAAATACAAATCTATCTCTACACGATCTGCCGTCTTTTAAACCTAGACGATTCGTGAAAGGACCATAATATCGTGTTTAACAACCTCAATTTTTTACTCGTATTTTTTTGTGAATGTACATTTAACTAAAAACAAAATCACAAAAATAAAGTTTAAACTTTTAAAAATTTTATAATTATGTATTTATAGCCTGTAGTAAACGCAAGACCTACAGAAACGAGTGTTGAAGGTGGTCTGACAACTGGAACAAAACCCAAGGCCATAGTTGACCTTACTTCTGACGATGGCAGACCCTTGCCAGATAGTAGAGAAATATCTTTCAATAAATTACAAGGAAAAACTTTCCCGTCTCTGGTTGTTGTGGCAAGACCTCATTTAAGAGTCGCAGATGTTAATTCGGACAGGGTAAAATTGGATGCCAAAGTTAAATCTGTTTTAATGTATGCTCCAACTAAGTTCACAGAATGGTAAGTTTTAAATGTTTGTTTTTGTATTTATTTTAATTCAAAACACTTAAGTTAGCAATTCCAATTCACATTAGAATCAATAACAGTGTTTATTTGGTTCTAATTTAATAACTATTGCACAGAGATCACGAGCAATCTTTATGTGCAAAAAAAATCCTAAATACCAATTAAATTACAATGTGATGTAAATAATCAATCAAAATCGAAATAAAACAAATTTATCCTACCTAATTTAAGCGAATAACAAAGTAAATTAAAAAAATGTTGCAACTGGTCATAGCACTTTATTATACGTTCTATAATTAACGTATATAACTGGTTTACACATTATAGCAACTTTTTTATGTTTACGCTTTCGAGCCTATTTTAAAAACATGAAGTGATCCTGTAAAACCTAAGATTTTTCCCAAACATTTATTTCTCGTAGTAAGACTATTTTCCAGGTACCTAAATATACGTTTTTGAGACACGGAACACGTTCATTTTTAGTACCTTTGTATCGAATGGAAAATTTGATTTTTTTATACTTAGGTGTAATTCTATTTAAAAATAGCAAATAAACAGCAGTTTTCTATGTTTATCTATATTTTTGCAATAATGATTAATAGTTTAGTTGGAGATGAGTAGAGCTATAGCCAGTATAGAAGCGCGCAAACGCACAAATAAAGAAATGAAGAAAATGTAAATTCTGTTGTTTCTTTTAAATTCAAATATGACCTAACCTAAAATTATAAAAATAAATGTTATTCACAATGAATGAAACTTTACGTTTAACACTCAAAAGGGGGGCATACACAGGCGTTCATGTGTACGGGGTGTCCCATTTTCGACACTTTTATTGGGTATCTCCGTAATTGTTAGTGCTATCAAAAAAGTAATATGGGTGTCATGTGCTTTTTTTTAGTCAAACTTAATATGATAAAATCAAAATTTGAAAATTTTTGCTCGCTTAAGATATACGGGGGAAAATAAAAAAATTGACAATTTCAAAATTACCCCATATTTTCTTAAAAAAGATACAGAAAAATGTTTTATACAGTAGTTTCTTTATAATGATTGTTGAATAATATACCGTTTTTAGAATAAGTATACGGGGTCAGGTAAAGAGTTATATGACCTAACCTTATTTTTTTAAATGGAACACCCTGTATTTTTAAATATAAAAAGATAGCATTTTAAATTTGCTTTTCAAGTATATATTACACCAGGGATGATATTGGTTTCCTAGGCGATTTATTTAAACTTTAATACTTTAAACCACAGTAGGCCATAAAACAGAAGCTAATATCCTAGAAACAACTATATTGACATTCTAGTTGTTATTAACATTTAACGTCAATTTCATTTTTACATATTCGTTTGTGAAAATGACTTATCAACATTTTGAAGAATTTGATATGAATAGGAAACCAATATCATCCATGGTGTGTTATATATTCGAAAAGATAATTTAAAATGCTATATTTTTAGATTAAAATATACAGGGTGTTCTATTTAAAACAATGAGGTTAGGTCCGATAACTTTTTTACCAGACCCCGTATACTTTCTGAAAATGGCAGATTATTCAACAATTATTATAAAGAAACTTCTGTATAAAACATGTTTCGGCATTTCTTTTATCTAAGAAAATATAGGGTAACTTTGAAATTGTCAACTTTTTGATTTTCCCCCATTTTAAATTTTTATTTAATCATTTTAAGTTTAACTTAAAAAGAGCACATGACACCTATATTACTTTTTTGATAGCACTAACAATTACGGAGATACCCTATAAAAGTGTCGAAAATGGGACACCCTGTACGTCGCACATCAACGTGAACTTAATTTCTGATTATATAATCCGTATATAATTTTTTAAGGTTAATTCAACAAGGCCTAGTAAAGTCTGAGCAAAAATGTTCAATTCATACAACAACGCAGTTGAAACTTGGCATGTATAGTGACGTCTCGAAATTTCCGTATTCTGGAGGATATGTATGGATTTCAGAATGTTGTCCACAAAGATTTGTATCAGTATTTAGTGGATCGGTTTTTGAAGGATCACCTCATCCACCACTTGTTATATTGAAAATTCTTTACCATTGGTCTTGTCAAACTAACATTCAAAATGTTACCCAGTGGGTAAGTACTATCATAAATTAAATCAAATGTACAGGATGTATCTAATTATCCTAATAATAAATATTAGCGATTGCTCTAAAATTAAATTAATTTTTTTTTAGGTGAAAGTAGATAATCTATATGTCAAAGGAATGTACACTTGGTTAAGATCAATTTGTACAGTGGCTTTACAAACGCATATCAGACAGCTGGGGGGGCCACAAACTAAGGTTGAAGTAGGTGTAATATCTCTGGGTACAACTTCGCAGGATGGTAATTCCCGTCAAGTTAAGGTACGTATGACCTGGAAAACAAATATTTTTTTGTTGATGGCGAATGGGGTTAATAGTTTAAGAGTACGGGAAAGTGGCGACTCGTCTTAAGGGTGCGCGAGGCCATATTACTACTACAATAATTTAGTACCTACTATATTTTAAAATTTTTTTATTATTTACCTTTTAAAAATACCTACATCTTCTATTGATTTAGTATCATGTACAGGGTCCTGCATCTCACCTCCCGTCTTCTATAGCCCATTTATTAATTAAGTTAGGATTTTGATATTTTGCAGACTTTACCTGTATCCTAGGGCGCATTTCAGGAAAATATTTTTGTTTATATAGGGTGTTCCAAAAAGTGTGACGTCATAAGGATCTATTTTTTTAGATTACATGTTATAAATATTCTTACTTATTTGGATGCCTCTTATAGTTGCCTACATACCCCCAAAATTTTAATGAAATCGGTTCAGTATTATAGGGAAAAAAATAAAAACTGGTTTTAAAAATTAATAAAAAATAAAAATAATGCCTCGTTATTAAAATTATACAAAGGTACTTAACAAATAAAGTCGAACAGTCTCGTTACCCAAGTTTAATTAATACGAATTGTACAGGGTGTTCAAAGTTTAGTATCAAACTTTGCTAACTTTAAATCAATTTATTTTTCTTATTTCGAATTGGAACCCCTGTATATTATTATGTCATTTGATGAACAATTAAAAATCAAACATTTGTCGTAATTACAACCCTATCGCAATTTCTAACGCATCAAAACTTATTTGCAGAAAACTAATTTTATAAATGAGTCATTATTATGAATAAATATCAAAGGTGAAACACAATTTATTGCTATTATGGTTTACTTAAGTGACAAAAAAATAATTCTTTTCGCATGCTCCCAATATAAAAAATTATTTTTATATATGATATAGATATGAATCTACGAGCTCTTCTTGGATGTATTCCATCACAAAAAATAATATAGCTATTAATAATATTCTCACAATATTTGAAACTACATATATAATAACTAAAGTCAAAATGGGCTTTTGTCACTTTAATAAACTTTAATACCAATAAATTGTTTTGCAAAGCCACCTTCGATATTTATTTATAATAATGACTGGCAGTTGATAAAATGAGTTTTCTGCAAATAAGTCATGATGCGTTAGAAATTGCGATAGGACTTAAATAACCCGAACACCCAAACTTGTTTTTAAAAAACAATTTTGTTCAAAATGACATTTTTTCCAATTAGTTTGTAGGGTACCTACATACTGTTATAAAAATTAAAATATTAAGAACCCTGTCATACCATAAACATAAAATAAATATTCTCTTTAGTAATAAAATGTAACTGCCTTCAGTATGGGATGTTTATTTGTTTATGGTAGGTTGGAATTCCCCAAGACCAGAGGGTTAATCATAAAGTAGGTACAAGAGAGGAGACAAAATTTCATAAAAACGGTTGGGAGTGCAACTTTTTGCTTGGCCAAAGACGGTCGGTTTTTAACTTTACAAGAAAAGCACACAGCTTTTCGGTTGTCACTTGTCACCCTGTACTACGGGTTACATTTTTTGTGTGTACTCACTGTACAATTTAAACCATTAGTTTTCCTTTGTCGCCCTGTACTACGGGTTAGATTTTTCGTGTATACTCACTGTACAATTAAAACCGCTAATTTTCCTTTCGGTCATTTTCGGTAGATACTTTTGTTACCGAACTCGATAATATAATAATATTAATATAGTCAGTTTAGTTTATTAACATACTGTGTGCCTATCTGTCAGTTACCATTTTTTCATTTACCGTCGCATTGTTGAAACTTTGTAAATATATGTTCCTGTTACAAAAAACAAAGTGTTTTTCACCACCCCAAGACCTATGGAGATATAAAAATTTATTCGCAACGAAGTAGTTGCTGGTCCTTCAATATCGAAGAAATTTCTGTTGGGCAATCCCCAACAAATTTATTACAAAAGAAATACAAAAAATCTAACGTTTACAACAGAATGTAGCCAATGAATGAATTCTGCTTTTTAATAAAAGTGATGTTTGGCTGAGAATACAGATAACAGCTTCTTGGAAATGTGAGCCTGGGGATCTGCTGAGTCCGCGGTTTCTATGGGATTCCGTGCATGTAACTTAGGGTTGTAATTAGAACAAATGTTTGATTTTTAATTCTGCATTGAATGACAATAATATACAGCGGTTCCAATTTGATATAAGAAAAATAAATTGCTTTAAAGTTTACAAAGTTTGACACTAAACTTTGGACACCCTGTACAATTCGTATTAGTCATACTTGGTTAACGAGACTGTTTGAACTCATTTATTAAGTACCTTTGTATAATTTTATTAACACGGCATTATTTTAATTTTTTATTAATTTTTAAAACCAGTTTCGACTATAATACTGAACCGATTTCATTAAAATTTTAGGGGTATGAAGGCAACTAGAAGATGCATCTAAATAAGTAAGAATATATATAGTATGTAATCTAAAAAAATAGACCCTTATGAACTCGCACTTTTTTGGAACACCCTGTATTAACAAAAATATTTTCCTGAAATGCGCTCTAATATACATGTAAAGTTTGCAAAATATCAAAATCCTAACTTAATTAATAAGTGGGCTATAGAAGACGGGAGGTGAGGTGCAGGACCCTGTATACATTTAAATTATTTTGTTCGCCTCTCACTTTCATCGGACTCAAACCATAATCCGAGCACGACTTATGTCGGCCCGTCTCCAGCCATTATAATACTATACAGGAAGGTCAAGTGAAGTTACGAAATCCCGTGGCGGTGCTGATTTTAGATATAAATTCTGGCCACCTAATTAATTGACTCGCCACACATAGTGGGTGGTGTGTTGTAGTATTTTTCATCGTTTTTGTTATTCAGAAAATATAAACAGACTTTAGACGTTTTTAAGTTTTATATTTATTACGCTATCGAGTAGGTAGAAGTCCAAAAGCGTATAGTCTATTTCCAACTGGCAGCAAATACAGGTGGACACTCGACGTGAACAGGGTTGTATTCAAAAGTCTATAATACTTATAACTGCTCTGTGGAAATCATAAATACTAAAATCTAAATAAGTTTTAAATAATTGAAAAACGTGTTTATTTAAATGTGACAGCTGAATGCAAGTTACATTCTCTATACTGTTGATGTAAGCAGTTTAGACCACTCCTAGTTTTATAGATAAGAAATGTTATAAATAGTAGTAGGAGACATTTATGCTTTACTTCTGTTGTTACTGTTCATTGTAATTTTGCATTCTCCAATTTCCAAAATAAATTTTATTATATGTGAGGGAGTTGTGTTCTTTGAAAAGCAGTGTTTTTTTAAAAACCCAAAATCCTCGGCCCGACATATAATTTGCAGTCCTGTACCGATCGCATCAAGTGTTTCGTGGGTAAATTATTGTTTCCCATTTCTACCAGTTGAAAATAAATACATTTTAGATGTGGTAAGTTGTGTATCCATTTAATAACTTTATTTTGCAATTTTTTTAATGGTCTTAAGTTTGATAAACAAGAAGATCCCCATGCAGAAGCTAAATATTGTACTTTTGAACATATCAATGATGAAAACTTTCTGCGCTGCGTCAGTGTTAACTTTAATTTTATTATTACTTAAAATTAAGTGTTACATTTATATTTTGGAAATTCATTAAACTTAAAATTCAATTAAACAAACAGTTTTGGACGTAATTTTTAACCCTCTTAAAGACAATTTACCCCAAGAGATTCACGAATTGTCCCTTCCAGAATTTCGGTTTAGGACTCTTGTGTATAATAATAATTTTGTACCTTGACAAAATTATAAAAAAAAACAAGCTGTAGACGAAATATAATTATAAAAAAATTATATAAGATATAATCGGAAAATGTGTTTATTCGAATGCGAGAGCTGAATACAGTCCTGTACCGATCTTTTTGTGGTTAGGTTTTTGTTTACTATCGCTGCCAGTTGAAAATAAATACACTTAAGTATGATTTGTATCTCAATTGTGATTGGCTAAAACGAAAATATTAATACTTTAATTTGTCAAGTCTTTCACCTCCAGACCACAGGTTAGCAGGTAGCCCCAACTGGTACCCTAATTATTTTTGTCACTCAGATCCAGTTGTACAGGGTCTTCTAACCAGGACTGAACAGGGTCAATTTTTTTAGTTATCTTACATTTTTATTAAAACCAATATAGCCATCTTGTTTATGTTTGACCGTAGAATCTAAAACTGCCATTTAAAACGCGACTTTGCTTAAAACAAAGGAACTGTGCCGTAAAGTTGTTGTTTTTTCAATGAAACACCCTGTATATTTTTCATTTTCATGAATTTCCTGATTCCAAAAATATGTAGTTTGTCTATATTAGCTGAAACCGTTTTTACGATATGAGCGATCAAATTTTTAGAAAGCTGTATTAATTCTAGTTTAATACGTCTACAATGCCTTGGGCCAGTAAAACCTCCGTAAAGTTGTGGAAAATAAGTATGGATGTCTTTTTAGATATTTTAAAAGTTAGTTTTTTAAAAAGTATCAAAATTCAGAAGTACGTCTCGTTCTTGGAACAGTTGACAGAACAAGAACGCGTGCTTAGTCATTCAATTAATAAGCCGAACCCATAAATCATTTAAACACTTTTACCATAACATGATAAATGATCCTTTCTACCTTACACCCGTGTGTGCTGTCCAGAATTGCTTCACTGGTCCCTTTCTACAATTATTTTGGTAGTATTATTCAATTTCTGAACACAATCTAAGTTAACCATGAATCTAAAGCTCCGTTAAGACATTAATCACCTTTTCTTTCCCTTAATAAAGTTATTCTCTTAAAGATAAGTGTTTACACTCGAAACATTTAGAGATGCTAACTAAAGTTGTTTGTTGCTAATTCTATAATTTCCATTTTGCTAAGGACAGGCCGATTTATTTTGATATTCCGGATTTTATCTTAAAGTACCAATTTTTTTTTAACATCGTTCTCTATATTCTTTTCGACGTATTGTTTATCTTAATGCTTCAATGACATTGTGGACTATAACGCTAAAAATCAACTTTTAGGTTGAAGTGTTGGGTATTCTGGAGACATCCTCAAAATTAATAAGGCTGCGAGCAATTGAACCTCTTGCAGATGGCGATAGGAACTATAAGAAAAGGTTTTCGAAAATATTGGAGCCTCTAGGCCAATGGGTTCATCCAAGCAGTATTATTGTCACGGATTTGACAGTAGATAAAGCTACATTACATCAAATGGGATTCTCTACTGTAGTCCAGACAACTTCTGTGGATGCTAACAACTCAAATCGAACTATAATGGAGTATTTAAGGAGGATTGTGCCAAGAATGTTCCAAAATACCCTTTCATTACTTTCAAGGTAAATTGGATTAGATTAACAAAACTGTTAAGGTTTTTCTGTCACTTATTTTGGAAAACATTAAAATAAATTATGCCATTAAACAAAATAACTATATGGGTGTCCCAGATAAGGATTCACTCTACAGGGATCTCCAAATGAAACTCCACATTACCATTTTTTCGCCTCTATAAGTTGGTGTAATTAGATTTATAAATCGACGTTTAGTAGTGCTGTCTACTGCAGGATTTCATGGATTTATAAGGTCGTAAGGAAAAAGGAAATTATAATAGTACCATTTTTGAGTGGCAATATTTACAAGGAAGAAAGGTTGTGCATAATTATTTCTTTATTTATTTAGAAGCTTAATATACAAGCTTAAATTTTAGAAAGTAGGTTTACGCCATGGGAATTGTAAATAGTGAGGTATTTTTATGAGTAACGGGATATTTTATGGGATATTTTACCTGTTAGAAAATTAAAAGGAACCAATATGCTTAATAACTACTAGACAATATCCAATTTTTCTTGTCTTGGATAGTGTTCCATAATTTTTATTAAAACAAACTACAATTACACGACTCCTCAAAAACATAAAATTTTGACTTCAAAGAAATGAGATAAAAGTTCATTTACACTAAAGATTTCATTAACTTAATTCCTATTTATATTGTTACTCTGGTCTCTTTGAGAAAATGGACAATTTTTTCGAATTAACGTAATCTGTCATTTGGTAAGTATTTATAATTTGTTTAAATTAGTGTCTGTAACAGCCTACTATACATTTGAGACAGATGAAAATTAGATTAGGTTACGGAGATTAAAAATAAAATAGTTTCAAATAAGATGAATTTGCACTTATTCTTATTTATGATGGGTTTTTAAGTCCGAAGCGGGTTTGTTATTAATACTAGGTGTGATTAGTCATTGAATTATAAAAGTGGAGAAAGTTAAAATTACATTTCCCGAATTATTATTAAAGCAAAGTTGATGATGGTTTTGAAAAAACGAAACGTCGGATTAAAAATCTAATTACATCAACTTGTAGAGCAGAAAAAATGGTAATGAGAATGTAAACTTTACTTTAACGTCCTGCCAAATTTTTGCAGAGAATATTGCAAAACATATGTATTATATCATAAATTAAGATATTAAAATAAACTTATAATTTGTAATTTCAGGCAAATAATTCAGCAATTTTTGGACGAACTAGTATGGCGCGAATGGTTTGGTACAACGTCCATGCAGGCTTTTGACAATTTGATAGCTCACCTTGCCGAACAGACACGGTTTGAATCAAACCAAAGTCTTATCATTAAACTAAATAGGGTGGCTCTAAACCCATTTAAGAATTGGGGTGTTGCTAGTACCACCACGTCAACTGTTCCTGCAGCTGCTCCATCTACTACACCAAAAGCTTCTGATACAACAGCCGCAGTAGCAGCAAAAAAACGAAAAAGGTGAGTGGGTTACTTATATTACTAATGTTAGTTATTGCTTAGGCCATGTGATTAAAATTAACTCTGAAGCACAATGGGATTTTTCACTATGCCCGAATTTATCATATTCAGCACTGATATCTTAAATCAGAATCTATTGTAAATATATTTCAACTTAAAAACTCTTTCTATAAAGACAAATAAAGTATTTCCTTTTTTATTTCGTCCATTACTAGACGCGTTTTACATATCTTGGCTCATTAGTAGAGCTAGAACCCGACGAAAGAAAGGAAGAACTAACTGCTTAAGCACTGTGGTAAAACCACCAGAAAGGCGTGTAACGACATCTAGTGTCACTGTTAAGCACTTTCACACTTCTTTCTATAGTGTCACAACATTTTTCTATAAACATTTAAAAACGCCGCGAAAGCAGATAGTTTTAAATTTTTATTTACGGCATCCCAAGTTAGGGTTTTAAAACGATTTGTTGACTGGTTGGCCAGATATGGTGGTAGAGCATAGGGGCGGATCCAGGATTTTGAAGAAGGGGGGCGACTAAAAAAAAAGTTACTACAAAAAAAAACGTATCCCGGCTTTAAAAATCTTCTTACTCTCAAAAGTGACTACAAAAAATACTGACCCTTCATACGCCCTACAATTTTCAAGGCTCAAAGTAAACAAAACACTCATTTTTTAAGACGGGGCTGTCTTCCTCTTCCCCGCTCCCCTGGATCCGATCCTGGTAGAGCATCGATTTAAACGTCGTCATCATTTTACAAACTTTTTGTAATTATTCTCTTTAAAAACAGAATAAAGGCATTTTGTATTGTATATGTCTAATCTAACGTACCACCCACCGTGAATCACCCAGTATAAAATATTTGTGTTATTATCTACTGCTTTTAATTAACTTTCTAACGGATCATTATTTGTGAACTCTTAAACAGGAAAGAACCTGAACCACCAAAACCGTCATCGTCGCCCGCACCCGAGGTAAACAGACCACCAAAATCAAATTCTCCCGATGTCCCAGAGCAGATGGTCCCATTGGAGAACTATTACTATGGTACTATAGATAATTATCCACCCAAAACTAATGTCATTTTAAATATGAAATGTCCGTTCTGCAAAGAAATGTTTAACAATAATATTGTTCTGATGAACCATCTTTTTAAACATGCACATAATGTTTCCCAGGATGGTCAGATGTGTAGGTACTGTTTGACAAGTGTTCCAACTGCTAATGATTTGCTTAAACATATATGTAAGTATAGCCATTTATATTATTTTTTTTTTGTATCCGGACAATTGTTTTTTTGATTTATTATTTTCGTCGCAAGAGAACCTCCCAGGGAAGTTGTAAAATAATTTTCGGCAGGTTATAATTTTTTTATAATAATGTTTCGTCTACAACTTTTTTTTTTTAGTTTTGTCAAGGTACAAAATTATTAATAATATACACAAGAGTTCTGAACCGAAATTCTGGAAGGGGAAATTTTGTGAATCGCTTGGGATAAATTGTCTTTAAGGGGGTTGTTAAAAACTACGCCCTAAACTGTTTGTTTAATTGAAATGTAAATGAATTTCCAAAATATAAATGTAACACTTAATTTTAAGTAATAATAAAGTTAAAGTAAACACCGACGCGGCGCCGAAAGTTTTCATCATTGATGTGTTCAAAATTACAATATTTAGCTTCTGCATGTGGATCTTCTTGTTTATTAAACCTAAAACATTACAAAAATTGCAAAATAAAGTCATTAAATGCATACACAACTTACCACATCTAAAGTGTATTTATTTTCAACTGGTATGAATGGTAAACAATAATTTACCCACAAAACGCTTGATGCGATTGGTAAAGGACTGCATTCAGCTTTCTCTTTTAAATAAACACGTTTTCCAATTATGTTGTAGCCACAACATACTGTTATATTATTTTAAAACTTATTTAAATTGTGTCATTTTGGTTTTGCATAGTGCAATGCTTGTCTTATTGTGTCTTGTTTAAAATCGTGCAGCTGTATAACTATTATAAGCTTTTGAATACGACCCTGTCAGGTTGAGTGTCCGCGTGTATTTGTTTTAATTTCCTGTCAATCGGAAATAAATAGACTATAGAGCAAACTGTTAATCTGTATGGACCTAAGGTCCAATTTTATAAAGTCCTCTTAAACCTAAGTGAAAGCCTAGGTTTAAACCGAGGAATAATTCTAAAATCCTAAATAAGGGGTTTAGACAGAAAGCCTATCTTCCTTTTTAGATTTATTAAGAATAACCAGTACCTACACGTTTCGGCCGAAAGGGGCCATCATTAGGACATGCTGTAAGGAACAAGGTGTATGTTATACAATATGAAAATAATAAAACAAACTAAGAACTTACATTCAATAAGGTCCAAAAACACAAAGACAAAGTAAACAATTAATTCTTTTACATAGATTTAATGTAAATCATCCTTGTTCCTTGTACTATTATTTTCGAGGACATCTGAATCCTTTTTTTGTTTCGATGTTCGATAGTTTTTGCACGAAACCATTTTAATAAAATATAAAGAATTTGCCAGTTGTATGTACCTCTGATAACATGATGTTGTGGTCAGATATTTTTAAGAAATGTAACTTATATTAGTGTTTTTTTATTTTAATTGACCAAAGTGCGCCCTACTTTGTCTTTGTGTTTTTGGACCTTAATGCCTGTAAGTTTTTAGTTTGTTTTATTGTTTTCATAGTGTATAACATATACCTTGTTCCTTACAGCATGTCCTGATGATGGCCCTTTTGGTCGAAACGCGTAGGCACTAGTTTTTATTTTCAATAAATTTAAGAAGGAAGATATGGGCTTTCTTTCCAAACCCCTTATTTGCAATGTCCCTTCTGGAGAGTAGTTACGACTTCTAAAATCATAGAAATATCAGACATGGTCGATTTATAATGTGGGATTGACATCAAAGTTAATTTTATCAACTTCTTATGTTATGTTACATTATATTAACTTATGACCAGGTAAATCACTTTTAACTCGAGATTTGCTGTCAATCCTACATAAAATGACCATTTTTTACATTTCTTTGATTTAAACCGGACCTCGGTTTAAATTGACTATACAAGTGTTCAAAAGAACATCTATGATTTAAACCGAGGTCCAGTTTAAATCAAAGAAATGTCAAAAATGATCATTTTATAAAGTGGGATTGACAGCAAAGTTCGAGTTAAAAGGAATGACCTGGTCATACATTAAAATAATGTAACATAACAAGTTATTTGAAGATTGGAGACAATGATGTTTCTTGAATAATAGAAGAGTTTTTGACTTGCATTGTCTTTATTTGCTTAAAATCACAACGTTTCAACTGGAGATATGTACCAGTTGAAATGTTGTGATTTTAATCAAATAATGACAATGCAAGTTCAACACTCTTCTATCATTCAACTAACAAATTATGACCAGGTTGATTACTCTTAAATTGAACTTTGCCATTAATCCTTCATTATAAATCGACCATTTCTGATTTCTACGATTTTAGAATTATTCTTTGGATTAAACCCAGGTTTATTGATTGTTGATTATTAATAAAATTCGGCCTAAAGGATATTTACATAATCAAAACATTTTTAAAATAAAAAGCTGTATTCTAGTTCAATCTATTATTATAAAAGAAAAAAAAACAAACCTTACACTATTAAATTAGATTAACTTTATTTATTATTTATTTTACAATAAACTCTTGTGTCCTACAATAAACTCTTGTGTCCTACAATAAACTATTATTTTTAACATCAAGTTTATTATTAAATATATTTTAGCTACTGCTCATCCATCCGAAACAAAACACGACAATGGCTTTGTCTGCCTTATTTGTGAAACGCAATATATGAATCCATTTGTTCTGGGAAAACACATGTCAAAAGAACATTGTCCATCTGAGTTGCCATATCAGTGCGGGACCTGTGGTTATAGGTAAGGTAAAAGTCATACTTGTATAACCCTAAAGGTTCTTTTTTTTACGTGTATAATAAAACAAACAGTTATTTAACTTCGTTCGACCAAATATGATGCATGAAGCATAATTACCTACAATTTAAAGTTAAACAAGTTTACAATTATAAAGTAATAAAAAGAAATAGGGACAAAATTGACAAAATTTGGGTTTTTTGCTTTTATTAATTCATTAATCAAAATTTATTAACTTCAAAATTATAGGTAATTGCTACTTAAGGACATTTACAAATGAATGTTTTTTCTTTTGCGTACGTTCGTTCTCGTTATACCAACTGCTTATATATTTAGTGCAGGTCGGCAATGCTGTTTTGTTAACGCATTCTTATAATTACTATAGTGCTTAAATGTTTATCCTGTGAACATCAGATGTCCTTAAGGGGAAACGTAAACAGCTTTGTCTATGGTAATTGTTCCGAGGGTCTTAATTATCGAGAGCAATTGCTGTAGCTTAGGCCAGAAACTTTGCCCTTGACAATTAGGACCTTTATATTTCCCTTGATACATAAATAACTATCACAAATATGTATATTATAATTTTTCATATTGATTTATATTTTTAGATGTTCAAATCATAAACAGGCGATAGACCACTTTTACAAGCAGCATGATAATGGACCAACAATTCAATGTCCATTCTGTCTTAAGTCCACCACAGTGTTTTCATCTTCAAGAAATATTGCCCAGAATATGCATTACTTTATTCAACATTTGCAGAAACATCAACGGAAACAATATGCTAGAAGGTATTATTATTGAATCATCATATTTTTACAAATACCAAGTCAATAATAAGATGAAGGCCCAGTATTAAAAAGAGATAACACCATTTCATTAAACTATTTTATCATTATTTTTTTTGTTGATATTTCTGATCTGAAATAATAATTTGATATTTGGCCACCACCAATTCCTCTGGTTAGTTATCCATCTTTTGGATAATAAAAAAAAAATCAACATTTTTTGAAAAATATATGAGGTTTCAGATACTATAAAATATAAATATACTGTTAAAAACTAAATGTTATGCCCCAAGAGCATGTAAGTGATAGAAGACCCTTAAAATTTGGGTTTAACTACACTCCTAGAAAAAATTAATGCGTAGAAAAGAAAATGTCTAAAAGAATGTTACTATATTTTTTTTTATATACATAAAATGTATATTATACACTACCGTTAATTAATTATGGAATAGGTAAAAAACTACATGAATTTCAAACGCCCATATTTTCATCAAAATTCGATCAATCCATTGTGTTTTTAGTTTATTAGGTAGAATGTCTCTTGGTCTACTTAGTACAATGTATATGACCTTCGTTTGTGTCTTTTTTTATACAGGTTGATGAATAGTTAGAGTTTGAACACGATGGTCATTGCCACCTAGCTTACGTCAAATAATATATACAGGGTCATTCCTAAGTTGATACTTCTGTTTCAGCTGTGTATAAAAGGCATTAAAATAAACATTTTCAAATACATTTTTTCAAGAAACTTAAAAATAGCCGAAATGCAGAAGTAAAAAATTTCATCAATCAATGGTCATCAAAAGGTAGCCCCTTATTTTATATTGTTTTTGTCTTGTTAGTCATGCATTTTACGGGTCGGTCGTCAGTTATTTGGATATTCGCTGCGGTGTGTTTTTCTGAAACAAGTTAATTTTAAATTGGTGACACGTGAAAATGGTAAAATTTGAAAACAATAAACTAATAGATATGGTGCTAATTTACTGTGTGTCATCAAAGTGCGGCTGTTTCTTCGAGATTATATGCAGAACGCTTTCCCTTGCGGGCTCATCCTACACCCAGAAGTTTTCATAATGTTATTCAACGGGCAAGTTAGGCAGGACCGTATTTGATCCATAGTGTAATAAATGAATGTAAGTGCCTTATCTTTAAGTTTTTTGAAAAAAGGTATTTGAAAATGTTGTTTATTTTGATGCCTTCTATACACAGCTAAAACAGCAGTATGAACTTTGGAATCACCCTGTATATTTCTTTAATGAAAAATAATATGAGCTACATACAAAAAATTTAATTAGGATTAGGAATATTATTTAAACTTACTCCTAACACAATGTAACAGAAAACCAAATTACTACAAAGTTCCTTTTTTATGATTACTTTGTGAATATATTTTTGTTTAACATTTTCCCTTAGCGATTTGCCGGTGGCGCTAGTTAGTCGGTTTTCCGATACTTTTGCCCCACCCATCAACTAAAATTCTGCATTACTGCATCACCCTATATAAAAAAAGACGTAATATAGGGTCAAACACATTGTACTAAGTAGTCCCCAAGAGACAGCCTACTTAATAAACTAAAAATGGATGAATTTTGATGAAATAATGGGCGTTTGAAATTTAAGCACCTACTGTCCATAATTATTGGGGAAGCAGTGTATTTTTTTGTATCTTGTAAGAAATATTTTTTACTAGCTAACGGTATTGAGTCAAATTTTGATTTTAGCAAAATCCTAGGGAAATAATAATTTGATTTTTATATTGATTATTTGAAACACCCTGTAAAGCTTATTGTAATATAATGTCCCATTTGTTAGGTGTGGCAAGTGTAACCTATGGTTTGTACAAAAAGATATTCTCAAAGATCATCAAACTAAAATGCACGCATCGCAAAGAGGAAAAACAGGCCTTTTACCTTGGGTCGCACCAAGAAATGGGGTAATGGTACCGAAGTCTAAGAGGGATAAGTATCCTTGTGACGCAGATGGAATTAACTTCTCCACCTTATTTTTCAACGTACCCAAGACGTTGACATGTAAGGAATGTAATGGGTCGATGGATAGTCCCAAACATTTTCCGTAAGTAAAACATTAGTTACGCTTAATAGATTCCAAAACGACTGAGAATCGCACAGCTTCCCGCACGCAGCGGTCGAGCCATGGTTAACTCAACTTTTTGGGTAAATTCTAGAGATGCTAAATACTGTTACCAATATGGAACGTTCCATTTCATACCGAGACTACATAACCGTTACTTGGAAATTATAGTCCGTACAATTACTGACTGGATGCACATCACCAGGTTCTGACGTAATTTTTAATTCGAGTCATCAGTTAAACCATATATTTTTTCAATTCTGTCAGGATTTAAATAAACTTCAAAATAAGCAATTTTGTTGAATAATGAGACATATTTTCAGAATATGTTCCAACTAACTATTTTTCACTTTCAAATTAAAATTATTTGCAATTACAATGATTGTCCTAACGAATTTATTAATTTATCAATGTCAATTAACAGGACCCTCTATATTATTAACAGACCTACCTTATTTTTTGTTTCTGTTATGATTGCATTTGAGAGTTGACGATGACGTGCCTCTCGCCAGTAATCGTAATGACTTTAACTAGACAGTGCTTGGTTAAGGTTTGCAAAAAAATTGATAGGTCGAAATAAAAAATACTATATCATTTCAAATCGCCTGTTAATCAAGATAAACGCTTTTTGAGAGTAATTTTGGTGCGTATTCCGCTGTATTAAAAAAAAAACAAGAACATTTCTCTGATTGGTCAAAAACCTGAAGTGTGAATGTTTTTTTTTTTTATTTAAGTTGTCTTTGATTAAGCTTAATTTAATGACTAAAGCCCTCTATTTTAGTACCTTTCCCGATGCACAAAAATATTTTAAGTTTGATATTAAAATATTTTAATCAAATGGGCAATAACATTTTCAACTTCGAATCACAATTTATTCCAAGGCTAACTATTTAATTTAGTTGCGAAAGTTTCAGATTTTGGAATATATAAAATTATTTAACATACAAAATATTTTTTTTAAACAAGACGTTTTTATTCGTTACATCACTAAATGTGATGATGTAATGATAGATTTTTAACTTGGAGCTTTCATTGGGAGAAAATAATACTTACTTACAGATTACTTATAATGGGTTTATTTTAGTCTTTTAAGTTTTGAAGAAGTCTTTTAGTTTTCTAAGCCTTTATCCTATTTAATTATTTTTAGGTCATTTGAAAGTTGTCAAAACCCGAATTGTCAATATTCTACATGTTGTTCAAATGCGATGCAGGAACATAATGCTAAATGTAACAAGAATACGCCCCCTATTGTTCCAGACGAAAAATTACCTTACGAAATGTTTTGTATTTGTGGATATAGTAGTGAAGATGGTAAGATCTACATTTTAACTTTATATTGCTTACATAGTACAGGTGTAAGAGCGTTTTCACACGGCGCCATACCATCACCATAAATAGCGCCCGATAAATGGTCGCAATATAGTGCGAACTTTTCACACAAAACGATAGTTAGCTACCATAATATATTGCAGAACAAGTAAATAAATCGGTGTTGCCGACTTGCACTTTATTGTTGGCGCTGATTTTAAATCGAAGGATTTTTCCTAAGCAAAGAGAGACTCGACGAAAAAATCAGCGTTCCTGGGTTAATCCCTTGTTAGAAGCAAGATATATAGATGGTGCTTTTTATATACTATTCAAAAAATTCCTACATCAAGAAAAATGTTTCAATTATTTCCGAATGAACCCAGAAACATTTAGTATTTTGAATGAAATTGAGTATTCCTCCTAAAGAAATGCTAGCCGTTACTTTGAGGTAAGCGAAGTTTAATTTCTTATTTTACAAATACGTATTCGGAGGATGGATACGGATATTAGTTGATTCCCATTACGTATTATCCGGATGTCTAAATAATACGGATATTTACAACACTAATTTTGAGATACATGCATGCAACGCTGCTCGAATGGCGCTAAACAAATTGCGACAATATGTGGCGAGTTGTGTGAAAATACGCATTAACTGTCCACTGTTTACAGAATGGTGTCCGCAAAAAATGGCGCGATATCAGTAGAACAAATCGTCTGCTCATGCGATATAGCGTCGGCGTTACCATAGCTTTTATGGTATCGCCTGTGTGTAAAAATGGCTAATTAGAGAACACATAATTTGGTGTAAAGCAATATTGCGACCATTTACCGCGCGCAATATATGGTAGTGATATGGCGCCGTGTGAAAACGCTCTTAGGGAATCGACGCATTATGATTAAAATGGTGACACCTTGGGGATCCTAAAGAAACACTCCGTATTTTATTTTTCTAAAACGTTCGTCTACAAATTTGGGTAACTACCCCCTAAAACCGAATTGGGCGGACGCCAATGGGCGCTTCAATAACAGAACCTGATTTGAATAGTGACAGAGGGCCAGCCGGCCACGTGTTTAACGTTTCCAGCATAGAAAATGTACGTTTCCAGTCGAGTCTACGCGCCAAACAGTGCAGGCAGGTGGTCTCACTGCATCCGCGTCCGGTTGTTTAGTTTTACGCTATTTAAGTATTTTTGTAATTAAACACATAATTTTCAATGTCGAGTTGCTTTTATAAAGCTTTTGGTCACAGTTGTATTTTATGCTGTAATGATGGTAAATAGCGCCAAGATTGGATTTATAGCTATTGTTTTTATTATGGTTTTGTATTTTTCTGGGGATAAGTTTAATTTTAGAACGGGAAATTACGAGACACTGACCTCAAATGATTTTCCAGGAAAGTAAAACTCGCAGTCTTCTCCGCATAATTTCATTATCCTATTAAGGGGAGGGAACATTTTTAACAGGTGAACATGTTTCGGGGCCAGTTGGCCTCATCATCAGCACCAATGAGCTACAAAAATTCGAATGTAAAGAACCAAGTATATAAGATATTTAAAAGGTTCAGACTTATTATATATTATCCTATTATATTGACATAACGTGAAGATTAATTAAATTATGTGGAGAAGACTGCGCGTTTTACTTTCCTGTATCTCACTAGCTCCGCTTTGAGAAAATGGATTACTTCCATACGATCAGTTAATTGTTATTTCAAATGAAAACAAACACATGTCGCTCCTGTATTTCACTCTTTCTTTAGAACTTCTCCAGTGGCGGCGTGGTCAATTTTCTCGTTTTTATAGTGATGCGATAATTAAAAACATTTTTCCCTCAAATGTTGTCATATTAGGATTTACGGGTTTAAATATAATGCGTCAATTCCATAACACTCTGTATTTTTTGAAACAGAAACCTAATAACACAGTAATTTTATTACTAAAAAATGGTTAATTAAAATAACTTTTTGCTGAATGATAGAATAGTTTTGGACTTGCATTGTCTTTAATTTGTTTTACATCACAACGTTTCAACTGGTAAGTATCTCCAGTCGTCTTCAGGTGAAAACGTTGTGATGTAAAACAAATTAAAGACAATGCAAGTCCAAAACTATTCTATCATTCAAGAAACACCATTGTCTCCAACCTTCAAACAGACACCATTCTTTTTTGCTGTTAAGTTGTTGGTTAAAAACAATTTGTTGTCTCAATTTTATTATATTATTTAGTTTTGGATAACTTTTTTTATAGGTAATCAAATGGCAAAACACTTGACAGTATGTGAACGAAAATCTGCTTATCCATCTCTCTCCGATGCAAAAAGTGCATCAGTGACCCATAGTATGCTGGATGTTCTTGGCTTGGTAAGAAAACCAGAAGAGACTGAGAAAAAACAAACTGCTGTAACCAGGAATATTAAAAAAGGAACTGCAACAAAAGTAGAACCAGAAACAATAACATTGGACGAAGATGAAACCACGGATGAAGCGGCATCCAAGAAATTTAAAAAAGACGAAATCAAAACAGATGAAGAGCAGGAAGGGGATGCTAAAGAAACGACAGGTTCTATGGATTCAGACACCGTGGAAAAAACAGCGGATGAAAAATCTGAAGTGATTCATAAAGACACTGAAGAATCAAAAAAATCTGATGATGTAAACAAGAAAACAGAAGAGTTATATAAAGAATCTGATACAACTGAGAAAGGTGAAAAAGAACCAGATGTCACAGAAAAAGAAACTGAGACCAGAGAAACCAAGGATGATACCTCTGTTAGTAAAAGAGATGATAATGTTGAGGAGGTAGGTGATATCGATGTTTCCATGGCTGAACAAGAGCCCACAAGTGTTGAATCGGCTGAAATGGCAAATATCGAGCCACATCAACAAACACACGAATCATTGGATATAGCATCAGCGTCTCCTGTAAAACTGGAAGATGAAGAACTTAAAGAGTCCGAGGAAAAGGACGGTACAGAAAATGATTTGTCTACTGAAAAGGCGGAAAAAAAAATTATAGACGAAGAGGAAACAAATCAACAAGTAGATGATACATCATCTAAAGAGACGGGCGTGGAACAATCGGACATAGAAACTGAAGATAACAATGTGTTATTTAATGAGTCCGAGCTGAAATCATCTGAAATCGAAAAAACTGAAAGCCAAGTAGAGTCAACAAACGACACAGGAATTGAAGAAACTGATACAACAGAAATAGATAAAAGGCAGTCTGAGAAACCTTCCGATGAAAGGCAGTCTGAGGATCCTTCTAATGACGAGCTTCCTGATGAAAAGCAATCAGAGGAGCCTCTTGATGAAAGGGAATCCGAGGAACGTTCTGATAAAAGGCAACCCGAGGAGCTTCCTGATGAAAGGCAGTCTGAAGAGCCTTCTGATGAAAGACCTGAGGAGCCTTCTTTTGATTCTGTTGAAAGTTCAACCACCAGAAGTGAAGAAAACGAAACAGAAAAAGATGCTGAAAACGAAACAGAAAAAGATGCTGAAAACGAAACAGAAAAAGATGCTGAAAACGAAACAGAAAAAGATGCTGAAAACGAAACAGAAAAAGATACTGAAGTAACTCGAGACTTTGAAATCAGCGGTAAATCTCGAGAGGAAGATGATAATCAAAGTTTAGATGACCATACTGATACACCTGCAGAGCTTGAAGATATACCAATTAGAGATGTTGATAGTGAAACCAACAAGACACCAGAACGTGATACTCCTTTAAATGAAGGTATTGTAGGTGAAACTTCAAATGATCAATTTGAAAATGTGATGAGCAAGATGGGTACTGAGGCGAGCCAAAGACTTGAACATGACGCACTGACAAAAGATTCTTCTTTAGTAGGTGAAGGTTTAAGTGATCAATTTGAACATATTATGAGCAGACTTGCCAGTAAGTCAAGAAGAGGACTAGAAGATGAAGAATCAGAAAGGCAGTCTGTTACGGCAGATTCTTTAAACGAATTCGAAAACATAAGTGATAGAGACGAAAATGTTTCTCAGCCCGAAATTTCCAGTCCCGCGGGAGATCTCCCTTCTACATCAGGTGTTTATGATGATGTTTCGGAAAGTAGCGATAATACAGCCTCTAAATATCTGGAGGACCCAGACTCTGCTCTAAATGTGGGCGAATCAGAGCACGCTGGCGATATGGAAGTGGAACAAATTGATAATCAGGAGAGAATTCCTGAAGGAATGGATTATGAAGATATTTCAAATACAGAGATGGATACTCTAACTTCAATGGATACAGATTAAATGTTCGTGTATAATAATTTTAAGAATAATACAAAATAGTAACTGTAAGCCATTTACGCACTATAGTGTATAGCTGATCTTTATATCGTAATATAATTTTGTGTAAAAGTAACCTTGTGTGTGTAAATTGCAAGTCCCTACTGGCATATCTGGTGTAATTATATTTTTACGCCAAATTTTGCAGAACATACCTCACGTAAATCGTTCCCAGGGAGTTTGTTTTAGCTATAAAACACAAGAAGGACCATTGCGATCCAGAAAGCAGTTAAGGAGCGTTTAAAAATATATACATGTCTATTTAAAACTACAAAATCATGAAGCTTTTGGGTCTATACAAAACAAAATCTTTCTCCAATCAAGCGAAAAAATGTATGTTCTGGTTTGTTCTTCAAATTAGAGGTGGGAATACCGGTTTCATTCGTGTCGCGTTACAGTCGAAACCGGTCCAGAAAACTCGTTATTTTCTAACTAGTGAGGAGAGATCAATTTTGGACGGAGACGCAGACCTAAATGAAAAATTAAGTATGGATTTTTGTAAAAAACATATTTTCAGAGCGCCTAGGTAAAACCTCGGAATACTGCTACAAGATACCACTGCAGGTCGAACGGACATTTTGTTTAATGCACAACCCGATAGCGCTGGCCTAACAGGCGGCTATCCAGAAACTAAAAATATAATTTTTTTAAAGAAAATAAAAAAACAAGTACCAGTTGGTTGTTGCAAATATTGTTACTTTTATAAACTATAGTAATCAAGAATTTTCAAAATAGTAAAAATATTTATTAAAAACTAGAAGCAGGAACAAGAAACTGTTTATCTCAGTGTAGAAAGTGTTTTTGAATAGTAGATTCTGTAACGAGGTTGGAATGAAAATTTGATCCGAGTGGAAGATTCCGAACGTGAGCGTAGCAAGCGTGAGGAACCACGAGTATCGAATTTTCATTCTAACCGAGTAGCAGACTATATTTTCTCCACGACCAAAAATACTATTCGCAATATTTGTAATTTCAGGTGGAGTATTATCCAGTTCCATATCTGATTCATCCGATTTTTCACACATATTTTGACTTGCACTAAAATTTGTCTGCTGACATTGACAGTTTCGAAATTCATGGCAACCTATGTCGTTTCGATCAATTACAGAGTATTCATTCCGTATCTTGTTATGGAATGAAAATACACGCAAAACGCATAAGAAGCAAGTGTTTCAGAATAAATATTCCAACTCAAGAGCGAGAATTTTTACATTCTATTATCAAAAATGATTTTGGAATTATTGCATTCAGTAATGGTCGTGGAGAAACATAATTACATTTAAAAAATTAACATAAAAGTTTTGGAAAATTATTCTAAACTTTTTTTAAAAAATTTTGAAAATAATTGAGAATTAAAAATAATTAAGGATTTGAGAAAATATTTATTTATGGAATAAATAAATTGTAAAAAGCATTTTAAAATCTGTCAATATAATTTTTACTACATTCACAGTTTAATATTGCTACACTATTTATACAACTTCTTTTATGATAAACACACAACCATAAGTGGTGAAACATGCCCTAAATTTAAAAGAAACATTATTTTGTTATATAAAAAAACATTTACAACTTTTCTACTTATTTGCAACATTAATTCCATGTATCTATAAAATATATATATTTAATATAAGGGTCTACTTCGCCCCGGGTTAAGGTCTCTTGCTTTACGCCTTTGATCTATTTCAATATAGTTGCGCGCTCGTTTTTCTTTCATTAGATCATTAGAACTTATAGTCTCCAGTGACAAGACTATCTGGAGCACAGTGAAGGCGCCCCGAAAGAAGCCGAACTCCGGTGCCGATCGAGATTATGTGCGCTTACTTGTCGTCCGAAAACAATAATGTGATGTGGGTGTAGTTTTAAAACGATATTAGGATGAATATTTCCGGCTCTATGTAATTTGTTAAAATCTTAAGTTCAGAATTCGTCGGTGTTAGATCAGTTTTTAGCTATTTTTTAGTGTTTATTTAGGTATAAAGGTAGTAAATCAAATGAAAATTAAAGAATCTGTTAAGCCTTTAAGCAATCTGTTACGTTTTGTTGAGCTGTAATTTTTTTGGGTAGGAGAAAAAAGGACCTTTTTTGTGTTTTTTTTAGTCATCACTTTTGTTCGGATTCTCCGTTTGCGGACGTTGTGTAGGGGTGTTGACCTTTTTTTTTAGAAGTTACTTTGGATCAGAAGGAAGAATATGTTACTATTTTTGTAAATCTGTTACGGTTTGTTTAATGATTCCTAAAGAACTACTTTTTAAAGTTTATTTATTATTAATATTTTAAAGCATAATTTATTTGTTATGTTCTGGGTAATTATCTGTTATATTGCTAGGTTCACCACACCAAAATTATTTATTTTTCCAGCAAATAGGTATGGGATATGTAGATTACGAATCTAAAGACCATTTTTGTCGGAGATGCTTAGTTTTTGCAGTATTTCTTCTAAAAGTGCCGTTTTGTAGAGGTTAAGTTTCGGATGTATACTGACCTAGTGTGTATTGGTTCGTCTTGAGATTTACCGTTCTTCTTTATTAAATAAGCAAAAAAACGCCTTAATATCTCTTTTTTCAATTAATACTTTTTACTTTAAATTTGTGTCTCTAAAAATAATGATTCATAAAATTACCTACTTAACAATTTAAGCCCGATTGTACAATTACGGCTTAAGCTTAGTTCAGCGTTGAACCAGTGACGGCTAGTGTATAAGAACTGCAGCACCTGTTCTGATATGAAATTATTTATATTCCTATTTTTTTGTGTTTTAATTATCAATTGCAAAACTAAAATTTTTAAATTTTATTTAGTATAATTTTCATCCATGTGGTTTGTCTTAATTGTCTTATCCACGAACAATCGCGGCTGCCTAACATCAATAGAGTGCCTAAACAACCTAAAAGACCTAGCCGCAAGAAACAACAGAATATAACTCCTATGGGTTCCTGGTCACTCGGTGATAGCAGGCAACGAAAGGGCCGATGAACTGGCTAGAGCCGGATCATCTCAAAAACTAAGGGGCTCTGAACCCGCCCTTGGCATATCAAAACAGGCAACCAAAGTGACATCAGACAGGTGGACGCAACAACACCTATCTCGATGGAACAGGATACCTGGACATACCCAAGCAAGGGCCACAATTGGGAAACCCTCCAAGAGGCTATATCAACTGGAATGTTGCCTCTAACGCGCATCCAGCTAAAACAAGTGGTCGGCCTACTAACAGGCCACTTAAGAAAACACCTACGCCGAGTAGGAATTTACAATGGTCTCATTGAATGCAGGCTTTGCGGCGAAGAGGACGAAACCTTATATCTATAAGCATAAAAATCTATTCTAATTAATAGCTAGTCGAGCTTATCTAAAAATTTTAAACCCTAAATAAAATATGGAAAATACACAAAGTTCTTAATTATATTATGGGAGGTAGGATGAGTGTCGAAAGCTCAATAAATTTTAATCTAGATTTTGGTACAAAATAAACAGTAATAAGTCCCTATTGCTAATATGGGAGAAACGAAAAACTATGTGATATTGTCTAAGATGTGGTAGGTACATATACTTACTGCGTTCGTTTAATACAAATATAGATAATCTGTCACCTCGGTCTACCCATTGGTGGAGTTCTGTTTAATAGATATCTACGCGCAAACCGAACGCAGTAACTATAAAACAAATTTAGACTCGTTCAAAGACAAATATAATAAGGTATTCTCATCAAAAAATAATAACAAAAATAAATCTAGAGATTTTGGCTCTTGTAATTTCTTGCCCTTCTTTCGAATTAGGCTTTGTTTACCTCTTCGTTCGCTGCCAGAGCCATTCCCGAGGAGACCTATAGCTTAACGTGGGTTACGAACCACGATTCTGTCATACGACACCCCCCAATGGCTATCAACCCTCGGTTTATTGCCATTATGACCTACCGAGTCGGGATCGAGTGTATATCTTCTTTCGCATCCTACGAGATGTCCAATCCCATCCGGTCTGGTTACAGGCGTGAATGGGGTGCGTTGGAAAATATGAAACATTTTACACTCTTCTCTGCATTCTTAAACCTGCTAAATTTCTGACATACTTTTTTTTATTGTGCATATGCCTACTCCGCCGATCGAATTCGAGCCGCCATGGTCGCATGCCATTAACCGACCTCTGAGCAACTGTCGCAGTCTCTTAGTAAAAATATTATTTCCTCGTAAATAATGGGACATCAGGCCAATGAAAATGCCGGTTCCCGGTGTTCCTTCCGCCATATTGAAAAAGTTCCTTCTGGCCACAACCCGAAGTGACCTCATTGATATAGCGCAATTGAGGACCTATCCTATATGCCAGGAGATAACGATAGTAACAACCTATCATTTTTCTGTGCCGAAAGATAGCGACAATTTGGCGACAAAAACGACCTATCATTCCTCTGTGTCAGTAGGCTAGACTTTTCATTTTGAAAAAAATTATAAAGAATACTTACCATACAAATCGATAGTTACATTCATAATGAAAGCATTTCTCAGGTAATCAATTTAATAGCGATTACCAATTATTTCCTTTATTTATAGTTCTCGGTTTAAATTGGCCTCGGTACGCCGGCGCTTTAAAATCCACACAAGCGCAAATCGCAAAATAAAGTATTTGAAAGCATCATCTCATCAACGGACATTTTTACAATTTTCCTAGGCTCGTGTTTATATTTGTTTTAAAAGTTACCAAAAACGTTTCCGTTTTGTGATTTTTAGAGAAAACATGATGCAGTCAGCTCCAAGCAAGAAAAAGTGTATTTCTCCGATACAAAATATTAAGGTTGTAGTTAGAGTAAGGTAAGTTTTGTGTCTTCATTGTACTTTATTTATATTAATTGTATGGTATTAAAAAAAACATTTTTTAAAATTCTCTTCTTGTTAATTAGGATGTGATATTATTAACTTATGGACGCACAAATCTTGTTTTTAAGCCCATAGATAAGATCATAACAAACCTACCTTCCATATGAGTAACCAGCCTCTGTGTATAGGGTTTAAAGTCAAATATTTATTACATTCGGCCCCACTTGATAGTTGATTATAGTAAGAACATCAAGGACGCTGGAACGTCTTTAAGAATAATGTTTGAGAATATTAATTAACTGCAGTAATAAGTGTACAAGTTCAGTTGCTGTAACATTACTAAACCTTTGCAGGACTTCTATGCCATATGTAAAGGACTTACTAAAATTCGCTTCTACAGTCATTTTATTTCACCCCATTATATTATAAACAAATTTACCTAGGGCCTACTTTAAATTATTACATCATGTGTATTTATCCATATATTTCGTCATTGTGCAAACCTCAAAAGTCAAAATTTTATAAAGCATGTTTGTTGTTTTTACTTTTATAGAGTACCTAAATTATGTCTCTTACAAACAGTTTCTTGTTAATATGTAAGTAAAACTGAGTTTTGTTTTTTACAACAAAGATAGAAATATTTTCAAATATTAAATTAAATAAAATATTAAAATTAAATATTTCAAGACAATTGCAGACCTATCTACAGTACCTTTAGTGGGTATTCTAATTTCTGGCAGTATTCTCAATCTTATTAAATGACATTATGTCTTTTACCTTGGCATCTCTATGATCTATTAGATGCGGTGTTCTTAATTAGCAGATTTTGCTATATTTCAAGTTACTGGGTTTTATGGAAGGTATTTTTAAGTGATTATAAATTTAATACTGGATATAAGCTTATTAGAACTAGAATATTGTATTAATACTAAAATGGAACTAAGTAACTCAATTTCTTATGATTTCGAGGTTGCCGTGTTTTTGCATATGATGGCATATACCTATTGTGACCCTACACAATCAGTCAGACTGACAGTCTTGATAAGGGAATGACAGTAATACTGATCGTGTAAGGCTAAATTTCAAGGACAAATGGCCAGACTGATGTAAAGTCTCATTAGAAAAAAGAGTGATATGAGAATAACAAAGGATCAAAATCATTCAGGACTGTCAGTCCGACTAATAGTGTAAAGTCTGCTTATGGTTTTTGGTTTAAAAATTAATTTTACTTTAAATTTCTATTAAAACAAAAAAATGAATGTGCCTACTTAGGTATTATAATCCTCTCAATGCATTTATATTTTTTAGACCTTTGAACAATGAAGAAAAAGACAGACGGGTTAGAACAGTGGTACAATGTGTATCAAACAGGGAAATTCAGACAAAGGATAAGAAATATCAATTTGACAGAGTTTTTCAACCAGATAGTTCTCAAATGGACATTTATTCTTTTGTGGTAGCACCTATGATATCTGATGTCCTTGCAGGATACAATTGTACGGTATTTGCTTATGGTCAAACGGGTACGGGCAAAACTCATACCATGACAGGTGGCGATCCAAGTATGAGTTCAAATGTGCATTGGAAAGAGGTACCTACGTAAATAGATTTATTGATTAAAAAAGCGTTTCATTTCGTCAGATCCATCCTTAGACATGGCTAATCAGTGACAGTGGCGTGCAAAGTCGTTTAAAACAGGGTAGGCAACAATTTCATTTCCAAACATCGACGGCGACGCGCGACGTTTCTATAACGGACGAAAGGGCGAAAACACTAATATTATTATGAATAAATTTCATCAACATGCGTTTTATATTCAGATTTTAAATCCAACATCCACTTGATTAAACCCATATAAGTATTGCTAAAGAAGAAGTCCATTAATATGTAAATTATCATACAGGATACTTATTAGCTAAAATGATCTTGAATCATCATAAAAGTACTTCTTATTTTATGTTAGTAATTAAGATCTTAACTTACCTAAGTATTTAACTATATAGGGCTATGTTTTATATTGAGAACGCGTAGTATCTTTCGAAACTATGACAAAACTTGAAGATTGACACCAATGCACATACAAAACGCGGGTGGAGGGCTGACGGAGGCTCAGGTCGCGAGTCACGTGTATTTGTTGCATCTCTTCCTAGCGTACTGTTTACCGCTTGTCTCGCTCGCTTCCACTCATAAAAACGGTGCTTTCCCATAAGGGGCTAATATAAAATGAAATCATCTTCACTAGCGATTCAATTTACGATTAATAGGCAACGAATGCGTTCGTGGAAATGATCTTAAATGATATATGATTAACTTTTCATACATACACAAAAATGTTGCCAGATATTACACGGATAAAAAGTTAAATATAAAGAAATAATTTTGGTGGGAGTTTGATTCATTGTTCCCAAGGTAGGCAATGATTTTTGCCTATATTGTATGCACGCCACTTATCAGTAAGGATAGAGTCTGATATATATTTTTTTTAGACTGGTAACTTTGTGCTAGTAGGATATTTTTAGACGGACAAAATAGGTTTTGATGTTTTATCACTAAGAGAACGACAAATTTTTACAAATTCAACAATTTTACCATATTTGTTTTTTTCTGGCAGGATGAACTTGCCGGTTGCATTCCCAGAACGGCAGCCAACATATTTGATGAAATTGGTTCAATGAACGTCGTTGACTACAATGTTAGAGTGTCATTTCTTGAATTGTACAATGAGGAAGTCAGAGACTTGCTCAGTGAAGACGAGCGCCCACCCCCGCTGAAGTAAGGAGAACTTTATACAACTAACACAAAAATTGAATAAGTGTTATGGCTGAAGTTACCTGGGAAAAATTTCCCAACCTCAGCAATGACATGAAACTTTTTCAATTTTAAAAAATTTCGTTCGCCATTTCGCTTTTTGAAAAATACTTCGTATCCTTTTTGCTTTATCTAAAAAGCAGCCAAATACCCGTCTTTGAGTAATAATTACCTACAGCTCTAGGTTAAAGAAATTTTGATTGATGAAATATAAAACCAATTAACGAAATTTTGGGAAATATCCATAATTATATTAATTTTCTGCTTTTAATACTTCATAAATTGAAATGGCGAATGCATCACTAGAATTCACTGTTAAAAGAAGTGGTCTAACTAAAGTTTTGACTTGAAAATCTTTTTTAGCATTTTTAACGATTCCAAAGGATCTGTTTATGTCCAAGGATTAAATGAAATTACAGTTTTTAACAGTAATGACATTTATATGTTGTTGCACAAGGGCACTTGCAAAAGACAAACTGCTTCAACTCTAATGAATAACCACAGCTCTAGGTCACACACTGTATTTACAATAACAGTACACACAAGAGAAGCTAATTTAACAGGTGAAGAAGTATTGAAGACTGGTAAAATTAATCTTGTTGATTTGGCTGGAAGTGAAAATATTGCAAAGTCTGGCGCTAAGGATAAACGCGCCCAAGAATTGGCGAATATTAACAGGTCATTACTCACTTTGGGTCGCGTAATACAAATCTTGGCAGAAAAGAATAATAAGCATGTGCCTTATAGGGATTCTAAGCTAACGAGAATTTTGCAGGATAGCTTGGGAGGTCATACAAAAACATGTATTATTGCAACAGTTTCCCCGTCACATACATCATATGAAGAAACCCAAAGTACTTTGGACTATGCTTGTAGAGCTAGAGATATAAAGAATACTCCAATGGTGAATGAAAAGGTTACCAAAGCGCAAATGATGAAAGAGATGACTTGTGAAATTGAGAAGTTAAAAAGGGATTTGGATGCAGCCAGATCTGGAGATGGATTCTTCATTGATAGAATGAATTGGACAGAACTTAACGACAAACTTCAAAGTAGTTCCAATGCCTTAAGTCTTAAAAATGAGTTAATTGATGAAATGAAAAAGAAATTAGTAGATTTGGAAGTAATTCAGGAAATTAAATTAAAGGAATTCGAGCAAATTATGAATAATTGTCAGAAAAAAGAAAGACTTATTGATAAAGCTAAAACTTTATTAAAAGAACAAAAAATCTCACTTCAACAAGAACAGTATTTGTCCAATTGTTATGCAAAGGCGGCCACGGAAAGTTCTCTTAAAGCCAAAGAACTCTTAGAGACAACCAAGAAGTTATCGAGTAACCAAGAAATTCTACAAAGGAAACTTGAAAATCAGTACTTTAATAACTACACAAATGAAAGAATTATTAAAGAAAAAAGCTCATCTCAAAGTGAAAAACTTAATGTGGCCATAAATGAAACAGAAAATGTTAAAAATACAATAGCTACAAGTATCACCAATCATAAACTAAATATTAGCTCTGCGAAAAAATCGTATATGGACTTAAGTTGTAAATTAAACATGACTTTGCAACAAGAAAGGCAACCTTTGCTGGAATCATTATTTGAGAAGCAATCCAAAATAATAACTGACAGAGCAGACAGTATTTCTTCAACTCTTGATCAATCTCATCAAGATATTGTGGAAGTGTTGGGATTGACCAAGAATGCGTCAAGTGCATGCACAAAATTACGTGACAATGTAAGTAAAACTAAGACAATAAAGCTTCTACTTATTATATTTTTCTAATTTAAGTAATTCATTTTTTAGTTCATAACTTATGACCAAAGCACTTCCTCGAGATTGGCCACAGCAAACAATGTTTTAACAACTCTTAAGACACGCCTTATGGGACAAAAGCGTAAAGATGTAGAAGTATTAGAGAAAGTAGAAATATTCACAGATGTTCTAAAAAGTAGAATAGATGAACTTGATTGTTTGATAAGTATTATTGATGTTGTTGATCAAGGTTGTGAAAATTCCACAGAAGAGACTGAGAGAACAAGTATAAAGAAAAACTTGAGCGACGTATGTATAGGTGTTTTTTTAGTATTAATAATGTTAATGTCAAAAAACTGCAAATATTGTGGGAAATTTACTTTTTGAAAATTATAGGTTTGTTTGTACAGTTTTTCAGTAACAATTCCGTCAAACATTTGGGGTTAGACCATCCAGGCAGTCCCTGTTCAACCCGGTTGAGTAAAAAATTTACCTTGTATGGTATTTGATTCGAAAATATCACAGAACGTACTATGTTCCTAGAAATCCTCATTTCTAACCAATATTTTATTCGCCACCTATGTCGATTTCTATCGACAACGCCATAGGTGTCGATTACATCGATTCGGTTAACTAGAATATTTTTTACAAAATGGGATTTATTCTTTCTAATCCTTCTAATAATAATTTTTTAAATCATGTATTCTCCTATTAGTCTGCCAGCAATAATTCTCCAATAAAATATTACCTAGTATTAGCTGCTGCTTTTCATGTATAGGTAATTTTAAATATGATTTTTTCAGGCACAACAAAATCACGAATTAATAGTGTCATCTTTAGAAGAGAAAAAAAATAAGCTTGATCGAAAAAAACATTCTTGTTTAGAAAGTGAAAGAAGTCTACAATCATGCAGTCAAGAAGTCAAACACAATGTACTTGAGGTAAAAATGACATCACTTTTATTATATAACTTAAGCTTACTGTAGCATACTTTGCACTTAAAGGAGAACACAAGATGCTCTCCACGATTTTAATAACATTTCGTTTAGTGGACACATAGTTTCTTAGCTCTTATACTCATAGTATCAGTGGCGTGCATATAATATAGGCAAAAAGCATTGCCTACCCTGGGAGCTATAAAACAAACAGAAACAATTTTTTTATATATTAGTTTTTATCCGTGTACTCCAACCTTGGCAATTTATCTCTACATGAATATAATAAATAATAATATGGGACCGAAAAATGAATCCTTTATCATTTCCACGAACGCATTCTTTGCTTATTTATATCGTAAACTAGATCCCTGTATAAGCATTCCGTAAGACCGTTCTAAAAGCAAAGATCTCGCTGTACATTAGCGACTATGCAAAAGCACTGCTTTTGTACGAGTGAAAGCAAGCGAGAGAGCCGGTAGGCAGTAGTGTTGAAAGAGATGTATCAAATAAAGAAAACCTGCCGCAATCTTCGACCTCCCTTCATCTATCAGCCCGCGCCAAGAGAGCACGCGTTTGGTAAGTGCATTGGTGCCAATCTTCAAGTTTTACTCTAGTTTGGAAAATACTTCGCTTTCTCAATATATGAAACGCCTCTATAAGTTTTATTATTAATTAATTTAGTTAAGATATTTTTAAAGGGATAACGGATAAGGTATCGTAAAATAAGAAGCACTTTTGTGACAATGAAAATAATTTTTGCTGATAGTTATAATATTTAATAATCAGTAAGCTTATCATCATATTTCACATAATAATTGACCTCGTTTTGGCAACATTGGTTCAATCAGATGGATGATAGATTTATAATTAGTGTTTTCGGCCTTTTGCTAGACTTCGCGCCGTCGAGTTTGGGGAAAAACTAAATACGCAGGCGTTAATTGTTACTATTCCGGCTAGCAGCGCATCTGCAGAACGATCCTTTTCTGGATTAAAGATAATTCATACCTATTTACAGAACACACAGGGAGAGACACGAGTATTAATAATAATCTCTCTGGAGAGCGACCTTTTGCAGGTTTTAAAACGCAAAACCAATTTTTATGACGATGTTTTAAAATAATTTTTACGTAAATGCCGCCGTGTTGAACTCATTTACAAATAATGTCGTTTTATTCTTTTTCTGCCAGTGTTCTTTTCACAAACTCAAATACAAGATGTTTTGTGACAACATTTGAAATTTAGATGCTTGATTGCTACAGAAGGTAAATTTTCGTCTTAAATGCAATTTTTGCCTACCCTGATTAAAACAGCATTGCACGCCACTGCATGGTATGGGAGTAGAAATTTACCTTTAAATTTTGAAGTAAACATTTAATTTGTAGTTAAGGCAAGAGAAGTGGGGTACAAGTTTCAAACTATCCCCAATGATCTATTAATCATAAAATTTAATACCACAGAAGATGGTCTAAAACCTGATTAGAACATAAAATTTAATACCACAGAAGATGGTCTAAAACCTGATTAGAAAAAAGTTTTTGACTAAAAGAAATAGACATTTGAATGATCAATAGTAAAATTGAAAATTTTCACCCTTTAAAATAAATAATTTATAATATTTATAAATGTAAATATGTTTCTTTTTTAGACTATAAACTATACCAGGCACACGTTTCAAACACTTAGTACTAGTCTTAGTTCAAAACTAGATAATTTAGAAGATGAAGCTAGTTCCTTGGAAGAATCTATAGAAAATGGTATCTGCGAACTTAATAATTTATTAAAAAGTGTAAAAGAAGATAATGATATTGTTGATAGTATTATACCAGTTAAAAGGGCAGGAGACACGCCGAAGCAAAATTGTCTTAATTATCCCAAACGAATAGGCGAGGGAGCCTTACCGAGAGAAGTTCTTATCAAGAGGTTCAAGGAAGAATTTAATGAGGTAGGCAGATGATAAAACTTGGTAACATTTCATGGTTATACCCTTTAAAATTATAGCACTTATAGTTTTCTCAGTAAGTAGTGATATATGAATCATAAAGTGGCCAGTGATTTTTTTATTATAATTTTTGCAATTAATAAATTACTTCTTAGGCTCTATTTGTTACATCGACTTAAGAGAATTTGTACAAGTCAGCTGACGAAAATAAATAAACAAACTTCTACATGTTGAATCTCTATTTCTTTTTATTTTCAGTCTGTCTCTGTGGTCATTCTAACAGCTAAAAAATTTGATGTTTCGTTTGTGCAAAATATACAATCGACGGACGTCTATAGTATACTTTTATTTTCTACATTTATATGCTATGTTCTACATATGTATGCAGAAAATTAATTTGCTTCACGTTATCCAACCCTGCCTCAGTTTCCAGTTTAAAAATGGTTATATTTTTAAGTAACAAAAGAAAAAAGCTTTGGGCAAATTTAACAAAATGTTCTTTATTTTTGTTAATTTATCAATCAAATATTTTTAAATGTTAAAATAAAAAAATAATTGCTTTCCAAATAGGGTAAAACGATAAAAGAACTAAATAATGATACAAAAAATAAATGACAAATATGCTTTAATAACTCTAGGTTTTAAATATTTTTTAGGATATTGAAAATGAATCATTCCACTTAAATGCGTCAACGGATTCGGTTCAACCCTTAGACGTAAGTATATTAAGTTTTTTTAATATTATTTCATTAAAATAACAAACGTTTTCAAAAATCAAAATTTATTTCTAATTTTTTTTCGGATTTTTTTAACATCACCGATCATTTGGTTCAAGAATTAGTTAAGTCTAAGGAGTAGTTTTGAGTTAGGACTTAATTGAATATTGATTGGTTGCAAAAGTCATAAAACTCCAGGACTTATCAGTTTTCTGCATCAAAATAACGTATTTTTTGTGGGTAAAATAATCGATTGACATTTACATGCTAATGCTTGCTTTAGTTAGCTGCTGTTGACGAGTGGGATAAGTCGATTTTGCTCTATAATTTTTATACTGTCTTCATCTGAGTCTGACGACACGATGACTCAGAGGCTTATTTATTTTATTTTAAAGTTTGTCTTTGTTATAGTGTTTTATATGACTATTATGTCTAAATGTAACTAAGAAAAAATAATATGGTCAAAACAGTTAAGTCCAGATTTTTAAAAATACTTTTTTAAAAACTTACTGCTTATATTCGTACATTCACTATAGAAAAATATGGTAATCCTTAGTTTATAATATTTTAACAAATAGAAGAAACATTTTTTAAAAAATTTTCTCAGAATACAAAAATGAACTTATCCGGTTTTTACCCCAAAGTAGTCAATTTTTAACCTTCACTAGGATATTTTTTTATTTTACTTTACATGTTTCTATGAAAAATTCACATATTATCACATTATCATTTGTTTCAAAAATGGCCGCCTATACTTATCAATTTTACTTTGTTTTTTTTAAAATGCCCATAACATTGATAAAACAAGGTAAGTGGTAAAGAGTAGGCCATGAAAACTTTAATATGGTTAATTTCAACCTGCTTTATAATATAAAATTGACTTGCTTGAGAAAAATGTGTCCGTCCGGGCTATTTTATTTACCTGTTTAAAAAAAGAACAAAACGGAAATTATCGATTTTTTTAAATAACAACCCATCTTTGTTTTATTATAATAAAATTATTCATTTAATTTCCTTTCTAACGGTGGGTCACAAGTTACTAAATTTAATTTGTAATAGTAGAAATTAACAAAAATATCATAAATGTAATTTCTAGACCCGAATAAGCCATAAGAATTATGTCAAGTATACTGTGGAAAACAATTCATTCATTTCAATCTTCGTAATTATTATTTAATATCATTTGACATTTTGGTCTAATAATTGCAGAAATAATATTTTTGTTTTCCACGACATACTAGACTGGTCTTGACTAAACTTCTTATAGCTTATTCAAGTCTAGAAATTACATTTATGATATTTCGTGTTAATTTCTACTATTACCTAATGAATAATTTTGTGACACACCGTTGGAAAGAAAATTAAATAAACAATACTATGATAATAAAACAAAGATGGGTTACCATTTAAACAAATGGAGAAACTCCGCTTTGTTTTTTTAGAAAACAGGTTTTAAATAATTTATAACGGATACATTTTTCTCAAGCAAGTCAATTTTATATTAAGTAGGCTAAAACTAGCCATTTTAACGTTTCCATGGCCTATTCTTTACTACTTACCTTGTTTTATCAAAACTATGGACATTTTAGAAAACAAAAGAAAATGGATCTAGGAGGCCATTTTAAAAATAAATTATAAAGTGTGATATGTCATTGAAATAAGAATTTTCTATAGAATTTAGGCATAGAATAAAAATGGGCGGTTTCCAATTCATCCATATTTTATTATTCCATTATATAAAAGCGATTTTTTTCCAAAATTACTTTTAACTTGTATAGTTTGATAATTTATGGATTAACCGGTGTTATTGTCATATATCTTATTATAGTGACGTGTTTTTTTTTTGTTTTAAAATAATACAAGAATGAATTAGAATACAATTTTTTAATTTATAATGTTTTGAACGTCTATGTCTATACAGTGGGCTCTAAATGTAATTTATGTATACATTTAATAACTTTATCTTGAAATTTTTGTAATGGTTTTAAGTTTGGTAAACAAGCAGATCCCTATGCTGAAGCTAAATATTGTAATTTTGAATATATCAATGAAAAATATATATTAAAAAAAAATGTAATACAGTACAATCGCGATAATATGAATATGCACTCTTATGAACGACTCCGTAATATGAACATAATATTTGTGAGTGGTCAATGTAAAAGGAAAATCAAAATACCCTTCTTCGGTTTGCTCAATTAAGGGAAAAAACAGAAAAATTTTGCTATAAAAGATTAGTTAAGTATCTTAGCTTAGGTTATTGTATCAATACACACTATGTATTTAAATATTTTTTTTTAACTTCGCTAATATAAACGTTCCGTTAATATGAACTCCTTAGAATTTTTTGTGTTCACGTTACCGAGATTGTACTGTGTCTAGTTCTGTACAAAAGACATACCAGAGGATATAATATATACTTGATATGGCTTTTCCAATTTAAATTTTCGTTCAAAATGAATGCTAAAAAATTTGTTGTTTTTGAATATTGAATATTCTCATTACTTTTTTTAAGGGATGAATCAAAGAATTTATTTTATTTTTAGTTATAAACACAAAAGAGGATTTTCTAAAATTTAATGTAAGTTTATTTGATTGAAGCCAAGAAAGAAGTATTTATAAGTATTAACATTAAAATACATTTCTGCGAAAGTTTCAACAAAATAAATAATTATTGTGTCATCTGCTAAGAGCTTTATTATATCTTGTCTAGTTTAAAAATGGAATTAATATAAATTAAAAATAGTACAGAGCCTAAATTGTCCCTTACGGAAATTTTATTTGTTTTTCTTAATTTTTTATATCTGCAATTTAAACAAATTGTTTACGACAACTTAAATAGTTTTGAAGTAATTTGTGTCATTTCCCCCTATTTCCGTGCTGTATAATTTTTATAATACAAATTTTGGGTTCCTAGAAAGTTGCATAATTTAGTATTTATTATTTTTTCTATTTTTGAAGAAAATTGTTAAATCAGTTTTAATGCTCGAGTCATCACTTTTTCATATTTATTCCACGCCAGGAATGGCATTACGTTCAAGTTATCTAGTCATCGGTCCATTAATTAAAAGTTGTTATATAAAAACATTTGTTTTTTTTACAACCCTATAGCTTAATATGTCCACGTAAAACCGATGTTGGTCGTCATGCCACAATAATATGGTGTACAGATAATTCAAACCAACCAAACAACTATGACATTAGCAGAAATGCTTCTCTCACAAAGTGGTTTAATTCTTGATTTACTAACCAGGCAATTTTGATTGTGAATAAATTATTTATGATAATGTTATTGCTGTCACAATCAAAGTTGTTTGTTTAATGAATTGTTTAAAATTACAGTTACTTCATTATTTATTTAATTCTTTTTTCAATCCGACAGCATCGTTTTTTTTAGGAATCAGATGACCACAAAAACGGAAGCGACGAGTTTTTGGAATGTATTAATTAATATTTTTAATGTGTGTAAACATAGTTTAATTTTATATATGTATATAATTTGTATCGTACTGTAAACTTTGACATTTAAAGAGCCATATTGCGGATTATGTTTTATATCATTTTTACCTATAATAAACTAAAAAAATATATTTTTAAGAAACATAATTTTCGAATATGCATTTTCATTGTGCAATTTTAATGGTTTCAATACTGACCGATATTCTTGTATTTTTTGTTTTTGTTTTAAAGTTTATATAAGGGGAACCTTGTAAGTTTTGCTGGCTTTATGTTTTGGCAATAGCCACATTTTGCCAACCAACAAAATCCCGCTAAACGATATTTTAAACGTGATTTTCTCGGAATCCACACACAATTTTGTAAAAACTTGTTTCATATTCAGGGGTAAATATTATTCTTTCCAGCGAATCGAAAATCAGATATCATGCGTCAGTTAGTGCGGGGATTTTAGCGCCTGAAAAATCGATTAGCGGGATTTTGTTGATTGGCAAAATATCGCCATTAATTTTATTTCGTACGCTAGTTTTTTTAAATCGGACACTATACGGTATGGTTAATTTCACGTTTTTCCCTTTTAATAACCATTTGGCTTTAGCGTTCAGGAGTGTTGTTTATACAAAATTGTTAAAATAAACAAAAACATTCTTTTAATTTAGTGTTATTTATGGCCCTATAACAGACACTGTCGGAAAAACGAGAAATATTACTGCGGTTGTTACCGGACATTGCCTCTTCGGTAGACATGCCGAACGTATGCAAATACCCACTAACAACTTCTGTAGAAGTTGCAGAGATGAGGAAGAAAGTATTCAACATTCGGTTCACTGCTCTGGGTGAACCATTTTTCGATAGCCTGGAAGAACTAAGTAACTTACAACTTGGACGACTGAGCAGGTTTCTGAACAGTAGTGGCTGGTTTGAATGAGTTGTTAAAATCCTTCCGCGGTGTACGCCGCACTAACATCAGATATCTGATGAAGGTGGGTTCTACAGAACACGTGTGGTATCACAAAGGACCTAATAGGACTACGTAAGACTGTTTGGTCTGAACCAAAGGTCTGTCACTCTAACCTAATCTAATCTAGGCCGTATAACAAACGAATTATTAATAAAACGGAAGTCACAAAGTGCGCTTCCCGACCCCCCGTCTTTGTATTTACTTGGGGCCAATTACAGGAAACCCCATACAATATATATAGTATAGAAAATAACATTTTACTTAATTTTTACCCAGTTTAAACTTAAAAAATGGTTTGTAAATGATATGAATTTTCTAATATTTTTATCTAAGAAAATGTTAAAATTACATATCTTTAATATGAAGTCTAAAACAATTTAGTACACATACAACACAACAATTTTTTTTAGTACCTATTCAGAATACAACAAAATTTTTATATAAATGAAAACTAAAATAAATTTATAGAATAATAAATTAGGCACAATGTCTTTTATTGTCATCGGATGAATCCGGTTCATTTTTTACGGAATCATTCTTGAATCTAACGTGAGGGATGATATACCTCACGCCTTCTCCATCCGCTTTAATCAGCTTTTTCTTGCTAGCTTCTTCAAAACGCCCTCCTTTACTTCATGTACGTGCAAGAGGTAATAAAGGTTCTCCGAGTTCCTCTCACGTTAAAAATAATACACGTGCCTCAAAATAATCCATTGTTCTCTTTCTGCATAAATAAGTATTTATGAAAAATTATACAGAATATTTTTTACATAGTAAATTAAATTCCTTCGAAATAACAACAGTTGTCAAAACGATTATTTAATTTTCCATTATTATCCAACAATGCATCAAAAGTGGCGGCTGATGGCAAATACTGCTTTGTCATTGGTACCATATAATTGCTGGTGGCATTTAACGAGTGACTCGATGCTTTTTGCCCACAACCGCCATTTTTTTGGATTCCCTAATGGTCTTTTAACCATACTCAATGAATGATTAATATTAATAACGAACTACTTTTTTTGTTATGTTTAGGTACGGTTGTGAATGCATCCAATGCCGTTATTCTAAGGACTACACTAAATTTTCTGTTGCAAAAAATGTTAATACTTTAATTTGTGTTCTACGCGACAGAAATTTTCTAGTATAAAATACGCCGCAACAGCGTACTGTGTTAAATTATACCATAAACATTGCATTTTTTTGACCCGAAATCTGGTCATGTTTATTAATGAATTAAAAAAAAAAATTAATTTGGACTTCAGATATTGAGTATGTGAGTTATTTTCTTTAGAAAAAAAGAATTAAAAAATTTCATTGGCTTATATTTTTTTTACATGTAATAGTATATTACATATGATGAAAGTGATTCTTTTCAAACGAGGAGATATTTAGCACGAGGCGTCAGCCGAGTGCGGAAATTCTCCGAGTTTTAAAATAATCACTTTCACACGAGTAATGTACACAATTTTTCCTACGACCACAAAGAATTATTAAAAAAAGCCTTTGATTTGTGAAAAAAATATGTCAACAAAAAAATATTAACACTAGTGTTGAAATTAGCATACTTAGGATTATGTTCCACTTAATATCTGGTTTCATAGTTTGTCAATCGGCTTTTTCTTTATTTATTGTTTAACTTTTTCATATTTTATATATCATAGAAAGAACTAATCCTACTTTGACTTCTAAATTAATCAGAATGACAAATTTTAAATTTAATCAAAGAAAGATGCATTAAACATAAATTTAAAAAATCCACCCAACAAGGAACATTTCAATTCAAAATAATTATTTAATGTTTTTATAAAAAAAAGTCAAATACTCCTGATGGGATTTGAACCTGTGATCTTGCGATCTGTAGGTTAGAGCTCTATTCTCTACGCTATCGCTATCAATAAACATTTGTTGTTTATTACTTACTTTCTTCAGCACGATTTGTTTTTTCTGATCATAGATTTTCCAGCATATTATTAACATTTTTTATAATTTCAGATGGCGTATTTTTACACTCTAATTCTGAAGCACTCGATAAATACATGATACATAAGTTAAACACTTTACAATTACTACTTTCCAAAATTTGTTATTTTTAATAAATAGGGGTGGTCTATCAAATTGGCACCATATGTTTTTAAATAGTGTGCCTTGTATTTCAACACTAGCGTTGCAGTATTTTCTTTTAACACGCGTGTCATAGTTGGCACTTTCTAGCCAAATTAACCGTGCTTTTTTTCTCGTTTTCATAGGTGGTCGTAGAAAAATAACCTTTGCACACCTACATAGACACTACCTTTTCTTTGATGAAAACAGAAATTTAATATCTTGCTTAATTTCTTTGTATATCATGTCAAACTGAGCCACAATTTTACATGGCATATGTTAACACGGTCGGATCCACTTAATCAAATACCTAGAAAAAATGTGTCAGACCGAATTATAAAAAAAAAACGACTTATTTTTAAATCATGTATTGTAAATTTATAGTACCATATACACATTAACTTAAACTCCAATCACATACTTATAGGTAATTTAAGGCAAAATGTCATTGCAGGCATGTATACAGAGTGCTACAAATTCGCGTGCATGGGGATCTCGAGAACGGCAACATATACAAAGATGGTTAAATTGTGGCAAAGTTGAGTATTTTGGGGCCTAATAATTTGGTGAAAGAAAAATGTAAATATTTCGAATAATTTCAGAGATATCCGAACAAAGTCGAATTTTTTCAGTTTTGGTTTTTATTTTTTTTGAGCATTCATTTTTGACTTAAGAAAAAAACACCTCTTCATAGCCGTTTTTTTGTTCTACAAGATGGCAGTACTACTTTTCAAATTCGACATTTCGTTCTTTAGATACCTACACCAACGTCAAGTCAATTTTTTAAAATCTTCTAAACTTTAGAAATTCAATACAATTTAATGATTTTTAAAATGTTAATGTTTTGTCATCAAATAACACATCATCAGTATTTTAAATTATCCTGTATTATTTCCTATTACGGTCCTGGCAATTATAGATTTACCGTAACAATTTGTAGGAAGTAAGTATTTTTTATTAATATTTTTAAATATTTTATTAACATAATACCTTAATTTCTATAATTTTTGCCTTGGACCTTACAGTACTGTAAAAATTAATGATCCAGAGTAAGAAAAAGGTCAATGGAGTGTTAGTCTAGTTATGTTACTATGATGTGCTTATGTTTGTTTCAAAAACAATTTGAAATATTTTTTACTGTCTGATGATGCCAGTTTCAGGCAAAACGTAATAAAAATAAACAGACAAAAAAATATTTGAGACTGAGACTTTGGGTCTTTTTTCTTAGAAACTATCGGGTAAGTAATAATGGACGAATTCTTTAAATCACAATTTTTTTTGGATAACAAAATGTTAAAATTTTAAAAACTTTTAAATTGTAATAAATTTATAAAGCTTATAAGTCATAAAAACTGTATTTAAAATTCCAGGTTCGTATTTAAAAAAACTGACTTGAGGTTGGTAAATCTAAAGAGCGAAATGTTGAATTTGAAAACTAATAACGCCATGAACGACAGAAAAATTTTGCACAATGTGTCATCTGGTAAGTATCTCCAGTCGTCTTCATGTGACCAGTTGAAATGTTGTGATTTAAAACAAATAATTACAAAGCAAGTACAAAACTCTTCTGTCGTTCAAAAAACATCACTGTCTCCAACCTTAAAACAGACACTAATAACGCCATCTTGCAGAACATAAAAAACGGCGCAAAAATTAAAAACCAAAAGTTCGTTTTTTTTCCAATATCTCCGAAAATATTTGGAAAATTAACAATTTTCTTTCACCAAATTATTAAGCCCCAAAATATGGGCAATTTTCCTTAACCACCTTCGTATCTCTTATCGTTTTCGAGATCCCCTTGTACGCACACGAATTTGTAGCACCCTGTATCGTACTTATAACTGCCAACGGTTAGAAATAAAAATATCACAAAAAACAAAAGACGTCCTTGGAAATGGAGTAAATGTAACTTTTTTTTAGTGATCATTAGTTCTTTGCACAAGAAAACAAGTGAAAACTGGTACAAGAACAAGTCATTTAATTTTTCTATTAGATATAGTTTAGAAAATTACAACAATCATATTTGCCATTATATATTATATAATATATAACTATTGTCAATTATTTTATGGAATTTGAACTCTGTCAACTAGAACCAGCTTCGAGATATTTTAATATTAGTAAATAAAAGCCCATTAAAAATAATGCATTTACATAAGGAAATCCGAATTACATTTTTTGTTTAATTTTCAGTCTCAACATGATCCTTCTTTGTTTTTGGAATCTATATTATTATAAATATGTACATCTTTTAAAAATAAAATAGTCAAAAGTTGGCAAAACCAGGGGATAGAAATTCAGTTTTTTGATGATAAAAAACTTGAAATCTTATTCTCTTCCTAATTTCTACTGCTTTATTCTTGAAAAGAATTATCTTCCTAACTTTTGCTGCTTTATTTATAAAAATAATATTTTCTCCAATTTTAGGGAACATAGAAGTGTTAAGAAAAAATTTGAAATTCTCATGACTTTAGAAAAGCCATCTCGGCTGCCAACCAAAAAATCCATTTACTGGTTGACATTTTTATAACTATTTGTATGTAATTAATAATTACCAAATTTGACATCTGATTGCAAATAATCCTTGTGAAATTGCATTAGTTTATATCATGAGAACATAATATAGAATAATTAATTATTTTATTCACCCCTAGCAACCAACAGCTTCTCGGACCCACCACTATATGTCGTGGAGTCAAAACTTCAGTAATTTCGAGACGTACACTTTAAAAGATCGTGGTTGCCAAAAATTAATATAACGCATTATTTTACTAATATATTTGCGGGCAATTTTCACTAATGTTTTAAGTATTATATTTATTATTTCGGTAGGTAATCAAGTTTTTTAAGAAAATATATAAATATCCAACAATCTATCGCTTGTTGTTCACAAATAGGCGGCATTTTTTGATGGAATTTTAATACAGAAGTCAGCAATGTAAACAATAATGGAATATTTGTGGAGCTTACTTAGGGCGGGTATTATAAAAAAAAGGCAGAAGTTAACTTTAATTTTAACCGTTTTCGCATTATCCTTCGAAAACAAAAAGGAGTAAAGAATTTTTAACAACCTAACCTGTAACTTGTGTTTATTAAAACAGTCATAAAGAGAAGAACAACAGTTCATTTTTTTGATGATGAAATTAGTATTTTTTATCCAACGTGGATAAAAATAGACCAAAAACTGTCATTTCTGTACATCAGTTAACTTTAATGGGAAAAAAAAAGTTTTCTACGGTTTCAGTATTTAAATTTCTCAATTATTTACTGAGAAAAATAATTAAACAAAACAGGCTCCTAATAAAAACACGCGGAAGAAGGTACCGACGTCACAACAAAACAGGCAAATGGGCAACCCGGAACAGCCTTTATTCTACACGCTCGGACCCATTTCCGACCTGACTAATCTCTTAAAGCTGGGGTGGTCTATTTCTAATCTGTTTTTTCCTATTTAAGTTATCGGAACAAAAATAACAATATAATCGACCGCACGACTCGCGCGGTTAATAGAATGACGTACATGTCGTCTCGCCTCATGTTTTTAAACTTGCAGCTTTCCCGCCGGGTTTTTAATTGTTTCTAGAAAAAGTTTGTGATACTCTAGGAAGCTTTTTATTATTGTGATGTTTTCAATAGGTTCTAGTTTAGGATGTTAGTGCTGAATATCATAAATTTGATTATAGTGAATGAGCCCATTGGTACCTGATCCACAAAATAAAGTTAACATTGAGATTGCCAACTTAACTTCGATCTATTACAAGTTAACCTTCGTTTATCTGTCAATTAAGTTTTATAATACCCACCCTTATTTAGTTAATATTCTCTCTTCCAAGAACCACGATTTAAGGCAAATCAAATATATACACACGGACAGTAAGTCTTTACATAATAAAATAAACCATGGTTATTTAATTTCAATTACGCAATAACAGTTGCATTTAAAACCGCTCAGTTTAAAGCAAATAAAGCATACATTTAAAAAAAAACAATATAAAAAATATCCTCGTCCTCTTAAAAGTCATAAATGCTAAAGTCCCTGATATTTTTGTAACTTAAATATGCTATCAGAATAAATGGTTGCACTTTCTACGTTTAAAGATTAAAACCTAAATTTACAAATTAGTGCATTACATGACTAGACGTCAAAACTTTACGTTAATATTTGTGACTAGGTACAAGTAGGATTGCTGATAGCCTATTTAAATTATTTCTAGATTAAAAGCTATTACTTATTCCAATTTACTACCAATTTAAAGTATTTAGTTCACAGACAACACAACATTTGTACAAGTTCTATATTCATGGTTAAAGTACGAGAAAATGACATGAAATAGTAAAATTAAAAGTTACTTCTGGTCAACACAGTGTTACCTTTTTTGTAGCTATTAGTAACTAGGTGACTACGAAAAACTAGGTACATACACATTTGCGAGTTTTATCTCTGACAATAAAAGAAAATACTCACTGTGGCCTTTCCTTGAAATATCAAACCACAAACCACTATAAAATGACCATTACATGCATTTTAAGGCTAAAAATGGTGACTAGTTCTTTTAGTTGACGCTCCACTTAATTGATTATATTTTTTTTAAATCACTTTTACACAATGGTTTGTCCCCTAAAATTATTTAAAACTATGGATGTTTCATTGGAGTCTTATCAAGCAGTACAATCAGATTTTTCTCAAATCTTTGCGACTAATACTTTTTGAGTTAGAAGTGGACCTCCTTTAAAGCGCCATTTTGAAACAAAAAAATATTGCGCAGCAGTAGCGTATCCAGGGGGGCAGGGGGCCCGGGCCCTAAATCCAAAAAAACCAGAAGATTTAAAATATAATTGGGAAACGAAATTACGGCCACCCTATCAATAACGCACCCAATGAAATAACACATCATCTTACATATTCAAAATGCTTGCAAGACAAACTGACATCCACGCAAATCTTAAAACTTTTAAATACACCCGCGGCGCGTGACACCCTCTTCGGATTTTATTTATTAATTTAAAAAGTATTATTGGTGTTTTCATGCATAATCATTACACGACTATGGGCTTCTAATAATTAGCGATTATAGTTAATCTATTTTTTTGGTTTTCAATAAATAAAAAACAAACCTTATTTTTAATATTTTTGCTCAGTTATGCTTATTTCATAAAGTTTTTTAAAGAGTTTTAAATTATTTATATCAATGTATTAGTATACCTCCCTACAGGTTTCTATAAAAATATATTTTTACTAATTTGAAATTTTTTTATGGTCCAAAAAAGGGGTTTTCGGGTGTGGCACCTGAAAAAAACGCTAGTTTCATATTCATCTGCACCCCCCCCCCCCCCCAACTGAATTTCTGGCTACGCCACTGCCACGCAGGGTCAATTTTTTTTTATTAACCCCGCAAAAAGCCTCTTAAAAAATCATTTTTAAGCGATATTATTTATTTCTTGGTTGGCGATATAGATTTACATGCCTATACAGAGTGTTTAGGCTCAAAAATAATATTTAGGTCCGCATTTAAAAAAAATAACTTGATGTGGGTATCTAAAGAACGAAACGTCGTATCTGAAAAATAAGAATATTTTCTTAAAGACCACAAAAAAGTGGCTTAAGAATATACTCTTCGTTTTTCAAAATAATCAGTATTTTGTTGAAACCAATAAAATAAAAACAAAAATTAATTTTATCAGATATCTCCGGAAGGCATTGAAACTTTTTTAATTTATTTTTAACAAATTATTCAGCAATAAATTATGCAACTTTGTCTTCTTTTAACCAACTCTTTATCTCTTATAGTTACCGATATAGCTTAAAAACTTTTTTCGCGTGACCTACGGACGTTTAAGCGAAAACAATAGGCTTTCTTATAGCTAATCTTAAAAACTATAATTTGGCATACAATTAATCTTTTAACTACGAGGTAAAAAAACCTCTAAACTCAAGGGACTTGCAAACTGGTGGTTTATAACGAGCGTTACTGTGTTTTATAAAAGTGCCATTCTCTCAAATATTAGCCTAGTTTTTCAACGGTCACCGATTGGTCTAATTATATAAAACTTGTGGTAGAATTATCATCAAAAGAAGTAACGATGTTTTTGCTAAAACCCGCAAATGACGTAAATTACACACGGAAGAGGCAATTTATACAATTTTATAGATTCTATCCATAAATTTTTCATTTCATGCCATTCTCTGCAATCTCTTTTATAAATTGCTAAAATCGACACCCCCTTACACATATTATCATTTATTTTCACGAGTTATCAAAATATACAAAGAACGTCGAGCAATGGCCTCTTGAGTCCGGATCCATAAAATTAGTTTGCTTCTATAACCAATATAATATTAAAGCACACTTTATTATAAAGTATTAATGGCCTTAAAATAATTTGGTAACTAAAAGTAAGTCTTATCAGCTTTTCACATTCAATTCCATTGTATGGCAATAACTTCAGTCACTCTTGGACCGTTGCTTCTTTAATTCTTTATCTTTGCGAAGTTTTTCTTTGAGTTGTGCCGTTTTTAGAGTTTTCATTAGTTGTGTTGACTGATATAACCAACTACCCTGTAAATAATAGGAAATTAGTTACCCTAAAGGACTTTCCCATCATACATGAATTAATTCAATCTTCATAAAACTTAAGGTCCGTATCAGACTTATCCCTGTTGTGATCTTATTATATTTTCAAAAATTGAAAATAGCATATAACTATTTGTACCGGGTCCGCCAACGAAACGGTGACGGAAAATTAAATCATTATCGAGAAACTTATCAAAAATAGTAAACCTGACGGGCACTCTGTAAGAGAAATAGCGATAGCGAACGTGTGCTAAATAAGTGCGATCGCTGTCGCTATTTTTCATACAGAGTGCCACATCAGTATCCCTATAAAATTCAAGTGTTTTTGAGATATTGACGTTTAAAATATGGCATATTTAGACTTTGACAGGCAGTGCTCTGGGAGCGAACTGTAACGTCATAGATTCGCCCGAGACTTGCTGTCACCCTGAATGCGGTTGTCCTTGGACGGAGTGTAAATAGAATGTATGATTGCTCTTAAAATTATAACAGATGGTAAAATAATTTTAACCTTTAAATTTATTATAAAGTTAAAACAATTCTTCTTTAAATTAAACAAAAATATTACTTTATGTTCAAAATATCCAAACAACAAAACGCGAAATTATAAAAGAACACCGTTCACAGTCTTAAAGAAAAAGTGTAGCCATTGACGTCATTGCGCATGCACAGCCTCTCTACTTTGTAAAAATTTGCATATAGATTCAGAGAAACCAGATTTGTAAATCGAACGTATTACCCCGAGTGAGAACACTTGATTTTGATAACCGAACACGCAAATCTCGGAGAGAACACTCTCAGAGTGCCCCAGAGCAGTAAACCGAAAACGCTATTAGTTTTTTTTCTCTATCCAAAAGTTGCAGCTTAAACCGGAAGTGGTATCTTTAGATAGAGAATAAAAAACTTATAGATAGAGAGATGAAAACCATTTTTCCATAAAATGCGCCCGTTCCAATCCTACAGCCAGTCAAAGTCTGAAAAGTTTTTAAACTTCAATATCTTAAAAACCATTTAATTTAGAAATATACTTTTTATACAAAATATACGTGTAATTTTTTAGGGAGTTAGAAAATAATATAATATATAGGATGTTCCATTAAAAAATGCAAGTTCAGTACGCCACACTTTTTTGAGCCACCTTGTATAATGTAAAATTACATTACAGGAATTCTGACAGGAGGTATATACTCGTAGACTATGAGATATCCTACACATCGTTTATACTCATATTATAATATACTTTCATTATGTAAAATTTACTCATGTCAGGTAACTTCCTTCATTCATAACACTGGTCAACAGTGGTTTTGGTGCCGGGGAATTTTTAGCTGTTTTTGTATAAATTTGATGCCCTGATCCCAAATCTGTTGTTAGTTTTTGCCTAGGAGCTCAAATTTAAATACTACATTTTAGTGAAATCCCCATAATTCACCCCTTTATTAATTTAAAAAAACAAAACAAAAATGTGTGTCATTATTATATATTACTCAAAAATAAAAAAAATTGGTATATTTTTGTACAAAAATACAGATAAAAGGCATTATTAAAATTAGCAGTCACTCATGCACACTTTGAAAGCTTCGTTTTCGTGAAACTCTTGAGTACATATTTTGGGAACAGTCTCTTTTTAAATTCCAGCAGTAATCTGCCATCATGTTTGTGTCCCAACGTCCTTGGTAGCGGTCCTCCATAATCTTAATATCTTGGTGAAACCTTTCACCCTGTTCCTCACTGAAGTCTCCCAAATTTTCTGGAAACCGGTTCAAGTGACTATGCAAATAATGTAATTTTACGCTCATGTTGCACCCAATGGATTTGAAATTGTCGAGCATCTCGTTGACCACTTGATTGTAGTTGTCTGCCTTGCGATTCCCCAGAAAATTTTGAACAACAGAAACAAATGAGGTCCAAGCTTTCCTTTCGACCTCATTGATGCATGTTACAAATGCAGGGTCCTTTATAAGAAGTTTCCGTATTTGTGGGCCGTCAAATATTCCTGCTTTAAGTTTTTCTAAACTTAACTGGGGCATTTTTCTACCTATATATGCAAAGCACGGTCCAGTTTTATCAAGAGCCTTCACAAACTGTTTTATTAGGCCCAGTTTAATATGAAGTGGTGGGAATATGATTTTCTCTCATTCAACTAAGGGATCGTTAATAACGTTATGTTTTCCCACTTCCAGGTTTTCTCTCTTAGGCCACTTTTTTTAAATCCAATGGTGTGTTTTATCTCTGCTATCCCAGAGGCACAGGAAGCATGGATATTTGGTGAAACCACTTTGCTGACCCAGAAGGAAGTTTACCATTTTTAAGTACACACAAATGAACCATTGATGCTCAGTATACTTTATTTTTGTTAATGCCAAAGCAATGGTGTCATATGCTTCTTTCATTTTCGTTGAGTGACCAATTGGTATTAAACCATATTTGTTTCCATTGTGTAGAAGGACACATTTTAAACTTCTCTTTGAACTATCAATAAATAAGCGGCCAGTATGACGCGACAGTGCACGTGTTGATAAGCCATTGTCGTCATTTCTTAGAACCCAATAAAATGCAAATAAGCCTTAGTTTTTGATACTGGGGGTATAGTTTAACACTGGGTTACTGTTAGGAAATACCTAGTATTTTTATTATTTTTTTTTATTAAAGGTGTAAATAAATACATAGATTGTATAATGTTTTTTTAAATTACTAATTGAATATTAGACCAATATAAAAAATAAAAACAATATATAACATGAGTTAAAACAGGGAGCGGATAATAGCAAGCAGGTGCGAGCCGTACACGCGTGTAACCTTTTTAAGTATAACTAATATCTAAAAAACTAGAGCTGATAGGGAAAAACTGACTTTATATTTAGATTCAGCGCCCCAAATATAGCTAAAATCAGCTCAAAAAACCTGGGCACCAAAAAAAATATTTTTTTTGTTGGCCTGTGTAATGTATGAATATCATTATTATAATACTATACCAATTCATCGCTTTCATATAGAGTGTAATGGGATGTAAGGAGTTAGAAGAACCAATTCCAGTGTGTTTTTAAAATTTTAATACGTAGCACAAAATATTTTGAAATTTTTTTCCTGCTTTCGATATGAAACTCGGAAACCGCTGAGTATAGATATGCTTCAAGATCTTAATATACCGAAGATTGATCTCTTGATCTCTTAGCTTATTCTATTTTATTTAAAGGAGAAAAGAATATAATAATTTACCTAAGTACTTGAAACTTAGTAGTAATAAAAATTTATATAAAAATACTTTATTAATTTACAAAAACATATAAGTAGTGAATTGACTAATTGAATTTGTGTGATATTGCAGTAGAGTTTTATATAGTTTAAAATTATTACTTAGTTTTGTAATATAAAATAAATACATATTTTTCGATAACAATGTCCTTTCAGCACGGTGCGGGGTGAGACGCATGCGCACTATATTTTATTCGACCCACGTCATTCACCGTGCCTGTTGGAGATTTTAAAAGTGATTAAATTTGAGCAGGTTTTTACTGAACTGAAAAGAGTTAGTGGTATGAAGTAGCGTTATCTTTTTTGACAAAAAAAAAACACTAACAATTATTATACTTACCACCATTAGCATACAATTTATTAATATTGGCATGGAAAACACTACAGATATAAAAAGTCCATTGCTGTCAAAATATTGTTGCCGGGAAAAAATCTTCCAGTTTGTCGACGCCAATTTGTTTATATTTTCTGAGAAGTAAACTAACAACACTAAAAAAGAGAAATTATATAATTGATATGTATGTAGGTATACAGTTTTTGTCAATGTATAAAACGAACGAATAAAAATCGTGTACGAAAATGCTCAATTTCGCATGAAAAGCGAATAACACTACTTTTGCACATTGATTCGATTATAGAGTTTATACCAGTCCAATTAAAGAATTCGCAGAAGAAACTGTGGATATAGGAGTATAAAAACGTGCCTTAATAAAGGGCTCTTGCATATTCAAAACAATCAGTCAAAAAATAATTTGTAATTTACGTTACAAGTCCGAAAAATACTGTTTTTTTATTTATTATTGTATTATATTTATTTATTTTTAATGTAACAAATTATTCAACATTAAAATATGCAACTTTGCCTCCATTTAACCAACTTTCTATCTCCTATATAGTTACCGAGATAGTAATGCTAATAATGCATCGAATTTGAAACACCCTGTACACACATACATACATAATCTCAAACAAATAATAGTCCTCTGTTTGTATTGGACATAAAAAAATTAAGCACATTTATTGTTTTTTTATTTTTAATTAATATATTTATCTTTTACAATGAAGGTGCTGGGTTAATTTTAAATATATATTGATCCTATAATCTTTCTGTAAAAGTTAAGATTAAGTAATATGTCAGCTTGTTTCACAGAAACTGACATAATATAGATTGTTGTAATTGTCTGATTTGATATATGGGTCATTCTTAAAATAGACTACACTGTGTATGTACCAGACTTTAAAAGTATTAAATTTAAAAGTATGTATGGAACGGCTTTGCACCCTCTAAGCATTGTACAAAAATACATTTTAAAAATAATCTACAAAAAAAATAGACTTTATCCCTCTAGCATGTTGTATTCTAGAAAGGTTTTTGATATAAGGTCTCTATATGTCTTGGAGACTAGTATTTTTGTCTATAAAAATAAGGATTTAAAAAATTATATCAGTCATTGCCACCAAACACGAAATAAGGCAAATGATTATATAAAATTACCTAAAAGTAATACTAATATTAACTTAAGATTTCTTAATTATTTTGCTCCAAAGATTTATAATCTCATACCCTTGGAAATAAGAAATATTAATAAAATTCATATTTTCAAAAAAAAAATGTAGATCTTACATATTTGAAAAGATTCATGTGTTTAGGAACCTTTTCTAAATCTCGGCTAATGTGGATCACTTCTCTGCTGGTCTATAAGGTTTCTACTTAAATATGTCTATCCATTTATTTGAAATATGTTAAATAGCTTGAACAGATGTTTAGTCATCTAGGTAATTGGTGGTTGCATTTTTGTGTAAAAATTTATCTTGGCATTTATTACTTAACAAAGTCTTGTAGAAGAATTAAAATTATTTTTTAATTATTGATATAACTAAATCTAAATGTATTTAGTATATGTAATTTATCCTTAGATAATAAATGTGGTAGGGATACTGTTCCCACCGAAATAATAATTAAATCTGAAAATATTCAGTGAAACAAAATGAATAAAAAATATTACTTAGAGCAACTAGTTTAGAGCTAAAACCTAATTACAATTTATGTTAATACCTATCTCTTTTTTTTACGAAAAAAAAATAAATTGTAGTAAAAATGCCTAAGAAATGTTGTGTATCCAATAAATTAAACGATTTCTGAGAGTAATTTTCGGTGCGATTTCCACTATATTGGAAAAAATACCAAGAAAATTCCTCTGATTAGTCAAAACTTGAAGTGTGAATCTTTTATTTTATTTAAAGATTTTTCGAGATGAGGTTACTCGGATTTTCGATTTCTTCGGTTTACTTGTTTGTTACTTTTACCACTGTCAGCATGTTTTTTAAATCAAAGATGTTTTATGTTTTGTGTTGTCTTTTTACAATTTTAATATTGTTTTAAAACACTAAGTGGACGAAATGCCATCCCACCTTGAGGATATCATTGTATATTGACGAGTGAGTATTAAAACTCAAATTTTAGATCTTTTAAATCGATAAGAATGTTTTAAATTCTTTGAATTCCACACCGTTATAAAAAAAATTTCAATTCTCGCTTTCAGATAGCACTGAAGATGGCGAAAGCCGGAAGCGCTCTGCTACGATTTTAATAAAATAAAAGTTTTTACACGTAATACAAACTATCTTTTCTTCAATTCTACTCTACGTGTACACAGCCACAGCTAATTTTCTATAATCGAAGCTGCCTGGTTAGATAATTAAAAATAAGGAAACCGGGCCACTGTGATTTTGAAAAAAATATTAAAACAGTTTTTTTTAATCCAAAAATATAAATCCATAATTTTCGGTAAAAAAAATGGCCCGTTCACCATGTCTGGCAATACATTGCAATATTTACTTTTCGTATTTAATAATACTTACACAAAATAAAAAATAACAGCCCTTGAAAAGTCCCATAATTTCTTGTTAACAGTGCCATTAAAAAGATAGAAACGTGAAAAACAATTAGTCCAATTAGCCATGGATCTTGCCAGTCAATCTGCAACAAAATATTAACATTCCATTATAAAGCAGGCGCGGCATGTCCATAAGGTCATTTGGTCAATGACCCACCTAATTAATTAATTAATCAAGATAAATAACAATGATTATTTAAAAAAAAATACAAATATTCGTAAATGTGTCATGCGAAAACTCCCCAATACATATCGAAATCGAAGCACTTCTGTCGGCCGGCCGTATTTTAGTATAGCTCATGGTTGACCTTATGGGTTTATATTGAATTAGAAGATTATATAAATGCATTGGACACGCAGAGCGAAACAGACATCCGCGCTCTCGGAAGTTAAAAAGAGACGGGAAAGAGAAAATTTTTTCTTCGGCTTCGACACAATTCGCGTTCAATCGGCATCAGTTGTTCAATCACATTCAATAGGTATTTATGGAAACAGTCGAACAGCTTCGTAAATCATGCCATTTTAATCAAAACTTTGCATTAGACAAAGAAAACCTTTTTATAAAATATGCGGATCGTATTTGTAACATTTGCATTAGGTAACATTTGTTTGATTAGGAATGCCGAATCGCCCGTAGTATGTCCTTAACCCTTATTTAGTTCATTTATGTGATTTTTGGCGTGTACTTTTGTGTGTTGTGGCTTCTATTAAAGAACAATTACTTCAACAGTTCAAGAAATATTATAGTTTAAAATAAGCGGTTAATTAACATTTGAAAATTTTTATTAGAATTATTTATAATTTTAATGACCTAGTTGAAATGTTTCCAAACAAAAGGATATACGAATTGATTTGATATACAAACACACAATTGTATAAAGGTACAATAAAAAAAATTATAATAGTCACAGCAAAAATTCAAATTTAGTAATTTATGTTTTTGCGGTGTATGCATTTTGTTTGTTAAGTTACTGCCATCAAAATTTCACCAAAATCAAACCTGTAAAAAACTCACGAGCCGTACCTGCTATACAGTGTGGCCTACTCCCAACTTGGAATTCCCTCTTTTATTTCGTTGTAGCGGGGGTTGGCGGAAGAGCCAATATACTTAGGCCTAAGAGGCTTTTTATATCTCCTGTCGATTGGGTAATGTTATTCAGACGAGACCTACAGCTTACGTGTATGCACTAGTTTATTCTTTTTACTTTCCCAAAGATCCACGACGCCCCTAGTAGAATACTGCATTCTTTTAGCCACTAAAATTTGGAACATACTTTTTTTAGTATGCGTAGGCTTTCTCCGAGGATTGATCTCGGACCACCACGGGCGAACGCCAGTAACTCAACCACTTAGGTATCATAGTGGCTTGGGATTTCCCTGTACTAAGACCATTAAAACAAACAATTTTCAAAAATTGTTTATACAGAGTGTTACAAATTAGACGTCGGCCATTGCGATCTTGTAAATGGTACGAGAGCACAGTGATGTCATCACAAACGATATTAGGAAAAATTTAAAAATATTTATCAAGATGAGGCACAAATACTTTACATTTCCATTGATTTATTTTCTATATTGTGATGTTATTAGATTTTAATTTCAACGTTTCATCTTTCGGGTGTTATCAGCTATGTTTCTTTTTTAATTTGGACATATATTATTTGTGCAGCAGTGGCGTGCCATCAAGGGGGAGGCGCGAGATATTCCTGAATCCTGTTCCTCATTGTAATGCAACCTATGTCCATTAAGTGTATGGGGCTTTGATTAAAAAATTATCCGTGATTTCGCAGTTGCCGGATTAGTTTAAAATTGTTTAAAACCTTTTCGCAACCCATCCTTAAATATGTCATTGTATTTCACTTTATGTTTTATGGTTTTATTTAATTTTTTATTTTTATAACTGTAATAAAAAAAATAAGTACTATGCTTTCTTAAATACAAACTTTTTCTCTAACAAAACAACGATATATTGCTGCGCCCTCCAAATGTTCTTTTCCCTTGACTCACAGGGCACAGCATGCTACTGTTGTGCAGTTTTATAAATCTAATCATAGTCCTATTCCAAAACAGATGTTTCATGAAGGCAACAGAGCTGTTAATGCCCATGATATTGCCATTTTCTCTGTTCGTTATTTTTCCTTATACAACCTTACTGATAACAATATTGTGAGTGTGGATTCTCTTCAGGGTACTGTGTAGTTCGCTAGCATTTACATAATATTAACCCTACAGAAGTGCAAACAGCGCTCGCCAACTTTAATGTCAACAATGGTGCAGACACAGATAGAAGATGGAATTTCTCGTATATTATTTCCTCCATTTTTCAGTCAGGTTTTAAAAATGAATTTAACAACTAGAGGCCAATATGCATCCGCTCTACAATTCCCAAGCTCTTTGAGCCATTTATACAGATACGAGCAAGGCTTTTGACAAGGTCAGCCATCCTATTCTTATTTCCCAACGCTCCAAACTTGGGTTATCTGGTAAACCGTTGTGTTTTACTTGTATGACAGGGTACAAAAGGTTGTGTTCTGACCTTTTAATGCAACATCAGGTGTTCCCAAAGGTATTCACTCTGGCCCTCTTCTATTTATTTTATTTATCAATGATGTAGGCGTGCCTTCATAGATCTAGGTATACTCACCCTTCCAGCCATTTTCATCATGCAATGCCTGTTATATATAAAATCCAATCGGCATTTATACAGAACTCACGAGGATATTCACCGGTACGAGACGCGAAATAGAAGTGATATTGTGCCAGAATTCTGGCGCCTGAAGAGGTGTCAGGGTGGGCCTGGATACTGGGCAGCAAAATTTTTTAATAGATTGCCTGAGGACTTAAAAAATCTCCAATTTGACAGTTTTAAGCGAAGGATTCATGACATCCTTGCTAAGAACGCCTTTTTTAGTATTGATGAATTTTTAAATTTTGATTTTAATGTGTAAGCAATGTGTATATTCCAGTTTTATTAAAGATTTTATAAGTAATTGTATATCTTAGGAAATTCTAATTGCAACATGTATTGTTTTAATTTATATTTTTAAATAAATGTGTGTAACTATAGCATGAATAAATTATGATTATGATTATGATTATCTTGCCCCTGCTATCTTTTGATTTCTTGCTGTTAGCTGATGACTTAAAACTCTAGGCAGATTTTATCGCCACCTGACATGAAACTCTTCAAAATAATATGAAAAAGATTTTCTTTCGTAGTGTGAATACAACAATATGGTACTGCATACTGATCTGATAAGTGTTAATTTATAAGATTCAGTAGATTGAGTATAAGCCCCCTTTGATTATTCCATCAATGGTGTTCCTCTTGAAGAGGTATCCATGGGCAAAGCTTAGAGTTCTCTTGGATAGCTACCATAACCTTACAAAACACAAACTTAAAACTATGATAAAAAAAATTGTTGATAGGTGGAGCTTTCTTTAGAGTTCAGAGTTCTCTCAATTTTAGTTAAATTTTAGCCTATATCTAGTGTTGCTCTCTCAGCTGTTAGAATCATATTTATCTGGTAGACAGCAAAAAGTGGTGATTGAAGGTAAGGAACTGTCATCTTTATTATATATGTTAACGATTTGTTTAATTTTTTAAAACCATTTGATTGTGTATGTTACTGTGATGATACATCCTACAGTGGTGGTGGTGACAACCATTTAGATTTATCCGAAGAAAATAAAAGTTTAAATCAAGCTGCAAGCACTGGGTTTTCTCTAAATAACTTAAGGCTTAATCCAGATACAAAGCAAGAAATTATACATACATATAATACACTAAGGCTGAATATAAAAATGATAAAATGGTGAAACTCTGGATGGACACTTGAATTGGAGACCCCATATTGATGCCATTTCTGCAGAATTATCCTGTGCAATTTTTACGCTTAGAAGATTAAGATCAATTTTGGATAAAGCTACCCTTTTAACTAACTATACTACTCTCTTTTTACCTCCCATGTATCCTATGGAGTTCATATTTGGGGTAATTCTAAAAAACCTTTAGAACTATTGTTCAAGCACATTATAGAGAGCACTGTAAATCTCACAACCATCAAACCAATGCATTTAGGTGTGAATTCAGATAACTCCCCTCAAAGTATTTTTAAGATATTATTGAAGTTTAAACATTTTGGCATTAGGTTTTTACAGTTCCTATTAAAAAGCCTATTGGTTTTACTATTTTGAGTTATGTTGCTGCTTTTGGGGGGAGGTACTGTCCACTAGAGAAGATTATAAACTTTTTCTGACAAAAACACCTCCGATTTATAATCTACACCACAAAATACATTTTTGGCCATTGTGCAGCTATAAAAGTTAATTAACTTTCTTTACACTATGTAAAATGCCTAGGCTTTTCATGATGTGATGGATTTCACTAACAAATTCGTGCACCTAACTTAAGAATAACTACTTAAGTAACATTGATCAAATGTACCTAATAACATAAGATTCTTATAGAACTCAAGACCTATTCCTGCTTATTTTTTTATTGCAATAATTTTCCAAATTTAAGTTTTAGTTGTAAATTTATCACACCAGGTCAATACCTAATTTATAACCAAATATAAACATGTTTATTAAGTACATCGTATCAGCTTTATCCAGAATTTAAATTTTATTCAATTCATTCATTGATTTTTATAAATGTCGAGGTTAATGTACATAAATAGGTAATTTAAAAAAATCCAAGCTGAAATAAACCGATGTATTAAAAAAAATATAATTAAATTGTTTTTGACAAAATTAAACATTTAATAGCGTTAAGAAACCGGTTTATTTGGTTTTTTAATAAATTTAAAGAATTAAATAGCTTAATAATCTGCACTTACGTTTGCCAGGAATGAAAGAAATCCTTCCATTTTACTAAAATCTATAAATTCTTGTTCAACCATTTTTTTGATGTACTTCTGTTAAAAATAAAAGCAAACTAAATACCTCATGCAATTTTTTTAAACAGTAAATAGTTCTGGATAAATTTATACCAGACTCAAGACAGAAACTATTTATTTTGATTCGACAATTTGACATCATTCAACCGACAACAAAAATGACGTAAAGTTTGTTCTATCTTCCACAGAGGAATGGAATTTTCGAGAGATTCTAGCCTTGCGGCCTCCAGCCAAATTTTTAATCAATGTCACAATTCACCTGGTTCAACGGGGTTCAGTCAGTGCTATAGCGATCTTTAGGGATGACTTACACACGTCCTCTGGTTTAAATGACTTGATCGCTTTAATCTGTAATGTCTTGAAGATAAGCGCACTGTGGTTGCGTCAGGAAAGTTCCTTACTTATCTCCAATTCATTTTAAACTATTTTTTCAGTAGTTATTGTTTTTGTGCTTTTTCTTATTTACTATGGCACCCGCCAGGTTCTCTGAGCTCACATAAAGTTTTGAAGTCTTCGACATACACTGGTATAGACTATCGCACATGACCTTTTTTCAGCCTTACCCGCACCCCGCGCATTCACACCTTGCCGTTTGCCACCAAAAAGATCCCTGCTGGACAGATTACGTCATAAGGAGCAGGAATTTTAGGACTCTTCGCTTACTCCCCGCCTTGGTTCTAAGGACCTTGCACGAAGCACTCCTCTTATGTCTTATATGGTTGTGGACTTCTCTGTCTTTCGTCGAGGTTTTCACGCACTTTTTCCCTTTACTGAGCAATGCCCGTGAAAGAATTAAACCCCACGAGGAACTTAACCTTGGAGCCTATACGTTTTGCTCCTAAGGGTGTATAGCAATTTAATATGTACTTCCCGTGAAAGAATTAAGGTCCGGCAAGAGAACCTCGAAAACAACCGTCACCTCTCTGCCAGTCTTTCCACGGAAGATTGTAAGTCATACCACAGAGGATGTTGTGGTCAACGTGAAATAGCTTCTAGCTTTTGAGCCTCCAGCCAAAATTACAATCCACAACTCACTCATTTTAATGTTTATTTAAGAATGAGCGACTCTTAGGGATGATTTACATGTTCTTTGGCTTCGATGACTTGGTTCATTCAATCTATAATGTTTTAAAAAGCTCTCTAGGTACGTCAAAATGTCGATGAACTTTTTATCTTCTCAATTATTCAGAAAAAACACTCGATCATGGAAAGGGTTTCTGAATATTCATGCATTATTACCATTCGAAGTTTGGTTCTTTAGTTACCAACCTCAAGTAAATTTTTTTAAATATGGACCTGGAATTTTGAATATAGTTTTAGGGATTTCTAAACTTTAGATATTTAATACATATAGAAGTTTTTAAAATTTTGACATTTTGTCATCTAATACATATTTCATATTATCTTTTTTATTTCATTACGGTCGTAAACATTTAGAGCCAAACTAAAAAAAAATATTTTTCTGATTTAAAAAATCCGTCCATTTTTACTCAAAGAATCCTGATATTTGATATTTTATAAGAAAAGAGACCCAAAATCTCGGCCTCAAATATCTTCTTTTATTGTTTTTGTTTCATGTTTCGCCTGATAGCATCATCAGATCTTATAAACAATAAAAAAAACGTAAGCGCATCACAGTAACATAACGAGACTAACTCCCGTTACCTTTTTTTCACTCACTCAAAAATTCCAGGTCCGTATTTAAAAAAATGAATTAAAGGTTGGTATTTAAAAAACGAAACGTCAAATTTAAAAAATAAAGAACGGGTATGAGGAAGTGTTTTTGTTTTTTTCCGTAGTCAAAAATAGAGGCGCAAAAAATTTAAAAAAATTTCGGTTTTTTTCGGATATTTCCGAAGGTATTCAAAATATTTACAATTTTCTTTCACCAAATTAGTAGGCCCCAAAATACCCAACTTTGCCTCGATTTAACCATCTTCGGATCTCTTACCGTTTTCGAGATCCCCTTGTAAGCACACGAATTTGTAGCACCCTGTATATGAAAACTTTTATTGTTTCCGGTCAGACGTCCGTCGATCATTCTTGCACGCTACGCGGGATTATTTCCTAAGCTATCCTAGTCCCCATGTACGTAAATATGACAGTGTAAGGTCGGGTTTATCAGTAGGTACACATCTAGTACGTGATTGATATATCAAAAGTAAGCTGATTGACATTATTTCAGCTGACTTTTGACCAATCATGTACGTCTTATATAATAGGTTTACGCTGACAATTTTACGCCCTATGAGGATCTAATGGTTATAAACTTACAAATATTCAATTTGGTGTACTAAAGTCAGCCTGAACAATAAATTTAAAAAAATAATTTTGAGGCGGAGGACTTTTTACGGGGTTAATAAAAATTAAAAAAAAAAGATTTACCTACCATGGCAAGTATAAATTGTCAAATAAAAGAGCTCTTTGAGATCCGGTCGTACAATTACGGCTTGCTTAGTTCAGAGTTGAACCAAGCCCAACTAGAATTTTCAGGACTGACTAAATATCAACTAAATCTGACGTCAGTGTTGGTGAAATTTTGGGTAATACAGTTACTTAAGATGTTAAGTTAGTATTTATCGGCTAAACTACGTCGTGTAGACGTCATTGAGTTTCTTTCGGATTGAGGTCGCAAATAGTCATTGACTACGTCGTTTAAACGTAATAATCTGACCTTAATAGCCGAGGTAGTATCTGTGATGCTAAAAGTAGTCACACAGATGTCGCACTATGACTCATTTATGAAGTTCTTGAAGTACTACATTTATCGTCGACCGGACGTTAAAATATGACTAAGAGTAAACAGAAAGTAATTTTCTTGACTTGAAGTAATAATTAGTTGAAAGTTTTGCACTTTCATTACCTATGCACGTTTTAAGTATACCTATTTTAACTAAATCTGTCTATACGTCATTTGTGTTCGACTCATTCTTCCCTAAAGCGTGCTTTAAACCCTTTTCGGTAACTAGGTGACTCCGCCATATTTTGACGGGAGCCAATTTTTAGGTTTTGTTTTTTACAAGATAATTTAAAACCAAATACTGGAAACTGCCCCGCCTATTTGATCTATAATAATCTACTTTACGTATTCTGAGTGTTTAGATGCTAATTTAATTTATGTAAGTTTTCTCCTTTTGTGATGTCTCGATATGGGTATAGTAGAATAAACAGTTATTTTTTGAAAATAATTTAAATTAAAAAAAAAAGTTATAAAAATTCGCGATTTAAGGGATTTAAAAAGATTTAAATTTATAAGTAGTATTTTGGAAATAATTAAAAACCATTCAAAAAGAAAACTTAAAAAGCAAAAATGGATCACCAAAGTTTACCTTTATATTCTTGTAGTAAGCAATGATAGGACACAAGCGTTCACTGGAGCTTACAACTACCGACTAAAAATTCTTCAACAAAGTCAATCCTCTCCCAAAAATAAGTTGTGCAATCTTTTGGTGTACGTGACATTCAAAGCGAATTCCTTCTGGGTTTTGAACCCTAGTAACCTTTAAATACATTCTTGACATTTTTCAATGATAAAATCTTTTGACATATTCGTAGAAAAAATAAGAAAACCTTGAGCCAAATTCCGTTTTTACACATTCTTCACCGTTCAAGTCTTTGGCCCTGACTTGTTTTCTAAGAACCCCGTGTAACATCCGCAGATTTGACCCTGATTGTTTTGAAAAAAAATACTTCTAGGAAAAACCAAAGTCAAACTTTTTGTGCAATACAGTGACCCTGACTTGTTTGTCGCATTCCTTAAGAAATGGGGGCCTCTCCCACATACCAAAGCTTCCTATAAATACTGGCGCGCGTCCTATCTAAGGCAGTCATCCAGTAAGCAGTAAGATATCTAGTTACTTACGAAATTTCAAAAATTAACAGTGCCAATTCTAAATCAGTTAATAAAGTAAACGGTGTAGTAATCCAAAAGTGAGTGTTTTAAGTCTTGTAAGGTATTTTTAAGAAATTGTGAAACTTATTGGGTGGCTCTGTAACTAAGAAATTTAAAGCAGTGAAAGTGAAGTGCGGGAGTAATAAAAAGTGATTTTGCATTAACCATTGTATTTTGTTGTTTGCACACTATTTGATTTTGCCCCTTATTGCAACTTAACCTTGTATTTTGTGTTTGCACACTATTTTCTATTTTTATATTTTTTAATATATATTTTACATTAATATCAACTTGTTTTACTGATAGTACGTAATCTAGGACCGACCCTGCTCCCCTTCTAATATTTGCAGTGCTCCTGCCTTACTAAAGTGTATTATTTCTTTTTTTGATCAATTGAGGGGCGCTTAGTTTTTAAGGCTCTATATTGTCAAATTTTAACAATGTGCCTTGCGTTTCAATTTTAAGCGACCGAAACATCCCAACATAAGTTTATTCTAGTAAGATATAGTAAGCTCTTATAGCAGCCATTACTTATATTTTATGAAAGAACCCACAAAATATCGACGTAAGTTTCCAACGTCAGGTTGAAAAATATAACGTCGGTACGACGTAAAAATGCTAGTTGGGAGTTTAAACTTCATTTTGACAACCAAACACAATGTAAAGGAGTTGTTGTAATGAAGTTTGAGATGGGTTTAATGCTGAACTAAGCTTAAGTCGCACTTGTACTCTTGTACAACCGGGCTTCTTGTAGTTGTATCATGAACCGGGCCTATATTAAATATAGAGGGTGTCCCTGAATGGAGTTACCTATACCACAGACTAAAATCCTGGATTCGCTAATACAGAAACCTGTGACAGAAACCCTTTGATTGTCATTGCCTAAATATGATGTTTTATGTTTTCTTTGTCTTTATAAATATATAGATCTTATACGGCATGATCACAACAGATTATGCGCCACTTTAAACTTTAATGTACCTCTAACCTCTAACACCATCTATAACTCAATAGACAAATTTTGGTTGAAAACTATTGATAAGAGGAAAAGTTTTTGAAACGGGCTTTTTTAGAAGGGCACTTGGCAGGTTTTATATTTAAAATACTAGTTTATTTCTATAAAATTGATACATACCTGCTATATGTATAAGGGTCATGACTTTTTTACAACCGTTACAACAAGATATATAGCCGAAGTCATTAAGGATTCTCCTAGTTTTCAGATTTTTAAGAAAAATGTCAGTGGGTTTGTGCTGGGATAGAATATGTAATTATATAATTATACTATGGTTATTTATTTTTGCTTTTCTAATGGTTTAATACCTAAGTACTGTTGTTTGTTGAGATTATAGGTAAATATATGTTTAGTAAATTTTTATTTTCTTTCTTTTTCTTTCAGGTTATTTTAAGTATTAAAATCCTATTATACAGGGTGTTATGGAATTGCCTTAGCATATTTGAACCCATAATTCCTGATATGATAATCTCCGAAGAAAAAATATTTGTAAATGTCGCTTTATTGCTTTATTAAGTGAGAAAATTTACCAGTTGTGTTTTTGAATTTGACGCTTTCACTGCCTTACCCACGTCTTTGTTTTGATTTTGAACTGTTGCAGTGACCTACTAAGTAGGAGTTTACTGACCTTATGTCATTAAGTTATATTTAAACTTTTTGGAAATTAAAATTAAACATACCTCAGCAACCTTAAAAACTGGCATCAAAACTATAATAAAATAAACAAATTCTTTTAAATTCAATCTGCGATTCAAACTTTGATAATTAACCTATATTTCATAATAAAACAACACGTTATTTAGGTAAAATCCGTTGTTTAGCACATGGAGTCCTTGTGTATAAACACTTGTTTTTTTTCAAATTTCTATTTTTTATTCATTAAAATTTCACAGCTGTTTTTTATTAATACGAAACGCCATTCGAAACACTGGGCTCTTTTGTGTGAATCACATGACGTGGTGGCGTGGAGTACCTACATGTGTCAAACTGTCATATTTACAATTAACTACCGCTTGAAAATAGCGCCTAGTTTAAATTAATATTCGTTGCAAAACCGTTTAATGTTGCTCTCTGTTGTAAGTTTGTAAAATTTTTTAGTCGGCGCGAAAAACATTTTCTTTTGTAAATTTTGTTAGTTTGCGCTAAAAATAATTTTTACTTTACTAAAATCGTAGTTTTTTAATATTAATTTTGGTGAATGCGCTAGGCTTTCACTATCGACTTTAAAATGCCAAGAACGGCTGGTGAACTAACTGATATAGTTTTATGGTACGGGGCAGCAAATAAAAATGCGAGACAAGCACAGCTTTTGTACATGGAAAAATTTTCAAATCGGTTGCCACCAGCTGAAAGAACATTTATATATCGACGGTGTACTTCGATAGTGTCGAATCTGCTAGTGAAATTTGAATAATCATGCGATCAAAAAAATTATATGTTGTTTATGGTGTTTCGTTCACTCTGATTAGTAGGGAAGTTATAATAAGTAGTACTACCTATTCTTGCGATCTTTAAACATTTGTTTTTAAAAATTTTCGGCAATATTAATAACGGTGACATTTTGCAGGCCAACAAAATCCAGCTAATTGATTTTTCAGGCCGTAAAATCTTCGCACTGGCTGATACCTGAAACCGGATTCTCGATTCGCTGGAAATAATTATAAGTAATTGCCGCTGAATATGAAATAGGATTTACAAAATTGTTTGTGTGGATTCCAAGAAAATCACGTTTGAAATAGCGTTTAGAGGGATTTTGTTGGTTTGCAAAATGTCACCAATCTGTGGCAGCGTGCCTTTAATTATTGTGTATCATATTATTATGTCGGTAAGGTGAAGGGGTTTTTAGTGGGTAGGCTGTTCGATCCGGACACCCAGAGTTCCACACTATCACAAGTCTCGCGATGAATATGAGCTTTTCCCCTCTCAGAATGTAAAACAAAAAAAAAACCTGCTATTTTTCATTAGGGCAACTTTTAACCTAAAATGTAGACCTGCTTACTTTTATATTAGGCAAACTTAACGAAATACCAAGGCAGCTAACAAAAACTAATTAGTGATTAATTATTTATTTCCTTTATTTTATTATTTTTATTTAGTTAAAAAGTGAACTGGTTAAAAAATAATTTATTGTTTAATAAACATAAACAAAACTGATGCTGTAATTTCGTCTAAAAACCATATGTTTTATTTACTGAACACCTGATTTTGACAGTTTGATATTTGGCAACGTTGTGACACCCCCATCTCTCTCACTTGCGAGGCTATGCTTCTCCCCGTATCTCTCACTCCCTTACATTGAGAAGTTTATGGCTTTTCTTCATAAGCGTCGTCGCGTCGGGCCGATTTTATGGGTCCAGGGGCTTTGGTTACCCCACTTAGATGGTCGATTTAAAAAAATCAAACCATGGAGTGTTTTTCTAGGACACCCAAGGTCCCAAGGAGTGTCACCCATTTAAATATAATAAGGCTATTCCAGAACATCAGCATCGATTTGAACGTTGCCATTATTTTAAAAACTTTTTGTAATAATTTTTAAAGATATTGAATAAAGGCATTTTGTATTGTATTGTATTGTCAGGGCCGTTCCTAGGGTATCCGCCGCCCGGGTGCGAGAATAATTTTACAGCTCCCAAAACCCCCCCCCCCCCAAAGTTAATAGTTATAATAATAAAGTGAAAATTATGTTAAGTTAAAAAAAATAAAATTGTAAAAACATGCACAGTTTATTTAATATAATATAATTTTACAACTTATTTGTAATGTAATAATGATATAAATACATAATACATCATCAATTAATTTATTAATAAAGTAATTTTTTCCTTTTTATAGGGCTGCTTGCACCGCCCCCTTGGCTTGCCGTCCGGGTGCCCCGCACCCCCTGCAGCCGCGGGTCGGAACGGCCCTGTGTCAAGGGCGTCGATAAGGGGGGGGGGGGGGTTATGGGGGTAGTTACCACCCCCCCCCCCCCCCAAGATTTATGTGCTATATCACTTTTCCTCATATATAAAAATATACATTTTATCCTCATGTAAAAATATATATTATTTTCTAGTTCAAAGCTTTTTTAAAAAAGGTTACTTTAGAAAGAATACAAGAATTATGTTTATTTACATTAAATATTATAAGTTTTGTTACCTTATAATTCTTTTCCTCAATATGCCAAGGGGCAAAGGCATACAAACAATAAAAATGTTTTGAAAATTTATTTTGTTAATTTGTTCCCCCCCCCAAAGAAAAAATTATTATCGACGCCCTTGCCCTGTGTATTGTTTTGTATTGTATTGTATTGTATTAATGCTATATTATCAGAAACTTATATGTTTCATATTTTAGTGTTTCTTGTATTCACGTAAAAAGCGATAAATAAGTTAAATTTATTTATCTTACCGATTAGCCTATTCCTTATCAATATTTTTAAAATAAAAATGCTGACCTTTGAATTTTATCCATTCCCGTTGTCTACACCAATGTGTCATATTATTGTCATATATTTCTAAATGCGATATCTTCTAAAATAATTATTAATACTTATAAATTTTGATTTATGAACTTTGATATGAAATACTAACATAACAAAGGATAAGATAAAGGGAGAAAAACGTATATTCTTTAAAATAATAAAACACTTGGTGCTTAGATCCCTTGCTAAGTGGTGCAGTGCTTTCTTTGTGTGTGTAGGTGTTTTAAACCTTGTTTAAGGTAAGTTGTATATTGTAAACTTAAGAGGAACGGTGCAGTTGTTCAAATTTATTAGATTTATGCCGGTTGTGCTGTTATTATGAATATTTTTGAAAACTTGGCTTAATAAAAAATATAAATTTTTGTCTAAAAATTCGTATTTGACTTTAAGATTTCTTAAAATATCATTACCATTTTCAGGTTTTAACTACCTTCTCCATATATAATTTATTAAAATATATTTACAATAAGAGCAGAGAGTATAAAAGATAATTAAACTTAAATAATTTATACAGTTTGTGGAGAAAAGTAAGTAACTTAAGAGCCTTTCAAACCAGCATTAAACGCAGCATCGTTTCCTGGCTTATTTAATTGATTACAAAAATTTTACTAAGGGGTTCACAAGAATTTCTAGTTTGGCGAATGACTGATTATATCCTTAGCCATGCAGAGCATAAAAATAGAAATATTACGGCTATGCATGTTAATTTCCTATTTTTCATTAAAATTACAAACGATGATATTTTCAAAATCGTCACTGGCCCCTTAATTCTCATCAAATTCGTTTATATCATAATTTGTATATAAAAAAAAGAAATTGTATAGCCATCGCCAGACGCAGGTACAGTATGCACGCTTGTGTGGTGAAAATGCAGTTTGCAGTATTTGTTTGTGATGACTCAAACTAACTTATCATTACAAGAAGTTGTGAGGGGTATCGTTCCCCCTTCCCACAGATCCTGGAGATTCTTTTTAAGATAGGAGAAGTTTTTGCTGGTTACCCTTCTCCTCCCAGCCAAAAATTGGCTCTCTAGGCGCCCATGATTAGGGCCCTCGGATTGAGTAACGGTCCTAGGGCCCCCTATAACCATAAATAGGCCCTAACAATAAGTCTTAAATTAAATATAGATTATTAATCTAGCCTAAAGTTCTCAAAGGGGCAGGTTATTATGTTTAAATATAACAAATAAGTTTTATGGATATTAAGGTAATATATAGCCATTAAGAGTATAGTTTATAGCTAAACGTCATAAATTTAATTTAGGAAAAAACATAAAGTCGTTGTTATAAAACAATTTTTTTAAATGTCTCTTTAGTGACATGCAATGGTTTAGCTAGCATTGTTTTGGTAACGGTTTAGTCTCCTTCTTGTTACACACCTGACTAGGTATACGTAAGTTAATAATTTTAACAAAAAATTAAATGTATAATTTTTACACTTATATACCTATCTTTAGTAATGATAAAGAACCCATAATGAGTTTTCTGAAATAAATAAATAACAAGAGTCCAAATTAAGCCAACTTAAATTTACAATTAAAAGTACAAAAATTAACTATTTTCAACCATGGGTGTCCGAAGTCATTGGAGGGGGCAACGCAATGTAGAAAAAAAATTGTTTTAAAAATTAAATTAACATGTAATATATTTTAAAATGTTTCTATCTGTGAAAAATTGTGATTTCTTATACTAATTTGAAAAACAATAAAAAAAAATTAGAACGACTACCAAAATAGCGCCACTGGCGAAATTTTTAAACAAAATTAGTAAAAACTGCAGAAATTAGCTAGGTAAAAAAATTGAATGAAAAAAGTGAAAAAATCAATTTGCAAAATAAAAATTTAGATAGATATCTGATGGCACCTGAAAAATGGCGTTTGACGGATCCAGATTGGTGAGGTTGAAAGGCTGCGAGATTTTAGAGACGCGCTTGTTTACAGTGACAACAGTTGGATTACCTTTAAAAAATGTATATAGTAGCCAGAAATTGTTTAAATTAAATCTGAATGCCTCATTACCTAAAACTAGAGTTTAAAGTTTTTGAGAACGTCAAATTGAGTTTTATTAGTATAAACGCATCCCGGGAGTCACTTAACCTCTCCGAGTATTCTGTCTGTATCTCGTATTACATCGTGGTGGACGGCCATGATGTGTTGCGATTACAAATAATTTTTAATGAAATTAGAACACAAATGAAACAAAATAATCTTAAAAATATAAGAGGAAAATGCGCAATTGCACAATCATAATGATAGTCCAAAAATATCGGGTAAATATCTACTATACATTCACCACTCTAAAATTGATGATTTTTTAGGAATGACGTATTTTTAGGGTGTAAATTACGAATTTGTCGAAAACGCTTAGTTTTTGAAATATTCCTTTTGTTGGGATAGAGTGAATTTTCGAAAAAACCCTATTAGTTACAAAGAAAAAGACTTAGTTTTTCACCTAAAATATTAAGGGATGTAAACAGATTTTTTCAAGAACGTGTGTTGTACACAGATTGAAATGAAAGACATTTGGGACCTTTACTGCAATTGAGTCTAGTCGCCTATATATAGTTTTAGTAATAAAACTTTATTTCTAAACCTACATAATATATTAAATTTGCATTTTTTTAAAAACGATTGGAAATAACTTATAGCATATGAATGAAATTCCTAACTTAATTCATATAGGAGCTATAGAAGCTTGGCGCACTATTGCAGGACGCTGTATATTAAAAAGATTGCGCGATCTCTTGAACTGAATCCTGTCCATGTTTATTGACGGTTTTCAAAAATTTTTTTAAATTTTGACCCTACAGATATTGGAGAATGCGAGCAAGTTATATACGATGAACTAATGAAGCTAAAACAACTACTGTGTTATAATAAGTATAGGAATATTAAAAGACAATAATATTTATTTTTCGACATTGGTAAAGTTTTTTGACTTTTTGAAAAGTACAACATTGTGTAAAGGATACTTCCCTTTACATTGTTGTACAGTTATCGATAAGTCAATAACCTCAGTATAGTAATGCCAGGTTTATTTGCGTTATTTTATTCTCCATATTATTCTAGAGTTAACGAGATATGTTATTTAGTTACTTTATTCAATTTTAATCAACACAAACTTTTTTTAAAAGGTATGGTGAAAGTAGAAATTGTACGGTTGATTTGGTAACTAGGTACTTAATGATTTATGTTCTCAGTAAATTTTAATAGCTCTGATAATGTTGTTGATAAAACCGACATATTTGTATGGGCACTCAAAATAAACTAAAAAAAACCTTTTTATATCAAAAATACAGCTGATATATCAAAAATAAATCTAATTTTAAAAGTGTTTTAAAAAGTATAAGATAATATTATTTTAAGAATACAAGAGTAGATTTTCACTAATACCATTTATGCTACATTCTTAAATTAACTTCTAAATAAGAGCAGCGAGAGGGTAGTTTTCTAGTTACGTGGGATTCAATCTCTGAAGGAGCAGAGTGTGGCAGAGCTAACAGATTTTGCTCGGAGGCATCACGAATTTAACAAAATTTCAATATTTTTAATAGAAAACTTATTCCTTCCCATTTTTGTACTTATTCACATGGCAAAAATTTTAAGGAGTTCTGCAAATTTTTGCAAAAAAAACTGTTTTTTATAAATTAAGTTTATCCTACATTCTTTTCTGTTCGCAAATTTTGTAATCACTTTGTCACTAAAATTTCCTCGGAGATTAACTTTTATTAACAATAATAGTGAAAATGACTTTTAGAGTTTTTGTGTTTTTTTTATCTTCAAAGTCAAGTGCTCTAGATCGGCAACCCCTATTTCCATACAAGCTTTATCTTCATCAAAAAGTAAGCAGGGAAACAGTATAAAACATTTTTTTGTTCCATCCACAAATCCATTAATTTTTTAAATAAATATCCATAATAAATTTGCATGTGTAACTTTTCATTCTACTGCTATAAATTTTTCCATAATAATATTTGGCAATAATAGTCTGCCTTTTCCTTTTAATTCAATCTTTTCTTCGTATGTATGAATATATAATAAATCTCTTCATATTAACTAAATTAAAGACCACTTCCGTAGTAGGTACACAATTAATAATAATTGTTGTTGTCCTAAATACAGAATCACATGCACGCACTATATTATTATTGTTTTTGAACTCGCTGTAAACTAGAAAGCACCGATAATACCCAATAACGGGCTGGACGTATCATGGCTCTGGACTAAATGCACTCTCCACTTAAATCACGGCGTTGTAGACATGGTGGAAGCGGAGTACCGCGAGGGTGTTTCAAGGAGCTCGAAGAGCACGTTCGTTAATATCTTGGCGATAGCGTGAGCCGGTAGGTTATTCTACTGGTCGACTTTACTTGCGTCGTTTGACAGTCATTTAAAATGCGAGTGCCAAGTAATATATTTGTTTTTTTGGTAAAAGAAAATATTTAAGTTAGATTAATATTTTTTATTTTTTTGTTTTTTTTGGGAGCTCTGCAGCACTAGCACTGCAGCGCTTATGTACCAGCCGCCACTGCCTATTCAACTAATACAAATAGTATACAAAAATTGATACCTCTGATTTTAATAACCCCGATATACCATGACACGTTGACCTTTTATTTTAAATTAAAAAATATCTTCAATATTGTGACACTTCCGGTTATACCGGAAGTAGGTGTCAACCCTTTTTTAAAGGGAACACCCTACATATTATTACGTTTTGTATTTTACGCAAGATTCTAGTCTAAGCGTTTTCGGCATATGATTATTTCAAAAATTTGCAGTCCCTAAAATAATTGTTAATTTTTGCTGCCTTTAGACTAAATCTATTATATTAATTTGATTTGGATTCCCTATTGAAAAGGACCGGCTTTAATTTGTTTTTAAAATATTTAGATAACTATTAATACAGGATGTTCAAACAATAAGAAAAAAACTGGAAAAAAAATCTACATTTTTACATGAAAACTCTCAAAATTTATAATAATTTCTTACTTAGCAATTACAATAAAAGTAAGTTTGTGTAAGGTTGTCTTTTTCGAAAATTTGTAGTTTTCGATATATTACAAATTCAGTATTCTTATATGGCCATTTTGCTACGGATTTTAGTTTAAAAAATGTATGCAGCTGTCATCATTTAAAATGTATGAATATAATCATGCCTGGGCGCTTAAAATTATACAAACGAAGATTATTTAAACTTATGCATGGAAAATGTGATAAAATTATATCAAGAAAATATGACACATTTGCCGTTCGATATCCGCAAAAACGGAAGCCATCATTATATGCTGTTAAACAGATTATAGAACATTGTAAGAGCTTTGAATCCGTCAAGGCAATAATGTAAAAAAAGAAACCTCTCGTTAATAATGATAGTATTGAAATTTCTCTTTTCAACAAGGAATCCAACCCAAATTAAACAAAAAGGTACCTTATAGTACCACCATAGATAGGAGGGTTCATACCCCCCCCCCCCAAAATTACCTTTTTACTGTCCACAAAGTGCAAATGTAAGGACTTTAATAGACAATTTATAATGAAAATATATAAAACATATTTTTGGAAAGAAGTAAAAAAATAGTTAAACAAACAAATTCATTCTAACCTAATTTAAGAAATTGTATAACAGTTGGAGAAATTTTAACAAAATTTGGGAGTGGTCCTGAAGTCTGAAAATGTTAATTTGGCCGATTCTTACGAATTTCCAATATTTTATCAACTAATCTCATAGGGTAGCCATTTTTATGAGGTAGTTCTTGATGTGGTTAGTTTCTCTTTTGAGATCTTCGTTCGAATTACAGAGGGTAATTGCTCTATCCACAAGGGTTCTTACTATGCCATGTTTTGTGTTATTTAAGTAATAATACATATACATATAATATATGTAATATGTATGCGTAGGTTTCATGTACACTGAAGTTTGGGTGGTGTTGCCATTTGTTGTTTTCTTCTCTCTCCATTATGAACTTAATTGTCGGCGTAATGTGATATAGGAATTCCCTGAGTTTGTCATCGTTTCCATTACAAATAATGAAGTAATCTAGATACCACGGTCACATTTTTGGTTTCTTCTGTACTTGTTCTATTGCTTCGCATTCAAACCATTCCATATAAATGTTGGCAATTATTGGCGAGAGAGATGAGCCCATCGGCAGTCCGTTCACTTGGCTAATGAATCTTTTTTTTCTTGGAAATAAGAATTTTGTGGAGGCAGAATTTTAATAGTTCCATGATGGCATTAATACTGATATATAAGAAATTCCATCTAAAATAAGCAAGTTGACACATTTCGCTATAACGGGAAGGGTCACCATATTGAAAATATTTTAGCTGGCTTGCCACCATCAACTAGCAATACTGTCAAATTTTTTCTATGTATAGTTATCTATGTATAGATTGTAGCGGTTCCCACACATACTATACTTAACTTGTTTGACATAAGAAGTATTATTACATCCCTTCTTACTTTCTTAACGTGTTTTGGAATTTCATTAATAGGTATGTTAATAATAATGACGCTGCAATACTAATAATTAGCCCTTACTAATAATACCGCAGGTGAACATATTTGTAAATGGCAACAATGAAAGGATATACTTAGTAGATTTGATCAAGTATATTCGTAATATTCGAAGTTACTACTATCAAGTTTAAAGACCATTTTTACTCCGGGTGTGAAATGCAGTAGAATACATACTAGCCACTGTCGTATAAATGAGGGACAGGTGTGTCACTACCCCCTTTATTTCTAAAAGCTGGAAAATGCGATATCTCAGAACTTACCTCCTGTTTGAATCACTTGCCTCTTAACACCAATCCAGTTGTTTTGAGCATCTATAAGAACACCCTTTTAGACAAAAACTTTTAAAAAAGCTGGCTCCTTGGTGATTGGCCTCAATAATAAAATATACATCATACAATTTTTATTGTTGATATTCAATAATATTATTATTATAAACTGTTGAATTTTTCAGATGACTTCTCCCTTTGATCTGGACTTATCTCCACCAAGCGCAGAACTACGAATTCTGGCAGAGAAAGAATTGCGAGAAACCCCAGAAAATGTTGCCAAAGGTTTAGCGGAACTTCGTGAGTTGTTGAAGAATGATAACAGTATTTATTATAAAACCGATGATGACAAAGTTTTAATCATGTACCTAAGGCCTTGCAAGTTTTATGCTCAGAGTGCCTATGAATTGGTAAGATTTTTGTTTATAAATAGACTCTACCAAATGGTTACTCAAATCCGTTTTTGATAAACAGAAAATGCTGCATCCATATTCCGATAACATTTTCTTTTTAAATTGTCTCAAAAATTTAGGTAATCTCCTTAAGATCTTGTAATATTGCCAAGAAAGGATGTCAAATGTGACAAATAAAATCAGACTGGTGATTTCTGCGGATAGAAACATAAAGAAAAGCATCAACATAAATACAGGGTGATTTTTAAGTTGATACTTCTTTTTTAGCTGCGTATAGAAGGCATTAAAATAAACAACATTTTCAAAAAACTCAAAAATAGGCGAGATAGAGAAGTAAAAAATCTTTTATGATGTAAAATTCATGCGCTTCAGTTTAGTACTAAAGAGAATTGAAAGACCTTTAAAATAAGGTATCACTCGACCCCCTTTCCATTTAAGATTTAAGGTGTGGTGCCACCCCCGCCCAGGGAGCTGCACGTGTTAACGAAGTTTTTTGTCAATTTTTTTTCCCCCTCGAAAACAAAATCGACGGGTCTGAGGGTTTTTCCAAAAAATAACTGAGCTGTCAGTAAATGTCTCTGTTTCGTTTTCGATGCGCCACCCTGTATAACACCATCAACTCTGTCGACTGGCTGGGGCTGCCGTGACGTGACCTGTGTAGATAGATATAGGTTTTGGAGTTTTATTATATTATGAGGCGTTATTTTGTTTAATTATTTTTACAGAAAATAAGATCGATATAAGATTTTTAAAACTGAAACGTTATAAATTTTCTTTCTCGCCCTATGAGGTAAGGTCAAAATAAAAAATTTAGTGAGAAAGTCTATTAACAAAAAGACCGGTTTGTTATTATGTAAATGATATCTATTAATGCAACAAAGATTTTGTTTTCTCGTGATACATCATTATTTGATATCAAATAAATAATTAACCTTGCACCCAATCTTGCTATGAAATTTTCTTGATTGGTTGTCATGTTATTAACATTCAACTAACAATTTCATTTTAAATCAAAGTTTTGTTTATTTAGTAAACTATTTATATCATTAAAATATTACAAATATGATACCGAAACTAGTTTTTAAAATTGAATAGAATGTAATTAGACTATAAAGCAAATATACTTACAATTAACAGATAAAAATTGGGTTAAAAAGTTTATTTCATAAGTTTTTATTTTTCCCAGATAGGTGGGTCAATAGTACGATAATACCCTTATCAGTCGTGTCATGTTATAACACCATCGGTTATTGAACCAGCACAAGATCATTCAAAACGGTTCCTTGAATTTTTCAATTTTCTACTTATGTGGTGTCGTGAAATATTAAGCTAATGATGAGGGCGCTAGTTAAAAAAAAATGTTTTTCTACTCCCACATGGAAATTTGATGTTTCCTTTACACTTATGTGGCGAGTAAAGTAGGCTATTCCAGTTAACTGTGCGGCAAAATTTTATAATAATCCTAGATAGGTAATGAAACTGACCAATCACAGTAGTCAATTACAGAGAAGGCATTGTTGTTCTTAAAAGTACTGACCAATCACAGTAGTCAATTACAGAGAAGGCATTGTTGTTCTTAAAAGTACTGACCAATCACAGTCTATTATTTTTACTGAGGCTCCGCCTTGTTTTTCAAGACACTAAATTATATAATTTAAATGCCTATGGTACAATTTGTTATTAACTTGTTCAATATAATAAAATCGAGACGCATTTATAATAGATTTATCAATAATGCAACCTGCTGAATGTGCATAGAAAATTAATTTTATGTAGCATGATTTATCAGTTGGTTTTCCCCTAATTAGTTTAACGTTTCGATAGTCGAGAGGTAGAGCGTTTTACTATGGATCCAATGGTCGTGAGTTCGAGCCCGGCAATCTGAAAACTTTTTTTACATTTTTTAGCATAAGGTTTGTAAGTTTGGTCGTAGAAAAAATATACTGTTCAACTCGAGTGGATTGTCCATATTGCCCTCGGAAGTTTGAGCACTCCGCCTACAGCGTCGTGTTCAATTTACTTCCTCGTGCGATATGGACATCATATCCACTTTTGTTATACAAACTACTATTTCACGTTGGTACATGTGGTCTCCCTATTATCAAGCTAGAATCACAAAGATGGGAGCCAGAAAATATAACATTTTAAAAAATAGTTGTAGGCGTTCGGCTGTTACAAAATATCACCAATAAAATTAAATTAAGCAAGTCGATTCCACAGAGTTTAAGTTAGAGTTTAGTACTACTACAATGGGATTTTTAATTTTGATTTTGATCCTGTCTCATACAGCAAGAAAAAATAAAATTTTCTATGGTTCCAGGTTTTAAATTCTTCAATTATTTACTGAGGAAATAATTCATTGAAATACGCTCTCTAAAAATAACACGCTCTATTAGATTACATTTTATTGATGTTCCTAGCTGGCTTTTAAAGGAGGTGAAGGTGGTCTTCACCAAAAAGAAATAAAACCAGGAGGAAAGTTTTTCGACAATATTAAATATTAATGTACCAATACCGCTACCATTTTAGCCCTTAAAAAATAATTATGTTCGGATTAATAATATTAATTTAATCCGAATGTAGCTATGCATAATAGGGCCATGGTTAACTCCGATGGATAATAATTATAAACACTCGTGCATTTTGGTGCACCCAGCCGGCCGTGTCCGTTAGCTCAAAGCAAGTGAAGACTCTACGCCCAACATGGTTTTGATATTCACCGTCGCTATGGTTACGTTTACGCAAACAACATGTAGGTAACAGTTTTTCATTATGATGAAGGCAATTTAAAAATAGATCAATCGTATGCACCATTGTTATAGCATTGGTTCGCCTAACCTTAAGGTATTTATTTTAAGGCTTCGTGAAACTTACGGTTATGGATATCGTTTGTACGTGATTTACTGTGTGATTAAAAAGTTTTGTTTTTATTTTTTAGTTAATTCAGTAGAGTACGTACCTATTAGTTGTGTGTTTTAAAAATGAACCCAATTAATGACATAGTTTGTAATTTGTTGGAAACTCCATACAGTCGTTGGACATATTTTTGTTTAAGTACCCGCACTATACCTAGCTCTTCACTATTTTTTAAGGCTGCGAACCTCCACTGGGTTCTCATGTTTAAAAATAAAGTAAATATCTCGCTACAACATTGATTTTTTCAGAAATTATGTATTTTTGGAGCATATATTACGAATCTGAGAGCTGTGGAATCGTGGAACTTAACTTAGGTTGCAATTAGATTTTTAGCCCCGAGCTCCTGGGCTATTACAAATGCGAATATCTCTGAAATTACACGAACAATTTGATAAAAACCTGGTTCATATTCAGCGGCAAATATCATTCTATCTAACGAGTTTAAATTCAGGTTTCAGGAGTTATTGAATGCTGTGATATTAGTGTTTCAAAACTTAAATGGCTGGGTTTTATTGGTTGGGAAAATAGGCTTTTTGAAAAGATCAAAGTATTGTAGGACAATCGGTGCAGTGATATAATGCTTTTCTTAAGATTTTGAAACGAAATGTTATAATTATTATTTCATGTAACTTTTCATCTTTATTTAAATTTAGTCCAAATCCTAGCGACCTTTGCCAGGTTTTTAATGAATTTTCTAAAGTAATCAACTAAACCTAAGAATGAATTTACATTTTTTGCCGTTTTAGACTGGAAATTTCAAAACACAATCTGTATTTCTGACATAACAGGAAGTTATAGGAACATTAAAACATAGTTCTCTATAAAAATTCACAGTTTGTTATATTAAGTTATTAAAATTCAATAAGTTAACGGTGAGATTACCGATACACTTGCAGATGGGAAAATAATAGACCAGGTATTTTCATAGTTAATTAAAAAACTAAGAATAGGAAACACTCTAAACAACTTGCAGCTGTAAAATAAGTTGCCGGCTTTCTGTAATCTCACCTTTTTATTGATAGTTACGGAAATATTTTAAATTATACATCATAAAATCATACCTAATGTATTTGTTTCATAGATGAAGAGAATAGCCGCATTCAGAGAAAAATACAAAGCTATTTTAGAAAATTTACTACCGGAAGACGAGTTAGTTGCTTTTACAGAATATGATATCGTAAATGTACTAAAAGACCGAGATCACAAGGGCAGAAGAGTACTTATTGTGCGTTGTGGTGGTAAGTAGTTTACTATTATTAATATTATTATTATTATTATTATTATTATTATTATTATTATTATTATTATTATTATTATTATTATTATTTAAATTTAAATTACCTTTACCTTACCTCTTTGGGTATTGTAAAATACTAACAATTTTGATGGGCTTATTCACTAAATTTTTATTTTTTATTTTTAATGTATATAAATATAGTGTATAAAGGAATAAAAATTAAAAAAAAACACGGACTTTATCGAATATACGTCATGAAACTGCAGCTTCACGATGTTGCCAATGTTCTGTAAAATTTTTATAATACAATACACTGACAAAGTCTGAAAAGTAATCCAATAGAAATAATTGTCCAAAACGGACATATTTTAAAAAATCATCAATTATTTCCCAAATGTTTTTCACATTTTGTCTTAAAATAAGTTATTAAAGTTCTGGGAACAAAATTTATTATTTACCTAGCATAAAAGGTTTTACATTACATGTGGCAACACCGAAATTATTGACAGAAGACCAAGCTAATGAAATGACAGTTGAAAAAGTCTAACCTAAGTTATTTGTCGGCCTTTCTGTTCTTTGAGCCAATAAATAATAAGAACAGCTATTTTAAACAAAAATACATCAACTTTACACAATAATTCGGATATAAGTGGGATGTAAACAAAAAACCGACATTACAAGTGAAAGATCGGTAACGTTGCTCACTGTAAATTTTTATTGGATCTACTTCATCGAGTAATCGCGCCAGTTTTGCGTTTTGAAAATTTGTGGAAGTTGTGCATGTTTTCAATGAGCTGCAAAAAATTCATGGTATGACTTAGCAATAGTTTTATTGATAATAAACTCCTATTAGTAGCGACTAAACAATTAAAATGCCAAAACTTTCAAATATGTGAATAGTGAGAGAGCCTATTGAATCTAGAAATTATTATAATTTGAGAAATTACATAAATTACCAACGTTTGTCTCACAACCAAATTATAAAAATAAAGAGGCAGGCTATAGAAAGTTATCGACTTTAAAGCGAGTTCGTAAGTGTGTCATTATTTCTCAAAAACTAAACTGACTGTGTATTACAGCCTCAGTCCTAGTAATGATTACAAATTAAGCTTGATCGACAAGTTTCAGCCGTGGTAGGTTATCTTCAGGGCATATGGTCTTGAATTTTTTTCTAGCAGATGATTCCCAATAATAGAATTATTATTATTTAATTTTTAACATGCTTTTTAGCTATATGGGACCCTTCTAAAGTAACAACAGATCAAATTATCAGGATTTTTTATTTAATACACGAGGCAGCACTTCTTGAAGAGGAAACGCAAATTAATGGAGTTGTAGTTATTATGGATTATGACGGTCTAGGCATGAAACAGGTAACGTAATAATTTTTATTTACAATCCGGGACAGGAAATGTTTCATTATTGTCAACAGATGTAGCTTCGAGATAAACGCTGCTTCTCATAGAGGTCAAAAGGTCGGCCAAATACAAAATTTGAGCTTTTAAGTTAATTTACTGGCCATTACCTAACAATATCTACCTCTAAATATTAATATATTTTATTGTAAAAAATAAGATGTATTTTCTTTTAACCAGTGGGTTTGTTTTCTGCATTGGCGTTCCTGCTAGATGGCAATGTCAGGTTTTCACTACTTATTTATTCCTAAAAAGTTCTCGAAAACGCTATTTAGCTGTTTCTGTACTTGCTTACGGGTTATGGCTTTCCGTAGAGTCCTAATAACTATGAAACGGCCGTCATTGTCTCCTTGTGCTTCCGGAAACCCATTTTTTTCGCGTCCCTATATAATTTAATGTATTATTACAGACACTATACTGACGTATAATATCCAAATAGTACATCTTATAATAATATATAATACAATCACAGATAATAATCTTTAAGAAATAATTAATAACCATTTAATTACTAATAACTATAAGAATATTTTATATTTCTTACAATAAAATCTAGTACAAGCAAATAAAAAAATAATATTTCTTATTAGAAAATACACTTAATTATGCTAATTAAAAATATAAATACATTTTAATAGAAACAATTATGAAGATTACAAAATAATATAATAATTTATACTAATAAAAATAATACCCCTCACTAAATGAAATATAATAATATTACTGTAAATGATATTATACAGGATTATGGTCTTATACCTATATACTACTAGAAATTATAATAATGAATAATAACATTATTCAACAAGCATATAATGATGGCTGGTATTCACGCGGATTATGTTTATCACACGGGCCTTAGGCGAGTCCCATAAATCATCCAAGTGAATTATGTATATGCGAATAGAATACTATACTTTGTCCAGGACTACCAAATAATTTTAGCTACAATTAATTACTACATATCATCATTTTTAAATAACTAACACTGAATTAACTAAAAACCTAAGCGTAATTGTCAAAATAGATAAAAAAAAACAACAACAAAGTGTTGCCATAGCAACAAGCGCTGCGACTTGACGTTTACGACATGCTCTGTTTTTTATTGTACGGACAAAATCGTATTTAAATCATATGAATTCATTATTCACTAGTGAATAATGGTTAATATACACTAGTGAATAATGGTTAATATACACTAGTAAATAATGGTTAATATACACTAGTAATGGATAATATACACTAGTAATGGATAATATTAATATTATAATTATTAAGGAAACACATATATAATGATCGTGTTATAGTCGTGGACAAATATTATTATATTTATTATACGTTGCATTATAATTTTCTCTCCGTGTATAGAAGTCTTAAAATGTCTCCAATATGACAAATTATTTCAAAATTGAAAACCACTATTTTGGTATAATATCGGAGTAGTAATAAATAGGTGGGTATGTCAATATAACTTTATATGTGCTTTTTTAAAATTGTTTTGTATTATTCGAATTTATTAAGTATAGGAAAGTTTAATTTTGTTATTACGATAATAAGAAAATTTTTTAATGGCATTTATTTAAGATATACCTAAAAATAACAAAAACAAACCACTTAAATAACAACTAGTTGCACTTATAACTGGTATCTATGCAAGTATTGAAAATTAAATAAGAAGTACATACTTTGATATATTTAATTATATTACTTATCTTAGTTTTTATTATAATTTTTGAATAAAGATTCGTATGTCCATTACCCCAAGTGTGGCCATTGAAGGAATGGTTCTTTTAAGTTTCCCAGTGTGAGGAATGTCTTACTATTATACTTATTAAAGTTTTGACCCCTAATCTGTTTTATTTGTACCTGTACCTTTTTTCCACTTGGGAGCAAAGTAACTTTTTTTTGTTTTATAGTATTTCGAGGTCTAGGGCATAAACCATAGCAATTAAGGTAACTGATATAATGTAGGTATTTTGGTGTTTGTAAACCATTTTTAAATTGAAAAATGTTTGCCTGCGTGTAGACAAGATTAAAATAGAAAGAGTTTTATAATTCCGCTGGGAATCGAACCCAGAACCTCTCAATTATGCCTCAAGTGCGCTGCCAATTGCGCTACGGAGGACCTGTTATTCTCTCACCAACTTTGGTCATGTAACTTATTCAATTTTATGTTAGTTATAATAGTCTGGAATCTTATGCGATCCACAGATAGGGGGGTGTTATAAGGGTAAAGGGAACTCATTCATTACCACTGAACATTAAGATCTAATTTTTCTATTACCCGTACATCATTGACGTATGGCGACATCTGGTGGAATCAGAAAGATATCTCTGAACAATGACATCTAGCCGTAAATAGTTTAAATTGTTGTGGCTAGTTTTTTTCTATTTGTAATTTTATTTTTTTTAGGTTAAATCATTAACGCCTGCATTTAGTATGAAACTTTTAGGATTTATTCAAGAGGCGATGCCACTAAGGCTTAAAGAAGTGCATATGGTTAAACAACCATTCGTTTTCAATATGGTATGGCAAATCTTCAAACCTTTCATTAAAGAAAAATTGAAGGGAAGGGTAAGTTTGAGAAATAATTGCTGCATAATGTCGTTGGTAGTCTAATATTAGAAAAAAAAAATGGGCGCCACTAGTTTGAATACAGGGAATCTACTTAGAGGTGTGCCATGCCCTTTAGTGGATCCGGATAATATTTATCAATTCTTCACCAAAGTAACTAAAGTCTATTTCAGAAAGGTGTGGAGTAATAAAATGGGAAATTCCGTCCAGTTCGGCTCAATTTCGGTGTTGCCCATAGGCGCACATGGAAGCGAAGAGGGATTTTTAAAAGAAGGTTTGCTAACCATTCAGTCGTTCAATACGGGAGATTATCACGAGGACATGAATTTGAATGTTTTTGAGGACTATTTTGGTGAAATGATAAAATATCTTCCAGCTGATTCAGTAGTAGTTATGGATAACGCAAACTATCATGCACGACGCACAGAGAAGACTCCAACTTTATCTTTTTTTTTTTTTATGATAAAACACCTGCACTGTAGGAAAAATCCTTTAAGGCGCTCTGGGAGCGGTGCGAGTGCGAAAAAAGCGATTAACGTTGGTCTTGAAACGTTGAAGATTGTATTCATTGGGAAATACGACCTCAGGAAGATCATTCCACAAAGATGACGTTCTTCAGATGAAAGAATTCTTGAACAATGAAGTTCGAGGAGTACTAAGCTGAACAACATATGGATGAGCGGCAGTGGTTCACCGTGTATTTCTGTTTTGCATTGCTCTAGGTGGAATCAAGTGGGCAATGTCAGTCGAACACCTGCCATGGAAATATCTGTAAAAAAGAACCAAATCACCAACCTGTCTTCGATGCTCCAGGCTATCGAGGGTCTTGGTCAGCTCGGGTTCGCCGATCAGACGAACGGCTCTCCTTTGAATGGAATCCAGTAGCCGAAGGGTGTGCTTGGGTGCAGAGCTCCAGACATGAGAGCAATATTCTAATGATGGTCGAATCTGGGCTTTGTAGAGTGTCAAAAGTTGATGAGGTGTGTACAACCTTTTGGTGCGGAAAAGTACACCAAGTTTCTGTGCAGCTGCCTTGGCAATTGCGGCAACGTGATCATGCCAAGACATATTATCTTGGAGAAAACAAGAAATTATCGACCACCAAAAGTATTGAATTTGAAGATAATTTAATAAAAAAGAACCATTAGCTATAGCAAATTTACACAAACATCGTTTTATGAATGATGGCGTGAAAGATATAGCTGAAAAACATAGTGTAACTGTGCTGCGCACACCGCCATATCGTTGCGAACGTAATCCCATAGAACTTATATGGGCGCAAGTGCAAAAATGTGTAGCAAGACACAACACGATATTAAAAATGAGAGACGTTAAGCTACTGTTTGATCGAGCCATTAAAGAAGTGATACCAGAGAACTGGCGAAAAGTAGTCCATCATGCCATTAAAGAAGAGGAGAAAATGTGGGATCTTAACCACCTGATTGATCGGAACATCGGCACGTTAATTATAACGTCTAGAGGATATGACAGTTCCTCAGATGACGAGGAATATTATGATTTTTTATAATTTAATTTCTGTATAATGTATTTTTTGTATTTAGTATTTTTTATAATGTTTAATCAAAACCTAATGCACGCCTTTGTCACACCATTTTCAGTGTTTGTAAATGGATAACAATAGGCAAAACCCATAAATTAACCCAAACACGGATGGTACTACCTGCACTTGATGAAAATAAATAATTCTGCAATGAAATCAATGCCAAATTATGAAAGTGGCTTACATATTCGCTGGGTCATTCTGTAATTCCTTTGTATACCTCATGAGCATTTATTACTCTACACCTTTCTGAAATAGCTTCATGCAAAATTATCTTATACCTATATATTAAAATCATTGCGTTCTCTTGAAGCGAATCCTGTCCATGTTTATTAATAGATTTTTGAAAACTTTTTAAACTTGGGCTCGAGAATCTGAGACAGTTATTTTTATTTAAAAAAATCCACTTAAGCATAAAAATTCCGTTTTTATCGCGATAATTTTGTTCTAAAATTAAAGTTTTGCCACAATTCCTTTGTGGCTACTTGTTATTCATACTTAAAGATAACAAAAACTACAGTAGACATAATTCATACGGATTCAGATAGCAAAATTAAACACTTTTATTTATATTAGAAATATCATATAGGGTGTGGCATATAGGTGATAGATTGTCCTAAAGAGCTAGGATTAGTGACATCGAGAGTGACACGTTTTTTAATCTAGGTAGGTATATGTCGTTACTGTTAATCTAAGAATCGGCCAAATATCCATGTTGGGAGCATAATTTACGAATTACCTACAGTTTAAAGTTAACAAAGCATGAAATTGTAAAGTAATAATGGCAGAAAGAGAAATATGGACAAATTTCACAAAGTTTTGTTTTTCGTTTTCATTAATTCATCAATCAAAATTTCTTTAAATTAAAACCGTATATAGGTTTTTGGATAAATATGATATGAAATATTGAACAAAAAATGAAATGGCGAACGCGTCACTAGACCTACTTCTTAATAAGGGGAAAAATTAAATTAAGAATTCATTTAATTTAATTTAAATCAATTTTAAAGGTAACTTATTTGCAAGGTGATTAAATAAAACTCTGCGGTATTTATTAGTTTTAGATTATAAATAGTTTAGATACTTATCTACTAGGTAATTACCCAACTATTGTAGTATTTTTCAAGCAGAAGTACTGGCAGTAGAGAAGGCGGTCAATATCCTGCAAGAACACCTTGGCTTGGGAGTATAGCCTCGTCAATCACCATCTTCAGTGATAGTCAGGCGGCGATTAAGGCAATCTGTTCCAGCAGCGTTAAATCAAAGCTCGTAAAGCGATGCCGCAACAATCTATGCACACTTGGCAACCAACATCGGGTTATTCTGTGCTGGGTTCCTGGACACTCCAAAATAGATGGCAACGAGGCTGCCGATGCGCTGGCAAGAGAGGGCGCAGGCATGCCAGCTGATCTAGCAGACAATACAGTGAACAAACCACTGGGATTGGTGAAAGAGGAGATTGACTACACGGCCAAGCAGCTTGCACAGAACAGATGGACAGAATTGACAACCTGTAGTACATCCAGGCAACTGTGGCCCACATTCGATAAAAAGAGAACCGCAGAGCTATTAAGACACAGTCGAAAAGACGTGAGAAATATTACTGCGGTTGTTACCGGACATTGCCTCTACGGTAGACATGCCGAACGTATGCAAATACCCACTAACGACTTCTGCAGAAGTTGCAGAGATGAGGAAGAGGAAGAAAGTATTCAACATTTTCTGTGTGAATGCCCTGGCCTCGCAAGAAGGAGGTTCACTACTCTGGGTGAATCATCTTTCGATAGCCTGGAGGAACTAAGCAACTTACAACTTGGACGGCTGAGCAGATTTCTGAACAGTAGTGGCTGGTTTGAATGAGTTGTTAAAATCCTTCCGCGGTTACGTCGCACTAACCACCAGAGATCTGATGAAGGTGGGTTCTACGGAACACGTGTGGTATCACAACGGACCTAATCAGGACTACGTGAGACTGTTTGGTCAGAACCAAGGGTCTGCCACTCTTACCTAACCTAACCTAACCTACTAGGTAATTAACAATCATAAAAAACTCAGAGAATAGACTTGCCGGGTATTTTGTAATTGGTGCAAATGAGTTTTGCCTTAAAAGAATAAAAACTCGAGATATAAACATGCGCATGGTTTTTTTTGCGGCAAAGTACAGCAGTTCCATTGTTATTTAAAATATACAAAAAAAAACTAGGTAATACCTATAAACGATAAAATTTCTTAAAATACTGGATTTTATGTTATTTTTTGATTTATATCCAGATATTGATATTTAAAAAATTACATTTTCCACACTTTCACAGGCTCCAGTTCCTTTATGGTACAACTTGTACAAGAACCGCTTACGCAATCCTATCTTATGTTAGCGAAATCAGAACCCCACTCTTGTAAATTGTAATTAAAGTATTTATTAGCACTCAATTAAAATCACAATATCAAAACAAATCAAAATAATAGAACAGGAAAAGAAGTGAACTTAAAATAATGTTCATTTGGGGATTCCCTCGGACAGACTGCTCCCAGCATTCGCCGTCGAATTCAAGTCACACCCAGCCTCATTGGGATATCGTATTACCATCATGTGGACTAATATTGGTTCTAACGGGTGTGTCAAAATTTTCTTACACTTAATTTTTTCTTACTTATTCAAGAATGCTGCAAATTTCCAGTTAAACCGTTAAACAGTTTAACAAGTTTTAACCTGAATACAGCATTTTTAGATACAGAATAAAAAACGAAAATAAAAATATGGAAGCTATTTTCCTTAAGAACTATGAAACGACAGACAGAGCACTGGACATTAATGCTTAAGGGAGACTATTAGGGTCTTTCCAAATAAACCTTAGGTTTCATAATTCATGGCAAAAACGTATGAAAGGAAAAAACACCAAAAAATATTTCTGGAGCAATAATCTGCACGTACTTTTGATCTCTAGATACCTAAGTCTGCCATAGTGTTCCAAGCCATTCAGTGTGCGTATGAAAAGTGCGGGAGCGGGAGTCAAGCCGCCCTTAGAGGGTTCACGTGCAACCAGCTAACATCAAGATTGGTAGGGGAATGTTAGTGGCCTGGGCAAAAGATAAACTAACGCTGCGGTGGATACCTGGACACGAAGGTATTATAGAATACGAAAAGCCGACGAACTTGGTAGCTTGGGAAAAACACTCATGGGTTCAGATCCGGCAGAAGAACCAAGGTACACAGTACGAGATGCCATACAGAGATGGATCAAGAGGGAACACAACATCTACTGGATCAACAGACAGGGATTGGGTATCCATACCCGAGATTAGCGAGGCAACTGCAGGAATCGGCTGAGCATCACCGCAGTTGACATTTAAGAAATATTTGCACCGAACGCAACTGTACAATGGTGACCTAAGCTACAAACGATGAAGATAAGACAGGAAAATGGTACCTTACATAATCTGATATTGAAAATCTCTGGATCGGAAAAGGCAACAAAAGTAGAACCGGAGGACAAACCGATCCAATCCCCAGTTGACCTACGCGAACTAGTGCATGGAACTAGGTTACTGATCATATAAAAACTAAACTATGGTGAGCACAATGGAGCAAACTTGGTCGACGTATATATACGGCACTTGAAAAAAAATATTAAGAAGCTATAGCCTATTAGAGTGTGAGAAATGTAATTTTTCATATATTAATATTTAAAAATAAATAATATACATATTAATAAGGTTCAATTTTCAGATTCACTTTCATGGTTCCAAGATGTCCTCTCTGCACAAGTTTATACCACCAACTCATCTGCCCAAAGAATACGATGGCCTCTTACCAGCGATTGACTACAGTGGAAAAGAGTGGTATCCCACGATCGAAAAATATACTGACCATATTAAAATGTTAAACTCATTTGGTTTTACTAAGAAATAAATAAATATTATATTTTTATATTTAATTTAGGAAATACTGAATTTATAATCTGGTTTTTAATCTAAATTTTAAAAATTTTACACAGAACTATTATATTATTATGTAAATTAGGTACATTTTATAATCATATTTGTTTTCGTTGTTTCGATTTTATGGAAATTAAATATATTTTTCAGTATTTTATTGTTAATATTATGAGTTAATTTATTGGCTTTACCTGCTGCAGTAACTTATCAATCCACGGATTGGGTTAAGTTAACATAATAGTCTTTCCACTCTTCCCGAGCTGTGAGGCAGAAATAAGAATAATGTTGGTCGCTAAAGATGGCACAGGTTTCTACCAAATTGTTTGTATTAGCTGGCTCTTTTAATGACACCTTACCACTTTGTTAGTCCCCCAATTATGTCAAACTGCCTTTTTTAGGAGTATTTCCCTTCAAGCGGGTAATGAATGTTCTCCGGATATCAGGCAGTGAAAGACCCTTAAGTCGGCATGAGGACTTAATGTTTAATTTTATTATTACGTTTAGTATTTTAATGTTAGTATAGGTATGACCCTATTATAATAAATTATAAAATACAAACAATAATAAAACATAAAATTGGTTGTTTAATCATTGAAGGCGATTCGAGTAATAAATTCTTTCTTTATTTTTATCTATGCTATGAGTGCATTGCTAGTCAATTAATTTTTCAAAAAGCAGCAAAGGAGCCGCGGAGAGTAATTTTAATTTAACTAGTTTTTATTGAAATATGTGGTTGTATGTGTAGTTGTTTACTCTTGTCATACATTTGTTGCTTTATTTTTAGTCGAGATGGTATACGTACAGGGTGAGTCCACGACAGCGCCGGTTTAAGGCTGCGTCGGGCCCTAGGCGGTAGGCGGGCCCTTCTCCCTGCTAAAGACATGCTTAATTTTAATTTTTTTATTATTTTTACTTTTGTTTTCGGGCCCCTACCGGGCCCCCTTTTGCCACCGGGCGCTAGGCGGCCGCCTAGTCCGCTTAATGGTTAAATCGACGCTGGTAGAGTAACTATTATTTTCTTCTTTATCTGAAGAATAAGATACAATTTGAAAAGTTGTGGAGATCATCATTAAGGTGCACATATTAAAATTACATATATTGAAATAGGTACCTATACGGAATGGCTCCAAAAAACGTGGCGAATATAATTCAGGTAAATACTGAAGACCACTGGATATACTTATCAGTTAAAATGTTGTGATTCAAAGTAAATAAAAACAGTGCAAGTCCAAAACTATTCTGTCGTTCTCAAGAAACATTATTGTCTCCAGCCTTTAAATAGAAATTTACTTATAAATCATTTTAGAAGTAGACTCACTTAATTTTCTTAACAAGAAGTATATCTGTTATTCTGAACTCTTGTCCTCAATATGCTGGACAAACTGGTCACAGTTCCTTTAATGTTAGAATAAAAGAATACTTATTTAAATTCTTGAAATGTAAGTAAGTACTTAGAGATAAAGGACATAGCTTTGATATACCAAAAGGACGAAAATTAAATATTTTAGAAAATTATAAAATTGCAGACAAACAGTGTTCGAATGAGTCTACTAACACCCCCTATAGAGAAGCGGCGAAATTTATAAATCTTTATAAATAATTATCTTGTTTAGGAAGTTTTTAGTTTTGATTTAAATTTTATAGATGTCGCTACCTTGTCAATCAATACCTTATGATTATACCTATATTTTTAAACTTTTTTTCCTATTTTATAGTAGTAAAGAATAGTAGTAGTGAGTAGTAAAGTACTTTGGTTTTTATTGTTTATGCAGACCGTACACTATCAGTCGGGCTGACAGTCTTGATAAAGGAATGACAGTAATACTGATGGTGTAAGGGCAAATTTTATGAAATGATGGTCGCACTTCCCTCTCCACCCTAGCCCGAAGAATAGGTAATTGTTTTGTTTTTTTTTTACATACGAGCCCCTTTATCTACTAAAAGTTAGTGTACGGTATGCAGAAATTTTTATTTTATTTTTAAAGGTCATCGCATACTTAATAATTTTAGATCTGATCTCTCTCTAATAAAGTTTAGCGAAATAGCATATTGTATACCTAGTAGAAAAAGCTGAACATTCCCAAACGACCGTAAAGATTGTATGTCTGACAATACGGAGTCCGGAAATGTGGCTTTTTCTACGAGGTAGGTATACATACTTTTTTTCCGTAAATCGAAAATTATTAAAATGACATAACTTATTACAATCAACGTGTTAAAATTTTGAAATAATAGTTATTTATGTACCAAGGCAGTAAAGTGATTCTTTATCGGACGAGTCTGAAATTACGAGATGAGCGAGCGAAAAGCATACTACCTATTCCATCCCATATTCAAGCTCGAAAGGTTAAAATAGCTTCACAATCCGACGACAAAAAAAAACCATTTTGGCCTAAATTTGACACGTCAGAAAATTTCGGCCGACCACGTGCGTATTCCAAAGCACCCCTCAAAAAATTTGACCTACTATGAGAAATAGCAAATTTTGCCGGTTTGTTCGGCATAGAGTGCAAATTTGCGGAGGGTAAAATACTTTACCTGCCGCAAATGCGGCAGATAAAGTATTTTATTTTACAATAAAATAAAGTGTTCGTTTACTTTTGGAAATCACTCTGATAATGTATGGCTTTACTGACGGTTGGCGATAAATAATATTAACTTTGTTCACTAATAAAGGATGCCATTAAATATTTGTGTTGTAACTATGGAAACACAGTAATATTGTCAAGCTTAACACATTTTAGTTTACAAGTAATCGTACAGAATAGTAGTTTGTACAACAAGAGTGGATATGATGTCCATATCGCACGAGGAAGTAAATTGAGCACGACGCCGTAGGCGGAGTGCTCAAACTTCCGAGGGCAATATGGACAACCCACTCGAGTTGAACAGTATATCTACGACCAAACTTACAAACCTTATGCTAAAAAATGTAAAAAAAAGTTTTTCAGGTTGCCGGGCTCGAACTCACGACCATTGGTTCCATAGTCAAACGCTCTACCTCTCGACTATCGAAACGTTAAACTAATTATGGAAAAACCAACTGATAAATGATGCTACATGAAATTCATTATCTATGCACATTCAGCAGGTTGCATTATTGATAAATCTATTATAAATGCGTCTAGATTTTATTATATTGAACAAATTAATAACAAATTGTACCATATGCATTTAAATTATATAATTTAGTGTCTTGAAAAAGAAGGCGGAGCCTCAGTAAAATTAATATACTGTGATTGGTCAGTACTTTTAAGAACAACATGGCTTCTCTGTAATTGACTACTGTGATTGGTCAGTTTTATTACCTATCTAGGATTGTTATAAAATTTTGCCGCACAGTTAACTGGAATAGGCTACTTTACCTACCACTTAAGTGTAAAGAAAACAGCCAATTTCCATGTGGGAGTAGAAAAATAATATTTCCTTATAGTACAATAATAAATATTTCCTAACAGTTATTTTCCGTTGTCTAGTAACGAATAAATGTAAGGAAATATTGACTTTTTCTTTCAGAAATGTTATTAAAAATGTCAATATTTCCGATCGAATTTCGGAAAATAGTTTTTTTGCGTGCTGTATGACTGTGAGTTACATTTTGTATAAGGTTATTCTATAAAAATTATCATTTCCTATTTTTTACCGAAAATTTTACTTTTATATTTCTATTCTGCTATAATTTGAAGTGAAAATGAGGGCACCTTAAGGTGATTTCGAATTTTTTTACTGTACTTTGTATACGATAAGACTTTCACCAAATTTGATGGGTGTTATATTGATATTTTCAAAATAAAATAAAATTCTTAAATTCAAAAATAAAAAAAATCAAATATGCTGCCACTTTCTGGAAGTCGCATAACTAGATCGGTTAAGTACTCTTCGAGTTATTATAAATATTAAATTTGTCAAGGCGGATAAAGAAGATATATTAAATTTTATTCAAGTCGGTTAAGTAGTTTTTGAGCTTTCCTGAGGCTATATGAAACGAGCACTTTTCATCTTCCGCAAAACTGTAGTAGGTAAAGTCTGGCTATATAAACCGTGATACATTGAGCTCAGAATCTAATTATGGATAATCTATCATCAGTGGCGTACTAGGGGGGGGGGGGGGGGGGGCTGCCGGGCTGCAGCAACCCCGAGCCTCGAAGCTCGGCTCTAAAAATCTAATTGAAACCTAATTTTTGAAAGCTTGGACACTTAATTTAAATTTTTTAATAATGTATTCTTGGCTTAGATTACAAAGGTTTTATAGGAAACGTTTAGTTTTTAAACTTTTCCTTCTAAAAGTCCTATTTTATAGACCGTACACTATCAGTCGGGCTGACAGTCTTGATAAAGGAATGACAGTAATACTGATGGTGTAAGGGCAAATTTTATGAAATGATGGTCGCACTTCCCTCTCCACCCTAGCCCGAAGAATAGGTAATTGTTTTGTTTTTTTTTTACATACGAGCCCCTTTATCTACTGAAAGTTAGTGTACGGTATGCAGAAATTTTTATTTTATTTTTAAAGGTCATCGCATACTTAATAATTTTAGATCTGATCTCTCTCTAATAAAGTTTAGCGAAATAGCATATTGTATACCTAGTAGAAAAAGCTGAACATTCCCAAACGACCGTAAAGATTGTATGTCTGACAATACGGAGTCCGGAAATGTGGCTTTTTCTACGAGGTAGGTATACATACTTTTTTTCCGTAAATCGAAAATTATTAAAATGACATAACTTATTACAATCAACGTGTTAAAATTTTGAAATAATAGTTATTTATGTACCAAGGCAGTAAAGTGATTCTTTATCGGACGAGTCTGAAATTACGAGATGAGCGAGCGAAAAGCATACTACCTATTCCATCCCATATTCAAGCTCGAAAGGTTAAAATAGCTTCACAATCCGACGACAAAAAAAAACCATTTTGGCCTAAATTTGACACGTCAGAAAATTTCGGCCGACCACGTGCGTATTCCAAAGCACCCCTCAAAAAATTTGACCTACTATGAGAAATAGCAAATTTTGCCGGTTTGTTCGGCATAGAGTGCAAATTTGCGGAGGGTAAAATACTTTACCTGCCGCAAATGCGGCAGATAAAGTATTTTATTTTACAATAAAATAAAGTGTTCGTTTACTTTTGGAAATCACTCTGATAATGTATGGCTTTACTGACGGTTGGCGATAAATAATATTAACTTTGTTCACTAATAAAGGATGCCATTAAATATTTGTGTTGTAACTATGGAAACACAGTAATATTGTCAAGCTTAACACATTTTAGTTTACAAGTAATCGTACAGAATAGTAGTTTGTACAACAAGAGTGGATATGATGTCCATATCGCACGAGGAAGTAAATTGAGCACGACGCCGTAGGCGGAGTGCTCAAACTTCCGAGGGCAATATGGACAACCCACTCGAGTTGAACAGTATATCTACGACCAAACTTACAAACCTTATGCTAAAAAATGTAAAAAAAAGTTTTTCAGGTTGCCGGGCTCGAACTCACGACCATTGGTTCCATAGTCAAACGCTCTACCTCTCGACTATCGAAACGTTAAACTAATTATGGAAAAACCAACTGATAAATGATGCTACATGAAATTCATTATCTATGCACATTCAGCAGGTTGCATTATTGATAAATCTATTATAAATGCGTCTAGATTTTATTATATTGAACAAATTAATAACAAATTGTACCATATGCATTTAAATTATATAATTTAGTGTCTTGAAAAAGAAGGCGGAGCCTCAGTAAAATTAATATACTGTGATTGGTCAGTACTTTTAAGAACAACATGGCTTCTCTGTAATTGACTACTGTGATTGGTCAGTTTTATTACCTATCTAGGATTGTTATAAAATTTTGCCGCACAGTTAACTGGAATAGGCTACTTTACCTACCACTTAAGTGTAAAGAAAACAGCCAATTTCCATGTGGGAGTAGAAAAATAATATTTCCTTATAGTACAATAATAAATATTTCCTAACAGTTATTTTCCGTTGTCTAGTAACGAATAAATGTAAGGAAATATTGACTTTTTCTTTCAGAAATGTTATTAAAAATGTCAATATTTCCGATCGAATTTCGGAAAATAGTTTTTTTGCGTGCTGTATGACTGTGAGTTACATTTTGTATAAGGTTATTCTATAAAAATTATCATTTCCTATTTTTTACCGAAAATTTTACTTTTATATTTCTATTCTGCTATAATTTGAAGTGAAAATGAGGGCACCTTAAGGTGATTTCGAATTTTTTTACTGTACTTTGTATACGATAAGACTTTCACCAAATTTGATGGGTGTTATATTGATATTTTCAAAATAAAATAAAATTCTTAAATTCAAAAATAAAAAAAATCAAATATGCTGCCACTTTCTGGAAGTCGCATAACTAGATCGGTTAAGTACTCTTCGAGTTATTATAAATATTAAATTTGTCAAGGCGGATAAAGAATATATATTAAATTTTATTCAAGTCGGTTAAGTAGTTTTTGAGCTTTCCTGAGGCTATATGAAACGAGCACTTTTCATCTTCCGCAAAACTGTAGTAGGTAAAGTCTGGCTATATAAACCGTGATACATTGAGCTCAGAATCTAATTATGGATAATCTATCATCAGTGGCGTACTAGGGGGGGGGGGGGGGGCTGCCGGGCTGCAGCAACCCCGAGCCTCGAAGCTCGGCTCTAAAAATCTAATTGAAACCTAATTTTTGAAAGCTTGGACACTTAATTTAAATTTTTTAATAATGTATTCTTGGCTTAGATTACAAAGGTTTTATAGGAAACGTTTAGTTTTTAAACTTTTCCTTCTAAAAGTCCTATTTTATATAGAGATTAGGGTTTCAGAAGCATATCGTTTTAGTTATTGATTTTTGATTCAATTTTAAAGGAAAAACGAGTAAAAATAATAATATTTTATAGTATTTTTCTATTATATACTTGTCTCTTCCGTTCTCCCTTTTTTAAATCAACAAAAATATAACCCAATGCAATAAAATAATTGCACAACAAACCAAAAAAAAATTAATTGAAACATTTTTTGTGATTTATAATAAAAAAATAATGATAAAAATAACAAAAAAAATAGTGCGTGAAGAAACGAGAATGCTTTATTATGATTATACAAAACGGTACTTAAGAAGGAGTATTTCAAAACCTAAGTATTTGCACCAAAAACTGCTGTTAGATCTATGCTCCTAAATTACATAATTTCTGAAAAAAATCAATTTTGGCGTGGTGAGCGATATTTGCTTTATTTTTAATCATGAAAAACCGAGCCCAAAAAACGCTAGTTAGAGTCATACATACGTCTTATGTTAAAATTTTGGATTGTCACCAATATTCATATTTTCACAAAGATAAAAAATGTTTTTTTTTTTTTTAAATAAAGAGCCAGCTAGGAATATAAAAAAAAGTAAAAAAAAGCATTTACAAAAACAAATTTAATCCAACCATGCAGAGGGGGGGAGATAATAATTTAATTTTCAAAATTTAATAGTAGTTAGGTGAATTTTAAACGAACTTTGGGCGTGGCCCCGAAAATTTTTCGCCTGCGTCGATTTCCGCATTGTACAATATCATAAAATACATGTAGTCTCGACTGTTTCTCTCTTCAGAAAAAAATATCCTTATTACACCCACTGATACCCCCCGCCCGAGCATATTTTCGGACTACGCCACTGTCTATCATCGTCATATTGTATAATATCATCGTCATATCATATAATCAACCAAGATAATCTTTAAATAATTTTAAAAATCTTTAAATCTTAGCGACACATTGCACTTTAAATTTGCATATCAAATGAAAAACTATTTAATTCCATATTTTTATTTATTTACCTAAATATTTATAATAACATAAAACATAACCATTGTTGTAGCTAAAATATTGACTTGCTTCTTTTGACATGTTTAATTTATTATAATAATATTTATAAGGTATTTCAAAACATGTATTAGGTACCTACCATTATTACAGGGACGTATCAGAAAATTATTTTGGACCTATACAGGCATAGTCAATTTAACTTATTCATTGTATGGTTATTAGATATTATTAAATGCAAGTATTTAGGCCTGCTGGTTGATTCTTTAAGACAGTTACAGAAGGGTTGAGCAGATACTTTTTCAAACTCAATTTTAGGATGAATCTTTTAACTTAGATACATTCGGTAAAAAGGAATTCATACATTTCTTCTAAAGATCCAATATCCTTTATTTTTTACTTAACAGTTTTTGTTGAATTTTATTTATTTCTAGAGTTGGAAACTGACCATACTTTTTCGAATGCCAATGCATGTATTAGGAAATCCAAACCACGTGATTCAATATGGAGGTTGGATGGCAAAAAGCATTAAATGTCACCAGCAATATTATTTATATAGTCACGTGCACCAATTACAACGCAGTATTTGCCAGCCAGCCGCCATTTGGACACATCGTTGGATTGCCTAATTAGGCAATCCAATAATGTGTCAAAAATGGCGGCTGGATGGCATATATTGCTTTGTAACTGGTACACGTGACGATTAAAATAACATTGTTGGTGGCATTTAACGTGCGACTCAGTGCTTTTTGCCATCCAACCGCCATATTGAATCACGTGATTTAGATTCCCTAATTAATTATTGTGAGAGCTGAAGGAAACGGTCATAACATAACACTGAAATGTAACCACAGACATAACCCAACATTTACTGACAAGCGCGAAAAAATTAAAATTAATGTGTAAAAATGTAATTATTGCTTAAGTAATTTCTTTAGACACATTATGGAGAAAAATCATTGTCTTTGATAAATGATCAGTTAGTATAGGTAGAGCAAGAATAAAGGGCGTACTTAATTTTATTTCATCGAAAACATGTTGATGTCAATATTTTTATCTTTCTCAAGCTAAAATTAAATTATAACACAAAAAATGTCCTCTAATTCATACAACCTGCTGCACTCTATATGCAAGAGATGAATGAGATGAATCACTGAGAGTAATTTTGAACTTAGGGTATAAGTCCTTTATTCCTGCTATACCTACATCCAGGGAAAGTTCTATGGGGGCGGGAACTCGGAAGGCCCAGGCCCCCCAACATTGTTTAAAAATATCTCGAGAAATACAAATCATTAAAATAATTTGGTATATTTATATTGCAATTCTTTTGGAGGCCGAGACTGTCTTTTTTCTTACAAAATATTATATATGGGTTTTATTATTTTTAAATGTAACATGTAAAGATATTATTTTTTCTTTCTGATTATTTGATCTATACAGGGTGCTACAAATTCGTGTGCGTACAAGGGGATCTCGAAAACGGTGAAAGATACGAAGATGGTTAAATTAAGGCAAAGTTGCATATTTTTGGGGCTTAATAATTTGGTGAAAGAGAATGGTCAATATTCTGAATACCTTCGGAGATATTCGAAAAAAAAACGAAATTTTTAGTATTGGTGTTTAATTTTTGGCGCCTTCATTTTTGACTTGGGAAAAAAAACAAAAAACACTTTCTCATAGCCGTTCTTTATATTTTACAAGATGGCATTATTAGTATTCAAATTCGACGATTCGTCTTTTAGATACCAACCTCAAGTCAATTTTTTTAAATACAAATCTCATCATCATTACGGTCCTGAACATTTAGAGCCAAACTAAAAAAAAATATTTCTGATGTAAAAAATCCTACCATTTTTACTAAATTAGGAGGCTTGATATTTAATATTTTGAAGAAGAATTACCCAAAGTCTCGGACTCAAATATATTTCTGTTTGTTTATTTATGTTAAGAAGTAATTCTGTAATTTATTAGTATTTTATTTATTTTAATAATATAACATCTTAGGTCCAATCATTTTAGTCTTAGGTCTAGACCGAAATACTGTAAAACAGAAAAAAATTAATGCTCCCTGAAGAAAATGTAACTAAAGTGTTAGTCTAGTTATGTTACTGTAATGCGCTTATGTATGTTTCAAAAACAATTTCAAACATGAACAAAAATAAACAAACAGAAAGATATTTGAGTCCGAGACTTTCGGTCTTTTTTTTTTTAAATATTAGGCCTCTTTAAGTAGAAATGGACGGATTTTTCAAATCAAAAATCTTTTTTTTTTAAAGTTTACCTACCTACTCTAAATGCTCACGACCGTAATGATAGGAAAATATAATTTGGAAAAATTTGTTATTAGATGACAAAACATTGAAATTTTAAAAATCTTTAAATAACTTTAAATTTACAAAGCTTAGAAGTCCCTAAAACTGTATTTAAAATTCCAGGTCCGTATTTAAAAAAATTGACTTGAGGTTGGTTTCTAAAGAACGAAACGTCAAATTTGAAAAATAATAACGCCACCTTGTAGAACTTCAAAAACGGCTGTGAAGAAGTGTCTTTTAAAACTAAAAATAGAAATCACGTTTTTTTAAGCCCCAAAATACGCAACTTTGCCTTAATTTAACCATCTTTGTTTCTTTTACCGTTTTCGAGATCCCCTTGTACGCACACGAATTTGTAGCACCCTGTACATATATGGTTTCGATATTACGATGTTAACTGCAGATACCCTCCTATTGAATAATATCGATTAAATCTTCATGATGAAATCTTTTATTGTATTATTTTTTATTTTATTCAATCCGAGACCTTTTCACACCATCATAAGGTAAAAATGAAAAATAAATAATTTTGATATTGACTGTTTTTAGTTTATAAAACCTAATTTACATAAAAGATTTTAAATTAACAAAAGTAATGACAATGTGCGATTAAACAGATTGATTTTTATTTTTTGTCATGTCTAGACTTTTTTTTTAGTCAAAATAACTTTATATGTACATATATAGGATGTCCCAGATAAGGATGTACCCTACAGAAATCTCGTTAACCATATAAGATACAGAGATGGTTATATAAGAAATAAGTTGCGCCCTGCCAAATTGTGCAACATTCTGTTTTCAAATTTAAAATATTTCGAATCCTACCAAAGATATTTGGACAAAACCTAATTTTTGCGATTTGGTTTTTATTTTTTTCTGACTCTATTTGAAGACATATGTTAAAATAAATTTTACTGTCTCATTATCATTTTTCTCCTCTACAAGTTGGTGTAATTGGATTTTTAATTCGACGTTTCGTTTTTTCAAAACCTTCATCAACCTTGCAATTTTATTTTATTATTTTTAAATTCCCCTTCTTCTCTATAATTCAACAACATATCACACCTAGTATTAATAACATGTTTTAAACTTAAAAACCCATAGTCCTGTATATCGACTATATTTATAATTTAGATCTAAGAAAAAGAAAACATCAAAAATATTTATTTAAAACATGCTAAATCTATGTTTTCCTTTTATGGAGGATGGATCACATCTTCTCTCCTCAAAAACCAACAGTAATATTCACCCATCATGTCTGGATCCCATCGTCCTTGGTACAGAATTTCCATTGTCCCGATATCCTAATGGAACTTTTCACCCTGCTCATCGCTAATAGCGCCGAATTCATAGGAAAAAAAATTAAAATGGAGAAAGTGAATTTTTAATAACATTCGGCAACCAAGTTGTTCATAGTTTGCAGCCACGACATTGATACCTACCAATTTTGAAATCACGGTTGAACTTTACTCCTTTCCGGCCAAATTTTCGTCACATAATGTTCATTCACGTCACGACTGTTCCACAAACAAAGAAAACAACAATATTTTGTAAATTTTCCCTGAAGTTCCGCTAAAATTGCTATAACTTTTAAATCCCCACATATCTTCGGAGCTACTTGATGATGTGTTATTATCTCCATTGTCTCCCAAAAAAATATCTTGCCAATCTAAACGCGCAGTTGGTACTGATTAATCTGAATCGTGAAGAATAGGTCTTATGGAGGAAGCCAAATTCGGATAGTCGATCTTGACCTTTTTTTTTTGGAATAACCTTCAGTCTTTGTCATGCAAAAATAGCAATCTTCAAAAGGATTGGTGGGTTTTCGCCACAGCATTGGAACTGCAAAAGGTAAACTTTTTCTATTTTTCCTCATTTCTAATTTACCACACACACTAGGTCTAGCTTTCTTCACTCAAAAATACTTAAATTTAACACAGAAATACTGAAAACCAACAAATACATGACAGCTAGCTGTTAACCAGGTACTGATAAATGTCAAACAGATATGAAAGACGGGCGTCCCAAAAAGAGCTCAATAGAAAACAAGTTCTGAACGCTCGAACGCAACCTGACGTCCTTGTCTAATTAACACAAAATGACAAAGGTAAATTTTACTAATTTTCCGAATTGCCCGAGTGTTTTTCTGAAAAGTTGTTTACAATGGATCTAATAATGAGCATTATTTGTGCTTCAAAGACTGTAACCCAAATTCGTATCCCCCTTTGCTTTAATATCCTCGGTACAGACGGATAGACAGATAGAGGGACACACGGATACCGGAATAGACGGACAGACGGATAGGCGGATAATCCGATAGATAGGCAGATCGAGATAGTTATGTATTTTAGAAACTAAACCATTTAAAATAAGAAGGGTTGCCTCGTGTCATGATAACTAATATTTTGTCATGCTTATTGATATCACTAATAGGTACCTATGTTAATCCCTCCTGACTATTTTTTTATGTTAGCATTTTAACAACTGATTCAGAACAAAAAGCTTTTGCTTTTTATATTTAAACGTGATCTACTTTGTAAACTTAATTTACATACCTTTTGTATCATTTGCATATTAACGATTCATTGGGGTCAGAGGTAAATACACAGTGATTTTAATCGATGATTGTTTTTTATACCAAGTATTTTAGTTATAAAATTGATGCCTCGTGATACGATCACTTTATTTGCGACATAAAGTTTTTACATCTACCACGTTTTAATAATATAAGTTAGTAAGTAGTTACAGTTCCCGTGTTATATATACTTTTTGTTACCAGATTACGTAAAAAAAGGTAAGTAAAATTAATGATTGAAGTATTTATAGTATTGTTAAAGTCAGTTGATATAAATACAAAAAAAATTGACTAGCGACAGTGGCGTATTTAAGAGGGGGGGGGGGGGCGGTGCAGCCCAGGAGCTCGGAGTTTAATAGTCTACTTATTGTGAAACATTGTCTTAGCTAATTTTATATAGATTTACCGTTTACACATTGCTAAGTAGTTTATGAGTTGTGTGACGAAAAAATTATCCTAGTTGTCGTAAGTGAAAATGTGAATTTTACAGCTTTTAAATTGAGGTTGTCATTATCATGTCATTTCTTGCTCTTCTTTCGAATTAGGCTTTTTCCCCTTCGATGCTAGGATCATTCAGGACCTACAGCTTAACGTGGGTGCCGAACCACGATCTTCAGTTATGCGACATCCCCCAAGGGCTATCAACCCTCGGTTTCTTGCCATTGCATGACCTACCGATTGGGGAGTGTGCATCTTCTTCCGCACCCTACACGGAGAGAATATTCTTTCTGTCGTTATCAAAATTTTTATACCAATTATCAAAAGAAAAATTACCTGGGACAAGTTCATTTGGCTGTCATTTATTTGATGTCGTAATAAAGTGACTTTATAAAGAATGATCACTTAGCTCAAGTAAACAAAAATTTTGTATTAGCAAAGTCACTGACCATCGGCTATAAAGAGACTTTGCTAAAACAATAAAGATACTTTTCAACGCCCTCCGCATCGTTTTCAATACAATTTTTTCGTATAACATTCTGCTAGATTAGAATTTTTTAAAATTTATTTCAAAAAAGTTACTTTGCTGGGTCAGAATGCACCTACTTACATCAGGAACTCTTTTTTACCCAAGGTAGCAATATGTGGGGTGGCCCAAAAAAGGAGCCGTATATTTTGTGGAATTTTTAATATACTGTAGAGAACATATTATGCTTAATAACATATTTATATACACCAACTTTTTCCACTTTTGGTACTTAGTAAATTTCAGAAAATGTTGATTCACTTAAAATTGTGTTATTAAAAATAATATTTTCTATGCTATATCAAAAATTTAACACAGTATAAAGCTAATTTTTCCCTCCACTCCATCATATTTTACATCATGCAAGTCCCCACGTCTGAATCGGTTGTCAAAGATTTGAAACTAAAAAAAAATTATTTTTCTTTTTATTATTTAATACAACAGGTAATAAATGGAACAGAACTTACACTTTCCTTGAGTTTAAATAAATTAATGTTAGTAACCGAAACAATAAAAATGTTCCCAAAATCTGCCCATATAAAGATCAAGCTGGGAACAAAAGTAATATATGTATAACATTTAAAATCCTTAACGTATAAATGATATTACCATTAATTTCCCAGATATGTTTTTTTCTTGATTAAGCCCTCTATACCAGCTGAAAAGTTCGTAGGCTAACATAGTAAAAAATATTTGTTTGACAAAATTCGATTTTATTATTCAATATAGTTACCTTCGAGGGCGATACAACGATTATAGCGGTCATACAATTGTTCGATGCCATTTTTATAGTACGATTTCCCTTTAGCCTCAAAATAGGCCTCAGTTTCGACGATTACCTCTTCATCAGTGCTAAATTTCTTTCCAGCGAGCATTCTTCTAAGGTATGCAAACAGGAAAAAGTCACTGGGGGCCAGATCTGGAGAATATAGTGGATGGGGAAGCAATTCGTAGTCTAATTCATATAATTTTGCCATCGTTTTCATTATTAACACACGAAATTCTTTTTTGTCCATTTCTTCACAATAACAAAAGCTGCTTCACTCACAATGCTATATCTCACGAACTAATTATCCGGCAGCTGTGAAATTTATACACGTATCTTTTGGAGGTTAGTACTAAGTAAAAATCATATGGATTTAATTCTAGTAACGCCATCTATGAGTCAGCCTACGAACTTTTCAGCCAACTGATTATATCTTTAAACTAAAAGACCACATATACAAATTTTGAAAAAGAGCGCAAGACCTTTTTTCATTTAATTTAAACTTGTATTTTTAAAACTTGATAGAATTAATAGTTGTGTCAATATGTGACTTCATGACCAGTTATTAAAAAACACAAATAAATATTTTTTTATCTTACCCTTTATAGAAACTAGATACAGGGAAGAAAATGATTTTAAACGGTTTATTGTCGGATATATCATAACCTAAAACTAGTTTCAGTTTTAGCTGCTTAAAAAATAATAATATTTTACAGTTCTTTTCTTTGAGTGGTTAAAACATATCTTATTTAAAAATATCTGTTCACTATAAATTTAAACAAATTTCCAAAAGTGAATGCATAAAAAACCTTTTCCTGCATCTAGCCTGCATATGAGGTAAAATAATAATAACATTGTATTTTATTTAGAAAAAGAAAGTATTTTACTTTTGCGATATTTCTTAAAATCTTCCTTTTAAAAATCACACCTTATTTAAAACTTTGGTAAGTTGTATTTTAGTTTAAGGACTTTTATTATGAATATCATTTGCTAAAAAATAACTTATTTTCTTTTCTCTAAAACTTGACTTACACAAATTTTTTTATTAAATTAACAACAGTTAAACTAAACACATAACATAAAAAATTAACTTAAAACTAAAATAACTTTGGTCTTTACACTGATATTAAAAATCTACATTGTCATTGATGTCACAATCCAATTAAGTACTGCACACTGGAAACATTTGAGAACACATGAGCGATGATAATTTTTATGGGGGGGAAAAAAGCCACCGATGCGACGATTCTACTTTAGGAAGGAACGATATTTGAAATAAATTAAAGACCTGAAGACATAAAAAAATAAGAAGACCTGGAGACAGGAACGGGACGACTGGTGCGCAATATAAAAATTGACCCAATCAGGCTCAATTTGTCACCACAAAATAGTCCGATTTAAACCGAACTGTTACGAATTTCCCAGTTCCAACAGAAAATTTTTGCTACCCCTTTAAAACTTCTTTAGAGCGCTAGAAAATATGTCTTTATAAGGATTTTTTTCAAAGGCAGCAAACTGCATTACTTCCTCAGCAAAGCAAATAGTAGTCCTAGAAAAGATTTTTTTATAAAGACTTACTTAGCTGTTATCATAATGTAAGTTTTTTATAATAGCAAAGGTTTTTGTAACGGGTATAAAGAGTTTTCAGGTAAATTGTTTCTTTTGCAAGAAATTCATTTTGGTATTTGTTGTACTTATTTGTTTTCTTAAAAAAATATATTTCAAATTTCCAAAAAAGGTCGCCGCCTCCTCCACGCTCTATTACGCCATAAGCAGGGGCAAACAAAACTTCCCTTTTGTCCAAAGTGACGTCTAAAAAAAACTCAAAAACTCTTTAAAATAACATACAATATCACTCCTTTCTCATCAAAACCTTCATAGCTAAATTCACCCCCCCCCCCCCCAAATATCCAGTTTTGCAAGTCAGTCTTATCTCATTTTACTGAGATGTGCCGTAGACAGTGGATTAATATACATTAAGTTAAATAAAATGTATATTTTTGAAAAATTGGCAAAAACTTAGTTTTGCACATAATGTACTTAAGTTAAACTTGATATTTTTTTTTTCTAAAACATAATATTAGTTATGAATATCCACCAAGTACCGACCGATTCAATTAATTTTTATAAGAATAATTAGTTTTTCAAAAATGTGTTTTGGTACGTTGTAAATGAAAAACTTTTATATATTTGGTAACAATTTTTGTCTGTTACGGACCATGCACAAGTTATTGATTGTTGCAAAAGGTGGATTGCTAAGAGTAAAATGTTCAAGTATTTTAGATAATGATTTGTGTCGTCATTCAGGGTGTAGCAAGAAAACGATTAAATGTACTGTATCTATCACTTAATTATATTTATGGTAAGCCAAAAAAATTAATCATATTTGTATACTATAACCTAATTTAAAACTGTTAAATTACATGTTAATACGGGAAGCGTTGATTCTAGGGGCGTAACATATATGAGGTCAATGTCCGATTAATGCAGGTCAGTTTTGTTAGTACCTATCAACGAGATAGAATATAGTGCAATATACACAGGGTCTATTAAATTACAGAAGAGTTAAAATGGTACTTAATTTTCAACAGCCCATATTTTAATCAATATTCAATCAGCAGCGGCGCATCCTATATTATACAGGGTGATTCCCAAGTTGATACTTCTTTTTTAGCTGTGTATAGAAGGCATTAACATAAACAACATTTTCAAATACTACCTTTTTTCAAAAAACTTAAAAATAGGCGAGATACAGAAATAAAAAATCTAAGTACGGGACTAGTTATCAAAACGTAGCCTGCTATACTTTATGTTGTTTTTGTCTATTTATTTGGCAACCTGCTGAGGCTTGTTTTTCTGAAGCAAGTTAATTTTAAATTGAAAATGGTTAAATTTGAAAACAATGAACTATAGTAGATATGGTGCTAATTTACGGTGAGTGTCGTCAAAGTGCGGCTGCTTCTTTGAGATCATACGCAGAACGCTTTCCCTTGCGGGCTCATCCTACACCCAGAAGTTTTCTTAATGTTATTTAACGGGCAAGTTAGGCAGGACCGTATTTAATCTATAGTGTAATAAATGAATGTAAGTACTTTATTTTTGAGTTTGAAAAAGGCATTTGAAAATGTTGTCTATTTTAATACCTTTTATACACAGCTAAATAAGAAGTGTCAACTTAGGAATCACCCTGTATTATTTCCTAATTTCGTATATTCGTATATTTTTTATAAAAATGTCATATGTCTGAATTCAATTGTTTTTGAGAAATTAACTTTTAAAGAATTTCTAGACTTTGACAGGTTGTAGCATTGGAACGGCGCCTCTTAGAAAAAAATGGGGTTCACCTCCCTATCTGAGTCTTTCTTATTCTCGATCTAAAAGTTGCAACTTCCGATTTAACATGTTAAATCCAATCCAAAATATATATAATTTTTCAAATTATAGAACAGTATGTTGTGGAAAATCAAGCTACAATGTAATCGAAATATGTGTTTATTCAAATGCGAAAGCTAAATGCAGTCCTGTGCCGATCGGTGAAGTGTTTCGGAACCGAGGTTGGCGGTGGCCAAATTTTAATTTTAGAATAGAAATATCGTTAAAAAAATTGATTTTTAAGAGTAAGCGCATGTAGGAAACAAAATTGATTGTTTAATTAATTAGAGAGCAAAAGTTACAAAAACAGTTCGATAAGTTAACCACTTGTAAATATTTTCCCTTAAACATAATAATATTTTTAAACTAACTTCTAATTAGCAACTTATTTTACTAACAGATACAATACTTTTACATCTTAAGAAGTATGTCAATAGGACCATTTATTTTTAATAAATTATATACAAGCACAAACCAAAGACAATAGTAGATAACAGGGGTGGATTCAGAGATTTGCTTTCTTCAGATCCAACAGTAGTCGATGTGCCTTCACGAACAAATAGTGCATTTCCACCACATCGCGCATATTGTACCTGCGTCTGGCGATGACAATAAAATGTATTTTTTTATATACAAAATATTACAAGAAGGAATTTCACGAGAATTAAGTGGCACGGCGTCAGTAGAGATTTTTAAGATAATATCGGGGAATAGTTTGTAATTTTAATGGAAAATAAGAAATTCACATGAATAGCCGTAATACGTCTATTTTTGTGTTCTGCATGATATAATTTGATAATTGAAACTTCTCAATTTTTTTTGTAAATTCCTTAGTAAAATTTTTGTATTAAATTTTTATATAGACGAGCCAGACAACGATGACGTTGGTATGGAAGGCTCTTAATGGAATAAAGCGGAGGGAGATTTGTTCCTTTTAAGTGACTTATAAAAAAGTCTTTTGAAAGCGAAAAAATGTTGTCCATTGATACTTAAACGTTCTACACATTTTTTGGTAATTATCTGTTAGCCACACCACTCGAAAATTGATTATTTCTTCAGGACGGATTTATTTTGGGGCGTAGATTATGAAACACCGTTTTTATCGGAAACGCATAGTTTTCGAAATATTCCTTCAAGTGCCTTTTTGTACAGGTTAGGTTTCGGATGCATAAGGAAGTATATTGGTTCTTCTCGATTACTATTTTTTTGTTGTACATACCTAATCAGATTTACTTCTTTTCTTTATTAAAACGCAAAAAACATTTATTTTCTGTTTTTCAATTAATATCTTTACTTTAAATTTAGGTCTTCAAAAATAATAATAAATAGGTATTTATTCCAGCATTAAAGAAAGTCAGTTGTCATTTATTTAGGGGCTGTTACTATGTATTTCTTTTTAATGCATTACACTTTGCATTTGGATATTTTTTGATTTAAAATAGCTCAAAGTTGGGAAAAATGGGATAGAAGTTATCAGGGTATTGGTTCAAGGAGGGTTGACCTGTTGTCAGTATACTGCAGCCAAATGGCTTATTGTATCCCTTTTGCTTAACGTCGGGGTAATGTCAGCCAGACGGGACCTACAGTTTTTTACGTGGGATCCGAACCACGCGTATGCACTGGTTTATCCGTCAGTCCCCTAAAGGCAGGATTATCCGCCCTCAATGGGTCGTATTCGGGAGTCAACCAGTGTCATACTGCATTCTTACCTCTAAAATCTTGGGTATACTATTTTTATTAAGCGTACACCCGTCCCGGGGATCGAACCTGGGTCACCTGCGGCCGAATGCGACAGCTCTACCACTGAGCTGCCATACCGTGGCTATCAGGGTATAGTGGTGTATCCAGAAAATTTGTTCGGGGGGGGTTATTTTTCTGGAGAAAGGGGCAGTTGGGACAACATGTATTTCATGATATTGTACCTAGTGAAGAAGGCGGAAACGCGCTGCAGGCGAAAAATTTGTGGGCCACACCTAAAGTTCGTTTAAAATTCACCCAACTACTATCAAATTTCGGAAATTAAATTATTACCTCTCCTCCTCTGCATGGTTGGATTAAATTTGTTTTTGTAAATGTTTTTTTTTTTGATATTCCTAGCTGCCTCTTTATTAATTTTTTTTTTATATTTGTGAAAAATATGAATATTGGTGTCAATCCAAAGTTCTGACATAAGACGTATGTATGATTCTAACCCGCGTTTTTCGGGCTGAGGTTTTCACGATTAAAAATAAAGTAAATATCGCTCACCACGCGAAAATTGATGATTTTTTTAGAAATCATGTATTTTAGAAGCGTAGATCTAAGAGCAGTTTTTGGTGCAAATGCTTAGGTTTTGAAATACTCCTTCTTAAGTTCCGTTTTGTATATTCATAATGAAGCATTCTCGTTTCTTCCCGCATTATTTTTTTTAATTATAAATTTTCACACTTCTTCCATAAAAAGGGTTTCAATTAAAATGTTTACTTTCCTTTTTCTCTTTAAAAATAAATACCTAATTGTTTTTTGTTTTTGTTGTAAAAATATTTTATTGCATTGGGTTATATATTTTTTGATTTAAAATAGCTCTAAAAAAGGGAAAACGGAACAGACAAGTATATAATAGAAAAACACTATAACATAAAACGATATGCGTCCGCAACCTTAATCTCTATAAAAACAGGACTTTTAGAGGGAAAAGTTTAAAAACCAAACGTTTCCTACAAGAACTTTGTAATCTAAGCCCAGAATAAATTATTCAAAAATTTAAATTAAAAGTCCAAGCATGAGACGAAAAATTAGGTTGCAATTAGACTTTTAGACCCCGAGCTCCTAGGCTCGGTATATTAAAATTTTTTTAGTATTTTATTCGTTTTTTCTTTAATATTGCATCCCCAACAATTAAATACTAAGTTATGCATCAGAAATCTAACCTCCACAAAACGACACTGTAGAAGGAATATTTCAAAAACTAGGCGCAAAAACGGTTTCTAACCTACGCCATAAAAACATCATCGTTCCTGAGAAAATTATCAATTTTGGTGTGGTGAAGCTATAACAGATAATATTACTTATTCAATAATAATTTTCCAGAATATTTATTGTAATTTAATTTTAATGGTTGCCTTTTTTAGTACTTTTTATTATTCATTTCCTCAGCAGTAAATCACTATTCTTTATATCGAGGTAATTTATTTTGGACCTGTGTAGTAACTGGTAATGGATTACGCTGATGAGAGTTAAATGCCTCTTAAACTAACATAAACAGAAGTAAACCAACTTGCAGTAAAAATCTATCGCAGTACTAGTATCACGGTCCGCAGGAGAAATGTATTGTTGCTCCGGTCGTTGTTAGTAGAAATAATTCAACTTTCGTTTTGGGCTTGTTTCGCCTGTGTAATTGGTTAAATTTTAAAACTGTTTCTTTTTGTGCGGTAAAACTAAAAGGTAAGTAAATATGCTCTGGTGTAACTAAATAACTACATACTTAAGTAACTAAAGGTGAAATAATTTCAGATTGAAAAATCTCAAAAGATCTTATATTTATTTTTAAATGAATTACTAAAATTAAACAGTAAACATTGATGTTACTTAGGTTACTACACTTTGACATTAAAATTATCTTAATTAGAAAAGCGGCAAATACCTTTATCTTCTTTTATTTAGTAATATGAATTTTACAGTTCTGTAAATCGTTTTGTAAGGGCATCTATTACAGCACTAGTGCTGTAATGGAAAAAAAAGGTTTTATTAAAATTTTGCTGTTAAATAAAACCCCACTTTTTAGAAGAATGATTTATTATTAACAATTATAAATGTTAATTAACTTAGTTAGTTCTTCGCGCCGACAAGCCCCAAAAATGCCGATTATCATAACAACCTTCATAAGTAAATAAGTTTCATCATCTGCAGTACTAAGAAACTTACAAACGTCTTCCTTTGTGAAAATTTTGGACTTTTTGGCCTTGTAACCCTCTGAACTTCTTTTCAAAAATGCGATTAGTTGAGAAAATCTGCTTATATTTTGATTTTTCTTGACTGAAATCATAGTTTTCAACATTGAGTAGTGAGTCCATAGTGTAGATGGTTTCTGGGAGCGTTGCGTTATGGAAAAATAACCCAAAAGGATTTTTTCAGACACCTCCTTTATTTTGTTAGCTTTGCACCAATCTTCAAACTTCTAATACTCCAACTCATACCGCGCCTTGGATTTTGTCGGAACTAGACTTGAGATCGCTTCATTTGCCGCTCCATCTATATCAGAGGGTAAACTTCCATCAAAATCGCTCATTTTGAAAAACGCTTTTTATTTCGAATTTGTTTGACAAAGTTTCGACAGTAACCATGCGAAACAGTAACTATGCGAAAGGTAACATAAAAAACTTGATTAGTAAACTTAATAGCAGGTGCATTTTTATTTTTGCCAAATATTTTTATTCATAGATGAAAGTAGATAAAATTTTGTACAATATTCTTGTTGTAAATTCATATTACTACACTCGATGTTTTATTAAACTCGGCTAACGCTTCGTTTGACAACTTTAACATCTCGTGTTGTAATATGAATCTTTACAACACTTATCGTATATAACTATTATCCGGCTTTTTATTCTATATATTTTTGGTGGTTTACCATGTATGGATTTCTATGGAGATTTTTTTAATATAAAGGATAATAACAATAACTAAAAATTGTTCTTTCCAATAAAATATTTTATACTCACAAAATATACGTACCTATATTTTTTAACGTTGATTGCGTTATATGTATTTCTGTTTACGTTTAACATTCACGTTAAATGTAACAATAACAAAGAAACATCTTTAACAACAAAATTTAAAAAACTTGACTTATTAAATTTACAATAAAATAAAATAAAATAATACATAATAAACATTAAATTATTTAAAAGTAACACATTATTATTATTAAAATAATCTTTTACGGATAATATAAGTCTTTTCGAACAATAACACCCATATTCACGAAAGTGTTTTAAATTTAGACCATCGAAATGTTTAGCTCTTATAGGCAATTTATCATAGAAGCCTGCACGGGCTGGGTTTTCATCTAGGGCTTTAATGCGGCCCGGCCCGACGGTCGGGCTCGGTTCGGGCCGGGCCACTTAATCAATAAAGGTTCGGGCTTTCGGGCCGTAACAATTTTTGCCGGGCCTGTTGGGTTTAACGGGCCTGCTGGGCTGGCCGGAATTTTGTGGCCAGCCGGTCTTTCGGGTCAGACTTGGTTTTTTTATGTATACCTAAAAAAAAAAATTAATATAAATTTTTTTTCTTATTCATTTGGTTTTTGTAAAATCAAAAAAAATAAAGATGTTTTATACTTAAAATTCTTCGTAAAATGCATATTTTTAAAAATATACATGGTGTTCCATTTAAAATAACAAAGTTGTATGAACTTCCGGTTCAATCGGAAGTGACAGTTAGACGTTTGAAAACTGAAAATGTGCGCACAGTGCAAGTATATAAACTACCAAAATTTCATAATAATGTTTTATTTTATAAAGACGTGACAAGCTCGGTAGTAATTTCGTTGTCACCCGGTATATTTATCAGCTTTAAAACTTTTGTGCTGGTTTGAGGCATGTTTCATTCTTCAAACAAATTTTATGGCTGGGTTACTGGGCCTTAAGACTAAAACTCTTTTTATGTTTTAACAAATTTTAATTTTTCGTTTTTTCTTTTTAAAAGTGTTTTAAAACAAAAAGAAAATAACAATATTTTACAGATAAAAACATTTTAACAAAACAATTTTTTTCTTTATGGGGATGCCCCACTTTTAAGTAATCTGACAAAGGAATAGTTGCTTCGCCGGCGCGGCGTCGCTCGCTTAACACTTCTCCAGTCATAATAAATTTGGGAATTCCTAATTAAAGGCGATCGACCCGTTGCGCAAGCGGATCATATTAATTTATTGCAAATTTAATCTACTAACGTTTCCGACAGTAATTAAAAAATTTTCTTACCCTGTCTTGTGCATGGTGTTGAGTTCTAAAGCAGCGACTATGCCAGGGGACAAGGTGGCCCACTATGAAACTAAGAGTGCCCACCCAATTGTGTTTAGGGGAGTAATTAACGTATTATGTCCAGTGCTTAAATACTTTTTTAAGAAATTATTTTTGATCGAGAAATTTTGGGAAGACTATATGTTTTTTTTAAAGTCAAATTTGATCAAGAGAAGTATAGCTGATCCTATGCCAATCCTAAAAAGATCGGGTTCACCTGTGCCACTCATTACAATTTTTCTTGCGCCGCCACTGTCCTTAAGAGGTGTAAGTTATCTGAGTTGTCTAGAAAAAACAAATAAGGCGTCCATGTGTTAAGTTCAGTATTCACCTGTAGTCGATTTGAGATACTTACCAGTTCAAACCTTGTGATTCAAAACAAATAAGGACAATGCAAGTTGAAAACTCTACTGCCGTTTAAGTTATTGTAACCTCCAAACATAAATATGTATAGGTACCATTGCGCCCAAAAAAAACTGGGACAGCAAAATTGTTGTAGAGTAGCTTCTTGACTATAAGGAATATGTAAAATCTATTGAGGAAAGGTTATCATTGTTGTTCTAATAGTTGCAATGGAAGTGAAAAGGCTTAACACCAAAACAACAATACTACATTTTTAGAAATACGGGGAAAAATTAAAATAAGCATATTTAGTGTTTTAAAATGTAACAAAAATAAAACAAGATTTTTTAATATTATGTTCCTATAAATTTTAATTTCAATCATATTTAAACCTTAATATAATAACATGTTTTTTTAATATTTGGTAGTTGCACCGTTATTATCGATTCAGGCTTGTAAACGCGTGGCATACTTAACACTAGGTTTCTCGTATACCCACTCTTGCGTTATTGCATCCTATGCTTCCATTATCCTTTAGCTTAATACATCCCGAGTTCTAGGCTGCAAGTTGTGTTTATACATACATTTTGTCATCTCACCCCTAACGTTTTCAATTGGGTTGATATCCGGACTTTTCGAAGGCCACGGCAGAACACGAATTTGATTTTCTTCTAAATAATTTTGAACTATGCGGGCTTTATGTATAGGAGAATTTCTCCTAGAAATATAGAATCTTGGCCATATACTGCATCGACAGATGGTATTATAACTTGGTTTAGTATGTTGCAATATAATGGTGCACTATTTGGCAAACTCCTGGGCCCCTTGCACTAATCCAGCCCCAAATGTTTATAGAAAAGCGTCCACTTTAATTAGTCTTATTTGTATATCTTTCATCCTATCTCGTACCAGAAGCCCTATAAACTCGGATTTTCCCATTATTGCATGATTGAAAGGTTTTATTTATTGAAAAATATTACGGTTTCCCATATGTTACCTTGATTTATATATTTATAAACAAATTCTACTCTTCTCTGTTTGCTTTGGTCAAAAATATTTTATTGGCAGCACAACAACTTTTTATATCCGATCTACGAATTTTTCTACGAGTTGCATTAGCCGAACCAGGAAAATGTGTTTCTTCTTTAGCTTTTTTTGCTGTTTCGAATGGATGATCTTTTAGAAAATTAATTAATTTTCTATCTTGGCCGTCATTAGAAATTTTGGGGTACCAGAACCTGCTTTTCCTACAAACTTCCATATTCTGCAATTTTTTGCTTAGCCAACAACACGGTATTTTTGCTAGTCCCTAATTCCTCTGCGATGTTTCTTATTTGATACACATGCATCTATCGCTTTTTGCTCAGTGGTTAACGCGGGCATTTCAAAAAATATTTCTTTTAACACGTCACTGTCAGTCACAAAATTAAATTAAATTGACACCTTCAAAACAAGCTAATAGTCTGGGAGATTAAACTATATTTTGCTGTCCCAGTTTTTTTTGGGAGCAATGGTACATCATAAGGAAATTTATTCCATAAGACAATAATTGTAGATCTCTATTTCTTTACACTTTCAATGTAATATTTACAGTTCACTTTCTTCTTACCTAAGTAATACCGTTGACACAATATATTTTTGAGCCAGTAGATATATTTTATTCGGTAAAGTTAGAAATACATTTTAATAATTTGTGCGACGACTGCAAACTTTGGCTCTGTAACAACTCCGCATGGAAAATGTAAATTAAATGGCGTCCGAGCGGCCACGTATTCCGCCGGGTGTACCATGTTTCTATCGGGTCGATTGACCACTTCCCAGTCTTAGTCGGCGCTTTACCGATTCGCCATTTAAAGCTAAATAAGAATCAACTCTCGAAAGGAAATAACCTGCAATGCAAAAAAAATCAAATAAGATAGTAGGTTCAGAAAAAATATAGAATCAAATATGGGCCAAATTTATGATGTTGCTGTAGTTTTGATAAAAGTTTATTTTTTATAAATATATTTTTTTTCAATTCCAGACGGCCAAAGGCCAAATTTGATGGCCAAAAGTATGAGCTTAACCTTGTATAGTACCTATGAAATCTATAATAGTTAAACACTTTAAAATCTAGATAAGGAATTAGTAAGATTAAGAGCATTGCTGTTGGTTTCTTTGCCATTTCATTACTTTGGTGATTATTTTCTTAATTTCTATATTAGACTTATTCGTAATGATGTTGATGACAGACATTATGTGACCTGACAAGAGGTGCTTCTTCTTATTTCATGAACGCAGACATTTTTTTCTCTGCTCCACAAACTCTTGTGCCACGCTACCGCAGTTTCTTAAGTAACGTAAAATAATAAATATGGAGCACCGCTATTCTAAAGTACATGCTGGGTGACCTAGTCGCCGAATCTCCTAGTATCCACGCTAATACAGTTTCCCCCGTGTGGGAACTACCCTAAGGTTATTCAAACTTTTTGAAGGTGATGGTAAATATACAATTTACTGTTTTGCCAGACAGGGGCGTATCCAGGAAAAAAGGGTAATTTTTAGTTGTTTTATTGACAAATAGTAGTTTTACAAAAAAAAAAAAAATAGGATCAGAAAATATGCTAGAGGGGGTAAGCGTAAGTAGGACATTTTTTTTCTGGAGAGAGGGACAGTCGGGACTACATGTAATTCATGATATTATACCTAGTAAAGAAGGCAGAAAAGCGCCACAGGCGAAACATTTTCGAGGCCACGCCCAAACTTGGGTTAAAATTCACCTTTAAAAATTTAATTATTACCTCTCCCCCTCTGCATGGCTGGGTTAAATATGTTTTTAGAAATAATGTATTTTAGGGGCGTAGATCTAAGAGCAGTTTTTGGTGCAAATGCTTAGGTTTTGAAATACTCCTTCTTAAGTGCCGTTTAAGCCCAGCAACCCCCCTCTCCCCCCCTAAATAGGCCACTGCATAGGATGTATAATACGAAAAAAATATTTGTCAAAATTAGTGTACGAAAAACTGAAATATGCCATTGCCAACCCAACTCAATTAAATATCATAGGATGTAAAATACAAAAAACCTTTTTGTTAAAAGTACTTTATTACAAAAAACAGAAAATAGTAGGTATTACATTTTTAATTTAAAGGACAAAACGCCTGGTTACGCCTGGGTTCGGGAGGGGGGGCAGGTGCCCGAGTGCCCCCCCCCCCCCCCCCAACAAAGAGTAAAAGCTCGAATTTAATGAAAAAGCTTATTAAATAAAATAATCACCAAAACAATAAAATGGTGAAGGAACCATCACCAATAGGTACCTACCCTTAAAATGTGAATTATAATCACCAAATTTGTCGGAGTAGACTTTTTATCCATAAGTTAATTATTGTGTTTCTGTGTATTGGGTTGACGTTGGCATCGCTTCGGCGTCGGTAAGACAATAATAGAATGTATAATTGTAAATTATTAAAATTGTGACTAATAATAATTGTAAATTAATTCGAATTATAATCATGTGGCTAAAGTTAGAAACGGACTCGGAAACGATTTTACCAACGAGTTCGCAATATAAGGAGATAAAAGATATAATTAAAAAACTACATTTCTCTTAAAAGTGTTTTTTTAGTAATGTTTTAATCACGGCGGAGCTACTTGAAATTGGGTAATTCATGGCGAAGCAAGCTGCGTGAGTCATCAAGGAGGGAGTATTCAGTGTTCATGTATTTTGGGGCGTAGATTATGAATCTAAAAGCCGTTTTTGTCGGAAACGTTTTGATTTGACTGTGATTGAGAATATCAAAAACACCATCGCTTTATCAAAACATTCCGTAGACCTTATTACAATTTTAACAATGTTGAATTCCTTGCCCATAAAAAAAACTACAAAAAACGAGACTTGAAAGAAATGATTCATATTAAAAAAAAAATAAAAACACCGTAAACTTTAGAACTGATACAGAATATTTAAGTAATATTTATACCAAGCTTATTACCCACTAAATTGCAAATTTTTTAACTTTCAATTAAAATTGAGAATTACTTACTAGAATTTCAGAGAGCATCACGTATACCTGAAACTATTTAAATTTATACATTAGTTCATTGGCACGTTTTAACATATGTAGGCAGTGCATACAATATAGACAAAAAAGCATTGCCCACCATGAGAACAATGAAACAAACTCCAAACAAAATTATTTCTTTATATATAAATTTTTATCCGTGTAATATCCTGCAATACTTCTGTGTATGTAGAGGACCGGGACCGAAAAGTTATTGCCTATTAATCGTAAATTGAATCGCTGTATAAGCATCCCGCATGACCGTCCGAAAAGCAGATGATTTCACATTATATTAGCATCTTATGGGAAAACAAAAGCTCTGCTTTTATATGAGTGGAAGCGAGTGAGAGAGGCGTTAGGCAGTAAGCTAGAAAGAGATGCCACAAATATACGTGACTCGCGACCTGAGCCTCCGTCAGCCAACCGACCGCGTTTGTTAAGTGTATTGGTTCCAATCTTCAAGTTTTGTCGTACTTTCAAAAATACTACGCGTTTTCGATAAAAAAACATGTCCATATATACTGGGTTGGAAACATAGGAAATCCCATGCAAGTTTTAGACTTTTAAAATATTTGCTCCCCTAGTGATTTTAGAGCGGGGGGTTAGGGAGACTTTTTTAGGGTCTCTGTGCGGTGAGGGCACATGCGAACTTTGAACAATTTCGGACAACCCGATCTTACCCTATTTGAGTAGGATTGCAGTTGGTTGTTCATTGGAATTCAACAAGTGATGCTGCGGACACCAGCATAGATTGGATTTGTCAACCTGTGATTTGTCATTGTCAAATGTAATTTGCAAACGGTAGGCTTCTTAAAAATCTTTAACAGATATATTTTACACTATTAGCCCATGGGATTTCCTATGTTTCCAACGAGGATGCACACCTCGATAGGTTAATAATTAAGTTAGTTAAAATCTCAATTAGTAACGTAAAATAAGAAGTAGGTTTATGATGATTTAAGATAATTTTTGCTAATAAGTATCTTATATTATAATTTACATAATAATTGATTTATTTTTTAGCAACATGTGAATGAAATTTATTCATAATAATAATATTAGTGTTTTTGCCTTTTCGCACGTTATAGAAAAGTCGCGCATCGCTGTCGCGTCGGTTTTCGGGAAAAAGTAGCGAAGTAGTCATGTCTTATTACACGTAATTTAAGTGTAATGGTGATGTCAACTGTGTTGAAAATTATTAAAGTCAATTGTTTGGAAATACAATTCTTCTACCTACCTATATTCTCATCTAACTAAAATGTGTAGCGGATATAGTAAACGGTAAAATTATTTTGTAAAATTTATTTTTAATTTGATAGGGTAGGAGATTTTTCGTTATTAACCATTTTATAATTCCGAATTATATTTGTAGTTCTGATAATGGTTTATATCAAAATAAACCGAAACGTCAACAAACCAAACTTGCTTTTTATTTAACAATAATTGACCTATAAACCAAGAAACATAATCTATACTGTGTGTCCAAAAAGTATGCAAAACATATATGGAAAATATGTTTTATTACCGATGTTTTAGAACATTGTATTCTTGGCTTAAAACTATAATCGCATATTTCAGATTTCACCTGCGGTTATTAGTAAGGAAGTAAATGCCATTTTTTCGAAAATGCCTTAACAGTATAGTAAATTAATTATGAAAAATACAGCCACATTTTTTAAGAAAATATTGTTGCAAATTAGAAAATTAGTCCAAATACGAAATTTGAGTTTTCACGGCCTACTATTTAAAAAAGCAAAATATGTAAGTATTTTAAATGCATTTTTTAAAGTAAGTTTTATGATTTGAGCGTATTGGATAATAATCCCAGATAATTTATTATTAGTTATTTCCCGTAGTATGAATAGAGTTTTTTTTGCCGGGGTCGGCGGAAGAGCCAGTATACTTTGGCCTATGAGGCCCATTGTATCCCCTCTCGTCTGGGTAATGTCAGCCAGACGGAACCTACAGCTTAGCGTGGAATCCGAACCACGTGTATACACTAGTTACCTTTTTTTATGCCCCCTGAGGTCCATGGCGCCCCTCTTAGTCCCGATATTAGAAATCACTAATGGCATCCTGCATTCTTTTATCCACTAAAGTTCCAGGCATACTTTTTTTAATCAGCGTATGCCCTCTCCGAAGATTGAACTCGGACCGCCACAGTCGAATATGAATAAAGTTTGTTTGTATCCATGGGCGTAATTTCAGCCTTTTAACTGAAGTGGCAAGGTCTGCCAGGGGGTCTGGGGATATGGATTTTTTTTTTATTTAGCGTTAAAATAATGTAGTTTAAGCATTTTAAAAACTTTTTTACTTACCATACCAGTATGGCGTAGCCAGAAAATATGGTCGGGGGGGGGGGGGGGGGGGGGCTCAGTGGGCGTAAGTAGCACTCCCCTCTGCATGGTTGGATTAAATTTGCTTTTGTAAATGTTTTTTTTTACTTTTTTCTGTTCCTAGCTGGCTTTTTATGAAAAAAAAAAACATTTTTTATATTTGTAAAAAATATGAATATTGGTGTCAATCCAAAATTTTAACATAAGACATACCTATATGTATGACTCTAAGCAACGTTTTTCATGATTAAAAATAAAGTAAATATCGCTCACCACGCCAAAATTGATGATTTTTCAGAAATCATGTATTTTAGGAGCGTAGATCTAAGAGCAGTTTTTTGTGCAAATGCTTCGGTTTTGAAATACTCCTTAAGTGACGTTTTGTGTATTCATAATAAAGCATTCTCGTTTCTTCCCGCACTATTTTTTTTATTATAAATTATCACACTTCTTCTATAAAAAAAGTTTCAATTAAAATTTTTAGTTTAATTTTTCTCTTTAATAATAAGTAGGTAAATAATTGTTTTTTGATTTTGTTGTAAACATATTTTATTGCATTGGGTTAAATTTTTGTTGATTTAAAATAGCTCTAAAAAAAACGGAACAGACAAGTACCTATACAATAATAAAAAAATGCTATAAAGTATTATTCTTTTTACTCGTTTTCCTTTAAAATTGCATCATAAATCAATAACTAGAACGAAATGCTTCTGAAACTTTAATATCTAATATAAAACAGGACTTTTCGAAGAAAAGTTTAAAAACTAAACGTTTGTGTTTTATTTTTAGTCACATTAACAATAAATTCGTTTTAAAAATAAATGGCACCATCAATAAACAACTTTTTAAATTTTGGTCTGTTTTTGATAATTTAAATGCTTAACCTAGTTAAGTATATTATTGTCTGTAATTAAATTAATGTTTCTGAGACAAGTTTAATAAAGACTTAAGATTGTGCCACGTTTATAAACTGTAATATTTCATTTGTTTACAAATAACTAATCTTTTTACTGTCGATTTTTGGGGTGGCAAAGCCGATATTTAGGGTGGCAAAAGAGGGGTTAGGGAATTCTGGGGTGGCAACTGCCACCCCTTGCCACCCCGTAATTACGCCACTGTTTGTATCCTAATTTTGATTAGAACACAAGTTGGGTAAAATGTGTTTAAATATGCGTGCAACACGCTAATATCTTAACCAACGCGTATCATTGAAAAGGTTTAAAAAGGTTGCAACTACTTAATACATTTCGATTATAAAGCCACGGTAAAGTTATTTGATAAATATGTTAAAATCGAACAGAGGCGTACCGTTTAGGGAAAAATAGAGGTTTAACAAAAAAAAACTCATAATTTCGTGTTTGGACTATTTGCAACATTTTTATATAAAATTTTGCTGTATTTTTCATAATAAACTTTATCCTTGAGGCCATTTCAAAAAAATAGCATTTGATCCCTGACCATTAAACGCAGGTGAAATCTGAAATATGTGTTTGTAGTTTTAAAGCATGAACCAACTTTTTTAAAGATACAAAGTTTTTGAGGAATCGGTAATAAAAAAATTCCCTATATTTTGCATACTTTTTGGACACACTGTATATTATAGAGATTTTTCAAATCGGTTACATTTTTTTATAGTTTTGTATTTAGGCAATGTACATCACATCATCGTGTTATTCAATCTCAGATATTGTATATGCGTATAACAAGTTTCACTTTTTTTTTTGTTCTAGCCTAACATAATTTTCGGTACAGTCGAGTCAACTAAATGGATGAATGACGTCTAATTAATTTATACAAAACTTTCACCAACAATAAGGATTATGTAATCATATCTACACATTTGAATGTGATTAAGTGTGCCGATTTTTATTTCACATGTTCTTATTTCTTCTAATATATTCTCTTTCCTGTACAGCTTGAGGCTGCTAAAAGATCTTTGGGTACGGGTATACAGGGTGTTACAAATTCGAGTGCGTCAAGAGGATATTGAAAACGGTAAGAGATACGAAGATGGTTAAATGGAGGTAAATGAGGGCTTAATAATTTGGGGATAAAAATTCCAATTATTCCGAATGGTTTCGGAGATATCCGAAAAAAACCGAAATTTCCATTTTTGGTTTTTAATATTTTGTGCTTTCATTTTTGACTTTGGAAAAAAATAAAAAAACACATTTTCATGGCCGTTTTTTATGTTCTACAAGATAGCGTTATTAGTTTTCAAATTCGAAGTTTCGTTTTTAGTTACTAACCTCAAGTCAAGTTAAATACAGTTTTAGGGATTTATAAGCTTTAGAAATTTAATACATATTTACAAGTTTTTTAAATTTTAACGTTTTGTCATCTAATAATTTTTTTCACTTCTTTCTGTTGTGTTTTCTGTTTCTAAGGTGTTTCTTTCTAAGGCAAAAAACCATAAGACTTAAGATACGTTATATTAATAAAATAAATAAAAAATAAAATTACTTCACATGCTATAAAAACTTGCTTACTTCCTAGAGTATTGTGACGGTAAATCTTTTTGAAAAAATAAACATCTAAACACCATAACTTCGTGTAATGTAATTTTAATATTATTTAAGTAATCCAAAAAATAATTGCCAGGGCTGTAATAGTAAAGATATGATAATTTAAAATTATAGTGATGTGTTATTTGATGACAAAACGTTAAAATTGTAAAAACCTTTAAATTGCATTAAATTTCCAAAGCTTAGAAGTTCTTAAAACTGTTTTAAAATTCCAGGTCCGTATTTAAAAAAATGAATTGAGGTTGGTATCTAAAGAACGAAACGTCCAATTTGAAAACTAATAACGCCATATGGTAGAACATTAAGGACAGATATGAGAAAAGAAAAAAGATTTGAAAACTAGTAACTCCATATTATAGAACATAAAAAACGGCTATGAAAGAGTGTTTTTTTTTCTTTCCTAAGTCAAAAATAAAGACGCAAAAAAATAAAAACCAAAACAAAAAATTTCGGTTTTCTTCGGATACTTATCTCCGAAGGTATTCGGAATAATTACAATTTTCTTTCACCAAATTATTAAGCCCCAAAATACGCAACTTTCCCTCAATTTAACCATCTTCGTATTTCTTACCGTTTTCGAGATCCCCTTGTACGCACACGAATTTGTAGCACCCTGTATATATTTTCTAGCAAAATTTCTGTTTACTCTGTATTTGCTTTTATTAAAGAACCTATTAAATTGCTCTAATAGAAGATTATTGTATGTAGTAAATAATCAAGGCTTGAAAATACCATGCTGTAGTAGACGTGTTAGATGAAAATATAGTTAGGCGGACGGCCAACTTTTAGAATTATTTTACAAATATTTCTTTAAAAAAAAAGCACATAAGTAAAGCAAGGCTGGCCCGAAAGACCGACTAGTCACAAAAGTCCGGCAGGCCCAGCAGGCCCGGGAAAAATTGTTAGGGCCCGAGAATCCGAACCTTTATTGGTTAAATGCCCCGGCCCGACCCGAGATGAAAACCCGGCGCGCGCAGGCTTCTAGCTACGCGTAGGTATATATTCTGTGCTACCATAAAAACTACAATAATATTAGTATGATTTCATTTTCAAAAAACTTTTCCGTCTTTAAGCAAATAATCTGATTATGGCTACATAACTGCAGCATGTAATTAATGGTTAATAACCAAATTCCATGAAAATGTTAATATTAAATTTGATATACCCTGATTAGACTATTTATATTGTTTAGTAATTATATTTAAACATGCCTACTTTCAAATAATGCAAATAAATTAAATATTCTTAGTTACATACCAAAACAATGCTAAACTAAAGAACCAAAAATAATATAAGTATATACCAAAAAGTATATTAATGGAGCTAAAGTAACTATACAAAAAAATAATTTAAAAGGTAGGTAATTAAAATATAATTAAAAACCCTAAAAAATATTAATATATAATTATTACCAAGGTGAAATTTAAATATAGTCAATTTCTCCATCAAATTAGCTTTGTATAATATTAATTTCTTTAGCATTTTGGCGTTGAAAAATATTTAAATAGCGTATTCTTATTTATGCGAATATTTTAGAAATCTCCCAGTTTCATTGAACAATGCATTTGCTAGATCTGACCAAAATTTAGTGTGTTTAGGAAAGTCGAAATAACTTAAAATGTTATGGCATCTCTTAATAATTACATAATCACATTCATAGTAACCTTATATAACTTAAATCTTATAAGCTAATGTAAAAAGCCTACTATAGCTTGACAGATTATTATAACAATGTAGATGATTAGGGTCTGTCATGTCAATTTTGTCTGTGAAGTATGTTCTATCATTTTTAATGAGTTTTTTTAAAAATCTATTTTATCGTCCTATAACTGTGTTTGTTCTTATTATTGTTTATACATTTATGATGCTGTATTGACTACTATAGGTACTTATTTTTGTTTATGGTATTACTCATTATTTATAACTTCTACATTTGCTTACACTTATATATACATATGTTGGTACTCTATAGATTTGTCAACAAATACTTTGTATTTTAAAGACAATAAAGTACGTTTTGAATTTTTGTTAGTACAATATTAATAAATAAATTAAAAATAATGCCTTTGCCATTGCCTTTGAGGACTATTACGTTTCTCCGATGCCATTCAAAACTCTAATGCACATTTGTACACGTACATATTAATAGTATTCTTCCCAAATATGGCGAAATTCATTTGTCGATAAGCTTTCCAAAAAGGTGCCACAAGTGGTTTCCTCTAATTTGAAAAAAAGTTGGTTAGGGCTGCACTTCCTCCTTGAAGCTAGACATCTGGAGTTGATCCTTTCAGATATAAAGGAGGCCCTGAATTTAACTCAAATTGTTATAGCAACAAAATAAAATTGGAAGAAAACTTCATTCTTTACCGAAACAGATGTTTTGACATTTTCAGTATTAGTTCTTAGTATACCTACCTAGTGATAAAGAAAATTAATTTGCGGTAATTTATATAGAGTATGGTAAATAAATATATACCTACATTTTTTTTATTTCAGTAGAAGTAACCAGATCCACATTATGCCGATATGCGTAGAAACAGACAACGATGGGGTTCCATTTGTTACCATCGGACGGTATCAATTACGACTGGATCTTGAAGATATAAGTGGAGAATATGAAGAAAGGGCTAGAATTGAACTCTCGGAAACACCCGAACGGTTGCAGGAAGGACTTGACCGGTTTCGACAATTAATTATAGGTTAGTATGGAGACATTAAATTAGCGTACCATCATATACACCAAAGCTGAAATCACAATATTGTTGAAACATTTTTTAAACAAGATAATAATATGCATTTTGTTCATGGCTAGGTTAGGTTAGGTAAGAGTGTCAGACCTTTGGTTCAGACCAAACGGTCTCACGTAGTCCTATTAGGTCCGTTGTGATAGCACACGTGTTCCGTAGAACCCACCTTTATCATATCTCTGATGGTTAGTTCAGAAACCTGCTCAGTCGTCCAAGTTGTAAGTTCCTCCAGGCTATCGAAAAGTGGTTCACCCGGAGCAGTGAACCTTCTTCTTGCGAGGCCAAGGTATTCACACAGAAAATGTTGAATACTTTCTTCCTCTTTCTCATCTCTGCAACTTCTGCAGAAGTCGTTGGTGGGTATTTGCATACGTTTGGCATATCTACCGAAGAGGCAATGTTCGGTAACAACCGCAGTAATATTTCTCACGTCTTTCCGACTGTGTCCCAATAGCTCTGCGGTTCTCTTTTTATCGAATGTGGGCCACAGTTGCCTGGATGTACTACAGATTGTTGAGGTTGTCAACTCTGTCCATCTGTTATGTGCAAGCTGCTTGGTCGTGTAATCAATCTCCTTTCCTTTGTTCATAGCTATCTTCGATGTTTAATATATTTAAATCACTAAAGCAGTTCCTAAACAGCACATCTCTAAATTCAAGTATCACATTTTCAACTGCAATTTGTTAATTATTAACTTCAGATATGACAGATGTTAAAATTGATAATTTTATAATTAGGAAAATGTTTATTGCGCACAAAAAATTTATTGAGTTAACTGTAACCTTCCCTTCCCTTTCCTTCATTTGTTTTTTCTTTACACAGGTTTGTTCGTCTTTTTCTACTCTTAAACATTGTAGACTACTCTGAAATCGTATATCAATAATATGTTACCGGTAAAGTCAGTTTTTTCGTTACACAAATTTTTCTAGGTAAACCGTACTTTGCCGGAATGATCTATTTCGGAGTTGATCCCAAATGATATCCAGGCAAACACGTTTTAGGGTACCATTTTTATCATGGGAAAACTTACAGAGGTAAGAACATAATTCGGACTTTTCCTAAAACATGCTTGGCTTGGCAAACCTAGGTTTAACGGATAAAAATGTAAGTATGGACAAACTGAGTTTACCAAGCATTCCTGAAATGCGGGATGTATGAAGGAAAACCTAATTATAGCGGAGTATCGTACTTTGTTTATATCGGGGTTGGAAACATAGGAGATCCCATGCAAATTTTAGACTGTCCAAATATTTGCTCCCCTGTTGTAGGGAGTGCCCATGCGGAGTTTGACAATTTTGGACAACCCGATCTTAACTTATCTGAATAGGATTGCGGTTGGGTCTTCATTGGAATTCAACAGTTGATGCTGCATACACCAGCGTTGATTGGACTTGCTAACCTGTGATTGGTCATTGTCAAATGTAATTTGCCAACTGTAGGCTTATTAAAAATTTTTTAGCAGATACATTCTATACTGGATTTAACTAATATTTTGGAAGATTATTTTTAAACCAGATCTTTTAATAGGAAACGAATTATTTTACTTACAATAAAACCTATTAAATAGTATTAAAATCATCAAGAATTGCTAAAAGGGGAAGAAAATAAGAGGTTGTTTAAATATAAACAATGGATTATAAAAAAACTTATAATTTTATTTTAGGAACAGTTCAATCTTTTGGAATATTGTTAATTCTTAATTAAATGTTTAAATAAACCTTGCTACTAACCAATATCCTAAACGATCGTAAAATTTTTTACGAACATTAGCGAGTCGGTACTGGGTAATTCTTTCAGATTGCAATTAAAATTGAATTTTTTAACTGCTCTAAATTTTCAAACCTAACACTGTTATAAGGAACATTTTTTTAATGCCCCCAGAGGAAGAAATCGTTAAGAGGTGAGAGGTCAGGAGATCTAGCTGGCCAATTAATTGTTGAGTTTGAACCAACAACGTGCTCATTAAAGGCATTGTTATATTCGCGTACCACAAGCGAATGGTGGGCCGGCAACCATCCAGTTGGAACCAGATCTTCTGATTTTTATCAGCGACTTCCTCCAGTGCGGGTTCAATTTGATTTTGAAGAAGATCTAAATATGTTGGACCTGTAAGATTTCCGTCAATAAAAAATGATCCAATGATTCAATGTCCAAAAATTTCTGCTCAAACATTAACTTTCTGAGGGTTCAAGTGCATGCAAAATAATTTTCATTTTGTAGGCTCCAGTACCGATAATTTGGTATATTCGACTCATTCTTTAATATAAACGTGCATTCGTCTGAGAAGCGAATATTTTGTAAAAAATATCTGTAGCTCGCTCCATCATTTCAAAATAAAAAGTGTAATACGATCGCTATCATTATTTTCTTCCGCTCTTTCATAATTCTATGCTGAAGTTGTTTATTCCAGTGCCTTTCGTTTTAAACTTAGTAATAACTAAAACAGTGGAATTTAGTGTCTGTTAAAATATATAAAGAGAAGCTTAGCGGCAAGCGGACAGAGTAGTGCGGCTTAATTATTAATTTATTAAGATTATTTATATTTCTACGTTTTCACGTTAGATGGCTATCTTTTGCATTGAGTTGATTCCTACTGATGGCGTTACTGGGTTTTCATCGCGTATTTATTTCTTAAAAACGCATTGAAAAGAACAGTCTCGCTGTATTGGGAGTTGCTTACAGGTTATGACTTTCTGATGAGTTCTTACAAGAACGAAACAGCCTGTCATTGTCTACCTGTGCCCCAGGTAACCCATTACCTTTGGCGTCCCTGCGTACTTTAATGCAAAAGATAGCCGCACTACTCTGTCCGCTTGCCGCTAAGCTTCTCCTTAGTAATAACTTTTTGTATTGCCGACTAGGTAGGAATGGATCTATCAGGTAAATAAACGGAAACATATCATATACAGTACTTAAACTTTTTCCCGCATGGTATCATTTTATCATAGTGACTTTTTTTTCTATTTTGTCACTCATAATAATAACCTAGGTAAAAAAATGTTACTAGTTAAAAATCTAATACTTTTAAATTACATTTGACAATGAAAAATCACAGGTTGACAGTTAGAATTAATTCTGGTGTCCGCAGCATCACCTGTTGAATGCCAATGAAAAACCAAAATTGTTTAAACTCCGCATGTACACTCACCATACAGAGACCCTAAAAAAGTCTCCCCACAACCCCGCTTTAAAATCGATAGAGGAGCAAATATTTGTATACACTAAAACTTGCATGGGATTTCCTATGTTTACAACCAAGAGCTTTTTCTAAAAAATTAGCTTACTGTACTAGAAAATAACATAATATACAATTTAAATGTGAAATTAATAGGAGAGCCAATATTTAAGGGTAGCAAAGTTTACATGACCCATGGCCAGTCTGACGGTGAACTACCGGGTTTAATGAACACACCATATGAAAACATGATAAGAAAATATATAAAACAATAACAACTTCACAAACAATAAAATCTTTATTCATACAAAAGTGTGTTTATACATTATGTATTATTTAAAAAAACTTATTTAGTATTTAAGTAAGCCAAAATATATTTGCATATAAATCAGAATCATACATAGGGTAACCTAAATTCGAACGATGACAATTTTATTGGGAGCTCGGAAACTACAAGAGATACGAACAAAGTTAGACAATTTAGTGCTCAATTAAATGTATTTCAAAAATTGAGGAAATTCCTAGTACTTCTGGAGATATTTGGAAAAAAAGATTCTTATTTTTTGCTTTTATTGAATTAATTAATTTTTTATTCAAACGAACGGCACTGCGCTGTAGTGGGTACAGTAAGGACCTAACATAAAGCTGTAAGTGTCTGTTTGAAGGTTGGAGACAGAAGTGTTTTCGATTTGCATTGTCTTTATTTGCTTTAAATCAAAGCGTTTCAGCTGGAAAGTAACTCCAGTCGTCTTCAGATGAATACTAAATAAGTATAATAACTACAGCTCTATGTATAATAGCTAGATGCACTGGAGCATAACTGAGATGAAAAAAAAAGGCTACCCTATGCATTTAGTTATTAAATTGTTGGACAATCGTAAGAATCGGCCAAACACACAAACAAAGGAGTATCTGATAGAATTAGAAGACTAGGACAACGATACAACATCAATACGGTTTTCAGCTCGAGAGACACTTTAAGAAGCCACCTGACGAAGACGAAACCAACAAGCCAAAAAGACAGGAAAAACTGTGTCTACCAGATCCCCTGCGAACGTGGCCGATCTTATAATGGTGAGGCACTAAGGCCACTTGAATCAAGGATCAAGTGTCACAGAAACAATAGGTTAAAAGGAGAGACCGAAAAATCAGGTGCAGCTGACCATGCCTAGACACATGGTCATTATATTAAGTGGACATAAGCTCAAATCCTGGATAAAGAACCACACTGGAATAGAGAGAAGTTCAGGGAAGCTGCAACCATACATCAGAACCCGGATTGTTTTAGTAAGCCCTCATTAGATATAAGAAATATCTGGAAACCTTTGTTAAGTAGATGTAAGCTTAGAATACCACGCACGAACTGAACGCATGACTGCACCCATCTCAGTTATGCTCCAGTGCATCTAGCTAGTATAAATAGAGCTGTAGTTATCGTACATATTTAGTATTCACCTGAAAACTTACCAGTTGAAACGATGTGATATATATAAAGGGAATAAAGATAATGCAAGTTCAAAAACATTCACATCATAAAGCTGTAATCAATACAATAATAAAATTTAATTTTCATAGCGTAGTATTTTAGAAACATCAATTTTAAAATCAGCAGATTTAATACAGCTTGATATTTTAGCCATCACCCTGTACCAAAAAGACATAAAATAGAGTTATACATTTTACCCAGTGGACCAATGAAATATGGGCTTTTAAAAATCAAATACTTTTTTAACTATTCCATAATTAATGAACGCAGTGTATTATAAATTTAAACAGTTATAATAAGTGGAGAAAGAAAAAATACTTCACAATTATATGAATTAAACGACCATCATTGGGAGGCAAAACTACAAAAAATATGTGACCTGAACGAACTATTTTTAAGAAAAAAAAATTTGTACTTAAACAAATAATTTTCGTGACAGAACACGATTAGGTCAAATTGGACATTACATAGAACAAACGACAAACTACTTACTGTAAATTAAGAAAGCATAAAAACTAGTAGTTGTTAAAAATGTTTTACAATATTTTATCACAAATATCGTCAAAGTAGTGACATCTATAAAATAAAATCAAAACAAAAAAATTCCTAAACAAGTTAATTATTTATAAAAATTCATAATTTTTGCCGCTTGCCTAGATGTCTAAATGAGCTTACTAAGAACCACTTTAGGAAAGTTTTGATTTAATTACCTTGACGTTTTATGTGATAAAATATTTAACTAGTTTTTATGTTTTCTTAATTTACAGTAAGTAGTTTGTTTTTGTTCTATATGAAAATGTATGTGATGCATGGGCGCCGGAAGGGGAGGGGGGCTAAGCAAGGCACTTGCCTCCCCCCCTAGAAAATTAAATATCCGATTTTGATTTATTACAGCAAAATACTCAGTACCCTCCGTCGTGTAAAAACCATGTCTGAGGAAAGACTTTCTGGTCTCTGTATGCTTAGCGTTCATCGAGAATTTGTGAATAAAAATGAAAACATTATTTGCGCAAAAGGGGAGAAATCTCCTATGACTTTTCTCCCATTAGAAAAGTAGACATAAAAAAGTGTTAATTATGATAGGGTGTATATTTAAAAAAAAAAAAAAAAGAAGTTATAAAATATCAACATACAAAATCTTTGACGGCAACACTATCAATAACGCGCCAAATAAACTAACAAATCATCCGCCCAGTAACTACAGCTCCAGCAGAAAGAAGTTTTTCCGCTTTAAAAAGATTAAAAACATATCTGAGAAACCATTCAGGCGAAGAGAGTACAAGTTTAGCTTTAATATTATCAAAAAATCCACATTGATATATGAAATAATAAATATATTTTGTCAAAACAGGTGACGAATTACGGTTTAGTTTTAGGCAAAAAAATATGTTGTGCTTTTAGTTTATGGTTAATTTTTGTTTTTTCAATAAATAAAATATATACCTTATTTTTAATATTTTTTGCTCAATTATGTTTATTTCATGAAGAAGTTTTTGATTAACAAGTATACTATCTGTTTATATTACCTATATTAGTGTATTTATATAACTCACTACAAGTTTCTTTAAATATGCATAGGTATTTTTTTATTTTAAAATTTTTTTTGATTTTCCAAAAAATGGTTTTTGGGCGTGGCACTCAACATTTTTTTCGCCATGGGCGATTTGCCTGCGGCGCTGCCCCCCCCCCCCCCGATTTAAAATTGTCCTACCCCCCCTCCCTATATTGGACCCTTCCGGCGCCCAAGATGTGATGTCAGATTTGGCCTAATCTTGTCGTGTCACATAAATATGTCAGTACACTTTTTATATTGTTAGAAACAGATCGTTTAGGTGAAGTTTTTTTTTAGTTTTACCTCCTGACGATGGTCGTTTTGAACGCAACCCGCTGAGACAATTCAGTAATATATTTGTGAAATATTTTTCTCTTTGTCTTCATGGATAAAATTCTTCACCCCTGAGACATCTACAATTCGTTGAAGTCCGCAAGTTCTAACAAATTTTTAAATAAATAAATTAAACATCAGCTTGTTACTTTTAAAAATAATATTAACCCAAATCATATTTTTAAAGCATTGGAATTAAAAAAAAAACTAAAATCGTTTAGACATTTATTATAAAAATTACAAAAACTAATTTGATGAAAATAACTTATGACTAATGATATTTGAGAGACAATTCTACTTCGTTAATATTCTCATTAATTTTAGTATTGCTAGACAGACACATTCACACGTTTACCAATAATTTTAATTCGGTGTGATACATTATCTCCAGATATTGCAATATATTTATAGTACTTGAATTTGCTAAACTTTTTAATGCTCTGCATTGAATATTTGGTCTAATATATTTCATAACTCTTCTGACTCATTTAGGCAATTTGGGTATTGCCGGATTGTGATGAAACATTAAAGGCCATGATTTCTAATTTGACTTTAATTATATTTATAAAACATTTACTCTCAAAATATTACCAATCATTATTGTTGATTGGGTTGGATGGTTCTATTAAAATTAAAATAATAATTGTAATATTTGATATTTCCTAATCTTATATCTTAATGATATGAAAGTCCTAAATTAAAAATCTACTGAACAATGATGGATTTATAGTAAGAACTCTCCTAGGCATTTTTTGTTTAGCAACCCCCATCACCCACACGACCTATTTTTGGTAATAGGGGGCCCTATAATCATGGGTTCCCAGAGTCAACTTCCGACGAGGACAAGGGGACGATAATCAGTCAAAAACAAAAAACGTGCTGCAGTTTATCGTTTTAAAAACTTACCCAGGACCCAGAGGTGGCGATGGCGCCCCCCCCCCCCCCCCCCATGGGTGCCCATGCTCTACACAACTTTATAGTGTTTTTTCTTAATAAGTTACCCCATAATAATTTATTATGCTTCAATTATATCCTAAAGAAATTTTTTTTTACGGTTCGCCGACTACGTAGGCCATCTTGAACCGGTCATCGACCACAAATGTGATCTACCGACTGGGGAGTGTGAAACGGCACCTTCATCCTACGAGATATCTGATCTCATCCGGCCTGTCCGGCGTGAATAGGATGGCTAGGGGTCGATTCATTTTACACTCTTCCCTGAGGCAAGAGCACGCCGTGTTCCCAAGCGGTCACCCTCCCAAGTACTAACCGCGCTCGACACAGCTTAACTTCGGTGATCTGCGGAAACCGGTGCTTAATATGTCGACAGGCCCTTGCCCTAAAGAAAATAAATTTGTTACTACAAAAACAATAATAATAAGTTTTTATTAAATCTGGTTTTCACCTCCCTATTTCCGTTTTTTATTCTATATCTAAAAGTTACAGCTTCCGGTTTAACATGTTAAACCAATTCACAGGTCAAAACCATTTTTCTCTTAGATGCGCCGTTCCAATGCTATATCCTGTCAAAGTCTGATAATGGCATATTTTAAACGTCAATATCTCAAAAACAATTTAATTTAGGCATACTATATTTTATACAAAATATACATGGAATTGTATAGGGAATTAGAAAGTTATATAATATATAGGATGTTCCATTTAAAATAGCGATGTTGCCACCTGTTCCGGGCAGAAGCGGCAACACCGCATTGCTGAATATATTTTAAAACAATATGCCATGGTTGTTTATCTGAGCAACCGAAATTTTGAAGAAAACGTATCAACCGTTTTCCATAAACGTCTAACGTTCCATCTGCCGTGAAACACCTTATATATTAAATTATTATACAGGGTGGGAACTTTAACTGGAATAAATTCGATATTATTAAAACTGCTGAAGTTGCGCCCACAAAATTTAGTATGTGGGGGTTTTGATGCATGCGCAATTTTTATTTTGATGTCGGCACAGTTGCCAGATTTCTCAACTTTGCGATACACGTAGTAATTTTGTTATTTTAAATGGAATGCCCAATTTATTTTTATTGCAGTTCTTTATGGCGTCGGCTGCAGTTAGCGCCATTCGCCAAATTGGGCGTGTCAAATTTAGTAAGATCCCAAATTTACAAAATTCTATCTTAACTAGTTGCTGAGCTATGGCAACACTGTAGTTCCATTAAAAAGTACCGGGATGCTTATAGGCAAGATACAGAAGTAAAAAATCTAAGTGCGGGCCTGGTCATTAAAACGTAGCCTGCTATAATTTATGTTGTTTGTCTTATCTCTTATTAGTCATGCAATTTATGCCTTCTATACACAGCTAAAAAAGAATTATCAATTAAGGAATCACCCTATATAATAATAAATATATTATATACAAATAATTCTATTTGTTTTGTTTATTTCAACAGAGAAACCAAATAGCGTGGTTCCAAAATTTACAGTTGAAAAAAATGTTGTTTATAAATTTAGCAAAAAAAGAACTAAATTATTAAAATTTTATTTCCGTTTTTACTAATTTATTAATAATATTAACGAATAAAATTTCTAATACTTGTAACTGTATTGTATAGGGTATAGGTAATTGGTTTAAAGAGATCGTTTTTTGGCCTCTTCATAAATTTAATGAAAATTTATTAAATATTGATTAAAAAAAGAACTGACAAATAAAAACGTATTATAAAATAAAGAACTCTTAAAAGCCGCCGCTTGTCCTGGATTTTATTACACAACAAACAAATACAACAACAAATCTTAAAACAAAATTTTATTTATTTATTTCATTTATTTATTTATTTATTTTATTTTGATATATTTAACAATGATACATAAACTACTACCTATATTATCTAAGCTACTAAGTCCTAAAAATATATAAATCTATAGTTTTTTTAAATTTATTAAAAATTCGTTCAAGTTGCAGAAATAATAATAACACAGGCCTGAATTTTTTAACACTTTAAAAGTTGATTTAAAAATGTTAACTGTTTTCTGGTAATTTAGTAGCACTGATTTCAAATCTGCTTTCAGTTTTTTAGTATCACGTAAGGTTATTTTTCAAACCAGCAAAATCAAGAAATTTAGAAAAACACGATTTATTTCATTTATAAGCTAGTTTTATAACATATTAAAGAGAAAAATACAAAAACCCACAAGATATAGACATTGAAACTATTTCGAATAGTTGTTTATTCTTTACGCTTCTTAAAAAACCGTTTTCTTTTTTGAGAAAAGCTTATTTATGTTGTTTTTTTGTTATATTCAGCTAAAGGAAGATCTCTCCTCAATGTCCAACAGTACTTGGCCATCATTTTTGTGTTTCAGCGCTCCTGGTATTTTTTTTCCATCCCTTTAATATCTTTATGAAATCTTTCACCTTGCTCTTACTCACGTCCACAAGATTTTCCGGGAAATAGTCCAAATGGGAATGTAAAAAGTGAATTTTTATGCTCATATTGCAACCAAGAATCCTGAATTTTTCCAGCATATTTTCAACGATCTCAACATATTTTGTGTCTTTATAATTCCCTAGAAATGTATGTACAACTTCTTTAAAAGCATTCCATGCATGTTTTTCCTTATGGTCCATTACATTTTCAAATTCTCTATCTTTCATCAAGCTCCTAATCTGCGGCCCTACAAAGATTCCCTTCTTTAATTTTGCCTCTGACAGAGCCGTAAATGTGTTACACAAATATTTAAAACAATTTCCTTTTTTCTTTAATGCCTTAACAAATTGTTTCATAAGTCCAAGTTTTATGTAAAGTGGTGGAAGTAAAACTTTTTTAGGGTCAATAAGACTTGCGCGAATTAAAATTTTGGTTCCAGGTGTTAAAGTCTCTTTTTGTGGCCAGTCTCTTTTTATCCAATGCTATTCTCGGTTCCTGCTATTTCACTCGCGCAGGAAACATGGAAATTTAGTAAATGCAGACTACTGACCCAAGAGAAAGCCTAAAATTTTTAGATCTCCACACAATTCCCAGTTGTGATCTTTGTATTGTATTGTATTCTTAAAAGTAATTCCTCTAAATTTCCATAGTTTTCCTTTAAATGAACTGAATGGCCGACAGGAACAGAAGCAAAAACATTGCCATTATGTAAAAAAACAGTTTTAAGGCTCCTGGCTTTAAGGAATTTGAAGCATTAAATTTATTTTATAATGTATTACGCTTATTATAAGATTTTTTTAATATTTTTTTTTGGGGAAAAAAAATTCTGTGGGTGATGGAGCCCAATGGTATTTTAATTAGTTATTTCTATATAAAAACTGAGCTTAACAAACAAAAATCACTTCAACACAAATTTCATGCAGACCTGTGTAATTCATTTATTGGTTGTTGAGTAAATGGTTTAAATTCATTTATTTCTTAATACTTTAGTGAGACAAAAAACGTAACAATCCGTTGATTCATCCTAAGCCAAATTTTTTTGCCATTTAATAAATATAATATTACAATAATTTAATAAACTATAAGATAATATTTGATGCTAGTAAATTATAGCTAAATATGATTTAGAGAGTAAAGGAAAATTAACATTTTTTTTTATAATTTGCCTTTCCTTTGACGACAAAATACATATTATGGCAAACCAAGAAGGACTTTTCCCTTTGCCCCATCCCCCATTTATATTTGAGCCAAACAAGTTTGATACTTTTATATCTAAAACAGGTTCAATTATCGAAGGCAATTACATTGTTGTTGTTGGCGTATATTGTATAATTTGGACGCCTAGTTTAACACGTAGATCAGATAGATGAAGTTTTGATGCAATAATTTAAGAAACTTTTAATTAGGTACACAAGTTGAATTTTACAAGTTTCCGAAGGATTTAATCTCGGTTATTATTGCACAAAGATTTTAAACAATAAGTAACTAACCATACAAGTTTGAATGTGACATTACACTTACATACAGATATTATTTACTTATAATCAAAGTTTCCTGGTTAGTAAGAGGGCCACTTTAATTGTGAAAAAATTATTTCTACCAATGTCTTGAATGTAAGACACCGTCAAGCTTGCCTAGTTATATGAATATATTTAAAATCTTTATGCAAACAGATATAAATATATTTATGTAAAATTAAAATACTTTGGCTGTAGGGATTAAGCTGTACAGCTTTTTCATAATGGGCTTTTTCACTAAATTTTGAATTTGACCCTATCGCATAGAACAAGAAAAAATAAAATTTTCTACTTTTCATTTTTGAATTCTTGAATTTAATTTACTGAGAAAATAATTAACGGAAATACGCTCTCTAATAAAAACATGCGAAACTATTTACAATGCCAAGCAATGGCACCAGTTGATCGCTTTGTTACGACGCACTTCCACCTGACTGAGGTCTCGAGTCTGGTTTCCTGTTTCTCAACTGTCCTTATCTATTTATGTTATCGAAACAAAGTTAACAATATAATCCGTTACACGACTGGCTAATAAAAGAATTGCGCGATTAATAGGATGACGTATATCGCGTTTCATTTTATGTTTTTAAAATAGGTTTTTAATACACTAGGAATATTTTTATTATTGAGATACATTTCAATAGGTTCTGGTACAGGACGTTAGTGCTGAATATGATAAATGTGTGTGTTCTGAGTTACTGATGGCCACTTGTCGTTTCCAACATTCAGCCAGCTTGTTCTTTGGACCTACAGCTTAACGTGGGTTCATGCGACACGGCGACACCCCCCTAAGGCTATTCAACCCTCAGTTTATTGCCAATGCATGACCTACCAATTGGGGAGTGTGTACCTTCTTTCGCACCCCACGAGATATCCGATCTTATCCGGCCTGGTTACCAGCGTGAATGGGGTAAATTGGGAGATGATACACTTTACACTCTTTTCTGCATTCTTAAACCTACTAAAATTCGGACATACTTTTTTTATTTTTCGTATGCCTTCTCCGAGGATCGAACTCGGAAATGCTAGTAACTCACCACTGAGTCACTGCCGCGGTTGAATATGATTAATTCGATTGTAGTGAAAAAGCTCATTATCACCATCGTTTATGTGATCAGTGGCGAATTAAGGGGGAGGGCGAAAATGCCGACACAATTTAAATTAGCCTTATAAAATAGATGTTTTAGTTACTTTAGGCCTTGAAAATTGAAATGCAAATGAAGGGTCAGTATTTTTTAGAAAGGTTTTTAGAGCCTTTATTTTAGATGTAACTTTTTTTTAGTCGCCATTTCTTCAGCAAAATCCGCCACTGTGTATGTGATGTACATATACAGGGTGATTCCTAAGTTGATACTTCTGTTTTAGCTGCGTATAGAAGGCATTTAAATAAACAACATTTTCGAATACCTTTTATTAAAAAACGCAAAAATAAGGTACTTACATTCATTTATTACACTACGAATCAAATACGGTCCTGCCTGACTTGCCCGTTGAATAACATTAAGAAAACTTCTGGGTGTAGGATGAGCCCACAAGGGAAAGCGTCCTGCGTATAATCTCGAAGCACTTTGCCACACTCACAGTAAATTACCACCTCATATCTACTAGTTCATTGTTTTTAAATTTTACCATTTTCACGTGTCACCAATTTAAAATTAACTTGCTTCAGAAAAACACACCGCAGCATGACGCCAAATAAATAACAGACCACCGACCTGTAAATTGCATACTAATAACTACTAATAAGACAAAAACAGCATAGAGTATATCAGGCTATGTTTTGATGACCAGGCCCGCACTTAGATTTTTTACTTCTGTATCTCGCCTATTTTTAAGTTTTTTAAAAATGTTGTTTATTTTAATGCCTTCTATACACAGCTAAAACAAAAATATCAACTTATGAATCACCTTGTATACCTTTTCAGAATATGTATGACTTCTAAATTTTGTTCAAAATACAGATTAGAAGAAATACAGTACATATACTCTTTACTTTTTTTATACCTAAAGCCAATAACTTCAAAATATTATTAATATTTTTATGTTATGATAATTTTTTTTTCTAGATGAAAAAGGACTCAGTTTACCAGTGGATGATGATAACTTTTTACTTAAATTTCTTAGACCATTCAAATTTAATGCAGAGCATGCCTTTAAAATACTCCGCAGATTTTATAGATTTAAAGTAAAATATCCAAAGTATGGGGGTCTAAATCTTACCCCCGAAGCAGTTCGGCATGTATTTGATAACGAAGTATTCGTATTTTTACCAACAAGAAGTTTAACTGGAGGAAGAATCATGATTATCAATTGTGGAAGTAAGTATGAAGTAAAGTACCGCCGAAAGACTAGGTACTGTTAAGGAGTTTTTTGTTCAACGCCACATTTTTTCCTTCCAATTATTCATTTCAAGTACAAATTTAACCACGTTGTTCGGGTACAAAGCCACTTTTGAACTGTAACGCTACTATGTCAAGGTGATGACAGCTAATAATGAAAACGTCTTAATGTAATTATATTAACTGCGTTTGGTTTTCAAAAAATCGAGCAGAGTGAGCAGATGCAGATGTAATGTCACGTGATATTCGAGCTAAACGAGCGCGTAGCGTTTACCGATACCATGTTAGAGTCTAAATACCGAACGTCTAACAGATGCACCCAAACTCATGATACAACTATACAAAGGTATGATATCAACAGGGTGCGCAGTGGATCGTGACGTCACATTGTGACGAATTTTAAAATTTAATTATACGGCAAAGTGTAGTTTACGTTATTAAAAGGCAATTTTATATGAAATTTTTAATAAATTTATTTCAAATCATATTAGCCTTAGAATTTCTACCGTGACTTAAATCTTGAAACATACATTTTATATAGATAGATTGATTATTGTCAAAATTTAAAACTTAATATACTTACCTTCCTTTTAACTCAAACATGTAGATGTGATTATGTTGGAAGGAAAATTAAAGTATTTAGGAATTCGTTTCGACCAAAATTTTACATACAATTTAAACTCTAACTTAAACAACGAAGAATATTGCAATAATGACGGTTTTTAGGCACAAGTGACGTCACGGAAACCTGCGCGGTATCATATCTCTTGTAGTTATATCATGACCCGAGCTCATAATATAATAGTAAATGAACGCAAAACTCCAACAATGGGTAGACCGAGCAGACAGATTTGCATTAACCAAACGCAGTAATTGTTTGCTAAATTTTAGAGTGCTTTGTTGTGCTTTGAATAAATAATAATAACTTTTTTTAGCTATTCGGGACGTTTGTTTATATTTAATTTGCCAGCTAGTAATAGAGATTTCCAAATCAATTATTGATCTTTGTTTAAAGGAAGCAAAACATTTATGTGGTGTTTCTTGACGCGTTATGTAAAAATTAATTTCTGTTTAACATCCTTTGCCCACCCCTGAGCCTGGAACTAATTATTTTTAATAATATATTATATTATTTGTGGAGTGTCTATCTAACCTTAATATATCCATATGTTTTATTTTCACCTTTGCTCTTTCTTATTGATGATTATTTATAGTATAAAGCCAAAAGATTGTCAAGAGTGTGAAATTGTTCTTTTCCAGTACAGAATAGTATAAGCTTTATATTTTTGTAGCAAAATGGAATCCAAAAAAAGTAGCTTTAGAAGATATGTTCAGATCAATAATGGTAGCGATTGAAATTGCCATGATGGAACCAAAAACTCAAGTCGGAGGAGTAAATGTTATTTTGAATATGGAAGGATTAGCGTTAACACATGTATATCAGTTTTCTCCTACATTGGCTAAGCTTTTAGTAACATGGGTACAGGTATGTATGTATGTAGATTTTATATAAAATTGAAAAATTTACATGTTGGGTTTCTTGAAAATAATCATCAAATAATCTTTTTTTAGGAGTGCTCGCCAGTTCGACTTAGAGGAATTCATATTATTAATCAGCCGTATATTTTTAGTATGTTATATGCCGTTTTTAAACCTTTTCTTGGAGAATACTTGAAAAAGAGGGTAAGTTACAACTGCGCAGAGTATACATTTTGCACTTTGAGGCACTCTTTTAGTCACCCAAAAAGTTGCCCGTTATCTCCGGCAGCGCGTATCTGGAGAATACTTGCATATAAGCAACTATTCTCAACAACTTTATAAAAAGGTCAATTCAACCATGGATTTTGTATAAATTGCATGTGCTTGTGCTCTCAGTTTAGCTAAAAAAAGAAAGCAAAAAAAAGTTATTTTTCATCTAATACTAAGTCAAAGACTTTTAAATTTCAAACACCTCACATAATTTCATTTTTAAAATCTTATCAGAGTATTCTTTTAGTTTGGTTTTGGTGTTATAAAGTGCTGGTAGAGCTGTGAGTAACTTAAGTAACTAGATACTTTTTAGTATCTAGTTACTTAAAGTAACTAGATACTTAGTAACTTAGTTCTTTTTTGAATCATGCTAAAAGTAACTGTAACTTCGTTACTTTTGAAAAGTAACTTGTATCTAGTTACTTTTTAGGAGTAACTATACACTTAAAAAGTAACTAGATACTTTTAAAGTAGCTAAGTTCCTTTTAAAGTAACTAAGTTAGGTACTTAGGTACCAATTATGCACACGTGCTGTCCATCAGATGATGACCAAGGGACGATCGGCGGCCGTTAATCAGATTTTCACGAACGGACGAGCGGCGAGTCGCGAGCGTCAAACAGCAAACTGGTTGGAACGCGAAATTTCTTGAAAAGCATTTTATTCTACTTTTTCGTTGTTAGAATTAACACTTCTTAGTTTAGTTTTCTGATGGTAATAGTGGTAGTGTGTACAGGAAAAGGAGTTATCACTACCTGGTAAATTCATGGTATCTAGTTCAAAAGCATCTTAGTTACTTTTAAAGTTTCGTAGTTACAATTAAAATAACTAGTTACTCAAAAGTATCTTAGTTACTTTTAGTAACTAGTTACAATCAATGTAACTAGTTACTTTAAAAGTATCTTAGTTACTTTTAAATTATCGTAGTTACAATCAATGTAACTAGTTACTGTAAAAGTATCTTAGTTACTATAACTAGTTACTTTAACTAAGTAACTAAGAACTAAGTTACTTTTGGGTAAAAGTAACTATTCCTTATAAGTATCTATAATCTATAAGTATCTAGATACATTTGTGCAAAAGTATCGAAAAAGTAACTAGTTACTTTTCTGAAGTAACTTTCACAGCTCTGAGTGCTGGGCGTTTTTCCACCTCTATAATAAACAATTCAGTATCTACCGACATGATTTCTTATTAAAACTTGTGTTTACCATATAAAACAGGACTGCACATAAACCATAATAGTCAAAGCAACTAAATAATCGCCGGTGCGCGGCGACATGTTTAAACAAGCTTGGCTGATAATCACCGGTAACAGTTTCATCGTCGTAAAAATAGGAGGTGTTATAATTTTTTAGTTACTTCGATTTAAAAATAGCCTGTGCGCGAGATTGCATTTAGTTATGTGTCTATGTATGTTCCATTTATGTGATTAAACAGTTGCTAGTGCGCGGGAGGACTAATGCTGCATTTTTTTAATCGTCGTATAATACATGTAGTCCCTACTGCCCCTCCCTTCAGAAAAATGTCTTTGTTACGCCCGGTAAACTTGTTAAATGTTGCTAAATGTATTTAATGTGAATGTGTGTTAGGTTACTTTACCTAAGTATTTTTAAAAATCTTTGTGCGATCCAACATTTATGAAATGAAGGGACGATATCTAATGGTATTTTTTACTGTATTAATTTTAGCTGTCATTTCATGGAACTGATTTTAAAGGTCTTGTTGAAAAAATTGGAAAAGCCAATTTACCGGAAAAATTTGGGGGTGTGGCTGATATTCCCGAATACCCCATGTCAGTTTTCTCTGACATGCTTTTTTATTATGAGGATGAGTTTGAGCGTAAGTATTTTTCTATTCTTTACTAACATTAACTAAACTGCTAGACAATTACTTTCGAGCAAGAAAAATTTCGCCTAAATTTAACAGTTAATATTTTTTGAACCAGATATGATACCGACCTACGGTTTTGAATGGTTGATAGATTCATCCCTTGGGAAACAATTGTCAATGTTGGATTTTCTTTAACTGTCAGAAAATTTTATATACAGGCCGTTAAAGAAGACGATGATTTTTGCTCCAGTTTTAGTGGCGTGTAACTTTCACAATAATATTTTTAACTTTTATCACTCTACATCAATGGAATCACTGGTTTATAGCAAAGAAAGTTATTTGTCAAATTTTTGATATCTGCTATATTTTAAGAAATACCGATTTTTTTGGAAAACGTTGCTTTATTTCAACTTATTGATAGCTCGAGTAGGTAATTATTATACCTTATGAAAAGCTTGATTATGTTCAGTAACAATAGTTGTACTTAAATGTTATGATGTACAGTGGCGTACCTATAAACATCTGTATGTCTATGGTTTATGAGTATCTCACAATTTTTCACGATATTGGAAAGTACTCGAAATTTATAAATACATTTTTTCCAAAAATTAAATTTAAAAAAATTATCTTTGTTAAAATTTTGTAAACACAATATAATATACCTGTAGTGTGATATAAAAAACTAAAAAAATAAGAAAAAATTTACCTAAACTAGGGGCGAATACTTTCCAATATAAAACAATCGTGAAAAATTGTGAGATACTCATATACCATAGACATACAGGTGTTTATAGGTTCGCCACTGTACATCATAACATTTAAGTACAACTATTAATACTGAACATAATCAAGCTTTTCATAAGGTATAATAATCACTCGCAAAGCTTGCACGATAACCGCACTGTGGGATCTAGCTACCAATAAGTTGAAATAAAGCAAGGTTTTCCAAAAAATCGGTATTTCTTAAAATATAGCAGATATCAAAAATTTGACTAATTACTTTCTTTGCTATGAACCAGTGATTCAATTGACGTAGAGTGATAACATTTAAAAATATTATTGTGAGAATTACATGCCATTAAAATTGGAGCAAAAATCATCGTCTTCTTTAACACCCTGTTTATAAAATTTTCTGACATTGTTTTCCAAGGGATGAATCTGTGAACCATTCAAAACCGTAGGTCGATATCATATCTGATTCAAAAAATATTAATTGTTAAATTTAGGCGAAATTTTTCTTGCTCGAAAGCAATTGTCCAGCAGTTTAGTTATGCAACAAGGCTAAAACATTTTATTTAAGCAAAGTATGATTAGACGAGCCGCAGTTGAATAACAGGAGTTATTAAGATATTTTAATTAAAAAATTTTGCATTCTACTTTTTCTGTTAACGTAACCTAAAAAAAAGTATTGGAAAGGTATCTCTTGTAAGACTTAAGTTATCTACTTGAGTTACTTCTATAGGCATTATTTTATACCCTTCATACTGGTCAACCATATTTATGTTAAATTTATTGCTAATTTGAAGGTAAATCTTTTCTCATTTTATGTTTTCCAAGTTCCAGCTTTCGCGCCATGTTTTTAATTGTTTCTAGAACAGGTTTGTGATACTTTAAGAAGATTTTTATTATTGAGATATATTTTCTATAAGTTCTAGTTCAGGATGTTAATGCTGAATATAATAAAAAAGATAACAGACTTTTTAAAATTTGTAAACAGTTTTCTATGGTTCTATATCCATAACACCCTGTATATCTAATTAAAAACCGTTTAGGACTATGAAAGACTTAATTCGAATTAAGACTACGCGCACAGTTGGTTTTCCACATAAACCAAATATTCTCAAAATTTATATGACTGATAGATAATTTTTTTTTAGGTTTCCAGGATTATGGATACATCGCAGAGATAAAAGAGATTCTAAATAAATCTGAAAAGGGGACGAAAAAAGAAAACATAAATGGAGTACTGATTGATACATCATAAATTAAAGAGTTTGGATGCAATAAGCCATAGTGATTGATTGTTTTTAAAAAGTTTATGTTTAAATGTTTGAAATGTTGATATCTATATCTACATATTTTTTAAAAATTTAATTCATGTCGATATTTCAAAGAATGCTTACTTTGATAAATAGATATAACCTACTCATTTTAAATACTTAACTATTATTTCCATAATAAAATTTTCAATTATTGTTTTTAATTGTTATTTCTTAGTATAGCTACTGTAATTTTATAATTGAAGTTTTAGTAATATTTTTGTTTAAAGAAGTTTGTGAGAAAACTGTGTATCACTACCTCACACTAACCTTTTAATTTTAAAGTGAATAATAAAAAAATTTATGAAGACATTTATGTTAGTATTAAAAATAGACAATAATAAAGTTTTTTATTCGTATTGACTTGCAAACTTTTTGTCGTTTTAGTACCTATCTAAATAATAAAATACAAGTTTTAGGGCGACTATTTAGAGAACAAGTAGCAAGGAGGTTATTTTTTTAAATCAAGTGTTGAGAAGTATTATAAAACATGGAAAAAATAGCTTAGTTATAACATAATGATCTATACCCAAATATATTTAATTAATTATTTAATTTAATAAAACATCAAGAATGCCTTTAAGGTATTAAACCAGGCCACTTTAATTGGGAGGTACCTAATAACAGAAATAACTTCTGATAATTTCTCATTCTTCAGGTGAATACTCTTCAGTATTCACCTGAAGACGACTGGAGATACTTACCAGTTAAAACGTTGAGATGTAAAGCAAATAAAGACAATGCAAGTCCAAAACTCTTCTATCATTCTTTGTTTAGCTTTCTTGTAATTCGAGTAAAAAAAGCCGCTTTTTTACATGACAGCTGGATCCACTTGCCACGTTACCCAATTCACTTTGATACCTTCGCGGATAAATCATTGATATTGCAGCCTGTTTTCAGTTACATAGCGGGTGGAATAGGATCGCCCGAGGTCGCTGATTTCACGTGTCCATCAGAAAGGAGCTGCCGCAGGGAATTCGGTACCGAGCGCATTACATGAGGGCGCGTGGATTAGTAGGTAACGAGGTGGTAAGAGACTTGAAGGAAGAGTTGCCAACTCCTCTGAATTATCGGTAAATTTACCAAGTTCGTTTATTGTTTCCCAATGAATTAAACAATAAATATGATGAAATAAAATTATCGTATTTTTGGCAGGCGACAGGGAGGGCACTTGGCCTCAAGGATGAGCCACCTCTGCTAGCGTGACCAAATTTAAGACTAATTAAATTAGAAATGTATCTTCTGGATGAAACTGGATGAATGTGTTACGATCTATTTTGTATACACTCCATCTATGTTCCTAGTTTATTCGTGTTCTATATTTTAAAATTATAAATGGGACCATAGGATAATTCTAGAAGTTACAACTAATAACAGCATTTTTAGCAAGTTGATATAATCAATATAATATAATAATCATTCCCGGGCGCTTAAATTATACAAACGAAGATTATTTAAACTTATTTTTTATTTTTGGAGAATGTGATAAAGTTATATCATGTCACATTTGCCATTCGATATCCGCAAAAACAGAAGCCATCACAATGTGCTTATTAATAATGTTTAAATGGTAAGTGACAGCTTAATAGATTTTTTTAGCATTTGATTGTTTTTCAACGTCGTCATAGCCAACTAAGAGTAACTGAACTTAAAATCTGCAGCAAAATCCCCATATAAAAATATTAAATTGTCAATACTTCGAAAACTAAGAATTTTTGGGATATACAACCTTATACAAACTTACCCTAATTTTTAATGCTTAATAAGAAATAATTATAAAATTTGGGTGTTTCCATTTGAAAATCTGGACTTTATGCAGTTTTTTTATTTTCATTTTTAATCTTATTTTTTAAACACCCTGTATTAATAGTTATCAAAATATTATAAAAAATTTATTAAAGCAGGTCTTTTATAACAAGGAATCCCACTTAAATTAAATAAATAAGGTTTCTTTATAGAAGAAATTGATTCGGCTTGCACACGTCATTTTTGACATAAAAATTCAAATTATGTCAAAAACGTTTAGACATAGGTATAGGACATGGTATACAAAATCTGCCTAGAATCTTGCGTAGAATGCAAAAATGTAATAATATATAGGGTGTCCCATTTAAAATAAGCAAGTTGACACTTACTTCCGGTATAACCGGAAGTGCCACCATTATAAACATTTTAGCCCGGTCGCCCCGATCAGCATCAGCAGACTGTCAAATTTTCAAAATTTTCCTATTTATAGTTTTCTATATATAGATCGATTCGATTCCCGGTGGGACACCCTGTATATCCCCCCTTTTAGTTGGAATGTAAGAGTGGTTAGGTGTCTCTTTTTAACTAAAGGTTTTGCCCATATGTGCCTTCTCTCCTAGTTGCATTAGAGATTTCGCACTCCAGATTCGATTTGGCTAATAGTGTATATCGGCGTGTAAATACCACTTTCTTATTATGTTGATAACATATATAATATGTACGTATTAACGTTAAGTCATAGATTTAGTACTATGCCAAATTTATTCTAAAAATAAATGATATACTTATTTAAAAAATACAATTTTATTAAATTTTTTTACAAATTTATTTTAACGCTATAATACAAAAATTGTAAATATTTACATTTATTGCACTTTATCACAACAACTATAAACAAATGTTTTTAAAAATAAATATTAATACAATGACACCCATCAACAATAATTTTGCAAACTTCTACAAAAATAAAAATAAAAATATTTTTTTCTTAAATTATTTTTTGCTTTTCTTGATGTATCCATAGGAGTTTATAGCTGAAACAAAAATATAAATTTAATGCTTTTTAGTGCAATAAAGATATAAAAGTTTAATAAAGTATAGTACTTAAGGGGAAGACAGAGGTTTCGAAAACTGTGAAACAGGTAATTATTTGTACACAAAATATATTTAAACTTATTGCGAAAAGTAATGCAAAAAAGCAAAATTTAAAAAATCGGTTTCTATTTGAATGTAATGCAATTCATAAATTTATTTATTTTGAAAAAATACTATGCAAAACTTTTTTTGATAATTGGACTAACTTTGTGGTAATTTTTCGGCAATTTTATTAAATTTTTTGAATAATACATTAAACGCAGTAGCGGCTAGTGTATAAGAGATGCAGAGCTGCAGCACTGGTTCTGATAATATGAAAATATTTATGTATTTCTATTTTTTTTTAGTTTATTTAAACATATCTTTTAATTTATTTTTCTAACCATGTGGTTTGTCTTGTCCGCACTCCGCCACGGCCATCCGTGGCCGTTCGTTATAAAACTGGCAGTATACGTCACAAAACAAGTGGTCAACCTTGAGCCAACCAATGGCAAATGACAATTGTTTCTAAGCCGAGTTATCTGCTATAGGTTTTAGAGCGTGTTTACGTATACATGCAGAGTTGTAAAATTTTTAATCAGCCGTGACGTGGTATTACAGCACAGCATTTGCCGGTCTGTTGTTTGTGTTTAAGTTATTGAGTTTACGGTTTTGGTTTTGCTCTTGATAATTCAAAAATGGATTTAATTTCGAAATATAAGAACTTTTCAAGATTAAATATTTTGCAAATGCAGTTTTTATATTTGTAAATTTTCATTGTTGATACTTACGCTCTGCAGCACTGTTTCTGTAACAAGTCATAAGCCGCCACTGATTCAACGTATTTTGTGAACAAATAATAGATCTATGGCTAGTTTTTAATTTATGATATTAGTATTAAAAGTGTAATTTTATTTTGGAAGAAGGGAAATTGGATAACGAGCCTAGCGGATAATCCAACTCTTGAAGAAATATGAAAATACTTAATACAGTCATCACACAATATTTTATCTACAAACACCATTAAATCAAACAATAAAATCATCACGAGGTCATGAAATCAATCTTCACATCCGCAATGGAGATCATCTTTCCTCCACTTCACTTGGTGAAGTGAAAGAATAGGCAAGACTGGGACTATAATAATATAGACTGCAGTGCAGAGCTCGACGCTGCTTTCCGGCAGACAGAGAACAGAACACGAACATTAAATTGAGACTATAGGAGGGTGAGAAATGAGATTAGAACACATAAACTCGATGTTTCTCTACGACATACCATACAAAATCATAATTGATGGATGATATGTGTGGAGAAACAAAACACCAGAGCGGAATACACGGAATAAGACAGGAGAAAAACGCATCTTTCTCTCTAGGAAAGTCTCCACAATGTTGTAAGAAGAAATCTACGCCATTTTACAGAGCGCGTATCAAAACAATAGAACCTTACCTTAACAAGCGGATCCATCTATACAATACGCATGACAATCAAGCAGCCCTCAGAGCGCTAATAAGCAACAAGGTGACCTCAAGCTCAAGACTGGTATGGACCAGGGGGATCTGAAGGCCCTGGCAAAAGTTACCAAAGTAATACTGCATTGGGTATCAGGACACGAAGGTATGATAGGGAACAAAAAAACCGATGAACCCGCAAAAAATGGCTCGGAAAATACATTTATTGGTCCAAAATCGGTACTCGGAGTCTGGTAGACTCTGTTGCGAACCTAAGAACTACCAAAAGCCACAATGGCAAAAGGATAAATTAAAAAAATACTGAAAAATAAGAAAGGAATTTTCAACAGTCTTCTTAGGACGTCGTCGTACAGTATACCGTTTCCTCCATAAGCGTACAAAATGACAACAAAACCCTGATCAGTGGAGATGCAGAAGAATCCATAGTTCTGTTAGCTCAAATAGTACAATAATATTAATGGTAATAATAAAAGGTATAATATCATTGTATTTATTTGTACCACTAGTGGTACCAAAGTGGATTACTTTTAACACTAGTGTTACAAAATTACAATGACAACGAGCGTTACAAAAATCTACTTTTAATAGTGTTTGTAGATACCTTTAACTGGCATTAGAAATATTTTAAAAGATCGAAAAATTAGGCTAAATTAGATAATAATATGAAATTTTACCTGCGAATTCCTCATCGCATTTCTCTAGTAGTTGAAGCCATTGTTCTCCACTGATTCTTGGCAAGTCCAAAGTTCCTCCATAGCATGCAGGTAGAGTCGCAGGGTCCATATACTGGTGTAGTGATTTGCGATCAGTACCATGGAAAATAATACGGCTACGGAGTTTTTCTCTTAAAAATGGTTTAAAGAGAGCAAACACCATTTTGAAGATATAAGGCTGATTAATGATGTGAATGTTTTTTATTCTTAGAGGTACACTATCCTAAAAAAAAATGTAATTATGATTTTAATATTCGAAATGAAGAACTTAATTCCGCGGCAGACTAAGAAGGGATGATATCTGGGGCCAAATTATATGATAACACCAGTGGCGGCTCGCGGTCTTAAAAAATGATGAAGAGCTAGTTGTAGTGCGGGTACTTAAATAAACATTGACTAACAACCCAATTTTTGGGTTTTTATCCGTGTAACAAAATGTCTCTTTTATCCTCATCTGTCCAACGACTGAATGGAGTTTCCAACAAATTACAAACTAAGTAGGTACGTATACTACTGAATAAAATGAAAACAAAACTTTTTAATCACACAGTAAATCACGTAAAAACGATATCTATAACCGTAAGTTTCGCGAAGCCTCAACATAAATACCTTAAGGTTAGGCGATCCAATGCTAAAACAATGGTGTATACGACTGATCTATTTTTAAATTGTCCTTCATCATAATGCAAATTGTTACATGCTGTTTGCGTAACTGATTTCACGTAACCATAGCAACATTGAAAATTAAAGCCATGTTGGGCGTTGGGTCTTCACTTACTTTGAGTTAACGGACACGGTCGCTGGGGCGCGCCAAAATGCACGAATGTTTATAATTATTGTTCATCGGAGTTAACCGTGGCCCTAGTATGCATAGCTATATTCGGATTAAATTAATATTAATAATTCGAAAATAATTAGTTTTTAAGGGCTAAAATGGTAGCTTTATTGGTACATTAATATTTAATATTGTCTCTGAAATGTCAGGAAATGAAAGTGACGGATAGTTAAATAAAATCAGGATCAACATTTTTGTATTAAATTTTCAATTAGACAAGCCAGGAGATGCCGCGTTTCAAGCTGGTATGGAAGGCTCTGAAGTCAATGTCGGCCGGTAAACGACTACACACGTTCAGTTCTTAACAACCGAGAGCCGCCGGCCGGCCCTTGCCCGCCATTTAACTGTGTATATGTTGCGGAAGGCCCTTATCTCTCCGGCAAACTCCGGCCGACCAGACTGAACGTAAGTAGGCTACTTAAGACTAGTCTAAGGCAAGTTTTTCCCAAAAAAAAAATTACATCCATATTTTTTATCGTTTTAATTCATCTTTTGCGTCAACGCCAATTAGTGACAGTTACTGGCCAATGTTATACTTAATTAATTTCACATGACGCCAAATTAAAAAAAAAAGACCACAACAAACATCTTGCATTTCTTAAAATTGTTATGCGGTTATAACGCATAATTTTAAATAAATATAATTTAATTATTACTAACTTGTTCACTAATTTCAAGTTTTACAAGTTGGAGCAGAAGCAGTGCACTAAGCGGTGTTTACATACGTCGTAGTAGCTGTATACAGGGTGTTAAAAAAGTCTGGAATATTTTAAAAACTACCGATTATAATTTTTGACAATTGGGACAACGCCACAGACTGCGAGATCGAGTTTTTAATATTTATTATTGTTACAGTCTGCATGCAATAAGGTTCTTTTAAAACTGGTATGGAAATGTCAATGGGAACTGAAGGCCCCGGCAAAAGTAAACAAAGTAATATCGCATTGGGTACCAGGACACGAAGGTGGTACAGGAAATGAAAAAGCCGATGAACTTGCGAGGAAAGTATTAGAAAACACATTTATCGGTCCAGAATCTGCACTCGGAGTACCACCGTGCACAGTACGAGATGCCATAAAGTGATGGATCAGGAGTGAACACAAAATCCACTAGAGCAACAGATAGAGATAACACCACAGCAAAAGCTTCATTGGGATCCAAACCCAAGACTTACGAAACAGCTGCTTCAAATAAACAGGAACCAGCTGAGAACCATGACAGGAATCCTGACAGGATACATGGCTGCCAAGAAGAGATAACACTACAGCAAAAGCTTCATTGGGATCCAGACCCAAGACTTACGAAATAGCTGCTTCAAATAAACAGAAACCAGCTGAGAACCATGACAGGAATTCTGACAGGATACATGGCTGCCAAGAAGAGATAACACCACAGCAAAAGCTTCATTGGGATCCAGACCCAAGACTTACGAAATAGCTGCTTCAAATAAACAGAAACCAGCTGAGAACCATGACAGGAATTCTGACAGGATACATGGCTGCCAAGAAGAGATAACACCACAGCAAAAGCTTCATTGGGATCCAGACCCAAGACTTACGAAACAGCTGCTTCAAATGAACGGGAACCAGCTGAGAACCATGACAGGAATTCTGACAGGATACATGGCTGCCAAGAAGAGATAACACCACAGCAAAAGCTTCATTGGGATCCAGACCCAAGACTTACGAAATAGCTGCTTCAAATAAACAGAAACCAGCTGAGAACCATGACAGGAATTCTGACAGGATACATGGCTGCCAAGAAGAGATAACACCACAGCAAAAGCTTCATTGGGATCCAGACCCAAGACTTACGAAACAGCTGCTTCAAATAAACGGGAACCAGCTGAGAACCATGACAGGAATTCTGACAGGATACATGGCTGCCAAGAAGAGATAACACCACAGCAAAAGCTTCATTGGGATCCAGACCCAAGACTTACGAAACAGCTGCTTCAAATAAACAGAAACCAGCTGAGAACCATGACAGGAATTCTGACAGGATACATGGCTGCCAAGAACCATCTGCAGATTATGCGGACAAGTTAGGGAAACCGTACAATACATAGTTTGTCATTGCGAGTAACTAGATCGGAAGGAGCAACAAATACTCGGGCAAACAAAACTGGAACCAGATGTCATCATTACCCTCTCCCCAGTTGACCTACACAAACTAATGAAAGGAACTGGGATTACGGAGTGGGTGTAACATCCAAACAGGGTGAAGACAATGGGCCAAACCTGACCTAAGCGCATAAGGCGCACGCACGGACGGCTTTTCGGAAAAAAATAACATGTGTGATTCGCAGAATCAGAAATAGATGGCACAGAAGGGTATCGCGTCAAAAAGACGCGGAAATTTGAACGCGCGATAAAAGGGCGCGGACATTTAGACGCGAAACAAAAGGACGCCTACAACAAATGGACGCGGGGTCAATTGGATGCAAGGCTTTAGGACGTGGTCATAAGGACGCATATAATTTTGCTTTTTTGAAAAAAAATATTGTCAAGATATTGACATAATAACAACAACAAATAAATTATCAAAATAAATATATATATTTTTTTGATATTTTTTTTTGTTGTCATTATGTCAATATATTGACAATATTTTTTTTCAGAAAAGAATAGTTTATGCGTCGTTATGACCACATCCTAAAGTCTTGCGTCCAATTTACCCCGCGTCCATTTGTTGTATGCGTTCAAATGTCCGCGTCCTTTTGTCGCACGTTCAAATTTCCGCGTCTTATTGTCGGTAATTCGCACAGAAGTACCCACTAGGATATTAAATACACAGGGTGTTATGGAATTGACGGATTATACTTAAGCCAGTCAATGACAACATTCGGGGGAAAAAGATTTTTAAATGTCGCATCACTAAAATGTTTATTTTGTATTATGGCTTGATCACGTTACCACTGGAGGAGTTATAAATAAAGAGTTAAGCTTGTCAGGCACTTACGCGTAGCGCGGCGCGGTAAAATATGAGGGTAGGGATTTCAGCATTCAGTTCGACGCGCCGTGATTCGCTTGTATCTGCGGATCTATATTGTATCACATTCAATAAATTCAAAGCATCATCTTCGGCGCGCTTCGCGACGTATCAGTTCCTTTGATGCTACAAGTATAAGACAAGAATTATATATGTTTGATTTAATTTGAAATATTAATTAATTGAGATCAGTGGCCCGTGATTAAGAAAAAAGAATCAAACCGACCTTTTCAAAAAATTCACAACCATAATAAAAACAACAGTTATAAATCCAATTTACCACATCACAACACAAACACTACTGTGCCAAAAGACTTTATAACATCAATTAAGCAATTGTTGTTTAACAACAAACATTTAAATAGTGCAAAGGTAAATAACAAACCGAACGAAGAAGAAACGAACACCATTATTTTATTTAGACTGGACTCTTGTACGATAAATCGGTCTGGTTTTAGGAGTACTTACTTAACTTTTTAGACGATCAATTTAAAACAAAGTAATAATAGAATGTTTCTCTATTATACCTAAAACTGAAACATTCATATTCGAACCATAGCCGTATCCATTTTTAACATGCAAGATAAAAAGTTGTACTCATTGGTAATATTGCCCAAAATCTTTGTAAAAATACTTTATGATGCCATGCAAACATCTGTTTTGAAAAGGACCATTCTAGATTGAACGTTGTTCGCCGATTGACACTGATTCGTAGGTAAGTTGCATCTTGATTTAATAAAACCAAACCAACACCGCAATGGTAGACAGCCTTCTCTTATGTCTTGACCGCCCGATAAGATGCTTTGCTATTTCAACTCCATCGCGGATTCAGTTATACCCAAAGAGTCACCCATTTAAATATAATGCGTCAATTCCATAATACCCGGTATAAAATATTAATATCCTTGAAATTGTGACTTTACTAGTCCCAATTAATATTCAATGATACTTTGCCCATACCCAATGCTCGCTGTATTTTTTAGAAAATTCGTCATAAGTGAATTTACTATACCAATTATACTTATAATAGATTTTAAACAAATTAGGTAATTAAAAGATCATAAATGCTGACATGATAATAAACATGACAAAGTATTATTTTAAAATAAAAAATATCATAAAAATTGTCGGCTACTTTTAGGAAACAAATTTGACGTTAATTATGAGAGCACGTAGATTTTAATTGACGACACGTGTATTTATTTAACTAATTTTGTTGCAAATCCTTGTTTGTATTTTAGTCTTCTTCTATCAAGTTTTGGTTAGTAACAAAGAGGGATTTAAAAGGTAAAGCATTCAACATCAACATCTGACTAACTGACACTTTTAATTACTGTGATACAAAATTTCACGTACGTTTTTAATGCTTTGATGTTTCTCGTGTCAAACGCGTTGGTCAATACGTGATTAAAAAATTCCTTAATTCCTAAAAGGGCTTTTCCTCACTAACATCGGCTTGATTCATGAGAGATGGATATATAACCTACTGTATATTTGCATGTACATGACAAAGATACACGCTGAATACAACAATCTGTTGTTCTTTAACCCGTCAAGAGATTATCGTTACCGATACTGACATCGATACCATTAGTATGTGTCTCTTTTTCTTACGTTTTGCCCCCGCATATCTGTTTTTGAAGGTCATGAATCCGATTGTCTTCTCTGAATTCTTTCAAGAAAACAGAGCCGCACCGCACTAGAAATGACGTGTATCACCGACGGAGATTAAAAGAGTACGTGCAATACACTGTAATGGCCTATCTAATTATACTGGCGACAATAAACGGATAAAATTTTAAATTATGTCTTTTTGATTTGAAGAGTTGAACAAGTTTTAACTGTTGCTGTCTCAAGTGCTATTTTTATTAATAGATAGAACTGCTGCCTTTCAAAATACGTTGCTAATTTTATATTTACAGGCGCATGTTTCCCTTACATACCAGCTCAATGTTTCTAACTGTTTTATTACATTTTGTCCCAAGATTTTGTATACGCCTTTCTCCTTTTTTCCATTTTTCAGTCGATTTAATTTTTAAAGCGCTTTGGCATTTCCATGTTCCAGGTTGTCTTCTCTTAGCCTTTCTCTTTGGCGGTGTTTGTCAATTTCTGTTTTTCATATTTTCTTTACCTTCCTTTATTCATTTATCCGTACCATATGACCAAAGCGCTATATCTGTTTTATTTCGTCCAACACGGTATTTAAGTTGCACTGTCTAGGCACAATTTTTTTACGAATCCGATCTCTTCTTGTCACCCCCGAGTAACACTCTGAGGTGTCGCATCTCACACGCTTATAATTTTCTTCCGTTAGTACCACTTAGAGTTCACGCTTTGCACCTATTATAGGTCAGTATTGCCACATTCTTCTTCTCCAAGTGCCTATCCGTTCCGGATGCTGGCTATAAGCATGGCCATTCTTACTTTGTTGATGGCGATTCGGAGTTCTGCTGATGATTTGTCAAAATATGCTCTAAGATTTGCCAACCAAGATATTCTCCTTCGGCCCGGTGCTCTCCTGCTGTTAATTTTGCCTTATAGGATTTGTTGTAGTAGCCGGTATCTATCTGGGTTCCTCATTATGTGGCCGAAATACTGAAGTTTTCGACATTTTACGGTATCTAACAGTTCTGGTTCTTTATTCATTCGTCGCTTTACTTCTGTGTTGGTAATTTTTTGTGTCCAAGATATTTTCAATATTCTTCTGTATAGTCAGAGTTCGAATGCTTCAATTCTCCTGGCAGTCTCTTTAGTAAGTGTCCAGATTTCTACGCCATACAAAAGGACCGAGCAAATGTAACAACGCAAGAGTCTAAGCTTCATGTCCAAGGATAGATTGTGGCTTTTAAACAGCGAGCTCATTCTAACAAACACACATACACAAAGTTAAAATATATCATTATTTTTGTGTCTTTGTTTAACTCGTTTCCGAATAAAGGCTTAGGTTATTACCAAAACTTCAATTTTTTCTTATTGGCCTTATTCCATACCCTAATATGATTTTGTGTTTCTTTCAGATTCAGTCACGATCATCAAGTCATCAGAATCTAACATTTCAGATATCAAAACTTTTTGTAAATTTCTTATTCTCGCTTTCCCTTTATTATGGTACGGTTATTTTTATCCCCTACCTGTTTCATCCATTATTGCAGTGAATAAAAGAGCACTAAGTTTAGTATCCCCGCATGTCGTACCACCTTGTAGTAAAGTCCCCAGATACTTGACTGTAGTTTTTATTATATTTCTCGTATACTTATATACTTTTATGACAGCGAGTAGGTTATCTTTTTCCTATACTTTTCAGAACTTTCCAGATATCATCTCTGGGGATCGTGTCAATGCTGTCTTCAGATCGACAAAACATGAGGATAAGTTATTATTGTAATTTTTACATTTAATAAAATAATATTATTAAATATGTTTGATATGTTTCGCGGTTCTCAACCTGTGGTACATGTACCACTGGTGTTACATATTATTATTTGTGGTGGTACGCAAGAACAGACCTAAAATCAGCAGCAAAGAATAGTAAAAATAGTTTTACTATTGTTATAAGTATTTTATTTTATCACTTGGTTAAACTTTCAGCATATAAATTTCTCAACGGTTCATGCAATGGATCTCATTAAAATATACTTATAAAATTACATAGTTTTTCGAATGGAAGTTTTCTGTCGGAGCTTTGATGTATGAAGTTAAGAGATACAGTTCCCTGTAACCTCAATAAACTTCTAAGATCCATGCGAGTCATTTTTTATGGACTAGTCGGAGCTATTGGAGAATATGGTTGAAAAAAACCTTAGCACATGATTGGTGGATTACATTTTTTTTTGTCCAGTAGTAACAATAAGCGGCATATTTACCTGTAACCATTCTACTATTCTTCCGGCAAAAGACGGAGTGAACTTGGTGGTTTGTGATAAAGAAAGACCATCCATATCAAAAACAACTACAGCACCACAAACTTGAGTTTCTGGTTCTAACATAGCAGCTTCTAGGAAAAGTACGCAGCCCTTGAATACTTCGTCTAAGCTAACTTTGTCAGTTTTCCAGTTTTCTGAGAAACAAAATAAAGTTCATTACAACATGCAAGGTGGTAGATAATACTGTATCAAGAGACTGATTTTGTCTGGCTTGCATTGCCTTTATTTTGTTAGTAAACACAATTTTAGCCTTATTACATCCTAACTTTCACGAAAAACCCCTAAACAATATTACAACTTATCTCTTGAAGAATAATTATCCACATAAACTTATCAAAAAAATCATACACAAACCAAAAATCATACATGTAATACCTCAACTAAAAGAAAAAATATTTATCTAAAATGTATCTATATTAAAGAACATTATTTCTTATTTAAGTGCCTTTATACAGAGTGTCTCTAAAAGGTGCGGAAAAAAGCTACCACAAGTTCCTGAGGCGTAAATATGACGTTCTAACCCAACTTACCTTAGTCTAAAAGTGGATGATTTCGGAGATACAGAGTGTCAAAAGTTCAATTTGGTTTTAATTTTTTTTTAATAATTTTTTTAATAATTGGTGTATTGTCATAATATTCGACTTGGGGGGGTTTTGCGAGGTGAGAAGTTAGAATATCATTTCATTTTTGTTGTAAAGTTTAGATGGCGCCACCTGCGGTACCTTGAACACATTTAAAACGAACTTTTTTAAGCCACCCTATATTTAATTTTTAAATAAAAATTCGGATTTTCCAATGTCTTTTACCTAAAAAAGTATACGTGGTAAGAGTTGATTTAGGCAGCTGTTTTTGAGATATCTAGATTTAAAAAATTCACTTCGTGTACACAAGTCAGTTTTAAGTGATGTTATTTTAATTTAACACCTACGCTTCAAATGTGTTCAATTATTACAATAATTTAGACCTGGAAATACACGAAGTGAATCTTTTAATCCAGGTATCTCAAAAACAGCTGCTCAAATCAACTCTTACCAAGTATACCTTTTTTAGGTAAAAGACATTGGAGAACCCGAATTTTTATTTAAAAGTTAAATATAGGGTGGCTCAAAAAAGTTATTTCATTTTAAATGTGTGTAAGGTACCGCAGGTGGCGCCTTCTAAACTTAACAATAAAAATGAGAGCATATTCTAATTTCTTACCCCGCAAAACCCCCCCAAGCCAAATATTGTGACATTACAACAATTATTAAAAAAATTATTTAAAAAAAATGAAAACCAAATTGAACTTTTGACACTGTATCTATGAAATCATCCACTTTTGGACTAAGGTAAGTTGGGTTAGATCGTCATATTAACGCCTCAGGAACTTGTGGTAGCTTTTTCTCCGTACCTTTTAGAGACACCCTGTATACTTGTGTACTTGTAACCACACTTAAAACTTAACTATAACCGTTGTTAAAAAAACCATTGTCGCGAACAAAATTATTAAATTTATCATTATTTTGGAAAAATTACAATAATACTTGCAATGGCTGCAGGTGATACATCAAAAAAATAATAATTTACCTTTCCTAGAACTTGCTAAAAATGTGTCTAAATCCAATGAATATTTGCATATTTATTAATCTTTATAAAGTTAAAATGTTCACATTAATTTACTCCATAATCATTCAAGCAAAGCATTCAAATATTACACTGACATATATTACTTATTTAATTTTTTTTTGTAAAATTGAACGATGCAATATGTAACTCATTACATCAACATATTACGCGTTAAAATACTAACAGATCTTGTTACTTCCTCAGTAGGAATTTTGGAGAATGATTAATTTTATATAATGGAATAACTATATTCAGAGTCCTGCAATACTGCGTCAGGCTTCAATAGCTCCTATACTGTATCATAGGGTGTATTACAAAAAAATATTTTTCCATATACAGCGTGACCCAAAAAAGTGTGATAACAGAAAGTTTTACTTTTTTAAATGGAACACCCAGTATTTTGGGCATATTTATAATTATATTAGAGTCCTTTATAACTGTTCTAAATTTTCTTTATCTTGATATGGTAGTTTAAGAGTAATAAATTAAAAACTAAAAAAAAATTTTATGGTCCTGAAAAAAAATCAAATAAAAACATCAAATTTATTTTTTAAATCATGGGATTGGGTAAGATTTATGACAAGGGGTCCAGAGATATTATGAATTTCCATTTTATACAGAGTGTTCATAAAAAGGTTAAGAAAACGAAACATTTTAAATTTATTTTACTCAAGTTTTCTAAATAGAGCACCCTGTATATTATTTGACTATTTAATGTCAAATTCTTAAGCAATTTTTTTGGACTATAAGCATAAAAATTATTTTCAACAGTTTTCGAAAAAATAATAAATTTCATAAATTATGCTTGAAAATAAAGTTTTATTATTAAAGTTTTACAAATATTGGGTGTGCCATTTAAAAAAATACAACTTCTTGTTGTCATACTTTTTTGGGTCACCCTGTATATGGAATTATATTTTCCTGAAATGCACCCTATGATACAGTATAAGTATGTAGTATATGAATGAAATTCCTAACTTAATTCGTATAGGAGCTATAGAAATCTGACGCACTATTATAGGACCCGGTATAATAATTTACCAAAAATGATTACAGCTAATAAAATTCAGAAAAATTTAAGGAATATATGAAAAAATATTTTCCGAAAACATTTTTGATAACATTTCTGAAAGAAAAAGTCAATATTTCCTTACACTTAGTTGTTGTTAGGAAACGGAAAATAACGGTTAGGAAATATTTATTATTGTACTGTAAGGAAATATTATTTCTGTACTAAAATGTGTTAAGCTTGACAAATCAATATTACTGTGTTTTCATAGTTACAACACAAATATTTAATGGCATCCTTTATGTGTGAACAAAGTCAATAATATTTATTTCAAAATTTTAACAAGTTGATTGTAATAAGTTATAAACTTTTAATAATTTTCGATTTACGGAAAAAAAAAGTATGTATACCTCGTAGAAAAAGCCACATTCCCGGACTCCGTATTGTCAGTCTCGGCTTGCGCCTCGAGATACAATCTTTATGGTCGTCTGGGAATGTTCAGCTTTTCCTACTAGGTATACAATATACTATTTCTAAGTAAATGTTTATAGTAGGTACATACATAAGTATTTTATTTATTTCGTATTTAATATTTTAATAATTATACACTTATTATTTGTTAAGAATACTTCATGTTATGTAAGTTAGTTTAACATTTTCTGTAATGATCTTTATAGTTAATTGGTAATAAAGAATTTTAAAAAAAGCTCTACCTGTACGCTCTGTATAGATCGAAAATACTTACTTCCTAATTCTATGTTTAAAATCCGTCGTCCAAATTGATCTCTGTTTGGTTGTACCGTAAGAATATTTTGTTGGAAAATATTTCTTTCGTTACTTGGTATAAGTCCATTATACATATTAGCATGTTTAACTTTAAAGGCATAGTACCGCTTGATCTACAAAAATACAAACATTTTAGGGGTAAGATATAAAAGGTCCCAAAAAAAAAACGTTCATATTTACATTGTGGTCTTGTTAAGTTATTTGAAATACATTTTCCTACGATCACCTATGAAAATGAGAAAAAAAAGCACGGTTAACTTGGCTCGAAAGCGCCGAATATCAATCGCGTGTTGAAAAAAAAATATTTCAACACTAGTGTTGAAATACAAGGCACACTATTTAATTTAAACATATGGTGCCAATTTGACAGACTACCCCTATTTATTAAATAGAACAAATTTTAGAAAGCAGTAATAAAGTGTTTAATTTATTTATCATGTATTTGTCGAGTGATTCAGAAATTATAAAAATTGTTAATAATATACTGGAAAATCTTTTACCAGAAAAAACCAAATCGCGCTAAAGAAAGTGTCATACATTAAACAACAAATCTTTATTGGTAGCGGTAGCGTAGAGAATAGAGATTTAGCCTACAGATCGTAAGGTAATAGGTTCAAATCCCATCAGGAGTATTTAACTTTTTTTTATAAAAACATTAAATAATTTATAGAATTATTTTGAATTGAAATCTTCCTCGTTGGGTGGATTTTTTAAATTTATGTTTAATGAATCTGTCCTTGATTAAATTTAAATTTTTTTATTCTGGTTAATTTAGAAGTCAATCCAGGATTAGTTCTTCCTATGATATAAAACATGAAAAAGTTAAACTACAAATAATAAGGAAAAGCCTATTGACAAACCATGAAACCAGATATTAAGTGGAACATAATCCTAAGTATGCTAATTTCAACACTAGTGTTGAAATATTTTTTCACAAATCAAAGGCTTTTTTAACAATTCTTTGTGGTCGTAGGAAAAATAGTGTACATTACTCGTGTGAAAGTGATTATTCTAAAACTCAGAGAATTTCCGCACTCGGCTGTTGCCTCGTGCTAAATATCTCCTCGTTTGAAAATTATTACTTTCATCACTTGTTATGTAATATACTATTTCCTATGGTATTTGTTTTGTGATGTATATGTCGCAAAACTGGCAAGCACCAAGCATTTTGGAACAAGTAGTTGCAAGCTCTTTGAAAAGTGTTTACAAGCCCTTTAAACAGTGCTTGCAAGCTCCTTTAAAAGAACTTGCAAGTACCTACTCTAAAGGGCTTGCAATTATTATTTTCCAAAGCACTTGGTGCTTGCCAATTTTGCCCAGCTCTGATATGTCGTTTCGTAAAAATACCATAATATTCATAAGATACTGTTTAGCAATTTCTCTTTTTAATCGTTTTTTCTGTAAATGTTTATTTAACCAAAACTATTGTAGAAAAAACGGACACTGAATTGTTTGTATAACATTAAAACTCTTCTATAAAGATTCAAATAACTAAGCGTTCATACAGTAAACAACAATTAAATTAGGTATAGGCATATCAGCAAAAGATAGATCAAGAGATACAGACACAGAATGGCTGAGTTGGAAAGATATGTTTTCGCGTACTTGTTTATACCTTAAAACATGTAAAAAAGTAGTTCTGTAACGTAATTTTCCGCATTATTTATAATCTGTACCCTCTTATCACAAGAAGTAAAAAACATAATTAGTAGCCACATTTCGCTTTTCTGACAACAGCACAGCATCAGGTGATTATAACGTTCTGCAAACAATTCAACATTCGTTTTCTCCACAAATGCAATGGGTTTGCTTGAAGAAATTTCGTATAAAAGAAAACGTTGCTAAATACAATATGACGGACTATATGGTCTGGCGGATTATATGAGGTTCACCGTAACTGTTCACGAGCAGCCACGGCAGAGAACGTAACAATATTTCTTTACACTATATGCCGGTGTTACATAACCAAAGCGAGGCCCATAAAAAATCCTTAAGGACGTATTTTTGGATTTTTAGAGAAATCGTATTTCCAATGACGTTAGAAGCAGCGTTCTATTTAAAATTCCCACCCTGTATATATGTCGTAGGCTAATTACAAATTCAGTCGTTTTATAAAACGCCTAGTCGTTTTATAAATGACTAGGCATATTGTACTACGAAGAATAAAAACTGAATTTTTTCAAATCGACTGAACTTTTTGGGCGTTTCATAAAACGTCGAATTGCACTCAGGCTTATTGTAAAATGAAGGTGTGGGTGATTATTTTTACAATGCGCCTGGAATAAAACTATACATATTTAGGCGTATTATAATAAGACTGATACCGAGTCAGGCGAGTTGTTAGTTTAACTTCTTTATGCTGTGGTTTGACAGTTTGTAAACAATCGACGTGTTAACAGTATTTTTCCATTGTTTTTACTTCAGAAACTTTCGTTTTAAGATGTTAGAAGACTCAGAAAGTGATGATGCGTTTGTTGATTTTTTTTACGGTTCGCCGACTACGTAGGTCATCTTGAACCGGTCATCGACCACAAATGTGATCTATCGACTGGGGAGTGTGAAACGGCACCTTCATCCTACGAGATATCCGATCTCATCCGGCGTGAATAGGATGGCTAGGTGTCGATTCATTTTACACTCTTTCCTGAGGCAAGAGCACGCCGTGTTCCCAAGCGGTCACCCGCCCAAGTACTAACCGCGCTCGACACGGCTTAACTTCGGGGATCTGAGGGAACCGGTGCTTAATATGTCGACAGGCCCTTGCCTCTGCGTTTGTTGATAAAGAGTTGTATTATAAAGAGCTTGAAACATTTTACACCGGTAAGTAATAAGAAAAACATAACCTCAAAAGCCAAAAATAGTTTACCTCTAGGTATTATTAACATTTGTTGTAAGAATTACCCATTAATTTCTTTTATGATGTTATGACAAAAAAAAACAAAATAAAGTGTCCCACTTATAATTTATTTGTTTGAAATATTATACGATCAAGCAACAATATAAATCGGTGTTTTATAAAATCCCTAAGTACTTTCCAGTCTTTTACAAAACGACTAGTTATAATCAGTCATATCCTAAAACAAACGATATTAAAGAACCGTTTACAATGAGCCTGAGAGCAATTCGGCGTTTTATAAAATGCCTAAAAAGTTCAGTCGAATTGTAAAAATTCAGTATTTATTCTTTGTAGTACAATATGCCTAGTCATTTATAAAACGACTAGGTGTTTTATAAAACGACTGAATTTGTAATTAGCTAACGACATATACATGACTACGATACATACATTAGGGATTCTGCAAGTATTAGGTATATATTATTATATAGGGTAAAAAATTGAAAATTGTAGTTGTTTTAAATAAATGTTGAATTGATGAAAATTTGGTCACTACCAGTTCCAAAATTTTCACTTTACACATCCGGTTGCAGGTAACATGCTATTGAGCACACGCTATTTTTTTATATTAGGTAGGGTGTCTCAAATTCTCATTAAACATAGGGAGATTGAAATTTAAATAAATCTTTGTTATAACTCAAAAAAATCGGTTTAAATATTACATTCACTTTTTTTTCTAAAAAAAACTTAAACAATAATTTACTTACTAAGTCTCTAGCGCTCTCTGGGTAAAATTTAGTTGGTCTTAAAAATCTAGTTAACCATATTTCATTTCCTAGTGGAACGTTTAAGTCGGTCTCCTCTAAAATAAGAAAAAATAAAAACTTTTAATTTTAAAAACTTAAGTTATATAAGATAAGAAATGCATCATTTCGTGTTTTGGCAAATATTTGAAAATCAGTCAAATACCAGTTTTTGGAACACAAACATACAGTTTAAGTTTAACCTTCCTCATACTAACTGGGGTAATCTTGTACCCAAACTTAATTTTTTTCATGAAAAATCAAGATCATTTCGTTTTTGTTAATCATGCGTAAAAATCCTTTTAGAAATGCTAATTAGACTATATTTTACTTAGTTTCAGTGGCGGCTCGTGATAGTCGATACAGGTGGGGCCAAAATATCAAGTCAAAAATCTTTGATGAGAGTACAGGGTTACAAATTCGATACATTGACATTGATATCTCAGTAACTATAAGAGATATAAATTTGGTTAAATGGAGGAAAAGTTGCACATGTTTTTGACGAATTATTTGTTAAAAAAAATCCGATGACTTCCGGAGCCTCAGAAAAAAAAAACAAGAAAAAAATTAATTTGTGTTTTTATTGTCTTTACGACAAAATATTGATTTTTTTGACAAACCAAGAGCACTTACTACAATTTTTTAAGCTCTTGAAGAAAATAATCTTATTTTTCAGATACGACGTTCGTTTTTTAGATACCTATATCAACTCAATTTTTTCAAATTCGGACCTGAACTTTTTAAAAATTTTTGAGTAGCTTTTGACCTCTAAAAATTATTATCTTGAAAAATACTTAAGAAAGTGCTCTTGGTTCTTAAAAATAATAAGTACTTTTGTCATAAAAAAAATAAAAACAAGTTTTTCGTTTATTTTGATTAAATTTCTTTTTAACAAATTGTTAAGCATTAAAATATGCAACTTTGCCTCCATTTACCAAACTCTCTATCTCTTGTAGTTACCGAGATAGCAATGCTAGTGCATAGAATTTGTACAACCCTGTATATAAAAAAAATCGAAAAACTTACCGACTAATTAAATGGAGCATTTGCAATAGTTGTAACAAAAAATGTTTACAAAACACTCAAATTATCTCATAAGAAAACTGTATTCGTCTTTTTGTTATTTGAAAATGATCACTTTTGTTCTTGAAGTCATCAATATTTATTGTTTACAAAATGTTTTTCGGCAAGCTACATAATATCTAAAGCGCTAAGTCTTTCTTCTTTTATTATATATTCATTTTAAAATTGATAAACCGGAATACCGGAATCAGGAATATAATTTACCGACGGACTGACCAAAACCTAACCACAAGAATAATTTATGCTAAACAGTAAAAACTGTTTAAAATAAAATTATTTTAAAATTAATATCTAGACAGGGCAAACCGTATTCAAACTAGCTGCCATCTAGTATCGGGTAGTGGTAACAAAGACGAAGGCCTGATCCGATTGGAAAGCTGCACTCCTGACAACATAAAGCACGTGTAAATCCTCCAATCCCGGACGGATCTGAGGATCTGGCCAGCCACAAAATTTCTGTATGCCTTGTGCGTCAGTAAGAAAGGGCTATATATCTATATCTCTTTCGTCAGCGATGAATCTTCGATGAACAGTCTGGCCATACATAGAAATTGCCGGCGTTGGATAGCGCGAAGGAATTTTCGCCGCGGCGGGGAGTTTTTGCACCGTTAGGCGTTATCAGATATTAAATGAAAATCCTGGTGAAATACCTTATGATGCCGTGTAAACCCCAAATTTAAAAAAAAACGTTCTATATCTATCCGGCGCGTGACACTGTTCCGTAGGTAAGTTGCATCCTAATTTAATAAAACCAAACACCATCGCAATGGTAGACATCCCGCAAAAATTTTCGGCCGTTCACAGTAGTTTGGGGAATTCTTATATCGCTGTCCTTGTTTTTATATTATATTAAAAAAGGTGAAGGACAAGTTTGGTTTCTCATTCAGTTTAGTGTTTATAGACATATTATACGATATAATGCCCTCTTTAAAGAGGTCTATGAATTAAATGCTTACTCTATATTAGTTGATTGTTGTTGTTGCGTCATTTAACTCCTTTAAAAACCAATGTCGCGACTTTACCCTTAATTTTAGATTTAAATTTAGATGTTTAAATAATTTAAAACAATTTAGGTGAGTTCTTTTCATACACATTTCAGAAATTTTTTCTTCAATTTCTTGTACTTGGTAAGAAATGGATCTGCATACAAAGCCTAACCTGGCCAACTTACCTTTTAAAAGTTCATTGAGCTCTTTTATAGCTTCTTTGGCTACGTCTGGCGTTTCTCGAAGTTCTTTTCTGGCAATCTCTTTAACTTCCGGTGTTAGTTCGTCCAATTCCAATTGCAGAGTGTAGTTACCTAGCTCAATTGAAGGCACTTCTGTCACGTCGGAAAGCATGGTGGCTTTAACTGTAACAAAAAAACGAGTGATTAATATAAATAATTGGTATCATAATTAAATTAGCTCTTAGGCTTTTTCGCCGAACTGATTAGACCCAGAATGTCGAAAGCATCGATATTACACCCTAAACATTGTTGGGTTAAGATGAAACCCGAATCCCAGTTTAGTGCTTCGAACTCAATGTGACAAAATAAAAGAACTTTTGAAATTTCGCAAATCTCCACAAATTTGTGGCGCGTTTTCCTTTTGTTGAAAAGCAAAAGTCTTAGAGCCCAAAGAAGCAAAAGTATTCTTTGGTTCGAAAACCTGTTAAGTTTGAATACTTGTTTCGACTTCGGTTCATGTTTTTCAGTCAAGGAAATACCTTGAGACACGTTGGAAATTTTATTCAAATAGAAGTGAATCTACAGAAAATTTGACAAAAGCAAAGGCAAAAGTGAAAATTTCACAATGGGTTAAAAGTAGGATTTATAAACTAAAATAAATAATTGAACTTTTTTAATTTATAAAGTAGGTATTTAAATCTAATCAAGGCTAGGGATTTTCCGCGATTCGTTGAGAAGAAGGCTTGAAACGTGCATACTTACAGGAGGCGGATATTTCAATGGTTAATTTAATTTTGGGATTTTTTTTATGCAGATATATTTTCGCATGGAGCTATCAACCTTAGACAAGAATTTATAAATATTGGTCGGTTATTTGGTGATTGAATTCCAGCAAGTATTTACTTGACAGATTCATTTTGAAACTTCTTTACCTTTGATCGAATGCACTGAGAAAAGCTTCAGCAAGAAATTCTTTGCTAAGATTATTTTGGCTGTAATATTAAATATTCAACCTACGATAGCAAAATAATTTTCTTATTGCAAAAGAAACAATTTACCTGAAAACTCTTTATACCCGTTACAAAAGCCTTTGCTATTATAGAAAACTTACATTATGATAACAGCTAAGTAAGTATTTATAAAAAATTATTTTCTAGGACTACTATTTGCTTTGCTGAGGAAGTAATGCAGTTTGCTGCTTTAGAAAATAATCTTTATAAAAAAAACTTTTCTAGCGCTGTAAAGAGTTTTTAAAGGGGTAGCAAAATTTTTTGTTGGAATTGGGAAATTCGTAACTGTTCGGTTCGAATCGGATTATTTCGTGGTGACAAATTTAGTGTGATTGGGTCAATTTTTATATTGCGGATCAGTCGTCCCACTCCTGTCTCCACATGTCTTCAGGTATTCATTTTTTCTGATATTTAGATGCTCTTTCCTCGTCGCATCGGTGGCTATTGTTGGTGACCATTATGACTCGACATTTGTCTCCTTTTTTCCAATAAACATTGTCTTGGCTCAAAAATGTTTCCAGTGTGCAGTGCTTTATTGGATTGTGACATCAATGACAGTGTAGATTTTTAATATCAGTGTTAAAAGACCAAAGTTATTTTAGTTTTATGTTAATTTTTGATGTTATGTGTTTAGTTTAACTGTTGTTTATTTAATAATAATTTTTGTGTCAGTCAAGTTTTAGAGAAAAGAAAATTAGTAATGCTTTAGCAAATGCTATTCATAATCAAAATCCTTAAACTAAAAGACAACTTACCAAAGTTTTAAACACGGTATGATTTTTAAAAGGAAGATTTTAAGAAATATCTCAAAAGTAAAATACTTTCTTTTTCTAAATAAAATACAATGTAATTATTATTTTACCTAATATTCGGGCTACATGCAGAAAAAAGTTTTTTCGGCATTCCCTTTTGGATATTTGTTTAAATTTAAAATGAACAGATATTTTTTAATAAGATATGTTTTAACTACTCAAAGAAAAGAGCAGTAAAATATTTTTTTTTTAAGCAGCTAAAACTGAAACTATTTTTAGGTTATGAAGTGTTGTTTTTTGTTGTATTAAATAATAAAGCGAAAAATATTTTTTTTTAGTTTCAAATCCTTGACAACCTATTCAGACGTGGGGAGTTGCATGATATAAAATATGATGGAGTTACCTGAAAAATAAGCGTTATACTATGTTAAGTTTTTGATATAGCATGGAAAATATAATTTTTAATAACACAATTTTAAATGAATCAAAAATTTTTTAAACTTACGTATCCAAAGTAAAAAAACTTGGTTAATATAAATGTGTTATTAATTATAATATGTTCTCTAGAGTATATTAAAAATTCAACAAAATATACGGCTTCTTTTTTGGGCCACACCCCACATATTATAGCAAATAAGTGGTGCTGTCATAATAAATCACTTTACTATTATAGCGATGCTTAGTTGCTACCGTAGCTAAAAAAGAGTTCCTGAAGTAAGTAGGTACATTCTGACGCAGCAAAGTAAATTTCTTGAAATAAATAAAAAAATCTTTCTAATATAGCAAAATGTTATACTGATATTGAAAAAAAAATTCTTGTTTCAATAACGATGCAGATGACGTAGAAAAGTATCTTTATTGTTCTAGCAAAGTCTCTTTATAGCCGATGGTCAGTAACTTTGCTAATACAACATTTTTGTTTACTTGAGCTAAGTGATAATTCTTTATAAAGTGACTTTATTACGACAGCAAAGAAATTACAGCCAAATGGATTTTACTGTCTCAGGTAGTTTTTCTTTTGTCCCCTATGTTAGCATTTTTCTTTATAAGCGGTATAAAGATTTTTATAAGGACAGCAAGAATCTTCTCTCAGTGTGAGAAGGCTTAATCAGCCTTAACTAGAACTCAGGAGCAGCCAAGCTGCCTACCTCTCATGTGTCGAATAAATCACCGACAACAATGAGCTAAGGAGTCTAGAGGATCAATATGATAACTGGACATCGAACGTGTCACATTGCCAAGCCAGATCACTGATGAGCACCCAGAATCAGAAACAATGATGACCTCACATTTCATTTTAAGTGAGGCAAGGAATGTTAATATCAAATTATTATATGGCGCAAAAAATTAAAAACCAAAACTAAAAATTCCGTTTTTTTCGGATATCTCCGAATATTTTACACACGGAATATTTACAGTTTTCTTTCACTAAATTATTAAGCCCCAAAATACGCTATTTAACCATCTTCGTATCTAAAAACGAATTGTTTTAGCCTTTACTTGATGAAAATCCATAATAGTATTATGAAATAAAACACTCGTGGTTTGTAATTTTCACTCGTATAATGTCAACATGACACGTGTTTCGCTGTCACAGCAGCTTCATCAGATGTGATATTAAAAACAAAATTTCCTTAAAATATAGAGGTCCTAATTGACAATAGCTATACAGATGTTGGTAAAACCAAGTTATAAAATTATTAAGGTACTACTTTATAAGGACAGGTAGGTGGATACTAAACTAATTATGCATTGAATAAATTTAACAACAGAGAAGTGCAATTATCTAACTGGTCATTTAATAAATTTGGTGAATTTTTCCATTTGTTGATTTCTAAAGACTCTAATAAATTTAATTTTAGACTTTTTTGTACTACATATTATGTTTAGTTAAAAAGTTTTTTTATATTATTACTAGCTTTGCCGATAAATGTTAAAGTTTGTTAAAGTTGTGTACTTAAATTGATCTTTTGTTGTAGGGAATACTTCATTTATTGTCATTTTATACTTCATTTTTGAATATATATTATCTATTAGTTCATGATTATATCCATTGTTAATTGCTATTTGTTTTATTAAGTTAAATTCTTTGGTAAAGTTTTTATTTGACATAGGAACAATGTTCCTAGACATAGGAACAATGTTCCTATGCTAATAGCATACAAAACAAACAATAATTTATGCAAAATCATAAAAAATAATAAAGATAAATTTAAAAAAGACAACAAAAGTGGAGTATATAGGTTAAATTGTGGTTCTTGTTCCAATTCTTTGGTAAAGTTTTCATTTGACATAGGAACAATGTTCCTATGCTAATAGCATACAAAACAAACAATAATTTAAGCAAAATCATAAAAAATAATAAAGATAAATTAAAAAAAGACAACAAAAGTGGAGTATATAGGTTAAATTGTGGTTCTTGTTCCAATTCTTTGGTAAAGTTTTCATTTGACATAGGAACAATGTTCCTATGCTAATAGCATACAAAACAAACAATAATTTAAGCAAAATCATAAAAAATAATAAAGATAAATTAAAAAAAGACAACAAAAGTGGAGTATATAGGTTAAATTGTGGTTCTTGTTCCAATTCTTTGGTAAAGTTTTCATTTGACATAGGAACAATGTTCCTATGCTAATAGCATACAAAACAAACAATAATTTAAGCAAAATCATAAAAAATAATAAAGATAAATTAAAAAAAGACAACAAAAGTGGAGTATATAGGTTAAATTGTGGTTCTTGTTCCAATTCTTTGGTAAAGTTTTCATTTGACATAGGAACAATGTTCCTATGCTAATAGCATACAAAACAAACAATAATTTAAGCAAAATCATAAAAAATAATAAAGATAAATTAAAAAAAGACAACAAAAGTGGAGTATATAGGTTAAATTGTGGTTCTTGTTCCAATTCTTTGGTAAAGTTTTCATTTGACATAGGAACAATGTTCCTATGCTAATAGCATACAAAACAAACAATAATTTAAGCAAAATCATAAAAAATAATAAAGATAAATTAAAAAAAGACAACAAAAGTGGAGTATATAGGTTAAATTGTGGTTCTTGTTCCAAATATTACATAGGTCAAACGGGTCGTTCATTTAGAACTAGAATTAAAGATCACCAGGATTCCTTTACCAAAAATAATAAACACTCCACATATGCAGATCATTTAAATTCAGAAAACCATATTTTTAATAATAATTTTGATATTTTACATGTAGAACAAAAAAGTCTAAAATTAAGTTTATTACAGTCTTTAGAAATCAACAAATGGAAAAATTCACCAAATTTATTAAATGACCACTTAGATAATTGCACTTCTCCGTTGTTAAATTTATTCAATGCATAATTAGTTTAGTATCCACCTACCTGTCCTTATAAAGTAGTACATTAATAATTTTATAACTTGGTTTTACCAACATCTGTATAGCTATTGTCAATTAGAACCTCTATATTTTAAGGAAATTTTGTTTTTAATATCACATCTGATGAAGCTGCTGTGACAGCGAAACACGTGTCATGTTGACATTATACGAGTGAAAATTACAAACCACGAGTGTTTTATTTCATAATATCTTCGTATCTCTTACCGTTTTCGAGATCCCCTTGTACGCACACGAATTTGTAGCACCCACTATGTTTTTTGTTGTCAGGGTATTAAGAATATTTTTGACGATGTTACCTATAATAATTATTACGAAAAAGAATAAATCCTGTTCATCGATAAATTAATTTTTCTAATGTATAGTATAATATTAGGAATAAGGATGGAAGGTTGTTGTTTAAAGATCATACTTATTTATTACATTGTACCGATATCTGACTCGTGGCTAATAACTAACATAATAAATTTATGTATGTGATATATTATTAAAAAACAGGTGTCATTATGAAAAGTATATGGCTAAAAATAATTGACAAAATTTAACAAAAATGCAGGAAAAATGATTAAAATGTATCACATATTGCAGAAGATCGTGAAATAAGAGAACTTCTTGGTCATATGCATCAGTAAACTTATTGAAACAGTAGGGAGAGACTCTGGGGTGGCGGACAGTTAAAAGACGGCATGGTATCCTTTAAAAAACTATTGATTCATATTATTGCTAAGTTGTCGTTATCAGGTATCCCAGTCATTTAGGGCCAAAGATACCATCCTTCTAGCAAAAATACCATCCTCCTAGCTCCTAGCAAAAAACTCTGTGGGTAAAATCGGTATTGGAAAGTGATCAGATTTTGACTCTAAGATACATTGAATTAATTTGCCCCCCCCCCCCCGGAATATAATAAGATCGGAAAAAAAAGCATCGCATCAAAATGTCCTTTCCAATATAAGATTGAGGTTTTACCAAGTTGTTCCATTTGGGGGGGGGGGGGGGGGGGCAAAAACAGCGAGGGATGGCGGGGAGGAAGGTTTAATCATTATTTGCCCCAAAGTTCACCTACCCTAAAGACGACCCTGATATCAATACTAGGAACTTTTGTTTTAATCATTACCTATGCAACTAGTTTTTTGGAAGTATTATTTAAGGAAAAACAGACGAAGAGATTCGAATAAACTTTAAATTGATAGAATAAAAATCAATTTAATAAGTTCAGGCTTGAAAAGGATACCTAGGTTATATAAAAGTTTTACAAATACTTACGCGCTCTTCAAGATTATTGTGTTTTTAAGAAACCTGAAAAACACTTTTAAATCTGACGTTTGCTTTAACAACGGTTTACCAAATTATCGCTTTATATATCAACCACTACAACCCAAGAATAAAACCTAATTAAGCCCATATTCGTTTTACAATATTTCTTGAGTTTGAATTGAGACGATGGGGCTTTTAACCGGTTTGGGATTTCCTACTGACCCACAAATTTAGCCTTAAAAATTTAAGGTAATTTGCAGTATTGAAACGTTATTATCATTAACCTTGTGTTCTTTAATAATTTTATACTGGACCATGATAAAACATTTCGGATATAGTTTGACAAAATGTATGTTTATTTTATTTATTAGTAGCGGTTCGTAAGGAAGAAGAAGATTCTTTTCTACTATGAAATGATAATTTACCTTGACATTTTTAACCTATTAGTATTTTATCTTCGCCACTTAATTCTCGTAAAATTAGTTTTTATCATATTTTATATATAAAAAAAGGTATTTTATTGGCATCGCCAGACACAGGTACAATATGCGCGATGTAATGGAAATGCACTATTTGTTTGTGATGACTTATCGACCACTGATGGCTCTTAACATTTGGTGATTTACGGAGCTGCCCACAGTTTAAATTCGGCAAAAATTCATTAGACCGCTACGATGCCTTTTTCAAGTTTACAACTCTTTACAGAACGTCAGCATTCAACCTATTATAAATTATTTAGGCAGCGTTTCCCAGATAGTGTTCCGCGAAGACGTGCTTGGTGTAATTCTAAATCTCATAGTCTTAGTTACTAAAAATGCCTAATTAACTAAACCTAAATGGGTGGAGCACCATGTTTTATATTAAGGATTAACTCATTCCTTTATTTCTTTACTAAGAAACGCGAAACCGCGCCTAAGCTGCTTAGGCGCGTGAAAATTGAGGTTTTACGTTTCCTAGTAAAGAAGTAAACCCAAGTTTCACACACCTTACTTACTTTTCTTGAACGGCAGTATAGTTTTGGACTTGCATTGTCTTTATTTGTTTATAATCATTACGTTTCAACTGGTAAGCATTTCCAGTCGTCTTCAGGTGAATAGTATTCAGCTGAAGACGACTGGAGATGCTTACCAGTAGAAACGAAGTGATTATAAACAAATAAAGACAATGCAAGTCCAAAACTCTACTGCCGTTCAAGAAACGTCATTGTCTCCAACCTTTAAACAGTTACTTACTTTTGTCTTTACTAGGAAACGAAAAACCCAAAGTTTCACGAGCCTAAACAGCTTAGGCGTGGCTTCGCATTTCCTAGTAAAGAACCAGAGGAAGGGGTTAATTTTGGGATCGTGTAATAATAAAAACGAAGTCTTGCTTATTTAAAAAAAAAGATTCCTGAATTAAATCATGGATTTATATTACTGAAACAAGGATACCTTAAAAAGCGTTCCGGAAACCATAATGTAAAAATGAACGCATCTTTATCAAACTCTATGCGTAATTGGTCATATCTTTTATTCGTTTTCATTATTTTAAATGTTGTAAATAATATGTATAATAAATACATTCTTTCTTTTTGTTATTATTATTTTCTTTTCATCTTTAATATAGAGAAATATTTTTAATTATATAAACCCAGTTATTTTAAACATTGAGAAACCATTGGTGTATACTTAAAGTAAAAAAGATGTGGTGTTTCGTCTATCTTGTGCCAACTTGAAAATATTCCTCGGCTTATTTTAATTGGGAAACACTGATCTATTAGTTATAGACATAAATTGGTATATTCGTGTTTTGTTCTATTCTTATTAAGCACTTTTAATATTACACATTAATTAATTGTAGGTTACACATTTTTTCCTGATAATTATTTTTATGAAGTTATCAAAACACACAAACACAACAAAAAGTAGATCAATCAGTAGTTAGAAAATTAATAATAAAAATCTAGCATAATTAGCTTTCTGACTAGGGCCAGGGATGGATTTACAAATTAATGGGCCAAGTGCTAATGTTTTTTGGTGCTAATAAAATTACAAACAAAAAAAATAAACTAATAAAAATTTATAAAAATTTTCATTTTTAAAGCCTTAGGTAATATATAAAATTTTCGATCGGTTATCTTTATTTTTTATAGGCAATCTGATTACTTTAACTCAATGAATATCCATCCATTAAAGTCATAACATTAAAAAAGTTTTTCTTTCTCAAACTCAAAATTTTGTTGGTAAAAATGATCTAACACCAACGGGAAATCCTAGGAATCTATCTCAACAAAAAAAAATGTTAAAATGTCAGACTATTTCTCCGAGCATTTAAATCTGCAGAAACCCTTTTAATTCTTTTTGAAATAGGAACCAAACTAACATTTCTATAAAGCTTTTATTTCTATAATAAGTAAGATAGTAAAAATGAACAAATAAATATAAACAACACCATTTAAATCCAGGCCTGATAATCACGGAAAATACTACAATAATAAACACAATATTACCAGAACATTTTTTTATCGTGACATGATACATAGCTAGTAATGAGAAAAACAGGATATTAATGTTTTGTTTTGATCACAAATAACAAATAACGTGTTTAATAAAAATATCATCATAAAATAGTAAAACAGCGACCGCAAGAGTATTAAAATCTTTTTTTAGGAATTAAATTTGTCTCTTGAAGTTTTATTCTAAATATATTTGAATTGGTAATTATTTTTACACAAAATTATTTTTTATACCACTCTAAAAGTAATTCCGAAAACTTAAGAGCCTTCCATACCAGCGTGAAACGCGGCATCGTTTCCTGGCTTGTCTAATTGAAAATTTATTACAAAAGTTCACAAGAACTTCTAGTTTGGCAGATGATATCTTATTTTTGGGAAAACAAAAATTGAAAATTAATTTTAAAGAAAGAAAGTTAGCGACAAGCGGACAGAGTAGTACGTCTATCCTTTGTATTAAAGTACACAGGGACGCCAAAGGTAATGGGTTCCCTGGGGACACAGGTATACAATGACAGGCTGTTTCGTCCTTCATCAAAAAGCCATACCTTGTAAGCCATTCCCATTACAGCGAAAATTTTCAAGATATTTTTACGAATAAAATTATGATGAAAACCTAGTATGGCCATCTGTTGGAATCAACTCAATGCAAAAGATAACCATCTAACGTGAAAATATAGAACTATAAATATATCAAGCAAGAACGGCCACCCATCTAGTAAAGGAAAGATTTTTTTTCCTACACATCTATACGTTTTGTAGATCAAGATCAAGATCGCGCTGCAGTCGTCCACTGGTGTGCAGCACTAATCCATAAAACTTCCGTAGAAATAAATAAACAAAACAGTGGAATTTAGTTTCCGTTAAAATATGTAGAAAGAAACTTAGCTGCAAGCATACTGTCCGCTTGCCGCTAACTTTAGTCCGTTTGCAGCTAAGTTTGAGAGAAGAATTAACAAGGGATTAACAAGCACATCATGTTATTTAAGTATCTTATGTCATAGCTACATATTTTCTTTTAATTTGAAGAAATGGTCCATACTTGAAGTGGAATGGCAATTTATTTTAAAGGGGAGAAAAAAGAAACTTTAAGTCTTCGTTTACTGATATATTCAGAAAATTATTCAAAAGCTATAGAGTCCCTGCCTGTATCGAATGCATAAGCATTCATCGTCAGTAGAAATACTATTAGAACTTTAGGAAAGGAAAAAAGGTGGACAATGTCCTAACTGAGCTTTAGGTTCATGGTATAGTTAAAACGCGTTCAGAGATTTGACAGCGAAGAAACATACCACCACAGTTCAGGTCCAGTGAAGAAAACCCGGAAAGTATACACTGGTACAAGGTTGAGAATTTAAGTTATTTCCCAACAACTTAAACTCTCGACCTTGTGCCAGAACCTAAAGCTTAGTTAGGACATTGTCCACCTTTTTCCTTTCTTAAAATTCTAACTCTCCTGAAGATAAATGCGTATGCAATCGAAACGTGTAGATATTGTAGCTTTTGAATAATTTTCTGAATACATGGTGAAGAAAGACTTAAAGTTCCTTTTTTGTCCCATTTATATTTTCTTTATATTATTAAATATTTATTTTGTAGAACGACATGGCGCCTCGAAAGAAGAAAAAATTAAAACGGGGTGTAGTATTTCAAGAAATAAAGGATATATGCAAAAGCTGATAAAGTTGCTCTCAAGATGGGCCATTTTTTAATTATTTATTCCCCCCATTTCCCTAAATAATTAAAGGATGATAAGTTAGTTAACATGTTAATTAAATGATTCATATCTAGGTTATAAATAAATTACTTTTATAATAAAATTGTTGTTTATTAACATTAGTTCTCTGGATCCTAATATCACAAAACCCCTTTTAAATATAATCTTATATCTTCTTACCTACCAATATTCGGCCATAAAAATACAAAGGAACAGTATTTGGCATAAAAATTTTACAATTCAAATTACACTACAAAGTTACTCGACTTTTGTAAAAGTACCCATATATGATGAGAATCTTAGCTGATCTAAAAATAAGCTTATTTTTCAATATTACAAAAATAACCAAATACGTCAGGAATTAATTAAAAACGAATATTATCTTGATGTTAACTGATTTAAATCAGTTATTTCTATATAAAGATTGTTCAAGAAACTTCCTACGACTAACTTGTTTCGTTGAATTGTTATAAACTAGACACGTCAATATGTTTTCAAAACGTCATTAAACCGCACACTGAGGAAAAAGTCTGGTTATAGTTAATAAACGGATTTATTTGAACAATATTTATTTGGAATTAAGTTATTTTATTATTACCTAATATGGCACATTGAATATGAAGATATCTATTTGAAGAAAGTATTTGTTAATCAAATTTATTTTAATAGTTAAAAAACTGATATAATAGTTAAAACTCTGATTTAATAGTTAAAGCCCCGATTAAATATTAATATAACAGTTTAACATTAAACTCATGTTATTAATATTTATAAAATTATCTCTTTGTACCAACCCCGGCGCGTAGCCTTATTCCGATATAGGCAGACACGTGTACCGATCACCTTCAGCCCGCGTCATTAGGCATTGCTCGTTGTTCTAATGCAGTTAAATGCAGTGTTATTTTACTTATTTTATTGAAGTGTTTAGTGCAGGTAACCAAGTGCTAGTGTTTGTAATATTTGTGAGGGTGAGATGAGCTATTAATTGAGAATTTGTATTGATAAGTGTTATGTTCTTTTGGTCGACATCCTAAGCGCTTTTTTACGCAATTTATATAGGAATGATGGCGGATGATTTTAAGAAAATGCTGGACGATACAGGGCTGGAGGAGTTTGAAGACGATTTTAAGTTTTAAGTTTTATTGTTAAATCCTTTATTTAGATCAAATGAACAATTTACATTTACAAAATAAGAATAACTATCTAAATTTAGGTAACCCTCAAAACAATGCAAGTAACATTGGTACAGAGGGTACTGCTAATGAATAAATAGCATAGATAGCAACTATCACCATTTACATTATAGAAAAATTAAAAAATCAAAAACAATTAAGTAACTTATTCAACATACATATATCTTTTTAATTTGTTTACAAATACACCCTGTCGTCTTTCATTCTTAATTTCTAGAGGTAAATTATTAAACGCATTGCAGGCCGCACTTATAGGACTGCATAATGCTTTATTTGTTCTTGCACTATCCAAACGAATATCATCACTGTTTCTTAAATTATGATTGAATTTGATTAATAAATTGAATACGACTATTGCACTTGAATTTGTTATTTAAGACCTTGAATATTAATTTTGATTGCTCAAGCATTAGAATATCATGAGCAGGTAGAAGTCCAAGCAAATGATATAAAGTTTCAGTATGAGTATAATAATCCAAGTTAAATAAAATTTTCAAAAATTTATTCTGAAGGATTTTAATTTTATTAAAGTTAGTTTGATTACAGGTTCCCCAAACAGGTATCAGGTACCTTATAACTGATAGAAAATATGCATTATATATTTTATATTTGGCATTTATGGTTAAAAAATTTCTACATCTATACAATGCTCCAATTAAGGCAATTATCTTTTCTTTTATGTGATCAATGTGTGCACCCCAACTAAGCTGGTCATCTAGTACCAAACCTAAATATTTTATGCTATTAGTTTTTTCAACAGTGATATTATTTATCCGAATGTGAATATTATCAATTACTTTATTTTTTTGCTTAAATGTAATGTACCTTGTTTTGTCTATATTTATTTTTAATTTGTTTTGTAAAAGCCAAATATAGTGATGGTTCAAATCTCTATTAACTATATTTTCAATATCTGTAGAATTTTTAGATTTATAGATAAGCACCATATCATCAGCAAAAATATAATATTCAGCTTGTAGGCCCGACAGGCGTAAGCTTAGGACAAACAAGGTGTATAACAGAGGTCCCAATACAGAACCCTGAGGCACTCCGCAATTAGTTACTCTGATTTCACTAGTATAATCACCCAAGGCTATATATTGTTTCCTGCCATTCAAATACGATTCAATCAAATCAAGCGCCACACCCCTGAATCCCATATTTTTAAGTTTACTCAAGAGTAGCGAATGATCAACAACATCAAAGGTCTTTCTCAGGTCAATGAAAACTGCCAAGGCAATATTACCCTTGTCCAGGTCACTCGATATTGAACCATTAAATCAGTTGTGGCACCCAATGTGCTGCTGTTATTTGTAAATCCGTACTGATATGGATCTGGTATGATATGTTCATTCAAAAAAGACACAAACCTTTTTTTAATGATCAATAATTTTAGAGAAAACACTAATGAGAGATATTGGTCTATAGTTATTTTTCGATGTTCTTAAACCAGATTTAAAGATAGGGGATCTTTACAATTTTCAGCTCATCGGGGAATAAACCCGTAGTGAGTATACTGTTTATCAATGCTGTTAGTATTGTTACAATATTATTGTTTAGATTAATTAGATTATGAACCGTTATACCATCTCGACCAGGAGCAGCTCCCCGCCTAAGATTTCTTATAATATCACATATTTCTAATTCATTAGTTGGTCTTAGATAAATACTGCTAGCACACGTTATCTCATTCAATATCACATCAGAAACAAAACCACTCTTTTCAATTTCAATTTCCTTAACTATTTCCGAGCCTATTTGTGAAAAATGTGTATTCAAGGTATTTGCAATTATCTGTACATCTGTAACCCCTTTACCATCAATATCCAATTCATTTACACTGTCTCTACAGGGACTGTCTTTGATAAATGAGTTAATGATATTCCATTGCTTCTTCCTATTCTCGCCAGCCTGTTGCCATTTATCTTGAAAAAACCTATTTTTTAATACTTTTATTTCGTTATTTACTCTGTTTTTTAATGATCGAAAATTCGCCTTTAATTGAGTACAATGAGGATTCTTTTTATGACATTTATATGCGCTATCTCTAGATTTTATTAATTTAATCAAATCAAGCGTCACCCAATCATTATTTACATGACATTAATTGAGCTTACTCGTTTGAGATGCTTGCTTAGCTTTGTTGATTGTTTCTATTAATTCCTGAAATGATTTTATTTCCAAATTATTAACTTGTTGTGCAAAATTTTGTTTCAATTTTTCATTATTAAGATATTGCTTTTGAATACACATTTTTCGCTTAGAAAATACCAGTTTTTCTTTTAGTTTTAATATTATCTTTCTATGATCAGAAAGAGGATTATCCTCCACCTTTACCCTACACCTAGATCCCAATGTCCCACTGCACAATACATGATCTATTATTGAGGACGTAGACTCAGTCACTCTGGTAGCACTAGTTTCATCCAACTTATTTACAATTTTAAATCTATTTATTGATAATATCTCTGTGTACTGTTTGGTTAACAAGGAACTATCGTTCAGTAAGTTAATATTCATATCCCCAAGAATTATATGATTTGTTTTATACTTATTTATTATTGCCTCAAAGTCCTCTAAAAATATATTACCATTATATGAAGGTGGTCTATAAATAACACTGAGTTTTAGATTATTTTTTCCAAAAGAGATACATACCCAGTTAAAAAACTTACTAGAGTCACTGCAGTCCAATTTGTTGTACTTAATGGAATTTTTTTATATAGATCGCGGCTCCTCCACCTCTTGTTTCAATATTGGTTTCTTATATTAATATGTCGATTCTTTTTTTTTTAAATTGAATTGTCTAGATTACTAGATCATACTTAAAAATCCATAACGATGATATAAAAACATATTATTTAAGTATAATAAAGTATATCAATAATAATAAAAAGTAAATGTGTGGAGTTGGTTGTACACTGTGTTCTGAAGAAAGGAAAAACGTTGTATTTCAATGTAAGTGTTTATTTAATGACGCCAAGCGCTTTCGGCCTTATTTACTTAAGGCCATCATCAGGACTTAACCTAGTCAAAAAGAGTTTTGAAAGCAATACTTAAAAAGTTTTTGTGGTACATAATTTATGTTTATATAAACTTTTATGACTATATAAACATAAATTATGTACCACAAAAACTTTTTAAGCATTGCTTTCAAAACTCTTTTTGACTAGGTTAAGCCCTGATGATGGCCTTAAGTAAATAAGGCCGAAAGCGCTTGGCGTCATTAAATAAACACTTACACTGAAATACGTTTTTCTTTTCTTCAATAATAATAAAGTTTTATTTTTAATAACCCTTCCCATTTGCCATTTACCTATAAGTATATCGCATAGAGTTTAAACTCCCTTTATTAACAATTAATTTTAAGAGTTTACTATTAACAATAAGTTTCTTTACTGTTAAGTTAACAGAATCACTATTAAGTTATAATATTTACGGGGTAGTAATAACAAATTTATTGTTAACTATGGTTTATTTATTTATAATTTCATTGGCCTGTTGGTAATGCATATTTTTATTAGTTAAGAACGATTTTTTTTATCGTAAAGTGATATGAATTTAATGTTAAATGAGTATATTTATGTGTATTATCCGTTTCACAATTAACAAACAATTTGTACAGGTAAATTTTTTCATTAGCACTAAGTTCATCTTATCAAGTAATAAATTTTATTAACATCAAATAAATTGTCTGGATAACTGTTAATTTTATTTTATGGGCGTTAGAAATTATTCGTTAATATTAAAGTTATATTTATTTATCAAACTATAACAAACTATTCATTAGAAATAAAGTAATATTTCTTAGCTGATATTTAAACATGACATTTCTTAACAATTAATAAACTTTATTAAATATGAAGAAATCGTTTTCTTAGTGCAGTAACACGAAGATTTAATTACAATTATATTATTCAAGAAAGACTAATCAGAATTAATTGTAAAATTTATTATAGTACAGTAGCTTGTACAACAAGAGTGGATATAATATTCATATCGCATGAGAAAGTAAACTGAGCACGACGCCATAGGCGGAGTGCTCAAACTTCTGAGCGCTATATGGACAATCCACTCGAGTTTTAACGTGTATTTTTTCTACGACTCAACTTCTGACCTGTATACTTACTAAAAATTTTAAAAAATTATTTAAATTAGACATCATAACTTGTCTTTTTAGTTGGCCGTGAACTTGTGAGAAAAATAATAAAAAAACAATTGAAGTTCATTTCGTTGGCAAATTCATAGACCAAATTACACTGTACCATATTCATTAATTTGGGTCATTTCTTAAATTTACACAAAATCACTTTAAATCTTTCTCACATTCGGCCTTTTGCAGAAGAAGAGACAAAAAGCGATATATTTATTAATAAAAATAAATAATTTCTTTTTCTCAACCATAGCCATTTTGATTAATTGTTCTGCTGAAATGCACAGAAGAAAAAAGGGTTTGTTCGGTTTTTTTTTTCTGCATGCGTAAGAATGTCCGAAAGTACAATAAAATAGCTGTAGAATTCGTTTTAAACAGTTAAAAACGGCTTGTGTGCATTACTAGGAACTTTTATCGTTCGTTATGGTAAAGTTTGTTTAAAATAATAGCCAATTTACAAACTAGCAACACTGTTTGTGTGTGTGATAAGAAAAGCAACACTGTAAAAATAACAAACCCTTAAACATGGAAATCATTTTTTTCTAGAAATCTTATAATTTCGTATGTTTTATCTGGTTTTATGTTCCACCATTAAAGGAAGATTTACCAGTTATTTTTCTATATCTAAAATCATAGTTTTAAGGTCGATTGTGGTTGGATTACCATTCAAAATATTCGAAAATATCGCGATGGACAAATATTTGCATGGCAACCGCCAAAAGGTTAGTAAAAAACGTTTATTTTGTAGGTATATTGTACATTTTATGCATAAAATCTTGTAGTAATTGTCTAAAAATTGTAAAACTGGAGATTTTTAAAATACGAAATATTTAGTTCGGTCAGAAAATAATTTTTTGGTTTGGTAGAAATATATTTATTAATAATGTATTTTAGTATTAAACCTACAATTTTCCCACGATTTAGTGAACTCTTTTGGAAAAAATTGTGTATGCATAGACTCTGACATAAATGATATGATTTAAATTAAAAAAGAACAAATTTTATTTGACAGATCTACATATTTTTAACCTCACGTCTATCAAGTCTTAGAAAACGACTTGTAAAATTTACAACGTGTGAATTTGGTTTCTCTTTAATTAACCACTGTGATTGGTCAGTTTCATATCCTAACTAATATGGATATGAAATCATATCCGTTCAGTTAACCGGAATAGCCCACTTTTCCAATCACTTCAATGTAAAGGAAACTGTAAATTTTCATGTGAGAGTGAACACAATATATAATATATCATCTTCGTTTACTAAGTTATAGCACCTTTTACATAAAAAGTAAGTAGATAATTATTATTAAGCAATAGACATTTGTTGTCATATTATTTGAAATTCCAAGTAATTATCAGAGTTAAACTGTAACGTACAAGTTATATTTTTTATTATTATTGAAATAGTTTACAAACATTCTTTTAAAACAATTGGGTATGTCCCAGAGTCAAGCCAGTATTACCAATAATTAATTGAATTTATAAATATTAATTATTCAGAATTTCTATACGTTTAATAAAATAATTATTACATTTTTTTATTTATTAACACATTTTAATCAGACAAAAGTCAAAAAGTATCTTTCAGTCCTTAATTCACATTAAAAACAGTCACAAAATCATTCAAATAAGAATAAAGATTGGTGTATATGCAACAAACAACGAACACACTAGTTGGTTATTATTTAAAAAACTGTCCTTTCAGGGTATCTCACGTTTTATATCATCAACTTATATAACAAGTACCTCTGCCTATTAATCATATATATGTAGATAAGGTGAATAATTAAACAAATTTATGAGATAAAATAAAACAAAATATTTTAATTACACTCAAATTATGCAGAGATACCTGTATAAAGTAAAAGCATAAATATTTATAAATAACATATTTATTATTATGCTAAAAACCTTGTAACAGGTTATTTATCAAATGACCAAAAAGTTAATTACTCTCTTAATAAAGACCACTTTTTATTGCTAAGCAACACGAGAACTTAAAAAAAATGTAGACAACAAAAAAAGTTGATTTAAAACATTTTATATTTAAAAAACATATTTTTGTTGTATATGTTACGTATATTTGTAGTTATAGATAATGACATATTTTCAATTCTTATAGATACAATGTGAAAAATGTGGCTTGTTATCAATTCGCCAAGACAAATGAAATCTTTTGGTGAATAAAAATTATTAAACTTAGGCGATTTTAATAATATTTATTTGTAACTCGAATAAAGCTATCAAAAAAGAAACTAAAATTTACCAAAAAATGGCTACCCCATGAGAATAGTTGACGAAATATTGGAAAATAATGGGCAAAACGTACAAAAAGCAAAAAAGTGATACAACCAGCACTTAACAGACACAACCAACACTCAGCATTCCATTTGTCAATGGAGTATCTGAGAGAATGAAAAGACTTTAGGACAACGATACAACATCAATACAGTATTCAGTTTAAGATACACGTTGATGAAGGTGAAACAACAAGCCAAAAAGACACAAAACACTGTGTCTACCTGATCCCTTGCCAATGTGACCAATTTTATATTGGCGAGATACTACAGACCACTCGAAATAAGGATCAAAGAACACAGAAACAATACGCTAAAAGGAGAAACCGAAAAATCATGTGCAGCTGACCATGCCTGGACCCAGTGGCGTACTTGGGGAAGGGGGGAGGGGGCTGCAGCCTCCCCCCCCCCCTAGTCTAGGAGCTCGGGTCTAAAAGTCTAATTGCAACCTAATTTTTCGTCTCACGCTTGGACTCTTAATTTAAATCTTTAAATAATGTATTCTTGGCTTAGATTATAAAGGTCGTGTAAGAAACGTTTAGCTTTTAAACTTTTCCTTCTAAAAGTCCTGTTTTATATACAGATTAAGGTTTCGGGCACATATCATTTTAGTTATTGATTTATGATGCAATTTTATAGTAAAACGAGTAAAAATAATATTATTTTATAGTATTTTTCTATTATCGACTTGTCTGCTCCGTTTTTTAGAGTTATTTTAAATAAGTAAGCAAAAATATAACCCAATGCAATAAAATATTTTTACAACAAAAACAAAAAACAAGTAGGTATTTATTTTTAAAGAGAGAAATTAAAGCAAAAATTTTAATTGAAACATTTTTTTATGGAAGAAGGGTGATCATTTATAATATAAAAAATAGTGCGGGACGAAACGAGAATGTTTTATTATGAATATACAAAACGGCACTTAAGAAGGAGTATTTTAAAACCTAAGCATTTGCACCAAAAACTGCTCTTAGATCTACGCTCCTAAAATACATGATTTCTGAAAAAATCATCAATTTTGGCATGGTGAGCGATATTTACTTTATTTTTAATCATAAAAAACCGAGCCCGAGAAATGCTGGTTAGAGTCATACATACGTATTATGTTAAAATTATGGATTGACACCAATATTCATATTTTTCACAAATAGAAAAAATGTTTTTTTTTAATAAAGAGCCAGCTAGGAATATCAAAAAGAAAAGTAAAAAACATGTACAAAAACAAATTTAATCCAACCATGCAGAGGGGGAGAGGTAATAATTTAATTTTCGAAATTTGATAGTAGTTAGGTGAATTTTAAACGAACTTTGGACGTGGCCCGAACATTTTTCGCCTGTGGCTTCCTTCTTTACTAGGTACAATATCATGAAATACATGTAGTTCTGACTGTCCCTTTCTCCAGAAAAAAAAATGTTCAACTTACACGCACTTACCAAAACTTAGGTGCATTTAGTAAGCACTCATTGGATATAAGAAATATGTGGAAACCTTTGTTAAGTAATTATCATTTTAGAATAACATCGGTTACGAATAAATAGTAGTTTGTACAACAAGAGTGGATATGATGATATATATCACGAGGAAGTCAAGTGAGCACGACGCCGTAGACGGAATGTTTGAACTTCCGAGTGCGATATGGGCAATTCACTCGAATTGTACAGTATATTTTGTCTACGACTCAATTTCCAAAAACCAACCAAGATTTTTTAAAAACGTTGATTTTGTAGTACCTACTACATTAGGAAATTTTACGAAATAAATCTTGTAGTAATTGTCTATAAATGAGTAAAAAACTGAAGATTTTTGAAATAAGAAAGTGCATTTGTGCACAAATCTTTACTTCGGGCAGAAATTAACAATAGTTCGGGTTTAATATTGTCTTGTATATTTTGGTATTATACCTTTAATTATCGCACCATTTCGTTCACTATTTAGGAAAAAATTGTGTATGCATAGACTCTGGGAAAATATTTTGATTTAAATTAAAAAAGAACAAATTTTATCTGTCGGATTTGCATATTTTTGACGTATATTCTTCCTTCTGTCAAGTGTCAGAAAACGACTCGTAAAATTTACATGTAGGGGAAGACGGGGATCATTCAGCCGAAGGGAACATTCAGCCACTGTGAATATTTTCCGTATGGGTTAAAATTCGCGCGCAAATTCAGGAAATACATTTGAAATAAGCGATTTTGTATCAATCCGTTGTAGTTACTACACGTGTTTGTTGTGGTGAAAATTAAAAATAAATAAATTGTAAAATCACCGTTTCCAATAGAGTTTTTTAATAGCCGTATTTGTGTTGATATTTTGTGTATACATGACATAAAGGAAAACATCAAGTTATATACCGTAAGTATAAATATTTGAGCTATTATTGCACGTGTTCATTCTAACCTAAAACTATTTTGGACCTTGATTTATTTTAGGTTTTTGTTAATCGCCCGCGAAGGAAACATTCGTCCATGTGGTCAGGGGAACATTCGGCCGGGCGGCCAATTATTTCCAATCTTCAAACTACCATTGAAAAAAAAAATCAGAATAATATGGGAATGGTGGAGATTGCAGATAAGGAAGGTGATTGCAAGGATGTTCTAAACCCATTAGAAACCATTAATACACCGTCATGTAGTGGTATTAACATAAAAGTCCCCAAAAAGTTAAAAATTACTCCTGAAAATATAAGACCATATCCTAAAGCAGGCGAGAGAAAAAGAAAGGGTAACAGGAAGTTAGGTGGTTCTAAAATTTACACTGATACTTCAGAGAAAAACCTATTAGAGGAAATTGAAACAGAAAAAGAAATAAAGAAGGAAATTAAGAAGCAAAAAGAAGCAACAAGGAACTTATTCTGGAAAACGGTCAAGGATAAACATCAACCTAAAAAAATCAAGATGTCGGTCACACACTTTTCCGAGTCATCAGATGACAGTGGTGATCTTTCGCTTCATGATGATTCAGGGAAGATCTAAGTGACGAATATGAAGAAATATCTGAAATCAAGAATAAATCAGAACTAGCTAAAAATGATTTTGTGTTAGTGCGCTTCAAGGTAAAAAGTTCGATTATTCACTTCATTGGCCAAATTTTGTACGGTAGCGATACTATTAAGAGAATCAAGTTCCTCAGGAGAAAAGGACGTTCCAATGCGATTTATTTTCCAATAATTGATGACGTCTCAGATGTGGCAAATGATGATATCGTAGCAAAGCTAATCACTCCGACAAAAACTGGTACTGCAAGAACCGTACGTCGTATTTTACTTTTTATTATAACTTTGGCAGTTTAGTTGTTTAATAGCAAAATATGATTCTTAAATAAATATTTCAAGTTTTGTTAGTGTTTTTCTGGGTAGACGAATCATCCCCCTCTGGTGGACGAATGTAAACCACGTAGGGGATCATTCGGCCAAAAATCAACAAAATACAAATGATGATTTTTTTACATTTACGACACTTTTTTCCACAATTGAGCGTCATAAAATGTCAAAGAAAGTTTTATATTTGGTCATTCGATGTATTAAAAAAATATTAAGACGTTATTAATTGATCGATTTCAAAATATCCTCTTAGGTGCCGAATGATCCCCGTCTTCCCCTAATAGTCTTTGTAACTGACCACTGTGATTGGTCAGTTTTATATCCTAACTTGGATGGATATGAAATCATATTCGTTCAGTTAACCGGAAGATGAGAAAATTTGCTTAGGCTTTGATGGAAGTCCTGACTTCTGACTTTTGAAACGAAAAGAAAAAGTTATTTAAAACACCAAATGGTGAATGCGTCACTAGCTCTAGGTGTTAAAACAAACGAATACATTTTTTAATTAATAATTTAATGGATTTTTAGCTGTAGTTGAAATCCTTGTAGACTAATTATATTGGAAATCGTTGTTTGTTTTTGTACATGTCATCAAAATGCTTTAATTATTTTTGCATTAAGGATGTTTCCGGTGGGCATGTAAATGTCAAGGTATTTTATACCCAAACAGGTACTTGTTTCGAACAAATCTGAAAATGACTTAAACTACCTGAGATTCTACACAATGAAAACCTGGTCAGGCAACACTATTTATGTCAAACTAAGTTGTTGTGAATTTTAGTAATTTCGAAAAATAGCCAATTAATATTTTAACAATACTATTTTGATTGATTTAAAAATTATTATTTTGGTATGTTTGAAAATTCTTACAATAAATAATATTTTTCTACATATAACATTTAAAGCGGCTTTTATTGACATTTGACAGGCTTAACCCTAGATTGCCAACGTTGAAAATATATACGTCGATTACGTAAATTTTATTTATATTACAAAGATGTGCAAAATTTGTCTCAAATCTTGACATTTTTTTGGGAAAAGTAATTACTTATTTTTATTCAAAAATAACAAGTATTTCCTAAATCTAATACAAACGAAATAACCAAAAATACACATAAAATGATTAGTTGAAATTGGCGCATTCATAACACATCTATACGAATTCAGCGCATTTATAACACATCTATACATAAAATTCACACGCCAACATCACTCTTTATTCTGTTACATACAACCCACAACTTTCACATCAGAAACGCGTCGGCAGTCAAATGTTGTGGTGATAGTAGATGCACTGCTTGAGCGACAGAACGAGGATACCATTAATAGGCCAATTATTTCAGATTTAAAAAAAACTAAACTAAGTAAATTTTACGTACGTTGGTAATCTAGGGTTAAAAGGTGCATTTCTTCTGCCTAGGCAGAGAAAGTCCACTTTTTCTACCTAGGCAGAGAAAATACACCTTTAAAGCCTGTCAAGTCTCATTTTAAAATTTAAAATGACATTAAAGTAAACACGAACTTCAACTTTAATATTAAAAAAGGTAGGGTCTGTAGTAGTACTATTTGTAGTAGTAGTATATTTTTTTTTATTTAGTGGAGTTTTTAGCCTTTTTTTCAGTTATGAAATATTCTTGGGACATAAAGTAATTAAAAGAGACTTTTCAGTGATAAGTCGATGTTTCGCAAAGCTTTATCAGAAAAATACAAAAAGTGTATAAAAATTTAAACTACCTATAAGTAATTTTGAAATATATATTTAATTTTATTTAACAACAAAAAGTTACATTGCATTTATTAAATAATAAATTGTTTTAGGTAAAATAAAAACAAATTGTAAAATAGATACATTAGAAACCTACGTTGGAGTCGTTTCCTTGTTATTTTGCGAATAGATGGTAGCAATAATGGATTTTGTAAAGATTCACAAGTAAAATCTACCCTTAATAGAATCAAGTTTTAATAACAGTACAGGGTAAGTCAGCGATAGAGTAAAGTTCATTGTCGCCTTATTTAAAAATTAGATAAAAATTCGAATTACAAAAGTTGTAAAGACCATTATTGAGGTGCACATTATAAAATGAAGTATACGTGGTGGCCCAAAAAACGTGGAGAATATAACTTGTTTTTTTTTTTAAATAGAACATTCTATATATTGTATTATTTTCTGATTCCCCACAAAGTTCTACGTTTATTTTGTAAATGTCATATGTAAAAATTCAATAGTTTTTAGATATTTACGTTTAAAATATGACACTTTCTGACTTTGATAGGCTGTAACATTGGAACGGTTCATCTTACAGAAAAATGGTTTTTACCTCCCTATCTTAATTTTTTATTTTCTATCTAAAAGTTTCAACAACCGGTTAACGCTGTAATCAGCATTCCATTTAAAATCCCCAACCTGTATAGCTTTCTCATATTTGGCCTTTTGCTGAATAACAGACGAAAAGCGATATATTTATGAATAAAAATCTACAATTTATTTTTCTAAACCATAGCCATACTGATTAATTGTTCTGCTGAAATGTATTATTTGCCCGCTTACGTAACAAACCCTCTCAACAATAGTCCGGTGAAAATGTATATTTCGGTTTTATATCTTCAATTTTCAAATTGGTGTACCTATGCATATGCATAATATTTTTAATTAAAATATAAATATAATATAAAGATTTGATCTAACAAATTTGCATTTTTTTGAAATATATCTTAACCTCAGTTTTGTTGAGTGTCATAAAACGACGCGTAAAATTTATATAACATTTGGTTCCTTTGTAATTGACAACTATGATTGGTCAACGTCGTATACTAACTAGAATGGATATGAAATTATATCCGTTCCGAATCGGAATAGCCGACTTATATAATCACTTTAGTGTAAAGGAAACAGCAACTATCCATGTGAGAGTAGAAAAATTGATTATGTGCTCTGCAGTACTTATACCTATAAAGCTAATAATAATGCATACATTGAAGGCCAATGTTGTCACCTTAAATGACGGCGTATTTTAAGCAATTAACAAATATTTAAATGGTCATGGTCAATATTTATCAAGGCTTATGGATTTATTTGAATATTAAGAAGTCCTATAAGTGTATGTACACAATAATATGCAGGTTCCATCACTATATCTTCTACTACTTTTAGTTACTACAGTAACGCTTAGTATCAACAATGTGCCCTGATAGATTACTGGTTTTCTTGGCCCAAATTACCAAAAAATTAAGTAAATTAGTTTTGTCTTCACCAATAGAAAGGTGATTGATATCTATGTCGGTGTGGGAAAGTTATTTTCATGCAGAAAAAAGCAAAGAACATGATATAAGCTAATGAAAAACCTAGAAATAATGAGGATAATTCATTGTATTGTAAGAAAAATTAAAAATTATTTTTTTTATTAAAAATAATTTTTTGACACTTTCCAATATCTGTGGAGTTTATAGCAATCCATTTTATCCAATAATAAATAAGGCCAGGATTCGAACCAATAGAATGCAAGTGTTAAGGCTCCTCGGAAATAAAAAAAAATCAAAGATAAAGATTGATTCTTTCAAAATTTCATTATTTTGATAATCATTTAATTTAGGACGCTTGACTTTCAGAATCGAACTTGGTACTTGTAAAAATGAAATATATTATGTGATACTGATAAAGTAAAAGTTTTAAAAACCCTGTAAGTAATTCCACTTACTTAAGGCTTATATTAAATAATTAATTAGACGTGAGTTAACCTATTACCGTAATATTTTTGTATAAGAAACCTAATTTTTGTTTGAAGGTTGGAGACAATGATGTAGAGGTGAATTCACCTGAAGACGACTGGAGATACATACGAGTTGAAATGTTGTAATTCAAAACAAATAAAGATAATGCAAGTCCAAAACTCTACTGCCGTTAGGGTTGCCAACTTTTTAAAGTTGTTGACCTGAAGTTTTATATTTCCTCCAATCAAAAGGGATTTGTAAAAAAAAAGGTCGCTTCCCTCCCAATCAAAGATGACTCCTAGAAACAATGGTCATCTACTTACACGTGTAACCCTTCTCCCCGATACCCGTAGCCTGGAGTCAAAGGGTTTCGACCTGGAGACACCGTTTCAACCTAGAGGGTTGGCAACCCCAACTGCCGTTCAAATATATTTTTTTTTCAGTTACGATCGTCTAGGGGTTCCCAACTCCCGCAAAATAATTCTTAAATAGAGTATTCATTTTTAAAACTTAAAAAAAACCTAAAACTATGTTGACTCCAAATCATATAAACTAATACTAGGAAATATAAATTATTATGTTAAAACTTACTTAGTTCCTTGGTCGGCATTTTATTCAAATACAGGTGTACCAAAACAAACGAGTGTATAACGAACTTTTACTTTCTACTATATTGGCGATTACGCTCGTGTGGGTGAAACTTAACTGAAGTTTGATAAAACACTATGGTTCGATGGTGGAGAGGTTTATGCGTGTACAACAAAACATTGACCAATGGGTGGTTTGCATTTGCGCGCCTTGCGCCAAACAAAAAAAAAGAAAACAAACAAATACCATTAAAATTAGAATTTTCAAGGTTAACAGGCGTATAAGTTCTTTTAATTTGATGGTTAATTTTTTACCAATGATTATTGGGTTTACCATAGGAAAAAGCCATAACCTAATAACCTTAGAAACAGATGAATTACACTGAAAAAGTCATAGTTTGTTTCCATAAGATTTTTCCCAAAATATAAAGCTATTTTATTATAACAATATAGGTAAGTTATGCAAATTTGACACAAGACCCCTCAATTTTTTTCGTAATTTTATAAGTAGGTATAGATTTAAAAATTTAAGGAGTTAATAAGTTAATAATTTATCATTTTTCGGCCAATTGAAACCTTCAAATCCACTTCCGGTTTAACTGGAAGTGAAGTCAATTTTTAAATTTTAAATAGAAACCCCATTTTTATTCAATGCTTGAATTCTATGAAAGATTATCTTTTCATCACTTTATTATTTGTTTTAAAAATAGCCGCCTAGATCAATTTTCCTTTGTTTTCTAAAATGTCCATAACTTTAATAAAACCTGGTAAGTGGTAAAGAGTATTCGATGGAAACGTTGAAATGGTTCACTAATGAATAATTTTAACTTGTGTTACATCGTTAGAAAGAAAATTAAATGAACAATATTATTAGGTAGGTATATTAAAACAAAGATAGGTCGCCATTTAAAAAAAAATGGAAAAATTTCGCTTTGTTTTTTTAAAAAACACGTTGTTGATAAAATAGCCCTAAAGGATACATATTTCACAAACAAGTCAGTTTAATACTATTAAGAAGGTTAAAATGAGCCATTTTACGATTCCATGGCCTACTCTTTACTACTTACCTTGTTTTACCAAAACTATAGACATTTTCAAAAGCAAAGGAAAATTGATATATGCGGCCATTTTTAAAACAAATGATAAAGTGTAATATGCCATTGAAAAGTGAATCTTGCATCGAATAAAAATTAGGGGTTTTCATTTAAAATTTTAAAGCTGACTTTACTTCCGGTTAAACCGGAAGTGATTTTGATGGATTGAATTGGTCGAAAAATAACAATTCACATAATTTAACGTGATTTTAAATTTTTACTGCTAACATTACGAAAATACTTTCTCGTGTCACCCGGTATTTTTATTTCACAAAATAAAATGAAATTAAAAATATCGTTTATATTTCAAAATATTTTTAACGCCTATTTGTAATTATATGTGCTGTAAGTCTGTCATGCCGCCCCACTACTAATCAGTTCTTGAAGAAATCGCACAACTAATTTATTAGTTAATACTGAAAATGAAGCGATGTTTAAACGCAGACAGGCAAATAACGCTAATTTCTTTTTTAATCGTGCAACAAATAACAAGCATTTTATGTAGGTCGTTTTATATTTTCCATATCCAGCAGTTTGTACCTATTTAAAATTCAAAATATGTATAAATAAAGCCAAATTATTGTTAAAATATATTAAGAAATTAGGAAGAAGAAAGGAACTTTCCTTTCTATCGTTTATAGTACCTACAGAAGCTGTAAATTTTCTAAATAAGTACATCAAAATTGGTAAGTAAAAATATGATTTTAAAATGAAAATTTCAGATATACATACAAGGGTCATGTAAACAAATAAAAAAACTTCGACTTTAAACTCAAAATTTCAACTTTAATCTCGAGATTGAAAATTTTACATTACAACTTTAAATTGGAAAGTTAACAATTCGTGATTATTGCATAATTTTACTAATTTCCAATAAAATTTATTAGGTACTGCTAACTTACTAATAATATCTAATACAACCATTTTTAAGCGTATTCAAGATGTGTTTATTAAAATATGTGAAGGCAATTTTTTTAACGTTTTTGGCACAAAAATATTCATACGATTGGAAAAGAAAGTACCGTAAAAATAGTCGCCTTTACTTTTCCTTTCGCGCGGAAACAAAATGCACTATAATGTATAATGTATAATTTTTTATAATATTAATGATCCTTGAGGTGGTAAAATGCCCCCCCCCCCCCCCTCAGCTACGTCAGTGATTTTAAATGACATTAATTATTATTTGCGTCTAGGTCTAGGTGAGCCGGTAATTTTTTAATAATTATTATATTAGCATTATTGGAATTGTTCCATTTCCCTGACTTTTCAGCGATATCTATCTGTATAGGTTATGTGTAGGACGCGACGTCTAAGGACGCGACAATCTAAAATCACAATTACTTTCGTTCTTTAAGAGCCTTTCATACCAGCGTGAAACGCGGCATCATTTCCTGGCTTATCTAATTGAAAAATTTAGTACAAAAGTTTTACTAAAGGGTTCAAACTTCTAGTTATTTTAAATAGAATTAAAAATTAATTTTACAATTTTTAAACTACAATAATATTATCATGTAAATAATATATTATTTTAATATCCCAACTGATTTTTCAAATAGATTTATCCCTATGGAATGTAACCGAGGCGATGCATGCTAATTATATAATATAAATCAATTATAATGGTATATGACAGATGTTAAAATAATAGTTTGTACAATAAGAGTGAATATGATTTCCATAGCGCATGAAAAAGTAACTTTCCCACCTAAATTACTATCCTTAACAGGGCCGTAGGCAGGGGGGGGGGGGGGAATAATAATACTTGACTGAACTACCCAACTCAAATATCGTCTCCCTAGCCTTACTAGAGAAGATAGAAAAGATTCTTTTCTAAAAAAAATATTACTAAAATATATTAGATACTAAAAACAATATTACCTAAATGAATCAACGCGTGTCCTTTCACGTTCGCTTTACCTCATTTACAGTCATTAACCACCCTAAGATTTACTAATAATTTTATTTGTCCTTCCGTTGGAACTTCTATTTCCGACAAGTGCGTTTAGTCAGTCCGACCCAGTGGCGTATTTAGGGGGGGGGGGGGGGGCTGTCAGGCTGCAGCCCCGTCGAGCCTCGGAGCTCGACCCTAAAAATCTAATTGCAACCTTTTTGAACGCTTTGACACTTAATTAAAATTTTTAAATAATGTATTCTTAGCTTAGATTACAAAGGTTTTGTAGGAAACGTTTAGCTTTTAAACGTTTCCTTCTAAAAGTCCTATTTTATATAAATTTTATTTTTAAGGAAACCGAGTAAAAAGAATAATATTTTATAGCATTTTTTCAGTATACTTGTCTCTTCCATTCTCCCTTTTTTAGCGTTATTTTAAGTCAACAAAAATATAACTCAATGCAATAAAATATTTGCACAACAAACCAAAAAAAAATTGATTGAAACATTTTGTATGGAAGAAGTGTGATAATTTATAATAAAAAATAGTGCGTGAAGAAACGAGAATGCATTATGAATATACAAAACGGCACTTAACAAGGAGTATTTCAAAACCTATAAGCATTTGCACCAAAAACTGTTCTTAGATCTACGCTCCTAAAATACATGATTTCTGAAAAAATCATCAATTTTGGCGTGGTGAGCGATATTTACTTTATTTTTAATCATGAAAAACCGAGCCCAAGAAACGCTGGTTACAGTCATAAATAATATGTCTTATGTTAAAATTTTGGTTTGTCATCAATATTCATATTTTCACAAATATAAAAAATGTTTTTTTTTAAATAAAGAGCCAGCTGGGAATATCAAAAAAAAAAAGTAAAAAATAACAATTACAAAAACAAATTTAACCCAATCATGCAGAGAGGGAGAGGTATTAATTTTATTTTCGAAATTTGATAGTAGTTAGGTGAATTTTAAACGAACTTTGGGCTATTTTACAAAATAAAAGGGCGTGGCACCCAAAAAATGCTACTTTTTTTAACTTTATAACCTTAACCCTCCCCCCCCCCCCCCCCATGAATAACGTCTAGCTATGGCCCTGATCCTTAACAACCCTTATTTAATTACTTGGGTTTTAAATATTTGTAATATATTTAAATCATTCACGGGAAATGAATTACCCCAGTATTCTCCCATTTAATTATTGTACCAAAAGGAAAAAAATACGCGGGTTAGAAGTTTGAAAAGGTAAAATTTAATTTTTGTAGGATGCTCTCATGCGGATAGTGGCACTGCCTTGTGTGATGTAGGATGATAATGTTACCTTATAGAGGTCGAATATTTATCGAGGTAAGTATATCGAAGTAGCATCATTAAATTCATCGACTACGGTGGTGGTAATAGAGAAAATGAAAGCTTTCATTGCAAGGTAAGGAATTCCTGAAGTGAAATCAAATAATTAAGCTTATATTAGTTCATATTTACTTTCCATATGTACATAAGTAATTTGCCAGAGAATATAAATTTAAACACGTTTACCACATAACCAGTAGTCCTCGGTGTTCATGGTCAAAAGGTCGAGCATAATCGGCTGTGAGATTGCAAAAAGAACAATTATGAAGAGCGTGGGCCCGAATTTAGGTATAATGGCCTATACATATATTTAAATTGAAGCAAATCGTGCTTATGTCTAATAAATAAATATCTAAATAAATAAATAAAAAAAGAAAATATACTGCAAGTCTACAATGTTATGACTATACATACTTATATTAATAAAATATTTTTGAACTTATCCTATCCACAGAAGTCTAGCAATGCTCTACCCACTCAACCCCTAAACAATGGAAGAATAAGAGAGAACGAAAAAATTTTCTTTTAAAATTTACAAAAATTTAGATGGCATATCCCGAGAACAAAGCAAAGAAAAAGAAAGAAACTATACCACATATTTTAAGTATGGGTTCGCCTCCGTGACTTGAACAAAACACCAGAAGCACCAGAACAACCTCCAAAAGCACTAGTGGCGATCAATATTAATGCTAATTAAAAAAATATTTTAATTTATATTTATTTTTTTTATATTCAATAATTTATTGTTTTGCGGCAAATAATTATACAGTGAAACGGATTGAAAGATAAAACTTCCTAAAAAGATATGTAGCAGCTCTGTGTTGAGGTAGAACAAAATTATCATCAAACGCCTAGTAACTCTTGAACGAATGGTAGAATATGACACTGACATTTTAATTTAAGGCATAGTGGTGCAGCAGCTAATACAAGAATGTTGTGCTAGTCTAGTTGTGTAGTTTCGGAGACCTTCAGTGATAGATAAAAGTGGGTTTATTTTACATGTGTTGCAACTCCTAACATTATTCTAATCACAAAGTTTCAGGGTCAGAATTTTTTTTAGAAGTCATTTTTAAGAGTAGGAAGATTGTTAGAGTCGGGATACGCTCTTTTTTTAGCAGTCATTTTTTTAGCCCCCCCCCCTCCCCCGAGGGGGGCAAAATCCTGGATCCGCCACTCAGATTAGTTCTGTCCAAACTTCCGCCTTAAGGCGGCCGGCCCCGAAATATTCTCATCAAAAAACACACAGAGGCAGATCGCTGGCACGTCGGTGCAAACTGGACCACTGTCATCGTCCAGTTGTATCAAAATATTTTTGTTTTTGCATTTTCCTAGTATATAATATATAGGGTGTCCCACCGGGAACCGAATCGATCTATATATAGAAAACTATACATAGGAAAATTTGAAAATTTGACAGTATGCTGATGCTGATGAGGGCGACCGGGATAAAATATTTTCATAATGGTGGCACTTTCGGTTATACCGGAAGTAAGTGTCAACTTGCTTATTTTAAATGGGACACTATATATTATTACATTTTTGCATTCTACGCAAGATTCTAGGCAGAGTTTGTATACCATGTCCTATTCCTATGTCTAAACGTTTTTGACATATTTGAATTTTTATGTCAAAAATTACGTTTGCAAGCCTTAGAATAATTATCAATTTTTTCTATAAAGAAGCCTTATTTATTTAATTTAAGTGGGATTCCTTGTTATAATGGACCTGCTTTTTTATAATATTTTGATAACTATTAATACAAATAAGATTAAAAATGAAAATAAAAAAACTGCAAAAAGTCTGGATTTTCAAATGGAAACACCCAAATTTTAGAATTATTTCTTATTTAGCATTAAAAATAAGGTAAGTTTGTATAAGGTTGTATATCCCAAAAATTCTTAGTTTTCGAAATATTGCCAATTTAATATTTTTATATGGGGATTTTGCTGCAGATTTTAAGTTCAGTTACTCTTAGTTGGCTATGACGGCATTGAAAAACAATCAAATGCTAAAAAAATCTATGACGCTGTCACTTATCATTATTAATAATCATTCCCGGGTGCTAAAATTATACAAACGAAGATTATTTAAACTTATTTTTTATTCTTGGAGAATGTGATAAAGTTATATCATGTCACATTTGCCATTCGATATCCGCAAAAACAGAAGTCATCACAATGTGCTTATTAATAATGTAAATGGTAAGTGACAGCTTTATAGATTTTTTAGCATTTGATTGTTTTTCAACGCCGTCATAGCCAACTAAGAGTAACTGAACTTAAAATCTGCAGCAAAATCCCCACATAAAAATATTAAATTGGCAATATTTCGAAAACTAAGAATTTTTGGGATATACAATTTTATACAAACTTACCCTTATTTTTAATGTTAAATAAAAAATAATTATGAAATTTGGGTGTTTCCATTTGAAAATGTGGACTTTATGCAGTTTTTTCATTTTCATTTTTAATCTTATTTTTTAAACACCCTGTATTAATAGTTATCAAAATATTATAAAAAATCTATTAAAGCAGGTCCTTTATAACAAGGAATCCCACTTAAATTAAATAAATAAGGCTTCTTTATAGAAAAAATTGATAATTATTCTAAGGCTTGCAAACGTCATTTTTGACATAAAAATTCAAATATGTCAAAAACGTTTAGACATAGGTATAGGACATGGTATACAAACTCTGCCTAGAATCTTGCGTAGAATGCAAAAATGTAATAATATATAGTGTCCCATTTAAAATAAGCAAGTTGACACTTACTTTCAGTATAACCGGAAGTGCCACCATTATGAAAATATTTTAGCCCGGTCGCCCTCATCAGCATCAGCATACTGTCAAATTTTTAAAATTTTCCCATGTATAGTTTTCTATATATAGATCGATTCGGTTCCCGGTGGGACACCCTGTATACTCTATATCTATACTCTTAAACCTAAGTTTAAACCTAGGTTCAAACCCAAGAATACTAAGATCGTAGAAATGTCAGAGATGTTCTTATGCCCAAATTTATAAAGTCGATTTCAACTGAGGTCCAGTTTAAAGCGAAGCGAATGGTCATTTTATAATGTGGGATTGACAGCACAGTTTAAGTTAAAAGTTTATTATAAAGTATATTAGATATTTATCCGGTCATGTCATAACTTAATATAATTTAACATAACAAGTTATGACCAGATTGATTATTCTAAATTAAACTTTGCTGTCAATCCCACATTATAAATCGACCATTTCTCTGACAGGAAGGGGGGCTAAAAAAAGTGAATTTTAAAAAAAGAGCGTATCTCTCTAAAAATCTTCTTACTCTCAAAAGTGACTTCAAAAAAAAATATTCTGACCCTTTAAGCGCTCTACAATTTTCAAGGCTCACAGTAAAAAACACTCATTTGGCAAAGCTCGGGGGGGGGGGGGGGGGTATCAAATTGATACAAATATTATCAGAGGAAGTATAATTATTATATTAAAACTTACTTAATTCCTTGGTCGTCAAATACAGGTATAGCCAACTAACCAATAACCCACTGCTGAAATTTTAGTTTATTGACGATTTCGCTAGTGTGGATGAAACTTAACTGCAGTTTAATAAAATATAATAGTGGGAGGAGGTTAATGCATCTACAGAATATTAACCAATGGACAGCTTGCATCTGCGAGACTCGCGCAAAATTTAAAAAAGAGGACCATAACATATTGTTCCATTAAAATTAGAATTTCAAGGCTGACAGTACCTATGCTAATATTAGATGGCTAATTTTTTTAAATTATCATTAGCAAAATAATAATTTTGTTGGACTTTTATTTTGTTACCAAACTCAGCGTAAATAAAGACAAAGTTTATTGTCTACCACCTTCAAACAAACTGATTATTAGATCATGGGTTGAAAATAGGAAAAATATATAGCTTAATATCATAACAAATATATAATAGTAGTTTGTACTACAAGAGTGGATTTGATGTCCATATCGCACGAGGAAGTAAATTGAGGAGGACGCCGTAGGCAGTATGCTTAAACTTCCGAGCGCAATATGGACAATCCATTAGGGTTCTACGACTCAATTTTCGAATTTTATACTACAAATTAAAAAAAAGTTATTAAATCAGGCATTATAAATTATCTTTTTGGGTAGCCGTGAAACTTGAAAGATTCATTTCGTTGGCAAATCCATGGACCAAACACTACAACATATTTGTCGATTTTAATAATTTCTTATATTTACACTAAATTACTTGAATATATCTATCTCTCTCACGTTCGGCCTTTTGCAGAATAACAGACAAAAAGCGATATATTTATTAAAAAAATTGACATTTTCTTTTTCTTAACCATAGTTTGTTTCATTAAAGTGATCTGCTGAAATGCACAGAAGAAAAATTTTGTTCGGGTTTATTTTTGCTTGCGTAAGAATTATAACATTGAAAGTACAACAAAATAGCTGTTGAATTCGTTTTAAATAGTTAAAAATGACTTTTGTGCATTAATATGAACTTTTAACGTTCGCTATCATAAATTAAATTAATTATAGTTCTATTGAAAGTATTTTTGAGACAAGCAAAATGGCTGCAAAATTAGTTGAAAATTCCTTTGGTGCATTAATATTTTAACCTTTAACGTCGACGAAATGTTTTCCAAATAATCACCAATTTATATAGCCACACTGTAAACGTGAAAAGAAGAGTGGCTTTACTATAACGTAACCTAAAAACCGAACAATCCAGAACAAATCCTTTTTTTTTGCTTAAAACCGCAGAACAAGACGTTTACCTCAAAAAATGGTATTAATTTTTGCTAGAAATCTTATAATTTCGTCTGTTTTATCTGGTTTTATGTACTTATCTTCATTTTCCATCATTTAAGGAAGATTTACCAGCTATTTTTCTATATCTGTCGGGTATAATAAAAGCTTTAAGATCGATTGGAGTGATCGTTATCATAAGAAACCAACAAAAGGCAAGTAAAAACGTTCATTTTGTAAACTACTATACGTTTTATGCATTAAATCTTAAATAAAATTGTTAGAAATGAGTATAACACTAAATACTTTTGAAATAAGAAAGTACATTTAAGCAGAAATCTTTAGTTCGGCCAGAAAAAAACTTAACAAATAATTCGGTAAAAATATATGTTTGTTTTATATCTTCAATTTTCACACCATTTCTTGCATTCTTTAGGCTCTGGGATAATTGTTTTGATTAAAATAAAAAAATTACCAATTTAATCTCACAGATTTGAATTTTTTTGAAGTATTTTTAACCTCACTTTTGTAAAGTGTCATAATGCGACGCATAAAATTTACAACGTATAAATTTGGTTTCTTTATAATTGACCACTGTGATTGGTCAGTTTCATATGCTAACTAGGATGGATATAAAATTATATCTGTTCACTTAACCGGAATAGCCCACTTATCGAATCAATTTAGTGTAAAGGAAACAGCAAATATCCATGTGGAAGTAGAAAAAATCGTTTTAAATATATCTAAGTGTTTCATTATTACATTGTTACTGTTGCATTTCTCTGACTTTTCCGCAATATCTATACTGATTATGTGTTGTAAATAAATTATGGTATTTGCGGTTGTTAAAAAATACTTACTGACGTCAAGAACGAATAAAAAATGATGTCGCCACTTTTATAAGTTTTTCTTTAATGTTACACCTTACATGGAACACGGAACCACAGAATATACATACATAGCTACGCGGAACTGAAAATTCCACGTTCTATGATAATAAGTATTACTGGTATGAAGACCAATTCTAATAATATACATAATATTATGTAGGTATGTATAAGAAGACTACATGATGACGTTAAATTTACAATGGCCGATTTTTCGATGAAACAAGAAAGTAAAGGAATATTGATCACAAAACAAAATAACGAATGTGTTACTAGCATTTACTCTTAATATAATCCTCTGACTCGGCGAGCTTAAGCAGCAATACGATAGAGAGCGGATCTGGCTTTGTCCGACTTTGGCGGCTTTTATTAATGCCTGGCACACAGAAAAATAATAAAACCCAGGAACCGACAAGGTGTCGTCTTGATTTCGTGAAACTTTTTACCCTGCTTTTTAGGAGGATAGGTAAGTGTTTCAAAAAACTTGTTTAGACAGTGAGAATGAATAGTTTGAACTTGGGATATCGCAGGGGGGCCGTGGGTCCACCTGAGACTGCATCAAAGAATATTTAATTGTTCTTTTAATGATACTAACACCCGATTTCACCGAAAAGTAGTTTTTTACTATCAGTCGGTTAAGATTCTTGTCTCTGTTAAATTCAATTCTCCTATTCACCATTGGATTTTAAGCCTTTACAGAGAGTTAAAATTAACAGTGAAATTTTGAGCTGATAAGAAATAACAAGCTCTCGAACAAGCTGTTAAGTTTTAAAATTATTGTTATATTTATGATAACTTGACAAACACTTGACAGCGCATGACAAATAATAACAATCCTTAATAGTTTTTTCGTTTAAAAATTAATTTAAACTGAGTAGATTTTCCACGTTTACTAGACTCGTCAGACTCAATTGATGAGAAAATCGTACGAGAAAGGAACGTAAAAGTGCTTAACAATTTATTTGAAGAAATAGACGATATTGAATTCAAAAAACGGTTTAGAAGCAATAAAAACACATTTGCATGAGCAATTAGCGAATCGGTTAGATGAAGTAATTGAACCAGTAAATTATAGAAATCAACCTATTTCAAGAATAAATCAAACACTAATTTGTTTAGGATATTCTGCTACAGGATCATTTTAAATAAATATCGGGGATTCCAGATTTTGATGTACTTTTATTCCAATGAAATTAGAAGTTCTTTCTCCCGCATAGTATAATTACTAGATCTCTCCCTATATCCTGTTTTGTTCGTCATTAAATTTTACTACTGGATCCGTAAAATTTAATTTATTAACGTAAAGTGACGTACAGAACGGAATTGATTGATAAAAGGGTATTTCAAAATATATGAGGTTCGAATATTTTACTCTGAAGTTAGTTGTAAACTAAAATCGTTAGCTAAGACATACGCACATCAACCTAACTCTCTGTTTGTTAATAGAGCGTCTCTGATTTTTGGCGAATACGATATTTCATTAACAGACTGTTAATTCTTATACCGATGTTAACTATCAGACTGTTAAGTTAAAGTTGGTGAATACGGCTGTAAAAGTCACGTACAAAAAATTCAATTAGGATACGAAATATTATTTAAACTCAGTCTTAAATAATGCAACAAGCTACCAAATTACTGTTACAAGTATTTATGGTGATTATTTTGATACAGAGAGATGGTTAAATTAAAAAAAAAAATTGTGCTCTACTAAATTCTGCAACATTGTGTTTTCAAATTTTAAAAACTCCGAATCTTTCCGAAGTAATTTGGACAAAACTGAATTTTCGCGATTTCGTTCTTATTTTTTTCTCACTATTTAAAAATATTTGTTAAGATACAGTTTACATTCTCGTTAATATTTTTTCTCCTCTACATGTTGGTGTAATTAGATTTTTTTTAATCTTTTCTCGTCTACAAGTTGGTGTAATTAGATGTTCAATCCGACGTTTCATTTTTTCAAAACCATCATCAACTTTGCTTTTTTAAATAGCCGGGAAGATTAATTTTATTATTTTTAAATTTCGCTCCCTCTTTATAATTTAATGACGTATCACACCTAGTATTAATAACACGTTTCGAACTTAAAACTCATCATCAATAAGAATTAGTGCAAATTCATCTCATTTGAAATTATTTATTTTCTATGTAACCTAACCTAATTTTCATCTGTCTTAACTGTATAGTAGGCTGTGACAGGTACTTGTTTAACTAAATTATAAATACTTGAAAATAATAGATTTTGTTAATGGAGTCGTTTAGTCAAATTAACTTTTATCTAATTTCTTTGAAGTACAAATTTTATGTTGAGTTGTGTGATTGTAGTTTTCTTTAATAAGAATTATGGAACATTATTCAAGAGAAGAAAAACTGGACAGGATTTGTTGTCGACGTCCAGAGTCAAAATATTTCTAGTTGGCTTTAAAAACAAAGAAGGTTTATTCCTTATTGATAATGGGTTTTAGGTCCAAAACGTGTTATTAATATTAGGTATGATAGGTCGTTGAATTATAAAGGAGGAGGAGGGGAATTTTAAAATAATAAATTTTTCCTGGTTATTTAAAAAAACAAACTTAAGGATGGTTTTGTAAAAAACGAAATGTTGGATTAAAAATTTAATTACACCAACTTGTCTTTCAAATAGACTCAGGAAAAAAACGAAATCGCAAAAACTCATATTTGCTAAAATATCTTCGGAAGGATTTTAAAATTTTTAAATTTTAAAACACAGTGTTATAGAATTTGGTAGGTTGTAACAACTTTTTTCTAATTTAACCATCTCTGAATCTTATACGGTTTACGAGAACCCTATAGAGTGAATCCTTAGCTGGGTATATTTGTTTATTTTGAAAAATGTATTATTAGGCCAAAAACGGGTTTTTGGACGTGGCACCCACAAAATGTTACTTTTCTTTGTCTAAAGTAAAAAATTAAATACAATTTAATACAAAATTCAGGATCCGCGTCTGCTCTGAAACTACATATGTTTAAATCCATTTTTCCATTTGAGTCATAAATGCTATATAAACTGCTGAACAATTGCTTTCGAGCAAGAAAAATTTCGCCTAAATTTAACAGTTAATATTTTCTGAACCAGACATGATATCGACCTACGGTTCTGAATGGTTGATAGATTCATCCCTTGAAAAACAATTGTCAATGATGGATTTTCTTTAGCTGTCAGAAAATTTTATATACAAGATGTTAAAAAGACGATGATTTTTGCTCCAATTTTAATGACGTGTAACTTTCACAGTAATATTTTTGAATTTTATCACTCTAAGTCAATTGAATCACTGGTTCATAGCAAAGAAAGTAATTTGTTAAATTTTTAATATCTGCTATATTTTAAGAAATAACGATTTTTTTTGGAAAACCTTGCTTTATTTTAACTTATTGGTAGCTAGATCTCACTGTGCGTTGTATCGTGCAAACTTTGCGAGTGATTATTATACCTTATGAAAAGCTTGATTATGTTCAGTAACAATAGTGGTATCTACCTAAATGTTATGATGTACAGTGGCGTACTTATAAACACCTAAATGTATTTAAAACCGTAGGTCGATATCATATCTGGTTCAGAAAATATTAACTGTTAAATTTAGGCGAAATTTCTTGCTCGAGAGCAATTGTCCAGCAGTTTACTTCAAATCCACAAGGTCGTATAACCTTTTTACATTCGGCTCCATTTCTTTAAATATCGTATTCCTACATATTATGTAGATATAGCATCTGTATTAAAACAACAACACAGAGTCCAGAAAGTCGGAAATGACAATGCAGTTGTAAAAGTTATTTTAATTTTGGAAAAACTTACGAAGGTATTTTTTAAAATTAATTAGAGTTTGTATTTAAATTTTACCTTCATTTAATTAACATTATTATGAGAGCATCGTCGAGAGAGTTTCGGAATATTTGCTTCATGTAATCAATCTGAGGCAGCTCTTCAGCAGGTTCATGCAGACCGAAAAATTGCTATTTCGAACCACTCAGAACAAGCTTCCTTGTATCCAAATACTATTGTTTATAATATATTAAATGTATTACTGTGATAATCAACACATTTAATTAATTACATCAAATTAGTTGATATTATTTTTATTAATAAAAAGTGGTAAATTATTGTTTTGTCTTTGACACTATTAATAAATAGTGATCTAAAAATTAAAAAAAAACACTGCTTCATCAGATATAAATAAGGTATAAATAAAAGTATGTCTGGACCACAAAATTCTTTTTAATAATTAAACTAGGAAGTTTCTACATAGCAGTAGGACACCTTCATGAAGGTCATCATCAGCTATAAATTGGTAAATATTAAAAAGTAACGGATGAGTATTTAAAGTAAAAATCATTTCAACATCATCCAATTTAAGTTTCAACAAAATTCATTCCACTACAATACTAGGTGCTACACTAGGAGAACTGACAGGTGCCAAAAGATTGCAACTTAGGTTTTAACAGATAGGAGGATAAAAAAATAGAACCTAAGGGTTTATCCTTTCTTTGTAATTATGTTGTTAATAATACAAATGAAGTGTTGTCAAAAACCTGATTTTGATGATACTGTTTTTTAGACCATAATTGTTTTTTCATACGATTTTTTCCACTTCGTTCGCTGCCATGGCCTTACCCGAGGGGACCCACAGCTTAACGTGGGTTCCGAACAACGATCCTCGGTTATGCGACACCCCCCAAGGGCTATCAATCCTTGGTTTCTTGCCTTTGCATGACCTACCGATTGGGGAGTGTGTACGTGTGTACCTTCTTCCGCATCCCACGAGATGTCCGATCTTATCCGGCCTTGTTACCGTGGGTGGATTGGGAGATGATACATTTTACACTTTTCCCTGAATTCCTAAATCCACTGAATTTCGGATATACTTTTTTTATTGTACGTATGTCCACTCCGGGAATTGAACCCGTGTCGAATGCCAGTAGTTAACCTCTGAGCCACCGACGCGGTTTATAATTTATTATTGTATTTGTAGTAACTGACTTATTTTCTTTATAACATTATTAGATCATAATAAACTAGAGTTGCATAACTTATTAAGGAAAAAATTTGTGAGGGTCCCAGGATTACGTAACGGCCCCAGGGCCACCTATAACCAAAAATATGTACTAATTTCAAGTAGGTACTGCTCTTTTTGATGAACTGATAAATAGTATTTACCTAAAACTTAAGTTGAGCAGTATATATACTTGTAATACCGGTTGGAAAATTAACTAAAGTCTGATGAATTAATAAATTAAATTAAGAGAATAAGAGAATCTTGTTTTGGCTAAATTTAAATTATGGAAGTATGACGTGCCTTTTCAGTGGCGTAGTAACGTTGGTAGTTTCACCTTTTACTATGATAAAGTTTTATACTTTAAAATTTGCCAGGCAAGCACGCATTATTAGCATTTTTAATTTAATAGTAGGGAGCGACGCCGACGGTGAATCACAAACAATGAGCATACCGAACACTCGTTTACATTTCATAGCGACATCTATTGTCTCTCGTATACAATATAGCCTAATAGTATAGTACTATATTGCACCTTCGTAGCTCTGCTGCAGAACATTCTAGGGAACAGTTTGTTAACGTTAACGATATTACAGTTCATCAACATTTCATCCCAATTAATTCTATATAGCTCCAGTAAAAGTAGGTCCAAGTGAAACCCAAAAATGTTACTATAGGTGTAAAAAAAAGTGTTATTTTTTATCTTTCAATCTTAAACTCAGCATTTCCTAAATGGTGTTCCGAATCTCTGAGTCTTAGTTACTAAAAAAATGCCTAATTAACTTGTTTTAAGGATTAACTCCTTCCTTTACTTCTTTACTAAGAAACACGAAACCGCGCCTAAGCTATTTAGGCACGTGAAAATTGGGGTTTCGCGTTTCCTAGTAAAGAAGTAAAGGAGGTGCTAATTTACCGATCGTTTAATATTAAAAACAAAGTCTTATCTTATTTTGGAAAAAGATTACGCGAATTTTGTTTTGAATTAAATCATGGATTTGTATCGCTGAAACAAGGATGTCTTAAAAAGCGTCCCGGAAACTCTAATGTTAACCCATTAACATATTTTGAAATTTGAATGTAATTAAAAATGAATAATTTTAAAAGTTTTTTTTTATTTTCGAAATTTCAAAACAAGCTGAAAAACAGGTGGTCCCATATGGGTCCTTTAGGCGTTACCTAGAGAACAAAAATTAAATCATGACACCGGAAATGAAATATCTTATTGCTCATGAAAAGCTTTAAAACAACTAAAGCAAAGTCCAATATTGCACTTGCAGCACATTATTCTGTCTTTGCTGCTACAATTATTTCCACCGCAACGATTTCCTCCTGGTACAGGAACAACGTAATGATGTAAACCATCAAATCTGATATCATCCCCAACTCTTAAACTACTTCCTGCTTTTGGCAATCGACCCGATGCTACAATAAAGCGTAGTTCACGGTTTCTTTCATAATATTACTTAGTAACTCATCCGTAAAAAATAACTCAAATAGTTGAACGCATGTCGTAGCGGAATATTTGCTGTGATCTAATATAGGAAAATTTCGACAAGTTGCCTCAAAATCGCCAGCAACATACCTATTTGGGATTTTCTGGTTTGGTACTAATAGTAAGCTTCTCAAATACCTCAGAGATTGGTTATTGTATTGGAGGCTCCTGAAAGTTTAGATCGTCACCCCCAAGTCTTCCATTATCTTTTAAAACTTATTCCGCCCCAGCTAAGAGTTGCCTAGAATTTAAGTTATCGACCATACCAGCCTCATCTTCATCGCCAGAATCTTCGTCGGTGAATACATTTCTGTCCGGAGGCTCAATAATATATATTTCTGAAACATTTTCATCATCATATGCTATGTCCAGAGCTTCTTAAAGCGTAATTCCACTAGAATTAAATATGCTGTATGATAAAATTAATTTTGGCTAAACCGCCTAACGGGCCCATATGGGGACACCAATATTTATACTAAAATAAGGACTAAACCAAATTTCTGAATAATATTTTTTTATTGGAATCTAATAGCCCCAAGTGTTTATATATCATTACTAACAAGAAAACATAAAAAATATTATAAAACGAAAAATTATATAACTTACACAAATTGGATGTTCATAATTTTATACCGATATCTTCAAACAATTCTACAATTTGGTATACTCACTGTTGCATCCGGCAACGATGAATCCCGCCACGTTTCGGACAATCCCAATAAGTCAGTCGACTTCCTTATTAAAAATTCTGAAAACTAATGAAAAGCAGTTCTGCAAGAGCAAAATGGGCGAAAAAAAGAAATCCATTTTTTAACATTTGCTAATCTCATAACATAACCAACCCCAGAAATATAAAATAAAATATATAATTCACTTTGTAAATACAAAAAGCATTTGTTACCCGATTCACATATCGAAAAAGTAAATTAAAAAGGTACTTATCAACTGATATGTCTTACAAAGTTAAATACTTCTTAAAAATAGTTTTATCAAAACTAAAGCAAGAGTACATTTACAGAGAGAGTAACAAATGTGGAGGTTCTGCGAAGAATGCAGAAAGAGAGAGAACTGATACTTACTATCAAGAAACGCAAACTGCAATACTTGGGACACGTTATGAGGGGAGATAAATACCAGTTGCTTCAACTTATTATCCAAGGAAAGATAATGGGCAAAAGATCCATAGGAAGAAGAAGGAATTCATGGTTGAAGAACTTGAGAGAATGGTACAATTGCAACAAGTGCCAACTGTTTAGATCTGCAGTATCAAAGATACGCATAGCATTGATGATAGCCAAACTTCGGAACGAAGATGGCACCTAAAGAAGAAGAAAGATTAACTCAATGTGAATTTAATAGTATTTATCTGTAAGATAAGGTGTATGTATACCTGAAGCATACTTCTTTAGAGGCAAAAATTTCATTATAAACATCCGGACTCCCACCAAAAATATCGTCCTACTAATAAATATGTAGATATGTGAGAAACACATTTTCTACGGCACCATAATAGAAGTAAACAGATTAAGTAACAAATAAAAATAAGGTTAATTTAGGACTCGTCAATTGTTGTACTATTATGTGAGTTCCTTCTATAGATTTTGCCCCCCGCAGACCACACCTTATTTTTCCCGTATTTATTTTTCTTCTTCAAAAATTGACATTTTAAAGTTTTTCAAGATTTCTTTGCATTATATTATATAAATTTTGCACAAAGATGGCCAGGATAGCACTTGGTCCATCTTTTCTTGATTTATCACCCACTCTAAAGGCACAGTCTATAACACCAATGGTGCAAGATATTTTAAGTTTTTCATTAGTAACACAATAAGGTCAACTACATTTTCATTCTGTTCCTCACCAACTCCAGTAAAGCGCAAATAGTCTCTCTTGGCTAGGGATGAAATTGCCTCAGAGTTGAGGGCAATTTTCGCATCCATGCCCTCAAGTGAGGTGTCATTTCTGACAGCTCTTGATCAATCTTATCAAATCGCTTGCCAAGTTTTGTCTCCAATTGCCTGAGTACATTAGCATACCTTGATCATAATTTTTTAAGTTGCCTCATCACCCTCATCTTCTCAGGGCCCACCCATCTTCGTGGTAACTACTTTATCACTAGAGTAGGGTAGATTCTAACCTCCAAATGCAATGTCAAGAAACCAAGGGTTGATAGCCCTTATGAGGTGTAGCATGACTAAGGATCGTGGTTTGGAACCCATGTTAAGCTGTAGGTCCCCTCGGGAATAGCCCTGGTAGCGAACGAATAGGAAAAAATTACACAAGAAAAAAAAATAATATACTTATATATTTTGTAACATTTTGCTTGTATGTGACTGGGACAAAAAGACCAAATTCATTAAAAACAGATTTAAAAAATAAAGAAAAAGCGCCGAAGACGAATTTTTTTTTTGAAGTTAGTCATGACGACACCCCCCTCCCTTTGGAACCGCGCTTGCGTCTAGGCGTTTCATTGAACGAATAATATTAGTCGTTTGACGGCTTTATAGTTCTTGCAAAAGAATAATATTAATGTTTTTTTAAATATATAATTTAAAATCATTTTTATTTGTATTATAAGGCGACAAACATGTGCCGCGAGGATTGTTTTTTGTTTAATTAATAAATAAATCTGTCGATTCTAGAGAATATTTTTTTACAATAAAAAAGCTTAGATCTCAGTTTCGCAAATAACTTTACTTGTACTATTAAAATCTCTTTATTTATTATATATTTTACATTGTCAGGTACTACTAACTAATCTAATGATACTAAACTCATAGATAATGTACATATATGATATTACGTCACATAGATAACACAACAAGGCAACGGTTGGAGCTGCTGTTGGCTCGTGGTAGTAGCACACTGGCTTGTACTTCTTTTGTTAGGGACAGTTCCAGTAGTCTATTACTGCCATGAAGGATTCAGTTTTGAATGAGACTTGAAGGTTTTTAAATGACTTTTGCTGGAAAAATAGGTTAAAAAACCAGCTTAATTTTCGCAGGTACAGTGTAGCATTTTGTCAAAGACTCGAAATGATCAGGTGGATGGATACTTTAAAGTGGGATAGGCTAAGCCCGCGTGGTATGAGAAATGGTGTAACGTTCTTATTTGGTAATGGTTGTTGGTTTTTAAGTTACTCTATTTTTATTATAAATTGGCAGTTTGTGGTAAAGGGGTTTGTGTATGTAGTCGTCTTGTTCTCTTATGTATGTCATGTTTGCTGTCAGTATCGTGTTGTTCGGTTTTGTTTCGTAAAACTTTGTCGCTTCGTCTTGTATGTACTGTTTTAAGTATGGTGTGTTTGTTGTGTTATGTAACACACGTAGTGGCGTATGTCTTGGTGCAGAAAGTATTTGTCCAAGTACTATGTTTTGTAGTTTTTGAAGTCTGTTGTATTGGTGGTCTGATATACTGCACCAGACCTGCGTAGGTCAGTACTGTCGAATCATTTGATTGTAAATTGTCTGTTTGTTCTGTGGTGAAAAAAATGATCCGTCTAAGTAATTTTTGTAAATTGTTGGTCGCTGCGTAGAATTTCTGTATTGTTTTTGTCGTGTTTGGTATAAACGTCAGTTTTTTGTCTAGCGTAACTCCTAAATATTGTAACGTTTGTTTGGGTTCAATTTCTTTATTATTTATTATTAGGTGTTGATTTATATGAACGTTGTTTCTTTTTGTTGTAATTATTAAGCATTCGCATTTCTCTTCGTTTATTTTCAAGTATTTTGTCTTAAACTATTAGAATACGTATAGTGTCGCTTAGGACCGGGTGCGGGACCCCTCTGAACGAGGGGCCCTAGGCCCAGGCCTACCGGGCTTATTGGAAAAATAGGCCCAGATCCAGTTTGCGCCTGCATAAATAAATTGTACCTACCAATTCCCTTAAACTCGCGTTATCCAAACGTTTAGGTCATAGATTCGAGATGGAATGACACATTTATTGGGTCGGATATCCGTTTGATTATGCAAATGACCGATTGCAAAATACTAATAATTATCAGTAGTCTTTGGATTTCTTTGTATTTGTATTCGAGTTTAAATATTAATAAAAAATTAAGTACGTATAAAGGAACAATTTACTGGGCGGAGCATACTATACTAAAAAACGGTGTTCTGTATCATATTTATTATATTATTATTACAAATATTATCCAGTGGCGGCTCCTGGATATTGAGTATGGGAGGGCACAAATCTAGGTACACAAAATTGAGTGACTGCGCATATTGTTTTAATTTTTGAGGAAATATCTAAATTGCATTACTTACAAATTCATATCGAAAATGTTAGCTAGAAAAATTAGCCGTGATTGACGTTCCTTTTTTATATTATATAAATACTATGCGTTTTCCTTCCTAATACCGGGTGATTTACGACGAGCTTGCATTATACCTTTTGAGGAAACTACTGAAAATATTTTTTTGAAAAACTGTAGGTTTAAGTTTATCGATATGCTCTCTTACTCTAAAATATTGACATGTTCCTGTCACTTCCGGTTACACCGTAAGTAGCTTCAACTTTCATTTTTTAAATACAATATAGCATTTTTTATTATATTAGTCCGGTCAAATTAGACCAAAAAATGATAGTGAAGGTACATAAATTTACAACAAGCTAAAAATCAGTAAAAATGTTCAAAATACAAATATAAATAAAATTTAAAAGTTTCCCAACATTCCCGTCTATGAAAAAAATTTGACTCGAGGTCAAAGGTCAAAAAAATTACTTTTTCGCGATTTTTAGCAAAACGGTAAGTTTTATCATAAAAATACTTTCTCAAATACTCAGAAACGGTGGCTCGTAGGAAAAAAGTATTTCTACATTTTTTATAGATACTTTTATGATCTACAATTTTTGCCTAAAGTATTATTATAATAAAACTTACCGTTTTGCTACAAATTGCGAAAAACTCGTTTTTTTGACCTTTGACCTCGAGTCAAATTTTTTCCATACACGGGAATGTTGGGGAACTTTCAAATTTTATTTATAATTGTATTTTAAACATTTTTACTAATTTTCAGCTTGTTGTAAATTTATGTATCTTCGAATGTGTAATTTGACCAGATCATATTTTACATTGCATTAAATTTTATGGATCACGTCTTTTACCCAAGTCTACTAATTTTTGAGATATCTGCATATTTTGTAATTATTTCGTAAATGCATAGCGATGCAATTATCCGTATATATTTTTTACCTTAGCTCCTGGACTAAAATATTTTGTTATTGTATAGTTAAAGAATCAACAATACTCAAAAAATAATTAAACTTGGTATAAAATATACAGGAATGTCACAATTAAGGGTTCATTATAAAAAACTTTAAACATTAAAAACTTTCTTATTTTAAATTGAACACCCTGTAAATTTTTATTTTATATGATGATAAATTAACTGCTCCTTAAAATTGCTATAACCTATTCTATACCTATATCAACGCGTTTTTTTAGAATATTAAGTTTTTTTTTAAATACAAATTTTTTAAACTTGTCATGAAAACAAATGTACATGGATACTCCATAGTGATATTTTGATATTTATAAGGAAAATATTGACAAGAGAATGTACGAATGCTTGGAAGTAAATGGTAATCATTTCGAACATATGTTAAAAATAAAATTACTAAATTTGTTATTTATTATTACATAATATTTAGATTAAGTAAATATTTTAACTTTTTTCACTATTAAAAAAATTTATTTCAAAACAATTAAACTTAATAATTTAAAAGTAAGCAAGCCAAGTTTAATTATTTTTTGAGATTTGTTGATTCTTTAACTATAAAATAACAAAAAAAAATTAGTTCAGGAGCTAAGATAAAAAAATATATACGGATAATTTTATCGCTATGCATTTACGAAATAATTACAAAATATGCAGATATCTCAGAAATTAGTAGACTTAGGTAAAAAACATGTTCTATAAAATGTAATTAAAATTGAATGTAAAAACCAAAAATGCTATATTGTATTTAAAAAATGAAAGTTGAAGCTACTTCCGGTGTAACCGGAAGTGACAGGAACATGTTTATATTTTTTGTTAAGAGAGCATATCGATAAACTACACCCTACAGATTTTCATAAAAATATTTTCAGTATCTTCCTCAAAAGTTCTAATGCAAGCTCGTCGTGAATCACCCGGTATACCAATATATTATCTTTACGCTCATCAAAGTACAATCATTATATCGAAAACATTGCTGGTAACGATTTCCTATTTTCTCCCTTTCCCTGAGATTCTTTTTTTTTGCCATACTTTGGAAGTATGGTAACGATGTCCAAGTCTTCTAACACTGCTTGTAATTTTCGCGGCAAATTAAAACACCCGGTATGATGACCCTGTATCAAATTTAGGTCGTTTTGGTTGTGAAGAATGAGGGTATTCAAAGTCTACGTCGCTGTCAGAAGAAATGATCTTGTAAACAGAAACTATACTTGAATTTTTTGCTTAGATTTAAGAATAGTATTGCTTAGGACTTTCTGTTTTTAAGTCGACTCATTTTAAGGGTGTCCTGGAGTCTTTAACAGTGGCGTAGCCAGAAAATATGCTCGGGGGTAGGGGGGGGGGGTCAGTGGGCCTAAGTAGGACATTTTTTTGGAGAAAGGGACAGTCGGGACTATATATATTCTATGATATTGTACCTAGTGAAGAAGGTTAACCTAACTACTATCAAATTTCAAAAATTAAATTATTACCTCTCCTCCTCTGCATGGATTAAATTTGTTTTTGTAAATGTTTTATTTTGATATTCCTAACTGAATCTTTATTAAAATTTTGTTTTTTATTTATGAAAAATATGATCCAAAATTTTAACATAAGACTCTAACTCGCGTTTTTCGGGCTCGGTTTTTCATGAATAAAAATAAAGTAAATATCGCCCACCACTCCAAAATTGATGATTTTTTCATGAATCATATTTTAGGAGCGTAGATTTAAGAGCAGTTTTTGTTGCAAATGCTTAGGTTTTAAAATACTCCTTCTTAAGTGCCATTTTGTATATTCATAATAAAGCATTCTCGTTTCTTCCCACACTATTTTTTTTATTGTAAATTATTACACTTCTTTCATTAAAAAGGTTTCAATTAAAATTTTTACTTTAATTTTTCTTTTTAAAAATAAATATTGAAACACTCCTTCTTAAGTGCCATTTTGTATATTCATAATAAATCATTCTCGTTTCTTCCCACACTATTTTTTTTTATTGTAAATTATTACACTTCTTTCATTAAAAAGGTTTTAATTAAAATTTTTACTTTAATTTTTCTCTTTAAAAATAAATATCTAATTGTGTTTTGTTTTTGTTGTAAAAATATTTTATTGCATTGGGTTATATTTTTGTTGATTTAAAATAGCTTTAAAAAAGGAAAAACGAAACAGACGAGTATATAATAGGAAAATACTATAAAATATTATTCTTTTTACTCGTTTTCCTTTTAAATTGCATCATAAATTAATAACTAAAACGATATGCGCCCTAAACCTTACTCTCCATATAAAACAGGAATTTTAGAAGGAAAAGTTTAAAAACTAAACGTTTCCTACAAGACCTTTGTAATCTAAGGCAAGAATCCAAGCGTGCGACGAAAAATTAGGTTGCAATTAGACTTTTAGACCCGAGCTCCTAGGCAGCAGTGCAGTCCGGCACAGGGCCGTAGCTAGAGGGGGGCTGGCCAGGGCGAAGCCTTGATAAAAAAATATTGAGCCCTGGTAAAAAAGATTTTGAAATAGAAAAATCAAAAATGTGTGCAAGTTATTTGATAAGTTTAATAAAATAAAATTATTTAAATAATTTCGTCATACGGGTAGAGTCCTGTCCTGCCCCTGTCTGTTCCCTTTTTTAGAGCTATTTTAAATTAACAAAAATATAACCCAATGCAATAAATTATTTTTTCAACAAAAACAAAAAATAATTAGGTATTTATTTTTAAAGAAAAAAATTATAGTAAACATTTTAATTGAAACATTTTTTATTGAAGAAGTGTGATGATTTATAATAAAAAAATAGTGCTGGAAGAAACGAGAATGCTTTATTATGAATATACAAAACGGCACTTAAGAAAGAGTATTTCAAAACCTAAGAATTTGCACCAAAAACTGCTCCTAGATTTAGGCTCCAAAAATACATGATTTCTGAAAAATCATCAATTTTGGCGTGGAGAGCGGTATTTACTTATTATTAATTATGAAAAATTAAGCCCGAAAATCGCGTGTTAGAGTCATACATACGTCTAATGTTAAAATTTTGTATTGACACTAATATTCATATTGTTTACAAATATAAAAAATGTTTTTTTTTTAATAAAGAGCCAGCTAGGAAAATCAAAAAAAAAGTAAAACAAAAACATTTACAAAAACAAATTTTAATAATTTTGATAAAATTTGTTAGTAGTTGTGAATTTTAAATGAACTTTGGGCGTGGCCCCGAAAATGTTTTGCCTGCGGCGCTTTTCCGTCTTCTTTCCTAGGTACAATATCATGAAATACATGTAGTCCCAACTGTCCCTTTCTCTAGAAAGAAATGTCCTACTTACGCCCATTCAGCCCCTTCCCCCCCCCCCCCCCCCCGAGCATATTTTCTGGCTACCACTGCTTATAATAAATATAATACATGCATATAAATGAAGCATGTCGGATGTCGGTCGTTCTAAAATGTAAAAAATTCTACAGCGTCCCTTAAAAATCAAATATCATTATATTTCAACGTGAGAATGTGGGCCCTGGTAAGGAAGCGAAATAATTTGGTTCTGGCTACGGCCCTGGTCCGGCAGATCCCTTATATACCCCACTGGTTTTTTTCCAACTTTTGTTCGTGTTTTTTGCTAAATCAACCGGTTCATTCACCATTTTTCAGTCGTTTCCTTGGTCGATAAGAAAAGGTCGTTAAATTTGAGGCACGTTTTGTTTCTCTGGGTACTTACAATTTTGAAAACTGGAGCATTTGTAGCTTCAACTTGCTTAGATTGAAGACTGTGAAGATGAAGGAGACGTTAACCGTGAGCCCGTAATAAAGTTTGTTACTGCGTCTCTATTCTCTACACTTCAAGAAGCGCTAAAGCTAATGGGGCGCGGCTAAAATTTAAAGTATGATGTCCAGTTTTTCAAACTGTATTATAGAGAGTACTTAGCTCAATTAGGTAGCTTCCCATAGTCTGTTTTGTTGTTTCTCAAAATTCATACCAATAAACGGGGGAGGGGGCGGCTAATTGGTTTTTATAACGTCCAGCTTTTTTGTATAAATTAATACAACGATTAGACAGCTTTTTTTCACTACCCCCTCACAAAAATAGAAAAAAGTTTTTCGGCTCACACTATTGTATATTATATATTGAATTATCTAGATTAGTTAAACCTAGACTAACGCTGTAACGTATAATTAAATTTTATCTCCATCTATCATAGGTCAAGTTCATAGTTTAATTTTATTACAGATAATTTATATAAATAATCTATTGTATTTCAAATGCAATTAACACTCCTCGGAATTGAACCGTATATTTATATTACCGACATGTTGAATAATATGTAAATAAAGCAGTAATAGCAGCAATATAGTCTAAATCCAAATTATTCACTTTTTGAAAAATATTATAATATGGCACCCTTTAGAGCTAGAATATACCGTCATGATTTATATAACAAGTTGTTATTTTTCTTCTGTCATATTTATATAAGTACAGACAATATAACTAGTTGATTTGTCCTACTTTCTCTGTCATTTTTACTTGAAAATTGGTAGCCGCTGGTGCTCAAACACAACGACCAGTCGTTTCCCGACGTCTTAACGTCCCAAAAATGATTTACCATATTGGTGCAAGTGGGAGTCGTAACGAGGTTGTAACAATGTTGGGTGACGACGTCAGTTCGCGTCGGGCCGTCGTAAATTGCTGCTTGGGTTGCAGCTTTATTATGACAAAGATGTCGCAAAAGAAACTTTTAAGGAGTACCTTCTTTGTTGAAATTTTTTTTATCATTGTCTTATAGGTCCATTGTTTTTTTCCCTTTATACATCTTAACTTATCATTTATTTGAGGTATTTCACTGTACAGTTTTACGCTGACGATACTCATGCTCGCTGTACTTCTCATTTCCGCCTGATAAAATCCTAGAGGCTATTGATAGGTTGGTGCATAATCTCAATGTTCTTTAAAGAGCTTCGGAGGCGCATTGCTTGGCGATAGATTTTACTAAGTCGCAGGTTTTGTTGTTTGGCAGGCCGCAATCACGAAACCAATATGAACATATTTGACAAATCACTCTTTACAATAGGTACTGTTTTAAGTACATGTACAGCAGCAAAAAATCTGGGGCTGTTGATGGACAATAATTTGAGATTTTTGGGCCATGTTAACAACTGAATTAAAAGGGCTTTTGCCAATCTTAAATTAATATTCAACCAACGGACGCTGCTAAATGCAAAACTGAAAAAGATGTTGTGCGACTCTATGTTGTTATCGCAATTAACTATTGCGATATCTTGTATGGTCCCTGTCTTTTGGACTCGCATACAACTAATACAGAATTCATGTGTATGATTGATACGTGGTATGTGTGGTAACCAATCACAATATTAGCGCTGACCAGTATGCATTATTTTTTAGGATAAAAACTTGTTTACTAATATCCTTAGAATTCGGTAGTTTTTATATTAGAATAGATTTTATGTACCTACCTGAGAATGTTTAAGAAATATTAAAATCAGTTACAACCACGCCGTTGTTTTACTCACGCCTATTCCAATTATTAAATTGAAAAAAATTACGAGTTACTATAGTATGCGAAGTCGTGAGAGGGGTGTGAGTGCTAAATTACGGGAAAATAAACGGGTTAAGAATGAATGGGACACGCATGTTGCATAGCTTAGTATTATTTAATAAAATAATCTTTAAGGAATGCCCTGATTATTTGTATGATAAAATCAAATTTAGGTATAATGTACATAATTTGGAATTTAATTATCAAATTTCAAAAATTTACAATAAGGTACCTACCTCCTAAAATGATCTCTAATTATAAGTTTTAGCTATTTGCAAAACAAAATGTTCGAGACTTCTTGTAGAAGTAGTATTTTTTATTTATTATATTTTCCTGCCTGCGTCATACGCCATTCGTATTCTTATTCCAGAGTCGTATACTATTATTTGTATCTATTCATATAATATATTATAGTATAATTCGCCCCTAGTTCGCATATGTCTGTAAATTTTAAAAACAAACATTTATGTTGTTTAGAAATATACTTTTTGGTTATTTAGTACATTATATAACAACTTTACTTAACAAGGTTGAGATAGGAAGCTAGGCTTCAACTCCGCCAATTGTAATTTTTTTTTTTTTTGTTAAAATTACAATAAAGACCTATTTATTTTATTTTATTTTCATATTTATACCGGGTGATTCACCACGAACTTGCATTAGAACTTTTGAGGAAACTATTGAAAATATTTTTTTGAAAATCTGTAGGTTTAAGTTTAACGATATGCTCTCTTAAACTAAAATATTAACATGTTTGTGTTACTTCCGGTTATACCGGAAGCAGCTTCAACTCTCATTTTTTAAATACAGTATAGCATTTTTTATTATATTTTTGGTTTTTGCATTAAGTTTTAATTACATTTTATGGAACACGTTTTTTACCTCAGTCTCTCAGTAAAAAATATATACGGATAATTTCATCGCTATGCATTTACGAAATAATTACAAAATATGCAGATATCTCAGAAATTAGTAGACTTACCTAGGTGAAAAACGTGTTCCATTAAATGTAATTAAAATTTATTGCAAAAAATGCTATATTGTATTTAAAAAATAAAGTTGAAGCTACTTTCGGTATAACCGGGAGTGATAGAAACATGTTAATATTTTAGTTTAAGAAAGCATACCGATAAACTTAATTCTACAGATTTTCAAAAAAATATTTTCACTAGTTTTCTTAAAAGGTCTAATGCAAATTCGTCGTAAATCACCCAGTATATTATGCATATAAAAAATATATTACTGGTACTGATTATTCTTATTTGTGTATAAATAAAATTTGCTCACGTTGCTTAGCTTTACCTCATTGCATCAAAGCTCTTACATATCCCCTAGTAATTGGCATTTAATTATTTATTTAAATTTTATACCATTTTCATCCAGCACTTAATATGAAACTTTTATGTAAATATGCACTAAATATGCGGATTTTGCAAAAATAATAACATTAAAAATGTACTTACATTCCTCCGTGATTGGTTTAAAAAAAATCCTGGCTACTGCCATAATTTCTTTGTAATAATTGACAAAAGACCACAAATATAGCTCACTCAAAAGTCGTGTACTAAATAAAATATTGCACTGTGTTTTTAACACAAATTAACATAAAAAATTATTTAAAAAAATGTTTTATGCGGCCGTCAATTTTATTATTCAATGAATAATAATTGGATACGACAAACTAATTGCAAACACCTAATCCTTATTTGTTAACAAGTCGTTTCAGAATTTTGATAAGACTAAGGTTCTAAAAAAATTGTTTAGTGTGTTACTTTTGAATTTAAAATCAATTCTAAATTGTCAATTTCAGAGCATTGTCTGGTTTCACAATACTTTATCAACCTTTTGTTATCGCGGTTTTACATAGTCTCACTACAATTTCAGAATGCTGCAGCGATAAGTATTTATTTAAAAATTTAAAATAGTTATTTTAATGATAAAAGTACGAACCGTTCTATTTAGGTACTTATTTTAACAAAATTGTATATTATAGAGAGAGAGTCAAGTTAAGGTTTTAAACATATATTGTCGACAAAATTATACCAATAATCACGTTTTTATGATGGACAAACCTTCGAAAAGTTAACCTCCAGAATTATAAATAAATAATATGTGATATTGTAATCGTATACAGGGTGGAATTTTTAAATGGAATAAATTCAGTATTAGAAAGCCCCATATTTGCTGAAAAAATACAGAACTACGGCTGTGTTTATTTTTAGTTTGGCATACTTTTTTCCCATCTTTTTTCGCCCCTTTTTCGGTTCGTAATGTGCTCGTTGGAAAGGGAATATGACCCACTATTTACTTTTGCGTTTCGGTAATGTAGCCGCAATTTGGTTTATTGTTAAAATTGTTGTAATTTAAAGTAAAATTCATTCTTGACCCCCCACCTCCGCCCCCGAGCTTAGGAGCTCGGGCCTAAAAGTCTAATTGCAACCTAATTTTGAGTCTCACGCTTGGATTCTTAATTTAAATTTTTAAATAATGTGTTCTTGGCTTAGATTACAAAGGTCTTGTAGGAAACGTTTAGTTTTTAAACTTTTTCTTCTAAAAGTCCTGTTTTATATAGAGATTAAGGTTTCGGACGCATATTGTTTGAGTTATTGATTTATGATGCAATTTTAAAGGAAAACGAGTAAAAAGAATAATATTTAGCATTTTACTATTATATACTTGTCTGTTCCATTTTCCCTTTTTAGAGCTATTTTAAATCAACAAAAATATAACCCAATGCAATAAAATATTTTTACTACAAAACCAAAAAACAATTAGGTATTTATTTTTAAAGATAAAAATTTTAATCGAAACATTTTTTATGGAAGAAGTGTGTAAGTGTGATAATTTATAATAAAACATATAGTGCGGAAAGAAACGAAAATGCTTAATTATGAATATACAAAACGGCATTTAAGAAGGAGTATTTCAAAACCTAAGCACTTGCACCAATAGCTGCTCTTAGATCTACCCTCTTAAAATATATGATTTCTGAAAAAATCATCAATTTTGGCGTGGTGAGCGATATTTACTTTATATTTAATCATGAAAAACCGAGCCCGAAAAACGCAGGTTAGAGTCATACATACGTATTATGGGATTGACACCAACATTCATATTTTTCACAAATATAAAAAATGGTTTTTTTTTTAAATAAAGAGCTAGCTAGGAATATTAACAAAAAAAAAGGAAATCGAGCCCGAAAAACGCAGGTTAGAGTCATACATATTATGTCTTATGTTAAAATATGGGATTGACACCAACATTCATTTTGTTCACAAATATAAAAAATGTTTTTTTTTTTTAAATAAAGAGCTAGCTAGAAATATTAACAAAAAAAAAAGGAAACCGAGCCCGAAAAACGCAGGTTAGAGTCATACATACGTCTTATGTTAAAATCTTGGATTGACACCAACATTCATATTTTTCACAAATTATTTAATTTTGAAAAATATTTTTGTGGACAGTTGTAAAGTTGCAAAATTTCTAGGCCTATTTATAGATAATAAACTAAAATTTAACGACCATGTTGTCGCTCTTAATAAAAAAATTGCATCAGGATGTTATGCTGTAAGAGTTGCATCCAGGGAACTAGGAAAGCAAATGGGAAGAACAGTATATTTTTCGCTTATAGAAAGCCACTTGCGATATGGTATAGCTTTTTGGGGGTTCTGTAATCAAGAAATGATAAGATATATTTTAGTATTACAAAAAAGGGCTATTAGGTATCTTTCTGGTGTCAGAAGCAGAGAGCACTGTAAACCACTTTTTATTGACCTTAAAATACTTACGGTAATAAGTCTATTCATTATGGAGACTGTTTGTTTAGTTCATAAAAAATACAAAAACTATGATAATGTTGTTGTTTATAATATGCGTAATAATGACAATTTACCCTTGCCCATCCCTAGAACGGCGCTTACGAAAAACTCAATTATATTTGAAATTAATCAACTGAGAACTGTTACAGGAATTCTGACAGAACACATGAGTGTCAAGAATCATCTGCACAGAATGCAACTGTACAATGGAGAACTTGACTGCAGATTATGCAGACAATTCAGGGAAACAGTACAGCACATGGTTTACCATTACGAGTCACTAGATCGGAAGAGGCAACAAATAGTCAGTCAACCGAAATTGGAACCAGAAGACATACTGACCCTCTCCCCAGTTGGCCTACACAAACTAGTGCAAGGAACAGAAATCACTGAATGGGTGTGAAAATCACCCAACCAGGCCTAAATGCATTCGGAATATAGACGAGCCCTCGAAAAAAAAAAGGATTGCCTAGCTTGAGCGTGCGGTCATTATTTACATCCACATGTAGGCGTTGATATAACGCGTGACTGTGACCGGCTCATTTTAAAATTATTTACTAGGTTGTTTAAGCTATAAGGCATGATATTACGGCACTGGATGAAAATAATAGTCAATTTTTGGCAGCCAATAAACGATATTCCAAATGTGAATTTCTCTGAAACTGTAAAAGCAATTTGGCAAAAACTTGTTTCATATTCAGCGTTAAATATTACTTTTTCTAGCGAACTTAAATTCAGGTTTTAGAAGTTAATAAATATCTAGATATTAGTTCTTGAAAATTCGAATAGCGGAGCCATATTAATTGACAAAAACTGGCTAATACTCTTACCTATACATGCAACATGAATGTTTAAGTATTTCACAATATCTTATCGTGATTTTCTAATTGTAAGCTATCAATAAGTGTTTCAGCTTTTTTTCCTTGAGAAACCCATTTATAGAATTATACAGTTATTTTTTCTTTGTGCCTGTTTGTTATGTGTAATATGCATTAATGACTAATAGTAATAACCAATTATGATAAAATGAGTAAATACGATCATTAATACATTTTTTTTTTGAACATCGAGTACCTATTATATTGAAAAAATAAAATAAAAACAATATTTTATCTATAAAAGACAGCTCCTACCGAATTAGAACGTTTATTGTCTTTTGCCCTTGAAGAATAATTAATAAAACGACCTGGTGATTAATTTATTGATGACACGATGACCTTACTAATCTAATGTTAATGATAATTGTCGATTTTAGCCCTACGCTGTCCATGAATTTCTTCAAGTAGTGGACGTGCAATTTACTTCAGTTTAAAGTTATTGGAAGACGCTGCCCTGAACCGCATTTGTTAGGTATCGGATTTTCGGCTTTACCGTTAATTTCCGAAATATGCTATCATTTATACTTGCAAAAGTAGGCCAGCTTTGGAAATTACTTTTGTTCAATGAAATCCCTAAATTAAATTAGTTATCAAGGTTATTATGTAAAATAAGTAAAACTGCAACGTTTGTAGTTGAAATAGCAAAGCGCCCGACTGGGATGGTAAGAATAAGCGGTATATGAATCCCCCAAACTGCTGCAAACGGCCGGAAATTTTTGCAAGATGTCTACCACTGCAGTGTTATTTTGGTTTTATTAAATTGGGATGCAACTTACCTGTCGCGTGCGGATAACGTTCAATATACCGGGTCTGCCAACGTGGCGGGGATGGAAGATTAAATCATTATCGAGGAGCTTATCAAAAATACTAAACCAGCATAAGGTATCGACTTAAAAGCGGCATATTTTAAAAATATTTTACATTATACAGGGTGGCTCAAAAAAGTGTGGCGGACTAAACTTGCATTTTTTTAAATGGAACACCCTATATATTATATTATTTTCTAATTCCCTATACAATTCCACGTATATTTTGTAAAAAATGTCATATGTCTAAATTCAATTGTTTTTGAGTAATTGACGTTTAAAATATGGCATTTTTTGACTTTGACAGGCTGTAACATTGGAACGGTTCATCTTAGAGAAAAATGGTTTCTATCTTAGTTTTTTATTCTCTATCCAAAAATACCAACTTCCGGTTTAACATGTTAAACCAAAAAAACGGGTTTAACATGTTAAACCGGAAGTTGGTATTTTTGGATAGAGAATAAAAAACTAAGATAGGGAGGTGAAAACCATTTTTCTCTAAGATAAACCGTTCCAATGTTTTAGCCTGTCAAAGTCAAAAAATGCCATATTTTAAACGTCAATTACTCAAAAACAATTGAATTTAGACATATGACATTTTATACAAAATATACGTGGAATTATATAGGGAATTAGAAAATAATATAATATATAGGGTGTTCCATTTAAAAAAATGCAAGTTTAGTCCGCCACACTTTTTTGAGCCACCCTGTATAATGTAAAATATTTTTAAAAAATGCCACTTTTAAGTCGATACCTTATGCTGGTTTAGTATTTTGGATAAGCTCCTCGATAATGATTTAATCTTCCATCCCCTCCACGTTGGCGGACCCGGTACAACATTAATTTTCAAAATAGGGTTATTGGGGGTATTGCTCGGCATCATAAGGTATTTTCACAAGGATTTCGGGCAATATACATGTCAGTGAGTACATTTTTTTGTTGCATTTTTAATTTAGATAAATATGTAAAAACCGGTATGCCTATGGTTCGAACACAAATGTTTCAGCTATACTAATACGGAAATTAATTGTTTTACTAAAGTGATTGGAAAAGGAGGCTATTCCGGTTAAGTGAATGGATATCATTTCAGTTAGGATATGCAACCAACTATATGTTGTAAATTTTACGAGTCGTTTTCTGACACTTGACAGAAGTGAGGTTAAAAATATGCAAATATGTCACATAAAATTTATTGTTTTTGATTTAAATCAAAACATTTATCCCACAGTCAATGCATTCACTATTTCTTCCTAAAGAGTACACGAAATGGCGCGGAAGTTGAAGGTATAATACCAAATTTAATACCAAAATATATTTCTACCGAACTATTGTTATTTTCTGACCAAACTAATGATGTGTGCACAGTTGCACTTTCTTATTTCATAAATCTCCAGTTTTCCACTCAATTCTAGACAATTACTACAAGATTTATGTCGGGTTGCACAAAGAATTTTAATAATAATTATTTAACTGGCAAGTTTGACTGTGACAGACGTAACATTGACAGAAACAATTTTCTCACAATCATACTGGCCTGGTTACCTTAATTTTTAATTTACTAATCACGCACCTTTGAATGTGAGTTATATAAAGCCTGTCAAAGTCATTTATGTCACAGTCAAACTTGCCGGTTAAATAATAATTATTAAAATTCTTTGTGCAACCCGACATTAATGTATAAAATGTACTATATAGGTACCTACAAAATGAACGTTTTTTACTAACCTTCGTTGGTTCTTTGCCATGCAAAAATTTGTCCACCGCGATATTTTCTGATATATTTTAAAACTTTTGTTATACGCAACATAAAAAAACTGGTAAATCTTTCGTAAATGCGGTGAAACATTAAGATGAGTACATAAAACTAGGTAAACCGAAATTATAAGATTTATAGAAAAAAAAAGGTTTTAAGGTTATGTTATTTTTACAAGATTGCCACTTCTCTTTTCACGTTAACAGTGTTGCTTCTTTGTAAATTGGCGATTATTTTTAAAAACCTTACCATAGCGAACGGGAGAAAGTCCATATTAATGCACAAAAGCCGTTTTTAACTGTTACAACGAATTCTACAGCTATTTGGTTACACTTCGGAGTTATAATTCTTAGGCATACAGAAAAAACCCGGAACAAACCCTTTTTTCCTGTGCATTTCAGCAGAGCAATTTAATCAAACTAGCTATGGTTAAGAAAAATTAATTAATCATTTTTATTAATAACTATATCGCTTTTTGCCTGTTATTCTGCAATAGACCGAATGTGAGAAAGATAGGTATATTCAAAGTAATTTTGTATAAATATAAAAACATACTTAAATCGATAAATTAGTTACAGTGTAATTTGGTCCATGGATTTGCCAACGAAATAAGTTTTTCTTCAATTATTTTTTATTATCTTTCTCACAAGTTCACGACCAACTAAAACGACAAGTATCTATGATGCTCAATTTAAATAATTTTTAATATTTTTAGTATGAAGTTCGGAAGTCGTAGAAAAAATATACTGTACAACTCGTCAACTCGAGTGGATTGTCCATATTGCGCTCGGAAATTTTATCACATATGGCGCGGCGTCGTGCTCAATTTACGTTCTCATGCGATATGGACATCTTATCCACTATTGTTGTACAAACTACCTACTATTTATCTTCTAAACATTTTAACTTAACTTTCTTTTAAATTTGGCTATCGTTGTCTAGACGATCTAATAATTTTTTAATATGCAAAGGGACTACCAATAACTCCATAGAATTTATGTAATTATTTAACAATTTGCAGATTGGAGCTCGCTTAAAAAATATTATGATAACTGTGTTATTTTAGTTTGTTTATTGCAACTACAAAATTTCCAAAATGGTCACATGATAATGAGTTGTTAACGCCCATCAGTGGTAGTAGTAATAACCAATCAATGGCGTTCTTAGGTAGAGAAAAACTTTAGTAGAGATTAGATTTTCGAAATTCTTAAGTTTTATGTTGGTTGTGTGTTGTGCTCGCGACACCGACTTACAAAAAATCATATCCATCCGAAATTTTTCACATTGGGCACGAAACAAGATACAAAGAATTTACGATGTGATATTCCGAGAATTTGACGACATTTCTATTTTAAATCATGGAAATGACCATTTGCTTCTCGGATTATTTGCTCACCACATGACGTCACAGGCTGAATATCATTCAGTTGTTTGTATCATAGACACGAAGGTAGAAAATAGAAAAAGAAACAATTTTTTTAATTATCATTTTTCAAAATTTTTGGAAATATTTCCAAAACTTTTTCCGATTTCTTAAAAATAAAGCCCACGTGATGCGGACTTCACCGGTGACACTGCGTGTAAGTAACTATTCATTAAAAAAAAGTATTTTCCTAACATAGCCTGACTTCTTCTGACGAGAAATGTCAGTTGAACAACTTATTCCTTACATAATTTTTTTTTAATATGCACAGTTTATAAAAATTGTTATTTTCATTTGGTCTGTAAATTACGCAAGCAAATTAGAAAAAACAGAAATTTTAATAATTAAAGGACGTCATAAAAGTATTTAATAATTAGTTGCCGAAATAGACTTAAGCTTGTTAAATTGAAACTGGTTATATAATATAGTTTTTTGTTCTTTTTAGTAATAAATCTGACGTCAACGCTGTTTGGAAGTATGTTATTAAAAAAATAATAAATAATGTGTCCTTCATCATGTACATGGCAGTGGCGTAACTCTAGGTAAAAGGGGGTAGCCTACTCCAAATTGCTCTGGTACTGGTACCCACTTCAGAGTTATGTTACCACACATACTACTAATAGTAAAGTCTTCACTTTTTGATAGTACTATGCAACAGTGTTAGATAGTGACGCCATTTTGGGAGGGCAGGGGGGGGGGGGCAATGGCCAGTGCAGTGCCACAGCACACAATTAGTGTATCCTTCTTCGGCGATTAGCCTGCGGCGATTCTTGTTTGTCCTGCATTATAAGCAAAACCTCAAAAAACAAAATATTACCTTATAAATAACGTTCAGAAGGTTCAAGAATTACTCTTCATACATTTTTTAAACCTAAATAATTCCAATTAATTAAATAACAAAAGACTGCATTAAATAACTCTAAGAAAAAACAATGTTTTACTATTTCAAAATTTAAGATTCACTATGAATAGCTGTATAGACATAAAAAAAAGGAAAGAAAAATCAAACAACCAAAGCTAATTCAAACATGGGTTAGTTAGAGGGGGTGGGGGTAATAATTTAATATACGAATATTTTGGATGAATTCTTGACGAACTTTGGTCGGTGTACCAAATCTTTTTCGTCTACTACAGGGCTATCCTTCCTGAATTAGTATGAACTTATAAAAACGGTAAATATGACCTCGACTTCCCCCCTCCCCCAGAGAAATGTTTTAACTACGCCACTGCTTACAGGATAGCTCGATGGTATAAATTTATTGTTTACAAACACAGTTATTATTTAGTTACTAACTATATGACATATCTACTATACTGAGTAGTTAAAGTGATTGAAGTACTTAAACTTGCTAAGCAATGAGACATTGGTGACATTTTGCCAATCAACAAAATACCGCTAATCAATTTTTCAGGCGTTAAAATCTCCGCACTGGCTGACGCATGAAATCGGATTGTTAATTCGCTGGAAATAATTATATTTGCCGCTGAATATGACACAGGTTTTTACAAAATTGCGTGTGTGGATTTTGAGAAAATTACGTTGGAAATATCGTTTAACGGGATTGTGTTGTTGGTTCGAAAAATGTGGCTATTAACAGTAATAAAATATTATATTCTTGGCCTAGACCGTGAATAAAGTATTCCCGTAAAGAATTTCTTTTATTCACATCATGCATGCATACAAACGTCAAATAAATTAATATTCTTCATAATTGTTCATATATTTATTACTTAATTCTTTGTTACATTTATTGGTATTAGTACTTTTAGAGTTCGCAAACATGCTGCCCGACGAGTGCCGAAACCGTAAATAAATTTTGTTAATAATAAGGGTCCTGCAATAGTGGGTCTATAGCTCCTATACTAGTCAACTTAGGAATTTCATTCATATGCATATTTATACTGTATCATAAGGTGTATTTCAGGAAAATATTTTTCCATATACGAGGTGGCCCAAAAAAGTGAGATAAAAAAAAGTTTTATTTTTTTAAATGAAACTCCTAGTATTTTAAAGCACATTTGGATTTGTATTAATGCCCTTTCTAATTTCTCCAAATTTATTTTTTTTTTGTTTTGGTAATTTAAGCACAATAAATTAAAAACTAAAAAAAAAGTTTTACATTCCTGAAAAACGAATCAAAAATATATCTAAACTAAATTATTAAACCATGACATTGAGTGAGGTTTATGATGGTGGGTCTAAAGATATTGTGAATCTATTAGTGTCTATCTTTTTTATACATAGTGTTTATAAAAAGGTTTCAAATACCACACATTATAAAATTATTTTTCTCAAGTTTTTTAAAAGTAACACCCTGTATATTATTTGGCCATTAAATATAGAGTTAACATAGATAAATATTTTTTTTTGTAATACAAGCATAGAAGTTATCTCCAGCCGTTTTCGAAATAATTGCAAATTACATATTTATGATGTTTAAATGAAGTTTTATCAGAAAAATTAAGCATAGGCGACTAGATTAAACTATAGTAAATGTTCAATATGTATCTATGGCAGAAAACGCGGTACTTCTCAAAAGGCCCAAAGAAGCCGCTTCCATTCATAGTACACAACAACCGCACAGTCTCCAACCCCCAGGAAAAGTCGACACCTTCGCTGCATCACTTGCTCAACAATTCACAGAAAACCCAACACAAAATCTCGCCCAAGTCCAAAGCATCAAGAGAACCATTCAAATCTTCGACCAAACCCCCACTATCCAGGATCTAGATCTTCCAGCCGTTAGCCTGCAAACCATACAGGACATCATACGCAGCACACGCCCCAAAAAAGCACCAGGACATGATGGCATCACGAACACCACCCTCAAAAACCTAACAAACAAACAAATACAGGAAATAACAAAAATAACAAACGCAGTGCTGAAACTACAACACTTTCCCAAGAAATGGAAACACGCGGAGATCATCCTAATCCACAAACCAGGCTCAGACCCAAAAACAACGACCAGTTACAGACCGATCAGCCTCCTGTCACACCTGGGGAAAATAGTTGAAAAATCATTCCTGCAAATCCTACAGGATAAAACCAACAAACTAGGCATACTCCCAGACGCCCAATTCGGCTTCAGAACAGACCATTCGACCATCCACCAGACAACAAGACTTGCATCTCATATAATATCAGGATTCAATAGGAAGAGACAAACGGGAGCGCTCCTGCTAGACATCTCCAAAGCCTTCGACAAGATATGGCACGAAGCGATAATACTAAAAATGATAAGGGCAGGATATCCGACATACCTGATCAAAACGGTCAGGTCATTCCTAGCAGATAGAACCTTCATTGTAAAAGCAGACAATCACAAATCAGCCACCCAAAATATTCTAGCAGGAGTCCCCCAAGGTTCCCCTCTCTCGCCCCACCTATTCAACATCTACATGGCAGACATCCCACATGATCCCGAAAACCAACTATTTCTGTTCGCCGACGATACAGCCATGGTTACAACAGCAATATATATGAACACCATTGCAGTAAGACTCCAAAGACACATAAACGAAATAGCCAAATGGATGACTAAATGGAAAATCACCCTCAACCCACAAAAAACACAGGCCATTATATTCACCAAATCTAGGAAACCGCTACCCAGGCAAATCATATTAAATAACACCCAACTGACATGGTCCAAAAAAGCCAAATATCTGGGTTTACACTTCGACTCCAAACTTATCTGGAAGGAACACCTGGCCCAAACATTAACCAAAGCAAACAGGCTCCTACATCAGTACTATCCACTAATACATAGAAATAGCAAGCTAAACACCCGCAACAAAGTTACCATCTACAAACTATGCATAAGACCAGCACTACTGTATGCCACCCCATCATGGTCAACACTCTGCATGACGGGGAAAAGCAAAATACAAACATATCAAAACAAATTGCTACGAATAATAACTAACGCACCATGGTTCGTACGTAATACCACATTACACAGAGACCTTAAAATGGAAACGATCCAAGACTACATCACGAACACCAGCAACAATTACTTCAATACAGCAGAGAACAAAGCCAGAACCCGCTAATCCGCCATTCCCACCAACCACAACACCAGGCAGATCCATACAGGCTACCACGACAATGAGGGACCCAGGTTCAAACCCCAACACAAACTTAATGTACTAGTTTTTAGCTAATGTTTTATCAATAATTAAGAGGAGTTATAGGCCTAGCCTCGCTTAAAATTTTAATCAATGAAGATCCTAGTCAATATGTATTTCATTTTATTCTGTGCACAAGTCAAAACTTTATTTAAAGATCTGTTTACATCCCTTAATATTTCAGGTGAAATACTAGCAAAACGGTATAAAATTCGTAAAGGCCTTAAAACTTTATAAGGCTTTGAAATAAAATAGGAATTCATAATTCATTTATTTATTATAGTTTGATACGTTCGTTAATTAATGTGAAAAAGTTGGTATTTAGGGCGAATAAACTTTCAGAAATTAAAACTAATTTTAACAAGACGAGTTGGTTGATATAATTTTAACTTCTAAAGGGCGCCCTAAATACCAACTTTTTTAAGTTAATTAAATAACTTGTCAAATTAAAATAAATAAATACAATTTTGCTAGTATTTCACCTGAAATATTAAGGAATATAAATAGATCTTTTTAAGAACGTATCGACTTGAGCACAGAATAAAATTAAACATATTTTGAACATTTACTGTAGTTTAGTCCAGTGGTGCGCAAACTGGGGTGCGCTATTTTAAAATGGCGTTATTTCAATCGATGACGTCAATACACCTTTTAAGAAGACCCTGTAAGAGCAAATCCAAGAAAAAATTTCAATGTAACTACGTTGACGATGAAAAAAACGCCTTCTGTCTATCCAGAGGGTCATGACAAAATTTTACACAAAATAAGGGGTCGCAAATGAAAATAGTTTGCGCACCACTGGTTTAGTCTACTCACCTATGCTTAATTTTAATGATAAAACACCATTTAACCATCATATTTATGAAATTTGTAATTATTGGGCAAACAGCTGGCAATAACTTATACCTATGCTTGTGTATTACAAAAAAAAATAATTTATAATAATTATACATTTAATAGTTAACTAATATACAGGGTGTTCCATTTGAAAAATTGAGAAAAATAATTTTGAAATGTGTGATTTTTGAAACCTTTTTATGAACACTCTGTCTAAAATAGATGGACCCTATTAGATTCACAATATCTCTAGACCCCTTGACAAAACTCTTACCCAATGCCATGTTTTCGTAACCATTTGACTGTAATTTCAAAAATACTCGTAATTTGTGATTCTGAACAATTTTCCTTATACGACGTATATATTAAAACCATTCAACTTTATCTTGGAGAAAATAAGAAATTATCGACTGGTTAACCAGTGCAATAACCACCAAAAGTATTGAATTTGAAGATAATTTGATAAAGAAGGAATTATTAGCTATAGCAAATTTACACAAACATCGTTTTATGAAATATGCCGTGAAAGATATAGCTGAAAAACACAGTGTAACTGTGCTGCGCACATCGCCATATCATTGCGAACTAAATCCTATAGAACTTATATGGACGCAAGTGAAAAGATTTGTAGCTAGACAGGCGCTGCCTAGCGGGACTCCTGTAATTGTGACGAATGTCTTTACAGGTGATGTTCTCCTAACATTTTTTACTTATTTCTATAAGTTTGTTAGAGGTGCTGGTATGCTCAAGAGTGTCTAACAACGACGCAGATGGCGCTCCGTGCCATATCTTACTGGTGTATTCCACCAAGTGCTGCCTAAGTAAGCTTCGAGTTCCCTTTTGGTTTCGTCGGATCCTAGCTCTACTGATGAGTCATGATATGACGAAACGCGCCTAGAGATGGATCTGACGAAACTAAAGGGAAAATCTTCTTCTTTAATTTTCCTTATGTTAAATACTGCCAACAGCATCGAATAATTCGACCAGACTCATGGGCGTAGCCAAGGTGGGGCAGGGTGGGGCGTTTGCCCCCCCCCCCCCCCTGGATCAAGGGAAAAAATAAAAAACACAAAAAATAAATTAAAATACCTAAAATTAAAAAAATAACATTTCAACATTCGTGCGTGCCACAACACATCATCTTTAGTTCCAGTGAATTGAGCCAGCGCTCAACTACCGACCTACTACCAAAAATCTCAAGTATTTCGTCCTGTAAGTGCAACTTATATTAAAAAAATCACAAACATTATAAAAAACACCGTTAAAATGCCGATGTTGAAAGTCAAAGTGTTGTAGTAGAGGCTGAAACAATCGCCGAGCATCTTTAAACAGATTTCAGTATGCCGCAGGTCTAAAACCAGCAGAAACATCGTGCAAATCTTCCAGCAGTCTCCTAACAAGTTTTAGAGAGGATCATTAATCATTCCGTATAAAGATTCATTAATAATATCTCTAGAACAGCGTTTTTCTGAGGAGAACTTACCCGCATACTCATTGCTTACGTTGCACTCTCACGTAATGCTTGATATGACATATGAGGATTTAAAAAAAAAACTGAAAGTTTTTGTAGTATACAATTAAAATAGTTTCATCGGTGAAGCTGAATTTTGGTACAACCAATGGAAAGAGAAAAATGCGTCAAGGGCCGAACTAAAGGAAATAGAACTAGCCCTACTAGTTCAAGAAACACAATTGTTTTACCCAGCTATAAAACAGGCGCTTCTAATTTCCCTTGCACAGCCCTGCACAACGGGCACTATCGAAAGATCTTCTAGCACTTTGCGCAGGGTAAAAACATGGTTAAGGTCAACAAATGAAAGAAAATCGGCTTGTTGGCCTTTGAATGATGAGTGTTCATGAAAAGAAGGTTCTGGAATGAGGTAAAAGAAAAATTTGAAAACGAAATTTTGTCAAAGTTTAGCCAGAATCCCCATAGGCTAGTCCTTAAATAGGGTTTAGGTTAGTTCTCGCGACACTCAGGTATGGCCCTTAAGGTGGGTTAAAGGTCAGTTTTCTAACCAGTAATAAACAGAATAAATTCCCCATTTTTTTGTGTGTACTAACATGATGTGTTAGGATATTTATAAATAAAATTGTTATTTAATCGTTTAGAGAATTTCAGGTGGTTCATTGTCTGTACGGACGACCCTCGCCTCGCCTGCTACGACTAATTAGTTTTCATGCTTAAATAAAAACTTTTTTTATAAGTACTTTATTGACCAAGTAGAGGACCTTTTAATATCCTAATAAATAATCAGTTTCGCTGTAAGAAAAATATTTTGCCTACCTCCTCTAAAAAAATTACCATATTTTTAGCGTCGCAAAATTTGGCGGTTTTCCGGGGTCACGATTAAAAAACCGAAACACTTAATTACAGTAATTATTACAAGGAGTCACTTTGTTTGGCAAGTTTGACTCAAATTTTAACAATAACTTTTTAATAAATATAAGTATAGTATCCTAATACCTTTTTCGGGCCCTCAAAAATGATTTAATTATATTGTTTTAAAACATCATAAATATCTATAAAAAGGACTTGCGAAACTAATTTAATTTACGAAATTTGGTAGCACTTGTAATTGAGTGAATTATTGACGAATTATGGGCGTGGCTCCGAAAAATTTTCGCCAGCAGCGCTTTTCCACCTTAATACTTCTTTTTGCCCCACATGACCAGAGTGTCGATGATTTCATCTTTTCTTATAAGTGAAAAAAAATATCATAGCATTTTCGGAACAACTTAATATATTATTATAACTAAGATAGAATCCTGACCAATATTTTAAGCAAAGAAAAAGCACACAGGGGCTGTTCGATAAAAAAATAATTACTTATTATTGCAGGCGATACAGAAAAATTAAAACCATTGGTGCAAGTACAAATATTTAGAATTGTCTAGTAAGTGCCTAGAAAAAATTGCATGCATGCGTCACCTTGACCCTGGGGCTGATCGCGTGCAAGCCCAATTCTATCACACATAGTAAGAAGGGACTACCCGTTTCAGAGTGACTTTAAATTAAACCGCCCAGTTAAAAAAAAAGCGGCGGCCGCCACTGAAAGAAGCAGATCTCATACTATAAACATTAATAATAATTAAGAAGAAATTCATTCGAGGTATCGACTATGTCATCCAAATATAACATTATTAAGCTGACATTTTGTAAATGAGCTAGCTTTTTTAATAGTATGGACTTACTCGATTCCGGCAGTGTCGTAAATTTGATGACGAACTCAATCTTGTTTTTTCCATTTTTCTTATCCGACTTTTTGTTTCTGGACTTAAGCATATTTCACTCATTTACCACAACACTATTCGCTTTGGAAAATTATTTTCACAAAGCAAGATGAAAGTCATTGCGCATTGCTATTGTATGTAAAATAGTTGAATGGTTTTAATACGTTTACATATCGTATGACTATGTAGTGATGGGTTGGGAAAAATGGGATAGGGATCTAATCCTTACCATGAAACCGACTAATTTAGGCCCGGTTGTACAATTAGAACTTAGGTACGAGTTTCTCAAAGCTCGGCCTAAAGTTGAACTTGGTTCAAAAAGGTAACTCTGTTGTATAATCAATTCCTAACCACAGGTCTGCACAGGTGGGATCAGTAATTAAATGATGACAATGGTTACTGTGTCAAAAAACCATCAAACTTTATGTGTTGTTGTCAAAGTTTGGGGTATTTACAATTTGCAGCTAATTTTTCCATATATTCTAACACAAACTGTATGCAAAAAAAAGAAACCTAGATATCCCACGTGAATGGACTAAAGCGTGACTCAAGGCCTCGACGTAAATTCCGAGAAGAGAAGTAACTTTAGACGGATATTCGCGCTCGCCTAATGTTTATTACAGACCACGTTTGGCATCACATTTTTACATTGGACCGTTCCCCTTGGTTTGGTTGGTATTTGTGTTTCATGTTTTTCACCGTAAAGTTTTTGAGAATACATTTTAAATTTATTTTATTAGGTAGATAATACAATATGCGTATGTAAAAGCGCAGTTTTTAAATTTTTATTGTTGATACCTGTACGCTCTGCAGCACTGTCCTTTTATTAGGTCACGAGCAGTGGCGGCGCCAGGATTTTTGGGATGGGAGGGCACAAATGGGCTTGGTGATTTTTGAGTGGACACTGCCCAAGGTCTTTAGATAGATAGGTTGCCTTGTAAGCTTGGTGTCATGGCGGGCGAAACGTCATCGCCTACGTCACAAAACGTCTTTTCAGACATTTGTATACAGAATTAGCATTGTTTATTCTGTTACTTCTGTTTTTAAAGTGGTTTTCAGCAAATTTTCAAAGTTGTATGGTGTTTTAGAGACTTATATTTAAAGATAAAGAGACATTTTATCAATATATTAATCAGTACAGTACAATAAAAGGTAATTAATTATTATTCTCTTTAAATCTTAATACCTACCTACATGTTTTTGTTTACCTAAGTAATAGATATATTATAATTTTTTTAAATTTTAGATAAGAACGAGGGGGGCCTTCGTTCATGACCACCCGGCACCCCTTAATACTATAGATAGAATAAGAATGATAGTACTTGGCAAAAATCCCGGAATGGTACAAAGAAATACTAATGTTGAGGGGGAGCAAAGTGAAGAATTTATCTTGTCTACTGCCTTAAACCGGGCTGGTTATAAAGGCTAGCATTAAGTGACTAAATTAGTGATACTTCCTTTACTTCATCACGCAGATATCTGCTACAAATATACGTAAAAAAGATGGGTTAGTATATGTGGCAAGCTTTTTAGCACGAAAAAATTGCAAAGGGTTTCCTAAGCTGGGTTGCTACAATTATGAGAATGAGCCAAAAAATGCATTCGTATGCTATGCCATCTTGAGTTCATAGTCTTTCTTTTGGGGGTTTAACTGATCCTTCAATTTCATAGAAGGAAAGTGTAGAAGAAATAGACAAATGGTTTAATAAATTGAATTGTAATAACTTTAAATTTAAAACGAACTGCAAAAATTATATTTCGAAAAGTTTCCAATATTCCCTTTAAATTAGTATATTCTATTGCGAGACAACAGGTATCTATAAGAATTAAATATTAAAATACCAAAGATGATTCCAGAGTATTAAAAAGAAAACATTTATAATGCAGTTGTTATTTTTATATGTTTCTTTCCTTTTTTTAGTTAGATCTCATGATGCTCAGTTGCCAGCGAATCATGTAACCTCGACGTTGTTAAAGGGAATTTTTACAAGACCGTCTTTATGTGTGTATGTAGTTTATTACTTGCGTTAAGCTATGTAGTTTCCCTTATAATTTAGCTTAACTGAGTCCTAAGTTTAATCTTTATAACTGTTACCTTTTGCTTCTTTGTAATAAATTAAAGTTGTTTTAGTAAAAATATGTATTTTATATCCAAACAATAATTTTTTTACTTTTTTATCTGTACAGATACAGAACAATAATATATATGTTTTATAAGAAATAAACAAAATTTATATATATATTTTCTGAAATAAACATTGAAAACAGCAGCTACATACACATGCGTTTTTTTAAAGTTAGTAAAATGAAATTGCACCCTGTTCTCAATCTGTATTTGTAGACTTATCTACTTATATGAAAAGAAAAACAGAAAACTGAATATTTAAAATTACGGTTCAAGTTTCAGTTCAATTTTATTTTTATAAAATTCGCTTCCAGAAATAGGAAACCTAATTTATTAGGTCCATAAATACTAAAATTTTCTAAAAACGATCAAATATATATACCGTGCTCTGTTCATTTCATAGAAAGGCGTATCTGTCTCTCTTTGTCTGTTGCATTCATAATAGACCCGTATAACAAAGACGTTTTGTGACGTCATCAGCAGGCAGGCTCTAATTGGTCAGAAGTTACCAGACAACCGTTCTTTTTAGTAACCGTGGACACTGCCCAAAATAAAAGTGCCTTCTAAAAAAAAAGTCACTTCTAAAAAAAAAAAAGGTCGCGTTCTCCCGACGCTCTAGAACGCTATAGCGACAAACAAAACCTTCCTCTTGTTTTCTAAGTGATGTCTCACAACCACTCATCAAAACTTTTATAGCCAAGTCCCTTACAGAACGGATCCATTAATTTTGGGGGGGCACCAGGGTGGGCACTCATGTTTCTAGGGTGGGCCGGTGCCCACCCTGGCGCCGCCGCTGGTCACGAGCCGCTACTGAAAACAGCTATAATGAATCTCTAATAAACTTTGTTTTTGCTTACGTAACGTATCATATAAAAAAGCGCCTGCAATATCTCCAAGCAACGAGATCCTGAGAAACTGAGCGCCTAACATAAATTTTCCTTAGATTTTACCATTAAGAATAATTATGTAAAAAGTAAAATCTAGGTTTCATCTTTGTCACGCACACATGATTCCGGTAAAATCTATTAGTATATTTTCATTTGAGCTTAATAAATAATAATAAACGGCACAGCGTTATCCGAGAACAAAATGGTTTACTTTCATGGTTTCGTGCAGACAAGGATGAATGATAATTAATTGTACTGTTGCCGAATTTTATATAATTTTAAAAAAAATGGAAAATAATAATAAAAAATAAAAAAATATCATCACGATGTTTATAAATATATTTAAAAAAACGGTAGTGCCATGGTCATGGGATCAGCGCTTAATTAACTTTAATTTATTTACTTTAATTTTGTTTGACAATAATTAATTAGATAGGTAGTTCATGTAGGTATGCAACTGCACATTCAGATTGGTGTATGTTGTGGTAACCATCAGGCATCAGGCATGATGAAGTAGGTACTACATTTGATATTTGTTTTATTTTTTTTTTATTTTATTCTTTTTATTTTTTTCCTATAATTAGTGGTTCAGTGGCGGCTCCAGGATTTTTGGGATGGGAGGGCACAAATGGAAAATCAAAACCTCCCTCTTGTTCTAAGTGATGTCAAAAAAAAAAGGTCATTGTTCTCTTCAAAATACCACAACCACTCATCAAAACTTTTATAGTCAAGTCCCTTACAAAACTGGATCCATCAATTTTTGGGGGCACCAGGGTGGGCACTCATGTTAATAGGGTGGGCCCACCCTGCCCCCCCCCCCCCCCCCTCTGGCGCCGCTGCTGTAGTGGTTGGGTTCTTATCGTTTATACTCAATTAAGGGACAGAGAAACTATCGTTAGTATGAAAATTTATTATTATACTTATTACTGCTGTAATAAATGTAACTTCCCTGTAAATTGTATATAATATTCAACTTTATAATTGAATTTGTTTACATACATGATTGTAAATGAAATTTTTCTCGGAAGTAAAAAAAAGCTTGTGGAAATAGAAAACGTGGATTTTTTTTTAGTTAACACGATATTTTTTTGGAATTAGGGCGGGCTTGCCGCTTTTTAAAGAGTATAATTTTTACTAAAACTTCCAGAGCCGAGCCAACTGAGGGTGCAAGGGGTACACCCCACCCGAGCGGTTTAAAAGTTATGGAACAGATTTTTGATTTAGGGCAAAAAGAGCTTGGCGAATGCCTGTCACAATTTTTGTATTTTGTAACTTATGCATCTTTTTACTATAACCTGGTGCGCACTTTCTTGACAGTTTGTTGACTGTTAATTTAACGTTTTTCAGTCTATCCTTTTTGAGTAAAAGTTCGTTTTATATTCAAATTTCAAAGGAATTCTAGATTATGTTAGGACGAGTGTTAGAATGGAATCAGTTTGTATGATTGATGACAATAAATATTCATTTAATCGTTTTGACGTTTGACTCACAGCCTTCTGCTCTTCGGCTATACGGCTAGTAAAAACACAAACCGAATAGCTGCAAGGGAGAGGTCGCCACTTGCCCTAGGCTCCTCTTCAAAGCTCTGGATCCGTCAAAGTGTCGAACTTGACTTCAGAAGGAATATTTTAAAATCTAGGCATTTTCGACAAAAACCGCTTCGTAATCTAAGCCAAAAATACATAGTTCCTTATAAAATTATTAATTTTGTCATGGTGAGCGTGTAATAGATAAGTATGTACCAAAAGGCAAACTAACATATTGATTTCCTGCTATGTTGGTTTTACATTTTTTTAATAAATATTTAAATTAAGAGGGACGAAAAATTAGGTTGCAATTAGACTTTTAGAACCGAGCTCCTAAGCTCGGGGGGTTCTGCAGCCCCCCCACCCTTTGCTGTGGCACTGTGTATATAGAATAATAATGTACTTACCTAAACACATCTTGTGTTTTAGTTTTATACATCGATGCAATAATATTTTCACTAATTCTAAAAACAAAAAAGCACGAGCCTTTTGTAGGTCACTCATTTATATCAACACAATTGAATAAAAAAATCTAAATATGTCTTTGTCAGAATAATGTTGTACCATGAATTACCCATAATATAGGTACCACCATGCACTACGAAAATGAACTGATATCCCTAGTTAAACACAGTGTGTAGTTTCAGTATTTTAATATCACTTGCGTTAGCTATTTTTCAATCATATTTTTATATTTTACATGAGTCAAATAACAATTTCGTAAGAAATCACTGCTGTTGTTTGTAACTAAATAGCAAATATACTGGACAAGGAATACAAGGTATATTATCTTGTACTCCTTCGCCAATGACCTAAAAGGGGTTAAAACAATATGTCAGAAAATATGTTATTAAAGATTCAAAATTGCTTAAATTAGCAAACTAGTGTTTAGTGTTACAGTTCTTTAAGATACAAAAAGGAAAAAACAATTATTGATCATAGTATGTTTGAGGTTGAAAGTAAAATATCATTTTTTTAAATGGATCCCGTATGTATATTTTATTCTTATCTGTTAAAATTTTACACAAAAAAGCATAAAATGATGACCTTTCTTCTAAAGTTCAAAATATTAATAGTAGGTACTTAAATTGTAGCTATGAAGACCGCATGACAATCATACTTTTTAATATTTATATGGCATCTAGAAAGCTTTGGAAAACAATGATAACAAATTTGTTTTAGTACGTTTTTCGCTTATAAGTTTGGTTGTGTCAGATATTATTATTTAAAAAAATATGGTTTTTACCAATGCAAAAGTGAGATTTGTTAGAAACTTATTTAGTGCGCCCCAATAATCCTCTTACAGAGCAAGAGAATGGTACTCTAAGAAGCAGGGCCGTAGGTAAGGGGGGGTTTAGGGGGTTCAAACCCCCCCCCCATGATATATTACTTGACTGAACTACCCAACTCAAAAATCGTCTCCCTAGCCTTACTAGAGAAGATATAAAAGATTCTTTTCTAAAAAAATATTACTAAAATATATTATATACTAAAAACAATATTACCTAAATGAATCAAGGTGTGTCCTTCCACGTTCGCTTTACCTCATTCATCACCTTAAGATTTACTAACAATTTTATTTGTCCGTCCGTTGGACAACTTCCATTTCCGACAAGTGCGTTTAGTCAGTCCTGTTCTGTGGTCAGTCCGACCCAGTGGCGTATTTGGAAAGGGGGGGGGGGGGGGGGGGGCTGCCGGGCTGCAGCTCCCCCCGAGCTCCGGAGCTCGGCTCTAAGAATCTAATTGCAACCTAATTTTTGAACGCTTGGACACTTAATTTAAATCTTTAAATAATGTATTCTTAGCCTAGATTACAAAGGTTTTGTAGGAAACGTTTAGTTTTTAAACTTTTCCTTCTAAAAGTCCTATTTTATATAAAGATTAGGGTTTTCAGACGCATATCGTTTTAGTTATTGATTTTTGATGCAATTTTGAAGGAAACCGAGTAAAAAGAATAATATTTTATAGCATTTTTCCAATATATACTTGTCTCTTCCGTTCTGCCTTTTTTAGCGCTATTTTCAATCAACAAAAATATAACCCAATGCAATAAAATATTTGCACAATAAACCAAAAAATAATTAATTGAAACATTTTTTATGGAAGAAGTGTGATAATTTATAATAAAAAAATAGTGCGTGAAGAAACGAGAATGCTTTATTATGAATATACAAAACGGCACTTAACAAGGAGTACTTTAAAACCTATAAGCATTTGCACCAAAAACTGCTGTTAGATCTATGCTCCTAACATGAAAACATGATTTCTGAAAAAATCATCAATTTTGGCGTGGTGAGCGATATTTATTTTATTTTTAATCATGAAAAACGGAGCCCGAAAAACGTTGGTTACAGTAATACATATGTCTTATGTTAAAATTTTGGTTTGTCATCAATATTCATATTTTCACAAATATAAAAAATGTTTTTTTTTTAATAAAGAACCAGCTAGGAATATCAAAAAATAGTAAAAAATAACATTTACCAAAACAAATTTAATCCAACCATGCAGAGTGGGAGAGGTAATAATTTTATTTTCGAAATTTAATAGTAGTTAGGTGAATTTTAAACGAACTTTGGGCATGGCACCCAAAAAATGCAACTTTTTTTAAACTTAATAACCTAAACACCCCCCCCCCCCCCCATGTCTAGCTACGGCCCTGCTAAGACGCATTCAATCAAATGAGCCATGGCACAAATGGCCCTATTCAGTGGCCTCCCTGATCAGCAGGCCTAACCCCTCTAGATTTTTTTTGGGGTTATAAGCGAAAGTACAATAACGATGACTATTTAAAAAAATAAAAATTGATTTTTTCGGATATTTCCCAACGTCAACGGAATTTTTTTAATTTACCTTTAACAATAAATAAATTTAAAAAAAATAATTAAAATATCCAACTTTGCCTCTAACAAACTTTCTATCTCTTACAGTTACTGAGATAGCAATTCATCGAATTTCTAACACCCTGTATAGTCAATTAGTCATCGCTTAGAGTATAGTCGAGTAGTATTCATTACTATTAAGTTACTCAAAAGTGTAAAGGATCTTTATCATAATTCTTGAATATATAGAGAATATTGAGCTTCAAGTTTATGTGGGCTGTGTTGCAACGCTCGCGGCACAGACTCACAACAAACTAAACACCACCATATTTATACATCTAATAATAAATATATTCGAACACGAGCTACCTAGAAAAATTATATATAAGCCTATTTGGCGAAAGGCTTTTTTACATTAAGTGTAATTTCAGGCAAAATTGCCTGAAAGCATGCTCTTTGATGACATTTTAATCAGCTGATGCAATTTTTCCCAATTAATACGACCATTTACTTGCACTTGTATCCAGTGGCGGCGCCAGGATTTTTGGGATGGGTGGGCACTAGTGGGCCCGATGATTTGAGGGTGGGCACTACCCAATTTAAAAATGATATCTAAAAAAAAGGTCGCCGACTCCTCCCCCACGCTCTATAACCCCACATATAAGTGGGGTAAAAAAAACTCCCCTCTTGTCCAATCTGACGTCTAAAAAAAGAAAAAGGTCATCTTCGTTCTCTTTATCTCTTATTACCTACATTTTTACATCCTTCTATAACTATATTTCTTTCTCTTCCAACGATTTATGTCTAGAGGATCGTCAAACCCAAAAGACCCTAGTGAATCATCAAAAAATTGCTACAGCTCAAGGTCTTCAAACCCGAATAAAAGGAGGGACGTTATATATTAATGATCAGCCATACACGGCGGAAAAACTAAAAGAACTAGAAAATCAAGAGTGTGTTTCAACCGACTCGGAACGCGAAATTTCAAACGAAGAATCAGACTTGGCATTAACACAACAGCAAAAGAACACAGATCCAAAGTCAAGGGAAAGAAAGAAATCACACAAGAGGAAAAGGACAAAAATCAACTACAGTCCCCATACCGCTGGCGCAAATATTATCACAAGAAGCCAAACCAAATCCACTACACAAAAGAACTAAATATTATTGCTTTACAGAATCTTATCTTATATTTAAATTTTTATTAGGTTACCCTCTAGTTCTACTAATATTTACCTTTTATTATACAAATAATTAATATTACATAGTTTAGCTATTAAATAGTAGGTACAAAAATTTAAAAATGAACTCATACCTGGACGAATTATCATTTCTTGAAATAGAGTCGAAAGATATCGATAATTCAGCCCAATTTTTACCAATATATAAACATTTGAGTTATAACGGGTTTTCTATACTACATTGCAATATAAGAAGTATAAATAAAAATTTCGATGAGTTGCTACTCATGATACATGAATTTCAGTACTGTTTTGATATTATTATACTTAGTGAGACTTGGAAAGTACAGCATTTAAATTTCTTTAAGTTGGATGGGTACTTTGCAATTTATAATGAGGGAGACATCAATAAAAATGATGGGGTTATAGTATATGTAAAAAATAATTATAAAAACTGTTTTTCCTTGGAACGTGATAATATTGTAAATATTAAAGTGTTAAACATAACAGTACAAAAATTGGGACAGAAAATTCTTATTAGTGCCATTTACCGGCCACCGTCTACATGCCCGAATGCATTTATAGACAATTTAAGTAATTTTTTTGATAAATACGTTAATAGAAATCTTAATTTTCATTTTTTTGTAGGCGACATTAACTTGGACATAAAGTCATACAAAGAATACTCACAAAACTATCTTAATGTATTAAGCGAATTTGGTTTTATATCACTAATTAATAAACCAACGAGAATACAAAACGGCTCTAATTCGTGTATTGACCATATATTTTTAAAAGGTGGTGATCATGTACATGTGGAATCCTTCATTTTAAATACCGATTTAACTGACCATTTCCCTATAGCTGCTCTGATAGAACTAAAAAAACCAAATCAGGAAAATAATATCCCTTTACCTCATACAACAAAAACATATAGATTAGATGAAAATAAATATCAGAACTACATTCAAAATGTAAACTGGGATAATGTTTACAGATGTGTAAACATCGAGGATGGTACTAATTACTTTATAGAAAAACTTAAAAAAGGATTAGAACACTCTAAAATAGAAATGCAGTATAAAACAAAATACAAAAAAAGAAACCCCTGGATAACTCTGGGATTAATGAAGTCCATTGAAAATAAACAAAAGCTTTATAGAGATTATAGGAGAAACATTGAAAATATTGAAAAAGAAAGGAGGTATAAAGATTATAAGAAGACCTTAAATAAGTTAATCTTTAAAACCAAAACAGATTATTTCAAGCTTGAGATGGAAAAAAATGGAGGAGATAGTAAATCTTTATGGAAATCCATTAATAAATTTACAGGTAAATGTAGGGAAAAAACTAATATCTCAGAAATACATTTTGAAGGTAAGACCCTGAAAACTACAAAAGAAATAGCAAACTCTTTTAACAAATACTTCTCAGAATTAGGCAGAAATTTGGCTAAAAACATTTCCAAACAAGTTAATGTATCTAACTGGGAAAACATAACAGAACATTCTATTTTTTTTAACCCCACCGACCCCGAAGAAGTAGAGAAAACCATAAGAGAACTTAAACCAAACAAGGCTCCTGGGAACGACGGCATTACATCGGAACATCTACGCATACTTACACCATATATAAAAAATCCTTTAAGTCATATTATAAATAAAATTTTTGAAGAAGGCATATTTCCTTCAGCGTTTAAGGTAGGTATTGTTAAGCCATTATTAAAAAAAGGAAACCCGTCCGAAATAACTAATTATCGACCTCTATCATTAATCTCTAGTATAGCCAAAATTGTTGAAAAAATTATCAAAAAAAGGATTATATATTACTTAGAAAGGTTTAAACTCCTCTCCAATAAACAATTTGGATTTAAAAAAGGATATTCCACTGAAGATGCACTTATTTATTTAACGAATAATATATACAAAAATCTGGATGAAAACAAGGCTGTATTAGGCATTTTTTTAGACTTGGCAAAAGCATTCGATACGGTTGATCATGAGATATTAATAAAAAAACTGAATAATTTAGGATTTAGGGGCATAGCATTAAATTTAATGGAAAGTTACTTAAAAAATCGACTGCAATATGTGCAAATAACATAATCATTAAGCGACTTGAGAAAAGTCGAGTACGGTGTTCCACAGGGGACGGTTTTGGGGCCAATACTATTTACAATATATATAAATGAGTTATTTAGTTTGAGAAGTGTTGGCACCATTTCTTCTTTTGCGGATGACACCGTGGTCTTGTATACTGGAGATACCTGGAAAGAAGTCAAAAAGAGTGCAGAGGACGATTTGATATTACTAAAAAAATGGTTTGACAGTATGTACCTTACAATAAATTTCGACAAAACAAATTACATTGCCTTCAGCTGTAGCAAAAGAAAAATTCCGAATTATAAAGAAATAACAGTAAAGCAAGATAAACAGGATATTATAATTAAAGAAGTGACGAATATCAAATATCTTGGAGTGCAATTTGACAGACATTTGAAATGGGATGAACATATTAAAATATTAACGAAGAAATGTAGGTCAATTCTGTATAAATTTAAAAAACTTAAAACCATATTATATGAAAATGACTTAAAGACTGTTTATTTTTCACTAGTACATTCTATCTTACAATATGGCATAAGTGCATGGGGCGGGGCTTATAAATGTCACTTAACTAAATTAGAAGTCATTCAAAAAAGGTTTATAAAAACGATTTATAGTAAGGGCTTTTACTACTCTAGCGATTTATTATTCCAAGAAAGTGGTTTAATGGACATATGTCAAAGCTACTGTTACAAAATAGTTTGCTTACAGCACAAAAAAAGAAATGAACTTGATATAATTTCACATGAACACGACACTCGATACAAAAAATCAAAATACACTAAGACTCTTAGGGCCAATAAAATGATTGGACAAAGATCATTTTCATTCTTAGCTTCATATATTTACATATTAATTCCAGAAAACATTAGACTGGAAAATAATTTCATACGCTTTAAAAAACTAGCAAAGAAATGGATATTATCACAACCCCGGAAACAATTACGTAATCTTATAGATTTATCCTCATAACGTTTTACATCCATATATACACTAGGTATACCAAGTCAAGCCAAACTATTATATTTCAACTATTTAACAAAAACATTTTTGGTCTCGCTAAGTTTCTAAGTTTTTAAGTTTTAAATTTTGGGTAAGTTTTTAGGTAATTTTTTAGTGTATTTTTTTTCTTAACATTTTAATGATTTATAAAATAAGAATATAATAATTCGTTTACAAAGAGTTTTACTTTTTTCTTGCCATTTTGGGTTCATGGTACTTACATAATTAGGTTATATGTTGTCTATTCTACTTTTTCTAGTATAAACACATTTTTTTATAATATATACATTTATTTTGTTTTTATGCTGTCAATATTACTTATAGAGCATTACATCTATATATTTTTATAAAGATTTCATGTAATTAATAGAATATCAAGATTTCTGAAAGTAAGAAATTCACGCACAAATCCTAAGAGATTTCAGTGAATATTCCCCCCATATTTCCATTTTTCTTGATGTTTTATTTTCTTTTCTTTTTTCAGGCTATACATTGTACTTTAAGATTTTGGAAATATATTATTATTATTATTATTATTCTCCTCAAAAATTTCATAGTCAAATCCCCCTTCCCCCACGGAAATTTCATTACAAAACCGAATCCCTCAATTTTTGATGGGGTGGGCACCCATGTTTTTGGTTGGCCCCCTCTAGCGCCACCGCTGCTTGTATCTTGCAATTGCACCTAATGTAAAAAGACCTGAACGCTGGGCTGCATGCCATCAGCAACATACAGGTTGTAAATATAGGTTATTTACAAGCAATTATTTAAAATTATTACTGTCATGGTCTGATTTTCTAGGCTATTTTATACGTAAGCGGTGTATTGAGAGATTGCAAAATTAAAGAAGATAGGCAAATGAATGAAGACATTTGGCCCTTGCTCTTGTAAGGACGACCTTATGTATAATAATAATGACTGCAAATTATAATTACTTTTAATAAGCCATAATAATTTATTTTAATTAATTTAATTTAGAGCACTGTATAAACTCCAACTAAAGTAACAATAATTAACAATTATGTACTAGACAATTAGAAAAATAGGGCTATAAAGCTAATATAAGGAAAAGGTAAATCAATATATAGTGAGAGGCAAACATGCAATAAAAAATTGAAAAATATTTGTGTCTGTTTAAAGGTTGGAGACAATGACGTTTCTTGAACGGCAGTAGAGTTTTGGACTTGCATTGTCTTGATTTATTTATAATTACTACGTTTCAACTGGTAAGCATCTCCAATGAGTGAATAGTATTCACCTGAAGACGACTGGAGATGCTTACCAGTTAAAACGTAGTGATTATAAATAAATAAAGACAATGCAAGTCCAAAACTCTACTGCCATTCATAAAAAATACTTGTTATTATTGAAAAATTCAGATGAAAATTATTTTTTCAATTTTAAAAAACTTTGTCTTTATACACGCCGCTAAATATTTTCATTTAAAAATATTTTGTTCCAGTTTTTTGTATTAAATCCAATTTTTACAATTATTTTATCATTTTGTAGATAATTTAACTAGCAATATATGCTGAATTTTATAAATTATTATTCATATTCAATAAGGCAATATTATACCTAATGGGACAAAATGTGTGTATTTCTTGTCCTTTTTAAAGTTTTAAACAACCTGTAGAGATATTGGGGCTGTTATTTTTCATACTACAACAATCTATTGTTAAAGTTACATTCCTAATATTTTCTTTTTTGATTTATTTTGTTATCTCTATTTTTTTTTAAATAAATCTCTGAAACATACATTGTTTTGGTGTGTGTTTGAACGTTGGAGACAATGATGTTTCTTGAATGATAAAAGAGTTTTAGACTTATTTGTTTTACATCACTACGTTTTAACTGGTAAGTATCTCCAGTCGTCTTCAGATGAATACTAAATAAGTAAAGTAACTACAGGGCGAGTCAACGATAGGGTAAAGTTTATTTTCTCCTTTATCTTAAGAATTAGATCAAAATTCGAAATACAAAAGTTGTAAAGTATACGGGGTGGCCCAAACGAGGTGGCGGATATACCTTTGGTTTTTTTTTAATAGAACACCCTATATATTGTATTATTTTCTGATTCCCCACAAAATTCTACGCTTATTTTGTAAATGTCATATGTCTAAATTCAATAGTTTTTGAGATATTGACCTTTAAAATATAGCATTTTCAGACTTTGACAGGCTGTAACATTGGAACGGTTCATGTTAGAGGAAAATGGTTTACACCTCCCTATCTTAGTTTTTTATTCTCTATCCAAGGAAACCAACTTCCGATTTACCATGTTAAACCGAAAAACCGGTTTGAACGGTTGAACATATTAAACCAGAAGTTATAACTTTTAGATAGAATTAAAAAAGAATTTTTGTGGAAGTAGTCCATCTCTCAGTGGAGTGATATTATAAGTAAGGGAAAAAATACACACAGTCTGCTCCACTAGTTTATTAGAAGGATTTCTTATTTAGAAAAACCTTAGTATCGTATCGTACATGTTTCGAAGGTAAAAACCTTCATCATCAGTGAAATCAAATTAATGCATTACATGAAGAGAGACCCTCGTTATTGGCATGTTTAAACTGAGAAACAGAAAAAGAAGAAATAAAAGTTTTGAAATAATTTACATAATGTAATTGAAATTAAATTTTTTTAAAAATTAGGAAGTATAGTAGCAAGTAGTAGTATTATATTAGCAAGTAAATGTTATAATTTAAGCAATTTTGAGTTGTTTCTTTCTTTCGTCGGATCCTGATATGGCGAAATGCGTCTGGGGATGAATCTGACGAAATGAAAGGAAAATCTTTATTTGTTTTAAAAAAACTGAAATGTTTACAATTTTGAAACTTAAGTACCTACCTCAAGTAACTGGAGATAACGACTTTAAATCTCGTACTTGTTAAATTAATAAAAATAATTACACGAAATGTTTTAGAAATTAAGAAATTTAATTAAAATCAGAATACTAAAATAGCAGTGGAAAAATGTTCAATAAAAAAATAAACGCTTTTTATTAAAAAGAATGAGCATCTCGGACAAAAATTCTTATATAAAATTTAGAGAAATTTAGATAATTGATATAAAAACAATGCTGTATGCCTCCAATTATTACAAAACCGTTACGAAAGGTTACCTTACCTGGTGAGACCTAGTCTTCCGTGTACCTTTAGACTGATTTTCTTCTTTAATAGATATTTTTTTTATGTAACTAAGAGTTGTGAAACAATTACAACATAGAACTTAATTATTTAATATCTTAAAAGAATGAATAATGTTTTCCGTATTAAGCATCAGCTAAGCAAAAATAATTTTTAATACTTTAACGAATATTTATTAAATCTTTGAATTTATAAGATCCTCTTACTTGTGAAAAAAAATATGGCTAGGCGCCTCCAAGTTGGAAGATTATTCCGTGCCGTTTTGTTAATGCCAACTATTCAATTAAGTAAAGTTTCAAAAAATGGTACCGTTTAAGTTAACATTAAAGACGACAGGTCTCAAAATCACATTTTCGGTAATATTACACCATATTGTTTTTTCTTTGTTCTGGGTTACTTGTTTTTTCGAACATTCAACCAGCTTGATATTGGACCTAGAGTCAGGGCCCGCTCTAGGGGGTAAAAACCTGGGCCCCTGCCCAGGGCGGCAAGTTGGAAGAGCGGCATGATAATTCTAAAAACATCATAAATCCCCGTTTTGCCTACTTACATTCCTACGTATATTTGAAGTTTAAACCATTTCAATTCTCAGTTAACAACATTAATTTCCTTTGTTTTGCTGTCTTATTTTTTAAACAGTGACGATTTCAACCGATCCGTTTTCTTTTTAATATTATTAAAATATCAAGCAATTCCGCGACAAAGCATGCCGAACAACGCCGGCACCGGTGTTTTTTTCGGTCATGACGGCGTCGCAGTAAAGGGCTTAATTTTTTTAAACATATGTTAATAATGTGCAATTAGATTGCCTAAAAATTTTAATGTTTTTTTGTTATTTTCACTTTGTTAGTATTTAGAATTTATTTATATGCAATAAATACGCAATGAAAAAAACTGAAAAAATATTTTTTTTTAATTAAAAATACCTGGCAAGTGTTTTATTTTTTAAATTAGAAAAAACACTTTCGAAATTATGTGCGAGACTAGGAAAAAGGCGGCAATTTTTTGTTTTGTCCAGGGCGGCGTTATTGCTAGAGAGGGCCCTGCCTACAGCTTACCCGTGGGTTCCGAATCACGATCCTCAATCGTGCGACCCCCCCCCCCCCCTCAATCTCTTGCCTCACTCCACGAGATGTCCGATCTCATCCGGCCTAGTTACCAGCGGGAATGGGGTGCGTTGAGAGATGATACATTTTACACTCTCCCTGCATTCGTAAACCTACTAAATTTCGGACATACTTTTTTTATTGTGCGTCTGCCCACTCCGAAGATCGCTCTCGGAACGCCAGTAAATCACCTCTAAGTACCGCCGTGGATTATTTCTATGTTTATTTTTGTGGAGGTTGACTTTGGGATTAGTGACAATTTAATTGATTCAGCCGATACTGGGAGAAATCCATAATTATTATATTATGGGATACAGTAAAAGAAATTGAACTTGTCAATATCCACTATATTAAAAAGAAAACTCATGATAAATTTAATTTTTAAGAAATACATAGAGGTATCAAGATTTATTCTCGCAACAAGCTTTTATATCAAATAAAATTTTATAATGTAACAAAACGATGTGTTTGATTTACTTCAAAGTTTAGTTTCTTCTTTTTAGCGCATTTAAACCAAAGCTTTTTAAAAAAAATTTTAATATTAATTAAATTTTTTTTTTAGTTTGTTCATTTCAATTAATGCGTCATTGTTTCATAACTGAACTATACGAAATTTTGTGTCTTTGTTCCCTCATCTGGAGTCAATTTTGAGTGTAGAATCAAGTTATTCTTATCATAATACCGTTTTCTCTAAGTATATTCTTTTTGACATAAGGGCACTTTACTCTCGAACAATTTTAATATTTTTTGCCCTACCCTGTATATTATTTAACTTAAAGCCATTTTAAGTGCACCTGAAATGGTCAGCGGACATGCAATAACTTGTGGCCGTATTTAAACTTGTGCCAATATTAAAAAAATGTTCCATTTGTCGCATACTTAATCGACCACCCTGTATATTCTGGGTGTAGACTCAGGTCATGCTTATCATAAAAATGCTTAGCCATCGAGACTGAATTAACTTGTAAAATTTTAACTACGTAGGATAGGAGGAAATGGTTCTAATTTAGCTTGCAAGACTTGACCTAAACAAACCAACAAACACACACCTATTACAAGCCCGACTATTTTGGTCGACAATGCATGTAAACTTGCTATTTTGTGATTATCATTTATTTTATATCGTCTGAGACAATGTTTGGGACATACCTACTTTATACATCTTAATTTACTTATCGAAGCAAACTGTTACAGTGAACTTTCAATCATATAGTCCGAGACGTAAGAACCAGAATATTAAAAATAAAACCCACATACCCAATCTCTTCATGGAGCCTGGGTTCAGCTGGGTGGATTTGGCAACGATATTTACAAATGATACGATGGGTTCTCTCATTCAGCATTCAGTTGCCGATTGCATTTTATAAACAAAGCGTGTGAAAGTCGCTCCTGCTACAATATTCGTTCGGTGTCGATCTGTGACATAAGACAAGTTAGTTAGACCATTGTTGTTGTACCATTACAAATCAATTCAGTTTTCTGGTAAGTTATTTTCACTGTGTCATGTGTGCAAACAAAAAATATGGCTTATAGTTTCGAGTAGTTGTCTGTAATTTATGTTTGTAATCGTGTGTAGTTGTGAAATCATTATAGTAACTACTTTGTTTTTTTACTATTATATGGTTAAATAGTTAAGTAAATTAGTAGCTCTTTGTTGTTTTATAGTAATAAATTAAACAGTTTTGTACAAAAGAATATGTTAAAAAAGTTTACAGGTTTGGATCGTGTAAACAAAATGGGGTAGTTTTTATATCAACTCAAGCATTGTCAGATAGAGTAAGCGCAACAAATATTTATTAATTTATTAACGGGCATTGCTCAATTTTACAAATAACGTGGTAATCTTAATTCTAACGCAAGTAACATATTCAAAACATTCAAATGATTAGGTGAACAATAAAAAATAGTAATAATAAAAAAAAAACGTAAATGATGAGACTTGTGATGAAATTAGAGATTTCAAATTATAGTATGCAGTATTATAGTATGCAGTTGTTTGATAAAATCCGATCTGTTTGAAAAATAATTGAGTGTGGGATGCTCATTGGCCAGTCTGACCGACCTTGATATAAAAGCATTTTGGCCGTAGTTAGTTCTATGAGGAGGTATTGAAAATGTATTCCTCAGACGTGTTTCCCTGGAAGGCACATGTAACCGTATTTTATTAAGCAAAAAAGGACAGTTATATTTAATATGTATCAGACTGTGGTCTTTTAGATTCCTGTGTTGTTCGAGCGTATTTATCTGGATGTTAGATTTCAGCTGATAATATTATGTTAGTTCTGGGCTATTAAGTTTGAAAGCCATGTATTTTATAAATTTATGTTGAACCCTCTCTATATTCTGAAAATGAACATTATAGCAGGGATTCCAGACACATAAGGAGGATTCGAGATGACTTCTTATTAACGAGCAATATAGTTGTCTAATTGCATTAGTGTTAGTAAATTTGATGGTAATGCGCTTTATGAATCCAAGAAGTTAAAGGGATTTATAGTAAGGGTGTTCTGGATGTGAGGTATAAAAGTGAGCCTCCATAGTCAAACCCAGATCCTTAATTTCGGAAACTCTAGTAAGTACATTATTTTCTATTAAATAAGGTGGCTCGACCCCTGACCTAGCCTTGAAAAAAATGATCGTAACACTTTAAAGCATTCAGCTTCATACCATTGTTCTTACACTACGCAATTAACTTGTTTAAGTAGGCCTGAAGCTTTATGCACTCCTCCCATGATTAAATTTTCATAAACAATTTTAAATCATCAGCAAAACATAACATTGTTGTTTCAATATTTTCTTCTGTATAAAAACTACAACAAGAATGCCTCTTTGTAAACTATTGCAGACTCTACACGATCAATATTACGGACAGTCCTGCATGGTATTAACCCCATATAAAATTTTCCCTGTTAGTACCGTCATTCCCTTATGTATTATTATTATTATTATTATTATTATTATTATTATTATTATTATTATTATTATTATTATTATTATTATTATTATTATTATTATTATTATTATTATTATTATTATTATTATTATTATTATTATTCTCAATGTTAGTTTTCACAGCTTTTTGTTGGTATTGCTGGTATTATTTACAGTACAGAGAAGAAATTCATCTTAACCTGTACTGTTTAGAAACTTCCGTACTATATGGCATGTTTGGAGGATGACGCTTTTCTGGATTAGTTGGTATAAATAACCTGAACAGGCCCAGTTTTTCCAAGTTGGGCTTGAAATTTTTCGTCATAGCTCCCTCCACCGATATTATGATCGGAATTATGTCGATTTTATCTAGCTTCCATATATTTTTTATCTCTATAGCCAAATTCGAGTACTTGGTCTTCTTCTCCGATTCGGTTTTAGAGAGGTTGTGTGTTAGTGGGCAACCTATATCGATTATGAAAACTTTCTTGGTGGTTTTTTCGATAAGAAGAATATCCGGTCGGTTGTGGTCTACTGTTCTATCCGTTATTATTGGCCTGTCCCAGTATAAGAGATATTCAGGGGATTCAAGGACTGGCTCGGGTGAGTATTGGTAGTATGGTGGGAGGTTTTCCCTTAGCCCTAGTTTATGGGCCAGTTCCTTGTGGATGATCTTTGCCACCTGATTATGTCTCCCCAGGTAAGCGTTGGGGACCATAGCACCACAACCCGCCGTGATATGTTCTATCGTCTCTCCGGGGCAGTTGCATTTTCTGCACACATCTTCCACATTCCTTTTCATGATGACCTTTTCATAGTTTCGAGTTCGAATGACACGGTCTTGGATAGAGATAATAAAACCTTCTGTTTCAGCGTGAAGCTGCCTTTTCTCTAACCAATTCAGTGACATTTCTTTATCTATGAGTGGATTTTGGAGTGCAGTAGGGTATTTGCCGTGTAGAGCTTTCTCTTGCCAAGTTACAAGCTGTTGACTTGGCGGCGCGCGGATGATGTTAGGTAGTCCGTTTCGCTTTAAGTTGAGGGCTGTATATCCAGCGTCTGCTGCAACCACTTTTTTAAGAATTTCCCCATTCGATTCTTGGAAGTATTTTCTCATAGAGGTCTCTTGTGACTTGCACAAGTTATATATATATTAATGAGACCTCTTCCTACCTCCTTTCGTTTTAGGTAGATTCTTTCAAGTGCAGAGCGTGAGTGGTGGAATCTGAATTTTGTTAGCAGCCTGCGCGTAAGCCTATCCAGTTCGTGCAAATCCGTGTCTGAATACTTAAGGATTCCGAATGAGTAGGTTATTATTATTATTATTATTATTATTATTATTATTATTATTATTATTATTATTATTATTATTATTATTTTTATTATTATTATTATTATTATTATTATTATTATTATTATTATTATTATTATTATTATTATTATTATTATTACTATTATTATTATTATTATTATTATTACAATATAATTAGATTATTATTACGATTTATCTTAACGAATGATTTTACTTAAATAATTGTATGATTAATATCTGATCGTGTATGGACGCCTAATAATAAAGCGTTAGATCCTTGGATCTTAATATGTATATATTTTTGTACCGCTGTCATTATTGACTCCGTACATTTACATGATACATTTATTGTTGCGTCCATGGCATTATTGAGTCCGTATATCGGTCTCAATAAAGTCAGCCCATGTAAAACATGTTTCCCGACACTTTCTAAGGTTATTTTTACGCTGGTCAGTAACGATTCCCGCCATAAATTTTAAATACCAACCAACTTAGCGTTATCCCATAAGATTACAGAAATATTAACGGATTTCTAATTTGAAGTGGACGCAATAACATTCTCACGATGTAAATATATATATTATTATAATAAACATTATTTTCTTATAAAAAATGTTATTACAAAAATTAATAAACATAATTCTTAAAACTGTAGAGACATATTAACTAAATAGTAAAATAATAAAGTCTATATACATTTTGGAGGGTAGCCGGTTGCCAGACCTTATTACGATTTTATACTATTCCTATTTAACGTATCAGTGCGTTGACTTTGAGCTCTCAGAAATACTGTTTATTGGTTGAATTTTGCATGATGATTAATTTCTAACTGATTAAGCCAAGATGAAGATACATAACGGTGCATCGTAGAATTGCATGGTATTCAATTAGTGGCTGTCATAAAGACCCCGCACAAAGCTTATGGGAAATGGCTATACACTAATTTTTCTGAATTTTTAGTATTGTCTAGATCTTGATGTCCTGTTTAAAAGTGTCCATGGCCGTAATACAATCCTATGACTAGTTTTTGAGTTATGGCCTTTCAAAGTTGGCAACTTCTTACTTTGAGATTTTATGCATTGTCTGGAGTTTCCAATGGTTTCTTAGAAACTATCAATTTTTTTATTTTTTTTACTGGTGGAAAGGTAGGCCTTAAGTTTCTTTCACGTATATAGAAATAAAATATATACAGGATGTTAAATAATTTATAGGTGGATTATAAATTAATAATTTTAAAAAGTTTCGAAAATGCAGAAAAAAAAATTCACATTTTTTGAATTTTGAAAACAAACGTCTAGATTTTGTTCATATTTTAATACCTTATAGTACCAAGCTGTAGATGAAAAAAAATGGGTTGGCGTAGAATATATTGTCGGGTATTTTATTTTTCAAAAAAAATTGAAATTTCATCTGAAAACGAAATAAATGACTTTTAATTGATTCATTTAATTATTATTCCAATCTGTAACAATTTTCTTTTACAATAATTATTTTTTAACACAATAATAAAATACCCCACAATATATTCTACGTTAACCTATACCCATTTTTTTTCATCCACAGCTTGATACTACAAGATAATAAAATGTAAACAAAATCTAACCGTTTGTTTTCAAAATTCAAAAAATGAGTAAAAAAATTTTTTTTTTGGATTTTCATAATTTTTTAATATTATTAACTATTTAATCAACCTATAAATTATTTAACATTCTGTACATATTTTATTTCTATTTAAGTGAAAGAAAACTTAGGGTCTACCTTTCCAACAATAAAAAAATTTATAGTTTTCAAAAAACAAGTGTAAACTCCAGAAAATGCATAAAATCTCAAAGTAAGAAGTTGTCAATATTAAAAGGCCATAACTCAAAAAGTAGTCATAGGATTAAATTACGGCCAATGATACTTTTAATCAGGACGTCAAGATCTAGAAAATACTAAAAATTCAGAAAAATTAGTCGAAAGCCATTTCCCATAAGCTTTGTGCCGGGTCCTTTCCGTTTTTTATATATTTTTGTGGAAAAATCATCTTAATCGAGTTTGATCGGTTTACGTCTTAGATTTTTTAGATAGAAAATTAACATATAATCTAGCGATAGGTTTATTGATGAACCCCCCCCCCCCCCATCTTTCCTCACATACTAAGACGGTAACCCCTGGTCAGAGATCCCCCTTCCCTTTCGTCACCTTGTGTAACGGGTGCTTTATTGTGAAAGGTTTCGGGCATATGTACTTAGAAAAGAAGTAGGGGAGACCGGGGCTAGTTGGCACACATTTTAGAATTTATTTTTTATTTGCTACTACAGACAATTGAACTGAATTACAAAATATGCAGAACAGATTTGCACAATTTCCCTACACTTTGAGATATTTACAGGGTCTATATAAAAAAAAGTTAAATAGTTACAATTTTTTAAAAACATCAGTGTTAGTGTGCCAACTTACCCCAACTCGGGGGCAGGTTGGCACACTATTTGGGGTTAGTTGGCATATGTAAGTTATATAGACAAAAACACGTATTTTTTTTATAGTTTTTAACGTTTATTAGCTACTAAAAGGATATATTATAAAAAAGAATAAAAAACGTCGAAAAGCTAAAACAGAAAGTAGAATAAAGCTTACAGTTATGTAAACATCAAAGTAAATGGTTAGTCAGAATCATCCGAGTCACAATTCGAACATATATATCGCAGCTCTTTGTTTGTACATGCCTCATGAGACTACATATTATGGCATGCCACACATTGAACCCAGTTTTCCCCTGGTTCACTGTTCGCAAAACTGTCCATGCAGACCAAGCAGAAAGTTTCCTCCTCTTCATCAGAAGTTGAATCTTCTGCACAATCATGTGTTACGGGCCTGGTTATCTTTTTGGCTTTATTTTTTCTTTTTTTCCAAATACTTTCTTCTTTGCCTTTTCGGCTGCAGCTTTTTTTTTAGAAGCATTTTGCTCTTCTTCCACCAATCTATCTCGGGTGTAACCAACATTTTCAATCGGCGCATGGCTTGCTTTTTGGCAATATCTGGCTAAAGTTCTTTCTACAGCTCTTGCCATGACATCAGTGGATGTTGCACCCCTTCCAGTCCGTTTTTTTGTAGTTTCTCATGTCTAAAACTTTTAGTAAATCAGTTTTAATTTTGTGAGATTTTTTTAAAATCCGGGGTTAGTTGGCACACTGTATCAACGTGCCCCGAAACTAATGTGCCAACCTGCCCTGACAGAGGATTTACAACAAAATATATATTTTACAAAAAACAAACAATTATTCGATACCTTTGCCTGGCATAGTATGTCAACTAGCCGTCTAGCAACAAATTGTGGTAAAAAAATCAAATTAAATACGTTAATTTAAACAGGTTATTCATAAATTTCGAAGAGGACAAAAATTTACTTACCGGTATTGAAAACAAACAAACACAACTAACAGCTGTTTAACGCCTGACTTTTGGGCGCGCGACGTTTTACATGATTGCCGCCAGTTGTCGATCATCTATTTCAATGGTATTTGCATTTACACATGCACACCAATCGAAGATATAGGTACCGTGTCAACTTGCCCCTGTAGCCAACTAGTCCCGGTCTCCCCTACTTTTTAATTCCCAATAAAAAATTTGCTATTTTTGACAGTTGTAAAAGCGTGAGTTCATAATATAACCATAACCTTGCCATTTCGTCAGTTTGACTTATCCAAGTACAGGGACGTCTTTGAGAGGAGAACCTAGAGCAAGTGGCGACCTCTAACTTGCAGCTTTTTGGTTTGTATCTTTACTGGCCGTAGCCGAATACCAGAAGTTTGTAAATTAGCCGCGTAGCAAAGTCAAACTCTCACTTCTTTTCTTTTTTTTGAACAATTCTGTATATTGTGTTTCTCTCACTTTCCATTAAATGGTGAAAGCCCTAGGTTATTGTAAAGTGTTTTTTTTTTGTAATCGATCCAACAAAACTACCAACTGTAAGCCTTGCTTTAGTTAAAGGTGTACGTAACCTTTGAATCTTCAAATTTTGTCAACCAGCAAAATCCCTCTAATTGAATTGACTCCTGCAATATCTTTGTATTCGCTAACTCCTTAAATATAATTTTCGGTACACTAGAAATAACGATGTAGAATATGAAACGGATACTTGCCCAGTGGCGTATCCCGGCTCTAAAATTCTTTCTACTCTCAAAAGTTACTTCTAAAAAAATACTGACCCTTCATACGCCATACAATTTTCAAGGCTTACAGAAACCAAAGACCCATTTGGTAAGGCTTGGAGGGAGGGGGGAGGAGGCTGCCTTCGCCACCACCCCCACCCCCCTAGATCCGCGCATGACTAGCCCAATTGTTCGTGTAACTTCGGGGAATTTCGCGTATAAAAATTCAAATAGCACCATTTTAATAGTTGACAAGAACTGCCTAAAATATTTTCAATCAGTTACAGTCTAATAAGCATCCATAAAAGTGCTTTAAAATGTAGCAATATTTACATAAATGGTGTAATTTCAATGTACTAAAATACTCGTGTAAATCTGTAGGAAAAGTACTTAAATTAAAATAAAGTAAATTAAAATTTTATTATTTGCCGCTGCATAAATACTAAAATTATTCAATAAAATGGGTTCTAAAAAAGTGATTAATTAATTTAGGTTTATTCGTTTATTCGTTTATAGTTATAGGTTCGTAAAAACAACACACCACCGCAGAACATGAACCGTTGGGCCTGCAGTTCTAGGGGCGCTACTTTCCCTTTTTTTTCTAATACTGTGTTACCTTTTAGTTTAGTCAAAAAAAAAAGAAGGAACAGTTATATATATTTTCATAAACGAAGTTAGGGAGGGGGAGGGGGAGGGGGAGGGGGGAGGGGGAGGGGGAGGGGGAGGGGGGGGGAGGGAGGGGGACTAAGACCCAAAAAACCTATTTCGCCCCCACAGAAATTATTTGAACATTTTGCTGAAGCTGATCTTGGACACAAACTGAAAATAGACAGTTCCAAACATGCCCTTTTTCAAAATGGAACGCAATGTACATATGTTTTTTATAATGTTAAATCCCCAATAGGTTGCTTTCTCAATTCCAAAAAAATTGCCTTAAATAGTCATGTTTCCAAGGTATGATTTTTTAAATAATTTTTGAGGAAAAAGAAGTTCATAATAAAATGTTTAGATTCACACCAACTAATATTAATAGCTTTCTTGCCAAAATTCCTTTGCATGTGGATGTGGAATCACTTAGCTCCTAATAGAACTGGCATAAATATAAGATATTTTCTATATCAATTTTCGTCATTTTTTTAATTGATTATTTCGTTGAAAGTAATTTGATATCAGTATGTGGTACTTGATTTCAACCGATTTCTAAAGTAATCAAGTTTTTCTAAAAATGTATTTAATATAACAAGCCACGGGTATTTCAATGGTTCATGGCAGTGGCGGAACCAGAAAATATGGGGCGGGGAGGTTGGTTAGTTAGGCGTAACCTTTCTGGAGAGAGAGGCAGTCAGGACTACATGTATTTTATGATTTTATAAAATTGTATTTAGTTAGGAAGGCGGAAAAGCGCTTCGCCGCCACGCCCAAAACCTGTTAAAAATGCACTCAACTACTAACAAATTCGAAAATTAAATATTACCTCTATCTATCTAACCCATGGTTGGATTAAATTTGGTTTTGTGATATTCCTACCTGGCTTCTTAATTTAAAAAAATTTACATTTGTGAAAAATATAAATGTTTCAATCCAAAATTTTCGCATAAATAGTATGACTCTAACCCGGAGCTCTCGGGCTCGGTTTTTCATGTTAAAAAATAAAGTAAATACTATCTTTTATACGCTCACCATGCCAAAATTCGTGATTTTTCAGTTATGTACTTTTGGAGCGTAGATTACGAATCTGAAAACCGTTATTGTTACAGATGTTTAGGTTTTGAAATATTCTTAATATTTATTAAGAGCAAACAGTAGTCGAAAAGTCATCACGAATAAATAGTGCGTTTTACCTGTGTCTAGCGATGGCATTAAAATTAACTTTTTTATATACAATATTTTTTATGTAGAAAAACGAATTTCACGAGAATTAAGAGGCGCAGCAGTGGAGATTTTGGTGACATTTTGCAAGCCAACAAAATCCCTCTAAACGCTATTTCAAACTTGATTTTTTCGGAATCCACACAAACAATTTTGTAAAAACCCGTTTCATATTCAGCGGTAATTAAATTATTTTCAACGAATCGAGAATCCGGTTTCAGGTATCAGCCAGTGCGCAGATTTTACGGCCTGAAAAATCAATTAGCAGGATTTTGTTGGCTTGCAAAATGTCACCCAGGGCATCCTTTAAAACTTTAGTGGATAATAAGAAATTCACAGGAATAGCCGCAATATTTCTATTTTTATGTTCCGCATGGCAAATGATATAATTTGAACCTACATAATTGAAACTAAAATAAACTTTAATTTTTTTTTGAAAAAACAATAAGGTATTATTCGCCAAACTAGAAGTTTTTTTGAACCCCTTAGTAACATTTTTGTATTCAATTTTCAATTAGATATTCCAGGAAACGACGCCGCGTTTCAGGCTGGTAAAGTGCCGTTATGTATAAAGGTTAGGTTTTGGATTCATAATGAAACATTCTCGTTTTTTATTTTTATTTTAATTTTTGTCTTTGAAAATAAATAAAGGAAACTGATAATTGTCTTTTGTTGTAAATGTAGTGACCACGACATTTGCTTACTTTAAAAGTAAAAATTTAAACTAGTTGATGCAAATATTAAGGATTATTCAAGAAAATTAGACATCAAGAATTTAAAAAAAAAAAATAATAAAAATATTTATTAAATTGAAATCTCAAAAATAAAACAATAGAAAGAAATTATTTATTTCAGTGTAGAAACTAAGTGTTTCTAATTAAATTTAAAATAAAAACATTTGATAACGATTAAAAATTTTAAAATACAAATTTAGACTTCTGGAAAATTGTTCAATAAATTTTGGAGAATTGTTTAACAAGTTTTAAAAAATGTGAAGAAAACTGAAAAATAATTAAAATTAAAATTAATTAAAAAAGAAATTTAAAAATAATTGAGAATTAATTTAAAAAGTAATCAAGGATTTTGAAAATATTTATTTATGAAATAAATACATTTTAAAAATATTTTAAACTCGTCAAGTCTAAATAAAATTATATAAAAATTGGAAAAATATTTATTATTGAATAAATAAATTTTAAAAGTATTTTAAAATGAGTCAAGAGTCAAAGTAAAATTCAAGAAAAATTCAGAAAATATTTATTATGGAATAAATAAAAAAATTGAAAATTATTTTAAAATAAGTCTAAGAATCTAAGTAAAATTTTATAAAAATCAGGAAAAATATTTAATTATAGAATAAATAAATTTTAAAAATATGTTGAAGAGTTTAAGAAAAATTCATAAAATATTTTAGTGTTAAATAGAAAATTTCAAGGAAAAAATTTAGAAAGTGATTTCCAAAAAAATAAAACTCACTTTGTCAGGTAAAATCCAAATATTTGTAACATAAAACACAAACACTTTAGAATGCACTTTAGAAATAAAAATGTATAAAAACATTTCACTAAAAAAATTCAGGAATTGCAGGAATGCAGGAACTACTGGTCACTAACCCGAAATTATATAAACTAAACCTCCAGAGTACAAATCTCTGCCAAGAAAGTTCACCCCCTCTATGTCCCAAACACCTGCAAGAAGTTAAAAAATAGAAGCCAATAGAAACTCTCCGCGATGACCTGATGACTAATCGAACACCTGCGTCCTAATTATAGATAGAAATCCGGGGGAAAAACTGGTTATAAACCGGATTTATCCAGATTTTTCCTTTGCACGTGCATCGATGAATCATGGGCTATGCACACCTGATTCCTAGAAATAATAGTATATTTTTACGCTGTCGTGACCTAAATGGAACAGAAATACGCAAATTTGAACCTTATAGGCTAATAAATTATTAATTTTGTCAGATTGAACTGGAAATAAGCGGTTTTTTGATCGTGACCTAAAATGACTCATAGCAGGTGCGAAACACACCTGTGAATATTTTTATAGGGAAAATTAGGTATATATCACACCATATATCGCGCGCGATATATGGTGCCGTGTGAAAACGCTCTAACAGTATACCTTTCGGGCGTGAAAGACACTTCAGTCAGAATTCGCGGGTTTCAGCCGCTCGAAACTCTCGAATACGAGGTGCGCGCGGAAAGTATTATCGCTTTCCTATAAAGACATGGATATGTAGTAGCAAAAATATGTGTTGTGAGCCATAATAATTAATGTACTGTTAAAATTTAAAGAACATTGTGAAAAAGTGTCAATTTTGCTCCCTTTTCGAACTTTAAAAATTTACTGAATAAACTCATGGAAAATAAGTGATCCTGGGTTTTCTTTGCTACTTATGGTTCATTATAAATGCATATTGACTGTGGCGCCGTATTCTTCCCGGACCCCCCACTGGAGTAAAACTTGTAGCCACCACCTCGTAGCTAGGCCAACCGATTAAGATAATAATGAAAGAGGATACGGGGTGGGCGCAATATAAAAATATTTTATCAGATTTGGTTATATTATTGTTGATTTAAAATATGTAGCTCTAGAAACGGAGAAACGGGACCGAAAAGTATATAATAAATCTTGTTCACTCATATAACACATATTTTTCGCTCGACTTTGCGGCAGTTAAAATACATTTATTAATTTTAGTATATTCATAAAACTTTGTTGACAGCTTTTTTACTGATTAACAACTTTCATTACCGGTTAGTTAATTTCTCCATAACATATTCAACTGTTATCAAACAATTCCCAGTTTCCAATCCGGATATTGAAATTAATATTGAAATTATAAAATTTATAGAACAAAAAACAAACAATAGAGTTGATGACCTAACTTCGGTCATATTATACAGGGTGGCCAATTTGTCTGACAAAGTAATATACCATCTCTACTTTTAAGGATATCAAAAAAAGGTTTCTATAAAAGTTGTAACTTATTGGGCTACTTTGCCACTGTGAACAACAAGACAGTTTTTTCACCGACCAGAACTTTTTTCCAAATCTCATTCCCGTAATGAAAAGCCAAATTTGTCGTTCTTCCTGAATATGTTTTAAATAGCGTTTTGTTTTTTCCTAGACTTCCTTTCTCTAGGTCATTGCTTGATTTAACAATTGGGAAGTGTGCATCCAGTAGTGCGTCGTGCCCTGTAAGTTATGGGGCAGAACATTTAAATGGCATTTCTCTAGGGCCCTCTCCCCGATGCCACGCTACTGTAAATACCCTATTTTACAGCCCACCAGTTATTCGATCTGATCCGAACCAATGTTATTCATATATTTAATATATCGTTTAAAAGTATAATATTTTCATCAACAGTATGCATAAATATAATTTCCATTTTTTAGCATATCTTCATTTGGCGGCCACCGCCGTAATTTTTTTTTGGAACACACCAATAAAGTTAGAAGTTTTTACAATAAATAAATCATAAACTTGTTGTTCAAGACACAAAAATGTAAAAAAATTATAAAGTCAAAATAACAATAAAAAAACGATGACGTCGGAAATCAAGGGACAAACTTCAAAAATATATTTTATTTGTATGTCGTTTTCAAAAAAAAATATTTACATATAAAATACGCGCTATAAGGAAAAAGGTAATTACAAAAAATATTGACACTTTAACTACTTTATCTAAAAAGTTATTTACGTTAAAAGCAGTGGCGTACATAGGACATCTAAATAATTTATCCTTGCATTGTGAAAAATTGGAAAAAAATGAAATAAATAATAATAAATAAGAAAATTTAAATCAGTTAGCCATGTAAACAAAATATTATTTACATGTCAACGAGAAAATCAATGTTAAGTTAAAGTTAAATTGTTACAATTTGTGCTGTATAAAAAATATCAGATATGCGTTTATGTTTGGATGAAAAAGTATAGAAATTAAATTTTATAGCAGAAAATACAGTATGCCACTGCTTTTAACGTAGAGTATTTTTTTAGATAAATCAGTAAAAAAGTCAACATATTTGGTAATTATCTTGTTCCTTATGGCGCGTAATAAAAAAATAAAAAATAAAATTGGTCATACGTAGGTACGCCACTGGTTGTGTCAATTTATTGAACTTTTGTATTTGATCATTTTGATGGATCTCAAATCGACTTTTGATATTAGTTTTGATATAAAATAATCGCTAAAGGTCCTTTACTCTTTAAATTATAATTTTAAAACTCTTATAAATCCGTACGCCAAAGGGTTAACTAGTGTTGTAAAACAAATAAATACAATGCAAGTCCAAAACTCTTTCATCATTCGGGTTAACTAAAATTATAAGCATTAAAAAAGTGCGCCCAAAGATCATACATAACCCAGTGGCGTAGCCAGAATTCCATTCGGGGGGAGTCCAAATGGGTAAGGAAACCGACGAGCCGAGCCGCAGGCAAATCGCCGAACCGAAGGCGAAAATTTTTTTGGGTGCCACGCCCAAAAAACCCTTTTTTTGGACAATCAAAAAAATTTCAAAATAAAAAAATATATACATTTAAAGAAACTTGAAGTGAGTTATACAAATACACTAATATAGGTAATATAAACAGATAATATATACTTGTTAAACAAAATATTCTTCATGAAATAAGCATAATTGAGCAAAGAAATACTAAAATAAGGTATATTTTTTAATTGTTGAAAAAACAAAAATTAACCATAAACTTAAAGCACAACATATTTTTTACCCAAAAACTAAACCGTGATTCGTCACCTTTTTTGACAAAATATATTGATTATTTCATATATCAATGTGGATTTTTTTATGAATACTTATTAAAGCTGAACTTGTTGTATGCTCTTCACCTGAATGATTTCTCAGATATGTTTTTAATCTTTTTAAAGTAGAAAAACGTCTGCTGAAGCTTTAGTTACTGGGAGAATGATTTGTTATTTTATTTGGCGCGTTATTGATAGCGTTACCGTCAATGATTTTTTATGTTGCCCAATTATAGTTTATATCTTCGTTTTTTTTTTTATTTCGGGGGGGCCCGGCCCCCCTGCCCCCCTGGCTACGCCACTGACATAACCACACCAAAATTCAAAGCAATCAATTCAGAAATCCCGAAAATATAAGCTTGTTTCCGTTATAAGTGGGACACCCTGTATAAATATATGCAACAATGCAATAGGGAATGCAAATTAATTTTACAGTTGCAAAACTTGAAATGCGTCCAAATGTTAAATACCGAACGTTAGCAATAAATTAATGAGGTAATAAAAGTGCATTTCTTAAAAATATTTGATTGATGCAGTAAAGCCGAGAGTAAAACGGTAAATTTTAGGGCAAAAAATCGCTTTACGATTGGATATTTTGACACTGATGTAGTAATATAATTAAAATACATTGTCCGCGGCAAAGTTTGCATCATAAAATGGGAAACTTTCATATAGTATCCATTTGATTTTGCAAATATGTGGCCGACATTAGATTCTGCGTATCCCAGAACAAAAAAGAAAGCTTAAAAGTTTTGACTTGTGACGTGCGTTACACTTGTCAAATGTCATTTGAAAATTTCAAACTTGCAAAAGTGTAATTTTTTTATAGATACGAAAAAAGGTATAAGAAAGTATTGTTTTTTTTTTATCATGCTTAAGCCATAATTTAAATTAGTGTATAAAAATTTACAGCCATATTCACTAAAGGGTTCTATAGTCTATTTGAGAAAGGTGTAGAGTAATAAAAGCTTATTAGGTATGCAAAGGGACTACAGAGTGACCCAACGAATATGTAAGCCCTTTTTATAATTTGGCATTGATTTCATTACAAAATTCCTATATTTTCATCAAGTGCTGCAGGTAGTACCACCCGTGTTTGGGTCAATTTATGAGTTTTGCCTATTGTTATTCATTCACAAGCACTGAAAATGGTGTGACAAAGACGTGCATTAAGTACATAGCGTTAGGTACGCTTATTTTTTATTAAACATTGTAAAAAAATACAAAATACAAAAAATACATTATACAGAAATTAAATTATAAAAAATTTTAATATTTTTCGTTATCTAAGGAACTGTCATCTCCTCTTGACGTTATAATCAACAGGTCGACGGTCCGATCGATCAGGTGGTCAAGATCCCACATTTTCTCCTCTTCTTTAATGACATGATGTACTGCTTTTCGCCAGTTCTATGGTGTCACATTTCCTAATGGCTTAATCAAACAGTAGCTTAACGTCTTTCATTTTGAATGTCGTGTTGTGTCTTGCTACAAATCCTTTCACTTGCGCCCATATAAGTTCTATAGGATTTAGTTTGAAATAATATTTTGGTGTGCGCAGCACAGTTAGGTACACTATGTTTTCAGCTATATCTTCCACTGCATATTTCATAAAACGATGTTTCTGTAAATTTGCTGTAGCTAATAGTTTCTTCTTTATCAAATTATTTTTTTTTCTTTGGTTAGTTATCATAAATAATGTAATGCACAAAATTATCTATGGCCGACACCGAAATTAAACAGATCTGGACGGAATTTCCCATTTTCCTACTCTACATCTTACTGAAATAGACTATTAACACATACTACCTACTAACTATCTAAGTAAGTTTAATTTTCCGTACCTTCTATAAAGTACACATTGCGTAGTCACGCTCTCCTTTTAATATGGGCACTTGAGTTTATTAAAGAATAACAAAAGAGTCGTAGGCAGCTGCTTTCTTGTGCACAAAATAACAGTATTGATTCTTTTTAGTTTTAGTAAATACGACCGTTTGTAAAGTATAGTACGTAATTCGTATTGTAATGCAATTACATACTTATGGAATTACCATCGACGTAGAATAAACAAGGAGGCGCTATTACCATTTAATTTATCTGCGAAAAACGGTACCAGGGGGCCAGGGCCCGCTCTAGGGGGCGGCAACCTGGGCCCCTGCCCAGGGCGGCAAGTTGGAAGAGCGGCATGAAAAATCCAAAAAAAAACACCATAAATCCCCGTTTTGCCTACCTACGTTCCTAGGTATATATGAAGTTTGAACCATTCCAATTCCCAGTTAACAAATTTAATTTCCTTTGTTTTGCCGTGCCGTCTTATTTTTAAAACAGTGACAATTTCGACGGATCCCTTTTCTTTTTAATATTATAATAATATCAAGCAAATCCGCGACAAAGCAAGCCGAAAAACGCCGGCACCGGCACCGATACTTTTTTTTGGTCATGGCGGCTCGCAGCAAAGGACAAGCCGGCGAGCGGCTAGGAATAGACAGACAATTTGCTGTTGTGGTAGGTATAAACCGAAGAAGGGATGAAAAAGGCGGCAATTTCTTGTTTTGCTCAGGGCGGCGTTATTGCTAGAGCGGGCCCTGCAGGGGGCGGGGCAAAGTGTCATACCAATATGGCCGATTCATAAAGGCCTGATTAAATTTATTTTGAACAATTCTAAAAATGCTTGGGTCAACTAGAATAATATAATTTCATTAAGTAATAAACAGCTTTGTAATGTAAATAACGAATAATGGTATTATATATAGTACACATGTTTGTATATTGTGTACTTCTTAGTAGCTAGAAAAATTTTGGTGAAACCCGTTTGTGCTCATTAATTTAATTAATTAGTGACATTAAACAAATATTGAAAATATAGCATTGTAACTAAATATTGTTCAATTGTAAAGGTGCTCAATGGGATGATATTTAGATGTTGTAAATGTTTTAATAAATAAACTTTAACCCATAAAATTTGACTTACATGCGACAGCAGCAAAAATGAAAATTTTTTACACGTTTTCATGAACCATGTGACTTGTCAGACGAAGACGAGTAGTGGCATAGTGGCCCGGTTGCCTAAATTTTTAATTTATAAATATTGCAAGTTCGATTGTAAGTAAATAATGTCATTTATGTCACAGTCAATTATGCTGATTAGTAAATTCTGGTTAAAAATCTTTGTCAAACTCAACATACAAGTTGTGTTTATTTCGCACATAAAAAATAGTGACCTATAGCAAAAAACAACTGGTGAATTGGCCGTTAAGCGGCTGGTCCTAAAAAATCCAAAGCTGCTTTAACTTAATTGTAGATGTATCGTTTTTACATTTTTTTTTTGGTTGTTTAATAATTTAAATAAAATTGCAACTAAACAAACCATAGGCAACAATTTGCACCCAAAGTTTGTAAATACGGACCTGCCCTTTATTTCTACTAACCTATGAAACGTAATTTTTAACCGTTTCCTTCTTATCCACAGCATTTCTGCTGGAACAACTTCGTACGGCACAAGAAATAGTTAATATCTATCACACAGTAGCAATAGTTTTACACAAAAATTGAAAAACTTCACATAAAATCTAAAACCACCTCGATTATAATAGATCGAACAGCTGACTACACGAATGACATAAGTGTCATACCAATATGGCGCAGGTAGGGTCACTTTTAGTCACGTGATGTTGCCAACCCTCCAGGTTTGGTTTGGAGGCTCCAGGTTAAAACGGTGTCTTCAGGTCAAAACCCCTTGACTCTAGGTTACGGGTATCGGGGAGAAGGGTTACACGTGTAGATGCCCATTATTTCTAGAAGTCAAGTGTGAGGGGGGCGACCTTTATTTTTATATATAAAACTGACTTCAGGTCGGGAACAGAGGACGAGACTTTTTTTTTAAATCACTTTTGATTGGAGGAAATATTAAACTCCAGGTCAACAACTTTAAAAAGTTGGCAACCCTAAGCACCTGTAAAGTAAAAACCTAACCGTCATTTTTTTAAATTGTAGAACAGTTTACGTGTGCACAGACTGTGGGATGAAATGTAGTATAAAAAAGATATTAATTTTTACATGAAAAGAAAACACAAAGTCTTCAAACGATCAGCTTTAAAGACCATTACATGTCATGCATTTCTGGTATTAATGCACTAAAAACAACAATAAGCCCTATGATTTCTTTTAACTATGACCCACATAACAAAAAGTCGGAATTACAAAATCGTAGACTGTCAACACCGGTAACCACATTTTTGAATTTCTTAAAACGTAAAAGAAAAAAGAGAATAAAGTCTCCGATATTTTTTCTACCAACAATGTGCCGTTTCGTCAAGTCAGCAATTTTTGCGGTCCGTGATAGTATATTACGTATTAAGTGCGGTAAAAAGCATATTACGCACGATTGCAAAAAAACGAGCCGTGTAGCGGCGAGTGCGGTAATTACGTGAGTGCGTAACTGCTTTACAACACGCAACACGTATTATACTTTTTCTACGACTTTTACTTATAAATTAAATATCGGTTTTTAATTTATAAAGTATCAGATTCAAATCTCAAATAATGACAATATCACTGTCAAATATTCAAAACGCAAAATAGATAAACGATTTGAGTAGTTCAAGGCTAACTTGATTGTTATACTAGGCATCATAACACACAGTTGTGTGTTTTTATGCATCATAACGCCCAGTTGTGCGTTTTTATATTTTTTACGCACAGTTGTGCGTAAGAATGGATGTACTTATAGAGAGAACTGTACGTAAAACAATGTTTACTAATATAGGAGTAGAAAAATAACTATTTCAATATTTGTTTAACGGATATCATAATACATATTTTTTTTGTGGAATGAACTTTGTACAAAAATTACCTACTACTGTAATAGGCAATTATTTTTTCCTAATGATCATATAAATAGCTGCTTTGCAATTCAATTTATGGAAAATTGAATAATTAATATGCTATTTATCCTATCAATATCTATCTATCTTGAAATATTATGTCATTGCAATTAACTTTTATATTTTACCATGTAGTTATTAGTAATACCCATTTTGTTCAATATTTTAAATTCTACAAAATGACAGGCGTAAGGACTTTCCGAGAGAATCATAGTTTCGCTGGACTTTTTCACTATAATTGAATTTATCATATTCAGCACTAACATCTTAAACTAGAACCTATTGAAAACATATCCCAATAATAAAAATCTTCCTAGAGTATCACAAACATTTTTTAGAAACAATTAAAAACACGGCGGGAAAGCTGGAAGGTTAAAAACATAAAGCGAGAAGAGATGTATGTCATCCTATTAACCACTTGAGCCGTTCGACCGATTATATTGTTATCTTTGTTTGGATAACTTAAATAGAAAATAATAGATTAGAAACAGATCACCAGTCTTAAGTGGAGCGTATCGAATGAAGGCTGTCCCTGATCGAATTACAAACATTGCATCATAACCTTTTTTTTCTCAGTCAAAAGATCTTGTTCTTCTATTTATAAACCTCTTGGGCAGAGCTTGGCAAAACTGGCAAGCACCAAGCACTTTGGAAAAAGTAATTACACGCTCTTTTAAAGTAATTGCAAGCACTATTTAGAGTGCTTACAAGCACGCTAAAAGTGCTGAATGAAGAATTTTATTATAATAAAACACAGATGGGTTGATATTTGAAAAATTCGAGAAATTTCGTTTTGTTTTTTTTAAACAGTTTGTAAATATAATAGCCCTAAAGAACACATTTTTTTAAACAAGTCAATTTTATATTATAAAGCCGCTTAAAACACATCATTTCAATGTTTCCATGGCTTACTCTTTACCACTTACCTTGTTTTATTAAAGTTATGGAAATTTTAGTAAACAAAGGAAAATTGATCTAGGCGGCCATTTTCAAAACAAATGATAAAGTGTGATATGTCATTATATACTTCACTTTCATAGAATTTAAGCATTGAATAAAAATGGGGGATTTCGATCTAAAATTTAAATGTCGACTTCACTTTCGGTTAAACCGGAAGTGGATTTGAAGCTTTGAATTTGCCGAAAAATGGTAAATTTCACAGTTATTAACTCCTCAGATTTTTTTAACCTTTACTTTTAAAATTATAGAAAAAATTGAGGTTCTCTCTCAATCTTGTGTCACCCGGTATAATTCATTGGAAATCAGCTGCTGCTTGGATGAAAGTTCTGACATGAATGAATAAACTCGTGAGACAATTTTATTTAACAGACTGTTTCGTATTTCAATAACTAGGGCATTAAACTTCACGTTGATGTTGGTTTCTTTACACCAATTATTTTTATTTAAAAACAATACAGTTTAGTTAGCCGCTTAATAAAGAAACATTTTTTATTGACCACTTTGGCAATAATTTGGTTTTACAGACACCCTGTACATCAAGTTTTTGTTTGTTTTTTGTAAACATAATAAAATGTCACGCCAGTAGTATTTTCTAAGTATGTGATTGATTATTAATTGCTTAACGTGCAACTTTTTCACATTATACTCTTATTGCACAAACTACTATTTAATTCCTAGAACAGAAAAAATAGGAATTAGGGCACCAAAATAAATGCAAATAACAAACACCTTGTGGTTAGAGATGCAGAAAAATCATGTAAAATATTTCATCAGGACACATAGGGATCGCATTTGTTCGTCATTCAAAAAAAAATTAACAACGTAGATCGTTTTTTAGTTTTTATATCCGTAAAGAGCCTTCCATACCAGCGTAAAACGCGACATCGTTTCCTGGCTTGTCTAATTAAAAATTTAGTAAAAAATGTTTACTAAGGGGTTCATAAGAACTTCTTCTAATTTGGCGGGTGATACCTTATTTTTTTTTAAATTTAAAATTTGTTTTAAAGTTTTATTTATATAGGTTCAAATTATATCATCCTCCATGCAGAACATGAAACCTAACTTAAACAGATACTAATATTGTGTGAAGATTCTTTGTAACGTACAGTGATTATTGTGGTGTCTTTAAAATTAGTTTATGACAATATTGATAGCGAGTCAAGTGAAAATCAATTTTTCTACTGACGTTTTATAATAACCTCTTTTTGATTGTCATTATGGTTTTTTAATAACCTCCTTTTAGGCGCAGCGTGCTTAAAAAACTTTTAAGCGCGTTACCAGGAGCAACGTGCTTAAAAGTAATGCAGGTAATTATTTACAATTAAAACGTAACCACAGACTAGGTATAATTTAATTTTTTTTGGCAAGTGTCAATTTTTGAAAGGGGCAAATGAAACATAGGTAATAAAATGTTAGTAAAATAAATTAAGTTTTTTATTATAAAACCTCAGTAGAAAAAATATTGTATACAACTCGTTACGAAACAATGTCTTTTAGTCACTTTGACGTGTTGTCCAACTCGGCTTCGCCTCGTAGGACAATTCACGTCGCGTGCCTAAAAGACACTTATTTCGTTACTTGTTGTATAAATAGCTATTTTACACGTTACTCCTTTAAAAATAATATAAATAATATTCAAAAAGTTTTATTTGACAGCTGTAAAAATTTGACAGGTAAAGGTCTGGATTTTTTTGCTATTTTTTGCCTCGAAAATTGTCTAAATATAATACCGTATCTTGTTTTCCGAAAAAAATGGATCTCAAAATTTTTTTTAGGAGACAACTGTCAAATTTTGACAGGTAAAGTCAAATATGTTTTCATCCGAGAACCTTCGCATTCATATTGTACAGTTTCAATTTTTTATCATTACAAATAAAAAAGTTTTATTTGACAGATAAAGGTCTAGTTTTTTTTATATTTTTTGCCTCAAAAATTGTGAAAATACGATGCCGTAGTTTGTTTTAAAAAAAAATTGATCTTAAAATTTTCTTTAAGATACAACTGTCAAATTTTGACAGGTAAACGTCAAATATTTTTTCATCATTTTCTTATTCACCATAAATAAAATCAGATTCCAAAATATCAAATTTTTTCGTTCATAAATAAAAATAAAGTTTTATTTGACATGTGTAAATTTTTTCTCAATGACAGATAAACATTTTTAGGTTAAAGTTCATACTAAAAAAATTCCGAAAACGGTTGGGTGGTTTTTAATATAATTAAAAGATCGTAGGACCTGCACTTGAACCATTTTACCAGAAAAAAAAAGTAAGTGTTAATTTGGGTTCAAGTACATTTTTGCAAAATTAACAATATCTAAAAAAGGTTTACAAAATATCGATTTTCCAATATTATTTCAGAAATATAAATTAACTGATTCACTAAAAACATTTTTTATATATTAACTGGAATTTTGAAACACTCATAAACCATTTATTATCTCAGAACAATGAAAAATGCACATAAACCCTTTTACTTCTAACCCTCTCAATTTTTATTAAAAGAACTGAAAAAAAATCACATTTCATTTCACTTATTCACTGGCTTTAGTTCCAGATATAGTTCTGATCGCTAGTAAAAAGCATTATTCAATAAAAGACATTTTTCTGAAAATTAGGTTTCTCGCTTGTATGCACTGCAGACTTTATGCAGCTACTTTAATATAATATACATATTTATTATTTTATGTAGTTATTAAGCAATTTTAATTATCAGTGCTTGTAGAGGTCTTTTATGGAACCCTAGATCAGTGGTGGAACTAATTATTCATAACGTGAAGGTACAATAACAACATCATCCCCTTATGATGGTGTAACTAATTTAAAAATATTTTTTCTAATTTTGACATATAAAGTGACACTTTTTAAAACTGATTGACATTATGAAACGTCTTACTTTTTGTAACTAGTTGCATAAAGTAAAATTTTATGCAATTGGTGACGAAAAATGTATTTCAAAATTAGTGACAAAAAAAATTATTCCATTTATTATACTGTTAGAATACAAGTTAAAAACATAAATTATAAATTAATTATTTATTATAAATATTGATAACACAATTATTGCAATTATTCAAATTAATTCCCGACGACATATTTTTTTCATTGCTCGAACTTGCTGTTATTTGGGAAGCGACGCACATTGCATTAGATGTTTCACCAAATATTTCTTGCGCTATAAGTTTTTTATTATTCATGGAATTTTCAACATATCCCTCCGCAACAGAGCTAGATTTCCAACCTCCGTGCCTCTTTAATTTTAAAAGATCAGCGCCACTGTCTGCTAGGAAAGTGGCAGAGCTTCCTCTGAAGCAGTGGCCAGTATATAGAACAGGATTTAAAAGACCAAGAAATTGTGCAATAACTTTTGGCAGACTGCTAAATGTGTTAGTTCCCACAGGATTTCTGGTATATTTTCCATTCGCATATTTTACAAAAAATCTGTTGTGTTTAAGAATCTGGGGACGCAACTTAATATATTTTCTTAATATTTCAACAAGATTCGTATTTTCAATGTCTCCAGTGGTAATTGCACACTGCCGTATAACTTTTGTTTTTGAAGGTGGGATATCAACACGAAAATGACTTCCTTCGTCTATAACATTTTCAACTGGAAGAAAAGTTAATTCTGCTTTTCTGCATGCTCCTGCCATTCCAATTATCATTGCAATCTTAGCCATTAAGTATTCTTTGTCATCAGCTTCCAATAAAAATTTGGCAAAATCTTTTTTAATAAAAACTTTTGACTTTTTAGCACTGTACCCGTCCGCTTGCCTTTTAATATATGTTACCAAATTTGTATATTTTTTAATATCAATATTCCTTTTCAGATTTAGTTCAGACCTTAACATTGAGTAAAAGTGTCCATAATGTGGAAACTTTTAGATCTTTCTTACCCTCGAAATATGCAAGTAAAACTTTCTCATTAACATGTTTAATTTTCTTCTCATCACACCACGAAACAAATTTTTCGTATGCCAAATAATAAACTGCCTTTGACTTTTTGGGAATTACTGATAATAGAGCATTACCTGCTGCCTCTTCAATATCGCTTGGTAGCTCTTCAGAACTTGAATGACTCATTTTTAAAAAATAAAACTAAAAATATATCAATCTCGCTAAAAACCTTCCGTCTAGACTTTTTACAAAATGTCAAACTGACAACTGACATGAAGTCACAGCAACAATAGCTATTTATGCCATCAGTTATATGTCAAAATTAGAAAAACTAAATTTATGTTTTCCAAATTTTTATCAATTATATTAAATTTTATTTTTTTATTACTTTCTTCAAAATTAGAAAAAATCTTGTATGCAATACGTTACGAAATGAAATTTTGTGTAACTTGTGAGTTTTTGCGAAACTTCGTTCGTTCCGCAAAAATCTCACGCGTTACACAAAATTAGGCATTTCGTAACTGATGGCATAAATAGCTATTAGCTACAGTGAGAAAATCTCTTTTTATACCTTACGAAAATGACAACCAAACGCTTTACTCTATTAGCAGAATGCACTTTGCGGTGGTAATGGTGACATTTTGCCAACCAACAAAATCCCGCTAATCGATTTTTCAGGCGCTGAAATCTCAGCACTGACTGACACATGAAACAGGATTTTCGATTTGCTGGAAAGAGTGATATTTGCCGCTGAATATGAAACAGGTTTTTACAAAATTGTTCTTGCGGATTCCGAGAAATTCACGTTTCAAGTATCGTTTCGCGGGATTTTGTTGGTTGGCAAAATGTCGCTAATAACTAGAATCCGGATATCAGATAATGAAAGACCTTTACACCAGAGTCGGCATGAGGACTTATTGTTTAAATTTATTATTACTTTTAGTATTTTATATTAGTGGATGTAGTATGACCCTAACGTATAATAAATGATGAAATTCAAACAATAATAAAACATAAAATGGGTTGTTTAATCATTGAACGCGTTTCGAGTAACCAATTCTAGGAATTTATTTCCATCGATTCTGTGAGTTAGAGCCCTGCATGGGCCAAAATTTCAAGACCCAGCCCGGCCCGAACTGGAATATTGCAACTCGGCCCGGTCCGGCTTCTCAACCAAAACCGTACAGCCCGGCGGGCCCGTCAAATCCGGCATGCCCAACAAACCCGAACCTTTATTGATTAAGTGGCGCGATCCAAGCCCGTGGGTCAGGCCAGGCTGCGAAAAAGCCCAAGATGAAAACCCGGCCAGTCCAGGCCTCTGAACAGCGTTTAAACTACTCAACTTTTTAATAATTTTCAAAAACAGAGTTATAAGATTCGCGTCTATATCCCAACCTAATGGCAGGCACACAACGCATGTCAGGCGGATAGCGTGATAGCGGGGTATTTGAAATTTATATAGGTAGAAATGACTATGTAAAATATGATTGATATAGCGATTAATTAATTAAATTTTTAATATTACGGTATTCTATTTATATTTTTAAATCAAACACTTTATTCTCTTTTTTTTACATTTCAAGGAATTCAAAGATGTTGTTACCGGTGTTGACAGTCTACGATTTTGTAATTCTGGCTTTTTGTTATGGGGGTTATAGTTAGAAGAAATCATAGGGCTTATTGTTGTTTTTAGTGCATTAATATCAGAAATGCATGGCATGTAATGGTTTTTAAAGGTGATCGTTTTCTTTTCAGGTGACACTATCAGTTCAAATGATAGTATTATTAACAGTCCTGAATGATATCAATACCATACATTTTCACACTTTCTTTTAAATTTGCCCTTTCACGATCAGTATTACTGTCATTCCCTTATCAACAATGTTAGTCTTAATGGTCATGTAGGGTCTCCATTATAAAAAACTACATTATTATTGATAATTTTCCAGTAACAAATAATTTTACTTTAGTGATTGTACGATTTATATCATTCAGGATTGTCAGTAATACTGATAGTGTAGGTAGGGTCGCCTATGCATTTTCATACTTTTTAAAATTTGCTCTTACACAATCAGTATTACTGTCATTCCCTTATCAACACTGTTAATGTTAATGATCATATAGGATCACTATTTCAAAATAATTACATTATTATAGGACTCTTAATTTAAATTTTTAAATAATGTATTTTTGACTTAGATTACAAATTTCTTGTAAGAAACGTTTAGTTTTTAAACTTTTCCTTCTAAAAGTCCTGTTTTATATAGGTATTAAGGTTTTAGACGCATATCGTTTTAGTTATTGATTTATAGGAAAACGAGTAAAAATAATAATATTTTATAGTATTTTTCGATTATATTCTTGTCTGTTTCGTTTTCCCTTTTTAGAACTATGTATTTTAAATCAACAAAAATATAACCCAATGCAATAAAATATTTTTACTACAAAAACAAAAAACAATTAGGTATTTATTTTTAAAGAGAAAAAGTAAACATTTTAATTGGAACACTTCTTTATGAAAAAAGTATGATAATTTATAATAAAAAAAATAGTGCGGGCAGAAACGAGAATGCTTTATTATGAATATACGAAACGGTACTTAAGAAGGAGTATTTCAGAACCTAAGTATTTGCACCAAAAACTGCTCTTAGATCTACGCTCCTTAAATACATGAATTCTGAAAAAATCATCAATTTTGGCGTAGTGAGGAATATTTACTTTATTTTTAATCAGGAAAAGCCGAGCCGGAAAAAGGCTGGTTAGAGTCATACATACTTACGTCTTATGTGAAAATTTTGGATTGATACCAATATTCATATTTTCACAAATATAAAAATGTTTTTTTTAATAAAGAGCCAGCTAGGAATATCTAAAAAAAAAAACATTTACAAAAACAAATTTAATCCAACCATGCAGAGGGGGAAAATTTTCAAAATTTAATAGCCTGCGGCGCTTTTTCACCTTCTTCAATAGGTACAATATCATTAAATACATGTAGTCCCGGCTGTCCCTTTCTCCTTAAAAAAAATGTCCTACTTACGCCCACTGAGCCCCCCCCCCACTACGCCACTGGTCATGCTGGTTAATTTTGGTGTATTATGTTGGTATGATTTGACGTAAATTACAGGAACGTACTTAGAAAAATACGCGATAAGGAATAAAGTAGGTAATTATTACCTGTTCAACTCCTTCATCTAAAAAAATACTATATGCTAAAAAAGCAGTGTCGTACTGTATTTTCTACTATAAAATTAAATTTGCAATGTAGCAAATTAGAAAAAATCGAATATGCATAATTTCATTTAACGCCAGTGAAAAAAAATATATGAATTAATATTTTGTTTACATGGCTAACTGATTTAAATTTATTTTCTAATTTTTCACATGATTGAGAGTAAATTACTGGATGTTCTATGACAAAACTTTATTTTATAGCAGAAAATACAGTACGTCACTGCTTGTAACATTTATTATTTGTAGATGAAGTAATTAAGCAGTCAATATTTTTGGTAATAATTACCTTGTTCCTTATCGAGCATATTGTAGATGTAAATATTTTAAAAAATAAATAAAAATTTAATTGATCATACGCACGCCACTGGTTCGGCCAATTTATTAAAATTTTGTATTTGGTCGTTTTGAGGGATGCTAAATCGACTTTTGATATTAGTTTTAAAATAAAATAATCGCTAGCTAAATGTGAATTATTATTTTATAGCCCCTATAAATCCGTACGCCAATGAGTAAACTAAAATTTTTAGCAATAAAAAATTGCGCCCTAAGATCTTAAAATTTAAGGTTAATAATTGTCTTCATTTTTTTTAGTTGAAATCGATTTAAAAAAAATAAATAATTACTGAAAAACAAAAAAAATAAAATAAAAAACGCCAAGAAGCCGCTTCCTAAAAAATAGGTTCAATTGCATTACATGAGTAAACAAAAGAAATTATTATAAAAATAAATTGATACTGTTAAAACGTTTAATTATAGTCCAAAATTACAAGATTTGAACTAAAAATGATCTAAACACAGTTTAAAACGCACCACAAACTGACATAGGCTGAATACGTCTCTGTCAAAATCTGGGGAAATTTTGAAAGTCCTAATCAGCCCGCCGATGTCATGTATCTGCATGTCAATTGTCAAAAAACGAGTTCTCTGGTTAATATTTCTATAATACTGATGATGTAGGGTCGCCTTTTAAGTAACTCTACATTGAACATTTTTTGTAACCACATACATTTAAATAATTTGATAAACCCTGTTCATACCAAAATTAAATCAGTGGCGGCTCGTACAGTAGGGCCACAGTGCCATGGCTCTACCTACCTGTACACCAAGTTATTTGTTTACTTACACTCATAATCATTGCTTTGCATCTTTACACTTCATTCTTTTTGTAACTGTAAATAATTTAAATTTAATATCCGAAAACGCCTAACCGTGCAAAAACTCCCCGACGCCGCGAAAATTCCCTCGCGCTACTCAACGCTGGCGATTTCTATGTATGGCCATGCTGTTCATCGAAGGTTCATCGCTTACGAAAAAGATAATGATATATCGCCCTCTCTTACTGACGCATAAGGAATTCAGAAATTTTGTGGCGGGCCAGATCCTCAGATCCGTCCGGGATTGGAGGATTTACACGTGCTTTATTTTGTCGTTCCAATCGGATCAGGCCTTCGTCTTTGTTACCATTACTTGATACTAGATGGCAGCTGTTTTGAATACGGTTTGCCCTGTCGAGATATTAATTTTAAAATAGTTTTATTTTAAACAGTTTTTAACGTTTAACATAAATTATTCTTGTAGGTTAGGAACAGGTCAGTTCGTCGGTGGATTATAATAATAATCCTGATTCCGGTTTATCGATTTTAAATAAAAGAGGAAAGACTTAGCGCTTTAGGTATGTAGCCTGCCGAAAAACATTTTGTAAACAATATTGATGACTTCAAGAACAAAAGTGATTGAATCATTTTCAAATAACAAAAAGACGTACCGATAGAGTTTTCTTATAAGATAATTTGAGTGCTTTGTGAACATTTTTTGTTACAACTATTGTAAATGCTCCATTTAATTAGTCGGTAAGTTTTTCGATTTTTTTTATATACAGGGTTGTACAAATTCAATGCACTAGCATTGCTATCTCGGTAACTACAAGAGATAGAAAGTTTGGTAAATGGAGGCAAAGTTGCATATTTTAATGCTTAACAATTTGTTAAAAAGAAATTTAATTAAATATTGATGATTTCCAGAGATATCCAAAAAAATAAACGAAAAACTTGTTTTTATTTTTATATGACAAAAGTACTTATTATTTTTAAAACCCAAGGACACTTTCTTAAGTACTTTATAAGATAATAATTTTAAGAGGTCAAAAGCTACTCAAAAATTTTTAAAAAATTCAGGTCAGAAATTTGAAAAAATTAAGTTGATATAGGTATCTAAAAAACGAACGTCGTATCTGAAAAATAAGATTATTTTCTTGAAGAGCATAAAAAATTGTCTTAAGTAAGTGCTCTTGGTTTGTCCAAAAAAATTAATATTTTGTCGTAAAGACAATAAAAACACAAATTAATTATTTCTTGTTTTTTTTTTCGGATGCTCCGGAAGTCATCGGATTTTTTTTAACAAATAATTCATCATTGAAATGTGCAACTTTGCCTCCATTTAACCAAATTTATATCTTTTATAGTTACTGAGATAGCAACGTCAATGTATCGAATTTGTAACACCCTGTACTCTCATCAAAGATTTTTGACATTATATTTTGGCCCCACCTGTATCGACTATCACGGGCCGTCACTGAACTAAATTAGCTCTTTATTGTTGCTTTTAAAATAAAAGTTTTCTCTACCGGTCATGGCACTGTCTTGAGTTAAAATTATTGCCTAAACGAAGAATTTTAGTGCCCATTAAGTAAATTGTTATGATCTATTTAACACGATGTACAAAGCAACTTTGTGGGTATACTTGTAAACCATATTGCTGGTAGCATACGGCTATACATGATCGCATATTTATTAATATACAGAGTGCTACAAATTCGTGTGCGTCAAGGGGATCTCGAAAAAGGTAAGAAATACGAAGATGATTAAATTAAGGCAAAGTTGCGTATTTTTTGGCGACAAAAAAAATGTAATTATTCCGAATGCTTTCGAAAATGCTGGCTAAAAAAAAACAGTAATTTCCAGTTTTTGGTTTTTAATTCTTTGCGCTTTCATTTTTGACTAAAAAACACTTTTTTATAGCCATTTTTTATGTTCTACAAGGTGTCATTATTAGTTACCAAACTCCGAGCCAAACTCAATTCAATTTTTGTAAATACGGACCTGGAATTTTAATTACAATTTTAGGGATTTCTCAGCTTTAGAAATTTAATACAATGTACAAGTTTTTGAAATTTTAACGTTTTGTCATCTAATAACACATTTCGAGCCAAACTAAAAAACAAATGATTTCTGATTTGAAAAATCCGTCCAAAGAGGCCTGATAATTGATATTTTGTAAGAAAAGAGACCCAAAGTCTCGGCAACCATCAGATTTTCTAAACATTAAAAAAATATTAAATTGTTTTTGAAATAAACATACGCACATCACAGTAACATAACTAAACTAACACACACTCCAGTTCCCTTTTCTTCACTCGGGAGCATAATATTTTTCTGTTTTACAGTATTTCGGTGTAGGTGTAAGGCAAAAGCCATAAGACCTAAGATATACGTTATATTAATAAAATAAATAAAATACTAATGGAAAATGGAATTACTTCTCATGCCTAAAAAACTTGCTTACTTCCTAGAGTATTGTGACGGTAAATGCTATTAAAAAAATAAACGGCCTAAACACCATAACTTCATGTAACGTAATTTTAATATTAAATTAATTCTAAAAATAATTGCCAGGACCGTAATTGTAGTAAAGAAAGGATAATATGAAATGCTAGTGATGTGTTATTTGACGACAAAACGTTAAAATTTTAAAAATCTTTAAATTGTATTAAGTTTCCATAGCTTAGAAGTCCAAAAATTCTAGGTCCGTATTTAAAAAAGAGAATTGAGGTTGGTATCTCAAGAACAAAACGTCCAATTTAAAAACTAATAACGCCATCTTGTAGAACATAAAGAACGGCTATGAGAAGGTGGTTTCAGTTTTTTCTCCAACTCAAAAATGAAGGCGCAAAATTATAAGCCAAAACTAAGAATATCGGTTTTTTCGGATATCTCCGAAGGTATTCGGAGTGTTTACAATTTTCTTTTACCAAATTATTAAGTCTTATCTTCGTATCTCTTACCGTTTTCGAGATCCCCTTGTACGCACACGAATTTGTAGCACCCTGTATACCTATATCAATAATAACTAGTAACCCAAAAGTACAAAGTGGGATGCCCAAGGCCCAAGGTTTCCTTATTACAACTGGTTGCTTGTCATTTAAAAAAGGCTTTATAATCTAAATACTGATTTGGTGGACATTGAAGTGACTTTATTTGTTACTGAATAAAACGTTTTAATTAGTTGGCATCTTTTACAGTTTTTAAATATTGACAATAATATACCACTGATAAACGCCGAGACACGTCAAAAGATGTGACAAAGGGGACAACTTTTTAATCAAAAACTACTTCACCCCCTTTTACCCTCTGCCCCCGGGGTCATCCCCTTAAAAATTTTAAATGACAAGGGGTATCAAGTAATAGCTTGTTTGAAAGGTCTTTCAAAGTGCTTTATTTTGACGTTTGATTTTTTTAAATCGGTTGATTCGTTTTCGAGAAAATTAGAAAAATCTTTATTTATCTTAATTTGTTCAGATAGAAAAAAACACACGAAAATATCACTTTTTATTTGAATAAGTGTTCAAAAACCAACATAAACAGTAATTCGGAAGATTATACGTAGCAACAACTAAATTAATAACAACCAGAATTTTTTTCCGTCTTCTTTTTATCAACACAAATAACATGGACGAACTGTATTTATGCTTATACCTGTTTAGTTTTTTATAGTTGCTAAGGAAAAGAAAGAATTTAATTTGCTTTCAGTTACCTTTGTGACAATCTCGGGATAGTGAAAATTAATTTATTGATTCACATTTTACCTCCAAAGTGGTTTACACACTAGTCGAAAGAGTGGAAATGATTCTAATTTATGGTGCCCAAAATCAATGTGCTCGGCAAATTGCCGTCACATTTAACGCCAGACATCCGGAAAAGATAACTTCGCATAGGTGTGTTTTGGACCTTGTTACTAAATTTACTCAAACTGGATCTGTTGCAAATAAAAAACGAAATCATCGTAGAGTTTTGGATGAAGCCGATCAAGTTAAAGTTTTGGGTAATTTTGGCATAAATCCTAATACTTCAATGATAGAATAGTTTTGGACTTGCATTGTCTTTAATTTGTTTTACATCACAACGTTTCAACTGGTAAGTATCTCCAGTCGTCTTCAGGTATTCACCTGAAGACGACGAAGATTTTTCTAATTTTCTCGAAAACGAATCGACCGATTTAAAAAAATCAAACGTCAAAATAAAGCACTTTGAATGACCTTTCAAACAAGCTATTACTTTATACCCCTTGTCATTTAAAATTTTTAAGGGGATGACCCCGGGGGGCAGAGGGTAAAAGGGGGTGAAATAGTTTTTGGTTAAAAAGTTGTGCCCTTTGGCACATCTTTTGACGTGTCTCGGCGTTTTTTCTTTTAATCAGTGGTTTTCGATAAATCCGTGGTGGGAAGTTTTCAAATAAACAACCTGTATGAGTAAGTACATTTATTTTTCTTTTTTGGGTGGAAGAAATTTAAAAAATTTGTTGTTAAAAAGGAATATTATCACAAGTTAGTAAGAACAAATTTAACCCATTTGTCCATTGAATGCGAAGTAATTGCCGAGTTCCTTTACCTTTAATAAATTATATGAGAAAAGAATTGCCAAATTTTACCTAAGGTGCTATTTCTATTACATATTTTGTCTTGCTATAGTAAGCGGCGCAACAACCTTCTACAAACCGAATATTTATAATATTTATAACCCAACGATGAGAAAGCAAAGATAGACACCACATTCCCTCTTATCAAAATAATCCGAGAGGAACTTAGTTCCCGACGAGTTCTAGAATTAAACGATATAGAAATAGTAGGAAATTTCTACGAGCGTATATTACGCTGTTGCCAAATGATTAAAAAATTCTTCCATTGTGGGTTTTATTAGAACTCAAATAGGTATATTTTTTTCCAATGGTGAATTGAACCAGTGGTGGAACTGATGAACTTATGATTAACAGCTGGTAGCAAGACGTCATGAACACTTGAACAGGTTGGTTAAATATTTTACGATATTTCTCTCGTTGACGTTGATAGAAATCACCAGAAATCCACCATGAATAAAAGAACATGATTTATGTCCAACCGGCAATACAATAGGCAATTTAAGAACGCGATTCGGCTCAACCAGTACCACCGGTGAAAAAAAATATATTTAATGAAATACATCGTTGGATGCATAAAAAAATTTGCAATTATTCTTATTGATGATGGGTTTTTAAGATCGAAACTTATTATTAATACTAGAAGTAATACGTCGTTGAATTACAAAAAAGGAGGGGAATTTAAAAATGTTAAAATAAAATGTTCCTACTATTTAAAAGAGCAAAGTTGATGATGGTTTTGAAAAAACGAAATGTTGGATTAAAAATCTAATTACACCAACTCGTAAAGGAGAAAAAGTGATAATAAAATGTAAACTTTATGTTAACATATCTCTTTAAATAGAGTCAGAAAAAAATAAAAACGAAATCGCGGAAATGCGGTTTGGTCCAAATATCCTCTGAAGGATTCGGAGTTTTTTAAATTTGGAAATAGAATATTACATACTTTTTCAGCGCGCTTTGTCGCGCATCAGTAAGTTTGAAACTTAGTGCTACTTGTCCTTGGCCGCCCACTGCGACGCTTTGGTATTTCAACTCTAACGTTGCAACTTTACTCCGCCCTACGTAGATCTCTACATGAACAATTTTCCGAATTTCGTTCGAAATCGTAATTCAAACTGTTGATAGTAGGTTAAAAACATATTTTCTAAAAATTTATTTTTTAGTATGTGGGGATCTTTGTTAACTGTAACTGGCCGCTGTCAGATGTCAGTTCTTGTAAAGTATAGGGTTGTTTCGCCGAAATATGAACTTGGCCTTGCTATCCTCTGATTAAATTTTATCGTTTTAATATGCGGTTAAGCTAATCTAGCACTATATTTCATTATAAACAAAAGAAGCTTAGCGGCAAGCGGACAGAGTAGTGCGTCTATCTTTTGCATTAAAGTACACAGGGACTCCAAAGGTAATGGAATCCCTGGGGCACAGGTAGACAATGACAGGCTGTTTCGTTCTTGTTAGAACTCATCAGAAAGTCATAACCCGTAAGCGACCCCCGGTACAGCAAGCCTGTTCTTTCAAGGCGTTTTTAAGAAATAAAAACGCGATGAAAACCCAGTAACGCCATCATAAGGAATCAACTCAATGCAAAAGATATAGCCATCTAACGTGAAAACGTAGAAGGATTCTACGCGTTACTGGGTTTTCATCGCGTTTTTATTTCTTAAAAACGCCTTGAAAGAACAGGCTCGCTGTACCGGGGGTCGCTTACGGGTTATGACTTTCTAATGAGTTCTAACAAGAACGAAACAGCCTGTCATTGTCTACCTGTGCCCCAGGGATTCCATTACCTTTGGAGTCCCTGTGTACTTTAATGCAAAAGATAGACGCACTACTCTGTCCGCTTACCGCTAAGCTTCTTTTGTTTATATATTTTAACGGACACTAAATTATACTATTTTATTTATATTTCATTATTTTATTTTTTTTTTACACGTAAGGTTTTAACTGCGGGAAAGTAGACGCGCACGTTTATTCCCACGCGTAAACGTTTGTTTCTATTTATGCTATAAGGGCATAGTTTTGAACGCGCGATTTTACAAAAGCTATCGCGTCAATTATTCATACGTCTTCACGTTACTTTTATTAGACGGAAGCTTGGACGGAAGGTATTAACCGCGCGAATTTAGACACGCACGTTCTTTATCCAAAGGCTTCTTTATATTTTTTACTTCTTCTCGGCATACTGGTTAATTCTGACGTTCTAATTGCAAGCATTTTATATTTTCTATAAAATCTGACTTTTTCAAATTTTAAAAATACCACGTAAACTTTTGCGTGCGCGATTTTAAAGAAAGAGTCATAACCGAACGCAAGAGTGTGTTAGTCAAATAGAACAATTTTAAAACTGCAGTCTTACGCGTGCGAATAACTACGCAATCTGTCGCGAATGCAATCGCGCGTTCCTGTCACGCGGTTAAGAGTCTACGTATAAATTCAGTATAAATCCAGCAAATTAGTTTAAAAATTAAATAACATTAAAAGAAGCACGTACAAATACTCTGTGGAATAAGAAAAAATTTTAATGGTTACCCACTTAATCGCCTGTTGATCACCTCTAAAAGAGATATTAGAGGTCTTTACACGTAGACTCTTATGTCGGATTGCACACAGTTTTTTAAAAATAATTAACTAACCAGCAAGTTTGACAGTGATATATAAGTATGACATTGTCAGAAATCTTTTTTTCTCAATCAAAGCGGTCCGGTTATCTTAATTTTTAAATTACTAATCAGGTAACTTCGATTGTGTCAACGTCAACCCCAAATTCAACATTCGCCTGTGCACATACAGATGTTTAGTCATCTAGGTGCAAGCATTAACAAGTTTTGTTAAAACCTTAAATAGTTCTTACAATTGTATATGTTAATAACTTTATAATTTGTTAATAAATGATTGATTGATTGATTGATTGATAGTTAACTATTTAAAGAGATTAATTTTAATAATCTCGGTTAGATAGCGGTAGCCGTTTAGAGAAACGAATCGGTTACCGACCCGGTTCTATCATACTACCCTGATTTTTCCGACTCTCTCCTATTTAGAAAATTGCTGGACCGATTTAATAGCGTTTTACAATATTTTTAAATATACAGTAAAACTTTGCCCTAATACATTTTATTTTAACTAAACTGAGGGAAGGAATGGCAATATCTCATAACTCCGGTTTGTCTGCGACGAACGAAGAAAACTGGTTAAAACCGCATGACGATTTACGAATTTACAAGAAAAAAATATTATGTAACCTGCCGCAAGGAACCGAAATTTTCATAAATACTTATCAAATTAAGGACACAAATTGTTTTAAAGGTTTAAATTCAGTAATTTATAGTTGTTATAAAGGCAGTTTTTACCAATTATCAAAAAACCGCTAAACAATTATTCAAACGCGAAATTTTCTAAAGTTACACAAACAATTGGACAAATATCTATTTCATATTCAAGATCATCAATTCAAATATATTTTCTTCTAGTATATCTGTAATCATATTTTAGGGGTTAGTTTTGAATCACGACGTTTCAACTGGTAAATATCTCCAGTCGTCTTCAGGTGAATAGTAAATATGCTAATAATAAAGCGATTATAAATAGAGCTCTATATAGTTATTTTACTTATTTAGTATTCCCCTGAAGACGACTGGAGATAGTTGCCAGTTGAAAAGTTGTGATTTAAAACATGTATACTAGGGTTTGGAGTGTAGGATCGTTGAATCAAATATTGTCTTTGTATTTAACTTTTTTTTAAATTTTTAGTATTAGTACATAATTTGTAAATAGAGGCATGGCGAAGTGCTCAAATTTCTGAACAAAACATACGAACTTAATATTAAAAATTTTTAAAAATTATTTGAATTAGGCATCATAGCTAATCTTTTTTGTTGGCCGTGAACTTGTGAGAAATATAATAAAAACTTATAATAAAAAAAATATTCATTTCGTTGGCGAGTCCATGGCCCAAATTACACTATAATATATTCATCGATTTGAATTTTTTATAGTTTTTACACAAAATCACTTTGAATATTTATATACCAAACAAAAAGCGATATATTTACTTATAAATATGAACAATTTCTTTTTCTCAACCATAGTTAGTTTGATTAAATTATTCTGCTGAAATGCACAGAAGAAAAAAGGGTTTGTTTTTTTCTGCTTGCGTAAAAATTATAACTACAAAAGTTTTTCAAAATAGTCGCCATTTTACACACTAGCAACACTCTTAATGTGGAATGAGATGTGGCAATACTGTAAGTAGAAATAACAACCTTAAAACCTATAGTAAAAAATAGAATTATTATTTTTTCTAGAAATCCTATTATATATTATTTCGTCTGTTTTATCTAGTTGTACGTCATCTTTGTGTTCCACCATTTAAGGAAGATTTACCAGTTGTTTTTCTATATCTGTTGCATATATTAAAAGTTTTAAGGTCTATTGGTTTAGATCCCCCTTTAAAATATATGCATGGCAAAATACCAACGCAGGTTAGTAAAAAACGTTCATTTTGTAGGTACATCGTTCATTTTATAGATTAAATCTTGTAGTAATTGTCTCGAAATGAGTGAAAGACTGGAGATTTTTGAAATAGGAAAGTGCATCTGTGCAGAAATATTTAGTTCGATAAGAAAATAACAATAGTTTGGTAGAAATATATTTTTCTATTATACCTTCAATTTTCGCACTATTTCGTGCACTCTTTAGGAAAAAGGTATGTATGCATAGACTCTGGGATAAATATTTTGATTTGGCAGATTACATCTTTTTGAAGTATATTCTAACCTCACTTCTGGTAATTGTTACAAAACGTGTATATTTGGTTTCTTTGTAATTCACTGTGATGGGTCAGTGCTAACTAGGATGGATATGAAATCATACCAGTGCAGTTAACCGGAATAGTGCACTTTTCCAATCACTTTAGTGTAAAGGAAACAGCAAATTTCCATGTGAAAGTAGAAAAAAAATATACTGTACAACTCGAGTAAATTGTCTATATCGCCTCATCATATGTGGACTTTATCCACCCTTGTTGTACAAGCTATAAAGTTTATTATTATATTAGTATGTTATAAATGTACATTTTTCTAATTTTTTTTGTTTTTATTGAAGGATAAAGTTAATCTTTATTAAATATAATTTTTAGAAACCTTTTCTGTAATATTTCTAATTTTTTAACTAAAGTTTTATTTATTCCTCCCCACTCTAAAATTCCGTAATTTAAATGAGTTTTAACTAATGCATAATATAATATTTCCATATATTTAACGTTCAAAATTTTTTTAACGTTTCTAAAAATTGGTGGTAAACTTCTTAATTTTTTAATCAAATATTCCATGTGAAAATTCTAATTTAATTTACTGTCAAAGATTATTCCTAAATATTTTACTTGAATAACTTTCAAAATTTGAATGTCATCATTTCTTTTAATACTATTCATATTTTATGGTATGTTATTTGGATTTAAAGTAAAAGATACAAGTACAAATACTTTTTTTTTAAGTACTCATGGGCTGAGTACTATACCTCATTTATACTCAAAGTATAGCAACGAAGTAAGCGCATTCGAGTACCAAACATCTCGGGTTGTAATAATTCGCAATTATATTCTCGAAAGTGGGCAATTTAGTAATAATTTACTCTTATTGATGCCAAGATCAAGGTGATTTTAACACGGTATTATTTGTATTTTCTTGTAAAACACCGTTGAACTACGTTAAGCATCCAGTCGAAAACAGGGTGCGATCAAAAGATATATATTAATTAAATTATGTACAAATTATAAAATAACAGGATTTCACTTTAATTTCAATAATAAACTACTGCGTAAGAGATGCCGACCAAGTAAAAAAAGTATTTAGGCTGTTATTTTAAAGCAGTACTAGACTGGATGAAAATAAAGTTACCGCCACAAATATAACATTGTTGTTTACATTTCTGTCTTCCGACAATTCTACCGGTTAATATTACACAGAGTTGTATTGAGTAAATTTATATTGATATATAATTATATATATTTTTGATTGGTCCATATTATATCCTAAGATTTATAATAGGATAGATTACTTTAACATTTCTCTATTTCTTCCTCTCCTACAGAAATGAACCAATTACCACTTTTATGAAAACAATAAAAATAACCCTTTAATAGGTACGTGAAATTTTCCAATAAGAATTAAACAAATACGTATAAATAATAGGAGTCAACGTGGACTACACGAGAACCAAATCTAATTTATTCTAATAAATAGTTTTTGACGTTCAAAATCCATTTTTCGCTTCTCAATGGGTTAATCAGTTAAAAATTAATTTTACACCATGCAAAAATCGAATAGTCGGGAGTATTTCTAAACGAATTGCTCTGCTCTTTTCTGTAGCATACAAACAGACAGATTGACAGTCCTGAATCATGTCAATCCTTCGTCATTCTCACAGGCGCAGGTATATTTGGGGAAGGACCCAGAATGGAAATCAGCATTCCCCTGGAAAACTATGCCATAGTATACCAAGGTTAAATAGGTGCTATACATTTTGGTTACATCTATTTAGCTATTCACTGATTTTATTACATAGATACTTACATAACTTTCCTTTATTTCATCGAATCCTAGTCTTAGTGAGGGCCATTAATATGGTGGAACGCGTCTAAGGATGGGTCTGATATCTTCCTCCGTTCAGCCTTTATTATTAATGATAAGAAAAAGTAAGTTATGGTTAACAATGGTAACACCTATCTTTTTTTCAGAAGACAAAAATATGCCATCAGATACTGACGTTTTATATAAGCTAGACCTGGACGAACCTCCTCAACAACTATTAGACTGGGCAAGAGAAAATATTCGGGAAAATCCCGATATAAAATGTTTAATTTTGGAAGATTTTCGGGATATGATATATTGTAAGTAAAATTATTTTGTAGGATGTGGGTAAGAATTTTTTTTAATTCATAGTCCATAGCAACAAGTTTTTACTGCTTGATTTTTATGTATGTATGTACAGGGAAAAAAACAGACATGTCACTTCATTCTCAAGTTGAGAAAATGCAATTTTAATGTTCAAAACGAAATATTTTTATTCCAAAAATGTTTATGTTGTTTGCACGAAATTAAACTTACATTATGACAAAATATTAGGGTTATAATACTTAAACTTTTTAAAAAAACATAACAAATTTATAGCGAAAAAAACCTCCAAACCTCATCTTTTGAAGGGAAGAAAGCAGCTATGTCACCTAAAACAAACAAGAACCAGTCAGGTCACATTTATTTGTATAATAGAAAATACAGTGCAAGAAATCTTTTTCCTACTTATTTGTTAGAAATGTATACATTAGCAAGTAAAAAAAATAAACTTACTTGTTACATATGGGCCAGGTTTTTGAAAAATGTCACCGCTCTTTGACTACAAAACCGCATGAGACTCATCAGGTCCTGAAACTTGGCCTTTGCAATTGGTAAAAGTCCTGTAACGTAACAAAAATTAAAAAATGTAGTTTGCGTTAACGTTTCTAACTTACCATCGTATACTGGAGAAGGCAGTTAAAATTCTCCATTTCCTAAATCAGTGTCAAATCGTTTTCTTATTATTCCAGATAGTACTTTTCCGTTGTATGTCGAACGGTGATAAATAAGACGGCTATGTCCAGATTTTGCCATTATTTCCTTTAAAGCCTGGATCTTAAATGGACATTTTTGTATATATAGTGAGTCTAAAAAAGATTTCCAGTCCAAGATAATGTTTTGCGTCACACTGACTACGATGAAGGGCGATGGTTTACAGCGGGAATTTCTAATAACCTCTTCAAATTCTTCGGGGATCTCAAATGGGCTTCTCAAATTCCACAGTCCTACATTTTTGTCGCATTCCAAATACGAGTGTCCCCTTACAGGAAAGGTGATTTTTATTTCTCTCAAGTTATGCATTTTGTTGTTAACAATAAAATGGAAGAATCGAAAAATGACATAGTTTTTATTTTGTCCTCCTGCAGAGTCGCAAAAGATCTCCAATTCTTCAATGTCGTCTTCTAAGTAATTATTGATAAAATGGAAAAGGAAGGAGGCAACTTCGTCGGATCCTTTTTTAGCAATCCCTTCGTGATACGTATAAAATATGGACTGACCAGAGGAGAGGACATGGACGTTAAAGACATACATAGACAACTGACGTTTATAATATACGTCGTTTGTGGCAACTTTTGGAATGGAAATATTTTTTGCAAAGTCAATACAAATAGCTTCCTTTTGTTTACATTTTTTTGCAGCTCTTTTTGCCTCCCTTTTTCTACAATAGAACATCTCAGCCTTTCTTTTATGCAGATCATTCATTACAGTTAATTTGGTAATCTCATTCGTATCCTTCTCAGCAGACATGCTTTTAATCTTAATCTGAAATTCGTCACATGTTGCGCATGTATCAGTCCGGGGATATCCAAATGAAATATTAAATTCGGTATTAAAAATTGGTCTGTACGTTTCATACGAGACTTTAGCATTCGGATGCTTATGCTTGAAGAGGTTAAACATTTTTGTAATTGTAAGTTCTTCGGGTAAATAGGTCTTTTTTGTATCTTTTAAACTATAATGGCTTTGACGACCCTTAAAACTTTTGATGTGGTCATTTGCTCGTCGTGAGAGAGTAGAGAATTGAAATGTTTTAATATATCTTTCCTTTGGCCCTCGTTAATCACAACAAAACACTTTAATCTTTTGCAATTACAAGGCTGTCCAGGTTCATGTTTAAAGTCAATTACTTAAGTTCCAATATTTAAACATAAAGCCCAATTTTATAAAGTCTTAAACCTAAGATTAAACCGAGGAATAATGCTAAAATTGTAGGAATGTTAGAAATGGTCGATTTATAATATGGATTGACAGCTAAGTTAATTTAAGTAAGTAAGAGTAATCAATAACCTGGTCATAACTTGTTATGTTATGTTACATTATATTAAGTTATGACCAGGTAAATCACTTTTAACTCGAACCATGCTGTCAATCCCACATTATAAAATGACCATTTTTGATATTTTTTCGATTTAAACTCGGTTTTAATCGACTTTGGAAAAAGAACACCTATGATTTACAAAAATACTTTTCATTTCATCTATGACTTAAGCCGAGGTCCAGCTTAAATTGAAAAAATATATATAATGTGAATTAGCAGCAAAGTTCAAGATCAGAACTTAATATAATGTAACATAACATAACAAGTTATGGCCAGGTTATTGATTAGGTACTCTTAAAATGAACTTTGCTATCAATTCACTTACAAAGAGGCGGCATTGTTTACTAATTTTTTTTTACAGAACACACAAATTTAAACAATAATGTTATTCTTGTGGCATTTACTACACTCAATTTTCTATCCATAAGTAAGCTGTTTCACCTGATTTTTTTTTGCAGCAAGGGGCGATTGCTCTCCACATAGAACTGATGACGCATTTTTACTTAGATTTTTGAGAGGACGCAATTTTAACATTGAAGCAGCTTATAGGCTAGTAAGTATAAAAATATCCTGCCTTATTTTACATAAGTACTTTTTACAGGCTTCAAAATATCGATGAATACTGGTACTTGCCTTACTAATTTATATCCTGTATCAATTTGTCAAATGTAAAACATAGTATACTACAAGGTTACATTTTTTTCAAATAAATATTTTAAAAGAAAATGTAATTTTTTATTTTTACATAGTTTACAATTAATTTGAATTTTATTGGAGGCACAAAATCATCAATTCATAAATTGTTGTTTTCTTCGAGCTATAATGATTTTAAATTAACGCAAAAATGGAAATACTTTAATTTTTTTAATACTCAACCTAAATTTATTGAGCATAAATACAGCAACAGACGGAGGAAAATGGAAAACATGTTCTTTCATAACCTTAAAACGGTAAGATCTATTAAGATTTAAAATAATTATTTCGCTATTACAATTAAACTTTTCTTCTCATGCGGAAGCAACTAAATACTGCTCAAGCAGTTTTGAGTTGTTCCTTTCTTTCGTCGCGGCGTCGGGTCCTAGCTCTACGGATTTATTTATTATTTATTTACAACAGATACTAAGTCCAATAAAGCATCCACGTTGTGGTATTAGCTAGTGGGAATTAAATGTTTTAATTATACAAACAAAAATATAAATATAAAACCTTACAAAAATTAAAATTAAAAACAAAAAGAAAATCACAACAATGATCTGACATGTTTTTTAAATCTAACTATAGACATATCGAACATTTCCATACTCAAGGAAAGACCATTATATGTACATGTCGCTCTATAGATAGGAGAATTTTGACCTGAATTCGTATTTCGAAGTGGAATGTTAAATGTATTTTGAAGCCTTAGGTCCCTAACCGGTACATTAAAGCTAAGCTTTGATCTAAGTATTGGCGAATCAATAAGACTATTAACCAGCTTATAAATCATAACAAGATCAGAAATTGTCTGTCTTCCAGCAAGCCTTACTACTGAAAACTTTTCCATAATAGGTTTATAATTGGTATTTACTATAAGTACATCCGTCTTACGTGATAAGAACCGTAAAAAAATTATTTTGAATACTTTCCAGCGTCCGCAGGTAAATCGCGTACTGAGGACTCCAAACAACTGATGCAAAATTAAGTTTACTAAATATGACGAAATGCGTCTAGGGATGGATCTGACGAAATGAAAGGAAAATCTTTATTTATTTTATATACATAGGTTTACGATGACCATATTTTTTTTGGTGTGTCCTAAATTCCTTCTTATTCAGTTAAAGTTATTATTTTATACACCTCACCTCCGGTCTTCTATAGCTCACTTATTAATTAAGTTAGGATTTTAATATTTTGCAGACAGACTAGAGTGGATTCTAGGGTGCATTTCAGGAAAATATTTTTGTTTATACAGGATGTTCCAAAAAAGTGTGACGTCATAAGGATCTATTTTTTTAGATTACATGCTATTTATATTATTACTTATTTGGATGCCTCTTATAGTTGCCTACATATCCCCATAATATTAATGAAATCGGTTCAGTATTATAGGCTAAAAAAAATAAACGCTAAGAAAAATCAATTTTGCACCACTGGTTTTAAAATTTAATAAAAAATAAAAATAAATCCTCGTTATTAAAATTATATAAGGGTACTAAATAAATAAGGTCGAACAGTCTCGTTAACTTAGTTTGATTAATACAAATTGTACAGGGTGTCCAAAGTTTTTATTATTGGTATTAACGTTTACTAAAGTGACAAAAACTTCTTTTCTCATGCTCCTCTACGAGCTTTTCTTGGTTGTATTCCATTAAAAAAAATATTATAGCTTAAATAATTAATAATAATCTAACAATATTTAAAACTATATAATAACTAAAGTCAAAATGGGCTTATATCACTTTAATAAACTTTAATGCCAATAAATTGTTTTGAAAAGCCACTCTCGATATTTATTATTTATAATAATGACTTATTGGAATAGTTGATAAAATGAGTTTTTTGCAAAGAAGTTTTGATGCGTTAGAAATTGCGATAGGGTTGTAATTAGGACAAATGTTTGATTTTTAATTCTGCCTTGAATGACATAATAATTTACAGGGGTTCTAATTCGACATAAGAAAAATAAATTGGTTTAAAGTTTAACACTAAACTTTGGACACCCTGTATAATTCGTATTAATAAAACTTGGTTAACGAGACTGTTCGACCCTATTTATTAAGTACCATTGTATAATTTTATTAACGAGTTATTATTTTTATTTTTTATTAATTACCAGTTGTACAAAACTGATTTTTCTTAGTTTTTATTTCTTTTTGCCTATAATACTGAACCGATTTCTTTAAAATATTGGGGGTATGAAGGCAACTATAAGAGGTATTTAAATAAGTAAGAATATTTATGGCATGTAATTTAAAAAAATAGATTCTTATGACGTCACACTTTTTTGGAACACCCTGTATAACAATAATATTTTCCTGAAATGCGCCCTAGGATACGGATAAAGTCTGCAAAATATCAAAATCCTAACTTAATTAATAAGTTAGCTATAGAAGACGGGAGGTGAGGTGCAGGACCCTTTATATAATTAGGTACCTACTTAACGACATGTCTAGGATATTGTCAATTTTGAGTACGAATTTTTTGATCCTACCTTTCGTCTAAACACTTTAATGGAAGCAAACACAAAACCACCCAAATCGACATTATCTACTGGGTCGATTAAATAGAGATCAATCATTATTAACCATGTATTAAGAATAAATTTTAGAATTTTGTCTTCTATTTTTTAGTTCGTAAACTATTACGATTTTAAGGAAAACAATCCAGAAATCTTTGATGGCGTAAATTTAAAGAGTCTTTTAGAAATGGGTAAAGATGACATTATTACAGTGCCACCCTATCGAGAACAAACAGGAAGAAGAATTTTACTTTATCGCTTCGGTAAGTAGTGCTAAATGATTATAAAATAAATCTTTATTCATAGCATATTGTTTCCTAATATACGGCGTAATTCCTAAGTTAATATTTCTTTTTTAGCTGTGAATAGAAGGCATTAAAATAAACAGTATTTTCAAATACCTTTTTTTTTTAAACTTTAAAATAGGCTAGATACAGAAGTAAAAAATCTAAGTGCGGGCCTGGTCATCATGTTGTTTTTGTCTTATTATATTGTATTTATTTGGCGATATGCTGCGGTGTGTTTTTCTAAAGCAAGTTAATTTTAAATTGGTGACACGTCAAAATGGTAAAATTTGAAAACAATGAACTAGTAGAGATGATGCTAATTATACGGTGAGTGTCGCCAAAGTGCGGCTGCTGTTTCGAGATTATACGCAGAACGCTTTCCCTTGCGGGCTCATCCTACACCCAGAGGTTTTCTTAATGTTATTCAAAGGGCAAGTTACGCAGGACCGTAGTTGATCCATAGTATAATAAATGAATGTAGGTACCCTATTTTTGAATTTTTTGAAAAAAGGTATTTGAAAATGTTGTTTATTTTAATGCCTTCTATACACATCCTAAAACAGAAGTATCAACTTAGGAATCACCCTGTACACTGAAAACATACGTACTCTTGGCTCAAAGTAGTGAACTTTCTTGAAAGTTAATTATTAGAGGCAAGAGGAAATTGTCTCTGTATAAGAGAATTTCTATTGTCAGAAAAACTCTTCGTTTACTAAACACAACTCTCTTGAAAAACATTCAATTTTCTCTTGGAGTTTATCTCTTAATTTACCTTATTGCAAAAGCGATTTATCTTGTTTTAAATGCCTGTCAATATCATTTATGTCATAGTTAAACTTGCTGGTTAGTTAATTATGGTTACACATCTTTGTGCAACCCAACATCTTTAATAATAGCAAGTGCACGATATTTGGGACATCCGATTTTAAGTCGAGAAAAAACTCTTGAATAAAGAACACGCTTGGCTTAAGAACAAACGCTCTTGGACCAATAACAAGTTCTCTTAGATCATGATATAATAATGATTTTCAACTAAGGAAAAAGTGTTTATTTCAGACTCTTATAGGAAATTTATAGCAAGAGAATTACAGTTTTGCGCTAAGAGCGATCGCACGTGGACCTATTTAATGTCGCGAAGCTTTTGGATAAAGGCATACGCATTTTTCAGTGTATGATCTGCATAACCCACTTTCATAAAATCTCTAAAGAATCTTAACAACTCATTTAAACCAGCTACTACCATTAATAAACTGGGTGAACCGACAGAGTTGCTTACTTCCTCCAAGATATTAACTATTGATTCACCTAAGGCATTACATTTTCTTCTTCAGAACATTCACACAAGAAATGTGAAATACTTTCTTCCTCTTCTTCACCTCTGCAACTTCTGCAGAGGTCGTTAGCTGGTATTTGCATACGTTCGGCATGTCTACCGAAGAGGCAATGTGCGATAACGACAGCAGTGATATTTCTCAGGTCCTTCCAACGGTGTTGTTATAACTATAGCTGGAACGCTGGAGTTGAAATAGCAAAGCAAAGGACAATGTCGCGCGGCGGACAATGTTTAATATAGAACGTTTCTTTTGAAAATAAGGGTTAGCACTGCATCATAAGGTATTTTCCTACTATTACCTGTAAAAATGAGAAACAACGCACGGTTACTTTGGCTAGGATGAACATTAGTGTTGAAATACAAGGCACACTATTTAATTTAAACATATGGTGCCAATTTGACAGACCACATGTATTTATTAAAAGGAACAATTTTTAGAAAGCAGTAATTATAAAGTGTTTAACTTATTTATCATGTATTTGTCGAGTGATTCAGAATGAGAGTGTGAAAATAGGCCATCTGAAATTATAAAAAAATGTTAATAATATATACTGAAAAATCTATTACCAGAAAAAATAAATCGCTCTAAAAAGAGTGTCATGTATTAAATAACAAATCTTTATCGGTAGCGATAGAATAGAGCTCTAGCCTACAGATCGCAAGGTCACAGGTTCAAATCCCACCAGGAGTATTTGACTTTTTTTTATAAAAAATTAAATAATTTATAGAATTATTTTGAATTGAAATCTTCCTTGTTGTGTGGATTTTTTAAATTTATATTTAATGCATCTTTCCTGATTAAATTTAAAATTTTTCATTCTGGTTAATCTAGAAATCAGTTCAGGATTATTATTTTATATATCATAGGAAGCTATGATATGTAAAATATGATAAATAATAAAAAAATAAATAATAAAAAATAAATAAAATAGCTTCCTATGATATATAAAATAATGAGAAAATGAAAAGGTTAAACTACAAATAAAGGAAAAGCCTAATGACAAATTATGAAACCAGATATTAAGTGGAACATAATCCTAGGTATGCTAATTTCAACACTAGTGTTGATATTTTTTTTCAACATTAGTGTTGAAATATTTTTTTCCCAAATCAAGGCTTTTTTAATATTTTTTTGTGGTCGTAGGAAAAATAGTGTACATTACTCGTGTAAAACTCGGATAAATTCCGCACTCGGCTGACGCATCAGGCTAAATTTCTCCTCGTTTGAAAAGTATCACTTTAATCACTTGTTATCTAATATACTATTGGCCAAGGATCTTGGGAAATATTACATGTCAATGAGTACAACTTTTTGTGTTGCATTTTGTAATTAAATTAAATTAATATACAGGGTGTCCGGTAACTTATGGGCCGTAGAGTAACTGGAGATACTAGATATCAAACTAAGCCGATTAAGTCATATACGTTTTTTCGGATTGTTACTCGTTCTAGAGATACAGGGTGTTGAAAGTAAAAGTTTATTCTCGAAATTAAGCCATAATTTTAAAACGGTTTAATGAATCGAATTGAAAGTTGGCAATGTTATGTTTTTGTGAGCAAAAAATAAGAATTTGTAGAAATTTTTAAGTTTGAAACTAGAGGGCGCTAGTTGCATACACTGGGCTTCATAAATCTATAATATGATTTCTTACCTGTGATATTAGGTGTTTTTCAATTATAGTTTCTTAAAGAAGGGCATTTTCTGAGTCAAAAAGGTGTACTTGATTGATCTTAATATCTTTAACGGTTTTCGAGATATTTCCCTTTAAACATCCCAAAGCATAAAAAAACATAGTACATAATTAAATTATTATTTTAATTATCAAAAAAAACTTATACCAGATACTAGACATCAAACTAAGCCGATTAAGTCATATAAGTTTTTCGGATTGTTACTTGTTCTAGAGATACAGGGTGTATATAATTTATGTATTATTAATTTAATTATGTAGGTACTATGTTTTTTTATGCTTTAAGATGTTTAAAGGGAAATATCCCGAAAACCGTTAAAGATATTAAGATCAATCAAGTACACCTTTTTGACTCAGAAAATGCCCTTCTTTAAGAAACTATAATTAAAAAATACCTAATATCACAGGTAAGAAAAAAAATCATAGATTAATGAAGCCCAGTGTATGCAACTAGCGCCCTCTAGTTTTAAACTTAAAAATTTCTACAAATTCTTATTTCTTGCTCATAAAAACATAATATTGCCAACTTTCAATTCAATTCATTAAACCGTTTTAAAGTGATGGCTTATTTTCGAGAATAAACTTTTACTTTCAACACCCTGTATCTCTAGAACGAGTAACAATCCGAAAAAACTTATATGACTTAATCGGCTTAGTTTGATGTCTAGTATCTTCAGTTACTCTATGGCCCATAAGTTACCGGACACCCTGTATAAATAAATCAATTTAGATATGTAAAAACGGGTACGCCTATGGTTCGAATGCAAATGTTTTAGCTCTAGTAATTACGCTACGATTTTCCTTTTATCATATCATCTGATTTGGTCGAGTTTAATTATTATGTATTAAAATTTAGTGGACTTTGTGACGAGACACTTTTTTTATAAAACACAATATAATTAAGGCATCAGATTTAATATACAAATAAAAAGAGATTTATCACTACCAACAGTTATAGTTCTCATCAACTATAAATCATATTGTTATATATTTATATAAAAAAAACTCGTTATTGCCAATTATTCGAAACCAAAGTCAGGGTCAGGGTAGGATTGGTTTTATTTTCGAGTTTGGTAACTTTTTTTTTTGTAGAGTTCCATTTTTGTTTATTTAAATATTCGCCTAAATTAAATAAACTGATTTAACCAATTTCATTGCAGATTCGTTTTAATTATTACGATCCATGTCTTTATTCTACGGCCTCCAAAACCCAACTAGAATTATTCTTCCACGGTCGAAACACATATATATTTTTCCTAGGATCTTTTACAGAGGTCCGCGAACCGGTAACTGACGGGACTATACCTACAAGGAATTACTCTTACTTGGCCCCTTCTTAGTTGGGGACTCGCCAATTTTCAGGTGAAATAATTCTTAGTTGGCACCTTGGGATATATTTGTGCTAGGCCCCTTCTTAGTTGGGGACTTCCCTTTTTTCAGGTAAAAAATTGATAAGCTTATCTAAGGCTTATTTATCGTTATTATGCCCTCGGGGCACAAAAATTTGTTCTTAAAAATTGTAGAAAAATCATTGACATGTAGATTTTTCCCTAAAACTTAATAAATTCCAAAATGTTTAAGAACATTTTTTTCTCTGGGCTTAAAAGGTATAGTCGGAGAGGTGAGAGCCAAAAACTGCAACAATGCAAACAACTACAATATAAGATAAATTCCTTAAACATCTACCGATTTTAATTTTATTATTAATGTAATCATTAACTGTGTCCTTTATTCTTTCATCTAATAATACATATTTTGTCTTCCTCATTTTAGGTGTCATATGCAATTCGATCTGTAATTGACAATTACTGTAATATATACTTTCTTCTTTCAATGCACTTATTAGTTGACTGAGATTGGGGTTTCTTCTAGAAATTCTGCTATTGAGGCGATGGTGCCAACCCTCCAAAAAATTTGTTGTTCTGTGTCTTTCATCGTAGCATACCCACATATCTTTTATGACGTCATTTTCCATCCACTGGTCAATAAAGTAATCATTAAAAATTCGGATTTTCTCGCAGCTCGGTGCATTTTCCATGATATCTAACCAACTATTATCTAATTTTCCATACGGTATATGTGACAAAGCAGCGCATATTCTTATATGTAAGCGAATTTCTTCATTTTCCCTGTATTCATTGGTAAGCCCTATTTCTTGCACTTCTCGCCATATACACTGGTTGAAGTGAAAGTTACAACCTGTATCTTCGCATTTGGAAAGCATAATCGGAGGGCCTGAATTGTTGCTACTTCAAAGTCGATTTTGAATTTTTTCGGTGCCCACTTTGGAATTTTTCTTTAGATTAATTGAAACAACCGTTGGTAGGATTTCTGATTTTTATCTGGAAGCAATGCAAAAGCAACAGGAATGATATTGCTTTCCAGGGATGTGCTTCCGACATCTGCATGAATTGTGTAAAGTTGTTGGAATTGTGGGCTGCAGCTCTTAAAAGTACCATCTCCAAAAATCTGAACAGTCCATCATAGTTTGTTGGGCAGTGGGTGAGGCAAATACCAAAATGTTGTCCATGCGACCGTCGTCTATAAGCAAAAATTCTTTCGATAACTGTTCAGGGACAGAAACATCCTCCCGTTTTTTGAATGTCACCACCACACCCCAGTGCCTTATTTCTTGCAGTATATAACAAAGATTTAACACTGGAAAATACAGGAAGGCTACTAAAAAACTCCAACCCAGCATCTCTAAGGGGGGCCATTTCTCGCTCGAAAATTTGTGTAACTGGTGCTACTTCGTCTCTTGACCTCTTTTTAGCTTTATCCAAACAGACACTTATATCATTGCCGGCAACATTAGGGACACATTGGTGAATACTTCGGCGCACAATTTCATTTTTTGGTGAAGTAGTTACACTACCCGAGCAGGATGTTTAATTCTTGCAGATCCAAAAAACCGTCGAATTTTTGTTCTCTCCTTTAAAGTAGTATTGGTAGCCAGATTCCAATAAAATATTACCACCTTTTGTACTTTCAATGATTTGATATTCCATGTTTTAGTAACAGGTAAAATAAATGTATATTTTTAGGTAATTGGGACCCAGAAAAATATTCTACAAATAAAATACTTCAAGCATCCTTGGCCATACTGGAACTGGCAATTTTGGAGCCAAGAGCGCAAATTTTAGGAGGAATAGGATTTTTTGACATGTCCAATCTTACACTTAACCAAGCATACCAGTTGACGCCGTCAATTGCTTATAAGATATTTCAAATCATGGTGGTAAGTGTTAATAAAACAATAATTACCATAGAATTTGTTTAATGCTTGTATGTTCGCAAATGAATACCGATTGCACAGTTTGCTCTTTTTTGTGTGGTTATCCTAGGAGTTTATATAACTATATGTTAAATGAACATCATTTTTGTTCTCCGCGGGGTCATTGAATTTCCCAGATTGGTACTCACTTAATACTTCGTTGGTCATTAGGGTGGTTCATTATTTTTAAAATATAAATTGTTGGTGCTCCACAAGGTTTACTTTATTCACAATGTGCTATTTATTCCTAAAACTAAAGGTACATGTTTTACTTAGTACAACCCCCTTTCCTGACAATTATTTTCAACTTTTAATTGGCGAACTTTTTCTACCATTTTTACATAAATTTCGTTCTCCTTCCGCATTGTAATGAGAGATGTATAGCTTATTCTTGTCCTTTTTTAAGCAAGTAATTAGCACGATGGTTTATTGAGTAACACACGACTCGAGAGGATTTTCGTGGTAGCGTTTCCAGCTCTTTTAAAAGTAAATCCATAATGATTTAATTTTTTACTAAGAAATTGTTAAATACAGCTACAATGATCTATATTTTTTTTTTACAAACTATACTCCTAATTTACATAGCTCCCCGTATGGTGGCCATATTCTACTTTATCCCAATGTGGTCATCCCCATCAATTTACTTTTAAAAATATTTCAAATTTTATTAACATTTATCTTCCTCACACTTATATACACTTCGTTTCCATAGTTTTTGATATGATGAGCTCAGAGTTGAATTAATATGAATTATTCAATGTCTACCCATATTACTCTTTCTTTCTCTTAACAATTCTCTTTTTCTGGTTAAATTCCTTATTCTATACTGAAATTCTGAAGTTTTTACAAGAGGTAGACAACGAAACATACTTGCTATTAAATGTGTCAATGATAATAGGTATAAGTGAAGCATGTCGAAGAGTTGAGTTAAAAAAAAGGATAGAAGATGTACACGATGAGGGGGTTGTTTTTCGAATTTACATCCCTAGTACAAAAACCAACGTTCCCCGAGAATTTTACGTAACGTCTGGCGATATCGAAGGAGAAAATATGGTGCAGTTTGTTCGGATCTATGTAGCAATGAGACCCCCGATGCCGAAGTTTCTCGTTTTTTTCTATTATTTAGAAACAACAAATGTACAAGGCAACCAGTGGGTATACATACTTTCGGAAATATATTCAAAACGATCGCTGCTATACACCGCCGAATACACAGGTCACTGCTTCCGGAGGTCTTCGGCTTCACTGCTGGCTGATTCAGGAGTCGATCTTCACAGTATTAAACGCCATGGTGGCTGGAAAAGTGACACAGTTGCTGAAGGATATATAGAGAACTCTTGCGTAAACAAGAAAAGAATTTCATCAGCCATTCTCGTCAAGAAATCATTATCGAGTGTTTCATCGACTGTCGTTCCCTCAGAAGAAACAGAAGCCATAGAAATTAAAAATCACAACAATGCAACAATTTCAACTCCTATGTCCAACATCAATTTAATGAATTGTAATAATGTTACTTTTAATTTTAATTATTAAATTTTGTTCCATTTTGTTTTAAATACATTTTTTCATTTTTGCGTCTATTTTTCATTATAGTACTCAGTCCTATAAAGTATGTCATTTTGACACTGAAAATGAAATCCATAATAATGTCATTATGACACGTCGGAATATAAATAAATAAATACGAATATTACAATATACATAACTAGGTAGTATTAATACATATTATGTATCTATGTTTTATATGGTAGTATTAAATTATTCGCGGCCAAACGTTACCATAACCAGAGGACTACTTTCACCAACGAACAACTAGTAGAATCATTATAGAATCGGCTATTATATCATGGACTCGAGATAAACAAACCGCTTCCTTGTAGCAAGTCTCGTTTAATTTATGTAACCAATTATTTTGTTTTCCTTTTAATTTTATTTTATCGGTTGTTTGCACTTTATGGTAATGGTTTACGTAGGACAGCAATTCCGAAATGTACCTCAATCACGTAACTATCTAAAATAGCTTCAGGAAGTTCGGAGACCAATTAACTCGGAAAATGAAATGCTTACAGAAAAGATAGGGTGTTTATCGGTATGTCTGTTTGTTAGTCAATTCAAGTGCCTTTTAATTTTTGCTAAAATACTTGTAGTTTTACGAACACTACGAATTTATAAATTATTGAGCCCGCCCAGGTGTTAATGAATTTGGGGACGTTACAATCACAAACATTAAAGGATGGTACTAAACTTGGAATGAACAATATTTCGTGTCTTTCTGAACTTTAGCCCTTTAGTTGCTACCGCAGGGAAAGACCCGTTACCAGTGGGGGCTTCTTCTTGAAGCCGCGTGCCCCTCCGCCTGACTAAAATACGATTATTTTATTTTATCATTTTGATCAGCTTTTGCAAGTTTTGTCATGTCCTGGTAATAGGCAGTGGCGGCTCGCAGTCTTAAAAAATGGCGAAGAGCTAGGTAATGTGCGGGTACTTAAACAAGCATTGACTAAAAACCCGTGTAACAAAACGTCTCTCTTATCCTCATCTGTCCAACGATTGAATGGAGTTTCCAACAAATTACAAACTATGGCATTAATTGGGTTCATTTTTAAAATACACAACTAAGTAGGTACACGTACACTACTGAATTAACTGAAAAATAAAAACAAATCTTTCTAATCACACAGTAAATCACGTAAAAATTATATCTATAATCGTAAGTTTCGCGAAGCCTCAAAATAAATACCTGAAGGTTAGGCGAACCAATGCTAAAACAATGGTGCATAAGAACTGATCTGACTGACTGACGTCAAGTAACCATAGCAACGGTGAATATCAAAGCCATCTTAGGCGTTGGGTCTTCACTTGCTTTGAGCTAACGGACACGGTCGGCTGGGGCGCGCCAAAATGCACGAGTGTTAATAATTATTGTCCATGGGAGTTAATCGTGGCCCTGTTATGCATAACTATATTTGGATTAAATTAATATTATTAATTCGAACATAATTATTTTTTAAGGGCTAAAATGGTAGCTGTATTGGTACATTAATATTTAATATTATCGAAAAAATTTCCTCCTGGTTTAATTTTTTTTTTGGTGAAGCTTCACCTACTTCACCTGACGAGCCGCCACTGGTAATAGGATTGGTTTTAATTGTATTTCAATGAATTGCATGTCCCAACCTTTCGGAGTGTGAGACGGGCATTAGAGATTCGGAAAAAAGTTATAAGAAAATATTGTTTCTCGTCATATTTCTCTAAATCCAAATTTTCGTTTGAAACTTTAAATTAAACATTTGCGCTTGAAAAACTTAAAATCTAGCTTTACAATTTTTCTACGGATACTGTATGTACCGGGTGGTCAACTAAAAATGACCGCCGGCCATATCTCAGAAACTAGTAATCGTACAGCATCCGGGTAAATTTTTTTATGACAAAAGTGCCCAAGAGAAAATGTTGGAAATTATTTTTAAGTTCCGCATTTTGTCGCAAGAGGGCGTAATTGAAAAGTAAATTTTAAAATTTTACATATCTCCGAAAATTCCACATTAAGGTATATCTTTGACAACACCATTAAAAAGCTTGGACAATTATGCATCATTTTGGTCTTATGCTCATTGGCGTACCCACTTTAATAAGAGGGGGGGTTGTTGAAAGTGTAATCAGTTAAATCGCTATAACTTTATAACGAGTTATCCGATTTTAGCAAACTAAAGACTGTTTGGAAGAGAAATGTATGCACTTTCACCAATCGTATTTAGTTGTTCATAATAGTTCTCAAAAAAATGCTAGAGGGCGCAATTTGCAATAATAACACTTTTTGATTTTACTCCGAAAAATAAACCATACGGTATAATTATGATACCATAATCGATGAAATTTGCTAGAAAAAATATTAAAACCGCAGCTCGATATCTCCGGTCGTTTCAGCGTTATCGTCAATAGAATAATTTTTAAAACTAAGCGATTATATATTTTTTAGAAAAAAAGTGGTACGCCACTGATATTTATCCATGTGTATTATTTCTGATTAGCCTGGTCAATTCTGCATAAAAATGGTCTCTTGCGTTTTTCTCCTCAGGCACACCGTTCTTAATTAAAATAATTAAATTCCCGGTTTGTTTGGTTTAACATGGCAAATCGGAAGTTGGTTTCTTTGGATAGAGAATAAAAAACTAAGATGGGGGAGTTAACAACCATTTTTCTCCAAGATGAACTGTTCCAATGTTACAGCCTGTCAAAGTCTGAAAATGCCATATCTTAAACATATCAATATCTCAAAAACTATTGAATTTAGACATATGACATTTTATACAAAATATACGTGGAATTTTATGGGGAATCAGAAAATAATACAATATATAGGGTGTTCCATTTAAAAACACCCAAGTTATATTCGCCACGTTATTTTGAGCCATCCCTTATACTCCAATATAATTTTAAAATGTGCACCTCAATGGTCCCTACAACTTTTGTATTTCGAATTTTTGTCTTATTCTTAAGATAAGGCGAAAATGAACTTTAATCCATCGTTGATTTACACTGTATATGAAAAAATAATAAAATATAGATATTACATTTTGTAAATGTTTTCAAGAATGCCATTCTCTAAAAAATATCGCGTTCAATTATAAAAAAGTGGTTTAAAGAAATAGCTAAACATCGACATATCAAAATTGCCATATCGAATTTTGCCATGAGTGCTACATTTTTTTATATTGTTTTACTTTGTATCACACTACATAAAATATTAATTTACCTTTATTTCTAGACGTCATTCCCAATGAAGATTCACGCAGTTCACGTTGTATACCAGCCGTTTATATTTGACATTGTTAACAGGATGTTTCAACCATTTTTAACGGGTGCTATGAAAGATAAAATCTTTTTGCATGGCGTAGATATGGAAAGTCTTCATAAACATATAGATCCCAAACATTTGCCACAAAAGTAAGTATTATCAAAGTAAGGGTGATTTCTAAGTTAATACTTCTTTTTTAGCTGCCTATAGAAGGCAGTAAAATAAACAACATTTTCAAATACCTTTTTTCAAAAAACTTAAATATAAAGTACTTACGTTCATTTATTACACTACGAATCAAATACGGTTCTGCCTAACTTGCTCGTTGAATAACATTAAGAAAACTTCTGGGCGTAGGATGAACCCGCAAGGAAAATAGTTCTGCGTATAATCTCGAAGAAACATCCGCACTTTTACGACACTGGCAGTAAATTAGTACCATATCCATTAGTTCATTGTTTTCAAATTTTACCATTTTCACGTAGTATCACCAATTTAAAATTAACTTTCTTCAGAAAAATACACCGCAACGGATTGATTAACACTACTCGTATGACTAATACTACTAAGAGATAAGAAAAACAACAGAAACTATAGCGAGTTATGTTTTGATGTCAGGCCCGCAATTAGATTTTTTAATTCTCTATCTCACCTACTTTTAAGTTTTTTTTGGAAAAAGTTATTTATTTTAATGCCTTCTATACACAGCTAAAAAAGAAGTATCAACTTAGGAATCACCATGTATAAAATGGATTGGACTTTGTATTACGTGTAAATGCTTTTTTTATTAATAAAAAGCTCTTTTGGTTTTCGTCATTATCAGTGCTAGTCGTCAATTACACAATGACATCCTCATTCGGGTAAAATGGCATTTAGTCCACTATAATATTTTAAAAATAATCCTTAAACGAAAAAAAGACAAAATGTAAGACATCATTAATAAAAAAAAAACATCCTAAAGATAACAAATAAGTTGCTTTAATTACACTGAGGAACAAAATTCAACTTTTCTTTTTATTTCCTTAAGAAAACCTATTATTTGGATTGAACTACACCCAAGTAACTCAAAAATACCTAGTAAAGATTTTAGTTGGCTCGCAAAAAAAATCAGAACAGACAAAATACAGACAATGTATTGTTGGTTCAACAAAAGCAATTCATAGCACATTTTTATCATTGAATCTAAAGTTTATAAACTCATTTGGCGCTTCTTAGCCTGTTTTTTGACAGCAGCATCTGGGGCATCATTGTAATCGTCCAGCAGTAGTCGGCTAACATCTCACAGTTCCATTTTCCCTGATACCTTCTTTCCATGTTTGAAATATCCTGGTCTCTCATCGTGCTCGTTACTTACAGTACTACAATTTTTCGGAAAGTGATTCAGGTTTTTTCTAGACTTCGTTATCCAGGAAATTAATTTTTAACGACATATTACACCCAAGCCTAGCTTTTGGTAACACAAAAGAAGTTGGGCAACTAAATCTTTATAGTTTTCTGCTTTTGTTTTGCAAAAAAAAATTTTTGCAGCCATTTCAAAGGGATTACAAGCACTTTTTTCCTTGCCTTGAAGTATGAAATCGAATTGCGCATCTCCGAAAATCTTTCTTATTTGGGGACCCACAAATATTTCCTCTTTAATTTCAGCGCCACTGATTTGAGGCAACTTTCTTTTAAATAACTATAAGTAGGTACGGCCTTCTTTGTCCATGGCGTTCACGAAAGTCCCAATATTATAAGAAGTGGTGGTAATAAAATCTATTCTGGAGAAGCTAATGGTGCGCTGGTTATATTCTTATTTTTTGGCTCAATCAAAAGACTCTCTCGGTGGCCAATTTGGCCACAACTTTTAAATCCCCACAAATTTGCTATTTATATCGTTTATATTGAATGATCTCCGTGCAGTTACAATTTCAAATTGCTATACGTTTCTTTCATGTGGAATACATTATCAATTGAGACTAAAGGCAACTTGTTTCCATTATAGAGTAATACATCTTTAAAGGCCTTTTTACATTAGGTGCAATTACAAAATCGGAGTCTTGAGAGGTTGATGGGCCGGGGACATTTTCCGGTACACTGCTGTTATCATCATCAGGATCAAGGGTATATTTCTGAGGTGGATTAGGTACAGGCGTAGCCGTCGTCAATTATGACGAAGACTACGGTACTGGCAACTCGTCACTATGAGGCACCGGGCGTAGGTTGAATTTTAAATTTGTATACTGTATCGCAGACTTTATTTTCTCCGAAAAGCCTTTTTTGATAGGATGTTTCAAATAAAAGTAACAGTCAGTAACGTAGTCTCTCGGTTCTCGCCAGATCATAGGAACAGCGGAGGGTATCTTACACTTTTTTCCACTTAGCCAGCCGCGAATGTTGGACGCACATTATTTGTAGCAGAAGATATGAGGTTGATCTGGGAGATACCTGTTTGTATACATTACAATTTGCTGATGACCAAGTTATTATTGCTAACGATAAAGATGATTTAGAGTATATGGCCAGCAAAATACAAGAAGAGTATAAACAGTGGGGCTTGGAACTGAATACACAAAAAACAAAGTACCTTCCAATAAGAACAGAAATGTCAAATATCCAACTTGACACATCGTGCAATAACTACACATACCTGGGAGTTGAATTTGACACCACCGGACGAGATGATAGAGAAATTAAGAAGTGAATAACTCAAGCCAGAATACTGATTGGGTGCTTGAATGACATACTTTGAAGCAGCGACATAGGGAAAAAGCGAAAACATAATGTTTATGAAACCTTAATTAAAAGCCCTCTACTATACGGTGCAGATACGTGGAGAATCACAGAAAATAACCGAAGAAAACTTGAAGCAACCGAAATATATGTTTTCAGGCGATCACTAGGAATATCCAGAAGAGAAAAATGTCGAAATGAGGAGGTCCGACGAAGAATGGGAGTAGAGGGATCATTGACAACCGATATCAAACGAAAACAACTAATATGGTACGGTCACGTCCAACGAATGGATGAATCTAGACTGCCCAAAAAAGTTATGCAATGGATACCACCAAATCGGAAAAAACGAGGAAGAAAGACCTGGAATGAAGGTTTAGCCAAAGCAATGAGCTCAAGAGATCTGAGAGATGGCCAATGGGATGACAGAAACTCTTGGAAGTTAGGCATCGGACAACTGCGAAAGACATTCTGAAACCTATCTATATATATAGATATGAGGTGCCTAAGTTTTTTCCTTGTCTCCAACTTTCCAGCATTTTTTATTAAAGGGATAAGAGTTCACCACATATATAACAAAAATGATTCGGCCTATTTACACACACCCGCGACACGTTGCTCAAAATTCTCTAATTTCTCAAATAAGAAAAGCTTTCGATCAACTGGTGGTTGAATTTAAACTAACTAACAATTTGAAATTTATGGTGTATGTATTTAAACCCCTTATAAAGTACACCGGGTATAATAAATCCAGGTATTTTTCATTCATTGGTCGAATTTTGCCATACAATAAGGGCAGGTAGGTAATTATTATATTTAGCATGAATCTATAAAACCAGAGCCAACTGAGACTTTTTCCAAACAGATTGTTAATTAGTATAATAAAATAAGTAAAAATTTGCTATTTTGGTCTCGGAAACATTTGTGCTGTTCCCCGGTGTTATTAATTACATGTTTTAAAAGCGACCAGAACTTGCTCTATTTTTTATTTAAATAACGAAACTGTCCATGGGGTCCGCGATTTCGAGAAATTTGTAAAATACAGCTCTAACCTAAGACATTTTACTACATAAACAATATTAAACATCGCTATTTCTATACTTTCTTATTTTTTAGATACGGCGGACGGCATCCCGATTATGGGTACGCTTCATGGATTGAAGAATTTAAAAGGAACGATAAAATTAAGGAAGAACTTATTTTGCAGGGATATGGTGTAGACGAAACCGATTATGAAGAATATAAAAGTGATATTGAGATATCAAAAGCATCTGTTTAATCAAATTAAAATGTTTGGTTTCTTTATAAAGACAAATCATACAGTGCCGATGTTTCCAGAGAGTCTGGTTCCGAGGCTTCAAGATTCAAGAACCTAGACACGCTATCTTGGAATATCGACATGAGTTAAACATAATGTTTTTATACAGACCATCAGGATCTTGAGACCTAACTCATATTGACAACATACGACCAATACCTAGATGTCTAAAGATATTCATTATCTTTTATTTCGTTACTATAAATTCCTATGTAGGACATATAAATTAATTATTTGGTTTAAGAGTACTGTGTAAAGTGTAGAAACTAGGTTCAAAGGTATTTAAAAGCAAAAAGTGATTAACGTATGTTTATTGTTCTATTTATATTATACTTGACTATTGTGTATCCGCCTAGATAAATAATTTAAAAGATAGACTAGCAAGAATGGAAGTGTCACTAGGGCGAGATAAGAAGGTACGTTTTCCTTACTAGGGGCGTCTTCGCCGGGACAGTTGATGGGTGGTCAATACCAGAAAATGTCTCGCTATACTGGAAGTGTGCGCACCGATGTTTTAGTTGTTACAGTTTCTTTTTTTCTTGATGTGACACACACTTGAACTACCTTTTGCATTTCAGTTGATTCCTACAGTTGTTGTAGTTAGATAAGTCCAAATAAGGACGAAACTAGTGGTGGGGATTTATCGATAGTGGATAGGTTTCGATATATGGATAGTAAAATCAAAACTATCGATAAAACTATTGCTAGTATTTGCTCCCATAAAAAGGCATTAACAAGAAACATCATAAATGTAATTTCTAAACTAGAATAAGCTATAAGAAAATTAGTCAAGACCAGTCTAGTATGCAGTGGAAACCAAAAATATTATTTCTGCATTTATTAGACCAAAATGTCAAATGGTATTAAATAATAATAATTACGAAGATTGAATTAAATGAATTATTTTCCACGGCATATTTGACATAACTTCTTATGGCTTATACGGGTATAGAAATTACGTTTATGATATTTTTGTTAATTTCCACTATTACCTAAAAATTAATTATTAACTTGTGATACACCGTTAGAAAGGAAATTAAATGAAGAATTTTATTATAATAAAACAAAGATGGGTTGTTATTTGAAAAATTTGAGAAATTCCGTTTAGTTTAAAAAAAAACAGATTGTAAATAAAATAACTCTAACAGATACATTTTTCTCAAGCAAGTCAACCGCTTACCTTGTTTTATCAAAGTTAGGGACAATTTAGAAAACAAGGGAAAATTGATCTAGGCGGCCAATTTTAAAACAAATGATAAACTGTGATATGTCATTGAAGAGAGAATTTTTCATAGAAATCAAACATTAAATAAAATGGGGAGTTTCCATTTAAAATTTAGTTTAAAAGTTTTCGGTTAAACCGGAAGTGGATTTGATGGTTTCAATTGGCCGAAATTTGGTAATTTACACACTTATTAAGTGGTCAAATTTTTAAATCTTTTATTAAAATTACGAAAATATTGGGGGGTTCCTTGTGTCACCCGGTATATACGATCTTTTGAAGCATAGTACCACAGGCTGCTGTGGAGTACGTTATTTTCAATCCCTTATTAAATAAGTATTCTTCTCTTGACCAGGCCAGTTTAAAATTGTTTAACCATTATATTATTGGATATTATATTTTCCTTATACATATACAAAGTAAATCCAATTTATATCAGTACAAATTGTTGTCGTCGATCCAGGCTATACTAAGTATTTTTTATAAATTCTTTCTTTGCTAGCCTGGCATGAGATTTATTGTTCTATCAGTCTTTCCAGACTCTCAACAAAAGCCTTTTATTCGAGAATGGAAATTTAATAAACTTTTTGTACTTTTCCTTCTTTGTATTACGAGTAGCTACTAGTTGGTCATTTATTTATTGTTTTTTTAAGTAAGTACAAATTTTTTTATTTAAGTATGAACATTTTTATTAGTTTAATGTATTCGAGAGGATGAATCTTTACAGAAAATGTAATATTTTTTTTATTCAATAAATGTATTTAAAGTTAATTCAATGTAATAACCTGGGAAAACTATTAAGTCAATTTTTGTAGGTTTGGTGTATTATATTTTAATTGTGATATACATAGTTAGTTATTTTTAGATAATTGTTAAATAAGGATTTTTTTAAATTTGTTATCTTCATTCTGTGGCGGCTCGCGGTCTTAAAAAATGGTGAAGAGCTAGGTATAGTGCGGGTACTTAAATGAACATTGACTAACAACCCGTGTAACAAAACGTCTCTCTTGTCGTCATCTGCCCAACGACTGAATAGAGTTCCAACAAATTATGTCATTAATTGGGTTAAGTTTTAAAACACACAGCTAAGTAGGTACCTACGTATAGTACTGAATTAATTGAAAATATAAACAAAACTTTTTAATCACACAGTAAATCACGTAAAAACGATATCTGTAACCGTAAGTTTAGCGAAGCCTCAAAATAAATACCTTAAGTATTCATCTGAAGACGACTGAAGATGCTTACCAATTGAAACGTATAGTGATTCTAAATAAATAAAGACAATGCAAGTCTAAATAAAACTCTACTGCCGTTTAAAAATACTTTAAGGTTAGGCGAACCAATGTTAAAACAATGGTGCATACTACTGATATATTTTTAAATTGCCCTTCATCATAATGCAAATTGTTACATGCTGTTTGCGTGACTGGCGTCACGTAACCATAGCAACGGTGAATATCAAAGCTATGTTGGGCGTTGGGTCTTTACTTGGTTTGAGCTAACAGACACGGTGGCTGGGGCGCGCCAAAATGTACGAAATGTACGAAATGCATAGCTACATTCGGATTAAATTAATATTATTAATTCGAACATAATTATTTTTTAAGGGCTAAAATGGTAGTTGTATTGGTACAGTTATATTTAATATTGTCGAAAAACTTTCCTCCTGGTTTTATTTTTTTTATGAAGCTTGTCCTACATCACCTTACGAGCGGCCACTGTCTTTATTACTACAAACCAAGCTTTTGTTTAAGAAACAATATAACTCCACAAAAGCGTTTATATTCGAAATAACCTGTATCTTTTACAAACAACCAACACTATAATAATTTAATGCGATATCAAAATGACATTCTTGAAAATAATACAATTCAGCCGTTCGATGTATTTACAACTAAAAGCTAATATTGGCAGCAGAATATGAAGGTGAAAAAATCATTAAGAACTTAATAACAGATTATTCTATCCTCATTCTGTAAATTAGTCTTTTACGAAGTAACATTTCACGAATTTTTTTCCTATAAATTCTAAAAATGGTTATATTACTTAAACCCATTTTTTCCCGGTTTAAGGAAATGAGATATAAATAGTTTTTTTAATTGACACGAACGGCACTAAGCTGTAATGGGCACAGTAAATACCTAACGTAAAGCTGTAACTAACTAACCAAAGCAATAATAAAATTCAATTTTCGGCTTCATATTTTGGAAAAGTCAATTTTGAAATTAGTAGATTTTATACAGATTGAAATATTAACCTATAAAACACACTTCACTAAATGGTCCAAAGGAGCCTATATACAGTGGCGGCTTGTCAGGTGAAGTGGGTGAAGGGGCTCATAACCGTTGCTATGGTTACGTCACGTCAGTCACGTAAACCGCATGTAACAATTTGCATTATGATGAAGGGCAATTTAAAAATAGATCAGTCGTATGCACCATTGTTTTAGTATTGGTTCGCCTAACCTTAAGATATTTATTTTGAGACTTTGCGAAACTTACGGTTATAGATATCTGTGTGATTAAAAAGTTTTGTTTTTATTTTTCAGTTAATTCAGTAGTGTACGTACCTACTTAGTTGCATAGGCGTAGTTAGACGGTCAACACTGGGTGTGCTGAAGTCCTAAAAAAAAACTGGTTGTTGCATTGCACGATTTCTAAGATTTCTCCATTAACAATACCCGTGAACCACACGGTACACGGAGAGAAAGTTGGAACAGATTCCGCAACTACCTGAATATACTTGCATTTGTACCAGAATTCGAATGCTTGAAATATTAATATGAAAAATTCTTTACATATAATGTATATTAAAAAAATAGGTTAGTTCTAAAATTAGACTATGGCCTATATATTATAAATGTAAATTTTTTTTGGGGGGTACTAATTTAGATTTCGATGGTGCTTAGCACCCCCAAGTACCCCCCTAACTACGCCTATGATTAGTTGTGTGTTTTAAAGATAAACAAAATTTATGGCATAGTTTGTAATTTGTTGGAAACTCCATTCAGTCGTTGGACAGATGAGGATAAGGGAGACGTTTTGTTACATGTGTTTTTAGTCAATGTTTGTTTAAGTACCGGCACTATACCTAGCTCTTCACCATTTTTTAAGACCACGAGCCGCCACTGGAGGACGATTGGTGTTGGACGAGAGAGAACACTAAGGCAGTCTTCACACGGGGAAACTTAAAAGAAACTATAGTAGGGTGGAGACTAGGCGGAACTGGTGGACCAGCAGAATTTTGGCTCCCCATTAAAAACTTGTTTATTATTAATTTCAAATAAAATTTTATTTCGAAAAGAGCAAATAATAGAGCCCTGGTATAGCAGCGACAAACGTACAATTATAGGTTATAAGATTACACTTATGTACGATAAACAATTTTATTGTATTTACTTCTATAGTTAGTTTTACAGGGAGGTTTTCAGGATTTTCTTGGTTCAGTTAATGTAGGTACATATTTTAAGCAATTAAAAATTGTATTTCAGTAAGTGGTAGTTTTTGTCAACAAAAGCGGATGGAAAATATATCTCCCCTCTGGCGTATAAGTGTTGATTTTTACAAAAATAAAATTATATGACATTAAAAAATTATTTTAATAAATAACTCGGTAAATAAGCACCCATATTAAAAAAATGATAAACTAATATATTGCACAACAAGACTGGATATGAAATTAAGGACGACGTTGTAGTCGGAGCCCAATATTTATATTTTCGCTAGCGACATTTGTGGTAAGAAACGATAACTTTCATCAATCGAAAACGTTATAAAGCAGCATGTACACGAGTCAAGTAGCCGTTCAAGTTTCTTAAACAAGTAGCTGGAATCAAGTCTCTTAGTTTGAAAGACATTTAAGTAAAGCGTTTACATTTATTGAAGTATTTGATTTAGCAGTTTTATTTAAATATCAGCAGAGCTGTGCCAATCACTTGAAAAAGGTGCTTCCAGCAACAAGCACCAAACCCTTTGGAAAAGTAATTGCCAGCACCAAGAACTTTGAAAATACTAAGTGTTTGCAGTTACCAATTACCGAAAAATCGAAGAAAGTAAGTGCTTTCAAGTACTTTATAAATGGCTTGAAATGCGAAATTCATTTACCAAGCACTTTTATAACGGGCTTGAATTACTAATTACCGAGCACTGTATCTTAAAAGAACTTGCAAGCACTAATATGCTCAAATCAATGATTAGTAAATTAAAAATTAATGTAACCGGACTTTTATGGTGATAAAATAATTTCTGACAATGTCAGACGTGCCTGGTTAGTTAATTATTGTTTAATATCTTTATGCCCTAACATTATTCCTAACAAGATTATGACAGAGCTGTTTATTCCTAGCAAATGCCAGTATAAAAAAAACCAGAGAACTCGTTTTTCGACAATTGACATCCAGATACCTTCAAACTTTCCCCAGATTTTGGCAGAGACGTATTGAGGCCGCAATCAGTTTATGATGTTTTATTTAACTTAGTTTTAAACGATGTTTAGATCGGTTTTAGTGTGAGACCTTGTAATTTTAGACAAAAAATTTTTATTTAGTATTTGATTATTGGAGTTATTATTAAATGGGCACTAAGTAAACTTAATTTGTCCCAAAATGTCTTGCTTCATAAACGTATGATATTTTGTTGTAGACTTATAACTAACAATTATGGATCATAATTATTGTTCGCCTAGTACTTTGCTGATGCCATTGCTGAAGAGAATAAGATAATTATAAACAGTTTCAATTTGTTTTCACAAGTATTTGCCACATTTAGCGTTTAGAGTTATGTACGGCGTTTGCACTAGTTATTTGAAAGTGTAGGTACCCTGGCGGGGTGGTACGGTCTTTCACTTTGTAACTAATGGTCGCAGTTTCGAATCCCGCTTCGGACAGTTTCCTTTTTAATTTTTTTTTTGTTTAAACTTTTTTTTTTAGTAATTACTTATTTTTTAAATTAATTTCACTTAAAAACTGGGGTGATTAACAAGATATTATTTTTACACTAACTAAACTTATTTAAAGAAAAGTGGTTGATCGATAAATATTATGGTATTAAATTCATATTACACAATAGCCGCAATGGGATTTTTTTATAATTTAATAAGAAATAACAAAGTATAAATTCGTTTTATTTTATGTAATTAAAATGTTGGTAATGATCAGTTAAAGCTATTCCACGCAAAAATTGATGATTTTTTCAGGAACGATGTATTTTAGGGCGTTGATTACGAATCTACCGTTATTGTCGGAAACGCTTAGTTTTTACTTCGGATTTAATTTTCGGGGATGTTATTTTAAAGGTAAAACGAGTAAAGGGGGCAATATTTTATATTCCCCTAATTTGAAAATTATTTTAAATTAAAAATATAACCAAATGCAAAGCCGAATACAATAAAATACTTTTACATGTGACAGTGCAAAAATAAATGACAAACCAACCTTGTGAGTAGTTATAACAGATAATTACCAAACTGTTTTGTCATAAAGAAACATTTTTAGAAAGCAAATGTGTGGAGTTGGTTGTACACTGTGTTCTGAAGAAAGGAAAAACGTTGTATTTCAGTGTAACTGTTTATTTACTGACGCCAAGCGCTTTCGGCCTTATTTACTTAAGGCCATCATCAGGGCTTAACCTAGTCAAAAACAGTTTTGAAAGCAATGCTTAAAAAGTTTTTGTGGTACATAACAACATATTTGTTTGAAATGTCATTTGTCCAAGTTTAGGTTACTATATAAACATAAATTATGTACCACAAAAACTTTTTAAGCATTGGTTTCAAAACTCTTTTTGACTAGGTTAAGCCCTGATGATGGCCTTAAGTAAATAAGGCCGAAAGCGCTTGCCGTCAGTAAATACACAGTTACACTGAAATACAACGTTTAACATTTTTAGATTTCATATTCTAATAACTAACACTTTTCTTTTCTCTTTTTCCAGATACAGTTAAGATTCCTCCCCAAACTAAGCATAAACCATAAATATATTCAATTAATTTGCCATGCAGTTTTTCTAACAGAAATCTTAGAGTTCCACAATTTTTCTTAAATGAAATTTCCAATATTACGATTTTTCTATATTCACTTATCCCACTAGTACATATCTTCTTCAATTTTGCACCACTTTCGCTAACATTTGGCGATTTACTTCCTCATCTTATTATAATCTTGTTTGGCATGATAACAGTTACTATTAATGGCTTAAAGAATATTATTCGTTTAAAAATAAACTTTACATATTAAAAATCTAAGTCCAATCCTGGTATTTACATCAAATAATACCAACATAACACACTAAAACTAACCAGCATGTTATTCATGTCACGTGATTGATCCACGATCTCGCGACGTCTATCAAAATTATTACTATACACTATACCTACCTCCTAATAAATTCAGCTGAAAAAAAAAGCATACTTCCATGAATGATATGATGAATAATAAGTGTTGACAAAATTTAATTTGGGTGCATGGTCCTCGGAAACTTTATGTTCAAAATTTTGATCAGCATATTTGCAAGAGCTCTCTAATATTTAGTTTAAGTAATACATAATATGAGACATCATTGTTATATGTGACCTTGACATGAGATTATTCAAGGACATAATTTTGATTTTAAGAACAAAAGGAAAGAGTTTAATATAATAAAACAATGTTATTTAAAAAATACTTACGTAGGTAAATGGTTTTATTGCGTTTGACTAGTTAGTTAATCCAATTCGATGTTTCGATCGTAGAAATGTATTATGTTTAAAACGTGCTTGCTATTTCAACTATATATGTGACATGAATTTTATATATATTTCTTTTTATTGAGCAACAAAAGAAATTAGATCAGTTATAAGCACTGAATAATGTTAGGCTATACTACTTGTTTTATCTACCCTTTTATAAACAGTTTGGGACCAGGTTAATAATTACAATGGGGAACAAATTTTAACTTTTTTTTCTCCTGAAAAAAAACCTATTTTCTTGCATGCAACTGCATCCAAGTAACTAAAAAATACTTTTTAAATTTTTTAGTTGGCTCGAAAAAAAAAATTTAAATTATATGTTACAAAATTTTAATTTATAAACATACAATACAATGAACATACAAAATACAGATAACAATATATTGTTGGTTCAATAAAAGCAAATCAAATAGCATATTTTAGTTTAGGCACTCATTTTACACTTCTTAGCCTGCCAAAATCGGAGTTTTGCGAGGTTGATGGGCCGCCAATATTTTTCGGTACACTACCGACACCACATCACATTCTAGACGAAAAACAGTTTGGATATAGACAGTCCAGGTCTACTGAATTGGCAATCTTTCATGCCCTCACATACATATATGAAAATGTTGAATGTTGATAAAAATTATAAAATTGCTGGACTTTACTTTGACCTCTCAAAGGCTTTCGACACCATAGATCATTCATTGCTTCTTAGGAAACTGCAGAACTATGGACTCCGTGGAGCGTGCGCTCGTCTACTAAAGTCTTATTTTGAAAACAGAACTCAAACTGTGTTTATAGCTAAAAATGGTAAACCTTTCTATTCAGATACAGTAAGTGGTTTTACGGTTTATTGTTAAGTAATAGACAATGTTATAAAAAAATAATTCATTAAGAAGTATGTAAAGATAATAGCAAAGACTAATGAGCGGAATATCAATATTATTATTTATCCTTAATCATGATGATCACTTCTATTCGTCTGCCAAATTAGCATACTTGTTTACATTATTAAAATGTTTGCGGTCTGGACAGTGAATAACAATAATGAATTATGAGCCGTTTGTTATAAACACCAAACCAGATACTTATTTTTTTTGTTAACAATTACCCCAAAAATCTCAAACGATGTGGTGATACTAATTTATTGACTAATATGAGCATTCATTCTTAAAACACGTTGATACATGTATAAGATCGGGTCATTGATATTATATACAGACCTAGGGTTACTATTCGTCTGGATTTTTCCGGACATCTCCGGAATTTAGGGGCGTCCGGACTGCGTCTGGCCGGAAAAGCAAACCGGGTCCGGAATTTAGCCGGTCACGGCCGTGAAAGCATATTATTAATATTTATACAGTAAGTGTCAACTCTAAAATACTTTTGCGGTTTTGTGGGTACCAAATATGAACAGCTTTTGTATCATTCTAAAAGTAGATGGTTGTTCTTATTTCCCGCGATAGAAAGAATCTTAAAGATGTTTCAGTCATTAAAATCATATTTTCTTTCAGAGGCTAACCCTCCATTTTTATTAAAATCTTTTTTTGAGAATAGATTCTCTGAACCATATCTATATTTCATACATTCATTGATGTCTGTTTTTCATAACAATATAGAAAAAATGGAGAAACAAGATAACGCCATTATTGAAATCATAAAAATTCTAGAATCGGTAATTAATATTCTAAATAAAAGACTGCAGCAAAAATTTATTCCGTTTAAAGTTCAAGACATACTGAAAAAAATGAGTAATGAATGGTTCACACAAGAAAATCAAGTTTTCAGAAATAATATTTTTCAATGTTATGAAAAACTTACTTAAATCGTTGGCTGGAGCCTTTTCAAGAATTTTCCTGTTTTAAATGGGTAAGTTTAGAAAATCTTGATAATCTGGACTGGGAGGAAAAAAATTTCACCATCTATTTCTTATATGATTGAAAAGGGCAACGATGTAGACGATACTAAAATGTTTAATGAAATATGTCTTTTGCAAAAAATAATTAAAGAAAAGAAATCAGAATTTCAACATCTACCTACACACAAAAAATCGGTGGTGTGTTTTGCAAACTGTCTATCTGAAGAACAGTATTCAGAACTTTTGAAGGTTTGCCAATTTTTTTTTGCTATAACAGCGCATAATGCAAATGTGGAACGAGTTTTTTCACTAATTACAGCCCAGTGGTCTAAAGAACGAAACATACTTTTGCTGGACTCTGTAAAACATATCATGACGAGCTTTAATTTTGCAATGACTTGTAACGAGTTTTATGAATTTATGTCACTACCTGAAAATTCAGATATTTTAAAAGAAGTAAAAGGAAAGGCTAAGTATACCTAGGTTACATATAGGTAGTATATGTCATTATTTATATAATATATGGTAAAAAATTACAAATTTTATATAAAAAAATAAATTTCGTTTTTCATTTGCTGCGCCTCCAAAGAAAATAATCCGGACTTTGTCCGGAATTTCGGGCTTGTTTGTCCTGAAAAATATTCTAGATAGATGGTAACCCTATACAGACCCTACACTATCAGTCGGAATGTCAGTATTACTGACAGTCCTGAATGATGATGAAATTATTACCCTGTTAAAGAAGCAAATAGCAGATATGGAAACTAAAAACCTTCAAAGCATATCATACAGCACTGCAGGCCAGCAAAATTTAAATACACCACCAAACCGAAAACAAAACTTGATCCCAAACAATACATATACCAAGCCTGTTGATTATACCCAACAAAACGCAGAATGTAAAAACCACAAAACAAGATTTATACCAACACGTAAACCCTGCAGATTTAAAAGTTGGAATAAAACATACCCGGGATATATCGAGGGGTGGGGTAATTGTGAAATGCCACTCTAAACGGGATATTGAAAAATTGCAGACTGAAGCGGAGAATAAACTGAGCAAAATTGGCTACAAAGTGTAATTAAAAAAAATAAAAAGACCGCAATTCAAAATTGTAGGTTTTGATGGAGAGTTGCACCTGGAGGACATTGAAAATGTCTTCGTAACCAGAATGACTGCATAAAAGAAAATGATAATATGGAGATAACATACATGAACACCAATAAGAAGCATGGAACTCGTACAATCTATGGAAACTGCAATGCTGCTCTGTTTCATCGCCTGCTTGCAAACAAGACGATTTATTTGCAATGGCAAAGCTGTTTAATCCGCGAAGATATAAGTGTTCAACGCTGTTTTAAGTGTCAGGATTTCTTGCACAAAAGTCCAAACTGTACCTACAATGCTTGTTGTGGATTTTGTGGTGCTAATCATGAATTAAGTGAGTGTAATAAGCAAGAAAAACACTGTATAAATTGTGAAAAGGCCAATACTAAGTATGGGTGTAAGTATGACACTAAACACGAAACAAGTGACTCTAATTGTCCAGTCTATAAGTACCATATTAATCAATCAATTTTAAGAAGCAAAATTGATTATTCTGGTCTTGATGCCTAACATTTAAAATGAAATTGCCATATTGAATGAACTTGATCTTTGTGAAAATAAAATACAGACCGGTATAGACTGTAACAGAATGTGCAACATTATTAATACTAATTCTAAATTACTAATCTAAATATCCGAAGCATATTGTATTTCTTCAGGCCTATGACCTCTCTTGTGATATAATAGTATTGAGTGAGTGTTGGAAGATTTCTGATGAATCTATATTTTGTATTCCGGGCTATAATTTCCATTATAACCATGGAAATTTTAATCAGAATGATGGTGTTGTAATTTTTATGAGAACCTCTAATAACATTAAAATAAATGATATAAGATTGCAAACATCGGGAATCTTTCTTACTAAATTATCATTTACATTAGATAATGTTAATTACGGCATTACTTGCATGTACAGGCCACCTTCCTCATCCATACAACCCTTTTTGAATGATCTTGAAGAGTATTTGCAGAATTATTCTATAAATGAAATTGAAATATTTTTGGGTGATATTAATATAGACATCCTAAAGAAAAATGACATCTCCAGTAATACCTATATTTCCCAACTAAATTTTTGTGGTTTTGAACCCATGATAAACGGCTATACTCGTATGAATTTGAATTTTAAATCATGCATAGATCACATGTTTATTAAAAATAACTTAAAAAATAAGTATAATATTAAATCTTTTATTATGGAAGCCGACATAACGGATCATTATCCTATAGTTCTTAATATAAATAAACAAAATCATATGAATAATTCTTAATCAAAAACCATATCTACAACTATCGAAAAGGTTAACTTTCATATTCTCGAAAATTCTCTGAAACTGTATCAAACATCATAACAAATTCTACTGAAAAAAAAAACTGTTACCTTTAAAGAAAATAAAAAAAAACTAAAACCTTGGATAACGAACGGTATAATAAATTCAATAAAAACTAGAGACTCCATGAAAAAGATACTTTTATTGACATATGAGGCGAATTATGAAACCCTATATAAAAATTATAGGAATACTCTAAAAAACTTAATAAGAAAAACTAAACATGAATACTATAAAAATAATGACTCCAAAGATTTTAAGAAAATTTATAAAATAATTTCTGAGGCTACGGTTCAAAATAAAGTTAAAACAAATAATGATCTTCAAATTAGGAATGATAACCTTGAACCCTTTTCTAACAGTAAAGAGCTATCCAATTATTGCAATGAATACTTTAGTAACATAGATATCCCAATGCTTAGTAAAATTGACGAACCAAAAAATAGATTCAAGCCCCAATTTAGTGCCTTGTCGTCCATGTTTTTAACCCCGGTAAACAATAATGAACTTATACACCACATAGGCTCCCTCAAGAATAATTGTGCTCCGGGCCCAGATCAAATTAATGCAATAATAATTAGGAAATTTCATTTACACTTTATTGAACCACTAAAGCACATTATAAACTTGTCATTTAAAGCAGGATATGTACCTTCTTATTTTAAATCTGCAATAATCACTCCAATTTTTAAATCTGGCGATCCACATCTTGTCACCAATTACCGCCCCATTAGTGTAATTAATAATTACTCAAAAATTTTTGAAAAATGCCTTAAACTAAGACTTCAGAACTTTCTCAATGTAAATAATATACTATCAGATAATCAATTTGGATTCCGTGAAAGACAGGGTACAACGGATGCTTTACTAGAATTTACTAAAGGGGTCACGAACTGTCTGGATAATGGAATCAACTCTTTGGCAGTATTCTTGGATCTTGCTAAGGCATTCGATACGGTGCCTCATGAAACACTTCTGAATACTCTAAGTTCCTATGAAGTACGGGGGGTCGCCTTGAGGTTATTTTCTAGTTATCTAAGTGACCGAGAGCAGACAGTCAAGATTGGTGAAACTCTGAGTGATCAAGTTAACGTCCAAATCGGTGTTCCGCAAGGTACAGTACTGGGACCCTTATTATTTATTGCCTATATAAACTCCTTAACAGAACTTAAAATAAATAATGGCACTATTATGTCATACGCCGATGATACGGTAATACTCTTTAGGGGATCCTCGTGGCATGATGTGAAAGCGTGGGCAGAGGAGGGACTCAGAAGGATTATATGCTGGCTACAAACCTTCAAGCTGACTTTGAACATTGATAAAACCAACTATATGGCTTTTTCGCTAACCTCTGTGAATCGACCACATTTTGCCACTGTGGGGCTGGGGGACGAGTCTATTGGGGAGGTGGAATCCACTAAATATCTGGGTATAACAATTGATAGATATCTTAAGTGGGACAAGCATGTTACGCGACTTGCTAACAACGTTCGAAGGCTTATTCCTAGATTTTACACTCTAATACATATTTTAAGCAAGATAATCTTGTTGATGGTTTACAAGGCTCTGGTTGAATCCTTGATAAGGTATGGTATTCCTATCTGGGGTGGTCTGTATGATATTTCTCTTACACAGTTGAAGGTGGTTCAGAATTACATTCTTAAGGTTATTTCTGAAAAGAATAAAAGATGCCCTACAGAACTTTTATACTCTGAAGATATTTCAAATGTTAGAACTTTTTAGTCATCCTCTAATGAAACAGTTAATCACTTATATAACACTAGAAGTAACCTCAACAGGCACCTTATTATACCAAGTAGTAATTCCAATATTAACGTGAGATTTTTTAATTTCTTAGCCCCTAAGTTCTATAATCTGTTACCTATCGATATTAGAATGATATATAGAAGAAAAATCTTTAAACAAAAATGTCTAAAGAAGAAGAATTTCTCTTTATTTCGTCAGATCCATCCCTAGACGCGTTTCGTCATATCATGACTCATCAGTAGAGCTAGGATCCGACAAAACAAAGAGAACTCTAAGCTGCTTATGGCAGCACAGTGGTGGGACACACCAGTAAGATGTGGCACGGAGCGCTATCTGTATCGTTAAAAAAATGTCTAAATTTTATATTTAAAAATCTACATTTGTTTCTGGTACTGCTCTAAAGATTTTGTAAATTAATCACTTACTTATTTATTAAGAAAAACTGATCTTAGTTGCATGTACTTAAAGTTTTGGAAGTATTGACTCTCAATAGTGATGTAAGCTACACATACAGATATTTATGTCTAGGTGTAGATTAAATCTACTGACTCGAACTAATAATATTCCAGTTTAATATTAGTATAAGTGATGCATTATAATTACTTCAGTAATATATTATTATTATTATTATTTTTCTCAATGTTAGTTTTCACAGCTTTTTGTTGGTATTGCTGGTATTATTTACAGTACAGAGAAGAAATTCATCTTAACCTGTACTGTTTAGAAACTTCCGTACTATATGGCAAGTTTGGAGGATGACGCTTTTCTGGATGAGTTGGTATAAATAACCTGATAGGCCCAGTTTTTCCAAGTTGGGCTTGAAATTTTTCGTCATAGCTCCCTCCACCGATATTATGATCGGAATTATGTCGATTTTATCTAGCTTCCATATATTTTTTATCTCTATAGCCAAATTCGAGTACTTGGTCTTCTTCTCCGATTCGGTTTTAGAGAGGTTGTGTGTTAGTGGGCAACCTATATCGATTATAAAAGCTTTCTTGGTGGTTTTTTCGATGAGAAGAATATCCGGACGGTTGTGGTCCACTGTTCTATCCGTTATTATTGGCCTGTCCCAGTATAAGAGATATTCAGGGGATTCAAGGACTGGCTCGGGTGGGAGGTTTTCCCTTAGCCCTAGTTTATGGGCCAGTTCCTTGTGGATGATCTTAGCCACCTGATTATGTCTCCCCAGGTAGGCGTTGGGGGCCATAGCACCACAACCCGCCGTGATATGTTCTATCGTTTCTCCGGGGCAATTGCATTTTCTGCACACATCTTCCACATTTCTCTTCAAGATGACCTTTTCATAGTTTCGAGTTCGAATGACACGGTTTTGGATAGAGATTATAAAACCTTCTGTTTCAGCGTGAAGCTGCCTTTTCTCTAACCAATTCAGTGACATTTCTCTATCTATGAGTGGATTTTGGAGTGCAGTAGGGTATTTGCCGTGTAGATCTTTCTCTTGCCAAGTTACAAGCTGTTGACTTGGCGGCGCGCGGATGATGTTAGGTAATCCGTTTTGCTTTAAGTTAAGGGCTGTATATCCAGTGTCTGCTGCTACCACTTTTTTAAGAATTTCCCCATTCGATTCTTGGAAGTATTTTCTCATAGAGGTCTCTTGTGACTTGCACAAGTTATATATATTAATGAGACCTCTTCCTTCCTCCTTTCGTTTTAGGTAGATTCTTTCAAGTGCAGAGCGTGGGTGGTGGAATCTGAATTTTGTTAGCAGCCTGCGCGTTCGTGCAAATCCGTGTCTGAATACTTAAGGATTCCGAATGAGTAGGTAAGTATTGGTATTGCCCAGGTGTTGATGGCAGTAGTAAGGTTACCAGCATTCAGGTGAGTATTAAAAAGCTTTGTTAGTCTGCTTTTGTATTTGTTTTTAAACTCCCTTTTTAGGCTTGTGTGGTTTATTTGTTGGTTTTGGGAGATGCCTAAGTATTTATATGTTTTGTCCTCATCTAGTATATCTATGCCTTCAAGCAGTCCACGGTTTTGTTTAGTCTTTCCGCGTACGACATTCAAGATTGCGCACTTGTCTAATCCAAACGACATTTTGATGTCATCGCTAAATGTCTTGGTTATTTGAATTAGGGACTGTAGGTGGGTTTTGCTTTTAGCGTAGAGTTTGATATCGTCCATAAATAGAAGGTGGTTTATTCTAAAATTATCAGTTAAGTTGGGACGATATCCGTAGGATGTTGATTTTAGTAGTGAGGACAGTGGGTTCATGGCCAAAATGAACCAGAGGGGGCTTAAAGAGTCGCCTTGAAATATACCTTTTGATATATTTATATTGCCAAGCTTCTCTTGTCCAATATGGAGATTGGTATTCCATTGCTCCATTAGGGTGCCTAACATGTTGCGTATTAGGGGGTGTACTTTGTATATTTGCAATATCTTCTTTAGCCAGTCGTGAGGAACAGAATCGAATGCTTTACTATAATCTATGTAGCACATATTTAGATTTCGCCTTTTAATTTCTGCCTGTTTTATAATAACGGCATCGATTGTAAGCTGTTCCTTGCAACCCAAAGCTTTCCTAATACAGCCCTTTTGCTCATCAGCTACCAAGTTGTTGTTTATGCAGTGTGTGTATATTTTTGAGTACATGACTGATGTTAAAAGTTTATACACCACTGACAGACAGGTGATCGGTCTGTAGTTTTTTGGATCGTTTACCTGCCCTTTTTTAAATAAAAGGAAGGTATTGCCACTGGCAAGATGAGCTGGGAAGTGTTCGGGGTTTAGGAGAGCTTTGCTAAAGCAGTTTGCTATTATAGGGTGTAAGCTGGTGAAGGTTTTAAGCCAAAAATTATGAATTTGGTCAGGTCCCGGTGATTTCCAGTTAGCCAAGTTCTTAGTGGCATCCCTTATATCACTGGATGTTACTTGCGGCTCAGACATTTCTTGCAAAGTTTCAGCCTCAGCTTTAACTTTTTCGAGCCAGCTTGCTTTTTCGTTGAAATGGGACGCGTCGGACCAAAAAGTACTCCAAAATGCATTAAATTGGTCTTTATTTATGTCATTAGTTGGAGTAACATCGTTTTCTTCCTGGCTCAATGTCCTATAGAAGGTTTTTTGGTTCGTGGTGAACTGTTGGTTTTGTACCTTCCTCTTTGTAGCTTTATTGTATCGCCTTAGACGGGCGCCTTTAGCCTTACATTTTTGTCTAATGTTGTCTCTTACGATTGTTAGCAACCGTTTTACATCGGGACTGTCTAAAGGAATACTCTCTGCTTTCAGTATATCTTTAACCTTTTTAGCAACCTTGCTGCTAGAGTTTCCATTTAGATGTTCTCCAATGATATCACTTTGTGCTCGTAACTGGCTTATTTGTTTTTCTAGTCTCATTTTCCAAGCGGGAACCACTTGCTTCTTGGTAATTTTCTTCTCAGTTCTCTGATATAATGCCTGACCATTGAGTTCAATTACAGTTGCTGCTGCAGCATATATATATTATTATTATTATTATTATTATTATTATTATTATTATTATTATTATTATTATTAATAATATTATTATTATTATTAAGTTGATACTTCTTTTTAAGCTGTGAATAGAAGGCATTAAAATAAACAACTTTTTCAAATACCTTTTTTCAAAAAACTTAAAAATAGACGAGTTACAGAAGTAAAAAATGTGCGTGTCTGGTAATCAAAACGTAACCCTTTACTTTATATTGTTTTTCTCCGTTTTTTTTGTATTGTTAGTTATGCATTTTACGGATCGGTCGTCAGTTATTTATTTTGGCAATTCGCTGCGCGGTGTGGTTTTCTGAAGCAAATTAATTTTAATAAATTGGTGAAAATGGTAAAATTTGAAAACAATGAACTAATTAGGGTGCTAATTTATTGTGAGTGTAGTAAAAGTGCGGATGTTTCTACTCTACACCCAGAAGTTCTTAATTTTATTCAACGGCCAAGTTAGGCAGAACCGTATTTGATTTGTAGTGTAATAACGTAATGTTAAATTAAATAGTGTAATAAATTAAAGTACTTTATTTTTGGGTTTTCTGAAAGTAGGTATTTGAAAATGTTGTTTATTTTAATGCCTTCTATACGCAGCTAAAAAAGAAGTATAAATCACCTTGTATTTTCATACTTTTGAAAATTTGCTCTTACAGGATCAGTATTACTGTCTACTGTTATTCCCTTATCAAGACTGTTTATTTTAATGATCATGTTGGGTCTTCATTATAAAATAATTACATTATTATTGCAATTTAAAGTAATACTTGAACGGCAGTAGAGTTTTGGACTTGCATTGTCTTTATTTGTTTAGAATCACTACGTTTCAACTGGTAAGTATCTCCAGTCGTCTTCAGATGAATGTGAAGTGAATTCACCTGAAGACGACTGGAGATGCTTACCAGTTGAAACGTAGTGATTCTAAACAAATAAAGACAATGCAAGTCCAAAACTCTACTGCCGTTCAAGAAACGTCATTGTCTCCAACCTTTAAACAGACACTTAAAGTAATACTATTAGTATAACTGATCGTCTACTGTCACCTATAAATGGAATCTAGTGCTGTGAGTTATTGATATTCTAATATATAAATTATATATTTTGAGAAATATTGATATTTTTCTTTTGCGAGAACTATAATGAAGCCGTCAACGACATCCACTTGCTGGTGTTCGTTCAATTATACGCCCGACGACGTTAGCTTCTTCTTTATAGTTTCTGAAATATTATGATTTTTTTTTAATAATTATTTTATATGTATATGATTATTAAATAAAAATAGGCGAACGGATTAAAGGACCTTACAAGCATTATGCTGGTTATTAATCTAGCAGGCACAAGGCGAAAATCTCGATTTATTCTTTGATCTATGGCGGCTTTCTTTGTATGACGTATTTATCTGTGTTCTAAAGAATGAAGGTGGGAGGTAGGGGATAGCGTGTTCTCTGTTTAACGTGTTAAACGCTACTAATAATTTCTGTCTGATGCGTTTATATCGGCACCCTAGACTTGAGTTTGCCAATAGTATATACCTATTTTAAGATTGTTTTCCAGACTTAAGAAATACTAATTATTATTGTTTCTGTAGTAGGTAACTAATTTATTTTCTTTATATCATTGACGCGTAATAAATAATTTTTATTATTATGACTTAGCCTTACGGCTTCGCACTCCCTCGCAGGGGAACATTCACGTATCCCAGATATCAAAAGGATTATTATTATTATTATTATTATTATTATTATTATTATTATTATTATTATTATTATTAACTATTTGAAGTCACTTTTATTACCATGGTCACGTTTTTTTGGTTTATAGTATAAGCTGGTTTAGTCCAAGAATTGTAACCAAACGACTAGCCGCACTTATGCAACTGTATGTGTAAAAAGGAGAATGAGAACATATTTGGAAGTAGAAAAATTTTAAGTTTAAATTTATAATTTTTTATGTTCTTTGTTAAAAATAAAAACTTTATATTTTGACCAGAACTATTTTATACTCCAGTGCATGTTGCTAATATAAATAGAGCTGTAGTTACTTTACTTATTTAGTATTCACCTGAAGACGACTGGGGAGGCTTACCAGTTGAAACGTTGTGATGTAAAACAAATAAAGACAATGCAAGTCCAAAACTTTTCTATCAAACAGATATCTCAATTACTATTCTAGTCATCCTTTGTCCTAATATCCTAAAAAAATCTGTAATTATAGGCCTAGCAGATCGGTCAGTTCAAGACAACTACCTTACAAACATTATAAATAAAATTTAAAAAAATAGAATATATAAATATCAGAATCCTACAAACATATAGAAAGGCAAACAAATAAAAGTACAAACTAAGTATCTTTACCATTTATAAACGGGTTGTCCCAACCTTTCAAAAAAAAAAAATAGAAAAACGTAATATATATGTCAACGGCTCTATCTGATGTGACGGACGACATCCTTAGAGCATATGAGCAACTGTTCTAATATTGTTGGATTATTCGAAGGCCTTCGATATGGTGAATCATGAAACGCTTATAGCCATGCTGCACTACGTTGGCTTCTCGAAAAATGCCAGCGATCTCATAAAATCATTTTTAACCGATAGGGTGCAACATGTGGAGTTAAATGGAATAAAGTCTGACGTATTAAATGTAAATTGCGGTGTCCCCCAGGGCAGTATTTTGGGTCCGATTCTATACTCAATTTATACATCCACCTTTGTTAAACAATTAAAATACTGTAACCATCATATATACGCGGATGACACCCAACTATATTTCTCGTTTAAACCTTCCGAATGTATACTGGCTAATGACAAAATTAATTATGATCTTAAGCAACTGCACTCAATCTCTGAAAAACACAAACTTAAACTTAATCCGAGTAAATCGATAGCTATTCTATTTTGTAGTGAGCCATCAAGAATAAATATAATGAATACTCTTAAAATAAAAATGTCAGATGTGGAAGTCCCCTTTAGGGAAAATGCTAGAAATTTGGGTTTAATTCTCGATAATAGATTAAGGTTTAAAGAGCATGTCACGTCTAAACTAAAATCGGCTTATGGTATATTAAAGAGTATTTTCTCACTGCGTCACCTCCTTAATTCTGCTGTTAAGGCCCAACTTTGCGAATCGCTTGTACTGTCATTGCTTAATTTTTGTGACAACGTATACGGTCCTTGTTTGGATACCTTGGATATTCAAAGAATACAAAAACTACAAAATTCCTGTCTGAGATATATATTTGGAATAAGGCGTCGTCAAAGAATTACTTACAAACTTACGGAACTCAAATGGCTTAACATGTACAACCGCAGAGTACTCCATACTTCTTGTTTTATATTTGGTATTATTAAAAATAAACGCCCAGCTTATTTGCACCGGAAATTAACTTTTAGAACTGATGTTCATAGATTGAACATTAGACCAAAGACTCTCATTGATATTCCCCTGCATCATATAGAGCTATTTAAACGATCATTCTCTTATAACGCTGCACATTTGATGAATGCTAACACCCCAACCGACCTCACGTTGAGCTGCCTGGCTTACAAAAAAAAAACTAAGCTCCGATTAATGTCTGCTCAGGTGTAACCAATTTTCAGTGATTTCTTTTGAATTGGGATTTGTACTCAATTTTGATTTTGTATTTTATTTTCATTGCTCTTTTCTGGTTATGATCGACACATTTACCATATTATACCATATTTCTTTGTCTAAGGTCCCATTTGCGGTTACCTGTTTGCGTTTGCTGTTTTTGTCTGGGTATTAAACTTTGCAAATCTTTAATTTTGAATCAAATTTTCTTTCTAGTTATATAGTCCTATCTGTTGTTGTTGTTGGCAGTTGCCAGTTGCCATTTGTTGTAATCAGTATATTATTGTTAAGTTATTGGTGTTTATATCATTATTTAGTCTTAGTTAAGTAGTCTAGTACAAGGCCACAACAGCCCCTGACAACCTGTTAGGAAAGCTGAAACAATGGCCTATTGGTCCAAATACTTTATAGGCTTAAAAGTAAGATTGATGTTATTTCGTTAAATAATAATTTATTCATCTTCTTTTATATTTTATTTTGTATATTGTAGAATGGACTAATAAACGTCTTATTATTATTATTATTATTATGTGTCAAAGGAATATAATTTACTTTTAAAAATTTTTAATAAAATTAAAACTACCTAATTGTGAGGGTGTATACCAGGTGACACAAAAAGAAATATTGAAAGTAAATATTTAAAAATTTTAGTAGTTAAAAAGTGTGTAAATTGCCATTTTACAGACAATTCAAACCTTCAAAGCCACTCTTGGTTTAACCGAAAGTTTACTTTTAAATTTTAAATGAAAACTCGTCATTTTGTTTTTTCGATGCTTAAATTCTATAGAAAATTATCTTTTTCCACAAGCGTGCGTGATTTACCGTTTTTCCGCACCCGTTTTGGTTCTGAAAGACCCATTTTCCCGCACAGTGTGGGAAAAGTTTTCCCGCACGGTGTACCGGAAAAATATTTTTCTATAATTTTAAGATATAATACAACTTTAATGAATAAAATATGAATTTTTTTTTGACTTATTTTTAGTGAAAGTAAAGTAGGTATATTACAAAAACACTAATTTTTGCCGTTTATTATAAACATTTTTAAAAAGCTGATTTAAAACAGTTTATTTCAAAAACTCCGTACATAGATGTTAACATGGTAACCACGAAACACATAAAATTTAATTGTCAAAGTTACAACAGTTCACCGGAGCCTGGCTTTAATTGTTGATCTCGTTCAGATTCTGATACGAATGTCTTCCCCAGATAAGTTCTCGGACGATTTCCAGAAGATATTCTAGATCCTGCAAGTGTCGCAAATTTGGATTTGCTACCAAAAAAGTCATTATTTAGGTATAAAAAACAATACGAACATTTTGTTAGTTGATGAAAATTAAATTTTTAGAAATATTTTGTGGAAGTTTTTCTAACGCTTGTAGAAAAAATTTTGATTCTAACTCATGCGGAAAGACACTTCCCCGCACTCGACTGCTTATCCGAACTCCGCTTCGCGTCATTCGGGTAACGGCAGTCGCGTGCGGGAAAGTGGCTCTTTCCGCATTTGTTAGGATAATAACTATTTCAATGTCATATCACACATTATCATTTCTCTTAGAAATTACCACCTAAATCCTTTATTTCTTAAAATGTCCATAACTTTGGTAAAACAAGGTAAGTAATAAAGAGCAGGAAATACGGATCTAGAAACATTTATATTATTTTGTGGAAGTGGTCCATCTCTCAGTGGAGTGATATTATAAGAAAGGAAAAAATACACACAGTCTGCTCCACTATTTTATTGTAGGATTTCTTTTTAGAAAAGGCTTTCGAGGGCAAAAACCTTCATCATCAGCGTATGAAACTAGTTTACTACATGAAGAGAAACCCTCGACATTGCATGTTTAACTAAAAGAGAAAAAATTGGAATCATTAAGTTGTATTAAAGATTTGATTTTTAATTTTGTTTATATAAAGAAGAAAAGAGATTAGATAAAGGAAATATAGTGAAACATATTTCTTACCTGAGGAACAAAAAAAGAAAAAAAAAATCAGAATTATTCAAATATTGTGATTAAAATTAAAGTTAAAAATTAAAAATTTTAAAAGAAGGTAGAACATTTTTTAGAGTTTGGTAGGGTTCAACTTTTTTCTAATTTTATTTAACCATCTCTGCATCTTCTAAGGTTTACAAGATCCCTGTAGAGTGTATTCTTATCTGGGACACCCAGTATATACAAAAATTGTCTCCATGATTTTTTAATAACTACTTCCCCTACACCCCCTGAGAGTTTATAACAGACCTGATGGGATGAAACGGAGGTCGGATTAGGATTCAACGACGTTAAAAGCATATTAACATGGGAATCTAGTCCAGTGAACTGGATGACTTTTTTTCTTTTTTAGTCCCACGAAAATTTTCAAAAAATTTTTAGGGGTACCGGTATTTTTCCAACATCCTGTATAGTAATAAATTTATATTTGTACATGTACATATATATACAAATCCCTCCTTCATCATTATTCTAAAAAAATACCTTTGAATAACCTGGTGTCACCCCCTAAAAGGGTAGTTTCACCCTAATAGACGTGATGGGGCGAAACGGAGATCGAATTCGTTTTCAGTGACCTCTAAAACATACATATAAATATGAGGATCTAGAGGACATGAATTTTTTTTCGTGGGGCTTTGTTATTAACCCATACACAAGAAACCTAAGAAAATATGTAAATAATAACAGGTGAACAAAATGCACATACATTTTTTTATTTATTAATTTTAAAGAACCAAGGAACTTCATTGCCTGGCCTGACCCCGACGTCATCTTCCGACGACTCCCTTGTTCGCCTTTCATGTACATATATTAAAATGTTGATATACATCAGTGGCGTGTAATGCTGTTTTAACCAGGGTAGGCAAAAATTGCATTTAAAATAAAAATTTACCTTCCGTAGCATTCAAGCATTTAAAATTCAAATTTTGTCATAACATTTTTTTTTTGAGTTTGTGAAAAGAAGAAAATTAAAACATCGTCATAAAAATTGGTTTTGCGTTTTAAATCCTGCAAAAGGTCGCTCTCGAGAGATATTATTGTTAATTCACTTAAGCGTGTCTGTCCCTGTGTGTTTCGTAAATAGGTATGAATTATATTTAATCCAGAAAAAGGATCGTTCTGCAGACACGCTGCTAGCCGAAATAGTAACAATTAATGCATCCATATTTCTTTTTTTCCAAAACCCACCAGCGCGAAGTTTAGCAAAAGGGCGAAAACACTAATTATAAATTAAAAATCTATCTTCCACCTGATTGAACTAATGTTGCCAAAAACGAAGTCAATTATTATGTGAAATATGATGATAAGCTTATTGATTATTGAATATTATGAACCTATCAGCAAAAAATATTTGATATGTCACAAAAGTGCTTCTTATTTTACGATATCTTATCCGTTATTCCTTCCTAACTAAACTAATTAATAATAAAACTTAAAGAGGCGTGTTTCATATTTTATATTGAGAAAACGAGGTATTTTCTAAAATACGATAAAACTTGAAGATTGGCACCAATGCATTTACCAAACGCGCGCTTTCTTGGCGCGGGCTGAGAGATGAAGGAAGGTTGCGACGGGTTTATTTGTTACATCTCTTTCTACCCTACTGCCTACCGGCTCTCTCGCTTTTTCCACTTGTACAAAAGCAGTGCTTTTGCATTTGCATAAGACGCTAATATACACCGAGATCTTTGCTTTAAGAACGGTCTTACCGAATTCTTATACAGGGATCTAGTTTATGCAAAGAATGCGTTTGTGGAAATGATATAGGATTAATTTTTCGGTACTATATTATTAATTATATTAATGTAGACATAAATTGCCAAAGTTGGATTACACGGATAAAAACTAAAATACAAAAAAAAATGGATTCTATTTGTTTTATTGTTCCCAGGGTAGGCATTGCTTTTTTGCCTGTAATGTATGCACGCCACTGATATACATACATAGGAAACGCGGGGTAAAAATAGGACAATACGTCGGTATTTCCTGAAGATTAGATTGCGAAAACCATCGATATTTTTTACGATATTTATTTTACGACACACACCTCAAAAACATAAACAAAAGGCATGTGCATTGTTTACTATGTTTACAGTATAAACTATTGTTTAAACAACGTGTCGAAAACGTAAATTGTTATACCACTTCTCGATAAGACTGCTGCGGCAATTTTAATTCCTGACCGCCACTCATTGTCAGTAAGCAGCAATCCGTAATCGGAATAACGATTAAACTTAATTAAGTGTATTTATTATAAACAATTAGTCACAAGTGCTAACTCAGTCGAGAGTCGTTTTGTATTTATTGTTCCATTTTCATTATCAGTCGGTAAGTTTTTTTTTTAAATATATATTTTTTAAAATTTTCTGAAATATTATTCGAAACTGTATTTAAAAAAAGGGCTGTTAATTGTACACAACATGCATGTTTTTTTTTAGATTATTCAACTATGAAATTATTAGTTTTTATTGAATTTAATTTTAATACAAATAACTTAAAAAATCTACTATGTGATCGTTGCCATTGGGGCTTACACACACACTATTAATAATAATCTTTGTACAACCCAACAATAACACAAAGACAAAATATATATTAAGTACGTTTAAAAAAAAATACAATTGTAGCAGGTCATTGTGTTGTAAATATAAATATTTCTTTATATATACATAGATATTAAGAATTTGGTAATATAATAAAACTAACTGTTAACAAACAAGGTATATATATGTTTTATAAACAAACATATTACAACAATGAAAAGTACATTATTAGAATAATCTATCAGCTGTGGTTGTGTCCATATACTCCCGAACTGAATAAAAGCAATGACGGCGAAGACAATTTTTAATCAGTGATTTGAACTTCGAATTACTGAGCACCTTTGCATTATCCCTAGTTTTCTTGGAAATAAATTTATTAGGTCTAATTAAGTCAGAACCTCTTGTTGAATAATTATAAATATTAGAATTTAGGAAAAAAACTACTCCTGTTCCTATGAATCTCGAGCGAATATACCGGGTGTCCCATTATGGATGGCCGTCGGCCGTATCTCGCAAACTACTGGGCATAGAAACTCGGGGATAACTAAAGTGGCCATGAGAAAATCCTGGAAATAATTTTTAAGTTCCGTATTTTGCCACAAGAGGGCGTAATTGAAAAGTAAATTTTAAAATTTTACATATCTTCGAAAATTTCACATTAAGGTATATCTTTGGTAACAAAATTAAAAAGCTTGGGCAATTATGCATCATTTTGGTCTTATGCTCATTGGCGTACCGACTTTAATAAGAGGGGGGAAAGCTGTTGAAAGTATAATCATTTAAATTGCTGTAACTTATAAACGACTTATCCGATTTTAGCAAACTAAAGACTGTTTGGAAGAGAAATGTATGCACTTTCACCATTCGCATTTAGTTGTCCACAATAGTTTTCAGAAAAAATGTTAGAGGGCGCAATTTATAATAATAACAGTTTTTGATTTTACTCCGAAAAAATAAATCATACGGTATAATTATGATACCATATTTGAAAAGTAGATGAAATTTGCTAGAAAAAATATTAAAACCGCAACTCGATATCTCCGTTCGTTTCAGCGTTATCGCCAATAGAATAATTTTTAAAACTTTAAATATTATATATTTTTTAGAAGAAAAGTAGGACGCCACTTACATCATCAGAAAGTAAGTTTAAAGTTAAAACCCTCCATTGTAATTACAAAAAACTGAACGTCTTGCTTCGTAAAATCATTTTATTAAATGCTCGAAACGACCCCCTTGATATTCAATAGTAAATTGTATTTTGGATAAGATGTACTTTTAATAATTTTTCAAAAATTACGACGATGGCTCAGTTATAACAAATGGCAAAAAAACTGAGTACGCCATTTTATGGAGAATTCAAAAATATAAAGATTTGATTTAAAAAAGATTTAAACCATTTGAATTATTAATGATATTCATTTTTTATAACAAATCACCAGACCAGGCAGTTACTGAAAAAAGCTTTTAAAATGGCGCATTTTCTGATTTTGAGAGGTGTTGCACTGAGCAATAAAATCTTAATTGACCATTAGGCAATATTTTGAAATACCGGTGCTTATGTCTGTTAACACAACGTTATTGTCACCAAACTGTTGTGCTCTATACAAATAATAGCGAAAATACACTCGGTGCCGGCGAGATAAAAAATATGACCTTTGTTGTCACGCCACTGGTCGCAATATAAGTCACTTGATATTTTTAAACTGTAACCTCCAATAACATTAACTTATACCTAAAGGCTCCTTCTCGTATTGTATGTATCTAGATACTAAAAATTAAAAAAAAACACTGCGTGGTCACCACATTTAAGAGTCTGTTGATTCATCTAGAAGCAATTGCGGATATAGGTATGTAAATATGGATTGTTATTCATATATTTTTATGTAGAATCATCCCTTAAAATTCCTCATGGTCATTTTCAGGCACCTTGTTAAAAATAAACAATGTGCTCACTAGGGTCCTGGAAAAACGTCATTGTCATTAAATTTCCGCGGTCTAGTTATAAATTTAAGTTTGTGACAACAAAAATATAACAGTATTCACCAAAAGACGACCGGAGATACTTACCAGCTGAAACGTTGTGATTCAAAAGTGAATATAATACTGAAGTATTCACCTGAAGACGACCGGAGATACTTACCAGTTGAAAAGTAGTGATTCAAAACAAATAAAGACAATGCAAGTCCAAAACTCTACTGCCCTTTAACAAAAATATAGTCAAAAACTGCTCTTTAAGCTACCTAGATTTGATTAACTGGAACAAATTTGCCAGAAGTTTAAGAAAATATATTTTTGAAAAATTAAAAAAGACGTCGATGAGATTTTGTATGTACATTTTGGCACAAAAAAAATGTTTACCCTCTGTATAAGGTAAAACATAACCCAATTTAATTCTTTTAATCTGGAAGATATCACTTAAGATACCTTTTTGGAAATCTTTCTTAAAGAGAAAATTGAATATTCTATTGTTTTTAATTTTAATTTATTGTTATTTCTTTCTTGTAAAAAATTAAGTTGGGATATGTTTCATTCCCTTTATAGGGTTGAAAAAAATTTTTGTTATGAGTATAAAGCCCACAAAACATCTCAATTAACGTGTTTTTGCATTTTTTACAAATATTTTTATATTTTTTTCCAACATTATAGCTAATTTGTTTCTAAGAGAAAAATTGAAGTAAAATTTGAATTAAAACCTTTTTTATTTTAAGAAGTGTAATAATTTATGATAAAAAAAATTGTGCGAGAAGAAACGAGAATGCTTTATGATGAATATATAAAACGGCACTTAAGAAGGAGTATTTCAAAAACTAAGTATTTGCAACAAAATACATGATTCATGAAAAACCCATTAACTTTGGCGTGGTGAGCGATATTTACTTTATTTTAATCATGAAAAAACGAGCCCGAAAAACGCTGGTTAGAGTCATACATACGTCTTATGTTAAAATGTGGGATTGAGACCAATATTCAAATTTTCACTAATATAAAAAAAATTTTAATAAAGAATATCAAAAAAAAACATTTACAAAAACAAATGTAATCCAACCATGCAGAGGAGGAGAGGTAATAATTTAATTTTCGAAATTTGATAGTAGTTAGGTGAATTTTAAACGAACTTTGGGCGTGGCCCCGAAAATTTTTTGCCTGCCGCGGTTTTCCGGTTTCTTCACTAGGAACAAAATCATGGAATACATACAGGGTGATTCACGTTGAGCTTTGTTACCATTTGCTATTAAGCGCCTATGTTCGTTGCTTAGCTATTTCTAGTTTTCAAAGTTAATCAAAAATCCCAGTCGAAGTCTTCTTTTCAAAAATAATGTCGCATTAACACAAACAGAAATTTTAAGATTTTTTATCTAAATTGCTCATAATTCCAAAACCACTAAAAATGTGGATTGTAACATATTAGGCATTTAGATAGGAAATTTGATTCTCTACACGTTAGTAAGCTAAAAAATATGGTGTTCCATTTGCAAAAATTGACTTATGCACATTTATTTAAATGGAAACATTGGCACAATTTTAAGAACTCCCTGTATAAAAAACGTAAAACCTAAGTAATTTAAACTAAATATCTATGTATTACTTGAAAGCTTAGAAAATTTTAAATGTTTACCTTTATTAGTTTCAGAGTTACCAAACTTTCTTCTCGGATCGTTTTTACACAAAAAAATCCTTTGATAATACATATCTCAAAAACGGTTAGAGATAGGAATAGATTATTATTAACAAAAGTTATTTAGATTTTAATAAGGTAATCAAAAATGCTAAAATATACAGGGTATTCCATTTAAAATAGCAAAGTATCCGGTATAACCGGAAGTAATAAAAACTTCAAAATATAATGTTTTAAAAGCCAAAACCAATTATGCCTGCTAACAAATTTTTAGAAAGATAGGGTTACTCGTTTCCGAGATCTTCTAATAGGCCACTCAACGTGAATCACCCTGTATAGTCCCGACTGTCCCTTTCTCCAGAAAAAAAATGTCCTACTTACGCCCATTGAGCCCCCCCCCCCCCCGAGCATATTTTCTAGCTACGCCACTGATCCCTTCGGTCTTGATAGACTAGACTAATGATTTCCTTGACGAATGAAAAAGCTAATCAAAATCCTTAAATATAGAAATACACATTATTATATTTATTTTTAGTTTTAAAACTATTTGGTCAAACAGATTTATCTTAAAGTGCTTTGACCTCGCCCAGACATTATCAACATATATACACAAAATGCAAGAAAACATAATACGACCTAATATTTTGTTTTTTTACCACTTTACCAGTATTACTAAATTATGTTGTTATGATGAAATTCGAACATCGCACTATTTTAAGTATTATTAATTTATGTAAGTTATAGTAAATTAAAGTATGCGTTTTATAAAAAAATATTTTATGGCACGCGTCCATGCGGCGAGTTTGGGACAAGTGCTCTAATCGCTTTATAAAACATATACTTTATATTATTTTTTTATTTTGTATTTTTTAATTAAAAAATTGAAAAAACATTTGAAAATAAAATACGATTTTCGAATTTTGTAAAGGACCCTTCACAAAATCTAAATAAATGTTTTCAATTTAAATAAACATTTTCTTGTACTATGCGATTAAAATCCAGTCAAATATTTTTTTTAACTAAAAAACGTCTACCAGAAATTTAATGTGTGTGTCATTAAATCGGATATACAGGGTCGCATTTATATATGAACATGGTCAATTGCACAGGATCAGTCAATAAGTAATGAAAAAACAAAGTTACTTTATTTTAAATGAAAAAAAATGTATAGGCTATTTCAGAAAGGTGTAGAGTAATAAAATGGGAAATCCCGTCCAGTTTTGTGCATTAAATTATTTATGATAACATTGATAACTAACCAAAAATTTCGAATTCGAAGGTTTTTAAAGAATATTTTGTTGAAATGATAGAATATTCAGATTCAGTAGTAGTTATGGATAACGCAAGCTATCATTCACGACGAACAGAGAAGACTCCAACTTCATCTTGGAGAAAACAATATCGACTGGTTAACCACCAAAAGTATTGAATTGATAAAGAAGAAACTATTTTATTATAGCAAATTTACACAAACATTCTTTTATGAAATATGCCGTGGAAGATAGCTACATAATGTAGCTGTGCTGTATCATTGCGAACTAAATCCTATAGACTTATATGGGCGCAAGTGAAAGGATTTGTAGCAAGACACAACACGACATTCAAAATCAAAGACTTTAAGCTACTGTTTGATCACGCCATTAAGAAAGTGACACCAGAGAACTGGCGAAAAGCAGCCCATCATGTCATTTAAGAAGAGGAGAAAATGTGGGCTCTTGACCACCTGATCGATCGGACCGTCGACCCGTTAATTATAACGTCAAGAGGAGATGACAGTTCCTCAGATGACGAAGAATATTAGGATTTTTTATAATTTAATTTCTGTATAATGTTTTTTTTGTATTTTTTTATAATGTTTAATAAAAAACAAGTGGACCTAATACTATGTACATCATGCACGCCTTTGTCACATCATTTTCAGTGTTTGTGAATGGATAACAATAGGCAAATAAATTGACCCAAACCTGGGTGGTACTACCTACACTTGATGAAAGTGAAGAATTTTGCAATAAAATCAATGCCAAATTATAAAAGTGTCTTATATATTCGTTGGGTTACTCTGTAGTCTCTTTGCATACCTAATAAGCTTTTAGTACTTTGCACCTTTCTGAAATAGAGTATAAGCGATCTTCATATATATCTTAACCGTATTTGAGATATCGAGTTTTGAATATCATTCCTGAAAAAGTACGACTGTTGTACAGGTATTTATTATTCAATTTAAAAACAATCCCATTTTATTGCGCAGGAAAGATTTAGGTAAGTATAAAAATCAAATTTAAAAAGTGAATCTAAAATTGCATTTATGCAGTTTTTGTTTCAGATTGCGAAACAGTAATTATATTCAGAGTAAGACCTTGGCAAATTACAATTTAATAACATTGAAACTAAATCTGCAGTAAGGACTGCAACTGGTTACCTACTCAGTGTTGCATTTTATATACGTATAATAATGCACATAGAATATTTATCCTATTATTCAAAATATACAGGATAAGGTATGCATAGTCTTGCGTGCAATAAGAAGATATAAAAAAAACATTTAAAATAAAGTTTTAAAAAATATTGTCAAAAATATGAGTAGGTAGTATGTAATGGGCTTTTTCACTATTCTCATATTTAATAGTTTATAGGCATTTAAATTATTAAGTCGGTGCTATAATATGAGTTTATAAGCAATAAAACTATTGCGAGGTCATACCATGCATTTTTTGCAGTTCATTGAAAACATGCACGATTTCCACTAATTTTAAAAAGGCAAAACTGGCGCGATTACTCGATGACGCCGATTAAATAAAAATTTACAGTGAGCATCGTTACCGATCTTTCACTTGTCATGTCGGTATTTTTGTTTACATCCCACTTACATTCTAATAGTTGTGGAATTTTGATGTATTATTGTTTAAAATAACGGTTTTTATTTTATTTAGTTGCTCATAGAGCAGCAAGATCGACAATAACTTAGGTTAGACTTTATTCAACTGTCATTTCATTAGCCTGGTCTTCTGTCAATAACTTCAGTGTTGTCACAAGTGAAAATTTTGATATATTTTGTTCCTAAAACTATATTAACTTATTTTAAGATAAAATATAGATAACATCTTGGAAATAATATGATGATTATTTTTTTATTTTTTCGCATAAGTCCGTTTCGGACAATTATTTCTATTTGATTACTTTTCAGACTTTGTTATTGTAATATACTTAATATAAAACTTTTAGAGAAGATTGGTCACATTGTCAAGCTGGCGTTTTCATGACGTATATTCCAGAAAGTGTGTTGTTGTTCCAATAGTTTTTTTTTGAAAATTTGTTCAAATGTAGTGAATGTGGCCGAATATAAAATATTAGTAAAAGGTGTAAGACGACTAACTAGTTTGTTATTAGACCCAAAGCTTCTGAGCTCCCCCTCTCCCCCCCCCATCCCAAATACGCGACGGATTGAGATCAATGAAGAATATTCATTAAAACATGCTGTTCTTAAAGGATTTAAAATCAGGTAAACTTGTTAGAAACGTCTTAAATATTTTCGATTTTTTTGGCTATAAGAAAAGGAATTGCATCACTTTTCCTGCACACGCTCGTGTTCTCTTGCCGCCGGTAATTAATCGACAGTGAAATGATTATTTAATTTTTGTAAATTCGTTGACTTGGACTATTGTTGGCGCATTATGAGAATAAAAGTGTCCAAAAAAATATGCGTATGTATTTACTTATCATTAATTTCTATAACAATAGACAATATACATTAGCTAGGAAAATTGGCCACCATATAATTTAGGTTTCTATATTTTTTCAGAGCATCCTAACAATATTTCTAAATTATTCTCAAAAGTTACCAGCTCAATGTGTAATTATATGTATATACCGGGTGACAACGAATGTTGTTACCCCTCCTATTTTTTCCGTAGTTTTATTATTACAATATTTAAAATTTTAGGAGATTCTAAGTGTATATTTTGTTAGTTTTTAGTAAAGTCATACCTTTAAAATCACTTCCGGTTTGACCGGAAGTGGTATCAACTCTTTTATTTTAAATAGAAACCTGTTATTTCTATTCGATATTTGAATTCTACGGGAAATTTCCTTTAAAATGACATATCACACATTATCATTTGTTTTTAAAATGGCTTTCAGGAAAAATGTTCAAGGAAATCCTTAGATGGCTATGGACTCGCTAATATAACATGACTTTTTGAGAGTGGGCCATGTAGTTTTAAAGTGGTTTATTTTAACCTGTTTTATGTTAAACAAATAGGCTATGAAATATTCTGTGAAATAATAAAAGCGTTTGTAACAAAAATTGAAGAACTTTTTTTGAAATATGACATGTCTCGATGTTTTTTCAATTTTTGCTGCTCCTTTAAGTATAATACCATACTTATGAAACATTTTTAAAAAGATAATTTATTAAGCTATTTTTTGGCCCTAAATGAATGGCTTCTTGTCATTTAAAAATATTGAGTAATTCTTTTTCATTGTTTAAAAAAATATGACATATCTAAAATATTTTTGACAGAAGTATCTTTCGCAAAGAATGTTATTGTTTAACATAAAACGGGTTAAAATTAATAGACCACTTTAAAACTTCCATGGCCCACTCTCAAAAAGTCATGTTATATTAGCGAGTCCATGGCCATCTAAGGATTTTTTGAAAATTTTTCCTGGTAGCCATTTTAAAAACAAATGATAATGTATGATATGTCATTTTAAAGAAAATTTGCCGTAGAATTCAAATATCGAAAAAAAATAATAGGTTTCTATTTAAAATAAAAGAGTTGCTACCACTTCCGGTCAAACCGGAAGTGATTTTAAAAGTATGACTTTACTAAAAACTAACAAAATATACACTTAGAATCTCCCGAAATTTTAAAATTTGTATTAATAAAACTACGGAAAAAATAGGGGGGGGGGGGGGGGTAACAACATTCGTTGTCACCCGGTATATATATATTAAAACCATTGGGTTCTCTTGACCCGAATCCTGGCTAATATTTATTGATGGATTTTTAAAAACTTTTTTAAAATCCTGGCTAATATTTATTGATGGATTTTTGAAAACTTTTTTAAATTTGGACTCACAGATACACAGATATTGAGGAGCGTGAAAAATAAATTTTAACTATTTTTAACAATACAATGAAATTAAACAATAATTTTAATGGTATTCATTGGCTTACTATATTTTTCCTGGATTTTTTTTGCATGAAAGTAACTCTCCTTCCCCCCCCCCCCCCCTACCTTTCCATTGATAAAAACAGAAATTCAATATCTTGTCAAGTTTTTTTTGTAATTCGGGTCAAAAAAAGCCGCTATTTTACTTTTTTTAACGCGGTCGGATTAACTTGCCGCGTCGTGCACTTTACGTCGGTACTTTGCCGTTTGCGACGATACCTTCGCGAGTAAATCAACAAGATTTTAGCCTGTTTTCAGTTACACACCGGGTGGAATAGGGCGGTGCGAAGTCGCTGATATTACAGGTTCCTCATTATTAGTACGAAGTAGATAACGATGGTGGTAAAAGAGTTGCTGGCAGTGTTGCCAATCCTCCTAAATTGTCAGTAGATCTACCAAATTTATTTATTGTTTCCCGATGAATAAACATGATGAAATAGAATTATCGTAATTTTGGCAGGTGCCGGGGGGGGGGGGGGGGGGGGGCAAACGGCCTCAAGAAGGAGCCGCCACTGGTAAATATATAAAATGTATATTGTTTAAAAATTATAATCACAGTAGTCAAATACAAAGAATACAAGTTGTAAATTTTAGGAGTCGTTTGCTGACACTACTTCAAGCAAATCCGTCAGATCAAATTTATAATTTTATATATTTGTGTCAAAACCTTTATCTCATGCATACACCAATTTTTCTTAAAAAGTACTCGAAATGATGCGAAAAATGAAGATATAGAACCAAAATACATTTGTAGCCAACTATTTTTTCTGACCGAATTAAAGATTTGTGCGTAAATTCCCTTTTTTTCAAGAATCTTAAGTTTTTCACTAATTTCTAGACAATTACTACAAGGTTTAATCCATAAAATGTATATACTCACCAAATGAACGTTTTGTACTTGCCATCGTTGGATTTTGCCATGTAAATATTTGTCCCCTGCGATTTTTTTAATATATTTTGAACGAGGATCTAACCTCAGTCGACCTTAACACTTTTATTATACACAACAAATTTAGAAAAATAACTGGTAGATCTTCCTTAAATGAAATGAAGTTAAGTACATAACACCAGATAAAATAGACGAAATCATAACATTAAAAAAAAATTAATTTCAACTAGGTAATGCTGTTAAGGTTAGGTATGCTTTTTCTCTTTGTTTTGCACAGAAAAAAGGGTTTCCTCGGGTTTATTACACAAGCTATCAAAGGTCATGGTTTAGAAAAATAAATTGTGTATGTTTATTAATAAATATATCGCTATTTGTGTGTTATTCTGCAAAAGGCCGAATGTGAGAAAAATAGATATATTCAAAGTAATTTTGTGTAAATATAAGAAAGGCAACCCAAATCGACAAATATGTTTGTTTCATCATTTCAATGGAATCGAAATCAATTGTTTTTTTTTATCTTTCTCACAAGTTCACGGCCAACAATAGACGAGTTTATAATGCGCGTTTTAAATAATTTCTTTTTTATTTTTGATATAAAGTTCAAAAGTTGAGTCGTAGAAAAAATATACTGTACAATTCCAGTGGATTGTCCATATTGTGCTCGTAAGTTTGAGCACTCCGTCTACGATGTCGTGCTCAATTCACTTCCTCATGCGATATGGACATCATATCTTGTTGTACAAACTACTATTGTCAAAAATGTTGAGTCGTATGAACTTACTTTTCGGGGTTATTACTATAAATTTCAATTTCAGTGAACTCCTATGGTTTCCGATATCTCAGTAATATGAGACATCAATTAAAAGGAAACAGTACATTCGCCTACAGGGTAGAAAAAGTAACGCTAATAAATCCTGTAAAATACTTCCATTTCTGCAATAAAACATTTAAAAACAAGTAAACATTATGTGAGTTACCACATTTTTACAAATTTCACCCTTTATAAACATAAGTGTTTAGAGGTTCAATATGTATGGTATCTTATAACTATAACTAATTCAAAAATGTAGGGGTTCAAATGACAATGTAAGAAATCTGTATTATGTCACGTCATGTATGCGTGGTCATGAGCAGCATAGAAGAAACAAAACAAGTTTAATCGGTTTAATCCGATTTTTATGCATGGCATCGGCAGGCAAGTCAACCATATCATACAAGGTTTGACATATTGTAAAATTAAAAATATTCACCATCACATTTGGTAAAAGACATGTTATATACAATTCCAACTCAACTCTCAGCTCAAAACAACTTTATTGATAATAAAAGTACAGTATTGACAGGTTAGAAAATCGGATATAATAATATTTAATTTGGATTTCACCACGTACAAATATTTGTCAATATTCCACTCAATAGAGGCGGCCAGGATGAAGTCTGAGCCAGGGCTGGTGTCAACCCTTGGTTTCTTCCCGTGTTCTTAATGGGTTATGTGGACCTCCTCCAAGCGGTGCTCTTAAAAGGCCAATAGAGTATTTACCCCGCAGGGGACACTCAGAGTATGTTGAGCTTACTTAGTAAAGTTTTGTTGTCGACTTTACATAATGGTTATATGACATAACCGAGATTTTGGTTGACTGTCAGGCTAGGTTGTGCACATTCATACTTCTTTTATACATTCGCCTTTTCTTCCATTTTCATAACAATTTCTGAAATTCTAGTAGAGGAGAATAGTTCTTTTCCCTCTGTCTTCGTACTACCCGCTTCTCTTGACATGAAAGCGATGGGTCACTTTCACTTACAGTCGTTTTGGACCTAGAGTACACTTAAAAGAGCGCCGTAGGTGAAAAATCTTTGGGGCCACTCCCAACGTTCGTTAAAAATATACAACTACTATTAAATTTCGAAAAATGAATTTTTACCTCTACCCTCTTTAACTAACCCATGGTTGAATTAATTTTGGTTTTGTAAATGTTTTTTTTTTCACTTTTTTCGTGATATATCTGTGCTTTAATTTAAAAAAAGAAAAACATTTTTTACATTTGTAAAATATATGAATGTTGTGTTTCAATCCAAAAATTTTACATAGCTCGTATATATGACTCTAATCAGGGTTTTTTGGCTTCGGTTTTTCATGTTTAAAAATAAAATAAATATCTTTACGCCAAAATTTATAATTTTTTTAGAATTAACATATGTATTTTTGGAGGGCAGATTATGAATCTAATAGTCATTTTTGTTGCAAATGCTTAGATTTTGAGATATGCCTTTTTAAAGTGCTGTTTTGGATTCATAATGAAGCATTCTCATTTCTTCCCTTCCCGCACTATTTTTATTTGTAAATTATCACACTTCTATAATAAAAAAGTAGGAAAATGCTGTTCCGTTTTTTCAATTAAAATTTTTACTTTAATTTTTGTATTTAAAAATAAATAAAGGAGCCTGAATACTAGTTTTTGTTGTACAAATATTTTATTGCATTTGGTTATATTTTTGTTGATTTAAAATATCTCTAATAAGGAAAGTCGGAACAGAAAAGTATATGAAAAAAATACTGTTAAATATTCTTCTTTTTGCTGGTTTTCCTTTAAAATTGCATCACAAGGCAAACCTTATATATTGACTTTGCGCTGTGTTGGTTTTACCTTTTTTTAATAAATAATTAAAGATTTAGATTAAGAGTCCAAGCATGGCACGAAAAATTAGGTTGCAATTAGACTTTAAGATCCGAGCTTCTAGTCTGGGGGGACTGCCAGTCTGCAGCCCCCCCCCCCCGCCCCCTTGTTGCACCACTGGTTTGAATATACTACTTATTAAAAGCTTGTACTAGCAATTTAGTAATTGAAGTATTATGTTATCTGTCCGCTATTTCTACCGTCACTAAGGGTTAAATTTATTGTAATTATGGTATTTAAAACTTTAAGTTGTAAACTATAACATTGGTAATAGTATGAATTTGAATAGCAAGGTTAACTAAAATAATTAAAAGTTTGGTTCCATGTAGTATGAAAACCCAACGACTTATTATTATAATAGGTTGTTGATGAAAACCCAAATTAATATCGACTAATGTATGATAATTCTAACCGTAAAATTATATAAACTATTTTACATCACTTTTAGGAATCGCACGCAGTCACCCGTGTAGGTACAATTAAAATGTAAAATACCGCCCTATAAATATTAAAATAACACGGAAAAGACCAAATTGACGACGCACGAAAAGAGATATGTGAGTGCAAAAGCGTAGAAAAAATATGCAAATGTAACCGCATTCGATGCGCGGTGCTGCAAATATTTCTCTAACTATGGACGGTTGCTTGCAGGTAAAAAAATAATGTATCTTCGTCGTATACGTTCAAGAGTAAGATCTAGTGATGCATCCGCCATTTCTTTTTTTGATCAATATTTCGTTCCTTTTTCATTTTATTTAAAAATCGATCAAATATCCATATTTGAAGCATAATTACATATCTACAGTTTAAAGTTAAACAAGTTTAAATTTATAAAGTAATAAAAGCAGAAAAAGAAAAAACAAATTTCAGGAATTTTCGTTTTTTGCTTTTATTAATTCATTAATCAAAATTTTTTTACTTCTTTCTTACTTCAATTTTTTTGTTTCACCTCAACCTGTACCTATTTTAGAGATATTAAAAAAAGTTAGTTTATTTTGGAAAATATTAAAGAAGGATGAATAAAAAGGTGTTTATTTTTCAAGTTTCCAACTACGCCACGGGCTAAATATGAAAAAAGTAATAGAAAGTGGAACAAACACAAACAAAGGGCTAGCTAGAAGTATCTATATGTTTCTGAGCAATAACGGAAACTTATTACCATAAATACTTATTAAATTATTTTGAAACCATTTTCTTGTTTACAGGGTTTGTAGTAGGTACACGAAATAAATTACTCGCATAATGCCTAGTTTTCACAGCAGCAAACACTAAACAAGTGAAAGGTGCATGGTTTAAATATAATATTAATGTATTAATATTAACTTCAATTTGTAGCATGTTTCGTTTTTTGATAAGTACGTATTTTATAATAAAATTTAATTTTATAATCATACGAGTAAGTATTATTAATACTTTAATGATACATTAATTATTTTAAGTAACAATTATTGCACTATATTTCTATATCATCCAGAGAAAATATAACGCAATTTTATGGATAGATGCGTTCATAAGGATGAAATCTTGCGATAAGAAGAAAAGCTTGATTATTTTAATTAAATGTTAAAGATGATCCAAATAATTGATTATAAATTCTAAAGGATATAATTTAGATGCAATGGCAAATTTCCACTTTCCTATGAGTACTATAAGAAACTACATCTTATTTTATAAAAAATTGCCGTGCATGGATCTACAATTTATGTCAATAAACGTTGCTAAATGAAATTAAAATTTTTTAGTTTTGTTTGCGTCTAAACATTATGAGGGCTAAATGAATGTTTTATTGCAAAAGAGCTATACCTACACCGATTTTAAAGTTTGTCTCTGAAAGATCTAAAGGCCTTTTTACATTAGGTGCAATTTTAAGAAAGATTGCATGAAAGCATGCGCTTTCACGACGTTTTAATCAGCTGATGCAAGTTTTAAATGGGAAAACTTGCATCAGCTGATTAAAACGTCGTCAAAGCGCATGCTTTCAGGTAATTTTTCTGGAAATTACACCTTATGTAAAAAGGCCTTAAAAGCTCTCGAAAGTATGCCCTCATTACTTCGAGATACAAGCAACGGGGAAGGCGGAGAGTACTTCCCAAAATTTGTATCAATATTCAAAAACCATAAAAGATCAGATAATTAAAATTTGCTGTAAATACATTTGAATTACTGATGAATATTACATTAACACTAGGTCCCATAAATTATGTTTTTTAACCTTCGTCTATGAATTTTTTGTAAAACCTAAAGCTGAAGATGGCCTTCCAATAGGCCGAAAGCGCTAGGCAATAGAATAATACATTTACGCTGAATACAGAAAATCCTTTTCATTTAATACTATATTATTTTAAAAAATCAATTTAAAAATTTTTATTATACTTTATATCAAAACAATATATCACATGATATTTATGCTCTTTTTATACTATTACTTATTAATATTTATATTTATTTTACGAATGACAAAAATCTAAATAATTGTTGTGTTATGGGTAACAAATATTTAACACTCCGTGATATGGCATATGATAAATACAAAGTGATTTCTAAGTTGATACTTCTTTTTTAGCTGTGTATAGAAATCATTAAAAAAAACAACATTTTTAAATACCTTTTTTTTAAAACTCAAAAATAACATTCATTTATTACACTATGGATTAAATACGGTGTTGCCTAACTTGCCAGTTGAATAACATTTAGAAAACTTCTGCGTATAATCTAGAAGCAGCAGCCGCACTTTGACAACACTCACCGTAAATTAACACAATATCTACCAGTTCATTGTTTTCAAATTTTACCATTTTCACGTGTCACCAATTTAAAAATAACTTGCTTCAGAAAAACACACCGCAGCGTATTGCCAAATAACTGACTACTGACCGAAGTATAGCAGGCTACGTTTTGATGACCAGGTCCGCACTTAGATTTTTTAATTCGGTATCTCGCCTATTTTTAAGGTTTTTGAAAAAAGGTATTTGAAAATGTTGTTTATTTTAATGCCTTCTATACACACTATACCTACTATAAAATGCCTGATTCTAAAGGTATTTTTCCGCTTAAATTAACTCTGTTATTTCAATATTCCAAAATATGTAGTTTCAGAATGTCGAATCCGAATAATATGCAAGAAAAAACATATTTTTGACGGATCTCCACCATCTTAAATAACAAAACACAATTTTTTTAAAGTAAGATTTTACTTATTATTTAAAATTATTTTTTCTACTGACGTTTTATAATAACCTCTTTTTGATTGTCATTATGATTTTTTAATAACCTCCTTTTAGGCGCAGCGTGTTTAAAAGTTTTTTAAGCACGTTACCAGGAACAACGTGCTTAAAAGTAACAAGTATAAACACAGACTATAGTTTTACCTATTTATTATAAATATTAACAGTACAGTTACTTATACCCCGTAGATTTTCTTTTCAAAAATGCGATTAGGTTTGTAAATGTCTTCATCTCAACATTTTTATTCAAATAAACCATCGTTCGAAGCATTGAGTAAGTACTCCACAAAGTTGATGGCTTATAGGCATCGGATAATAGTGAAAAATATGCCAAAAAGACTTTTTCTGATAAGTTTTTTACCTTTTTTTCTTCACACCATTTTTTGAATTTTTCGTATGTGCCCTCATACAAACTTCTTGATTTTTGGGGAACAAGGTACACCATTGCGTCATTTGTGGCATTTTCAATGTCTGAGTCCTCTAAATCACTCATTTTTACTTTTATATTTGTCGCAGTTTTTGACAAAAAAATCTAATTTTTTTTTGACAACTGTCGATTTTTTTGACATGAAAAGTGCAAATGAAACATAGGTAATAAAATGTTAGTAAAATTAAGTTTTTTATTATAAAACCTCAGTAGAAAAAATATTGTATACAACTCGTTACGAAACAATGTATTTTAGTCACTTTGACGTGTTGTCCAACTCGGCTTCGCCTCGTAGGACAATTCACGTCGCGTGCCTCAAAGACACTCATTTCGCAACTAATTGTATAAATAGCTATTTTCTACTCCCACATGAAAATTTGCGGTTTCCTTTACACTTAAGTGTGCAAAACCGGGTTTTCAGGTTTAACATGTTAAACCGGAAGTTGATTTCTTTGGATAGAAAATAAAAACCTAAGATGGGAGGTGGAAATCATTTTTCTCCAAAATGCGCCGTTCCAATGCAGTGGCCTGTCAAAGAGTGGGATAAATGTAATTTTTTTAATGTCAATATCTTTAAAAAATATATTTAGACATTTGTGTCGGGTTTCACAAATATTTTTTACCCGCACAATTAACTAATCAGCAAGTTTGACTGTGACATACATGACATTAGCAGAAATAATTTTATCACTATCATACTGGCCCGGTTACCTTAATTTTAATTTACTAATCAGGCACTTTTGATTGTGAGTACATTATGCCTGTTTAGTGGCTTATTAAGGGGGGGGGCTGGCGGGCAGCAGCCCTTCCCCCCCTCCCCCCGAGCCTAGGAGCACAGGTCTAAAAGTCTAATTGTAACCTAATTTTTCGTCTCACGCGTGGACTTTTAATTTAAATCTCTAAATGTATTATTGGCTTAGAATGCAAAGGTCTTGTAGAAAACGTTTAGTTTCTAGACTTTTTCTTCTAAACGTCCTGTTTTATATAGAGATTAAGGTTTTAGAAGCATATCGTTTTAGTTATTGATTTATGATGCAATTTTAAAGGAAAACGAGTAAAAATAATAATATTTTATAGTGTTCTTCTATTATATACTTGTCTGTTCCGTTTTTCCTTTTTTAGAGTTATTTTAAATCAACAAAAATATAACCCAATGCAATACAATATTTTTACAACAAACCAAAAAACAATAAGGTATTTATTTTTAAAGAGAAAAATTAAAGTACAAATTTTAATTGAAACATTTTTTATGAAAGAAGTGTGATAATCTATAATAATAAAAATAGTGGGGGAAGAAACGAGAATGCTTTATTATGAATATATAAAACGGCACTTAAGAAGGAGTATTTCAAAACCTAAGAATTCGCACCAAAAACTGCACTTGAATCTACGCTCCTAAAATACATGATTTCTGAAAAAATCGTCAATTTTTGCGTAGTGAGCGATATTGACTTTATTTTTTATCATGAAAACCCGAGCCCGAAAAACGCTGTTTAGAGTCATACATACGTCTTATGTTAAAATTTTGGTTTGACACCAATATTCAAAAAAAAAACTCCCCTCTTGGCTAAACTGACGTCTAAAAAAAAGGTCATTATCGTTTTCTTTATCTCTTATTACATCCTTCTATAATACCACTCCTTTCTTACCATAACTTCATAATCAAATTCCCCTTCCCCCACCCCAATTCCATTACAAAATCAAATCCCTTAATTTTGGGGGGCATTAGGGTGGGCACCTATGTTTTTAGGATGGGCCGGTGCCCCCGAGGGGTAGTTTTCGCCTGATGGGCATTATAGTCTAGTGACGCCTGTGGTGTATACAATACTTTGTTTTTCTAAAATTTTAAAATATAAATAGTTAAATTCCTGCATTTTCGCCAATTTTTAGTATTTAGTGAACTTTGATCGGTTGTCATAAAATAAGTTTGACGGTTCCTAAGGATTGATAATTTTAAGCGTATTTTACGTTTTATAAACTAGAATATGGAAACCCCACTAAATATTTTAGAAAATGCTGAAATAGCCAAGGAAAACTCATTACCGGTAAAGTCTAAAACCCAGTACGACAAGGAGTATAGAAGTTTTCTACAATGGAAAGTAAAAACCAAATTACAAAAAAAAACAGAATAATATTATGTAAAAAAATTGTTCAAGATAAATACAAATTTTTTTCAATATTTTCTTTAATAATAATTACCGGGCATTATGAACTTTATTGCCCGCTAATATTTCCTATGATAATATGATGATGTTTATAGCAACCGTTTCTAAGGTATTATAAGTAAATAATTGATAGATGAAAAATAACAATGTATATGCAACATTACACTTATTTTAACGTTCTCGAGAGTTTGTCCCTTAATGACCGGATACCCTGTATAACTTGAAGTAAATTGGATAGTTTCCATTCGTTTTTTAGTACTAATCGTTATGAATCCAAGACGCGTGTAAAAAAATACCGAGCAGATTTGATAATTTTAAAATAGTTGCACTTTTCAAAATTTAATTGCAAGTAATTAATTTTGCGCGATTGATATTTCCAGCCAAAGTAAAAAAAAGACTAATTTATTATGATTAGCAGCAATAAAAAATAATAAACTGGTAACTACTGTATTCAAAATATGAATTACTACCTTTTAAACTTAATAGTATAAAGTATGTTTAACTAATTGCCTTCTCGATGTCAGAAAAGTGAGTAAGACAGAATCTCTTGACTTGAGTGATCTCGATGCGGGGACGTCTTTGAAAGGGGCCTAACCATTAAGTGGAGACATCCATGTCAGCGGCCAGAACTTAATAATATGAGGTTAGTTTTGTTTGTCAAATCATGGCAAGGCGTTGACATTCGTTCAATATTAGGGAATCCAAACCACGTGATTCAATATGGCGGTTGGATGGCAAGAAGCATTGAGTAACTTGTTAAATGCCACTAGCAATGTTATTTTTATGGACAGTGGATCAATTACAAAGCAATTTTGCCATCCATCCGCCATTTTTGACACATCGCTGGATATCCTAATACACATTAGGCTGTTAATATTTTAAGGTTAGTGTTATGACAAGATGTTGACACCGGTTTGTTTACGTGAACGTTTTAGAGACAATTAAAAGAATTATTAGTTTATTCTCCGTATTCACTCTGCAAATAACAGTTCAGAAGAATAGAGGTTAGGAATGTTTAGGATGATGTGCACAGAACAATATGTGATGTGGTCGAGGACTTTCTTTTTGATTCTTCTGCGGAGTACATAATATAGCGTCTGGTCCAGCAACTTCGGGCTTGCTGACCGGATAGCTAGCACTGCTTTGCAACGACTATTTTGTATGTTTTAGAAGTAAAATGGAATGGTGTCCGGGTCTTTATAGCAGCAGTAAACGGTTTGTTTTCTGCTGTTAGAATTTTCGAAAAAAAAACACGAAATCTCGAAGGAAACGCTTCAGGTTCTGGAGAACGTAAAAACAACTCGTCGGGCTACACGTTTGAGTACAATCATATCAATTATCAGTAAGACGCGATAATTTAATTTAAAAATACTAATTTTTTTCCTATTTTCTCTTTACGATTAAAAACTCCTTAAATTATTCTTTTAAAACTCAACTTACAGCACTAGCAGCTGTTCCCTAGCAAAAGTTTCTTAGTACCTACCGTCAATTCCACCAAACCGGATGTGAGCCACCTGTTGTGTCCCAAATATTATAAATGACATATCAGTTTGACTGTGTTTTAATAACGACCTTCTCGTTGTTAAAAGAGTAAGTGGGACAGAATTCCTAGCCGTTATATTTCGGTACTACATGGTACCGGTTCCAGAAATCAGTAAGGTTTAGAGAGAGGGTTTCCTGATGGTGGTGATCTTCATGTCACTAAATAATATAAGGTTGTGTGTCTTGTGTGTCAAATCAAGGCAAGACGTTAATATCAGATTGTTATTGTTATTAAAATAAAGTAGTAAAGTTTAGTGTCCGTATAAGTAAATAGAAAAGAAGGTTTTTTAGCGGCAGGCGTACAAAGTAGTGCATCTATCTTTTGCATTGAGTACACAGGGACGCCAAATGCAATGGGTTCCCTGGGGCACAGGTAGACAATGACAGGCTGTTTCGTTCTTTTTAGAACTCATCAGAAAGCCATAACCTGTAAGCGACCCCGAATACAGCGAGACTCTGTTTTCAAGATATTTTTAAGAAATAAAAATGCGATGAAAACCCAGTAACGCCATCTATAGGAATCAACTCGATGCAAAAGATAGTCGTCGACGAAAGCAACAATGTTGCTTTATTTCTTAAAAATTGAAACAGAGTCTCGCTGTATTCGGGGTCGCTTACAGGTTATGGCTTTCTGATGAGTTCTAATAAGAACGAAACAGCCTGTCATTGTCTACCTGTGCCCCAGGAAACCCATTGCATTTGGCGTCCCTGTGTACTCAAAGCAAAAGATAGATACTTTGTCCACCTGCCGCTAAAAAACCTTCTCTTCTGTTATTGTTCATCATGGGAGTCCGAAGAGGGGGGGGGGCTTGCCCCTCCTTGGCCGAAGCAAATTTGAGATATTTTATCAAATTTTTGTTGTATTTAAAAATGTTTAAATATTTTGGTTAGCTATTTGGTGTTATTTAATATATTATGTGATATGCACTATTCCTTTAAATTTGTGGTGGTTTTTTAAAGTGCTAGAAACAAAAATACATCATAAAATGATTTCCCCCCCCCCCCCCCCCTGGAAAGTTTCTTCGGACGCCCTTGTTATTAATGTATCAAGGGAATTATAAAAGGTCTTAATTATCGACGGCAAAGTTTCTAGCCCGAGGCACAGAAATTTCACTGGATAATTTAAGACTTAATAATTCTAGCCGAATTAAATAATATTTTGTTTATTTTCATAACGGAATAAAAAAATTTTAACTGGATAAGAGTGGATAGGAGTTTTGGTTGTCGCTGTTATTTGTTTATAAACTTGCTGTCAATCGATTGATTTTATATTAAAAAAGTGCCTTTTCCGAGATCGTTTTTCTGTATATCGGTGGAGGATATATTTAAAAGGCTGAAATAGCAAGACAATCATTACTTTCTTCTAAAAGTGAGGCTCTATATTAAAAATAATATAAAATATATCTAAAGTTGCTGGCACGAAGAAATGTTTTACCAGGATATGCCAACGAGACTATCTTCCAGGATAGCAGTTTTTAGTTTTTTCCCCGCCTTGAAAAAAGGCAAGTGTCGGGGCTGTACACACGAAAACATTACATGCATTCTTTCTTCTTCTTTAATTGGTCGGCAAATTTAATAAGGATAATTTTATTAATTTTAGAGGCAAAATGGATGAAGTGAAACGAATGACAAAAGAAAAAACAAATCTGAATAACAAGTGTAATGAAGATGACTGTGACTATAATGTATCGCCACAATTTAATATGTCGGAACCTAGCGAAGACGATTCTATCATAAAATGGGCAGAAAATAATATTGGAGAAAATCCTGACACTAAAATAGAATTAATAGAAGAATTTAGAGATATGATTTTCGGTAAGTCTATGAGAGCTTAATTGGGAATAAAAAATAAACCAGAAAATGTAAAGAAAATTTAAATAGGAGAAATATAATGGTTTATCAATTCCAAACTAAATTTTCGTCTTACACCCTTTACTAATATTTTATATTCGGCTACATTCCGCTACATTTTTACAAATTTTCAAAATTCACTATCATCAATAGTCGAATTTTGTTACGTCTGGCAACAGTATTTCTAGATCGTCCTATTACTCGGCACTAACAACTAAGCTCGAGCTGTCCGCCAAGCCGGCTATGCACCGTACTCGAGTTGTATTGTTAGTTTGTTGAAAACATCGTTTCTACTCACTCGCTTGAATGCCGAATTATTGTGAATTATTGTTTTAGCTGGTTTTGTATAGATTTACCGTTTACACGTTGCTAAGTAGTTTGTGAGTTGTGTAACAAAAAAATAATTCAAGTTGCCGTAAGTAAAAATGTCAATTTTACAGCTTTTAAATGTAGGTTATACCTAGTATTAGGGAATCCAAACCACGTGATTCAATATGGCGGTTGGATGGCAAAAAGCATTGAGTCACCAGTTAAATGCCACCAGCAACATTATTTTTATGGTCACGTGTACCAATTACAATGCAGTATTTGCCATCCAGCCGCCACTTTAACACATCGTTGGATTGCCTAATATTTATTTTCAATTGGCACCGATAGTAGACATTTATGAACCTAATCACGAAATCGGTTGGCCACTCTTCACTATTCTACTTGGTCTAACAGCATCGATGCAATTAGACAGGTATAGAAGAGACTATCAAAAATTCATTTTATTAATGAAGCTGCAGAAAAAGCATAAACATTTTTGTCGAAATATCTACACATGCGTCATCATGTGTGAGTCATATAGGGAGAGAGTCCAGCGACAAAAAAATATTAAACATATGGGTAATTCTCTGGATCGAGAAATTTTTACACAAGCGTCGAAAAAAAATATTTTAACGTTTTTTCCGGCTTCTCGAACAGTAAAACAGAATTTTTTTAGAATAATCCATTTTTGGGCCAGCTATATGTCGGCTAAGCTGTTTGATGTCGCAACCTTTATAAATGAATTTTTGATGGTCTGTCTATACTAACATGACTGCAATCAGCTTGCCTTGAAAGTTGTTGCTATAAAATTCAGTCAATTCGGTGGATAAATAAGTAGGTATTATAAAGATTTTTCACAGTAATTAACTAACCAATAACTTTGACTGTGGCATTCTTTACATTGGTCGCGCCGGCATTATTTTCTCAAAATCCAAGTTTTCTGATTAGTAAATCAAGAATTAAGCTAATCGGATAATCTTGGTTGTAAGAAAACTATTTCTGCCACAATCAAAGTAGCTAATTAGTTAACTATTGTTAAAAATCTTTATGTATATCTTTATTATATTATGTATAAATATATTAATATTGTTTTATTTTTAACTTGAACCCCCGAACCCTGAAAAAACCAAGAGAGAAAATTCCCCCCAACATATTTTCTGGCTACGCCCCTGACCTAGATCCAATGTCAACAGTGTTGGGCAATCATTAAAATATTTACTTATACTTTAGGTTACTAGGTCTTAATTAATGGTGGATATACAATAGGGGGTAATAGGGGTAATCACACCCCTCTCTAATGTATAACCAAAATTGCCTGCGATTTTGCAAAAGATTACTGCTGTAAGTGCGGTCAGATGCCATTTCTTGTAAAATATAAGGTTATTTCGCATAAATACGAAGTTGGCCTATTAAATTTTGTCCTTTAATACGCGGTTAAGCTAATCGAGAACTATATTTCTTTATGCTACCCGCTAATAGACAATTAGTGATGAGTTATACTAATGAAAAAATAATAATTATAATTCAATGGTAGGTGTTATCAAGAAAATGTGTGTAAAGGTGACAAAATAAATGTTGAGGTACAGATTTTTAAGTGTTTGTAGAATGTTTAAGTGTTCAAATATAGATGTGACAGATATCAGTTTATCAATTTGAACGCCTTTGTTTAGGGGAGTTAAAAATCTTTAAACAGAACAGTTACTTACTTGCTGTGAATAATAAACAACACGTGTGTGAATTACATTAATCTAAATAAAAGAGGTGATTATGAATCCTATTCTAATTTTCAACCAATTTCTTTGCTTCCATCAGTTTGTAAAAGCATAGAATAATATTTAAGCAAAAGAATTTCTTCACTCAATTTCGTCAGTTTTTTTAGAAGCTAAATTTACTATGCTTGCTGTTTTGCTAATAATACATCAACAGTTTTTTGCAGCCAAAATATAAAATTATATTAGAAAACCTTTTTATCATTTAAAGGTGAGTTTCTCATTTTTGAATCACAGAAGAAAGAGGTTATATTTAAAATATTAAAAATAAACAAAACAAGAACTATTAATCGCTACTGCGCAGGCTCGGGGCCATTTGCTTGCAACCACGATACACACACCGGTATCTCTTCTTTACGCATAAATTATTTATCTCTCTTCTTCATTCATTTCGCTTTATAATATAGGGATTCAAGCAAGAAATGATTAGCAGAAAATAATTGAAACACTTATGTTTTGTTGCATAAAGATTTTTATTCACAATTAACTAACCAGCAAGTTTAACCGTGTCATAAATGACTTTGACAAGCGTCATTTACTCACAATCAAAGGTACCTGTAAATTAAAGGTAACTGGGCCAGTATGATTGTGAGAAAATTATTTTTGCCAATGTCATATTATGTCACAGTCAAACTTGCTGGTTAGTTAATTTTGGTTAAAAATCTTTATACAACTCGACATTAAAGTAGTTCTCCATTAATATATTAAAAGGGTTAGGATAGGGAAACTCTATATGTTTCGGACATATTAACGTCCATCAGGAGTTGTGTAGAATGAAACAGTTATCTAAGGAAAATTGGTAAACGTCACCTTATTGAAGTTTCAAAGTTACGATAAAATCAAAATCAAAATATATATTAACTACGTTTTGTAAGAAAAAAATACAATTGTAGCAGGTCAAGTTGTAAATATAAATATTTCTCAATAAATTGATAAAATTAGGTACGAAGAATTTTTTAATATTATAAAACTAACAAGATAACACACAATATACTTTTGTAAACAAACAAATTACAACAAAAAATACATTATTAGAATAATGTATCCGCTGTGGCTGTGTCCATATACCATATACTCCCGAACTGAATAAAAGCAGTGACGGCGAAGAGATTTTTTAATCAGTGATTTGAACTTTGAATTACTGAGCAGCTTTGCATTATCAGGCAGTGCATTGTACAATGAGATATTTAAAGAGTTGTCCCTAGCTTTCTTGGAGTTAAATTTATGAGGTCTGATTAAGTCAGAACCTCTTATTGGATACTTATGAAAGTTAGAATTTAGGGAAAAACTATTCCTGTTCCTATGAATCTCGAGCAGTTGATAAAATATATATAGAGACGGGAGAGGCAAAATTCCAAATCTTTTGAAAATGGGCTGACAGTGATCAAAGTATCCAGCATTACCAATCACTCGAACGGCTTTCTTTTGCTGTCTAAAAGCCTTAATGGCTGATGACGAATTACCCCATAGTAAGACACCATAAGTTAAATGAGAATGAAAAAGAGCAAAATAAACAGTTAAAAGGGTAGATGGATTAACTGTATTTTTAGGTCTGCGCAGAACAAGGATGGAGGATGCTAGACGTTTTGTAAGACTATCGACATGTGCAGACCAGTTTAGTCGATCATCTAGTGTAATTCCCAGTAATTTTACCGAATTGCCACATGTGGCAGAGTTATTAGTAGAAAAAATAATACGCTGCGTTTTATCGAGATTAAGTTGCAAGTCATTGTTCGTAAACCAGTCATTGGCCCTAAATTCCAAAGTTGACATGTTCCGTGGTAAGCTCAGAATGTTTCTATTCGAGGTTACAAATGAAGTATCGTCCGCAAAACAAGTACACTTATTTGGGGCCAAGTAATGGCACAGATCATTAATATACACTATAAATAGAAGCGGACCAACAACGGAACCCTGAGGTACACCGCTCTCAATAGGCCTAAAAGTTGACTTAGATTCCCCGAGTTGGACACATTGGTATCTAGATTTTAAATAGGATAGGATACTAGGACATTAGGACATATTTGTTTATGTGAATGAAGAGACATGCATAGGCTACCGAATAGTGGCGACTCTAAGGGTGGGGGGCTATAAGAATCCCTCCCCCCCCCCCTCTTCCCTCCAGAATAAACACCTAGTATATGAATTTATGATAGTGGATGAAAAAACCTATTCATTCACTCCCATAAAATTTGGAGACATCATGACAATACGAGTTTTTATGACCTCAGCCATACCCAGGCCAAAATCCTGGATTAGCTACTGTAACGAACTAAGCTATAAAAGGTTTAGGCAAATTTGATTGTTGTTTTTCAATTAAATTAAATTATTAAACATAAGGATTACCCAGACCAACGCGGTGCTGCGATGACGGCTTCGCCACCGCAGTGGCAGCAAAATAAAATATTTTCAATTAAATCCTGCTAAACTTATATTTTTAAACGTTTCAGAAAAAGGAGAATGTGAACCTCATAGAACTGATGACGTTTTTCTGTTAAGATTCCTAAGGGCTAGACATTTTATAGTACGGATGGCGCACAGACTGGTAAGTGTGTAGTAGCAACATTTATTGTAGGGTTATAGGGTGTAAAGTCTTTCTATGTAAACCTATTCTTCTAAATTTTCGCCATACCATATACTCAGTTTTTTACGACTAATCCACAATATGACTTTCTATTAAAGAAGCTGCTTGTATTCAAAACTTGAAAACAAAAATATATTAAAACAGAGTCCTCGTTCGTATGTTACTGTCCTTTCCAGATATGTATTGGAAATAATAAATTTTTAAAAATGTTACTTCAGGTTAAACCGAAAGTGAGTTTGAAGTTAAAGATTTGATTTTTGAGAGATGTTTTGGTTCTTATTTCTTATACCTATTTAAAAATTAATTGAAATTAAAAAAAATATATTGATAGTCTTTCTGCAGCTATATAAACCTGCTTCCTCCCCCGGTTTCTAGGGTGAAGAATACGAAACCACCGAAAATAGTCAAAAATTACCCCTTTTTCGTACCTTTTTGGAATAGACCAAGAGATGGTGCCAAACATCATTTATCCTCCGCCCATGGTCTAAACTATCCCCTTTTTTTGAAAAGGGTTTAAAGATGGTAGTGGGTCGAAACAGGTGGACGTTGTTATCAAAAATAAAAATATCCCCACTGTTTTTTTTACCCCTGGAAATGTAATTTTAATCTTCAAAGATTATTAGCACCATGCAACATCCTCCAGCCGTAAACTAGTTCTTGCCACGAAATCTTTTTCAATTTTTGAGGCGGAGGAGGGTTGGCGGAAGGTGTGAAGAACTGTAAGCATTATTTCTAATTCTTTACCTTCAAAAACGCGAGGGGTGGAGAAAAATTTGGGTTTAGAACTCCAAAACTACCAATTTCTTTACTCCACTAATGCCCGGTTTTATAGACTCAAGTTACCAACCGAAAAATCTCGCAAGATTAATAAATACCATTGTCAATATTAAATAGGGATATTTGGGATATTTATTACAAATACCTTATAAAACTGGTTATTTCAATCATTTTTGAATATTCGCAAGTTAAGCTAAGCCCGACGGAAGGGCAGTGTTACCACTAACCAGAGTTTATAAAACAGCCAATAATCTGGTTTAAGGGTAACTCGAGTTTATAAAACCGGGCATAAGTAGTCTGTCATCATGGACATGCTCCATCTGCCTTAGTATTATAAATAATAATAATAAAGATATTTATTTGTGCCATTGTTTTAGTGATTTTTAATGAGCACGGTATACAATAGGACGGAACAATGTCCAATGGGGAATCTCTCGAAAGTATTTGTTTATTATTTAGGCACGTACTGCCTTATTGTGTACAAAATCTGAACGTGATGCATAAAAGAGTAAGGTGATTATAAGGATAAGTGTCTCAAAAGAAGTAAAAAACAGCTGATAACTACTAAACATAATCTGTAGACATGTGTTGTTAACTCTTAAAATTTTTAAATCGTTACTTCATTAATTAGGGGAAAAAAATTGGGGCGAAGGGGGTAGCAGCATTTTGGGTCACCCGGTATTTGGCGACATTTTAATTTTTTACAAAGAATCAAAGAACATTTTTAAGTAATATGAGTGACTGTCAACTAATATATTGTACATTGAAATTGAATCCTGTATGACAAATTATTCAAAATTACTAAATTATATCCCATAGGAAATCCTTGCAAATTATTTATTAATAAACTCTTGCAAACACAATTATGCTAACTTGTAATTACATTACTACATATTAATTTGGTAGTAATTAACAACGCATATATTAAAATTGCAAACATTTAAATGCAGTTTTAATGATTATGATGGTGCTGTGTCCAAACTTAAAAAGTAAATCTGGGTTAAATTTTATGCAATTTTCTAGGTCCTATCGTAATTGCCCATATTTATATTTGGATAAAAAATTAAAACACTATGGCGCAAAAGACTGGTCTGTTTTAAACCATAGACTTATACAAAATTTGACATAAACAGCCGTATTTACTAAGGCCCAATTTTATAAAGTACTCTTAAACTTAAGTTTAAACCGAAGACTAATTATAAAATCGTAGAAATGTCAGAAATGATCTCTTTATAACATGGGATTGACAGCAATGTTTAATTCAGGAGTAATCAACCTGGTCATAACTTGTTATGTTATGGGTCATTATATTAAGTTACGACCAGGTAAATCACTTTTCGAACTTTGCTGTCAACCCCACATCATAAAATGACCATTTAACATTTCTTCGATTTAAACTAGACCTTGGTTTAAGCCGACTTAAAAAAAATAAAATTGGGCAAAACATCTATGATTTAAACCTAGGTCAAGTTTAAATCGAAGAAATGTCAAAAATGATAATTTCATAATGTAGGATTGACAGCCAAGTTCGAGTTAAGAGTTATTTAACTGATCATAACTTAATATAATGTAACATAACATAATGACCATTATGACCAGGTTGATTACTCTTAAATTGAACTTTGCTGTCAATCCCACATTATAAATCGACCATTTCTGACATATCTACGATTTTAGAACTATTCCTCTGTTTAAACTTAGGTTTAAGAGGACTTGATTGATTGAGCCTAAAATTGGACAAAACAATATCTATGATTTAAATCGAGGAAATGTCAAAAATGGTAATTTTATAATGTGGGATTGACAGCAAAGTTCGAGTTAAAAGTGATTTACCTGGTCATAACTGAATGTAATACAACATAACAACGGAAATAGAGTTTTGGACTTGCATTGTCTTTATTTATTTTGAATCACAACGTTGAAATTAGTAAGTATCTTCAGGTGAATACTGGAGATACTTACTAATTGAAGCGTTGTGATTCAAAACAAATAAAGACAATGCAAGTCCAAAACTCTATTGCCGTTCAAGCAACGTCATTGTCTCCACCTTTCAAAAGTTGTGACCAGGTTGATCACACTTAAATTGAACTTTTCTATCAATCCTACATTATAAATCAACTAGTTCTGACGTTTCTACGATTATCCTAGGTTTAACCTTAGATTTAAACTGAGTAAATACAGGTGAAAATGTTTAAATATTAAAAGAAAAATTCTGGAAAATAGATATATCAAAAGTTTGAAGAGGGCTTAAAGTTAAAACCCACGAAAAACTAAATAATAAATTTTATTCTCTAGATTTCTAAAAATACATCAATAAATTATATATTTCTTTATTTTTAGATGGTAAACTACTACCTTTTTAGGGAGACAAACCCGGAGTTGTTTTATAACTTAGACTACAAAAAGCTTTTTGAAATAGGCGATTCAGAAATTCTTAGTATTCCTCCCTATGTGGATCAAGATGGTAGGCATATTTTAATTGTCCGATTCGGTAAGTACTTAAGTAACATGAAAAAATAATTTCATTCAAAATAATAAACAGTTTGGTAACACAAATAATATTAAAAACAATGTTATAGTCTATTTCAGAAAGGAGTATCTAGAGTAATAAAATTCCGTCCAGTTCGGCTCAATTTCGGTGTCGGCCATAGGCGCACGTAAATTTTGTGCATTAAAATATGTATGCTAACTAACCAAAAATGGGTATGAAGATAAAATAGTATTGTTTGTAATATTAAAATTTCAAGTAATTGCGTAATTCAATTCGGGATATTACCGCGAGGACATTAATTTGAATGTTTTTGAGGATTATTTTGGTAAAATGATAAAATATCTTCCAGATAATTCAGTAGTACTTATGGATACCGCAAGCTATCATTCACGACGCACAGACTTCAAGATCATCTTGGAGAAAACAAGAAATTATCGACTGGTTAACCACCATAAATATTGAATTTAAAGATAATTTGATAAAGAAGGAACTATTAGCTATAGCAAATTTACACAAACACCGTTTTATGAAATATACCGTGGAAGGTATAGCTGAAAAACATAGTATAACTGTGCGGCGCACACCGCCAATTCAATGGGAACTAAATCCTATAGAACTGATATGTTTAATAAAAAATAAGTGTACATAATGCACGCCTTTGTCACACCATTTTTAGCGTTTGTGATGTCATAGGCAAAACCCATAAATTGACCCGAACCCGGGTGGTACTACCTACATTTGATGGAAATAAAGATTTTTGCAATGAAATCAATGCCAAATTATGAAAGAGGCTTAAATATTCGTTTGGTCACTGTAGTTGCTGTGCATACCTAATGAGCTTTTATTACTCTACACCTTTCTAAAATAGACTATAAACATAAATATACAAAGTATACTAATTTTTTTCTTATTTTATTGATATAGTCCTAACAATTACTAGCTTACAAAATTATTATATTCGAGAATATCTTACATTAGCTTTTCAGAGTCTCTTTTTGCTCTGTTTGTTACTTGGGTTAAGTTTATTTCAGATTTGGATATCAATAGAATTTATTTGGCGTTGATGAAATAATCGATAGAAATTCAGCCAAATAAACATCCAGCAGCGTTAAATCAAAGCTCGTAAAGCGATGCCGCAACAATCTATGCACACTTGGCAACCAACATCGGGTTATTCTGTGCTGGGTTCCTGGACACTCCAAAATAGATGGCAACGAGGCTGCCGATGCGCTCGCAAGAGAGGGCGCAGGCATGCCAGCTGATCTAGCAGACAATACAGTAAACAAACCACTGGGATTGGTCAAAGAGGAGATTGACTACACGGCCAAGCAGCTTGCACAGAACAGATGGACAGGGTTGACAACCTGTTGTACATCCAGGCAACTGTGGCCCACATTTGATAAAAAGAGAACCGCAGAGCTATTGAGACACAGTCGAAAAGACGTGAGAAATATTACTGCGGTTGTTACCGGACATTGCCTCTTCGGTAGACATGCCGAACGTATGCAAATGCCCACTAACGACTTCCGCAGAAGTTGCAGAGATGAGGAAGAGGAAGAAAGTATTCAACATTTTCTGTGTGAATGCCCTGGCCTCGCAAGAAGGAGGTTCACTACTCTGGGTGAATCATCTTTCGATAACCTGGAGGAACTAAGCAACTTACAACTTGGACCTAATCAGGACTACGTGAGGCTGTCAGAACCAAGGGTCTGCCACTCTTACCTAACCTAACCTAACCTTGGGTTAAGTTTATTTCTGGTTTGGATATCAATACAATTTCTTTGGCGTTGATGAAATAATCGATAGAAATTCAGCCAAATAAACATAACACATTAATTTTTATAAATTGTCCGAACTACACTTTTGCCGTATTGGTATAGGCAATAGAAGCCTAATATAAAAAAATTATTTTCCTATGCGACTAAAGCTACTTCGCAGTAGACACGTTGGAACACACAGCCTATTTCCTAAGCGAGTATAGTATAATCTTAACCATATAGGAAATGGAAATATACTTACCGCTTACCTAAGTTACCTCTCAAAAATAAATTTAAGACGTGCAGGATCACATATATACATACCATAATTTAATGATGACACCACTGTAGGCAGATGATCAGGGTCCATTGAATGTGCGCAGCTCGGAAATTTGCTTCTTGATGTAAACATTTGACAGGACCGACTTTTAAACTCTTTTAACAAGCTTTTATTTAAATTCACCCGTTAGTTCGGGTGTGTACAGTTTATGGTCAAATAAAACTAAGTAACCAATATTTTACATACCTGAAATACCTTATTCCTGGTATTAAACCGCGATTCGTGCAAAAAAGGAGCATGCACTTTTTTCTACTCATCTTGAGACACAAGTCGCTAACAATCACAAAATGTCTGGTAAAGTGTTATACCTAAATTCGCACCCAAAACTTAAAAATAATATCCACAATCACACACAGAATACAACGTAAAAAAAGATGGAAACGACTAACAACTTACAAACTAACAAAAAAAAATGTCTAAAGTAAAGTTGTATAAATATTAACACCCAAAACTTGGAAACTATAACCACACACGATCGAACGAAACAAAATATCACATTTTTAGATGTTATGTGCAAAAGATGGCGACGAAATACAAACAACGATAAGCCGGTTCTGTTTGATATTGTGTCGGTTGCCTAATTTTTAACCTACTGCGCAAGCGCCACCAGCTCAAACTCAGGTTATTTTGAATCGCACGATGGGTGTCTTCTCGCTTCGTACGGCTGCTTGTATTGGCAATATAGTGTATATATGTGTGCAGGATCGATTCCACGTCACACTTTGAAGACGTTTATTTATCTTACATTGGGTACCCAAGTTATGAAATTGTAGAAAGTTTGGGTTGGGAGTAGCAATCCAATTTTACTGTGTTACTGAATGAAACACGATATTAAATGGAAAATGCATCAAAATAAACCATCCACAAGCTGAACGTTATTTTAAAACTATTTCACCTTAAGGTAGATACATTATTAAAAATATTTAGAAAGGCACTCATTTCATTTTTAATAATTTCAAAACAGATAAATTAGTTTCATGGGCGTTGCAGCATTACTTATCACCCTAGCAAATAACGGCAGAGTGTACAGCAGGAATTATTAATGAGTACTTCATTTTGATTTTGAAGATTTATTGAGCAGATACTATCCCTATTCGGTACATATTGATTATACGATAAACATAGGCTGCGCAATTTCGTTTAGTTCAGGATTGGAATAATTTATCATCTTATTAAAAATAGAAAAGTAATTTTGTCATAACGTTATAGTATTTAATTTAATATGCAGTACAACCTTTCGGTTACTCGGCTTGTAATGGTCTCTATAACCGTTTCGACTTTTAAACTAACGTAACTGTTTAAGTGACTACGAGTAAAGTCCAGTAGTAATAATTATCAAAAGTAATGTAATTCGTAATTTCTTTCATCTGTGAAAAATTACTGGAACATTCCAAATATAAAGAAATTAATTACTGCCATCCATTACTTTTATTAAAATACTTTGTGATGAAGGAATTCAATTACTACAAATGTTTATAATTCCAAATTGTAATTTCAATACAATAATGAGCGTTATTTCTTTCTTGCATTAGACACTTGTAGAATCAGCTGTTAACCATATTGCACAAGATACGTTGTTAAGGGTTTAATCTCAAATAAGTTCACGGGTTTTCGTTATACGTTAGTTAATCATGAAAGAATTTAAAAAATTTAAAGATATAAAAAAAATTTTGCCTTTTTTTTCTAAAGATGTTAGACCTATGGAAGGTTACCTGTAACCAGGTTTCCGTAAATTTTTTTTGAGGTCCCCTCTATATGCCGGATACACTAAGACCTGGTTTTTACCACTGTGCTCACCCTGTTTGATTGTCACAGCCACGCAGTGATCCTAGTTCCTTGCACTAGTTTGTGTAGGTCAACTGAGGAGATATTCAGAATGTTCTCTGGTTCCAGATCTACTGACTCTCAATGGCAAACTATATGCTGTACTGTTTCCCTGACTTGTCCGCATAATTTGCAGTCAATGTCTTCTTTAAACAGTTACAAAATACATAATAACTCTTCAAAAATACATAATTTCTTTATTTTTAAACATGAAAAACCGAGCCCGAAAACCCCTGGTTAGGGTCATACATACGTCTAAAAAAATTTTGGATTGAAACACAACACAAATGTTAAAACTGTTTTTCTTTTTTAAAATTAAAGAGGAATAAGAAAGGAAGAAATAGGAATATCAAGAAAAAAGTGAAAAAAAAACATTCACAAAACCAAATTTAATCTTACCATGGGTTAGTTAGAGGGGGATAGGTAATAATTTTATTTTCAAAATTTGATAGTAGTTGGGTAAATTTTTTACGAACTGTGGGCGTGGCCCCAAAGATTTTTCGCCTTCCTAACTAACAACAACAAATTCGTGTGCTTACAAGGGGAGCTCAAAAACGGTAAGAGATACAAAGATGGTTAAATTGAGGCAAAGTTACGTATTTTGGGGCTTAATAATTTTAGTGAAAAAAAATTGCAAATATTCCGAATACTTTCGGAGATATTCGAATAAAATCGAAATTTTGAGTTTTGGGTTTTAATTTTTTGCGCTTTCATTTTTGACTTGCGAAAAAAATAAAAAACACTTTTTTATAGCCGTTTTTTATGTTCTACAAGATAATACGGACCTGGAATTTTAAAAACATTTTTAAGGACTTCTACGCTTTGGAAATTTAATGAAATTTAAAGAATTTTAAAATTTTAACGTTTTCTCATCAAATATCACATCATTTTAGTTTTTCAAATTATTCTTTCTTTACTATTACGGCCCTGGCAATTATTTTTAAAATAACTGAAATATTAAAATTACATTACAGGAAGTTATGGCGTTTAGGTCCTTTTATTTCAATAAGAGTTATCGTAACAATACTCTAAGAAGTAAGTAAGTTTCTAAGTCAAGAGAAGTAATTCTATTTTTTTATTAGTATATTATTTATTTTATTAATATAACATCTTAAGTCCTATGGTTTTTACCTTAGACCTAGACCGAAATACTCTAATACAAAAAAAAAATTAATTCACCCGAGTAAAGAAAATTTCAATTTTTTCAATTTCAATTTTTTTTACTGTTTATTCGGTCTAATGACAGTTTCTGGCCCAACATATAACAAAAATAAACAGACAAAAGATATTTGAGGCCGAGACTTTTGGTCTTTTCTCTTAGAAAATATCAGGCCTTTTTGAGTAAAACTGAACGGATTTTTCAAATCAGAAATCTTTTTTTTCATGGTTTGGCTCTAAATGTTCAGGGCCGTAATGACATAAAAAGATAACTTGAAAAAATGTGTTATTAGATGACAAAACGTTAAAATTTCAAAAAATTTAAATTGTATTAAATTTGTAAAGCTTAGAAGCTTTACAAAAAACTGCATTTAAAATTCCAGGTCCGTATTTAAAAAAATTGACTTGAGGTTGGTATTTAAAGAACGAAACGTTGAAGTCGAAAACTAATAACGCCATCTTGTAGAACATAAACGACGGCTATGAAAGAGTGTTTTTTTCCCAAGTTGAAAATGAAGGCGCAAAAAATTAATAACCAAAAAAAGCTTTCGGAATATTTGCTGTTGAATGTTGCTGTTTTATATCACCAAATTACTAAGCCCCAAAATACGCAACTGTGCCTCAATTTAACCATCTCCGTATTTCTTACCGTTTTCGAGATCCCCTTGTACGCACACGAATTTGTAGCACCCTGTAAGGCTCGACTTTCCCCTTATAAAAAAAAATGTCCTAGTTACGTCCACTGAGCCCCCCCCCCCCCCCCGAACATATTTTCTGGTTGCACCACTGCTACGCGTAGTACTTAACTATATCATATATTATCTACTCCCGTCAAACAAAAATAAGCTAAAGAAACAAAAAATTTTGTTTTTCTTTATTTACTATAGACTGGACTAATTTGTCCCAGCCAGTACTACAATAAATAATGGTTTTATAGAACCCCTGAACAAGTACCGTTTAGATTCATCGATTATTAAGAGTTAGCGATGTGTTTCACCTAATAAATTAAGTTTCGAATTCTCTAAGTGTGTAATTATGTTTTTTTAAATAAAAGTAAAGGTAATCTATTTTACCTGGACTATGTATTATGAACAACGGCACCTGTTACGATGACATATTATATATATTGTTAAGGTGAAAGGACAAGCTTATTGATTTATCTTGATTTTAAATTAAGTATGTTTAAACCCAAATTAATTTAATACAGTAGATCGATATTTCATATCGTCAATTAAACTGGTAGTTGGTACTACAAAAGTGGATATGGTATCCATATCGTAAGAGAAAGTAAATTGAGCACGACACTGTACGCCGGCGCCGTAGGCGGAGTGCTCGAACTTCCGAGAGCAATATGGACAAACCGTCGAGTTGTACAGTATATTTTTCTACGACTCAACTTTCGAACTTCATAGTAAAAATAATTTAAATCAGGATATATAACTTGTCTTTTTAGTAGGCCGTAAACTTATAAGAAAGATAATAAAAGACAATTAAAGAAAAATTAATTTCGTTCGCAAATCCATGAACCTAATTACACTGTAACATATTTGTCGATATGGGTTATTTATTATATTTACACATGATTACTTTGAAGATATCTATCTTTTCGCCTTTTGCAGAATAACAGACAACAAGGCAATAACCTTAACAAATAAAATTAATTTTTTTGTAGAAATCTTTTAATTGCGTCTGGTTTCATGTACTCATCTTTATTTTCCGGAAGGAAGATTAACCAGGTATTATTCTATATCCGTTGCGTAGGTCTAATAAAAGTTTTAAGGTCGATTGGGATTGGAGACCCGTCATTGCAAAGAACCAATGTTCGTTTTGTGTATAGTACATTTTTTGCGTTATACAGGGTGATTCCTAAGTTGATACTTCTTTTTTAACTGTGTATAGAAGGCATTAAAATAAATAACATTTTCAAATACCTTTTTTTTAAAAACTCAAAAATAAGGTAGGGGAGAGGTAGTAACAGTGAGACGGCTCGAACAGTGAGACAAATCCCGTACAAAAACCCCGATTTTAAATCCAGCGCCAAAATAAGTAAAAGCCGTTGCAGATGGCATTGACTGACAAGTACCCGAAGTTTGGCGGCTGGCGATCCAACCGCGTTTCAGTTATCCACGATTATCCTAAGAGGGTGCATCAAAGTAAATTTTATTGTGCAATATAACACGTGTTTCTGTGAACTATAAGGTAATTTATTTATTGTAGGTACCATAACTTTAATTGTTGTTAATGTTGAAACATAAAGTAGCACTTTACACATCTATTTTTTTATGTATAAGATAATATATTTAATATTTAGTGAAAAACTTTATTTAGGAACAGTGGGACGTTGTGTAAGTTGGAACACTAAGACTGTCTCACTGTTCCTTTCTCTGTATAGTAGTTATATTTTTTGCAGGTCACAGGATGCCTAGAAAAAATAAAACAGACAAACAAATTGGCCGGTTTTCGGAAGCACTAATGAGAGAAGCCGTTCAATTAGTTTTAGATAGTACCAGCATCCGCGAGGCTTCAAGAATAAAGAGACTATCTTTCAGTCCATAGATATGTGAAGAGAGAGACAAACATCTTTGTTAAAATTTGAAATTAACTTCTCAAATTTAAACATAAAATAGATTTACAAATTACAAATACAAATATTACGATAATGTTACATAACTAATAGCATGATTATTTAAGTGTAAAAATTAGTAATAAGCAATGCCTCATTGTTCTTACCATGGGTTAGAACAGTGGGGCATTTCCGTTTTTTTAAATATTTGTTTATAAAGTTTATTTTTTGTTTTTTATGTGAACTGAGTTTACTAATTAGTTCCTAACGGTGTGCCAAAGACGGATTTTAATTTGCAATAAAAAATATTTTTTAATATAAAATATATTTTGATTTAAAGTTTTGTGTCTCACTGTTACTACCTCTCCCCTACTTACATTCATTTATTACACTATGGATCAAATACGGCCCTGCCTAAGTTGCCCGTTGAATAACATTAAAAAACTTCTGGGTGTAGGATGAGCCCGCAAGGGAAAGCGTTCTGCGTATAATCTCGAAGCAGCAGCCGCACTTTGACCACACTCACTATAAATTAGCATCATATTAGTTCATTGTTTTCAAATTTTACCATTTTCACGTGTCACCAATTTAAAATTAACTTGCTTCAGAAAACACATCGCAGCCAATTGCCAAATAACTGACGACCTACCCGTAAATTGCATGACTAAAAAAGACAAAAACAACATAAATAGAGAAGGCTACATTTTGATAAACAGGCCCGCACTTGGATTTTTTACTTCTGTATCTTGCCTATTTTTAAGTTTTTTAAAAAAAGGTATTGCAAATGTTGTTTATTTTAATGACTTCTATACACAGCTAAAAAAGAAATATTAACTTAGGAATCACCCTGTATTTTGTAGTCATTGTTTAGAAATGAGTGGAAAATTAAAGATTTTTGAAATAACAAAGTGCATTTGTGCAGAATTCTTTAGTTCGATCAGAAAATATAATAGTTAGGTAAAAATATATTTTTTTATTTTCGCGCCATTTTGTGCACTCTTTAGGAAAAATTGGTGCATGCACAGGCTCTGGAATAAATGTTTTGATTCAAATAAAAAAATAACAAATTTTATCTTACAGATTAACTTTCTTTGAAGTATATTCTTAATCTTACTTTTGTTACGTGTCATAAAACGATGCGTAAAGTTTACAACTTGTACATTTGGTTCTTTTTAACTGACCACTGTGATTGGTCAGTTTCATTTCCTAACTAGGATGGATATGAAATGATCTCCGTTTAGGTAAACGAAATAGCCCACTATCAAAACCACTTTAGTATAAACAAAACAGCAAATATTGATGTGAAACAAATTTTCTACTTTTTCAAAAAAAAGTTCTTTTTAAAAGTACGTTCATAAATTATTTGACTTTTACAAAATGTTATATTTAAAACCATACCCGCACACTATAGACATCGCTTCGCATTAGTGCAATGTATTTTTTTTACTTCCACATGGATATTGTCTGTTTCTTTTATAACCAGTTAACTGAACGGACATAATTTCATATCCATTCTTGTTAGGATATGAAACAGACCAATCACAATGGGCAGGCAGATTATTATAATTTGAGAAAGATTATGACATTTAGCAAAAGTAAAGTTAAGAAAATAGAATATATAAAAATGTGCAAATCTATCAGATCAAATTTGTTATTATTTTATTTGAACCAAAGCATTTGTCCCAGATTCTATCCACACGCCAATATTTCCTAATGCTTACACGAGATGCTGCCAAAATTGAAAATATATAACCAAAATATGTTTATACTTCAGTGAGGGGGGGGGGCGAAATAGCGGCAATTGCCGGATTGGATGTATCCCCGTACAAAGTACAAAGATTAAGGATATGCCGGCATACCTATGAGCGGGTCTGTTCGCCTGGGTAATAGATTGTTTATAGTTTTATTAGCTTTGGAAACACTATACCATTTCCACTAATTTTTTGTTATCGTTTTTTTGTAGAGAAATGGAACACATCACAATTTACAACAGACGAATTACTTCAAAGTGTTATATTTTTAATCCAGGCAGCAGCACTGGAACCTAGACACCAAATATTAGGGGGCGTAGTCATTATTGATGTTGCAAACTTAGGCGCTGGACACGCGTGGTATTTGACACCAACTATAGCTAAGCTCTTAGTTGCAATTGGATATGTAAGTATGTATGGCTATAAACTGACGGAATCGTCCATTTTTCCATCTCATTCATAATCTATCAGGGCTGATCCTAGAGACTTGGCGGCCTACGTACAAACTGCAATTCTCGCTGACAACATTGCACTCATATTACATATAACATTGGAATACTATGTTGGTGTCTACGGTGTTGTGCTCAATTTACTTCCTCTTGCGATATGGACATCATATCCACCCTTGTTGTACAAACTTCCAAAATATGTTAACGACTATATGTCTGGGCCACGATACACTAACACCAGTATGTTAACGCGCATACATTTTCTATCTCTCTCCCACATTGTGACGATGCGTGCGAGGATGCTTACATTAGGTGCAAGGAAATTATCGTTTTATTTTTTATCAAGTATTATAATAATATATTGTAACCTATATACTGCCTTAAGATTCATTTTGGCCACTTGTGTTAGAAGGTCCTAATTACTAAAATAGTGAAAATTTGCCCACTTTTTATGTCAGGTTAGAACTGTCAGTCACGTCAAAATGTTATGCAACCGTGCTCGCATCCTCGCTCGTGACGCATGCGCGGCCAAGAACCATTTATAGTCGTTGATGCGCGGCCTTGTCTAAGCGCGGCGATTTGTTTATTAACCCACCGTTGTAGGTGTATCGTGGTGTGGGCATGATTTGAGAAACAAAACTAATCTCAAATTATTTTATTCTAGCCGCTGACATGGAGGTCACCACTGTCGTTAGGAAATTCTGTCTCACTCCTTTTAAATAGATTTTACTCATTGATAAGTATGATTTCTGTTTTTAGAGTTCTCTTCCACACCGAGTCCAAGCAGTACATATCATTAATGCATCTCGAATATTTGATTATGCATTTAGTATGATAAAACCTTTTCTGCTGGATATTATGAAGGAACGAATATTTATCCATTCGAGCATGGAAAGCCTTCACGAGTATATTTCGACAAAATGTCTACCAAAGAGGTATGTTGGAGCATTTTATAAGATTAAGAGAAAGTGGAAAGTTAATATTGGTGAAGAACTTAAAAAAGAACCTAAGAAATCCAGCAGAATTTCGTGGTTTAACTCCTTAGAATTTAGATAATACAATCAATAGCGAAAGTAAATTTTAAAAAAATATATATAAAATAAGTTGGTTGCTTTCTATAGCACAACCTCGTACTGCTTTTGCTTTTTGCTATATTTCCTAATACATCACTTACCCTTCGGTCGGCAAATTCTAACCTTACTTATGAGCCATGATATGGCAACCGCGTCTAAAATGGATCTAAACAAAAATTTAAAAAATTAAAGACAAAAATGCTTTAATGTCAAAAAGAAACATCTTCATTCACAAAGCTTCTAGGAACTTAATAATAAATTTTTTAAAAAGTAAATAATTATGACAGATTATTTATTATATTATTATTATATATTTATTATATATATATTTTTTCCAATCATGAATTTTGAACAGTTTTTTTTTTGTAATATTTTAACACTTTGATATATTTTTAATATAAACTGACAGATAAGTTTTAAAAAAAATTGAATCATGAGCTATGGATTTATTAACAAGACTTGTAAAAGAAATAGGTAAACATACAGGGTACTACAAATTCGTGTGCGTACAAGAAGGTCTCGAAAACGGTAAGAGATACGAAAATGGTTAAATTAAGGAAAGTTGCGTATTTTGGGGCTTAATAATTTGGTGAAAGAAAATTGTAACTATTCCGAGTACTTTCGGAAATACCCGCAAAACCCCGAAATTTTTAGTTTTGTTTTTAATTTTTTGCGCCTTCATTTTTAACTTGAGAAAAAAACACTTTTTTATCGCTGTTATGTTCTACAACATAGCATTATTAGTTTTCAAATCATTCAACGTTTCGTTCTCTAGATACCAACCTCAAGTTAATTTTTTTAAATACGGACCTGGAATTTTAAATACAGTTTTAGGGACTTCTAAGCTTTAGAAATTAAACACGACTTAAAGGTTTTTGAAATTTTAACGTTTCTAGGGATTCCATAATTTTATTAGGAAACGCGTCTAAGAATCAATCTATCGAAATAAAAAGAAGGTTCTTTTTATTGGCACGCTATTATTGGCAAGTCTTCTTTATATATTTACTGAAAATCTTTTTAAAAATAGTTCCCCCCACTGGCACTGCAAGCATAACACCAAGTTTATTTTATTTAAATTTATCTTTCAGCTAATATCTAAAGTAAAATAACGCCATTGGGGCTATAGCTGCAATAAATGGAGATACTGTCTATGCAAATTTTTAAAAAAAAGGTTCTGAAATGCTATAATATTCCTATTTTTTTTTTAGATTTGGTGGTATTCATAAAGATTATCTTTATAATGATTGGTTGACTCTTCTAAAAGGCAATGATAGTTTTTTTGAACAATTGGAATCTTATGGATATGAAGGCTGTAGAGATTTTATTCAACAATTGTAAAGAAACTTGGGCTTGAAAACAATTAATAATATGTAGCAACCTTATCATGTCAATTCACAAAGTACAAAAGAGTCTAACTAATTTTTAGAGATAGAAATATGGGATATTAAAAAGTTAATAAGAAAACAAATTGTAATTATGCTTAACAAGAAAATTCGAAAATATTAGCCACATCACAGTAGTTATATTTTCAATAACTTTGATTACTATGTTCTATCCAGTGATAATTATTATAACATATTTTATTGACAATTAGGAAATAGAAGATGAAACAGAAGTCCTGACTTTAATTTTACTAGAAAGTACCTAAGAACTTTTAAACATATTCGATTTCATTTATTGTGTAATGGAAAGTAAAGAAAAGTCATGAAGGCAAACGTAAATTGACAGTTAAGAGCACAGTGGTGAATGTGGGAGCTCCCATTTAAAAGTTTAAAAATCAGGGTAGCCTCTCAATTATTATTAAATTGCGTTCACTACAAGGGAAACTTAATTATTTGCAGACCGCGGTAGTGGCTTAGAGGAGGTGAGTTACTGGCATTCGACCGTGGCGACCCGGGTTCGATTCCCGGAGTGGGCATACGTACAATAAAAAAAGTATGTCCAAAATTCAGTGGATTTAAGAATAAAAAAAGGATAACTAATGCATACACGTGGTTCGGATTCCACGTTAAGCTGTAGGTCCCGTCTGGCTGACATTACCCAGACGATAGGGGGTACAATGGGCCTTATATAGGCGGTGAAAGGCAACGTCCAAGTTGCCTTTCACCGTCGCTATGGTTACGTGACGTCAGTCACGCGACAGCATTAAGATGAAGAGCAATTTAAAAATAGATCAGTCGTATGCACCATTGTTTCAGCATTGGTTCGCCTAACTTTAAGGTATTTATTTTGATGCTTCTCGAACTTACGGTTATAGATATCGTTTTCACGTGATTTACTGTGTGATTAAAAAGTTTTGTTTTTATTTTTCAGTTAATTCAGTAGTGTAAAATTAGTCAATGTTTGTTTAAGTACCCGCACTATACCTAGCTCTTCATCATTTTTTAAGACCGCGAGCCGCCACTGCCGTGAGTCGCGCCATTCAAATCTACATGCTCGGTGACCTAGTCGCCCTGTCTCCTAGTCTCCACGCTACTTCAGTTTCTTTTAAGTTTCCCCGTGTAAGGACTGCCTTAGGTTAGGATTTTAGCTGCAATTAACGCCACTAACATACTGGACTAATAACTAAAATATTGAGGAGGGGCTTTTAAAATATTAAATATTCTTCTTTCAAATAAAGTCTAATATCAGTGTTAAGTTCCTCATTTTATTTGTGACCAATATTTTTTTAAAGTAGTTATGTTAGCGTCTGTAAATAATTTTTAAATTAAAAAATGTTTTTTCCGGCGTACAGACTCGAGTTCCCTTTCCCCTTATAACACCCTCCCGGTCTGTGAATCACAGGAGATTCCAGACTATTACTACCAACATAAAATTGAATTAGTTATATGACCGAAGTTGGTGAGAGAATTCCAGGTCCCCCGTAGCGCAATTGGCAGCGCGCTTGACATGTAATCGAGAGGTACTGGGTTCGATTTCCAGCGGAGGCATAAAATGTTTCAATTTTAGTCGAGTCTGTACGTATTTCGACAGCATACCTACACCTGAAACAAGACTTATAGAAATAAGTAAAATAAATTAAAGATTTTCCTTTCATTTCGTCAGATCCATCCACAGACGCGTTTCGCCATATCATGACTCAGTGGCATATTTAGGGGGCTACCGGACTGCAGCCCCCCCCCCCCTACGAGCCTACAAGCTCGGGTCTAAAAGTTTAATTGTAACCTAATTTTTCATCTCATTCTTGGACTCTTAACTTAAATTTTTAAATAATGTATTCTTGGCTTAGATTACATTGTAGGAAACGTTTAGTTATTAAACTTTTCCTTCTAAAAGTCCTGTTTTATATAGAGACGAAGGTTTCGGAGGCATATCGTTTTAGTTATTGATTTATGATGCAATTTTATAGGAAAACGAGTAAAAAGAATAATATTTTATAGTATATTTCTATTATATACTTGTCTGTTCCGTTTTCCCTTTTTTAGAGCTATTTTAAATTCGCAAAGATATAACCCAATTCAATAAAATATTTTTACAACAAAAACAAAAAACAATTAGGTATTTTTAAAGAAAAAAATTAAAGTAAAATTTTTATTTGAAACATTTTTTATGGAAGGAGTGTGATAATTTATAATAAAAAAAAATAGTGCAGGAAGAAACGAGAATGCTTTATTATGAATATACAAAACGGCACTTAAGAAGGAGTATTTCAAAACCTAAGCATCTGCACCAAAAACTGCTCTACTAACTGCCCGAGGAACTACGTTCCTAAAATCATGATTTCTGAAAAAATCATCAATTCTGACGTGGTGAGCGATATTTATTTTATTTTTAATCATGAAAAACCCAGCCCGAAAAACGCTGGTTAGAGTCATACATACGTCTTATGTTAAATTTTGGATTGACACCAAATATTCATATTATTCGCAAATATAAAAATGTTTTTTTTAATAAGGAGCCAGCCAGGAATATCAAAAAAAAAGTAAAAAAAACATTTACAAAAACAATATTAATCCAACCATGCAAAGGGGGTGAGGTAATAATTTAATTTTCGAAATTTGATCGTAGTTAGGTGAATTTTAAACGAACTTTGGGAGTGGCACCGAAAATTTTTCGCCTGTGGCGCTTTTCCGCCTTCTTCACTGGGTACAATATCATGAAATACTTACATGTAGTCCCCACTGTCCCTTTCTCCAGAAAAAAAAATGTTCTACTTACTCCCATTGAGCTGTATATGGTAAATGACAAATCAAAGTTTATTTTACCTCTACGATCAATTGTAGGGGTGGAAAAAATCGAGATAATGTCATACATGGGAACATCTGAGTTATCTTTAATTGCAGGAAAGACAAAAATTATTTCTTTCTTCCAAAAACTACTTTTTCTGGCATATCTAACAGTAACTTCGTCGCTATAAATCCTCATAACTTGGGCTACATAATTAATATTTTTTTTACGAGCAAACTATGAGCACCCAATCGTCAACTTTCAGACTTGCAACATTTTTTTCAAAAGTCTTTAAATCTTCTTAATTCTTTAAATAATCTTCAAATGTCTCTATGGCAAGGGCCTGTCGACATATTAAGCACCGGTTCCAGCAGATCACCGAAGTCAAGCGGTGTCGAGCGCGGTTAGTACTTGGGTGGGTGACCGCTTGGGAACACGGCGTGCTCTTGCCCCAGGGAAGAGTGTAAAATGAATCGACACCTAGCCATCCTATTCACGCCGGACAGGCCGGATGAGATCGGATATCTCGTAGGATGAAGGTGCCGTTTCACACTCCCCAGTCGGTAGATCACATTTGTGGTCGATGACCGGTTCAAGATGGCCTACGTAGTCGGCGAACCGTAAAAAAAAAATGTCTCTATATCAAATTTATCCAATTCATCAGTATAAATTAAAATTAGGAAAAATGTTAGGGGTAAGTGCGCTCACAAGCGCACTTACCCACGGATACTAATCGCACTTGGCCCTTAAGCAGTTTCTTGAGGGGCAAGTGCGACCCCCTTCTTAATCTAACACCTAAATCCCCCAGTAAAATTAACAAAAACTTATATTGTTCTATCTCATAAACCACTTATAGATATTATTATTAAATTTACAAAAATAATTCTGGTATAAAAACATATATCGTCGTATTCCGGAGAAAATGGCATAACTCCATCTAATGAAATTTTCCAGTGTTATCTTACAGATGGCACTAAAATACGATACGACGACGTCGTATTCCGGAGAAAATCACGTAACTCCACATTTTTATTAAAATGGTATTTTAGTGCCATCTGTAAGATACCACTGTAAATTTTATTAGATGGAGTTACGCGATTTTCTCCGGAATACGACGATATGAAGTTTTTCACGTGTACTCATAACATACGTTACTACCGCAATTTTATAAACAAATGAGGGCTGCTGGCACAAACGGCCCGGTGGCGTTGCGCTGTTGCTAATAGGGGCAGAATATAGTTAATTTATAAAAGTTCCTAAAATTTGTATTATACCGGGTGTTGCATCGTCGAGCGGGACATAGGAAATCCCATGTAATTTTAAATGGGGTCAATTATTGGCTACCCTAATTATTTTAGAGAAAAATTCTATTTAGGTTTATTAAAGAGCACTAAAACCCACATTCAAAAGAATAACTTTAGATATTTTTGATGAGCCCGTTTACGGGTTATCGCCGATTTCTTTTTAACTATTTCTCCTTTTTATGGCCCCGTATTTGCGGGCACCAATCAAGGTAAAAGATGACTGTCAAATAAAGTCATTTTGAAATGTGTGTTTTATTGTTATAAAAACTCGTACATCGAAAATAATAAAGGTGTATTTATGAGTACAAATTAATCTGAATAAAACTAAAATAAAGTATCCAATTACAAGGTTAATTATGACATTTTACATGTTTCAATATTTTACTAATTAATAGGTAGATACTATTAAATTGTTAGAACTTTAGGATTTAAGAAGATGTTCAAATATTCCTCCATTGACTGCTAGACAATAACCGAGGCGATCATAAAATTCTCTTCTTACATTCGCTAGTTGGTAAACTGAAATTCTATTGCATTCGGCAGAAATAGCATTTTTTAACTCGTCTAGATTTGGGTATTTTTTATTTATGTATATCCTGTTTTTTAAATGGCCCCAGAGAAAGAAATCATTTGGAGATAAATCAGGAGACCTGGCTGGCCAATTTACTGTATGATTTAAGCCAATAACATTTCCATTAAAAGCACGGTTTAAATATTCCCGGACAGCCAGGGTACTATGTGCCGGGCAGCCATCCATTTGGTACCAAACTTCCTGATTTTTCCTGGCGGCATCATGTGAAGTAGGTAAAATATGATCTTCAAGTAGTTCCAAAAAATATTCTGCATTTAAATTTCGTGTAAGAAATAATGGCCCGATAATATTTTCTCCAAAAATCCCAGCCAAAACATTAACTTTTTGTGGATATTGCGTCCTTGTTTCGACAAACCTGTGTTGGTTTTCTTTGCTCCAATATCGATAATTTTGAACATTGGGTTCATTATTTAAGGTAAATGTGCATTCGTCAGTGAAACAAATGTTTTTTAAAAATTCCCTATGCATGTTTGCTCTTTCAATCATACCAAAACAAAACTCCTGTCGTCGTATTTCGTCCCTATCTCTTAGCTCTTGGTGCTTTTCATATTTGTATGAATAATATTTATGTCGTTTCAAAGCTCGTAACGCTGTGGTGTGATCTAATCCTATGTCATCCTCAAGTTTCCTTGTGCTGATCTTCCCATCATTTTCTTCCACGCACAATAAAACTTGCAAGTCCCTATCATTTCTTGCATCTCTTCTTTGTTCCTGCCTTTGCAAGTCCCTATCATTTCTTGCATATCTTCTTTGTTCCTGCCTTTCTTCACATCTGCAGTTATTTATTACAGTGCCTTTTGTCTCAAATTTTCTGATAGTCCTTTCGACTGTAGATTTTGCAGGTATCGGTCTATTCGGATACGGACCAGCAAACATGTCTGACACATTTTGATAACTATTTCCTTGATAATACCATTTAATCACCAATATTTTTTCTTCAGAAGTGTAATTCATGGCTAATATTTTCGATGTACGAGTTTTTATAACAATAAAGCACACATTTCAAAATGACAACTTTATTTGACAGCCATCTTTTACCTTGACTGGTGCCCGCAAATACGGGGCCATAAAAAGGAGAAATAGTCAAAAAGAAATCGGCGATAACCCGTAAACGGGCTCATCAAAAATATCTAAAGTTATTCTTTTGAATGTGGGTTTTAGTGCTCTTTAATAAACCTAAATAGAATTTTTCTCTAAAATAATTAGGGAAGCCAATAATTGACTCCATTTAAAATTACATGGGATTTCCTATGTCCCGCTCGACGATGCAACACCCGATATATGTGTTCTTAAAAATAGTAGTCGCACTAGCCACGAAAACGCTCTTACCCCAACGTACCTTATATAAAGAAAATGTTTGTAATTGCATTAAGTTAAAGCAAAAAAAATTGTTGGCACCACGGCAAGGTTGTGTTAATTTCCTTGGGTGAGCCATTCACCTTTGGGTTATAAAAAAATGCACTTTATGTTCTTGGTATAGTCATACACTTGATCTTGTAAAATAAATTTAATAGCCTTTTGCAAAATTAACAAATTTCAATATTGATTCACGCTGTAGAAAACTTGCTTGCTTTACCTTGACAATGAAACTAAATACGTGCTTTATAAAAATAAAAAAGGAAACAGTTAACAGAGGACTACTATATTAAAATTGTTTCATTGTTAGTACCGTCACTGAATAGCGATTATTATTTGCTTCAGGATAAATACTAGTGAATGTTTCGCTAACTTGTGGGTTTATAGCGATGCCTGAAAATAGTTTATGTGTCATTTCTGAGGAAGAAAAGAAACGAAGAATTCTCGAATTGAAAACCCTTCTACGAGGTAAGCGAGACCCTTATTGAATTTAGTAGGTATCTAGTGCTTGCTTTAAACGTAAAAATTGGTAAAGCCTTATATTAAAAAAATTGTCCCTTTCGGCCGAATTTGTTAGTACCTGATTCAATGTTATTAATAAAATTTAAAAACGACAGTATATCCTTATTTTATAACTGTTTTAATTTCACGCCAAATTTTTAAGCTAACGAAAAGTGAGTATTTACTTATGATGATTAAATACTACAATAATAATATTAATTTATATTACAATGGACAATAATTATCAACTTTTCCCTGTTAAATATTAACATAATAACAAGGCGCCTCGATTTTTAAATCCGGTTTTAGAAAATAATATTGTGACAAAAATTAAACAAGATGTCAAAAATTGATATCATTTATCTAAAAATGTCTTCTAGTTTTTTATTAATTTTATGCGGTTTGATCTGCACCATAATACCTATAATACCTAGCTTTTAATTTATTTTCCTACGACCACCTATGAAATCAGGAAAAAAGCACGATGTTGAAATACAATAAGGCACACTATTTAATTTAAAACCACCCCTATTTATTAAAAAGAATAAATTTTAGAAAGCAGTAATTGTAAAGTGTTTAATCACAGGTTCAAATCCCATCAGGAGTATTTGAATTTTCTTTTTATAAAAACATAAATAATTTAGAAAATTATTTTGAATTGAAATCTTCCTTGTTGGGTGGATTTTTTAAAATTTATGTTTAATGCATCTGTCCTTGATTAAATTTAAAAATTTTCATTCTGGTTAATCTAGAAGTCAATCCAGGATTAGTTCTTTCTATGATATATAGAATATGAAAAAATTAAAAAATTAAATTACAAATAAAGGAAAAGCCTATTGACAAACTATGAAAGCATATATTAAGTGGAACATAATACTAAGTATGCTAATTTCAACTAGTGTTGATATTTTTTTTTCAACAGTTGTGTTGAAATATTTTTTTCACAAATCAAAGGCTTTTTTAATAATTCTTTGTGGTCGTAGGAAAAATAGTGTACATGACTCGTGTGAAAGTGATTATTCTAAAACTCGGAGATTTTCCGCACTCAGCTGACGCCAAGTGCTAAATATCTCCTTGTTTGAAAAGTATCATTTGTTATGTAATATACTATTACACACAGTGAAAGGAAAGAAAAAACACGTTACGTCTTCCTCCACTAATATATTATTAATTTATTGTAAAAATGTAAGGCGTAGGGGATTTTTGACATGTTTCGGATGCATCAACATCTATCATTAGGAGAAACAGAATATGGTAACAAGGTAAGGTTAGATTTATCTCCTTAATAAAGCCTTAATATACAGGGGCTCCCATAACTTATGGGCCGTAGAGCAACTGGAGATACTAGACATCAAACTAAGCCGATTATGTCATATATATTTTTTTTGATAATTAAAATGTACTATGTTTTTTTATGCTTTAGGATGTTTGAAGGGAAATATCTAGAAAACCGTTAAAGATATTAAGATCAATCAAGTACACCTTTTTGACTCAGAAAATGCCCTTCTTTAAAAAACTATAATTGAAAACATCTAATATCACAGGTAAGAAAAAAAATCATAGATTTATGAAGCCCAGTGTATGCAAGTAGTGCCCTCTAGTTTCAAACTTAAAAATTTCTACAAATTCTTATTTCTTGCTCATAAAAACATAATACTGTCAACTTTCAATTCGATTCATTAAACAGTTTTAAAATTATGGCCTATTATCGAGAATAAACTTTCACTTTCAACACCCTGTAACAATTCGAAAAAAGTTATATGAGTTAATCGGCTTAGTTTAATGGCTAGTATCTCCAGTTACTCTACGGCCCATAAGTTATGGGACACCCTGTATATTGCATTCGAAACAATTTCTGAAAAAGCAGATAAATTTTGCGAAACGTCACATTAGAGAAACAAAGAACACCAATAGTTTCTTGTGTCTAAATAGCTAAGAATCTTCCAAAATAATGAATATTTGTGGACAAGGATATATATATACCTATATTTAAAAAATTTTGAAATGGTCTTTTGTGTTTCTTTTTATATAAAAATGAATACCTATAACGTTTAAATTAAATTACCAAACGTGCAAATTTGACAAACTTGCAAGAGAATTGCTTATTTAAACAATAAACCTGATGATAGTACACAGAAGACGAAACGTCGTCACAAAATATCGGCATACCAACTTTATAGGAAATAAAAATGCAACTTTACCGCCATTTAATTATAGATGTATTTCCTACCGATTAAGTATATAAAGTTTGAAGTTATTAGTAGGTCGAAACGTTGCTATTTAATTAAATTATTAGGAACACCCGGAGCCAGCATTATAAAATATAGGTCCGTATTTAAAAAACATACCTGATGATGAACTAATAAAAAAACTCATATTTACGCTCATAACCCCCCCTAAAAAAAGCTATTTACGTGCTTGTGCTTAGCAAACAATTGTTTAGCCGTTTATACCTATTTAGATTACTTATAGCAAATTGAGAATTATTGATTAAATCGAAGTCGTATCTACTCTCCAGAAGGTACATGGTAATGTAGGGTTAGAAACAGAAAGCCCTATCTTCTTTCTTCAAATATATTTATTAATATATTAATTTATTAATTAGAACCAACGCGTTTCGGACTATAAGGCCATCATTAGGGCATAAGGTCAACACATAAAGATCAAGTAGGACGCAGTGTATTAAATTAATAAGCTAAAACAATAAAATAGACCGAACGCGTAGACCTGGCTAACGCACGTCTTGCGTCGATTGTTCTTGTTTGAAGTCGGTTGCAGTTACGCCGATTGACAGTGGCAGTGGGTAGACTCCTTTACATACATCATGGTATGGCCACGAGCGTCCGACAAATTCAATCTGGCTTTGGGGGTCCTTACATAACGTCCGATTTTGTATATAATTTATCTGTAGAAGAAGTATGTGCGTACTACAATGTGCTACTCGGTAGCATACTATACATATTACTAGTGTGTGAATAATAACAATATGTTTATAATTAACTTAGCAAGGAAGGATATTCCCTAAACTTTCACCATTAGCATTCATGATGGAAAGTCATCTTGCATCGTTACCTACATTAAATTTGAAAAATGGCTTTGCAATTGTTGTATGCTTGGAATATTAATAACCTAATATTAAATTCTTTAAAATATAAATGCGTATTTATTATTTATTTTATTTGATTGTATGCGTGTATGTATGTATAACCATATTCTTTATTTGGTGGATGTACCAAAAGGAATTCTAACAACCCAAAGAATTAGGTACCACCATTTCTAAACATTAAGAACCATATTGAGTGCAAGGTTAGAAGCCACCGATTAAGTAGAAAAACGCAACTTTTGAAATATTTATGATTAAAAATGCCACGTGCATAACTTAAAGAAGTTTATTAAGGAAGATTAATAAACAAATTTATTATATTATAAATATTGAAAATAAACTCTTAATAATAATAATAAAAAAACAGCTGCCGTGTTAGTCTAACATGTGTCCTGCTGAAAAAATATTTTCAATAGTAGATATTACGGTTATTTTATCCAATAAATGTCCTTAAGGCATTAGAATTTAGTATTTTGATATTTTTGTTGTAAAATTAAAATTTAAAATTTAGCCACCATAAATCTCTGGGACCTATACCTACTTGGTCATCCATAGAAATGATAAAAATTCGACTTTTTCAAAGTAACCAGAAACATGAATTTTTTCTATGGGAGGTTGGAAAAAGCAAGTATCTTAAAAGAAGGAAAATTTTTGTTTTAAAGCAAATATCGTTAAAATACCGAATTTGTATGTATTGAGTGTAAGTTGGGCCGTTTGAAAATTTTACATAAAGTTTTTAGTTTTAAATTTTTGAAAACTGAAAGATTTCACAAACCCAAAAAGTAACACTTCAGTGGAAATTGTGAAATTTTTAAGTTAAACTTTTAAATAATAAATTTTCATGTTGCACACGAAACTTTCATATATGTACTGTTCATCTAACCAGCAGGGGCTTATTTTTGAGTTTTCCTGTATTTTTATTAACCCTAGATTGCCAACGTTAAAAATATATACGTCGATGCCAACAATACGTAAATTTTACGTATACTACAAATATGTACAAAAATTGTCTCAAACCATTTAATTTTTTTAGGGAAAAGTAATTACTTATTTTAATTCAAAAATAACAAACATTTCCTGAATCTAAAACAAACGAAATAACCAAAAAATACACATAAAAAGATTAGTTAAACTTAGCGCATTCATAACACATCTATACGAATTCAGCGCATTCTTAACACATCTATATGTAAAATTACGCGCCAACAATCACTTTTTATTCGGTAGCGTACAACCCTCAAATGCCACATCAGAAACGCGTCGGCAGCCGAATGTTGTGATGGTGGTAGATGCACTGTTTGAGCGGTAGAACGAGGATACCAATAAAAGGCCAATTATTTCAGATTTTAAAAAAACTGTACGTAAATTTTACGTAGGTTGGTAATCTAGGGTTAAAATCAATATAGCCATCTTGTTGACCGTATAATCTAAAATTACCATTTAAAAGCGACTTGGCTTAAAACAACGAAATGTGGCGTAACGTTGTTGTTTTTAATGGAACGCCCAGTATATTTATTATTTTTATGAAAAGTCTTTTTCTCCGGACGAGTAAAACGTCCGTAATGGCGATGCATTAAAATAACATTTATAAACTATATCAGAAAGGTGTAGAGTAATAAAAGCTCATAAGGTATGCAAAAGGACTACAGAGTAACTCAACGAATATTTAGCCTCTTTCACAATTTGGCATTGATTTCATTGTAAAATTATTTTTCACTATTTATATCCTAATTATTTATTTCTAAATAGGATTTATTTATAAAAAAAAGCAATGTACCTACATTCATTTAATGTTATTCTTTCTATATAATTTTTGTTTTTTTAGTTTCACGCCAAGTCTCTAAAAACTAACGCTACAGTTTCATAGTTTTTAGGTTTTCCGATAATGCAAGTACAATTACCAACATTGCTATATATGCTTCAAAAACGCTACTTTGCCCCATCTTCACCGATGTAATATTTTTTCTCTTTTTAACATCCCCTTCAGGTATATAGAAGATCATTGAAAATTAATTTATAAAAAAGGTTGCCGACATCAAACCGCTTAGCCCGGCATCTACCTGGTCACCTGGCCAAAGGAGTTTAAGAAAAATGGGTTATTCTACACGACATTCGGTTTTACTGATCGAAAAGCCAGAAAAAAAAGTTAAAAATGTATTTTTCCGAAAATCGATCGGAAATATTGACATCTTTGATAACATTTCTTCACTTAGTCGTTGCTAGGCAACGGAAAAAAACTGTTAGGAAATATTTATTATTGTACTGTAAGGAAATATTATTTCTGTACGGCTACTTGTAAACTAAAATGTGTTAAGCTTGACAATTCAATATTACTGTGTTTCCATAGTTACAACACAAATATTTAATGGCATCCTTTATTGTGAAGAAAGTTAATAATATTTATTTCAAAATTTTAATAAGTTGATTGTAATAAGTTATGTCCTTTTAATAATTTTCGATTTACGAAAAAATAGTATGTATACCTCGTAGAAAAAGCCACATTCCCAGACTTCGTATTGTCAGTCTCGGCTTGCGCCTCGACATACAATCTTTACGGTCGTCCGGGAATGTTTAACTTTTCCTACTAGGTACCTATACAATGTACTATTTCCGGCGCTCATGAAAAAATGTCTTTATTTAGAAAATCGCCCATATAGGTCTAAGTCATCCAAGAAAGAATATTAAATATATGTGGAAAATAAAACAGTGGTTGCTTGTTATGTTTCACAGTTTTTTATTTCAGTTTCCTGACACGCGTGTTTCGATCTTTTTACGGATCATTTTCAAAATTAGTGAGTACAAGAGCTACTAGAAGGCTGTGGGCCAGGTGGCCAAATAGATGCCAGCTAAGCTGTTTGATGTCGGCAATCTTTTTATAAATAATGAATTTTCGATGGTCTCTTTTATACCCATTCAAATTTGTCATTCCCTGTATTCTCTCTCCTCGAATATTGATTTCCTTGTGTCGGCTAAATCTAATCCCTCAATTATTTTTTCGCTTGATTATATAATAACAGACTTGCTCCACTGCGTTCTGTTACCTATATTGTTTATCTGTCTCACTACAACAAACCTTATTTTTATTTATAATATGTAATTAAACTAATTTTTAATAAGCAATTTTAATTAAATATTTGATATGTAATTCACGTAACAATAAACGTTGAAAGTTCATAATGGAATATAAATTACTGGGTTTTAATAAATAGTATTTTGGTTTCTATGGTTGTTAATCGAAAAAAAATTAAATAATCTTGTTTTCAATGTGTATAATAAAAATTTACTGTAATAAGTTAGATGTTATCTGTTTTCCATTAACAGGATTTTAAAACGTACACATCTGGTTTATGTCCATAGAACGTTATTTAGGGGAGAGTGGGGTAAAAATATATTTTTGGTCCAAAGTAAATAAAATAAAGGTCCTTTCGCTACGTCTTTCCAAAGTGACTTCTAAAAAATGGTCTCCGGCATGTAAATGTTTAAACCCCTTTCTTATAAGAAATTAAAAAGAAATAAAAAGGTCCTAACCATGTTGCAACCCCTTCACCCCTTCTCCAAGGTGGTACTGAGTTGGCCAGGAGGGAGCGAAATTCCAATACCTTTTAGTAGATAACAAAACCATAGCCAACAAAAAAAAATTGTAATGGGCTAGAGGGGGACAAGTGTCCCATCTGCCCCCACCTCTATGGACGCCCATGTTTATGGACCGGCTTTTAAAATAAAATACGTATCAATGACACCATCAACAAACTAATGGTGCGGCTCTTAACTTTACAATGTCGCTTGTATGTTACCTGTGTATTGAACGGCAGTAGAGTTTTGGACTTGCATTGTCTTTATTTGTTTTGAGTCACAGCGGTTCAACTGGCAAGTATATCCAGTCGTCTTCAGGTGAATACTGAATTGAATATACAGTATTTTAGTATACCGGGTGTTGCATCGTCGAGCGGGACATAGGAAATCCCATGTAATTTTAAATGGGGTCAATTATTGGCTTCCCTATCGCCGATTTCTTTTTAACTATTTCTCCTTTTTATGGCCCCGTATTTGCGGGCACCAGTCAAGGTAAAAGATGACTGTCAAATAAAGTTGTCATTTTGAAATGTGTGCTTTATTGTTATAAAAACTCGTACATCGAAAATATTAAAGGTGTTTTTATGAGTACAAATTAATCTGAATAAAACTAAAATAAAGTATCCAATTACAAGGTTAATTATGACATTTTACATGTTTTAATATTTTACTAATTAATAGGTAGGTACTATTAAATTGTTAGAACTTTAGGATTTAAGAAGATGTTCAAATATTCCTCCATTGACTGCTAGACAATAACCGAGACGATCATAAAATTCTCTTCTTACATTCGCTAGTTGGTAAACTGAAATTCTATTGCATTCGGCAGAAATAGCATTTTTTAACTCTTCTAGATTTGGGTATTTTTTATCTTTGTATATACTGTTTTTTAAATGCCCCCAGAGAAAGAAATCATTTGGCGATAAATCAGGAGACCTGGCTGGCCAATTTATTGTATGATTTAAGCCAATAACATTTCCATTAAAAGCACGGTTTAAATATTCCCGGACAGTCTGGGTACTATGTGCCGGGCAGCCATCCATTTGGTACCAAACTTCCTGATTTTCCCTAGCGGCATCATGTAAAGTAGGTAAAATATGATCTTCAAGTAGTTCCAAAAAATATTCTGCATTTAAATTTCGTGTAAGAAATAATGGCCTGATAATATTTTCTCCGAAAATCCCAGCCAAAACATTAACTTTTTGTGGATATTGCGTCCTTGTTTCGACCAACCTGTGTTGGTTTTCTTTGCTCCAATATCGATAATTTTGAACATTGGGTTCATTATTTAAGGTAAATGTGCATTCGTCAGTGAAACAAATGTTTTTTAAAAATTCCCTATCCATGTTTGCTCTTTCAATCATACCAAAACAAATCGTCCCTATCTCTTAGCTCTTGGTGCTTTTCATATTTGTATGAATAATATTTATGTCGTTTCAAAGCTCGTAACGCTGTGGTGTGATCTAATCCTATGTCATCCTCAAGTTTCCTTGTGCTGATCTTCCCATCATTTTCTTTCACGCACAATAAAACTTGCAAGTCCCTATCATTTCTTGCATCTCTTCTTTGTTCCTGCCTTTGCAAGTCCCTATCATTTCTTGCATATCTTCTTTGTTCCTGCCTTTCTTCACATCTGCAGTTATTTATTACAGTGCCTTTTGTCTCAAATTTTATGATAGTCCTTTCGACTGTAGATTTTGCAGGTATCGGTCTATTCGGATACAGACCAGCAAACATGTCTGACACATTTTGATAACTATTTCCTTGATAATACCATTTAATCACCAATATTTTTTCTTCAGAAGTGTAATTCATGGCTAATATTTTCGATGTACGAGTTTTTATAACAATAAAGCACACATTTCAAAATGACAACTTTATTTGACAGCCATCTTTTACCTTGACTGGTGCCCGCAAATACGGGGCCATAAAAAGGAGAAATAGTAAAAAAAAAATCGGCGATAACCCGTAAACGGGCTCATCAAAAATATCTAAAGTTATTCTTTTGAATGTGGGTTTTAGTGCTCTTAAATAAACCTAAATAAAATTTTTCTCTGAAATAATTAGGGAAGCCAATAATTGACCCCATTTAAAATTACATGGGATTTCCTATGTCCCGCTCGACGATGCAACACCCGATATACCGGTTTTAACGGTTTAACATGGTAAATCGGAAGTTGTAACTCTTAGATAGAGAATAAAAAATTAAGATAGGGAGGTAAAAACCATTTTTTTCTAAGATGAACCATTCTAATTTGACAGTAATAATCTGAAAATGCCATATTTTAAATGTCAATATCTCAAAAACTATTGAATTTAGACATATGACATTTTATACAAAATAAGTGTAGAATTTTATAGAGAATCAGAAAATAATACAATTTATAAGGTGTTCCATTTTAAAAAACCCAAGTTATATTCGCCTCGTTTTTTAGGGCCACCCAGCCTAATTTTAAAATGTGCACCTCAATAGTCTTTACAACTTTTCAATTTCGAATTTTTATCTAATTCTCAAGATAAAGGAGAAAATAAACTTTACTTTCTCGTTGACTCACCCGGTACAATTACAAAAAAAATTATTTTCTCATAAAAAATATGATTACCAAAATTAATTAAAATTGCCAGTAAATATAAATTAAGTTAATAGTAAAATAATACGCTATACAGTGACCGGCGAAAAGTTAGAGCCATATGGGAAACTTTTTTATTATTGAAATTGTAAAAAAACTTTTTATGATTGGCAACCTAAAAAATTGTTTTGACATTAGTCACGTGACTACTCGTTTGTCTGGAAAATTAAAAAGTATATATTTTGTCGTGAAAATCTGGTATTAGAGTACAATATATTGAAAAAAGTTATTTGAAAAAAGTGTTTAGATTTTAATTTTATGCTGGTGTGCAAAGTTTAAAATAAAAATTCAAGAAAAAAATATTTTTTTTAAATTAAAAAAAATATCAAATGTCCAAGCCCAACATTTTATTAAAACATTTTTATTATCTTGATAAAATGTTATTTGCTAAAATTCAATATTTAGCTTTTTATCATGTAACTGGGTGCGTCCAAGGTTGCGCGTCCAAGCCCTGTATCTAGCAACCATATTTAACAATTATAGGTATTTCTGGAACAATATGCTTACGAAAGGCAGTTCTTTCTAATTTTGAAAAAGTTTTAACATGTCTCCTAAAGTTTCTCCTACCAAATTGAAAATTAGAAAAAAAGAATACTTGAAATCAATTTATTTATTTTTAGAAATTGATTCCAAGAATTCTTTTTTCTAATTTTTAATTTGGTAGGAGCAATTTTAGAAGACACGTTAAAACTTCAAAATTAGAAAGAACTACCTTTCGTAAGCATATTGTTCCAGAAATACCTATAATTGGTAATTATGGTTGCTAGATACAGGGCCTGGACGCACGCAGTTACATGATAAAAAGCTAAATTTTGAATTTTAGCAAATAACATTTTTTCAAGATAATAAAAATGTTTAAATATTGGTTTTTAATCATTTGACACATTTTCATTAAATTAATGGAAATATGAAAGTAACATTTAATATTTTTTTAAATTTAAAAAAAAAAATTTTTTCTTGAATTTTTGTTTTAAACTTTGCACACCAATATAAAATTAAAATCTAAACACTTTTTCAAATCTTGTACTCTAATATCAGATTTTCGCGACAAAATACATACTTTTCAATTTTCCAGACAAACGAGTAGTCACGTGACTAATGTCAAAACAAATTTTTAGGTTACCAATCATGCAGAGGCTATCAGCATAAAAAGTTTTTTTATAATTTCAATAATAAAAAAGTTTTCCATATAGGTCCAACTTTTTGCCGGTTACTGTATCATAGGAAGAACTAATTCTAGATTGACATTTAGATTAACCAGAATGAAAAATTTTAAATTTAATCAAGGAAAGATGCACTAAACATAAATTTAAAAAATCCACCCAACAAGGAAGATTTTAATTCAAAATATTTCTATAAATTATTTAATGTTTTTATAAAAAAAATGTCAAAACAAATAGGTTAGGATTAGGTTACCCAATCATGCAGAGGCTATCAGCATTAAAAGTTTTTTTACAATTTCAATAATAAAAAAGTTTCTCATATAGATCCAACTTTTTGCCGGTCACTGTATATCCATTTTTGACTCAATACTTTTCTTTACAATTTTACTTGCGGTAGTAGAGGTTGGCTGGTTGCCAGACCCTGAGTACGATTTTGTACTATTCCTTTTTAACGTGATTTATAGGTAAGAATAGAGCGAAACTGTATTGGCGCTTCGGCTACTAGCGATCAGAAATACTGTCGATTGGTCGGGTTTTGCATAGTGATATAAACTTCTAACTGATTAAGGTAATGAAGAAACCGCGGTAGTGGCTCAGAGGTGAGTTACTGGCATTCGACCGTGGCGACCCGGGTTCGATTCCCGGAGTGGGCATACGCACAATAAAAAAAAGTATGTCCGAAATTTAGTAGGCTTAAGAATGCATGGAAAATGTATCATCTTTCAACGCACCCCATTCCATAAATCACAATAATAATGTAATTATTTTGTAACAATAATAGGGCGTTCACTGTCAATGGCGGTACTAATACTGATCGTGTAAGGAAAAATTCCACACATTAATGGGGTTGATATTATTCAGGACTGTCAGTAATACTGGTCGGGTAGGGTCTGCAATAGTTCACAAGGAGAGCGCATTTTTTGTTGGAATTTTATACAGAAAAAAAAGGTTAAACACCAATGTTAAATTTACGGCGCTTACTCTAACAAAATATTGATAACAATAATTAACGAATACAAAACAAAAACCATGTCTCAGCAAAAACACAGACAAGACAGGAATGGCAAGTTCCAGCTTTTCAAACGATAACGAGTGAAGTGCATGCTGTTTATCAAACCTACGTCATTGATTGTGCGTATTTGGATATTTTAAAATAGGTTGAATTTAAGCAAAAAATAAATAAAACTAATCCTACCCTAAATGCTGTTTACAATCATTGGTATTAATATTTTTTTTGCAGTAGGGGAAAGGAGGGCAAGATGACGACAGTAAGCATATATTTTTATTTTCTTCGTCATATTTCGCCCTAAAACTTTGTTTCATATTTTAGAGCATTCAGGATAATTTTAGTTCCCAATAGTTTGCTTCTTATCATGCTATCTTCACTGTAAATTTTTTTTTTCGTAAGTTCAAAATTTTATGACAAATTCGTCATCTTGCCCTCATGTATGGGTAAGATGACGAAAGCATGCGGATAAGATGCCGAGGATTATTGAATAAAAGAAAAACAGTAGGTTATTAGAAAGATATATTAATTATTGTCACAAAAGTTGCAAATATATGCTTTGCGCTTCACTTCTGCGGATGTCAATCCTGAGCATGCTGCATGAACCCATTTACGACAGGGAACAGGCGTACCAAATTTTATTTTTTCCAGAATCGTTATACATTAACCAAATTTTTTCTTGTTCCTCCACATTATCGTCATCTTCTTCCATGTAATTTACTGATATGGAAGAGTCAGAAAATTCCCCATCATCTTGATCGTCAAACCTCACTTTGACATGTTTGCCTTTTTGATCTGCTTTTTCTTCATTTTGAATTCGCCATCTTGCCCACTTAGCGAATTCGTCATCTTAGCCGACCAATAAATTTTAAATCGAGTTTTGTAATAACAAACAAAGAGATTTTAATTCACGAAAACTTAATGGGCTATAGATAAACAATACCATAACATTGAAGAAAATACTTACCGATTGAAAATAAGATTCAACACAAACGCTATAAAGCTTATTTCGTCTTGCACTAATATTATAATGACATAACAAATGGCGAAATATCGTCAACAAAGTAAGTCAGATTTTGATGTTAACACATAGGCAACTTACGAAGCATACCTGCTACACTTGGCAATCAACCAAGTGGCGCTATCTAATTACAATAATCGGAATTTTCCAATTCGTCATCTTACCCGATTCGCCATCTTATCCCCCTTTCCCCTATGTTACTAGTGATTCCTAGAGGGGCGTCATGAACTTCGGGGGGGTTAAAAAGGATAACTAGTGCATACACGTGGTTCGGATTCCACGTCCAAGCTGTAAGTCCCGTCTGGCTGACATTACCCAGACGATAGGGGATACAATGAGCCTTATACAGTAGGGTGGAGCGAATTTAATTATTTTTTTTTGAAATCGAACTAGCCTTAGTGCGGAAAAGTTGTATTTTATGTTCTGATTTAATATTATGTTTTATTTTTTGAATTTGAAATAGGTCCTGAGGGTCCACCGCACCCTTAAATCTTGACTTTTAATTTTTTTTTTAAACAAGTTAGCACTAGTGTAAAAAGTTGCATTTTGGGGTCTAAATTATTGTCATTTTTTATTTTTTAAATTTAAAAAATATCATTAGGGTCCGCCCTATCTTTTTACTTTATTAATTTTTTGAAGTTGAATTTGATTAAAAAAAATTATCATCTTTTTCTTTATTAATTGTTTGAAGTTAAATTTAATTCAAAAAAATTATTGGTATTCTTAGCAGTTCTTCACTTATCTTGATAGTTGACATACAAACCAGTGTAAATTTCTTTTTAAATGTAACTCAATTAGTCTTATAATTCCCCCTTTTATGCCAGTATTGGTAACAGTTCCATCACATCCTAAAGCGATGAGATGTGATAAGTCGGCAGAACTTTGCAAGTAATTAATTATACTTCTTGCGCAACCGATTGAGTTTCCGGATTCTGGACTCATGTAGTGGCCTATATATTTTGAATTGGGTTCTTCAATTAACACAATGTGTTCTTCCACGACATTTACTCTGTAATATTTTTTACCACGTCGTTCCATTTTTAATGTTCGGTCCTTTCTGCCGTCAAAATAAACTGATAGAGGGTATTGGGTTTCACGCTTTTCAGCAATCTGAAGTAAATTCCTCTGTCGTTTTCTCGCTCTTCGAATTTTTGATCGGTCTATTACATTGCTTGTTGCACTCTCCGTCATGATACCAAAATCTTTTAGAACAGCAGAGGCAATTCTGGCTGTTGCACGATCGGAAACAGAAGTCCTATCACATTCTAAAGCCACTGTGGGTATAGATTTTCGCATTTGAGATGACCTAACCCCTGAAGATGTAGACGGTTCATCTTGTATTTTACAAATAAACTGTGGATCTATATTTTTCTCGGGGGTTACTTCTTCATCTTCGATATCAATGGATTTCTGAGTATCACTTGTCGTTATTTTTAATTTTGTTACCTTATTTTTAAAAGCTAATTGCCGAGCATGCTTCTTAACCATTTGATTTGTTGTTGTAATATCGATGTTACCAATACCCATTTTCCGAACTTTCCTCTGGTCGAATTGCCGTTCCAATTTAGGGATTTCTTATCTTTACTGCACTTACAACTTGAAAACTCCTTGCACTTACAGTAAGATACATTAAAAAGTGTTACTTTTGCGTATTCTAAAAAAGATTCACTTTTTATTTTAAAAACATCTTTTTTGTTTGAAGATTTTTTTATCTTCATATACTTTTTATGATAGTCTTTCAACATTTTTACCATTCTTTGCTTACTGAGGGTTGGAATTGAAGCTGTATCCCACAGGTCTAGTATTTTTTGTATAAGAATCTGGAAAATATCAAAGAACGTTGCTTCTTTGGAATTAACTTCAGGTATAAGACTATCACGGATATGTAAGTAAACCTTCATAATATCGTAATATGTCGGCAACACTCTTTTGTCCAAATCACTTCCTTGTCCAAATATGGGACACGCAGATTTTTTTCTAGTTTTTACACTACTTGCACTTGCCATTTTATACTAATATAATAACAAAATTCACTAAACCAATAACGAACTTTAAAAATTAATATCTCTTGATAAAATTATTAATTCCGTCGCTCTACTTTCTCGTATACTATTTCGCACACACTAAAGGCATAAAAGTGCTGGCCTGGGGAATAAGGCCTGAGGTAATAAACAATGATTATAAATCAATTAAATGCCCCAGACAAAACATCTGAAAATATGCCGACAAGGGGTAGGGCACGTGGTCCTGCATTTTTGGTATGTTAATTAGCTATGCATAGAAATTCCATAAAATGGCACTTTTCAGGTACGCGGCGGACCCTGAATAAAACATAAATGTTTAGGTTAAATTTTTTTTTGATTTTAGATGTCCTCCAACAACTTAATCATGGATAATGCCAAACAAAAATAAATATTTTTGCTACGCAAAAATATTTTAGTATAATAGGTAAAATTTGGGATACATGATTTTTTTAGGAGTCAAGCGGACCCTCAAGACTGTCTTTGATCAAAAAAAGTAAAATGTTTATTTGATCCCTAATATACCAGGCAACTTTTGATAACTAAGGCCAATCAAATTTCAAAAAAAAAAAATTTCGCTCCACCCTATTATACAGGCCTAAGTATACTGGCTCTTCGGCCAACCCCAGCAAAAAGAAAAGGCAATGAGGAGCGGAAAATGGGTTTTGAAGGCAAATAGAATATTAGAACATTAGAGTAAATTAGATACTGCTTTCTTGTTGTCCATGTTGACTCTTATAATTCTTCTTATCGGCTTCCTCTGTTATATTTGTTCTTTGAGTTTTTTTAGAAGCTGGAAATGTAAACAATAATAATATATTCTTGGCGGTTACTTTAGTGTATTTGTACTATGACATAAAACACACACATCTTGCACTAACAAAAAACCTAATAATATGTCGAGTCACTGATATTTTCATAACAATTATTTTATTAATAATGATCATTACATTTTAAACAAAAAAGGTATTTTTTATATAATTTTTCTGAATTTTAAGCATCTTGTAGATCTTGACATCTTGATTAAAAGGGTCCATGGCCGTAATCCAATCCCATGACTAGTTTATGAATTCTGGCCTTTTAAAGTTGGGAATATCTTACTTTGAGATTTTCTGCATTGTCTCTAAAGTTTTCACTAGTTTCTAAAAAACTATTAACTTCTTTATTTTTTTTATTGGTGGAGAATTAGGCTTTAAGTTTTCTTTCTGTATGTAAATAAAGCTTATATAGAATGTTGAAAAATTTATAGGCTGATTAAATAATTAATAATATTTGAAAATTATGAAAGTCCAAGAACAGGTGTATTAGGTACCTACCCATTTTTTGAATTTCGAAAACAAAAGCCTAAATATTGTTCATATTTTCATATCTTGTAGTACCAAGCTATAGGGGAAAATAAATGAGTATAGGTTGATGTAGACTATACTGCCTGAAAAAAATTAAAATTCACCTGACAACGTAATAAATGACTTTAATTGTTGTTATAATTGATTCATTAATTTATTATACAAGCTGCAATATTTTTTTACAATAATTATTTTTTAACACATTAGTAGATTTGCAGGATTATCCTGTTATAATAATGCACTTTAGTGAAAACTTTTAAAAATAAAAAAAAAAATTTTTATCAAATGACAAAATATTGTTAAATTATAAATTACTTTTTGGTAATTTACCGTAGCTCTTATACAAGATGCATTTTAACTACCTTCGAGCCCTAATAATTTTTTTTGTTTTTATCTTATGAACAAATTTTTTTATTAACTGTAAAGTTCACATTGGCTCCTATTCCAAAAGCATGTCTGTTAAATATGTTTTATTTTACAAACGGGCAAAAATTACAATTTATTAGAACCCGAAGGTAGTGTAAATGCATCTTGTATAAGAGCCAAGGTAAGAATTCTACCAAAAAAAGATTTTATAATTTAACAATATTTTGTCATTTGATAGAAAAACACTTTTTTAATTTTCCTATCTTTAAAAAATTTTACTTATGTATTATAACTGACTCACCCTGCATATCTAAGATTAGAATGTGTTAAAAAATAATTACGTAAAAGAAATGTTACAAATTGGATAATAAATTTAAGAATCAATTATAACCTGAAAATTAATGTTTTCAATGAATGAATTAATTTTTTTTACTACCTGACAATATACTTTACATTAATATATGCCCATTTATTTTTCTCTATAGCTTGGTACCACAAGATATTAAAATATTAACAAAATCTGGCTGTTTGTTTCCGAAATTCAAAAAATGGGTAATAATTTTTTTCTGGATTTTCATAATTCTTAAATATTATTAGTTATTTAATCCGTCTACAAATTATTCAACATTCTGTACATATTTTATTTTTATACAAGTGACAGAAAACTTAAGGCCTCTCCTCTTCCATCAATAAAGTAATATAAAATAGTTTTTAAGAAACAAGTGAAAATTCCAGATAATGCAGAAACTCACAAAGTACGAAGTTTTCAACTTTAAAAGGCCATAACTTAAAAACTAGTCATACGATTGGATTCCGGCCATGGACACTTTTAATTAGAACGTCAAAATCTACGAAATACTACAAATTCAGAAAAAAATAGCCGAAAGCCATTTACCATAAGCTTTGTGAGGGGTCCTTTACGTTTGAAAAAAAAATATTAAAATTATATTGATTAGAATCGAAATTAATACAACTAAAAAATATATAATTAAATATGTAGTTTCCATTTTTGATAAAAAGTTTAAAAAATAAAAAGTTTACAAAGTATATTAAAACAAAGCGTTTTAGGAAAAACGTTTATAGGAAATTTTCAACATAAAATTAACCGAACAATCACCCATTAATTTAAGTAAATACCATTAAGTAATATACATATACCAAAAAGTACATGAATGTTTTGTACTTAAAACCAACTAAATTCATTGTTTACTCTGCTCATAAATATGAACTTTTTTAGAAGCTCAACTCACACAATTTCCATACGATGATGAGTACCTTGAACGATTTTTGGGTGGGACCGACTTTGATGTGGAGAAGGCATTTGATAGAGTAAGTAACAAGCAATAAGACATTACTTGGCAAGTATATAAAACAAACAATAATAATTAGAAAAAAATACTTATAGCGGAATCCGCGTATTGAAGTAAGTCCTCATGTAGTATAAAAACAACGGATCCACATATATATAGGTAAGCTAACAGAAAGCACAACAAATATTCGGGAAACCAAATCTAGAACCGGAGAAGATCTCGACCCTCTTCCCAAATAATAATAATAAGAATAATAATAATAATAATAATAATAATAATAATAATAATAATAATAATAATATTAATAATAACAATAATATTTATTAAGTTTAAAATCGCTCCAATCAGCCAAACTTCGTTTGTTTTATATACTATTACTAATTTAATTGATATTACCTCTAAAATATCTCTCCTACCTCACTTATCTGGATACCCACACACTGTTATGCGGCGGTAACGCCACTTTCCCGCAAAATTTCGGGGCCGTGGTGATCGTTGCTTTCTCATAGATGTTCTAGATTCTAGAGAGACGAAGCCTATAAGAAGAGAGAAATAAACGCATGCTCCCATTTGACCGAAAAACGAAGAAAAATATACTCTTTGGGCAAGCGCCAAATAATTTTTCCTACTCCCACTTGGAAATGTGCTGTTTCCTTTACACTAAAGTGATTGGAAAAGTGGGCTATTCCGGTTAATTGAAAAGATATGATTTCATATCCATCCTAGTTAGGACATGAAACTGACCAATCACAGTGGTCATACAAAGAAACCAAATTTACATGTTGTAAATTTCACTAGTCGTTTTCTGACGCTTGACAGAAGTGAGGTTAAGAATAAAATATATAAATGTCAAATTGACCTTTTTTAATTTAAATCAAAACATTTATCTCAGATTCTAGGCATACGCAATTTTTTCCTAGAGTACACGTAATGGTGCGACAATTGATGGTATAATACTAAAGTATATTTCTACCTAAGTATTATTATTTTCTGATCGAACTAAAGATTTGGGCACACATACCTACACTTTCTATCAAAAATCTCTAGTTTTACACTCATTTCTGGACAATTACTACAAGATTTGATGCATAAAATGTACTACATACCTACAAAATGAATGATTGGTTATTGGTTCTTTGATGTGCAAATATTGGTCCACCGCGATATTTTGAACGGGGATCCAACCCCAATCGATCTTAAAACTTTTATTATACGCAACAGATATAGAAAATTAACAGGTAATTCTTCCTTAAACGATGGCACATGCAGATGAGTATATAAAACTAGATAAGACAGACAAAATTATAGGATTTCTAGAAATAAATTAATTCCATTTTTTAGTAAGTAAAGGTTTTATTAAAGTTCATATTAATGCACAAAGGCCGTGTTCAACTGTTTAAAACAATTACTACTGCTATTTTGTTATACTTTTGGAGTTATAATTCTTATGCAAGTAGACAAACCCACAAACCCTTTTTTCTTTTGTGCATTTCAGCAGAAAAATTAATCAAAGTGGCTATGGTTGAGAAAAATAAACTGTTCATTTTTATTAATAAATATATCGCGTTTTGTCTGTTATTCTGCCAAAAACCGAATGTGAGAAAGAGAGCTATATTCAAAGTGATTTTATTTAAATATAAGAAATTACTCAAATTGATAAATATGTTACAGTGTAATTTGGTCCATAAATTTGCCAACGAAATGAATATTTGTTCAATTGTTTTTTATTATCTTTCTCACAAGTTCACGGCCAACTAAGAAAAAAAGTTACGATGCTCATTTAAATAATTCCTTTTAATTTTAGTATGAAGATCGAAAGTTGAGTCGTAGAAAAAATACATGGTACAACTCGAGTGGATTGTCCACATTGCGCTCGGAAGTTTGAGCACTCCGCTTACAGCGTCGTGCACAATTAACTTCCCTGTGCGATATGGACATCATATCCACTCTTGTTGTACAAACTACTATTTCGATGGAAGTTACAATGTTGTGGAAACGTGTTACGTTACGGGGGTAGTAGTTCTCACTTTTAGTTTTGGAAAAAATTCATAATACTGTGTTTAACATTTTTATTTTTGATTAGTATTATAAGTAAGGATTCTGACCCGATTTGGAACTATGCGCAGTGCAAGTAATACTGGCGTATGCGAATCACAACATTTTTTAAGTGCACATGCGAATAGTTCCGAATCGGTTAAGACTCCTTACCGCGAGCATTATCGAATTTAGATACGGTTGCCGATCGGAGCTATAGTTTGTTGTTGTTTTTTTTATATAAACAAAGAGTATTAAGTTGGAGTTAAAGGTCGGTGGTGTAAAAGATTTAAGACTTAAAAATACTGTTATTTCTTCTCTTAAAGGCTGTAGTAAGAGCGTCGTTTAGGGAAAGGGTGACCGTTATGATGGCTCTATCCCTATCTTTCTTGTACCTTTCACTTGTCATCATAATCATGCATAATCTCATATCAAAATATATTTCAGATTAAAACATATTATGAACTACTGTTAGAGTGTCCCGAATGGTTTACCAAAGAATCGCCGTTAACGCATAAAAAAATTATAGAAAAAGATATTCGTGTTGTGCTGCCAGAAACTGACAGGGATGGAAGGCCAATTTATTTAATTAAAGCAGGTAATTTGTTAAGTTGTTGTTAGAGAAGTATAGGTAATTAAAAGAGGTGTATATTTAGTTTTACTAACAAGTGGTTTAAATATTTAGAGTCGCCCAGTCTCCGCCTAGTCTCCACCCTACTATAGTTTCTTTTAAGTTTCCCCGTGTGAAGACTGCCTTAGTGTTCTCTCTCGTCCAACACCAATCGTCCTCCAGTGGCGGCTCGCGGTCTTAAAAAATGGTGAAGAGCTAGGTATAGTGCGGGTACTTACACAAATATTGACTAAAACCCGTGTAACACAACGTCACTCTTATCCTCATCTGTCCAACGACTGAATGGAGTTTCCAACAAATTACACACTATGTCATTAATTGGGTTCATTTTTAAAACTTACAACTAAGTAGGTATGTACACTACTGATTTAACTGAAAAATAAAAACAAAACTTTTTAATCACACAGTAAATCACGTAAAAACGATATCTATAACCGTAAATTTCGCGAAGCCTCAAAATAACTACCTTAAGGTTAGGCGAACCAATGCTAAAACAATGGTGCATACAACTGATCTATTTTAAAATTGCCCTTCATCATAATGCAAATTGGTACATACTGTTTGCGTGACTGACGTGACGTAACGACGCCGACGTAACCATAGCAAGCACTTTGGCTCATTCTATAAAACCACTTTTTAGGAAATGTAGATGTTGACAAAATGAAGCTTCATGAAGTTATAGCAGTTGATGATATGTGGTTGGAATCAATATTATTAAATAAAAATGCCACTGAGAAAGGTTTGTGTGTCATCATGGATATCGCCAACTTCCCATGGAAGCAAATAAAATGGGTGACACCGCATAATATAAAAACAGGACTTAAAAAGCTTCAGTGTCTTCCTTTTAGAGATTACAGATTTCATGTGGTAAATGATTCTCTGATGATTCATACAGCTATTAAAATTATTTGGCCTTTTGTACCAGAACATATAAAGGAAATGGTAAGTTTTTTTTTGGAAAGTTTTAAAATATAACCTTTTAGTCCATCCACGTGATTGAAAAAAAACGACTAAAAGGAAGTCGAATTTCAACAACCCTTTAGAGACCGCGAAGGTATTTCAATATGGCCGACTTACTTTCAGTAAATCAGTGGCGTATCCCTAGACATCAAAAATGTTTTTAACTAATTTAGTTTTGATAATTTTGAGTCAATTTCGCTGAGAATAGAATGATATATATATATAAATAAAACATGATCAAATACTTATTTTTTAATAGAATACCTATCCTATTTTTTATATGGACGTTTGATATTTTATTTTATGAATGCAAAACTGATCTATTATCTTTAGTATAAATGACAGAATTACTTACTGGTGAAATGTTCCCTTTTCTTTCATGTTTTTGGTCTGAGAAACAGCCGCACGCTACACTATTTTCGCAGTGGTATTCACCAAATTGGTGTATTTAAAAAATTCCAGGTCCGTATTTAAAAAAAAATACTTGAGGTCGGTCTATTAAGAACGAAAAGTCGTGTTTTTTTCCTATATCAAAAATGAAAGCGCAAAAAATTAATGACCAAAACAAAAAATAACCATTTATGACCATCTCCGAAGGTTTTTTTAATGTTTATAATTTTTTTTTACCAAATTATTAAGCCCTAAAATACGCAACTTTGCCTTAATTCAATCATCTTCGTATTTCTTATGGTTTTCGAGATCCCCTTGTACGCACCCGAATTTGTAGCGCACAGTGGCGTAGCCAGAAATTTAGTTTGGGTTTATTCGAAACCGACAAACTAGCGAAAATTTGTTCGGGTGCCACGCCCGGCCCATAAAAAGAATTTCAAATTAGAAAAAATATATAATATTTTTATAGAAACTTGTAGGGAGTTATACTAATACACTAATATAAATAATTTAAACCTTTTTTTAATTATTATGAAATGACCATAACAGAGCAAAAAAATATTAAAAATATTGTTTATTTGTTTTTTATTTATTGAAAACCAAAAAAATATATTAACTAAAATCGATAATTATTAAAAGTCATGTAAATATTATGCATGCAAACGCCAATAAAAGTTTTTAAATTAGTAATAAATAAAATCTGAGGTAGGTGTCGCGCGCAGCGGGTGTATTTAAAAGTTTAAAGATTTGCGTGGATGTCAGTTTGTCTTGCAAGCATTTTGTATACAGGGTGGCCCATTTGTCTGACAAAGTAATATACCGTCTCTACTATTAAAGATATAAAAAAAAAGTTTCTATAAAAGTTGTGAGGTATAAAAAAATATATGTTCTAAAATTATTTTTAAACATACAGGATGGTCCAAAAAAGTAGGACAATAAAAAGATACATTTTTTTAAATGGAACACCCTATATATTTTAGCATTTTTTGTTTCCTTACAAAATTATCCATATGACGCCATATTTAGTTTTTGAATTTTTTGCAACGTTGCCAAACAAAATGCAAAATTCTTAAAATTTTGGAAAAAACATCATAGTAAAAAATTACCTGTATTTCTCAATAAGAGGATCGAAAATCGAAAATTTTTTGTAAGCTCTTAAGTTTAGGGATAGATAAACTGTCTTAAATCTTTAAGTACCAAAAATTTTGTACAGGGTGTTTTCTGTTGACCTCCAAATATACAAAATTTTAAAATACAATAACTCTGTTTTTTCAAATGAAACACCCTATATTTATTAGGCTCGTCTGATAGATATTGTAAGTATCTTTTATTATTGTTAAGTAATACCTATACCTACATTTATTAGTTTTGGCAATATTTCGATTTTTATTTAAATTTTGGTGAAAAAAACTATAGTTTTTATTTTTCTAGTAAGCCATGACCAGCAAAGTCAAAACAAATGTAATTGAATATAATGTCATATTTATAATTATTATATTTATATTTATAATGTTTGTAAACTTATTTTCAATATCCAGTTGCGTAAAAAAAACAAAATTTTATTAAATTAAAAAAATACGTAACTAACTATGGTTATCAATTTATTTTAATATGGGATAATATTTAATTACATTTGTTTTTAGTTTGCTGGTCATGGCTTACTAGAAAAATAAAAATTATATTTTTTTTCACCAAAATTTAAATAAAAATCGAAATATTGCCAAAACTAGTAAATTTAGGTATAGGTATGACTTAACAATAATAAAAGATACTTACAATATCTATCAGATGAGCCTAATAAATATAGGGTGTTTCATTTGAAAAAACGGAGTTATTGTATTTTAAAATTTTGTATATTTGGAGGTCAACACAAAACACCCTGTACAAAATTTTTGGTACTTAAAGATTTAAGACAGTTTATCTATCCCTAAACTTAAGAGCTTACAAGAAATTTTCGATTTTCGATACTTTTATTGAGAAATACAGGTAATTTTTTACTATGATGTTTTTTCCAAAATTTTAAGAATTTTGCATTTTGTTCGGCAACGTTGCAAAAAATTAAAAAACTAAATATGGCGTCATATGGATAATTTTGTAAGGAAACAAAAAATGCTAAAATATATAGGGTGTTCTATTTAAAAAAATGTATCTTTTTATTGTCCTACTTTTTTGGACCATCCTGTATATTTAAAAATAATTTTAGAATATATATTTTTTTATACCTCACAACTTTTATAAAAACTTTTTTTTGATATCTTTAATAGTAGAGACGGTATATTACTTTGTCAGACAAATGGGCCACCCTGTATGTAAGATTATGTGTTATTTCATTTGGTGCGTCATTGATAGGGTTGCCGTAATTTCTTTTTCCAATTATATTTTAAATCATCTGGTTTTTTGGATTTCGAGGGGGCCCGGGCTTCCTGCCCCCTCCCCCTCCCCGCCACCCTGGCTACGCCACTGGTAGCACCCACTATATTAAGTACGAATTTATCAATAGAATATAGCTAAACCTGTTAGCTACGTAACTACCAGCTAATTTAATCTAGAACTCATGACCATATTTGATATATCAAGGGCTTGAGTATAGCTAATTTGTTTCCTTAATTGTTGAAAAAAAAATGTTTACGCCAGTGCTTTTTTTTAGGTCTAACACTTATTTTAATACTTAACCAACACTTTTTTAGGTGAAATTTCACTTCAACAACATAGCTGCCTTAGAAGAATATATAGACCCAAAAATATTACCCAAGGAATATGGGGGCAAAAATGAAAACATAAACTACCCAGATCTTTATAACGATCTGTACTCTAAAAATCAAGAGATTGCTGAAAGTTTTAAAGTTTATCGAAAAGTATAAATTAATACCAGACCAAAAATAGCCAAGTAATATATTTTAATCTAGGTTCACTAGTTAGCTAATTATATATTTTAAACTTAAGTTGCGTAAATAACCAAGAAGTGACGTACTGTGATAGACATTTAATATACATAGTATTCCATTGTATACAGGTATTAACTCTTTCCCACAGCAACGATCAGATGGAAGATCAATGCCTACTTTCTCAAAATTACAGAAATACTACTTATTCTTTGATTTTGTTAAAAAATTTTGAATTTGTGATATTTTATTTTGTCAAACAAAATATTTTGTCGACGTCCAATTTTGTTTGCAGCTACTCCCATTAATGCTGGCTTTTGTAAGGTCACTATATGGCTTGGTACAAGAAGTGCATATGTCACTATTTTTCATTTTTGAGATAAATGTGCCAAAGTACTAATAAAAAATGTAAATTTTATGATGGCAAAATGTCGAAGCCCCTAGTATTATCTAAACCCCTTTTTACAAAATCATGAATGTTTATTTCATTTATTAACTATTTAAAAGTTTGAACTTTTAAACTTTAAAATCAAATATTATTTAAATTTCACAAAAACTGACATATGCACTTCTTGTACCAAGCCACAGATATATTTGTAATAGTATATTTCGTATTAAGTGTGGTTAAAAAAATATTAAGCACTAATGAAAAAATTGCGAACGAATGCGGTAATTACATGAGTGAGTAATTGCTTTACAACACACAATGCGTACTATACTTTTTCTAAAAGTATCGATTTAAATCTCAAATAATGACAATGTCACTGTCAAATATTCAAAACGCAAGATAGATAAATGTTACGATTTGATTATATGGAAAATAAAACAGAGTGGTTGCTTGTTATGTTTCACAGTTTTTTATTTCAGTTTCCTGACACGCGTGTTTCGATCTTTTTACGGATCATTTTCAAAAAAAGTAAGTACACGAGCTACTAAATTTTAAGTGTTGTAATTATGGTATTTATATCTTAGGTAAGTAATAAAATTAAAATTAAGGTTTACATGATGAATAATTATTTTAAAAATTCTACGTGACCTAACAATGGTCTTTGGTTTTAACTGATGGGTATGTAATAAAATTAAAATTAGGGTAAGTATACATTGTTGGAAGTCAATTTTAATTTTAAGGTACAGATAAATATTTAAATTAGTGTGCTATTAAGAATGAGATTAGCACTTGAAGGTATTTCGGTTTGATTATTGACATTACATTTATGTTTTAAATGTAATGTTGTCAAACTAAACAAGAAATTGCCGCCTTTTTCATCCCTTCTTCGTTTTATACCTACCACAACAGCAAATTGTCTGTCTATTCCTCGCCGCTCGCCGGCTTGTCCTTTGCTGCGACGCCGCCATGACCAAAAAAAGTACCGGTGCCGGTGCCGGCGTTTTTCGGCTTGCTTTGTCGCGGAATTGCTTGATATTATTACAATATTAAAAAGAAAAGGGATCCGTCGAAATTGTCACTGTTTTAAAAATAAGACGGCACGGCAAAACAAAGGAAATTAAATTTGTTAACTGGGAATTGGAATGGTTCAAACTTCATATATACCTAGGAACGTAGGTAGGCAAAACGGGGATTTATGGTGTTTTTTTGGATTTTTCATGCCGCTCTGGGCAGGGGCCCAGGTTGCCGCCCCCTAGAGCGGGCCCTGTCAATAATCAAACCGAAATACCTACAAGCAGCCACTGTTTTATTTTCCATATAATGGAGATTTCGTTTCACCAAGAATGTAGCCCAGCTCAAATAAGTTACGATTTGAGTTCAAGGCTAACTTGATTGTTATACTAGGCATCGGTTGTGGGTTTTTGCGCACAGTTGTGCGTAAGAATGGATTCACTTATAAAGTGAACTGAACGTAGGTAAAACAATGTTGACTAATATAGGACTAGAAAAAAGAAATTTAGTTTAATGTCAAAAATAATATTATACAGGGTCTTATGGAAATAATTTATATTTAAATGGGTAACTTCTTGGGTTTCCTAGAGAAACACCCCATACGTTTTTATTTTAAACGACCGTGTTGGTGTAAGGACCCTTAAAATCAGTCCAAATTCGCGGCACACCGATGGAAAACAATTTCAAATCGATATTTAAAAAAAACTTCCAAGCTTTAATTTTAATGCGCTAAAAGAAGAGAATAAACTTTGAAGTAAATCAAACCCATGTTTTTGTTACATTAAAAAACTTTCTGATACAAAAGCTAATCGCGCGAGACTAAATCTATGTACTTCTTATAAATTAAAATAACCTGTATCAAGATTTATTGATGCGACCAGGTTTTATATCATAAAATTTTTTATTGTAATAAAAAGATGATTAATTTACTTCAAAGTTTATTTTCTTCTTTTTAACGCTTGAATTTATTTGAATATAAAAGCGATTTTTTAATATTAGTTTATTTATTTCTTTTTTAGTTTTCGTTGAATATTTTTCTTAGTATGTTCATTTCAATAAATAATTAATGCATCATTGTTGCAGGTCGCTTGCATTGTCTTCGAAACTGTATCAACCTAAATTTGAAGGAAAGAAAAAAAGGAAACAGTTCTAATCATATTTCTTGCTCTGCCCTATACACTATTTTACTTAAAGCCATTTTAAGTGCACCTGAAATAGTTCGCCTAAGATAATGTGAAATATTTAAATTTTAGATCAAAAGTCACAACCATTACTTTTGGTTGAAAGTATTCCTATTCTGAAACTAATAGGAAAGTTTAACATATTTTTATTGCATACAAATGTTCAGTTATATGAAAAAATAACATATAATATTACGTCTTGAATATCACTCCTTAATTATTTATAAATAATAAAAGCCGCCCACGCACCATGTACTGTAGTATGGTTTAACATCACAACCATAAACTTTAATCGCTTATATTTAACTTAGAGTATTATTTTTCTACTTTAATTTTTATAAAAGTTCTCTATTATTATAAATCAGCTCACATTTTTGGTGTTTTTTAATACTATTATACAACGCCAATCGATGACATTGACAGCATCCTACTCTTAGTGTAATAATAGCGGTTTTGAATTTGAACCTATCGCGATATTAAATTATTTTAGCTGTTCTAAATAGTTATAGTGAAAATTTTAGCGTCTAACAATTTATTCGTGGCTTATGCAACAACAGATATTCCTACAGATAATGTGTATTATGAATAAAGGACTTTAAGCAGTTTAAAACACGGGATAACACACATAATTTTGAAATAAAGAAATTAAGTAAGTAAGTAACAATAAACAATTTTAACACTAAGTTTATTTTTCTTGTTACTTTTGACCCTAATTTATTTTAAACTTTATTAAAAATATTAGGGTATAAGGAAAAATTGTGGTAAAATGTTATACCGAGGTTTAATGTTACGGTAGTTTTTTATGCCTCTGAACCAATCCTCAGCACAAACGGGTAAACCTCTAGTAATATATCAAAGTGTCGGTGTTATTTTACGTTTGAATAGTAGATTAGATTTATAACGACTTCTATAAAACCTTGTATATATTACAATTGCCTTTCCTACCAATTTACTTCTGAAATAAAAATGAATGTTTTATTAAATGTTTTTAATATAAAACCCAGGATACTTTAAACAACATACATACTTTAATTACACATAGTGTTATACAAGCAACAATATACATTTACATAAAACAATACACTCGACAAAATAAAATAGGTATAAGCATGACTTGAAACGGTATACAGGGTGCTACAAATTCGTGTGCGTACTAGGAGATCTCGAAAACGGTTAGAAATACAAAGTTGGTTAAATTAAAGCAAAGTTACGTATTTCGGGGCCAAAGCTAAAGGAAATTGTAAATATTCCGAATATCTTCGGAGGTATCCGAAAAAACCAAACTTTTTCATTTTTGTTGCGCCTTAATTTGTTCTTTGTTTAACTTGGGAAAAAATAAAATCAACTTTTTCATGGTAATTTGAATAGATAATAACAAATATCTAGTAATAATTTCTTCTTATTAGAGAATATCTAAAAAAAATTGGTAAAACGATTAAAGTAAAATAATACGCCTTGGCATGGGCTCGTTTTTTTCTTTGTAATACTTCATTTATCAAATCTTATTTAGAGGTTGCTAAAAACATTTTAAATTATCAAAAGGGTTCAAGAAATTTTCTAATCTTACCGATATAGTTAAACTGTTTTTTTTTTAATTTACCTTTAAAATAACTCACAGTGCCGTAGTGATATAATAAGCTAATTTTAAATTTTTTTTTATGACAAAATGTTAAAATTTAAAATAATTTTAAATTGCTTCAAATTTCTAAAGCTTAGAAGTCTCTAAACCGTGTTTAAAATTCCAAATCCATATTTAAAGTATTTGACTTGAAGGTATCTTAAGAACGAAACGTCGAATTTGGAAACAAAGGACGCCATCTTGTAGAACATAAAAAACAGTTTAACAAGGTGTTTTTGTTGTTCCTAGTCAAAAATTAAAACTCGCACGAATCAAAACCCAAAATTGAATATTTCGGGTTTTTTTCGGATTTCTCCGGAGATACTCGAAATGCTTATAATTTCCTTTTATGAAATTATTAAGCCCCCAAATACGCAAGTTTGCCTCAATTTAACTATCTTCGTATCTTTTACCGTATTTGAGATACTCATATACGCACACGAATTTGTAGCACCCTAAATTGTATTATGAAATAAACTGCTGGACAATTGCTTTCAAGCAAGAAATCTAAATCTAAATTTAACAGTTAATATTTTCTGAACCAGATATGATATCAACCTACGGTTTTGAATAATTGATAGATTCATCCCTTGGGAAACAATTGTCAATGTTGGATTTTCTTTAACTGTCAGAAAATTTTATATACAGGGTGTTAAAGAAGCGATGATTTTTGCTCCAATTTTAATGCCGTGTAACTTTCACAATAATATTTTTAAATTTTATCACTCTACGTCAATTGAATCACCGGTTCATAGCAAAGAAAGTAAATTGTCAAATTTTTGATATCTGCTATATTTTAAGAAATACCGATTTTTTTGGAAAACCTTGCTTTATTTTAACTTATTGGTAGCTAGATCTTACTATGCGTTGTATCGTGCAAACTTTGCGAGTGATTATTATACCTTATGAAAAGCTTGATAATGTTCAGTAACAATAGTTGTAACTAAATGTTATGATGTACAGTGGTGTACTTATAAACACTTGAGTAGGTATAGTGTTAGAAAGTTAGAAATTAATAAATAAATTTTTTCCAAAAATTAAATTAAAAAAATTATCTTTGTTAAAATTTTGTAAACACACTGTATAATATACCTGTAGTGCGATATGAAAAACTAAAAAATAAGAAAAAATTCACCTAATCTAGGGGCGAGTGCTTTCCAATATAAAACAATCGTGAAAAATTGTGAGATACTCATAAACCATAGACATATTAGGTGTTTATAAGTACGGCACTGTACATCATAACACTTAGGTACAACTATTGTTACTAAATATAATCAAGCTTTTCATAAGGTATAATAATCACTCGCAAAATTTGCACGATACAACGCACAGTGATATCAAGCTACCAATAAGTTGAAATAAAGCAAGGTTTTCCAAAAAAATCGGTATTTCTTGAAATATAGCAGATATCAAAAATTTCACAAATTACTTTCTTTGCTATGAACCAGTGATTCAATTGACGTAGAGTGATAAAATTTAAAAATATTATTGTTAAGTTACACGCCATTAAAATTGGAGCAAAAATCATCGTCTTCTTTAACACCCTGAATATAAAATTTTCTGACAGTTAAAGAAAATCCAACATTGACAATTGTTTCCCAAGGGATGAATCTATCAACCATTTAAAACCGTAGATCGATATCATATCTGGTTCAGAAAATATTAACTGTTTCTTGCTCGAAAGCAACTGTCCGGCAGTTTAGATGATCTCTCATAAGAACATATTAATAAAAACATACCATCTTATTTACTAAACTGATTTAACATTTACAGCGGGTTGCATAAACAAAAATCGTCGGTTAGCTTAACCGCCTATTGAAAAGACAAAATTTAATCAGAGGCTGGTAAGGCCTACTGCGTGTTTACGCAAAATTGCCTTAAATTTTGACAAATATGGCCGCTGTCAGATGCCAGTTCTTGTAAAATAAAAGGTTATTTCGCGAAAATATCAAGTTGGCATTGCCAGCCTCTGATTAAACTATATCTTTTTAATACGCGGTTAAGCTAATCGAGAACTATATTTCTTTATGCAACTCGCTGTTAGCCTATCAAATTTAAATCTTGTTGTTGATTGGTTGTGTCACATAAAAAAATCACAATTTAGCAATACCACTACAACTTGTACTGGGTTACGTAGAAGGAATTAAAGCCATAAGATTAACAGTCGTATTCACTAAAGGGTTCTAAATTTAAAACCGTTCTAAACTTTATAAAGAAAAACGTATTTTAATACACACTGTGTATACTTTAATAGAACTAAAAATGTATTTACAACAACATCCCAGTCAAATTATTTGTCGGTAAGACGATTTAATTATAAAAAATCACAACCGTGAGACTATACAGGGTGTTACAAATTCGACATGCCAGCATTGGAATCTCGGAAACCATAGGAGTTAGAGAAACGGTTAAATGGGGCAAAGTTGTGCACTTCGGTGCTGATTATAATGCCGCTTTAAAAGTTTTCAAATTCGAAATACTTCCGATTTTATTCGAAAGAAACCGAAATTTTGCAAAATCGTTTTTATTTTTTTCTGAGCTCATTTGACTAGCTATTTAAAAATAAATGACACTTTGTCATTGCCACTTTTTCTCCTGTACAAAATAACGTTACTAAATTTAAGATCCGCCGTTTCGTCTCCGAGCGGCCATCACCAACTTTACTTTTTTTAATACGGACCTGGATTTTTTTAAACCGAATTTTAAACCCTCATATCCTCAAAATGTAATGGCGATATTACTTTCTCATAATGATGAATTGTCCTTGATTATTTTTTCAAATTCACATTTTTTACACTTCTTGTCAGTTCGATCCTGGCAACGAATTACAATAATTAATAAAAATTTTATTTTATTTATAACCTTTACAAATAAGTTTCATGCTACTATTTACCTAAGTATAATACATGTAATACCCAAAAAGAATTTTGACTATTTAGACATTTAGAAAATGTGCAAATTTTAAAATATGGATGATTCCTACCTAGTGTCAAACTGTGGTGTCAAAAAGGCGATAATTTATTCCTTTGCACAAAAATGTTTTTGTCAACGAAAAAAAAGTGATATGATTCAAATTTTTTACTTGTGCAAAACGGCAATCTCTTTGAACATTTAGAAAATTAGGATTTATAATTAGTAAATTTAGAATTATTAGAAAATTCTTATAAAATAAATTGTATTACTTAGGTATGAATATTTTAAATGAAATAAAGTTTTTAATTAATATTGTAATTCGTTGCCAGGACCGAACTGACAAAGAGTGTAAAAAATATGAATTTAAAAAAATAAGCAAGGACAATTCCTCATTATGAGAAAGTAACATCGCCATTACATTTTGAAGGTAGGAGGGTTTAAAAATCGGTTTAAAAAAATCCAGGTCCGTATTAAAAAAAGTAAAGTTGGTGATGGCCGCTCAGAGACAAAACGGCGAATCTTTAGTTTAGTAACGTCATTTTATAGAGGAGAAAAAGTGGCAATGACAAAGTGTCATTTATTTTTAAATAGCTAGTCTAATGAGCTCAGAAAAAAATAAAAACGATTTTGCAAACTTTCGGTTTTTTTCGAATAAAATCAGAAGTATTCGGAATTTGAAAACTTTTAAAGCGGCATTATAATCAGCACCGAATTGCACAACTTTGCCCCCATTCAATTGTTTCTCTAACTCCTATGGTTTCCGAGATTCCAATGCTGGTATGTCGAATTTGTAACACCCTGTAGATCTAAATATTTCGATAGTCTAAATTTGAAACCCCTTTAGTGAATACGGGTGTATATGTTGGTTTCAACCTAAAATTTATCGGATTTAAAAAAATGGTCTTATTCTTTTTGAAAAAATAATTATTGCAAAAAGTTAATTTAAATAAATTTCAATATAGTCACTTTCCAATTGATCAGTAGGTACTATCAGGTAAAGCCTCTAGAATTATTGTAGAAATAAGACTTAGGTTAAAGTTGCATAATTAACTAATGTTAAGGATTTTAAAAAAACTTCCAAGCAGCATTATACAGTGAATAAATTGAAACCAAATAGGAGATATTTAAAAACGTTGTTTTTACGTTCCGCTTCTTTGAGCCCAAATAAGGTTAAAAATAATTTAGTACTTTCAGTCCTATTAAAATTTTTCATATATTTAAAATAACAATGGATCTAATTGTACTCTGCCGCACTAAATAGTCACCTTTAAGAGTGAGGTCTAGTAATGCATTCGCCATTTTATTTTATGATCATTATTGTGTTTATTTTTCCTTTAATCCAAAAATCGGCCAAATACCTTAAATATTTCCAGCACAATTAACTACAATTTAAAGTTAAACTAGTTTGAATTTATAAAGTAATAAAAGCGGAAGCCGGAAAATGGCCAAATTTCACAAAATTTCATTTTTTGCTTTTATTAATTCATTAATCAAAATTTCTTTAGTTCAAAGCTGTAGGCAATTGCTACTTAAGGACGGGTATTTGGTCCCTTTTTTAATAAAGCGAATAGGTTAAAAAACATTGTACAAAAATTTAAATGGCGAATACGTCACTAGACTACACTCGTAAGCACATTTACAAATTTAAATATTTTATCTTAAAATGAGTATTTTGTAATTGAAACTTAAAATTCCTATTCAATGTTGTTGTTTTTTTACTTATACGTGAGCCAATAGAGAATAGACCGAATATTGTTTAAGGTTAACTTAATGTCCGACCTTTTTTAAGCTTAAAATCATATAAAATATGTACAAAAGGTATAAAAACTAGCTAACTAATAATACTTACATACTTACAAAAATGTAGCTACCTATAATAAACCGACATAAGTTCAGACTTATCTAATTTCGGACTGCAGCGCCCTCTAGCCTGGCTTGGTTGTCAACGTAATCATCCATATCATCTAAAAAAGACACACAATTAGTTATTTAGTGCCAAAGATATATGAAAATGGTCTAAAAGTTTAAATAAAGTTTTCTTTTTTTGGGCAGGGATTAATTCCGAAGTTAAAAACGCTAATTTCCAAGTTATGTTGTCAAGACAATGGAAACGGCACATTAAAATTATTGATGAATTATTTTTAGTCCAAAGTATACGTGATCAAAAAATATTTTATAAAAAATTTTTAAAGTAATTAGGTTACTTCCTACAACAAGTTTAAATATTTTTAGGCCAGCTGGCCCAGAAATATGTACATCAAATCTATCTTTCATTGTGGACTTTGACTGTCCTTTACCTCGTAAAAATTATTATAATCAAGAGGGTTTTGGATTGAAAAACGTAGGGCTTGATTAAGGTCGTCATTACAGATAAATGATTAATTGATTGACAGTTTATGTTGACAATCAGCCCTATGCAGTAAGTAAACATTTGACAGATTTCAATAAAAATGTTGGTTTGGTATAGGCCGCTTTACAGTTTGCAACTTTTCTTTCACGCAAGAAAAGATTGCCCAGGAGTATGCGCAGAACGACGCTAGTGATCAGCTGGCGCAATTTGTATTGCTGCTAGAAATATAACTCTGACCCTATTTTTATTGCCATTGCAAGCGCAATTCTGGTGATTTATTTGACACCAACCTAAATATGAAAATCGCGGACATTTGTTAATGTTCTTTCTAACCTATAGTGGGTATGTTTTATTTTTGTTGGTTTGTTTTTGTGTCTTGTAATGATGTTATGTTAAAATGAATGCACAAAAAAGAGCCGGTAACTCCTTACCGAATGTCTTTTTATCTTAAAGGTTGGCGAGGGGTACATCGCCTACGACCTTGGCAAGTCATTGCACGCTGTAAAACAAAGTGAAATTTTTATTGTCGCAATATTAATTGCTGCAAGACAACTTGCGTGAAAGAAAAATTGCAAACTGTAAAGCGGCCTTATGATGCAGGAAGGCACTCTGATCAATAATTGAAATATTAGTTTTCAAGAAATTAAAATTAAGTCAAGTGGCCTTACACATTGTTCTTTTACTAAGGGAAAAATTGAAATAAATTTCAAGTCAAGGTTGACAAAAGTCAAGAATTCTAACGTAAACGAAAACTTGCCCGGTAGCGAACTTGAAATGATGTCAATAGTCACAGGCCTGCATAAAATTTGTGATGATGTGATTGTTGCTTGTTAAGGTCAGTTTTTATATAGAAATAACTAATTAAAATACAATTGGTCTCTATCACCAACAGATTTTTTTTTTTTTTTTAAAAGAAAAAATAATATAAAATTTTTTTATAATAGTGTTTTAATAAAATTTAAAAATTTTCTGTGGTGCTTTTCAAGAAATTTATTAAGTAGGCTATCATAACTTGAGGTAAAAAAAAGTAATGATGTATTATTTGCTAAATTTATTGTAGTTTGGACTTCGGGAATTTTGACCTGCTAAATTATATTTATTATGCCTTAACTTTATTAGTAATGCGAAGAAGAAGGATTTAAGTTTATCACTCCAAACAAAAATTACATTTTAATAAAAAAGTTTTAGAGATCAATTGGTGAATTTGTGAAAAATGCATATTATGCTTATTTCAAAATCAAATTAGGATATCAAGATAAAATTGGGCATCGCATGTTGATTGCAAGGTATGTGAAAAAGGTTTAAGACATTTGGCCAAAGGGAATAGAAAAAGCCTTTCTTTTGGAATACCGATGGTTTGGAGAGAACCGCAAAATCACCATGATGATTGCTACTTTTGTCTTTGTGATATTAAGGAGCATAATAGAAAAACTTTGAAACATATTTTGTACCGAAACAATATTAAATCAGCTATCAGACCAGTTCCTCACAGTGATACTGTACCTATACCCATACCCCCCAAAGTACTAAAAGAAGATACTGAAAACTCCTCAACTTCCGGCTCCCTACAGGCTATGGACTCAACCTCAGGTCAAGACCAACCTCAACTATTTTCACAAGCCGAACTGAATGATTTAGTAAGAGATTTGGGACTTTCAAAATGCTTTTCTTGCTTTTAAAGAAGTTGTACATAAACTTCTAGAGAATTATAAAGACACAAACTATGTTGAGATCGTTAAAAATATGCTGGAAAAATTCAGGATTCTTGGTTGCAATGTGAGCATAAAAATTCAGTTTTTACATTCTCATTTGGACTATTTCCCGGATAATCTTAGGGACGTGAGTGTAGAGCAAGGTAAAAGATTTCATCAAGATATAATAGAGATGAAAAAAAGATACCAGGGGCGCTGGGACACAAAAATGATGGCCGATTACTGTTGGACATTGGGAAGAGATCTTTAGCTGAATATGACAGAAAAACAACCAAAAGAAGCTTTTCCGAAAAAGGAAAACGTTTTTTTAGGAAGCGCAAAGAATAATATAATAAAGTAACTATTGCTTTTAGTTTCTATGTGTATATTTTGTATATTTTTGTATTTTTTTATTTAATATATTATAAAACTAGCTACCTGTATGAATTGTCAGTTTGACATACCAATTTTTTAAGTCAATATTTATTGGAATTATTTCAACATTGACTTCAAAGTCAATGTACTATTGTGCCGATAAAAAACTGGGACAAGAGATTTACAAAAACAATGTAAGAAATACATATCCCCTAGACTATAAAAGGTGTCTAGAGCTAAAAAGGAAAAACATTCAAAATTTAAAAAGTAACCTAGGTTACATAATGGAATGTTTTGTATTTTTCGATACGGGGTGGTTAAATTTGAGAGACATCATATAATATGGATAAAGTAAATTTATTAGATTTTTTTAAAGTCAAATATTTTATAAATTATTATATTTTCCATTACCACAAAATAATAAATAAAGCTAATACAGGTAATAAAATACATTTAATAAAAAGACAAAAATTGCGAACACAAAGTTTGTCAAAACAACACAAAATTAATATTTGGTCATAGAACCATTTCTGTTTATTACTTTTTGGAGCCTTTGTGGCATACTTAAAACTAAGTTTCTACATAATTCGACAGTTATTTCATCCCAATCTTGATTTATCCTATGACGTAATTCATCCCTGTTTCTAGGTTGAAAATCATGTTTATACATAGATTTGACCATGGCACCCCAAATGTTTTCTATCGGGTTCAAATCGGGACTCTTCGAAGCCCAGGGAAGAACTGCTATGTTATTTTCTTGGAGAAAATTTTGTACAATGCGCGCTGTGTGTATTGGAGCATTATCATGCTGAAATGTGTAATTTTGACCGTATACAGCGTTTACCGATGGTATCATCACTTCGTTTAGTATATTAACGTATACTGCTGCAGTTAGTCTTCCTTCGACGATTTGACAAAGTCCTGGTCCTCTAGCGCTAATCCAGCCCCAAACATTTATGGAGAAACGCCCACTTTGGTTGGTTTTGTGGGTGTATCTCTCATCATACCGCATGCCGGAAGGCCTATACATCCGAATTCTCCCATTATTGCATGACTGAAAAGTTTTCTCGTCAGAAAATATAACTGTTTCCCATAAATTTATTTGATTAATATATTCATGTGCAAATTCTAACCTGCCCTGTTTATTTATTTCCGTTAAAAATTTTTTATTGGCAGCACAACGGCTTCGTATATCGGAATTTCGAACCCTGTCTCTAGCGGTATTTGCAGAACCTGGAAAATTCGTCTCTTCTTTTGCCTTGATTGCAGTTTCGAAGGGATGATCCCTTAGATAATTAACCAGTCTTCTATCATGATCATCAGTAGAAATTTTAGGGGGACCAGAACCTGCATTCCTAATAATAGTCCCATGTCTTGCTATTTTTTGTTTTGCCAATAGCACGGTATTCTTGCTTACTCCCAGTTCATCTGCAATATCCCTAATAGCAACACTATCTCGCAACCGACTATAAATAATTGCCTTTTGCTGGGGGGTTAATTGTGGCATATTTACAAATAATATATGATTGTATGTTTGACGAGTCAATCATAAAGTGACAATCTTTATTGACATGCAAATTTTCATGACATTTTACTGGTACCAGGCTTGATGTAAAATTATTCTTAATAGTCTAGGAGAAAATAGAAAAATTTCCTGTCCCAGTTTTTTATCGGCGCGATGGTACTTACTGCATAGGGCTGATTAAGACAGTCAAGTAATATATTCTCGAATTCATGGCCCTCTTGATTAATTTTGGATCGCATGGTATAATACAATGAAATTTAGAGATGCATTATCAAAATGTAGGTCATATCATTAATACGTCACTGAACATATTTTGGAAAATATAGTATAGTCTTACAACATTATTTTGATATACTTAATCTTGACACAACAGAAAAACATTTCATTTTCAAACACATTTTAAACCAAAACAGACAAACATTTCTTCAATTTTAATGCCAGAAATGTCATTGTGTATGTTTGGTTGCCGTTCTAAGGGACGCAATGAGGATTTAATCATTTCTGAGAAGACTAGTGTCGTTAAAATAATTATAAACAATAGTATATTACATAACAAGTGATGAAAGTGATACTTTTCAAACGAGGAGATATTTAGCACGAGGCGTCAGCCGAGTGCGGAAATTCTCCGAGTTTTAGAATAATCACTTTTACACGAGTAATGTACACTATTTTTCCTACGACCACAAAGAATTATTAAAAAAACCTTTGATTTGTGAAAAAAATATTTCAACTCTAGAGCTGAAAAAAAATATTTCAACTCTAGAGTGGAAATATAAGGCACACTATTTAATTTAAACATATGATGCCAATTTAATAGATCGAAAGGTCACAGGTTTGAAATCCCATCAGGAGTACTTGACTTTTTTTTATAAAAACATTAAATAAATTATAAAATTATTTTGAATTGAAATCTTCCTTCTTGAATGATTTTTTTTTATATAATCAAGGAAAGATGCATTAAAAATAAATTAAAAAAATTCACCCACCAAGGAAGATTTCAATTCAAAATAATTCTATAAATTATTTAATGTTTTCATAAAAAAAAGTTAAGTGCTCCTGATGGCATTTGAACCTCTGATCTTTCGATTCGTAGGTCATGGCTCTAGTCTTTAGGCTATGGCGACCCATAAACATTTTCTGCTTAAGTTTAATATATGACATTTTCTTCAGCGGGGCTTGTTTTGACTGGTAATAAATTTTCCAGTATATTCTTAACTTTTTTATAATTTCAGATGCTGTATTTTCACACTCTAATTCTGAATCACTCGACAAATACGTGATAAATAAACTAAACTGCTTTCTAAAATTTGTTCTTTTTAATAAATAGGTGTGGTCTGTCAAATTGGCATCATATGCCTAAATTAAATAGTGTGCCTTGTATTTCCACTCTAGAGTTGAAATATTTTCTTTCAACACGCGTGTGATATTCGGCGCTTTCGAGCCAAGTTAACCGTGCTTTTTTTCTCATTTTCATAGGTGGTCGTAGGAAAATATATTAAAATTTGAATTGCAATATGTATTTTCTTGTTGAAAATTTTTGAAAAATCTTATGAACCATTAGTCTTTCATTATTTTTAACGACTTATCTATTATAGATGGGCCCGGATTGTTTACCTATGCCGTTCATCATTAAAAGTGATCAGTCTAAGCACTTTTGCCAGATCCGTCACGGAATATTTCTTTTTGATGCAGGCAAAAAAATGTTTTCCCAATTTGACGTATCTATACAATAAATACAAATTGGCAAGTGTCAATGTAAATAGTCTTTATTCTTACAAATTTTACATCCAATTGTAAACTTACAAAATTATAAAAATACCTTTTAACAAAAATTAAATTTGTTCAGTTTAACTATATTTTGGTAAGTGAAGCGCGCCAATTGGTCGGAACAGGGTCCGAACGAAGCCCAGCCAAACCAATGGACTGACATTTGTCAATTCGTCAAATCTAGGTTATAATTTGGTAAATTGGGGTTTATTTGTGGTTTGATTAATTTTGTTAGTGTAAAATTTATGAACAATGGTTAGATATTGTATTGTGTGCCGAAAATATGCCGATTCTTTTCCAATAAAACTTTGCACTTTCACCAGTAAGTGTGTTCTGTCAATTCTACTATCATTTTAGCCAACAGAGGCGGCCCACCCAAGTAATTTAACTGGCTAATACCACAATAATTGTTATTCTAGTGAGATATATTTTTCTACATTTCCATCTGATTATAAATATACACATCCAGTGAATTAGAGTGTTGGGTTACAAAACGCATATTTACCAAAAATTCTACATATATGCTGCAGTCATTTTAGTTCCGTAAACTTTATGTAGAGAGTGAATTTTGAGGTGGAAAAAGGAAGTATTCCCAAAATGTCCTAAACTTTTAATGCAGGAAGAAAGGTGGGGAAATTATTGTATTATAAGATTTGTGGGAATTAGCAGGACACCGAATTCTTTCCCACCAATGCTAAAACAATGATCTATTATTAAATTGCCCTTCACATAATGCGAATTATTACATACTGTTTGCATGACCGACGTCACGTAACCATAGCAACGGTGAATATCAAAGCCATGTTGGGCGTGCGGGTCTTCACTTGCTTTGAGCTAACGGACACGGTCGGATGGGGCGCGCCAAAATGCACGAGTGTTTATAATTATTGTCCATCGAAGTTAATCGTAGCCCTATTATACATAGCTACATTCGGATTAAATAAATATTATCAATTCAACCATAATTATTTTTTAAGGACTAAAATGGTAGCTGTATTGGTACATTAATATTTAATATTGTCGAAAAACTTTCCTCCTGGTTTTAATTTTTTTTTTTGGTGAAGAGCCCCCTCACCTGACGAGCCGCCACTGGAGTGTGGTCTAGTGATGCATTCGCAATTTACTTTTTGATGAATATTGTGTTATTTTTTCATTTTATCTAAAAATTGGCTAAATATCCATGTTTAAGCATAACTACCTACAATTTGAAGTTAGAAATTTTGTATTCATAAAGTAAAAAATGCGGAAAAAAAAAGATGGACAAATTTCACCAAATTTTGTTTTGCATTTATTAATCCTTCAATCAAAATTTAAACTAAGTAATTGCTACCTTTAGACAAGTATTTAGTCGCTTTTTGGATAAAACGATAAGGATACGAAATATTATCAAAAAAATAAATTCACAAATGCGTCACTAGTCCTAACTCTTAAATAATATTTAATTTCCTCTTACCCTCACTCCTATGCGTTTTATTGAAATATATTAATAATAAATAGGAGTTCCTGACCTCAATGACAAACCACTTGACTCTTTTGATGAAAATATCATGTCGTGAGTGAAACAGGCCTATATTTCCTCTTTAAATAATCTACCTCTATTTATTTACCATCACCCTCCTCTTCTCTCTGGAGATCCTTGTAATCCTGGTCTTCATGCCTTTTATTGTCTGGCACTCCTAAAGCATCTACGTGCTTCTTCTCGATATTCTGTCCTGGTTTAACTCCATCTTCATTGAAACCCAATCCGTCTGGATTATTTTGTGGAAAGTCAAATACTTCATTAGCTCCGTTATCTTTGTCTGGATCATCTAATGGGATAGTTTATTAACAATTATTTACTAATAACAAAATTGAGGGGGTTAGAAGTAAAAGGGTTCAAGTGCACATTTTATAAAAAACGAGTTAAGTACATATTCCTATAGTTAAAAGCTATTTTTATTTGGTAGTGAAAAGATTGAAGTGCATTTCGTCAAACTATTGCCATCTGTTAGCCGGTAGAAAAAACGTAATCAAAAATTCTTTCTCTACGTGTGGAAGTAAACGGATTCGGGTGCACTTGAACCGTTTTACCGCAAACCTAACCTAAACAGATACTACTATTGTGTGATGATCCTTTGTAACGTAGTTATTATTGTGGTGTCTTTAAAATTAGTTTATGACAATATTGATAGCCAGTCAAGTGAAAATGAATTTTTACACGTTACCCCTTTAAAAACAATATAAATAATATTTAAAAAGTTTTATTTGACAGCTGTAAAAATTTGACAGGTAACGGTCTGGACTTTTTTGCTATTTTTTGCCTCGAAAATTGTCAAAATATAATGCCGTATCTTGTTTTTCGAAAAAATGAATCTCAATATTTTTTTTAAGAGACAATTGTCAAATTTTGACAGGTAAAGTCAAATATTTTTTTATCAGTTTTCATCCGAGAGCCTTCGCATTCATATTGTACAGTTTCAATTTTTTATCATATTACAAATAAAAAAGATTTATTTGACAGCTGTCAAAATTTGACAGATAAAGTTCTGTTTTTTTTTTGCTATTTTTTGCCTCAAAAATTGTCAAAATACGATGCCGTAGTTTGTTATAAAAAAAAATAATCTCAAAATTGTATTAAAGATACAAATGTCAAATTTTGACAGGTAAACGTCAGATATTTTTCATCATTTTCCTATTCATCTTAAATAAAATTAAGTTACAAAATTTCAAATTTTTTCGTTCATAAATAAAAGAATTTTATTTGACAGGTGTCAATTTTTTTCCAATGACAGATAAACATTTTTGGGTTAAATTTCATACTAAAAAGATTCCGAAAACGGTTGGGTGGCTTTTAACATAATTAAAAGATCGTAGGACCCAACTATTTTTGTAACCTGCACTTAAACCATTTTACCAGAAAAAAAAAGTAAGTGTTAATTTGGGTTCAAGTACATTTTTGCAAAATAAACAATATCTAAAAAAGGTTTACAAAATATCGATTTTCCAATATTATTTCAAAAATATAAATTAACTGATTCACTAAAAACATTTTTTATACAGGGTGATTCACGTTGAGTGGCCTATTAGAAGATCTCGGAAAAGAGTAAACTTATCTTTATAAAAATTTGATAGCAGGCATAATTGGCTTTGAGCTTTTAAATCATTATATTTTGACGTTTTCATTACTTCCGATTATACCGGAAGTTAATGTCTACTTTGCTATTTTAAATGGAACACCCTGTGTATGTTAGCATTTTTGATTACCTTATTAAAATCTAAATAACTTTTGTTAATAATAATCTATTCCTATCTCTAACCGTTTTTGAGATATGAATTATGTAAAGATTTTTTTGTAAAAACGCTCCGAGAAGTTTAGTAACTCTGAAACTAATAAAGGTAAACATTTAAAATTTTGTAAACTTTCAAGTAATACATAGATCTTTAGTTTAAATTACTTAGGTTTCACGTTTTTTATACAGGGAATTCTTAAAATTATGCCAATGGTTCCATTTAAATAAATGTACATAAGTCAATTTTTGCAAATGGAACACCCTATTTTTTAGCTTACTAACGTATAGAGAATTAAATTTCCTATCTAAATGCCTTATATGTTACAATCCACATTTTTAGTCGTTTTGGAATTGTGAGCAATTTAAATAAAAAATCTTAAAATTTCTGTTTGTGTTAATGGGACATTATTTTTGAAAAGAAGGCTTCGACTGGGAGTTTCGTTTGGCTTTGAATCAGAAATAGCTAAGCAACGAACATAGGCACCTAATAACAAATGGTAACAAAGCTCAAGGTCAAACGAAAATCCCAGTCGAAGCCTTCTTTTCAAAAATAATGTTGCATTAACACAAACAGAAATTTTAAGATTTTTTATTTAAATTGCTCAAAATTACAAAACGACTAAAAATGTGGATTGTAACATATTAGGTATTTAGATAGGAAATTTAATTCTCTACACGTTACTAAGCTAAAAAATAGGGTGTTCCATATGCAGAAATTGACTTATGCACATTTATTTAAATAAAAACATGGGCACAATTTTAAGAACTCCCTGTATAAAAAACGTGAAACCTAAGTAATTTAAACTAAAGATCTATGTATTACTTGAAAGCTTACAAAATTTTAAATGTTTACCTTTATTAGTTTCAGAGTTACTAAACTTTCTTCTCAGAGCGTTTTTACACAAAAAAATCCTTTTATAATTCATATCTCAAAAACGGTGTAAGATAGAAATAGATTAATATTAACAAAAGTTATTTAGATTTTAATAACGTAATCAAAAATGCTAAAATATACAGGATGTTCTATTTGAAATACCAAAGTTGGCATTAACTTCCGGTATAACCGGAAGTAACAAAAACCTCAAAATATAATGCTTTAAAAGCTCAAAGCCAATTATGCCTGCTATCAAATTTTTAGAAAGATAAGTTTACTCGTTTCCGAGATCTTCTAATAGGCCACTCAACGTGAATCACCCTGTATATTAACTGGAATTTTGAAACACTTATAAACTTTAAAGCTAATTATCTCAGAACAATGAAAAATGCACATAAACCCTTTTACTTCTTACCGCCTCAATTATATATTATTCTTAATATTAAAAATACAAAAGTTTATAACAAAAAAAAACCGAAAATGCTATAAAATGTACACCACACCCAAGTAGATACCACATTTCCATTGGTGAAAAAAAAAACTCAATAATTTACTTAGTTTTTTGTAATTTGGACCAAGAATACCGCAATTTACCACGACAAATTTTAGTGAGGTAGGATTCACTTCAGCGTGTTCTACTACTTACTTTGCTGCCTTCAATTTGTATAAATTCTATTTTTTTTTTGATATTCTTGTTCTAAATTTATAATTTGGCCACTACCAATCTCTGTAGCTACTAGTTGTCCATCTTTGGAGATAATGGATATCTCTTTTCTCCCGGATTAATAATAAGTGTCATTACTAGTGTTGTAAATGGAATATTTCCGTTCCATGGAAATGGAAATATTGGAAATTTCTGAACGTTTCTCGGGAATATTGGGAATATTGGAAATATTTAAAACTTGTTCTAAATGATTCAAAACAAATGTTTTTTATTATATCTTTTATATTTTGTAACCCTATAAGCATTAAACTAACAATACAGTTTTCAAAAATATATTTATTATGAATATCTCCAGTTCGACCATTCTCCGATTTATTACTAACATTGGATATCTACGGCTGGCACCTAGAACGTCCTGAGCCTATCGGAGAATTCCCGGTCGACAATGGGTTTGTTCCCACAGCAGTCACGGACAGTCCGTGACAATCAGGATTCTGCGCAATAGACTCGGACGCTGATTTCTGGGTGTTTGGATTGGTTAGAGAACTGTCAGTAACTTGTCCGTGACTGCTTGTAAGAACAGACCTAAAAACATCGTATAATTTTTTAAAGAAAGAGCGTGAGTGCCCCAGTGCTGTTTAAGAGTAGATTTTTATACAGTGTATGTTGTGTAAAGAATATTTTGTAAGTTTTTAAAGTATATTTTTATTCTTTAATAGTATCGATCAGTGGCGTATTTAGGCGCTGCCGGGCTGCAAGCCCCTCGAACCTAGGAGCTCGGGTCTAAAAGTCTAATTGCAACCTAATTTTTCATTTCACGCTTAGACTCTTAATAAATAAATTTTTAAATAATGTATTTTTGGCTTGGATTACAAAGGTCTTGTAAGAAACGTTTAGTTTTTAAACTTTTCGTTCTAAAAGTCCTGTTTTATATTAAGTATTATAGAGATTAAGGTTTCAGACGCATATCGTTTTAGTTATTGATTTATAATGCAATTTTAAAGAAAAACGAGTAAGAATATTTTATAGTATTTTTCCATTATATACTTGTCTGTTCCGTTTTCCCTTTTTTAGAGCTATTTTAAATCAACAAAAATATAACCCAATGCACTAAAATATTTTTACAACAAAAACAAAAAACAATTAGGTATTTATTTTTAAAGAGAGAAATTAAAGTAAAAATTGTAATTAAAACATTCTTTATGGAAGAAGTTTTATAATTTTTAATAAAAAAAATTTGTGCGGGAAGAAACGAGAATGCTTTATTATGAAAATACAAATCGGCACTTAAGAAGGAGTATTCAAAACCTAAGCATTTGTACAAAAAATGGCTCTTAGATCTACGCTCCTAAAATACATGATTTCTGAAAAAATCATCAATTTTGGCGTGGTGAGCGATATTTACTTTATTTTTAATCATGAAAAACCAAGCCCGAAAAACGCTGGTTAGTCATACATACCACGTCTTATGTTACAATTTTGGATTGACACCAATAATCATATTTTTCACAAATATAAAAAATGGTTTTTTTTAAATAAAAAATAGGAATATCAAAAAAAAAGTTAAAAAAAACATTTACAAAAACAAATTTAATCCAACCATGCAGAGGGGGAGAGGTAATAATTTAATTTTTGAAATTTGATAGTAGTTAGGTGAATTTTAAGAGAACTTTGGGCGTGGCCCCGAACATTTTTCGCCTGCGGCACTTTTCCGCCTTCTTCCCTGGGTACAATATCATAAAATACATGTAGTCCCGACTGTCCCCCCTCTCCACTGAGTTCCCCTCCACCACCCGAGCATATTTTCTGGCTACACCACTGGTGTCGAAAGTTAGTGAGTTTTAAAATGGGGAAAACAAGAGACATTGTTTGAAAATATTGCATTTCTCAAAGTAACAATATTTACCAAGTAAATCGCTCTTTAAAAATGCGTCCAGGATGAAGGCACATCTAAGTAACGTGTTTAAAGGCTGTCCCAAGCAAATAAAAAAAATTATGCAAAATAACGAAGAAAATTGCTCATCAAGCGACAACGATCACGTTTGTTGTTATTTTTTAACTAAATATATTGTTTTTTTTTTATTGTTTTTAGTCTTTAAATTGTTTCCAATATTTCCATGTACTATTTGCAATGTTTCAGGAAATATTTCTAAATATACATATATTTCCGGAAATTTTACATCACTAGTCATTACCCACCCAGTGTAAATAATATAATTATTACATACCTTTGTCTACTTTCTTGGGCATTTGAACTTCCGGTTGTTCATTCTGATTCTCTCTATTTTCTGGTACTACTGGCACTCCTTGAGGAGGCTTTAAGTTTGCTTCCTTCTTGGCTGTTTCCGGAGTAACACTTGGTAAAAGCAACGGCCTAGCCCCATTTAAATTACCATGAGATGGAGACATTTTTGGAACGGCTTTCGTTGAACTGCTTGGTTGTTCGGCTATTTTGAAAATTGGTAAATTTAAAGCAGATTGTTCTGATGCTCTGTTTCCTGGTTCGATTCTACTAGGTTCGTGTAAAGTTTCGTGAGGAGATTCACCACATCTTTGCTGAAAATACGTTTTTCAATTCAAAATCAAAATCAAAAATCATTTATTTCGTGTCCAAAACAAGAGGTCAATACAAATAGTACCAACCTCCAGTTTATCTCACTAGTCATTTTACAATTATTATAAAATTAATTAGATATAAATTACAATACAGTACAGATATAGTAAAACCTATTTAAAAAAACAATCAACGAATAATTAAAAACGACGATACAAACAACGGTGTACGGTAATATAAAAGGACAAAAGAAAAGAAAGACTCACCTCACAAAATCCAAAGATCTTGGAAAGTTCAATTTAGATACCCTGCTTCAGGATTCGCGAAATGGGTTCAGTTGTTGTATATAAATTAAGAAACGTTATAATAAGCAGATGTGTCAAATTTTTTACATCTTATTATGATAACTTAACTTACTTGATAACTAATAATTACAGCTTATAGCCGGGTGGTTCCACAGGGGTGGCTCGCCTTAATAACTGTTTTGTTTTTTATGATAAGTTATCATGAAAATTAGGGAATATGTTTAAGAGCAAACAGTAGACAATGAGTCATCACGAACAAATACTGAATTTACACCACATCGCGCATACTGTAACTGCGTCTGGCGATGGCAATATTTTTTTTTATATACAAAATATTATATAAACGAACTTCACGAGAATTAAGGGGCGCGGCGTCGGTGGAGATTTTGAAGATAATATCGGGCATCGTTCATAATTTTAATGGAAAATAAGAAATTAACATGAATAGCCGCAATATTTCTATATTTATGTTCTGCATGGCGGATGATATAAGTTGTTTATTTTCATATAGCGGAAGTTAATTGTCATAAAATGTGGTTCTATGCCTAAAACATATTCTTTTATTTAAATTTTTTTGTATCATAAAAAAACAAAAAATTATTAAGGTGAGCCACCCCTGTGGGGCACAGGGTATATTTCTCGGTATTATAAAATTAACATTTTAGAGAACATTGGCAACATTGTCAAGTTGGCATTTTCATGTCGTTGCCGTTGATTTGATAAAATAATTGTTTTTGTTTCAATAATTTTTTTTATTTATTTTCTGTGACTAAGTACTTAAAAATATCAAAAAGTAAATACACAGAAAATATTATTTTATGTTCCTTTACACGCTAGCTACAACCAAAATTAAAACTTAGTGAAAAGCCTATTCCTCAGATATTTAAATAAAAATATTTCCTTTTTAACTTACCTGCAGTGCTTTATGTTCCTCTTCCAGATCATGATATTTCTGAGAGAAAAATTGTATTGTCTTTTGAGATTCATTGTCGCCAGATTTTTGCTTTAAAGCTAATTTAAGTTGTTGATTTTCAATTTCCAGTTCAGCAAATTGTGTCTAAACAAATTTATTTTTAAATGATTAAAAAATATAATCAATACACTATCAGTCGGAATGACGGTCCTGAACGATATCAATCCTTTTTTATTCTCGCATCTGTGTTTTTCTTATGAAAATTTAATCCATTCTGACCTTCATTCCTTGAAATTTGTCCTTACGCCGTCAGTAATACTGTAATTCCTTTATCAAGACTGTCATTTCGAATGATAGTGTATGGTGTGCATTTAGTATAGTCCTTACAAGTACTGGCTGGAAGCACGTCAAAACTCTCAAATACATAATCATAACAGACAATGACAAATTAATAAACTCGTTTTGGCAACCTTTGTCATTCCGATAAACTCTAATTTTACTTATGTATTAAAAGTAATATAAAAACGAAAAATAGTTAGTTGATACATTTTCTGAAAATATGTCTCATTATTTGGCCAAAGAGGAAATGCTTATTTTGCAGCTTATTTCAGTCCTGACAAAATTGAAAAATATCGTAATCGCAATTAAAAATGATGTCAGAAGCTGTGACGTGCATCCAGCCAGTAATTGTAAGGACTTTATCACCATATGAAAAGAATAAATAACTTGAAACATACAGTATCTCAGAAACTACAACTCCCATAAAAAAATTTCGGGAAATGTAAATCTAAGCCAGCTGTTTTGAAATATGTTTTGATGATTTTTTTATTTTATATCTTAATTTATTCTTGTGATGTTTTATACAACATGAACCAATTAAGTAGTAGGTTACCTTAAGACTTTCTTTGGATTCTTTTATTTTTCTTAGTTCTTCCTCCACTTCTTTTAATTTTGATGTCACACTGTTAATTTCTTCAAGTTGTTTCTTTTGTATTTTACTGCTTGCTTCTTGAAAATCATCATGTTGAGTCTAAAAAATTGTTAAAAAACTAATAATAATGTGTATATAGTGACTCACAAGAAGTATGATTGTTCTAATCAAAAAATGTTATGTTATGCTTAAGATATGTTGATTGAGTAATTTTTAATATTTTTCGCTTTCACATAAAAATTCTTATGAGGTTATAGCATAGATTAATAGATAAGTATAATATAGTATATCTTTATTCAAAATAAATACACAGATGCTTTTACAAGTCAAATAGGTAGGTAAAATAATGATTCTTATGCAAGAACCTATTCTTAAAAGTTGACAATAAATATTTGCTAGTACATATTAAAAAAATCTACTACAAACACATTTAAAAATATATTCACTTAACATTCAAGTAGACATGCATTCTCAAATTTTACAATTTTCACAATAAAATCAATTCATAAAAACATATTAACTGTACTGATAATCATTTGTTTAAAATAGTTCATTCAAATTGCTGTTGAGGTATTCTTCAGGGGGATAAATATGGGACTTAAGTATACATAGTTGTTTGCATTGATATATTGATGACACTTACTGTTCCACAATAATTATTTTACCTAACCAAAATAAGAGAGTTGACATTTAAAAACTACATAACCGAGATATAAGGCTTATTCTTTCATGTCCCCAACAAACAGTATAATTATTTTATGCTCGAACTATTCTGCAGAGGTATTCTAATAATTGAAAATTAAATAGGGCAAAAGCAAGTGAAAACCCTCTACCAAAATATACAGTGTCACCATTAAAGTCCGCACCATATGGAACTTTCTTTTAATAATAAAGTTTATTGAATTTAAATATAGGCAATCGTTTTTGGCTTCAAAAAATACTAAAACTTATGTATTCAACGGTAAGCAACTGTCATCCAGTACCTGTCAAAAATGACATTTTATTAATAAAATGCAGAAAAATGGCATTATTTTAACGAATTTCTAAAAATGTTATAGGAAAAAGTTGTTTCTGGTGTAGTTTTAGGCCTATATTCAAAGTTTCAGATTTCTAAGACAAAGTTAAATTTTTTGCCATTTTTTCCAATTAATGTTTTTTTCATAATGAAAGTTGATTTTATGGATATTAAACTATTCGTTCATACCATACTCTTATTTTAATTTCGTTTTCATGCTAATTTTTCTTATGGGGTGCATTTTTTTTAGAAATATAAAATTAGACGCAAAAAAAGATTGACACAGGTGGTGCAAAGTTTTCATAATTTAACAATTTTATCCAAAAAGTCACATAATACATAACAATCCTTTTTGTTCCTATACATAATAGATTTAGTTATTTGAATAAAATAAATGTTTTTTGTTCATGTATTAACTATCGAAAAAATGGAACATGTGGCTTCTTTTGGATAAAATTGTTAAATTAAGAATACTTTCAATTTTTCAAATTTTTTTGCTTCTAATTTTATATATAAAATCATTCATTATGAAAAAAAACATTAAGGTAAAACACCCAATTATTGACATTCAACCAATAATTGACATGTTTTAAAATACACCATAATTTAAGAAACCTTTATATCTGACCTATTAATTAAATGCATCAACGCATAGAGACTACAACCTGGCAACCTTCTACCACGTTACATGTTAAACAATATGGCGAAAATCGGCGAAATGCCTGTTGAGAAGACTCATTCATTTCCTCATGTGATATTAAGTGTTATTGCTTATTGTGAATATAAAAGTGCTCAATATTTTTAAAGGTATGTAATCAATAACATATTTACTTTTTTAAACATTTGTGGTATTAGTTAAGCTAAATATGCCTAAAGTTAACCTTTGTAAGATAAAGTAATCCTACAAGAATGATTACCAGAAGGAAAAGGGGGATGTCAATTATTGGCTAAAAAACACACATGTTTTGTAATGATTGACACCCCTGTCAATCTTTGGAAGTTTGAATTTTTTAACGGTTTTAATACGGGTTAAAAGCTCATATTTTTACAATGTTGGCAATATTTAGTTTTTATCTAAATATATTCGCTATCCAATTATTGACAAATTATGTCAATATTTGGTACATAGGGTGTCAATAATTGAAGAAAATATTTTAGCATATCAAGTACAAATAGTAACCAGCTTCCATTTGAAGTGCCTTCTCCCTTTAAACACATATTATACTGGCCAAACATACCTGTTCAAACAAAAAAGAGGAAGACTGACATAACTCCTTCAGTAGTTACTTCCAGTCTTTGGAGAAAATATGCACAGAAAAAGGATGAGAAGAAAAGGAAACTTGAACAGGAAAAAGCCAAAAGAAAACTTCTTCAAGAAAAAAAGAAAGCTGAAAGGAGCAAGAAAGTTTTAGTCGATTTTAGTCGATAGAAGAACCTGACTGGACTGACAGCAGCGACAGTCTGGATGATGTCAACATTTTTGATGATCCTAACAAAGATTCTTTTTGTCCCTTAGAATCGATAAATAACATTAGAGTTGGAGATTACGTTTTGGTTAGGTTTTTAGGGGGTAAGAGAAAAGCTACACACTTTAGATATATTTGCGTTGTACAAAGTATTTTTGATAAGAAAAAGGAGTTTGAAGCTATGTGCATGAAAGCAGTTAATGAGGAGAAAACTGATTTTAACATTGATGAAAATGGTGTTTTTCAAGAGAAGCCCTTTTGGGAAAGTTACCAACTCCCAAAATGGTTATATGTATCTGGATATAGAAAATATAATTTTGAAAAAAAAGTTGATGTTTTTGAAGCTTAGTTACTTAATTTAAGTTCTACTTATTTTATATACTACTAATATTCGCCCTTTTTTCTTTGACTACTTTAGCCTTAGTAAGTATTTTAGTTTCTCAAGTTGTGAATAAATTTGTAAAAAACAATAAATTGTGTCAATTATTGGGATGTCAAAATTTGGGAAAACCTAATTTTCGGCCTGTCCATTTAAGGATTTCCCAATGCAACTAATAATGTTTTTTTTTATTTAAAATTTTTTTTAAATATTGTCTTTTTTTTTAAATTCGACGATTTTAATACCTTTTACGATTTGCGTGAAGTAGTTAAATACTTAAAAAAACAAAAGACTTTCTCAGGATGATCAATTTGGAAAAAAATGTCTCTAAAACCTGTCAATCATTGGGTGGTTTACCTTAATTCGAAAAAATGGCAAAAAATTTAACTTTGTTTTAGAGATCTGAAACTTTGTACATAGGCCTAAAACTACACCAGAAACAACATTTTTGGAAATTCGTTAAAATAATACCATTTTTCTGCATTTTATTAATAAAATGTCATTTTTGACAGGTACTGGATGACAGTTGCTTACCGTCGAATACATAAGTTTTAGTATTTTTTGAAGCAAAAACGATTTCCGATATTTAAATTCAATAAACTTTATTAACAAAAAAAGTTCCATATGGTGTGGACTTTAATGATGACACTATGTACAAAAATGTTTTACTTGACAGAAGACAAAATAATCTTTGTTTACTTGTGCATAGACTAAGAAACTTACCAATATTAAACAAGTTTGGTCTATGTGTTATTGTGTAAAATTGGCTTGCTGTAGTAGGTATTCATAAAAAGGTTGTACAGCATCAAAATAAAAGGTGCTGTTTGTCATGTGTTTTCTTTTTTAGGACTACAACAGTACTTACCTGAAGTAAATTATAATGTTGTTGTAAAGAATTATATTTTATTAAAGCATCACTCGAATGCTTTTCATTGCGAGTTTTCTCATCATTTATTTTGACTTCCAAATTGTTTTTCGTCTGCTGGTGTTCGACTTTTTCATTCTTTAAACTCTTTTCCAGCTTTTGTTTATAATCAGAGATAACTAAAAATAAAATATTAGTGAAAACAAAATTTTTCACAATGCTTAAATTAAAAATTATAATAATAATAAATGTCTTTATTAAGGATAACACAAAATATATGTTATAAAAATTAGGTGGCGCTACTTCCTTATAGAAAATGTTATTTTATAAGGGGATTCACTGTTTGAATGATCTGCCAAATAGTGTTAAGAATGTTCCTAGCTTAAACATTTTTAATAAAAGACTTTCTGTCCATTTATTGAATTGACTTTATTATTTATTTATTTATAAACAAAAACATTTTACATAAAAACATAGTATCTTCATTCTAAAATTAACACAAATGGAAAATAACATATCAAAATAATTTATAACACCTAGGTGTGGAACACCTGTATGTGCGTAATTTACATTAAATATACATATTTATATAAGTAATGTATTTAACAGTATGCACATTCAGAAAAAAAATAATACATTTCTAATATCTAGTATCACTTTTTAGTGCAAAAACCGAAAGAAAGTAGAAGAAAAGCTAAAACAATTCTAGAAAGCTAACAATATTATTAAAAATATAGTTGTTCAGTTGTTTTTTAAATTACCTTTTGTCAGTTAAGGTTCTAATATTTTTTGGTATTAAGTTATATAGTTTTGGACCATAGTATGTTACAAAGTGTTGCATCATTGTTGTTCTAGTTTTATAAATATTTATTAGTTTTTTTGTGTTTCCTCTGGTCTGATGATCATGTGACACCTGCGATCTTTTGAAATCATTATTAAAGTGCAAAAATTGACATACCGTGATAATATACAAAGTTCTAATGTTACAGAGTTCTCTGGAATAAAGTTGATTTGTAGGAAAAAGCTTAGGTTTCTTAAGACTAATTTTTACAATGGAATTTTGCACAATTCGAAGTTGCTCAAGATTGCAGTTGTACATTCCTCCCCAGACCAGTATACCATATTTTATATACATTCTACAATTTTGTTTATCTTGTAAATTAGTATTACTAGCCAAGTGCTAAATGAAGAAATTATTTATTATTATTATTACTCGCAACTTGTGAGTAATAATAATAGTAGAACCACCATCAAACTTTTACCCATGTATTTTTCCACTAGACCATATTGACAGTTGAAAAATAATTTGGTGTAATATACTACAAAATAGGGTATACATTAGCTGTAGATATGTATTGTCTGACATATGCTAGGACACACAGTTCTGAAACCACCTAATAAATGCAGAAAAAAGTTTACTATATTGTCAGCTGGCTCACTACTAATTACAGATAAAAAATAATTACACAGAAATACCTATGTTATTTTATTTTAAACTATGTGGGCAAAAATAAATGAGGCCCTTTAAATTTTATACTTAATATTTGGCGTTTCTTCACCCCAGTTAAGTAACCGTGTGTCAGACTATACGACTACGGAAATATATTCAACACGTTTTAAAAATTTGGCACAATTCTCAAGGCTAGAATATTAAGCAACATTTTTTAAGTTGGAAAAGGTGTAGGTTTAATTTTTATACTGCATGTATCTGAGTAGTAAACTTACTTACCTTGCAGTTGGGTAGATAGGTTCTCCTGTTGTTGGTGACATATTTCGTTGGACTTTTTTACTTCATCCAGCTGTGAAAGAGTATTGTTATAACATGCTATTAAACCAGTTATCACTAAAATGGCACAAACGTACAAAAAAATTTTGGCTTTCGTACTACGTATAACTCTTGAAGTGGTCATTACATCTGTTTGTTCTTTAGCAGTTAGGAATAAACCTTTTAAATAATTTTATCAAAAATCCTCACAAAAACTTAACGTTTCACTTCTTCGCCTTTCACATTTGTGTTGATTTTATTTGACGCTGACAGGTTGGTTGTTTGTTGTTTACCTGTCACTGAGTCCTTGGCACAAAGTAAACATAGGTTATATCTGGTAAAAATTTGCCTGACACAGAGGATTGTCGGTTCTATTAGAAGCGTCTAGCTTTCTTTGAACAACTACGGCATGAATCCAGTACAACCCTCTAGTATAAATTTTTTTTCGGAAGGAGGTGGTTATCCACCAGAGGATGATTTCAATATTTTTAAACATGGCCTCTGTGGCTGTTTAGAATAGAAGAAATAAAATATCCGATGATTTTTAACTATCAACTAATAAATAACCCATATGAGTGCGCGACTTTTACCCCTCTTTTGATTTGGGCAAAAAGTTCTGGCCTGGTAAAAAATTATCCTCAGCCCTAAACGTGAACAGTTGCTACTAGACACAACCGTAAAGGATATTTTCTATAGAGTGCACCCGGAACGCGCCCGACTAGTGTATTTTTTTGAAATTTTTCCAACTCACCAGTTTTAACACTTTTGAAATATTGAAATTGCAGGGTTAGGTTAAAAACATAAAAAGACCTTTGAAATGAGGTATCACCTGACCCCCCTTTCCATTTAAAGATATTTTCTCATTAACTCTATTAAAATGTACTTTTGTTTAACTTTATAAGAATTTGTCACAAACAATTATAAACTATCAGAAGGATGCATGCATGTAGTGACATTTTTTAAAATTATTAATTAAAAGTGGATATCTTTTTTGAATTTTTTATTTAAAAATACAATATTACAAATTACTTCTTCTTGGACACACCAACAGTGCGACCACGACGTCCAGTGGTTTTAGTGTGTTGACCACGGACACGAAGGCCCCAGTAGTGTCTCATACCTCTATGTGCACGGATCTTCTTCATGCGTTCCAAATCTTCACGCAGTTTAGAGTCTAAAGATGCAGAGGTGAGCTACAAAAAAAGAAATTTTCATAACTACTTTGATATTCATAATTTTCACTAACTTCTGATTTTTAAAATCTGTAAGGCTCATAAACATAAAATATGGTAATTATTAACAAAATTGGGTTTGGATAATAATATATATCGAAATTTCCAATTTCTTAAAATGTTTATACTCCAACAAACAATGTCATTATCTTTATTTTAAGGATATAACAGGCAATAAGTTAAACAACTTGGCCACGATCTGTACAATGCAGATAGAAATACCTATTAACATATAAGAAAAAATCATATACAAGGCTTTGTACCTAAAATGTTTATGCTTATAAACTATCTTTTAGATCTGGGAAGTCATCATCATAGAAATATTTCTGGTATTTTATATTATTATAAAATTTATAATTATTATAATAATAATTAAAGTCAAAATATGCATTGGTTTTGAAAGAACATGACCTTATCAACAAATATGCTTACTGAAATTATTCTATTTCCCAATAAATTAAACAAGGAACCACGGATTTGTCACTATATAATAAAATTTTTAAATTTTGAAAAAGAAATGTCTAAATATTATCAAAATTTTTAAAAAGGGTTTAAAGATGGGTGAATACAAACAAAATTAATATATAGTTATTCTACTTGTCAATGGACCATATATTTTAAAGACAACCAATTTATATTTCCTCTTTCAAATGTAACAAAGCAAAGCTTAACTTCTTAGCAGCTGTTTATTCAAAGATCTAATATTGCTTTTCAGATTTCACATAATTAGTGACGGATCCACAAAATTAGGTTTTTAATAACAACAGCTCCTTGTACTTTTATTTAGCACAAGCTACCAACCAGTATATTTATTAAGTAAACTATACTGGTCGTTTAATTGTGCCGTTGTTTCAAAAATAATACCATTTTATACCATAATACTTTTAATGTTTACTTACTTGGTTGTATTTACCATCAACAATATCCTTTTGTCTGTTAAGAAACCAGTCTGGAATCTTATATTGACGGGGATTAGACATAATAGTAATGATTTTTTCCACTTCTTCTTCGGAACATTCTCCAGCCCGCTTGTCCAAATCGACATCAGCTTTTTTTAGAACAATATTTGAATATCGTCTACCTACTCCTTTGATAGCGGTTAAAGCAAACATTACCTTCCTCTTTCCATCGATATTCGTACCGAGGATACGAAGAATATGTTGGAACTTCTCTGGAATGACCAGCGACTACAAATAACAAAAATGTTAAAGGTTATGAATTAAACCAAAATAAACATATTTATAAGTGTTTTTAAAAAAATGTTTACAAAAATGAAAACACAAAACTACCATAATCTTGTATATCGTACAATCAGTAACTTATGTTATTAGATGATCTAATTATTTAAAGATTTTAAAATAAGTTTTAAAATTACAGAACCTACCATTTTGGTTAAAAATTTGACGCAAAAAGACCGATAAATGACATCTGACGGAACAGAAAAATTTGCTGCTGATAATTTGACAACATTGTTATAAACCACAGAAGATAAAAGGGTTCTAGGGTTTGTTACATCTGTGTCGAAAGTTTAACCGACCCATCATTCTTCTGTGTCTGTGGGGTGCGCAGTGGAACTTGACGTCACATTGAGACGAATTATAAGGCAAAGCGTAGTTTACGTTATTAAAAGGCAATTTATATGAAATTTTTTAATAAAATTATTTCAAATCATAGCCTTAGAATTTTTACTGTGACTTAAATCTTGAAACATACATTTTATATAGACAGACTGATTATTGTCAAGATTTAAAACTTAATATACTCAAACTTGTAGATGTGATTATGTCGGAAGGAAAATTAAAGTATTTAGGAATTCGTTTCGACCAAAATTTTACATATAATTTAAACTCTAACTTAAACAACGGAGAATATCCCAATGTGACGGTTTTTAGGCACAAGTGACGTCACGAAAACCTGCGCGGTATCATTTATTTTTGTAGTTGTATCATGAGCGCGCCCTACAAACGTCTGACGTCTATCGTAAACGAGCTAATGGTATTTTATCACAGAGGAATGATAGGTGCAAATTTTTACAAAAAAAACCACTGACCAGTGTTGCCGCAGTTTTTCGATTACCTACATTGTACAAACTGCCACATGGTGCGCAATTGTTTGTTTTGACACCTGTCATTCCATTTGTTTCCATAAGGTGTTTTTAAATTTCAGTGTGTTTTATCATAAAATCATTAAAAATGAGTAACATCAATAAATATGTTCAAGTAGCAGGAAGTAGCCAAGGCATTACAAGCAGCGACAAAGTTGTTCAGGAGATATTAAATACATTTACCGACCTTCGACATTATTCCAGGGAAATAGAAAATGAACTTAAAACTACAGAGAATAAATCTATCAAAGTTTACATTAAGGAGAGTGAGAACATAAGCAGCTTGCATTCGCAAATATCAGCTTGTGATTCAATATTGGAAAGAATGGAAAACATGTTATTGGCATTTCAAAATGACTTGGGGAGTATTAGTAGTGAAATTTTGACATTACAACGTAAATCTATAACTATGAGCCAAGAACTTACTAACAGGCAAGCAATAAGAGGTCAACTCAGCCAATTTATAGATGATATTTCAGTGCCTGAAACTCTTATTGTAGCCATAATGGACCTACCTGTAACTGACAAGGAATTTCTTTTACAACTTCAAAATCTTAGTCACAAAATTAGTTTCATAAAAGAGCAAAGTTTTCGAGATACAAAGTCATGCCAAGATGTTAAAGATGTTCTTGAAAAATTGCGAATTAAAGCAATGGCAAAACTCAGAGCCTACTTATTGGAACAAATATCAAAATTTAGAAAACCTATGACTAACTACCAGATACCACAAAATACTTTACTTAAGCTCAAGGTTCACTATGAATTTTTGCTTATGAATGAAAGAAATACTGCTGAAGAAATTTGCAATGAATATGTTGATACTTTAAGTAAAATATACTACTCTTATTTTAAATCTTATGAGGGTAGAATAATGAAACTTTTGTATGATGAAAGCACTACTAAAGATGACTTAATGGGTATTGAGGATACAGCCACAAGAAGCTTATTTAATAAGAGCCTTAAACATAAAGCTACAGTTTTTACTATTGGTCATCGGGGAGAGGTTTTAGCACAACAGTTAGAAGCTCCCATAATAGTTCCTCATGCCGAAACCAAAAATAAAGTAAGTAAAGAATAAAACTGACCAGATAGGCTAATTGTAAATTTATGTCTTGTTAGATAAAGATTACAAGGTATGATATTCAGAGGCTGTAACGTCATCTTGTGAGTAAAATTTCTATTTGTAATTTATTTATAATAATACCTACACTACAGATAAAATATTCCAAATGGTATGTATAAAGTTAATATAGAAATTAATGGTGGGACAGGACCATATAAGTACAATATACAAAAACAGAATAACAAATTAAAATATGGAAGAATGAGAGACTTTATAGCTCATGTCATAAGTTTTTTATAGAAAAAATGCTTAACCTAAATATATCATAGTCAGAAAATAATAGTTATTATTATTATTACTTAATAATTTAGAAATACTGTAATTGGCCAATAGCAAACGGTAAAACCGATGAAGCTATTGTTTATTAACTTGTGTTATTGTTTACACCATATTGTTATTATGCACTATAATGGATCATTCTTACTGCACTTTGTTTTAGTTCTTTGTCCAACCGGTTTTTAAATACATTAACATTTGCTGCGGTCACTGTTTCCTTTGTTAGTGCATTCCATGAATATACAACATGATTGGTTAAGAAATTCTTCCTCTGGAATTTCGCAGCTTTTTCTTTGTCTATCTTCATAGAGTGGCCTCGAAGATGCGCGTTTTGGTTGAGGTGGAAAATATTCTTGATCTCACACTGATAGTGCCCACTAATTATTTTGTATGTCTCAATAAGGTCTCCCCTATGTCTCCTTTCCCTTAGCGTAGTTAACCCAAGTCTTCTCAGTCTTTCTGGATATGATAAATTTTGCAGTGAAGTGGGTATTTTGGTAACTCTTCTCTGGATCTTTTCTAGAATCTCAATATCTTTGACATAATATGGGTTCCATACACTGTAAGCATACTCCATCTTTGGTCTAATATAGTTTTTGTATAGTTTTGTAATCATTTCTACTGAGTGGTCTTTGAATGCGTGTTTTACAAGATAGACAAAAGAGTTGGCCTTTTTGGAAATATTTACAATATGCTTTTCCCACTTTAAATTTGCAGTCATAGCAACGCCCAGGTCGTTCTGCTTATCCACTACTGTTAGTACTGTGTTGTTCAATATGTAGTCTTCATTTGGGTTGTTTGGACCAATTCTTAATACTGTGCATTTAAACTCGTTTAACTTCATTCCCCATGTTTTGGACCAATCTTCAACCCTTTGGAGATCTCCTTTCAGCTGGTCTGAGTAGGAACAAGGGTTAACATATATTTTGATATCATCTGCAAAATTTCTCATTCTTGATTCAATAACATCCACAAGGTCGAAGAGATACGCTATAAAGAGCAGAGGTCCCAACACTGAGCCTTGAATAACTCCGCTGCTAACTGGGTGTTGTCTAGACATTTCTCCATTCACTCTCACTTGGTAACTTCTTTTGTGCAATAAGTCTGTTATCTGTTAAAATGAATACATTTTGTCCATAGTTAGTCTTATGAATTCTCTCCAAAAACAGTAGTTCAAGCAAAGCATTACAGAAAATTGTACCATTGACGCAACCATTTATTAGTTTGTACCAAGATATTATTAACCCTGGAGACACAATAAAATAACCAATTGTTTCTTACGTTACTTACTCACAAAATGACATCACAACCTTTGAATATCATACCTTATAATCTTTGTATCATGTTAGACAATGCTTAGCTTATACCTAGTAGACTATTGAAATTAAAGTGGCAACTGGCAAGTATCTAGCTGTTTTATAGGTAAAGCAATGGAATAATTCAACAAATTTTACTCGGCTTCAAATAAAAATGAGTAACCTATAATTAATTAAAAAGTCTTAACAACAACACCAGATATTACTATATGTATCATCCTACTGATAGGTTTCTCCATATACTGCTTAAGCAGTAGAGAATTCTTCCTTTTTTCATTTGATAGCATAATAATATAGGGAAAAGCGTCTAGGAATGCGTAATTGTGAAATAAAAGGAACTCTTTATATTGACTAACTTATAATAGTTTTTTAAATATACTTAATTATATCTTTCACAAGAATTATTTTTTGAATTTTAGTATTCATATGAAGCCATATTCAGAAGTGTGCAATATGCCTTGGTGGACAATGCATGCAGGGAATATTTGTTTTGTTGCGAATATTTTATGGTGCAAAGTCAACCAGCTCTACAGCTATTTAATAAAATCATGGGAAAAACACTGTCATTATTACAGGTAATTTTATTTATTTATATTTTCAATTTAAAAGTACATTTAAAAAAATGTTTTAAAGTATTAGAAACTATTATTGAAAATAAATAAAAACAATAAAATTATATTTTCGTCATTAAAAAAAGATATTTTGTAGTGATTACAACGGTTTTAAATTTTGAAAATATTTAAAATTGAGTACTTACTTCTAACCAACAGTTAACTGACAAATTACCAGGGCTCAACAAATTCAAATTCAAAACGTACTTTATTGTCCTAAAAATACAGTGTATTTGTTGACAAAGCTCAGCCAAAATTACAGGTTATAACTAAGAGTAAAACTATAGATAAAACAAACAACAAATAGAGTAGTTTACACAGCATCACAAAGCAAAAACAGTAGTAAGAATAATTACAATTATAGGACAATAAAATAAAATTAAAACATATTATAAAAACACTCGCCAGAAATGATATAAGTTACATCACAGTTGAGAGACCCTAATCATTATTATTTATTTTAATAAACATTATTATAAAATTCTGATCACACAGATCACATCTTAAAGTCCTAGTGCGCCTGATACACTGGCTATTGTAAATTGTAATACCACAAAATTGATCTAGTCTAAAATGACAAATGTCCAGCATATTTACATGGAAGATGTAGAAATGGCAGGGCAAATACTGTGCACCTGCCCTACAGTGGGACAAATCAGATTTACCCTATTTGACAAGGCAATGCTACTGCGGGAAAATCTGAAAAACGCCTCTCCCAATACAGCTTCGCTAAGAAGCTAGATTTATTGGGAGAAATCTTAATAAGGGGTGAGCCATCGTAGACTGAATAGTAGCAATGGGGATTAAATGTAACCTACTCATTTTCAATTTAACCTAATCCACTTTTGAGCATGAGCTATTTCTATGCTTTTGGGTGGCGATGGAAATTTTCTGAAAAACGACATACACTCAAATCGTGTAATTACACGCTTATTGGCAACACTGGTTGTGCGACGCTCGTTGCATACCGGCACGGTACGTACAAAAAGTTCGGTAATACTGAGGTTGCCGAATTACACCGCGTTTGTTGGAGGCCGATTTTTAATACATGTGTATTCATTTCATTTTTTGGACACACTCCAAGTTGGGCGGCCTTAGGCATTGCCTAGCTCGCCTAATGGGGTTACATGCTCCTGATAGAAAAAGACCCCCCCCCCCCAAATAAATAGTATTAAAAATAAACATAGATTTAAAAGTTATTGTAGAAATCACATAGGGATTACAAAGTTTCAGAATTTGTGCTTTACTCATTCTTGACAAAAAAGGAATGTCAACCAATCAGCTGTACTTGTAAATTGTTTATTCATGTTATCAATTTATATTGATTTACACACGTTACTAAAATACAAGTATATCTAAAATGGAATATTAAAAGCAAACACTAGTTTTCTTTAAACAAACACATTAAAGTTAAAATCTAAAAATGCATTAAAAGAGTAAAGAACATTCAACAATTGATCTTTCCTTTTGAACGAGTTGATGGAAAGACCCTTCAACTCCTCAGACAGTTTATTAAAAAATTGGATCGCCAACTAGCCAGGCCTGCTTTGACACCTCAATCGCCAGAAATCGTTATACTAAGTTTAAGCCAGTGTATTGTTAATTCAGTTCATGCCAATAAAGTTAATTGGAGATTTGAGAAATTGCTTTGGGCAAAAATAAAATTAATCAACCTGTATAAAAAGTGTTTAATTTTGATAAATTGGTAATACCAAAACGAAAACAGCAATAATTAAAAAGTGACGGAACACTTTTTATTGTTTATTAATTTGTAAAACATTTGTTTTAAGAGTTATTTGCAATTAATGGCAATTGTTTTGCTGCTGGAAAAATAAACCATTTCATTTGATTTTTTTAGAAAAACATTGACCAGTATATTGCTACTTGTTACGATTCCATTGCAATATTTCTTTGTTTCCACTTGGTCCTGAGATATAAGATTATGTGTCATAAAAGGTGTGTTCCTGCATTGGACGATTACTGGGATAATTTGGAAAAAATTTTACTAACAAGATTTGAGCAAGTAGTTAGGCTGAATATAAATAGTATACGAGACTGTGATGTTACGAGATTTAATTTGGAAAAAGGACCTCATTATGTAAGCACCAATTTTTTATTGTATTAGTTGACTATGGTTAATGCTCTTAAATAAAATAATTTTTCAAGTGGTTTTCAAGTTTTAACGCCTAGCATGTCACCTTTGAAAGTTGAAAATTCGGTTTCAGGCGATAGCCAAGGCTGAGACTTTAGCTCCAGAAAAATCAATTAGCGGGATTTTGTTGGTTGGCAAAATGTCCCTATTAATTAAATTTTTTTATTAATTCGTTAATATTTGCATGCCTTCGTGTTAATAGTACATTGTATACCTAGTAGGAAAAGCTGAACATTCCAGGACGACCGTAAAGATTATATGTCGAGGCGCAAGCCGAGACTGACAATACGGAGTCCGGAAATGTGACTTTTCCTACGAGGTATACAAGTATAGGTACATACTATTTTCCGTAAATCGAAAATTATTAAAAGGACATAACTTATTACAATCAACTTGTTAAAATTTTGAAATAATTATTAACTTTGTTCATAAATAAAGGATGTCATTAAATATTTGTGTTGTAACTATGGAGACACAGTAATATTGTATTGTCAACCTTAACACATTTTATTTTACAAGTAGCCGTTAGCCGTACAGAAATAATATTTCCTTACAGTACAATAATAAATATTTCCTAACAGTTATTTTCCATTGCCTAGCAGCAACTAAAGGAAATATTGACTTTTTCTTTCATTATCAAAAATGTCAATATTTTCAATCTATTTTCGGAAAAGATCTTTGGATCTTTTTTACAGTAATAAATATACACTACCATTAATTGTGGAATAGTTAAAAAAATACAACTTAAAAACCCATATTTTCATCAACATTCAATCAATCCATTTCATTTTCAGTTTATTGGGTAGGTTGTTTCTTGGACCACTAAGTACAGGGCGAGTCAACGATAGAGTAAAGTTCATTTTCCCCTTTATCTTAAGAATTAGATTAAAATTCGAAATGCAAACGTTGTAGAGATCGTTGAGATGCACGTTTTAAAATTATATTGGAGGTTAAGGAGTGGCGCAAAAAAACGTGGCGAATATAACTTGGGTTGTTTTAAATGGAACAACCTATAAAAATTCTACGCTTATTTTGTAATTGTCATAATATGTCTAAATTCAATAGTTTCTGAGATATTGAGATTTAAAATATGGCATTTTCAGACTTTGACAGGCTGTAACATTGGAACGGTTCATCTTAGAGAAAAATGATTTTCACCTCCCTATGTTAGTTTTTTATTCTCTATCCAAAGAAATCAACTTCCGATTTACCATGTTAAACCTATATCAATCGGTTTTAACGGTTTAACATATTAAACCGGAAGTTGTAACTTTTAGATAGAGAATAAAAAATTAAGATAGGGAGGTGAAAACCATTTTTCTCTAAGATAAACTGTTCCAATGTTACAGCCTGTCAAAGTCTGAAAATCCCATATTTTAAACGTCAATTATCACAAAAACTATTAACTTTAGACATATGAAATTTACAAAATACGCGTAGAATTTTTTGGGGAATCAAAAAATAATACCATATACATATAGGGTGTTCCGTTAAAAAAAAATTATATTCGCCATTATATAGGGTGATGGCTAAAATATTTTTTATTATTGTGTTGGTTATAGCTTTAAGTACTTACTGTACCCACTACAACGCAGTGCCGCTCGTTTAAAAAAAGATCGTTATGTTATTTAAACCACCCGCTTTTTACTGGTTTTCGAGGATGGAAAATACGAAAAAATGTTGATTATAGCTTTATGCTAACTAAATACCTATTGTACCCACTACAGCTCAGTGCCGTTCATGTTTAATTATTCCATATTATTGGACGTAGTGTATTTCATTTCATTTCAAAATTTAAAAACCACATTGTACATTTTAGATTGCTAGAAGATATGCTGAATTTAGTGCAGCATTAGTCAGTATTAGCGAAAACTTTCCAAATGAACTGATAAATAAACTTTTGGCAGAAATGCAAGAAGAAGTAGAAATGTTTATATTCCGAATGGCTGGAGTTTTTACTGAACGAAAAGACCAACTAATATTTCTCATTAACAATTATGACATGATTTTAAGCATAATAATGGAAAGAACCAGGGATAACTGTAAGGAAGCTGAGACGTTTAAATCCAGATTGGCAGCAAAAAGTGGTGAATATGCAGAAGAAATTTTGTTCCCACATTTTGGTGAAATGATTCAGTACCTCAAAGAATGCGAGTATTTCTTTGAACACTCCAAATTGAAGGAACTAAAATCCATGGAAACGAAATCTTTGGATATTGTACATAATTTTTCCGAAAACTGGAAAAAGTCACTTGAAGATTTAAATCGTGAGGTTTTACTGTCTTTTCCAAATCTTGTAACAGGAGGCAGTTTACTGCAACTAGCGCTTACACAACTAGTGCAATATTATCATAGGTTCCACAAACTATTAGCGCCAAACGTAAGATCTCAATTAGTAAACATTCATCTTATTATGGTTGAAATGAAAAAATATAAAACTTCGTTTTAAAAATTTTTTCCTGCACTGAAACAATTTTTATTTATTTGTAATATAAAATAATCGTTTTTGTTTATTAAATTCTATTTTACTTTAGAAACGAATGTGTTTTTAATTTGACTTTGGAACTTTCTCTTTGGGATTTTTATGCCGAATTATTAAGCTTTTTATTATTCATTTTATGCGAATTAATCTCAAATAGTTGCATGCGGCCAAAATGTGGCAATTTAATTAGAGTGCCAACTTAAGTTTATAAATGTATTTGCTAAGCTAGTTGGGTGAATTTTGGGCGTGGTCCTGGAAACTTTTCTCCAGCTTTACACTTTGTGGCCTGCGTCGAGTTAATTTCGGGTTTGATACCGTTTAGATAGACATTATGTAACTATGGCGTCAGCACGCCGTGAACGCTACCACTTATGGCCCTGAACCGGATGTAAAGAAAATATATATTTTCAAAAAACGCTGTGGGATATTCTAGCATTCATAGAATAATGCATTTAAAACGGTAGTTTTCTTAACATTTTGTTTTTTGATTCGTTTAGTTACCTGTGTTTGATAATAAAAGATGTAGGGACTTTTAACTTTGCGTGTTTTTCATAAAAATATGTGCCAAAACATTCCTAACCTCTACTCTTCTAAACTGTTATTTGCGTAGTGAAAATGGAAAATAAACTAATAATTCTTTTAATTTTCTCTAACACGTTCTTGTAAGCAAGCCGATATCAACATTAACACTAACCTTAAAATATATATGAGCACAATGAGCCAAACCTGGCTCATAAGTGCATCCGGCTCACGGACGGGCCCTCGGAAAAAAAACCTTAAAATATTAACAACCCGATGATGTCAACGTCTTGTCACGATTTGACAAAATAACCTCAAATTGTTACCTATGTATTTTTTGCTCAAATTATTTAGTTTTCGAATTAGGCTTTTTTCCTCTTCGTTCGCTGCCAGGGCCATTCCCGTGGGTTCCGAACCACGATCCTAAGTCATGCGACACCCCCAAGGGCTATCAACATTTGGTATATTGCCATTGCATGACCTACCGATTGGGGAGTGTGTACCTTCTTCCGCACTCCACTAGATGTCCGATCTCATCCGACCTGGTTACCGGCGTGAATGGGGTGGGTTGGGAGATGATACCTTTTATACTCTTCCCTGCATTCTTAAATCCACTTAATTTCGGACATACTTTTTTTATTGTACGTATGCCCACTCCGGGAATCGAACCCGGGTAATTATTTAGTTCTGGTTCTGGCCGCTTACAGAGGTCTTCACTCAAGGTTAGGCTCCCCTCAGAGACGTCCCTGCACCAAGATCACTCAAAGATTTTGTCTCGCTCACATAACACCTTGTTATGTGAGTGAGACTCAATTTTTAACATCGAGAAGGCAATGATACTATCAATTTCCTAAGTTTTGACGAGATAATGGAATTATTGGAAACCCTATAAGGTAAAGGTCTTATTATGGTCATTCTTAAAATGACAGCTAAGCATGCGCACTAAAAAAAATTTAATATGGGAACCATAATAAAATACTGCCTTCCCCTATTTACGACTAGTTACAGTAAGTAAAATAACGTTTCCTTATTTCCCTTATTCGAAAAAACAAACGTCAAAAAACAGATGGTTGCATTATAATCTTATAATTGGTGAACTTCATGTTTTGTGTCGGTTATTTAGGTACCAAACAGAATTCACAACACAAAAATAAATAGGTTAAAAAAAACACTGTCGTAAAAACGAAAGCCTTATTAAAATAGGGCGTTCCTTATTAGTACTGACGTAAAAATTATCTTTTCAATAACTCCCTAATATGGATTGAGGATTATTAGAAATCAATAATCCTTGAAGCTATACATTTTGTAGAATAGAAGAACCCATGGCTGGCTACGATAGACTATAGACTTTTTCTACTCAGGCCATGGTAGAACCATTCCTATGATGAATATGAAAATGTGAGTTGTAGAAAAGATTGGACTTTTTAAGAAAGATGCCAATAGGCCACTATGATTTTAATTGGATAAATATACTCACACCAAGCCAATCAAAATACCCAATAGTGTGATTTGTGCCATACGAGAAAAGTATCCAGAATTTTCACTGTTTAACGTTGAAATGTCCGCTCTTGACCAATGACAAAGGTTCGCCCATCATTCCTCTGTGGTTTCACAGAAGCAACTAAAGAATGATAGTTCGGTTGTTAGCATCGAGATATTAACCTATATTTTTTCTGGACTAGACCTATCGTTTCTCTCTGGTTTTGACATCTACGTCAACATCATCATATCGTCAACGAAAATAAACAATTAATCAATAAATAACTTCTTCGAAATTAAAATTTTAAGTTAAAAAATGGATTTTAACTTTAAAAACATTGTTAAAGATGCTGGTACAGCCATTAGTAGAGTTGTGCAAGTAAGTAAATTAATTTTTAAGAGTCATTAGACCACATTTTTCTGCAATTTAATTAACTTTTAGTTTACTGAAGAAAAACTAGGAAAAGCAGAGAAAACTGAATTGGATGCACATTTTGAAAACTTATGGGAACGTGCAGAGAATACGAAAAAGTATACAGAAAAGATTGTTAAAAATGCTGAAGCTGTACTTGTACCAAACCCTGGTAATCGAATTGAAGATTTTGTGTATGAAAAAATTGAAAAGAAACGCCCCTCGAGGCTTAGTAACTTGGAATATATGGGTAAGATTTTTTTAATTGTTACACTATAATAATAAATTACTATATGTTAACTGCTCATGCCAAAATAAAATTAAAAAAGTTGAATTTATAAATAATTTTGGAATAATGATTGTCCAAATTTTAAAATGGAATTACCAAATTAACACACTTACAAAAAAAATTAAGATGCACTTTATGTAAATTTAGACTTTCAAAAAATATTGTGAATCAAAAACTTTGTTTACCTAATGTTTTTTGTGATGCACTTTTTCAATCACACTCAATGCAGGATTCCATATCTTCTAAACTACTCAACTTTTTAATATTTTTCAAAAACTGAGTAATAAGGAGGCATTAGATCTACAATGCATGTCCAAAATTCTACTGCCGTTAAAAGTTCAACTTCCGGTTAAATATGTTAAACTGTAAAACAATTTCTTCGGTTAAAAATGTTGAATCGAAGGTTAATCGCTTTGGATAGAGAATAAAAAACTAAGATAGGGAGGTGAAAACCATACTTGAAGGTATTTCGGTTTGGCGCTAACGTGCTAACCTCATTCTCAATAGCACACTAATTTAAGAGAAAAATATTAATCTGTACCTTAAAATTAAAATAATCTTTCAACAATGTAAACCTTAACTTTAATTTTATTACATATTTATAATAGCCATCAGTTAAGATATAAAAACTATTGTTATGTCAGGTACAATGTTAAAAATAATTGTTCACCATGCACACCCTAATTTCAATTTTATTATACATTTATGTATATTAGTCATCCATCATTATTCATTATAGAGCTTCTTGTACCCACTACTTTGTTAATGATCTGAAACGGAATAAAAAATTGTGAAACCTGTATGTGTGTGTATATAATTTTCGATGGCACTGGAAAATTTCCAACAGGCTAGATATTTTTTTATAGTCATTTTTGATCTTTATTTTGTTGTCTTAATTTATTTAATAACGATAATTAACTTGTGTCTGTTTAAAGGTTGGAGACAATGACGTTACTTGAACGGCAGTAGAGTTTTGGACTTGCAATGTCTTTATTTGTTTAGAATCACTTTATTTCAACTGGAGATGCTTACCACTTGAAAAGTAGTGATTCTAAACAAATAAAGACAATGCAAGTCCAAAAGTCTACTGCCGTTCGATAATTAACTTATTCTAATATCTCTGATGACTGTCAATGCATATTGTAAGCATGTTAAATATTTTTTTGTTTTAATGTTTTTTTTTTGTTAATATTGTTTTAAGTTGTTAGGTATTATTATTTAATACATATATTTTTCATTGTGAAATTTCATTTCTCCAAGAATATAGCCCAGCTCAAATGAGTTATATAAGATAAGTCAAGTTTTAGATAGATAATTATATTTATATTCATACAATTTATTTGTTTTACACTCTCTAAATTATATTTTTTAAATTATTTTATTACTTCTTTAGAATTTCTACAGTTAGATCTCGAATTACATACCTTTATAAATATACAATTATTTTTCATTACAAAGTCGGACAGGTTATTTAATCTATGAATTTGTCATGATACTTTTACAGATTTAATTTTATTTATATAATAATTGATAAATAAGTAAATATATAAGTACACAGATGTACCGATTATACATCCAGTATACAATATTAACAATTAAGGAGGAATGAAGAAATAAGAACACTCACAAACATGATTAACTGTTAATTTAGCCAGAGTAGTTGGAGGTTTATGATTAACTTAATCCATTTTCTAGAAAAACTATTAAAAATTTCCAAACCAAAGTAAATATGAATTGTATCTTATAAGAACATCACCATAAAATAAATGGAATATATTTGCTATATTATGTATACATACATACTATAGGACACATCATTAATCATACATTAAAATAGTGCTATGTATACTTTTACCAAAAATTATTTTATTACACCCAATAACTGGTACAAAACAAGCAAGTAAATAATGTGAATGAAATATTATTCTTATAGTTTTGAACAAGAGAACAACCAAGTTTTGTAAAAAAATTGTAATACTTAATTAAAATATTAATCAATTTACATAACTATTTTCAACTTTTTATCACAGATATACTAAAGAGTTATCTTATGCATCACAAAACCTAATTCTTAAAAAATTAAAGTGGAAATATCTGATTTGCCTTTTTCTAACCTCTATTGAAAATTTGATTGTGTTTTCATGTTTACCAGGACTGGACATGGTTGAGGCTGGAAATTGTTTAGGTCCAGGTATAGGTTATGGAAGTGCCCTAATCAAAGTGGGACAATGGGAACAGAAACTGGGACAGACAGAACGAGATTTTATAGGATCATCTGGAATGTGTTTTACTCAGCCATTAAGGAAGTTTCTGGATACAGAGATGAAAACTATTTTAAAAGAACAAAGTATTTTGGAGATGAAAAGGTTAGTGGTAATATAAATTTTTTTTGACAGCAACCTTAATTGTAGTAGCAAAATTGATACTCTGAATTGAATACTCTATTACTATACTCTATTCAGATATCATTACGCCCAGGTAAACAAGCCTTGGCCAATACACAACCAGATTTTCAAATTTTTCTTGCTGTTATTGGCAATGGCTTGTTTACCTAGGCGTAAATAATATCTAAATAGGGTATAGCTATATTTTTCGCCAAGGGTTTTTTTTTGGTACCAATAAAAATACCTATAATTTTTGTATTTACCATTTGTTTACTCTTTTCTTATAATAATTATTACCTAGATAATGTATACAATTTTCCAAGATATTTTCAACTAATAGGAAAACTACCTTAGAGTCAGGGTCATAGTTAAGAGGGGGTTTAGGGAATTCAACCCCCCCCCCCCTTCCATGACAAAACAAAGATTCTTTATCTTTAGAAAAGAAGATAAAGCTTGTAAAAATAAATATAAAATGAACAAACGCGCCCGCTTCAATGTTAAGGATTCGTTTGACATAAACTACCATAAACTAAGTAAACCTAAAAGGGTTAAAACGTGCCCAAGGCTGCGACGTAAATGCCGAGAAAAGAAATGACTTAAGACGGATATTCGCATTCGCTGAATGTTTATTACAGGCAACATTTGGCGTAACCCATTACCGTTTTGGACGTCTTCTACAATTTATGAGCGGTAACATTTTTACATTGGATCGTTCCCTCTTGGTTTGACGCTCTACTCATCACATTAATTAGACCACCTTAACTTCAAATATTATTCTAATTATATCACCCCCCCCCCCCCCCCGAGTTAATCCCTAGCTAGAAATCTGCTTAGAGTTATAGGTGTGTGTATTTACTATAATAAAAATTAAATTAAAAAGTATTTGGTTTCTTTTTTTAGGTTGGATTTGGATGCCTGCAAGAATCGTGTGCGAAAGGCCAGAAGTATGCTAGGTCAGTCTTCTGTAAGTATATCTTAACTACTAACGTCTAATGACTAAAAACAAAGTAATTGAACATTATTTCATATACTGGTCTGACACAGTCGATTCTTTAGGTAAGCCTTTGTGTAGAAACATATAAGATAACATTCTTTATGTGCACAAGCGGCAAGGTGAGAACTAATCCATTTTAATTTGGAGACAATTCATTACTCATTTCATAGTAGTTTTTCAATGCTCATTCACTTTTTGTTACGAAAATACCAACCCAATGAATCACTTGCCAGTCAGATATTATCTTTTTTCTTTCTATATCTTGCTTGAATACCCATACTTATGTACAAATGTACCGGGTGTACGTACATACAGCTAAAAAGGGACACCGCACTGGTTGTATCTTGAGATCTGCGCAATATTGCAAATATGGCTGAGATAATTGCCCACCCAAACTTAAACCATGTTTATCTGGCACGTGTTACCTTGGAAGTGTGACATGCTTGCATTAAAAAATAAATTTTAAAACATTGAAATTTTCGGGCTTAAATGAAAACATATTTCGACTTTTACTTAGTTAAAACGACAACTAAAATTGGAAAAAGTCAGTGGAAACGCAAGTAATTATCTCTTTTCTAGCTAAAAATGTTATCAAAACATTCTGAAAACAGAAATATTTATATATCAAAATCCTATAACTGTCACGAAGTGTTACTTATTTCTTACTGATGTTGAAATAAAGCACAAATTGTTTTACTGCTTTATAGACGCAAATGATAATACAATTAAATGTATTTTAAACGAGAGTTGTCCCTAACTGAAGTAGCTTCATTTTTCCCCAAAATAAATATGCATGCACCCCTTTATTAGAGAAACTGGAGCAATAAGTGCTGGACGTTGCTTATACGTTTTTCAAGAAAAACCTTCGTTTTCTTAGTTGCCCTCTAGCGCCCACTGGAGACCCTTTAATTTATAGCGATTTTTATTGACCACTTTCTTTATAAAAAAAATCCAAAAGCTGTACGATTAAGAGTGAAGTCTAGTGATGCATTCGCCATTTCATTTTTTCATCAATATTTCTTATCCTTTTCACTTTATTTAAAAAGGGACCACCTACAGTTTTGAACTAAAGAAATTTTGAATAATGAATTAATAAAAGCAAAGAACGAAATTTTGTGAAGTTTGTCTATATTTCTTTTTCTGCTTTTATTACTTTATAAATTTAAACTTGTTTAACTTTAAATTGTAGGTAATTATGCTTCAAATATGTGTATTTGGCCGATAAAAGGAAAAAGTAACGAAATATTGATCAAATAACAAAATGGCGAATGCGTCACTGGACGTCACTCTTAAGGGTTTGAGATAAAACCGTTGCCGGCGTCCCTGCCTATTTAACCACCCGTTGCATAAAATATGTTAATTACAATAATGTTTCCTTCCCACAAAATCTAAGTTTTATTTGCTACTTAGACCAATGATTTATAGCACGTCACAAAAATATATAAATTAACATAATTTATCATACATATAGTGTAAAATAACATTACTTATTATAGGATACAGACAAATTATGCACAAATATATATAAAAAAATAATGATTAGTAATTGCACACAATAGGTGTTCGTGAAGAATACCCACTTCTTCTAGGACAGTAGGTACACAATTATATTTTCACTTTACGCTAAGAACACAAACACCACTACACAATAGTAATACCTTTGAGAGGTTTTTTTTTAATTAAAAAAAAAATATTTTTATGCTGCAAGGGAAAGGAAGATGTACCACCAGAAATACTTTTGGAACAGGTATTGAGAAACAACCCATGAGTGATTATAATATTTATTCTAGGTTTAAAAAGAAAATATTCTTAAATAATAACAAACATCGTAGATATGTCGTAAATGACAACCATTTAACCTAATTCTTGTCATAAAATAATAACTCGAACTGAATTCACGACATGCGGAGTTAATTTAAAAATTTACTTAGACGATTTTTTTTATTTTACGTCGTCTATAAGATGACTTTTAAAAAGGGAAATCATAAATTTACATCTTTTTTGACTTAGGCTGAAAGAGACTTGAGAATTGCCCAATCAGAATTTGATAGACAAACAGAAATTACAAAACTACTATTGGAAGGCCTTAGCTCTTCTCACGCAGCCCACTTAAGATGTTTGTATGAATTTGTTGAAACCCAGGCTAGATTTTATTCTCAATGTACAACAATTATGACGGATCTGCAACGAGAATTATCAGGGTAGGTTAAGTTACTATCTTATAATTATTATTAATGTGAAGAAGTAGTCCATACTTGAAATGGAGTGGATAATTAAAAGGAAACCTTCCTTTTATTTAACCATCCCTAAACCTCAAAGATTCAGTCTTATCCACGATACACCTACAACGGTATCGGCAAATTTGAACATCTCTGCATATGTCGTCACATACGAGGACGTTGCCTAGTAACCATTTGACGCGAGTGACAGTTTCTAACCTCACATTGCCTGTTATTGTAAATAGCGGGAACATTTTCATTAGCGGCTTTTACAGGCAAGATTTTAACCGCTTAGATGCGCACGTTAATTCCCACGCGTAAACATTTATTTCTATTCTGTGGCTGTTGTGTTTTATTTTCAGTTCGGGTTTGAGTAGTTATGTAGCGTACTAATAATTATTATTAACTAAGGGATAGTTATCGACTCGGTTCGGACCTTTAACGATTGTAGTGCTCGGTTACATATTTGGCATTTTGGCAGCGTTCTTTCCCTACAGTTTTATAGTCATTGTAAAATTGTGTAGGATTTTGGATATTGACAATACCAAGCTGTGCTGTGGCGATTTGTAACAATTGCAACCAAAACACGAGTGGCACAGGTATAAAATATTTTGGATTAAAAAAAAAACTTTGCAAAACAATGGATTGGTGCTTGATAATAGGGTGACCAAATGAATTTAAAAAATGGTACCTAAATAAAAACTATTTTTGTAATTATCTTCTAAAAGAAGTAACTAAGGTGAATTAAGGCACGGAAAGTTATTCTGATAAAGTTGTTTTTAATGATATTAAAAAGTTGTACTGATTATAAAAGTGCATGTTCCTAGTCGAAAACTATAAACGCAGACTCCAATGATATTATTTTATCAAGGAGATAATTTAACTACCGCATCTAACTATTTTTTTTTTAATACTTGTTTGTTAATGTCTGACAGAAAATACCGCATGGTCGGCATTCCTATTCCAATAAAATATATATATATGCGTGTTTCGTAATCACGCGTAATTAAGTATCTGGTATTGCTTTCTTATTTTTTAAAAGCTAATCATATATCCTTTATTATTTTTGTAAACAGCTAATTCTTCTACTTCATAACTAAGCCTACGCATGTATATGTTTCAGCTCATTTACGCCCAGTCCTATGCTTCGTCTTAACAGTGAAGAGTTGGAACCATTACCATCTAATAAATATGATGATTCTTTCACTTCTGTTCCTATTAAGTCTTCCGAAAACACTGAACATAAATTTTAGATTCAGTTTTGAATTAGTATCAATTTGCTTTGCCATTTTCATTTGCATAGAGCTTTTTTTTAGTAGTATTGCAAAAAATATATCGTATTTAAAGGCCTTAAAAATCGATGCTACTGGCTCCTATAAACTCCAATAGGAAAGCGCTATATTTTTCATTGAAACTGAAAGTGTAATTAATAGCATCTTTCATTTGTTATTATTTAGTCTCTGAGCTCTGTGGGTAATGTCAAATTACCTGCATTCGTCATATGCTTGGCTCGCAATCGTGCTTGTATTGAATGCAATATAAAACATCTACCTGTAGATTCTTCTTAATATTTTCATCAGTATCAGGTCAAGATGACAAAATAATCTCAAGAATATCAAAGATTTAAGGAAATTCTTGCCAAAGACTCCTACATTTTATGGGTTTTTATATAAAGCTATCAAGAAAATACTTTTTGATTGTCTACCAAAAGCCCCATAATAAATGGTAAATAAGGCAAACCAAAATGACGAATAATATTATTTAAGATCTACCTATCGTCTAATAAAAAGTGTGTACAGTATTATTTCAAAATCGTTTGATAATCTACAAGATGTAGCAACATACGTCTTTTCTATTGACGATGAAATTCTCATTACGTCATACACATTTCTATAACTAGACACAAAGAAATTATTTTAGGTTATGGTTGAAATAGTGATGAAATTGAAGCATTTGTTGTTGTGGTAAAATAGTATATTACTACTATTATTATATTAGACATCATAACGCACAGTTGTGTGTTTTTAATCTTTACGCACAGTTGCGCGTAAGAATCGATTTACTTATAGAGTAAACTGAACGTAAAACAATGTTTACTAATATGGGAGTAGAAAAAGCGCGAATGTAAACATTGCGAACGAGCCGCGTAGCGGCGAGTGCGTTATTACATGAGTGCATAATTGCTTTACAACACGCCATACGTACTATACTTTTTCTACGATTTTACTACTAAATTAAAGATCGGTTTATAATATACAGGGTGTCCTTGAAATGACTGTACAACGCTTCACCACAAATTCCTTAACCAAAAAAAGGCAATCTTGGCAAACTTACCTATAATATGCAATGTTGCTTCCTTTTGCCGCTACAGGGCGCTAAAGTTTTCAAATTAATATTGTTTTTTCGGAATAATTTCCAAACGTCTTTATCGATTTCCACTAATTTTTGAACTAAGAATGACCACTATTAATAGCGTGTTTTGACGTATGCGCCAGCTTTTTTTAATACCTGCAAATTTAAAAATGGCGTGTGATTGGTAATTAAAAGTTTCTCTTTTTGTTACCCCCCGTATAAATCACTTAAATTATTTCTGACACTAGCTAAAAATTTAACCAGACATGCAGTTTTTCTATAAAAAAATTATTTACAATGCAAAACGTGAAAAACTTTCGAACAATTGTTATAAAAATCAAACTAGTTGGTAGTTATTTAGAATTTAAAAAAATTTTCGTTTTCTTGTTCTGAATAAACAGCAATGAAGAATTATGGTAAATATTTTTTTTGTAGAGAAACTGCATATCTGGATAAATTTTTACAAGAGACAAAAAAGTTTCAACGTGAAGTCAGCTAGTATCAGAGAAATAATTTAAGTTATTTATACGGGGGGGGGGGGTAACAAAAAGAGGAACTTTTAATTATCAAGTACACGCCCTTTTTAAATTTACAGGTATTAAAAAAAGATGGCGCATACGTCAAAACACGCTGTTAATAGTGGTCATTCTTAGTTCCAAAATTAATGGAAATCGATGAAGGCGTTTAGAAATTATTCCGAAAAAACAATATTAATTTGAAAACTTTAGCGCCCTGTAGCGGCAATACGCAACAGCATATAGGTAAGTTTACCTAGATCGCCTTATTTTTGGTTAAGGAATTTGTGGTGAAGCGTTGTACAGTCATTTCAAGGACACCCTGTATAAGATATCGATTTGAGCTTCAAATCTCAAATAATGACAATGTCACGGTCAAATATTCAAAATTCAAGATAGATAAATGTCACGATTTGAGTGGTTCAAGGCTAACTTTAAGCATAATAACGCATTTGGTGCTATTTTTTCAGATACAGGTTAACACTCTAAAAACACAAGAGCCATTATTATTTTATCAATAGAAGGGGCGATGTAATAAGTATCTCAGTGGTATTTTTATCAATAATTATAAAGTGCATAGCGCGCGTGCTCTTAACAAAAGTTAAAAGTAAAGAGAGCAGTGAATGGAAGTTGCTAGAACATTTCACAGTCAAAATTTAAAATCTCGTGACTTTAAACCAAACCAAACCATAACAATGAAATCGTTAGTTTTGAAACTAAAGCATTATTAAAAACTCAACCACCTCCTTTAGCTCGTGGTCTTAATAATTATTATAACATGTTTCAATTTCCCGTAGTTTATGACGTTTGTCTCAAAGAACTGCTAGTTTATTTAGTAAGTAAAGCGCAAGTCTAAAAGCGTTTTTTTTAAATAGCATTAACATAAAAATTATCACAAAACATTAGTTTCAATAGTGTTCAATGGCTTCAGAAGGACTTGAATTTTGGCACGACATTTAGGGACATCCTGCATAGTATTGTATGGGCCGATTGATATCACACAATTTTTTTTATTTGTTACCACTTATTTTAAGAGCATGGAAGGTAGAGGCATAAGTTTTAGAAATATTTGTAGCTACTGATTTCTGTAAAGTAGCCTGTAGCAAATATTTATGCTTACGGTATGAAAAATTAAATTTTTTATACAGGGAGCATAAGAAATACGTTATTTTGCGTAAGAGTAAACATATCTTGTATATAATTTTCTACCAAAAGAACAAATATTAAACATTTTAAATTAAACCCTAAACCAAAATACAAGATTTCATTAAACATTTTCATAAACAAAAGCACGGAATAAATATATTCTGTGACAAAAGTAACGAGTTTTGGGAATTTCTAAAAGTAATGCGATAGAAGTTTTTCCAGGGGGTTTGAAAAAAACAATTTCGTATTTTCCAAGAGGCATATCTAGTTGCCCCAGAATTTGATGAGGCTAAATTTTAATCTTAGAAAAGGGATATTCTAAAAAACTTTTTTATAAGTACCTCGATGACATGTAAATTATAAAATAGCCTTAAGAGTTCTTATTATTCCTAAACTAAACAGAAGATAAAGTAAATATACACAATATTTAAATTGATGGTTTTTATTTCAAATGAGAAATTAAAATTGCATATTTTGTAGGTAGTAGTGGCTATTTGCATGCCTTAATTTTTTTAACTTAATTATTGCTAAATATGTTATTTTATTTATTATTATCGTAGTTTAGCCAGTACTGTTCATAACACCTCCACTTTCACACTCAAGGACGAATCTCCGGAAGGCAAAGAACCGATTAAAGCTAAAGTATTGTGTGACTACGAGGGAAAAGATGCGACGGAATTAAGTCTGAAAGTGGACGAAGTAAGTAAAAGTGATCTAGTAGTGACGTATGTCCCATTTACCGCAGCAAGGAATACGATCTCTGCTAGTAGTCTTTAAAACTCTCTAGGCTGCCAGCCAATTAGGCAGTCCAAATCACGCGACTTAAAATGGCGATTGTGGTCAAAAAGCATTGTGTCAATTGGCCCGTGTAAACACATTGCAAAGCATAATTGTCGAAAGCCGCTATTTTTGACAAATCGTTGGATTGCCTAATAAAAACTTTTCTTAAAATTTTATCGGTAATTCAGACGAATAATTGCTCTAAACAAAATTATTTAAATTTGACGCTAAGAACGTCCGATGTTTACAGAAAAGGAATTTACGCACTGTAGTAATAAAAAGGTTGTGATCGCATCACGATGTTGCCGATCTGCACTAAATATACAGTGTATCTACTTAAGTGGGAAACTTTTTTATTATTAACTTTACGAAAAAAAGTTATTTTTCATAAAAAGTTCTGCATGGTCGAAAACTTAAAATGCAACCATCAGATGTTAAATTTTTTCAGTCGTATACGAGGTTGGTCAAAAATTGTGAATTTTGCTCAAGAGAGACAATATCGAAAACTGTAATTATGAAAAGGTTTTCGAAATGTAAAACTATATTTTAATATGCAATTACATCCTTATACTTGTTTTTTTTTATTTTTACAAATTTTTCTCATACCGAACATTTATCTTTTTTATTTATAAAAAAAATGTAAGTAGAAGAATGTCAAGTCAAAGTCAAAAAATCCTTTATTGTTTAAAGAATAATAAAATTCTTGTTAACAAAGGTCAAAAATAAAAATGGGTAACTTTAAAGTACATCCATATGCATGCCTATACACTTAATATTAAAATAATACACACAGATTATCGTATCACTGATGGATCATTAAAAAATTCATCCAAAGTGTAGTAAGCTTTTTCAGTTAAGAAACGCTTAGTTAGTTTCTTAAACTTTTCAAAATTTTGTTGCCTTCTTAAAGCGAGCGGAAGATGATCAAATATTTTCTTACCACCATATATAAAAGATTTTCTAATTTGTTCTGAATAAGGTATAGATAAGCTTAAAAAAAAAGATTGACGCGTATTATAATAAGAAGGCAACAACAGCTCACTTTTATATTTTTTATATACAAGACAGGCAGTCTCTAAAATAAAGATAGAGCAAAGAGTCAATATTGCATGCCTTATAAATAGTGGGCGACAAGAATCCCTAATTTTAGCACTACACATGTATCTTATTGCTCTCTTTTGCAGAACAAACACCGTGTTAAATAAATATTGGGTACATGATCCCCAAAAACAGATTCCATAACGAAGATGGGACTCTATCAAAGCATAGTAAGAGCTTTTTGCCACAGAAAAATTTAAGTTATTTGATATCACCCTTAGAGCATAACAGTTTGAAGAAATTTTATTACACAAATTGATGATATGAGTTTCAAACTTAAGAGAGCTGTCCATTGATAATCCCAAAAACTTATTCACAGAGAGCACTGAAATCTTTTCATCCTCCATAATACATTTAAAATTCAACACATTTGTCTTTGCTATATTAAAGGATAACAGATTAGCATCACACCACTTTCTCATCCTGTCCAATTCGTTACTAATTTCTACTTTAAGTTTATCAACGTCTGTTCCGTGCCAAAGAATGGTAGTGTCATCAGCGAAAATAGTGAATTTTCCAGATATTGGCAAATGAGGCAAGTCATTGATATAAACTATAAAGAGAGGAGGGCCCAAGACTGAACCCTGTGAAATACCTGTGTCAGTGCTAAGCTCACTAGAACTATTATTTTGAAAGGTGACTGTCTGCACTCGACCTGTAAGATACGAGCGAAACCACTTCAAGGCAGTTCCTCTTATCCCATACGCCTCCAACTTCCACAACAGTATTTCATGATTTACGCAATCGAATGCCTTTGCGAATGTAATTGCATATTATTATACTTAAGTAGATACACTGTATAAGTAGCAGGTACGTACGTAAAAAAGTGAAAAATATTCATCTTAAGTAAAAATTTTGTTTCTGCTTTTTTAATAAAGAAGAGTAAATGTGACTATTTACAATTTTTAAAAAAATAGTGAACAGCATTAAATTGCTGCCATTATGCATCTGAAACGTAATGTCTATAAAATGGCAATTTAACAAGGAATATTTCAAAGAAACGGGGTTCAAATTCCTAATCTCCGCCCCAAAATACATGATTTCTGAAAAATAAACAATTTTGTCATAGTGGGCGTATAATAAATATTTACCACATATATTCCTAAATTAATGCCGTGCCCACATTATATTGTCGCATGCCAGCAATGGCACACGTGGTCTAGGAGGTCATTTAATTTGTATGTCATGAAGGCATGTAAGTGATAAAACACCCTTAATATTAAGTGCTATGAAGAATGCTGCATAGAATTTTGCAGTATGTCACATGCAAAATAGTTAAGTTTATTAGCTGATCGTTAGCGCAATGTTTAATACAATTTATACAATTTTTCAGATTATCAGAGTTAAAGAAATAAATAATGAAGACTACATGATGGGTTATAGAGGAAATGACAGCGGAAAAGTCCCAAAGGCATTTTTAGAAGTTTTAACTTAAAATCAAATTATACATTAAAATATTTAAATGCCATATATTGTTAAATTTTTGTCGTTAAATTTATTTATATTTTATTTTAAATACTCATTAATTTACCTCTTTATCGTATTTCATACATATGCAGTGCTTTAACAAAGCGTGTATTCGCTATTTTATTTTTGATTTTTAATGTAATTCTAAAAATAATTAGGTTCAGAATGTAGTTCTACCAGAGCTGTGAGTAACTTAAGTAACTAGATACTTTTTAGTATCTAGTTACTTACAGTTACTTACAGTAACTAGATACTTAGTAACTTAGTTCTTTTTTGAATCATGCCAAATGTAACTGTAACTGTAACTTCGTTACTTTTGAAAAGTAACTTGTATCTAGTTACTTTTTAGGAGTAACTATACACCTAAAAAGTAAGTAGATACTGTTAAAGTACCCAAGTTCCTTTTAAAGTAACTAAGTTACTTTTAAAGTAACAAAGTTAGGTACTTTTAAAGGTCCTCTAGGATACCAATTATGCACACGTGCCGTCCATCAGATGATGACCAAGGGACGATCGGCGGCCGTTAATCAGATTTTCACGAAGGGACGAGCGTCAAACAGCAAACTGGTTGGAACGCGAAATTTCTTGGAAAGCATTCTATTCTACTTGTTCGTTGTTCGAATTAACACTTCTTAGTTTAGTTTTCTGATGGTAATAGTGGTAGTGTGTACAGGAAAATGAGTTATCACTACCTGGTAAATTTATGGTATCTAGTTCAAAAGCATCTTAGTTACTTTTAGAGTTTCGTAGTTACAATTAAAATAACTAGTTACTCAAAAGTATCTTAGTAACTTTTAGTAACTAGTTACAATCAATGTAACTAGTTACTTTAAAAGTATCTTAGTTACTTTTATATTATCGTAGTTACAATCAATGTAACTAGTTACTGTAAAAGTATCTTAGTTACTATAACTAGTTACTTTAACTAAGTAACTAAGAACTAAGTTACTTTTAGGTAAAAGTAACTATTCCTTATAAGTATCTAGATACATTTGTGCAAAAGTATCGAAAAAGTAACTAGTTACTTTTCTGAAGTAACTTTCACAGCTCTGAGTTCTACCAGCTAACAGAAAAACTGTGTGACAAAATTTTTAGTGGCGTATACAGCTCTTTGTGCTAAAAAAATCGAATGGCTCTGCGTGTGTCGATGTTGCAGAGACTAGTTATTTAAATAAAAAAATTGTTTCTTCTTAGTTTAAGAAATTTTAAAACATTTATTTTAAAAATTTCTAAAATATTTGCTGGTTTATTTTAAAGTATTTATACGTTACTTAGATATAAACCGGTTTCTAAATGCTCATGGTTTATGGGTAAGCTTATAGCGATGTAGACAAATTTAACGCAACACCCTAAAGTTACCACATATTTTTTCGGAACCTATATGATCTGATTTAAAATGTTTTTTTTGGATTGATGTTTTTTTGATTAAAAACTTTTAATCGGAAGTTAGTCTCTTTGGATAGAGAATAGAAAACTAAGAAAGGGAGACTAAAACCATTTTTCTCTAAGATGCGCTATTCCAATAATACTACAGCCTGTCAAAGTCTTAAGGTGCCATATTTTAAACGTCAATATCCCAAAAACAATTGAACTTAGACATATGATATTTTATACAAATATATGTACGTGAAATAGGGAATTAGAAAATAGTATAATATAAAGGGGGGCCCATTTAAAAAAAAAGTTGGATATGCCCTGACTATGTGGGACACCCTGTATAATTTTAATAGTAGATCTAATGCCTCCTTATAACTCTTTTGCAAATTATCAAAAAGTTGAGTAGGTGCTATGAAATCCTGCGTTGAGAGCGGGTCACCCTGTATGTGAGATAATGAAACACAAACTTGTTTTAAAACAAGTGTAACACAAAACAAAAAAAAATCATTCAAATCGCATCCTCCCTTTCTCCTCTTCTAAATTTTTGCCACGGACACGCTGTATATCGGTCTCGTTTCAAATATTATTTTTCTAAATAAACATAAAAAATACTTAGCAAAGATATGAGTCTTTAAAACTAAATTAACACAAATAAAATAAGATATATTTAAAATAATTACACCCAACTAACCAAAACTCTATATAATTTATCAATAGTATATTTTACGTTTTATGGTAATATCTCGAGTTGTTATAAGGTTATTAAGGACCCTTTAAACTTTAAATGATCAGTATGTCAACTGTCAATAATAACAAAATAATGACATTATTATAGTTAATTTATTTAGTTACATATGATATTAAGTTAGTAATTTTAATATTGACATAAATAATACTGATCGTGTAGAGTTAATAATTAAATGGCTTGGTTAAAGCACTGCGTATGTATATGACTGAGAACTGCCTTTTTATTTCAAATCAAACATAAACTACTAGTATTTATTTGTTATCGGATTTATTTTAAAGTAAAGAGTAAAATTGTCCCCCAGACAAACGCGGTGCGGCGCTAGCGGTGCCAGTGCCGGACACAGCGGTACACTACGTTAATTTTTTTAGGGAATTCGCACTACAGGAAACGTGAGTTCAGCACCGCAGCGGTGTGGGGTCGCGCCATTTAACGCTGTGTTCTGTGGCACCACTGCTAAACCTTCACCACTACCGTCACCACAGCACCGCGTTGATCTGGGGGATCCTTTAAGTTAGTAAAATACATGCTGTAAATATTATTCCTTTTAAAAATAATGTCGATGTGACCGCTTTTACACTTAGTTTCGACTGTTTTGACTTTATTACATGTCTTATCAAAATCTCACAGAAGTTTTAGAGTAGAAGTTCACTAACTTTAAAACAGTAACTTTTTGGAGTTTAGAATGACGTTAGGGTTTGTTGCTAAAACTACATTACCGGCGGATTGACGAAATAAAGTAAGAAACAATGCTACTATAAGTCAAAGTTTCTTTTCTAACTAGGTCAATTATGTGCAATATATTTTTAATTTTGTACCTTGTTTTTTATTATTAAAATATAACGATAGAGTATGGTTAAGTTTTTGACAATAAACGAATAGATTATTCCAGTTATATTGTTACAGAATGTAAGTTATCACAGTTACGAGAATTGTTCCTTTTTTAAAATTGTTAAAAATTAAATATTATTATAAATTATATATTCTCTTCTATTGTAAATAATAGCTTTCTTTCAGAATAGCTGCGCCTAGCAGTCCATTTTATTTATATTTTCTGATATGCGCAGTTATCTTGATAGCTCTTTACATAGTAAGTTTCTCCTTGTAGGAATATTCTTATCTTGACATTCCAGTAATCTTGCTTTAAATGCAGGATTAACAATATTAATGTTCTTTCCTAATATATACTTAGGTGTTAAAAGAAACAGTGGCGGATTGTGAAGGGGAATGCTATTATGAGCTATCCTGTTTTATCTTTAACTTCAATATAAATGATGACCTTTATTTGGAAATGTTTTTGTTTTTTTAGTTTTTCTGGCTTATTTTAACCGCTAAAACAAATACAACATTAGAAGGTAAACATAAGAACACAAAGTCTTCCTCCACTGTTATATTATAGAAATGAGGTTTACATCCAGTCAATTTTAATTTTTTCATAGTCTTCTTCCTCACACTTACATCCACTTCTCCATATTTTTCTCTAATGACTAGCTAACAGCTTTATTTGCTTAAATGTTCATTCCCTTTCACTTCAATCTCATCTTTCGACAGTTCTTTCACACAAAGATGTTAAATTTTTCATTCTACCTTTAAAGTTTTCACAGTGCCTTAAGCCTCAAACCCATATACTTTTCTTACTCACAATGCAATGTGTGTATCGGTTTCCTCACCGTTCCACTCATTTTATACCGAACCTATAATTGTGTTGCTCAGTTAGGGTGATATCTTCTGGTCTTTTCTTCTTTTAATTGTTCTCCTGAAGATGAATGCTTCTGCATTCGAAACATGTAGAGAAGTTACTTAAAATATTTCTATAATATAACAGTGGAGGAAGACTTGTGTTCTTATTTTTACCTTCTAAATTCCCACTCCACTTTAAGTATGGACTATTTCTTCAAGTTAAATACAACATTGTTATCGCAACTTTTTTAGGTTTATACTATCGTCTTTTTAGAATTTCGATACAACGTTTCGTTTTTGTGGAACTCTTATCAACTTTAATTTTTTAAATATGGACCTGAATTTTTTTATTTTATTTTTTGAAATCTCTAAGCGCTAAATTCAACCATGTATCGCACTTAATAATTTTTAGACGTTTTGATATTTTTATATCACCAGGAATTTGATAATTACTTTTAAATAAATCCGGCTCTGGTTTCAGTTACTTAGCAAATTTTACCAAATACAACATGCAAATGAATGCGGGAATTTGACGGTTATAGAATGCATTAACTACATATAATATCTATTTATATCTGTTTCGAGCAAATTGTATTACTTAAATTACCGATGCGTAGATTAAAGAGCTATCGAACTATTAACCAAAAATTATATATTTAATTGTAGTATACCGGGTGTCCCATTATGGATGGCCACCGGCCGTATCTCGGAAACTACTGGGCATAGAAACTCGGGAAAAAAAATGATAACTAAAGTGGCCATGAGAAAATCCTGGAAATAACTTTTAGGTTCCGCATTTTGCCGCAAGAGGGCGTAATTCACAAGTAAATTTTAAAATTTTACATATCTCCGAAAATTCCACATTAAGGTATATCTTTGGTAACACCATTAAAAAGCTTGGACAAATATGCATCATTTTGGTCCTATGCTCATTGGCGTACCGACTTTAATAAGAGGGGGGGAAGCTGTTGAAAGTGTAATCATTTAAATCGCTGTTACTTATAAACGACTTATCCGATATTAGCAAACTAAAGACTGTTTGGAAGAGAAATGTATGCACTTTCACCAATCGTATTTAGTTGTCCATAATAGTTCTCAAAAAAAATGCTAGAGGGCGCAATTTGTAATAATAACATTTTTTGATTTTACTCCGAATAAATAAATCATACGGTATAATTATGATACCATAATCGCAAAGTAGATGAAATTTGCTAGAAAAAATATTAAAACCGCAGCTCGATATCTCCGTTCGTTTCAGCGTTATCGCCAATATAATAATTTTTAAAACTTTAAATGATGAAGCGGTTATATATAGAAGGTATTTCTTTATATATGGGTAGTTACTTGGCCGTTTTCGACAATTTCTCGTATGAAAATAAAGATTTTACAGAATAATACCTTCTAAAGACTAGCTAATTTGCAAAATGCGTTAATTTAAAGCAAATCATATTTTATGAGTTGGAACTTTTTGCCGGTCTCTGTACATTTAGCTAATAAGTCAAACCGTAGGTTTTCAATCAACTTTTACTAATTCCTATCTTTACACATAAGGGTACTCTCTCTTTTTTTATATTTTTCTAAATTCTGAACACCCAATATATAAATTTGAAAAAATAATATGCTTTTTGGTTGTTTGAGAACAAGCAGGAGCTTTTATCAAAAATAACTTTTTTTTATAAACCCACAAATAAAAAAGTTTTTCCTCTTCGATAGTCAATCCGTGGACACACTGTATATAAAATAAACAATATGAAGCTTCAACCGTTTATAATCCACCACTGTAAAAAACGCTTTATACTATTTGTAGTTTCACGTCAATTTTCGTGCAATTATAATAAACAAACTGCTTCCATTAAACAATTTTTAAAGAGTGTTATTTATGACATTTTAATTTGGTAAGCAATTTAATATTGTAACACAGATAAAAGTAATATTTTCTCTAATTTCGGCAAGTGGTGTCATAATCTTTAATAGATAGAGATCATGGATAGAGTTGGCAAATCGCAATGCCCGACCATAGGCGCCGACAGCGATGTGGCACGACTAGCTTAAGGGTTAAGACTTTTTAAAGCTAATTTCAACGAATTTTATACGTAAATTACTCGGCAACAAAAAAGTAATCTCCAGATTTGTTTTTGTATATAATGCTAGCCCACAGTTTGTTTTTCTAAAACTTCTAATATTTAGATACAGGGTGGGGACTTTAACTGGAACAAATTCGCTAGAAGTTTCGGAAAAAAATAGTTGTAAAAAATGCAAACCCACATCGATTGAAATGTTTTATGGGCTTCATACTTATAACAAAAATTAATTTATTTAAACCTTTTAAAAATTTTAATTCGTCATTTCATTTTTTGATCAATATTTCTTATCCTTTTCGCTTTATTCAAAAAGGACCCAACAGCCGTGCTTGAGTAGCAATTACCTATAGTTTTTAACTAAAGAAATTTTAATTAATAAATTAATAAAAGCAAAAAACTAAAATTTGTGAAATTTGTCCATTTTTCTCTTTCTGCTTTTATTACTTTATAAATTCAAAGTATTTTAACTTTAAATTGTAGGTAACTATGTATCTGGCCGATTTTTGCATAAAAGAAAAAATCAACGAAATATTGATCAAAAAACGAAATGGCGAATGCGTCACTAGACCTCACTCTTAACTTGCTAATGTTGGCTTGCACAAAGATTTTTAACCAGAATTAACTAACCAGCAAGTCTGACTGTGACAACTGACATTGGCAGGTTTTATTTATTCACAATCAAAGGTGCCTGATTAGTAAATTAGGAATTAAGGTAACCGGGCCAGTATGATTGTGAGAAAATTATTTCTGCCAATCTCATACATGTCACAGTCAAACTTGCTGGTTAGTCAATTATTATTAAAATTCATTGTGCAACACGACATTAGTGAGATGCTTTTCTAAATTTGACATGTAAATTGACACTTTTTGAAACTCACTGATGATTTTTAAGAGCAATCAGTAGTCAATCACGAACAAATAGTGCATTTTCACCACAGTGCGCATATTGTACCTGAGCCTGGCGATGGCAATAAAATGTCTTTTTTTATATTCAAAATATTATAAAACCGAATTTCACGAGAATTAAGTAACGCGGCGTCAGTGGAAATTTTTAAGATAATATCGGGGCATCGTTTTTAATTTTAATGGAAAATAAAAAATTAACACGAATAGCCACAATATTTCTATTTTTATATTCTGTATGGCGGAAAATATAATTTGAACCTATATAATTAAAACTTTAAAATAATTTTTCAATATTTTTTAAAGGAAAAAAGTATCATCCGCTAAACTGGATATTCTTGTGAACTGTGTAAAATTTTTGTATTAAATTTTCAATTAGATAAGCCAGGAAACGATGCCGTGTTTCACGCTGGTATGGAAGGCTCTTAAGTTTTATACCTAAATTATATTCTACTTTACGAATCTTAATAGTTATAGAAAGAAAGTTTTTAACGGCAGGCGGACAAAGTAGTGCATCTATCTTTTGCATTAAAGTACACAGGGACGCCAAAGGTAATGGATTCTCTGGGGCACAGGTAGACAATGACAATTACTTATACGGACACCAAACTCTACTACTTTACTTAATGTTGATGTACATTATCGCTTACTTATACAGGGTGTCCCACCGGGAACCGAATCGATCTATATATAGAAAACTATACATAGGAAAATTTTGAAAATTTGACAGTATGCTGATGCTGATGGGGGCGACCGGGCTAAAATATTTTCATAATGGTGGCACTTCCGGTTATACCGGAAGTAAGTGTCAACTTGCTTATTTTAAATGGGGCACCCTATATATTATTACATTTTTGCATTCTACGCAAGATTCTAGGCAGATTTTGTATACCATGTCCTATACCTATGTCTAAACGTTTTTGACATATTTGAATTTTTATGTCAAAAATGACGTTTGCAAGCCTTAGAATAATTATCAATTTTTTCTATAAAGAAGCCTTATTTATTTTATTTAAGTGGGATTCCTTGTTATAAAGGACCTGCTTTAATAGATTTTTTATAATTTTTTGATAACTAATAATACAGGGAGTTTAAAAAATAAGATTAAAAATTAAAATGAAAAAACTGTCAAAAGTCCAGATATTCAAATGGAAACATCCAAATTTTATAATTATTTCTTATTTAGCATTAAAAATAAGGGTAAGTTTGTATAAGGTTGTGTATCCCAAAAATTCTTAATTTTCGAAATATTGCCAATTTAATATTTTTATATGGGGATTTTGCTGCAGATTTTAAGTTCAGTTACTCTTAATTGGCTATGACGGCGTTGAAAAACAATCAAATGCTAAGAAAATCTATGACGCTGTCACTTAACATTATTAATAATCATTCTTGGGCGCTTAAATTATACAAACGAAGATTATTTAAACTTATTTATTATTTATGGAGAATGTGATAAAGTTATATCATGTCACATTTGCCCTTCGATATCCGCAAAAACAGAAGCCATCACAATGTGCTTATTAATAATGTTTAAATGGTAAGTGACAGCTTTATAGATTGTTTAGCATTTGATTGTTTTTCAACGCCGCCATAGCCAACTAAGAGTAACTGAACCTAAAATCTGCAGCAAAATCCCCATATAAAAATATTTAATTGGCAATACTTCGAAAACTAAGAATTTTTGGGATATACAATCTTATATAAACTTACCCTTATTTTTAATACTAAATAAGAAATAATTATGAAATTTGGGTGTTTCTATTTGAAAATCTGGACTTTTGACAGTTTTTTCATTTTTATTATTATTTTATAAACACCCTGTATTAATAGTTATCAAAATATTATAAAAAATATATTTATGTTTTACCTATCTATTATTGATCTATAATACCTTAGAAACGGAATATGTTATGATAGCAATAATACCTGCTATCACACCTAGGGCATTATAAGCGGGCATTATGATAATGCCCGCTTATATTACCCTAATGCGCTAATATGGAAATTTTATTGCTTATCCAATTTTATTTCTCTCACAATAAAGATCAAGTTTATACAAAAAATAATTTTTTCTTTAAACAATACTAAAAATTAAACTTTATTTCCAAAATAAAAATTACAATTTTGAAATGTCCCGGAAAATGTAGCTGATCCCACTATAGAATGGTCGGTGTTTTTTGTGATGGTAGCAGCGGTGGTAGCACTAACGCTATTTTGTATAGAAGAACAGTCTATTAAAGAATTTTCAATAGTCGCTACGGAATTAACCTCGGAATTAACTGAATTGGCAATCATTTTGGCTATTTTGTTTTTGGATGAAATACTTTCTTCTATATATCCTTCAGCTACTGAAGAGCTTTTCCATTTCCCATGTTGTTTTAGCGTTTCAAACGAAGCACCTGCCTCAACAAGTAAAGTTGACGATGTGCGACGCAAACAGTGGCCGGTGTAAGCTTCTGCATTATCCAGTTTTAAAAATTTTGCGATCAATGTTGGGACGCTTCCTATGGTATTTTTTCCAATGGGTTGTACTGTACATCGACCCTTTCTATAGGTAATAAAGAATCTTCGCTCCTTTATTCCAGCTGGTCTTAATGTTGTATACTTTTTTATTAAATTTAAAGCGCCTAAATCTTCTTCGATGATAGTAAAACTTTTTGAAGTTGAAGTTTTAGTTTCTGGTACCTTTATAACCAAGACTGTTCCTCTATCTTCAATGTCATCAATGGTCATTTTGACCAACTCATCTCGTCTTAAACCTCCAAAAACACCCATTACCAATATGACTTTGTGTACCAAGTAGATATCATCAGGAGCCTTCTTAATAAATTTTAATATTTGTTCTCCTTCCAAAACTTTAGACTTCTTCGGGACGTATCCTTTCGACTTAACTTTTAAAAAAGATATGAGACGATGGTATTGCGAAATGTCTATATTTTCATAGACCATCAACGTAGACCTTAGGGTAGAATACTTGGTCCAGAGAGAGTTCGGACTGTATTTTTCCGACTAAAAATAATAAAGTTTGTTAAACATATGTATTAAAATAAAATCAATAACTTACCAGTTCCTGGAAATATGCCATTAAAACATTTTCGGTTATTTGAAGAATTGTGTTCGTATCTTTCCAAATACCAAATATGCCATACTCCCGATCATACTGTTGCCTTGATTTAACTGGCAAAAGATTTTCGGTCGCTTTTATGACCTTTTCTCTTATATTTTGTGGAATTTCTTCCATTTTGAGCAAATCGTTAAATAAAAAATGCCAACTGACTAACTGACAGAAACATCAAAGTCAAACTTAACACCAGTCATTATCTACTTACGTATACAGGTACAGGTGCAACTTATTTTTTATATTGCGAATAAATAATGTAATTAGTCATTGAAAAACTCTTTTTTAGGTAAAACATAAAGCATTGTATGCACCACGGGCTTTACTGGACTATAATGCCCATCAGGCAGAAACCTATCCCTCGGGCCAGAGGCCCTCGGGCTATTTCTACCTTCAGGGCATTATAGTCCCCGTAACGCCCTTGATACATAAATAGCTATAAAGCAGGTCCTTTATAACAAGGAATCCCACTTAAATAAAATAAATAAAGCTTCTTTATAGAAAAAATTGATAATTATTCTAAGGCTTGCAAACGTCATTTTTGACATAAAAATTCAAATATGTCAAAAACGTTTAGACATAGGTATAGGACATGGTATACAAAATCTGCCTAGAATCCTGCGTAGAATGCCAAAATGTAATAATATATAGGGTGTCCCTTTTAAAATAAGCAAGTTGACACTTACTTCTGGTATAACCGGAAGTGCCACCACTATGAAAATATTTTATCCCGGTCGCCCCCATCAGCATACTGTCAAATTTTCAAAATTTTCCTATGTATAGTTTTCTATATATAGATCGATTCGGTTCCCGGTGGGACACCCTGTATAATTTTTTAATCCGGCGCCCATGGTCGGGCAGCGTGTTTACGAACTCTAATCATGAATCGCAGTGAATATAGGGCTTAATTAAACATGTCGCAGATTCTAAAAAAAAAGAAAAGGTATTTTTCTTTAATTTAGATAATATTTTCTGCACAGCACCTTACAGTAAAGCAAACTGACGCAAATCATGTAATTTAATTAATATTTTGTTGCAACCTAAACCCTATAATTGCTCTGTATTATATTATCACTTCTGAAAATTGATTAACCGCTATTTTTTACCACCGTGTTACAATATATAATAGTTTTCCATAATTTAATGAACGCAAGTTGTTTTTAATAAAATCGTGGTAAGGGCATCGGTACAAATCTATGTGTAACAGAAATAATATTCTCATGAAGTCAATATGTTTAAATCTATATTAATTATTATTTTATATCATAATTAATTTATGACCAGTAAGAAGCCTTATGTCAGAAATATTAAAGCTAAGTCACCAATTACAAAAATTGTTCAAAATTATTACCTTTTATCTTAAACACCACCCTCTATTTTACTTTACAATATACTATTTCATTACTTGATGATGGACGTGGTCACGACCGAAACCGAGGCTAATTATTATTTAATTCCTTAATATGTTGGTGGAGAAAAACCAATGTCAGGTTGCACAAAGATATTTAATAAGTAACTAACCAGTAACTTTGACGGTGACATACATGACATTGGTAGAAATACTTTTTTCAGAATCAGTTACCTTAATTTTTAATTTACTAGACACGCAACTTCGATTGTGAGTAAATAATACCTTCCAATGTCATTTATGCGCAGTTAAATTGACTGGTTATAGTCTATTTCGGAAAGGTGTAAAGTAATAAAAGCTCATTAAGTATGCAAAGGGACTACAGAGTGACCCAACGAATATTACAGCCACTTTTATATTACATAAACATACAAAAAATATATTATACAGAAACTAAATTATAAAAAATAATAATATTCTTCGTCATCTGAGGAACTGTCATCTCCTCTTATAATTAACGGATCGACGGTCCGATCGATCAGGTGGTCAAGATCCCACATTTTCTCCCCTTCTTTAATGCCATGATTGACTGCTTTTCGTTAGTTCTCTGGTGTCACTTCCTTAATGGTGATCAAACATTTTAAAACCATACTTTATTCATTTATAGATATTTTTACATGTCATCTATCCTACTATAATATATTATGTGACATAATATTTCCTAAAGCTAGTTCCTGCTGAGTTAGCAGTACTAACTAGGGCACAACAACAAGGCAACGCTCCGCTGGGACTGTTTTTAGTCCTGGTAGGATAAGTCTGGCTTTTATTTTGTTTTAGAACGGCAGGTTCCAGCAATCTATAACCGCCATGATAGAGTCTAATTTGCTTACACTTGATGAACTGTTGTTAAAACCAGCTTTAATTTCTCAGGTACATCGTAGCATATAAGTTCTATAGGATTTAGTTTGCAATGATATGGCGGTGTGCGCGGCATAGTTACACAATTTTTTTCACCTATTTTTTCCACGGAATATTTCATAAAACGATGTTTGTGTAAATTTGCTATAGCTAATAGTTCCTTCTTTAACAAATTATTCTTTTTTTTATTGGTTAGTTATCAAAAATAATTTAATGCGCAAAATTTACCTGCGCTTATGGCCGACACCGAAATTGAGCCGAACTAGACGGAATTTCCCATTTTATTCTCTACTCTACTTTCTGAAATAGACTATAATTAATTATCGTTAAAATTCTTTGTGCAATTGCATTAAAGTGTTTTATAATTTTAAAATTGGAATAACTTTCTCATTTTCCGGCTTTTTTTTATTAAATTTTCAGAAATATTCATAGTATTATATGAAATATATTTGTTGCAAACAAGCACATCTTCGGGGGATCAAAGAAGTTTATTGAGGAAGATAAATAAACACATTTATTGTATTATAAAATATTGAAATAAAAATTACCCTATGGCATAAGGCATAAATCTGTTACATCTGGAAAAATAGCACCAATCCCCTTAAAATAAATAAGATTTCTATTCGTTATTATAAGAATATATTATCCAATAATAAACTATTTCAGAAACAATCCTAAAGATAGGGCTATCCATACATTGCTTTTTTTTATCTAGTAAAATTTTGTGAAATTTGAAAATATTTCATAATGCCCACTCAGTTCTATGTAAACTTGAGATACAATAATTCTGTGTCTATTCTGTGAAAGGTAAGCTAGAAATATTACCATTTGGAAGGCTTATAGTATAAATAAAGATTTCGATTCAAAAATATTTGTTCTCAAATTTTAGCGTACCCTTAAATGAAAGTGAATTACGACAGCCGCGTCATTTAGGATTGTTATGTTTTTTAAATATCATCAGTAATCATCACTGTTGATATGATTGTTATTAAAACTGCACTATTGCATTTCCTTTTTCTTGCAAACAATGAATACACTTTAAAATATTTAAAAGGATTTACTCCTTTTCATCTTGTTAACAAATGTCATTCTAAAATAGAATAAAAAAAGTTAATTTGGAAACAATGTGGTTTTATAAAGATCATTTTGAATGAAGAGTTTTAGGCAACTTTGGGTGCCTTCAGGTTTTAATTAAAAATTTCGAGTCCTACACTTGGGGACCTTTACAAAGTACATACAGACTAACGGTGAATTGTTGTGCATCCTGTTATATCGGAAATAATTGTCAACTTTGTTATTTTATACAGGGTGATTCCTAAGTTGATACTTCTTTCTTAGCTGTGTATAGAATGCATTAAAATTAAAATAAACAACATTTTTAAATACCTTTTTCAAAAAACTTAAAAATAGGCGAGATATAGAAGTGAAACATCTAAGTGCGGGCCTGGTCAACAAACCGAAGCCTGCTATACTTTATGTTGCTCGTCTTATCTCTTATTAGTCATGCAATTTACGGGTCGGTGGTGAGTTATTTGGCATTCCGCTGCGGTGTGTTTTTCTGAAGCAAAGTTAATTTTAAATTGGTAACGTAAAAAAAATAGTAAAATTTGAAAACAATGAACTAGTAGATATGGTGCTAATTTACAGTGAGTGTCGTCAGTGTGCGGCTGCTGCTTCGAGATTATACGCAGAACGCTTTCTCTTGCGGGCTCATCCTACACCCAGAAGTTTTTTATATTATTCAACGGGCAAGTTAGGCAGAACCGTATTTGATTCATAGTGTAATAAATGAATGTAAGTACCTTATTTTTGAGTTTTTTGAAAAAATGTATTTGAAAATGTTGTTTATTTTAATACCTTCTATACACAGCTAAAAAAGAAGTAGGAATCACCCTGTATAAGAATGTTGTACAACAGGTTAAACGTCTAAACTACATAGTTTTTGAGATATTAGAATTTGAAAATTGATATTTGGCACTTTGACAGGCTGTATATAGCAACTGCCTTTACCTTCCTCTCTTAAATTTTTATTTTCTACCTAAAAAATTAACTTCCAGTTAACACTCCGATGTATCGTTAACACGGAAGTTAATTTTTTTAATAGAAATAAAAACGTAAGGATAAGATCATAAAACCCGTTTTTTTTAATATGCAGGGTGCTTTAGAGCCTATCAAAGTATCAAAAATTTCATTTTTTAAATGCTAATATCACCAAAACTATTCAGTTAGAGTTTGTTGGATAATAGTCAATGACAAAACTTGGACGATCAAATTATTTATTTAGTCGACGATTCGACTTATATTAGGTCATCCTCAGGACCTCAGGGCTTCAAGAAGTACATACTGGCTTCGAATTTCAACATTTAAAAGAACCGACGTGACTTCGTAGCACGCCGTCTTTTATTGCGTGAAATAATAACAATATCTTGTGTCTGAAATCGATCGAAAAATGTACCCAAATCTACCGCCAATGAACTTAAGGAATTTTAAAGGATTGTAACGGATATTTCAGAATTGTTTGTATGTATGATACACAGTCACACCTATAAATAATTATGTCACTTTCATTATTGTTGTGATATTTTACTAAATATTGTCGATTGAGATACCGAATGATTAAAAAGCATGGAAGAAATCTATTCGAACGCAGTACTTATGAAGTTATTTATTTTATTTGGACAGTGTGATCAAATTATCGCTAGAACATGTATAAAGTTTAATGTAATGTACCCAAATCTACCGCCAATGAACTTAAGGAAATTCTTACGAATCCAGAAAAAAGTTACTGAGCTTGGTTCAACTTTAAAAGCGCCAAGTTACTTGCCTCGACCCGTAACTTCTGACTAAGACAACCAGATAAATGTTTTGGCTTATTTTCATGCATTTCCTCCAAGGATATTAAAGCAAAGGGGGATACGATATTGGGTCACAGTCTTTGAGGCATAAATAATGCCCATTATTAGCTCCATTGTAAACAACATTTCGGAAAAACACTCGGGGCATTCGGAAAATTAGTATAATTTACCTTTGTCGTTTTGTGTTAATTAGACAAAGACATCAAGTAGCGTTCGAGCGTTCAGAAGGTGTTTTCTATTGAGCCCTTTTTGGGACGCCCGGCTTTCATACTTATTTGAAGTTTGTCAGTACCTGATTAACGGCTGTCATGTATTTGTTGGTTTTCGGTGTTAAATTTAAATATTGTTTAGTGGCAAAAGCGTATTTTATAATTCAACATGGTGCGACTTTGTAAAGTGTGCAGTAAATAGGACAATTTAAAGTCAGATTTATCATTTCATCGGTAAGTACTATCGTTCATGCTTCAGGGGCATGTTTCAGAGGCAGGCACACCAATTTTTAATTTTTTAAGTTTTATTTTTTCAGTTACTATTATAACTAAGGAATAAACAACTAGTTTTTGCCATTTAGCCTAGGCTATAGTTTATCTATTAATTTGAATCCTTGGAACAGTATGTCTTTATTTCTATTTTGTAGATTTCCGAGGGATAAACAAACACTACAAACATGGTTTCATCTTTTGGGTTTTCCAAAAGAAAAATTTTTACCAAAAATGTCCTTAATATGTTCGAATCATTTTGCAGAAGAGGATTTTTTACTAAAGCAAAAGAGACTTTTAAGACCAATGGCTGTTCCCATAGCGGTAAACCCGTATTTGAATCCAGTGCAAGAAATGAGGTATAAAATACTCTCAAGTTAGAAATTATATAATAGACACACAATAAATAATTTGGGAAGCTACATTATTAAACAAACTGCTTATCGAAAACTATCAAATAATTTTAAAAGTATGTTCGTAAAATATGTGGAGGTCGGTGTAGGAATTTTAACGTAATAATATAAGCGTAAAACAGAGCGGTGGAGATTAAATATCGTGTGTTTAGCATATCGCTGCCCGCTGCCATTCAATTGAATTACACGTACCTGGTTGGCGCCCACCTAAATCTTAAGACCTTAAGACATTCTATGGCTATGAAAATATTCATTTATACCTTTCTTTTTAGGCATCTCTTCCAGAAACAACGTCAGAAATTTTTAGAAAATTGTTAAAAAGTCCTTCAAAGCAAAAGTATACACCTGCTCTCCGATCCTTTGCTTTAACTTATAATTTTGTTCGAAAAACGTTTAATCGCAGTTTGCCACATATAGATACCATATCTCAGTGGTACAGATCCATAGATGGAGCTCCAGGGTGGACAAAAGAAGCTTTTAATGCATTAAAAATGAGAGTATATGACAAAAAGGAAGAGGGGAAAAAAAATCTGTGCAATCTGGTTTTGGATGAAATGTCCATTCGAAAACAAGTCGAATGCACAGCAAAGTTGAAGCGGAATTCGCGTCGATTTCGATTCTCAGAGTTAGCCACTCTAGCCCGTCGGTAGTATTGGTCACCTTCGCCTTCGATTTTCTAATCTTCAGAGGAATTCGAAATATAAATAATTCGATTTTTTGTATTCGAATAATCATTCGTAAATTAACAGTTGTTTATGAAAATAAATTATGTATTCAAATAATCATTTTTATTTTATTTAAGCAAGGCATGTAAAATACTTAGCAATTTCATGATTTTTCTTGATATAGTCAACTTACAATCATATGGGTAGGTGCTATCTAATAGTTATGAAAATAGCGCTTATGCTTATTATCAAATAATTCTATGCTATAAAAATAATACAGAAATTTAAAACATACCTATATCAACATCGACCTAAAATCTACCTATTCTGTCTTTGGAAAGGGTGCCTACAGCTAGTTTTTGTTATCTAAAACTGGTATATTTAAGTTTTAGAATGCAATCATATTTATTATAAGTGAAACAATAATTTTCATGTTCTGTAAATGGTAAATTAAAAATATTTGTTGAATCAGCATTATTATTGGTACTAATACCACGACTCTTGGTATTAATTATTTTATTATATTAAAAGTATCCATCCCTCTATTAACGACCTTTTATTTCATATCGAAATAACGAAGAAATTTGAAACATTGCTTAGGGCCTCAAATTGACTATTGCGTAACATTTTATTTGCCACGTTTTTATATAAAGTAGCTCCCAATTAATAAACGATTTATATTTTTTGTGGAAATCGCATAATAAGTAAATGCAATTTTTAAAGAATCACAAAACTGTTTGTTTTCCTAAATTTCGTCTGTGAACTTTTGAGTCACGTCCGTCGATTGTATACTTTGCACAAACGGCACTTCAAATTTACCAGGTGTTAAAATAACAATAGAGACAGGCTGAAAATAAAAAGAGATAGAGATTCTACTTGTAGAAGTTTGTTTATTTATTTTCGTAAATAACAGGCGTCAAGCTACCATGTACAAAGGGAATAGAAATATCGCGTCCATGTTTCTTTTATGTCAATGATTTCCTCAGTCTTCAATACGATGTGCTGAATATAATTTAGGTCTAACATATTCATCAGTCCAGAGGATTTTAGAACAACATAACATGCATGATTTTAAATTTACTAAAGTTTAAGCCATGAAGCCTGAAGATCCACAACAGAGAGTTGAATTTTGTGAGATGTTATTAGTGCGCACCCAAGAAGATCCAAATCTTTTAAGTAAAATAATTTGGACCAATGATTCTAAATTTTTAAGGGATGAGGTTTTCAATAGAAGAAATAGTCATTTTTGGTCAAGAGATAACCCTCATGTCACCAAGGAAGCTGGATTTCAAGAAAAATGTAGTTTTAATGTTTTCTACATGTTAATGGACAATCAATTAAACTATGTTATATACGACGAGTCATTAACATCGAGAAGCTACTTAAATATTTTAAGAACAGTTATCGAAAACTTCATTGATAATCTACCCCTTGAAGATTATCGAAGCTGTTGGTATCAACTCGATGGAGCTCCTGCACATTGTACAAGAGAAGTTACAGTGGAACTCGATAGACTTTTTGATGATCGTTGGATAAGACGTTTGGGGCCTTGGAATTGGCCTCCAAGATCACCCGATCTCAATCCATTGGATTTTTACTTGTGGGGCATGTTTAAGGAAAAAATTTACAAGTCACCAATACATTTAAAAGAAGAATTGCTACGTCGAGTTACCCGAGCATTTAGAGATCTAAATCCAAACGAGATTAGATCTTCCACGACTAATGCAGTGAATACCTGCATCTTAAAGTGTTTGGATGTAAACGGCCTGCGTTTTGAACAATTGTTAAAAAAATGTTTATTATTTAATTATTTAAATGTAGGTGTGACTGTGTATCATACATACAAAAAATCCTGAAATATCCTTTACAATCCTTTGAAATTCCTTAAGTTCATTGACGGTAGATTTGGGTACATTTCATTAAACTTTATACATGTTCTAGCGATAATTTTATCACACCGTCCAAATAAATTCATAAGTACTGCGTTGGAATAGTTTTCTTCCGTAATTTTTAACTGAATTTTTAATGAAAGTGACATAATTCTTATGTCAAACAAAAGTTTATTATGGCATACTTACTAAAAATTAAATTTTTGAGGTAATTTTACAAATAATGGCTTATAAGTCAAAGACTTGACTAGTTAGCTATAGATATGTTATACAAAAATAAAGAGCCAATTTAAGCAGCTTTCATCAGTGATAATATACAGGGTGTTACATTTAAAAAAATATACTTATGGTCACCTATTGAAGTCCTCAAATTTACTGTATTTTTAAACCACCTTGTATATCGCAACTAACATTTCGGCATAGGGTTAAACCCTGGTAATATTTACCCATCCAACAATTTTCGGGGCTCTAATATTTCAGAGTTCAAAAATATCAACATTTTTTAAGTTATCGTTTTTCGTCAAAAAAATGCAATTAATTATTATCTTAGAAACGGTAAGAGATAAGTATAGAACAACATTAAATAAAGTTGTTAAGAAAGTAATAGGAGATTCGAAAATTTAATAAAATACAGGGTGTTTCATTTAAAATAACGACGTTGCTACTAATTTTAGGTAAAAGTGGCAATACTGTATCATTAAAAATATTTTAGATAAATAGAGTACCTATGTCCGTTTATTTAAACAACCAAATTTTCAAAACGATTCGTTAACTGGTTCATCATATACTTCTAACGTACCATCCACCGTGAATCACCCTGTATAGGGTGTTTCATTTAAAAAAGTATGATGGATATGTCCTGACTATTTGGGACACCCTGTATAAGTCAATATAATATTAAATAATAAATTCTTATAACTCTGTTATTGGAAAATATTAAAAAGTTGAGTGGTTTAGATGCTATGGAATCCCGCGTTGAGAGCGAGTTGTATACAGGGTCCTGCGCCTCACCTCTAGGGTTGCCAACTCTCCGGGTTTCACCCGGAGACTCCGGGTATTGATATGGGGTCTCCGGGCTCCGGTTTACTAGATACATTCTCCGGGTTAAACCACATTCACGAAAAATAAAAATAAATTAATTTATATACATATATGCTAGGAAAAAGTTAAACTCTTGGCAACGCGGCGTAACAACAAGAATCCCTTAAAGAGTGTTTTGATTTTTTAGACATTGAATATCAAAAAATGATAAGGCACGTTACCACAAGATGGCTTTCATTATATGCTGCTCTTGAACGTTTAATACGATCTTGGCCAGCAGTAAAAAAATATTTTTTAGAACTAGGTGAGGAAAACTGCCATAAAAATATATGGCGTTTTTTTAAAAGTCAAGACAGTGAAGTAGAAAATGATTTCAAAATGCAGATATGCCTCAATTGTTCAAAATTGTAAGCAACATTCTGTCAATTCCTATAAGCAACGCTTATCCAGAAAGGATATTCTCATTAATGCTTAATCTGTGGACTGATGAACGTAATCGAATGAGAGTAGCTGTGGTAAAGGCAAAATTATGCACTAAAGTAAATTTTAATATGACCTGTCACGAATTTGCTCAATATTTAGGGAAAGGCGAACAAAAGCCTTTTTTAATAGCATGCCAAAAGAATACCAAATATAGCTTTATATTTAAAAATACATGAAAATAAAATACACCTACTGAGTGCTTTTCGTTTTTTTTTTTTTTTTTTTTTTTTTTTGTTAAGTCTCCGGGTCAACTGACCTTTAAAGTTGGCAACCCTACTCACCTCCCGTCTTTTCTAGCTCACTTATTAATTAAGTTAGGATTTTGATATTTTGCAGACTTTACCTGTATCCTAGGGTGCATTTCAGGAAAATGTTTTTGTTTATACAGGGTGTTCCAAAAAAGTGTGACGTCATAAGAATATGTTTTTTTTAGATTACATGCCATATATGATTTTCATATTAGAAGCATACTAAAAGAATTTTTATTTGTCCTTTTAGTAAACTTCAATATCAATAAATTGTTTTTCAAAGCCACCTTTGATATTTATTATATAATAATGACTGGCGTGGAATAGTTGATAAAATGAGTTTTCTGCAAATAAGTCTAAATGCATTAGAAATTGCGATAGGGTTGTAATTAGAACAAATGTTTGAATTTTAATTCTGCATCAAATGATATAATAATATACAGGGGTTCCAATTTTAAATAAGAAAAATAAATTGATTTAAAGTTTGCAAAGTTTGACACTAAACTTTGGACACCCAGTACAATTCGTATTAATCAAACTTGGTTAACGAAACTGTGAGATCTTATTTATTAAGTACCTTTGTATAATTTTATTACCGAGACATTATTTTTAATTTTTATTAATTTTTAAAACCAGTGGTGCAAAACTGATTTTTTTTAGTTTTTATTTTTTTTCGCCTATAATACTGAACCGATTTCATTAAAATTTTAGGGGTATGTAGGCAACTACAAGATGCATCCAAGTAAGTAAGAAAATATATGGCATGTAATCTAAAAAAACATCTTTATGACGTCACACTTTTTTGGAACACCCTGTATAAACAAAAGTATTTTCCTGAAATGCACCCTAGGATACAAGTAAAGCTTGCAAAAGGTCATAATCCTAACTTAATTAATAAGTGAGCTACAAAAGTTAGGAGGTGAGGCGCAGGACCCTGGTAGATATAATCTCTCATGGATCTAGATCCATCCAGAGAAGAATTTAGAAATATTGTTCGTATCCAAAATATAGGGTCCTGTGTTTCTTTTCTGTTATATTTTTTGGGGTTACGCAAACTTATAAACCTACAGGTAGTGACAAAATAGGTACCTAGACGAGTTTTTATTCATGGGTTAAATAGGAAAGGGTTGTCGCGCTCTAAACTATTCATTTTCCTATCTAAACCGTATCTATAAAAAAGGGTTTCGATCTTTTGTCGAAGCGTGCGTGAAACATGCAGAGACTTGGCGCCGAAGCTGCTTGTTTTTCCATCACCCAAAAGATATATACAGAGTTCACACTAAGGAGGCGTGGCGACAACAAAGTATTGTGCCCGCGCCATGACTTCCCAGTGTGAATTATATCATATCTTCGTATAAAGGGAAGAAAAAAACACCCCGCTTCGTCGCCACGTTTTTCAACCCAGCAAATAGATAAGGTCTTGCAATTCACCTTTTATTGTAATTAACTGGTAATCATCTGTACCTTAGTTCATATATACTCCAATGTGGAATGTGTCATGTCAAAGTAACAGTGACAATGTAGGTTAAAACCTCGCTGAAAAACGTTCAACATTCTCCCAATACAAAATGGGATGGGCGAAGCGTTGGACCCCAAAAAAAAATTTATAATAAGAAAATTGTCAAAATGCACATCGTCAAGTTCCACTGCTGGTGTGAGTAGTAAAAAAGTGCGAAAATTGCAGCCAACAGGATCAAGCCCTAATTCTAGTGGTGGTAAGAATGGAAAAATATTACAGGCAACAGACTCTCTCGACAAAAGTTCTACTGATGACGAATGCCTATATCGTAATTCCAACTTGGCTATGTTGTCTATTGGATCTAAAGAAAATGTTGATGGTAATGGTAGCAGATAACAGTATTCGAATATACAATACGAAAAAAATATTTTAGTATAGACTGATCTAAATAGAACCATAGAGAAACCATCAAACCAAGGGACTTTTGAATTTTACCACTCATAATTTGAGACAACGTTCAAATCTATGGCGGGTTACGTTTCCTGTAACAAAATATCAGCGAATACGAATATGCGTCTAAAGCCACTTCTCAACATTTAAGTAGTGACCTTGAGCTTCGCTTTAACCCTATTAGGTTGTAGTAGGTTTACTTGGTTTATGATAGAACTAAAACTATTTTTGCAACAGGTTTGAGAGTACTTTCTCATAATAGTACAGTGACTTGAGAGTTTAATACTTCAGTTTTTGAGTAAAATTAAATCCTTTCTACAGTGGATAGAGCATGTCAGCATTAGTAGATTTTTGAACAGACCCACCTCAAAAAGTTCTTTATTTTGATGATTGGATTGTATTTGATTTGACCGTTTTTCAAAGCCGTCATAGCTAACTAGGAGTAACTGAACGTAAGATGGGCAGTAAAATCGCTATATTAAATTGGGAATATCTTGAAAACTCAAAATTTTGCTAAATGCTAAATATTTATAAAATTTCGGGGTTTTCATTTAGAAATGTAGATTTTTTGCAGTTTTTTCAATTTAATTTTTAATATTATTAATTGAACTCTGAGTGATTAAAATATTATAAAAAAATCTATTAAAGTAGATCCATTTCACTGAGAAATTCCACCAAAATTAAATAATAAAGGCCTTCATATAAGAAAAATTGATAATTATTTTAAGGCTTGCAAACGTAATCTCTGATATAAAAACTTAAATATGTCAAAAACGCTTATATAGACTTGGAAAGGACATGATATACGAGATCTGTCTAAAATCTTACGTAGAATTTAAAAATGTAATAATACAGGTTAATTCCTAAGTTGATACTTCTTTTTTAGCTGTGTATAGAAGGCATTAAAATAAACAACATTTTTAAATAACTTTTTCAAAAAACTCAAAAATAAGGTACTTACATCCATTTATTACACTATAAAATACGGTCCTGCCTAACTTAAACAATGTTTTCAAATTTAAAATTAACTTCCTTTAGAAAAACACACTGCAGCGGATTTCCAAATAACTGACCACCGACCCGTAAATTGCATGACTAATAAGACAAACAACATAAAGTATAGCAGGCTACGTTTTAATGACCAGGCCCGCACTTAGATTTTTTACTTCTGTATCATGCCTATTTTTAAGTTTTTAAAAAGTTGTTTATTTTAATGCCTTTTATACACAGCTAAAAAATAGGTATCAACTTAGGAATCACCATGTATATAGGGCGTTCCAGTTAAAATAAGCAAGTTGACTTTCGATATAACCGGAAGCGCCATCATATTGAAAATATTTAACCGGGTTTGTTGCACTAGAAGGTTAATCAAAAATATTTGTGAAAACTGCAAAAACATCTCGATTTTTCAGTTTTTGAAAAATTAAGTAGTTTAGATACTATGAAATCCTGCTTTGAAAGTGGGCCAAGACAAAAAGTTGGACGCACCCAGTTACATGATAAAAAGCTAAATTTTTAATTTTAGCCAATAACATTTTTTCAAGATAACAAAAATGTTTTAATATTGGTTTTTAATCATTTGACACATATTCATTAAATTGATGAAAGTATGAAAGTAACATTATTTAATATTTTTTGAAATTAAATGTTTTTTGAATTTTTGTTTTAAACTTTGCACACCAACATAAAATTAAAATCTAAACACTTTTTTTCAAATAACTTTTTTCAATATCTTGTACTCTAATACTAGATGTTTACGACAAAATATATACTTTTCAATTTTCCAGACAAACGAGTAGTCACGTGACTAATGCCAAAACAAGTTTTTAGGTTACCAATCATGTAGAGTGTAGAGCCTATCAGCATAAAAAGTTTTTTTACAATTTTAATAATAAAAAAGTTTCCCATATGGGTCCACCTTTTTGCCGGTCACTGTATAACATTTGTTTGTTCATATTTTTGTAAGTATTTAGAATTTTCCCAGCAGACACTAAAATGCAATGCAAATCAAATTATGGGTTTTTAGGGTCAATAATAGAACGAGAGAGTACGGAAAATGAAGAAGAAATTCAAGTTGTAGATTTGGAAAAAGGAGAGAAAATCCATCCTTTTTTATTATTACTTCCGAAATTACAGCATCATGATGATTTCGATGGCAGCGCTGCGACTCTAGTCCGTACTGAGTCTACCATGGACCTTTCACAACTAATGAGACAACAATCCCATGAAAGTTCCAAATTCCATGGTACAAATAAAAGAAGAGATGCAGTAAGTTTAGATTTCACCAATCAAAAAAAATTGAACAAAATTCAAAACGGTTCTTAAAATATGAAATAATATTATTTTAGAAGATGTCACACGTTCTCATGGCAGGTTTTCCTCCACGGTCGCTTTGAATATAGACATATAAATTCAAAGATATGTCTTAGGGTGGGTACTATAAAGAAGAAAAAAGTTAACTCTAATTTTAACGGCGAGGTTAACTTCCCTAGAAAAAATGTCAGTTTTATAAAATTCTCATTAAGCTTCGAAAACAAACGGAGTAAAGAGAATTTTTAACAACCTAACCTGTAACGTATCATCAATATTTTATTAAAACAGTCGTGGAGAGAAGAACAATTAATATTTTTGTTGATGAACTTAATATTCCTATATCCAGCGTAGAATATCTAAAAACATTATAGATATACCAAGAACTGTCATTTCTGTATATCAGTTAACTTTAATTGGTACCTAATCCACCCAAAAAAGTTAACATTGAAATTGTCAACTTAACTTCAACCTGTAACGTCATTCTACAAGTTAACCTTCGTTTATATCCCAATTAAGGGTGGGTATTATAACGAAGGCAAAAATTAACTTTTTTTTAACAACCTAACCTGTAACGTATCATCAATATTTTATTAAAACAGTCATGGAGAAAAGAACAGTTAATATTTTTGTTGATTAAATTAATATTCTTATATCCAGCCTAGAAGAATATAAAAATCTTATAGATAGACCAAAAACTGTCAATTCTGTTCATCAGTTAATTTTAGATGGTACCTGATCCACCCAATAAAGTTAACATTGATCTCTTGTCAATCTGGTCAACTTAATTTGTGACGTGATTCTACCAACCTTCGTTTATCTGTCAATTAAGTTTTATAATACCCACCCTTAGGGAATTAGTCGAGCTACTGGGTCGTAATCGTCAGACACTTGCGATCGTGGAGGAAAAAGGAACCTAGCTAGAGAGGAGAGTCTTGAATATTTATTCGCAGTTGTGTTATTGCGAATGTGCTTCCTTATTTATTACAGAGTGTCCTTTCCTTAAACAACGGAATTTCACAAACGTTTGACCATTATTTTATTAATAAACATGATACACCTACAACCGACAACCTATTATAGATGGACAAATACAGGTGATGCGCAGATAGAAAAGGCGAGTCAGTTTTTTTTTTCATTGTAGCAGGGATTGGTGATAGCCAGTATACGTAGGCCTAGAGGCCCGTTGGATCCTCTAGCGTCTGTCTGACCTATAGCTTAGCGTGGGATCCAGGGGGGGGGGGGGGGCAAACTGGTGCCTCTGTGTTTCTAAGAAGGGGATATTTTTTCCATTCGATTTCTCTTACCGTTGGCCTACCGGTCTTAGTGTATCCACCTCGCTAATACCCTTTGCCATGGTCTGAAAATTCGGTTTTATATACCGTGGGCCGCCATGGAAAAGACAAAGAAAGAATCAGGTCTGTTCAGGCACTTGATCGGATCCCGGCATCAGGGAGGTTGGGAAGGTGATAAGAGACCCCTGCCGGTTATTTGTCAAATGGGCATTTTAGATTAAAGTAGTATGAAATATTTGATGATTTTAAAATAAAACCGTTAACGTGGGGTGTTTCCTCTCCTAACTACTACGCACCCACATTCTTTATGATTTTTAACATGTTCTATAATAGACAATCCAATGTCAACGTTATTTTCAAAAAATAAGCGCTGGTTTCGCTCATTCCCCCAATCTTTCCACCAGTATATATTATTGCAGTAATTTATTTTTTGCCTTCCGTACATCGAAGGCGGCTTTGCTGTAATACTATTGGGTACCATTAGGTCCCATTCCTATAATAAACCTCTATAATTCCTTTGCTTACTGATATTTTATTGTTAAAGTTTGACCTTACTCCATTATTGCAAAACCAAGAAATCCCGTCAAGTGAAATCATGTTAAAAGGAAAAGGCAAGAAGAAACGCAGTGAACGGATCCCAAGACCTAGATTAGATTCTACAGATGCCGATGTCAGCGATAACGACCAAGACGATGACGAACAGGTGGAATCAGAAAAAGATTTATCAAAGTCTTAATTTATTGACATTTAAAAAATTTACATATCTAGAATATTATAAGAAATTATTGCAGCTGCCACAGTAAAATCAATATTTCAGCATACCTATGTATGTCCTTAAGTTAAGTCAAGTTAACTTTCACATTCTATAGTATACTATTAATAAATATGTGTTGTTTGATATAAAAGTTTGTATTTTTTTTAATGCTCTGATGAAATACTCTGTGAAAAAATCGTATCCCTTCATCTGTAGGATACGCGAAAACTACTAATTAAGCACACAGGATCTATATACGTAAACAAGTTGTCCAAATTACTAATTTGAATGAGAAGCCAAGAGTTACAAGTAGAAAAACATGTACATAAGATGTTTCAATTATTTTTGTAAACAATAATTTCTGCAATGTTCTACCACGTAACTCACTTAAGAACCGTGATTTCGGTTAATTATGTTTTTCAAAACTATTAACTTTGCATAAAGGGTTGGCAAGATAGACAAGGAATTGAGAAATTCGTTTAATGTCAATGTAATTACATCATTTCCCTTCTATACAGCACTTACAGCAGAGCAATTTATTAGTAGTACTTCTTCTTTAGTAATTATTATCTAAAAATCAAAGCCATAAATTAAACATCTATTACTTGACAAAGAACCTTTAGCTATTCAGGGATGCCAAATGCAACTTATTGAGTTAAATATTAGAATATTAATTTTATTTATGAATTTAATCCCTTCTTTTAATGCTACTCTTGGCTTTCGATTCATTAATTATTGTACTCAACATTAGTTTGTAGCTGCAGTTATAGCGACTTCGTTGTAACTACAACGAAGTCGCCGTCTTATCACAGGATCAGGACAACCAGTATGTAACATGACTGATATCTGTTAGGAATTATAACCAGTAATGAAAGTGTAACTTGACTTCTACATTATCAAATTATAGATATGCTTAAATTTATATACAGTGCGTTCGACTGTTCACAGCGCCACCTGGTTATAGTTCACTAATACATAACAATAATTTAATTCAAACGGTGAACGTTTTAGTTACAGTAGTAAATATTTTAAAATACAGGGTGGCGCATCGAAAACGAAACAGAGACATTAACTGGCAGCTCAGTTCTTTTTTGGAAAAAACTCTCAGACCGGTCGATTTTGTTTTTGAGGGGGAGTAATAGTAATTACTCTATATAAGAAACTTATGAGTAATGACAACCGAGAATATTACAAATAATATTTTCTAGGAACAAGCCCCAATTCTTGGTTACTTTAAAATACCAATAGTTTATCAAAGTTTCATTTGAATTCAAAAAGCAGTACCTACTAAATGGGTGCAGTGAAAGTGAAACGCACTGTATATTATGTACACAATTCAACAGTTATTCCTATTAAGTAATGTTCAGTCCGTCAATCAGTCAATGGTAATAAAGAAAATAGACAGACTGATACTCTAAACACGCCGTAAAGTATTATAAATTACTCTGCTTATTCTACATTATTGGCTAACAATTTAAATATCATTCATAGTCTGTGGTAGCTCTTTAAACCAAAAGTAACGTTAATTGTGCGTCTTTAGTTTCTGGTTATAGTTAAATAACCCTTCTATTATAACATTTTATTGTTTAATACAATATTAGTATAAATTATTTACATAGTACCCATTATATTATTGAAATAATCTGGTAATTCACTACTGCCCAGCCATGAAAAATAATTAAAGTAATACTAAATGTACTTATTTTTAGTGACTAAAGTACAATTTTTTATCTCTTAAGGTACCATAGTATAGACATTCCCCATTCCCTTTAAGAACACCCGGTATTCACAGGATAAGAATCTACGTACTGTGGTAATTGTGATAGCAAAACAGCGTTGCCGACCTGCACTAAATATATAAGCAGTAGGTAAAGAAAAATGCCAAGCGCAAAAAAAAAATTAGAAAAATATTCATCTGTAAAAGTAATAAATATTTATGCAACGCCTTATTTTACTTTTAACAAACTACATGTTCATATTTTGACAGTAATACTGTCATCCATATAGCAAAAAAAACTATTATTTTTCAAGTTTGTCAACGTGACAACGTCACTTCTGTTATATTTTGTTTACCTTTTCTATTGGCCTTCATTGATCAATCGATTCGACCAGCTGTCAGACGCGGTTGATTGTTTTCAGAATACATTATTTAAAGTGAGCTTTTTGTAATCTAGGATTTTATTTGAAATGTTTTTTAATAAATATACTATATGTGTGTTAGAACAACAATAGCTGTTTTGAATGAAATGGTTTGTCTATGGTATCTCTTATCCCATATTTTAAAGCGTGAAACACTAAACTAACTTAAAAAACTTTCGATAAAAAATTCCATTTTTGGGCTTTTTTGATACTTCATATTTTTAATAGCCATGATAACGCTTTATGAATCCAAGGCATTCTTTTCTAAAAATCATAACTCGCTTAAAATGAAACCTCCACGGAATTTGGCGTATTTTTAAAATAGAAAATTCGCTAATTAATCGGACATATAAAGCTTTAATTTTGGCCCGATTAGAAAGTACAAGTCCCAAATAATCTATAATAACATTCAGTTTTTAACGTTTAGACAACTTCACAATCTGTAGATAAAAACACCCATTTTAGGCTAATTTTGACACCGGTATTTAATTCTAATGGATTTCATCAGATCCAAAAAGTATTTGCAATCTTAAATGGATTTCATCGAGAATCTGACACTTTTCGACTTTGACGTTTAATAGCTTTTTTCCCATACACCCTGTATATTTGAAATTTTGACTAAATGTTCTCATGTTACTTGTCTATAAAACTAAAAAATTTAAATTAATTCGCATCTGACTGTTTTCGAAAAAATATCGAAAATGCCAAATACCACCCATGCCGACAACCCACGAACATTTTAAAAAAACTGAGCCATATATAGTATATCGCCCGAAAGAAGCGATATGTAAAACACATAAAGTGAAGTCACACATAGTGTACTTAGTGGTTCAAGAGATAGCCTACACAATATTCTGAAATTGGAACGGATTGATTGAATTTTGATGAAAAAATAGGCTTTTGAAAATCAAGTAGATACTGTTTTAACTATTCGTTAAAAGTTTATATTTTGGTATTTTGTAAAAAATATTGAAAATCAAAAAAACTGTCTGTTGTTGGGACAGCTTCATAAAAAACGTAACATGTTATATTTCTTTGGCAGTAATGAATTACAATTACACTGGCGAAAAATAAATTCGGTAAAGCAAATAGCCTTTTTGCCCGGTAACTGTATTTATCATACATTAAAAACTGCATTTTCATCTGGCCCAAAAAGAACTACAAACTTATTGTAGATATGTACATAAAGACTTTATCGAATCCTTTTACAAAAAGATAATCGATATTAATATTAATAAAATGGTGTACAAAGTTTAGATTAACTAAAAGTTGGGATTCTAAATCGGCCACATTGGGCCCACTTCACATCCTATAAATCCGATACAAAATTAAATTTACAATAAATAATTCTTAACCAAGAATAGGCAATTTAGGTTCATTTAAACCTAACAACACTTTTTAATTTTGTTTCGAAAATAAAGCCATCTTGAATATAAAAATAATAAACTTCTTAAAAATGAAAGAATAACAGCAGTGGTGAGTTTTTGACACAACCTCATTACTTCATCAATTAAGTTTAAATAATGAAATATATTAAACAAAGTATTTATTTTTAAAGCAATTCAAATATATATAGAGTGGCCCAGATAAGGATACAGGGATCTCGTAAACTATATATAGAGATGGTTAAATCAGAAAAAAGTTGCGTCGTACTAATTTTTGCAGCATTATGTTTTGAAATTTAAAAAACTCTGAATCCTTCCGAAGATATTTGGGCAAAACAAAAATTTCGCAATTTTGTTTTTATTTTTTCTGACTCTATTTAAAGAGATATTATTATAAAGGTCACCATTCTTTCTCCTCTATAAGTGGGAGTAATTAGATTTTTAATCCGATGTTTCGTTTTTGAAAACCATCATCAACTTTGCTTTTTTAAATAGTAGAAACATTTTATTTTATTGTTTATTTTATTTTTTATATTATTTTTAAATTCCCCTCTTCCTTTATCATTCAATCACACCTACTGTTAATAACACGTTTTAGACCTAAAAACCCATCAAAAATAAGAATAAGTGCAAATTCATCTTATTTTAAACTATTTTATTTTCAATCCCCGTAAGCTAATCTAATTTCCATATGTCATACCTGTGACAGGCACATGTTTAAATAAATTATAAATACTTGCCATATGACAGAGTAGATTCATCAAATCGTTTAGTGCAAATGAACTCTCATTTCTTTCAAGTAAAAGCTTTATGTTTTTGAGGAGTTGTGTGTTTGTAGTTTTTTTTTAATAAAAATTATGAAACATTATTCAAGAAAAGAAAAATTGGATGTGATTTGTTGTCAACGTCCAGAGTCAAATTATTTCTAGTTGACTTTGAAAACAAAATATTTATAGATACAAGATGAATTTGCACTTATTCTTGTTGATGATGTGTTTTTAAGTCCAAAACGTGTTATTAATACGTTAATATTGAAACGTCCGATTAAAATAATAATTACACCAAATGGTAATCAGAATGTAAACTCTGTTTTAACATATATCTTCAAATAGAGTCAGAAAAAAATAAAAACGTAAACGCGAAAATTCGGTTTTGCCCAAATACCTACCTCGGAAGGGTTCGGAGATTTTTAAATTTGGAAACACAACGTTGCAGAATTTAGTAGGGAAAACTTTTTTAAGTTTAACCATCTCTGCATCTTATATGGTTTACAAAATCCCTGTAGAGTGCATCCTTCTCTGGGACACCCTGAATATAGGACATCAAATCCAAATGCACGACATTGCTGGTATAATTTCAAAAATCGTGGGAACCAATCTAAAGATTTTTTATTAACGAGTACCTGTTTTAGTTGGTCATTTTTAAAATTGCAAAATTGCTTTTTTAACATCCCTCCCTCACTTGAAATTTTTAATTTATAGTTTTTCATGGTTTAACTGATACAAAGCAATTAAGACCCAATATTTTTTGTCAAAATATGGGCAATAATGAAATAAAAAAATCAACATCCATTACAAAAGTTACTGGTTTGATTTCGAAGAATACTGGAAGGAATATTTAAAATACTGGCACCAATGTAGTATTTCGATGACACTTAGTTATGACGTGCATCGGGATTTAAGGGGTCTTATGGCGTTTTTACATTAGATGCCAGTGCAAGTAACTGGTCGTTTTAAATAGGGAAAAAATGTCATGAAAGCGCATGCTTTCAAGCAATTTTGCTTACACTTGCACCTAATGTAAGAAGGCCTTTAGAGATATGGTAGATCAAACTTTCGTTCGGACTTTCGTTTCTGCTTTTATTACTTTATAGATACAACTTTTTTAACCTTAAACTGTAGATAACTATAAGCAAGTTCGGTTTTACCATCAGATTTGTCAGATTACTCAGTGCCCGTTCGTTTAATGTTTCACAGAACAAAAATAAACCTGAATGTCGTTCGTTTATCATATCGACAAGCAAATGGAGGTACATATTATTCGTCGGAGAATTTCGACTGATTTTAAAAATGAAATTTTCGAAAGGCGGGAATATTTAAAATCTATTCGGCGTTGTTTGAGGGATGAAGATAACCTTACCTCTCGTGAAACTCGCCAAGATATTTAGAAGAAAATAAAATAGAAACCATCAAGATCGTTCGGTAAGTACGAAGTCGTCTGAATCCTCCGTGATCACATGATCTAAAAATTTCATCGCTCTCGTCTCATCTGCCAGGTAAAAATCGAACTTGCTTTCTGGATAACGTAATAAAGTAACGAAATATAGAACCTAGTGATTCTTGAAAGTGGGTAGGTTATGAAACAACATTTTTGGGTTAAGAATAGAGTGTGTGTGTGTTTGGCTGATTATAATATAAAATTGCTGCTATAATAAATAACTTGTCATACATCAAGATCAACCAAAACATGCCCAAACGTTAAAAATAAATTTTGGTAAATTAATAAAAAAACTCAGGGTGTATGTAAGATTTTGTTTCTTCGCTTTTTTTTAAGTAATAAGGCACTACCACAATTTTTATTTTCCTACATTTACTTGTTCATGGTAAGATAAAACCTAGTGAACGTTATTCCATCGATAATGGATATTTTGTTTATCTACAATCTACAACAATTAACTTTTTATTACGATTTACCAGACGTAACGAAAAGTTTAAAATATTTTTAAAGTGTGTTCTTTAATATAAAGTTTATTTTGTCACAGTATAAGAGCTGCATTAATCAACTGGCAGTGGCACAAGGACTGTTTAAAAATGAAACTATATATCGTTCACAGTCATAACTATAGATACAAACATACAGAGCATATTATATTTTGTAGATAAACAATCCTTAGAGAGAACATTAAAATGTTTAGTGTCTGTTTGAAGTTTGAAGAATATGATGTTTCTTGAATGGTAGAAGAGTTTCGGACTTGTATTGTCTTTATTTGTTTTAAAATCACAATGTTTCAAATAGTAAGTATCTCCAGCCGGTTAAAACGTTGTGGTTTAAAAACAAATAAAGACAATGCAAGTCGAAAACTCCTCTAAAGTCCTTAGAGTTACTGGCTGTATGCACGTCACAGGTTCTAATGTAATTAATCGAAATAAACTTCAAAATGGGTATTTCTTCTTTTGCTGAATAATATAATTCTTCAAAGTAACGATGGTTGTAAAAACGATTTTAATAATTTATCAATGTCAATTGACAGGACCGTAACAACAGACCTACTTTATTTTTGTTTCTGTTGTGATTATACAGGGCGATTCCTAAGTTGATACTTCTTTTTTAGCTGTGTATAGAAGGTATTGAAATAAACAACTTTTTCAAATACCTTTTTTCAAAAAACTCAAAAATAGGCGAGATGGAGAAGTAAAAAATTTAAGTGCGGGCCTGGTCATCAAAACATAGCCCGCTATAGTTTCTGTTGTTTTTCTTGTCTCTTATTAGTATTAGTCATACGGGTAGTGTTATGCAATCCGCTGCGCTGTGTTTTTCTGAATCAAGTTAATTTTAAATTGGTGATACGTGAAAATGGTAAAATTTGAAAACAATGAACTAATAGATATGGTGCTAATTTACTGAAAGTGTCGTAAAAGTGCGGATGTTTCTTCGAGATTATACGCAGAACGCTTTCCCTTGCGGGCTCATCCTACACCCAGAAGTTTTCTTAATGTTATTCAACGGGCAAGTTAGGCAAAACCGTATTTGATTCGTAGTGTAATAAATGAATGTAAGTATTTTATTTTTGAGTTTTTTGAAAAAGGGTATTTGAACATGTTGTATTTTAATGCCTTCTATACACAGCTAAAAAAGAACTCAAACTCAACTTAGGAATCACCCTGTATATTTACGAGTTATGACGTGCATCCACTCAGTAATTGGAAGAACTATATCATGCATTAAAAATGTTCATATAAGTAAAAATAAACCAATGTAGTTGGACTCTGTAAGGTACGCCTCCTCCTTAATTATTATTAACAGCAACAAACAAATAATAACGCTGGAAATTACTGTGGGTACCAGTTACAAATATGTTTAGAGTTTAATTACACATCTGCTTTCTAAAATGGCTATTATTTCATTTTGTTTCACTAAATGGCAATAATCTGACAGAAAGTAAAAGTTATTAATTATATATTGGCCACCCACTTTATTTGCAAACTTACCGTTCTGCCCTTCTTTCGAATTAGGCTTTTTTCCTCTTCGTTCGCTGCCAGGGCCATTCCCGAGAGGACCTACAGTTTAACGTGGGTTCCGAACCACGATCCTCAGTCATGCGACACCCCCCAAGTGCTATTAACCCTTGGTTTGTTGCCATTGCATGACCTACCGATTGGGGAGTGTGTACCTTCTCCCGCACCCCACGAGATGTCCGATCTCATCCGGCCTGGTTACCGGCGTGAATGGGGTGGGTTGGGAGATGATACCTTTTACACTCTTCCCTGCATTCTTAAATCCACTAAATTTCGGACATACTTTTTTTATTGTGCCCACTCCGGGAATCGAACCCGGGTCGCCGCGGTCGAATGCCAGTAGCTATTTGCAAACTTGGTTGTTAAGCTTGTTGACACTTTCTTTAATATTTTTTTATATACCGAGTGTCCAAGTAGCATGACGAAGTAAAACACCTTCTCCGTGGCTAGACATATTCAAGCACCTAAAACCACTAGAGGTAAAAGATGTTTAGAAATAATTACGTCAATGTTACCATACCTTTTGTACCACGTAAGAAGCCCTTTACATCATAAACTTACGGTTGGTACCATTGGCATTGTTAACATTACATTGTGTAACGTACCTGGCAGGCTTTCATATTTCACCTGCGGCTAATAGTAAGGAAGCAAATGGCATTTTTTTAAAATTGCCTTAAGAGTAATGTACCTTCATTATGAAGAATACAGCAAAATTTTATATGAAAATGTTTGTGTAAATTAAAAATTTAGTCAAAATACGAAATTTGTGTTTTTTACGGCCGACTCTTTAAAAAAGCATTTTTTAAAGTAGGTATTTAATGCATTTTTATTAGGAACTTATGGTTAAGTTATTTTGTAGATATGTTAATACATTTTTATTATAAACCCATGATTAAGGCTTCGCTATGACATACCATATGAGATCGTAATCGTAAAAGGCTCAGAAAATACATTCATTAGTCCAGAACGGGCACTCGAAGTACCAAGGTGCACAGTACGAGATGTCATGAAGCGATGGATCAGGAGTGAATACAAAATCTACTGAAGCAACATACAGAGATTACACCACAGTAAACGCTTCATTCTGGATCCAGACCCAAGATTTGTAAGTCTCTCAGCTGCTTTAAATGAACAGGAACCAGCTGAGAACCATTACAGGAATTCTGACAGGACACATGGCTGTCAAGAACCATCTGCACAGAATGCAATTGTACAATGGAGACCTTGACTGCAGATTACTTGGACAAGACAGGGAAACTGTACAGCACATAGCTTGCCATTGCGAGTCACTAGATCGGAAAAGGCAACAAATACTCGGGCAACCAAAACTGGTACTTGAAGACATCCTTACCCTCTTTTGACCCCCAGTTGACTTACACAAACTAGTGCAAGGAACTGAGATCACGGAGTGGGTGTAACAACCAAACAGAGTGAGCACAATGGGCCAAACCTGACCTAAGTGCATGCACACTTATGAAAAAAAAGGGATTTGGTAAATAGTTCAAATTGGGTAAACAAAAAATCGACTAGAGGCGTACCGTTTAGGGAAACATACAGATTTTAGAAAAAAAGTTAAAAACTGAGATACATAACTCAAATTTCGTATTTGTTTTTAAATTGAGACAAAATTTCCAAGTAAAATTTGGCTGTATTGTTTAAAATTAAGGTACTTTACTCTTAAGTCAATTTCGGAAAAGTTGCATTTGCTCCCTCACTATTAGCCCAGGTGAAATCTAAAATATGCGTTTATAGTTTTAAGGCAAGCACCAACTTTTCTTAAAAATGCAATTTTCTGAGAGATCGGTAATAAAAAAAATTCCCATATGTTGCATATTTTTTTGAATTTATCTCTCCGCCTTTATTTTTTTTATTATAAAGGTCAACATAGTAGTTTGTACAATAAGAATGGATATTGTCTGTTTAAAGGTTGGAGACAATGACGTTGCTTGAACGGCAGTAGAGTTTTGGACTTGCATTATCTTTATTTGTTTTGAATCATAACGTTTCAGCTGGTAAGTATCTCCAGTCGTTTTCAGGTGAATACTAAATAAGTATGGTAACTACAGCTCTATTTATATTAGGTAGGTGCAGTGACGCATAACTAACTTGGTAAAGATAATTATTCTCTTTAGAATGGCCAAAATATAATCAATACCAATGCAATAAAAAAGGTAAGTTGACAGCTATAAAGGTTTAAATATGTATAGTAATATCTTCCACACCAACTAACATCAACATTTTAAATAAATAGTTTCAATTTTTCAGTCATTTATTTCCAGTTTTTACTCACAGCTTTCGCCGCCATGGAAGTAAAATTCTTATACATCTAACGACTCCTCGTGGTAATGTGAAATTGAAACTATCATCCAGCAAATGTCATTGGGACTTCATACTGACTAGTTTCCTACTCCTTGCGCGAGCCTCTTGCCTCGTGTTGGTATATTCAAACCATAAGACATTTGGTATTAACGTTGTATCTCTAATCATTAAAATTTCGGAAATCCTCCTACAAAAAGAAAAATTAAATTAGCATAAACTAAAGTCCATTAAGTTTGCAATGTACAGGGTATCCCATTTTTGACACTTTTATATGGTATCTCCGTAATTGGTAGTGCTATCAAAAAAGTAATATAGGTGTCATGTGCTCTTTTTTGGTTACTTAAAGTGGTAAAATCAAAATTTGAAAATTCTCGCTCGCTTAAGAGATACGGGAGAAAATAAAAAAAATGACAATTTCAAAATTATCCTATATTTTCTTAGTTAAAAGAGATACAGAAAAAATTTTATACAGATAAATGATTGTTGAATAATCTGCAGTTTTCAGTAGTACGGTATACGGGTCTGGTAAAAAAGTTATCGGACCTAACCTCATTTTTTTAAATGGAACACCCTGCCAATTTTAATCTAAAAAGATAGCATTTTAAATTATCTTTTCAAATTTATAACACACCATGGATGATATTGGTTTCCTCGGCAATTTATTTAAACTTTATTACTTTAAACCACAGTAGGCCATGAACCAGAAACTAATATCCTACAAACAACTAGGTTGACATTCTAGTTGTTATTAACATTTAACGTCAATTTCATTTTTACATATTCATTTGTGAAAATGACTTTTCAACATTTAAAAAAATTTGATATGATATGAAAGTGAAAAAAACGAAGAAATGGCGCAAAATTTATATTATACAGTTACTGAATCCCGTTAAAAATCATGGAAGAAAACTATTCAAATGCAGGAAACTTTTTAGAGTAAAAAAGTATAGTACAAAATATCTATAATTTCGCGAAAATAACACAAATGATATAGATGGGAAGTATACTTACCATGTTACTACTTGTGGAAACAAAGGAGTAAACACCAACGAAGTCAATGCAAACCAAAAAGTTGCAAATAGAAATCCTAGAATTATTCCCCAAAAAACTTGAGATATTGTGTGGTACTGCAAGTATATCCTACTTATACAAACTAAAACTGCTACTACCATAGATGATGATATAATCAAAAATTTTGAGATGTTTTCAATGATTGTGTTATTGTTCATATGATGTAACCTAAAAACAAATATTAGAAACTGTTCAAATGACTTAAAATTGTTAACGTTTTTTATATTCTTATAAATAATTTCAGCTTTTAAATTTAAAATTTGGCGCGCCAATCTCGGTTCACTTTGAGTATCGTCCGGTAAAGGTAACAGGTAGGCATCTGGCCAGGATTGCAATAAATCACGATTTTGACATCTGATTTTTTTGATTAAATCGCGATTTTTCTGATTTTCACAAATTTATACTGATTTTTTCCTTAAATAGGATAATAATGAACTACAAAATCACTTATTTTCATTATTTTGTCTCTATTCGCCCAAAAATATTTGTTGTCTAGATTTACGGTTAGAAAATCTCCTCGGCGACATCGACATACAAAATAACTTGTATTGACATGAAAATTTTCGGCAGCGTAATTTATAAATATTTTTTACGCTGGACTGATGACGATTAGTTATGTTTTTACACTTACATAATGTATCTAAACACTTCGTTTTAAATAAACTATCTTCCTTTTTTTGAATTTCCTGATGAGTTATTTGCTTCAGCGACTTGTTTTTACAGCAAATTTATGATTTGATATAAATCACGATTAAAATTTTAAAAATCAGTTGATTTAAATCGTCGCAACCCTGCATCTGGCAAATAAAAAGAATGAAAACAGATAAACGTAAAGCGAAGTACATATTTGTTAGTAATGAATACACATATACAGGGTGGCCCGCTCTCAACGCTGGATTCCATAGCATCTAAACTACTTTTTAATATTTTTAAAAAACAGAGTTATAGGAAGGTATTAGACAATTTGAAATTATTCCCAAATAGTCAGGGCATATTCAAACTACATTTTTTTAATGGACAAACCTATATTTATTATATTATTTTTAATTCCCTATAAAAGTCCACCTATATTTTGTATAAAATGTCTAAGTTCAATTGTTTTTGAGATATTGACGTTTAAAATATGGCATTTTTAGACATTGAGAGGCTATTGCTTTGGAACGACGCATCTTAGAATTAAAATTGGTTTCACCTCCATATCTTAGTTTTTTATTATCTATCTAAAAGTTACAACTTCCAGTTTAACGTGTTAAACCGTAAAACCATTTTTTTGGTTTAACATGTTAACCCATAAGTTGGTCTCTTTAGATTAAAAAGAAAAAACTAAGATATGGAGTTGAAAACCATTTTTTTCTAAGATGCGCCGCTCCAATGCTACAGCCTGTCAAAGTCCTGAAAATATCATACTTTAAATGTCAATATCTTAAAAACAATTGAATTTAGACATATGACATTCTATATACAATCAACGTGGAGTTTTATAGGGAATTATAAAATGATATAATATATAGGGTGTTCTAGCTAAATAAACTAAGTTTAGCATTAAGGCTAGCTTAACTAAGTAGTAGATCTATTTTCTCACAAAATATAAACATAAAACTTTTCCATGTCCTAATATTTTGCTTCCACCCTAACAAAACTTTTTTGTTGATTCTAGGTAAGGTTAAATTAAAATAAGATAATTTTAAATGTTTAAAAATCTCCTTATGACTTTGAAAGATTAAATGTCAGTCTTTAGTTCTCACGGGAAGTGTTCAGTTGCACTGCAATTTCATTAATTTTTAATGCCATAGAGCACATGTGGCACCAACTATAATCAATTGTTAGGTCAGAAAATACTTCTCAGATTTCAGGTTATAGTTCTGTAGAATTAATTAAAAAGATATGTTAATAATATTCTCCCAGGCAGTTGGAAAAATTCAATCCACCACGTAATTACTGAAGAAAATTCTTATGTTACTCTGCATGATACAATTAAACGGATAATTAATTTAAATGAGGATAGAGACGACGAAACAGAACTAGATATAGAATAACATTTTTGTTCGTTTGCTCTGGGTTACTGATAGCCACTTGTCCTTTCGAACATTCAGCCAGCTTGCTCTTGGACCTACAGCTTAACGTGGGTTCCGAACCACGATCCTCAGTCATGCCACATCCCCCAAGGGCTATCAACCCTCGGTTTACCTTCTTCCGCATTCCACAAGATGTCCGATCTCATCCGGCCTGGTTACCGGCGTGAATGGAATATATTTTACACTCTTCCCTGCATTCTTAAAGCTACTAAATTTCGGACATACTCTTTTTTATTGTGTGTATGCTCATTCCGAGGATCGAACTCGGACCGCCACGGTAATAACATTATACATGTAAATCAATATAAGTAGTATTTAAAAATTTACAATATTTTTGTTTTACATAATTAATTGAATTTCTTAGTTCGATCCTTTAACCTTTATACTTTACTTATTTATTGCCAAACTCTTGGCTTCACAATGGGATCGACCAATTCGTTTTTTGCAGTTAACCTACCTTATAAAAACAAAATAAATAATGTATGTGGCAAAAAATGAGACGAATTGAGCATGGGATGATGGCATTCCATATTCTACAGCAATGTCTTCTCTTCGCAAGGGCCTTTTTTCACATATCAAATGTTTTAAAATGTAATTTAAAGTCTCCGAACACAACGTCCCTAGGAAAAATGTAATCTAGAAAAAAGGTTAATAAAATATTTATGGTATTTAGTAGGTTAAAATATAATAAGACCTAAGTAGGGTTCCGAGTCATACAACGAAGCAGAAAGAGAAAAAATATACTAAAATACCGATGTTGTTTAAATTATGTAAAGTTATCCTTTTTTCTTATCCCTTTGTAGGGCCAGGGACCCTAGGTAGCCCGACGCGACATCAGAGAGTCATTTAATTCTTTTATCATGTCTTTTACTTGATCTTTAGTAATTTCTTTAAGTAAGTAAATCTAAAATTGACCTTATTTAGAATTTGTAATACTGTAACTGAGAAATATTGCGTTTGGTAGTGGTGTAAATTATATTTTATTAATAAATTACTTATTGTTATTAACTAAATAACTTCATTACTTACTGTGTGTAAATCACGTCTAAATAATATCAATGCTACAAACCCTGCACCAATACCAAATGGAGCTAAACTTATAAAGGCCAAAAATTTTCCAATAATATCACCTAAAAGAAAACAAGAACATAATTAAGTATTATTGACATTATGACAGTCAACTGTCTATGAGCTTTCGACGTAATGAGGCGAATGAAGCAGTTGAAAGAATCAACAGTGATCTCTCGACACTATCATAACTCTCCGCTCAACTAAACCCTACCAAATCTACAGCTTTATTGTTTGGAAGGAAGAAATTATGTGAACAAGAACAATCTAAGAATTATTTTATAATTATATTAATAATGAAGTAATATTAATTGTGGACAATGCAAAAAATTTATTTCGATATCAAGAGCAGGTGTCAAAGAACACTTTGGATCGGAGAAAAATTTTTGCGGCAGCGTCGTTTTTTTTAGAAGTCATTATTGACCGAGAAGTGTTTTTCTTTTAAAAGTGACTATTGATATATCGAAACCCTACCCACTATCGATAGTTCTCAACCACTAGCTTCTTTCCTATGTTGGTTATTTATTTTCTACGCATTTAAAAATTATTACTTCCAGTTTGACTGGATCCCCGACAGTTAACAGAAATTTAATTTTTTAAGTAAAAAATAAAAATTAAAGATTGAACTGTAAAAGCTGTTTTTTTAAGACGTGCTGTTGCATGTGACGTGTGCTACAGAGTGACAAAATGCTAAAAACGTCATTTTTAAAATGCTAATATCTCAAAAACTATTCAGTTTAGACGATTGCCCTATTATACAAAATACGTTTAGAGAAAATGCAATAAAAGTAATCATATCCTGTTTAAAATAACAAAATTGTCAGCTACAAACTCTTTGCTGCTGAGGCTCTATATGGAAAACTATAGATAGGAAGATTTTGAAAATTTGACAGTATGCTAATGGTGATGGGGGTGACCGGGCTAAAATATTTTCATAATGGTGGCACTTCCGGTTATAGCGGAAGTAAGTGTCAACTTGCTTATTTTAAATAGAACACCCTGTATGATATTACATTTTTGCATTCTATTCAAGATTCTAGGCAAATTTTGTATACCATGTCCTATACCTATGTCTAAGCGTTTTTGACATTTTTTTGTCAAAAAAGACGTTTGCAAGTCTTAAAATGCTTATCATTTTTTTTATATATATAAAGAAGCCCTATTTATTTAATTTAAGTTGGACTCCTTGTTATAAAGGACCTGCTTTAATAGATTTTTTATAATATTATCACAACTATTAATACAGGGCGTTTAAACAAAAGGATTAAAAATTAAATTGAAAAAACTGCAAAAAGTCTCGATTTTCAAATGGAAACACCCAAATTTTATAATTATTTTTTATTTAGCATTAAAAATAATATCCCAAAAATGTTTAGTTTTCAAAATATTGCCAATTTAATATTTTTATATGGCGATTTTGCTGCAGATTTTAAGTTCAGTTACTCTTAGTTGGCTATGACGGCGTTGAAAAACAATCAAATGCTAAGAAAATCTATGAAGCTGTCACTTACTGTCATTGACCCCTAAAACGAGACCAAATTTGCCCCACACCAATGAGGAAAATGTATCTTTAAACAAGAAGTCTATTCGCGTCGTTCGGTTTGACTGTTTTTTGAGGTAGGTTTAATTTTTATTTCTTAACTTAGAACAGGTAATCACGAGTCACTGACCTTTATTAATAATTGATATTTCAAATGAAGACAAACAGATGTTACTCTAGGCTTGTCACTCTTCTATTAGAACTCCTCCAATAGAGGCGTTGTCAAGCCATAATACCAAGATAACAAATAGTAAATTTTCTCATTTATTATAGTAATGGGACAATTACAAAATAGTTTTCCCCTGTATAACATTTATTTTTAGGCATACCTATATTTAAAATAATAAAATACATTTAATTACACCTAAATATGCTGAAATACCTAAATGGGCTAATTATTTAAATGTATTTATATTAAAAGTAAGTACCTACCTACCTAATCTTCAGTAAAATTATAATTCCCCCCAAAACACTTACAGCAAATAAAAATATATTTTTTTTAATATCTGTTCGTATTTACCTAGTAGTGAATAAAATACTTTTTAAATTTGTAATCTTATAATTGGGTGATGAAAATCATGGGCCAGACTATAAGGTAAGCACTTGATATGACTAGAAAAATTCTACATAAACTTATTTAAAATTAATTCACTCACTGGGGTTTAGTATAGATAACCAACCTGATCTGCGTGTGTGTGTCTGTGCTTTCAGTTTTCAATCAAATGTTTAAACTTAGACCATCATTCGGAATGCAAAAATTTGTATAATGAAAATTCGAGTGAAAATTAATAGAGAATGTACAAACAAAAATGGGAAAATAGAGTAGGTTAAATTTAAGTTTTTAAGTAGTTTTGTTACCTAGTTTGATACCCACTTTAAAATATTCATATTATAAATATAATTAAAGGACTAAAGGGTTTTCTACTTGAAACCTGAATGTCATATTTCCTTTTAAATTACCTACTCTTGTATATCATATTATACAAATTAAAAGATGCACTATACTATATTTATCTATTTGCACATTACCTTTTGGATACTCTATTAGTGTTAACGTAAGGGGCACCCATTTAGTTACATCATTATCTTCTGAGTAATGAAGAGTATTAACTATTCTAGACGTTTCAGGTTCCATTTTCTGTTTAAAAAGTCATTAGAAAATAGTGTTAATCTTTTCAGCGACTTCTTTTATATCTTGATATCATGAATCTCCCATAAATTTCTGTTTGAAAATGAGTAAAACTGCAAAATGTATATTGTGAAACTTATTCGAACTTTGATGATCGAATTTCACCACGCTGTCAATGAGTCAATGTTTATTGTCAGATTGCCAAAATCAGCTGATTGGTCTGACGTACAACGGTTACGCGCATCGAAATTCTACTTACTAAAAATCAAATGATACCACAAACAAGTTCTGTTCCCTTCGAAGCCGACATGCTCTTTTTTCCTGAATTGACGATTTGTCAACATTCAATCAGCTTTTTATACAACCCCAGGGGTATTTATGAAAGTTCCACAATCTGCCACCAAAACTTCTCCCTAATCCAAAATTACTTAAAAAATATTCCTATCCCAAAAATATAATTTCTTATTAGGGAATCCAAACCACGTGATTCAATATGGCGGTTGGATGGCCAAAGGCATTGAGTTACTAGTAACATTATTTTTATGGTCACAATGTACCAATTACAAAGCAGTATTTGCCATCTAGCTGCCATTTTGACACATCGTTGGATTGCCTAATTGATGTCAAATATCGGTTTTCTTTATGAAATGGACTGTATTGCCGCTAACTTTTCTCTCTTCGTTAGATTCTAGAAGGCCATGCTCCACAGCAAAGAGTATAGCGATGTAACACCTCTGTGGCAAAGAAAAGGGTTTGATTTACATAGGTTTGATGTTTGATCCAAGTACGAACCTACCGACCTAACCTAAATAAAGTAAAGGAGGCAAAGTCAGGAACAAAACAAACCCTGGCAAGTCAGGAAAAAAAATAAAATTGAATAATAAATTTTGGATTGTTGGAATATACATGACAGTGACAATGACATGTCAAGTAAGTTAGTAAAAAAATTTGAATAAATATGGCATTGTGTAAAATTATGTTAGGAATAAAAATGTTTAACTTTATACATCAGTAAGTGACAACAAAAATCCCATTTGCATTTTTTTTACTCTCAGTAACGGGTTTAGGAACTATTATTTGACCCTTAATTCTATATTATTTATTTGTTATTTTAAGTAGATACTTGAACTGATAAAATTGGACCTTGTACTGTAGATATTCATACTTTATTCTCTTGTATTCTAGTCACTCTTGTACTAAAGTAACAGGAAGAGTTATGAGCTTACTACATGATGGTTTACCACTAAGTGGTTACAAATTTTCAACAGCAACTACTTCTGGTTCCATTGATGCTCATAGTCCTGGACCTGGGGCACAAATAACAGTGACTTTAAATGAATGTAAGTTATGGATTAAAATAACATGATTGTAAATATTTATAAAAATACTATAACATTCTGTGTACTATTACAGCATAATTACCAATTTCAGTTCAATATTAATTTTATTTATATTAACAATTTCCCAACTACTTAGGATCAATAGATCTTTAATGCATTGGCATACTCGTATTTTTATTTTATGATTTTGGTTTGGGGTCAGACAGTTGACCTTCAATGAGTGTGGCACAGAAGAGGATTATTTAAGAAAATATTTGCATTGTAGCCCCACTACCATCCTCTCAGGGTTCTGGAGTAATGGTAAAACGGATATACAGTGTGGTTGTAGCGGCGACAATTATGTACAAATAAAAATAATCATATCAAATTTTAAATGTACTATACGATTAGCTCTTTTAAAAGATATTAAGTTTGTTAAATTTGGTTAAGACAAACCGGAATTATAAGTATTTTTTTTAAAAGAGATTTCTCCTCAGTTTGTTTTACGAGTTAAAGCAAAATTTATTAAAACAAAGCCATTTCCAAGATTCCAAAGAATAAAACACTGAATTTTCCATATAACTTTATTTGGCATATTCTATAAAAGCTGATAATTTTCTTAGCTATAGGACTCGCGTCCATATCCCAACCTATTGCAGGCACACTGCGCATGTCAGGCGGATAGCGTGATGGCGGGATATTTGAAATTTACATAAGTAGAAATGAGTTCAATTACTTACTACATGTAATATGATTGATATAGCGATTAATTAATTAAATTTTTAATATTACGGTATTCTTATATTTTTAAATCAAACACTTTATTTTTTTTTTCTTTTACATTTCAAGGAATTCAAAGATGTGGTTACCGGTGTTGATAGTCTACGATTTTGTAATTCCGACTTTTTGTTATGAGGGCAATAGGGCCTATTGTTGTTTTTAGTGCATTAATACCAGAAATGCATGGCATGTAATGGTCTTTAAAGGTGATTGTTTGAAGACTGAAGTTTTTTTTTCATGTGACATTAATTTTTGTTTTTGTACTACATTTCATCCCACAGTCTGTGCACACATAAACTGTTCTACAATTTAAAAAATGACGGTTAGGTTTTTACTTTACAGATGCTTGACACAAAATATTTAATATTTTGTGACAGCCGCAGCCATAACAAAACTTACTAATTAATAACCTGCTCCTCCATTTTAATTATGTCCTACAAGGCCACAAATTAACAAACTGGCAAACTGTTCTTGTAAGAAAACTTAATACTTCGACTATGACTCAACACCGTGACATAAAAAAATAATTAATTATTATTATAATTATTATTCCCATGGAAATTAAAGCCAATAAAACAATTAAGTCTTTCAGGAAAGCATGTAGATTGTATGTGGTCGAAAACTTGGAATTGTTTGAGTCTTCATTTTAATGTAAAATAATAGTAGTAGTAAAAGATTAAATTTTGACATGTAAAGCAAATTGTATTTAGTTCATAACCGATTTTGTGATTTTTATTAATATATATAGTAAGCTTGAACTATTATATTAATTTTAAGCACATACAGATGTTTAGTCATCTAGGTGCCCCTTTTCAGTTATTTATCCTGTTTGGAATTTAATTATTATATATGTATTCTTTAATAGGTATTAATTAAAATTTATTGTAAAGCTATAAAATTTGTATAATGCTGGATAAATAAAATTATTTTTGAATTTGAATTTCTACCAATATTTGAAATGTCTCGCCATCACGTTATCCGCCTGACATGCGCAGTGTGCCGGCAATAGCGGTACATTTAGGAACTTTAACATAGTTTACCGCAATGTTTCTGGGTTGATATTGTAATAATTTTTTTTATTTCAAAAATTTATATCAAAGAATTTCTGAGATATGGCCAGTATCCATTCTTATTTTGCCAGCCACCACAAACAAGTTTTGAATTATATTGAATATTTCCAAAAATAAGACAATTATTCTTCTTATCTATTTTAAACACATGGCCATAGAAGTTGATCCTGTGTGGAATATTGAAAAAATTCAAATAAGACAAATAATCGAAACCTCCTAAAACTATTCCGGATAGCCCTGGAAAATAAATGAGCAAAATGTATATTTAATTAATGGAGAATCCCAAATCCAAACTGTCTGCGTAGGTGGTGATATAAGAACGTCACTAAAGAACTTAAAATGTTTCGATAACCAAAGTTTGGGATTGTTGAAAATTTACTCATAGGTTAGTGCTCAACATACTGCTAAGGGAGTGGATTTTTGGATTTTCAGGTGTGTCGATTGTTTGACTGTTTTATGGCTAAAAAGTTAATGCTTTACATTATAATGTAAAGTTTACTAAGTTAATGCTTTACATTATAATGTAGAGTTCACAACATAGCTTCTTTTTTTTATTTTCCTGTTATGTTTAAGATGTTTTATAACTTTGTTAATAAAACTGTTATTATCTATTACACAAACACTACGCCAAAATTGATGATTTTTTCAGGAATAATACATTTTGAGGTGTAGATTATGAATCCGAAAACCATTTTCGGCGGTCACGTTTCCTTTTTGAGATATTCTTTTTTAAAGTTCCTATTGGTAAAGATTAGGTTTCTGATGTAAAATTCGCATTTATGTGGTTTTCTGATACGAGAATTAAGAAAAAAATACTAAAACGGGTCTGTTCCTTGCAGTTTGGTACTTTTCCCCTATTTTTCGTTGTTTGCAGCCCTTTTTAAACAAAATATAGCCTTTGGTTTTTTCAACACCAAAATTAGTTTGGAACAAACTAAAAATAAATTTTAACATCAGCCTTCTAAATGCAAGAATTTAAAGGAATAGACACTGTCATTTGTTTAAAGGTATCAGACAATGATGTTTCTTGAATGAGTTTTGGTCTTGCATTGTCTTAATGCGTTATATTCACCTGAATACGACTGGAGATACTTACCAGTTGAAACGTTGTGATTAAAGAACAAATAAAGACAATACAATACTTTTCTCATTCATCGATACTGTTGATAAAATAAATATTTGAATTAATAATATGCGGCCTTTTCCTTGATTTTACAACATAGGAAACAGTGATTAATTACCTGTCATAAAAAAGGAAAATCCTATGGCTGCAACATACCCCTGAAAAACAGCATTTAAGAAAAAATGTCTCAAAAACTAAGCGTCGAAAATCGTTTTCAGAATTGTAATTTATTGTTCCTGAAAACATTAAAAATTCACTTTATGATACTAGTTTTATTCAACAATATTTATTATTAAAATTTAAAAGATAAAAATGTTAATAGCAGTACATAGATGGTTTTCAAAAAAAAAATCAGTTACATAATATATTACCAAATAATGTCATTCTCTACCAATTATATTTTATTTTTCTTATATTTGTAAGTTTTATGGCTAAAAAGTTTATTCTAACCCTAAGTGAATATATTGTAATATTGTATTTTGTTTGCCGCTTCAGGTTTTAGTTCTTATATGTTTGTTCACCTACTAATAAGGCAGCGGGAGGGTTTTTAATAGAAAAATGTTTACGGCCTGGGTGAGATAGATATATATCACTCAAATTTCTCCCCTTTTCAGGTACCAATAAACTATGTGCTTTTTAAACAGTTTTTTTTTCGGCAGCAAGGTAGATAATTTTTAGTAATTCTGGCCATACATAACTACAGTAAGGTAAAGGACCAATTATCGACACTTTTAGATACAAAATTTAGATATTATATTGTATAAATAAAACAAAGCAATTTGTGTAATTTACTCTATTGTATAAGGTTTGTGGAGGTGTAAATTTTCATTTTATTTTTTGTAAATATATACAGGGTGAGTCAACGATAGAAGTAGTTAATATATAGGAGAATGAGCATCAAGGATCCATGGATATACCCCCCCACTACACCCACAGATCGGAATCCCCCTACCACACCCATGTGATCCCCCTACTCCTCACCCCTATCTTATTCCCACTCCTCTCCCCTCTCCTATCCCCACTACTTACCCCTCTATTATCCCCACTCTTCACCCATGTGATCCAACCACATATATCTCTTCACTCTTAAACAATATTTAAACCCATAACACATTATTTTGCAGTTAGTTATGTATCCAAAGTGGTTCCGAATTACTACATTAAAATTAGTAGAAGTATACAATAAGTTGTCAAACTAATTTTGTATATAATATGCTATTAGGATAATATTTAATAACTATTATAACAGAAATACTGTGAAATATATCACTGTGCGTTTTAGTGTTTTTGAAAGTGCATAGGAAATGAAATGGTGAATATTCTTTATGGATAAGTTTATTTTAAAACTTTTTAATGCGTTCTTTGAGATTATAGATTTTTTGGAAAGAGCCGTCGTTTTTCTATTACTAACCTATCCTTTTAAAAATAAATAAACAGCAACTAATATTTAAATCATTTATTCATTCAACGCAACAAAACTTTAAACAGTTATTTAAAAAATAAAGATGTTGTAAAACATCTGTAGTTTTAACGAATTAATAGATTTATAGTATATGATCTAAGCTATAAATCTATTATTGTTAAAAATGTGTAGCAATACATTACAAAATTAATTCAAAAAAATTTTATTTAACAAACTGTGTACAGATATAGGTTTTATAGTATGACATAATCTATAAACTTATATCTTTACAAGGTAAAGTTTTGTAAAGTTAAATTTAAAAAGTCATCACTGTCATATTGTTTAAACACAAAAAACTAATCACATTTTTGTTAATTTTGTTTTTATTAATCGGTTAGTTTCGAAAACAGCTAATTTGTTTTCCATTAGTAACTGCTCTTCTCGGTTTAACTTGAGCTATCTTTTTTTTATACCCCCAACCAAGTATAAAAATGGTTATAGAAAATTATACACCAAATTATTTTTCCGTCGACCGTGTATTTACATCCGATATTAACGTTCCCAAAATCATTCATTAATGACCCCTATTAATGCATGATTTTCTGTAAATGCACGATTTTGGTAATTAAAATTAAAGGCAGCCATGCAAACAAATCAACAAAATAACAAAACGTCAATCCAAAACGTCGTCCGCTGTCATTAGTATTTGTAGAATTGTGAAATCTGGATTGTAAAATAAAAGTTGTTAACTGTTTTTCTTCACTTTAGTAAAAAATACGGTCGACGAAAAAACATTGTAACCAACTCTTACATTAAAATGCGATTAATGATCTCGAACATTAACGCGTTCGCTACGCTCACGCGTTAAAATATTTCGATCATTAATCGCCATTATTAATGTACTTGTTGGTTAAATTACTATTATACCTTAGAAAAAAGACATATAGTCTCGGTATATTGTTAGGGGTTAGTCTAAATATAACGTAAAATGTTCATTGTTTTATTTATTTATTTACGTTTGTTTTGTAAGGTCTGATGATGTCCTTTTAGAGTTACCATATATTACCATAATCAAAACCAATATGCCTTTGTAAAACCGAGACTTGGTGTTTTCTTCCTAAGAAGTATGATAATCAATCAGGTCGCTTGAAGAAAAATTATTTACTCTTTCCAATAAATTATTGCTGTAAACATAATTTCCTTCATACAAGAAAAAAAAGTGGCGCTAGTGTCGTGTTTTAAACAGGTTGTGATTTTAGACAGTTAATTGACCGATTTCTAATAATTTTAGTAAAATTACAATTGGCAAAAGAGATGGGAGTAGATCATCCCTACAAGCCAGTTTTGCACCACAGAGATGAGTTGACTAAGTATCTGCCAAAATCACAAGAAGAGTTGCCGCCAAGAACTATGGGAGACAGTTTTATCGCTGCAATGATACCACTGTCGAAAGATATAGCGTTACAGGAAAAGTACACTACATTTCTTGGATCCGTAAGGCTGGGCAGATTAATTGAAGATATGGATATATTTACTGGTAAGTATACTAAATTGCACGTACGTTTTTAATGCTTTGACGTGTCTCGTGTCAAGCGCGTTGGCCAACATGTGATTTAAAAATTCCTTAATTCCGTAAACGGCTTTTCCTCGCAAACATTGACTAGATTCATAAGAGATGGATGTATAACTTACCGTATATTTACGTGTACACAACAAAGATACACACTGAACACTCCAAGCCGTTAGTATGTGATCTCTTTCTTACGCTCTTGCCCTCGCACATCTCTTTCCGTACTTCATCAATACATTTATATACACAATTTCTCTGCGTTCTTTCAATATCACAGAGCTAGCATTCATTGGTTTACGTGTTGAATGCTAAGTGCAGTATTGTTGTTGTATTTGGTATTTTTAGAGATTATTTTTGCTATTATTTTGTGCGTCGGCTTTCTAGTTATAAACTGTTGGACTGTGTGTATCTGTCAAGTGTTCTTTTCATGAAATGCAAGTAAATATATTTTTTTATTTGGTTTTTAACTATTAGGAATGCTAGTCAGGCCCTAATCAAACCTTATGTTCTGTAAAATAAATGTTACTAGAAATGACGTGTGTTATCGACGGCCATTAAAAGCTTACGCGAAATACACTATACTTAAGTAGGGTAAAAAAGTAGAAACAGTATTGTAATTTTTACGTGGTTAAACCTTTAACTGGAATAAATTTGGTAAAAAATAACCCATCCATTCCTTGAAAAAAATTCAAAAAAACTTTATTTAACAATTTTTCTTACATTCCGTTAATTTTACCACTCATCTAGGCTAGGTATGGAAACTAACTAACTTTTTTTTATGTAGTGATAGCTCGGGGAAAATAGCATAAAAAATTAAACATAACCCACTATTTATTTCTAAATTTCGGTTACTTGATAAGCAAGAAAATATTTTTAAAATGTGGCGTTTAATGTCACACATTCATTTCATTTTAGGCTAGGATTCTGCCAGGAAAAATGATGAACATTTCCAATAATATTTATAATAAACTTTATTTAAGATATCACACTTGTTTACGCTTATCAGGTAAGTAACAGAGATTCAAAAAGTAAATAGTGGGTTATATTCCATTTTTTAAGTACTATTCCGGGAGACATGACAAATTTGCATTTGAAAGAAGTTTCGTTCGATCCCCGTGTTTTTAGATTTTTCAAAAAATGGATTTTTATTCTTTGTTAAAAGATTCACCCTGTATACTTAGTATGTAGGTTTAAAGTATTTTACTTGATTTATTGCAAACGTTTCTATACAAAACTTTTTTTTAGTGATTGTAGCCAGAAAACACATTCTAAATCCAAGACTACCCAAAGACGAAAAATTTCCACAGACCATTGTAACAGTATTGGTTGACCAAATAGATTTTACGGAGTATATTACAAGGGTAAAAACATAAAAATAATACAAAGTATTGAGTTCTTGAGGCGGGCGTTCTGATTAGGACATGCATTTGATTTTATATAGTGTAAACTATCCCGCAGTGAACCACTTTTATATTTTTTTACTGATACCGAGCAACGTATAAAATTCGTTGCGTCACAGTTTTGTGTATTTGTTATAAGAGGTATAGAAGGGACCATCGTAAATTCATTTATAAAGGTTGCCGGAATCAAACAGTTTAGCCGTCTCTACCTGGCCAAACAAATTTTAAAAAATGGGTAATTCTATAGGAAATTCGGTTTTATTGATCGAAAAGCCAGAAAAAACGTTAAAATGTATTTTTTCGGCGCTCGTGTAAAATTTCTCTATCCAGAGAATCACGCTAATAGGCGCGAGTCATCCGACAAAAATATTAAATATATGGGTAATTCTCTGGATAGGGATAGTTTTACACGTGGGCTAAAAAAAATATTTTTATCATTTTTTTCTTGCTTTTGGATTAGTAAAACCAACGAGGAAAAAGCAAAGATAGACCCCGCATTCCCCTTTATCAAAACAAACTTACACGAACTAAAATTCAAGATACCACTTAGTTCCTGACGAGTTCCATGAATGAAATAGTAGGAAATTTTTACGAGCGTATAATACGCTGTTGCCAAATGATTAAAAGATTCTTACATTGTGGGTTTTATTTGAGCTCAAATAGGTATATTCTTTTTTCGCAGGTAGATTCAATCAGTGGTGGAATTGATGAACTTTTGATTGACGGCTGGTGGAAAGGTTGGTTAATTATTTTACGATCTCTCTCGCTGACGTTGATAGAAATCAGCAGAAATCCACCATGACTTAAAAAACATGATTTATGTCCAACCGGTAATACACTAGGCATCAAGAACGCCATGCAGCTCAACCGCTGCAAAAAAGAATATACCTAATTAAACACATCGTGGGATTGCTTAAACATATTCTAACCTTAAACTACTAATAACGACAAACATTTCGAGAAAATTTCTAGTTACATAGTGGAATACGGTTAGTTACGGTGGACGAAACGGAATTGGAACGGAACTTGTAAAGTGTTTCGTCCGCAGTTCGTCAGGTCACGAACATGGCCGATTTTGTTCTCACCTGTGAAATGTTATTTCCGGGGTTAATGACCCAATTTTTTGCAGCACTTCAAATTACTTTCCTCGGTAATTGCAAACAGTTAGAATTTCCAAAGTACTTGATGCTGGCAATTACTTTTCCAAAGCTCGAAGCACTTTTTTCGAGTACTTTGTCCAGCTCCAACATGTAGCTTGTTAAAAAATGTTAAAAGTAAAATAAGGTGTCACATAAATATTTATAATTTTTACAGATAAATATTTTTTATAATTTTTTTTGCGTAGTTTTGTCAGTAATTGGTCGGAGATCTTAACCGTGTATGTGCGTTTTCGTTTACCTACTGCTTATATATTTAGTGCAGGTTGACAACGCTGTTTTGCTATCACAATCTTATAATTACTGCAGTGCGTCAATTCTTATCCTGTGAACATCTGACGTCCTTAAGGGGAAACGTAAATAGTTTTGTCTATAGTAATTGGTCTGAGCATGAAAATGTCGTACCTATATTTTATTTTGCTTATGTTCATTATCACAAACCGACACCACGTTTCAGCGAAGACATTGGTACACTAAATTAAAAATGGACACGTCTACTAGTTTGTAAAAATACTTATGACGTGCTCCACTTTCCTCCTTTAACTAACGAGTGGGGCATAATACCGTTTTGTTCAAATTGTACTAAGGTTCACTGTGTGACAGTTTATCCTACATTTCTAATAGATACAAAACATAAAATTGATACAATCAAATTAAGCTGGATTGTTTTTAATAAAAATACCTATACTCTAGGTCCAAAACTACTTTCAGTGACTGACATATCAAGAGGAACGGGTTGTACGATGTCAGAGAAAAAAAATCATGAAAATAAATATTCTGCTCTATTAGAATTTCAAAAATACACTAGAATTGTTTCCTTTAACTTCATATAACCCGCTGCACTATATATGAAAGCGACGAATCACTGACAGTAATTTTGAACTTGGGGTATAATTGATCATTTTTCGTTACTAAGTTTTTTTTAGTACCCCATAATAATTGGCTTGAAAATTATTTGTCATAAGTACAAATTTTTAAGAAAGTTGGGCATTTTTTTCTCCACGACCATTACTGAATGCAATAATTCCAAAATCATTTTTGATAATAGAATGTAAAAATTCTCGCTCTTGAGTTGGAATATTTATTCTGGAACACTTGCTTCTTATGCGTTTTGCGTGTATTTTCATTCCATAACAAGATACGGAATGAATATTCTGTAATTGATCTAAACGACATAGGTTGCCATGAATTTCAAAACTGTCAATGTCAGCAGACAAATTTTAGTGCAAGTCAAAATACGAGTGAAAAATCGGATGAATCAGATATGGAACTGGATAATACTCCACCTGAAATTACAAATATTGCGAATAGTATTTTTGGTCGTGGAGAAAATATAGTCTGCTACTCGGGTAGAATGAAAATTCGATACTCGTGGTTCCTCACACTCGCTACGCTCGCGTTCGGAATCTTCCACTCGGATCAAATTTTCATTCCAACCTCGTTACAGAATCTACTATTCTCAAACTTGAAAAGTAATAGTTTTTTTTGCCATAAGGGTGAGCGCATTACTTTCAAAATATTAACATGTAGCAGAGCTGGGCAGTATGCTTAGAATTCTCCGTAAAATGCAGATTTTTGAAAATATACAGGATGTTCCTTTTAAAATAACAAAGTTGTATGCACTTCCGGTTCAACCGGAAGTGACAGTCAGGCGTTTAAATACTGAAAATGTGCGCACAATGTAACCATATAACCTACAAAAATTTCATAGTAATGTTTTATTTTATAAGGACGTGACAAGTTGGGTAGTAATTTCGTTTGTTACCCGGTATAATTTTAATTTTATAATATCAATTTATAATTAATATTATGCTTTTAGGTTAACAGAGATATAAAAATTTCCGGCCATGTAAGCTGGGTCAGCAAATCAACTCTAGAAGTGGTTGTTTGGTTAGAACAACTAGCGGGTGGCGAATGGCAAAGAATTACACGTGCATTATTCCTAGTTGCTGCAAGAGATGGTTCAAATTCACATGCGTCATTTGTAAATCCTATAAAACCAGCTAACCAAAGAGAAACAGATATATTAGCTGGAGGTGAAAGCAGAAAAAGAAGAAGAATAGACATCCACTCCACCCACGTATCTAAAGTTTTACCGACTGCAAATGAACAAAAAATGATACACAATATTTACACAAGAACGACAGATTCAACTGACATTAGTATGTCCAGAAAGATACTTCCCCCAGGATGTGCTTGGATGGCCGACAGCAAAGTTTCAAATGTAATATTATCCCAACCCGAAGATCGTAACTTACACAATACGATATTCGGAGGTTTTTTGATGAGACAAGCCACTGAATTAAGTTGGGTGTTAGGACATATGTATTGCAAGTATAAGCCAACTACAAAAAGTCTTAGCGACGTTTCTTTTAAGCAACCAATAGCTGTGCACTCATTGATACAGATGCATGCTATTGTAGTTTATACATATAAGAATTACATACAAAATTTAGTGTTTGCTCAAGTATATAATCCCGTAACAGGCAAGGCAGCTACCACAAATGCATTCCACATAACATTAGAAGCGCCTGACATTGTTCCAGAAGTATTGCCTCTAACATACCAAGAAGCCATGATGTATGTTGATGGCTATCGACACTTCCATAAAACGTTAAAGGATACAAAAGGTTTTCTTAATAGCAAACTGTGATGGGCAAGTGCTTTGGAAAATTTTATTAATGAAAGTTTATTTATTTTTAGGTATCGAATAATAGGAAGCTGTTGGTTGTACTAAAAGAATTATTTTTAATGATGTATAGTTTAAAACAATATTCTAGTCCGGTGGTTAGTATATAACGTGGCGTTTATTAATCCGTCCTTAGAGAACTTTTTTCGCGCAAAGTAAGAAATTGTAATTTATATTGTTATGTATGAGATACATATATTTTAATATATATATTTTTATTAAAAAATTAGCTTTGTTTCAGTTCTTGGCACTAGTTGATCTCTCATATGAGACGAAGACGAATAAAGGTAATAAAAGAATTCACAGAAATAATTTTCTCAGAATTAAATGACGACTTTGATTATAAGTAAGTAATTTATGCCAATGTCATTGCTGTCAAAGTTGTCTTGTTAGTTAATTATTATTTCAAAACTTTGTGCAACGTGCCGGAGGGCCAAATAAGAATGGACGCCGCAGAGTGCAGCTAAATTTGATGTCAAGAAATATATAGGTATATAAATTTGACAGATAAGACACCATATTGGATTTTTTAAATAGTAAGCCTGCTGCATATGATTTTTTGTTCCAACATTAAAAATATGTAGTTGCCAATATTTATGCTCAGCCGTTCCGGAGATAAGAGTCTTCAAAGTTTGTGATTTTGTTCTTATCCAATTAAAAAATAAAAGGTTGGAGATCATAAACCTACATTTTTTTAGGGTTACGTAATTTTTTATAGCCGAGCTAACTACGCTATTGTAAAAGATGTTACAGATACGACGCCTTTTTTAATGGCAACCTACATTATACCAGTATATTTCATTTCGCGGTCCGATTTCATAAATATATAGTTGTCTACGTAATAATTATAAAAAGATGATAAAACGTTAAAATTTCAAAAACATTTAAATTGTATTAAATTTTCAGCGCTTAGAAATATCTAAAACTGTACAAAATTCTAGGTCCGTATTTTAAAAAATTGACCCGAGGATGGTATCTAAAAAACGAAACGTCGAATTTGAAAACTGTTAAGCAATCCTGTAGAACACAACAAAAAAGACGGCTATGAGAACGTGTTTTTGGTTTAACCCAAGTTAAAAATGTCTGTTTTTTTCGAATATCTCCGAAAGTATTCGGAATATTTACAATTTTCTTTCAAATTATTAAGCCCCAAAATACGCAACTTTGCCTTAATTTAATCATCTTCGTATCTGTGACCGTTCTCGAGATCCCTTTGTACGTAGATTTGTAAAACTCTGTACATATAGTTTAAATTAAAATAACATATATTTTTCTGTGTAATTTTTTTAGCTATAGTTAGTATTGAAGAACCAGTTGACAATATCGCTAACTTTGTTCTTCATTCAGGGGTTTCAGAACCGTGTGTCAGACAATATCTAAAATAAAATTGAGATAACGTCACAGAAAATATAATGTTTGTTAATAATAAAGTTTGAAGTAATTGGATAGTGTTAAATATTTTTTTTATTTATGAAATTGTTAATTTTAACTCCTAATGATGGATGTTACCACACCCAAAACATGTAGAAGATAATTATTATTGTTCCTTAATATACTAGTGGAAGAAGACTTAAAATGTCTCTTTTTTTCCATTACACTTACCACTCCACTCCAAGCATGGACTATTTCTTCAATCTTAAATGTTTCTTTAGCATGTAGTAACAATACAAAATTAAAACGATATTTATATTTTTGTATTTACAATATAAAATCCAAGTGGCGCGTATAAATGTATAAAGCTATAAATATTTAAAAATAAATTTTCTATAAAAATAAATATAAAAGTGCTTAAATTAGTAAAAAATCGTCTAAAAATTACGGAAGTTATAAAAAAATCTGTATGTTACACTGAGCAACCCATTTTGAGGTACTAGTTTTATTATTAGATAATCAGTTTTGTTTCTTGACGTATAAAATGTCGCTAAAATAATTTGGGGCTGAAATTTCGAACGAAAGATGATATTTTCGTGTAAAGTTAACAGTCAAAAATTGGTCTGGACGAAAATATTGTCTGTTCGGAACTCCAGGGCACATCGCATAAAAGCTGGCACAATTTTTACTTTAGCTAGCTTGATACCTTTTTGAGATTTAATTTACAGATTAAATTTAAGGACATACAAAATATAATATGGGATGAAATACGTTTTTATTTCTACATATAAATCGGACGCAAAAAAGATACATACGGCAGCAAGTTTAAAAAAAAACTCTGAACTAAACGTATTGCAATTTTGAATAACCAAGGGTAAAATTGGATATTTATCTTCCTATTTTAATTTCTCCATATATCGCTGCTTAGTTCACTAACTACCTACTTTTCTAATTTTATCTAGTACAACTGTACTTGTTATGGGCGACTGATTACATGTATCTGTTTAAAGGTTTGAGACAATCATGGTAATTATCTCCAATCGTCTTTAGGTGAATACTAAATAAGTTAAGAGTGAGGTCTAGTGACGCATTCACCATTTTGTTTTTGATCAATATTTCGTTACTTTTATTTTTATATATACAGGGTGTCCCATAACTTATGGGCCGTAGAGTAACTGGAGATACTAGACATCAAACTAAGCCGATTAAGTCATCTAAGTTTTTTCGGATTGTTACTCGTTCTAGAGATACAGGATGTTGAAAGTTAAAGTTTATTTTTAAAAATAAGCCATAATTTTAAAACTGTTTAATGAATCGAATTGAAAGTTGGCAATATTGTGTTTTTATGAGCAAGAAATAAGAATTTGTAGAAATTTTTAAGTTTCAAACTAGAGGACGCTAGTTGCATACACTGGGCTTCATAAATCTATGATTTTTTTTCTTACCTGTGATATTAGGTGTTTTTCAATTATAGTTTCTTAAAGAAGGGCATTTTCTGAGTCAAAAAGGTGTACTTGATTGATCTTAATATCTTTAACGGTTTTCGAGATATTTCCCTTTAAACATCCCAAAGCATAAAAAAACAGTACATAATTAAATTAATATTTTAATTATCAAAAAAACAACTTATATGACATAATCGGCTTAGTTTAATGTCTAGTATCTCCAGTTACCCTACGGCCCATAAGTTATGGGACACCCTGTATATACATATTTTTTATTTATTCAAAAATCGGCCAAATACCGATATTTGAAGCATAATTAACTAAAATTTAAAGTTGAACAAGTTTGAATTTATAAAGTAATTAAAGCAGAAAAAGAAAAATGGACAAATTTCACAAATTCTCAATTTTTGATTTTATTAATTCTTTGATCAAAATTTCTTTAGTTGAAAACTGTAGGTAATCGCTATTAAAGGACGGGTATTTGACCATTTTTTTGAATAAAGCGAAAAAGATAAGAAATATTGATCAAAAAATTAAATCATCACTAGACTTCGCCCTTAAGAGTGAAGTCTAGTGATACATTCGCTATTTCATTTTTTAAATTTATTTATAATTTTATCAAAATTTCTTATCCTTTTCGCTTTATTTAAAAAGGGCCCAAATACCCGTCCTCGAGCAGCATTTACCTACAGTTTTGAACTAAAGAAATTTTGATTAATAAAGGCAAAAAACGAAAACCTTATACCTATTTTTTTACGTTTCCTCGCTTTTTCGCCCAGGTTAAGTTATCGTGTATCAGACTATAACTTCGTATTATGTTGGCACATTTCTTTTTACTGTAGAGTTGCTCATTGTAACTTACACTGTATAAACAATGCTTTAACGATACTATCTTATTAACTTGAGTGAGTCGCACTTTTTAATAAAAAAAATTAACTTAGTGTTTTGTATAATAACTAATAACGGACAGAAATATTTTCATTGGGGATCCACATGATAATTTAAAAAGTTACAAATATAGTAAAATGTCTCCACTAATATCTTTATGTTGTTTGGCTGTGACATAAATGACATTGACAGGCATTATTTATTTAATCCGACGATGTATTGTACTATAAGGTAGAAAAAGGTAGTTTTTTCTATCCTCTCTCTTATGAAAAACATGTCTATAGGGGCTGAAATTGGTATTAAATCTTTTAAGTGAACCTCATCACATCTAATAATATATGACACCAACTTTTATATTGTCTAAAATGACTCAAGTAAAAAAAATATATATAAAAACTTCTCTAATAAAAACGTCCTCTACACTTATATGAATTCATGTGTTCTTTTTGCTACAATAGTTCATATCAATTTCACAAGTTACTCGTTTCCCAAAACATGGGAATAAATAATAAAGTAAAGACCTTATTCTTTTTCTACCTTATACTACAATGCATCTGGTAGTATATTTCTTCTTTAATGTAGTTGAAGAATGCTTTCTCATTATACCCTTAAGCTCTAATAAGGTAAATACCACCAATTTCCTTTGCTATTTCTCCAACACATCTATATTTCTCCTGAGGATGGATGTTGCTAAATCCGAAACGTACAGAAATTTTTTTACCCTAAATATATTAGTGGAGACAGGCTTAAAAGTGTCATATCTTTTATTTAACTTATCACTCTACTTTAAGTATATGGACTTCATCCTCAAATTAAAATAGCTTAGTTAGGGATGCAGTAAGAGATTTGTTTAGGTTGGACAAAGTTTCAAAAACTCATGTAATCGTATAAAAGTTATTTTACTTAAATTTACCCAAACCTCCAAAAATGATCAACATAAAGTCGACATAAGACTTGCTGAGTGCTAAAATTGTTAATGGATCCCCCAAAAAGTTTAAATAAAAATTGAATTTTTGAACGCATTGAAAATATAATAATATATAATATTCAGGATGTCCCTATAAAGAAATACTATTCTATTTACGCTGTTTACCAATAAATTATAGCCAGTTGCATCTTTATGGCTAAATAAGTACAAGTATCTCTCAAGTTAAAAAGAGTTATATTGTTGGCGGCTCAGATTAAGGTTGCTACCCATATAAGATTTGTCTTCTCAGATATATTTTAAGAGAAGAAATTTTAGTAGTTTTTGTAGTAATGATAACTCCCTTAATATCAGCCCCAACAAATACAAAATTCTTTATACAGGATGTTTACCACGTATGTATTTATGTATGTTTCTTATACAAGCAATAGCAATAAAATGAACATTACATACATTAATTCGTGATTTGATTTTCGTATTTAAACTTACTTAAAATTAAAAATACAATAACTTTAAAGCTTGTTCAAAGTAAACACCGTATAAATAGGCTTCAAGAATCCATAATTAATAAAATATGAATTTAAAAAATCACACAAGAAATAAGTTTTTAATATGTATTCATAAGCTTTAAAATAACCTTAGCACACTGTAGCGTTATTATTTTTACGTATCTTTGCATAAAAATAAAATTATATATGTAGCACCGGGATCATTCACTTACACTTTACCAGTACGCCTGTTTGTAAAAGTGTAATATAACATTTCTTTACATCAAAGTCACGATACACCTACAACGATACGATACAGATAGATACAAATCAAATTCTAGAAGATTAAGTCACGTAGATACTTAAAAAGCAACGCGCCATTTGGCTGAACAAAATGCAAGTAAATTGGCAAAGACACAAACAAACCGACATGAAAGTAACCCCATTTCTCGCACTACGTGGCGTAAATCCCGCCCACTCCTAAGCCCCTCCCACAGATGGTCTCTAACTTTTATTCGAGTCTTACGCCATAAAACTGCTACGATGTACCTGAGTAATTAAAGCTGTTTTTTTTTTCGAAAATTTTCCTGAACTAGTAAACAAATAACAACAATCTATTAAAGTGCACGCAGATTCTCTCACGGCGGTTATAGATTACTGGAACCTGCCAAAATAGAGTAAGAACAGATTTTCTTACCTGGGCCAAAACCAGCCCCGACGGGGCGTTGCCCCGTTGTTGTGCCCTAATTAGCGCTGCTAATCCAGCAGGATTTAGTTTTTAAGTATATATTATGTAATACTATATAATACAGTACTAGTAAGAAAACTGACATGTAAAAATATTTTTCTACTACTGTATAAATAAATTAACTTTTGGGCCCTAGCAACACGACAGATAACGAAAGTAAACATTCGAGTTACTTGAATATTATACGTTGCTAGCTATGTAAAGTATTACTTTCGGTGCCAGGACAAAAAAAAATGGAATATTTTACAGGTGGAAAATCCTTATTTTTTTCGAACTGACAATAACTAGTTGTCATGGATTATTTTACAGGTGGAAAAAAACATATTTTATCTTTTTAATTTCAACAAAATCAAAGTTTATTACTTATAATATATTGATCAGAGAACAGTAGTAGAAAAAATTTAATACATTACACGATGCGAAAGCCTTTTTTGGTGGTCGGAGTTAATACCTCCGACCACTCGGCTTCGCCTCGGCAATTCAAAAACCTCTTCACACCAAAAAATTAACTTTCGCATCTAGTAATGTAAATAACTATATTAAGCAATAAATAAAGTTTTAAAGGTAAGTAAGCCACAACGGTCTGCCGATTAAACAAGTTGAACTTTGAACATGGTTGCGCAGGTCCTCTCATGCGAGGATGCGAGCACGGTTGCCTAACCTATTGACGCGACCGACGGTTCTAACCTGACATACAAAGCGGGCAAAGATCAAAAATAAAACAATCATTTTCTTGCACCTAAAGTAAACCGACCTTATGGGTCCTCGCACGTGTTGTTAAAATGTGGAAGAGATAAAGAATGTATGCAGATTAGCGTACCGGTGTTAGTGTATCGAGATCCAGGTTCTATTCATAATGGCAATAAAGTAGAATGTTCCCTAACGCGTATTTTTACAAATAGTGTATATACGTAGAATAGCCGACAGAAATGTGATGCAGCATAAAAGAACAAATTTTATGTGACATAATAAAACTTGACAAATTTCATTATATCGAGATAACTAGCATTTAACAGAACATAACTTTTTAATTAAGTGTGGAAGCCCAAGTATAAAAGAATAATGATAATACATTTTCATCCATCTTTAATAAAGCTTTTACAAAATAAACGCTATTTCATTTCTCTTCTCACAATAAAAAACCTAAAAATTGACATATTTTAAATCTCGTATCATAAAAAATGTCAAACTTCTTTAGTAAGAAAATGCATTAACATTAGAAAAAATAATGTTTAAGTACATTATTTGGCTATTTGGCATTAGTTACATTAGTCAAATGAATATTTAACAAAAGTACTTGATAGTCTCATTATATTATAATTCTAAAAAGTAAATTATTTTTATTTTGTTATAGATATATAGATATTGCGGTTGTTTTTTCATTGGAACTTAACGGGTGATACTGCGGACACCAGCATTAATTGGACATGTCAACCTATGATTTCATTGTCAAATGTAATTTGCAAACGGTAGGCTTTTTAAAAATCTTTAACAGATACATTTTACACTGGATTTAACTAATATTTTCAAATAAGACTAACATTATTTTCAAATTGGATCTTTTAACAATAAAACCTATTAAATTAAAATCATCAAGAATTGCTAAAAGGAGAAGAAAATAAAAGGGTGTTGAAAAATAAAAATCTAATACTTTCAAATTAAATTTGACAATGACAAATTACAGGTTGACACATCCAATAAATGCTGGTCTCCGGAGCATCATCTGTTGAATTCCAGTGAAAACCCAACCGCAATCCTATTGAAATAAGTTAAGATCGGGTTGTCCACCATTGTTCAAACTCCGCCTATGCACTCATCACACAGAGACCCTAAAAAAGTATCCGCTCTAAAGTCAACAGGGGAGCAAATCTTTCCTATGTTTCCAACTACGACGCACCACCCGGTATATTAAAATTAACAAGTATAATGTAGCTTAAAACAAGCTGTTAACTTAGTTAATTATTAGTATAAAAACTGAATTTTGTGGTAAACTTAAATTGAGGCGCGATCAGACAAAAGCAGATAAGTAGTTTTGAGTAATTGATGAAAAACTGATAGAGAAGAGGCCCTTTAATCTATTGTGAAAATGAAAAATGTAGTATATAAATAAATAAAGCTTAAGTAAAATTTAAAAAGCGTAAAATAATATTCTATAGGAGTTACAGGGATTAAAAATGAATTTATCTGCTTGATCGAAATGGATTTATCTGCTGGATCGAAATGGATTTATCTACTTTTGTCGGATCGATCCCATCGCTCCTCAATTAGTCCAGCCATTGTTATATTTTTATGAAAAAATGATTTACTTCTATTAGGTAATTTACTGACCTGAGAATATTCAAGTTACTGACTAGGATGCTAAAGTGAAAAATGTGCATAGATCGATCGAAGTAAAAAAAACATGTTTTTGAAATAAGGTTTCGATTTTAAGAGCAGTATTCACTAAAACATTTTTAATTTGACAATTAGGGATTTTTAATGACAAATGTAAGAATAAAAGTTTTGTAACTTGAATGTATTTTTAAGATTTTCCTGAAATTGTTGTTGTGTAATTTTTTCCTCTTCGTTCGCTGCCAGGGACATTCCCGAGGGGACCTACAGCTTAACGTGGGTTCCGAACCTCAATACTCAGTCATGCGACACCCCCCAAGGGCTATCAACCTTTGGTTTCTTGCCATTGTATGACCTACCGATTGGGGAGTTCTTTCACACCCCACGAGATGTCCGATCTCATGAATATAAAATGAATTGTATAATGGCACTATGCACAATAATATTTTATGTTGGTAGTTTGACTTTTAATTACCGACATGAAAAATATAACAAATAAAAATAACTTAAATATAAGTAACAGCCTTCAAAGTGATCCTAAAATACCTAAAAAAATTATAAATGTAAACGTATAAAAACATAGTAATAAGCACAAAAACCCAAGCAAAAAGCTTAAATGTGACGTATACTTTTCGTCCAGTTACCAATCTAAACCTACCAAAATATACATTTATATTTTTTCGAGATATGTGCATACGATAGTTAACAATAAATCGACCAAGTTGGGATATAATATGGGCGAATACAATATACATTTGACAAGAAAATATAACTAACTTTTATATTTTAATTTATAATTAATAACTATAGTCAGAGTTCAAAATTCATGACACTGAATCATCAAACTTTTTGAATAAAAAGATCGAAAGAAAAGAGTCTTTCAACAATCAGTGGCGTGCGTATCCCTGTAACGATATTTTTCTAAATATATAGACATCAAATATTTTTTAACTTGTTTTATTTTATATTGATAATTTGTAGTTAATAAAATGACTTATAGGCCATCTAATATAAATCTCAAATACACGTAATCGATTACATTATTTCAAAAAATCACGGGTACCGAAATATTTGATACAAACGCGTACCGGAAGTTTCCCATTAGTTGACAACATTGTTAGAAAAATTAGATTCCTTTATGGCGTCTTTATAAAAAATGACCAATCATAGTTTATTGTATTTACTGAGGCTCCGCCTTCTTTTTCAAGCCACTAAATTATTCAGGGTGATTCCTAAGTTGATACTTCTGTTTTAGATGTGTATAGAAGGCATTAAAATAAATAACATTTTCAAATACCTTTTTTCAAAAAACGCAAAAATAAGGTTCTTACATTCATTTATTACACTACAAATAAAACACGGTCCTGTCTAACTTGCTCGTTGAATAACATTAAGAAAACTTCTGGGTGTAGGATGAGTCCGCAAGGGAAAGCATTCTGCGTATAATCTCGAAGCACTTTGCCACTATATCTACTGGTTACTACTTCATTGTTTTCAAGTTTTAGCATTTTCACATGTCACCAATTTAAAATTAACTTGCTTCAGAAAAACACACCGCAGCAGATCGCCAAGTAAATAACTGCATGACTAATAACTACCAATAAGACAAAAACAGCATAAAGTATATCAGGCTATGGTTTGATGAGCATGCCCGCGCTTAGATTTTTTACTTCTGTATCGCGCCTATTTTTAAGTTTTTTGAAAAAGGTATTTGAAAATGTTGTTTATTTTAATGACTTCTATACACAGCGAAAACAGAAGTATCAACTTAGGAATCACCCTGTATAATTTATATGTATATGATACAATATGTTAGTTTATTCGTGACTTCAAGCCCGGCAGCTTGCAAACTTTTTAACATAAGGTTCGTAAGTTTGGTGGTAGAAAAAATATACTCTGCAACTCGAATGGATTGTCCATATCGAACTCGGATGTTTGAGCACGACGCCGTAGGCGTAGGCTCATTTTACTTCCTCGTGAGATACAGACATCCACTCCTGTTGTACCAACTATTAATAAACCCCTTCTTTCAAACTTTTTATTCAAAGATTAAAGCTGAACGAAGGCCTAACATGAACAGTATTAATGTCATAACTAAAATAATATTCGCATTGGTACCGATAACGTAATATATTACTTTAGTAATCATTAACACTGACCGCGTAGAGTCTACAAGAGATACAGGTGGCCCCAGCCGCTGTTTATAAAGCGCCTTCGTATTCGCCGAATGCGTCAATCAACAGTTCTTGCCCACAGCAACAATCAATTCTATAGTAATCTGCATCACACGTGAACACAGAAAATTAAGAAGCTTTACTCTTAATGTTATAAGACAAAATTAAAATAAGTTAAGGATAGTAGCCACGGGATGCGTTAAACTGACAACTTTTATTATAAATACGGAAAAGAACTATGCATAAAAATCTTTTTTCCAAAAAGCATACAATAAACCCTTAAAATTTCTAATTTTAAAATTTGCCAAACTGTGTAATAGCATATTAACAACGAATAAACATAAGGGTAATTCATACCTTACGACTTTTGGTCTTAGAAGTTTAAAACATATTCATTCGAGTTCACTTTATATGACATTATTATTTAAATTTATGTCATGCGTACAAGGCACATTTTTTGAATGTAAACCTTCAAAATATCAAAATTATTTCTGGCAATATTCCAATTTTATACCCATAAATACATGGATATCGCTGGCTTCCAATAAACTCTCATTAAATCTCGTTCTATATTTAGTTTTCTTCATCTGGGTCTTCGTCGTCTTCCATCTCTTCTTTAGGCCTAGTCCACTTGATCATCGTTTCCGGAGATCGGAACAAGAATATTAATTTGGCAAACAGGTCTTCTTCTAGCGCAAACTCGCGAGCTTCTCTTACAAGATATACATCCAGAGTAAGTTGTAGAACTCTATCGACATTCGGGAGATCTTCGAACATTATTTTGGCAACTTGTTCTGCAAAGATGCCTCGTAGAACCCGCGAAGCTACTAAGACTAACGTTGTGTAGAGTCCAATAATACTAGAAAAAAAGTTCAATTAGTTAAAAATGTCTTTACATTTCTTACCAAGTATGATAAACTTGTTTTATCCTTTTCTCGAAGGTGTAGAGGTGTACAGAGTGTCCAAAATTTGAGGGTGAATAAATTTAAATTGTGGAAAAGGTGCACAATTTGATGCTTAATCAAATATCTTTTAAAAATTGATGAATTTCCTAGTACTTCTGGAGATATTTGGAAAAAAACGAAAAACAAAAATTTTCAACTTTATTTAAAAAAATAAAATAAACTACACTACAAAACGGCATTATGAGTTTTTGATTCCCACGTTGCTATATTTTGGACTCTTTATCAACTTAATTTTTTTTAAATGGAGACCTCAATGTTTTACTTTGAATTTCGAAAGATTCGTTGTATCACACTTGTTATGTTATTAAACGTTTCAAATAATAATTACATCATTAAACATACCCTTATCTGCCTTCATATCCAATATGCAAAAATTGGACATAATTTAAATAATAAATTAAAGGTGGCTATGAGACAAAACATTAGACGCTAAAACATCGTAGCATGTTTCTTTCATTTGTAGTTGTTGAAGTTTTAGTAATTTTATAGTAAAAACTTGAAAAGCATTATTAACCTTAAAATAGAAACATATCAATAGCAGAATTTAAAAAAAAAAGTTAATTACAGAAATAAGATCATACCGTGTTCAAAGTATTATATATTAATTATTATTATATGTATTAATTTTATAAAGTCCTCTTAAACCTAGATTTAAACTAAAGAATAATTCTAAAATGGTAGAAATAGTCGATTTATGATGTGGGATTGAAAGCAAAGTTTAAATTAAAAATAATTTACCTGGTCGAAACTTAATGCAATGTAATATAACAACACAATGATAAAAGAGATTTGGATTTGCAATGTCTTTATTTGTTTTACATCACTAAGTTTCAACTGATAAGTATCTGCAATCGTCTTCAGGTGAATACTAAATAAGTACAGTAACTACAGCTCTATTTATATGGGCTAGATGCACTGGAGCATAACTGAGATGGGTGCAGTCATACGTTCAGTTCGTGCGCGGTACTTTAAGTTTACATCTACTTAACAAAGGTTTCCAGAAATTTATTATATCTAATGGGGGCTTACTAAAACAATCTGGGTTCTGGTGTACGGTATCAGTTTCCTTAAACTTCGTCCAGTGCGGTTCTTTATGTAGGATTAAGGAATAAGAGCTTCTGTCCACCTAATATGATGGCCATGTGTCCAGGCATGGTCAGCTGAACCTGATTTTTCGGTCTCTCCTTTTAGCGTGTTGCTTCTTAGTTCCTGGATTGTTGTTTTTAGTAAGTCCTCATTAGATATAAGAAAGTTATGCTCCAGTGCATCTAGCCAGTATAAATGTTAGCGTTATCACCCTATTACCACCCATAAGGCATCACGTGAACAGAAAGACCAAGCATGCTCAGTCAACATCATGTCAGGACGGGCGAGCTGCAGGAAACCGGAGAGGTGCAAGGCGTGCAAGTCAGTCTGAACGTAGCGGTCGGGGACGAGAGAGCGCAACATAGAATTTGTAAAAAGAGTTGGTCAATAGAAACCCGATTTTATAATTTAGACTTTCATTTAGGGGTAAAAACAACCCTGCGTTAACATAAATAGAGCTGTAGTTACTGTACTTTTTTAGTATTCACCTGAAAACGAATGAAGTTGAAACGTTGTGTTGTAAAACAAATAAAGACAATCCAAGTCCAAAACTCTTCTATCATTCAAGAAACATTACTGTCTTCAATCGTCAAACAGATAATAATAAAATATGGCCAGATTGATTACTCTTAAATTGAACTTTACTGTCAATCCCACAGTATAAATCGAAATTTCTACGATTTTAGAATTATTCTTCGGTTTAAACCTAGACTTAAACTTAGATTTAAGAAGACTTTATAAAATTGGGCCCTAGGGATATAAGATTATATGCCGTTCACAAGGAATTCCAGAGTCTCTATTTGATTTGATAGATTGCCATATTGGTTCAGCATCTATAGTTTTGTCTCATAGTCCCCTTTAATTTATTATTTAAATTCTGTCAGATTTTTTTATATTGAAATGAAGGCAGATATAACTCCTGATAATGGAAGTGTGATAAATATCTGTTTTGAGAATGCCAAGCGCTTTCGAAATCAGAAGTAAAGCATATATATCCTTATTTATTAAAAATTAAGTTGATAATGGGCTCAAAACATAGAAAGGTCAGATTCAAAAATTAATAATGTCATTTGGTAGAAAAGAAAAAATGAAATTATGTGCAATTTATTTCATAATTTTTCTCTAAATTATGTAAGAAAACTATGCCACAAATTAAACTGATTCGTATCTCATATAGTTTCATAGATCCCAATGGTCACCTTCGAATTTGGGCCCCCTGTATAGTTCCCGAATAAACTAAATAGTTGAAATGAACTATCTCCTATAGTCGACCAAAGGTTAGATGAGATCTCGAAAAGAGAAGAGATACAAGCGCGGGCAGATATATTAGTTTTTTCTATTCTTAGTTAAGTAAATAACAATGCTGCTCCTTGACGAATTAAAAAAATAAAGACGTCTCTATCTATCTAACGATTTTATCTAAAAAACCTTAGATATGCAACAAGATATGTAATGTATTGGTTTTAAAAGAAAGAAAAATTAAAATGTTTCATTATTTTCGTTTTACTTACCCTCCTCCTGTTATGATACTTAATGTCTCAGGGAATATCTTGTCGTTCATAGTATAGATAACCAAAGATTCGGTATCTTCATACGCCAAATCTTTGAGATAACGTTTAAAGTAAGTATCGTTGCATTCCTCACGTACTTGCCACCATTCTTTATCGTCTGTTGTACTATTTGGTCTTAGTAATATTAAGGTTAGGTTTCTTAAGGTTGGATCCTTGGGATCGATTTCTAAAATTAAATTAGGATAATTTAATTATGTTGGGTTGCACAAAGATTTTTAACCAGCAAGTTTGACTGTGAGATAAATGACATTGACAGGCATTATGTACTCACAATCAAAGGTGCTAATGTTATGTATGTTACAGTCAAACTTGCTGGTTAGCTAATTATTATTAAAATTCTCTGTGCAACCCGACATAGTGACATGTTTTTCTATTTTCGACATGTAAATTGACACTTTTTGAAACTGTCTGATAATTTAAAAGAGAAAACACAGTTTGTAAAAAAAGTACTTCTTTTAAGACACATTTTTTTCTAACTCGGTAGTGGCCGAAACAAGTGGATTTTTTGGATAACAGTGACCACTATTACATTAAGCCAAATGTGACTAAATTTATTTATTTATTATAAAGTATTTATTTTCAACTCCAACCACAAAACGCTCGTTGCGATCGGTACAGGACTGCATTCAGCTTTCGCATTTGAATAAATAAGTTTTCTGATTATATTATTATATAAATAATCCCAAAACGTGTTTATCAAATTCGAAAACTCAATACAGTCCTGTAGAGATCGAATCGAGCGTTTCATGGTTAGGTTTTTGTTTACTAACGGAGCCAGTTGAAAATAAATACACTCTAAATAACACATTTAGCCAGTTATAACACATAACTTTTAATACGATACAATATTTATTTATAATTAAAAAATAGTATTGAAATAAATAGATAAGATAGATAAATAGAAAACTATTAAATAATTCTAAAAAAAAGACACGTTTATTTATACCGAGAAGGATGAAAAATACTTACCATCAAATGAGCCTCCTAGTATCCCATGATAAGGTGCGGCCGTGCCAGTATTTGTAATCTTCAAGAACTTCGGCAAAATAAACTGTAGCAAAATTGGTTCTGCTGGTTGATTTTGTAACATCTTTAATAAATTAACTCTATCTGGATTGGGTTTTTCAGAAGTTCCGGGAGCCAGCGTGATTTCTATATTATTGGATATGATTCCTGAATCTGTTGAACTGCTCGTTTTATGAGAAACTATATAGTCGAGTCTGACTTTGATTGGTTTAGCTAAAAAAATGATTGAAATGAAAGACTGTTTTGTATTTCAAGTGCAAGGAATTATTTATTATAATTAGCAGAGCGCAAACGACCTCAGAGTCATCTTCAGTGCCTCTTTGTCAGGTGTAGATACAATCGGTAATTCAATGAGCATCAAAAGTAATGATTTTAAAAGGTATAAATAAAATAAATTTTTTTAAAACGTAGATTTAATCAAATCTTTGATTAACTACACAGTTTATTTAAAAAATGTTCTTGCATCTAATTGCATAAAAATTAATGGTTAGTGGTGAAAAACCACGGTTTTATTCAAAATTTTAAAAGCTACATATGAAAAATAGATTGTTGTGTAGCAACAAAGTGTATGAAAGGCACAGTTAAGATACAATTTACGTTTGCTCTTGTCAAGATAAATATTATGACTATAAAAGTTATATTTAACATTAACGTTGGGTTGCATAAACATTTTTATCAATAATGAATTAACTAGAAATTTTGACTGTGACATACATGACATTGGTAGGCATTATTTACTCACAATCAAAGATGCCTGATGAGTAAATAAAAAATTAAAGTAAGCAGACCATTATGATTGTGAGAACATTATTTCTGCCTATGTCATGTATGTCACCGCCAAAGTTGCTCGTTAGTTAATTATTTTGTAAAAATCTTTGTACAACGCTATATAAATTGTAAGAATTGATTTGTCGACCACTGTACACAGTGTAACAGTTTAATTAAGTAATTTTTGTGATAGTAAATACGTATTCACAGTTGAACTTACTTGAATTTACTTCTTCAATCATCTTAGTGCGATCTGGTGGTGAAATACTCCATATTTTCGCAGAATCCCAGCTAAACTTAGCAGCAGCAATATCTCCGGGATCATAATTGTTTGAAAATATTTGTTGAGCTCGCTTGTTGTCTTGAAATAGGTTAAGAAGATTTTCGTAGTCATTGTTATTAAACCTATATTAAAAAAATAGTTAGCTAAATCATAGAACTTATTGTTATACACACGGTAACTTAACCAAGACGAAAGGGTGAGGAAACACAAAAAATTAGGTAGGTATACGGAACACTCCGATACACCACTGGCCTGCATGGATTCTCAATAAGTTTATCACCTTTTATAATCCGCCAGTCTTTCGAGTTTCGACTTTGCCGCGGTGCAATTTTGTTTGGCCCACTATATTTTTTATCATTCGCTCAACATTCTGTACTTTGCAAACTTTTTTCCGCATTCTGTAGGTGGTTTCAGAACGGCGTGTACAACAATATGTGTATCTCTTTCTTACGCTTTTGCCTTCGCATATCTCTTTCCGTACTTCATCAACCCGCGTGTTTTCTGTGCTTTCTTTCAATATCACAGAGCCGGCATTCATTCGTTCTCATGTGGAATAATAAGTGCAGTATTGTTGTATTTGGTATTTTTAGAGATCATTTTGCTATTATTTTTTAACGGTGTATACATCAATATTGACGCTTTCAAATAGCTTTTTTTATAAATTTCTGTGCCTAGTAAATCAATACTATTGCTATGCGCCAACATCAAAAAGCTGTTAATTATTAGTATTGAAAATCTGTTATATCTTTAAAGTCCGGCGCGTCCTGTATTTTACAAGGTATGACATTTTTTTTACAGATGTTTTAATATTTTTAATTTCATTTTAAAATTCATGAAAATAATCTTTTTAACCAAACGTTCAACGTTTTTACGGAATCCGGCGCAAGACCTACGAAATTAATCTTATACAGGGTGTTCAACGTCATTTTTGACATACAAATTCAAGTTAAAAAAGCTTAGCCTTAGGTATAGGAGGACATGATATACAAAAGCTGCCTAGAATCTAGCGTAAAATTCAAAAATGTAATATATCGGATGTTCTATTTAAAATAATCAAGTTGACACCTACTTCCGGTAAAACCGGAAGTGCCACCATATTGAAAATATTTTAGTCGGGTTGCCCCCATCAACATTAGCATGGTGTCAAATTTTCTTTTCCTTTGTATAGTTTTTTAACCGCGACAGTGGCTCAAAGGTGAGGTAATGGCATTAGACCGTGGCGGTCCGGGTTCGATCCTCGGAGTGGGCATACGCACAATAAAAAAAAGTATGTCCGAAATTTAGTGGATAAAAGAGTGCAGTATGCTGCTTCGATATCGGGACCGAGAAGGGCGTCATGGACCTCTGGGGGCGTAAAAAGGATAACTAGTGCATACACGTGGTTCGGATTCCACGTTAAGTTGTAGGTCCCGTCTGGCTGACATTACTCAGACGATAGGGAATACAATGATCCTTATAGACCTAAGTATACTGGCTCTTCCGCCAACCCCAGCAAAAAAAAATGTAATGTTTTCTATACATAGATTGAGGCGGTTCCCGGTGGGACACTCTGTATGTATTTAAGTTACACGTATATAAGGGTTAGTTGGACGAGTCTGTTGATAGAAGAACGAATAATAATAAATAAAATTGTCTTCTCGCAAATTGATACATATTTTTTTAAATAAACACCTACGACAAAAATGTTGGTTTTCAGTTTGTTTCTTGTCAAACAATCAACAAGAAAATTGAAAATTTCAAAGAGTTCCGAAGTACATAATAAAGTTTATAAAAAAATGCTAAGCAATAATATCTCCTCCGATTACCGAGATAATAAGGTGCATCAAAAATAAGAATGCCAGAGCAAGACTACAGTGTAATTTCAACCGTTATAATATGTTACAGTTGATAGGGTGATGTCCACGGGGTAATACGAATTTTCAAAAAAAAAACATCCGGTATAAAACACAACAACAAACCCGAATGACTATGACAGAAACCAATCTATAAAAAAATCGGATTATACGAAAAAATATAGCATCAACTATGTGGAAAATTTATGATATTGGTTATTTTGTCCAGAACTTTATTTATTGCTGCACCTTAAATTCTTTGTGGTAGATTAAAATATATTTTAATTATATGGTTACTAAAAAGCTGAATTTAGACTTAAAAGCAGTGAAGCAATTAAACCTTTCCTGCCTAAATATCCCTTCATTAGGGGGTGGCCCTTTGGATTTTATGAATAGTTTTAACGTTAATCTTGAACTAAATAATATTATTGCGCGAATGCTTGAAACTTATCAATAAATTCCATACTTACTGATACAAAGCGTTACTTTGAGCCGACATTTGATACACCGGATCGTAAGGACCAATTCTTAATTCCAAAGTGACGTCATAAGGTGGGTTGCTTTCGCCTACTGCTCTGCCAAGGGAGAAAAACACTAATGGAAACCAAATTATTCCTATTATACCAATCAACAGTCCTCCACCCATTAGGTATTTAACCATGTAGCCCTTTTTAGTACCTCTTGGTTGTGGGTATTCGTCTTCCATATTTCTTGAACACTAATAATATTTTAAAATATATATTACATATTATTTTACCTGCCTTAATTTTAGTATATTTAAATGAGGTAACTGTTTTATCAAATTTTGGTTTAGCCGAACTAAAAAATGACCTTAGGCGTTTGGAGGACGAAATAAATATGCCAGCTGGGAAGCAGCTGGCACATTTTGTCCTCCAATTTCCGTGATTTTATATTGTTTTATACCCCTCGTATTTTAAAATACGAATTATTGTTTAAAAAAATTATGTTTTAGGCTCTGTCAGTAATTTTGTGGCCCTCTAGTGAGAAAACAACTAGCTATATGGCGGAGTTGTACCTTCAAACAAATATGTTCCTGAATGATAGAAAAGTTTTGAACTTGCATTGTTTTTATTTATTTTACATCACAACGTTTCAACTGGTAAGTATCTCCAGTCGTCTTCAGGTGTAGGTGAATACTAAACTGTAACTACAGCTCTATTTATATAAATATTATACTTTATATAAAAACACAGAGCCATAGTTACTTAGTATTCACCTGAAGACGACTGGAGATACTTACCCGTTGAAGCGTTGTGATGTAAAAAAAAACAAACAATGCAAGCCCAAAACTTTTCTATCATTCAAGAAACATCATTGTCTCCAACCTTCAAATCTATTCCTATATTACAACAAAATATTATAAAATTCGGTGAAGCAGCAGCGGAAACGGGTAAGGGAATTTAGTTCAGTTCCTCTGTTTAAAATTCACTTACGTACCTTTAACCCAAAGATATGTGCAAATATGTCCTCCATTTTTAACCAATCAAATACACCCATAGAAGTTTCTGTCCACATCCAATCCATAACTGATCTAAGTTCAAACAGGAACGGCACCAACATGAATCCTTTAAACAAAAACATGTTGACCATGCTGTAGCCTTTGCAGAGACAGTTGCCAAGAATTCTTGAAGGGTATCCACAGCGAATTTGATACGCTGATAGCAGAAAGTAGATGCATTTGACTATGTAGTAGACTTGTGGAGGTATCACAGTTTTAAATTCCCTAAAATAATTATGAATAAAGAAATGTGTTTCGGTAAGTTTAGTTGTTGACGTTTTGGTTTATTTTATCTTAAACCATCATCAGAACTATAAATTATAAATTTTAAGTAATATAGCTTCGTTATCAAGACTAATTTGATGTAATATACATCATTGCCCGTAGCTTTGCTCTTCTGAATGCTCATCCTGAGATTGATCTCTTCGGAGGCTGATTCAATAGATACCAAAACAGTGTCTTGCGCTCAAAGATATGAATGTGTTAAGCTTACTTACATATTTTGTTACTATTAATTGTTATTTAATACTAATGTGAATGTTACTCAGATATTTAACTGTTATTAATTTTCGTTAATGCTAATATTATAATTTTTAATTCTTTTAATGTACAAATGGGGCATTCCGTGTATTATTTATAAATAAATACCGAGTAACACAAGAAAGCGCTATCTTTTACCCTCCAGTTTTTTCCGTAATTCTTGAAGTAAATATTTAAAAATTAATTTGAAGAAGTAGTCCATACTTGAAGTGAAGTTGCAAGTTAAATTGGGAAAAATAATACTCTAAGTCAACCTTCACTAGGATATATTTCGAAGAAAATATTTACTCTCTACATGTTTCGAACGTATAAACGTTCATCTTCAGGAGAATAATTCACATTGAAAACGTTACCAAGTTAGGAAATTGTCAGTGATATCCTCATAGAGCTTTTGAGGAAATTAATAAAATAAAGAAAAATGTTGAAAAACTTCCATAGAAGTAGGAGAGAAAACCATACTATAGATGAAGTTGGGATAACTGTTGTTATTTTTCAAAAATTTAAAGTGACGAGGTGAAACCTTAATGCGGAAATAATAATGAAAATGAAGAGACTTTAGTGTTGAAGCATGATATTGAAGGAAACTATACGGTGTAAGGAGAAGTTACGTGTTGTTATATGGCAGATGTATCATATCTGTACATGGTTAGTACGCATATGGTATGAAACATGGTGGTGAAATTTTTTTAACTAGTGCGTTTTTTAAAAAAAATCTTTGAGAAAAGATTTTTTGTAAAAAACGAAGGTTATTAGGTACATTTTGAAGATTTTTATGAAAAGTTTTTTTTTGGATGAAGTAACTGAAATATTGTGTGTAGTTACGTTCCTTAAAAATTAGTTAGTAAGTGTGTAAATCTTCATTTTTCGGCCAATTTAAACCTTTAAAACCAATTCCGGTTAAGACAGGAAGTGAAGTCAAATTTTAAATGCTTAAATTAAATAGAAAATACTTTATTATGTGCTTTAAAAATGGCTGTTTAGATCAATTTTCTTTTGTTTCCTAAAATTTCTATAACTTTGTAAAACAAGATAAATGCTCAAAAGTAGGTCATGGAAACGTTAAAATCTGAAAAGTAATAAAAGTCATCTAGAACATAAAAAATAGTAACGAAAAATTGTGTTTTGTTTTTTTCCCAAGTTGAAAATTAAGGCACAGAAATTAAAGCCAAAACTAAAAATTTCGTTTTTTTTCTCCGAAGGTATTCGAAATATTTATAATTTTCTTTCACCAAATTATTACGCCCCAAAACACACAACTTTGCTTCGATTTAACCATCTTTATATCCCTTACAATTTTCGAGATCCAGGGGGATCGTACGCACAAGAATTAGTAGCAGTACCGCAGCTACAGATTGGGAGCCGACGGCGGGGCTGGGAAAAAAGGGAGGGGAAAGGCTTAGATGTTTAATCAGATGATGGCGACCTTAAAGCATTTTAAATTTGTAATAAGCTCTTGCTGTCTACAATAAAATAAAATATTTTTTTATTTAATTTTTTTTTGACGCCTGTATATTACAAAAACTCATCATCAGGAAAGGCAGAATAAATTATGAATAATTTGAATGAAGAATATATAAGACCCCTTTTACGTTTCAATGCACGTCCAGCAGTACATATAGTAGATTTTTCAAGTATTCTCGCAAGATGGAGTCAAAGGCACGTGCATTCTGGTATGTTTACTTTCCATAACACAATTCACAACGTGACGTGTGGACTAATTAAGGTTCACTAAAAATCTGGGGAAATAATGAGGTCCCGATATCAGATAATCGATGACAAATGACTGCTGTCTTCTGTCGAAAACCGAGAGTCTTAACATGATAGCACGGTATCCCAAAAACCCAATTTTTTATCATTACTAATACGGAAAATACCAGTAAAAACATTAATAACTGGAAACTCAGTTCAAAATATACAGGCAGTCCATAAAAAACCGTGTACATTTAATGGGCCTGACGTCAAAATAGGTCGATTTATATTTAAGTAATTTTATAGTGTTAGACTATAGGACCCAAAAGTACTAAAATCAATTAGCACGTTTTCACGAAATTGGGAAAATGCCAACATTTTTAAAAATCTTTGACGTCCTCTATCGGCTAAATGAGGCAACTTCGGTTATAACTCACCTAGCTTAAATCGATCTATTTCGACGTCGGGACTCTGTTGTCAAACGTTGTACACATATTTTTCCGACACCCGTAGACAATCAACTTTTTAGCACGTTATATCTTTAAATACAGAATAATCCGTTCTAATGATAAATTTGTTTTATGTTACATGTTGCTGCCCAGAGCATGACTAATTTTATTAAAAACTATTTTTTACAATAAATAATACGAAGTTACTTACTTTTCAGTGATAATAGGAAACATTATAAACAACCATATATGTAAAAGTATAATTTGAAGAAACTGGAATATTAATTTTCCTAGTATATTCTTTCGTAAGTAGATGGCTCGATCGATAATAATCAGGGTAAACTGTAAGATTAACATAAACAGAAACGTAGGTGGAACCCTATTCTCCTCCAAGTAGGCCTTAAATCCGCCATCACTGGTTTGAGACTAAAAAATATAAATAAAGAGGTAATATTTAATAAAACAGCAATTTTAAACAATTCTTAGTTTCATTATATGTACATATATATTCAAAATGATGTGGCTGCATAATGATGCTACATCACATTTTATAGATATAAACTGTGGCCACATCGCGTCATGGTGGTAATTTAGAAGGCAGTTACCTGCGTTCGATCGTAGCGGCCGAGTTAAATCGTCGGCTAAAGCCTACGCTTTAAAAAAAAGTATGACCGAGATTTAAGGAGTAGAGAGTACCCCAGGTCTGTACAGTAACTGATTTAGTGGCAGAAAGTCTATCAAAAGTGAATTATAAATATATAAAATAATTTTAGTCCAGGAATTAAGGTAAAAAATATATACGGATAATTTCATCGCTATGCATTTACGAAATAAATTCAAAATATGCAGATATTTCAGAAATTAGTAGAGTTAGGTAAAAAACGTGTTTCATAAAATTTAATTAAAATTTAATGCAAAAACCAAAAATATAATAAAAAATGCTCTAATGTATTTAAAAAATTAAAGTTGAAACTACTTCCGGTATAACCGGAAGTGACAGAAACATATTAATATTTTAGTTTAAGAAAGCATATTGATACACTTAAACCTACAGATTTCCAAAAAAATATTTTCAGTAGTTTCCTCAAAAGTTCTAATACAAGCTCGTCGTGAATCACCCGGTATACTCTTATAGTGAATATAGGGATGCGAATAAAATAAAATATTTTGATCTAAAATGCGATTCGTATTTCGAATAGTGTTTACAAACAAAAACCACATCACGAACAGTAAGTTTTGTCTATTTACCCTTTTATCTAAGTTTACCACTAATTATACGTACCCCAAATGATGAGTAACCAACTAGAAGAACGAAAAAGTTGATAAAATCACACAAGAACATAAACGTATAGACGTCAGCAGCAACACGTGATGTCGGGTCAAGAAGTTGTTGGAAGAAAATTTTTACTGATTCAGCATATTTCGCAGCCCTAAAAATAAATGAAAATTGTATATAAATCATAACGAAAAGTTATTTCTTCGTATTTTTTTACTGTAAATCCAATTTCTTCGGTTTTGGCCTAAATGTTGCTAGTATCCTACAAAGGATACAGAAACAGATTCTTTGTACGATAGTGCCTTTTGTACTTTGGGCACCTCAAAACTTAAATCTGGGATCTCAATCTGCGCCCTCCCAGACTTAATATCTACGAGCCGCGACTGATGACTACACAATCGTCGTTATTATTTTGATCTCTGTTTTACCGATATAGAAATGCTTATAGAGTACTTAGTATCAAAGCGATCATCGCTATTTTAAAATGTCAATGAGTGCCTTTTTTAAAAATTATTTCACTCTGATACTTTTTTACCAGTAGCCATCCTAAAGGCAAAAATGAAGCAAGTATACCATTTTATAAATAAAATGGAACTGTGTAACCAAGAAAATCAAATAATTTAGAAATTCGCTAAAACCCTAACGTGACAATTTAGTAAACTTTGACATACCCTAATTTTAAAGTTTGTGGTATATGATCACAGTGATTAACTTCGACGCTGGTAATTGATAGGACTTGTTCTGATTCGTCGCCCACTTCTGGAGACTTTACAATATCACCCTGACCTTCTTCAGAAGCATCGCTCTTTCTTTTACTGCCTTTAGAATCTGAGTGCTTGCTAAAGAAATAAATATATATTTTTATTAATAAATTTTTCCTGATGGAATAAAATTGTAGCTGCGCAAGTACGAGAAAGTTAAGGGAGATTATCTTAATTAATCTTAATTAATGGTATCATTTCGATTGTGTGAAAAATAAAAATCACTATTTGCTATCTTTCACAAGGTTTAATCTGTTTCGTTACAAAGTACAAAAGTACAAAAAATAAAAAAAATCTTTTCGTACTCAAAAAAATACTAAAATCTTTTCGTACTTCTTTCACAATGACATGAAAGGGTCGAAACCATAGGTATCAAAACAACAGGTAGATAGCTGACAAGTTCAGAAAAATGGAACCACTATGGAGCGAATACGGTTTGGGGTAGTTTAATAGTGTTTTTATTGACTTTTGGTTACTACTTCTTACTTCACCCACTAAACTCCTCGTTGAAATTCGGAAATAATCGGAACTGACATTTTCCAAATTTTAATATCTTACGTTAATGTTATAAAGACCGGAAGAAAGATACAATACTTTTATATGTTAGAGAAGTATGTTTCTGTCGTTATTTATTAGAGAGAAATTATTTATTTATTATTTTTAAACAATTTTTAAAGTTTTAATAACTAAGGAAATTACACTTAAAAACAAGTCGTTTTTGTAATGAAATTTAAACGCTATAAGCTGACAAAAACGAAAACCGTGATAATAATACATGCGACGTTTAGATAGATTTTAATTTAAACCATAACCATAGGCTACAGCGCTGTAAAATCGATTAGATTTACACCTGGCTAACTTAAGTATCTATCTATTATAAGCAGAAAAATAACTAAAATGTTCGTTATCACCCATATGCGTGCTCTCAGGATATGCAAATGTATCTTTAGCAACAGAATGTTTGTTGAACGGCAGTAGAGTTTTGGACTTGCATTGCCTTTATTTGATTTTGAATCACTAAACTGCTAAGCATTTTATGTCGTCTTCAGGTGAATACTACCAGTATTAACTGGAAATGCTTACCAGTTAAAACGTAGTAATTCAAAACAAATAAAGACAATGCAAGTCTAAAACTCTACTGCCGTTCAAGAAACGCCATTGTCTCCAACCTTTAAACAGAATTTTTGTTAATAAATAACAGAATAAAATTTAGATACCATCAATCTATGTGAATTCTATTAGTCCATCTTAAGAAATAAGCGAAACTCGTTTCCAAAAGCCTTCTTCCTGAAAAATTATGGAAATCTTTGAACCTTTTTAATTATCCATACATTTTTTTGGATTAAAAAAAAGAGTATGTCTTATCTGCAAAGCTATAGACAGCTAGTAGAACCGAAATATGGTCAAAAATCGTATGCCCTGAAAGCATGTAGGTAATAGAACGCCCTTAGGCAGATAAATAATAAAATACACAAAGCTAAAATTTTATTTATATAAAAATAAAACTAGTTTACATCAAAGTAAACATTTAAGTTTTGTCACTATATGTAATTACAATAATCAATGAAATTAGATATTTATGTAGGTAAGCAATTGCCATGAAGAATTGAATGAAATATAGAGGTAACCTCCGTTTTAAATTATTTTTTGAAAAAGGCAGGAGGATTTGAAAACCCGTTAGGGTATTTGCAAATTTATGGAAATAACGGTACAATTAGGCCAGGAGTCCATCAAAAAATTCGCAAAGAGCTTCGTCGCGGTGCACCATTTTAATTTGAGCACAAATAAATAATAACACCTCGAAATAAAAGAAAACTTTGGCAGCGAAAGCTAAAAATCACTGTCATTTGCGTAATTTATTATTACTGGTGGCAAAATAATGTATGTAATACGTATAACATAAACATGAGAAACATACTGTACTTGTGCTGCGCACACCGCCATATAATTGCGAACTAAGTCCTATAGAACTTATATGGGCGCAAGTGAAAGGATTTGTAGCACAACACGAATTTCAAAATGAAAGACATTAAGCTACTATTTGATCAAGCCATTAAGGAAGTGACACCAGAGAACTGGCAAAAAGCAGTCCATCACATCATTAAAGAAGAGAAAATGTGGAATCTTGACCACCTGATCGATCGAAACGTCGACTCGTTAATTATAACGTCAAGAGGAGATGACAGTTTCTCAGATGACAAAGAATATTATGATTTTTTATAATTTTATTTCTGCATAATGTATTTTATATTTTTTTTATAATGTTTAATAAAAAAATAAGTGTACCTAATGCACGCCTTTGTCACACCATTTTCAGTGGTTGTGAATGGATAACATCAGTCGAATTTGCCTTCAATAATGAAAATATTTTCGAACCTGTATTATTAATATTTTTATCCAATGAGAAAATTCTTCTTAAGTATGGTTTAGTGATTTACAACACTACCAACTGTTTTATCAGAATAGCACTAAACCTTATTCACTTCAGTGTGGTGCCATTTTTAAGGCTTTATGTGTATTATGTATCTACCTTTTGTTAAATGTCTATAGTTGAAACACCTGTCATTAAACTGATAATATATTAAAAAACATAACAAGTAGTTATTTTTATTTACTGCACAGTGAGAGTTCCGTTTCAGCAAGAATGTAGTCCAGCTCAAGTTAATTTATTTTATTATTAAAGAGAAACCTCAAGTTATCACCTTAATGAGTTGTTTCCTATGCTACTGCTGACAGGCGCTGCTATGCTGCTGCCATTAGCTTCTACGGCAACCAGCTGGCCATCTACAAGACGGTATTCTCCTTCTGGTGCTGCCATAACTGCAATTTGTCCTTGAGATTCGGTCGAGGATTTCCAAATACCCATCGATTTTAACATCATCCTATAGAAATAAATGGTTTAAAAATTAGTTTATTTGATGTATTAATTTTATTTAATTAACGCATTAACTGGTAAGTATCATAAGTCGTCAAGTTCAAAGATATAAATATTTCTCTAGTTAGTAGTTTCTATTAGTTATACAGGGTGTTACGGAATTGACACTTTATATTTAAATGAGTAAGCTCCTTGGGGATCCTAGAGAAATACTCCATATTTATTATTTTTTAACGACCGTCTAAATATTTGGGTAAGTAGCCATAAAACCAAGTTTGGCGGATGCCAACGAGTGTTCGCAATAACGCAACCGGGTTTAAATGACGACAGACGGCTGGCCACGTGTTTAACGCTTCCAGCCAAGAAATTTTACATTTCCAGTCGCGTCTACGCGCTAAACAGTGCATGCAAGCAGCTGCATCCGTGTTCGGTTTTTAGTTTTACATTATTTAAATATTTTTGTAATTAGAAATAATTTTCAATGTGGAGTTGCTTAAAAACATGTTATAAAACATTTGGGCACAGTTGTATTTTGTGGTGTGTATAGTAAATAAAATAAAAATTTAATCGCAGATTGAATGTATTGCTATTATTTTTAATATGGTTTAATTTTTTTTTCTTAACTTAGAACAGGAAATCACGGGTCACTAACCTTAATTAATTGTCATTTTATTTAAAACAAACACATGCCACTCTTGTCTTATTACTCTTTCTTTATAACTCCTCCAGTGTCGGTGTGGTCAAGCCATAATACAAAAAAAAATGGTAAATTTTCTCGTTTATTATATTGATGCGACATTTAAAACTAATTTTCCCTCGAATTATAAAAATAATAAAATTTACGGGTTTAAATATAACGCGTTAACACCCTGTATACACAATAGAATTTTTCACCAAATTTTGATCCCATCGCATAGAGCCAGATAAAATATAATAATTGTTCAAAATATTGAATTATTTACTGAGAAAATAATTAAACAAAATCTCCCTAATAAAAACACGGGAAAACCTAATAATTTATAATCAACGTCATAACAGTTGACAGCGGCTCTACTCAACGCGCTCTGACCTTGAGTCTTGTTTTCAAGCGTTTTTTTCCATTTACTCTTTAATCTGCTTTCGTGGCGGCTTTTTAATTGTTTTTAGAAGTTTTATGACTCTTTACTAAGAACAAATAAAGATTTTTCTTTCATTTCAACCGACCCATCCCCAGTCGCGTTTCGCCATATCATGGCTCATCAATAGAACTAAGATCCGACGAAAGAAAGAAACCACTCAAAACTGCTTAAGCAGTGTTTGGTGGGACAAACCAGTAGGATGTTGCACGGAGCGACATCTGTGTCATTGTTGAACACTCTTGAGCACACCAGCACCTCTAACAAACTTACAGAAATAAGATAACTTTAGTAAGAGTTTTATTATTGGGATATATTTTTAATAAGTTCAGGATGTCAGTGCTCATTATTTATTTATTTATTACCTATGGAAAAACACAACCAACAACAAAAGCAAATCCCAGTTTGCATAGTTCTTTCGTCTTTGGATTCCAATAATATTCGGCGGGAAAAATGGATTATTTCCGTAGACATTTTCGTTCCAAGGAATAATATCCATTTGAAATAGACATTTTATTAATACGACAAGCTAAAACAATAAATTATGATTAGAGTTAAAGTGTTTTTACGCATTTTGTTCAGAGTCCAGTTGAGAAATTTGGTCCGGTTGAATATAACTGAAAAATGTTTAGCGGCCCGCAGACAAAATAATGTTAAATTGAGAAAGTTAACTACTTCTTTTTAATAAAATTTCAAAATTCTGGATTGTTTGTCATTTTTGTGCATTTTTGTGAATTTTTTGTCTCCACTGAGGACGCCGCTATAAACATATTTTAGTTATATTTAATACAGAGAACAAAAAGACTAACGATAAAAAATTAATACCGGGTTACCGAAAGATTTTTGAACAATAATTAATTAACCAGACAACTTTTATTGTTGTATAGAAATCTTTTTCTCATAGTCAAAGTGGTCCGGTTATCAATATTTAAGCCCCAGATTAATGACGGCTTGTACCTTAAAAATTCAGGGGTTGCACCCATTAGTTGAAATGACCCAAATCGACAAATATGTTACAATGTAATTTGTTTCATGGATTTGCCAGTGAAATTATTTTTTTCAATTGTTTTTATCATCTTTCTCACAACTTATAGTACTTACATGTTTAAATATTTTTTTAAATTTTTAGTATGAGGTTTGTAAGTTGGGTCGTAGAAAAAATATGCTGTACAACTAGAGTAGATTGTTGATATTACGCACTCGCATGATGCTCAATTTACTTCCTCGTGAGATATAGACATCATATTCACTCTTATAGTACAAGTTACTATTCTTCCTCTGTAAAATTGTGTTAATAACTACATATAGGCACCTTCGCAGACGCAGCGACGACACAGAAAATCAGGGTAGCAATTGTTTAAGCTAAATTAGGTAAATGAACAAAGCAGCAACGAAAACAAAACAGTACATTTTTTATTCCACAAACACGAATTCACTTCTCCTTATTATACATATCTAGATTAAAGGTACTATTAGAATTCGTTTCTTGCTAGACACGGATTGCACTAAAGAATGGCTCTGCTATTAAACTTCGAACAAAATTAATTTTTATTAAATTTAAAACCGCCCAAAAATATACCAACAAATATTACAAAGGCGATCACACTTGCCAAAATTACAAATTTCTAAATGACAAATCATAGTAGCATAACGTTCTCTGGCCCTGTAACCTCGGTGCAGTATGGAAGACAATAAAAAGAGGCGTAATGTAATCAATTGGTTTCCATTTCGAGCGTAATATTTTATTTTAGCAGCGAGCGTCATAGAGTTTGCTAGATGACGTGGCGCAGCGTTGGTGGGTGAAATTAAATTATTTGCTTTTAGTGTACTGTATAAGTCGAATTTTAATGCGGGAGGAAGGAATTTAAAAAAATGATTTGTGTTTGGTTAGTTAATATACTGTTTAAAATGTTCCCACAACCCGTGAGACGCAAAGAAGCGATAACAAATAAAAATTTAGCTCTCACCTCCGTATAAGCAATAATAGTAACCCAAAATGTCTTAGACGGTCTAGGAATTGTCAGCGATCCCCAGAAAAACACCATTAGCGGCAGTGGCAATGACAGGAAAGTGGCTCTTTTCGCTTGATTTAAGAATATAACAAAATAGCACAGCCACTCCGATCGGCTCATGATGACATACCAAAGTGCTAACAGTAATTTCACAATGGGCGGCTGGTCATCAGATGACATTTCTTCTTCGGGGTCCTTTTCCGACATTGACGTTTTCCTAAAAAAGAAAAAATGGTAATTGAAGCATTTTGCGATGGATGCTTGCTTAATATTTGCTCAGCGACAACATCAAAAACGGCTAAAAAAAGCAAGAAGTAGAGCAGTGCTTAAATATAGAGAGTTCACGATGAAAATATTTAATTAAATATAGAATTAATAAAATACACATTTTTTAAAAGAAAGAGAAGTAAGATAAATACAAAGCAAAAAATTTAAGTAATAAAGCTGTTGAAGTTGGAAAATCAAATTTTCATTCGAGTCTGTTGGTGAAGAAGCATTAAATAAAAACCAGAATCTATTTGAGTAAGGACTTTGGACTATCTTTTTTAATTTTGACATTTGTGCGAGACTCAAGAATAAGTAAAAATTTCTATTCGATAGGTGGTTAGATAATTCCTTCGTTTATGGTTTGAAACAGCTACAGGGCTATGCAGTTCTGGTTTTAAAGTACCGGGTCGTGTATTACACTATACTACAGTAACGGTTCTTTATAGCGGTATAATTTTTATAGGTCAAACCCGCCTATTTCTACATCAAAGCATACTGCGATACAGATGGACGGCATTCTATAACATAGTAGGATTTGAGGTTACACTGCCCGCGTGCTTGTAGTACGTTGTATACCACAATACAGAGTTTTTATAGTAAGAAACATCATTTCCTAGAAACATTAACAAAAGATTGGCGCCAATCGTCATACCAGCCACATGCTTTTTGGTTCATTGTGTTGCCTATTAATTGTAATTGTGCATTAGTAAACATTGTTAAAATCGCAATTTGAGATGGAAGCAAACCTAAATACCTTAAAGAATATTATCCACAAAAGGATGCAATTAAAAGCTATGATTACGTTAGTTCCAACGTCTACATTATTATTATAAGAAGTAAGAATCTGCGACGCCTAAAATATTAATCTTCAAATATACAATATTCAGAAAAATTTAAACATGACGAAATGTAATCACAAAACCTAAAACAATCCAAATTTTTAGAATGGTTGGATTCCGTACCGTAGTATAGTGTAAATACGCTGCCGGGTCACCTACGTTACCAGGAAATTACTCGTATTTGTGAGTGGTTTAATATGCGTAATTTCTTCCATACCCTAGAATTCCAAGATGAAGAACTGCTATTTTGTACAAAATAAAGTGTTTGAATGTCATATAAAAATTCTTTATGTAGTTTTTGTAGCATTATAACGCAAAATTCTCAAGTTTTAGTTAGCTGACGGATGGATACATATATCACCAGTAAAATTAACAAGATTATATAACTTAATCAGGTAACAGTCATTAAAATACATATGTTTGACCAATAAGAGGCTTAGTTGTGCCTATACAGGGTGAGTGACCTGTTAGAAGATCTGAGAGTAATTAACATTGAATTTAAAAAAAAATGCTTTAACGGAAGAATCTTTATTTTATTTTATGGAATTTTAAAATTAAATTCTTGCATTTTTTTTAAAGATTCTAAACAGAATTTGTGTTACAGGTTGTCCGTTTAAAAATTAAAGTTTTTAATATAACATTTATTACACTGTGACAAGCTGAAGAATCTGAAAGGTGCATTTTAGAAAAAAACTGTTTGATTATTCTTAGTTTTTCATCTTCTACCCATTTTTGTCAAATAATCATAGCTTCATTTAACTTCAAATCCAGAAGTTAATCGGAAGTAAACTTTTTGGGTAAGAAAGAAGGGAAAAAGTAATATATTTTGGCGAGGCGAACACACCGATCGTTAAAATATTACTTTTCCAATATACAGGATGTTCATTAAGTAAGTACAGAAACTTTGAAGGAACAATAAATATCCAATAATCCATATAATTATAGGCTTTGTTTTCCAGATAAAGGGTGTTCAAAATTGAAACAAACTTAAGACTTTTTCATATATTTTTTGAATGGCGTCAGCTACTTCATTGAAACTTAGAACACACTAATAGATATTCAGAGACTACATTTCGCAAGCAAGTTATTTTTAATTCAACTATGAGCGTAGATATGGATAACCTTCTTAGAATTTTCGAGCAAAAAGTGGCACACCACTGACCCTGGCATGCTACTGACTATTTTAAAGTATTATCGAGTAAGCCAGGTAAGAAATACACAAAAAGTGTCTCTTGATAGTTTTTTATAGGATGCACTATTTTCGAGAAAATTTCCTAAATCGGTTTTCATGCTCGCCTGTGGACAAATTTAAGTGGGATTTAAAATTGTTTAGAACTAAACAAATTAAGAACCTTATGAAAATAAATTTAATAAATTATGACTAAAACGTATTCTCGCAGTAGAAGTAAAAACATCTAAAAATAATTGTTTTTCACAAAAAAAAATGAAATCGGCTAAAAATAACCAAAAATATATCTGTTAAAACTGTTACACTTTATTTTTTAATTAGAGAATTTATTATTAGGATGGTCATCTCATCAGTTATTATTAGGCTAATATACAGTGTGTCCGCGGATGGGGTCCCCAAGGGGAAAAAATCTTTATTATTCATTTTACGACCAAAAGTCATTCTTTATAAAAAGCTCTGCTTGTTGAGAAAATGAATTCACGATAAAAAAAATGTCAGATCAGATGTACAGGGTGTTAATAAATTAGGAAAATATGAAAATGCTTCAAGAGAGAAGTACCATTATTTATTATTTTTTACAAAAATTTTATAAAATAAAGTTGTTTATAAACTAACGTAAAGTCTAAATACAAATTTTGAAATAAAAATTTTAATTTTTAAAATAAAATATTAATAATTATTGTTTTTATTTAATTAGTTGCATTTTACAAAAAAAAAATCAAGATTTTGTATACGTTAATGTTTATGTCAGAATTTTATTTACATCTGTCAGTAATCTATTTCCGTAAAGGCATTTTCGAAAATGTTAACCAAAGAAGAGCGTATTTATTTTTCCTACGAGCGTGCGCAAAGTAGTACTTTGCGCACGCATTTTTGTGTGCAAAGTTACACTTTTCCGCACTAGTGCGGATAAGACTTTTATCCGCACTGGGTGCGGAAAAGTAAAACTATTCAAAAATCTCCTTGGTAGGGAATATTTATATTTATTTTAGTAGCTGTAAACTATTTTATGGCAATGTGAGAAGCCGTTGCAAGAGTATTCTCTTTTATCTTTTAATCGTAATTCCCGATATTTGTATTTCAGCTTAAAACGAAAAAAATTTAGTTTCCTATTATTTTTTTTATTGTTATGTAATTTTTTAATTTTCTATTATTTTTTTTTGTTATGTAATTTTTAGTTGTAAGTATATTATAGTTCTTTCTTTAAAGTCGAATTAAAAATTATTAAATAAATTATCATATTTTTTTTTTGTTGTTATCTGATATGAAGCTCGTAGGAAAAATGTTGTTCCTAACAAGTGCGCAAAGTGCTTTTCCGCACGCAAGAACTTATCCGAACTCCGCTTCGCGTCGTTCGTCCAACTGTACTTGCGTGCGGAAAAGTATCACTTTGCGCACTTGTTAGGAAAATAACTATATTACAATGATATGGCATTGGAAATGTGTCTTATCAACACGCTATAGATGTTAATATTAATATTTAATTTTGAAAATTCGAATTTTTATTTCAAAATTTGTATTTAGACTTTACGTTAGTTTATAAACAACTTTGTTTGATAAAATTTTTGTAAAAAATAATAAATAATAGTACTTCTCTCTTGAAGCATTTTCATATTTTCCTAATTTATTAACACAAGCAGAACTTTTTATAAAGAATGACTTTTGATCGTAAAATGAATAATAAAGATTGTTTCCCCCTTGGGGACCCCATCCGCGGACACACTGTATAAACCCCAAGAAAAAGATTAGTGCGATTGTTGTGTTACTATTATTTAAAAAAATCACATTCTCAGTTTGTAAAGTAAGTAAAAAAAAGTGTAACATATTTCACAGATCGAGTAAGATGCATAATGCCATGCACAAAGCCCATAGAAGGGTAACAACAGCTCAGTGTTTTTTTACCTCGACGAATATGGTGAATCGAGTCCTCTTTCCAGGCTTGGGGCCAATATTCGTATTTCGGGGACCGTAAGTACACTCGCCTTGCGCCTACACAGCCAACATACACAGGCATACAGCCACTCTACTCAACAACTACCGGCATTCCAGTGATTCTTTGCGCGAATACACACGATGTTGTATTGGCGCAAAGTTTAAATCAAGGTATACCATATTAATGATCAAGATAACTTGCAAATTAAAATGAGTTAAATATGAATCATGAAATGCTTGGACAAATGGAGCCCTTGGAAACTGTGTAAATATGAATATAATAAATATAGACCCCGCACAAAGCTTATGGGAAATAGCTTTCGGCTAATTTTTCTGAATTTTTAGTATTTTCTAGATCTTGACGTCCTGATTAAAAGTGTCCATGGCCGTAAACCAATCTTAAAAACTATCAACTTTTTTATATTTTTTTATTGATAGAAAAGTAGGCCCTAAGTTTTCTTTTACTTATATAGAAATAAAATATGTACAGGATGTTGAATAATTTATAGGCGGATTAAATAAATACTACTATAAAAAAATTATGAACATCCAAAAAAAAAAATTTACTCATTTTTTGAATTTTGAAAACAAACGGCTAGATTTTGTTCATATTTTAATATCTTGTGTCACCAAGCTATGGATGAAAAAAAAATGGATATAGGTTGACGTAGAGTATATTGCCGGGTATTTTATTTTTCAAAAACAAATTGAAAATTCACCTAAAACCGTAATAAACGACTTTTAATTGATTCATTTAATTATTATACCAATCTGGGTAATCTGTAACAATTTGTTTTTACAATAATTATTCTCTAACACATTCTTATCTAAGATATACAGGGTGAACCAGTTACAATGATTTACACAAGTGAAAATATTTAAATATAAGAAAATAAAATATACAAATTATAAAAAAAAAACATTTTGGTATGACTCTAAGATAATCTGAACGTATCGTATCATGTATAAGAGTCAAGGTATTTTACGAAAAAATATATTTTATAATTTAACAATAATATTTTGTCATTTGATAAAAAAAAAACATTTTTTAATTTTCCTATATTTAAAAGTTTTCACTTGTGTAAATCATTGTAACTGGTTCACCCTGTATATCTTAGCCAAGAATATGTTAGAAAATAATTATTGTAAAAAAAAATTGTTACAGATTGCCCAGATTGGTATAATAATAATTAAATGAATCAATTAAAAGTCGTTTATTACGTTTTCAGGTGAATTTTCAATTTTTTTTTTGAAAAATAAAATACCCGGCAATATATCCTACATCAACCAATATTCATTTTTTTGCATCCACAGCTTGCTGCTACAAGATATAAAAATATGAACAAAATCTAACAGTTTGTTTTCAAAATTCAAAAAATGAGTAAAATTTTTTTTTTTTGGATTTTCATAATTTTTTAATAGTAAGTAGTATTTATTTAATCCTTCAATAAATTATTCAACATCCTGTACATATTTTATTTCTATATAAGTGAAAGAAAACTTAAGGCCTACTATTCCATCAAAGCTAACTTTTGCGGATGATTTAAAATTATTTTTGCTAATTGAATCTCTTAGTGACTGTATATTCTTACAAGAACAACTGAATTTGGTTCAGGGTTGGTGCGACAGAAACAAACTCAACCTTAATGCAGCTAAATGTAAAATTTTGACCTTTAGTCGCAAAAAACAGCCACTATTGTATCCCTATTCCATCTCAGGTGAGGTTTTAGAGCGCCCCAGGTCGGTAAAGGACTTAGGCGTCACCTTCGATCCTATGTTGACTTTTGTTGAACATATAAATAACATAGTTTTGGAGGCAGGCAGGATGCTGGGCTTCATCGTGCGCAACTGCAGAACCTTTTATGACCCAAGAGTTTTTAAAACATTATATTTTTCTTTTGTCAGATCAAAGCTTGAGTATGCTTCACTGATTTGGAATCCTCTTTATGCATGTCACGTAAATAACATCGACAAGGTTCAAAAAAGATTTTTAAAATATTTAACATTTAAATCAGAAGGAGTGTATCCTGAGCAAGGAACTGCTTACGATATTTTATTAAATAGATATAATTTTATAACCCTAGAAAAAAGGAGAGCAGTTACATCTCTAGTATTTTTATTTAAGTTGCTGCGCGGTGGAATCGATTGTCCTGATCTGCTATCTCAAATAAATTTGTTTGTACCTAGAGCGAATACTAGACATCATTTAACATTTTTGTGTGAAAGAGCAAGAACAAATGTAATGATTAAATCTCCTATAAATTTTATGTGTTACAATTTTGAAAGCATGTGCGAAGATTGCGATATATTTACATGTAGCTTGCGCGATCTGAGGAGGATTGTCGAGGCTGGTCATTAACGAAATTGTTATATATACCTAATAGTATGTGTTATTAATTGGTGTTATTGTAATATAGTATATGAATGTGTGCATAATATGGCGATAATTTTGAATTTATTGTATTTCCATTATTGGTGATTTATGTTTACAAATTTATATAGTTGTATTGAATCGAGTACAATATTATTTATATTCGATTTTTTAATATTGCTCTGTAAATGGGTTTCTTGTTGGGCAATAAAGCTATTATTATTATTATTATTATTATTATTATTATTATTATTATTATTATTAATAAAAAAGTTGATAGTTTTTAAGAAACAAGTGAAAACTCCAGACAATGCAGAAAATCTCAAAGTAAGAAATTGCCAACTTTAAAAGGTCATAACTCAAAAATTAGTCATAGGATTGGATTACGGCCATGGACACTTTTAATCAGGACGTCAAGATCTAGAAAATACTAAAAATTCAGAAAAATTAGCCGAAAGCCATTTCCCATAAGCTTTGTGAGGGGTCCTTTACGTATAGTAATAATACCGTGAATGGTTAATATCACACACGTACATACCGGGTGGTGCATCGTGGTTGGAAACAGGAAATCTCATGCAAGTTTTAGACAGTCCACATATTTGCTCCCCTGTTAACTTTAGAGCGGGGTTGTAGGGAGACTTTTTTAGGGTCCCTATGTGGTAAGTGCACATGCGGAGTTTGAACAATTTTGGACAACCCGATCGTAACTTATTTTAATAGGACTGCGGATGAGTTTTCATTGGAATTCATCAGATTATGCTGCGGACTCCAGCATTGATTGGACGTGTCAACGTGTGATTTGTCATTGTCAAATGTAATTTGCAAACTGTAGGCTTTTTAAAAACCTGTACAATCGTTTGGAATATTCTTAATTCGTAATTAAACGTTCACATAAACCGCCATTTGCTGCTATAAACAATATCCCAAGCGATCGTAAAATTCCTTACGAATATTAGCGAGTTGGTACTGGGTAGATCTTTCAGATTGTATTAAAATTGAATTATTAACTGCTCTAAATTTCCATGCCTTAACACTTTTATAACGAAAGTTTTTTAAATGCCCCCAGAGGAAGAAGTCGTTTAGTGAGAGGTCAGGAGAGTTAGCTGGCCAATTAATTGTTGAGTTAGGACCGATAACGTGCCTATTAAAGGCATTAATTAGATATCGCGTACCACAAACGAATTGTGGGCCGGGCAACTATTAATTTGGAACCAAATCTCCTGATTTTCATCAGCGACTTCCTCCAGTGCGGGTCAAAATATCTAAAAATGTTGGACCCGTACGATTTCCGTCAATAAAAAATGGTCCAATGATGTGATTTCCATAAATTCCTACATTCACTTTCTGAGGGTATTGGGTTCGAGTGCATACAAGACGATGCTCATTTTATGGGCTCCATTATAAATATTAAAGTGCATTCGTCCGAGAAGCAAATATTTTGTAAAAAATATCTGTTGTTGTTCCGCTCCGTCATTTCAGAACAAAAAAGTAATCCTCGCTCTTCATTCTCTTCTAGCAGTTCTTGAATGATATTTATACTTTTTCAAAGTTCGCAGTACCGTGCTGTAATGTTTTTCTACCTCTTGCCCGAGAGTTCTAGTGCCGATATTTTTATTTTATTCGACGTGTAATAAAATATTAAGATCTCTATTATTGATTTCTTCAGCTTTCTCATTAATCTGTGCTGTGCATTTGCAGGTTTTTTATTACACTCTTTCGCCTCAAACTTAGTAATAACTTTTTGTATTGCCGACTTGGTAGGAATGGATTTATTAGGGAAATAAACGGAAAACATATCAGATATAATAATTAATTTTTTCCCCGCATAATACCATTTTATCATAGACTATTTCTTCTATTGTATAACTCATAATAATTACCTAATAATTTCAAATTACATTTAACAATGAAAAATCACAGATTCACAAGTTCAATCAATGCCAGTGTCCGCAACATCACCTTTTCAATGAAAACCCAACCGCAATCCTATTCAAATAAGTTCGGGTTGTCCAAAATTGTTCAAAGTCTGCATGTGCACTCACCACACAGAGACGCCAAAAAAGTATCCCTACAACCCCGCTCCAAACTCAACAGGGGAGCAAATATTTGGACAGTCTAAAACTTGCATGGGATTTCCTAAGTTTCCAACCACGATACACCACCCGGTATATTATCTAGAAGCATTATTAGATTATCGAAGTTAAAATAAATATACTATATTAGTAGGGGAATTATAGAGGCGTCTAACTTATGCCGAGAACAGATTATACAAAATATATCCCATTCCAGCACAAGCCCTGTCTCTCGGTATACGTCTTGGCAGTTCTCACACGGGGAAACTTATAAGAAACTGTAATAGCAACTTTTTATAGTTCTGTCCAAAGACTGTAGATCTGTATGCATATATCGAGCTGATTATTAGTGTGTTTGACATGTATTTGTTTTATTCTGAAATATGTTTAATTATGTTCTTAATCCCTTGTAGAGGGTATAATTTGAATTAATAAAATTTTGCTTATATACTTAGTGGTTAAGTGAGGAAGCTTGCTTCAACTTCGCCTTTTTTAAATTATTTTACAATAAAGTCATTTATTATTATTATTATTATTATTATTATTATTATTATTATTAATATTAGGAGACTGGGCGACAAGACTACTCAAGTTGCCTCTCATCCTCACACGGCTGACACTAGTCACGCAGTCGCCAGCTGAAGGCACACATAGGTTGTTTCTAATTTATCTCCGCCCCTTCATTTTGTAATTATATACAGCACTGAATTATTTTCAACTTCATTCATGAATTTTAGCTTAAAAATTTGCTCTAAATTTATTATTTTTCGTCACTCTAGAGACTGGAGTAGCGAGGCGATCAGCAAGTTGGGTCGCGGTCACTCGCGTTGCATCGATCTCCCAGTAACTTAGGTAGCACCATATGAGTAGCGCCATTTAAATCTACATGCTGGGTGACTTAATCGCCCAATCATGTAGCATCCACGCTACTACAGTTTCTTTACGGTTTCCCCGTGTGAGGACTGCCTAAGGAATAGGTGCAATTTTTCTATATGTATCAGATTTATAGAGACAGAGTAATAATTATTTGTACACAAAATATGTTTTTTACCATAGTATATTGTATGGATAACTGAAATTTGACAATGCAGAATTTTAAAAAATCAATTAGGCAATCCAACGATGTGTTCAAATGGCGGCTGGCTGGCAAACACTGCGTTGTAATTGGTGCACGTGCCTATATAAATAATATTGCTGGCGACATTTAACGGGTGGCTCAATGCTTTTTACCAGCCAGCCGCCATATTGAATCACGTGGTTTGGATTCCCTAATAGGCATATTAAAGACGTTACCTAGAGTTCATATCGCGATAGAAAACGGCGTTTCGGCAGTTGAAAGCCACAGATGACATTCACAGCTGATTCTAGTTCCGCCGAAAAGTTACTAGATTTAGTGTGGACCGTAACAAGTTCCCGTGTCAGTTCGCGTCCTATTATTTTCGTTGTTTTTTGGTGTTTTTTAGTATTTTTGTGGCTGTTTTTATATAGGGTTGTGTTTAAAAACATTTGAGATATTTTTAGACTTTTACATTGCAATTTTCTTGGAGTTCGTCTAATGCATTTAAAGAATCAGAGTTTGTAAAATGTCTTTTGTTAAGTCATTATACTACTTTAGTAGTTTGTGAAATAGAGTTTTCTGATTGAAAGTTGGAGTCATAACTAAAATGAAGCATAGTGATTGTTTTGTATACCAATATTTTAACCATATATACAATGTTTTACGTATTCTATCTGGTGCAGTATTCACGAGCAAAGGAGAGTAGTGTGTCGATAAGTTAAATTTTTTAAAAGCTTTGTCGATAATATTTATGTTACTAGTACATTACTTTATTGTAAGTAATTCCTATCACAATATCTAGGTAGTATTCAGTGGATACCTAATAGGTTCTTGACTTTTGTTCCAATTTGGATAACATCTCCAAGAGTTTCTTGACAACTTTAGTTAAGAACGATGATTTAAATAGAAAAAAAATAGTAAAGTTTTCTTTGATAAATTAAAATGGGAGATAAGGAACTTAATATTTAAATATTTTTTTAGTAGGTTAATGGGACATAAAAATAGTCCGGTCCTGTCTTTTTAGCCAACCACTAAACGTAAAATAGACCAGACGTCAACAGGGTGCCATAAATGACAAGTGACTTGGCGTTTTCTTAAAAAAATTTGACTATAGGTTTAAAACATAATACCGCGTATATTTTTACAAATTATTTTAAAAAATCAGAGCAGACTTTTTTAACATATTCGTATTCTCGTGATACAATTTTAAATATGTTTTGATGAGTTAGAATGGGCTTTTTCACTAAATTTTGATTTTGCAGAAAAAATAAAATTTTCTTTGATCTCAGTATTTAAATTCTTCAATTATTTACTGAGAAAATAATTAAACAAAATATGTTCTCTAATAAAAACACGCGGTACAACGCACCGACGTCACAGCAGATCCGGCAAATGGGCCGCCCGGGACAGCCTTCATTCGACACGCTCCGACCTGACTGACCTTTCGAGGCTAGTGTTCTGTTTCTAATTTGTTATTTTCTATTTAACTTATCGAAACAAAAATAACAATATAATCGGCGCACGACTCGCAAATAAAAGAATTGCGCGGTTAATAGGATGATGCACATCCCTTCTCGCCTTGTGTTTTTAAACTTGCAGCTTTCCAGCCATATTTTTAATTGTTTCTAGAAAAGGTTTGTGATACTCTAGAAAGATTTTTTATATTGGGATATGTTTTCAATAGGTTCTAGTTCAGGATGTTAGTACTGAATATGATAAATTCGATCATAGAAAAAAAAACAATTGAAATATTGGCAGCCGTATTCACTAACAGCCGTATTCACTAAAAGGTTCTTAATTTAAAATCGCCCTAAACTGACAGTTCTGTGTTTAACATGACAAGTGTCAGAATAAGTCAAATAAGTTTGGTATTGTAAATATTTTAGTGGTTTTTCTTTAAATTTATTAAGGAAACGTATTTTAGTACGTACTGTGTTCTTTAATAGAACTAAAACTGTATTTGCAACAACATCCCAGTTAAATTATTTATCGGTAAGACGATGTATTTATAAAAAAATCAAATTAATACAAAAAACGTCATATGGCATATAAAAACCGCGGCAGTGGTTCAGTACTGGCATTCGACCGTGGCGGTCCCGGTTCGATCCCCGGAGTGGGCATACGCATATTAAAAAAAAGTATGTCCGAAATTTAGTTGATGCTACTAGTGATTCCTAATATTGGGACCAAGAGGGGCGTTATGGACCCCTGGGGGCGTAAAAAGGATAACTACTGCATACAAGTGGTTCGGATTCCACGTTAAGCTGTAGGTCCCGTCTGGCTGACATTACCCAGACGTTAGGGGATACAATGGGCCTCTTAGGACTTAGTATACTGGCTCTTCCGCCAACTCCAGCAAAAAAAATGGCATATAAAGTAATGCCACGGTGAAAACACAACTGGGAGACTATTAGATCTAAATATTCGATGGTCTAAATCTGTTTTTGAAGTAAACTTCAAGTGTGTATGCATTTATACTTCATTCATGGGAATATTAATTTAACTATTGCATTATGTGAAAAATAAGTGGGTTTCACTACACTATGCGCAGTCAACTGCGCATTAAAATTAGAAATGCGACCACTAGAAAAGTAAAAATCACCTTGATATAAAATTGTATAATAAAAAAATATTTAAAGTAGTTAAGTTGGCGTCTGTAAATAATTTTTAAATATGAAGCATTTCTTTAAATAGTTGAAAATTGGAATAACTTTTTAAACTTCTGTGCCATTTTTTAGCTTTACTGATAAATTTTCCGAATTTTTTATAGTATGATTTAAAACATATTTTGTGGAGAAATACCGTAATCCAATTTTTGAAAATATTTAGAATAATTATATAATATATAGTTACTAAAAAATTAAATTTTTTTTATAATAATTATCGCAACAGCCATAAATATAATACATGTAAAAACATAGCCTACGGCTCTTAATCAATAAGGTGCATTTTATATTGAGAGGGCAAAAATTCTAATATCAAAAATTGCGTTTGTTGCTCAATCTTTTGGACATCCTATTTCTCTGTGATAATTTCAAAGTCAAGGTCAAAATATGTTTTAATGTCAGAAAGAATATCATTATTGACAAAACTATCAGAAATTTAAAATTACAATAAAATATGTATAAATAAAGTAAAAATTAAATGATTAAAAAACGTAAATCATTATTCTCGGGTTGTACAAAGATTTTTAATAATAATTAACTGACCAGCATCTTTGATGGTGACATATACAGGGTCCTGCGCCTCACCTCCCGTCTTCTGTAGCTCACTTATTAATTAAGTTAATATTTTGATATTTTGCAGACTTCACCTGTATCCTAAGGCGCATTTCAGGAAAATATTTTTGTTTATACAGGGTGTTCCAAAAAAGTGTTACCTCATAAAGATCAATTTTTTTAGATTACATGCCATATATTTTCTTACTTATTTGGATGCATCTTGTAGTTGCCTACATACCCCTAAAATTTTAATGAAATCGGTTTAGTATTATAGGCGAAAAAAAATAAAAACTAAAAAAAATCAGTTTTGCACCACTGGTTTTAAAAGTTAATAAAAAATAAAAATAATGCCTCGTTATTAAAATTCTACAAAGGTACTTAATAAATAAGGTCCTAAAGTCTCGTTAACCCAGTTTGATTAATACGAATTGTACAGGGTGTCCAAAATTTAATGTCAAACTTTGCAAACTTTGAAGCAATTTATTTTTCTTATTTCAAATTGGAACCCCTGTATATTATTATGTCATTCGATGCAGAATTACAATTCAAACATTTGTTCTAATTACAACCCTATCACAATTCATCACAACGCATTAAGACTTATTTACAGAAAACTCGTTTTATCAACCTTTCCACCAGTCATTATTATATAACAAATATCAAAGGTGGCTTTGAAAAACAATTTATTGGTATTAAAGTTTATTAAAGTGACCAAAGCCCATTTTGACTTTAGTTATTTTATAATTTCAAATATTATTAGATTAGTATTAATTATTTAAGCTATATTATTTTTTGTAATGGAATACAACCAAGAAAAGCTCGTAGATATGATTTTCATATTAGGAGCATGCTAAAAGAATTTTTATTTGTCGTTTTAGTAAACTTTAATATCAATAAATTGTTTTTCAAAGCCACCTTTGATATTTATTATATAATAATGACTGGTGGAATAGTTGATAAAATGAATTTTCTGCAAATAAGTCTAAATGCATTAGAAATTGCGATAGGGTTGTAATTAGAATAAATGTTTGAATTTTAATTCTGCATCGAATGACATAATAATATACAGGGGTTCCAATTTGAAATAGGAAAAATAAATTGCTTTAAAGTTTGCAAAGTTTGACACTAAACTTTGGACACCCTGTACAATTCGTATTAATCAAACTTGGTTAACGAAACTGTGAGACCTTATGTATTAAGTACCTTTGTATAATTTTATTAACGAGACATTATTTTTAATTTTTATTAAATTTTAAAACCAGTGGTACAAAACTGATTTTTTTGCCTATAATACTGAACCGATTTCTTTAAAATTTTAGGGGTATGTAGGCAACTACAAGATGCATCCAAATAAGTAAGAAAATATATTGCATGTAATCTGAAAAAACATATCCTTATGACGTCACACTTTTGTGAAACACCCTGTATAAACAAAAATATTTTCCTGAAATGCGCCCTAGGATACAGGTAAAGTCTGCAAAACGTCATAATCCTAACTTAATTAATAAGTGAGCTACAGAAGACGGGAGGTGAGGCGCAGGACTCTGTATGACATTGGCAGTAATATTTTTCACACAATCACGGTGGCCAGGTTACTTAATTTTTAATTTATTAATCAGGCAGTTTCGACGTTATCAGTGATTTTGTTTGTCTCAAAGGAGATTTAAAATTTGGAATCACTAAACGATGCAATCATTTTTAGAACTGTAAAATTACCTAAAAGAAATTGGATGTCTTATAGTCAACTAAATCATTTTAGACCTCTAAATTAGTTTCCCAAAAATCTAAAAAAGAAGCGTTCATAAGCCTTGCAATTTAATTGCATCTATGTCGTCAAAGAAAAAAAATATAGCTGAAGGTGTTCAATACCTCTCCTCTTGAGAAGAATAAGGAAGAGGCGAAGCTAGAACTTTCGTACCGCTCTCTGCACTATTTGAACATTTATCATCGCATACAGCACTGGTCGGGATCGACGTTGTCCTATACAACACGCAAACACCGCAGCAAATGTTAAAAAAAATATTTTATATTATTTTTATCGTTTATCGATAACTGATACATTATGAATGACAGTGTTTAGATTAAATGAGAAATGACATGATTTGTCACCCTTAATTTGTGGGTCCCATGAGATCCAATTTTTATGTGTATAAATGGAATAATATGTATGTTACTTTAATAACTTGTAATCAATTCCGAGTGTGATTTGTAACAACGACAACAGAGTAAAAGAGACCAAACATTTTCTTTTATCACAACAAGACGACAACACATAATATGAAAACGTCCACTAGGTTCCTCACATCCTTCCTAGATATTTATTTTTTATAGGATATGCTTCCACAAATTTTGTTAATTCGTATTGTAGAGTTATGATGTATGCAAATTCATTTACATCTATTGGTAGTGGTCATACACTATCTAAATATACTTTTTGAACATAATAATTGGCTGTCGATGTAATAACCATGGGCTGTGTCTAGTATTAAAGATTGCAATACTTCTGTCTTTGACAAGTGTCGCATTTTCTTATAAAGTCTGCAACGTCGTTATCTAGACCTGGCCAAAAGTAATACTTTTTTATATTATTTATTATTTTAGGTTCCTGGCATGAATAAAAAAGTATAGAGATGGGCAATACAGTTAATTTTAAATCACAGTTAAAAGACAGCGTACAAGTCAAAAACGGGACAACGAGGATAATAGTTTATAAACTTGTATTTATTTCTGGAGGTAACAGTTGCGACTTGTTATTGAAAATAATAGTTGTAAAATATCGATAAATAAAGATCAATCACTGCCTAAATAAAAGTATAGAAACTATTGTTCGTGAGATGAGGTTATATGAAATTAAAACGTTTTTACGTGCTGTGTAAACATTAAAATGAAACGATATTACAAGAGATCACCCCAGGTCAGTAAAGTAACTGATTTAGTACCAGGATTTTTTCTTTACAAGTAAGTGTTAATATACATGTCATATGATAGAATGTCCTCTATAAACAATGTTATGTCGGCTCGCCGAAAAAGTACTTTTGTAAATGAAATGCGTGGTCTATTTTACTCTAATCTTAATCTCTATAACAAGACGAATAGAACTATTCACAATCACTAAGGGGATTCCTACTTTTGTCTAGTCGTCGTTTTCCTAATCTTGATTTAAATTTGTCTGATATATTTATTATTATTTGGAATTGCATTGTCTTTATTTGACTTCAAATCACGTTTCAACTGGTAAATATATCCAGTTGTCTTCAGGTGAATACTTAATAAGTATGGTAACTATAGTTCTATTTATACTAGCTAGGTGCACTGAAGCATAACTGAGATGGGTGCAGGCATGAGTTTAATTCGTGCGCAGTCTTATCCTAAGATTATAATTACTTAACTTAAGGTTTTCAGATATTTCTTATATATAATGAGGGTTTACTAAAACAACCTAGGTTCTGATGTATGGTGACAGCTTCCTTGAACTTCCTTTTACTGTAGTGTGGTTATTTTTTCAGGATGTCGGCTTCTGTCCACATACTATAATGGCAGTGTGTCCAGGTAGGGTTAGCTGTGCATGATTTATCGGTCTCTCTTTTAGCATATTCTTATGTTCTTTGATTCTAAATTCGATGAATCTCAGTGTCTCACCAATATAAGATTGGCCACATCCGCACGAGATCTGGTAGACACAGTTTTTACTGTATTTTTGGCTTGATGGTTTCGTCTTCTACAGGTGGTTTCTTAAAGTGTCTCTTAAGCTGAATACTGTGTTGACGTTGATCGTTATCGTAGTCTTCTTATTCTCTCAGATACTCCTTTGACATATTAAATATTGGTTGTGTCTCTTTTTTGGCACTTGGAAAATTCTTACAATTTTCCAATATTTTGTCAACTAATCTCATGGGGTAGCCATTTTTGTTGAGGTCGGTCTTGATGTGGTTAGTTTCTCTTTTGAGGGCTTTGCTCTGTTACAGAGGGTAATTCCTTTATCTAGAAGTGATCTTACTATGTCACCCACGATACTTATTTAGTAGTCACCTGAAGACCACTGAAGATACTTACCAGTTAAATCGTTGTGATTTAAACACAAATAAAGACAATGCAAGTCTAAAACTCTTTTATCATTCAAGAAACATAATTGACTCAAACCTTTAAACAGATATATCATTGTCATCTGACGAAGCTACAGTGTTAGTGAAACATGTCATTTTCTTATTAATATAGTCGAAATTTAAAAGTTCAACTTTGATTTACTGTATCCCACAATATTATAGAAAAAAATGATCATTATAAAACCAATTGAGGGTGACAAATCTTAAATAAAAAGCTTATTGACGAAACCAATGATTAGTATTTTACCCCCAAATTTTGCAAACTAAAAATGACCTGATGAGCTTGTGTTTAAAAATATGGTGAGTATAAAGCTTAAAAATTGAAATATTTTCTAACCGAATGTGCCATAAATACTGCAACATATCATCTAAAGTAGTGATAAATTAATTTTTAAATAAATTAACCCAAAATATGAAGCGAAAATTTTTTTATAACAGACCTTCCAGCCATTATGGCCCGCCTAAACGAATCTGAAGAGCTGAACACCCCCATAGCTGAAGATGCAGTGGAATCCTCGCTAGGCAAGTAAAAAATCTACTGTCTACACTATAGCTAAACACTATTATTAGTGTGCTTGGCACATGGCGCCTTAATCTACTTTCATTATTCTACAAGTGGAAGATATTGCTTTAGAACTTACGTCGATAGCCTCATTAGATCATGAAAGGATCCGGCTGGATGCCAAAGTTGGTTTGATCCCATTCTTACTCCAATGTCATACTGAGTTTTTTCCTAAAATAGGTATACAGTGTTACACAGTGGCGTGCAAAGCCGTTTAAAACAGGGTAGGCAAATATTTTATTTTCAAATGATTGACTCTTTAATAATTTTTAACACAGTTCAGATCGCGACTACACTTAAATTAGGTGTACGTGGACATGTCCACCTTTCCATTTTTTTCCGACAACCGCCGCCGGTACGCAATGTCTATATACAGGGTGATTCACGCTGAGTGGCCTATTAAAAGATCTCGAAAATGAGTTAACTTATCTTTCTAAAAAATTTGATAGCAGGCATAATTGGCTTTGAGCTTTTAAAACATTATATTTTGACGTTTTTATTACTTCCGGTTATACTGGAAGTTAATGCCAAGTGGAAAATCCTATATATTTTAGCATTTTTGATCACCTTATTAAAATCTAAATAACTTTTGTTAATAATAATCTATTCCTATCTCAAACCGTTTTTGAGATATGAATTTTAAAAGGACTTTTGTGTGTAAAAACGCTCCGAGAAGAAAGTTTAGTAACTCTGAAACTAATAAAGGTAAACATTTAAAATTTTGTAAGCTTTTAAGTAATACATAGATATTTAGTTTAAATTACTTAGGTTTCACGTTTTTTATACAGGGAGTTCTTAAAATTGTGCCAATGTTTCCATTTAAATAAATGTGCATAAGTCAGTTTTTGCAAATGGAACACCCTATTTTTTAGCTTACTAGCGCGTAGAGAATTAAATTTCCTATGTAAATGCTTAATATGTTACAATCCACATTTTTAGTCGTTTTGGAATTATGAGCAATTTAAATAAAAAATCTTAAAATTTCTGTTTGTGTTAATGCGACATTATTTTTGAAAAGAAGGCTTCGATTGGGATTTTCGTTTGACTTTGAGCTTTGTTGCCATTGATAATTGTTGATAAGTTTACTCGTTTCCGAGATCTTCTAATAGGCCACTCAACGTGAATCACCCTGTATAAAGCAAACAAAGGGCGAAAACGTTAATATTAATATTATTATGAATACATTTCATCCACATGCGTTTTATATTCAGATTTTAATCATCTACTTGATTGAACATATTGCCTAAAAAAAAAGCAAAATTTAATTTAAGATAGCAAAAATTAACTTAAATCATCATGAAAGTACTTCTTATTTTACGTTACTAATTAAATATTAACTAACCTAATTATTAAACAATAGAGGGACATGTTTCATGTCTCATGTTATATCGAGAATGCGTAGTTTTTTTGGAAACCAAGACAAAACTTGAAAATAATTGTCACCAATGCATTTAACAAACGCGGGCGGATGGCTGCCGGAGGCTCATGTCTCGAGTCGTATTTTTTGCATCTCTTCCTAGCTTACTGCCTACCTCCTCTCTCGCTCGCTTCCAATCGTATAAATGCAGTGCTTTTGTTTTCCCAAAGAAAGCTAATATAAAACGAGATCTCCGCTTTTCGGATGTCATACAGAATCTTTCTCTTTACCTGACATTCTTATTGTTGGTTAACTTCATTATCGCTATTATTAGAGAAGATACACTGTTTTGTATATCATGTTTTATAAACTTTTTTATCTCTTGTATGACACATTATACATTACACATTAAAATTACTACTTACCTTTAACATTTTTCTTTCTTTGCCAAGAGTTTTAAGAACGTATCTGTAATCTCTCGAATATCTATTTAAAAAGTTTGTCACCGTCGCCATACCACTTTCAATAAATGCCCAAATAAATATAATCCAATGGACAGCCTTTTGGAATAACGTGTATTCTCCTAAAACAAATAAAATTGTAAAGCAACATATTAGTTTCCATTCGAATCTTGTATTAAAAGACTGAAACGAATTTATTTCAAGATATATTTATTTGTTGAGAAATACTGAGTCCTTTTTGTATACTTGACTTTAGTGATATTAACGAACTTCAATATTTCAAAAATATAGTTTTTTTATTACAATATTTCTTAATGACGTGCTAATTTTTACATGTGCGATTTCTCAGGTTATTATACGAAAAAAAGTTCATATGAACATAATTAACATTAAATTTTTTGCTACAATGTTGAATTCTATTTTTTTCAGTGTTATTTTGTAATTTGTCTTTTTGCAATTAAGATTTGGCAAAAGCGCTAGCCATTTGGCTACATACAATTCCACAAAACACAAAAAAAGGGTTGCTTTAACAATGTTGTAATTGTTTTTCTGTAGCGGTTAAAATAAGTCAGATAAATTTAAAAATCAAAAACTCAAAATTTTAGTTTTTTATTGATTATTACAAAAAGTAAACAAGAAAGCTCAACATTTCTTTTCCGATATTACTGGACACAAAATTCCGCAACTTTCCCACTATTTGACCGATGCTGTACTATCTCTTATAGTTTCCAAGATATAATTGGGAAATTCCGTCCAGTTCGGCTCAATTTCGGTATTGGCAATTCAAAATAAAAGACGTTAAGCTACTGTTTGATCAAGCCATTAAGGAAGTGACACCAGAGAACTAACGAAAAACAGTCCATCATGTCATTAAAAATAGCAGAACATGTGGAATCTTGAGCACCTGATCGGTCGGACTGTCGACCCGTTAATTATAACGTCAAGAGGAGATGACAGTTCCTCAGATGACGAAGAATATTATGATTTTTTATAATTTAATTTCTGTATAATGTATTTTTTGAATTTTGTATTTTTTTTTTAATTTAAAGAAAAATAAGTGTACCTAATAATATGTGCATAATGCATGCCATTTTCAGTGTTTGTGAACGGATAACAATAGGCAAAACCCATAAAATGACCCAAACCCGGGTGGTACTACCTACACTTGATGAAAATAAAGAATTTTGCAATGAAATCAATGCCAAATTATGAAAGTTGCTTAAATATTCGTTGAGTAACGCTGTAGTCACTTTGTATCCCTAATGACCTTTTATTACTCTACACCTTTCTGAAGTAGACTATAAGAAAATTTTAATGTCACATTTACACCAAAAGTGACACGTTCCAACATATAATACGCCTGACATAAAAGTATTTAAACAAAAGCTACGCTTACTTGGTTCTGTGAGTTCGCTAATATCTTCATCTTTACTTGTACTAGGTTGCGGATCTTCTTTAATAGTAACACTCTTTGAAGTTGGTTCATCAACCTACATAACATAATAAAACAAATTAGGTATGTGCCGTCACAAAATAAATTTACCTATAAAAAAATTACATAGAAATAAGAAAATTAAAGCAGTGCAGAAGTGCGTTTTTAAGCATAAAGTCTTGAATACTAGAAATAATAGAACCACTCCCAAAAATTAGAAAAAATGCACCTTGTTATCCAAAGTATTTTTTACATATATGCAGTTATTAATGATTTTAAGGAGGCAATATCATATTTATTTAACAGTAAAATCTAGTTATGCATTCGTCATTTCATTTCTTTATCAATATTTTTTATCTCTTTCGCTTTATTCAAAAAGGAGCCAAATAACCGTCCTTGAGTAACAAGTACCTACAGTTTTGAACTATTAATGAATTAATAAAAGCAAAAAACGAAATGTTGTGAAATTTGTCTATATTTCTTTTTCTGCTTTTATTACTTTATTAAAACTTGTTTAACTCTAAATTGTAGGTGATTATATTTCAAATATGGGTATTTGGTCGCGTTTTGGCTACAAGGGAAAAGTAACAAAATATTGATCAAATAACGAAATGGCGAATGCGTCACTAGACCTCACTCTTAAGGGGAATCGTACCCTGGGAGCATGGTCGCACAGCATGGCAGCAGCTAAGGTAAAGTGATTGTGTTACCTTTTATCAACTGGAAGACGATAGACTTTTTTAAATCAATCAATCATTTATTAACAAATTATAATGTTATTATAACATATACAATTGTAAGAAACTATTTATGGTTTTAACAAAACTTGTTAATACATGCACCTAGATGACTAAACATCTGTATGTGCAAAAGTAAAATTATATTTCTAATAATTTTAAAGAAAGAAAAAATTTATTTTTACAGATCATAATAATTAAATGTAAATTAATCCTATGTTAAAAATTAATCCAAGTAAAGTTATGTAAAAAAATAACCACGACTATTATTGATTTTTTGAATATTAAAAAAACGTTAAACAAATTTTGTCCATCGGCTGCAACAGTCTCTCACAGATTAAAAAAATTAATTGTTAAAATATGTGATTATGATATTTCAATTTTTGATGCGCTTAATGAGAAAAGTGGCATTTGATATGATTGCCGTGTATTTTTATTTGTGGAGCATTTAAAAAATGTAATTTAAAGACTGTCATCGATTTTTATAACTTTTTATTTATTTATTATTGTGTGGTTAAATTATTCTATAGATAAAATTGAAACGCCCATAAAAAGAAAAAAATCGTATACTTAATGTAATTAATTTTCTGAATAACTCCGGTTGTAAAAAAGTTACAAATTTGTGTTTTTTACCGAAATGTTAAGGATTTATTTTTCTATTATACCATGATAAAAAACTTATCATTGCATTTAACTTTTTTTTTTGAGAAAAAGCTTAATATTTGCTTTCAGTTAACGCCATCTAGCGGCGACGGCAAAACTCAAGGAAAAAAAACAAAAGCGCAGTTTATAGAATAAATAAAGCTCTCCTAAAGGAGACTAAGTTTGTTCAAATCGGTTGTGCCAAACCGGAGTAACCGTGGCGTATTTTTAGAAAAAAATGAATTCCCCCCACCACTTTATTTTAGTAGAAAATTTGTGTAGGAAAAAAGTTTTAGGAAATATGTAAGGGTTAATATACAAATATTTTTTATACCTCTCAATTAGTCAAACCACGAATAAAATCCTAATTTTAACCTTGGTACTGGTACGCCCCCTTGCGGGTATTTTACAAACTAGAAAATAATTTCAATCATTTTCTCTTGGGCACTTTTATCATAAAAAAAATGTACCTGGATGCTGTAGGATTACTAGTTTCTGCGATATGGCCGGCGAGCATCCTTAGTTGACCACCCGGTACTACCCAGACGATTTTTTTTTTTACCGTGGCTCATTCAGTGGTCAGTGCGAGGAGACCCCCTTGGATGAGGTTTAAAATACGGAACGCAATTACTTAACGCTAGCTGCTGAGGGTGTGCTATGCCGATCATCTTTCTAGCGAATGATTACCCTTGACATTGATAAAGCTTTTTATTTTTTTTCGATAATTCCAAATGCTATATTTTAATTAATGTTACAAAGACTTTAGAAGCTTTAACTACATCCCCCTTAGCCCCAAACCTAAAATGAATTGCTCATATACATATAATATTTATATTAGATGTTTTCACGTGGCACTGGGTTCACAAACCAGTTTTAATCTTACTTACCAAAATGCTACAGTAATTCTACTGATGTTTTCTCGATGTAAAAGAAGTGAGTGAGACAGAATTGCCTGGTTAGCTAATTATTGTTTAGCAACCGTAATTGTAAAGCAACCCAAAGCTGGAGTGTGAGAATAGTTGGGACTTTAAGTTGTTATAAGTATAGGTTAAGTATCTATATAAACCTATTCCGCACACTGTACAGAGTGAGTCAACGATCGAGTAAAATTCATTCTCGCCTTTATCTTAAGAAATAGATAAAAATTCTAAATACAAACGTTGTAGAGACCATTGAGGTGCATATTTTAAAATTATGCTAGAGTATACGGGGTGGCCCAAAAAAACATGGCGAATATAATTTTTTTTTTTTTTAAATGGAACATCCTATACAGTGTGTTTACTTAAGTTGGCAACTAATGGCAAACTTTTTTATTATTAACTTTACGACAAAAAGTTATTCTTCATAAAAAGTTCTGCATGGTCCAAGACTTAAAATGCAGCCATCAGATGTTAAATTTTTTCAGTCGTATACAAGGTTCGTCAAAAAAAATATGAATTTTGCCCAATATCGAAAAATGTAATTATGAAAAGTTGTTCGGAATGTAAAACGATATTTACTTAGTTTTTTTATAAATAAACAAGATAAATGTTCGGTATGCGTAATTTGAGAAAAATTTGTAAAAATAAAAAAAATATCAACTAGAAGGATGTAATTGCATATTAAAATATAGTTTTACATTCCGAACAACTTTTCATAATTACTGTTTTCGATATTGTCAAAAATAAAGGTACTTTACTCTTTATGAAGAATAACTTTTCTCCACGACCATTAGTAAATGTAATAATTCCAAAATCATTTTTGATAATAGAATGTAAAAATTCTCGCTCTTGAGTTGGAATATTTATTCTGAAACACTTGCTTCTTATGCGTTTTGCGTGTATTTTCATTCCATAACAAGATACGGAATGAATATTCTGTAATTGATCTAAACGACATAGGTTGCCATGAATTTCTAAACTGTCAATGTCAGCAGACAAATTTTAGTGCAAGTCAAAATGTGAGTGAAAAATCGGATGAATCAGATATGGAACTGGATAATACTCCACCTGAAATTACAAATATTGCAAATAGTATTTTTGGTCGTGGAGAAAATATATTCTGCTACTCGTTTAGAATGAAAATTTGATACTGGTGGTTCCTCACGCTCGCTTTCGGAATCTTCCACTCGGTTCAAATTTTCATTCCAACCTCGTTGCAGAATCTACTATTTTCGTGAAGTTAATAACAAAAAAGTTAGTCATTATTTGTCAATTTAAGTAGACACCATGTATTACTTTCTGATTCCCCACAAAATTCTACGCTTAATTTGTAAATATCATATGTCTAAATTCAATAGTTTTTGAGATATTGACGTTTAAAATACGGCATTTTCGGACTTTGACAGGCTGTAACATTGGAACGGTTCATCTTAGAGAAAAATGATTTTCACCTCCCTAACTTAGTTTTTATTCTCTATCCAAAGAAACCAACTTCCGATTTACCATGTTAAACCAAAAAAACGGTTTTAACATGTTAACCGGAGGTTGTAACTTTAGATAAAGAATAAAAACTTAAGAAAGGGAGGTGAAAATCATTTTTCTCTAAAATCAACCGTTCCAATGTTACAGCCTGTCAAAGTCAGAATATTCCATATTTAAAACGTCAATATCTCAAAAACTACTAAATTTAGACATATAACTTTTATACAAAATAAGCGTAGAATTTAATGGGAATTAGAAAGTAATACAATATAAGGTGTTCCATTTAAAAAAAAAACAAGTTATATTCGCCACGTTTTTTGGGCCACCCCGTAAACACTAATATAATTTTAAAATGTGCACCTTAATGATTTCTACAACTTTTGAATTTCGAATTTTTATCTAATTCTTAAGATAAAAGAGAATATTAACTTCTCTCTATCGTTTACTCAGCCTGTATATTTTAGTAACTTTATAGACAGGTTTCCCAACGTGATGTTAAGTTAGAACCTAAAAAACATTTTATCTTGTTGAGAGTGGCCAATATCAAATTATTTCTGTCATGGCAAACATACAAATTCTACACAGTCAAAAGGAATTCAACATTTTTATTTTGACGGTCCTTGCCATATATTCAATTAACAGCATATTGGGTGACCCGTTCTGATAGTAATTTTAGTTCCGAAACCCCAATCCGTTTTAGAAATATTGCATATTATCTGCGTAAGGATTGTTATGTTACATTAACAATTTTATACCCTGTACAAAGTTGTGATTCTCCTAAAACTGTTATACTTTCAAGCATTCACATATAAGTAAAACAAAGCTACATTAAAAGCTATGCAAAATACTATTAGTGAGCAGCCGATACAAACTGCCATTAGTAACTCACTGTAGGGGGAGCAGACAGTGGAGCCGACATTGTGGACCGCGCTGATTTTTTTCTAGCAAGCGGTACACTTGATCGTCTTTTCATGCTCCTTCTACGTTCCCGCAATACGGTTTCCACGTCGGTTTTTATTGCAGCATTCAAAAACTATAAACCCATGATAAATCAAACTTCTAACAATAACTAACACTATTAGGTAGTACATGGGAAATCATTTCCCGGAAATGTAGGGGAAATTAAACGAGCATTGTATAATCGTGAACTGAGAGTAAGTAAACGCATCTTTTTTTTCAATATCAATCCTATGGTCGGTTCATGGGCCATATTATACTATCGTAATGCTTAGCCAACCTGCTAAAACTCCCTTTTGTAAGCCACAGAAGAAGGGTAGGAAGCATACGTTCGATAACTGGCAAATATATGCTAATTATAATTATTTATGGGAATTAAAAATCACTCTATGGGTGGGTGTTATAAAAAATCACTCTATGGGCGGGTGTTATAAATAAGGCAAAAGTTAACTTTCATTTTAACGGCGAGCATAACTTCGCTAGAAAAAATGGCAGTTTTATAAAATTCTCATTAACCTTCGACAAAAAAAAAGGAGTAAAGAAGAATTTTTAACAACTTAACCTGTAACTTGTCGTAAATATTTTATTAAAACAGTCATGGGGAGAAGAACAGTTCATTTTTTTGTTGAAGCGTAAAAAAATATAAAAACATATAGATAGATATATACCAAAAACTGTCAATTCTGTTCATCAGTTAACTGTAATTAGTATCTGATCCACCCAATAAAGTTAATATTGAGATCTCTCAGAGATTAACAGTACTCGTTGTCGTGTAGGTTGTTTATATACATAAATATTTGTTCCTGTCTGTTTTAAATGTGTGTTCCCGGTTTGATCACTGAAGATGATTTTAATAATTATGTTGACACATATTCCTTTACTTTAGAAACAGCCTTGATAAAGACCAAATAAAGGTCGAAAAGTTTGAAATTTTTTAATTAAGTAGGAATTGTCTTTATTGTCCTATACCCGCAAAAACCTACCTACTTGAGTTTGAATTAGGACACTTAACTTCCAACAAATTTTATTATTTAATTTTCAATTGTGCCCCCTTGCGGCAAAATGCAGAACTAAAAAATTATTTTCAGGGCCACTTTAATTATGATTTTTTCCCCTGAGCCCAGTAGTATCCGAGATATGGCCGGTTGCCATCCTTAATGAAACATCCTGTATACTACAGGTTTTTTTTTTGTTTGCCTTAATTTATTTATTAATTATTATAATAATGTAAAATGAATAAAATTGAATCTGTAAAATTAAATCTGCAAAAGTGTCATCACAAAATCATAAATTGACTAACCTGTCCGACTACCAACATTTAAGATAAAGCTCATCAAGACAACTAATAATTGAATATCTTCCTGACATACTTTATTATAAATGTGATCGTGTATTTCGTATATATTTCTCAAGTTTTATTCGGTAATTTTAGCAATCTGTTTAATATATTCAGCTTGTTTAGGTCTATTTTATGTTCTTGGGTTCTATAATTCATCAAATGCACCCATTTCAAATAGTAACAAACCCAAGTCGTACCATATTATTTACTTGCATTGGATGCTGTGCTCTATTTGAAGCATATGAGAGTGAAATCTACTATTATACAGTGCCCGCGGAAAAGTTTGCACCATATGAAAAACATTTTTATTCGTGCGTTAAAAAATAATAATTTTCTAGTTTGCTTAATTAGAAACAAAAAAATGGTTTAAAATATTTGACTTTTCGCATTTGCTTCACTTAAACATTTTGAAAGTCGAAAAATAAGAGTATTTGTCCAAATAATAAAAAGCTATTTGCATTTACGTGGACATTCTAAATCCAAAGTTTGATGCCATTTTTTTTTCATATTTTGCCCAATAAAAACTATGGACTATGCCCAAAAAAAGTATGGACTATTTCTTCAAGTTAAAAAACTATTTGTTTTTTTCTGTGTACATTTCTTCCGAATTTTGTATAAAAACCGAAAATATTATGTGAAATTAAAATAATTTCAATTTTTTTCTTTATTATTAACATTTTTAAAGAATTCAATAAATATATTATTTTGGAAATTTTTAGGAAAACCTTAGTAAAAAAGGGAAATTTAGGTACACAGCTTGTACTTAACTTAAAATAAGTAATATTTGTTAGCATTTTCGCTCATTATAACTGAGAAAGATACATTTTTAGTATACGAAAATGTGAAAATAATCCAAGACTGTCCTCCAGTTTCCTTACCGACAACTTTTATTGTAAAAAATATACCTTATTTTATTCAGGCATTTTTTACATAATCTTTTCGGTATTTATCCAAAATTCGGAAGAAATGTACACTGAAAAATAAAAAAACATTGTCTTTAAAAATCATCAAATTCTGGATCTAGAATGTCGATGTAAATGTAAATAACTTTTTTTTATGATATTTGTTGATATTTGGACAAATAATTGCATTTTCAGACATTTAAAAATTTTAAATGACATTTACGGATTAAAGCAAATGCGATATATCAAATATTTTAGACTATTTTTTGATTTCTTTTATTAAGCAAAAACAAATTAGAAAACATTTTTTTTCAATACTTCACGAATTAAAATCCATATGGCGCAGATTTTTCCGCGGGCACTGTATATCTCTTATACCAACCCAAAGCATCAGAAAAACTTGTAAAACTACATAATAACAACAAAGAGGAAAATCTAATAATAAATGGGGAAAAAACCAAACATTTCCGCATTGCACATTCAATAAAATGTGCACAAAATGCTGAAACAACAAGTAGGTATTAACGAATATTTAATAAACATGGCGAAATGCTAATTATAAAGGAAAACTGGAAAACATTCTATAGAACTTGAGATTCAGGTTGAACAAGCATCTAATAAAAATTAATGGCAAATGTTAAGTTTCTAATTTATTTGGCACTGGCATGCTGCAAATTAACAACTCTTGCTCTTCGGCAATTTTTTTGGCTGTATAGGATGTCTCAAATTCGATGCTCATCATGGGTATCTTGGAAACTATAAGAGATACAGGTGAATGACCTGAAGACGACTGGAGAAGTTTACCAGTTGTAACGTAGTGATTCAAAACAAAAAAAGACAATGCAAATCCAAATCTCTACTGCCGTTCAAGAAACATCATTGTCTTCAACTTTCAGACACCCTGTACTTTACTTGTACTGATATTAATATTGAGTTTGATAGATAAATACTTTAAAGTTTTATTAAATGCTAGTTATGAACCATTCTGTATTTTCTCAAGTTCTACGTTGTCATAAAACAGTAATAATTAATTACATTCATTAAAATAACACTACACCATAATAGAGTAACAAAAAAAGGAGCTTACTTCACCCATAGTTGGCATTTCAGACCTTTCATCTTCCTCTCTTGTCTCTTCTGGCAACAAGTCCAATTCATCGTCGTCGAGTTCATCGAACATATAATAATCTCCAGAGCGAATAGCTGTCAAAAATAATAAACAATTAAAAAAATTGAAAGATAAATAATAGTAAAACATCATTTTAGAAGTAACATTTTGTCTGGCAGAGATGTTTTTTTAAAACTAACTCTAATTGGAAGGGACGTATTTCTTGTTAAAGCGATTCTAAATTTCAAGTAAGGTAACTTAAATTTCACTCCCCATTTTCCCAAACTATAGATTTATTTTTTAACACAAGTTTTTACCCTTAACGTTAACTTTTTTAAAGAAAAACATAATCTTAAAAATGATGTGAGCAGATTTCAGAATTAACTTTCCTGAAATATTTTTTTAAACAGAATGTAAATTATTATGCCCCGGACATGCGCGTCATTTTTAAAAAAAATTGTATACCCCAAAAGAAAAAAATGCAGATATATATTGAAAAAATAATTATAATATTTTCCCATGAATAATATAAAAAAAAATTATCAAACTAATATTGTATAATTCCAAAAAATACTTAAATCTCACCAGTTTGCTTGCACTGCGACAGTTTAAACTATAGTTTGTTTAATATCAAAGTTTCAATGATTTCATAACAAACATTTCAAAGCGTTTTTTAAACTAATTTCTAGAAATCTTTAACATAAGCAAAACATAAGTATAAATTTACGCCGAGTAACTAACTATTCTTAAAACACATTTTTAAAAACATTTTTGCCTATAAATTAAGAACAAAGAATACTAAACAAATAATTATTTCAGCTTTGTTTAACCTGAAAAATAAACAACCGGATTCTCATTTTTTAAGTACGATTCTCTTACAAAACATTGTGTAACAAACTTTACTCGCGTAGTAAGAAATAAATTAAATAGAAATACTTCCTTCATTTGATTCGTTGCCATACAGAAAGTTACTTTAAAACGACCAAGTGATTATATTTAAAAGGCATGCAGTTAGTTTCTTATTAGAAAATAATGATAAGAAAGAAAATCTTACAATTTGCAAAGCTGAAAATAAAACTGGTGCTGTAAAGATACAAAAACAGGTATCGCCTTTATATTAACTAATTTTAATACTAATTGATTTTTTTTATAAAAATATTTATTACTTAACAAAATTCAGTTAGTTGCACAAAAACCTAAATAAACAATAGTTATATTTGATTTTAAGCTTTTGTGGTGGCTACTATGTGTTGTTGGCATAAGCAGTTACTTAGTTAATATAGTATACTCAGCCTAGACGTTTATTCAAATGTTTGGGCGTAGCTACTTTAAGATACTTGGTATAAGTAATAGGGTGGGTCGAAAAAGAGTAGGATTTTTTGATTATATACTCTGAAAAAATGAAGCTGAATTTACTTTGTTATATGTATGTTATAATATGTATAGCGAAATGGGATATTTCCAGATGTTAACACACAATTTTTCTCTTAAAATAACTCAGTAAACCTTTCCCTAAAATAGTTTACCTTACTTATTGAACGCTCTGTATACATATTCATATAAATGATTTTTTAAATACATATTATATAATATTTACATTTTTAGATTTTAATAAGAAAGAAACAATATGGTTCAAGGACTGCCAGAAAAAATAAACACAGGACAGGATATGACATTTTTCTTATAACACATGTCATGTGAAAATATAGAGCGCTTTATAATATATGATAGTAATTTTAAATAGGTGACATTAATGTTGGCTTATACAGGGTAATTCCTAAGTTGATACTTCTTTTTTAGCTGTGTATAGAAATCATTAAAATAAACAACATTTTCAAATACCTTTTTTCAAAAAACTTAAAATAGGGCGAGCTACAGAAGTAAAAAAATCTAAGTGCGGGCCTGGTCATCAAAACGTAGCCTGCTATACTTTATCTGTTTATGTGTCTTATCTCTTATTAGTCATGCAATTTACGGGTCGGTGGTGAGTTATTTGGCAATACGCTGCGGTGTGTTTCTGAAGCAAGTTAATTTTAAATTGGTGACACGTGAAAATGGTAAAATTTGAAAACAATGAACTAGTAGATATGGTGCTAATTTACGGTGAGTGTAGTCAAAGTGCGGCTGCTGCTTCGAGATTATACGCAGAACGCTTTCTTAATGTTATTTAAGGGGCAAGTTAGGCAGAACCGTATTTGATCCATAGTGTAATAAATAAATATAAGTACCTTATTTTTGAGTTTTTTGAAAAAAGGTATTTGAAAATGTTTATTTTAATGCATTTTATACACAGCTAAAAAAGAAGTATCAACTTAGGAATCACCTTGTATAAACATTTTAAACAACCAAACAAAGAACGACTTACGCATTTACCATTTTGCCGCCCATAGGCTATTATAGAAAACTTAAAATTTCGCATAGTAATAATTTACAATTACATTTATTGCAATGAAATTTGGCCACCCTAGGCTGAATCCTAGTCAGCCTATTAGTAAATCCGGCCCGGTACTTATATAAAACTTTGATTGTGACATCCACTGACTGAACTTCATTACGTTGGCAGAAATTATCTAATCGCAGAGGCCTGTTAGTGAAATCAAACATTAATAGATTGACAGGTCAATACGAGAAACAAATTTAAATAATTTAATACATAAGGATCACAAGATTCAGCATAACCAACATTATTATACTTTATATTTAAAAATATGTTTTTAATATTTATCAGTAAAAATATTCACCCAATCAGTTATTTTTGACAGTTTGAAAGGAGACGGTTTTTTAGCTTGCAATTTCTATTTATAATATATATAAACTTATAGTAGTCTCAAATATGTCAAAATGCGATGTAAAAGGTTAAGCTACGATATTTGTTACAATCATAAAGATGAATAAAACAATAACCCAACGGCTTCCGGACATTATTCTATTACGAAATACGCCGTGACCAATGAAGAGTGCTAGACATAGAGAGTGCACCACCAGGGACGATAAAATTTACCATTTTAATATTAGTTGTTGTGTCAAATTATCACATATTTAAACCGAAATATAAGTGTTAGCAGTTTTATTCAGTAATGAATTAATCTCAACATATCAATTATAAAACTTATTTAATGTACAAAGAGCTGTTCCGAGTATTACGTCTAACGTGTAAGTATATTGGTTTTTAGGTATTGTACGTTTTAAAGATTGCTATTGCCAAACCGCAGAAAAATATTAAACTTAAGAGTAAGTATGACCTTTTTCTGCCTCAATTATTATCTCTAAATAAAGAGTGTATGCCTAAAGAAATCATAAATACAGATAAGAACAGTGGTTCTTCACTCGTACGTTATTGTTCAACAATTAAGCGACAACGTGATTTACGCCCCATCCTTATTTAATATAATAACAAAGGTGAATAAAAACATAACCCAACGTTTTCCAGGCATAGACACAATGGAACGTGCCAGACAGAGAAAAGAATGTAAGGATTTTTTTTTACGTGTTTTTTTTTATTGTCATTGTGATATATATTTTTCTTTGCATTTTTGTGCCTTGAAAATTTATTTATGCGTAAAAATAGTTCTTTTCGGAGCTTTTATTATTGTTCTCTTGTGTTTCAGGTTAGTAGTTTATGATACGTATTTATTTATTGTAAAAAGTTCTAACTTTTAATGGTATGTTGCGAAAACAATTACGGCGGTGGCTAAAATCCTCTCCATGAAGATATGCTAAAAAATTAAATATTCATGTATACTTTGTTGATAAAAATATTGTGCAAAGTGCTTTTGAACGATCTGTTAAATATGTGGATAACATTGGCTTTGTAGTAGACTTACATTTTTGTTTCAAAACTTTAAACAACTTTTAGGAACCCGAAAATCGGGACATTAGACACATCTATTATAATATTTATGAATATACACTTTGTTTTGACCATATTTCTTCTATTTGATTTGTACGATTTTAATGACGTATAAGTTATAATGCACTGAAACTAAACTTTCTTTATATAGAACATTATGGATTAAACAAGGATGAAGGGATCATTGCGTATAAAACAGTTGTTTTAGTTGTCTATATTAATTATAACTAAAAAGTGTGTGAACTTCTTTCTTTTAATAAAACCCTTCCCAGTTAGAAATCGCAGGAGATTCCAATCTGTATACAACTAAAAAATAATAATTAAGATATATGGCCGAAGTTGGCAAGAATTGCATAGTCTCCGTAGCGCAATGAGTAGACCGTTCGGCTGGCATTCGAGAGGTTCCAGTTTCAAATCCCAACGTAGACATAAAACTTTTTTAATGAACAATATATATGTATTTATATTGATTAAAGTTATCTACAGTTGATTTCGAGCTTTTAAAATCGAAATATTAAGTTCTTGATATTGTAAAAGCAAAAGTTTTTCATGACTCTGAACTAAGTTTGTAATGTAGTATACACATTTATTAAGGTTGGGTTTTTAATGCCCATGAAAATGTTAAACTTAGCTCAATAAAACATGACTGGTGTTCAAGCTTTCTCATATAACTTAAATAGCTATCAATGTAAACACAGAGTTGATGAAAAATACAATTTAAGTGAAAGCAATGGATATCTTGCAAGCAAAAAAATTATCGTTTAACGCTAACCCAAGCCATCACTATCACCAGTATACTGATATAACTGAAAGCTTACTGCCAAAGCTACCTTAAACAAATCGTTAAAATTTAATCTGTTTTGGTATATTATTCTATATAAACAATTATGATTGTAAATATCGGGGTTGAGCATTGTAGTCAGATTTGTAAAATATAAACTTTTTAAATATAATAAAATTTATACGTTGGTGACGAAGAAAGTATCGCAATAGGCTCAATTTAAAGAATGTAGAAGAGCTAAATCAGAAATAAGTATTTATCAATGCAAGTTATAAGATAAGACTAATTATAACAAGCACAAGCCTCTAAAAGTAAGACAAAACTATGGCTATTCAAAGGAAAAATCCTAAAGTACAGATTGTCCTATTAATTAATCAATTAATAATGATTACAGTATTTTTTACAAAGAAAATTGCTGCCCCCTGGTACACTAAGATCGTGAAATGTCCTTCTGAAATTATTGCTAGCTTTTGAAAACTACCAAATTCAAGACAAGGAAGAGGCACTTCTATCATGATAACACACCAGCGCATAGATCTTTAATATCATTTTGGCCTCACAGTATTAGATCATCAGCATCATCAGTGATCACCTTCTGCTTCTAAACGAGTTCTCACTCTTCTTTCTACAAAACATTGGTGCTGAGCACATAGGCGGAGCTGTTAATCCAATGAAATTTATTTTTAATGCTAAGCAATCCAATTTTTTTTCACAAAGGGGTTTGAGAACAGTTTTTAATGTGTGACCATGGCCATCTAACTGGCATATTACGATTAATGATTAGATCTTCGTAAAAAAAAACACCCTGGAAATTGCATTCCCTGCATCTGATCCTTTGGTAAAATTTTTTGGACTGAGCTTAGACAACAGGCATGCATGGTTGGTTGGTTGGTTGGTTTAAGGCGGGGGTCGGGCGTTCGGCCCAAGCTTCTTGCACTGCAGCCTAGTGGCTTATTGTGCTCCTCTATCTTCCGAGAAAAGGTTTGTTCCTTTTATAAGGTCCAGCGAATTCCTATCAAGTTTGTCATGTGGGAGGTTATCCTCACATTGGATATCTCCGAAGAGTGCTTCGCAGTTATATATGATATGTGAGGCGGTTTCATCCTCATCGCCGCAAAGCCTGCATTTAATGGGACCATTGTAAATTCCTACTCGGTGTAGGTGTTTTCTTAAGCAGTGGCCTGTTAGTACGCCGACCACTTGTTTTAGCTGGGTGCGCGTTAGAGGCATCATTCCAGTTGATAACTTTTTGGAGGGTTTCCCAATTGTGGCCCTCGCTTGGGTCATGCATAGTACATTGCAAGTTCCGTAGGATACGTTTAGTTGCTGGCTTCAACGTCTCACAGGGGTTTGTGGGTGTTCATTAACAGTAACTTGCCTCACTTCTACGACTTATTGTGCAGTGCCATTCTTTTTATTCACAGTTCCTGTTTCTCTAAATAAAACTGCTGATCCAGTCGAAACTTGCCAAAACTGGTCGAAATCTATTACTATGTGTGGAAATTCTGTTTAAAAATTACGAATGGCGTCTCGTGTTAAATAGAAGCACTGACCAACAGTTCTAAAGTAACTTTCTTCATAAAAGCGTTTCGTGACTACGATATTTACGGTGTTATAATTAAACAGAGTGTGCATTTATTTATTGCGCTAACCTATCAAATATGAAGGCGTGATCTAATAAATAGCGCGGCAGTATACTTCTCGACATTTTACAACCCCTGATTTTTGCATGTTATCCAAATTATTGTATTGTCAGTGATTTTTGTGGAAACAAAATAATAAATATAAACAACTACAATACCTATTATTATTTATTTAATAATGGTTTTAAGGCCTAAAAACCTTTCTATTTTTCTAATTTTTAAATTTTATTTTCTTTGATTACATTATGTAAATAAATTTTCGACCATTCTTTTTATGTTCCTCAGTTTTAAATCATGCAATATCGAGAATCTCTCTTCATGTAATATATTAGTAATATTCCGCTGATGATGAAGGTGTTTACCTTCGAAACATGTACGGCTTACTATTGAGGCTTTTCTGAAAAGAAACCCTTTTAATAAACTAGTGGAGCAGACTGTGTGTTATAATTTCTTTACTTATAATATCACTCCGCCGAGAGATGGACTACTTCCACAAAATATTATTATTTATTTGTTTATACTGATGCTTCAAAAAAAATATTTTAGAAGCAAACAAGGCGATACCTGCTTAAATTACCTTTTATTATGATCGACAAAAAATTATTATTGTCATTATATTACACAAAATACAATTACAATATTGATAAATTAATTTAATTAATTTTTGTTACAAAAAGTATTAAAACTTAATATCAACAATCAGTTATATTATAGCTTATATAACATTAGACAATAATGCAAGCTAAAAACAAGAAACAATGAGTGGGACATGCTAATAAGGTGTTCTTTCTTAAGTGAAAAAAAGAAACGACATGCGTAAAGCAATGTAGAAGCATTAATGTGTTACATGCCACCGTATCATCTAAATTATTGTGCTATTTACTACTCAGTGACAAAAACTTAAATAAGCTATTAAAATAAAACATAAATTGAAATTTAAATAGCTAAAAAAAAAATTACGGGGTACTTTTCAGATGTGTGGCTTGTGATTCCTCTTTTCCAGTAAATCTCTAGTATGAATTAAAAAAAATAAACTTGAGATAATTAAATTATTTAGCTTTTATCAAATTCTAGTTCCTACCCTACATAAAACAACAATATTTTAAAAGTTATAGTTTAAACATATCCTTTACCCTGTTTGAATGTTTTGGGCGGCTTTCTTCTATACTTAGGCCTACGTTCTAAAACCGAATCTATAATAAAGAAATATATAAAATAATTTTCTAAATAAAATAAATCTGCAAGTAAAAAATAAAAATTTGTATTTTAATATACACTGTACAAAGTAGATGTTTTTATCTACAAGTTTTTGGTAAAAGTCCACGGAATAAAATTTAACAGGGGGAAGAATTAAAATATTTCTAAGACAAAATAGGAATGGAATAGTCCAATATGCTTAGATGTCTATTTATTGATTCCCAAGTAAATCATGTATCACGTCTTCTTTATATAGGGTGCTACAAATTCGTGTGCGTACAAGGGAATCTCGAAAACGGTAAGAGATACGAAGATGATTAAATTGAGGCGTGTTTTGGGGCTTAATAATTTGGTGAAAGAAAATTGTAAATATTCCGAATACCTGCGGAGATATCCGAAAAAAACCGACATTTTTACCATGAAACAAAAACATAGAGACAGAAAAATATTTGAGACAGAGACTTTGGGTTTCTTTTCTTACAAAATATCAAATATAGACCACTTTGTGTAAAAATTTACGGATTTTTTGAATCAGAAATCTTTTGTTTTTTTTAGAAAGATAATTTGAAAAAGTGTTGTTAGATGACAAAGCGTTAAAATTTTAAAAACTTGGACATTTTATTAAATTTCTAAAGCTTAGAAATCCCTAAAACTGTATTCAAAATTCTAGGTCCGTATTTAAAACAAAATGACTTGAAGATGGTAACTAAAGAACGAAACTTCGAATTTAAAAACTAATAACGCCATCTTGTAGAACATGAAAAACGGCTATGAAAAAGTATTTTTAATTTTTTTCCCAAATCAAAAATGAAAGCGTAAAAAATTAAAAACCAAATATGATGAAGATTTCGGGTTTTTTCGGATATCTCCGAAAGCAATCGGAATAATTAGTATTTTTTCACCAAATTATTAAGCCCTAAAATACGCAACTTTACCTCAATTTAACCATCTTCGTATCTCTTACCGTTCTCGAGATATCCTTGTACACACACGAATTTGTAGCACTCTGTATAGGAAAAAGGAAAATGCAACTCTTTAAAACTCTTAGCAGTATTATTCATTTTTCAAATATATTTACATTTCTTTGAAGTGTTTAGTGCTAATGGACTTTTTTTAAATTCTCCGATGCTTCTACTATAACCATCACTTCACATTCCCTAAGTGATAAGTATTCTAAAATATAAGAATTATGCTTTAAATTGATAAATCACTCGACTACACTTTTGTGACTCAATGGACTTTTACCATGTTATATACAAAAATAAAAGGCAAATTCCTTAAGCGAATTTAAGCCGCGTCATCTATAACATTCAAGACAAATTTTAATTACATTCATGATGACTGAAGTGCGATCGAGTCGAATACGAGATCACACTTTGTCTTGGCGTTACCAAACTTCCTTGCATCCAAGGAGGTCCCAAGCTGATCTGACGATGCACCGGCCCCCTTGGGGGCTCGCTTACGGCCTCAGCGTAAGGAGGTGCCTCATCATAGGGAGGAGGCGAAAATACTGGAAAACTATCATCGGGGGATGGAGGACGAGGGTTAAGCTCGGAATTAGGAGGGGAAGAGAAGGAAATTCGTTGAGGTTCAAGGTAACCCTCCAACGACACCGTCATAACGGCAGAATAAGGTGACGGAGGAGCTTGGGGTTGCAAGGTAGATGAACGAGGAGTAAGTGGAGCGAGTTCTTCGTCTTCTTCTTCGATGGGTGTGTGGTACCCAGTGGGATTGGTTCCTTGTGTCGTCACAGATGAACAAGAGGACGCCGAAGAGGCGTGAGCCAAAGGAGGTTTTGCTAAATGCAGTAGAAAATGAAATGAAACCGGATTATCGAAAAATGCACTCACCGTGTTTTAGTAAATATGTTTGGTGAATTTTTCTTAATGTTGTTGAGCCATGATTTTAAAAAATGTGTGCTTCGTCTTAATGAATACAGGGTTTAACAAATTCGATGCATTAAGCATTGCTATCTCGGTAACTATAAGAGATAGAGAGTTGATTAAATGGAGGCAAAATTGTATATTTTAATGTTGAATAATTTGTTAACGGCTTCCGGAGATATTCGAAAAAATCCATTTTTGTTTTCTTTTTTTTACGGCATTCGTATTGGGAGGTAAAAAGCTACTCAAAGATAAAAGAAATTTAAGTCCGTATTTAAAAAAATTAATGTGGGTAACTAAAAAACGAAACGTATCTGAAAAACAAAAATATTTTCTTGAAGAGCATAAAAAAGTGCTTTTGGTTTTTAAAAATAATCAGTATTTTGTCATATAGATTTTTTCGGTTTTTTGGATATCTCCGGAAATCATTGGAATTTTCTAAATTTCTTTTTAACAAAGTATTCAGCAATAACATATGCAACTTTACCTTCATTACCCCCAACTCTTTATCTCTTATAATTACCAAGATATAAATGCTAATGCCTCAAATTTGAAACACCCTGCATATGTTTGAATTCGTCACAACACGCGATATTATATTTGTACAAAATGTAATTTCTTTTGGAGATTCTGATCGTCATATTACAAAATTGGACGCTTTTTATGGAAATGTGATTTATTTTTTCAGTAATCGCAGCTTAGCTTACAAAAAAAATGTTAAAAACAGAATTAGGTACAGGTATTTTTAAAGGAATCTGAGTAGTGCAGTGGCATATCTAAAAAGTAAGTCAGGAGGTGGGATTTATGGTACGGGAAATTACAGTAGCTATCTATTGTGGTAGTAACCAAAAATGTTACTGAATTGTATAAAATAATTAATCCATATATTCTGTTGTAAATTTTTAAAAGAAGGCACCATAACCAAAAAAATTGTATAAAAATTTCAAATTCCAGTCCGCTCTTCTAGTATGAAGAGCAAAACCGTTATGAATAAAAATGTAATGCTAGAGTTGTGACACATCAAAAAAGGTATTACAGAAAGTAATGTTAAAACCATTTTAGTATACTTGGACCACAGGATCATTATCAAATAATATTGACAGCGGATAGTATACCGGGCTCAACAACTATTAAATGTAAATTATATAATAGTGTATATGATGTACTAGCGTTCGTTACAACATTTAGGAAAATTACTAAAAATATTTTTTTGAAACTAAGAATTCGAATTTTATGATGTGCCTCTTTAACTAAAATATTGGCGGTTTCTTATCACTTCCGCTTATAACGGAAGTAGCTGTCAACTTCGTTATTTCAAATATGATTTTGCTCAAGATTCTAAACAAATCTTTTATATGTCAAACTGAATAGTTTTTGAGATATAAGTATCTGAAAAATGACACTTTTGAGACTTTGACAGTCTATAACATCTTAATGGTTCTTTTTAGATAAAACGGCTTTTTATGTAAGTTTTTCAATTTTCATACAATCACAAAATTTTAACTTCTGGTTTGACCGGACATCCGAAAAGTTATTTTTTATCGGAAAATAAAAATTTAAAACAGGAATGTGTAAGTAGTTTTTTCCTATGATGTTACTGGGTAAGTAGTTTTTTCCTATGATGTTACTGTTTTAAATGCTAATATATCAAAAGCTATTCAGTTTAGACGTTTGAACTGTTATAGAAAATACGTTTCAAAAGCTTGAGAAAAATCCAAAAATGTAATAAACATAATATCCTATTTAAAATAACAAGGTTGATAGCCACGTGAAAAACAGCCCATATTTTAGTTAAAGAGAGAACTAAATACATATATTTAAACATAAGTTTTACAAAAATATGTTTAGAAGTTTACCCAAAAGTATATAAAATATGCCTAATGAAACTTAACCTTAATCTTGAAATTTGGACTTTAATCTCGAAATTTCGACTTTAAACTCGAAATTTCAATTTTAAACTTGAAAGTAAAAAATTTCGAGTTTCAAGTCAAAATTTCTAGTTAAAGTCGAAATGTCCAGTTTAAAGTCGAAATTTCGAGTTTAATGTCGAAATTTCGAGATTAGAGCCGAAGTTTTATTCGGTCTAACTTTATTTTTTTTATATGGCCCTTCCACGCCTTCGTACAAAAGTTCTAACGATCTAGTGTATATTATTTGTAATAGTATAGCGCACAGAAAGTGTTTCATTCTTACCCGTAAACAAGGTTTTTAAAAATATGTGGCTTGATGTTTATGTATATTGGGAATTGGTTATGCTGTAAATGCCTAATCCTAAGCACATGTTAAGTGTTTCTGTATAAATAGGCTGCAGCAAATATATAAATAGGATACAGTACTAAAACCAAAAATGTTTTGAAACATATTTTCGCTACAGCCGTTATAAAGGGCGCATTTTTCAATAATGTGTATTAGTTGAAAACCATACACCAGCTTGTTATTTTTACCTACATATAACTAAATATTTTTGGGCAAAAATAATTGCATTTGTTTTCTCACTAAACTAAAAAAAATATCAGTTTAATACATTTATCAAATTAAAATGACATAAATGCTCCACAATTATTTTTACCTTGACTTGGACCAAATGGCAAATATTGAGTAGACCTATGGCAGAGAAAGCTCTTCAAAAAAATTTAAATTACGGTAAAAAATTGATCAAACATAATAAATTTTAAATTTTTAATATTTCGTTTATACCTCCTAAATTTTGTTTTGTTAAGTATATTCAAATTTTTTATTAATAAATATATTTATTGTAAATTAATATTTTTTAGAAAGAAAAGTTATATTGTGCATTAAAGTACAGAGGGACGCTAAAATAATTGGTTACCTGGGGCACAGGTAGACAATGACAGCTGTTTCGTCCTTATTAGGACTCATCAAAAAGCCAAAACCTGTAAACAACTCCAGAAACGTTGATTTTCAAGATTTATTTAAAAAGTATCGCCATTTGTATGAATCAACTCCAATGCAGAATACAAAGCCACATCCGGTGGCTATAATGTAACCAAAATTTTCAAAAAGATTTAAAAATAAACTAGTTATGTAAAGTGACAATACGCTCATAGGCCTCTTTTGTCAAATATTTGCATTTGTAAAGGTACTTAACCGCTTTCAAAGAAAAACTTATAATTCCTAAATAAATATCACCTTGAATCTTTTGCTGATTAGCCTTAATGCGATCCATCTTTATTTTAATCTTTTCTAGGATCCTGTGCTCCTCTTCCACTTGTTCGTCCATTCTTTTCACCCTCATTTCTTCAATTAATTCAGCACCTAAAAATTAAAACTTATATACAAAATGTACGGATTTCTCAAATCAGAAATTTCTTTTTGGTTGGCTCTAAATGTTCAGGACGGTAATGACATAAAGAGATAACTTGAAAAAATGTGTTATAGATGACAAAACGTTAAAATTTCAAAAACTTTAAATTGTATTAAATTTGTAAATGTATTTAAAATTCCAGGTCCGTATTTAAAAAAATTGACTTTGAGGTTGGTATTTAAAGAACGAAACGTTGAATTTGAAAACTAATAACGCCATCTTGTAGAATATAAAAGACGGCTATGAAAAAGTGTTTTTTGTTTTATTCCCAAGTTAAAAATAAAGGCGCCGAAAACAAAAATAGGAATTTCGGTTTTTTTCGAATACCTCCCAAAGCTTTCGGAATATTTACAATTTTCTTTAACCAAATTATTAGGCCCCAAAATACGCAACTTTGCCTCAATTTTACCACCTGCGTATCTCATACCGTTTTCGAGATCCCCTTGTACCCCCACGAATTTGTAGCACCCTGTAGAGCAAGTCACTAGCTAAAAGTATATTACCTCTAGATGCTAAAATAGTTGCCGCTTTGGTGTCATTAACCATATGGAAGAAATTATAACTTTGGAACAGCCGTTTTTGCATTATGAGCAACCCGAAGCAAACACCATCCCAAAACAGGCCTAAATACTCCCTGGGCACCTTGCATTGGCTCGAACTAGGTAAGCTGGCAATATCTTCAATGTTTCCGAACTTTCTAACGCAACCAATTCCAAATAACATCAACCAGTGACATTCGCCCTGGTAGGAGTGGATGAAGACGCAGCCAACTAGTTGAAAACTTGCTTTTAACAGGATGACGGTGACATTGTAACCAAGTAACCAGTTCCATCTAAAATGTGTGCATAGTAATTAGAAAATGTCTTATATTACGAAATGTTTTTTAGTTATAATAATTGGAAATGTATTATTCACTTAAATATAATAATTACAGACATAATTTGTAATAGTGTATTACATAACAAGTGATGAAAGTGGTTCTTTTCAAACGAGGAGATATTTAAATTAAAAGGAAATTCTCAAGAGTTTTAGAATAATCACTTTCACACGAGTAATATACATTATTTTTCCTACGACCACAAAGAATTATTAAAAAATCCTTTAATTTGGGAAAAAAATATTTTAACACTAGTGTTAAAAAAAATATCAACACCAGTGTTGAAATTAGCATACTTAGGATTATATTTGACTTAATATCTGGTTTCATAGGCTTTTTCTTTATTTGTAGTATAACTTTTTAATTTTTTTTATATCATAGGAAAAACCAATCCCAATTGACGTCTAGATTAACCAGAATGAAAAATTTTAAATTTAATCAAGAAAAGATGCATTAATCATAAATTTAAAAAATCCACCCAACAAGGAAGGTTTCAATTCAAAATAATTCTATAAATCATTTAATGTTTTTATAAAAAAAAGTCAAATAATGATGGGATTTGAACCTGTGACCTTGCGATCTGTAGGCTAGAGCTCTATTCTCTAAGCTATCGCTACCGTTAAAGATTTATTGTTAATACATGACACTCTCTTCAGCGCGATTTATTTTTTCTGGTAATAGATTCCAGTATATTATTAATATTTTTTATAATTTCAGATGGCGTATTTTTACACTCGACAAATACATGATAAATAAGTTAAACACTTTACAATTACTACTTTCTAAAATTTGTTCTTTTTAATAAATAGGGGTTGTCTGTCAAATTGGCACCATATGTTTAAATTAAATAGTGTGCATTGATATTTCAACACTGAAATAATTTTTTTTCAACACGCGTATGATATACGGCGCTTTCTAGCCAAATTAACCGTGCTTTTTTCATAGATGGTCTTAGAAAAATGTAATATTTAGATAAAACCAGCCGGAATCCGTTCCTTTCGCCAGTCGTGCTCGTTGACGTTGAAATTCACATTTTTTTAAAGAAATATATTAAATATTATTTATTAATTCAGTAACTCTTTTGTGGGTACACAATTAAGGATTTTAGATTTTTTCCTACATAAGTGACAAATTAATACCTCATCTTGAAGTCAGTTTTCTTTTCCGGACAAACATAATAACATCATAACTTCATCCAAAAGTCAGAAATAGTGCAAATCTAACTTCACAAAACTGCTTTTTTGATTTAAAATGTAATTTTTATACAATATTAATAAGCAAGTACAATATCAACATGATTATAATATTTGAAACAAAATTATTATTTTTTTAAATGATAAAACACCTTTTTAATTTATACTAACTTTTTTAGAATGTCTCTTATTGGTCTCAAATACATATCAGAACCTTCCCACAAAAACAAAAATGCGCCAATAAGGTATCCAACAGAAAACAGGTTTGTACGATTGGTTCCCGCCAAAAAAACCACAGCCAACGTTAGGTAGAACATACTGCATAAAATACATCGTTTAGCAATATCCAGATATGACCTAAAATCAAATTTAAAAAAATTGGCCTTGGATTATAATTTTAAAACTAACTATAAAGGAGTCTACTAACGTTTAGTCGACATGCCGGCAGTCAGTGGACTATCCGTCCGCCGGCCGGTAATTATCGATAGTCACACTACATCTTTAGTTTTGTTCACCGATAATGGCCGGCAGTTCTGGGCCGGCTTCGATTGCGGCCTGCATTTCAGTACACACGCACAGTTTTTTATCGTTAGTTTAAATATGTCACAAAAAGAGTGCGCAGCAGCAATTGTTATTATATTACACAAGCAGAGAAAAAGGAAAGAAAAAACAATTTGGATGAAGGAGTGCAAGGAATTATAAAAAGTTTCCTAGGGTGAATGATAATTGTTTCGAGTATTTATTAAATTCTGCTTCTTTTTGATATTTTAACCTTTTTAGGTTCCTTCCTGAATGCACTTTTTATTTTATGTATCTTATATTCCACAAATTCTACAGTAGCTTCAACATCTACTGTTTTATACAGTAAAAGTAATTATTCATAAGTCTTCGTTTGCAAAGCTCTATTGGCATAGAAAGTCTTTTATTTTCCACAAACATTTATGTTTACGGTACAAATCAATAAAATTTTTGATATTTAAACTTTTTTAAGTTCTTTCAGTTATTTTTCATAAAACAATTTTCGCCTGAAATAAAAGTAGGCCTGCAATTCCGTGCCTGCCGGCAAACGACTACACAGGTTCAATTTTAACAACAATCGCCGGCCGGCCCTGGTCTGTCATTTAACCATATATGTGTAGCGGAATCGGCTGGTCGGTCGTTATCTCTCCGGTAAATTCCGACCGGCCGATTGAACGTGAGTAGGCTACTTTATAGTTCATTACATAGAAAATAACAAATGAATAATAACAGTAAATTAGAGAACAAAAATTAATAAATGAAATTAATCCAATTTTATTAATAAAAAAATATAACTAATTTATTTTAATAAATAATTCTTTATTTTTTTTTAAGTTGTCAATTTTCGAATTCTTCTGATTTTTTTTAGAAGGTTGTCATATTTTATTATTCAGTCATATAAACTTAATTTCTTTTCATAATTACTTTTAACTCTTTATTTTCATAAAGTGTTATTTTTATTGTTTTTTTTTTTAAATAATAGAATAAATTAAGATATAAATTTTAAATCTATTTCTGGACAAAAATATACCCTAAGGTATTTTAATGACTACAAATTTCTACTTTTAAAAGTGAGGTCTAGTGACTCATTCGCCGTTTCGTTTTTTGATTAATATTTCGTGAATTTTTCCTTTTATCTAAATATCGGCTAAATACCGACATTTAAAGCACATTACCTACAAATTAAAATTAAACAAGTTTGAATTTATAAAGTAATAAAAGCAGAAAAAGAAAAATGGAGAAATTTCACAAATTTTCGTTTTTTGGTTTTATTAATTCATTAATCAAAATTTCTTGAGTTCAAAACTCTAGGTAATTGCTTTTTAAGGACGGGTATTTCGCTTCTTTTTGAATAAAGCGAAAGGGGTAAGAAATATTGATCAAATAATGAAATGGCGAATGCACCACTAGACTTCACTCTTTAATATGCTATTAATTTTTACTAAGCTGGATAACTTACCTACAATAGGTAATAAAATCTGGTACAGGGTTTTCAAAACTTTTGTCTTCTGCTAAATGTATAATACTTTCGTTGCTACCTCCGGCATAGTTTCGTCCACCGTACCGCCTTTCTATCCTAAATACAACCCATTGTCGAGAAATGAAAAACAATAGTATAAAATCATAGATGAGTCTTTTTGGATTTGGTGGATATTTATCGTTCATTAAATATGCCCATTCTTGTAGTCGTATGTATATAGGGTCACTGTTCCATGGATACTCTAAAAGAAACAGCCGTTACATAATAATATAGTGAAAAACTTTAAATACGGAAGATTATTGGTTGTCATTAAAGATTTTTTTATTTAGAAACTCTACATTTTTAAATATACAATCATTTTTTATAACAAAATCGGACAGGTTAGTTATTCTATGATTTTGTGATGATACTTTTACAATTCAATTTTATTCATTGTTATAATAATTTATACATAAATTAATAGGGTATTAATGAATCGAAGGTATCACATTTTGGCCGTTTTTTGTTGAATGGTCGTGCTGCACCTTTGAAACTAACTTCTTCCCTAGATTTCAAGGATAGAGAACAAGAAAAAGTTACCATCCACCTCTGTGGCGGATAGGCAACTTTGAAGCCCAATTTACCGATGCACATAAAGACGCCCTATTAAAAACCACAAAAATTGCTACCCTGTGCAAAAAATAGGGAATAAAAATAATATTTTATATTATTAAAAAAATATATTTATGAAAGTACCTAATTAATTAAAAAAAGTTAAATTCTGATATTTATTTATGTTCACCACTCCAAAATAGATGATTTTTTAGGAATAATGTATCTTGAGGTGCAGAATATGAATTTGAAGGCGGTTTTCCCGGAAACGTTTTGTTTTTAAATATACATTCTGTTGAAATTGTAATACAGTGGCGGCTCGCGGTCTTAAAAAATGGTGAAGAGCTAGGTATAGTGCGGGTACCTGAACAAACACTGACTAATTTTACACTACTAAATTAACTGAAAAATAAAAACAAAACCTTTTTAATCACACAGTAAATCACGTAAAAACGATATCTATAACCGTAAGTTTCACGAAGCCACAAGATAAATCTATTTATTTTTAAATTTCCCTTCATCATAATGCAAATTGTTACATGCTGTTTGCGTGAGTGACGTCACATAACCATAGCAACGGTGAATATCAAAGCCATGTTGGGCGTTGGGTCTTCACTTGCTTTGAGCTAACGGACACCGGCGGCTGGGGCGCGCCAAAATGCACGTGTTTATAATTATTGTCCATTGAAGTTAACCGTGGCCCTATTATGTATAGCTACATTCGGACTAAATTAATATTATCAATTCGAACATAATTATTTTTAAGGGCTAAAATAGTAGCTGTATTGGTACATTATTATTTAATATTGTCGAAAAAATTGCCTCCTGGTTTTTTTTTTTTGGTGAAGAGCCTACTTCACCTGACGAGCCTCCACTGTTGTAATACTTGACTTTAGATTCCTATGCTCCGATGCCAGCACTTATGTGCTGCTTAGGAACTGATTTAGCGATTTAAATGTATGTATAATTTACTTTTTAATAAAAGCATTCTTTAAAAAAAAGTGCCGTTTGTAGAGGTTCGATTTCGGCTGTATAATGCAAACATTTGATCTCTTCTTTTTTATTATTGTAAATTAACAAATCTACTCTTCTTCATTTAGAAAAACTATTTCTTTTTGTGATATTTAATTAAAATGTTGACATCAAAAATAAATGGAAGATGCTGGCCCACCCGGCATCGCCCGGTGAGATACCATTGCATCAGTTTACGCGGCGTGAAGTTGCTCTTTGAGTTAACGTTTCGTCGCTGTGCTGATGTTTCCGGTTTCCAGGGTGGGGCCGTATGAAAGAAGCATGATGGAAGCTCCAAGATCAAAATATTCCGGAGGTAAACTCGCCCCCCGATCGGATCTCCGGGTGGGGGCTGGTCCTGTGGCTTCATCAAGCGAAATTAATGAATTATCCAGCATTTCCGACAATTTACTGGGTTCCTCCAACAACACTCAACGAGGAAATGGTGTGGCGCCTGCAGTTGCTAACAGACCCAAAAGTAACAACTTCAAAATTGATTTCTGCAATATTAGAGGGCTTAACACTAGCATTAATTCAGTCCACCAGCACTTACAATCTTCCAAGCCTCATGTGCTTGCACTGACCGAGACAAAAGTCAGAGCGTCAACGAACACCGTCAGCTATTTATATCCTGGATATGATTTTCACTTCCGTTTTAGACGCAACTTTGGGGTCTGTCTGTTCATTCGAGATGATCTTTGCTGCCAACGGGAGGAGATACTGGAACCGAAAGACTTTGATGTAATGTGGTTTAAAATATCTTCACAAAAAATCACTAAGTTTATATGCTGCCTTTACCGTCCTCCAAGTGACATGCATTACAGGGCCCTCTTCTCATCACTAGCCAACACAATCGACTTCTTGCAAACCAATCATCCGAATGCCGAAGTTGCTATCTTTGGCGACTTTAACGTCCATAATGTCAACTGGCTTAAATACTCAAACACCAACGATGAGCAAGGCCGCGAGGCCGAATCTTTTGCGATCAGTTCTGGTCTAACTCAACTCGTAGAAGAACCAACGCGGGTTCCAGACCGAGCTGGGGATTTTGCTAGTCTTTTAGATCTCTTTTTAACTTCAAATCCATGGTGGTTGTACGGTCACCGTACAACCACCATTGGGCTCTTCCGATCACAAACTTATTTCAACCCTAAGCGAGCTGCCAATTAGTTCTGAACAACCTCCTAAACCCCGTAAGATTTGGCACTATACATCAGCTAAGTGGGAAGACCTAAAGGACCATTTTCGCAACTTTCCCTGGCTAAGCGTATGCTTTTCTTCGGATGATCCATCTGTCTGTGCAAAGGAGGTCTCCGACGTCATTCTAACTAGCATGGAGGCCTTTATTCCTTTCTCCAAAAGGCGTCCTTCCAACGGCAAGCCCTGGTTTAGCAAGAATTGCGAGCGTGCTGTCAGATCTAAAAACCTGGCTTACCGACAGTGGCGTAAAAACCCTACTCCTGAAAATCGCGCCATCTTTGTTACCACCCGAAACCAATGTAAGCAAATGATAGACCAAAGCAAAGAAGCTCATAACGAGAGAATCAAAAACAAACTTCTTGCCAGTCCTAACGGATCAAGGTCCTTTTGGTCAGTCGCTAAGGCCGTCAGCCAAAACTTTATAAAGTCAACTATTCCACCTCTAACACGTTCAGACGGCACAATAGCAACCACAGCCGGGGATAAAGCAAACCTACTTGCTGAACTGTTTTCCTCGCATTCCACTGTAGACTTCCAGGGAAAATCACCACCCAACATTCCCTCAGTTCAATCGCAAATGTCTGAAATCGTGTTCCGTCAGCGTCTTGTTAAACGGATTCTTAAAGGACTCGACGTCAATAAAGCTTCTGGTCCAGACGAAATTCCTATCATTGTTCTCAAGACATGCGCCAATGAACTTACACCAGTATTTTGTAGACTTTTCAACTTATCCTACAAAAAAGGAATATTTCCATCCTGCTGGAAGTCGGCGCGTGTCCAGCCCATTCCAAAGAAAGATAAAAAGACCCTGCCAAGGAACTACCGACCCGTCGCATTGCTTTCAGTAATTTCAAAAGTAATGGAGAAAGCTATTAACCAACAACTCCTAAAGTATCTGGAAGGGCTTAACATTATCAGCGACCATCAATACGGTTTTCGAAAGTCCAGATCAACAGGTGACCTTCTGGCATATGTCACCCATCTTTGGAGCAACACCATCGAACATCATGGAGAATCCCGGGCTGTTGCACTGGACATCTCTTGGGCTTTTGATCGTGTTTGGCACGATGGGCTTCTAAGTAAATTGCGATCCTACGGTATGCCTAATGGATTTTGTTTATGGTTAACCAGCTTCCTTAAGAACCGTTCTCTGCAAGTGGCGATTGACGGGTTTCTCTCAGACACCTTCACCATCAATGCCGGTGTTCCTCAAGGGTCCATATTGTCGCCTACCCTCTTTTTACTGTATATTAACGACCTTCTAGTGAAAACCCAAAATCCAATTTATAGCTTTGCTGATGACAGCACACTTGTCTCATCTTTTACCTTGACTCCCCAAACATCCGCTGCTGACGCACATCTTCGCAGGCAGCATGAAGTATTGCGCCTCAACAATGACCTGGAAGAAATTTTGGCTTGGGGTGACAGTAACCAAGTCGAATTTAATGCTAAGAAAACCCAGGCAGCAGTCTTCTCCAAAAAGGTTAACATTGCAGAACCGGATATAGTCATGGCAGGACACGCAATTCCCCTGGCACCGTCTATTAATTTGTTGGGGGTCAATCTGGGAGGTAATATGTCTTGGCATGATCACGTTGCCGCAATTGCCAGGGCAGCTGCACAGAAACTTGGTGTACTTTTCCGCACCAAAAGGTTGTACACACCTCATCAACTTTTGACACTCTACAAAGCCCAGATTCGACCATCATTAGAATATTGCTCTCATGTCTGGAGCTCTGCACCCAAGCACACCCTTCGGCTACTGGATTCCATTCAAAGGAGAGCCTTTCGTCTGATCGGTGACCCCGAGCTGACCAAGACCCTCGATAGCCTGGAGCATCGAAGACAGGTTGGTGATTTGGCTCTCTTTTACAGATATTTCCATGGCAGGTGTTCGACTGACATTGCCCACTTGATTCCACCTAGAGCAATGCAAAACAGAAATACACGGCGAACCGCTGCCGCTCATCCATATGTTGTTCAGCTTAGTACTCCTCGAACTTCATTGTTCAATAATTCTTTCATCTGGAGAACGTCATCATTGTGGAATGATCTACCTGAGGTCGTGTTTCCCAATGAATACAATCTTCAACGTTTCAAGACCAACGTTAATCGCTTTTTTCGCACTCGCACCGCTCCCAGAGCGCCTTAAAGGATTTTTCCTACAGTGCAGGTGCTTTATCATAAAAAAAAAAAATATGTAATATTCTAGCATTAAAAAGGAACTGGTTGTAATTTATTTTTGAAATGTCAGCACACCCTGCTAGGTAAAAATATTTTATTCCATTCGGCTTTGATTATATTTTTGATTTAAAATAACTCTAAAAAAGGACAAACAGGATAGAACGGAGCAGGCTATATAAAATATTGCTCTCTTTACTCGTTTTTCCTTTAAAATTGCATAACAAACGAAAAAATACGATATGCATTCGAAACATTCTACAAATTTAAAAAAAGATTATTTCAAAAACTATGCGTTTTCGGGGGCCTTCAGATTCGTAATCTACACCTCTAAGTAAAAGAAATTAGGTGTCGTGGCCGTATAATAAACATTTATCTAAAATATTTTTAAATCTGCACATAATGCCTGTTCAAAATTACATTTTTTCCAATAAGTTTTTAGGGGACCTACATACTGTTAGAAAAATTAAAATATTAAGAACCCTGTTATACCATAAACATAAAATAAATATTCTCCTTAGTAATAAAATTTAACTGCCTTCGGTATGGGATGTTTATTTGTTTATGGTAGGTTGGAATTCCCTAAGACCAGAGGGTTAATCATAAAGTAGGTACAAGAAGGAGCAGAAAATTTCACAAAAACGGTCGAGAGTGCAACTTTTTCCTTGGCCAAAGACGGTAGGTTTTTAACTTTTCAAGAAAAGCACACAGCTTTTCGGTTGTCACTTGTCACCCTGTACTACGGGTTAGATTTTTTGTGTGTACTCACTGTACAATTTAAACCATTAGTTTTCCTTTGTCGCCCTGTACTACGGGTTAGATTTTTCGTGTGTACTCACTGTACAATTAAAGCCGCTAATTTTCCTTTCGGTCATTTTCGGCCGATACTTTTGTTACCTAACTCGATAATATAATAATAATAATATAGTCAGTTTTAGTTTATTAACATACTGTGTGCCTATCTGTCAGTTACCATTTTTCCATTTACCGTCGCATTGTTAAAACTTTGTAAATATATGTTCCTGTTACCAAAAATAAAGTGTTTTTCACCACCCCAAGACCTATGGAGATATAATTATTTATTTGCAACGAAGTAGTTGCTGGTCCTTCAATATCGAAGAAATTCCTGTTGGGCAATCCCCAACAATGCCCACTTTGGTATTTATATAAAATTAGGGATAAACATTCCATTAGTTCTCTTAGAATTTTATTTTATAGCCCAAACGTACTTGATAAAAGAATATTTAATACATTTGCTTTTATAGGGCATAATCACGTTCTCAAGACTACTAAAAAGATCATTTTAGAATTTTTGGTAGCACTTACCTAAACAAAGTGTTGGTGGTAATCCAATAGCCATAAAGTACTGTATCGGTAATAAAATTGCAGTAAACAATACGTAGAAGACCCACACTTTAGATAACGTACTTCTTTTTAACGAATATAAAACAACCAACCAAATGCCATAGAATATGGCATACATGTCCATTCTTATTCCTATTACTGCCACAGTAGCCATAAAACTTATCTAAAATAAAATACATTTTTAACCAGTGCCAAAAAATAAGTATTTTATCCCACATGGCTTACACAATCCCACCAAGAAATGAAAAATGTATTTGAAGGATGACGATAATGATATTTCCTAAATGATAGAAGAGTTTTGAACTTGTACTGTCTTTATTTGTTTTCAATCACAATGTTTCAACTGGTTAGTATTTCCAGTCGTCTTCAGTATTCACTAATAGTAGAAAGATCGTGGTAAAAAATGATTTACATAGCAAAAAACCAACAAGGCAATTACAAACTTTCACTTTGATAAAGCATTAACTATGTAAATTTTATAAAAATTTGTGTATGCATAGGATCTGGGATAAATGTCTAATCTAATAGATTTGCATGTTCTTAAAATATATTCTTCACTTTAGCTTAAAAACTTTCTTTATTAGAAATTATATTTTTTACATGTGAGGTCGTGTGTAATCAGATGAGCAGTGGCGTGCAGTGCTGTTTTAACCAGGATAGGCAAAAATTCCATTTAAGACAAAAATTTACCTTCCGTTGCAGTCAAGCATCTAAATTTCAACTTTTGTTACAAAATGTCTTGTTTAGGAGTTTGTGAATAGAACACTGGCAGAAGAAGAATAAAACGACATTATTTGTAAATTAGTTCAACACGGCGGTCTTTACGTAAAAATTCTTTTAAAACATCGTCATAAAAATTGGGTTTGCGTTTTAAATCCTGCAAAAGGTTGCTCTCCAGAGATATTATTGTTAATAAGCGTGTCTCTCCCTGTGTGTTTCGTAAATAGGTATAAATTCTTTTTAATCCAGAAAAGGATCGTTCTGTAGACGCGCTGCTAACCGAAATAGTAACATATAACGCCATCATATCTATTTTGTTCCCGAAACTCGACGGCGCGAGGTCTAGCAAAAGGGCGAAAACACTAATTATAAATCTATCATACACCTAATTGAACCAACGTTGCAAAAAAAAGGTCAATTATTATGTGAAATAAATATAATAATAAATAAACTTACTGATTATTAAATATTATGAACCTATCAGCTAAAATTATTTTAATTGTCACAAAAGTGCTTCTTATCCATTATCTCTTTAAAAATATCCCAAAAGCTAATTAATAATAAAACTTATACAGGTGTGTTTCATATTTTATATTGAGAAAGCGAAGTATTTTCCAAACTACGGTAAAACTTGAAGATTGGCACCAATGCACTTACCAAACACGTGCTTTCTTGGCGCGGGCTGATAGATGAAGGAAGGTCGAAGGTTGCGACGGGTTTATTTGTTACATCTGTCTACCCTACTGCCTACCGGCTCTCTCGCTTGCTTCCACTCAAACAAAAGCAGTGCTTTTGCATAAGACACTAATGTATAGCGAGATATTTGTTTTTAGAACGGTCTTGCGGAATGCTTATACAGGGATCTAGTTTACGATATAAATAAGCAAGCAGTTCGTGGAAATAAGATAGGATTAATTTTTCGTTCCTATATTATTATTTATTAAACTAATGTAGAGATAAACTGCCACAGTTGGATTACACGGATAAAAACTAATATATAAAAAAAATTGTTTCTGTTTGTTTTATTGTTCTCAGGGTAGGCAATGCTTTTTTGCCTATATTGTATGCACGCCACTGAAGTGGTGCGAGTTGAGCTTCAAGCGATGAAAAACTAGTTCAATACAGAAATTTTTGTTTGGTTTATACGTCATTTAAATAAAAAATTCCATTCATTTTTATATACATACCTCGACCCCAAATTTAAAATAAGCATAGTTTGCTAAATATTTCAGCATGTTCGTCAAATTTTTATCAGCATCTGCTTTTGTTATCCTGGGAAACATGAAAAATGCTCTAGTCGTCGGTTTCCCTCTGGCTATTCTATAGTAATACTGTCGTACTAAAATAACCGAATAAAGAGTTACTATTAATATATAGATTATATTCCATTTAACCAAATTTGGAACCGAGCGACCTACTTCCTCTGACTTATCAAAGCCCAACCAGTGCATGTTATTTGCTATTCTTTCTGTTTGATTTCCATTAATATCCTAAAAAATAGATGACACAGTAAATTACAAGGAATGTTTAAAAGTATTTATCAAAAGTAACAACTAAATGAGTCATGAGCTTCCTAATAAAATCTAAATGTTGACATTATAAACAAATTCTATTTTATAGGTACAAGGGAATAATTCCTGCACTTTTGATCCGGAAAATTACAATGATATCGAAGCAAACATAAACACAGACTTGCAAAAAATCACTGAATATAGCTTTAAACATAACCTAAGATTAAATGCTCAAAAAACACAACTCCTACTTTTTGCACCTGAAGGGTGTTACGACTTCTTAAAACAGTATGTTAACATACAACTTAATGGGCAAGGTCTTGAATTTACAGATACTGCAAAAAATCTCGGAGTACTGTTTGATGACAAATTAAGATTTAGTAAGCATATATTAACTTTGAGCCAAAGAACATACATAGTAGTAAAGATATTATATGCAAACAAATATTTTCTTAACTCTAAAGTACGGAAAAAATTATGTGAAGCATACATATAATCTATGATTTCTTACTGTATTATCTTATATTATCCATGTTTAACTCAGGAGGACAAACAACGTTTGCAGAAAATGCAGAATAATTGCTGTAGATTTATATTTAGTTTAAAAAAATATGATCATATCTCTCTAAAAATATCTGAACTCAACTGGCTAAACATAATGAATACATCAACCCCTATGTACTTAAGGTCTTCTTTAGTTTTTCGCAGTAACATTCATCATGTTTCAGTAAGGTCAAATACACTTACTATGCCCCAACACAGAAAATCTATTTTCATATCAGGTTTACTACACCCTGTTTCGAAAAAGTTATCTTTTACCACAACTGGATATTATATTGGATATTAATCGAAATAATCGATTAATCGAGATAATCGATCAATTGAACTAATGGAAACAAACAATAAATCGAAATAATCGAGTAATCGTTTAATTGAAAAATCGTAATAAGCAGAAAAATTGCATTTACTGAAATACTGCCACCTCCTTTAATAGACAAATTTGCGCAAGGGGATTTACTTTGAGATAAAAAAAATATGATTCTTTTGCAAAATTTGCGTTTTAAATACTTGATTTCATTATCCAAACTACTTTTTGTGCAAGTATAAAATGTTGATTGTTTTAGGCAGATTACAATAAATTGGCTTTTGCTCACGACTAATACGTATTGTTTTACCAGATTATAATGATTCATGAACTAAACTGCTGGCCATTTGTTTTCGAGCAAGAAAAATTTCGCCTAATGTTAGAAAATATTTGCAGTCATCAGCGGAAAGTAGAACTAACGTCATTGTTTATTTATGCTTGGCTTTTCGTTAGTAATAAGAAGCCGATAGCAAAGACGTTATAATATGGAACGAGAAGGAAGGAGAGTTAGTCACCGAGTAGCGTGGCGCGAATACTTTAGATGCTATTGTAGAACGCAAATAAATAGTTTTTGTTACTTTTCCTTAAAAAGTGGTCTTATTTGAATTTACGTCTAACAAATCAGAAGTAGGGATTATACTCACATAATACCCACGAGTGACGTGATTGTGTAATATTTTAACGTGCTATGTCTGACAGATCCTGGCGAACGCAAACACCGGAAGTTGTACGGCAACAGGAAATACTTCTCGATGAGGCTGTCACCCCCACCCCGTCCATTAGTGGCAAGCAGCGTAGAAAAAAGACAAAAAAAAGAAGAGACCGCATAAAAGTCGAAAAACTAGAGCCCCCTCTACCTCTAGCTCCTCACGCTCGTCAAGTTCTTCCACCAACGATGGTCGGAGAAAACGAAAAAGGAAAGGGAAGATACAAAGTTTTAGAAACAGCATGAGTTTTAGTAGCCAGTTCAGCAATGGTGAAGAAAAAAATGATCCCTGTTTTTGACCCACAAAAGTCAGAACAATCAATAGAAAATTGGGTGCGCCGTGTTGACGAATTGGCAGAATTTTACCATTGGAACGATTTAATGGTTATTAAATTAGTAACTAGTAGATTAGTTGGTATGGCCCGAAGATGGTACGACTTCCAAGATCATCTGACGGTAAATTGGGCAAAAATGAAAGAGCACCTAATTAAACAATTTGCGAAACCGCTACCGTTCGCAAAATTGTTTAAAGAAACTGCGTTATATGAAACACATAATGGCCAGGACTTAAGCGAGTACTGCTTTAATAAATTGGATAAATTAAAAGCTTTAAGGTTAAATATTCCGGAAAGTTATTTAATTGATGCAATAATAGGAGGAATAACCGATGAAAATATTGCAAGATCCGCTCGATCATCGCGATTTATGGACACTAACGAGTTATACGGGTATCTGAGTTCACTGGGCCGCTTACCAAAAGTTATTCGAAGTGCTGGTACGAGGACACTCTCTGGAGGTCTCTCATCCCGAATTGTCCAAGTCGCAGAAACAAAGAAAAAGGAAATACAGTGTTTTAATTGTCAAGGACCACATCGTGTAAGAGATTGTCCAAAACCAAGAATGGAATGCTTTAAATGTAAACGTCTTGGTCATAAACAAAACAAATGCCAAGGATTAAATCCAATTAAACAAGATGTCCGTAAAAATAACACTGTGAACGAAATAACAGCCCAACACAGTCAATGAGAACCCATATTTAATGAAAGTGGTGCTAAATGGAAAAAGCTATAAGTGTTTGGTCGACACCGGGAGTTTTTGTACTTTAATACGACGAAGTGTAGCCGTAAACTTAGGACTTGAACTGGAAACAAGCGATATTCACGTTTTGCGCGGTTTTGCAGGTAATTCTGTAAATTCAGTAGGAACCGTTAAAATCCATGTGCGTTTAGGTCAACCTAGCGCAATATTAAAAATTGTCGTGTTAAACGATAATGAAATGACTCATGATTGCATCATTGGCCGAGATTTTATTGATTTGGCAAACGTAATGTTGTTTAAAATAGGAACCGAAGTGATTATACGTGAACTGGGAATGAACGTAAAACGAGATTGTGACTTCGAATGTTTTGAAATAGGAGAAGCCAGCAAAAGTAAGATAAACTTTGGTGAGATTACCGACGAACAAAGACTTATGTGAGAACAACTCTAAAATGAATTTAAAGTTAGAATCTCGACATGTATGGCAGAGTTAGGTAAAACTGACGCGGCAAAAATTGAAATTAAACTGATAACAGATGATCTGATAGTATACCGACCATATAGATTACCACTTGCAGAAAAGGAGACATTACAAGGGATAATTGATGAGTTGTTATCCAATAATATTATAAGGGAGTCAAACTCTGCTTATGCTAGCCCTGTAGTGCTCGTCAAAAAGAAAACCGGTGACGTAAGGATGTGCGTAGACTACATAGATTACCTTGGTCGTGAAATAAGCGCCGATGGTATAAGACCAGGACAACGTAAAATTGAAGCGATTTTACGCATGGATGAACCAAAGAATGCTAAACAAGTACGACAGTTTATCGGACTATCGGGTTATTTTAGAAAGTTTGTAAAAAACTATTCTAAAATTGTAGAACCATTGACTAGACTCACAAGAAAAGACTCAAATTGGTGTTGGAACGCAGAACAGCAAGAAGCGTTCAATTCCATAAAAAAACATATTAGTTTCGAGACCGGTGTTATCAATATTTGATTCCTTACCAACTGAACTTCACGCCGATGCGAGTTCTACCGCTGTAGCCGCAATATTGTTCCAAATTCACGATAGAGTTCAGCAAGTAGTGGCTTATTTCAGCAAGCAAACTACGATTGATCAAATACAATATCATTCTTACGAACTGGAAACAATGGCTGTAGTTTATGCTCTGCAGCATTTTCGAGTATATTTGCTAGGAATAAACTTCACAGTCATCACAGATTGTAGTGCTCTAAAAACAACTTTTTCAAAAAAAGATTTGTTACCCAGGGTAGGAAGATGGTGGCTCCAAGTGCAAGAGTTTACGTTCGACATAAAACATCGACCTGGAACACGCATGCCCCATGTAGATGCACTCAGCAGACTCTCCATTGTGGACGGTATTGACGTGAATCAGGTAGACATCACCGAAGGATACTGGATTCAATCGGCACAATTACAAGACGATCAATTGTCCAGAATTCGGAAAATATTAGAAACATCCGAAAAAAAATACAGAAACGAAACAATATTTTAATGAATACACGTTAAAAAATGGAAAGATGTTCAGAAAATTGACAGACGGAAGAAAATCGTGGGCAGTATCCAAGGCTGCTCGATGGCAGATTGAGCGTCTATGCCATGATAAAGCTGGACACATGAGCGTAGAAAATACATTAAAAAGAATCCAAAGCAATTATTGGTTTCCCAAGTGCGACGTTTCGTTACTAAATATATAAGTGCATGTCTGAATTGTGCCTATTATAAGAATAGAAATAGTAAAAACAAAGGAAAACTGCATCCAATCGAGAAAAACCCGATTCCATTCCACACTATACATATAGACCACGTAGGTCCATTTCAAACAAGTGATTCAGGAAATAAATATTTATTTGTCATTGTTGATGCATTCACAAAATTTACAATTGTTGAAGCAGTCAAGTCCACAAAAGTAAAACCGGTAATTCGCACGTTACAGGGCGTTATAAGTATTTTTGGTGTACCCGCCCGAATAATCAGCGATAGAGGATCTGCGTTTACATCAAGAACATTCCGTATATTTTGTGAAACATATGCAATAAAACATACATTAAACGCAGTGGCAAGTCCACAGTCTCATGGGCAATGCGAAAGGTATAATGGGACAATAGTTAACATGTTGGCGACAACAAGTGTTGAAGATAAACCAGAAATATGGGACACATACGTGAAAGAAATACAAAGTGCTTTAAATACGGCATATAATAAAAGTATCAATACAACTCCAGTTCAAGCATTGTTCGGATATCAAACAAAGTCGATAGCCGAAGGTTGTTTATTAAACTCAACACAAACAGCTGTTGATCATCTAAAACATTGTTGATCTTAGAAATAAAATTAAAGAACATATTAATAACGATCAACGTAAACAAAAAGAACGCTACGACAAAAACAGGCGCGAAGCAACTAAATTTAATGTTGGCGATTTAGTGCGTGTATTAATTACGAGTTATGCCAATACCGGGGACAGTAAGAAATTACTACAAAAGTTCGAAGGACCGTTCAAAGTGGTAAATGTGCTATACAATGATATATATGAACTAGAGGATCTACGAGAAGCGTAATATTCGTATGGTAGTTGCCGCTGATAAGATCAAAAACTGGATTGCTATGGTGGAAATGTGTTTTAACTGTTTGACATGTAAGTGACTAAGGCCGATACTGCCTGTTTTATAAGTTGACATGTAAGTGTCTAAGGCCGATACTGCCTGTGTTTTTGTAAGTTGACATGTAAGTGTCTGATGCCGATACTGCCTGTGTTTTTATAAGTTGACATGTAAGTGACTTGAGGCCGATACTGCCTGTGTTTTTATAAGTTGACACGTAAGTGTCTGAGGCCGATACTGCCTATGTTTTTGTAAGTTAACATGTAAGTGTCTGAGGCCGATACTGCCTGTGTTTTTGTAAGTTAACTTGTAAGTGTCTGAGGCCGATACTGCCTGTGTTTTTATAAGTTGACACGTAAGTGTCTGAGGCCGATACTGCCTGTGTTTTTGTAAGTTAACATGTAAGTGTCTGAGGCCGATACTGCCTGTGTTTTTATAAGTTGACATAGTGACCTGAGGCCGATACTGCCTGTGTTTTTATAAGTTGACACGTAAGTGTCTGAGGCCAATACTGCCTGTGTTTTTGTAAGTTAACATGTAAGTGTCTGAGGCCAATACTGCCTGTGTTTTTGTAAGTTAACATGTAAGTGTCTGAGGCCGATACTGCCTGTGTTTTTGTAAGTTAACTTGTAAGTGTCTGAGGCCGATACTGCCCGTGGTTTTATAAGTTGACATGTATGTCTATGACCGTTACTGCTTATGTATTTTTAGTTGATACGTAATGTCTATGACAGTTACTGCCTATGTATTCTTAGTTGACACGTAATTTTCTGAGGCCGTTACAGCCTGTTTCCCTTAAGTTGACATGTAACTACCTGAGGCCGTTACTGCCTGGGTTACTGCCTACTTCTTTTGAGTTCACATGTTATCATTTGAGTCTGCTATGACATGGGCGGTATGGGACTTCCGCCCAATTGAGAATGGCCGAATGTTAGAAAATATTTGCAGTCATCAGCGGAAAGTAGAACTAACGTCATTGTTTACTTATGCTTGGCTTTTCGTTAGTAATAAGAAGCCGATAGCAAAGACGTTATAATATGGAACGAGAAGGAAGGAGAGTTAGTCACCGAGTAGCGTAGCGCGAATACTTTAGATGCTATTGTAGAACGCAAATAAATAGTTTTTGTTACTTTTCCTTAAAAAGTGGTCTTATTTGAATTTACGTCTAACACTAACTTTGAAAGTTAATATTTTCTGAACCAGATATGATATTGACCTTCGGTTTTTAATGGTTGGTAGATTTATCCCTTAGGAAACAATTGCCAGTGTTGGATATTTTTAAACTGCCAGAAAATTTTATATACAGGGTGTTAAAGAAGACGATGATTATTGCTCCAATTTCAATAGCATGTAACTGTCACAATACTATTCATATTTAATCACTGTACGTCAATTGAATCACTTGTTCATAGCAAAGAAAGTAATGTTTCAAATTTTTGCAATATGCTATTTTTTAAGAGATGCCGATTTTTTTTTACCCTTGCTTTTTTTAATACTTTTTAGTAGCTATAGATCCCACTATGCTTTGTATCGTGCGAACTTTGCAAGTGATTATTATACCGTATGAAAAGCTTGTTTATGTTCAGTAACAGCAATTATACCTAAATGTTGTCATATGCAGTGGCGTACCTATAATCACTTTTATGTCTCTGGTGTATGAGTATCTCACAATTTTCACGATTGTTTTAAATTGGAAAGTACTCGCCCCTAGATTAGGCAATTTTCCTGTTTTCTAGTTTTTTATATCGCACTACAGGTATATTAAACCGTGTTTCTACAAAATTTAAAAAAAAAATCTAATTTAATTTTTGAATTTTTTTTAAATTTATTTCCATTGAAGAAGAGTGTCAAAATATACCTCGTACTCATACTGTTAGTCCTCAGTATGTCACGGCAATGTCAAGATGTCGTTAATGTACGAGGGGGGCCTACAAGATATTAATCCCATCAAAATCAAACTAGTGATATTTAATTTTAAGGGTGCCTCTAAATGTAAGTTCAATTTTTTAAATAGTGTTAAAAAGTTAGAAATTAATAAATACATTTGTTCAAAAATTATCTTTTTTATAATTTTGTAGACACACTGTGCAATATGAAAAACTAAAAAATAAGGAAAAAACTCGTCTAATCTAGGGGCGAGTACTATCCAATACAAAACAATCTTGAAAAATTGTGAGATACTCATACACCATAGACATATTAGTGATATGCCACTGCATATGACAACATTTAGGTATAATTGCTGTTACTGAACATAAACATGCTTTTCATAAGGTTTAAGCTACCAAAAAGTTGAAAAAAACAGTTTTTCAAAAAAATCTGTATCTCTTAAAATATAGCAGATATCAAAAATTGGACAGATTACTTTCTTTGTTATGAACAAGTGATTCAATTGACGTGCAGTGATAAAATTTATAAATAATATTGTAAAAGTTACATGTTATTGAAATTGGAGCAAAAATCATCGTCTTCCTTAACATCCTGTTAATAAAATTTTCTGCTAGTTTAAGAAAATCCAACATTGATAATTGTTTTCTAAAGGATAAATCTATAAATCATTAAAAACCGGAGGTCGATATCATATCTGGTTTAGAAAATATTAACCTTTAAATTTAGGCGAAATTTTTCTTGCTCGAAAGCAATTGGCCAGCAAAATGTTGAATGTTAAATCACTGTCGATAAAATCAACAAAACTGATTAGCCGAAATAATCACTTAATCGAAATAATTAGTTAATCGAAAAATCGATTGTTCGAAATAATCTATTAATCAAAATAATCGGTTAATCGATTAATCAAAATAATCGATTGATTAAAAAAATCGCTTAAACAAAACAAGCAATTAATCGATTTTTAAAAAGTTATAATCGATTATTTTACCCACCCCTAGAAATTACAAATAACTTACCGAAATACAAGTTACGTTCAATTCTCCAGGTTTGATATATTTAATCTGATACAACATTCTGGCCAACAAAAATAACGACACCAGCACTGAACTGGAATATATAGTAAATATTTGCACGGGTCTGCCTAAAGTAAAAGAAGCTGGTATAAATAAGATCAATATAAAGTACAAGGCACATTTATCGTAAACACAAAGTAGCATTGCAAAGAAGAGGACCACTCTGGGCATGTGGATTTCCAAGAACAAATATGTTAGGTTTAGGACTTTGTGCATTCTGGTCACCCATTTTTCCAAAACTTTTTTAAATGTTAAATCTGAAAAATACAAAATTTTATAATAAAGGATATAGGAGAGTTAATAGTTTATTATCAAATTATTTTTCTATTTAATACTTAGTTAAATTGTAAGCACGGACTGAAGTAAGTGTTTCGGTTACCAATAGGCGTAACTAACAACAGTAAGTCTACGAATAGATTGATATTGATAAGACTTTATGTTGTTTTCACAGGACGTAACCAGTTATTTTACATAGTCTCTGAACAACGAATTGTTTTTATTCCCTGGCTTTCTCATTTTTGATTAACATCATTATCTCTGTTATTAGAGGAGATTCGCCATTTCATAACTCAACATGTTTTTATGAACTTTATTATGGTATGCGTTAGTTGTTTTGCAAGTAGGCTGTGGACCTCCTCTGATATTTAAAGAAATGTGTCAACAAATGTCCTTCATTAAAATTAATTGTTAAATTTGTTTTTATTTATCAAAGCGAACGGAAAATATACAGGTTATAAAAACGTATACCATTGTGTGTTTAAAGGTTGGAGACAATAATGAAAAATTAAATTTGCAGGTTTGCTGCGTATCCGAAGCCTGGCACCATAGTAAGAATATATCTTTATACAAGTAGCAACATAGCCGATATATCCTTAAAACGCGTATCTTTCGGCGCAGCCTGTATATACAGGGTAATTCGTAAGTTGATACTTATTCTTGTAACTGTGTATAAAAGGCATTAAAATAAACAACATTTTCAAATACCTTTTTTCAAAAAACTTAAAAATAGGCGAGATACAGAAATAAAAAATTTAAGTGCGGGGCTGGTCATCAAAACGTAGCCTGCTAAACTTTATATTGTTTACTTTACTAGTCATGCAATTTACGGGTAGGTGGTCAGTTATTTGGCAATCCGCTGTGGTGTGTTTTTCTGAAGTAAGTTAATTTTAAATTGGTGACATATGAAAATGGTAAAATTTGAAAACAGTGAACTAGTAGATTCAAATAATTTATTTTATCATAAACAAAAAATTATAATCTACAAATCAATGTAACTGAAGTTAATGATAAATTGGCCTATACATCGATTATTAAAAAACCGGTCTCACAAGGCACAGATAAACTGTGCCTGTGCAGTACAGCCCAAAAAATTATAACTAAAAATTATATAATATAGATTACCTACTAAAATTCTATGTAAGTCCAACAAAGATTTAGCAAGGCAACGACCGACCCAGGCGCAAGAGAGAGAGAGAGAGAAAGAAGAGCAGAAAGAAAGAGATAGACAACAACTTTTTTTGAGTAAAAAGGACGCTTTAAAATGCGAGGAGTTTCCAAGTCAAAACCGATAATAACTCAAAATTAGATAAACAAAAAGAAAATATAAGGCTAAACTTCCCTACCTTGTATATTTAAAAGATATTGTTTAATGTGGTTATTAAATTTTTTAAATGAAAATTCCTTAACATCAGGTAAATTATTCCACATTTGAACCGCTATGAAACTAAATGACTTTTGAAAATTAGATGTACGATGCTGAGGTGGCCTGAAATAATTTACATTTCTTGTACGATGAGGATGTACATAAGAATGGAAGTTTGTTCTTAAATACTGAGGTTCTCCGTTTTTTAGTAGTCTATATATAAAAGCATACATATGGTACTTTCTACGATTCTTCATATTTAAAATAGAGTTATTATTTAAATAAGGAGTTATATGATTTCTGAATGGAATGTTAAATGAATATCGCATACAAGAATTTTGAATCTTTTGAACAGAGTAAGAAAGCCCAGCCGTCAATGAGTCGCTGTATACTACATCTCCATAATCGAACAAAGACAATACCTACGAGAGTGTTACATAAGTAATATTTAGTTTTAGCCGGTAAATTTTTTTTTAGGTGATAAAGTTTTTTTAGACGCATGTAGGCTATTTTAAGTTTATTTTTTATATGTGTTTCGAAAGTAAGGCCTTCGTCAAAATAAATACCCAAGTTTTTTGCCTCCTTAACTATAGGAACAGGAGTATCGTTAATGATTACTTGAAAATTGTCATAAATAAATGGAAGAGTACTTTTCTTACTAGTAAAAAATAATATACATGATTTAGCAGCATTAAGTTTTAAGTTGTGGTCCCTAGCATAAGAATTAACAATTTCCAAGTCGGTATTAAAATGCTCTTGTGCAACAAGTAAATCCTTAAATAAGAAGGCTATATACACCTGTGAATCGTCAGCATACTGCTGAAGCTTTGTAAATTTTAAAATATGAGACATATCAGCGACATATAAAGAAAATAACAATGGTCCTAAAATGGACCCCTGGGGTACCCCAGTGGTCATAGGTATGTAATTTGACTTTTGCGGCTTACCATCTTTGGTAAGCAAAACACAGTGGGCCCTATCGGTTAGATATGATTCAAGAAATTTGACAGCATGCTCTGAAAGTCCAAAATAGTGAAGTTTAGCTAACAACATTTTGTGATTTAAAGTGTCAAACGCTTTACTAAAATTCAACAAACCTAGACAAGTAATTTGCTTATTTTCTATATTTGAGCGCACTTCATTCAGGATATGAACAAGGCTTGTAGTTGTACTAAAATTTTTACGAAAACCTGATTGGCAATCAGGAATAATTTTAAACCGATTAACAAACGAGCACATTTGCTTATGAATATGTTTCTCTATAATTTTAGATACAACTAGTAGAATGCTGATAGGCCTTAAATCTTTTAGTTCCTTAGGATCAGTAATTTTACCTAATGGTTTTATGATGGCCTTTTTCCACACGGCGGGAAAAAAATCTTCCAGAATACAACTATTAATTATATTTAATAATGGTTTCATACAGAAAGGCAAACATAACTTTAAATCTTTTACTGATAAACAATCTTCGCCAATAGCATTTGTATTTATCGTTTGAAGAATCTTTGCAATTCTAGTTCGCTCATAAATTCAAACCTTAGTTCTGAGGTCACATTTGCATGTCTATTTGACTTATAGAAGTTTATTTTTTGTTCTGAGGTGGTATCTATCACATTGTTGCTTGCAAAGTGGTCATTAAGAGCTGTTGCATTAGCAAGGTTATCAGGCAAACTATAATCTTTTTCTCTAGTTAAATTTAATTTATTAGCCTGAGACCAGAAATCTTTACCCTTTTTCTGAGACATCATATTAAAATAAGTTATTTTTTCCCTTATAATAGCATGCTTAGTATAATTTTTTATTTCCCTATAATACTGCAGGTGTCCTTCGGTTTTTTGTTTCCGGTACTTGCGATAAGCTTTGTCCCTTAATTTCATTAAAAACTTGATATTATTAGTAATCCACGGAGTGAATGGCCTTTCTTTAATTATTTTTTGTTTCACAAGTGCATGTTTATTTATTAAAAACAAAATGTTGTCATTAAAAATTGTCAATTTTTTATTAATATCTTGAGAATAATAAATTTGATCCCACTGTAGTTTCTGGGCATCATTTTCAAAATCTACAACATTTATATTATTATAATCTCTAAATAGAATATGTTTACTTTTATTGAAATTTTTAGGCCAATTAAGAACTGAATAAACTAAATTATGATCTGATATTGTTTCGGATATATCTATGGAACCAGTATTCCTTACATCTACAATATTATTTGTTATTATTATATATATGAGGCTAGAACTATTGGTGGAAATCAGTGGCGGCTTAACAATAGGGTCAAATGGTCATTGACCTCCCATAAATAAAAAGTCAATATGATAATTTAAACACTCTTAATTTAACATTTAACCCATCCAAAAATATCTAAAATAGTATCATGAACATCTGAAATCTTCAATTTTCACGCTACAACATCTTAAAATTCGTTCATATTATTCCCCGGTCAAAACTTAATTTTGCCAAATATAGCCGGCTTATTTAAATGTAAAATTCTATTTGCATAGCGGCCCGTGATTTATTAGAGCGAGAAAGAATCATAGAAGAAATCAACGCGTTAAATCGAGAGAAACTACTACGCTAGGCATTGACCGCGAGATCACTGGTTCCATGCGATAGGTCACATGTCATGTCTAGTCTAACCTCCGACCTATGCACCACCCATACGTGTCTCTCTTCGATCTCCGATGCAGATTGACAAAAGGCTGACGTCTATCGATTATTAATCCGTGATATTGATTATTTCATATGGAAATTGTGGGTGGCAGTCAGTGTTCACATAACACTGTGTTTTGACTGTTTTGTCGAGCCTGGTTCCAATTACTCTAATGGAATGTAATTTCGGTAATATTTAATTAGTTTGTTTTTTAATTAATTAGGTGTTAAACAGTTAATATGTCGGACCGCTGCGTTGTTTGTGAAATTGTGTATTTAAAAGAAAGCAATGGTTTATCATTCGAAAAACGTCTGGAATTTAAACAGCTTGGTCGGCCATTGCCGGAACTTACGTTAAAACAAGTCACTCAGGACAAAAATAAAATTGTATACCGGCCCACAAAATGTTAGAGGGTAAGTTTTTTCTCTTTTTTTCTAATATAATATTATACTTATATAGTAAGTTCCGGATTATCTGCTTATATTTTTCCTTTTCAAGGACAAGAAATATTAACAAAAAAGGGCGTGGCTCCCAAAAATTTTTGCCTGCGGCGCATTTCTTTTCTCTGTATTGACCACCCTGCTAAATTGACCAAGAACCGCCACTGGTGGAAATATTTATACGTGTTGGATCTTTAATCAGCTGATTAAGATTAAAAGTTCCAAGCAGTGTTTCTAGTTTAGTTTTAGAAGCGGAGTCCTTTAAAAAATCAATGTTCAGATCTCCTGTAAATATTACATAATCATAAAATGGTACTGTCAAACCGAAAATACTTTCTAACCAGCCAATAAAATTGTTAATATTAGAAGGCGGAGGTCGGTAAATATTTGTAAAGAGTATATTTTTATTATTAATAGCAAACCTTACACTTATGTATTCAAAATCCGAAGGTGCAATATCAAATTCAATGGATTAAAATTTATACCTTTTACCAATATAAAGAGCCACCCCGCCTCCTCTAGCTGCCCTATCCTTTCTTACAAAATTATAACCAGGAATTTTAAAAATACTGTTCACATAATCAGACTTCAGCCACGTTTCAGACAGGCCCAATATGTCGAAATTATAGTCATTAACATAATTAACAAATTCGTCAAATCCAGTATTAATGGAGCGTATATTAAGATGCGCTCTGCGAAGTTGTTGCTATTGTGATAACTATTACAAAAAAGGCTTTGATGGTTAACCACTCGCATATCGTTGTTATTATCCGCCATCTCCTAACCATCCGAAACCCCAATCCCCCCCGCACCCGTATCGGTCTATCACCAGCCATAATCTAAGAGGACTTAACTTACATCCTAATGTTATATTAAAAATAACTAAGTAGGTATTGAAAATTGTAAAAATAATAAGAATAATTCTAGTGTACATTATCTCATGCATCGCGCTTTGAACATAACCAACACATCGATCCAATCTTCTAACAAAATTTTGTAAAATATCCAAATAATATACATATTTTTTAGAATAAGTGAAAATTAAAAAATAAATTTCAAATTATGTTACTCAATAGTCCTATACTGCAAAAACAACCACAAATTAAATATAAGACATGCCCAATAAAATTATTATGTTTTATAATTCCCATATCCCATATATAGGTCCATGATTGCAAAAATGATTGCTTATCAAAAAAGTGTATATTTAAAAAAAAACACTATATTAGATAAATACCTGTTTCTCTTGTGATTACCTATTTGTCCATATATAGGCATAAAATATTGTAAAGTGTGAAAAAATGTTTTACATTTTTTATAACACGAATTACCTCTAAGGCAGCAAACATTATTAAATTTAATTTTCCGATTCACTTTCACTAATTGATATGTGCGAAACAATATCATTTAATTTGCTTTGTGAATTTATCACCACTTTAGCACCATCACTGTTAATAACAAATACTCGACCTCCGGATGTCCAGCACGAGTTTTTAAAGTGTTTTTTTGTTTCTTTAAACAAATCAAGAATATCCGATGTAAGTAACTCAGTAAACAACACCTGAGAGCCTTTTAACTTTCGTTTACTATAAAATATTTGATCCCGCAGCCATCGCTGACAAAACGAGACTACTATAGGCCTTGGTTTTTTTGCATCGGGTTTTTTTGGGTCCCAATCGATAGCAAAAATTTAAATCGTTCTTGCGAATTTCAACATTGATCTTCGTTGATATTAAAATAACATTTTCATAAATATCGCTTTTGTTTTCTACCATGCCGTGAACTAAGATCGTGTTTTGATTGGTTGTTATCGCTTGCCTGGAAGTGTCAGTTTTCAGCTGAGCCAAATCTCCCTTAATAGCCTGTAGACTTTTGAGAACTGCTTTCTCAAACTCGGTAAATTTTTTAGCCAATTCAGCATTATCATTACATTGATCACTTGCCCCTGGCAACGCTTTTCCTGCTGCTTTTCCTTTAAGTTCTTTTTTAAAGTTGTCAAGGTCGGTCGCAAAATTGGTCGCCATTTGTTCCATGCGCTCGTTGAGTTTTTGAAACTGCAAATTTTGTTTAGCGGACGAATCATCCGTCTTATTTGCACCCCTTACCATGATCGCTGACCACTAATGGAGATACCACAACACTTTTTCACAAGTAAGAACTTTTAAAACTATGGATATTTGATTATATTATACGGATCGACGTTGAAGTGGCCCTATCTCCAACGCATGCGTACTCGCCCGTCTGATATGGTGCTACTTTACGTTGAGTATCGTCAAAGTGCGGGTACTACTTCGAGATTATACGCAGAACGCTTTCCCTTGCGGGCTCATCCTACACCCAGAAGTTTTCTTAATGTTATTCAATGGGCAAGTTAGGCAGAACAGTATTTGATCCATAGTGTAATAACTGAATGTTATTTTGTCGTTTTTTGAAAAGGTTGTTTATTTTAATGCCTTTTATACACAGCTAAAAAATAAGTATCAACTTAGGAATCACCCTGTAAAGGTATACCTAAATTTCAATATGACCCCCTTGTAAAATTGACCACGAGCCACCACTGTATAGAACGGTGTATCTTCTCTACTAACAAAGATAATCAAATGAACAAGAAATGAGATTGTCAGGGGAAGATAGAGTTATAGCCTAATTTCAACTGCTAATGTTACGGTACTAGTATATTCCACAAAGTATTAGTTTCGAAACAAAAATTATACCTGGTACAACCAAAATTAACTTTTAATCAAAAATAGCGAAAACTACAACATTGTCCAGGAACCAACTTATAATTCAAAAAAAAATCTTTCAAATCGGATTATAGGTTCAGAAGAAATATAGCATCAAATATATCATAACTTAATTTTGTACCGGAGATTATAAATTAATACTTACTGTCAAAATCGCTCAATTCAAATTTATAACAAGACGATGTAGTTTGTTCGTCCTTTTCACTTCTCTCGATCACACCGCCCCCTTGCATCGAGCTCTCATTTAAATCTTCGTCGTCGTCATCTTCGGTAATGGGAGTTGTATTTTTTGGATCAGATAATTCCAGATAATCCTTATGGAAATAGTGTAATTGAATCACAGTTATAATTACAAAGAATGTAGGCGTTACTAGTCTTACAAATAATTGTTTGGTTTCGAATTTCTCCATGCCTATGTCTAGTTGCCTAAAACACAATTGAAAATAAAAGGTCTATACAAAAATAAATTCCTGAGGCTAAAATATGAGGAGTTGATAGTTTCCAAAAAACAGGGATACAAAGATATTATTTTTAACAACTTTTTGTAAATATTTATTTTAATAATAGCATCATTTGCACGGATTAATTAGAGTTTTTTAGAATGAGAAATCAGGATATGATTACATTTTCAATATACACTGCAGAAAGCACCACCAGCAGCAGTTCATTTGCCATGATTATTTTAAAAAAATGGTAATTCTTATTTGCTCTACAGGATGATTTCGAAATTAAAACTTATTTTTTAACTGTGTATAATAGTCAGTTACTTGAAAATTGTGTTTATTTTATTGACTTTCATACGCAGCTAAATAGTGTCAATTTAGGAATCACCCTATATATTAATTACTGGGTGCGACCTCTGCATTTTTAAGATTCGAACCGTCACCTATTGCTATGTTTACTCAAACAGAAAAGGCGGAAAACGAAGGTTAGTAAATAAAAACATATTTGGTCCTCTATGTAAAAATGAGGATTGTTCAGCAAAGCCGTTAGATTATTATTAAAATTACATCCTCAGAATTCCCACCTAGATAAAACCTGCCCTTTATTAAAATTCTACCAATGAATTTTCAACAGTAATATACCGATAGAGGAGGCGTCTTATCGGTAATACCGCTGTTTTTTACAAGAAATCGATTTTCTGATAATTTTCACGAAATGTAATTTTTACTTATAATCTGATAAGATCCCGAGAGCTTTAGCTCGAGGGTCTTATCTTTGATTATAAGTAAAAATTATATTGAGTGAAAATTTTCTTAGAAAATCTAGTTTCGAGTGAAAAACAACGGTATGAAGATAAGACGCCGCTCCTAGAGGTGTATTTTATTGGATAATTTACTGAACCCGAAATAAAAGCCGTTTGTGATAAGAGAAAATATGCAAACACATAATTATGATTTACTTTTAAGTTTATAAACGTGCCACAACTAATAATTAATTAAAAATCCAAAACTAAATCAGACGCGTGGAACGTCAAAAATCAAATTCGTTCATCAATAATTGTCATCACGCTTGCCATGAAAACGCCAAGTTTTCTTAAGCTCACGTCAAAGCAAAGCACACTGGGTTTAATATTGCAGACATTTTGTCAAAACATTTCTTTGAAAATGTCAATAATTAAGTTAAGTTTATGCCCTAAAATCACCTTAAATACTGTTGTGTGTCACTTTTATTTTGTAGGTGTTATAATATTTATATATTAAACTTGATTTCGTGAAATAAATTACTGTTTGTTTGACAAAAAGCTACTGTGGTCTTACCGAGCTAGTCGTAGGTCTTATCGGAAAATACCACGTTACCAAGGTGGTTGCTATGAAAATTTGCGTTCTGATTGGTTCTATATATATATGTGAGGTAAATTATCACATTAACTACAAAAATGTAGCGGTGTGCTGTCTGAACATGCATAGGTTTAAGGTATTTATTTACAAAAAAACTAGGCAAGATATTGAATTTCCGTTTTTACCAATGGAAAGGTGAAAGAGTTATTTTCAAACCAAAAAAAATTCCAGGAAAACAATATAATCCACTGAAAATCATTAAAATTATTGTTTAATTTCATTGCATTGTTAAAAATACTTAAAATTATTTTTTTTTAATGAAAATAACTTTCTCACACTCTATATCTGTAGAGGCCAAATTTAAAAAGTTTTCAAAAATCCATTAATAGGAGCAGTGCCTAACTCCGCCCGCATAATTATTCCAAAAATAGTGACCTCTCAGGTATGTTAATCCTGCACCCCAATTCCGCCCCGAGCGTATTTACTTTATTTTTGCGAGTTTGGGAAAAATTAATATAGATTGCCCTGTTGAACAAGTTCTAACCCGCCCCAATACACCGTTTGGAGCTGTTCGCCAAATTCATAATAATATATTTTTTATAAATTTAACTTGATCGCTTCGCGACGTATTGTATAACATATACACCTATTAGAGCAGATTACCGAACCCTCAGTTCAGCTCCAAACGGGTAGTCCAAAGGTAGTTAGATAAGGGAGCGAAAATATTTCGGGGCGGAGATGGGTACTGTCTGTCCTCGTGTACCTGGCGCCGGGCGGAGTTGGGAATCGCCCATTAATAGATACACATTAGCCATGATTCAGGTCAAGAGAACCCAATGTTTTTAATATACTATATAGATATTTTCTGGAAGTAGTCCATCTCTCAGTGGAGTGATATTAAAAGTAAAGAAATTATAACACACAGTCTGCTTTAGTAGTTTATTAAAAGGGATTTTTTTCATAAAAGCCCTAATAGTAAGCCGTACTAGTTTCGAAGTTAGTAAAAAGCTCCATCATGGAATATTACTAATATATTACATGAAGAAGCGACTCTCGACATTACATGGTTTGAAACTAAAAGAAAAAATTGGAATAATTAAAGTTGTATTATAGTGATTATTGATAAGACGAAAAGAGATGTAGAGTCCGGATTTTATGCAAATGCATATATCTTGAAAGTTGGCCATCCACAGCATATTTGGCTGCTCACGAACTCCGCCGGATTAGGGCAGTCACAGGTATATTTCGAAAATTGGCCTGTATGGAGTACCCATAAACTCCGCCGCAGGGGTAATTAGGGGTTGGGGGTTGTTTCAGGTAATTGTACAAATCGATTAGGTTTGTTGATGTAGGTAATAATTAGATTAAATTTTATAGATTTACTTATATAGGTATATATATAAAAATAAATTATATTTACGGAAGAAATTATTTTTTAACGACAAAATACACTTGTACAAATCCAAAACGATAACAAAATTTAAGTTTGTAAAATTAGTTTCCTATTATTTAAAGAAATAATGTTTAAATTATAAGCATTATGATATTAATATTAAATGAATAGTTTTAGACAGGGTTTAATAAAAATTTTGAAATGAAGGTTTATGGTTTTATTTACAATATTATGCATAATTAGGCGGCGGAGTTTATGTATGAGATTCTTGAAGCTGCCGGCGGAGTTTATGTATAGTAAATATGGCTGGTACATTAGTCCGGCGGAGTTTAGGAACACCCGCATATTTAGGGTACTTAGGGCATAATTTGCATATTTTTCTAATTTAAAAGGAAAAGGTAAACCCAATTCAGGTACTAAGTTGATCAAAACGAAATCTTTTATTTTCATTTATTTACGGATTATCTTAGATTACCTGTGAATGGATTATAATTATTTAAGGGCGGTTTTATTTTATTATTCCGTAAACAACAATTAACCTTAATCTGCTTTCCTAGTAGATAATTCTAATTTAATTTCTTTGTCCAGTCGCCTATAAATATTTTTTATGAAAATTTGATTTATGTAACTTGTCTAGCCCATGGATTAAATAGAGTTGCTTAAACTATTAGAGCTTCCTTCCCTTTGGCCAATGACTTAATAGCCAATGTAAAAAAATATCCATAAAAGCTTTTTATGTAGAGCATTTTCAAAAATTAAAAGAGATTGTTTCTCAAATTGAAGATGATTCTCAGTGTATTAAAAACTGCAAACAAATATTTCAAAATTCTAAAGTGGAACAACAATTGATTTATATAAAATGCAACTATAGTTTTGTAGCTGAAAGTATTTTAAAACTAGAAAAACATCTAGTAGTTTATTAGAGTCAATGGATATTGTAGAAAAATGCAATAATAATTGTAAGCCAGTACAAGGTGAGGTAGGAAAAGCAGTAAGTAATGTCGAAGTTAGAAGGAATAATAGAAAAGAATAAAGGTTTTAAATTTTTAATAAATGTTTCAAAAGTTTTGGCAGGGGAAAATGTAGATAATTTGGATTTTAAACAGAGCCTAGTTCCAAAGTTAAAATTTTGTCCTAAAACATCAGTAGATGTAAAAAGATCTTTTTCATTATATAAACATATCCTTAGTGATAGAAAACCTTGAATTACATATTGTAACCCGTGCATATTATAGTTCTGCGGACAAATATTAATGTTTTTATTTGTATTTGTACCATAATGCAGATTTAATAACATCTTTACACGTTTACCTGTTTCTTGGTGGTTTTTATTTAATACCTAATGCCTTAGTTTAGTTAAACCTTAATTTAATCCAACAATAAGTCATATTATATTTTTCGTATTACTGCATATTTATTGCATATTTCTTTGTTTTTTGCATATATCTTGCATATATTTAAAAAAATATATGCATATATATGTGCATATCTCACATACTTTTGGTTGCATATAATCCGGTCTCTAGAGATTAGTTAAGTAAGTGTGGTAAAACCTATTTCTTACCCGAGGAACACAAAAGAAAGGTCGTAAATTTATTTATATAATGTAATCAAAGAAAATAAAATTAAAAATTAGAAAAAAATAGGAAGGTTTTTTGAATTTTATTTTCAAATGTTCCCGAAAGTTATATTTTAGGCCTAAAAACCTTTATATTTCTTTCTAATTTTTAATTTTATTTTGTTTGATTACATTATGTAAATATATTTACGACCTTTCTTTTCTGTTCCTCAGGTAAGAAATAAGTTTTTACCACACTTAACTTAATCTCTTTTCATCTTTGCGAAAATCAAAAATCACTATAATACAACTTTAATTATTCCAATTTTCTCTTTTAGTTTCAAACCATGCAATGTCGAGACTCTCTCTTCGTGCAATATATTAGTAATATTCCGCTGATGATGGAGCTTTTTACTAACTTCGAAACATGTACGTCTTACTATTAAGGCTATTCTGGAAAACATTTTTTTAATAAACTAGTGGAGCAGACTGTGTGTTATAATTTCTTTACATATACAGGGTGTTTTTTAATTGAGTGCCGATACTTAAGGTTGTGAATTCTTGGGTGATTTTAAGAAGAAAAGTTAATATTAACATATGTCCTAAAGCTCGTTATTTTTGAGCTACAGGGTGTTAACATTTTTTAAAAAATACAACTTTTTTATCATAATTATTATGTCACTCTTAGATATTTTTATGAAATTTTGTACACACCTCTTAATTATTAAGGAGCATTTTTGAGTTAAAAGATTTTTTTAAATTTTTACCAGTGACATCCGTACGGGGTCTGAATATTTTTAAAGAAAAAAATGATACGCCACTGATTTTTCTAAAAACAAACTTATATTTAAAATCCTCATTTATTTTGGAGCAAATTTGGTCCATACTTTCGTATGATGCACCCTTTTTGCATAAAAAAATAAAAACAAAAAAACAATTTTTTTTTCGGTTCATTAAGACTGCTTTCGATATTTTATTCAAATGAAAATGAATGAGCTTTAGGACATATGTTAATATTAACTTTTCTTCTTAAAATCACCCAAGGATTCACAACCTTAAGTATCGGCACTCAATTAAAAAACACCCTGTATAGATATAATTTCGTAAGGAGCCGGTAACTTTGGAGAATAATTTAGAAATATTGTTAGGGTGCAGTTAAAAAAATAAAGAAATGTGAATCATATCCTGGCCACTTTTCCTAGCTAATGTTTTCGATATGAATTTGCAGTAAGTCCTGCATTTTAGACATTTTTACAAAAATTAGAAAAATATCCGCAGGCGTACCTAGATCTGCGCCCTTCCATACCCAATATCCACGAGTCGCCACTGGTAACAGTAAGAAATATTTTTACTAATTAACCAAACTGATTATAGGTTAAAAAAAAACTACTTACAAATCTTCGTCGAAGTGAAGATACTTTTCCCAATAATTTGGAACATTATCAAATTGGTAAGTATATGTCAATACCAAAACTAACATGGAGAATATAATTACAACTAACCAAAATCCAAACATAATTTTTCTCCAAATTGTAAATGACAGCTGAAATATGAAATATTGTTATTGTGAAGTATAAAACACAACATAATGTTTAAAAAAGAATACAAAATTATAACATATACTAAAGAAGTAGTCCATGCTTCAAGTCGAGTGGAAAATTAAATGGGTAAATGAGACACTACAAGTCTTTTTCCATCAGTATATTAAGGAATTAGAAAAGCTATTCTTTACATGGTTCGGAGTGAAAAAAAAAGTATACATAGCAGTAACATGAAAATGAAACAGAAATTTTAAGTTTAGGGGCCAAAAGTTTAAAAAGTATAACAGTATCTGTAAGAATTTTTTCTTGTTTAGACATATTTTTAAAAAAAATTAGGAAACCCATAACCAAAATTAAAACATTTTCCTAGCTTATAATTTTATTACTGCATCTAACAATAAAGAAGTCGCCGATGATTCTCAAATAGATCTAATATAAATTAAGAAATGAAAGACAGTCTCAATTTCATGTTAATACCTAACATTTTAAAGTACACAAATATCACACTAGTCCACACAAATCTTTCATTTTTTAGTTGAGGACTTAATATTCAGGTCCGTAATGATTTCTTACACATAACTGTGCGTAAAGAATAAAAACACACAACTGTGTGTTGTGATGCTTAATATAACCATCAAGTTAGCCTTGAACCACTCAAATCGTGACATTTATCTATCTTGCGTTTTGAATATTTGACAGTGACATTGTCATTATTTGAGATAAAATCAATACTTTATAAATTAGAAACCGATCTTTAATTTATTAGTAAGAGTCGCAGAAAAAGTATGTATGTATTGTGCGTTGTAAAGCAGTTATGCACTCATATAATTACCGCACTCGCCGCTACGCGGCTTGTTTACAATTGTTCCATTCGTGCATGAAATGCTTTTTACCACACTTAATGCGCAATATACTATTACAATACCAGGTACATATTTAAAAAATCTGATGATGGCATCCAAGGAACGAAACGTCGAATTTAAAAATATATAACGTCATCTTATACATCTTAAAAAAACGCCTATACAAAAGTTTATTTTCTTTTTTTACCAAGTTACAAATTAAGACCAGAAAAATTTGAACACAACCGGCCTAAATATTATACATGTAAAAATGTGTAGTAGATGCCCTTAATCGCTTGTTTATTTTAACCTTTGACATTGTTATACGGCATGACCTATATTTGCTGTAATAATGATGTTTATCTCGTTCTTCGGCCAAGGACGTCTATACTCATTATGTGTTTGTAAATAAAAACAAATATTTACCTGAAATGATAAAATAAAAATAAGAAACAGTGCCATGTACACAATACGAAATACTGTCATTCTTTGACCAGTTATTGCAACTGCAAACAAAGTTATGGCGACGACCCATATCCAAAACTTTGTAAGGAACTGTTTTAAATAGGTGCCGACAACTTCCATAATCTTCTTGTCTTTCTTCTTAGGTTCACCAGTAACACCTATAAAAATTAAATCCGCTTTATCGTACTGAAAAGCATTTTTTAACACAACTAGGTTGTTGTATCGATTTACGAAAAGTTTTTACTCTAATAATAAATTATAGCATGCAGAAGATAACATAAAATTACTATTAATGTTTAAATCGTGATTGATCCATTCATTAAAAGGAAAGTATTGTTTTTGTACGTAAGAATTAAATATTTATTTAATCAATGAATTTAAACATAAATATTAACTGGAAATATATTACTATTGAAATTCCACGCATTCTGGGCCACATTTAGCACATAAAATATTTTGTTTTTTATTTATTTCAAGCGCGGATTCAAACAGAGAAAACAAAAATAATTACCATTTTGACTAACTCTGCAGCTTTGTCATCGATCAATCCGACAGTGTATTAATTTTGGCATCATTTATCGCATCCAATACCAATAAAATATATAATACTAAGTAGATATTTCTTTTATTGATTGAATTAGAAAAATATATAAATTTAATATTTTGCTTTATTATTTATCAATATTAAAAGTTAGTATTGGTTATTTCCTTTTTTAATCAATATTTCGTATCCTTTTCGTTTTATCCAAAAAGTGGCCCAATATCCGTCTTATGTTCGATTGCACAAAGATTTTTAACCAGAATCAACTAACCAGCAAGTTTGACTGTGACATAAATTACATTGACAAGCATTATGTACTCCGAATCAAAAGCGCCCGATTAGTAAATTAAAAATTAAGGTAACCGGGCCAGTATGATTGTGAGAAAATTATATCTGCCAATGTTATATATGTCACAGTCAAACTTGCTGGTTAGTTAATTAGTATTAAAATTATTTGTGAAAACGACATTAGGGTAGCAATTACCTATAGGTTCAATTTAATAAAATTTTGTTTAGTGAACTATATAAACAAAAAACGAAATTTTGTGAATTTTGTCCAAACATGATGGGTATTTGGCCGATTTATGAATAAAACGAAATAGTAACATCATGTTGATATCTTAATATTTTCCTGAGCGGCAATATCGTAAGGCGACACCACACGATCAGTATTACTGTACCGATGTCAATCATAAAATGACTACAATAAACCATTCGTTACTACATAAATAACAATGCAATTGAGACCCTACATGATAATTAAGACCAACAGTCTTGGTAAGGGAATGACAGTAATACTGATCGTGTAAGAGCAAATTTCAAAAATTGATGGGATTGATATAACTAAGTTGTTAGCCAAAGTTATCTATGTGCTGTGCTAAAGGCTTTATGCGGGATAGAGATATGGTGAGAGAATTTTGCGTAGTGCTCATATTTATTTTTACAAATAGGCACAGAAATTACAGTTGTTTTTTTTGGGAATTTAACTCTTATCTTTAAAGATAATTATACTTATCTCGTCGCCATAATCTATAATCTTACCAATTGGAAGGACTGGACATAAATATTTTATAAAATAACATTTCTAGGTATTTTTTGAGCTTTTCCGTAAATATGCGCACTACGAAAAATCCCCGTATCCCTTCCATCACATCAACCATGACTCTCTAGAATCTAGAACATAAGTATTAACCCCCACCATTGCAGTTAGTAAAATTAAAATAATTATACTGTAAACTTTCCGTTTCTCTACGAAAAATAAAATTAGAAATGACTCCAAACCGGTATATTTGATAGGAAAATTGTCCCCACTCCGTGTCTCTTTCAATATCATCATCTACGACATATTCGATCTTCGAAAATCTTGGGGCACCCTTAAACGTTGTACCAGCCCAAAAATACTTCGGAGGGTTATTTTGAGAAACACTCCCCAACTAACTCAATAATTTTTACGAGTTTTAATCAACCGTTTATGAGCCCTCAACAGTGGCGTGCATATAATATAGGCAAAAAATCATTGCCTACCCTGGGAATAATAAAACAAACAGAAACAATTTTTTTCATATTAGTTTTTATCCGTGTAATAAAACTTTGGCCATTTATATCCACACTAATATAATAAATAATAATATAGGACCAAAAAAGTAATCCTATATCATTTCCACGAACGAGTTTCTTGCTTATTTATATCGTAAACTAAATCCCTGTATAAGCATTCCGTAAGACCGTTCTAAAAGCACAGATTTCGCTATACTACATTAGCGTCTTATGCAAAAGCAAAAACCCTGCTTTTGTACGAGTGGTAGCAAGCGAGAGAGCCGGTAGGCAGTAGGGTAGAAAGAGATGTAACAAATAAACCCATCACAACCTTCGACCTTCCTTTTTCTATCAGTCCGCGCCAAGAAAGCAAGCGTTTGGTAAGTACATTGGTGCCAATCTTTCAAGTTTTACCGTAGTTTGGAAAATACTTTGCTTTCTCAATATAAAATATGGAACACGCCTCAATAAGTTTTATTATTAATTAGTTTAGTTAAGATATTTTTAAAGGGATAACGGATAAGGTATCATAAAATAAGAAGCACGTTTGTGACAATTAAAATAATTTTTGCTGATAGGTTCATAATATTCAATAATCAGTAAGCTTATCATCATATTATTTCACATAATAATTGATCTAGTTTTTGGCAACATTGGTTTAATCAGGTGGAAGATTTCGGTCTTTTGCTAGACTTCGTGCCGTCGAGCTTCGTGAAAAAAATAAACATGGAGGCGTTAATTGTTACTATTCCGGCTAGCAGCACGTCTGCAGAACGATCCTTTTCTGAATTAAAAAGAATTCATGCCTATTTACGAAACACACAGGGAGAGACACGCTTAATAACAATATTCTCTCTGGAGAGCGACCATTTGCAGGATTTAAAACGCAAAACCAATTTTAATGACGATGTTTTAAAAGAATTTTTACGTAAAGACCGCCGTGTTGCACTAATTTACAAATAATGTCGTTTTATTCTTCTTCTGCCAGTTTTATTTCCACAAACTCAAAAACAAGACATTTTGTGACAAAATTTGAAATTTAGTTGCTTGAATGCTACGGAAGGTAAATTTTTGCCTACCCTGATTAAAACAGCACAGCACGCCACTGTACCTCAATAATGCTAGAACTTATGACTCAAAATTTATACTGTTTGATTTTTAAATTTTATTACCAAATTTAAACGTTTTATACTTACCAGTTGTAGCAGCACCAACTGTGACCTGCAGCGGCGCCACCATATCAGCCAAAGCGCTAGTCTGTCTTTCAATCAACCTTTCCTGCATATACTGTCTCAAAGTAATCCAAAACATACAAGTGTATAGGCACTTTACAAAGAGCGGGTTACAAGGCAATACAGGTGTCTTGGCAAAACCTATCTGAGCTAGGTTAAAGCCTTGGACTTTAGATGGCAGTTCCCCGTCCGTAAGGTTCATTGAATAAATATATGCTGATATAAGTAGGAACCACGCGTAAAACACTAGAAAAGGACTAGAGCGCAGCATACTCTTTCTTTGGTTAGGTACAAGCCATATCACGTTTGCCCAGATTAAAAGGACGAATGTTATCCAACTGATATACGTAATGCTCCAAGCCTAAAAATAAATATATAAATATTAGCTAATAAACCAGAAAAGGCGAATAGTCAATAAAAATTGAACTGAATGAAACTGAATTGATTTGATTAGAAGAGTTTCCCAATAATAATACATGCCCAACACTAAACTAACAAGTTTCGTATGTTCAGTATTTAGGCCCAATTTTATAAAGTCCTCTTAAACCAATGAATAATTCTAAAATCGTAGAAATGTTAAAAATGGTCGATATATAATGTGGGCTACACAGCAAAGTTCAATTTAAGAGTAATCAACGTGGTGATAACTTGTTATGTTATGTTACATTATATTGTGACCAGGTAAATCACTTTTAACTCAAACTTTGCTGTCAATACCACATTGTTGGTTGGTTGGTTTAAGGCGAGGGTCGGGCGTTCGGCCCAAGCTTCCTGCACTGCAGCCTAGAGGCTTATTGTAAGCCCTTATCTTGTTAGAAAAGATTTGTTGTTTTTATAAGGTCCAGTAAATTCCTACCAAGTTTGTCATGCGGGAGGTTATCCCCATATTGGATTCCTCCGAACATTTTGAGTCTTCTTCGGGTTTGTTCGCAGTTATATATGATATGTGAGGCGGTTTCGTCCTCTTCGCCGTAGGTGTTTTCTTAAGTGGCAGTGGTAGAGAGAAGCAACTTCTCCATTGTCGCCCTCGCTTGGGATTGACCAGGTATCCTGTTCCATCGGGATAGGTGTTGTTGTTGCGCCCACCTGTCTGATGTTGCTTTGGTTGCCTGTTTTGATATGCCAAGGGCGGGTTCAGGGCCCCTGGAGCTCGATTCTTGAGGGCGATAGAATAGAACGCTCACCGGGGATTGTTCCCCGCTTCTACTCTACTACTTGTTCTCTCCCTATCACAAAATGCAAAAATGCGTATTCTTGAACATAAAGGAGGGAGTTTGAAGCGGGGAACAAAGCCGCCGCGTTGCCAAAGTTATTGTCCAATCACAATACAGAATTTTTCGATAGATATCAAGGATTTACGGCTATATGGTGACAGATGAAACATCGTCGGTCAGGTGGTGTTTTCGTGTGTTGTTACTATAAATTTAAATTATTAATTTCCATCTTGGCTAAGGTTTTTGATCCTCCTAAAGGTAGGAACCTATTTATATTTTATTGTACTATTGAACTAACAACATTGTGTTTATTGTGATGTTGCTTTGGTTGCCTGTTTTGATATGCCAAGGGCGGGTTCAGGGCCCCTGGAGCTCGATTCTTGAGGGCGATAGAATAGAACGCTCACCGGGGATTGTTCCCCGCTTCTACTCTACTACTTGTTCTCTCCCTATCACAAAATGCAAAAATGCGTATTCTTGAACATAAAGGAGGGAGTTTGAAGCGGGGAACAAAGCCGCCGCGTTGCCAAAGTTATTGTCCAATCACAATACAGAATTTTTCGATAGATATCAAGGATTTACGGCTATATGGTGACAGATGAAACATCGTCGGTCAGGTGGTGTTTTCGTGTGTTGTTTACTATAAATTTAAATTATTAATTTCCATCTTGGCTAAGGTTTTTGATCCTCCTAAAGGTAGGAACCTATTTATATTTTATTGTACTATTGAACTAACAACATTGTGTTTATTGTGATTGTCATACTGTACTTAATGTAGTGTTTTACAGAATAATGGGATTTTTGGGGTACCTACGTACCGAAAAAGTATTAATTTAAACTAAACTTGTAGGTAATTATTTAATATCTATTAAATGGGTCCACGAAAAAAAAGCCTAAATAATTTCATAAACTTCTCGTCAGAAAGAACAAACGGATCTGCCTTTGGAAGTATTACCCTTACAATCAGATTTAATACCACTGCCTCGTCCACGTTTTCGATTATTTTATCCCATAAGACTAAGTTATTCATTGTTCAACAAACAACAACGACACAAAAAGAACACTAAAGTCAAACAAACTCACTTTAAAATAAACACAAATTAAAAAATTAGTTAGGTTATGTCGCATGCTCCCAGTCCGTTCCACTAAAATTACCCAGTAGAAGCAACAGGGAGCGATCGTTCTCTCGCCATTGAATAGAACGACGTTCAAGAATACGATTTATCAATTTTCAGTAGAAACACGCTTACTTTCTCTCGGCTGTTCTACTCCCTGGTTTTCAAGAATCGAGCCCCTGAGGTTGTGTGACATTGTGAAAAGACAATTTTTGACATTTATTCGATTTAAACTTGACCAGTCACTATATGGACAAATAATTTTTTTAAAGTTCGATTTTACTAAGAAAGTGAGGTTTAATGATGTTGTTCTAAAATGCAACATAAAAAATTTTACAAAAATAGCCAGATACTGATTGATTACTTACCATCATAATAATATTTGTACCCAAATATGACACTCGAATAATTAGTTGCAGTAAATTTTCCAGGAAAAATACGAAGTTCTCAATAATTGTTGGCTGGTATTCCTCTTCTACATTACCTTATCGAAAAATATTAGTTAACAAATGAAGGATGCATGTATAATAGTATACAGTGTGGTAAAAAAAGATTGCAACATATGGGTAATTTTTTTATTGCCATTTCTCAGAAAATTTTATTCTTGATAAAAATTGTAGGTCTATGGTCGATTTCTTGTTTACCCAATTATAACATATTTATCAAATGCATTAACTATGGGTTTATAATAAAAATGTATTAAGTAGTTGCAAACTTTTTAATGATACGAGTTGGTTTAGATATTAGCGTGGTGCACGCATATTTAAACACATTTTACCCAACTGGTGTTCTAATCAAAATTAGGATAGAAACTATTCATACTACGGAAAATAATTTATTTGTCATTTTCGCGCAGTACGCGTATATCCAAAGACCTACTTTCAAAATGCATATAAAATAGTTAATTTGCTTTTTTAAAGAGTATGCCATTAGAAAAAATTAATAAATTAAAAATAAATAGCAACATCGTTTATTACTTACCTACTGTTTATTATACTGTAAATTATTTACCTACTGTTTACTATAGTATTAATTATATATTGTATATTAATATTATATTACCTTAAAATGTAACCTATTGTAAATACTTAAAAGTTTAGGCCTTGTTATCAGTATTATTACTGTTTAAAGGTCAGAAATAAGAAAAACATTTTTTTTATTGTAATAATGACTATTTAAACAGTTAGACATATATTTACCTGAACATATAGCAATCCGGATACTATTCATTTAATATTATATAAGATGATAATCTTTATTTTTATTTTTCATTTTACAATGTAATTTGTTTGAAATGACCGCCATGGTTTAGACCGACTTTTATTCCTATAATTATTAACCACTGTGAGTATGGACTACTTCTTGAATCTTAAAAAAAAAAATATTTCTACGACTTGCTTTTAAAAAAAGCAAAATACATATTTTATATGCATTAGACCATAAGCCTACCGTTTAGGGAAAAATACTTTCAAGAAAATAAATTAAAAATTGAGATCTATAATTAAAATTTCGTATTTGGACTAAGTTTTTAATTTGTAACATTTCCATACACAAATTACTCTTAAGGCAATTTCGAAACAATGGCATTTCCTTCCTTACTATTAGCGACCGGTCCAATTTCAAATATGTGGTTATAGTTTTAAAGCATGCACCAACTATTAATAAAAATAAAATTTTCTGAGAAATCGGTAATAAAATTTTTTCCTATATGTTGCATACTTTCTTGGACACACTGTGCAGGGTGTCCCACCGGGAACCGAATCGATCAATATATAGAAAACTATACATAAGAAAATTTGACAGTATGCTGATGAGGGGCGACCGGGCTAAAATATTTTCATAATGGTGGCATTTCCAGTTATACCGGAAGTAAGTGTCAACTTGCTTATTTTAAATGGGACACCCTATATATTATTACATTTTTGTATTCTACGCAAGATTCTAGGCAGATTTTGTATACCATGTCCTATAATATGTCTAAACGTTTTTGACATATTTGAATTTTTATGTCAAAAATGACGTTTGCAAGCAATAATTATCAATTTTTTCTATAAAGAAGCCCTATTTATTTAATTTAAGTGGGATTCCTTGTTATAAAGGACCTGCTTTAATTGATTTTTTATAATATTATGATAACTATTAATATAGGGTGTTCAAAAAATAAGATTAAAAATGAAAATGAAAAAACTGCATAAAGTCCAGATTTTCAAATGGAAACACCCAAATTTTATAATTATTTCTTATTTAGCATTAAAAATAAGGGTAAGTTTGTATAAGGTTGTATATCCCAAAAATTCTTAGTTTTCGAAATATTGCCAATTTAATATTTTTATATGGGGATTTTGCTGCAGATTTTAAGTTCACTTACTCTTAGTTGGCTACGGCGGCGTTGAAAAACAATCAAATGCTAAAAAAATCTATGACTGTGTTACTTAACATTATTAATAATCATTCCCGGGCGCTTAAATTATACAAACGAAGATTATTTAAACTTATTTATTATTAATGGAGAATGTGATAAAGTTATATCATGTCACATTTGACATTCGATATCCGCAAAAACAGAAGCCATCACAATGTGCTTATTAATAATGTTTAAATGGTAAGTGACAGCTTTATAGATTTTTTAGCATTTGATTGTTTTTCAACGCCGTCATAGCCAACTAAGAGTAACTGAACTTAAAATCTGCAGTAAAATCCCATATAAAAATATTAAACTGGCAATACTTCGAAAACTAAGAATTTTTGGGATATTTATACAATCTTATACAAACTTACCCTTATTTTTAATGCTAAATAAGAAATAATTATGAAATTTGGGTGTTTCCATTTGAAAATCTGGACTTTTGACAGTTTTTTCATTTTCATTTTTAATCTTATATTTGAAACACCCTTTATTAATAGATATCAAAATATTATAAAAAATCTATTAAAGCAGGTCCTTTATAACAAGGAATCCCACTTAAATCCAAAAAAAATTAAATAAATAAGGCTTCTTTATAGAAAAAATTGATAATTATTCGAAGGCTTGCAACCGTCATTTTTGACATAAAAATTCAAATATATCAAAAACGTTTAGACATAGGTATAGGACATGGTATACAAAATCTGCCTAGAATCTTGCGTAGAATGCAAAAATGTAATAATATATAGGGTCTCCCTTTTAAAATAAGCAAGTTGACACTTACTTCCGGTATAACCGGAAGTGCCATCATTATGAAAATATTTTAGCCCGGTCGCCCCCATCAGCATCAGCATACTGTCAAATTTTCAAAATTTTCCTATGTATAGTTTTCTATATATAGATCGATTCGGTTCCCGGTGGGACACCCTGTATAGTAAGAAAGTAATTCATGTAAAGGCGTTAAAAATATGGTTAGAAATAATATTCGTTTTTAACTACGGAGTCATCGGTAAAGTCATATGGGAAATTAATTTAAAAATTGGTTGTTTATTTCCAACTGGCAGAAAATGAAAACAAATACACGTGGACACTCGATCCGAACAGAGTCGTATTCAAAAGCCTATAATACTTATACGGCAGCACGATTTTAAACAAGACACAAGAAGACAGACACTGTACTATTCAAATCATAAATATCAAAATCTAAATAAAATTGAAAATAAAAGAACAGTTTGCTTTGCAAAAAATATAGCTACAATATACTCGAAAAAGTGCTTCTTTAAAAGCGAAAACTGAATACAGTCCTGTGCCGAATAAATCCAATGTTTCGTGGTTAGGGTTTTGTTTACTATCGCTGCCAATTGAAAATAAATACACTTTAGTAGATAATTTTTGCTTTAAAAGTAGTATAAAATGCAATGGTTAAAAGTTTTTGAACAATCGGCTACACCAGTCAAATTTGACATATTTTTAAGAAATTGAAAAAAGTACACTACCCATTTCATCCATCGGTATATCTTCGGTATGTTCCCCATCAACAGTAACGCTACCAGTCGAATCTTGCATAATTCCACTTCTTTTACTAGATCCATACCTCCGACTTGGACTTACGCCTCTGATCAACTAATAAAAAAATCGTTTTTAGTAAAGTATATACTTCAGTTTAGTCCAGTCATTTTAAAAAAATTATTATTAAGATTATTTTTGCCTATTGTGGTTTATTAATAGTTTATAGTTATATAAATAAGGACGACAACTTGGTGAAGACCTGAAAAACAAACTAGTCTGTCTGGATTCTTCTTTAGGCCTTATTTACATTGTTGCAGGTTTAATAATAATCAACATTGGGAGTATATTTTTTCAACACAATGAAAAAGGGTATAAGTTAATTAATAGAGAACACACACAACTTGAAAATTATATTATTAAGTAGGTAGTGTATTACGATACACATACCGGGTGACACAAGAAATATTTCCGTAATTTTTAAAGTAAATTTTTAAAAATTTTAGAGAGTTAATAAGTCTGTAAATTGCCATTTTTGGGACAACTCAAACGTTTAAACCCACTTCCGGTTTAACCGGAAGTGAAGTCAACTTTTAAATTCGATAATTAAATCCTGTAGAAAATTATCTTTTCAATGACATACTACACTTTATCATTTGTTTTAAAAATGGCCGCCTAGATCAATTTTCCCTTGTTGTCTAAAATGTCCATAACTTTGATAAAAGAAGGTAAGAGGTAAAGACTAGGCCATGAAAACGTTAAAATGGTTCACTTCAATCTGCTTTATAATATAAAATTGACTTCCTTGAAAAAAATATATCCCTTAAGGTGATTATACTTATAACATGTTTTTTAAAACAACGAAGCGGAATTTCTTGATTTTTTCAAATGGCAACCCATCTTTGTTTTATTATAATAAAATTTTTTATTTAATTTTCTTTCTAACGGTGTATCACAAGTTAATAATGATTTATTAAGTAATAGTAGAAATTAACAAGAAATATGATAAATGTAAATTCTAAACCCGTATAAGTCATGAGAAGTTATGTCAAGTATGCTATGGAAAACAATTCATTTATTTCAATCTTCGTAACTTTATTTGATAGCATTTGACATTTTGGTCTAATAAAAGTAGAAATAATGCTTTTGTTTTCCACGGCGTACTAGACTGGTCTTGACAAAACTTCTTATGGCTTATATGGGACTAGAAATTACATTTATGATATTTCCTGTTAATTTCTACTATTACCTAATAAATAATTATAAACTTGTGATAACATATTATTATATCAAAACAAAAATGGGTTGCCACCAGAAAAAATCAAGAAATTCCGCTTTGTTTTTTAAAAAAATAGGTTGTAAATAAAATAGCCTTAACGGATACATTTAACTTAAGCACGTCAAACTTATATTAGAAATTAGGTTAAAATAAAACATTTTAATGTTTCCATGGCCTAACCACTTACCCAGTTTTACCAAAGGTATGAACATTTTAGAAAATAAAGGAAAATTGATCTAGGCGGCCATTTTTAAAACAAATGATAAAGTTTGATGTCATTGAAAAGAGAATTCTTTATAGAAATTAAACGTCGAATAAAAGTAAAGGGTTTCTATTTTAAATTTAAAAGTTGACTTTACTTCCGGTTAAACCGGAAGTGGTTTCGAAGGGTTGAATTGGTCGAAAAATGGCAATTTACACAATTATTGTCTTATATTTTTTAATTTTTACTGCTAAAATTACGGAAAAAATTGGGGGTAGCACTTTTTTGTGTCATCCGGTATATCAGTGTCTTTTACTGTGCGAAAAATCTGTAGCAGATTGCATGTTCGATAACTGTGAACTTTAATGACTATATTAAAAAAAATACAAAAACTGTTCAAATTCGATTTATTAAGTTATCATTATGTAAAGTTTTTATAGTTGCTATGCAACGGTTTGTAGTCAATAACTATTTTTTATTACTGTCAGTTTAAATTGATTTTGATTATTTAATACATTTTTATACACTGTAAATTTAAGGTCGATATTTAATTTAAAAAATTAATATTTATTTGAACAAATAAACGTTCACAATGTAGTCTTCTCAGACAGTATAAGGCTACATAAGTAGCCCATACTTTTAGACTACCGCTTAAACTGAAGTGTTTTTCGAGCAGAGATTCGGGTATTGGACTAAGTAGTTACGTTACCGCTTTGCAAGTACGCCTTGAGCTGTAGGAATACATATACAACGTTTGCTGCAGAAGCTGTAAAAATAAAAGAGATCGCCGTAACCTCTCAAGGTGACTTAACGCCCTAGGCGAGTCATGCTCCAATGAATTGGAGGAAGTAAATATAGAAGATTCGAAGCTCTGCCACTTTAACATAACCTACTAATCGTCCTAATATTACACCATAATACAAAAATGTAATTTTGTTTTTCATATGAAATGTCTATTAATATAAACAGTACTTTTTAAAAAATGACTGGGCTCTACAAGTAAAAAAACTCATAATCAGTATCGTTACTTACGAATTATTGCTATTAAAGCTATGCAAAAACACTATAGAAGTTCTATTGCTATAAATAAATGCAAAAACCACCACCCACGATAAATACATGAAAGAAAAAGAGTTAAGCATTATCTATCACTTTCATATCTCTCAAGCAGATTTTTCAATATTCGGAATAATTATCGTCATTTATACGCTGTCATTTTTAGTTCCCCTTGACGATCCTTTTGTCAAGTATGGTATAATCCGCGAAATTTTAAAATTGAATAATATTAATTTTAACTAATACTATTTATCCCTCAAGCAACTTTTCGAGTATTATCTAAACACTAATGTTAAGAATATATTATTCAGTAAAAAGACAATTTTATGCGTCAAGGCATGTAACTGATAGATAAGCCAAAGCCAAAGAAATTTAAAGGAAATACATACTGGAGTATCTTCTCTTGGGTTTGATTCATCATATTGTCTTCCTAGGGGGTCCTAGAAAAAACCAGCAGCAGCAAGGCTTTATAAGCGATTAAATAACAAAAAAAATAAAAGGAAAATTTTAAAACTGTTTAGTTGTGTTCAGAAGTGTTAAGCAAATTATTTGCTAAAACGTGCAAGTTGTACTATATTTTATTGGTATTAACAAAAATGTATTTACAAAAATAAATTTAAGATATTTGAAAAGTTATTAAAAATTAAACCGAAACCCTACACAACTCTGCCCACTGAAATAACAACAGCACGGAACTTGAGACAGACTGTATATTACAACATTTTTGGGCAGTGAAGTGAAATTTAAAACAACTTTATAGCAGATATTGCCCAATCAAAATAACTAGGTCTGTGGGTTTGTACCATAACTCATAGGCGTGTGCATCATACAGTACCAGAAAGCAAAAAGAAAAGAATCAGGAAATACATGGGCACGGACAAAAGGTGTGATACACGGTAACACCATGTCCTACATAGTGCTACCAAGTGACTTATCTGTTTAAAGGACACTGAAATTACCGAACCGACAACTTCTACAGAATTATTTAAACAAACATCAAAAATTAAGTTGTTGATAGTCAAACTTTGTGTTTTATGCAACAGAAGATTTCTAGTGTCTGTTTAAAGGTTGTAGACAATGACGTTTCTTGAACGGCAGTAGAGTTTTGGACTTGCATTGTCTTTATTGGTTTTGAATCACTACGTTTCAACTGGTAAGTATCTCCAGTCATCTTCAGGTGAATACCAAATAAGTCTGGTAACTACAGCTCTATTATACTAGGCAGATGCGGTGACGCATGACTAGTGGGCGGAGTCAAGCGAGGTGATGACGTCATGCTCAATGAGTCATACTTGATGACTCATGCGTTTAACTGTTGCGTGGTCTTATTCTAAGATTACATTTACTTAACAAAGGTTTCCAGACGTTTCTCATATCTAATGAAGGCTTACTAAAACAACCTGGATTTTGGTGTATGGTGGCAGCTTCCTTAAACTTTCTTTTCCTCCAGTGCGGTTCTTTTGGCAGGATTTCGGCTTTTGTCCACATAATATGATGGCCGTGTGTCCAGGCGTGGTCAGCAGCACCTGATTTTTCGGTCTCTCCTTTTTGGGTGTTGTTCTTATGTTCTTTAATCCTTAATTTGAGTGGTCGTTACACGCGACTACATGCGAACCGAGAGAAAGCGACAGCGGCCGGCCTATTCAGCCATTCGTGGTGGAGCGCGCAACGGCAAACGGTATCTGGAGAACACTAACAGTCTCGTGGTTGACGGTATTTTATCGTTGAAGGTATTTCGTCAGACGGAGGACGAAAGGTTGCCGAGGGAACTGTTACGGCCGCCGTTCGCTGGTAAGTATATATCGTGGAATCATTTGATTTTAACGTTGTAACTCGTAGTTAGGGTGCCGGTGTTTTGTTGGTGCAGTAGCCATGGTGGTACCGTATTTTTTAATGAATGCGGTCTCGAGGAACCCTTTGGCGTATATCGATGATAAAAGAAATGACTCAAGAAGTTGAAAAGCGTTGCTGTCAATTTGACTAAAATATTTTAATATTATAAAACACTTAAAATAGTTTTGAGCATGGGGATAGTACTAAAATAGAGGACTTATAATTTTTATCAGTCACTAAATTAGTTTTAATCGAAAAAACAGTTACAGAAACCAGCGAAGAAAACTCATTAAATAAAAGAAAAGATTCATATTTCAAGTTTTGACTAATCATAGGAATTTTCTCGGTATTTGTTCCAATGTAGTGGGAATCGTACCGAAATTTACTCTCAGAAATTGTTTAATTGACAGGCGATTTGAATTTTATCATTTATTGGTTTGAGATTTCTAGGTCACAGATAGGAATGATTTTTTTATTTGAACAAATGATTTTATTTTTTGTTTTGCAAACCTTGCACTCTAGTTCGTTCCCAAGTAACGGTTACTTTGTTGCGGTATGAAATGGAACGTTCCATATCGGTAACAGTATTTCCCACCTCTAAATATAATACTTCCAATAGATTTTCTTATAATCGGTCGTCTCATTAAGTTAGTAACTTTGTAACTTCCACTAGAGAATGTACGTATTCCAGAAGTGCTAACATGATTGTCGCTCAAGTAAGTAAAGGGGTAAATTACTCGCAACGAATATAACGAGTAAAGCAAGCATAACTTTACGTTGCGATGACATGCCAGGTGTTTTTTTAATTATGTGCTCTACCGTATTTATATGTCTTCAACAATTCAGTTAGTTTCTGCACATCAAAGATTTCTACACACTGTACAATATATTTTAGCACCAGCATAAGTATATTAAGTTAGGGTATTCACCGATAAATATGCTCACTTTGGCAGACAATGCTAATGTGCGTTTGCATTATAAATGCTAACTTAAACATGTAGTACCGGCGCGGTTCGACTGAACTGATACAAATACAATAATAGAGCAGATTCAGATTCAAGTACGCTGCCCGGCACGGCGACTTGGTGATGTGGCATCAAACCCACAGTCCTAGAAATAACTGTTAGCATAAACAAAAATTGTTAAAAAAAATTCTGCAAAAGTAGAGTTTTGTTTATTTACAAAACCAGTAACCGCCACAAAAAAAAATTAAAACCAAGTAGTTTTGGAAAAAGAACCTAGTAGAAAGGATGTTAAAAGCTAAATATTTTACCACAGTAAAATATTTATTAAAGACCCCTCAAAAAAACGGTAATAATTAAAAAATGGACATGCCTAGGACATGCTCCGACAATGAATTCATGCAACTAAGCATCCAATTATATTAGAAACAAATTTAAAAAAAGAAAGCACTGGCTACTAGATTCACAACTGCTTACTCGAACTTTTCGACCTGCAGTCTGCCATCTATGTTTAGTCGTAGCTGATCTCATTAGTTGTTTCTTCGAAACTTTATCTGACAACTGTCGCGCTAACTTTCCTTTAAAGCTACCATCCAAGCGAGAGAAAGGACCCTGTTTCTTTTGAGACTGTAATTTTGTTAGTGGGTTAGTAACAGAAACACGCAGTTGTGTACAGGGCAGGCGGAAAAGGGGTTAGTCAAATTATTGTTATGTTATATTGTATGTTGTTTAAGGCAATTCTTCAGTTTTACATGGGGTTTTGCCTAAACATTTAACCATGTGAGATAAATAAAAGTAGTCCACTATTTAATTTTTAAAACAATAAATAAAAGGTTTATCTTAGTTCATATGATGAGTTATTTAAATTTTGTTTTTTAATACAGGGTGCCCGCTTTCAACGCATGAGTCCATAGTATCTCAATTACTCAAGATGGTTAAATTGATGCAAAGTTGCGTATTTTGGGGCTTAATAATTTGGCGAAAAAAAATTGTAATTTTTCCGAATACTTTCGGAGATATCCGAAAAAAAAAAACAGAAATTTCCATTTTTGGTTTTTTAATTTTTTGCGTTCATTTTTGACGCGAGAAAAAAATAAAAGACACTTTTTCGTAGCCGTTTTTTATGTTCTACAAGGTGACATTATTAGTTTTTAAATTTGACGTTTCGTTCTTTAGTTAACAACCTCAAGTCAATTTTTTTAAATATAGATCTGGAATTTTAAATATAGTTTTAGGGATTTCTAAACTTTAGAAATTTAATACAATGTTTTTTGAAATTTTAACGTTTTGTCATCTAATAACACATTTTTTAAATTATCTCCAAACAAAAAAACAAAAGGTTTCTGATTTGAAAAATCCGTCCATTTTTACTCAAAAAGGCCTGATAATTAATATTTTGTAAGAAAAGAGAGAGAGAGAGAGAAAGAGGTCTAAGGCAAAAACCATAGGACTTAATTATATTAATAAAATAAATAAAATACTAATAAAAAATAAAACTACTTGTCATGCCTTAAAAACTTTCTTACTTCCTAGAGTACCTAGAGTATTGTAACGGTAAATCTTTTTGAAAAAATAAACGGCCTAAACACCATAACTTCCTGTAATGTAATTTTAATATTTAAGTAATCGAAAAAATAATTGCCAGGGCCGTAATAGTTAAGAAAGGATAAATTAAAATACTAGTGATGTGTTATTTGATGACAAAACGTTAACATTTTAAAAACCGTTAAATTGTATTAAATTTCCCAAGCTTAGAAGTACTTAAAACTGTTTTAAAAATTCCAGGTCTGTATTTAAAAAAAAAGAATTGAGGTTGGTATCTAAAGAACGAAACGTCAATAACGCAATCTTGTAGAACATAAAAAACGGCTATGAGAAAGTGTTTTTTGTGTTTTCCCAAGTCAAAAATGAAGGCGCAAAAAATTAAAAACCAAAACTAAAAATTTCGGTTTTTTTCGAGGGTATTCGGAATGTTCACAACTTTTTCACCAAATTATTAAGCCCCAAAATACGCAACTTTGCCTCAATTTAACCATCTTCGCATCTCTTACCGTTTTCAAGATCCCCTTGTACACACAGGAATTTGTAGCACCCTGAATATTATATTATTTTCTAATTCCACGTATACTTTGTATAAAATTTCATATGTCTAAATACAATTGTTTTTGAGATATTGACGTTTAAAATAGGCATTTTCTGACTTCCACCGGCTGTAGCAGTGAAACGACGCATCTTAGAGAAAAATGGTTTTCACCTCCCGTCTTAGTTTTTTATTCTCAATCTAAAACTTACAACTTTCGGTTAAACATGTTAAACCGTAAAAACTTTTTTTTTAGTGTAACATGTTAAACCGGAAGTTGGTATCTTGGGATAGAAAATAAACAACTAAGATGCTATATATTTCTCTAAGATGCGTCGTTCCAATGCCCTGCCAAAGTCTGAAAATGCCATATTTTAAACGTCAATAAAGAACAATTGAATTTATATATACATTTTTTACAAAATATACGTAGAATTTTAAAGGGAATAAAAAAATAATTTAATATATAGGGTGTTCCAAGTAAAACAAAGAATGTTGGATATGCCCCAATTATTTGGGACACGCTGTATAATTTAAAATAATTTTAAATTGTAGATCTAATGCCTCCTCATAACTCATCATTTTTGAAAAATATTAAAAAGTTCAGTAGTATAGATGCTATGGAATCCTGCGTTGAGAGCGGGCTACCCTGTATAAAAAAATTTGTTTCTTTAGTCATTAATAAAATTATTAAGCTAACAGGCGAGTTATTAACCAAAATATGGGATGTTTGCTACTTGACCATAAAAAAACACAAATTGTCAGCTAAAAGTACACCGAAAATATTTTTTGTTGTATCGGATAATATGTGGAAAATAACTATGATAGTCGACAAGACATCAATCCCTATTAAACGTCGATTGGAAAAGCTTATTTCCAAAACAGAGTTTTAAAAATTGACTACTTTAATTCAGTCACAGTGGATACCAGATAAAAATTCTTTTTTTTTAATGATGCAAATGTTAGACATATAATATGCAGTAAAAATCAAATAAATAATAATTATACAGTATGTTCGCAGATAGGGTTTAGAAAAGGACAAATTGACCAAAAAGTGAAAAATAGGAAAAAAAAAGTTATTATTATTTATAAAAAATTTTCTTTGAAAATTTAATTTTTTATACAGGGAGCATAAAAAATACGAAAACGTTATCTTGCGTAAGAGTAAACATACCTATGTAATTTTTTACCAAAAGAACACATATTAAATATATTTTAAATTAAACCCTAAGCCAACGTATACAGGGTCATCCAACCAGGACACAGAGGCCTATTTTTTGAGTTTTTATAAAAACCAATATAGCCATATTGTTTATGTTTGACCGTAAAATCTAATATTGCCATTTAAACAGCGACTTGGCTTAAAACAAAGGAACTGTGGCGTAAAGTTGTATATTTTTCACTTTTATGAAATATAGGTATTTCTTTCCTGATTCCAAAAATATATAATTTGTCTATATTAGCTCAAACCGTTTTTAAGATATAAACGATTAAATTTTTAAGAATCTGTATTAATTTTAGTTAAATGCCTTGGAAAACAGAACCATAATCGATTTGGAGCGATGGACCGGTTATAAATATTCAAAATTGGTTTTTACCACTGACGTTGTTGAGACTGTGGTTATCATGGCGTTCTCGATGTTTAAAGAGTAGAAAAGGGATAAGTGTTTTCCTTGTTTTCACATCCATGCGTTTCTTGTTCCGTGTGACGAAATAATTTAAAAATAGCACATTCAAGGTTAACCAAGGGTATAACCGAAGTAATTACCGGTCCATCGCTCCATGTAAATAACAAATAGGCTATCATTATAGGGGCCATATTGAACAGCTTAATTTCCAAGGCGTTCTAGACGTATCAAACTAGAATGAATACAGCTTTATTAATATTTGATCGCTCATATCTAAAAAACGGTTTGAGCTAATACTTATAAACAAATTATATATTATTGGAATTAGTCAAAAAAGACCTTTCATAAAAATAAAAGTATATTTAAATGGGCGACTCCTTGGGTGTCCTAGAAAAAAAATTGTTGTTTTTTTTTAAATCGACCATCTTAAAAGTGGGGTAAGGACCCCCTAAAATCAGGCTGACGCCAATGAAGAAAAGCCATGAACTTCTCAATGTAATAGAGTGAGAGATCAGGGGAGAAGCATAGCCTCGTAAGGGAGAGAGATGGGTGTCATAAAGTTGCCAAATATCAAACTGTCAAAATCAGATGTACAGTAAATAAAACATATGGGTTTAGATAAACTCATGCATCAACGTTTTGTGTTTAGTAAACAAGAAGCAATTTTTTTAATTGCTTCACTTTTTAGCTATATAAAAATATTAAAATAAATACCGAATCATCAGTAGCCTAACATAAAGTAAAATAGTTACTCAAATTTTAAATTAAAAGTTGCATTAATAAAAAATAACGAATAGATATCTATTTACCACTAGTAACCGTGCCTATTTACATTATAAAAGAGGAACTCGCCAAAAATCTCGAGACTCATGATATATATATATATATAGAGAATGCTATCCACGCTGAGCCTAGGATAGCAAACTGTACATGCAATGTTGAGCCAGATCAACCAAGCTGAGCCGTATATGTGGCTCAGGTTAGTTTTTGCATGAAAACAGAGTCACGTGATGAAAAAAAATTTAAACGTACTAATTTTAAGATGGATTAATTTTTACCCAATCCTGGTCTTTCATTTCTCTCATCTGACAACTGTCCAAACAGATTTTACGCGCCAATTTTTCCCTCCAAAAAGTGGCTCAGGTTGGTATGAATTCTAATAATTTTAGTTCGGCAAAAAATCTACCGTGGCTCTGTCATCGAACTCGTATATACAAATTGTATAGGTGTAAAGCTAAGTTCGTGCATTACAACCTGAGCCATCTAAATTTGGCAACAATGAAATTTTATTTATTCGTTTAAATACATCGATTTAAATAGGTAGCTGTGAAATATAATTATGTAGCAAAAGATAAGCCAATCCAATTTTTTGTAATTACTTTTTGGGTAATAGATTTCACTCACACTCTGTTAGGGCACTCGGTTACTTGAGTTATACTTACTTACCTACATATTCTGTTTTAAAACTTTTAGTAAAGCATTGATGTTAAGACACACTTTTATGTAAAAGTTTTTATTTGGTTTTTTAGTTTTGAATACTTTTTTATTCCTATAAGAAGCATTCTGATAAATTTGTAGAAAGACAGGAACAGACTTAACACTCAATTCGTGGGTCTTAAATTTAGATATGTGTCGTTTTAAAAAGCTAAAAACTAATTTTTAAGATACTTTCGGGCACTTTCTCTTAAAAATATATTTTTTTGAAAAATAAACCATTTACGAAAAAATCTATTGTTTTTAGTCAACCAAAATTCTGTGATGCAGCATTATTCTACGTTATTTCTGAAAGCTTTAAACTTTTGATTGGTGAAATGAAATAAGAATTTACTTGCTACTCAAAATGGACCACCTGTAAGTACGTAAATACACTTTCTTATCCTTCAAATTTGATGGCCATGATAAGAGTTATCTTTAAGTCCTATATTTTCGTTAAAGAGAACATAAGAAAACAAGAATGACGTCCCCTACCCACTACAGAATTTTTTCGATATACTTACCGGACAACCTGTATTACTCACCGACGTAAAGCAAGGAATAAGCTTAGTCAACGTGAATCTCGCACACTAGCTTATATATTTTTTAGTATTTTATAACACACCAATTATTTTACCACAAGAGGTGAACTGAAAATCTAGTTATTTACAATAATTTTAACCTTTTCGTACTTATCTTATGAATAAATGGTTTAAAAAATTCAATGATTTTATCATGAAAATAAAAATGTATATTTTCGAACGTCAAAATGAAACTCTAATGTTGGGTTGCACAAAGATTTTATAATTGACTAGCCAATACCTTTATATACTTTTCCCACGATGACTTCATATGAACTTAGCAAAACATCGCGTAATTTTTAAAAAATAAGAACGACAAAATTGATTTTTCCACAACTAATTAACGATAAAAAGAGGCAAACTTAGCGCTACTGACATTTGCAAAAAACTATTTTTTCTTTTATTGTTTTGCAAAGTTTATATGAAATTAACAAAAACATCGCGTAATTTTTTAAAATTAAAAACGACAAAATTGATTTTTCCACAACTAATTAACGACAAAAAAGAAAAAAACTTTAGGCTACTAACATTTGCAAAAACTATTTTTTTAATTTATTGTTTTGCAAAGTTTATATAAAATTAACAAAAACAATGCAACATTTAAAAAAAATAAGAACGACAAAATTGATTTGTCCACAACTAATTAATGACAAAAAGAGGAAAACCTTACGCTACCAACATTTGCAAAAGATTATTTTTTTCTTTTATTGTTTTGCAAAGTTCATATGAAATTAACAAAAACATCGCGTAATTTTTAAAATATAAGAACGACAAAATTCATTTGTCCACAACTAATTAACGATGCAAATTTTACGCTACTAACATTTGCAAAATTTTTTTTTTCTTTTATTGTTTTGCAAAGTTCATATAAAATTAACAAAAACATCGCCTAATTTTTTTAAAATAAGAACACCAAAATTGATTTGTCCACAACTAAATTAACGACAAAAAGAGGCAAATTTTACGCTACTAACATTTGCAAAAAACACATGTCATTGAATTCACTTTTTGGAGATTATCACATGGTGACTATTTTCTTAGAAATCACCAAGACAATATTTCTTTTCTTCATAAAACTCTTCCATCCCCCACGAAATTTTCTGCGGGCGGCTTTGATTGTGTAGGTATACTTAAAAGTAAAAGCAATACACTTCCGGACGATAATGTAATTTGATAAAGTTTGATATTCGTGATCGATTTCAGAAATACTAGTGTTTGACAACTAACAATGCAATGTTTGAATAATTAAAACGATCTTCGAAAGAACTAACCAAAAAGAGATTTATAGTCGACTATATACTATAAAAATCTCTCCGTATTGATTTTTATGTGTTTGTTTTCTTTTTAATTTTTATTAAATGTTAGGTCTGATGATGCCTCTATAGAGGATGCTACAAACTCGTGTGCTATATTTTGCATTTTTTGAGGTTTAATAATTTGGTGAAAGAAAATGGTCAATAGTCCGCATACCTTCGGACATATTTATGCGAAAAAAAAAAATTTTTAGTAGGTATTTGTGTTAATTTTTGGCGACTTCATTTTTGACTTGGGAAAAAAACAAAAAACACTTTCTCATAGCCGTTCTTTATGTTTTACAAGATATTAGTTTTTAAATTCGACGTTTCGTTCTTTAGATACCAGCCTCAAGTCAATTTTTTTAAATACGGACCTGGCATTTTAAAAAACAGTTTGAGGGACTTCTAGGTTTTAGAAATGTAATACTGTTTAAAGATTTTTAAATTTTAACGTTTGGTCATCTAATAAGACATTTTTTCAAATTATCTTTTTATTTTATTACGGTCCCCAACATTTAGAGCTAAACTAAAAAACAAAATTCTGATTTAAAAAAACCGACCATTTTTACTCAAAGAAGCATGATATTGAATATTTTGTAAGAAGAAATACCCAAAAGTCTCGGCCTCAAATACATTTCTGTCTGTTTATTTTTGTTGAGAAATAATACTGTTTTTTTATATTTTTTTATTTATTTTATTAATATAACATCTTGGATCCAATGATTTTTACCTTAGACCTAGACCGAAATACTGTAAAACAAAAAAAAATAATTGCTCCTGAGTAAAGAGACGGTAACTGGAGTGTTCGATTAGTTATGTTACTGTGATGCGCTTCTATTTATTTCAAACACAATGTCAACATTTTTTTACTGTTTATAAGGTCTGACGATGCTAGTTCAAGCGAAACCCATGTAACAATAATAAACGAACAGAAAGATAGTTGAGGCCGAGACTTTGGGTCTTTTTTCATATCAAATATCAGGCCTCTTTGATTAAAAATGGACGGATTTTTCAAATCAGAAATTTTTTTTTTAAATGCTCATGACCATAATGATATAAAAATATAATTTGAAAAAATGTGTTATTAGATGACAAAACGTTAAAATTTCAAAACTTTAAATTGTATTAATTTTGTAAAGCTTAGAAGTCCCTAAAACTGTATTTAAAATTCCAGGTCCATATTTAAAAAAATTGACTTTAGGTTGGTATCTAAAGAACGAAACATAAAATTTGAAAACTAATAATGCCATCTTGTAGAACTTAAAAAACGGTTGTGAAAAAGTGTTTTTTTTAAGACCGACCAGAAAATATACACTTTCTGGACAATTTTTCGTCCAGAAAATAACGTTTTGCCGGTCTCGGGACCGGAAAATTGACGTGAGGGACCGGAAAAATCCTTTGCAAGTCCCTTACGTCAATTTTCCAATCGCTCTTTGATAATGGAATCTACTTTGGTTTCGTTACTAAGGTAACAAAATTTCGAATGTATTGTTGAGTGACAGTTCTTTTGATGAATTTGTTGTTTATGTCAAATAAAATATAATGAATTAAAAAATGTATTATATAAAAGTGTCGGTCTTAAAAAAAATATTGTACTTCACGCAACCGGAAATTTGTGTTTTTCAGGTCTCCCCAAGATTCCAGGACTCGCCTACGGCTCGCCCTGGAAATGCTTGTCTCGACCTGAAAAACACTTCTTTCCGGTCTTGTAACGTAAATTACTATTTTTTCCCAAGTCACAAATGAAGGCGCGAAAAATTAAAAACCAAAAATAGAAATTTCGTTTTTTTTTCGGATATCTCCTAAAGCATTGGAAATATTTACAATTTTTCTTCGCCAAATTATTAAGCCCCAAAATACGCATTTTGCCTCAATTTAACCCTCGATTTAACCATCTTCGTATCTCTTACCGTTTTCGAGATCCCCTTCTACGCACACAAATTTGTAGCACCCTGTAGAGGTGAAACATGTAAGTTTAAGATTTAATAAAATTAAATATTGCTATATAAATTTATTATAGGTATTATATATTTTGTCCCTGTATTTATAAGAGTTCTTTTTGGGTTAGCATTTTTCCTTGAATTATACAACATTATAAAGTCCACTGCATTTTGATTCAGTACCTTCTTGGATTACTCATTATATTAACATATCGAATTCCGTTCAGAAATCTTCAGAAATAATGCGAAATCACGAGATATTTCCCTATTTACGAAATACTGTCACATTTAAAAATAAGAACGACAAAATTGATTTTTTCACAGCTAATTAACGACAAAAAAGAAGCAAATTTTACGCTACTAACATTTGCAAAAGACTATTTTTTTCTTTTATTGTTTTCAAAGTTCATATAAAATTAACAAAAACATCGCGTAATTTTTAAAAAATAAGAACGACATAATTAATTTTTCTACAACTAATTAACGACAAAAAAGAAGCAAACTTTACGCTTCTAACATTTGCAAAAACTATTTTTTTTCTTTTATGGTTTTGCAAAGTTCATATGGAATTAACAAAAACATCGCGTAATTTTTTAAAAATAAGAACGACAAAATTGATTTTTCCACAACTAATTAACGACAAAAAAGAAGCAAACTTTACTCTACTAACATTTGCAAAAACTATTTTTTTTTCTTTTATTGTTTTGCAAAGTTCATATGGAATTAACAAAAACATCGCGTAATTTTTTAAAAATAAGAACGACAAAATTGATTTTTCCACAACTAATTAACGACAAAAAAGAAGCAAACTTTACGCTTCTAACATTTGCAAAAACTATTTTTTTTCTTTTATGGTTTTGCAAAGTTCATTTGGAATTAACAAAAACATCGCGTAATTTTTTAAAAATAAGAACGACAAAATTGATTTGTCCACAACTAAATTAACGAGGCAAATTTTACGCTACTAACATTTGCAAAAGTTTTTTTTTCTTTTATTGTTTTGCAAAGTTCATATGGAATTAACAAAACCATCGCGTAATTTTTTAAAAATAAGAACGACAAAATTAATTTTTCCACAACTAATTAACGACAAAAAAGAAGCAAACTTTACGCTACTAACATTTGCAAAAACTATTTTTTTTCTTTTATTGTTTTGCAAAGTTCATATGGAATTAACAAAAACATCGCGTAATTTTTTAAAAATAAGAACGACAAAATTGATTTTTCCACAACTAATTAACGACAAAAAAGAAAAAAACTTTAGGCTACTAACATTTGCAAAAACTATTTTTTTAATTTATTGTTTTGCAAAGTTTATATAAAATTAACAAAAACAATGCAACATTTAAAAAAAATAAGAACGACAAAATTGATTTGTCCACAACTAATTAATGACAAAAAGAGGAAAACCTTACGCTACCAACATTTGCAAAAGATTATTTTTTTCTTTTATTGTTTTGCAAAGTTCATATGAAATTAACAAAAACATCGCGTAATTTTTTAAAAATAAGAACGACAAAATTGATTTGTCCACAACTAAATTAACGAGGCAAATTTTACGCTACTAACATTTGCAAAAGTTTTTTTTTCTTTTATTGTTTTGCAAAGTTCATATGGAATTAACAAAACCATCGCGTAATTTTTTAAAAATAAGAACGACAAAATTAATTTTTCCACAACTAATTAACGACAAAAAAGAAGCAAACTTTACGCTACTAACATTTGCAAAAGTTTTTTTTTCTTTTATTGTTTTGCAAAGTTCATATGAAATTAACAAAAACATCGCGTAATTTTTTAAAAATAAGAACGACAAAATTGATTTGTCCACAACTAAATTAACGAGGCAAATTTTACGCTACTAACATTTGCAAAAGTTTTTTTTTCTTTTATTGTTTTGCAAAGTTCATATGGAATTAACAAAACCATCGCGTAATTTTTTAAAAATAAGAACGACAGAATTGATTTTTCCACAACTAATTAACGACAAAAAAGAAGCAAACTTTACGCTTCTAACATTGGCAAAAACTATTTTTTTTCTTTTATGGTTTTGCAAAGTTCATATGGAATTAACAAAAACATCGCGTAATTTTTTAAAAATAAGAACGACAAAATTGATTTTTCCACAAATAATTAACGACAAAAAAGAAGCAAACTTTACTCTACTAACATTTGCAAAAAACTTTTTTTTTCTTTTATTGTTTTGCTATGTTCATATGAAGTTAATTTCAGAATATAATATCGGTATATAACTTCTTAATAGAATCATTTTTATTAATGCAAAAAAGGTCGAACTTATTTAGATCTTTTAAGACATGCTTTCCCTCATTCCATCGAAACGTATTCCCCCTCCCGATTTTTTGTTTAAAAACATTAAGCGAACAATCCTCTTGATATTCGCTTTAAACTTCATAAACAGTAATTGGTGAATTATACTAGTTAGTTATTTAATAATATAAGACAGACTTATTACCTCTCTCTTTTCCTCCTCTAAAAATATTTTTAAAACGAAAGTTTACTTTGGCAACAATGCACGGCTCAGAGTGGTTAACTTGAATCTAGAAAGTTGTATATTTGGCTCAGATTGGGTATAACTTTCTACATGGTTCAGGTTAGTACAAAAAGTATCTTTATATATAAAAACCAAAAAATTATAAAAAAAATGCATTAATTAGATATATATGTTGATAAACACTTACATTTTACCTTACAAATGAACTATGTACCTTCAATTTAAATTTTCATAAATATATAATGGATGGCTCTGTATAGTACGTTTTAACTAGTGGCTCGGATTTGATATAAAGATCTATATATATAGATCTTATATCAAATCCGAGCCACTAGTTAAAACGTACTATACAGAGCCATCCATTATATATTTATGAAAATTTAAATTGAAGGTACATAGTTCATTTGTAAGGTAAAATGTAAATGTTTATCAACATATATATCTAATTAATGCATTTTTTTTATAATTTTTTGGTTTTTATATATAAAGATACTTTTTGTACTAACCTGAACCATGTAGAAATTTATACCCAATCTGAGCCAAATATAGAACTTTCTAGATTCAAGTTAACCACTCTGAGCCGTGCATTGTTGCCAAAGTAAACTTTCGTTTTAAAAATATTTTTAGAGGAGGAAAAGAGAGAGGTAATAAGTCTGTCTTATATTATTAAATAACTAACTAGTATAATTCACCAATTACTGTTTATGAAGTTTAAAGCGAATATCAATAGGATTGTTCGCTTAATGTTTTTAAACAAAAAATCGGGAGGGAGAATACGTTTCGATGGAATGAGGGAAAGCATGTCTTAAAAGATCTAAATAAGTTCGACCTTTTTTGTATTAATAAAAATGATTCTATTAAGAAGTTATATACCGATATTATATCCTGAAATTAACTTCATATGAACATAGCAAAACAATAAAAGAAAAAAAAGTTTTTTGCAAATGTTAGTAGAGTAAAGTTTGCTTCTTTTTTGTCGTTAATTAGTTGTGGAAAAATCAATTTTGTCGTTCTTATTTTTAAAAAATTACGCGATGTTTTTGTTAATTCCATATGAACTTTGCAAAACCATAAAAGAAAAAAAATTGTTTTTGCAAATGTAAGAAGCGTAAAGCTTGCTTCTTTTTTGTCGTTAATTAGTTGTGGAAAAATCAATTTTGTCGTTCTTATTTTTAAGAAATTACGCGATGTTTTTGTTAATTCTATATGAACTTTGCAAAACAATAAAAGAAAAAAAATTGTTTTTGCAAATGTTAGTAGAGTAAAGTTTGCTTCTTTTTTGTCGTTAATTAGTTGTGGAAAAATCAATTTTGTCGTTCTTATTTTTAAAAAATTACGCGATGTTTTTGTTAATTCCATATGAACTTTGCAAAACCATAAAAGAAAAAAAATAGTTTTTGCAAATGTTAGAAGCGTAAAGTTTGCTTCTTTTTTGTCGTTAATTAGTTGTAAAAAAATTAATTTTGTCGTTCTTATTTTTTAAAAATTACGCGATGTTTTTGTTAATTTTATATGAACTTTGAAAACAATAAAAGAAAAAAAAAAGTCGTTTGCAAATGTTAGTAGCGTAAAATTTGCTTCTTTTTTGTCGTTAATTAACTGTGAAAAAATCAATTTTGTCGTTCTTATTTTTAAATGTGACAGTATTTCGCAAATAGGGAAATATCTCGTGATTTCGCATTATTTCTGAAGATTTCGCAGGATTTCGCGGAATTTCGCATTATTGTGCGGGATTTCGCACCATAATATGGGATTTCGCGCGAATTCACGTGATTGCACTGAACGGAATTCGATATGGTAATATAATGAGCAATCCAAGAAGGTACTGAATCAAAATGCAGTGGACTTTATAATGTTGTATAATTCAAGGAAAAATGCTAACCCAAAAAGAACTCTTATAAACACAGGGACAAAATATATAATACCTATAATAAATTTATATAGCAATATTTAATTTTATTAAATCTTAAACTTACATGTTTCACCTCTACAGGGTGCTACAAATTTGTGTGCGTAGAAGGGGATCTCGAAAACGGTAAGAGATACGAAGATGGTTAAATCGAGGGTTAAATTGAGGCAAAGTTGCGTATTTTGGGTAATTTGGCGAAGAAAAATTGTAAATATTTCCAATGCTTTAGAAGATATCCGAAAAAAAAACGAAATTTCTATTTTTGGTTTTTAATTTTTCGCGCCTTCATTTGTGACTTTGGAAAAAATAGTAATTTACGATACAAGACCGGAAAGAAGTGTTTTTCAGGTCGAGACAAGCATTTCCAGGGCGAGCCGTAGGCGAGTCCTGGAATCTTGGGGAGACCTGAAAAACACAAATTTCCGGTTGCGTGACGTACAATATTTTTTTTAAGACCGACACTTTTATATAATACATTTTTTAATTCTTTATATTTTATTTGACATAAACAACAAATTCATCAAACGAACTGTCACTCAACAATACATTCGAAATTTTGTTACCTTAGTAACGAAATCAAAGTAGATTCCATTATCAAAGAGCGATTGGAAAATTGACGTAAGGGACTTGCAAAGGATTTTTCCTGTCCCTTACGTCAGTTTTAAAACGTTATTTTCTGGACGAAAAATGGTCCAGAAAGTGTATATTTTCTGGTCGGTCTTAAAAAAACACTTTTTCACAACCGTTTTTTAAGTTCTACAAGATGGCATTATTAGTTTTCAAATTTTACGTTTCGTTCTTTAGATACCAACCTAAAGTCAATTTTTTTAAATATTGACCTGGAATTTTAAATACAGTTTTAAGACTTCTAAGCTTTACAAAATTAATACAATTTAAAGTTTTTGAAATTTTAACGTTTTGTCATCTTATAACTTATTTTTTTAAATTATATTTTTATATCATTATGGTCATGAGCATTTAAAAAAAAAATTTCTGATTTGAAAAATCCGTCCATTTTTAATCAAAAAGGCCTGATATTTGATATTTTGTAAGAAAAAAGACCCAAAGTCTCGGCCTCAACTATCTTTCTGTTCGTTTATTATTGTTACATGGGTTTCGCTTGAACTAGCATCGTCAGACCTTATAAACAGTAAAAAAATGTTGACATTGTGTTTGAAATAAATAGAAGCGCATCACAGTAACATAACTAATCGAACACTCCAGTTACCGTCTCTTTACTCAGGAGCAATAATTTTTTTCTGTTTAACAGTATTTCGGTCTAGGTCTAAGGCAAAAATCATTGTATCCAAGATGTTATATTAATAAAATAAATAAAAAACTAAAAAAAAAACAGTATTATTTCTCAACAAAAATAAACAGACAGAAATGTATTTGAGGCCGAGACTTTTGGGTATTTCTTCTTACAAAATATTAAATATCACGCTTCTTTGAGTAAAAATGGTCGGTTTTTTTAAATCAGAATTTTGTTTTTTAGTTTAGCTCTAAATGTTGAGGACCGTAATAAAATAAAAAGATAATTTGAAAAAATGTCTTATTAGATGACCAAACGTTAAAATTTAAAAATCTTTAAACAGTATTACATTTCTAAAACCTAGAAGTCCCTCAAGCTGTTTTTTAAAATGCCAGGTCCGTATTTAAAAAAATTGACTTGAGGCTGGTATCTAAAGAACGAAACGTCGAATTTAAAAACTAATATCTTGTAAAACATAAAGAACGGCTATGAGAAAGTGTTTTTTGTTTTTTTCCCAAGTCAAAAATGAAGGCACCAAAAATTAACACAAATACTAAAAATTTCGTTTTTTTTTTCGCATATGTCCGAAGGTATTCGGACTATTGACCATTTTCTTTCACCAAATTATTAAACCTCAAAAAATGCAAAATATAGCACACGAGTTTGTAGCATCCTGTATAGAGGCATCATCAGACCTAACATTTAATAAAAATTAAAAAGAAAACAAACACATAAAGATCAATACGGAGAGATTTTTATTGTCTATAGTCGACTATAAATCTCTTTTTGGTTAGTTCTTTCGAAGATCGTTTTAATTATTCAAACATTGCATTGTTAGTTGTCAAACACTAGTATTTCTGAAATCGATCACGAATATCAAACTTTATCAAATTACATTATCGTCCGGAAGTGTATTGCTTTTACTTTTAAGTATACCTACACAATCAAAGCCGCCCGCAGAAAATTTTGTGGGGGATGGAAGAGTTTTATAAAGAAAAGAAATATTGTCTTGGTGATTTCTAAGAAAATAGTCACCATGTGATAATCTCCAAAAAGTGAATTCAATGACACGTGTTTTTTGCAAATGTTAGTAGCGTAAAATTTGCCTCTTTTTGTCGTTAATTTAGTTGTGGACAAATCAATTTTGGCGTTCTTATTTTAAAAAAATTACGCGATGTTTTTGTTAATTTCATATGAACTTTGCAAAACAATAAAAGAAAAAAATAGACTTTTGCAAATGTTAGTAGCGTAAAGTTTTCCTCTTTTTGTCGTTAATTAGGTGTGGACAAATCAATTTTGTCGTTCTTATTTTTAAAAAAATTAGGCGATGTTGTTGTTAATTTCATATGAACTTTGCAAAACAATGAAAGAAAAAAATAGGCTTTTGCAAATGTTAGTAGCATAAAATTTACTTCGTTAATTAGTTGTGGACAAATCAATTTTGTCGTTCTTATTTTTTAAAAATGTTGCGATGTTTTTGTTAATTTTATATGAACTTTGCAAAACAATAAAAGAAAAAAATAATCTTTTGCAAATGTTAGTAGCGTAAAGATTTCCTCTTTTTTTCGTTAATTAGTTGTGGACAAATCAATTTTGTCGTTCTTATTTTTTTAAAATGTTGCATTGTTTTTGTTAATTTTATATAAACTTTGCAAAACAATAAATTAAAAAAATAGTTTTTGCAAATGTTAGTAGCCTAAAGTTTTCTTATTTTTTGTCGTTAATTTAGTTGTGGACAAATCAATTTTGGCGTTCTTATTTTAAAAAAATTACGCGATGTTTTTGTTAATTTCATATGAACTTTGCAAAACAATAAAAGAAAAAAATAGACTTTTGCAAATGTTAGTAGCGTAAAGTTTTCCTCTTTTTGTCGTTAATTAGGTGTGGACAAATCAATTTTGTCGTTCTTATTTTTAAAAAAATTAGGCGATGTTGTTGTTAATTTCATATGAACTTTGCAAAACAATGAAAGAAAAAAATAGGCTTTTGCAAATGTTAGTAGCATAAAATTTACTTCGTTAATTAGTTGTGGACAAATCAATTTTGTCGTTCTTATTTTTTAAAAATGTTGCGATGTTTTTGTTAATTTTATATGAACTTTGCAAAACAATAAAAGAAAAAAATAATCTTTTGCAAATGTTAGTAGCGTAAAGTTTTCCTCTTTTTTTCGTTAATTAGTTGTGGACAAATCAATTTTGTCGTTCTTATTTTTTTTAAATGTTGCATTGTTTTTGTTAATTTTATATAAACTTTGCAAAACAATAAATTAAAAAAATAGTTTTTGCAAATGTTAGTAGCCTAAAGTTTTCTTCTTTTTTGTCGTTAATTAGTTGTGGAAAAATCAATTTTGTCGTTTTTAATTTTAAAAAATTACGCGATGTTTTTGTTAATTTCATATAAACTTTGCAAAACAATAAAAGAAAAAATAGTTTTTTGCAAATGTCAGTAGCGCTAAGTTTGCCTCTTTTTATCGTTAATTAGTTGTGGAAAAATCAATTTTGTCGTTCTTATTTTTTAAAAATTACGCGATGTTTTGCTAAGTTCATATGAACTTATCATGGGAAAAGTATATAAAGGTATTGGCTAGTCAATTATAAAATCTTTGTGCAACCCAACATTAGAGTTTCATTTTGACGTTCGAAAATATACATTTTTATTTTCATGATAAAATCATTGAATTTTTTAAATCATTTATTCATAAGATAAGTACGAAAAGGTTATTATTGTAAATAATTAGATTTTCAGTTCACCTCTTGTGGTAAAATAATTGGTGTGTTATAAAATACTAAAAAATATATAAGCTAGTGTGCGAGATTCACGTTGACTAAGCTTATTCCTTGCTTTACGTCGGTGAGTAATACAGGTTGTCCGGTAAGTATATCGAAAAAATTCTGTAGTGGGTAGGGGACGTCATTCTTGTTTTCTTATGTTCTCTTTAACGAAAATATAGGACTTAAAGATAACTCTTATCATGGCCATCAAATTTGAAGGATAAGAAAGTGTATTTACGTACTTACAGGTGGTCCATTTTGAGTAGCAAGTAAATTCTTATTTCATTTCACCAATCAAAAGTTTAAAGCTTTCAGAAATAACGTAGAATAATGCTGCATCACAGAATTTTGGTTGACTAAAAACAATAGATTTTTTCGTAAATGGTTTATTTTTCAAAAAAATATATTTTTAAGAGAAAGTGCCCGAAAGTATCTTAAAAATTAGTTTTTAGCTTTTTAAAACGACACATATCTAAATTTAAGACCCACGAATTGAGTGTTAAGTCTGTTCCTGTCTTTCTACAAATTTATCAGAATGCTTCTTATAGGAATAAAAAAGTATTCAAAACTAAAAAACCAAATAAAAACTTTTACATAAAAGTGTGTCTTAACATCAATGCTTTACTAAAAGTTTTAAAACAGAATATGTAGGTAAGTAAGTATAACTCAAGTAACCGAGTGCCCTAACAGAGTGTGAGTGAAATCTATTACCCAAAAGGTAATTACAAAAAATTGGATTGGCTTATCTTTTGCTACATAATTATATTTCACAGCTACCTATTTAAATCGATGTATTTAAACGAATAAATAAAATTTCATTGTTGCCAAATTTAGATGGCTCAGGTTGTAATGCACGAACTTAGCTTTACACCTATACAATTTGTATATACGAGTTCGATGACAGAGCCACGGTAGATTTTTTGCCGAACTAAAATTATTAGAATTCATACCAACCTGAGCCACTTTTTGGAGGGAAAAATTGGCGCGTAAAATCTGTTTGGACAGTTGTCAGATGAGAGAAATGAAGGACCAGGATTGGGTAAAAATTAATCCATCTTAAAATTAGTACGTTTGGATTTTTTTTCATCACGTGACTCTGTTTTCATGCAAAAACTAACCTGAGCCACATATACGGCTCAGCTTGGTTGATCTGGCTCAACATTGCATGTACAGTTTGCTATCCTAGGCTCAGCTTGGATAGCATTCTCTATATATATATATATATATATATATAATGCTTTTGACTTTGACCATAACTGCAAATTAAATTAGTGATGAGCGAGGTTCATCGATGTTTTGTTCCGCCAGTCCCTGGCGTGCTGAAACTCCGCCTCACCAAAGTAATTTCTAAATAAAAAGGTGGCGTCAAATATTAAAACGCAGTGTCAAACATCGAAGGTTAAATATCGATGCTTTCATCCTTGTTCCTGACCCTTATTATCGATGGAAAAATATCGAACATCGGTAACAAAACACCTATGTTTATAAAAGCATCGATACACATTGCCCATCACTAACTAAATAAATCAGCGCCATCGCTGTTTTTGTCGGTTTTATTGCAGAAAAGGAGAAATATGAACAAAAACAAGTATTTGCGTAAGGACCCCATATGAAGTAAATAGTTTAACAAAAAATTTTCAATGTAGACTTGCTTAAATAACGTGTTGTTTTTGTTGTGAAATACGGCCGGGATAACTTTCAAAGTGTGAATCGCAGATTCGATTTAAAAGAATTTGTTTATTTTATTATGGTTTTTATGACAGTTTTTAAGGATTCTTACTACGGTATGTTTAATTTTATTTAATTTCTAAAAAGTTTGAATATACCTAATGACATAAGGTCCCTTGAACCCTTATTTAGTAGGTCACTGTCATCCAACATTGTAAAGTCACTGGCCTTCTTCTGTTAATTTGACGGTTCAAAATCAAAACAAATGCACGTGGTAAGGCAGTGAAGGCGTCGGCGTCGGGAGCAAAAACACAAAAGGGGAATTTTCTCACTTATTAAAGCAAAGCGACATTTAAAAATATTTTTGCTTCGAAGGTTATCATATCAAGATTTACGTGTTCAAATATACCCGGGCAATTCCATAACACCCTGTATACATGGTGTGCCATTAAAAAAGCAACAACTTTACACCATAGTTCCTTTGTTTTAAACCTAGTCGCTTTTTAAATGGCAGTTGTAGGTCCTACGGACAAACATAAACAAGATGGCTATATTGGTTTTAATAAAGATACAGGGAAACTAAAAAAATAAACCCCTGTTGAGTCCTGGTTGGATGACCCTGTACAAGATTTTATTAAACAATTTACATATTAAAAATTGTATGGCATTACTTTAAGAAACTACTTACAATTGTTTCCAATAGATAAAACAAAATGATGTGAGATTTTTTCAAATAAAGCAAATATTTGGATGAATGAACATATCGAGACAAGAAATGGCGCGGGAAAACTATAGCATCATTTACGTGATTCATCATTGGTTCTTCTGATATATTTATTATCAGAAACAGTTTAAAGATTAAACAAAATAGTTTATACCAATCTATCAAATCATAGCTAATAAGACGTCTATCAGTTTGCATCATAATAAATAACAGAATTATTTATCCTTACTTGTAGCTAACAAATTATGAAGTATGTTAAACATTTTATTTTAATAAAGAACCATATATACTTACATCTGGTTGAAGTAATGCCTTTGACTCTAGAACCAAAATGTAAAAGAGCCAATATAGTGCAAATGGGTTTATGTAGGAAGCCCATTCTGCATGTTCAAAGTTAAATGTACGGGGATCTGGGAATTCCTCCGTATTATTACAGCTTGATATACGTAAAGGCGTTAATCCAAAGTACCTAAGAAAAATATAAATATACAAAAAATGTATTACCTTTCAAAATTGATATTAAGAGCCTTTCATACCAGCGTGAAATGCGGCATCGTTACCTGGCTTTTCTAATTAAAAATTTAATACAAAAATTTTCCTAAGGGGTTCACAAGAACTTCTAGTTAGGCAAATGATACCTTTCAAAAAAAATTTGTTGTTTCAATTATTTAGGTTCAACTTATATCATCCGCCATGTAGAACATAATAATAGAAATATTACGGCTATTTATATTAATTTCTTATTTTGAAAATGACAATGTCCCGATATTATTTTCAAAGTGTATACTGACGCCGCGCCCCTTAATTCTCATAAAATTCGTTTTTATATAATATTTTGTATATAAAAAAAGAAATTTTATTGCCTTCGCCAGACATAGATAAAATATGCACGATGTAGTAGAAATGCAAGATTGGTTCCTGATGACATCGATATAACCCATTTGACTGCTGGTATAGGAATAAGAGTGTCGTACCAGTGGAGTGTGAATACATTGTCTCATACATTCACCAAATTATATTCGTCGTCGCGCAGAAAAGAAATATTGTCAGTCAACGTCAAATTTTTTATTTTCAGTTCTAATTTCCTTAGATAGCATCTATTTAAATAAAGTTACATTCTACTGCCATGAAAGACGACCATTACTACTTTTATAAAAAACATAAGTTAATTTCGGTTAATATCTTTTATCGACAGTCTAAAAATGTGGGTAAGTACCCCTAAAATCGACTTGGGCGGACGCCAATATGCGCATCAATAATGCAACCGAATTTGAATGACGACAGAGGGCCGGCCGGCCGAATGTCCATGTGGTTAAAGTTAACACCAAAAAAAAATACAGTCGAGGCTACGTGGTCTCACTGTATCCACGTTCGGTTTTTAGTTTTACACTATTTAAATGTCATTGTCGAAGAAGGTGCCTTTTCTAGCGGAAATACTAAATTATATACTTTATGATTGTTTTAATTATGTCAAGAGATTTGGCGTACTAACAGTGATTCAGGTATGAGAAATATTACATTACAATATTTCTGTCTTTAGAATTAAAAAATGTCATAAAATATATGCTCATTAAAAAAAATGTCGGTAATTACCAACGACGAGAAAGCAAAGATAAAATTACTTTTGCGCCGAGCCTACAACTCACTGTTTATAAGAGGTCGATAGCATGTGTAGACTTATACGAAATCCAGGTACTGAATCGGTTATTTTGCAAACCTGACACTGTCTTACCATTATGTTTTTTATAATTAACCCACAAAACTTCCAAACACTAAACTCTCACCACTTTTTAATTTTATAAAGCTGGAAATAAATCATTTATTGTTCTTAATGTCATTTTTCATTTCCGTATTTTCACTTCCTACCGCTAGGAGGCAAACATTGCCAAGTTTTGCGAACAATGCGCTAGAGTGGACTAATCCGAAAAATAAATTTATTATGACCGTTTGTTGACTATGTCAAGGGCCATTTTAGAATGTCATCGTAATGCTGATTCACAGTATTTTAAAATATATATTTACTTCTCGAATTTATAAAAAATAGGTGACGATGTAGTATATTCAAATCGTTATGCCAAACTGACAATCACGTTTTAAGTTCGATTTTGTTGCGGTTATCATTTAAATCTCGATACGGATACAAGTACAAAATATGCCATCTGGGCCTTGAATAATCGAACTCAATACCTGTGTTGGTGTAATTTTTATTTCACTACCTAAATTCAGTTCGATTTATGTAAATAGGTACTTCATGAAAATGTGGTAAATTATTAGGAATATGAGAATACCACCTCTGGTTGCAGTCACAGAAGCTTTCTTAGCTGCCATTCAATGAGAAATTTTCTTTGGTCTGGTATAATTATTTCTTATAAAATATTGCTTTAACCACCCGCCATATAAAAATTATTACTATACTAACCTTGCCCATGTACTATTTTTGTCCAGCAGCTCTTGAGACCACTGAAACTGGTAGGCATATAAAGCGCACATGTGACCAAAAACAAACGGCAACAGACAACACATTAAAATGGCAAAATTTTTCCGGAGTTGTTTGTAACACGCCCACCAGGTGGCGACGGCTAAAAATACTAAAAAATACAGTCCGCCTATGACTGACGGTCTTAAAACGGCAGCTAGACATAGTGTGATGAGAACTCCATATCGACCTAAAATTGTAAATAAATATTATTAGTATAGTGTTATGTATATGTTTTAAAAAATACATTTCAGCTATACAGGGTGATTCCTAAGTTGATACTTCTTTTTTAGCTGTGTATAGAAGGCATTAAAATAAACAACACTTTCAAAAACCGTTTTTCAAAAAACTTAAAAAAAAAAATAGGTTAGATACAGAAGTAAAAAATATAAGTGCGGGCCCGGTCGTCAAAACATAGCCTGCTATACTTTATGTTCTTTGTCGTATTAGTCATGCAATTTACGGATCGGTGATCAGTTAATCCGCTGCGATGTGTTTTTCTGAAGCAAGTTAATTTTAAATTGGTGACACGTGAAAATGGTAAATTTTGAAAACAATGAACAAGTAGATATGGTGGTAATTTACGGTGAGTGTCGTCAAAGTGCGGCTGCTGCTTCGAGATCGAGATTATACGCAGAACGCTTTCCCGTGCGGGCTCATACGACACCCAGAAGTTTTCTTAATGTTATTCAACAGGCAAGTTAGGCAGAACCGTATTTGATCCATAGTGTAATAAATGAATGTAAGTACCTTATTTTTTAGTTTTTTGAAAATGTTGTTTATTTTAATGCCTTCTATACACAGCTAAAAAAGAAGTATCAACTTAGGAATATTTTAATAAATAATATTATATTTAAATTTAATTGTTGTGACATACATGACTCTACTTGCTAATGTCGGATCCTCAATTCTCATTTTCATTATAATTTATTGCTTTTTAACTTAGTAACATAGTTCAATATTGAAAATCCACATATCTGTGAAATAATATTACTTCAAAGATAAGCATGTCCGTAATTATCCTAATTTCCGGCATGTTGATGTAATATAGCCTAAATATTATATTTTACGACGAATCAAAGAAAATCGTTTATATGTAATAAAATTTCCGATAGTCACACATTAAACTCGTAGTTAAATATACCAGTTAACAATGTATATATTTATTTAACACTAAATATTAGTTAAACTCTGTTATTGACTCAGCAACTTCTAATGGTTCTTTTTAAAATAAAACAGGGGCTGGTTGAGTAAAAGCCAGAAATATAACATTCTTGTTTACATTTCTGTCTTCCGTATAAAAACTACAGCAACAATGCCGCGATGTGAATAAGAAGCGTATACAGGGTGCTACAAATTCGTGTGCGTACAAGGGGATCTTGAAAACGGTAAGAGATAAGGAAATGGTTAAATTGAGGCAAAGTTGCGTATTTTGGGGCTTAATAATTTGGTAAAAGAAAATATGCTTTCGGAGATATCCGAAAAAAACCGAAATTTCTATTTTTGATTTTTAATTATTTGCCCCTTAATTTTTGTCTTGGGAAAAAACAAAAAACACAAAACACTTTTTGATAGCCGTCTTTTATGTTCTACAAGATGGCGTTATTAGTTTTTAAATTCGACGTTTCGTTCTCAAGTAATTTTTTTTTAAATACGGATCTGGAATTTTAAATACAGTTTTAGGAACTTCTAAGTTTTAGAGATTTAATACAATTTAAAGGTTTTTTAAATTTTAAAGTTTTGTCATCTAATAACACATTTTTTCAAGTTATATTTTTATATTATTACGGTCCTGAACATTTGGAGCCAAACCAAAAAAAAAAGATTTCTGATTTAAAAAATCCGTCCATTTTTACTTGGATATTTTGTCAGAAAAAAGATCTCAAGTCGCAAATATTTTTCTGTCTTTCTTGTTCCATGTTTCACCTGAAAATTGTTTTTGAAACAAACATAAGCGCATCACAGTTACATAACTAGACTAACACTCTAATAATTACCTTTTCTTCACTCGGGAGCATTAATTTTTTTCTGTTTTACAGTATTTCGGTCTAGGTCTAAGGCAAAAATCATAGGACTTAAGATGTTATATTAATAAAACAAATAAAAAATTACTTCACATGCCTTAAAAACGTGCTTACTTGTATTGTTACGGTAAATCCTATTAAGATAATAAATGGCCTAAACACCATCACTTTCTGTAATGTAATGTAATTTTAATATTTAGTAATCCTAAAAATAATTTCCAGGGCCGTAATAGTAAAGAATGAATAACTTCAAATACTAATGATGTCTTGTGTTATTTTTTAATGACAAAACGTTAAAATTTAAAAAACCTTTAAATTGTATTAAATTGCCAAGTCTTAGTCCATAAAACTGTTTTTAAATTCCAGGTCCGTATTTAAAAAAAATTACTTGAGGTTGGTATTTAAAGAATGAAACGTCGAATTTGAAAACTAATAACATCATCTTATAGAACATAAAGAACGGCTATAAGAAAGTGTTTTTCCCCAAGTCAAAAATAAAGGCGCAAAAATTTAAAAACCAAAACAAAAAATTTCGAGTTTTTCGGATATCTCCGAAGTTATTCGGAATATTTACAATTTTCTTTCACCAAATTATTAAGCCCAAAAATACGCAACTTTGCCATAATTTAACCATCTTCGTATCTCTTACCGTCTTCGAGATTCCCTTGTACGCACACGAATTTGTAGTACCCTGTGAATTCACAAGGTTTGGATACATTTGCAAAACATGTCACATAGTTGAATGTAAAATAATCAAAAAAAAATCATTAACTAGGTAAAATACTAACCTATGCCGACAATAAACGACAAATATTTTTTCCTTTTCTTGATTTCTTCGTCTCTCCTTTCCAGTGTTGTGCGGGTATCTTCTTCGGAGGCATCTGGATTGGGAGCGGTTAATTTCTTAAATAAAACGTAAAAAACTACTGAGGTAATTAACATAATGGGTTCAGGTGAGATCCATGTGAAGGCATCATTTACAGATATGTGGTTCAGTCTTACAAAGCCTACGTGTCGGAGGAGTTTTTCCAAAAATTCGCAGTCCTACAAGAAAAAAAAATGTAGTATATTTTTTTAGGTGGTATGCTTATTGTTTTATGAACATTGATATAATTCTATAATTTACTTCAAAGAAAGAAAAAAATATTCGTTTATAAAGAAATGTCAGATAACACTCGGGAAAAAGTATTCTGTTAAATAAAGGTAGTACGTATAAATAATATCAGATATACCACAATATAGGCCTAAAAAGACACATTGTGTCTGGCTCGTATACAGTGGGGGTAGTCCTCCCCCCCCCCCCCCTCACCCCTAACTCAAGAAACGAGTAAAAAGTCAAATTACAATTTGATGGTTAATTGCTGCATTTGTATTTTTTTGTTTTTCAATTGCAATTTTTACTTTAATTTTTGTCTTTCAAAATACTAAAGGCGTCATTTGTTTTTGCGGTAAAAATATTTTATTGCATTTGGTTATATATTTGTGTTTTAAAATAGCTCTAAAAGGGGGAAATATTATTCTTTTAGCTCGTTTTCCTTTAAAATTGCATCACAAACCAATAACTAAGACAATATGCGTTCGAAACCTTAATACCTCTACAAAACGGAACTTTTGGAAGGAAAATTTTAAAAACTAAGCTGTTCTAACAAAAACTGCTTCGTAATCTAGCCAAAAATACATCATTCCCTATAAAATCATCATTTTCGGAGTGGTGAACGTGTAATAAATATGTATGTAAAAAATGTAAACTAATATGTTGATTTTGTGCTAATATTTAATGATTAAGATTAAAAGCCCAAGCGGGGGACGAAAAGAGTTAGGTTGCAATTCGACTTTTGAACCCGAGCTCCTGGGGGGGGGGGGGGGGTATTAGCAGCCCCCCTTTGTGGCGCCACTGATGTAACCCCCTTGGCGTCTTAAAGTTGGTTAATAGATAAGTCTATTATTAAAAAAGAAATTATTTTTTTTCTAGTAAAAAAATTCCTTCTATATTTTAAAGCTGTAAACGCGTCTGCATTGTGTAACCATTATTAAAAAATACAGTCATGTTTCTGGTCTAGAATCTAACCAAATTACTCCTTGAAATAATGAAAATGAGTGAATGTTCAACTGGTTTCGAATTATAAACCTGAAAATATTTATAGAAAATAGACAAATTTAATAGTTTATATACTTTATACTTATAGCAATAAATGTCCGAATTGGATATTTGACTATTTGAATTTAATTATCTATTTCGCTTCATCCTAGTCCCCAATAATCATGAAAGTAAATAAGGTGATTGCACCACATCTAATCTAGGTAAAATAAATATAATATATGGCTACCCACAGGAATAATTATTGTTTTATAGAAGTTGTTAATATTTCACTAAAATCATGTTTCAAAAACTTAAATGCGAGGGGGTAAGATGTGATGAAATAATATTTTTGTGAAAACACAACACTGGTATGCCTTTTCATAACAACGTATTTAAATTATAGGATTACCATTTCAGAAATATATTCGATGCTGTCTAAAATATAAAATGGCATTACCTGAAATAAAAATAATATTTTCTGTACTACAACTGACCAATCTGAAACACGTACAAATGATATTTTTCCAAGTTAAGTTTTTAAACAACAAATTGACAAATTTAAACACAAATAAGCTTTTATGAAATTAAATTGACAGTTTTCACACTATTTCACACAAAATTCTAAAATAATTATTATATTTAAGCCAGTAACATCAACTTGGCAGGGCCTATTTTTGGTTGGCCCCTAATCATGGGCGCCCATAGAGCCAACTTCAGGAGGGGAGGGCAACTAGCCAAAAGAAAACGTGGCCGCGGTATATGGTATCAAAATTTTCACCTATCAAAAGTGACTTTTAAAATCCCCAGGATCCAGGGGGGTATCGCCCCCTCCCTCTCCGATGGGCGCACATGCTCCTTACGCCTGCCAGACTAGTAAGCGGCACAATGCTTGTCAGACTCTTTGATCCGTGCGCCTGTCTTGGTGTGGCTATTTTTATTTAATAATACTTTGAAATAATATCATTTTGGATAAATATCTTTGAAAGTAGAATTTTTATTTTCGAATGAATTTAAATCGAAATAAAATCTCGCCCTAAAATATTTTACCAAATCCATTTATTTTTTCATGCAGATCGAAGGAAAGCGCCTCGAAAATTTTTTGGGTGCCATAGTCGAGAACCTTTTTTTTCCTATCAATAAGCTTTTCAACATAAAAAGTATACTTATATATTTTTAACATTGTGCTTGTAGTGACTTTGACAAAAAGACACTAATTTTATTAAAAACAGATTTAAAAAATAAAGAAAGAGCGCCGCAATAGTAGTGTCTACCCTGGAAAGTATGGTGCGCTTACATAACAGATTTTAAAATACTACAAACTTATGGTCCTTCTAGAATGACCATAAACGTTTCGTTTGCTAGCTCTCACATCCATCTGTTTGCGTTCATCATCACGTCCATCTGAATCGTTCCATTTGATTTAATCATACCGTACCTTTAAAAAATGCGCATACGGTGGCATGGCAAACAAGGCAATTTGGAACCCCAATTGTCCCAAAGTGGTTAGTGTTGATATGATGATTAGAATTTTCAGATAGATTCCGGAGTGACCAGTCATAGTGACCTCCGTCGGTACGGGTACAAATGGTGTGTAACATAGTAGCAGAAGGTAGATGGCTGAGAGAACTGAAGGTCGGAATATTATAGCTGAAAAAGAAAATTTTATATTAGTAAAAAAGCGCTTGATAACTGACACTATTCAATATAAAATTAAAACCGATAACTTTAAAAAAGGCTGATATTGTCGGCAGACTGAGAAAATTTTCTCAGATACACTTTCAAAAAACACTTATATTTACGGGTTTATATGAACTAAATAAATCCACTATTCTTGGAGTAACCGTAGCTGACTCAATTAAGCTTGAGCACCTTAAAATTCGTTAAGCTATATTATAGAGTACAATAATGGCGGAGTAAAACAATTTTAAATGGAACGGAGGGTCGAGTGATACCTTATTTTAAAGGTAGGTTTACGTTAAATTTAATTGATTTAAATGACCAAATTAACTTTATTTTCAAACTACCCTGTATATCGAAACTTAGATATGGGCGTGGGGTAAAAGCCCCCTGGAATTATTTACCACACACCAAAGGATCCCTCACAAAGCTTATGAGAAATGGTTTTCTTCGGCTAATTTTACTGGAATTTTAGTATTTCGTAGATCTTGACAGCCTTTTAAAGTTGGCAACTTCTTACTTTGAGATTTTTTGCATTGTCTGAAATTTTCACTTGTTTTTTGTAAGAAAAATGTTACAGATTGGATAATAATTAAATAAATCAATTATAACATAGAAACTAAAGTCGTTTATTAAAAAAAATAAAAACTAAGAAAAATCAGTTCTGCTTTGTTAATAAAATTATACAAAAGTACTTAACAAATTTGGTTAACGAGACTGTTTGACCTAATTTTTATTTTAATACGAATATGTACAGGGTGTCCAAAGTTTAGTGTCAAACTTTGCAACTTTTCAAATTGGAACCCCTGTGTATTATTATGTCATTGGATGCAGAATTAAAAATTAAACATTTGTCCTTATTAAAACCCTATCGCAATTTCTAACGCATCAAAACTTATTTGCAGAAAACTCATTTTATCAACTATTCCACCAGTCATTATTATAAATAAATATCGAAGGTGGCTTGCAAAACAATTTATTGGTATTAAAGTTTATTAAAGTGACAAAAGGCCATTTTGACTTTAGTTATTATATAGTTTTAAATAGTGTTAGATTATTATTAATTATTTAAGCTATATTATTTTTTGTGATGGAATACAATCAAGAAGAGCTCGTAGATATGATTTTCATATTAAGAGCATGCGAAAAGAATTTTTTTTGTCACTTTAGTAAACGTTAAAACCAATAAATTGTTTTTCAAAGCCAACTTTGATAATTTATTCATAATAATGACTTGGAATAGTTGATAAAATAAGTTTTCTGCAAATAAGTTTTGATGCGTTAGACATTACGATAGGGTTGTAATAAGGACAAATGTTTGATTTTTAATTCTGCATCAAATGGCATAATAATATACATATTGATCTAAAGTTTGCAAAGTTTGACACTAAAGTTGGGACACCCTGTACAATTCGTATTAATCAAACTTGGTTAACGAGATATAGACTCAAACTGGCTAACGAGATATTTATTAACTATCTTTGTATTATTATGACGTCACACTTTTTTGGAACACCCTGTATAAACAAAAATATTTTCCTGAAATGTGCCCTAGGATACAGGTAAAGTCTGCAAAATATCAAAATCCTAACTTAATTAACAAGAGAGCTATAAGAAGACGGGAAGTGAGGTGCAGGACCCTGTATAGTAGACAACTCGCAAAAATTTCCAGCCGTTGGCAGCAGTTTGGGGAATTCTCATGCCGCTTGTCCTGGCCCGCCCGGTTCGAGGCTTTGCTATTTCAACTGCAACGTTCATGTCCATTATAAACGATGATACGTGTATCTGTTTTTTTATTGCTAAAATAATTTTCACATTCTGGTAAAAGCATTATAATTGCAGTATAAACATGCCATTTCACGATAACTATACAGGGTGATTGACATTGGGTAGCCTATTAGAGGATCTCGAAAATGAGTAAAGTTATTTTTTTTTAATTTGGTAGCAGGTGTAATTGACTTGAAACATTTAAAAAATTATTATACAGGGTGTCCCATATAAGGAAGCACTCTACAGGGATCTCGTAAACCATATAAGATACAGAGATGGTTAAATTAGAAAATAGTTGCGCCCTACTAAGTTCCGCCACAATGTGTTTTCAAATTTAAAAGGAGATATATGTTAATATAAAGTTTACATTCCCATTAACATTTTTTCTCCTCTACAAATTGGTGTCATTAGATTTTTATTCCAACATTCCAACGTTTCGTTTTTTCAAAACCATTATCAATTTTGCTTTTTTAAATAGTCGGGAAATTTTATTTTATAATTATTAACTTCCCCTTCTCCTTTATAATTTTATGACGTATCACACCTAGTATTATTAACACATTTCGGAATTAAAAACCCATCATCACAAAGAATAAGCGCAAATTCATCTTATTTAAAACTATTTTATTTTCAATCTCAGTAATCTAATCTGTATTAACTGTTACTATATAGTAGGCTGCGACAGGCAGTTGTTTAAATAAATTATAAATACTTGCCAAATGACAGATTAGGTTAATGAAATCGTTTAGTGCAAATTAACTTTTATCTAATTTCTTTGAAATAAAACATTTATATAGAAAGAAAACTTAGCGGCAAGCGGACAGAGTAGTGCATCTATCTTTTGCATTAAAGTGTACAGGGGCGCCAAAGGTAATGGTTCCCTGGGGCACAGGTAGACAATGACAGGCTGTTTCGTTCTTATTAGAACTCATCAGAAAGCCAAAACCTGTAAGCAATTCCCAATACAGCGAAAATATGTTTTCAAGATATTTTTAAGAATAAATATATGATGAAAACCTAGTATCGCCTTCTGTTGAAATCAACTCCATGCAAAAGATAGCCATCAGAACGCGAGCGTAGCGAGCGTGAGGAACCATGAGTATCGAATTTTCATTCTAACCGAGTAGCAGACTATATTTTCTCCACGACCAAAAATACTATTCGCAATATTTGTAATTTCAGGTGGAGTATTATCCAGTTCCATATCTGATTCATCCGATTTTACACTCATATTTTGACTTGCACTAAAATTTGTCTGCTGACATTGACAGTTTCGAAATTCATGGCAACCTATGTCGTTTAGATCAATTACAGAATATTCATTCCGTATCTTGTTATGGAATGAAAATACACGCAAAACGCATAAGAAGCAAGTGTTTCAGAATAAATATTCCAACTCAAGAGCAAGAATTTTTACATTCTATTATCAAAAATGATTTTGGAATTATTGCATTCAGTAATGGTCGTGGAGAAACATTTTTTCCGCTTTCCTACACATCTCTACAGTTTTGTAGATTCAGATCTAGATCGCGCTGCAGTCGCCCACTGGATGCAGCACTAATCCGTAAAACTGCCGTTCATCATATATTTATTCATAAAAAAACACATTTTCGCTTTACTGGGAATTGCTTTTAGATTATGGGTTTCTAATGAGTCCCAACAAGGACGAAATAGCCTGTCATTGTCTACATGTGCCCCAGGGAACCCATTACCTTCGGCGTCTCTGTGTATTTTAATGCAAAAGATAGACGCACAACTCGGTTCCCTTGCCGCATAGCTTTCTTTCTATATATTTTAACGAACACTAAATTCAACTAAACATTTATGTTTTTGAGGGGTTCTATGATTGTAGTTTTTTTAAATAAAAATTATGGAACATTATTCAAGAGGAGAAAAACTGGATGTGATTTGCAGTCTCTATCCAGAGTCAAATTATTTCTAGTTGGCTTTGACAACAAAAGAAAGTTAATAGATACAAAATGAATTAGCACTTATTCTTATTGATGATGGGTTTTTAAGATTGAAACGTGTTATTAATAGTATTTATGTTTTAGTTAAAAGTTTACTAAATTTTGAATGTTCACCTTTATCTATAAGTTTCAAAATTATTGCCTCGACAAGGTTCTTATATAAAAAATTGATTTTATAATTCATACCTAAAAAAGGTGTTAATAAGATATCTAAAAATGTATACAGATTATGTTATTTAAAACGCCAAAGTAAAACGATCATTTTACTCGTTTCCGAGATATTCTAATAGACCACTCAACCTGAATCACCCTGTAAATATACCTAAGTATTGGTCGTAAAAACGACACAAATTGCGCTAAAGTCATTATATCTGTCAAAGCTTCTGCAAAGCACGCTTTTTAAGGCGTGAATAGACGCTTCCATTAATATAATAAGTGTTCCATAAAATGGACGACAGGATAGCGTAATAATTTCCATTAGGGAAGGGGGTGGCTGACTGAAATCGCCAGCAGGGTGAAAGTGATACCGTTAATGCACTTTTAGTTTTCGCCTTTTTTAAACTGACAGGGACAAGGTAACTTTTTTAATAGACTCTTTAGCCCAGTCATATGAGACTATTCCCAAATTAAAAATACAGAAAAAAGTTACTTAATACCTGTTGGGTGTCAGTAACTACCTGAATTATTTAGTTATTCCGTCATCTTTGACAGTCGTTACAAGTAATTTCATTCATCGCTAATTTTTCCAATGTCTTGAACAATTCACACAATGGGCTTTACGGAGCAGCACAAAACATTCATGGTTGAAGCGTATTTTTTTTTAACAACTATTTATTAGTGAACTTAAATCAGTACAAATTTATATGACTGGTAACAAGTCCTACTTAACTATAATACAAATTATTTAAGCATGGGCAACAGTACATGTTATGATCGAATGAGAAGGCTTAATCAGCCTTAACTAGAACTCAGGAGCAGCCAAGCTGCCTACCTCTCATGTGTCGAATAAATCACCGACAACAATGAGCTAAGGAGTCTAGAGGATCAATATGATAACTGGACATCGAACGTGTCACATTGCCAAGCCAGATCACTGATAAGCACCCAGAATCAGAAACAAGGATGACCTCACATTTCATTTTAAGTGAGGCAAGGAATGTTAACATCAAATTAAATGACAGGCTAGCCATGGTACCATCACAAACCCGATGGACGTACCTATCGGTAAACGATTCGTTTATTGGTAGCTATCCACGGCGTCGAGCGTCCGGGGTTTGCACGCTGTGCACCCCTTCGTCTATTACCCGCTGTCCCCTCACCTTGTCAGTGGGGAATGGCAGTTTACGGAGGTTTTAGACTCACTGCTAACAACGGTATGCCCTGTCTTCTTCCGTTAACATCTCAATCCTTTCGTTATTTCGTCCTACTGGGACTCATCAGAGACGCGCGACCATCCACAGGTCCTTTACCTGGCTCACCGTTTTCTGTCCTTGCGACAGTCGAGCTAGGCTGCCGCTGAACGAACAAACTGAGTTCTCTTTCGAGACCAACTATTGGCTTTAACTAAGCTCACCAAAAGCCGACCCAGTCCGGATCCTTGAAGGGAGGTCCGTGAGTGTGGAGACTGATACCTTCCATGACGATGATGAATAACGCCAGTTGTCAGACGATTGACCATCTATAGGCGCAGACCCTTTGCGGGCCGCGGCCTCAGGATGGTCGCGCGTCTCTGATGAGTCCCAGTAGGACGAAACAACGAAAGGATTGAGATGTTAACGGAAGAAGACAGGGCATACCGTTGTTAGCAGTGAGTCTAAAACCTCCGTAAACTGCCATTCCCCACTGACAAGGTGAGGGGACAGCGGGTAATAGACGAAGGGGTGCACAGCGTGCAAACGCCGGACGCTCGACGCCGTGGATAGCTACCAATAAACGAATCGTTTACCGATAGGTACGTCCATCGGGTTTGTGATGGTACCATGGCTAGCCTGTCATTTAATTTGATGTTAACATTCCTTGCCTCACTTAAATTGAAATGTGAGGTCATCCTTGTTTCTGATTCTGGGTGCTTATCAGTGATCTGGCTTGGCAATGTGACACGTTCGATGTCCAGTTATCAGTACATGTTATGTCGCTGTCATTACAGCCGCCGCAACAAATATAAAAATAAATATAAAAATAAACTCGAAAATAACAAAAAAAATAGTAGTATTAACAATAATAATGCATCAATGAGATACAAAGCAATTCTAACTAGTTCTCAGAAGCATATAATACTTTAACTTTTTTTGAAAATAAATAAGGTTTTGTTATGATTTTAATATATTCTGGTAGTCTATTATACGTCCTTAAAGCTCTGTTCATTACACTATTTAGTCCTACATTAGTCCTGGACCTTGGAAAGTGAAGTTGATCCTGTAACCTTGTACCAAAATTGTGGATGTCACTATTTTTTTGTATAATAAAATAACTTTGGTCTTTATCTGTTTGTTTAAAATTCGCTGAATTAATTTACACTCCTCTAGTTTTATGATTTGTTTAACCTTAAGAAATCTTGAGTTTTTGTTTTGAAACGGGGTTAGAGTAAATGGTGAGTGGCAATACAATCCGGGTTTGTGCATGGACGATTTTCACGAACACTTTCCTAACGTTGCTTTTATTGCTGGGGATTTTTATCATTCCTAAAAAGAACCGTGGCTGTGTTTAGGGAAACAGGTTCTATACAACACAAAAAAGGACCAGGGAGACCATCTGTAAGAACAGAAGAACTTGTTGCAAACGTTCGTGAAATAATGCAAAATACGCCAAAAAATTGTATAAGATGCCTGTCCCAAGAAGTGGGAAGATCTTATGGAACATGCAGGACTATTCTTAAGAAGCAGCTAAATTTATTTCCTTATAAAGTGCAAGTATTTCAAGAAATACAAGCCGAGGATTTTGAAAGACGCAGGAATTACTGTCAATGGTTTACCCAAAATGTATTGGAAAGAAACATTTAAATTCCCACCTAGATCACCTTGTTTAACGGTTATGGATTACTTCGTTTTGCCTCATTTAAAGAACACTATTTTTAAAACACCAGTTGCAAATTTAGAACAATTACAAGAAACGATTATCCAAGAATGTGGTAACATTTCTCCAGAGATGCTGGTAAACACTTTCGAAAATATGAATTTATGCTTGAAGCATGGCAGTGGCCAATTTCAGCAATTTAAGTATGTATTTATTTTTCTTTTTCTTTCTCTATATTCTTACTTTTTATATACACTAATATAATATTTTATATAATATACTAATTTTTTAAACAACAAAAATAATAGTATATTGTTTTATTAGGAGTAAAAGCGATACTTTTCTGACGAGTCTGTAGGTTTGCCGGACGAACAAAGTGAGTCCGGCAATTACGGACGAGTTATAAGAAGTTGCTTTTACTCCGAATAAAACGTACTTTTTTTTCTTCAGACGTTGTTTAAATATGAAAACACAAAGATACAAAATGTTTAAATTGTTTTATTTAAAAATTTTAAGTTTTGAGAAGGGGCTAGCGTTACTATGGATTTATTATTATATTGTTTGATAGCGACGTGCCATTCGATTTGACAAGTGTCAGCATTCATTATTGCGTAACTTTATTTAATTTTTATCCTTTTAAAAATAGAATTTTTTAAAACTACTTTTACTTCAAATTAAAATGTCAGACTCAGAATTTACCTGTACGCCCCCGGAGGTTGCCAAAATTGCAGCAAATGTTGCGAACAATTTGCTGCTAACAAAATCCAGTGGTGTTTACGAAGCTGCGTTTAAAAGATTCCAGGCATGGTGCAATGAAAAAAACACCAAAAATAATTCTGAAAATGTACTCTTGGCATATTTTTCGGAACTAGCGAGCAATCAAAAAATGAAAGGTTCAACAATGTGGTCACATTATTCTATGTTAAGATCAATGCTAAATATCAGACAAGGAATAGACATAAGCAAGTATTTGAAGCTACGAGCTTTTTTAAAGAAGCAAAACGAAGGCTACATTCCCAAAAAAGCTAAAGTATTCACCAGGGAACAGTTTGAAAAATTTCTATCTGAAGCTCCTAATCAGCAATATTTGGGAATTAAGGTAAATTTAGGTATTACCTCAAAGTATAAAAATTTTTTATAAAGGTAATATATATAATTTTTAGATTGTTTTGGTTATTGAAATATCGGGTGCATGCCGATGTGAAGAAATGGTGAAAATGGTCGTTGATGACATACAAGACTTAGGATCTGCGATTCACATAAGAATTCCTAATAATAAAACTAGGAAACCGCGGTCGTTTACTATTGTTGGGGAGCAATATTTAAGCATTTATAAAAACTATGCATCATTACGCCCGGAAGGTATATGCGAGAAGAGATTTTTTTTAAAATTTGTAAATGGTCGGTGTTGTCGCATGGTAATGGGAATTCATAAAATAAGTGCTGTTCCTAAGGAAGCAGCAGTGTTTTTAAAACTACCAGGTGTAATAGAGTACACCGGCCATTGTCTAAGGAGAACTTCACCTACACTGCTTGTAGATGCAGGGGTAGACATTACGTGTTTAAAGCGCCACGGGGGGTGGAAATCGAGTACTGTAGCTGAAGGGTACATCGACGAATCGATGACCAATAAGAAAGATATTGCAAAAAAAATTTTACAACCAAATAATAATAAATCAATTACTAATAATTTAAATACTGCAATAAATTCGACAGAAAGTAGTTTCACTGAGAGTTCAACACTAGAAAATACCGAAACAACCAACCAACAGGCCATCGTAACAAGCAGTCTTAATTTTTCTGGGGCTACAATTAATAATTGTACTTTTAATGAATGATAGAATAGTTTTGGATTTGCATTGTCTTTAATTTGTTTTACATCACAACGTTTCAATTGGTAAGTATCTCCAGTCGTCTTCAGGTGAATACTAAATAAGTAAAGTAACTACAGCTCTATTTATACTAGCTAGATGTACTGGAGCATGACTGAGATGGGTGCAGTCATGCGTTTAATTCTTGTGCGGTATTTTAAGTTTACATCTACTTAACAAAGGTTTCCAGATATTTCTTATATCTAGTGAGGGCTTACTAAAACAATCTGGGTTCTGGTATATGATAGCAGCAAACAGACACAATTGTACTTTTAATGTTGTATTTAAATAGTTATGTAGGGCCAATATGGGTAAACGCACCTCCTTAAACAAATTTAACTTTATTATTATTATTTATTATTATAGGGATTAACATAGTTTTTGAATGCCAGTGCTATTACCCTAAAAGTACATTTACCCTAAGTCACATTGCTGTACTTTATTTTTATTAAAATAAATAAAGTATTTACTAGTTTACTAAAGTATTTATTTAGTATTTTTATTATAACTTTCTGGTATTATTTAATATTTAGTATAGTATATTTAGTCATGAGAACACAGTAATACTTTTAATTCCGTTGCCAAAAGCAACCGCCTTCTGACGAAAAAGTAGAACTTTAACGTCAAAAAATTAGTAGAAAAACGTCAAGTTTATTGACGTTTGAAGAAAAATTTGTTTTTGTCTACTTATTTAATTATACTCATTAGTTTGGTATATCATGCCTAAATATGAATTTGACAAAATTGTAACCTAGATTTGTTTAGATATTATATCATCCCCATATCATTGTGATCGAAACCAAGCCCTACCTTTTTTAATCCAAGCTCTCTTTGATGCAAATAATTTTTGCTCGCAAGGTACATAATCATAACAGAAACAAAAAATAAGGTACATAATTAAAAGGTTCTGTCAATTGAAGTAGGTAAAATTAGTTTTGACAATCACAATTATCATTTCGAAGAACTTTATTATTACATGTTAAAAGTAATAATTTAAAAGCGAAAAATAATTAATTGGAACATATTCTGAAAATATATCTCAATATTCAGCAAAAGAAGAACTGCTCATTCTGAAGTTTAATTAAACCTTGACAGAATTGAAAAAATATGATTTAATCAACGAAATGACTCGAATCAAAAATTACGTCAGAAGCTGTGACGTGCATCCAACCAGTAATTGTACGGACTTTATCAAATATAAATATACATATGTGTAGACAGGGTGGCCTTTTCTCAATGTAGGATTCCAAAGCATCTAAATTACTCAATTTTTTAATATTTTTCAAAAATATAGTAAGGGAAGCATTAGATCTACAAATTAAAAAAATAGTCACAACATATCAAACATACTTTTTTTAAAGGGAATACCATATACTTGGCGACAACGAAATTACTACCCAGCTTGTAATGTATAATAAAACATTATTATAAAATGATGGTAAGTTATACACTGTGCGCACCTTGTACCTATGGATAGTAACAATGTTGTAAAACAGTTGAAATTAGTAAACAGATCTGTGGGGATCCATTGCTACCTTACATGAAACTATGAATAAATTAACATTAATAGTGTTGGATAATGTAACTAAACTTTTAATTGCTTATATCTTAAAAACGAATAGGTTTAGACATAGGGCAAGCATAAATACCTTTTTTTTTTTGTGAAAAGTAAGATAATTTTGAAAATAAGATTTAAAAGGGGTAGGTAGTGCCATTAAAATTATTAAAGAGATTTGTGATTGAATTTCAAATTATGCAGCACTTCCGGTTAAACCGGAAGTGTAATAGTTGTGACTCATTCATACGGAATACCTAAAAAGAAGTAAAAACAATAATAATACATTTTTTACTTACTCATTTGTTTTTGTAAAAACAATAAAATGTGTGGTTAACTTAACAATTTCCAACGTCATTTTCTCGGAAACTGTCTTAGACAGGTATAGGATATGATACATGTTTTATGCTTAGAATTCTTCGTAGAAAGCATATTTATAAAGATATACAAAATGTTCTATTTAAAATAACTAAGTTGTGTGCACTTCCGGCTCAACCGGAAGTGATAGTCAGACGTTTGTGACCTGAAAATGTGCACACAATGCCACCATAACCTAACGAAATTTCATAATAATGTATTATTTTATAAGGACGTGACAAGCTGGGTATTTCGTTGTCACCCGGTATAATAAGTATATTATTTTCTAATTTCCTATAAAAATTTACGTATATTTTGTATAAAAAAATTATGGATGTGATTGGTCAAAGGTAAGCCGATTGACATTGATGCTGTCTGTGTTTAGATAGATGTTCTTTTGTCTATTTGAAGGTTGGAGACAATGATGTTTCTTGAATGATAGAAGAGTTTTGGACTTGCATTGTCTTTATTTGTTTTACATCACAACATTTCAACTGGTAAGTATCTCCAGTCGCCTTCAGGTGAATACTAAACAAGTAAAGTAACTACAGCTCTATTTATACTAGCTAGATTCACTGGAGCATGACTGCACCCAGTGGCGGCTCGTGATATTTATCGTAGGGTGTGCGCAGCAGACAAAAAGCGCCGCAGGCGAAAATTTTTCGAGGTGCCACGCCCCTTTTCATCTTTGCATCGATTTTCTGTGCTTTTTATCCAAAAAAATAAAAAAACGCAGTTTTTAAATGGGATTTAAATTTTCTTTGTTTTAGCACCAAATTTATTTTTTATTTTTTAAAATTTTCCTTTGGAAATCGAATGTCGAAAATTTATTTATAATGTCCTCTACAGAATTTTGGTCCATAACTATATCACTTCGTGTGACACAATCCAAACTACTAGCCATTATTAATTTAAAAACAATACAAAAACATCCACAACACCGTCAATAAACTCCAAACTTAAAAACAACACAAAAACATCCACAACACCGTCAATAAACTCCAAACTTATCTAATCGCGTCAAAAACTCATAAAACAATCATATTAAATTATTGAAGTGTGTATTTAGATAGCGCACGGCGACGCCCTCTCATCGGGCGATTAACCGAATATTCCCGATCAATCCGCATAAGGAAAATCGCACGAAAATCCATCCATAAGAGCGCCGAACGAATACACACTACAGCACACAGCCGGTGAGTCTGCCCACGCGCTCGGGTCGCACTTGAAGTCTTACGCCTTCGCCATTGTTATATTATACAAGTTCTTTATTTTAGTTTTCTAAATATTTTTTTAAATAAGTATAAATTTTATTTTTGCTGGTGCTTGACTTCCTTAGGCAGTGCGCGCGCACGAGCGCACTTGTTGACGAGCCGCCCCTGACTGCACCCATCTCAGTCATGCTCCAGTCTAAAACTCTTCTATCATTCAAGATTTTTTTTTCTCCCAAGGAAGAGGTTTACAACAATTGTCAGGTATTGCTGTACAAATATACCTGACAGATCTTTTTCGCAAAATAAAAATAGAATGAAGAAAATACTGACAAGAATTTCCCCAAAAATTCCATATCTCAAAATAAGGGATTGTATCAAAGCAAAATGGACATTATTTATTATTTATATATTACTACTCCTAATGTTGGCAGTTGTGGCATATACTTTTAGTCCGCGTCAACTTGACGTAATACCCAGGAGGCTCCGGTGAATAATTTTAAATAACAAATACTGATTTACGCGAACAATCACGTAAAAAGTACTGAAGAATGAACATTTTCCAAACAAAAAACGCATTCTTTCTAAAAGCACCATATAAACATAAATCAAACCATACAAGCGAATTAACAAGTGTGACACAATTTACTCTTGATGCAAAATCTTAATTAGTTTCCGGGCGGGTCTAGGTCATTTGCCGCCGCTCCTATGTCACGTGGCGTCTTGCAGTGGGTTGAACCCTGTTTTCAGGACACTAAATAAAGGGTGTACAGGGTGTGCCAAATTCGAGCCTCATCATAGGTATCTCGGAAACTATAAGAGATACAGCATCGGTCAAATGCAGAGGTGTGCCGAAACGCTTTCTATTGGAGAGGGGGTCGCCAAACAAAATTTCCCCACTCAACATGTGGGGGAGGGGGGTACCGCTGAAAAATGTATGTCAAGAATATTGATAATTTTAAGGAAACGAGGGGACCTACAGCTTAACGTGGGTTCCGAACAACGATCCTCAGTCATGCGACACTCCCTCCAAGGGCTATCCCTCGGTTTCTTGTGCCATTGCATGACTTACCGATTGGGGAGTGTCCATCCCACGAGATATCCGATCTCATCCGGCCTGGTTATCGGCGTGAATGGGGTTGGTTGGGATATGATACATTATACACTCTTCCCTGCATTATTAAACGAACTAAAATTCGGCCATGCTTTCTTTTATTGTGCATATGCCCACTCCGAGGATCGAACTCGGAACGCCACGGTCGAATGCCAGTGACTCACCGCTTAGCCACCGCCGCAGTTAAGAAGAAGTCTAGTGATGCATTCGCCGTTTCATTTTTTGATCGATATTTCTTATTTTTTTCGCTTAATTCAAAAAGGGGCCAAATACCCGTCCTTGAGTAGCAATTGCCTACCGTTTTAAACTAAAGAAAATTTGTTTAACGAATTAATAAAAGCAAAAAACGAAAATTTGCGAAATTTGTCCATCTTTCTTTTTCTGCTTTTATTACTTTATAAATTCAAACTTGTTTAACTTTAAATAGTAGGTAAATATGCTTTAAATGTCGGTATTTGGCCGATTGTTGAATAAAAGTAAATAGTAACGAAATATTTATTTATTTATTTTATTTATCCTTTATTGCTAAGAAGACTCTTACAAGCATTAACAATGTCTTAAATATAAATCTATATAGTAAGTATAAAAATTGGTTATCAAATTTAAAAACAATAAAAAACATTCAGTAGCACAAGAGTACAGTTACAGAATCTATAAACAAACTTACACGAGACAAAAATTAAAATATTATTGGTGGATACTCCAATGTAGAAGTACAAATATTAACCACCCGAGATATTCATTAATAGTGTAGAATGAGTTTTCAAGAAGATAGCACCTAAGAGACTTTTTAAAAGTACGAAAAGAGGGTTCTGATTTAATATTATTTGGGAGTTTATTAAAAACATAACTACTAAAGCAATGCGGACTTTTCTTGTAGGTGGATAGTTTATAGTTAGTAATTAAAATGTCTTCATTTTGTCTTGTCTCATAGTTATGAACATTAGAAACAGGTGGAAAGTCCGATAAATGTTTCTTAACGTAGATAGACGATTCCATGATCAAAATAGAAGGTAAAGTTAGTATTTTGTTATTTTTAAAAGTTGGTCTACATGTTTCTAACGGTTTTAGAGAAAAATACCTTTCTTATAATTCTTTTTTGTAAGACGAAAATTCTGTTTAGGTCAGTGGCCTGACCCCAACATAAAACCATATACTTTAGGTGGTAGTAAACCAGGGCATAGTAAACATTTAAAAGCTGTTTTCTTGACAGAATATTTTTTAAGTTAATGATGGCAAAGTATGCAGATTTTAATTTACTGGCTACATGTTCGATATGAGCGTGCCATGTCAGTTGGCTATCAACATGTAAACCCAGAAACTTAGCATCTGTCGCTCTCGCAATCTCCACTCCATCCATCTCAAGAACAAAGTCCGGAATAATTCGTCGTTTATAAAAAACTATATACTGTGTTTTGTTTTCATTAACCATCAATCCATTCATAGAACACCAGTATTTAAATTTATTGAGGATTTGATTCGCGCGTTGTATAAGAATATCAAGCAACGTCCCAGATATTACTATGGAAGTGTCATCAGCGTAAAGAACCACTTCAGCGTTCTCGCCTAACTCAAGGTAGTTGACCAGGTCATTGAAAAATAACAGAAAAAGTAATGGTGAAAGAACGCTACCTTGAGGAACTCCGAAGTTTTGTGATTTATAATTAGAAAGAAGTGTACCTATTTTTACGCGAATTTTTCTGCCAGTTAAAAACGATTCCAGAAGTTTGTTTACGTTTCCTCTAAAGCCCATAGCGAACAGTTTTTTAGTTAATAGTTTACTATCGATACAGTCGAATGCCCGGGTTAAGTCAAAAAGAAGGGCTATTGTATAATGACCTTGATGAATTGATTTATAAATAAACTGAATAAAAGCTACCGCTGCTGTTGTAGTAGATTTATTATTTGTAAAGCCATGCTGACTCCTAGATAATAAATTGGTCCGATTTAAAAATGATTGAAAGCGCAAAGTAAGTATTTTTTCAGTTTTGAGAAAGACATAAGACTTGTCACTGGTCGATAATTTTCAATAAGTTGCACAATATTGATCAAAAAACGAAATGGCGAATGCGTCACTTAAAGAGGGTGTGCGCCAAAAATTAAAATTTTAGTACAAAAAAAATCTGAGAATAACGGTTCAACCCTTGTCATTCTACTACTAACCATTGCTGAGAAATAGCGGGTTAAAGTTTGCGTGACGTCACGAAAGCCTCGGCTAGCGGCGCTCTGTACATTTTTTTAATCTCCAAACTATTTTTTCATCAGGCAGTAAGGTTTTCATTAAATTATTTTTAACAACCCGACGAATACTAAGCGCTAAAGCTTACGTAAATTCCATGCACTATACTTATTTATGCAGCGGCCAAGCTCTTGTGACGTCACGTACTGAAATATGACATCTTTGCAGAGGCATATTATCCGTTATTATTTGCGATAGAAGGGCGCGGTTTAAACTATTATTCTTGGTTTTTTTCTTTATTTTAAAAAATAAAAATGTTTTTTTGGCGCGCACACACCCTTTAACGGATACAAAAATCATTTCAGTATTTCTTAATAAACAATTATATCTTAAAATAAATTTAATAGTCTCAATCGTTTTTGAGTAAACATAATAAATGTGATACACACCTACAAGCGACGATAGACCCTTATCTCTCTTTAAATATCAACAGGAAAAGTCACAATATTTATGCATTTTATAATATTTTGTTAACATGTTAAAATTGTTTTTAGTTAGGATTTAAAAATTGTCAATTTCGATCATTTCCGAATTTCAACGAGTATTAAGCATGTGAAGTAAGCTATAGTAAAAAAGGGATGACACCATAAAATACTAGTTTTAAAAAAATACCCTAAGCCCTATTCGCTCCGTGGCGTAGTGGTGCAATTTTTCTGAACTTGTCAGCTACTCGTTTTATGTACATCCTTCGCGATTTAAAAGGAGTGAAGGCCATTAATTATTGTACTATATCAAATAGTCCAGAAAAGAAGCCCCGGACACCCGGACGGACAGACATCGAGTACTATCATAAACGCCTCGATATCAATTATTTCTTAATGTCACCTTTATAAAATTCTATTATCTAAATTATACAGGTATTATTGCCACCTTCTGTATAACAGCAATTATTATTTCGATCCACTGTTTACCCTCGCCTGACGACTCTCCCTTTTTCGTACGATATGACCGTGGCGGACCGGGGATTCGCAGCAAAATGCCATTCTATGATTAAAAAACTCGGTCACATAACAATAATACGGATGGTAAAGGTTATGAATGAACAAGATTTATTTTTTGAAAGTTTTATCATTATCATGGGAGGGGGAGGATTGGAGGAGGCTCTTTTTGATTCTGGACAAAGAAGTTGTGGATATACGATAGCGACATTTTTTAGAGTTTACTTTAGATAGAGGTTTTAAAAACGGTGACGTTTTTTTAGAAATAATTTTCAACAGGAAAAGATTTAGGAATGGCGGTGATGGTTTTTTTTTTGATAGGAGGTTCCCCCTGTAAATTTTGACGGAACCCAGCATTTACACCAGTAGTGTAGAAATTTCTACACTACTTACACCAAAAACTGCTCTTAGATCTACGCTCCTAAAATATATGATTTCTGTAAAAATCATCAATTTTAGCGTTGTGAGCGATATTTACTTTATTTTTAATCATGAAAAACCGAGCCCGAAAAACGCTGGTTAGTCACACGTCTTATGTAAAAATTTTGGATTGACACCAATATTTATATTTTTCAAAAATAAAAAAATGTCTTTTTTTATAAAGAGCCAGCTAGGAATATCAAAAAAAAAAGTAAAAAAAAACATTTACAAAAACAAATTTAATCCAACCATTCAGAGGGGGAGAGGTGATTATTTAATTTTCGAAATTTGATAGTAGTTAGGTGAATTTTAAAAGAACTTTGGGCGTGGCCCCTAAAATTTTTCGCCTGCGGCGCTTTTCCGTCTTCTTTACTAGGTACAATATCATGAAATTCATGTAGTCTCGACTGTCCCTATCCCTAGAAAAAAATATCCTACTTACGCCCATTGAGCCTCCCCCCCGAACCACTGGTAAAATATATTATTTTATTTGTGATATTTTACACCCCCACCAGAAATTTACGGTATCACATCATTTAAAAGTTATTGTCCAAATTTCGCTTGACAGGTCATCCAAAACTGTGTTTAAAGAATCTTTAAAATTCAATAAAATTGGTTAAGTCAAACCCAAGGTATACCCACATAAAACAAAGAACTAAAACCCCACTACTCCTCTATTTATATCTACAAAATAGGATTGCAAGTCAGTAGGACTGCATAATGAGAAAAATGCAATCATCCATAGAATTTTAATTTATTAATTTTAAAAACTAGCCTTAATATGTACATTATTGTTACATGTAAACAAAAAAAACATTCGTGCAAATAGATAATAACCAGAATAATGAGGTCATCAATACTAATCATAAATAAACATAGCAGTGTGTATTGGCTAATCTTGGTAACCTTTAACTCTGTGTAAAAGTGGAGAATTATACTTAATATACAGTGCTTGTATTATATAATTCGCCTCCACCTGTTAACTCGTGAATGGCTTAAGATATATTATTCAAATTCAGTCTGCAACTTACTTTTGAACAAAAATTGTTGTTCTGTTACTCGAGAGCGCGGACGTAAATTAAAGAAAAAGGGGGTAGAGTGATACATCACTTTAAAGGCTTTTACGCCTAATTCAACACTGCAGTTTTAATATCTCAAATCTTGTTGTTTAAAAATAGCGATTCAGAAAAATATGAAAAAAAAATGGCGTAGATCGGCCAAAAAATATGCTTTTTGCAATACTTTTCCAATCCGTCATTTTAAAACGCGCGATATGGACAATCCACTCGAGTTGTAGTGTATATTTTTCTACGACCCAACTTACGAACCTCGAACTATTTTTTTTTAACTATAAATCAATTAATCTTGTGAGAAAGATGATAAAACAATTACAGAAAAATTCATTTCGTTGGCAAATTCATGGACCAATTTACAATACATATTTGTGAATTTGGGTAATTTCCTATAGTTACACAAAATCCTTTTCAATATTTCTCACATTCGGCCTTCTGCAGAATAACAGACAAAACGCGATATATTTATTAATTAAAAGGAACAATGTATTTTTCTTAACCATAGCCAGTGTGTTTAAATTATTCTGCTGAAATATATTATTGGTTGCCTGCTTGCCTAACAATTATAACTGCAAAAGGTCAACAAAATAGCTGTAAAATTCGTTTTAAACAGTTAAAAACGGCTTTTGTGCATCAGCATTAACGTTCGTTATGGTAGAGTTTTTCAAAATAATCGCCAATTACATATCAGCAACACTATAAACGTAGTGACAATACTATAGAAATAACATAACCTTAAAATCTTTAGTAATAACCCTAAACAATGGAATTAATTTTTTTTCTAAAAATCTTATAATTTCGTATGTTTTATGTGCTTCTCTTCATTTTCTACCATTTAAGGAAGATTTACCAGTTATTTTTCTATATCTTTTGCATATAATATAATTTTTAAGGTCGATTCGGGTTGAAGCCCCGTCATCGAAAGCACAACCGTTTATTTTATGTATTAAATCGTGTAGAAATTGTCTAAAAATGAGTGTAAAACTGTAAATTTTTGAAATAAGAAAGGGCATTAGTGCACAAATCTTTAGATAAGTCAGAAGATAACAATTGTTCGGTAAAAATATATTTTGGTATATTCGCCCCGCAAATTAAAAAAGGACCAATTTTATCTGACAGATCTGCCTCTTTTTGGAGTATATTCTTAAGCTCACTTTTGTAAAGTGTCATAAAACAACGCCAAAAATTTACAACGTGTAAATTTGGTTTATTTGTAATTGACTACTGTGATTGGTCAGTCTCATATCCTAACTACGATGGATATGAAATTATATCTGTTTAATTCCGGAATAGCCTTACTTATCCAATCAATATATTGTAAAAAAACAGCAAATATCCATGTGAGAGTAGACAAAATAAGATCTGCAATTATTTTAATTTTATAAACTCTTCTAATTTAAAACTTTTCGTTTATGCTCTGCGGTTAAAACAATATATCCATAAAATTTATTTAATAGTTGCGGTGCCAGTAAAATTTTTGAAATTCCTTGTTTCTTTCTAAATGGAGAATGACATGACCTATTTACTTATTCGTGTTTAATATATCCCGAGACATCCATAAAAAAAAGTTTGCTAGTGGCCAACGACATGAAAAAAGTAGATAAAAATGTACTAGGCTATATCTTAAACACAATTTAATTTCGACTTATAACTTGTTATACAATGTTTAGAATGTGACTGAAAAAAAAAGGAAATAGTTTAAGAAAAGTAATTTTCACTTTTGGATGAAACCGAGAATACTGTACAAAAATACTGTCACAAATTTAACGAAATCACTGCGAAATTCTGCGAAATCACTGCGAAATCCTGTTAATACGCGAATTCACTGGAAAATTCACCGAAATCACTGCGAAATCCTGCGAAATCACTGCGAAATCTTGCGAAATCACCACGAAATTACTGCGAAATCATGCTTTTAATCATCATATGAAAAGCACAAAATTTGGCGGGAAGTTTGTCTTTATGTGATTGGTGATCATGGACGCCGGGATCGTAAATAAATTATTTTATTAATAAAAATAAGGGAAAATGTACATAATCATGAGTTGTAATTTCATTAACACGGTTTTTAAAAGTAGAAGATAAGAAAATACTACAAAATACTTAAATATTACAACTCCAAATGTGTTTTTCTAAAAGCAAAGTGATTCATTTCTTTGAGCCTCGTTCGAAGAGGTGAAAAAAAGAGATTTTTAAAGAATAAAAAATGCAGGTCCATATTTAAAAAATTAAAGTTGATAACAGTTCCACAAAAACGAAACGGTGTAGCGAGATTTTAAAAACACGGTAGTATAAAGCTAATAAAGTCGTATTTGTTTTTCTGTAGCGGTTAATATAAGTCAGATAACTAAAAAAAACAAAAATTCAAATTTTTTTTTTTCGAATACCTATTTCAAAAAGTAAAAAAGAAAGCTCAAATTTATTTTTACGATATTACTTAACCGATACTGTATTTCCTATAATTTCCGAGATACCCATGATAAGTATCGAATTTAGGACACCCTGTATAGTTAGGAAATGCTGGTAGCGTAGTTTGGTGTTGGTATATCTTTTATTATCCATGACGCTTAATTTCCACGAATGGAATCACAAAGCTTCAATAATTAATTACCCGTTATTGAGCTTAACCTTTAAAAGATTTAGGTAATCACATCATCATTAAAAAATTATCTACTGAGCTTCCTGTCTAACTATTTACTATACATTGTACTTTATATTTTCTATCTATTTCGCACGTTTGAAAATAATTGTAGGCTTGAAATAGCAATAATTTTATTATATTAATTTTTTTTTAATTGTTTAAAATGTATGTAATATTAACTCAAGGAACAAGCGAATCAGGGAACAAACATGCTTTTATTTATGTTTATTAGTTGTGATGATGTCATTACTTATCAACCCACGAATACGAATACATTACTAAAATACCGGCTGCAGCCTTGGTAATGATTTGATTATATTTATACCTCTATAATAAATATATTTTTAGCAAAAAAAAAATATTAGGACTAAGTTCAAGGAATTTTAATCATAAAAAAGAATAAATATGTAATTTGTTTGATTTATAACGGCAGCAGAGTTATTTTAATTCTTATCTTTATACCAAATCATCGACCATATTAGCTGTTTTAAGTCAAAAATATTTACTCAGAACAGTTTGAAAAAACGACAATTTGTGCAAAAACAAGTTTTGAGTACTTAGTTTGCATTTCGCAACAAATTTAATATTAGACTTTATAGAACTCTATCGCAGTCTTCCGTATTTATTGAAAGTAAAATCTCGCGAGTATTGTGATATAATTATATTTATTTAAAAAATCTCACAGTTCCAGCTTAAATTCTTTTTTTTTTTTTTAATCGACTGGAAAACAAGCACTTTCTAGATAATTTTTCTACCGAAAAATATCACTTTGCTGGTCTAGACCGGAAAGTAATAGAAGAGGGACCGGTAAAGTACTTTACCGGTCCCTCTTTAACTATAACTATAATAAATACAATTCAATACCCCACAAAATTGTACTTTCAACATAACAATTCAAAAATAGATATTATCAAATAGAATTAAGAACGTACGTACCAAATTGTATTTATTATAGTTATTATTAAACATAATTTTATAGTAAGCCATTATTAACATTGTGTCGATTGTAAAAAAAATATTGTCACTCAACCGAAAAGTACGTTAACAGGACTCGCAGGCTCCCAGGACTCGCTTGGCGGCTCGTCCTGGAAATTGCCTGCTTCTTCCTGTAAAATAGTACTTTCCGGTCTTGTAACGTAATATACTATTAACAGTTTAAATTGAGAAAACTGGCTTTTATTTAAAAGCCATTCATTCGCCAAATTTGTCCGTTTTAGTTTGTTGTCATGGTTAAATCGCTGAAACAAAACTGAAATCTGTGTGCAACTTGCTTTCTCCGCTTTTGCTCGAACAGACTCGCTCGTCGAGCAAAGCAGTCTCGTGAACACCCAGTCTGTGGGCCCCGTGAACCAGGCGCGGAACAGGGGGGAGGCAGCTTTTTTTTCCAGTCGCGCCCCTCAGCAAAATCCTGGCTCCGCCACTGTGCGGAATGGCCGTGAACTTAGCTTTGACTTTAAGACACCACAAGTGTTCGCTAGGCCTATTTAACGTCTCGCGACGGTAAAACGCTTATCGTTTCAAATCGGTTATTTCTTTATCTTTAAGTTTCAAAGGTAAAATTTTCACTGGATATTTTATTCCCCCCAAATAGTTACCCTAAGGGCATCCGAAAGAAATTTAAAAAAAATAAACATTTCTAGTTAGTTTTACATATAACCTGTAAGTAGTAAGTTTCAAAAAATGTCCATAGAAATCTCAGATCTATATAACAAAAAAGAAGTTAATAGGATAATAATATATAGAAATATGCAGTGCTTATTATAGTAAGAAACTTTTTAAATCAAAAACATTTTCAGTTATTCAAGAAAATAATTCTAAATGATTCCTAACCCAGTTGACCTGTGGTATTCAACAGGTAAACACGGTATCCTATCAGTATTTCTGAAGTTTTTTTTTATAGAAGCAGTATATCGGAATGTCGAGATATCGAATAAACACAATTACAATGGATTTTAAGAAGGTGAAGAAAAAACCATCGCATTTACACTTGCATTTATGGGTAAAAAAAAGTTTTAATTTGAATGAAGATCAAATAATAGGAATTCAATACGACCACCTAAAAGCGATTGTTTATTTGAAATTAACAAGTAATATACTTGTTAAAGAGCTACTTAATAAAAATGGAGAAGTTGTACAGTACAAGAATGAGGAAGGAGAGCAATTTGATGTTTTTTTTTATCTGAAGAAGCTGAGGAGAAAGTAGTAAGAATTTTTGATTTTCCCTTCGAAATGGAAAACACAAAAATTAAAAATAAACTGGAAAACTTTGATATTGTAAAAACAATAAGAAACGAATTTTACAGGGGTGAGGGGCTCTACAAGGTAAATACAGGCATTCGAACAGCGGTAATGGTAATCAAAAAAAATATTCCTTCATACCTAACAATAGAGGGAGTTACTTCACTTGTGACATACCAAGAACAAGTAAGAACATGTATGATTTGCGATGGAACCGGACATGAAAGAAAAAACTGCCCGAAAACTACTTATAATAGACTCAAAGAAATAAGAAGGCCAGAGGTGCCCATGGGTGAGGGGATTATTGATATCGACAACATAACATATGCTGATATGACAAAGGGGCCCACCATTCAGCTAAACAACACTACAATCAGCAACGAAAACCCAACACACAGTTTATACCCAGAAATAATAGTGCTTCCACCAAAAGATACGATATCCCAAGAGTCACCCATAACGTCGCAGGAAATAATTGAGCCCACCACATCACAGGTTACAATTGAACCTGTGGACTCACCGATAGTATCTCAAGATATAATTGAACCGACGCAGACGCAAACAAAAACAGGCTTAGGAAAAGGAAAACGTAAAAGGAAACGAGACTTAATTCAAAACGCAAGCTCCGAAGAAGAAAAGAGGCTACCAAAAATAAAAATTAATGTCAATAATTGGTCAAGTAAAATTGTGCAATCAGACAGTTCTAGTGACGTTGACACCATGGATCAAGGGAATACGGGAGTGGAAGATGACATGGATAATGACCAGGCAAGGGTTGTATAAATATTTTATATATACGTAAATGGCTAATTTTCTCTTTACAGTGGCAACTATAAATATAAATTGTTTAAAAAAAAAGAATAAGATCGCGCTATTATTCGACTATATAAAAAAAAATGACATAGATGTATGTTTTTTACAAGAAGTAAATTTGGAGTTCTTTCACTGTAATATTAATTATGAATATGTAACAAATGTAGGGAAAAATAATAGAGGCACAGCCATTATATACAGAAAAGATTTTAAAATAAATGATGTTGTCTGTAATATCGACGGGCGAGTAATATCGGCTACAATAAATAACTTTAGATTTGTTAATATTTACGCGCCGTCAGGAGCTCAAAATTACAAAGAAAGAAATACCTTTTTTAAAAATGAGCTGAATAAGCATATAAAGTTTAATGTTCCTTTAGTACTTTTAGGAGATTTTAATTGTGTTATCAAGAGGAAAGACTCTAGAAATAGCGTAAATATTAGTAAATCATTAAATAATATAGTACAAGCTCTTAAGATAAGGGATATCTGGGAGGTAATCCACAAGGATAAGGTAGAATATACGTATATAAGAGAAAATTGTGAAACCAGGATAGATAGGACATACATTTCTAACGAACATGTTTAATTAGTTCACAATATAAAAAATGTACCAGTAGCATTTTCCGATCACAACTCTCTCATATTTTATATAAAATCGAACCCGGTAAAAATAGTAGCGCATGGATGGGGTTAATGGAAAGTCAGACAATCAATTATTAAAAATGACCAGTATAACGCGGACTTATAAAACAGCTTAGAATTAAAAAAACCATACCTGACCATAAAAACGACATTGTAAAATGGTGGTTTAATACATTTAAAAAATGTTTTAAAAAATATTACAAACAAGTAGAAATAGACCGAGCGATAGAGAGAAGAAATACTTTATCACACTACAATGAAATGCTATTTGAGCTCTACAAAAAAACAAAAAATAGGGAAACATTAAACCTAATAAAGCAAACTAAGAAAAAATTTTTAGAACTTAAGGAAACATACTTAGATGAGGACTATGAAGATAAAAGTAAAGACAGTTTTAATGAAAGGCATTCGCTCTACGAAACAATAAAACAAAGAAACACAAACAAATGCATGACAATAAATAGCATAGTAGATGAGCAGGACGGGGAAATAAAAGGTTATAAAAACATCTTAAACCATGTGCAAAAACATTACTCAAATAAATTTAAGCAAAAACAAACTCAACCAAAAGAAGTTAAGTGCCTGATGGCATACTTAACCAAAGTTTTAGATAAGGACGATCGATTATTCCTTGAAAGAAATATAGAAAAAGAAGAGGTTTTGGGAATTCTAAAAATGTGTAACAAGAAAAAGACACCTGGAGTAGATGGGATATCTTACGAAGCTTATTTAAAACTATGGGATGAAATAGGGACAGACCTGACGAATTTACTGAACAGTATTCTAAGAGAACCGAAACAAATACCAAAAGAGTTTGTAGAGGGTATCATTATTTTAATACCTAAAGATAAAAACGCCAAAAAGGTAGATCAATTTAGACCAATAACACTGCTAAATACTGATTATAAAATTCTAAATAAAATAATGGCAAATAGGCTACAAAATATAACAGAAAAAATTTTAGGTAAAGAACAAAATTGCGGAAATAATAAGTCTATTTTTAACAACTTAATGCTTAATAGGGATTTGATTATATATTTTGAGAAAAATGCTCAACAACCGGGAGCAATTTTAAGTTTGGATTTTAAACAGGCCTTTGACAGAGTTTCTCATGAGTATTTATGGTTAATTCTAGAAAAAATAAAAATTCCAAAAACTCTTCTTACCTTTCTGCAAAAGACATACAGTATGGCTACGTCACAGATACTAATTAACGGTTTCCTGTCCAATCCTTTAAAAATACAGTCATCCGTACGGCAAGGTTGTCCCTTGTCAATGACATTGTTTGCGATATCAATTGAACCGTTTTTAAGAATGCTTGAATTTAGCTTGTGTGGTATAGATATGAATGGGAAAAAATATAGGGTGTCTGCTTTTGCAGATGACGTATGTGTCTATTTAAAAGATAAAAAAGACGTCAAAAAATTTGAATTGATTTTAAAAATATATGAAGGTGGTACTGGTGCATTACTTAATATGAATAAAACTGCACTTCTAGGTCTAGGTAATTGGCAAACTCAAGAAACTAGCGATATTCCATTCCAAAGCGAGGAAAAGATTAAAATATTATGTATTGTCTTTTATAAAAATATGGAAAAAATAGTAACTGAAAATTGGACTATTGTAACAAGGAATATAGAAAAAAAGATATTTAAAGACCTTGCCAGGGACCTTGACTTAATTTGGAAAGTATGGTTCATCAATACTTATCTACTATCTAAAGTTTGGTATATAACGCAGATTTTACCTCTTCCGGAAAAACAAAGCCAAAAGATTGTTCAAACACTGGGAAAATTTTTATGGGCGGGACAATTATATAGGATAGAAAGAAATCAACTTTATATGCAGATTGAAAAAGGAGGCCTAGGCTTAACCAACGTGGGAATTAAAACAAAAGCCCTTTTTATAAAAAATCACTTTAAAGCGTGGACACAAAAAGATAAAAAGATCACCTATATGTCGGTTTGGAATGCAATTTTTGAGAAAAACAATAAGGAAAATACTTCTGGAATATTACACAAAATTTGTGAATATGTTTATCTACTTAAATTAGGAAAAAGTGATAAAGTAACAACGAAATTTATTTATAGTGAATTGTTAAGACCACTTTATATACAACCAAAAATTGAAAATAAAATTGATCATGTTCGTTGGAGCGACATCTGGAAATCATTTAAAATTAAAATAATTCCTACTAGATGGAAGGCAGCAACTTATAGGGCAGTAAATAATGTGTATTCAACTGGTAAAAAGCTAAGTAGTCATAAAATAATTGATAATGATATATGTAAAAAATGTAAGGTAGGAGTAGATAGTCTAATACATAGGGTGAAAAATTGTAATACTGTTAAGAGTATATGGGAATGGACTACTCAAAAAATACATTCCAAACTAGGTATCTCCATAAACGATGTTGAAAATTTATGTGAATTATTAGAAATTAAGATGGACAGAAAGGATGATGAAGTAGTGTTAAAATGGTTTATTTGTGGTATGATTTATTATTGTTTAGAGTATAAACAACATGACTTATGTGAATTTAAAAATATTTTAAGTTTAAGTAGGCTGAAGATCATGAAAATATGTAAGAATAAATATAAAAATATACTAGGTTTTTAGGGTATACTTAAAATGTAGAGGATAAAATTATTATAAATAATGAGAAAAACAAATGAATAATTAATGTAGGTTAGATGATATGGTTTGATTTTATTGTAATTGTACATATTTAATGATAAAATAAAGGTTTAAAAAAAAAAAAACTAATTTTTAACATTATTAACACACCTTAAAAATCAGCTAAAAAAAGGCAAATTTTCTCTAATTTGACCGACTTAGCACCAACCATTTTAAATAAACAATACATTCAAATTTAAGTTCAAAATGGACACCCAGTATTAGTAGTTTATATTTAAATTAAAAAAGGAGTAAACTTACATGATCCTATAAAAAGTGGCATAAGACCTCTAAAAAGAGCTGCAGATATCCAATAATTTGCCATGTCAGTTCCTGAAATGAAACAAATACCTACATGTATAAAATGTATATAAGGTAAAATTCCACAAGTGCAAAAAGAATTTTGGGTAACTTGAAAAAGTGTGTTCCAAGAAAACTGCATGAGTTCACTTTTTCATAAGAGGAGAGCTCTTACAACAATAGACGCGATTTTTTTTGGACAACACACTTTATTTAGAATTATTTGGTTAACTTTTGATAGAAGAGTGGAGTGGTGTTATGTTCTTTAAAGTATGTCCTGAAGAAATAAAAAAAATTATGGGTTGATAGGCATTACACATAAGTAGGTATGTAATATTGTGTTGAAGGAAAATTTGGGTCATGAAATGATAGAATAAACTTAAAAAACATATTAAGTATGTAGGTAATTTATTGAAAGTTGTTTAAACTAGTTAATGACAAGAAGTGGTAATAGAAAGAATAGGTAGTGAAAACAAGGAATCTCCATCTGTAGGAATCAACTTCAACTCAAAAGACAGAACCACCAGACGTGAAGATGTGGGAAAGAAGTGTATAAGTCTTGTTTTGTTGTTATTAATAATGAAACCAATAATATATTTTTTGACAAACCTTTAACTAGGTTTTTTCCGAGATTTTTTGTAGATGGGAAATATGGTTCAAGATTTATAAATAATATTATCTTGTCATTAGTGTTTTCCGGTATTTTACCATCTCAGGTCATAGAAATTTAGGGATAAGTATTTCGGTTCAAAACTTAAAATTTTTGTCACACTAGGTATATAGAGTTAGAGTAGCCCATAGACAAGAAAACCCTCTTTTTCCAGTGGCTTTATAAAACTATATTTTTCTAAAGGTTTTGGAAAAAAAAATAATAAACTTCAGCATGGGACGAGAAGTTTGTTTTTAGTTGTTTGGACCATTTTTATTAATCAATTGAAAGTCTAATTTTTCGTGTAGGCGACATTATCATCAGAGCTAGATTAGTGTTATTAAATTTATATAGGTATAGAATAGATTTTATGTATATTATTAATTTGTTCTGATATTGCGATCATCGAAGAGGAGGTAACGACCCAAAACCAGAGCCAATTTAAAAAAATAAAAATCCATCCTCAGAATAGATACCTAGGTAGAATAGAATAGGTTTTAATATTTAAACAAAATAAAACTGAATAAATTTCAGCATTGGTTTCTTTAACAGTTTCTATTATAATATTAATAGTTCTTTTATAAAAGGAAAAGTGATTAACGATGATGATCTAATAACTATGTATTTAAATAAACCTACCTTGTTTATAAAAATTATATTCAATAATTATACATTTCCTCCTTTTATAATTAGGTCTATGTCTGTGATAAACAGTGTAAAACCAACGAATAAAACTTTTACATCACTTTTATTAACCAAAAGCAGGCAGGTAAAATTTTGCCTGGCTTTTGAATCTTTTGATAAAAACCAGACTTTTTACACAAATTCGATTCGTCGTAAACTGAACTGTCAGTATCGAGGATCCTAGGTTAGAATTTCTGGTTGCATAATATTAGCGATGTTCGTTGTGCCGAAATCCTAAATCTGGACACAAAGCTAAGTAATTAACCCATTAAATGTGGCAACGCCGAAATTTATAGAAATGAGACCGAGTATCGACGATGCAAATTTGTATCGATAGTGGGTTTAATTATCGAAATAGCGACTGTTTGGAAAAAGTTTATTGTCTACACCTTCTGCCTATCCTGTCTATCTACGCCTCCTAGAGTTTAAGGAAGAGTGACTAAAAGACTATTGTCACAACTCACTCTTAAATTGAGGTCTATATTTGTGTGTTGTCATTGTCGATAGTCTATCCACAGCCCCCTTAACCGCGACGGTGACTCAGAGGTGAGTTACTGGCATTCGACCGCGACCGTGGCGACCCGGGTTTGATTCCCGGCGTGGGCATACGTACAATAAAAAAAGTATGTTTGAAATTTAGTGGATTTAAGAATGCAGAGAAGAGTGTAAAAGGTATCATCTCCCAACCCATCCCATTCACGCCGGTAATCAGGCCGGATGAGATCGGACATCTCGTGGGGTGCGGAAGAATAAGGTACACACTCCTCAATCGGTAGGTCATGCAATGGTAAGAACCCAAGGGTTGATAGCCCTTGGGGAGTGTCGCATGAGGATCGTGGTTCGGAACCCACGTTAAGCTGTAAGTCCCCTCAGGAATGGCTCTGGCAGCGAACGAAGAGGAGAAAAGCCCTAAAGAATGGCATGAAACGACACAGCCCACTTTGATAAAGTAAAGAAAGGCAAATGGTATAGGTATCTATACAATAGCCTTCTCGATTCAAAAGCAGCGAGTGAGACAGAATTAGCCTTTTCATTTCGGTACCCCCCGAGTAAAGTATTCGAATCCTAAAAGAATCTGCAGTATTTAGCCGCGTTCTCAGAGCTACGTTCTGTCGCCAGCGACATCATCTCGACCAAGCTGGATCGTTTACATCATAACCCCTAATCCCCCACCACCTTGTCTCTCGAACGTCGCTGTCGTTGAATAATTTCAACTTCACTTCGTTTACGTGTGGCGACAGCTGTCGGCGCGACACTCATTGAAGAAGTGGGGATGTGTGGCCTGCGACAACCGTAGCTCTGAGAACGCTACTTTTTTTTTTAGAATTGGCTATATGTTAGTGGTGAACTATCGACAGTGTTCGATAGTAAAAGCGACAGTGTTCGATAGTAAAAGTGAAAAACTATCGATAGTTCTTGATTCAATAAATAGGTTTTTTTAAAAGAAAAACCACCTCTCTTCCCGGTAAAAAAAAATGTTTTGCCCTCCCATCAAAAGTGACTTTTAAAAAAACGGATGTCGCCGTCAAAGTATCTTTTCATTGCCCCAAAATTATTATTCCTATTACTCAAAATCATGTTTTACAACTGAGTACTATCTTACTATCGATAGCGGTAGTTTTTATAAAACTATCGATAGTTCTCCATCACTACTATATGATATGTGATTTTAGCTCAGACGTTAAAAACGGGCTTTCAAACTTTTCAGACACATTTTTTCTAGAATATTAGCGCCTTGAGGTACTCTAATTTTCCTGTAGAATAACCCATTTTTTAACTTGTCGGGCCCGCTGGAAACCGGCTAAGCTGTTTCATTTTTCAACTTTTATAAATGAATGATCCCTTCTCTAGAACATCGATAAATGGTTTAAATTAAATTTAAAACAAAATCTAATTTCTTGTTTATTTTACAAACATTACAAAATAGTTAATCCACAATATTACATTAAAAAATTAGAGCTTAAAGTTACACTTACTTGTTATTTAGATGATTTTATTCACTTAAGTACCTATTATATAATAATTTTCTAAACTAAACCCTGATAAAGCTTCGCAACTGACTGTTCTTATAACAGATTAAAATTTTGGTAGTAAATTGTAAATCAAATGCAAAAATAAAATTATTATATCTAAAAAAAATCCTATATGTATAGAGGCCATAAATAATTGCCCAAATTTTTGGTACTTTTAAAACAATAAATTTCACTGGATAGCAGTAGTTTTATCAAATTATTGTTATAAGCTATTTAAGGTGGCAAAGTTGGCAAGACTGGCGATTGCAATTTTTCTCCAACAAAACAATTTTTTTATCTTTTTCCTTATCCAATGACAAGTAGGATCAATAATATGTATTGCCAGAGTGAAAGGTTGCAATAATATCTAATCGAAATGGTACTTACTTCCCTAGAATAACCCTTAGCTTAGGCCACTAATAGCAAATACACTTATTTTTGACAAGAGTATTTATTTTGTTACAAACGTCAAATCTTGCCGTATTAAAAAGCGATATTAATAACAAAATCAGAATAGTCAAAGCAAGTAATACAATTGAGGCCCTTAGAATAAAAGGGGTATAAGTACAAAGATTATAGTTTTGAGATAATTGCATTTAAAGTTTATTGAACTTTAAAAAGTCGCCAAAAAAGATAGGAAATAGTTGTATCTTGGTCTATATGTAGTATTGGTAATTGTGTCTTAAATTTTATTTATTTTTTTGAAATTTGAAATATTTTTGTAAAAAATTTTACACGGTACAAGTGCACTTGCATCCGTTTTATTGTAAACATATTTCTGCTTTCAGATACATAGTATTTCTACTCGCTAATAGAGGGCGCACAAAGCCTGAAAATCACTTGTTCCTATTTTATTCCAAGCAAATATGAACTTTAGGTAGCCATTAATGCACTTATCTCAGATTTGCTTAAATGTGTACTTATACCCCTTTTATTCTAAGGGCCTCAATTATGGCAGTGAAATGTATCAATTTTACATCAGGAATTGTGTTAAGAGTAAATTTTAAAATATTTGATATTTTTCATCACATGTTTAGAGAATCACATAAAAAAGTATTATGTTGAATTGAGATTCTTTTTGTTAATAATAGAAAAGCTTAGAAAGCGAATTGTTTAGAACAAAGTAGTAGATGAGCAAATTTGAAACTTATTTGCAAATGGACAATAAAAAAATTAGGAACAAACACTACAAAATCTTAATATTGCACAGGTTTTTATCCTTACTTATTATTGCCATAATAGTCAAAAACATAAAATTTCACACAAGTAGACCAGTAGTTGCTTGGTGTCATTAAATTAATAGAAACTATTAAACTTACCATCGGCGCTGCATTCGCCTGATTAATTAATTAATCTTCATATGAATTATACCGGATGTCCGACGGGAGTGGCTCGCCTTTTTTTTTTTTTATTTTTTGTTATACAAAAATGAAAATTAGAGAATATGCTTAAGGAATAGAAACACATTTTATGACAATTATATATGAACGTCCGGTTTAACCGGAAATTGCATCACATTTCGCTTTTAAATAGGACACCCTGTATATTTTTTTTAAAATTACATTTAGAATACCACAATGTACCATTTGTCACTTTTTTAATGTAAAAAAAATATTTACAAATATATGTTTTAATCTGGAGTGCCATGATTAAGTTTAAGTTGCTTATTTTAATACTAGAAACTGTGAAAACTTTACATTTTATTGTTTTGACTCATAATCTTCTTGTTATACTAAATTAAATTTTAATATTTTATTTACTATATTTTTTTCAAATTTCAACAAGGTGACTCGTATGGTTAAGGATAAAAGCATTATCTTTATGCATCAGATTTTTAATAGTAGTTCAAATTAAAATTGCATGGTACCAAATTAATCGTGAAAAGAATGGTATTACCCTTAACCATTCAAGCCACCCTGTTGTCATTTAAAAAAAATAAAGAATTTCGAAATTAAATTTAGTATAACAAGAAGACTATGAGTCAAAACAATAAAATGTAAAATGTTCCCAGTTTCTAGGACTAAAATAAGCAACTTAAACTTCATCAATGCACTTTAGATTCAAACATCATTTTTGAAATAAATTTTTTTTTACATTAAAAAAGGTGACAAATGGCACATTGTTGTATTCGAAATGTCATTTAAAATTTTAAAAAAGAAAAAAATAGTGTTCCATAAAAAAAAATCGAAAGTGGATGCCGTTTCCAGGTAAACCGGAAGTTCATATAGCGTGAGTTAATTGTTATCAAATGTGTTTTTGCACCTTAAATATATTCTCTAATTTTCATTTTTGCATCATAAAAAATAAAAAAGTTATTAAGGCGAACCAACCCCGTGAGACACCCGGTAATTTAAATTTGAAAAATATAATTAATACCAATAAAATTAATAAAGTCGAATATTGCTTATGGTGCTGCTTTCTAATTAAAGTGAAGTTGTTAAGTTACGTCACTGAAAATATTTTTAGTCTTTCTTTTAAAATATTGGGTACCAAAATAACAAATTTGTAAAAGGATGAGAAAATAAAATAGCGTCCAGATTCTGTATCCTCAATAAAGGTATTTTCGCCATTGGAATTTTCATGAAAGCAGTTAGTGACTTCGAATTTGACAGTTCTATTTTTATAATTCGTGGTACAGGGTGAGTCAACAATAGAATAAAGTTCATTTACTCCTTTAACTTAAGAATAAGATAAACATTCAAAATGCTAAAATTGTAGAGATCATTGTGGTGCATATTTTAAAATTATATTGGAGTATACGGGGTGGCCCAAGAAAACGTGGCGAAACTTAGGTTTTTTTTAATGGAACACCCTATTTTTCTCTAAGATGAACCGTTCCAATGTTACAGCCCGTCAAAGTCTGAAAATGCCATATTTTAAATGTCAATATCTCAAAAACTATTGAATTTAGATATATGACATTTACAAAATAAGCGTAGAATTTTGCGGGGAATCAGAAAATAATACAATATATAGGTTATTCCATTAAAAAAAAGTTATAATCGCCGCGTTTTTTTTTGGCCCACCCCGTATACTCCAGCATAATTTTAAAATATGCACCTCAATGGTCTCTACAAATTTTGTATTTTGATTTTTTACCCCATTCTTGAGATAAAGGCGAAAATGAACTTTACTTTATTGTTGACTCACCCTGTACAATCAGCAACATTTACTGAGAATCCCAAATTTCCTACTTAAAGCAGTTACAAGTTTCAATCTCGACTACACCCTATATAAGATGGCAAAATGTAATCAATTTTCTATTAACTTAACTGTTGGCATTTAGAAACAGATGTGATGGGTCAACTACTGTAAATTTAGAAGGAAAAAAAATCCTATGGGTCTACAAAGGCAATCATGATGTATCTGGTACCTTTGGTAACCAGTAAACCTTCGTGAAAGTGCGTTAACCGTCCGGGGTGCATCAGCATCCATCCAACTTGAGTTTTAGTCACGTTGCAATTGTACCTGATAAATCTACATCCACCACCTTCGTAATCTCTTCCATGTTCATTCAGAGCTATGTTAATTGTGTAGGTTGAACTGTCATGATGTGGTCTTAACGACGGCTGTTCATCTGGTCTGTATCTGGAAATACAGGAAACTATTTAATTGTTTGTATTTAATACCAGGGTTATTCGCAGATTTTGTGGTTGTCAATTGAATGCTTTGAGGAATTGAAACAACTCTTGTAATGGGTATCCAAAGTCTCAATCCAGCAAAATTGTAAGTTTATTTGTTGACAGTTAGTGTACTTCCTTCAATGCTACTTATTTAAAAATAAAAACCTTAGTACTAACAATATTATAGTCTAGTTCAGAAAGGTGTAGAGTAATAAAATGGAAAATTCCGTCCAGTTCGGCTCAATTTCGGTGTCGGCCATAGGCGCAGGTACATTTTGTGCATTATACTATTTATGATAACTAACCAAAGAAAAAAAAGAAGATAATTTGATAAAGAAGGAACTATTAGTTATAGCAAATTTACACAAACATCGTTTTATGAAATATGCCGTGGAAGATATAGCTGAAAAACATAGTGTACAGTGCTGCGTACACCGCCATGTAATTGCGAACTAAATCCTATAAAACTTATATGGGCGCAAAGGATTTGTAGCAAGACACAAAACGACATTCAAAATGAAACGTTAAGTTACTGTTTGATCAAGCCATTAAGGAACTGACACCAGAGAACTAACGAAAAGCAGTCCATTATGTCCTTAAAGAAGAGGAGAAAATGTGGGATCTTGACCAACTGATCGATCGGACCGTCGACCCGTTAATTATAACGTCAAGAGGAGATGACAGTTCCTCAGATGACGAAGAATAGTATGGTTTTTTATAATTTAATTTCTGTATAATGTATTTTTTGTATTTTGTATTTTTTTATATTATTTAATAAAAAATAAGTGCACCTAATACTATGTGCATAATGCACGCCTTTGTCACACCTTTTTTAGTGTTCGTGAATGGATAACATTAGGCAAAACCTATAAATTGACCCAAACTACTTACCTACTACCTGCACTTTATAAAAATAAAGAATTTTGCAATGAAATCAATGCCAAATTATGAAAGCGGCTTAAATATTCGTTGGGTCACTCTGTAGTCCCTTTGCATACCTAATGAGCTTTTATTACTCTACCTTTCTGAAATAGAAAATATATTTACCTAACAACAAAGTTCATCAAACTCTTTGGTGGATCATGATAATATCCGGTAAACACATGCTCCTGCAACGGTCTGACGTACTTCTGTAAGAAGTAAAGCCAGTGCCTTTCCCAACCCACTTGATTCATATGTATGTCACGAGTAGGTACAGCTTCATAACCTCCCTCAAGTCGGTTATCTTCATTGTTGCCGGATGACCATTTACCAAAACTCTCCATCATGTTTATTAAAGCGGTAGTAAATTTTTCAGTGACAATTGGGAACCAGTAAACATCTGTACATGGCTGAAAAATTTGGTATTTATCAATAAAAGTGCCATCAAGAACCGACAACGTTGGCAACATTTTTTAGCATCTTAATAGTAGAAGAAAATCAGAGAAGAAATATAGAAATAGAAAGTTACTCTATCTGTACTGGGATTTTTTATTTGTTATTCCGACTAAATCGATTTTGATGATGCGGTAGAGTTCCGAGGTAGTCTAATTATTAAAGAATTTTTGAAAAAATAAAGTAAGAAGGTTTAAATGAATACAATTTTGAACAAAACGAAAAATAATAGAAGCGTTTTGAACTTGCATTGTCTTTATTTGTTTTTAAATCACAACGTTACAACTGGTAAGTATATCCAGTCGCCTTCAGGTGAATGACTGGTTGGTTTAAGGCGGGGGTCGGGCGTTCGGCCTAAGCTTCCTGCACTGCAGCCCAGTGGCTTATTGTGCGCCCCTATATTGCTAGAAAAGATTTGTTCCTTTTATAAGGTCCAGGAAATTCCTACCAAATTTGTCATGCGGGAGGTTATCCCCACATTGGATTCCTCCGAAGATTTTGAATCTTCTTCGGGTCAGTGCCTCGCAGTTATACAGGGTGTCCCGTAACTTATGGGCCGTAGAGTAACTGGAGATACTAGACATCAAACTAAGCCGATTATGTCATATAAGTTTTTTCGGATGGTCACTTTTTTGTTGTTAATTTAATTATTTACTATGTTTTTTTATGCTTTGGGATGTTTAAAGGGAAATATCTCGAAACCGTTAAAGATATTAAGATCAATCAAGTATACATTTTTGCCTCAGAAAATGTCCTTTTTAAGAAACTATAATTGAAAAACACCTAATATCACAGGTAAGAAAAAATCATACATTTATGAAGCCCAGTGTATGCAACTAGCGCCCTCTAGTTTGAAACTTAAACATTTCTACAAATTCTTATTTCTTGCTCATAAAAACATAATATTGCCAACTTTCAATTCGATTCATTAAACCGTTTTAAAATTATGGCTTATTTTCGAGAATAAACTTTTACTTTCAACACCTTGTATCTCTAGAACGAGTAACAATCCGAAAAGTATTCACCTGAAGACGACTGGAGATGCTTACCAGTTGAAACGTAGTGATTCTAAGCAAATAAAGACAATGCAAGTCCAAAACTCTACTGCCGTTCAATCCGAAAAAACTTATATGACATAATCGACTTAGTTTGATGTCTAGTATCTCCAGTTACTCTACGGCCCATAAGTTACTGGACACCCTGTATATGAGACGGTTTTGCCTTCTTCGCCGCAAAGTCCATTCAATGGGACCATTGTAAATTCCTATTCGACGTATGTGTTTTCTTAAGAGGCCTGTTAGTAAGCCAACCACTTGTTTTAGCTAGGTGCGCGTTAGAAGCAACATTCCAGTTGATAGCTTTTTGGTGGGTTTCCCAATTAGGGCCCTCGCTTGGGTTTGACCAGGTATCCTGTTCCATCAAGATAGGTGTTGTCTGTTTAAAGGTTGGATACAATGACGTTTCTTGAACGGCAGTAGAATTTTGGACTTGCATTGTCTTTATTTGTTTAGAATCAATACGTTTCAACTGGTAAGCATCTCCAGTAGTCTTCAGGTGAATAGTATGGAGATGCTTACCAGTTGAAATGTCATTGATTCTAAACAAATAAAGACAATGTAAATCCAAAACTCTACTGCCGTTCAAGATAGGTGTTGTTGTTGCGCCCACCTGTCTGATGTTGCTTTGGTTGCCCTTTTCGATATGCCAAGAGTTTTTGAGAAGATCCGGCTCTAACCAGTTTATCGGTTTTCTCGTTGTCCGCTGTTCCCGAGTGACCAGGAACCCATAGGACTTCTACCTTGTTGTTCCTCTTTCAGGTGAATACTAAATAAGTACAATAACAACAGGTCTATTCTAACTAAGTGCACTGAAGCATAACTGATATGGGTGCAGTCATGCGTTTAGTTCGTAGGCGGTATTATTATAAGAATATGTCTACTAACAGGTATTATTCTAATTACTTACAACTACTTAAAAAAGATTTCCAGATATTTCTTATATCCAATAAGGGCTTACTAAAATAACCTGGTTTCTGGTGTATGGCAGCAGCTTCCTTGAACTTCTTCCTCCAGTGTGGTTCTTTATGCAGGAAGTCAGCTTCTGTCTACATGCTATGATGGCCGTGTGTCCAGGAAGGTCAGCTGCACCTGATTTTTCGGTCTCTCCTTTTAGATAAAAGAAATATTTGGAAACCTTTGTTAAGTTGGAATAATACTGGGCGCGCTCTAAACTCATATCAGTTATAGTCGGATCTGGTCTTATCGTGCGGGTCATACGATTCAAGAAAGACATACTCTCAGTTTTTGTTTTCTTTACTTGCGTTTAATTTTACCCTTTAAATAAAATACGTAAGATAAATGAGACAGACTTATTCCATTTTGACATGAAAAAAAAAGATATATATGTATTTACTTTCCAGCGATTCTAAAAAAGTTTATAATAGCACCAGGTACGTTTTATTTTAAATATGCCAGTTTTGTGTTTGTCTTCGTTGGTTTTGTGACTTTGACAGTTTGTGACAAAATGAAACAATTTTCTGGGTTTTTGCATCCCCAATCAAAAAAAATGGTACTTAATCTGATAAACTATTTCGAAAATGAAAGAAAAAGTGGAAATTCGCCAACCAATATTCAGGAAACAGTAGCCAAAGCACTGGGAATTAGTTTAAGGACTGTGCAGAAAATTGTGCATGAACCAACACATAACATAATACCCAAGAATACTAAAAAGTGTAAACGAAGAAAGCCAAAGACTGAGGATGTAAGCGAAAATATTAAAATTGGAGTTCGAAATGTGACTTACGATTTATACAAATCAAAAACCAATGTAACTCTTTCAGTTTTACAAAAAATATTAAAAATTCGGGGTGTTTTGGAAATTGGACTTGAAGCGTTATCAAAATTATTAAAAAATTTAGGTTTTCGCTATAAAAAAGACTGTAACCGAAGATTTTTATTTGAGCAGCCACAGATAGTGAGTCAGCGTGTTCAGTTTTTAAAAAAATATACGGACAATTACAAATCGAAATTTAAAAAAGTGGTATTTTTAGACGAAACGTGGATATTTTCGAATGGAAGTGGTTCAAAATCTTGGCAAGATGAGTCTGTAAAAAGTGTTAAAAGGAAAAAGGGGTGCGGTACGGGAAAGCGTTTTATTATTTTGCATGCCGGTTCTGCAACTGGATATGTTGCAGGTGCGAGTTTAATTTTTTCTTCAACATAAAAAAGTGCTGACTATCATGATAATATGAATTGCGAAATGTTTGAAAAATGGATAAAGTTCAATTGATTACAAATTTGGATGCTCCGTCTTTAATTGTATTAGATAATGCATCATATCATTCAAGAATTTTAAATAAACAGCCTACTTCATCTTGGAGGAAAAGTGATATTTATGAGTGGCTGGAAAAACACAACCAAAATCCTTTACCAAATATGCTTAAATCGGAACTCCTATCAATAACAAAGTCTCTTAAAAAACCCAAAATATACGCGGTAGATGAAATACTGCGTGAATATGGTCATGAGGTTCTACGACTGCCACCATATCATTGCCAGTTTAACGACATAGAATTAATATGGGCTGGTGCAAAGTCTTATTATGAAAAACATGTAAGTGATGGTCTTAAATCCGACCAAGTACAAATAGTTTGGCAAGATTCGTTAGATCATATTACACAAGAGTACTGGAAGAAATCGGTGTAACATACAGAAATATTAATAAGGGATTGGTGGGATCGAGAATAAGTACTAGATGTCGAAGTAGCGCCAATGATAATTGCTCCATTCGAAGACGACGAGGTCTTTTCAGATTTTATAAGTGACGATGAGAGTTTTTAGGCTATAATTACAAACGGTGTTTTTCGTTTACATTTTTTAGTATTCTTGGGTATTATATTATGCTTTTTTTTTTCATGCACATTATTCTGCATAGTCCTTAAACTAATTCCCAGTGTTTTCATTACGGTTTCCTGCATATTGGTTTGCGAATTTCCACTTTGTCTTTCATTATCGAAATAGTTTATCAGACTAAATGCCATTGTATTTTTAGGTTTTAGTAGTAAAATTGTTAAAATAAATTGCACTGTTTATTATTGTCGTTTTTAATTAAAGGGTACATTAGGTATATAATTAACGATTATATAATTTTTTTGTAACTTTTTCAACTCCCCTGTACATAATTTTTACAAAACTAATAATTAGGTATGGTGCATTTAGCTAGTATAAATAGAGCTGTAGTTACTGTACTTATTTAGTATTCACCTAAAGATGACTGGAGGTACTTACCAGTTGAAACGTTATGATTTAAAACACATAAAGATAATGCAAGTCCAAAACTCTTTTATTAAACAAAAAAGTTAGAGTAAGTATTGTTAGAAAACACTTTTTTTTTGTAACTGTAATGCCAGTGTCAATTTTAAGGAGCATAAATTGTAAACCACTATAACTAATTACCTGTAAAGGTTTCTTTTCCGGGTTCAAACTCTCTGCCCAATCTGGATGAATAAAAGCTTCCTCCCAATTAGCTTCGTTTTCAAAAATTTGATACATATCGGGCTCTGCCCTGGTAATGTCATAAGTGTCAGCATTGATGAGATGTCCAAAATCGACTCGGTTCGATACATACATAAACACGTCGAGCTCTCGAAGATTCGAACAAAAAGCCATGTCGGCGTCAACATTGGGTCTGTTAAAGGTTATTTGTGGCCTGTCATATTTCCTTAGGAGCGTTGAATTGACTAAATAGGCAGTGTTGATAAAAGGAACATTCCACAATCCTCTGCAAATAAAAAATTTATGTTAACGAAAAAATATATTAAAGCTCGATTCACTTTAACGTTTAAACTGATCCAATTTCTTAGTCTAATTTCATAGTTAAGGGTAATAACAAGTGTAAAATAAATACTGGTTTATTAACTTGTATTTAGCTAAGTCTAGATGATTAAAATAGAAAATTAGTTATTCACTCCAAACATAGGACAGCGGGCACATCTAGATAACTTCTTGAGGTTTTTAAAAATTATTAAAGTGAATAGAAATGCAATGAAAATATTAATTTATTCGGTCACGTGTTGAATAATAAGTGCAGTATTGCTGTTGTATTTGGTATTTTTATAGATCATTTTGCTATTACAGTGAAACCTCTCATAACGGACACCTCTGATAAGCGGACATCTCTATTAAGCGGACATATTTTCATAGTCCGGAACTAGGTATATGAAATTTCATACAAATCAACCTCTCTTGGGCGGACGCTAACGGGCTGTTTACATACAAAGAGTGCGAAAACTCATGGACAACCAATTTTTAAAAGTATTTGGGAGACGCATAAGTACGGTGCAAAAACTGTCTAAAGGCAGACCGGCAACCAATCGCGTATGCGTGACAGCGCGAAAGGACTTCACCGAATGAAAGTAGTGTGATTCCCCGAAAGCAGTCCGCCGTTTAGTTATAGCAGTAACATGTTTCGAGAACTTAAGTTTATAGTCCACAATAACGCCTAAATTCTTTGCTTCATCTATAAGGGTAAGCTTTTCGTTATTAAGAATTATATTGACATTTTCTAAGCATCTAGAACGGGCAGCAGCTCTACCAAACAGCATAACTTGTGACTTTAAAGGATTCATCGATAGACAGTATTTGTTTGATATATCGCAGAGAGCCTCGAGATCGTGGTTTATTAGGTTACAGGATGCAACTATCTCATTAATGAAAAATGATAAGTAAAGTTGCGCGTCATCTGCATGCCGTTTATTTGTGAGTTGTAAGGTTAAAATCGTAAACAATGGCAGAAAAACGTCGCGTTTTTTTTTAGTACTACATCCTAACTAAATACAGTGTATTTTGCTGCTTACTTGACGGATAGATTTCAAGCAGTGAGAATTGGTGGAAAGTTATCCGATTTTGCATGCGTTCTTAACGGAGTCCCTCAGGGCTCGGCCTTGGGGCCACGTCTATTTACCTTGTACACATCTCGATTTTATAAGGCACTTCGGTATTGTATGTCTCACTTTTATGCAGATGACGCGCAACTTTACTTATAATTTTTCATTAATGAGATAGTTGCATCCTGTAACCTAATAAACCACGATCTCGAGGCTCTCTGCGATATATCAAACAAATACTGTCTATCGATGAATCCTTTAAAGTCACAAGTTATGCTGTTTGGTAGAGCTGCTGCCCGTTCTAGATGCTTAGAAAATGTCAATATAATTCTTAATAACGAAAAGCTTACCCTTACAGATGAAGCGAAGAATTTAGGCGTTATTGTGGACTATAAACTTAAGTTCTCAAAACATGTTACTGCTATAACTAAACGAGCATTCTGCAATTTAAAGCTGATTTATTCAAATCGCCATCTACTTAACAAAAAGTGCCGAATCACACTTTGTGAAATGTTAGTACTATCGCACCTTAATTACGGAGATGTAGTGTATGGCCCAAACTTACTTAATGTAGATGCACGCAAACTGCAGCTCGTTCAGAATTCCTGCGTTAGACTTGTGTGCGGTTTGAAAAGAAGGGACCATGTTACTTTTTCGATCAAAGATATAGGATGGCTGAATATGGAGAAGAGGAGATTTCTACACTGTTTAGTATTGTATCATAAAATCATTACCATACAAAAACCTGCTTATCTAAAACTAAAATTCAGAACTTCTGTTCATAATTTAAATGTCAGGTATCGAAATCTTCTAACTCCCCCACAATATAAAACCACCCAATTCCGAGGATCTTTTTCTTATAACGTCACCAAGCAATATTACAAACTTTCTGAATCTTTGAAGTCTTTAAATTTGGCCAACTTTAAATGCAAACTAAAACAAGTGCTACTGGAGTAAATTCTATGTCATGTCATAAATTAGAATTTAAGGTAATATTCAATTTTGTTACATGTTTTATGTTTTTTTTAAAATTTATTTATGAACTAGAAATTTTGTTTTTTTGTTAAGATTTATTTAAAATATTTTATTTAGTAAAATATTTTTTTTTTTTGTTAGTATAATTTAGTTAATAAGTATTGCTGGGTTGAGTGTAAAAGCGCTGCTCACTGTCTCGACAGATGAGTGCGAACTCTGCCCTTGTTGGAAAAATGTATGTGTTGTTGTAATTGCAATGATTAATTGTATTTTACTAATTTTTCAACAATAAAAACAATTATTATTATTATTTTTGTTATGTTTAATAAATGTTTTTTTGTACATACATATATGTAGTAATAATAAAAAAATTTCAAACATTTAGACAGTGCCGTAGGTGTCCGCCTAAGAGAGGTTTCACTGTATTTGGTGTGTAGACTTTCTGGTTATAACCTGTTGGACTGTGTGTATCTGTGAAGTGTTATTTTTATTAAAAAGCAAGTAAATACTTATATTGTTTAGTTGGTAATTAACTATTAGAGGAACACCAGTCGGGTCCTGACCAAACCTTAAGTTCTGTAAAATAAATGTTACTAGAAATGACGTGCGTCATCGACGGCCATTAAAAGCTTACGTGAAATACACTATACTATTCCCTTAAATCCCATTTATTAAATTAATATAATTTACAATCATTACAAAGATAATGAATTAAGACTATAATTGAATGTACGATAGTGTTTCTTTCAGTGTGGGAAGTTGTACTAAAATAAATCAGACTATAAATAACCAAAGATTTAACAGGGCCTAAGCAAGTAAACAGAGTTCCCCCTTCAATATAAAATTAATCAAAAAACCTTCATTTCCCAAGTACCTAATTTGTGTTATGAAAAATGATCCTTAGACGAAAAAATTATTCCCCTTTACCAAGAACATTTTGATCAATCATTTAAATGAGTTAGACAAACAACTTCGGCAATGCAAACAACTTGCGAAGTAATTTATATTAAAGTGTTTGTATGAATGTCGCTGGCCCAAATTGCTGCTTTATTTTAAGCCATAGTTTACTATTATATTGCAGGATGCGACCTAAAGGGCTCGTATTTATTTTAGTTTGTGCTGGAATTGTGCTGCCTACCTGTTTACCGGCGAGGATCGGCGGAGGAGGAAGGGCGGGAGGTAAAACGTAATTATAGTTTTTAACTATGCTTATGTGCATGCTATTCAAATTTGAGTAATTTTTTTTAATTTATAATTTACAAGTGGAATCTTTGTTTTTCGAGATTTTAAAAAAAAATTAAATACACATTTCCGAAAAGGATCATTGTTTTATTTAAAAATTCTATATACGGTCATGTAATGTTTCACTCACATTTCCTCACAATTCCAAAAGGTCTTGCAAAAAGCCTATGATCTTGATAGTCCTAATAAGCTACATATATAGTAAAGTAAATATTTCAAAAGGGTTTAGAGACACATAAATTTGGTATTTAAATAATACAGGTGCAATATAATGACTTTTGAATTATTTAGACGCAAACTCTATCACAATAATATATTGTATTTTAGCAAAATTTGGAAAAGGTCGACTTTATAGTGCAAGAATTCCAGTCATGATTCAACACAGAAGTCCTCAGTCAGCAACTTATTATGAGCATAAAGACGTAGGTAATTTGAAGTAAGAGTTTCCTAAAATTTGACTATAGTCGACAATTTTAGGGCGCAAAAATTGTGAAGTCCAGCCATTTTGAATTTGAGTACATGTTAGGAAGAAAAATTACATTTTTCTGCATGGCACGCGGTAAGTTATTTCTGTAAACTAGTTCTTTTACTCGTATACAGGGTGGACATTTTTAAAAGAATACATCTGTATACAAATTTTCGTCTTCAAATTTATGCAAAAACACGTCAACAATATTTTTATTAATACATTTCTTCCTTCATTTTGAGATTGAAATTAACCTTAACTTTTTTCAAATGAAAGTGATTGTCGTGTGATATCTTGTTAAAGAAGCCAAAAGATAATGGACTCTTTCACTATGATCGAATTTATAATATTCAGCACTAACATCCTGAACTTAACGTTGAAAACGTATCTCAATTCCCAATAATAAAAATCTTTCTAGAGTATCACAAACCTTTTCTAGAAACAATTAAAAACACGGCGGGAAAGTTGATAGTTTAAAAACATGAGGCGAGAAGGGATGTACATCATCCTAATAACCGCGCAATTCTTTTATTTACGAGTTGTGCGACCGTTTATAATGTTATCTTTGTTTGGATAACTTAAATAGAAAAAAAAACAGATTAGAAACGAGGCGTTTCGAATAAAGGCTGTCCCGGGTTGCCCATTTGCCAGTTTGTTGTGACGTCGGTACGTTCTTCTGCGTGTTCTTATTAGAGAGCTTATTTGGTTTAATTATTTTCTCAGTAAATAATTGAAGAATTCAAATACTGATTTATACACTATTTCCCGATAATTAAATTTTTAGGAATGCCAAGACCTGAAATTACGTGGTTTAAGGATGGGATCGAACTCTATCATCATAAATATTTTCAGGTTAGTTGGTATACGAGAATATCAAACTCAGGAGCCTTGACAGTAGGGTGGAGTGGAAACTATGTTTCCTCCTTCCTTAATTCCTAAGTACTAAAAACTTGTCTTATGGTATTCTATTTACATTGGTCTATTGCTTATTGAGAATAAAAATATCTTGAGAGAATTCAAGTTTTAGCCTTTTTGGAAAAATTTTAATTAAAAAAAATTATCTTACTAGTAAATAGTTTTTAAAGTTGGTAATTACTTTCGTGGTGAATCAAAATTAGTGCAGAACTGCTAGGTACTACTTCTTAGACAAAAAATGGGGAAACATTTTAATATCGAGAATTAACTTTCTCTTTAATTTTTTTCACGCAATTTTTGTTCCACCCTACTGGTCTGTGGACCTATCTAGATAATAAAAAAGATTCCGTTTTAAAATTATATTATGCATTACCGTCATAAAAATTATCCTTAGCCATCAAACCGGCAGTTTAAAAGCCATTTCCATACAAAAGACACTTACAGAGCGCAGCGTTTCGAATTATATAGACTATTTTTATAACTATTAAGCAGTATACACCTAAATTGCATTCAATAATTCAGATGTTGTTTTCTGACGAAGTTATTAACGTTTAGCCACGTTTTCAGAGCGTCACTCATCACAAATTCCACCAAAGTCGGCAGGGACTTTTGCCCCCTTTAAAATTTTGTTTCTCCAAAAGGGCGGTTTTAGGGTGAGAGTCCCAAGTAACTTCTTTAGCCTTTAGTGCTTGTGCTTGTGGTTGCTGTTTGAGTTTTATTTTGGGTTTTAGAAGTAGCAGCATTGCTGTTTTTTTTTTCCGAGGCCTCGAGACCTTATACTTGGGGGCCTTAATTTACCCAAATCAGGAGTAGCCACCCAGTAATTGTCCATATGCAAGTTCAGTGGCTTCTGGACACTGAACTATCATTAGGGCTGTCCTTCAGGGAAGTAATCCTTAAAACTTACTTTGTTGTGTGTTAAGCGTTGCGCATATGCACCCACCAAGGAGGTAGGAAATATTTTGAATCGAAGTTAATCTTTACGTCTTAAACCCATAATGTATTACATTTGAAGAGTGGAAATTCCAAACGTTTTAAGTGCCGCTTGTGAGGTTTTTAAGAAAATAAGTAAAACTTCTAACACTTACACCAACGCCATCGTTGGAGAATGCTTCAAACCATGTTAAACAATTTTTTGACCATTATAATGGTTTTATAATAATTAGCTATAGCATAGGACATTATGCAGATTCATGTAAAAACTCAATTTTGACTAAATTGGCACTTAAAATGTTTCCTCTCATTATTTAGGGTCTTATTCCTTTATAATAAATACATACAATACAAAATTTAAGAAACATTTTCTGTCAATTTGGTTAACAGGAAATGCTTACCAGGCCACTGAGTTTGATGTATATTTAACAATTATCTATAACGTTTTATTGTATTACTAAGTAATTATTAATGTGACAATATACCATGCCTTTACAGAAGATAACTACATTACAGTGTCTCAGAATAGTGATCAAAAATAACATAAATTGGCATACTTTTCCTTGTATCTGCCGTTCTAAATATAATTTATTGTCTGTGTTAGGTTCATGAATGGACTGAAGGCAATGACACCATAAAAAGCAAAATGGAGATCGATCCAGCAACGCAGAAAGATGCCGGTTTTTACGAGTGCCAAGCAAACAATCAATACGCTCTAGATTATAGAGCTTTTAGAACCGATTATGCAATGCTGACATATTAGCTTAACGAAGGATGGGTTATTGCAAATAATACTTATAATTTTAAAATAAAATAAAATAAATAGTTATTACTTCTTAATTTCATTAACATAATTTTATGCTTCTGCTGTGACTGAACTTATACAGAAATATTTTAATTATGTCATTATAACCTAAATGAACACATACATATTTTAGGATTTATAACAGTGTGACTTGTTTGTTTACAAATTATCACTAACTGATATTATGGATGCAAATAGGAAATTTTGGCGAAGAACTACTCATAGTTGCTTGAACCGTAGAATTTTTAATAACGTCATGAAAATTTTTTTAAATATAGTCTAACCACAGATTGGTTAATCTAAAGCTTTCTTTCCTAATTTAATGTTTTGTTTTATGCTCCATTCATTTAGTGGATGAAGCACCCTAGTATTGGTGTTTAAATTATAAAGCCACTCGACAGAACACTAGATAACATCGGGTGTCTTCACCAAAATTCCCTTGCCAATGAAAAAATCACATTCAAGCTTTGATTGGTTACAAATAATCATTGCATATATAATTAATAAAAAAAGCTGTCAAAACTAAACGAATTGTCTCGTCATTTACCCCTTCTGTGTCGTGTGCGGCGAGCCAATCGCTTAGGTGACCTGAATTTACAACTAAAATCACAGCAGCGAGCCACGATGCTGCGCGATTTAGTCACCTCTCTTTATGGTATCATAATGAAATGACGAGCCGCTATAAGTTGTGCTCGGATTATAGTCTGGGATCCGATGTTCGGAAAATTTATTTGTCAGCTTATTCAATTAATATTTAATTGAATTTGAATGAGATTAGTAGTTTGTACAACAAGAGTGGATATGATGTCCATATCGCACGAGGAAGTAAATTCAGCATGACGCCGTAGGCGGAGGGCTCAAACTTCCGATCGCAATATGGACAATCCACTCGAATTGTACAGTATATTTTTTCTACGACTCAACTTCCGAAATTCATATTAAAAATTAAAAAAAACTATTTAAATTAGGCATCATAACTTGTCTTTTTAGTTGGCCGTGAACTTATGCGAAAGATAATAAAAAACATTTGAAAAAAAACTCATTTCGTTGGCAAATCCATAGACCAAATTACACTGTCATATATTTATCAATTTGGGTAATTTCTTATATTTATACAAAATCATATATCTATCTTTCGCACAATCGGTCTTTTGCAGAATAACAGACAAAAAGCGAAATATTTGTTAATAAAAATGAACAATTTATTTTCTCAGCCATAGCTAGTTTGATTAAATTATTCTGCTGAAATGCATAAAAAAAAATGGTTTGTTCGGTTTTTTTTTGCTTGCGTAATTTATACTAGCAAACTGCACTGAATAATAACTGAGATGCACGATGCGATTAGTTCGTGCCCATTCGAGATAATTTATATTTTTACATGACAAACGAACTTAATAGAAAATTTAGGTATTTTTAAATGGTAAATAATAAAATGTCTTGAGAGCTAAGAGACTGATTTATTGTGGTAGTGTCATGACCCCGTAGCCACTTATGACGAGTCGCCATTGCGTCCAACACCCATGTTAGCGCCTTTCTTCTAAAGCAGCGTTCTATTGGTGCAAGACGAGTTTCCTCTCAAAAAAGCAATGGTGTCAAATTTTCTGGGCTTTAAAACATACTCAGAGTTTCCTTTCTGTTCGACACTGGTACACTTATAGACGCTTTACTAAAACTTTGACACATACAGGTGGTAAAATAAAGAGAAAAAAAACAGTTCAGTTCGTGCAGACTGTTTTTCTCTCTGTCGGTAATCCTATAAAGTGGTGGCCTATTTAAGTAGATCCAAAACTCGTGATTGTAAAGTGCAAAATCAGCCTCGATGATGATCATCATCTCGTTACTTCAATCAGAAAATATTCCTCTATTATCATAATGCAAAATGATGAACTGATATAAATAAATTGCTTTAAATTATTCTCAATCTGTGCAGGGGGAAGAAATGATTGGCCGAAACCATCGTTGATAAGTAACTATTTTCGTTAGTTTAAACAGGATTTTCTTTGGAATAGCCGTTATGAAAATTACAGTGCCGGTCGTGTTAATTTTGTTAATTGGATTTACCGGTGATGTTGAATCCCGGAGGGGAAGGACAAGGGGTAGAACTAAGTCCAAGGTATGTGTTATTATTTTAATACTTAATTGAAATTTAAGAATCGCCATTCTGCAATTTTTTTAATTCTTAAGTTAGCTCTGAATACGCTGTCTAACCTAATTAATATTTTTTTTAGTTCCAAATAGGTCTGCCCATAACAGGAAAATATCGCGATCCAGAGTCTGATAAATACTACAACAATAACAATGTAAGTAAAAATATTCTATAGTTTATTTACTTATTCACGGCTATTATTATTTATAATGTAAGTTTATACAGTGGCCAAAGAGTTTTTATAAGTCATTATAAAGATTATTGTTTATGTACCATGCATATAAATTAGTTAATTTTTTAATGTCTCTTGTTTTTCTTATCTTTTCTTTTTTGGATTAGCTAGTTAAGCATTTATTTATTGTTTTATCAGTACAAAGATTTTAATTTCTGTACGAAAATTAGTATAAAATAATTTTATTGGGATCCTGAGGATGAATCTTTTTTTAATTTTGACTTATCGCAGTTTTGGAACATTTGGTATAGTGGTATGCTAAGCTTAATATAAAATAAAAATTAGTTCCCTGTCGAAACCATTTAGTAGTACCCAGTGGCAACTCGTGGTCAATTGGTGTAACGTTCGTCAAACTTCAATTATTCGGCGCTAGTCAGAACAGTGTAGTTGTGTGTTTATTCCTCTTTTGTTTACAGTATTAAATCACCCGTAAAAAGGAATATATATACGGTTTGTCAGCCCTGAAATTTTGCCGGGGACATATAAAAAGTAGCGTTACTTCTGATTTGCTTGGCAGTACATAAGAAAGTCGCGTAAAATACAAGAGGTATTTTAGAACACGAAACAAACTAGGTTTGGCTAACTGAATGGATTTTAAACTTAATAAACCTTAAGTTATACGAGAAAAGAATTTATGTGGAAGGCATGGAGCAACTAAAGGGATACTGGGGGTCGTGCTCCCCCTGAATCGAGATAAGCCCCCTAGACCAAATGGTGCTTTTACATCCTTTTCTATGCCTTTTTTTTGAAGTCATCTTTTGAAAAAGCTGTGTTATTACGCGTTCGACCTTTTTTTTAGAAGACATTTTCAGGAGGTGTAGTAGGATTGTGTAAAATTTCTACACGGAGCTTAAGTCTCCCCAAATATAGTTGCGCCACTGGTGGGAGGTCATTGACCAAATGACCTTTTGTATGACACACCCAGTGATAGTACCTGCCATCTATTTTACTAGTTTTTAATTTTTTAGGGTGCAAAAATAGTCCTGGCATCTCACTTTGATTATGAATACGTACTTGGACACAAAATCGCCTTTATTTGTGTAGCTCGAGGAAATCCCCGACCTCACATAACATGGTACAAAGATGGGAGCGAAATTTTTACACATTTATATTTACATGTAAGTTTTATACCTAAATATTTTTGTCTCATTTACAGAATTAACTAGCTTAGGAATAAAATACATTATTTACCATCAAAATTAAAATTACAATTAACCATGTTTTCAAGAGTTAAAAATTTTAAAGTGAATATACAGGGTGATTCATTAAGGTCGACGAGCGGCCATATCTCAGAAACTACTGGGCATAGAAATTTAGGAAAAAAAATTATAACTCAAGTGGCCATCAGAAAATCCTGGAAATAATTTTTAAGGTCCGCATTTTGCCCCAAGAGGGCGTAATTGAAAAGTAAATTTTAAAATTTTACATCTCTCCGAAAATTCCACATTAAGGTTTTGATTTTAATAACACCATTAAAAAGCTTGAACAATTATGCATCATTTTGGTCTTGTGCTCATTGGCGTACCGACTTTAATAAGAGGGGGGAAGCTGTTGAAAGTGTAATCATTTAAATCGCTGTAACTTATAAACGACTTATCCGATTTTAGCAAACTAAAGACTGTTTGGAAAAGAAATGTATACACTTTCACCAATCGTATTTAGTTGTCCATAATAGTTCTAAAAAAATGCTAGAGGGCCTGGCGAATATAATTTGAACCATATAGGTTTTTTTTTGACAAAAAATAAGGTATCATCCGCCAAACTAGAAGTTCTTGTAAAAAACCCCCAAGTTAAATGTTTGTGTTAAATTTTCAATTAGACACAACAGGAAACAATGGAAGGCTCTTAATACAAACACTATAGCAAACATGGAAATATTGAAAAATATAACTTGATCAAATAAATTTTACAATCTACTTTTTAGATCCATGAATGGCAAATTGGAGATAAAATAAAAAGCAAATTGGAAATAGATCCTGCTACACAAATGGATGCTGGACTATATGAGTGTACTGCCGATAACATGTATTCGATTGACAGAAGATCATTCAAAACTGACTTCAGTATTGCCTTTGATTAGTTGTAGCACTGTGATAATAAAGTTTTTATGTACCTATAATATGTATTATTTTATTACAATTTCTTTTTTGTATGAGTATATAAGTAACTAATAATATATGTATGTAATAAGTAAAAATTCATGGAAAATAAAAATCCAATATGATCTGTTTACTTTAATAATAGTTAAACTAGAACTACAGCAGTGGCGGTTTCAGGATTTTGCTGAGGAGGGGCGACTAAAAAAAATTACTTAAAAAGAAATGCGTATCCCGGTTCTAAAAACGCTCCTCCTCTCAAAAGTTGCTTCTAAAAAAACTGATCCATCATATCCCCCTCAAATTTCATATACAGGGTGGGGACTTTAACTGGAATAAATTCGATATTATTAAAACTGCTGAAGTTGCGCCTACAAAATTTGGTATGTGGGGGTTTTGGAGCATGTGGAATTATGATGTCGGCGCAGTTGCCAGATTTCTCAGCTTTGCGTTACACATAGTAATTTTGTTATTTTAAATAGAATGCCCAATTAATTTTTATTGCAGTGAATTGGGCATCTCAAGCTTAGTAAGTTCCCAAATTTTATCTCTACTAGTTGTTGAGATATGACAACACAGCATTTTCAAAAAAATTTAATTGCATTATTTTATTATTTTCGAATGAGCATTGAACTTATCGGAAACGCCCGAAAAAATGAATACAATATGAACAGTAGACGCTGCTTCATATTTTCGGGCGTTTCCGATAAGTTTAGTGCTCATTTGAAAATAATAAAATAATGCAATTTAATTTTTTTGAAAATGCTGTGTTGTCATATCTCAGCAACTAGTAGGGATAAAATTTTGAAAATTTGGGAACTTACTAAGCTTGAGACTGACTGCAATAAAAATAAATTGGGCATTCCATTTAAAATAACAAAATTACTACGTGTAGCGCAAAGCTGAAAAATCTGGCAACTGCGCCGACATCATAATCCAATTCCACATGCTCCAAAACCCCCACATACCAAATTTTGTAGGCGTAACTTTAGCAGTTTTAATAATATCGAATTTATTCCAATTAAAGTCCCCACCCTGTATACAGGGTGCAACAAATCGTATGCCTACAAGGGGATCTCGAAAATGGTAAGAGATACGAAGATGGTTAAATTGAAGCAATGGTGCGTATTTTGGAGATTATTGTAAATATTCCGAATGCCTCCGGAGATATGCGAAAAAAAACCGAAACATTTAATTTTGGTTCTTAATTTTTTGGCGCCTTCAATTTTGACTTGATTTAGAAAAAAACACTTTCTCTTATTCTTTTAGAAGTCAGTTTAGATCGGGAGAAGGAAAAGTTTTACCCGAAGAGTTCTCAAGGTAAGAGAGAACTTTTTTTAGAACTCACTTTTCATTTGGTGGCAGTGCCCAAACTAAAATCATGGGCCCGCATGTGCTCACCCATTGCGAATTTCCTGCCAACGAAGCTGCGCCAATGTGCTGTCCCAGTCCCGGTCACATTTAAACATATATTTGTTTATCGGGAAATACTAAAGTAATTCTTGGACCGAGTGTCCCATTATGGATGGCCACCGGCCGTATCTCGGAAACTACTGGGTATAAAAACTCAGGGAAAAACATCGTAGTTAAAGTGGCTAAGAGAAAATCCTGGAAACAATTTTTAAGTTTCGCATTTTGCCGCAAGAGGGCACAATTGAATTAAATATTGAAATTCTAAATTTCTTCGAAAATTCCCATATTAAGGTATACCTTTGGTAACATCATTAGAAATCTTAGACAATTCTGCATCGTTTTGGTTTAAGCCGTTGGCGTACCGACCTTGATAAAAGTGGGGGAAGCTATTGAAAGTGTAATCATTTAAATTGCTGTAACTTCTAAAGGACTTGTCTTTTCATTCACTTGGTGATAAAAGGAGAGGCAAGAATGGGACTCTATAGACTGCAGACTTCGACGCCGCTCTTAGGCAGGCAGAGAACTGGACACGAACTATTAAGCGAGATTATAGGTGGAATTGAGTTAGAAATGAGATCAGACCACATAAATCAAAGGTTTCGCTATGACATACCATATGAGGTGGTAATTGATAAACGAAACGTATGGAAAAACAAAACACCAGAAACTACTACTAGGGCAATAATCTAGTACACAGACAAAACCAAAGAGGGTACCGGAGCGGGGACACACGGAGTAAGACCGGCGAAAAATTCGTTTTTCTCTCTGGGAAAGTCTCCCAGTGTTCCAAGCAGAAATATACGCCATATTGCAGTGTGCGTACGAAAACAATAGGAGGGCTTACGTTAATAAGCGGATCCATATATATTTTGACAGTCAGGCAGCCCTTAGATCGCTAATATGCAACAAGGTAATCTCAAGACTGGTATGGGAATGTCAAGACCAACTGGAGGCCCTGGCAAAATTAAACAAAGTAATTACAGGTATTACAGGAAACGAAAAAGCCATTGGTCCAGAACCGGCACTCGGAGTGCCAAGATGCACGGCACGAGATGCTAGAAAGCGATGGTACAGGAATGAACTCAAAATCCACTGGAGTAACAAACAGGGATTAGCCCATACCAAAAGCTTCATTGGGGATCCAGACCCAAGACTTGCGAAACAGCTGCTTTAAATGAACAGGGATCAGCTGAAAACTATTACAGGAATTCTGACAGGACATATGGCTGTCAAGAACCTGCTACGCCACTGCTGCAGGGTGAGCACAATGGGTTAAACCTGGCCTAAGTGCATCCGGCGCACGGACGGCCCTCAGAAAAAAAAAGAGCATTGGTCAAGATTTCTTCACTATTTAAATGTTTTTGTTATTATTTTACTTGGTACTCATTTCCTTTAAAATAATTTTCTTTGTGATGGAAAACAAATGGAATATTGGAAATACTCTTTCTAAATGTTTTCAGTTCACAAAATTCACATATATTTTCCTAAACCCCTTGGTATTTATGTTATATTTAGCATAGCTAATAAATGCTTACTTATTTCGTTATAATGACTAAAATTTTTAAAAATCTCATCATCTGATTTGAAGGTTGCATAAAAATACATACATACCTCTTCTGATTATGCACAATATCCATATAATCATTAGATCTAGCATAGAAGCCATCCTTTGTAAGTGAACCCCAAAAGTTACTCCAAGCTTTGCCTGGTCTGGTTAACATAGGGGCGACCACTGTTCGGTTTTGTTCGATAAGCAATTTCAGCGTGAAAGGGTTATCCAAGTGAGCTATTGAGTCAACTGCAAAGTATAGGTCGCAGTCTTTCGCTAAGCATTGATCTCTGAAATGTAACATAACAAAACAAACTAGTTATTCAAGATAAAAAGGGTTCAGTTCAATAAACTAGAATACTACTAAAAGAAATAATCCATATTCCATTTGAGCAATACTTCTGAAACCCTTTGAATAAAAACTAATATAAAAAAAAGCTTTTATTTAAATATGATAAGAAAAAGAAAATTAACTTTGAAGTAAACCAAAACTATATTTTTGTTACATTATAAAATTTTATGGTAAAAGCTTGTTGCGAGACTTATGTCGGGTTGCACAAAGAATTTTAATAATAATTATTTACCCGGCAAGTTTGACTGTAACATAAATGACGTTGACAGGCATTATATACTCACATTCAAAGGTGCGTGATTATTAAATTAAAAATTAAGGTAACCGGGCCAGTATGATTGTGAGAAAATCATTTCTGTCAATGTTACGTCTGTCACAGTCTTGCCGGTTAAATAATAACTATTAAAATTCTTTGTGCAACCCGACCTATATCTATGTATTTCTTATAAATTAAATTTAAAACAACCTATGTCAAGATTTATTCTTACGACAAACTTTATTTTATTTTATAATATTTTCTTCTTTTTAGCAAATTCAAATAAATTTTTTTTTAATTTTCTTAATATTAATTTAGTTCTTTTTTAGTTTCCGTAGGATATTTTTCTTAGTATGTTCATTTTCATTAATGCGTCATTGTTGCACGGTCGCTTGCATTGTGATCGAAACTGAATAAACATGTAAAATTTCAACTCGGTAGCATAAGAAGAAATGGTTTTTTTCTTTTTTTCATATTTTCTGCCCTATCCTGTATTCTATTTAACTTCAAAAAATCCTAAGTGCGCCTGAAATGGTTATCAGATATGCAATAACTTTCGGTGATAATTAAACTTTGGTAAAAAAACTAATAAAATTTTTTTACAATTTTTGCACACTTGATTGACCACCCTGCATATCCTGGGTGTAGAATCAGGTCATGCTTATCATTAAAAATGCCATGTCATCGAAACTGAATCAACATGAAAAATTTCAACTCCGTAGGATAAAAGGAATTGGTTCTGGTTTGTTCAGATATGTTTATCATAAAAATGCATTGTCATCGAAAGTAAATAAACATGTAAAATTTCAACTCCGTAGGATAAAAGGAATTGGTTCTAGTTTGTTCGGCTTTGTTTATCATAAAAATTCATTGTCATCGAAAGTGAATAAACATGTAAAGTTTCAACTCCGTAGGCAAGAGGAAGAGGTTCAAGTTTGTTTGGGTTTTTTGTTATCATAAAATTGCACCGTCATCGGAACTCAATCACCATGTAAAATTTCAACTCCGTAGGATAACAGAGGGGTTCGGGTTTTTTAATCATAAAAGTGCATTGTCATCGGAATTCGATCACCATGTAAAATTTCAACTCGGTAGAAGTGGTTGTAACTCAGTTTGCAAGATTTGACCCAACACACACACCGTCACCTACCCTCTCAAACAATAACATTGCATGTTAAATAAAAAATTTTTAAAATACTGAAAGGAGTTTAAATATAATTTCCATATCGCTACGGCTACGACGCAAATGTCGTCATAATAGCCATTGTGAAATATCACTTTTAAATTTTATTGTTGACAACTCGAGTCTGAAGTTGAAATTTATCTTGAGATTTTCATGTGAAGTTTTCTTTTTTATTTTATATTATTAATAGTTAGATTTAGACCGTAAAAACTTATAAACTGAACGTGATTTAGTCATTTATGCTTAATAAATCCGAAACAAAAAGACTTGAAACCTACTACAAATTTAAATTTAGTGCAATCCATGTCTAGCAAATAATGAACAGGATATTTGTAATCTACTTACAGAGATAAATCTCTAGCTGCCCATTCAGTGGTTCCATCTTCTGGTTTAATTTCTTTAACTGATGAATACTCGGCCCCATGTTTGTCAACAAAATAACTTACATGTTTCGAATGGTATTTCATCTAAAAGTAAAAATAAGTCTATTGGAAAAAGTTTTTGACTGATCTTTAATATTAAAATATGTATTTTTCGAACATTAACTTTATTTGTTTCACTCGCATTTTGACTAATTATCTACACTATTATTTCAAATCCCCTAAAAAAATTGAGTACATAAATTGGTCTAGAGTCTAGAGAATCCAGGAGGTTGATTTTTTATCGCTAAAGATGGTCAACTATACACCAGTACAAAATTTCTGTTAGTGAGTCATTCAGCACAGAAATCAGTAACAATTACCAAGACAATCAATTTTTTTGTAGTGTAATTAGATATTTTCATGTATGACGAAAATCATATACATAAATAAGTAACACTTACGGCGTTGTGAATCAATAAATGTATCTTATTTTTCGGATAATGAAGATTATATATCTTGTCAAAGAACCCTTCCAAAAACGGAGTATTCATTTCCACAAACACGGCAAGATAAACCACAGGCCACTGAGATTCTTTGATAACTTCCAGATTTGTTTGACCATTCTTACAACTAACACATCCTTCAACTGAGTTCCATACACCATTGGGTAAGTAGTTGGTCAGATAGTTCATGGTGATTTTCGATGGTCCATTTCCATGCACTATCAAGGGTTCAGTATTTGATTTCATATTTCTTAAAATATATGTTTCTGGACCAGCATCCTTGTTTTCTATTGTTTTTATTTCCATATCATCTGAAATATATAACTCTTGTTAATTCACATACAGAGTTCACCTCTTAATGCCTAAATAGATACTATTATGATAGTTAAGTAATATGAGGATTTTTGGTATAAATAAAGCAATATAGTAATAAAACTTGATACTTTCATGACAGTTTTATTGTATTTTTGGATTCAGTTTATTAAAATTTAATTAAAAATTTTAATAAATTAAGTTTAAAAACCTAACTAATCGTTTCTTAACTGAAAAAGCTTACTACACTTTGGATGCATTTTTCAATGATTCATCAGTGATAAGTTAATCTCTGTGTGTTTTTATAACATTTTAAGATGTGTGCAGAAAATGCAATTGTCCCGGAGAAACGATAGAACATATTATGGCAGGTTGTGGTGCTATGGCCCCCAACGCTTATCTGGGGAGACATAATCAGGTGGCAAAGATCATTCACATAAATGCAAATGACCTTTTCTTATGACATTTATTGATATTTGTAAAAATAATGTCATTTTCAGACGTTTGAAAATTTTAAATGACACGGATTGAACAAAATGCGATATGTCAAATATTTTAGACTATTTTTTGATTTCTAATTAAGCAAAAACAAACTAGAATTTTTTTTTATATTTCACAAATACAATTTTTTGCATATGTGTAAATTGATTGTATAACTTTAGAGTGAGATCGCTAGATTTTAACAATCAAACGCTCTACCCTCGCACTCAGAGTGTCTGAGGGCAGTAAACTAAAATGCTAAAGGTTTGATTATTTAATTTCGTGGATTGGATGTAATCTAGTCATAATTTTAAAATATATATATATACCTATTACACCATACAGATTTTGGAAAATTTCACTTAGATGATCCAGTTTCATATTATTACTTTCTCTAAATTCCTTATCTAAATATGCTTGAGTATAAAAAAGTTGATCGTCTCCTGTATCTTGAATATCAGCCTTATTTAAAATATTAATAATTTCTGGTAAATAGCCCATAAATATACCAGAATTTAGGAACCTGAAAAGAAAAAAAACCATATATCAGAATATACAAGAACATTTAACAAATTTAACTTTAATAACTAAATATTTCTAAATTTTCTCCAAGGTTACCAGCTCCATGAAAAATTATATCTATATACAGGGTGGACCACTCTCAACACAGGATTTCATAGAATATAAACTACTTAATTTCTTAATATTTTTCAAAAACAGAGTTATAGGGAGGCACAGTGGCGGCTTTGTCAAAAAAAAATAAAACCAGGAGGGAAATTTTTTGACAATATTAAATATTAATGTAACAATACAGCTACCATTTTAGCCCTTAAAAAATAATTATGTTTGAATTGATAATATTTATTTATTCCATATGTAGCTATGCATAATAGGGCCACAGTTAACTCCGATGGACAATAATTATAAACACTCGTGCATTTTGGCGCGCCCCAGCGACCGTGTCCGTTAGATCAAAGCAAGTGAAGACCCAACGCCCAACATGGCTTTGATATTCACCGTTGCTATGGTTACGTGACGTTAGTCACGCAAACAGCATGTAACAATTTGCATTATGATGAAGGGCAATTTAAAAATAGATCAGTCGTATGCACCATTGTTTTAGCATTGGTTGGCCTAACCTTAAGGTATTTATTTTGAGGCTTCGTGAAACTTATGGTTATAGATATCGTTTTTACGTGATTTACTGTGTGATTAAAAAGTTTTGTTTTTATTTTTCAGTTAATTCAGTAGTGTTGCTACTGCTACTTAGTTGTGTGTTTTAAAAAACGAACCCAATTAATGACATAGTTTGTAATTTGTTGGAAACTCCATTCAGTCGTTAGACAGATTCAGACAGAAACATTTCTAAGTTAAAAGACTAGACACAAATCAAACTGTTCAATCTTTTCAAAGGTGATTTTCTTTTGCAAGTGAGTGTACCTAAGTAAATACAATATAATTTGACTATACTATTTTACTTTATCTTTTTTGCCTACCCTGTCACTGCAACCCACTGCATATATCCCTCTTTACTATTTACAAGATCTGCAAAATGATGTGAAATTCGCAAACTCAGTATTCCTTTTAGTCCTCCATCAGATCACAAATCTTGTATATGCTATTAGAATATTTAGATATATCGCATTTATCGTGCTTGTTTGGAGATTTTAAAATTGAATTTTATTGATAAAAAACCCTTCCTTGTTAAAGCACAGACTTAACAGTTTAAATGCCAAAACTATCAAATTAGATAATAGCAAAAGAACCCATTATCATTTATATAAAATAAATATCATTAGTTTGTAGAATTTTATTTAATTGTAGGAATTTTTGTAATTAATGGGTATTTTTAGCCGTACCTATTGTGGGCTGTCCGTATGCGGTGCACACTTGGTAGCAGCGGCATTAGGTACCTATTTAATTAACCAACATATTAATTTTTATCGTAACTAAATTTCACCTTTATAGCTACATTTTGATAGTAACAATTATCACATCATTAATAAATAAACCTGAGAATTAGGCAATTTATCAAAGTTCTATTAAGCTATTTATATCAGTTTTTTATTAAAACATGCAAGACAAATTGTTATAGTTTACTAAAAATTACCTACCTTGGACCTTTCTCAACCTCAGGATACTGCGGTGCTAATTCCACATTAGGCCAGCAATAGGATTCAGCACCAAAAAGTACCTTTGCACCGGTAGTTTTAAATCTACGGACGATCTCTCCCAATTGTCCAAGAAATATTACATCATATGCATCCGTAAATAGCATAATTTTATCCTTATTATTTTCGTACGGTTTTAAAGCAGCCTTTAGAAGGTTTATTTTCCAGCCACCGCCTGGGTGTTGCATGTTTCCACCTTTCCATCTTTCGCCTTTTCCAAGGATAATTGGTTCTATACCGAATCTTCTGGTAGAATCGATATACCGTTGGAACCCGTCGGTTTCATTCGTGGCAACTGTGAAGACTAGAACATCTAAAAAATAACCGAAAATGTTTTTATGCAGACAAATTTAGTAGTAGATAAATTTAATTTACTTCAACATATAACGCTAATAACCTGTTAACAATAAAAGCAAGCAAATTTGTTCATATATCTTATTCTGGTTTTATACTTTAGTTTAAACATTTTTAACTTGAAACTGTAGGTAATTGTGCTCCAGAAAAAAATAACTCTGCCGATATTTGATAAAAACGAAATGACGAATGCGCCACTCTCAATTTCAATGGACTTACGCCACCTGTGCTGCTTCAACTATATTCCATCAGACAAACAGCAGCTTGTCTGAATATCGTATCAGTAGTGGTGTAACAGACAATAGAGAAGATAGCCTTTATTGCCTTATTTTGAAGTCTCTGCAATTTGTTTATGAGTCCAGCACTAGCACAGCCCCAAAATGGTATTAAATACCTAAGATGTGGTTTGATGAAACTATTGGACAACATGTATTTTCAGTTTTTATTTAGCCGATTACTACATCTTCTAATTACTCCTATAAATGGGGCAACTTTTTGAATGATGTTTGATGATGTAATTTTTTGTCGAAACATTCAATAACATATCAAGGGTAATAAATATCTATTTCTGGAATGATGAACTTGTTCTAAATTGTGTAAGTAAGTAAGAAAAAAATAGTGTTGACAATGAGCTTAAAACATCAAATCTGGCATTCAAAAACTGATGTCATTTTGTAGAGGAGAAAAAGTGGGAATGAAAAGGGTGCAATTTATTTCATAAGGAAGAAATAAAAAAAAACAAATTTTCAAAATGTTGCTTTTTTTCAGTTGTCTCCAAAAATACTAGGAATTTCCTCAATTCTTAAAAGACATTTGATTGGGTATTAAATTGAGCAACTTTGCCCTAATTTTTGTTGTTGTAAAGAGTAACTTTTTTTGAAAAACAAACAGAAATATTTCAGAGTTTCCTGTTCTTTCGAAAAATCAGAAAAGTACTACATCAACTTAAACTTAAAATTAAAAGAAACAGCTTAACAGACAATTAAAAACATAGAGGACCTCCAAACTATAAATGCAGTATAGTAATTTAAACAGATATATTCATAAATTAGGAGCATACCTAATATAGTTTAGTAAAACAGAAGTTTGTACCTACTAGGGAAAGTTGTTCATTATTCCATTTTTTCTAAGTAATGGTTAAATTAGTCGAAAATTTAACATCTTTTGTCTTGCCTCATTATTATGAAGGAAATTTCAAAGCCTGATAGGTACTAAATGAAATACCTGTTACATAAAGCAATATTATTTTTAAAGAATCTGCACCAATGCTTTTTCATTAGAAAATCTATAATACAACTAAAGGTACTGATGATTTCTCTTAAAACAAGTAAAGAATAAATATAACTTATTCATGTTTGCAGTGCAACAATATTTGTGTTTAACATCAATATTTTTTTAATAAGTAATAAGGTATTAGGTATATAAATCATATGCTTGCAAGTTAAGTAAGGCATAAGTTATTTATTTAAGTGAAATAAAGAATTAATAAATAAATTACAGATATATAATTCTTGACAATTTTATGGAATTAGTCAAAGGCCAATAACCTGGGACTCGGGTGATAAAAACAGTGATTAAAGATTGCAAAATTTAAATATAACAAATTTGTTGACCTATTTATATTTATTTCTTCATGACTGTAAAAGTCTGGCTAAAAGCAATTAAAATATTTAATTGATTTAATTTTTCATACACACATCTGCATGTTAGATTACCAAGTCAATTACATCACTGATAATTAAAGACGGTTTTGTTTATCACTCTTATTTCCTGTGTTCCAGATTGGAAAATTTTAAATTATCTGGATATTTTTAGTCAGGAACCGCCTGAACCTAAACTTTTAAAAAACATTTGGCGCATGTAATATTGTGTATGCATGTAATTTTAGGAATTCTTCTGAAAAGGGTCTCATAATAAACAGCTAGTGGTATTGCACACAATAAATTGACCTCATGGCCTTTCTTGTGTAAGTACGTGACTCCAAGCACGCCTTAAAAGTATCGTTATTAAAATCCCATAAAATTGTTTTACGGGTATGTATTTATAGATTTTCAAATATAATTTTTACAATGTACTTACCATTCTCAATGGCACTTGTATTTTCTAATGTAAATAAAATAAAAACTAGCAGAATGGCAACGGAGAATTTCATTGTAATTAATTTTATGAACTTAAAATTAGTAAACAAAAAGGTTGAACTTAAAACTAAGCCCACCACCGATAGAAAAATAATTTATAAGAACACTTTACTGAAGACCTTCTTCCACAAAGATCATTTTTATTTGGATCTGGAAGATTGGAAGTCAGCGTTGCCACATTTATTTTGGCGAATCTACTTTTATTTTATTTTGAATCTACTAAAATCTACTAAATTAGGGGAGGGCACAAATGGGCTCGGTTTTCTAAGTGGTGTCTAAAAAAAAAAAAAAAAAAAAAAAAAAAGGTCGTCGTCCGATATTAAAATAAATAAGTACTTAATTAAAATAAAATAATGCCTCGACATAGGCAGCAATAACCATAACCTTCCTCTTGTTTTCTAAGTGGTGTCAAAAAAAAAAAAGGTCGTCGTCCGATATTAAAATAAATAAGTACTTAATTAAAATAATTTTTATATTGTTAATGGCATTTTTACATTATTGAAAGCTATATATTAAAATCTACCAAAATCTACTAAAGAAAATATGCCTACTAAAATTTTCTGAAGAAGGGTGAAATCTACCAAAAAGTAGAAAATCTACTAGATGTGGCAACCCTGTTGGAAGTGTTGTAGTTTGTGGTGTACACTGTACTGTCAATCGAAAATGTTTTAGTCGATAATCGCTATCCTTGTTGCAGACTAGTGATTTTGTCCTTGTCTTTGTTTTACAAATAAACAAAGACAGACATGTCGCGATCAGTGCCTGTTTAGAGTATCGAAAAGACCACATTAAAACAAACAAAAATATTTTAGTGAGGTTTCCCAGGTCAAAATCCTTAATAAGGAAAATCCAGTGGCCAAGGCGAAACGGTACACTCTGGCAACATTACAATCTGCTCGGCGTTCGGTAGTATCCATCGAGGATAGAATAATTACCCCGACGAACTCTCTTGTGAAGGCCCGACTTTTTAACTCTCGATGGTATGGTAGTATCGGTGAACGCTATGCGCTCGTTTAGAACGTTTAGTTCGAATATCACGTGACATTACATCTGCACGCTCTGCCCGATTTTTCAAAACTGAATGTGATAAATGATAATTATACCGATTTTCATTTGCAAAATTGGAGCGCACAGCAAACTCAATTTTTTAATCTTTATTAAAAGTTAAGAAAGAGCACATCATGATGTCATGTCACGGTGAAAAAATGTATGAAAATTTATACCTAAGTTACCTATATCTTGAATGTTATTTTTTTTACTTACCATCAGTATAAATAACAGTATTCAACTCTTCTGTATACAAATTATCAGATTTTTCCTTATTGCAACCATTGTCTCCACGATCAGATTGTTCACAAAATTCATTTAAAGCATTTGTCAAATCTGAAAATATACCTAAAATAAATTAATTTTAGTATCGAATAATCTCCAGGACAGCCTGCCAGCTCACAGCCGAAATTGGATATCCCGGTATAACATCTCTGCTATTAGTGCTATATATATGTATATATGTTATGTCTTGTCGGATATCCAGAGCATTTGGAATATACAAAATATATTTGTTCTATCTGGGTATTAAGTGGATCCAGTGGAGGATTAAGGGGGGGAACTCCCCTAGCTTCTCAAAATGGATATTTTGTTTACTTTAAGGCTTTAAAAGTTAAAGGGCGTATTTTTTTAGAAGTTACTTTTGACATTATATAGGAAGGTTTTAAGAGCCGGGGATACGCTCTTTTTTTAGAAGTAACTTTTTTTAGCCCCCCCCCCCCCAAAAAACATTTAAACATTTATTGCGTTCTCTTAAACCGAATCGTGTCCATGTTTATTAACAGATTTTTTTACAACTTTTGAAATTAGGACTCTAGCAGTTATTGGAAAATGTGAAAAAGTTCCCAAATATTTTTACAATACAATGAACTTTAAATTTGTTTTAGGATTTTCATTGGCTTATATCTTTTTCCTCGATTTCTTTTCTGCATGAAAATAGCTTTCTCACACCCACATAGATACCACCTTACCACCTTTCCATTGATGAAAACAGAAATTCAAAATCTTGCTTAGTTCCTTTGTAATTTGGTTAAAAAAAAACTCAATTTTACATGGGAAATTTTAGCACGTTCACCCCCGCCACACAGGGGGGGGGGGGGGGGGTGTTAGTAAGGAGAAAAAAAATTTTGTCTCTGCTAAAAACTTGTGCTTCGATCAAAAGTATTATCATAAAGAAAATGGCATTAATTAAATAATAGTATATAGATTATTGTGAAATAATTGTTTTTTAAATATTATCATATGTCGTCAAGGTTTTAGGGTCCCTCTATATAATAGCACCCCCCCCCCCCCCCCCCCGCATTACAGAGGGCCCAAAAATACATCTTGCGTGGGGCCCTGGCATTTGGCGTTTACGCCACTGCGAAAGTGTGTTTATATTTAAAGCTCTGTAGTAAAACGTTTTATATATTCTTTAAAACCAGTCTTAAACTTAATGCAATGGGCAACTAAATTACTATGGACGTTTTTAAGTTTCTTTTCTTTTTGATAGGCCAAAAAAAGTTTTTTTTAGCGTGACACTGAAACAGCTTATCGCCTTAGGTAATTAGCCTTCTGCGCCCAACGAAGATAAATAAATTGTCTAGCATCAAGATTTTAAAAATTGGGTCATTTTAAATATTGTCCCTCGCCCCCTAAGCAAAACCTGAAATGGCACAACTGCATAAATTTGATACTTTGACAATTTTATCGATACCTGTATAGTCACATACTGTTGGTAATATGATATCCAATAAGTATAAGATAAAAAAATAAACTTACCTACATTAAAGAAGAACAATAAAACTATAAACAAATACAATTGTGTATTTCCGGACATCTTCTATTCGTGCAATCTAAATCTAAACTGAGATAAAATTAAAGATTACAATAAGACTTCAAAAGTAAAAGTGCGACAAATCAATCAAAATGAATCAATTGGTAAAAGTACCAAAATTCATGGGACCATTAAATAACGACAATATTTTTTTTGTTTTAATAACAGTGAAAATTTTAAAATGATACCTACGTACTTGTTCATATGCATATACGGCAGGTACGTGTGTGTTAACATGAATTATTGGTAATTTACTTTAACTAATCGTACAGATTAAGATATAATACAAGGCAAAGTTTTTTGGTAAACACATCAGCTAATTATATTTCAATAATATAAATATGCAAAATTTACAATTTATTTAAAAATATATTATACGATGGCTGAAGGACTTCGGTCGATGGCCATTTGGGAAACCAATAAAAAACATAATAATAATAATAAATATATTATACGAGTCATATTATCCCTTATATCCATAAGCTTTTTTCAGCAGTAAGTACATTTTAAGTTAGTAAATAACCCGCATAGCAAAATAATAAATATCATACATTACATATACAGGGTGTATACAGACCCGAATTCGATTCTCACCATTGGGATCTCGGAAACGGTAAAAGATACGGCGAAGATTAAATTGAGACAAAACTGTATAATTTAGAGCTTAAGTTAATGCCGCGTGGAATTTAAAATATTGCGACTACTTCTGGAGATATCTGAAAAAAAAAACGAAAATTTAATTTTCCGTTTTTGTTCTTTTTTGTGCTTATTGAGCGTGGCCCAAAAAATGACCCGAATTGAAAATAAAATAATTTCAAATAAGATGAATTTGCACTTATTCTTATTGATGATGGGTTTTTAAGTCCGAAACGTGTTATTAGTACTAGGGTGTGCTACACGTCATTGAATTACCTATAAAGTAGGAGAGGAATTTAAAAATAATAAAACAAAGGTTCAAGACTATTTAAAAAAAGCTGATGATGGTTTTAAAAAAACGAAACGTCGGATTAAAAATCTGATTATACAAACTTGTAGAGCAGAAAAAAGTATAAGCAGAATGTAAACTTTATTTTAACATATCTCTTCAAATAAAATCAGAAATCGCGAAAATTCGGTTTTGACCAAATATTATCGGAAGGATTCGGAGTTTTTTTAAATTTGAGAACACAATGTTGGAGAATTTAGTAGGGCTCAACACTTTTTTCTAATTTAACCATTATCTGTACCTTATATGGTTCAGGAGATCCCTGTATATAGAGTGCATCCTTATCTGGGACACCCTGTATATTATGAAAACTGTTTTTTCTAAGATGCTACAGCCTGTTGTCAAAGAACCAAAAATATCCCTTTTTAAATATTAATATCTCAAAAACTATTCAGTTTAGACGTTTGAACTTGTTGTACAAAAAAGATTAAGAAAATCCAGAAAGGCAACAAAAATAATTAGGTATATCTTATTTAAAAAATAACAAAGTTGGCAGCTACTTCGGATATAACCGGAAGTGATAGAAAAGCACCAATATTCTAGTTAAACAAAATACACCAAAAATATATTTTTAAACAAGAAAAAACATGTTTTTATAAGTTTTCCCAAAAGTTTTGACGAAAATTCGTCTTGAATTATACCCTGTATATCTAGCTTTATTGAGACCATGACTTTGTGTCTATTTTATTTATACTGTACAGGGTGAGTCAACAATAGATAAAAATTCGAAACGCAATAGTCGTAGAGATCATTTAAGTGCACATTCCAAAATTATATTGGAGTATACGGGGTGGCCCAAAAAAACGTTTTTTATAATAGAACACCCTATATATTGTATTATTTGTAATTTGTTATTATCCTATCTAAACGTTACAACTTTCGGTTTAACATGTTAAACCGTTAAACCGGTGTTTTGGTTTAACATGGTAAATCGGAATTAGTTTTTTTAAAAGAGATTAAAAAACTAAGAAAGTGGGGTGAAACCCATTTTTCTCTAAGATGAACCGTTCCAGTGTTACAGCATGTCAAAGTCTGAAATTTTTTTTAAACGTCAATATCTCAAAAACTATTGAATTTAGACATATGACATTTACCAAATAAGCGTAGAATTTTGTGGGGAATCAGAAAATAATACAATATAATAATATATAAGGTATTTCATTAAAAAACCCAAGTTATATTCGACACGTTTTTTTTGGCCACTCCGTATACTCCAGCATAATTTTAAAATGTGCACTTTAATGGTCTCTACAACTTTTGCTTTTAGAATCTTTATCTAATTCTAAAAGGCGAAAATAAACTTTACTCTATCCTTGACCCATCCTGTATACAGGGTGGCCCATAACTTATAGGCCGTACAGTAACTGGAGATACTAGACATCAAACTAAGCCGATTATGTCATATAAGTTTTTTTTATTAATTAAAATATTAATTTAATTATGTACCTACCTACTATAATGTCTTTTTATGCTTTGGGATGTTTAAAGGGAAATATCTCGAAAACCGTTAAAGATATTAAGATCAATCAAGTACGCCTTTTTGACTCAGAAAATGCCCTTCTTTAAGAAACTATAATTGAAAAACACCTAATATAAGGTAAGAAAAAAAATCATAGATTTATGAAGTCCAGTGTATGCAACTAGCGCCCTCTAGTTTGAAACTTAAAAATTTCTACAAATTCTTACTTCTTGCTCATAAAAACATAATATTGCCAACTTTCAATTCGATTCATTAAACCGTTTTAAAATTATAGCTTATTTTCGAGAATAAACTTTTACTTTCAACACCCTGTATCTCTAAAACGAGTAACAATCCGACAAAACTTATATGACATAATCGGCTTAGTTTGATGTCTAGTATCTCCAGTTACTCTACGGCCCATAAGTTATGAGACACCCTGTATATCTAGGTAACAAGTCATCGTCCAATTTAATCAATCTTAGGTAAAAAGCACTGAAAAGCGAAAGCATATCAATTTCTATTTTTTTTTTGCTTTGTGGCTTGCGGTTATCGAAAGATTCGATTATTTATTAAACAAAGTGAAACAATTTTTATCTAATAAATAAAATATACACGTTTACCACTCTTATTGTGTCAAAATGGAGGAGAGAAACCCTTCTTTAAATTTTGTTAACAAAATACATATGTTTGAAGTGTGTTTATCATTATTTTTACAGAAAAATATGAACTAAAAAAAATGTTTTAAATAAATAATTTGTATAACTAAATCTTACATTAAAGTAAAATATTAAATTAACAGAAAGGACATTTTCAAAACACGTACGTATTGCAGAATACCCCTGCGTTTTATGTCATACTCCACAGAGACCATTAATTTGATCAATCAATATAGAAAAAATTGGGTTATACAAGTTTTTAAAAGGATTCATGTCTAAACTAGGAAATACTTATTAAATTAGGCTAAGAGGATTATTCCTTGTAAAAACTACCACGAGACATTTTAAGTTGTAACGTTTAAGAAAGTAGAAAACTTATGAAATCCTTATATTTGTTGGTATTCTAATATCCAAAAATATGGGCCCGAAAAATGATCCTGAAACTTTAGCACTTAAGAAGGAATTGGAAGAATTATACGAAAAATTACAGGTAATGTTACAATCTTTATAGTAGATTGAATAGTAGATTATGTGTTTGGGAGTCATGTCTTTATTTACCTACTTAAATAACGTTTCAACTGACCAGTATATACCAGGGTTGGAAAAAACCGGGTTTTTTGAATAAAGCCCAACCCACTGGGATTTTCGGGTTTTATAGAAATACTGTTATATCTTATTTATTATTACATTTGTTTTTTTATTTTGTTACTTAACGGCTTAATGAGCGTACGTACTGTTTTAATTAGAGACTTGCGTTTTTATACATACATAAGAATGTGTATTGTATTTTGTTTTTTTACAAAATATAAGAAGTGTTTCAGTTTAAGAAAAAATAAATAAGAAAAAGAACACCTACTTCTAAACAACCCTCCGGGCTTTTTTAAACCAATTGGGTTTTTTTTGGGTTACCCCCTGGGCAGCCGGCTTCAGGTGAATAAAGCTATAGTAGATCAGTTCAGCGGCGGCGTCAGGGGGGGGCCAGGGATGGGCACCGGCCCACCCTAGAAACATGAGTGCCCACCCTGGTGCCCCCCAAAATTGATGGATCCGTTCTTGAAGAAAACGATTTTTTGTTTGTCGCTTGCCTCCTACAGCGTTCTAGAGCGTCAGGAGGCCGCGACCTTTTTTTTTTTAGAAGTCGCTTTTATTTTGGGTAGTGCCCACTCAAAAATCACCGAGCCCATCAGTTGCTTGCCCCCTTTAATTTTATGCATGATGTAAGTGGGAATCAGTATAATTATTGTATCCCTCATTTAAAAAAATATATACAGGGCGGTTCACGACGAGCGTTCGTTAGAACTTTTTATAGAACCACACAGAAAAAATTCATGGTTGTAGAACTCGTTTATATATTCACTAATAAAGAACAAAAAAATATACTCTTTTAGGGGGGGGGGGGGGGGGTTAGCCACTGTTTAAAAGCTTTTTTTAAAACTGTATTCAATCAGTAGGCTGTCAAATTATGAAAGAACTGGTCAACTATTAATCTAATAAAAATAAAATAAAAGTTCCCATTTTTTAAGAAAAATTCCACGAATGTACGCAACACTGAATAAGTATTTTTTAACAGATCACAGCCACAATTGATCCTAAAGAATATCCTACGAATATAACGCTGTGCGTAAGAATTTCCCTTTTCCCTCATTCCTCTGTGCTTGGGATCTTTATTTCTCACGAATCCGGAAATTTCTGATTAGTTGACAACATTGTTATAACATTTGATTTCTCCGTGGCGTCCTTATAAAGTATTGACCAATCACCGTTTATTGTATTTACTGAGGCCTTATTTTTCGAGGCACTAAAACATATCATTTATATGTATATTTGTTCAATATATAACAAAATATATGCCCAGCTATAATAGTTTTATCAATAATACAACATGCTCAAGTTGTTATTGTTGCTACGGCGTCGTGCTTAATTTACTTCCTTGCGAGAAGTAGATCATATCCACTCTTGTTGTACAAACTACTATTCCAAAGCTGTTGGAATAGGTTTATGTGGATCCTTAGAAATTCCCATATTATGTACTTTAAAAAAAGTTATTTTTGTCTCTAACTAGCCAAAGAGGCTAAATTTTAATTTTAGAATAGTAAAAACATCATAAACGGCATTTCTATGCAAACCACACTCTTAAACAATTTATTACTGTTTAAATTTTTTCGCAGGAAGATCAAAAAAAATGTGCAGATACTTCGTTAGAAAGCGTTTGCAGTGACGTATCGGATGTTACAAAAGTCAAACTCGTCACAAGAAAATTGATGAAAGGACATCTAAATAAAGTTAACTCGGTACATTACAGTGGCGACAGCCGGCATTGCGTCACTGGATCTCTTGATGGCAAACTTATAATATGGGATACCTATACTGGCAATAAAGTGCAGATTATACCTTTAAGATCAGCATGGGTAATGAGCGTTGCATATGCTTCATCTGGAAATTTTGTTGGTAAGAAATAATAACCATGATACATGATATACACAGGTCTACAATGATTTTGATGTTTTGTAGCTATTGGCTGTTTTTGATTTCTTTTTGAGGCACTGATCCTTATGATAACCCTATTGTTTATGCATTACGCCCATATTTTTTACAATATGGCAGTGCGTGGCTAAAACGTAAAAAATTACGAATACCGATTGGAAACTTTTTGTCCTATTGTACCTATATCGTTAACATTATAAATAAATTTATCGCCAAAAATTGTAATACCAAGGCAGATGGAGCAATTCAATGATGGCATACTACTTAGTATACCGGGTGTTGCATCGTCGAGCGGGACATAGGAAATCCCATGTAATTTTAAATGGGGTCAATTATTGGCTTCCCTAATTATTTTAGAGAAAAATTCTATTTAGGTTTATTAAAGAGCACTAAAACCCACATTCAAAAGAATAGCTTTAGATATTTTTGATGAGCCCGTTTACGGGTTATCGCCGTTTTCTTTTTAACTATTTCTCCTTTTTATGGCCCCGTATTTGCGGGCACCAGTCAAGGTAAAAGATGACTGTCAAATAAAGTTGTAATTTTGAAATGTGTGCTTTATTGTTATAAAAACTCGTACATCGAAAATATTAGCCATGAATTACACTTCAGAAGAAAAAATATTGATGATTAAATGGTATTATCAAGGAAATAGTTATCAAAATGTGTCAGACATGTTTGCTGCTCTGTATTCGAATAGACCGATACCTGCAAAATCTACGGTCGAAAGGACTATCAAGAAATTTGAGACAAAAGGCACTGTAATAAATAACTGCCGATGTGAAGAAAGGCAGGAACAAAGAAGAGATGCAAGAAATGATAGGGACTTGCAAGTTTAATTGGGCGTGGAAGAAAATGATGGGAAGATCAGCACAAGGAAACTTGAGGATGACATAGGATTAGATCACACCACAACGTTACGAGCATTGAAACGACATAAATATTATACATACAAATATGAAAAGCACCGTGAGCTAAGAGATAGGGACGAAATACGACGACAGGAGTTTTGTTTTGGTATAATTGAAAGAGCAAACATGAATAGGGAATTTTTAAAAAACATTTGTTTCACTGACGAATGCACATTTACCTTAAACAATGAACCCAATGTTCAAAATTATCGATATTGGAGCAAAGAAAACCAATACAGGTTTGTCGAAACAAGGACGCAATATCCACAAAAAGTTAATGTTTGGGCTGGGATTTTCGGAGAAAATATTATCGGGCCATTATTTCTTACACGAAATTTAAATGCAAAATATTTTTTAGAACTACTTGAAGATCATATTTTACCTACTTTACATGATGCCGCCAGGGAAAATCAGGAAGTTTGGTACCAAATGGATGGCTGCCCGGCACATAGTACCCTGGCTGTCCGGAAATATTTAAACCGTGCTTTTAATGGAAATGTTATTGGCTTAAATCATACTCCTCTCCTGATTTATCGCCAAATGATTTCTTTCTCTGGGGCCATTTAAAAAACAGGATATACAAAGATAAAAAATACCCAAATCTAGACGAGTTAAAAAATGATATTTCTGCCGAATGCAATAGAATTTCAGTTTACCAACTAGCGAATGTAAGAAGAGAATTTTATGATCGCCTCGGTTATTGTATAGCAGTTAATGGAGGAATATTTTAACATCTTCTTAAATCCTAAAGTTCTAACAATTTAATAGTACCTACCTATTAATTAGTAAAATATTGAAACATGTAATACGTCATAATTAACCTTGTAATTGGATACTTTATTTTAGTTTTATTCAGATTAATTTGTACTCATCAATACCCCTTTAATATTTTCGATGTACGAGTTTTTATAACAATAAAGCACACATTTCAAAATGACAACTTTATTTGACAGTCATCTTTTACCTTGACTGGTGCCCGCAAATATGGGGCCATAAAAAGGAGAAATAGTTAAAAAGAAATCGGCGAAACCCGTAAACGGGCTCATCGAAAATATCTAAAGTTATTCTTTTGAATGTGGGTTTTAGGGCTCTTTAATAAACCTAAATAGAATTTTTCTCTAAAATAATTAGGGAAGCCAATAATTGACTCCATTTAAAATTACATGGGATTTCCTATGTCCCGCTCGACGATGCAACACCCGGTATAGAGTACAGATATCGCATGTTGGTCTTTTTTTATGATGGAGCTGGAGCTCTAAAACCTAATTCTCCACCCCCCCTCCTGTTTTCAAAGGTAAAGAAATTTAAAAAAAACTTGCAGTTCGTTACACCCTCTGCCTCCCCTGCAAGTAATAGAGTAATACCTCTAGTTTAATACGTCTAGAATCCCTTGGAAAAGAAAAAATTCTCAATAGCGATACTATGTATCGGAAAACAAAACCGTAAGAATAATATGTCAAAGTCTAGTGTTTATATTACAGTTAAAATGATAAATTAATACTAATTTAATATATAGTTTATATTATATATAATTTAAATAGTTCAATATGGTCCCTATAACGCTATATTGTGACATACTATTTACACGGTTTAGTTTTCTAAGACATTCTAGACGTGTTAAACTAGAGTGACTACATCGTTTTAAGAATTTGATCCCTCATATCTTAAAAACAGTTTGAGCTAATGTAGATAAACTAAAGTACCATCGCGCCGATAAAAAACTGGGACAGGAAATTTTTCTATTTTCTCCTAGACTATTAAGAATAATTTTACATCAAGCCTGGTACCAGTAAAATGTCATGAAAATTTGCATGTCAATAAAGATTGTCACTTTATGATTGACTCGTCAAACATACAATCATATATTATTTGTAAATATGCCACAATTAACCCCCCAGCAAAAGCCAATTATTTATAGTCGGTTGCGAGATAGTGTTGCTATTAGGGATATTGCAGATGAACTGGGAATAAGCAAGAATACCGTGCTATTGGCAAAACAAAAAATAGCAAGACATGGGACTATTATTAGGAATGCAGGTTCTGGTCCCCCTAAAATTTCTACTGATGATCATGATAGAAGACTGGTTAATTATCTAAGGGATCATCCCTTCGAAACTGCAATCAAGGCAAAAGAAGAGACGAATTTTCCAGGTTCTGCAAATACCGCTAGAGACAGGGTTCGAAATTCCGATATACGAAGCCGTTGTGCTGCCAATAAAAATTTTTTAACGGAAATAAATAAACAGGGCAGGTTAGAATTTGCACATGAATATATTAATCAAATAAATTTATGGGAAACAGTTATATTTTCTGACGAGAAAACTTTTCAGTCATGCAATAATGGGAGAATTCGGGTGTATAGGCCTTCCGGCATGCGGTATGATGAGAGATACACCCACAAAACCAACCAAAGTGGGCGTTTCTCCATAAATGTTTGGGGCTGGATTAGCGCTAGAGGACCAGGACGTTGCCAAATCGTCGAAGGAAGACTAACTGCAGCAGTATACGTTAATATACTAAACGAAGTGATGATACCATCGGTAAACGCTGTATACGGTCAAAATTACACATTTCAGCATGATAATGCTCCAATACACACAGCGCGCATTGTACAAAATTTTCTCCAAGAAAATAACATAGCAGTTCTTCCCTGGGCTTCGAAGAGTCCCGATTTGAACCCGATAGAAAACATTTGGGGTGCCATGGTCAAATCTATGTATAAACATGATTTTCAACCTAGAAACAGGGATGAATTACGTCATAGGATAAATCAAGCTTGGGATGAAATAACTGTCGAATTATGTAGAAACTTAGTTTTAAGTATGCCACAAAGGCTCCAAAAAGTAATAAACAGAAATGGTTCTATGACCAAATATTAATTTTGTGTTGTTTTGACAAACTTTGTGTTCGCAATTTTTTTCTTATTATTAAATGTATTTTATTACCTGTATTAGCTTGATTTATTATTTTGTGGTAATGGTAAATATAATAATTTATAAAATATTTGACTTTAAAAAAATCTAATAAATTTACTTTATCCATATTATATGATGTCTCTCAAATTTAACCACCCCGTATCGAAAAATACAAAACATTCCATTATGTAACCTAGGTTACTATTTAAATTTTGAATGTTTTTCCTTTTTAGCTCTAGACACCTTTTATAGTCTAGGGGATATGTATTTCTTACATTGTTTTTGTAAATCTCTTGTCCCAGTTTTTTATCGGCACAATAGTACGTAAATTACACGTCACAGCTTCTGACGTAATTTTTGATTCGAGTCATGTCGTTGATTAAATCGTATATTTTTCAATTCTGTCAGTATTTAATTAAACTTCAATATGAGCAATTCTTCTTTTGTTGAATATAATGAGACATATTTTCAGAATATATTCCCAATCATTATTTTTCGCTTTCGAATCACTTTTAACACGTAAAATTAAAGTTCTTCGAAATGACAAAGGTTGCCAAAACGACTTTTACATCAATTGACAGGGCCTTTTAATTATAATGACAGACCTACCTTATTTTTTGTTTCTATTATGATTATGCATTTGCGACGTGCATCCAGCCAGTAATTGGATGAACTATATAAACAAATTTTTTATTGATTTTGGGATTAGGGAACAGCTGTGCAGGTGTGATTTCCATTAAATCAGATGCACTTGACAATTCGATCTCTATCCTCTCTTTGACGTTAAGAAGTTTATCTTTTTTCATCAGAATATGGCACATGGCTACCAGGATATTCCAAAATTAAAAGTTTTGCTTAATTATATAAAAAAATTAATTCATCTGGGAAATAACTATTATTTTTAAATATATTTGCCAACCTGCAAGATCAATATGTTGTTAACTATATAGGCGTAAGTGTAGCATGTAAGGTGAAGCTGTTACTAATTTTAAATTTCGTCAATACCTTAAGAATAGCATGCGCAAAATATTTAAACGGAAAACGTTCATGCTTTTTTAAATTAATTTCGCCCAATATATGCAAATTGATTACGAGCCGGCTGTAGCGACAAAAAAGTGGTGTGTGTCGTTGTAGATGTAGTGTATGTGACCTATTAAGAGATCGATTTTATTGAAAACTTAAAAACAGTAGATAATAGTTATTTATGTAACATGTGCAAAAAGTGTATGTTTATTGCACACGGCATAGAAGTTATTCACCGAGACGTAGTCGATAGATACCTTTGACTTTAATTGTTTGGAAGGAACACGTCCGTCATTCCGCCATATTGTTTTGTAATACACATACTATAAACAAATTGTTCATTTCCTAGGAAATTTACTTTATTGCACTATGGCAAAAAGTACTTTATTGCATAGTCGTAGCCTCCGACAAATATCCAAGACGGCATTGGCATAGTATGCCATAAGGACCTACTTTTGTCATTAGAAATGCATACACAAAATGACATTTTTTGAACGATCGTAGAAAAAGGTTATTTATTTATTTATGTCAATCATACGTACTTAAATGTTTTTTTAAGCTTGTGGTGGTATGGACAATATGTGTACAGTCTATGACATAAATAATAGAGATTCGTCCGGAGTAGCCAAAATGTCCCGAGAGTTAGCTGGATATGATGGTTTTCTTAGTTCTTGTAGATTTTTAAGTGATAAAACCATTATGACCGGATCGGGAGACATGAAAATGTAAGTAACAACGACAGCGCATACAAATTTTTTACACAACAATAGCGTTCTTTACACGTAGACTCTTAACCGCGTGAGAAGAAATCGCGATTGCGTTCGCGATAGATTTCACAGTTATTCGCACGCGTAAGACTAAGGTATTAAAAATGTACTATTTGACTAACACACTCTTGCGTTCGGTTAAGAATTTCTGAAATTTAAAAAGGTACAAAATTTAAAAGTATCACGCATCGGAATAATCGACGCGATTGCTTTTGTAAAATCTCGCGTTTAAAACTGTGCCTTTATAGCACAAATAGAAACAAACGTTTACGCGTGGGAATGAACTTTCGCGCCTAAGTTCGCGCGGTTAAAACCTTCCGTGTAAAGGCCGCTATTTTCTCCTTATAAAACCTATTATTTTTAGTTGTCAGTGGGATTTGGAAACAGGCAGAAAGGTTTCAGATTTTATTGCACATAATGGGGATGTTGTTTCCATAAGTATATCTCTGGATGGTAATAGTTTCGTTACGGGTAGCGTTGATAAAACATGCAGATTATGGGATATAAGAGATAACAAACCGAAACAGACATTTTTTGGTCATACTGCAGATGTTAACTCTGTTTGTGTAAGTATGAGGATAATCAGTAAAAAAATTTTTTGCCAAACTAAAAATCCATATTTCCTTATAAAGCAATCCTTTGCATCCTCAGAAAGTTAGCGTGTTAAAACTCATTTAAACATTTACTTATATCCACATTTTTTCTAATGGACCACATACTCCGTCTTATTTAGCAGTGACTCCGCAAAGTTGAAGATTTTTTCCTTTGAAAATTTCTTAAGATGTGTGTATCATACATAATACCAGGGGCGGCTTGTGAACTGTTTAAGAGACAGTGCTACAAAGCGTACATATCAACAATAAAAATTTAAAAACATAAAAACTGCTCTTTTATATAGGTATTGTGTTATATACCCAAAAAAATTAATTTAAAAGTACTATTCAAATTTTGCGAAAACTTCACGGTGGACAACATGAAACACGAAAACTGACAAATTTGTATAAATAATTTATTTTTTTTATTAAGGTTAGACGCTTTTGATTTGTAAGGTGCTGTTTGAAATTTTCTAGCAGTTTGCCCTTTTCAGCGAGATGCACTAAATCATCAAACTATTTGTATTTAAAATTTTTCGTCATTTCTTCAAATACATTGTCATCGGAACTGGATCACCATGTAAAATTATGGCGTGAATATAAACAACCCAGTGGCGTGCAGCCCGGCAGCCCCCCCCCCCCCTCCGAGCCTTGGAGCTCGGGTCTAAAATTCTAATTGCAACCTAATTTTTCGTCTCACGCTTGGACTCTTAATTTAAATTTTTAAATAATGTATTCATGGCTTAGATTACAAATATCTTGTGGGAAATGTTTAGTTTTTAAACTTTTCCTTCTAAAAGTCCTGTTTTATATAGAGATTAAGGTTTCGGACGCATATCGTTTTAGTTATTGATTTATGATGCAATTTTATAGGAAAACGAGTAAAAACAATAATGTTTTATAGTATTTTTTTATTATATACTTCCGTTTTCCCTTTTTTAGAGCTATTTATATATATATTTATATCAACAAAAATATAGCCAAATGCAATAAAATATTTTTACAACAAAAACAATTAAGTATTTATACTTAAAGAGGAAAATTAAAGTAATTGAAACATTTCTTATGGAAGAAGTATGATAATTTATAATAAAGACAGTGGGAGAAGAAACGAGAATGCTTTATTATTACTATACAAAACGCCACTTCAGAAGGAGTATTTCAAAACTTATTTGCACCAAAAACTGCTCTTAGATCTACGCTCCTAAAATACATGATTTATGAAAAAATCATCAATTTTGGCGTTGTGAGCGATGTTTACTTTGTTTTTAATCATGAAAAACCGAGCCCGAAAAACGCTGGTTAGAATCATACATACGTCTTAAGTTAAAATTTTGGATTGACACCAATATTCATATTTTTCACAAATATAAAAAATGTTTTTTTAATATAAAGAGCCAGCTAGGAATATCAAAAAAAAAAGTAAAAAAAAAACATTTACAAAAACAAATTTAATCCAACCATGCAGAGGGGAAGAGATAATAATTTAATTTTTGAAATTTGATAGTAGTTAGATGAATTTTGATGGAATTTTGGGCGTGGCCCGAAAATTTTTCGCCTACGGCGCTTTACCGCCTTCTTCGCTAGGTGTAATGTCATGAAATACATGTAGTCCCTCTCTACAGAAAAAAAATGTCCTACTTACGCCCATTGAGCCCCCCCCCCCCCCCCCCGAGTATATTTTCTGGCTACGCCAATGAAACAACCCATTAACAGTATCCAAGTAATTTGATGGGTCATAAAAACGGTGTCTACTTGAATACCAGTTGAAATTAAATTACTAGTGGGGAGGTTCTAAATACAATAGAAATTCAATTTGAATAATATCAAAGTAATTTAAGATAACATTTTATACATATTTCGGATCATAAACCATCATTATGGCACTCGCTGTGTTGCCCTACTAACTCGGCTAGTATCACATGATCCTTATTACGTAAATATACAGGGTGTTCCTTAATAATGTGGTAATATTTTAGGGTGTGATTCCTAAAGTCATTTTATGAAGAAAAGTTCATATAAACATATGTCCTAAACGGCTTAAATTTTTTGCTACAGGGTGTTGAATTATTTTTTTAGTGCGTTTTTTGTAGTATCTCCGAAAGTACTTTAGATAATATTTTCAATTTTGGCATGTGTTAATAGAACATAAAACCACATGTTTTAGTTATAAAAGTTATTTTTTTGTCCCACCAGTGGCGTCCCTGCAAATATTTCCTCTGATATTTAAAAAAAAAGTGGTACGCCACTGACATTTTTCCACGTGGATATTATTTCTGATTAGCCTGGTCAATTCTGCATAAAAATGGTATCTTGCGTTTTTCTCCTCACGCACACCGTTCTTAACTAAAATAATTTAATTAAATTAGACGGGCGGAAGCATGCCTATTAAATGAAGGTGGTCATTTCCAACAATTTTTATAAAACAAAATTTTGTATTATCAATGTTAATAATAATAAATAGTAAAGCTAATTTAATTATTTTAATTAAGAACGGTGGGTCTGAGGAGAAAAACGCAAGAGACCATTTTTATGCAGAATTGACCAGGCTAATCAGAAATGATATCCACATGGAAAAATGTCAGTGGCGTACCACGTTTTTTCTAAAAAACATTAAAGGAAATGTTTGCAGGGACGCCACTGGTGGGACAAAAAAATAACTTTTATTACTAAGAGATGTGGTTTTATGTCCTATTACCACATGCCAAAATTGAAAATATTATCTAAAGTATTAGTGGAGATATTACAAAAAAAGCATTAAAAAAAAATAATTCAACACCCTGTAGCAAGAAATTTAAGCCGTTTAGGACATATGTTTATATGAACTTTTCTTCATAAAATGACTTGAGGAATCACACCCTAAAATATTAGCACGTCATTAAGGAACACCCTGTATATATAACTGTTAAATTTTGCCATTGTAAAATTATTAAACTATTTTAATTATAGTTTCATCCAAGTGGATATGCATTTGCAACCGCCTCGGAAGATAAGTCAGCTCGTATGTTTGACATAAGGGCAGACCAACAGATAGCTCAATACCAACCTCCATCAGCTAACAGTGGGTTTACTTCCTGTGGATTATCACTAAGTGGAAGAATTATATTTTGCGGATCAGATGATAACAATATTCATATGTGGGATACCCTGAAAACGACTTACAACGGTAATTTTCTGGTTTTCAGGACTTTGATCTTCTAATATTTTCTTCGAGGACCGATGTAGACCTATTTTGGTAGATTTTTGCTCTAAACTAACTCGAACGAATTCTTCCAAATTATACAGGGTACTACAAATTCGTGTGCGTACATGGTGATCTCGAAAATGGTAAGAGGTACGAACATGGCTAAATTGGGGCAAAGTTGCGTATTTTGGGGCTTAATAATTTGGTGTACGAAAATTTTAACTATTCCGAATACTTTCGGAAATATCCGATAAAAAAAAGAAATTTAGCCTTTTGGTTTTCAATTTTTTGCTCCTTTATTTGTAACGCGGGAAAAAAACAAAAAACAGTTATGAAATTACAAAATGGCGTATTTAGTTTTTAAATTCAACGTTTCGTTCTTTAGATACCAACCTCAAGTAATTTTTTTTTTAATACGGACCTGGAATTTCAAATACAGTTTTGGGACTTCCAAGCTTTAGAAATTTTATACAATTTAAAAGTTTTCGAAATTTTAACATTTTATCATCTAATAACACATTTTTTCAAATTATATTTTTATATCATTCCAGCCCCGAACAATTAGAGTCAAACTAAAAAAAAAATCTGATTTGAAGAATCCGTCCATTTTTACTCAAAGAGGATGATATTTTGAGAGGAAAAAGACCCAAAGTCTCAGCGCCAAATATTTTTGTTTATTTTTGTTACATATTTCCCCTGAAACTAGCATCATCAGATCTTATAAACAGTAATACAATTTTGAAATTGCTTTTGAAACAAAGATAGGCGCATCACAGTAACATAATTAGACTAACGCTCCAGTTACATTTTTTCACTCGGGAGTATTAATTGTTTTTAAATAATAAACATCTATACACCATAACTTCCTGTAATCTAATATTTAAGTAATTCAAAAAATAATTGCCAGGGTCGTGAAGAAAGGATAATTTGAAATACTAATGATATGTTATTTGATGAAAAACCTTAAAATATTAAAAATCTTTAAATTGTATTACATTTATAAAGCTTAGATGTTCCTAAAACTGTTTTTAAAATTCCAGGTCCGTATTTAAAAAAAATGACTTGCGATTGGTATTCAAAGAAAGAAACGTCCAATTTAAAAACTAATAACGCCATCTTGTAAAACATAAAAAACGGCTTTGAGAAAGTGTTTTTTGTTTTCTTCCCACGTCAAAAATAAAGGCACAAAAAATTTAAAACCAAAAGTAAACATTTCGGTTTTTTTCGGATATCGCCAAAGGTATTCCGCATATTTACAGTTTTCTTTCACCAAATTATAAGCCCCAAAATACGCAACTTTGCCTCAATTTAACCATCTTCGTATCTCTTACCGTTTCCAAGATCCCCTTGTACGCACACAAATTGGTAGCACCCTGTATAGACTTTATGGGTTAGGTTAGAGCAAAAATCTAACAAAATATGACATCAATCTAAAAAAACAAATTACTACTGAGAATACAAAGTAAAAATAATCTGAAAATAGGAAAATATTATTACACGTTTTCATATTAAATAAAGAGAAACACTTTTTGCTTATTATTTCAGGGACTCTTAATGGACATGACAATAGGGTAACCTCACTCTCCGTAGCTGGAAACGGGTTGTGTTTGGCATCCTGCAGTTGGGATCAAGGCGTCAGAGTTTGGGGTTAAGAACATACAAGCGTAAAGTTAATACTGTTTATTAACCTTCCACAATAATTTAATTACATAAAATTTGTGTGTATCTAATCGAATGATATTATATACGTAGTTTTTGTATTTATGTGTTAAAAATATGTTGTGTCTAATTAATAAATATAATTTACACTGCCACTTGTATGAGTTATTGGTAATAAATAATGTAAAAAAGTTATAAATAATAATACTTAATTGATACGAGATCAATCAGGACATCAAGTTTAAAAAACTGAGAAATGTAACTGGTCTCGTTAAATAAAAATATATTTACGCTATAATTTATGCCTTAGAAAATTGAACCTAAAGAATTAGCATTACCTGTCCATTGCATACTTTTGCCTATATAGGTGAGTTGTAGTAAAATTTATTTTTTATGGTATTGAAAAAATATTAACAAACTTTTGGACGTTGTGAAGTTTTATACTTATGCAGAATAATTTAGGTTTTGTAAAGTAAACACTCGAGAAAGCTTTTATTACTTAATTTTACTAGTTAGGTTATATTTCTGACACAAGTTTACAAAGTTGAAGTAACAGGTAACTTAAATAATTTAAATCACAATGATCATGGTCACACCTACCTCGTTATGCCGATAAGCACACTGAAACTGGAACATCTCTGTGCATGTCGTCACATATGAACGTTGCTTAGTAACTGTTCGACGCGAGTGACAGTTCTAAGCTAAGATTGCATGTCATTGTAAAAAGCGGGCAAATTTTCATTAGCGGCCTCTGCACAGAAGGTTTTAACCGCCCGAATTTAGACGCGCACGTTCATTCCCACACGTACACGTTTGTTTCTATTCATTCTGTGGCTGTTGTTTTTTATTTTTAGTTCGAGTAGTTATAATTATTATTAACTAAGGGATATTTATCGACTCGGTTCGGTATCCTCAACGAGGGTAGTGCTCGGTTATGTATTTAGCGTTTTGGCAGAACAAAACTAGAAAAGCAAGTAGCAGTGCCGCTGTGTTCTTTCTCTGCAGTTTTATACTCATTGTGAAATTGTGTAGGATATTGACAATGCCAAACTGCGCCGTGGCGATTTGTAACAATTGCAACCAAAACACAAAAGGCACAGATATAAAATATTTTGGGTTTCCAAAAAATAAGGATCTAGCAAATCAACGGATTATTGCTTGCGAAAGGGGGGATCAAATCAATTTAAAAAAGTGGTAAGTAGAGACTATTTTTGGAATTATTTTCAAAAAAAAGTAACTGAGATGAATTAAGGCAGTATGTCGTTTTTAATAGGTAATCATAAAGTTGTTTATGGCTAATTCTAGTGGTTCAATTTTCTAAGGTAGATAATAATAGACAAAATGAACGGTTGATAATAACTGACAAAAACCGGTTTTACTAATCAGTAGGTTAAACTTGAAGAAGTTGTTAAATACCTGTCATATTTTAAATATAGAGTGTCTGAGACAGATTTTTGAGAAATTAATTATTTGCCATTGAAGGTTCATAAAAAATGTACCTAGTTTTATCGCATGAAAAAAAAAATCCTAAATTATTACAATCTTCTGTCGCTGCTAGAGCTAGACAATATACAAAATATATAAAATATTGATATGCAAAAATATATCTAAAAAAACATAACACCGCGTTCTCTTCTGAAACAAACCGTTTCCAAAAAAAGCTCGTTGGTTCCTAAAAAAAGATACCATCCTCTCCCGGTATCTTTTTAAACTTCCCACAATGGGACATCCTTGGGAACCTACTCTACCACATACAAAAAGAATAATCAAAATGTGTAAAGCAAAAAAAAAAGTTATGTGCAAACCAAAGAAAAAGTTCACTGCTGTTTAAATTAATAATCTTTACGTTTCGTAAAGGTGGATAAAAAAACAAAATATTTCTCTTTCGTTTGAGAAACACTCTATAATTATAATATGAGTCGGCAATAAAAAATAAAGAGATTTTTTCACATACACTTCAAATCGTTAAGTGTAGGTACCATCGTTTACCAATAAAAACAAATAATTTTATGTATCTCCTAGTTCAGGGATAGCGAACCATTTTACATTTACGTGCCATTTTCCCCAAAGAAATGTTTAATATGATCATGACGTGCCAACAAACTGTTTGTTTGTTACGCGAGCATCAAAATCTATATATACGCTCACTACCCCAAAATTAATAATTTTTTTAGGAAGGAAATATTTTGGGGCGAAGATTACGAATCTGAAAACTCTTTTTCTCGGAAATTCTTAGTTTTTCAAATATTTGGGATTTGTAGGGGTTAGGTTTCGGACGCATACCTTCGTATTTACTTGTTTGAGATAAAATTTTGAAGGAACAACAAGTAATGAGAGCAATTATTTATAGAGACTGGTGTGCTAAAACCCCTCCGACTTTTTTAGTGACTTCTAAAAAAAAATCCCTGGCGTGTTGATACTTCTTCGTCTTCAAATGTGACTCTTAAAAGATAGAAAAAAGTCCCGTGTGTTCTCTCCACTATGACTTCTATAAATAAAAAACAACTATCTGTTTTTGGGATCTCCATATTGTAACACCACCAATTATTATATACCAGGCTAGAGGGTCCAAATACCAATGAACAATAACTTTCAGTAGATAAAGGGGCTCGTATGTAAAAAAATAAAACAATTATTCTTCGGGCTAAAGTGGAGAGGGAAGTGCCTCATTTCCCTCTCTCCTATAGACGCCCTGGCGGTGACAGTTCAAAGGCAGATGACAATTATCCTCTTTTAATGCTAGATTGATTATTTTAAGTAAAAAATGTAATTAAAAAACACAGAAAATCAGTGTTCTTACAAATAAAATAAATAGTGAGCAAGAATAACCAAATTGCTGTCATTATGCATCCGAAACGTAACCTCTACAAAATGGAACTTCAGGAAGGAATATTTTAAAAACAGTGTTTTTGAGAAAAACGGGGTACAGATTCGTAATCTACGCCCCAAAATATACCAGTTCTAAAAAGTATTCAAGTTTTGCCGTGGTAAGCGTATAATAGATATGTATTTATCACAAAAATTCCTTAATTAATGCCGTGCCTAAATTATTTTGACGCGTGCCATTGGTTCGCCATCACTGTCCTAGTCTATTAAAAATTGGGGACTTTAAAAGCCAAGGGGTATAAGTGATAAATCTATAAAATACGAGTTAACTGTTTAGGTGCTTTCTAAATATGTCTATTTATTTGTTAGCAAAGGGGTATGGTAAATTCGTAACCTGTGCTTAAGTTCGTAGCCAGCGAGAATTTTCGGAAGGAATGGTGAAGTATGCGTGTAAACGCGCAGGTGAAATATTTTTTGGGTCGCGACGAGGAGAAGACTTCACCCAATAAGAAATTTTGCATTAAAACGGATAAAATACTAAAAATTTTAAAGTCAATAATAAAAAAAGAAATATACAGCGAAAATTAGTTTTATTTTCTCTTAATTATACTTTCCAATGTGTTCTACAGTCCATATAATTATTGGCTGGATGCACGTCACAACATGTCGTTGATTAGGTACCTAAATCGTATATTTTTTAAATTTTGTCAGGACTGAAATACACTTTAAAATACGTTTATTTCTTTTGTTAAATAATGATACATATTTTCAGAATATGTACCAACCTAGCTATTTTTCGCTTTCAAATCACTTTTAATTTAACACGTAAAATTAATGTTATTCGACATGACAAAGGTTGTCAAAACGAATTTGGTGTCAATTGACCAGATTCTTTAATTAATAACAGACCTACCTTACTTTTTGTTTCTGTTATAATTATGTATTTGCGAGTTGTGACGTGCATCCAACCATTAATTGTACTTTATCTCAATATTCTGGAACTTTGGCAGATTTCTTATTGGCATTAATATTTAAAGAAAAATAATATAGTGGTTTTAAACCCATTAAATATTTTCGTGGGGAGGGGGAACTCATTCATCTTTTTCCCTGGTTACGGCCTTGCCTGTGCTGATGTATATTATCGAGTAACCGATCTCTTGGCTTCTATAGGATCCTCATTGGACATAATGATTTATAATCTTGACATAAATGGGCCTTTTTATTTACTAAAATCGAATCATTTTTTTTACTCATAGTTTTAAAGCAAAAAAACACTAGAAAAAAAACGTTTCAGGCAAATATTGTAGAAGAGCATTTAAATCTGAATAAATGTTTATAATCGTGTTTGCGATATCTCTAATAGTTATAGCCATAAAATCAGGTAAATTTTTAGGGTTGATCGGCGACTTCGAAACTTCACGTATTCATTATACAGGGTGGCCCGCTCTCAACTACTCAACTTTTTAAAATTTTTCAAAAACAAAGTTATATGAAGGCATTAAATCTACAATTTACATTATTTTAAATTTTATAGGGTGTCCCAAATAGTCATTGCATACCAAACACCCTATACAGGGTGTTCCTTAATGACGTGCTAATATTTAAGGGTGTGATTCCTCAAGTAATTCTATGAAGAAAAGTTCATATAAACATATGTCCTAAACGGCTTAAATTTTTCCTATAGGGTGTTGAATTTTTTTTTTAATGCGTTTTTTGTAATATCTCCGAAAGTACTTTAGATAATATTTTCAATTTTGGCATGTGCTAATAGGACATAAAACTACATGTTTTAGTTATAAAAGTTATTTTTTTGTTCCACCAGTGGCGTCCCTGCAAACATGTCCTCTGATATTTTTTAGAAAAAAAGTGGTACGCCACTGACATTTTTCCATGTGGATATTATTTCTGATTAGCCTGATCAATTCTGCATAAAAATGATTGCTTGCGTGTTTCTCCTCAGGTACACCGTTCTTAATTAAAATAATTTAATTAAATTAGCTCTACTATTTCTACTATTCCTTATTGTTTCACAGGAGGCAATTATTCGCTCCCTTAAATTTTCTACAGTGTTAATGGGGGTTTTATACACTAGAGTTTTAAAATGACCCCACAAGAAAAATCCAAACTATTGAGATCAGGGGATCTTGCTGGACATTGTTGAGCTCCTCCGCGACCTATCCAACGATTCAGATAAACAGCATCTAAATGGTCGCAAACAATTACACTGAAATGTTTATATGACATTCTCTTCATGAAATGACTTGAGAAATCACACCCTAAAATATTAGCACGTTATTAAGGAACACCCTGTATATTATATTATTTTCTAATTTCCTAAGCCCACGTATATTTTATATAAAATGTCAACTGTCTAAATTCAATTGGTTTTGAATTATTGACGTTTAAAATATGGAATTTTTAAACTTTGACAGACTATAGCATTGGAACGGCGACATTCAAATAGGAACGCGTAGATTAAAGGGTGGTCGCCCACTTAGCACAGAAATACAATCCACGTTAAAATAAAGTGTGCAAAAATCGACTATAGTTTTTTGACATGTTTTAGATATGAAAACGTGTCAGGTATGTAGCCTTAAAAAATAGGTGTTTAAATTTACAGAAAAAGTAAGCTAAACAAAGTGATTAAAAACACATTATTTGTATTCCTTTAAAGTCATGTAGTTTTAACGTGGTTTTTTGTCATGTTTAATTGATGTGTTTTTTTTTGCAACGAAACAAGGCATAATCCTGTTAAAAAAAACAACAAAATGTGGACTTTCTATAAAGATGATCTTTCCACGTAGTTTTTTCTAAAATACTTTACTTCCTGTTTTTCTGCACAAAAAAGTCTTTTTTTTAAACAGTCCAGACCGTATCGAGTGTTTTTTTTGTAAACCCAATTCTTTGGTATTGCAAGTAACGGCGACGAAAAAACAGTGAAACAAAAAACAGTTTTTTTCACGAACAAAAATTAATAAATCTAATAATACAGTTCTGTGAAACTGAAAATCACAGAAACGCAAATGCTTTCTAAAATTTATTTAAGTTCACTGTATTGGTATTATCGGTTTACACCAATGTTGCGTTCTATATGTGTCTTTATTACCAAGTTAGAAAAGGACAAACCTAACCTGACTGATCCAACAGGTTTCTGTGCCAAGAGAACTAATGCTGGGGGCGCTGTAGTCAGCCTCTCCTCTCAGCAGATCTTTGAACCGCCATTTTTAATAGTTTTTCTGATAGTTTCTGAATTCTGATTGTGATTTTTATCTACCTACGCAGTTTCAGTTGCTTTTCAGATTGTGTAAATTTAGTGTAAAGTGTCAGAAAATCAAGTGTGATTGTGGACAAGTCGGTTTTCAATAAACTCAGGTAAGTGACTTTAAAGAAAACATTTCCTATTCGGAGAAGCAGATAGCGTCCCTTTTCTTCTAACGCCATTTTCTTTGTGTTGGAAGCCTCTTTTTACATTTTAATGTAATTTTTACAAAGTAACCACTGTCTCAACGGTGATTATCAGTGGTGATTATCGTCAAATTGACATGCAATAAGGTATTTCTGATTTTTATAAATTGTTCGAAAGGTAGGGTGTAAAGCAAAAAAGCTTATTTGTATAAGCCGGCATGCGAACCGTTTTTCGCACCAATGTGTAATTTATTTTGTCTAACACAGTGTTATGCGTAAATAAATAAGTAGGTACCCAGGTACTAATAATTTAAAGTCATATTTTTTATCATTAACTCTTCTTTTATAGCGACCCATTACCTAGGAATTTAGGTGATCCTAAAACCTAACCAAAAAAAAAAAATTATTTAAGAAATGAAATTAAATTTATTTTACTTTTTACCTGCTGTCTATTTATTTACCTCGCAATGCATGTCCCTCAAAAACCCAACACCTTATGGCACATATACTTATAAACAATTCTGCACAATAACTGTTACCACCTTTGAAAATGATCGTTTGACTTTGCCCCTTATCGGTCACACTGTAAAACATTTCATTAATATTAATCCATTTATATTTTTACAATACCACCACTTAGTACTACCAATGTCTTCAAAATGGTACCACCTGCCTCTACATATCCAAAGTTTTGGGGGCAAAATTTCAGTGACATATTTTTTTTGCCAATGTCACCCCATTTTACGGTGCCTAAATACCAATAGTATATGTGTTTTGATAATTTTTTTACTTTATTTTTTCCAAGAGATGATTTTTACAGGGATTTTTAACCGAATAGATAAAAATTCAAATCAATTTAAACACATGCTTTAATCTGTCACTAAGAAGGTAAAAATTATTTTTTTAACTTTTAAGTATTAGTTTGACAGCATTGGCAATTATTTAACTTACGTGCTGTGCCAATGCAGAGAAAACAATCTGAATTTGTGGGGAAATAATATCACATTACAAGGTGCTTGTTCGTACTAAAACTTTACTATGTTCTTACATACTTTCACCTTTCTCGCACAAATAAAATGCAGATTTTTGTCTTACTAGATTTTCCACATTTTGCACATACAACGTGCAGGACAGAGAGAACCCATTACAAAATAAAATGGACGGAAAGAAACATGAAAAGTCTGATGGACCAAAGGTAAATTTGTTTTTTATTCCAGAAATTTTGTTGGTATGATTGTGTTTAACCTACATGTTTTTATGGAATAGCTGACGCTAGGCCTATTTTTTATAACTTCACTATTTAAACTAAAAAACATTTAAAAGTAATATTTAAAAACTAATAATTGTATGTCGAAGAATAAAGGTAAATTATTTTAAAAATTTTGACTAAAGTATATTTTAAAAGAATGTGGTGGAAACCGTAACTGTATTTTTAAAAGAGTTAATTTGTCACAGAATGTTACCAGAAGAAAAAAAGATTTATCTTCCTTATCAAAGAGTCATTGGAACTTACTTTTGCGAAGAAAGAAAAGTAGTGCTTTGGCAAAAAATAAAAAAAAAAATCAAGAATATATAAAAAATACAGAAGCACAACTGTCAACAGAGCCATCAACATCAAAAATTTTACCAGAAATCCACAATAGACCAATGGAGGTTGCAGTGGAAGAGGAAACCCATACGTCCTCACATACTGTAGCTATATTTCGACCTAAATTGTCATCTGTAAATTTCATCTCCAATAAAAAAGAATCCAAGAAGCTAAAGCCAGATTTTGCCAAAAAGTTAGCAGATTGGGTTGTATCTTCGAATACACCTCACAATCAAGTGAATAAACTCCTTCAAATATTGAGATATTCAGGAGGGCACAGTAACATACCTTTAGACACAAGAACCCTTTTAAAAACTCCCAGGATTCTAAATATAAAAAGCTTGCATAATTCCCCAGATTCAAAATTTCATTATTTTGGAATAAAACGTGAACTTGAATTCATGTTTAAAAATTGTACCAATGATGAAAATCTTGACACAATATATTTGCAAATTAATGTAGATGGTCTGCCATTAACCCATTGTTCAAATAGTCAGTTATGGCCCATATTGGGAAACATTAAAAACATAAAAACATGTATCCCTTTTGTGATTGCAATATTTCATGATACAAAAAAACCAAAGAACCTTTTCCAGTACCTGCAACCATTGGTAGATGAATTATTGAGTAATTTCAGTTTTAAATCAAAAGATATTAAAGTTGTACTTGATAGTATAGTATGTGATGCTCCAGCAAAAGCATTTGTGCTAGGAGTTAAATCTCATACAGGGTATTCAAGCTGCACCAATTGTGAAGGAGAAGGAGAATATTACCAGGGAAGGGTAATATTTCCCAATCTAAAGGCTCCCAGAAGAACGGATACCTCCTTCAGACAAAAAACAGATGAAGGGTATCATATCAGTGACACACCTTTGAATGAATTGCCCATTGATATGGTTAGAACTGTGCCTCTGGATTATATGCACCTTGTTTGCCTGGGAGTAATGAAAAAACTTATAACAATTTGGACCAAAGGAACCAAAAACCAAAGATTTAATGATGGGGACCTAAATAAAATTAACTTAAAACTAAAATGTTGCCGGAAATTTGTTCCATCAGAGTTTGCTAGGCTTCCTAGACCTTTAGGTGAAATTGATAGGTGGAAGGCAACTGAACTAAGGCAGTTCCTATTATATACAGGACCTGTGGTACTGAAAGGAATTTTGGCCAGGGAGAATTTTGAACATTTTATTTTATTAAGCAATGCAATCAGGATTTTGTGTTCACCTAAATATATTGAAGTATTTATTAATCTTGCAGAAGAAAATTTAGAAAAGTTTGTAAAGAAATTTTCAGGTCTATATGGTCGCCACCATTTAACTCACAATGTTCACAACTTAATTCATCTAAGTGAAAATGCAAGGCAGTTTGGAGTGCTTGACAATTTTAGCGCATTCAAATTTGAAAATGCGTTATTTACTTTAAAAAAGATGATACGTTCTTCTCAAAGACCACTCCAACAACTTGTGAAAAGGTTGGAGGAATTTAGAACGAATAAGCAGCCTGAGGAAGACATAAACTATCCTAGGTTGAAACATCTGCATATAGAAAAGAGTGGAGAGTTTTATCGAGAAGTCTCCTTAAATGCTAGTACCATTATATCTGTAAATAATAGAAACAATTGCATCCTTTTAAAAAATAGTGACATTGTAATAGTTCACCAAATTAGGAAGCAGGATGATAAAATTATTTTATGCTACTCAAAATTTCAAAAAAAAGTCTCCTTATTTAAACCAAATTTGGGAGTCTTTGGAGTTGATCAACTGTCCAATCAACATTTCGAATGTTCCTTGGATGAATTCGAAGCAAAACTTTTTAGACATCAAATTGGTGGATACTACATTGTCCAACCCCTTCATACATTTCTTTAGAGTAAGTATAGATTATATTATTGGTTCTTTGTAGAGTTTTATAGTTTGAACCCACTAATATATAATTTAATTAATTGTATAAATGTAAATCGTTAGAAAAAATATGCATGTATGGTTATTTTTCAACTTCCAAAAAGCTGTTTTTATATAGCATAAATTATCTGGCATGAAATTTTTAAAAGGTGAGAATCTAAGTAAAGTTAAACAAACTTTTTGTGGTTCACATATATGACTTCATTGCAGATGTTGATGAGTCCGACTAGAAAAAGTTTGTATCATGAGTTGTTTAATATTCTACAGGACTGTTTTTTCAATTATTTTAAATATTTTTGGTAGTTGTTTTGTAGGTAATACCTAAATAGGTTAGAGTTGTATGGCTATGGATGGTGAAAGTAGTAGAGATGAACAAATAAGGTTTACTAAATTAATTTAAAAAATACTTATGTGGCCTGTTCTAATGTTTAACATATTTTAGATATGTGTGCATGTGTATGAATAAAGGAAAGTAAAGAAACTATTTTTTGCGTTATTCTATATTAAATTTTAAATTTTCGTGGCAACTGTGGTAACGTTAGTTTTTTTAGGTTAAAATTTTTTTTGTTGTAAGTATCAAAATTTTTGAGCAATATGAAATTCTGTGAACTTAAAAAACTCGTTCTTACAATCAAAACAAACTAATGCTTAACTGCCTTGTTTAACTAAAATATGAAACTAAAACAAGCAGTGGCGTAGCGTGTTATTTGCTATAAACCAAATGTTGTATTATACAGGGTTGTCCAACAAGGACGCGTCGGATAATAGCTGCTAAACCAATCAACTTATGAGAAAAATCTCTGAATGAAACTTTTATTGTTTTATCTCTGCTACAACTCGAAATTATCTTCAAGTATACAGGATGTCTCAAAAAATAGTTATACCAAAAATGCTATTTTTTTAAATAGAACACCCTGTATATTTTGGGATTTTTAGGTTCTACATAAAATTAAAATTATTTTTTAATAAATGCGTTATTAGCCTATAGGTACTTAATAGTTTCCGAGGTATTGACTCTTGAAAAGTGATATTTTTGAACTTTGACAGCTTCTAACTTTCTAACAGTACGTCTTAGAGCAAAACGGCTTACATGTCCCTATCTTCAATTTTTATTATCTTCCCAAAAAATCAACTTCCGGTTAAACCGGATGTAACTCGAAAGCAGGAAATATAGTTGTTCCGGTTTAACAGGAAGTTAATTTTTTTGGGATAGAGATAGAAGATAATAAAAATTGAAGATAGGGACATGTAAGCCGTTTTGCTCTAAGACGTACTGTTAGAAAGTTAGAAGCTGTCAAAGTTCAAAAATGTCACTTTTCATGAGTCAATAACTCGGAAACTATTAAGTATAGGCTAATAACGCATTGGTTAAAAAATAATTATAATTTTATGTAGAATCTAAAAGTCCAAAAATATACGGGGTGTTCTATTTTAAAATAATATTTTTGGTGTAACTATATTTTGAGACACCATGTATACTTAAAGATAATTTCGAGTTATAGAGATAAACCGTTAAAAGTTTCATTCAGAAATTTTTCTCATAAGTTGATCGGTTTGGTAGTTATTATCCGACGCGCCCTTGTTGGACAACCCAGTATAACACGCCAAAATTTTACAAAATCACTTAGTAATAACAAAGAGATAGGCTTGTTTCCATTATAAGTAGAAAACCCTATAATATTTATGTTTCTTTGTTATTTAGTATTTTTTTTTAGGTAAATCCCAAGGAAAAACTTTACGCAGTTATGAAGTTTGACAACGGTGAAATATCCACAGTACCGAAATTGTGGATTAGCCGTTCCGGGGAGGAAACAATGTGCAAATGGCCTCCTAAAGGCAAGAATGTTTCCAATTATGCAAAGAACCTTAACCAGCCCACTGTAAAATGGGACGACTACAAAGTGACTCAGATCTATAGATACTTCTGTAAGTAAATTTTTAACTGATAAAGAACATGTTACTGTATATTATATACTTTTCATATTTTTTTAGTCGATTATTCCTCTAGTAGAGAATATGAGGCACAACTCTCTAATTTAGAACGCAGCACTGATGATAATTCAAGCTCATTCTCAAGCGACTCAAATATCTCCCTAAAAAGAGCAAGTCGCTCTTCCAGATTCCCGAAGACTTACAAGTCAGGTACGTGTAAAGTTTCTTTCCCATATATTTTTTGTTTATTTGTTGACAGTCATAATCCTATTTTTATTATCACTTTTTAATACAGTGAGTGCAAGATAAAATACTTAAATTTTAATTAAATGTTCACTACAATTGCAGATTCTGAGTCATCAGTAGAGAGTGATTGGGAAACAACATTGAAAAGTATGTCAACCTGTGATCTTCAAAGCAAGGGTAAAAATTAATATTATTTTGGAAGAATCCTAGTCAGTATCTTAAAAATGTCTTATGTATTTTTAGACTAAATTAAGGCGTGTTAAGAGTTAATAATATTTATGTCAGAGGGATGAACCTATAAAGATCATTTTTTGTTTAAAATTTGGATTATAGATAAAGAAGTTACTATTTACGATGTTGATGAGAATGGTTGTGTTAAAGAAAACACCATCAATAGTAGCAACTCGAAGCAGGAAACAATTGCAAAAGAAAGTCAAGTACTAAAAGAGGTCAATGAAAAAGAGAAAATTATGGTTGATGAAACTCATCAAAATTATGATGACATTGAGCAAGATTTGACCATAACTACAGTATTTGAAAACAGAAAGGATAAAGAAGGTAAATTTGTTAACATATAGAATGGTTTCGTTATAAAAAAACACCAACTTCTGATTTTTAAATGTGGTATGTATAAAAAACATTGATAAGCTTTTTTTCTGATATTAAACATACCACTAAATGTGTTTTTGGAATTTTTAAATAAATGAGTCCTCCCTGTCGAATTGTTTGAATATACAAAAGTGTCCCATTTAAGTATAAGAAGTCATTAATGACAAAACCATAAGTGATGGCAGTTTTTTTTTGAACCTCTGCAAGATTTGGGGTTTTAAGTTTATAAAATAAAAAGTTATATAGGCGTCCCAAAATTATTAGAACGCCCTGTATAAATGTTATTAATTTTAGTTTAGCTATACAGGGTATATTTTTTATGGCGTATTATAAGCATTATTTAAATGTTAAAATTTCACCATTCCTATTATCCTTTTACTTGTTTTTTAAGAACAGACTTCATCTATCAGTGGGCACATTTATAAAATGAATCATAAAGATAATATTTGTTTTGTTTGCAGTTACCTTACAGAGTATAGACCTTAAGTTAGACCTAATTATATCACTGATGCAAAATCATCCAAATCCTAAGACTTTGCAGCAGACTGAAAAAATTTATCTTCCTCTACAGACTCTGAATGAGTTGGAAGAAACTGAGGAGCAGCTAGATAAACCCACATATTACAATACTCTGGTAAGTTTCTAAATATATTTGGTTTATGAATCTTAATATTAAGGGTCCAAAAAACGACCACAAATTTATCTTTGAAAGTCTATTTTACAAACTACTTAGCACACATTGACTACTTTTAATTTATGGTTAGCAGAATTTTAATGTCGTGAAATCCGAGATTGATAAGTTTGCACGTTACAAATTTATTTAAAATAATAGTCAATTTTTTTTCAGTATCAAACATTAGTCGTCATTGGCGGAAAAACCGCTCAAAAAGCCATAAGAAGGATGTTAGGGAGAATATTTGGGGAACAGCTCGCCACCAAATGCAGTTACACTGGACAGAAAAATAACTTTAAAGTACAAGATTTAAAAGTCGTAGCAATAATCAAAGGTAAATATTTTAATACTAAAACAAAGATAAGTAAGTTCACGAAAATTTTAATGTCCGGTTTAATAGTATATGCAGTAAAGAGATAAGATTCTAAATATCAGTGTGCCCCTAATTTAATCGATCTGTCATATTACTATCATGCCGAGACTGTGTCTACTAACCCCATAAATTATAAAATCAGGTCTCTTTGAGAATATGGACGACTTTTTCCAATATTACTATCAGATTAGCATAGTATATGTACAGGGTGTCCCATTTTCGACACTTTTATAGGATATCTCCGTAATTGTTAGTGTTATCGAAAAAGTAATATAGGTGTCATGTGCTTCCTTTTGGGTCAAATCTAAAATGGTAAATTCAAAATTTGAAAATTTTCGCTCACTTAAGAGATGTGAGGGAAAATCGAAAAATTGACAATTTGAAAATTATCCTGTATCTTCGGAGTTAAAAGAGACACATAAAATTATTTTATACAAAAGTTTCTTTATGATGATTGCTGAATAATCAGCTGGTTTTAGAATAAGTATACGGGGTCTGGTAAAAAAGTTATCGGGCCTAACCTCATTTTTTTAAATCGAACACCCTGTATACTTTAATCTAAAAATATAGCATTTTATATTCTCTTTTTAAATATATAAGACACTATGGATGATATTGGTTTCCTAGGCGAATTATTAAAACTTTATTACCTAAATCACAGTAGGTCATGAAATAAAAGTTAATATTCTAGAAACGACTATGTTAACAGTCTAATTGTTAATTTCATTTTTACCTATTCGTTTGTCAAAATGGCTTATCAACATTATGAAAAATTTAATATATCATATTTATGTTGAAAGTAAAAAAAACCGAATAAATCAAAAAGATAATTTAAAATGTTATCTTTTTAGATTAAAATATACATTTAATTTAATTCCATTTAAAAAAATGAGGTTAGGTACGATAACTTTTTTACCTAACCCCGTATCCTTATACTGAAACCAGATGATTCTTCAGCAATCATTATAAAGAAACTTTTGTATGAATTATTTTTCTGTATCTCTTTTAACTCCGAAAATATCGGGTAATTTTGAAATTGTCAATTTTTCAATATTCCCTCGTATCTCTTAAGCAAGTAAAAATTTTCAAGTTTTGATTTTACCATTTTAAGTTTGACCCAAAAAGAGCACTTGACACCTATATTACTTTTTCGATAGCACTTACAATAACAGATACCCTATAAAAGTGTCGAAAATGGGACACCCTGTACAATTTCTATTGTAGTAGCAACACAAAGAACATTTTTTGTTAATTGTTTCAGATATAGCACGTGAGCAATATGGCCAAATAAGCGATTACGAATTCGAAAAAACTGCCATGGATTTCTTCAGATATGCTTCACAGAGATGTTCCAGAAATCTGAAAAAGTAGGGTAGGGTCTCTTTGTTTTTTGGTTAAGTTTTTTGTAAACAAAGTTTCTTATATTTTAATGTTTAATTTGTAAAAAGTTAAAGTCAGAAAACAGTAGTAACATATCAGATGTATCGTAATTTTTGTCAGTGACAACTGGATTTTAATTTTTCTTAAAAGGGCCAAAGGACCATGCCACAAAGCAATGGAAACTAGCCCTCGCTGATATCTTTATGCAAACTTAAATATGAAAGGTTGCCATCAAAAGGTATTTTTGTCCCAAAATGATCCAGCCAATGATTATTAAGATAAAGGAGTTCAGAGTTGAAGGTTTGAGATTCAGCCATTTTTTCCTACTTTATTTTTTTTCTAACGTGTTTGTTTTTAGTCTTTTGGCGTTTTCTTCTAAAATACTTTTTTTTACATTACATATACGCCCTGCTACATTACAAATTTCACTTAATGAATTTATACCTCTTAATTGGCTTAAGTGTATCCTAATCGAAAATTTAATATATGAAAATATTAACTTTTGTCAAATAAAGTAAAACAGAAGTAACAAAAAAAAAAATTGGGGAGAAAATCCTTGTATTGAAGCAAGTCACTTTTGGCCAATAAAATCTTTTGATCGGATCATCTAGATCTATATAGATTATATAAAAATTTTAACGAAATATTACTATGGAACAATTATTCTATTGCTATGGGTCATCAAGACGATGTTTGCTATGTCGTTATGAAATTTGACAAAAAAAAAAACGTAAAAATAGTTAATTGTTTTTTGTGTTGTATTTTCTTTTAGAAAAATATATATTTTTATACAAAAATCGTTTTTTATTTTTATGACATTATTTCCTCATTATAAAGGTGGTAAAACCTGGTTTAACTAAAGCAACAATTATGTGGTAAAAAAGTAAAAACCAGGTGACAAAGAAGTGCAGAAGAAGTGGGTTTAATTCAAAACTAATGTGGCAAATCCATATTTCTTAACATATTTTCTACTAGAAATGTATGTGGATAAGTTGTGGTTTTTTTATGATAATGCACTTCTATTTAACGTGTTTTTTTCCGGACGTCACTTTTCGCCACGTGAAACCCCGGACTATTAAGCGTTATCGCCAATGCGTTTTCCACGTGGTTGTATGTCACTTTTCAAAGTGACGTTTTTTAATTTTGCGTCATTATAACATAGTTTCCACGTGTCTGTGCTAAGTGGGCGCTGGCTGCCGAATACTTGGAATTGTTATTCCGTAGATAACCAATCTCGCATGTTTTTATCGGAAAGTTTAATTCTTTTCTTAATAAATAATTCAATAATTTAAAAACTGAAACTATAGAAAATCTTATTTTTTCTTGCTCTGTGCGTTAGGGTTAAAATCAAAATGTAATAAAAAGGCACATTGTCATATTTACCATAAAACAAGACTAGGAGAGAATACCTTCACATGCTAATTTTTTTTGATAAACTTTGGTACTTAAAACAAAAATCATTGCTTAATATCTGACTAGTATAAATCACAGTACGAAATACTAAAATAAATTATTTTATTTGAAGCAAAAGGGAATTTAAAACTATTGCACCTGATTCCTTCGTACTCCACTCGACGTTGTCAGATTCTCTTGTCACAGAGTATGCGCCGGGTTTCACATACAACTGAAAAGCTGCGCATGCTTTTTTATTATTGGCAATAGGGTAGGGTGTGAGTGAACAATTATCTAAAGACGGATAAAATACTACTTGAACGTCGTCACCTTTTTGGCCGGTTAAATTACACCATTGGGACTGACCTAAAAATATCATGTAGTTTAGTAGTTTGTACAACAATGATGTCGATGATAATTGGACATCGAACGTGTCACATTGCTAAGCCAGATCACTGATGAGCGCCCAGAATCAGAAACAAGGATGACCTTACATTTCATTTTAAGTGAGGCAAGGAATGTGAACATCAAATTAAATGACAGGCTGGCCATGGTACCTCAAAACTCGATGGACGTACCTATCGATAAACAAAAAGTTTGTCCTTGTCAGTGGGGAATGGCAGCTTACGGGTTCTATGACTCACTGCTAACAGCGGTATTCGTCCAACTGGGACTCATCAGAGACGCGCGACCATCCTGAGGCCGCGGCCCGCAAAGGGTCTGCGCCTATAGGTGATCAATCGTCTGACAACTGGCGTTATTCATCATCGTCATGGAAGGTATCAGTCTTCACACTCAAGACTGATACCTTCCATGACCATGTCCATCGGGTTTTGAGGTACCATGGCCAGCCTGTCATTTAATTTGATGTTAACATTCCTTGCCTCACTTAAAATAAAATGTGAGGTCATCCTTGTTTCTGATTCTGGGCGCTCATCAGTGATCTGGGTTGGCAATGTGACACGTTCGATGTCCAGTTACCATATTGATCTTCTAGACTCCTTAGCTCATTGTTGTCGGTGATTTATTCGACACATGAGAGGTAGGCAGCTTAGCTGCTCCTGAGTTTTAGTTAAGGCTGATTACGCCTTCTCTTTCGATCAAAATGATATCGCGCGATATGGACCATCCACTTGAGTTGTACAGTATATTCTTTCTAGGGCCAAGTTACGAACCTTATACTAAAAAAAGAGAAAATGATCCTAGAATTCAAGCTTTAATATCGTACCGGTCGGCTAAATGCTCTTATTATAAAATTATAGTAAAAGCAGTTCAATAATAAAATACAGTTCAAAGGAATATTTGATGATGATAACCGAAAAATGAAACGTTATAATCAATTTCTGCTAAAAAGTTAATAAGTTAGATAAAAAGTGACAAAAATGTAAAATGAATATTTGGCTATCTCTTTAAATAAAGCTAGAAAAATATAAAAACAAAAACGAGAATTTTTGTTTTTTTACGACTAACTGCTAGGAATTTTTCAAATTTGTCAACGGTTTATAAGTCGTCTCCAAATTGCGCAACTTTACCCTAATCTAAACTTCCCTGTATCTCTTACAGTTTACAAGATCCCAATGGTGAGTCTTGAATTTGTAATAGCCTGTATAAGATAAAAAACGTATTCTTAAAATCAATTAAATGAATTCAACCATACTTGCCTTTAGTTAACGGCTGTCCGAGATCCAAAATACATCTTACAGCTCCCATTTTTGTTGGATAGAAAGCCGTGTGCCACTTATCGGTGGCAATATTGGCCAGATTTTTAAGCGGAAATTTTATCCAGCCGACGGGAATGTTTTCTTTAGGCTCTTTCGACTCTTTTTCATTTTCCTGCGTTCTCGATCTATAGCAATTTTGACAATAGCATACAGCTTCTTCTGGTGAAAAATAATGATCTACAAATACAGTGCGGTAATTAGTTTTTTACTATACAGTGAGTGATCCACGACGAGCGTCTGTTAAAACTTTTGGGAAAATATTTTCTGGACTCTTCGCGGTCTCCCAAAAGTCCCGCATAAAATTAATATCAATTAAAGGAAAAAGATCTAGGAAAAACGCTCGGACCCGTAAATCTTTATTTTTAATTGTGCATTTTTTGACATAAAAAATATTATACAGGGTGTCTCATAGAACTGTCGTCATGTCTTTGACAATTTTTTTTAAAGGAACACCCTATATATTGTATTATTTTCTGATTTTACACAAAATTCTACGCTTATGTTGTAAATGTCATATGTCTAAATTCAATTGTTTTTGAGATATTGACGTTTAAAATATGGCATTTTTTGACTTTGACAGGCTGTAACATTGGAACGGTTTATCTTAGAGAAAAATGGTTTTCACCTCCCTATCTTAGTTTTTTATTCTCTATCCAAAGAAACCAACCTCCGATTTACCATGTTAAACCGTTAAAACCGGTTTTTTGGTTTAGCATGGTAAATCGGAGGTTGGTTTCTTTGGATAGAGAATAAAAAACTAAGATAGGGAGGTGAAAACCATTTTTCTCTAAGATGAACCGTTCCAATGTTACAGCCTGTCAAAGTCAAAAAATGCTAATTTTAAACGTCAATATCTCAAAAACTATTAGACATATGACATTTACAACATAAGCGTAGAATATTGTGGGGAATCAGAAAATAACATAATATATAGGGTGTTCCTTTTAAAAAAATTGTCAAAGACGTGACGACAGTTCTATGAGACACCCTGTATAATATTTTTTTATGTCAAAAAATGCACAATTAAAAATAAAAATTTACGGGTCCGAGCGTTTTTCCTAGATCTTTTTCCTTTAATTGATATTAATTTTATGCGGGACTTTTGGGAGACCTAGTATTTTGATGCGTGCTCTTTTACCTAAAATATTGATTTTATCCTATCACTACTGGTTATCCCGAAAGTAGCGGTTAACTTGATTATTTTAAATAGGTTATTATTATTTCTATTCCATTTTTGGATTTTTCTAACATATTTTATATAACAGGTGAAACATCTAAACTGAATAGTTTTTTAGATATCACCTTAACGGTTGTATTGACTTCATCAATAATAAAAAGTCTTTTGTAGTCAACAACAAAATGATATAAAAAAAATTACATAAAAAATATAATGATACTCTGGTATAATTACAACAAAAATAATTAGTAATCCTAGAAAGCTAAAAATCATTCTTTATTATATCAACTATATCTTCTACAAGCCCACATAACATATTTCTGTAATGTAAATTTTCCCAAGATAAATCCACTAGCTCGTCCCTATGTTGAATTAAGTAATACTCAAATTTATCATCATTTTGAGCCACTTCTTCTCGAAAATCTGGATCCATGTGAAATATATGAACATTTATAAAGGCCGTTACAAGACCAGCCGACATCATAAATTGAAAGTCCTTGTCAAATGTTTCTTTAGGAATAATTACTTCTGGGTCATAGTTAAATCTTCTTATGTGTTCAGTAAGATGTTGATAATACTCTTCAATTAATAATAGTAAATATTTGTCTCTCGTTTCCTTTGTGGAATTAGAAAATAGGAATACTATCAGATCATAATTAGGGCTAACATATCGAAGAGTTTGAAAATCAACTAGAATTCCTTTTGTTATAACGTTATCTTCGCCATATTTAAAAAGCATATTTGATACAAACACATCACCATGATTAATGACATTTCGTATTGTATTAGATTTCTTTGTCTTCGAGAAGAGGGATAAAAAGAATTTTTTAATTCGACTCCTAATATCTTCTAGGGAAGCATCGAGTTTTTTAATAACTTCAGGAAACTTTTCAACAATATAGCACATCGTCTTTAAAATAATATCATATCTTTTCTGTAAATGATGCCCTTCCTCATAAATTAACATAGTTTCCTTTAAAACATTTCCATAGCCCTCATCAAGTCTAATGTCTTTACCCGATTTGTCTGATAACATTTCTTCCAAGATAATTGTGCAAGCGTGAAATTTGGCGAACTTTTCGACAATGACTCTAAGGCCTTCATAATTTAAAACTGAATTGGGTTTAAAACCGACATAACCTTGTCGACCAAGGTCATCAAAAATCAAAAGCCAATCACTTCTAATTAGATAACACTCTGGAGCAAAATCTAATAAACTATCTAACCCATTAATAGCAAATAAGGGATACAGGGTTTTGTAAAAAAACTCTTCTCTTTTTGAATGTCCACTTTCCAGCACCTTTTTCATTGCTACTGTTGAGGTTATCAAAAATTTCGCAAAAAGTTCGAGTTCTTGTTCTTTATCTTGAGCTTTAATTTTTATGTTGAGGTGAAAGTATTCACCTAAATGCCCATTTTTTTCATTTAATCGTACAAGACTGAAATCCAAAAGGTCATAATCCCTGGACTTAATTTTGTTCCTCGTAATTTCATAAATGTCTTCTTGGTTAATTAAAGGATATTTAAGAAAGTTCAGTATATTTGTAAGGATCTCTGCATTTTGAGAGATTCCCAATTGAAAAAACGAACTGGCTATTTTAAACTTAACAATGGGAAGCAGAACCCTCACTTGATGGTCGCGAAAACTCTTAGTTATATCATCAACAATGCTCATTTGAAGCTTTTGAAAATATTTTGTTAATGAGTGAAAATAGTACTGTATCAAATTTTCAAAATGTTCTTGTAAAAATTTCTCTTCACTAAAAGAAAAAATATACAACAAAGCATCATAGGCGATTGGTACTTTTTCCGTTGAAGGTACAGCAAAAAAAATACCGATATCTTTGTGTTGGTTTACATACACATTATCGGTCAAAGGACTCCAAATACTTTTAACAAGTAAATCGGAACTTTCATATAAGTTATTAACGGCTACTTGAAGATTTTTTATTGTTTGTTTTACTGCTGTTTTATATAATCCTTGAAAACAATCCATTGTTATTACTAAATCACTAATATCCCTTACGTGGTATCCCTTAGGTTTTTTAGTTTTCTCAACGTTATGTAATTCCAAGGCTTGATGTTCAGCCAAATTTTTTAAAATTGTTTTTAGACACAGAATATTATTTCTTTCCGGTGTTATAAAGTGTTCCATATTATATTGACATTCAAAGGCACCATAACATCCATTGTTGTCTTCTATAATAAACACTGGAAAGAGGACTTGTGAAATCTGAACTGGTATACACTGTTCAGTGTATGTTGTATGTATTTTCACTAAAATGTATTTTTGTTCTACGCCATCTACTTTTACACGTAATAATGTAAACTTTTCGTTAGCAATGTACTTTTCTGTAGAAAATGTAATTTCACTGTTATCAGAATATGAAAATCTTCTTTTAAAAGTTTCGTGGATACATTGGTGGTTGAACTCCATCTTTAAAACAACAATAATAAACTGTCTAACTACACATTTAATATGGTACTATTTATCTTGGCTGTGTTGAATGGTCTGATAACCAGGATATTTATAATATTTACACTGGCCACCAAATCAAAATGTATAGGCACTTTAAACGCAGATTAACCAGTGGATTTCTTTATGAGGTGTTATTTGAAAAAAATTTCTTTAGTAAGATTCCATTATTTTCGACAATATGGACAGTGAACACTTCGTGTCATGAAGGGTCATTATTCGTTAAAAAATGATCACAACCCACGCTTGCAGGCAGTGTTCAGTGTTTGTATTATGTATTTCAAACTTCATGTATGACTGAGGCAGGTACCGAGCGATTCTCTTCGCATACTCAAGAGTCATTCAGTGATGCGAACCAAGATTATCGGCATAGTGGAACATGCGACAAATCACTTAAAAATTTCCAGCGTGTGTTACTGAATCGGAAAAATACTTAATACGAGATGATTTAGGATTTTTTAAAGGTAATCGCGGCAGTAAAAGAGCAACCCCAAATAGGACACTTTCACGAAGTAGTGATATTTTTTAAGTAGCTATAAGACTCTTAGAATGAATGAAAATATGACAAGCACGTTAGCTTCAGTGGCAATTGATGGTATGAGGCAAAATGTAAAAATATTCCTAAGACCAATTGAAAAACAATATTTATTTGGCTGTTTTTCATCACACCCTTTCAAATCTAAGAGGACGACCTGAGAGGCCCGGCTGAAATTAGACTCTCGTGGCCGCCATTTATCTCTGTATATGTGCGAATGGTTTTAGTTTAATCGTTTTTTACGCATTTCTATTGCTATTCTTATTACTGCAACAAACATCATTTTGTGTCCGTTCTCAACGGGAAGTAAATGTAATTATTACTTATGGTAGTAAACCTACGTTAGAGGTTATACAATAATTGTACAAAAGTCAAAAACACATATTAGTCCCTTAAATTTACTTGGTATTAAATGTAAATGTTGTTATAAAAATTAAATGGCTGGCCGTACCTACTTTTTAAGACATCCTCAATGTTTCTTTAAATTTTACCCAGATTCGATAAGCTACATTTAATGAAAATTGTTCAATATAAGCAAGTAGACTACTTTATAAATGTTGCAAAGTTCAAAGTAATGTAAAAAAATTACGTTGACCAGTATAACACAAACGACAGAGTGTTTGCGTCGGCAATGAGATTACGTCACCCGGGGAATTATTTATTTTAAAGTGGAATATGCAGTCAGTAGATGTGCAAAACTGTCGATAGTTAGTAGAGTTCGATATGTCGATAGTAAAATTAAAAAACTATCAATATATTTTTGGAAATGCTTTAATTAATATTATTATGAATAATATATAATAGATAATATTTTTCAAAATTTTATTATACCTATATTTTCAAAAAATTGCGTTTATATTTATATATATAACGTTTTTTATTTGCCATTTAACAAAATGTTAACAAATATTTTAAAAAATAAAGTAGTAGCGTTTAGTGTCCGTATAAGTAAAATAGAAATACATTTTTTAGCGGCAGGCGGACAAAGTAGTGCATCTATGTTAATAAGGTAATGGGTTTCCTGGGGCACAGGTAGACAATAACGGGCTGTTTCGTTCTTGTTAGGACTCATTAGAAAGCCATAACCTGTAAGCGATTCCCAATACAGCGAAAATATGCTTTCAAGATATTCTTAAGAACAAATATATGATGAAAACCTAGTATCGCCATCTGTAGGAATCAACTCAATGCAAAAGATAGCCATTAGGCTACTGCAGCGCGATTTATTTTTGAATCTACAAACCCGTAGAAAAAGTGTAGGGATGGATGCACAAAAACGTTTCCTATACTGGATGTGTTGGCCTAACGTAACTGGTTTATTGTTAGTTCTATGTTTTCACGTCTGATGGCTATTTTTTGCATTGAGTTGATTCCTACAGATAGCGATACTATCATATATTTATTCTTAAAAATATCTTGAAAGCATATTTTCGCTATATTAAGAATTGCTTACAGGTTATGGCTTTCTGATGAGTCCTAATAAGGACGAAAAAGCCTGTTATTGTCTACCTATCACCCAGGGAACCCATTACCTTTGGCGCAGCGTTGCCAGAGTTGGTACAATTGTACGAATCTGGTACCTTTCGAACGCATCTGTACAAAAGTACATTTACACTATTTTCTGGTACATTTTCACCCTCGTGCCGTTCAGCAGCGTCGGCGCCAGGAGGCCCACCCTATAAACATGAGTGCCAGTGCTTCAGCTTTTATAACAATGCATGTTATTTTCAAGAGAGCGATGACCTTTTTTTTTTTAGAAGTCACTTTATTTGCCTGGTGCCCCCATAATTCTTCTTTTGGTACGAGGTTAAAAAAAATTAAGTAATTTTTGATGGCTGTACAAAAGTTTAAAATCTGGTACATTTTATGTTTGTGATTTGTACAATTTCTTGATACCCTCTGGCAACACTGCTTTGGCGTCCCTGTGTACTTTAATGTCAAACATAGATGCACTACTTTGTCCGCCTGCCGCTAAAAACTTTCTTTCTATTAAAAAAATATATATTAATATTCTTACATATTTATGATTTTAAAGACTTAAAATAATAATATTTGCCCCTAACAAGCACGTCTTCAGGGGATTGAAGAATGAGTTTATTGAAGAAGATAAAATAAACATATTTTTTATAACATTGAAAATAAACTTATTATTATTATATTAATAGTACTATCGATAGTTTTGACTCCGATAAAAAGTTACTTAAAAAAAAGAAACTTCTCCCGGTTAAAAGACTTCTAAAAAACGTTCTTCTAACAAAATAACTAGTAAAATTTAATTAATTTATGAAACAAATGTTTATAGTTATAGAAAACAATATTACCTGGCAGAAGAAGGTTTCTCTTAAAAATTTCACATTCCTCTTTAAACATGCACAGCACCAAAGGACTACTGGTTGGAGACGTTTTTAATGCAATAGTCGAGCTTGTTAAACTTGTACTTGGCAATGGCAAACTTAAATTTTCATTACGCTCTTTCTCACAAGATTCCAAATCAGCTTTTTCACATTCTGTATGTGCGGAAGTAACCTCACATGACTTTGTTTCTTCGTTTAATATTCTTATCTAAAACACAAAAATGTTAGTTAAAGTATCTGACCCGCGTTACGGGTTTGTTCCAGTGGCAGTATAGATGGTTCTCATACATTCCCCTAATTATATATACTCAAACCACCGTTCAAATAATAAGTAGTGGCCTCACTCTCGATTCATGTATTTAATCTCTTTGAACATGAGATACTGTTTTGATTTTGTAAATTACAATATTATTCTTTCAAAAATAAAAGAAGTATGGAATATGCGGGTTCTTCTGGGTTGAATACACTCTTTTGTAAATAAACGAAAACAATTTGTTCGCATTAACAGCTTTAACGAAAAGTTAAGAAAGGTACATATTTGTTAATCCTTGAAAATAAGATTTAAACCGTAAGGTCTAGTTGAAATCGTAGATTGTCAGAAATGGTGTTTTTGTAACGTAAAAAGTTATGGCTAGGTTGATCATTCTTAAATTGAACTTTTTTGTCAATCCCACATTAGAAAACAGCCAATTGGCCTTTTGATGAAATCAAAGCCTAACACATTGAACTAAAATAATTATTGACTAACGAATAAAATTTAAATTAATTACAATAATATTAAGTTTATTTTCAATGTTGATAATATAAAAGTGTTTATTTATCTTCCTCAATAAACTTCTTCTTTGATCCCCCGAAGACGTGCTTGTTAGGGGCAAATCTTAGTATTTTAAATTATAAATATATAGGAATATTAAAATATGTTTTTTAAAAATATTTGTTAATATTATATAAAAGTTAAATTGCAAATAAAAAACGTTTAACTATATGTATATTATATAAATATAAACGCAGTTTTTTTCTGAAGATATAGGATAATAAAATTTTGAAAAATATATTATTCATTACAATATTTATTAAAACATTTCCAAAATTTTTTTAAAGTTATCTGTTTCCAATATCCATGCTTTAATTTCGACTTTATATATTTTTAATGAAATATGTTTTTAAATTTTTGTTGGTAAATAATAGTTTATATAAAAACATAAATATTTGAAATTGTTTTGTCCTATGGACTTATTTATTTTAGGTTTTATGGTTATTTCATTTTTATGACGTGTATTATGATTATGGTTTTTAAACTGTAAAAGATTTTTATTTTTAAATATGTACATTAAGATGTTATAAATGTAAAGTTGTCTAATATTCATTTTTTTTGTTTCAGAATATAATTTTAATAAAGGATAAAGATTATCTTTATTAAATAGAATTTTTTAGAAACCTTTTTTGTAATATTTCTAATTTTTTAACTAAAGTTCCATTTATTCCTCCCCAACCTAAAATTCCGTAATTTAAATGAGTTTGAACTAATGCATAATATAATATTTCCATATAATTTTTTTAATGTTTCCAAAAATTGGTAGGTAGTAAACTTCTAAATTTTTTAATTCTATGTAAAAAATTCAATTTAATTTACTGTCAAAGATTATTCCTAAATATTTTACTTGATTAACTTTCAAAATTTGAATGCCATAATTTATTTTAATACTATTCACATTTTGTGGTATGTTATTTGGATTTAAAGTAAAAGGAAAATAATTAGTTTTATCAAAATTAATTGTTAATACATTTTTATCAAACCTACTTTTTATTACTTTAAAATCTTTTTTAATTTTGTTTTTTAAGTAGTCCTATTTGTATCTGTATAAAAAATTGCAGTATCATCTGCGAGACTATGAATTTCTCCATCACAATTTACATTAAACAAATCATTAATATATAGATATTAAAAAATAACGGTCCCAAAATTGTTCCCTGAGGAACACCATATTTAATTATTTTAGGATAGCTTTTTTTCTTTATCTATTGGAACATAGGTTTAGATAATTTTTAATTCATTCAAATTGTTTTCCTCTAAATCCAACAATAAATCATGACTAACTGTATCGAATGCTATTGCTAAATACAAAAAAATACAAATAGAAGGTTTTTTATTATAATCTAATGCATCATATATTTGTTCTATTAACTATACTTTTGGGCTTAAGCCACTGCTGTGCTGATAGACTAGAATATAATGTAATATACCTTTTGGCACTGTCCATATAAGTCGAATACTGCATACACCGATTGTCCAAGGGGGTACGACCATGGAAAGCTTTGTTCTTCAACCCCATTCACAATTAACTTAAAAAATTTTGAGTCCGTAATCATTACGCCTATCGAATCACCTTCAGTTAATGTGTTCAATACTTGACCATAGTTTGAACGCCCCTAAAATATAATTTATTATAATAAACTGCCAAAAGAATAGATGTATATTTTAAATTTCTTAGTGTGTGTGATTTTTTTATAAGTTTTTTTTTGTGTATACAGCTCGCACGTGTAATGTGATTTCGGCGGATGTTGAGATCAATAAACCACGATAATATACAATAAGCTTTTTCACTAAAATTTTCGTTTTGGTTTTAGTGTATAAAGGAACAAAAAATAAAATGTTCTGTGTTTGTACTTTTTGATATTTTTAATCCATCAGTGAAAAAATAAATAAATAAATAAAACTATTGGAAAAGACACAGACTTTATCGAATCTACGTCATGAAATTGACAGCTTGCCAATGGTCTCTAAAACTTACATTATAATATCAACAATGACAAAGTCTGAAAGGTAATCCAATAGAAATAATTGTCCAAAACGGACGGGAAAAATAAAAAAATCACCATATTAATTCCAAAGTGTTATTTATATCATGTCTTAAAATAAGTTAATACAGTTCTAGGAGCAAAATATATTATTTAACTAGCATAAAACTTTTCACATGTGGCAACACCAAAATTATTGACAGAAGACCGATTCAATTAGAAAATCCAACCCACGTGATTCAATATGGCGGTTGGATGGCAAAAAGCATTGAGTCACCCGTTAAATGCCTTTAGCAATATTATATTTATGGTCACGTGTACCAATTAAAAAGCAGTATTTGCCATCCAGCCATCATTTTGACACATCGTTGGATTGCCTAATGCAATGAATGATAGTTGAAAAAGTTTAACCTAAGTTATTTGTCCATCGTTCTGCTCTATGAGCAAAAAAAGAGCAGTTATTTTAAATAAAAATATTCGGATGTAAACAAAAACACCGACATGACAAGTGTCACGATCGGTAACGATGCTCACTGAAAATTTTGATCGGATCGAAGTCTTCGAGTCATCGCACCAGTTATGAGATTTTAAAATTAATCGAATTCCTGCATGTTTTTAATGAGCTGCAAAAAATGCATGGCATGATCTAGCAATATGATAAACTCCAATTATAGCACCGATTTAACAATTTAAATGCCAAAACTATCAAATATGATAATGGTAAAAGAGCCCGTTCTCACTAGTTGCATAAATATATTATCTGGACCCAAATTTCCATAAAATGAGATGAAATCAAAAATATTTTCAATAATAGATATCTTGATAATAAATGCCGTTTTTACCTAAATTCCTTCTTATTTTATCAAGAAACATAAGTATGACTAGGAAAGTACTTTTATTACCTTAACACCATTTATCGATATCCAATCATTCGCAATAACGCAACTGGGTCCTTTCAAAGCTAAAGCATTAACTGGCAAACTCAGCCTTTCCAGCGGTCCAGCAACAACGCCAACAATAATTGAGGATTGCCATCGTGTATCCAACTGCTCAATAACGACTTGGACGGCTTTATTTGGAGCTAATAATGGAGTGACTGTCACAACGCCTTGGTTATAGGATGCGACTCGTCTGGCAACAGTCCTGTCTGATTGTACTTCTATGTTGCGGCCATGGTTCTCATGAAATTCGTATTGATGGCTGGTACTAACTAAAGGTTGTAAATAATGTTGTTTTATGAATAACAAAAGTATTTTGTACTTGCATTCTCTTTATTTGCTTAAATCACATTTCCTGGCCAGTATAACCAGTCGTTTTCAAGTAAATACTGTATAGGTTTAAAGGATATATTCCATTTAGTATACATCTTGTTATCAGTGATGACGCAATTTGAGCAAATCATCGATACTAACCTAAGTATAAGAAATAAAACACTAGTGGCACTGTTTACTGTTTGCGTTACTGGGTGGCCTGAGCTGCTAGGGCTATTCAGCCAAGTGCCGTTGTCCCAACACTAGTGGTATGTAATTTTCACTCGTATATTGTCAACATGACACGTGTTTCGCTGTCACAGCAGCTTCATTTGACGAAACTGCTGTGACAGCGAAACACGTGTCATGTTGACAATATACGAGTGAAAATTACAAACCACTAGTGTTTTATTTCATAATAGTAAAGCTTATGTTTTACATTCTTATTATACGTATGTATTCTCTTTTCGTTTAGGAAATGCTTTTTGTCCGTATAATAAAATCGTGTGATTGGTTGCGTACAATTATTTCCAGTTTACAATTAATATTATTATTAATATAAATAGTGTTCTTCGAAAGCCCAACTAAGATTTAAAGAGTTCGATAGACAGCTGCCCGATCTAAAATTAAAATAAATTATTAGTGAACAGAAAGCAGAACCTTACACCCCGTTTATCTAAAAATACTTATGCAAAATGTATACTTATAGAAAAAGCAATTTTAAGAGTTATTTAATAAATAACTGCTTTATGTAATTAAAAATAAAATTAAAATCTTAATTTTTTTAAGTAGTAACATTGTAAGTCTTAATTATGGATATATCTTGTTTTTTTCTTTTTTTCCAAAAAAAAAATATCTAACTTCTTTTAACTAATATGTAACAGTGTTCTTGGGAATACCCTGTAACATGCTCCCATCTATTGGCCACCGATCGAACTTTACTTAAGATTTTTTTATTACAGTGCGGATACTTAAATCTGAAGGAATGTGTTTATATGTGGAGAACTGTAAATTAGTCTTTTTGTCATTATTGTTTAAGGAACCAATTTGATAAAAGTCAGGGTGGTATAAATATAGTCGAAGTCGCAAGACATATTTAGTATTTACCTGAAGATCACTTGGGATACTGACTAATTAAATGCTTTAAGCTTATTTATTTTTTTTCACAATGCAAGTCCAAAACACATCATTCTAACAAAAAATAATTTTTTAACTACCTATACTATGAATCCGCAAAGGTTAAATCTAGAAGAGGCAAATTCATGGCCACGCGCATATAAACAAAACAAATACTTTTGGATATGCGCACAGCAACATTATCAGCTATCAACCGTGTATAGGTGAGAATATCGATAGTTCTATTGATAGTGTAAATAATAGGGGAAAAGTCACATCTGAATACAAAACTTCTACTTTTATCAAAAGTGACCTCCAAAGAAAAAAAAACTCGTCTCCCCACCCCCAAAAACGTATACCAATTTTTTAAATAGAGTATGATAAATTACTATCGATAGTATGATAATTACTATCGACCTCTACAACCGTGGTTATTACCAGCTTAAAAAGTGACAGATGACAACCGAATGTTGTGAGTATGCTGAATCTTGTGTTTCTTCGACTAATCTGATCAATGAATTGTAAGTCCAAACACACTTTTCGTCCATAAAAATTTAACTTTTCGGTGCCCACCGCATAAAATGTGCTTATCCAAGTATAGAGGTATATAATTTAATTTCATACTTATAAATTACTAATCACATACATTTACGTATGGATATCGTAATGGTAAATGTATTTGGTAAAAAAATACCTGAAGGTAAATCTCCTGCAGCCATTGCACTACACTCTTCTAGTTCTATAGGCGCTTGTTCTTGGTCGAGAACAATTTCTAAACTATCTTGCAGTCGAGCACTAAAACACAAAAAACTATTATATGTTCGTTCATATAATTTTAAAACTTAAAAAAAAATTTACCTATTCATCGGTGAGGGCGGAGGAGCTTTATGGCTGGTGACTGATAGTTCACAGCATTGTCCTTTTAGATCGAATACGACCCAAACTGTTTCTCCCATAGATGGAAACTGAACTGGCAGTTCTTCTCCATTGATGAAAATCTAAAAGATTAGCGTTTTGATAACATGTATTATATGAGCTAAGCTGAATTAACTTACCTTTATATTTGAATCTTGAGTTTGAAGAATGCCGAGTCGATCGTTAGTGTTTAGCCAATTCAAACTTGGAGTAAAAATTTGAAGTAGCTGATTCTTGTAACGTACTTCATTTCCTAAAAAAAAAAGAATTAGTAAACGGAGTGGAGTCAACGTTTTTATCTGCAAAAAATAAGGGAAATAAGTCAAAGTTTAAAATACATACAATACGAACAAAAATATCTATAATCTATTTCAGAAAGGTGTAGAGTAATAAAATGGGAAATTCCGTCCAGTTCGGCTCAATTTCGGTATCGGCCATAGGCGTAGATAAATCTGATAACTAACCAAAGAAAAATAAAAGAAGATAATTTGATAAAGAAGGATTTTACGGATAATAGGAAAGATATTATTAGCTATAGCAAATTTACACAAACATCGTTTTATGAAATATGCCGTGGAAAACATAGTGTAACTGTACGGCGCACGCCGACATATTATTGCGATCTAAATCCTATAGAATTTATATGGGCGCAAGTAAAAGGATTTGTAGCAAGACACAACACGACATTCAAAATGAAAGACGTTAAGCTACTGTTTGATCAATCCATTAAAGAAGTGACACCAGAGAACTGGCGAAAAGCAGTCTATCATGTCATTAAAGAAGAGGAGAAAATGTAGGATCTTGACCACCTGATCCATCGGACCGTCGATCCGTTAATATAACGTCAAGAGGAGATGACAGTTCCTTAGATGACGAGGAATATTATGATTTTTTATAATTTAATTTCTGTATAATGTATTTTTTTATGTTTAATAAAAAATAAGTGTACCTACCTAATACTATGTACATAATGCACATAACTTTCAGTGTTTGTAAATGGATAATAGGCAAAACCTATAAATTGACTCAAACCTAGGTGGTACTACGTGCACTTGATGAAAATAAAGAATTTTGCAATGAAATCAATGCCAAATTATGAAAGTGGCTTAAATATTCGTTGGGTTGGGTTGTAGTCCCTTTGCATACATGAGCTTTTATGAGCTTACACCTTTCTGAAATAGACTATATTTTACTACATTGTCCATAAGGTGCTCCTCCTGTAACTAAAATTTCGTCTTTAAGTTAATAACTGGAAGATAATAAAATAGTTTTTAACATTATAGAAAATAGTTGTAAACGTACGGAATTTGTTTTTATTAATAACTTTACGAGACAAAGTTATTCTTTATAAAAAGTTTGCATGGTCCTAAACCTAAAATTCAAACATCAGATGTCAAATTTTTTAAGTCGTATAGGAGGGTTCTCAAACAAATATGAATTTGGTACAAGAATAAAGTACCTACCTTATTTGTGACAATATCGAAAACTGTAATTATGAAAAGTTATGCGGTATGAAAATTATGTTCTAATATGAAATTAAAATGAAAAACGTTTTTTTATTATTTTTATAAATTTATCGGTAATTTAAAATAAAAAAATATATTCCAGTATAATTGCATATTAGAAACAGTTTTTCATACCGAACAACTTTTCATAATTACAGTTTTTGATATTGTCACAAATAAAGGTACTTTACTCTTGTACAAAAATCATATTTTTTGACAAACCTCGTATACGACTGAAAAAATTTGATGGTTGAATTTTAGGTTTGAACTTGAGTTTGCAGAACTTTTTATAAAGAATAACTTTCTTTCGTAAAATTAATAATAAAAAAGTTTTCCAGTCATAAATTTACTAAATTTTCTTCGAATTTTAAAACCTCATTCCTTACTTTGTAGGAGGCGCTGAAGATGACCCCTAGCGGTCGAAAGCGCACTGCTAATTATCATTAAAATTCTTTGCACCTGAAATACAAAAGTTTTTCATTTCCACATTTAAAAACGGCTTCGATAGCTTTGTAGTTAACGCGGCAGTCACTGGGAACTGTAGGACCAGTGTTTATGATTTCGTATCCCAAGACCGGCAAACAGGTAGTTATTAGTGATAGGGAATAGTCAATAACCAAACCATATAAAAAAAAATTATCATTAACATTTTTGGGTGACAGACATTTAAGCATGTCTTAAAGCTTACATGAGTCCAAAGAACATAAAAATTTAGTGTTTTCCTATTCTGAAAAACAAATATAAATTGTGATCACCATTTAATTTGCGGATACTATTTCTCCATCTTTGGAGTAAAGAAAAACTGTGTTTCCAAAGCCACTAGAAAAAATGGAAATTTCTAAATTTTTCTAGACTAATAACATTGCTAGGGTCTTCTATCCAAAGATGGACAACCAGTACAATAACTCCAGAGATTTATGGTGGTCCAATTTATCGCAGAATCGTTATGTCCAAGTGCATGTAATTGATAAAGAGCTCTAGAAATATCAAACTTGATTTTTTAAAATCTTGTTTTAAGTTTTAAAACATTCTACCTTATTTAAATAAAATTCGTCTACTGCTTACCTGTCAAGTAGCAACAATCCCCAGGCATATTGTTATTTCCAGAACATGGAGCTGTTTCTGTTATTCCAACGGACAGTGTTCCAGCCATATGTTTCCATAATCCAATGACAGAAACTTCAAATATCTCATCTTTTGTTAGTGGGGTGCTACTATACACAATACTGCTGTTATATTCTTTGGACCGAGATGCTACCCGGCCGTTTTCGCTAAGAAATATTCCTTTTCCGTGATGTTCCGAGAATCGGTGTAGATCAAGTTCGGCATTGGGATGTAGAACGCTGGTTGCTTGTAGCGAAGCTGAAGTATCTGACCTAAAATATTAACAATTTAATATAAATAGGTATAATTTCTATAAGCACCTAGGTCTAAAAATACTACTGAATTAATTTAATGCAGGGTTAGAAACAGAAAGCCCTATCTTCCTTCTTGCAAAAGAAGGAGGTAAGAAGGAAGCTAAGGCTTTCTGTTTCTAACCCTACATTACCATGTCCCTTCTAGGGAGTAGATACGACTTCGTTATGAATTAGGGAATCCAAACCACGTGATTCAATATGGCGGTTGGCTGGTAAAAAGCATTGAGTCATCAGTTAAATGCCACCAGCAACATTATTTTTATGGTCACGTGCACCAATTACAAAGCAGTATTTGCCAGCCAGCCGCCATTTGGACACATCGTTGGATTGCCTAATTGAATTAGCTTTCTTTTGGCAAAAAAATAACCGTCTAATACAAATTAACATTTACTGCAACCATAGCCTTTTTTTCAATTTGAAAGGAGTGAGTGAGGCAGAATTTCTAGCCGTTTCATTTCGGAACTTTGACGGATCTAGGTGCGGCGACATCTTTGAGGGGGTGCGTCTAGGGAAAGTGGCCAGGGATTTAACTAAATTATTTGAAATGTAGGTATGTTGGTGTCTGTAAATAATTTTTACAATCATTTTATAAATTATTTGAGGTTAGTTTTGTTGGTCAAATCATGATACGTTGACCTCGGTTATTTTAAGGTTAGTGTTGTTTGTCAATTCATTAAAAGACGTCATGACTTGCCAAAAATGTCAAAAATCAACTGCTATTTTGGTTTACTTTTGAACTATACGAGTAGCAGAAGACTGTTACCTAACACAATCATATCTACTCTCCAGAAGGGTCATCATTAACTAAATAAGAATGCAAAATTTGTCCTTCACCTTCTTTAATATTTTTATTAAATTTTTAATATTTTTTTGACCTGTACCAGTGTGGTGTCTTGATTGTTTAGTGCCCAAGTTTATGACCTGCTGGCCCCAATGATAATTAACCGAAACGCGTAGGCAGTAATTGTTGTTTTATATTAAAGAAGGCGAAGGACAAATTTTGCATTCTTATTCAGTTGACTGTTACCTAAGTCAGCCCCGTGGTAAACGTCAAATTCTCATGTATTTTATGAATAGGCCTGTATCATGCTACAAATAATAATAGGTATGATATTCAGAGGCTGTGACCTCATATGGTGAGTGAGGCCCTTAAAAGAGACAATTATTTTCAATGGATTTCTATGATTATGAATAGAAATTTCATTGTGTCTCTCTCACTCCTCGAACCGCAGAAGGCCTTGAAGGCAAATATAAATATTTTTTGGTTTTTCTGTTTATTTTTACAGTGACAGAGATGTGACTTCATAATATGGGAAACATTTTAATTGAGAGTTATAGAAAATTCTGAATATGATAAAAAAAATCTGCTTCAGTAACAGGGTAGAGACAAAAACTTGAATTTTGTGTTTGTAAGAGTAAAGTACCCTTTAATACTATTTTTCGGTCCAGGGTTGGATACCGCCACCATCTTTATATAAATAATAATATATATTTTTTGTTTTATTAAATAATGACATTTATTATTTAGCGCAGTCGGAGTTCATAGGAACTCTGTGAGCTTTTCATATTATAGATCACCAAAAAGAGTACATTGGTACATTTTAGTCCCCAGATGTTTTTCCCTTGCAGCAAGCGCACGATTTGATATTTCTGGCATAATTTTGTTCACTTATATTGCCACCTTAGTCAACTATCAAACATTACCTAGGACATGTATCTATCCCTGTTGATGCTAATGGAGCTATTGGCGTCGCACAAGGAATGCTTACTCTTGCGCACTGTCCATACAAATCGACAACTGCATAAATGTTAGTATGAGGGACAACACAAGCCGATCCTTGAGATACGCCATCTTTGAAAAATTCAAGGGATTTATCAGCTGACCGCATAACACCTAACCTATAAAGAAACAAAAATTGATTTTAAAACAGGCTAAAATATCTATAAATATCAATATTTAATATTTCTCTAAATTATTAAAACGAAAATATACAGGGTTTTCTGTAAATAATAATAAAGTATATACAGCGTCTGACCAGATTTGGTTTTAGATTTTACGAAAAAAGTTATGCTTGATAAAAAGTGTTTTCTTGTTTTAAAGGTAAGACTGGTATGAAAAAAATATATGTTATACAGGGGCATAACGCTAATAAAGAAAATCGAGTAGTTAAGATAAATTTCATTGACATGTTAGAAATATCGAACGCATCTTCGTCAGTGTCGTCACTATTTTCTTAGGCCACATCCATAGCCTTAATAAGTTAAAAAAAGGTAACCTGACTTTAATTTATTCTTGAACTCGGTAACGTGGCCATTATTTTCCCTTTTAGGATGGTTTTATGACTCGCTGCTACCAGTGGATTTATAAAACTGGCCTGCCTTGAAATAACAACAAATAAACACTAATGTCGAGTTGCAAAAAGAATTGTAATGGTAAATAACTAACCAGCAAGTTTGACTGTGACTTACATTGCATTGGCAGAAATATTTTTCACACAATCATATTGGCCCGGTTACCTTAATTTTAAAGTTACTAATTAGACACCTTTCATTGTGAGTTTATAATGCCTGTTAACGTCAGTTATATCACAGTTAAACTTGATGGTTAAAAATCTTGCAACCGAACATTAGTTTTGTAGAGGCAACAAAAATTAAACACTGACACACAATTTACCCGCTTATGAGAAGGGACCGTTCAGAGGAATGAAAAACTGTTTTAAACTGCTTACCGTCCTGTACTCGAAGTACACATTTTCTGTGGGAATATGCGTTGCTGCAAAAACCTCCATCCGATTGTAACATTTTATACGTTTTACTAAAATTTCTTAGAACTAAAATAATTTAAAATAGCAAACGCTCAAATTTATAACGGCCATTAATACATTAACAAGCAATCGGTCATTGTCGTCAGTTGGATCCCAGTATTGCCGCATTATAGTTTAAAAGGACACAGAAAATGTTGGTAGACTTATAGATTGGTTTCAAGCAAACATAAATCAAAACTTACAACTAAAAGTAAATTGATCCTACTTATTTCCAAAATTGTACCGTTTAGAACTTACTTAAAAATGTATCCATTATATAATAACAATGCATTGTATTCTACGGCTTTCATTGTTACTTAACAAAATAAATCATTTACGGTCTTACCTAACTCCAGATGATAAAGTATCTAGATCACAAGGATAGTTATTTCTCGTAGTTTTTCCATTAATCATTATAGAAGAACCGCTTAACATCCAAGTATCCTTGTTGAGGTCAGTTGCTGTACTAGGAAGTTCTATATCGTCAGGTCTAACGGCAGTCACGCCTAAAAATAAATAACTAAAATATAAAAAAAATCAAATCACTAAAAAATTGTCCAAAAATATGGGTTTCCCAACTTATTGTTGGCAAGGGCGGATTTACCCGGGGGGAAGGGGATAATATTATCTCCCATGAATGTTCAAAAGTGTCCAAAATGTACTTAATCTTCCCTACTTTCATTAAATATCTTCGCCTGTAGCGCTATTTTTATTGTTCCTTTATTAATTCCTTGTTGTGTTTACTAGTAATAGGAATATGATCACTTTTAAGGGTCCGATTTACGTCTGTTCGGGTCTGTGCTAATCCTATTATAATCAATATTGTCAAAAATTTCGTTTTAAAATAATTATATTATTGCACACAATGTTTCATATAATATACAGGGTGCGCCAAACTCAGTGGCCTATTAGAAATATTTAGAAAACGACAAAAGATATTTGTATGAAAATTTGAGTGTATTCATAAGAGCTAATGTTCTAGCGTTGGAAAATATTTTGAAAGAGGCGGTGTTGCCAGATCATCTTGAAACTACTAGCAACTTAAGAATTTTAAATAGAACACCCTGTATATTATTTTACTTTTTGTTTCTGCTTAATAAGACAAATATTTTTTGTATATAATATGCTATGCCTATCTCTTATAGTTTTTGAGATATTAATTAATTAGTAATTTTTTGGGGCCAAAACATGCTAATCAGAAAATCAAATATTTTTGTGATTAAGGCACTTAGAAAATTAAAATTTTTAAATACAGTTCTTAAAGCATGGCCATCTAGGAATTTTGACGATTTATGAAAATATTTTTACACAGGGCGTCCCAAAAAAACGTAAACTTCGTAATATAAAAGAATGCAAAATTCTCAACTTTTTTAAATACAACACCCTGTATTTTATTTTCTTAACGAAATCTAGCTTACATTTCCTACAAATAAGTATAACATGTTCCTATACCTATCTTTAACTAATTCGATCTTACGAGGCATTTAAAAAAATTAATGACTTAATACAAAGGTTTAAACACATTTAATAGTAGGCTTTGGAAGAATTCTTTCAGAAACAAATAAAAGGGAACAAATGTCAACCGAGATGTCAACTTAATTTCCTATATTTTCTTATATTAAAAAAAATATTAATATGTGCTTACATGGTAAATTAGTATAGTTAATATTACATGCTTCGTTGTAGCTTTCCGTATTTCTTCTCTATCTATAGCTCCTAGAGATACCCTTACTCGTTGCTCTAGATCCCGCTTGGAGGTAACTGGAGTTTTATAAACTTTTTCTTTTATTGTACCCCACAAATAAAAATCTAAAGGAGTAAGATCCGGAGATTTTGGGGGCCTATTCCATGGTCCTTGTTGACCAATCCATCTGTCTTCAAATATGTTACATAATTATGTGCGCATTTTATTAGTTGCATGGGCTGGTGCTCCATCTAATTGATACCAGCGGTGTTCAAGTCAATTTATTGGCGAATCATTTAAAAAGTCCGACACAGTAGTCTTCAATGTTTCTAAATATTTTGCGCCCTTTTAATTCTCGTCATAAATACAAAATGCCATTATTGGAAAATTTTGAAATTTTCCAATTTTAAAAAAAACTTTTTATATGTTATTCAAACCTCTTTTTATTTAAAATAAATCCATTAGTAAACAAAAAACGTTGAAACGGAAGTGATGCTGAAAATTTCTTTCTCTTACGAAGTGGGGACTTTCTCTAAACCAGAAATGGAAATTTCTTCGATTAAAAATGCCTTCCCTTGAAAACCTAAATTTTTCTGTCCAGATGATATTTTAAAAAAAATCGGGGTCTTCTTGTGTCCGGACTAATATCATTTCACAAAAGTACAAATAAAGAAAAAGTTTATAAAACTCCAGTTACCACCAATCGGGATCTAGAGCTATAGATAGAAAAAAAATACGGAAAGCTACAACGGATCATGCAATAATAACTATTCATGAGTGTTTAAGAGCAAACGGGGGCCATTTTAAGCAATTTAGTTATTAGTTTTACTTATATTTAATATTTTTGTACCATTTCACTATTTTTTTACCATGTAAGCACAAATTAATATTCTTTTTTTAAATATAGGAAATTAAGTTGACGTTTGTTCCCTTTTATTTGTTTCTGAAAAAATTCTGCCAAAGCCTACTATTAAATGTGTTTAAACCTTTTTATTAAGTTATTAATTTTTTAAATGCCTTGTAAGATCGAATTGGTTAAAGATAGGTATAGGAACATGTTATACTTATTTGTAGGAAATGTAAGCTAGATTTCGTTAAGAAAATAAAATACAGGGTGTTGTATTTAAAAAAGTTGAGAATTTTGCATTCTTTTATATTACGAAGTTTACGTTTTTTTGGGACGCCCTGTGTAAAAATATTTTTATAATTCGTCAAAAATCCTAGATGGCCATGCTTTAAGAACCGCCTTTAAAAATGTTAACTTTCTAAGTGCCTTAATCACAATAATATTTGATTTTCTGGTTAGCATGTTTTGGCCCCAAAAAATTACTAATTAATTAATATCTCAAAAACTATAAGAGATAGGTATAGCATATTATATACAAAAAATATTTGTCTTATTAAGCAGAAACAAAAAGTAAAATAATATACAGGGTGTTCTATTTAAAATTCTTAAGTTGCTAGTAGTTTCAAGATGATCTGGCAACACCGCCTCTTTTAAAATATTTTCCAACGCTAGAACATTAGCTCTTATGAATACACTCAAATTTTCATACAAATATCTTTTGTCGTTTTCTAAATATTTCTAATAGGCCACTGAGTTTGGCGCACCCTGTATAATATAATGGAAAAATTGACAAATGACAAAGAAATTTAAAAATGTATTCCAATTTTTTCTATAAGCCGAGTACTAACAATATTGAATATAACAGCACAAACAGGCATAAATCTGATAGGTTTAGATTCAGAATAAAAATGTTACCGATGCCCTTAGCCATCAAAAGTTTATTAAAGGAGAAAGTGAGAGTCTGAACCCAAAAGACTGTAGATTGTACTACAAATCATCCGGTTTTACAGCAAAAAAAAAATTGGATATTAAAAACAGATACCTAATAAAAATATTAATATTTTTTTCCTTTAAATTTTGGTGACAAAATTTCGCCTACGGCGCTTTTTTCCTGTCTTTTTTCTCATGTTGGGCTATAAAACGATGTATCTCCTCTAATAACAGCGATAATGAATGGACCATAAATAAAAAGGTCAAGAAAAGATATGGAGCTATAGTCTAATAATTATACCAGGTATAAAATGAAAATTAACTTTTTATTACAAATAGCGAAAACTATGACAATGTCAAGGAACCAACCTATATTGCCAGAAAAAAATATTTCAAATTGGATCATAAATTCAGAAAAATATAGCATCATCAAACATAGATATGTCAAATTTATGATGTTGCATTACACACACACACTGTAACAACTGTAAGGAATTTAATGCATCTGATCTAGTTACTTTTAAACGTTTCCCAATCAAATTAAAACATGATGTGTTAGATGAAATTTACTAATTTGGACCACAATTTTTCTAATCCCACTTTCCCAGTAACAATTGAACTGATTTTATCGAAACATTACAAGGTGTCAAATGGTGCTCCATAAGGATCCATTTTAGGTCCGTTAATACCTATTTTTATGCAATGATCCTTAATGCCTATTTGTTTTACACTGATGTCCTCAAATAATTTAAAATAAGTTAACTTACTCAAGCAATTCAAAATACAGTACGCTTTTGTTGTCCAAATTACAGAGTTGTTAACTTACACACACTGTTTTTCTAACTTTCTACACAATTATATATTATTTAATATCAATTTCGTAATTAATAAGATAACTAACTTTTTTGCAATTAATTTTTTTATACCTAATTCTATGCTTCCTGACCACCGATCTACGATACTGTCCAAAACAATCTCAAATATCTCGCCATCCTTTAATGGCCGGTTTGAAAAAACAATAGAATCATTAAATTCTGCCAAAGGTCGTGGCCTTAATGCTGTTAAACCATTGTTAACAATTCTTGCATTCTTCCCATGAACATGATGGAACCTTAAATCACTAAAAAATACAAAGGTTAATATTAAAAACAAATTATATTAATTACATGTAATTTAAAGTAATTTTTGAGATACCACATTTTACTAATAATAATTCAACTTTTATGCAAAATAACACAGTGTAACAAAAACACTTTTTTTATTATTTAAACAAATAAATAAATTAATAAATAATGCCTTTATTTTATACTCGGCGGAGTCCTGCTCTACTCTAATCCATTGGATTATTAAAATTTGTTATATTTACTTTACAAAGTGAATATTTAAGAGTGTGTTGTTACTTTCCTTCTTCTTATCGCATAGAAATTATTTTACCGTTTCTAAAAATTTTTTTTAAAAATTGTCCACCTAATCTCTGTGCCCATCAGTGATGTAAATTTTCGTTACTTTTAAGGACTTGGACCGATTCGTTACTTTGGGTATTAGAACTCGTTACTTTTAAAAATAAAAAATTGTGTTATTGTTATAGCTTTGATCGATTGCCAAATACTCGTGTTTTGTAGTATAAATATATTAAATCTAGATATGATTGTCAATTCTCAAATATGTGATTAAAAAACACACAAAAACATACAATAAAACAACAACAAATAGGATAGATAATCGCATATTAAATTAAAAAATATTTATTTGTTTTTAATTTAAATAAAATATAAACAAATAACACTTCGTTTATGCTTTTGGGCTTCTGATACTAGGAATCGAGGCTCCATAATATTCTAAATACCAAAGTGTGCAGAGTAAACTTGAATACTTGTTTACGCTTTACGATCTAAGAAACAGAATACTCAATTTATATTATTTTAATGAAATAAGTGTATGTTAAAATTAAAAAAGAAATATAACTGGTAACTTCTAGTCCTGTGTTTCCCCAGCCCAACAGAATTAAAACTCGATAGATAATACCATAGAAATGGGCTTCGATACTAGGAATCGAGGCTCCATAATATTCTAAATACCAAAGTGTGCAGAGTAAACTTGACTACTGGTTTACGCTTTACAATCTAAGAAACAGAATACTCAATTTATATTATTTTTATAAAATAAGTGTCTGCTGAAATTAAAAAAGAAATATAAATGGTAACTTCCAGTCCTGTGTTTCCCCAACACAACAGAATTAAAACTCGACAGATAATACCATAGAAATGGGCTTCGGATATTATTAATTAGACACGCCGTAGCGTCGATCGTCCAATAAGGTAAAAACAAAATCCAGCACGAAAAATAATTTTGATACATTTTGTCTGTCGTCCGTTATTGGCAATCAAGTCCAAGAACGAAGCTGTCCCTTGTAAAATTCTGGGTAGAATAGTTAGGTAGATTTAAATTCAGGGTAACGAAAAGTCAAAAGTAACGAGTCTTTTATAACATTAGGACTCGTTACTTTTAGTGATCACATAGTAACGCTTACTTTGTAACGAGTCCTTATTTATTTTATATCACTGGTGTCCATATGTGAAGGTTACAAACTTGTTTTTTATAAAGCCCTTAGAAAAATTATAGGAATTTCCTAACGTATTTTGTATAATAGATCAAAAGTATAAAGTAAGTAGTTTTTAAGATATTAGCATTTGAAAAATGATAGTTTCGGTTCTTTAACACCCTGTAGCATTTTAATGGTAAATCTTAGAAAAAAACTGCTTTCAGGTTTGTATCTTAAATTTTTATTTTCTACTTAAAAAATTAACTCCCAGTTAATGTTCGGACGTTCAGTTAAGCCAGAAGTTTACATTTTTTGAATGCGTAGAAAAATCGACACGAAAATGTGCAAGCTGTATTTCTCTTAGATGCACCGTTAAGATATTATTACCTGTCAAAATTTTATTAGTGTCATTTTTCAAATACCAATTTCTCAGGGACTATTCACTTTAGACATATAGTCTGTTATAAAAATACGTTTAGAATAGAATCTTAAGAAAAATCCAAAAATGTAATAAAAATAATCATCATTATTTAAAATAACACAAGTGTATAACCAGAAGTGAAAAACATCGTTCTTTTAGTTAACGAAGGCGAGTGTCGAATTCTAGCCCGGCCCGTACATGTTTCAAGGGTTTGGAAAAGAAGTTTTAAAATATGGACAACTAGTAGCCACAAAGATTGACGGTGGCAAAACGTTAAATATTTATTTTAGAACAGAAAAATTGTCAAATACGGACCACGGACATGTAGGTAATAGAGTACCTTTAACTGCCTCTTGTTAAACATCTAATGGACATACTTTGGAAGTCAATTTCCAAAATATAATTTACAGAATGGTATTATTAGTATACTCTACTCCAAATGGTTTTCAAAGTATGCCCAGGATATAACTATACATATGCCCTAAAATGAGCTATACAATTTTTAATCAAAGGAACGTTTGGTCAAATACAGCACACGTTTTTGTAAATTTGTGTTTAAGTTTTCAATCAAAATATTATTATAATATAGAAAAGTTTACCTATAAAGAGTTGCGTTAGACAGACTTGAATTTATGGTATCTGGTGATGCATAATCATACATGTCAACAATTGTGACTCCAACAGCTTGACCATATAAATCTAAAACAACAAGTATATGTATTTACGTACCTCACTTAATTATCATTTTTTACTGTCTAAACCGAATAATCATTAAATTGAGATACTTGACTTTTTCGGCACCTTCTTTTTTTGGCAAATAATAAGCAAAATAGGTTGTTCTGATATTAAATTAAAAACGTTCAAGTATACCGGGTCGTGCATCGTAGATGGAAACAGTAAATCCCATGCAAGTTTTATACTGTCCAAATATTTGCTCCCCTGTTGACTTCAGAGTGGGGACAGGACTTGACAACCTGTGATTTGTCATTGTCAATTGTAATTTCGAAATATGGTGAAACAGAAAGTTAAAATTGCTACTGAGTAAAAAAAAAGAAAACTCATAGCAGTAACATGAAAAAGAAACAGAAATTGTAAGGTTTAAGGCCTAAACTTTAAAAATAAAAATAATTCCTGAAACCTAAATTTCGGTACGCTAGAAAGATTTGCTGCTGAGTATGAAACAGGTTCTTACTGTTTGTGTAGTTTCAAAGAAATTTGCTTGTGAAATATCGTTTAGCGGGATTTTAAATTTCTAATAGAAGTTCCTTAAATCTTATTAAAATTGCAGGTTTATATATAATAAAATTTGACTTGTCGGTGATATCTAATGAATAAAACGTCAAATTTGCAAACTAACAACGGCAACTTGCAGAACATAAAAAACGGTTATGAAAGAGTGTTCTTTGTTTTTCCCGAGTTAAAAATTATAAGCCAAACTTAAAAATCTCGTATTTTTTAAGATACCTCCGAAAATATATGTAACTTTACCTCAATGTAACCATTTTCGTAGTTCTTACCGTTTTCTAAATCCCCACACACGAATTTGTAGCGTCCCATTAGAAGTTAAAGGGTAACTTACACCGGACACGTTACTTACCTACAACGCCGAATACTTTCTCTGGTACATTATTAGCAGCACTACCCTGGTCCACACCGTTCACAAAAAAGTGTAACTGTCCATTTTCCTTTCTTACCAGTCCAACTCTGTCGCCGACTTGTAACCGATCTAAATTAACTCCATACTGTTCTTGAATAATTGTGCCATTATGCATTATACCACTACCAGTCATCATCCATGTTCCAGATCTAATTAACATAATTTTCTCAGATTTGTTTGGTTGATTTATTTTTATAATAAAAAAGAATTAATATTTTTAGATATAAAAAATAATAACTTTTTTATTTTAACTAGAACGTCCTGTATATTAATATAATTCAATGGTATAGAGTTTGATGAATTTATTCTTCTAATTTAGAAATGTGTACAATTATGTTGTATTCAATTACCTAACGTTAGTCATTGTAAAAGGAAATTCTAACTCCACAGGACTATGAGTTGTCACACCAATCTCAATAGATCCAGCCCACTTGGTCACAACTTTATCCAATCTAACCTCAAAAAATTCCCCAGTCTTTAATGGTCTGGCAGTAAGCACTACTCCATTGTTGAAATCATCTGAAGCATTCGGACGGTGGGCGGTTCGACCATTGTTTATAACTTCTGCATGCGTACCGCAGTTAGAATGAAAAGTAAGTCTATCGTAATAGTCGGGCAATGGTTGGGGATCAGGTACAATGCTGTTTTGATCTCGAGTATTCTTTCTTGTCATCAAGTTTTGTTCTTCTCGTTCATCTCTTTCGACAATTGATACCTAGCGAAAAATATATGACAGTCTGAAAATTAGTTTTCAATGCCAAAATAATGTTGATTAATATTAATAAGCTGCTTTAATTAAACAACTTTACATTTTTAGAGTTTGATTTGAGCTCTAAGGGACACCATCCGCACCACGGAATCATTCAGGTTCATAGCGTCGTCCTTAGAACATAGCAATTACCTTGATTGTCATTCCATAAAGGTCAATTACACCCCATACAGTAGATGGAACTCTTTGAGCAGCAATCCCTTGATCTAGCCCATTTATAAAATAGTGTAAGTTCCCATCAACCTTCCTCATCATACCAACACGGTCTCCCTCACTTAATTCATCCAGATTAAAGTCTCCATATTCTCGTCTCGTTCCCTTGCCGTTAGTAAGGATTCCACAGCCCGACATCATAATGGTACCACTGCGCATATTTGTCATTGTTGCCGGAAATACCAAGGTGTTAGGATTGTGGGTAGTTATTCCCATCTGAAACACCATAATAATTTAAACAAAAAATATCGTAGTATTTTGGGAGTACTTCAAAAACTTGAACCTGTAGGGATAGCCATTACAACTATTTACTTAATCTGAAGTATAATCTTCTACAGCAGGCGAACTGGCTATATTTTATTTTATCTTTACTACATTTTATCCCCCCCCCCCCCCTTATTTTCCTTGCAAGTGTGGACCATTCGAATGACGCTTTCCACACCTCAGGATACTGGTAATATAATGGAAACCGGGAACTACGAATGTAAGCATTCGACTGATTCGTTGAGGCCGTTGAGGGATGCAGTCTCAAGTGATCGTGACATCGCTACGAAAGTGTGTGAAGTTTGGGGTCAATCTGCCGATACGGTCTCGGTTCCTGCTCCGGCTGAGCAGAGCGATCTTAATGTCTTGGCTAATTCGTCTTTTTTTTAGGAGAGGGGACTATAGACCCGGACATGGTACAGATACACCTAGTTTAGTATTATCCTTTAAAATTAGAAGTCTTAAGAGTAAAGTCTAGTGATGCATTCGCCATTTTATTATTTCATCAATTTTTCTTATCCCTTTCGGTGTAAGGGGCCAAATACCCGTCCTTGAGTAGCAATTACCTACAGTTTTGAACTAAAGAAATTTTGATTAGTGAATTAAAAAAAGCAAAAATTTGTGAAATTTATCAATTTTTTTTCTGCTTTTATTACTTTATAAATAAAAACTTGTTTAACTTTAAATTGTAGGCAATTATGCTTTAAATGTCCGTATTTGGCCAATTTTTGGATAAAAGGAAAAAGTAATGAAAAATTGATCAAATAGCGAAATGGCGAATGCGTCACTAGACCTCACTCTTAAAACCAAAGTAAATGATTTTGAGGTGCTATTAAACGATATTCAGCCTTTAATTATATGCCTTAATCATGGTTTAATGAAAACGAAATAGTTATTTATAATTTAGCAAATTATTCCGTAATAAGTTATTTTTGCCGCTCGAACTTCAGAGGTGGCGAAACTTGTATTTTTCATCGAAATGATTTGCCTTGTACGAAACTTGACACCAATGTAAAATCATTCCAAAAAGGTATATATACAAATACATATACCTATATCATTCTTGTTTTTTTTTTTAAATTTCGGCGTGGCTCTATAAACAGATAATCTACCAAATATTCGTTCCAACCAACAGCGTCAGAAATATAGTAATAGAGTCAAAGACACAGGAATTCTGGTATGTTTACTTTCTATAACACACTTGTGGGCTAATAATTATGGATCACTAAAAATCTAGGGAGATTATGGATGTCCCTATATTAGCTGATCGATGACAAATTACTGCCGTAGTCTATCGGAAAACGATAGTATTGGTTGCGAAGACTATAGTCAAGGTTTTGCGCAGTAGCTTAAATGCATTTTAACCAGAGTCTCTAACGATTAATAGTAACTATCAGTTTTCTGCTGCATCTAAAATGCAAACCTGTTTGAAAACTAATATAGATATTTGAGGATTAAGCAAATGTAATCTTAGAATAACATCCGGCACGAATTAAACGCATTGCTGCACCCATCCCAGTTATGCTTCAGTGCACCTAGCTTATAAATAGATCTATAGTTACTATACAGTGAAACCTCTCTTAGGCACACCTACGGGACTGTCTAAATGTGGCCGCCTAATAGAGGTGTCCGCCTATGGGAAATTTATTATTAGGTAATACGTAAATGCAAAATTATTACTACATATATGTAGGTACAAATAAACATTTATTAAACATAACAAAAATACACTAGTTTTAGTTAGGATGTAGTACTTTTTCAGACTTAAAATGCGACGTTTTTCTGCCATTGTTTACGATGTTAACCTTACAACTCACAAATAAACGGCGGACTGCTTTTGGGGAATCACAATACTTTCATTCGGCGAAGTCCTTTCGCACTGCCGGTCTGTCTTCAGAGAGTTCTTGCACCGTACTTATTCGTCTCCCAAATACTTTTAAAAAAACTTTTTGTCCATCTAAAGGAGAGTTTTCACACTCTTTGTATGGAAAAAGCCTGTCCGCGTCCGCCCAAGAGTGGTTGATTTTCATGGAATTTCATATACCTAGTTCCGGACTATAAAAATATATCCGCTTAATAGAGATATCCGCTTATCAGAGGTGTCCGTTATGAGAGGTTTCACTGTACTTATTTAGTATTTACCTGAAGACGACTGGAGATATTACCACTTGAAACGTTGTAATTTAAAAACAAATAAAGACAATCGCTGTCTCTAACCTTTTAACAGAAACTTTTTCATTTTATAAGAACTCCTCTAAGAGGCAAACTATTTGTGCAGATTTTAACAAGCTGCTTGTGAATTGCCACAATATGTGTATTTTTTGCTTAACGTTTCATCCTATCCCTGAGTTATGAATGTTAAACCTAAATGAAACAAATAAGTAAACATATGATTTAATACCTTACCTCAATACTGCCACTCCATTTGTCCACCAAGCGATCGATTCTTATTTCAAACAATTCATTGTCTCTCAGCGCCCGATGGGTCATAACCACGCCATTATTAAACTCATCTAATGGTCGTCGTCTTTCAGCAGTTCTTCCGCCGTTGGAAAGTTTTACTAAAGAACCACATCGATCATGAAAACGCATTCTGTCTAGTCGCGAGCTGTCATCTGGCATATTAACACTGAATTGAATAAGAAACAAAATTAATAATTTGACGATTCGGGAATTAATTTACAATATTAACTCAATACTATAAATTGAAGACACAAGTGGATGAAGGGTCTATGTAACATTTCGGAAAAAAATGAGTTTTTTACATGAATAAATGATGTATGTAAGTACACGAATTTCGTTACACCTACTTTTAATTTTGTTCTGATGATAACATTTATCAATCACTTATATAACATGTAATAAATTAATAAAATAATCATTAAGTACCTAACGTTCATATCCATTCTGATATCCAAACTATTACTGCTGCTTAAACTTAATTCACTTAAGTCACCTCCTAATGTTACATTCAGTACATCATTTTCTATAGCTAAAACTGAGCTTCCACTAAGGCAATCATCGTTGTTGTGTTCTCTGAAACTGGGGCTGGTAATGCTGACCTGTACGCATTTTCCGTACAGGTCGACCACAGCATATACTACACTTGGAATACCTTCCGCTGCGACACCTTGAGATTCACCATTAATGTAAAAAATTAAATCGCCCTGGAATTGATAAAACAAATAGTAATTTATATTAAATCTTCATTAATCAAATGTCAAAGTTTATGATCATCATTCATCATCATTCTTAAGAATTTTCCAATCTCACTTTTATCATTATCAACTTATTTTTTTTAAATACGGACTTGGATTCTTACTTCAGATTTCGAAAAAGCTCACCATTCTAGAAAGATATTTATTAAGAATTTATAGTGGATTAAACATTTTAGCAATAGTGGGGTAAGTTTTCTATTATTTAGAATGAATTATTTTTACTTGTATTATATTGCTGAAATATATGTGACTGGTATTGGTATATCTGATTCTGTTATGTTAATTAATTTACCTCAGGCGTTTTTACTAAACCGATTCTATCAAACTGATTTAACTTATCCAAGTCAATGCCATATCCTTCTATAAGCAAATTTCCATTTTTGAAAATAGAGGTACCAGACATTATCTAAAAAAAAAACAAATAATAATAAATTTATTTTCAATAGTTTTTTAAATGTTTGTTAACATTATATAAAAGTTAAATGGCAAATAAAAACCGTTTTATTTATTTTAGGTTGGAGAGGAATAAGTAGAACTTTAGTTAAAAAATTAGAAATTTACAGAAAAGATTTCTAAAAATTAAATTTAATAAAGATTATCTTTATCCTTCAATGAAATTATATTCTGGAACAAAGAAAATGAACATTAGACAACTTTACATTTATAATATCTTAATATACATATTTAAAAATAAAAATCTTATAAAATTTAACAACCATAATCATAATACTCGTCATAAAAATGAAATAACCATAAAACCTAAAATAAATAAGTCCATAGGACAAAAAAAATTCAAATATTTATGTTTTTATTTAAACAATTATTTACCAACAAAATTAAAAAATATATTTCATTAAAAAAATATAAAGTCGAAATAAAAGCATGGATATTGGAAACGGATAATTTAAAAATATTTTTGGAAATGTTTTAATTGATATTGTTATGAATAATATATTTTTCAAAATTTTATTATACCTTTATCTTCAAAAAACTGCGTTTATATAATATATACATATACTTAAACGTTTTTTATTTACAATTTAACTTTTATATAATATTAACAAATATGTAAACAAAATATTTTAATATTCTAATATATTTATAATTTAAGATATTAAGATTTGCCCCTAACAAGCACGTCTTCGTGGGATCAAAGAAGAAGTTTATTAAGGAAGATAAATAAACAAATTTATTATAATATTAATATTGAAAATAAACTTATTATTATTATAATTATTATTATATGTAAATAAATATAAACGCAGTTTTTTGATAATATAGGTATACCAAAATTTTGGAAAATATTATGTATTATATATTAATTCATAATAATATTAATTAATGCATTTCCAAAAATATTTTTAAATTATCTGTTTCCAATATACATGATTTCGACTTAACATTTTTTTAATGAAATATGTTTTTTAATTTTTATAGGTAAATAATCGTTTAAATAAAAACATAAATATTTGAAATAATTTTGTCCTATGGACTTATTTATTTTAGATTTTATGGTTAATTCATTTTTACGACGTGTATTATGATTATGGTTTTTAAATGGCATAAGATTTGTATATTTAAATATGTATATTAAGATGTTATAAATGTAAAGTTGTATAATGTTCATTTTTTGTTTCAGATTATTGTTCTTTAGGAGGATTAAGATAATTTTTCATAAATATAATTTTTAGAAACCTTTTCTGTAATATTTTTAATTTTTTACGGTCAAAATTGTTTTAATGTTTCCAAAAATTGGTAGTAAACTTCTTAATTTTTTAATTAAATATTCTATGTGAAAATTCCAATTTAATTTACTGTCAAAGAATATTCTTAAATATGTTACTTGATTAACTTTTGAAATTTGAATGTCATCAGTTATTTTAATACTATTTATATTTTGTGGTATATTATTTGGATTTAAAGTAGAAGGAAGATAATTAGTTTTATTAAAATTAATTGTTAATAAATTTTTACCAAACCAATTTTATATAATTTAAAAATCTTTTATAACTTTGTTATTTAAGTTGTCCCAATTTGTATCTGTATAAAAAATTGCCATATCATCTGCGAAACTATGAATTTCTGCATCACAATTTACATTAAATAAATCATTAATATAAAAATATTAAAAAATAGCGCGCCCAAATTGTTCCTTGAAGAACACCATATTTAATTACTTTAAAATAGCTTTTTTCTGTATCTATTTGAACATAAGTTGATCTATCTTTTAGATAATTTTTAATTAATTCAAATTGCTTTCCTCTAAATCCAATATTTTCAATTAATAAAAAGGTAAGTTTGAAATTTTCAAAAAATATTAAGTTTATTAGTACAATTTTACCAGAAGCACTTCAAAACTACTCTAAAAATTATAAAATATAATATAACCTTAAGAATGTTACATTATAGGCATTTGAATTTTGTTTTGAGATTTACTATTTTTGTAATTTTTTTTGTGTACATTTATGTATAATTATATTATTAGGTGTTTCCTTGTTATTATTAATATAGTATTATAATATAACTAAGTACACACAATCACTAAGTAGTTACTGCAAACTACTTAAACACAACTAAGTGTAATAAAATTTGTTTGTGTAAGAAAATGGGAAGTTTTTTAACTTCATTTTTATTTACTTAAAAAAGGGTGAGATTTAAAACTGTAGGTAATTGCTACTCAAGGACGGGTATTTGACCCCTTTTTAAATAAAGCGAGAAGGATAGGAAATGTTGATCAAAAAATGAATTAACTTAACCAATACCTACTTATTCAAATATAAATAAAAATTAAGACAATATTGCTTTTATATTAAATAGGTATTGGTTTATTATTTTTGATAGGTAAAAAAAGTAAAATTAAAAAAACTTAAGACTTAAGGCTCTTTTATTTTTTGATTGATACCTTAATTTTTTTTTGGATACCTACAGTTTTAAGTGAGAACTACTCATTGTACAGGGTCAAAATTATCCAAGGCAAGAATATTATTCTTCATTTACTTACCCATGATCCAGTCTGAATTTTTGATGCACATGGTGGAAAATCAAAATGCAAAGGGTCCACATCAACCACACCAATTTCTAAACTTCCTGACCATGAATTGACCTAAGATATAGACAAGTTACTTGTAAAATCGGATTGTATTGTTTTTAGGCATAAATTTCATTAGAATATATTTAAAGTAATCAAAAATGTTCCCTTTGTATGACCCCAAAGTAGCTACAAATCTATCCCTATTCCCCCTCAGTCTAAACACCTTTTTTGGAATTGTTTCTAAAGTATAATAAAACGTAGGAATTTAAATGGTTCTCTTTTAGCAAGATTAAAGAGGACCTAACTAATATAGGTAGGTACCTAGTGTTTTTTTTTTCTACTTCCTCCACTTGCTAATGCTAAGTTAAAAAAATGTTTTGACTTAATTGCCGATATAATACATTTCAACAGCTCTACAGTAACATAAATCAGCCAAAATAAACCACTTAAAAGGAATTAAACCACAACTTAACTCAAACATAATAATCTGACTAACTTGGTCAGACAAAATTTGTGGATTTAATTAAACCGCAACTTATTTAGTGTACCTATGCCAACTTAGCTCAAACAAATGGAAAATATTAAACGACTATTATAGCTATTACCTTTCTATCTATAATGACTTCAAACAAGATATCGTTACTCAAGGGTTCAGCAGAAATTACAAGTCCATGGTCAAATTCACTATCATTTCGAATTGCTGTGGTATTTTCATTAATTAATGTAATTCTCTCCCCACAACGATAGTGAAAATATGCCATTTTAGACCACTTCTATGGGAAAATTCATTAGTTTTTAAATAAACTCAGAACTTTCAAAAAAAAATTTTGCTGTTTATATTGTTTATTAGTTTGACAGAAATCAGTTGGATGCTGGATGACAGCATTGACAGATAATGTCACAAAGGATGTTGTTCGATAGCTTCAACGCCCTAACTTTTCAGATTTTCGTCCCGCTAGCTAAACCACTACTATTCCTTTGTGCTTCACAGGCGATCGTCGTTTGGCTTAAAAATGTCTCACTCAAGAGAACTTGGTGGATACCAATAAATAAATGGACATAACGGGTTTACATAAGAGCTATTTGGAGTTTGGCTGGAGGCTGAAAAGCTAGAATTATGACAAGAATAATAACCTCAACCATGACGATCTATCATTCCTCTGTGGTTCAAACCTAACCTAATCCCAAAAAGGAAAATGTAAACAAAAATACCATTGAAAACAAATCCTAAAAACGTTTCGAAATGCGGCTCAGAAACACATTTGAATTACCAGACTTGAATCACTTGTTGTAAGTAGACCAATTGTAAAATTAGATGATATTTTACATGAATTTAGGATATAAGTTGGAATTCGATAGTCATATTAAAAGGAAGTCTGAAAGGGCCTTAAAATGGAAAAGGATACCAATTCAAAGCGGAAATTTATCAACTTTTTCTAACTTGTCCCAACCTTTCTCCCTCAAACATTATTACTTTTATTTCTTTATGTTTTTTGCTATTCTGAACATTTAACTTTTCCACAAGCTTTTTCTGCAGAAAGAAATGTGAGAAAATAAAATTAATAAAACATTTCATTAATAACTTGTACTTTACTAGTCTGCATGAGTTCATTGTCACACACATAATCTATAAACTCTTAGGCTTATAGTTAGTGATTTTAACCCAAGCTTTCATTTCCTACTGATAATGGAAGAAAAATCCAAAAACAGTGGGGAACCATTGTCATTACTTTGAAAGTGTCTCATATAAAGAAGTAAAAGTGTATCATATAAAGAAGAATGTGGCCAGTGACAGAGGGTCTTATTACTGATTTTCTAAAAGTAAATGAATCTACAGATTATTTGTGAAAAGAAGTTTTTAGGATCTGTTTAAAGAAATGTTGGTGTCTATCATCAAAATTTATATTATACTTACAACAACTTTTAAATGTTTACTATGCCCTGGTTTACTGCCACCTAAAGTATATGGTTTTATGTTGGGGTCAGCCACTGACCTAAACAGAATTTTCGTCTTACAAAAAAAGAATTATAAGAAAGGTATTTTCTCTAAAACCGTTAGAAACATGTAGACCAACTTTTATAAATAACAAAATACTAACTTTGATTTATTGCTTATTCCAAAAAAACTCTAGGAATTATAATAATTAGGAATAAAACTTACATTGACCCTACCAATTTGTTACTAGGATTGACTTTAGTTCCATAGCTTTAATTGAAAGATGTTGACAATTTTAAATTTAATTCAGATAAAAATAGATACTTAGTTATTAAAACAAGGAATCGAGAAATATTAATTTATCTAGAATATCTTTATTTAATAGAGAGGGCATAATTATTTAGATCTTTCTATTATTATTAGTATGAAATGGATTTATAATTTTTTTTTATTGCTTTGAACAATTTTTTATAATGTTATCCTTTTTGTATTTTCTAGAAAACTTCATGGCATATCATCTGATAAAGTAATTGTGGTTTCCATTATAGGAAAAAGTTCTTTAAATACAGCAGGTTTAAAAGTTAAATCCATTGGTAGAATTTTTCCTCTGGAAAATCAGAGATTTAACAAGGTTAGTATTTTCAATGTAAATATTTATTTTTGTGTAATTTTAATAAAATTTGTATTAACTTACTTAAGTTAGTAAAATGATGACATTTTTGTTCTTTATTCGTATGATGCCATTTAATTTTTAAGTGACAATAGCATTGCTAGACTTCGCATGAGTCAAAAAAGTTTTTTTAAATATATGTACCTATGTACAATAAGGACTTGAACGGCAGAAGAGTCTTGGACTTGTAATGTCTTTGTTTGTTTTGAATCACAATGTTTCAACTGTTAAGACGGATTTTGCTGACCAGGGGGGGGGGGGGGGCGATTAAAAAAATGTTATATCTCAAAAACAGAGGGTATCCCAGCTCTAAAATTCTTCCTGCTCTCAAAAGTGACTTCTGAAAAATACTTGCCCTTCAAGTTTCAAGGATCAAAGTAAACAAAATACCCATATTGTAAGCCTCAGGAGGGGGGATCGACACACATCATGTTTACCTACAATTTTAACTAAAACCATAGTTAAACTGCTACCCTTTTAGACGGGAATTTGGTTGCTTTTTGAATGAATGCGTCATTAACTCTAACTCAATATTAATAAATAATATATTAAAGCAATTGCTAAAAAATAAATTTTATATTTTTATTTATTTTTTAATTACATGTGCGAAATTGCCTGATGACAAAGCTGCAGAGTGAGTTAAAACAGTAAAAAAAAACTTTTGTGTTTCTTTTTGGAAAATGGGGGGGGGGGGGGGCACGACACATAAGCTCTATTTATGTGTATTTTATTATAGTTCATAGTATGCCGTATGTTGACAAACTGGCTTAAACTGTGGGTGCGTTACACCCACAATAAGTATAACTTGTGTGTAACAATGTCACGCTGCTGCTAGATCATCCAATTAGGTGTTAAACCTATTTTTTTTTAGTTTTTAAGTATGTTTGGAGGATTTAAATTTTGAAGGCTATGTTTCTTTTAGAATTTTATTAAGGGATCTTATGATGAAGAAAACCAAATTGTTTATTTACATTTCTACAGCTTATTGGATACTGATATTCTAGTAGAAAAATTGGGAGGCTTTAGTGATGACAACAATTTTACAGAAGATTTTTTAGCCACAAATGACGAAATTAAAAGTTCTTTTTGCAGATATTTGCTCTTTTTGTTTTATGTAAGTCATATCGTTGTTTTATCTTACCCTGGCTCTTCCTTTGATACAAGTTGTATACAGTATTTCAAAGCTCTTGACTTATTAAGGTAAGTTTAGTTTTATTTTTATTTATGACACAATTTCACTATAATCGATATTATCATATTCAGCAATACCATCCTGAACTAGAACCTATTGAAATAGTAGTTTGTACAACAAGAGGGGACATCAAAGTCGTAACTACTCTCCAAAAGGGACATTGTAAATTAGGGACTTGGAAAGAAAGCCTTATATTCCTTCTTAAATTTAATACTGTAATAATACTTAAATAAAAACTAGTGCCTACGTGTTTCGGCCAAAAAGGCCATCATCAGGACATGAGGCACACAAATTAGGGCGCCCTACTTTGTCTCTGTGTTTTTGGACCTTATTGCCTCATGATGATGTCCTTTTTGGCCGAAACGCGTGGGCACTAATTTTAATTTAATAAATTTAAGAAGGAAGATAGCGCTTTTTTTCCAAACCCCTAATTTAGGAGTAGATATGATGTCTATATCTCACGAGGAAGTAAATTGAGCACGACGCCGTAGGCGATGCGATAGTAGAATTCTTTCCTTGCTCTTTCCAAAACTTCTTTATCCTAGAGGACTCTAGAAAAGTGCTGATTTATGCTAAATTTCAGAAACATAAATAAGCAAAGTTTATATCGCCAATAAGTACTTATTAGTATGAAGATCGCAATATGCCAAATTAAAATCTCGTTCGGTCGAAAAAATAATTATTGCAATGTTTTTACCGATGATATACTTAAAAAACAACATCAAATATTTACTTGCTATCTTTAGACATAAATAAAGAAAGTACAAGACCTGATTTTAAATAAAAAATAATTGCAATAAATAGTCAAAGTCAAGTCAACTTGGCCAAATTTCCACATTTTTTCTATACCCGACGCGTTTTGTTACACGGTTGCTTTATAAATTGTTTGATTTATTGAATATCCCTTAATTGAAAACTAGCAAAATTTGATATGCCCATAAAACTGGTTTAACGATTTATACAGTTTAAAATTATTTGACATCATACTTGAGCAATTACGTTTTGAATTTGCCAAAAATTTAAACTCCAACAATACTTCTATATACCAACTGTAAAAAATGGAATGGGAAAGAACCATATTTCAGAGGTATATTAAACTTAAACATTAGGATATATTAAACCAAGTTGATTTATTATTTGTTTGTTACCAACAGTTTATGTTTTGGTTGTTTTCTTTTATATTACATTTTAGAGGCTGGTATTCTAATCTGATGTTTATTTTTTAGCAAGAAGCTTTTTGACAAGATTTGTGATGGTTTAAAATCATTGGATAAACTAAATTCCGACTGGGTTGCGAATGGTCGACCATGCACACCCAGAATAATCTTCTATTTTGAAAGGACTTCAAAAACACTAAGTAAGACGAGCATAAAAAAACTGGAGCATAATTTGGAAGATAAAATTTATCACATATTAAAGAAGACCAGGATTATTACTACTACTGGGCAAGTACAAATAACTTCTGAAGCATAACATTTAATTTGTTACTAGCATCAGTGGCGGTCTTACGGCACTACCACAATAAATTAGTCCCACCTTATGATTTAATAATTACAAATACCTAAAGTTTCTATTGATCCTCCTCACCGTACTCAATTGAATAATTTTCCTATTATCAAACCCCAGAATCCAAGCACAGTTCGTGTCAGGCCGTCTCAAGTCATTTATTTTTAATTTCAATGGGAAAGTAAACAAACTTTTTACTATAGTTCCACTATATTTGAAACTTTTAACAAATTTTATTTATTCGACTAGTTTCGCTACACGGTAGCTTTCTCGAGATCATTTATTTTTATTATTACGGGTCCTGTCTCAGTGAAGTTGGCCTAACTATCAAAACTACGTTTTTTATGAAATTTGTCATATTAGCGAAAACGTATTAAAAACTAAAATGTATATCTATTAACATACGGATTAAACTTAAACACCAAAAAAACTAAATGGATGGCGATCAGTAAGAACCAAGTTGATGGAGGTATACTTCAGGTACAGAACCAACAAATCGAACGCGTCCAATCATACAAATATCTAGGATGTCAGGTCAACGAAAGCTGGGATAATATGCAGGAGTTTCGTGCCCGAATTGAACAAGCCAGAGCATCATTTGTGAAAATGAAGTCAGTGTTGTGTTGCCGAAATCTGTCGCTCTCCGTTCGCACTCGAGTGCTACGTTGTTATGTGTTCAGCATTCTTTACTATGGAATTGAGGCGTGGACTCTGACAGACGCCATGTGCAAAAAGCTGGAGGCTTTCGAGATGTGGACGTATCGACGGATGTTAAGAATTTCCTGGATGGACAGAGTACGCAATGTAGACGTGCTCAGGAGAATGTCAAATGTTCACACTTAAAAATCGAAAGTTGGAATACTTCGGATCCATACTTAGGAATGACAAGTACGGACTTCTCAAACTGATCATAGAAGGTAAAATCGAAGGAAAGAGAGGCCCTGGACGCCGAAGAATATCGTGGCTAAAGAATTTGAGACAGTGGTATGGTGAGACCACGGCGAGTCTCTTTAGAAAAGCAGTGGATAAAGTGCAGATAGTATTGATGATTGCCAACGTTCGAAGAGGACAAGGCACTTGAAGAAGATTAACATACGATATTTTTATTTAATAGTAGCCTTAAATACTACATTTTTTTGTAACGGAGAAAAAAATATCTTACATATCCAAAAAACTGTCGATTAATAAAAATCAACGAAACCAAATAGCAGCAAATCACCATCGCCTTTTCGACTGATTCCTGCTTCGATACGTCTTGGCATAGTGTAATGTAAAACTGTTCCAAATTTCTTGTTGGCAATTCTAGAACGGTTCTTGCGGGATTCGATTGGAGCTTTTTCTTCATGATATGCCACAAGGTTTCAATCGACGATAGATCTGGACTACTCGACGTCCATTTTAAAACTGAAATATTGTTTTCTAACATCCAATCTTTTACTTTTTTAGCTGTATGGCCAGCGGCACCATCTTGTTGGAAGATACATTCAATATTGTTTAAATGCATTTGTTCAACTTGGGGTGTTAAGTTATTTTGAAGCACAATAATGTACTTATCAGCATTCATAATATCTTCCACAAAGTGTAAGTTTCCACTCCACTTGCTGACATGGCTTTCCAAATCATACCAAAAGCCGAAAACTTAACTTTTCTTTAAGACAGTCATTCTGAAATACTTCTTCTTATGACACGACTCCTACTATCACCAATGCATACTTCAAATCAGGCTTCTTGAGCTTACCTTCTAAAACTTAAATTCCAATTTTTGGGCAGCTCTGTGACCAGTTGCTCTTGAAAACTTTTTTATGGTTGCCTGAATTCATAATATTTTTAAATCGTTATAATTAGCACGCTGATTTTCTTTGATATTCCGTTTTAAGGCTCATAATTTGGTATTGGAATAACGCGGGCGACTTCAAGTTCTGGCTTTTTGAGCCACAGATCCAGTTGTTTTGTACAATTTAATATTATTTCGAACTGTATACCTCGATTTGTTAACACTGTCAGCGATTTGGGAAGTATTTGGGCCTTTTAAATGCAAGTGAATGATTACTTTTCTTATTTCGTCAGAAACAGCTTTACCACAAGCCATTTTTAATTGTTAACAACAACACCAATGCATTGAAAGTTGATTTAAACGTCAAAATCGGCTCTTAGCAACGTAAAATGTTATCATTTGTTTTCATTAAGTCCTATCTTACGCTACCCTCTTATCGAAGTGAATAAACAGGCCATTCAACTTAAGTTGTCTCCATCATGTATTTTGCTATATACACAGATCGTTTTGCAAAGAAGACAATTTCGAAATAAAAACGCTTTAAAATTTTTCGCGTTGATTTTGTTATTTTTCCATAAACGGTTAAAGAAACCAAAAATCATATATTTGAAATAAAATCTTAATTATCCCTCAAATAAATTTACAAATATCATATTTTGGGGCGCTGGCCAACTTCACTATGCCATATTTACAATTATTGCAATTCTGTTCCTTACAGACAAACTCTTTTTGCATGCTTTTTAATCTTAACGTAACATAAAAACTTGGTGGTGAAGAAAAGTCATGACTTGTACCATAACCTGTATCATTTTCCATAACTATTCCATTTCAGCTTATCATTGTTTGCCATACCTCTTAATGACGAATTCGTTTATGTGGCAGAAGAACCAGCAAGAGATCGGTTAAGTGAAGCCGTCAGAGGGCTGATGATGGATTGCCTGCCTGGTGGAGCCATGCAAGTGGAAGCACCATTCTCGAGCCAACCTTACTTAGAAAAAGACTTTGTTAAATTTTTACAAGTTCACATTCAGCAAGCTAGGACTAAAGGGTTTGATGATACTGTTTCTTCATCCAGACATCAACATCCACCGTCATATTTTGAGGTAAGAATTAAAAGCCTCTTTCCACGAGATAACTCCAGGCAAGCTTCATTTATTTTTGTTCTTATTGTCCATCTCCAGGGGGTTAGGAAATATTTTTGAACAACGATATCGACTTTATGACAATTTTAATGTTTTGGCGATTCCAGTTTTTTTTTTGCTGAAATATAAAATAGCAAAGAAAGTTGTTTTTTAACTATCCCTAAAATTCTTATATGCTATAATTCTACAAGGTGATTCATTAAGGTCGACGAGAGGCCATATCTCGGAAACTACTGGGCATAGAAATTCAGGAAAAAAAATGATAACTAAAGTGGCCATGAGAAAATCCTGGAAATAATTTTTAAGTTCCGCATTTTGCCGCAAGAGGGCGTAATTAAAAAAATAAATTTTAAAATTTTACATATCTCCGAAAATTCCACATTAAGGTATATTTTTGATAACACCATTAAAAAGCTTGGACAATTTTGCATCATTTTTTTCTTATGCTCATTGGCGTACCGACTTTAATAAGAGGGGGGAAGCTGTTGAAAGTGTAATCATTTAAATCGCTGTAACTTATAAACGACTTATCCGATTTTAGCAAACCAAAGACTGTATGGAAGAGAAATGTATGCACTTTCGCCAATCGTATTTAGTTGTCCATAATAGTTCTCAAAAAAATGCTAGAGGGCGCAATTTGTAATAATAACACATTTTTTGAGTTTACTCCGAAAAAATATTAAAACGCAGCTCGATATCTCCGTTAAGAAAAATTCTGGATGTAGAATGAGCCCGCAAGGGAAAGCGTTCTGCGTATAATCTCGAAGCAGCAGCCGCACTTTGACGACACTCACCGTAAATTAGCACCATATCTACTAGTTCATTTTTTTCAAATTCTACCGTTTTCACGTGTCACTAATTTAAAATTAACTTTCTTCAGAAAAACACACCGCAGCAAATTGCCAAATAACTGACGACCGACCCGTAAATTGCATGACTAATAAGACAAAAACAGCATAAAGTATAGCAGGCTACGTTTTGATGACCAGGCCCGCACTTAGATTTTTTACTTCTGTATCTCGCCTATTTTTAAGTTTTTTGAAAAAAGGTATTTGAATATGTTGTTTATTTTAATGCTTTCTATACACAGCTAAAAAAGAAATATCAACTTAGGAATCACCGTGTATATATTTTTTGAATTATAATAAAATGACATTTGTTTCTCTTTGACATTTTATTACATTGGAGAGTCTTAGAGATATCTTGGAGAAAAATGTATTCACATTCCTATCTTTTAATTTTCTATCTATTAATTTTAACTTCATATTTAATTAAATAGGATAATAATAAAAAATAATAATCATTAAACCGATTTAACCAGTTACACTGTGGTATTTTTAGATATAGGAATTTAAACAGACTAAGATGGAAGTGACAGCATTTTTTATCAAATATGAACCATACCAAACAGGCTGTGTTGGCAGGGCCTATTTTTGGTTATAGGGGCCCTAGGCCCGTTGCGCAATCCGGAGCCCCTAATCATTGGCGCACATAGAGCCAATTTTAGGCGGGGAGGGCAACCAGTCAAAAGAAAAAACAGAAAAACGGCCTAGATTGTGGTATCAAAAGTGACTTCTAAAATTTCTAAGATCCAGGGGGCAGAAGTTATGCTTTTTTACAAAAACAATAATAATTAGTATTTATTTATTAAGCCTGGAAAACAGTCTTAAAATAGGTATATAACCATGAAATCAAAAAAGAATTTTAAAAACTTCTTAAATAAATATAAGTAATAAAAGTAAGCGGCACAATGCTTGTCGGACCCTTTGATCCGTTTACCTTCCTTGGTACAGCTATTTTTATTTAATAATATTTTAATAAATTTAAAATACATTTTGGATACATTTCTTGTAAAGTAGAATTTGGATTTTTAAATGAATTTAAATCGAAATAAAATCTCGTCCTAAAATGTTTTATTAACAATATTATATTTTCTCAGAAACTATAAAGAAGCTCCCACCATCGTCGAGGTAGGCGCGGATCCACAACAAAAGGGCCGCAAGTCCAAAAACCTTTTCTTTGGCCCATCAATAAACTTTTCAAAATAAAAAAATATACGTATATTTTTACATATCGCCCCTTTCGAGCGATATGTATATATCCCCTTTATTTTAAAAAAGTGTGACCTCTGTCGTCGTCGTCGTCGTCGTCGTACCCGATTTTTGAAATCGCGATTTTTGACATTTTCGATTTTTTTTCTCTAAAGTGGTACATTTCGCACTGATTTTGATTATTTGGTTTTATAGAGAAATAACGGGGGTACATTTTGTGAAAAATTTTAAATATACAGGGTGTACCGGAAAAAAGTTATTAAACGTCAAAGTCGGGAAATGTGCGAAATCCGCTGTAACGCATTTCAGGTCGCAAAAATTATTTTTTTCGATTTTTACTTTTGGAGGTTGGAGAGGACCGGCAGCCGCCCAACCCTATTGTTTTTGAGAAAGATTAGAAAATGGAAAGTAATTTTTTTTATTTTTTAAAAGTCAAAAAATGGCCATCGCAGGGTCGTCTTGGGTACCGAATAACTCGAATTGGGTACGTCGGACATATTTCCGGTTTAAACGATCAGATGGGCCGTCTCAAATACTATCTTTTCACAATACATCTTTCTATACCTAAAAACATTAGAAATTGTGAAAAATTGTGAAAATTTAGAAATTACGATTTTAGACCCAAAATTTTTACGGTTTTTAATTTTTTTCTCGAAAAATAATTTTTTTATTGAAATGTCGTACATCCTATCGGAAAGAGCTCGCCGAATTACGTTTAAAATATATTTTTTCGATTTTTAATCATTTTAATTTACAGAGGACGAAACGAATGAATTTTGATTTTTTTTGGGTTTTTTACAATTTTTTTTTTTAGGTACTGGTCCGCTTAAACCCGTCTGTGAGCTACTGTAATTAACTTTTTCAACTTTTTTTTGGACTGTTGTTTAGAGGCATAAATAGACTTTAAAATTCATGCCGTTTGCGCTCCTCGTTATGACATTTAGTGGTTCAAAAAAAATATTATTTAATTTTTTTATGTTTTTTTTACCAAAAATTTTTTATGTTCGATTATAGCTTCTACTATAATATCCTTAGAGAGTTCATTTTAGGCTTATTTTATTCCTCAATCTTTTCTAAACACGCACGTATACTTGAATATATTAATTTATTTTTTTTAATTTGAGTAAAATTGATATATTTAGAGCGAGAACAGAAAAATTCGTCAAATATCAAAATTCAACGTTTTTTTAAATAGCTTGCCATGAAATCTCAAACAGGCTTCCATATTGAAATAATTACAGCTGTCAAAATTGGCCTAAAATGGGTGTTTTTGACTTCAGAATGTGACCTTGGTTCAACGTTTTGACGTTAAAAATTGAATGTTATAGATTATTTGGGACTTTTAGAATTTAATGAGACCAAAATTAAAGCTTCATATGTCAGATTAGTTATCGAATTTTTAATTTTAAAAAGACTCTGCAATTTCCGTAAAAGTTTCATTTTAACAGAATTATGACTTTTCGAAGAGATTGCTTTGGATGCATAAAACGTCATCGTGGATATTAAAAATATGAAGTGTCAAAAAAGGCCAAAAATAGCCGAAAATGGCATATTTCATCGTAAGTTTTAAAAGTTATTATATCAATTCGCGCTTTAAAATTAGGTATAAGAGATAGTTCGAAACTTCTACATTACAGTGCTATAAAACAGATAGCTCCAAATATAGTATTTATACATGCATTTTTCATTTTAATGTAGGTCTGCTTACCTAAATTTTGATTAATTTTTTTCAATATCGGGGATTTTCGGAATAGCCGAAAATTGCCGATAAGATTTTTTCCAAGTTTTATTCATTGTGACTGTATTTGAACAGATAAAGAAAAAATAATTTAACTTTTACATTGCCGTATTTTGTTTCCTATCATATGATGGCGTCAGATTTCGAGTAAAACGTTTCGTCATCTAGATACCATCATCAGGTTTTTATTTTTAAATATAAACTTGTAATTTTTATTGCAGTTTCGTAAATCTAGCTTCTTCTAATGTCTTTGTGCAAAATTGCTTTAACCAAATATCAACGTTTCGACACTATAAAACATCTTCAATCTTTATATTCTTATATTTGGATTTGTGACTTTATTTGAAAAGATAAAGAAAAAATAATTTAACTTTTGCATTGCCGTATTTTGTTTCCTATCTTATGATGTCATCAGATTTCAAGTAAAACGTTTCGTCATCTAGATACCAACATCAGGTTTTTATTTGTAAATATAAACTTGTAATTTTTATTGCAGTTTCGTAAATCTTGCTTCTTCTAACGTATTTGTGCAATATTGCTTTAAAAAAATATTAAAGTTTCGACCCAATAAACATCTTCTATCTTTATATTCTTATATTTGGATTTGTGACTTTATTTGAAAAGATAAAGAAAAAATAATTTAACATTTTCATTGTAGTATTTTGTTTCTTATCATATGGTGTCGTCAGATTTCAAGTACAACGTTTCGTCATCGAGATACCATCATCAGGTTTTCATTTTTAAATATAAACCTGTCATTTTTATTGCAGTGTCGTAAATCTTGCTTCTTCTAACGTCTTTGTGCAATATTACTTTAACCAAATATCAACGTTTCGACCCTATAAAAAAACATCTTCAATCTTTATATTCTTACATTCGGTTTTGTGACTTTATTTGTAAAGATAAAGAAAAACTAATTAAACTTTTGCATTGCCGTATTTTGTTTCCTATCATATAATGTCATCAGATTTCAAGTAAAACGTTTCGTCATCTAGATACCATCATCAGGTTTTTATTTTTAAATATAAACTTGTAATTTTTATTGCAGTTTCGTAAATCTGGCTTCTTCTAACGTATTTGTGCAATATTGCTTTAACCAAATATTAAAGTTTCGACCCTATAAAACATCTTCAATCTTTATATTCTTATATTTGGATTTGTGACTTTATTTGAAAAGATAAAGAAAAAATAATTTAACTTTTACATTGCCGTATTTTGTTTCCTATCATATGATGGCGTCAGATTTCGAGTAAAACGTTTCGTCATCTAGATACCATCATCAGGTTTTTATTTTTAAATATAAACTTGTAATTTTTATTGCAGTTTCGTAAATCTAGCTTCTTCTAATGTCTTTGTGCAATATTGCTTTAACCAAATATCAACTTTTCGACACTATAAAACATCTTCAATCTTTATATTTTTATATTTGGATTTGTGACTTTATTTGAAAAGATAAAGAAAAAATTATTTAACTTTTGCATTGCCGTATTTTGTTTCCTATCATATGATGTCATCAGATTTCAAGTAAAACGTTTCGTCATCTAGATACCAACATCAGGTTTTTATTTTTAAATATAAACTTGTAATTTTTATTGCAGTTTCGTAAATCTTGCTTCTTCTAACGTATTTGTGCAATATTGCTTTAAAAAAATATTAAAGTTTCGAACCAATAAACATCTTCTATCTTTATATTCTTATATTTGGATTTGTGACTTTATTTGAAAAGATAAAGAAAAAATAATTTAACATTTTCATTGTAGTATTTTGTTTCTTATCATATGGTGTCGTCAGATTTCAAATACAACGTTTCGTCATCGAGATACCATCATCAGGTTTTCATTTTTAAATATAAACCTGTCATTTTTATTGCAGTGTCGTAAATCTTGCTTCTTCTAACGTCTTTGTGCAATATTACTTTAACCAAATATCAACGTTTCAACCCTATAAAAAAACATCTTCAATCTTTATATTCTTACATTCGGTTTTGTGACTTTATTTGTAAAGATAAAGAAAAACTAATTAAACTTTTGCATTGCCGTATTTTGTTTCCTATCATATAATGTCATCAGATTTCGAGTAAAACGTTTCGTCATCTAGATACCATCATCAGGTTTTTATTTTTAAATATAAACTTGTAATTTTTATTGCAGTTTCGTAAATCTGGCTTCTTCTAACGTATTTGTGCAATATTGCTTTAACCAAATATTAAGGTTTCGACCCTATAAAACATCTTCAATCTTTATATTCTTATATTTGGATTTGTGACTTTATTTGAAAAGATAAAGAAAAAATAATTTAACATTTTCATTGTAGTATTTTGTTTCTTATCATATGGTGTCGTCAGATTTCAAGTACAACGTTTCGTCATCGAGATACCATCATCAGGTTTTCATTTTTAAATATAAACCTGTCATTTTTATTGCAGTGTCGTAACTCTTGCTTCTTTTAACGTCTTTGTGCAATATTACTTTAACCAAATATCAACGTTTCGACCCTATAAAAAAACATCTTCAATCTTTATATTCTTACATTCGGATTTGTGACTTTATTTGTAAAGATAAAGAAAAACTAATTAAACTTTTGCATAGCCGTATTTTGTTTCCTATCATATAATGTCATCAGATTTCGAGTAAAACGTTTCGTCATCTAGATACCATCATCAGGTTTTTATTTTTAAATATAAACTTGCAATTTTTATTGCAGTTTCGTAAATCTTGCTTCTTCTAAAGTTTTTGTGCAATATTGCTTTAAACCAAATATCAACATTTCGATCCTATAAAACATCTTCAATCTTTATATTCGGAAAAGTATGATGGTTGTGAAATTTGAAATGGACTGCTATTATGGGTTTAGAAAAACGAATATATCCGAAGAAATTAAAGCATAAATTGAAAACTACTTATCTGGTCTAAACAAAATTTGGCATACGAATGAAAAATGAGTTATTGTGTGTAAAAAAAATTTTGTGTGTTAAAAAAAGGTTGTTTCTTGCTAGCTGTCATTTTGACAATTTTAAAGTTCAACTATTTCAATTAAACTATTTAATATTAAGTGTTAATTTTGTGAAACATAAATAAAAGGAATAAAAATAAAATACACGCGTTACAGTATTATTAGTTATATATTGACAGCTGTCATTTTGACATTTTTCATGTGTAATAATCACGTTTATAAAAAAATATTTTGTTGTTTTAGTGTAGTTCTCATATTAAGATTGAAATACTTAAATATCAAATGAAATATTTGTAAATATTTCTTGACAGGTGTTATATCGACAAATTAGGCGATATGTTTTCACATCACAGTCCGAAGGAGTGTGATACAAAAGTAAATAATATAGTAAAACGGAATATTTAAAAAAAAAATTATAAAAAATGAAAAAAAAATTTAAAAAATTAAAAATTCAAATTTTTTTAAATTCTTTTATGTAATAACTTTTACCTTTAGAGTCACGACAGTGACGATCAGGCGATATGGGTTTTTAACATTTTGCTTGTAGCGACTTTGACACAAAGGCACTAATTTAATAAAAATCAGATTAAAAAAATGCGACGTAGGCGAATTTATTTTTTCTCGAGTTAGTCGTGACCGAGGGTTCAGCTTAACTATGTGGACATAATGCTAGAGATAAGCTACTTCAGATTTATGCTGTTATTAAGACCGGCTATAGCTGATTTTTACCAAATGTCAGACATAAACTGTAAAAGTAACAATAAAACTCAGGAGACACTCCCACATTTTGACGATACGTGCGAGGACGCTTAAGACCGGTTTACATTAGGTGCAAGAAAATTTTTGATCAAGGCAATAATCCTATATTATAAACGATATACTGCCACTACTTCTTTCTTAAATACAAAAATAGTCAAAATTTGCCCGCTTTTTATGTCAGGTTAGAACCGTCAGTCGCGTCAAAAGGTTATGCAACCGTGCTCGCATCCTCGCATGAGACGACATGCGCAGCGATGTTCAAATTTCAACTTGCTTATTGGCATACCGTTGTAGGTGTATCGTGAGTAAACCACTAAATCCATTAGTCAGTTTGTTGTGAGTATGATCAAATATAATGCACATAACACAATTCTTTTTTGGACGGTTGGTTGGGTAGGGTGCGGGTGAAACACTTGACGTGCAGCCTCCTCTAGTTAATTTTGTTTGACAACACCGACGAAGACCTGCGCAATAAAACTGCCAAAAATTAAAAAAATTATCGTTCTCCAAAATATTGCGCGATCAGAAAGAATTGAAATCTTAATGATGTTTTATTTGGTTTAACCTTATTGAACCATAAAATAAACATAACGTCGATCGTAGAAGTTTCAGTAGTATTAAAAAATTTACGAAAAATGTTCAATTTCTATAAACTTTTAGTATGATGCGCGACCGGTAGATGTTAAACGATGTTGAATTTTTTAACGTCAATTTACTTCTTCTAAAAAAATCTTAATATTTTTCGACCCAGCTACTGCATGCGGTTAATATAAGTGAGTTTCTAATAGTCCGCCTAATTATTTTAAGCTTCCCATCTTGGGACTTTGGATCGAAGCCACTAAATGTTTGTATGAGCTGATAGTAATGGATGAAAAGCCCATAACTTCCTTATGTACTGACACTAGGTTTTCAGAACAAAGATGTCTTAAAGTATTGCCTTTGGCTGTTGCAAGGTATCAGGAAGGACTACCTCCGCATTATGCTAAGGCCGAACATGAAGCAAGATTAGCTATTGCCCTAGGACTTTTTAGGTATTAGTTTTTTTATTATAATTATACAAATGGGAAGATTGAAAGGAAGGAGTTTAAATACTATTTTCATGTTGCTATGAGTCTACGACGGAAACGTATTCGTGCAATAAGTGCCGTTGTTAACATTGGGCGAAATTTTAAAATGAAAATGTGTTATATTTTATGTGTTTTGTAGGGCTCAAGCTAGAGGACCTAAATACCCTCAATATGAGTTACAGCTAGAACTGGAATGTCAGGCTCATTGGGAAAATGGTAGACAGCAATGTGAAGCAGCATCAATGACAGGAAATCCCTGTAAATTGCCCAAACATACTCCTGATCAAGAACATATAAGTGGATTTATTTATAAATGTAGGTAAACCTATGTATTTTAAAAGTGAAATAATATATTAACTAACAAAGTCGTATTTACTCTCCAGAAGGGACATGGTAATGTAGGGTTAGAAACAGAAAGCCCTAACTTCCTTCTCGCAAATATATTTATTAATTTATTAAAATTATAACCTACACGTTTCGGCCTACAAGGCCATCATCAGGGCATACTGGAAGAAAATAAATAACGAGTTGTATTAAATAAAAATAATAAACAATATCAAAACTTACAGGTAATAAGGTCAACACATAAAGACTAAGTAGGACGCACCTTAGTCAACAAATCAATAGTCACTTATCACACTATTTTACATTATAAAGCACACATTAATATTTGTTAAAATTAAAAGTTAGAAAAAACAACAACAATTAAAAATGTCAATGCATATCAGCAGTACATACATCGGACTAAATCATGTCAACCTTATTTTATTTAGATAGAATAAAAAAGCTCATTGTATCAAACATCGAAGTAAAAAAGGAGAGAGACAGAGGAGTCAGTTCCGAAAGTAATATTGAAAGGAGAAAGAGGGGGCAAATTTAAGGTGAAACCTTATACGACCTGTTTGTCGTTCATTTAATAAAATAACATCTCAGATCTAGTAGATTACAACACGACAATAAATCCCATTTTGATACTCATCTAAAAACATCTAATCATTCTTTGGAAATAGACGAGAATGTATTGCATCATTTAAACAAGGGGCACAAACTAGATGTATTGGAGAATATAGAAATTGCCCTGTCCCAATCCCACTCCCCACAAAATCTTAATGAACAAGGTAAATTTCGTATTTTAATTATGTAGCTGTGGTCCCTCTTTTCAAAGATTAATTAATTTTCATTCAATTTTTCATTTTTAATAAGGTTCTCTCTCTCTCTCTCTCTCTCTCCCTCTCCTTTTTTCTACTACTATTCTACATTATTTTCTGTTCGCCAATTTTTTAATCACTTTGTCATTAAAATTGTCTATTTCGGAGATTAATTTTTAATAACAATTATGAAGAAGAATTTTTCGTGTCTTTTTATCTTCAAACTTAAGTGCTCCAGATTGGTAACCCCTCTTTCCGTCCAAGCCTTATCGCCACCAAAAAGTAAGCAGGGAAAACAGTATAAGGCATTTTTTCTTACAATTGGCTTGTGTAACTTTTCCCTCTATTTACACCAGATTTTTCAATAATAATATCTGGTAATGGTATACCTTTTCCTTTTAATTCGATCTTTTCTTTGTATGACTATTTAAAAATCTCTTCACATTAATTAAATTAATACCACTTCCATAGTACACAGTTAATAATTGTCAACGATACCCAAAAATAGAATCACACGCACGCACTACATTATTATTGTTTTTGAATTCGCTGTAAACTAGAAAGTCGCGTAAAAATTCGGTACAAACAACCGATAATACCGTTGGGGTTGGACTAAATGCAGCAAACTCTTCCCTTAAATCAAGGAGCTCAAAGAGCACGATCGATCATGTGGCCCAGATAAATAATAACTCGGCGATAGCGTGAGCCGGTGAGTTATCCCACTGGTCGACTTTACTTACGTCGTTTGCAGTTTTTTATAATTTAAAACGCGAATGCCTATATGTATTTGCTTTTGGTTAAATATTTTTAGAAAAATAATAATAGAAAATATTTTAGTTACATTATTATTTTTTATTATTTTTTTGGGAGTTCTGCACCGCTTATGCATCAGTCACCACTGTATCACACTAAATGTTGTTTTTATCATCAAACATACCTATTCAATAAGGAAAAATCAGACGGAATTTAAATAATAAATTAAAGGTGGTTATGAATCAAAACATTATACATGTTTTAAAACCGCAGTTTACAGTGAATTTTTAAATTTTAGCTGTTTGCGATTGCGGACGAAAAATTGGACCTAGGGACGATCCTTACACAGCCATGCAAGCCAATTATATATTTTACCAGCAAATAGCCAAAGAATGTCAGTGTTCTAAGTTGGAAAGGATAGAGTTTCCAATTTTTGAACCTTCCATTAAAGAATATACAGCTGCTACCTTGCACGAGACTGAAGAAACAATGTCCGTTCTGTCTGATAGAAGCATACAACTTACTCCTGAGGTGAGGATTTTAAAAACTGTCTGTTTTTTATTATTAGTACTCATCATGATATTCAGTTTTGCATTGCTGTGCATTAATGCACTTGAATACAAAAAATTTATCTTCTCTTCCAAATATTTGCATGGCAAAAAATTAACCAAGGAGAGTAGTAGGTATATAGAAGATTTTATACATTAATGTCGGGTTGCACAAAGAATTTTAATAATAATTATTTAACCGTCAAGTTTGACTGTGATAGAATTAACATTGACAGAAATAATTTTCTCACAATCATACTGGCCCGGTTACCTTAATTTTTAATTTACTAATCACGCACCTTTGAATGTGAGTATAATTTGCTGGTCAAAGTCATTTATGTCACAGTCAAACTTGCCGGTTAAATAATTACTATTAAAATTATTTGTGCAACCCGACATAAATCTTGTAGTTATTGTCTATAAATGAGTAGGAAACTGGATATTTTTGAAATAAGAAAGTGCGTTTGTGCACAAGTCTTTAGTTCCGTCAGAAAATAACAATTTTGGGTTTATACCTTTTATTTTCGCACCATTCCATGCACTCTTTAAGAAAAATTCGTGTATGCTCTGGGAAAAATGTTTTAATTCAAAAAGATTTTATCTGACAGATTTGCAATTTTTTGACTTATATTCTTAACCTCACTTTTGTTAACTGTCATAAAACGACTCGTTAAATTTACTTGTAAATTTGGTTTCTTTGTAATTGACCGCTGTGATTGGTCAGTTTCATATCATATCGTTAGTTAACCGGAATAGCCCACTTTTCCAATTGCTTTAATATAAAGGAAACTGCAAATATCCATGTGGGGGTAGAAAAACATTAATTAACGTTCTCGGGTGTCTTATTCTTGCACCTCTTATTTTAATGATTTAAAAAATGCAACACCCTTAATTTACTTTATAGGTCGAGAAAGGTCTAATACGACAACCCAGCACAACCGAATACTTGCCAGGGATGTTAACATTAAATTCCCCTCCAGGACTCCTTCCCGTATTTGCTAGTTGGTCATTGGTATGCCTGGGAGCATCCTCTTTATACAGTCATAATTTGGGTAAAGTATTTTTTTAAATATATTGACAGATAGTGAAGTAATTTTTGTACATTGGACTTTTATGATATTAACAAACACAAAAATAATTATTTCAAAGCAGTCGCAGGCGTTTTACTGTCACAATATATCACCAGTAGTATTTACTTAATTACTTTAATTAAAATAATTACTAATTATGGACCATATTTCGCTGCTTATTGTTTTATATGCATATATTTAAAAAAGGAAATATAAATCTGAAAGTCGGTCAAATGACAAATACAGTGGCAGTCTTTATTTAAAGATATTCGGCGATATCCAGTGGCGGCTTGTGATGTTAAAACTAGGCAGTGCTGCATACAAATATGCTCGCAGTGCAGTAAAAGGGGCTATGGCAGTGCCGTTACGTACACTGACCTACTAAACTCTTGCACTTTAATTCTAGATGTTTTTTTCTTAGTAAGAATATTTTAAACTGCATTTCAAAACAATAAAATACTTAATATTAACTGTGATGTCAAAGCATAAAATTAGCTAGTTTTTAAAACTGAAGTAAAATCGCTCGTCGATTTATTGTCCCCTATTTATCTCTGTAGGGGTCATGACATGTATTTTTTTAGCGTAACATAACAAAAAGATTGAATGATAGACGACTTTTGGACTTGCATTGTTTTTATTTATTTTTTAATTACAACGTTTTAACTAGTATGTATCTCCAGTCGTCTTCAGGTGAATAACAAATAAGTATGCTAGTAGTATAAATAGAAATGTAGTTACCATACTTATTTATTCACCTGAAGACGAGTCCAACACTCTTCTAACATTCAAGAAACATCATTGTCTCAAACCTCAAAAAATTGATAGGTTTGAAACACTGAAACATGAACAAACAACTTGTCTTTTAGGCTTATCCGAATCATATCATCCGGGATTTCTTAGTTCAACCAACTATCTCCTACCATGGGATGTAACAGTAGGGTCAAAATCGAAAAAGGCTTGGCCAGCAATCGGTAAATATTCCAGTAGGGGGAGAAGAGGAAGACCAACAAGTACCATTCTACCCCAAACGGTTAAAGTATTCATTGGTGTAGAATATGAATGTTCCTCTGGTCACAGGTAATGTTTTTTTAATTAGTATACGCAGTCCTGCGTTCGTTCGAGACTTTAAAGGTCCACTTCGATCATTCAGATTTAAAGACTACAACTTTTGTCAAACTTTTTTTCCTAGTATTTTTTATTTTCAAGTTACGAGTCAAAAAAACATGTTTAAGTAATTTTCCTTTCCTTATGCAAAGGTTGAATATAATGAATTGAATAATGACGAACTGTCTTTTCAAACAATAAAATGTACCTGCCACCAAAAACGAAATTACCATCCAGCTTGTCACGTCCTTATAAAATAATACATTATAAAATTTTGGTTGGTTATGTGGTTGCACTGTGTGCACATTTTCAGTATTCAAGCGTCTGGCTTGTCACTCCCTCTTGAACCGAAAGTGCACATAACTTGGAAATTGTCAAATTAGCCACACATTTTATTGTTTTTACAAAAAACAAATGACTAAGTAAAAAATTTAATATTATTTTTTTACTTCTTTTTAGATACAGGGTGGCCGTTTAATGTGGCAAAGTACAATAGCTCCGTTACTATCCAAAATACATCAAAAATGTTAAGAATGAAGTCTAGTGATGCATTCGCCATTTCATGTTTTGATCAATTTTTCTTATCATTTTCGCTTTATTTAAAAAGGGGACAAATAACCGTCCTTAAGTAGCAATTACCTACAGTTTTGAACTAAATAAATCTTGATTAATGAATTAATAAAAGCAAGAAACGAAAATTTGTGAAATTTGTCCATTTTTCTGCTTTTATTGCTTTATAAAATTAAGCTTATTTACGTTTAAATTATAGGTGATTATGTTTCAAATGTCGGTATTTGGCCGATTTTTGGATAAAAGGAAAAAATAACGAAATATTGATAAAAAACGAAATGGCGAATGCGTCACTAGATCTCACTCTTAGTATAAAAGTTAAAGGGCAGTCAGTGAGCTATAACGCAAAATTATTTTTGACTCTATATGGCGGCTCAAAAAAGCGCCACAAGAAAAAATTTAGTTTTTTTAAATGGAACACCCTGTATATTATTACATTTTTTAATAATACTTAGAATTCTACAGCCATTATATATAACACACTACATGTCTAAATTCAGGGTGTTCCATTTAAAAAAAAAATACATTTTTTCTTGTTGCGCCTTTTTGAGTCATCCTATAGAGTCCATAATAATTTTACGTTATAACTTACTTACTGCCCTTTAACTTTTATATTAATGTTTTTGATGCATTTGAAACAGTAACGGAAGTATTGTACTTTGCCACGGACAAATCGGCCTCCCTGTATTCCGTATGAATAAGTCACAACTATTTCACAAAAATTGGACATTCAAATACAAATTTCTCCAATAATTTTTTTGTACAGCTGTCAAAAAAAGATGACTTTTTTTGGTTACTATGGATGCACAAAACGTCTCTTTTTTTCACCGTAAAAAAATGATATTTTTTCACGGCAAGCTCAGCTGATTGATGTTTTCGTATAAAAATGGAAAAATTAATTTCCAAAACATTTTTTATAAAAAAATTTATTATTAAAGTGAATTAAATTAACAATTATTATTAGAATAGTAATTCCTTTATGTTTAGCGTACTTTTAAGCATCGAGTAGGTACTCCATAGTGTAGGTGGCTTTAATATTTTCGATTTTTCCTCCAAATAACAGAGCAAAACATTTTCTGATACGGTTTTTACTTTCTTTATGTTGCACCATTCGCGAAACTGAGTGTACACTTTCTCAATTGGTGTAAGAAATAATACCTTAAAAGCTATGAATTATGATTTTAGATTTTTTTCTAAACACGACAACAAATAGTTAACAACAAACAGTTGTACAAGAAATGTTGTTTGTATTTCGCGCGCAATAGTTTTTTTTATGGCACATTTGATTGCATTTTTAACCTCGACCTAACGGTCTCGGTAAAAATTTACAATCTCATGTGCCATTAAAAAAACACCTATTTTGCGCACCTAATACAAAAATAACTATTTTATCGTAGATATACTAAAAACTTTTTTTGATAATAATTCAATTCTAAATTTAAAACTTGGCCACTATAAATCCCTGTGCTCCCAGTTTATCTTTAAAGCTAAGAACATCCAACTCTACCTTCAATTATATAAACATTATTTGCAGATTTATGTTATCAGCTCCTGATAGGATGTTAAAAGCTGCACCGGGAAGTATTGTACGAGATACCGGACACAAAATCGCAGAATCGGATATGCCATTATATTATCCGTGTTCGTGTAGGGCGGGTAAAATCGCTCAATTGATGAGGCTACATGTTGTGACTCCAAAAGCTCCCGTCTACTGTACTTTAAATCCAAGGGTAAGGCAAACATAACTAATCTTGAGGGGACTGTTACTTTTAAAAAGGAAAGGGGACTTGGCTATGAAAGCTGTGATGATGAGAAAAGAGTGATGATCTTGTTCTTAGGCGTCACTTTGGACAAGAGAGAAGAGCTCTGTTTGCCGCTGTTTAGGGCGTTATAGAGCGTGGGGGAGGCGGCCACCTTTTTTTTTAAGAAGTCACTTTTCATTTGGGTAGTGTCCACACAAAAATCATAGGGCCCACTTGTGCCCTCTCATCCCAAAAATCCTGGCGCCGCCACTGAGTAGAAGTAGTAGTAACCACAATTGTGTAGTAATATAGCACTCATATAATATTGTAATAATGCGACATTCGGAGGTATGTGGATGTTATGGTGATTGTAATATGTATGCAATAGATTATGTCTCAGGTTTTAATATAACAAAGTGATATTCAATGTCACGCAATTAGTGGTGGGTCGGTATCACTGGGACTGCTACTTTAAAACGGTATTTTTTAATACCGTCGTGTCGCGCTCCACCTCATAAAAGCAAGCAGTTACTCTGGAACTGTAAGATTTCTCGCTGCTACACGCTACGATGCGAACCGAGAGAAAGCGACAGCGGCCGGCCTCTTCCTTCAGTCGTTCGTTGTGGAACACGCAACAACGGCAAACGGTATCTGGGGAACAGTAACAGTCTCGTGGTTGACGGTATTTTGTCGTTGAAGGTATTTTGTTTATATCGCTAAAGTTAAGTGAGTTTTTATCACAAACTCGATTAAACATTTTTGTACTACAGCAGACGCAGACTACCGAATATAATTTAATTTACGTTAATTATGTTTAGATTCAACCAGCTGCGGGTGCTCCCATATTTATTAGCACAGTCGATGGACCAACTAAGCTTACCCAATCTGCCTATTGGGTAATGAGACTACCTTTCGCTTATGTTGCCGACAAAGAACATTTTAAGCAGAATCTTACTGGTAAATTGTTGCAAGGAACTTTTGGAGTAATAGAAGCTGATTAAATGCTATTTATTGAAATAATTTTTTACGTATTAATAGATTATAACAATTAAGTAGTTGTAAAAAGTCTGAAACGCAATAAAACGTTTAAAAATGTAAGTTAAAACAATGTATTATTTGAATGTTTACACAGAATGTTTTTAAACTGATCGTGTTTACCGTAAGGTATACGACCTCTGGCGACACTTTTAAAAGCTCTATCAGCTGTCAGCCGATGAGAATAAGCCTTTCACTGTTCTTCTTCACTTTACTCTTCAACGATTTTTATATTTTTATATTTTTTGACCTACCTTATATACTATTTAACTTGAAAGCCATTCTAAGGGCACCTGAAATGGTTATGGGACATGCAATTACTTTTGGCGGTGTTTAAACTTTTTTTGTGCAGCTAATAAAAAAATGTACCATTTGTTGCGCACTTAATCGACCACCCTGTATATGCCGGGTAGAATCAGGTCATATTTCTCATGAAAATGCATTATTATCAAGACTGAATGAACGTGTAAAATTTTAACTCCGTAGGATGAGAGGAAGTGGTTGTAATTCAGCTTGCAAGATTTGACCTAAAGAAGCGCACTAACAGTGCAGATTTTAAAAAGAAGAAACATTGACCTATTATTCTGTGCTCATGTAAAAATTATTTATTAATTTATCAAGGCCATGCTAATTTGATAATATTAAAAAATGTACAACATTTGTATGGCACATTTTCTTTTTAAATATCTATTGCTTATTAAAAAAAAATTAAAAATATAAATTACATGTTTTAAAGCTAGAAGCTGCTCGATTTCTAACGACACGTGCAATAAAATAAGGCTTCATAAAACTTGTACTTTAATATTCTACTATTATAGTACTATCCTGATTCGCATTCTGAGGTCGTAATATTATAATTATAATAATAATTGTTACACAGTTGTAGAGTTTGTTGGATAATGGTCAATGATACAACTTCGACGATAAAATTATTTATTTAATCGACGTTTCGACCTATATCAGGTCATCCTCAGGACTATGAATCTAAATCCTCCGTGTTAAAATATTCAAAAAGTACATGCTGGGCGTGGGATAATAATATGTACCTATTACTGCTTATTTTATTTGTTGTTGTTGAACAAGTGACTTGTTCATGTTTGCCTTTATCAACAAATACTAAAATAAAGTAAGCCGTAATAGGCACATATTATCCCATGCCCAGCATATACTTTTTGACTTTTTTAACACGGGAGGGGAGGGGGGGGGGGGGGTCCGGGCCCCCCCAGAGCTCCATAGAAGTAACTTAATATCTAATAAGCTCAGATAATAGTTGGGTGAATTTTTGTCAGAATTTGGGCGTAGTCCCAAAAAACTTCCGTTTTCTAGAACCCGCTCAGTACCTGGGCCCCCTCCAAATAAAATTTTTAAATACGCCACTGGTTATCGCACTCCCAAAACATATTTTTGCAATCGGTTATTGCCTTGTTTATTTTATCTTTAATATTAACATAATGCAAGTGATATTTTTTTTACAAAAATCACACGTCACGATCTTTACATTTATTTAATAAGATAAGAAAACTCATTTTATTTTTGGTTTTTAATGGTTTGATTGAAAAGGGAAATTAGAAGTTCTATCCAACTGTATAAAAAAATATACAGTAGTTCCGGAAAACAGGAAGTACCCAATTGTTTTTTCATGTATTCTTTCAAGCTCAATTTAAAATTTTAAACTTAAAATACCAGTGAACTGGCACATTTTTTTATTGTTTAAAAATGTTCAGTTATGTAAAAAAGTACGATATCCAAAATTTGGCGTTTTAAATGCTGAGAGAAGTCACCTGTAAAGATACAGGAGTTCCGCTAGGCAGCGCTAAACTCGCATCGGTTTATGATACTGAAAACAATTAGCCTAGAAGAAGAGAAGTTCCTTTCATAAAATTAGTTGTTTTCACAGCAATTTTCCGATACAATCTTGTTATAGGTAAAATAAATTAATCCTGTAATAATCTCTGTTCATTTTTAATATCGTGCTGTAGGTATAAAGGATAGGCATCTAGACATATGTATAAAATGAACAAAAACAGACCAACGCAAACGGTATTATATATTGATCGGAAATGAATATGAAGATACAAATTGTTTCAGGTTATAAATAGCATAATTAGCATTGTTTATTTTTTATAAGACGTTATCAATTAATGCAATGACATTTTAAAGATTACCCAGTAAAACCGTAAATAATAATTAAACGTTTTAAAATTATATGCTTTGTGTTGGTGATATATACACTGCGGCCATTGATTATGGAATAATTAAAAAAATTCTTTAATTTCAAAAACCCATCTTTTCCATCAAAATTTAATCAATTTGTTCCATTTTTAGTTTATTGGATAGACTGTCTCTTGGACCACTAAGTAGGTACAAAGTGTGTGACTTCATTTGTGTCTTTTTTATACAGGGTGATGGCTAAAATATCAACCTGTGTACAATCTGCGTATTTTACGTTTTTTCGAGATATCGAGATTTGAATATCTTTTGCGAATAAATTATAAAATTGTTTAATTTTGTAATCAATCCAATTCAATATTTTGAGCTTTAACGTTTAGTTTAGAACGCTGCTTTGACATTTACTGGCGTTCGGAATTACGCAACTGGGACCATATTATCTAAATTAACCGTTACCAAAACATTGCAGTGTTAAATTTAAAATAAATTAAATTTGTTCTTCTATGACTTTTTGTTTTATCCTATACTTATTTTTTGCAGTATAATAGATATTTTTCCTACGAGCGTGCGCAAAGTAGTACTTTGCGCACGCATTTTTGTGTGCAAAGTTACACTTTTCCGCACTAGTGCGGATAAGACTTTTATCCGCACTGGGTGCGGAAAAGTAAAACTATTCAAAAATCTCCTTGGTAGGGAATATTTATATTTATTTTAGTAGCTGTAAACTATTTTATGGCAATGTGAGAAGCCGTTGCAAGAGTATTCTCTTTTATCTTTTAATCGTAATTCCCGATATTTGTATTTCAGCTTAAAACGAAAAAAATTTAGTTTCCTATTATTTTTTTTATTGTTATGTAATTTTTTAATTTTCTATTATTTTTTTTTGTTATGTAATTTTTAGTTGTAAGTATATTATAGTTCTTTCTTTAAAGTCGAATTAAAAATTATTAAATAAATTATCATATTTTTATTTTTGTTGTTATCTGATATGAAGCTCGTAGGAAAAATGTTGTTCCTAACAAGTGCGCAAAGTGCTTTTCCGCACGCAAGAACTTATCCGAACTCCGCTTCGCGTCGTTCGTCCAACTGTACTTGCGTGCGGAAAAGTATCACTTTGCGCACTTGTTAGGAAAATAACTATAAAAACTCTAATACTTTTCTATTTAACATTTTTCGCTAGCTATTTCACTTTAAGAAATAATCGATAGTTTTCATGCATAAATGTGACCCTGTATATAAGTACTATATTAATTATGGCTGTAAATATTACTTTATGTAAATGTAGTATATGCCATATCCTGTTTCCTGTTGTTATGCCTATCAATTATAACTAAAACATATTACTGCATGGATATTGAAATAAAATAAAGTAATAAAAAATACAGTTTACCGTTGCTTAGTCAGATTATATTTAGAAGAGAATGTATAAATTCAAATTTAGCCAAATATACTCATGTCATTTCTTGCCATTCTTTCGAATTCGGCTTTTTTCCTCTTCGTTCGCTGCCAGGGCTATTCCCGAGGGGACCTACAGCTTAACGTGGGTCCCGAACCACGATCCTCGGTCATGCGACACCCCTCAAGAGCTATCAAGCCTCAGTTTCTTGCCTGCATAACCTACCGATTGGGGAGTGTGTAAATTCTTTCGCACGCCACGAGATATCCGATCTCATCCGGCCTGGTTACCGGCGTGAATGGGGTGGGTTGGAAGATGATACATTTTATACTCTTCCCTGCATTCCTAAACCTACTAAAATTCGAACATATTTTTTATATTGTGCGTGTGCCCACTCCGGGAATCGAACCCGGGTCGCCACGGTCGAATGCCAGTAACTCACCTCTGAGCCACTGCCGTGGTCAATGATATTTGTTCCAATTTTTGTCATTGTCGTCTATTCGCTTTATCCAAAAAGCGGCCAAATACCCGCCTGTGAGTAGCTATTACCTACAGTTTTAATTTAAAGACATTTTAATTGATGAATGCAAAAAACGAAATTTTGTAAAAATTGTCCATATTTCTTTTTCTGCTTTTAGGTATTACTTTATAAGTTTAAACTATGTTAACTTTAAACTGTAGGTAATTAGGCTTAAATAGAAAAGTAACGAAGTATTGATCATAAAACAAAACGGCGAATGCGTCACTAGGCCTCACTCTTAGATATTTATTGCTTATATTTGTGTTTTGAACCCACATTTTTCCAAAAAAAATACTATAGTATACATATAGCATGTTATCTTTCATTAAAAAAAACTTATTCCTCTTAAAAAATTTAAGGCAGACAAGGTAGAATATTGAAAAAATTATAAATTTTTTATTTACTACTTTTTAACTTTTTTGGGAAATAACCTTACTTTTTCCAATTTTGTGAAAATATGGTAAATTTGGCAGTTAAAGTCGATTTTTAAAAACTTTTATACATACCGTTTTACAGACATATTCTTTTTATATGTCTGGTTTTGTAAAACCATCCATATAGCCGACATTTTCTTAAAAATCATTAAGTGGATTTTGACTCGAATTACAAAAAAACTAAGCAAGATATTAAATTTGTTTTAACCAATGGAAAGGTGGTATTCTATGTGGGTGTGAGACAGCTATTTTCACGCAAAAAATATTATAAGTTAGCGAAAACCATTAAAATTATTGTTAAATTTTCTTGTAGTGTTAAAAATATTTTAAAAAATTTTTTTTAATGAAAATAACTTTCTCCAAATTTAAAGTCATTAAAAATCCATTAATAAACATTAGCCAGGATTCGGGTCAAGAGAAAGCAATGTTTTTAATATAGATATAATTTTACAGCGACCTGGTAACTTTGAAAAACAATTTAGAAACATTGTTCGGATGCTCTTAATAAAATTTTCCATATTATGATGCTAACTTATCCGGTAACAATGTATATGTATATGTTACCGGCCAAACCCGATTTCAGGATAAACTAGTTTGGCCTAGGCCAAACTAGTTTATATATAATATATATAAGTTTTTCGGGTCTGGTCGGGTTTGTTTAGATCTGTTAGGGTTTGTTAGAATACAAACAAACCCGAGAAGGCCTAGACAAATTTAGTTTATCCTGAAATCGGGTTAGACCGGTAACATATATAAAAACAACAATAAAAATAGGCATTCCCCATTAAACCTGCGTTTAAAAAAAATCATCATCAGCTGATACCCCTTGTATCTTTTTAACCTGTTTAATAGCGGCATATTTTTTAAAATATAATTGTTTCAAAATTTTACGCTTGTTAATTTCAGACGCCCATTTTAAAATCAGTGACGACCATATACATATACAGGGTGATTCACATTTGATTCGAGATATGGTTGCTGACACTGATTTAAAAGAACAAGTTTTAATGAACCATGTTCTTCAATAGCTTGGTTTCGAATATACAGGGTGTCCAAAATTTAAAAAGGTAGCAAATTTTAAATAATTAATAAACAAGTAGAGATTTTTAGATCAAATTTTTTGAGTTAAATGAAAAGGTAAATATCACTAATTTGAAAGTACCGGGTGTCCCATTATGGATGGCCACCGGCCGTATCTCAGAAACTACTGGGCATAGAAACTCGGGTAAAAAAAATCGTAATTAAAGTGGCTAAGAGAAAATCCTGGAAACGCAGTTTCGCATTTTGCCGCAAGAGGGCGTAATTGAAAAGTAAATTTTAAAATTTTACATATCTCCGAAAATTCCACATTAAGATATATCTTTGATAATACCATTAAAAAGCTTGGACAATTATGCATCATTTTGGCCTTATACTCATTGGCGTACCGACTTTAATAAGAGGGGGGGAAGCTGTTGAAAGTGTAATCATTTAAATCGCTGTAACTTATAAACGACTTATCCGATTTTAGCAAATTAAAGACTGTTTGAAAGAGAAATGTATGCACTTTCACCAATCGTATTTACATAGTTGTCCATAATAATTCTCAAAAAATAAATGCTAGAGGGCGCAATTTGTAATAATAACACATTTTTTGATTTTACTCCGAAAAAATAAATCATACGGTATAATTATGATATCATAGCTGAAAAGTAGATGAAATTTGCTAGAAAAAATATTAAAACCGCAGCTCGATATCTCCGTTCGTTTCAGCGTTATCGCCAATAGAATAATTTTTAAAACTTTAAATGAAGCGGTTATATATTTTTTAGAAAAAAAGTGGGACGCCACTGATATTTTTCCATGTTCCATTTATTTCGGATTATCCTGGTTAATTCTGCATAAAAATGGTCCCTTGCGTTTTTCTCCTCAGGCACACCGTTCTTAATTAAAATAATGTTCAAAGACAACCAGTGGAGTTGATACAAATTATTCTGATATTTTTTATGAAAATTATGTTACACACAATTTTTATTTTTTTAATTGAGTGTTTACAAAAACGTTACTTTAAAATACAGGTTAAATTGTTTATTTAATCAGACCAAAAAAAATACTTCTAAATCATCCCCCGTATCAATCAAATAAAGGAGAGTGTTTTTATAACAATTAAAGTAAGGATTAATGAAAAATAAGAAAGATTTCAGAATCAGCGGCATACCATAATTTTCAAAAAAAAAAAAATACGAGAGAATAACTTTGTAACGACACCATTGGTTGTCCCGGAGAATGTAATGTATTTAAAAAATTAGTAATCTTTATATTCTCATTTAATTCATCTAATTTAACCTAGAAATCCCTACTCGTTTAATAATAATTATTTAAAAATTATAATAGTTTTTTTTTTAAATTTAAGACACTCTGTATTTTCGAAACGAAGCCGTTAAAGAACATAGTTCTTTAAAATTTTTCTTCTTAAAATAATGTCAGCAAACATATCCCGAAGTTTGTCAAAGTACTTTTAAATCACCCTGTATAACCGTGACAACCAGTTCCAACAGCCTCCTCGTTAGTGCTATTATAGAAGTCACTTTTGTGGATTGAGTTAACTATAAATAAGCCAAATTATTTAATTTTTTAATAATTTATTACAATGAATTGACATTGTCATACACAATAGACGTACAGAGTATATGTATTGTATTACGAAAATATCACAATGGAATAAAATTACCTAAATAAAAAATAAATATTCCTAAGTAAAAAATAAATACATAGGCATCGGTAGGGTTTGCCCGCTATAACAGAAAGCTCGTTATCGCCTAATAATTTTACAGTGAACAGACTCTACCGACTTAATAATGGAATTAAAAATTATTACTTTTATAACTTTACACAAAACTACTAGGGTAGTTGTGTGTTCAAATGGCAAGCTTGTATATCTTACAAACTTTTTAAAATATCAGAACGGTAAATTCTTTGGAAAAGATAGTTAGAAAGTAAGGTAAAATGTTGTAGGTAGATATTTCTCGAATCGTTTTGATACAAAACGTTTATAATACCCTAACACTGAATTAGAGTAATAGAACCCAGATAAACTATTCAATAAAATTATTTTTCCGGTCATAATTAGAGATCCAAGTCCAGACAAAAGGTTACGCCAAACTTTGGCGCCGAGCGTAAACATATTGTAGGTCAAAAAACCTCCTCAAGGTATGCGGTAGAAAGCTAAGTATTGTAATCACTAAAGCTGCAACTATGGAGTTGAAATAGCAAAGCGTCGCATAGGGCGGGCAAGGGCAAGCAGCATAAGAATCCCCCAAACTGCTGCGAACGGCCGGAAATATTTGCGAGCTCTCTACCATTGCGGTGTTAATTTGATTTTAAATTGGGATGCAACGGAACAGTATCGCGCGGCGGTCAACGTGTAATATAGAACGTTACTTTTTAAAATAGACCTTTACACGGCATCTTAAGGTATTTTGGGAAACATTACATGTCAATGAGTAAATCTTTTTGTTTTGCATTTTTAATTTAATTTGTAAAAATGGGTACGCCTATGGTTCGAATACTAATGTTTCAGCTTTAGTAATCACACATAACAAAACAAATCATTCTGTTAAAAGATAATTTAAAATGTTTAAAAAATATTTTCATTTTGGGCTACTAGACTGCTCTTTATTAAGTTTTTCGGACTAGAAACAGTTACTTCTTGAAATTTATCCATCTTCCAAATGCCAGAATTAATCTCATTCTTTTTCGTTCGTTGGTTAATGTTAATAAGGTGTAGTTAAATTAATAAATCTTGTTTTTAGTGTTCTGTGCTCTGTCCTGGACCATAACTTAAAAAAGGAGTTAATACCTAAGAATCTACCTTTTAAAACGTTTACCTTAATTTCCGAACAGCCTGTATATCGAATGTAAGATCGAAAGATACTATTTTATATTATTTCTTTTACGACAGATCTTTTGGTCCTAAACTTATCGAAATTTTCTGCAGTTAAAGTAATAATTTCTATTTTTGGTTATGAAATAAATGTATACCTACTTAAAGAAACTATTTGAGCAAATTAAACAAAATAATGTATAAATATCACTTGAATGAGCAGTTTTTTTTATATAAATTTAAAACATTGATAAATATTCGCAAACATTCAATTTTCATTCGAAATGTTAAGATTTTTTCAGAGGTTCAAGAGAGCAACCAGAGGGAAGCGACAAAATACGTCGCCATCTTTGATGTTGAGTAAACATTTGGTAACCTCGACTCACAACAACTTAAAACACAAAATTTAGCATCAAAAATAGTTTTTCAAACACAAATCGACACCACCAGACTGGATAGGCCGGCGAGCACGAGCAAGTTTATGAAAGTTGGCCGGATATTATTCTGTCGCTTCTCTGTGCTTGCGCTTCTCGGAATTAACTATGCCATGAAAGGATAATAAGGGGGAAAATAACACTCAACGTATGCATCGTTTGCAACCTACAGTGTGTAAAAGTTTTAAATGTCCATATCTCAAAAACTTAAAGTTGTAGGTGCTGTTTACAATTTAAAACTGTTACTAAATATCGTGTGTTCCATTTAAAAAATACCACTTTATCGTGGATCTGAGTTATGGGACAACCTGTGTATATTTGACAGTAATTTTGCAATATCCATCCATTTATAAAATGTTCCTCTATCTTTACCTTAAGGGAGATATTTTTATTTATTTTGTGTCAAAATTAAGTTTTCCTTAGAAAATTGACCAACAAATTAGGGTAGCACTTGTTGGGGCTACCTGCTAACCTGTCGCGTAGAGATGAATTACAGTAATAATAGTATATTGTACTAAAGTAAAAGTTTTCAAATTGAATATTTTCATACGCGTGAGACGTTAGTGAAAAGGTATCCAACAAGGGTGAACACTGTGTTTTTTCTACAATTGCAGAAAATATAAAATTTAGTACCATAATTTTAAAATGTATTGCACAGGCCAGCATAGTGTAAAACGGTAGTTTCGGTTTGAGCTTTTTGTGTGTTTCTATCACTTTTAATAGCCTTTGTAGAAAGTAGTATATTACGTACCGAGGTGTAAAGTGTTTCATTCTTGTCGAGAGAAAGAAATGAAACTTATCACCAAGCTTTGTATAATATTTTATTTACAACCATACCTTTCAATGCAACCTTTAGTGCAGGTCAAGACGCGGCGACTTATTTTTTTTTAAAGAAAGCAAAGAACGATAATTTTGCCTAGGTTTAAATTTTTTAGTGATGAGGTAAGGAAGCTTTTAAATCTTGCCCCTTAAGGGCTTTCCCTTTTCTGTCCATGTAGGTTTCAACAAGGAAACCCTGGTGTTAGGATTTTGTCACAATTACTGTAGGATTATGAAAGAAAACAACACTGTTTTTTGATTTTCACTTATATTTGTCAACATGACACGTGTTTCACCGTCACAGCGGCTTCTTCAGATGTGAACAAAACATCTGAAGAAGCCGCTGTGACGGTGAAACACGTGTCATGTTGACAAATATAAGTGAAAATCAAAAAACAGTGTTGTTTTCTTTCATAATTTTACTATGGATTTTCATCAAGTTAAGGTCGAAACTATTAAAAATTACTGTAGGCCCTACTATGTTGTATGTTGTATCTTTTCAGAAAGAGTATACAGTTTTTCGAAGGCCACCGCCGGCGTCGTTTGGTTTTAAGCACGTGGATCAAGGCATTTGCGGTTCTCAAAACAAAACTTAGGGTGTTTTCGACAAACAAACATGACTTCGACAATAAATAGTGGATATTCACGAACGAGTCGAACGGCACACTTCTACTGGTCCCTAATGTTGTAAATAAAAGGAGCTTGTTTCGCAACATTACAACTGAGTTTTACTGTCATTTTCCCCCTTATTGTATTTCCATAAACTATGCCTTTATAGAGTAGGCTACTTACATTAATGTGCTAACTATACAATTTAATTTAGAAGGAATCATAATAGTAGTTTGTACAATAAAAATATTTAAAGAAGTAATTTAATTTAAACAATTTATTAGTAGGTAACCTGGGTATTAAATATAATTATTATAATATATTAGATATATATATATTATAGCTATGGGAAAGATGATAAAAACAATTGAAGAAAAATTAATTTCTTGGCAAATCCATGGATATATTTGTTGAATTTGGTCATTTTTTATATTTACCCAAAAACACTTGAAATATTTTTTATATCTTTTTCATGATAACAGACAAAAAGCGGTATATTTATAAATAAAAATGAATAATTTATTTTTTTGGACTATAGCCAATTTGATGTATTGTAAGTAAAATAATTGTAAAATTTGTTTTAAAAAACTAAAAACTGTTTTTGTGCATTAATAGTAAATTTTAATATTCGCGATAATAAAGTTTTTTTAAATAATTACATTCTATGCCACATAATAGCAACGCTGCACACGTGAAAAGAGAAGTGGAAATACTATAGCGACATAACCTTAAAAATTGTATTAACATTTTTTATTCAAATCTTAGAATTTCGTCTGTTTTATCTGACTATTTTTATTTACTAATCTTTATTTTCCACCATTTATAGGTAAGATTTATCAGATTTTTCCGTTTCATCGAGAATGTAGCCTGGCTCAGATTTTTGCGTTTCACCAAGAATTGCTGCTCAAATAAGTTATATAGTTATTTTTCTATAGATATCTGTTTTGTAAAATGAAAGTTTTAAGGACGATAATTTGGAGTCTCATTGAAAATAGTAGAAAAATCGTGGTGGACAATTATTTTCATCATAAAGAAAGTAACAAAGACAACTACAAACTCTTATTTTGATAGAACATTAAGTATTAATAGTAAAAACTAATATTTGATAAAAATTAGTGCATGAATAGGATCTGGAAAAAAAATAACAAATCTGACAAACTTGCATCTTCTTGCAATACCTATATTCTTAACATAACTTATGATGAGTGTGTGTAAAATGACGCATAAAATGTTTTCTATGATCTGACCACTGTGATTAGTCAGTTTTATATCCTAACAAGGATGATTTGAAATTAAATAGTTAACTAGAATAAGAGTCCATTTATCTAATCACTGGGTTATAAAGGAAACAGACAATATCTACGCGAGAGTAGAAAAAACTATTATAGATGCGTATATATTTTGTTATAGCTATTAAACAAATTAATAATATTTTATTGTATACCTTGTTATAAGTACATAAAATTAATAATAAGTAAATAAAACTAAAATGCCAGGAAAAAGAATGCATAGCCTCAGTAAACACAACCCGTGATTGGGGTAATTCAATGGGAAACCTCTTTTTGTTGCTAACTCGTAGAAAATTTCCTGATTCGTGGCAAATATTCAGATCCAAAGGAAATATACAAATTTGTATGAAAAGTGTGGGTATATTTTTTCGGACCACTTGTGGTTGTGATCTATTAAAAATAAGACTTGCAGTATTTTGGGCATTTGAGATTCTTCTTTAAAAAAGGGAAATATTTATCGTTCTTGTGCAATCACTAACAAGAATGGATTTGAAATTAAATCCGTTTAGTTAACTGGATAGCCCATTATTTATTCAGTCACTTGTATCCATGTGGGAGTAAAAATAACTTAAATTTAATACCATTATTGAGAAATAACAGATAAGCTCAAAAAATCAACCTCAAAAATTTCCATATTATAATACACCGCAATTAATAATTAAATTAGTTAACAAAATCTCAGTAATGTAATTTAAAAGGAATGCGTCGTAAGTGATAACTCTAGGAATAAGGGTTATAAAGTTGTCTGATATTAAAAAAAATTTATTAACTTGACTTTAAATATTTTGTCCCAAGACTTGAATGTAGAAAATAATCATAAATTATATCGCAAGACCTATACATTTAATCGATTAAACTATCAAACATGTTTTGAGCATGATTTTGCTTAGAAAATATGTAGTTGAATGAATAATAATTTAATAAGACCTGAGACCGCGAAACAAGGGGTTTTATTTTAAAATTATTGTGCATAAAACTATTTAACTTATTTGAGTTGGGCTACATTCTTGGTGAAACGGAATTTCCATTGTGTGGAAAATAAAAAATAACTACTTGTTATGTTTCAACAATTTAATCAGTTTCCTGACACGTGTTTCAACCTTCTCAGGTCATTATCAAAGGAGTACAAGAAGATACTACAAGTATCTTGTAGTATCTTGTAGTATCTTCTTGTACTCCTTTGATAATGACCTGAGAAGGTTGAAACACGTGTCAGGAAACTGATTAAATTGTTGAAACATAACAAGTAGTTATTTTTTATTTTCCACACAATAAAACTATTTGCCAAAAAGCACAATCAAGCAAAAATACTTGGATAGTTTAGTCAATTTAAATTTATAGGTAGAGTAGTATACGGCTAGATTATTTCCTGAATCACTTAGATGAAAGTCAAAAAGAAATAATTTTATTGATAATAAAATTTGACATTTTCTAACCAGAAGCCAATAAGGAAAAATTTAACCGCGGTTAAACGGGTCTAGGGATTTAATCATTTATGTAAACCGAGATCTAAACAAAATATATATAAAAAATTGTGGTATCTAATTGGTCTATTTTATAATGACGGAAATAATCTATTGTAAATACAATGACTTAATACGTGAAACCCTCCTTACTAATTAAAAAAATTGACTTTTTTAAAAGTACACTAAATACTTTTTTGATAAAATAGTTACACATTTTTTTTATTATTATAACCGGATGGATATGCTTTTCTGAGGGTTATATTTTTTGAAGTTAAGCCTTGTTTTATCATCAATTCTAACAATTTTGCCTTAAGAGCAAACAGTAGTCGACGAGTTATCACGAACAAATAGTGCATTTACACCACTGTGTCTGGCGAAGGCAATAAAATGTATTTTTTATACAATACAAAATATTATAAAAACGGTTTCGCAAGAATTAAGTGGCGCGGCGTCAGTGGAGATTTTTAAAATATTATCGGGCATCGTTTGTAATTTTAATGGAAAATAAGAAATTAACACGAGTAGCCGCTATATTTCTATTTTTATGTTTTGCATGGCGGATGATATAAATTTAACCTATATAATTGAAACCGAGGGGGAAATCACCTGCCAATATTTGTACACTAAAATTCCCTTTTTGCATGAAATTCCCCAAATTCCCTATAATTTCTTTTTAATTGCCTCCAAATTCCTATAAGTTCCTACAAATTCCTATAAATTCCTACAAATTCCTATAAATTCCCATAAATACCCCAAAATTTTTATTAACAAAAAATAACTTTGCATTTCGAAAATAATAGCGCCGTATAGACAGAATAACAGGAAATTAAAGAAATTGACATAAACATTGTACAGGGTGTTTTATTAAGGTCGACGAGCGGCCATATCTCGGAAACTACTGGGTATAGAAATTCAGGAAAAAAAAATGGTAACTATGGTGGCCATGAGAAAATCCTGGAAATAAGTTTTAAGTTCCGCATTTTGCCACGAGAGGGCGTAAATTCCACACTAAGGTATATCTTTGATAACACCATTAACAAGCTTGGACAATTATGCATCATTTTGGTCTTATGCTCATTGGCGTACCGACTTTAATAAGAGGTGTTGAAAGTGTAATCATTTAAATCGCTGTAACTTATAAACGACTCATCCGATTGTAGCAAGCTAAAGACTGTTTGGAAGAGAAATGTATGCACCTTCACCAATCGTATGTAGTTGTCCATAATAGTTCCCAAAAAAAAATGATAGAGGGCGCAATTCGCAATGATAACACTGATACCATAATCGAAAAGTAGATAAAATTTGCTAGAAAAATATTAAATCCGCAGCTTGATATCTTCGTTCGTTTCAGCGTTATCGCCAATAGAATAGTTTTTAAAACTTTAAATGAAGAAGCGATTATATATTATTTAGAAAAAAAGTGGTACGCCACTGATATTTTTCCATGTGGATATTTTTTCTGATTAGCCTGGTCAATTTTGCATAAAAATGGTCTTTTGCGCTTTCTCCTCAGACACACCGCTTTTAATTAAAATTATTAAATTAAATTAGCTCTTATTATTATTAGCATTGATAATGCAAAATTTTTGTTTTATAAAAATTGTTGGAAATGACCACCTTCATTTAATATGCAAGCTTCCGCCCGTCTAATTTAATTTAATTACTCTAATTAAGAACGGTGTGCCTGAGTAAAAGACGCAAGAGACCATTTTTATGCAAAATTGACCAGGATAATCAAAAATTATACCCACATGGAAAAATATTAGTGGTGTACCTTTTTTTTTCTAAAAAATATATAATCGCTTCTTCATTTAAAGTTTTAAAAATTATTCTATTGGCGATAACGCTAAAACAAACGGAGATATCGAGCTGCGGTTTTAATATTTTTTCTAGCACATTTCACTACTTTTCGATTATACTTATATAATTATAATTATATAATTATACCGCATGATTTGTTTTTTCGGAGTAAAATCAAAAAATGTGTTATTATTGCAAATTGCACCCTCTATCATTTTTTTTGGGAACTATTATGGACAACTAAATATGATTGGTGAAAAAAAATACATTTCTCTTCCAAACAGTCTTTAGTATGCTAAAATCGGATAAGTCGTTAATTAGTTACTACGATTTAAATGATTACTTTCAACAGCTTCCCCCTCTTATTAAAGTCGGTACGCCAATAAGCATAAGACAAAATGATGCATAATAATTGTCCAAGCTTTTTAATGGTGTTATCAAAGATACCTATACCTTAATGTCGAATTTTCGGAGATATTCAAAATTTTAAAATTTACTTTTCAATTACGCCCTCTTGCGGCAAAATGCGGAACCTAAAACTTATTTCCAGGATTTTCTCATGGCGACTTTAGTTATAATTTTTTTTTCTGAATTTCTATGTTCGAGATATGGCCGCTCGTCGACCTTAATGAAACACCCTGTAAGTATATAGTTATGGTTATAACTGAAAATGTTGAAAGACATTTTTAAAAGACATACTTGGCTACATAGAGTTATTTTCTTTGTTCTAAGGTATACATATAGGTAAACAGGAAACTAAAGTGCAGTGGGAGTAAAAGCCTTAATAAATTTCGATTCCGAATGTTTTTTGCTGCTCAGCATGCATGATGAATTCCCATAAATACCTAATAAATTCCACAAATTCCCCATAAATTCCTCAAATTCCAAATAAATTCCTCAAATTCCCCATAAATTCCTCAAATTCCCCATAAATTCCTCAAATTCCCAATAAATTCCTCAAATTCCCCGTAAATTCCCCCGGGGTGTACACTAAAATTCCTAGGTGAAATCCCCCTAGATTGAAACGTTATAAATTTTTTTTTTGAAAAAACAATAGGTATCATCCGTCAAACTAGAAGTTCTTGTGAACCTCTTAGTAAAATGTTTGTATTACATTTTCAATTAGACAAGACCGGAGACGATGCCGCGTTTCACGCTGGTATGGAATACCAATATAATAAGGAGGGTTTTATGTATTTAGTCCCAGTACGTCATTATTTAAGAACATTACGTATTTTTATTAGAAAAAGAGATATTTAATACAATTTAAAAAACTTCTTATGACAAGGGAAAAAACCTCTATTATATGAATAACATTTTAAAACGCACAAAAAAAAAAGAACAAGGAAAAATGAATCAAATGATTTGCAACTTATGTATTATTTACCTATTGATACCTACATAGTAAATCTATCTGCACTCTACACCTGACGCATATCTACATCCTAAATAGGTATATGGTGTATGCTAAACAACGAACAAACCAGAACGTTACTTCATTGTAAAATGAAATTTATATTGGTGAAATACTTCCAGTAAAACATTTCTGTATTTTCTGATCTACAGCCTAATACTAATTTTCTAACAAAGTATGTAGATAGTTATTTATTATACCTCTTAACTTTACATTCAACAAGTATAAGGACACCAACACAACAGATCTCTTTCGATTTTTATTGAAATTTAGTACACAAAAGTAGAAAAGCAAAACTAGGGATGCACTGAAGCTTCGTTTCTGCTTGATAATCGGTATCGGCCGAAGTGGAGACCGAAGCAAATTCTCAAAAAATTCGTGTTTTGACTTGTTATTCATTTGTTCCCTCCTCACATTAGGCTCCTTTTGATAAAATTTCAGCAATGTTTATTGCGCGCATGTGCATTTCTACGTTCCGATTAGCTGTTGCAAGATTTATCTCATGTCCTGGCGATAGGATTGGTTCTAATTTTATTTTAGTGAATTGCATGTCCCAGACTTTCTAAGTGTGAGGGCATTAAGCATTTTAGTCGATCCTCGTTTGAAAAAACTTAATCGTTTATTTTCTGTTAATGTTGTTGATATGTTCTTTCACACATTGGTGTTAATGTTGTGTTTAATCAGTGGCGGCTCGCGGTCTTAAAAAATGGTGAAGAGCTAGGTATAGTGCGGGTACTTAAACAAACATTGACTAAATTATATTTTATTTAGGTACTTACATAGCTAGTTTTTGTAAATCAGTTCGATTCTTCGGTTGCGTTTTCTTTTAAAGCATCGGCAATAGTATTTTGATTTTGTTTAAAATTTCTTAACATTAACTGACATTTTAAGTATTATCCAGAATCCCCGTGTTTACGCAACGATCGAGTAATAGTTAAAAAATCTGTAAATCCGTCCCTATTCCAAACGCAATGTTTATTCGAAAAGAGTAAACACAACCAACAAAACAATTTTTGTAAGGCGGCACTACTACTTGGCCAATTGTATTCTGAAAACCAGGAACACTTAAAATTAATCTTATAGGATCTGCCCCTATTTTTTAAATTCATTTTTAAAACCTATGTTTAAGATTCCAGTAGGTGGCCCGTGTAACAAAACGTCTCTCTTATCCTCATCTGTCCAACGACTGAATGGATTTTCCAACAAATTACAAACTATGTCATTAATTGGGTTTATTTTTAAAACACACAATAAAAATTAAACTAAGTAGGTACGTACACACTACTAAATTAACTGAAAAACAAAAACAAAACTTTTTTCACGAAGCCTCAAAATAAGTTTCGCGAACCAAAGCTAAAACAATGGTGCATACGACTGACCTATTTTTAAATTTCCCTTCATCATAATGCACATTCTTACGTGCTGGCGCGTGACTGACGTCACGTAACCATAACAACGGTGACATCAAAGCCGCTTGACTATATGTTTGCTCTTCATGGCTGCTTTGAGCTCACCGATGCGGTCGGCTGGGGCGCACCAAAATGCACGAGTGTTTATAAATTATTGTCCATCGGAGTTAACCGTGGCCCTATTATGCATAGCATTCGGATTAAATTAATATTATTAATTCGAACATAATTATTTTTTTAAGGGCTAAAATGGTAGCTGTATTGGGACATTAATATTTAATATCGTCGAAAAAATTTCCTCCTGTTTTTTTTTGGTAAAGAGCCCCTTTACCTACTTCCCCTGACGAGCCGCCACTGTATTTAATATTGTTTTATGATATGTTTATTCTTTGAGTTTTGTTATATTTTTCACCTCACCTAATGGCTTTATTAGATTCTTATAACACGAAATAAAAAAAAAACTAAGCTTCGACAATAAAATATCTTTGGCTTCAACCGAAGCGCCGAAGGTTCAACCTAACAATTCGGTTATTCGGCTCAAACACCGGTTCGGTGCATCCCTAAGTAGAGCATCAAAAACTAAAAAATGATGACCTCAAAATTTCGTAAAAATTACACTTGGATGTCGATAGTTTGACAAAACATCGTAAACGATACATTTGCCGTTAGTACTTTTTTTGAACTAAACTGTCAGCCACAATTATCTACATCACTTAACTTAGACTGATTTTTAAATCTCATTATAACACAATGGGTTTTTTAATTAGCATCATTTTATTACCCCCATGTGGAGTAATAATTGCACTTTTGTTTGGTGGTAAAGACTACATGAAATATTATTAAAACGGCAACCCGCAGTTGCGCTTGTGTAGCTAGTATTTTATTAGTTTATTAGTATTATTTTTATTAACATGGCTATATTTCATTCAAGCGAGAGGAAACATTTCTAATGAAATTTTTTTTATCTTGTAGTTTTGTTTAACAAAATTTCTCACAACTACTCTTCCTCCTTCCCTCTCCCTAACAGGGAAATATATTTTCTTTCAGTTTCAAAGTCAATTTCTACCCTCCTCAGCTAAAGAAAATGTATCAATTATTTAAGGATGCTCTCTCTATTGATGTAGTATTAAATTAAAATCTAGAGTGGCCTTACTGGCCGCCTCCTTGTTAGATAATTCTAATAATGTAACAAGTAATTTGCACATTTGGTTAGTTCATTAAGAAAAAAACAAATTCGGTTTGCATCCCCTATAAAATTCAGATTTTGATTTTTCGTTCCTCCATTTTAACTTAACTAGTTACTGAGATGTTTTAAAATTTTTTTAGCATTGTCTAAATTATATAACCTTAGGATTTAAATTCGAAATTAGTTACTCTAATTATAACCTATCTAAAGAATTATTTAATATAGGGAATATACTTCAATCAAACCAAGATTGACCAGTCGTTGATAACTTAACTTATTTTAGGTTCATATCAGTCTAAAAGGAACGTAACAAAAAAAAATTTCACAGCAAACAACACATTATAAGAACTCCATCATCTTCAATGGAAACTGGGACATCATATCTACAATAATCTTAGGCAAATCGAAACAATAAATATTACATCTAACTGCTTCTAACAGATCAAACCTGTACCATAACTGAATACATTACTTAGTGGATGAAGGATTAATGTAGAGCTGTGGTAGTGATTATAAGTAGTTATAGTACTTTAAATTAACACTTAAGTAATTTACTTTACTACCAAGAAAATATGACTGTAAGTAGTTGTACTTTAAGTACTTCTTATACTCAGTACTTAAAGAATTTCTGATATTGTTTTTTAAATGTACTAGTACCTCAACTAGTACTTAATACTTAAGTACATTCACTTACAACAGCTGTGATTTAATTTTACAAAAATTATCTAAGTAAAAGGTTATTTTCGCTATACCTATATTGGCTAATAAGTTCATTATTTATTTGTTACCTAACAAAATTTTGTGTTAAAGGCTTGACGAAAAAACATGCCTAAACAAGTTACAATTATATAAGGGATGAGGAAACATATCCTTCATCCACTTGTGTCTTTAATTATGGATCATACCTGCTATGAGCAAACCACCCTGGTATATAAGTCTTCAAAAAAAACATCATATTTTTTAGGTAAAGTATTTAACCCATCATAAGTATTTTCTAATGATTTTTCAAGGGTCGAAAATCTATTTTCATTCTTTGGTTGCTTATTATGAACTAACATTGTGTACTTACTAATTTCAGGTGTAAATCTATATGGTGCTAAATTATTTATTTCTAGGCGATTGTAGAAATCATCATCTTCTCCACCCCAACCATAAAACAAATTTGACATTCCATTAACAACTTTAAACTGATCTGAAAGAATTGAAATTGCCCCTCCAAATAGTGTAAGATATGGTAAGTTATATCGAAAAGTGTCCAAGCTACTTGACATGTGCCTTGGCCTCTGTGAACATCCATATAAATTACCAGTTGCTAAAGGAATGAGATCGACGTCATGTAATATCAAACATGTGTAGTTTGTATCAATTGCAAATTTCGCTCCAAAATTTATCATTTTTGCTCGATTAAAAGGCAGTGAATTACTTTGCTCTACAACAATTATTCTATAATGAATATTTTGCTTCTGGAGAAACTGGTGCATGTAATTTACAAATACCTGCAGTTGAGCAGATCGATTCCGATATGGAACAATAACAGCTGTTTTGATTAATGGTGTACAATGTTTTGGAAAAAACTGTCCTCCAGCTGATGGTTGAATAAAATCATATGGTTTCATAATATCACTTGCTGAAAGTACTTCATTATTTGAAACAATATCTTCATAAGTACAATTTCTTGAAATTAAAGATGAACGGGGAGAGGTAAATACAATTTCTTTGATAATATGTTTTTTGGAGATGTAATCGTAGTGTCTTGCATGTCGTGCCGGAAAATATACTGCAATGAAAGCAGCTGCTAAACAAAGTATTTGGATACACTTTGTCAGCATCTTACTTATGACTAAAGTGTTTTTTTTTTCATTTTGCCGAAAAGCTGATAACCATTTTTTGACGAGTTGTAGAAGGTTAGATTTTAGGTTAAGTCACAGAGGAATGATAGGTTGTAGCTGTCACGTGGCTGTCACTATACAGACGGCACAGAGGAGTATTTTTCAGCGTCTAGCACAGAGGAATGATAGGTTGTCAGTGTCTCGCTATTCAGCAGAGCAGAGGAATAAATAGCTCCGCCCTATCGGGAAGGACAAATATTTGACCATCGCCTACTCGATCTTTAAAGAGTCAAGTAAAATAATTTCAGATTTTATAAATAAATAAATTTTCCAAAGTGGCTGAAATTACATCGGAAATAGGCATTGTCTTGGGCGAATTTAAAAACTGTTAAAAACTAACTGTGCGAGTATAAGAATTTAGTGATTACTCTCGCCATTTAAGAAATCTTTTGGCACATAGTCTCTGGTATACAGGGAAATGTATCCAAATTACATCTACCGTTATACCGATAATTATTATCCTATTTCTACCGCTTGCCTTGTGTGACATTATTTATCCAAATAAAATAATGGCGGTTTGGGCCTTTTTAAAGATTGAAGTCACCCACCACCACTTTTGACATTTTACGTATATAGGCCCGGTTATACTGGCTTAGTTCACTGTTGAACCAAGCTTTAAATTCCTGTTGAGGTTGTCCTACCTCAAACTTTGGTCACAAGTCACAACATTTATTTAGTAATTAACGTCACAAAAAACAATTCTAAAATGGTTTAAATTATTAATTTAAATTTGTCTTGACTGATGGGTATTTGTTCTTTCTAACATTTAGCCAGCTTGCTATCATTTAAATTTGATCATGACCTTTGGCATTTTTAATAAAACCCAAATGCGTTTTCCCCCAGTACTTCTTCCAAATTTTCAATTAGTGCCATAATTTATCAAGTCCAGCGCTTATTTGTGACGAACGACCCTTATTTTTATTGACACGCTGTCGGGTTTGGATTACTTTTAGTCTTTTCTATGAATAATGTTTTACTTAATTCCAATTCTAGTTACAACATGAATTCAGTATTCGACGTTTGATTGTCTCCACAATGGCAAAGATCTTCTTGAGTCCTATTCTCTGTTTATGGGTAGGGATCAAACAGTGTCCTGATCGGAGTCTGCGGAGTATCACCACCTCTTTTCTCGTGAGATCCCCACGCCAACTCTTTCATCCGGATCCACCGATCCATCTGTGAATAGAAGGGCGTACTCCTCCGTCCAAATTTCTCTTACTCGATTTAAAAACTCCTCCTTGTTATTCGCATTCTTAGGGCCTTTTTACATTGGGTGCAATTGCAAGAAAAAATTGCCTGGAAGCATGCGCTTCGACGAAGTTTTAATTAGCTGATGCACGTTTTCCCATTTAAAACCTGCATCAGCTGTTTAAAACGTTGACAAGGCGCATGCTTTCAGGCAATTTTTTCTTGCAATTGCACCCAATGTAAAAAAGCCTTAACTATAAGATCCATTTAAAAAAAAAATAATTTTACATATCTGTTCTTTAATAGGGTAAACATAGCAAGGAACGTTATCTAACGTTCTCATATTCGGTAGGAATTGTGATACTATGTCAATGGTCTCGATGATGGGTGGAGCTTCTCTCCAGAATTGTATATTTTTGTTGTATTGTGTATAGAACGATATGACCGAGCCAGCTCTTGGATTGTCATAATAATATGACAGAAATTTTATTATTGTTCTAGCGACAAGCCAGGTTCTGCGTATATTTATCAAACATAGTTTAAGGTTAGTTACTGGCCGTATGCGTAATGCAAAAGGTCATCGAAAAAGTTTAAACTGAACTGACTTGGTTACGGCCGGTATTATACGTCGAGTTTAAATTCTATTTTAAACTTTAGCAGGTTTAAACTAACCTAAACTAAATTCTAATCTTGTTTTGAAAAATAAGCGTTTTATACATTATTGTTGTGCACCTAGCTTCACTGCGGTCTGATCTATGATTTTCAGGTTATATAGACGAGGGTTTATGTGCAGCGTTGCCAGTCTATTACAATTGTAATAGATCTATTACTATTTTCACAATTCTATTACGGTTTTACCTTACTCACCAAATCTATTACTATTCGATTATTATTGCGTTTCAGCATTTTACTATAATTACCCATATCATCCCATAACCCAATTTTTTATTTATTCACAACTTTCTCCGAAAGCCCAGGAAATCCCTATTATTATGTATATATAACTTACTGGTAATAAAAATAATAATTTTGTTTTAACATATAACGGTATTATTAACTCATTACTGGCGGTCAAATCATCTAAAAAGGAACTAATAGTGTAAAAATATCTAATATTTATATTATGCTTATATTCATTGCATATTTTTTTTGTCAACTGGTGAATGCGCCAGAACATTTATTGCTCTTTCAATGGTCTGGCTGTGTTTATTACTATTTCATGAAATCTATTACTTTTTGAACCGTCAACCTATTACCATCAATCACAGACTTCTGGCAACGCTGTTTATGTGGTGTGGTAAAGTGTGGTTATAAATTGGGAGACAATGAAACTATTGCACGGGAGACATTTCTAACAAGTTGTGATGTGGTACTTTTGTGTATCCCACAAGAGTCTCCAACTACTATCAACATGCTGCCGGTGGCATAATAACGCAATGTTACCAAAAGTTGAACTAATAATGCAGAAACAGCGTGATTTCTGTAAGAAAAAATATGTTTTTAGAAAATGAAACGAGGAGTAGATTCTTATACTTACTGGTTTGTAGGTCTTTGCAAACGCTCTCGAATTTGTACAAGCGAATGATTCACACTATGCTTTGACAATCGAAATCTGTGCAAAAATTCTTGGTCATTCCAATTATTTAGATGATCTGTCCTTCCTTTAAATATTCGTGGACGTCTAGGTGCCTCTACAATTGCTACAGAATCATTCATTTCATCGTTCGATATAATGTCTTGAATCACTTCAATTATTTCCTCCATTTCACACACTTTTAATTAAAACAATATTGCACAAAACACAATAAGATGGGATTTCAAAGAGATAAATGTGATGAAATGTTTTATTTTTATTCAAAAAAATTACAAAATGTCTCTTAAAAGGAGTTAAACCACCTTAAACCATACCCAATCTGTCCGTTAGCTTAAACTTAGAATATTGTAGTTAATCAAAAGGTATAAAACGGGAGAAGAGCCTCAACATTCGTTTAAACTCGGATTCGAGTTTAAACTTAACCTATAATACCGGCCGTTAGTCGCTTGTCAATTGACAAAACGTTGATATCGGTTTATTAACTTAAAAATGTGTAACCATTCTTTTATGTCTATGTGTGTAACAGCAGACGACGACCTACGTTATTTAAGTGAGAAGAGTCAAATTTTCACTTATTTTTTTTATAACGCTTCCATTGTCTCACTCATTCTTCCTTAAATTCTAGAAGGCCATGGGCTCTTTTCTGAACTCGATTCTGATGAGTGTACAGTATTGCCAGGTCTTGTGCTTTTGCATTAGATTTCATGTTTTCCCACTAAAATTACATTTTATCATTCTAGCCTACGCAATAAAAAAATAAAATTTTATTTTGAAGTGATTTTTTATTTTACATTAGGGAAAAAACCTTCACACCAGGCTGAATGCAGTAAAGTTAATAGTTTTCAGTGTAAAGTACATTGAAAATATTTAATAAGAGACACTTTTGCTTATCTTGAAACTACGCTATATAATCTATTAGATAAAATATTATACCTAATAAAACGATAACCGCGCTACTCCCCCTAGAGCACATATTACATATTATACCCAGTGGCCTAGCCAGCCTTCGGGGGCGGGAGGGGCAAATATATGATGGGGCGCTCCCCTCTTCATAAAAAGTGACTTCTAAAACAAAAACAAGGTCGACACCTTCGTCACCAATAGATCGAATAATAAGGTTTATTATGTTAACGGACACCAAGCGGCAAAAAGTGCCAAGCGCAAGGGGAGCACCGCCTAGCGCCAGGGGGGGGGGGGGGGGGCGAGCGCCTCCCACCTGACTATGCCACTGATTATACCCTAGCCAGAGGGCTATTTTTTGCCCTAGCCTAGATCTACACCGGCAGCGTCATTATCTCATATGCGATTTATTTTTGGGACCTGGCAACACTGATGACTGAATGTGAGTGAGTGGAGTATGACAGATTGACAGACGAAGTTGGAAGTGATTCGCTATAATATATTCTTTTGGGTTTTGTTTTTAATTTGGATTTAATGATATTTACCCAAATGATAAATAGTATAAGTTCTTATTTTAAAATGTTTTAGAAAGGTTCAATAATTCAGTAAAGTATTTCTTTTGTCAGTTGCTGTATATAGTGGTTTCCAGCAGTACAATTAAGGGTTGATAACTTTTTAATTATGATGACTCAACGTTTGAGTAGCCCTTATCGTATTTAGATATAAGAATTTCGTTTATTATAGCTTTTATCCAAAATGTTGAATCCAGGCGTAAGGATTGTACGAGGACCTGATTGGAATTGGAGTAACCAAGGCAAGTTATTAAACTGTCTATTTTTAGGATTGTTTAGATTATTGAATTAAATACAATTTATGATACTGTAAAACTCTAATTAGCCCTAATCCTTAGGCTGGTGTTATTATACAAGGTGTTATTGGCCTAGTTTGTATATGCTACCATTTTTGAGTATCCTATCCATCCATTTATTAAATCTAATGTCTGTTAGCTCTGGTCTGCTTCTGAAATTTTTTGGTACCTACTGCACCATGATATCAAAGTGTTCTTAAAAGAGCTGTTTACAGGTTGGTTTGCTACCAGCCATGGATTTCATGGCTGTGTAATAAGTTCTGTTTTTTAAGAACATTTTTGATCCCTGAGTCTAGAAACTTAAAACCAATTTTCTGTTTCTTATTGTGGTTTCTAATTATTTCATATGACCATTAGCAATGCCAGGTTACAAAAAACAAAGATATCAAAAACATATTCAAAAAAAAAATATATAATGAAAGAGTTTCTCAAGGAAGTTTAGGACCAATATTAATTTATTAAACCATACATTTACAAATTAAACTGTACATTATAAACATGTAATTTTAATTAGATACATACAAAGTATACAATAGTAGATTGACACTAATTAATAGGATTACTACTTGTATGTACCATAATCTTAACTGTAGTTTTTATGTATATATGATATGAGTTTTTTTTAGAGTAGCATTGTGAGTATCCACATTATGTGTAAAGAATAAGTAAAAGACAATTATTTTCAAAATATCTTAATCTTTGCGATATGATTCACTCTGTAACGGGGCTTTCCCATTTGCTGCTGTTCTAGGCCCTCTGCTTTTTCTACTATACTTCAACGACATAACGAAGCTTAAAATTAATGGTACATCTACACTTTTTGCCGATGACACTTCCATCTTTTGGCACGACATTGACCGTCTGCACCGGATGATCTCTGAGGATATACTGATTGTTAAGGATTGGTGTGACTCGAATTTTCTCTCTTTTAATATATCAAAGACATGTATAATGCATTTTAATTGCACCTTGGATAATGTTTACTTGGGTGATCAGGTTTTGGAGGCTAGATCCTGTACAAAGTTTTTGGGCATTTTTCTGGACCAGAACTTAAAATTTGATACTCATATTGGGAACTTGATCAGTAAACTGACGAGAGGTTGCTATGCTATTCGCCTTACATCCAGAGAGGTGGGATTGTTATTGTCGAGATCTGTGTATTTTGCACTTATAGAGTCTCACCTAAGATACGGTTTACCATTTTGGGGTAGCTGCTCTCAAACTCTTTTTAGGTCAGTATTTTTAATTCAGAAGAGGGCTGTGAGATGCTTTTCCGGTGTGGGTCCTAGGGAGCCTTGCAGGCCTCTGTTTCGGAAACACAGAATATTAACATTGCCGTGCCTTTTTATATTGGAATCTGTTTGTCTCATTTTTAAGAGGAGGGATGCATACAAGAGAGATGTGTTGGCTTACCAGACTAGAAATACTTATAATATTCTTTTACCTTTGCCAACTAGCGCTCTTGTATACAATTCTATTATATACAATTTAAAAAAGATGTTTAATCATCTCCCTCTTAATATAAAATCCTTAAGTAATTACTTAAAGTTTCGAATTCAGGTTAAAAAATTGTTATTGGAACACGTGTATTACGTGTATTACACCGTATCTGAGTATTTTTTAGAAAATTTGTAATAGTTTGGTTTATGTATTGTCCTTTATTTGCTTTTGTATAATTTTCTCTGTAGGCATATATTTTGTTTAGCATGAGATCATATATAAATTTTATTATTGTTATGTACATTTCACTTTGACTTTTTGGTTGACTTTTATTTATTTATTTATTTATTTATTTCTACATATAACAAATTATAAAGTATAACAAAATCCAAAAGTGTACACTATGGACTAAAAGTCTGTGTGTGCACACAATAACTCACAAAACTAGGAAATACTTAATACTAATATATTATAATTCTGGTACATATATACATAGTTATTATTCATTAAGTAAGCCTTTTTACAATTTATAAGAATCCAATAACATTTTTAATTACTTCAGTATTATTCATAATCCATTTGTTAATGTCTTTTTTAACCAGATGAAATTTTTTTCTTTTAATTTGCTCTGGTAGCAGATTCAAGATCTTCGGAGCTACATATGAGATGGACCTTTGTGTAGCATTAAAGTGTACGACAGGCAAAGTTAAGTCACGATTAACATTTGCTCTTGTCAAGATATTATGACTGATATGATTATGAAAAATATTTCTACTGAGAGAAAATCTAATTATATTTTTTATATATAATTGCGCAATCGTGAAGACACCAGACTGTCGAAATAAGAGCTCCGAAGAAAAGTACCTAGACTTGAACATAATTAACTTTAAGATGTATTTTTGAGCAATAGTTATATTACTTAAATTATTTTTATGAGCAGATCCCCAACATACTATTCCGTAAGCAAGACAAGATTCAGCCAATGATTTATAGATATTGATTATAACCTCTCTGTTTAAAATGTTACGCAATTCATAAAACTTGTAAACAAGTTTCTTTAATTTATTTTTTACATATTCCGTATGAACAGACCACTTTAAAAACTGATCAAAAAAAACACCCAGATATTTCGTACTTTCTACTGACTTAATTATACCCTTACAGGAACATTCGTCTAAGAAGTCACAACCATTATTGTGAATTGTAATTTCTTTTTTATTAGGCAGCCCAATCTTATTCATTGAAAAACACATAAAATTTGTCTTGTTTACATTAAGAGTTAGAAAATTATAATCCATCCATATTTTTACATAGGCTGCAGCTCTTTCTGCCCTTTTAAAAACTTCATCCCATGATGGCCCTTTAATCAGAAGAACTGTATCGTCAGCAAAACAGACTGTTTTCACATTAGGTATTGCATTCGCTAGACTGTTTATATATATAGAGAATAGTATTGGTCCAAGAACAGTACCTTGAGGAACACCATAATCAACCCTTCTAGAAGAGCTACAAATTGTATTTAGTTTAACTTTTTGTGTTCTATTACTTAAATATGATTTAAACAGCTGTAGAACTTTACCCCTGATCCCAATTAATTCCAATTTGTTTAATAAGATGTGATGTTCGACAGTATCAAAGGCCTTAGACAGGTCCAGGAAAATAGCCAGAGGCTTGCAGTTATTATTAAAACAATTCATAATATAATTAGTGACCTCATACAGGGCAGAATCAGTACCCATTCCCTCTCTAAACCCATACTGTGAATCGGACAATAGTCCATTAGAATTCAGAAAATGACATAGTCTCTTTTTTATACATTTCTCTATAATTTTACAGATGGGACCAGTAAGGGCAATAGGCCTATAGTTATTAATATCAGTCTTTTCTCCTCCTTTATGCAATGGTAGGATTACAGCTTTTTTAAAGATATTAGGAAAAATACCAGTTTCAAAAATCCGATTCACAATATAAACCAGAGGCTTGACCAAATATTTAAACATAGATTTTACTAACGAATTAGACAAACTATAATCATCTAAGGAAAAAGAACTCTTTAAAGAGTTAATTATTCCAACAAGTTCTTCATCGTTAATAGGATACAAAAACATTGAGCCAGAGAACTGTGTTTCATTTAACAAAATACCCGGCACATTAGTCGGCTTACTAATTTTACTAGCTAATCTTGCCCCTATAGAACTAAAAAAATCACAAAGTTCATCAGCAATAGATTGCTGATCACTCACCTCATGGTTGTTGCTATTCACCAGTGCAGATATACTCGTTTTTGTCTGGATATCATTAGTCGCTTGTTTAATTATATTCCAACACTTTCTGGGATCATTATTAACAGCAGTTAATTTATGTCTAAAGTAAGTTGATTTGGTTTGTTTTATTATTTTACTTAAATGGTCACGATACTTTTTATAATTCACCAAAGCGACATTATCATCAGGATTAGTAACACAAATTTTATGTAATCGATCTCTATTTCGTATTGAAATAAGTAAACCAGGAGTAATCCACGGTTTAAGAAGTACCTTTTTGTTTGATATAGGCTTTATAGTAGTTGAAGCATTAATATGATCGTGTAAGGTTCGTAAAAATAACTCTGACGCTAGGTCAGGGTCATGATTACTTAAAACAGTATGCCAGTTTTCTTTATTAAGACACTGACTCAAATACTGATAATCTATTTTCCGTATACTTCTACAGACATGCTTATTTAAGGTGACTCCTGAGTTCAGGCCTAAATCAACATTAAAAAGTAAAGGTTTGTGATCCGAGATAGTGCTGTTCAATATTACAAGATTATTATCAACATACTTTTTACCTTTCATAAAAATATGGTCAATACAAGTACTACTTAATCTAGATATTCTTGTAGGCTTATTGACCTTAGAAAGATAACCGTAACTATTCAAACAGTTTGTATATTCATTTACAATTGCCAAATGAGGGTCAAGTAGATTAATATTAATATCACCAACAAAAAGTTCAATTTCGGAATTAGAAAAATGATTTTGACTAAACAAACTTGACAGTGACATGACATAATTATTAGGGTTAAGTGATGGAGATCTATAATGTGCAACAATACCAACAGTAATACAATTTTTTACTAGAGTAATTCTAAGAAATTTATAATTATTAATCTGTATAATGTTACTTGCTCTAACTAATGAAGATTTGCAGTATATCAGAGAACCATCGCATTTATTATTCTTGCTTTCATTGTAAAAAATATCATATCCATCGATAGAAAAAGTAGTCTTATTATTTATGATATTAGTTTCAGATAATACTATTACATCAAAATCAGTTAACAGTGATTCTAAAAACAAAATAAGGTTATCAAAATTTCTATTTAAACTCCTAATGTTAACATGTAACAAATTTAGCTTATTTTTGGCTTTATTAAAGCAATCAACATTATCCAAGTTATCGCATACAACAACATTGCCATAATTGTTATTATGGTCATCAAGCAATGTATTATGAGCCATTAGTTCAGCTAAAAATAAATAGTATTTAAATTATATTTCGAAATATTATTAGATGGAGATGCCTTGTTTGGCATTTTCAATGTCATCCAGCGATTTTATTCTTATTAAACGACTGTTTTCATCCTTTTTTGCAAAAATTCTTCCATTTTTCGCCCAAACATATTTATATCCAAGAACACGCAAAGTGCGTGCTGATGCAAAAAGTTCTCGTATGTCCTTTGCCATATCCTCATTTAAATATATGGAATTTCTTTCCAAAAGATTACAATCACTGCCAGATATTTTACCTTTTTCCTTTCTTTTTTTTAATAGCTTGTGTTTATCCTCCACTGTTTTTAATGTGACTAATATTGGTGTGTTTTCTTTGTTTGGGTTTAGCAACTTTATTTGAACATTTCTCAAATCTATTTCAGAGTCAATATACTTAAGGACCCTTTCTGCTTTCTGAATTACATCCTTTGGTTTGTTTTTTGCATCATCAATAGAACTCTCAATACCCATTACAACAACATTTTTCAATCTAATTTCATTTTCTTTTGACTCACAGTGACCTTTCAATTTGCTTAGTTCCTCTTTTATTATTATTATATATTTCATTTAGATCTAAGTTTTTCAGCTTTGTCAACAAGAGCATAAGCTCTTCAAAAAAATTTGAATTTGGGGGGTTCTCCGCAGGAATTAAAACACTAGTCTGGAGTTGGACAAAGTTGGTTTATTTCAGAATGAGTAACAAGGCACATGGACGACTAAGATACCAAGCTAAAAGAATAAGATTGCGTTATTATGATAAGCAACACTTTTTAATAAATACTATAGCTAATATAGTTTTAGTTTTATTTCTAGAAGAGACTTCCTCTAGAAAATGGATTTATTTAATTTCTTTAAAAATTTTACAATAATAAAATACATAAATCAAAATATTTTCCTATCCTAAATATCACAAAAAAGTTTTGATACCAACACCTAGATGTACAACATCTGTATGTGCATTATTGCTTAGTAATTTAACTTCATTATTAATAATATGTAGGTACAATCAAGTATTAGGAAACATGAGAAAGAGAGAAAAAAAAATAAAACATCACAAATGACTTAAATTACATAAATCTGTATATAGACAATAAGGTTCACAAAGCAACTAGTCCGAGAACTAGTCAATAAACGTCGCAACACAATTAGTTAAAAAACCTCTCAAATTGATGCAGATTTTCTAAAATTACCTTTTTACTTAAGCACTTGAAACTTTTTACCTTAGAGCAATTTCTTACTTCACCGGGTAGTAAATTGTACAGTTTAGGACCAAAATAATTTATATATCTTAGGTTAAGATTATTTGTACTTACAGGTAATTTGATTTGTCTGTTGTTCCTGGTTCTTGTTTCATAAGAATGATCAACAAAAAGTCTCAAGTTAGGTCGAGTGTGCATATAAGAACAAATTTTAAGAATGTAAATTGATCGAATGTTCAATATGTCACTATGAAAAACCAAATGTGTAGGGTATAGTCTATTTTTTTTGAAAATAATTTTTAGTATATATTTTTGTATTATATTTAATTTGTATAGGCTGTTATTATAAAGTCCACCCCACACCAATATTCCATATCTTATAATTGACTCTACAAATGCCTTATAGATTATTATAAGTGTACTCTTATTTAAAAATTCTCTTAACAAGTAAAATTTATGAATGAGTTTGCGAATTTTGTTGGAAACATAATCAATATGTGGCTGCCACTTAAGAAATTTATCAATCATAATTCCAAGGTATTTTATGGATGAAGTTTCTTTTATACAATGATTCTCTACGACAAAGGAGTGATATTGTGGTCTGTCTGCATTAGTCAGTGAAAAAGCTATGTAGTTTGTTTTTGTTAAGTTTAATGTTAGTTTGTATGTTTGAAGCCAGTTCTTTATTTTTGCTAAATTATTCATTGCTTTATTTTTTACATTGTCCCAGGTATCTCCAGAAATAATAAGGGCCGTATCATCTGCATAAGATACGGTTAAACCTTCGACATGTAATTTTAACAATGAGTTGATATAGGTTATAAACAGCACTGGTCCCAATACCGTTCCCTGTGGAATGCCAATTTTGATTTCCTGTTTACTACTCAATATGTTATTTAATTTGACCATTTGAGGTCTTTCCGACAAATAACTTGTAAACAACTGTAAAGCTATCCCTCTTATTCCACATCTTTCAAGTACATTAATAAGATCATTATGAGGTACCGTATCAAAAGCCTTGGCAAGGTCTAAAAATACAGCCAAACATTTTTTATTTGAATTTAAATTATTGACAACTTCAGTTATTAATCTATGCATTGCGTCCTCGGTACTGCACGCCTCAAGAAATCCAAACTGATTTGAAGATAATACACTATTAATTTAAAAAAAGTTAATTAGTCTAGTTTTTATACATTTTTCACAAATTTTTGCAAAATTACTGATAAGGCTTACAGGTCGGTAGTTATTTATAGAGGTCTTGGTGCCTGCTTTGTGTATAGGTGTTACTATTGAAGTTTTAAATTCAGTGGGTATTTTTCCCGTTTCTAAGATTAAATTTAGTATATGTAATAGTGGGTTAAGAATTTCTAAATGCGTTTGCTTTATAATATCGGCTTGAATACCATCATAGCCCGGTGAACTATTGTTTTTTAAAGTTGAAATATGATTGATTAACTCATTTTTTGTTATGGGGTTAAAGTAAATAGATTTTTTTATTGGCGGGTCTACTTCCTGTTCAACCTGTGGCGGTGGAATTGCTTTTTCCATTTCTACCCCAATATTAATGTAGTAGTCATTACAAAAATTTGATGCCTCAAGTGAATTACTAAAATTCTGGCCATCCTTATTTTTTATATTTAAAAAAGTATTGTTGTTTTTATTGTTTTCATAAGTAGCATCCTTAATTATTCTGTAAATTTTTTTCATGTCCCCCTTATTATTTTCAATTTGATATAGGTGGATAAATCATATTAACTGCACCACTTACCTAATACCAAGCAGCGTCTTTATTTAATCACAAAATAATTATCAGTTGACGACACCCAATGGCTATTCGCTGGTAAATTGGTTGATTTGCTCTACAAAGAAGGAAAAAACGGAATTTCGCTAGCCGGATCCGATAAAACCCAATGCTGTTTTTTTTTATCGGTACCCCACTCCTCGCCTGCGTCGCGCACCCGGTGAACGCGAACCATATCGATGGTAAAATTTAAACATCAACATTTTGCCCGTCACGACTCTTATATTATACTATGTTTTTAGTAATCTTTATTTCAGTAGTGATCATGTAATATATCTTGGATCCCAACACTTTTTAAATTTATGTTATTGAAATTTATGGGAATAAGCAAATCATTATTCATTCTTGCACCAGTGTGATATCAATGGTTTACACTGTTCTCATGGGATCTGGATCTGGTTTTATGAACGAAAGTATGAAGTATGGGTCCCTGTTGTAGTTTGTTTTATATTTGTCTTTTGCAGAAACACAGTTTTTACATTTTTTAATGTGTTTATTAGGGCATGCATTTGATTCGTGTTTTCCTGTACAACATGATATCTCGTTTTGACATGCTTCACTCTTGTGGTAATGTTCTTGGCATTCAAAGCACCTCTTAAAGTTTAAAGTCTTATACATACTATATCTTTCCCATCCAATACATATTTTTTTATATTTATCATATTCCAATATAATTCCGGGGAGCATTCCAAGAATAAGGGGGGTAGGAGTGGGGATAGGAGTGGGGATAGGAGTGGGGGTAGGAGTGGGGTAGGAGTGGGGGTAGGAGTGGGGGTAGGAGTGGGGGGATACATGTGTGGGAAGGCGGGGGGATATATCAATGGCAATGGATATATCCATATATCCCAGTGGTCTGAAATCAGGGAAAGACCTCTACTAATGAAGTTCGAGGAGTACTAAGCTGAACAACATATGGATGAGCGGCAGTGGTTTGCCGTGTATTTCTGTTTTGAATTGCTCTAGTTGGAATCAAGTGGGCAATGTCAGTCGAACACCTGCCATGGAAATATCTGTAAAAGAGAGCCAAATCACCAACCTGTCTTCGATGTTCCAGGCTATCGAGGGTCTTGGTCAGCTCGGGGTCGCCGATCAGACGAATGGCTCTCCTTTGAATGGAATCCAGTAGCCGAAGGGTGTGCTTGGGTGCAGAGCTCCAGACATGAGAGCAATATTCTAATGATGGTCGAATCTGGGCTTTGTAGAGTGTCAAAAGTTGATGAGGTGTGTACAACCTTTTGGTGCGGAAAAGTACACCAAGTTTCTGTGCAGCTGCCTTGGCAATTGCGGCAACGTGATCATGCCAAGACATATTACCTCCCAGATTGACCCCCAGCAAATTAATAGACGGTGCCAGGGGAATTGCGTGTCCTGCCATGACTATGTCCGGTTCTGCAATGTTAACCTTTTTGGAGAAGACTGCTGCCTGGGTTTTCTTAGCATTAAATTCGACTTGGTTACTGTCACCCCAAGCCAAAATTTCTTCCAGGTATTTGTTGAGGCGCAATACTTCATGCTGCCTGCGAAGATGTGCGTCGGCAGCGGATGTTTGGGGAGTCAAGGTAAAAGATGAGACAAGTGTGCTGTCATCAGCAAAGCTATAAATTGGATTTTGGGTTTTCACTAGAAGGTCGTTAATATACAGTAAAAAGAGGGTAGGCGACAATATGGACCTTTGAGGAACACCGGCATTGATGGTGAAGGTGTCTGAGAGAAACCCGTCAATCGCCACTTGCAGAGAACGGTTCTTAAGGAAGCTGGTTAACCATAAACAGAATCCATTAGGCATACCGTAGGATCGCAATTTACTTAGAAGCCCATCGTGCCAAACACGATCAAAAGCCCTAGAGATGTCCAGTGCAACAGCCCGGGATTCTCCATGATGTTCGATGGTGTTGCTCCAAAGATGGGTGACATATGCCAGAAGGTCACCTGTTGATCTGGACTTACGAAAACCGTATTGATGGTCGCTGATAATGTTAAGCCCTTCCAGATACTTTAGGAGTTGTTGGTTAATAGCTTTCTCCATTACTTTTGAAATTACTGAAAGCAATGCGACGGGTCGGTAGTTCCTTGGCAGGGTCTTTTTACCTTTCTTTGGAATGGGCTGGACACATTTAATTTTAGTGTTTCGATATTATAGTTTTCCCTAACAGAATTTTCTGCAGCGTGTTTAAACTTTTCTATGTCATTTTTTTATTGTACGTTTAATGACAATCCCTGTTTTGTTTCTCTTATATCTTTTATTTCTATATTTAGTTAGGCCGGTCTATCTTTGTTTTTATATTATTTATTAAGTTTTGTTTTTGTATTGGGTTTTATGATCAGAGTGGGAGCTTGTGTTGCTCTTAATTTTATGTGTACTTCTTAAAATATCTGAATAGGGTCTATCAGTTTCAATTGTGCATATTCTTTCTCTTGGTTCTTAGTTGTATTTATTTCATTTTAGTTCATTTTTCAAATCCTCCATCAATTGTATGATAAGTGCCTGTGCCAGCATATTTTTACAGTCCGAAAGTAATCGGAATAATTACTATTTTCTTTCACCAAATTATTAAGCCCCAAAATACGCAACTTTGCCTTAATGTAACCATCTTCGTATCCCTTACCGTTTTCGAGATCTCCTTGTACGCATACGAATTTTTATCACCCTGTATAGATTCAAAATTCTTTTAAAAGCTATATAATTTTAAATCAAGTTGTGGGATTCATCGTTACATTTACTGTTATCAACTATAAATTAATATTTTTCATTTGTATTTACATAATATTCAGATCTGTTGAGTTTAATTATTTGTTTTGTTAATTACTTTTAAATCTTTATCAATACAAGATGTAAAAACCATCATCTGTAAATAAATTTAGGAAATACTTAAAGAGAAATAACAAAGTTATTGAAATAATTTCTATCTACAAAATAAGTGCTACAGATATTGAAAAAGCTCTATCTGAGCTAGATATAAATAAAAAAGAAGGTCCCGATGGCATTTTTATTTTTCTTCATTAATAACTTTTTTAACACAATCTAATTTAACCATGAACATAAAGTTTCTTTAAGATTATTCAAGTTATTCTAACATCTTCATATTCTCTATTCTAAATATATCAGTGGAGGAAGACTTAGAGTTTCTTATTTCTTTCCATTTAAATTCCCATTCCGCTTCAGATATGGACTATTTGTTCAAGTATTCCTAATAGAGAAAAGAAGCTTAGCGGCAAGCGGACAGAGAAGTGCGTCTATCTTTTGCATTAAAGTACACAGGGACGCCAAAGGTAATGGAATCCCTGGGGCACAGGTAGACAATGACAGGCTGTTTCGTTCTTGTTAGAACTCATCAGAAAGTCATAACCCGTAAGCGACCCCCAGTACAGCGCGCCTGTTCTTTCAAGGCGTTTATTTTATTTATACTTACACACGGCATTTACGGAATAGTGCTGCAAACCAGTGGGCGACTGCAGCGCGATCTAGATCTGAATCCACAAAGCGTGGAGATGTATAGAGAAGCGAAAAAATGTTTCCTATACTGGTGAAGTGGCCGTTCCGTGCTTGATTTATTTAGATTTATTTATATTTCTACGTTTGCACGTTAGATGGCTATCTTTTGCATTGAGTTGATTCCTTCTGATGGTGTTACTGGGTTTTCATCGCGTTTTTATTTCTTAAAAACGCTTTGAAAGAACAGGCTCGCTGTACTGGGGGTCGCTTACGGGTTATGACTTTCTGATGAGTTCTAACAAGAACGAAACAGCCTGTCATTGTCTACCTGTGCCCCAGGGATTCCATTACCTTTGGCGTCCCTGTGTACTTTAATGCAAAAGATAGACGCACTACTCTGTCCGCTTGCCGCTAAGCTTCTTTTCTTTATATATTTTAACGGACACTAAATTCCACTATTTTATTCCTAATAGAGTTTTAAAATCTTGCCCACACTCATTTTATCTTCCTCTATACAATTTCTTCTCCAAATCCCGAACCTCAGGGGTATTTAACGAAACCTGGAAGCTGTCAAGTCCAATTCACAAATCTATAATAAGAGGAGTTTGTCAATTCGCTCTGTATTAGCTTTATTTTTTGTTTATTCCCTTATGACTTTTTTCCGGCCGAGATAGTCCCAATATTGCTAGACTTAAAAAAACTAAAGGCTTATTTTAAGATGAAGAAAACCAAATTTGATCATCATATGGTTAAAATGGTCAAAGAGATGAGGTAGGAGAAAAATAACTAACATTTTTGTTAAAAATCGAGTGATATATCGTTTTCTGGTTCAGTAATATCAGAAATCCCAACTTTGTTGTCCATAAAAAAAGAAGTGGAGTAATCTATTTATCCTTGAAACGGTTTGCCTCCTAAAGAGGAAAGCAGAAATTGTCACGGCTATGGTGTACCCGTTTCGTAACACTCATACTCTAGCCTTACCAATTCCTGATTCAACCTTAATAAAGAATTCTATTTTCTACAACGGCAGAAAACTGTTTAACTCTCTACCACTGAACATTAGGCAAATTAAATTTGATGGCAAGTTTAAGAGAGAAGTCCGAGAGTTCCTGGTTGCTAAAGCATACTATTCTGTAGTGAGTTCTATAATGACAACCTTTTATTTTGTATTACTTCGTTAGTTTTGTTTATTATGTTAGTGTCTAAGGTTGTTACTATAATTATTGTTTTAACTTTATTTAGTGTAAACAAATAATGCATATTTACAAATTGTTGTTTGTTACTTTTTTTTTATATTGACTTAGTTTTTTTTTTTTTTTGGTAATATGCTTTGTCAATGAAAATTTTTTTTTATGACAATAAAGCTAATTTTGAGTTAATAAAGAATAAAGCATGCAACTGTAAAAAATCATTTTTATTCATTTATGTCACAGTCAAAGTTGTTTGAGCTAATTCTTAATTAAAATCTCTTTACGACCCAACATCAATGACGTGATTTTTTATAATTCGAAGAATTCGTCCATTTTTACTCAAAGAGACCTGATATTTGATATTTTTTAAGAAAAAAGACACAAAGTCTCGGCCTCAAAATTTTCGGTTTGTTTATTCTGGTTACATGTTTCGCCTTAAACTGGCATCATCAGACCTAAATAAGTAAAGACAATTACAAATTGCACGGAAAAATTAAATAAAAAACCAATTACCTTCTAAACAGTTAAAAATCTTTAAATTGATTTTTAAATGTACGTGTGTTTTTAAAAACAATTTTAAGATTTATAACTGTTTAGAAGGTAATTGGTTTGTTATTTAATTTTTCCGTTCAATTTGTAATTGTCTGTACTTTTTTAGGTCTGATGATGCCAGTTTAAGGCGAAACATGTAACCAGAATAAACAGGCCGAAAATTTTTAGGCCGAGACTTTGTGTCTTTTTTTCTTACAAAATATTAATTTTTTATTATTTTCGGCATGATTTTGTGTTTGTATTAATTTTTTTATTTATTAGATGGTGGAGAAGGCCATGTCGGAACGGTGTGTGAAATAGGAAAATCTGGTGCAGTCGGTTCCCCAGACAAAACTGTGGTGGTACAGTGGGATAATGGTACCAGAACTAACTACCGGGTTGGTTATATGGGCAAGTATGACCTAAGGGTCATTGACAATGCACAAATTGGTAAGTGGGACATTTTGTTTTTAATAGGTCAATTTTTCTATATTTATCATATTTATGCCGGTTGTGCTGTTATTATGAATATTATCGAAAACTGGCTATAAGGTAATTATTATTTATGGAATTTAATGAAAAAACCTAAAAATGACAATGAAGTTTAATCAGTTATTCCAATTTTGAGAAAAAAACTATGCCATTTAGAAAATATCAATCAATCAAAATATATATATTTATTTCTTTTTATACAACAATAGATTTTATATAATACAGTAGAATAAATATATTATTTAGAGTGTATATTTTATTTAAAAGCAGTAGACACCAGCAAAAGCTTTCTTGCGAAGGTGTGTAGATTCGCAAGACAGTCTTTGCTGGTGTCTACTGCTTTTAAATAAAACAACAGCAAAGTGAATAATCAGCCATCCAATTAGTTATCCAATAATTTATCTAAGAAGTTCATTTCTTACACAGAACTTCATAACTGTATCGCCCTGAGGATGACCTCATAGAGATCGAAACGTTGGCTAAATACAAATTTTTGCTTCTAAGTTGTTTTACTGACCATCACCCAACAATATCTACCTTTAAATAGTAGTCAGTGTGGTCACTAGTTATATCAAGAAAAATAAATATACTAATCGATGAATTAAGCAACAAAGAAGGAAGGAAAATAGAAAAAACACATGCCTTTATCAAAAAAAAAAGATATGAAAAGCAACAAGACATCAAAGTTTAAATCTTTAGCAGACCCTATAGGCTAATCAACTAATGGCCGCTAAGGGGGTGAATTGGGGGGTACTTTTTGCTTCAGGAATGTGTTTAGGGTAAATAGGATACATACTAAAAGTTCTCGCCCCCAAAGCTTCCTTTTTTGGCTTTTCGCTAATAACTTAAAAATGGCGCGTCGTCGTCGTAACAAAATATATAAAGTAATAAAAGTAAAAGCTTATTAAATTTTCTACAAGATTAGTTTTATACATTTTTTCGCTAAAATGTACCGTTTTCTAAATATATTCTCTCAAAAATTGGTAATTTAAAAAAAATATTTTTTATCACGTTTTTTGTCATAATTAACTTGGTAACTCCTTTACCGTTTGTTTTACACAAAACTTCCATTGGAGAATGTTATAGAGCGTTAAATTTCCTTTTAGAATGTGGAGGCATATACTAATTTTTCTCAAATGGATCAGAAGTTACAGCAATTTGAATTTTTTGATTAAAAAAAATTATTTTTCAAGAAAACTTAAATCTTAGGAAACTCGTTATTATAGTTATTCCAGGGTGGCATCTAATGGCCTTTTTACATTAGATGCAAGTTGCAAGGCTCGACCTTTGAAAGCAGATATCTGGAAATCGGTATATTATAACGAAAAAATTTATAAAAGTCATATTGTTAATAATTTTATTAGCTCTCATTTTTATTGGTTTATATCTTTCGCTACGACGAGCCGTTTTTAAGTTATTAGCGAAAATTCAAAAAAGGAACCTTTCTATCCCCCTCCTCCCCTGAAGCGGAGGGGCTAAGGGCGGGGACTTTTAGTATGTTGATCTTCTAACTACCCCCAATACATTCCTGAAGCAAAAAGTTTTACCCCCTCCATGCATTCTACACCAACTTGCCTATCCTACTACACGAAGCCATTTTTTCCAACCATAAACTTTTAACACGATATTTTTAATAAACTGAAAATTTTGAGCGGCGTGTAAAGTTTTTAAAATTAAAAAAGTGTTATGCTTCCGCTGGGAATCGAACCCAGAACCTCTTGATTATATGTCGAACAATAAAACGTTTTCCTAAAAGTTCTAACGAACGTTCGCCCTAAATCACCCTGTATATTTTAAACTGAAGTGCAGAGCTTAGCTCAGCTCAGCTATCTAAAGAGCCAACACTTTATAACACCTTTGTTAAAAAAATGTTGTCAATAAAATATTAATAATTATTTTAACAATTTTTAGGTGTTAAACATCCCAATATTGTGTGTGATGGTTGTGACAATCAAGGAATAAGTGGAATGAGATATAAGTGTACAATTTGCTATGATTTTGACTTGTGTTATATGTGCTATCATGGTGGAAAACATGATCTTGGCCATCCCTTTAAAAGATTTGATTCCGCAACATCTTTAGGGTAAGAGAACAATTAATGGCTGCTTAAGGTTCCAAACAATGATGTTTAAAATAAAAACTAAAATAGGAACGTGAAAACAGTTTTTTTTCTAAGATGCACCATTTGGAAGCTGCAGCCTGTTAAAGTGGGATAAATGTAATTTTTTAAATGTCAATATCTCAAAAACAATTGACTTTAGACATGTAGTGTGCTGTCTATCGAGCACATGTATGTATGTCAGTTAACATACATACATACTAACTTACAGTAGCTTTAATCTACGTCAGAACGCACAAAAAACCCACATTCAAAGGGGTATATTGTCAAAACATCACTTTTGATCTGGTCGTCAACGACTACCAGAATCCAAAGTGTTAGACAATTTGACAGAAAGTCATTTTCCATAAGGATTCGACGGAGTTCTTTGACGCTCATTTGAATCAATCTTCTACTGCTTCTTTATCAAAAACAAGATAATATCATTTTTATCAGCAATTTACGAAAAAGCGTCGAAAAATAAATGTTTTATTGCTGAATATAGAGAGCTAGCTATACAAAATGGTAGCCGATTGTAAAACTTTCTATTCTATATGAAAATATTGCAAAAAATACGATTTTTATGCGATATATAATTGCATTATATAAACTAAATAAATTGTTTTGGTATTTTTAGAATTGATTTACCACCAAGACTAAAGGAAAGAAAATGCGAACTTGCTGGTATTTTCGTTGGAGCAAAAGTTGTAAGAGGTTTCAATTGGGAATGGGGAAATCAGGATGGAGGAGAAGGTAAATAAAATAATTTTAGTTGAGGAACTTTTTCTCTATGCTTCTTCAACTTGTCATCAAAAGGTATTTGAAAGTAAACCGGCACTTTTCTAAAAAAGACAGATTGTAGAAAATTGCTTTTATGTATTTTTATTTTAAAATCACCTATATTATCCTCTTTAATTTTAGAAAGCACTTGATCTTTTAATGAAATGTTTGTTATAATGCACTGCAGTGGCGGCTCTTCCATAATGACCTCCTTTGGTAATTCTTTTTATCATGTAACTTAATATTTATTATGTTTTAAATCCAACCAATTAGTCAAACTGGGTTTATTTTATGTACTATTACCAGTGGCGTGCAAAGCCGTTTGAACAGGGTAGGCAAACATTTAATTTCCAAACAATTGACATCGCCATTACCTCAATTACATGTACGTGGGCATGTCCACTACTCCATTTTTTTTCGACAACTGACGGCGACGTTAATAGCAAAGTAAACACATTCGTTTTATATTCAGATTTTAAATCTAACATCCTTGATTGAACCCCAAGTCAATTATTATGTAAATTATCATTTAACATACTTTATTAGCAAAAATTATTCTTAAATCATCATAAAAGTACTTCTTATTGTACGTTACAAATAAAGATCTTAAATAACCTGACATGTTTTATATCGAGAACGCGTAGTATTTTTTGAAACTACGACAAAATTGGAAGATTGGCACCAATGCATTTTACCAACGCGGGCCGACGCGACAGACTCAGCTAGAGAGTCACGTGTACAAAAGCAGTGCTATTGCTCTCCCATAAGCGGTTAATGTAATGTAAAATCATTGCTTTCGAAATTCTCATACGGGTTGCTTATGGGAGAGAAATGAAGACATGCAACCACTTAAACAAAAGAAAAAGAAAAATATATACTGTTTTGTCCTCTGTAATGTTAAAAGGGGTGTGCGCCAAAAAAACAACTTTATTTCAAAAAATTAAGGAAAAAAATAACAGTCTAAACCGCACCCTTCTATCGCAAACAATAACGGAGATATGCCTCTGCAAAGATGTCATATTTCAGCGCGTGACGTCACAAAAGCTTGGCAGCTGCATAAATAAGTATAGTGCATGGAAGAATTTACGTAAGTTTTAGCGCTTAGTATTCGTCGGGTTGTTAAAAATAATTTAATGAAAATTTTGCTGCCTGATGAGAAAATAGTTTGGAGATTAAAAAAATTACAGAGCGCCGCTAGTCGAAGCTTTCGTGACGTCACGCAAACTTTAACCCGCTATTTCTCTGCAATGGTTAGTCGTAGAATGACGAGGTTTGAACCGTTATTCTTAGGTTTTTTTGTACTAAAACTTGAATTTTTGGCGCACACCCCTTTTAAGGAAATGGATTAAAAAATTGTTTTTGTCTGGAACATTGCAAAATTTGAATTGTCCGGTAGGACATAATGCTTTTGAAACAGAGATAGACTATCCCTTTATTATACTATGTTTTATTTTTATTTACATAATGTCACTTGACTATACTCTGTATAAAAACACGCCAAACCTCTTAAGACCTTTTTATGTTAGGTGCAAGTAAATGGTCATTTTAAATGGGAAAACTTGGATCAGCTGTTAAAATGTTATCAAAACACATGTTTTGTTTGAACTTGTACCTAATGTAAAATAGTTATTTACATTACTAGATGCGAAAGTTAATTTTTTGGTGTGAGGAGGTTTTTGAATTGCCGAGGCAAAGCCGAGGTGATTTAATACCTCCGACCACCAAAAAAGGCTTTCGCATCGTGTAATGTATATGCTTATTTTTCTGCTACTGTTCTCTAATCAATATATTATTAAGTAATAAACTTTGATTTTGTTCAAATTAAAATGATAAAATAAGTTTTTTTCCACCTGTAAAATAATCCATTTTTTTTTGTCCTGGCACCGAAAGTAATACTTTACATAGCTAGCAACGCTACTTTATCTAGCAACGTATAATATTCAGGTAACTCGAATGTTTACTTTCGTTATCTGTCGTGTTGCTAGAGCCCGAAAGTTAATTTATTTATACAGTAGTAGAAAAAGGTCTTTACCTACACCACAACAATTCAGGGGGGATAGAAAGTCCCTTTTTTAGGTTTTTCTCTAATAACTCGATAACGGCGCTTCGAATAGAAAGATATAAACCAATAAAAACGAAGGCCTATAAAATTTTCTACAATATAAGTTTTATATTTTTTTTCGCTTCAACGTGCAATTTTCTGGATTTCTACTTTCAAAAGTCAATCATTTTTAATAAATATTTTTTGGTCATTAATGTTTCTGGTAACTCCTCGGCCGATTGTTTTACACAAAAGTTTCATTAGAGAATGTCATAGAGCAGTAAATTTTCTTTAAGTGTAAAACCTACTAATTGTTCTCTAATTGATCAGAAGTTAAAAAAAAAAATTAGTTGAAAATAATGATTTTTGAAGAAAACTTAGGAAAATTTGTTATTAAGCGTTGCATCTAGTAGTGATAGACTAATATACTATACATTTACGTATAAATAACGTTTACCGATGACATTTTAATCAACTGATGCAAGTTTTCTCGTTTAAAACAACCATTAAAGAATTACTTTTTTTAAAATTTGCCTTTAAACCTTTTAGTATTAGGCTTAAAAAATCTATAGCAATCATAAATCTAAGCATACATTTTGCCAAACATAAATACCTACTTAAGAAATAATATGAAAACAGTAGAACTCATCCAAGGCGTCCATAGAACGTTTTTCAGGGCGGAACAAGAAGAACTTTCTCAGGCAGGGACAAATTTTTTTTTTACAAATAATATTTATTTAAAATTAACATTACTTAGGGCCGTTTGCACGGGTTCCACTTAAGCCGTAAAAATCTTCGGCTTAATTTATATCTACTTAGGGCTGGCTTATGTGTCTCTTTAGCGACTGTGCAACGGAAAAGTTTTAGTTAAGTGCCACCTTAAGTTAAGCCCCACCTAAAACGTCTTAAGTGGAACCCGTGCAAACGGCCCTTACTTACATAGTAGTGTGTATAAAGCTTTCTTACTTATCAAGTGATTATTCTGTCATAATATAATAACGTCCTATGGACGCCCTTTCATTAAGTAAAACTGGAATAAAGTCAAATTTTGACCGCGCATCGAATGACAAAAAAATATGCAGGTGCTCCAATTTAAAGATTTAAGAGTTTGACATGTAATTTTGGATATTCTGTATAATTCGTGTTAATCAAACTTTCTTGATGAGGCTGTTAGACCATATTTAATAAGTACCTTGTATGATTTTCCTAATGACGCATTATTTTCATTTTTCTTTAATTTTCAAAACCGGTGGTTCTGATCTATTTTCGTTTTGCTGATATCAATGAACCGATTTCTATTTAATTTTTGTTCTATGTGGGTAACTATGGGAGGCACCCAAATCAGCAAGAAAATATATGACATAATTTTTTTAAATACAGCAGCATTTAAACTACTAAACTTTTTAATAATTTTTGAAAACATAGTTGGGCAAGGGCCTGTCGACATATTAAGCACCGGTTCCCGCAGATCACCGAAGTTAAGCGGTGTCGAGCGCGGTTAGTACTTGGGCGGGTGACCGCTTGGGAACACGGCGTGCTCTTGCCTCAGGGAAGAGTGTAAAATGAATCGACACCTAGTCATCCTATTCACGCCGGACAGGCCGGATGAGATCGGATATCTCGTAGGATGAAGGTGCCGTTTCACACTCCCCAGTCGGTAGATCACATTTGGGGTCGATGACCGGTTCAAGATGGCCTACGTAGTCGGCGAACCGTAAAAAAAAAAAAAAAGAAAACATAGTTATAAGAGGGCATTAGGTCTAAAATTATTTTAGATTATACAGGATGTCTCAAATAGTCAGGACGTATTATCAAACATGTTTTTTTTTTTAAATGGAACATCCTGTACATACAGCGTGTGCGTGGATTTGCTTGCCAAATGGAAAACTTCTTTATTATCAATTTTTCGAAAAAAAGTTATTCTTTATAAAAAGTTTTGCTTTTAAAATTATTAAGATTGGCTTAAGAATTTCTTTTTAATGTTGTACAGGGTTTCTCAAAAAACGTAAAACTTTAATTCTAAATGTGAAAAAACTTTATTCCAATATTTATTAACCGGGAAATTGGAAAGAGCGAAAAGCGCATTAAATCGTCAACTAATTTGTAGTATACAGTCCAATATACAGTTTTTTTTAAATAGTTACTTAACATTTTTGATAAACAATATGGATAAATACCATCGCAATATTTATTATTAAGCTATCAATATACTATTTGCAGGTTAGTTTAGTATGATGAATGATTAAAATATTTAGGTCATTTATATGATGAACAACGTGGGGGGCTTATTTATCCAAATTCCATTTATTAAAAATGTTAAGTAACTATTCAAAAAAACCTTATTATTGCCCTGTATACTACAAATTAGTTGACGATTTAATGCGCTTTTCGCTTTTTCTAATTTTCCGGTTAATAAATATTGGTATAAAGTTTTTTCACATTTAGAATTAAAGTTTTTCGTTTTTTGAGACACCCTGTACAACATTAAAAATAAATTCTTAAGCCAATCTTAATAATTTTTAAAGCAGAACTTTTTATAAGGAATAACTTTTTTTCGAAAAATTGATAATAAAGAAATTTTCCATTTGGCAAGCAAATCCACGCACACGCTGTATATAATATTATTTTCTTGTTCTTTATAAATTCTATATTCTAAATGGTCGAGGAGTTACCAGGAGTAATATGACAAAAAACATGTGACAAAAATTTGAGATTAGACATCTTGAAAATGGTGGTCGCGTAGCAAAAAAATATAGAGAACTAATCTTGTAGCAAATTTTATTGGCTTCTATTCTTGGGCAGCAAATATTAGCGAATTATAAAAAGGAACTTTTCTATCCCCCTCCCCCCTGAACCGAACAGGCTTGGGGTGAGGACTTTTAGTATGTTTACCTTTTGACTTCCAATACATTTCTGTAGCAAAAAGGTTTTCTTACCTTCATGCACTGTACATGTACACCCCCTTTGCGGCCAGTCGTTGATTAGCCTACAACAATAAGATAATATTGAGTGGTTCACAATATGACGTACATCTTATATTTTCAAGCTCTCTGCTTTTGCGGCGTCTTTTAAACGGTTTCTAGAAAAGGTTTATAACACTAAGAAGATTTTTATTATTGAAATATGTTTTCAATATGTTCTAATTCAGGATGTTAGTGCTGAATATGATAAATTCAATTGTAGTGAAAGGCCCATTGTGATCTATACCTTTTAAGATCTATTAAAATGCTTTTTTTCTGTCGACTGGGTGAAAAGGGCATACTAATGTATTAAAAAATACTTTTATTATAAACCGGGGTAATTGTTTTTTCTGTTTTGTTTAGTGTACTTGACGCAACTAAACTAGCAATTAGGTAGTTTTAATTAATCAAAAATAATAATACACCTTAGATACTAATTAATTTTAATTTTAGGGAAAATTGGCAGAGTGTTGGACATACGCGGTTGGGACAACGAAAGCTGCAGGTCGGTGGTTAATGTTCATTGGTTTTCTGGATCTACAAATGTTTATAGGCTGGGTCACAAAGGCATATGTGATATTAAATTCGTTGAACCCTCGTCTGGAGGCAACTATTATCCTGAACATCTTCCTGTTTTAGGTAAGCAATACATCTAGGACGTCTTTCAAATGTACCTTTTTTGTCGCACACATTTTTTTTGCTAATACTATAATACTAGCGATTGCAATAACGAAGTAAATAACCAATCCCGGGATTTTCGGGATCCCTTTATGTAAGTCCTGGATCAGAAAAGTATGTTAAAAACAGTAGCTATCCCGAAATTGCTATCCCTATACCGGGTGATTCACGACGAGCTTGCATTAGAACTTTTGAGGAAACTACTGAAAATATTTTTTTGAAAATCTGTAGGTTTAAGTTTATCGATATGCTCTCTTAAACTAAAATATTAACATGTTTCTGTCACTTCTGGTTATACCGGAAGTAGCTTCAACTTTTATTTTTTAAATACAACATAGCATTTTTTATTATATTTTTGGTTTTTGCATTAAATGTTAATAACATTTTATGGAACACATTTTTTACCTAAGTCTACTCATTTCTGAGATATCTGCATATTTTGTAATGATTTCGTAAATGCATAGCGATGAAATTATCCGTATATATTTTTTACCTTAGCTCCTGGACTAAACATTTTTTGTTTGTGTATAGTTAAAGAATCAACAAATCTCGAGAAATAATTAAACTTGGCATAAAATATACAGGGAGGTCACAATTAAGGGCTCATTGTAAAAAACTTTAAACATTAAAAACTTTCTTATTTTAAATTGAACACCCTGTATATTTTTATTTTATATGATGGTAAATTAACTGCTCCTTAAAATTGCTATAACCTTTTCTATACCTATATCAACGCGTTTTCTTAGAATTTCAAGTTTTATTTTTAAATATGATTTTTTCAAGCGTGCCATGAAAACAAATGTGGATACTCCATAGTGATATTTACAACTTAAGACCATCAAATAATTTATAATACTAACACACCGGGTTTTTTTTCTCCGTAATTTTAAAAGTAAAGATTTAAAAATCTGAGGAGTTAATAAGTGTGTAAATTACCATTTTTCGGCCAATTCAAACCTTCAAATCCACTTCCAGTTTAACCGGAAGTGAGTCAACTTTTAAGTTTTAAAGGGAAACACCTCATTTTTTATTCAACGCTTGAATTCTATGAAAGATTCTCTTTTCAATGACATATTACACTTTATCATTTGTTTTTAAAATTACCGCCTAGATCAATTTTCCTTTGTTTTCTAAAATGTCCATAACTTTAATAAAACAAGGTAAGTGGTAAGGAGTAGGCCATGGAAGTTTTTACTATTAAAATAAATTAGAGTCACGTTATGAAAAATTTAATTTTTTATACAGGGAGCATAGAACTACAAAAACGTTATTTTGCATAAGAGTAAACATGCTTTGTACAGCATTTTCTACCAACAAATATTAAATATGTTTAGGAAATAGTCCATTCTCACAGTGGTTAATAATTAATTGAAATAAAAGGTCTGTATAAACCACTAAATTTTTAATTGTAGAAGGCAGATTAAAATTGCATCAGTGCAAAACTATACAAATCAAAATGGGTACAGTCATGTTCAATAAAGTGTTGTACAGCATTTGTGCATTGTGAACCTGTTTATAATTTTCTTTATTTCAATAAAGTGGTACAATGTATAGGTAGATCCGACTTTGATTGACAGCCAACCAGGGCGCGTCTCGATGTGAACAGAATCGGGTCCACAAAGGGCAAGAGTACATCCAGGCCACGGTTATGTTGTGGAACGTAAACCGGCCAATTAAAAGTGCTTTACGACAAGCCTGAGAAAGTAGTTCATTTGGCGCGTTATTTAAATTTATTTTGCCGATGTGGCGTTCTTTATTCAGTTGGGGGAAACGGTAGATTATTTCTTAAAGAAAGATGGCTAGTGAAAAATGATAAATAGAAAAGTAATCATATTACCTTTATCGTTGTTTGAATTTGACTCATACGCCATCCTCAATGTCAGTACATACAGCTGATGGTATACGATGCATTTGTCAAATTTTTAAACTTTATTAATCATCTACCAAACTCTTCTTTGTTGGAACATTTAATAAAAAACTTCAATTTACGTTGGGAAATTTATCCTCATCCTCGACTATATTTTTAGTGTTCATGTTTGTTTCCCAACCAGGTGGTAAACATGCCTAAACAACGATGGAAAAATTAGTTTATCAAAAACATTATGTAATTTACCTTTTTTTTTGTGGAAATAATAAATGTCCTAATATAACTAAGTATACTTTAAATTCTTATTATTAACGGCGACGGCGCCGGTAGTACACAATATTTTCCATTATCAAAATCCAATTAAAAAAGAAATAATTTCGGTCCTAACACAACACCTTTAGAATACGGTTAAAGAAGCAACTCACCCTGCGATTTAAAACAACTAGACCCTGCCCACGCGCCTGATATAAAGCACCTTTAATTGGCCGGTTTAGGTTCCATAACATAACCGTGGCCTGGATGTACTCTTGCCCACAAAAGAGCCCCTGAGTATAGCGACGGCGGTGTCCTGGGCTCCATTGTGACAGGGTCGTTCATTTTTTGTGATTATTTTCGTGTATTTTGTGGAATTTTTAAGTGTTGTGTTGTTTTTATTGCAACTATTTATGACAATTTAGGTGTTCTTATAAAGTACTGTATTTGATATAGTGTATTTTACGTACCGTGTAATTTATAACCCTCACCCCGGCCCTGTTCACTATTTACATTATCCACAAAATGATGTGAAACTCTGGATTCTCTTTTAGTCCTCCATCGGAACACAAATCTTGTAACATGATATTAGCAATATAGAGGGTGTTTCCTAAGTTGATACTTCTTTTTTAGCTATGTACAGAAGGCATTAAAATAAACAACATTTTCGAACACCTTTTTTTTTAAACTTTAAAATAAAGTACTTACATTCATTTACTACACTATGGATATACGGTTCTGCCTAACTTGCCTGTTGAATAACATTAAGAAAACTTCTGGGTGTAGGATGAGCCCGCAAGGGAAAACGTTCTCCGTATAATCTCAAAGCAAGAGCCGCACTTTGACGACACTCACCGTAAATTAGCACCATATCTACTAGTTTTATGTTTTCAAATTTTACCATTATCACGTGTAACCAATTTAAAATTAACTTGCTTTAGAAAAACACACCGCAGCGTATTGACAAATAACTCACCACTGATCCATAAATTGCATGATTAATAAGAGATAGGACAAACAACATAAAGTATAACAGGCTACGTTTTGATGACCAGGCCCGCACTTAGATTTTTGGTATTTGAAAATGTTGGTTATTTTAATGCCTTCTATACACAGCTAAAAAAGAAGTATCAACTTAAAAATCACCCTGTATATATATGATCGTGCCCAATTTACTTCCTCATGTGATATGGACAAAATACTAATAATTATTATAGCTCATTTAAACATGGAACGGAAAAATATTACTTTAATCAACCTAAATTATGCCATCAAACAGGCAGTAAAATCGAGCTGACTATAATATTATTTATATAAATTGGGATTTTCCAAATTTAAGCAAGAATTATTATTTAGATTAAAAGAGACTCCGTTACTTATTTATTTGTAATATCTATTTTTAAACAGACGTATTTCCAAATTGTTTTTAATTAGAATCTAATGAGTTTTAATATGCGTCGGATTTGTTATTTTTTTCTCATTTCAAAAAATGTGTGGGTCTACTATAACGAAGTAACTAGTTTTTAAGTGACAGTTATAAACTTTGGCAAACATATTTAAAAGTTTTAATTAAATTACTTACATGTTAAATTTTTAATAAAAATTTGGCCTTTTAAATGTTAATTGTTAATGTCACAATCAGGTAATAGATTTATACACGTAAATTAATTTCAAAATAAATTGAAGGAATGGAGATACCTGTCTATTAAATTTATGAATGTTTTTCGGTATTCCGCGTACACTTTTTAGGATAGCGAATATGCCTCTTTTTTAAAAAAACAAACCTGCTCTCTGTGCCACATGTTTTATCTTGTCCTAAATCATTTTATAAAAAATGAGCAATCTCATTCCAAGCATTTTTTTAATGGCAGGTATAAATTTAGTATAAATCATACTACGATTTCTCTTTGTTGCTCAAAACTTGCAGTCTAGTATTATTGCTTTTTTAGGCCAAAGTATAGAGTTACCTGCAGCTAGACCAGTACGTTCTGGTCCTTTGCCATTTGGAGTTGGGGATAAGGTTCAGGTGTCAGTTTCGGTAGAGCAGTTGAAACTTATGCAACATGGACATGGGGGATGGAATCCTAGAATGGCAGAGGTATGGCTATATATATTTTTTCAATAAATAAACAAATTAGGAAGATTTAAAATGTATGCAGAACAATTATGTTAGTAAAAAATACTATATTATATTGCTTTTCATAACACCTGAAGAAAAAAGTATTTTCAAAAGTAATCGTAATTTTGATAAAATGATTTATTATAAAATTAATTGCTTCTTTTTATTATTTTCATTTTTGATTTAAAATTATTACATTTGATTGAATATTTTATTATTATATCTGATTTAACATAAAACCAGCAGCAGGTTTCTGAACAGTAGTGGCTGGTTTGAATGAGTCGTTAAAATCCTTCTGCGGTGTACGCCACACTAACCATCAGAAATCCGATGAAGGTGGTATCACAACGGACCTAATTAGGACTACGTGAGACTGTTTGGTCAGAACCAAAGGTCTGCCACTCTTACCTAACCTAACAGAAAACCAATAAGCCTATAATTATTGACTGTCCCTAAATTAACTACAAAGACGCGTCAAAATTTCAATAAAAAATTGATTGACTGGTGGCCAACAGCGTTTAACCGCCAATATGCACCGCATATGGCACTGGGGTACAAAGGCGCCCATAGAGCGTTATCACAGGGGGGAGGGGGGACAAAAAATTTGCTGATCCAAAAGTACTTCTAAAAAGGCCTTTCTTGGTACTTACCTAAATAAATATTTTAATTGGAAAATCCATTTTCAACACTTATTGGATAAACTTTACTCATCATCTGCATGTTTGAAGGTTGGAGACAATGATGTTTCTTGAATGGTAGAAGAGCTTTGGACTCTATTTATACTAGCTAGATGCACTGGAGCATAACTGAGATGGGTACAGTCATGCGTTCAGTTCATGCGCGGTATTTTAAGTTTACATCTACGTAACAAAGGTTTCCAGACATTTCTTATATCTAATGAGGGTTTATTAAAACAATCTGGGTTCTGGTGTATGGTAGCAGATGCCGTGAACTTTTCTCCAGTTTATGCAGGATTTAAGCTTCTGTCCACTTCATATGATGGCCGTGTGTCCAGGCATAGTCAGCTGCACCTGATTTTTCGGTCTCTCCTTTTAGCGTGTTTCTTGATCCTTTTTTCGAGAGGCCTCAGTGTCTCGCCAGTGTAAAATCGGCCACATTCGCAGTATGTCTCTGTTTTTGGCTTGTTGGTTTCGTCTTCGTCAGGTGGCTTCTTAAAGTGTCTCTCGAGCTGAATACCGTATTGATGTTGTATTGTTGTCCTAGTCTTCTAATTCTGTCAGATACTCCTTTGACATACGGAATGTTGAGTGTTGATTGTGACTATATCTCAGTGGCGGCTCGTGATAGTCGATACCGGTGGGGCCAAAATATCAAGTCAAAAATCTTTGATGAGAGCACAGGGTGTTACAAATTCGATACATTGACATTGCTATCTCAGTAACTATAAGAGATATAAATTTGGTTGAATGGAGGCAAAGTTGCACATTTTTTCGTTAAAAAAAAAATCCGATGACTTCCGGAGCATCCGAAAAAAACACAAAAAAAAATTAATTTGTGTTTTTATTGTCTTTACGACAAAATATTGATTTTTTTGACAAACCAAGAGCACTTACTTAAGACAATTTTTTATGCTCTTCAAGAAAATAATCTTATTTTTCAGATACGACGTTCTTTTTTTAGACACCTATATCAACTCAATTTTTCAAATTCGGACCTGAATTTTTTTAAAAATTTTGAGTAACTTTTGACCTCTTAAAATTATTATCTTGTAAAATACTTAAGAAAGTGCCCTTGGTTTTAAAAAATAATAAGGACCTACTTTTGTCATTAAAAAATAAAGACAAGTTTTTCGTACATTTTTTCGGATATCTCTGGAAATCATAGAAATTTGATCAAATTTCTTTTTAACAAATTGTTCAGCATTAAAATATGCAACTTTTCCTCCATTTACCAAACTCTCTATCTCGTGTAGTTACGGAGATAGCAATGCTAGTGCATCGAATTTGTACAACCCTGTATATAAAAAAAAATCGAAAAACTTACCGACTAATTAAATGGAGCATTTGCAATAGTTGTAACAAAAAATGTTCACAAAACACTCAAGTCATCAATATTGTTTACAAAATGTTTTTCGGCAGGCTACATACCTAAAGCGCTAAGTCTTTCCTCTTTTATTTTATTCATTTTTAAATTGATAAACCGGAATCAGGAATATTATTATAATCCACCGACGGAGTGAGCTAAACCTAACCTACAAGAATAATTTATATTAAACAGTAAAAACTGTTTAAAATAAAACTATTTTAAAATTAATATCTCGACAGGGCAAACCGTATTCAAAACAGCTGCCATCTAGTATCAAGTAGTGGTAACAAAGACGAAGGCGTGATCCGATTGGAACGACAAAATAAAGCACGTGTAAATCCTCCCATCACGGACGGTCTGAGGATCTGGCCCGCCAAAACATTTCTGAATTCCATATGCGTCAGTAAGAGAGGGCGATATATCATTATCTCTTTCGTAAGCGATGAACCTTCGATAAACAGTATGGCCATACTTAGAAATCGCCGGCGCTGGGTAGCGCAAAGGAATTTTCGCGGCGTCGGGGAGTTTTTGCACCGTTAGGCGTTATCAGATATTAAATGAACGCAACGTCTTGAATTTTAAATTATTCACAGTTACAAAAAGAATGAAGTGTAAAGATGCAAAGCAATGATTTTGAGTGTGAGTAAAAAAATAACTTGGTGTACAGGTAGGTAGGGCCATGGCACTGTGGCCCTACTATACGAGCCGCCACTGCTATATCTGCTTCTTTTGCCGATTAACTCATCATAGTATTTGCTAATAAAGATAGAATTTATTCTAGATAGGCAAAAATTACTAATGTTGTGCTATGCATACATAGAGTCATGTAAGTATCTTTATTAAACAGAAAAACTATTAAGATATATTGCAGGTGCGCCTAGATACTATAACTGTATAGGCATGTTCAAAAAGTACAATGTTTTACGTCTTCCTTGTCTATACAAGGTGTACCTGGATGGGGTTACCTATACTACAAATGGATCTAATTTTTAATCTCTCGACAAAAAGTAATGCTTTATAAAAAAAATTTGCTTGCAAAAAAATTTAGATTTGTCATTAGAAAATTCAGTTTTTGCATACAGGGAAGTCTATACAGAGAAGTCTTAAAAAATATTAATTTTACCCAATAATAAACTATCTTAATTTTACGTTTTTAAGGAAACTGCCATTATGAAATAATGGTTAGAATTACCTTTTTCGTCATAATTAAAGATTTAAAGAAAATATATTTAATATCGATTTTTCCCCACGCCTAAGCTTTTCTCTGAATGTAAGAAATCCAAATCATTTTATAGATCTACGTTGACTATTCCCCTAAAATAATTGTATTACTGTCTTATGGGAAAATAAACGTTATGTTGAATTTGAATAGGTCTTTTCGAGGAGTCGATCCTGAAAATATTCGAAATATTATCGCGTGCGCACTTATCGAATGTAAAAATACTCTGAATGTGTTCGGGATCGACTCCGCAAAAATACCTAATATTATAACAGCAACAATTATATACCAGGATTTTAATTTTTTCAAAATTGTTTCGAATTTAAACCACTTCGACTAGCGGCCTTTTAAGAATATTAGAAAATGTATATTTACTGAGAGGTAAATACCATTTTGTCGATACTCGACGAAATGACGTTAAACGTGTTACAAGAGTCAAGTTATTTGTTTGAAGGTTGGAGACAATGATGTTTCTTGAATAATAGAGCAGTTTTGGACTTGCATTGTCTCGATTGTTTAAAAACACAACGCTTCGGTATTCTCCTGAAGAGGACTGGAGATACTTACCAGTTGAAACGTTGTGATTTAAAACAAACAAAGCCAATGCAAGTCCAAAACTCCTCTATCATTCAGTTAACTTAGTGTTTAGTAGTAAATTATCAACATGAAAAGTTTATATTCTATCTCTACAGTTCAAACCAAAACTATTAGTCACAGAGTATTAAAAAAAATCCGAGAGAAAAAATCTACAGCCAAATAATAGCTTTACTTATTTAAATGTTTCAGTTTATTGGAAAAATAGGAACAGTTCACCGAGTGACTGACAAAGGAGACATAAGAGTTCAATATGAAGGCTGTAACAACAGGTGGACTTTCAATCCGACAAGTTTGAATAAAGTAAATAGTTTTGCTGTAGGTGATATTGTGACATTAATAACTGACGTAGAAATGGTAAAAGAATTGCAAAAAGGACACGGAGAGTGGATTGAGATTATGAGAAATGTAAGTAATAAGGCGGTTTAAAGGGTCTCCCAGACCAAAGCAATTTATTTTTAAAATTGATTCCAAAAATTATTTTTTCGAATTTTTTATTTGGTAGGAGCAATTTTAGGAGACACGTTAAAACTTGTTCAAAATTAGAAAGAACTGCCTTTCGTAAGCATATTGTTCCAGAAATACCTATAATTGGTAAATATGATTGCTAGATACAAGGCCTGGGCGCACCCAGTTACATGATAAAAAGCTAACTTTTTAATTTTAGGAAACAACATTTTTTCAAGATAACAGAAATGTTTAAATATTGTTTTTTAATCATTTAACACATTTTCATTAAATTGATGGAAGTATGAGAGTAACATTTGATATTTTTTAAAATTTAAAATAATTTTTTTTTTGAATTTTTGATTTAAACTTGGCATACCAGCATAAAATTAAAATCGAAACACTTTTCAAATAACTTTTTTTAATATCTTATACTCTAATACCAGATTTTCACGACAAACGAGTAGTCACGTGACTAATGTCAAGTCAAGTCTTTAGGTTACCAATCATGCAGAGGCTATCAGCATAAAAAGTTTTTTTACAATTTAAATAATAAAAAAGTTTCCCATATGAGACCAAACTTTTTGCCGGTCACTGTATATGTAAGACTAAAATATAAATAGATAAAAAAGTAAAATATTAAATAGCAAGAACAGTTAATTAAAGGCTAGAATACACAAAAATAAATAGGGTATAAATAAATTAGTGTAAGTTAAGTTTATATGTCATGTTTTGCAATATCAAAAGCTTTATACAAAAGTCTAGAGATAAAATGCCGCATTTCTGATTGTTATCTAGATTTAATTCAATAGGCCGCTTTACAGGTTGCAATTTTTCTTTCACGTAAGTTGTCTTGAAGCAATTAGTATTGTGGCAATAAAAATTTCACTTCGTTTTACAGCGTGCAATGACTTGCCAAGATCGTAGGTGATGTACCACTTGCCAACATTTAACATAAAAATACATTAGGTTAGGAGTTACCGGCGCTTTTTTGTGAATTCATTTTAACATAACATCTTTACAGGACACAAAAGTAAACCAACAAAAACAAAACGTACCCACTATAGGTTAGAAAGAACATAAACAAATGTCAGGGATTTTCATATTTAGGTTGGTGTCTCATAAATCACCAAAAAATCCCCAGAATTGCAATTGCAATAAAAATACTGTCAGAGTTATTGTCTTGCAAGCAATACAAATTTCGCCAGCTGATCACTTCGTTCTGCGCGTACTCGCAGGCAATCTTTTCTTGGGTGAAAGAATAATTGCAAACTGTAAAGCGGCCTAATAACATCCATAGTTGCAGCTTTATTATCTCTAGACTTGCGGAAATCATACCGATTAGCGAAAAGTAAATTTTGGCTTTTTAAAAAAGGCATTAATTTTATAAAAATTGTAAAAACATAGTATTTCTTCCTAGTCAGGGATAGTGAACGTTTAAAAAAATGTATGGAAAATAATTTTCGCCCACCTGAAAGTTCCTTATACTATAAGGTCATATTTTGTCTAGCACTGTTAGATATCAAAAGTTGGGTAGCATTAGCAAGAAGTGAAGATTGTACTATTGCCACCTACAGACTGATCTGCTGTAAGCTTACATCAGTATGTTTTTTTTTCTCGTTTGAGCAATGAAAATTACACCCTAACTTTATATTAACAAAAACTGTTGTATTTTTAGTCGTGTTTTTTTAACATATGTTCTTTTTAGTCATTAGGAAAATTGGGAAAAGTATTAAAAATATATTCAGACGGTGACTTAAGAGTACAATTGGACGGCCATGCTTGGACATTAAATCCCCAGTGCGTCCGAACGGTACCTGGTAGTGCAGCAGAGCTGGCTAATACAATGCACGCCAATCAAAATCAAAGGCAAGAACCGACAAGTAAGTAATAAAATGTTTTTCCGTAAAATGCTAAACGAGATTTTTAAAGAAAGTCCAGAAAATATACCCATAAACAAAAGCTGTTCTGATCGAGTTTAATTTTAAATAACTTTTTTTAATTTTCGAATATTAGATGAATTGATTTTTTGATATTATGTTTTCCGACTTTTTATGAATATTAATACTTGTTACAAACTAGGAAAGCAAACAATAATGGTATTTACTTAGCCTTGAATTATCTTAAATACTCTAAACTTGATAAAGGCATATTTTATCTTCTCACTACTTTTCATAAGAGCCCTCCATACCAGCGTGAAACGCGGTATCGTTTCTGGGCTTATCTAATTGAAAATTTAATACAAAAATGTTACTAAGGGGTTCACAAGAACTGCTAGTTTGGCACATGATACCATTTTTTTTTCAAAAAAAATTTGTAATTTATTTTAAAGTGTTGATTATATACCGGGTGATTCATTTCATTCAAGAAAACGCGTTGATAAAAAATAAAAAGGGTGTTTTTTAAAATAAGAAAGTTTTAAATGTTTAAAGTTTTTTACAATGAGCCCTTAATTGTGACCTCCCTGTATATTTTATGCCAAGTTTAATTATTTTTTGAGGTTTGTTGATTCTTTAACTATACAATAACAAAAAAATTTTAGTCCAGGAGCTAAGGTAAAAAAATATATACGGATAATTTCATCGCTATGCATTTACGAAATAATTACAAAATATGCAGATATCTCAGAAATTAGTAGACTTAGGTAAAAAACGTGTTCCATAAAATTTAATTAAAATTTAATTCAAAAATCAAAAATATAATAAAAAATGTTATATTGTATTTAAAAATTTAAAGTTGAAGCTACTTCCGGTATAACTGGAAGTGACAGAAACATGTTAATATTTTAGTTTAAGAGACTATATCGATAAATTTAAACCTACAGATTTTCAAAAACATATTTTCAATAGTTTCCTCGAAAGGTCTAATGCAAGCTCGTCGTGAATCACCCGGTATAGGTTCAAAATATATCATTGCCATAGTCAGACAGGTACGCGATGCGGAAATGCACTATTTATTCGTAATGACGCATCGACTACTGTTAGCTCTTAACATTCTATTAAAATACTTAAATTTGACTCATATTTATATTTCAAAAACTTACTTTTTTTACAGTCCAGTGGCACCCGGCTTTCCATAATCAAGCTAGTGGAGATGCACCACCTAATGCTGCCGCTGACCAGTTAGTCCGCGCTGCCGCCCAGGGACACCTAGAGGCCGTGCAAAGGCTATTAGAGGGGGCTCCGCGTGGTCACGTGGACTCGCGTAGTAATGGTAAAACAGCTCTGCAAGTGGCGTCACATCAGGGACATGCGCCTGTTGTAAGGTTTCTTTTGCGCGCCAATGCTTCGGTCAACGCGAGCGACACTGATGGGGATACTTGTCTGCATTATGCGGCGTTTGGTAATCAACCTGAGGTAATTATTAACTAAATTAATTTTTGAGTTTAAATATCTTGTGATGAAGATATTAAATAAATATCATATTGGGAGAAAGTAGACTTTGTATTATGTGTAAATTCCAATTCTTTGCTTAACAACTTATTGCACGTAATACACAGTTTTTCTTTCTTACATTTTACCCAACGCGTCCATTAATTATGCAATAGTTAAAAAAAATACTTGAATTTCAAAAGCCCATATTTTCATCAAAATTCAATTATTCCGTTCTATTTTCAGTTTATTGGTTAGGTTTCTGGGACCACTAAGTACAATTTATTTGGCTAAAATATCAAGGCGTGTAAAATCTGCTGGTTTTAAAATTATTGTTTCTAAGAAGCGAAGCTAGGAAAATTGAATTTTATTATTGTGATGATTACAGCTTTATGTTAGATACTTACTGTACCCACTACAGCGCAGCGTCGTTCGTGTCAATTAAAAAAAAAATAACAAAGCTTGTGATATTGCCAATTACGCTGCTACAAAACCCTCCGTTTTCGAGGATGGAAACTACGAAAACGTGTTAACTACAGCTTCATGTTATGTACCCTGGGAACAATAAAACAAACTCCAACCAAAATTATATCTTTATATTTAAATTTTTATCCCTGTAATATCCGGCAATATTTCTGTGTATGTAGAGGACCAGGACCAAAAAGTTAATCGTATAACGTTGAAGATCATTTCTACCAACGCATTCGTTGCCAATTAATCGTAAATTCGATCGCTGTATAAGCATCCCGTATAACAGTTTGAAAAGCAGAGATGTTACATTATATTAACCGCTTATGGGAAAGCAAAAACACTGCTTTTATACGAGTGGAAGCGAGCGAGAGAGCAGGTAGGCAGTAAGCTAGAAGGAGAACAAATACTCGTGACTCGCAACCTGAGCTTCCGTCAGCCATCCGTCCGAGCTTGTAAAATGCATTGGTACCAATCTTTCAATTTTCAGTTTCAAAAATACTACGTGTTCTCGATATAAAACATGTCCCTATATAGTTCAATAATTAGGTTAGTTAAGATCTTAATTTGTAACGTAAAATAAGAAGTACTTTTATGATAATTTAAGATACACAAACTTCTTAACTGGGTACAGTAGGTACCTAATCTGGTGCTTGCAATAACCAATTACCAAGGAAACTAATTTCGGGTACTTTTAAATGGTTTGAAATACCAAATTCAATTACAAGCACTTTTTATAAAGAGTTTAAATTACCAATTACTGCTTAAAGCACTATTTTGCTGAAGCACTTTTTCAATCCCTTTCGAGGCAATTACTGCCCATGCGCGAAAACCGGGGAAAGTGGGTTTAAATAATATAATGATTTTTGGAATTAAATTTTTTTTTAATTGACACGAACGGCAGTGCGCTCTTGAAGGTACAGTAAGTACCTAACATAAAGCTGTAACCAACACATTACTAAAATTCAATTTTCATGGGTTCGTTTTTTAGAAACATCAATTTTAAAATCAGAAGATATTAGATAACTTGATATTTTAACCATCACCCTGTGTAAAAAAGACATAAAGTGAAATTACACACAGTATACCGAATAAATTGAAAATTTAACAAATTGATTGAATTTTGATGAAAAAATGGACTTTTGAAATACAAGCACTTTTTTTAACTATTTCATAATTAATGGCGGCAGTGTATTACTCAATACTTTAAATTTACAGGTTTTAGACTTACTTATTAAATCTGGTGCCGATTTAAACGCGGCAAATCGTAGTGGTTGCACAGCGTTACACGTGGCGGCGCATAAACAACCCGCTCGCTGTGCGCAGCTCCTTCTGGCAGCTGGTGCGGACCCGAACACCGTCGATTTGTATGGTGATACTGCTCTTCACGATGCCATTGGGAAAGACTGTCTTCAAGCTATGGAATTGTTGTGTATGGCCCCAGGTAATTTTGATAAAATTATATTTGATTTTACTGAATCGATTCGGGACTATTCGCATCACAAAATTCTTTAACTACACTTGAGAATTATTTAAGATGCTCATGCGAATAATTCCGAATCGTTGGGGTGGGAGAGGTAACCAAAGAACAATAACTTTTAGTAGATAAAAGGGCTCAGTGCCTCATTTACCCCCCTTCCTATAGACGCCCTGGGCGGTAATAGTTCAAAAGCAAATGACAACTATCCTCATTTTTAATACTCGAATATTGATTATTATTGTAAGTAAAAATTTAAATTAAAAAAGATACAAGAGTTTTTTTCTGCTTTTTTAATAAAGAAGGGTAAATGTGACGAAGGGTAAATGTGACTGTTTACATTAAAGCAAAATTTTGATCTGAATCAAATTACTGCCATTATCTATCCAAAACGTAATCTCTATAAAATGGCAATTTAAGAAGAAATATTTCCAAAACTAATCGTTTTCGAGGAGAAAACGAGGTGCCAATTCGTAATCTACGCCCCAAAATACATTTCTGAAAATTAATCAATTTTGTCATAGTGGGCGTATAATAGATGTTTACCACATAAATTCCTTAATTAATAATAAGTTTATTTTCAATATTTATTATATAGTAAATGTGTTTATTTATCTTCCTCAATAAACTTTTTCTTTGATCCCCCGAAGACAGGCTTGTTGGGGGCAAATCTTAGTATTTTAAATTATAAATACTTATATACATAAGAATATTAAAAAAATTTTTTTTTAATATTGGTAAATATTATATAAAAGTTAAATTGCAAATAAAAAACGTTTAAGTATATGTATATAAATATAGTAACGTAGTTTTTTTGAAGATATAGGTATAATAAAATTTTGAAAAATATATTATTCATAACAATATTAATTAAAACAGTTCTAAAAAATTTTTTTAATTAACGCCGTGCCCAAATTATTTTGTCGCGTGCCATGGGTTCGCCATTCCTGATATATAGGATGATTTCTGGAAACCATTTTATTGATTTAAAAAAATCTTTGTAGGTACCGATTTTACCTTACGCAACAAAAGAGGCTTTAATGTACTTCATCATGCCGCTCTGAAAGGCAAAAATTTGGCCACAAAGAAACTGTTAAGTCACGCTAGGCAGCTGGTTGATGTGAAAAAGGACGACGGGTTTTCAGCACTGCATTTGGCAGCTCTTAACGGCCATAAAGATGTAGTTGATACGTTGGTTAGGATAGGTCAAGCAGAAATAGATCTAAGGAATAACAGGAAACAAACTGCCTTGCTTCTAGCAGTTAGTCAAGGTAATATTTGAATCGTTTACAGCAGAACAGGGGCTTCCCACAATTCGAAACTTGTTAAGAAAATTATCTAGTAACAGTTGTGGTTTCAAAAAATTATTTGTTCTAAATTGTTAGTTGTCTTTAAAAAAATTTTCATTGATTTCGTAACAAGATTTTTAGATCCGGTTGTACAATTACGGCTTAAGCTTAGTTCAACGTTGAACCAAGCTCAAACTTCATTTTGACAATCACTTTAAGTTCTTGTTGGTTGTCATAATGAAGTTTGAGCTTGATACGTTAACTAAGTTTAAGCCGTAATTGTACAACCGGATCTCAAAGGTGTAAGAATTCTTAAAGATGTTATTAAATGAATTTAATTGTTTTATTTCTGTGATGCAGGTCACTGTGATGTAATAGAGTTGCTGGTCAACTTAAAAGCTAACATAAATGCAACTGACGAGGATGAAGACACCGCGTTACACATCGTATTGATGAAGAGAAGTCAGCTAAATGGAGACGTAAATCAAACAGACAGTCCTGCAATATACTCAATATATCAAAATATTCAAGTAGAGGAACATAGATTGGCTATTGCTATAGCATGTTTTCTTGTCCAACAACATATTAATGTGGAAGCAGTTAATAGTAAAGGTCAAACTGCACTTCAATTATTGCAAGATACTGCTTTGCAAGAACTATTAAAAAGTTACATACCCTCCACTGACAATAACGCAACAGAACTGAATGCTCAAGAACTTCCAAATATCGAAATTTTATCCCTTAACGAAGCTAGAGTAGATAATTATAATTTGACTGATAGCGCGCCAAAAAGTAGTCCTGCCAAAAACCCTGAAGAGAACAAAGAACAAAAAAGTACAAGAAAAAGCCGTCAAAAAATTGACAAATCAATTGATATAGGTAGCACTTCCCAAGACAACTCACCAACCCATAAGAACCATTATCAGAATGACGATATATTAAACAATATTACGGAATGTCTGGTATGTTCCGAACTTTCTGAAGAAAACGTGAAATTAGAACCTTGCGGTCACAAGCCAGCATGTGAAGATTGTTCAGCTAGAATGAAAAAGTGTCTCATCTGCACTGAATTTGTTCAAAAACGGGTTACCAAAGATGGGCGAATAATCCCTGCAAAAAGTAGACAGCCTAGTGCTGAAAGGATGCGTTACCTGGAATGCAAAATAGCAGAAATTGAAGAAAGTCACGCTTGCAGTATTTGTATGGAGAGAAAAAGAAATATAGTCTTTCTTTGCGGACACGGAACTTGTCATAAATGTGCCGATACACTTAAAACATGTCATATGTGCCGAAAAACGATTACCAAGAAGATACCCATTTATTGACCAGTAGCAGTAATGTTCTAGGTAGGTTGTAGAGATATTTATTGATAGTCGTCTTGTAAAGTAACTGTGATTTATGTATAATGTTTTTAACATATACCATTCCTATGATTTACAAAAATTATTTTATGGAAATACAATTATTATAAATAAATAAGTTGGTGTTTCAATTTATTGACAGTACTACACTTTATAAGGAAATGGTCTGGCTGCTCAAACAGAAACAGAGCTTTATGTTGATGTTAAAAGTAGGTGATAATAAAGTAGTGAAAATTCATTGAATTTATAAAAATTGACAAAAACGTATGGGACATTTATGGAAACGATGATTGGGGTAATCCGATTCACGGTTACGCTAGTGTAAAGTGATTTGGTCCTAGACTAGAGACATCGTAAATGGCTCTGGTATATCAATAATATACAATCTTATTTTACTTGATCAAATGAATATTAATTAAAATATGTCATACTGGCCGGAAAACAGCTTTGGTATACTGTAAAGGCCAATTCATACTATCGGTTAAGTCACGGTCTGATCAAAATATCGCCGGAAAGAAATACAGCGGTCAAGTGTCTGGCACATGATCTGACCGTGCCTTATAGTGTGAATCGTGTAATATTAAAATAAAGCCACAATATTTGATCTGACAGAGCCTGGGCGCACCACTCGAAAAAGTTCTTTGAGCACCAAGCCCTTTGGAAAAGTAATTTCCAGCACCAAGTACTTTAGAAATTCAAAGTGCTTGCAATTACTGAGGAAACTAATTTTGAGTGCTTGCAAGCACTAAATGGCTGGAAATGTTAAATTCAATTACCGTATTACCAAGCACTTCTTATAAAGGGCTTGAATTACTGAGCACTGTATTTTAAGTGTTTGCGAGCACTGTACTCGAAGTACTATTGTGCGAGGCAATTACTGCCCAGCTCTGGAGTCAAGACAGATTTAATACTACCAAAAATCCGAACGAGTTAAATAAAATAAATAAACTAAAATTTCCATTAACATAGACAAAAATTTTAAATAACAGTGAAAACTTTTGAATTAAACACTTTATTTTATAATAAAAATACCGATTCCGAAAATGTTTTTTAATTCTTGCTTGATTGGAAAAGTTATTGGAGGGCCTAGGCCCACTGGCTGCATCCTTCTTTGACTCGCTAAGGAGCGGGGCACAGATCTGTTCCGAATACAAGCAAAATGTACTCGAGTACATGAATACAAAAAACAATTGTAGACAGTACTCATAACTTAAGTACACGCGAGTACCGAATCATAGGTTCAGCAAAAAAGTTGTAGCAAAGTCCTTACAATTACTGGCTGGATGCACGTCACAACTCTCAAATATATATAACTTAAAATTTACTTTTACCTATTAAAAGTAATATAATTTGAAAGCAAACAATAGTTTGTTCGTTTGTTGGTACAAATACATATTCTGTAAATATGTCTCACTATTCAGTAAAAGAACAAATAATTTTGAGTTTGATACACGATCTAATCAACGATCATATCAAAAATTACATCAGAAGCCGTGACGTGCATCCAGTCAGTATTGTGAAGGACTAAGTAAGGCAGTAAATAAGACAAATATCCGTCATCTATAGACCAATATGTTTGTAGCATCCGTGACATTACTTAATTAAAAAGCAAAATTTTAAACCAGTTAGTTGTAAATATTAAGGGTTTTCAAGAACATTATAGACATCAAGATTTTTTAAAAATATTTATTAAATTTAATTCTTTAAAATAAAACAACAGAAAGAAATTATTTATATCAGTGTAGAAACTAGGTGTTTCTAAAAATAAATCCTACATTAGTAAATTTAAAAATTAATATAATAAAATAAAAAATTTTAATTTTATAAAATCGTTTAAAAAGTTTTGTAAAATGTAAGAATTCTCCAAAATAATTGAGAATTAAAAAAGCAATTAGATTCGAGAAAATATTTATTTACGGAATAAATAAATTTTAAAAATATGTCATCACACTAGGACACTTTCTGATAAAATTGAAGCAACTTTTATTTCGCCGCGCAGGCGCATTTCTACGTTCTGATCAACTATTGCAAGTTTTATTTCATGTCCTGGTGATAGGATTGGTTCTAATTTTATTTCAGTGAATTGCATGTCCCAGACTTTCCAAGTGTGAGACGGGCTTAAGAGTCTAAGTATATTTTCATCAAAAATTGGGAAAATAAGGTAATGAAATTTTTCTAAAAAATCAAATCAAAATCACATTTCAGGTGTATTCCAAATAATCACAAAATATTTGCACACACTTTTGAATGCACTTTAGAAATAAAAATGAACGAAATTATTTCGATAAAGTGCAGGGTTAACTGGTCGGTCACGTGAAATTAACTTTACTAATTCTTCCGGGGAACGCCGTCCTCCCAAGGAACTCGCAAAAACATAATCCTATCAGAAACAAAAGATAAGGTAGGTGTGTTATTAACTAAATAAGGGTTTTGCCAATTGACGTAAAATTCATTTTGACAACCTTTGTTGATCGACGATAAAATTTCCTGACTATTTAGAAAAGCAAAGTTGATGATGGTTTTAAAAAATAAACGTCAGGTTAAAAATCCAATTACACCAACTTGTAGAGGAGAAAAAATGGTAATAAAAATGTATACTTTATTTTAACATATCTCTTCAAATAGAGTCGGAAAAAAATAAAAACAAAATCGCGAAAATTCGGTTTGCCCAAATATCTTCAGGAGTCGAAGTTTTTTAAATTTGAAAACACGATGTTGCAGAATTTAGTAAGGCACAGGTTTTTTCTAATTTAACCGTCTCTGTAGCTTATGTGGTTTACGAGATCCTTATATTGGACACTGTACATACTACATTGACTTTTGAAAATATGTTCTGATGTAAAGTTTATCTAAAAATATAATACTAGAGAAAAAGCTAATTACTTCATAATATAATTTGTAACTACATCGATCTTCGCTAGTCAGTAAGTAATAGTAACAGTTGAAAGTGAACTTAAACTGCAAATAAAAACACAATATTAATATATTAACTTTCTCTACTTACAATAATAATATTTATTAGATAGACCTAAAATAAAATTTAAAAAAAATTGTATTAATCGATAATCTAGGTAATAAATGTGAACTAAATGCTGCTTAACTCTAATTAAAAAAATCATCAACGGAAATATTTACAAGTTCATCTTGGTTTTGCGTTTGATCTTGCGGTATACTGAAAGCATTTTGATCTGTGTCTAAAATAGGTATGTTTATGCTTTCATTTGTTTCTAAGGGTGTGGCAAGATCTAGGAGATTATCATTTACTTCAAATGGCATAGTAACATCCTGAACTTCATTTGTATCAAAAGACATAGGAAGGTCCTGCACATTCTCAATTGTGAAAGGCAAAGTAAGATCTTGTTCTGGGATGCTAGTATTTAATGGTGACATTTGTGCCAACGTTAATAGTTCATTTTCTACGACTTCAAGGTCTGGACTTACATTCAAAGACACATCATCTTCCTGATTTTTATAGTTATCGTTAACTAATTTATAAAAATTAGACATTTCTTCTGGCGTTAGGTTTTTAAGTAACTCTTTAATGGTATTTAGCTCCACCTGGGTATTATCAATGAAATATCCTAGCTTATCTTTACTTCCTCCAGCGCGCTGCAAAGCCGAGTTGGATCTTTTGCTGGATGATGGTCTGCTAGCGGCATAATCAATTTGTGACAAAACTGGATCTATTGGTGAGCCAGAGCCTTGGTTAAATGCATTGGCCCCTGGTAATAGTTCTTCAATAGCCGATGAAAGGCTTATATTTTGGGATCTATTTTCATTAGTTTGCACTTGCTGCTCTAAAATTGAACAAAAATAAATAAGTTACTATGACATGGTCTAACACATATAGGTCAAATTAAAAGGGTATTTTCCTGAAAATTCTCCGCAAAAATTAATGGAAGTTAATTGTTTTAAAGGAAGTATGTAGAATGTAGAATAATAAAAAGGTGTGTGTGATGTTTAAGAGGTAATGACTTCAAACAATTCTTGTAATTTGGTGAAATATTTCAAAATTGTTGATATAAGGCTTCTTGGTAATAAAATAAATAAATTAAGATTTTATTTCTACATAGTTTGTAATATTTATACACAGAACAGCAAAATCTAAGGAATTTAAAGAAATGCAAAGAATACATTTAAAACATTAAAAAAATCCATTAAAATTACAAATTTTTAAACGTATTAATAATTATTATAATATAAAATAATTCATCAAGATAAGATAAATAGTGTTCCAACAAGAAATATGTTTTTTTTAAATCATATTTTAATCTTTTTAAGCTAAAGCCTACTTACACTATCAGTCAGAATTACAGTCTTGATAAAGGAAAAGGAATGACAGTAATACTGATGGTATAAGGGCAAATTTTAAGGAATGATAGCCTGACTGATGTACATTCCGACTGATAGTGTAAGGTCTTCATTACCGATCTTGTCACTAGTCTGTTTTTGTTTACATCTGAATTATTGTGGAATTTTGATGTATTTTGTTTAAAATAACTGTTCTTATTTATTTGATCATGGAGCCAGGTTTCAGGGCAATTAGATCTCAAGACTTGTTCAATGTTAGGTTTCACCTTACAAACTATGGCCAGAATTCAGCTCTTACCAGAATGGCTTAATTGTGTAATGCTTACACTACAGATTTGGATTTCTCTAATACATCAAAACCTAGATTTAGGTCTAAAGTTAAAAAGTTTTTATTGTGATATATAGTCTGAAGAGATAAGAATTAATAATATAGAAGGACTGTTATGTTCACAAGAGTATGAATATTTTGTTTTCCTACGACTACCTATGAAAATGAGAAAAAAGCACGGGTAATTTGGCTCGAAAGCGCCAAATATCACACGCGTGTTGAAAAAAAATATTTCAACTCAGAGTTGAAATACAAGGCACACTATTTACTTTAAATATATGGTGCCAATTTGACAGACCACCCCTATTTATTAAAAAGAAGAAATTTTAGAAAGCAGTAATTGTAAAGTGTTTATCCCATCAGGAATATTTGAATTTTTTGGCGTTAAATAATTTATAGAATTATTTTAAATTGAAATCTTTCTTGTTGGGTGGATTTTTTAAATTTATGTTTAATGCATCCTTCCTTGATTAAATTTAAAATTTTTTATTCTGGTTAATCTAGAAGTCAATCCAAGATTAGTTCTTCCTGTGATTTATAAAATATGAAAAACTTAAACTACAAATAAAGGAAAAGCCTATTGACAAACTATGAAACCAGATATTAAGTGGAACATAATCCTAAGTATGCTAATTTCAACACTAGTGCTGAAATATTTTTTTCACAAATCAAAGGCTTTTTCAAAAATTCTTTTTGGCCGTAGGAAGCATAGTGTCCATTACTTGTGTGAAAGTGATTATTCTAAAACTAGGAAAATTTCCCCACTTCACTGATGCCTAGTGCTAAATATCTCCTCGTTTGAAAATTATCACTTTCATTAGTTGTTATGTAATATACTATTGGAACACTGACATTGGTTAGGTTTTTTTCAACTGCCATTGTCAGTCAACAATTTCGGTGTTATTACATATTCCTAGATAATAATGCAGTTATTATTTAGAAACTTTATTAAACCAAAAGTAAAATTACACACTTACCCACTTCCATGTTGCCTTCTGCTGGTTCGACAACAGTATATGCCTCTTGTTCACCATGCTCATTACTTATAGTGTGGTTATCAAACTCTGTCCAAAATTCATGGGGATTATTTTTATATCGGTAATCTAATTCCATAATTTTCGGTCCTGTTTTGAGATATTTCTTTGAATTATTTGTACTGACGGTCCTACCAGTTTTTCTTGAATTGTGATGTTTTTGCATGTATGATATCAAAAAGTGAATAAGTTTATTTATTATTTTTGTCTGTTTGGAGTATTTTAGCCTTAGGGAGGTCATTTCACTCCAGAGAGCTGCATTCTCTCGTCTCAATTTTGATAATTCATTTGTTATTCCATCATTCTTAGATTTTATATTCTTAACAGCATTCATTACTTCCTGTATTTCTGTAGATGATTCGGAACTATTGGCTGTTGATGATTTTTGTTTTCCTAAATAAAATACTTGTCAGAAAATATAAAAAACTAAATATATACTTAGGGTTACCTATATCACTAACATGATACCATATCCGGAAACCACGTGGCACAAGGACATTAGACTAAAGTCATACAAAAAGGGTGTCCACTTTAATAGAACCTCTACTGATTTATTTACATATAGGTAGAGTTGGATTAATGTCATACATAAGAAACAGTAGTAGGTATTTGGGAAAAGTTGGTAGTAAATGTGGTTGTTATAATCATAGATATAAAAAATACGTCTATGGTTATAATTATAAATTTTTGGATGGATGGATTTTTGTATGACAATAAATGCTTCTGAATATTTTAAAATCTTACTTTTGCTGAAGCTGCATTACTGGTATGAAATCAACAAGCAATAAAGTTTAAGCATCAAAAACATGTCAATCGTTCATAAAAAGAACTGGTACAGGATAAATGTAGAGGGGTGTTTAAAGTATTTTACTTGCATACCCCAAACACAAACATTCTATACATATCCCCAATACACAGCATGTGCACAAGTTACCATTTATTATCCAACAAAATAGATTTATTTTTTACAAAAAAAAATGAAATTAACCCTGGAATGCTATTGTACGTAAAATTTACATACTGTTCTACTCCTAAGCCAGTAGTTTTACTACCGCTCACGCCCCCCACCTGTCGCCAGCAGTGCTTAGAGTGTTTCATCGTCAATATAACACGCATAAATTATTGCATTAAGTATCCTTACCACGTGTTTATACTTGATCTTGTAAAAACGTAATACATAATTTTTACGTAGCATTCAGCCAAAAAACGTATGACAGTTATCTATGGTCCCAAATGCAAGAAACCCCATTTGTGGGGAACATCAGGTTAAAATATGTAAAGAATGTTTGTAGTTATGCTTTAAGGCATTTCTTTTTTTTGTATTTTTAATGTCTAAATAAACAGTTTTCCGTAAAAGCTTTTTATTTTTTTGGAAGCTTGTGTTTTTTAATGTACGTAAATTTTATGTGTCAATAGTATTATGCGCATGATTAATAGCAATAGTATTCCAGGGTTAAGAAGATAATACTGGGTACCTATTTAAAAATAGTATACAAAATTATGTATGTATTGTTTTATTGTTATAGGATAACTAGGCTAAGTAGATTGTCTTATAAATAGTATCTTAATGTACTGCTAGACAATTAAAGCTATTTTTTTTTTAAACAATTTATTTATTTAAAAAAAATATAACAATAATTCTTAGGACTAAATCCTTTAAACAGTGTTCTAGACACTGGCAACAAGGATAATAAAATTTTTAACAACAGTGAATAAACTCTAGTTTTAACAAATTTTAGAATTTTATTGACGGCATATACATACCTGAAGGGGGCTTCCTTTTTATCAAGGGTAATAGCTGAGGCACATCCTTAAGGAAAAATGGATGACTAAACTGAAACTCCTCCTTTTCCACATTTTGAATTTTATGAAAATCATATAAATTTAACTGTCTAACAAAACTGGATAGATGGTTATGTTTAAAATATTTAGGTAACGTATGTGAAACGAACTTTAACTGATCATGTATTATAAAACCATCACCCTGTGAATTCCAACTTATATCTTCTACATCATCATTAACCATTTTCCATAACTTTTTTATAAAAAGTGGTACATTACCCGCAAGGGCAGTTTGTTTTAAATCACTAGGCAAAACTGTGCTAATAATAATAGGTGGTAACTCTTCTGTATCATCGATATGGAGTTCAGGGTAACTGTTTTTGGGTTCATTATTGACAATCTTAGAATCCATGTTTCATACTTGTTCTCAACGAAGACAAACCTTGTTCTAGGCTATTCAATGTTACCTTATATATTTATAATAAACTATTGTTTTAACTTTTAATTCTTCGTATGTCGTTAGAAAATCCAATAATAATGAATTAAATGATAATGAGTATATAAATAAATATATTATTATAATAAAATATTGGTTTCTTTTGGGCACAGAGAAATAAATAAACGATACCTCAGATGTCAGATGTTGGCGTTGTCATTCCTCTGTGCAGTGGTGACAATACCACAGAATGATAGGTTGTCACTTTCGAATACACCCACAGAATAAATATGTCGAAGCATTTACCACAGGGGACTGTTTTGTTATTGGAGAGGGTCAACACTACGGGCTGACCAATTAAAGATCCCTTAGACTGGCGTGAAAGTTCCGGTGCTGCGACCTATACTATACGAACGTGTTGACACCAAGATACTTGGATACCGCTCAAGGTCTCTGAATTATCCCTTTAGAGACCTTGGATACAGCTATAGTCGCGGTACGTCGATTAACAAGTGCTGCATGCACGGCTTTTTCCCGCAACCGCCTTAAGTGAAAGTGTATGATAAAATGGTGCTAATCGAAGAATTTATTGGATTTGATGCAAAATATCTATCTTATTCTATATGATTTGTAGACAAAAAATAACAAAAATATAAAAGAATGTGACAAAGTTTGGAAGAACGAAAGAATGTATACAATACTCTTGGTATGTAACCTATGACTTTGTGTTTTTTCTTTGCACAGTCAGTTCCGATAATCCCTTTTCTGCTATGAGGTTTTTCCAGGTAGGGTTGCCAGATTTCAAAAAACTAAAAGCGGGAGTTGTCGCTTTCGCCATATCGTAAAATTGTTTGAAAAAATTGGTAATACTTTTGGGTAAAAAAAAGCCACACCGCCTTCCAAAAAAGGTCCCTGCCAAGCTACACACCTAGGGAAAGGACAGAGAACCAAAAACCAATAACTTGTAGTAGATAAGAAGGCTCGCATGCAAACAAACATATAAGTACAAATACACACTAGAACAAAATAAAATTGTGAAAATGAGGTAGAAGTATAAATATATAATATTATCTACTATAGCAAAAGGAAAAACAGGAGTTTTGAAATGTTAGTTGGGAGGCGGGAGATTTACTGGAAAATCGGGAATCTCCCGCCTAACTCGGGAAGTCTGATGGCAACCCTATGTACAGTCAAGGGCGTCGATAATTTTTTCTTTTTTGGGGGGGGGGGGTAACAAATTAACAAGATAAATTTTCAAAACATTTTTATTGTTTTTGAACTAGTGTAGGGTAGGCAAAAAACTTTTTTTTGTCAATCTTGGGGGGGGGGGGTAATTACCCCCCCTTATCGACGCCCTTGTGTACAGTGGGCGTCCGTCGTGTTATTTAGCGGAAAAGCGGGAGTTTTGTTTAAGTGCGCGGGAGGCGGGAGGTTCAGTAAAAAAGCGGGAGGTTCAGTAAAAAAGCGGGAGCCTCACGCCTAAATCGGTAGAGTTGGCCTATTTCCAGGTCGTTGGGTCTTAGTGTTGCTTTTTTAATCTTTAAAAGGAGTGAGTGAGACACAATTCCTAGCTAGGAATTTGTTTCATTTCTGCACTTTGACGGTATAAGGTGAGGGGACGTCTTAGAGGGAATCTATCATCAGAACTAGGGAATCCAAGCTACATGATTCAATATGGCGATTAATGGAAAAAAACTTTGAGTCACCCGTTAAATGCCACAAGCAATGTTATTTTTATGGTCAAGTGTTCCAATAAGAGAATATTTTTACGCACACGAGTTTTTGAAAATTACCCAGAAAATATTTTCGGTAATAATTCGAGCACTAGGGAGACCCATCATCCTTCTTATGGTTTGAATGGGAATATACAATATCGACGTAGTACAATATCATCATCAGAAATGATCGATCGAATAATACCAAAAGTTCAATAACACCATATTAGACATTTAACATTGTCAATGATTGAATAACGATCTGAAACCCCACGAAAGATAAGTTTAGTTTAAACCTCTGTGGTCTAGGTTAGGTTAGGTTAGGTAAGAGTGGCAGACCCTTGGTTCTGACCAAACGGTCTCACGTAGTCCTGATTAGGTCCGTTGTGATACCACACGTGTTCCGTAGAACCCACCTTCATCAGATCACTGATGGTTTATGCGACGTAACCGCGGAAGGATTTTAACAACTCATTCAAACCAGCCACTACTGTTCAGAAATCTGCTCAGCCGTCCAAGTTGTAAGTTGTTTAGTTCCTCCAGGCTATCGAAAGATGATTCACCCAGAGTAGTGAACCTCCTTCTTGCGAGGCCAGGGCATTCACACAGAAAATGTTGAATACTTTCTTCCTCTTCCTCATCTCTGCAGCTTCTGCAGAAGTCGTTAGTGGGTATTTGCATACGTTCGGCATGTCTACCGAAGAGGCAATGTCCGGTAACAACCGCAGTAATATTTCTCACGTCTTTTCGACTGTGTCTCAATAGCTCTGCGGTTCTCTTTTTATCGAATGTGGGCCACAGTTGCCTGGATGTACTACAGGTTGTCAACCCTGTCCATCTGTTCTGTGCAAGCTGCTTGGCCGTGTAGTCAATCTCCTCTTTGACCAATCCCAGTGGTTTGTTCACTGTATTGTCTGCTAGATCAGCTGGCATGCCTGCGCCCTCTCTTGCGAGCGCATCGGCAGCCTCGTTGCCATCTATTTTGGAGTGTCCAGGAACCCAGCACAGAATAATCCGATGTTGGTTGCCAAGTGTGCATAGATTGTTGCGGCATCGCTTTACGAGCTTTGATTTGACGCTGCTGGAACAGATTGCCTTAATCGCCGCCTGACTATCACTGAAGATGGTGATTGACGAGGCTACTCCCAAGCCAAGGTGTTCTTGCAGGATATTGACCGCCTTCTCTACTGCCAGTACTTCCGCTTGAAAAATACTACAATAGTTGGGGAGTCTATACGATTTCTGTATTTGTAAACTTTCGGAAAAGACCCCGGCTCCCACACCAACGTCCATCTTTGAACCGTCTGTGAAGATTGCGTGATCTGTTTTCGTTATATTCTGATTGCCTTCCCACTCTTCCCTACTCGGAATGAGTATAGAATACCTTCTATCGAAGCATGTTATTGGGACAGAGTAATCAGTCGGGTCTCGTAGATTATTCCCCGGGTGAATCTTTAGTATACTGCTGTGCCCGTAGTTAGTTTCCTTCCAGAATTTCGACTCTTTTAGTCGCAGGGCACTTTTTGCAGCTATACTTTGTCCATAGATATCCAAGGGGGGTATATATAACATGACCTCTAGCGCCGCTGTCGGGGTTGACTTAAGGGCTCCGGTTATTCCTAAACAAGCTGCCCTTTGTATCTTTGTTATTGACTTAGTGTGCACTGCTTTTTCCAAAGCGGTCCACCAAACCAGGACCCCGTATATTAATATAGGTCTTATAATAGCTGTATAGATCCAGTGTACTATGTGGGGTTTTAGTCCCCATTTTTTTCCAATTGCTTTTTTGCAGGCATATAATGCTACCGACGCTTTTTTAACTCGTTCTTGCAAGTTTATGCCCCAGTTTAGCTTGGAGTCAAGTACCAATCCTAAATACTTTGCTTTTTCCTTAAGCACTAAAGCATTATTGTCGAGTACTGGGAGTCTGAAGTTCTCGATCACCCTTCTGCGTGTGAATAGAACTACCTCCGTTTTTTCGGGGTTGATTTTTAACCCGCATTTCATGGCCCACTGTTGTAGTATTCGTAGCGCCATTCCTGTTAGGTCGCTGATTGTGTTTACAAATTTACCTGACACTAGTATAACTATATCGTCAGCGTATGCAATCACTTTTATTCCAGCCTTCTCCAACGCTATGAGAACTTTATTTAAAACTCTCAGCCAGAGTGTTGGTGACAGAACCTCGCCTTGCGGAGTTCCTCTTCCAGCAAATCTGACCATCTCGCTACTTCCCAAACTGGAGCAGATTTGACGGCCTTTCAACATCCTCCTAATCCAACGGCAGATGTAGTTATCGACCCCTGTTTCTATTAGAGCGTTGCACACTGCCTCGGTCGTGACGTTATTAAAGGCCCCTTCAATATCCAAGAAGGTACCTAGGGTGTACTCTTTATTGTTAAGGGATTTCTCAATAGTGCCTACTACTTCGTGTAGCGCCGTTTCCACTGATTTCCCTTTGGTATAAGCGTGTTGAGACGAGCTTAATTCTCGCTCTCTCACCGAGTTCTTGATATGCAGATCCAGTAACCTCTCCAATGTTTTGACAAGGAACGAAGACAGGCTTATTGGTCTGAAGTCTTTGACGGTTACATGACTGCTCTTACCAGCCTTAGGGATGAAGACTATTTTTATCTTATTCCAGTCAGCCGGCATGTAAGTAAAATGCAAGCTGCTTCTGTATATCACCAAGAGCCAAGGGATCAGGATTCTCTTCCCTCTTTGTAGCATGGCGGGCATTATCCCGTCCAATCCTGGTGATTTGTAAGGTTCAAATGAGTCAATCGCCCATTCTAGCTTATCGTAAGTGACTACTGATTTGATGCTATTCAAATCCGGAACGTCTTCTTGATCGATAAGGGGCTCTATGGCCGATGTATTACCAGGAAAGTGGGAATCCATCAGCAGTTCAAGGGTTTCCCCACTACTCTCTGTGTATGTCCCATCATCTTTTTTTAGAAAAGAGGGAGCACTAGGCTCCTTTGATAGAACTTTTCTAAGTCTAGCGGCTTCGTTTGTACTCTCAATCCGCTCGCTGTAATTGTGCCAAGCGCTTCTTTGAGATTTTCTAATCGCTTTCTTGTACGTCTTTAGAGCCTCTCTATAAGAGCTCTCATCTTCAATACGTTTGCTCTTTGCTTTGTTAAATAGCCTTCGCATGTCCCTTCTTAGCTGACCCAGCTCTGCGTTCCACCATGGTGGGTATGGCTTTTTCGCTGGTCTGCTTATCGGACAGCTTTTGAAAAATGCTGCTTCCAGGGTATTTGTTAGTTTATTAACTGCTTCATCAATTGAAGCCTTATTTGGTAAGAGATTTTTGGGAGGATTTGCCAGTTCTCCAGAGATGATTCCGCAAAATTTTTCCCAATCTGTTCTTTTAGGGTTACGAAATGGTGTAGGCAAGTACGTGGACTCGCTGATATCAAATAGAATCCAACGATGGTCCGAGAACGAATCCTCGCTGGACACTCTCCAGTTTTGTACCTTTAGATCGTTGGATTCATTTGTAAGCGTGACGTCCAGAACTTCCTGTCTGTTCGCAGTAACAAATGTAGGTGTATTACCGTTATTGCATAAGCTAAGGTTAGTATTTATAATAAAATTAAAAAGACACTCACCTCGGTCATTGATGTCCGTGCTACCCCATATTGTGTGATGGGCGTTGGCATCACATCCCAAGATTAGGCTTTGCTTAGAAATCCTGGTAGATTCCACAATATTTTGGACATCTACCGATGGAGTTGGAACGTCATGCGCCATGTATACGGATGACAGTATTATTGGTGTCCCTCCTTTGCGCTCCAGTTTGACCGTTGTTATGTCCTGGTTACTAAAATTAGGCATTAGGAATACTTTATTTTTAGCTAAAATACAAGTTCTTGGCTTACCATTGCCCCTGGCGTAATAGAGAGAGTAGTTTCTTAGCCTTAATCCACATATGGCGTCATTTCTGACCCAAGGTTCCTGGATCAAGGCGATGTCGAGGCCCTTCTCCTCCATGAGAAGAGCCAGATGGCTAGAGGCCATTTTACTGTGGTGGAGGTTGATTTGGACCACTCGCAACATCGCTGGGCGTCTGTTGTGGTTCAACTTCCATTTCTTGAGTCGGCTCCTTCTCTGGAGCCGCACTCTGTTCATCTTCCATTACCGTGGCAGATGTCACTGTCTCCTCCTTCCTTCCGACATCCTGCTTGGGTTTGGCAAGATTAACTTTCTGGTCAATCCCCTTGTGTTTGGGGATGCCCTTATATATATTCACAGCGATCGCATTAAAGCCGCAGTGAAGCTTAAACTGAGCTTCCTCTAGGGCTGGTAGCGACTCGTCTGTGAGCTGGAGGATTACGCTCCTCCCTGTGGGTTTTGGGTCCTCCATCTTTAGAACCTTCCATTCCTTGCAAGGAATCTTCGGGTTCTGGGCTGCCAAGAGTGGCAGCAAGGACTTCTCTGGAATGGTTGGCACTGGCAACCAAATTCTAGCTCTCGGACACTCTGGAAGTTCCGAGCGGGGGATGACCTGTAATTGGGCAAGTTCCCAAGGTTGTCCGATCTTTTTGACACTCTCTTTCAGAAATGCTAAGGAAAAATCATCAGTGCAATTGATGATCTTTATTCCTCTAGTCCATCCTGAGGTGTCGTACTGAGGGATCCTGTCGGCAGGATTGGCTATTAGAAACTCCATAAGGATTTCCGTTAGCCTCCTTTCAACCAGGATCCAGCGGTCTGCTGTGATCTTCCAGCATTTATTGCCGGCATCAATCACGGCCACTTGGAGGCTGCTGCGGGTCACTTCCGACATTGTTCTACTGTCGGACCGCTCCCTGAAAGCAGACTTTTTCTGGCCCTCTCCACTACTAAGCGCAGCGGAACTCTTCGTTTTTGAAACTACCGCAGAGACTTTCTTGGTCTCCGCAGTAAGTCCCCTAGAAGACATTCCAACTTTGCCTTGCTGTGGAAAGGACTTCCTTTTCTTTAGTTCTTTTGGGGTGCTCTCATCGTCTGTAGAACGTGTCCTCTTTCCAGCGACACTTCTCTCGAAGGTTGCACCCGGTTTTTGATACGTATAGGGGACGTGGAATGGTTCTTGGGCCAAGAGTTCTCTTGCCCACTTTATCGTCCCATTGTCCCTACTTGAGAGTTCAGCTGGCTGTTTGCTTTCCAGTTTTACTAGAAGATGCCTAGCCCTTTGGCACTGTCGCATCTTTCTTGTACCAGCTGATACCTTTCTGTGAGGTTTGCTGTCCTTAGGATCCGCCTGCTTTGTGTCAGGTGATCGTAGCAGCTTTTCCTCCTCGCTTTCATTAATACTGTATGGGCTACCCTCGGTGACCGAATCACCGCCTGGTAGCTTGAGCTGATTATCTTCAGCGTTCTCTTTTGTTTTTTCTTTTTCGTTTTCCATGTAGGTCCCACGAGTAAGCTCGGAAATAAAGGTCGATCCTGGCAGAGCCGGCATACCAGGACAAGGCGCTAATACTGCGGTGATTGCCTGGTCCACCACAGGAGCTCGTTAAAGGCTGATTTCACCCTCAGCCTTCCATCCTAGGCACGGTTGCTGACACCACCTCGGATTTAGGTACCTCACAACACGACTGAGCGAAGGCAATTGATGTGCCAGACTCAGTCTTAGCTGACTTTCGTCATTACCAGCGGGCGCCCGCGGGGAGGACTCGAAGTGAGGATTTTTCCCGCCCTCTGTGGTCTAAATTAGGTCAAGCTTGAACCAAATTTATTGCAGCGCAATTGATTTTATGAAAAAGCTGGGACTAATTTATACTACGGAGCAAACGGGTAATATGTGAATATACTAGTGGAGCAGACTGTACTCAATTATTTTCATTATTATTATAGCGCACACCCCGTATACTATCTCATTTTATTTTGGTTGGCTTTGCTAACGGGATGGCGGCTACAATCACCTGCGTCATAATAAAACACGAGTTTATAAAATTGAAAAGGGAGCTTTTGTTACATTTTATTTTTAGATTTTCGATGTCTGTGTCTCTATTTTTGGGTTACTGGGTAGGTGATGTAGAGATAGAGTGAGAACCAGTGGCGGCGCCAGGATTTTTTTGATGAGATTTTAGGGTGGACACTATCCCAATCAAAAATGAATTTAAAAAAAGTGCATTGTTATTACTTATATTGTACTACACATATGTACGTTTCAAAATAGAAAAAAATACTTTTTTCATCGTAAATGGGGTAAATTACATATTTGAACGTGGTTTTTAGTTCTGATCAACTTTTTTTAATAACAATTTTCGATATTCTCAAAAATAAAGGTACTTTGCTCTCGGACAAAATTCATATTTTTTGACAAACCTCGTATCCCTATCAAAAAAAACACATTGAAATCATATAAAAAAACAATGTGGTTCAATGGTAAGGAAAATAATAAGAAACGAAGTGTGTATTGGCACCTTTTGACGGGGTTTGGAGTCGATGGCAAATCTATGGATTTTTATGAGCAATGCATTTATGGTGTAACAATGATGTTTTAGAGAATGGTATTTCTGTGGTTCTTAATGTGTTATTAAGAGGTAGGTTATTCTCGGAAATAACCAGATATCTATGTAATGGGAAACCTTGTGATATTAATGTGCATATTTCAATGGATACGCATGGTAATTCAGTGTGTGAATTTCCTAACTTTAATGAGATTTCGTGGTATACCAATGAGCTATTTAAAATTAATATGATGAGCCATTAATGTGGTTTCATGTGGGCTTAATGTGGCATGATGGAAAAATATTGTGGCAAACGAATTGCATTCTAATGGGCAACAATGGTAATTCAGTGTGTGGATTTCAGTGGTACAACAATGATCTTAAAAATAAATATGCCGAGTTATCATGGTGATTTTATGTGGTTTCTCTGTGGGCTTAATGTGGCACGGCAGGGAAATAATGTGGTAAATTAATTGTATTGTAATGGGCAATTATGGTATTTCAGTGACTGGATTTCAGTGGTACATAATGAGTAATGAATATGATGAGCCAGCTTGGTAATCTAATGGGGTTTCTTTGTGGGCTTATTGTGGCACGGTTGGGAAATAATGTAGCAAATAAATTGTATTTGAATGGGCAATAATGGTAATTCAGTGTGTGGATTTTAGTGGTACAACAATGAGCTTCTTAAAAGGAATATGATGAGTCATCATGGTGATCAGATGTGGTTTCTCTGTGGGCTTAATGTGGCACGGCGGGGAAATATTGTGGTAAATTAATTGTATTTTAATAGGCAATTATGGTAATTCAGTTTGTGGATTTCAGTGGTACAATGAAGACCCTGCCAAAAAATTCCTATAAAATCTCATAAAAAAAAGTATGAGTTTCGAGGAGATTATATATAGAAAATGTGTTGTGCTTTTATGAGCAACGATGAGATCATATTATATAGGAAAGTGAAATACCTTTTCCTCCTGAAAACTTATAAAAACGTTTATAAGTTTTAAGGAGTTTCAAGTGGCAGTGTTGATTCAAAACATATAGATTCTTATTAGTTTTTATACGACAATTCCTAAACAATTTATGAGGTTTTATGGTGAATTAATAAGATTTTATAGGTTACATTTCAGTTATATAGGGAAGTGAAACACCTTTTCCTCCTAAAGACTTATAAAACGTTTATAAGTTTTTAGGAGTTTTCAAGTGTCAGTAATGATAAAATCAGATAGATTCTTAAAAGTTTTTATATGACAATTAAATGAGTTTCTATGCGACATTAATATGTCAAATACGCATCAAAACTTGTGGATACTTTATAAGTTTTGAATGAGAATACCCAGGTAGCAAATACACGTAATTTATAAGCAGAAAAGACTTACCCATTTCGTCGAAGTCGCCAAAAAAAGTGACGGGCAATCAACGTTTATATGACGGCAATATGTCACAGCAAATTGACGTCATTCCGGACACGTCAAAGAAACGTGTATTCGGCCACGTCAAAACCACTCAAATAGACCTATTCTAGAATAGGGATAGCATGGTTAATTATTGATTTTAACATTGTCAAAGTAATACATGCTGACATTTACCTCCAATTGCACAGTGTCTTCAGCGTTTTTTACTCAATTGAATTCAAAATAAAGATACCTAAATCGAAGGCAAGCCATTCAAATTTTGACATGGTTGAAACTCGAGCTTCCATTCTAGGATGTTTGATAAATTATACACATAAATAATCTGTAAAAACGTTTTTTAAAATTTGTTTTCAAATTTACAAAATTACAATTAGAAAGATCTTTTTAAAATATACAGTTTTATTAAGCTCTCTTTTGTCGTTATTCCATGCCGAGTCTCTTTGGGGCGTGTTTCAACCAAATTTTGGTGTACAGATATTGCTGGCGATTTGAGCAGTATGGCTTCTGCAACAAAGAAAATAACGCAAAACCATAAACGGACATAATTATATCTATAACATGACAGTTTTAGAAAAAAAGACGTTCTATATTTGTTGTAAGTAACTGTATTTGTTACCTGTCAGAACAATCTCACTCTTTATGATTTTAAAATTTATAAAATGTATTTTGTAATAACATTTTTTGAAATAACTTTTTTCATACATCAAAATACCTAACAATAGAAGGAGAAATTGAAAAACCCAACAAAGTTTTTCATAGAAGTAATGGTTGCCAGAAAAAAAATTAAAATATCTTGGTAACAATAACTTATATATAAAAAAAACTTTTAAAACAATGAAGGAAAGAAATAAGAACACAAAGTCTTCCTTCACTATTATATTAAATTAAAGAATCTCGTATGTTCAGAGAAACTTTTTATCTCTACATGTTTTGAATGCAGAACCATTCATCTTCAGGAGAATGAATGAAAAAAGAAAAAACTAATAGATATCACCTTAACGGAGCATCAAAATTGTAAGTTCAGTAAATAGAACTGTGAGAAAACTAATACACCCCTGGTATTGTAACAATAAAAATATATGGGATTCAGGCTCATGGAACTGTAAAAGTTTATATGCAGAATAAAAAATATAAAAGGTGTCGAAATATAACAAAGTTGCTGAAATCTGCCAAAATTTGAGAAAAAACCCACTATAACAAAATCAAAGTTTTCAGTATAGTATATGTAATATAACAAATGGCCTCACAAATGGCTATCAAAAAATATATTTAAAAGTTACGCCATCAATCATCTTTTTTAAAGATAATAGGTAATTTTATTCCTTATTTTAGGGCCTTATTGCACAGTTATGTAGATGCAAAAAAAATATACATATATAAGTACAAATTATCATAATTTTTAGAAAACGTAGGTGAACTACTTACCAGTTACTACTGACTTCAACTTCAATTTTCCAAATGCCTTTTTTTAACCCCTCGATGCACAATACTCAGTTGTAATTAACTGCAACCTTATTAGTCATAAGGTTCTTTAAAACAAGGTTTACCTAATTGGTAAGGTATCTCCCTCCAAAAGTGGCACAATGGGAAGCCTAAAAATATAATACATAATATGTAATCACAAAAGAAGGACAGGGTTATTTAATGATTTGATAATAAAATTGTTTGAAAAAATATTTACCAAGGAAGTTATTTTTCCGTCCTTTTTTAAATAATACTCTAACAAATCTACATCTGCTGGACATCTTACAGGAAGCTCTACAGAGATATTGTTCAGAACAATTTCTCCTATTCTTGAAATATTATCCTTTTCCTTCAGTCTGGCAAGGATTTCTGATATTTGGTTTTTTATTGTCACTAGGTAGGTTAACAGTGTCTTTCCTAAATCTGAAACCAATAATAATGCACAAACTTAAAGAAACTCTCGAAGAAATCATATCATTACAAAATAACAAGGCCGTGTTTCTACTATGCTGGTCCTTCTAAGCTCAAATCATACAAATACAATACAACTATCTTAACTACAATGCTTATTGAATGTTTAAAAAGAAACAGATTAAGAAATTATTACATATCGCCCCTTTTTACAATAGGTACCTACTAGATACATATAATAATGATATACCTAATACCTGTAAAAATCAGATACCATCTAAATAATTATGTATGAAGGGCTTACCTGGACTTTTGTATTATATTTATTTGCAAATAATACCACAGTAATACTTTATAAAACCGAAAACACCAATTATTAAAAACCGATAAACACAAAAGAAACGAATAAACAAAATGCCTCCCATGCCATCTGACCAAACTAAAGAGCTAAATGACAATACAATGAGACAAACGTGGTGAAAGCGTGGGCGAGGGCAATGTCAATTGTCATTTTTTTTAGCGGGAAATTCAAATATTTAGGAATTAGTTATATTATTATTTGTCATGATACTGTTGTTTGTATACCTACATCGCTATAATAGTTTCTGAACGTTTGTTGCGATTGTCCTTTTTTAATAAGTTAATTAAATTTTATAGCACTCGATTAATTACAAATATATGTCTTAAAGTTATCTTATAGAATAATACTGTAAAATGCTTAAGTATTTTTTTGTTTGACATCTCCATATTATTTATCGTTCAAGATATAGGATAGGTATCTATCTACAATATTTACGATGATCAATTTGATATTTTTTGAATATTATTTCAATTAAATTTGCGTAGGCCCTATATTATTAAGTCATTAAATTAAGCTTTACTAGAAATAAATTAGGGATGTCATAATGACGGAATATATTCGAACTATTTCAACATCTCTAAAGTAGGTATCAAATTCGACGTGTAAATGACGTCACTTAGGACCCGTGATAATTTTCGACCAAATATCACCACATATAGACGTCAAAATCAGGTGAATTCACGTAACTCTGCTACCTGGGTGTAGGGAAGTACAAATCCCTTTCCCCCTAAATACTTATAAAACGTTTATAAGGTTTTAGGAGTTATCAAGTGTCAGATGATAAAATCAGATAGATTCTTAAAAGTTTTTATATGACAATTCCTAAACAATTCATGAGGTTTTATGATGAATTAATAAGATTTTATATGTCACATTTGGTTCAGTTTATAGGCCTTATATGAGTTTCTATGTGACATTGATATGTCAAATACGCATCAAAACTTGTGGATACTTATAAGTTTTGAAGATATTCAATAAGAATATAGGGAAGTGAAAATCCCTATTTAGATCATAATAATAACCGCTCAGTACAATTCCATGCTTTACCATTGAAATTCTATGATGAAAAACCTCATCAAATTCAGGCACACTAAATACACATAGATTTTCATTACATTTCAATGGTGCCAATCCCTATTATAATCACGTTTCCATTCTGACCATTAGATCCACGTAAAATACCATTAACCAACGATGTGGTAAATCCCTATTTAGATCACATTAATAACCGCTCACTACAATTCCATGCTTTACCATTGAAATTCTATGATGAAAAACCTCATAAAATTCAGACACACTAAATACACATAGATTTTCATTACATTTCAATGGTGCCAATCCCTATTAGACGCACGTTTCCATTCTGACCATTGGATCCACGTAAAATACCATTAACCAACGATGTGGCAAATCCCTATTTAGATCACATTAATAACCGCTCACTACAATTCCATGCTTTACCATTGAAATTCTATGATGAAAAACCTCATAAAATTCAGACACACTAAATACACATAGATTTTCATTACATTTCAATGGTGCCAATCCCTATTAGACGCACGTTTCCATTCTGACCATTGGATCCACGTAAAATACCATTAACCAACGATGTGGCAAATCCCTATTTAGATCACATTAATAACCGCTCACTACAATTCCATGCTTTACCATTGAAATTCTATGATGAAAAACCTCATAAAATTCAGACACACTAAATACACATAGATTTTCATTACATTTCAATGGCGTCAATCCCTATTAGACTCACGTTTCCATTCTGACCATTGGATCCACGTAAAATACCATTAACCAACGATGTGGCAAATCCCTATTTAGATCACATTAATAACCGCTCACTACAATTCCATGCTTTACCATTGAAATTCTATGATGAAAAACCTCATAAAATTCAGGCACACTAAATACACATAGATTTTCATTACATTTCAATGGTGCCAATCCCTATTAGACGCACGTTTCCATTCTGACCATTGGATCCACGTAAAATACCATTAACCAACGATGTGGCAAATCCCTATTTAGATCACATTAATAACCGCTCACTACAATTCCATGCTTTACCATTGAAATTCTATGATGAAAAACCTCATAAAATTCAGACACACTAAATACACATAGATTTTCATTACATTTCAATGGTGCCAATCCCTATTAGAATCACGTTGCCTTTCTCACCATAATATGCACATAAAATATCAGTGTAAGTCTATGGTGTTAACTCACACTATATTCTAGCCACATTTATTTACCATTATTCTTCATATGAATCCTGCGTAGAAATACCCCTTTAATTCCCAACCCACATTAAATTTCTAAAAAAGCCAAAAATACCATTGTTTTACCATGGTATTTTAATGATATTTAATGTGTTTTTTTTGATAGGGATACGCCTAGAATAATTTAATATCTGTTTATAGTTGCATTTTAGGCTTTAGATCATGCAGAACTTTTTATGAAGAATAACTTTTTTTTCCTTAAATTAATTGTTGCGGCCTCGCAACTATCAGTATCAGCTAAAAAATTATTCATAATGAATTTGCCCTCCGCCAATGAATAAAAATCTAAATTTATTTGATTTTACACAAAATCTTTTGCAGGGATGCGTCCCTTCTCTCGCTTCTTAAACCCTTTTGCTTAAACCACCCTTCCTGGCCGAGCACTAGAACTGACTGTGTGACTGTCCAGATTTAAGCTGAGAAATTCCCCAAAGGCTCATGCACTTTAATTCACACGCAACTGTAAAAATATTTCGATTTAAACCCTATTTATATTGTGCTTAAGGAAATAAGTACTTTCTTAAAATATAATAAGTATAGTTTTTGTTTTAAAGAAAATCAGACATTTTGAACTTTATTACATTTAATTTGAATAGTATATAATATTTGTAAACCAATTTTTATCACAAGAGACATTTCTTTCTATATCCCGTCTTACGATTTTTATGTGTGTTCAAGTTTTGTATCATTATCACAGACAATTTCAGTATTAAAGACATTAAAAAGTATTTAAGTGTTTATGTCCAAGTATTCCCATTTCCCTGGCTAGAATCATTCATATTAATTATTATCACACCTTATAATATTAGTTTTACTGACGAAACATTGTTCAATGTCGATCAAGTCACCCTCGTGCGTCCGGTTATTGATTAAGACATTTATTCAATGGATTAAGAACAATTATTAGCCAGTGCCGCAACATTAATAATAAAAAAGTTTTCCATATAGTTCCAAGTTCCAGCTTACGGAGACATATACTGTATTATCATTATTGTTGAATTGAACGTTAGAAGGGTTTTGGACTTGCATTGTCTTTATTTGTTTGTCATTATTGTGATTCGGAAACCTCTTCTTTCTTTCTTTTCAATGTGGCGAAAATCACAAGAGCAATGGGCAATATGGGCATTTTCATTAGTCTGGTTAACTCTGTATGTATGCGTCGGTTTTAAAAGTGTAATCCTTACTACAAATTTTGACATTTTACGACTATGGCTTTAATTTCTTCTATCCCACCCCACCTAAAGTGTTGCTCAGTCTTCTTTTTAAATTTGGTACATTTATTTGATATTCGGTATATTTTAAAAGAAAATCTGGTACAATTCTTTACTCTCCTGCAACACTGCGTTTTTTCAGTTCGACGGGACGGTAGAAATAACACCAACATTTCAAAATTGTACTCTCGGCTGTTTTAAATTCTTTTATGCTGAATGTGATCGCTGACTGATTTGAAAGCAAGTGACTCCAAATTTACTCTTGTCCAATCTCATCTCGTAGGTATTGTAGAATGTAGATTGGGCACGGTGAGTCTGCGCCACTGGTGATTGCTAGCGAACCGATCTATGAACTATCATTCCTCTGTGCAGTCAGCCTTCATCACGTGTGGTAACCCTATTCTTTTCTGTGCGCTAGCTCAACCACCAGAGTAACCCTTTTTTCATCAGTGCTTGTCATCACTTTTCGCACCACTGGCACAGCGATCAGCTACGACCTATCATTCCTTTGTGCCACCGGTACACGCCATTTGCCACATTTGCCATTTGCCATTTGCCATTTGTTTGCCATTTTGTGAAAGATTTTTTTTAGTTTTGCTGCACGTGAAATTCGTGAACCCCTGATTTAGGGCTTTGAGGTTCGAGTTCTGTGGCTTTGAGTGCCCGCCTGATTCCATTGTTTCAGCGTTTCCAATTTCTAAGAGAACTGGGAGTGTTATTTAGTTCTGTGTTTGGTATTAATACCAGTGAACATCATAATGGGTGACGCCAAGTCTTTTTTGCATCAATATTGCCAGAAAAATAAATCGGATCCGGTCTTTGAAGTACGGCCCACTGGTAAGATCAATTTAAATTGAAAATTATTTAGTTTTGTTTATTATTATTATTATATAAATTGCTTTACATTCTTAAGAGGTGTGTAGACTTGCTAAATACTCCAACACTTGCTAAATTATGAACAAAAACCTGCAATTTTTCTGAAGTTTAGACCAGTCATTCCTACTCTATAATTATCGTAGAAGATGCTTTGCGGTTTGTTGATCCTTTAAATAAATGGGTGATCTTCAATAAAAAAGGATGTATTTTAATTTTCGCCATAGAGGAACAACCCAATAAGAAATCACCAACTGAACCCACTGAAGGCTTGAAAATATATCAAAATAACACAAAATTTTCTATTCTATTATCCATCCACTCACCATTTTGACAACAAATATTCAATCAGCAAACATAATGGGGCTTAGCAGACCAGCTGATTTTTTGGATAATAAAAAGGCATTGGACCACAAAAATGCAGCAAAAGCAGTGCAAATACTACAAATTGCACTTAACACAGTTTTAATGTGGTTTCAAAAATGAAAATTAAAAGTAGGTATAACCAAGGAAAACACAATTTATAATTTATCACCATAAAATAAAAAAACTCTTTGCCAACTATAGACTTCTAAACCACCAAATAAAACCACAGACACATATTAAATACCTAGACATCTATTTTGATCACAGACTGAGTTTCAAACATCACCTAATACTTAATTATAAATAGGAAAATGATAACCAGAAGTAAGCATTTTGGATGTTTCACTTACAAAAATGAAGGAATTAATTTAAAAACTGCTTTACATTTATATATATAAAATGTTGGCTCGACCAATGGTAGAGTAGGTGTATGTATGGCCAAATAATTATCAGCTCTTATAGAAGATCTGCCTTAAATTTTATACAAATATCTGAAAGGACAAGTCTTTGCTAAATTACAAAGTTTAGACCACCTGTCAATTCACTGCACAATCCATCATATGAATGTCCATGAAAAAACAAAAGTCGAACCAATTATCCAACAATTTCACCTACCTAATAAACAATTTATCAGCAAGGCAGGGAACATAAATATAATAAAGCTATTTATTATGAACTTTCCTAACCAGTAATATTGTTTTATGCAAGGGTTTCTGCTTTTTTGTGTAGTTACTTATACCACAATTGTATTTTGTAACTTACTATTTTAATGTGAATTAAGGGCTAAAAGACCTAGGTCGATGGCCTTTTAGACTTTTGTCTAATAATAATGTGTTAATAAAAAATGATGAAATATAAAAGGTTAACATTAAGCCTTAAATAGTATTATATTTTTTTTTCAATTGTTCATACTTTTCCTAAAAAACAATTTTTCATTAAATAAATGGATTTTGAAAGATGAAAGAGTGAGAAATTAGTTTGGGTAATTAAGTAATGTACTACCACTGGGGAGACACTTTTGGGTCTAGTAAATTATAGATAGGTATAACTATTTTACTAGTAAGAGGATGTTTAAAATAAAATCGTTGGGATGAACCACTACTTTTGTCAAAAGAAAACTTCAAATTATTTAGAAAACAAGATTATTTTCAATGCAAAAATTATATAAAAATATGTTTATAAAACGAAAGGGATGCACGGATACCATTTCAGGAAATTTAAAAAAAATTATTTCGATATACTTTACCTTTGCTAATATCTTTAAGTGATTGCATTATTGTATGGCAAAAATTAAGTTCAATCAAGACCTGCAGATCTATTATAAATGGTTGTGTAAAAATAAACTTACTTTAAATGCTGAAAAAACAGTGTACCTATATGACGTTTAAACAAAAAAATAAGGTGTCTTAAACTTATACTTAAAAAATGTGAAATTAAAAAATGTTACCCACTATAAATACTTAGGACTTATAATAGACGATGGATTGACCTGGTCGAAGCATATAAATAGTGTACTATCAAGAATAGCCCCAATGATTGGTGTTATAAGACGGTGTCCAAGTTTCTTAAATAATAAAACCAGAACTATGTTGTATAGCGGTTTCATTGAACCACACTTAAGGTACTTAATCCCATGTTGGGGAAATGCCGGACAATACCTGCTTGACAAATTACAAAGATCACAAAACAAGGCTATTAAGGCATTGTACAACATGAACTATTATACTTCTTCAGTAACCATCTACAACCAAACAAGAATACTAAACATAAACAAATTGAGAACTTTAGAACAAACTAAACTAATATATAACATGAAAACAAAAAATATCAAAATAAACTCTGAACTTAAACAAGCAAATGAATTCCATCAATATAACATAAGACAAAAATTAAATTATCGTACTGATTTTGCAAGAACAAAAAAGGCTCAGGATTCACCAATATATAGAAGCATTCAAACATATAATAAAAAAAAAAAAAATACTAAAAAAAAACTGTTAAATAAGTTTAAACCCGTTCCAATTATTTATTAAACATAACACGCTCTCTAATAAAAACCCGCGAAACAACTTACCGACGTCACAACAAAACTGGCAAATGGGGAAAAGGTCTGTGATACTCTAGGAACGAGTGTCTATTATTCGCAAAAGGCTCAAAAAATTACGAACCAGTTGGTGACAGACATGATTATAACACGCGAGGTAGAGAAGATCTACATGTTGACTTTTTGCGACTCCAAAGATCGTGGAACGCGACGCTGCACTATGCTCCAACCTTTTTTAATAAGCTCCCGATTTCTGTAAGAAACCTTAAGATTACCGCTTTTAACTCCTTTATAAAAAACTATTTAATAACCCATTCATTTTACTCAGTCCAGGAATTTCTAGATCATACCTTTAATCTGTTGATATATTGATATTGTATATGTACCTTTTAATGTCTTACTTGTATTGTGTGTTTTTAATAACTTGATGAATTTTTAGAATTGCAATTTGGGTGCCCATTCGTTACTAGTAAATAGACTTTTACACCTTTTGACGTGTGTAAAGTTTTTAAAAATTTTAAACATGAATAAAGGAATTGAAATTGAAGTTTTTATTATTGGGATATGTTTTCAATAAGTTCTAGTTCAGGATGTTAGTGCTGAATATAATACATTTAATTATAGTGAAAATGAAAATTCTGTACTTAAATTAATTTATGTTTATAAAAAGATGGTGTTGGATACCTAAGAGAAGGATTCCTAAATAACTGGCTGAGTAGTCACCGTTTTAAATTCAGTTTTAGTGAAATATAATACATTTTTCTCTAATCTCAAACTTTTGTCTTAAGTGAAAAAGTAACCTTTTACAGCTAGAAATGTAAATAATTTTTTTAAATATTTATTTTTACTTTGTTTCTTTAAGGTCCCAAACACAGGCAAAGATTTTTGTGTGAGGTGAGGATAGCTGGCCATGGCTATGTGGCTGCAGGAAATTCAACCAACAAAAAGGATGCCCAGAGTAATGCTGCTCGGGATTTTGTTAACTACCTTTTGAGGCAAGGCCTGGTCAATAGAAATGACATTCCCTTTGACATGGATGCTGCACCAGTTTTGACTGGAGGAGGTAAGGTTCTAATTTAAATGATTTTCGACAGTGCAGAACAGTTAGCGAACTTTACTTCACTTTGGTGTTATTTGTAAATAAATAATCAAACCTTAATAAGTAGTAAGTAAATTGCAATGCAAAAAAAAATTTCCAAGCTTTTTATTACAAAATCCAGATAAAAAAAGGAACTGACATAGGCGTATTGGAGCCCACGCCCTTTAATTTGATTTTTTTACTGTTATCTAACTATAAGAATCCCTATTTTATTCCAAAGCCTACTATGGTTTTTAGGCATAACCATTACTAATGAACCGTTTTGCTAGTATTTCACCTGAAATGTCCAGAGATGTAAACAGATCTCAACAACGTATTGACTTATGCACAGATCTAATGTTTCCCAGAGAAAAATATATTTTAAGATCACTGTAAGATATTTTACTCCTTGGTTCCAAATAGCAACAATACGTTTTTTTAGGTGAAGGTCCTCAAGATAATTTTCCAAGTAAACCCCAACATCAAGTTTTCGGACAAGGAATGGGACCTACCAGCTTTGGAGAAGCCTATCGCCCTAGAGGAGCCGATTCAGAAAACTGGCATTACATGGACCGAGCCCAAGAACAGCAACGCGTTGAAGAAGCCGAAGATTTGGACGTGAACGCAGCCATTCACGGCAACTGGACCGTTGAAAATGCCAAATCAAAGTTGCATCAGTTTATGCAACTAAACAAGATTAATACAGATTATAAGTATACTCAAGTAGGACCGGATCACAATAGGTTTGTTTTCAAAGTTTTTTTTTTGAAAAATTATTAAATTTTTGTCATCCACAGCGTTGAATTTAGAATTTTTAACTTTAAAAAATAAAGTAAGCCATACTTAATATTACATTCATTGGTTTAGTTTGAATGGGTGTATACACAAATATTAGCGTGCATTTTCTTAGTTTCGGTTGTATAATTATGGCTTAAGCTTAGTTCAGGGTTGAACCAAGCTAAAACGTCATTTTGATAACCTTTTTAAATTTCTATTGAAGTTGTCACAATAAAGTTTGAGCTTGGTTCAATGATGAACTAAGATTAAGCCGTAATTGTGCTACTGGATCTTAGAGTTTTATAAAACATGCACCTATAAATGATAATTTTTACTGAAAACTGTTTAATAAGAAATGTAGTTGATAAGATTTTAACAAACATATTGTAGGATGTGCTATAGAAGTGTTTTTTACATTAAATAACCGAAGAATTTGGCAGAAAAACATATTCAAAATTTTTCTGAGACAAAAACTATTATTTACGCCTGCTGTATTGGAAAAATTATAAACTTTTTGATTTTTCCTAATCGTGAATCTTACAAAAAATCGTCAACAAAAACAATCACAATTTTAAATACCCTGTATATTTTAATAATTTTAAATTCTGCTTTTAATTATGCCTGTTTTCTTTAATACATTATACTGACGTTTTATTGTTTTAAAAATGACCATTATCACACTTTGACTGGCTGTAGCGTTAGAACAGTTTGTCTTAAAGAAAAACTTGTTATACCTCAGCAGAATTTTACCCACCATTTTTAGTTTCATATCAAGCACAGTAGGCAACTTCTTAAAAAATTACCATTTTCATTGCTAGCTTGCATGGCTATAATCACAGTTTTTGTACCAAAATTTTACCGCACAAAACTTTAATTTATTTTTAATCAAATTAAATTTTATTTAAATATTTTTCGACTTTTTGGTCAAACCTTGTAAACGAGGATACAATTAAACACATTTTAAAAATCGAATACCACTTTTTATGACATATTTTTCTGAATTTTACACATTACTTTATAAAAGTTATTTTGGTACATTAAATGCTTTTATTCTTTCAAATAAATAATACCGACGACCAAACTGGATTATAATGCAATTAAGATTTTTATTCTAAATTTATAAAGAAAAGTATTAACTAAAAATGTAAATATACCCATTTATGAATGAGTTTTAAGTTCAACCTTTCAATATATTAATATATAAATTATAAATATATTCTCATATATTTATAATTTAAAATAATAAGATTTGCCCCTAACAAGCACGTCTTCAGGGGATCAAAAAAGAAGTTTATTAAGGAAGATAAATAAACAAATTTATTATATTATAAATATTGAAAATAAACTCTCTTAATAATTTGTAATCTCTTAACTTCAACGCACTGCGCCTTAATGTCGTGTCTGAGGTTATTCTGTAAGAAAAAACTTCTGTTGGTCTTCAAAGCATATTTCGTATCCTCTGTCAATTGGTTATTGCTTGTAAATTACACTGAGGTACTTTTTGTAATTTTACCATAAACATAAGCCGGACGGAACCAATTTCTCTATACAGTGGTCAACTATAGATCAAGCATTTCATTTAAAAACCTATTTTTTCGCCGCCCCTTCAACTTATTATTTGTAGAGAACGTTCTATCGTTTGACATGTCTATGAACACTTTTTAAAATGAAAATTCTAGCACTAAATCAGTTACTTTACAGACCTGGTACTGTCTTCAAATATTATTTCATTATAAGTTTCATTTCGTTTCATTTTTAGTTTATTTTGGCGGTAAAGCGAGTGATGCTTGGCCAAATATTCGCCTAATATATCGGCTCTATTTGCCTAATAACAAATATTCGGCCTTTGCTTAAAAGTGGCCGAATATTCGCCAAACCGAATACTCGGCGCATCTCCAATTTTATATATATTATTCGTTATTTTGATTTGTTTTATGTTAATTATGGGGCTTTTGGTAGATTTACAGTTAAGTCCACCTCAAGAAGGTTAGACTGGGTCCTTATGGGCGTAAATTTCACAGCGTAAGCGTGACACATCTAGGATTTGATTGGTCGAAGAAGTGACTAATCACGTCCTACAATAGGCACGCTGTCAAATTTAGGTTTCGTGGGGACCCAGTCTTACGGCGGATGATTGGTTGAATTTTTGTTGCTATATAGCACATTGTTGTAAATATCATTTTTGGTTGCAAGCACTTTTTAAAACACTAATGGCGGGTTGCACAGAGTTCTAATAATAATTAACTAACCAGCAAGTTTGACGTGATATACATGACATTGACAGAAATACTTTTCTCACAAACACATTGACCTGGTTACCCTAATTTATAATTTACTAATTAGGTAACTTCGATTGTGAGTAAATAAAGCCTGCTAATGTCATTTATCTCACAGTCAAATTGGCTTTTTAGTTAATTCTGAATAGAAATCTTTTTGTTATTTAGATACCAAAAGTCATTATTTTGACATTAATTTTCGTTGTCAAATCTGGTTTATTTTATCACTAGTGTTAAAATAAATCTATATTTAATTATACATAGTACTTATACACATTCATACATGTATACCTACATTGCTATTACAGCGTCTTTACTGTCTGAAAGTAAAGAATCTTTAGATTCATTTTTTATACCCACTACGAAATTGAATTATCACTTTTAGCCAGGGTTGCGACGATTTAAATCAACTAATTTTTTCAATTTAAATCGTGATTTAAATAAAATTATAAATTGACAAGTCGCCGAAGCAAATAACTCATCAGGAAATCTCATCAGAAAAAAAGGAAGATAGTTTATTTAAAACGAAGCGTTTAGATACATTATGTAAGTGTAAAAACATAACTAATCGTCATCAGTCCAGCGTAAAAAATATTCATAAATTATGCTGCACGCTGCCGAAAATTTTCATGTCAATAGAAGTTATTTTGTATGTTGCCGAGAAGATTTTCTAACTGTAAATCTAGACAATAAATATTGTTGGGCGAATAGAGACAAAATAATGAAAATAAGTGATTTTAAAGTTCATTATTGCCATATTTAATGAAAAAATCAGTATGAATTGATAAAAATAAAAAAAAATCACGATTTAATCGAAAAAACATGATCATCTAGCGCAAAAAACATGATCATTTTGTAACTTGATACATAAATAACTATTGTGCAACTCAACATTAATGCACATTTAAGCAAAAAAAGGTTGCCACTATTAAACGTTACTAGGCAACGCACAGTTAATTGTTTCCTGGTTAGGTAGATATTTTTCTAGTTTCTCTGGTATTTTATTTATAATTATCTTTTTTTTTGAAGCAAAACAATATCTTTAAAGTAAAGATATCGTCTTGCTAATTTTTATTTTATTTTAGCATATTTGCTAAGTGGCCTGTAAGTCACTTTGTAATATGCCGGAAAGTTATCAATTCCATAGTATACCTTTTTGGCAGATTTTCTAATAAAATCTAAACTTTTTACGTTTGTTCCTTTGTGAAGCACATTGTTACATTACTTTGTACTTTTAATCGTGTCTGGGGACAACACCCACTGAAATGAAGTGTAGCACAAATGAAGAAACCTTATAATTAAAACCGCTTTATAATATATTGTTAGTTTCCTCTTTTAAAGCGTTTTTTAACAACATTTGTAAATTGTAATTGGGACGGTACTATACAAATTTTTTTGATCCTACATGTAGGTGGTCGAAAAAGTAATGTACTTTTATTTCATTAATTACAGATTTATGCTTCAGTATTCACTAAAGGGGTTTACAATTTAGACAATCGAAATACATATTTAGATCTATAGCCTTACAATTGTGTTTTCACCGTGGCATTATTTTAAATGCCATATGACGCTTTTGTGTTAATTTGATTTATTTGTAATTAAATCGTTTAACCGATAAATTATTTGACCGGGAAGTTTTTGCAAATAGAGTTTTAGTTCTATTAGAGAACACAGTCCGAACTAAGATATGATGTTCCTTATAAATTTGGAAAAAAAAATATTTACAATGCAAAAGTTAGTTGACTTATTTTGACACTTGTCATTTTAACCCTAGAACTGTCAGTTTACGTCATTTAAAGAAGAAGCATTTATATCATTTTTCGGCCATCTTCAAGTTAGACTAAAAATAATTTTTACGCACCGTCCCCCATTGAGTGGAAAAAATATGCGTGAATAACGAAATAGACATTACACTTTCGTTTTTCACGCAATCTACCAAGAAAATCATCCTATCTTTTTTTACTCCAACGAGTGAAAAGACGATAGAATAATTTATGTAGTTTACATTTGCTGACGTAGCACTTGTCCTGACTGTTTTTTCTGTGTATTAAATTAACCAAGAACTGCTGTGAATATAGTTGTATTTAAGATCTTTCTTTGTTCGGAAAATTCTTAAATACGTTTACTTTATATGAAAAGACTTTTAGTTTCATGTTAAAACGACTTATACCGGGTGTCCATTTAGTGTGCCTGTGGAAGATATTTCGTAACAGTCGATTTTATAAAAAAAAATCTGTAAATACAAAAGTTTCAGGGATGTGCATCTTTTAAAAAAAAAAATTAAATATACAGGGTGCCCCAGAAATGCAAGGTGTACCAAATATGCATTTTTTTTTAAATAGGACGCCATATATTATATTATTTTCTAATTCCCCACAAAACTACGATTATTTTGTATAAGATGTCGCATGTTTTTGTTTTCGAAAGATTGACGTTTGAAATATGGCATTTTCACACTTTGACAGCCTGTAACATTGGAACGGTTCATCTTAAATAAAAATGGGTTACACCTTCCTATCTTAGTATTTCATTCTATATCTAAAGCAACAACTTCCGGTTTAATATGTTTAAACAAAAAAAAAACTGTTTTACGAAAGTTGAAACTTTTAGATAGAAAATAAAAAACTAAGGGGAGGTGTTAAGATGAACCGTTTCAGTGCTACAGCCTATCAAAGTCTGAAAATGCCATATTTTAAATCATATCTAAAAAACAATGGAATTTAAAATATGACATTTTACACAAAATAAGCGTAGAGTTTTATGAGGAATTAAAAAATATAATATGTATGGCGTTAAAAAATGTATGTTTGGTACACCCTGCATTTCTCAGTATATTTAAGATTATTTTTAAAAGATGCACACCATCAACCCCTACCACTTTTGTATTTACAGTTTTTTTTTATAAAGTCGACTGTTACCGAGATCACCGACACACTAAATGAACACGCGGTATATGAAAGGGGTACTGAATATTAATATTCTTTATTCCCAACCAACTATGAAGTTTATTACAGGGAATGTTAAACTAAATTGATTTTATATAATTTTTTATACTATTGGCAAATTTAAGTTTTCCTCGTCAATGATTGTTACTTTAATAACATAGTCCGGTAATTAGGAGTTTTTTTGGGTATTGATTTAAATTGGTGTGGTTGAGGTCTAGTTTTTAACTTGAAACGAAAAATCACATTATGCTTGCTCAAACTTGAATCGGCAAGAAGCTATTAAATATTTAAATAGATAGTATTTATAGCTAATTTATGTACTGTTTAGCTTGAATCCTCTCTATTTCTGGAATGAGACATTTATTTTAAGCAGTTCTTGGTTTTTTAGCTTTATACACAGGACCTTCAGCCAGAACGTTTGCTGTCGTCAAAGTAAGTTATTAAAAAATAATTCGCTGACTGCAGGAATAGGGCGTTATAATTTAAAATTATTTAAGAATTAAAGAAAACTTTCTTCTTTCCTTAAAACATATCTTTTAAATTCAAATTAAACATATTTTTACCTAATTTTGTCCTTTGTTTATACCACAAATTTTTGAATTTTTTATACCAAAAATTAAAACGGAAGTAGGGACAGGGTTTTTTCACTCGCGTCTATTGCAGGCACACTGCGCATACCAGGCGGATAACTTGATGACGGGATATTTAAAATAAAGGTAGAAATGGGTTTAATTATTTTTTGGTGTTTTTTTAAGTCACCGTATGGGTCATAGTCGAGGTTCTAGTCCCAATTAAGTTTTTTTTACAAGAATATTATTGTTATTCGCAGTTTGCCAGTTTTTTAATTTATGGGCCATAATTATAAAATAGAGGGGCAGGCTATTACTCATTAATTAGTAAGTTTTGTCGTCGAGGCTGTAAAGTACCTGTAAAGTAAAAACCTAACCTTCACTTTTTTAAATTGTAGAACAATTTATTTATGCACAGACTGTGGGATGAATTGTATGTAGTAAAAAAATATTAACTCCATATAAAGGTTATTATGCTGGTCCATATTTCTACATTATTTTTTTCAATGGAGCAAATATATTTTTATACTACATACCTTCACATCATTTCACAGTCTGTGCATACATAAATTGTTTTACAGTTCAAAAATTGGAGGTTAGGTTTTTACTTTAACAGGTGCTTTACTGCCTCAACAATAGCAACATTTATTGAATAGCCTGCCCCTCCATTTTAAATATTGCCCAAAAATTAACAAACTGGCAAACTACGAATAACAACAATATTCTTGCAAAAAAAATTAATAGAGACTAGAACCTAAACTATGACTCACACCGTGACACTTCATTCACCTGACTTGCACAGTGTGTTTGCAATAGTGTAGGGTAATAGACGCGAGTGTTTTTTCTAGGGATTAATTTAATTTTAGTCCGACCCCTCATTCAATATTTCTTTTCCGGCGTACACTATTCCACCAATATAATTTTCAGGACCTCTCTTTTTATTAAATCGAAATTATACGTTCTCGCGGTAAAAAAAGTTCGTTGCGTCATTTCCTTAAAAAATGTCAATTTCATAAAAATTGGACATATCCCCTTCCTGCAGTTAGTGATTTAATAATTTTTAATTTTATGTACTTTTATGATTATACCTAAGATTTTAAGTAAATAACTTGCATCTTGAGGCTATGGATGACTCCCTGTTACTCAGTGTGGAGAGAAACAAGCAGTCCTTAGTATACTTTACTTCGACTTGGAAATAACAAACTACTTATTGGCAAAAATAGCTTCTCTAAGCTTTGATTTGTCAGACATGTCATATTATAGTCCATTATGTATGTATATGGCCAATCTAAAATCTATGGGCTCTAACTAAATTTTGATTTTGGCTGTAATGTATATAGGAACAAAATCCAAAATTTTCTGTTTTTACTTTTTGATATTTTTGGGCCATCACTAAGAAAGTAAATATCAACGTCACGAAAACGGCGGCTCAATAATATTGCCAATGTTCTTTAAAATTTTCATATTATCATGGTTGGTTCTACTCCGCCAATTGTATTTTTTTTTCATTTAAAATTACAATAAATACATATTTATAATACCAAGAATGATGAGTCTAATAAGCAATCCAATAGAAATAATTGTGGAGAACGGAATAAGAAAAATATAAACTCATTTCTTAAGTGTTATCTGTTATCTGTCTTAAAATAAGTTAATAAAATCCCAAGAACAAAATAATTAACGCCTCAAAAAAACATTACGTAGAAAAAAAAGATGCAAGTAGGTTGCTTAAGAAGAAAAGGCGATTGTCACTTATGTAAGTAATTGACCGTTTTCGCTTTTTCATAAAAGAAACTGTTCCTATTTAGTTTTTTATGGTCTACGGTCAGACCAAAAGAATATATTCGTTTCAGCTAAAACAATATTTTAACAAAGTTTCATGATTTTTATTTTTAGGACGTTTGTCGCGGAAATAAGCTTCTACGTAAAGCAACTCGGGCGTGTTCTTCACGCTCGCGATGGTGGATCCAACAAGCAAACTGCTAGCAAAAGTTGCGCTCTTTCCATGGTCAGGCAACTGTTCCATCTTGGCGTTATTGAAGCGTTTTCAGGTAAATGTTTTTATTGGTACTTGCCCTAATTCAGCGTGTATCTCAGTTCATACGATGATATTTTAGGAAATTGATGCTGTAATTCATCTTTCATAGTACATGGTTATGTAATATATAATTATATAGGGTCCTGCACCTCGCCTCTCTTCTTTTATAGCTCACTTATTAATTAAGATAGGATTTTGATATTTTGTAGACTTTACCTGTATCTTAGGGCGCATTTCAGGAAAACATTTGTGTTTATACAGGGTGGTCCAAAAAAGTGTGACGTCATAAGGGCTATTTTTTTATATTGAATGCCATAAATATTCTTACTTATTTGGATGCTTTTTATAGTTGCCTATATACCCCCAAAATCTTAATGAAATCGGTTCAGTTTTATACCACCGATTTTAAAAATTATAAAAAAATAACAATTTAATACCAATAAATTGTTTAGCAAAGCCACCTTCGATATTTATTTATAACAATGACTGGAGGAATAGTTGATAAAATGAGTTTTCTGCAAATAAGTCTTAATGCGATAGAATTTCCGATAGGGTTGTAATTAGAACAAAATATGTTTGATTTTTAATTCTGAAATAAGAACAATAAATTTCTTTAAAGTTTGCAAAATTTGACACCAAACTTTGGACACCCTGTACAATTCGTATTAATCAAACTTGGTTAACGAAACTGTTCGACCTAATTTTTTAGGTACCTTTATATAATTTTATTACCAAGGCATTATTTTATTTTTTATTAATTTTTAAAATCAGTGTTTTTTTTTCTTAGTTTTTATTTTTTTTCGCCTATAATACTAATCCGATTTCATTAAAATCTTGGAGCCATGAAGGCAACTATAAGAGGCATCCAAATAAGTAAGAATATATATAGCATGTAATTTAGGAAAATAGATCCTTATGACGTCACATTTTTTTAGAACACCCTGTATAAACAAAAATATTTTCCTGACATGCGCCCAAGGATACAGGTAAAGCCTGCAAAATATCAAAATCCTAACTTAATTAATAAGTGAGCTATAGGAGACGGGAGGTGAGATGCAGGACCCTTTATATATTTAACTGATTTTTGTTATTCCATTTCTGTCATTCTGTTTCACGATCGAATTAAAAAAAAAAACAAGTTGTAATTTTGTTTTGAATTTTCTTAAAGATATCTTTCAAAATGTTTTTAAATCAATTGAAATGCAAAATAATTTCATGGCCCTTAACGTATTGCATTTCCCCGTCCCCACTGATCATTATTCTACATTTTTTTTTTATAAACTTATTTTACCGTCGCTGATCTGTCTCCTAATACCGTAAAATATTTTTAGGAACTCTTAAAAAAGTGAAAAATGCCGCAGAAATGGCACCGTTTGAAGTGAAAATTTCTCCTCAATTGCAGACCCAAGTAGTAGATGTTCTAAGAGAGTTGAATGTACACCCATCGGTTATTAAGCAGGAGAAATCTGATCAACCCGTATCGTTGTTAAGTAGTCACGTCTTAGACGACTTTCATCCAGCTGACCCAACGCAAGTAAGATTTTATACTCTTGTAAATGATACAAGTATTAGTGTAGGAGTAACGCAATGACGTTATGAATAAATGCTCTCGAGGGTATGGAAATTCCAGAAAGAACATAATACAATTTTGTCGTTTCTAGTAAAGAGGAGTACTTACTGATTTTTTTAGTGGCAAGCAGTAGACCGTGATTAGATACAGAATTAATATATATATACAGAATTAATATTACTTTATTGTGTTGCTTTCAGTAATCTCTAAATTTAAATTAAAAATCCTTAAGGGTGATATTGACTGTCCTGATATTCTTGAACAGCTTCCGTTTACTTTCAATCGCGTTAATTCTAGAAATCGAAATGTTTTTTATCTGACCTTTCCGCGAACGAATCTTTACAGAAGTTCCCCCCTGTATAGATTATGTCATTTATTTAATTTGTATGCTTCTGATATTGATATCGACCTTGTAAATCTGAGAAGCTTTAAAAAACTTATACAGGATAAATTACTTATAAACTAATTGTTGTATTGTGACGTATTTTATAAATTCTGTGTTATACATACTTTGCTAAGCCTATTGTTATTTATGACTTTGTTGTGCTGCCTGACTATAGTTTAAGTTGAGTGTCTGTAATTGGCTTTTTGCTGTTGATGCTTTGAAATAAATAAATAAATAATTTTATCTTTAGGCTGGAGTTGTTCCATGGTCGCCTCCACAACAAAATTGGAATCCGTGGACTGGATGTAATATTGATGAAGGTATTTATCTCCTAATTTGTTTCATAGCAGACAACAGTAATATTGCAGGGTGTTATGGCATTGACGCATTATATTTAAACCTGTAAAACCTGATATTATGACAACATTCGATGGAAAAATAGTTTTAAATTTCGCATCACTATAATAGGGAAAGAAAATAAGTTAAGAAATAAAAATTAATCCTACTTTAGAAATCCCAAGATTGGCTCAACCATAATAAAAATAATAGCTATACATCCAATCTACGATTAAAACTTTTACCGCAATTTACATTACAACAAACCTTTACTTGAATGATAGAATAGTTTTGGACTTGCATTGTCTTTTTTTGTTTTACATCACAACGTTTCAACTGGTAAGTATCTCCAGTCGTCTTCAGGTGAATACTAAATAAGTAAAGTAACTACAGCTCTATTTATACTAGCTAGATGTACTGGAGCATCACTGAGATGGGTGCAGTCATGCGTTTAATATGTGGACGACACCTTCATTATTTGGAATGGAAACGATGACGAACTCAAGGAATTCCTATACCACATTAACAGCCTGGCGCCGACAATCAAATTTACCATGGAGAGAGAAGAAAACAGTCAATTACCTTTCCTGGATGTAAACGTAAAGAAAAATGGCAACACCATCCATACTTCAGTGTACAGAAAACCCACGCATACAGGTCAATATTTGAATTACACCTCAAATCACTCAAATAGCACAAAACATGGCATAGTAAGAACGCTTGTGGATAGAGCAATTACCATCTGTAATTCAAATGAAGCCCTCAAACAGGAAACTAACTACATCAAGACCGACCTCAACAAAAATGGCTACCCCGGGCATCTAGTTGATAAACTAATAGAAAATCGCAAGAATTGGTCAAATACACAAAAGAAGCCAGTAGAGTCACAATCAACACTCAACATTCCGTATGTCAAAGGAGTATCTGAGAGAATTAGAAGACTAGGACAACAATACAACATTAATACGGTATTCAGCTCAAAAGACACTTTAAGAAGCCACCTGACGAAGACGAAACCAACAAGTCAAAAAGATAGGAAAAACTGTGTCTATCAGATTCCCTGCGAATGTGGCAGATCCTACATTGGTGAGACTCTAAGGCCACTTGAAACTAGGGTCAAGGAACACAGAAACAACACGCTTAAAGGAGAAACCGAAAAATCAGGGGCAGCTGACCATGCCTGGACACACGGTCATCACATTAAGTGGACAGAAGCTCGAATCCTGCACAAAGAACCACATTGGAGGAAGAGGAAGTTCAAGGAAGCTGCTATCATATACCAGAACCCGGATTGTTTTAGTAAGCCCTCACTAGATATAAGAAATATCTGGAAACCTTTGTTAAGTAGATGTAAACTTAAAATACCGCATAAGAATTAAACGCATGACTGCACCCATCTCAGTCATGCTCCAGTACATCTAGCTAGTATAAATAGAGCTGTAGTTACTTTACTTATTTAGTATTCACCTGAAGACGACTGGAGATACTTACCAGTTGAAACGTTGTGATGTAAAACAAATTAAAGACAATGCAAGTCCAAAACTATTCTATCATTCAAGAAACATCATTGTCTCCAACCTTCAAACAGAAACCTTTACTTATATCTTTTAATTTTAAACACAACTGTGCCAAAAGACTATAACATGTTTTTTAGCAACTCGACATTGAAAATTATTTGTTTAAGTCTACAAACATTTAAATAGTATAAAACTAAACTAACCGAACGTGGACGTCATTATTTACTACACTGGAATCGTTAAATGTCAGTCGTCCGTCATTGGCGAAACGTCCCCGCATCGTTTGCACTCATTTACATCCCGTGCCGTCACGACCCCTCCAGGGACGGCTAAATTCTTTTAAATGGTTTTTTCCATTGGTGTCCGCCAAATTCGTTATAGTTTTAGGGGTACACACCTAACTTTTTAGACCGTCGTTTACAAAAAATAAAATATTGATATATTTCTCCAGGATACCCTTTAAATATAATGTGTCGCCTGTTATACCACCCTGTATGTTTACTAGAAAATCGAACCTAATTTCACTGATTCATGCCGTAAAGCACCCACATTTTGACATTGCGGCACTAAATTTGACACAGCCCTGTATGCCTTGTTCATTATGTTACAGTGCCACTTTCTGATTAGAGTGAAATTGTCAACTTTCATCATTGATAATATTTTTGAATGTATAGTATAATATGTTCTTATTTTAAAACTACAAAGAAGAAGATATTTTTACCGTTTATTAAATTGTCTCTTTTCTTATTTGTTCATTTAGGTTTTTTGGCTACAGCCACAATGGACCAAATCAGCGAACATATGTTGGAGGAAGCTAAACTAAAACAAGGTTCAGATACAAAATTACAGCAAAGTGTAGTTGACCGACAGAAGTTGCCCGTATTTCATAGCAAAGGTGCACTTATGGAGGCAATCAATGAAAACCCTGTTATAATTATTAGGGGCAATACAGGATGCGGTAAGCAATGCATTTTCTTTACTATTGTTATGAAACTGGAAATTTTTCACCATCACGCTGTTCGATAATAAAATACTAATAAGATTGCATAGTTCTACCAAAAAGTTAAAACTTTACTATATGTGCAAGATGTTGCACGGAGCGACATGTATAAGCAGTTTGGAATTGCTCCTTTCTTTCGTCGGATCCTAGCTCTATGGCGAAACGCGTCTAGGGATGGATCTGATGAAATGAAAGAAAATTCTTCTCTTTTACTATAGGTGTTCATATTATAAATGTTTGCTACCTCCTGACTAGTAAGAAATTCTGGGTTTTTACAAAGATTCACATACAAAGTTCATTAAATATTGTTTACAGTCATTCAGATTGATGGGTTTATTTATTTAGAAATCCAATCTTATTTCCGCAGAGCTTAACCATGACTGAAAAGGGTGCAAACAATCTATACAGGGTGCTACAAATTCGTGTGCATACAAGGGGATCTCAAAAACAGTTAGAGATACGAAGATGGTTAAATTGAGGCAAAGTTGCGTATTTTGGGGCTAATAAAATGAAAAAGATAATTTGAAAAATGTGCTATTAGATGACAATACGTTAAAATTTCAAAAACTTGTACATCGTATTAAATTTCCAAAGCTTAGAAATCCCTAAAACTGTATTTAAAATTCCAGGTCCGTATTTAAAAAAATGGACTTGAGGTTGGTAACTAAAGAACGAAACGTCGAATTTGGAAACTAATAATGTACAACACAAAAAACGGCTATAAAACAATGTTTTTTATTTTTTTCCTAAGTTAAAAATGAAAGCGCAAAAAATTAAAAACCAAAAATGGAAATTTCTGTTTTTTTCGGATATCTCTAAAAGCATTCGGAATAATTACATTTTTTTTCGCCAAATTATTAAGCCCCAAAATACGCAACTTTGCCTCAATTTAACCATCTTCGTATCTCTAACTGTGTACTCACACAAATTTGTAGCACCCTGTATAAAACTACCGAATGACAAAAGGTTGACCATCTATGCTCACAGGTTTTGACTGCTCTGACACAATGGTGTATTGTTAACTTCTATAAACTAAACATGTGTCTGTGCTTATTTTAGGTAAAACAACTCAAGTATGTCAATTTATTCTGGAAGATTACATCATGTCAGGTCAAGGAGCTTGGTGTAGCATTGTAGTAACTCAACCTCGTCGTATATCGGCTGTTTCTGTTTCCGAACGTGTTGCCAATGAGCGATGTGAAGAATTGGGACAAGCTGTGGGGTAAGCATTTTTAATTCTAATCTGGAGGTCGAATTTTGAAATATAAATAATAAAAAGGTGCACTAATTCGACGACGTTTTTCTCACTGACAGCAGCGACATTTTTTAATTTAAAAATAAAGTGTATGCATGGTGTTCCATTAAAATAAGTTCGTTATGAACGAGTCATTTTTGATCACCATGTATATAACAAAGGAAGAACAATGGTTCTCTATTTAAAATTATTTTTTTCCTTCCTCTAATATTCTTAAGACGTCAAATAAGCAAGAATTTTTCTATTGTTGTTCTTATAAGTCTGCATGTATTATAATTTTTAGGGCAAAATTTAAAAAAAATATAAACAAAGTGTCCTTGATGGGCCACTATCAATATACGAATTTTCTGAAAATTCGGTGGATTACTAAAACGTATGTGTAAATCCAACAAAAATATTTTCAAGATGGTAGCACTTTGTTCCGGAAATAGATACGAACTTTTTTATTAAAAAAAAAGCCTGTATTTTTTTACATATTTAAAATTTCCTCTAAATTTCAATAATTTGGGGTTCTACTAATTATACTACTTTGGAGACCCTAAAAAAATATAAAACAAAAATAATTAAATGCATTCATAATTTATCTTTCCTAGAATCCCTTAAAAGTCGTATAAACCCAATATATAATTATATAACAGTATATTATTAATCTTTACAAAGTTAAAATGTACACACGTGTTTTAATACTTATATTTCTCCCCAGTTATTCTGTGAGATTCGAATCAGCTCTTCCACGTCCGTATGGTTCGATACTTTTCTGCACTGTAGGCGTTCTCCTAAAGAAATTAGAAAATGGGTTGAGAGGAGTAAGTCATGTAATAGTTGACGAAATTCATGAACGTGATGTAAACAGCGATTTCATCATGGTGGTACTTCGTGATATGATTCACACTTACCCCGACTTGAGAGTAATATTGATGAGTGCTACAATCGATACCACGTTATTTTCAAAATATTTCAATAACTGTCCCGTATTGGAAATTGAAGGGCGAGCGTTCCCGGTCAAACAATATTTCCTAGAGGACGCTATTGAACTAACTGGCTTTATTCCCCCGTTGGATCAGCGAAAAAAAAACAAATCTAATAAAAAGGATGACGAAGGAGATGAAGACACGGTTGCTGATGACGGCGATGAGAATTTGAACGCAAACGTGGCTGGAAATTATTCAATACAAACCAAACAGGCCATGGCTCGATTGAATGAGAAAGAAGTCAGTTTTGAACTTATGGAGGCTTTGTTACAGTACGTTAAGAAGCAAGAGATTCCAGGTAAGAGCACAATGGGCTTTTTAACTAAATGTTGAATTTGACCCTATCCTATAAAGCACAATAAAAATAAAAAATTTTACGATTTGAATTTTTCAATTTATTACTGAGAAGACAATTAAACACAATACGCTCTATATTAAAAATACGCGGAAAAAGGTGCCGACGTCACAACCAAACCGGCAAATGGGCAACCCGGGACAGCTTTTATCCGACACGCTCCGACCTGACTAATCTCTCGAGACTGGTGTTCTGTTTCTAATATGTTTTTTACTATTTAAGTTATCGAAACAATATAGACAATATAATCGGTCGGAGAGCTTTTATCCGACACGCTCCGACCTGACTAATCTCTCGAGACTGGTGTTCTGTTTCTAATCTGTTTTTTACTATTTAAGTTATCGAAAAAATATAGACAATGTAATCGGTCGCACGACTCGCCAATAAAAGAATTACGCTGTTAATAGGATGACGTACATGCCTTCGCGCCTCATGTTTTTAAACTTGCAGCTTTCCGTCGTGTTTTTCATTATTTACAGAAAAGTTTTGTGACACTCTAGGAAGATTTTTATTATTGGGATACATTTTCAATAGGCTCTAGTTCAGGATGTTAGGGCTGAATATGATAAATTCGATTATAGTGAAAGCCCATTTCAAAAATGTTCATGGTAAAAGATGATTGTGTTATTGCCATAATTATCTTAGTTTAAATTAAAATAAAATATGTCTTTGTATAACGTTCGTTGTAACGGATGTAGGTATTTTGAGAAAAAGAAAAAATATAAAATACACGTTTTGTAAGACTTATCTCTGATGCTTATCCTAAAATAATGTATTTTTTAACAATTGACTACATATCATTTTTCAATTTTTAGGAGCTGTACTTGTATTTTTACCAGGCTGGAATTTAATCTTTGCCATGATGAAACATTTACAAAACCATCCAGTATTCGGTGGACAAAATTACCTTATTTTGCCATTGCATTCGCAAATTCCCAGAGAAGATCAACGCAAAGTGTTCTTGCCGGTGCCGACCCACGTCACTAAAGTCATTTTGGCCACAAATATCGCCGAAACATCCATTACAATCGACGATGTAGTATTTGTTGTTGACAGTTGCAAAGCCAAAATTAAAATGTTCACTTCTCACAACAATATGACTAGCTATGCTACTGTATGGGCTTCAAGAACGAATTTGGAGCAGAGGAAAGGGCGTGCTGGACGTGTTCGGCCTGGTATATGCTTTCATTTGTGTTCTAAGGCAAGATATGATAAACTTGACGAACATATGACACCGGAAATGTTTAGAACTCCCTTGCACGAATTGGCACTTAGCATCAAATTGCTAAGGTTGGGAGGCATCGGTCATTTCTTGTCCAAAGCTATTGAGCCGCCACCATTGGATGCTGTAATTGAAGCTGAAGTGCTCTTAAGAGAAATGAAATGCTTGGATAAGAATGACGAACTTACACCTCTGGGTCGCATTATTGCCAAACTTCCCATTGAACCGAGGTTAGGAAAAATGATGGTTTTAGGGTGCATTTTTATGTGTGGTGGACCCCTAGCAACCATGGCTGCAAATTCCTCAACTTTCCCGGAAATATTTACATTGGATATGGGTCAAAGAAGGCTCGCAGGTCATCAAAGAGCTTTGGCAGGCGACAGACACTCTGATCACGTCGCTATGTTGACAGCGTTTGAGGTAAGATAGAGTTCATTTGTGGAAGTTCAATTTTTGAAGGGAAATCCCATTGCTAAAACATTTTTCAATCTCTACATGGGTCCCTAATTTCTTTTGGGGAGCTAAGGAAAAGGAATGGGTATATGTTGATGTAGAGTATATTGGCTAGTATTTTATTTCTCAAAATAATTCACCTGAAAACGTAATAAACGACTTTAATTTTTGTTATAATTGGTTCAGTATCCAATCTGTAACATTTTTTTTATAATAATTATTTTTAACACATTCTTATTTTAGATCCAGTTATAATAATTTACACAAGTGAAAACTTTCAGGTGATTTGAAAAAAAAATAAAATACTAGTTTACATCAACATATGCCCATATTTTCCCTCTATAACTTGGAACTACAAGATATTAAAATAAGAACAATATTTAGCCGTTTGTTTTTGAAATTCAAAAAATGGGTAATCATTTTTTTTGGATTCATTTTTAAATATTATTAATTATTTAATCTGCCTATAAATTATTCAACATCCTGTATATATTTTAATTCTACATAAGTGAAAGAAAACTTAAGGCCTAATTTTCCACCAATAAACAAAAATAAACAGTTAATAAAAGAAACAAGGGATACTCCAAACAACGCAGAAAATCTTAAAGTAAGAATTTTCCAACTTTAAAAGGCCATAACTCAAAAACTAGTCATAGGATTGTATAACGGCCATGGATACTTTTAATCCGGACATGAAAATTTACAAAATACTAGAAAATACTCAAAATTCAGAAAAATTAGCCGAAAGCCATTTTTATGTTTTTTTAAGTTATTAGTATATCTTATTTAAACTTTTTATATTGTAAAGTTATTTTTCGACAAGCATGACTTTTTCGTACGATCGATAATACAATTTGTTTCCTCTTGTCAATTCCATTCATCGACATGGACACATTATATGAAAAATTCATTGGAATTGACTGTTTTCCAACCTTTACTTTCCTTTATTTATTTTTTCTACCTGTCGCTCACTACTTTTGCACCTCATATATAGCATTGGAGTTCTTAGTGGCACCTTAACGTATTATCTGTTTCACTAAACTAAAATGTAATAATTGTGGATTTACAGTGCTATTAATTATTGATTCTGAAGACTTTTTATTACTAAATAAACTAATACCTTATTGTAAACTAACTTTGATTGTTACCTATTTTTAAATATGTTTTTATTTTAGCTGTGGGATCAAGCAAGACAAGGCGGTGAAGAAGCTGAAATTCGTTTCTGTGACTACAAAGGTATCAGTATGCCAACGATGCGAGTGACCTGGGAAGCCAAACATCAGTTGCAACAGATCTTAAATAATTGCGGTTTCCCTGAAGAGACTATGATTCCTTTACCGATGGAAACAGTAGGTCCAGATCCTAGATTGGATGTTATTATGGCGTTTATGTGCTATGGGTTGTATCCAAATGTGTGTTACCACAAGGAAAAAAGAAAGGTAACTATACGTACAATATTTCATACAATTACGTTCTATGTACTTTTTGTACTCTATAATATGAACATTCTCCATGTCCTAACAGCTACGGCTGTGCCGAAACAAGTATTTTACACTCTGACAAAAATAAATGTAACTATCCATTATACTCTGTTTTTTGTTTTGTTTAAATTCGTTCGAATCGCATTTAATCATAAAGTGTTGAAACGTGGAGGTACAGATGAATTGGAAGAGCTACCACTTGCGTAGAACGCGCGATTACTTGATTCAGGCCATTCATGCGACTGGAAAAATGTATTACACGGTGATTCCATCACAAACTTTTTACTACTACGTAGAACAATTATTATACACTATTGGCAAGAGAGAAGGCACATATGGGCAAAACCTTCAGTTAAAAAGAGACACCTAACTTCTCCTACATTCCTACTGAAATGGGGGATATGTGTGTGGTGTGGCCGAGCCTTTGCCCGTGAACGTAAACCGTTTCAAATTTAGTAACAAAGAAGCGAGTGCCTGACGTTTTTTGTCGTGCGATATTTTTACGATGTTTTCATTTTTATATCATGTTTTTCGCTGTTGCATTTGACAATACAATAGCGGTATAAAAGTTAATGTTATTTATTAGCCTTAAACCTAAAAACGATATAAAAACTGGTACTTCGCAGGAGGAAGGCTTACTTTATACCAGTGATGTAAAATAAATAAGGACTCGTTACAAAGTAAGCGTTACTATGTGATCACTAAAAAGTAACGAATCCTAATGTTATAAAAGACTCGTTACTTTTAGCTTTTCGTTACTCTGAATTTAAATGTAACTGACTATTCTACCCAATATTTTACAAAGGACGGCTTCATTCGTGGACTTAATAGCCAATAACGGACGAAAGACAAAACTTATCATAAATATTTTTCGTGCTGGATTTTGTGTTTACCTCGTCGGGCGACCGACGTCGACGGCGCGGCGTATCGTTTTACCAGTACGTCGTAGAGATGGCGTATTAATATTTTGTTCAATTTGTTGTCGGGAAGCCATTTAGAAAGAACTTTCGATTCGAAGCCCATTTCTATTGTGTTATCCACCCAGTTTTAATTCTGCTGGGTTGAGGAAACACAGGACTGGAAGTTACCATTGAGAGACGAAAGCATTGTTTATTCTTATTTCTTTTTAATTTATATTTCTTTTTAAATTTTAACATACACTTATTTTATAAAAATATTATAAATTGAGTATTATGTTTCTTAGATTGTATAGAGTAAACAAATTGTGTTTAGTCAAGTCAAACGAAGTGTTTTATTTGTTTATATTTTATTTAAATTGAAAACAAATAAATATTTTCAATTTTTAATTCAATACGCGATGATCTATTCCTATTTGTTGTTATATTGTATGTTTTCATGTGTTTTTAATTCATATTTGAGAATTGTCAATCATACCTAGATTTAATATATTTATACTACAAAACATGAGTATTTGGCAATCGATCAAAGCTATAACAATAACAACACAATTTTTAATTTTTAAAAGTAACGATTTACATAAAGTAACGAGTCCTAATACCCAAACTAACGAATCGGTCGAATTCCTTAAAAGTAACGAAAATTTACATCTGCTTTATACAAAAATATTTATTCGACGTATCGACTGCTTCGACCGCGTGTTCTAAAGAATGGAAGGTGGGAGGTAGGGAATAGAGTTTTCTCTGTTTAACGTGTTAAACGCTACTAATAATCTCCTTCTGATGCGTTTATATGGGCACCCTAGATTCGAGTTTGCCAATAGTGTATATTGTGTCCGTAGTACGTCACCACTACCAAATTTGATAGGGTTTTCTCAGAAGTATATATTTGGAACTTAGTTAGCATTTGTCTAATGTACTGACAGTGACTTATCACCGCCCTAATATTATTTTAGGTTTTAACTACAGAAAGCAAGGCTGCTTTAATTCACAAAACTTCAGTAAATTGCAGCAATTATGAGCAGAATTTCGCATACCCATTCTTTGTGTTTGGTGAGAAGATTCGTACTAGAGCAGTGTCTTGTAAACAAATGTCGATGATCACGCCCATTCATTTGTTATTGTTTGGCTCAAGGAAGGTAAGAATAGTTTTAGTCAACATAAAAATTGATAATAACCTTACTTGAATGATTAATTAATTTGTTAAAATGAATATTACAATAACAGCTGCATTTTAATTTGTTTAATTTAATCTTTGAGATACGATTCTTATTTTCGGTCACGGATGGACATATACCCTTCAATTTTATCACACTATTTTGTAAGACTTTATTATATATTAAATATTAATTTTATTTCAGGTCGATTGGATCGATGGAGTAGTTCGATTGGACAATTGGATTAATTTGGATATGGATCCACAAGTAGCCTCTCAAATAGTGGCTTTAAGACCTGCTTTAGAAAGTCTTGTTATACGTACATCTCAAGAACCTGAACAGATTATGGAAATGAGTGAGACTGACAAGAAGGTATGGATTTTCAAATGCATTAAAAATAATTACTAGGTTTGTTTCATTAAATACCTTAATGTATAATCAATTTTATTGGCAGTGGGCTAATAAGGCGGCTTTGATTTGGGCATTAATTTTTTTTATTGATGTCAGGCGTATACGCTATACTATACGGCTAAGTATCCCCAAGAAGGTGTGCTAAGACTGTTGTAGTTAAGTGGGAGAGTGATGACGTCAATGACTTAAGGTTTCAACATTTCTACTTAAACATCAGCAACGTCTAGATTTTTTTTCTTATGCAAAAAGTTTATTTAGTAGACTTGTTATCTATACCTTAAGACCAAAATTACTTGGTGATTAATCGCGTTCATATAAAGTGCAGCGGGTTGTACGAAGTTAGACGAAACAATTTCAGTATATTTTGAAATTCTAATGGAGCAGAATTTTTGTTTTCATGTATTTTTTTCCCTCTGACTTCGTACAACCCGCTGCTCTATAATATATGAAAGCGATCAGCAGCGGCTGCGCCAGGAAATACGCAATGGGTGGGCACATGCGGGCCCAATTATTTAGGGCACCGCTCAAATAAAAAGTGGGTTCTATAAAAAACAAAATAAGTCCTCCGTTGCTGTAAGAACTTCCCGGGTCAAACTTTTCCTTCCCCGGTCTAAACTGACTTTTAAAAAAAATACTCCCCACGGAAACTCCACTGCTAAACCTAATACATTAATTTATGCCGGTGCCCACCCTGTGCCGCCACTGGCGATAAGTCACTGACAGTAATTTTTGACCTAGGTATAAGCTGTCGAAAATTATTTCTAACATATTAATTTGATTTTTTACAGGTGGTTACAATCATTAAGGAACTTTGCAAGCTTCATGCTGGCAGTTTTGGAATTGAGAGAGAAAAAGGTGGTCAAATGAATATGGGCATGGGTAAAAGACCCCCAAGAGGACACTCATTGGGTTCATATTCTGGTCCCCCACCAAAGATGTTCCGTGGAGCAAGAGGTGGAAGTCCCAGAGGTATGTTTTTAGGATTATATTTTTATTTCAGTCGTTTTTTTTCAATATTTATAAGATTCTTGTTTACAGAAAGCTTATGTGGATCATATTTACAAATTATTTTCTATTCTAATCGAAGCGCTAAATAAAAAATCTATTACATGACCAATATCGTTTAGCTATTCAGTCATAGCAAATTTATGCTTATTTAATTAAATATTGCTACATATTTTGTGTTTGCAACTATTTTTAAAGTCTTTATCTTTGTAGGTATTCATAAATAACATAAAAGTCAATGTACTAAAAATTATCTCGGAAAATAAATTCCATATTTTTAGTTGTTTTTGAGTAAATGTTAGGAGGGGGCATAGCAAAAATTTCCAACAATGTGATCATGGAGCCTTAAAGAGGATATTAATGCTTATAAAAACCTACAAAATCGTTCGGACTAACAGTCCTGATTGATATCAATACTTGGTCATTCTAGCATCAGTCTTGTTTCAGGCAAAGGCGTTAAAAAAGATGCACATAATAACGGCATTCTATTGTGAGATGCTGTTTTTTATCAGGTTAAAGGCTGAAAAAATGAGGGGCGTTCAATGTGTATATTTGTCATATACATTATAATATCAAGCCAGTTAATATATATCATACTCTAATCAATTCAGTCAATATCCGTGCCAGAGAACTGTTTTCAGAAAGAACTGACTTTAAATCAAAAGTGTTTGACAACATAAACGAATATGTAATAAAATCGTATGTGATAAATACATGCTATAATTTCATTAAATCTTTGAGATAAGCTCCTTGATTTTGTAAAATTTTCCTGATGATGTAATATTTGTTTTTTATAAAACGTTAGTAAATAGGGTTGTGGCCTGTATTAAAAAAAAGTTGTTATAAAAATTGATATTATAGAAAATGATACCACCCTGTCAGAGAAGAAAAAAACATGATTTTTTTATTTAAAGAACTAAATTTAAAACTTCTTTAGTTATTAAATGCAGACCCTATACGATAATTCGGACTGACAGTCTTGAATGATAATAATCCCTTGTCATTCTCACATCAGTCTTGTTTCTAATGAAAATTTACATCCGTCTGGGTATCAATCCTTGAAATTTGCCCTTCCACGATCAGTATTACTGCCATTCCCTTATCAAGACTGTCTGTCGCTCTGTAGCATCCACATTAGAAAGATTTACGGTTCGCCGATCCTACGCTTTTTGTGCCCTACATAGTGATGTAAATGAAAAAAACTCGACGTTTTTTTTTCACAATAATTAAAAATATGTATTATCTTGTTGAGTTTTTAAAAATAAAGTGCAATCAACACGAAAATATTTTTACATATGTCAATAAATATATATTTAAAGAAAAAAACGAACATAAACCATCAACTTATAAAGAAAAATAACACAAAAACCTTGTAGTTGCACTATGCAAACAATGTAAAAAAAAAGGTAACCTATAACATACAGTAACAACAGTAAACACTCTTTATATGCTCTTTGGTTTACTGAACAGGAACATAAAATAGAACCTACCATTCTATCAAAGTTATCAAAAAACGGGATTTTTTAATGATGCCTTTATGAAAAAAAAACGTGGATTGGTTTTTTTTCATGAAAAGAAACATGTTTTTTACATCACTAGCCCTACAACCAGACCAGTCATCAATTACCTAATAAATCGTGCATGAGAAATATCGAGAATCGAGAATTATTAAGAAAACTACTGCACTTTTACCCATTAGTGCTAATGTGTCTTATTTTGTTTCAGGTGGGGGTTATGGAGGAGGTGGCGGCTACGGCGGAGGTGGCGGCTATGGAAGAGGTGGCGGCGGCTATAGTGGAGGTGGCAGTCGTGGAGGTTATGGAGGTGGTAATCGAGGAGGAGGTTTTGGAGGTGGTAATCGAGGAGGAGGAGGGGGTTATGGAGGGGGTAACCGCGGGGGAGGTTTTGGAGGTAGAGGACGAGGAGGGTATTAAACATAATATTATATCTGACTGTATTTTTATGTCTCTTTGTGTTTAGTATTAGGATAGTTAAATATTTTTTAAATAAAAAGTTTCAAGAAGATATTATTGTATATGATGTACAATTTCACACTTTAGTTTTTACAAAAACATGTTTACTTTGAACACGTATATGTTTTACCTTGGATTGTGATGTTACAAATAGATTAGGAATTTTTCAAATTAACCTTGTGTAAGGTTTTTATTAAATAATTTATTTTTCGATGTTTAGTTACATTTTATAAATAGTATGTCGCATTTAAAAGTAATAAAGGCTATCTAAAAGTTTTTGTGTTTTTACTTTTATTCTGAGAATCGATTTTTAATTAGGTGATATAAAAAATACTGCTCAAAAATGTAATTTACGTTGTACGTAACTTAGAAAATTGACCCTAGAGAATTACCATTCCAGTACACATTTTTGGGGTGTACCAACATTTATTGTTTTTGTTGTTGAGAAATCACACCAATTTTTGGCCGTTGTCAATTTTTTAAATTTCTGGAAAAAATAAATTAGGGATTGTAAACACTCGAAAAAGTATTTATTACTATATTATTTAATAATTTTGACCTCTTTCTGGCCCAGTTATGATAACTAATAAGTCGTAGTAATATATTCTTAAATAACCAGGATAACATAATCCATGAAGGAGACAGAAGACCATTACATTTATTATTGTGTCTAAATTGTGATGATAATGTGAAAAACTAAAAGTGTTGTTTCTGACGAACCCTGTATAGTAATCGCAAATCTGATATTTAAAATTGTAGTTTCGACACAAGCAGACGTTTTTATAAAGAATAACTTTTACTTCTATAGCTACTAATAAAAAAGTTTTTCCTCTTCCAAACTCTATCCGTAGACACACTATATGGGTCGGACTGGCCATGTGTGTGGTGTTTTTATTTTAGTATTTAAGAAATCGTCTATGATTCTCAAGGAGATCAGAGAGAGTCTCGGACGGAACTTTGTGTCTTTCCTTTCCTAAGTTTATTTTAGCGTTTACTACAATTTTTCGGCACCTAAATTATAAAAGTTTTGGTGCCTATTGCTGTCAAGGGAATTAAAAGAGCTTTCAAATGAGGTGCCTTTTAAACTTTAAATCCGGTTCAGGAGGTTGAAAAAAAAAACGGTTGAAAATAGCTCATAACAGTGCCCTAAAAAATTTAATTCCTATTTGCATTTTTTAAATAATGGGTGGAAGTGTCCAAAAACACGTTTTTGGTTAGTCACCCAGTATTATTGGTTTCTGATGTATTTCCATAATTTTTTAAAATCTATTTATTCATGTATATATACACAATTTTTACAAAAGTAATAATAAAATTATCCAACACAATATTAGTTAATATACGTTACTTAAGGCGGCATGACTTTTCCTATTTTTAGGGAAATTAGATTTGGCAACAATCACAACCATAAATTATTGAAAGCAGATTAACAAAAAAAACTGGACACCATACTTGACTCGATATTTGTTGTTCATCTTTATTATTAAAATGACCATTTCGAGGTACTATTATTATTTCTTTTTCTTTCTACAAAGTTTTTGATTCTTGCTTTTGATGACGCGCAAGAATTTTACAGATTTCTAGTACCATAGAGAAACCAAAGCAAGAGGAACGGTCCAATGTAAAAATGTTATTGCTGCTCATAAATTATGGACGACGTTCAAAACGGGTTACGCCAAACGTTGTCTGTAATAAACATTAAGGGAGCGCGAATATCCGTCTAAAGTCACTTCGATTTTCGGCATTTACGTGGAGACCTTCAGTTACGCTTTAGTCCATTTACGTGAGATGTCTAGCTTTACTTAGTTTATGCTATTACCCATGATACAACTACAAGAGATATGATACCGCGCAGGTTTTCGGGACGTCACTTGTGCCTAAAAACCGCCATATTGCGATGTTCTCCGTTGTATAAGTTCGGTATTATGTTCCGATAAGGCAAAAATGTTATTTTTTAGATGTAGGATGTATTTTCGTATCGGAGAACTAAATACAAAATTTTACGATGCAACACTTTCTAGAGAAAGAAAAATGAAAACAACAATAACCTAAATTTTTTCATAATCACAGTAATCAATCTAAAATGTATGTTTCAAGACTTAAGTCACAGTAGAAATTCTAAGGCTAAGTTGATTTCAAATACATTTATTAAAAATTTCATATAAAATTGCTTTTTAATAACGTAAACTACGCTTTGCCGTATAATTCGGCGCGTTCAATTCAAAAATTCGTCACAATGTAAGGTCACTATCCACTGCGCACACTGTTGATATCATACCTTGTATAGTTGTATCATGGCTATTACCATTATTTAGATGGTTAATGAGTTAACAAACCAAGACTTGCGTTTTAGTTTTGTCATAGAGGAATGTTAGGTCGGAGTCGGAGACAAATTTTTTTATTTTTTCGCATAAAACATTTTCGAAAAAATATTAGTATCACTGCAACAGAAATAATCTTTGACATAAAACTTCAAGAAATACCACAAATCGGTTGCTCCGTTAAAAAAAACACCCGCTTTGATTGATTCAGAAATTTCTGAGATGACGTCAACGAGCTGGCTATATGTCCTAAGAAGCTGAGACCACTGCTTTTGGAAGGACTGACTGATGAATGATAATAGATATTATATGTAAAATGAAAAGTCAAAAGGTCAAGTACCTATAGTTGCAAAATCAAGTGTTTGTCTGCTCGCCATTCCAAAAATGGCTAAATAATGAATACAATGATATAGATATGTGAAATAAAATGTCAATGTTAAATGGTCATGTCGAGGCGAGTTGCGAAATTAAAAAGAGATGAAATTCGTATATTTTAAAAACTGATTCAAAACCATTTAAAAATTACTCTGGAACATTACTACTTGTTGGTTGCATAGATGTATTTTTTATTGCAAAGTGCGTAATTACACCCATGCATTTATTATCAAAGTAATTTTCAGCTCAACAACGACTTTGTTCGGAAATGTGCAGTGGCGGCTCCTCCTTGAGGCCGCGCAACCCCTGCCACCAGCCAAAAATACGATCATTTATATTTCATCATGTTTATTGTTTAATTCATCGGGAAACAATAAATAAATTTGGAGAACGCTTACCACCTTTATTACCTAATCCATACGCCCCCATGTAATGCGCTCGGTTGTGGCTCGGTACCGAATTCTATGCGGCAGCTCCTTTCTGACAAACGTGTAAAATCAGTGTCCTCGGATGGCCCTATTTTAACCGCTGTCTAACTGAAAACAAGCTAAAATCTCGTTGATTTATCCGCGAAAGTATCGAGGCAAACAGCAAAGCACTAACGTAAAGTGGGAGATTCGGCAAATGAATCCAAACGCGTTAAAATTTGCCATGTCAAATAGCGGCTTTTTCGACTCGAATTACAAAAAAACTAAGCAAGATATTGTTTTTGTATCTATGTGGGCGTAAGAAAGATATTTTCATGTAGAAAGAATATTTCAGGAAAAATATAAGCCAATTAAAACCATTAAAATTATTGTTTAATTTCATTGTGTTGTCAAAGATATTTAAAATTATTTTTTTTTAATGAAAATACTTTATCCTACTCTCAATATCCAAATTTAAAAAGTTTGCAAACCCCCATTAATAAACATTAGCCAGGCTTCGGGTCAAGAGAACCCAATGTTTTTAATATATTTAGATATAATATCCATGGAGCTGGTAACTTTGGAGAAGAATTTAGAAATATTGTTCGGATGCTTTTAAAAAAATAAAGAAATGTGAATCATATCGTGGCCAAGTTTTCTAGCTAATGTTTTCGATACAAATTTGTAAGAGTTATGCCTTTTATAGTCTATTTCAGAAAGGTGTAGAGCAATTAATAATATTGTAAAGTTATAAAATTTGTATAATGCTGGATAAATAAAATAATTTTTGAATTTGAATTTATTTTTTTAATAAAAGCTTATTAGGTACCTATGCAAAAGGATTACAGAGTAACCCAACGAATGTTTAAGCCACTTTTATAATTTGGCATTGATTTCAGTGCAAAATTCTTTATTTTCATCAAGTGCATGTAGTGCCACCCGGATTAGGGTCAATTTATGGGTTTTGCCTATTGTTATCCATTCAGAAACACTGAAAATGGTGTGACAAAGGCATGAATTATGTACCTACATAGTATTAGGTACACTTATTTTTTATTAAACATAAAAAAAATTCAAAAAATACATTATACAGAAATTAAATTATAAAAAATCATAATATTCTTCTCTTGACGTTATAATTAACGGGTCGACAGCCCGATCGATCAGGTGGTCAAGATCCCACATTGTCTCCTCTTCTTTAATTACCTACATGATGGACTGCTTCTCGCCAGTTCTCTGGTGTGACTTCCTTAATGGCTTGATTAAACAGTAGCTTAGCGTCTTTCATTTTGAATGTCGTGTTGTGTCTTGCTACAAATCCTTTCACTTGCGCCCATATAAGTTCTATAGGATTGAGTTCGCAATGGTATATATGGTGGTGTGCGCAGCACAGTTACACTATATTTTTCAGCTATATCCTCCATAATTAAATACTTAATTAAACAATTTAATGCACAAAATTTACCTGCTCCTATGGCCGAAACCGAAATTTCCCATTTTATTACTCTATACCTTTTTGAAATAAACTATAGACATTTCCTCCAAAATTAGAAAAATATCCGTGGGCACACAATTTTACGTACCTACTTAGATCTGCGCCCTCCCATACTCAATATCAACCAGCCGTCACTGGATATGTGGTTAAATTTGTATTGAAACTGGATAAATGGAAGGGGAAATGCGGGGTTAAAAAAAAACTTCTGGACAGTGATGATATGACTCCGACACAATTTAAAAATTTTAAAGTTTGAGATTTATAAGTCACAATTATTTAACCTATATGGAAAGCCAATTTTCCACACTAGTTAGTTACACAAAACCATTATCTGCAATCAGTCATGTGGATTCTAAATTTATTCAACGAGCAATAAGAATCATTATGCAATGCAGTTTAATTAAGGCCTTGGGTTCGTTTTGATGTAATAAGTTTCAATAGTATCGTTGCATTTGCAATCAAGTACTATTTTATCTAAATAATGTTTGATTATTCTTTAGGTTTTGTTTAAGACGCTGTCAAGTACGAGTCGAAATAGCGCAATAAGTCTTCGGCACTCTACATTTACTTATAAAGACCAGTGCTGAAAAATATTTTTTTTCAAGGTGTTCTTTCAATTTTTTTTATAAAAGTTTTATAAAAAATTAAAATATTCTTCTGTTTAATTGAGAAAAGTTTCACGGCGCTCAGACAATTTTTTTTAAATTGAAAAGTTTTATGCCTCTGTTGAGATTGAACTCAGGCCTTCTGGCATTCCACGAAAATGCCCTAATCAGCTGCGCCTGGGTTGTTTTAACTTAAAAAAATGTATTTGTACAAAAAATAAGTTTCATAATTAAAGTTACTGGAAAAGCCGGAAAATGAAAAAAACTACAGACTTTAAAAAAATATTTCAAATAAATAATTTTTATAGTTCAATTTTAGATTAAAGCACAAATTGAGAAAAAAAGCTGATTGTGGAAGATATTTCAAAAAAAATATAACCTAAAATAAAAAGAATTGCTGCATTTTAATAAATATTTTATATTTTTTGTTTTTTAATATCATTATTCACAATCAACTATAAAGTTTATTATTATATATCAGAGCTGGGGGGAAATTACCTCGAAAGTGCTTAAAAAAGTGCTTCAAGCACAATAGTGCTTCGAGTACAGTGCTTGCAAGCACTTTTAAAATACAGTGCTCAGTAATTGGTAATTCTTTATAAAAGTGATTGGTATTTGAATTTTGCATTTCAATTCATTTAAATTGCTTGCAAGCACTCAAAATCACTCACAATTATTTTCCACGGTAATTAATAATTACAAGCACTAAGAATTTCCAAAGTGCTTGATGCTGGCATTTACTTTTCCAAAGGGCTTGGCGCTCGAAGCACTTTTTTCGAGTGCTTTGTCCAGCTCTGTTATATACCCGGTGACAACGAAACACTAATTCTAAAACCTCTTAACTCCAAAAACTGCTTTTTTACAGGGGAGTATAAAAACTATTAAACTCAAGATGGACAGCTCCGGAAACATTTACTTGCAAGCCCAATGATATAACCATACTTCGTACGGAGTTTTACGATATGCAGACACAGACTACTGGAGATACGATGTTTACGTTTTACGTTTCATAGGGTTTTAGGATTATTTTGGAGTTACAAGCTTTTTTAGGTGTATTAGTGGTTTGATTAAACATCCATTGGCGCCAAAATCTTATTTTCGTTAAAATGTGGGGTTAGGTGGTATTACAATTAGGGTGACGCCCAGCTTTTATAAATAAAACATTATTATAAAATTTTGGTAGGTTATATGGTTGCACTGTGGGCATATTTTAAGTATTCAAACGTATACCTCTCACTTCCGGTTGAACTGGAAGTGCATACAACTTTGTTATTTTAAATGGAACACTCTTTTAATAGCTACCTTAGATGAAACTATGAATAAATTAACATCAATTTGTTGCTTGTTGGATAATGTAACTCAACCTTTAATTGCTTATATCTTAAAAACTAATAAGTTTAGACATAGGGACGAAGAAATATTAATGCAATTATGCAAAATTTAAAGCACAAAATGAACTTGCCTTGTTGGTTATTTGCGATAAGCGCAACAGATATAGAAAAATAACTGGAAAATCTTAATTAAATGGTGGAAAATAAAGATAAGTACATAAAACCAGATAAAACAGACGAAATTATGAGATTTCTAGAAATAAATTAATTCCATTTTTTACTAAAGGTTTTAAGGTTATATTATTTCTAGTATTGCCACCCCTCTTTCCACGTTTATAGTGTTATTATTTGGAAAAACTTTACCATAGCGAACGTTAAAAGATCATATTAACGCGCAAAACCCGTATTTAACTTTTTAAAACGAATTGTACAGCTATATTGCTGTTCTCTTGGAGTTATAATTCTTACGCAAGCAGGCAACCAAAAATACATTTCAGAAAAAAGCCGGACAAACCGTTTTTCCCTGTGCATTTCAGCAGAACCATTTAATCAAACAATGGTTGAGAAAAATAAATTGCTCATTTTTATTAATAAATATATCGCTTTTTATCTGTTATTCTGCAAAAGGTCGGATGAGAGGAAGATAGATATGAACTAAATTGTTTTTTATTTTCTTTCTCACAAATTCACGGCCAACTAAAATTACATGTTATAATTTTTTTAAAATTTTTAGTATGAAGTTCGGAAGTTGAGTCGTAGAAAAAATATACTGTACAACTCTAGTGGATATCCATATTGCGCTCGGAAGATATGGAAATTATATCCACTCCTGTTGTACAAACTACTATTTTAATTAAATAAAGTGTGGTGCTGATATGATATAATATACAGGGTAAGAATAGAAACGTACTTTTTTAAAGAACATCTTTTTTTTGAAGACCGTTTATTCCGCATTTTTCTACGCTAGCCTTTTAATTATTTTGAATCTAATTAATCTAATTGCAGAATATATGGTTTTCCACGCTTAAACAAATACATAAATTTTCCAGTTGGCGTCTCGTAAGGTATGACCGAAAAGCGTAACATAGTTTCGCTTGATAACTCGATGGCTATATGTTATTCGTATTTATATTCTCAACCACCATTATTATTAAGATCTCGCGATGAATTATCTCATTGGTACAAGGCTTTTATTTCAAAACAAACTACCCTAAACATCTCTTAATTTCAAGGGATATAGGAATTGACAAATACACATTTGATAGCATTTTCCTATTCACCTCCACACGACTGTGGGGTATCTCCCCCCCTCCCCCCCCCCAACAATTCTAAACTGTCAGAAATAGTTTTTCTTTTCAATACTAAAATCGTCGTTTAATTCCAAGATCTGACGATGATGCCCAAAAGAACGAAACAGTTGTAACCATGGGCGCCGGAAGGGATAGGCGGGGGGGGGGGGGGGACGACAGCGCCGAAGGCGAATTTTTTTTTGGGTGCCACGCCCAAAAACCTCTTTTTGGACAATCAAAAAAAATTTCAAAATAAAATACCTATGCATATTTAAAGAAACTTGTAGTGAGTTATACAAATACACTAATATAGATAATATAAAACAGATATTATACTTGTTAAAGAAAAACTTCTTCATGAAATTAGCATAATAGAGCAAAAAAATATTAAAAACAAGGTACCATATTTTTTATTTATTGAAAAAACTAAAATTAACAATAAACTAAAAGTACAACATATTTTTTTGCCTAAAACTAAACCGTAATTTGTCCCCTGTTTTGACAAAATATATTGATTATTTTATAATATATATCAATGTGGATTTTTTGATGATTGATGATTGAAGCTAAACTTGTACGCTCTTCGCCTGAATGGTTTCTCAGATATGTTTTTAATCTTTTTTAAGTGGAAAAACTTCTTTCTGCTGAAGCTGTAGTTACTGGGAGGATGATTTGTTATTTTATTTGGCGCGTAATTGATAGTGTGGCCGTCTAAGATTTTTTATGTTGCCCAATTATATTTTATAACTACTTTTTTTTTCCAGGGGGGGCTGTGCCCCCCCTGGCTGCGCCACTGGGGGCAAGTAAAGATAAATTAAAACTTTTATATTTTTATTGTCAAAAATACATATATACGGTTGACTTTAACATTAACTTAACTCTAAAGTAACATTGAAAATATACACCCTATCATAATTAACACTTTTTTATGTATACTTTTCTAATGGGGATTTCTCCTCTTTTGCGCAAATCGATTTATTGCTTTTTCAATAATAATGTTTTTATTTTTATTCACAAATTCTGGATGAACGCTAAGCATACAGAGACCAGAAAGTCTTTCCTCAGACATGGTTAATCACAACCAGGTTTTTACACGACGGAGGGTACTGACTATTTTGCTTTGATAAATCAAAATCGGATATTTAATTTTCTAGGGGGGAGTGCCCTGCTTTGCCCCCCCCCCCTCTTCCGGCGCCCATGGTTGTAACTGTTTATATTACATTTTAATACACCGTTTTGAGACCGGAACTTTATGTCTTTCCCCCCTTTTTCGCCTTTTTTTGAAATAAATAAAATAGGATCATTAAAAAATTGCAATTTATTGCATTCTTTGTTTTATTATTATGGTTAGGGTTCTAGTGCATCTTGTGCTTCGAAAAAGCGCCACCCTGTACATATTTTTGCATACTCCCACTGTTATAATCCACGCTTACATAAATCTTAGAGCTAATTTTTAGATATCTTTCTCGTAAATGGTATCGCCATAAAAATCTAGGACATGTTTGCTGTTTCCTCTATTGGCATTTAAATTACATTAATATAAATTTCCGTCTGCTATAATCATGTTATAAACGGACATTTTAATAGGTAATTTTATTGTTGTAGAAGGTAGGGTGTAGGTTGTGGTCAACCATAAAGCAATTCGCAATTGAAGTGCTCAGTCGGTATTGGTGGTTTGTGTTATGTTTGGGTTTATAAGAGTGCATGTGTGGTGACGGTTACGTTGCGGCGCGCACAGTTTAACAATGGAACTGCCATCGCCGACACACCCGCCGAATATTAAAATTACACCGGCTTTACCGGAAGCGGGTAAGTATTATGTCTTAATTATTGATTTATTGCATCCTTTGGATGTTTACAATGCAAAAATTCACACAACTAAAAAAATTAATTTTGGATTTTATAGATAGGCAGATATTTGATTCAGGTGTTTTTCATCAAACTAGTGGCTAGATAGTAAGTCGAGATGCAACAGTATAAAATTCCGAATTTATCGACAATCAAATTGTATTTTTAAAGTTATTTTCTTGTAAATGACCTCTTAATGATCAGTGGTCATAAGTGACCTCTTTCTCCCTAGTTTGATATCGCAGGTGAATCCAAATTGTATACCTACAACTATACATACAAATTGCATAAGTTATTTGGCCGAAGTTGGTGATAGAATTTTTATAGCGCGCAATTAGTAGAACGATCGTGTTTGTCAACCTTATCGTTTTTTAAAGCTATATTCAATACATATAGCTAAAACCATTACATTTATAAATAATATCTTGGTCTATCTTGAGTCGCGTCAACGTGAAGGAAGTCGGCCGGTAGTGTCGAGCAACTTTTTTGTTTCGTATCTAATATTAAGAAATTATTTGCCTTTTAACAAAATATTTTGGTCTCTCTGGCAGAAGTGCTTACAACATGGCTGCTCCATGCCAAAACACAGTAACTAACATTTTATTCACAAATGACCTGTATGTACAATTGCACTTACTATGCTTCATCGCTACATTTTAAATGCATTCAGAGATACAACGTGCTCAAAACCCAGTATCTACATCATTGCGACATACTTCCCATTCCAAAATACAGTATCTTGTATTTGCTGTGTTTTGGTAAATTTCGAAACTTAAATTAAATCATAGGTAACCTTGTCACTTGCTTTGTTGCAGTTTACATCAATTGTCATCTCATTAAATGAAGTTGAACCTATTCTTATTGATGATGGGTTTTTAAGTCCGAAACGTATTATTAATACTAGGTGTGATACGTCATTAAATTATAAAGGAGAAGGGGAATTTAAAAATAATAAAATAAAATTTTCCCACTATTTAAAAAAGCAAAGTTGATGATGATTTAAAAGAAAACGAAACGTCGTAGTATGAATCCTTATATGGACACCTTGTATAAGGTAAGTGCCTAACAAAAACATTAAAATCATATTTTACTGTGTCTTGGCATGGAACACGGGCGAACACCTGATGATATTATTAAAAAAAATAGTTAAAATCATTTAATTCACCTGATCATTGTCGACCTAATTCCTAATTGTAAAGTTATACAGACACATTTATTAACTAAATTTCCACCAGTTCAACCTCGACTAGCTCTGTAGAAACGTGATGGTTCGGTCGTTTTGAACTAGAGTAGCACCGGTGTTGCTAAACATAATAATTTTTAGCCTTTTCCTAAACTATCGCAGCCCCAATATTCCCAAATAACTTAGTTTTACGGTAACTTTAACATAAATATAAAAACAAAAACAACAAATTCGATGAATTAGTTTAATGCAGTTATCACATGGACTATAATAGATGTCCACCTTTGGAGTTTTTAAAAGCCCATAGCAAATGTCATTTCTAAACTCCGGTGCATGGACAGACCCTCGGAAAAAAACTGTTAAAAGAAACCTTAATTTTTCTATAGGCTTGGAAAATAAAAAAATGTTTCTTAACTACAATGCGACATTATATCTATATACAGATTGACCCATTCTCAACTCAGGTTTTCATAGCATCTAAACTATAATATTTTCATAGGCGTAGTTAGACGGTGCTGAAGTCCTAAAAAAAAGCAGATTGTGTGTATTTATTTAATTGCAATATATTTAAAAATGAAAATGAAATAGGTATACATATAATGTATATTATAAAAATAGGTTAGTTCTAAAATTAGCCTATGGCCTATATATTGTAAATGTAATTTTTTTTTGGGGGTGCTAATTTAGATTTCGGGGGTGCTTAGCACCCCCCAAGTACCCCCCTAACTACGCCTATGAATATTTTTCAAAAACAGAGGTATATGGAAATATTAGTTCTACAATATAAATGTTTTAAATAGTCAGGGCATATTAAATATACTTTTTATTAATAGGACATTCTATACTTATTTTATATAATTTTCTAATTCTCCACAAAATTCTACACGCCTTTTGTATAAAATGTCATATGTCAATAGTTTTTGAGATATGTATTTACGTTTAAAATATAGCATTGTCAGACTTTGACAGGCTATAACATTGAAATGGTTCATCTTAGAGAAAAATTATTTTCAATTCCCTATCTTAGGTTTTTATTCTTCATCTAAACGTTACAATTTCTGCTATAAGTTAGAAAATAAGCTGTCAATTATATTAATACTTTTCTCAATATTTATAGTAAATTAAGGACACTATTTTAATTTTCAGGGAATATATTATATATATTTATAATTCGCCATTTTGTCAAGAGTAGCAAAATACATTTACAATATTTTGGAAGCGGTAATAGGATAATATCGCATTTCCTAAAGATCAAGGACTAGTACATTTTTACACCAATTAACAAATTCATTTCAGTTTCTGAATCTCCAATTTCTTGAATGTGATTCTACAATAGTACTGGGTATTTCTTAAATTTGGTCATAAAAATAATAATAATAAATAATATTGAAATTAATTTGTATTTATTTTTTATTGATTTTGTAGTACTTATGTTACTAGATTTTAATTATATAGTGGTCCCCAGAATAAACGTGTTTTATGAAAATTAAGAGGGATCCACACTACGAATCGACATGAGGGAATGACGAAATAAATCCTAACCAAAAAAATCTCGCGACATAACCTTACCTCGTTTAAAAAATATTTTTTGTATTAGTTGACTACCTACTCCCCAAAAGATGTATGAAATAAACATATTGCACATGCACCGGCTATGCTAAGTATATTAAGCCTAGTGCGGAACATTGCTTCGTACAAAATTTATATGCCGCAACCTTGTAAGCACATATACCTACATACAGGGCAAAGTAGACTGCCTTTCGAACCTTCCTAGCGAATTTCAAAAAAATTGAAATGTGGATATCTCACTAAATTTTAATTTTGATTCTATTATATAGACCAAAAAACTACAATTATTTATGGTTTCAGTTTTTAAAATCTTAAAGAAATTATTAGGTATTGAATTTAACAAAATACGATTTATGATAAAATCAGGGGAAAACCTAATATCCGCGTCTTATAGCAAACCAACCAGCGCTAACGTAGTGGCCGATAGCGTTCTGCCCGTCACGTTTCCAACTCGATTCCTGTATTCTATTTCTAAGCTGTTTTTTTCTGTCTATTTCTATCAAACCAATGATCAAATTGTAATCGGCCACTCTACTACGGACAAATAAAAGAATTGCTTTAATGGGAAGATATGCTTTATTATCAAACTTTCTGCCTTTACACTTACTAATAACATAACGCTTAGTTTTCTTGGTAGACATATTACTTTTATATAATCATAAATGTAAGTTAATTTTAAAAAACAGCAACAGGTTAGGATTCTTCAACTGTCATCTTTTGAGAATAATTTCAGTGTGTACATTGGTAGTGGTAACGTGATGTAAGTCTGGTAAAGTCCATATTTTTGTTTATTTATTTATTTTCTCAACGATCGCTCAAAAATATCAAAAAGTAAATACCCAAATAGCCTTATTTAGACAGACCCCTTAACAACGTCTCAATAAACAACCCGCCGTCGGTAACTTACGTTGGAATGACCACGTGAGGACCCGTTTTTGCACCAAAATGGAGCAGATAAATTTTGTTCTTATCTATATACCTACCCTTTTTTACTAAATTATAGATGGTGTAAATAAAATATAATTTAATTTGTTGTTTATCTGTAGAAAGAAAATAAAGCAGATCAGAAGTTAGAATGTCAAACAGCTTTCTTTGTAAAGGATATTTAGGTCTAACAAAATAAAATAAGATTATAGGGTTGCTCGATAATGAAAATTGCTTGCGAAGGACATTTTACTTACTGATATAAGTGTGACCGAGATATAGATCGTAAAATATGTGTTTGTATCAAAAAAGGCGACGTCTAAACGTGATTCACAAACTTCAGAAAATTACACTTTTCCAAATAAAGAAAAGCCCGACTTTACTCAGACGTAAAATTCATTACCATAAAATAACTACGACTCCGACTAGAGAACGTAACGTTTTAACGTTCATTTAACGTCAATTTAAGGTCTGTTGGTTCATTAAGAAAACATTAAATAATTTTTCTTACAGTGAGTAGTCATGGCCTTACTTGAGCCAGACAGTGACGTCATAGACTATGGCGCCAACCTCTGCGCATGCGCCTGTCATACGTCATCTGTCAAACTTCATACTCTTGGGCGATAGCTATTTAGGCATTATCTACTTAGGCGTTAGCTACTTGGGCCGTAGCTACTTGGGGCGTTAGCTACTTGGGGCGTTAGCTACTTGGGGCAATAGTATCATTGGCACTAGTTGTCATTGGGTAAACGTCATCCATCATATGTGATACGCCATCTATTACATGTCACTTGAACATCACCTACTTAGGTATTCATATTTGGGGGCCCCAAGTCTACAAGTCGGGACTCCGCTAAAAGCCCTACCTCTAAGAACCGGTACCCCAATAATTTCTAAGTGGGGCCCCTATTGAAATTAAATGATTAAAAAAAGTTTTACCTGTGTGGATTCGATCCCGGGTCACTGGATTACAATTCTAATGTCGTACCATTACGCCAGCTGAGCTCATTACAAAAACTCGGCGGCTGGTTGATGCTATTAAGTACAGCGTCTACGAGAGTCATGCATCGTGACGCACCATGATAAGTAGTTTTTATGGGGGACGTAAGATTAATAATATATTTGTTAAAGTGTAGAGGGAACATAAACAGAAAATAAAATTAACTATAACTATAAATAAATTTGGTAATACCTGTAGTATTTATTTACAGCAATGTTTAAAGAACGTGCAATAAACAACTAATCAACATCTAATTAACGACTAAAACATCTAAAAACGTATATTGAACAGGTCTTGAACAGATAAAATTGAGAAAAATAAAATTTGCATAAAGAGAGGATATAGATAACATAAATTCTACTAATACAATATTGTTTTAATATACCTAAGAAACAGCTAAAACCTCTTTGAACTCTTCTTGATCATGTAAACACTTAAAATAAATAAGGGTAGTCACCCCATTCAACCCCCACATATATGCATTGTGATATCAAATTATGGAGAAAAATATAACTAACCCCAATATGCTATTATGTTCTATTAATTTAAAAACCGCAAAGACATTATAGATACCTACTATTTTTAATTTCATTTCAATTTATTTTCTAGGATGGCATTTATTACGCAAAGTAAAATTATATAAATAGTCGCAGATGTTTAAAAGGTTAATTATAATGAAGTATTTGCTAAACTGGAAAAAGTTTTAAGTGCATAAAGAGGACGAGACAAGCTGATGGATGATGGTGATAATAAAAGCGCATAATGATTCTATTAATTAAATCATTAAAACGTAAAATAAATATTACAATTAGTATGTAAAATTATTTGAAGCGGTATTTAAACCGCACATATTTAGATATAATTATAATGAGAAGGGCATAACACAGTAATTATTTTCAGATATATACATAAAATTAGGTCAAATAAATTAATAAAAATAACTTCCAAAATATAGATTTTTTAAAAATAGTGTGATAAAAACTTACAAAATGGAGTTTCCTATCCAGAGCAGTCAAGGGGACATCGTGCTGAAATAGGACATGTGAAACAGGATAGAAATCAAGCAGTTCCAGGTAGATTAGAGAGCATCCTGTAAATTATTATAGTTTTACTTATAGGTACTTTTTATTATTTCAAGAAAGTGCATATGAGTACTTATGAAGTTATTACATATTAAATATTGATATTACACAAACCTTCCAAAGTGTACTAGCATTTTCAACGTCTTTAGGTATGCTCTAGATGTTCTTTGTAGTAGAGGCGGTTTCAAAAACAAGAGCATAGAATCATATAGGATTGAAAATGTACTATAATAATTCGATGATCTGAGTTCAGTTCAGCACCTTAAACAGAGGTTCCAGAAGAAAATCCAAGCTGGGTAAGTCATAGATTAGAATAAAAACATATAAAATACAGGGTAGAACATTAATAAAATTACAAGATTACATCCTCAGTACATTTTCAGAGCATATTATTGAAAAATAATATAATTGGTTAGAAAAACAATAAAAATTTGTACAATAAACTTTAAAATAGTGGATTGTTTTACCCCGGTAATTATGTAGTAATATTAAATAAAAATGGTAAAACGAGTATTTTTATTACAACAGATAATTACTAATATATGCAAAAGCTCTAGAAAAATAAAAATTAAGAGGTATTTATAGCATAAACTTTTCAGCTATTCAATTTTAACAATGAATAATATACAGAGCATCGATACAAAAAAAAACACAAAGAAAATATGGTTTTAATTACAGAATTATGCAGAGACATTTGTTAATATATACAAGGGCCTCATAGAATTCTATATTTAGCCCCATAGAAGGTGTACATTTTCCTCTCCTACTTTATCCAGACTGGAGACTGGCAAAACAACATTAAACGGAGGATATTTCATCCCCATAAAGTCACTTTGGTGTAGTTAAAAATGTTAAGGACGTTCGGTTGACCCTACCTATATAATAATAACGTAAAACTAAATAAGCGTCGTCTAGAAATAATAGGAACTAAATCTTTGGCAGGACCATTATTGCATAGGTATTAACAGGATGCCAGATCGTGAACTGAGTCCTTAATAGCATCCCATTCGTTTTTTAAATGGAAAACGAAATTTCAAAGCAAAAACCATATGCAGGTACACACATGGAGAATAGGGCAAGTTCTATTATATTTCTCTTCTATGCTATATTTTGTGAGATTAGACGATGAAAATTCAGAAATTTAAAAAGGGGCATCATGATCGATATTGAATTTAAAATATACAATAGCAGACAACAAAATCCCAATTTTAATAACTGAAATGCTACTACTATGTTATACAGGGTAAATTGAAAGTTTACAACAGTTACAGTACTAAACAATACATTAATGCATATTTGATTAAGCCAAAAACACAAAATGCAAGCTAAAAACGTTAATAAAAACTATTTGTTTTGGACTTACGAGAGTATTTATTAATAAAAACCAAAGTATAAGGTTAAAATAACCATTATGCAGTGGATTTTATTACTAAAATACTCCTCAAAGTGGATCCGGGATCTTGCAGGCTGTAAGAAAAAAAATTAGCATAAAATATAAGCAACATTCATAAAAACTAGTATATTACATCCCCGTCTACCAAGTTTTATTATAATAACATACATTTTTACTAAAATATCAAATATTATAAATGTTTTAATTATATTTTTAATATTCGCCATTTTGTACTGAAACCAAAATAAAATAAACAGGTAAGATTTTGGCTACAGAAATAATTATACTTATTTAAGTAATGTTTAAAACCGTTATAATAGGACATCATGTACCCATTATTCCTTCACACTTAAGAATATTTTTTAGAAAATAACCTAAAAAATATGCCAACGGGCTTAGGACCGTCTAGTAAAAAACAACTTGATATTTTTCAAAGATTGTTTTTTTCCCAGGCGTGTTTAAAAATTGGAGACTTCCGGTTGACCTTATTTACCTAAATCTTATGGTATGCAAAAAGTGTATTAATGAGTTAATAAATTAGCTAAATAAGGTCTTAACAGAGTGCCAGAACGTGAACTGAGTCCCCAGGCGCACTCCATTTCGATTTTTAGGCTAAAACGAAAGTTTCAAAAGCAAAACCTTATGAATAAAATCCAAAATATTGGTAGACTTTATTTTTTATTAATACAATATCTATATACATTATATGGTTTTCTGTGTCTTATAGCCATAAGGTTCAGAGCCACCATCGGGGAGAAATTTTCTTTTTGTGGAATTGGGTCTGTAAAGCTTGGTTTCTGCACATGTTGTCACCATATGATCCTTGGTTCGTCGAATGTTCTTTGAGACAATGGGTATTGGTTCTGATTTGTGGAGGACCATATCTTTAATAGAATTAAAATTAATCAACTGCGACGCACTATAATTTAACGAAATGCCCTTGACTTTACAAACCACTTCCTCTTGATTGCTTTTTGTTGTATGAATTTTGTAAGCATAGTTCTTGGGTCCACCAGAAACAAAATCAGTAATGTAGCTTCCTGGTCCATATGCTTCAAGTTCGTCAGTCATATCACCGATGAACTCACCAGTAGGTATATCCACGCCGTCGTTTCTTGAAACGTAAATGACAGAGTCTGTGTCATAGTACAATACTCTGTCACCAAGTTGTTCTAGGTATGAATATAATTTAAGACGAGCCTGAGCCGTTACATAACCCGCAATAGCAACATTAACAGTAGGTAATGGATCATAGGCTTCTTCGGTGTGTTCGTAACTGACAATAAGGGTCATTTCATTAACGGGTAGTATGCCGTTAATGTGAATGCAGGGGTTGGTGAACATTGCAAATAATTCAGATGGTTCATTTACAATTTTGGTTTTTGGTTGATTCTCCCGTTGACCAAATTTTCCCCAAAAACTATTTAAAATAAGCTTTGCCAGGGATCTCAACCCAGGATTTTCAACAATCATAGCATACTCGAGCTTTACATCTTCCCTTTCAAAAAACTCTTCAATATATTTATTCTTTTCCTCCTCGGTTTTACATTTCTTAGGCCAACCCGTGGCCTCTTGTTTAATCTTTATGAACGTATTCATCATGGCTGTAAAGAGGCCAGTCTCCCCTGTTTCTTTATTAAATTTTTGAATTTTATATTTCCAAATTTCGTAAATATCTAAAATTTCGTACCCCTTCTCTATTGCTTTAATTACTTCATCCATGACCCAGGTACCTGTTAAAGCCCTTTCTTCGATAGTATGGTTACAAACAATAGCCTGATCCATAGCTTCCCCACATGAGCGACAAAGCATAAACATCAACTTATTATTGGTCTTTTGGGGTAGTACAGGGTGGAACAAGTTGGTAGGTGGAAGAATTTTACATTTAATTAACCCGTCTGTTTTATTTAAATTAAGTTTTTTGCATTCCGCACTGCCAACAATTATCTCAGGGTGACCGATTGGAAATTTACCATAAATACAAATATAGGGGTAGAGACTACACACATCAATATACTTAATCTTTTCCCCCTCTTGGGCTTCATAGTATTCCCAAATATTTCCTGTGCGACCACCATAAAAGGCATCTCTAGGGTTTAAAGGGGTTGAAGTCATTAGAGGATGTATTTTAGTGTAAGCACCGATCTCAGGGTTATCTTCCAACATTTTTCTAAATTCACACTCCCACATTTCTTTTACTACAAAATCAAGTTCTTTTAATTTCATAATTTTCGCCTGTGTTGCCTCGTAACGTAAATTTAAAGTTGCTGTAGGTTCCTCTAAAAGTGGGTCGTTTCTAGCAAATTTGTAGCATTTAACACACCCGTGGTAGTAGCACCCCTGAAACTCAAATATCTCGTTTGTGTCAGGGCAAAAACCATCTACCTTTAAACCATGCAACACAACCTCTTTGCCCTTTGCAGCATGTAAGATGTTTATTTGTCTCTGGTTTTCTTCCCAGAGTAGCCACTCAATTGCTATTTTGCTCTGATTATCAGTCCACCTGTAACCATTTTTCGGTATAATACCAACAGTGTTGGGCTCTAAAAAGTTTCGTCTAAAAACTTTATTACAGGCTGAGGCAATGGTAACTGCTTCTGTAAAGGGACAAACGTTGGTAGTACTCATCAATTGCTCTCTAAATTTCAAGCATGCTTGTGCAAGAATTTCTACATCTGACACACAATAATCAACGAGATCCACCTGCATATTGAATTGGTCATTTTTATGCTCTTCGTACCACTCCAAAAACCTGGTACGTTCCTCATCTTTCATGGTGTCCGGGGAGTAATATTTGACAGCCGGTAGAGGACCCACATAATTTTCGTTCGCCCTTGTGTTGAACAAGTGGGGAAAATACCCCTTTTTGAATTTATCACCCAAACCAAATGCTTTGGGCAATTTTGATAAAGCCATTGGAAAGTAATTGAGGGAATCTATAAATTTAATGTTTCCAACCTTCATCATAAGGATTTTAGTCCCTCTCATTATTAGCTCTGGTGTTAAATTTGTTTCGTTCAATATATGGTTTAAAATAAATTGATGATCAAAAGCCTGTCCATTATGTGCAATTACAATCAATTCTTTAAAAGTTTTTCTTGAATCTAGCAAATATCGGGTAAATCTATCAATTACTTCTAAGCCTTTAAGTTTCTGCAATCTCAAACAACATTTTGTACAAATGACAACGTCAGAGTTTATGCACTCATCACAACATTGTTTAAAAACACAAAGATTGGGGCGGTGAACAAGCGATCCATCTGTCAATAACTCTTCTTGTTGTGTTTCCAAGTCATAGAACACAAACAGAATATCTTTTGTTTTAGGCATGCCATTATCTTTTTGAATGTAACAAAGGTGATTTTCGGCCACATGTGAATTGCAATTCTTACAAAAGACCTCTCCGCAAATGTGTTTCCTATTGCCCTTTACAGTTTTAAAACAATGCTCGCAGCTCCTAACTTCAACACAAACAGTAGTCTTTTCCCACGAACCCTCCTTTAGATGGTTTTCGAAACATATTTTTCCTCTAAAACTTCTATGACAGTTATCACAGATAATCTTAATTTGATTATCAACACATTTTGGTGACTGAAAACAACCGGGGCACATTCCACCGCACCGGTGTTTATGTATATGATCGTATGGTATATAACATGCCTCGCAATAATAATTACAGCAAAAAGCGGCTGTGAGGGAGGTAATAACGTTGAAATGCCCCTCATGATGTAACAAATTAAGTCTTTTGCCGCTCTCGTTAGCCCCTTCAAAAATTACATCCCTTCCCTTTGATCCATAGCTGTAAACAATAATTTTATAATCGGACAAATAATCTTGGAATTTTTGTAGCTCCGGAATACCGGCCCCTTCTGTGGGAATGATAATTTGAGAGCTTTCCAACAGTGTCCTTGTTCTTTCTGTCTGAATATTGCCTGTATCTTTTCTGACTTTATTAAACTCATTGTCTTTATTGCCATTAGCAATGGCAACAACTAAAGCGCGAGGCAGGCATAGATTGTCTGTATTTTTAATGGTGACTATGCCCCTTCTCATACCACACTCCTCGACGAAACTATTATATTTGCTCCCCCTTCCCCTACCGGCTGGCAAACACACAGTAGTAACTTTCAAGCAAAATGATTCTGTGTTTAAACCAGATGAGTTAGACTGATATACGTTGCTGATTACGTTCCAGACATCTTCGTAATTTATTTTTGCAGCTTGTTTAAATCGAAGCCACCCCTCACCACGATTAAAATCTTTGGAACAGAAACTAAATCCCACCTGGTCCAGGGGCTGAAGGCCCTCTGTAGCCTTTTGAACAATTTGATTAATTCCCTCCCGTACCCATCCAACCGGTTCAACACCCTCAGGTATAGACTTTAACCTAAATTCCAGGGTACGACCTGTAATATTGTATCGGCGCACTTTTTGAATAGCATCTTTTACAATGATAAACTTTTCCATTTTGCGGAGCTCTTACAGACACGTCTGCACACTTCAAGAGACTAGTAAAGACTGACAGAATCGCTCTGTGGCACCTCTATTTATAACCTCGGTTCGCCAAAATTTAGGAACTAAGGGTGCGTTCAGAAAATAGGATACGTTCAGAAAGCCTGCAATAAATATTCAAGGGTAAGTATGCAGTAGATGTACACACAGTTTTGGACTTTTATAATATATTACTTACCGAGAACAATAATATTTTGCTAGTCGAAAGTGATAGAAGTTCAACTATCATAAAAATCTGTAACAAAACACAACAGTATTTTAAAATTTTACCGCCTCCACTTTTACCCCCTCCACTTTTAACCCTCTCAAGCTACTATATTATTATATTATTATTATCCCTAAATAATTAGTCTTTGTTGATCAGTTGAAGCGAGCACAATGCCTAAAGAGTGTTTTTGGGGACGCCCTTGTGACTGCAGCGAGTGTCGTCCTGAGTTGAAAGAAAAATGCGAGATATGCCTGGACAAGGACGGCTATAGAGTTGGGGGTATCCTACGAAAAGACCGCAAGGGAATATCAGATTATGATTTTAAAACGTATTGTCCAAGTTGTTATTATGTTAATATTGGACATCATGAGGAGTTATACTATGAATTACTCAAAGCAATAGTTGAGGGACAAGCACCACAGACGGAAAAGGATATTAGAGAACGGCTTCGAAGTTGTTTCCGCTCTGCCTCTAAAGGATTTGCAACGGTCACCCCACTTATTCTGTTTACTGTTAGATTTGACTCGGGACAAGAAGAAAAAATAGTACAAATGCTTAAACAAAGAGAAAAAGGAGACTTAATGGACTGGTTCGAGAAAAATGTACTTGATGTCTTAGTATCCCAAATTCAAAGCCATCCTAAACCAATACGATTCCCGTATCTTCAATGCGATGAGTGTATACAAAACACAGCCGAAGAACTAATTATAGCAAAACTCTAAAAACTTAAGCTTGAATGAAGTAGTTAGTTTGTCGTTTTCTACTTATTTATAATAATGTATCTAGATATAGTAAATAAAAAAAAGTTACCATTTAAGAGGCATATATTTTTTTAAAAAGTTTTAACATAGACAGGTGTCGTAACGTATCTAGGCCCCTAACAATATTGCTTGTGCAATAATGAATATGAATAATATGGTCATCCAAGGTGCATAAAATAACATGTATTTTAATAAGTATTATATAACTTTAAATATTTTTGAAGTAAATAAGAACATTTTTGTTACTAAGAACCTATTGTTCAATATGGTCTGAACTAGTACCTTATTATCTTGTGATCAAAAATCACATAAAAACGCTATGTGTTAAAGATTTTAACAACTCTAAAGTTTAACGCCCCTAAATATCTATTGCTATACAGTGTACAAGCGCGTGGGAGGTAAATAAATATGATTTCATTTCATGTTAAAAAACCACCCTGTTAAAAAACACCCTGTTAAAAAACCACCCTGTTAAAAAACCACCCTGTTAAAAAAAAAACACCCTGTTAAAAACCATCCAATGTTAAACGATGTAAGATGACTTATGTTTGATGCCATCTACACATAACGTTAAAAATTATATTATTTAAAGGGTTGTTCACCCCCTCCAACCCTTAGACCCATCATGTAACACATTAGAATAACAGGAAAATTATTGTCTTTTAAACTGTAGGCATCTGGTTTATATAGAAATTGTATAAAAAATATTATAATTACAGGCTTAAAATGATTTTAATTGTATACTATAACAGATGGCTGTCGTTATGTCTCAAGTCTTGAAACCTGCTATATTTTGCCTATATTTTTATTGCATAATATTTGACCCGCTAATTGTTATAGGCATGTTGGGTTGTATGATTATAAAACCGGGGTATTAGAAACAGGTCTGTTTTTAGCTTATCGATGTTATCTATGTGTTTTATCCCTGTCGTGTTATTGTTTTCTATCTGTGGTGTTAGTGTTTTCTTGATGTTGTATTGTGACTAAATAAATAGTTAAATACTGGATCAAAGATGTCATTAGCGACTTATACATCAAAGGAGTAAGATGGCAAACAGAAGAATAAAACTTAAGCTCCTGGAAATGCCAAAGGAGAACGTATTTGGATTTAGAACCGATGGTACTGAGTGGTTTCTTGGAAAAACTCCAGTAGAATTCCAAAACGACCAATTGGTAATTAATAATGAAGCCTATACTTTATCTAATGGACTGCTCGATTTGTTAACAAGCACACAGCCCAAAAAATATTCTCAGAAAGACTTGGAACTATATAAAGAACTAATACTGCTATGTAATTTACATAAAAGAAATTTTGACCGAAACGAGCATATTAAATCGAGTTCTAGCTGGAAGTACACAAATATAATTTCTAAGCTTTTCCCACCAAAAAGGCGCTACGCTCCAAAGCCGATAAATAGCAGAAAGTTCTTAAATAATAATGAAAAAATTGCGTGGGCAGAAACAGCTAAAAACCAACTAACTGTGGTGGAAGCTGATGATCCGGAGAGTTTGATTGATGGTTATAGTCCAGGTGAAGAGAAGAAAAATAGAGAAAAACCTGAGTTAGATGGTTCCGCTAAACTAATAATGGAGTATGTAGATGTTAATGAGCTAGTTGACAGGCTTAGATATTTAGAGGAACGTGATATAAATAACTGCTATAGTGGGGAAATAATGACAATTCTTAGAGAACTTGAAAGAATAGGTGTAATAGAATTTTATAAATAAATATATTATAAAATAACTGTGTTTTATTTGCTACTAAATAATTATTATCATAATTTATCATATTGCAAACGCAGTTATATATATATATATAAATAGCATACAAAAGCACCATATTTGTTGTTGATTCCAGTTGCTAATTAAAACACTCGAAGCATCTACTGCATTCGACAAGGGTATAACACAGTATGAACTGATAATTAATGTGTTAATATAGGGAAAACTCCCTAGAAATCAGCTATTATAATAAATAGGTCGTTGCATATAGACAGGCAGCAGTAGCGGAAATATAGGTATACTTGCTTTAACTCCCTAAAACAGTGTGATCTGGTGTACAACGTAACCAGGATAAGCAGTTTTTCTACTACTCGTTATCTTTATCTGATACATGAATTAATTTTTATAAGGATCCACTCTTTTTAAATAAAACCCAATATTTATATATTTAAAAATATTTACTAACACCATGACCCTATTGTGTTTCTATACTTGATTCTAAAACCAATTAAAACTCTTGAGGCAATTAAGCTATAATTTTCAATATGCTGCATAGACTTTTAAGTATAAGTCTTTACCGAAAATAAACAACAATCGCTGCACTGCTAGATAACTTAAAAGCGCTGACATAAATTAGGTCACGTATACATTCACAAAATCTTTCACTTGTTTTCATTACTAAAAATAGGTAAAATCAAAAGGAGGGGTTTAAACAATACTTTCCCGCGACAGTTATTCACAGTAAAAATCAATTCTGCACTTACCCAAATCTTAATTATTGCCCTATAAACACATGTATCACTAGTATATCACCAATGTACTAATAAGAGATTATTTTATCAGAAACTTATGACTTTCGATTTACCACCACCATTGGCGACGAGCATTTATGTGTATTACGTATATACAGAGTGAATAGATATTTTATGTAGTATAAATTTAATTTAATTATTTCAATTTTTCCTATTATTGATAATACATATTTATTGCAGAGTAAGCAAATAGCAATAGTGTGGTTCTGTGAATCATTAGAGCCTTAATGACACATCTTTAGATGAACTCATATAAGTTGGCCCTGTAGACCTGGTTTATTTTTGGGGTCTAAGCAGTTCCCGTTTGCCTGATATGGCGTTTAATGTTTAACGTAATTCGTTCGATTACGTCCATCCCTTCATGAAAATCACTTTTTTGTATATAGTGTCCCTAGATCTTTAAGTTGCTTTAGTCTTTAAGTATACATCAAACAGCGCAGCCATGCCTAGAGACTGTGATTATTATTATAGTATAATGGAAGAGAATTAGGTAGCCTACATTAGTTATTGGTAGTAGTATTATTGTTATATATTATGGCGGCGGGTTACTAGTTATAAAGCGTTACAATAATTTTATTATTATTATTATTATTATTATTATTATTATTAGTATTATTATTTTATATTTCGGTGATGGATTAGTGGTTATAAGGCGCTATTATAATTATTTATTATTACTCTTAATATTAGTATCTTTCAACTGTATATATTGCACTGTAATACACTTGGGTAACATTAACACAACGACTACAAAACGATTACGCAACGACTGCAAAACGATAACGTAGCACAATCACAACGACTACGCAACGATAACACAACGACTATAGGGCACTAATAGAACGTCCCAACACTAGTGTTTAATTAGCTTATGTACACATATGCTTGTCATATAACTTAAAAGAGCCATATATGTTATATGAGTAAAAAGAGGCCAAACTACTATCATATTCATAAAACTCACCCTGTATAACCCTAATAAGAGTCCATCCTGGTTATACAGTAAAAGAAGGCCAAAAATACTAACTCATATCATATAACCTGTATAACGGTAAACATAATCCATAGTAGTTATACAGCTAAAAAGAGGATCAAAAATATTAACTCATATATTATAATCCACCCTGTATAACTTTAAAAAATAGCCCATATTAGTTATGCAGTTAAAAGAAGGCTTGGGGTTTGCTTTGAAACTTTCGTTTTAGCCTAAAAATCGAAATGGAGTGCGCCTGGGGACTCAGTTCACGTTCTGGCACTCTGTTAAGACCTTATTTAGCTAATTTATTAACTCATTAATACACTTTTTGCATACCATAAGATTTAGGTAAATAAGGTCAACCGGAAGTCTCCAATTTTTAAACACGCCTGGGAAAAAAACAATCTTTGAAAAATATCAAGTTGTTTTTTACTAGACGGTCCTAAGCCCGTTGGCATATTTTTTAGGTTATTTTCTAAAAAATATTCTTAAGTGTGAAGGAATAATGGGTACATGATGTCCTATTATAACGGTTTTAAACATTACTTAAATAAGTATAATTATTTCTGTAGCCAAAATCTTACCTGTTTATTTTATTTTGGTTTCAGTACAAAATGGCGAATATTAAAAATATAATTAAAACATTTATAATATTTGATATTTTAGTAAAAATGTATGTTATTATAATAAAACTTGGTAGACGGGGATGTAATATACTAGTTTTTATGAATGTTGCTTATATTTTATGCTAATTTTTTTTCTTACAGCCTGCAAGATCCCGGATCCACTTTGAGGAGTATTTTAGTAATAAAATCCACTGCATAATGGTTATTTTAACCTTATACTTTGGTTTTTATTAATAAATACTCTCGTAAGTCCAAAACAAATAGTTTTTATTAACGTTTTTAGCTTGCATTTTGTGTTTTTGGCTTAATCAAATATGCATTAATGTATTGTTTAGTACTGTAACTGTTGTAAACTTTCAATTTACCCTGTATAACATAGTAGTAGCATTTCAGTTATTAAAATTGGGATTTTGTTGTCTGCTATTGTATATTTTAAATTCAATATCGATCATGATGCCCCTTTTTAAATTTCTGAATTTTCATCGTCTAATCTCACAAAATATAGCATAGAAGAGAAATATAATAGAACTTGCCCTATTCTCCATGTGTGTACCTGCATATGGTTTTTGCTTTGAAATTTCGTTTTCCATTTAAAAAACGAATGGGATGCTATTAAGGACTCAGTTCACGATCTGGCATCCTGTTAATACCTATGCAATAATGGTCCTGCCAAAGATTTAGTTCCTATTATTTCTAGACGACGCTTATTTAGTTTTACGTTATTATTATATAGGTAGGGTCAACCGAACGTCCTTAACATTTTTAACTACACCAAAGTGACTTTATGGGGATGAAATATCCTCCGTTTAATGTTGTTTTGCCAGTCTCCAGTCTGGATAAAGTAGGAGAGGAAAATGTACACCTTCTATGGGGCTAAATATAGAATTCTATGAGGCCCTTGTATATATTAACAAATGTCTCTGCATAATTCTGTAATTAAAACCATATTTTCTTTGTGTTTTTTTTTGTATCGATGCTCTGTATATTATTCATTGTTAAAATTGAATAGCTGAAAAGTTTATGCTATAAATACCTCTTAATTTTTATTTTTCTAGAGCTTTTGCATATATTAGTAATTATCTGTTGTAATAAAAATACTCGTTTTACCATTTTTATTTAATATTACTACATAATTACCGGGGTAAAACAATCCACTATTTTAAAGTTTATTGTACAAATTTTTATTGTTTTTCTAACCAATTATATTATTTTTCAATAATATGCTCTGAAAATGTACTGGGGATGTAATCTTGTAATTTTATTAATGTTCTACCCTGTATTTTATATGTTTTTATTCTAATCTATGACTTACCCAGCTTGGATTTTCTTCTGGAACCTCTGTTTAAGGTGCTGAACTGAACTCAGATCATCGAATTATTATAGTACATTTTCAATCCTATATGATTCTATGCTCTTGTTTTTGAAACCGCCTCTACTACAAAGAACATCTAGAGCATACCTAAAGACGTTGAAAATGCTAGTACACTTTGGAAGGTTTGTGTAATATCAATATTTAATATGTTATAACTTCATAAGTACTCATATGCACTTTCTTGAAATAATAAAAAGTACCTATAAGTAAAACTATAATAATTTACAGGATGCTCTCTAATCTACCTGGAACTGCTTGATTTCTATCCTGTTTCACATGTCCTATTTCAGCACGATGTCCCCTTGACTGCTCTGGATAGGAAACTCCATTTTGTAAGTTTTTATCACACTATTTTTAAAAAATCTATATTTTGGAAGTTATTTTTATTAATTTATTTGACCTAATTTTATGTATATATCTGAAAATAATTACTGTGTTATGCCCTTCTCATTATAATTATATCTAAATATGTGCGGTTTAAATACCGCTTCAAATAATTTTACATACTAATTGTAATATTTATTTTACGTTTTAATGATTTAATTAATAGAATCATTATGCGCTTTTATTATCACCATCATCCATCAGCTTGTCTCGTCCTCTTTATGCACTTAAAACTTTTTCCAGTTTAGCAAATACTTCATTATAATTAACCTTTTAAACATCTGCGACTATTTATATAATTTTACTTTGCGTAATAAATGCCATCCTAGAAAATAAATTGAAATGAAATTAAAAATAGTAGGTATCTATAATGTCTTTGCGGTTTTTAAATTAATAGAACATAATAGCATATTGGGGTTAGTTATATTTTTCTCCATAATTTGATATCACAATGCATATATGTGGGGGTTGAATGGGGTGACTACCCTTATTTATTTTAAGTGTTTACATGATCAAGAAGAGTTCAAAGAGGTTTTAGCTGTTTCTTAGGTATATTAAAACAATATTGTATTAGTAGAATTTATGTTATCTATATCCTCTCTTTATGCAAATTTTATTTTTCTCAATTTTATCTGTTCAAGACCTGTTCAATATACGTTTTTAGATGTTTTAGTCGTTAATTAGATGTTGATTAGTTGTTTATTGCACGTTCTTTAAACATTGCTGTAAATAAATACTACAGGTATTACCAAATTTATTTATAGTTATAGTTAATTTTATTTTCTGTTTATGTTCCCTCTACACTTTAACAAATATATTATTAATCTTACGTCCCCCATAAAAACTACTTATCATGGTGCGTCACGATGCATGACTCTCGTAGACGCTGTACTTAATAGCATCAACCAGCCGCCGAGTTTTTGTAATGAGCTCAGCTGGCGTAATGGTACGACATTAGAATTGTAATCCAGTGACCCGGGATCGAATCCACACAGGTAAAACTTTTTTTAATCATTTAATTTCAATAGGGGCCCCACTTAGAAATTATTGGGGTACCGGTTCTTAGAGGTAGGGCTTTTAGCGGAGTCCCGACTTGTAGACTTGGGGCCCCCAAATATGAATACCTAAGTAGGTGATGTTCAAGTGACATGTAATAGATGGCGTATCACATATGATGGATGACGTTTACCCAATGACAACTAGTGCCAATGATACTATTGCCCCAAGTAGCTAACGCCCCAAGTAGCTAACGCCCCAAGTAGCTACGGCCCAAGTAGCTAACGCCTAAGTAGATAATGCCTAAATAGCTATCGCCCAAGAGTATGAAGTTTGACAGATGACGTATGACAGGCGCATGCGCAGAGGTTGGCGCCATAGTCTATGACGTCACTGTCTGGCTCAAGTAAGGCCATGACTACTACAGTGCAGGTGTTTTATCATAAAAAAAAGTTAGTCGTTAGTCAGAAAAATATTTATTGAGTACAAAACAGACAATTTATTTTTATTATTATTCAGTGCGGTCACTAATTATATCGAGAATAAAACAGAAACTTTTATTTTTTGTTTCTTTATACACTACAACCAAAATCAAACTTAAGTGAAAAATTCCAATATTGTCAGTCAAAAAATGTGTTTTGCTCGATTGTGCATTATACATGGCTTTGTCCAAAATTCTGTTTGACTATAATGGAAGGATATAATATCATTATTTAAATTACTATTTGCTATGATTATAAATAAAAGTCTATGAACCAAAATGTTACGCTTGACCCTCCCCTTTTAAAAAACGTTGTCCAACAAAACTGTCATTCAGGGTCGAAAATTCTATATTTTTAAGTATCCCACAATAATAAAGATCGTAATAATAAAAAGCATTAAACATGTCACTAATTCGGTCAATTATAAACGGTATAATGGAACGAATTTGTACGCGACTCCATACCATTCCATTACCCATATGTTTTTATGGTTAGATAATTTAAATAAATATTTTAGAGTAGACTTGTGTGAACTGTTAAAGGACCCATCATAAAGCTTATGGGAAATGGCTTTCTGCTAATTTTTCTAAATTTTTAGTATTTTGTAGATCTTGACGTCTTGATTAAATGTGTCCATGGCCGTAATCCAATCCTATGACTGATTTATGAGTTATGGCTTTTTAAAGTTGGCAACTTCTTACTTTGATATTTTCTATTTAGTCTGGAGTGTTCACTTGTTTCTAAAAAAATATCAATTTTTTATTTCTTTTATTAATGAAAACTTTGGGCCATAAGTTTTCTGTCACTTAGTATTGGCCCCAGACCGTCCCCCGCGGAACACCGTATTCGACTTATCTCAAATCGCTTAATGATTCTGTTATTTGCACATATTGCAGTCGATTTGTTAAGTAACTTTCCGTTAAATTCAATGCTATGCCCCTAAATTCTAAATTATTCAGTATTTTTCTTAATATCTCATGATCGACTGTATCGAATGCTTTTGCCAAATCTAAAAAAATGCCTAATAAAGCCTTTTTTTCATCCAGATTTTTGTTTATATTATTCATTAAATAAATAAATGCATCTTCAGTGGAATATCCTTTTTTAAATCCAAATTTTTTATTGGAGAGGAGTTTAAATCTTTCTAAGTAATGTATAATCCTTTTTTTGATAATTTTTTCAACATTTTTGGCTATACTAGAGATTAACGATACAGGTCGATAATTAGTTATTTCGGACGGGTTTCCTTTTTTTAATAATGGCTTAATAATACCTACCTTAAAAACTGAACAAACAAGAATGTGTTACCACTGTTGTGACCACTGCACCTGTTCGGCGCGTACAATTTGAGTACAATAAAATCATCTTCTTAAAAATCGTTTATGTTTTGTAGAATTATTAGGCTTAAAAGCTAATCAATTATGATTAAATTAATTTTGCAATTTTCTGATTTAGCATTGAATTCGTTATGTACATACGTAATTTTATTCCTCCACATTCCTGGTGCTCATTAGTAAACATAAAAATTGAAAATAATGGGACTAAATTGTTAAGAAAGAACCAAAGGGTATATAATTTGTTTCGTTGTAGTGTGCACAATTTATAAAATTATAGTTTTTACTACAACACTTAACTCGACACACTTAAGTGATTTTATTTAATTAAGTGTTAATCATATATGTGACCTATTGTTTTATCAAATTTTACCTATTTATTAAATTATTTAAGTTATTTCACGATTACCTACTGTACGTCGCATTAAAACAACGCGATGACGTAGAATAATAATAATACAGAATTATTATTTATGACAGTAAAGTTTACAATAATTTAATAGAAAACAACATATTTAAAAGGAAAAAGGGGAAGGACAAGAACCTCAAGAAGCATCGAAAGGGCTGCCAAATACTGATTTATGGGGCACAATTAAGTACCTCCAGTTTCACGATGTAAAAGTTTTGTTATAAAACTTGCTAAAAAAAAATCGTTTTTTACTTTTGATAATTTATAAATTTAAATTTTTTAAACTGTAGATAATATGGCCTCTTTTTAAATTGGCGATTGTCTCTCTACAGTCCTAACTCTTAACACATTTACAAAATTTGCGCCTGAAGTGCTGTACGTGGCCCTCACTATTGTGTATCCTCTCCGCCCCTAAAAGGTGGTTATGCCACTAAGGCCAAATTTTATAAAATCTTCTAAAACCTAAGTTTAAACCTAGGTTTAAACCGAAGAATAATTCTAAAATTTTTTAGACAATTACTACAAGATTTAATGCATAAAATGTACTATGTACCTACAAAAAACGTTTTTTACTAACCTTGGTTGGTTTTTTGCCATGCAAATATTTTTTGTCCATCGCGATATTTTCTGATATATTTTGAACGGGGATCCAACCGCAATCGACCTTAAAACTTTTATTATACGCAACAGATATAGAAATATAACTGGTAAATCTTCCTAAAATGGTGGAATATGAAGATGAGTACATAAAACCAGATAAAATAAACGAAATTATAAGATTTAATTAATTTTCCAATTTTTTAATGTTATGCTGTTTCTACAGTACCTATTGCCACTTCTCTTTCCACGTTAACAATATTGCTAGTTTGTAAAATGGCGATTATTTTGAAAAACTTTACGAACGTTAAACGCTTATATTAATGCACAAAAGCCATTTTTAACTGTTTAAAACGAATACTTCAGCGATTTCGATGTACTTTCGGAGTTATAATTCTTACGCAAGCAGAAAAAAAACGAACAAACCCTTTTTTCTTTTGTGCATTTCAGCAGAACAATTTATTCAAGCTAGCTATGGTTGAGAAAAAGAAATTGTTCATTTTTATTAATAAATATATCGCTTTGTGTCTGTTATTCGTCAAACGGCCGAATGTGAGAAAGATAGATATATTCAAATTGGTTTTGAGTACCTATCAGAAATGCATTTGCCAACGAAATGAATTTTTCTTCAATTGTTTTCTTTCTCACAACATCACGGCCAACTAAAAAGATAAGTTATGATGCCTAATTTAAATATTTTTTAAAATTTTCAATATGAAGTTCAGTCGTAGAAAAAATATACTGTACAACTCGAGTGGATTATCCATATTGTGCTTGGAAGTTTTTTTTTACTTCCTCGGACATCATATTCATTCCTGTTGTACACACAACTACAATATTAAGAGCGACGCTATCTTCAATGGTAACTTGTAATTTTTACAAATTTTTATAAACATTTTTGGATGTGGCCCTATTTTCGTAGTTTATTTGTTTTAAGAATACAATGAAAGTCCATATTAAATAAAAAAATTTGTTATAGGCGCTGGTTCCTCCTCATTCTTATACGGATTAAATTTAATCTCTCAAGCCGGATTTTTTTTGGCCTCTCAGTCGGATTTTCTGGCTGCGTCACTGAGGAACCTCCGCCTGTTACTTTAAGCTTTTCTATTCGCATTTGTCACACTCTGAGTTACAAGCAAATTAATGACCAAAACGAACCCTTATGAAACACGTTAAAAAATGTAGTTTTGTGTAAAAAGCAAAGCAATAAAAGAGAATTTAGATAACGCTAGCAGCAGGTAAAGTAGGTAGTCCTATCGTCAATAATTCAGGATAAAAATGTCGAATTGTTATCGTGGCGGGATGATGGCCCAATGCAAGAATTAAAACGTATTAAAGTTTACCTCTTGAATGCTTATACATTTAAAAACATTATTTTAACTCTTTACCATGTGACTCTCATCAAATGTATCCAATTTCTGTACTTTACACAATACTAATCACACATTTTGATAATGATTAAAACACACCGTTAAAATTGTGTGCAATATTCATAAGTTATATCACAAGATGTGAATATTCTAAATAAAATATTTACCTCGAGTGGTATATGTTGAGATTATATACCAAAAAAAAAGAAAAAATACAACGAAATGCAAGATTTTTAAAATGATTTATGTAGCTACTAGAAAAACGGACAAAACGAAACAAAACCTAAACAATTGACAAAGTAATAAAACTAACAGAAAATTAGTTGGTCAATATATACTGCCGTGTTTCGCAAAATTTCTCGAATTGGGTCCATATATACTTTTTTGTTTTTGTTGTATTTTCTGGGATAGTCTTTTCAGCGTTTTTTCTTATATTTTCGACTGAAACATTACCGAATCGGCAAGATTCCATTTTAAAAAAAATGTGACATGAATCTGACAACATCAAAAACTTGATTTGTTGACAGGGATTTTTGTTATTATAGAAACGGTCTATAGCAACCATCAAATATTTTAAACTTGTTATGATGTTATGCATTGGTATTGTTGTGGCAGGTCACGGTTACTAAAAAGAACGGTTGTCTGGTAACTTCTGACCAATTAGAGCCGGCCTGCTGATGACGTCACAAAACGTCTTTGTTATAAGGGTCTATTATGAATGCAACAGACAAAGAGAGACAGATACGCCTTTCTAGGAAATGAACAGAGCACGGTATATATATTTGATCGTTTTTAGAAAATTTTAGTATTTATGGACCTAATAAATTAGTTTTCTTATTTCTGGAAGCGAATTTTATAAAAATAAAATTGAACTGAAACTTGGACCGTAATATTAAATATTCAGTTTTCTGTTTTTCTTTTATTGTAGGTAGATAAGTCTACAAATACAGACCGAGCCCAGGGTGCAATTTCATTTTACTCACTTTAAAGTTTACTTTAAAAAAAAACGTACGAGTTGTAGCTGTTGTTATCAGTTTATTTTTAAAAATATATATAAATTTTGTTTATTTTTTATAAAACCTATATTTTATTGTTCTGTACACAAAACTACTTTAATTTATGACAAAGCAAAAGGTAACAGTTGTACAGATCAACCATCATTTAAGCTCAGAGGCGTATCTAAGGGCGAATAAGCACCTGATGATTGATGAATTTAGTAGTAGATAGTAGATGAAAAAACCCAGTTGTTGAGTCCAATAAAATTTGGCGATATCATGACAATAAAAGTTTTTTTATGACTACAGCCACCCCTCCCCCCAGACCAAAATACGTGCTTCGCTACTGATTAAGCTACATTATAAGAAAAACTACATCAATAAGTAATAAAATAGGTACACACACCAAACGAAGTCTCATAAAAATTCCCTTTGACAATGTCGAGGTTACATGTTTCGCTGCTACCTGAGCATCATCAGACCTAACTACAAAAAGCAAAGAAACACAAAAATAAAAACACCTGCATCATAAATAACACACTAAATATTTGATTGATGATGTTCAGATAGGTACCAGCGAAACATCCTGGACATTATTAAAAGAAAATTTTATGAGAGGGTAACTTTGTGTGTGTATTTTATTATTTGACTTAAATCGGGTCTCAGCGAAAATTGACAAATATGAATTTTATTTATCAAAAAAAATGAATCTATTTTAGTGATGTATTGATTGAAACATACAGTTTCCTAACACTTAATTAGTTCACAAAAAATAAATAACTATTACCTTATATATTTTATTTATCAATATACGGGACATGCCCATTCGCACTGACCTCATAGTCCTTAGTCTAAACTAAAATAACCAGTACACTACACAAATACAAAATTCAAACATTATTAAACAGCTAATACATCTTTTTTTTTAAATTACTAGTAGGTATATTCCTTAACATTTCCAATGGTTGTAAATTTATGTTAAATAAATCACCCCTAAACCTGTTCCCCTTTTCATTATTCTATTGATTGGGGAATTTTCACCATACACAGTATATCTATTTGGTCGGGAGTTAAAAACTTTGAGAAAATTTCCTTAACATTGCCTTCTAAACCTTTATCTGTGCTGTCAATTTTATGTTCAAGGTTTTTAAATTTTTCCTGCAGAGTTCCTATTGTTTGTTTATGCTACCTAATTTGGTTTTTTAAACATTCATTTTCTTCTTCAAGATCCCTGTACTTTTTAAATAAAATTTCATAAGGCGTAGTTTTGCTTGTTGATGGGAAATTCTCAATTTCAAAAACAGGGGGAGAAAGTCAAGAAAGAGTTTCTGTTTTTACAATATTAATTGTATTTTCTTCAGGTATCAGAAGATTAGAAATAATTTCCTTCCTTTCCTTTTTTTCTATCCTTTTTTTTCTCTCTGATGGGGTCTTGTTGGTTTTATTTGGCAATACTATATGGGTATATTGCTAAAATTACAAAACTATGTTAAGTTTAAGTTACATTATATTGGTTTCTAACTTACCATTTTTTTTAGCCTCTTAGGTTGAGCGTTAATTAATTTAGAGTGTATTTCGTCCTCAAATTGACAACACTCAAAATGTTTACTGCAAATCTTTTTGTGGTTAGGGTTAAAGGTGTCTTTTCTACAACAAAGGTTAACCCATTGCTTTCTCACTATATGATTTTTAGGAAATGTAAAAAACCCCACAGCTTCTCCATCCCTCTTTGCCTTTGCTTGGCTGCTTTTACAGGTAGCGATACTACATATCGTCCCAGGCATCTTAAAAATGCAAATAAAACAATTTTTACCTAATTCACTTTGAATGTGATTTATGTTTATTATTTACCTTTTATTGCACTATACTGATGAATATATTGATAAAATGTCTCTTTATCTTTAAATATAAGTCTCCAAAACACCTTACAACTTTGAAAATTCGCTGAAAACCACTTCAAAAACAGAAATAACAGAATAAACAATGCTAATTCTGTATACAAATGTCTGAAGAGACGTTTTGTGACGTAGGCGATGACGTTTCGCCCGCCATGACACCAAGCTTACAAGGCAACCTATCTATCTAAAGACCTTGGTGGCAGGTGGCCCGGGGTATATCCACTTATGCGGGGTATATTCAGTATAATATGCATCTGATTGGTCGCAAAACAGCGTTTAATTGGTCAGAATCGGATTGAGGTATATAATCAATTTTATTTTGTGGAGAAGGACTCCACTCTGGTTAAGTCATTTACGTCATCATTTTCCACACAAAATTTGATTATATATAAGCGTCCTTCCTAGGAAAAACAGTAGCCATATGGAGACATATGGATTAAACTATGTGAATATGGGTCATCTAAGAGAAACAAATACAGTATTCACAGTGTTTCTTTACTCGTGCGTCATTGTTCAACGATTAAGCGACAACGTGATTTACTCCCCATCTTTTTTTATTATAATAATAAAGGTGAATAAAAACATAACCGAACGTCTTCCAGGCACTATTCTATGACGCAATATGTCGTTGCCAATGAAATATGCTAGCGAGAGAAAAAATTTCAATGAAGAGTTACAGATTGATTTAACTATTTAATTTTATTATTATTTGAGGTTTTTCACTTGACTTCCCACGTCATCGTTTATTTGATTGCTATTTTGACTTTCATTTTTGACACTCATTTTTTTTTACATTTTTGTGCCATGAATATTTATTTATTCGTAAGCGGAGCTTTTGTTATCGTTCTCTTGTGTTTCCGGTAAGTAGTTTATGATGTGTATTTATTTATTTATTTATTGTAAAAAGATCCAACTTCTAACTGGTATGTTCGTTGCGAACAAAATTACGGCGGTAGCTAAAGATATGCTAAAAAATTAAATATTCATGTATACTTTATTGATATAAATATTGTGCAAAGTGCTTTTGAATGATCTATTAAATGTATGGATAACACTGTTTTGTACTTGAATTACATTTTTTATTTAAAACTTTAAACAACTTAGGAACCCGTACATCGGGACATTAGGCACATCTATTATAATAATTATGAAATTAGACTGTGTTTTGACCAAGGAGAAATGAAACGTCGGATTAAAAATCCAATTACACCAACTTGTAGAGGAAAAAAGGTGGTAACGAGAGTATAAACTTTATTTTAACATATCTGTTCAAATAGAGTCAGAAAGAAATAAAAACCAAATCGCAAAAATCGGTTTTGCCCAAATATCTTCAAAAGGATTGATGAGTTTTTAAATTTGAAAACACAATGTTACAGAATTTAGTAGGGCACAATTTTTTCTAATTTAACCATCACTGTATCTTATATACCTATATATCTGTGGCTTGGTACAAGAAGTGCATATGTCACTATTTTTCATTTTTGAGATAAATGTGCCAAAGTAGGTACTAATAAAAAATGTAAATTTTATGATGGCAAAATGTCGAAGCCCCTAGTATTATCTAAACCCCTTTTTACAAAATCATGAATGTTTATTTCATTTATTAACTATTTAAAAGTTTGAACTTTTAAACTTTAAAATCAAATATTATAAATTTCACAAAAACTGACATATGCACTTCTTGTACCAAGCCACAGATATATACAGGGTGTTCACTTGAAAACTTCCCACCACGGATTTATCGAAAACCACTGATTAAAAGAAAAAACGCCGAGACACGACTAAAGATGTGCCAAAGGGGACAACTTTTTAACCCAAAACTACTTCACCCCCTTTTACCCTCTGCCCCCCGGGGTCATCCCCTTAAAAATTTTAAATGAGAAGGGGTATCAAGTAATAGCTTGTTTGAAAGGTATTTCAAAGTGCTTTATTTTGACGTTTGATTTTTTAAAATAGGACGATTCGTTTTCAAGAAATGCGATGTTCAAATTCATGGCAGCTTTCGATGATGCGTTGACGAAGTTCATCCAAAGTTTCAGGTTGGGAAGTGAACACAATAGATTTCAAATGGCCCCATAGAAAAAAGTCTAATGGCGTCAAGTCAGGAGATCTAGCAGGTCATTCTATAGGCCCTCTTCGCCCTATCCGTTTATCTGGGAACTCATCGTCTAGCCATTGCCGAACCGGAAGAACATAGTGAGGAGGAGCGCCGTCTTGCTGGAAATATATTTCAGCCTCATCAAGTATAGGGTTTCCATCGTCTTCGATTTGGTTTTCAATGGTTTCAGTGATAAGCGGATTGATGGTATTTTCCAACATATCTAAATAAATGCCTCCATTTAAATTCCCATTAATAAACAATGGCCCAATCACTTTGTTTCCTAAAATGCCTGCCCATACATTAAGTTTTTAGGAGTACTGAGTATGCCCTTCTACAAAAGCATGAGGATTTTCATTGCTCCAATACCTGCAGTTATGCAATGTGCATTCATCACTGAAGCAGATATTCTTTACATGAATGGTATTATCATTAATCGCTGCAGTCATTTGTTCACAAAACTCAACTCGCCTATCGAAATCATCTTTGGTTAACTCTTGCAATATTTTCATTTTGAATGGATGAAATTTATGTAATTTAGTAATTATGTGTACAGAGCCTATTGAAAATGAAGCATTAGGATTTATGCCAAAATGACCCAAAACTTCAACTTGAGCGGCTTCATCCAAAACTCTACGATGATTACGTTTTTTATTTGCAACAGATCCAGTTTGAGAAAATTTAGTAACAAGGTCTAAAACATACCTATGCTAAGTTATCTTTTCCGGATGTCTGGCGTTAAATGTGACGGTAGTTTGCCGAGCACATTGATTTTGAGCACCATAAATTAGAATCATTTCCACTCTTTCGGCTAGTGTGTAAACCATTTTGGAAGTAAAATGTGAATCAATAAATTAATTTTCACTATCCCGAGATTGTCACAAAGGTAACTGACAGCAAATTAAATTCTTTCTTTTCCTTAGCAACTATAAAAAACTAAACATGTATAAGAATAAATACAGTTCGCCTATGTTATCTGTGTCGATAAAAAGAAGGCGGAAAAATTCTGGTTGTTATTTGGTTGCTGCCACGTATAATCTTCCGAATTGCTATTTATGTTGCTTTTGAACACTTATTGAAATAAAAAGTGATATTTTTGTGTTTTTTTTTTCTATCTGAACAAATTAAGGTAAATAAAGATTTTTCTAATTTTCTCGAAAACGAATCGACCGATTTAAAAAAATCAAACGTCAAAATAAAGCCTTTCAAACAAGCTATTACTTGATACCCCTTGTCATTTAAAATTTTTAAGGGGATGTCCCCGGGGGGCAGAGGGTGAAAGGGGGTGAAGTAATTTTTGGTTAAAAAGTTGTCCCCTTTGGCACATCTCTTGACGTGTCTCGGCGCTTTTCTTTTTAATCAAAGGTTTTCGATAAATCCGTGGTGGGAAGTTTTTAAATGAACACCGTGCATATATTTAACGAGATCCTTGTAGAGCGCACCCTTATCTGGGACACCCTGTATACTCGAAGTTTGCATAGTTTTCATAGCTCAACATTTAAAATAAAAATTACAAATAGAAAATGTATATTATTTCCTCAAGCACGGCTCTTATCAGTGCCTATAATAATTAGCCTATAAGCAAGGTTATTTCCATGATAAAATAATATTTTTAGTTGTTGCCGCTGCGAAAGCTATGGTTTATTAGTTCTGTGAAGTGCCTTTTCATCACTAGTGCTAAAGCTATAGTCTTGACAATTAAGTACTGGCTGAATGCATGTCACAATTCGCTAATACATAATCATAACAACAGAGACAAAAATAAGAGGTATGTTATTAATAAATAATAATTAAAGAAGAAGAAATGCTTATTATGGATCTTTTTCCCGTCCTTATAGAATTAAAAAAATATTCGATTTTTTCAACGACAGGACTAGAATAAAATAGTCAGAAGTCAGAAGCTGTAACGTGCATCCAGCCAGTAATTGTAAGGTCCTTACCCCAAGCATGCTTAAATACAGCTGCTTCCTGGTATAACCGATTGTGCATCCATCAAGCTCAGAGACAACTAAACTAAAATGAAATTACACTTTTGTTTTGTACGCTCGTGCATAAAAACCATAGTATTTATTCACATTGAGTAATAACGAAAAAATTTAAAAAATGCCACGATAGGTCCCTACTTACAGCTTTCTTTATTAAGCAACCAAAAAATAAATTATAGATTAGGATTATCCAAATGGAGCATAGGAAACTCAAACAGTGCTTATGTTGACCTCAGGGTTAAATTTTTGACAGTCAAGCGATAATATCTAAATTTTTTAATGAAATCTTGCATTTTAGCTTAGAGTTTAACTTAAAACTAATTTAATATTTGTTCTGTTAGGTAAATAAGCGTCTTTTTTATGGTCCCCGTAAAAAAAATTAAACTTTTCATATCGCGAATCACATTTATTTTACACGCAAAAACTTTTATAAAGAATTACTCTTTTTCGTATCTTTCACTTTTTGGTCCATCAGTCCTCTTCATATCCAATCCGAGGATACACTGTATAGAAAAATCGAGATGTTTTTGTAATTTTACTAGGTGGGTCCATTTGTGAGTTTGTGACCAACGTAAGCGTCGGTTCATTGGTGACAACCGTAAAATAACTGAATTTTATCAAGTTTTGTTGAAGCATTCGAATGTCCGATGATTTTTTATGTCACAGTCAAAGGTTCCTGGTTAATTAATTATTATTTAAAAGTAAGGGTCAAGATTTCGTATCCATTCGCTTCATCTAAAAAGCGGCCACATACCCGTCTAAGCCCCAATTTTATAAAATCCTCTCAAACCTAAGTTTAAAACTAGGTTTAAATCGAAGAGTAATTCTAAAATCGTAGAAATGTCAGAAGTAGTCTATTTATAAGGTGGGATTGACAAGAAATTTTAATTCCACATTCCAATCAAAGAGTAATTAATCTAACCATAACTTGTTATGTTACATTATATTAAGTTATGACTTTAACTTGAACTTTGCGGTCAATCCCAAATCCCACATTATTAAATGACCATTTTTGACATTTCACATTTCTTCGATTTAAACTGGATCTCGATTTAAATCATAGATGTATTTTAGTTTATAAAGTCGAGTTAAACCGAGGTCCAGTTGAAATCGAAGAAATGTCACAAGTATAGTCATTTTATAATGTGGGATTGAGAGTAAAGTTCGAGTTAAAAGTGATTTACCGGGGCATAACTTAATATAATATAACATAACATTGCTGTCAATCCCACAGTATAAATCGACCATTTCTGACATTTCTTAGAATTTTTCTTCGGTTCTTTTTTTAAAGAGGAGTTTATAAAATTGGGCCCTTTTATTACGTATAGTTTTAATTAAAATTTCTTTCATTACTTTATAAATTCCAAGGGTTTTTAAATTTAAAACATGGGTATTTGGCCTCTATTTCTGAATAAAACGAAAAAGTAACGAAATATTAACTGAGAAACGAAATGGCGGAGGCGTCACTAGCCTCAACCCTTAAATTATTTGTGCAACTTAACAATAAAATAAACAAAACAACTAATCCCCGTTAACATACTGATATAATTGCTAATAAATGAACACATATTACACACATACTCTTATGGAACAATTTTGAATCAGTTTATCTACCATCAGCTGTTTTCCATCTAGGTCGTGACGTCAGCTGTCATGGCCCTATTGAAAATACCTAACATTTTCCACTTTCACACAAAAAAAAATTAATTACAAATCAAATGCTTTAATATCGTTCAGGTCGTCAAGGTGTTTATGAGCCTAATAACGCAAGACTATTAATGTAAAATAAAAAGAATTTTGACAAGCATTTTCTTGTTCTTGGTGATTTTTTTCTATTTATTTATTAACTAACTAGGCAACTTTGACAGTGACATAGATCATAAGTATGAAATTGGCAGACATAATGTTCTCGCAATCAAGGTGGTCTGGTATGCTTAATACTTGATTTGTTAATTATTAGTAAATGATGTGTGCTAATGCGTGTTCGGTTTTACCATCAGATTTGTCAGATTACTCCGCGCCCGTTCGTTTAATGTTTCAGACGACAAAAAAATCTGAATGTCGTTCGTTTATCATATCCACGATCAAATGGAGGTACATATTTTTCGTTGGAGAATTTCGACAGGTTTTAAAAAGAAATTTCCGAGAGAAGCAAAAATTTAAAATCTAACCATTGGCGTTGTTTATTGAGGAATGAAGATAACCTTACCTTTCGCGACAGTCGCTAAGGTTATTTTTTATTGCACTTTACAAATAAAATGATATAAATCTGTCCAATTTTTTTACTTAAACTTGTTTACATTACAACTTTACAAAATTCTTAGGTTAGAAAATAAAATAGAAACCATCAAGATCGTTCGGTAAGTACAAAGTCGTCTGAATCCTCCGTGATCACATGATCTAAAATTTTCATCGCTCTGGTCTCATCTGCGAGGTAAAAACCGAACTTGCTTAATGTCATTTATTTCACATTCAAATAGGATTTTTCCAGTTATTGGTAATTTTCTTCTATTATTTTTAAAATTTCTATAGCAGAAAATCACAGCCATGCTCATTTTGCAAGCTCTTCGGTCCACAAAACATTGCACTTTTAAATTGATTACATACCCACATAGAATTTTTATTGTACATAATATCTTTTCCCTCACTAGCTATTGTGCGCACCTTATTTATTCACATTTTTTATGCTTTTTCTTATGCCAATTTATAACTCGTTACTATATCTGTTGCTGATGTTGTAGTACTCTTTAGATGTAATGTGCATTTTTATTTCAGAAGTTCCGAAACGAAGAGTAAGCATTGTTGAAGCACCAGATCATGGTAGATCAGATTCGCCCAAGAAAAGGGGAATTTTGCACATGCTTAGTCCTTTTGTAGAAAATGCTTATCACAACACCAAATATGGTAAACTCTGGTTTGGGTCTTAAGAATTTAGTCTGTGGTGGCTCATGCAATATCAAATTATTAATGAAAGCGCTTAGTGGTTTGGTACAAAAATATGTACTGGGGGGCCAAATAAGAATGGAAGCCGGCCATATCTCAGGAACCGTTGTCCCAACGTGTTGAAATAAAAAAATCATATCAAAATAACTTTGAAGTTCTTAAATTTACCGCTAGAGGGCGCTCAATATATGATTAAGAAGATTATAGGATTTTTATCGATAATGTGCCAAGTAAAGTTATTTCAAAACTTAACTGTTTTATTCTTTATACCGAAAAACATTGCTTCAATACATTTTGATCTAACTGGTAAAATAAACTGAGGGGTGGATGGGAACTTCTTTTGAAAGAAATACTCACAACCAAATTTAACAAACTTAGTCTTATTTCAAAGATCTTATTCTAGAGTAACATTTAAAATGTAGTATGACCATTTTTAGTTATATCCGTCGCTGCTAGAGGAAGCATTTGTGCAATCACCAGATTTTTCAGTTTTTCTCTAAAATTTTACTTTGAACCGTATATAATATTTATTTAAATAAAAAATAAAATAAAAACGAAGAAAGTTGGTGAAAACCGCATGTCGAAATCTTATATTTAGCCCGAGATACAAGAAAAAATATTATGAAATCGGCTGCACTTACCGAACCAATATTTTCATAAAATAGATATCGTTGGTTTATATGATTTAAAATGGTTTAAATGAAATAGTTTATAGTTATTATTAATACCTAAATTGACAGCTAGGTAGAATTTTATAAAAAAAATAAATTTCTATAAGTTTGTAGAGGTGCTGGTACGGTATTACGAGTGTCTAACAACGACACAGATGTCACTCCGTGCTTTATGTAGATACTTAGTTAAATAACCCAGAGCTTTAGGGCCGTTTGCACGGGTTCCACTTAAGAAGTTTTAGGTGGGGCTTAACTTAAGGTGTCACTTAACTACAACTTTTCCGTTGCACAGTCGCTAAACTGGCACATAAGCCAGCCCTAAGTAGATATAAATTAATCCGAAGATTTTTACGGCTTAATTTATATCTACTTAGGGCTGGCTTATGTGGTGGTTTAGCGACTGTGCAACGGAAAAGTTTTAGTTAAGTGACACCTTAAGTTAAGTCCCACCTAACTGGAATCCGTGCAAACGGCCCTTAGTCTGAGGTAAGGTAAGGTGGGGTAAGTGTGTAGCAGAATTTTAAAAGTACACACATGTTACCTATTTGTAAAGAAACTATTTAGCATATTGCATTATTATTTTGGTACCAAACACTTATGGATGTTACCTACAGGTATAGCTCTAATACTTGTCAAGATATAAACTTTTGATTAACAAATTCTTCAGGGTCTGCCCAAATGTAAGAACTTGATGTGGTTGCAGCTAATGAAAGTACTTTTCGTGTAAATTTAACTTCATCATCTTTTTTAACCGACACTACTTGACCGATATAACGTTTACGAGATTTTTTACTCGCAAAACCAACAAGCACCCAATCATTGACAGTATATAATACACATACACATTTACCCTGTCAAAATACTACACACTTTACCTGTATTAAATTTGAGAGGTGCAAGTGTGTATTACACAAAGATAAGTACAAATTACTAACCTAGGATAAAAATACCAAAACTAAATTAAAATTTAAATATTGTTTACCTTATTTATATAGAAAAACGATTAAAAATCTAACTAGGTAAGTTGATGATCGTGGATTCAAAATTGGGCGACCAATTGCACGTTCACCTTACGACAACCAGTTGGGAAAGAAAGATTGTTTATGTCTAAAATAGAAACCTCTAACCAACGAAGACAAACATCCTATAACTATTGCTGTTGTTTTACATTTGAAGTCCAAGTAACCTTCTTGAATAGTCCATAGATGGCAACACTCATACATATATGATTAAAAGATTATTTGTTGATTACACACTGACCCCAAATACACACTTACCCCACCTTACCTTACATAATTTTTAATGAATATTAGAGATGGCAACCATATATCGATAATTTACGTAAAATGTATTAATCACGTGACATAGGTACTACCAGAAAGAAGTTATTTTGGCATTGTTGAATAAAAGTTAAAGACAAATCGTCGCCCGAGAACAAGGTTATTCTATGTCCATTTTTTTAAATTTTACAGTAGAGCAATTTTAAAATTCACCAGCTTTTATTGGGTACATCTTAATTATTTTTTTTTTCTAAAAGTGTAATTTAGTTAGGTTTAATGGTTTATAAAAAGTGGGTAATGCAAAAATATACTAAAAATTTTGTCTAAATCCTATTGGTTGGCGAGGACATAGACTAAAATGGTCCGAATATGAAAAACTTTATATGGACATAGTATAAGTTCGAATCTTTGTAAGTAGTGAACCGATTGGCACAGAGTGACATGGAATAGCTTGGTCGATAGAGCTTCGGATATAGAATACTTTGATGATAAAATCTCAATTTAAAAAAAAAAGGACATAGAATAACCTGGTTCTCAGGCGACGAAATAACTAAAATGATGTTTGAAAATTATCTACCTCGGTCCTTGTCTACAATTATTTTCCTTAACCGTTTGTGGTAAAAGAAATTCCTATAATTTGACTTATTGCATTAGCTGCCACATATAGACGTAGTTACTTCTAAAATTCAGTTTTTTAAAATGATCTCTGAGGCTATAATAAAATGTAATACATATTAAATATGCAAAACTTGGAATGTGCTGAATGTGTTTCGAGCTTATTCAGGTTTATTTAAATTACATGAGTATAAAAAATAATTTTAATATACTGCGGCGGTGCTCAGCGGTGAGTCACTGGCATCCGAGTTCGATCCTCGAAGTGGGCATACGAACAATAAAAAATGTCCGAATTTTAGTAAGTTTAAGAATGAAGGGAAGAGTGTAAAATGTATTCAAACCACCCCATTCACGCCGGTAACCAGACCGAATATCTCGTAGGGTGAGGACGAAGGTACACGCTCCCAATTAGAAGATCATGCAATGAGGCAAGAAACCGAGGGCTGATAGCCCTTGGGGGAGTGTCGCATGACTGAGGATCGTGGTTCGGAACCTACCTTAAGCTGTAGGCTCCCTCGGGATTAGCCGTGGCAGCGACCGAAGAGGTAATAAGCCTAATTCAAAAAAAGGGCAAGAAATTACAACTTTTATTAAACACTTTGGACTATGGCTTTCGCCTTGATTTCCGGCAACTTTTACTACGAAATATTTTTTAAATCATAAAAATTTAATCATGTAGGGGCAAGAAGATTCCTCGGGGTCAAACGATCCCACGGCGCTATTGTATGCACAAGAACAGCCGTAGACTTGGCAGCATATGCCTTTTAATACGGCGGTGCAGTAGTAGTGTTTAGTCAGTGTAAAGAATTGTAATTTTTTCCGACTTAATAATAGGTAAGCCTTTAATTTTATTCGTGTTTACCACTAAAAAAGAGTTAGGTATTTAAATATTCGATAGTATCTATGAGAAAGTATAGTGTAGTGAACAAGTTGGTCCATAATTTTGTAAATTTTAGTTAATTTAAAAAAAGTTAGGTTAACTTTATTATACCTACCGCTTACAAGTGGGGCAAGAGGATCCCTTTAACAATGGGGCAAAATAATCCCCTAAAACAATGGGTTTCGGGTAGCGGGGCTAAATGATTACTTTTAGGCATTTCACATTTTTATATTTTAGGCGTTCTATTTGGTTTTTCTCTTTATAAAAAGGCTTAGAAAATGACTTCCTAGTTTCATATTCACAAATTTAGCGTTAAAAAAAAGAAAATTTCATTTAGGTACTTTACATAGGAAATCATTTTGCCCTGACTAGCGGGGCAAAACGATTACTTTGCATATGTCTACATACTGGCTAAAATCTCAAAATCAACTTAACCAAAAAATATAAAAATAATAACAACACATGAACAACATATAAAACTACATGCTTATAAAATTACAAACTCCTAACACTTCGTGGATGTGACATCTAAGGCCAAAATTATTAAAGGGATCTTGTTGCCCTGGAATCCCCTACTTTAATTTACAGTGTTAAGATAATGGTTGTTGGGTTTGAGCCATCGTGTATTAATTAGTTAAAATTATAGTTAATTGATCAATATTGTGCTTTGAGTAATATATCCGGTAATTATCTGGTATATGAATAGCATCCAATCTTTTTTTTAACAAGTAATGGTGTATTTTGGGGCGAAAATTACGAATCTGAATGCTTAATTGTGTTTAAGAAAAATACGTACCTAAATAATAATTTTGTGATGCATAATTTCGTATTTAGTATTTTCTGATAAAACTATTAAACAAAAAATTATCTCAAGAAGTAGTCCATACAAACAGTGGTTAATAATTATATGATAGAGAGACCGACTATTATTTCTATCAAAAAATTATCTGATTTTATGTCTTTGAGTCTACTTATTGTTTAATTAACAATATAACCTAATCATCCAAAACAACGCAAGTAATTTTACATAGCAGGTTACGACTAACTAAAAACAGATGGACAACCTTACTTCTAACTGCTGAATAAAGGTCTACTCAAAAAAATGCAGGACTGCGGAAGCGGAAACAGAAACGAAACAATTGCGGGACACTATTCTTCAGGGGGATATGCAACTACACATTCCAATGCGGCAGTTCGCAGGCGATAATGCGGGATGTCTGCGAATTTATTCTGGTTCACAGCGTGCACGGTTTTTACGCAACTCGCATTTTGATTGTCCCGCTACCACATCGCTCCCATTTCAGTCCCGCTCCCGCAGTCCGGCGTTGATTTGAGAATACCCTAACTTAAAAGGAAATTCTATTCAAAGACTAGGATTTTAGAATACCAATTTTAACTGAAAAAAATAGGAAATGCGTCAATTTCTCAGCTTATCTAATGCAGAAGAAGGTTAAACATAATTTGTAACATTAAATTAGAGAACAGTCTCAATAAAGAAGGCAAAAATGCAAAGTTTTAAGACAGTATCATAACCTCTAAATATGGAAGTTTAATAAGAAATTTCTCAAAAACGTTTAGATTTGTAAACTAGGCCTCAAAAATCATGATTTTTGTATTTATTGCCATTTATCGATGTCATCAACTTGCAGTGTCGCCTTGTATAGCTTTAGCTTAAGAAATTTTAGCACGCTTATAGCATTGGCTTTTACTGCACTAATAAATTTAACAATTGTTCTATAATACACGTAGATTACCAACGATTGGCCAATTTAGTTGTTCTGTCAATTTTCTTTAAATAGGGTGAGCTTTATATGAGCTTTGCCTGTACCTACTCATATTTATGCAATGGTATTGTACTACTATTTTATATTTATTTAGACCTATTCTATATTACTTTATTTCTCTAAAATATAAAGCTAATTTATTTTAGTATTATAAGTAATGGTATTGCCTGTTAAGATATGATTTTCTAGGACTATCGGCTACTCTACTGACTAATAGTAACTAGCTACTACCACTAACTAATAGTAACTAGCTACTACTACTAACTAATAGTAACCTACGACCGCCTACACGCGCAATCGGTTGCCGCCTGCCGAGAGTCTTAGGAAACTGTCCCTTACTGGAAGGAGTTCGGCAAGTTTTGCCTCAATGTGCTCCCCCTATCCATCACTTTTGCAGTAATAGCAGCTCTGTAGTTTGTATAAGTCAAGTGAAGAGTAGCTTGGGACTATCCCGAGGATCTAGTTTTCATTGTAAGATACTGTTTCCTTTCCTAGGACTGTCGGCGTACAGCAACCGACCGCGGCAGTCGTCGGACTCCCATGCATAATTCAATGAAGGTACAGACTACGGCCGCGATCGGCTTGCGCCAACCGATATAGAAAACCGTACTTTTATAAATAATTGTTGTTTTTTATGATCTAATGCTTCCAAGTGAAAAATTACATACTGTACGCTTCCCTGTGTTGTCTATTGAGTTTGTTGCTCATGTCAACGTGCTACAATTATTGCATTCAATGTAAGCGCTTCTTGACAGTCGTATGTATTCTATCTCAATACCTGAAGTTCTCATCGAATTTCTGCTTGCCTATTAGAATTAGTTTTTCGTCAGTTTTAGGTCTTATTTCACAGAGAAAGATTTCACCTTGGCACTCTGAGTGCCGGTTCTGGACCTATGTATATTTTTTCGATTCCTTCCTCGTAAGTTCAGGCATTCTTCCATTTACCGTACTTTCGTGTCCTGGTACACAACACTGCAAATTTACTTTGTTTTCTTTTGCCAATGCCACTAATTCTTGATAATTCCAGGCTGCCTCCTCAGGGGGTGAAAGCCGTTTTCTATCAAACTCATATATGTGTATTGTTAAGGTATATGTACTATATAAAACCCTTCTCCGGGTTTTGACCCTTGAAAGGGTGGTTTCACGCCCTAATAAACCTAATAGGTTGAAACAGAGGTCGGACTCTAATTCAGCGACCTCGAAAACATATAAACATGGAGGTCTAGACCTTTTTTGTTGGGCTGTGTAATTATTCGACTCCTCTTTTTTATATAAAAATCAAAATGTTTTTTTAATAAATATATTTTAAATTTAATATTAATTTTAAAATAAGTAGGGGTATGTAAGTGATTTCCCTGACTATAGAAACTTAAAGTTTTTTAAAGATCATACTTAAAGTAATCTTCTGTTTAAATTAATAACAAGTTTCCTGAATAAGTTCCTTGTCTAGTATATTCCGGTATTACATGAGTAACGATGGATCATTTTTCAAGATATAAACATTTAACATGTCATGTCCGGTAATAAGCAGAAACGTCTATAATAATATAATTTAACCCAAGAGGGAAATGGACAAATTGAATTTTATGATAATACATAATTACCAAAAGTAGGTACCCGAAATTTATCATAATTTTATTGAACAGCGGATACCTTAATATAGTAGACCAGTGCAGTGGTGTAAATGCTATATTAAAATAATCGTTATTTATGCTACTAGTGTGTTATGTTGAAAATAAGTCACGCGAGAAAGCAGGCTGAGTGTTATAAATTCTAAAGTGACTTAGGTAACATAACACATGAGTGGCATACAATGTTTTATCCAACAAGTGGAAGAAATCGTTTTTTTATGAGTTTAATAATAATTAATAAGTTTCGTGAACATACCCTATAAATGTCAGAATGACTTGACAGTGACTTTTTTACATTTGCCACGGGCATGTTTAAAATAGCAAATGTTTAAATAAATGTTAACACTTGTCAGTTTTCCCTGGAGAAAAGGAAAGTTTTTTTTGAAGAAATAAACCTATAGAAAATTGAGGAAACCGATGAAAATTACGTTCCTGAGGATATCCTTACGGGAGCGGAAAAGGCAGCAAGGCAGATTTTGCCAGAAAAGTCCCGAGATGCTTACGACAAGGAGTTCAAAATGTTTGACTTTTGGATGAATTTACGGAAGATAAAAGGTATGGATGAAAATGTTATATTGGCTTATTTTTTACATTTGCACAAAAAAAATTAGCCCCATCGTCGCTATGGACCAAATACTCGATGCTTCGCTCGACTATTCACCTTTATAAAAAAAAAGATATTTCAAAATATGGCAAACTAGCGAGCTTTTTGAAAAGCAAATCACAGGGATCCAAGCCAAAGAAATCCAAGACATTAGAACGACCTGAAATAGAGAAGTTTTTGAACGAAGCTCCCGACGACGAGTACTTGTTGATGAAAGTGGCTTTGATAATGGTGATTAGCGGTGCTTGTAGATGTGATGAATTCGTCACTTTGAAAATAGAAATATTCAAGACAAAGGGAAATATTTTTACGTAGTTTTGTCAGACACTAAAACCAAGAAATCGAGAAGTTTCACCATACTTGAAGAAGGATTTCCAGTCAACCCGATCAATTTGTGTAAAAATTCTGCTTGTAATAGTAATAAATAAATGGAATACTACTTTAAATATGAACGTGAGTTATAATCCATAACTCACTAGTGTCTTGTCTTGTCTTGTATGTTTTTGGCTCTGCTACGAGGCAATTTGCCAGCTCATTCCGCGGTACCCCCAGTATGGCGAGTAGGTACTCCTAGGGGTTCCAATCTTGTGTTATTTGATAGTTTACTTGTCTAAGATGACATTGATACTGACAGTCATAACTGTCATGTGTTGGATAAATAAATTTATTATTATTTTAGGATAGAGATTATTCATTCTTATTGGATTAATAACATTTTTGGTAAGAAGGAAAGAACTTTAACGTAAAGTAGACATTTTACTCAGTTCTAAAAATCAGGAATTTTATGTTTACAATAAGGTCTGTGGTTATTTTAATGTCTTTGTATGTTTATGTTTTTCTGTTAATTAATATTTTCGAATATACCTTAATCATCCATTATTCTTTAATTACTAATTAAAATAGGTACATAAGTTTAGTAATAGCATATCTTTATAACTGTTTAACAAAAATAACATGGCGGATTTTAAAAAACGTTTGGCTGTGTTTGTACTATGTTGTAAAAATATGTATGCGTATTATTTTAAAGACGTACAATTATTTTACTTAAAATTTATTTTTAGACGTTTATTGTGGCCAAAAATATAATATTAGCTCGAAATACCCATTCATATTTTAAATATTTTGACCGCATCAGTGACTCAGAGGTGAGCTACTGGCATTCGATCGTGGCGGTCCGAGTTCGATCCTCGGAGTGGGCATACGCACAATAAAAAAAGTATGTCGGAAATTTAGCAGTTTAATAATGCAGGAAAGAGTGTCAAACGTAATCCAACGCACCCCATTCACGCCAGTACCCAGGCCGGATGAGATCGGACATCTCGTGGGGTGCGGAAAAAGGTCACACTCCCCATTCGGTAGGTCATGCAATGGCAATAAACCGAGGGTTGATAGCCAGCCCTTGGAAGGCTGTCGCCTGACTGAGCATCGTGGTTCGAAACCCATGTTAAGCTGTAGGTCTAAAAGCAAGCTGGCTGAATGTTGGAAACGACAAGTAGCGATTAGTAACACAGAGCACACAGAATTTTAAATATCTTTTTAGTAAAAGGTCAACATCACATTGAAAATCAAGATGGTAGAAACAAACAAAGACTGGCACGAGCCTTTGGTCCAAATTCAAATGTGTTAGGCAGGTACCTATAGTAGAGCCACTGCCATCTTTTCTATAGCCCTGCACTGACTGAGCTTTCCTGTCGAGTCTCTATCCTAGGTCCAGGGTCCAGCCTGACATTAGAATTAGAATAAAGCTCAGCAGTTTAGGACCACAATCAATTTTTTTCGACTACTCTTGAACTTGGATTAACCATAATAATCATTGTTTACGTCTAATGAATACGATTAGACATAATATACTAATTTTATGTTCCAGGAAAAAAAGAAAATGGTAATGCTTTATCAAAAAATATTTACAGTGATAACGATTCGATGCGGGGCCCTTACGGATATTCGGACAACTATCAAGATGATGACAGGTGAGGATCGTTGAAAGCTGTCAACTTTTTATTGGTAATATTATGCACATTATCTTATGATTTTATATTCGTCAAGCATTATCACAGTGGGGTAATGTGAATATTATACAACAGGAATATTCTATTTTTAGGGTACATACACTGAACTAAAGTAATTAAGTTTACAGAAAAAAATGATTGTGGCTATTTTAAATTTAACCATATTTGATAATACAGGGTTTTGAAATTGGCGCATTATACAGGGTGATTCCTAAGTTGAAACTTCTTTTTTAGCTGTGTATAGAAGACATTAAAATAAACAAAATTTTCAAATACCTTTTTTCAAAAAACTTAAAAATAGGCGAGATACGGAAGTAAAAAATCTAAGCGCGGGCCTGGTCACCAAAAAATTGCTTGCTATACTTTATGTTGTTTATTTTATTAGTCATGTAATTTGGTGTTATTTGATAATTTGCTGCGGTGTATTTTTCTGAAGCAACTTAATTTTAAATTGGTGACACGTGAAAATGGCCAAATTTGAAAACAATGAACTAGTAGATATGGTGCTAATTTACGGAGAATGTCGTCAAAGTGCGGCCGCAGCTTCGAGATTATACGCAGAACGCTTTCCCTTGCGGGCTCATCCTACACCCCAAAAGTTTTCTTAATGTTATTTAACGGTCAAGTTAGGCAGGACCGTATTTGATCCATAGTGTAATAAATGAATGTAAGTACCTTATTTTTGAGTTTTCTATACACAGTTAAAAAAGAAGTATCAACTTAGGAATCACCCTGTTTTTAAATAGGTGACTCCTTACAAGAACCCTCGATACTTTATTTTTATTTGTACTTTCGTAAAAGGAGCTACCCTATTATTTTTGGGTTGCATACTTTGAAAAAAATTGAAATTTTTATTTAAAAATATTCAAGCAAATTTTGCAATCAATAATATTATAATCAATAATTTTAAAATGGGCTCTTTCACTATTCTCTTATTTCTTATTTTGGGTATTTAAATTACTAAGTCGGTGCTGTAACAGCAGTTTATCATCAATAAAACGGTTGCTAGGTCATACCCATAATGTTTTATATCTTACTGAAAACCTGCACAAATTTGACCAATTTTAAAATTACAAACCATGAGCGATGACTTGATGACGCCGATTCGATAAAAATTTATAGTGTGTAATATAATATAGTAGGTAATGTCGTCTTCAGGTATATAACAGTTATATACTTTTAAAAATGTAACAAAAGTTACTTTTAAACAATGTAACCGAATGTTGTTGTAATATAACATGTTTGGTGGGTATGCTAATTAAAAAATACATTTTGGTCTTTTTATTATTATAACTTAGTTTAAGACAAAATAAGATAGTTAACAATTGGGAAATAATATTGTGATTTTTTATGTTTACCCATAAGTCTGTTTTGGACAATTATTTCTATTGCTTTACTTTTTAAACGTTGTCATTATTAGTAAGTATTTAATAGATATATACAATTTAGAGAACATGTCAAGCTGCTGTTTTCATGACGTAGATTCGATAAAGTCCGTGTTTTGGTTCTAAGATTTTTAAAAAATTTATTTTCTTCGTGATGACTTAAAAATATCAAAAAGTACAAACACAGAAAGTTTTATTTTTTGTTCCTTTATACAGCCAAAAGTTAGTGAAAAAACTCATTTAACTGTAGTAATGTTAAGGTATTTTTTTATTTAACACTTCCTGTAAAACATGTTTTAAAACTGCCTGAAATTATTGGGTAGTTATAACTATTTAAAATGTAATGTACATTTTAAATACGTTTCTAATTAGTAAAGTATAATTTATAAAATGAAAAAATGCTTTTAGGTCTTGGTGGTATAGATTCTGTGTAAAATGTCGAGGGGAAGACGAGACGCTTCCTTCGTGGGAACCAAAAGGTTGGCCACAATTTTGTCCATACCCGTTTTGCCCCACCTATAGACAGTTTTCAAGGATAGTTTGTTTAATTCTAATAGGTCTTTTGTTTTGGAGTGCCATATATTCAATAGTAGGTAAGGAATTACAGTTTATTTAGTAATTAATAAAAAAAATTATGTTCCTGGATGATAATAATAGGAAACTAATTTATTTACTTGCACCTAGAACGATATTTTTCTTAGAATATTTATACAGGGTGGCCCATTTCTCTGACAAAGTAATATACCGTCTCTACTATTAAAGATATCAAAAAAAGTTGTGAGGTATAAAAAATATATATGTTCTAAAATTATTTTTAAATATACAGGATGGTCCGGAAAACTATGACAATAAAAATATACTTACATTTTTTAAAATGGAACACCCTATATATTTTAGCATTTGTTGTTTCCTTACAAAATTATCCAAATAATGCCATATTAAGTAGCCAAACAAAATGCAAAATTCTTAAAATTTTGGAAAAAATATGATAGTAAAAAATTTACCTGTATTTCTCAATAAGAGTACCGATAATCGAAAATTTTTTATAAGGTCTTAAGTTTAGGGATAGAAAAAGTGTCTTAAATCTTTAAGCACCTAAAATTTTGTACAGGGTGTTTTCTGTTCACATCCAAATATACAAAACATTAAAATACAATAACTCTGTTTTTTCAAATGAAACACCCTATATTTATTAGGCTCCTCTGATAGATATTGTAAGCATCTTTTATTATTGTTAAGTCATACCTATACCTAAATTTACTAGTTTTGCTAATATTTCGATTTTTATTTAAATTTTCGTGAAAAAAAAACTATAATTTTTATTTTCCTTGTTAGTTATGATCAGCAAAGTCAAAACAAATGTAATTAAATATAATGTCATATAAAAATAAATTGTTAACTATAATAACGTATTTATTTAATTAAATAAAACTAATTTTTTGTTACGCAACTTGATATGGAAAATAAAATCACAAACATTTAAATTGTGTAAAACAACACCATTAGACTGAACTCACGAAAGACGAGGTTCCGAGTCGTTTGTTCTCGGTTTAGTGATAGTCAGTAAATCATTTAGCTTTTCTTCCATTCAAACAGTTTTTTTTCTATTTCTTTTATGGTAATAAAATGGCTAACATGGCTTCCTGTTCTATCAAACCTCTCCATTCATTTTTCCAAGGCTGGTTTATTGGATTGTCGCCTGTCTGGATAATTTCCATGATAAAGTTTTGTATTTTTGTCAAAAACACCAAGAATGTAAATCATATAGCTTTCGGTACTTGAAAAAATAATGTTTCACATACATGTTGAAATTAACGGCCATTGCCTACATTATAAGAAGACCTCGTCAAAAAAATATTACTATTATACTTATTATAATTTGACATTATATTCAATTACATTTGTTTTGACTTTGCTGGCCATAGCCAACTAGAAAAATAAAAACTATAGTTTTTTTCACGAAAATTTAAATAAAAATCGAAATATTAGCAAAACTAGTAAATTTAGGTATAGGTATGACTTAACAATAAAAGATACTAACAATATCTATGAGACAAACCTAATAAATATAGGGTGTTTCATTTGAAAAAACAGAGTTATTGTATTTTAAAGTTTTGTATATTTGGAGGTCAATAGAAAACACCCTGAACAAAATTTTGGGTACTTAAAGAATTAAGACAGTTTATATTTTTATACCGGGTGATTCACGACGAGCTTGCATTAGAACTTTTGAGGAAACTACTGAAAATAATTTTTTGAAAATCTGTAGGTTTAAGTTTATCGATATGCTCTAAACTAAAATATTAACATGTTTCTGTCACTTACGGTTATACCGGAAGTAGCTTCAGCTTTCATTTTTGAAATACAACATTTTATTATATTTTTGGTTTTTGCATTAAATTTTAATAACATTTTATGGAACACATTTTTTACCTAAGTCTACTCATTTCTGAGATATCTGCATATTTTGTAATTATTTCGTAAATGCATAGCGATGAAATGATCCGTATATGGACTAAATATTTTTTGTTTGTGTATAGTTAAGGAATCAACAAATCTCAATGAATAATTAAACTTGGCATAAAATATACAGGGAGGTCACAATTAAGGGCTCATTGTAAAAAACTTTAAACATTAAAAACTTTCTTATTTTAAATGGAACACCCTGTATATTTTTATTTTATATGATATCAACGCGTTTTCTTAGAATATCAAGTTTTATTTTTAAATACGATTTTTTCAAGCGTGCCATGAAAACAAATGTACATGGATACTCCATAGTGATATTTATAGGAGAAATATTGTTAGCGGCAATGTTTTCTAGAATGCTTTGATTAGAAAAATAGTTGCATTAAATTATTTGTTGCGTATTTTAAGAATGTCAATTCTGGTTCTGGAAAATGTCACCCTTTGGATTTTCAAACAAATATTTTTAAAATTTATTAAGTGTTTATATTAAATGTGGCAGAATAAAGCTAGAAGCATGTCTGATATATATCACGATAAATATCCGAATCGACCAACTCCTTAACCTGATATTATTAGAAGACTAAATAATAATTCCTTAAAATATTTCCCTTATAAATATCACGCTCGAAAAAATCGTATTTAAAAATAAAACTTAATATTCGTTATAAACGCGTTGATATAGGTATAGAAAAGGTTATGGCAATTTTAAGGAGTAGTTAATTTACCATCATATAAAATAAAAATATACAGGGTGTTCCATTTAAAATAAGAAAGTTTTTAATGTTTAAAGTTTTTTACAATGAGCCCTTAATTGTGACCTCCCTGTATATTTTATGCCAAGTTTAATTATTTCTTGAGATTTGTTGATTCCTTAACTATACACAAACAAAAAATGTTTAGTCCAGAAGCTAAGGTAAAAAATATATACGGATCATTTCATCGCTATGCATTTACGAAATAATTATATAATATGCAGATATCTCAGAAATAAGTAGACTTAGGTAAAAAACGTGTTCCATAAAATGTTATTAAAATTTAATGCAAAAACCAAAAATATAATAAAAAATGCTATGTTGTATTTAAAAAATGAAAGTTGAAGCTACTTCCGGTATAACCGGAAGTGACAGAAACATGTTATATATTTTAGTTTAAGAGAGCATATCGATAAACTTAAAACTACATATTTTCAAAAAAATATTTTCAGCTGTTTTCTCAAAAGTTCTAATGCAAGCTGGTCGTGAATCACCCGGTATATATCTTTATATCTTATAACTTTTATAAAAACTTTTTTTGATATCTTTAATAGTAGAAACGGTATATTACTTTGTCAGGCAAATGGGCCACCCTGTATAAGCTTATTCGTACAGTTATCTTATTTATTAATTTAATACTTTGAAAGTTGTGAAACCATCTTTATTTACAACCTCATCGGTGGTTATGGGGTAGAGCTTCTTCCAACAATTACCAACTTTATGTACCATCCAGGAATGTACATTTTTTATAATGGAGAATAATTTAAATTTAATATTTTAGGAGAAACTGCAGCACCCCCTCATGGGAAACTCTTTCAACTCATTTTACTTAGCATATGCGCTTATTTAGGAGGATGGGTGACAAATTTAACAACCCTTCCTGCCTTAGTGGGAATGTTGTTCACGGGGTTGTTTTTACAAAACATGGGAGTTGTTAACTTGGACGATTCGTTTGCTGAAGTTGCCAATAAAATTAGGTAAGAAAATGTAATTAAAAAGATCTTTATTTAAATTAATAAAATAATTGAAGGAAAGAGGAGTTTTGGGTGCAAATACTGTTTCAAAAATAGTGTATAATAAATTTATTATTGTAATTTTAAAAATATATTCCTTTCTTAATGATATTATAATCCCCTAATAAAAATAATATAACAATAACAATTTCGCACCTACTATAATTAAATAAATTTTATCAGTGTTCTTATTACTATAGGTGTCAAAATTTTTGCATGCATTCAGTTGCTGTCTAGAATAATAAAGTATTATATCAATAGATCGTTGCGTAAGGCATGAAAGTCATTGTATTATTAAGTATGTATTAAACTGCAATATCCTCTGTTACTCTTATTGCATTCTTTTTTTTTTATTTCGTGACCTACCTATTTCGGTTAAATAGGGGAGACCGGGTTTAATTGCAATACTTGTTTTTCATCTGCGTTTCCAAACTTTTATATTTGTCGACATATTTCGAAAAATTTTATTACGTGAATTTTCGAACAAATAACACAAAATAAGAAAACCAGGCTTTTTCTTCAGCACTAAATCTACTTCTTCCACTACTAACCTATAAAACGGTCATTTTATTGACCGATTATTAACCTTAGAAACCTGATTTTTCTCTACCTTGACAATTATTATGGACTAGGTTTATAATGAAAACAATCTATATGAAAGCGGATAATTTGATTTTCTGATACTACAATAATAATATGGAAGGTGAAGAATGCGCTTCCATTGATGGCACGCGACAAAATAATTTGGACACGGCATTAATTAAGGAATTTATGTGGTAAATATCTATTTACACGCCCACTATGACAAAATTGATTATTTTTTAGAAATGATCTATTTTGGGGCGTAGTTTACAAATTTGGTTTTTCTCGAAAACGTTTAGTTTTTGAAATATTATTTTTTGAATTCTATTTAATTTAGATTATGTTTCGGATGCATAACGGTAGCAATTTGGGCCTGATCACTATTTACCCTTCTTTATAAAAAAAGCCAAGAAATGTCACTTTCTGTGTTTTTTAATTATAATTTTTATTTACAATTAATCAATATTCTAGTATTAAAAGAGGCTAGTTATCATTTGTTTTTGAACTGTCACCGCCCAAGCGTCTATAGGAGGGCGCAGATGAGCCTCCAGAATTGTTTTGTGGCATATGAGCCCCTTTATCTACTAAAAGTTATTGTTATTTGTTACTTGCCCCCCCCCCCCTTTCCCTTCTAGCCTGGATATAATATATAATTGATGATATGGAGATCCCAAAAACCGTTAGTGTTTTTTTTTGTATAGTATTCACGGTGGAGAGAACGCCAGGGACTTTTTTCTCTGTTTACAAGTCACATTGGAAGACGAAGAGGTATCAACATGCCAGGGATCTTTTTTTTTTTAGAAGTCACTAGAGAAAGATGGAGGGGGTTTTAGAGCACCAGTCTCTATAAAACATCTTTCTCTTGACCTGTTCTTCCTGTAAAATTGTGTCCAGCGCCGGATTTAGTTACCAGGGGGCCCTATGGCACCCAAAAATCTGGGCTCCCCCTTATCCTTGCCTATACAGCTTTTTCTCTCTTGACTTTTTTCGCCTCTTGCGACCTTTTTATCATAAATTAAAAAAATAATTGGTAAAATGACCGCTGTTATGTCTTATCGAGTTAAAAATTAAATAGTTATAAGTAACTTTTGTTTTAGTGCTTTTTTGGGTACGCTGTGGGGCCAAATGTCCCCATTATTAAATGCCATAGATGGCCTTGAAACTCGCTAGAAAGTCATAATGGTTTCTGTTTGAAGGTTGGAGACAATGATGTTTCTTGAATGATATAATAGTTTTGGACTTGCATTGTCTTTAATTTGTTTTACATCACAACGTTTCAACTGGTAAGTATCTCCAGTCGTCTTCAGGTGAATACTAAATAAGTAAAGTAACTACAGCTCTATTTATACTAGCTAGATGTACTGGAGCATGACTGAGATGGGTGCAGTCATGCGTTTAATTCTTGTGCGGTATTTTAAGTTTACATCTACTTAACAAAGGTTTCCAGATATTTCTTATATCTAGTGAGGGCTTACTAAAACAATCTGGGTTCTGGTATATGATAGCAGCTCTCTTGAACTTCCTCTTCCTCCAATGTGGTTCTTTGTGCAGGATTCGAGCTTCTGTCCACTTAATGTGATGACCGTGTGTCCAGGCATGGTCAGCTGCCCCTGATTTTTCGGTTTCTCCTTTAAGCGTGTTGTTTCTGTGTTCCTTGACCCTAGTTTCAAGTGGCCTTAGAGTCTTACCAATGTAGGATCTGCCACATTCGCAGGGAATCTGATAGACACAGTTTTTCCGACTCAACAAACATAGGAGAAACACAAGCGGAAGAATTCAGATGGAAGGTTAGAGAGGTTCTAGAAAAATCAAGACCCCCAAAACAAAATATTAGTAAGGAAGAAACAATATCGCTTGCAAAACTACGTAAAGATCCGAATATCAAGATTCTTCCAGCCGATAAAGGAAATGCAACCGTCATTATGGATGTTCAGACCTACGATCAAAAAATCGAAGAAGTTCTGCAGAAAGGAAACTACACCCCCATGTCCAAGGATCCTACCTCCACCATTGAAGGAAGAGTCTACCGAACACTCAAGAAATTTGACCAATACATACCAGAAAAGACACGAAGACGCCTGACACCACATCACAGTAAGCCTCCACACCTCTATGGCTTGCCGAAGATACATAAACAGAACATGCCTCTCAGACCCATAACGAGCTCTCGAAACTCTCCTACCTACGAACTTGCGAAATTCTTACTACCCCTACTTCAACCACTCCAAGGAAATAGCACATCATTTGTGAAAAATTCCCAACACTTCGTACAACTTATTGGCGGGATGAAAGTACAACCAGAAGATCAACTTGTCAGTTTTGACGTCGAAAGTCTCTACACTAACGTCCCTGTAAAAGATGCACTAAAGGTTATTAAAAGCAGATTTGAGGAAGACCGGACACTACAAGAAAGAACACTGCTACCTATCAAGGCCATCATGGAACTATTAGAATGTTGCCTGAATAATTCTTACTTTCAGGAAAAAGATAGGTTTTTCAGCCAAGTGGACGGACTACCGATGGGCTCATCTCTCTCACCAATAATCGCCAACATTTACATGGAATGGTTTGAATCCGAAGCAATAAAACAAGCAAAAAAGAAACCAAAAACATGGCTGAGATATGTGGACGACACCTTCATTATTTGGAATGGAAACGATGACGAACTCAAGGAATTCCTATACCACATTAACAGCCTGGCGCCGACAATCAAATTTACCATGGAGAGAGAAGAAAACAGTCAATTACCTTTGCTGGATGTAAACGTAAAGAAAAATGGCAACACCATCCATACTTCAGTGTACAGAAAACCCACGCATACAGGTCAATATTTGAATTACACCTCAAATCACTCAAATAGCACAAAATATGGCATAGTAAGAACGCTTGTGGATAGAGCAATTACCATCTGTAATTCAAATGAAGCCCTCAAACAGGAAACTAACTACATCAAGACCGACCTCAACAAAAATGGCTACCCCGGGCATCTAGTTGATAAACTAATGGAAAATCGCAAGAATCGGTCAAATACACAAAAGAAGCCAGTAGAGTCACAATCAACACTCAACATTCCGTATGTCAAAGGAGTATCTGAGAGAATTAGAAGACTAGGACAACCATACAACATTAATACGGTATTCAGCTCAAAAAACACTTTAAGAAGCCACCTGACGAAGACGAAACCAACAAGTCAAAAAGATAGGAAAAACTGTGTCTATCAGATTCCCTGCGAATGTGGCAGATCCTACATTGGTGAGACTCTAAGGCCACTTGAAACTAGGGTCAAGGAACACAGAAACAACACGCTTAAAGGAGAAACAGAAAAATCAGGGGCAGCTGACCATGCCTGGACACACGGTCATCACATTAAGTGGACAGAAGCTCGAATCCTGCACAAAGAACCACATTGGAGGAAGAGGAAGTTCAAGGAAGCTGCTATCATATACCAGAACCCAGATTGTTTTAGTAAGCCCTCACTAGATATAAGAAATATCTGGAAACCTTTGTTAAGTAGATGTAAACTTAAAATACCGCACAAGAATTAAACGCATGACTGCACCCATCTCAGTCATGCTCCAGTACATCTAGCTAGTATAAATAGAGCTGTAGTTACTTTACTTATTTAGTATTCACCTGAAGACGACTGGAGATACTTACCAGTTGAAACGTTGTGATGTAAAACAAATTAAAGACAATGCAAGTCCAAAACTATTCTATCATTCATAATGGTTTGTTGTAACGTAGAAGACCATGAAAATATTGATAGCGCAAAGAGTCAAAACGGAGCGTCATAATTTACTAATATTTATAAAAATACGAGATTTAAACTATGCCTTATGCATTTCATACTGGACGCGGGGTAACGGGACTAATTACGGAACATCTCGTATTGGTTTCAACCCTATTATAAAACATGTTGGTATGCAAATATAAAAGAATATTTTTCTGTTTAAGAATATTGACAGCTTACCCTGGGGACGACTACACCCAATATCCCCTACACACACGCTAAATAATGATAATGACTAATCTATAAATATCTTCTACTCTATTACTGTTATTTATTTTTTTATGGCATAATCAGACGTCCTTACATGGACTAACATCATTGTTTAGAAAAAGTATAGGTTTGAAAATCAATGAGTTTATGTGATATCGTGTTAAAAAAATTGGGAATGGAATTTTTTTTCATTAATTAAATTACATTTAAATGTTTCCTGCCATGAATGACCTATGATGTGTTAAAAAATGTATATAGGGTGTTCGTCATGTCTACAGGAAGCAAATGAAGGTACGACGGTACTAAAAAGGTTTTCTATCGAACAATAAAAAATTTTCGAAAATTTTAGAAATTTGTTTCATGTTTTAACTTTTTAAAAACCCAAACCTACTATTGCCACGAAACCATAATAAACTCTATTAGATAGTTTTTGTAAAAAAATGAAGTCTTTAAACCTAAAAATTCAATTATATATTCAATTTTGTCAATACGTCTTCGTAGTCAATACCTACGCTTTTCTTTCCAGGAAAGCAACATTTTTGTAGGAGTCAGTTGATGTAGAACTTTTAAAAAATGTAGTAAGTGTTTGTAAAAACTGTCTATAAAAATCATAATAATCAAAAATGTTGCTGGCAAAATTACTTAGCGGTATTTTATATCAATAACAAGTATAAAGAACACCCAGCCTAGGAGCTCGGGTATAAAAGTCTAATTGCAACCTATTTTTCGTCTCATGCTTGGACTCTTAATTTAAATTTTTTAATAATGTATCCTTGGATTAGATTACAAAGGTCTTGTAGGACACGTTTAGTTTTTAAACTATTCCTTCTAAAAGTCCTGTTTTATATAGAGATTAAGGTTTAGGACGCATATCGTTTTAGTTATTGATTTATGATGCAATTTTAAAGGAAAACGAGTAAAAAGAATAATATTTTATAGTATTTTTCTATTATATACTTGTCTGTTCCGTTTTTCCCTTTTTAGAGCTATTTTAAATCAACAAAAATATAACCCAATGCAATAAAATATTTTTACAAAAAAAAAAAAAACAATTAGGTACTTATTTATTTCTAAAGAGAAATATTAAAGTAAATATTTTAATTGAAATATTTTTTATGGAAGAAGTGTGATAATTTATAATAAAAAAAATAGTGCGGGAAGAAACGAGAATGCTTTATTATGAATATACAAAACGACACTTAAGAAGGAGTATTTTAAAACCATTTAAAAGCATTTGCACCAAAAACTGCTCTTAGATCTACGCTCTTAAAATATATGATTTCTGAGAACATCAAATTTGGCGTGGTGAGCGATATTTACTTTATTTTTAACCATGAAAAACCAAGCCCGAAAACGCTGGTTAGAGTCATACATATATATGTCTTATGTTAAAATTTTGGATTGACACCAATATTAATTTTTTTCACAAATATCAAAAATGTTTTTTTTTTAAATAAAGAGCCAGCTAAGAATTTCAAAAAAAAAACATTTACAAAAACATAATGAATCCAACCATGCAGGGGAGGACAGGTAATAATTTATTTTCGAAATTTGATAGTAGTTAGGTGAATCTTAAACGAACTTTGGGTGTGGCCCTGAAAATTTTTCGTCTGCGGCGCTTTTTCTTCTCTTTCACTAGGTACAGTATTATGAAATACATGTAGTCCCGAATGTTCTTTTCTCCAAAAAAAATGTCTTACGCTCACTGAAACCCGAAGGTTAAAAATTAACTCTTATTGCAGACATGGAGCCCTGGTAATTATTCTCATCAGAGCTGGGCTGGATTTGGATCCCAAAGCTTTATGGAGGTTGAAATTCATAGTCGTACGATTAAGTCTTATACCATGGATTGTCGAGGGCGGAGTGTGTGCTATTTCATCAAAGTTCTTTCTTGGAATGGCCTGGGATTACTCTATTCTACTTGGAAGTATAATAGCAGCTGTTGCTCCTGCAGTTGTAGTACCATGTCTTTTTAGGTAAGTTAAATATATATTATATATATCCGAATATTTTACATGAAAAATTATATCTGTTTGAAAAATGTTGACTTAGCCTGTATGACTTTTTAAAACTTTAAAATGTTTTTTGTGTAATGTACTTTCCACCCGGTATAACGATAACAACTAGAATGAAAAAAATTTATTTTCAAAACAAATTATTTATTTTCATCAAGTGCAAGTACCTAGTACCACCCGGATTTGGGTCAATTTATGGGTTTTGCCTATTGTTATCCATTTACAAACACTGAAAATAGTGTGACAAAGGCGTGCATTATGTACATAGTATTAGGTACACTTATCTTTTATTATACATTATAAAAAAATACATTATACAGAAACTAAATTATAAAAAATAATAATATTCTTCGTCAACTAAGAAACTGTCATCTCTTGACATTATAATTAACGGGTCGACGGTGCGATCGATCAGGTGGTCAAGATCTCACATTTTCCCCTCTTCCTTAATGACATGATGGACTGCTTTTCGCTAGTTCACTGGTGTCACTTCCTTATTGGCTTGATCAAACAGTAGCTTAACGTCATTTTTAATGTCATGTTGTGTCTTGCTACAAATACTTTCACTTGCGCCCATATAAGATCTATAGGATTTAGTTCGCAATGATATGACGGTGTGCGCAACACAGTTGCACTATGTTTTTCAGCTATATCTTCCACAGCATATTTCATAAAACGATGTTTGTGCAAATTTGCTATAGCTAATAGTTCTTTCTTTATCAAATTATCTTCTATTTTTCTTTGGTTAGTTATCATAAATAATAATTTATTGCACACAATTTACCTGCGCCTATGGCCGACAATTCAGCCGAACTGGATGGAATTTCCCATTTTATTATAATTCCTTTTCTTTTTCGTTGCCGTCATCCGAGGGTGACCGATAGTTAGGAATTTTTTTTGGTTTGTGTTTCTTAGTTGTAAGCAGTCGTAGATGGTATATAATACTACAAAAAGTGTCTGTAAGAGAAAAGAATAATTAGAAAGTTATTTCACTTTTCAGAAAGAACTATGCAATTTAAAAAAAAAATATCAAATATTTGTTTAAAATTAAATTTTACACTTAAAATAGATTGTTAGGTTATATTGTTCGCAATATCTTGCACAATAAGTTTTTTTCTAAAAATCGGGCTTCGAAAATTAGATTAATTTAATTTTTAAACTTAAATTTCCGACTGTTCCATTACATTTTTCAAATTATCTGTTTAGTTATTTGAAATATACCGGGTCCGCCAACGTGGCGAGGATGGAAGATTAAATCATTATCGATGAGCTTATCAAAAATACTAAACCAGCATAAGGTATCGACTTAAAAGCGGCATATTTTAAAAATATTTTACATTATACAGGGTGGCTCAAAAAAGTGTGGCGGACTAAACTTGCATTTTTTTAAATGGAACACCCTCTATATTATATTATTTCCTAATTCCCTATACAATTCCACGTATATTTTGTACAAAATGTCATATGTCTAAATTCAATTGTTTTTGAGTAATTGACGTTTAAAATATGGCATTTTTTGACTTTGACAGGCTGTAACATTGGAACGGTTCATCTTAGAGAAAAATGGTTTTCACCTCCCTATCTTAGTTTTTCATTGTCTATCTAAAAGTTACAACTTCCGGTTTAACATGTTAAACCAAAATAACGGTTTTAACGGTTTAACATAGTAAATCGGAGGTTGGTTTCCTTGGATAGAGAATGAAAAACTAAGATAGGGAGGTGAAAACCATTTTTCTCTAAGATGAACCGTTCCAATGTTACAGCCTGTCAAAGTCAAAAAATGCCATATTTTAAACGTCAATTACTCAAAAACAATTGAATTTAGACATATGACATTTTATACAAAATATACGTGGAATTGTATAGGGAATTAGAAAATAATATAATATATAGGGTGTTCCATTTAAAAAAATGCAAGTTTAGTCCGCCACACTTTTTTGAGCCACCCTGTATAATGTAAAATATTTTTAAAATATGCCGCTTTTAAGTCGATACCTTATGCTGGTTTAGTATTTTTGATAAGCTCCTCGATAATGATTTAATCTTCCATCCCCGTCACGTTGGCGGACCCGGTATTTTGTCTACAAAAAAGTCCAAAAAACTACATGATATTCAATTTTTAAAAATATATACTATACTATAATAATAGCACAAAAGTAAGAAATCTGATGCATGTAAAATGTGCCCGATGACCTTAACACATTTCAATTTTCTATAAATTCTTTTTTCTATTGTATTTTTAGATTAAGAACTAAAGGCTACGGGGTTTCCAAAGGTATTCCAACCTTAATTATTGCCGTTGCAAGTATAGACGATGCCACATCCATAGCAGTTTTTGGAATTATAAAGAGCATAATGTTCGTTCACAGTTCTGTGACATCTTTGGTGTTACAGGGTCCTGTTTCAATATTTGGAGGATTTGGATTTGGCATTTTATTTGGGTTTCTTTTGAAATATACACCTGAAAGGCATGATAGATTTGTGGTAAGTACAAATCTGGATTAAAAATGGCAATAATTACACGCCTGATAATATAAATTGAAACACAGCATTTCCTTGTCTTCTATTGAAGTAATTTAAAATCGAACGAAATAGACTACCGCGGATATTACAGAAATTCTGTAATTTATCTTGCAAGCTCAAGTTGTTTAAAATTTTGCCTATTATTCTCTTTTAAAATTACTATAACAATAGGCCACTGTGTCCCACATTCAATAAAAAGAGAACCGCACAGCTATTGAGACACAGTCGGAAAGACGGGATATTACTGCGGTTGTTACCGGACATTGCCTCTTCGGTAGACATGCCAAACGTATGCAAATACCCACTAACGACTTCTGCAGAAGTTGCAGAGATGAGGAAGAGAAAGAAAGAATCCAACATTTTCTGTGTAAATGCCCTGGCCTCGCAAGGAGAAGGTTCACTGCTCTGGGTGAACCATTTTTTGATAGCCTGGAGGAACTAAGCAACTTACAACTTGGACGACTGAGCAGGTTTCTGAATAGTAGTGGCTGGTTTGAATAAGTTGTTAAAATCCTTCTGCGGTGTACGCCGCACTAACCATCAGAGATCTGATGAAGGTGGGTTCTACGGAACACGTGTGGTATCACAACGGACCTAATAGGACTACGTGAGACTGCTTGGTCAGAACCAAAGGTCTGCCACTCTTACCTAACCTAACCTACTATAACAATAATCTATTATTTTAGTATCTGCAAGTTGACGATAATCTCACCGTATATTCGAATATCCGTGAATAAAATAATATATGTGAAGTGCTTAAAATAATTTTATTGTCAGTTCCTCATTTTATCTAAAAAAATTAAACCAAAATTCATATGTGTAAATTATAAATTATGAAAGACCCAGTACCAGTGGCATTTTTGGGATGGGTATGCACAAGTGGGTCCGATAATTTTAGGGTAGGCACTACCCAAATCAAAAATTAAGTACTTTTAAAGAAATAAAAAAATAGTCATCGTTCTCTTTATATCATCCTTTCTCGTAAAAAATTTCATAGTCAAATCCCCCTAACTCCAGTCCATTACAAAACCGAAACCCTCAATTTTGGGTAGGCACTAGAGTGGGCACCCATGTTTTCAGGGTGGGCCAGTGCCCACCCTGGCCCTCTCTGGCGCCGCCACTGCCTAGTGCAGATCATTGAGAAACTCCTTTTAAAAATTTGATGAGTACGAAATATCACAAAAAAATTCGTTTGAAATTCTTGTAATTTGAAATCTGCCAGATCTAGAAAAACAATATTATTAATAAAATTTGAATCCCAGTTTTCTAAAATATCATTTCTAAGTTTACATGATAATATCGTAGTGCTAAAGCTAGACCTGAAACCAGATAGATTTTTTCCATTTTATTTATCAGTAAATTCGCGTTTGTAAAAATTTTGATAAACGGTTTGTTGAAATTGTAAAATAACGATTTGTAAATCGTCCAATTATTGAACACTACAGAATTATATCTAGGAGTATAATCATCACAGTTTTGTCGAAAATAATGACTCCATTTAAAAAGTAATATAGTAGATACATCTAGTGCAATTTTGGACTAAATCAATTAAGTACTATTGATTGTAATTATTTAATATAATTTTTCAAATTTTACACATCTATCAAAATGATTTTTTAACAATGTCATTAGGTACAGTTTTGGAAGTAATAAAAAATTCCATATACTCCCCAATTATTGTAAGCGTTTGGTTTCATAACAGAACCAATTGGGATAAATTAATAATTGGTGTCCATATATAATACATATTATATTATAATATGTTAAAATTATAATTTAAATGCATAACAAATTGCCAGTTTCCATGTCCATATTAAATAATAATTTAAAGTGTGATTAGCAGAGTTCGCGTAATTTTTTTAAAATTTAAACATATTCAGTATTTATTTTTTTGATATTTTGGAGCTTTGTACAAAGCAAGAGTATTTTTTTTTACTTTTGCCATTCGATATGTGGATTACCCTTGCAATTCTTCAAGTCTAGTTGTAAATTACGTAGTTCTTTGTTTAACTTTCCTTATTTTTAAGAATCTGATTAATATTTTATCAATAATTTTTTATGATTAAATAATATTTATTCTTTTACGCTATACTTCACAAGAATTATTTAAAAAGTAATGGCAGAGTAAGCGTTACAAATATAACATTATTGTTTACAAAATAAAGTATCTAGTAGAGTTTAGTGTCCGTATAAGTAAAATAGAAAGAATGTTTTTAGCGGCAGGCGGACAAAGTAGTGCATCTATTTTTTGCATTAAAGTACATAGGGATGCCCTTCGATAATTGAACCAAGGTCGTTGGGGATGCCAAATGTAATGGGTTCGCTGGGGCACAGGTAGACAATGACAGGCTGTTTCGTCCTTGTTAAGACTTATCAAAAAGCCAAACCCTATAAGAAACTCCCCATACAGCGAATAAAGTGGCTATCTTTTGCATTGAGTTGATTCCTGCAGATGGCGATGCTAGGTTTTTATCATATATTTATTCTTAAAAATATCTTGAAAGCATATTGCAGCAATTGCTTATAGGTTTTGACTTTCTAATGAGTACTAACAAGGACGAAATAGCCTGTTATTGTCTACCTGTGCCCAAGGGAACTCATTACCTTTGGCGTCCCTGTGTACTTTAATGCAAAAGATAGATGCACTACTTTGTCCGCCTGCCGCTAAAATTTTCTTTCTATTTTACTTATACGAACACTAAACAATGGTCCCTTTCCCTTTCAATCGTTTAAACTGACCAATGAATGGAATGACCAGTCGCCGGTTTTGGATAAATAAGTTGATTATAGAGCGACTAGACACGATCGATTGTAATAGTCGTTTCTCTCCTTGTTTCATATCAAGTACTATGTATCTATTTAACTCTTTTTTGTATATTGAACGGTCAAATAGAAATAAAGAGATAGGTTATAATATATCAATCCATTTTGTCTCTCTTTATCTCGGCCAAGTTTACGCATGGGTCGATAAGAGACGATTGATAGATTTCTGCCGAGCAAAATTCGATCATTCGATCTTTGAAACTGATTGAATCAAAACGATCTAATCATTCACGATTGATACATCTCTACCCTGTGTACTTTAATGCAAAAGATAGATGCACTACTTTGTCCGTCTGCCGCTAAAAATGTCTTTCTATTGTTGTTTACATTTTTTTTCTGTATAAAAAAAGAGGGTTACGCAAAAACGCGGAACGAAAATGTATCACTTTTTATACCTTATATTTTATCACATTTTTGCGACAGTTAACTTTAAAATAAAATTAAAATTTTTTTAAAATTTTCTTATTTGATGTTCAAGTCCTTTTTTGTACATTCTTATAACTGCTGCACGGTTTTTTAAACCGCAAGTTTATCTTGTAGTTAAAAAAGTAGTCACATATTTGATTAAGTATACTAACTACTTAGTAGTTACTACTTAGGAGTTAGTAATCTACCTACATTTTTAAAGAAGTAGTTTAGCTACTAAGTAGTTAATTTACTTTTTTGATAAAGTATTAGTTATTATATACCCCAGATTGCACAGCTTTGATAACTTTATATCTACTACTACTTTATTTTATATCCTCATCAAACTGGTAAATCCCTTGTCGGAATACCTAGTATAGAAGAGACTATCAAAAGTTAATTTATGAAGGTTTCCGCCAGCAACGATAGCTTAGCCGGCATCTACCTAGTTCAATAAGTTTAAAAAAATTGGTAATTTTACACGAAATTCGGTTTTAATGATCGAAAAGCCAGAAAAGGCGTTAAAATGTAGTATTTCGCTACTCGTGTATAAATTTCTCTATCCAGAGAATCGCCCAATAGGTGCTAGTCGACCGAAAAACAATACTAAATTTATGGGTGACTCTCTGGATCGAGAAATTTGTACACGATTGGCGAAATACTACATTTTAAAGTATTTTCTGTCTTTTGGATCAAATTTGCTCGTAGCTTTGTTTTTCTAGAGTTTAGACACTTTTAGATTGCAAGAATTTCAAACGAATTTGTTTATGATGTCTTAAAATCATCGAAAATTTTAATAGGAGTCCCTCGAGGATCTCCTTGTGTCCATTATTATTTATAATTTAGTATACATATGATTTTTACTTATCAATGAAATATGGTAACGTATTAGCTTTTACCGATAATAATCTGTAAACAGTTCTAATAATTCTCAAACAGGTTTGGAACGGAAACTGATAGTTTACTAACTCTGGTTGGAACCAGTGGCGAATCCAGGATTTTGCTGAAGGGGGGGGGGGTGGGCGACTAAAAAAAAAAGAGCATATCCCAGCTCTAAAAATCTTCTGATCCTCAAAGAAAACTTTAAAAAAAATTCAGACTCTTCACACGTCCTACAATATTCCAGACTCACTGTAAAAAAGCACCAGGGTTCAGGGGGGGGGGGGCGAAACTGCCTTCGCCCCCCCTCGAATCCGCGCCTGGTTGGAACGCATTCAAGCTACCAAAACCTCTGACACCTGTTGCAATAAACAAGCTAATATAATATTTTTTTTAGGTACCATTTAGAATATTAATGCTTCTTGCAGCTGGAATGTCAGCCATTTACTTTAGTGAACACTTGGGTTATGGTGGAGCAGGGCCTTTGGGTGCTGTTGTAGCAGCTTTTGTATCATTAGTATTTTGGACGAAACAGGGATGGAGTATTGAAGAAAATCCTGCTTCAACTGCTTTTGAAATATTTTGGATGATCGTTGAACCAGTAAGTAATTGTACAAGGTGTTCTAAATTTAAACATCATTAGGATATTAATAATTTAATTGTATGAGATACAGTTTAGGTAACATTGTGAGGAAATTAATGAATTGAATTTTTAGTTATTTTGTAAACAAAATCTATCTTATGTCGGATAGAAATATATCATAGGAACCTCCAAAACTTATCTTTAAAAGAATGACACAAGAAAGTATCCCCCAATTTTTTCCGTAATTTGATGATACTAAATTATATTGTAATCCGCTAAAGCAAACTTTGCAAAATGACTTAAATTTAATAGTCTTGGTGTGATGCTTGGCTCATGCCTCAAATGAAGCAAAGTGCGTGGGTATGCATCTCGGTCGTACAAATCCTAAATTACAGTACCATCTTAACAACGTTTTGCTTATGAAGGTCAATCAACAAAAGGACCTCGGGATAGTGATCAGCAGTGACTTATCGTGGGGTAAAGACATTGACCATGCATGCTAAAAAGCTAAACAGTCTTTGTTCCTAATTAAAAAAATATTTTCACGTCCTGATATCCGGATTAGATTTTCAATTTATGAAACTTATGTGCGCCCAATCCTTGAATTCGGGTTTGGTATCTGGTGGCCTGAGTTAAAATAACAAAAGACCAAATTGAGAAAGTGCAGCGATTTTCCACTAGGATGTCGTATGGTGTTGTAAGACCAATTTTTGAAAACAGGACTCATTTCTGAAATGGATAGATTGGTGCGGGGAGATCTTATCCTTACATATTTATAGGATACTTCACAACCTATTCTCTGTTGATTTAAGTTCCCTTTTCACCCTTAATACAGACAATCGCTTGCGAGATCATTGATTAAAGCTTCGATGTGAACATTTTTACACACGGGTCCGGGAGTTCTTTCTTTCTAACAGAGTTTTTAATCTCTGGAACATCTTGCCTGATGAGGTTATTGGTTAAGTTTTTGTATTACGTTTTGCGATTTTATATACTACAGGCGATGTTATGCGATATATTATTATTAGTCGACTTTCAAAGTATATATATACATCTTTATTTAATTATTTATATTCTTTGTAGGTATTATTTGGTATAACTGGTGCTCAAATGAGATTTGAAGAACTTCACGGAACTGTTGTTCTTACTGGAATTGGAATTTTGATTCTTGGGGTTATAATAAGAATATTAACAACCTTAATAACTGGCATAGGTTGCAATTTAAATTTGAAAGAAAAGATATTTTGTGCAATTGCTTGGATGCCCAAAGCAACAGTACAGGTAAACTAAGTTTAAGAATTACTTAAGTAATACCATTGAATTTCAATATTTAAAGAACGACAGATCAGTGTAAAAATGTGGCAACCGTTTTTGGAGACGAACTAATGTTTTTCTCCGTTTTCGATCGATTTCAGACACAAGATATTGTATTATTTTATGCAATAAAAGATGGCGTGCTCCGAAGTCACGTCGGTTCTTAAGTAGCGAATGAATCATAGTGCGCCTATCTATTCGGCTTTCTTAAAATGTTGAAATTTAAAGGTAATACAAACAAATTGATACAATCGTATAAGGGGCGTCCACAATTTACATTCCGTAATTTTCCTCCGATTCCAAGCCGGGAGGGTGTTATGTATTAAGGGAAAAAGAAGTTCAACATTTATCAGTGCATTTAATACAAATACCTATATTCTAGGTCGAAAATTACTGTCAGTGGCTCATCGCTTTCATATCGAGAGCAGCGCATTGTACGAAGTCTGAGAGAAAAAAATTCATGAACATCAAGATTCAATTTCAAAAATACACTGGAATTGTTTCCTCTAACTTCATACATCCCGTTACGTTCTATATAAAAGCGATGAATCACTAACAGTCATTTTGAAATTAGAGTATATAGGTAAAAAATTATTACTAGTACTTTCAAATTACATTTGACAACGATAAATCACAGGTTGACAAGTCCACTGAATGCTGCTGTCAGCAGCATCACCTGTTGAATTCCAATGAAAAACCAACCGCAATCCTATTCAAATAAGTTTTTTTTTGGTTGTCCAAAATTGTTCAAACTTCGCATGTGCACTCACCACACAGAGACCCTAAAAACAGTCTCCCTACAACCCGGCTGTAAAGTCAACAGGGGAGCAAATATTTTAACAGTCTAATGTCGGGTTGCACAAAGGATTTTAATAATAATAATTTAACCGGCAAGTTTGACTGTGACATAAATGATTTTGACAGACATTATATACTCACATTCAAAGGTGCGTGATTAGTAAATTAAAAATTAAGGTAACCGGGCCAGTATGATTGCAAGAAAATTATTTCTGTCAATATTACATCTGTCACAGTCAAATTTGCCGGTTAAATAATTATTATTAAAATTCTTTGTGCAACCCGGCATAAAACTTGCATGGAAATTCCTATATTTCCAACTACGAGCACCAACCGGTATACCGTATTGGCAATCTCGAATCTAGGGTGCCGATAAAAACGCATCAGACAGATATTATTAGTAGCGTTTAACACGTTAAACAGAAAACAAGCTATTCCCTACCTCCCACCTTCCATTCTTTAGAACACGCGGTCGAAGCAGCCAAGGAGCAATCGATACGTCGACTCGGCCACACCACTCACATATCCCCCCTTTCAGAAACGTAGGAGAGTGATTAGGTGTCTCTTTTTAACTGAAGGTTTTGCCCATATGTGCCTTCTCTCTTGGTTGCATTAGAGATTTCACACCCTAGATTCGAATTTGCCAATACGGTATGAAAACCTTACGGTTTTTAAAAATATCGCATTTTGTGAAAATGTAATGACAATTTTAAAGATTAAATTCTACACTTCTTGTACTGACTTTTTTCAAGCCAAATTTAGACTGGAGTCTATGTCGCATTTATGAAAAAGTAACTAACTTATACAGGGTGTCCAAAAAGTACGACTAAATAATTACATATTTAAAATGCAATAACGTGTTTAATTTAAATATGACACCCTGTATTTTTTGTCAGCAACAACTGTAAAATTTAATTATCTATCGAAAAGTATTAAGCTTTCCCATAGCTAATTGCTCACGTTTTCATAAAAAATGCAAATATTCACAATGCAGACTGATTTTAACCAAGGTTAATATTTGGTTGCGAAAAAAAATCGAAGTATTCTACCCAATAAGCCAATCAAAATTATAAATAATATAATGTTACTATTTTTTTAGGCCGCTCTAGCTCCAATAGTTTTGTCTCACGTCTCAGATACAGAATCCAAAGAATATTCATATGCGAAGAAAATTATTACTCTCTGCATATTATCAATTATGATAACAACAACCGTTGGTGCTGCGTTAGTTTCTTTACTGGGTAGCAAACTTTTAAGGAAAACAAAATTTGCTGTGGAACCAGAACAGTGGAGAAGAACCCATCGACCGTCAGTGAGAGATATAAGCATTATTGAAGAAGACGAGGAAGAAGACGATGATGATTCTGAGGCACAAGATGAAAAGAAATGCGATGATATAAATAAAGACGACATTGATTTAGATACGATAGGAAATTATGGAAATATTGAAATTATATTAGTAGATGATAAAACAAATGAAGAAAATGGCAGTGTGAAAGCTATTAATGAAACCAAAAAAATTAATGATAAGGAAGATGTAAATAGTATTGATAAGAGTAGTACGCTTAAATTAGATTATAAAGACAAAAACGAAAAACTAGAAATAAACCTAAATAATAAGAGTAACATTAACAATACAGTTTCTGATATGAATAAGGAAAATAATATGGAAAACCATGATAAAAAGAATAGTACATTAGAAGTTCCAACAAACCAAAGTAACGCGTGTTCAAAAGAAGTAGTTTCTGCAAAAGATTTAGATAATGCAACGAATAAGGAAAAAAAAGAAAATGAAGAAAGTCCAAAGGCTAGTGCATAAGTAAAAAATATGTGTAAATTACTTTATTTTTTGTTTAAAAATGTTTAATAGGTAAATATAATATATTTTAGGTAATATTGAATTTTATTGTTCAGGAAATGGTGCAAATTTTATATCTAATCTTTATACAGGGTGATTCACGTTGAGTGACCTATTAGAAGATCTCGGAAACGAATAAACTTAATTTTCTAAAAATTTTATAGCAGGCATAATTGGCTTTGAGCTTTTAAAACATTATATTTTGACGTTTTTATTACTTCTAGTTATACCGAAAGTTAACGCCAACTTTGCTATTTTTAATGGAACACCCTGTATATTTTAGCATTTTTGATTACCTTATTAAAATCTAAATAACTTTGTTTAATAATAATCTATTCCTATCCTTAACCGTTTTTGAGATATTAATTATTATAAAAGGATTTTCTTGTGTAAAAACGCTCCGAGAAGAAAGTTTAGTAACTCTGACACTAATAAAGGTAAACATTTAAAATTTTGTAAGCTTTCAAGTAATACATAGATCTTTAGTTTAAATTACTTAGGTTTTACGTTTTTTATACAGGGAGTTCTTAAAATTGTGCCAATGTTTCTATTTAAATAAATGTGCATAAGTCAATTTTTGCAAATGGAACATCCTATTTTTTAGCTTACTAATGCGTAGAGAATTAAATTTCCTATCTAAATGCCTAATATGTTACAGTTCACATTTTTAGTCGTTTTGGAATTATGAGCAATTTAAATAAAAAATCTTAAAATTTCTGTTTGTGTTAATGCGACATTTTTTTTGAAAATGAGGCTCGACTGGGATTTTCGTTTGACTTTAAGCTTTGTTGCCAATTTGTAAAGTAGGCTTTGACCAAAATGATTTTTAAAGTTAACTTATTTAAAATTACGTTCATTCTTGGTAATCTGAGAAGGGCGAATAATAATTATTAAACTAATTTTATTTAAAAAAATCAGAAATAGCTAAGCAACGAACATAGGCACTTAATAACAAATGGTAACAAAGCTCAAAGTCAAACGAAAATCCCAGCCGAAGCCTTATTTTTAAAAATAATGTCGCATTAACACAAAAAGAAATTTTAAGATTTTTTATTTAAATTGCTCATAAATAAAAAAAGGCCAAAAATGTGGATTGTAACATATTAAGCATTAGGATAGGAAATTTAATCCTCTACGCGTTAGTAAGCTAAAAAATAGGGTGTTCCTTTTGCAAAAATTGACTTATGCACATTTATTTAAATGGAAACATTAGCACAATTTTAAAAACTCCCTGTATAAAAAACGTGAAACCTAAGTAATTTAAACTAAAGATCTATATATCACTTAAAAGCTTACAAAATTTTAAATGTTTACATTTATTAGTTTCAGAGTTACTAAACTTTCTTTTCGGAGCATTTTTACACAAAAAAATCTTTTTATAATTCATATCTCAAAAACGGTTAGAGATAGGAATAGATTATTATTAACAAAAGTTATTTAGATATTACTAGGGTAATCAAAAATGCTAAAATATACAGGGTATTCCATTTGAAATAGCAAAGTTGGCATTAACTTCCGGTATAATCGGAAGTAATAAAAACGTCAAAATTTAATGCTTTAAAAGCTCAAAGCCAATTATGCCAGCTATCAAATTTTTAGAAAAATAAGTTTACTCGTTCCCGAGATCTTCTAATAGTTCACTCAACGTGAATCACCCTGTATAGTTGTACTGTTATTACCAATGGGTTATGAGTTAATAATTATTAACAAAATTTGCCCAAAAATACCATGACATTAAGAAATTTATTTATATTAAATTAATTTATACAATTTTATTTTACGCCAAGAAACAAACCGATATTTTTAAAATTTTGCTTTTATAAAAATGTTAGGGTATATTTTGTCGATATATTTTACACAAAAAGTTTTGTCTTCGACTGGGCTCTCTACTTCAATGTAGATTTTAATTATAAATGTTATTTATAGAAATAGTCCTGTGGCAGTGGCTCAGAGGTGAGGTACTGCCATTCGACCGTGGCGGTCCGGGTTCGATCCCCGGAGTGGGCATACGCATAATAAAAAAAGTATGTCCGAAAGTTAGTTTAAGAATGCAGAAAAGGTATAAAATGAATCATCTCCCAACCCACCCCATTCACGGTAACCAGGCCGGATGAGATCGGAAATCTCGTGGGGTGCGGAAGAAGGTACACACGCCCCAATCGGTAGGTTATGCAATGGCCAAAAACCAAAGGTTGTTGATAGCCCTTGGGGGTGTCGCATGACTGAGAATCGTGGTTGGGAGCTTATGATAAGCTGTAGGTTCCCTCGAGAATGGCCCTGGTAGCGAACGAAGAGAAACAAATTAAATAACAAAAAAAGGCCTTTTTTTAATTGTTTATAGATTTATTCTTGATAAAGCTAACTTGTAGTGAACTAGTTGAATGTATTCAAATTTGTTAAAGTTTCAAATATGGTGGAATTATAGTAAAAAGTTTGTTTACTTTCCCATTGAAATTAATCATGGAATTTCACCAAGTAAAGGCAGAAACAGTTCAATTGTTTTTAGATTTTTAAATATTAATATAACTTTTTAATTTTTGTTCTCATTTTCTGGCTCTTCCATTATTAAAGTTTCCAAATCATTTATGGCGCCATAAGAAAAATAATTTGTCCAGGTACAATAAATACCCACCCTATGGCCAGTTTTCGAATTTAGTTATAAGATAGTTATTAAGAAGTTATACATTTGATTCAAAAAATTGCCCTAAACCATCTAAATTTTAGATGTTCGCCTGCCAGACTATAAGTATGGAAAATAACTTGGCGATTCTGGAAAAAATATGATTTTTTTACTTCGGCGTTACAATCTGTTCTAATTATCGTCTTTAGAAATAATTTTAAATATTTTTAACAATGCAATTAAATTAAACAACAATTTTAATGATTTTCATTGGTTTATAAAAATAACGTTTCCATTGGTGAAAACAGAAATTCAAAATCTTGCTTAGTTTTATTGTATTTAGAGTCAAAAAAACCGCTATTTTAAATGGCAAATTTTAAAAAGGTCGGATTCACTTGCCACCTCTTCCACTTTACGTTGGTATTTTGCTGCTTGCCGCGATACCTTCGTGGATAAGTTAACGAGATTTCAGCTTGTTTTCGTTACACAGTGGGTGAAAAATGAAGAAGTCGTTGATTTTACTGAATAGCGCCCTCTAGCTGCCACAACGGAATCTAGAACGACTTCGTTTTATATGAACTGGATAAAACTGTGAAAACCATATTTAACGAGCTCAGGTTTGTTAAATTTGGGTAAGACAAACCAAAGTTATAAGTATATTTTTATTAACTACTTTCGACCCCCGTTCCTCTGTTAGTCGGATAGTTAAAGCAAAAACTTGAAAATAAAAATTATTCAGAAATCTTTATATCCCATTTTTTGATTGGTCACTGTAGTTACGCCTCCTAGCGGCCAGTCTAGATACTTAAAAATAATTAACAATCATTTTTCTTTGTCACTTTTGGAATAAATATCTTTTCCGCAAAATGTACGGTCACCAGTTCCCAAGATACAGCCGGCGCGCGTCCCTTTTTAGTTGTGCACCCGGTAGTAGTGGCGACTTGTTAGGTGAAGTAGGTAAAGGGGCTCTTCACCAAAAAAAATAAATAAAACCAGGAGGAAAGTTTTTCGACAATATTAAATGTTAATGTACCAATACAGCTACCATTTTAGCCCTTAAAAAAAATTAATAATATTAATTTAATCCGAATGTAGCTATGCATAATAGGGCCACGGTTAACTCCGACGGACAATAATTTGAAACACTAGTGCATTTTGGCGTACCGCAGTCGGCCGTGTCCATTTTTTTTTTTATGATAAAACACCTGCACTGTAGGAAAAATCCTTTAAGGCGCTCTGGGAGCGGTGCGAGTGCGAAAAAAGCGATTAACGTTGGTCTTGAAACGTTGAAGATTGTATTCATTGGGAAACACGACCTCAGGAAGATCATTCCACAAAGATGACGTTCTCCAGATGAAAGAATTCTTGAACAATGAAGTTCGAGGAGTACTAAGCTGAACAACATATCGATGAGCGGCAGTGGTTCGCCGTGTATTTCTGTTATGCATTGCTCTAGGTGGAATCAAGTGGGCAATGTCAGTCGAACACCTGCCATGGAAATATCTGTAAAAGAGAGCCAAATCACCAACCTGTCGTCGATGCTCCAGGCTATCGAGGGTCTTGGTCAGCTCGGGGTCGCCGATCAGACGAACGGCTCTCCTTTGAATGGAATCCAGTAGCCGAAGGGTGTGCTTGGGTGCAGAGCTCCAGACATGAGAGCAATATTCTAATGATGGTCGAATCTGGGCTTTGTAGAGTGTCATAAGTTGATGAGGTGTGTACAACCTTTTGGTGCGGAAAAGTACACCAAGTTTCTGTGCAGCTGCCTTGGCAATTGCGGCAACGTGATCATGCCAAGACATATTACCTCCCAGATTGACCCCCAGCAAATTAATAGACGGTGCCAGGGGAATTGCGTGTCCTGCCATGACTATATCCGATTCTGCAATGTTAACCTTTTTGGAGAAGACTGCTGCCTGGGTTTTCTTAGCATTAAATTCGACTTGGTTACTGTCACCCCAAGCCAAAATTTCTTCCAGGTCATTGTTGAGGCGCAATACTTCATGCTGCCTTCGAAGATGTGCGTCCGTTAGCTCAAAGCAAGTGAAGACCCAACGCCCAATATGGCTTTGAAATTCACCGTTGCTATGGTTACGTGACATCAGTTACGCAAACAGCATGTAACAATTTGCATTATGATAAAGGGAAATTTAAAAATAGATCATTGTTTTAGCATTGGTTCGCCTAACCTTAAGGTATTTATTTTGAGGTTTCGTGAAACTTACGGTTATAGATATCGTTTTTACGTGATTTACTGTGTGATTAAAAAGTGTTGTTTTTATTTTTCAGTTAATTCAGTAGTGTACGTACCTACTTAGTTGTGTGTTTTAAAAATGAACCCAATTAATGACATAATTTGTAATTTGTTGGAAACTCCATTTAGTCGTTGGACAAATGAGGATAAGAATGACGTTTCGTTACACGGGTTTTTAGTCAATGTTTATTTAAGTACCCGCACTATACGTAGCTCTTCACCATTTTTAAGACCGCGAGCCGCCACTGCCCGGTAGTGTAGTAGATTTGTACAAATCAACTTTATATCTAGCTAGTTTTCTAAAATTTTCTCAACGACTTTCGCCTGTGGCGCTATTTTTGTAGTACCCCAAGCATATGTAATTGACTGTAGGAGCACATTGTATGTTTTTCTTTTTAGAACCTAAATTTTCTTCCAAAAAAAAATTTTAAATAAACAAGAACAGGTTGATTCGGAATTTGAATAAAAATGACCAAATAATCAAAGTTATTACAATAAATCTATTAATATCGTTTGTATAGCGAGACATGTTTTCGGTCAGTCAGTTATAATAATAGTTTCGCTGCGAATACACCAACGATAATTTTAGAATTAATATTATTTTGAACAGAAACTGCGAAAATAAATAATGTATTTTGTGTGCCTTGTTATTTTATGTTTATTTAGTAAGGCAAGTAAGTCTAAATTATTAATTAGGAATTATAACTTTACTCTTAGGTTTGGGGGCAATATATTTATTTTGAGAAAATACACTTTTAAATACATGAAAATGAATAATAGTATAGATATACCAGAACATGGAAAACCAACTACTAAACAAATTATATTCTTACAATCTTACAAAACCTGATTGGTGTTCATAATAAAATAAATGTTTCGATTGCGTCATCGTTATTTTATTATTTATTTACATTATAGGTAAATATAAACTTCGTTTTTCCCAAATTTAATAATATTTGAGATATAATTTATAACTAAATGAAATTTACTGTTTTTTTAATAATGACAGACGCGGATATAGAACTTCGTCTGGGGGGGGGGGGGAGGTTTTTCTATAAATTTTTTACACGGTACAAAGAAAAATGCTTCAGGAAAGGTGTAATTGGGTGCTATATTTAAAGAACCCTTTTTTGGCCAATAAACACATTTTTTAAAATAAAAAAATATACTTATTCTATATATTTTTAAATACTTTATTTGTGGTGAGTTTGACAAAAATACGCTAATTTAATTACAAAGATATTAAAAACATGTTAACGTAAACCTTCTTCTAAAATAAACAAAACATATGGAACTTAAAAAACGTTTATAGTAATATGGATGCCTGTCGCATCAGTTAAAACCACATACAGGGTGGGGATTTTAAATGAAACGCTACTTATAGCGGATCTGAGAATAAGATTTCCCCAAAATCCAAAAACACGTCACTTTTGCACGTACAAAAAAATTGAAACCCCAAGGAGGGGGCGCAGCCCTAACCAATAACCTCAAATTAGAGGATACCATTTGTGGCATTTTTAGTAAAGCTTATCGAAAAATAACTATTTCCTACGAGCGTGCGCAAAGTAGTACTTTGCGCACGCATTTTTGTGTGCAAAGTTACACTTTTCCGCACTAGTGCGGATAAGACTTTTATCCGCACTGGGTGCGGAAAAGTAAAACTATTCAAAAATCTCCTTGGTAGGGAATATTTATATTTATTTTAGTAGCTGTAAACTATTTTATGGCAATGTGAGAAGCCGTTGCAAGAGTATTCTCTTTTATCTTTTAATCGTAATTCCCGATATTTGTATTTCAGCTTAAAACCAAAAAAATTTAGTTTCCTATTATTTTTTTTATTGTTATGTAATTTTTTAATTTTCTATTATTTTTTTTTGTTATGTAATTTTTAGTTGTAAGTATATTATAGTTCTTTCTTTAAAGTCGAATTAAAAATTATTAAATAAATTATCATATTTTTATTTTTGTTGTTATCTGATATGAAGCTCGTAGGAAAAATGTTGTTCCTAACAAGTGCGCAAAGTGCTTTTCCGCACGCAAGAACTTATCCGAACTCCGCTTCGCGTCGTTCGTCCAACTGTACTTGCGTGCGGAAAAGTATCACTTTGCGCACTTGTTAGGAAAATAACTATTTCTATATATTTTTTTTACCTTTGTCAAACCATGTGTCAGAAATTTTATAAAAACTAATTTAAGGAATAATTACATTAAAAATAACTTTAAAACTGTAATGTCACTTTTTTTAGCATAGCAATTGTTGAAAATGTGCCCCAAGAATCTGTTATAGCATAAACCAAATCGATGGTACAACGTTTCCTTTACTCTTTCCAAAACTTCTGGCGTGATTAAACGTATCTCTGCCAGAATTATTGCCTTCAACTATTCTAGAATTCTAGGTCTAGTGACATATACCCTTCTTTTTAAATCGCCTCATAAATTAAAATCTCAGGGTAAAATATCTGGAGATTTGGGCGGCCACTCTATATCGCAGTCCTATCCACTTATTTAGAAATGTAATTTTTAAAAATTCTCTTACATTTCTTGCAAAGTTTTTAATACCAAAACTTCAAAGAATATTCCCTAATTATGGAAATCTATATAGACTCAGTGGTGCGCAAACTGGGGGTCGCGACCCCCGGAAGGGTCGCGAGAAAATTTTTGGGGGTCGCCAAATTCAAAGAAATTCAAATTTATGAAAAATCTATTATTCATTTCAAAGAACGGAATTAATACAAGCGAAGAAACTGACAATTATTATTTTACGAGCGCGCTCGTAAACTCGATGAGATACTGATACCGCCGCGATTATCGCGATCGCTATCACGGGGTTTACAAATACTAGTATTCTCGCTCAATCCTACTTTCATTCATTAATGAAGATTGGCTCGGAAAACTCAGTTACATGGTTGATATTTTCGAAAAACTGAACGATCTGAATATGAGTCTACAGGGAGAGAATACAAATATTTTAACGTTGAGCAGTAAAGTTGAAGCTTTTAAGAATAAGCTAATACTTTGGCAAGGGGAATTGAACAAAAACAACACAGACATGTTCCCATGCTTTTCAGAATTTACTAAAGAAAATAATATAGATTTTTTGTTATTTAAAAACGTCATTTCCTGTCATTTAATAAAATTAGGAGAAAACCTTACAAAAAGGTTCGAAAAATTTCCAGAAAATGAATTAGGTTGGATCCGTGATCCATTTTCCACATCGATTGGAAACGAATATTTCGATTTGAAAAGAAAGGCAATCAATATTTTGATTCAGTTTGCATCGACCTGCTCATGTGAATCCGGCTTTTCAAAATTAGTTGCCATTAAAACAAAATATCGATCTCGATTGGATCCAGAGGATGACTTGCGGCTTGCGATTTCCAATACAGATCCGAATATAGAAGCAATCATGAGCTCTTTGCAAGCACATATCTCACATTGACTTCTTATGATGTAAAGTTTTTTAAAAGTATTTTCAATAAAAAATATTTATATCTTTATGCATAAATAAAGCATTGTTTCATAAAATTATGTGTCGATTCATTAACTGATTTGTATGATGTTACAACTTTTATAACATTTTTATGATGGTTTATAAGTTTGGTGCGTTATTTTAAAATGGCGTTATTTCAATCGATGACGTCAAGACACTCTTTTAAGAAGACCCTGTAAGAGCAAATACCAGAAAAATTTAAATGTAACTACGTTGACGATGAAAAAACGCCTACTGTCTATCCAGAGGGGCCGTGACACAATTTTACACAAAATAAGGGGTCGCAAATGAAAATAGTTTGCGCACCACTGCTATAGACCAAAGGATATTTTTCCAGCAGGATGGAGGTCCTCTTTTGCAAGAAATTAATTTACATTTACAAATATGTAGATAGGACTGCAAAGATTTATAGAGTGGCCGCCCGAATCTCCGGATATTACACCTTTAAATTTTTATTTATGAGGCAATTTAAAAGTAGTGTATATTTCACCAGACCTAGAAATCTGGAAAAGTTAAAGGCAAGGTTTCAGGCAGAGATACGTTTAATCACGCCAGAAGTTTTGGAAAGAGTAAGGGAGGAGTTCTATCATCGGTTTGGTCTGTGCTCACAGTTTAATGGGACACATTTTTAACAATTGCTATGCTAAAAAGGTGTTATTACAGTTTCAAAGTTACTGTTATTATAATAATTGTTAGTTAATTTTTATTAAATTTCTGACACATGGTTTGTCAGATGTAAAAAAAATATATGGGAAAATTCCTTTTTCGATAGGCTTTCCAACATGGTGCTACAAGTGCTATACTCTAATTTGAAAAAAAAAGTTGGTTATGGCTGCGTCCCCTCCTTGGGGTCCCAATTTTTTTTACATGACAATACCGAGGCCCATAAGAAATCTTTGAGGACGTAAGTCTTATTCGCAGAGCGGCTATAAGCATCATTCCATTTAAAATGACAGCGACGACCTATTATTCCTCTCTGCTCAGGGCTCTTTTGTGACAGGATCGTTCATTTTTTGTAATTATTTTTGTGGAATTTTTAAGTGTTGTATTGTTCTTATTGTAAAGAAACTATTTGGGACAATTTAGGTGTCTTTATAAACTATTGTGGTGGATATAGTGCCTTTTACGTGCCGTGTAATTTATAAACCTTATAATTATGTAATCACAATTTAACCAATCTGTTCCATTTTTAGTTTATTAGATAGGCTGTCTCTTGGACCATTAAGTATAGTGTGTGTGATCTCACGTTATGACTATTGTATACAGGGTAATGGCTAAAATTGATGTTTCCAAAATACGATGCTATGAAAATGGAATTATATTGTTGTTCCTTACAGCTATATGTTATGCACTTACTGTACTCATTACAGTGCAGTGTCGCTCGTGTCAATAAAAAAAAAATTATTCCGAAAATTGTGATATTACCGATTATGCTGCTATGAAACCCACTCTCCCCCTAGTTTTTGAGGATGAAAAATATAAAAAACTGTTTATTATAGCATTATGTAAGGTACTTACTACCCATTACAGTGCAGTAGCGTTTAAGTCAATTAAAAAAAATTCCAAAAATCTGTATATTGCCAGTCATGCTGCTAGGAAGTGTAAGTACATACCTTATTGGCAATAAGTATAATGATTTTTGGATTTCAACTAACACGAACGGCACTGAGCGGTAACCTAACATAAACACTTTTTCGTATTCTCCATTCTCGAAAACCGGGGGAAAGTGAGTTTAAATAATATACCAATTTTTGGAATTTTTTATTTAAATCGACACGAACGGCACTGTGCTTAAGCGGGTACAGTAAGTACCTAATAGAAAGCTGTAACCAACACGATAATAAAATTCAAATTTCATAGCTACGTATTTTAGAAACATTAATTTTACACAGCTTGATATTTTAGCCATCACCCTGTACAAAAAAAAACGTAAAGTGAGGTCACATACATTGTATTTAGTGGTCCAAGAGGCAGCTTACCCAAAAAATTGACAATGGAACGGATTGATTGAATTTTGATAAAAATATGCCTATAACGTTGTGAAATATTACACTGTTGTGACGCAGTGATTTCTTCGTAGTCAAGTGCTGACTATTATTTATACCCAATGCAACATTCCAGGTAGTACAACATTCATCGGACGTCGGAAAAATGCTGCTTGTTGGGCAGGATTTTGAAAATTAAGTACCTTTTTAACTATTCCATAATAAATGGACGCAGTGTATAGTATAAACACACAAACACATTAATATTAATGATTAACGGTAATAGTTTACTTATTAATCAAGCAGTCATTTACAGAATATTAGTTAAAAACAAATATACTTATTCCTAAACGGAGTACTTTATCGTGGTTTTTAAGATTACATCCGACTATTAAGTAGAAGCCAAAACTTATATAGGCTGGAATCTGGTGTTTGTTGCAAAGTACATCGAAATTCTTAACTATAACTATTCCAGTTACTAGTGTTTTATTTACCCTACGTCTTTTAGTTAATTTAATGAAATGCACGGTTATATAATTTAAACTATAACTAGGTTTGCTAAAGTAAATCCAAAATAATCCATGCTGTTGCCATAAAATAATGGCAGAATTTACCATGGATTTGACGTTTACCACATCCACATTAGGGAATCCAAACCACGTGATTCAGTATGGCGGTTGGATGGCAAAAAGCATTGAGTCACCCGTTAAATGCCACCAGCAACATTATTTTTATGGTCACGTGCACCAATTATAAAGCAGTATTTGCCAGCCAGCCGCCATTTGGACACATCGTTGGATTGCCTAATAGATATGTAGATCGTCGCCTGCGGCTACATAACCTAACCAATGTCAATGTCTTGTGAATTAGGGAATCCAAACCACGTGATTCAATATGGCGGTTGGCTGGTAAAAATCATTGAGCCACCCGTTAAATGTCACCAGCAATATTATTTATATAGTCACGTGCACCAATTACAACGCAGTATTTGCCAGCCAGCCGCCATTTGGACACATCGTTGGATTGCCTAATTAGGGAATCCAAACCACGTGATTCAATATGGCGGTTGGATGGCAAAAAGCATTGAGTCACCAGTTAAGTGCCACCAGCAACATTATTTTTATGGTCACGTGTACCAATTACAAAGCAGTATTTGCCATCCAGCTCCATTTTGACAGGCGATCCAACGATGTGTCAAAAATGGCGACTGGATGGCAAAATTGCTTTGTAATTTGTACACATGATCACAAAATCATTGCTGTTGGATTTTTGCCATTCAACTGCCATATTGAATTACGTGGTTTGGATTCCCTATTGACAAACAAAACTAACCTCAAATATGTGTCTGAAGGTTGGAGACAATAATGTTTCTTGAACGGCAGAAGTGTTTCGGACTTGCATTGTCTTTATTTGTTTTGAATCAAAACGTTTCAACTGGAGACATTTACCAGTTGAAACGTATATAAATCCAAAACTCTTCTGCCGTTCGATAACCTAAAATATGATAGTTCTCGCCGCTGACATCTAGGTCGCCACTGTTCGTTACGCTCCCTTCAAATATTTCCCTGCACTCTAATTATTCAAAGTATCTAAATGAAAAGGCTATAAATTCTGTCTCACTCATTCCTCATAAATCGAAAAGGCTATGTTATTTACCATATTATATTGTTAAATCATGACGATATGTATTTGATTACGATAATAATTTTGTTTTCTTATAAATATAATAATAAAATTGTATTCACCTGAAGCCGACCAGATTTGCTCACCTGCTAAAACGTGGTGATTTAAAAATAAATAAATAGAACTCAGGTCCAAAGCTCTTCTATCATTTAATAAAAAAATATTTTATTGTTAAGAAATAATATAATTCTTTCAGTGATCTTTTTTAAATATTATTGATTTGTTACCGGGGATGTTGTCGCCAGGTGATAGCAGTGTTTTTAAATTTAACATTTGATTAGACTTAATTGTTAATCTAAGGTCCTTTGACACACATCTATCCTTGCTTTAAATATTTTTTATTCAATTAAAATATACTATTTTAGGCAGCCTTCAGTGCTATACCTGTAATGTGTCCACGTCTCAATTTGATGATAATGCCTGTCACGGAATTGGGTCTTTGATAAAATGTGGTGGAAGCAGTGTTTGTTTATCGGCAACGTATGAAGGTAATATATTTTTTTTTGATATTTATACGCGAGCATCTATTGACGATTGAAACTAAATAAATAACGATATCTGTGTCGTTGTTAGACACTCTTGAGCATACCAGCACCTCTAACAAACTTATAAAAATAAGCAAAATGTTAGAAGAAAATCACCTGTAAAGACATTTGTCACAATTACAGGAGTCCCGCTAGGCAGCGCTGATCCGTAAGTATCGGTTTAAAGTTCTGGAAAATAATACAAAATAAATAAAGATTTTCCTTTCATTTAGTCAGATCCATCTCTAGACGCGTTTCGCCATATCATGGCTTTTCAGTAGAGATAGCATCCGACGAACTAATTAAAATATGAAATTACACCTATCAATTTCATGATTATTTAAAATTGTATCTCTTTTAGTGAATACAGGAGAAGTGAAGACTCACATGACAATGAGAACTTGCTACCCCAATATGGCTGGCACAGAATGTAAAAATTTTATTATGGCCCAGAAAAATTTGTTTGTCAAAACAGCATCAATAACACCACGTACTTGCTATACATGTGAAAAGGACGACTGTAACAGACGGCTTAGTTTAGGAAATAATAGTAATAGAAGTACTTCGAAATATTTACAAGTGTTTATTTCTAGTATAGTATGTTTATATGTATTTAGGATGTTAAAGTAATTATAAAATAATTTAGCTCAACAATGTATATTTAGACCATTTATATTTTAAATAATACTTGACAGTTTGTCTAGATACTAAATAATGGTAAATATTATCATAAAAATAAGGGTTATTAAATAAAAACATAATTTAACTTAGCCGTTATGAGTACGTTTTTATTCTGAAAACCCGTACTAGAGGCCTGCGCAGGCCGGATTTACATCTCAGGCATTCACGCGGCCTGGCCGGGCTCGCGCCCGGCCAGGCCACATAATTAATAAAAGTTCTGGTTTTCGGGGCCTAACAATTTTTTCCGAGCCTGCCGGTCTTGTCGCGCTTAACGGGTCTGCCCGGCTTAACGGGCTTGCCGGGCCTGTTGGGCCAGCCGGGTTTTTGTGGCTAGCCGGTCAAATAAAATAATTTTCAAGCCCCAATAATTTTTTTCGGGTCTTCGGACTTGTCAGGCTGTTCGGTTTTGGTTAAAGCGCCGGACCGGGTCGCGTCGCAAAATTCCGGGTTGGGTCGGGCTGGGTCAGGTCGTGAAATTCCGGCCTGTGCAGGGATCTAACTCGTACCCTCTTTCCAATCAACTGAGAAATTATGGTCACAGGTTTGTTAGTTTGGGAAGAAAAATTATAAATCTAAATAATCCATGCAAAATATGTTTAGTTTTTTAAGTTATAGTTATAGTTATACAACAAGAGTGGATTCGGCGCCGTCATGCAATATACTGATAAGTATTTTTACCCTACATATTTCATCAAATGATAATGTGTGATACGTCATTAAAAAGATACTTTTTATATTTAAGCATCGAATAACAATAGCAGGTTAGGTTAAATTTAAAATTTAAAAATTAACTATACTTCCGGTTAAATTAAAAGTTATTTGCAGCTTTGAATTGATCGAAATATGGTAATTCACACACTTATTAACTAAGTTTTTAAATCTTTACTTTTAAATATAGGTGGGCATGCTCTGTATGTTCTACTCCAATCCCCGTGTTTGAATGGTAAGTCTGGGTGGCACCAAATGGTACAAGGGAGAGTTCCAGATATACAGCCACACCCCATCGACCACGGGATGACGAAGTAAAGGAGCTGTGTGATGGTGCGCTTAATTTACACCGTCATTCTTTTTGATGTAGGGGGGGGGGGGGGGGGGGCTGGAATGGCTTGGAATTTTAACCATCGCAGTAAGAGACTGATATTTAACATACAGGAGGAACAGAGTAAAATATACAGAGTAAGCCCACCCGTTCGGTGATGCCCCCGGCTGATCAACGGTGAAGAGGTTAATTCCATTAAACCGCCATTCCCCACTTCTAAGGTCCGTACGTAGAATTACTCACTGTTACTCAAACAGAGTAATCTCAGACCCGTAACTGTTATCCCAAAATCGTTGTCCTATACGCTTTGGTGTTTGGTGGTCCGTCAATCTGGATTTTTCCGCTGGTAATTCTAATGTCGAATGGTCTTTGTGAATCATATTATCGCTAATACCTAAATTACTTTCAGAATTTGTTTCGAGTTCACAAATAACTTAAAAATTATTCTGCATAAAAGAGGAGTAATAGTTTCTAATATAATAATATTTATGACCATGTAAGAATAATATAAAATAATTTAGGCATATGTGGTATAGATACAAAATTTCGCCAATGTATTTAATTGTTTAAAATTTAAATAAAAAACAAAAACTAAGTAATAAACATGTCAATAATAATTTAGTTTTCAAACGTATAAATAGATTTATTAGCATTTTAAATAGGTAGCCAAAATTACAAATTATTTAAAAAAAGTTGAACTGCCATGAAATCTTGTAAGCAATATTCAATAATAATAACTTTAAAAAGGGTATTAATCAAATATTTAAATTAAAGTGAAAAATGATTTACTAAGATTTTTAATCATTTGACAAATTTGAGACTTTGAGGCAAACTAAAGTTATTAAGAGGCAGTGGCGGGACGTCGAGGGGGACACGTCAAATTTATAGTAAAAATTTAAATTAAGGAACACAGAAAGCTTTTTCTGCTTTTTTAATGATCAAGAAGGGTAAAGGTGTTTATTTACAATAAAAAATAGTGAAAAAAACCAATATGCATTATGCATCTGGAACCTAACCTCTACAAATGGTGAGAGTATATTCCGTAACAAAATTAAGACAGGAAGTTGGTCCTCCTTTAACTTCAGCTTTGAGAAATGTATTTATGTTAAATAATTGACTGAAGAGACACATTATGAATGTAGAGGATGTAATATTGTCGCGTATAAAAATGGTAGGCGACGGGAACGTGTAGCTTAGATGATTTAAAATTACGTTTTAATTTATTTAATTTGTTCTGCGCTATTTATTTACCGAAACAGCAAAGATTTTTAATAGTTTTATTAAAGCGAAGCAAAGCAAAGCAAATGACGATTACATTATGATGAATAACATACAAGTCTAAAGAAATAAAAATAAAGTTATTGAGAGGACTGTGGAAGCCCTGGAGGAAGGAGATTTGGCCTGCGGTCTTTTCCTTGATCTCTCTAAGGCTTTTGATTGTCTCTCTCATACAGATTTATTGGATAAGTATATAAATATGGAGTGAGAGGTTCGGCATTGTCGTGGATAAAATCCTACCTAAAAGATAGAACCCAAAAAGTTGTTGTTAAAGATAATGGTCAACAGTTCGTCTCTGATAAGTTGAAAATTAACCTTGGTGTACCACAGGGAAGCATTCTAGGGCCACTTCTGTTTATTATTTATCTAAATGACCTACCTACAATTTTATTAAGCCCACTTGTATCCATCGTAAATTATGCCGACGACACCAATCTACTAATTAGAAAGAAAAATATCATTGATTTATTAAGTATCTCGAAAGAACAATTCTTAATAATAAAAAAAATGGTTCCACGACAATGGCCTTATTCTCAATACAGAAAAAACCCAATGCTTAATTTTTAAGACATCTAGAAATAAGAAAAATACTCCTAATTCTATTACTATAGATAGTTCAAATGTTGATATTGTTGAGACTTGCAAATTTTTGGGTATGCACATCGATGCAAATCTTAAATGGAATACCCATACAGACGCCCTTTGTAGAAACCTTGCCACATCTTGTTATATGCTCAGAATAGTGTCTAGATATCTAAACTTTAGTATTTCTCGTATGATATATCATAGCAACTTTTTATCCTTACTCCGTTTCGGTATAATATTCTGGGGTCACACATCGGGTTTGGGCCAAGTCTTTATCTATCAAAAGAAAGCTTTAAGAATTCTACTAAACATGAGTTAAATTCAGAGTTGTCGTGGAGTATTTAAAACGCAAAAATTGTTAACAACTCCGGGTATTTATATTTATGAATGCATTTTATTTTTCAAAAAGAATCAAGGTAAATTCACTCATTTAAAAAAAGAACACACATGATACGAGAGGTAGACTTTTTGATTATAATTTTCCAAAACACTCTTTAACATTGACGGAGCACAGCTGTCACTATGCTGCCATCACTTTTTTTAATATTTTGCCACAGCATATAAAATGCATAAATAATTTAAATAATTTCAAAAAAGAATTATTTGCTTATATTAATAATATTGAACCGTATACAATTCAGGAATATCTTGATTATAAAAAACAAAATTTGTGATTTTGGTACCTGTTATAAATTTAAGTGTATTTTACAATTTTTTGTTGTTTGTAGAATTTAGAATATGTATTTTTGTAATCATTTTATGACGTATTTCAAACTTTGTGAATTTTACAAATTTGTTTTGAAATAAATGCTTATCTATCTATCTATCTATCTATCTATCCATCTATCTATCTATCTATTAAATCAGTAAATTTAGATAGTTTTCTATAAAGAAGGGTGGTCCCCTAACACTCACATACGATGCTATTTCAAGTAAGTTCAAGAGAAACAATTTCCGCTTTACAGTCAACTCAAGCCAAAAGAGAAATAAACAATTTAACAATAAATAAACTTTACAAAGACCACTTACCCATTTGCTGGAAACTGTTTTGGTTCTGACATTTAGTTTTTACATCATTTTGAGAGATTTGAGTGATCCAACGGGCAAAGGTTACCCTTATACTTGAATACGTTAAACAACTCCACTGAGTAAAGTGTTTTTGGACTTTTTATAATGTTTTGTAACCCCTAGAGAAGGGGTTTCTTTTTGCTGTGTCAGGAATTATTAACACTAGGAGTAAAAATTCCTAAATATACTATTCAAAATGAAACCCTTTCTTCAACCAATTACAAACAGTTATTTTTATAAACATTTGTCTGCTGACTCCTCCTACAAAACTAGAAATGTTCTTGTTCTTATTCTATGCACTTCTTTCCACTACACCTACCTATCACCCATTATGAGTCTTAACTTCACAGCGAAATATTAGATGAGTAATCCATCCTTAAGGATATTAATCCATATCCAACAATATGAATATAATTATGATTATTAAAGTATAGATTATTAAAGTATATGGGGTTGATATGCAGATGAGATTTAATTAGGAAATCAAATTTAAAGAGAGACTGTAGGAAAAAATGGTATAAGGGAAGAACATTCCCACAACCAAGTTAATGGAAAAATAGTAGTATCAGCAATTGACAATTTTGCTTTGTAATAGAAGGGTCAAATTGAAAAATCTCTAAAAAAATTGAAGAAGTTGATGGACGCCGAGTAGAACGTACATGAGTGTAAGAAAGAAAAAACATTTTGAAGGAAAGGGGATCGGTTTCATCATGTTTTAATGAAGAAATGTCCCTGCTTGTTGATTAAGAATATGTGTACCAAGCAAAGACCTTTCTTCATTTAAAACATGATGAATTTTTCCCTTTAACTTTAAAATAACCACTTTTATTTCAACAATATTTTTTCTTTCTTCATGTATGTTCTACTGTCTTCGGTTTCTGACCTACTGTTCATCAGTTTTTATACAAAATTTGGTAGAAATTTACACTGAAAAAACAGATGTATAGTGGGCATAATATGATTTTTTTTTAAATGTTGCACCAAACTTTGTATTTAGAATGTCCATGTAAATACAAATAACTTTTCCTATACCATTTATTGATATTTGAACAAATAATGTAATTTTCAAGCTTTTTTAAAATTCTAAATTACATTTACAACTTGAACCCCGTGCGATATGTAAAATATTTTAGATTATATACCTCAATCCGATTCTGACCAATTAAACGCTGTTTTGCGACCAATCAGATGCATATTATACTGAATATACCCCGCATAAGTGGATATACCCCGGGCCACCTGCCACAACAATGCCAATGCATAACAACATCATAACAAGTTTAAAATATTTAATGGTTGCTATAGACCGTTTCTATAATAACAAAAATACCTTTCAACAAATCAAGTTTTTGTTGTTGTCAGATTCATGTCACATTTTTTTAAAAATGGAATCTTGCCGATTCGGTAATGTTTCAGTCGAAAATATAAGAAAAAACGCTGAAAAGACTATCCCAGAAAATACAACAAAAACAAAAAAGTATATATGGACCCAATTCGAGAAATTTTGCGAAACACGGCAGTATATATTGACCAAAAATACAACTATAATACAGCTTGCCGCTATATTGGTAGACTGGAGTTTTAATATGAAGAAAAAAGATGGTTCTGACTACAAGGAAGGGGTTATCAAGACAATGTGGAACCAAACAGCCCAACTGCTTCAAGAAAGGTACTTCAATAAATACAACATTAAATTTGATCCTTTTAAAGATCTTGAATTCCAAAAAGCACGTATGGCTAGAAATTCTAAAAGAAAACTGCTTCAGGCTGATCCAAAAAATCACCGGAAAAGTGCAAGAGCACTAACCTACGACGAGTACAAAAAGATGGTAAAAATTTTTGACGAAAATAACCCCGAGGGTTTACAGAAAAAGTTCTATCAAATAGCGGCTGTGGAATTAGCATGGAGAGGAGGAGAAGCCGAGACATGCCTAATTACGTATTTCAGAGAAGAATATTATAGCGATGGTACAAAAAGTAATAAAATGGAATATAACCCAATCTTTTCAAAAACATCCCAAGGCGGAGACAAAAAGCTTTCAAATTCAAAATGGTTAGTGGCAAACACAAAAGATGCCGATTTATGTCCAGTTCGCCTTTACAGAAAACTAATTTCAAAAAGAGGGCAAAATATAACTACCCAAAGACTATTCCTGACAGTAAATCCAAATTGGAAAATGGGAAATTGGTACAAAAACTGTCCTATTGGAAAAAATACTCTTTCTAATTGGACAAAACAAGCAGCACAAAAAATTGGACTAGATACTGAGAAAGAAAAAATCACAAACCATTCCAATCGAGCCACAGCTGTCTCTACATTAAGCAAAGCAGGTGTGAGCGAACAAACTCTTATAAAAATAACTGGACATAGTAGTGCTGCATCCATAAAGCCATACTTGCAGATGGACAAAACTCATCACGAAAACACTATTCAAGGTTTAAGAGGTCACCCTCCAACTAATGGGTTGGACCAACACGAAGCTCCAGTCTCTTGCAGCTCGAAGAGTTTCCAGCAACACCAGCAAGCCACTATTGTTTATTATAATAACTGTGTGTTTAACAATAATACTTATAACTAATTTTCTGTTAGTTTTATTACTTTGTCAATTGTTTAGGTTTTGTTTCGTTTTGTCCGTTTTTCTAGTAGCTACATAAATCATTTTAAAAATCTTGCATTTCGTTGTATTTTTTCTTTTTTTTTGGTATATAATCTCAACATATACCACTCGAGGTGAATATTTTTTTGAATATTTTTTGACATTTTTGTGCAAAATTTCAAAAAATATTCAAAAAAATATTCACCTCTTGTGATAAAACTTATGATTATTTTTTGGTTTCTAGTTAAGCAAAAACAAACTAGAAAATATTTTTTTTTAAACTTCACGAATAACATTTTTTTCCGTATGGTGCAGATTTCTCCGTGGGCACTGTATTATGCATATTTATTTAAAAATACTCAAGTAATTTTTATATATTATGATTTTATTTCTTCAACGAACGCCAAGGTAGATATTTCAAAAATAGTTGCAGGCATCTGGTTCACAAAATATTATGACCAGTAATATTTATTAAAACAAGTAAGTATAAATTTGGTATAAATGAACAGTTAAAATTTTTAACGTTGTTTTGTTAAGTAATGGATTTTTAATTTATGACTTTGTTTTTTTTTAGAAAATAATTTTGCAATATATAACCTATTCATACTAACATAAGTACCCATTGTATATTTTGAAAATGAAAGTTAAATTTGAGCATCCATTACATACGAAACACGGTTTAAGGATGAGTCTTTTCATATACTTAAGCCGAAGTAATTCGAATTGGGAAAAAGCCTTTGAAAAAGAAAGAATATGTCATTGCAATGTTTCTTGATTTTAGACGAGCATTTAAACGATTAATAGGGATAATTAACTAGAACCATTTTTTGAGTGTGGAATACCCAATCGGCAGTTCGAAGTTATGTTACCAAAAAATGTGATTTAGAAGTCATTCGTTTACGTCATTTAGACGACATGGGTTTTAAAGTCCATCCCAAAGTATATCGTCTTGATTTTAACCCTAATAAATAATTTATATAAACATACCCATTGTCACTGCATAATTAGGTATTTTTTTTTTTTACGGTTCGCCGACTACGTAGGCCATCTTGAACCGGTCATCGACAACAAATGTGATCTACCGACTGGGGAGTGTGAAACGGCACCTTCATCCTACGAGATATCCGATCTCATCCGGCCTGTCCGGCGTGAATAGGATGGCTAGGTGTCGATTCATTTTACACTCTTCCCTGAGGCAAGAGCACGCCGTGTTCCCAAGCGGTCACCCGCCCAAGTACTAACCGCGCTTGACACCGCTTAACTTCGGTGATCTGCGGGAACCGGTGCTTAATATGTCGACAGGCCCTTGCCCAATTAGGTATTTAAATGTTATCATTACTACCTACCTGGCTACCCAGGGGTGGAATAGATTAAAAGGGTCTGTCGGTGTAATACGGTGATTTTAGGTAAAAATAATATAAATAATGTTATTTTGCAATAAAACTCAAGATGAGATGAAAATAAATCACTTCTTTACATTTACCTGAAGTCCACCTCTGATGCCTAGAGTAAAATACCCAGAAGGGACCCATTTTATTACCTGGGACCAACGACGCCCACAGACATTTTTGTAGGGGGGGTCAAGGCCGTCAAGGGTTTTATCACTGATGTAAAATTCCAAGGCTGGGACGGATTATTGAGTTAAATAAAAGCAAAAGTCAAGACGATATACTTTGGGATATACTTTACGTCAATATACCATAATATCATTTTTTCAACATTATTATAAGGGTCCAACTTCGAAACATAAATGTCATCCTGCCAAGACGATTTTATTGAAGTTCTGTTTGCAAATACCCATGTTTCGTCTAGAAAAACAACTTGCCTTGACTATTCCGTTTTTTTTTGTTTTTTAAATAATCCCTTAAAAATTTCCATTTTTCTGATACAATATTGGACAGTTCGTAAAGCATTTATCTGTTGTTCGTTTTTTTATATTTGAAGCCCATATTTTTTAAAATTATGGACAAACTGGTAGTTCCAATATCGCAAAGTTCTTTCTTCTTTATCTTTTCAAGAATAGCTTTGAGGGTAACATATTCTTTGGCTTTATACATATCTTCGAATATCAACCTATATTCAAAGTACATATCATAAACAATATTCCTAATCGATAGTTTTATCCCTTGGGAGGATTTAGATTGCAGTCGAACCCTTTTATATGATCTGTTCAATCTCTCTCCACTATTTATTCGAAGTCTTCTTAAGGTCTTATATGAAATGCCGCAAGCATCAGATATTCGTTTTGCGTGACCAAAACAGACACTAACGGGCCCGAGTTATTTTTTTCTAAAGTAAAATAACGTCCCACTTGTAATATCAAACGGCGTTCACCTGGAGATAAACACCTTCTAGGCATTGTGTCACCATAACTTTGCTTTATAACTGTTTTTAATTCACACACAATGAGAAACAAAGTAAATACAAAAAGCGTACCTACTTATTTAAAATAGATCATACCATTCCGCACTTGAGCAAATTTTAATTATTTCTTGGAAAATAGTGGTTATTACCACCTAAAGATTGGGGCCGACCCTGTAGCCTCTATTAGGCACTGGTAATAGGCCCTTGATATGTTCTTCAGTTCATTGATTTAAATATAATGAATGCAAAATAATCAAATTCTCGGAAAAAGTACCTGACAAAAACTTTAAGTTATTGACGCAAAAGGTCTTTCATTTGATTAAAAAAAAATCTATGAGCGAAACAAAAATAAAATAAAAATATTTATCGCGGTACATAACACGTAATTCTAAGATAATATTGTTTTGGAACCGCTGATTTTGCCCAGTAACATTTTGCTGAATACAGTGAACCAGTGGGATTGTTGGTACGATCAAGTACAGCGAAGGTATTCTAACTTAACCGACTTACTGTTGAAAAACCGATAATATTTTTTCCTGCCCGTTGCTGAGGTTTTAAACACCTAAATCTTAAGTTTTATTATTATTATTATTATTATTATTATTATTATTATTATTATTATTACTATTATTCTGTTTAAAGCTAGAACCTGCGACGGGTCGTAACCAAGTCACATGTAAATTATGGTTGCAGACATTTTCTAACGATTGCTGCTGTTTTAAGTAAGATGGCTTTTTAAATGTTCGTGTGGATAAACGGTTGGAAATCGAGTGTTTTGAAGTGTTTTATTAGATGTTTAGTTGTTACGTCTGTGACTGAGAAATTGTTATATTTTATTGTTTCCAGATCTTTTTTTATTTCAATAGCTAGTGGTGAATACTTTGTAATATTTTCTTGTTCTTTGTTTGTTATGTTCGCGTCATTTGGCAATGCTATGCCTGTTAGTTTTAAATAAATCAATAAATAAAATAGTCTTAATTGTCTAGCAGTACATTACGATACTATTTATAAGACAATCTACTTAGCCTAGGTATCCTATAACTATAAATAATTTTGTATACTATTTTTAAATACCCAGTATTATCTTCTTAATTTCATTTTTATTTAAAAAAAATAAATTTAATTTAAAAAAAAAAATTATTTATTTATAAATGACGTCAAGACAGTAAGTATTAGACAATGAATGGTAACTTGTGCACATGCTGTGTATTGGGGATTTGTAGAGAATGTTTCTGTTTGGGGTATGCAGGTAAAATAAAATGTTTTTTGGTCGTAGATGTATTCTCAGAGCATAGAATTTAATTTGACTGAGTAGATATGATGAGTCAATTTTATTATTACATAATTTATATATTGTGTGAATTGAGTGATATTTATGTCGATCTAGTATTTAAAATAAATACCTGTCAAGTAAAATAGTGCCATTATAACCCCTTGGAAGATAACAAAATCATATCTACTCTCCAGAAGGTTCATCATTAACTTAGTCCTTGGAAGATAGGTGTTATCCACTTTGTATGCTAAGTACTTTAATAGTCTGCGCTGCACAGACTCTAGTTCCATCTTGTATTTCGCGTAGTAGGGGGTCCACACAATACAGCTGAACTCAAGTTTAGACCTTACATAGGTAAAATATAGCGTTTTAATGGTTTCAACATTGGTAATATGTTTGCAAACACGAAATATAAATCCTTGCATTCTTATGGCAGAGTTACAAATATTTTCAATATGTTGGGCAAATGACAGTATTGTATCAAATATCACTTCCAAGTCTTTATAGCTATTGCTGCGTTCCACTGTATTTCCATTTATATTATACTGATATTCAATTTTAAAGTATTTTTTAGTAAAAGTCATTGCTTTACATTTTACCCATGCTAAGTTGTAGATGGTTTTTTATACACCACTCCAATATTCTATCAATGTCACCCTGCACAGGGCAGTAGTCATTAATGGTTGAAATTTTACTATACATTTTTGCGTCGTCTGCATATAAAAGTATTTTACTCAAAACAACCTGCCAAATGTCATTGATAAACAGAACAAAAAGCAGCGGAGCGAGAACGCCTCCCTAAGGCATTCCACTAGTCTGCGTAGTTTAATATTCTTTTTTATTATTGAAGGCAGTGGTGTATTTATAAATTTGGCCAGAGGGGGGGGGGGGGGGGGGATTTACTAATCGGGTTATGGAAAACGATAACGTCGGAAAACGCCCCAGTCGAAAATTTTTTGGAAACACGCTCAAATTTCGGCAAAAATTCACTCAACTATTATCTAAATTCTAAATTAACTGATTTATTTTATTTTTTCTTTGTTCAAATTTTTGATAGTATTATCTGTTTTAACTCTAAGGAAAAATGACCAGACCAGCTCATTAGAATTAAGTTACATCATTCTATGGTCATTCTATGAGGGGGAGGGACTCTACGTTCACCAGCATGTATAATAACATTAAATTAGGGGTAAACTTGGTGACAAAATGTGTAATTACGCAACTGGTTTATGTTTTTACCTGGTTAAACTCTGGACAAAAAATAGTTATAAGTAACAGGGAAAATAATGAAATCAAGATTTTCTTTTATATTGTTTAAATTTAACTCCCTCTGGATGCTACATAATTTACAAAAACCTCTCCTTAAAATTGGTAGAGTACTTTTCAAGTTAACACATTAAAAAATTGTTGATCTTACACAGTTGATTTTGGAATATAATCCGAAAATGATTGTTAACACGTAAAGTGACGCAAATTAAAGATAAATAATTTATAATTGTTACTATCAATAAACATAAAACAACATCAAAACGTCATATTGGACAGAAGCAGTAAATAAAATACTTTGAAAGGTAGGCCAATGCAACAATAATATGTAAAGTAGATATTAGCGCTGAACCATAAGTTGTTTTTTTATTTAACAAAGCAAAGTTAACCGTAAACAAATATTTGTATTTATCTTTAGTTATCAATATCGTGATAAGTTAGTTACATCTCTTCATGGTACATGGATCTATATGCCCTTGTTGTTACTCATTTGACGAGATATTGCAGATGTATGCAGGTCTGGTGCATTGTATTATGATTATGACGTCAACAATATAATAGCGACATTTTGCCAACCAACAAAATCCCGCTAAACGATATTTCAAACATGATTTTCTCGGAATCCACACACAAAATTTTGTAAAAACCTGTTTCATATTCAGCGGCAAATATAATTCTTTTCAGCGAGTCGAAAATCTGGTTTCATGCGTCAGACAGTGCAGAAATTTTAGCGTCTGAAAAATCGATTAGCGGGATTTCGTTGGTTGGCAAAATGTCACCAATAACTGAAATATCAACTGAGAATATGCGGAATTTAAGTTTGTACCGTGGTACTAGAAGCTATTAAATATAAAGTCTTTTTAAGAAAAATTGGACGATTTCTTTTAATTTAATATGTACAAAGTGTCCACGGATTGCCTTAACCAAACTGCTAAACAATTGCTTTTAAGCAAGAAAAATGTCGCCTAAATTAAACAGATAATATTTTCTGAACCAGATATGATATCGACCTACGATTTTGAATTGTTGATAGATTCGTCCCTTGGGAAACAATTGTCAATGTTGAATTTTCTTTAACTGTCAGAACATTTAATATACAGGGTGTTAAAGAAGACGATGATTTTTGCTCGAATTTTAATGGCGTGTAACTTTCACAATAATATTTTTAAATTTTATCACTCTACGTCAATTGAATCACTGGTTCATAGCAAAGAAAGTAGTTTGTAAAATTTTTGATATCTGCTATATTTTCAGAAATACCGATTTTTTTGGAAAACCTTGCTTTATTTGAACTTATTGGTAGCTAGGTCTCACTGTGCGTTGTATCATGCAAACTTTGCGAGTGATTATTATACCTTATGGAAAGCTTGATTATGTTCAGTAACAATAGTTGTACCTAAATGTTATGATGTACAGTGGCATACTTATAAACACCTATATGTCTATGGTTTATGAGTATCTCATAATTTTTTACGATTGTTTTCTATTGGAAAGTACTCGCCCCTTAGTCAAATTTTTTCTTATTTTTTTAGTTTTTCATATCGCACTACAGGTATATTATACAGTGTGTTTACACAATTTTAACAAAGATAATTTTTTAATTTAATTTTTGGAATAGTATTAGAAAGTTAGAAATTAATAAATACATTTTTTCCAAAAATTAAATTAAAAAAGTTATCTTTGTTAAAATTTTGTAAACACACTGTATAATATACCTGTAGTGCAATATGAAAAACTAAAAAAATAAGAAAAAATTTACCTAATCTAAGGGCGAGTACTTTCCAATATAAAACAATCGTGAAAAATTGTGAGATACTCATAAACCATAGACATATAGGTGTTTATAAGTACGCCACTGTACATCATAACATTTAGGTACAACTATTGTTACTGAACATAATAAAGCTTTTCATAAGGTATAATAATCACTCACAAAGTTTGCACGATACAACCCACAGTGAGATCTAGCTATCAATAAGTTGAAATAAAGCAAGGTTTTCCAAACAAAATCGGCATTCCTTAAAATATAGCAGATATCAAAAATTTGACAAATTACTTTCTTTGCTATGAACCACTGATTAAATTGACGTAGAGTGATAAAATTTAAAAATATTATTGTGAAAGTTGCACGCCATTAAAATTTTTTTTGATAGTTAAAGAAAATCCAACATTGACAATTGTTTCTCAAGGGACGATTCTATCAATCATTCAAAACCGTAGGTTGATATCATATCTGGTTCAGAAAACATTAACTGTTAAATTTAGGCGAAATTTTTCTTGCTCGAAAGCAATTGTCCAGCAGCTTATACTAGTATAATGTGTTATTTTCAGTTCAAGGTTTAAATAAAACTTCTTCTAGGGATAGTATTAGACTTTTTAGGGCAGTAGAACCATAGTCAGAGCTGTGAGTAACTTAAGTAACTAGATGCTTTTTAGTATCTAGTTACTTAAAGTAACTAGATACTTAGTAACTAAGTTCTTTTTTGAATCATGCTTGTATCTAGTTACTTTTTAGAAGTAACTATACACTTAAAAAGTAACTAGATACTTTAAAAGTAACTTAGACACTTTAAAAGTAACTTAGATACTTTTAAAGTAACTATATAAGTTCCTTTTAAAGTAACTAAGTTACTTTTAAAGTAACTAAGTTAGGTAGGTACTTTTAAAGTTCGTATAGGATACCAATAATGCACACGTGCCGCCCATCAGATGATGACCAAGGGACGATCGGCGACCGTTAATCAGATTTTCACGAAGGGACGAGCGGCAAGTCGCGACAAAAATATCCCAACATTAACAAGGTTTTTCTCAAATATAACAACCCGTTGCCTTCTTCAGCTCCGTGGAGCGTTTGTTTAATTAATTAATGCTCCTCGCAGACATGCCCTCTTAGATCAGAATTTTGAAAGGTTGGTACTTTTAAAAGCCAACGGGGCCTTTTAAAAACGTTCTGAATTTCTTTGGTTCCTTATAAAACTTCCTAGTATATTTGGATTTGTTACTTTATTCATATTTATTTAATAGGTTTTTTGTTACTTATCTTTTCTTTCTACTTTTATTAGAAATGTATTAAGTTTGCAAGTATAACAAATTCGTATTCGTTATACATTTTTCATTGACATGTTATCACTACCTCGTAAATTTATGGTATCTAGTTCAAAAGCATCTTAGTTACTTTTAGAGTTTCGTAATTACAATTAGAATAACTAGTTACTCAAAAGTATCTTGGTTACTTTTAGAGTATCGTAGTTACAATCAATGTAACTAGTTACTGTAAAAGTATCTTAGTTACTATAACTAGTTACTTTAATTAAGTAACTAAGAACTAAGTTACTTTTAGATAAAAGTAACTATTCCTTATAAGTATTTAGACAGATTTGTGCAAAAGTATCGAAAAAGTAACTAGTTACTTTTCTGAAGTAACTTTCACAGCTCTGACCATAGTGGCCTGGCCCTATCTACCGGTACACCAAGCTTTTTATTTCATACTCATAATTATTATTAGATTGTCTCCCTACGCTTTATTCTTTTTGTAAATGTGAATAATTTTTAATTTAAGACGTTGATATCTGATAACGCCTAACGATGCAAAAACTCCCTAATGTGTGGGTGACGCCGCGAAAATTTCCTGCCGCCGCGCTGCTCCGACCAACTTTGTATTTAGCCCGATCCTAAACGCGTGCGAGAGAGATAATAACACCAATAAATATATCGCCCGCTCTTATTGACGCGTTAAGAAATCGGCCTTAAAATAACCCCGCACAAAGCTTATGGGAAATGGCTATCGGCTAATTTTTCTGAATTTTTAGGACTATCTAGATCTTGACGTCCTGATTAAATGTGTCCATGGCCGTAGTCCAATCCTTAAGTTATGGTCTTTTAAAGTTGGCAACTTCTTACTTTGAGATTTTATACATTGTCTGGAGTTTACACTTCTTTTTTAAAAACTATCAACTTCTTTATTTTTTTTTTATTGGTGGAAAAGTATTCCTCAAGTTTTCTTTCACTTATATAGAAATAAAATATGTACAGGATGTTGAATAGTTTGTAGGTGGATTAAATAAATAATAATATTAAAAAATTATAACAATTCAAAAAAAAATTCACTTATTTTTTGAATTTTGAAAACAAACCGCTAGATTTTGTTTATATTTTAATATCTTGTAGTACCAAGCTATGGATGAAAAAAATGGGTAAGTATAGGTTGACGTAGAATATACTGCCGGGTTTTTTATTTTTGAAAATTCACCTGAAAACGCAATAAACGACTTTAAATTAATTCATTTAATTATTATGCCAATCTAACAATTTTCTCTTACAATAATTATAAGATAATCTAATCGTATTATGTACAAGAGAAAAGGTATTTTACGAAAAAAATATTTTAAAATTTAACAATAATATTTATTAATAATTTTTTTTTTAATTTTCCTATTTTTAAGAGTTTTCACTTCTGTAAATCATTGTTACTGGTTTACCCTGTATATCTAAGATAAGAATGTGTTATAGAATAATTACTGTAAAGGAAAATTGTTACAGATTGGCATAATAATTAAATAAATCAATTAAAAATCGTTTATTCCGTTTTTAGGTGAATTATCAATTTTTTTTTTTGAAAAATAAAATAGCCGGCAATATATTCTACGTCAACCTATACCCCTTTTTTCACCTATAACCTAGCCGTTTGTTTTCAAAATTCAAAAAATGAATAAATTTTATTATTTTTTTTATATAATTATATATTTAATCCGGCAATAAATTATTCAACATCCTGTACATATTTAATCTCAATATAAGTGAAAGAAAACTTAAGGTATACTTTTCCACCAATAAAAAAAATAAAAAAGTTGATAGTTTTTAAGAAACAAGTGAAAACTACAGACAATACATAAAATCTCAAAGTAAGAAGTTGCCAACTTTAAAAGGCCATAACTCAAAAACGAGTCATAGGATTGGATTACGGCCATGGACACTTTTAATCAGGACGTCAAGATCTAGAAAATACTAAAAATTCAGAAAAATTAGCCGAAAGCCATTTCCCATAAGCTTTGTGCGGGGTCCTTTGGCCTGGCCAGATCCTCATTATGATGCTTTATTTTATCGAGAGTAAAGGGTCCCAATCGGGTTAGGACACTACTAGGGTATATAGTTATGTTTTAGGCTTTGTTATCGCTACCAGACACGAGGTGACAGCTGTTTTTAAAATAGTTTTGCCTGGTGAGATATAATTTTAAAATATTTTTCTTTTAAACAGTTTTTACTACATATTCAACAAAAATTATTCTGGTAGGTTAGGTTTAGGTTAATCCGTCAGTGGATTATATCCCTGATTTCGGGTTTGGGTGCATCAGTTTTAAAATGAAAGAGGAAATACTTTAGCGCTTTAGGTATGTTGTCTGCCGAAAAACATTTTGTTAACAATATTGGTAACTTCAAGAACAAAAGTGATTGAATCATTTTCAAATAAAAAACAAAGACGCATGGAGTTTTATTATAAGATAAATTGAGTGTCTTGTGAACATTTTTTGTTAGAACTACTGAAATACCTTATTAAATGCTCCATTTAATTAGTCGGTAAGTTTTTGTCGATTTTTTTTATATAGGTACAGGGTTTTACAAATTTGATGAATTAGCATTGCTATCTCGGTAACTATAAGCGATAGAGAGTTGGTTAAATAGAAGAAAAGTTGCATATTTTAATGCTGAACAATTTGTTAAAAATAAATTTAATCCAATTTCGATGACTTTCGGAGATATCTGAAAAAAGAAACGAAAAACTTGTTTTTATTCTTCTTATGACAAAATAAGTACTGATTATTTTAAAAAACCAAGAGCAGTTTTTTAAAGCACTTTTCAAAATAATAATTTTAAAAAGACAAAAGCTACCCAAAATTTAAAAAAAAATTCAGGGCTGTATTTAAAATAATTAAACGAACGTCGTATGTGAAAAATAAAATTATTTTCTTGAAAATTGTCTTAAGCAGGTGCTCTTGGTTTTTCAAAATAATTAATATTTTGTTGGAAAGAAAATAAAAACAAAAATTCATTTTTTCGTTTTTTTTTCGAATGCTCCGGAAGTCATCGAAATTTTTAACTTTTTTTTTTAACAAATAAGTCAGCATTAAACTATTTTAACTATCTTCGAATCTCCTACTGTATCAGGAGTATTTGACTTTTTTTTATAAAAACATTAAACAATTTATAGAATTAGATATTTTGAATTGAAATCTTCCTTGTTGGATGAATTTTTAAAATTTAATCAAGGAAAGATGCATTAAATATAAATTTAAAAAATTCATCCAACAAGGAAGATTTCAATTAAAAATACCTAATTCTATAAATTGTTTAATGTTTTTATAAAAAAAAGTCAAATACTCCTGATGGGATTTAAACCTGTGACCTTTCGATCTGTAGGACATAGCTCTAGTCTCTACGCTCTGGCAACACATAAAAATTTTATGTTTAATATATGACATTTTCTTCAGCGGGGCTTGTTTTGACTGGTAATAGATTTTCTAGTATATTCTTAAGTTTTTTATAATTTCAGATGGCGTATTTTCACACTCTAATTCGAAATCAATCAACAAATACATGATAAATAAGTTAGACAATAAACTACTTTCTAAAATTTGTTCTTTTTAATAAATAGGGGTGGTCCGTCAAATTGGCACCATAATATTTAAATTAAATAGTGTGCCTTGTATTTCCACTCTAGAGTTGAAATATTTTCTTTCAACACGCGTGTGATATTCGGCGCTTTCGAGCCAAGTTAACCGTGTTTTTTTTCTCATTTTCATGGGTGGTCGTAGGAAATACAATGAAGGAATGACAAGAGTAATTTACACTATTTTTCCTACGACCACAAAAAATTATTAAAACGATTTTGAGTTGTAAAAAAAATATTTCAACACTAGGGTTGAAAAAAATATATCAACACTAGTGTTGAAATTAGCATACTTAGGATTATGTTCCACTTAATATCTGGTTTCATAGTTTGTCAATAGGCTTTTCCTTTATTTGTAGTTTACGTTTTTCATATTTTATATATCATAGGAAGAACTAATCTTGGATTGACTTCTAGCTTTTAGATTAACCAGAATGAAAAATTTTAAATTTAATCAAGGAAAGATGCATTAACAATAAATTTAAAAAATCCACCCAACAAGAAAGATTTCAATTCGAAATAATTCTATAAATTATTTAATGTTTTTATAAAAAAAAGTCAAAAACTCCTGATGGGTTCCGAACCTGTGACCTTGCGATCTGTAGGCTCGAGCTCTATTCTTTACGCTATTGCTGTCGCTACCGATAAACATTTGTTGTTTAATACATGACACTCTCTTTAGGGCAATTTGTTTTTTCACATTTTTCATAATTTCGGATGGCGTATTTTCACACTCTAATTCTAAATCACTCGACAAATACATGCTAAATAAGTTAAACACTTTACAATTACTGCTATCTAAAATTTGTTCTTTTTAATAAATCGGGGTTGTCTGTCAAATTGGCACCAAATGTTTAAATAAAATAGTGTGCCTTGTATTTGAACACTAGTGTTAAAATATTTTTTTTTCAACACGCGTGTGATATACGTCGCTTTCTAGGCAAATTAACCGTGCTTTTTTTCCTATTTTCATAGGTGGTCGTAGGAAAAATATTTCTAGTAGCCCAGGTAGGTACGTATATTGCGACTACATATTAAAGAAAATCAGTCATATGATGTTATGTAACAATGGCGGGTTTAAATTTATAACAAAACTTGGGTAAAATGTAAAGTTTTTCGAAGCCCCCAAAAATTTCTATAAAATACAAATATTTATTAAATCATTTTACAATTCCATTAAAGAGTATCTGTTGCTAATCTTCATATGTTATTGACTTCAATTTACGTCATGGCTATCATCATATTTTCTTCTGCACGGGTTAATAATTATGAAAAACGGTCACCAACCGCTTCATTCGACTTTTTGAATAAACATTTTGTTGAGGTAATAATTGATTTTGACAAAAAAATAATTGAATTTTTCGCATCCAAATGGTTCTAATTTTACTAATGTAATTCACGAGGTGTCCTGCTAGACACTTGACGTGAAACTGAAAAAAAGTTGGTGTTAATTATAGGCATTATGCCTAGTTAAGTACTAATTGCCTATAAAAATAGGTCAATATTAGGTGTAAAATAAAACTTGTTTTAAATTCTAAACTAAAATAAACATACAACTACAGTAAATGTTCAAAATGTCTTTCATTTTAATCTGTGTACAAGTCAACACGTTCTTGAAAAGAACTGTTTACATGTCCTAATATTTCAGGTGAAATACTAGCAAAACTTTAAAACGGTTCATTTAGTAATATTTATGCCTAAGAACCATGATGGGCTTTAAAATAAAATATGAATTCATTTGTTTATTATAGTTTGACCAGTTATTTACAATGACTACATACTAACGCTACATAACTATTACGACCCCGAACTGAAAATAAAAAACACAGTCACAGACAGAAAGGAAAATTGCCCGCTTTTTACAATGATCCAACAATGTCTCGCGTCCCTCGAATCTGACGGCATGAGAAGCGATGTTTAAATTACAGCTTGCTTATCGGCATATTGCCGTAGGTGTATCGTGCAAAGGTTTATGCTCCATATGAATATACTACCAAGGAAGAATTTACTGGGAGCGAGGATTTTCCTTCATCCCCATAGATTGAAACAGCAATTCAATATTACAGGTGTATAGACGGATTTATAATTACTATTTATATTTATCATATATTAAAATCGTACCGTGAACATATGGATCAGAACTGAATATCCATTGGAGAAACAGATAGGGATTACATCACAGCAAGAGCTTCATTGGGATCCAGACTCAAGACTTACGAAACAGCTGAGAACTATTACAGGAATTCTGACAGGACATATAGCTGTTAAAAACCATCTGCACAGCATGTAACTGTACAATGGAGATCTTGACTGCAGATTGCGAGTCAACAGATTGAAAGATGCAACAATACGCGGACAACCAAAATTGGAACCAGAGGACATCCTACCTTCTCCTCAGTTGCCCTAGTTGCAAGGAACTAGGATAACGGAGTGGGTATGAAGAATCAAACAGGGTGAGCACAATGGGACAAACCTGGCCTAAGTGTGTCAGGCGTACGGACGGGCTTTCAGAAAAAAAAAGAAAATGAACATATGGATAAATGCCGAGACAAATCTATTCAATAAAATAGATACATATACACCATCCTATTAATACCACTATAAGTTAACATTTACACGGAACTATTTAAATAAATAATAATTATTTTTTAGAAATACATTATGGAGCTTTAGTTAAAAACTAACTGGAAATTTGTACTTGAACTCTTGTTGTCTTTTGTCTTCCGTTTATAAAGATTAATGATCTCTACACGGTTGGTTTTGAAGTAGTCCAATAACGAGCAGTTCCAGCCTTTTAAATCACCGAACTCCGGTTCGATAATTTTTTTGTATTTAAATTAGGAAAAATTAATCTATGGCGGATCATTTGTATATTTATTTATTCACACTAATCAGTAAAATAAAAATCATTTAGCTGACAGCTAATATAACTGATCAATTTTAATAATCCATTTAACTATTTAATACCTACCTAGTGATAGTTTAAATGATTTGTGCATATACATATTTTATCAGATAGATATAAATGTAAAATAAGCTTGATTGCAAAACATTATATTTTTCCAGCCATGTAAATTAAGCGATTGTATTTTTAATTTACATCCACGAAGCCATCGGTAAAAATATTTGAAAAACTACTAAATACATATTATATTTAATATGTACACGTGAAAATAATGCAAAGAATCAGTGGCGTAACGCAAAATGCCAATGCCCCTCCCCCCTCTGGCAAAATACAGTTTGGGACCTTCTGTTGGCGCATAGCATGATAATGAAGTAATGAAGGGGGGGTTCTTTTATTTTTTTAAAATAGTGTTAGTTTTGTATACAAAATTCTTATCTTTTAACTTCTAGAATCCTTAAGTTTCGAAATAATATCACACATTTTTCATTTAAGCAAAATGGCGATTGCCGCCTAACATTTTTGTTGCGAAATCATGTATTAATTTCTCTAACTCTATGTTCTTGCTTTTAATTAGTTTTGAAATGACAGTTCAGCTATTGCCACAGTAACTGGTAAAGTCATAAACAGTTAAATGGTATTATACATCGTGTAAACTTGAAGCTACGCAGTTATTTTTAATTATTAAAAAATTACCTAGTTCACCTATTGAAGTCAACTCATGTAAGTCTTGCTAAAATTCTACTTTAAGCGACATAATTTGAGCTCAAAATTTAGGGGATAAGTGAAAACTATAACGTTGTTGAAGAGTACTGGCATTGCTAATTGGAAATCGAACGTGTCACATTACCAAGCCTCACCTCACTGATAAGCACCTAGAATCAGAAACAAGGATGACCTCACATTTAATTTTAAGTGAGGCAAGGAATATTAACATCAAATTAAATGACAGAACTGCCGTGGTTACCTCAGAAACCCGATGGACGTACCTATCGGTAAATAAAATTGTTTATTGGTAGATGTGAGGTCATCCTTGTCTCTGATTCTAGGTGCTTATCAGTGATCTGGCTTGGCAATGTGACACGTTCGATGTCCAGTTAGCATATTGATCCTCTAGACTCCTTAGCTCATTGTTGTCGGTGATTTATTCGACACATGAGAGGTAGGCAGCTTGGCTGCTCCTGCCTGAGTTCTAGTTAAGGCTGATTCAGCCTTCTCTTTCGATCAGTACTGGCATTCTTATAGAGTTTATCACCAGCAGCAGTGTTAATATTTTTTGGGGAAAGAAAATTACATTTTTCGTGTCAGCAATTCATGCTCTCAAAACGATTCTTTCATTGTGTTTTCAATAATATCGATACTGACTTTGTATACCAACCTCAAATAGTCGTTCAATATTGTGCAGTCGCTCGTCAGTACTAATTGTGTAAAATTTTAGTGTAAATGTTTGTCAACGATGTTTAATTTAATTAAATAATTTTTTCGTTCAAAAAATAGTGGAAAGCCAAAAAAAATTATAAAAACTAAATATTGTGGATGGAGTTGGTTTTTTGGCTCCCCAAGATGGCTCCCCACTCCACCCCCCGCGTTAGTTTCATTTGTTTTTAAGTTATAAATACTGCAGCCGATATTAAAAGAAGACATGAAGCAATCAGGACAGCAACGGACATCTTTCGACGAAGCAGAAGATGTTTAACAGTTAATACAGAAACCGATTACTTCATGTCTATTTATTATTGTTTGTTTATTCTAACTCGACACGACTAACGGTTGTTTTTAAAATGTTACACATTTTTTAAAAGCACAGGGGGGGGGGGGAGGGCAACAGCGGCGCGCGTCGATTCACTGCTGGCTTTCATGGACCAAACATCATGCAAACTGTAAATGCGGGTAGCTACTGAATCCTCTTAAGTGGATTCCGTAGCTACCTGCATTTACAGTTTTCATGATGTTTGCTCCACGAAAGCCAGCCGTCAGCAGACGCGCCTTGCATCTCCGAGAGAAGGGATTGCCATTGATGTTAGAAAGAGAGTCAGTAGAGGACCAAGGTGGATTATAAGTGAGCTTAGAAATATACTAAAAATTGAACTTTCTGTTGAAAATAGAACCTTAATTGTTTTTTAAAAATTATTTTAATAAAAGTTGTTCAGAATTAATTACAGAAAGTCGAAAGTCAATATAGCGTTGCTAAATTAAAAAAATAAATGATTTAATTACATACATAATACATATATAGAACAAACCAAAAAAAAACTTTCCAATATTCTTCTTTAATTTATAAAAACTTTTATATAAAACATTTTTTTTTAAAATCGATTAATAAACCCATGGTTATAAATTTCGTTTTAAAGGTGTGATGAGTCCTCTTAAGTAGATTTTCCTATAATTTTGAAAGTATCTTATACATCAGATATTTTATCTGGATATGACATTTATATTTCGCAAATCAGTTCACAATACTCGAAATTTGGAACGAGTCTTAAAACCTTTATTGTTTTTATTATTTATACTTATAAAAAATATATGTTTGCAAAAGGGTTAATTTTTATCTGGCCCGAATAGGTTCAGATAATAACAATTCAAAATAAATCTAAGATAATATTAGGCCTTTAAAGCTGCTTTTTGTTTTAATTATATTTATTTGATTATTTTTCTTATATTGATTGTATAAATGGTTTAACTGGATTTTATCAAAAATCTGCTTAATCCTTAAATCTTAAATCTTTTTTTATCATTATCTTCTATCCTAATATTAAAATTGAGAACATTATCCTAAATTAAAGCATTTTCTTTTCTATTAGCATCATTGAAAATACACAGAAAGAAAACTACAGTAATAGTGAACTATGTGTATTAAATTAAGTTCGCAATATTGTAAACTTTTTTATTGTCATAGATATAAAGTCGGTTAAATTAGCATAGTAGCAAAATTCTTTCTTCTAATTGTGATAGGAAAAGCAGAAAATAATTGAATACTTTCATTCATGAAAGGTCTTTTTACATTAGCTGCAATTTCTAGTAAAATTGCCTGAAAGTATGCTCCTTGATGACATTTTAATCAGTTGATGAAATTTTTACCGTTTTATTTACTTGCACTTGCAACTTGTTAAATAATTTTTTTAGGGCTTTTAAAAATCAATATATTACAATAAAATAAGTAAGACAAAAAGTCGTGAACCGAGTTATTTTATTTTAAATAGAACATCCTGTCAACTACTTTATATTTGAATTATTTGCATAAAGAAAATTGTTAAGCACACCCTAGAGCATACCACACACCCAAACTTAACCGTTGTCGAGATATGGAGTTTTGAGTATCATTTGCTAATAAATCAAAAAAGAGAGAAATTAAGTTTTAGTAAACAACAATTTGAAATCATCAACAGGGTGTCCCAGATAAAGATGCACTCTAGAGGGACTTCGTAAACCATAGAATATACAAAGATGTTTTTTTCGTACCGTTTTCCAGTGAAACAAGTACAAACTTTTTTAAATCAATAAACAATTAACAATAGTTTATAAAGTGCAAGCAAATTAAACTCATTCATGGTGGTTATAGATTACTGGAACCTGCCGCTCTAACACAAAATATGAGCCAGATTTTTCCTACCTGGGCTAAAATCAGCTTCCCTCCCCATGCCTCGTTGTTGTGCCTGGTTTGCACTGCTAATCCGGCAGGAACTAGTTCTTAAGAAATATGTAACATAATATATGGTAGTAGGAAAGCTGACATGTGAAAATATTTTTAAAGGAATAAAGTATGTTTTAAAATGAAATAAATCAGGTTTATTAGGTCATATAGAAAAACATCAGCGGTACAGTTTTGTAGAATCCTAGTCACTACTAATATTAAGTTTTACATTCGACTCTCGATTTGAGCACCGTCCAAAAATTGTGATATGGAATCCGGCACTACCGAGAATCATCATTGAGTGAGTGGAATAGTAGTTTGTGCAACAAGAGTGGATATGATGTCCATATCGCACGAGGAAGTAAATTCTTTCGAGCGCAATATGGACAATCCACTCGAGTTGTACAGTATATTTTTTCTACGACTTAACTTCCGAACTTCATGCTAAGAATTTTAAAAAATTATTTAAATTAGGCATCATAACTTGTCTTTTAAGTTGGCCATAAACTTGTGAGAACGATAATAAGAAACAATTGAACAAAAATTCATTTTGATGGCAAACCCATTGCCAAATTACACTGTAACATATTAAATTTATCGATTTGAGTAAGTTCTTATATTTATACAAACTCACTTTTGAATATATCTATCTTTTTCACATTCGGCTTTTTGCTGAATAACAGACAAAAAGCGATATATGTATTAATAAATACGAACAATTTATTGTCCCAACCGTAGGTATTTTTATTTTACTGAATTGCACAGAAGAAAAAAGGGTTTGTCGGGTTTATTTCTGTTTGCGTAAAAATTATAACTCCGAAAGTACAACAAAATAGCTGTAAAATTCGTTTTAAACGGTTAAAAATGGATTTTGTGTATTAATATGAATTTTTAACGTTCGCTATGGTCAAAATTTTCAAAATAATCGCCAATTTACAAATTAGCAACACTGGTAACGTGGAAAGAAAAGTGGCAATAGTGTAAGTAGAAATAACATAACCTTAAACATTTTAATTAAAAAATGGATTTTTTTTTCTAGAAATCCTATAATTTCGTATGTTTTATCGGGTTATCTTTATGTTCCACCATTTAAGGAAGAATTACCAGTTAATTTTCTATGTTTGTGGCGTATAATAATTGTTTTAAGATCAATTGGGGTTGGATCCCCGTTCAAAATATATTGGAAAATATCCCCGTGTACAAATATTTATAATAATATATTATTTATATGGAAAAAAATAACCAAGGTTAGTAAGAAAACGTTCATTTGGTAGGTATATAGTACATTTTATGCAAAGCTTGTAGTAATTGTCTAGAAATGAATGGAAATAAAGATACCTTTGAAATAAGAAAGTGGGTCTGTGTGCAAATTTTTAGTTCGGTCAGAAAATAACAATAATTTGGTAGAAATATATTTTGGTATTAATTTTGTTCTTATACCTTCAATTTTTGCACCATTTCTTGTACTCTAGGAAAATATTGTGTATACATGGACTCTGGGATAAATGTTTTGATTTAAATTTAAAAAGAACAAATTTCATCTGACAGATTTGCATATTTTTTAAGCATATTGTTAACCTAACTTCTCTCAACTGTCAGAAAACGATTTTACAACATGTAAATTTGGCTTCTCTGTAATTGACTACTGTGATTGGTCAGTTTCATAACCTAACTAGGATGAATATGACATTTTGCCGCACAGTTAACTGGAATAGTCTACTTTACCCGCCACTTAAGTGTAAAGGAAACAGCAAATTTCCATGTGGGAGTAAAAAAACAATATTAAACCTATATCCTATAGTGGAATGTTTAAGTGGTGCTCGGGAGCCAACTGCCCCCTCCTAGGACGCCCTAGTATCTAATTAATAACTTAAATACTCTATAGGTCTTCTCTGTCCATACCTTGCTACGGGGCCATGGCCTACGGGACTATGGGCTACGGGTCTATGGTTTACGGGGCTATGGTCTACGGGGTTATGGCCTACGGTGCTATGGCCTACGGCGCTATGACCTACGGGGCTATGGCACTTTGTTACATTCATTAAGATTGCTAACATATAATAATTATTGTACATCAAGATAATACAAACCGACACTTTGTGTTTTCATTGTTGTTCGATCGGTTATTAGATTATTACTAGTAAAATAACCGTCACAAATATAATATTGTTATTAACATTTCCGTCATCCGTAAAAAACTTAGCGACAATATCACCGGTTGATATTACACAGATATATAATTAATATATATTATTTATATTTTAAATTGGTTGTGTATATTCTACCCTGTTATAATAGACTATATTACTTTAACCCATCAAAATAATAAAACTAACCCTTTAAAATGTAAAATGTTCCCGTAAGAATTTAAAAATCTGTACATAATAAGAGTCAATGTGGACTACAATAGAGCGCTATCTAATTTATTCCAATAAATATTGTATTTACCTTCAAAGATGATTTTCCGCTTCTCATTGGCTTCCTCAGCTAAAAACTAATATTACCATTCAAAATTTGACCAATGGACCGAATTTCTGATTGCTAGTAGCCGAATTTCCGATACGGCTTTGCTCTGCTCTGCTCCCATCTAAAGCAGACACTACACGATCAGACGGACTGACAGTCCCTCGTCGTTCTCACATTAGCCTTTTTTCTAATGAGCATTTACATCAGTCCCTTTTTATCATTATATAATAATATATAAGCTTCTTGTTCACAAAGAGGCAACATGTTTTGCTGATGTATTTACACAAAAGACAGAAATGTCAACAACAATGTTATACTCATGGCACTTACTTTATTTACCGTTTTGTGTTATATAAACTCCTAGACAAAATTAACGCAACATCATAAATTTGTTCCATATTTGATACTATAATTATCTTTAAACCTCTGATCTGATTTAAATATTTTTTTCTTTGTAAGGGTCCTCTAACAACGGCGGCGGCGCCAGGGGGGGAGGGGCAGGATGAGCTCTGGCCCACCCTAGAAACATGCGTGCCTACCCAAAATTGATGATTTCCAGGGGAGAAGAAAGATTTGGCTATGAATGTTTTGAAAAGAAAGGAGTGGTATTTTATGTTATTTTAAAGTTTTGAAGAGAACGATTGACCTTTTTTTTTTTGACGTCACTTGGATAATAGAGCAGTATTGCTTGCCCTTGCATTATAGAGCGTAGGGGAGGCGGCGACCTGCAAAAAGCATTATTTATTAATGATGGCTCATGTTTGCTCTTAAGAACCTTCCATATCAGCGTGAAACGCGGCATCGTTTCCTAGCTTGTCTATTTGATAATTTAATACAAAAACTTTACTAAGGAATTTACAAGAACTTCTAGTTTGGCGGATAATACCTCATTTTTTTTTTTAAAGTTTCAGTTATATAGGTAGTTTCAAATTCTATCATCCGCATTGTAGAACATAAAAATAGAAACAATGCGGCTATTCATGTTAATTCCTTATTTTCCATTAAAATTACAAACGATGCCCCAATATTATCTTTAACATCTCCACTGACGCCGGGCCACTTAATTCTCGTAAAAGTTGTTTTTATAAAATTTTGTATATAAAGAATAAATTTTATTACCATCGCCAGACGCAGGTACAGTATGCACAATGTGGTGAAAATACAGTATTTGTTTGTGATGACTCATCGACTACTGCTTGCTCTTAATTCTGTTCGAGAGTTTATTAAAAAAATGTAGGCTATTTTCAGAAAGTCTCCTATTGTATGTAGGTGGTAACATCGTGCCAATAATAGAGATAATAAAAATGTTGAGCAGTTTATATAAATATATAAAAAATTACATATTATATCACGGGTGCCGTTGTTTAATACCTATGCATTATAATATTACCGTCTTAAATTCGATGAATTGATTTGATATAATAACTTGTAATTTAGATTAATCTCAATTATGAAATTTTACGTCTTAATCGAATTAAAAAAAATTATATCAAATATTAAAAAAAAACTAAGTATTCTACTTGAAAATATTGAAAAATATCAAGTACTTGTAGCACTTATCGTAGTAGCACTATGAGCGCAATATATTATTAATAAAAATTCTATTCAGGGGATATAGTGAATTTGTATTTTTTGTTGTGTAATTTTTTTCTCTTCGTTCGCTGCCCGGCCATTCCCCATTCCCGAGGGGACCTACAGCTTAACATGGGTTCCGAACCACGATTCTCAGTGATGCGACACCCCCAAGGGCTATCAACCCTTGGTTTCTTGCCATTACATGACCTACCGATTGGGAAGAGTGAATTTGTATTTCAAGCATACATTGCTATCTCACATGATTTAACCCTGAAAATATAAAACTAAAATGTAACTAGGCACATATCATTAACGGTCTTACTTTTTTAGGTAAAATATCATTCAACTGCGTTGTTATACATTTTATCAACCAGTCTTCTAGTGGAAGTTTTGCTGGAGATCCGTGTAAAGGATTGACTTTGGATGTCCTTCTATAGACAGTGACAATTAACAATAGCTAGTTTTTGCAAACCAATAAAACCTACATATATACACTATATTGCTAATACCATAATTCAATGATGTAGCACTGTATGCAGATGATCAGGGTCCGTTGAGTTTGCGCAGCTCGGAAATTTGCTTCTTGATGTAAACATTTGACAGGGCCGACTTTCAAAATATTTTTACAAGCTTTTATTTAAATTCACCTGATTAGTTCAGGTGTGTACAGTTTATGGTCAAATAAAACTAAGTAGGTAACCAATATTTTACATACCTGAAATACCTTATTTCTGGGATTGAACCGCGATTCGTGCAAAAAAGGATCATGCACTTTTTTCTACCCATCTTGAGACACAAGTCACTAACAATAACAAAATGTCTGGTAAAGTTTTATACCTAAATTCGCACCCAAAACTTAAAAATAATATCCACAATCACACACGGAACAACTTAACGAATACAACGCAAAAAATATGGAAACGACTAACAACTTACACTCTAACAAAAAAATATCTAAAGTAAAGTTTTATAAATATTAACACCCATAACTTCGAAATTTTAACCACACACAAAGGAACGAAACAAAATATGTCGACGAATAAGAATACAAACAACTGCGAGTCGGTTCTGTTTACGTTCTGTTAGATATCGTGTCGGTTGCCTAATTTTATTTCTACTGCGCAAGCACCACGGGCCCAAACGCAGGTTATCTAGTCTAGTCTTGATTGCTATGGCCACCTGTCTTAACAACAAAATTCAGGTTATTTTGAATCGCACGATGGATGTCTTCTTGCTTCGTGCGGCTGCTTGTGTTGGCAATATAGGGTATGTATATGTGATAAAACCTCGCTATTTGAATTGTCAAACGGGAATATCTCGGCATTCATTAACGTCTGAATGGACTCTTTCATTTAATTTTAATTTTGGTTGTAGTGTATAAAGGAATAAAAAATAAAATTTTTTATGTTTGTACTTTTAATATTTTTAAGCCATCACTGAGCAAATAAATAAATAAATTAAAAAAAATTATTGAAACATAAACAAGGACAATGTTGCGAATGTTCTCTAAAATTTTTGTATCATAATACAATGAAAATGAAAAGTAATCCCATAAAAATAATTGTCCAAAACGGACATGCGAAAAAATTAAATAATCATCATATTATCTCCAAAATGTTATCTAAATTTTGTCTTAAAATAAGTCAATAACGTTCTAGGAACAAAATATGTTTTTATTTAACTAGCATAAAAGGTTTCACATGTGGTAACACCGAAATTATTGACTGAAGACCAAGATAATGAAATGACAGTTGAAAAAAGTCTAACCTAAATTATTTGTCGATATTTCTGCCTTAAGAGCAAATAAATAAAAAGAACAGTTATTTTCAACAAAAATACATCAACATTTCACAATAATTCGGATGTAAACAAAAACACCGGCACGACAAGTGAAAGATCGGTAACGATGCTCACTGTAAATTTTTATCGGATCGACGTCATCAAGTAACCGCACCAGTTTTGCGTTTTTAAAATTTGTGGAAATTATGCATATTTTTATTGAGCCCCAAAAAATTCATGATATGACTTAGCAATAGTTTTATTGATGATAAACTCCTATTATAGCATTAACTAAACAATTTAAATGCCAAGACTATCAAATAGAAGAATAGTGTTCGTTAGAAAACATGATATTTGCCGCTGAATATGAAACACGTTTTTACCAAATTGTTTGTATAGTTTTAGAGAAATACTCGTTTGAAATATCGTCTAGATGGACTTTGGTGGCTGGCAAATACTATCTATTATATACAGCGAGATCAGTTAAGGGTACGGAAAAAAAATGATAACTAAAATGGCCATGAGAAAATCCTGGAAATAATTTTTAAGTTCCGCGTTTTGCCGCAAGAGGGCGTACCTAATTGAGAAGTAAATTTTAAAATTTTACATATCTCCGAAAATTCCATATTAAGGTATATCTTTGGTAACACCATTAAAAAGCTTGGACAATTATACATAATTTTGGTCTTATGCTCATTGGCGTACCGACTTTAATAAGAGGGGGGGGGGGGGGAGCTGTTGTAAGTGTAATCATTTAAATCACTGTAACTTATAAACGACTTATCCGATTTTAGCAAATAAAGACTGTTTGGAAGAGAAATGTATGCACTTCCACCAATCGTATTTAGTTGTCCCTAATAGTTCTCAAAAAAAATGCTAGAGGGCGCAATTTGTAATGATAACACATTTTTTGATTTTACTCTGAAAAACTAAATAATATGGTATAATTATGATACCATAATCGAAAAGTAGATAAAATTTGCCAGAAAAAATATTAAAACCGCAGCTCAATATCTACGTTCGTTTCAGCGTTATCGCCAATAGAATAATTTTTAAAACTTTAAATGAAGAAGCGGTTATATCTTTTGTAGAAAACAAGTGGGACGCCACTGATATTTTTCCATGTGGATATTATTTCGGATTAGCCTGGTCAATTCTGCATAAAAATGGTCTCTTGCGTTTTTCTCCTCAGGCACGCCGTTCTTAATTAAAATAATTAAATAGGCGCAAGCATGCCTATTAAATGAAGGTGGTCATTTCCAACAATTTTTATAAAACAAAATTTTTCATTATTAATGTTAATAATAATAAAAAGTAGAGCTAATTTAATTTAATTATTTTAATTAAGAACGGTGTGCCTGAGGAGAAAAACGCAGGAGATCATTTTTATGCAGAATTGACCAGGCTAATCTGAAATAATATCCACATGGAAAAATATCAGTGGCGTCCCACTCGCTTCTTCATTTAAAGTTATAAAAATTATTCTATTGGCGATAACGCTGAAACGAACTGCAGTTTTAATATTTTTTCTAGCAAATTTCATCTACTTTTCGATTATGGTCTCATAATTATATCGTATGATTTATTTTTCGGAGTAAAATCAAAAAATGTGTTATAATTAAAAATTGCGGCCTCTATCATTTTTTTTTGATAACTATTATGGACAACTAAATACGATTGGCGAAAGTGCATACATTTCTCTTCCAACCAGTCTTTAGTTTGCTAAAATCGGATAAGTCGTTTATAAGTTACAGCGATTTAAATGATTACACTTTCAACAGCTTCCCCTCTCTTATTAAAGTCGGTACGCCAATAAGCATAAGACCAAAATGATGCATAATTGTCCAAGCTTTTTAATGGTGTTGCCAAAGATATACTTTAATGTGGAATATTCGGAGATATGTAAAATTTTAAAATTTACTTGTCAATTACGCCCTCTTGCGGCAAAATGCGGAACTTAAAAATTATTTCCAGGATTTTCTCATGGCCACTTTAGTTATCATTTTTTCCCCTGAATGTCTATGCCCAGTAGTTTCCGAGATATGGCGCTCCGTACCCTTAACTGATCACGCTGTATATTTTATATATGTTGTACCTCTATTTTGGTTTGCCTGAAGCACCTCAGGGAAACCAAGATAAGGGTGTCAAAATAAAATAAAACCGACTGTAATATCATAGTGAATATAGACTTGTTTATAAAAAAAACAAACTGAAAAATGACGTAAAACGGGTACAAAAATAAATAAATTGCATAGCATAGAAGTAAACTAAAATGAAAGGTAGTTGATTTAAAACGTTTAAACAAAACTAATCTCAAAGTATTTATTAAATAAACAAACCGATATTAACATTAACGCGAAAACGGCCACCAGTATCTGTTGTCTCATATCTGAGCTTGTCAAAGTTTCGAAAATAAGTGATTAGGTTAATAATTCTGCCTCACTCACCTTTTTCACCTTAAAAATGCTATGCTTTTTACAAATACCCCTATTTGTGATCTATTGTGCTATACAGTATTCACAGTGCTTCTTCATTGTTAACGATTAAGCGACAATGTGATTTACAACTCCCCATCTTTATTTATTATAGTAATAAAGGTGAATAAAAACATAGCCCAACGTCTTCCTGGCACTATTCTATGGCGCAATACGTCGTTGCCGATGAAATGTGCTAGACATAAAAAAAAATTGTAAGGAAGAGTTACAGATTAATTTTACTATTTAATTTTATTATTTTTTGAAGTTGGTCCATTGCCTTCCGGCGTCATAGTTTTTTTGATTGTTATTTTGACTATTTGTGCCAAGAAAATTTCTTTATTCGTAAAAATAGTTCTTTTTGGAACTTTTATTATCGTTCTTTTGTGTTTCTAATAAGTAGTTTATGATTTGTATTTATTTGTTGTAAAAAGTTCTAACTTTTAATGTTATGTCGCGAAAAAATTACGGCGGTGTCTAAAGTCCTCCAAGTGAAAAATTCTAAATAATTAAATATTCATGTATACTTTGTTGATAAAAATATTATGCAAAGTGCTTTTGAACGATCTTATAAATATATGGATAACTTTGGTATTGTACTCGACTTGAATTGGATTCAAAACTTTAAAAAACTTTTAGAAACTCGTACATCGGAACATTAGGCACGTCTAATCTAATATATTTATTAAATAAGATTTTGTTTTGATCATATTTCTACGATTTGGTTCGTACGATTTTAATGATGTATAAGTTATGATGGACGGATAATCCTTCAGCGAGGATACTGTAGGTCGTCCGTCGTCCATAGTAAAACATCATTTTAGGTAAAAGAGTGTCATGGCAAAGTATTATCTTAAGCCGTGGACACAATACAATGTTTCTTGAACAACCCGATCAATAAAACTATAAAAAATTCGTGTTTATACCTCGGATTAACAGATATTGATCTCAATTTATTTAACATTTATTCACAGCCAATAATATTCCATACTTATGCATTTGCACATTATAATATTTTCTGAAATAATATTGAAAGAAAAAGTGAACTAATGACCACTTGAACATTATTGCAACAAACAAGAAAGGTTTTTTTTTTCTGCTGTTCTAGGGCCTAGAAACATTTTGTACAAAATATTAAATTTAGATCTGACAAATTATAGTCACTACCAAAACGCGCAGCGCAGCGGTCAAAAACTTCTTTAAAAACTAGTAAAAAGTAAACAATTTAGGATTTAGAGCTGGGTTTTTGGGAGAGTCTTTTCCTTTTCCCCTTTAAATCTATGCCTTTCTTGCACCTTAGTATTTAAAATTACTCCAGTATTGAGTGTACAAAATTATGTCAGTTAACGGACAATTATTATATTGTTATGTTTGATGGTTACGAGTGTATATTTGTGTGGGAGATTTTTCTAGTAAAACAGGAATTATAGGTTTTTTAAGTGATGGTAATAATTTAATTTTGTTTTAATAGATGTTTTATTCAGTATTTTATTGACTGAATACATTAACTGTGAAACGTCAATACAAAGTATGAAAATGGAAACAGCAAATAAGGAGTGGCGCACTGAAAACCTTCCACCAAGAATTATTTTAGATAAAAACATAATTTTTTTTTTTATGATAAAACACCTGCACTGTAGGAAAAATCCTTTAAGGCGCTCTGGGAGCGGTGCGAGTGCGAAAAAAGCGATTAACGTTGGTCTTGAAACGTTGAAGATTGTATTCATTGGGAAACACGACCTCAGGAAGATCATTCCACAAAGATGACGTTCTCCAGATGAAAGAATTCTTGAACAATGAAGTTCGAGGAGTACTAAGCTGAACAACATATGGATGAGCGGCAGTGGTTCGCCGTGTATTTCTGTTTTGCATTGCTCTAGGTGGAATCAAGTGGGCAATGTTAGTCGAACACCTGCCATGGAAATATCTGTAAAAGAGAGCCAAATCACCAACCTGTCTTCGATGCTCCAGGCTATCGAGGGTCTTGGTCAGCTCGGGGTCGCCGATCAGACGAACGTCTCTCCTTTGAATGGAATCCAGTAGCCGAAGGGTGTGCTTGGGTGCAGAGCTCCAAACATGAGAGCAATATTCTAATGATGGTCGAATCTGGGCTTTGTAGAGTGTCAAAAGTTGATGAGGTGTGTACAACCTTTTGGTGCGGAAAAGTACACCAAGTTTCTGTGCAGCTGCCTTGGCAATTGCGGCAACGTGATCATGCCAAGACATATTACCTCCCAGATTGACCCCCAGCAAATTAATAGACGGTACCAGGGGAATTGCGTGTTCTGCCATGACTATATCCGGTACTGCAATGTTAACCTTTTTGGAGAAGACTGCTGCCTATACTTATACTATACTTGATTTCATGAATCAAACTTAAAATACAAATATTTCAATGGCTTATTTTAGCGCAAATCTTTAAATCCAATAAAACCCCTGTTGTCTATAAACTTAATGCATAATTTGCAAATTTAATCTCCCTACTCTCCGCTTCCTTCTAATTGACAAATTCGGGATTTAAGATTTATGAGTTGGTTCATTATACTTTTTATGTAAGAAAAATGTTTTTTTGTTATTTTAGGAATGAATCGACTTAAAAAAAAGTTATTCGCATATTTTGTCCATATGTTTACGCCCCCCGGGCTTAAACCCCTACGACAAGGTGGCGTTCACCCTTAAATAAAATCTTAAGTGGGAGGTGATTTATTATTTTACAAGAAAATAAACCTGGATGGAAATTTTTCAAAATTGATGATTTTTTCAAATAAATCTTTTATTTTATATTGTCTCCAGAAATAATAATTATTATATTAAGAAAGCTGGTTGTTGTTTGTTTTTCAATTGTCACAGGATGCTGTGTAAAAATATTTTTTCTACCCCCACATCGAAATTTGTTATTTCCTTTACACTTAAGTGACGAGAAAAGTAGGCTATTCCAGTTAACTGCTCGGAAAATTTCATATCCGTCACTAACAGTTCTGTCTAGTGTTATAACATTAAAAAATAAAATTTCTCATTTTTAAAGAGAAACTCCACGATTACACACAATACTGAAAAAGTCTTTTTTAGCAGATCACAACCACAACTGATCCTAAAGAATATAACACTGTGCGTTAAAAGTTCCCTTTTTCATTTAGATACAGCGCCGACTTATCATTCCTCTGTGCTTAGTATCTTTATTTCTCACGCTTCCGGAAATTTCCCATTAGTTGACAATACTGAAAAAAATTAGATTCCTCTATGACGTTCTTCTAAAGTACTGACCAATCACAGTTTATTGTATTTACTGAGGCTTCGCCTTCTTCTTCACATTATATAATTTATATGATCACAATATGTTTTTAATTTGTTCAATATAACAACATATATACGTATCTATAATAGTTTAATCAATAATGCAACCTGCTTAATGTGCATAAAATTAATTTCAAGTAGCATTGTTATTAAGTTAGTTTAACCAAAATTTCTAATATTAGGATCTGGCAATGCGACAAAACATCGAGCTTTGGAACCAATGGTCGTGAGGTCAAGCCCCGGCAGCCTGCAAACTTTTTAAGCATAAGTTTCGTCGTAGAAAAAATATTCTGTTCAACTCGAGTGGATTGTTGAACACTCCGCCTACGGCGTCGTTCTCAATTTACTTTCTCGTGAGATATAGACATTATATCCACTCTTGTTGTACAAACTACTATTATTGCATTCGGCTTTGCATTTGGTTATATTTTTAATTTTAAATAGCTTAAAAAAAAAGAAAACTAGACAGCATGAAGGACTACGCTAGATGAAATATTTCTCACTTTAATCATTCTTTGTTGTAACTAAGTTTAGGAATAAGTTTATAATTGCTTTGATTTAGGAAACTGGACAAATCAGAAATATTAAGGGAGATCAAAATAAAAGGCAGAGTTCCATTTGTTAACAAATTACGAACCGCCACCGCAGGTGATCACTCTGGTTAGCGGCAAGCGGTGTATCAGCGGTACACAGGGACTGACGCCAAAACAATAAGTTTCCTGGGGTACAGGTAGACAATGACGACCGTTTCGTCCTTATTAGGACGCTATGGAAAGAGAATACCCGTAAGTAACTACAGAAACAGCGAAATCGTGTTTTTAAAAATTTAATTAAAAAAAATTAATTTAAAATACATAAGTAGTAAAAACGTAAAAAACAGGAACTCCAATTCGGAAGACAAACCCACCTGTTTAAAGAAAATATATCCTATTTTTATAGTAAAATACAGGATGATTCACGTTGAGTGGCCTATTAGAAGATCTCGGAAACAAGTAACCCTATCTTTCTAAAAATTTGATAGCAGGCATAATTAGTTTTGAGCTTTTAAAACATTATATTTTGACGTTTTTATTACTTCCGGTTATACCGGAAGTTAATTCCAACTTTGCTATTTCAAATGGAATACCCTGTATATTTTAACATTTTTGATTACCTTATTAAAATCTAAATAACGTTTGTTAATAATAATCTATTCCTATCTCTAACCGTTTTTGAGATATAAATTATAAAAGGATTTTTTTATGTAAAAACGCCCCGAGAAGAAAGTTTAGTAACTCTGAAACTAATAAAGGTAAACATTTAAAATTTTCTAAGCTTTTAACTAATACATAGATCTTTAGTTTAAATTACTTAGGTTTCGCGTTTTTTATTCAGGGAGTTCTTAAAATTGTGCCAATGTTTCCATTTAAATAAATGTGCATAAGTCAATTTTTGCAAATGGAACACCCTATTTTTTAGCTTACCAACGTGTAGAGAATTAAATTTCCTATCTAAATGCCTAATATGTTACAATCCACATTTTTAGTCGTTTTGGAATTATGAGCAATTTAAATAAAAAATCTTATAAATTTCTTTTTGTGTTAATGCGACATTATTTTTGAAATGAAGGCTTCGACAGAGATTCTCGTTTGACTTTAGGCTTTGTTACCTTTTGTTATTCTGTCTATGTTCGTTGCTTAGCTATTTCTTATTCAAAGCCAAACGAAAGTCCCAGTCGAAGCATTCTTTTCAAAAATAATGTCGCATTAATACAAACAGAAATTTTAAGATTTTTTATTTAAATTGCTCATAATTCAAAAACCACTAAAAATGTGGATTGTAACATATTAGGCATTTAGATAGGATATTTAATTCTCTATAAGTTAGTAAACTAAAAAATAGGGTGGTCCATTTGCAAAAATGGACTTATGCACATTTATTTAAATGGAAACATTGGCACAATTTTAAGAACTCCCTGTATAAAAAACGCAAAACCTGAGTAATTTAAACTAAAGATCTATGTATTACTTGAAAGCTTAGAAAATTTTAAATGTTTACCTTTATTAGTTTCAGAGTTACTAAACTTTCTTCTCTGAGCGTTTTTACACAAAAAAATTATTTTATAATTCATATCTCAAAAACGGTTAGAGATAGGAATAGATTAACATTAACAAAAGTTATTTAGATTTTAATAAGGTAATCAAAAATGCTAAAATATACAGGGTGTTCCATTTGAAATAGCAAAGTTGGCATTAACTTCCTGTATAACCGGAAGTAATAACAACGTCAAAATATAATGATTTAAAAGCCCAAAACCAATTATGTCTGCTATTAAATTTTTAGAAAGATAGGGTTACTCGTTTCCGAGATCTTCTAATAGGCCACTCAACGTGAATCACCCTGTATATTAATTTCCTATCCGTAGTGCTGCTTATTAAATATTTTAATAAAATGCACAAAAAGTCATAATTTAATATTATAAGAAATTATTGTACATTTTTCTATTAAATTATATTTAATATGCAGCGTAATCAATTAAGTGTACAGAGCGGCTATATCTCGAAAACCGTTTATGTTGCGATTATAAGATAAAAAACTAACACACACAGTTTTTCATCTTTCTTTTTTTAACCACAATTTCTCAACAATATATTCCACCACTTAAGTTACAGTTATTTCTTTAGATCATTCTAACATAACGTTTCTTAATTTTACACTCTATAATACCATTTAACTCCCATATTTATTTTCAGAACCTGGTAGTACAATTTTTCTCCGCTACTTCTATGTAAGCGTTATTTCTCCAATTATTTAACTTCCTCAAAAGCTCTATGAGGATGTCACTCACAATTTCCCATATTATACAACTATACCTCTCCTGAAGATGAACGTTTCTACGTTCGAAACATGTAGAACTAAGTAACTATAAAAAAAATTTTCTTACTAAATGTATCTTAGTGAAGGTTGACTTTGAGTATTATTTCTCCCTATTTAACTTGCCACTTCACTTCAAGTATGGACTACTTCTTCAAATTAAAAGTGGCTATTTTGCTCATATATTTCATATACAATGAAGATCTGAAATACCCCACATACAATCTCTGTTCAATACTCTAAAAATTTTATTTAGATATTTTTTTCTCTTATTACCATGACAACGACACGGTGAAGTGTAACAAGTTAAAGATTTTTTAATGCTGTTACTTTTACCAATATTAAGAAACGATAGTTTAATTTAAAGGTATTTTATTTTAACCAATGCGAATGTTAATTTGTTTGCTTAACAATATGGGGCACTAATCAAAAGAAAGTTTTATTTTAATCATTTAAACAACTAATTTAAATACAATCCTACAGTACTTTTCAATAAACTATTATTTAAGAAAAATAGATTAGAAAACCCGAGCCCGTTATCTTTTTTTGTTTAAAAATTATTCCAAAAATAGTTATATATTTATAATATTTTTTAATATTCTTCAAAAAAATTAACCTGGTAATTATAAATTATTAATAAACTAACAAAATCAACATAATTACAACAAAATAACTTATAACTACTTAACACATTTATCTGAAATGTTGAAAGTGTCGTCCATCGTTTTGAATCTAGTGACAAGAGTAAAAAAACTGTAGGGTTGTATTTAAATTAGTCGTGTAAATGACTAAAATATCAATTTCTTTTAATTAACGCCCCCTATTATTGAGCAAACAAATAATCCAATCGCATTATTGAAAATAAAATGTAATCCTAATGAAAATAATAATAAAACCAAAGTTACAGCATTTAAAAATCTTTAACTTGTTAACCCTGTCGTTGGCAAGGTAATAAGAGAAAAAATGTTTAAATACTATTTTTGGAGTATTGAACAGAGACTGAATGTACCGTATTTTAGAGCTAAATTGTATATAAAATATATGGGTAAAAAACACTTTTTGTTACATAACAGCAAATGAGCTCCCATAGCAGTTAAGTTAGGAACATAAAAATATTTTAAAATCGAATTCTTTTAACCGATTTTTTTTACCTCATAATCGTAACATAAAAGGTTTTCGACATATAACCGCTCCATACCCTTAAAATTGATCACGCTGTATAATATAGCATTTATCTTAACCGATTATTGAATTTTAACCTAAATACAAACGTGTTAAAATAAGACAAGTCAAATGAGAAGAACTCAAAACTATAAAACAGTAAAAATGTCGCCATTTCTGAGACTATTAGATAGTTACCAGTAATTCTAAATAAAACATAAACTTACTAGCGTGCGGATATAATAAAGAAAAATGAACCCTTCCGAACTGTCAATTTCATTCCACACATTTGCACATCCCTGCACGAACGTGAATAAATAAATCGCGGAATGACGCAATCAAAGCAACTGACAAACGGGGGACAAATAATAAAGATATACACAGGTATAGAGACAGATTCTTAACTATTTAATATCGTACGTTGTCGACAAATGTAGTGGTTAGATTAGGAGACACCGCTTACTTGCACTCCTAATTATTGCACGAAGCTATGTAACATAACCAATTAATTTAAAGGTTTTCTTTTTGTTAATGTAAATTTTTTATATCCGTGAGAAAATCGGACGGACGGGAAAAACTTTATTGTATTGTGTACGTTTTTGTGAAATTGAAAATGTGTTTTAACTAATAATTTTTTAAAGGGTTTATTAATATTATATTCGGGTGAGTATTGATTATATATTTTTAATATTAAAGGAATAGTGTACAATACTTCGAACAGTTTATAAAATGAATTCAATATACAAATATTAGATTTTTTAAATATAATTACAAACTTTGGTCCAAAACATAGTCTAAGCTTTGTTTTAAGTGGACCAGAACAATATTTCTTAATTCTTCTCCAAAGTTACCAGCTCCATGCGAAATTATATCTATATATATTAAAAACTTCTCTTGAACCGAATCCTGTCCATGTTTATTGACGAATCTTTAAAAACTTAAATTTGAACTCTACAGATATTGGAAAATGTCAGAAAGTTATTTTAATTAAAAAAAATAGTTTCCAATAATTTTTACAATATAATGAATTTTAGTAATTTTTTTAGGAATTTCATTGGCTTATATTTTTTTCCTAGGTCTTTTTTTATGCATGAAAATAACTTTCTCACACCCACATAGATAGAAATTCAAAATCTGACTTAAATTTTTTGTAATTCGGTTAAAAAAAACGCAATTTAACATGGGAAATTTTAGCGCGGTCTGATCTACTTAATGGTATTGTTGCAACTTTTCCCTATTCATCAGATTTATGCCTATTGAAGAGTTATCATTAATATATTCTAAGAGTGGCTAGACGGAAGTTGTGTAAAATTATAGTTGAAAAAGTTTTTTTCAATTTTCATAGAACATAAATGAATTTAAGAAAATATCTTTGAAATAAATAATATTAGTATTCAAATTTTTCTTTTTTCTCCACTATAAGCTTTTTATAAATAACCCGCTTTGTACTTTAATGTAAAATGAAGTTACAGATATTATTTATTTAAATTTACAATTAAAGTTTACACAGTGTCCATGGAAAAGTTTGTAGCCTAAGGGAACCTATTTATGAATTGTTTTTTAAAATTTTTTTTTGGTACTAGGTTCTGCATGACCCAGAACAAAATTGTTGTTTGTGATGTGCGTTATACCTCTCAAAAGTAACTTAAACATTTCAGACTGGCGAAAGTGTATTTTATTTAGAAAGAAAAAGAAAAGTTAATAAAAAATATTAATTCTTGTTATATTTAGGGTCTGAATCCAAATGCTCCTATAAAAATTTAAATTTAATTTTTAGTTAATTTAAAATACTTATTTTAAATCAGACAAACGACATTTTAAAAATTAATTATGGAATAAATCGATTTTATAACAATACAGGGTGCTACAAATTCGTGTGGGTACAAGGGGATTTCGTATACGGTAAGAAATACGAAGGTGGTTAAATTGAGGCAAAGTTGCTTATTTTGGGGTTTAATAATTTGGTAAAAGAAAATTGTAAATATTCCGAATGATTTCGGAGATATCCGAAAAAAACCGAAATTTCTATTTTTGGTTTTTAATTTTTTGCGCCTTCATTGTTGACTTCGGAATAAACCAAAAAACACTTTTTGATATCCGTCTTTTTTATTCTACAAGATGGCGTTATTAGTTTTCAAATTCGACGTTTCGTTCTTTAAATACCAACCTCAAGTCAATTTTCTTAAATATGGACCTGGAATTTTAAATACATTACGGTCCTGAACATTTAGAGCCAACCCAAAAAAAAGATTTCTGATTTGAAAAATCCGACCATTTTTACTAAAAGAAACCTGATATTTGATATTTTGTAAGAAAAAAGACCTAAAGTCTCTGCCTTAAATTATTTTCTGTCTGTATATTTTTGTTACATGTTTCGCCAGAAACTGGCATTACCAGACCGTATAAATAGAAATAAAATTTGAAATTGTTTTTAAAACAAACATAAGCACATCACAGTAACATAACTAGACTGACACTCCAGTTACCTTTTCTTTACTCGGGAGCATTAATTTTTTTTCTTGAATGATAGAATAGTTTTGGACTTCTCCAGTCGTCTTCATGAAGACATTGAAGACGACTGGAGATACTTACCAGTTGAAACGTTGTGATGTAAAACAAATTAAAGACAATGCAAGTCCAAAACTATTCTATCATTCAAGAAACATCATTGTCTCCAACCTTCAAACAATTTTTTTTCTGTTTTACAATAGTTCGGCCGAGGTCTAAGGACTTATAAAATAAATAAAATTCTAATAAAAAATAGAATTACTTCTCATGCCATAAAAGTTTACTTAGTTTCTAGTACATCTTATTGAAATAATAAACGGCCTTAACCAATACCCCTCAAATTTTAGGAGGTATTGCCTTAACACCATAACTTCCTGTAATGTAATATCAGTTTAATATTAAAGTTGTCTTAAAAAATAATTGCCAGGACCTTAATAGTAAAGAAAAAATAATTTGAAATACTAATGATGTGATATTTGATGACAAACGTTTAAATTTTAAAAACCTTTAAATTTCCAAAAATGTCCAAAGCGTAGAAGTCCCTAAAAAAGTTTTTAAAATTCCAGGTCCGTTTTTAAAAAAATTGACTTAAGGTTGGTATCTAAACAACGAAAAGTCGAATGTGAAAACTAATAACGCCATCTTGTAGAACATAAAGAACGGCTATGAGAAAGTGTTTTTTGTTCTTTTCCCAAGTCAAAAATGAAGGCGCAAGAAATTAAACACCAAAATTAAAAATTTGTGTTTTTTCGTATATCTCCGAAGGTATTCGGAATATTTACAATTTTCTTTTACCAAATTATTAAGCCCCAAAATATGCAACTTTGCCTCAATTTAACCATCTTCGTATCTCTTACCGTTTCTGAGATCCCCTTGTACGCACACGAATTTGTAGCACCCTGTATATATCTTTTTTCCATAACTTTTAAGACGACTATTTTAAGAATTTTAAAATTGTCTAGTGCAAATTTTTGATTTTTTTTTACAAAGCAGTGTATGTTAATAGTATACAGGGTGATTCACGTTGAGTGGCCTATTAGAAGATCTCGGAAACGAGTAAACTTATCTTTCTAAAAATTTGTAAGCAGGCATAATTGGCTTTGAGCTTTTAAAACATTATATTTTGACATTTTTATTACTTCCGGTTATACCGGAAGTTAATGCCAACTTTGCTATTTCAAATAGAACATATTTTAGCATTCTTGATTACCTTATTAAAATCTAAACACCTTTTGTTAATAATAATCTATTCGTATCTCTAACCGTTTTCGAGTTATGAATTATAAAAGGATTTTTTTGTGTAAAACGCTCCGAGAAGAAAGTTTAGTAACTCTGAAACTAATAAAGGAAAACATTTTAAATTTTGTAAGATTTCAAGTAATACATAAATCTTTAGTTTAAATTTCTTAGGTTTCACATTTTTTATACAGGGAGTTCTTAAAATTGTGCCAATGTTTACATTTAAATAAATGTGCATAAGTCAATTTTTGCGAAAAACGACATAAAAATGTGGATTGTAACATATTAGGCATTTAGATATGAAATTTATTTCTCTACGCGTTGGTAAGCTAAAAAATAGGGTGTTCCATTTGCAAAAATGGACTTATGCACATTTATTTAAATGGAAATTTTAAGAACTCCCTGTATAAAAAACGTGAAACCTAAGTATTTTAATCTAAAGATCTATGTATTACTTGAAATCTAACAACATTTAAAATGTTTACCTTTATTAGTTTCAGAGTTACTAAACTTTCTTCTCGGAGCGTTTTTACACAAAAAAATCCTTTTATAATTCATAAAAAACGGTTAGAGATAGGAATAGATAGGAATAGATAATTATTAACAAAAGTTATTTAGATTTTAAGAAGGTAATCAAAAATGCTAAAACATACAGGATGTTCCATTTGAAATAGCAAAGTTGGCATTAACTTCCGGTATAACCGAAAGTAGTAAAAACGTCAAAATATAATGTTTTAAAATCTCAAAGCCAATTATGCCTGCTATCAAATTTTTAGAAAGATAAGTTTACTCGTTTCCGAGATGATCTAATAGGCCACTCAACGTGAATCACCCTGTATATAGTATATGTTAATAGTATATACCGGGTTACTAAAAAGTGCCGGAACGCTTAAATATCTTCAAAATTGCTAAATCAGCGCTTTCAAAATTTGGCATTTGCTTTTTGGGCATGCGGAATTGAACAATAATATCGGCACTGTTGCCAGATTTGCCAGTTTTGCTCTACACGTAGTCATTTTGTTATCTTAAATGTCGTGCCCCTTATATTTTTACTGCAATGAATTGGGCGTCTCAAACTTAGTAAATCCCCAAATTTTAAAAGTTTTATCTTTACACAGCATTTTCAAAAAAATTAAATTACGGTATTTTATTATTTTAGAATGAGCATTAAACTAAAAAATGAAGCAGCGCTTACTGTTTATATTGTAGGACAAGTTTTTATGCTCATTCAAATATTGGGTATAAAACAATTTAATTTAATTTTTTTGAAAATGCTGTGTTGTTATATCTCAGCAACTAGTAGAGATAAAATTTGGGAACTCATTAAGCTAGAGACGCCCAATTCATTGCAGTAAAAATATAAGGATCATTCTATTTAAAATAATAAAACGACTACGTTTAGCGCAAAACTGGGAAGTCTGGCAACAGTTCCGATACTATTGTTTAATGCCTAGAGACCCCAAATGCGAAATTTTGTAAGCGTAGCTTTGATGATTTTGAAGATGTTTAAGCGTTCTGGTACTTTTTACTAACCTGGTATAGTATATATTAACCAAGGGTTAAACAGCAATGTTATTGCCCGAGCGTACAGTTTAAATCACGAGGAGCAAAGCGACGAGGGATTTAAGATACTAGGGCTACAAAAGTATAGCGCTCTAAACCATGGTTAATATAATTTTCTTTCCGCTCTAACACATTTACCGGATACTTTTTTTACAATATTAATAACTAAGGCACATTATTTTTCTCATAGCCTATATTTTTGATTTACAGTATCGAACTTTACAACATCGAACATCCCTAAGAATCTAATATGTAAAATCAAGTTACCTGCTTTCAGGCAGATTGTTTTCATTGTTAACGATGGTTAATAATAAGTCTCAAGGTAGAGAAAATTGTTTTGTACGGTTAATAATCGGTGAATAATGGCCATTTTATAGGTTAGTAGTGGAAATGTATTAAAAGGAAAAATATTTTTTAAAACTTGCCAATGAAATATTATTTGCTAGTAAATATTAGTTACTTTTTATTTCGAAAATATTTGTAAGCCAATACATATAAAATTTGAATGTTGACACTCTGAAGAGTTCCAAAACACAAATGTTTGGCTTTATAAATATTGACATTAAAAGCTCATTTATTTTAGATTTTTGGCTGAGGTAAAGAAAATCGTCAACAATTATTTTTAACTTCTATAGCGACCATGTACAAATGTAAAATTACATAACTGATGATTTTACGATATGCCTTTCTTTTATTTTTATTAAAATCTTTGTATTTTTGGTTATGGCATCATTATTTTTCTACAATTTATAGTAAACAATATACATTTATCTACAATATACAACTCTCTACCACCAGGGGTGGTTGAAACCCCTAAAATCATAAATGAAAAAACACATATCATTTAGAAAATGAAATGAAAGACAGGTCCTTTCATTTCTTATGCTAGTATTATAGTAGAGTAGTCGTAACTGCATGTGAAACGGAAATATACTTCTTCCGGTACAGATTGGACGCCTTTTACATCAGTTATTATAATATTAGTTTGTACAACAAGAGTGGATATGATGTCATGTCTTACTAGGAAACAAACTGACCACGACGTCGTAGGCAGAGTGTTCAAACTTCCGAGTGCGATTTGAACAATCCACTCGAGTTAAAAAGTATATATTTTTTACCCCCAAACTTACGAACTTTATATTAAAATTTTTTTAAAAAGTTTACAGGCAGGTTTGCTTGAACTCACGATCATTGGATCCAAAGTTCGCCATTTTGCCTTTTCGGCCAATTGATTATGTTAGAAATTATGGTAAAACCAATTCAATAATAATGCTACACGAAATTAGTTGTGCATAGAAACATTCAGTAGGTTGCATTATTGATAAAACTATTATAGATGCGTATATATTTTGTTATATTGAACAAGTTAATAACATATCGTACCATATATATCCATATATATACAAATTATATAATTTAATGTCTTGAAACAACGGGCGGAGCCTCGGTAAAGACCATAAACTGTGATTGGTCAGTAGTTTATAAAAACGCTACGGAGGAATCAATTTTTATAACAATGTTGCACAGAGTAATGATAGGTCGACGCTTTTTCCAAAGGGAAAAGGGACATTTTTACGCACAGTGTTATACTCTTAAGATATTAGGATAACTTGTGGTTGTGACCTGCTAAAAAATACTTTGTTCGTGTTGTGTGCATTCGTGGAATTTTTCGTCAATGGCATTTTATTTTCAATAGTACTATAATAAAATTATGTGGATAAAATCTAACTACAGACAATACCTCATTATTGTGATTAACACATAGAGTTCAATATAGAACCTATCGTGTTATCAACATTAAAACAATGTAAAATAATGATTTAATTAAAATAATAATCTCCTTAACCAGCGTTACTTAGCGTGGAATTGATCACAAAATGTGTAATTGTAAAATAAAATGTTAAATTTTGAAATCTCATTTGTGCAGTTGTAATCCCATCAGATAAACAGATTGTTAAAAGCGATATTTAAGATGCGTGCGAGGAATCCGATGCGATATCCCAATGTGAATTTCTTAGCACAACTTAAGGCGGTATTTAATTTTGTCTGGCATCTCGTAAAAATTTCTGGAACACTTACTTAATGGGAATTGCTGACTTAAGCTTATTTGTGATTATTTAAAGTTATCCTAAAAATACATGTCGATTTTAGTCACCACGACGAAATCGCTCAAAGTACCTATTGTTACTTTCCCTATTTAAAGCTACAAAGTGAACTCTGAGAGAAATATTTTTGCCCTGGGGCCCAGGACTTTTAGCTTCGCCACTGGAGTAAAGGTTCTTCCATTATTAAAAAATGAATTTTATACTGTACCTCAGCTTACGGTAATGATCAAATATCCCAGTCTTCTTTTTTGCGATCAAATTAGGACATTCGCATTGTGACATCTTTAAGCTATTTTATTCTAAAGAATTCTACAGTATTGTGGCCTTGTAACTTTTATAAGTTTGCGACGAGATCATCTTTGTAGTTAGGGCCTACTTTTGGTTATAGGGGCCCTAGGACCGTAGTCTTATCATGGACGCCCACAGAGCCAATTTCAGGCGGGGATGGCAACCAGCCAAAAAAAAAACAAAAGAAAACGTGGTCGCGGTATGCGTTATCAAAATTTTCTCCTCACAAAAGTGACTTCTAAGATCCCCAGGATCCAGGGGGGCACCGTCCCCCACCTTCCCTGGGTACCCATGCTTCTCACATCCTTAAGATGTTACGCAATTGGAATTTATTATTAAGTATTTATTAAGTCTGGAAAACAGTTTTAAAATATATATAGGTAGTATACAAAGAAGCCGATATAGATCAAAGAACAAATCGACATATTTGTATCTTTTTGAACCATATTCTTAACCTCACTTGTGTTAAGTGTTAAAAAACGAAGCATAATATTTACAAAGTGTAATTTTGGGTTCTTTGTAATCAACCACTGTAATTGATCAGTTTCATATCATTACTAGGATAGTTATGAAATTATATCCGTTTAGTTATCAAACTGCCTAGGTTAAAATGTGCATGTGCTTTCACCGCGGAAAAAGTGGACATAGCGGACATATGGAAAAGTCGAATCCTTGACTTGAGCTGACTTTTGACCAATCACATCCATAGTTTAGAGTTCATTATGTCCGCTTTTTCCGCCCGTGCAAAGCTACAGTTAATCTAATAAAGGAATGAAAACGCTACTAAGTAATTTAAAAAAAATTGGTTTGTAATATAGTAGAAACCCACCAAAGTTTTGATGCTGGTAGCAGAATTTCTGAAGATATATTAAAATGCTCAGTTTTATCGAAATTGACTATAATAAACTTTTTTTTCAGATTCAGATAGTATGTCACTAGACCAAGACTCTGAAAACTTATCTTCCCAGCCGTCTCCAGCTTCACACTACGAACCAAGTTACCCTACAAGAAAGGTAAATGGTGTCCTTTCGCTTTAACAAAATTATAACAGCAAATATTGTTATCATTTATAATCTGCATGAATTATTTCGAGGTCGCGAATTATATGAAAATTGCTGAACGCATTAGCTGCGGGAAATCTTAAAAAATTCGCGACTGAGGAAAAATTTCCGGTATTATAATTCAAGTTCGAGGGAGATTCGGTAAGAAATGTTTGCACATTTTTATAATAAATAAAAAACATTTGAAATAACATAGTGATTCATGAAAAATAATAAAACTACGTTAGTTGTTTACTTAGCAACTAAAAAATATGGCTTTTTTGTCTTCACAAATAATTTTATTTTTTTATTGTGTGTCAATATTTTGACATTTAGTGACAAAAAAAATTCCAGTAGGAATATAACTAGTGCATGAAATATTTCCGGAAATTTTTGAAAATTTTGTCTGAAACCAATTTGTTAACAAAAGCATTTTGCACCTGAATCAGCAAGGATTTTTTCTTTGGTGCAATGCACAAATGCTTTTTTAAAAAAAAATTGGCTACAGACCAAATTTTCAAAAATTTCCATTAGGAAATATTTTATGCACGTGTTATGTTTTGATCGGAAATTTCCCGAGTTGATAAAAGTTTATTTAGGTAGTTGCTAAAAAGTTGATTTTGATATATAAGGAGTATCCTTTTCGATTGCAGAACTGCTGGAACTGTTGCCAAATCGATTTTCTGCTTTTTATAGTATTGACGGGAGTACTATTTTCCGCAATTTCGTTGATATCATTTAAAGAAACATTACCGAAACGGATCATTTCTGATTTTTGTTTAAAAAGTTCAAAATGACTGTGAAAACGACGACCAAATCGAAACAGCGGGTACCTTATTTAATGTAGCGATTTTGTTTTAGCTCCATAGCAACTAATTATAATAGCCTACTACACTAAGTTTATGCTGATTGAAAATTTTGAGAGGTCGACTATTTTGATGTTTTGAAACTATAAATGTCAAAAATGACAATCATCCCCGGGATATTTCCAGATGCAATTTTTAAAACGGATGCAATTTCCACTTATCAATTTTTGAAAATTTTCGTGTAAATATTCCAGTTAAATTGACACAAGGGAAATTTCCAATGTAATTTGGTCGCCGGAAGTTCAAAAAGCTTGAATTATTCCTGAAACTTTTTTCGTCGCCTTGGTAATGATTCAAAGTGAAATTTTGTAGGTTACAAAAAGTTGGTCAGAAAATTTCAATATTATTTAAAAAAAATTTGACAAAACTTTAACACCCGTAGTCACTAAAGGGATTTAAAATTAAGACCATCGAAATATTTAGATCTATAGTCTCACAGTTGTGTTTTCATCGCAATATTATTTTATATGTCATGTGACGCCTTTGTGTTAATTTGATTATTTTTGTAATAAAATCGTCTTACTGATAAATAATTTGACCAGGATGTTGTTGCAAATACAGTTTTAGTTCTATTAAAGAACACAGTACGATTTTGTTTATAAATTTGAAGAAAAACCAGAAAGATATAAATAATACAAAACTTAGTTGACTTATTCTGACAAGTGTCTTTTTAAACGCGGAACTGCCAGTTTAGGATAATTTAAAATTTAGAAACCTTTAGAGAATACGGCTGATAATGACATAAAATTTGTAAAAAATATAATAACTTAAATAGGCTCCAATGAGACCCGGACTGGAACCATTTGGGGCCCTCAGCTAAAACCTGTAAAGGGGACCTCTACCGGGGGGTCTGGGTGTTGAAAATTAGGTGCTTGAAAATAATGAAAACGCGTTTTTACGAATATTATGATTTTCGACTTTTGTTAACTTTATTATTCATGAAAATAAGAAACTCCCAGTATTTTTAGGATACCACAACACTACAAAACACATGCTGTAGATGTGCTAATAATTACAACGGAGTTCAAAATAAAGTGCAGTATATAAAATAACTTCTAACAAGACAAAAACTTTTTTTTAAATTTTTTGTACGTTATGTGGGGGGCCATTTGGGGCCCCTCGGGCCCGGGGCCTGGCCAGTCCGGGCCTGGCTCCAATATGGGTGGAAAAAATTTATTAAAATTATTAGAAAAAAATAAAGGTTTTTCGCAAACATAACCTATGAAATCATAAAAACAAAATACTTATGATAACCCTCTGATTTCATTAACGATTAGTCATTATGAATACGGAATTGCCCCGTTACACAATTATGTGGTAGGAATAAAATAAATAATGTGCATTGTTCCATTACTGATAAATTGGTAATGAAAGGTTGTTAACCCATAGAGTAAAATATAGAATTCCATATTGACTATCTATTGACTTAATTAACGCAACTAACTTACGTAAAAGTTATCATTCCCTACAATCTCAATCTCACAAAATTTAAAAAAATAACAAGGTGAGGCAACAAAGTTCTAACACTGAAATTATAGTCCCCTCATATACCTATGTTTAAACCGAAAAATAATTCTTAAATCGTAAAATGTCAGAAATGGCCGATTTATTGTGGGATTGAGAAAGTTTAATATAAGAGTACCTAATCAACCTGGTCCTAACTTGTTATGACCAGGTTAATCACTTTAAACTCGAACTTTCCTGTCATTCTCACATTATAAAATGACCAATTTTGACATTTCTAAACTAGACCTCAGTTTAAATCGGCTTTATGAACATGTCAGTGGCGGCTGGCGGTTTTAAAAAATGGTGAAGAGCTACGTATAGTACGGGTACTTAAACAAACATTGACTAATTTATATTTTAATTACGAACTTACATAGCTAGTTTTTGTAAATGAGATCGATTCTTCGGTTGAGGTCTAGCGTTTTATTTTAAATCATCGGCAATAGTATTTTGATTTTGTTCAAAATTTCTTAACATTAACTGACATTTTAAGTTTTCTCCAGAATCCCCGTGTTTACGCAACGATCGAGTAATATTTAAAAAATATATCCATCCCTATTCCAAACGCAAAGTTTATTCAAAAAGAGTAAACACGACCAACAAAACAGTTTTTGTAAGGCGACACTATTACATAGTCAATTATATTGTGAAAATCAGGAACACTTAAAATTAATCTTAGAGGATCTGCCACTTTTTTAAATTCTTATTTAAAATCTATGTTTAAGATTCCAGTAGATCACCCGTGTAACAAAACGTCTCTCTTATCCTCATCTGTCCAACGACTGAATGCAGTTTCCAACAAATTATAAACTATGTCATTAATTGGGTTCATTTTTAAAACACACAATTAGGTAGGTACGTACACTACTGAATTAACTGAAAAATAAAAACAAAACTTTTTAATCACACAGTAAATCAAGTAAAAATGATATCTATAACCGTAAGTTTCGCGAAAAATGAAAAAAACTCTTTTAGATCAGTGGCGGCTCGCTGTCTTAAAAAATGGTGAAGAGCTAGGTATAGTGCGGGTACTTAAACAAACATTGACTAAAAACCCGTGTAACAAAACATCTTTCTTATCCTCATCTGTCCAACAACTGAATGGAGTTTGCAACAAATTACCAACTATGTCATTAATTGGGTTCATTTTTAAAACACAATTAAGTAGATACGTACACACTACTGAATTAACTGAAAAATAAAAACAAAACTTTTTAAGCACACAGTAAATCACGTGAAAACGATATCTCTAAACATATTTCGCGAAGCTCCAAAATAAATACCGCGAACTCTAAAACAATGGTGCCTACGACTGACCTATTTTCAAATTGTCCTTCATCATAATGCAAATTCTTATATTATGCTGGCGCGTGACTGACGTCACGTAACCATAGCGACGGTGATATCAAAGCCGCTTGACTTGATGTTTGCTCTTCACTGCTGCTTTGAGCTCACCGGTCGGCTGGGGCGCACCAGTTTTTTAGTTTAGTTAAAAAGTTTAAAAAAAAGTTAAATAACATGTAATAAAAATTGCTTTTTGATGAAACGTAACACAACAATATTTCCAAAAAAACGTTTGTTCTAAAAATCAAAAATAGTTTATAAATACATTATATTATTTTTAACTATTACTTTTTATAAAAAATAATATACCGGAGCTAAACCTCAGCAAAAATCTCCAGCCAAAAAGCAATTTTAGTTCGGGTCCATATAGTATGTTAAATTATATTTAACTTTTATATTGCTCTCGTCTTCCCTGTATGTTCAAAAAGCCTACAAAAGTTGTAAGCTATTAAATACACTGTTTGTATAAATCTAAACGAACATTTTGTTTAAATAAAGAACGTGTTTATTATTTTATTTATTTAAACGGACCGGCACCTATTTGACTGGACTAAATACTGGCAATATTGATTTCGTAGGCACATTCAAGAAAAGAAAAAACAATTTTTGGAGAAATATAACTGAACAAACCTATAAGCGACCCTACACGATCAGGATTACTGATACTATTACTGATGTCAATCATAAAATGACTAAAGTAAATCCATTCGTTACCAGATAAATACACGATCATTCAGAGAAAACAGTCTTAATAAGGAAATGATAGTAATACTGATCGTGTAAGTGCGAATTTCAAAAGTTGATGGGATTGATATTATGCAGGACTGTCAGTAATACTGATCGTGTAGGGTCGCCTGATGTTCGCTGACTGAGAAATTTAGTACCAAAAAAATTGACTATTGCCTAGACTACTTAAGAATATTGTTTCCAATATTCTTAAGTAGTCCCGGCTTACCTTGAGAGGTGGTCACTAACGTTTACTTGATTTAACGTTTCCTTCTTTAACTAGAGGTTTCTGTATGCATTCTTTTTAGATTTATGAAGTATGTCTTTTGTCGTATCTAAATATGACCCTAAAGTAGCCTACTAAAGTCGGCTGGCCGGCCGATTTCGCTACACACACAAAATGACGCGCCAGGGCCCGCCGGTCCTCGATTATCTATTGTCGTTGAACGCGTGTAGTCATTTGCCGGCCAGCATTAGTCTGCAGGCGTACTTTTACTTCAGACAAAAATTTTGTTGTTGAAAATGGCTGAAAGAACTTTAAAATGTTAAAATATCAAAAGGAAATAGAAAATAATGATCATACACCCTAAGAAAGTGTTTTACTTGCACTCGATTTTCGTATAAGCTCCATGTAGGAGAAAGTGCAACCACTCGCTCATCTAAATTGTTTTTCCTTTCCTTTTCTGCTCGTTTAATATAATAACAATTCCGCTGCGCACGATTTTCTTCCGACATGTTTAAACTAACGATAAAAAACTGTGCACGTGTAATGAAATGGAGGCCGCAATCGAATCCGGCCCAAAACTCAAAACTGCCGACCATTAGCGGTGAAAAAAACTGAAGGTGTAGTGTGACTATCGATAATTGCCGGCCGGGGGACGGACAGTCCACGGACTGACGTCCGCCGGCCGGCCGGCCGATTGGACGTGAGTAGACTCCTTAAATACATATTTCCATCGTAATGAAACTTCAGGTTGGCCATGATTTTAAGTTTTTAGCAACAAAATTCAATTGGTTTGTGTTATTGTGCTTGGGGCATGCAAATTTTTTTGATTGCAATGAAATGTGAATGGTGAATGGAATACTAAATTTAATCTTTCTATTATTATTCAAACAAGCACTTAACTTTTACTGTGTTTTTTATAGATAATTTAAAGAAATGACAAGGCTTTTGATCAAGTATAGCACACGCTTGTTAAGTGGCTTATTGAAGAGCACTCACTATATGACGTATATACGATAAAAATCACAAAGAATAATAAATTTAAAAAAGATTGTTTCTGCAGATAAAGAAAAGTTGGTTGTAGGGTAGAGTAAGAGCCACAAATATAACATTATTATTTACAGAAAAGAAGGTTTTTTAGCGGCAGGCGGACAAAGTAGTGCATCTATCTTTTGCATTGAGTACACTGGGATGCCAAAGTTAATGGGTTCCCTGGGGCACAGGTAGACAATGACAGCGGTGTTGCCAGAGGATATCAAGAAATTGTACAAATCACAAACATAAAATGTACCAGATTTTGAACTTTTGTACAGCCATCAAAAATTACTTTTTAACCTCGTACCAAAAACAGTACTATTAATATTTTTAATTTATTTATTTAGTAATTTTGTAAAATGTAATTTCTCTGATTCTGAATGAAATAGTGAAATGTGGTCAACGATTTGCACAAAAATGGCAGTATAGAAGGTGCAACCTTTTTTTTTTTTTTTTGTAGAAATAGGTAGCAAACTTTTTTGGTTGGTAAAAGGGAATTTTTAACACTCCTCTAGGGAATTCCGCTTCCGAAAGGTTGGCAACACTGGGGGGCGGCACGAGGATAAAAATGTACCAGAAAATGGTGTAAATGTACTTTTGTACAGATGCGTTCGAAATGTACCAGATTCGTACAATTGTACCAGCTCTGGCAACGCTGAATGACAGGCTGTTTCGTTCTTATTAGAACTCATCAGAAAGCCATAACCTGTAAGCGACCCCCAGTACAGCGAGACTATGCTTTCAATGCATTTTTAAGAAATAAAAACGCGATGAAAACCCAGTAACGCCATCTATAGGAATCAACTCAATCCAAAAGATAGTCGTGACGAAGCAACAATAAACCAAATACGTCAGGCCAACACACCAGTATAGGCAACATTTATCGCATCCCCCAATTTTCTACGGATTTGTAGATTCAAATAAGTTCTCGCTGCAGTATACCCACTGTGCGCTGCCAACCCGTAATAAAATGCCGTGTTTTAAAAAATAAAGTAGTAGAGTTTAGTGTCCGCCTGCCGCTAAAAAACCTTCTTTTCTATTTAATTATACGGACACTAAACTCTACTACTTTATTATTATTTCCATCGTCCGTAAAAAGGATTAGGCAACTATACCACCTGTTGAGATGTATTCAGTAAATTTATATAATTAATATTATATATATATTGTAAATTGGTTCTTATTATATCCTACATTTTATAAAAGAATATAATAGGTACTGTAACACTTCTCCATTTCTTCCTCTCCTACCCAAAGGAACAAATTACCACTTTTATCAGAACAATAAAACTAACCCTTTAAAATGTTAAATGTTCCAATATGAATTTAAAAATAATAACTTAAATAAATAACTATAATAATAACAGTCAACGTGGATTACGAGAAAACTCTATCTAATTTATTCTAATAAATATTGTATTGATTGAATCGGTCGATACTTGGTGGAAATCCATTGAAATTAAGTTAGCAGCCTTTCATAGTATGATCCGTAGACTAATTAGCATTTCATTAAAAACAATATATTTTCATAAAGAACTAAATACGGGGTGTCCGGTAACTTATGGGTCGTAGAGTAACTGGAGATACTAGACATCAAACTAAGCCGATTATGTCATATAAGTTTTTTCGGATTGTCACTTTTGTTTTTTTTTGTTAATTTAATTATTTACTATGTTTTTTTATGCTTTGGAATGTTTAAAGGGAAATATCTCGAAAACCGTTAAAGATATTAAGATCAATCAAGTACACACTTTTGACTCACAAAATGCCCTTTTTAAGAAACTATAATTGAAAAACACCTAATATCACAGGTAAGAAAAGAAATCATAGATTTATGAAGCCCAGTGTATGCAACTAGCGCCCCCTAGTTTGAAACTTAAAAATTTCTACAAATTCTTATTTCTTGCTCATAAAAACATAATATTGCCAACTTTCAATTCGATTCATTAAACCGTTTTAAAATTATGGCTTATTTTCGAGAATAAACTTTTACTTTCAATACCCTGTATCTCTAGACCGAGTAACAATCCGAAAAAACTTATATGACTTAATCGGCTTAGTTTGATGTCTAGTATCTTCAGTTACTCTACGGTCCATAAGTTACCGGACACCCTGTATAATCAAACAAATAGCTATTAACAATGGTTTTTCTTCCAAAGTTATAAATAAAATACCGAATAAAATAATGTACAAGAATGCAAGGGAAAGGATATATTCAACTAACCAAGATAATTTTGAACTTTATAATGTTATAACTTATATAAGTCACATACGTATTAAAATTTATAAATTTTTTAGAAAACTTGGTATTAAAATGGCATTTAGAACTAATAATTCATTAGGCAAATTCATAAAAAAATAATAAGTCAAAAAAAGGGAAAAAATAATAAATCTGGGGTATATAAACTAACATGTGGAGATTGCCCAAAATCCTATATTGGCCAGTCAGGCAGAAGCTTTTATATAAGAATTAAGGATTATTTTACTACTTTCAAACTGAAAGAATGATTCTAATTATGCTAACCATCATCATATCAAAATCATAATTTTAAAATTTTGCATATAGATAATTATTATTAATATATTAAATTAAATCTGCTTGAATCTCTAGAAATTAACACACTTAAAAGCTCTGGTTGTTTACTAAATAATCAATTAGATTTAAATAGATCCCCATTGTTAAATCTTTTCTAGTAAGGATAATGTCAGTAAAAAACCATTTTTAGGTACATTGTTATTATTAGGTATTAGATAGTATGTATAAATAGTTAATCCATGATTATATTTTCACATCTGAAGAAGCTGCCGTGCAGCGAAATATGTCGTAAAAATTCATTTACAGTGTTTTAAATATAGTGGAATTTTTACTTCCCTTCACCTAAAAATATTATATTGGCCTTTAAAGCTCGTTTTCCGCGGCTTATTGGCTTAATCAGTTAAAAATTGCAGAACTCAACCAACCAACAGTATTTCAGTCGCTAATACCCGAAGCTCCGATATGGTTTTGCTCTGGTCTCATTTATAGCAGATACTAGACGATCAGACGGACTGACATACCTGAATGATGTCAATATTTCGTTATTCTCGCATCAGTCCTTTTTCTTATGCTTATTTATAACAGTCTGTCAAATTTGCCCTTAGACGGTTATTATTACTGTCATTCCTTTATTAAAACTGTTAGTCTGAATGTTAGTGTATGGTCTGATATAGGTTTTCGGATCCCTGTTTATTGTTATATATACAGTAATATATTTGTGTAATTTAGTTCAGGTTTAAAGGGAATTGAAAGACCTTTAAAATAAGGTATTATTCGACCCCCCTTTCCATTTAAGATTTTAGGGGTGGTGCCACCCCCGCTCAGGGGGCTGTACATGTTAACGTGATTTTTGCCAACAAAATCTGAGTTGGGTCTGAGCGTTTTCCAAAAAAGAACTGAGCTGCCAATAAATGTCTCTGTTTCGTTTTCGATGTGAGTTTTCATACAGAAGACAGAAATGTAAATAAAAATGTTATATTTGTGGCTCTAACTCTACGTAGCTGTTAAGAAATGCCAAATTTTACTAAATTTTGCTGGCAAAATCTTGTGGTTAAAACATTTTATTTCAAAAAAATTATAGTCTCATCCGTAAATTATTCCCCAAATCAACGCAGTGCTGCGCTGATTGTGACGGTTTCGCCGCGGTGCCTTCATGTTTTCGACCTCGCATTTCCCGCTACTACAGCGTTTTATTTTGACAACGCCATTTGCACTGTTTTCGCTGTTTACCGATACATCAGCTACGTGTTTTGTGTAACCTGTTTGATTGTTGTACGTTGTACTGACTTCAACGGTTGTTTTAACATATTTTTGCAGGTTATATTAACAGAACAATATAAATGGCTCCGCACCAGTGTGCATAGCCAAAAAAGATGGAACTCAGTGTAACGCTAGGTGTCCACAAGCACCATCACCGCCACCGCACCGCATTGGTCTGGTAGATCCCAATGATATGAGACTATTACCATACATTTTTTTGGATGTCTGCAACTAATGTTCTTTGATTAGATCAAGAATCAATCAAATTAAATTTATTTTAGAGTGATTATTTCGGGATGGAGTTAAAATCCCCTTTTAACTCCTCCCTTCTGCCACAATCCTAATCGTAATATACTACTATTACATTATTTGTAGGTGAGCATAATAGACCACGCCCATTACGATCGAGGCCATGACAACCATGCTTTTGAATCACCGGCCAGAAGTAGAAAAGTCTCATCACAATCAGATCATGCAGAAATAGGACCAGTTAGAAAAAAGAGTATTCTTCATCACCAAGTGAATACTGTGCTCGAGAGAGATATTCCACGAACGGGTATGTGCTTTTGTTTCTAATTCATATTTTAACATAACATATTAGGAAATATAGAGGAAACTGGTTAAAATATAAATATAAAATAAAAAATAAAAATGTATTCATAATGATTTGGTTATATGTTATAACTTGGCAATAAAGGTTCAAATAAATGTTTACATTTTGCCCATAGCTGGCAAGGTACTGAACCATTGACCTCTACTATGAATCCGCACAAGTTAAAATCAGAAGAGGCAAATTCGTGGCCACGAGCATATAAATAAAGCAAGCACGGTTGGGCAAGCGAACGGCAAAATTATTAGCTGTCGACCTCAATTGACATGCCAATCGAATATGTTTGTATATTTTTTCGTCTATAAAGTATTATATCATCTGAGCTTCTTAGTGGGTACTGCATAAATGTGCTTATCCATAGTAAAGGTCGGTGCATTAAACTCAAAGTTTTCCCCTCCTTTCTTCGGAAAATAGCCCACCACAAAAAAGGTATGTAGCATCGTTTTATTCAGAAAAGTACTGTCCAATGTGATCTGTATTCAGATCATTATCTGTAGGTAGGGTCCTTATTTAACAAACTCCTATCAACAAATTATCCTTTTCTCGGTAAAACATATTTTAAATACTTTTTTCCATCACACTAGACCGAAAAAAAACTTATTTCTTCCTCTGGGAAAGTGTTCCAAGCAGAAATCTATGCTAAATTACAGTGTGAGTATGAAAACAATGGGAGAGCTTACCTCAATAAGCGGATTCACATATACTCTGACAGTCAAGCAGCCCTTAGATTACTAATATGCAACAAGGTAACCTTAAGACTGGTATGGGAATGTCAAGGGAAATTGGAAGCCCTGGCAAACGTAAACAAAGTACTACTGCAGTGGGTACCAGGACACGAAGCTATTACATGGAATGAAAAAGCCAATGAGCTTGCGAGAAAAGGCTCAGAAAATACATTCATTGGTCCAGAACTGGCACTCGGGGTACCAAGGTGCACGGTACAAGATGCCATAAAGTAATGGATCATAAGTGAACACAAAATCCACTGGAATAACAGATAGGGATTACACCGTAGTAAATGCTTCATTGGGGATCCAGACCCAAGACACACAGAACGAGACAGCTGCTTCAAATGAACAGAAATCAGCTGAGAACTATTACAGGAATTCTGACAGAACACATGGCTGTTAAGAATTATCTGCACAGAATGCAACTATACAAAGGAGACATTAACTGCAGATTGTGCGGACAAGCTAGGAAAACAGTACAGCACAGTTTGTCATTGCGAGTCAATAGATCGGAAGATGCAACAATACGCGGACAACCAAAATTGGAACTAGAGGACATCCTACCCTCTTCCCAGTACACAAACTAGTGCAAGGATTAAGGAGTGGGTGTAAAGAATCAAAGAGGGTGAGCACAATAGGTCAAACCTGGTCTAAGTGCATCCGGAATATGGACAAACCTTGGAAAAAAAATCGCACCAAACAAAATAAACAATCAAATTCATGAGAAGATTAACACAATAAACGGCACCTTGTAATCATCACATATCGAATGGATGTTGGCATGGGTAGCACATAGATAGAGAGTTGCTAAGTATAAACTTACGCGACTCTAAAACAGATTACTCTGTTTGTTTCGTAGATACAGAAACGGAGGGCATATTAAATGCCGATTCCATATTCGGACCAGTTTCATGTTTTCTAAATATCCTTATTGGCTTTTATTAAACATTTTCTTGTTAAAAATTATTTTTTCAAATAATATTTAAATACTATCTAAAGCAGTGGTTTCCAAACTGGGAGGGCGCGCAAGGTAGCATAAGGGGGGGAGGGGGCGAGAGCTCTAAAAAAGTTACAAGGGAATATTTCAGCAAATGTGATAACCCATCAGAATGCTATCCAAGCCTTTTTAGAAAAACTGCTTTTACGGAAACGTCGTCTGCAAACCCCAACGCCAAATTTTTTCTCATATCCGAAATTGGCTTCATTAATCATCATCAACTATCATTACTAAAAACGAGGAGATTACAACAGATATTATATCTCATCTAGAAAGTCTGTTCGATGAATTTCAACGACATTTTCCCAATTTACATGACAATGACAATCATAAATTTGCTCAAAATCCTTTTAATTTTGATATAAACATTCTTCCAGAACACCTGCAAAAACAAGCAATTGACTTAAAACACGACTCTGTGGCGAAAATTAACTTTGAAAATTTGGCGATTACTACTTTTTGGATAAAATATCTTCCCATTTATCCATCAATCGCTGAAATGGCTTCGACATTTTATATACCATTCTCGACGACCTACTTTATGAAAAAGGATTTTCTGTTTTAATGGGAATTAAAACAAAACAACGGAATCGGCTTGATGTTGCTAGTGATCTCCGTTGCGCACTTTTAAAGATAGCACCAAGAATCTCCGACCCTGTTTAAGAAATGCAGCACCATGCTTCTCATTAGATTAGAGTTCAAATATCACGTTTTTAAATAAATAAATGAAGTAAAAGAAATGTATCTGTATAATGGAGGAAAGGAAGGCGTGACCATTTCCTGATTCCCAAAAGGAGGTGCCATAGAAAAAAGTTTGGAAACCACTGATCTAAAGGGGGTCCCGCTAAGGTCTGCCAGCGGCTGTATCTCGGAAAGTATTGATCATAAATTTTCGGGAAAAAATGTTTGTAGGTAAACAGGCAAACGAAATACTGAAAATTATTTTTAAAGGTTGTACGATTGCCGCTAGAGGGCGTAACTGATGGAACAAAATTTAAGTTATTTTAAAAACAGCCTCATTAAGAGACAATTTTGATATCGGGATCCATTCTTGCCACAGTTTAATTCTAAGTATTTTTTTTTGTATCTTATTTATTAATAAGGGTGGGGAAGCTGATAAATAAGTTATTACTACATGTACTGTACCTTTCACATCTTTTTGCAATTTTAATACATTTGGGCTCGCTTAAAATATAATTTTATGCTTAATAAGAAAGTAAGTTTGTTGATGGTCGCTAATTGGTATCTTGTTTTACAGAGGGCGCTATGTATAAAAGTTTGGGCCTTTAATAATTTTCTTTAAAAAAATAAATAGAACGATATAATTTTTGTATAATATGTCTAAAAAGCATCATAAAAAGACCTTCCTTTTGGGGCGAAAACCTCGTTTTGATATCTCTATTTATTTTTGAGTTATTTCCAAGTAACAAATTAATGTTAGCCATTTCAAATGATTTTTATGCCTAGGTATCTTGATTAAGGAGGCCTTGGAATTAACCAAGTGAATAGTGGGCGATGAAATCTCATGATAAGAAAATTTCGAAATAATAGCGTCTCCAAATACACAATATTCGAATAACAATTACTTACTAAAGGCAAAAAAATTATTATTATTACAATTTTTATTATTATTATATATAAAATAGTAACCGCACTACTCTGTCCGCTTGCCGCTAAGCTTCTTTTCTTTATATATTTTAACGGACACTAAATTTCACTATTTTATTTAACTTACACACGGCATTTACGGAATAGTGCTGTAAACCGGTGGGCGACTGCAGCGCGATCTGGATCTGAATCCACAAAACCGTGGAGATGGTATTAGAGAAGCGAGAAATGTTTCCTATACTGGTGAAGTGGCCGTTCCGTGCTTGATTGATTTAGATTTATTTATTTCTACGTTTTCACGTTAGATGACTATCTTTTGCATTGAGTTGATTCCTTCTGATGGCGTTACTGGGTTTTCATCGCGTTTTTATTTCTTAAAAACGCCTTGAAAGAACAGGCTCGCTGTACTGGGGGTCGCTTACGGGTTATGGCTTTCTGATGAGTTCTAACAAGAACGAAACAGCCTGTCATTGTCTACCTGTGCCCCAGGGATTCCATTACCTTTCGAGTCCCTGTGTACTTTAATGCAAAAGATAGACGCACTACTCTGTCCGCTTGCCGCTAAGCTTCTTTTCTTTATTATTATTTATATTATTACTAATATTATTATTTATTAAATTTTATAGACATGAATTTGACCAGATTTTTGGATAACAGGTAAAAATAACGAACCATCGATCAAAATCCTAATCTCGAAACAATACAGTCTCATTAACAATGTCATAGTTGAATTTATTGATTTTATTTTAAGCTTTCCGGTATTATTTGAATTTTAAAAGTTCAAACAACTTTATTAATCATTATAAAATAAATATAATAAGAAACAAATTTGAAAATTTGCTACTTAAAGCCAATGATTCTACCCGTAATAACAAATCACTGCGTGACAAACACTAATATGTACTGTAATGAAAAGTCCTAAATGAAGATTAATATAGGAAAAAGTAATGAGACGTACCAGGTATAAAGTAATTTTTTCTTGGGTAATTATTACTAGTTATAATTCCCACTACTGATACTTGATCAGGAGTTAAATGAGTAAGAATTAGGGTGTTTATTTTATTTTTATTAAATAAAATTTTTCCTAGCGCCAATTTAGGCATTAATAATAGCTATAAATTATATTATTAAAACGTTTTTAAATCATCTGTGTGTACCTAAACCAACAATACCTATTTGATGGAAAAATCGGTTTGGTGCAGCCGATTTCATAATATATTTTCGTGTATTTCGGGCTATTCGACAGGTAGTTTTGACCAGTTTTCTTTGTTTTCTTGTATTTTCTATTTAAATAAATGTTTAAATATATACTTCTATTTAAAATTTTTGAGAAAAATTGGAAAATTTGGCGATTGTGCAAATATCGCCCTTTATGGATGGATATAACAAAAAATATGCATACTACATTTTAAATGTTACTATAGATGAAGCCCTTTTAATTAAGACCAAATTTGATAATTTTCAGCAAATTCTCTTGATCGATTTTGAATTAATATTTTTTATTTCAACACGTTGCAACAAACTTTTCCTGAGGGGCAAGGGCCGGTCGACATATTAAGCACCGGTTCCCGCAGATCACCGAAGTTAAGCTGTGTCGAGCGCGGTTAGTACTTGGGCGGGTGCCCGCTTGGGAACACGGCGTGCTCTTGCCTCAGGGAAGAGTGTAAAATGAATCGACACCTAGCCATCCTATTCACGGATGAGATCGGATATCTCGTAGGATGAAGGTGCCGTTTTACATTCCCCAGTCGGTAGATCACATTTTTTGTGGTCGATGACCGGTTCAAGATGGCCTACGTAGTCGGCGAACCGTAAAAAAAAAAAAAAAAAAACTGTTCCTGAGATATGGCCTTGGTTCATTCTTATTTGGCCACCCTATACATATCCAATAAGAGTCATAACAATTGGGTTTAGGTTCTTATAGTACAAAATGCTCGTTTTTTTCTGTTCCGTTGTTAAGTATTATTATTTCTGTTTTGCAGAACATTTTAACATACAAGAAATAACGATTTATCCGCGTTCTTGGCTTAAATTCCACATAATTTTCCATAAAATTACAATAATAATTACGCATAAGTTTCGATTGGTCCAGGACCTATTAATTCTCCCAATAGGCCCTGGTCCCGCGCCCGGTCTGATCTTTGCTATACCTACTCAAATAGTTTAAGACAAAATATTTCATTTGCAAAACTGAAATGCTGATAAATTTGCTTTGTTCGTGATTAAACAAAAAACATTGCAATGTCGAATTGTTTAATGAAACGTTAAAAAGTCTTCTAGCATAGTTTTAATAATCTGTATTTTGTGATTAAAGTGTATGGTAGATTTATATCCATATTATTATTGATTATGTTGTACATTATGTGCAACTCTTGAACTTTTAAGGTAGGTTTAATTTGTATTTCTATAAGCCTTTACTTAACATTTCATCGATGCTGCCTTATTTATAAATGATCATAATATACAATAGGTCTGTTTAAAGGTTGGAGACAATAACGTTTCTTTAACGGCAATAGAGTTTTGGACTGGAGCATTGTCTTTATTTGTTTTAAATCACCATGTTTCAACTGGTAAGTATCTCCAGTCGTCTTCAAATAGAGCTGTAGTTACCATACCTATTTAGTGTTCACCTGAAGACGACTGGTGATTCTTACAAGTTAAAACGTAGTGATTCAAAAAAAATAAAGACAATGCAAGTCCAAAACTAAAATAATTTAATACCATTTGTTTCCTATCATATAAATCTCGATTCTACTAATTGATTTCGATAATCTAAAATAAATATTTATTGTACAGTTGTTATTAATAATTGTATTATTACATTATCACATTTTAATCGGAAAAAATGTATCGTGTCTGCGTGATAAGTGTTGAATACAATACATCACTTTGATATTTAGATTTAGAAATAATACAGTAATTATTAATTTTGGACATAATATACCAAATGCCGCCCTAAAAGCGTTTTAAATTGAATTTATCTTTTTTATAAAGGGTGAATGAATATTGTAAATATGGCAGCCCACAGGGTGGCCGTGAGTCCTTCTGAGAATGCGTCAAATAATATTTCATATTTTTTTTAATGATAAATATCAGTCACGTAAAACAAATTCAATTAGATTTCGGTTTATTATTCAATCTCAGTCCTAACTAAGGCAACAGGCACCAAACTACTATGAATGTTTTTTAAGTTCAATTTTTTGTGGTTTAAAATCTGTTTTTAATCAAATTAGCATCGTTTCGTCAAAGTCATAAATATTTAAAAATAAAGGTACATTTTTTTATTTTGAAAAATTTATTGTAAGGGATACTCATTGTCATTTCTTGCCATTCTTTCCAATTAGGCTTTTTACCTCTTCGTTCGCTGCCAAGGCGATTCCCGAGGTAACCTACAGCTTAACGTGGGTCCCGAACCACGATTCTCAGTCATGCGACACTCCCCAAAGGGCTAACCCTCGGTTTCTTGCTCCATTGCATGACCTACCGATTGGGGAGTGTGTATCTTCTTCTGTACTCCACGAGATATCCGATCTCATCGGGTCTGGTTGCCGGCGTGAATGGGGTGGGTTGAGAGATGATACATTTTACACTCTTCCCTGTATTCTTAAACTTGCTAAATTTCGGACATACTTTTTTTATTGTGCGTATGCCTACTCCGAGGATCAAACTCGGACGCCACGGTCGAATGCCAGTGACTCAACGCTGAGCCACCGCCGCAGTCTAAGGGACCTTCGCTCTTTTTCTTTAGCCTATAAAGGAAATTAAATACAAAAAATATATTTTTTCTGTGACGGGAAAAAAGTTTGACATTTTATCTCTGTTGACAGGTAATAAAATGTCACTTTTTGTGAAATTACTTTTTTCCCCGGGAAAAAAGTTATGTGATTACTTTTTTCCCCGGGAAAAAAGTGATTACTTTTGTCCCGGATATAATATACACACATAAGTAAAGGTAGATATTTAATTTTAGAATATTTTAATATACAAAAAGTTACATTTTCTTTAAATCAAAAAGTACAATTATTAAATGTGCATTGCATGCATGACATGTTCATTTTACTATTCGGTACAGTCGAATTTTCTCGTGTTGAAATTATATTTTTTGCCATGGACACAACTGCCGTTGATGTACCTGGTCGCAAATCGGGTGTTCTTTCAGCACTGCCACAGGTTCTAAACATTTTATTAGCTATTTCTGTCCTGTGTGCTACCGATTCATCAACATACCTTTCAGCGACCGTTGATGACTTCCAACCGCCATGTTTCTTGAGTGTCAACAAGTCTCCCCCAGATTCAACCAAAAGTGTAGCAGACGATCTTCGAAATGAATGACCCGTGTATAAGGTAACATTTTTAAGTTGAAAAAAATTAGCTACTGTTTGGGGTACCTTATAAACTGATTTTTACCCACACCTTGATTGATACATTTTCAATTGTGATATGCATAAAATAGGCGGCGATCCTTTGCTGCTGTTGGACGAAGGGCTATGTACATTCGGTAAAATTTAATATATTTTTCAGTAACTACAAATCTCCTGTTGACATAATTCTTTATTTGTTTAATTTTCACAATTCATAACGTTCCCGAATCTTCAATATCATCTAATGTTACCTGGCTGATTTCGCAAATTCGACAAGCTCCTGCAATCGCAAGTAAAACAACAACCTTGGCCATTAAATAAACTTCATCGGAAGCATTATTTAAAAAATCACTAATATTTGTATTCGTAAAAATCGCAGATTTCTTGGGCGTGTAACCTTTCCCATTTTGTTTTAGAAATGTAATTAGTTTGAAATATTTTGAAATGTCTACATTATTATTGGATTGTAACATACTTTTAATCATTGAATAATTTGACCACACTGTTGATGGCTTTTGTTGTTGTGTCAGTTCCGAAAAATAGGCCAATAACACCGTCTCCGACAAAGAACTGCATGCCTTTTTCATCTTCCATTCCATAAATCTTGAAAACGCGTTTTCGTAAATTTTGCGCGATTTAGCTGGCAATAATTTTTGTGACGCTACTTTCGCTGCTTCTACTAATTCCGGTTGAGTCAGAGAAAACTCAGAATCAGACATTTTTAACTTTATATTATTTAAAATAACTACTAAATAACCACTAAAGTTTACTTTTTATATTAAATCACGGAATTAAATTGACATATATTTGATTATTTTAGAGGTTTCCTTAGAAATGCAGGTCCAATTGTCGCTATAAGTAAAACAGCCTACTAATTTAAAAAGTCAAATTTCACATCGATACTTTTCTGACTTTAATATATTGTAATAATATCGTCGTTTTTCCCGTCACAGAAAAAAATAGTGTATTATACACGGGAAAAATATTAGATTTTAGCTCTCGCTTTTTTGTCTCCCTCCGCTTCGCGTCGGGAGGCAACACAACCTCGAGCTAAAATCTAATGCTTTTTTCCCTTGTATAATAAATAACTATTTTTAAAAATGATCCTTTTCCTCCCCCCAACTTATCCGCGTCTGAAAGTACTGACTATGTAGATATTCAAATAACTTATTTGAGGTATTTTTATTGCCTACAAAGTCATTCAACTCTTTACTTTAAAACTTACGTGTGCGATTATTTTAAAAATACATACATAGTATTAACATGCGATACACGGCCTAAAGTTAAACCTATAAATCGTTTATACCAAAAATGGTTTTAGAGGTTTATAAATACGTATTTGGCTAATGTGTTTATTTGGAACCTAAATTTGTTGGTTGTTTTTATAGTCTCGAACATATTTTCGATCCGTGCTGTTACTACAAATTTTGTACCAAAAACTAATAAGCAAATGTACTAAAATACATCAACATCAAATATCCACGACCCAATGAAAGATATTGTATTCCCACTTTAAGCATTTTTTTACTTACAACTATTACTATTTATTAGGATTTGGAAATATTTTTCTTATAAAATTTATGAACTACTTAATATCTAACTTAATATCTAATAAGCTGTCTAGTCATTTGTCCTTAGAGTCAAAACAGAAGTTAATTTATAAAATTACATAATAGTTGGGTTAATTTTTGTCGGAATTTAGGCGTAGCCCCAAAATTTTTAATTTCATGAAAAATTACTAGTTATTTAAAAAATTAAAGTCTCACAAAAACCAAACGTTGTACCGAAATTCTAAAAATACGGTAGTATAAAGCTAGAAAAGTTGCTTTAACAATGTTGTATTTGTTTTTCTCTAGCGACAAAAATAAGTCAGATAAATTAAAAAAACAAAAACTCAAAATTTTAGTTTTTTTAGAATATTTTAAAAAATAAAAAAGAAAACTGAAATTTTTTTTGCAATATTACTTGGCACAAAATTCCGCAACTTTGCTAACATTTGACCGATGCTGTATCTCTTATACTTTCCGAGATACCCATGATGAGCATCGAATTTGGGACACCCTGTAGATCTATCTATGTTACTTATAAGGTGTCAATATCTCCAATTTCATTTTTTTACTGTGGCGACAACTATATAAAATTCATATTTGATGCATTTATTATTGTCCATGTACAGTGTTACCATATAAGTCCGCACCATACGAAACTTTTTTTTATTAATAAAGTTTATTGAATTTAACTATTGGCAATCGTTTTTGCTTTAAAAAATACTAAAACTTATGTATTCAATGGTAAGCAACTGCCATCCAGCACCTGTCAAAAATGACATTTTATCAATAAAATGCAGAAAAATGGCATTATTTTAACGAATTTTTAAAAATGTTATAGGAAAAAGTTGTTTCTGATGTAGTTTTAGGTTTATATACAGAGTTTTAGATCTCTAAGACAAAGTTAAATTTTTTGCCATTTTTTCGAATTAATGTGTTTTTTTCATGATGAAAGTTGATTTTATGGATATTAAACTATTCGTTCATACCATACTCTTATTTTAATTTTGTTTTTATGCTAATTTTTCTTATGGGATGCGTTTTTTTTCAGAAATATAAAATTAGAAGCAAAAAGTTTGACACGGGTGGTGTAAAGTTTTCATAATTTAACAATTTTATTCAAAAGAAGTCACATGTTCCATTTTTCGATAGTTAAGACATGAACAAAGTTAAAAAAAATTATAATTAAATCTCCAGAGAAATGCTTAGTTCACAATTTAAACCCAATTAAACATATTAATTCGAAAAAATGGCAAAAAATGTAACTTTGTCTTAGAGATCTAAAACTTTGCACATAGGCCTAAAACTACACCAGAAACAACTTTTTCCTATAACATTTTTAGAAATTCGTTAAAATAATACCATTTTTCTGCATTTTATTAATAAAATGTCATTTTTGACAGGTACTGGATGACAGTTGCTTACCGTTGAATACATAAGTTTTAGTATTTTTTGAAGCAAAAACGATTGCCGATATTTAAATTCAATAAACTTTATTAAAAAAAAAAAAGTTCCATATGGTGCGGACTTTAATAGTGACACTGTATATATGTACCAAAAATATACCAGCAAATAAAAAATAAACCGAATTTAGTACAGTAGTATCAAGAATGGTAACTCTGTTTTCCACCTAAACGTTAGTATATTCGTACGATTCCATGAATCCGGAACACAGCAGGCCCAGTATTAGTTTCTGTGATCATGATACATGCCAGTATCCAGTGTATTTACGTTCCAAATCTTTTTCAGACAGCGGGAAACAACCCAATGGAGACTCAAATAGAATTAAAAAACATTCCACAACTGAATCGGTACATTCTAGAACATCAGCATATTCGAAATCATCAGCGTATTCCAGGTCGAGGAAATATTCCCAATCAAACTTTAGCGAAGACGACAGGTAGGAATTTAGTTTTTGACAGTATATTTTGAGGGATCTCTGGCAATACATCTTTGGTTTATTTATTAAGTAAAATTAAACTAGTTTTTAAAAAGAATAGTTTAGTGAGGTTTTAAGAATATACTCCTTGGGGAGAAGGGAGGGTACAAAATGTACAAGTTTGATATTAACAAAAAAACATGCTTCTGACCAATGACCAATTATAATAATTATTATTTTTGACTCATGTAATTTAAAGACTAATAAATAATATAAAAGAAATAATTACAAATTACCACAACGTTTAAAATAAAACTCTTCCTAAAAATAGAAAAATTAACAGAAAGAATCAGGCAAAATGGGACAAATTATTTTCTGAAAATAAAAGTAAAAATAAATTGAAAATTTCAGGAGTACCTATTTGATTATCGTAGACGTCGCATACAGGCGAAATACGGGGATATCGTGGCCACAAATATTAGTGACATTTTGCCAACCAACAAAATCCCTTTAAACGCTATTTCAAACATGATTTTCTCGGAATCCACACAACAATTTTGTAAAAACCTGTTTTATATTCAGCGGCAAATATAATTATTTCTTTTGAATCGAGAATCCGGTTTCAGGTATCAGCCAGTGCGGAGATTTTAGCGCCTGAAAAATCAATTGGCGGGATTTTGTTGGTTGGCAAAATGTCACCATTATCTTGGTCCTATGAGACAGAAAATGTTGTTAATTGTAAGAAATCTATCTAAATATGATACCCTGCATTTTTAAAAATTTCTTGACTTTGTGACCTCTCCTATGATAACTATTAAATTATAGGAAATAAAATATACCACTGTGTTTTTCTTGATAGTATCGTTGAACAAATATATATTTTAGGTTATTATTACTTTCCAGGGCCTAAACTGACAGTTTATCGTTATAAAAACACTAAATAACGGTATTCTATACCTCTATACCATAAAACGAGGTTGGTTACCTTGGCACCCGGGGTAACTTTGACACCCGGGGCAACGTTGGCACATAGATTATTTTGATCGTTTTGTCCTAGTTTGTTTATTTTTTTAAAATACTGTGCCACGAACTTCATAATTTGTGTATAAAAGTTTGTTTTTAGGGTGAACATTTATATTTTTTTATTTATAAAGCTATTATACATTTATTATTTATTATATTTATAACGGAGATATCGAGCTGCGGTTTTAATATTTGTTCTAACAAATTTAATCTACTTTTCGATTATGGTATCATAATTATACCGTATGATTTATTTTTTCGAAGTAAAATCAAAGAATGTGTTATTATTACAAATTGCGCCCTCTAACATTTTTTTTTGAAAACTATTATGGACAACTAAATACGATTGGTGAAAGTGCATACATTTCTCTTCCAAACAGTCTTTAGTTTGCTAAAATCGGATAAGTCGTTTATAAGTTACAGCGATTTAACTGATTACACAATCAACCGCTTCCCCCCCTTTGATTAAAGTCGGTACGCCAATGAGCATAAGACCAAAATGATGCATAATTGTCCAAGCTTTTCAATGGTGTTATTAAAAATATACCTTAATGTGGAATTTTCGGAGATATGTTAACTTTTAAAATTTACTTTTCAATTACGCCCTCTTGCGGCAAAATGCGGAACTTAAAAATTATTTCCAGGATTTTCTCATGACCACTTTAGTTATAATTTTTTTTCCTGAGTTTCTATGCCCAGTAGTTTCCGAGATACGGCCAAAAGCCATTCTTAGTGGGACAACCGGCACAACAAGAGTGAATATGATGTTAATATCTCACAACGAAGTAAATTGAGCACGACGCCGTAGGTGGAGTGTTCAAACTTCGAGTGCGTCATAGACAATCCACTCGAGTTGAACAGTATATTTTTTCTACGACTAAACGTACGAACCTTCTGTTATAAATTGTTAAAAAAAATTTGCAGTCTGCCGGTCTCAAACTCACGACTATTGGATCCAAAGTTCAACGCTCAACCGTCTCGATTAACGAATCATTTAAAAATATATGATAAAACCAACTCAATAATGATGCTGCATGAAATTAATTTTCTATGCACATTCAGCAGGTTGAATTATTGATAAATCTATTATAGTATATAGATATAATATAGATGAGTATAGATTTTGTTATATGGAACAAATTAATAACATATTGTTCAATATACATATAAATTATATAATTTAGTGTGTTGAAAAAGAAGGCGGAGCCTAAGTGAATATAATGAACTGTGATTGGTCAGCACTTTTAAGAATGCCACAGAGAAATATAATTTTTCTAACAATGTTGTCAACTAATGGGAAATTTCCGGATTCGTGAGAAGAAAGCACAGAGGAATGATAGGTCGACGCTATCTCCAAAGGGAAGAGGGAAATTTTTACGCACAGTGTTATATTTGCAGGATATAATTTAGGATCACTTGTGATTGTGATCTGCTAAAAAAATACAGTTTCCGTATTGTGTGCATTCCTAGAATTTTTCTATTGAAATGGGAAATTTTATTTTTAAAGGTTGCAACACTGTGCATCTTTGTTATGAAATTTTGCCGTACACAACTGGAATAGGTTACTTTTCTCGCCACTTAGGTATAAAGAAAACAGCAAATTGCCATGTGGGAGTCGAAAAATATGTTTTTAACCATGTCAAATTAAATAAAGCCACAAACACTTCAGATGTGATAAGCTTCTAATTGTTAGTTGTCCTGCCATATTTATTGAGTAGATGTATTATACTAAAATTGTTTAAATAATAATTTTTCGATTGTAAAGCTTTCATATTGTATGTTTAATTAAAAAACTTTTACAAATAATTATAAATCGTATTTTACTACCTCGAAATTGCCAAAAAGTAATATTTTTAATGAGCTGCTTTTATAATAATTATAGTATTTAACCATCTATTTATTATAACATAACGTATATTATTTTGTTGGGTTAAACCATGGCGCATTAGGATATTTAAAAGTAGGAAAAACAGAAAAATTTATAAATAACTAGAAAACTCTGATTGTCACATCGAGGACATTGGTAAAAATAATTCTATTCTTTAACAATCAAAGTTATTAAGCTTACGGTACCACTTAAATACCCATCTACAAAGCAGGCATGAGGGCGTACATAAATTAACAAATATGACAGTCATATTTACCTTGAAATTTGTGTGTACTTCCGGCTCAACCGGAAGTAACAGTCAGATGTTTAAGTACTGAAAATGTGCTCACAGTGCAACCATATACCCTACCAAAATTTTATAATGTTTTATTTTATAAGGATGTGACGAGCTGGGTAGTAAGTTCGTCGTCACCCGGTATATAGCAAGAAAAGTACCTGGCCAAAGAATTTGCCGATTTTTTGTAAATACTTTAAAGTAGGATATTTGTTTGAGAGCAGGGTAAAAAAACACAAAAATGTCTTCACGTAGATAAGAGATGGTCTTAAAAAGCAGAATATAAAAATACAATAATACGAAAGACAGAAATTATTTAAATACTTAAGAGTGAGGTCTGGTAACACATTCGAAATTTCGTTTTTTGATTAATATTTCGTTACTTACTTTTTCCTTTTATCCAAAGATCGGCCAAATGCCCATATTTGAAGCATTAAATTAAAAAAGTAATAACAGCAGAAAAATAAAAATTGACAACGTTCACAAATTTTCGTGTTTTTCGTTTAATAATTCATTAATCATTAATAAAAATTTCGATAGTTCAAAACTGTAGGTAATTGCTATTTGGCCCCTTTTTGAATAAAGCGAAAAAAATAACAAATATTGATCAAAAAATAAATGGCGAATGCACCACTAGACGTCACTCTTAAAATGCAGAACTTAAGAAATTTTAACTTTTTAGGTCTTGGTGGTATTCATTTTGCATTAAGTGTCGATCGGAAGAATCTAATCCATCATGGCAACCGACATTGTGGCCAAAAGTATGTCCGTACCCTTTCTGCCCAACATATCGTCAGTTTTCCAGAATCGTCGCTTTAGCACTAATAGGTAACATTTATTATTATTATTATTATTATTATTATTTTAGTATATTTCCTAATTTGTAGTAGGTTTCTGCCAAAACTAGTCTAAATGTCTTTTTTTATACATTATTTAACCAATAATTATTTTTAGTAAGTTTTATTATTTTATCCTTAACAGTACCCACTTCACGTACAATAACAAATATATAATTTGATTTAATCAATAACGGCTTATGTCGGGTTGCACAAAGAATTTTAATAATAATTAACTAACCAACTAAGTTTAACTGTGACCTACATGACATTGGCAGAAATAATTATCTCACAATCATACTGGCCCGGTTACCTTAATTTTTAATTTAGTAATTTAGTTCAAAATGCCTGTCAGTGTCATTTATGTCAGAGTCAAACTTGCTGTTTAGTTAATTCTGGTTAAAGATCTTTGTGCAACCCAATACCAGCAAGTAAATTAATGTATACAATACAAACATACTAGGCTGATTTACACATACTCACTTACAGGGTGCCCCTCTCTCAACGCAGCATTTCGTCTAATCTATTAAACTTTTAATATTTTTCAAAAACAGACTTATAACGATTATTTCTACAATCTAAAATGATTTTGAATTATACAGGATATCGCAAATAGTCGGAACATATCATACATACTTCTTTTTAATGGAACCCTATACAAAGTGCTACAAATTCGTGGAGGGATCTCGAAAACGGTAAGAGATACGAAGATGGTTAAATTGAGGGAAAGTTGCGTATTTTGGGGCTTAATAATTTGGCGAAAGAAAATTGCAAATATTCCGAATACCTTCGGAGATTACCGAAAAAAACCCGAACTTTTTAGTTTTGGTTTTTAATTTTTTGCGCCTTCATTTTTGACTTAGGAAAAAAACAAAAAACACTTTCTCATAGCCGTTCTTTATGTTCTACAAGATGGCGTTATAAGTTTTCAAATTGGACGTTTTGTTCTTTAGATACCAACCTCAATTCATCTTTTTTAAAGACGAACCTTGAATTTTTAAAACAGTTTTAAGGACTTTGGAAATTTAATACAATTTAAAGGTTTTTAAAATTTTAACGTTTTTTTTTGGATATCTACGATAGCAGTCGGAATAGTTACAATTTTTTTTTTACCAAATTATTAAGCTCCAAAATATGCAACTTTCCCTCAATTTAACAATCTTCGTATCTCTTACCGTTTTCGAGATCCCCTTGTATGCACACGAATTTGTAGCACCCTGTATATTGTATTATTTTCAAATTTCCCACAAAATTTTATGCTTATTTAGTATAAAATGTTATAAACCTAAATTCAATTGTTTTGGAGATATTGACGTTTAAAATATGGCATTTAACCAGCAAGAATGACTGTGACTTAAATGACATTGACGGCGTGTGCTCACAATCGAAGCTGCCTAATTAATAAATTAAAAATTAAGTAACCAGGCCACTGTGATTGTGAGAAAAATATTACTGCCAATGTCATATATATCGCCGTCGAAGATGTTAAAGTAAGCATTTCCTTAACTAATGGGAATAATGGCACTCACTGAAGAGAATCACTTTTATATAAACGTTGTTATTAAGACTATTAATAAATTATTTTTTGTTTAAGGTATACTTGCATGGTGTATACTTTATGCCATAATAGGTGATACGGCTGCTCCGCCTAATGGCATAGTTTATCAACTAATTTTGCTCACTATTTGTGCTCATTTTGGAGGATGGTTAATGACTCTTACAACGCTTCCAGCTTTAATAGGCATGCTTTTTACAGGCGTTATATTTCAAAACGTCGGCATTGTAAATATTGATGAAAATTTCTCCGAACTCAATAAAGAATTAAGGTAAATATTTCTTAATTTATGTATTCTTTAATTATCTAATTTAAAGATTCCATGTCATGGCATAGGGAGCAGACCATACAGGGGGGCAAAAATGAGGTTTACAAACATTTCTTCCAAAAACTAATGACTTTATAACACAGCAGAGCTAATTCAAATCACAGAAAGTAAAAAAAGATATACAGAAGATTAAGGGTGTTGTTAAATTTGTGCGCAATCTTGAATGTTGTACGAGGATCAACTGAAAATCATGGACTACTTGAACGCATAGATATACTGAATAGAATAAAACATATAACTACTTATACAACTCCCAAAACCAACAAATAAATCACACTAGCCTAAAAAGGGAGTTTATATATAAAAAACAGGCTTTTAATACTTATCAAAATTCTGATAACCTTATTACTGCCATCAACACCTAGGCAATACCAATACTTACTTACATATTCAGAATTCTTAAGTACTCAGATACGGATTTGCAGGAACTAGATAGATTTACGCGCAAGCTGCTGACAAAAAGTCACAAGAGATCTCTATGAGAAAATACTTCCAAGAGTGAAATGGGGAAATTCTACAAAAAGTGTTAGCAGCAAACTCTGGAGATATAGCCCTTAACTTACAGCAAAATCATCTGAACGCCGCCAAATCAACATCTTATGGCACCTTGGCAAGAGAAATGTCTACATGACAAATACCCTACTGCTAAATAAAAAAATGCCACTGAATTGGTTTGAAATAGTGCCTTTGCACTAGTTATATAAAACTTAGAACTTATACATTTTATTTTTTAATAAGTATTACGTTACTCTTTTATCCAAAAATTGTTCAATTACACATTTATTTCAATATTTTTTAAACAAAAACTATGATAATTTCTACCCAAGAACAAGACGCTTTGAGGTGTATTTTGGATAAAACAAAATAGAAACGAACTATTGAATAACATATAAAATAGCGGATATTTCTAACTCTCAAGGAAAGTTATTTTGTACCTAAACGCAACGTTTTTTTTGTAGGCATTTTGCTCTAGTCATCATTCTTATTCGAGCCGGATTAGATTTAGATCCAGAAGCATTAAAGCGACTTAAATTCACAGTAATGAAAATGGGGTTAGTCCCTTGGATCATAGAAGCTGGAATTACTGCAATTCTATCCAAATTCTTCCTTAATTTACCCTGGGATTACGCCATACTCTTGGGAAGTATTGTAGCTGCTGTCTCGCCTGCTGTGGTTGTGCCATGTTTGTTTAGGTGGGTACAAATAACGTTCACACATTATGGTAGATATCCTTCTTCCTGACTGACCGAAGCATAAAGCTGGGCAATTATCACAACGAATATACTCCTGAATCAGTTAAATTTGCCAACTGGTATTTCCTATACTTTTTTTACTAGTCTTTACTAGTGATTCTTAAGTGTTAATGTTGTTAATGATATTGAAACAATGAGGTATATTTTTTTATAAAGAACTGATACTATCTTTAAGTCTTTAATCTTTTACCCCATCTTTTCAACTAAATATTTAGTTATATGAGAAGATAATTTATGTGGGAAGTCAACACCTTTATTAGAGATCTGTAGTTCAGAAATAATTTAAATAAAAATATGTTAGCTACTATTTTTTCCATTATGTATAAAAATTTGCTTATAATCATTTCAAAATTCCTCAATCTTAAATTTTTTTTACTAAGCATAGGCTTTTAAATTATTTTGAACTTTTTTTTAAAGCTGGACTTATGTCATTATATCAATTTTTTTAGGCTACGCTCCAAAGGCTATGGAGTAGCAAAAGGAATACCCACTCTTATAATAGCAGTAGCTGGTATCGATGATGCCACCTCAGTAGCCATTTTTGGCATAGTGAAAAGTATTATGTTTTCTAATAGTGGTGTAACTCAGCTTATTCTGGAAGGCCCTGTCTCCATTTTAGGAGGCATAGGGTTCGGCGTTCTGTGGGGATTAATTTGTAACTTTACACCTGAGAAACATGACCCATTTATGGTAAGTTTCCTTATCAATAATATTTTTATTTTTAAAAAGTTCATCGAAATATCTTTATATTTTTCTAATAATTTAAGTACTTTTTAAAATTATGATTTGATCGAACTTGTGTTGTTTTTATTTTTTGTTCCATAAAATACTAAATAAAATTATCTACAGTGGCGTATAATATAGATATAAAATATGTTTTCTTATCATGGATAAACAAACGTTATTTTTCTGTATCATCCACATTCTAAATAATGGCCTAGTATACCAAACCAAAATCTTAGTCTCCGTGACAAGAAAAGTTAGTTAAAATAGCCTCAAGAAGAAAGTTAGTAACGGATACTATATTATTACTAGACCGATTCTGGTACCAGTTACCTGTTTGTTAGTTTAAAGAGTATGTTGGTTACCAATACTAATTTTGTTGTTAATAACAAGAATGATAATGTTATCTGGACAATCTTCATTATTATTGCTAACATATTTTATTCTTAGAGGAACCAGATGTGCTTATTTTTTTAATTTAACTTTTTTAAAATAGGGTTGAATTACATACCTTTAGGAACATTACAATGCCCTTCTCCATGAACAAATAAAGGTTAAGCAAACTATGGTTTTCACCGTAGGGCCTCACCTTAAAAACCAATCACACAATATAAATAAATGCACTACTATCCTTCGGACTTTTCGGAGACCGACATAAATAAACAAACATAACAGGTAAATGAGGGCTTGACAGAGGGTAGTGGTTGCATGACGAGATACTGTGAATCGCGCTTATGCAATGTTGCCGGGTGTGCTTGATTGGTTACGATAAATATTTAAACTAGTTGTGTGAGCTGAGTAAGCTAATATCTGTTCGTTAAAATATGCTGACTTGGTTACCAATACTAAAATACAGTTTAGGAATAGTATTTAGTTTTCAAATCTAAAGAAATTTTTTAAACTAACCAAGTAATAGCTAAATTGTAGCTATAATTGGTAAGGAAAACTAAAAATAATTGTTACTAAAGTCTATCGCCAAAAAAATATAATTTTAGGAAATTGAGGATTTTAACGTTTAGGATATTCCTCATATGTTTATAGTATTTACATACAAGGATTGCTTAAAATTTATATTATTAATAATTAACGATTTGTTTTAGGTTCCGCTAAGAATCCTTCTTCTGCTAGTCGGGGGCACCGTTTCAGTATTTGGAAGCGAGCTGATTGGTTATGGAGGGGCTGGGCCCTTGGCTTGCGTAGCTGCCGCATTCACTTGCCTCGTCTGTTGGACTAGACAAGGATGGGAAATAGAGGATAATCCAGCGGCTACAGCCTTCGAGATTTTCTGGATGATATTCGAACCGATTCTGTTTGGAATCACAGGCGCACAAATAAAGTTTTCCGAACTGGATGGTACTATTGTGTCTATTGGAGTTGGTATTTTAGTCGCTGCGGTAATCATAAGAATGGTTGTAACTATTGTGGTTGGAATTGGATGTAATCTCAATATGAAGGAGAAAGTGTTCATTGCTTTTGCATTGATGTCTAAGGCAACCGTCCAGGTACGTTTTGCTAACAGATCTAGTTTAATAATAATAATAATAATAATAATAATAATAATAATAATAATAATAATAATAATAATAATAATCATAATAATAATAAGTTTATTTTTAATATTTATAATATAATAAATTTGTTTATTTATTTTCCTTAATAAACTTCTACTTTGATTCCCTGAAGACGTGCTTGTTAGGGGCAAATCTTAATATTTTAAATTGTAAATATATGAGAATATTAAAATATTTTGTTTAAATATTTATTAATATTATATAAACGTTTAAGTATATATATATTTATAATCATAAATATAAACGCAGTTTTTTGAAAATACAGGTTTGAAAAATATATTATTCATGACAATATCAATTAAAACATATCCAAAAATATTTTTAAATTATCCGTTTCCAATATCCATGCTTTTATTTCGACTTTATATTTTTTTAATGAAATATATTTTTTAATTTTTGTTGGTAAATAATCATTTAAATAAACACATAAATATTTGAAATTTCTTGTCCTATGGATTTATTTATTTTAGGTTTTATGGTTATTTCATTTTTATGACGAGTATTATGATTATGGTTTTTAAATTGTATAAGATTTTTATTTTTAAATATGTATATTAAGATATTATAAAAAATGTAAAATTGTCTAATGTTCATTTTTTGTTTTATAATATAATTTTATTTCCGTAATTTAATATAATATTTCCAGTTGTTACGTTCAAAATTTTTTGAATGTTTCAAAAAATTGGTAGGTAGTAAACTTCTTAATTTTTTAATCAAATATTCTATGTGAAAATTCCAATTTAATTTACTGTCAAAGATTATTCCTAATATTTTACTTGATTAACTTTCAAAATTTGAATATCAGTAGTTATTTTAATACTATTCATATTTTGTAGTATGTTATTGGGATTTAAAGTGAAAGGAGGATAATTAGTTTTATCAAAATTAATTGTTATAATACATTTTTATCAAATCAATTTTGAATTATTTTAAAATATTTTTTAAATTTGTTATTTAAGTTATCCCAATTTGTATCTGTATAAAAAATTGTATTATCATCTACGAAACTATGAATTTATCCATCGCAATACCAATTTAGGACTTGTTTCAAGTCAGTTTCAGTAAAAATTTCATCAGGTCTCCATCTACTTTATGTCGATTAAAAAAAAAGACTCTGCCTGAAAAGCATTAAGCAAAGCTAAGCTTGATCGTATTAAAATTAAACCTTTTGTTCTAGGCTGCTCTCGGTCCAGTAGTGCTCGGTACCATTGCGGATCCCGCATCAAAGGAGTATGAATATGCCAACAAAGTTCTTATGGTTTGCATACTCTCCATAATGATCACAGCTCCAACCGGTGCCATTCTAATTACTCTCTCTGGACCTCGGTTGCTAACCAAAACAAAAATACCGACTGAACCCGAAGGTTGGCGAAGATCACATCGACCATCAATCAGAGATATTAGTATTATTGATGAAGAAGAAGAACGAGATGATGACGTTGAAAGTGTAAGGACTAATTCTCCTACTAACGATATTACTCACAGTAATACCATTGGTAATAGTAATAGAGTTACTGATATTACGAAGGTTGAGTTATAAGGTTTCAAAAGTCAAATGAGTACCGTTAAAGTATTATACCATAATTTAAGCTTATCTAAAAAAGTCATTTTGGATATTAGGGAAAGTAGTTACCATTTCATGAAAGTTCTTCGTATTTTTTACATGTTATACGTATTATAAATAAAATTGTATGAATGTGTTTTCAGGCCTATTATGCCTCTATTTTTAAGAACTGAAACCCTATTTTAGGCTTTTTGGATCTTTCGCAATAACATATTTAAAGGCATTCCTAATTTCTATGTAATATAACATACTGTACCGTCTGTTTCAAGGTTGGAATGTAGAATAATTTTGGACTTGCATGGTCTATATTTGTTTTGTATCACAACTTTTCAACTGATAAGTATCTCCAGTCGTCTTTAGGGGAATACTAAATAAGTGCAGTAACTACAGCTCTATTTATACTCGCCAGATACAATGACGCACAACTGAGATGAGTTATGCGCATACCTGATGAGTCATGCGTTTTAGACTTAATTCATCTCAGTTGTGCTTCATTATACCTGGCGAGTATAAATAGAGCTGTATGTGTTACCATACTTGTTTAGTATTTACCTAAATACGACTGGATATACTTTATCAGTTGATACGTTGTGATTCAAAATATATAATATAAAGACAATGCAAGTCCAAAACTCTTTTCAAGATAACATGCTGTAGATCAGAAAATAGGCAGCATATTTAAATTCCTAGAAAATAAAAATACTGTTATTTATATTTAATAAATGTTTGTGCCTGAAGTAAACAATACGTCCTATTTATAATTAATACATTAACGAATTATCTTTTGTACCAACCATACGTAATCTAAACCATTTTAGGGAAAATAAATAGTAGGTACCATGACTTCTATGCAAAGGACCAAAGGTAATTATACAGTTTGTTTCATTGGATTGTACTGGGTGGCCAAATAAGCGAGGTAAGCGGCTGTATTTTAGGATCTGTACATCTGGCAACAATGTAATTTTCTTTAATTATTATAAAAGTAGCCATGAGAAAATTCTGGAAATTATTTTCAAGTTCCGTATTTCACCGCTAGAGGGCGTACCTAAAAATTAAATAAGAAAAACGTCTTTTTTTTTTTAAACTTATATATTAACCTATACTTTTGATAAAACTGTTAGAAAGCCTAGAAAATTCTCTATCATTTTGGTTTAAGGCTCATTGGCGTACGAACGATAGTAGGGGTGGGGGAAGCTATTGAAAGTGTAATCATTAAAATCGGTGTAAATTCTAAACCTCTTATTCGATTTTTGCAATTCAAAATTTGTTTGCAAGATAAATGTGGCTGTTTTAAATGTCCGATCTCCTTACCACTCTATAGTTCCTAATAAAAGAGCTAGAGGGCGCAGTTTGTAATAATTCCATTTTTTTTTATTTTACTCCAAAAATTCAAATTGAACGGTATATTTTTGACATCATATTTGAAAAGTAGATAAAATTTGCAAAAATATTGTGAAAACCGGACGATGATATCTTTGCTCGTTTTAAAGTTATAGCGAATTAAAGTTTCTTTTACGCGCCGAGTCAAAACTTATGTACCGCCATCTAAAAATGGAATTATTACAAATTGCGCCCTCTAGCTCTTTTATTAGGAACTATAGAGTAGCAAGGAGATCGGACATTTAAAACAGCTATATTTATCTTGCAAACAAATTTTGAATTGCTAAAATCGAATAAGTGGTTTAGAATTTACACCGATTTTAATGATTACACTTTCAATAGCTTCCCCCACCCCTACTATCGTTCGTACGCCAATGAGCCTTAAACCAAAATGATAGAGAATTTTCTAGGCTTTCTAACAGTTTTATCAAAAGTATAGGTTAATATATAAGTTTTCAAAAAAAAAGACGTTTTTCTTATTTATATTTTAGTTACGCCCTCTAGCGGTGAAATACGGAACTTGAAAATAATTTCCAGAATTTTCTCATGGACACTTTTATAATAATAATAATAAAAAATCCATTGTTTGCCAGATGTACAGATCCTGAGATACAGTCGCTTGCCTCGCTTATTTGGCCACCCGGTACATAGGCCATATCTCGGAAACTACTGGGAATAGAAACTCAGGAAAAAAATCATTATTAAAGTGGCCATGCCAAAATTCTGGAAATAATTTTTAAGTTCTGCATTTCACCGCAACAAATGATAATTAAATATTAAAACTTTTTCTGAAAATTTCCACATCAAGGTATACATTTCGTAACATCATTAGAAATATTAGATAATTCTCCATTATTTTGGCCAAAAGCTCATTGTTGTACTGAACGAGATTAAGTGTGGGGAAAGCTAATCATTTAAAATGTTGTAACTTCTAAACAACTTATCAAATTTTAGTAAACTTAAGGTTGCTTGGAGGAGAAAGGTAGGTACTACTGCGCCCTCTAACGATTTTATTACGAACTATCCTATACCAACCAATAGGAAAATTAATAGTAGTTACCTTCCTCTTCCCAACAAGCTTAAGTGTACTAAAATCGGATAAGTCGTTTAGAAGTTACAATTATTTAAATGATTTTACTTTCAATGGCCTCCCCTCTATCATGAAGTTCGGTACGCCAATGAGCATTAGACCAAAATGATGAAGAATTGTCTAAGCTTTCTAATGATATTACCAAAGATATACCTTAATGAGGGAATTTTCGGAGAAATTTAGAATATTAACATTTCATTTTCAATTGTGCCCTCTTGCGGCGAAATGCTGAAATTATTTTCAGGATTTTCTCATGGCTACTTTAATAACGATAAAGATTTTTTTCCTTGAGTTGCTATGCCCAGTAGTTTCCGAGATATCGCCGGTTACCAACTTTAATGAAACACTCTGAATATAAAAATAAAAAATGTTTGATATATTTACGACCTGCTAGATAATAAAATACTTTACGAATAAATAAAAACATTTAACCTTTATCTTACTCAGTGTCAATAAGAATTAACACAAAAACAGATTTAAAAAAACAAATTATTTGATTATGCTTTTTAAGAAAGGAAATAAAAAATTGGTTGGTTCGAATTCGAAAGCTTGTAATACTCATTATCATATAAAAAATAACCCAGTGAAATTAATAAACATCATCAACAACCTATTTTAAGTTACGCTAAAGTACTTTTCTTTTGGAATTCTTTTTTTTTCTCACAGTAGAATATAATATAGAACTTTGAGTATTAAATTTTTACCTTTAGTAAATTTAGTATATGAATAAAGTAGTTAACCGGTTTTTTTTATTAAGTAATTTAAGACCTGTTGAAGATGGGTTTCAGAAAGAAGTGCTCGTAGGTAGCATACAAGAAAGTATTTAATTAAAATAAAATTTATAATAAAAAATATTGTTTAAGAGTGAAGTCTAATGATGCATTCGCCATTCCATATTTTGATCAATATTTCTTATCATTTTCGCTTTATTCAAAATGGTGCCAAACACCCGTCCTTAAGTAGCAATTATATACAGTTTTCAAAGAAATTTTGTATAGGAAATTAACAAAAGCAAAAAACGAAAATTTGTGAAATTTGTCCCTTATTCCAAAATCCATGTAGAAATAAATGCCAATTATTGATTAAAAAACGAAATGGCGAATGCGTCACTAAACCTCACTCTTAAAACCAGAAAATAAGCTTTTTTCAGTTATAAGATTACAGCAGTGCTTTCTACGAAGGCGAGGGCCGACTGAAAAAAAATACCTCGACTTTAAAGTCAGAATTCTGAGTTTAAACTTTCCCTCCACGAAGCCCCGCAAAAGCAAAATCCGTAATTATTTAATTTTGACTTTAAACTCAGAAATCTAAGTTTAATGGCAGAATTCTCTGTTTGAAATCCGAATTCTGAGTTTAAAGTCAAAATTCCTAGATTAAAGTCAGCATTTTAAGTTCAAAATCAGAATTCTGAGTTTAAACTCAGAATTGTAATTGTTTTTTATTCGGTGACCCTTCCCCTTCGTAAGTATATTGTGAGGTGAAAGTTTTATTTATAAAAAATACCTACTACTTTATATCCATGTTGCATAAATACATAAAGTATAAGAAACATTTAGAAATCCCCTTCGAAAGAAATCAACTTCGCTAAATCTTTCTTAATTACATCTCAAGAATATGGTTGATCAGAAATTCTATGTTTAGTGCTACTTTTTTTGTAAATCATATAATACTAAAATATAAATATATAATACTTCATCCATTTAACATTTGTGATAGAATATTTTGTATTAAAATTTTTAGGTAAAAGTTTATTTAAATAAAATTATATTTTTATTTAATGCCATAGTTAATCTATAAGAAGAAAATAAAAAACCGAAAATGTTTTAATTTTTGAGTTGTAAGTATTTATAGTATTTTAAAATTCATTTTAATGTAATAAGGTTATCAAGGTAAATATATTTTATTGTTAAATTTTATATAAGAAATATATATTTTATTATTCCTCTAAAAAAGATAATTATATAAATACAAAATTTGAGTATAATGTGATTTTATTTTTTTGTGGCACCTCTTCTGTCATACAAAGTATTTCAATGGTATTAAAAATTTTATCTGTTTTCAAAATTTCTTATTCGTAATAAAAATTGGCAAATTCAATTTTATCGAAATCGAATGAAGTACCTTATACCTTCAAAAAGCGAAAATGGTTAAAAGTTAAAAATATAATACAAATATAAACTTGGGTTACTTTAATTTAAAAAAAAAACATCTTTATTCATTACACAGTTTTTGTTGTTGTCATCTTATTCTACATAAATACATATAATCGTATAGACGGTATGACAAATACTCCTGAAAATCGCGCCATCTTTGTTACCACCCGAAACCAATGTAAGCAAATGATAGACCAAAGCAAAGAAGCTCATAACGAGAGAATCAAAAACAAACTTCTTGCCAGTCCTAACGGATCAAGGTCCTTTTGGTCAGTCGCTAAGGCCGTCAGCCAAAACTTTATAAAGTCAACTATTCCACCTCTAACACGTTCCGACGGCACAATAGCAACCACAGCCGGGGATAAAGCAAACCTACTTGCTGAACTGTTTTCCTCGCATTCCACTGCAGACTTACAGGGAAAACCACCACCCAACATTTCCTCAGTTCAATCGCAAATGTCTGAAATCGTGTTCCGTCAACGTCTTGTTAAACGGATTCTTAAAGGACTCGAAGTCAATAAAGCTTCTGGTCCAGACGAAATTCCAATCATTGTTCTCAAGACATGCGCCGATGAACTTACACCAGTATTTTGTAGACTTTTCAACTTATCCTACAAAAAAGGAATATTTCCATCCTGCTGGAAGTCGGCGCGTGTCCAGCCCATTCCAAAGAAAGGTAAAAAGACCCTGTCAAGCAACTACCGACCCATCGCATTGCTTTCAGTAATATCAAAAGTAATGGAGAATTAACCAACAGCTCCTAAAATATCTGGAAGGGCTTAACATTATCAGCGACCATCAATACGGTTTTCGTAAGTCCAGATCAACAGGTGACCTTCTGGCATATGTCACCCGTCTTTGGAGCAACACCATCGAACATCATGGAGAATCCCGGGCTGTTACACTGGACATCTCTAGGGCTTTTGATCGTGTTTGGCACGATGGGCTTCTAAGTAAATTGCGATCCTACGGTATGCCTAATGGATTTTGTTTATGGTTAACCAGCTTCCTTAAGAACCGTTCTCTGCAAGTGGCGATTGACGGGTTTCTCTCAGACACCTTCACCATCAATGCCGGTGTTCCTCAAGGGTCCATATTGTCGCCTACCCTCTTTTTACTGTATATCAACGACCTTCTAGTGAAAACCCAAAATCCAATTTATAGCTTTGCTGATGACAGCACACTTGTCTCATCTTTTACCTTGACTCCCCAAACATCCGCTGCCGACGCACATCTTCGCAGGCAGCATGAAGTATTGCGCCTCAACAATGACCTGGAAGAAATTTTGGCTTGGGGTGACAGTAACCAAGTCGAATTTAATGCTAAGAAAACCCAGGCAGCAGTCTTCTCCAAAAAGGTTAACATTGCAGAACCGGATATAGTCATGGCAGGACACGCAATTCCCCTGGCACCATCTATTAATTTGCTGGGGGTCAATCTGGAAGGTAATATGTCTTGGCATGATCACGTTGCCGCAATTGCCAAGGCAGCTGCACCGAAACTTGGTGTACTTTTCCGCACCAAAAGGTTGTATACACCTCATCAACTTTTGATACTCTACAAAGCCCAGATTCGACCATCATTAGAATATTGCTCTCATGTCTGGAGCTCTGCACCTAAGCACACCCTTCGGCTACTGGATTCCATTCAAAGGAAAGCCGTTCGTCTGATCGGCGACCCCGAGCAGACCAAGACCCTCGATAGCCTGGAGCATCGAAGACAGGTTGGTGATTTGGCTCTCTTTTACAGATATTTCCATGGCAGGTGTTCGACTGACATTGCCCACTTGATTCCACCTAGAGCAATGCAAAACAGAAATACACGGCGAACCACTGCCGCTCATCCATATGTTGTTCAGCTTAGTACTCCTCGAACTTCATTGTTCAAGAATTCTTTCATCTGGAGAACGTCATCTTTGTGGAATGATCTTCCTGAGGTCGTGTTTCCCAATGAATACAATCTTCAACGTTTCAAGACCAACGTTAATCGCTTTTTTCGCACTCGCACCGCTCCCAGAGCGCCTTAAAGGATTTTTCCTACAGTGCAGGTGTTTTATCATAAAAAAAAAAGAAAAAAAATACACAAAAATAGTATTTTATTTTGGTTCTACTGATTACTACTAACCAGGACATACACCAAGGCAAATGCCTAGATGGGGTTGGTGTTGGCCCACAAGGTAGAGATAAAAATGACTTTTATTTTTGACAATCGGTCAGTTCCGGTAATCCTTTATACTGCCATAAAAGAGTTTATTTTAGCTTTCGCTTATAAAGTTCTGTAGTGACATGATTGCTGTTTTACTAAGGTTTAATTGCTAGGTGTTTGCTGGAAAAACGATTGAAAAACCCAGAATGAATCTATTCAGGTACAAAGTAGTTTCTATTTTTTCTATAGAAATATATATAGAATAAACTTGGGTTATCTACTGCAGCTGTTAATTTCTTGACTCAATTTTTTATTAAACGAGACGCTAGGCTCGTAAGTTTTTTTCCATACTGTATTAGCAAGGAAAAAACTAAATTAAATTGAAAAATAATTGTAGTTAATCATTTAACATTCTTACTAATAATAATTTATTATATATCATAATGTTGCAATAGTATATCACGTATTAAGTGTGGTAAAAAGCATATTACGCACGAATGAAAAAATTGTTAACGAGAAGAGTAGCGACGAGTGCGGTAATTACATGAGTGCGTAGTTGCTTTATAACACGCAATACTTTTTCTACGACTCTTGACTCTTATTAATAAATTAAACATCGGTTTATAATTTATAAGGTATCGATTTGAATTTAAAATCTCAAATAATGAGAATGTCACTGTCAAATATTCAAAACGCAAGATAAATATCTCGATTTGAGCGGTTTAAGACTTGATTGTTATACTTGGCATCATAACGCATAGTTGGGTGTTTCTATGCATCTTAACGCACAGTTGTGCGTAATAATGGATTTACCTCGGGATTTACTTATAAAATGAACTGTACCTAAAACACTGTTTATTTGTTTTAGGTACTAATAGGAGTAGAAAAACAAATTTATATACTTTTTTTTCAAAATGGCAAAATAACTAGGTGAAAAACTAATAAGTTATTATAGTCCTCGTCAACTATAATTCATATTTACAACATCATAAATATTTAATAAATAAATTACTAAAATAACCCTTCAATAGCCACAAAATACCTAGACATGAGCCAAACCCTAGGAAAAAATCGCCATCCGAGAAAATAATTTTAGTGCGTGTGCATATATTAAATTAATTAAATTTACAAAAGAAGAAGATTTTCTTTTAATTTCGTCAAATTCATCCCCAGGCGCGTTTCACCATATTATGGCTCATCAGTGAGGCCATCGAATCTGACGAAAGAATGGAAGGTGCACGCAACAATATCAATAGTTCAGGCATAAGACCCATGTAGGGTGGAGCCTCTGGCGCTATCAGTGTCGAAGTTGCGAACTGCTAAAAGAATACTCAGTCCTTCAATAAACTCATAAAATTAAGTAATTGCAGAGAGAAGTTACCTATAAAGACACGAGTTACAATTACAGAAGTTCCGCTAGGCAGCGCTAAACTCGCATCAGTTTATGAAACCGATAATTATATTTTACTACTCCCACATAGATATTGGCTGTTTCCTTTACACTAAAGTGATTGGATTAGTGGGCTATTCGGGTTAAATAAGCGGATATAAGTTCATATCCATCCTGCTAGTTAGGATATGAAACTGATCAATTATAAAGAAACCAAATTCACACGTTGTTAATTTTTACTCGTCTTTTTATGACACTTAAAAGTAAGGTTAGGAATATATTTCAAACAGATGCAATCTGTCAAATCAAAATTATTATTTTTTATGTTTGAATGAAAATATTTATTCCAGAGTCTTTGCATACACCAATTTCTCACGAGGAGTGCATGAAATGGTGCGAAAATGGAAAGTTTAAAAGGGGGTCATCCCATGTGATGGGCTCAAAAAATCGATTTTTCTTTTTTTTCATAAATTGCTTTCTTAACATGTCTAGAATACGGTAGTAAAGTGATTTAAAAAAAAATTCGAAGTCGTTTTAAAGATACAGCAGTTAGAAGAAGGAGCTGTTCGTAGCGCTGAGTTGGCAGTCGGAGTCCGGGCCTATTGTGTACAGTCGCCTTGATACCTGGCACCCTTACGTTTATACAAGTTTAGACAAGTTTATACAGGAATTTCTATAATTAATAAATATTTCTCTATCTATGGACCAGGCATCGCCAATTGAGGGTAAGTTGAGATCTTCATAGTTTTAAGCGGACTTGAAACTTTAAACGCGTTTTTCTCAAAACTGTGTTTTTTAAACTTTTCTCCATCGTATCTCAAAAACGGCTTGACCGAAAGAATTTGTAGGGTACACTCAGCACATGTAAACGCATGGAATGAACTATTATCAATCAAAAATTCCCAAAATTTCGATTTTTTAATAGCAAAAAACAAAACCAAAAAACGCATAATTCGCAACTTTTTTTTCAAATGTCTACCAAAAGTCCAATTTTTAGTATATTCATTTAATAATAGTCCATTCCGTGCATTTAGGCTTACAGATTAAAACGCCGCTAATTTTTATTGATTCAGATAAGCCAATCAGCCGGAATCGTGGAGGAAGTGCGAGCCCATTTTTTCGAGGCGGGGTTGTTCAGAACGTTGTAACTCATGTTCTACACAATATTTTTAGCTTACATTTATATTTATACTGTCGAAATATATGATAATAAACTCTATCTATTTACTGGTCGTAAAAACAAATCCTAAAAAATCCCTAAAACATGGGATGACCCCCTTAAAACCAAAATATATTTTACCGAACTATTGTTCCGTATTACAAATATTACATATACAAAATGAACGTTTGTACTTACGTGCTTTTGTTGGTTTTTGCCCTAACCTCAATCGACGAAAATTTATTATACGCAGCAGATATGGAAAAATAACTGGTAAATCTTTCTTAAATGCTGGAAAATTAAGATAAATACACTAAAACAGACAAGGTTTGTTACGCAAGAAGTCAATTTCAGCAGACCAAATAAAAAGTTGACTGTGATTTAGAAAAATAAATTGTCCATTTTTATTAATAATTATATATCGCTTTTTGTCTGTTATTCTGCAAAAGCCCGAATGTGATACATTCAAAGTGATTTTGTGTAAATGTAAGAAATGTCCCAAAACGACAAATATGTTACAGTCCATGGATCTGTCAACGAAATAAATTTTTCTTCAAAAACGTCAAAATATCATATTCTAAAAGTTCTAAGCCAATTACGCCTACTATTAAATCTTTAAAAAGATAACTTTACTTATTTTCGAGATCTAATAGGTCACTCAATGTGAATCACCCTGTATTATTTAGAGTCGCCCACAGTCAATATTTATTTTCAAATCAAATATCGTAAAATTCTTGGGAAATACCCTAAATCGAAATAGACAGCATCCTGGACAGATTTTCATTAAATAGATCTTCGTTTCATGTGTTACTATTACGAGCAAAACACTAATACATATTATTATGCCGTTTAATAAAAAATATGAAATAAAAAACAAAATATTCAACTTTAGTATAGTATTTTATTTAGAAAAATGGACACTTAATGTATCCGTTCATTTCATATTAAGTAATCTTTTTTTACTATACAATAAAAAGTAAGAGCAAGGCGTTTAGAAAAATTAACAATCAACCAAAAACTTTTAGGTAACGTATTTCATTTACATATAAACACATTAAACATTCACAAAAATAACATAAAATATTTAAGACAATGTATACATTATTTATAATAAATTATAACTATTTACATTGTATCAAATTTTAGCTTTAAATATCATAATAATTAATTATTTTCAAGTATTCAATAGCCTCATTTAATATTAACATGTTCTGATTTTTAAATGGTTTAGGGACTTTAGGATCTAAAAAAGAAACTAAATTAACTATTGCCACTAACAGTACTTAATCAAACTGGAAAACAATATGTTTTTTTTTGTTGAACCTAAAGCAAACGGGTTTATTAATTTCTAGAAATATCTTTTGTGTCCGATTCAAAGATGGTTTAAAAACAATAGTAATTAATAGGGCTGTGCAAATAAACTAATATAATTTAAGTGTTTATTAATTTGGGCTACTCTGCCGTCATAGTGAAAAAGCAGTTACGCAAGAAATTAAGTTTTGGAGAAAAACGGCGTTGAAATTTTTGTTTTATTTTGTAGCCATATAATATTTTTTAATAGATTTATTAAATATAGGGTCTAACTCTATATTTTTTAATTAGTATTAAGTGTTTCTATAAAATAATATTAACAAAAATGCGTTTCTTCCTAGTATAACATGACATATTATCATATGTTTGCTAAGCAAGAACGCAGTATTCCTGTCTGTTACTGCGTTTTTAACAAGTATTCTTTGATGTGCCGCCACTATGGTAAATGGGATTCAAGGCTAGTTTTACCTTATTTTTTTCATAATACTGCATGATTTTAGAAAAAATCCCAGTTAAAATACTAAATCTTGATATATAATACAAAAGAAATTGTGTTTAAAATATAAAATGTTGTTACTAATGAAAAAGTTATCACAAATTAGATATTGTGTGTAATTCAAATGTAAAAAAACTATAGAAGTGTTTGCTTTTTCAAAAATGGCCTAATGTTAAAATATGTTGTTAAATCGGATAAACATTTAAGGCCCTAAGGGTATACTTTTAAATAGTTTTGTATTTTCTTCAGGTATTTTTTCATATTGCAAAAGTAACAAATTAGTGAAACTACATGTTTTAGTAGGTATAAAGTTTATTAAATAATACAATACTTTTTTTATTAATCAAATGATTTGTTCAAGTCATTTGATTGAATTAAACCAAAATAGTTTTGTTTCTTCCGTCATTAGGAGACAAAGTATTTTAATAATTGTTTTCTTCTTTAATTTATTTACTCCCCTATAGCAATTTGGCCATAAACACAATAGTAAAACTAGCATAAGCTTTCAAAAAAAGAAAATTGAATTGAAATACTACCTAGTGTATTATGTTTTTAAGCCTGATATTATTTAAAAAATAACAAAAAATCATATTAGTTTCTATAAAATAAAGTCTAAATGAAAATCACTAAAGGTGAATGATCAAATTTGCCCACTGTAGTGACGCCTTTGTCTAAAATTATGAACAACCAATATCTTCGCATATTACTTTCTGCTGATATAATAATTAGTTTATACATGGTGACCAAAAACAAAGCAGTGTTGTTTTGGGGTAATTAGGTCCAATATTTAAAAAATGCCTGGACACGGGAACAAAAATCTTGAGATGAACAAACAAACAATCAAATGCCGTTATTTAAATAAAAGCTAGTAAGTATTATGTTACTGGGCTCTTCATTATGAATAGGACACAACTGCATATTCGGTTAGCAAACAATGACTTTTTATATAAAAGAAATAATATTTTATGCAGTAACCACAGAGTTACTTCATTTTTTATTATGATTAACTAGGTACTGCACTTTTGGTAGTAATTGATGACGTATCAATACCCTTTTAGGATACTACTAATTTTATTTTTAAAGAAAAATATTGGATTTTTGAAAATGAGAACATAGGAACATAAAAAACAATTCAAAGAATCACATTCAGTTAAAATCTGAAAATCGACCAAAATAGACTTAACTGCGTTTTTAACTATGACGGCAGTAACTGAGCTGCAGCACAAAACAATAATAATTAATTCAATGGGTTCTTTCACTATAATCGAATTTATCATATTCAGCACTAACATCCTGAACTAGAACCTATTTTAAACATATACCAATAATAAAAATATTCTTACATTATCCAAAACCTTTTCTAAAAACACCTTAAAACACGGCGGGAAAGCTGAAAGTTTAAAAACATGAGGCGAGAAGGCATGTACGTCATCCTATTAACCGCGCTATTCTTTTATTTGAGTCGTACGACCGATTATATTGTTATCCTTGTTCTGATAACTTAAATAGAAAAGAGCAGATAGGAAATAGAACACTGGTCTCAAGAGATTAGTCAGGTCAGAAATGGATCGGAGCGTATCAAATAAAGGTTGTCCTGGGGTATAACTATGTACAAAAACGAAAGCGATCGATTTATAGCGACGTCGCTATCGATAACTATGAATATTCGTACTATGTTCAAGTGTCCATCTAAAACTCGGGTGTCATCCGTAGAATCGACTTTCTGTCAAAAATCGGTAGGGATTTTATACTTCTTATATTGGTGGCACTGCATTTTTTTTGTTATAACCTCAAATATATTAAAAATTAAGCATCTAAAATTTTTTTAATTGTAAACATGGGACTGATAGACTGTGTACCGACCATCACGAGATGATATTGGGATTAGCAGAAAAACACCCAGATCGTATCATTTGCTTTTCTCCATTCTTGGTTTATGGCTTTTATAATTTCTTTTCTCTCCTCCTCCTTCAGTATTATTTGATTAAAAACATTAATAAACAACATTATTCTCGTTCTTAAACTTTTGCAGAAGAGGTTTACGATTCATAAACAAAACTTATTTGTTATGAAACCCATTTAAAAAGTTGGGTTAGATGTTAAACAAGTGAGTTACCGGTTGAAATAATACATATATTTATTTTTATCGTACTCACATAAGGGACTTGAAAACGACACCTATAGTATCAACATAGGTGGCGCTTAAAATATCGCTTCAAAGCGAGTATTTTTATGAACCTAGTGCATTCGGAGATAAATTTGAATCGGCATCGCCCTGGAAGATGAACATAGTTGCACCCCTGGGTCCCCATTTGCCGGTTTTGTGGCCACGCGTCGGTACTTTCTTGTGCGTGTTTTTATTAGAGAGTATATTTTGTGTAGTCATTTTTTCCGTAAATAATGGAATAATTTAAAAACTAAAACCGTAGAAAATTTTATTTTTTCGTGATATGCAATATGTACTATTTACCACATCCGATATTATGTTTTATTTTTTTAGAAGACCTTGGCTATTATTGTGATCAGTGTTAGGAAATCCGGATCAGCGAAAAGTTTCGGCCCACTGAACCGGGTAGCGAATCCGTCGATCCAAAAATCACATTGCAAATCTGTCTTTCAATTCCGTTCCTTCTCGGTTTCATCCATTAGATCCGTGTTAAGTCATTAAGGCTAAATTTTATAAAGTCCTGTAAAACCTAAGTTTAAACCGAATAATAATTCTAAAATCTTGGAAATGTCAGGCTATTTATAATATGGGATTGACGCCAAAGTTCAATTTAAGAGTACCCAACCTGGTCCATAATGGTTATTATGTTATATTACATCACATTAAGTTACGACCAGGTAAATCACTTTTAACTCGAACATTGCTGTCAGTCACACATTATAAAATTAATATTTTTGACATTTCTTCGATTTCAACTGGACCTCGGATTAAATCGAGTTTATATTGAGCAAAATAAGATCTATGGGAATAATGAAAATATAATCAATTACTATCAATATAAATGCTGACTTATACATAATCAACTTATAGCCCAAATTCTAGTTATATTAATCAGCCAAGCGCAATACGTATAAACACAAAAGTTTTGATCTGAAGTTGTTTGTTGTTTTCCGTTTGCGGGGTCGCGGAACCTTGTATGTGTTTTATTTTTAAATTATTTTATTAAATTGCAAAAATATGAAAATTATCGAAATTCCTTAAATAAGAAATATGCATAAATCTAAAAAGAGATGAACAACAGAAACTTATAATGTAGAGTTTAGTGTCCGTATAAGTAAATAGAAGGAAAGTTTTTAGCGGCAGGCGGACAAAGTAGTGCATCTATCTTTTGCATTAAAGTACACAGGGAAGCCAAAGATAATGGGTTCCCTGGGACACGGGTAGACAATGACAGGTGACAGGCTGTTTCGTTATTGTTAAGACTCATCAGAAAACCAAAACCCATAAGAAACTCCCAGTACAGCAAAAATATGCTTTCACGACTTTTTTAAGAATAAAAATGTGATGAGAACCTAGTATCGCCATCTGTAGGAATCCACTTAATGCAATAGATGTTTTTACGTTTAAAATGTCTTGAAAGCATATTTTCGCTGTACTGGGAGTTGCTTACGGGTTTTGGCTTTCTGGTGAGTCCTAACAAGGACGATACAGCCTGTCATTGTCTACCTGTGCCCCAGGGAACCTATTACCTTTGGCGTCCATATGTACTTTATTGCAAAAGATAGATGCACTACTTTGTCCGCCTCCCGCTAAAAACTTTTCATCAAGAAAAACTTCGCTCATTTATGTTATGTACTGCGTCAGGGTAAATAGAATATAATGCAAAAGCAATTTTGTATGAAAATCAATAATTTAATTTAAAGCACTGCAAAGGTTTCAAGTCACGACCCGCTGCTAAGTTAGCTCTTTGACTTTGTGAATGACTTTAACTTTAAAATAAGAAAATGTTATTAGACGTTATATTATACAGTCTAATACCAATCGCATGCACCAAAAGAAGAAATATGCATCGTTGACAATTTTAAATGCCAGATACTTTTTAAATCTGATTTAATATACAAAATTTTACAAACCAATTTAAAATAAGCAAAAAGTAAATTAAAGTAAGTTTATCTTAATTTCTTTAAAAAAAACATTAACATTTTGTTGACCAATGTTCACCAAAAACATTTTAAGTCGTGTTAGTGACATACGCTTAAAATTATTATTTTACAGCACTACTTCTATACAAACTTCGTTCAGTGTAGTGAAATTGGTCGGTGTATTTTTTATTTCATTCGTAAAAACATGCATTTTTAATTTAATTGTAATACATTTTTAACAAGTTATTGTAAGACTGTTAGGAATGATGAAAACAATTATTTATTATATTCAGGAATAAATTATTTATTTACAAATACCACAAATAATATAGCATGTAGTGGATTTTAGGTTATTTAAATAAATGTATATTTCAAAAATATTCTGTTTCTACGAGATATTCCAAAATGTTAAATATATCGATAAATTTGCAGAGCGACCATGGACAAGAGCTTTTGAACAAATAATTTAACTGATAATTTCTTTAATAAATATTTCGTAATTTTATGTAGTTTTAAACCACAAACTAAAATATGTTTGTGTAACAAATGATAATAAGATCCCAACAGTCTTGCAAATTTTATTTTCAGATTTTATCTCAAAATATTTTTAAAGAGAAGTTAAAATACGCATAGGATTACTTTAGAAATTTAACTTAGTTTCAATAATACTAGAAACTATTCTATTACGGTTACATTTTTGATTGTCCTCAATTTGTACAAACTTAAACTGATAAAGTAATTATAGTATTAACGTTTGCAAATAGCAATAGTCTCATAAAAACAAATTAAAAGAGTACATTTCTTGTCAAAATAGTAATGTATGATGTTAAAGAAAATTAAAAATTATGATTACAAAATAGAAATATTAATAAGCCAAATTTTTTATGATATAAATTGTTTCAAATACAGGGTGGCCCATTTGTCTGACAAAGTAATATACCGTCTCTACTATTAAAGAAATCAAAAAAAAGTTTTTACAAAAGTTGTGAGGTATAAAAAAATATATGTTCCAAAATTATTTTTAAACATACAGGATGGTCCAAAAAAGTAGGACAATAAAAAGATACATTTTTTTAAATGGAACACCCTATATATTTTAGCATTTTTTGATTCCTTACAAAATTGTCCATATGACGCCATATTTAGTTTTTTAATTTTTTGCAACGTTGCCAAACAAAATGCAAAATTCTTAAAATTTTGGAAAAAACATGAAAATATTACCTGTATTTATCAATGAGAGTATCGAAAATCGAAATTTTCTTATAAGCTCTTAAGTTTAGGGATAGATAAACTGTCTTAAATCTTACCGAAAATTTTGTACAGGGTGTTTTCTGTTGACATCCAAATATACAAAATTTTAAAATACAATAACTCTGTTTTTTCAAATGAAACATCCTATACTTATTAGGCTCGTCTGATAGATATTGTAAGTATCTTTTATTATTGTTAAGTCATACCTATACCTAAATTTACTAGTTTTGGCAATATTTCGATTTTTATTTAAATTTTGGTGAAAAAAACTATAGTTTTTATTTTTCTAGTAAGCCATGACCAGCAAAGTCAAAACAAATGTAATTGAATATAATGTCATATTAATAATTATTAGTTTTATATTAATAATGTTTGTAAACTTATTTTCAATATCCAGTTGCGTAATAAAAACAGAATTTTATTAAATTAAATTAATATGTAACTAACTGTGGTTATCAATTTATTTTAATATGGGAAATATTTAATTACATTTGTTTTTAGTTTGCTAGTCATGGCTTACTAGAAAAATAAAAATTATAGTTTTGTTCACCAAAATTTAAATAAAAATTGAAATATTGCCAAAACTAGTAAATTTAGGTATAGGTATGACTTAACAATAATAAAAGATACTTACAATATCTATCAGACGAGCCTAATAAATATAGGGTGTTTCATTTGAAAAAACAGAGTTATTGTATTTTAAAATTTTGTATATTTGGATGTCAACAGAAAACACCCTGTACAAAATTTTCGGTACTTAAAGATTTAAGACAGTTTATCTATCCCTAAACTTAAGAGCTTACAAGAAATTTTCGATATTCTTATTGAGAAATACAGGTAATTTTTTACTATCATGTTTTTTCCAATATTTTAAAAATTTTGCATTTTGTTTGGCAACGTTGCAAAAAATTAAAAAACTAAAAATGGCGTCATATGGACAATTTTGTAAGGAAACAAAAAATGCTTAAATATATAGGGTGTTCTATTTAAAAAAATAAATCTTTTTATTGTCCTACTCTTTTGGACCATCCTGTATGTTTAAAAATAATTTTAGAACATACATTTTTTTATACCTCACAACTTTTGTAAAAACTTTTTTTTGATATCTTTAATAGTAGGGACGATATGTTACTTTGTTAGACAAATGAGCCACCCTGTATATAGAAAATGTGTTTATTATATTGAAGAAAATTAAGGGAAAGCAGCAAAATCCAGACAAAAGTACTTTTTGTTAAATTCATGTAAGACAAGACGAAAATATGCGTGATACAATCTGAAAATAATATTATAAGTTTTAAAAAATATATTTCCATAAAAAATGTCACCTGTAATGCATGGACTTACTTATCTTAAACATCCTAACAGCAGTGCAAACTTCAACATTGTTCTATAATATTAATTTACTAGAATCAGTCAAATATGCTTGACTATATAATTTTATTATTTTAATATCACGAAGGTAAGTTGGTAGATAATTACATAAATTACTGTTAATTATGTCAAATGCTTCAACGTATGGGTAACTAAAATTCTTTAACTCTTAAATATAATTTTTTAACATCTAAAATGACATTTTGCACTCCACTTCGTAATATGCAAGACAACATGTGACCAGCAAGAGATTAATTTCTGTACCGCAGAAACTTGGAAATGCTTAGTTCGCAGATATTTCAATTTTCCACAGTAAATCTATAAACAATCTTGTGATTTATTACATGGTATTACAAAGTATCGAGCTAAAGGACCCCGCACAAAGATTATGAGAAATGGCTTTCGGCTAATTTTTCTGAATTTTTGACATCCCGATTAAAAGTGTCCATGGCCGTAATCCAATCCTATGACTAGTTTTTGAGTTATGGCCCTTTAAAGTTCGCAGGTTTTTACTTTGAGATTTTATGTATTGTCTGGAGTTTTTCTTGTTTTCTTTTATCAAATGACAATATATTATTTTTAATTTTAAAATATTTTTATCAAATGACAATATATTATTTTTAAACTATATAATATTTTTATTTAATCTGTATTTAAAAGTTTTCACTTGTGTAAATCATTGTAACTGGTTCACCCTGTATATCTAAGATAAAAATGTGTTGAAGGAAATTGTTACAGATTGGTATAATAATTAAATAAATCAATTAAAAGTCGTTTATTACGTTTTTAGGTGAAATTCCAATTTTTTTCTGTTTGAAAAATAAAGCACCCGGCAATATATTCTACGTCAACTATACTCATTTTGTTTATCCACAGCTTGGTACTACAAGATATTAAAACATGAACAAAATCTAGCCGTTTGTTTTCAAAATTCAAAAAATGAGTAAATTTTTTTTTTGAATTTTCATAGTTTTTTAATGTTATTAATTATTTAATCCGCCTATAAATTATTCAATATCCTGTACATATTTTATTTCTATATAAGTGAAAGAAAACTTAACGCCTACTTTTCCACCAATAAAAAAAAATAAAAAGTTGATAGTTTTTAAGAAACAAGTGAAAACTCCAGACAATGCATAAAATCTCAAAGTAAAAAGTTGCGAAATTTAAAAGGTCATAACTCAAAAACTAGTCATAGGATTAGATTACGGCCATGGACACTTTTAATCAGGACGTCAAGATCTAGAAAATACTAAAAATGCAGAAAAATTAGCCGAAAGCCATTTCTCATAAGCTTTGTGCGGGGTCCTTTTCAAAGAAAACCCGCATTAAACGAAATAAGTGCCGAAACAATAAAGTCCCGGCAACAATGTCTTTACTCGTAATTTTATGAACGGTTTCTTTAAAATTGGAGATAGTAATTTCCTATCCTGAATAACTGAGCATAAGCTTAAAATTCTTAAAAAGTGCTCATTGAAACCTACTAAATTTTAATTAAAAAGCACTTATTAGGGCGAATTTCGACTACTCGAAAGGTATTAGATAGTACGTGCCATTAATTCAGTATATTTAAACAGTAATAGAATAGAATGTCATGAAATAAGAACATTCTTTGTTACAATAATTATATAGTATACGATACCCTTTTTTTAAAGCTCCTTTTCTGCTCTTATGGTTCGCCAAAACGGTGAAGCATTTGGCAGTAACAAAAATTAAGCATCAAACAAAATCACTCTTATAATAGAGTTACACTTTCTGGTAAAGTATAATATCTCAGTTCTGTTGCTCTAAGACAGTATTTGTATAAAATACAATTTTCAACAATTACCCTTCCTTATACAAACAAATTAAAAAAATACTAAGTTACAGCTACAGTTTAAAGCTTGAATAATCTTTAAATTTATAGATGATTTAAAATTGAGCTGTACTCAAATATGGCACCAAAATGGTCAAAATTTTTAAAGTTCTATTATAAGGTAAGATCACATTGGTTACGGAACATCTCATTGAAGACTCTCAAAGTATTAAAATAGACGCTTGGCTTTTAGAATAGTGTACGGACTTAAAACATATTTTTTACTAGAAATGCATTAAATGATGGAGGTCATTGGATTCACTTACTATAAATTATATTCGTCTATGTTAAACTGTCAAAAAAGTTTTTTATAAAATTAAAATGTTGAGGACCTCCTCTCTTGAGGACTATGCTCAATAGTATTACTATTGAAGTTATAAATGATTCCGTACGCTATTTAAACCAGACACATCTATTCGTAATATCTTTGAGGACCTTGGAATTCGGAACGATCTTCTAACTCCATAGCGCCAAACCTCTCCAGTAATTCCTTTCTATAATTTCTTCCTTCTTGTTTGCTCTTTTCTATAGCCAAAACAGACTTTTTTTCTTCTTGGTATCTTCTGCTACTTCCACTGCTTTCATGTCTTGATGTGGATTCTTCTGGGTATACGTCTAGTCTTCTACCTGCGTATCTACCATCATTTTCTAACCTTGGTCGGTCAAAAGAATCCTCGTAGCTAACCAGTCTGTCATCTCTATACGCTTTAGGAATTTGGGGTTTATAGTAAACTTCTGCGGCACCTGGAGAGAGTTCGTCCTGAAGTTCCTCTTCAATGGGTTGCTCCGTAGAAAGCCTCCACTATATGGCGTTTAAAGCTTTTCTAGAAGTGCTTTTATGTGTAGGTGGATAATCAATATCTTCTCTACTTCTAAGATTTCGAGAAGGAACTCTGTCTAAAGGTCGCTCCCGATAGTCGTCGGGAGGTAAATGATGGGCTGACAAGTGAGCGTTTAGGTGATCCTTCTCTGAGAATTCGTCATATTCTCTATCCCTTTCCAATCTCGCCCGGGAGCTTCTTGTGTGGGCCGTATGAAATGTCGGCACTGCGGTAAAAAAAAATAGAGTTAGTTTGGGGTAAGTCCAAGTAAATAATAAAATTATTTTAAAAATCACTCATAAAATAAAACATCAACTGTAGAAATATATATTTAATATTGTACTTATTTTTTTACTATGCTACATGAATCTTCGTAATGGATCACACTAAAATCACAAGCATAATTAATTCTACTTTAAAACTCAAATTAAACCACGAATATCATAAAACGATGGTTAAAAATTACTGACCACAGATAAAGAAAACATATGTAGCAACAGTCTACAATTAATTCTACTTTGATATTTTATAAAATATTTGCCTTTACTTTTAAAGGTACTGCGAAAAAAAACTATAGTTTTAAATTTAGCGACACAAAATACCAAAAAAAAATATTTTTTCATTTTCAGGTTTGGATTAAAAAGAGTGTGGAATTTTTCTTTATCTGAAGCCTGTAACTCTTCAATTACAAAACGATATGCCTGAATTACGTAGCAAAATCGCACTAAAAACTTACAAAACCGCAGCTTAAGCAAATAAATCTGTAGAGCCGGCTCGCCGAATTTTGCCTGGACTTGGTGCTACTTCGGCTGATATTGTGCAGTTAAAGAACAAACAAGAAGCATTGTTGCATATAGCGAAGCAGTTTGAAAAAAAAAAGAAATTCAAATAGGTTAAATTAACCAACTATCATTAAAGTACTTTGTAATAAAAACAAAACAACATATTAAATACAAAAAAGGGTTTCCTTTCATTTCATGAGATCCATCTTTAGACGCGTTTGGCCATATTATTTATTGCTAGTGAGGTTATAGGATCTGACGAAAGAAAGGAAGGTGCACGCAACTATTTTAAATAGTTCAAGACGTATGGCAATTAATTAAATGGATATATACACCAAACATTGTGTTTAATAATTATTTAATATTTGATCAACTATAGTGACCAAGGAAATATATTATTTCATCGTCCTCCATGTTAGTTTAGATAAGCTATAGTCTACTTTAGAAAGGTGTAGAGTAATAAAATGGGAAATTATGTCCAGTTCGGCTCAATTTCGGTGTCGGCCATAGGCGCAGGTAAATTTTGTGCATTAAATTATTTATGATAACTAACCAAAGAAAAAAAAAGAAGATAATTTAATAAAGAAGGAACTATTAGCTATAGCAAGTTTAAACAAACATCGTTTTATGAAATATGCCGTGGAAGATATAGCTTAAAAACATAGTGTAACTGTGCTGCGCACACTGCCATATCATTGCGAACTATAGAACTTATATGGGCGCAAGTAAAAGGATTTCTAGCAAGACACAACACGACATTTAAAATGAAAGACGTTAAGCTACTGCCATTAAGCCATTAAGAAAGTGACACCAGAGAACTGGCGAAAAGCAGTCCATCATGTCATTAAAGAAGAGGAGAAAATGTAGGATCTTGACCACCTGATCGATCGGACCGCCGTTAACTATAACGTCAAGAGGAGATGACAAATTCTCAGATGACGAAGAATATTATGATTTTATATAATTTAATTTTTGTATAATATATTTTGTATTTTATATGTACATAATGTACGCCTTTGTAACACCATTTTCAGTATATGTAGATATAGATAACAATAGGCACAACCTATAAATTGACCGAAACCAGGGTGGTACTACCTGCACTTGATGAAAAGAAAGAAGTTTGCAATGAAATCAATGAGAAAAGATGAAAAGGACATAAATAGTCGTTGGGTCATTCTGTAGTTCCTTTGCATATTTAATGAGCTTTTATTACTATACACCTTTCTGAAATAGACTAAAGGATAAATTATGCATTAAAATAAATTTATAAATATTATCTGCATTTTTTTTAGTATACTATCATTGAGAGTGCCAAAAGCCTTTGTTCAAGTAGAAAAACCTAAACTGTGATATTTCTGATTAAAGATTTAGCGTAAATTCTTACAACAATGTGAAAAATGTAACTTTAAACCTTTGGCTTCTGATCTCCTTACAGCTGTTTTCATGCATAATCTGTCAATATTTTTTTTATGGAAGAAAAGAGAATTTGAATTGCGTGTTGAATTGAATACACGCAATACAAAGACTCAACAGCCATAGCTAATTTTCAATATTTTCTAGGTAGAATTGTAAGCGTGCCTATGGAAAAAATATCCTGCTACAAGAGAACCTTTTTTTTGTATGCAGGGAAACTTTTTGATGTATTTTTGAATTATATTTATTAGGGTATTTTCTCAACCGAAAACTAATTGTTTTGTTGTAGTTTATGACACCTTTAATGAGAGTTAATAAAATTAACCAATTAAAACCGTGCAAAGACTTAACCTTATAAAGAATTAAATATTTGTTGGGATGGGGGTCATCGAACCGGCAAAATCTGAAAAATGGCCAAGAGGTGATAGTGAACATAATGAAAACATTAACAATTTGCAAATGGGTATTTTTAGAAAATTTATCGGAAAAAAAGTATTTACAAAAACCTTAGGGTAGGGAATTTATATCGACCGTTTAGAGCAATACAAATTAATATTCTTTAAGGTTTTTTGTAATTAATGATAAGGAGCTAACTATTCGATATTTAAAAGATGGTTTTATACCGTGTCCTGCAAGAATGCGTCAGGCTTCTATAGCTCCTATACAAATTAAGTTAGGAATTTCATTCATATGCAAACTTTATTTTTCCATATACAGAGTGGCCCAAAAAAGTTGTATTTTATTAAATGGAACACCCAGTATTTTAATGCTTTTTTAGGTTCGTATTGGAGTCTGTTCGTGTTTCCAAAATTTAATTTATTTTAATTTACAAGTAGGCCTACAGAAATAATATTTCCTTACGGTACAATAATAAATATTTCCTTACAGTTAATTTTCGTTGCCTGGCAACGACTAAGTGTAAGGAAATATTGACTTTTTCTTTCAGAAATGTTATCAAAAATGTCAATATTTCCGATCGATTTTCGGAAAATTCATTTTTTAAACCATGGAATCGGGTGAAATTTATTTATTAAAAGAAGAAGATTTTCCTTTTCATTTCGCCAGATCCATCTCTAGACGCGTTTCGTCATATCATGACTCATCAGTAGAGCTAGGATCCGACGAAAAGAAAAGGGATCTCGAAGCTACTTAAGGCAGCACTTGGTGGGACACACCCGTAAGATGTGGCACGGAGCGCCATCTGTGTCGTTGTTAGACACTCTTGAGCATACCAGCACCTCTAACAAACTTATAGAAATAAGTAAATGTTAAGAGGAAATCGCCTGTAAAGACATTCGTCACAATTACAGGAGTCCCGCTAGGCAGCGCTCACTCACATCGGTTTATTAACCGAAAACAATGAGTAAAGAAGAAGATTTTCCTTTTCATTTCGCCAGATCCATCTCTAGACGCGTTTCGTCATATCATGACTCATCAGTAGAGCTAGGATCCAACGAAAAGAAAAGGGATCTTGAAGCTACTTAAGGCAGAACTTGGTAGGACACACATTTGGTTAGTTTTTAATTAATTATCCTTAAACTACCACACCAAAAAAAATAAAATTTTTGACAATTATAAAGCACTTTAATACGAACCTAAATATGCAATAAAATACTGGGTGTTCCGTTTAAAAATATAGAACTTTTTGTTATTACACTTTTTTGGGCTACCCCGTATGTGAAAAAATATTTTCCTAAAATACACTCTATGATGGAGTATGAATCTGCATATGAATGGAGTTCCTAACTTAATTCGTATATGAGCTATAATAGAAGCCTGACGCACTATTGCAGGACCTTCTATACAGGGTGTTACAAATTCGAAATACCAGCATTGGAATCTCGGAAACCATAAGAGTTAGAGAAACGGTTAAATGAGGGCAAAGTTGTGCAATTCGGTGCTGATTATAATGCCGCTTTAAAAGTTTTCAAATTCCGAATATTTCCGATTTTATTCGAAAAAAACCGAAATTTTGCAAAACCTTTTTAATTTTTTCCTGAGCTCATTTGACTAGCTATTTAAAAATAAATTACACTTTGTCATTGCCACTTTTTCTCCTCTACAAAATGACGTTCCTAAACTAAAGATTCGCCGTTTCGTCTTCTAGCGGCCATCACCAACTTTACTTTTTTAAATACGGACCTGGATTTTTTAAAATCGATTTTAAACTCCATTTTTAAACCCTCCTACCCTCAAAATGTAGTGGCGATATTACTTTCTCATAATGATAAATTGTCCCTGCTTATTTTTTTTAATTCATATTTTGTACACTTCTTGTCAATCCGGTCCTGGCAACGAATCACAATATAAATTAAAAACTTTATTTTATTTAAAACATTCATACATAAGTAATAATTTATTTTATAAAAATTTTCTAATAAATCTAAATTTACTAATTATAAATCCTAATTTTCTAAATGTTCAAAGAGATTGCCGTTTTGCTCAATACAACCATCGGTTTTTCTTAAAATTTTGGCTTTAAATAAAATATAGTTTTTAATTAATATTGTGATTCGATGCCAGGACCGGACTGACAAGAAGAGCAAAAAATATGAATTTACAAAAATAAGCAAGGACAATAATTCATCATGATAAGAAAGAGAAAGTAATATGGCCATTACATTTTGAGGGTAGAAGAAATCGGTTTAAAAAATCCAGGTCTGTATTTAAAATAGTAAAGTTGGTGATGGCCGCTCGGAGACGAAACGGCGGCTCTATAGTTTAGTAACGGCATTATGTAGAGGAGAAAAAGTGGCAATGACAAAGTGTAATTTATTTTTAAATAGCTAGTCAAATGAGCTCAGGAAAAAATAAAAACGATTTTGCAAAATTTCGGTTTTTTTTCGAATTAAATCGGAAGTATTCGGAATTTGAAAACTTTTAAAGCGGCATTATAATCAGCACCAAATTGCACAACTTCGCCCCCATTTAACCGTTTCTCTAACTCCTATGGTTTCCGAGATTCCAATGCTGGTATGTCGAATTTGTAACACCCTGTAGTAGTATTTAATTTAACAAATTCCTAGTAACTGAGCTTTATAGCTAGCTTCTATGTAGATGCTTGCAAGTGGATTAGAAAAGTTAACTATCAAATCCAAATTTAACAAGCATAAATACGTTTTTACTTTTCGCTCTTGGGGCTCGATGTTATAATATTATCTGAAGGGTAGTCATTTTAACTAAAAATGGTATATTTTAGGCGACTAACAAATTTCTGTATTTTGCCATCGACCATCAAACCTATACATTATGATGTAAGTGTGATTATTCTATATGAATTAAATTTAGGATTGTGCTGTTATTGTAAATATTTTTAAAAGTTAGTTATGGGATAGTTAATCGCAATACCACACTGTAGATAGTTCATAAAACATAATGAAACGGCCAGAAGCTGACAATAAGGTTAACAGTTATACCAATAGAAAGAAAGTTTTTAGCGTCAGGCGGACAAAGTAAATAGTGCCTGATTTTTGCATTAAAGTGCACAGGGACGCCAAAGGTAATGGGTTCCTTGGGGCACAAGTAGACAACGACAGGCTGTTTCGTCCTTGTTAGTACTCATAAAAAAGCCAAAACCTGTAAGTAATTCCCAATAAGGCGAAAATATGCTTTCAAGATATTTTTAAGGATAAATATTTGATTGAAACCTAGTATCGCCATCAGTAGGAATCAACTCAATGCAAAAGATAGCCATCATACGTCAAAACATAGAACTAAAAAGAAACCAAGTAGGAATAGGAAACGTTTTTGCGCATCTTTACACTTTTTCTACGGGTTTGTAGATTCAAATATAGATCGAGCTGCAGTAGCCTACTGGGGTGCCGTACTGTCCGTAACACAATGCCGTGTTTAAAAAATAAAGTAATATAGTTTAGTGTCCGTATAACGGCCGGTATTATACGTCGAGTTTAAATTCTATTTTAAACTTTAGCAGGTTTAAACTAACCTAAACTAAATTCTAATCTTGTTTTGAAAAATAAGCGTTTTATACATTATTGTTGTGCACCTAGCTTCACTGCGGTCTGATCTATGATTTTCAGGTTATATAGACGAGGGTTTATGTGCAGCGTTGCCAGTCTATAACAATTGTAATAGATCTATTACTATTTTCACAATTCTATTACGGTTTTACCTTACTCACCAAATCTATTACTATTCGATTATTATTGCGTTTCAGCATTTTACTATAATTACCCATATCATCCCATAACCCAATTTTTTATTTATTCACAACTTTCTCCGAAAGCCCAGGAAATCCCTATTATTATGTATATATAACTTACTGGTAATAAAAATAATAATTTTGTTTTAACATATAACGGTATTATTAACTCATTACTGGCGGTCAAATCATCTAAAAAGGAACTAATAGTGTAAAAATATCTAATATTTATATTATGCTTATATTCATTGCATATTTTTTTTGTCAACTGGTGAATGCGCCAGAACATTTATTGCTCTTTCAATGGTCTGGCTGTGTTTATTACTATTTCATGAAATCTATTACTTTTTGAACCGTCAACCTATTACCATCAATCACAGACTTCTGGCAACGCTGTTTATGTGGTGTGGTAAAGTGTGGTTATAAATTGGGAGACAATGAAACTATTGCACGGGAGACATTTCTAGAAAGTTGTGATGTGGTACTTTTGTGTATCCCACAAGAGTCTCCAACTACTATCAACATGCTGCCGGTGGCATAATAACGCAATGTTACCAAAAGTTGAACTAATAATGCAGAAACAGCGTGATTTCTGTAAGAAAAAATATGTTTTTAGAAAATGAAACGAGGAGTAGATTCTTATACTTACTGGTTTGTAGGTCTTTGCAAACGCTCTCGAATTTGTACAAGCGAATGATTCACACTATGCTTTGACAATCGAAATCTGTGCAAAAATTCTTGGTCATTCCAATTATTTAGATGATCTGTCCTTCCTTTAAATATTCGTGGACGTCTAGGTGCCTCTACAATTGCTACAGAATCATTCATTTCATCGTTCGATATAATGTCTTGAATCACTTCAATTATTTCCTCCATTTCACACACTTTTAATTAAAACAATATTGCACAAAACACAATAAGATGGGATTTCAAAGAGATAAATGTGATGAAATGTTTTATTTTTATTCAAAAAAATTACAAAATGTCTCTTAAAAGGAGTTAAACCACCTTAAACCATACCCAATCTGTCCGTTAGCTTAAACTTAGAATATTGTAGTTAATCAAAAGGTATAAAACGGGAGAAGAGCCTCAACATTCGTTTAAACTCGGATTCGAGTTTAAACTTAACCTATAATACCGGCCGTAAGTAAAATAGAAAGAACATTTTTAGCGGCAGGCGGACCTACAGATGGCGATACTAGGTTTTCATCATAAATTTATTCTACAAATCCATAAAATCTTTGATATTTTAGCCTTTTTAAGTTATTTTAGACATTTTCAATTACAAAATTTTCTTCTGAAGTCAAAGTAGACCGATAAACGTTGGCCGGCCGGCCCTGGCTCATCATTTAACTTTGCGTGTATAGCGAAATCGGCCGGCTGTCCATCATTGCTTCGGTAAATTCTCGCGGGCTGTCTTAACGTGAGTAGGCTACCTAAGAGAATCGCCAGGAGAACCGGTCAGTGAAGCGGACAGGACGTGCTAGTTCAATTTGATATGACAAACCTATTTTTAAAAAGTTTTTCTTTTACAATAATATAAGGTGTTTTGGAATATTTTTTATACAGGGTGATTCCTAAGTTGATACTTCTTTTTTAGCTGTGTCTAGAAGGCATTAAAATAAACAATTTTTTTAAATACCTTTTTTCAAAAAAACTCATAAATAGGCGAGATAGAGAAGTAAAAAATCTAAGTGCGGGCCTGGTCATAAAAACATACCCCGCTGTAGTTTCTGTTGTTTTTCTAATCTCTTATTAGTATTAGTCATACGGCTAGAATTAAGCAAACCGTTGCGGTATGTTTTTCGGAAGCAATTTAATTTTAAATTGGTGATAGATACGAAAAATGGTAAAATTTGAAAACGATGAATTAATAGATATGGTGGCGTGAAAGTGCGGATGTTTCTTCGAGATTATACGCAAAATGCTTTCCCTTGCGGGCTCATCCAGAAATTTTCTTAATGTTATTCAACGGGCAAGTTAGGCAGAACCGTATTTGAATCGTAGTGTTATAAAAGAATGTAAGTACCTACTTTATTTTTGAGTTTTTTGAAAAAAGGTATTTGAAAATGTTTTTTATTTTAATGCCTTCTATATGCAGCTAAAAAAGAAGTATTAACTTAGGAATCACCCTGTATAAGCTTGTTCTAAAAAGCTGATCTTGGCAGTTTATAAATTTATATTTTAGAAAAATTGTAATTTTTTTCTTTCCTTGTCCTTTTTTGGCTTTTTCAATAAATTTAACGAACTAATTACAGTGTGATATAAAATATACTTTGTCGATAATTAATTATTTTATATTAAATTTTTGAAAATATCTATAATAATAGCACAATAATAAAGCTAATCCATATAAATATTTCAACCGATGATCAAATAATATATACAGATTGTTGTTTTAAAATTTTGTAGGTATGCCATTATTGACCCATGAAAAGTTTCTGTAAAAAAGTACTATCATCATTAAAATGTGTTTGTAATTTGTGTGTGTAATTATTGTGTGGAACTGAAAATATTGTAAAAGACAAAAAGCAGTTTTCGTCATAAAGAAAAACATCACATTTCCTATTGTAAATTATGTTTCTTAAAAGACTGTGTAGGACATATAACTAATTAATTGAAAAATCAGAAAAAAATTATTTATACGAAAATAATATCAAAACTAAAAAAATTATTTCGACAAAAACATTGGGTCTGTATGTAGTTAACTAAAACAAAGTATATTTTAATTTAAATAAATTTATTTATAAATCACATATACGAGTTGGACCCTTTGGTACAATGGTTTCATTACATAGATCTAAATACGAAAATATTTTAATCTTTTTTTTTCTGTTGTAATCTAAAATTTCCCTAAAACGCGAGATATTTGGATGAATTTGATATATAAGTATGTACTTAGTGTGTCGCATGTCCTTAACAACTAATATTGGATTACTGTGCCTGAACTCTGTAAAATAAATTACGATAGCAATTTAAATGTCTTCCTTATTTTTGCCCAAGGACGTTAAAAAAATATCGACAGAAGGTGTCATAAGTAAAGTCCGTATCATACAGGGTGGCCAGTGGTGTAGCCAGAAAATATGCTCGGGGGCGGGGGGGGGGGGGGGGGTTTCTCAGTGGGCGTAAGTAGGATATTTGGAGAGAGGGACAGTCGGGACTACATGTATTTCATGATACTGTACCTAGTGAAGAAGGCGGAAAAGCGAAAAATTCTTGGAGCCACGCCCAAAGTTTGGTTGAGATTCACCTAACTACTATCAAATTTCAAAAATTAAATTATTACCTCACCCCTCTGCATGGTTCGAATAAATTTGTTTCTGAAAATGTTTTTTTTTGATATTCCTAGCTGGCTCTATATTAAAAAAAACAATTGTAAAAAATATGAATATTGGTGTCAATCCAAACTTTTAATATAAGACGTATGTATGACTCTAACCAGCGTTTTTCGGGCTCGGTTTTTCATGATTAAAAATAAAGTAAATATCGCTCACCACGCCAATATTGATGATTTTTTACTCCTTCTTAAGTGCCGTTTTGTATATTCATAATAAAGCATTCTCGTTTCTTCCCGTACTATTTTTATTATAAATTAACACATTTCTTCCATAAAAAATGTTTAAATTAAAATTTTTACCTTAATTTTTCTCTTTAAATATAAATACCTAATTGTTTTTTGTTTTTGTTGTAAACATATTTTATTGCATTGGGTTATATTTTTGTTAATTTAAAATAGCTCTAAAAAAGGGAAAACGGAACAGACAAGTATACAGGGTGATACAAATTCGTGTGCGTACAAGGGGATCTCGAAAACGATAAGAGACACGAAGATGGTTAAATTTAGGCAAAGTTGTGTATTTTGGGTCTTAATAATTTGGTGAAAGAAAATTGTAGATATTCCGAATACCTTCGAAATTCCGCAACTTTGCCCCCACTTGATCGATGCTGATGAGCATCGAATTTGGGATACCATGTATAGATAATTATGGTAAATTCATTGTGTTAAATGTTTGAAATTTGTATTTCATTCTGGGTAATCTATATTTCGACATATCGATTATTTTCAAACAGGTCTCAGGAAAAATGGAAAGATATATAAATAGCTATCGCAATAATTTGTACAGTGTGTACAGTGCATGCTCAGTGCTCATAGAATATTTTAAATTGGTTGTACATGCTCTATTAAATAACATCTCAAAACGCTGATGAAACAAAAATTTTAAGGTTTTTCCTACATTTTCAGAATATTCCACAACAAGAATCATTGAATATATCAATTAAAACCTAAATTTGATTATTTAAGAAAAAATAATATAATAATAATAATAATAATAATAATAATAATAATAATAATAATAATAATAATAATAATAATAATAATAATAAATATAAAATATTTTATTCTTTTTTAAGTAATATAAATTATGGTAGGCAGGTATTTGCGGGTATAGGACAATAAAAACCAACTCTTTTTTAATTAAAAAATTGCCGACGTTTCGACCTTTCTTTGGTGTTTATCAAGGCTATAACAAAACACCAATATTAAACTAAAATTTCTTTTTTGGATATTGTGATAATTCGAAATGCAAATGTTACTTTATCAACTAACTGGTATGTTAAGCCTACAGCGTCTGGACGAGCAAAACATTTTTTATCGTCACACTCTACTAATCAAAAAATTAGTATAGTAAAGAATCACAATGAGAATTTAATTAGAAATATTTAAAAAAAAAATAACAATCTTATATCTTTAATCAATAGAGTATTTAATAAACATAGAATTGATAAAAACAAAACAAACCATAGTAAAGATAGTATAAAATATTATAAATTTCCTTACTTAAAAGGCCTCTCTGAAAGAATAGAAACGTAGGTACATAACAAAAAAAAATTGTGTGTGTAAGTGTAAACTTGCCTTTTATAACACCAAGCTTGTTGGCTCTATTTTTGCAAAGTTAAAAGATTCTACACCATTAAATCTATGTTCCAATATTGTTTTAAATGTGTGTTCCCGGTTTGATCACTGGAAATGGTTTTATTAATTATGTTGACACATATTCCTTTAGTTTAGAAATAGGTAAGTATTTGATGTTTAACTAAACATTTGTATACTTATACATATTTTGCATTATCATTCGGCTTCTGGTGTGTGTCTTATCTGGCTTTCTTTATTCCTAGAAACAATTAAGTAACTTTTTGTTCTTAGGATATATTGATTTATATAAATATATATTTTCTAACTCTACTCTCAGTTTGCAGAACATTACAACATATTTTATAAGCATTGTTCTGATTTTGGATAGAGAAACTTAAAAAATAATGAATTAAAAAGAGAGATATGTGTAAGATTTATTTTAAAATAATTTTATAAAATACTTTTTTTATACACCTATATATAGAGGAAAACAAGGAATTTCATTAATGTTCTCCCTAATATTGGTGTCTTGTTACAGCCTTAATAAAGACCAAATAAAGTCGAAACGTCGGCAATTTTTTAATTAAGAAGGAATTGTTTTTTATTGTCCTATATCTGCAAGTACCTACCTAACTGAATTTGAATTAGGACGCTAATCTCACAAAAATATAAATTATATTTATCTCTTACTAATTTGGTAAATTGTACTATTTTGTAATATCAAGAGACAAATCATTGACCTAGGTATTAAGAACTAAAATAGGCCCAGGGTAATTTGCAAAGTTTCAACATTTCTAACTGAAATATTTCCGTACTGAATTATATTAGTACTCATATATGTCCACATTGAAATGGGTCATCTCAAATAACCTGTTATCTGAAATCTTAATAAGTGTAAATCTGGCAACAGGCAACAATCTAGGGGATTGGCATTTCTGACAAGAGTCTGTGGATCAGACGGAAAGGATCACCGAAAGAAGCCGAACTCCGGTGCCGATCGATCGAATCGAAAGAAAACCGTTTGACATTATTGGCGCGAAATTCCTGTGTTGTCACAGGCACGTTTGATAAACCCATACCTATTCATTGTGCGTCTTGTTATTTAGTGTGAAGTGCAACCTGTGCGAGACCAATATAGGACTATTATAAGGTACATTATATTATATTTTGAATTATGTAGGAGTATACAAGGGGGGATTAAAGCCACTACTAACTTATACACATTTTTTAAACGGGAGATATCTCTGTTTATTTATGAACTTTCTCAGGATGAAACCTTTGATGTTTTCTAAAGTACGTTAACGCCTAAATTTTGACGAATTGTATTTTCAAAATTATTACTTGTGTACGAAACAAGAGCTCACGGACAGCGTACTTCAATTAAAAATTTATTTAGTGTTGCCATATTTGTAATGTATCCACGTGTTAACTTTCTTTCTAAGTTGACTGGATAGGTGTATTGGTTAGAATTATTTTATGGTTAGAATAATGTCTATATCAGTCTATCATTTTTGAATGAAAGTTTATTCTACAGGGTCGTGCATCTCACCTCCCGTCTTCCCTAGCTCACTTAAAAATTAAGTTAATATTTTGACATTTTGCGCACTGGACCTGTATCCTAGGGCGCATTTCAGGAAAATATTTTTGTTTATACAGGGTGTTCCAAAAAAGCGTGACGTCATAAGGATCTATTTTTTAGATTACATGCTATATATTATGTATCTGTGTGTGCATATGTCAGTTTTTTTGAAATTGATAATATTCGCTTAGTTTAGTTTAAACTTTTAAATAGTTAATAAATGACATAAACATTTTTTTTGTTTTTGTAAAATGGGGTTTAGATAATACTAGGGGCTTCGACATTTTGCCCTCATAAAATTTACATTTTTTATTAGTACTTTGGCATATTTATCTCAAAAACGCCACAGATACAGGGTGGAATTTTTAACTGGAATAAATTCAGTATTAGAAAGTCTCTTTATTTGCGGAGAAAATACGGAAATACGGGTGCCTTTATTTTTAGTTTGTTACACTTTTTTCATCCCGTCATGAAATTTACCCCTCTTCTGGAGGTAGAAACCGCCCCTAACTTTTTTTAATTACTTAAATTTGTATTACTACCATAATAATAAACAATAAAAATAGCTAAAAACTGACCTAATACCGACGAATTCTGAACTTAAGATTTTTGCAAATTACATAAAAAGCCGGAAATATTCATAAATATAATGTAATTTATTTAATACCTAATATCGTTTTAAAACGACATGTAAACTTGTAAATACACCTACATCTTATTATTGTTTCGGACGACATGTAAACGCACATAATCTCAATTGACACCGGTGTTCGGCATCTTTCGGTGATCCTTTCCGTCTGTTCCACAGACTCTTGTCATTTCTGCTGTTCATTTTCTACAAACTGTAAGGATATTATTAACTTTACTTTTTACGTAGCTTCTAGAATGGGCTTCTGGGATTAGAGTGAAGCAGTTCATTTATTTCCATTTATATTAAGACCTTGAGAGGCTTATGATTTCTGGCTTTTCCAGGAAGGTTAAGGATTGACCTTATGGTAGTGTGATAAAAAAGAGAACAACCAAAAACAGTGCGAAATGTATCCCTTGTAGATAATAATAAGAGTCCATGGTAATGGGTAAATTAAAGCCATATTGCAAAATTCTACAAGATATAAAGTAAAGTTATCAAAACTGTCCTTTTAATGGAAGTCACTGCTACTCACGTTGCAATTTCACTATTCATTGTAATGTATGAATAGGAACAATTGGTTATTTTTCAGACATCTGTTTTTTAAATGACCTAAACTAACCAAAAAATCACCAGAATATGGATCGGCTATTTCACCACGATATAAAATAAATATAATACCAATATCAGAAATTGACAGACCAACCAACCAATAATATTCTCTCATAAAGGCATAGGATTGGAAGTTTCTACAATAATAATCGATGATTAATATAATGGAATGCATTTGTCAAATTGGAGAAACGGTAAGTAATTCCCATAAAGACACTCTTAAAAGAATCTGAGTTTCATTGACAAGAAAAGTTAGTTAAAATAGTCTCAAAAAGAAACTTACAAACAGAGACTACATGTTATTGCTAGGCCACTTCCGGCATTGGTTACTAGTCACTTTTGTCATTAGCAAACTAACTGCTTGTTAGGTTAAAGAGTATGTTTATTGCCAGTACTAATGTATTTGGAAAATGCATAAAAAATAATTTTCGAACCACCTGAAAACTCACCCAACACTGTATTAAAATACCAATCAGATTATACCACCAAGAAGTGTAGACTACTATTGATAGAATGCAACCAATTGCAGACCGGTTTCAAACTCTTTCGTTCTAGTCCGTATAGGATAGGCGTCTATACCTTTCAAACGATAGTCTTGAAACAACCTTCTAAGATTGTATAAAAGTTTTAGAGCCATATCTTGGTAGTCCTGGTGTATTTTTTGCATTAAAACTCATTGTGGGAACTAGCAAAGCTAATCTGTTGGTTGCAACATGCCGACTTGGTTGCCAATACTAAACTGCTGGACAATTCAAGCGAACCGAGCTAATTGTTAGGTGAACTTTGGAGTAAAATATTTTACGAACGAATAAAGCTATCGATGCGCGGTTTGCAAAATTTTAAAGAGAATTTAATTCTTAATATGCACATTTTTTCCGATTTTTTTTTTACTTTCAACCTTTAACTGTCTACAGGGTTCAAAGAGAAGTATGTTTTTTTTACCAAAGTTTCTAAGTACCGGATTTCCACAAAAATAATTTCAAACTATTTTGGATGGCATTTTCTTTATCTCCTATTTATAGAGAACAAAGTAAATTCTCAAATTTTTGATATCCCTCTTTGTTCATGAAATTTCGAATTTTTTCTCAACCCCTGTAAATTTCAGGTATTTTTGTTATTAGGCCTTACAATGTTTTGTAAGAACGGGTTTTGGTAAGTGATTATAACTTCTTAGGACCACCTCTTTTGCAACGAGTGCATTTTAATTTCTTGCGTTTCGTCGTGAGCAGTTATCCTGGCACGAAACACACGATGTGTGGAAATGGAGGCATATAAAATGAAAAAAATAAAAATAAAACCGATTATGGGTACGCCACTGGTCACGACGAAACGCAAGAAATTAAAATGTACTCGTTGCAAAAGAGGTGGTCCTAAGAAGTTATAATCACTTACCAAAACCCGTTCTTACAAAACATTGTAAGGCCTAATGACAAAAATACCTGAAATTTACAGGGGTTCAGAAACAAATCGAAATTTCACGAACAAAGAGGGATATCAAAAATTTGAGAATTTACTTTGCTCTCTATAAATAGGAGATAAAGAAAATGCCATCCAAAATAATTTAAAATTATTTTTGTGGAAATCCGGTATTCAAAAACTTTGGTAAAAAAAAACATACTTCTCTTTGAACCCTGTAGACAGTTAAAGGTTGAAAGTAAAAAAAAAATCGGAAAAAATGTGCATATTAAGAATTAAATTCTCTTTTAAATTTTGCAAACCGCGCATCGATAGCTTTATTCGTTCGTAAAATATTTTACTCCAAAGTTCACCTAACAATTAGCTCGGTCCGCTTGAATTGTCCAGCAGTTTACAATGCAGTTAAGAATAATATTTAGTTACCAAAACTAAATAATTTTGTTTAAACCAACCGAGTAATAGCTAAAATTCGTTTGGGAAACTAAAGATTATTATTAGGTATATTAAATAAAGTCTATCTATCAAAACAAAATTCGCTTGAGCGATCAACTCATTTTTTAGAGGGTATTTAACAAAATTGCTACTATCTTTTTTTATAATCATTATTAATTGTCTATTTTTATGGAAGATTCTGTATGTTCCAAAAAAACCTTAATATTTTTCGTATTTATAAAATAAAGTATGTAAACTTCGTTCAAAATATAACCAGGAACCCTATACAGCGTTGCCTTTAAATTTTTGACAATATACAACAAATAGAGCGCCTGCGCCAGCCGTTTATTCATCCTCGGTCTTTTCGATATACCAGCGCTGCAATCAGCGTCATATCGTAGAGAATAGAGGCGAATGGCATATGCTATTGGACAAAAATTCAAAAACTAACCTGTTACACTCAGTTGATAACGACCTAAAATGTAATTAATTAAGAAGTAATAAGAATGTTATTAAGAAATGTTGTATGATTTGCAGGTATTAACATGTAACATTCCTAGTTTGGTATTATTTATAAAAATAGTCTTAGCTTAAGATAAAACTAAATAACATACTATTATTTGGTAACCTACAGGATAGCATAATTCGTGCAGTGTGCCAATCATAAAGCAGCAGCTAGGTGACGTTTTTATGCAACATAATGATCTAGTAAAATGTTTTATTACAATTAAGGTAAATGGTCATAACTAATTTTCTTGATGTAATACTTTCCAAGCGTATCTATACCAATATTTGATTCGATATTTAGATGAAGCAGCGAGCGTTGAAAACTAGTTATTTTCTGAGAGGATATACAACATAATGCACAAGAACAGATGGTGCTTTGCTAAAAAAAGTAGCAAAGTGAGGCGTAATCCGCAATCTGCAATCCGCATCTTTATATTTTTTTCATAAAAGATACTGGACATCACCCCATGTACTCTGTTGCATAAGTCTCATCGTTTTCAGAAATAAGCCTAGTTTTTCCACTATTATGACCTCACAGTCTTATCGATTATTTTACTAAATTTACGCTTATGTAGGTTACCAAAAAGTCAGCTAAAAAACTAATAAAATGCATAATAATATAATAATCTAAGCAAATTACAAAATTTTAAAAATGCAAACTTAATATCATGCAGTGTTTTTATAAGAACGACAGTGATTCTAGAGAGTCTACAGAATCCCAACTTTGCAATCCTATATATCTAACACCTGCATGACTACCTCTAGAATCATGATGGGGGTATCCGTAAACATCATGGTGCGCTGCAAAGAAATGGTTACGGTTAAAGGTTAGTAATGGTGATAGAATGGACTAAAAAATGTGTTTCTGCTTTTAGTGTAATGAACGATATGATTTGACAATCTTAATTTGTCTTCAAATATCTTTAAACATAGGTAATTATACAGGGTGATTCATTAAGGGTAGGTACCGACCATTGTTCAGAAACTACTGAGAATAGATACTCAGGGGAAAAAATTCGTAATTAAGTGGCCATGAAAAAATCCTGTAAATAATTTTTTGGTTCCGAATTTCGCCAGAAGAGGGTAAAATTATAAATTAAAGATCAAAATTCTAAATTTCTTTAAAAATTTTCATCTACATCATTTTGGTTTAAGGCTCATTGGCGTTCCAATCTTGATAAGAGGGGTAAGGGGGTGTAATTATTTAAATACCTGTAACTTCTAAATAGCTTCTCCGATTTTAGTAAACTTAACGTTGTGTAGAAGAGAAAGGTAAGTAAGTACTTTTTGTTTTCGTATCCATTGGTACACGATACTTGGTAATAAAGTTGCTAGAGGACGGAATTTGTAATAATAACAGTTATTTTGATTTTATACCGAAAACTTAAATCATACGGTATACCTATGACATCATAATCGGAAAGTAGATTCAATTTGAAAAAAAAAATGTGTGAACCGCAGTGCAACATCTTCTTTCGTTTCAGAGTTAATGCCAAAAGAATAATTTTTTAACACTTTAATTGAAGAAGTGATTGCTTTCATAATTGTCATCAAGCATTTCTCGATAAAAAATATTTCTAACCTTTATGATTACGTAGGTTTGTTACTCATTATTCCAATGGCCTAAAAACTACATATTAATAATATAATTATCGAATACTTCTAATTTAGACATAATCCTAATATTATGGTTTTTAAAAAAATAAATCTAGATAGCTGTAAAATGAAATTGGCAGGTTTCTACGGAGATACATAGGTAAATTAAAATAGTAAATGAGAGAGAGAGGACATACACAATCATAAAATTTAATAGTATATTATACAACAAGCATATAATAATAATATTAATAGTCTTATTTGTATATACACAATGTGCCAAGTTAATTGTAGGAATGGAATTTAATTCTACATATTAAACATCTTGGTTATTCGTTGTAGTAGATGTAGGTGAAGATGTAGATGTAGATACTGTCTCATTGCGTATATACGGCTGACCAAAAGGATTTTTCTGGATCGCGTCTGATATTTATTTAGCTGTTTCCATTTTATTTTTCATTGAGTCATCAATATATTCTTCTGCTACCGCCGTGGATTTCCATCCGCCATGTCTTTTCAATGCAGTTATATCCCCGCCTGCGTCTACAAGTATAGTGGCTGAAGATCTGCGAAAGCTGTGACCAGAATATTTCTCTGGAGTGGGTAATTGCAGAAATGTTGCTATTTATCTCCCCATTTGCGTAAATTTATTAATTCCTATCCTTTGTGAGGTACATTTGCCATTTTGATAATTGAGAAAAAAAATATTAGATGTGACGGAGGATGAACGAAGGCTGATATACTTAGGCCCGTATTATTCATCTCCTGGTAACTTTATCAGCAAGATAATTTCCAAAGAAACCATTGTTAAGACAATTGTCTCCATAGAAATTATCTGGCTGGTAAAGTTACCAGGAGATTAATAATACGGGCCTAAAGCAGACACATAAAGTTTATACGATTTTTCTGGTAATAAAGTTAAACTTGCTATTTTTTCTGCTTCCTGTATACCTGGTGGGGTATAACACATCTCATCTTCATTATCTCTAATCATTTTGTAAGTTCTTTTAATACAATTTTTAACTTTAAAGTTGATAAGTTGAACTATATTTTGACGTTTCAAATTAAAATTACAAAGCGCCTCGACTTGACAATTCATGACATGCTTGAATTTTTCATCATACACACAAAATCGTATTATGGATGGACTCTACAGGGAAAACCACCAATGATATTTTTTTATTTCAAATCGCATTACCTGTCGATTTCATTATTCACTAGTGAATTATGAGTTCATTATTCACTAGTGAATAATGGGTATTATTGTTCAGCAAACACATATATAATGAACATATTATACAATAGTCGGGGACAAAAATATTTTTGGAATGCTTGGTGAAGGAAATGTGAAAACAATGAAATTGGAAAAAATTATTGTTTTGTCAATAACTCTGAAACAAAAGAAGATATTGAACTGGGGTCATGGCATTTTTTCTTGTCAATTTAATCTACTTTTCGATTATTAGATAATAGTTATACGATATGAGTTAAGTTTTTGGAATAAAATCAAAAAAACTGGTATTATTGCAAATAACTCTGAAGCAAACTGCGGTTTTCACGTTTTTCATCAAGAATTTTAAATTTTGCCCCCTTGCGGTGAAATGCGGAGCTTAAAAATTATTTCGAATATTATCTCATGGCCACTATAATTGGGGGTTTTCCCCCCTGAATTTCTATTCCCAGTACTTTCTGAGATATGGCCGGTGGCCGCCCTAAATGAATCACCCCATATTTTATACTAGATCTGGAGTATATAACCTGAAACTTTAGGAAATACAAGTCCTATCCTGTAATTTAAATGTAAATATGAAATAGTATATTACATAACAAGTAATGAAAGTGATATTTTTCAAACGAGGAGATATTTAGCACGAGGCGTTAGCCGAGTGCGGAAATTCTCCGAGTTTTAGAATAATCACTTTCACACGAGTAATGTACACTATTTTTTTTACGACCACAAAAAATTATTAAAAAAACCTTTGATTTATGAAAAAATATTTCAACTCTAGAGTTGAAAAAAATATTTCAACTCTAGAGTGGAAATACAAGGCACACTATTAATTTAAACATATGCCAATTTGACGGACCACCCCTATTTATTAAAAAGAACAAATTTTAGAAAGTAGTTTAGTGTTTAACTTATTTATCATGTATTTTTCGAGTGATTTCGAATTAAAGTGTGAAAATACGCCATCTGAAATTATAAAAAATATTAATAATATACTGAAAAATCTATTACCATTCAAAACAAGCCCCGCTGAAGAAAATGTCATATATTAAACTTAAGCAAGAAATGTTTGGATGCATTTTTAAAATAAAAAAAAGTCAAATACTCCTGATGGGATTTGAACCTGTGACCTTTCGATCTATAGGCCATAGCTCTAGTCTCTACGCTATGGTAACACATAAAAGTTTTATGTTTAATATATGACATTTTCTTCAGCGGGGCTTGTTTTGACTGGTAATAGATTTTCCAGTATATTCTTAACTTTTTTATAATTTCAGATGGCGTATTTTTACACTCTAATTCGAAATCAATCGACAAATACATGATAAAGAAGTTAGACAATAAACTGCTTTCTAAAATTTATTCTTTTTAATAAATAGGTGTGGTCTGTCAAATTGGCACCATAATGTTTAAATTAAATAGTGTGCGTTGTATTTCCACTCTAGAGTTGAAATATTTTCTTTCAACACGCGTGTGATATTCGGCGCTTTCGAGCCAAGTTAACCGTGTTTTTTTTTCTCATTTTCATAGGTGGTCGTAGGAAAATCATTAATTGTATCAGCGATGATTTAAATTTGGAATAGATAGTTGTGTGGGAAAAATCAAATTTATGTATAATATATACACATACAATAAACTTAACAAAATTGTACATAGATGAATGTTATTAAAAAAGTTATAAAACAAATGATGTGATGCTAAAATAACAAAAAAGCTGACTCATGTGCTATCTACAATGCTCTAATAAGAATGACACTATCAGTTGTTGGTGTTTGTGTCCGTATTGAATAGTAACTGGAAATATGATTGGAATAAAAAAGATTTATAGGTATGAATTTTTTTAAATTCAAGACAACTTACTTAGAGTAAACATTTTTAGTTTTAAAAACCTGCCTGCCAATTCAATAATAATATGTGCTTTATATACATATTTTTATTCAATTTAAAGAATATAAGTGCGGCAAAAGGTATGTATACCAACTAAAAGAAATTAAACAAGAATAAGTTGCATACCTGGTAAAGTTGGTCTTCCTTGATCGCCACTTGGTGATGCTTGAGGTGAGGAAGCTATTGGTCTTGGAACATTTGGTATTTCGAAATGTGTTGCTCTCCAATAAGCCTAAAATTATACAAGACAATATTTAAAAAATCAATATAAACAGTTCAAAATCTAAAAAAATATTTTCAGAATCGCAGCCAGCCCATGTGAAAATCCCGTGCCTGCCCTTGTCAAGCGAGGTATTTTGCGTTACGGGGTTGTTCGGAGGTGACAGAATAAACCTCAATGGATACAGATCCTTGCTAAAACGTGTAGGATAGAGTGTTTCAAGAGTTACGGCCAAAAGTCAAGATAATACGAACTCGTTACCAGTGGCGGCTCGCGGTCTTAAAAAATGGTGAAGAGCTAGGTATACTGCCGGTACCTAAACCAACATTGACTAAACACCCATATAACAAAAGGTCTCTCTTATCCTCATCTGCTCAACGACTGAATAGATTTTCCAACAAATTACAAACTATGTCATTAATTGGGTTCATTTTTAAAACAAACAACTTAGTAGGTACGTACACTACTGAATTAACTGAAAAATAAAAACAAATTTTTTTAATCACACAGTAAATCACGTAAAAACGATATCTATAACCGTAAGTTTCGCGAAGCCTCAAAATAAATACCTTAAGGTTAGGCGAACCAATGCTAAAACAATGGTGCATACGACTGATCTATTTTTAAATTGCCCTTCATCATAATGCAAATTGTTACATACTGTTTGCGTGACTGACGTAATATGGTGTTATCAGTGGCGTGCAATGATGTTTTAACCAGGGTAGGCAAAAATTTTATTGAAGACAAAAACTTACCTTCCGTAGCATTCAAGGTTCTAAATTTAAAATTTTGTCACAAAGTGTCTTGTTTTTGAGTTTGTGGAAAGAATACTGTGACAGAAGAATAATAAAAAGGACATTATTTGTAAATTAGTTTAACACAGCGGTCTTTACGTAAAAATTATTTTAAAATATCGTCATAAAAATTGGTTTTGCTTTTTAAATCCTGCAAAAGGTCGCTCTTCAGAGAGATACTTGTTAATTCACTTAGGCATGTCTCTTCCTGTGTATTTCGTAAATAGGTATGAATTCCTTTTAATCCAGAATAGTATTGTTCTGCAGACGCGTTGCTAGCGAATCGTAATAATTAACGCCTTTATATTTCTTTTTTTCCCGAAACCCGATGACACAAAGTCTAGCAAAAGGGCGAAAACACTAATTATAAATTAAAAATCTATCATCCACCTGATTGAACCAATGTTGTCAAAAACGAAGTCAATTATTATGTGAAATATGATGATAAGCTTACTGATTATTAAATATTATGAACCTATCAGAAAAAATTATTTTAATTGTCACAAAAGTGCTTCTTATTTTACGATACCTCATCCGTTGTCTCTTTAAAAATATCCTAAATGAACTAATTAATAATAAAACTTATAGAGACGTGTTTCATATTTTATATTGAGAAACCGAAGTATTTTCCAAACTACGGTAATACTTGAATATTGGCATCAGTGCACATACTAAACGCGTGGTTTCTTGGAGCAGGCTGATAGATAAAGGAAGGTCGAAAGTTGGGAAGGGTTTATTTGTCACATCTCTTTCTACCCTACTGCCTACCGGCTCTCTAGCTTGCTTCTACTCGTACAAAAGCAGTGTTTTGCATAAGAAACTAATGTACAATGAGATATTTGCTTTTAGAACGGTCGAAATGCTTATACAGGGATCTAGTTTACAATACAATAAGCAAAGAAATGATATAGGATTAAGTTTTTAGTCCTATATAATTATTTAGAGATAAATTGCCAAAGTTAGATTACACATAAAAACTAAAATACAAAAAAAATTGTATCTGTTTGTTTTATTGTTCCGATGGTAGGCAATACTTTTTTGATTATATTGTATGCACGCCACTGGGTGTTTTCGTGGTAAAAAACATCTGTAGAAAAATATAGCAATTATATAAAAGTTAAAAAATGCATGAACTGATATTATTATGTACCTCTAAATATTCAGCTATGTGTTCACAAGCTTCTTCAAGTTGATTTTCATCTAAAATGACATCAAACATTTCTGGTGGACATTGAGCTAGTTTTTCAGCGGCGACCATTTGAACGTTTAGGTGTCTTGCTTGACTCTTTCCTCTGGATTTTATTAATCTTTGCAATACCTAAAAAATAAAATATTTAAATTTACGAAATTACCTATCCAACTAAAAACTGTATCGTCAACTCTTGTTTAATATTGCTTGCGAAGCTGTCAGCCATGGGTTTAAGCACGGCCCTCGATGACTGGGAAGTTATTTAAAAATTCGTGTATTTAGGGCAAAAATTGGAAACTTTTATTTGAAAGGGTTTATAGGTGTGTCGAGAGTACTACAGGGAGCCCAATGCTTACCTCTTCTGTTTATTTTATTTTTGAATGATATTTAAGATAATATAATTAACAGTATGTTTTTAATGTTTAATGACGATGTCAAGATAAAGAAAATTATTACTAGTATTTTCGAGTTGGCTTCCTTTTAGCACGATATATTTATATTGTGAGCTGAATCTAATGATTTTCAGTGAAATGTAATGAAGAAGAAATGTTATGTTATCAGTTTTTTTAGAGGGTTGAGGAAGGATAACAGGTATTATAGCAAGGGCGTCGATAATTTTTTCTTTTGGGGGGGGGGGGGGGGTAACAAATTAACGGTCGATATGATACAATTCGCGAATAATCTGCCGCCGAGGCAGCTCGCCGAGCGGTTCTCCGCAACACATACTTTATTTCTGCATTCTTCATTTACGTCACACGTATTGATGGTTGCATAGTATTATATGCGTATTTGCTATCGAAATATTGTAATTAAATTAATAAAATATTATAATTATGTATTTTTAATTAGTTAATAAGTTAATAATTTAAAATTGGTGATAATACACTTTTGTTTTCTTTCGTCAAGTGTAGACAAAAAACTTTTTTTGTCAATCTTGGGGGGGGGGGGTAATTACCCCATTCCCCCCCCCCCTTATAGCATTAATGGAGTAGTATTGTTATTGGATAAAGTTGATAATATTAAAGTTCTCGAAGTAATTTTAGACAACCGGCTTTCACTGATCAAGTTAATGCTGTAGTTTAGTTCTAGAATTATGAAAAAAATCACCCGGTATACACATTTTCCAACAGAATCAAACTAGAAAATAGACAAAAATTAATTGAAGAAGCAAAATGCTGTATTGAAAACACCAAAAACAACAAAATACCACTATTTAATCTCACCGAGAGAAAGAACGGGGAAAAGACAAAACGAATTGATAAGTGCGCACAAATGCGTAGGAAAAAAATGCACATTTATAATTTTTTCGGAAAAATATATCAATAAATATTTTAAATTTAAATGTTTTTGTTGGGGCTTGGTGAAAATCGAACGGGACAAAAAAATGATAGGTTAGAAAAAGGAAAAAAAAACATTTTTCATCCAAAATTTTTCATATCTTGCAGTTGGGTAGAAATTTGAAAAAGAATAGTACATTGTATACCTAATAGGAATAGCTGAACATTCCCGGACGACCGTGAAGATTGTATATCGCGGTGCAAGCCGAGACTGACAATACGGAGTCCGGGAATGTAGCTTTTTCTACGAGGTATAAATACTATTTTCCGTAAATCGAAAATTATTAAAAGGACATAACTAATTACAATCGGCTTGTTAAAATTTTGAAATAAATATTATTATCTTTGTTCACAAATAAAGGATGCCATTAAATATTTGTGTTATAACTATGGAAACACAGTAATATTAAATTGTCAAGATTAACACATTTTAGTTTACAAGTAGCCGTACAGAAATAATATTTCTCCACGACCATTACTGAATGCAATCATTCCATAATCATTTTTGATAATAGAATGTAAAAATTCTCGCTATTGAGTTGGAATATTTATTCTGAAACACTTGCTTCTTATGCGTTTTGCGTGTATTTTCATTCCATAACAAGATACGGAATGAATATTCTGTAATTGATCTAAACGACATAGGTTGCCTTGAATTTCGAAACTGTCAATGTCAGCAGACAAATTTTAGTGCAAGTCAAAATATGAGTGAAAAATCGGATGAATCAGATATGGAACTGGATAATACTCCACCTGAAATTACAAATATTGTAAATAATAGTATTTTTGGTCGTGGAGAAAATACAGTTTGCTACTCGGTTAGAATGAAAATTCGATACTCGTGGTTCCTTCCACTCGGATCAAATTTTCATTCCAACCTCGTTACAGAATCTATTTTTCCAGACAGTACAATAATAAATATTTCCTAACAGTTATTTTCCGTTGACTAGCAACGACTAAGTGTAAGGAAATATTGACTTTTCTTTCAGAAATGTTATCAAAAATGTCAATATTTCCGATTGATTTTCGGAAAACAATGTTTTTATTCCAATTTTCTAAAAATATGTCAAATTTGAAAACTAAAAAAATGTTATCAATGGCATTTTCCATTTATTTTAAAACTGTCGACAAAGCCAATTTTTTGTTAACTTTTTTAGGGATTCTGTATATTTAAACTTACCTTAGGACTAGTAATTTTAAGATAAACAATACAAGGAGCTAGTGAAGTTTTGGCAAGTTGCGAAGGATGGTTTATAGTATCACAATCCAGCACCACTAATTGCATGGTAGTTGCTAATTCAAATATTCTTTCTATTTCTGCTTGGACCTCGGAGAGACACGACGATCGCGTTGTAGAACGCTCCATAATAGCCCTCTTCGATGGGTTGTTAAGTAGAGATCGTTTGGCTAACGATATATCCGCCATTACTCTAGTTATGATTATCCTAAAAATATGTCATTATTTGTATCGAGTAGCGCAAACATTATGAAATTTTATATACAGGGTGACCGTTTAGTGTGGCAAAGTACAATAGCTCCGCTACTATATTTCAAATACATCAAAAATTTTAATATAAAAGTTGAAGGTCATTAAGCGAGTCAAAATTATTTTTGACTTTATCGGGTGGCTCAAAAAAGCACAACAAGAAAATATGTATTTTTTTAAATGGAACACCCTATATATTATCTTGAATTATATTTAGAATTCTACAACTATTTTGTATAGCACACTATATGTCTAATTCAATTGTTTTAAAGATATTACATTTAAAAAATGTTATTTATCCCACTTTGACAATAACCGAAAGTGGGTATTTTTGGGTAGAAAAGAAAAATACTAAGATGTACTTTGTCACCGTGTATCCTAAATTTCTATAAATATAGAACAAGAGTTGATATAATGTTCAGAAGTTGAGCACTCTACTTACGATTTAATGCTCAATTTACTTCTTTGTTCGATATGTACCATTGCGCCCAAAAAAAACTGGGACAGCAAAATTGTTGTTGTAGAGTAGCTCCTTGACTATAAGGAATATGTAAAATCTATTGAGAAAAGGTTATCATTGTTGTTATAATAGTTGTCATGGAAGTGAAAAGGTTTAACAATAATGCCACATTTTTAGAAATAAGAGGAAAAATGAAAATACGCATATTGTGTTTTAAAATGTAACAAAAATAAAACAAAGTTTTTAAATATTATGTTCCAATAAATTTTAATTTCAATCATATTTAAACCTTAATATAATTACATGGTTTTTAATATTTGGTAGTTGCACCGTTATTATCGATTAATGCTTGTGAACGTCGTGGCATAATTAACACTAGGTTTCTCGTATACTCTTGCGTTATTGCATACCTTTGGCTTAATTCAATCCGAGTTCTAGGCTGAAAGTTGTGTTTATACATAAATTTTGTCACCTCACCTCAAACGTTTTCAATTGGGTTGATATCCGGACGTTTCGAGAGCCAAGGCAGAACACTAATTTGATTTTCTTCTAAATAATCTTGAACTATACGGGCTTTATGTATAGGAGCATTATCTTGTTAAAATATAAAATCTTGGCCATATACTGCGTTGACAGATGGTATCATAACTTGGTTTAGTATGTTGCAATATAATGGTGCATTGAACCTCCCCTGCACTGTTTGGCAAACTCCTGGGCCCCTTGCACTAATCCACCCCCAAACGTTTATAGAAAAGCGTCCACTTTGATTAGTCTTATTTGTATATCTTTCATCGTATCTCGTACCAGAAGGCCTATAAACGCGTATTTTCCCATTATTGCATGATTGAAAGGTTTTTTCATCGGAAAATATTACGGTTTCCCATATATAACCTTGATTTATATATTCATAAGCAAATTCTACTCTTCTTTGTTTGTTTGTTTCGGTCAAAAATATTTTTTTGTACAACTGTCAAAAAAAGTTGACATTTTTTCATCGCTATCGATACGTAAACCTTTTGTTTTTTTTAACAGTGAAAAAAAGACTTTTTTTAACTGGAAAAATGATTTACAAAAAAAACGATAAAACATTACTTTTTTAAAAATGTATTGAATTTTTTTGTACAAATTTACTAATTAATTACCAACTACCAAAAAATCTCATTTGTTACAATAATAATTGATGGTGAAGTTCAAACAATTGCTTCCAATATTAATTCCCGAAGCTGGTCCACCTTGCTGCTGATCAGAAACGCTAGATATTCCTTGAAAAGTTGAGTCCACAATTGTATCAGTTATATTGATTTGTTTGGAAGTAGAGGAACAATTTAATTTATTAGAAATATCAATTTTATTACTCAAACTATCTTCTATATATCCTTCTGTTATGGCGGCAGATTTCCAACCACCGTGGCGTTTTATAGATGTCATGTTACCCCCTGCATTGGCTAAGAGAGTTGCAGAACTCCTCCTAAAACAGTGACCTGTGTAGCTCTTATGCAATTCTTTTCCCAGCCATTTTGCAATCAAGCTAGGAATTTCCCCTATTTTATTTATTCCCACATGTTGGTCAACACATTTTCCTCTTGAATATTTTAAAAATAATCTCTTTTTGTGTGAATGGGACGGCCTTAGTGCTCTATACTTGCGATATATCTCAATATAATCAGAATTTGAAACGGTAAACATTCTTGGGCAATAGGTCTTTGTATCCGGTATTTTAACAATCAATATAGACCCGGTATCTTCAATGTCATCAATAGTTACCTTCAATAATTCTTCACGGCGACAAGCACCGCTGATTCCCAAAATTAACGCAACCTACAATTAAAAAAATATTGAAATTACTGAAATAATACAAAATTTTGATCATCTGTACCTTATAAAGTAAATTTGCTTCTTGAATGAATTTATTAATATCGTCTCTCGATAAAACTTTAGATTTCTTCCCTCGGTATCCGACGTTTTTGTTCTTAATAAAAGGCACCAATTTTGAAAACTTCTTTATATCAATATTTTCTTTAACATTCAATGTACTCTTCAACATTGAGTAGACACTCCATAAAGTAGAAGGTTTTACAGTTTTTGATTTCTCCTCAAAATAGCATATAAGTACCTTTTTAGACACTTTTTGTATATTTTTCTTGCCGCACCATTCACGGAATTGGTTATAATCTTTCTCGTATATAAATCTTGATTTCGCCGGTAACATGTTAGCTATAGCCGAATTTGCTATATCGGCTATATCTGAAGGAATCTCGCTATCACTATCGTAATCTACATCCATTTTAAGTACTTATACTATTTATTTAAAAAATTGCAATAAATATGAACAGCTGTCAACGTATGACAACAAAACAAGCAACGTGCCAACAAACCATTTCTATAGTAACGACAGGGCTGTTAACTTGATTATGTGAAATTATATGGTAACATTTTTTTATAATATACAATTTAACCGATTAATTCAAACTTTCAGTTGTACAAAAAATGTTGTTTGTATTTCGTTTGTGAAATTCGTGTTTTAATGGCACATTCGAGAGAATTTTTCGCCTCGACCTGCGGTCTCGGCAAAAAATTGACACTCTCATATGCCATTAAAAAAACACTCACTTCACGCACTTAATACAAAAATAACTATATTGGCAGCACAACAACTTTTTATATCTGAACTACGAATACTTCTACGCGCTGTATTAGCTGAACCAGGAAAATGTGTTTCTTTTTAGCTCTTGTTGCTGTTTCGAGAGGACGATCTTTTAGAAAATTCATTAATTGTATATCTTGGCCGTTATTCGAAATTTTGGGGCGACTAGAACCTGCTTTTCTTACAATACTTCAATATTCTACACTTTTGTGCTTAGCCAACAACACGGTATTTTTGCTAATCCCTAATTCATCTGCGATGTTTCCTATTTGATGCCCATCTCTCAATCGAGTGTAAATGATCGCTTTTTGCTCGGTGGTTAACGATTTAAAAAAATATTTCTTTTGACACGTCACTGTTAGTCACAAAATTAAATTAAATTGACAACTTCAAAAAAAAAGCTAATAGTCTGGGAGATTAAACTACATTTTGCTGTCCCAGTTTTTTTTGGGCGCAATGGTACAATCCACCCGAGTTGTACAGTATATTTTACTAATTAAAAGTTATGCCAAATGTTATGTCAATAAACACAGCAAAATGTCTCTCTTATGGCTTATTTATATTCCCAGACTTATTTTTACTGCAAAGCGGGGTTCTGTCATCATTTTCATAAAAACTTAAAGGGAGCGCGGATACAATTTTGGTAACCATAACCATTGTGTTTTAATTGTTATAAAAGATATATAGTTTTTAAAATTAACTACTTTGGCATAACATTGTTTGCAGTTATTTCTAATTAAGTCTACAAAAAATATCTTCCTATTTTAAAAAAACTAAGTTGGATTATGTTTCACCTTATAGAAGGGGTTAAAAAAATTTTTTTGGTGTTTAAATGTAGTTCATACAAAATCTAAATCAACGTATTTTTTCATTTTTCAAAAATATTTTTCCCTAAACTTCTAGCGAATTTGTTCCAGTTAAAGTCCCCACCTTGTAGTGTATATAATATAAGTATATTATTATAAATCCATCCTCCGTCCTTATTCTGGGAAACATGCGTTGAAAAACCTGGTTGTACCCCCTGAAAGGGTGGTTTCACCCCCCAATAGACCTGATAGGGTGAAACGGAAGTCGAATTCAGATTCACTGACCTCGAAAACTCATAAACATATGGGGTCGAGTCCAGTGGACATGACTTTTTTCTTCTATAAAATGTCCTTATTTTTTAAATGTTTTATAAATTAAAGCCTGAATTTGAAGACTGAAAAACAGCTTGATAAATTAATATATGCACCAGAAAAATTAGGAAAGATTACATATATTTCATTAATAAATTTGTTATTAATTTAATTGCGCGTATACTTTAGAGGTGCTGTGAAGTATACATTTACCACATCAATTCCTGGCAATAAATCACCTACTTTAATTACATTAATTTTATTCACAGTGTATGTAAAGTCATAAAGGGTAACAGGACACAAAGGTGTTACAGGAAATAAAAAGACGACGAACTTGGAAAAAACATTCATAGGTTCGGGACCAGCACTCGGTATCCTAAGGTAAACAACAGTACGAGATGCAATAAAACAATGGTTTAAAAGGGACCCCATAATCTACTGGAACAACATACAAGGATTGAGCTATAATACATTTTTTATTGGGGATCCTTAAACTAACGAGACAGCTACTTCGGATGAAAAAGAATCAGCTGAGAATCATCACAGTTATTCTGACGAGGCACATGGCTGTTAAGAAGCACCTGCACCTAATGCAATTGTGTCTGATTGAAGGTTGAAGACAATGATAGTTCTTTAATGATATACGAGTTTTGGACTTGCATTGTAGTTATTTGTTTTAAATCACAACGTTTCAACTGGCAAGTATCTCCAGTCGTCTTCAGGTAAATACTAAATAGGTACAGTAACTACAGCTCTATTTATGCTAGATATAAGAAATATCTGGAAACCTTTGTCAACCAGATGTCATCTTAAAATAATACCGAGTATCAGCGGAACGCATGACTGCATCTATCTCAGTTATGCCCCAGTGCACATGGTATAAATAGTGCTGCAGTTACTGTACTTTTTTAGTATTCACCTGAAGACGACTGGAGATACTTGCCAGTTGAAACGTTGTGATTTAAAACAAATAACTACAATGCAAGTCCAAAAGTCTTCTTACATTTAAATGCAACTGTATAACGGGGATCTAAGCTGCAGACTACGCGGTAAAGATAGGGAAACTGTAAGGCATATAATTTGCCATTGAGAGAAACTGAATCGGACAAGGCAACAAATACTCGAACAACCATACTAGAATCAGAGGATCCTACTCTCTTCCCAGTTGACCTACACAGAAGTTAGTGCAAGGAACTGGGATTACTGAGTGAGTTCAGTAATCAAACTAGGGTAAGTATAATGGGCTAAACTCTCGGAAAAATAAAAAATCCATGCTATACTAATTTTAAAATTGGAAAATCATCATAGTGTGTCATTGCTAAAGGCAAAAACGTATTGCAATGTAAATCTTTCAAGCACAAATCTATCGATACTTACTTTCCTTCAAATCTATGCTTTAAAAAATCAAATAAGGCCTTTTGCATCATGTCAGTGACTTCATAACCTTTTAGTGACGGTCCTACTAACACCACCGGTCTCATCGAAGGAACTACATCGTAGGGTGCCGTTGTCTCTTGTTTCTTGAAAAATGGTTTCTTCTTTTCTTTAGCTGGGGGAGTCGTAAGGGATTTACCTCTTGGGTTTCCCATCGAATCTGATTCATCCCCTAAAAGTTTTACAACGTTATTATATTTTAAATACAGGTTTTAAAAATTAGTAACTAAAGCAGCCTACTCACGTTCAGCCGGCCGGAAATTACCGGAGAGGCAGATTCGCTATACACACACAGGTAAGACAGGCCAGGGCTGGCGATTATTGGTTGTTAAAACTACCCGGGTGTAGTCAGTCGATTGCCGGTCGCCATTGGACTGAAGGGCTATTTTTACTTCAGACGAACATTTTGTAATTGACAATGGATGAAAGGAGTTAGAAAGGTTAAAATACAGTTAAAAAGATTAAAATATCAAAGATTATTATTGATTTGTACCACAAACATAAATGTTTGTGAAAAATAAAATACTTTATAAGCCAACATAACTTTTGTGAGCAAATACTTATGAAGAATTATTTTTACTGTAGAAAATCGTAGATGTTAAAGCCACTGTCTGTGGAATACAAGATACATCATAATATGAGAAGTGCATTCAGAAAGGTAAAAAAAATTAACATATCAAAAAGAAGCAGAGATTAATAAATACTCGAAACATAATAATACTGTATAGTATTTACCTGAAGACGACTGGAGATGCTTACCAGTTGAAACGTAGTGATTCTAAACAAATTAAGATAATGCAACTCTACTGCCGTTTAATAATAACAATAATTGCCGTTGCGCTTTCTTCATGTGACATGTTTGAACTGAGAATAAAAAACTGTGCATGTGTGTAGTGAAATGGAGGCCGCAATCGAATCCGGCCAAGAACTGCCGGCCATTATCGGTGAACACAACTAAAGATGTTGTGTGACTATCGACAATTGACTCTACTGAACGTGAGTAGACTCCTTAATGGTGAAGCAGCCTAGAGACAAGATGTGCTTAAACATGGGTGTTGATTCACAATAAAAATTATCCAAAAGGTTTTTTACCTGCAATTGATTTATTTACGGTTTCTTAAACTTCTAATCAATTGACTGATTTTTAATTGCAAATAATTTTATAACAATTAAATGTATTTACAATTATAAACGAATTGTGGAATACAATTTGTGTAATTGTGCTTAGTTTACTTTTGTTGCACCTTACAATAATTAAATCACTGGCAATGAAAAATTAAAGCAGCAAGTATTACTTAATGATATGCTAATATTTTGAGATGTGATGTGATTTAAGGGAACACCTACTTTTGAATGTTGGTTCTAAACGTCCTAATTTTTCGATTCTGTTAGCTTACTTCTTAATAAACTTATTTCTGCCAATTTCATTGATGTCAAAATTAAGATTGCCTGGTTAGTCAATTATTATTTTGTTAACCAAGTTAATTAATTACTAATTATAGCAATTTAAGGAAAAAGTAACAATTGGCGTTGATTGGAATGAATTTGAAGGACTTACCTACTTTATTTTAAAAATAAAACTAATACACTAAATCGAACATATTTTTTTCTATTACAGGATAGAATTAATAACTTATTAATCTCGTATTACAATAATATCGACATTTGCGTCTAGGCTGCATAATAAATCAATAAAAAACAAATAAAAATGCAGAACAATAGAAATATATATCAACAACTAGAAAAGCGTAACAGTGTCAAAAAAATTTTGTATTACAAGATATTTGTTGCCTTATTCGGTGGTGGATCAAGGAACGGCAACAGGAGCACCACTTCACCACCACTATTATCCTGCCACCTATCTAGCTGGGCTATCGGATATCTTTCGTAAGCATGGGGACTGATTATGGCGGTATTTATACCTAAACTTCGACGACCATAAAATAGGGGTACCAGGACACGAAGGTGTAGCGGGGAATAAAAATGCCGATGAACTTGCAAAAAAGCGTTCGGAAAAAACATTCATTCGTCCAGAACCAGCACTCGGGAGTCCCAAGGTATACAGCACGAGATGCTATAAAGCGATGGATCGGGAGTGAACACAAAATTCACTGGAACAGCAGTTAGAGATTACCCCGTAGTAAATCTTTTATTGGGAATCCACACCCGAGACTATCGAAATAGGTGCTTCAGATTAATACCAATCAGCTGAGAACCACTATAGGAATTCTAATAGGACACATAGCTGTTATAAACCACCTTCAGAAAATGCAGCTGTACATGGAGATCTTAACTGCAAACTATACGGATGTCAGTATGTCAGTGACACAATACAGCACCTAGTTTTCCAATATGAAAACTGGAACTAAAGATATCCCGACCCTCTTCCTAGTTAACCTATATAAACTAGTGCAAGGAACTAGGATAACTGAGTGGGGGTTGAGAATCAAACCGAGTAAACACATTGGGCCAAACCTAGTTTAAGGGTATCCACCATATGGACCAACCTTTAGAAAAAGGTAGTAATGTGGTGGAGGGGAGCGCTAATCTCGGTGCACTTTTATTACCGTGTAATGTCGGTGTAACAGGTATATAGGCGAATAAAATGAACGAATAGGTCAGCGGGAAGCAAAGTACATATTAATTCGAATTGAACTATTTGCTATATATTTAGCTTGTTTTGCTAACTATATTTGTTACATATTATTGTAGACGAGCGCCGCCCAAAAAAAAAGGGTGCATCTGAAAAGAAATGGTTGATTGTCGACACTGGCGCATCAGATAGGTCGTTACTGGGCACTGGGCTACGCTACCACCAAGATATACTAGTTGGATTGTTGGAATACTTTGACGTAGTTTATTGACGAATAAAAGTCCGATTTGTTATAATATGTTTTGAATATTTTGCGTCTGTCAAAAGACAGTTTTCACGATTGATCTTGAGATTTTACGATTTTGCATAAAATCTCACGATTCCCGATTAGTATTTATAGATACCACTCCGAATATTGATCTGGTCGTAATAAGGGGGGGGGGAGAAGGGGGTTTAGAAAACTTTACGGGCGCGCCAAAATTTGAGGTTTTGCCACTGATTTTAATAACAATATTATGACTCTCCTGTCTAAAAATTTTACTATAATTAAATACATGGAGAGTGTCTATAATTTTTATTTTAAATATGCATTCTTAAACATGCTTAGCAATTATTCCTTTTAAGATAGCTTAAGAAGATTGCGTTATAGTACGGTATATTACGAGTAGTAGTTATTAAGTTAAATTATATTCACGAATTCTTGCGTAATTCAACATGCTCTACCATCTCGGGTCTCCACTGGATTAAAGGGCCTGCTACAATGGGGGATTGTTATTGAAGTAGTTCTAGCAGATCTCACCTGCCATCAAATTGTGAATTTAAATGACTTTATATATTGCAGTGTAAAGTGCACAAAGTTTAAATCATGCACAAGAAGAACAAGTGGAATTAATAAAAAAATTATGTTGCTAGAGTGATGCTTTGACTAACATCTAGAGTAAGTTAGCTAATTAAAAACTAGTGAGCTCTAAAACTCCTAATAACTAGCTAACTTCTAAGTGTCTAGGGATTAGAGGAAGAAAAGGATTAAAAAATATTTTAGATCAAAAAATGTGAAAAAAATAATTAGATATTTGGAAATAATTCGATTTAAAGACGTACAAACCTCCATTGGCAAAATTAAAAGGGTCCAGTGTATTTACATTTTCACAAAAATTCGTCGTAATTTCGTTGCATAAAACACGTTTTGGTAAAACAGGAGCTATTTGTGATAGTTCTTCTATCAAGTACTTAATGAGGCAAAATACGCTACATTCTAAAGTATTATATGTCATTACTAAGTTGATATATCTTTTTAAACTGTGTATAGAAATTAAACCAATAAAATTTTCAAATAACTTTTTTTGAAAAACTCAAGAATAAGAAACTTACGTTATATTTTTACAAAAAGCTTAATCTGTCTTACGTAAATATCTCTTAAACACAATGTTCTTCACGACATAACCACTGTACCGTGACGGAGAATAATATTTATAATGTCAAACGTTCAGTCGGCCGGCCGGTATTTGCCGGAAAGAGAATGACCGGTTGATCCGATCCGACCGGTGGTTGTATTAATACTGAACGTGTGTAGTCGTTTGCCGGCGGCAATGGACTTCAGGCCTACTTTTACTTCAGAAGAAAATTTTGTTATTAAAAATGACTTAAAAAGGTTAAAATATCAAAGATTTTATTGATTTGTACCGCAAACATAAATGTTTTAAAAAAATAAAAGACCTTATAGGCCAACAGAGCTTGTACGAGGGAATGCTTATGAAGAATTACATTTACTGTATTAAACAGTAGATGTTGAAGCTACTGTCTGTGGAACATAAGATACATAATATGAGAAGTACATTCATAAAGGAACCTAAAAAGGTTAAGATATCAAAAATAAACTGAATTTAATAAATACTCAAAACAATTATCATTCACCCTAAGAAAGTTTTAAAAATTATTTGCACTAGATTGTCTGAGTTCTTGTATAAGTTTATTATAGGATAAAGTGCAACGTCTTTTTAACCACTTTCTCATCCAAATTGTTTTTTCTTTCCTTTTTCTCTGCTCGTGTAATATAATAAAAATTTCCGCTGCTCATACTCTTCTTGTGACATGTTTGAACGACGATAAAAAGCTGCGTGTATAGTAAAATTAAGACCGCAATCGAAACCGGCTCAGAACCGCCGGCCATTATCGGTGAACAAAACTGAAGATGTGTAACTATTGATAATGGCCGGTCGGCGGGAGGCTAGTCCACGGACTGACGATTACGGGCCGGCAGATTGAACGCGAGCGGACTGACTCCTTTTACCATATTATCCACTTTTATAATGTTCTATTTTCACGTTTTAACAATTTAAAGCACACAAATACTCTCGAAACATAAACATCACGTTACTAGTTAAAACTGGTCGGTAATTGCGTGATTCATTAGAAGAGAAATTAACAGAATATATTAGCGATACACATGAGCAGATTCGAAATTTTAAATTTTTTTTAGAGCTTATAACTCCCTTTTTTTGGATTATTTCATGAAGGTATTTAAATGTTTAGTTAATTTTTATGACTATTAAATAATTAGTTAAAAAAGAGTATTAACTGAAGAAGCACCCTATATATTTGTAAATCTGTAACAAGTTTCGCCAAAAGTTGCTTGTAATAATGTTAATGAAACGCGAAGACTCGGTCTAAAGTCACTTCGTTTCTCGGCATTGTCGTCGCGTCGCGGCTTGAGTTGGTGGTAACATTTTTGTGAGCCAAAAGTTGATCAGAATCTCTAGAAGTGTAAAATAATAAAATAAAGAAGATATTGATATAAATTTCCCAGGAAACAAATTCCATATTATCTCAAAAGGTTTCTATGAAACCAAAACAAACATCTCGAAGGATTGTTTTATCTTCTTCATGAGAAAGTACTCTCGTGGCATAAGATCCCACAGCTTATTTTTTACATACTTCTGCGATATTGACTAATGTTAATTCTTAAAATTTTTATAAATTTGAGGTTGTTAATTATTTTATTGTCAAAAATAACACAGGCCTGCATTTTTTAACACTTTAAAAGTTGATTTAAAAATTTTAACTGTTTTCTGGTAATTTGGTAGCACTAAGTTTAAATTTGCTTTTAGTTTTTTTGGGTCACGTAAAGTTATTTATCAAACCAGCAAAATCAAGAAATTAAAAAAAAAAACACGATTTATTTCATTTATAAGCTAGTTTTATAACATATTAAAGAGAAAAATACAAAACATACAAGATATAGACATTGGAACTATTTGGAATAGTTGTTTATTCTTTACGCTTCTTAAAAACCCGTTTTATTTTTTCAGAAAAGCTTCTTTTTGTTGTTTTTCTGTCATATTCAGCTAAAGGAAGATCTCTCCTCTATGTCCAACAGTAATCGGACATCATTTTTGTGTCCCAGCGCCCCTGGTATATTTTTTCCATCTCTTTAATATCTTGATGAAATCTTTCACCTTGCTCTTCACTCACGTCCCCAAGATTTTCCGGGAAATAGTCCAAAAGGGAATGTAAAAAGTGAATTTTTATGCTCGTATTGCAACCAAGAATCCTGAATTTTTCCAGCATATTTTCAACGATCTCAACATATTTTGTGTCTTTATAATTCCCTAGAAATTTATGTTTTTTCTTATCGTCCATTACATTTTCAAATTCTCTATCTTTCATCAAGCTCCTAATGTGCGGCCCTACAAAGAATCTCTTCTTTAATTCCTCTTCTGACAGAGCCGTAAATGTGTTACACAAATATTTAAAACGATTTCCTTCTTTGTTTAATGCCTTAACAAATTGTTTCATAAGTCCAAGTTTTATGTGAGTGGTGGAAGTAAAACTTTTTTAGGGTCAATAAGACTTTTGCGAATTACATTTTTGGTTCCAGGTGTTAAAGTCGCTCTTTGTGGCCAGTCTCTTTTTATCCAATGCTGTTTTCGGTTCCTGCTTTCTCACTCGCACAGGAAACATGGAAACTTAGTAAATCCAGACTGCTGACCCAAGAGAAGGCCTAAAATTTTTAGATCTCCACACAATTCCCAGTTGTAATCTTTATATTGTATTCTTAAAAGTAATTTCTCTAAATTTTCATAGTTTTTCTTTAAATGAACTGAATGTCCGATAGGAACAGAAGCAAAAACATTGCCATTATGTAAAAGAGCAGCTTTAAGGCTCCTGGCTTTAAGGAATTTAAAGTACTAAATTTATTTTAAAATGTATTACGCCTATTATAAGATTTTTTAAATATTTTTTCTTTTTTTTTGGGAAAATTTTTTTTTGTGGGTGATGGAGCCCAATGGTATTTTAATTAGTTATTTCTATATAAAAACTGAGCTTAACAAACAAAAATCACGTCATCACAAATTTCATGCAGGCCTGTGTAATTTATTTAAAAGTTAACTGTTTTTTTTTAAATTGTATAAATGTATATTACGATTGACACTAACAATATTTACACCGAAATAATAATCTTCTGCTTAAGCATTGTGCGTGGTGTATGATAAAACTATTATATTTTCACGATTTGGGCACTTTTATAGAAGAAGTATCCTGTCTAGCTCCTGGTTAATATTAATATGAAACACCGAAATACAAAAACATTAAAAACATTCCTCCGACGTCGAAAAAAAAAACCGATTTGGATGGGACATACCAGGTGTGGGAGGAGTGCTACCCCTTGAAGCATCGTTACCCGCTGCGCCAATGTTGGAGCTCGAGCTAGTCTTGCTGGAATAGAGTTTGGTAGTCCTGGTTTGAACTTGCTGTTGTCTAAGATTCTCGAGTTTCACCGGCGATGGGATGAAACCTATGTCACAGCCTTCTTTTACCAGGCGACCAATCCACCAGTTATTGTCGTACTTTTCCTAAAAATAGACAAATATTTCATATAGCAGAAATATATACCAGGAAGAAAACACAGACAATAAAATTAAAACTTGATAAGGTGTAATATAAATTTTTACATTGTAGGGAAAATACGTCGTGATCTTGATAATTTAAAATTTATTGTTGTTTAACTGAGACGCCAAATAATTTGGATGGAATAACAAATCACTTTTATAAGTAAGTAATAAAGGGGAAATTCCGTCCAGTTTGGCTCAATTTAGGTGTCGGCTATAAATAGGTGCAGGTAAATTTTATGCATTAAATTATTTATGATAACTAACCAAAGAAAATAAAGAAGATAATTTGATAAAGAAGGAACTATTAGCTATAGCAAATGTACACAAAAATCGTTTTATGAAATATACCGTGGAATATATAGCTGAAAAACATAGTGTAACTGCATTACTAGCAAGATACAACACGACATTCAAAATGAAATGGTGATGAAGCCATTAAGGAAGTGACACCAGAGAACTGACGAAAAGCAGTCCATCATGTCATTAAAGAAGGGGAGACAAATTTAAAAATTAAACTGGCATTATCAGGTCAAAACAAGTTAAAACAATGAGAAAAAATAAAAAACTAAGAAAACTATTTTTGTAGTAATTTGTAATTATTTTTACTTGTTTACGCCTGATGTTACCAGGTTAAAGCAAAAATAAACAAACAAAAAAATGTTTGTGGTCGACTTGTTCAAATTAAAGAAAATGATAAAGTTACAAGTAATTTTGATAAGTTATTTAAATTAGAAAAATATATATTGTCAACATGAACATTAACAAAAACAAGAGAACAATTCTATACTAGCTTCAGTTCAAATCAATGTTTTCCTGGGCTTGATTATTATTGTTATGACGATTTGGACATGTCGGTTTTTAAATTTAATGCCAGCGTAGACATGGCGAATTTTGCATTTTAAGCCGATATTTTATACCACAAATACCTTGTCAAAGGTTAACTGCAAACATTAAGTGGTTTGTAGCCTTCTAGATGAAGACTATAAAGGATTATAAAACAGAACGGGTTTTGCATTTATACTTCCAAAGGTTTAAAAAAATAAAAAAAGTGATTGTAAAAAAGTTAAATACCTTTATGTGTAAGAAATCTCGTACGTCAAACGAAATAGCATAACCATGAACCGGTGAATCGTCGTCCAAACTTCCGTCGTATGCTACGTTGGTTCGTACAGCAAATGCTACCGATTTTGTCTGAAAAAATATAAAAGAAAACGTATAATATTTGCAGTTAGATACATAAGAGTTTGAAAAAACATTTTCAGAGGGGAGGGGCAAACATTTTCTTGGATAATTGATTGCTTTAGAGGGGATGGCGCAATACAATCTAGAGAAAAATTGTTTAAAAAATTAGAAATGTTTTATTTAATTTAAAATATATAGGGTTGTTCAAAAAAAACACGGAATTTTCATTATATACATTAATAACTTTTTTATTTATGGACCGATTTTATTGATGTTTATCTTCTTTAAAAGACGATGAATTAAGATATTGTTGTATGTATTGTGTACGATTTGTTGAATAAAACAAAATGGCGGACACACCTCAACTTGGTTAAATTTTAAAACTAGCTGGAACTTTTTTGAATAACACAGTGTATCTTTACGTACAAGATCAAACAAAGATCGCTTATTTTGTTTGTTGTTGCTATTTGCCCATTCACGTACAATATGTTGTAGCTGTTTTCCATATTTAATGTTTATTTTTTTATATTAGAATTTTATTTATGTTAATATTTTGCAATAAAGATTTTTTTAAAAAACATAATTTTTTTGGCTAATAAATATGTAGTTAGACTGATTAACCGAACACCCGGTTATACCGAACATATTATTTTGCCCCCCACCATTCGTTATAACCGAGTTCGACTGTATTTTAATGTCGTGATATACAATATTTTACTCGGCATCGCTAAAATCTCGTGCCGACTGCTGTAAATCAATCACGCCATTCATGTGCAAGTAGAAACTATTTAAATATTGTGACATTTTTAATCAAAATAGATCTGTGCCCATAAAAGCCCAATCGTATCACGACAACCTAATTTGGATACTAAGGATTGTTTATTCGTATGCAAAGGAATTTATTAAACAAGTTTATTCCATATATTTTACCAAAATACAGAGGCGTCGAACCAGGGGACATTACTTCTTAGACCCATTAATTTAAGGGGTATTCATATTGCAAAGTGTGAAAAAAAATAGTCTTTTTCCATACACAATCGCTGTTGTAGGCCGCCATATTTTTCTTACGTTTCAAGTTTCTTATATCACTCTAGGGATGAAAATAATTTAAAGACGTGACGATTGATTGTTGGTAAAAGTGAAAAACTATCGATATATCGGTACTATTGATAGTTTTTGATTCCATAAAAGGGCACTTTTAGAAGAAAAAACACTTTTTCTATCAGTCAAACGTCAAAATAACTTCTAAAAAACTCTGCCCTTCCACCAAAAATGAATTCTATCGATAAATTTAGATCATTAATCGTTTTTAAAAACTTAATTATAAACCGGGCTTGAAAACCAGGTGTAACTAGTTTCACAGTCTAATTTTATGCTGAGTAAAATAAATAAGAAAAATAAATCATGTATATTAATTAATAACTTAATAAATGGATCGATATAGAAGTGTACTGTTATACCGGGTGATTCACGACGAGCTTGCTTTAGAACTTTTTAGGAAACTACTGAAAATATTTTTTTGAAAATCTGTAGGTTTAAGTGTATCAATATGCTCTCTTAAACTAAAATATTAACATGTTTCTGTCACTTACGGTTATACCGGTAGTAGCTTCAACTTTCATTTTTTAAATACAATATAGCATTTTTTATTATATTTTTGGTTTTTGCATTTTACCCAAATTTTATGGAACACGTTTTTACCTAAGTCTACTAATTTCTGAGATATCTGCATATGTTGTAATTATTTCGTAAATCCATAGCGATGAAATTATCCTTAGATATTTTTTACCTTTGCTCCTGAACTTACATTTTTTGTTATTGTATAGTAGTAGAGGGAGATGAGGGGTTCAACGCCAATTTTTGCGGTCCCTTCTGCGCATGCCCAGACAGTGCGCAGGCGTGTGTCATCTGTTATACGTCACCTGTCAGCTGTTTTTAAACAGGGCTGTTTCAGCTGTTTTTAAACAGGGCTGTTTTTAAACAGGGCTGTTTTAGCTGTTTTTAAACAGGGCTGTTTTAGCTGTTTTTAAACAGGGCTGTTTTAGCTGTTTTTAAACAGGGCTGTTTTAGCTGTTTTTAAACAGGGCTGCTTAAAAACAGCTAAAACAGCCCTGTTTAAAAACAGCTAAAACAGCCCTGTTTAAAAACAGCCCTGTTTAAAAACAGCTAAAACAGCCCTGTTTAAAAACAGCTAAAACAGCCCTGTTTAAAAACAGCTGACAGGTGACGTATAACAGATGACAGATGACACACGCCTGCGCACTGTCTGGGCATGCGCAGAAGGGACCGCAAAAATTGGCGTTGAACCCCTCATCTCCCTCTACTGGCAAGCTTCCGCCCGTCTAATTTAATTTAATTATTTTAATTAAGAACGGTGTGCCTGAGGAGAAAAACGCAAGACACCATTTTTATGCAGAATTGACCAGGCTAATCCGAAATAATATCCACATGGAAAAATAACAGTGGCGTCCCACTTTTTTCTAAAACACATATAACCGCTTCTTTATTTAAAGTTTTAAAAATTATTTTATTGGCGATAACGCTGAAACGAACGGAGATATCGAGCTGCGGTTTTAATATTTTTTCTAGCAAATTTTATCTACTACATGTAAAAACCAAAAATATAATAAAAAAAGCAATATTGTATTTAAAAAATGAAAGTTTAAACTACTTTCGGTGTACCCCGAAGTGACAGAATCATGTTAATATTTGAGTTTAAGAGAGCATATCGATGAACCTAAACCTACAGATTTTCAAAAAAATATTTTCAGTAGTTTCCTCAAAAGTTCTAATGCAAGCTCGTCGTGAATCACCCGATATAGAGTGAGGCACGAAAAATGATTTATTAAAAGACAGTGGCGGATCCAGGATTTTACTGAAGGGAGGAAGGGGAGGAAGGGGGGGGGGGCGATTAAAAAAATTAGCGTATATCGGCTCTAAAAACATTTCAACTCTCAAAAGGGACTTCTTAAAATATACTGATAATTTTTATGCCTTTCAATTTTCAAGGCTCAAAGTAAATAAAACATACATTTTGTAAGGACCAGGGGAGACTGCCTCCCTTCCCTGAATCCGCAACTCATAAAGGATCTCGTAAATCAGAAAACCTACTGGACTCCATCACGAGTAGTATTTAACGCGATCCTAAAAAAACATGTTTAAACATTTCTGACACTTTTGGCTCTCTCAAAAGCATTGACGTTTAAATCAATTATATCAGGATTCAGATTTAATAAGTCATTTTTACAACAGCTTGTGTCATGCCATGCGCGTAATCGCTCCTTTAGAATGCCTGTGTCATACAAGACACAAAAACATGATAGTATTAATTATTATTATTTTATTAAATGCTAGAGTACTAGCGTACTTAAAGGGAGACAGGAATAAAGTAGTTCGAGGCATTGACATTGGTGACATTTTGCAAACCCACAAAATCCCTCTAAACGCTATTTTAAACGTGATTTTCTCGGAATCCACACAAATAATTTTGTAAAAACCTGTTTCATATTCAGCGGTAATTATAATTATTTTTAACGAATCGAGAATCCGGTTCCAGGTATCAGCCAGTGCGAAGATTTTACGGCCTGAAAAATCAATTAGCGGGATTTTGTTGGCTTGCAAAATGTCACCATTGTATATATGAAGTGAACATTGATCTTAAAAGATGAAAATAATGCAACATAGTTTAAAAGGTGGTTGCGACACCTTAAATTAAGTTAATAAACATACCACTTGAGACCACAATATGTTTTTGCTATTATGTTTTTCAGTTGGAAAAACCTGGTTATAATTATTTCGTTTACGTTAAGGCGCCCACCAGAGACAGAAAACTTCAATCACAAAGAATAAATATGATTATATCATGTAGTCAGATTTTCCTCTTTACCTTACCTTTATTATCCTTGTGTTCTATGTAATATAGTTTCCTGTACTTTTATTTCGCGATTCAAATTGGTTCTCACAGTTTTTTGAGTTTTTAATTTGACAATAATTCCATTACCAATTGGCGTAACTGACAAATTGATAGGTATTCCTTATGTTGTACCATTGGACGAAATTGTATTTATTATAATTTGTATACAATGTTATTAGCTGCATTTTAATTTATCTGCTCTTTTGACATAATAATTTGTCATATTGAGTCATAAGTTACGAGTAGAGGACAAAAAAATATTTTTTATTTTCTTCCCGATATATCGCACTAATAACTTTTTATTTTGGAACATTTAAGATCATTTTAACCCCCAATCATATTTTTCTTATATATGTCCCTGCGGACTTAAATTTAATAAACTAACCGGTCCAAAGGGCATAGATAACTAAACACGTAATTCACAAATGTTTTTAAATATAATTTTCACTTAAATGTTACAAATACCACCGAAGAAAGGTTTGAATTACAGCCAAATAAAAAATAAACAAATCTGACAGAATTGTCACTTTTTGGAATGAACTCCTAACCTCACTTCTCTAAAGTGTCAAGTAAAATTTAACGCGTGTTTAATGGGTTTCTGTCATCTTTCTCAAGTTAAAGTGATATGACCATAGTCAAAATGAAGGAAAATTTGCGTGTCGTCTGCATATGCCTGAACCTTACAGATTTTAAAATATCTGAAGTATAAAAAATGATAAAGGGAAGAAATCCCAGGATAGATCTTTAAGGCACACCAGACAGAATTTTAATTTGTTCTGAATAAGTATTTTGATTGAAAATTTTTTGAAACCTGTTGTTAAAGTATGATTTAATAAGATGTAATGCTGCCATTCATCTGTGATCTTAACAAGGATGACGGATATAGATATAATTTCGCATGAAGCTTGTAACTTTGAAAAATAATTTAGAAATACTGTTAGAATCATTAAATTACTTCTCGGTTAAAGGTTGTTTTAAAAAATTAGTAAATTATTATCCCAAATTTAAAAAATATTAAATAGAACAAGAAATAGGAAAACGTATTAACAATGGCAAATTCTAAACCTAGTACAAATTCTTTAATATATGAACCCTTTTATATACAGAAAGTAAGTAATTAAACGAAAAGTCCTTACATGGATGTGCAAAATGTATATTAGCGAAATTATTTTTTAATTTTTTTCCCACCAGGCCAGTGCATTAAAATGTTCAATGAAAATATTTTCTAGGCCTAGGACATAGCTAACAAGGTCTCGGTGGAACTTTTAAGCCACCAACTGGCTGCGGATGCTCCGTTAAGAGCGAAACATGTCACCATAGTTTATTTTATTATATGATTGAGACCATCACTTTGTGATTTTTGTCTTCCTATTTATATTGTTACTCTGGTCTCTTTGAGAAAATGGACAATTTTTTCGAATTTAATTTTGTGTGTGTGTACCTAGTGGAATCGACTAACCGGCAAATACCGACCGGCCGACTGAACGTTTGACATTATGAATATTATTCTCCGTCACGGTATCTCGACCGGCAAACGAGTACACACGTTCTGTTTTAACAACCGACAACCGCCAGCCGGCCCTGGCCCGTCATTTATCTGTGTGTGTCTAGCGGAATTGATCGGCCGGCCATTATCTCTCCGGCAAACACCGGCAGGCCGAATGAACGTCTGTTTGTTAGTTTCGGAATTTAACCAAGTCTAATAACCCGATTCGTCATCGTATCCTCCTTTATTTTATAATTTATATTAAAAAATACTGATACGCCCATAATTGGTAATGGCGAAAACAATAACTACAGCACTGTTCCGTGTCGCGTGTGTTAAATCAATAGCTTGTAAAGCAATTAATGTGCAAGCGGAAACTGAAACTTTTCAACCAACCAAAAGGGGTCAATGCTTATGAAACCTAGATGTATCTCGGCGAGCTATTTTTACGAAATAAAGAATTTTCATCGTGCTTGAATATGCCATAACATCCGCAGTGCCACGGTCGATATTTTTGAAGCGTAAATCATTTGCTGTATTGTAACGCTAATTGTGGAGAGTTTATCTCCGTGTTTATTGATGAAAATTCTATGGATATACTGGGTGTTCCTTAATGACAAGCTAATATTTTAGGATGTGATTCCCCAAGTCATTTTATAAGGAAAAGTTCATATAAACACATGTCCTAAACGGCTTAAATTTTTTGCTACAGGGTGTTGAATTATTTTTTTTTAATGCGTTTTTTGGAATATCTCCGAAAGTATTTTAGATAATATTTTCAATTTTGGCATGTGCTAATAGGACATAAAACCACATCTTTTAGTAATAAAAGTTATTTTTTGTCTCACCAGTGGCGTCCCTGCAAACATTTCCTCTGATATTTTTTAGAAAAAAAGTGGTACGCTACTGACATTTTTCCATGTGGATATCATTTCTGATTAGCCTGGTCAATTCTGCATAAAAATGGCATCTTGCGTTTTTCTCCTCAGGCACACCGTTCTTAATTAAAATAATTAAATTAGCTCTACTATTTATAATTATCATTGATAATGCAATATTTTGTTTTATAAAAATTGTTGGAAATGACCACCTTCATTTAATAGGCATACTTCCGCCCGTCTAATTTAATTTAATAAGTTTAGTTAAGAACGGTGTGCCTGAGGAGAAAAACCCATTTTTATGTAGAATTGACCAGGCTAATCAGAAATAGTATCCACATGGAAAAATATCAGTTGCGTACCACTTTTTTTCTAAAAAATATCAGAGCAAATGTTTGTCGGGACGCCACTGGTGGGACAAAAAAATAACTTTTATTACTAAAAGATGTGGTTTTATGTCCTATTAACACATGCCAAAATTGAAAATATTATCTAAAGTACTTTCGGAGACATTACAAAAAACGCATTAAAAAAAGAATAATTCAACACTCTGTAGCAATAAATTTAAGTCGTTTAGGACATATGACCTTCTCTTCATAAAATGACTTAAGGAATCACACCCTAAAATATTAGCACATCATTAGGGAACACCCTTTGAGGGTTGGTATACATGAGTGTCCGGAATCACCATACCGGGTGAACACTGGATTACTGGATAACTCACCATTTTCTTAAGAAATAGCTACTATACCTATTTGAAAATTTGGAAAGTTTTATATTTGCTTTGGATGCAGATTTTGAGTGCTTAAACAACAGACTGTCGTTCCGGTTTAACCGGAAATATACGCAACCTGAGTTTAAATTAAATGAAGTTTTTAAAAGGTAAAAATTTAAATAAAAATGTAAAATTAGGAAAATACAAAACAGAAACGAGAATTTTGGAAAGTTTTATATTTGCTTTGGATGCAGATTTAGAGTGCTTAATTAACTGACTGTCGTTCCGGTTTAACCGGAAATATACGCAACCTGAGTTTAAATTAAATGAAGTTATTAAAAGGTAAAAATTTAAATAAAAATGTAAAATTAGGAAAATACAAAACAGAAACGAGAATTTTGGAAAGTTTTATATTTGCTTTGGATGCAGATTTAGAGTGCTTAATTAACTGACTGTCGTTCCGGTTTAACCGGAAATATACGCAACCTGAGTATAAATTAAATGAAGTTATAAAAAGGTAAAAATTACAATAAAAATGTAAAATTAGGAAAATACAAAACAGAAACGAGAATTTTGGAAAGTTTTATATTTGCTTTGGATGCAGATCTTGAGTGCTTAAACAACGTGACAGCGTCATAGATTTTTTAGCATTTGATTGTTTTTCAACACCGCCATAGCCAACTAAGAGTAACTGAACTTAAAATCTGCAACAAAATCCCCATATAAAAATATTAAATTGGCAATATTTCGAAAACTAAGAATTTTTGGGATATACAACCTTATACAAACTTATCCTTATTTTTAATGCTAAATAAGAAATAATTATAAAATTTGGGTGTTTCCATTTGAAAATCTAGACTTTTTTCAGTTTTTTCAATTTCATTTATAATCTTATTTTTTAAACACCCTGTATTAATAGTTTTCAAAATATTATAAAAAATCTATTAAAGCAGATCCTTTAGAACAAGGAATCCCACTTAAATTAAATAAATAAGGCTTCTTTATAGAAAAAATTGATAATTATTCTAAGGCTTGCAAACATCATTTTTGACATAAAAATTCAAATATTTCAAAAACGTTTAGACATAGGTATATGACATGGTATACAAAAAAAATAAGCAAGTTGACACTTACTTCCGGTATAACCGGAAGTGCCACCATTATGAAAATATTTTAGCCCGGTCGCCCCCATCAGCATCAGCATACTGTCAAATTTTCAAAATGTTCCTATGTATAGTTTTCTATATATAGATCGATTCGGTTCCCGGTGGGACACCCTGTATAATATTAATAACATATTTACAAATATAGTAATAAATTGATTCTGCTGATCACGACTGATTAGGGCTTGCACCCAACGTCTAGGTGGGGTTGTTGTTAACCCGCTGGTGATGGCAAAATGGCTTACTGTTTTTGTGTAAACGGTCAGTTCCGGAATCCCCTTAGTGCCATTAAAGAATAATTTTAGCTTTTACTTATAAAATATATGTTGGTATGACTGCTTTTTTATTAAAATTTTTATTGCGTGGTGTTTGCTGGAAAAACGATTGAAAAATCGTCTCGTCTGAAATCGGCATTATAATACCCAGAAACAAACCAGAATATTATAGTAACACCATTGTTACAAAATATTAAAAATCAGATCGCTTTAAATAAAAATGGACGAATTATATAAATATTTTTTTATAGTTTGGCTCTAAATGTTTAGGACAATAATAATATAAAAAGATAATTTGAAAAAACGTGTAATTAAATGACAAAACGTTTAAATTTTAAAAATATTTAAATTATGTTAAATTTCTAAAGCTTAGAAGTCAAAAAAACTGTATTTAAAATTCCAGGTCCGTATTTAGAAAAACTGATTTGATGTCGGTATCTAAAGAACGAAACGTCGAATTTAAAAACTAATAAGGTCATGTTATAGAACGTAAAAACGCCAATAAAAATGTGTTTTCTTATCTTTTTCTAAATTCAAAAATTAAGGCGACAAAAATTAAAAACCTAAACTAATTTTATTTTCGGATATCTACAAAGATATTCGGAATATTTACAATTTTCTTTTACCAAATTATTAAGCCCCAAAATACGCTATTACCCTTATTTAACCATCTTCGTATCTCTTACCGTTTTTCAGACCCCAGATATAGAAAAATTGCACTAATTCCCTTAGTATTCAAGATACTATTTAGTTAAATATTATTATTAAAACTATATTTTAATAGAAATAAAGGTTTTTTAGCGGCAGACGGACAAAGTAGTGCATCTATCTTTTGCATTGAGTACACAGGGACGCCAAAGGTAATGGGTTCCCTGGGGCACAGGTAGACAATGACAGGCTGTTTCGTTCTTATTAGAACTTATCAGAAAGCCATAACCTGTAAGCGACCCCCAGTACGCCATCTGTAGGAATCAACTCAATATAGATGCACTACTTTGTCCGCCTGCCGCTAAAAAACCTTCTTTTCTATTTAATTATACGGACACTAAACTCTACTACTTTATTTTAAAAACACGGCATTGTATTACGGGTTGACAGCGCACAGGGGGTATACTGCAGCGCGAACTTATTTGAATCTACAAATCCGTAGAAAATTTGGGGGATGCGATAAATGCTGCCTATACTGTTGTGTTGGCCTAACGTATTTGGTTTATTGTTGCTTCGTCACGACTATCTTTTGCATTGAGTTGATTCCTATAGATGGCTTTACTGGGTTTTCATCACGTTTTTATTTCTTAAAAATGCCTTGAAAGCATAGTCTCACTGTACTGAGGGTCGCTAACAGGTTATGGCTTTCTGATGAGTTCTAATAAGAACGAAACAGCCTGTCATTGTCTACCTGTGCCCCAGGGAATCCATTACCTTTGGCGTCCCTGTGTACTCAATGCAAAAGATAGATGCACTACTTTGTCCGCCTGCCGCTACCTTCTTTTCTATTTAAAACTCTACTACCTTACTATATTTTAATATTCCTAAAATATGAAAAACTTTGCAACATTTTAAATTTCATAAAACCTAACTGACCTGCTTAAGTGAAGCGTATCCGCATTCCCTTGAAGCAATTTATTTTTAGAGAACGTTTATGCTTAAATGAATTACTTATTGCTTAATATTTTTACGAGGAAATGCTGAATGAGCACGCTACGGACGATAAACAATTTTTAAGAAGACGATTTGGAAGTAAATTTTGTAATTTTTCTAAACTATAACGTTCTGTCTGTATTTTGTTTGGAGTGTAGGTATGGTATAATAGTAGTTTGTCCTACAAGAATGGATATGATGCACGACGCCGTAGGCGAAGTACTTAAACTTCCGAGTGCGATATGGACAATCCGCTTAAGTTGAACACTGAACAGTATATTTTTTTAAGACTAAACCTACAAACCTTATGATAAAATTTTTTTAGAAAGATTAGCAGGCTGCCGGGCTTGAACTCACGATCATTGGATCCAAAGTTAGACGCTTTACCGTCTCGTCCACTGGATCATGTTAGAGATTATGGTAAAACCAACTTAATAATAATGCTACATGAACTTACATTACTTTTGAGAAACTTAAAAAATTTAATTTCCCTCGTATGCACTACAGTTTTCTTCAATTTAAAAATAAAATATCAATAATAAAAAGTTTTTTATATGGAGCGGGAATTCTGCTGGACACTGTATATACTATTAAGATTTTACTATATTATATTATTTTAAGCTTTCTAAAAGCTTTGTAGTTAAAGATGGCTCTTTTCATCGAAGTTGGAACCACTTTCTTTATCTACGGTTCTTTCTGACACTAAAGCATATATTGACACTGATTTTGAAACTGTTTTTCAATATAAATATCTGCCTTATCCTTGAGAAAGAATCTGTGAAGTTAAATCGAAATTTAACAATTCACTATCAAAAAACCTCACGTTGGGGTAACAATTTTCTATCGAAGAGATGGTAAGACCGAAAAAAGCGCTGCAGACGAAATAAAAAAAATCTGCAAATTAATAGAACTAGAAATAGAAAAAAAATAAAGCATTTTTATATCAAATCATCCATAATTACAAGAACAGCACAAGAGGCGAAGCTATCTACATATTCATATTGGTAGTAAAGGCAACAAGGAATAAAGTGTAAATAAAGCAATTAGGGAAGATTAAGAAGATTTTGGGCACCTTTGGTCATTCTTGGGGGTATTGGTTACTTTCATTAATCTCCTCCCTTGCTGCCAAATGTATATGTTTTCCAGTCAGAAAAATAGCGCATCGAAAATGTTTGAACTTTTTATGCGACAATTAACAGTAACGCCGCTGGACACCATAAAAATGGACAAACTCTTGTTATTTTGGACCCCTAGTTATTAAATTATAGAAGAATAATTTCATTTTATTTCATTTCGTCAGATCCATCCCTGCGATGCGTTTCGCCATATCATGGCTCATCAGTAAAATTAAATTAAATTAGTTTAAATACACTTTCATCTATTTTTGTAGGTACAGTACATATACCGGGTGACTATGAAATTACTACCCAACTTGTCACGTTCTTATAAAATATTAGAGTATTAAGAAATTCTAGTAGGTTATATGGTTGCACTGTACGCATATTTTCAGTATTCAAACGTGTTTGACTGCCATTTCCGGTTAAACCGGCCGTGCACACAACTTTGTTATTTTAAATAGAATACCCTGTATGTAAATATAAAACATATACCTATCTAAGACAGTTTCAGGGAAAAAAGCGTTGGATATTGGCAATATAGCCACACATTTTATTGTTTTTGCTATAAAGGTTAATGAGTACTTCACAGCACGGTTTTCGAAAAAACTTCTCAACAAGCACGGCTGCTTTCGACCTACTTGAATGCATCCACAAAGGCATTGATGCTAATCATTACACATTAGCTCTTTTCTTTGATGTAACTCAAGCTTTCGACTGTGTTGATGCTGTATTTTTGCTAAGAAAACTGCATGCGTTGGGTGTACGTGGCAATGTTGCTCGGTGGCTAAATTATTTTCTTTCTAATCGCCGAATAAGAGTCAAAGTTCAAAGTTCCTATTCTGATCAATTTAATGGTAATTATGGTGTACCCCAAGGGGACGTAATATCGCCGGTGCTCTTTGCACTTTTCATAAATGATCTAGAAAAATATCTCATATCGAAAGGTATGCCTGCCAAACTAATTTTATATACAGATGATGCAACTGTTATTATATCTGCTGGAACATTGGATCAACTGATTGTAATCGCGAAGCATATTTCGATGAGATTTTCATTATGGTGCAAGAAAAATCAATTAAATATCAACGTAAACAAAACACACTATATGGTTTTTTTTTATAAAAGGAGTCAGGTTCCTGATTTAAAGTTAAAACTAAACGAGAATCCCATTCAGAGAGTTAAGCAATGCAAATTTCTTGGCCTTCATGTAGACTCACAGTTAAAGTTGATTTTGTTGCTAGTAAACTTAACTCGGCATATTTTGCTGTAGTCAACTTAAAACATTGTATGGATAGCAAACAATTACTTAATATTTACTATGCATTAGCCTATAGTCACCTAAGTTATCTAATACTTTACTGGGGCCAATCAACAGAACTACAAAGATTATTTATTTTGCAAAAAATAATAATTCGTAAAATTTACTCTTTAAGTCCACTTGAATCTTGCAAGGAAACATTTCGGCGATATAAAATTCTTACGCTGCCTAGTATTTTCATTCTTAGTGCAGTAATGTTTGTAAAAAAACACTCTTCAAAATTTCCCAATACCTCAACAATTCATAATCGCGATACTAGAAACTCGGATAATATTTACATTTCTGGCTACAAAACATCCTCTTATCGAAAAAGTCCATATTGTGTTTGCAGCTCTCTCATTTTTATGATATTGGGGAATACCATGATATTATCACATGAAACATAAAATAACTTTTCTTTTTCTTACTGTGACAATGTCACTATTTACTTAGTAAATGTATATGGCAATGAATAAATAAATAAAATAAATAACTAAAAAATTCAATATTTTTTTTTACTTATTTTTAGGTATTCCGCATGAATAAGTTGACTTTTGGTTTAAGTGAAAGTGTTGCAAAATTTACAAAACACAAATTTCTCCAATAATTTTAATGGAACTCCGACTTTTAAATCTATTTTTTAAATATGTCTTATTTTCTAAGTATTTTTTATTTATGCTACCCTTTGTCTAATCTTATTAGTTTTTAAAATATAAGCAATTAAAAGTTTTGTTACATTATCTAACAAACAACTATTAATTTATTCATAGTTTCATCTAAGGTTGCTATAGATCTCCGCAGATATATTTATTAATTTTAACTGTTTTACGACGTTATTATTATCATCCAAAGCTACCTTGAATAAACTTATAAATTGTCGCAGAATAAGAATTTCGTTAGATCCATCCCTAGACGCATTTCGCCATATCATGGCTCATCAGTAGAGCTAGGATCCGACGAAAGAAATAAAATAAATTGTTGCTTGCTGGATAATGTTACTAATGTTTAATAGCTTATATCTTAAAAAAAATAAGTTTAGACAGAAGGAAGCACGAATTAAAAATATTTATAATAGTAAACTTCTTTTATGTCTAGAATTCTTCGTTAAATGCATATTTTTACAAATATATCGGATGGTCTATTTAAAATAAGAAAGTTGTGTGCATTTCCGGTTCCCTTCCTACCAAAATTTCATAAAAATGCTTTATTTTATAAGGATGTGACAAGCTGGGTAGTAATTTCGTTATCACCCGGTATATAAGAGAGTATAGAAACTATTTTTATCTAGAGGTATGCATGAGTATAACTGAAATAATTACACCATATATTGTAACGCCAGCTTTAATTGAATTAATATTTAAACTTTCAATAATCATCAAGTAATCAAACACACAGAAATTAAAGTTCTCTAAATATTTAAATTTGGTAATTTAAATATAAAGTAATATTGATATTGGATCAGATTTTTTAAATTCCAAAGTTGTATCATAAAACAATTTGTCCCGAAGTTATATTACCTTGTATGCAAATACCCACTAACGACTTCTGCAGAAGTTGCAGAGATGAGGAAGAGGAAGAAAGTATTCAACATTTTCTGTGTGAATGCCCTGGCCTCGCAAGAAGGAGGTTCACTACTCTGGGTGAACCATCTTTCGATAGCCTGGAACTAAGCAACTTACAACTTGGACGGCTAAGCAGATTTCTGAACAGTAGTGGCTGGTTTGAATGAGTTGTTAAAATCCTTCCGCGGTTACGTCGCACTAACCATCAGAGATCTGATGAAGGTGGGTTCTACGGAACATGTGTGGTATCACAACGGACCTAATTAGGACTACGTGAGACTGTTTGGTCAGAACCAAAGGTCTGCCACTCTTACCTAACCTAACCTATATTACCTTGTTTTCTATTCGGATAATTTAGTATTTCTCTACTAATCCAGAATGTGATAATTTAAGAAAGTGGACAGGTCCCATAAGATACTCTTTACAGTTCGACGTATAATTCTATAGCTACTGAATTGCCATATTAACGTTTTCTTATACATTATACTCGGGAATAGTAAAATCTTACTTATTTTATCATACTAACTAACAATCTGTTTCGCAGTCTCGGTTGGCTCTGATTTAATAGATTCATGCTAATTATGATAATTACCTACCTTCCCTTAATGAATGTGAAATTTTGACCATTAAATGAGATTGGATGGAAATGGATTTATTATACCAGGTGTACTTTATAAGGAATTCAAATACATATAATATAAATTTAAAATTGTTAGTTGGTTGTATTTCAACCACTAGTCGATCAAAAGCTGTTCGTATTTGAAAAATTATAGAGTTTTGAACAATATGGCGTGAGTTTGTGTAAATAAGCTGGATCAAACGTACTCTTAGCCCTTTAATAAAAAAGTCTTACCACTTGTATTTTGGCTGCAAAGTTGAAGACCAGGATAAATATCGGCTGTCACAAATGCGCGTCCAACAATCGCGGCTGGCTAAGTGGAAAAAAGCGTAAGATGCTCTTCGCTGTTCCATGATCTGGTGAGAACCGAAAGACCACGTTACTGACTGTTTGACACCTCCCATCAAAAAGGGCTTTTCGGAGAAAAAAAAAGGTATCTAAATTTACAATCCGTCATAGTGATGACCGAGAGAGTCTTTTGAAAAAAAAAATGCTCCAGCGCGTCATTAGTTTCCCCAGAAAAGATTTTACTACTACCACTCCATATAAAATGGAATAAAATTTGTGAAGGCCATGCTTTTAGTTATTTAAAAGAAAAGTTCTTTAGAATGAGTGACGCTAAAATTTAAGATGGAATATTTGTGGGTCCCCAGATTAGGAAACTTTCCGGAGATGCACAATTCGGTTCCATACTTGAAGGCAAGGAAAAAGAAGCTTAAAATGCCTCTAAACAAATTTTTTGGGAAGCCTAAAAGCAGAAAACTATAAAGACCCAACAAAACCTAGGGTGATATGTCGTAGAAAATTAATTTTCTGAATTATTTTTCGGAAAATTGTGGTGCTATAAGTGACGAGCAGGGTGAAAGGTTTCACCAGGATATTTGAAACAAGGAAAGCAGATATTAGGAAAAGTGGAACTATGAAATGTTAGCCGACTACTGCTGGACTATTACGAAAGATGCCCCAGAGACTGCTATCAAAAGGCAGGCTATAAATTAAAATGTTGTAACAAATAATTCATTGCAAGCCAACTAAAACTTTTAATAGGCATTTTTTAGTTACTTTGGTGTAGTTGAATCCAAAAAATAGGTTTTGTGCGGAAAACGATGAAAAAGTTGAGATTTTATCCCCAGTGTAATTAAACCATTTATTTGTTAACCTTTTTAAACTTACTAGACATAACGATACCACTAGCATCTTTACTTTTAGTATCGTTACCTTTGAGGCATTTTTCTTCTGGAGTCACGTAAAAAAAGTCAAATAATATTTTAAGAATAATTAATTTTTTATATTAATTTACAGTAAAAAACATGCAATTTTAGTTAACAGTGCAACAAAACTCATTAAATGATAACAGTCATAAAGATGATAATTTATTTAATTTTTTTAGGAACCGAAAATGATTTAATTAATCAGAATAATAATAGGAAAACAAAATATTTTAGTAAGGGTTTTTTTTTTAGTTTACGTAATTGAAAATGTATTGTAGAGTTTTAGTTTTTATTTTGAAAAATAATATTTTTTTTAAAACTTAATTATTTTAATTACCAATATCTGTTTTGGATCTTTTGATAACCAAAAAAGTATGTTTAAAAAAAAGTTTTTCCAAGTAAATACGCTTAATTATGTGTTATTATAGTTTTTTTCGAGAAATGTTCGACCACGGAACTATAGAAACAATGTGTGTATGTAACTAGGTTTTATGGCTCTGTTTAAAACCAAATGGCCAGCATTTAGCAATTTTATTTTCTTTATGATATGTCAAGCATAATCAATTATTATTGTGTGTCTTATTAAGGAAAAAAAACACTATTAAGTTCTGAGGGGCCCGAGCGCCCATAGGAGAAGGGGGCGGTACCCCCTGAATCCTGGGGTTTTTAGAAGTCACTTTTAATAGGGGAAGTTTATATTACCTTATACCAGGGGTTTCCAAACTTTTTTCTATGGCGCCCCCTTTTGGGAATCAAGATATGGTCGCGCCTCCCTCTCCTCCATTATACAGATACAAGTTAAAAATGTGTATTAATTTTGCAGTTTTTCAGAGCTCTCGCGCCCCCCCTAATGCTGCTGTGCGCCCCACCAGGGGGGCCCGCCCCCCAGTTTGGGAACCACTGCCTTATACCATAGCCACATTTCTTTGGCTGGTTACCCTCCGCCCCCCCTAAAATTGAGTCTATAGGCGCCCGTAACTAGGGGAATTTTCGGAAAAATTTAGAATTTTAATATTTGATTTTCAATTGTGCCCTTTATGTTTCCATACTCAGTAGTTTCCGGGACCTGCACATAAACCTTAAGGAAACACGCTATATAAACATTGGGTATTGCAAAACTTAGTCTTTAAGAGGGTAAAACCTACCCTTAAAAACTAAAAAAAATTATTCCAAAAACCACTGGGTTTTATGGAAAAAGGCCGAAATATTGATGAAAGCTGTATCGATAATTCCAGCTTTCTATCTTTGGTAGTAAGGGCTGGGCATTGATAAATCATTGGTAGGGGATGTGTTTTACCCCTTAGGGATAAAATTACGAAAAATAAATTGTAATGCAAAATAATAAAATAAAGTTTACTGGTTTTGGCATTTTCCTTAGAACGTAGTAGTTTTTATTATAAAAAATAAGTCGATTAATTTAATTAATTACAGGTAGGAGTGTGCTTTTATCTCCAAGGGATAAAATTCCCACAGAAAAAACAACAATTATGTAAAATGATAAAAGAAAATTGACATGTTTTCGCAATTGCACCGCGTAACCAGTAAATTAAGATCATCATCAAAAATAAGTATATTATTTTATTTGTGGGAGATTTATTAAAAAATTGGGAGCCTCCCGTTTAAGTGGATCCGAACAATATATCCAAATTCTTCTCCTAAATTACCAGCTCTATGCGAAATTATATCTATATTAATATTAAAAACATTGCGTTCTCTTGAAGCAAATCCTGTCCATTTTTATTGACGGATTTTAAAAAAATTTTCCTCGATTTTTTTTACATGCAAATAACTTTCTCACATCCACATTTCCATGGGAAAGAAAAAATCAATAATTTTTTTTTTGTGATTCACTTCAAGAAAACCCGCAAGTTAATTTGGAAAATTTTAGCGCGGCCTGATCTACCTACTTAATAAACAGATGAAACTTATCACTTATACCGGGTCCATACCGGGCTTCTAGTATCTGAATCTTGTGATGTAAAACAAATTAAAGACAATGCAAGTCCAAAACTATTCTATCATTCAAGAAACATCATTGTCTCCAATATATCATGAAATAAATTCGATAGTTTTAGTCATTTTTGAATAAACAGTATATATGCAAGACTCGAGGAAAATATCAAAACGATGGTAAGCCCGAATAAAATATAATTTGTTTTAAGAAAGCACAGCTTCAATAAAAAACAACCACTGCGAACAAGAAACTTGGCAGCAACACAAATTGTATGACTTCCAATATACTAGTCATGCTACATAATTCTTATTTTAAACTTTTATGGCTTTTTTGAAACACAACTATAATAATTTACTTGATACTAGCCAGAATTCTAATTTATTATAAATTACGGCTTCTAAAAGAAAACAACATTTTGATGCAACTCTTGGAACTATATTTTAGACTAAAAATATATTCCTAATTATGTTTAAAATAAAAATTGATTGACCATCTGCGGCTGTTGGTTGTACATTTTTAAACAGAAAGAAATTTTTTTAACACTCCCAGAAAAGTTTCTAGAGTCTTTGGAAAACATTTTTACCCCCCAATGATGCACAATTAGTTGAGAGTTTAAATGTGATTAAATTTTTAATTAGATTTTAATGCTCCGAGAACATGTACATTTCCTCGAATCATAAACAATATTTTTCCTACGACCACCTATGAAAATGAAAAAAAAAGCACGGTTAGTTTGGCTAGAAAGCGTCGTATATCACACGCGTGTTGGAAAAAATATTATAAAGATATAAGGCACACTATTTAATTTAAACATATTATGTCAATTTTACAGACAACCCCTATTTATTAAAAATAACAAATTTTATTGATAGCCTTTGGGGGGTGTCGCATGACTGAGGATCGTGGTTCGGAACCCACGTTAAACTGTAGGTCCCCTCGGGAATGGCCCTAGCAGCGAACGAAGAGGAAAAAAGCCTAATTCGAAAGAAAGAAACAAATTTTAGAAATCAGTAATTGTTAAGTGTTTAACTTATTTATCATGTATTTGTCGAGTGATTCAGAATTAGAGTGTGAAAATACGCCATCTGAAATTATAAAAAATGTTTATAATATACTGGAAAATCTATTACCAGAAAAAACAAATCGCGTTCAAGAGAGTGTCATTAAACAAAAAATATTTATTGTTAGCGATAGTATAGAGAATAGAGCTCTAGCCTACAGATTGCAAGGTCACAGGTTCAAATCCTATCAGGAGTATTTGACTTTTTTTTTATAAAAACATTAAATAATTTATAGAATTATTTTGAATTGAAATCTTCCTTGTAGAGTGGATTTTTTACATTTATGTTTAATGTATCTTTCGTTGATTAAATTTAAAATTTTCATTCTGGTTAATCTAGAAGTCAATCCAGGATTAGTTCTTCCTATGATACTATATAAAATATGAAAGAATGAAAAAGTTAAATTACAAATAAAGGAAAGGGCCTATTGACAAACTATGAAACCAGATATTAAGTGGAACATAAAGTATGCTAATTTCAAGTGTTGATATTTTTTTTTTCAACAGTTGTGTTGAAATACTTTTTTCACAAATCAAAGGCTTTTTTAATAATTCTACAAAGAATTATTTAAAAAGCCTTTGATTTGTGAAAAAAGTCCATAATGTCGTAGGAAAAATAGTGTACATTACTCGTGTGAAAGTGATTATTCTAATACTCGGAGAATTTCCGCACTCGGCTGACGCGATATTTAACACGAGGCGTTGTGCTAAATATTTCCTTGCTTGATGATTATCTGTCTACTTTGCTAAATAAGAAACATTTTCCTAAGCCTCTAGAACAGCTAAGGGTTCAAATTTAAAAGTTCCTTAATATTTTTTGGGGGGGGGGGAGTATAACTTTGAAGTCGATGAAGAATATTTAATCGATAATATTTTAAACCAATTAAGAACAAGAACCTACCAACCAACATAAAAGTATATCCAGCTGTGTCTTATCTATCATGAAACCTGGCATTGGACATCAAAAGATATATCGCCGGCTCTTTCTCAATTATCCCGATTACATTTATTAGTATCTATACGTCTTGTTCATTTCTTGAAACTAACGGAAACCACGACTTCTGGCTTTACCGACGTCAAAGGTGCCTACTGAGAGCAGATTATGACAATGTTTTAACAACTAAAGCTATTTTTTTGGTAGTACGATCTTATAGACATTCAGTACAATTTTAGGTCGCGAAAACGCCATATCTAACAAATGATGTGAATGCCTCTATGTTTCGTGCATAACCTAAAAACCATTATATTTTTTATTATCGTCTAACCGAGGGAAAACACTTTGGTAACATGGCCACGGTTCTCCAGCACTCTACAGACGCATCTTTATCTCCTTGGAACTTGGAGATGTGATCAGAACGAATAAGTAATCAGGTGTTAATATCGCTTGTAATCCAGATAGAATTGCATATACATATGTCCTTGATTTTTGTTACTAATTGATTGAAATTGTTGTTTTCGTAAAACCTGCCAATTAAACAGACTGGATCCACATACAAGTTTATTGTAAGAAGGTACTCAATATATCAAGGAATCATATTAATAGGATAAAATAATGGTAATACTCATATGGTGTGTGTAAACGTGCACTTTAGAGCATTTATTAATGCTCGCGTAATGTTGACATTCGTTTCTATTGTTGATTTTTGCTATTATTACTAACGTATCAAACCAAAATATACCTATAGTACCTACCCGTGCCTTTTCCAACTGACTAAGTGCCGTCCTTTCCTTCTCCCTTCGCAGACTTTCCTTTTCCTCGTCCAACGACAGGTCCGATGAAGGCTGGGAATAATTTGAATCAGCGGAGCCCTAGAATTAAAACAAAATAACTTTTTTATTTTAGCAACTTTTAACTGAAAATGTTGTACAGAAATATGTTGATGTCTTTAAATATGCTAACTGACTGGCTTGCATTATCCCACTTAATCGAACTGATTAATCCCAAAACAACAAAGTAATACTGCGAAGTTTAGGGGTCGAAGCAGCATTTTTTACAAATTAAGTTTACGATGATATGCAGACTAGATCTTAAAGTTCTCTTGCATGTTAGAAATTCAAACAGTCTTTTATTCATTAATATTGTTTTTGCTTAGGTATCATTTAAAATTTTTTACATTTTGAATTTTAACCATTTTGATAATATATGTACCTGCATGACCAACTTTTATTCGTTTAGCAAATCTTTGATTTAGACTTGTGGCAATGATTTCGACAACAGATACGACCAAAACGGGTTTATTTATCGGAAGTAAATAGATCGAATAAAATTTTTTAAATGGAAGAAAAAAACTATTCAGCAAGCACAAATGTTGACAACTTCTTCTTTAGGACGAAGAAGCAATATTTTGTATCCTTAAAATTATCTAAAAGTCTTCAAATGAGCAATAAATAACAATTATCACAAATTGAAGATGAGTAAAACGGCAGAATTTATTATTTGCAGAAACCTATTAAATTGTAATATCTCAAAAGTTTTGACTATTTCACCAAGTTTGATCCCCTTAATATGATTAAGATCCGGTTGTACAATTACGTCTTAAGCTTAGTTGAGCATTGGGGGGGGGGGGGTCAGCAATTCTTTTACCTGCCCCTTAATCTTCCCCCACTGCCACCTGCATTATCACCAAACCTCCTCGACCTCATGTCTTTTTAGACCTGGGCAATAACTTCCTCTCTTCGGAGAAACGTCAAGCCAAAGACTTGGTGCCTCAGTCTCCCAACGCTTCGCAAGTACCCAAGAAGTGTAACGGTGTCTTCTTCTCTTTCTAACGCCCAGGATATGTTGGGGTCTTATATTATATACTAAATAGGGCCATGTATTACCTTAGAATACCTATTAATGAAGATGTAATTCCAGTAACTGGTGTTCAAAGAACACAAAAAACAAGGGAGACGAGTTGCTAAAAAAACGCTTAACTATAGCAATACGAGAGGCACCAGAAAAGTTTGCTAATATTAATAATTAATAAATTAATAATATTAAAATAACAGACTAAAAGTTTTTCTTTATTAATTTTGTAGAAAATAATCCCATCGTACATCAAGATAAAAATTATTATTCTCTTTCAGTTGGCTATCATCTAAAAAAGGAAGTCCGCTGAGATAGAGAGTCCTAAAACAAGAGAACTAGAAATAAAAAAGTTTTTGCATTTTTAAAACTCTATTGAGTGACATAATGATTGGACTTACGAAGAAATGATATCTAGTCTTTCTTTCAGTTATTTTATCGGACGCCTACAAATCTGTTTATTTTTAATAAAGAAATACTATTTATAAACTAATGATTTCATATACAACCCTACTGATAATAACCTTCTTTCAATTTTCAGAATAATTGGTAAATGTCCCAAGATTTTTAAAATCTACCAATAAACTAGATGAACCAACGTACAGATATTCCAATAGTGGGATGACTACACTGTTATGTATCCATCTTTTAGAGGCTGAGGGGGTCGCCTACAGCGGGGCCGGCATACAAAATCTCAGGTAAAAACTTTCAAAATAGGTTCTGCCAATTTAGGCAACCAGTCTTTAAATCGGTTATACTTTTGGTAGTGATGAGTACGATCAAATTGTTGCAGTCTTTTGGAGCGCGAAAGGGGACATACTACCTTTACTTATGCCAATGCATCTATCTACAATCTGTATAGATAGATTAGGATAAATAACATCACAAAACAAATCAACATATTGCTGTTCTAAAGATGACTTTACAATAAAGTTTTATTTAATATAATTAATTTATAGTCAATAAATATAATATTAAGACTTAAGGGTTCATCATCGCAAGGTAAATAAACCCCTTTCGCCCATCTTGCCTTCCGCTGTTACTGAATTTCTTTAAATTGGAACATACGATTTACGTTAGGTTAATGATACTAAAGGGTGCATCTTTAAATTATGTTCATCATGCAGCTAAAGAATTTCAGATTTAATAGTATAAATCGGCTATTTTTACACAACACTTTCTTCCAATAACATACTTAAATTAAAAATCTATTACTTGACATGTGATAATATTTTAACCTAGTAAGTAACGTTTGCACGAGTCGAATGACCGTTCGAGTTACTTGAACAAGTCTAGCTGGAATCAAGCATTTAAGTTTGACAGACTTTCAAGTAAAGCGTTTAAATTTATTCAAGTAGTTGATCTAGTAGTTGTATTTAAACAACACCAATACTGAGAACGGTATGGCAGCTCAGTGTTAAAGCTGTGGGATTCGATAGTAGGTAATCCGGATTTAAACCCCCGAAAAGGTATACCCAAGAATTTAGAGGTAAGAATGACCCATTGTGGGCGGATGGTCCTGCCTTTAGGGGACTGAAAGATAAACCAGTAAATACGAGTGGTAAAAGTCCTGTCTGGCTGACATTACCTAGACGTTAAGCAAAAGGAATACAATAAGCCGTTCGGCTATAGTATACTGACAATAGGTCAACCCTCCTTCAATCAACGAACAGAAAACTAAAAAAAATGATTCGAACAAGCAGGGGTACTATTATGCAAAATATTGTTCAAAGTTTACATTTATTTTGTGTAATGAGTGAAAGTATAATAATTATACTCAATTATTGAGGATGAGTATGAACATAACAAAAATAGAGTTTGGATTCGCAAGTGGTTACAACGAAGAGATAAACGTGGAGGTGCAACTTTGCTGGTAACTGAACTCGCATTCGAAGATCCCAAAAAAATATTCACTTTAACAAATGTTTACATGAAGCAAGTACGTCCCACTACCAACATCCCAGCATTGTAGTATTTCGTGGTGGGGTAAGCCTTTTTGAGCAAATAAGCTGGCCGGGTTTTAAGTCACTTGACTTGCTTAGCTGCATGTTTAAGTTTTTGATCAAGCCCTTGAATACATGTCGATATTATTCGAGTTACTGGTTTCAAATTACTTGCTAAAAAAAAAATAGAACGGCTACTCCACCCGTGTAAATGATACTTTAGATTTTCAGTGATACTAAATGTATATTTGGTTAATTATATTTTATGTCAGCCAAATGCTTACAAGTACTTTTAATAATTTTGAGTTTGTTAATAGCGTAACACAACTTAATAGCAGTCAATTTTATGAAAATTGCTTCAGAACATCTTGGTAAACAAAAATTTCTTGAACTAAATTCGATAGCTTTAAACGGTTTTCAGAAATGGTATAGATGCAAATTCAAGCTCCAAAGGCGATGGTAGACTCTTTCCAACTAAATATATAGAAGCTGTCTCAAAAATAGTACATAATTAGAGGCATCCAAGAAGGGGCTAGATATAAAATACTAATAGAATGTAACTCTAACCTAATTACTAGTAATGATCTACGTTAAATAACAAAATTAATGTTATAATATTTACATCATAAATGCACCGTTATCTACAATGATAAAGTGTAATATGAACTACATTTTCTAATATAAAAAAAGTTTATTTCTTAAATTAACTTATCTGTGTAACCTTACAAATTGGTAAAGCATATAGAGCTAAAGTAAAGTTTTACTAAAATATAACTAAGGAGGAAACTTTTATTAGAAGCCTAGGTCGCTTTCTTTAAAATGTTGACGGAAAAAATTCTAATTGGTAAGCGTTAGATATGTTCATCTCTAAGTACAAGAATGTTTTTAATTCGATTTTTAATTTATTCAATAAATTCCAAATGTGTCAACTTAATTAAGAAAAATTTCTAATATTTCTAATTTTTATAACCTACTGCTACTACTAAGAAAATTTCGTTTAGTTAGAAGAATAATTGTTTCCTTTTATTTTGTCGTCATATTTATCCTTAGACGCGTTTTATAATATCATGCCTCACCAGTAAGGCTAGGATCTGACAAAAGAATGTTTACATTCTGGTGGTGTGTTACTTAAATAGTAGAAGACGAAAACCGTAAGAGGGTATATTTTTTCTGGGAACTTGCCCGGTAAAGTCGAATTAGTGATATTATGTAAAATGAGGTGCAACATATCTTTAAAGATTTACTTTCTCTACTCTCATTTAGATTTGTTTCCTGAGGACTGTAGTGCGTAAGTGATGAGTTTAACCGCGGCAGTGACTCAGAGGTGAGGTACTGGCATTCGACTGTAGCCGTCCGGGTTCGATCCCCGAAGTGGACATACGCATAATAAAAAAGTATGTCCGAAATTTAGTGGATAAAAGAAGGAAGTATGTTACTAGTAATTTCTAATATCGGGACCGAGAAGGGCGTCATGGACCGCTGGAGGCGTAAAAAGGATAGCTAGTGCATACACGTAGTTCGAATTCCACGTTAAGCTGTAGGTCCCGTCTGGCTGACATTACCCAGATGATAGAGGATACAATGGGCCTCAGTTACTATTATTTGTAAAATAGTTGATAAATCTTATTACATAATAAAAAATCTCTACCAATATTAAAAGCTATTGTTATTTGTTGTTTAGTGAATTTACCTAGGGGGTTTGGAAAAAAAGTTTTTCATAACTTTAAATATGTACAAGACTAGCCGCTTAATACAGGGTGTTATGGAAATTACACATTATATTTAAATAGGCGATCCCTTGGGTACCCTAGAGAAACACTCCATACTTAATTATTTTTAAACAGCTATCTCAAAAGTTAGGTAAGCACCTCTAAACCCAGACCGAATTTGGCGGACGCCAATGGGGAAAACCATTTAAAGAATCCACCCATCGCGGGAGACTACTCGACGTAAAAGTTTTGTTGTGCTGTGAATTTCCGTCAAAGTTTGCTGTAACGTAAATTGCGAAAAATGCTTTAAATGTAGATTGGATTTATAGTCATTGTTTTTATTATGGCTGTTCTAGTCCTGGGCTTTTTGAGGTGACGTCTATTAGTTGACATTTTAAACAAAAACAAATAGATATTACTCTTGTCACTCTTTCTTTAGAACTCCTCCAGTAACGGCGAGGTCAAGCTATAATACCAAAAAAACAAATGGTCAATTTTCCCGTTTATTAAAAAGATGCGATATTTAAAACTATTTTTCCCTCGAATGTCATCATATCAGGCTTTATGGGTTTCAATGTAATGCGTCAATTTAATAACGCCTTGTATTATAGGTGATCAATTTAAATCAACAAATTATAAAGGAAAAAATGTTTAAACAATAAATTAACATTTAGGATTTAAGGAAAATGTGACAACAACCTTAAGAAATTTGTTCAAAAGAGAAGGCTTAATCAGCCTTAACTAGAGCTCAGGAGGAGCCAAGCTGTCTACCTCTCATGCGTCGAATAAATCACCGACAACAATGAGCTAAGGAGTCTAGAGGATCATTATGATAACTGGACATCGAACTGTTGTTGAACATTCCTTGCCTCACTTAAAATAAAATGTAAGGTCATCCTTGTTTCTGATTTTGGGTGCTCATCTGCGACCTGGCTTGGCAATGTGACACGTTCGATGACCAATTAGCAACCTTAAGAGTTCATATATAGGCAAACCAGGACAGATATAGCTTCTTGTGATGGGAGGTTGTATGGTTGAACTTCTGAGAAAATTTGTCATGGAGGTGAAAACTGAGGATATATGGACAAAGGTTTTTTGGGAAGAAAGGTTATAATAGTCACTTTTAATCCAGAACTTTTGCAATAAAGATTAATTAAACCGCCCCAAGTGAATTTTTCTTAATTGAATGCATAGAAATTAAAAACTAAGAACATATAAATTTAAAGCTGAATAAACTACTCAGAGGTCTTTTTTACCAGAATATATCTAATTAATTTCATCTTTTAGTAGTTGTAAAAACAAATATTTTAAGTGGAATTTGATACATAGCAATAAATTCGCAGTCATAAAAGTTTCCACTTTGTATTTGAAATGTAATTCCGATTTATAGCTACTATTTTTATACAGCAGGATACGTAAGGTCTCTAGGTTTAATGTAGATGATGCAGACTACAGATACAAATACCAAGGCAATGAGCTATATAAAAAGAATCTATAAAAACTGAAATTAGAAACATTTTCATGCCCAATAAAATCTCGAACTATTCCATTTCTAACAATCGATTCGTCTCTATTTCAAATTACGTTTATAGGTACCAAAGACAGTAGAAAACTTGTATGGAACCAAATGATTTAATTTTTCAATATTATTACTTTTGCACTTGTGCTACAATGATTTTATTATATCAGAAAACTAAAATTTCTGCTGGCCTACGAAATAGGCATCAATATCATTTTTTTTTCTAATTGGTTCCTCAATTTTTTTTTGTTTGTAATTTTAATGGAAAATAATAAATTAATATGAATAGTCGTAATATTTCTATTTTCATGTTCTGCATGGCGAATGATATAAGTTAAACCTATATAATTGAAAATTTAAAAAGAAATGTCAATTTCTTTTTTTGAAAAAAAATTAGGTAGGTATCATCCGCCAAACTAGAAATTCTTGTGAACCCTCTAGTAATTGCGGTGGTGCTCAGCGGTGAGTCACTGATATTCGACCGTGGCGTTCCTAGTTTGATCGTCGGAGTGGGCATCCAAATAGTATGTCCAAAATTTAGTAGGTTTAAGAGTGCAGGGTAGAGTGTAAAATGCATCATCTTCTAACCCACCCCATTCACGCCGGTAACCAGGCCAGATGAAATCGGATATCTTCTGGGGTGCGGAAGAATGTACACATGGTAGGTCATGGAATGGCGCAAGAAACCGAGGGTTAGCCCTTAGGGGGAAGTGTCGCATGAGTGAGGATCGTAGTTCGGAATCCACCACCCAGCCAGCAATTTTTAATAATATTTTTTACAGACACACTGGTTATATCTTAAGAGAAATTAAACTCAAGCAAACTAGGTTAGATAACCAGGCCTATTGCTAAGCAACTATCATTCTGAAAAAAATATATATTTGGTGTGTTTTAGGTTTAAAAAAATGTTTGTTAATGGTTTCAAAAATGAAGAACATTAACAATTTATAATATTGATATACAAATTTATTATGTTCAAAGATATACATTAATACCTTTATTTACTACCTTATTGTTGGGTTGCAAAAAGCTTTTTAACACTAATTAACTAACCAGCAACTGTGATATAAAAGACATTGGCAGGCACTATTTACTCACAATCAAATTTACCTGATTAGTGAAAAAAAAATTATCTTTGCCAATGTCATGTATATCACCGTCAAAGTTGCTGGTTAGTTAATTATTAGCATACCAAAATGTGTTTGTGAACCCAACAAATGAAAATCGGTACATGGGTATTTGAGATAAACATGAATTTTTTGACCCGACATAAATGTAGTAAAAATAATATTTAAAATGTATTTTTATATTTATTTAGCTATTTATGCCTGTTGTGCTATAATCATAAAAATTTGATACGTGGCACTTAATTGTACACCAGATATGTTTCATATCACACCATATATAATTCGGAAAATTTATTGGAAAAGCCTGAAAATGACAATGAGTTAAGTAATTCCAAGTTTTAGGAAAACAATAAAGTTTTTTAAAGAAAAATATTTTAATAAGTTTACATTAAAGTATAAAATCCAATTTAAAAAATCTTACTGTGGAAAATATTCTAAAAATATAATATAACAACTTTATGGAAGCAAAATTTTGAAAAAATTAAATTAAAAAAATGATTTACTTAACCGACTTTTTCTAAATCATTTTTTTTTTGAAAACTGGAATTGGTTTTCAAATTTTATTGTAGTTTTCTTTCTTAATAAATAATTATTTATGTTTAATTGTGAGCTTATTATACTTCCTTATCTGGTATCTTTATATTTAGGTCTAGTAAGTTTTATAATGAAGTTGCACAAAAATGTCAAATTATATTTCAGCCTCATCCTCGATTACAATAACACTTGCATATCAGAAAAATCATCCCAAATATCCAATTGTTAAAAATTGTAAAACTTTATTGTCACCAAAACTTAATGGTGAGATATTTGTTGCCTTAAACATCTCTCGGGATGAGACGACGATGAAAACAGACAATTTCTAAAGTAAATTACAAGACCATTTAAAAAGTGGATTAAGTGTCCTGGCAATACCTGTCGATAACTTATTTTCTCCACGGCCATTACTGAATGCAATAATTCCAAAATCATTTTTGATAATAGGATATAAAAGTTCTCGCTCTTGAGTTGGAATATTTATTCTGAAACACTTGCTTCTAATGCGTTTTGCGTGTATTTGCATTCCATAACAAGATACGGAATGAATATTCTGTAATTGATCTAAACGACATAGGTTGCCATGAATTTCGAAACTGTCAATGTCAGCAGACAAATTTTAGTGCAAGTGAAAATATGAATGAAAAATCGGATGAATCAGATATGGAGCTGGATAATACTCCACCTGAAATTACAAATATTGCGAATAGTATTTTTGGTCGTGGAGAAAATATAGTCTGCTACTCGGTTAGAATGAAAATTCGATACTCGTTGTTCCTCACTCTCGCTACGCTCGCGTTCGGAATCTTCCACTCGGATCAAATTTTCATTCCAACCTCGTTACAGAATCTACTATTCTAAGCCATCAGATGAAACTAACCCCTTGCTTGCTAGACGCAGTAAGGCTGTTGGTGGATATACACCACACAATTTCCTTGGATCGTAGATACTTAATATCACCTAACCTAAATCCTGCTTTAGAGAAGAGTGTGGAAGAGTCCAAAATTGATTCCTTGTTATATGGGGCAGATTTTACACGACTGGAAAATCAAAAAGACATTCAGCGTTCTAGCGTGCAGCTAAAAGTAGCTTAACCTTCTCATTCGAATACCACTTTGAAGAAGAAGGCACCAGAATCTTTTCAAAATAGATACGGGGCACAAAACTTCAGGCACCATTCTCAAATATTCAAGATGAAGAGTTGGGAGGGGAATCGAGCAGTCAGACATCAAAAATAAAGGTCCAAGAACCTGTCCATCAACTTCAGATCACCACACAAGAGGCGGAATTAGGTGCAAAGTATGCCGGTCGCATATTATTTTTTTATTAATAATTGGAAGAGATACACTGATAAAGTTCTAGTTTTAAATTGGGTAGGAGGATATTAGATCCCCTTTCAAAGAACTCCAGGAATAAAGTTAGTTCTATTACTGAGAAAAAAATGTGAATACACCCAAGGAGAATTTATATATTCCTATTTTTTAGTAAATAAATCAGGCCTAAAGGTTTATATTAAACTTAAAAGCCCTTAATACCTTTTTAGCTTTTTTTTTAAACTAGAGGATTATAGATCGGTTTTAAAATTAATATATAACGATTGTTATATGACATCGATCGATTTACAAGGATGCTTATTTTTTAATTTCAGTTCACGAAAGTTCTCGTAAAGATTTATTTTATAAGATCAAAGGTACGAGTTAAGTTTTATAACGAAGTTGCATAAAAATGTCAATGTATAATGAATACAATTGTGGATTAAATATTTAGAATGTCAAAGATGAATATAGTTTTTATATGAAAACAATGTTATGTTTTGGAACTATTTCTTACGGAATTTATCTTTTATTAATCAAGGTCATTGAGGTGAAATATACAAGGTTTATTGAAAAACTATTTTGATTTATGGATACTTGATGGACTTGGTATTCTGAAACATTTTTAAGCATTATTGAAATAAAAACTATTAAAATTAGTATTAGGAGCATGTATTTATTGTTTAATCAGTACCTACAGCTATTGTCGTTCATATATTATGTATTTAAGGCAAAAGTGGGACCATCATCCCAAATTTAATGTCAGGAAAAAAATAATTAAATTATGTGACCTTAAAAATAGGATGTTTCTAATATGTATTATGTGTAAGAATTATTACGTTTTGCAACGTCATCAGCAGCTTAACTTCGCCATTTTGTATTTTTTATTAAATATTGGTCATTCTATATTGTTTCTAATTTACGAATCATTGTAATGTAGTTTGGTACTAATATTTAGTTTTAATACCAACAGAACACAAAATAAACTATGTTAATAAAAAATGTCTACAACATTAAACTTTAACTGCGTAGAATTATGAAGAGGTTCAAACATTTTTACATTTATAAAACTAATCTCTTATCTCTCCATCGTAAGCCATATATAGGCATATATTTAACTGATTCTTTATTTTGATGAAATAGGAAAATATAATATATTATTGGCTTTAAGCTTTAAGCCACATGAAACAACTCTGTCATTTATTAAGGTCATTGAGTGGGCATCTTGTTTACACAAAGAGAAAATTAAATTTTCCGATAATATATAGAATAAACCTACTCACAACATCGAATGCACTTTTTAAAACTCACCTGAGTAAATAGTTTGTTATATCCCTGATTGTAATTGTTGTATCCCATCATTTTGCGACATCGCCTTCCACTATTTGTTATCTATCCATCTAAATCGCAAAACTTGAGGTTTAACCCCTTTTAAACATCCTACAAGCACCTACGGTCTATTTTGTCATACAGAAAATCTAAATTAATTTCACTTTCACGAATTAAACTTTCATACCTACGTTTTGAATGAAAATATAGCAAAGTTTACACAATTTCTCGAAACACACTTTAATACCGAAAATTTAACTGTTGCGAAATTACAAGCGATGTATTCTAGATTTGAAAAACTAGGTAAAACTTACGTAAAAATGATCAAGCTACTGCTAAAGAACAGTCTATTTCGAGTTAAGGTTTAAATTTTCATGTTGTGGCTGTTTTTCCGAAAGCTCTGTGATTGTACATATTTAATAGAGGTGGGGTTATAGGACGCGTCGCATGCGCAAGTATCGATTTTACCAACTGACTTTTCATCGCTGCTGCCAATTCGCGGAAAATTCTGAATCACAAGAAGGATTTTTAGGAATGTTTTAATAAATTTGAAATAAACGTTTCTGGATTAGCAGTATTAAGTATGAAACGATGTTGGGAATATCGAAGTTAGTAGCTTATTTAAATAGTTTATGCTATTAAGAAAACAGGAAAACAAATTTTTCTATGAATTCATTTTATTACCTATTTATATTTATTTAAAAAAAAAATAAATTGTATTTTAAACAATGTTTATTTAATTAGATATAACCTCTGAGTTTTTTTTTAGTTTATAGAAATAAGTTGACTATTAAGTTTGTCTATTGATTCACTTAAAACTGCGATTGGTATTCTCTATTTCCCATATTCCATCAGGTCGTTACCCTTTTTCTTGTATTGTAAAATCAAATGTATACTTTGTCTACTATGTCTGCTAATTCTTTTTGTAGGTAACGTTTTTAAATCCATTGTCTGTTTAAAGGTTGAAGACAATCATATTTCTTGAACGGCAGTAGAGTTTGGAACTTGCATTGTCTTTATTTGTTTCGAATCACAACGTTTCAACTGGTAAGTATCTAAAGTCGTCTTCAGGTAAACACTCACTCTACATACAGTAGTGCCATTTCTATTTCCACGTTAATAGAATTGCTACATTGTAAATTGGCGATTATTTTGAAAAATCTCCCCATAGTGAACGTTAAATTTTCATATTAATGTACAAACGCCATTTTTAACTGTTTAATTCTACAGCTTTTCTACTTTTGGAGTAATAATTCTTTCGCAAGCAGAAAATAACCGAACAAACTCTTTTTTCTTCTGTGCATTTCAGCAGAACAATTTGATCAAACTAGCTATGGTCGAGAAAAATAAACTGTTCATTTTAATTCAATTTTGTCTGTTATTCTGCAAAAGGCCGAATGTGAGAATAATCAATATATTCGAAGTGATTTTGTATAAATATAAGAAATCACCTAAATTGACAATTAAGTTACAGTGTACTTTGGTCCATGAATTGATTTATCAACGAAATGAATTATTTTTAATTTTCTTTCTCATAATTTTATGGTCAACTAAACAAGTTATAATGCCGGATTTAAATAATTTAAAAAAATTTGTAGTATAAACTTAGGAAGTTAAGTCGTAGAAAAAATATACTGTAAAGTTGGAGTGAATTGTCCATATTGCATTTGGAAGTTTGAGCACTCCGCCGGCGTCATATCCACTTATGTTGTACAAACTATCATTCTACAGCCTTTAGTAAAATAAAATTAACAATAGTGTTAAAAAGGATTTCTACCAAACTAGTTTTTATTATTTTGTGTAGGTAATTAAAGATAGTAATTTTTGGATTAAGAGAATAATTTGTTATACCTATTATTAAAATTTGTTTCATAAATTGCCTAACTAAAATTATAAACAAATTTGACAGGCTATGTAAACCAAAATGATGTACCGCAAACATGGCTTACAACAATTTGGATTTCGGTGATTTTAATTCAAAATGTTAAAGATATACATAGTTCCTTTTTTTGAGCCAATTCGTTTTTTAAATGACAATTTTAGATTCTACGGTCAAATATATCTTGTTTAGGGTAAGGTGGGGCAAGTTGACGTACGGGGCAAGATAACGAATTTAATTTTCATGAGAATCAAAAGCATAAATCTGTTATATACCCATCTTTATATTGCCGTCTCGGGACCTTCATCCTAACTTAAAATGATAGGTGGCGCTAGTTTACATATGTTCGATTTTGTGCTTGCAAATGTGTTTAGAGGTTAGTCGTTATAATATTCTTGTTCAGTGAAATAGAGTTTTGCGCAAAAGGTAATGGAACCAGTCCTATTCTGTTCAATATTTATATTGTTCCTCGAACCATACAAGATAATGGTTATAGCCCAAATCAGTTTTATTTTTTGTTTATTTTATTTACTTTAGGTTTTTGTTATAAATGGTCCAAGGGGCATGTTGACGGGGGCATGTTGACGAATTCGTCAACTTGCCCCGGGAGCATATTGGCGAATTCGTTATCTTTGCCCATGCAGTTATAAACATTTTTTTTACAGATGGTGCGAAATTATAAGAGAAAAACTGATCGTAGGTCTTGGTCAGAAGACAGTTTAATTGCTGTCATATATCGTCGCCTGAAAACCGGGTTATTCTATGTCCATTTTTTAAAATTTTAGAGTAGAGCATTTTTAAAACTCACCAGCTATTATTGGGTACATCTTAATTTTTTTTTTCTAAAAGTGCAATTAAGTTAGATTTAAGGGTTTATAAAAAGTGGGTAATCCAAAAATATACTAAAATTTTTGACTAATTGAATTGAATTGGCTGGCGAGGACATAGACTAAAATGGTCCGAATATGAAAAACTTTATATGGACATAGTATAAGTTCGAATCTTTGAAATTAGTGAACTGTTTGGCACAGAGTGACATGGAATAGTTTGGTCGATAGAGCTTTGGACATAGAATACTTTGATGATAAAATCTCAATTTAAAAAAAACATAGAATAACCTGGTTCTCAGGCGACGATATATGCTATCGTAAATGATAATTTGGCAGTTAATTGATTGGATAAAGTGTGGTGTGTGCGAAAGTTGGTGGCATGAAGCTTGCACGAGTTATGGGAATTGGGGTACCTACTTTTAAGTGTGACATTAGTATGTAATCGTCGTCTTGCCCCAATGTGCTCGTCATCTTACCCCACTATTGGGGCAAAATGACGAAAATGCAACAACTTTTAATTTTCAACTTTTTTCTTTATGTTTTATTGTTTTTTTTAATGGATTGTTCACCAAAAATTAACCAATGTTCCGCTAATTAATTACACTTGTTTTTTCTTTCAAAATATTTGTAGTTTATTTTTTAGAGTGTTTTTTTCCTTAACCTCGCCAACTTGCCCCACCTTACCCTATATAATATTAGTTTAAATAAAAATAGGGAAAACTTAAAAAATATGCCCCTGTTTAGTCCTGGTTAGATGACCCTGTACAAACACTATTCAACTTAACGATTGTTAGGAATATTTATACATTATCATAATTTTGTATATTTAACCCAGACCAGTTAATTTTATAGTCATATACAACATAATGTGCTGGTGATTAAAATCTTTTGAATGATGGGTTTGCAGAGTATTATAAAGTATGATAAAGATAAAAATAATAATTATTATTCAACTACTTGTAATTGTTGTTTTAGCAAAGTTTGGAGATATTATATTTTCATACACATGGATGGAATAATTTTTTAAATTTGATTGTCGGTGTGAAACTATTCATGTGCAGTGGCGGCGCCAGGATTTTTGATATGGGTGGGCCCAATGATTTTTAAGTGGGCACTACTCAAATCAAAAATGACTTCTAAAATAAGCAGGGGCAAACAAAACTGCCCTATTGTCCAAGTTACGTCTAAAAAACAAAAGTCATCGTTCTCTTCAAAATAACATATACTACCACTCCTTTCTCATCAAAACTTTCATAGCCAAATTCTCCCCCTTCCCGGAAATTCCATTACAAAACCAAATCCATCATTTTTGTTTCTAGGGTAAGCCCCCCCCCCCCCCCCCCCAGGCGACGCCGCTATTCATGTAGTGTAGAAATTTCCTGAGTTCGTTATCGTTTCCATTCCAAATAATGAAGATGTCATTCACATACCTCAGCCACATTTTTTGGTTTCTTTTTTGTTTGTTCTATTGCTTCGGATTCAAACATCACCTCGGGAAATACTGTCTTTCGACGAAGAACAAATCAACCAGCCAAAAAGACAGGAAAGCCAGTGTCGATATTGGTGAGACACTAAGATCACTCGAAATAAGAATCAAAGAACACCGAGGCAATACGATAAAAGGAGATACCGAAAAACCGGATGTAGCTGATCATGCCTGCATGCACAGGCATTATGTCACGTGGACAAGAGCCGAAATCCTGCATAAAAAACCACAATGAATGAAAAAGTTCAAGGAAGCTGCCACCATACACCCGAATCGAGGTTGTATTCCCTCATTAGATATAAGAAATATCTGAATGCCTTTATTAAGTAAATTCTTAACACCGCGCATAGATTAAACGCAGGACTGCACCCATCCCAGCAGAGGCCTATTAATACTTGGAAGCGCCCAAAGCCCTGGGATATTTTTGCGCCGCCCTTCTACAGTGGCGGATTTAGGATTTGTTTTAGGGGGGGGGGGGTGAAAAGGAATTGCGCCGCAGGAGAAAATTTATTGGGTGCCACACCCTTTTTTGGGTTTAAATAACCGTAAAGCTTAATCTGCGGCAATATGCCAGACTTTAAAAAACTCTTTTAATCTGTGAGTTTCGACCGTTGATCGCCAAAAAAATTATTGTGTCAACTTTCAGTAGGGATTAATTTGAAATTTGAAAGGTTGCACACCTGCTTGGTAGAGAAGTGATGTTGCCAAAGGCACTTATACACACAAATAATAAAAGTTAAGAAACACAAAAAAATAGATTTTTTTATAGAACTATAAATATTATATAGTTTCGTTAGAGCTCTAGCCCCCCCCCCCCCCCCCCCCCCCCCCGGCGTGTGGTGTTAGCTAAAAATTAACTGGTTAATCAAACGCCGTTTTTTTCTAACCACGGTTGAAATCGCTTAGTTTCATTGTTTGGTTATCTTAGTCTCTCTTGGAGTCTTGGCGCTGGAAAATGTGGCGCCCCTTTCAGATTTGGCGCTACAAGCCTAGGCTTGTTCGGCTTGTTCGGCTTGTACTATAATCCACCTCTGCATCCCAGTCATTCTTCAGCGCACGTAGCTTATATAAATAAAGCTGTAGTTAGTATAATTATTTGTTCTACTCCCACATGAAAATTAGCTGCTTCCTTTATATCAAAGTTATTGGAAAATTGGGCTATTCCGGTTAATTGAACGGATATGATATCATATTCATCCTAGTTAGGATATGAACCTGACCAATCACAGTACTCAATTACAAGGAAACCAAATTTACATGTTATTTGTGTGTGTGTGTGTCGTTTTCTGACACAATTTTTTTCTAAAGAGTGCACGAAATAGTGCGAAAATTGAAGGTATAATACCAAAATAAATATTTCTACCGAGCTAAAGATATGTCTGCAGAGATGCACTTTCTTATTTCAAAAATCTCCAGTTTTCCACTTATTTCTAGACAATTACTACAATATTATACGGATAAAAATTTAAAAAGAAATAATTTTGGTTGGAAATTTTTAATTATTCCCAGGGTAAGCAATGCTTTTTGCTTATATTGTATGCACGCAGAGCTGTGAAAGTTACTTCAGAAAAGTAACTAGTTACTTTTTCGATACTTTTGCCTAAATGTATCTAGATACTTATAAGGAATAGTTACTTTTACCTAAAAGTAACTTAGTTCTTAGTTACTTAGTAAAAGTAACTAGTTACTTTTTCGATACTTTGCCCAAATGTATCTAAATATAAATAAATTACACCATAAATTTACCAGGTAGTGATGATTCATTTTCCTGTACACACTACCACTATTACCATCAGAAAACTAAACTAAGAACAGTGTTGCCAGAGGGTATCAAGAAATTGTACAAATCACAAACATAGAATGTACCAGATTTTGAACTTGGGGATCAAATCGAAAGTGACTTCTAAAAAAAAAGGTCATCGCTCCCTTGAAAATAACATACATACATTGTCATAAAAGCTGAAGCTTTTAGCACCGGGGTGGGCCTGGCGCCGCCGCTGCTGAACGGCACAAGGAGGATGAAGATGTACCAGAAAATAGTGTAAATGTACTTTTGTACAGATGCGTTCGAAATATACCAGATTCGTACAATTGTACGAGCTCTGGCAACGCTGACTAAGAAGTGTTAATTCGAACAACGAACAAGTAGAATAAAATGCGTTCCAAGAAATTTCGCGTTCCAACCAGTTTGCTGTTTGACGCTCGCGACTCGCCGCTCGTCCCTTCGTGAAAATCTGATTAACGGCCGCCGATCGTCCCTTGGTCATCATCTGATTGTGTGCATTATTTGTTACTTTTGAAAAGTAACTTGTATCTAGTTACTTTTTAAGAGTAACTATACACTTAAAAAGTAACTTAGTTACTCCTAAAAAGTAACTAGATACAAGTTACTTTTCAAAAGTAACGAAGTTACAGTTACTTTTGGCATGATTCAAAAAAGAACTAAGTTACTAAGTATCTAGTTACTTTAAGTAACTAGTTACTAAAAAGTATCTAGTTACTTTAAGTAACTAGTTACTAAAACGTATCTAGTTACTTAAGTTACTCACAGCTCTGTATGCACGCCACTGCAAATAAGATGCTTATTAATTTTTGTTTGAACATCCTTAAAAGAGAGATAATTTGACTTATCTCAATTTAAATACAGTATATTTTTAGACGCCTAAGAAATTAGAAATGTTAAATTAGTTCAAGACAATTTATAAATAAAAATGAATGGTCTTATTTTAAAGGAAGAATGTACCAGTATATTGGAAATATGCCTTAAAAGTAAACAGTACAAATTATGGGACTTTAGTATTACAAAATTCAGTGAATCAACATTGGGTTACTTGGGCGAACATCTCTTACTAAACATCGTGTATACTGATAATGACAATAATAGTAAACAAGATCTTTAATTTTTTGTGAAAAGTATCCCACAGGACAATGCCGATCAAAGAGAATTTATACAATCAATGGGAATAATACACAAAGAAGCGACGATCTATAAAAATTTAACAACTAAACTTAACACATTGGTAAGTAGGCCATTTTGTCCAGCATTCTATTATGGCAGTGATGACGTCATTGTTTTGGAAAATTTAAAAGCCGCGGGATACAGTACTGTAAGTGAAGTTTATTTGGAAATGCCAAGAATAAAAGGTGTATTAAAAACAATAGCTCGAATGCATGCAGCATGTTTTATTTTTGAGAAAGATAAAAGTTCAAGTAACAGAAAATACAGCCTAGTTGATGAATTTGAAGAAGAATTATTATTAGAGTTTAAATTTGGAGAAGGACATCCAAGAAATAATTGGTATCAAAATTCGATTAAATGTGTTATAGCCTTGTGCAAGTACTTCTCAACATGTGAAAATATTGAAAATAAAATTATGGAATATGATAAGTTGGAGATGCAAGAAAAAACGAATCCCTCATTAAATTATGCAAATGTTTTGTGTCATAATGATCTCTGGCTTAATAACTTAATGTTCAATGATGATGATGAGTGCCTCATAGTAGATTTCCAATTAGCGCAATATAGTCCACCAGCTTTTGATATTTTGCTTTTCTTATATTTTAATACCCGACATTCTTTCTTGGAAAATCATTTGCCGGAAATTCTTAATTATTATTACACAGTGTTAGAAAGTGAGATGAAGTTCAGATCATTAAACATTGCAGACATTTTGTCTAAAGACGTATTATTTAAGAGTGTGGCGGAATACTCCAAAGCAGCACTTTTGCAAGTAGCAACATGTGCAACATCTATTTTTATATCTAAGGAGTTTTCTCAAACAATTATGGAAGATAAAAATATGTACGATGATTTTACCTTTAGAAACAAAGCGAGCTACATTCTTAAAGAAATTGAGAAAGATGAAGGGATTGAAAATAGATTTCGTAATGTTATTATACCATTGTGTGAAATGTTTAAATAATTATATACAAAATGTTTAAAAAAATCAAATATACCGGGTGACAACAAAATAATTTCATTCGGTTATTACTGCTGGTAAAGACTAAAAATTTGAGTCGTAGATTTGATGGATAAAAACACATACATAGGCACAAAATCAATTGCCTATCGCTTTTTTCATCGGAAGTAATTTTTTTTTTAATTTCATAATTTTGTTTATTTTTTTTCTTACCAAGCTTTAGAATTTAACTTTTTTTTGTGATGTGTTAAGATAGTTGAATAGATTAACTTTCGATTGCCTGTTTAATTTATAGTACCAACTTTCGATTTGAAGTAGTGGAAGTTTTATCAAAAAATCGTAATTTTAGAAGTGGGTATACTAATTATCCAAGTGGAATTTTCCAAATCCTGGTTGAAAAATAAGAAAGAAACTACATTTTGGACATATCTGTCCAACCATTTTCTAAAAATGTTTCTTATTGACTTCAATATGGCGGAATATTGAAATTAAGAAGAACCTCTCCGGCGCAACAATTTTAAAAACAAAAATAAATATTGTGATACAATGTTAAAATGGGAATTTAGAAAGCTATCCAATTCTGAAAAAAAAACTTTAGGTTTCTATTTAAAACTTTTAAAAAATGTTCATTTCCGGTTAAACCGGAAGCGATCGGCCATTGTTTTTATATCTAACTATGTGTTTTTATCCATTAAGTCTTCGACCCAAATTTTAAATCTTTACCAGCAGTAATAAACAAATTAAAGTATGTAAAATGATCACATGGTCACCTAGTATAGCTATAATATTCTTTGAAATAATTAAATTAATTAAAAAAAAAAAATTTTTTTTTGCCTTACCGATTTTTACTTCAAGTCCTCAAATAATCTAAAAAGTCATACCCACAGAAGAACAGCACTAGAATATCAGTCTGGGTGTGGAAGTAAGTAAAATCTGTCTTAGAAGAGCATTTACAAAATAGATAGTTTGTGTTATACCAAACTAAGGTACACCGGGTGTCCATTTACTGTGCCGGTATCTCGTTAACGGTTGACTGTAAAACTGTAAATTCAAAAGTTGTACGGGTTGATGGTGTACATCTTTTAAACCTTTTTTTAATATACAGGGTGTCTCAAAACGGAAGAGTGTACCTTAAATTCCCTCTAGATTTCTTATTTAATTCGAAACCATTTTTGCCTTAAGGTATGACGTTTAAAAAAGAGTTTTTGGGGAAAAAGAAGATTATATTAAAATTGTTAGAATTTTTCTATTATCAAAGCTTGCTGAAATCGGAATAACTTTGCATGTAGAATAAGAAAACTCTTAATAGAATTGGCGTAAATAACATAGAGTGTTCAAAATTTTGATTCAAACTTTTTATAACTTTTCTAAATAAAAAAACACCCTTTATTTAATTATCTTGTTGAAAGTAGCTTTAAATTTCCTTTAATTTGATATCAGTACGTGCTACTTGATTTCAAGCGATTTCTAAAGCAATCACTATTTTCTAAAAATGAATTTAAAAAAGAACAGGGCTGTGATAGGTACAGGTATTTGGGTTATGACATTAAAAGCATTTTATTTCAAGACCATCTAGAATACACTATTGACCAACTGGAATCTAGGGTGCGAAATCTCTAATGTAACCTAGAAAGAAAGCACATATGGGCAAAACCTTCAGTTAAAAAGAGACACATAACCACTCCTACATTCCAACTGAAAGGGGGGATATGTGTGTGGTGGGGCCGAGTCGACATATCGATCGCTCCCGTGCCTGCTTCGACCGCGTGTTCTAAAGAACGGAAGGTAGGAGGTAGGGGATAGCGTGTTCTCTGTTTAACGTGTTAAACGCTACTAATAATCTCTGTTTTGAAAATTGCGGGAATACAGTATTAAATTATAATATGAAGAAAATCTTAAGCTACTTTTATCAAATTAATCGAATACAGGGTGTTTCATTAAAACGACGAAAACTGACAGAAAATATCTAGGTTTGGAACAAAATCTTGAAGATCCTATATTAGTTATGCTAACTCTATTAAGAGTTTAGTTATTCTATATCCATTTCTAAGATTTGGAAAAAAATATTTTAATAATAGTTAAAATTTAGCCATTTTTTCATGAACTCTTATTTCCCCAAAAATTATTTTAAAAAATCATCTTTGTTATGCCGCATTTTTCGGCAAAATATTTTGTAATTAAATAAGGAATCCATAGGGGCTTTACAACCATAAAGAAAAAGTTTGTGTGGCGGTCTATTAAAAAAAAAAGTTTGAAACACCCTGCATTTACAGGGTGTAGTGGCGGCTCGTCAGGTGAAGTAGGTGACCAAAAAAAAATAAAACCAGGAAGAAAGTGTTTCGATAATATTAAATATTAATATACCAATACAGCTACCATTTAGCCCTTAAAAAAAAAAATATGTTTGAATTAATAATATTAATTTAATTCGAATGTAGCTATGCATAATAGGGCGACGGTTAACTCCGATTGACAATAATTATAAACACTCACTAAACACTAGCTCAAAGCAAGTGAAGACCTAACACCGAACATGGCTTTGATATTCACCGTTGCTATGATTACGTGACGTCAGTCACGCAAACAGCATATAACAATTTGCATTATGATGAAGGGCAATTTAAAAATAGATCACTCGTATGCAACATTGTTTTAGCATTGGTTCGCCTAACCTTAAGATATTTATTTTGAGGCTTCGCGAAATTTACGGTTATAGATATCGTTTTTATGTGACTTACTGTGTGATTAAAAAATTTTGTTTTTATTTTTTAGTTAATTCAGTAGTGTACATACGTACCTACTTAGTTGTGTGTTTTAAAAATGAACCCAATTAATGACATAGTTTGTAATTTGTTGGAAACGCCATTCAGTCGTTGGACAGACGAGGATAAGAGAGACGTTTTGTTACACGGCTTTTTAGTCAATGTTTGTTTAAGTATTCACACTATACCTAGCTCTCCACCATTTTTTAAGACCGCGAGCCGCCACTGACAGGGTGTCTCAAAATGCAGGGTGTGTTTAAATATAAAATTTTAAAAGATTCACATAATTATTAATCTTTACAATTTTTGTATTTACAGTTCTTTGTTTAAATCGACCATTAACGAGATATCGCCCATGCATCGGTACAATTCGTAATAAAGTTTTTTTAAAAATTATCAAAATATCACTTTTGATAGATAATACGGTGTTTATCCATTTCTATCTATTTTTTATTGGAAGGGAAAGACCATGCCTCCCCCTCTAGCTAGTTTTGTGCCATAACACCTGCTGCTGCATTGGAGTGATTATTATTTAATAACTCCAAAAATGTAACTCAATATATTTTATTGATCTAACTAAAAAATAGGTCGAACCTATCGATACTATAGAAACTGTTCAAAAATATTTTATAAAATTTAAGCTGATCGACAGATTTCTTTACAACTGTATGCAAAAAAAGCTTACAAAAATACTGACATGTTGAGGCAGACGGTTGTCAACAGGATACAAATTTAAAAAAATGAATTTTAAATTATACATTTAAAGAAATATTAAAATTATTATTTTGCGAAAACTATAAAGAAGCTGTCACCGACGTACACTTGCAGGTATTCGTTCAATCATACGCGACGACGACGCACGGGGCGAATAGTTTCTGGGAAAATATGATGTTTATACTTTTTTAAATAGAGCTTATTTTTGATATAAATGGGTTCAAGAATAAAATTTCAACTTTGAAAGAAATTTATTCACAATTATCTTACAATTATTAATTTAAAAATATTATTAAATAACAATAATCGCACAAAGGAAGGCGAACGGATGAAAGGGCCCGACAAGCATTGTGTCCTAGCAGGCGATAGGCGGAATGTTCGATACCTTGGCTTCTTTGTATGCCATATCTATTTGAGAATTTCTTTAAAATTCTTTTTATATTGAAGGAACTAATTTATGATATCATTGAAGCTTAAAAAATTATTATTGAGTTACTTATTAAGAAAACAATACTATGAATTAGTGAGGGGCATGAGCGCTCAACGGGGGTTGAATCCTAGGGATTTTTTTTTTAGAAGTCACTTTTGATAGAAGTTTTTGATACCGCGGTCACATACTTTTTTTGGCTTCCCACTCTCCGGCTGAAATTGACTGTTTGGCACTCTTATGATTAGGGGCACCAGATTGCGTAACGGGCGTAGGGCCACCTATAGCCTAAAATAGGCTCCGCACACTTCTGGGTTACTAAGCAGCTGAGCATGTTTAAGTAGCCATTTTGCTTTGGAAATCAAAAAAACATATCCACAAGTATAACTTCACCTTACCCTAATAAATGTTATGTAGATATTAATAAAAAAATTGAGAACTTGGCGACCCCAAAAGATGTGGTCTCTCTTGCACCTCAAGTCTGGCTTCGTCACGGTTTCCGTACTACAACGGTTAATATAACTACATATGTTGGTAATGAGAAATTTGTCCTTAGGTCATTGTTCTACCGGAAAAGCGATATAATTATTATCAGCACAGATATTTGTACATCATATTATAATTGTACAAAAGCCAAAATATAAGTATTTCTAAATAATTCTTGCTCTTTGCATTTTATATAAGTCCTAACCTCGAAAGCTAAATATAGAGATCGTGAACGAGAATAACAGAGCTTCGATATATTTTGCCAATAAAAATTCATAAAATATTTAACAGTAAAACATTAATTTATTTTTCAAAATTGTATCTAAGCAAGGCCATAATTAGACCGTTAATTATCTCTATGTTATCTGCCAATTTAAACTAAAAAGCAAAATAAACTTCATGCAGCACTTTCTATAATTTAATATATTTCTAGTTGTACACGGAATTATACATAATATTTATCTTTCACAAAGTTGTGAAAAATTAATAGTAATAATCGTAAATAAAAATTAATAACTGGATCAAAAATTATAATACTGTAGTTAGATAGAAATAATGTTAAAAATTTATAAATAATATGTTATATTAATATAGAAAGTAAAAAATACATACCCTACGATTTATATGACGGCCGATCAATGGAATGTAATGAAGCTTTTTATGCTTTGGAGGTTCACCATGATGGTGATGATGATGATGAGCGTGATGATGTGGACCATGCTGTTTCCTTGATAACATTTCTTCCAAATATTCACTAAAGAACTTTCACGTTAAAATATACCGACGCGATATTTTATTTAAATCACTAACACTATCACAGAATATTTTTTAAACTAAGAAATCTCGATTAAATTCGCCATGGTCCCGTTACACATATTCTATGTTTAGTTGTTTAGGAAACTGTCGTGTGTATTTAGAGACATTTAATAGGTACTCTGCCAGAAAGCTGGCTAAAAATAATTCACTTGATGTCCAACGTTTGTTATTAGACTTAAACCCTTACAATTATGTTTTTGAATTATTTTATTTTATATATACAGGGTAATTAAATAAGTTTAAAGTGTAACTATTTAATAACACTGACGCCGAGCGCTTTCGGCCTTATTTATTTAAAGCCATCATCAGGGCTTAACCTAGTCAAACAGGGTTTTAAAAGCAATGCTTAAAAAGTTGTTGGTAGTACATAATTTACAAAAATGAAAATGATGTAATTTGTCCAAGTTTAGGTTATTGTTTAAACATAAACGAGCCGCGTGGCGAGATGCCCCAGAGGCTGCTTTGAAAAGGCAGACTAAGAAGCGCAAAATTGGTGTCTAAACTTTAGATTAAATGATAGAAATGTGCTATTTCATTGCTTTTGTTGAACCAAGAATATACTGTTATCTGTATTTTGTATGTTCATTGTATATGCCAATAAATTAAAATTGTGTAGGTAACATTATAATTCTTTTTTTGCGAGCCACTAAAATTTTTAATAGGTATTTTTAAGTTACTTAAGTGTAGTTGAATCCAAAAAAGTTGAAAATTGTTCCCCAGTGTAATTGGATCAACTTTTTATGAAGGTAATTTAACAGACAGAAGATATGTTGACAGCGTTACTGGTACAATGACAACTCTGTACACGTACAAAAGGCAATACTAGAGCAACAAGACAATGACATAATTAAACTTTTTCTACTTATAAATCCTATAACTTCGTCTGTTTTTCTGGGTTAGGCACTCATCTTCGTCTTCCACCATTTTAGTAAGATTTACCAGTTATTTTTCAATTTCTGTTGCGTTTAATAAAAGTTTTAACGTCGATTAACGATCCGTCAAAATATCAGAAAATAGTAGAAAAATCGTAGTGGAATATCACAACAAGGGCAAGAACAAACTTTCATTTTGATAAAACATTATCTAAGTATTAAAATAAAAAGTAAAAATTGATAAAAAAGGATTTGAGATGAATGTTAAAAAATAACAAATCTGACAGATTTGCAACCCTTTGAAATATATTCTTAACCTCAATTTTCCTAAGTGTTATAAAGAGACTCGTAACATTTACGTGTAAGTTAAGTTTTTTTGAACTGACCACTGTAATTTGTGATAAAGAATGGATATGAAATTATATCAGTTTACTCAACTGGGATAGTTCATCTATCCAGTCACTTTGTTGTTGTGAAAGCAGACAATATCCATGTGAGAGTAGAAAAAATCCACAACGATCGATGATAGAGTTTCGTTGAGACTATGCAAAAATGTATAATTTTTCAAAGGGATTAAATAATTTTATTCGAATTAAAATATAAACGCGCTGTGGAGAAGCACCCATAAGTATTTTACTTGAATTAATTAAATTGTAATCTAAATATAACTTTGATTATAGCCAAGTTAAAAATAGTTTTTTAACCCCAATAGAAATTCTTAAAATAAATAAATGTTTTCCCTTATATAATAAAACTGGTTTATGTGTCAAGCCCAGTTCTCAGAACTTCGTTCTGTTGCTGGCGACACGTGATGTAACCAATAGAAAATGAGTATTGGAGTCACATGTCAAAATACTCATTTTCTATTAGTCATAACACGTGTCGCCAGCGACAGAACGAAGTTCTGGGAACTGGGCTTTATTCTCTAAAACATTTAACTAAATTCATTTATAATATAATTGTACTAGTTGTGTGTTGTGTGGCAAGCAGAAACTTTCAATTTGTATATACATTTTATATTTTAAATCTTGTAGCAATTGTCTAGAAACAAGTGGAAAACTGATGATTTTTGGAATAAGGAAGTGAACATACTTCAATTCAATTTTGGTATCATTTCGTGCACACCTTAGGAAAAATTGAAAATAATTGGTGCATGCATAGTACCTATCTGCGATAAATATATTGATTGAAATAAGAATAAACAATTAGGGAATCCAAACCACGTGATTCAATATGGCGGTTGGATGGCAAAAAGCATTGAGTCACCAGTTAAATGCCACCAGCAACCTTATTTTTATGGTCACGTGTACCAATTACAAAGTAGTATTTGCCAGCCAGCCGCCATTTGGACACATCGTTGGATTGCCCAATTTGATGTGACAGATTTGCATATTTTTGAAATTAATCTCACTTTTAACTGTCATAAAATGACGCGTACAATTTACAACGTTTAAATTTGGTATCTTTGTCATCTTTGCATAAAAAGTACTATATAGTACATACAAAATGAACGTTTTTTACTAACCTTGGTTGGTTTTTTGCAATGCAAATATTTGTCTACCGCGATATTTTCTGATATATTTTGAAAGAGGATCCAACCCCAATCGACCTTAAAACTTTTAGATATAGCAAAATAACTGGTTCCTTAAATAGTGGAAAATGAAGTTAATTATATAAAACCGGATAAAACAGACGAGATTATAACATTTTTAGAAAAAAATCAATTTCAACTAATAGTTTTAGGGTTAGGTATGTTTTTCGTTTTGTTTTGTACAGACAAAAAAGGGTTGTTCGGGTTTATTACGTAAACAGGCTCTAATGAAGTAAAATTCATGTACCTACTTCAGTTTAGTAGAAAAGAGAATTGAAAGACCTTTAAAATAAGGTATCACTCGACCCCCCTTTTCACCCCGCCCAGGGGCTGCACGTGTCTGAGCGTTTTTCCAAAAACTAAGCTGCTAGTAAATGTCTCTGTTTCGTTTTCGATGCGCCACCCTGTAGTATCGGCTGTGTGAGGAGGAGAGGCAACTCGGGTAGTCTAGTTGCCCAGTCTCCGAGTCTCTACGCAACTACAGTTTCTTTTAAGTTTCCCTGTGTGAGGACTGCCTAAAGGTCTTTAATTATATTAAATTTATCATATCTAATATTGCAGGAAAAGTATAGTTTTTTTTAAAGTTTTTTTTTAAACAAATTGTGTTCAATACTATTATATTACCACATTTAGATACTTATTGTTCTGTATTAAATATTTGAATAATTACAAGTTTAACAAAACAAAGCAATGCTAATAATTTTTAATTTTTATAGATATACCAGAATACATATTTAATGTTAAGAAAATTAGATTGGTTGAGTGCATTTTTTTAAAAAATTTAGTTCGGGCTTTATAATATTTTAAATTAAAAATAATTTATTGTCAGATTGTTTAATTTTTTTTCGTTCTTTTAATTATGCCCATGATTATGAAACAAGAAATAATTAAAATTGTTATGGGAATAATGTTTCTAAAATATTAATCAAAAATCTGTTCCGTTCTAAAAAACTTTCCCCTGAAACTTTTTATAGAATTCCCTGAATTTTATATTGGAAACCTGCAGCGCCATCTTTTACAAGATTACGAAACCTTATACGTTTAACAGTAAAAGCAAAACCATTGAATTTCTATATTGTGGGTCAGCTTTGAGCTTTTGAATATAGAGGACGCGACGTTTACTTTTAAAACTTATTGAACAGAAACTTACAATTTCATTTTTTAAAAATTTAAAGATCTGATTATAAGGTTTTATTTCGATGGACAATAAATTATAGATAATGTAAATAAATTATTTGATTATTGTATTTTTTTTTTAGTTTTTATAGTCTTTGTTCGTTCTCATTATTATTTTTACTAACTCATTAATATCTCGCTCGTTCGTCTATCTGTCCGTATGTCTCATGAGGATATATGTTTCTTAAACTTGTTACCAAGACGGAATTTCGGCTAAAGGCCTTTTTAAATATTAGGCGCAATTTCATGCAAAATTGCCTGAAAGCATTTGGATTTGAATCAGGTTATGTAAGTTTTTCCATTAAAACGACCATTTACTTGCACCTTTCGACTTACACCTAATGTAAAAAGGTCTTTATTTATGTACGATCCCGATACATGAAAAGCAAGAAAAACAAAAAACATAATTATCCGTGTAAATTATAAAAAAAGTGACTCAAATTTAAAAACTCGACGAGTTTTCGAGCGTTCTCGAGAGGCTTTAAAATCGATGTTTTGTCCTCTTTTACTTATTCCTTTTATTTGAAAAATATAACCCCAAAAAAAAATTAATTTTTTTTTCATTATAACCAATTTTGATGATTTATTTTGCATACTTATAGTAAAGAGATTTCTGTGGTGGTCAGCGTGGTCTTATTACATTTTCGTTATACAAGCGTTGGTACGAGGGGTCGGTCGAATACGCGACTTCAAATTAACGTTCATAATATCAAAACAGTAAAAAGAAATTAATACAAATTTTATAAAAAAAACTGAATCTACTTCAAAACCGCGTTAAAAAGTTTACTATACGAATATTACAGTAAATTCTTTATAATTAAATTTCTTATGCCCATTAAACATATTATATTACAACAACATTCGGTGACATTCTTTAAAAGTAACTTTGTTATATTTTAAAAAGTATATAGGTAATTGTTATATAACTGAAGATGACAAGTTCGGAATATTACTTTTCTTTGGATTGATTTATTAAACATTTTTAACATCACCAAAGTAATAGGCCATAAATATAAGTGTCCATCTTCGACACTAGATGTCGTCACAGATTAAACCATCTCGCTTTAAGCCTTGAACTATTTGAATAAATACAGAAGAAGAATTTCCTTTCATTTCATCAGATCCACTCCCAGACGCGTTTTGCCATATTATGGCTCATCAATAGAGCCAGGATCCGACGAAAGAAAGGAGCAACTCAAAACACTTTATTCAGCATTTGGTGGGGCACACCAGCAAGATATTGCACGCAGCGACATCTGTGTCGTTGTTAGACACATGTCAAGAACAAGAGAGTTTAATTTGAATAAATGTTTAAACTCGTTCTTCTGTATTAAAGATGTAGGTAGGTATCCCGAATTAAAATAATGTGTTGCTGCGTGTAAGGATAATGGAAATTAAATTTAGGGCAATATTACATTTAAAAAAATAGTATCTACATTGTATAGGTACCTACTTAGTAGAAAAAGCTGAACATTCCCGGACGACCGTAAAGATTTTATGTCGAGGCCCAAACCGAGTCTGACAATACATAGTTCTGGAATGTTGCTTCTTTAACGAGGTATACATACTATTTTTCCGTAAATCGAAAATTATTAAAAGGACATAAATTATTACAATCAACTTGTTAAAATTTTGGAATAAATGGTATTAACTTTGTTCACAAATAAAGGATGCCATTAAATATTTGTGTTGTAACTATGGAAACACAGTAATATTGGATTCTCAAGCTTAACACATTTTGGTTTACAAGTAGCCGTACAGAAATAATATTTCCTTACAGTACAGTAATAAATATTTCCTAACAGTTATTTTCCGTTGCCTAGCAACGACTAAGTGTAAAGAAACATTGACTTTTTCCTTCAAAAATGTCAATATTTCTTATCGATTTTCGTAAAAAGACATTCATGAAATATGTTTAAAAAATATAGCAAATGATTATAATAAGATAAGGCATAGATGAAATAGACGTATCCACGATATTTTTAAATTAACGGTATAACAAATAAAAACTTTGTATAGATATTGATGTAATATTCTGTGGCATTGAATATCGCTATGTGATATCGTAACCAAGGATCGCATATATATTACAATACCATCACCACTACATATTATATTAGTGCAATTTGAGGTAACAAAATCTTGCTTGGTGAGAAGGAGTCTTAAGTAGAAAAAAGTTAATGTATCTGGTAATTTTTATTACGCATCATCTACAGGAATCTAAAAAACATGTTATGAGCGTTTTATGAGAAAACCAACATAAAATAAATACACGGTTTGATAACGAAAAATTCTTCGAGAACCCAAATAGAGCACCAATTTTGCCAAAAGTAATTTTTTAGCGTCTTTTATACCTGATTTTGTACAGATTCGACCACGACTTTGACTGTTTTTATTACACACATGCACCCAAGGCCCAAGCAAACAACCTTGACATTGAACTTGTATTTGTACCGTACCCAATAAAAACATGCACGCTGACACAGATGCAATGCACCAGCTCGAAGTTGCAAAGAAATGACTTTTAAGGCGGTACGATCGGCGTTCAAGGCCATTAAAGTCACCCAGAATGTATGTCGAGGGTCTGCGAAGGTAGACAAGGGAAATAATTGCATCGGGGTGTAACAAGAAATGGGATATGAATAACATGTGTGCGGTTACAGTGGCGTCCTGGTAGGCAAAAAATATTTATTTTAAAAGAATATACATATGTAGGTACTATTTCAATTCGAGATATATGGGAGTCTCAGTCCGGTTGGCCAAAGAATGTATTACAAATTACAAAAACACCCTTGGGTACTCACCCTTACAAGAGCTTTAATTTTTTTCCATATTTTACATAAAGTATTTTCTCCAAAAGCTCGTTTTCCAGGGCTGGATAGTTAGGTAATCATTACAAAATATATTTGGTAATAATTTAATTCCTTAAAAAACAGGAATTGTTATTGCATTACTTTGGTTAAAAATGAAATTGAATTTCTTTGGTAATTTCAATATAAAAAGAATCTTCCATTCCCGAGGGGACCTACAGTTTAACGTGGGTTCCGAACCACGATCCTCAGTCATGCGACACCCCCCAAGGGCTATCAACCCTTGGTTTATTCTTATTTAGTATAGTATATATATATAGTATAGTTTATATTATTAGATTCTTAAATCCACTAAATTTCGGACATACTTTTTTTATTGTACGTATGCCTACTCCGGGAATCGAACCCGGGTCGCCGCGGTCGAATGCCAGTAGCTCTACCTCTGAGCCACAACCGCGAAGAATAAACTTCAATCAATCAATCAAATGTTAAGTATTTTGCGAGAAATCCGTTGTTAATGTTATGTAATATTTGGTTCAATGAAGAACATCAGTTGTTGTGTTGTCTCTGGACTAAAACCATGGCAGACAATTTTAATATAACCTTATTGTATGTTTGTAATTTAATGTTACGATAATATGTATATCACAATTATTTTTATAGATTTGCGGGGCTTGAAGTTAACATCAGTTTCAGATTCATTTCTGCAACATTGTTTAGTTCATTTTGTTACAAATAAAGTATCTATAATAGAAAACAAACAATTAATCTTTACAGGCGATTTCCTCTTAACATTTACTTATTTCTATAAGTTTGTTAGAGATGCTGGTATGCTCAAGAGTGTCTAACAGCGACACAGATGGCGCTCCGTGCCACTTCTTACTGGTGTGTCCCACCAAGTGCTGCCTTAAGTAGCTTCGAGATCCCTTTTCTTTTCGTCGGATCCTAGGTCTACTGATGAGTCATGATATGACGAAACGCGTCTAGAGATGGATCTGGTGAAATGAAAAGGAAAATCTTCTTTACTCATTGTTTTCGGTTAATAAACCGATGTGAGTTAGCGCTGCTTAGCGGGACTCCTGTAATTGTGACGAATGTCTTTATAGGCGATTTCCTCCTTATATTTACTTATTTCTATAAGTTTGTTAGATGTGCTGGTTTACTCAAGAGTGTCTAACAGCGACACAGATGGCGCTCCGTGCCACTTCTTACTGGTGTGTCCCACCAAGTGCTGCCTTAAGTAGCTTCGAGATCCCTTTTCTTTTCGTCGGATCCTAGCTCTACTGATGAGTCATGATATGACGAAACGCGTCTACAGATGAATCTGGCGAAATGAAAAGGAAAATCTTCTTCTTTAATTAATTTATTGCATTTTTTATGCATATAACATTTTTTCCACCAACATAAGCTCTATCTTCTGTTACAGATTTTCTGTTTTGTAAGGGCGTATTTCACATAACGGAACAATTTCAACAATACATTGAACAAAAAAAAAAGGAATTATTATACAGTTAAAGCAAATATATTTTTAATGCTTTATGTTTACTAAATCAAACCTGGATACTGGCCACGAAAAATTGTTAGTAAATATTGAAATAATTTAAATCAAAGAATAAAAAAGACATTAAATCGTCATTTCGGTAACTTACAATTAACGTTGAATTATAATTTAAATAATGACAATTTCCGTAGATTTATTCGCTAGAAAAAACTCCTTAGTGAACTTTTTTAATTTGTTTGTAAATATTTGTTTTTAGGATGTTATTACTTAATTTTTTTTAAAGAAATGTGATGGAATCCATAAAATCTTAAGTTTTGACTTACATTTTTTCATTATAACTTTATGTTTTATTTAATTTAAACTTACTGAATACGTATTTTAACTAGACACAACTCTTAGGTACTAATTGCACATAAAATTTCGTTAAAAAAGACAAAAATATAGGCAAAGAAACAGGAAAATAGAGCGTTACCTAAATGACGAAATGTTACAGAAATGATCTTAATATTGTACAAATGGAAATTTTAAATAACTAACACAATAACATTAATATTTTAAAGAACAGTTTATAGATCTGTAAACTTTGCTGAAAGGTCCTCAATAAAAATAATACTAATAAATTAGGTAATTAAGTTTTATTCATCATAATCAAATTTTTTTTCCAAGCTGACTTTACATCGAAAAACCTCATTTCCATTGCTTGCCAGCTTTTGTTTTAAAATACATCTTATATGATAGATTCTTCTGTAATCCATACACTTAACTCCAGGGGAGTTTCCATTCATTTTAAAGGTGCAGATAAAGCATAGGCTGCCGTTTTCGATTCTGGTATTGTGACAAAATGGTTGGAATATTGTAAAATCGGAGATTATGTTTATTTTGGAAGTTGACTATGGTGGCTCATCTTCGTTTGACTGTAGTCGTAATTTATCTGTACTACTACTCAATTGTTGAAAATCATCTAGTGTTGTTTTAAATGTCGGTAATTTTAATGGCAAATCGTTTGTTGTTGGTTTATTTCTAACAAGAGTTGATTTTTTGATTTCTGGCAAAGTTAAGAAAATTTTACATAATAAAAAAAAAAGGAATATTTAGATACTTTACAGGTAATAAAGAAACTGTCAAAAATTTTTGTACATAGCTTAAAATCTGTAGGAAAAGTCAAAAAAAGAAAAGGTCATGCAAAAATTATAAGAAAGGATACTTCCAGTGATATTCACAAGGGATACATCTGAAGGTTTTAAACTGTAGTGTATGCATGGTTTTCCAAAACTGCAAGTAAAGCAGGAAAGACTTCATAGGAATAGCTTGCTATCGGTGTTTTTGTCCCAAGTCACTTGATGAACAGACATAATATTTGAAACTTTTGGCACATTTTGAGGCAATTCTTTTTTCATATCTTCAATTTTTTTGTTTGGTACTTCCCAAATTAAAAAAAAAATTAATCGAGTAGTGTTTGGAAAAGCGTTCACCAGTTTTAATAATATTCCATCCAAATAAGCCCAAATGGCATGCGATTGGTGGTCTAAGTTATCACTAATCGAACAAAAGGATTGACTTTTAATAGAATTATCTTCTTCATTGCGATAGTAATATAGTCCTGTGTGCAGTGATATTTGTTTCTTCAAAGCCCCAAAATGCATCGATTGAATTTCAGTATTATATTTTGCAACATAGTTTTCTGAAAAGTCTATTTGTATTAATATTTCGTTAGGTTCTAAATCTTTTTTTTATTTTTAAATTTCTCGTTGTTGGTGCCTCATGAAAAATACGTGTTTTAAATATTCTACTGCCTGTTTGTTTAATATTTTTAGTAACTCTCTTACTGTCACTTTTTTTTCAACTTTTGAGGTTCTTCTTATTATTTTTGACTCGCCTGTAATTGTTCGATTTTCTGCTTTTGGTTCCCACTGCCTAAATACGATACGATTCTCTATCCTTTTTTCGTTTTTCGTTAAGTTGGTCTTCTGACAATAAAAGTCTATGCTATTGAACTCTCATTTTTATTTTTTCTCTTTTTTCTTTTAACGATTGTTCTGAGTTCGAATTTACTTTTTTTTTACACTTTTAGGTTTGCTGGCCTTAAAAGTTTCTTTACAAGTAGTAGTATTAGTCTTTGTTTTTTAGTAGCATTAGAATTTTTCAGTGTTTCAACCGCATTCGTAATTGGTTGGTCATCATAAACTTTAGATTGTTGTAGAATTTATGATCAACTTTTCTTTTTAAAGTTGAAACAACTTGACTATCATTTCTCAGATCTTGATTTGTTTTTTGGCCTTTAGATTCTTTTTTCCGTTTCTTTTCTTCCTTTTTAAATTGTTTTTTTAATTTATTTAATTCTAAGGCTTTCTCTCTATCATTCCTTAACTTTTCCTTTAGAATTTTAAATCTTTCGTCCATTGTGCTACAGAAAACAAAACATAGTTAGTCATCTCGGTAACGAAATCATCATATCGGTAACTATTTATGTTACCGATATGACGAAATCATGTTACCGAAATGACAAAAATACGTTAAATGTTAGATATCACCCTCTATGGGTGCAATAGAATTATAAAAATGTTAGGTTATATTTAGGGCCGCTAGATCAACAAAATTAAATATACAAGTCTAGTCAAAAACCATGTAAAAATTAATTTTCCCTCGTTACCGAAATGTGTCATAATAAGTATACGCAAGTAAAATTTATCATTCAATAATTAATTTTAAAAAACTTACCTCAAACAGCAAAAACTTGAGAACTTATTTAACCACGTACAATAACTTGCTATTATTTTCACACATGCTGGACTTGCCACACCCGATCGGTAATATAGATCGCGGGTGGTTTTTCACATGTTACCGATATGATGCGAGCAGTGCCGGACAATTTAATTTTATGACTGGATTTGATCAACTGGACAACAGCACACTAAAAGCTCTATAAAACCATAATATATACTTTTATATGGTCACTTAATATTAAAATATGTGTTTTTTCTGGTAAAATTATTTTAATACACAATTTCAAAGTTAAAAAATCGTAAAAGGGACAGTTACAGAAATGACGTTTTAGTGTTAATAATATTTAAAACAAAAAGAAAACCTAAACAAAAACGAGTTTTAAAAAAAATGCATCTTGAAAACATCCTTTCCTTTCATATAGTTTTTACAGAAGCCAAATATTGCTTAAAATTTTTGACCTACAGTGCCAGACATACAATTATCCCATTATGTGAAATACACCCGTAAACAGTTTTTGTACTCAACTTATAAAATGCAGCTATGAAATTTATATACAGGTGTTTCTTAATGACGTGCTAATATTTTAGGGTGTGATTCCTCAAGTCATTTTATGAATATATAAATATTATATATAAATATAATACAGTACAATCGCGATCATATAAATATGCACTCTTATAAACGACTCAGTAATCTGAACATAATATTTTTTACATTGACCACTCTGTAGTATGAATAACACTGTTCATACTACAGAGTGATCAATGTGAAAGGAAAATCAAAATGCCTTTTTTCAGTTTGCTCAATTAAGGGAAAAAGCAGAAAAATCTTGCTATAAAAGATAATTAATGACGATAACATTTTTTTTAAAACTTTACTTTTAAGAGAATTTAAAATTGGTGAAATTTTACGAAATTTTCCTGCTGTGTAGTATAAGAAAAGTACAATTTACGACTTTGTCAAAAAATTTCCCTTAATGCAGTCTATTACAAAACGCGAAAGAAACAATTTGATAATCAAAATAAGTGGAATTTAGCAACTCTCAAAAGAAGCAAATAGCAACGACAAATATAAAATAAGCGATGTTTGTCATCGCCGACTTGATTTTATTAAGTTGAAAGATAAATCTAAATCAATATGTTAAGACATACATGTCATGTTGTCATACGTCAGCTATTTTTTAACATATTTGCCTGTACGACCTCTTATTCTCTTCAGAAATGTTTAAGATTTCAGAATCTTGCACGTACTTATACATACAGTGCTATTAAAAAAAAGTTTCAGCGAGTTTTCAAGTTGAGGTGTGGCCGCCATTTTGTTTTTTCAACAAATACCAAAAAGGTGAAATTAGCGGCCTCTCTTGATTCATAAAATATAAAAATCTTCTTTTGCGGTAACCTCGGAGTAACACGTTACAAACATCGCAGGATCCAAATTTATAACCCGTAAATTATTACAATAGATAATTTCTCTTGGTTTAGTTTGTCTATGATTAAAAAGCAAACTTTACTCTCACCCCTCGTATGGTAAAGTTTTAAAATTGGGATTGTCGAACATATTTAAAGTGTGACCTTTAGTTTTGTATCTTAAGATCTAACATGTTTTTCGTCCCTTAAGTTATTAGGGGAGGCTATTACCGGCATGAAAAATGGCTAAAGTAAGAACATAATACGCCAGATGCAGAGTTGTTGCTTATTACATTAGAGACACATTGGACTTCCGGCGTATAACTCACATTACCCAAAATACTGCTTTGCGGCATTTCGTTGTCATTTGATATTTAATATTTTGAACCTTTTTCTTTGATTGATTGTAATTTATTTCAAAGACCTGTAATAACACTTATAATGGGCTTTTTCACTATAATTTGATTTTGGTTGTTGTGTATAAAGGAACAAAAAATAAAATTTTCTGTATTTGTACTTTTTGATATTTCCAAGCCATCACCGAGAAAATAAATAAATAAAAAACTGTTTGGAACAAAAAAAAAGGATTTACTCGAATGTACGTCATGAAAATGGCAGCTTAACAATGTTGCCAATGTTCTATAAAAATTGTATGTTATAATACCAACAATGACAAAGTTTAAAATAATCCCAGAGAAATATCTAATTCTTCAAGACGAACTTATGCGGAAAAATAAAATAAATTACCATATTATTTCCAAATGTTATCTATATTTTGTCTTAAAATAAGTTAATAAAGTTCTAAGGACAAAATGCATTATTTAACTAGCATAAAAGTTTTCACATGTGGCAAAACCAAAATTATTGACAGAAGACTGATCGAATGCAATGACAGTTGGAAAAAGTCTAACCCAAAAGTTATTTAAATTAATTTAAAAATTTTAAGGCGGACAATGTAGTATGTAGTGCATCTATCTTCTGCCTTAAAGTAGACGACATGTTACTGTTAAATTATAAATTATTTTTTGGTAGAATTTTTACCGTAGATCTATTACAAGACGCATTTAAACTACCTAAGAGTCCTAATAAAATTATTTTTTGTGTTTTGATATTATATTTTTATTATGAATATATTTTTTTATTTAGTGTAGTTCACACTGGCTCTTTTCCTAAAAGCATTTAAAATGTCTTAATGTTTGGTAAATAATTTTTTGTTTTACAAACGGACAAAAATGATAAGAAGGTTCTACCAAAAAAATATTTTATAATTTAACAATAAAATTTTGTCATTTGAAACAAAAAACTTTTTTAATTTTCCTATTTTTAAAAGTTTTCACTTGTGTATTATATCTGAATCACCTTGTATCAATTATACCATAGAAATTAAAGTCGTTTATTACGTTTTCTGGTGAATTTTAATTTTTATTTAAGAAATAAACTACTAGGCAATATACTCTACATCAACCAATGCCTATTTATTTTCCTCTAAAACCTGGTACTACAAAATATTAAAATATAAAAAAAATAAGCCGTTTGATTTCGAAATTCAAAAAATGAGTAGGTAATGCTTTTTTTTTTGATTTTCATAATTCTTAAATATTATTAGTTATTAAATTCGTCTACAAATTATTCAATATCCTGTACATATTTTATTTCTATATAAGTAAAATAAATTTTAAAGTCTCCTTTTCCACCAATAAAAAAAATAAAAAAGTTGATGGTTTTTAAGAAACAAGTGAAAACTCCAGATAATGCAGAAAATTTTAAAGTACGAAGTTGCCAACTTTAAAAGGCACTCAAAGACTAGTCATAAGATTGAATTACGGCCATGGACAAGTTTAATCAGAATGTCAAGATCTACAGAATACTAAAAATTCAGAAAAATTAGCCGAAAGCCGTTTTCCATAAGCTTCCTGAGGGGTCCTTTGGAGAAGAATTTACAAATATTGTTCGGATGCTCTTAAGTCAAATGCCAAACAGGCAAGTCATTTGTTTTATCTCTCTTTCTGTCTCTTTTCTCGCTGCTTAGTGATCAACATTCTTTATTTTTATTTCCACTTTTATACAAACATATTTTCATTGGTTATTAAAATAGTTCTCTATAAATAATCCAAAAGCTATTACACATATTTTTTACTCAATATACATACATTCCCAAACATATATCATTGTTTTAAAACAAATACCCATCAGCCCACTTATTTTAACAGAGATTGTCGCGCGTATTAATCCCGGCTTGTCGCTTCTATAAAGTGTATTCTTTAAAATAAGAGCGTTTCTATTTAAGATGGGCTATAAAAGTCTTTCCAGATTATAAAAATGCTTGCTACACCTACATGAGCGAGCACTCCAAGTCCTCATGAACGCAATTTATAAATAAAAATTGAAAACACCAAAGCAATGGCCGGGATCCAAATTGTTAAATTATACCTAAATACCATAAGAAATGAAATAGTTATAATGAGATGTTCTTTTATTCATTGGCGTGTCATTCGTTTTTTATACAAAAAATCCAATAAATAAAATATGTTAATTTTAATTTTTTTTATCGATTTTTTTTTAACTCAAAGAAGGTAGGAATCCAATAGGGAATAGGTAGATGTTGAAAGTCTGTTAGGCTGTCCTTAATGTCGGAGAGATCCAATTTACTATCTGTCTATTAAAGTGAAACGATGTGAAGAGGTTATCAGGGAATCATTATCAACATCAGAAATAGCAGAGATTTTCAGAAACTAAGTAGGATTACTGGTCTGTGTCTTAGGACTTTATGGTTTAGGTCGCCATGGGTTCAGGATAATAAAAAAGATAAAGGTAAAATAAAGATAAAAGGTAAAAGGTAAAGTAAGCATTGAAACAATTGATTGTGTACATCAGTTATTGTAACTAACATCTCTATTAATATCTAAATAACAGCACAGCCCCAGAAAAAAAAAAGTCATGTCCATTGAATTAGACCCTAATGTCTATATGTTTTTAAGGTCGTCAAATTCGAATCCGACCTCCTTTTTGTTCCATTAGGTCTATTGAGGGGTAAAACCACCCTTTCAGGGGGTGAAATCCGTTTTTCATTCAAGCATTGTGTTGCACTGTGGATGGAACGTTAGACGTATATGGAAAACGGGTAATTCGTTTTCTTCAAAAATTTAGTTGCTTAGATAAACAATCATGGTTTATCGTTTTAAAATATTTTTAGCAATGCGGCGTTGCCGCTTCTGCCCGAAACACGTGGTAACATCGTTATTTTAAATAGAACAAATATATATTATTTTCTAATTCCCAATACAATTCCACATATATTTTGTAAAAAATGTCGTATGTCCAAATTCAATTGGTTTTGAGATATTGACGTTTAAAATATGCCATTTTCAGACTTTGACTGGCTGTAGCATTTGAACGGCGAATCTAAGGGAAAAATGGTTTTCACCTGCCTATCTCAGTTTTTTATTATCTATCCAAAAATACCAACTTTTGGTTTAAAATGTTAAATCAAAAAAATGGGTTTACGGTTTAACATGTTAAACTGGAAGTTGTAACTTTTAGATAGAGAATAAAAAACTGAGATGGGCAGGTGAAAACCATTTTTCTCTAAGAAGCGCCGTTCGAGTGCTACAGCCCAGTGTCGTATTTAGGGGGGGAGGGCTGCCGTTTTTTTTTAAAATAAAGAATATAAAAAAAAAGTAAAAAAACAAATATAATCCAACCATGCAGAGTAGGAGGTAATAATTTAATTTTCGAAATTTGATAGTAGTTAAGTGAATATTAAACGAACTTTGGGCGTGGCCCCGAAAATATTTCGCCTACGGCGCTATTCCGCCTTCTTCACTAGGTACAATATCATGAAATACATATAGTCCCGACTGTCCCTCTCTCCCGAAAAAAAATGTCCTACTTACGCCCACCTTTCCGCCTCCTCCAGAAACAGTTGTGAAGCTAACTCCAAATTTTCCAGACTAGAAGCCGAAGTAATAAAAGAAGTGTCATTTGCATATATGGTCAAGTGACAAGTCCGTTGCAATTAATAACACAATTCATTAATATAAATGATAAATAGGAGGGGCCCAAGGACGGATTCCTGCGACACTCCATACCTGACATACTAACCGTGCTCAAAGTTTACTCTCTCTTATACCATTTGGAGACAGCAGTTTATTTTTAGAATTATAAGGAGTTGATTTAAGTTTACTATATTTGATATAAGCATTACTATATTTACTTCTTACTTCTTTGGAGCAACACCATCGAACATCATGGAGAATCCCGGGCTGTTACACTGGACATCTCTAGGGCTTTTGATCGTGTTTGGCACGATGGGCTTCTAAGTAAATTGCGATCCTACGGTATGCCTAATGGATTTTGTTTATGGTTAACCAGCTTCCTTAAGAACCGTTCTCTGCAAGTGGCGATTGACGGGTTTCTCTCAGACACCTTCACCATCAATGCCGGTGTTCCTCAAGGGTCCATATTCTCGCCTACCCTCTTTTTACTGTATATTAACGACCTTCTAGTGAAAACCCAAAATCCAATTTATAGCTTTGCTGATGACAGCACACTTGTTTCATCTTTTACCTTGACTCTCCAAACATCCACTGCCGACGCACATCTTCGCAGGCAGCATGAAGTATTGCGCCTCAACAATGACCTGGAAGAAATCTTGGCTTGGGGTGACAGTAACCAAGTAGAATTTAATGCTAAGAAAACCCAGGCAGCAGTCTTCTCCAAAAAGGTTAACATTGCAGAACCGGATATAGTCATGGCAGGACACGCAATTCCCCTGGCACCGTCTATTAATTTGCTGGGGGTCAATCTGGGAGGTAATATGTCTTGGCATGATCACGTTGCCGCAATTGCCAATGCAGCTACACAGAAACTTGGTGTACTTTTCCGCACCAAAAGGTTGTACACACCTCATCAACTTTTGACACTCTACAAAGCCCAAATTCGACCATCATTAAAATATTGCTCTCATGTCTGGAGCTCTGCACCCAAGCACACCCTTCGGCTACTGGATTCCATTCAAAGGAGAGCCGTTCGTCTGATCGGCGACCCCGAGCTGACCAAGACCCTCGATAGCCTGGAGCATCGAAGACAGGTTGGTGATTTGGCTCTCTTTTACAGATATTTCCATGGCAGGTGTTCGACTGACATTGCCCACTTGATTCCACCTAGAGCAATGCAAAACAGAAATACACGGCGAACCACTGCCGCTCATCCATATGTTGTTCAGCTTAGTACTCCTCGAACTTCATTGTTCAAAAATTCTTTCATCTGGAGAACGTCATCTTTGTGGAATGATCTTTCTGAGGTCGTGTTTCCCAATGAATACAATCTTCAACGTTTCAAGACCAACGTTAATCGCTTTCTTCGCACACGCACCGCTCCCAGAGCGCCTTAAAGGATTTTTCCTACAGTGCAGGTGTTTTATCATAAAAAAAAACTGGAATTTTACCTAATCTTACATTCAAATTAGACCGAAGTTGTTGAGATATTACTCGAAGATTACTAAGTTAAGCAATATCTAGATTTTAAGATTACAATATTAATTTCATGCTTTTTTAGCATTGAAAGAAGAATAGATGAGTTTATAATTTCAAGAATAACATCCATTTTGAAATAAGAAATCTTGCTCCTATGGATATAATATGATTAAAGCTGTAACGTTTAACATTAGTTACTATCCAATATTCCTTGTAAATTTGATATGGAAAAATGTATTAACTTAAATTATTGTATTCATTTTTATTTATTTAATAATTACTATTTGCAATTGTTGGAAACTAAATACTTTAAATTAAAACTATAGTTAAATATACACAAGGACAAATATTATTTGACCTACGTCTATGACTAGGAAATAAGAAGAGGAACCAAAATAATATGTTTTGCAAGGCACATGTACGTCTGTGAGTAATTTATCTAAGGAGGCTGTGAAGTATTTTTGTATAAAATGTGTTGTGCGTTCCTTTTTTTTACGCAACTCAACGTAATGTCTGCCTACTACCTACGCTCTCGATTATTTTAACAACTTTAAATATTCGTATTTTGACATAATTACTACTAATTAGAGTTTAAGAAGGTCCATCTGAGAAAGTAAATATCTTATCCTATTTTTATATACAGGGTGATTCCTAAGTTGGTACTTTCTTTTAGCTGTGTATAGAAGGCATTAAAATAAACAACATTTTCAAATACAGTAGTAGAGTTTAGTGTCCGTATAAGTAAATAGAAAAGAAGTTTTTTTATCGGCAGGCGGACAAAGTAGTGCATCTATCTTTTGCATTGAGTACACAGGGATGCCAAATGCAATGGGTTCCCTGGGGCACAGGTAGACAATGACAGGCTGTTTCGTTCTTATTAGAACTCATCAGAAAGCCATAACCTATCTATTTACTTATACGAACACTAAACTCTACTACTTTATTTTAAAAACACGGCATTGTATTACGGGTTGGCAGCGCCCAGTGGGTATATTGCAGCGCGAACTTATTTGAATCTACAAATCCGTAGAATAATTGTAGGGATGCGATAAATGTTGCCTATACTGGTGTGTTGGCCTAACGTATTTGGTTTATTGTTGCTTTCGTCGACGACTATCTTTTGCATTGAGTTGATTCCTATAGATGGCGTTTATTTCTTAAAAATATCTTGAAAACAGAGTCTCGCTGTATTCGGGGTCGCTAACAGGTTATGGCTTTCTGATGAGTTCTAATAAGAACGAAACAGCCTATCATTGTCTACCTGTGCCCCAGGGAACCCATTGCATTTGGCGTCCCTGTGTACTCAATTCAAAAGATAGTTGCACTACTTTGTCCGTCTGCCGCTAAAAAACCTTCTTTTCTATTTTCAAATACCTTTTTTCAAAAAACTCAAAAATAAGATTTTAAGACATTTAATTATTACACTATGGATCAAATACGGTTCTGCCTGACTTGCTAGTTGAATAATACTAAGAAAAATTTTGGGTGTAGGATGAGCCCGCAAGGGAAAGCGTTCTGCGTATAATCTCGAAACAGCAGCCGCACTTTGACGACACGCACCGTAAATTGGCACCATATCTACTAGTTCATTGTTTTAAATTTTACAATTTTCGCGTGTCACCAACTTAAAATTAACTTGCTTACTTCAGAAAAACATACCGCAGCGGATTGCCAAATAACTAACCACCGACCCGTAAATTGCATGACTAATAAGAGATAAGACAAACAACATAAAGTATAGCAGGCTACATTTTGATGATCAGGCCCGAACTTAGATTTTTTACTTCTGTATCTCGCCTATTTTAAAGTTTTTTGAAAAAAGGTATTTTAAAATACTGTTTATTTTAATGCCTTCTATACACAGCTAAAAAAGAAGTATCAACTTAGAAATCACCCTGTATATTTTCGAGTGTTTGATCTTGACCCAAGAGTGGTTGTTATTGGCCCAAGAGTGTTTATTCTTGACCCAAAAGAGTTTATTCTTGCTAAAAATGGATTTCGTTAGATTGGTCCAATCTTGGGCCGATTCAAATAATGTGCACAGTGCACTTAATCGGTAATTTCGCTATTATTAAAGATACAGTATTGATTAAATTAACAAATTAGGGGACTGTTTATTCCGATTAGAAAGATATAAAAAAAAATCAACATGGAATTTTCTAGTTATAAGGACACACTGGATTACGACCGTGGTCACTTTTAATCACGACGTTAAGATGTATAAAATACTGAATGATCAGAAAAATTAGCCGAAAGCCGTTTCCCATAAGCTTTGTGAGGGGTCCCTTGCAGCAGGGCCGGATCTACCTATGGGCATAATGGGCTGCAGCCCAGGGCCCCCGGGTTCCAGGGGGCCCCGTTTCCCTTTAAGATCAACAGGATTTGCAAGATCAAAGTAAGGAGAACATCGACCTGTTAAGCGTGCGCGCTAATATTGATTATTATTCAGATGACTTAGACAAACTAAACCAACATTTAATACAGGAATGTATTCAATTCAAAACTTAAATAAAACAAAATGAGCTAGAGTCATATACTTGTAGTGATATGTTCAATTTTATTGTAAAAAAAAAACTTGTTGACGTTTCTCCAAATTTATATACCATCTTAAAGATTTTTTTCTACTGACGTTTTATAATAACCTCTTTTTGATTGTCATGATTTTTTAATAACCTCCTTTTAGGCGCAGCGTGCTTAAAATTTTTTTAAGCACGTTACCAGGAACAACGTGCTTAAAAGTAACAAGTATAAACACAGACTATAGTTTTACCTATTTATTATAAATATTAACAGTACAGTTACTTATATTATTAAAATTAATGCTGGGGTAACCTAAAATAGTTCGTTGAGATATTTCTCTTTGTAAAATTGATGAGGAATTTGAACTTTGAATAGTAATAGAATCTGCAACAGCAATATCAATTAAACCCATGCCACTAGTAGAGCTGGTAGAACACTCGGATTCATTACATTTAACACGTTTGTTGTTAGCGTTCAAAGATTTTTGACCAAGAATTTTTTCGGATATATCCGCTCCAGAGTCAACTAAAAAAGTTGCTGAAGATCTTCGAAAGCAGTGGCCTGTATATTCTTTAGCGTTTGGAAGCTCCAAGAACTCAGCTATTTTCTTTGGTGTTGCTCCAATGGTATTAATACCTACTGGAAGTCTGAAACATTTGGAGTTTCTGTATGCGATAAAAAATCTTTCATGGGTTATGTGTGCTGGACGTAACTGCGCGAACTTTCGGAAAATATTCAAGAAGTTGATGCCGTCAATATAGCCTTCGCTAATTACAAAGCTTCTTGCAATATTTGTTTTACTGTTTGGAATGGATTTTAATTAAAGACTCCGAAATTTCGATATTATTCATATTTAAATATGTGAGTTCTTCTCTGCGACATGCTCCAGAGATTCCCACAATAAGTATGACTTTGTCCAATAAATAGTTCTTATCGTCTGCTTCTTTGACACACCTTCCTATTTGTTCTTTAGAAAAAACTTTCGCCTTTTTGGGCTTATACCCCGTAGATTTTCTTTTCAAAAATGCGATTAGGTTTGTAAATGTCTTCATCTCAACATTTTTATTCAAATAAACCATCGTTCGAAGCATTGAGTAAGTACTCCACAAAGTTGATGGCTTATAGGCATCGGATAATAGTGAAAAATATGCCAAAAAGACTTTTTCTGATAAGTTTTTTACCTTTTTTTCTTCACACCATTTTTTAAATTTTTCGTATGTGCCCTCATACAAACTTCTTGATTTTTGGGGAACAAGGTACACCATTGCGTCATTTTAAATGTCTGAGTCCTCTAAATCACTCATTTTTACTTTTATATTTGTCGAAGTTTTTGACAAAAAATCGAATTTTTTTTTGACAACTGTCGATTTTTTTGACATGAAAGGTGTAAATGAAACATAGGTAATAAAATGTTAGTAAAATTAAGTTTTTTATTATAAAACCTCAGTAGAAAAAATATTGTATACAACTCGTTACGAAACAATGTCTTTTAGTCACTTTGACGTGTTGTCCAACTCGGCTTCGCCTCGTAGGAATTCACGTCGCGTGCCTAAAATACACTCATTTCGCAACTAATTGTATAAATAGCTATTCTAACGCTTTCTATTACTATAGTTGTGAAGCGGAGCATGCGTTCACTAAGTTGTCCTATATAGAAAACAAATATAGGACAACAATGACAAATACAAGACCTAATTACTTATCACTTCTTCTTTTAATGCTGATCTCACGAAAGACTTGAAATGTGATAATCAATTAAAATAATTTGCACCACAAAAGTGTAGAAAAGTTATTTTATAAATTTCTTATTGTTGTTATGTTATGTTTATTTATTAATACTCTTAACTCTGTCTTGTTTAAGTTATGTTTAGGTTAATAGTTAATGGCTTTAATTTTTTGTTCACCAAAGATAATATTATATATATTTTAACTACTTTTACCTAAGTTTATAATGTTTTTTCGTTTGAAATAAAAAACTTTAAGTTTCGAATGTTAAATTTTCCCGAATAAAACATTTTTTAGGAAAATGCCTAATTTATATAATTTCGTGGGGCCCCCAGATATATCGTTAGCCCAGGGCCCCCAAAGGTCACGGTCCGGCCCTGCTTTGCAGAAACATTTCCAATGATTTTTTATGGCCAGTAGGTAGTCCGAAAATATTACTGCTTAAAATATTTTCACATAATATTGATTGATTTAAAAATCAAATAAGTATCTGTTACTCGTATAACGATAAATTAAATATTACTAACGGTAAGTAAAACATAGCATTAAAAACAACTATAAAATAATATATAGTACACACTTAATGCAGCAATAAATATTTAATATTACCTCTAATATCTCATTCTTCACCTGTCAAATTAGATATAAATTGATAGGGTCACCAGGTGAGTGGAATTAAAGATACGATCAAAATGATTTTATTATGCTCAAGTATTAAGTAGCTGTTTCTCTCTGTAGTGAGAAGCCATTTGGCTGACACCTTCAACTAAAATATTTTGGGCTTGATGTTTGATATGCCTCGATGTCATTAATCAGTTTGGTTTTAGGTAAATTTTTGTGTACTGCTTCTTCGCAAATCTGTATTTGATGTTTTTTTTATATCCTAATAAAAATTTTCGACCTCAGCATGAATTTTTTCTAGTAAGTGACTGGATATATCCGTTCACTGAACGGCTTAAAAGGATATAATTTCATATCCGTATAAACGGTATTACAACGTTAAAATTTTTTTCACTTATAATACCACTAGAGGTGAAAAAATTTCCAGATTTAATTTGGCCTCATATGGTATTCGGTAAGAAAATTCCACACCACATTGTGTTTAAATAATTAAAATTTATTTTTCGATTTCCAACAACGTCAATTTTCGTCTTCATCAAGTACCAGCAAAACGTAGAAGGTTTGGTCGACTTTATTATTTAGTTACCATGGCAACTAAGTGAAACCCTAACCTAAAAATTATTCCAGTTTTTAAGCTGTCAAGCGGCACGACGTAACTGATTGTAGTAGCTTAAAAGTTTTATTTTAGGATCTAAAATAGAATATTCTTTCATTTTATAGTTACTTGGGCTTACTACAGTGGTAGAAAATCATAATTTAAAAGGTTTTTCGGAACGCTGCATGAACAGATTTACAGCGCGTCACAGTTTTGGCAGCAATTTAGATCTTTAAATTGTTTATTTCTACTGGAATTCATAACCAGCGCGCAGCGTCAGCAAGTGTCAATTATTGGAGGCTGTGATCAAGGTCTTTAGAGTTTATATCGCGATAGAAAACGGCGTTTCGACAGTTGAAAGCCACAGATGACATTCACAGCTGATTCTAGTTCCGCCGAAAAGTTACTAGATTTAGTGTGGACCGTAACAAGTTCACATGTCAGTTCGCGTCCTATTATTTTCGTTGTTTTTGGTGTTTTTTAGTATTTTTGTGGCTGTTTTTTATATAGTGTGTGTTTAGAAAATTTAAGATATTTTTAGACTTTTACATTGCAATTTTCTTGGAGTTCGTCTAATGCATTTAAAGAATCAGAGTTTGTAATGTCTTTTGTTAAGTCATTATACTATTTTAGTAGTTTGTGAAATAGAGTTTTCTGATTGAAAGTTAGAGTCATAACTAAAATGAAGCATAGTGATTGTTTTGTATACCAATATTTTAACCATATATACAATGTTTTACGTATTCTACCTAGCTGGTGCAGTATTACCGGCATTTATTACATTCTTTAATATTCACGAGCAAAGGAGAGTAGTGTGTCGATAAGTTACATTTTTTGAAAGCTTTGTCGATAATATTTATGTTACTAGTACATTACTTTATTGTAAGTAATTCACAATATCTAGATAGTATTCAGTGGATACCTAATAGGTTCTTGACTTTTGTTCCAATTTGGATAACATCTCCAAAAGTTTCTTGACAACTTTAGTTGAGAACGATGACTTAAATAGAAAAATTTATAAAGTCTTCTTTAATAAATTAAAATGGGAGATAAGGAACTTAATATTTAAATATTTTTTTAGTTTGTTAATGGAACATTAAAATAGTCTGGTCCTGTCTTTTTAGCCAACCTCTAAACGTAAAATGGACCAGACGTCAACAGGGTGCCATAAGTGACAAGTGACTTGGCGTTTTCTTAAAAAAATTTGACTATAGATAGATAGGTTGCCTTGTAAGCTTGGTGTCATGGCGGGCGAAACGTCATCGCCTACGTCACAAAACGTCTTTTCAGACATTTGTATACAGAATTAGCATTGTTTATTCTGTTATTTCTGTTTTTGAAGTGGTTTTCAGCAAATTTTCAAAGTTGTAAGGTGTTTTAGAGACTTATATTTAAAGATAAAGAGACATTTTATCAATATAATAATCAGTACAGTACAATAAAAGGTAATTAATTATTATTCTCTTTAAATCTTAATACCTACCTACATGTTTTTGTTACCTAAGTAATAGGTATATTATAATTTTTTTAAATTTTAGATAAGAACGAGGGGGGCCTTCGTTCATGACCACCCGGCACCCCTTAATGCTATAGATAGAATAAGAATGATAGTACTTGGCAAAAATCCCGGAATGGTACAAAGAAATACTAATGTTGAGGGGGAGCAAAGTGAAGAATTTATCTTGTCTACTGCCTTAAACCGGGCTGGTTATAAAGGCTAGCATAAAGTGACTAAATTAGTGATACTTCCTCTACTCCATCACGCAGATCTGCTACAAATATATGTGAAAAAGATGGGTTAGTGTATGTGGCAAGATTTTTAGCACGAGAAAATCGCAAAGGGTTTCCCAAACTGGGTTGCGACAATTATGAGAATGAGCCAAAAAATGCATTCGTATGCTATGCCATCTTGAATTCAGAGTCTTTCTTTTGGGGGTTTAACTGATCCTTCAATTTCATGGAAGGAAAGTGTAGAAGAAATGGATAAATGGTTTAATTAATTGAATTGTACTAACTTTAAATTTAAAACAAACATTATAAAACGAACTGCAAAAATTATATTTTGAAAAGTTTCCAATATTCCCTTTAAATTAGTATATTCTTTGGCGAGACAACGGGTATCTATAAGAATTAAATATTTAAATACCATAGATGATTCCAGAGTATTAAAAAGAAAACATTTATAATGCAGGTGTTGTTATTTTTATATGTTTCTTTCCTTTTTGTAGTTAGATCTTATGATGCTCAGTTGCCAGCGAATCATGTAACCTCGACGTTGTTAAAGGGAATTTTTACAAGACCGTCTTTATGTGTGTATATAGTTTATTACTTGCGTTAAGCTATGTAGTTTCCTTTATAATTTAGCTTAACTGAGTCCTAAGTTTGATCTTTATAACTGTTACCTTTTGCTTCTTTGTAATAAATTAAAGTTGTTTTAGTAAAAATATGTATTTTATATTCAAACAATAATTTTTTACTTTTTTATCTATACAGAACAATAATATATATGTTTTATAAGAAATAACCAAAATTTATACATATATTTTCTGAAATAAACATTGAAAACAGCAGCTACATACGCGTTTTTTTAAAGTAAACTTAAAGTAAGTAAAATGAAATTGCACCCTGTACTCGGTCTGTATTTGTAGACTTATCTACTTATATTAAAAGAAAAACAGAAAACTAAATATTTAAAATTACGGTCTAAGTTTCAGTTCAATTTTATTTTTATAAAATTCGCTTCCAGAAATAGGAAAACTAATTTATTAGGTCCATAAATACTAAAATTTTCTAAAAACGATCAAATATATATACCGTGCTCTGTTCATTTCATAGAAAGGCGTATCTGTCTCTCTTTGTCTGTTGCATTCATAATAGACCCGCATAACAAAGACGTTTTGTGACGTCATCAGCAGGCAGGCTCTAATTGGTCAGAAGTTACCAGACAACCGTTCTTTTTAGTAACCGTGGGCTGTGATCAGGAGCATCTATTTGCAGCCGCGGCTTTGACAGTTTTGACATTTACTTTGCGGTGCTGCCAGATTTCGGTTTGGCGGCTTTTTAAAAAATCAAGGATAAGTTTTATTAATTTTAGCATTAAATAATAAGTCGGTTGGGACATATCGCAAAATTAACACTTAATGAGGAATTAGGACTATATTTGCTATAAGGAATTATATAAAGTAAACGAGTTAATAAAGAAAATTAACTTTATTGATAAATAATTTATAATATAAATGTACAATAATTATTATTGTGCTGTACAATTTACAATTTACAAGTTATAACCAAGGATATTAAAGCAAAGATGTCAATGGTTATAACCCAAATTCCATGGGCGTCCAAAGCTTTTCTAGCATGGGGTAATTTTTTTTAATCGGAAATTCGATTGTTTGGGGGAGGGAGATGCGAAGTAAAGAAAAATTGTTTTAAAAATTAAAAATATTTTATTTATTTAAAAATAATTACAATCATTTATACAGGCCCCTCCTTTACAGATTAACACAATATCAGTATTTTATTTTAATTTCTACAGAGTGTCCCAAATAGTCAGGGCATATTTATTTATTTACAATTTAATACAGAGTTTACATCATTTTTACATAATTACTTAACTATATAATATACACTACAGCCCTAATAGACGACGCCTAGCTAATTAAATAGCTTTAAAAACAATCATATTTGTATTAAGTATCAAAACATATTTCAGTTATTAATGATTTACAAGAAGTACAGTGGCGAATCCAGGATTTTGTTCGGGGGGGGGGGGGGGCTGCAGCTCCATAGCCCCCCCCCTGGATTCGCCACTGAAGAAGTAAAATCCATGCAACAAAAAATAAAAGAATCAAAATAACCCTTTGAACATTTTGGGAAATAAACTCTTTGCAGAGATTCGCAAACCTTTTCTTACTCTGTTAACTTCCCTAATGTGCATTGCTAAACCTTATTAAAAAAAAAAAAATTTGCAACTTTTTTTACTTCGACGAATATAAGAGCAAATTGAAAGCATTATAATAATAATAAAGTTCTAACGTTACATACTTTAACAACATTCTGGTAGGATTAAGACTGTTTTTTTAAACAATATTTTCAAGATGTATTTTGTAGTAGGTACTATATTTAATTTATCAAGCAATTACTGTAAAGTTCTCCCCATACCAAAATTCCTTATCTATAAGGATTGATTCTTGCCTTATATAACCTTATTAAAGTTTTTTTTTTATCAAGGAATTGCTTTTAAACACACTTCACATTCCAGTTTTGCCAGAGAATCCATTATGGCCTTTTATAGATTTTTAAAATTACCCAAACTCCCTTTTTTAAATTTTAAAACCAGAAATAAACATAAAACACTAAAGAACAGGAATAGGTAAAAAAAACGCTATAAAGCTGAAACTTATCCTAACCTTAGAGGTTTGACAGGTAAGCTCCTCGGCGGCCCGCCATACATTTGGCAACAGCGGTTGAAGAAGATTCGGCTGCAAATAGACGCTCCTCTGTGATCATCGTATTTTGACAGTTCCAAACATCAGAAAAACATGCGTTTTGTTGTAATAAAGAATATTGTGCAGCCAGTAAAACTAACACAATTTGTTGTTTTAAAAATGAATCGGTTTGAAAATCATACTATATATGCAAAATATGCGTGAAATTGTCTGATGTAATGATCAATCATCGTTCGATGACTTATTTACCCGCATTAATAGAGGATTATGGCTCCTACTTGAAGAAAGAAAATTTGTTTCGAATTGTTCACGAATATTTGCATCTAAAGTATTCAAAATTCAAAGTGCTAAATGGAAAAAAGGAGAATAGAATAGTGTCTAAATATTATATATATTTCATTAGACATTTAATTCATTTCATTCCAAGTCCTGCATTTTCGCTATTAAGAAGAAAGGAGGTGTTCAAAGAATATAGAAAACATCTTAGTTTTGTAATTGAAATAAGAACCAGATTTTCAAAAAAATGTTCTGTCATTATAAACGTCAAAAAATTTCCACTAAAATTCATTCGTTGCCATGGTAATCTGTCAAAAATACACGTTTTGACTGGTTAAAAATTACAGGTGTGTAATTTTCACGAGAATGAATAGAATTTCCCTTTTTTTTATAGAAAAATCCTACGAATGCACAAAATACTGAAAAAGTATTATTTTTAGAAGATCATAACCACATGGCTTTAAAGAATATCCCATGAATAGGTATAACACTTTTCTCTTGGAGGCAGCGCCGACTTATAATTTCTCTGTGCTTTGGTTCTTAATATTTCCCATGAATCCGTAAATTTTCCACGAATTGCCAACACCGTTATAAAAGTTACGTTTTTGATCAAACTGCTTACCTAATGGCGTAAATTATACCCTAGCAAGCCGCCTCTCTCCCAAGACAAGAGAGGGGGGGGGGGGAGGCAGCAGTCAAAAATCCAACGGCATCCATAATATTTAATTCTCATAATTTTAGTTTTAGCTTTTCACTGTATGCTTATTAAAGAAAAAAATTATTTAATTTAATTAAACATTATTATTTACAAACATTTAAGCTAAAATTATATACAATTTTATTATCTCACCAATCTCTGATTCCTTCATGCAGGTGTTCACTCAATTTTTACTAAAAAAGAATAAAAATACAGACATAGGTATGCTTCATGAACATTTGGAGAAATTTGAATTTGTATTTTTACTGATTTTTCAGTGTGCCATTTTAGAGCGAGATTCGATAAATAAAAAACATCGAAAGGTTAAAAGATTTTTTGAGGACTATGTTCCCTGTGAACCCATTGTAAATAGGAATGAATAAATAAATAAATAAATAAACCTTTACTGACGAACGACTGCACAATACTCAACGACTCTTTGAGGTGAATGTCTATACAAAGCCAATATTGATATTATTAAAATTCAATTAAAGAATCATTTTAAGAGCATGAATTGCTCAGACGAAAAATTTAATTTTCATTCGTCAAAAAATATTGCAACTGCTGCTGATGATGAAATAATGCCAGTACTCTTCATTGAAGGTTATAGTTAAACCTTATCCCCTGAATTTTCAGCTCAAATCATGTTGCTTAAAGCAGTATTTTTGCAAGGCTTACGTAAGTTGACTTCAAAAAGTGAACTTGGTAATTTTTTAATAATTAAAAATAGGCAGCTTCAAGTTTACCCGATGTGTCTATGTAAAGCCATTTTACTGTTTATGACTTTACCAGTTACTGTGGCAAAGGCTGAAAGGTCATTTTCAAAACTGAAACTAATTAAAAACTGTTTACGTAGTAAAATGGGGAAAGAGGGATTTTCAAATCTCTCTCTTACAAATACCGAACAGGAAAAAGCAAGAAAATTAGAGTTAGAGAAATTAAAAAATGATTTAAAAAAAAATGTTAGCCGGCAATCGCGATCTTTTAAAAATAAGTATAGGTACAATTTAACTTTTGGTTAAATGGAAAATTTGTGATATTGATATATTGGCTCTAAACTTAAGGATTCGCGAGGTTAAAAAGGTAAGAAATTATTTATACAAAATGAAAACTATTTTATTAAATTAATAGTTATTTACGATATAAGTGTTGTAAAGATTCATATTCCAACACGAGATGTTAAAGTTGTCAAAGGAGGCGTCAGCCGAGTTTAATAAAACATCGAGTGTAGTAATATGAATTTACAACAAGAATATTGTACAAAATTTTATCTACTTTCATCTATGAATAAAAATATTTGGCAAAATGCATTTTTAAAAATAAAAATGCACCTGTAAAAATGCACCTGCCATTAAGTTTACTAATCAAGTTTTTTATGTTACCTTTCCCATAGTTACTGTTTCGCATGGTTACTGTCGAAACTTTGTCAAACAAATTCAAAAATACAAAAAGCGTTTTTCAAAATGACCTATTCTGATGGATGTTTACCCTCTAATATAGAAGCAGCGATAAACGAAGCGATCTCAAGTTTAGTTTCGACAAAATCCAAGGCGCGGTATGAGTTGGAGTATCAGAAGTTTGAAGATTGGTGCAAAGCTAACAAAATAAAGGAGGTGTCTGAGAAAATCCTTTTGGGTTATTTTTCCGTAAAGCAACGCTCCCAGAAACCATCTACACTATGGACTCACTACTCAATGTTGAGAACTATATGATTTCAGTAAAGAAAAATCAAGATATAAGCAGATTTTAAAAAGCATTTTTGAAAAGAAGTTCAGAGGGTTATAAGGCCAAAAAGTCCAAAGTTTTCACAAAGGAAGACGTATGTTAGTTTCTTAGTACTGCAATATTTACTTATGAAGGTTGTTATGATAATCGGCCTTTTTGGGGCTTGTCGGCGCGAGGAACTAGCTAAGTTCATGTTGGATTATATGGAATACAATGATTTGTATATAAAAATTGTGATTCCATTCTCGAAAACCAAAATTATGCGAGAATTTGTTATAACAAGGAAATGTGACATGTGTCAAAGTATTTTTCGAAAGTATACTGAACTTCGTCCTCTTAATGCAACTTACAGGCGGTTTTTTGTATTCTATGGAAAAGGAAAATGCACCTCCCAGCCTGTCGGAATTAATAGTTTTGGAAATATACCATCACATCCACTTTTGGTATACAAATTCCTAACTGTAAAAAGTGTATTATTAATGTTTATAATAAACCTTAAGTGTTATATTTTAATTCATAATTGGTAATTAATTTTATAATTGTTAAAAATAAATCATTCTTCTAAAAAGTGTGGTTTTATTTAACAGCAAAATTTTAATAAAACCGTTTTTTTTTCCATTACAGCACTAGTGTTGTAAATGCCCTTTCAAAACGATTTACAGAACTGTAAAATTCATATTACTAAATGAAAGTAGATAAACATGTTTACGATTCCTGGCACATTCGCATCACCTACAATTTTTTCTTGGTTGTGACATCGAATTTGTCTTTAACATTTTTATTGTTATTTGGCTGAACACCCTTTTTATCAAACACCAATAATCAGTGGAGTATTTACAAATTTCGTCTAGAAGAGAGGGGGGCACTTATGAGTGGGTTATGGAAAACGTGAAGGTTAAAGACCGCGGCGTTCCGAGTTCGATCCTTAGAGCGTTTTCACACGGCACCATATATCGCGCGCGACAAATGGTCGCAATATTACTTTTACACCAAATTATGTGTTTTCTAATGAGCCATTTTCACACACAAGCGATATTAGAGAACACATAATTTGGTGTAAAGCAATATTGCGACCATTTATCGCGCGCGATATATGGTGCCGTGTGAAAACGCTCTTAGAGTGGGTATACACAATAAAAAAAAAAGTATATTCTAATTTTAGTAGGCTTAAGAATGCAGGGAAGAGTGTAAAATGTATCATGTTCCAACTCACCCCATTCATGCCGGTAACCAGACCGGATGAGATCGGACATCTCGAGCGGTGCGAAAGAAGATACACACTCTTCAATCGTTACGTTTTGCAATGACGCAAGAAACCGATGGTTGATAGCCCTTAGAGGGGAGTGTCGCATGACTGAGGATCGTCGTTCGGAACTGACGTCAAGCTATAGGTCTCCTCGGGAATGGCCCTGGCAGCGAACGAAGAGTTAGAAAGCCCAAAAGAAGGGCAAGAAATGACAAAACTATTATCTAATTTCATAATTTAACTTTTTTTAAACTCATAAGCAGACTTTTGGTAGTATGTTCTGTCTTGAGTCTAAGGACAAATAACCAGACACCTTATTAGATATTAAGTTATTTCATTATTCATAGGCTCTGCACACTACTAATAAAAAAAATTACATATTACTGGTGACAATATGTCGAGTTTTTCTAAAAGTACTTTATAGTTACATAAGGTCTTGGAATCTTAGACAAACCAAGTTTATAAAAATAGTTTTGGGTATACAAAGAATGCGCCTAATTAAAGTTCAATAACTGCGGTTGAGTCCCCTTCTGTAGTCGGATTTATATTTAAATACGAGAATGTTTTATATGTGTAGTTCTAATTTAAAAGTTTTTTCTAAAGTGTGATTCCTTTTGATTAGGATTTATTTTAAGAGCACGCGCTACGTACACACAAGCACAAGCCTATTAAGTGACAAAAATATGTATGTTTTAAGAGCCGAGAGACATGTGCGGAAACTACAACGTGTAATCTCTGCAATACTATTCTACTTAATACATGCGGACTTAAAAATCCTCTATACAGAGTGAGAACGATAGAGTAGAGTTTATTTTCTCCTTTATCTTAAGAATTAGATAATAATAAGTTTATTTTCACCGCGGTTGTGGCTCAGAGGTAGAGCTACTGACATTCGACCGCGGCGACCCGGGTTCGATTCCCGGAGCGGGCATACGTACAATAAAAAAAGTATGTCCGAAATTTAGTGGATTTAAGAATGCAGGGAAGAGTGTAAAAGGTATCATCTCCCAACCCACCCCATTCACGCCGGTAACCAGGCCGGATGAGATCGGACATCTCGTGGGATGCGGAAGAAGGTACACACTCCCCAATCGGTAGGTCATGTAATAGCAATAAACCAAGGGTTGATAGCCCTTGGGGGGTGTCGTATGACTGAGGATCGTGGTTCGGAACCCACGTTAAACTGTAGGTCCCCTCGGGAATGGCCCTGGCAGCGAACGAAGAGGAAAAAAGCCTAATTCGAAAGAAGGGCAGAAGGGCAAGGCAAGGCAAGTTTATTTTTAATATTTATAATATAATAAATGTGTTTATTTATCTTCCTCAATAAACTTCTTCTTTGATCCCCCGGAGACGACCTTGTTAAAAATTCGAAATACAAAAGTTGTAGAGACCATTGAGAAGCACATTTTAAAATTATACTAAAGTATACTGGGTGACGTGGCGAATATAAATTAGTTTTTTTTTTAAATAACACCCTATATATTGCATTATTTTCTAATTTCCCAATAAATTCTACGCTTATATCGTATAAAATGTTATTTATGTCTAAATTTAATAGTATCTGAGATATTGACGTTTAAAATATGGCATTTTCAGACTTTGAGAGGCTACAACATTGGAATGATTTTCACCACCTCCAAATTGTTTTTCAAAACCACTTTTGGTATTTATTCATGATAATGACTGTTGGAATAGTTAATAAAATGAGTTTTCTTGTAAATAAGTTTTCTGCAAATAAGTTTTGACGCGTTAGAAATAACGATAGGGTTATATATAGGACAAATGATTGATTTTTCATTTTGCATCGAATGACATAATAATATACAGGGGTTTCAATTTGAAATAGGAAAAGTAAATAGATTTAAAGTTTGCAAAGTTTGACACTAAACTTTGGACACCCTGTACAATTCCTATTAATCAAACTTGGTTCACAAGACTATTCGACCTTATTTATTAAGTACCTTTGTATAATTTTATTACCGAGGCATTATTTTCATTTTTTATTAATTTTTAAGACCAGTGGTGCGGTGCAAAACTGATTTTTCTTAGTTTTTATTTATTTTCGCCTATAATACTGAACCGATTTGATTAAAATTTTAGGGGTATGAAGGCAACTCTAAGCGGCAACCAAATAAGTGAAAATATATACCGGGTGTTGCATCGTCGAGCGGGACATAGGAAATCCCATGTAATTTTAAATGGGGTCAATTATTGGCTTCCCCAATTATTTTAGAGAAAAATTCTATTTAGGTTTATTAAAGAGCACTAAAACCCACATTCAAAAGAATAACTTTAGATATTTTTAATGAGCCCGTTTACGGGTTATCGCCGATTTCTTTTTAACTATTTCTCCTTTTAATGGCCCCGTATTTACGGGCACCAGTCAAGGTAAAAGATGACTGTCAAATAAAGTTGTCATTTTGAAATGTGTGCTTTATTGTTATAAAAACTCGTACATCGAAAATATTAATGGCCAGGTTATACCTCAACTAAACTAAACTTAACTTAACTAAGCCAAGATAATTAAGAAATTAAAATACTACATTTATATGGAACCATTTATACATACAATTAAGGAATTAAACTAAACTAAGAAGTTGGTCAACTTTTAACTTAGTTAAGTTTAGTTGATTCGGCAATTTTCGTGCGACGATCGGCATAATCCGTGATTTCCGTCATTCAATAAGTGAAGGATTGAAGCATAAAGAAGAATTTTTGATTTCTTCACGTAACCCTAAATTTGTGAATATTTTGTGAATTTGTGTTGACATTTGATTTTTCTTTTCAATTATTAAGATTATTTTGAATATGATGATTAACGACGCAACTTTAATCGAGTTGGTGCAGCAGTTTCCTTCGATTTATAATAAAGCCGATAAAAACCATAAATAAATAGGTAGGCTGTCATCAGCATGCACAATAAAAGAATAAATATATTTTTTTCGTTCATCCTTGAGAGACTACAAATCAAATGTCAAAACAAAGCAAACCGATAATAAAAAAGGTTAGGTTAAGTGCACTTTCTTCTTCTCTTATTGTGGATATCATTAGGTGGTCGAGTTGAAGTATAAACACTGCTCTTTTTTTCTTAATTTAATTTATCTAGTTTAGTTCTAATTTAGTTTAGTTTAATTGAGGTATAACCTGGCCATAAAGGTGTATTTGTGAGTACAAATTAATCTGAATAAAACTAAAATAAAGTATCCAATTACAAGGTTCATTATGACATTTTACATGTTTCAATATTTTACTAATTAATAAGTAGGTATACTATTAAATTGTTAGAACTTTAGGATTTAAGAAGATGTTCAAATATTCCTCCATTGACTGCTAGACAATAACCGAGGCGATCATAAAATTCTCTTCTTACATTCGCTAGTTGGTAAACTGAAATTCTATTGCATTCGGCAGAAATAGCATTTTTTAACTCGTCTAGATTTGTTTTTTACTATGTGCCGGGCAGCCATCCATTTGGTACCAAACTTCCTGATTTTCCCTGGCGGCATCATGTAAAGTAGGTAAAATATGATCTTCGAGTAGTTCCAAAAAATATTCTGCATTTAAATTTCGTGTACGAAATAATGGCCCGTTAATATTTTCTCCGAAAATCCCAGCCCAAACATTAACTTTTTGTGGATATTGCGTCCTTGTCTCGACAAACCTGTGTTGGCTTTCTTTGCTCCAACATCGATCATTTTAAACATTGGGTTCATTGTATAAGGTTAATGTGTATTCGTCAGTAAAACAAATGTTTTTTAAAAATTCCCTATCCATGTTTGCTCTTTTATTTCTTGAATCTCTTCTTTGTTCCTGCCTTTCTTCACATCTGCAGTTATTTATTACAGTGCCTTTTGTCTCAAATTACTTGAAAGTCCTTTCGACTGTAGATTTTGCAGGTATCGGTCTATTCGGATACAGAGCAGCAAACATGTCTGACACATTTTGATAACTATTTCCTTGATAATACCATTTAATCATCAATATTTTTTCTTCAGAAGTGTAATTCATGGCTAATATTTTCGATGTACGAGTTTTTTTAACAATAAAGCACACATTTCAAAATGACAACTTTATTTGACAGTCATCTTTTACCTTGACTGGTGCCCGCTAATACGGGCCATAAAAAGGAAAAATAGTTAAAAAGAAATCGGTTATAACCCGTAAACGGGCTCATCAAAAATATCTAAAGTTATTCTTTTGAATGTGGGTTTTAGTGCTCTTTAATAAACCTAAATAGAATTTTTCTCTAAAATAATTAGGGAAGCCAATAATTGACCCCATTTAAAATTACATGGGATTTTCTATGTCCCGCTCGACGATGCAACACCCGGTATAACATGTAATATAAAAAAACAGATCCTTCTGACGTTACACTTTTTTGGAACACCCTGTAAAAACAAAAATATTTTTCTGGAATGCGCCCTAGGATACAGGTAAAGTCTGCAAAATATCAAAATCCTTACTTAATTAATAAGTGAGCTATAGAAACGGGAGGTGAGGTGCAGGACCCTGTATACATCGGGGGTAATTACTTCTTCATGAATAATGAATATGATGATGAATAATATATTAAAACTTTCGATGCTTGATAAAATTGTTACTGTGATATTAGATAAAATGCTGCGAGACCAAAAAATAAAAAAAAATTAAAATATTACTTGAAAGAAGACGTAAGCCATTTTTTAAATGGTATTGTCTCCGGCCATGTCATGAGAAAATATTTCAAATTATCTAGCGCTGAGATCAGAAAATATTTTTGTTTTATTCTTACCCGTAATATATTTTAAAAACCCGTAATAATAGACCATTTAGACTCGTTGCTATTGTAATATATAATTATATCATATATCATTTATTTTCATTGCTTAAAACCCACCTAAAAGGTTACATGGTCATCGGACTGTGGTCTAGGAATCTTAGTACCCACTTATACACTTACACCAAAATCAGATAAGATGTTTAATAATTGGTCTAACAGTACAGCGGTATTGAAATCATGTACACATACAGGTTTTAAAAATTATGGCTTCAGGTTCTTATTTAAATTAATGTCTGGGCTCTAAGAAGATGTGTAATTTAAAGTACTTATATTATCGGTAAAAAGATATAATGGACATAGCTTAAGCGTCCTATCTTGAACCTCGTTATTTAATAAGTAAATGTCTTTTTATAATAAGGAGATGGTTGGTTCCTAATGGGTTTCGAAATTATGGAGCAATGGACCTGGTTTAGAGGTGTTCGTAAATAAATACCTGTATTTAATCTGATCTTATTGAAAACGTTATTACTAGCTGGACTCCTATGTTTTAATAGAACAATAGTGTATTAGTAATATGTACAGGGTGGGGATTTTAAATGGAGCGCTGCTTAGAATGGCTCTGGAAATAACATTTCTCTAAAATCCAAAAATACGTGCTCAAAGTCATGTAAAAAAAATTGGGAACCGAAGGGGGCACAGCCCTAACCAATTTTTTTTTTTAATAAGAGAAAACCACTTGTCGCATCTCTTTGGAAAGCTTATCGAAAAGGGAGTTTTTTCATATAGGTATTTTTTTTAATCTGTCAAACCATGTGTCAGAAATTTAATAAAATAGTTATTTACGATATAAGTGTTGTAAAGATTCAACACGAGATGTTAAAGTTGTCAAACGAGGCGTCAGCCGAGTTTAATAAAACATCGAGTGTAGTAATATGAATTAACAACAAGAATATTGTACAAAATTTTATCTACTTTCATCTATGAATAAAAATATTTGGCAAAAGGCATTTTTAAAAATAAAAATGCACCTGTAAAAATGCACCTGCTATTAAGTTTACTAATCAAGTTTTTTATGTTTCCTTTCGCATAGTTACTGTTTCGCATGGTTACTTTCGAAACTTTGTCAAACAAATTCAAAAATATAAAAAGCGTTTTTCAAAATGAGCAATTCTGATGGAAGTTTACCCTCTGATATAGAAGCAGTGGCAAGGCGCGGTATGAGTTAGAGTATCAGAAGTTTGAAGATTGGTGCAAAGCTAACAAAATAAAGGAGGTGTCTGAGAAAATCCTTTTGGGTAATTTTTCCGTAAAGCAACGCTCCCAGAAACCATGTACACTATAGACTCACTACTCAATGTTGAGAACTATGATTTCAGTCAAGAAAAATCAAGATATAAGCAAATTTTCTTAACTATCTCTGCCCGAATCATTGCCTTTAACTCTTCCAGATTTCTAGGTCTGATGCAGTGTCGTAGCCAGAAAAATGCTCGGGGGGGGGGGGGGGGGGGGGGTGCTGAAAGGGCGTAAGTACGACATTTTTTTTTGGAAAAAGGGACAATCGGGACTATATGTATTTCATGATATTGTAGTTTAAAATTGGTTTAAAATTCACCTAACTACTAACAAATTTCATCAAAATTATTAAAATTTGTTTTTGTAAATGTTTTTTTTTACTTTTTTTTTTGATTTTCCTAGCTGGCTTTTTATTAATAAAAAACATGTTTTATATTTGTGAAAAATATGAATATTGGTGTCAATCCAAAATTCTAACATAAAACGTATGTGTGACTCTAACCAGCGTTTTTCGGGCTCGGTTTTTCATAATTAAAAATAAAATAAATTCACGCCAAAATTGATGTTTTTTTCAGAAATCATGTATTTTAGGAGCGTAGATCTAGGAGTAGTTTTTGGTGCAAATTCTTAGGTTTGGAAATACTTCTTCTTAAGTGTCGTTTTGTATATTCATAATAAAGCATTCTCGATTCTTCCCGCACTATTTGTTTTATTATAAATCATTACACTTCTTCAATAAAAAATGTTTCAATTTTTACTTAAATTTTTTCTTTAAAAAGAAATACCTACCAAATTGTTTTTTGTTTTTGTTGTAAAAATATTTTATTGCATTGGGTTATATTTTTGTTCATTTAAAATAGCTCTAAAAAAGGAAAAACGGAAAATAGACAAGTATATAATAGAAAATACTATAAAATAGTACTCTTTTTACTCGTTTTTCTATAAAATTGCATTATAAATCAATAACTAAAACGATATGCGTCCGAAACCTTAATCTTTATATAAAACAGGATTTTTATAGAGACAACAGTTTAAAAACTAAAAAAAAAAGTTTTTAATACCAGAACTTCAAAGTATATTCCCTAATTATGGAAATCTAGACCAAAGGATATTTTTCCAGCAGGATGGATTCCCTTCTTACTTTGCAAGATTTTATTTGTAAGGCGAGTTCATTTAGTTTTTTCTCATTTATTATCTTCTTATATACCCGGAAAAAATAACTGTTTAAATGAGTAGGTACTCTTAAAAATACTCTCTAGGAAAGAAGTTTGGGTAGAAATATTCGAATCTCTAATGATTCTAAAACAGATAATATTTAATTTACCAGAAAGCGTAACTTTACCATGCATGGCACAAAAACTTCTTCATTTACATACTTTTATCGAAATATGTAACCCAGCCTATATGGAAGAGATACTAAATCAGAGTAATAAATTTGGTTTTGTTTTCCACTGAGCAAGAAATATGAACCCATTTCTTGCTTGAAATATACTCCAAGAGCTCTACGTAAACACGAAAGAGTAATAAAACCACTCCTTATTTTGATTACGTTCGGTGTATTAATTGTAATTTCTAATTTGAATCTTGACAGTCAGTAAAACATGTAAAATTGGGTTTTCCTGACAGAATCAGGTTTGCGTGCAGGAAATGATATAGGGTCAGAGTCAGATTGGTTATTAGGGTAATAGTGTTGTATTGTTATTTTTGGATATTGCTTGGTTATTAGTTAATGTTTGTTAAATTTTCTTATGAAAAACTGATGAGTTTAATAAATTTAATTGACTGGGATGGGATAGTCAAGGTAGTTATTTATGCTTATGACATTGTCATAATAATACGACAAGATTTCAAATATACACGTCCTCTTTGGCCCAATTTTATAAAATCCTCTTAAGCCTAAGTTTAAACCGAAGAATAATTCTAATATTGTAGAAATGTCAGAAATGTAAAATTTATAATGCGAAATTGACAGTTCAATTTAAGAGTCTACCTGGTCATATTTTATATTATTATGTTACATTATAGGTATGACCAGGTAAATCACTTTTTTCTACTTCCACATGGATATTTGCGGTTTCCTTTACACTTAAGTGACGAGAAAAGTAGGTTATTCCAGTTAACTGTACGGCAAAATTTCACATTCTTACTGTCAGTGCTGAATAGTGTTGCAACTTTAAAAACAAAATATCCTATTTTTAAAGAAAAACTTCACGAATGCACACAATACGGAAAAGGTCTTTTTTTAGCAGATCACAACAAGTGATCGTAACGAATATCCTACGAATATAACACTGTGCGTAAAAATTTTCCTTTTCCATTTGGAGACAGCGCCGACCTATCCTTCCTCTGTGCTTAATTCTCACGAATCCGAAAATTTCCTATTAGTTGAAAATATTGTTATTAAAATTCATTCGTCTGTAGCGTTCTTATAAAGTACTGACCAATCACAGTTTATGGTAATTACTGAGGCTCTGCCTTCATTTTCATGACACTAAATTATATAATTTATATGTATATTGTGGTATAATATGTTATTAATTTGTTCAATATAACAAAATATATACGCTACGCATCTATAATAGTTTTATCAATAAAGCAATCTGTTGAATGTGCATAGAAAATTAATTTCATGTTGCATTATTATTAGGTTGGTTTTTTTTTTTTTAAATTTCTAACATGATTCTGTGGCTCAAACGGTTAATCATCGAACTTTGGATAAAATGGTCGTGAGTTCAAGCCCAGCAGCATGCAAACCTTTTAATAATTTTTTAACATAAGGTTCGCAAGTTTGGTCCTAGAAAAAATACCTACATTGTTCAACTCAAGTGAATTGTTCATATCGCACTCGGAAGATTAAGCACTCCGCCTACGGCGTCATGCTCAATTTACTTCCTCATGAGTTATGGACTTCATATCTACTCTTGTTGTACAAACTACTATTAACGCGAACTTTGCGGTCAATCCCACGTTATAAAATGGCAATTTTTGACATTTCTTCGATTTAAACTGGACCTCTGTTTAAATAATAGATGTTGTTTTGCCTAATTTTATAAAGTCGATTTAAACCGAGCTCAACTTTAAATCGAAGAAATGTAAAAAAATTGATAATGTGGGATTAATAGCAAAGTTCGAGTTCACCTCAGTGCGGGCTCGTCAGGTGAAGTAGGTGAAAGGGCTCTTCACCAAAAAAAATAAAACAGACAATATGAAATATTAATGTACCAATACAGCTACCATTTTAACCCTTAAAAAATATTTATGTTCGAATTAATAATATTAATTTAATCTGAATATAGCTATGCATAATAGGGCCACGGTTAACTTCGATGGATAATAATTATAAACACTCGTGCATTATGGCGCGCCCCAGCTGACCGTGTCCGTGAGCTCAAAGCAGCAAGTGAATAATAATAATAATAGCTTTATTGCCCAACAAGAAACCCATTTACAGAGCAATATTAAAAATTGAATATAAATAATATTGTACTCGATTCAATACAACTATATAAGTTTGTAAACATAAATCACCAATAATGGAAATACAATAAATTCAAAATTATCGCCATATTATGCACACATTCGTATACTATATTACAATAACACCAATTAATAACACATACTATTAGGTATATATAACAATTTCGTTAATGACCAGCCTCGACAATCCTCCTCAGATCGCGCAAGCTACATGTAAATATATCGCAATCTTCGCACATGCTTTCAAAATTGTAACACATAAAATTTATAGGAGATTTAATCATTACATTTGTTCTTGCTCTTTCACACAAAAATGTTAAATGATGTCTAGTATTCACTCTAGGTACAAACAAATTGGAGACCCAATGCCCAATATATAGTCAAGTGGCTTTGATTTTCACCGTTGCTATATGGTTACGTGACGCGACAGCATGTAACAATTTGCATTACGATGAATTTGTGAATTGGTTCGCCTAACCTTAAGGTATTTATTTTGAGGCTTCGCGAAACTTACGTTACGTGATTTACTGTGTGATTAAAAAGTTTGGTTTTTATTTTTTCAGTTAATTCAGTAGTGTAAAATTAGTCAATGCTTGTTTAAGTACCCGCACTATACCTAGCTCTTCACCATTTTTTAAGATCGCGAGCCGCCACAGATTCACCCGGTCATAACTTAATATAATGTAACATAACAAGTTATGACCAGGTTGAGGTCTCTTAAATTGAACTTTGCTGTCAATCCCACATTATAAATTGACTATTTCTGACATTTCTACGATTTTAGAATTATTCTTCTGTCTAAACCTAGTTTTAAACTTAGGTTTAAGAGGATTTTATAAAATTATTTCTAAGTTCCTTACGAGTGCATGAATTAAATCACATGGGAATATTAGCAAATTTTTAAGTTAGAATCATACGCTATTATCAAAGATTCTCCCCATATTTATACATACTTTTAAAGCCAGTGGGTCCAGGTGTAAAAAAAAATGTAGAACAACTTAAAAGCAAGAAGCCACGAGCCTCTGACATAATATTAAAAACCTTCTATACCAATTGCAAATGTATTACAAACATTTTCCTAAGAGGTTTAGAAGGACCTTTAGTTTGACGGATGATACCTTATATTAAAAAAAAAAATTGAAAATTTATTTTAAAGTTTAAACTATATCATCCATCATGCAGAACATAAAAACAGAAATATTGCGGCTATTCATGTTAATTTATTATTTTCCATTAAAATTACAAACGATGCCCCGACATTATCTTTAAAATCTCCACTGACGCCGCGCCACTTAATTGTAGTAAAATTCGTTTTCAACATTATATCGCCAGGCAGACAGTACAATACGTGCGATGTGGTGGAAATGCACTATTCACGCGCTCTACTTGTATATCGTGAAGGGAATATCACCAATACCGACTAAAAAAAGTATGAGATGAAATAAAGCACCCTTATTATCTATTTAGACTGTTAGAAAATTAACTTTTAACAGACTTTTATCTAAAAAATTTTCTACAACAATAATTATAACAGCAGATGTTGGAGTAGCAACGAAATAATTTGCGAACCAGTACGGTATTCTGTTATTTATTAGTGAATTAAAATATCATTAATCAAACAGCACTCGTAACTCAAGGTAGATATAGAAATTTAAAAACTGATATGTGTCTGTTTCACACAATAAGTTAAACTGTATCTTTTCGTGTGTAACAGTTACTGTAAATTTATAATTTTAATCTTGGTACAGTTTGTTGGATACTTATCAATAATAAACCTTAGACGATCAAATTATTTATTAGTCGTTGTTTCGACCTATATTAGGTCATCCTCAGGACTCAACAAATATAACAGTAGTAGGTAATATTATAATTTTTTTATAGTCCGGAAAAAAATAATTTTTTTTTTAATGTAAAACACCTGCACTGTAGGAAAAATCCTTTAAGGCGCTCTGGGAGCGGTGCGAGTGCGAAAAAAGCGATTAACGTTGGTCTTGAAACGTTGAAGATTGTATTCATTGGGAAACACGACCTCGGGAAGATCATTCCACAAAGATGACGTTTTCCAGATGAAAGAATTCTTGAACAATGAAGTTCGAGGAGTACTAAGCTGAACAACATATGGATGAGCGGCAGTGGTTCGCCGTGTATTTCTGTTTTGCATTGCTCTAGGTGGAATCAAGTGGGCAATGTCAGTCGAACACCTGCCATGGAAATATCTGTAAAAGAGAGCCAAATCACCAACCTGTCTTCGATGCTCCAAGCTGTCGAGGGTCTTGGTCAGCTCGGGGTCGCCGATCAGACGAACGGCTCTCCTTTGAATGGAATCCAGTAGCCGAAGGGTGTGCTTGGGTGCAGAGCTCCAGACATGAGAGCAATATTCTAATGATGGTCGAATCTGGGCTTTGTAGAGTGTCAAAAGTTGATGAGGTGTGTACAACCTTTTAGTGCGGAAAAGTATACCAAGTTTCTGTGCAGCTGTCTTGGCAATTGCGGCAACGTGATCATGCCAAGACATATTACCTCCCAGATTGACCCCCAGCAAATTAATAGACGGTGCCAGGGGAATTGCGTGTCCTGCCATGACTATATCCGGTTCTGCAATGTTAACCTTTTTGGAGAAGACTGCTGCCTGGGTTTTCTTAGCATTAAATTCGACTTGGTTACTGTCACCCCAAGCCAAAATTTCTTCCAGGTCCTTGTTGAGGCGCAATACTTCATGCTGCCTGCGAAGATGTGCGTCGGCAGCGGATGTTTGGGGAGTCAAGGTAAAAGATGAGACAAGTGTGCTGTCATCAGCAAAGCTATAAATTGGATTTTGGGTTTTCACTAGAAGGTCGTTAATATACAGTAAAAAGAGGGTAGGCGACAATATGGACCCTTGAGGAACACCGGCATTGATGGTGAAGGTGTCTGAGAGAAACCCGTCAATCGCCACTTGCAGAGAACGGTTCTTAAGTAAGCTGGTTAACCATAAACAAAATCCATTAGGCATACCGTAGGATCGCAATTTACTTAGCAGCCCATCGTGCCAAACACGATCAAAAGCCCTAGAGATGTCCAGTGTAACAGCCCGGGATTCTCCATGATGTTCTATGGTGTTGCTCCAAAGACGGGTGACATATGCCAGAAGGTCACCTGTTGATCTGGACTTACGAAAACCGTATTGATGGTCGCTGATAATGTTAAGCCCTTCCAGATACTTTAGGAGTTGTTGGTTAATAGCTTTCTCCATTACTTTTGAAATTACTGAAAGCAATGCGATGGGTCGGTAGTTGCTTGGCAAGGTCTTTTTACCTTTCTTTGGAATGGGCTGGACACGCGCCGACTTCCAGCAGGATGGAAATATTCCTTTTTTGTAGGATAAGTTGAAAAGTCTACAAAATACTGGTGTAAGTTCATCGGCGCATGTCTTGAGAACAATGATAGGAATTTCGTCTGGACCAGAAGCTTTATTGACGTCAAGTCCTTTAAGAATCCGTTTAACAAGACGCTGACGGAACACAATTTCAGACATTTGCGATTGAACTGAGGGAATGTTGGGTGGTGGTTTTCCTTGAAAGTCTACAGTGGAATGAGAGGAAAACAGTTCAGCAAGTAGGTTTGCTTTATCCCCGGCTGTGGTTGCTATTGTGCCGTCGGAACGTGTTAGAGGTGGAATAGTTGACTTTGTAAAGTTTTGGCTGACGGCCTTAGCGACTGACCAAAAGGACCTTGATCCGTTAGGACTGGCAAGAAGTTTGTTTTTGATTCTCTCGTTATGAGCTTCTTTGCTTTGGTCTATCATTTGCTTACATTGGTTTCGGGTGGTAACAAAGATGGCGCGATTTTCAGGAGTAGGGTTTTTACGCCACTGTCGGTAAGCCAGGTTTTTAGATCTGACAGCACGCTCGCAATTCTTGCTAAACCAGGGCTTGCCGTTGAAAGGGCGCTTTTTGGAGAAAGGAATAAAGGCCTCCATGCTAGTTAGAATGACGTCGGAGACCTCCTTTGCACAGACAGATGGATCATCCGAAGAAAAGCATACGCTTAGCCAGGGAAAGTTGCGCAAATGGTCCTTTAGGTCTTCGCACTTAGCTGATGTATAGTGCCAAATCTTACGAGGTTTAGGAGGTTGTTCAGAACTAATTGGCAGCTCGCTTAGGGTTGAAATAAGTTTGTGATCGGAAGAGCCCAATGGTGGTTGTACGGTGACCGTATATAGGTCTGGATTTGAAGTTAAAAAGAGATCTAAAAGACTAGCAAAATCCCCAGCTCGGTCTGGAATCCGCGTTGGTTCTTCTACGAGTCGAGTTAGACCAGTACTGATCGCAAAAGATTCGGCCTCGCGGCCTTGCTCATCGTTGGTGTTTGAGTATTTAAGCCAGTTGACATTGTGGACGTTAAAGTCGCCAAAGATAGCAACTTCAGCATTCGGATGATTGGTTTGCTAGTGATGAGAAGAGGGCCCTGTAATGCATGTCGCTTGGAGGACGGTAAAGGCAGCATATAAACTTAGTAATTTTTTGTGAAGATATTTTAAACCACATTACATCAAAGTCTTTCGGTTCCAGTATCTCCTCCCGTTGGCAGCAAAGATCATCTCGAATGAACAGACAGACCCCAAAGTTGCGTCTAAAACGGAAGTGAAAATCATATCCAGGATATAAATAGCTGACGGTGTTCATTGACGCTCTGACTTTTGTCTCGGTCAGTGCAAGCACATGAGGCTTGGAAGATTGTAAGTGCTGGTGGACTGAATTAATGTTAGTGTTAAGCCCTCTAATATTGCAGAAATCAATTTTGAAGTTGTTACTTTTGGGTCTGTTAGCAACTGCAGGCGCCACACCATTTCCTCGTTGAGTGTTGTTGGAGGAACCCAGTAAATTGTCGGAAATGGTGGATAATTCATTAATTTCGCTTGATAAAGCCACAGGACCAGCCCCCACCCGGAGATCCGATCGGGGGGCGAGTTTACCTCCGGAATATTTTGATCTTGGAGCTTCCATCATGCTTCTTTCATACGGCCCCACCCTGGAAACCGGAAACATCAGCACAGCGACGAAACGTTAACTCAAAGAGCAACTTCACGCCGCGTAAACTGATGCAATGGTATCTCACCGGGCGATGCCGGGTGGGCCAGCATCTTCCATTTGTTATATAGCCTTAACCTGTTACTTTTGGGGAAAACGCTCACATTTTTACGTTATTCTTTTGTTTTTTATATAGACATTTGTCAAAGATATATAACGGCATCGATCTTTTTTTTAATGGAAACATACAGCTGGTGATAAGTCATTTGAAAGCTAATATCTCGTACAGTATGGTCATAAATTTTGGCGCGATTCTGTCAAGCTATTTGAAAATGGCGACTGTTAAAAGTTTTTAAAAAATCTCTATTAAATAAGCGGAAATGATAAATCATTGATGTTTTTTTTTACCTTTTAAGGTAAGCAATCTGTATTGTTTCACGTTCTGACATTTTAGGACTTATCAATAGTTATGGTTTATTTGTTATTTATTTTGTCAAAAAAAAAAAACTGTAACGAAGCAAAACAAAACACCTTAAAAAGGTGGTTTAACGTGGCAAATGCTGGAAATGCTTTCCACCCTCTACTTGGCATGCTCCCACTTTGATTTCCTATTTTATTTCCACATCCTAACAATATCAAGACCGTAATACGCTGTCTTTTCGACAAACCCATTTTTGTTTAGAAAATTGTAAAATAACACTTCGGAAATACCTAAATTCATTTTACAAGTTTACAATGTTACAATATATGTCAGAATGTGAAACAATGAGGATTTCTTACCTTGAAAGGTAAAAAAAAACATCAATGATTTATCATTTCCGCTTATTTAAATAGGGATTTTTTAAAAACTTTTTACAGTCGCCGTCTTGAAATAGCTCGTCAGAATCGCGCCAAAATTTATGACCATACTGTACGAGATATTAGCTTCAAATGATGTATGACAAGCTGTATGTTTCCATTTAAAAAAAAATCGATGTCGTCATATTTTTGACAAATGTCTATAAAAAAAAACAAACGAACAGGGTGAAATTGTGAGCATAATAAAACTAAGTTGACGGGTCCGAGCGTTTTCCCCAAAAGTTACAGGTTAAGGCGATATTAATTTTATTCCGGACTTCTAGGCAATCCTGTATATGTATATGAGGGTAAAAATACATCATAATTAACACATTCATGATAACTTTTTTAAACAATTTCACAATTACATTTAAATATACGTTTACCTATACAGTGTGATTCACGTTGAGTGGCCTATTAGAAGATCTCGAAAACGAGTAAACTTATCTTTCTAAAAATTTGATTGCAGGCATAATTGGCTTTGAGCTTTTAAAACATTATATTTTGACGTTTTTATTAATTTCGGTTATACCGGAAGCTAATGCCAACTTTGCTATTTTAAATGAAACACCCTGTATGTTTTAGCATTTTTGATTACCTTATTAAAATCTAAATAACTTTTGTTAATAGGATTTTTGTTTGACTTTGATCTTTGTTACCAATTTGTAAAGTAGGCTTTGACCAAAATGATTTTAAAACACAAATCCCAGTCGTAGCCTTCTTTTCAAAAAAAAATGTCGCATTAACACAAACAGAAATTTTAATATTTTTTAATTAAATCGTTCATAATTCCAAAACGACTAAAAATATGTATTGTAACATATTAGGCATTTAGATAGGAAATTTAATTCTCTACACGTTATTAAGCTAAAAAATATGATGTTCCATTTGCAAAAATTGACTTATGCGCATTTATTTAAATGGAAACATTGGCACAATTTTAAGAACCCCTGTATAAAAAACGTGAAACCTAAGTAATTTAAACTAAAGATCTATGTATTACTTAAAAGCTTACAAAATTTTCAATGTTTACCTTTATTATTTTCAGAGTTACTAAACTTTCTTCTCGAAGCGTTTTTACACAAAAAAATCCTTTTATAATTCCTATCTCAAAAACGGTTAGAGATAGGGATAGATTGTTATTAACAAAAGTTATTTAGAATTTAATAAGGTAAATAAAAATACTAAAATATACAGGGTGTTTATTTAAAATATCAAAGTTGGCATTAACTTCCGGTATAACCGGAACTAATAAAAACGTCAAAATATAATACTTTAAAAGCTCAAAGCCAATTATGCCTGCTGTCAAATTTTTAGAAATGTGAGTTTACTCGTTTTCGAGATCTTCAATAGGCCACTCAACCCTGTATACAACAGAATGACATTACATAATTTAAAATAACAATATTTGTATTTTATATAATTATTTAAAACTATATATAAATATAACATTTAGTTACAATGTACTTCACTTTTAACGTTTTTTACGTTCGCTATGGTATAGTTTTTCAAAATAATCGCCAATTTACAAACCAGCAACACTGTTAACTTGAAAAGAAAAGTGGCAATACTGTAAAAATAACATAACCTTAAAACCTTTAGAAAAAAACGGGATTATTTTTCTCTAGAAACCTTACAATTTCATCTGTTTTATAATAATAAATCTTGTAGTAATTGTCTAGAAATAAGTGGAAAACTGGGAATTTTTGAAATAAGAAAGTGCATCTAGTCACACATCTTTAGTTAATTTTAGTATTATGCCTTATACCAATTTTCGCACTATTTCGCGCACTCTTTAGGAAAACATTGTGTATGCATAGACTCTGGGATAAATGTTGATTAAGAATAAATTTTATCTGACAGATTTGCATGTTTTTGAAGTATATTCTTACCCTCACTTCTGTCAAGTGTCGTAAAATTTACAACGTGTAAATTTGGCTTCTTTGTAATTGACCACTGTGATTGGTCAGTTTCATATCCTAACTAGGATGGATATGAAATCATATCCGTTCAGTTAACCAGAATAGCCCACTTTTATAATCACTTTAGTGTTAGTGTAAAGGAAACAACAAATTTTCATGTGGGAGTAGAAAAAAGAAAAAACAAGATAACCATGGGTGGGACAAAATATTCTAGTTTATTTTTTTATCAAACCATCTAACTAAAATTACATAAAATATATGTGACGATTTATTTTAACATATAAGACTGTAAAATACATTAAAAATGTGAAAACAGATATAAAATACACTCTCAAATATTACGCAAGAAAATTTAAAATAAAATATAGGTAATATTGAAAGACAAGATTATAGCTGTCTGGTAACTAAATTAAGTCAAATATTTTTAATTGATCATCACGACCAGTTTGAAACCAAATGCGTTGTTAACGCTTCAAAATAATTTTCAATATCAAAACATTAATGGTTGTAATTTATAATAAGGTTTTGTTCATTAGAAGGCGATTGACCGGTTGTGAACTTTTAAGTTTTTATTTTTATGAGATTTTGGTATGGAGCAAAGCTATTAAACAAAACCAGATTTTAATTTACTTACATACGGTTGCCATGGTTCATATCTCTTTTACTTTAATTCCCAAGAATGTCTTGTAGCTTCTTAAGCGCCTTTACATGTACAGTTAGTTTAACGACATAGCTAGGAAACAATTTTATTGGTCTGATTTAGTAAGTGATATGTTAATGTATGGGTTATTTTATTGCGGTTTTAAAGTCATCGCCCAATGATTTAAATTGGAGGTGGGAACAAAAATAGGAAGCTTTACACAGAAAATATTAGAGTATTGAATTATAGTCGTTTATTTAAAGCAATTTAAAACTAAACGGCCATTTCAAGCAAAAGTAAAGCGATCATATTATGCAATATAGTATATTACATAACAAGTGATGAAAGTGATACTTTTCAAACGAGGAGATATTTACCACGAGGCGACAGCCGAGTGCGGAAATTCTCCGAGTTTTAGAATAATCACTTTTACACGAGTAATGTACACTATTTTTCCTACGACCACAAAGAATTATTAAAAAGCCTTTGATTTGTAAAAAAAATATTTCAACACTAGTGTTGAAATAGAAAATATCAACACTAGTGTTGAAATAGAAAATATCAACACTAGTGTTGAAATTAGCATACTGAGGATTATGTTCCACTTAATATCTGGTTTCATAGTTTGTCAATAGGCTTTTCCTTTATTTGTAGTTTAACTTTTTCATTTTTTCATATTTTATATATCATAGAAAGAACCAATTCTGGATTGACTTCTAGATTAACCAGAATGAAAAATTTTAAAATTTAATTAAGGAAATATGCATTAAACATAAATTTAAAAAATCCACCCAACAACGAAAATTTCAATTCAAAATAATTCTATAAATTATTTAATATTTTTATTAAAAAAAGTCAAAAACTCCTAATGGGATTTGAACCTGTGACCTTGCGATCTGTAGGCTAGAGCTCTATTCTCTACGCTATTGATACCAATAAAGATTTGTTGTTTAATATATGACACTTTCTTCAGCGAGAGTTGTTTTTTCTGGTAATAGATTTTCCAGTATATTATAAACATTTTTTATAATTTCAGATGGCGAATTTTCACATTCTAATTCTGAATCACTCGACAAATATATCATAAATAAGTTAAACACTTTACAATTACTGCTTTCTAAAATTTATTCTTTTTAATAAATAGGGGTGGTCTGTCAAATTGGCACCATATGTTTAAATTAAATAGTGTAAATCTTTTTTTCATCGCGCGTGTGATATTTCGCGCTTTCGAGCCAAGTTAACCGTGCTTTTTTTCTCATTTTCATAGGTGGTCGTAGGAAAAAATAAAATCATCCATCTGGGCAGTAATCTATACAAAATGTAATGTATACTGATGATGTCCACAGGTCCCTAATATTTACCTCCTCATCACGATTAACCCTACTCTGCAAGAATCTTTAAAATAATATTGAAGGATAGACTATGTAATTAAAAAAAAAATTGTTTATGGAACCCCTGTCACTTTAGTTTCCGAAGTGGATATTTGGTTATGGCAGTGACTGAGGTCGTGAATGGCATAGTGCAGTATCTTGAAAGAAGTGATCGGTTTGCGGTAAACAACGCGTTACGATTTGACAAAGGTTCAACTGATGTATCAGTCGTTTCCTTCTGTTACAAAAAATGGAGAAATATGGTATTCGAGGTTTACCTCTATCACTTTTGGCCTTATATTTGGAGAAACAAAGGCAATGTATTGAAATCAATTTTAAGTGCTCGAACTATCTAGGTATACAGTATGGGTGTACACCACACTGTTGTTCATAATATAACTCAATGATTTTTTTATCATATGCGATGTTCCACCATTATTGTAACTGTAACCCATCCAAAGGCATTTCATCTGTAAATTGCTTATGCAGAATGCTATGACGATGGCCAATACGTGATTTGCATTACATTTAAAAAAATGTAATTTCGAGAAATGTCGGACGTTGATATTTTCAGTTCTTGCAAGGCCTGATGATCGGCCAGTAAAGATGCTTAGCATCACTATTCTGGCTAAATTACATTGATATGACCTGTAAATGACTGTCTATGTCTGTTGAGTGTGGTGTTTCATTTGATACGACTCTAAGAATGTTCTCAGAAACGCATATTTTGCTTTATTCCATAATCATCGTCTTGCGTATGGTGTGAATTTCTGGGGTTGCTTTTCTGGGAGCGAGACCCCATATGTGGTCCATATCGGTTTTTCTTTGGAATAAGGCTGATACGTCTTTGAGCAGTGACTTCTAAAAAATACTTTTTCCCAAATAGAAATAGAAAAATAGAAATAGTTAATAAATATATCGGTCTTCTGTAATATTCTTCGACCGAAGTTAAATTGTAATTATCACGATGTATTTGTCGTCCAGCCAATCTTGGAAGTTTACGATCTATGGCAAACAATTCAGCAACAGTCTTTGCCTCGCAAAATATTTTATGGAATGTCAAATTAACTTCTTCATTTCGATGTTTTTGAAACATATTTAGTAGGTGGTCGATATGTTTTTTTACTTCTAGTATATCTGTTGATCTGCCTTATAGTATATTTACTAGTGTTTCTAATAGACTGGAGTATTTTGCGATTACATATAAGCTTACAATAAAAGATCCATCTGATGTAGCAGCAAAGAGTTGATTAGCTTTAGATCGCGATGCTGTATTGAAATGTGTATCTATACTGATATTAATTGAAGGCTAATTTAAATATCTTTAAAATTGTTTTAAAATCTTCTTATACTCTTATATTTTTCTGACCAACGTGCTTCGGAGAGTAAAGGAAGGTGAGGTGCCATCTGTCTTCTTAAAGTGCTTTCACGGAAAAAGCGAATAACTTCCTTGAGAATTGTTACACAATTTTAAATTTGCTTAAATCATTGACCACAAGATTTAGCCTGTGTGAAGCACAGTGAAAATATAAAGCTTTGGAATATATATCCCTAATTAATTTCTGTCCTGCCATTGTGGATCAGCCATCAAATCGGTCGTCCCTGTCCTCAAAATGATGGGGGGCGGGAGACGTTCCCCAATCCCCTCACTTGGGTACGCCACCGAGACCTATTACGATGTGTCACATTTTCAATTTTTTTTGTTTATTTTTTAGTAAATAATGACTTGCTTAAATAAAAGGCTTAATTTTTCAAAAAAAATTTGAAAGCTATAAAAAACGATCGGGTTGGTAGTTACTAAATTTTTAATCATTACCAAACAGATTGTTTTGTATAGTGCGTCATGCATGGTTACCATATGTCTTTTTTAAATGAATGCACAGTTTTGTACGTTTTGTTTGTGGAGCTATTTTGCTTAGTACATTCCCAATAAAAAATGTTTATTGTTTTTTTTTCAATAATTAATATTGTAGGTACCTATTTAACTGCTGTTTAATTCTAAAATTCTTCAATAAACGTAACGGATGGGCAATAATTATCCTGCAGGGGAAAAACAAATCAGTCATGCAAACAGTTATATTATTTAATAGCCTTCTTATAATTTCTTTTAATTAATTCAATACTAAGTAATCTGTTTCCTTAATTTAATTGACGCATATTTGTTTAATTTAGCTTAAAAATGGTTACCATTATACTATTTTTTTTTTAATTTCGTAGCTATATTTTGTAATCATGAATGACATTGATATTTAAGACCGCATTGGGTCCTAATGTTTTAAGATAACTAGATAATAATAAATATTATAATAGAAGAGTTTTGGATTTGTATTGCTTTATTTGTTTTTTAATCACAACGTTTCAACTGGTAAGTTTCCAGACGCCTTCAGGGTGGAATGTTTAACTGAAATAAGTATTTTATTAGATTTTTAGTAATAATTGACTAACCAGCAACTTTTACTGCGACATAAATGACATAGGCAGGCATCATTTACTCACAATCGAAGTTGCTTGATTAGTAAATTAAAAAATAAGGTAATCGGGTTGTATGATTGTAAGGAAGGTATTTCTGCCAATATCATTATGTCACGGTCAAAGTAGCTGGTTAGTTAATTATTATTAAAACCGACATAAGAGTAACGGTAACAACATTTTCCACCAAAAAATAGTTATTTGTTTTACTAGGCAGCAACGTAGTAGATTGACTGCCGCAGCTAATAGATAGTTCAGGAATTCAGCTAAGGCAGTCAATTTACTTTGCTGCCGAGTTGAACATATAATTTTTTCTCCGACTGTTTATAATGATATATTTTGTATATTGTATTTGCAAATTATTACAATTCCTACAACCTTTTTATTTTTCCTGTAGTGATAAATTAAAACAAAATTTGACAGAAATCGCAATTGTTGGAACGGTTGGTTGCTATGGAAATGTATATGTCCATAATAATTATTATTTGGCAATCCAACGATGTGTCAGAATGGCAAAAGAAAACAGTAGTCGATGAGTTACCACGCACAAACAGCGCATTTCCACCACATCGCGCATCTTGGTCCTGTGTCTGGTGATGGCAATAAAATGTATTTTTTTATATACAAAATATTATAAAAACGAATTTTACGAGAATTAAGTGGCGCGGCGTCAGTAGAGATTTTTAAGATATCAAGGCATCGTTTGTAATTTTAATGGAAAATAGGAAATTAACATTAATAGCACATCTTTGCAGGCAGCATGAAGTATTGCGCCTCAACAATGACCTGGAAGAAATTTTGGCTTGGGGTGACAGTAACCAAGTCGAATTTAATGCTAAGAAAACCCAGGCAGCAGTCTTCTCCAAAAAGGTTAACATTGCAGAACCGGATATAGTCATGGCAGGACACGCAATTCCCCTGGCACCGTCTATTAATTTGCTGGGGGTCAATCTGGGAGGTAATATGTCTTGGCATGATCACGTTGCCGCAATTGCCAAGACAGCTGCACAGAAACTTGGTATACTTTTCCGCACTAAAAGGTTGTACACACCTCATCAACTTTTGACACTCTACAAAGCCCAGATTCGACCATCATTAGAATATTGCTCTCATGTCTGGAGCTCTGCACCCAACCACACCCTTCGGCTACTGGATTCCATTCAAAGGAGAGCCGTTCGTCTGATCGGCAACTCCGAGCTGACCAAGACCCTCGATAGCCTGGAGCATCGAAGACAGGTTGGTGATTTGGCTCTCTTTTACAGATATTTCCATGGCAGGTGTTCGACTGACATTGCCCACTTGATTCCACCTAGAGCAATGCAAAACAGAAATACATGGCGAACCACTGCCGTTCATCCATATGTTGTTCAGCTTAGTACTCCTCGAACTTCATTGTTCAAGAATTCTTTCATCTGGAGAATGTCATCTTTGTGGAATGATCTTCCTGAGGTCGTGTTTCCCAATGAATACAATCTTCAACGTTTCAAGACCAACGTTAATCGCTTTTTTCGCACTCGCACCCCTACAGTGTAGGTGTTTTATCATAAAAAAAAAATAAAAAAAAAAGCTGCAATATTTCTATTTTTATGTTCTGCATGGCGGATGGTATGATTTAAGCATTAATAATTAAAATTATAAAATAAATTTAAAATTTTTTGTTTTTTTTTTAATTTGATACATCCGCCAAATTAGAAATTCTTGTGAAAAATGTTTGTATTAAATTTTCAATTAGACAAGCTAGAAAACGATGCCACTTTTCACACTGGTATGGAAGCCTCTTAAGCTGGTATAGACTATAGTCATATATATTTGGGTACAGAAAATTTAAGCTCACTTTATACAACTTTTTTTATTGTTTCAACTAATATTTATTTACCCATAAATATTCTAATGCAATAACTTTTTAATTACTGTGTAGGTAATAATGTCTCAAAGGTGCGGTGCACCATGACAAGACGTCCACTATACCGTCATAATATGTGTGTCCTCTAATGAATATTTAGAATCTAGATAAAAGATGAAGAAATATCAATTTAAATTGTTTATTTGGTACCACAATGTAATTTATGTTTCCTGTTCGGTATAATTTAAGAACTACGTAATTATAGTGCAGCAGCACAACTGACCATAAAAATAACATTGTTTTTGAGACAATAAAACTTTATTGCTACAGAGTCTGATAAATAAAATTGTTAAAGTATTTGGGTAGGTATACTAAGGAGGTATTGAAACGTGAGAATTTTTTACTATTCGAATGTTATATTGGTGTGTAGTCGTACAAGGGTGGACTATAAAAAGTGATGGTAAGAGTTCATAATAGTGACATTTTGCCAACTAACAAAATCCCTCTAAAAGCTATTTCAAACATGATTTTCTCGGAATCCACACAAACAATTTTTCAAAAACCCGTCTCATTTTCAGCGGCAAATACAGGGTGATTTTCAAGTTGATACTTCTTTTTTAGCTGCGTATAGAAAGCATTAAAATAAACAACATTTTCAAATACCTTTTTTGTGTGACAGGAAAAAAGTTTGACATTTTATCTCTATTGACAGGTAATAAAATGTCACTTTTTGTGAAATTACTTTTTCCCCGGGAAAAAGTAATCACTTTTTTCCCGGATATAATATACATACGTAAGTAAAGGTAGATATTTAATTTTAGAATATTTTATTATACAAAAAGTACAATTATTAAATGTGCATTGCATGCATCACATGTTCATTTTACTATTCGGTACAGTCGAATTTTCTCGTGTTGAAATTATATTTTCTGCCATGGACACAACTGCCGTTGATGTACCTGGTCGCAAATCGGGTATTCTTTCAGCACTGCCACAGGTTCTAAACACTTTATGAGCTATTTTTGTCCTGTGTGCTACCGATTCATCAACATACCCTTCAGCGACCGTTGATGACCTCCAACCGCCATGTTTCTTGAGTGTCAACCAGTCTCCCCCAGATTCAACCAAAAGTGTAGCAGACGATCTTCGAAATGAATGACCCGTGTATAAGGTAACATTTTCAAGTTAAAGAAAATTAGCTACTGTTTGGGGTACCTTATAAAACTGATTTTTACCCACAACTTGATTGATACATTTTCCATTGTGATATGCATAAAATAGGCGGCGATCCGCTCTGCTGTGTACAAATCTCCTGTTGACATCATTCTTTGTTTGCTTAATTTTCACAATTAATAACGTTCCCGAATCTTCAATATCATCTAATGTTACCTGGCTGATTTCGCAAATTCGACAAGCTCCTGCAATCGCAAGTAAAACAACAACCTTGGCCATTAAATAAACTTCATCGGGAGCATTATTTAAAAAATCACTAATATTTGTACTCGTAAAAATCGCAGATATCTTGGGCGTGTAACCTTTCCCATTTTGTTTTAGAAATGTAATTAGTTTGAAATATTTTGAAATGTCTACATTATTATTGGATTGTAACATACGTTTAATCATTGAATAATTCGACCACACTGTTGATGGCTTTTGTTGTTGTGTCAGTTCCGAAAAATAGGCCAATAACACCGTCTCCGACAAAGAACTGCATGCCTTTTTCATCTTCCATTCCATAAATCTTGAAAACGCGTTTTCGTAAATTTTGCGCGATTTAGCTGGCAATACTTTTTGTGACGCTGCTTCTACTAATTCCGGTGGAGTCACAGAAAACTCAGAATCAGACATTTTAAACTTTATATTATTTAAAATAACCACTAAAGTTCTTACTTTTTATACTAAATCACGGAATTAAATTTACAGATAATTGATTATTTTAAAGGTTTCCTTAGAAACGCAGGTCCAATTGTCGCTATAAGTAAAACAGCCTTCCTACTAGTTTAAAAAGTCAAATTTCACATCGATACTTTTCTGACTTTAATATATTGTAATAATATCGTCGTTTTTCCCATCACAGAAACAAATAGTGTATTATACACGGGAAAAATATTAGAGTTTAGCTCTTGCAACCTCGAGCTAAAATCTAATGCTTTTTTCCCTTGTATAATAAATAACTATTTTTGAAAAAACCTAAAAATAAAGTACTTACATTCATTTATTACACTACAAATCAAATACGTGTCTGTTTGAAGGTCGGAGACAATGATGTTTCTTAACTGACAGAAGAGTTTTGGTGATGAAGTCCAAAACTCTTCTATCGGTCAAATCAAATATGGTTCTGCCTAACTTGTCCGTTGAATAACATTAAGAAAACTTCTGGGTGTAGAGAAGAAACATCCACACTTTTACGACACTCACAATAAATTAGCACCATAATTAGTTCATTGTTTTCAAATTTTACCATTTTCACCAATTTATTAAAATTAATTTGCTTCAGAAAACCACACCGCACAGCGAATTGCCAAAATAAATAACTGACGACCGATCCGTAAAATGCATGACTAACAATAGAAAAAACGGAGGAAAACAATATAAAGTTTAGGCTACGTTTTGATTACCAGGCCTGCACTTAGATTTTTTACTTTTGTAACTCGGCTATTTTTAAGTTTTTTCAAAAAAGGTAGGTAGGTATTTGAAAAAGTTGTTTATTTTAATGCCTTCTATACACAGCTAAAAAAAAGTATCAACTTAGGAATCACCCTGTATAATTATTTTCAGAGAATCGAAAATCCGGTTTCAGATACCAGCCAGTACGGAGATTTTAGCACCTGAAATATCGATTAGCGGGATTTTGTTGGTTTGCAAAATAGCCAGTTTTTGCCAACCAACAAAATCCCGTTATTCGAATTTTTAGACGCTAAAATCTGAGCAACCGCTGACTCTTAAAACCCCAATTTCGCTTCGTTGGAAAGAATGATACTTGTCGCTCAATATGAAACAGGTTTTTATGAAATTATTCTTGTAGTTTCAGAGAAATTTGTCTTTGAAATATCGTTTAGCGGGATTTTGTTTGTTTTCAAAAACTGGCTACCTTTTTAATTATTGTGCCAACCAACAAAATCCCGCTAATCGATTTTTCAGGCCCTAAATTCTCCGCACTGGCTGATACCTGAAACCGACTTCTCGATTCGCTGGAAATAATTATATTTGCCGCTGAATATGAAACAGGTTTTTACAAAATTGCTTGTGTGGATTCCGAGAAAATCACATTTGAAATAGCGTTTAGAGGGATTTTGTTGGTTTGCAAAATGTCACCATTCATTATCTGTATATTTATGCGGACAGGTAGTGTTTTAGGAGAAAAGAAGCGCACTCTTTAAAAATTCGTTGCGTCTCGCAAGCCGAGATGGTGGACAAATGAGGCACTAACTAAGAGTTTCTGAGAAAAATAGTTTTCAGATTTGTAATCTTCTCCACAAAATATTACCTTCCTAAAAAAGTCATATACGCGTTATCTATTATCTATAGAACATTTTTTCCACTAATCTATAAGTCGAGATTGTTTATTGGCACATCATGGCCATATTAAACATTTCTTTGATGAAAATGGCACGCAAGTGTATAAAGGTTCGCCATCCCTGTCCTATACTGTAATGGTGTCCAAACTTTACTGATGGCTGGTATTTAATCAGAACGAGATCCGCTGTAACGCTTACAGTTTTTAAAGTTTAGTATTTTAAATGACCGAACAACATAAAGGTATGTGTGTAGTAATAAATTTATTACCTACTTCTTTAATATGTCTAAGGTCCAGGTAAGATTTTTGTACCTGTTTTCATCTTAATGTGCCTTTATTCGACAACTTCGATTTTGTGGGCCTTATATGCGATTCTCAAAGAAGTGTTTCTTTTACATCAGTTTATTTAGTGTGCATGAATCTTACAGGTACACAATTCTTCAGAGGCGTAACAAAAATTTAAAAATGGAAACTGTTTAGATGGTATGGGTCCATCATCGCTATTAAATATTTTCCATTCGCTGCTTGCATTTATAATAGCCAGTTGTCCAATCAATAAAATCCTGCTATTCGATTTTTCAGACGCTAAAATCTCCGCCACCACTGACTCTTAAAACCCGGATTTAGGTTCGTTGGAAAGAATGATACTTGCCGCTCAATATGAAACACGTTTTTAGCAAATTATTTTTGTAGTTTCAGAGAAATTTGCTGGCTATTTTACACGGCTAACGCCTAACGCTATTGTTATTTGCCAAACAACAAAATCCCGCTAAACGATATTTCAAAAGTGATTTTATCTGAATCCGCACAAACAATTTTGTAAAAAACTGTTTCATATTCATCGGCAAATATAATTCTTTCAAGCGAATCGAAAATCCTGTTTCAGGCATCAACCACTGCGATCTTAGCGCCTGAAAAATCGATTGGCGTAATTTTGTTGGTTGGTAAAAGTCACCATTGAGTGATTCTGAATAAATTTTTGTACGTTTGATTTTAATGAACGTAAAGATAAGTACCTAAACATTTAAATCTAAGTGCTTTCATTGTCAGCCATTAAAAATTAACGAAAAACTGAACACATTCAACTAATATTTTATAAAATCAAAATGATTTCAACTTCGGTTGTTAAATTTGATAAGGAGAATATTCAGATATTTAAGGAATTGTTTTTAAGAAATTTGGCAACAAGGTAAAAAAATGTTATATGGAAAAATGTTCTTATAGTAAAGTGGACAAGTGATGGTAAAGGTTTAGTATGCGAATAAACGAAAAATTAATTAGAAAGTATGAAAAAAAATTTTTTCATACTTTCATATTAATAACGAGAAACAGAATCCTCTTTTTTTTTCTGGGGTTGGCGGAAGACCCAGTATACTCCGGGAATCGAACTCGGGTCGCCACGGTCGAATGCCAGTAACTCACCTCTGAGCCACTACGGCAGACTGCTTTCGGGGAATCACACTTTCATTCGGCGAAATCCTTTCGCGCTGCCACGCATACACAATTAGTTGCCGGTCTGTCTTCACAGAGTTTTTGCACCGTACTTATTCGTCTCCCATACTTTAAACCTTTTTTATCCGTTTAAAGGAGAGTTTCGCACTCTTTGTATGAAAACAGCCTGTCCGCGTCCGCCCAAGTGAGGTGTTGAATGTCATATACCTAGTTCTGGACTATAAAAAAATGTTCTCTTAATAGAGGTGTCCGCTTATCAGAGGTGTCCGTTATGTTATGAGAGGTTTCACGGTATCTACTTATGTATTTTGTTTAGCTGAATTTGACTTTGCTTATCTTATTACAACAAGGGTTATACGAAACAAGCACATTATTAATTCATAGTACTTAAACATTGATTAATTAACTAAATCTCATAGAAAAATGTTTTATATACGTCTAATTTAATTTCCTATTTATTTAAAATTACAGCACTGTATATAATAACCCAGATAAATGGACTTAAAAATAAACTTACATCCAATACTTAAATTACTTACTTAATACAACATTTCAAAATAGATTGGGTGCAGGAGTACGAGTACAATTATTGTTATTAGTGGCTGTCCTAAAATAGACACTCCTCTAAAAAATATACTTAATATCCGGAAACGAATTTTCTTCAAACATTTCGAAAGTCCCTGCATTATACAGAGTGAAACAAATTCAATATTGCTAATAAATTAGCGAAACGAAGTTTGTTTAGTTGGAATGGGACTGCCACCTCCAGTGGCTTAGTCAGAAAATATGCTCGGAGTGGGGGGACGGGGGGGGGGACTCAGTGGGCGTAAGTATGAAATTTTTTTTCTGGAGAAAAGGAACTACTTGTGGTCTATGATATTGTACCTAGTGAAGCAGGCGGAAAACCGCTGCAGGCGAAAAATTTTCGGGGCCTCTCCCAAAGTTCGTTTAAAATTCACTATCAAATTTCGAAAATTAAATTTTTACCTCTCCCCTCTGCATGGTTGGGTTAAATCTCTTTATTAAAAAAAAACATTTTTTATATTGGTGAAAAATATGAATATTGGTGTCAATACAAAAATTTAACATAAGACGTATGTTGCTAACCAGCGTTTTTCGGGCTTGGATTTTCATGATTAAAAATAAAGTAAATATCGCTCACCATGCCAAAATTGATGATTTTTTCAGAAATCATGTATTTTAGGAGCGTAGATCTAAGAGCGGTTTTTGGTGCAAATGCTTAGGTTTTGAAATACTCCTTCTTAAGTGCGGTTTTGTATATTCGTAATAGAGCATTCTCGTTTCTTCCTGCACTATTAAAATTTTTACTTTAATATTTCTCTTTAAAAATAAGTACCCAATTGTTTTTGTTGTAAAATGGTTATTTTCCTAACAAGTGCGGAAAGTGATACTTTCCCGCACGCGGATGCAGTTGACCCGAACGACGCGGAGCGGAGTTCGGGCAAGCAGTCAAGGGCGGGAAAGACACTTTACGCATGAGTTAGGAACATTATTTTTTCTACAACCGTATATACAAAAAAGTATACCAACCCGTTTTTCAAAAGTTATTTTATTTCAACATACATATACAAAACTTTAACTAAAAACTACTAATTATTATAAATATTAATATTAAAAACACAATTTGTTGCATTCTGTAAATTACTTAAAATTTCCGGTCCAGTGAAGTTATTTGGTGTCAACTGGTAAGTAGATGACGTCGTCGATGAGGATGGCATCGGTTGCAGGTCGCATAAAAATGACGATGTAAAAAAAAAGTAAAAAACTATCTAATAAGGTCAAAATTTGAATTATTTTACTTTCCCGCACTAGTGCGGGATAGTGACACTTTCAAAACTAAAATTCGTGCAGGAAAATGGGTTAAAACGCACGGTCGTAGAATTTTTTTTTATTGCATTGGGTTATATTTTTGTTGATTTAAAATAGCTCTAAAAAGGAAAAACGGAACAGACAAGTTTATAATAGAAAATTACTATACTTATTTTTACTCGTTTTTCTATAAAATTGCATCATAAATCAATAACTAAAACGATATGCGTTCGAAACTTTAATCTCTATATAAAACTGGACTTATAGAAGGAAAAGTTTAAAAACTAAACGTTTCCTACAAGACCTTGGTAATCTAAGCCAAGAACACATTATTTAAAAATGTAAATTAAGAGTCCAAGAGGGAGCGAAAAATTAGGTTGGGGGGGGGGTGTGCAGCCCGGCAGCCCCCGCTTTATACCCCCTCTCCTCTTAACTGCGCCCCTGCATAATATATCATTATAATGTCATGAGAATAAACTTATTATTATGGTAGTTCATGACACAAAAATGATTTAATTACTGCAAAATACTAAGAAACGTTTAATTGGCCGTATCCAATTTCTAACACCAATTATTCGCAAATATAGTACAAATAAAAAAAGAAACAAAATGAAAATGATATTTTGCAAATTAAAACAGGCTATAAATTACAACTTCAAATAGCGGTGCCCATTAAAATTAAACTATTTTCGCCATTGTCTAGTTATAAAGATAAGGTCATGGTTTTAAAAAATAAGTAAGTTATAGTCTATTTCAGAAAGGCGTAGAGTAATAAAAGCTCATTAGGTATGCAAAAGGACTACAGAGTGACTCAACGACTATTTAAGCCTCTTTCATAATTTGGCATTGATTTCATTGCAAAATTCTTTATTTTCATCAAGTGCAGGTTTGGGTTAATCTATGGGCTTGCTATTGTTATCTATTCACAAACACTGAAATTGTTGTGACAAAGGCGTGCATTATGTACACTAGGCACACTTATTTTTTTATTAAACATTATAAAAATTATACAAACATTAAATTATAAAAAATCATATTATTCTTCGTCATCTGAGGAACTGGCATCTCCTCTTGACGTTATAATTAACGGGTCGACGGTCCGATAGATCAGGTGGTTAAGATCCCACATTTTCTCCTTTTCTTTAATGACATGACAAACTGCTGTTCGCCAGTTCTCTAGTGTCACTTCCTTAATGGCTTGATCAAACAGTAGCTTAACATCTTTCATTTTGAATGTCGTGTTGTGTCTTGCTACAATTTCTTTCACTTGCGCCCATATAAGTTCAATAGGATTTTGTTCGCAACGACATGGTGGTGTGCGCAGCATAGTTACACTATGTTTTTTAGCTATATCTTCCACAGCATATTTCATAAAACGATGTTTTGTGTAAATTTGCTATAGCTAATAGTTCTTTCTTTTTTTTTATTTGGTTAGTTATCATGAATAATTGAATGGGGGCGGTAAGAGACCCAGAAAAAAAAGGGGGGGTTGTGTAGAGGCTTGGGGGGCGATTTGTAATTTCATCTAGCTAGGAGGACTCTTAGACACCGACTGAGCTCTCGACTACAACTTGTGAACATCAACTAATATTAATTAAGAGATTGCTCAAACTAGGTTCGATATTTCTCTTCGCGTAGTTCATATATCTGTCCTGTTTTATTGAATAAATAAAATAAAAATCATGTCAATCGGTCGCTCCGTTTCGAAATGAAAGTAGATACAAACAAACAAATAAAAAGGCAACAGACACACTTTCGCATTTTAATAGTTATTAGTATTCCTAGATAGGTAATTTTCGTAGATAATAGACAGCGGCAATCATGTTTTAACAAGTTTTTGTTAAATACCCCGATTTGTTCATTCCTGTATCAATGCGACTGTTCTTGAGTAAATTGGAACCTGATATCAACAAACTTATTAAACAGCATCAGATTCATCCTTCATATTAATTTTTATATAGGAATCGATTATGTTTGTTTTATTTTGAATAAAAGATACTCTGCCTGAATACTATAAAGTTGCGTTTCAATAATCATTCTCATTGGCAGGTGTAGCCCGTAAGAGTTAACTTGAGATCTGAGCGCCGTTGTGTACTACCTACTGCGCTCAGGTCTCAAGTTAACTCTAGTCTCGTTTAGAATGAATGTTTTCTCTAATATAGCTCACAATAATTAATTAATTTAATTTGAAGTTATAGTGGTTTTTAAGTAGGTGAAAAAATGGGGGCGCTAAAAAATAATTTATTCTCAAAGTGGGCAGTAGACAAAATAAGTTTGGGAACCCCTGTTCTACACCTTTCTGAAATAGACTATAGGTACAGAGTTTTCATTTTAATTTGTTCCACTTTTATAAGGCTGTAAAATACTTAATTTTTAAGCTAAAAATGAAATAAGAAATTGTAGTGTTTTGTCTACATGTTTTCGCCCGTTATAGAAATATCGTGCGTCTCCGTTCGTTGTCGGAAAAAAATGGAGAAGTGGACGTTTACGTAATTTAAATGCAGTGGCGATGTCACCTGTGTTGATAATTATTATTAAAGTCAACTTTTTGGAAATGAAATTTTTGCCTACCCTGTTTTAAACAGTTTTGCACGCCATTGTTCATTATAGTTAATAAACTTTACTTCTTAATACCTATTTCAACCGCAACGCAGTAAGTAAAATTAAGTGGTTGCCATAGTATTACCACTATTTATACATGAAACTTTGTAAATCAAAATAAAACATCGGCATATAATTACCTTTACCCACGAAATATGTAGGTACTGTTAATAAAGCTTTATTATGAAATATACCTTTAACTGACTGGCAAAACGCAAAGAACTTTTATCAAAATTGTTAACGATTTTAGTGGAGCGACTAATAAGGGAGCTGGGACACAAAATAATAGCTATTTATGCCATCAGTTACGAAATGCCTAATTTTGTGTAACGCGTGAGATTTTTGCGGAACGAACGAAGTGAGTTTCGCAAAAACTCACAAGTTACACAAAATTTCATTTCGTAACGTATTGCATACAAGATTTTTTCTAGTTTTGACGAAAGTAATAAAAAAATAAAATTTAATATAATTGATAAAAATTTGGAAAACATAAATTTAGTTTTTCTAATTTTGACATATAACTGATTCCCTAGTATAGGGAATCCAAACCACGTGATTCAATATGGCGGTTGGATGGCAAAAAGCATTGAGTCACCTGTTAAATGCCACTAGCAGTAATATTTTAGGGTCACGTGTACCAATTACAAAGCAGTATTTGCCATCCAGCCGCCATTCTGACACATCGTTGGATTGCTGTTACTTCATGTCAGTTTGACATTTTGTAAAAAAGTCTAGACGGAAGGTTTTTAGCGAGATTAATATATTTTAGTTTTATTTTAAAAAAATGAGTCATTTAAGTTCTGAAGAGCTACCAAGCGATATTGAAGAGGCAGCAGGTAATGCTCTATTATCAGTAATTCCCAAAAAGTCAAAGGCAGTTTATGATTTGGCATACGAAAAATTTATTACGTGGTGTGATGAGAAGAAAATTAAACATGTTAATGAGAAAGTTTTACTTGCATATTTCGAGGGTAAGAAAGATCTAAAAGTTTCCACATTATGGACACTTTACTCAATGTTAAGGTCTGAACTAAATCTGAAAAGGAATATTGATATTAAAAAATATACAAATTTGGTAACATATATTAAAAGGCAAGCGGACGGGTACAGTGCTAAAAAGTCAAAAGTTTTTATTAAAAAAGATTTTGCCAAATTTTTATTGGAAGCTGATGACAAAGAATACTTAATGGCTAAGGTTGCAATGATAATTGGAATGGCAGGATCATGCAGAAAAGCAGAATTAACTTTTCTTCCAGTTGAAAATGTTATAGACGAAGGAAGCCATATTCGTGTTGATATCCCACCTTCAAAAACAAACGTTATACGGGAGTGTGCAGTTACCACTGGAGACATTGAAAATACGAATCTTTTTGAAATATTAAGAAAATATATTAAGTTGCATCCCCAGATTCTTAAACACAACAGATTTTTTGCAAAATATGCGAATGGAAAATGTACCAGAAATACTGTGGGAATAAACCCATTTAGCAGTCTGCCAAAAGTTATTGCACAATTTCTTGGTCTTTCAAATCCTGTTCTATATACTGGCCACTGCTTCAGAAGAAGCTCTGCCACTTTCCTAGCAGACAGTGGCGCTGATCTTTTAAAATTAAAGAGGCACGGAGGTTGAAAATCTAGCTCTGTTGCGGGATATGTTGAAAATTCCATGAATAATAAAAAAACTTATAGCGCAAGAAATATTTGGTGAAACATCTAATGCAATGTGCATCGCTTCCCAAATAACAGCAAGTTCGAGCAATGAAAAAAATATGTCGTCGGAAATTAATTTGAATAATTGCAATAATTGTGTTATCAATATTTATAATAATTAATTAATGTATAATTTATGTTTTTAACTTGTATTATAACAGTTTAATAAATAGAATAATTCTTTTTGTCACTAATTTTGAAATACATTTTCAATTTCATTACCAATTGCATAAAATTTTACTTTATGCAACTAGTTACAAAAAGTAAGACGTTTCATAATGTCAATCAGTTTTAAAAAGTGTCACTTTATATGTCAAAATTAGAAAAAGTTAATTTCATGCTTTCTTTCATTTGCTTTTTAGGCAAGTAAAACGAATGAATCACAGAATACAGAAAAGTATGAAACAGAATGAAATAAGATCAAGCCAAATATGGCAAAATAAGAAAACTACGTTATAAGGTTAAGCTTAAAGGTTTCATTGTAGGTAATGAAAAAAAATTAAATGCAACCAGCACGATTTTTTAAAAGCAAACAGTAGTCGATGAGTCATCATGAACAAATACTACATTTATACCACATCGCGCATATTGTGCCTGCGTCTGGCAATGGCAATAAAATTTCTTTTTTTATATACAAAATATTATCAAAACTAATTTAACGAGAATTAGGTGACGCGGCGTCAGTGGAGATTTTTAAGATAATATCGGGCATCGTTTGTAATTTAAATGGAAAATAGGAAACTAACATGAATAGCTGTAATATTTTTATTTTTATGCTCTGCATGGCGGATGATATAATTTGAACCTATATAATATATAGTGAAGTCCGGATATAGTGAACTCGAAAAGTGCATCAAACTAGTTCACTACATCCGAGGTTTACTATAAAAGAAAAGTGGAAATTTGTACACACCTGATGTTTGCTTGCTAAATGGGGGTTATATGTTTGTTTAAAAAAAAAATTTCATGATGCATACCTACCTATCTTGTTTAAAGTTAGTTTATTTATGTACCAAGTGTGGAAAATAAATGACATTCTGTATAACCTAACCTAAATAAACAGTAGTACTTAACAAAAAATATAAAAAAACTACTCTTTGGTATACAACTCGGGTATTTTGGTTTGTACAAGTCTGTTAGAAAAACTAATGTTACTTATATAGCGTTCAAGGTTACAAAAAGAATTCCAAACTTTTTCGGGAACATTGCGTGATTGCAAAAACGTGCGAATCTCTATCATTTTTTGTGCCATCTCTTTCACTGAAGGAACACTGACCATGACATCTTCCTCATATGCCTCCTCGTCCAGCTCATCATCATTCAATTCTGCATTTGTCACTGAAAAAATTACATAATAAATCAGTCATAATTACATTTTAACGTTACATTACATACTATACATACCTGTTAAGACTGACTGAATCCCCAGGGGATTCCCCGAAAAAGTTCACTATAAACGAAAAATTTATCTTAACCTTGATGAAAATTGGTTCACTTTACCCGAAAGTTCATTATATCCGGGTTCACTATAAACGGTAAAAAATTACATTGCCCTTATGGGAAATTTTATGGGTATTTGAAAAAGCGTTCATTATAACCGAATGTTCACTTTAAATGGGTTTGCTATATCCGGACTCCACTATTAAAATACATTTTAATTTTTTTTTTTTTGAAAAAAATACGGTATCATCCGACGTATCATCCGCCTAACTAGAAGTTCTTGTAAACCCCTTAGTTAAAGTTGTGTACTAAATTTTCAATTAGACAAGCCAGGAGACGATGCCGCCTTTCAAGCTGGTATGAAAGGTTCTTAAATGAAAATAAGCAATTGCGTCGGTTATGCCCACGAGTAAAACTATTTTTTATTAAACGGAAGGTATTAACCGTGCAAATTTAGACACGCACGTTTTTTATTCAAATGCTTATTTTATATATTTGACTTATTTTCGGCATATCTACTGGTTAATACTGATGTTAAAATTATTACGAGTATTTTTTTCTTATCTATAAAATCTGACATTTTTTTACAAGCAAAAAAAGTCGAATAAACCTTTTCCAATTTTAAAAAAATTCCACGTGTGTGTTAGTCAAATAGTTCAATTTTAATCACACAGTCTTACACGTGCGAATACCTGAGCAACCTATCGCGAACGCAATCGCGCGTTCCTTTCACGCGGTTAAGAGTCTACGTGTAAAGACCGTTATTCAAATCCCGTATACTTCTATGAATCCACAATTCATCCTTTCGTACCATTGAATAAAGAGACTGTTAGAGCGTTTTCACACGGCACCATATATCGCACCATTATGTGTTTTCTAATGAGCCATTTTCACACACAAGCGATATTAGAGAACACATAATTTGGTGTAAAGCAATATTGCGACCATTTATCGCGCGCGATATGGTGCCGTGTGAAAACGCTCTAAGGAAGGAATTTAAATACTATTTCCATATTACTAAGACTACGATAGAAGTGACGACATAGTAGCCATTTTAAATACTATACTTTCGAATGTCATTGCTTACAAGTTGAGTCAAAAGGTGACATTTTTATCCTCGCATCTTCGTACAATAAGAGTGCCTTTTTGGCAGTTTAAACACGAAATTTTTACTAGCTCATGCCAGGATGCGTCTCGATGTGAGCCAGACTGGGCCCACAAAAGAGTCCCTGGGTATAGCGACAGAGACGATCTATTATTCCTCTGTGCCCTGGGGAATTGTGGGCCGGGCAACCATCCATTTGGAACCAAATATCCTGATTTTCCTCAGCGACTTCCTCCAGTGTGGGTACAATTTGATTTTGAAGAAGATCTAGCTATGTTGGACCCGTAAGATTTCCGTCTATAAAAATTAATCCAATGATGCGATGTCCAAAAATGTCTGCCCAGACATTCACTTTCTGACGATTTCATGATGTTCATTTAGTAGGCTCAAGTATCGATAACTTTGTATATTCGATTCACTGGTCAACAAAATTTTTTTTGTCCCACGAGCTGAAGTGGGTGTACTTGGTAGTACTTTTTAAACATATTTCATATATGTTTTCAGAATTTTTCCATCACGCAGGGTTTTAAAGTGACAAAGCAATGAATTTTTGTGAACGTATATATTATAATATGGGTATAAGTTATGAAAAAATAAAGTACAAAGTGATATATTTACTTAGAAAATGTGGTCATATATGACTTTCGACTGTACTTTGCATCAGAAACATCTCTCTTCAGCGTCCAGCAATAGTCTGCCAACATAGCGGGGCTCCATTTGCCTTGGTATCTCTTCTCCATGTCCAGAATGTCCTGGTGAAATCGCTCGCCATGTTCGTCACTTACTGCTCCAAGGTTTTTCGGAAAAAAGTCCAAGTGTGAATGAAGAAAGTGTATTTTTAGACTCATGTTGCAACCCAATATAAAGATATGAGACCAATAAATTGTTAACATTCTCTACGTAATTTTCGGATTTACGATTTCCCAAGACGCCGTTGCAAATGTCCTTGAAAGAAAACCATGCTGCTTTTTCAGACAAGGTCGTTAAGTTCTTCTTGACTTAGAAGATGCGGCACACAAGAAGACGAATCTGGTGTAAATGTTGGATACAGATCAATATTTTCGGCTGAAAAACTTTCGTTGTTTACTTCGTCATTGGCAGTTTCATCGTCGCTCGGTGTCATATTTTGTGGGGGGTCAGGCACAGGTAATTCCGGACTGTGCGGCACTGGTCTCAGTGCAGATGGAATATGAGCATATTTAACAGTATGTTTGGATTTAGAAGTTATACCACTGATATTTGTAAGACAAAAATAGCAATCGGTAATATGGTCTGATGGTTCCCTCCAAATCATGGGAATAGCAAAAGGCATATGTCGTTTACCTTTTACCCACGCTGTAAGAAGTCTGACACACGTAACACAGCAAATATGGGGAGCCCAGCTTTTGTCTTGATCGCCGACTTTACACTTGAAATACTGTTCATAGCATTTATTAACGAGAGGCGTTAAAGGCCGTTTTTGAGATTTAAATGTCAATTCACCGCAGATGTAGCAAAAAGAGTTCGGGTGGTTTGCACAATTTCTTGGCATTTTTACAGGTGAGTTACACTACAATAGCTTAAAATGCACCACAGCACATTCTTCAAAACGTTAAAAAAGTCTGCGTATATGTTCATTCAGCGAGCTCTAGCCGATAACTAAAACAACAATAAATGTTATGTACAACAAGCCAAGACATGTTCCGCGTGACACACAGAGCACACTTTGTTATTTCTAGTCACAACAAGTTATTGTTACAATACACAAATAATAAAATAGCAATGCCTGACACAAGTTTTTTGTTAGATGACTCTTATAGTACAGACCTATGCGTGCATTTTATAGGTAAATAATCACATATACTGGAACATAAAAACTAAGGGTAATGGAGAAATTCTGAAAACATGATTGATTTCAGCATGCAAAATTATATTGAAATCAGACATTTTTGCGCTTGGGACAAAAATCTTGTTAACCAGTGTATTAGTAAATATAAAAGTGCGTTCGTCTGAGAAGTAAATATTTTGTAAAAAATATCTGTTGTTGTTAGGTCGCTTTATCTACTCAAAAAAAAGTGATCTACGGTCTTCACCCTCTTCTGCCAATTCTTGATACTTATGTGAATGATATTTATGCTTTTTCAAAGTTCGCAGTACTTTAGTGTGATGTTCTTCTACCCTTGCCCGGGAGTTCTAGTGCTGATATACTTATTTTCTTCGACGTAAAGTAAAATATTTGGATCTCTATCATTGTTTTCTTTAGCTTTCTCATGATTCTGTGCTGAGCATTTTTGCAGTTGTTTTGTTGTTTATTACACTGCCTATCGCTTTAAACTAAGTAATAACTTTTTGTATTGGCGACTTGGTACAGGGCCGGCCCTAGACATTTTGGCGCTCCGGGCAAAACCTTAATTTTGCGCCCCCCCCCCCCGTTTTTTTAAAGTAAATCTCATGCGACCATATTAGAAAGTCAAGAAAACATTGAAATAAAAAATAAAGTTTTATTCAAAACTTAATCATCAGATAACAAGATAAGCAATTTAGCACTTAAGGCGAAATAACAAAAATAAAAATGTAGTAATGCTAACTAAACTAATATCCCATATTATAAATGAAATTCTAACTAACCAAAGTAATTAAAATGCCCTTTTTCTAACTTTTCTTTCGGCAAACTCACGAACCAGTGATTTCAAGTCTAATTTGTCACTAATTTGGTGTTCTATAGCTATCATTGCCAATCCATTGCGACGATTTTGCGTCTGCATCGTTCTGAGATAATTTTTTTATTATTTTTAGTTTTGAAAAGCTTCTTTCCCTTAAAGCCACAGTGACTGGCAATGTAAGTAGGATTCTTAATGCTATGCTGAGGTTTGGTGCGAATTTAAGTGTAGCGATAAACTTGAGAACTTCAACAGGGGTTTCCCTTTTTGTCATGTTGAATTGAATTCAACTAGATTTTGCCTTAATGTTTAAATATATTATATTATTTGAATTATGCGCTTAGAAATAAAAATGATAAATTCCGCCTGCCGCCTCTTAATCTTGTCAACTATCAGTCAAATCTTGCACGCGTTTTTGAGAAAATTCCCGTGAACCGATTTCAATGAAATTTGGTATACTTACAAGGGTCCGATGACAATGCAATATTATGAAAAATAATTTATTGATATGATATCAGAATGAAAAAAAAAATATTCTTCACTTTTTAGTGCATTTTATAAAAGCCTGTAACTTAATTTTTTTATCAGTTTATTTTCATTTTCCATGATTTTGGCGCCCCTAGATCATTGCGCTCCGGGCGGCCGCCCGGATCGCCCTACCCTGGGGCCGGCGCTGCTTCGTACGAATGGGTCTATCAGGGAAATAAACGGAAAACATATCAGATACAATACTTAAGCTTTTTTCCGCATAGTACCATTTTATCATAGTAACTTTTTCTTCTATTGTGTAACTCATAATAATTACCTAGGTAAAAAATTATTACTAGTAAATATCTAATACTTTCAAATTACATTTGACAATGACAAATCACAGGTTGACAAGTCCAATCAATGCTGCTGTCCGAAGCATCGCCAGCATCACCTGTTAAGTTTCAATGAGAATACCAACCGCAATTCTATTCAAATAAGTTAAGATCGGGTTGACCAAAATTGTTTAAACTCCGCATGTGCACTCACCACACAGATACCCTCAAAATTCTCCCTGCAACCCCGCTCTTTAGTCAATAGGAAATTAAATATTTGGACCGTCTAAAATTTGCAAGGGATTTCCTATGGTCTCCACCACGATTCACCACCTGGAATGGGTGGCTCTGGTTTAATTTCTAGCGCTTCGACGTTGGGGTTTGGTTGTACCGAATTGGTTGAAAGCGGGTTTCATAAAGCGGGCCTAATTTAAGCTCACTTAAATTTTAAAGCTGGCTTAAATTAAATTTGATAAGCACCGTAGAAACTTTTTGGTTACTTAACTAAGCCTTATTTTGAGCTGGCAACGATGCGGTTATTCTCTTCGTTTTTAAAGAGTTAATGGCTGCAGCAACGAACGACAATCTACGCCTACTTTGTGTTATCGTTACTAACTTTGTGTTGTGGGTTTTTAATCTTAGCTTTCAAAACATTTTTAAATTTCAACTGACATAAAATTTTCTTTCTTTCATAATTTTCCCTTTTCTGCTAAAATGGAGGGAAAAAAGTTGCTGTAATTTTACATATATTCAGAAAATCATTCCTATTTAGATTAATCGCTGACAAATATGCGATAACTCTTGAGGACAAAAAAACCGACCGTTCTTCCGTAAAAAAATGGAAAGAAGTGTGGAAATTCGTTGAGGAAGACTTTAATGAGGTAAATCCTTCAAATAACTATCGGGATGCTAATCAGCTAAAAAAACTATACTGTAATAAGAAAAAAGAGCTACGTAAAAAAGTGGCAGACCATTTTTTTGACTGGCGGTGGACCGCCCACAAAAACTACGTTTACAAGATAATGTTGATAATATACTTCTCGTTCGTAGATTCTTTTGGAAAATCCAAGATCTATAACATTCAAAATATCTCCATCGTTCTCAATAAATATTTCATCTTCTATTTCCATATTTAACTTCGAAAAATTACAAAAAAGAAAAGTCAAATACAGCGCAGATGCGTGGTTAAGCCTGCAATATTTAGGGCTTAAAGTTAATTGAGCTTAAGTCTCCAAAAAGCTGTATTAAATTTTGAGCCGGCTTGAAGCATTACGGAGAATACGGGCATTAAAATTATATCAATTTTAGGTGGATCACTTTCAGTGCTTGATCTGGTTCACAACAGCAGTTTCAGTGTAACATTCCCATTCATACTATAATTATTATTAAAGTCCCATAATAAGTTTAGAATATTTTATAGGTGCAAATCATTTAAATTACAATTTAGAAAAATATATAAATAGCTAGTTATCAACTATTGGGTCTGCCATATATTCTAAAGCACTGACACTGTGATACACGATCCACAAGCTTACCGAAAGACCATGTTTATTGTCGAATTCCAATCAGCGATTAGAATCATAATTTATTACGTACCATCTTAATATTTATTACTCCAGTAATTTTCGTTTTAACCTGTTTACGATAATTAGTTTTAAAAATTTAATCATCTATAAAAATGGTAATTAAGGTATCTAATGAGACCAGCGGCTCAACGATGAGGGGGAGATTGCTGAAGTTTTATTGAATGGATATTAAGGCAGTGGCCGCTCCTATTTAAGACCGCGTGGCCGCGCCCAACCCCCCCTCCCCCTCCCTCCATTTACACCCTGCCACAAATACAATACTTTTATTTCATCATGTTTATTGTTTATTTTATCGGGAACAATAAATAAATTTGGTATATAATTCAGGATGATTATCGACACTACCTGCAACTCTCTTAACCCCTTCGTTACCTAAAATCAACGCGCCACGTGCCATCATGTAATACGCTCGGTTGTGGCGCGGTACGAAATTCTCTGCGGCATCGATTTGCGAACACGTAAAATCAGCGACTTCCGGACGGCCGTTTTCCACCCGCTTTGTAACCGAAAATAAGCTAAAATCCCGTTAAATTTTTCGGCAAAACTTCAACGTAAAGGGGGATAGGGGGCAAGGGCATCCCACTATACCCTGTGCTCAAAATGAAGTCGGTACTATTGCTAACTTTCTTATTATAAAATATACGCGTCGGTTAAATTAGTAGGAGTTATAGTTTTATGTGCTGATGATTATGATGATGCAGAAAAACAATTGAACATCAGAATCACGTGAATATTTAAAAAAGATTTCGCGATTTTTAATAAAAATACTTTTAAATGTATATATCTCCATTATTATTGAGTTTAGCGATATGTGGTAAAAACAAATTTTGCTTAGAATTTTACTCTCTGTCAAACAGTTATAACAAAAATAGCACTTTCCATTTAAAACTTTTTTTTTTGTTAATACCGACATTACATGACCTACCGATTGGGGAGTGCGCCGAATGATACCTTCTTGCTGCATAAAGTGGTACTCGTATACTCGCAATGGGAGGTTTCTGGCGACCTAAGACGGGATGAGATGGTAAAAATGACCATTGATGATATTGGGAATAAGGGGCCTGTTATGCTTGTCAGAGTACCGGAAACTAAAACTGCTACGCTCAATAGTTTTACTGTAAGGAACGCAGATTTTTCCTTACATACCGAAATGGTAAATGCATTGCTGTGCCTGTGGGTAAAAATACACTAGGACGGGTTTCTTCAATCATAGCAAAATTTCTTAGTTTAGACACGGACTACGATACAATGGATTTCACGGACGCCGAATCCACGGCACAATCCGAAATTTCAGAAAAAGTTAAACAATCACTTAAGAAAAAACATTCAAAACAACCAACAAACAACAAAAACGACGAAAAACAACAAATAAAGCCAAAGCAGCCAAGGGTCAGCAAGCCACCCCCAATAATTTTAAAAGGGGTTGCGCAAACAAAAGAAGCGTATCAAGAACTTACACAAGACCTGACGAAGACAATTACAAAAACCTACAGCTTGAAGTACACAAAAAACAACACAATAATTTACATAGATGACATCAACGACTATAACAACTATAAACTTTCACTACAAAAAGAGGAAAATGTGGAATGGCATACATACACGGCACAGCAGGAGAAGACACACGCCTTCATTATCAAAGGGCTAGACCACCTACCAAGCGAAAATGACATAAAGACAGAACTCAAGGACGAACACGGAATCAACATTAAGAACATATACATCATGAAGACAAAATACCGACCATTGTACCTAGTCGTCACAGATGCCGCAACAAAATTGGCAAATTTAGAAAAAATCAGGTTTCTAAATTACGTAAGGGTGCAATGGGAGAGACGAAGACAAACTACAACCACCATACAATGCAAAAAATGCGGACAATGGGGGCATGCGACGTCGAACTGCTTCAGAAAGACGCAATGCTTAACATGTGCAGAATACCATCAAACCTCTGAATGCAACAGCCAAGCAACAAAATGCATAAATTGCGGCAGGGCACACAGATCGACGTCGCAGCAATGCCCCGTATACTTGTACAAAGCAGAACAAATAACATTAAACAAGCAACAAAGACAGAAACCCGTACTACAACAATACAGACCAGCACCGCAACCCACACATAACCCTTGGACAGGCAGGGCAAATGCCTCACCTCTAGTAGCCAGCAGGGCAAGTACTGGCAGAAATCCAGAACGGGAATACCCACCCCTACGTAGAGCCAGGAACGAAGGCCAGGAAGAACGGGGCTTAGAACACCAACAAGACCAAAATCTTTCTATCTAATTCTAACCTGGCCATATTTGTGGATGACGTTCTACTATATGCCAGCTCATATTATGCAAATGTGGCCAGGCAGCATTTGTCCAACCACCTAAATACCCTACTTCCGTGGTATGGAAAATGGAAGTTAGAAATAAATGAGGATAAATGTGAGTGTTTGGTTTTAACAAGAAAACACAATAACACTCACATTAATCAACATAGACAAATAAATAACAAAGAAATTATACCGACAAACACACTAAAATACTTAGGGGTGACACTAGACAGAAGACTACTATTTATAGAACAACTAACAAACATAACACGGAAATACTATGCAGCCGCAAAAACTTTACACAGACTTATGAGACATGGATCCTTCTTATCACCAACAAATAAACTTACAATATATACAACAATAATAAGACCAGCCCTGACGTACGCCGCCCCAATTTGGTGCAGTATATCAGACTGGCAATACAGAAGACTACAAAAATTACAAAACATAGTACTTAGACAAATATTATCAGAAAGAAGACTAACGCCACTGCGACACTTACATCAAGCGACAAACATACAATACATAAAAAACTACGTATTCGACATATCGCAACAATTTTACGAGACACAACCACAGAACGCAATACTAACAAGAGACTTAACAAGAATAAGACACCAGGACGGCCCATTACACAGACCTATATACCATAGACTTCCAATTTATTTGCAAAACAGACCAAATTAATTCTATTAAAGTTTAAAAATAAGTTATATAACAAAACCGAACATAATAAAATAAACATTATAAAGCAAATAAATTGGAAAGGACACAAACAGACGGACAAGACAGTAATCCCATTTTTCCATACCACGGGAGTAAGTCCCGCCCACTCCCAAATCCCGATAATTTCTAACTTTTAGTCAAGTCTTAAGACAAAAACCTTTTGCTACACATGTACCTGAGTAATTAAAGCTGGTTTTTTCGTACCGTTTTTCCAGTGAAACAAGCGCAAATTTACTATAATAGCAACCATTTAATACCAAATTCTCGTAAAGTAAAAACAAGACAAAACTCTTTCATGGCAGTAAAAGATTACTGGAACTGGCCTAACAAAAACAAAAGTAAAAACAGGATCCCTTTTACCAGGGTCAAGACCAGCCCCAGCGGGGCGTTGCCTCGTTGTAGTGTCCTGGTTAGCACGACTAACCAGTCGAACTTAGTTGTATTTATTATGTAATAATAATATAGTTTAGTAAAAGAACCTGATATGTATAATATTATTAAGAAATAAAGAATATTTTAAAAGTAAGTAAGTCTTAGTTTAGAAAACGCCAAGAAATATACAGGCCATTGCCTACGTCGGACCTCGTCCACACTTCTTATCGAAGGTGGTGCTTCCCTCACAATCCTTAAGCTACACGGAAAGTGGAGCTTAGCCGAGAGTTATACATAGAAAAGCATCACGTCGAAAAATCGAATAGCAAAAATGATAGCTATAGCTCTGTTACCGAAAAAGAAAATATGTTAATAATGTAGCAGGAATCCGCATGCACATCGAGAAACTCAGCAATCAAGTCGCAAAATTCCATAGTTAGTCCAGCTTCTTTCTCAGGAAAATTCAAAAATTGTACATTCAACATAGAAAAAACAGAATAATATTATATAAAAAAATGGTTAAAAATTAATACAAATTTTGTTCAAAATTTATTCAAAGTATGTTTAATATAAATCAATGTTGATTTCGCCATATTAAATACTACAGTGTACTTTTTTTCAAGAAAAGCAACTCTGTATTCTATTTTTTCCACATGCTTAATGGTAACTTTAACTTGTTAAATTGTATCGGCGGCACTGGCCAAAACTATGTTACAATAAATGATCAGGCTAAGTATGTTGTGTGTTTTATAGCTTGTTATTACGAATAATCCCAAGATGTTAATAACCGATTTTTAGTGCACCGGTTTTTAAAATATGGTTACTTTACAGTTATTATTGGTGGGTTATCTTTACAATTAAATATATATGATCCATATAGGTATGGCTGCGTATGTATACCATATAATATTTAAGAGTGTTCTGTTTTTTTATATTAGTCCAAATAAAGGTACGTTTCTTGTAAAAAAAATTAGATCCAACACTCCTTTAATATTTTATTTTTCATCTATTATTCACTTATAATACTTTAGAAACGGTTGCTATAAACATCATCATAATATCATAGGAAATATAAGCTGGCGATAAAGTTCATTTTGCCCGGTAATTATTATTAAAGAAAATATTATACAAAATTTGTATTTATTTTTAACAATTTTTTTACATAATATTATTCTGTTTAATTTGGTTTTTTAATTTCAATTGTAGAAAATTTGCATACCCCTTATCGTACAGGACTTTAGACTTTGTCAGTATGAAGTTTTTCTTAGCTTTTTCAGCATTTTCTAAAACATTTTGTGGAATTTCCATATTTTTGTTTATAAAACGAAAAAGACGCTTAAAATAAACAACCCTTAGCAACCGCCAAACTTATTTTATAACAACAGATATTTTAAAATTAATGAAAAATTAAGTATTTTATACACGATAGGTGTTACTAGTACATACTCGACTATAATGCCCATCAGACGCCTTTCATACGTAAATAGCTATAAGAGCGTTCTGTTTTTTATATCAGTCCTAATAAAAAAAAACTTTTCTTATAAAATAAATTAGATCTAAGATACTTTATATAGTTCTCAGCAAGTTAATGTATCTTAAATTACATTAACAATAACTTTAAAATTCTTGTCCCTTTTTAGCATTGAAATGGTCGGAAATGTGCCCCATGAATCTGTTAGCACAGACCAAACTAGAACATTTTCTTCACTCTTTCAAAAACTTCGGGCGTGATTAAATGTATTTCTGCCCGAATCCTTGCCTTCAACTCTTTCAAATTTCTAGATTTGGTGACATACTTATACCCTTCTTTTTAAATCGCTTCATAAATAAAAATCTAAGGGTGTAATATCCGGAGATTTGGGCGGCCACTCTATAAATCCTCGCAGTCCTATGAACGTGGCATTTAATATATATTTTACATTTCTTGCAAAATAAGGTGGCACTTCATCCTGCTGGTGAAATAGCCTTTAATATAGATTTCCATGATAACTGAACATCGAACGTGTTACATTGCCCAGCCAGATCACTGATGAGCACCCAGAATCAGAAACAAGGATGACCTCACATTTCATTTTAAGTGAGGCAAGGAATGTTAACATAAAATTAAATGACAGGCTAGCCATGGTACCGGCAAAAACCCGATGGACGTACCTATCGGTAAAAGAATAGTTTATTGGTAGCTCTCCACGGCGCTGAGCGTCCGGGGTTTGCACGCTGTGTACCCCTTCGTCTATTACCCGCTGTCCCCTCACCTTGTCAGTGGGGAATGGCAGTTTACGCGTCGATATGACTCACTGCTAACAACGGTATGCCCTGTCTTCTTCCGTCAACATCTCAATCCTTTCGTTGTTTCGTTCTACTGGGACTCATTAGAGACGCGCGACCATCCTGAGGCCGCGGCCCGCAAAGGGTCTGCGCCTATAGATAGTCAATCGTCTGACAACTGGCGTTATTCATCATCGTCATGGAAGGTAACAGTCCCCACACTCACGGACTTCCCTTCAAGGGTCCGGACTGGGTCAGCTTTTGGTGAGCTTAGTTAAAGTCAATAGTTGGTCTCGAAAGAGAACTCAGTTTGTTCGTTCAGCGGCAGCCTAGCTCGACTGTCGCAAGGACAGAAAACGGCGAGCCAGGTAAAGGACCTGTGGAACTCTGGGCAAGGACTACAAAGATTGTAGTGTTGCACGATCATATCATATCGACCCGTAACTGAGAAGGTGAGGGGACAGCGGGTAATAGACGAAGGGGTGCACAGCGTGCAAACCCCGGACGCTCAGCGTCGTGAAGAGCTACCAATAAACTATTCGTTTACCGATAGGTACGTCCATCGAGTTTTTGCCGGTACCATGGCTAGCTTGTCATTTAATTTGATGTTAACATTCCTTGCCTCACCTAAAATAAAATTTGAGGTCATCCTTGTTTCTGATTCTAGGTGCTCATCAGTGATCTGACTTGGCAATGTGACACGTTCGATGTATAGTTATCATATTGATCCTCTAGACTCCTTAGCTCATTGTTGTCGGTGATTTATTCGACACATGAGAGGCAGGTAGCTTGGCTGCTCCTGAGTTCTAGTTAAGGCTGATTAAGCCTTCTCTTTCGATCAAATAGATTTCCATAATTAGGAAATATTCTTTAATATTCTGGTAATAAAAAATTTGCAAGAAATGTAAGAGAATTCTTAAATACATTTCCAAATACGTGGATAGGAGAGCGAGGATTTGTAGAGTGGCCGCCCAGATCCCCCGATATTACACCCTTAGATTTTTATTCATTGGATGATTGAATAAGAGTAGTCTAGTCACCAGACCTAGAAATCTGAAAGTGTTGAAGGTAAGGATTCGGGCAGAAGTACGTTTAATTACTTCAGAAGTTTTGGAAAGAGTAAGGAAAGAGTTCTAATATCACATCGATTGGGTCTGTAGCAACAGGTTCATGAAGCACAATTTCAACAATTGTTACGCTAAAAAAGTAACATCACAGTTTTACAGTTATTGTTCATTAAAATAGTAGAATTTAGTTATTGTTAATGTAATTGTTCGTTAAAAATTAGTTTTTATTAAATTTCTGACACATGGTTTGACATAATGATGTAAAAAACATTTATGGACAAATTCCTTTTTTGATAAACTTTCCAAAAAGGTGCCACAAGTGGTATTCTCGGAACGGTATATTAAATAGAACAGGAAATGGTAAAACGTCTTAACAAAATCGCATCAACAAAAATGTTTAAAGAAAAAATTAATATTTTATTTGTTATTAATTATATTATGTGGAAGACTTAAAAAAATACACTAATAATGATTTTTTTTTTAAATAAGAGCCTGTCATTCGGCTAGTGTTACACCGTTGCACTTTTTTTAAAGCACAGCAGGGGGGGGGGGGGTTGCACCCTCCTTCCTCTTAAATGGCGCCAATAAAAACATTACAGTAACAAAATAAATACATATGATGGAAGCCCGATCCGACCCTTTGGGAAAAAAAACCGTTGTTATATTAAAATATCACAGTAATTATTTTAAATCATCGATAATTTGGCCAGAAGTTTTGGATCTTTACTACGTACGATTTTTACATGGTCCTAACACAGCGTCTGTTCGTGGTATCAAATGGCATTATTCTTGCAAATACATTCAAGTTTTTTTGCTCATTCAAGGTTATCCGGTACAGCATAATGTTAGTGCCCAATTTTACGATCGTCTGCAGTACTTATTTGCCATGTTTCTTTGAGTCAAACGGGTACCTACTATTTTTCGGATATGTAGACAACCTGCACCAATGCCTTCCCCTTTTTCTCTTCTTCAGTAATTAGCCTAGCATACAGTACTTAGGTATATTTACACATAGGTCGAAAGACCACAACATAACACTCTAAGTCAGTGAACATCCGTCTTTTTATTGAAATAGCTGACCTAGGCTAGTCAGTAAATATATACCCATATAGGATGGGCTGGTAAGAACTCCCACCATGGTGAAACAAGACCGTAGTGCGGTGCTCGATGAGCGGAATAGTTGTTTGTACTATAAGAGTGGATATGATGTCCATATCGCACGAGAAAGTAAATAACTCAATATGGATAATCCACTCCAGTTTTATAGTATATTTTTTCTACGATCAAACGTACGAACAACGAACCGCATACTAAAAATTTTAAAAAACAATATTTAAATCAGGTAGGTATTAAGGTCTTTTTATAATAGATGCAAGGTATTATTAGTTATAGATTGCACACTAACATACAGCATACAACCCCTCTTATACCGAATCGAAGAAGAAAATCAAGTACTCGAATTTGGCAATAGAGATCAAAAATATATGAAAGTTAATGGAGAAACGATAGAAAATATTACGGCGGGCTGTGGTGCTATGGCACCCAACGCTTATCTAGACATAGGTAATTAGGTGGCAAACATCATCCACAAGGAACTGGCCCATAAACTAGGTCTAAGGGAAAACCTCCCACCATACTACCAATACTCATCCGAGCCAGTCTTTGAATCCCCGAATATCTCATACTGGGACAGGCCAAGTACTCTAATTTGGCGATAGAGATATAAAATATATGGAAATTAGAAAAAATAGACATGATTCCCATCAAAACATCGGTGGCGTATGACGTACAGATTAAGACGAATTTATTCTCTATACTGTAAATAATACCAGCGATATCAACAAAAAGCTGTGAAACATAACATTGAAAACATAATAATAATTATAATAATAATAATAATAATAATAATAATAATAATAATAATAATAATAATAATAATAATAATGAATGTACGAGTAGTAAGACTTTTTTTTAATTTTTACAGAAACCTAGCGCTAATCAGTCTCGGTTATAGCTATCATATAATTCTATTCCCATAGAATAAAATAATGCAACTAAAGTAAACACGTGCAAACGAAGGTCGTGTGCAAATAGAAATTTATAGGAGAGTATAGCAACATAGCACACCAACCAAAATGCACACGCAGTATTCATAGAGTTGTTTCATTGGTTTGACTGTAAAGTAGTGAGAGAACAAATGAATAAGCACACGTTTACACACACCTTGATTGGACAACGCTGCGGTCGCATGGCCTGCTTACCTTTGACGATATGAGCGTCAAAGTTGGAGAGGATTCCTGAAACAAAAGAATAATAACATTAGTCAAAGTTGTCGTTGTTAGCGGATACCTATACTAGCTCAAGTAAATAGTCTGGTTGATCTGCTGAGGAATTAGTACCGTAGTATCAGTAGCGGCTCGTAGTTATTTATAAAATGATAAAGAAAAACATTAACAAAATGTGAAAAGTATAGCTGATTTTTTTTGCGGGGCTTCCATCACTTTGTAATAATAATTTAACAACATCCCACCAATATTTCAAAAAATTTATGGGAAATTATAGCTCAAACATATTAAATTAGACTAAAAACGTTGCTTGTTAATAAAAGTTACTTCGCCGCCGCGCCATGACTTTTGTCTGCCGTTTTGTCCTATTTATTCCATAATTTCGTGAAATGATTCTTCTTTGATCTGCACTCTTGCCTAGGACCCATGCGTTGCGCGAGTCTCCCTTTGCCCCTCTATGGACGCCCATGGAAAAGACAGAACTATAATAGCGGCAAATAAAGTATGATAGTTACAAGAAAAAGAAAAAGAAGAGGAAGAAAAGGAGAAGAAGAATCGAATTGAATAAATTAGGGAATCAAATTAAAATATGCAGGATAAAATTATTTATAAAAATGTATTTCAATTGTAATTATACAGGGTGGTCCATAATGAATGCGTTTCTTAGTAAAACATTGATCATTAATGAGATACAGGGTGATAAATTTAACTTTTAAATAATTTTTTTAACAGCTCAAGCTGTTTTTGAGATATATACCTACATGAAAATTTGTAATTGAAGGTTTTTGAGGGCAAGTAATATAAATTATTTCTGTGTTTCAAATAACTTATGGGAGGTGATAATTACTCCTTACAGGCCAACTACAGCACACCCGCCCAAAAAAATTTGCGGCCAAATGTATTGGGATTCTGATTGAAATATATGCAGAATTAAAAATCATATTTGTTCTAATTACAACAATATCGAAATTTCTAACACATCAAAACTTATTTGCAGAAAACTCATTTTATCAACTATTCGAACAGTCATTATTATGAATAAATATCAAAGGTGGCTTTGAAAGATAATTTAATGGTATTCACGTTTACCAAAGTGATAAAGAAGAATCCTTTTCGTATGCTCCTAATATGAAAATCATATCTATGAGCTCTTCTTGGCTGTATTCCATCACAAAAATAATATTGCTTAAAAAATTAATAATAATCTAATAATATTTGAAACTATATAATAACTAAAGTTAAAATGTGTTTTTGTCATATATTATAAACCAATAAATAGTTTTGCAAGGCCACCTTCGATATAATTTTATTAAAATGACTGGTGGAATAGTTGATAAAATAAGTTTTCTGCAAATAAGTCTTGAAGCATTAGAAATAGCGATAGGGTTGTAATTAGAACGAATGTTTGATTTTTAAATTTGCATCGAACGACATAATAATATACAGAGGTTCCAATTTGAAATAAGAAAAATAAATTGCTTTAAAGTTTGCAAAGTTTGACACTAAACTTTGGACACCCTGTACAAATTAATAAACTTGGTTAATAATACTGTTCGACCTTATTTATTAAGTACCTTTGTATAATTTTATTAACGAGGCATTATTTTTTGATTTTAATAATTTTTAAAACCAGTGGTGCAAAACTGATATTTCTTAGTGCTTATTTTTTTTGCCTATAATACTGAACCGATTTTATTAAAATTTTAGGGATATGAAGGCAACTATAAGAGTAAAATAAGTAAGAATATAGCATGTAATCTAAAAAAAAAGATCCTTATGACGTTGTACTTTTTTGGAACACCCTGTATAAATAAAAATATTTTCCTGAAATGCGCCCTAGGATACAGGTAAAGTTTGCAAAATATTAAAATCCTAACTTAAGTAATAAGTGAGCTATAGAAGACCAGGCGCGGATTCAGAACTTTGATTTGGGGGAGGGTCAAATCATGTAAATGAAGCGAAATTTTTTTTGGGCCACGCCCAAAGGCCGGCAAGAAAAGCGCCGCAGACGAAAAATTTTTTGAGCTACGCCCAAAGTGAGATAAGGAAAGCGCCGCAGGCGAAAAATTTTCGGAGCCACGCACAAAATTCGATTAAAATTCACCTACATCATCTACTATCAAATTTCGAAAATTAAATTATTACCTCTTCCCTTCTGCATGGTTTTATTAAATTTATTTTTGTAAATGTTTTTTTTTACTTTTTTTTTTGCTTCCTAGCTGGCTCTTTATTAAAAAAAAAACATTTTTATATTTAAAAAAAAAAATTTGAATATGGTATCAATCCAAAACTTTAACATAAGACGTGTATGTATGACTCTAACCAGCGTTTCTTGGAATGGGTTTTTCATGATTAAAAATAAATTAAATATCGCTCACCACGCCAAAATTGTTGATTTTTTCAGATATCATGTATTTTAGGAGCGTAGCTCTAAGAGCAGTTTTTGGTGCAAATGCTTAGGTTTTCAAATACTCCTTCTTACGTGCCGTTTTGTATATTAAGCATTCTCGTTTCTTCCCGCACTATTTTTTTAATTATAAATTATTACACTTCTTCCATTAAAAATGGTTCAATTAAAATTTTAACTTTAATTTTTTTTAAATAAATATATTATAATTGTTTTCTGTTTTTGTTGTAAAAATATTTTATTTCATTGGGTTATGCATGCAGCCCGGCAAAACAATAAAAATTTGTTTGTGTTTCTCTGTTTTGGGGGGGGGGGGGGGGTCATGACCCCCATGACAACCCCCCCCCCCTGGATCCGCGCTTGTAGAAGACGGGAGGTGAGGTGCAGGACTCTGTATATAGATATAATTTTGCATGGAGCTGGTAACTGTGGAGAAGAATATATGTTCGTATCCATTTAAGTACAACAACCAAAAAAATTAATCTCCCTAAAATACTTCATTTCATATACCTTATTGAATATCTGAAGTACCGTCATTGAACAGACCATTATTTTTACGTGTTACAAAAACACTTTTTTGGTCTAGTTTGGGTGCCGCTTTTAACTTGAAACCCACAATTAATTTGAATTTTATTAAAGCAGGCAGGTGAAATAGGGACAAAAGAAGTTGCTGCAGACAAAAACAATTTTAATAAGTGTTTCATGTTGAATTAAAATTACCAACATATAAAAATTTCCTAGAAAATCGAAAGGGTAAAGCTTCAAAGCTGTAGTTATAATAAATTAGTTACCTCTACATATTAACATATGGCTTTGAAATAGTTCGAATTTACAGGACCGGAATACCGATTAGAAAATTTATTTGTCACAATTAAGGTTTAAAAGTTAATGTTGCATAGAAAAAAACACCTTTTTAATACTTCCACTCGTGATACTTTAACATTGTCTGAGGTCTTAAAACTTTTATTATACCTATAACCAACTTAAATTTTCTATGTAAACTATTAAAATTTGCAAGAAAAATTAATTTTCGAACCACGTGAAAGTCCCTTATTCCCCCCTATAAAGTATAATGATTGTATTTTAATCTAACACGCCAAAAACTGTCGTCAATTTTACGGACTGAAGTGAGCGATTTGCAATTTAGAAACTTGTATCTATATCTATCTTGAAGTATTTTTATGGTCTATTTTAGAAAGGTGTAGAGTAAAGGGACTATAGAGTGACCCAACGAATATTTAAGCCACTTTTATAATTTGGCATTGATTTTAATGCAAAATTATTTATTTTCATCAAGTGCAGGTAGTACCACCCGGGTTTGGGTCAATTTATGGGTTTTGCCTATTGTAATACATTCACAAACACTGAAAATGGTGTGACAAAAGCGTGCATTATGTACACAGTAGATATTAGGTACACTTATTTTTAATCTTAAGATGGAAAGTTCTTGTGTATAAACACCTAATTTGAAATTCAGACAAAAATATATTTCCTCGAGCCGGATTCGAACCGACAACCTCCGTATATCCAGTACAGAGCGCTAACCAATTGTGCCATAAAGGAAGTAGGTTCACAACGGCAAATCGGGAAACACTTTCGTCCGAAAATTTCAAATTTTTACTGAGATACGCACATTGATAGATATTGTAATATCATTTTTACCCTTTTAAACAACAACATTACTGTTTCGTCAACCAGATGCATGCTTGTCAGGCGGCTGATTAATACCTATCGGTTCTTTTTCGTAAGAAAATCAAGTATGTATATATCTTAAGATGGAAAGTTCTTGTGTATAAACACCTAATTTGAAATTCAGAAAAAAGTATTTCCTTGAGCCGGATTCGAACCGACAACCTCCGTATATCCAGTACAGAGCGCTAACCAATTGCGCCATCAAGTAAGACAGTAATGTTGTTGTTTAAAAGGGTAAAAATGATTTTACAATATCTATCACTGTGCGTATCTTATTTTTAATATTATATTATAATTTATTATTAACCATCTGACGAACTGTCATCTTCTCTTGACGTTATAACAAACGGGTCGACGGTCCGCGATCGATCAGGTGGTCAAGATCCAACATTTTCTCCTCTTCTTTAATGACATGATGGACTGCTTTTCGCCAGTTCTCTGGTGTCATTTCCTTAATGGCTTGATCAAACAGTAGCTTAACGTCTTTCATTTTGAATGTTGTATTGTGTCTTGCTACAAGTCCTTTCACTTGCGCCCATATAAGTTCTATAGGATTTAGTTTGCAATGATGTGGCGGTGTGCGCAGCACAGTTACACTATGCTTTTAAGGTATATCTTTCACGGCATAAGTATTTCAAAATACGCTGTTTGTGTAAACTTGCTATAGCTAAGAGTTCCTTCTTTATCAAATTATGTTTTTTTTCTTTGGTTCGTTATCATAAATAATTTAATGCACAAATTGTACCTACGCCTATGGCCAACACCGAAATTGAGCCGAACCGAATTTCTCATTTTATTACTCTACACCTTTTTGAAATATACTATAAAAACTTCAAAGACTATGTGGGACAGAATAAGAAAACTATAAAGAGTTGAAATGAAATGTCATTTCGTAAAATTGTAGAAACAATTAGTTTATGATTCTAGAAGTTAGGCGCGGCTTGTCCATAAGGTCATTTGGCTAATGACCCATCTATAAATTTGACCCACCCAGATTAATTAATTTTTAAAACAAATAAAAATTATTATCCTTTAAAAATGCAAATAGTCTAAAATGGGTCATGCGAAATCTCTCCAATACAGACCGAAATCGAATCAATCCGCTCGGACCTTATGGGTTTATATTGAATTAGAAGATTACATAAATGAATTAGAAACTAAGATTAAAACAGTTAGTTAAAACTGGTCGTTGAGTTAAAAATCATCGACTTCGGTACACTTCACGTTTAATCGGCATCAGTTGTTCAATCATGTTCAATATGCATTTATGAGAACAGTCTAACAGCTTCGTGAATCAAGTTATTTCAATCAAAACGCTGCATTAGATAAAGAAAAACTTAATACAAAATATGCAGATTGTATTTTCAACATTTGCATACACCTTTTGTTTCATTAGGAATGTCGAATCGCCCGTAGTATGTCCTTACGCCTTATTTAGTTCGTTTATGTGTGTTTTTGACGTGTGTTGTGACTTGTATTAAAGAACAATGACTTCAATAGTTCAAGAGATATTACAGTTTACAACGAGCGGTTCGTTAACATTTGAAAAACTTTTTAGTATAGTAAGTATAGAAGTGATTTTTCAAAAAAAAAATATTTCAAAGTTTTAATTGTATAGGTTTAAATTATATCATCTGCCATGCAGAACATAAATTACGGCTATTTATGTTAATTTCTTATTTCCATTAAAATTACAGACGATGCCCCGATATTATCTTAAAAGTCTCCACTGACGCCGCGCCACTTAATTATCGTAAAATTCGTTTATAAGATATTTTGTATATAAAAAAAACATTTTATTGCAATCGCCAATATCAACGATGTGGTGAAAATGTAATATTTGTCCGTGAGGAGTCATCGATTACTGTTTGCGATTAAATCATTTATTTTGTAAGTTTAATCTAAAGCATTGTTTCATTTATTTTCAGAAAAAGAATCGGTTGAATATTGCATATTATCTATGTCAGAAGCCAGTAAGTGCTCCAATAGAAAAACAAAAAATTGAATTCGCATGTCGCATGCCTAGTCCATTTCTGTTTCGCTTAATTCATTTAATTCCTCAAAAAACCGAATCGAACAAGGGCATCTATAGTGCGGCATGCAATTAAATGTTTCCTTCGGGGCTTATTTTGAAAAAGCTCCAAAGTTATAGTTGCTCACCTATATTCCCTAGCACGTGCTGCTTTACGGCAGATGTTGCTATTTTGCTGCTAGCCATTAGACATGTGGCTGAGTAACAAAGACGTTATGCCATGTTGCCAATGGTTAATTTTGTAAATTACTTTAAATATCACTAAATGATATAAGAAATCAGTTAATTTTTATTATACTACGATTTGTAGAACGTGTCTTTTAGATAGGTACTCATTTATTTACAAATACCAATAGAAAACAATACAATACAAATTTAATGTTTTGATCAATACATTTCGTTAAATATTTAGGGTACATTTGCATTGTGTGAAGATAATTCTTAACAGCTATGGAGGGGGGGGGGGGGTAACGAGGGTAACCAAGTAGGTAACTACGCTTAAAAAAGGGGTAACTTTACAGGACGCTATAACTACGCTTAAAAAAGGGGTAACTTTACAGGACGCTATTTAACTTGCTGTGAATTTAAATAACATTAGAAAAATCCATCTAAAATAAGGTAAAAAAGTATAACTCCCCCAGTTCTATTGTCTTGAACGGAAACGCTTTTAGTCATTTTTGGCCTATTTTACCAGTTTCTTGTATACCTATTCTTAGTCTGAAACTTATACTCCTTTTTTTCTGTTGAAACCACTATAGTAAAACCGTAGTATAACCACTATAGAAAAACCGTAGTATCTATTCACACTTATACTACTAAGCAAATCTGGAGTCAATCCAATTTCTACATATTTTCTTAAATTGGATTATACTGAAAGATACGGACGAGGCACCGAATGCAGGTTTTTAAAAGTAAGTATCACATAGCTTCATATTTTATATAAATTCCTTTATTGTATACTGCAAGCCAGAATTGGTACTTTGGCATTACTAAACACATAAAGTTATAACTACACAGAATATTATATGCTTGTTAATTTATATGGTGCTAGTAAATTATATTAACTTCTCAGGCGGTTCAAGTTTTCTTACTTTAAGGGTAAATTATAATATATCTGGGTAATATTGATACTTACAAAATTAAAAGTCATTAATTTTTTTCTAGGGTAAGACCAGCCCCATACTGACATTGTCAGTTCTTACGTAGTGAATGAATCATAGTGCGCCTATCTATTCGGCTTCCTTTTAATGTTAAAATTCAAAGCTGTAGATGTTCAAAGTTTAATTGTGTTTCCTGGTAGTTTAATACTTGGAGATCCATGGCCTTTTATTACCAATGATGGTTATGGTAAAATCATATACATTTTTTTACTGTACTGAAGGGAAAATTAGTTTAATACATAGAAAGCTTGTTTCGGTAGGATTTTTAGCCCCTCTGAGTGCGTCAGTATCTGCAATCCTACCCCTTCTCCAATAAAAAACAGTTGGTGGAAATATGCCCATATGCCAGTACGTGTTTTTTATATCGTGGTTTGTTTTAGCATGGTTTCTAATTTGAGTTCGGATTCCATTACATAGTTTTAGTTGACTTTGCCATCATTGTCAACTTTGTTGTTTTATTATAATCGATCAGCTTGACAGATGTTCTAATTTGATAACATAAACTGTAAAATTAAGTTATACTAGGTAGCTATTAGTTCGGTCGGAATGAGGTATATTGGTTGATACCAAAACTACCCAAACTCGATAGTGAGGAATCAATTTGAATAATGTGTCTGTTTAAAGGTTGGAGACAATGATGTTTCTTGAACGGCAATAGAGTTTTAGACTTGTTTGTTTTGAATCACAACGTTTCAACTGGTATGTATCTCAAGGCGTCTGAAGACGAGTTTATTACCTCATGTGAAAAAAACCCTTTATTTTCTTTCGCTGTTACTGAATTTCTCAAAATATAGACGAGTCAGTAGATTTGGTACATACGTGTGCCCTGTGATTGTGACCAATAGAAAATGAGTATTTTGACATGTGACTTCAATACTCATTTTCTATTGGTCACATTACGTGTCGCCAGTGACAAAACAAAGCCCTGAGAATTAGGACTGAAAATCATTAACCAGAGGCGGAGAAAATGGGATATTAATACTTTTTTAGGAAGATTTTTACGATTTTGTTATTCACAGCTGATTGATAATTATTGTGAAAAAAAAACGCAATTTAGAAAAAAAACATACCCACTATGTTTCTTGAAAAAAAAAAACATCAATGTTTTTTTTCATTTACTTACATCACTATACATTTTTGTTATTTACTTTTATTCCATATTAAATAACATATGGCAACATCTAAAATACATTTTAACACACTGAGCTTATATAACCAACCGACCTATATATGGTCCAGACGCCCAGAAATGTCGGTTTGACCTTTTTGCTCACATTTGGTTTTTTGGCTGCTGCAAATATAATGCGCCCAGTATCCAAGGTCAGTGTAAAGTCGAAATGGCAGTAAGCCAAAAGAAGTTTAATATTTTACTGGTGGAGGAATCAGTGGTGTACCTACCCAAATTGTAAAAAAATATTTTTTTCTACTACGGTGCGTAAAATACTTACCTTACGCACTATAGAAAGTGTATAAAATTTAATTACTATGGATATTTGCATTTTTAATTAAAATTGGTCTGGTTTGCCATGGACAAATGGCGATTTCTTTTTGACGTATCTAAATGTTAACATTTTGTTATTTATGCCAGATATATGTATTGTTTTAAAAACTGATTCTGGATGATTAAAGATTTTAATAAGATAAGTTTGAATAGTAATGTCAAATGTAATATTTTTGTAATTTAATTTAATTTTATATTTTTAAATCTCAATAGTGATTTATCGGATTTTGACAAACACTCCGCCGAATATGACAGATTCTTCACAGAAAGCCACGCTTTGCTTTCTTTGCAGACAATTTACGAGCAAAAATATATATTTTTAGCTTAGTAGAAAGAGTAGAAAGTACTTTTAAGTTATCTATAATATGTTTGTTGTCAATGTTTATATAAATTATATCAAGTTTTATTATTTTGGGTTGCATTTATTATTGGTATCCCTGGGGTCACAGAGAATAACTAATGTAAATGTCAACAAATGATGTTGGAAATGAGGAAACAGTTCTTATTATAGGAGTTTCAGGTACAAAAAATAACAAGGAAAGATTTTTTACAGTTTTAAACCCAAATAATTGCATAGAAAATTTATGATACCTACATGATAAAATATATTACATTAAGATCTACCTACTAATAATCAAATACCAATAAATTATGTTAAGTACAATATAAATTATTAAAATATTCATCTTACACTTTATTAGTTATTTCATATTACCCATTAGAACGAACGTAAAATAAAATACTTTACGCACTAGTGCGACGATATGCGTCCAAAACCTTAATATCTAAAACAGGAATTTTAGAAGAAACATTTCGAAAACGCATTTCTGACAAAAACTGCTTTGTAATCTTAGCCAAAAATACATCAATCCTTAAAAGATCATTATTTTTGTCGTGGTAAGCGTATTATAAATACCTAAGTAAGAAAGCCAAACTAATATATTGATTTTGCGCTGCGTTGATTCTACATTTTTTAAATAAATATATAAAGATTTAGATTAAGAGTAAAAGCGTGGGATAAAAAATTAGGTTGCAATTAGACTTTTAGACACGAGCTTCTAGGCTCAGGGATAGGGGTTGCAGCCCCCCCCCCCTTTAGTGACAACCCAAATCAAAAATGACTTCTAAGAAAAAGAGGTCGCCGCCTCCCCCACGCTCTATAACGTGCGAAACAAAACTCCCTTCTTGTCCATCATCCTTCTATAATACCATTCATTTCTCATCAAAAATTTCATAGTCAAATCCCCTGTCCCCAACGGAAATTCTATTAGAAAATCAAATCCCTCAATTTTGGGTGGGTACCCATATTTATAGAGTGGGCCGGTGCCCACCGTGGCCTCTCCCTGGCGCCGCTGCTGCCCCCCCTGGTTGCGCTAACGATTTAATCTTTGAGTTGGTTTATGAATACGTCTCTTCTAAAAAAACATTTTTTCTGGTAAAAGAGCTCCCCCCCCCCCCCATTCATTGTTTAAAGCTGCATTCGCGCCTGTTTCAAGTTAAACTCCCACCGGCGACAACGCGAACGCCTGCAAAGTTTATAAACCGCTCTATTATAACCCCATTCATTTAATTTCTAGCGCCAGCGCAAGCGCTGACGCGAACTGCATGTTTATAAATCTAGCTTTACACTTAGATTTGACGGTATACTAATTGTTTAATTATTTTTCCTACGAGCGTGCGCAAAGTAGTACTTTGCGCACGCATTTTTGTGTGCAAAGTTACACTTTTCCGCACTAGTGCGGAACTTTTATGAAGTGAAGACTTTTATCCGCACTGGGTGCGGAAAAGTAAAACTATTCAAAAATCTCCTTGGTAGGGAATATTTATATTTATTTTAGTAGCTGTAAACTATTTTATGGCAATGTGAGAAGCCGTTGCAAGAGTATTCTCTTTTATCTTTTAATCGTAATTCCCGATATTTGTATTTCAGCTTAAAACGAAAAAAATTTAGTTTCCTATTATTTTTTTTATTGTTATGTAATTTTTTAATTTTCTATTATTTTTTTTTGTTATGTAATTTTTAGTTGTAAGTATATTATAGTTCTTTCTTTAAAGTCGAATTAAAAATTATTAAATAAATTATCATATTTTTATTTTTGTTGTTATCTGATATGAAGCTCGTAGGAAAAATGTTGTTCCTAACAAGTGCGCAAAGTGCTTTTCCGCACGCAAGAACTTATCCGAACTCCGCTTCGCGTCGTTCGTCCAACTGTACTTGCGTGCGGAAAAGTATCACTTTGCGCACTTGTTAGGAAAATAACTATTTCATGGCTTGGCAATATATATATTGGTTAGAATTGATACTTTAAAAATTAAACTAACTTTATTATATTAATTTCTTACTTTATAAGCTGCTGTGTATCCCAAAGAGGACCGCTTGTTTGATGCATTCATTACCCATTCTCATCATGCTAATATTATATTAAACGAATTTTAATCGCCTAAAAAGCAGTGCAGAAAATCATTCATCCGAGTAAGACATCTAATTTAAAAGAAATTAATAAATCCCTTTTTATCAAGGCCATCATCCTTTTGGTTATTCTTTGTTTAATGCCTTTTGGTGATTTGGGTCTTTGAAGATTTTTAACCGCATCACAAACTAGTGTCTATGTCACGATTGTCACAATTTTACCCGCTGCCAAGTTTTGTTAAAAATACGGCGATAGAGGCTTCTTTATATCAACATTATAAATAATATTGGATTGACTTTATTAACTGATTAGTGACTGCAGTTTCGTAGTACTACTCATTATCAAACTGAATAACTTAAAACTACGTTGTATAATTATAAATAGGTTTTTGACAAAGCGTGCTTATAAATAAATTAAAATAAAATAGACACCTCTCTCCAGGAAACAGAAAAAATCGACGCACCGATAAATTTATTGTATGTTTTAACCATAGAAAATAAGGATGCAATATACATGATTATTCGCTTTCTCAAAAAGAACAACATTAAGTTGTGACCACCTTATTACGGACCACACGCCGTCATTGAAAAAAAAATAATTATTAGAATGAGTTCTCTTTGTAATCCCTATGTTTTAGTATTCCCAATAGCCTACCTGTTTGTTATACAATGTTCTGATCGGTCCAGAACGAGAAGAGTGTGACCCTGTCTACTTTCCTTTCGTTTCTGTTTTTACAAATGGTCGTTAGCTTAGGAGAAACACTTTGCTTTAGAATTTTTTTTTTAAAAAGCAACAAGCGACTGGCTGAACAGCTAAACAGCTCAAGCCAAAAAAAAATAGAATATTTATCCCTTAATCTAGAATTTGATCTTTATTACATAGTATTGTAAATAGCGCGTAACTCCACAGATCTGTTTGGTTATTTAGTAAGTTTATGGTAGGATTTTATTATGTTTGTAAACTTCTATTGATTCTAAGATGTTAAGCCTCTTGCTTTTAGGCGCGGTATGTACAATTTTTAAATTTAATTACATCGGGGAAACAATGACCTGTCTCCGAACAATGTTTTGCGAAATTAGAATATTCTTTGTTTAACAAATAACAAGTCTTATGTTTATTATATCTAATCTATCTAATTTCTTCCTGTTTGACCTATATATTATGAGCTAATACATTCTGTACAACTTAGCCTATAAACTCCTGATTTTTTAAGTGGGGGTGTTTTTTGATTGGCATTAAAAAATAATTGAGCCATTTTTTGGGCTGGTGTGAATGCTACTTTTATGTTGTTTTTTGAGATTAAGTATGCGATTTTATTTGAAATGAACCAAAATATGTTATTTTTGTATATCTACTTTTTTCATTACTTTTTATGTGTGGGTATATTTTGTTTAGTGTTATTTGTCTTTGCTTTTATTTCACCCGGTTAGGCGTATTTTTTTAGATCGGAGGAAGGAAAAGTTTCACTCGGTGGAAGCTCTCACTTCAAGGGAGGACTTTTTTTTAGAACACACTTTTTATTGTTGTCATTTATTCATTTATTTGATAACGTGTTCGATAAATAGAGTTGACAATTTCGATCTTTTAAGAATGAGGTATTTTTAATTTGGGGGTATGTTTAAGCCCTACCCACCCAAAAATCATTGGGCCAGCAGGTGTCCACCCGTTGCGAATCTCCTGGAGCCGAATTCTCGAAATCGGGGAACAGCGTTCTCATGAGATGTTGCTATGACAACTTCAAAATCGTATTTTTGAAGGAAGGCGATCTTTAACCTTATTTTTCTATTTATTTGAAGTAGATGTGACGTTTGTTTAGGTGAACAATTTAGTTTTATTATTTGAATTATTATTGATTCCGAGAAAATCACGTTTGAAATAGTATCGTTTAGCCAGATTTTGTTGGTCTGAAAACGGCCCCTATTTGATCTATAATAACCCACTTTACATATTCTGAGTATTTGATGCTAGTTTAATTTATGTAAGTTTTCTCCTTAATTCAAGACATAGTATTATTATCAAATTTTAACAGTAAAGTGCCTTGCGTTGCAATTTTAAACGACTGAAACATGATAAATAAGTTTTATTCCAGTAAGCGTACGCTCTTTATATAGTAGTCATTACTTATATTTCATGCAGTAACAGATACGTAAAATTCGTTACTTATAATGTGCAGAAGTCACATACTGACGTCCTTACAACCCTTATTTGGTTCACCAAATTGCGGCAAATTCGAGTTTTCTCGAAGTCAGATCGGCGTAAGTTCCAACATCAGGTTGAAAAATATAACGTCGGTACGACGTAAAAATGCTAGTTGGAAATCCAAATGATAATGAATAAATGTAGGTATAATTTAGTATTAAAATTTAATAAAAAAGCAATTTTAGTTTTATTTATGTCCAAAAAATTTTAATAAACAAACAGTCGCAAGACAGCAAACTGGTTAAAAAGCACAGGGTTTTTATATAATAATCGTTTTTTTATATATTTTTTTTTATAAGCTACAGTTTCTTTCTTTACACGATGTTCTTAACTATGTATTGTTGCATTTCCTAATAAGACCCAGGGACGATGTTATGTCGTGTATGTGATACAATGAAATTTGTTTTGGGCTTAGCAAAGAAGACGAGGATTTTGATTGTCCTGGAGGCTGTCAATAAATTTTTAAGAGTGGCTACTTATAATTTATTTTAAATGTTTCATAACATTCTACTTTTATTTAAATACATGCAATATATAATTAAGCTTTCATTTAAATATAATAATAATTTTAAAATAGGTTCAGAGGTTAAACATAACTAAGCATTTTTGTGTGGGCCTTTTTAAGACTCGAGGTTCTTAATAAGGCCGGAATGAACATTTTCTAATTTTATTAAAAAATAAAACTGTTATTGATTTTAAATAGTTTAAACCAAAATGTTTTAGTAATGTTATTCACAAATAAGCATTTAAAAAAAATTAAAAACGTTAAGTGGATACGATCAATATTTCTAAATTATTCTTCACAGTTACGAGCTCCATGCGAAATTATATCTATATAAAACATTAGGTACATTCTCTTGAACCGAATCCTGTCCATGCTTATTGATGGATTTTTAAAAACTTTTTAAATTTGGACTCTACAGAAATTGAGGAATGTGAGAAAGTTGTTTTTTTTTAAAAAAATTCCCAATATTTTTTTTGGATTTTCATTGGCTTAATATCTTTTTCTGCATAAAAATAACTTTCTCATTCCCACATATATAGGTACTACCTTTCCATTTGCGAAAACGGAAATTAAAAATATTGTAATTCAGAAAAAAACGCAACTTAATATGGGAAATTTTACCGCATTTGCATTCACTTAAAAACACCGAAAACAGTGTTCCCCGGTATCCTATCACTAAACCGTTCTTCCACAATTCCACAACTGTAATAACCATTAGTAATATCCCATCCCCAAATAAGTCATGTAGCTTCCGATCAATGGCCGACGTTTCCTTTCTTACTTGGCCACCAGTCGATTTTATTTCCAGAAAAAAAAGGGTTTATTTTATCCATTTCATCGAACGACGGTGCCAGACGTACTTTAATTATGGATTTGTACCATAAATCGTCGCTGCAAAGACAACTATTTTTTATTAGAGAAATATTTCTCAGGAGAAATAGTTACAATTTAGGTTTTTGATCTAATGAGTACTAACTATATCCCGTTTGCTATAATGCATTGGACAAAGGTTTAAGTTATTTACTAGATAAGATAGTTCATATAAAAAGTTACATTTTTGCAAAAAAAGTAGAACCTATTAAATATACACCTTTGAAGAAGTTACGCCTTTTTGCCTATCAATTTTTCTTTATTCTATAATAATTGGTCGACTTACAACTACTAAAATAATAAACGTTATTTAGCTAAATACTTATGTATTACTTCCAACAACTTTAAAGACATTATTTTTACTATGGGAAATATTTATAGAAATATTAGTGCTCCGGTAGCTTTCTTATCAGAGTGTTGCCTTTATATAAGGCCATAAAGTCTACCAATATGAGCGGGCCGGCTCTGAGGCTAGAGATTTCATTTTTTAAAATTTTTTAATTCCCCCCCATGGACCATTGTGGTTTAATTTAACGATAGCATTGTTGAACAAGTAGATATTTTATGTTGTTATTATTTTCTCTCCCTAGGGCGTGTGAAATAAAGTAAAAAATACAGATGTAAGTATAATAAAAATGAAATATATATACTTATTTTTAAATAAATGCCATCATTTGATCGGTAAAGACTTGGTGGCACTGGAAAACTTTTTTTTTAGAAGTCACTTTTCCTCGACGTGAAGTTGGGTTTGTTGTGAATGTATTAGAATAAAACCCTTCCAGAAGAAATTTCTTGGTGCGCCACTGATGGGTACCACAAAAAAGATAACACACATGAAAATCGGAAAATCTTTCGTCGTCATTTCTTTTTTTTTATTTACAAAATGCTAGACTATAAAACAACTGGCAACGCTACGTATAACGATACCACGACCTATTATTCGTTTGTCACCGATTTCGGGATGTGATCGATCGTTCTCCTATAACTGGAGAATTAGGCCCCTCTGGCGCTGCCGCTGGTGATCACTAAAAGTAACGAGTCCTAATTTTATAAAAGACTTATTACTTTTAGCTTTTCGTTACATTGAAATTAAATCTAACTAACTATTTCACCCAGAATTTTACGGACGGCTTCGTTCGTGGACTTGATAGCGGATGACGGACGACAGACAAAACGTATCATAATTAATTTTCGTATTGTTTTGTTTATATTTTATTTAAATAAAAAAAAAACAAATATTTTGATTTTTTGAATCAATACGCGATGTTCTATTTTTATTTGTTGTTGTACATATTGTATGTGTTTTTGTGTGTTTTAATCACATTTTTAACAATTGACATACAATGATTTAATATATTAATCCTGCAAAATACAAGTATTTGGAAATCACTCAAAGCTATAACAAGAATAACACAATTAAATTAAAAGTAACGATTGTCCAATGCCCAAAATAATGAATCGGTCAAAGTCCTTAAAATAACGAAAGTTTACATCACTAATGCTGGACAAATCAAGCGGACCGAGCTAATTGTTAGGTGAACTTTGAAGTAAAATATTTTACGAACGAATAAAGCTATCGATGCACGGTTTGCAAAATTTAAAAGAGAATTTAATTCTTAATATGCACATTTTTTCCGTTTTTTTTTTACTTCTAACTTTTAACTATCTACAGGGTTCAAAGGGAAGTGTGTTTTTTTTACAAAAGTTTCTAAGTACCGGATTTCCACAAAAATAATTTTAAATTATTTTGGATGGCATTTTCTTTATCTCCTATTTATAGAGAACAAAATAAATTCTCAAATTTTTGATATCCCTCTTTGTTCATAAAATTTTGATTTTTTTCTCAACCCCTGTAAATTTCAGGTATTTTTGTCATTAGGTCTTACAATGTTTTGTAAGAACGGGTTTTGGTAAGTGATTATAACTTCTTAGGACCACCCCTTTTGCAACGAGAACATTTAAATTTTTTACGTTTCGTCGTGACCAGTGGCGTACCTATATTTTTAATTTTTTTTTCATTTTATATGCCTCCATTTCCACACATCGTGTGTTTCGTGCCAGGATAACGTTGCAGTAGGTACCATAAACACCATTGTTAATTCAGGAGATGTCATTAAGTCACATAATTATTTTTAAAAATGACACGATTATCCCGAACCGAACGCGCAAATGTTTTAAGATTGCTTAATGAAGGCTTGGCAGTTGAGGCTGTAGCCAATATGTATATTGTTGGAAGGCTACAATCATTCGGCTAAAAGAACGGGCAACCACGGGCGACACGGCTTACAGACATGGAGGTGGCCGGAATAGAAAATAAAACCGATTATGGGTACGCCACTGGTCACGACGAAACGCAAAAAATTAAAATGTACTCGTTTGCAAAAGAGGTGGTCCTAAGAAGTTATAATCACTTACCAAAACCCGTTCTTACAAAACATTGTAAGGCCTAATGACAAAAATACCTGAAATTTACAGGGGTTGAGAAAAAAATCGAAATTTCATGAACTAAGAAGGATATCAAAAATTTGAGAATTTATTTTGTTCTCTATAAATAGAAGATAAAGAAAATGCCATCCAAAATAATTTAAAATTATTTTTGTTGAAATCCGGTACTTAAAAACTTTTGTAAAAAAAAACACACTTCTCTTTGAACCCTGTAGATAGTTAAAGGTTAGAAGCAAAAAAAAAATCGGAAAAAATGTGCATACTAAGAATTAAATTCTCTTTTAAATTTTGCAAACCGCGCATCGATAGCTTTATTCGTTCGTAAAATATTTTACTCCAAAGTTCACCTAACAATTAGCTCGGTCCGCTTGAATTGTCCAGCAGTTTATTATTATCCATCCAAAAAATAAATTTCTCTAAGACCCGTATTATCCATTTCTCTTAGTAACTCCATCAGCAAGATCATTTCTAAAGAAACCATTGTTGAGACAATTGTTTCCATTGAAATTATTTGGTTGGTAAAGTTATCAGGATATTGATAATACGGGATTTAAAGAAATCCCGAGGATTATACAGGTATGAACATTTCCAGGAATTTAATGTAATTAAAGTAAAGCTCCAAAAAATACTTTTTTAATTTGGCAAAAGTTCCCTACATAAATTGTATTCTTTAACAAAAATATTTAGTAAGTTAAGACTTTTAATAGTAAGCATCAATGTGTTGCGTTTTCTTTTTTTTCTCTTTAAATATTAAAAATCGGTTTTTAATCGCCCAACAAAATTGTGTTAAATATAAAACTGCCCACGATATTTCTGAGAGGTTTTGATTTAAGTTAGATATTTTGGTACCTTAGCGATAACTCTTGGTCAAAAGTCATAAATAATTGCCAAAATAAAGGTGTCAATTTTCTCACTAGGATTTCAAATATACAGAAAAAATATCAATTATAATGATGGCTCATTGCCAGACAGAAGTATTAATTGCAAGGTAAAAAATATTACTTGTATTGAAGATCCGCGACTATCATCTATCTAATACTAATAGATTCTAATGAACGAGAGTAAAAAGGTCTGGCTTTAAGGAAGCGTAATATCAAAAGAGCTGGCAACGTAGGATGGTTAGCAGTTATCCAGTAAAATTTGTGACAGTCGTGAATTAGATGATAATGCATCACAAGTGAAATACTTCGAGGGTTCTTGGAACTGGTGCACTTAAAAATCGTTAAATAAAGGACTAAATAATGAATTCAATGGTGCAGTTGGACGGAGAAAAGGGAACAAAAAATATTGCATTGCTCTTTAATGAACGTTAACTCCTACGGTTTAGATGAGATCAGGTAGAATACGAAGGGTAAATTGCCACTGACACAACAAAATGCATACAAGTCAGTGGCGCAACGAGGGTTTAGTTTCAATATCGATTGTTGTGTCTTTCTAGCGTTTAGTATACGCGAACCATGATAGCAGTTTGCTCTCTGACAACAAGAACATTTAAAAAAAATAGTAATTCGATTTTTCAAAATGATCTCGCTTAACTTTAATGCACTTGCGCTATATTTCAAGCAGCAGACTGAGATATTTAGGTCTTTGCCGTCATGTTACCAAAAATGACGTCATTTAGACGTCACTATTCTACGCTACTTAGACGACATGAAATTTACGTCAATATAACGTATTTTTTCGACATTTTTAAAGTAATGGACCACCATGTTCAACTTCGACACATAGATGTCGTTTAAGGTTAGGTTGTCTCTCTTTACGCCTTTAATATTTTTGTATATAGTTGCGTGCATCACTTCCTTCATCAGATCATTTATAGTCTCACTTAAACACTATAATGTGATCCAATGTATCTGGGGATGGGTTTGAAATGAATCTCATCTCCAGCCATCTTGGTTACTACTTTTTTTTAACGATATAGCTTTAAGCATCATAAATATAAACAAATAATGACGTTAAATTAACGTTATAGCATGCCAATAAATAACGCTCTAGTGACGTTATCAGTTTGTGACATAATCACATAATCTTACCGTCGTTATGACGTAATTTTTAAGTACAGTTGACGTTTGAGATGACGAAGAACTGACGGCAGTCTACTGCCTGTGATATTACATCAGAAGAAAATATTCCCTTTGACTTTTTATTAGGGGTCAATATCCTTTGTTAAAAGATTATGGTCTGCAAACTAAAATGCTCGGAAATTATTTTTCAAATTTCTGAATAAAAAGTAAAGATAAAGAAAATAGTGGCAGAATTTTTTTTATATTATCGCACAATTTTATTGATAAAAAAGAGTTACAATTTAAAAAATTGCATTTTAGAAATAATATTACAGCGTGATATAAAATATTCACATTTCTTAAAAAAAAAAACGTAATTTCTCAATCTTACCTACATGACTCGAGAGGGCGATATTTAGGTAAGATAGAATACTGCGATCATTGGTAATGTCATAATTACGTCTTGATAGGAAAGAATCTACTCGTAGCGTAACCGTTGATTGAAGAAAATAGTCATATCCTCGTGTTGAGACGGGGTTCAGCTGTTTTTAAAGTGATTGATATATGAATTCAGTTTTAACAACAGTCTTTCTTGATAATGATGAGAGATGTGTCCCTGAGTATTCATGGCTTGGCAGTGACACACCCAGGATTTTATTGTTGGTGTTAATACGTGTCCCATGAAAAAAGGCTGCAGGCCCCCATTTCCTGGATACACTACTGCTCGTTGCCCCCTTATCCTTTTACGGCCTTGTCTAAAACAGGACGTTTTTGGTCAACAACATTATCTTGAATAGGAAATATTTATTTATTTATTTATTTAATACAAGTTTAGGAGGCTACAGAACTGAGTTCCAGAAAAGCTTCCGCTGTTTATAATATATTAATATTGGGTTTTTTGACTAATCCTAAATACATTTAAAAAAAAAATGAAAAATGACAAAGATACAATTCAGACTAAAGTCAGTTAATTATATTAGTAAATACATGTGCGAAAAACGCTTATTATAATTTCGACGACTTGAATGTTGTGAATGTGGTAGAAAATACTTCAATGTCGTTACAATACTTATTAGAAGTAATCTGCATTCTAATTAAAGGGGTATTGCGTCCCAAATTTGTTGTTCTGAACGGCACATTAAATAATTCCTAAAAATATTAACCTAAAGACGACTGGAGATTAATAAAGACAATTGTCTCGATACTAGTATTCCCTTATTTTATAAAAAAAGCACAACCCTAAGTAACGAATTGATCTTAGTGAAATCTAGGGTTCATGTGGTGTGATTTCCTGAATTCTAACTATAAGGTCCCCCTACTGTCTCGTTATTAATTTCATGTCGAGTTCTCAAGTTCTTTGCCTGCCAAAAAGCGGCATTGGAAGTTGCAGTGTACTCTGCAGAGGCCCATTCATACCTCTCTTGCCATTACCAAGTGATGTTTAAGAAGGATATTATTTAATTTCCACTGATTTGTATTAAATTATCATTTGGAAAATATTTGCTAATTAATAATAGGTTTTGTCAATATTTATTGGCCTTTTTTGTCCGTCTCTGCCAACATACATTTCTTCCAAATTCTCTGAAATTGAAACCTTTTTTTTAATACATGTATAAATTTAATGTATTTTTTGTCGACGTCCAGTGCTCATAAATACAATCTTATTTTCGTTAGCATCCGTTGTTGCCAAATTTATTTGGGTAAATATCAAATCAGTGTCTGTTTGAATGTTGGAGACAATGACGTTTCTTCATCGGTAGTAGAGTTTTGGACTTGCAATGTCTATGTTTGTCTTGAATACTAAATAAGTATGGTAACTACAGCTCTATTTATACTAGGTAGGTGCAGTGACGCATAACTAGTGGGTGGAGTCATGCATTTAACTCTTATGTGTTCCATTTATACTAGCTACTTAGGTGTATAACGCATAACTAGATGAGTCATGCTAACACCCGATAAGTCATGCGTTTAACTCTGAGGTGGTCTTATTCTAAGATTGCATTTACTTAACAAAGGTCCATGAAAGTTTACTAAAACAACCCGGGTTTTGGTGTATGGTGGCAGTTTCCTTAAACTTCCTCTTCCTCCAGTGCGGTTCCTTTTAAAGGATTTCGGCTTCTGTCCACATGATATGATAGCCGTGCGTCCAGTGGCGGATCCAGGGGAAGGGGGGGGGGGCGAAGGCAGTTTCGCCCCCCCCTGAGCCTCACAAAATGGGTGTTTTTTTACCTTGAGCCTTAAAAATTGTAGGGCGTGTGAAGGGTCAGAAGTTTTTTAAGAAATCACATTTGAGAGTAGGAATATAGCCGGGATACGCTCTTTTTTTTTGAAGTATTTTTTTTTAAATCGCCGCCCCTCCTCAACAAAATCCTGGATTCGCTACTGCGTGCGTCCAGGCGTGGTCAGCTGCACCTGATTTTTCGGTTTCTCCTTTTTGGGCGTTGTTCTTATGTTCTTTAACCCTTACTTCCAGTGGTCTTAGTGTCTCACCAACATAAGATTGGCCGCGCTTGCAAGGTATCTGGTAGACACAATTTTTCTTGTCTTTTTGGGTTGTTGGTTTCGTCTTTGTCAGGTGGCTTCTTAAAGTGTCTCTAAGCTAATTAATGTGTTAATGTATCGTTGTTTTAGTATTCTTATTCTCTCGGATACTCGTTTAACATACGGAATATTGAGTATTGGTTGTATCTCTTTCTCTGCTATATGTGCGATTTGTCAATTCTTGCAATTTTCCAATATTGTGTCAACCAATCTCATAGGGTAGCCATTCTAGTGAAGGCGATCTTGATGTGGTTAGTTTCTCTCTGGAGAGCTTCGTTTGAGTTACAGAGGGTAATTATTGCTCTATCCACGAGGTTTCTTACTATGCCATGTTTTGTGTTGTTTGAGTGACTTGATGTATAATTGAGATATTGACCTGTATGTGTGGGTTTTCTGTACACTGAAGTTAAGAAGGTATTGCCATTCTTCTCTACGTTGACGTCTAGGAAAGGTAATTGGTTACTTTCTTCTTTCTCCATGATGAATTTAATTATATAGTAAAGGTATCAGAATATCTGGTATTCGAAATTTTACTACTAGACTAGTTTATTGCAAAAGAAACAGATAAAGATGGATATGCAAATTTATGAAAAATGTCTATAATTGATTGAAAAATGTAAGGATGTAAAAATATTTAATGTTTCATTAAAAAAATTAAAATTAATACACGTAGCAACCCTGTATAGTTATATAGCCTCATTTTGTGTTAATGATCATCAGTTATCCGTTTTAGTTACTTGATAAATATTTCTTGTGGTTATGGCTTCTAATGCTATTAACTAATAAAAACGTTCATATAACTTGTATTTTCGCTATACGAGGACGAATTTTTGAAAAATTGTAGAGTAGGACTTAAATGCTTGGTTATAAAAAAATATTAGACTTCAAGAATTACAGGAATGCATTTTGTTTTACTATTTTTAGCGCAAAATAATTAAAACAAGTAAAAAACGAATCGCGCACGTAACATTTTATGACATACCGTAAAACGGGGTTACTTTGCATTCAGTACGGTAACTTTACACCAACGCTGTAAAATATTATTTTTGGTAGCACAGTGCTTCATCTTAATTTGAGGCCTCTACTAATGTCATGTGCAGAGAAAGAACACTGCAATGTATCATCTCAAGAGGTTAGACATTCCGTCATTTGTCAATCATTTCCCGCCATAATATATAACCTCTAAATTGTCACGTTTTAAAGCTGTGCAAACTCTTCTTGCCGAGAAAGCCTAAGGCCTATTGGTAAGTACCCGTTCAATCGCATGTACAATTATTAGTTTAGAGATGCAGGTAATAAAATAGGTCAATAAAATACCTATTTAGGTTTTTCTATTTTACTTGTTTACATTGGCAATTTCCATATAAAATTGGGAATACTTTGCACCGTACAACTGGTGCAAAGAATCCCCACTTTCTTACAAAATTGGGGATACTTTGCACAATATCTGAAATGGTGCAAAGTATGACTCGTATGCGGTTACTTTGCTATAATTGTATATAAAACGATAAAACTAGTTTATAATGAAGTGGAGCAAAGTATACCCTTTTCGTGGTATACTTTGCACCAGGATGTAAGTCGATTTTTTGTCCTAATCAACTTAAAAATGTAATGAGACTTAGTTAATGAGCCTAATGATATCCACCGAAAATCATAAAATAGTTATATTAGTATTAAGATATTTTTATCTTTCAAAAAAAAAAATTGTGCAAAAAGCGGTGCAAAGTAACCCCGTTTTACGGTACCCTCAAAGATATTTTTAAACATTTGGCATCAATGCAAACACTTTATGCTTGCTCTAAGTGAGGTAAATCTTAAGCGATTGGGAACAAAAGGCATTTGGTAGGACCCATATCACGAAATATGCCACTTTAAAATTGCGTTAAAAGTCATCCAGGGTATGCCAGGTAATCGGCGACTGCATTGGTTCGGTACCACCGCTTATAGACCCGCTGTTCATAATTACACCAATGCCGTTTCTTAGAATTCTTAGAATTTGATGATGGTCAACATTTTGGCCAACATTTGCTTTCCCTTTCGTTATCCTTTTGCGATATCAATCTATTTTGTAGGTACAATGTTAATAACAATTGATTGTTAGGGTGAATGTTTATGTGGTTACAAACATTCCATTCCATTGAAGATTACAAACTTTTTAAAATAAAAAATACTTCAAAAACTACAAATGAAAATGTTTTTTTCCTACGACCACCTATGAAAATGAGAAAATAGGCACGGTTAACTTGGCTAAAAAGCGCCGAATATCACACGCGTGTTGAAAAAAAATATTTCAACACTAGTATTGAAATACAAGACACACTATTTAATTTCAACATGGTGTTAATTTGACCCCTATTTAAAAAAATTTTTTTAGAAAGCAGTAATTGTAAAGTGTTTAACTTATTTATCATGTATTTGTCGAGTGATTCAGAATAAGAGTGTAAAAATACGCCATCGGAAATTATAAAAAATGTTAACAATATACTGAAAAATCTATTACCAGAAAAAACAAATCGCGCTGAAGAGAGTGTCATGTATTAAATAACAACTGGTATCAATAGCGTAGAGAATAGAGCTCTTACCTACAGATCGCAAGGTCACAGGTTCAAATCCCATTAGGAGTATTTGACTTTTTGTGTTGTTTTAATAAAAACATTAAATAATTTATCAATCTATATTGTAGGTGCAATATTAAAAACAATTGATTGTTATGGCGAATGTTTATGTGGTTAAAAACATTCCATTCCATTTAAGATTAGAAGCTTTTTATAATAAAAAATACTTTTAAAACTACAAATGATTATTTTCATGATATAAAGGCATATTCTCAATAATAGCCAGAAACTTAATATAATATTCATATCATCGCAAGCCTTGAGAGTTCCTTAGTCTATAGTAAGTAAAACAATAGAAGTCAATAGAATTCTTATTTAATACTTTTTAAGGTATTTTGTTTAAAAAATATTTTTATTGTTTTGTAATAATTATTAAGAAATTTCATAAAAATCGATTAGTAGCATCATAAACTAAGTAAACCTAGACATACAACCTAAAGGGGCTAACATTGTACTGTTCCTCTTGGTTTAGTTTCTCTATGGTAGTACCGTGAAACGCTATACATTTTCTTTTTGCAAAATCTCACCAAGGCTCCGAATTCTAGCATGTAGACTAACAGAAATCCTCTTTGTAAGCCCCATAGTCTTCTCCTAACTACCCTAACCGCTACATTGGGCCTAGCCAAAATATCCCGATGTTCCTCTGAAGGCAAGTATACGATATCAGGAGGGGACTGAAATTTATTCCTTTTGGAGAACCGCCAATTATCTTACCTGATGTTTCAAGTCTTCCCAGGTGCTCGCTGGCATCTAGAAAGTATAGCGGAATATTCATTTCCTCCAGGCATCGAACGCAGTCATCCCCAGTTTATAGTGTCCTGTCAAAATCAATATTAAGGAATACAAGAGAAACAGGTTTCTATTTAAAATCCACTCTAATCTAGTCTTATTTGGCCATATTATAAAGTCCTCTGAGACATTTGCAATTACTCAATTCATTCAATGAAGATCCTATCTATTGTGTTGTTATTCCACTAGCTGGAACGAATGACGAAAGTTGAAAGGAAAAAACGTTATATTTCAGCGTAAGTATAAAAATTCCGAACACAGTGTACAGCCAATTCGCCCCTTTACTTTGAGGTAAGTTGATTTGCTGTTTCTTTTCTGAACTCCCTGATGTCCAGGAACCCTTGAAATCCTCCCCAAGGCATCCGCACATTCGTCGAAGTGGTTGGATGTTACTCTTGCATCTGTTCATTTAAATTTTACCTTAATTATTAACTAGTATTTAGGACCTGAAAGAACCAATCGAGTTGTCCTACAGAATAAGTACAATATCTTAATATCCATATCTTAAACCTTATTAAATAGAAAACGAAGTCGAGACAGAATATCCAGCTTTGATTTACTAACATTAAACCAGCAGAAGTATCAAAGTATGTTACGATTAACAGTTTTATTAGATATTACATTATTTATAAACATACGTCATCATAGCACAGGTTTTGCAGTCCCATCAGCACCACATCCGGCTAGACTAGATACACAAAAATGTTTTTATTTCTAATAGTAATTATTGCAGTCTAAATTAAAACATCAAAGAGAACGCTGACTCTTTATAGGATGTATTTTCTGTTAATTCTGTTGTCTTCTCCGTCTGTTATACAGATATAATCGCGGTCAAACACTAAACATTATTTGCGCAAATACATGTATATTATATTACAGGAGGTTTTAAACGCTTTTGACAAGTAATTAGTAAACACAATATCGGAAGAGACACATTTAGATTATGCCTAATGTAATTAGGTACAATTTTAATTTTTTCTACTCTCACATGGAAATTTGCTGTTTCCTTTATACTTAAGTGACGAGAAAAGTCGGCTATTCCAGTTATTTGTACGCAAAAATTTCATATTCTTACTGTTTAGTGCTGCACAGCGTTGAGACCTTTAAAAATAAAATTTCCCATTTTTAAAGAAATTTTCTACGAATGCACACAATACTAAAAAAGTATTTTTTTAACTGATCACAACCACAAATAATCCTAAAGAATTTCCTACGAACATAACACTGTGGTAAAAATTTCTCTTTTCCCTTTGGAGACAGCGCCGACCTATCATTCCTTTGTGCTTCTTTGTTCTCACGAATCCGGAAATTTTCCATTAGTTGAATATTTTTATAAAAATTAGATTTCTTTGGCATTCTAATAAAGTACCAACCAATCACAGTTTCTTGTATTTACTGAGGCTCTACCTTCTTTTTCAAGACAGTAAATTATATATAACTTATGGCACAATATGTTATTAATTAGTTCGATATAATAAAATATATACGTATCTATAATAGTTTTATTAATAATGCAACCTGCTGAATGTTCATAGAAAATTAATTTCATTTAGCATAATTATTATTAAGTTAGCTTTACCCTAATTTTTAATGGATCTGGCGAAGCGACATAACATCCAGCTTTAGATCCAATGCGGCCGCCTTAAAACTTTTTTTTTAACATTTTTTAGCATATGGTTCGTAAGCTTGGGCGTAGAAAAAACATACTGTTCAACTCGAGTGGATTGTCCTTATCACACTAGGACGTTTTGCTTCCTGGTGAGATATAATAGACATCATATCCACTCTTGTTGTTCAAACTACTATAAGGTCTATAGTAGTTTGAACAACAATATCCGATAAGATGTTCATATCGCACGAAGAAGTAAACTAAGCAAGACGTTGTAGGCGGAATGCTCAAACTTCTAAGCGTGATACGGACAATCCGCTAGAGTAAAGAGTTCTAGATTATATATTTTTCTACGAACCTAATACTCAAATTTAAAAAAAAAAGTTATTTAATTCAGTACTTAGGTATTGTGAGAAAGATGATGAGAAAACAATTGAAGACAAATTAATTTCGTTAAAAGGAAGAAAGTTACACTGCAACTAATTTTTCAGTGTGGACTATTTCTTATCTTTCGAGAACATTACTTTGGAAATATCAGGTTTTTGCATACGAACAAAAAACAACGATATGATCGTGTATTCAGGCATGGTCAGCTGCAGCTGATTTAAATGGGAAGACAAAAATCACAAAGTCATGGTCTCAATCATTTAATAAAAAACTAAGGTGACATGTTTCGCTCTCTACGGAGCATCATCAGACCTTCATTAAAACCAATAAATGAAATAACACATTAAAAACAAGACGAGTACCATGTCATATTTTTAATGAAGGTCTGATGATGCTCCGTAGAGAGCGAAACATGTCACCTTAGTTTTTTATTAAATGATTGAGACCATGACTTTGTGATTTTTGTCTTCCCATTTATGTTGTTACTTTGGTCTCTTTGAGAAAATGGACGATTTTTTCGAATGCAGCTGATTTTTCGGTGTCTCCTTTAAGCGTGGTGTTTCTATGTTCCTTAACCCTAGTTTCAACATAGAACATATAAACAACACGCTTAAAGGAGAAACCGAAAAATCAGGTGCAGCTAACCATGCCTGGACACACGGTCATCACATCAAGTGGAAACAAGCTCAAATCCTGCATAAAGAACCACATTGGAGGAAGAGAAAGTTCAAGGAAGCTGCTACCATATACCAGAATCCATATTGATTTAGTAAGCCCTCATTAGATATAAAAAATATCGGGAAACATTTGTTAAGTAGATGTAAACTTAAAATACCGCACACGAACTAAACGCATGACTGCACGCATCTCAGTTATGCTCCAGTGCATCTAGCTCTAGCTAGTATAAATAGAGCTGTAGTTACTTTACTTATTTAGTATTCACCTGAAGACGACTGGAGATACTTACCAGTTGAAACGTTGTGATGTGATATAAAACAAATAAAGACAATGCACGTCCAAAACTCTTCTATCAGTCAGCGTGTTCTTAGTTGCCTATTTTTCCAAGAATAATAACGCCGAACAATAAGCTAAATAGCTGTAAAATTTATTTTCAAATATTATAAAATGGCTTTTGTGCATTATTTTTAATATTCGCGATGGTATTTTTTTTCAAAACAATAATCGCATTCTATAATTCAAATAAAAGCAAAACTTAACTCAGACTCTGAATATTGAAGGCTGGTGCTCAGTATTTTTTTGGAAGTCACTTTTGAGAGTAGGAAAGTTTTAGAGCCAGGATACGGTCTTTATTTTAAGAAGTCACTTTTTAGTCGCCCCCCTCAGCGAAATCCGGGATCCACCACTGGCTGTACATGAAATTTAAATAGAATCTCATTTCTTTAAAATATACCGGACATACGTCATACATCTAAAATACGAGGCATAAATTTCTTTTCATTTACACAATGTAAGTAGAAAACGTAATAAAGATATATCTGCTTTGTAATAATTACCAAAATTTTTAGGACCCATCATTGTGTGGGAATTAACGTTTCCTTTTATACGCCGTATTTCAGGTAATAAGAATTTCGACAATAAATTAACAATTCAAAGACCTTCTTTAAACTGGTTATATGACTTTTTAGATGCAATAAAGAATAACATTCATCTAAACGTGTATGTGTAATTTTTTGATGTAATTGGTATTTCCTTTAGAGTGAACGATTATTTGGTTAATAAGAAAATTCTTAACATAAAACTCATAGCATTCCTTATGTTTGTCACTAAAAGATGATGAAGGTATTTTACAGTTATTTTTAAGGTTAAACTATTCCTGGCATAAAAAGAGAGTTCTGAGGTAGCATCTACAGGATGACAACGAAATTACTACCCAGCTTGTCACATCACTATAAAATAAAACATTATTATAAAATTTTTAGGTTATATGGTTATACTGTGCACACCATTACAGCATTAAAACGTCTTATTATCACTTTCAGTTGGACCGGAAGTGCACACAATTTTGGTATTGTAAATAGAATACCTTATATATTTAAAAAATATGCAGTCTATGAAGCATAAAACATGTACCATATTCTACACCTATCTAAGAGAGTTTCCGCAATAATTATTCCGTATGAATGAGTCACAACTATTTTACTTCCGGTTTAACCGGAAGTGCTACAAAATTTGACATTCAAATACAAATTTCGGCAATAATTTTAATGGCTCTTTTAAATCTAATTTTCAAATATATCATACTTTTCTAAATATTTTTTATTTATGCTTCTATATGTCTAAACTTATTAGGTATTAAGATATAAGCAATTTAAAGTTTAGTTACATTATCCAACAAGCAATAATTTATCTTAGTTTATTCCTAGTTTTATCTAAGATAGCTATGGATAATATTAACGTCATAAAAAAGTTGAAATTAATAAACAGACCTGCGGGAATCCATAATTACCTTAGATGAAACAATAAATAAATTAACATCAATTGTTGCTTGTTGGATAGTGTAACTAAACTTTTAATTGCTTATATCTTAAAAGCTAAAGGATTAGATACAGTAGAGCATAAACAAAAACATATTTAGAAATTAAGAACATTTTTTACATTTAAAAGGGGGAGTGTCATTAAAATTATTGGAGAAATTTGTGCTTGAATGTCAAATTTTGTAGCACTTCCGGTTATAGTTGTGACTTATTTATACGGAATACCTAAAATGAAGTAAAAAAAGTAATATTAAATTTTTTACTTATTCATTTGCTTTTCGTAAAAACAATTAAATGTAATTTGACAATTTTCAACGCCATTTTCTCTTTTTAAATTAAAATACTTGAATCTACAAACCCATAGAAAAAGTTTAAGAAAGTATAGGAATAGTAGATTCTGTAACGAGGTTGGAATGAAAATTTGATCCGAGTGGAACCACGAGCATCGAATTTTCATTCTAACCGAGTAGCAGACTATATTTTCTCCACGATTAAAAATACTATTCGCAATATTTGTAATTTCAGGTGGAGTATTATCTAGTTTCATATCTGATTTATCTTGTTATGGAATGAAAATACACGCAAAATGCATAAGAAGTAAGTGTTTCAGAATAAAAATTCCAACTCAAGAGCGAGAATTTTTACATTCTATTATCAAACATGATTTTGGAATTATTGCATTCAGTAATGGTCGTGGAGAAAAACATTTCCTATAATGGATGTGTTGGCCTACCGTACTTGGTTTATTGTTAGTTCTATGTTTTTAAGTCTGATAGCTATCTTTTGCATTGAGTTGATTCCTACAGATTTATGTTTAAAAATATCTTGAAAGCATATTTTCGCTGTATGGGGAATTGTTTACATGTCTTGGCTTTCTGATGAATCCCAATTAGGACGATACAGCATGTCATTGTCTATCTGTGTCCCAGGGAACCCATTACCTTTGGCGTGCCTGTGTAGGTACTTTAATGCAAAATATAGATGCACCTCTTTGTCCGCCTGCCGCTAAAAACTTTCTTTCTATTTTCTGGTAAACTTACGTCTATATCATTTTACCAATGAGCGTTTTCCTTCGCCAAAACTTATTTACCCATTGCAGGTACCCAGTCTCATTTGGTGGTCTAAGATGATGATTGGTCGGCAAAATTACGTAAAACTAACGACAATAACCTTTATTAATTTTTGGGTTACCTTCAGTGCTATAAAATAGTGGTTTGCCAAAGTCTGACCAGAAATAATGACCGAATGGTTTATTTTGTGCTTTTGCGGCATAATTTTATGGTCGTAAATAAATTGACCGAAATTCTCAGAAAAAAAAACATTTTGCCAAATTTACCATTTTACCTCAGAATATTGATTTATGTACATTACTTCTTTAATGAATGCTAATACATTGAACAACTTTAACTACTTTTATTATTATGATTGGTATTGGTAGGTGGTTAATTATTATTTTGAAGATGAATATTTCACATAAATATTTTAGTGCTTTTTTTTTAATAAAGGATGGTAACGAAAAAACCGGATAATAAATCTCTTATGGAACGCCTCCAAAGATTAAAACGTGTTTGTTTCCCATAGACTTTGATCATACCTATTTCAAAGAGATAAATAAATCTAGGTACCGTAAGAGGATGCATTAAAAATTTGTTAGATATCAACATGGGGATATACATTTCAATATTTTGTTGTCTATTGGCTTCTAATATAAAAAATGGAAATTTATTGTATTTATTTATTATTAAAAATTTAATTCATTAGACTACTAGATTACATATTCTAAATAAACGAACTAAATTACTTTCCTTCGTGATTTTCATCTAATTCCTGCTCGCATATCGAACACAGCTGCCGTGTTAATCTCGGGTCTGGATCCATAATGAAGTTATCTGTGGTATAATTCATATCTGTTGCTTCAGTACATTTTGTATTCGCTCCTGATCTATGGCTTTATGACATCTCGCACTTTCGGACCTCAAGTACCAGTTCTGGACCTATGAATGCTTTTTCCGAACCTTTTATTCGTCGACTTTTTTGTTTTCTGTAATACCGTCGTATACCCAGACTTACTGAAATGTTACTTTATTATCGTTTGCCAAAATCACTAATTCTTTTTGACATTTACATACCAGTTTTATTGGCACCTTGTTGTATATTAGCGCTCTAATGGCTGCTTGACTGTCTGATTTTATGATGGATCCGCGGGATTGTTTCATATGTTTATACTGAGGGACAGGCGCGGATCCAGGGGAAAGGGGGGATGGGGAGGCGAAGGCAGTTTGCCACCCCCCCCCTTCCAAAATGAATGTTTTTTACTTTGAGCTTTCTTAGGACGTGTGAAGAATCAGCATTTTTTTAGAAGTCACTTTTGAGAGTAAAAGGATTTTTAGAGCCGGGATATGCTCTTTTTTTTTAGAATTTATTTTTTTAGTCCCCCCCCCTCCCTCCCTCAACAAAATCCTGGATCCGCCACTGCTGAGGGATTGCATGGATTTTTGCTTGGATCACCGTGGACGACTCAGGCGGTCTCCACATGGGGAAACTTTAAAGAAACTGTAGTATTTGACTACTCGAGTTGTATATCATCCTCAGACGGCCCATACTATAGTCACGCAGTTGCGATCTAAAGGTCGCACATTCATCAATTTTACCTTCAAAATTTGCTCCATCTTTACTATTTTCCGTCACTCCAAAAACTGGTGTAGCGTGGCGACCAACATTCCGAGTCGTGGATACTCTGGTTGCCGGGTCTCCCAGTCGCCGGAACTTAGCAGCGCCATTCAAATCTACATGCTGGTTAACCTAGTCGCATCATCAAAAATTTATTTTCCAGTCATGCGTCCATTTAAATTATTATCTTTGTTTCGATTACTTAAATAGACAAAGGAAACCAGACTTGAGATCTTTGTCAGATAATAGTGCGCCATTTACAGAGCGATCGGCTGCTGCTATTGCTTAAAATTGTTGTGACGTCGGTAAGTGGTGTGGTTCGCGTGCTTTTATTAGAGATTGGAGTATTTTGTTTAATTAGCTTTTGTCTGCGCATCCAATAAGCTTTACGAATTTAAGGGTATTTTATATGGAGTTCGAAATAATATATTTATATTATTTGTATACTTACACAAACATAGTGTAAGTATTTATTTTTTCCACATGTGCCATGGCGTGGAAAGCAATTTTCTTGATTTACTGTCGAAAAATTTCCATTGAGAATAGAGTCTATAATTAAAATGTATTTAAAAATAAGATATTAAAAGTATAAGTTTTTAGTGGATTTAACCAACAGTCAAACATTTTATTAAGATATTACCATTGTTATAAAAATTGCTTGATGTTTAAATGAGTGGATCATGTGATGGTTTGCGGTTGATTTTATTAATATATAAACCTTTTTAAATTATACCTTTGCCGCTGCTATAGCTATTGTTATCTCAGAAATGCGGGCTCTATAAGTATTTCATTATTTAATTTCGATGTTGAGTTAGTAACTATGGAAGTGGATCATGTTTTGCCTTCATTTTCTTTTAATTACTTTTAAGGAGGTATTACTCTGACGCCTCATCTTGAATATCTGCTGGTAACCATTCATCGTCTTCTTCTAAAAACCGTACTGAACGTGAACTGATGTTGACACCACAATAACAATTATAGGGATGACTTTGTTTAATAATTAAAATCCAAGGAAACCGATGTCTATTAAAGAATGAGAGACGATGCGGGTTACCGGGTAATCTTCCGCATTAAGTCCGAAATATTATATTTTTTGTCCTTATAACATAATATACTATTATCGTTTTGCATAAAAATTCTTACTAAAGACAGATAATGTCACACACTTATTTCAACCACTAGCTTTTAAGGACTTCAAAATTAAAATCAAAACGTTTATTTTTCCAGAGATAATTCCAATTGTAGAGGAATAATTAGATTTAATTTAAAACTAGACACTAACAAAAGTAGCTATAGAACTTAATAATACAAACAAAACTTTATAAGAACGCAATAATCAAGACATAAAATACACAACAAGTGCTAAGACAAACAATTAAAAAGCTCATCTAAACCATAAAAACATTAAGATAATAAAAATGACTTCAGTGACTTTTTGAAATATGGTACAGTCTTACAGTCCTTAATTTTGCAAGGCAAAACATTAAAAACTCTTATGCCAAGGCATTTAGGGGAATTATAGTCTAATGTTTTCCCAGCGTGCAGAACAGGAAAACTCTTTCTATACTGAATTAAAATTATGCATGTCCCTGCCTTGTACAAAATCACCCTTATTACAAAATACAAACACTGCTAATTCGAATATATGTAAACTAGCAAGGAGTAGGATTTTAAGATTTTTAAAAATCTCTCTGCAACTATGCCGATTTGGAACACCTGCTATACATCTCAAAATCTTTTTTTGTTTTATAAAAATATTCTTAGATAGGGTCGAAGTACCCCAGAACCTCAGGCCATATCTCAAGTATGATTCTATATAATATGCGTAATATAAAATTATTAGCCGTTCTCTACTTAATATGGATCTTAAATTTATAAGCAGATAAAGTGATGAACTCAGTTTAGATACAATATATTCACAATGTACCCTCTAGTAGTACTCGTCCAGATAAAGACCAAGAAACTTGGTGCTCTGAACACGGCACAAGAGTTTATTGTCGATACTTAAGTTAATGTTATCAACCGTTTCTAGTCTATTATGAAACCTAGCGAGCTGGGTCTTGTCCACATTCAGGAACATCGAATTCTCTCCAACTTATTGGTAGATTATGCCAATTATTATGCTAACTTGGCATTTAAAAGATGTTAATCGAACCCTATGGCTACTCATCTAATAAGCAAATTTACCGAGATGTGTCCATTACATGGAAAGACGGAGTTTACGGTCGACTTTGTATTATCATTGGATTTCAACCCATTGCTTAATGTCATTATCAAATCTTCAAAGGAAACTACGTGTATACCCTTATGTGTGACAAATTGCGTGGAAGTTACTATGTGCATAGTCTTGCTAATATCGTCAATAAGATACATGGAGGATGTGAACACAATTATTCAAGCATACAAAAGGCTTAGTGTGCCGTGGGTATGTTTTAAATGTATGAGCTTCAATCATGATAGGAGAAACCCACTCATATGAACATAATACTATTTAATAAGGGTTATACCTATGTTATATGAAATTAAGTTTAATTTTACCTTTATTATATTATTTTTCACGCTTTAGGTTATCAAAGCCTAAATACATACAAAAATATTTTTATTTGAAAAAGATTGAATTTAGTTTTGATTTCTCTAAGAATCCAATTCCAGGTTCAAAGATAGATACTATTGCTTTATCTTTACCTTAAGTAGAGTTAGGGTAAGTCAAATTGGACAAATTCTTACTGATGGTAAAGAAAATTTCAAGAGTATCAATATTTTGCCACGATGTAATTCCAACTTTTTGGATTCCTCCACGAAAATTGTGTTATTCAAAATAAGTAAGATTCTAAATTTCTTCCCAGCAAAATACTTTTAAAGTATTGAAATTAAACAGTCTAAAATTATTAGTTTTTAAGATATAAGCAATTAAAAGTTTAGTTACATTATCCAACTAGCAACAATTGATGTTAATTTATTCATAGTTTCATCTAAGGTAGCTATGGATTCCCGCAGATCTGCTTACTAATTTCAAACGTTTTATGACGTTTTATTATTATCCATAGCTACACTAGATACAACTATAAATACACTAACATAAATTGTTCCTTCTTCCGGCTAAACCGGAAGTGAAATAGTTGTGACTTATTCGTACAGAATACCTAAAAGAAGTAAAAAAGTAATATTAAATTTTTTACTTGTTGATTCGTTTTTATAAAAACAATAAAACGTGCATTAGTTTGATAATTTTTAACGCCATTTTCTCAGAAACTGTTTTAGATAGGTATAGGTCATAAATACATGTTTAAGGCTTAGAAAACTTCGTAAAATGCATATTTTAAAAAAAATTCAGGTTGTTCCATTTTAAATAATAAAGTTTTATGCACTTCCGGTTTAATCGGAAGTGACAGTCAGACGTTTGAATACTGAAAATGTGCGCACAGTGGTGGTATAACCTAACAAAATGTGATAATAGTATTTTATTTTAAAAGGACGTGACAAGGGTAATAATTTCGTCATACCTGAATGTTCCATTATTAAAATCACTTTTCACTTTATAATTTTGCTGTACGGAATTATTATTTACCTACTAATAAACCGCAAAAATATAAAATACTAAAATTGCATTTTTGCTGCGACTTTTTTAAAAATTACTTCAAACAGCTTTGCGTTCAAATTGTTATTGATCAGTATATAATGTTTGATGCAAAGTTTATCTAATTACATCAGTTTAGCCAAAAACCACGTTTCTTATTTTTCTTAAGTTAGTAAACAGATGTACAAAAAGAAAATATTAGGAAGGTTTCGTTGAAATTTTACTTAATTAATATTGGATCATAAAATCACAATTTTTTCTTCTATTGTTAACATTATTTAAAAGTTTTTTTTGTTGATTACAATGCGGTCTAATCAATTAGGTCTTATTTCAGACTTTTGTTTCGGAAATTAAACAAATAATAAATGAATGTAATGTTCCTTAGCAACGAATGCATCGCCTACTTGTAAACTATATTTTTGTTGAAAATAATGTTTCGTGCGACTAATATTTATTCTTTTTGATCCAATATTAATTAAGTAAAATTTCAAGAAAAGCTTCCTAATATTTTCTTTTTGTACATCTGTTTACTAACTTAAGAAAAATAAGAAACGTGGTTTTTGGCAAAACTGATGTAATTAGATAAACTTTGCATCAAACATTACATACTGATCAATAACAATTTCAGTTTTTGAAGCAAAATAAATAATTGGAAACAAAAATTTTACACAAAATTGCATTAAGATAACAAATGAAGTAAAGGTTTTACATCGATGTATAAAAGTTAATCTACGAGGGTGGATCAACATTTTTAAGAAACTGACAAAAAATAAAAATTATATTAGACTGTCAAAATTTCGCACATTAACTAAAAATGCCTAAATAAACAACTTTCTCAAATAAAGTTTTTCGATATTTTAATAAATAAGGGCATTTTTGAACCTATTTTATTAACAATGTCAAATTTGAATGGTAACGCAAGTCGTGCAGCTGCTTCAGTATACGTAATTTTTGGTTTTTAGGCAAGCAAAAACTAACTGTTTTTTCAATTTTTACCTATAGTACCTAATAATAAAAAAATATGCCATTTGATGCGCACACTGTATAGTTAGAGCTCTTACGTTTATCGAGTTGTGTGTTTGTATATTAAATCAATCCTTATATCCCTTTGTTTTGTCACTAGGTCATTAAAATTTTAAATACTTCTAATAAAAGGTTTCTCAAATGTTAACACACCGCTTGTTTTAAAATGTAATATTTCTTCAACTGTTAAAGTCATTGTTCTTTAATACAAGTCACAACACACATAACAACAAGTCAAAAATACACATACATAAACGAACTAAATTAGGGTTAGGGGCATACTACGGGCGATTCGGCATTCTTAATAAAACGAAAGGTTTATGCAAATGTTGTAAATACAATTCGCATATTTTGTAATAAGTTTTTCTTTGTCTACCGCAAAGTTTTGATTGCAATAGCATGATTCACGGAGCTGTTCAACTGTGCTTCCATAAATGCCCATTGAACGTTATTGAAACACTAAATGCGAAGTCCACGGCCGGATTTGCCTCTTTTTAACTTCCAAGAGCGCGTATGTCTGTTTCGCTTTTATCCAATTCATTTTTGTAATCTAATTTAATATAAACCCATAAGGTCAATCCTGAGCCAAACCATAATATGGCCGACCGGAGTGTTCGATCGGTATTGAGGAGTTTTCGCATGACACACTTTGGAATATTTGCTTTTTTGAAGGAAAATCATTTGTTTTGATGAATAAGTTATTTGGTTGGTCAAATCTATAGATAGATCATTGACCAAATGACGTTACGGACAAGCCGCGTCTGATGTTATTATGCTATTTGGACATTTAATATAAAATAGAGTATAGACGATAATAAAGTAGAGCGTTTAGCGTTCGTATAAGTAAATAGAAAGAAAGTTTTTTAGCGGCAGGCAGACAAAATGGTGCATCTATCTTTTGCATTAAAGTACACAGGGACGCCAAAGGTAATGGATTCCCTGGGTCTGATTCCTACTGATGGCGTTACTGGGTTTTCATCACATTTTTATGCCTAAAAATGTCTTGAAAGAATAGTCTCGCTGTACTGGGAGTCGCTACGGGTTTTGGCTTTCTGATGAGTCCTAATAAGGACGAAACAGCCTGTCGTCTACCTGTGCCCTAGGGAACCCATTACCTTTAGCGTCCCTGTGTACTTTAATGTCAAAGATAGATGCACCACATTGTCATCCTGCCGCTAAAAACGTTCTTTCTATAGCCGATAATTTCTTTCATAAAAATGTAGGCTGGAGACGCCTAATAATGTGAATTTCTGTGAAAATTAGATTGGTAAATTTTATAATTTTTTTTCTCGTGATTTTACAATTTTACTAGGGTAGGCAATAATTTTTTTCCTACATTTTATGCACGCCACTGCTGAAATCTACGATTAACCTCTAATATGTTGTTAATACACTTAACTGTACTGTAAAGTACAATTACAATATCATCCCCGCTGCGTGTGGGTAAAAATAAATTACTTTTGCCAAAAATAATGATTCATATAAATAGTGTGGAATACAATTATTCCAATTTGAAAACATTATTCATACCCATCAAAAAACATTGAACCTAATATTAACACAGCCATTCCTACTTACACAATGGAGCAATTTATAGCTGTAGCAAATGGTTTAATTAAAGTTTTAAAGAAAAGGATACGCTTCTTCATTAGCCAGGTATAAATTTTTTTTAAATAAAATATAATTGGAGCTAATGTTTCTTGATTTAATACTTGACGAAATAATTACATGTGAACGTAAATGCATTTTTCGAGTAATTTAACTCCTAATTAGTATATCCGTTTATGATCTCGGTTGTTTTCAAAAGAGTGTTAAAAAGGGACGCGCTAACATTACCAGATCAAAATAACATAAATACTAAATAACATAATTATTGTAATTTAATTTTAGTGTATTTGTGGAGAAGTTTAATCTATGTGTAGATTTTTAGTTCACAAATAGGAAACTTTTTAATTATTCAACTTCAAGTAGTCAATACTTGAAGTGGAGTGGATAATTAGAAGAAAAGAAATAAGAACTCAAAGTTTTCCTTTGTACGCAGTGGCGCAGCCAGAGAATATGCTAGGGGGGGGGGTGTAAATGGGACATTTTTTTTCTGGAGGGAGGGACAGTCGGGACTACATGTATCTCATGATATTGTACCTAATGAAGAAGGCGGAAAGCGCCGCATGCGAAAAATTTTCGGGGCAACGCCCAAAGTTCGTTTAAAATTCACCTAACTACTATCAATTTTCGGAAATTACATTACATATTAAATTTTGTTTTTGTTAATGTTTTTTTTTTGATATTCCTAGCACTTTTTATATTTGTGAAAAATATGAATATTGGTGTCAATCCAAAATTTTAACATAAAACGTATGTATGACTCTAACCAGCGTTTTTCGGGCTCGGTTTTTCATGATTAAAAATAAAGTAAATATCGCTTACCACGCCAAAATTGATGATTTTTTCAGAAATCATGTATTTTCGAAGCGTAGATCTAAGAGCAGTTTTTGGTGCAAATGCTTAGGCTTTGAAATACTCCTTCCTTAGTGCCGATTTGAATATTCATAATAAAGCATTTTCGTTTCTTCCCGCACTATTTTTTTTATAATAAATTATCACACTTCTTCCATAAAAATTGTTACTTTAATTTTTCTCTTTAAAAATAAATACCTACCTAATTGTTTTTTGTTTTTGTTGTAAAAATATTTTATTGCATTGGGTTATATTTTTGTTGATTTAAAATAGCTCTAAAAACGGGAAAACGGAACAGACAAGTATATAATAGAAAAATAATATAAAATATTATTTTTTTACTCGTTTTCCTATAAAATATTATCGATATGTGTCCAAAACCTTAATCTTTGTATAAACGTATAGAACGAAAAGTTGAAAAACTAAACGTTTCTTACAAGATCTTTGTAATCTAAGCCAAGAATAAATTATTTAAAGATTTAAATTAAGAGTCCAAGCGTGAGACGAAAAATTAGGTTGCAATTAGACTTTTAGACCCCGAGCTCCTAGGCTCAGGGGGGAAGGGGGGACTGCAGCCTGACAGCCCCCCCCCCCCCTAAATATGCCACTGTTTATATGCCCATGTTTTATAAAGAAAAACCCGGCTATAAGTAGAGTTTTAAGTTTGAAGCTGTTCAAACAGAATTTATATAGACTATTTTTACTAATTTTTAAAATGCGTGAGTTACAAATTGATACCGAAAACATTAACTAGGAAATTTGACCACAATGTGATTCACGTTTCTTTACTTTATTAAGAGAATCCGAACAATATTTCTAAATTCTTCTCCAAAGTTACCAGCTCCATGCGAAATTATATTTATATACAGGGTGATTCCTAAGTTGATACCTCTTTTCTAGCTGTGTATAGAAGGCATTAAAATAAACAACATTTCCAAATACCTTTTTTCAAAAAACTTAAAAATAGGCGAGATACAGAAGTAAAAAATCTAAGTGCAGGCCTGGCAATCAAAACGTAGCCTCCTATAATTTATGTTGTTTGTCTTATCTCTTATTAGTCATTCAATTTACGGGTCGATGGTGAGTTATTTGGCAATACGCTGCGGTGTATTTTTCTGAAGCAAGTTTATTTTAAATTGGTGACACGTGAAAATGGTAAAATTTGAAAACAATGAACTAGTAGATATGGTGCTAATTTACGGTAAGTGTCGTCAACGTGCAGCTGCTGCTTCGAGATCATCCTACACCCAGAAGTTTTCTTAATGTTATTCAACGGGCAAGTTAGGCAGCATCGTAGTTGATCCAAAGTGTAATAAATGAATGTTATTAGATTATTTTTGAGTTTTTTGAAAATATTGTTTATTTTAATGCCTTCTATACACAGCTAAAAAAGAAGTAACAACTTAGGAATCACCCTGTATATTTAAAACATTGCGTTCTCTTAAATCGAATCCTGGCTAATGTTTATTAATGGATTTTTGAAAACTTTTTAAATTTGGACTTACAGATTGGTACAAAGATATTGAGAAGTGTGATAATAGTTATTTACGATATAGGTGTTGTAAAGATTCATATTACAACACGAGATGTTAAAGTTGTCAAACGAGGCGTCAGCCGAGTTTAATAAAACATCGAGTATAGTAATATGAATTTACAACAAGAATATTATCTACTTCCATCTATATGAATAAAAATATTTGGCAAAAGGCATTTTTAAAAATAAAAATGAACCTGTAAAAATTCACTTGCTATTAAGTTTACTAATCAAGTTTTTTATGTTACCTTTCGCATAGTTACTGTTTCGCCTAGTTACTGTCGAAACTTTGTCAAACAAATTCAAAAATATAAAAAGCGTTTTTCAAAATGAGCGATTCTGATGGAAGTTTACCCTCTGATATAGAAGCAGCGGCAAACGAAGCGATCTCAAGTTTAGTTCGGACAAAATCCAAGGCGCGGTATGAGTTGGAGTATCAGAAGTTTGAAGATTGGTGCAAAGCTAACAAAATAAAGGAGGTGTCTGAGAAAATCCTTTTGGGTTATTTTTTCGTAAAGCAACGCTCCCAGAAACCATCTACACTATGGACTCACTACTCAATGTTGAGAACTATGATTTCAGTCAAGGAAAATCAAGATATAAGCAGATTTTCTCAACTAATCGCATTTTTGAAAAGAAGTCCAGAGGGTTAAAAGGCCAAAAAGTCCAAAGTTTTCACAAAGGAAGACGTATGTAAGTTTCTTAGTACTGCAGATGATGAAACATATTTACTTATGAAGGTTGTTATGATAATCGGCATTTTTGGGGCTTGTCGGCGCGAAGAACTAGCTAAGTTAATGTTGGATCTATTGAACACAATGATTTGTATTTAAAAAATTGTGATTCCATTCTCGAAAACCAAAATTATGCGAGAATTTGTTATAACAGAAGAAAATGTGACAGGTGTCAACTGTTTAAGTATTTATCGAAAGTATGCTAAACTTTGTCCTCTTAATGTAACTCACAGGCGGTTTTTTGTATTCTATGGAAAAGGAAAATGCACCTCCCAGCCTGTCGGAATTAATAGATTTGGAAGTATACCAAAAAAAAATTGCAACAAAACTTGGATTGAATAATTCCGAAGGATACAGTGGACATTGTTTTAGAAGGTCCTCAGCCACCATTCTAGTTGATGTTGGTGCAGATGTGCAGATGTTAAAGCGTCATGGGGGCTGGAAATCCTCTTCTAGGGCAGAAGGCTACGTTGAGAATTCTTTAGAAAATAAGAAACAAATAGCAAAGAAGATCATGTGGTCAGACACGGATTTAATGATTGGAAATTCGGACGTAAAGGGCTCCATCACATCCACTTCTGGTATACAAATTTCTAACTGTAAAAAGTGTATTATTAATATTTATAATAAACCTTAAGTGTTATATTTTAATTAATAATTGGTAGTTAATTTTATAATTGTTAATAATAAATCATTCTTCTAAAAAGTGTGGTTTTATTTAACAGCAAAATTTTAATAAAACCATTTTTTTTTTATTACAGCACTAGTGCTGTAATAGATGCCCTTACCAAACGATTTACAAAACTGTAAAATTCATATTACTAAATGAAAGTAGATAAAGTTATTTTTATTAAAAAAAATATTTTTAAGTAGGTATAGTTAACTAAATAAATTTAATAGTTTTTATTGGCTTATTATATTTTTTCCTGGGTCTTTTTGCATGAAAATAACTGTCTCACACCCGCATAGAGACCACCTTTCCATTGGTAAAAACATAATACAACAACAAGATCTACTTAGTTTTTATATAATTTGGGTAAAAAGCCCCTATTTTACATGGCATCACACTCGCCACGTCCCCACTTTACGTTGGTGCTTTACCGAAAGCCGCGAGACCGTCGCGGATAAATTCAACGAGATATTAGTCTATTGTCAGTTACACAGCGGGTGGGAAGATGGAATAGGGCCGTTCAGAGGTCGCTGATTTTACGTGTTCGTATGAAAGGAGCTGCCGCAGAGAACTCGGTACCGCGCCACAACCGAGCGCATTAAGGCGTGGATTTCAGATAACGAAGTTGGAAAGCGAGTTACAGGCAGTGTTGCCAGTCCTCGTGAATTATCTGTAGATCTACTAAATATATGGCAGGAGTCGCCACCGGATTTCTGTAGTAAAAATTTAAAAATAGGAAACTGCAACGTTTACTTCCAAATCAGACATGGTTATTCCAGCTAATTCAGAATTTTTATGCATATTCTGAAAGTTACCTACGTATTTAAAGATGAATAAATATATAACACCTGGTCTTAATCAGAAAAAATTATCAAAAAATTATTCGTTCACTAAGAATCATGTTTATTGCAAAATAAAGCAAACTAAGGTAAGGCTAAAACATTAAAAATGTTAATAATTATAAATTAAAATTTATTTGTGTATTACCATAGAAAGTGTTTTAATGGGATTAGCTTTCTTAAAATAAAATGGATTATTTAAAGAGGAAATTTTACACTTACTTTAAATTAACATAAAAAACAAATAACATAAATCGAAACTATGCTTAAGGTGAATTACTCGACAGTAACATATTGTCTAATTATTATTTTGTGTCCGATTAGTGACCTTAGATCTGTGCCACATCCAAAATATATGGGTATGGTATCTGTGAGTTATTAAGCATATCTACTCTTATCGTGTTTTAAAAATGACAATTATGTACCGTTTGCATAAAATTTCAATTATAACATGAAGAGATTTACAACCAATGAACTTGATTTTAATAATTATTTGATAACCTTATTAACCCGAAAGGGGCACATTTTTTTTGAGTCACGTTACAACTAGCATTTTATACAGGGTGTTACAAATTCGACATACCAGCATTGGAATCTCAGAAACCATAGGAGTTAGGGAAACGATTAAATGGGGGCAAAGTTGTGCCATTCGGTGCTGATTATAATGCCGCTTTAAAAGTTTTCAAATTCCGAATACTTTCGATTTTATTCGAAAAAAACCGAAATTTTGCAAAATCGTTTTTATTTTTTCCTGAGCTCATTCGACTAGCTATTTAAAAATAAATGACACTTTGTCATTGCCACGTTTTTTCCTCTACAAAATGACGTTACTAAACTAAAGATCCGCCGTTTCGTCTCCGAGCGGCCATCACCAACTTCAATTTTTTAAATACGGACCGAGCGAAGGTATTAATTTTATTATACCTTCAATTTTTGCACCATTTCGTCTACTCTGTAGGAAAATATTGTGTATACATGGGCTCTGGGATAAATGTTTTGATTTAAATTTAAAAAGAACAAATTTCATCTCACAGATTTGCATATTTTTGAAGCATATTGTTAACATAACTTCTCTTATGTCGGGTTGCACAAAGAATTTTAATAATAATTATTTAACCGGCAAGTTTGACTGTGACAGACGTAACATTGACAGAAATAATTTTCTCACAATCATACTGGCCCGGTTACCTTAATTTTTAATTTATTAATCACGCACCATTGAATGTGAGTATATAATGCCTGTCAAAGTCATTTATGTCACAGTCAAACTTTCCGGTTAAATGATTATTATCAAAATTCTTTGTGCAACCCGGCATTAAACTGTCAGAAAACGAATTTACAACATGTAAATTTGGCTTCTCTATAATTGACTACTGTGATTGGTCAGTTTCATAACCTAACTAGGATGGATATAAAATTTTGCCGCACAGTTAACTGGAATAGCCTACTTTACCCGCCACTTAAGTGTAAAGGAAACAGCAAATTTCCATGTAGGAGTAGAAAATTTTACAAAACGAGGACTCTTTCAATGACAGTGACAACCGCCAGTGTATTACTTTGATTTTAAATATTATTTTATGCTTTAATTTAAACTAAAATTGACAAAATCGATGATAAAAATTAAAGGATAAATATCTATTATACGCCCATTCCTCGAAAATTGATGATATTTTCAAGGATCATGTATTTTGGGGTATACATTACAAATTTGAAACCCGTCTTTCCGGGTAACTCTAACTAAAAATCAGACAGCAGTCTATGAATCATCACGAACAAACCGTGCGTTTCCACCGAATCGCGCATGTGGTACCTGTGTCGGATCATAGCAATAAAATTAAAATATTTTATATACAAAATATTATAAAACCGAATTTCACGAAAATTAAGAGGCGCGGCGTCAGTGGAGATTTTTATTATCTTAATCGGGGCTACGTTTGTAATTTTAATGCAATATAAGGTCTGTTCCCACAAGCGATCACGAACAAGTTATCGACAGTTTGACAGGTCTCTAACCAATCCAAACACCCAGAATTCCGCATCCGAGTCTATTGCGCAGAATCCTTATTGTCACGGACTGTCGGTGACTGTTGTGGGAACAAACCCATAATAAATTCACATAATGAACCGCAATATTTCTATTTTTATGTTCTGCATGGCGGATGGTATAATTTTTGAACTTATATAATGGAAACTTTCAAATACATTTTTTTTTGAAAAAACATAATGTATCATTTGTCGAACTAGAAGTTCTGGTGAACCCCTTAATAATTTTTTTGTATTAAATTTTCAATTAGATAAGCCAGGAAACGATGCCGCGTCTCACGCTGGTATGGATGGCTCTTAATTTTAAAATATTCCTTCTAACAGTATCGTTTAGTAGAGGATATGTTTCGGATGCATATTCAAGTATACTAGTTCTTCTTGAATACAATTTTTTTTTATTATACAGTGTGTAATTTTCAACTGGATTAAATTTAGTATTAGAAAGCCTCTATATTTTTTTCGCGTCCTCATAACATTTACCCCTCTTTTGATTTTTTTTCAAGAAGACACGAAAGAAGTATGCCAAACTAAAAATAAACGCTGTAGTTCTGTATTTTGCAAATAAAGAGACTTCCTAATGCTGAATTAAAATCCAGTTAAAAATTCCACCCAGTATATAACATTCATTAAAATTTCAGAAAAAAAATATTTTCTCTGTTATCCATTTAAAATTTGTATTTTTGTCTTCAAAATTAATATTTGAAATTGTAGCATTAAAGGATGCTGGTTGTCATTTGTTTTAAACTGTCACATCTGCTATATAAAAATACTTTTTTTATTTGGTTATATTTTTAATTTAAAATAACTCTAAAAAAGGAAAATGGAACAGAAAGGACCAGGCTATATGAAATATTACTCTCTTTACTCGTTTTTCCTTTAAAAAAACAAGAGGCACTTCGAGAAGGAATACTTCAAAAACTAAGCGTTTCCGGGAAAAATGGATTCGTAATCTTTGCCTCAAAATACATCGTCTCTGAAAAAATCATTAAGCGTATACCGGGTCCGTGGTGAGCGTATACCGGGTCTGCCAACGTTTAACATGTTAAACCAAAAAAAGCGGTTTAACATGTTAAACCGGAAGTTGGTATTTTTGGATAGAGAATAAAAAACTAAGATAAAGAGGTGAAAACCATTTTTCTCTAAGATGAACCGTTCCAATGTTACAGCCTGTCAAAGTCAAAAAATGCCATATTTTAAACGTCAATTACTCAAAAACAATTGAATTTAGGCATATGACATTTTATACAAAATATACGTGGAATTGTATAGGGAATTAGAAAATAATATAATATATAGGGTGTTCCATTTAAAAAAATGCAAGTTTAGTCCGCCACACTTTTTTGAGCCACCCTGTATAATGTAAAATATTTTTAAAATATGCCGCTTTTAAGTCCATACCTCATGCTGCTTTAGTAATTTTGAAATTAATTAGACATTAGCCATTAAGATTGGATATAGTTTGAGTCTGCAATATACAGGGTGTCTTAATTAAATTGCATTTGTTTTCAGTTTAATTTCAGTAGAATTGCTTAGGTTAACCATATTCTAACCAGAGTTAACGAACCCATGTATACCATTGGTTGGTTGGTTTAAGGAGGTGGTCGGACATGCGGCGGTGCATATCATGTCTAAATTCAATTGTTTTTGAGATATTGATGTGTAAAATATGGCATTTTTAAACTTTGACGGCCGGTAAGATTGGAACGGTTCATCTTAGAGAAAAATGGTTTACACTTGTCTATCTTAGTTTTTATTCTCTATCTAAAAATTACAAATTCCGGTTTACCATGTTAAACCGTAAAATAATTTTTTTGGTTAAATATGGTCTTTGGATAGAGAATAAAAAAATTAATATAGGGAGATGAAAACTAGTTTGCTTTCAAAAGCTCTGTTTCAATGCTATTTTTTTTTAACGGTTCGCCGACTACGTAGGCCATCTTGAACCGGTCATCGACCACAAATGTGATCTACCGACTGGGGAGTGCGTGAAACGGCACCTTCATCCTACGAGATATCCGATCTCGTCCGGCCTATCCGGCGTGAATAGGATGGCTAGGTGTCGATTATTCCCTGAGGCAAGAGCACGCCGTGTTCCCAAGCGGTCACCCGCCCAAGTACTAACCGCGCTCGACACCGATTAACTTCGGTGATCTGCGGGAACCGGTGCTTAATATGTCGACAGGCCCTTGCCCCAGTTTCAATGCTACAGCCTGTGAAAGTCTAAAAAAGCCATATTTTAAACGTCAATATGTCAAAAATAATTGATTATAGACATTACACTTTATACGAAATATACGTGGAATTCCATAGGGAATTAAAAAATCATTTAATATATTGTGTGCATGCTCTGACTATTTAGGACACCCTGTTTAATTTAAAATTATTTTAAATTGTATATTCAATTATTCCCTATAACACTTCTGAAAATGAAAAATATTAAAAAGTTTAGTAGTTTAGATGCTATGGAATCCTGCGTTGAGAGCGGTCCACCCTGTATATCCAGTTTCATAGCGTCCTGCGCCTTCCCTTTCTCACGTTTGTGCCCTTTTATCTACCAAGTCTCCTAGTTGAAGGTTTCGTTCCCACATGGTTTTTGGATATAGTAGAAAAAAAAAATTCAGGTTTTTTCGGATATCTTCAAAATTCATCAAAACTTTGTAAATTTCTTTTTAAAAATTATGTAGCAATAAAATATGTAACTTTGCTTCCATTTAATCTTTTCTAGTTACTGAGATGGTAATGCTAATACATCGAATTATTTGTAATAGGGGAGAGTCGGCTAATCGTGCGCCGCGGCTAATCGTGCGCATGTCTTTATTTCCATAACCGGCGTATATAATTCGAAATCCATATTCAGGCGCCATCCCTTGCCAAGCGTGTGTACTATGACATATGAGTCAGGTGGAGCGCTTTACTTTACTTATCCAAAATGGTGGCTTAGTTGTTTACGTATGTCGTGTACTAGTTGATGCTTCGAAAAAAATAAGCCGTAAGTATTTCCATTTTTTGATAATCGTGTGCGTTATTACATTGCTTAATGAGTCCTCTTAACACTGATATATATAATTTAGGCAAAAAAATGTTTTATATTGTTTTAAAGAATTTAAAACCGAATCTGTCACTTTCGGTTAATCGGGCGCAGTGCGCACGATTAGCCGCCATTCATTTAGCATTGTTGAGAATGCATTTAAATAACACAGCTACACAAAAAAAGGGTCAGGCCACGTTTGCTATATGTTCTTAGGGTCGCTATATCCAAATCCGAGGTCAAAAAAAGTTAGCACGTCAGAGTTTCGGCATAACCACAAAAGAACCCATAATTACAGTGTTAAATATCTTAGATTCTAATATTTTGCATTTTCGCGGATGCCGAAATACCAACGTAAAACAACAAAGGCGCAATGAAATCCAGAAATCATGATTTAGGCTATAAGAATAAATAATTATAATCTTAGCTTCAATAAATTATTTTATTCGTTTCCCTTTTCAATGCGCACGATTATCCTAATCATGCGCACCATTAGCCGCATACGTCGAATTCGAATTTTAAAGTCACAATGTGCATTTTTATTTAAAATTAATTACAGAATATTAAAGCCAAATCGTTAAAGAATCTTGATAGCGAACCTAGAAGTCCAATCTTTCGTCATTTCGGAAATATTACAATTTTGGCTTTGGTGCGCACCAATACCCGACTTTCCCCTACCCTGTATATAGCAAGGAAAGTGCCGAACAAATGTATTGGCTGGTTATTTATTAGAGATATTTACAAATTGAAATTATTCCCTTCATTATTTATTAACAGGGATTATTTCATATAAATATCCTCGGATTCCATTTTTCCTTGTGAATTCTTAAATAAACAAAAATTAAAAATTACCTTTCCCTACATCCTACATAAATTTTTATTATCAAAACTCCGCAATCGCATAAAGACTTTTTCAAAAAGAAATACCTGTTAAGGACAACAATAGAAAATTTTAGATTTGTTATTTTTTAATACCCTCCTCAGAGAATGGCAAACATTTTACCTGATATATGATTTTGATTTTATGAAAAGTCATGGTTCTTACCTTTTAGAAAAATGCGCACTTAAGGGTGCAGAGTGTAAAAAGAATACCTACAATAGAATAAACATTTTTCTATAAGAGATGTATATTTTAAAAGTTTACCACCTCATGTAAAATAAACCTATTTTTTATCCTACGCTGTCACTAGACTTCTCCAAATTGTAACACACAATTTATTTCAATTTAAAGATATTTTATTTCATCCTAAAACTATATTTCTCATGTAACAGGTTTTCAGATTTAACCTTAATTTTTTAAATATACAGTCATTTATGTTAGAATAACTTTGGAACATTTTTTATAAGGAAAACTCTAAACTAAAAATCTACTACATGACAAACAACGTTTAAACGTTTAGTTATCCAGTAATAACAAATTAGTATTAAGCCAACCCATGCTGACAATCGCCAAAAAATAGAAAATGTTATTGAGTAACTGAGTTTTCAATATGAAATCTCATTAAATCAGTTGTCTAGGTTTCGCTTCTTCAAGTATAAATACAGTAGTTGTAGTAGTTAGCGGTAATTATGAAAATGCTTAAAAATCTCTCAAGTAAACAACTTCATCGTCATCATCATCATCATCATCATTTTTGCCTACCTTTGAAGGTTCCCTTACTTATTTACTTTAACTACCTACACTAAACCTTCCCGACTATGTTATAATGTCCAGAAATTCATTCCAAATTAGTGTGGTAACTACTGATTCAAAGACTTGATGCCCTTTTCCAGAAAAAAATGGCAACGATGTCTTTCTTAGCTTTTTTTCGCTTCTTCAAATGTTAATGTGCAGGTAAGAGTAGTTAGCAATAATTGTATGCGCTAGTTGCAAGGATGCTGAAAAACTGGCAAATATAACAATTAGATAATTTTTGTCTACTCTTGAATGTCCCTTCATTTATTCATTCAAACTTGATGTATCAGTCTCTCAAGTGCTTCACAAGAACCCAGCAAAATGCAGCGGTGTTATTCAATCGAGAAATTGCGCTTCATTTAATATACCTTATAGAAGATTTGTCGTCGTATTCTATTTAAGAGCTAGTTCATTAAAATTTAACAACTTCCATTAAGTTCCATTGGGACCATTCCTTTAATATACTTGTTTGAAATACCTATTGCAATTTCAGGTCCTTTTTGTTTGTACTCCTTGTTTGCTCCATACACTCCCTAACATTAACAGTAAGTTTTGGTTTAAGGCAGTTATTGGCCTAGCTCAGAACATGATCTATTATTAGTGATCTGTTAAGCTTAATCAATCATAGAGAAACAAACCCAAGGGTTGTTGAAGTTTTGGTGGCATGGGAGTAATTTAATTTTATTTTTTAGAAGTAATTATTTTCTTTCTGTTAAAAGTTATTGGGAGGAAGACACGTTTTTTATCACTCTTATTCGGAGACGTATCACCCTCCCACCCCCCTACACATGTACACACAAATTCCTGATTGCCCCAGTGATTGTGATAAACCCTTAGCCAATTCGAATCGATAACTGGTTAAAGGGGCAAAATTACGACTTCGCGCATAGAAGTTTCACGGATATGAGTATGCTTACTGCGTAATATGTTAATTTTTGGATTAGAAAAGTCTATTTCCGGGGAGACTCTTTAAGATATGGCCGATGGCCGCAAGTTCAGACGCTTTTTTTGATAATTTGCTGATTTTGTTTTCAAAACCAATAAGCTGAACGGAAATGATAAGGTAATTTCATCTTTAGCATCGCGAGCACGACAACCTCGTGGCTCTCCCAGTCTATTTTTTTTCTTTATAGCTCTACATTTAATTAATTTGCAAGTATGGCCCAATATTTTTATCAAAAATTTATCAAATCGTTCCATTTTTAGTTTATTGAGTAGGTTGTCTTTTGGGGCTCTACGTACAATGTGTGTGACTTCTTACTTTATGTCTTTTTTATACAGGGTGATAGCTAAAATATGTGTAAAATCTGTTGATTTTAAAATTGATGTTTATAAAATACAACGCTATGAAAATTGAATTTTATTATGGCTTTGGTTACAGCTTTATGTTAGATACTTATTGTACCCACTAAAGTACAGTTCCGTTCGTGTCAATTAAAAAAAATCATTCTAAAACTAGTTATATTGTCAATTATGCTGTTATGAAACCAAGTTCCCCCCGTTTTAGAAGTAGGAGAATACGAAAAAGGTTTGAGAACACCAGTCGAGGTGTCAGAAAATTCTTCTTCATCACCATTATAATCAAATATTACTTTTCTGATGTGTTTCCGATTTTTGTCTTTTTTGATCTTATTCTTCAATTCCTACTTTTCATTTTTCTATTTTTTTGGTTTCTTCATTCAATTTTTTTCTTTTTTTTTTTAGTAATTAGATTATCTTTCATTATTTATCTTCTACTACATTATTAAAAAGAGTGTTGGTTACATGCAATATCAGTAGTTTCTTCCTGTTTCTTTTTTCCTTGTAAACAGCAATAAGCAAGTAAGGTAGACAATTGAATGGTCCTGCATTAGATGGTACTTAGTCGTCCAAGAGACAGCCCACCCAATAAACTGCAAATGGAACGGATTGCATTTTGATGAAAATATGGGCTTTTGTAAGGTATGTAAGTTCTTTTTTAACTATTCCATAATTAATGGGCGCAATGTATTAGCAGATTTAAAAATGGTTTCCATAGTCTACATATAGTCTGTTACCTTAAAGGTTTCATTGTAGGGAATGAAAAAAAATTAAATGCTACCAGCACGATTTTTTAAGAGCAAACAGTAGTCGATGAGTCATCATGAACAAATCTGACGATGACAATAAATTTTTTTTTTTATATCCAAATTATTATATAAACGAATTTCACGAGAATTAAGTGGCGCGGCGTCATTGGAGATTTTAAAAATAATATCAGGGCATCGTTTGTGATTTTAATGGAAAATAAGAAATTAACATAACGTAATATTTTTATTTTCTGCATGGCAGATGATATAATTTGACCCTATACAGGGTGCTACAAATTCGTGTGCGTACAAGGGGACCTCGAAAACGGTAAGAGATACGAAGATGGTTAAATTAAGGCAAAGTTGGGTCTATTGGGGCTTAATAATTTGGTGAAACAAATTCTTAATATTCCAAATACCTTCGGAGATATCCGAAAAAAAAACGATATTTTTAGTTTTGATTTTGAATTTTTTGCGCCTTCATTTTTGACTTTGAAAAAAAAACAACAAAAAACACTTTCTTAAAGCCGTTCTTTATATTCTACAAGATGGCGTTATTAGTTTTAAAATTCGAAGTTTCGTTCTTTAGATACCAACCTCAAGTCAATATTTTTAAATACGGACCTAAAATTAAAAAAATATTTTTAGCAACTTCTATGCTTTGAAATTTAAATATTTTTAAAATTTTAACGTTTTGTAATCAAATATCACATCATTAGTATTTCAAATTATTATTTCTTTACTATTACGGCCCTTGCAATTATTTTTAGTATAACTGAAATATTAAAATTACATTACAGGAAGTGATGGCGTTTAGGCAGTAATTAATAAGAGTTACTTTAACAATACTCTAGGAAGTAAGTAAGTTTTTAAGGCATGAGAAGTAATTCTATTTTTTATTAGTATACAACAAATTATTAAAAACAACCTCCGTATATCCAGTACCGAGCGCTAACCAATTGCGCCATCAAGGAAGTAGGTTCACAACGGCAAATCGGGAAACACTTTCGTCCGAAAATTTCAAATTTTTACTGAGATACGCACAGTGATAGATATTGTAAATCATTTTTACCCTTTTTAAACAACAACATTACCGTTTCGGCAACCAGATGCATGCTTTTCAGGCGGCTGATTAATACCTATCGGTTCTTTTTCGTAAGAAAATCAAGTATGTATATATTTAAGATGGAAAGTTCTTGTGTATAAACACCTAATTTGAAATTCAGAAAAAAGTATTTCCTCGAGCCGGATTCGAACCGACAACCTCCGTATATCCAGTACAGAGCGCTAACCAATTGCGCCATCAAGGAAGTAGGTTCACAACGGCAAATCGGGAAACACTTTCGTCCGAAAACATACTTGATTTTCTTACGAAAAAGAACCGATAGGTATTAATCAGCCGCCTGAAAAGCATGCATCTGGTTGCCGAAACGGTAATGTTGTTGTTTAAAAAGGGTAAAAATGATTTACAATATCTATCACTGTGCGGTATTTATTTTATTAATATAACATCTTAAGTCCTATGGTTTTTGTCTTATTCCTAGACCGAAATACTGTAATTCAGAAAAAAATTAATGCTCCCGAGTAAAGAAAAGTTAACTGGTGTGTTAGTCTAGTTATGTTAATGTATGCGCTTAAGTTTGTTTTAAAAACAATTTCATTTTTTTTTTACTGTTTATACAGTCTGATAATGCCAGTTTCTGACGAAACATGTAACAAAAATAAACAGGTAGAAAAATATTTGAGGCTTTTGGTCTTTTCTCTTACAAAATATCAAATATCAGGCCTTTTTGAGTAAAAATGGACTGATTTTTCAAATCAGAAATTTTTTTTTAGTTTGCTTTAAATGTTTAAGACCGTAATAAAATAAAAAAATAAAAATTTCAAAAATTTTAAATTGTATTAAATTTGTAAAGTTAGAAGTTCCTTAAACAGTATTTAAAATTCAAGGTCTGTATTTAAAAAAATTGACTTGAGGTTGGTATTTAAAGAACGAAACGTTGAATTTGAAAACGCCATCTTGTAGAACATAAAAGACGACTATGAAGAGGTGTTTTTGTTTTTTCTCAACTCAAAAATAAAGGCGCAAAAAATTAAAAACCAAAAATAGAAATTTTGTTTGTTATCTCCGAAAGCATTCGGAATATTTATAATTTTCTTTTACCAAATTATTAAGCCCCAAAATACGCAACTTACCGTTTTCGGGATCCCCTTGTACGCACACGAATTTATAGCACCCTGTATAATTGAAACTTAAAAAAAAATAAAAAAAAGTAAAGTATTATCCGCCAAACTATAAGTTCTTGTGAACCCCTTAGTAAAATGTTTGTATTAAATTTTTAATTAGACAAGCCAGGAAAGGATGCCGCATTTTACGCTGGTATGGAAGGCTCTTAAGATGACTGTATACTTACAGTTTATGAAAGAACGACGAAATTCCAACAATCGGAATGTTATTTTCCTATTTTATTTTATTTGCTGGCAATGAAAATTTAGAATCTTTAAAACGCCCAAATAAAACGTAAACGACACGGATTTAAGTACCCTAATTTCAACTGTCTGACAATTGATTTGAAATATTAGAAGCCAACCGTAAAATAAAACAAGAAAAACTACTCAACATTCTTTCGGTAATACTTAATTTAAATTATTTGTAATTGTATACATATACAGGTAGATATATCTGAAATAAAATCTGTTACTTCACCGGATAATAAAACAACATTAGGCTCACACAAGCACCCAAACTTGTTTATTATAAATTCTTTTGGTAGTCATTTAGATATGCTTATTACTCCTCTTCTGTACAGTTTATATTACGCTATAAAAGGAAATATTTACCTACGTTCCTACTTAATTATTAATAGAAAGTTTAATACAAAGAGCAGTTGTTTTAGCCATTAGAATTAAATGAAAATTAACAGGCCGTATTTAACCAAATTATATAGCGTTTATAGCGTATTAAAAAACAAATTATTATTTTTCCTAATAAGTGGTCAGGTTTAAGCAGGAAACGCACGTGTGAACTAGATTTTTAAAGATTATTGCAGAAAAATTATAATTCCAGTGACAGTTATCTCCATACAGAAGAAAGCCTATACTTAACAGACATTTGGATATAAAATAAACTTGCTGGTGACACTATTAACTAAATTTCAAAAGAATATATTGGTGATATTTTGCAAACCAACAAACTCCCTCTAAACGCTATTTCAAACGTGATTTTCTCGATATCCACACAAACAATTTTGTTAAAATCTGTTTTATATTCAGGGGCAATTATAATTATTTCCAGCCAATCGAGAATCTGGTTTTAGGTATCAGCCAGTGCGAAGATTTTACGGTCTGAAAAATCAATTAGCGGGATTTTGTTGGCTTGCAAAATGTCACCAATGAAAGAACCATTGCTATAAGTCTATTTCAAAAAGGTGTAGAGTAATAAAATGGGAAATTCCGTTCAGTTCGGCTCAATTTCGGTGTCGGCCATAGGCGCACATGGAAGCGAAGAGAGATTTTTAAAAGAAGGTTTGCTAACCTTTCAGTCGTTCAATACGGGAGATTACCACGAGGACATGAATTCGAATGTTATTGAGGAATATTTTGATTAAATGATAAAATATCTTCCAGCTGATTCAGTAATAGTTACGGACAACGCAAGCTATCATTCACGACTCACAGCGAAGACTTCAACTTCATCTTGGAGAAAACAAGAAATTATCGACTGGTTAACTACCAAACGTATTGAATTTGAAGATAATTTGATAAATAATGAACTATTAGCTATAGCAAATTTACACAAACATCGTTTTAAGAAATATGCCGTGGAAGATATAGCTGAAAACATATCGTTGCGAACTAAATCCTATAGAACTTATATGGGCGCAAGTGAAAGGATTTTTAGACACAACACGACATTCAAAATAAAAGATGTTAAGCTACTGTTTGATTAAGCCATTAAGGAAGTGACACCAGAGAACTGGCGATAAGTAGTCCATCTTGTCATTGAAGAAGAGAAGAAAATGTAGGATCTTAAGCACCTGATCGATCGGACCGTCGATTGATTATGGGGATCTCGGGTTCTTGTTGCTGAGAGTAGTTAACAAAACTGAGTCTTGATGATATTAAGGATAAGGCTTCTATTTTAATAGTAAAAGTTCCCGATACACTAACACTACTTTCAGTATATTTATTTAATAAAACAAATAATTTTTTAACCAGATTTTTGTTTAAATCTTGTGTAAACATAAAAAAATTAACTAGTTTATGTTCGTCAATAAAATTATATAAAAAAGGCAATAATTAAATTTACAATAGGCATAATATTTTGCACCCTGACGTGCACGGGGGTCATCGTAACTTAAAAAAAATAATGACAATGAAAAAATGTTTTATTTTAGACAATGACGTTAATGCGCAAACATTGTCATTTCTCGACGGTTGTAAAAAAATATTTTTCACATTTCGATTTTTTCCTATACGTTTATAGTAATTTACGTTACAAGACCGGAAAGAAGTGTTTTTCAGGTCGAGACAATCTTGGGGAGACCTGAAAAACACAAATTTCCGGTTGCGTGACGTACAATATTTTTTTTAAGACCGACACTTTTATATAATACATTTTTTAATTCTTTATATTTTATTTATTTAAGTTTGACATAAACAACAAATTCATCAAACGAACTGTCACTCAACAATACATTCGAAATTTTGTTACCTTAGTAACGAAATCAAAGTAGATTCCTTTATCAAAGAGCGATTGGAAAATTGACGTAAGGGACTTGCAAAGGATTTTTCCGGTCCCTTACGTCAATTTTCCGGTCCCGAGACCGGCAAAACGTTATTTTCTGGACGAAAAATTGTCCAGAAAGTGTATATTTTCTGGTCGGTCTTAAAAAAATAAACTTTTAACTTACCCAGCAGTCCCAGCACACTAAAAGCAATTGTCCTTTAGATAATAAAAACTAATGACATGCATGAACATGAACCGATCACTCCTTGGAATATTGACAGTAAAGCAGATGAACATACATTTTAAATATAGCGGAAACTAACGCCATTGATGCTATTCCAGGCCAGACATTTTTTTTCTACTCCTACATGGAAATTTGTTGTTCCATTACACTAAAGTGATTAGAAAAGTGGCCTAATCCGGTTAACTGAACGGATATGATTTCATATCCATCCACACTGACCAATCACAGTGATCAATTACAAAAAAAAATTACATGTAAATTTTACGAATTGTTTTCTGACACTTAACAGAAGTGAGGTTAAGAATAAATTTCAAAAAATATGCAAATCTGTGAGAGGAAATTTGCTGTTTTCTAATTTAAATCATATCATTTGTCTCAGAGTCTGTGTATACACAATGTTTTTCTAAAGAGTGCATGAAATGGTGCGAAAATTGAATGTACATATATGTAATACCAAAATTAATACCAAATTATATTTCTACCATAGGCGCCGATTCCGTGGGGGCTCTGGGGGCTTGGGCCCCCAGAGCCATATTTCTTTGGGGGCGTAGCCCCCATAGCCTAACCCTCACAGTACGTTTACATAATAATGATACTAATAGCAATTCGTTTGCGAACGTGCGTTACCTGAGATTTGATAATTTAATTTTTTTCTATAAAATTTATCTGCAGTTGTCGTTTCCTTTTTTAATTTAGCAGGTTATCATATTTAGGAAAAAATTATTTTGGCTTGGAAAATTAAATTATGCAAGTGTCTGCCACTTTGCTTAGAGCACGTAGAGAATTTGGAAAGTCCCTGGTCTCAAAGTCTCAAGGTTGCCAGGTCTGGTGAAATTTCACTAGATTTAATGATTTCGAAACCAATCCAAAGTGATTTAGTGAAAACTTTTGTTAAATACCTCAGTTTTAGTGATTTTTTGGATTTTGTAGCAAATAAGTCGTCTAAATACAATACAAAAATGCAATATTTTAAAAATATTTTTTCAAAAACACGGCTATTTTTAATTATCCGCTTGATCTATATTTGCTACACGTTGGCAGCCGTGATGTCAGATCTGCGCATCATGCAGATAACCCAATAATACCTAACTAACCTAAAAAATATTATAAATTTATACCTGCCACCTCTAATCGTTGTTAAGTTTATTATTAGTATTTATTTATTATTTATATTATTAACCGCTTCTAATTTTTTACTTTTGTTTTTGTAAGTAGGTATATATTTTTTGACTATTTCATTCCAGCCATTTTTAGCCAAATTTGTTACCTTTGAGGTTTTAGAAATATGTTATTACTAACTATTACATTATATTATGTGTATATTTAATAAAGGAATTTTTTTTTATTCGTTGAGATCCGGGCTCCAAGCCCCCAGAGCAATTGTGAAGTTCCGGCGCCTATGATTTCTACCAAACGATTGTTATTTTCTGACCGATCTAAAGATTTATGCACAGATGCACTTTCTTATTTCAAAAATCTCCAGTTTTCCACTCTTGTCTGGACAATTACTACAAGATTTAATGCATAAAAGGTACTATATACCTACAAAATAAACGTGTTTTTATAAACTAGGTTGGTTTCTTGCCACGCAAATATTTGTCCACCGCGATATTTGCTGATATATCTTCACGGGGATCCAACCCCAATCGACCTTAAAACTTTTAATATACGCAACAGATATAGAAAAATAACTGGTAAATCTTCCTTAAATAGTGGAAAATGAAGTTAGGTATATGAAACCGAATAAAACAGAAGAAATAATAACATTAAAAAAAATAATTAATTCCAACTAATGGTTTTTAAGATTAGGTATGTTTTTCCTTTTGTTTTGCACAGAATAAAAGGGTTTGTTCGGGTTTGTTATGCAAGTAGGCAAAGGCCATGATTTAGAAAAATAAATTGTTCATTTTTATTAAAAATTGTTTATTCTGTAAAAGGTCGAATTCGAAAAAGATGGATTTATTCAAAGTGATTTTTTGTAAATAAAAGATATTACCTAAAACGACAAATATGTTACAGTGTAATTTACTCCATGGATTTGGAAACCAAATGTATGAAGTTGGGATGCTGAGTCGTAGAAAAATATAAAGATTTTTAAGCACCAATAACTAACCAGCTAGTTACTAATCAGGCACCTTTGCTTGTGAGTAAATAATGCTTAGTTAATTGTGGGTTAACATCTTTATGCAACCCAACTTAAAATTATCATATTTTTTCAAATGTATTCTGGTCTAGTTTGACGCTAAAAGGTCAACATTAATCTAAATAGCAATTTTAAAAGTGACCGTTGTTAATACCCATCAAAAACTCGACCTTTTCAGAAAGTTATAGCTTTTTGCTTACGATGACATACGATATATTTCGCATATGTCCGATGGTAATATCCTGTTTTTAGACATACTTAATTTGGGTCTTGAAATTGATGAAAAATAAAAATAGCTCATTATAGACATGTGAAAAAATAATGCAAGGTTTTTAAATGGGAGTACAATATAGAAATTTGAGAGGATTTACTTTTGTTCTAAAAAATGCAATAAACGTAATAATTTGTAGGGATTATTCATTTTTGGTTTATACAAGGTGGAATTTTTAACTGAAATAAAATCAGTATTAAGATGCCTTCATAAAATTTACCTCTCTTTTTGTGGTAGAAACTTTTAAATGAAATAAATTCACCTCTCTTTTTGGGATAGAAACCGTCCCCAACTTTTTTTTTTAAATGTCAAGGTATGTATTGTGATAGATCGTTTGAAAGGGTATTAAAAAAAGAATACGACCCTTTTTAGATTTTTAGAGAAATATAGGCAACGCGAGAAGCAAAGACTGTGTGTGGCGGATCCTGGATTTTTATAAGGGGGGCGCGATTAAAAAAAGACCGTATCCCATTTAAAAAAAACTTCCTACTCTGAAATGTGGCATCTAAAAAAGAATACTGACCCTTCATACGCCCTACATTTTTAAGGCTCAAAGTAAACAAAACAACCATTTGTAAAACTCGGGGGGGGGGGGGATTAAAAAAAATACCATATCCCGTTTTAAAAACTCTTTCTACTCTCAAATGTGGCATCTAAAAAAATACTGACCCTTCATACGCTCTACATTTTTTAAGGCTTAAAGTAAACAAAACAACCATTTGTAAAACTCGGGGGGGGGATTTTTATTAAAATAAGTTGGGGTGGTTTGAGTAACCAAACTGCTTGAAATTATGACAATGACTTTAATTTAATATTAAATATGCCTGGAAAAACTTTTTTCTGAATTTCAAATAGTGTATAAATATGTACAAGAAACTTTCCCTCTCAAGATACTCGTATTATATATTACCAGAGCGGGTGGGCGCCGACCAGAGAAGGGCGGTTGTCCCCCTTTGCATCCCTGTGGCTACTCTACGCGTGAACGTTCATTCATTTGATGCCATTTTTAGTTTGGAATACTTTTTTGCATCTCCATGAAAGTTACCCCAGTTTTGGGGGGTAAAAACCGCCCTAACTTTTTTTAAAATAAAAATAAAGGTATGTATTGTGCTTATTGGAAAGGACATCAAAAAGGGAATACGACCCACTATTTACTTTTGCATTTCGTTAATGTAGACACAATTTGTTTTATTGTAAAAATTGTTGGAAATGTTGCCCACTATTTTTTGACAAACCACTAATCTGAAGTAGATAGTATTCATTCTTGACATTATATACCATATACGCAAATATCGTGTATAAGTCGTTGCAGGCACCGATTCAGGGGGGGGGGGGCGATGGCAGAAAAGAGGGGGCAATTGCTCTCCTATACCTCTCTGTGGCTGAATATATCACTTTGAAATACAAAAATTGGCAAGCATGTTTGCTTCGTATTTTTCTCAGTTACACAATAAACAGAAAATAAAATGTAGAAGTAAAAGACTTACTTACCAACATGTCGAGTTCAATATCCGTCTCACTAAGTTCATTTTTTATGATCTTATTTTTAGTTAACACAAAACTAGCACTCGCGTTCATAGTAGGTGTATACTTCATGCAATGAACAATATATTTTAAAAATATGTTAATAATTAATATTATATTTACCTTTAAATAAACATGTTTTTTATTGCTTCTATTGAAATGTAAGTAGGCTGAATACTGAAACTATGATTTGACTAACCCGTTCATCAGCTGATGATTTGTTATTTTTTGTATTATGAAAAATAATAAAAAGACAGCTGATATTGGCTGATAAATCGGATTAACACGATAAGGTTTTTTCAAAGCCTCAAATATGCTTATAAATAATAATAATTTTATGTGATATGGCAATATCAATGTTTATACAGTGTGTCTACTTAAGTTGGCTACATATGGGAAACTTTTTTATTATTAACTTTACGAAAAAAAGTTATTCCTTATAAAAAGTTCTACATGGTCCAAAACCTAAAATGCAACCATCAGATGTTAAATTTTTTAAGTCGTATATGAAGTTTGTCAAAAAATATGAATTTTGCCCAAGAGTAAAATACCTTTATTTTTGACAATATCGAAAACTGAAATTATGAAAAGTTGTTCGGTGTGAAAAACTATGTTCTGATATGCAATTACACTAAAAAATATTTTTTTATTTTTACAAATTTTGTCTCAAATTACCGATATCGCTTAGTTTTAAAAATTATTCTATTGGCGATAACGCTGAAACGAACGGAGATATCGAGCTGAGGTTTTTATATTTCTTCTAGCAAATTTCATCTACTTTTTGATTATGGTATCATAATTATACCGTATGATTTATTTTTTCGGAGTAAAATAAAAAAATTTGTTATTATTGCAAATTGCGCCCTCTAGCTTTTTTTTTGAGAACTATTATGGACAACTAAATACGATTGGTGAAAGTGCATACATTTCTCTTCCGAACAGTCTTTAGTTTGCTAAAATCGGATAAGTCGTTTATAAGTTACAGCGATTTAACTGATTACACTTTCAACAGCTTCCCCCCTCTTATTAAAGTCGCTACGCCAATGAACATAAGACCAAAATTATGCATAGTTGTCCAAGCTTTTTAATGGTGTTATCAAAGATATACCTTAATGTGAAATTTTCGGAAATATGTAAAATTTTTAAATTTACTTTTCAATTACGCCCTCTTGCGGCAAAATGCGGAACTTAAAAATAATTTCCAGCATTTTCTCTTGGACACTTTTGTCATAAAAAAATTAACCGGATGCTGTACGATTATTAGTTTCTGAGATATGGCCGGCGGTCATTCTTAGTTGACCACCCGGTATATTGCAGCTAGCTAATGAAGTGTTACTTACCATATGCAATAAAAAATTCATATATTGTACTAGTTAGGTTTATTACTTTTGTACTTTTTACTGTTGTCAGTGACGGACTTAAGATATTTGGTCCCTAGGGTGGTATATCAATTTGGATCCTCGAGCCTCAGTGGAGCACTCCGAAATTTGTTATAAAATTAAACCTACCTTATTAAAAAATCCAAGACGAGTACAATCATAAAAAAAAATGCTATAAATTCAATCTACATATAAAAATTTTGCCTTAATTTAAAATACAATAAATAAACACAAAACACAACTGGGTCAAAAGACTTTTGAACATGTTATTAACTCTCGACATTGAAAATTATTGTTTAGCCACAAACATTTAAATAGTGCAACGGTAAATTGAACAATACCATTATGTTATTTAGATTGGATTCGCGCAAGGAGAGCTTTCGCATCATTTAATCTTGTTCTGCAAAACGGCTTAAAGTGACGTAGTCCTACTCATGTAATACAGCACTAGTGCTGTAATAGATGCCCTTACAAAATGATTTACAGAACTGTAAAATTCATATTATTAAATGAAAGAAGATCAAGATATTTTAAAGTGAAAATTTAAGGTTGTAAAATGCAAAGTATTCAGTAAAATACATGAAAAAGCACATGTAATAGTCTGGTTTTAAGCTATAATTTATCAAATCATATTGATCCTGCAAGCAGAATCCCTAGTTTCGGCGGATTTATGGACCAATTAAACAGAAAGGTAGATATTCCCAACTATTGCTATCATTAAAACAAAAACTGTTACTTTTTACCTGTCTTTTGACACTGGACGAGCTATCACTGAGGCTACCAGATGCTCCGGTTTTTCTAGTCCGGATTTTTCCTCGTCCAGTAATAGCTGACGTAGAAGCAGCTCCCCCTGACACAACCAATCCTTCGACCTCTTCGGCTACTGTCAAACCCTAAAAAAAAATAGCATAAAATAACTCCTGAAAAAAACCGTAAACGTTATGAAAAGTGTTTCAAAATATATGAAGATTGGTGTACGAAGAAAAAAGTAAGAAAAATGACCTTGGCATAATAAGAAACCGTCTACACTTTGGTCAATGTATAGAATGATCCATTTTAGCATAGGCGCTGATTCCGTGGGGGCTCTGGGGGCTTGGGCCCCCAGAAGCATATTTCTTTGGGGGCGTAGCCCCCATAGCCTAACCCTCACAGTACGTTTACATAATAATGATACTAATAGCAATTCGTTTGCGAACGTGCGTTACTTGAGATTTGATAATTTAATTTTTTTCTATAAAATTTATCTACAGTTGTCGTTTCCTTTTTTAATTTAGCAGGTTTAGGAAAAATTATTTTGGCTTTGAAAATTAAATTATGCTAGATCTGGCAACCCTGGTCTGCCACTTTGCTTAGAGCACGTAGAGAATTTGGAATGTCCCTGGTCTCAAAGTCTCAAGGTTGCCAGGTCTGGTGAAATTTCACTAGATTTAATGATTTCGAAACCAATCCAAAGTGATTTAGTGAAAACTTTCGTTAAATACCCCAGTTTTAGTGATTTTTCGGATTTTGTAGCAAATTAGACAAAGTCGTCTAAAATACAATACAAAAATGCAATATTTTAAAAATATTTTTTTCAAAAACATGGCTATTTTTAATTATCCGCTCGATCTATATTTTCTACACGTTGGCAGCCGTGATGTCAGATCTGCGCATCATGCAGATCTGACATCACGGCCTAGTCAACGAGGTCAAGCATCGGCGCGGTCAAGTTGGAGCCAGTGTTACCAGATCTCCTGTTTTAACAGAAGATCTACTGTTTTCACTCTTAAACTACTCTTCTACTGTTTTCACTCTCAAATCTCCTGTTGAACATTTTTTAATACCAAAGAGGTAATTAAGATACATAATTCACAAATGTACACAAAAACATTGGATCATTCGGAACTAACTGGCCAGAGCCGTCTTTTCGTACGGGCCCGGTACATTTTTTTTAGAAGTCACTTTGGATGGAGGAATGGCCCCGCGCGTCTTGGGGCCCACAATTTGAATCGATGACCTTTTTTTTAGAAGTTACTGTGGAGGGGAGCCCCAAAATTTGGACCGATGACCTTTTTTTTTAGAAGTTACTAAGGAGGATTATATTTAAAATTTATTAACTATTACATTATATTATGTGTATATTTAATAAAGGAATTTTTTTTTATTCGTTGAGATCCGGGCTCCAAGCCCCTAGAGCAATTCTGAAGTTCCGGCGCCTATGCATTTTAGGTTTCAGGGAGTGAGATGGCCATTTAAAATTCTAACACATGCTCAAGGAAAAATATTGAAGAAAATTATTTTAGAAGATTTTAATTAAACGTAAATTTTCCTCCTGTGGCCGTGGGCGAAAACTCAAAGTTAAAAAAATTCACATTTTCCAACTTTTAAAAAGTAAGAAATATAAACATTCCATTATTCAGGGTGATTTTAAGTTGATACTTCTTTTGTAGCTGTGTATAGAAGGTATTAAAATAAACAACTTTTTCAAATACCTTTTTTCAAAAAATTTAAATATAGCCAAGTTACAGAAGTAAAAAATCTAAGTTCGTGCCTGGTAATCAAAACATAGCCCTTTGCTTTATATAGTTTTTCTCCGTTTTTTGTATTGTTAGTCATGCATTTTACGGATCGGTCGTCAGTTATTTATTTTGGCAATTCGCTGCGCGGTGTGGCTTTCTGAAGCAAATTAATTTTAATAAATTGGTGAAAATGGTAAAATTTAAAAACAATGAACTAATTATGGTGCTAATTTATTGTGAGTGTTGTAAAAGTGCGAATGTTTCTTCTCTACACCCAGAAGTTTTCTTAATGTTATTCAACGTGTAAGTTAGGCAGGATCGTATTTGATCCATTGTGTAATAAATGAATGTAAGTACTTTATTTTTGGGTTTTTTGAAAAAAGGTATTTGAAAATGTTGTTTATTTTAATGCCTTCTATACGCAGCTAAAAAAGAAGTATCAACTTAGGAATCACCCTGTATAGTTGTAAATAAATAAGTATTTTAATGTTTTACAACAAAAAATCATTAATATACAGTTATAAATGATTAAAAGCAGTAAAGCAAACATTAAAGAATTAATTTACTACCAAAAACACTATAAAATGTCAAAGGACTTTTTTAGAAGTAAATCTACCAATTTTTGTTTTTTAAATTTATTCTTATATTAGACCTCGTATTAGACCGACGAAAAATCTAAATGTAGAAAGCATAAGAACTTACCCAGTCGATGAAAAAATAAATTTCTTAAGGTGTTAAGAGTGGTAGGCAGAGTAATCTAGGTAGCCTTTTTCGCCTATATAAAAATCTTGGCCAATAAAGCCTTTAAGTCTTCTACGGCGAATATTATACTATTCGAGTATTATCACATTAGTGCCACTCGACGACTCTTTAAAGGCCAAGGGAGCCCTAAAGGTATCGTACATAACTAATATATTAATAAATGTTTACAAGTTAAAGACACTGATGTTTTTCAAATGATAGAAGAGTTCTGAACTTGCATTGTCTTTATTTGATTTTAAATCACAACGTTTCACCTGGGAACGGGCGGTTCCACAGATACGGGACAATGTCGGTAGCTATCAGCATACAGATTTTTAATTACAATTGACTAAACAGCAATAAAGAATTTTCATGAGGAGTTCGTTTATTTTCTCGTAAAGTCGAAGTAAAGTAATTTTTTTTGTCACGGTAAAAGTACGTTTTTATGTAATCAACTCTGACACCCATATTTCCCAAGACAAGTTTTAAATTATTGTTTATGTATTTTTATATTTTCGATTTATTTATACATTATCAAGCATAATCCATTTTTATTAGACAAAATATAAAAAATGTTCATTTCGTCAAATAAGTCTACAAGATTAACTCCGATGCAATCAACTCTGACCCTAAGTTTGTGCCCCCGCGTTGACGTTTAGATTGTACTATTTGATAAAATTACTATATTATAGTTTAATGGCGGATTCAGGGGGGGGGGGTTGCAGGGAACGCCTATCTTAACCACGTAATTATACAGTATGATTATACTAAAACATATGTTCAACTCCGAAGCAACTGATGTCGCGGGCAAAAGATTTTATATAACGATTTCTGCCGCATTCGTAATTTCATGAGGTGTCTCACTATCACTTTCAGACATTTAAATGGTACCAAACTTGAGCAAACAACTATAAACTTTTGACACGAAAAACGATAGATTTGATAATCAATAAAATTTAAACTATCGCAGGTTTTCATGGTAATGGGAACAGGTGTAAGTGATCTATGCCACCCTTTCATTAATATTAGTGACATGTATTCAATGAAATTTATTTCTAATAAGTTATTTTCTGATGAATTTGATTTTCCGCTGTTCACAAATTTTCCTTTATTTGTGGAACCAGTCATACGCAAATTAGCTTGACTTATAAAAAGTCCACTAAAATTATTATCATAGATATAATTCTAATTGTCTAGTATTAAAGGCCATAAAACTTTTTCTCGCAAACAATTTTACTAGACACGAACGTCTGGCGAATTAAAATAAGTCTGGCATAAACCTATAATCAGCAGTAACTTAATTTTAAATAACCCAAAGCAAAAAATGTCTTAAATATTGTTCATCGATACAAACAAATCGGCAATTAACTGTAAAGGACCCCGCACAAAGCTTATGGGAAATGGCTTTCGGCTAATTTTGCTGAATTTTTAGTATTTTCTAGATCTTGACGTCCTGATTAAAAGTGTCCATGGCCGTAATCCAAAAACTATCAACTTTTTTATTTGTGGAAAAGTAAACTTTAAGTTTTCTTCCACTTATATTGAAATAAAATATGTACAGGATGTTGAATAATTTATAGGCGGATTAAATAAATAATAACATTAAAAAATTATGAAAATACAAAAAAAATATATTACTCATTTTTTGAATTTTGAAAATAAACGGCTAGATTTTGTTCATATTTTAATATTTTGTAGTACCAAGTTATGGATTAAAAAATGGGTATAGGTTGACGTAAAATATATTGCCGGGTATTTTATTTTTCAAAAAAAAATATTTAAAATTCACCTGAAAATGTAATAAACGACTTTTAATTGATTCATTTAATTATTATGCCAAGTAAAAACTCTTAAAAATAGGAAAATTAAAAAAAAAAATTTTATCACATGACAGAATATTATTGTTAAATAATAAAATATTTTTTTCGTAAAATACCTTTTTTCTTATACCTACATGATACGTTAAGATTATCTTATAATTATTATAAAAGAAAATTGTTACAGATTCCTGTGTCACGTCTTTGATAGTTCTTTTTAATGACACACCCTATATATATATATTGTATTATTTTCTGATTCTCCACAAAATTCCACGCTTATGTTGTAAATGTAATATGTCTAAATTCAATAGTTTTTGAGATATTGACGTTTAAAATATGGCATTTTTGACTTTGACAAGCTGTAACATTGGAACGGTTCATCTTAGAGAAAAATGAGTTTTACCTCCCTATCTTAGTTTTTTATTCTCTATCCAAAGAAACCAACCTCCGATTTACCATGTTAAACCGTTAAAACCGGTTTTTTGGTTCAACATGGTAATTCGGAGGTTGGTTTCTTTGGATAGAGAATCAAAAACTAAGATAGGGAGGTGAAAACCATTTTTCTCTATGATGAACCGTTCCAATGTTACAGCCTGTCAAAGGCAAGAAATGCCATATTTTAAACGTCAATATCTCAAAAACTATTGAATTTAGACACATGGCATTTACAACATAAGCGTTGGCTTTTGTGGGGAATCAGAAATAATATAATATATAGGGGTTTCCATTAAAAAAAATTGTCAAAGACGTGACGACAGAGACACCCTGTATAATATTTTTTTATGTCAAAAAATGCACAATTAATAATAAAATTTTACGGGTCCAAGCGTTTTTCCTAGATCTTTTTCCTTTAGTTGATATTAATTGTATGCGGGACTTTTGAGAGACTCAGTATAAATTATACTTTAAAGTGTAATATGGTAACAACGCGACCTACGGTATTGCCAGTTTCAGTTTTTTGTACTGGGTAGTGATATAATAAGAACCTTTTGTACCACAAGCTTAGTTTTGATTCATTTAAATTCACGATGAAGACAATGGTTAACATATTCTATTAGGATCGCCCATCATACTCATCTTGTACATTCAGATGACCCCTTTGGATAATTAACAACGAATAATACCCAATTAGTCCCAAAGCATCATTGACGTTGGAAGTTAATCACTATACCTTCACTTTTCTAGATTGTCGCTTATCAAAAGTATCTTAAATATACAAAATGGATCCACCATATTCCATTTCCCCATTGGATTCTTTAAAACTACCAAGGAATCAACTTGTTAATCATATTGGAAGGATTCCCTTATTAGTAAATATAATGGTACTTTGATCCAGTTATATTTTACTAGAAAATAATTCAGAGCAAATTGGAAAGTATTCCTTTCAGTTACGCCAATGGATATTTGTGATTGGTGAACTTCAAATTTTATGATCATTTATCGGTGCTTAAGAATGTTCTCATATGCTATTATACTATAATTTTCTCCTTGGTTCAACAATTTAGTCGTTAATAACCACAAAAGAATTTAGTAATAGACATAAAAATACAGAATGGTAGTAAATAACAATTTCTTCCTTGAATTCTAGCCGCGCTAACTGAATTATTCTTGGCGGTAAATGCCACATTAACATATTTTTTAGCGAATTAGCTCAGGTACTGAGAAAATGTTTTCGGAAGTCTCAAGGTTTTCTTTGTTTTAAGCCACTGAATATATATCGTTTTTGTTCGGAAATGCTTTAAAACAAGCAATTCGATATCACCTGAATTATTGCCTAATGATCTGAAAATAATTTGATTTTGTATTATAAAAACAACGAAGCAACCTTTTTCTAAATTGTATTATACGATCTTTTTTTTATTTTTGGGGTTTCATCAAGACAAAAATCCTTTTTTTACAATTCAAGGACGATGTTTAACGACGACGTTTGTTTAGAAAATTACAGAATGTTTTTTTTCTACTTCCAGATGGAAATTTGCTGTTTCCTTTACACTAAAGTGAGGGCCATTCCGGTTAACTGAATGGATATAATTTCATATCCATTCTAGTTAGGATATAAAACTGACCAATCACAGTGGACAATTACAAAGAAACCAATTTTATACGTTGTAAATTTTAGGCGTCGTTTTCTGACACTTGACAGGAGCGAGGTTAAGATAATGGTGGATTTTGCTGCTTTGCATAAGGTGGCTAATATCATGCGACAAATTATGATTTAAATAATTGGCACACGTATGTATATATCGATTATGTAATTTCTTACGTTTCGATGTCGGCACGGAGAAAGATTCTTCATAGTTATAATAAATTGCAATGGCAACATTAGCTTTGAAAATCAATTTTTAATACTTTTTAGAATATTTTAGTAATCTCTTTTTATAAATAAAATGATTTTGCCTTCATTGTTAAAAACAGGAATGTCTAAAACGCCATTTTCATTAATATTTACTACATACTCTGACATATTTTGACTAATAAAATCTAAATTAAAAGTTATTAAATGGCGTTATATATCCTAATAAACTTAATAATAGTTAACCACAAGCCGTAAAAAATATAGAGCACACTTCTTGTGTATCTGTTAAACCGTGAAAAAGCCATATCGCATCAGCACGTGCTTAAGTATAGACGCGTGTCTAAGTAGCGAACCCTTTTACTTTTTCTGCTGTGTCAAGAAGGAGGTCTCTAATGACGATGATTTGACTAGAATAACTCAATTATTACGCTAGATAAAAAATTAGCCTTGTAATTGTGGAATTTAATAACAAGTCTATATTAGACGGCTTTTGAAAAGCCGTTAATTGATATTTTTAATGCCAAATTCTTCCAGACCACAAGTCAGTTTAGTAAAAATATGTATACAAGATATGTGTACTACAAAATAGCTAAGTTTTCAGTGGCGTTAATTTTGTTAAATATATTCTTTAACTTATAATTTAAAAATGATCACATTTAGAAAACAACTTTCCAACATGGACATTTTGAACATTGAATTGATGATAGGCGGTATATTTACATAAACAGACTTATTCACTAAAGGGTTCTAAACCTAAAATCGTTGTAAATTGACAGTTCTGGATTAAAAAAGTAAAATTTGTTTGAAATATTAAAGATTAAAGTCTATCTAGCAAGAAAATATTAATTTGAGACATGAACTACTTATTAGAGTACGGTATTCTGCCAGGACACATAGCTGTTAACAAACTCTTCCATCAAATGCAACTGTATCACGGATACCAAAGCTGCAGACTTTACGGACAAGACGGGAAAACGGCACAGCCGATATTTGTCATTGCGGTGCGTGCGATTAAGAAAAGCAACAAATATTAGGAAACCAAAATTTGAACCGAAGATTATCCGGACCCACTCTTCAGTTAACCTGAATAAACTACTGCAAGGAACTTGAATCACCAACTGGGGGTAAAAACGAACTAGAGTGAGCTTAATGGGCCAAACCTGGTTGAATTGACAGGATAGGAAACAATAGGATAAGAAAAGTGCATTGAAGTTATGGGAGATTAAGTTTTTTATTCAATGTTAGGGAGAATGAGAAAGCTTTACCAGTGCCACTTGTTTTAATAATTTCTACAAATATAGAAACTCTTTGGTAACATCGTTTGTGGATATTAAGTCATCCTCAAAAGAAAAACATTCTGACAGTCTCTCAGAATATTATGTTGCAAGGTATCCCAAATTTACATAATAGGGGCTAATTTACTATTCCTATTCCATTTTTCCAAACGACTGACCAACATACAAATTATAGTCATTTAGAATCTAGAATATTGCTGACACAATTTAGTACACTACAGGGAAATACTCCAACTGGTACATAACAAACTCTAACTAAGAGCAAAAATTCACCTTACTATATCACAATACAAAAGTTATCTAATTAAGTCCTCATTATTTTTTTTAAATAAGGAGAAGGCACAGTCAAACATATCCATGATGAAAAATTGGACGTAGTTATGCATAACTCGACCAAGCGCCAAATTCGGTTTTTTGGTATTATTGGGCCATCTAACGGCCAGAGACATTATCTATTTAGAAAAAAATTATGGAACGTTAGAGATCTATATTTTAGGTGATATTTCAAGTTAAACTAAGCGCCAAACGGTTTAAGCTAGTAGCTGCATTTCGCATAACCCGACCAAACACCACGAAATTGGCATAAGTCGACCAAACGCCACGATTCTGGCGTTTGGCCTAGTTAAGCAAATCACGTATCCGCTTGCTTATGACAATATTTGAGGCCCATCCCTCGTTGGAAAAAATATCCTTCCGTTTTTTAACATCCGGTTATAGTTTTTTTACCAAATGACACGGCTTTCGGGGATATCGAGTGCGCGTTAAAACTGCAACAAAGATTGTATACATCTGATGACTACATTAATATTATGAAATCGTGCAAAAAGAAAAATCCCCTTGTTGTCCATAAAATGGAAGAGGATCATTTTTTTTTTGGTACTGCTAACATAGAAAAAGTATTGTTAAAGAAAAGTAGATGTGACAAATAATAAAATTAATTGGCTGAAATTTAAGAAAATTGAAGTTCGAAAGGACCAACCTTGCAGAATATTTGTTAAAACTTCTCTCAAGGATAAAACTCATCAAGAAATGAATATAGAAAAAAAGCGTGAAAGACCACAGAATATAGATACTGAAAAAAAATTCCTTTAAAAATTTACTTGAAAATTTATGGTCAGACGGAAAGCCTATTGCAGAAAAAAAACTCGAAGATCTAAAGTTTCTGCTTCCTCTAACACCAAAACATGGAAGGAGATTTTACAAAAACCTGGTGGGTGATCCAACTATTGATACTAGACAGAATATTAGGTAGTTATTTGGTATTTATTTGCATTAAATATTGAGAGAAACTAGTTTGGGTTAAAAATAACAATTTGTTATTTTATTTGAAGTTCGCAAGGTACGACATACCTATGGAGGTTTCATAGCTTTGTACTTTCTTAGAGTATAATTTTAGTAAATAAAGTTTTTAAAATATGTTTCAGTTTTACAGCTATTTTGATGTTTGTTTTAATTTTAAATAAAAATAGATCCCTAAGAGTTTTAAATAATGACTTTTTATTTTCACTCTTCACTTTTCCTAACAACTAACTTTATTTTATTTATTTAAAAATAAAAGAAACGGCTTTGCATAAACGTCCTACGCGATAAATTTTACGTGGGGTTTGGTTTTGCAAAATTAAAAAATATCATAACATATAAATAGCATAACCAGACTAAGCGCCATTTTTTAACATAACTTCTAAAATATCATTTTTTTCTGCTAAAGGTTTACAAAAATCAATTTGCAATAGTACCTTAGATATACCTTGCGAGAATTGGATCTGGATCATAAAAAACCGCTTTTTAAGGATATGCAAAAGTTAATCGCCATTTCCCAAAATTCTAATTTTGGCGCTTGGTCGAATTATGCATAACTACGTCCAATTATTGATTGTAATTACGAGCTAATCTACCCGTAAAACAAGTTAAGCCGTAATTTGTTCTATGTAAACCCTCCAAAAATAAATGTTGTTGCCTCGTTGGTCGTTGAGGAACACGAAAATAAATTATACCCAATAACTCACTACTGTCCACAATTCCGTTAATCAAGTTCAATAAGAAGCAGATTTTTTCTGCGTTCTTCCAATGTGTCATTTCCAATAAGCATGTTTTTACGTTATAAGAAATACACAGGTAAGGAAATCTAAATTTATAAAGAAGGAAAGACAAAAACTTATTTGGGACTTTCTCAATACGCCTTTTGTGGCATTGGTAGAACGGTACTCCAAGACACTACGAACCAGACAATTATACAAACATAGAATAACCACAGTATCACAAACATTCTGACAATTACGGCGCAAAACCTAGCGTTCTATATGCTTTAGAGTTATATTGTCAATACGTTTATTAAAATTTAATTTACGATCAAACACTATGCCCAGATCGTTAAACTATCAACAACAGCCAACTGACAACTCTCAGTACAATTTCTAGATAGAACAGGACTTTTACAGCGATAGAAACTTAAAACTTTACATTTTCTGATATTTAATTTTAGACAATTATTTTTACATCCCTATATTAAAGTATCCAATTCAGATTGAAGAATTTTACCCTTTTTTAGAGATTTATTGATAGTTATTTACGATATAAGTGTTGTAAAGATTCATATTACAACACGAGATGTTAAAGTTGTCAAACGAGGCGTCAGCCGAGTTTAAATAAACATGTAGTAATATGAATTTACAACAAGAATATTATACAAAATTTTATCTACTTTCATCTATGAATAAAAATATTTGGCAAAAGGCATTTTAAAAAATAAAAAGGCATCTGTAAAAATGCACCTGCTATTAAGTTTACTAATCAAGTTTTTTATGTTACCTTTCGCATAGTTACTGTTTCGCATGGTTACTGTCGAAACTTTGTCGAATAAATTCAAAAATATAAAAAGCGTTTTTCAAAATGAGCGATTCTGATGGAATTTTACCCTCTGATATAGAAACAGCGGCAAACAAAGCGATCTCAAGTTTAGTTCCGACAAAATCCAAGGCGCGGTATGAGTTGGAGTATCAGAAGTTTGAAGATTGGTGCAAAGCTAACAAAATAAAGAAGGTGTCTAAGAAAATCCTTTTGGGTTATTTTTCCGTAAAGCAACGCTCCCAGAAACCATCTACACTATGGACTCACTACTCAATGTTGAGAACTATGATTTCAGTCAAGAAAAATCAAGATATAATTGTTAATAATAAATCATTCTTCTAAAAAGTGTGGTTTTATTTAACAGCAAAATATTAATAAAATAGGTTTTTTTCCATTACAGCACTAGTGCTATAAAGGCATCTATTACATCACTAGTGCTGTAATAGATGCCCTTACAAAACGGTTTACAGAACTGTAAAATTCATATTACTAAATGAAAGTAGATAAAATAAATTTTTAAATCGTCTGCATATAATAGGCAATTAAAATTAGAAAAAATATCGTTAATAAAAAGAAGAAATAAAACAGGGCCCAGGTAGGAACGCTGAGGTACAGTAGATTTAACCTTAATTGGTCGAGATGACACACCACCTAACTTTACATATTGTATTTTGTTCCAAAGATAAGAGGTTATCAATAGTAGGTTAGCACTGAAAATTCCAATAGATTCTAGTTTTTGTAACAAATTGTAGGTGCAACACGGACTTAGGTCGAATAAATGACGTCCACGTGGTATTGCCTTTCTACACGATAAACAAAAATGTCCTGAAAAAAATGTCAAATTTGTTGTTGTGGACCGGCCTGCGAAGAAACCATGCTGCTCAGGTGAAATTATATGTTTGTAGGTATTGAATATTTTGTCTGTTATTATGGACTCAAAAACTTTAGGAATGGTCGAAATCAAAGAGATGCCTCTGTAGTTCTCCACTTCACTTTTGGTTCCTGATTTGAGAATAAAAAACAGTAATGAATATTTCCAACCAGCTGACAACCATGATAAATTAAACGATTTTTGGATAATGGTTTGAAAAGGCTTTACCAAGGATGAGGAACAGTATTTCACAAAAAGTGGAGTTAATCCTTTTTGGCCAGCGGCCTTATTTATGTCCAAGGAATTTAGTTTTTCCAGAATTTCAGCAACTGTAAAATTATGAAAGGAAGAACAGTTTACTGCATTACCATGTGTGGAAGACGTTATGATCCCTTTGTGGTCCACATAGCATGAATTAAAGTGGTCCGTAAAAGCATCAGTGCAGAGTCTTTAATCACTCCGTTGTATTTAAGGTATTGTGGTACACCATTATCTGATGAAAAAACATTCATAATATTTTAAAAATTAGGGCTTATACTTTTTAAAGTACATTGTGGATATGTCATACAAACGCACTATAAATTAATAGAACTTGCTGACAAATAAGTAATCTGATCCTCGTGATGTTAATTTACCACCCTAAGAAACAAATAGTAGCGAATATAGTGGATGAGCTTCTACGTCTCGTTTAATTTGGAATTTGATATAAAGGGAAACCGAAGGAGCACAAACATTATTATATTTCTTAAGCAACATATGGGATATCATTAAAAATCGACGACTGTTATGAAGGAATATTTATATTAGTTAAAAAATAATAAAGCATAGAATAAGAAAAAATAAATCCAACGAAAAACCAGAGGATGAATGAAACGAAGGACATAATAATTACAGAAATTTGCATAGGTATAAATTTGAAACCGAGGAAAATATTTAAAAGTGACAAAGATTCTATAATAAGCCAGGGCAGATTTATAGAGGGTGGTGGAGGGTGGAGGTAAATAAAGTTCATGCCTTTGTTCCACTAGCTTTTTATTTTCTCAGTCGTGGCCCTAAAAATATCAAAAATTAATACACTACAATCAAAATTTAGTGAAAAAGCCCGTTGTTGTAATTTGAAAAAATTCAGTGACAGCAGAGAGGAAGAAATGGGATTATTTTATAAGCAGTGATAAACTATTAATACATAAGCATAAAATTAAGAATCAGAAAGCAAATCCTTTACAGAATGAAAAATGTATAAGTCCATATTTAAATTAGTCAAATAATGATATTCCTTTCATTTCATTAGATCTATTCCTAAACGTTTTTCGCCATATCATGGCTCATCAGTAGAGCTAGGATCCGCCGAAAGAAAGAAATAATTGTCTACTTCTTAAACAGTCTATGAAAAATCCCATCAGAAGGATGTTGTATATAGGGACATGTCATCCCTTACTTTACTTTTAAAATATATTTATTTCTTTGCTTTTGATTATTTTACATGTAATTTTTCTTACTATTTGTAAGATATCTTATAAAAATATAATATATTATACAGGGTGCTACAAATTCGTGTTCGCACAAGGGGTTCTCGAAAACTGTAAGGGATTCGAAGACAGTTAAATTAAGGCAAAGTTGCGTAAATTAGGGCTTAATAATGTGGTAAAAGAAAATTGTAAATATTTTGAATACCTTCAGGGTCATCCGAAAAAAACCAAAATTTTTAGTTTTGGTTTTTAATTTTTTACGCCTTCATTTTTGACTTGAGAAACAAACAAAAATCACTTTTTCATAGCCGTGTTTTAATGGTCGACGATTCATTCTTATATTAGATATTATTAAAACCTACCTCAAGTGAATTTTTTTAAATACGGACCTGGAATTTTAATTGGAGTTTTAGGGACTTCTAAGCTTTAGACATGTAATACAATTTAAAGGTTTTTGAAATTTTTACGTTTTGTCATCTAATACACATTTATTTAAATTATCTCTTTAATATCATTACGGTCCTAAACATTTAGAGCCAGACTAAAAAAAAATATCTGATTTGAAGAATCCGTCAATTTTTACTCAAAGAGGACTATTTTGTGAGGAAAAAAAACCTAAAGACTCGGCCTCAACTATTTTTATGTCTGTTTATTTTTGTTACTTACTTGTTCGCCTGAAACTAGCATTATTTAGACCTTATAAACAGTAAAAAAAATATTCTTAAAACAAACATAAGCGAATCACAGTAACATAATAATAATAGATGTATTTTAATTGATATAAACATACAAAGAGCGAAGTTTAGCACAATATAGCTCTATAGCTATGGCTATTCTTACACTTAACTCTAGACTAGAGAGACCAGAAATGCTCTAGACTAACAGTCCACTTAAGGGGTTTTCACTCGGCAGCAATAGTATTTTTCTGTGTTACAGTATTTCGAACTTGGTTTAAGGCAAAAGATATAGGACTTAAGATGTTATATTAATAAAATAAATAAGATACTAATAAAAATATAATTTCTTCTCATGACTTAAAAACTTACTTACTTCCTAGAGTATTGTTATGGTAAATCTTATTAAAATGAAAAAATAAGAACGGCCTAAACAGCATAACTTCCTGTAATGTAATTTTAATATTTAAGTTGTGTGCCAGGGCCGTAATAGTAAAGAAAGGATAATTTTAAATACTAATATTGTGTTATTTAATGACAAAACGTAAAATTTTAAACACCTTTAAATGATATTAAATTTCTAAAGCTTAGAGGTCCTTAAAACTGTAATTAAAACTCTAGGTCCGTATTTAAAAAAATTGACTTGAGATTGGTATCTAAAGAACGAAACGTCTCATTTGAAAACTAATAACGCTTCTTGTAGAGCGTGAGAAACGGCTATGTGAAAGTTTTTTTTGTTTTTTTTCCATGTCAAAAATGAAGGCACAAGAAATTAAAAATCAAAACTAGAAATTTAAGTTTTTTTCGGATATCTCCGAATGTTTTCGGAATATTTACAATTTTCTATCGCCAAATTATTAAGCCCTAAAATAAGCAACTTTGCCTCAATTTAACCATCTTCGTATCTCTTACCGTTTTCGAAAATCCCTTGTACGCACACAAATTTGTAGCACCCTGTATAGTTCTTCTAAGTAGTAGCCAATTAGGATAGGCACATGGGCAACGCCTTTGTGGGGCTGCAAAAGGCCGAATGGGGGAAAGATATTCAAAGTGAGTTTGTGCAAATATAAGAAATTACCCAAATCGACAAATATGTTACAGTTTAATTTGGTCAATAGATTTGCCAAGGAAACGAATTTTTCTTCAATTGTTTTTTGTTATGTTTCTTACCAGTTCACGGCTAACTAAAAAAACAGTTACTTATAATTCCCGACTTAAATATTTTGAAAAACAATTTTAGTATGAAGTTTGAAGTTTAGTGGTAGAAAAAATATATAGTACAACTCGAGTAGGTTGTCCATATTGCGTTTGGAAATTTGAGCACTCCGCCTACGGCGTTACTTCCTCGTGCGGTATGGACATAATATCCACTATTGTAGTACAAACTACTATTAATAAATTGTCAGACATATCTACTTAGTCTACAAATAATTTGTATACCTCGCTTAAGGTGATTTATATTGCAAATTATTATAAACATCCTAATTATTTGACAACAAATAATTATTAGGCAAATAATATTAATATGGTACATCATATTTAAGTTAACTAACCTTTTTTTCTGTATATTTTAATATAATGTTTATTTAATACATTAGTCAAAATAATCCTATTTAAACAAAAAGGTTTAAATATTGCGTTAATGTGACAAGTTTGTATAATAGGACATTTTTGTATTATTTTTGGCATCATAATTATAAACTGGTTGAACATATTTTTTATTCATTGTGTTTGGTTTAAAACCATTTATAATAATATACAATTCGGAGTTTGATGTTCTCAATAAATAATATAAACACACTACTAGTTTTCCTTACTCTTTTTGATAAGGGTAACCATTTTTAGTGCCCACTCTTAACATAGAAAATCTGGCATATTTCAATAGAAAATATGGTTTTAGCGGAAATAAGTACGGCCGTTGCGACACTTGAGGGTATTTGAAAGTATACCAGAATCGTACTAACTATATTAATTTAAATATTTCTAGCAGTGATAAGTCAAATGTCATTTGAATAAAACTTTGATATGGTCGATCATCGTGCACCTACAATTGGGAGTTTAATCCCCAATTCAATTTGGTTTTATTATGCTCACATGCTGCTCATTTGGAAAATAATGAACAAAGGCTTTACCCAAATCTTTTATCACTAAATACATTCAACACCTTTTTCTTCCAAAAAGCCTTTTATAGTTGGAAATCAACTAGACTCGCCCGAGTGTATACAAGTTGCCCAATTTTAAAAATACTTTTGTAATTTAATATTGACTTTTAACCGACTTTTAACATTTGCGGTGGTAATTAAAAATAATAATAATCATATTCTATAATCCGCAGAACAGTAACTCTGTAACTATAATAAGAGAAGTGACAATACCGGCTCTTAAACTGATTGCTGGTTGCTTACCTATTTTATATAGCCCAAAAATAAAGAATAAACTTAATAACATAGAAAATACCTATTTAACCATGTTTCTAACGGTAGTAAGAAGGAAGAAGGAAATCGAACCATATTGAAGGAAAACTGGTTGAGCGGTTATATATGAAATAAAAGTTCAGCATTTTCCTTAGAAGCATAGTAGTTTTGTTTAAATATTATGCTTTTAACTAGGATTATTCAATTTATCTGGAAATGCAATGTAACTTTTATTAAAAATCCCATTTGAATTTAAGGTTCGCGTCGTTTATGTAACTGCCACTATCCGCACTTGCAAGGTAAATAACTAATATACAAGGAACATTTACATTTAAATGTTTATTAAAGCCATTGAAAATTATTTGTAACCAAATTTATACTATAGTTAACTTGTGCTGTAAGGAACAAGAACTTTCATACTAGATATTAGTTATTCTCTATAATTTAATAATGATATACAATACACGATCCTAAATTTAAAAAAAATAGCTTTCCCGCAAGCTTTGACCTTTGGAAATAAGTTTTCAACTTTTACTTCTTCACACTCTTGGAACTATAGATAGATTCACTGTTTAGATTTTTATTAATTTAATTAATTATTTTTTCTACTCCCACATATGGATATTTGCTGTTTCCTATACATTTAAATGACGAGAAAAGTAAGCTATTCCAGTTAACTGTACGGCAAATTTTCCAAAACTTTCTTTTCCCATTGGAGACAGCGCCGACCTATTATTCCCCTGCGCTTTATTCTTACGAATCCGGAAATTTCTCATTAGTTGACAACATTGTTATAAAAAGTGATTCTTCTATGGTGTCCTTATAAAATACTTACCAATTACAGTTTATGGTATTTACTGATGCTTCGCCTTCTTTTTCAAGACACTAAATTATATCATTTATATGTATTATAATAATAATAATTTTATCAGTATTGCAACCTGCTCAATGTGCATAGAAAATTAATTTCATGTAGCAATATTATTAAATAGGTTTTACCATAATATACATCATATCCACTCTTGTTGCACAAGCAACTATTAATTCAAATAAATAATCAAATATTAATCCTGTACAGGTTACAAAATATTTTTTCTCTTTAAAAAAATATGTTTAAGACAATTTAGAAAAAGGTTACTAAAACTATCTTAAATTAAATCTTTTTCTACCTGGACAAGTTACTTTTTAAGCTTCATTAATTTAATGTAAAAATGTTCCATTGGAAAATAAAATGCTCACATTTATCATGATTTTAGGACAAGGGCTACAATTATATAGCAGATTTCATATCATAGGATAAGGGACCATCTACAGGGCCGGCCTAGTATATTCATTTTTACTCATATAAAATTGAACTATAATACAAATATTGTTTTTATTCAACTATCAGTATTAAAATACTTGAATCGATTATTTGAAAAGGATAACATGTCGTAAAATAGAAACAAAAAACATTTAAAATATTCATGATAGTGAACTAAACGTATTAATTGAAAAGAGTTTTGATTCCCTTCCTTCGTCAAATTTAATCCCTAAATGCTTTTCTCCATATCATGGCTCATCAGTAGGGCTAAAAGAATTAGAGAATCAAGGAAAACTGTGTAATGTTTAACATTTTCTATAACATCTAAACGGTGCTTCGGAGCTTTGTACCGACGACTACGATAGTGCTCTAGCGGTTACACTTGCAATTGTAATGAATGTCTTTACAAGGGATCTTCTATAAGTCGTGGTAAAGATGCAGGTATTTTGTCAAACATTTATTAGATGTCGCTACTCGTAACACTTCACCAAACGTACAAATGTCATTAGTATACACCGGGTGACAACTTAATTACTACCCAGCTTGTCACGTCCTTATAAAATAAAACATTAATATGAAATTTTGGTAGGTTATATAGCTACCCTGTGCGCACGTATTCAGATGTCTGACTGTCACTTCCGGTTGAACCGGACTCTATATCTCTTTATAGATATATATTCTACGAAGAATTCTAAGCATAAAACATGTATTATATCCTATACATACATATATAAGACAGTTTCCGAGAAAATAGTGTTGGAAATTGTCATATTAGCCATACATTTTGTTGTTCTCATCACAAGTGTTCTGACAGGACTCATGGCTCTTAAGAGACCCCTGCACCGAATGCAACTGTACAACAGAGATCTGCAGACTATAAGGTCAAGGTGTGGAAACGGTAATAATTTGCCATTGTGAGACACTGGATCGGTAAAGGTAACCAATACTCGGGCAACCAAAACTAGAACCAGGCCATATGCAGAAGAGGGTCGTCTCAGTTGACCTACACAAGTTAGTGCAAAGAACTGGGATCACTGAGTGGGTACAATAATCAAAGTAGGGTGAGCATAATGGACCAAACCTGGCCGAAGTGCATCCGACACATGGACGGACCCTTGAACAAAAAAAAACAATTAGCGTAAACCGGTAAACCAATAAAAAAATGTGTGAAAGAAAAGACTGCATTTCATTTTCCTTTCCTTCAGCTTCCTAAAGAAAATAAATATTTTAATGTACCATCTGTAATTCACATGAAGCCCTCAAAGAAGAAACCAACTACATCAAGACCGACCTCAACAAAAATGGCTACCCCATGCATTTAGTTGAAAAGCTATTGGAAAATCGCAAGAATCGGCCAAATACACAAAAGAAGCAAGAGTTTCAATCAACACTCAATATTCCGTATGTCAAAGGAGTATCTGAGAGAATTAGAAGACTAGGATAACGATACAACATCAATACGGTATTCAGCTCGAAAAACACTTTAAGAAGCCACCTGACGAAGACGAAACCAACAAGTCAAAAAGACAGGAAGAACTGTGTCTACCGGATCCCCTGCGAATGTGGCCGATCTTACATTGGTGAGACTCTAAGGCCACTTAAAACTAGGGTCAAGGAACATAGAAACAACACTCTTAAAGGAGAAACCGAAAAATCAGGTGCAGCTGACCATGCCTGAACACACGGTCATCACATCAAGTGGAAAGAAGCTCAAATCCTGCATAAAGAAACACATTGGAGGAAGAGGAAGTTCAAGGAAGCTGCTACCATATACCAGAACCCAGATTGTTTTAGTAAGCCATCATTAGATATAAGAAATATCTGGAAACCTTTGTTCGGTGGATGTAAACTTAAAATACCGCACACGAACTAAACGCATGACAGGACAGCACCCATCTCAGTCATGCTTCAGTGCATCTAGCTAGTATAAATAGAGCTGTAGTTACTTTACTTATTTAGTATTCCCCTGAAGACGGCTGGAGATATTTACCAGTTGAAAAGTTGTGATATAAAACAAATAAAGACAATGCAAGTCCAAAACTCTTCTATTAGTCAAGAAACATCATTGTCTCCGACCTTCAAACAAACACTAAATATTTTAATTTTACATTAAAAACAAAGTTGTAGAACATGTAAAATATCAGATAAAGATTCCTATAATAAAAGCATCAAACACACCCCAAATTACTGAAACCACCCCTGGTATGATTATTTCAAGGGGGGTGCAGGGTAGAGTTGAGGGGTGCTAGAGGGTATTGTAAGCAGATTTAACATTTGAGATGCAAGGTGGTTGAAATAAATCGACCACTCCCACGAAAATTGGACCTGCTATTTTGAACATTGCATCACAGCATGGGGTTGTTTGAAGACAACAGGTACAAAAAGTCAGTTGTGTTGGGCATTGAGTTATAAAAGAATATGGGTAGAGTTGTTTTAATCAATGTATTGTAGAAAAAGCTGTGTATTTTATATTTTGGATTTCTTTTAAATTTTATAATTGAATCGCTTATTTCAAAAACCACATAAGTCAACATTTGTCAAAAATGGTGTTTTGTCATGAAATGACTTTTCAGGGGTATCTACACGTTCTGTGTAAAAATCACACAAGTTACATAAACCGTTAGAGAAATATACATACTTAAAAATCGCTTTCGTTGCCAAAACCACATAAATCGTTCGACTTATGTTGTTTTTGCACGGATTTTTATATATAATGTCAGCTGATTGAAGTTGCGAGGGCGAATAAAATTATGTTACATGTTACTTTTTCTTTATATTTTATGAGAATTGTAATTAAAAATTTTGTTCATGCAGCATTTTATTTTTTATTTTGTTAAAAAGAAAAATAACGATAAAAAAATATTCCGAGCAATAACCATATTTTTTTTCGAAAAAACTACTCATTTTATAACATTTTTTTCATGTACATATTATTTAGATACCTGACTACTTTATTTACAAAATAGTTATTTTCTTTAATAAAAGGTACTTTTTGTATTAAACAGTTTTTATCTTCTCCTGAAAATTTAACTTTTTTGACTTTTGTGGTTTTTGAAATGACCAATTAGTTATATCTAACCTATGTATACAGAGTGATTCCTAAGTTGATACTTCTTTTTTAGCTGCGTATAGAAGCCATTACAATATACAACATTTTAAAATACCTTTTTTCAAAAAACCCAAAAATAAAGTACTTATATTCATTTATTACACTACAAATCAAATACGGTTCTGCCTAACTTGTCCGTTGAATAACATTAAGAAAACTTCTGGGTCTAGAGAAGAAACATCCGCACTTTTACGACACTCACAATAAATTAGCACCCTAGTTAGTTCATTGTTTTCAAATTTTATCATTTTCACCAATTAACTTGCTTCAGAAAACCACACCGCGCAGCGAATTGCCAAAATAAATAACTGACCACCGATCCGTAAAAGGCACGACTAACAATACAAAAAACGGAGAAAAACAATATAAAGTAAAGAGCTACGTTTTGATAACCAGGCCCGCACTTAGATTTTTACTTCTGTAACTCGGCTATTTTTAAGTTTTTTGAAAAAAAGTATTTGAAAATGTTGTTTATTTTAATGCCTTCTATACACAGCTAAAAAAGAAGTATCAACTTAGGAATCACCCTGTATATGTAAAAAATTTTTTTTTACAGTTATCTCTTAAACTTGTTAAGATTCTATAACTCTATCAAATTTGTTTAAAGTTAAATTTTTAAGGAATTATTTGCATAACTTTCTAGGTACAACTAGGAACAATTAGACCTGATAAAAGTAAAATAAGGCACCTAAGCAGGTTATTGCAATTCAACAATACTTTGAAGAAACCCATGTTATTATGTTGAATTCATCATTGAATTTACGATATAAAAATTTTAAATTCGAAAAGACTGGTGCCTTAATCAACTCTATCTGTTTATTTTTATTTATTTTATAAAGGACATGTATAGGTTACAAAATAAAATGGTTTCCAATAATTTAATATTAAAGTTATTTTGCAATAAAACCAAATCTAAGGCAGTTATAAGGGCTATACAAAGATGAAAAATGCTATAAAACGATATTTGAAAACGCCTTTTTTATTAAAGGAGACTGGTCAAGATGCAAGAGGGACTCTGAGAGTATTTTCATTTTTATGAAATCCCATTTTCTATGTTTTGTTTTAATGCCAAAGTTTTCTGTCTCCAACGTTTCATGCATAAAAAAGACGGTTGGAAATGGGAAAGTCTCGGAAGTATACAAAACCGATCCTTTTTCTAGATTTATTACGATGTTTTATTTAAAAGTTTCAAATAAAAACATTTTAGGGTAAACGATATTTTTCGGTTCTTTGAGATGAGTTACTGTAATGGCTTCTAAATCTAAATTTTTTAAAAGGGAACTTATAAACAAATAATCTATATTTTCCCTCCTTACATTTTACAATTAACTCAACCCAAATAATCTTTATTTACATATACAAATTTGAAGAAAAGAGAGTTTGTATTACGTGTAAATACTTTTATTTTATTAAAATCGTAGCAGAGCGCTTTCGGCTTTCGCCATCTTCAGTGCTATTCGTCAATATACAATGATATCCTCAAGGTGGGATGGCATTTCGTCCACTTAGTATTTTAAAACAATGTTAAAATTGTAAAAAAGGCAACACGAAACAAAACATAAAACATCCTTGATTTAAAAAAAACATTCTGACACCACTCTTTCTTACAATTTTAACATTGTGTTAAAATACTAAGTGGACGAAATGCCTTCCCACCCAATTGACGATATCATTGTATATGACGAGTAGCACTGAATATGGCGAAAGCCGAAAGCGCTCTGCTACGATTTTAATAAAATAAAAGTATTTACACGTAATACAAACTCTCTTTTCTTCAATTCTACGCTACGTATACAGTGTACACAGCCACAGCTAAATTTATATACAAATTTAGCTATATGCATCGTTAGGAAATAGATATTATATTACATACATTAAGTAGATCCAAATATTCTGAATCTTCTACTACGGAGACTTTTTTGGGTCTCCGTGTGGTGAGTGCATATGCAGAGTTTGAACAATTTAGGACAACCCGATTTTAACTTATTTGAATAGGATTGCGATTGGATTGTCATTGAAATTCAACAGGTGATGCTGTGGACACCAGCGTTGGTTGGACTGATCAACCTGTGATTGGTCATTGAATTGTTGTACAACCCCGCTATAAAGTCAACAGGGGAGCAAATATTTGGATAGTCTAAACCTTGCATGTGATTTCTTATGTTAGAAAAAAAGAATTTAATATAAAATTTTGTTTTTAAGGCCCACACAACATATATTAATAATTCTAATGATATCTATAAATGCAACAAAAATTTAGAGATTGCATTAAAAAATACCATAAATATTTTTATTGCCAAAGAGACAACAGTTAAAAATTATAGCTACTTTGAGTTTTTAATAAGAGAAACCTATTTTATGAGCACAGTGTTAATAATTATGTAAATGTGATGTTTCATATTTAATGTGGTACATGAAAACTTTATGGGCCTACTATATTGTACACACAGTTACCTAATTTATGTAAAAGTTTTTATATAGACGTCATAAAAAATGTTTTTCTTTATTTGGTGCTCATACAGATTGCGTCTATTGAACATTTTATTTTTAAAAATGTTTTATTAATATTGACAGAGGACATCTTAAAATTCTACTAATAAAAACCTATTCGATTGTCGCTCAACATCCTGGTGTATAATGTGTCAATTAAATGGACACAAGATACAAGCACTGATCTAAGCAGTGATGTTTCTATTAGATAAAATAATATGTTGGAGAATCAAAAAAGCTTGTATTTTCGGTGCAAATTTTGCAAAAAAAAAATTGTTACTACTCCCACATGGTAATTTGGTGTTTCCTTTACACTTAAGTGGCGAGAAAAGTAGGCTATTCCAGTTAACTGTATGGCAAAATTTCATAACAGTACTGCACAGTGTTGCAGACTTTAAAAATAAAATTTTCCATTTTGATAGAAAAATTCCACGATTGCACACAATGAGGAAAAAGTCATTTTTTTAGCAGATCACGACCACAAGTGATCCTAAAAAATATCCTACGAATATAATACTGTCCCTTTTCCCTTTGGAAACAGCGCCGACCTATCATTCCTGTGTGCTTTCCTCTCGCGAATCCGAAAATTTCCTATTAGTTGACAAAATTTTTGTAAAAATTATATTTCTCTGTAGGTACTGACCAATCACAGTTCACACTAAATCATATAATTTATGTGTATATGGTACAATTTGTTATTAATTTGTTAATCTATAGGCATCTATAATAGATTTATCAATAATGCAACATGCTGAATATGCATAGAAAATTAATTTCAAGTAGCATCATAATTGAGTTGGTTTTAGGATATGATGTCCATATCGCACTCGAAAGTTTACTTTCTCGTACGAAATGGACTTCATATCCACTCTTGTTGTACAAACTACTATTTGTGAAGCGGATATTTCTGGTCATAATTTTTTAAGTTTAATTGTCATTTTCCTAATTTTTCATTAAATTTTGTGTGCAAATAATTATTCTTTAGCCAATTTAGCAAAAACGTATGCGATGTAGTCGTTATAGGGTTATTAAAAAAAAGTCCAAAGTATTAGAATATTTGAAACTATATCTACAAGATCAGGAATTATCAGTCAATATGTATCATACCAAATGGTAATAAAATGAGAAAAAAGAAGCGATAGCATGGGCGTCCAAGAAATCAATTTCAGGAGGGGAATATTTTTTCTTTATAATAAAGTCGATTGTTTAAAAGTGGATTTTTCAAAATTAAAGCTAATTATTAAAACAATAGACTTTGTTTTAATAACGCCAAAAATGGAAATAAAACCAAAACTTGTAGAAAATGTTAACAGCGCAATGTATTTTTGGATGGATTGGAAGAAGTGAATGTAAGTGTAAGGAAGATGACTATTAAAAATTTATTAAAATGTAATCTTAACTAGGTTTACATCTAGTTAAGATTACATTTTAATATATTTTTAATAGTCATCTTCCTCACACTTACATCCACTTCGTCTCCATGTTTTCTCAAATGACTAGCCAACAATTTTCTTTTGCTTAAATGATTATTCACTTCAGTTTCATCGTTCGACAGTTCTTTCACACAAAGATGACAAACTTTTCATTCTACCTTTAAAATTTTCACAGGGCCTTTGGTCTCAAACCCACATATTTTTCTTGCTTACAATGCAACATGTGTACCTGTTTTCTAACCGTTCCACTCATTTTTACATCGAACCTGCAATTGTGTTGCTCAGTTAGGGTGATATCTACTGGTTTTTCTTCTTTTATTTATTCTCCTGAAGATGAATGCTACTGCATTCGAAACATGTAGGGAAGTTGCTTAAAAATATTTCTATAATATAACAGTGATGGAAGACTTTGTGTTCTTATTTCTTACCTTCTAAAAAAACTTAATTATCACTTATTTTATAAATAAATATTATTGTAATTTATAAAATGACTTTATTTATAATTACCTACTGATAAGCTCATGTATATCAAGAAGTTATTTCCTGCCAAAAAAGTTTTAACCTTGAATTACCACATTAAAATATAATAGCCGAGATTGCATTTTTTCCTACATACATACGGGTTAGTTATTAAAATATCTGATGATTGATATACATACCTACCAGGAGACTATTTCAACTTTATGTGACAATAATCGTAGGTGTTAAAAATTTATATTAAAATCTTAAAACACACATTTAAAAAATTTCACGGGCGCATATATGAGGGTTAAAGGGGGAATTACCCACCCCAAGAACCTTTATATTTTTACAGTTATTTAAACGGAACGGTCATGAATAGAGAAAATAATAGTTATTTACGATATAAGTGTTGTAAAGATTCATATTACAACACGAGATGTTAAAGTTGTTAAACGAGGCGTCAGCCGAGTTTAATAAAACATCGAGTGTAGTAATATGAATTTACAACAAGAATATTGTACAAAATTTTATCAACTTTCATCTACGAATAAAAATATTTGGCAAAAGGCATTTTTAAAAATAAAAATGCACCTGTAAAAATGCACCTGCTATTAAGTTTACTAATCATGTTACCTTTCGCATAGTTACTGTCGAAACTTTGTCAAACAAATTCAAAAAGATAAAAAGCATTTTTCAAAATGAGCGATTCTGATGGAAGTTTACCCTCTGATATAGAAGCAGCGGCAAACGAAGCGATCCAAGGCGCGGTATGAGTTGGAGTATCAGAAGTTTGAAGATTGGTGTAAAGCTAACAAAATAAAGGAGGTGTCTGAGAAAATCCTTTTGGGTTATTTTTCCGTAAAGCAACGCTCCCAGAAACCATCTACACTATGGACTCACTACTCAATGTTGAGAACTATGATTTCAGTCAAGAAAAATCAAGATATAATTGTTATTATTATTACTATTATTAGCAAGCCCTCGTATGCTCTGTATGAATGTTATAGACGTGCCTAATTTCCTGCTAAAGCAATGCAGTCTAAACAAATCCGTCTATTGTTTAAAAAAATTACGTAAGGAAATTTAATACCCAAATTTTTAACTAGGTATTTATATTTGAGTATCAGGTACCAACGATACTTTAAGTATTAAAATAATGGTTTATTTACAAGTAATTTGGCATTTTCAGCACTTGTTTAAATTTAGACTAAATGGATTGGTGCAATTTTTTTTATACGTATTTGATATGTTAAGTTGTTATGAATATTTTCGAAAACTGGCATATTTATGATAATTATGTAAATCCAAAATGTTTTATACATACTACACTAAAAGTGACTTAGAAAATTTAATAAAAATTTCCGAAGATAACAATGAACTTTAATTACAATTTTCGCAAACTATGCAATTTAATGAAATATCTTCTAAATAAACAATTTTTATAATGACTAATTAATTAAAGTATAAAAGAACAACAAAATTTGGCTTTTATTAAAATGCAAGGCCTAATATTTTGCAATATTTTTCACAATAAGCTTTTCTGCAAAACGGGATTTTATTAAAATTGATTTATTAAATTTAATTATTTGAAACATTTTTAAAAAGTGTACAGGGTGTCCATTTTTCGTATGTTTTACGGGTTATCTGCGTTATTAGTAAAGATAGACGGTTACGGTTTTCGCGGCACTGTGTTACTTTTTTGAGAAACAAACAATGCCATAAACAGAATTTTCATAGCCCTTAGTTTTTTAGATACGGGGTGTTTTTGAAAATTTTCCATTTTGTGACACCCCTCGTATCTCGGTTACGCTGCAACTTATCAAAAGAGTAAAAAATGGACTTATCAGTTTTTTCACGTAGAATCCAGTGGCTTAGTCAGATTTTTTCTATGTTTAATTGTTTTCGAGAAAAAGAGCAAACTGGCATTTTTTTAAATGAGACACCCTATATATTTTTAACTATTATGATTCAGTTTATTACAAGCTTTTTAAAAATATATAATATTTTGTAGCTGTTTTCTATGTGAAGCTCAAAATTTACAGCAAGACATGGGGGGTGGCACAAAATGCAAAATTTTCAAAAACACCCCGTATCTAAAAAACTAAGGGGTCTATGAAAATTCTGTTTGTGGCATCGTTTGTTTCTCAAAAAAGTAACACAATGCCCCGAAAACCGCAACCTTCTATCTTTACTAAAAATGCAGATAACCCGTAAAACACACGAAAAATGGACACCCTGTATAGGTAGTTTTTTTTTAAATTTGAAAAGTCTTTTTAAACTTTTTTCTTTATTTTTTGGGTTTCCCAATGTTTACTGAATTATCATAAAAAGAACAGGCCTTACTCTGATATATAAACACAGCCAATGTCCTTAAAAATAATAATTAGAAATAAGATATCACTTTGTAAGCTAGGCAATTTTAAGTAATTTAAATAGTGCTTAATGCTTACTGACAATTTTGTAAGTTCATGTTATATCAATTACTACGACCCTTATGGTATCATAGTACAGAATTATTAGGTATATTTTGACCTTCTTTAATTTTTTTTTATCATGCCTTTAAGATACAGAAAATATTTTTTTCGGCAACCGTCCGGAAAGTACCCACTACCCGAATGCTTTTTCTTTGAGAAAGTAGCATTTTTCCGGCCTAGTCCGGGAAGTACGTACTTCCCGGACTAGGCCGGGAAGAATCACATCGTTATTGTCGTTGTGAATATGAAAATCTTGGTAGGTATGTTTTTGATAAATGCAGTTGAACATTACCATAGCAACGAAATAACGACTGACAGCTATCTGAAAAGAAATTAGTTGACATTTTAATTTTCGAAAGTTTGCATGGTTTTTGGTCGCAACTATCGCAAGAAATCATGGAAAGCAACAGCGATAGTGAGTTTGAAAATGTGCCTTACGAAAATTCCAATGCACCAGCTGCTGCTACAGCACAATTATTGCAATTGCTCGAATTTTAATATAAATAAGAATTAAAATGTTCGAAATTTTGTTATACAAAGAAATATAATAAAGAAATGTGTCTCATTGATTTGTTATTCTACACGGTTGCTGAAAAAATAGTGTACGCAACACGTCCGAAAACAGTTTTTTTGAACTCGCAGACTTCCAGGACTCGCCTACTCCTCGTCCTAGAATTTTGTCGACTCGTCCAAAAAAACAGTATTTTCCGGACTTGTAACGTAAATTACTATTTTTCTACTCCCACATGGGAAAATTTTTCCTAAAGTGTAATGTGGGCTATTCCTATAATTGTATATCCAGTCTGTTTATTATGGTTACATGTTTCGCCTTAAACTGGCATCATCAGACCTAAAAAAGTAAATACAATTACAAATTGCACGAAAAAATTAAATAAAAAAAAGGTAACTTGTTTTTTTATTTAATTTTCCCCGACAATTTGTAATTGTATTTACTTATTTAGGGGACACGAAATAGTGCGAAAATGAAATATAATATAAAACCAAAGTATAGTTTTACTGAACTATTAAGTTTTTTCTGACCGAGCTAAAGATTTGTGCACACATGCACTTCAAAAATTTCCAGTTTTTCGAGGTAATTATTAAAACATTTAATCCATAAAATGTATATACAAAATGAACGTTGCGTTTTTTTACCATGACTCCAATAATAGACCTTAAAACTTTTATTATTCGGTAAATAAATAACTGGTAAATCTTTCTTAAATGGTGGAAATGGTGGAAAATAAGGATAAGTACATAAAACCAGATAAAACGATATAAAAATTTATATAACTTGTTCTGGATTGCTAATGGATTTAAGGTTATGTTATTTAGTTTTGTTTCGCGCAGATAAAAGGGATTGTTCAGATTTATTAGGCAAGCAGGTCGAATGTAAGAAAGATAGAAGTATTTAAAGTGATTTCGTGTAAATATAAGAAATCACCCAAATCGATAATTATGTTACAGTGTAATTTGGTCCATAAATTTGCCAACGAATTGAATTTTCTCTCAATTGCTTTTTATTACCTATCTCAAATGTTCACTGCAAACTGAAACCACAATTTATAATGCCTTGAGGTATTGTATTTATTAAACTCTAGTTTCTTAAAATTCCTGTATTTTTAAAACTTACTATCAATAACATGAAAAATTTAAACTGTGCGTAAATATAAAAACGCACAACTATGCGTTATGATACATAAACACACGCAACTGTGCATTATGACAATTAAGTGAGCCTTGAACCCATCAAATCGTGATATTCCTCTATATTGGGTTTTGATTCAGTGGCGGCTCGCCAGGTGATGTAGGTGAAGGGGCTCTTCACCAAAAAAAAATAAGACCAGAAGAAAAGTTTTTCGACAATATTAAATATTAATGTACCAATACAGTTACCATTTCAGTCTTTAAAAAATAATTATGTTCAAATTAATAATATTAAATTAATCCGAATGTAGCTATGCAGAATAGGCCCACGGTTAACCCCGATGGACAATATTAATAAACACTCGTGCATTTTGGCGCGCCCCAGCCGGCCGTGTCCGTTAGCTCAAACCAAGTGAAGACCCAACGCCCAACATGGCTTTGATATTCACCGTTGCTATGGTTATGTGTCATCAGTAACGCAAACAGCATGTAACAATTTGCATTATGATGAAGAGCAACTTAAAAATAGATCAGTCGTATGCACCATTGTTTTATCATTGGTTCGCCCAATCTTAAAGTATTTATTTTAAGGCTTCGCGAAACTTACGGTTATAGATATCGTTTTTACGTGATTTACTGTGTGATTAAAAAGTTTTGTTTTTATTTTTCAGTTAATTCAGTAGTGTACGTACCTACTTAGTTGTGTGTTTTAAAAATGAACCCAATTATGTCATTAATTGGGTTAAGTTTGTAATTTTTGGAAACTACATTCAGTCGTTGGACAGATGAGGTTAGAAGAGACGTTTTATTACACGGCTTTTTAGTCAATGTTTGTTTAAGTACCCACACTATACCTAGCTCTTCGCCATTTTTTAAGACCGCGAGCCGCCACTGTTTTGATTATTGGACAGTGACCTATTTGAGATTTGAAGTTCAAGGCGATAATTTATAAATAATAAACCGATTTTTAATTTGTTAGTAGTCATAGAAAAAGCATAGTTGTAAAGCAATTACGCACTCATGTATTTTTACTGAACTCGCCGCTAAGCGGTCGTTCTCAATTTTTCCATTCGTGCGTAATATACTATTTACCACACTTATTATCTTACTGTAGATACAAGCTCGCATACTTGTGATGTAAACTCTTGTTACTTTTAAAGACTTGTACCGATTCATTACTTTGGGTATTAGAACTCGTCACTCAGTACTCGTTACTTTATATAAATTGCATAATTTATTTTAATTGTGTTATTGTTGTTATAACTTTGATCGATTCCCAAATCATTGTGTTTTTCAGAACAAATATATTGAATATAGGTATGACAATTGACAAATATGTGATTAAAAAACACATAAATGCATATAATAAACAACAACAAATAAAAATGAAACAACGCATAGTCGGTTGGCGTCGATCGCCCGACAATGTAAAAACAAAATCAGCACGTCTGTCGTCCGTCATTTGCTACCACGAACGAATAGTTAGTTATATTTTAGCTCAGTATAACGATGAGCCAAGAGTAACGAGTCCTTTATGAAATTAGGACTCGGTACTTTTAGTGATCACATATGTAGTAACGCTTAATTTGTAACGAGTCTTTACTTATTTTATATAGCTATCGCACACTATTAATAGTTCAATTCGTATGTACACGTACGTAAATTTGCGAATTGTGAACAAATTGTATTTGATTTGGATTCTTGGATCAATTCGCAGTTAAGAGTACCAAATTGAATATGCAAAATTTAATTGATTTACGTCGTGTGGTATAAAGATTTTTAACGATAATTAACTAACCGGCAAGTTTGACTTTGACATAAATGATACTGACTTTGCTTACAATCATAGTGGCTCGGTTACCTTAATTTTTAATTTACCAATCAGGCACCTATAATTGTAAGTAACAACAATACCTGCGAATGTTATTTATGTCACAGTCAAACTTGCTGGTTAGTTAATTACAGTTAATGATCTTTATGCAACCCAACATTTTAGTACCAGAACGAAAATATTTGTAAATTTGTTGTATCAAAGAGAAAAATTCTCATTGATATACAATTCCTAGATTCACTAAATTCATGGATTTTTCTTAATAGTTAATTTAGACATTTCTGCGCGTTTATTAATTCGGATATTTAAGCTTCCACTGTAAGAAAAGCCTACGGTTGACTTGGCATTATCTTCACTTTAAGAATTAAGATAGATGGAGCATTGAGAACCTGCATTACATTATTTTTAAAATCGGTCAGAATCACATGGCTTTGGTGGGTACCTTTTCTTTTCTACCTGACTTGTATAATTATATTTAGGCTTGTGCTTATAGATTTGTTCTTTGAGGTGCTGATCACATAGTCGTCTCAATTATACTAGCGTTTCTTTATTTAGATTAAAATTAGTTAATAAACATAATTTTTAAAAATTTCGTTTAATTTTTAAATGAAGGGCATTGTTTAAAAATTATATATTATTATGGGTGTACTGAATTCATTTATCTAAGGATATAATTTAAATGTGATATGCTAATTACTTAGATGTAAATACGGATTCTGTAACATAATGTAGTTATATTGAGTAGCGGTTTATAGTATTATTATTTTATCTATACAGGGTGTCCCACCGGGAACCGAATCGATCTATATATAGAAAACTATTTATAGGAAAATTTTGAAAATTTGTCAGTATGCTGACGCTGATGGGGACGATCAGGCTAAAATATTTTCATAATGGTGGCACTTCCAGTTATACCGAAAGTAAGTGTCAACTTGCCTATTTTAAATGGAACATCCTCTATATTATTACATTTTTGCATTCTACGCAAGATTCTAGGCAGATTTTGTATAATTATCATGTCCTATACTTATGTCTAAACGTTTTTGACATATTTGAATTTTTATGTCATAAATGACGTTTGCAAGCCTTAGAATAATTATCAATTTTTTCTATAAAAAAGCCTTATTTATTTAGTTTAAGTGGGATTCCTTGTTATAAAGGACCTGCTTTAATAGATTTTTTATAATATTTTGATAACTATTAATACAGGGTGTTTAAAAAATAAGATTAAAAATGATATTGAAAAAAATGCAAAAAGTCTAGATTTTCAAATGGAAACACAGAGGCGTTAGCTTCAGTAAATATATAATACTGTGATTGGTCAGTGCTTTTAAATACACCACAAAGAAAACAGAGGAATGATAGGTCGGCGCTGTCTCCAAAGGGAAAAGGGAAATTTTTACGCACAGTGTTATATTTGTAGAATATTCTTTAGGATCACTTGTGGTTGTAATCTGCTAATAAAAGACTTTTTCAGTATTGTTTGCATTCGTGAAAGTTTTCTATAAAAATGGGAAATTTTATTTTTAAAGGTTGCAACACTGGACATCCTTTTGTAACCTGTAAATTTGGTTTCCTTGTAATTGACCACTGTGATTGGTCAGTTTCATTACCTATCTAAGATGAAAATGAAATATTCCTGCACGGTTAACCGGAATAGCTTACTTTTTTCGCCACTTAAGTGTAAAGGAAACAGCACATTTCCATGTGGGAGTAGAAAAATATACATTTACTTATCCCGTGCGCCCATGGAAAGCTATAAGTTGCAGCGTAAAGGTATTTGATGTGCAGGTAAATGCAATGACAGGGTGCAGCTAAGTTATAAAGTATGTAGCACCCTCGTTCTAATGCCTTTGAGCCATACAAAAGGTGCATTTGGGCGGATTTAAATATTACGTCGGATTGTATAAAGCTTTTTCTTATATTACTTTGGGATTAACTTAAATGACTTTTTATATAAAATAATATATTCTGTACCTGAAAATACTTTAAGTTTAAAAGTGTTTCTGGATATTCCTAAATTTAGTTTTTTTATAGAGGTGTCCGCCCATGGGAAATTAGTTATTAGGTAATATATAAATGCAAAATTATTACTACATATATGTATGTATAAATAAACATTTATTAAATATAAAAAAATACACTACTTTTAGTTAGGATGTAGTAAACATTAAAAAAACGCGACGTTTTTCTGCCATTGTTTACGATTTTAACCTTACAACTCACAATTAAAAGGCGGACTGCTTTCGGGGAATCATACTACTTTCATTCGGTGAAGTCCTTTCGCGCTGCCACGCATACGCGATTGGTTGCCGGTCTATCTTTAGAGAGTTCTTGCACCATACTTATGCGTCTCCCAAAAACTTTTAAATTTTTTTTGTCCGTTTAAAGGAGAGTTTTCGCACTCTTTGTATGAAAAAAGCCTGTCCGCGTCTGCCCAAAGGAGAGTCCGCCCAAGAGAGGTTGATTTTCATGGAATTTCATATACCTTTCCGGACTAGGAAAAAATGTCCGCTCAATAGAGATGATGGCGGTGCGATCCAAGTAGATCCAAATTCCAAATGGGAAGGGGTTCTCAATAGGAAAAATAGTAATTTCTGGTTAAGAGATAACCCTCATATCACCTAGAAAGCTGCATTTTAGGAAAAATTTAGATTTAATATTGTCTGTATGGGAAAATCAATTAAAGTATATTTTAAGAATAATTATCGAAAACTTCTTATTTATTTTGGGCCTTTTAATATCAGTTATATCGATGACTAGTGGCATTTTCTTTACAAATAGTAAAACAATAATTTAGAACTTGAAGAAATAGTTCATACTTAAAGTGGTGTGGAAATTTAGAAGGTAAGAAATAAGAACACAAAGTCTTCCTCCACTGTTATATTAAAGCAATATTTTGGAAAACTTTTCTACATGTTTCGAACGCAGAAGCATTCATCTTCAGGAGAATAAATAAACAGAAGGAAAACTAATAGATATCACCCTAACTGAGCAACAAAATTGTAGGTTCGATAGAAAAATGAGCAGAACGGTGAGAAAATAGGTACACACGTTGCATTGTCAAGAAGAAAATTATGTGGGTTTGAGGCTTAGGGCACAAGAAGAGTATAGGAAGTGTGAGGAAGATCACACTTACATCCACTTCTTCTCCATAGTTTCTCAAATGACTAGCCAACAATTTTATTTTTCTTAAATGATTATTCCCATTCACTTCAGCTTCATATCTTTCAACAGTTTTTCACACACAGATGTCAAACAAACATTCTACCTTTAAACTCTTGTATTTATTAACCCATATATAACCCTTATATAACCCATATTTATCTTTTTCACAATGCAACGTGTATACTTATTTTCTCATCGTTCTACTCATTTTTACATCGAATCCACAATTTTGTAGTTAGGGTGATATCTACTGGTTTTTTCTTCTTTATATTTATTCTCCTGAAGATGAATGCTTCTGCGTTCGAAACATGTAGAGAAGTTTCTTAAAATATTTCTTTAATTTAACAGTGGAGGAAGACTTTGTATTCCTATTTTTTACCTTCTAATATTTTAGGAGTTCATTACCGCATTTCAAATAAATCCATCCATTTTTGCCACCCGACGTCACTAAATTATTGCCAAACCAGACCAGACATTGGGTTTGCTTAAATTAAAAAATATCGAAAGACCCTATTTCTCATGTAGTTTCGTCAAATCAACTTTAAGAATTCTCCCATAAAAAGTCCCAAATTTAAAATCTAATACAAGACGAACAATGTTTGAACCTCTATCTATACATTCATACCTAATTGCACTTGTTTAATCAAATAGTAAAGATGATATTTAGTGAGCTGAACTTCCGCAACTAATTTCGAAATATTTACCGATGTTTGGTAATGGCACATACGTCAAAGATACAAAAATTACTACCGTATCTTTCAATAAGCGTCTAAATAGAAATAAATTCAAGTTTTTGAGCAAACAAAATAAATGTATTGCGTACCCAAAATTTGGCTTTATCGAGGTTCCATGGCACCCAGTGGCGTAGCCAGAAAATATGCTGGGGAGGGGGGCTCAGTGGGCGTAAGTAGGAGATTTTTTTTATGGAGAGAGAGACAGTCGGGACTACATGTATTTCATGATATTGTGCTTAGTCAAGAGGGTTGAAAAGCGCTGCAGACGAAAAATTTTCAGGGCCACGCCCAAAGTTCGATTAAAATTCACCTAACTACTATATATCAAATTTCGGAAATTAAATTATTACCTCTACCCCTCTGCATGGTTGTATTTTGTTTTTGTAAATGTTTTTTTTACTTTTTTTTTTGATAGCTGGCTCTTCATAAAAAAAAACATTTTTTATATTTGTGAAAAATATGAATATTGGTACCTATCAATCCAAAATTTAAGACGTATGTATGGCTCTATCCAGTGTTTTTCGGGCTTGGTTTTTCATGATTAAAAAGTAAATATCGCTCACCACGCTAAAATTAATAATTTTTTTAGAAATCATGTATTTTAGGAACGTAGATTTTTTGGTGCAAATGCTTAGGTTTTTAAATACTCTTTCTTACGTGCCGTTTTGTATATTCATAATAAAGCATTCTCGTTTCATCCCGCACTATTTTTTTTATTATAAATTATCACACTTCTTCCATTAAAATTCAAAATCAATTAAAATTTGTACTTTAATTTTTCTTTTTAAAAATAAATACATATCTAATTATTTTCTGTTTTTGTTGTAATAATATTTTATTGAATTAGGTTATATTTTTGTTGATTTAAACTAGCTCTAAAAAGGGGAAATGGAACAGACAAGTATATAATTTAAAACAACTATAAAATATTCTTTTTACTCGTTTTCTTTAAAATTGCATCATAAATCAATAACTAAAACTATATGCTTCTGAAACTTACCTCTATATAAAACAGGACTTTTAGAAGGAAATATTTTAAAACTAAACGTTTCCTACAAGACCTTTGTAATCTAAGCCAAGAATACTGCTACTATGCCACCATTTTATTATAAATAATACTCCAGAACGATCAATCTCGATAAAAAATATTCCAAATGGATACACCTGATATTTTAAAAATTTAGCAAAAATGGTTCAAATGTCCGCTTATTAAATTAAAATTACCTTTATTAAAAACGAATCAAAATAAATCTAATTTAATATTGCCAAATTTGCGAGCTTTATAAAACATTAATCAAAATCAATAAACTCCATTTACTATAAAATATTGTCGGTGATTATTTACATTTAGTCCTCATTTTATTATAATTTAATCACAAGGAACTTTTGCCTAATAGTGAACTAATTTTTTCAGTTTTCAATTTATCAAATAATGCATCCGGTATTTAGTTTTTTGTATTAAGCGATAGGTTAAAATATTTTTTTTATAAATGAATCTTAATATTATATATTTCTTAAATTAATTATTTAATCAATAGCTAGCTACAATAATTAGGTTTGTGACTAAACTATTTATTACTCATGGGTTGGAGTTAAGAATGAATTAGAGTTCAGCCCGTAGCGCTAGGGAGCCAAGATTTTTTGCTTCTAAAGCTAAGCTTAAACTAGAGTTGACCCTTTTTAATTATTAAATGACCCTATTCCAGGAGCGCCGCCTTCAGATGGGAAAAAGAGTTTGCCCACTTTAAATATCTACGGTTAGTCGAAATGCATTAAATGTGGCAAAGAGAACGGATAGTCAATAGTATATTATATATATATAGTTATATTAAATATTATTTAGCACGAGGCGTCAGCCGAGTGCGGAAATTCTCCGAGTTGTAGAATAATCACTTTCACACGAGTAATGTACTATTTTTCCCACAACCACAATGAATTATTAAAAAAGCCTTTGATTTGAAAAAAAATGTTTCAACACTAGCGTTGAAAAAAAATATCAACATTGGTGTTGAAATTAGCATACTTAGAGCGTTTGCACACGGCACCATATATCGCGCGCGACAAATGGTCGCGATATTGCTTTTACACCAAATTATGTGTTTAATAATGAGCCATTTTCACACACAAGCGATATTAGAGAACACATAATTTGGTGTAAAGCAATATTGCGACCATTTATCGCGCGCGATATATGGTGCCATGTGAAAACGCTCTTAGGATTATGTTCCACTTAATATCTGGTTTCATAGTTTGTCAATAGGGTTTTCCTTTATTTATAATTTAAATTTTTGATTTTTTCATATTTTATATATCATAGGAAAAACTAATTCTGGATTGACTTCTGGATTAACCAGCATTAATTTTTTAAATTTAATCAAGAAAAGATGCATTAAACATAAATTTAAAAAATCCACCTAAAAGGAAGATTTTAATTTAAAATAATTCTATAAATTATTTAATGTTTTTATAAAAAAAAGTCAAATACTTCTGATGGAATTTGTACCTGTGACCTTGAGATCTGTAGGCTAGAGCTCTATTCTCTACGCTATCGATACCAATAAGGATTTGTTGTTTAACACATGACACTCCCTTCAGCGCGATTTGTTTTTCTGGTTATAGATTTTTCAGTATATTATTAACATTTTTTATAATTTCAGATGTCGTATTTTCACACTCTAGTTCTGAATCACTCGACAAATACATTATAAATAATTTAAACACTTTACAATTACTTCTTTCTAAAATTTGTTCTATTTAATAAATAGGGGTGGTCTGTCAAATTGGCACCATACGTTTAAATAAAATAGTGTGCCTTGTATTTTAACACTAATGTTGAAATATTTTTTTCCTACGACCACCTATGAAAATGAGACAAAAAGCACGGTTAACCTGGCTCGAAAGCGCCGAATATCACACGCGTGTTGAAAGAAAATATTTCAACTCTAGAGTGGTAATACAAGGCACACTATTTAATTTAAAAATATGATGTCAATTTGACAGACCACACCTATTTATTAAAAAGAACAAATTTTAGAAATCAGTAATTGTAAAGTGTTTTTACTTATTTTTCATGTATTTGTCGAGTGATTTAGAATTAGAGTTGAAAATACGCCATGTGAAATTATAAAAAATGTTAATAAAAGAAAAGACAAGTCGCGCTGAAGAAAATGTCATATATTTAAACAACAAATGTTAACTGGTAGCCATGGACGCCATAGCGTAGATACTAAAGCTCTTGTCTACAGAACGGGAGGTCACAGGCTCAAATCCCGTCAGGAGTATTTGACTTTTTTTTATAAAAACATTAAATAATTTATAGAATTATTTTGAATTGAAATCTTCCTTGCTGGGTGGATTTTTTAAATTTTGGTTAAGTGTATATTTCCTTAAAATTTAAAATTTTTCATTCTGGTTAATCTAGAAGTCAATCCAGGATTAGGTCTTCCTATGATATATAAAATATGAAAAAATGAAAATGTTAAACTACCAATAAAGGAAAAGCCTATTGACAAACTATATGTAACCAGATATTAAGTGGAACATAATCCTAGGTATGCTAATTTCAACTCTAGAGTTGAAATATTTTTTTTACAAATCAAAGGCTTTTTTAAGAATTCTTTGTGGTCGTAGGAAAAATAGTGTACATAACTCGTGTGAAAGTGATTATTCTAAAACTCGGAGAATAACAGCACTCGGCTGACGCCTCGTGCTAAATATCTCCTCGTTTGAAAAGTATCACTTTCATCACTTGTTATGTAATATACTATTTCCAACACGCGTGTGATATACTGATATACGGCGCTTTCGAGCCAAATTAACCGTGCTTTTTTTCTCATTTTCATAGGTGGTCGTAGGAGAATGGTTTTCTCTGGCCAGATGGTTTATGTTGCCCAGTTATTTTGATTTAACAAGATTAGAGTGTCGAAAAAGTTTGAATTTTGGAACAACGGTCACGCCACTGAAAGTAATTAGAAAGGGCCAACTCTAATCATTACATTTGTGAATATATTCACGAAGCATTTCAAGGTTAAACTTGATAATGTTCTATTTTTGTGCCAAATTTTAGGACCATTCAATGTGCCAACCATCAAACTTTTTTAAGTCAGATAAGTTTTAAAAAACTTAAATAATGTTGTCTTAATTGGTTCTTGATTTTGATATAAATAGAACCTTTTATTTTATCATTTTATCAAGTTATTAATAATTAGTTGTGAAATAAATGTTATGTTTGGTAAAATTGTCCGAAATATCAAAGTTTAATAAACAAAGGGAATTAACTGATGCACAATGTAAGCATTACCAGCTTTACAATAATATTTCTGAATAACTTCACAAAAAATTTAAGAAATGTAATGTAAGACTTATGTCGGGTTGCATAGAGAATTATAATAATAAACTTACCAGCAAGATTGACTGTGAATGATAAAATAGTTTTGGACAGCATTGTCTTCATTTGCGTTACATCACAACGTTTCAACTGGTAAGTGGTGTAGTATTCACCTGAACACGACTGGAAATACTTACCAGTTGAAACATTGTGATGTAAAGCAAATAAAGACAATGCAACTCCCAAACACTTCTATCATTCAAGAAACATTATTGTCTCCAACCATCAAACAGACAAGATTGACTGTGATATACATGACATTGGTAATAGTTTATTACATAACAAGTGATGAAAGTGATACTTTTCAAACGAGGAGATATTTAGCACGAGGCGTCAGCCGAGTGCGGAAATTCTCCGAGTTTTAGAATAATCACTTTCACACGAGTAATGTACACTATTTTTCCTACGACCACAAAGAATTATTAAAAAAACCTTTGATTTGTGAAAAAAATATTTCAACTCTAGAGCTGAAAAAAAATATTTCAACTCTAGAGTGGAAATACAAGGCACACTATTTAATTTAAACATATGATGCCAATTTAATAGATCGAAAGGTCACAGGTTCAAATTCCATTAGGAGTACTTGACTTTTTTTTATAAAAACATTAAATAAATTATAAAATTATTTTGAATTTAAATCTTCCTTCTTGAATGATTTTTTTTTATTTGATCAAGGAAAGATGCATTAAAAATAAATTAAAAAAATTCACCCAACAAGGAAGATTTCAATTTAAAATAATTCTATAAATTATTTAATGTTTTCATAAAAAAAAAGTCAAATGCTCCTGATTGGATTTGAACCTGTGATCTTTCGATTCGTAGGTCATGGCTCTAGTCTCTAGGCTATGGCGACTCATAAACATTTTCTACTTAAGTTTAATATATGTCATTTTCTTCAGCGGGGCTTGTTTTGACTGGTAATAAATTTTCCAGTATATTCTTAACTTTTTTATAATTTCAGATGGCGTATTTTCACACTGTAATTCTGAATCACTCGACAAATACGTGATAAATAAACTAAACTGCTTTATAAAATTTGTTCTTTTTAATAAATAGGTGTGGTCTGTCAAATTGGCATCATATGCCTAAATTAAATAGTGTGCCTTGTATTTCCACTCTAGAGTTGAAATATTTTCTTTCAACACGCGTGTGATATTCGGCGCTTTCGAGCCAAGTTAACCGTGCTTTTTTTCTCATTTTCATAGGTGGTCGTAGGAAAAAATAATTTTCTCACAATCATACCAGCCCGGTTACCTTCATTTTTAATTTACTAATCAGGTACCTTTGATTGTGAGATTGAATAATGCCTGTCAATGTTATTTATGTCACAGACAAACTTGCTGGTTGGTTAATTCTGGTTAAAAATCTTTGTGCAATCTAACATTAAGGTGTCAAAAAATAACCTAAATGAATTATTTTTAAATGATGATTATGTTTAGTATCAGTAAAAATTTTCTCCTGAGGAGCTTTTCTCGTTCATTCCTGCTTTACACTATCCTACCTTGTATTTAAGAAAACACTGATATGAGCGTAGATATGTTTCGAATAAAAAAACTTAACTTAAACAGGGTGTTCTTGAAATGACTGTACCCCGTTTCACCACAAATTCCTTAACCAAAAATAAGGCGATCTAGGCAAACTTACCTATGTATATGCAATGTTGCTTTATTTTGACGCTACAGGGCGTTAAAATTTTCAAGTTTTTTGGAATAATTTTTAAATACCTTTATCGATTTCCACTAATTTTTAGACTAAGAAGGGCCATTATTAGCAGCGTGTTTCGATTTATACGCCATCTTTTTTTAATACCTGTAAATTTAAAAATGGCGTATAATTGGTAAATTAAAGTTTGTCTTTTTGTTACCCCCCGTATAAATGACTTAAAATTTTTCTCTGACACTAGCTGACTTCATGTTGAAACTTTTTTGGCTCTTATAAAATTTTAGCCAGACATGCAGTTTCTCTACAAAAAAGTTATTTACGATACCTTGTAATTCATTGCAAGGAATTATCAATGCTGCAAATTATTTTAAAAGCAAACCGGACACGATGCCCAAAGTACAGTTTAATTTTTTGAAAAAAACTAATTTATCTATTCAGGAACACGGTGAACAATTCGAATAATTGTTATAAAAATCAAATTAGTTGGTAGTTATTTAAAATTAAAAAATGTTTCATGTTTTCTCGTTCTGAATAAACAGCAATGATGAATAACCAGGTACCGTAAATAATTTTTTTGTAGAGAAACTGCGTGTCTGGCTAAAATTTTTCAAGAGATAAAATCGTTTCAATATGAAGTCAGCTAGTGTCGGAGAAATAAATAAAGTCATTTATACGGGGGTAATAAAAAGATAATTTTCTATTTACCAATCACACGCCATTTTTAAATTTGCAGGTATTTAAAAAAAGATGGCGCATACATCAAACCATGCTATTAATAGTGGTCATTCTTAGTCCCAAAATTAGTGGAAATCGATAAAGGCGTCTAGAAATTACTAAGGAAAAACGATAATTATTTGAAAACTTTAGCGCCCCGTAGCGGCCAAATGAAGCAGCATTGCATATAGGAAAGTTTGCCTAGATTGCCCTATTTTTGGTTAAAGAATTTGTGGTGTACAGTCATTTTACGGACACCCTGTATATCATAGTGAAAGGCCTGAGGTTTACAAAAAATAAAATCCCTGTCTATAGAGGGTCATGCAAAAAGAATACATATACTTAGTAAAATTTAAGAAATATAAAAAAGCTTCAGGAAATCGTCTTGCAAAGAAGTAAAAAAAGTTTTAGAGTTGGTACAGGAAAACGCAACGTTATTACATTATAATCTACTACTTACTACTGTTGAAATGTGATCAGAATCCATTAAATTTACTATTTTCACCTATTTATTTTGTATATTTTAAAATGACTGATAAAACTCTGAATAATTTAGAAATTCTGAAACGCCATGAGCCCCTCAAGGTACTTGCGAAAGCTGACGGTTTTTAGTTTACTGTTTACACAGACACGTTTTTCCTTTCACGTTCCATTTGTATAAACAAGTGTTCGCGAATGCAACGTTGCATTAGGTAGTTAGGTACAGGGACATTATTTTAAGTGTCTCACCCGATTGGGGACTTTCCTATCGACCACAATAAAAAGAAAATTATGTTTACCCTAATAACTTTTTTGTGAAGAAGCCAAATTTGATGTCAAAAAAAATATATGTTTACAAATTTAACAGATAAGACGCCATATAGGATTTTCTTAAATGGCAACCCCACTTTATAGTAAGCTAGCTGCATTCGATTATTTGTTCCAACATTAAAAATGCATAGTTGTCAACATTTATTTTCAGTCGTTGCGGAGATACGAGGCTTCGAAGTTGGTGACTTTGTTATCATCGAATTAACAGAAGCTTTAAGATTAAAAAGTCAATTTTTTTTTGGAGATACGTAATTTTTTATGGCGGAGCCACCTATGCTATTCGATAGCCTGGAGGAACTAAGCAACTTACAACTTGGACGGCTGAGCAGATTTCTGAACAGTAGTGGCTGGTTTAAATGAGTTGTTAAAATCCTTCCGCGGTTACTTCGCACAAACCATCAGAGATCTGATGAAGGTGGGTTCTACGGAACACGTGTGGTATCACAACGGACCTAATCAGGACTACGTGAGACCGTTTGGTCAGAACCAAGGGTCTGCCACTCTTACCTAACCTAACCTATGCTATTGCCATATATGTCCAAATGGCGGCTGGCTGGCAAATACTGCTTTGTAATTGGTGCACGTGACCATAAAAATAATGTTGCTGGTGGCATTTAACGGGTGACTCAATGCTTTTTGCCATCCAACCGCCATACTGAATTACGTGGTTTGGATTCCCTAATAGTTTTTGACATATTAATGTTTAAGATATGGCATTTTTAGATTTTGACAAGGTTTAACATTGGAACGGTTTATTTTCGAGAAAAATGCATTTTACCTCCCATCTTAATTTTTTGTTCTCTATCTAAAAGTTACAACTTCCGGTCTAACATGTTTACCGTAAAACCGTTTTTTGGTTTTGAATGTTAAACCGAAAGTTGCACTGTTAGATAGAGAATAAAAAACTAAGATAGGGTGGTGCAAATCATTTTTATCTAAGATGAACCGTTTCAATGTTAGAGCCTGCCAAAGATTAAAAATGCAATATTTTAAATGTCATTATCTCCAAACTATTGAATTTAGAGATATGACACTTTATACTAAATAAGCGTAGAATTTTGCAAGGAATTAGAAAATAATAGAAGATATAGGGTGTTCTATTTAAAATACCTAAGTTATAGTGGCCACGTTTTTTTTGGGACACCCCGTATACTCTAGTATAACTTTAAAATGTGCCCTTTAACTTTTGTATTTAAAATTTTTAAGATAATGAAGAAAATTAACTTTGCTTTATCGTTGACTCACCCTTTATAATGTATATATAAAACTTTTTATAATAAAATTTGAAACTAAAAATACTCTACATGTTACAACATTTGGAACGATATTGGTGTTAAAGTAAGAAATGTTCAGTACAAACATTACAACATTAAAGTTATTATTTTTTTCTCAAACCTAAAATATAACCAGCCATAGCCGTATTCACTAAAGGGATCTTAATTTGAAACCGACCTAAAATGGTAGCGCTAGGTCTAAAAGGAAAAGTATGAGAATAAATCAACTAAGTTTAATAAAGAAAAAAGTATTTTAGCACGTACTGTGTTCTTTAATAGAACTAAAACTGTATTTCCAACAACCTTCCGGTTAAATTATATGTCGGTACGACGACTTTATTACAAAAAAATCAATTGAACACAAAATCATCATATGGCATATCACAATAATGCAACGACGAAAACACAACTGGGATACTATAAGATCTAAATATTTCGATTGTCTAAACCTCTTTAGTGAATACGGGTAAAAGTGTCAAACCTAAAAAAATTAAAAACAATATTTTTGGAGAAATAAGGCTTTAAATGTTCTGACTTGGGGTGTTTCAAACACAAACAACTGTTTTTAATGGTTATTAAGAGAATAATACAATACAACACAACGTATTACGCCCTATTTCTTCACAAGTTTTTGTACTTTGCTCTTTTTTGTTCGCCGTTAAGTTTTTTGTTCGTTTGGCATGTTCCAAGTTTTAAGTAAGCCAAAATTCGTCCCATATGTACTATGCAAACTTAATGATTTTTTAGTTGCAAAAGTTGAACAACGGATCGCATTTTAGCCAAAAACTACAACCTTAAGGTGTTTACGTAATGGCCGTTTCATTAAAAAAAAAAATATTAAACTCCTTTAACAATTATTCATAAATGTGCATGTATACCATTGTATACCGTACCAGCTCCGAAAAGTTCAAAGTAAAACACTCCTTTTAAATTGAAATTAAAAAAAGTATTGATTTTTAAATGGTTTAAAAAAGAATTGTAAAATATACCTGTACACCGAGGTGAGGGGTGAGTGTCTCCTGCTCGTCGATGATGGTAGGGGGCAGCCGCGATGTCATGGCCCTCCTAGACCATGGCGCTCCATGTTTGTCCCGAAATCATTACCGGTATCAGGTTATGTTTGTCGCAATACGAACTAAATTCACTAATGATTAAACGCGATATTTATGTCCCAAAGCATTATAATTTTTTTACATCACTTACTGTAAGAGAAGTTTTAAATTTAAACTACATAGGCTCTTTGATATGAGTAAATTTTTCAGCGTCTAAGATTGTTGCAGTTTCGTGCAGATCCGCATAATGTTTGCACTTTTAAAAACCGACCCGGTAAAATGTTTCTGTTGGATCGTTGCAGGTTACCGAAAACGATTGTAGCTTATGCAGCAAATAGGCGTCGACAATATTTAATATCAGGACACGAACAACACTTTGTATTTAACAATTTGTAATATATATATTATGTTAGAAAAACACAGCACCCATATGAACAAATGTCAATCAGAAGCACCACCTGGACGATCGCCGCTTTTCGCAAAATTCCGCAGGACGTCGCGTCGACTGACGTCAAAGGCGTCTAAATATCGATTTTGGGGAACGAACCAGGCTAGCCCAGTTTGCCTACATATCAAAAAGGGACGCAGCATAGGCGTCAACTTTACTTCGAAGCGAGATGAAAGTCGAAATGACCTTGTTAAAAGTATGTTTTTTCGGCCTACATCTAGAAGATAGAAGTTAGTTTATTTTTGCAGAATGAGATATGGCTTTATTCAGGCGCCACATAAGCTGGCAAAACTCGGCAATGGAAGAATTTTTTTCCATTCAACCCAATAGGATATGACATGGCGATTTTGCTTTGCTTGTAATTTAGGGTTCTTTTTGTATACGTTTGCTTTATTTGTTCAATTCCTTGGAACTTTGTCGGAAAAGGAAATATTTCTTGGATATGTCGGAAGTTGTATATATCAGATTAGGACTGCTTGACAAAAACGGTCCGCTTTTTAAATACAATTCCGTTGTAATTGTAATTTAGCAAAGTTTTAATTATTTTTTTTTAATTGTATTAATACCCTAGCCCTAGAATATAAGTTTTCATATATGGAAATAGTTAACTCAAATGGTACTATTTTTTTCTCTCTTACAATTAATAATAGCTTAAGCAAACTCTAATCGTATACGCATAATGTATAAGACGGTACACAATCCACCACGAAAGTTTGCAAGAAGCAAGAAGTCCAGTAGCTTACTACTCATAATTTTAAATGTAGACGCCCTTCGGACTCCCAGCAGTGGCGCTGTCATTTTGTTTAGTTTATTGTTCCTTGTGAAAAATACATAATGGCCAAAAGTAAAAATAATAAATTATTTGGTAGTCACGCTTGCAAAAAACGATTTTTAATTTCTTAATGGAATTGCAGTATTTCCTATACAATTTCTGAGCGGCGCGATGAAGGAGAATTACATAATTGAAACCAAATAGTTACTTTTGATATTGTAAACATTTATAACCTTTACTAATATAAATACTTAGCGTCTATTTAAAGGTTGGAGAAAATGATGATTCTTAAAAGATTGAAGAGTTTTAAACTTGCATTACCTTTATTGTCTTTAAAATCAATTTCTACTGGTGAGTATCTTTAGTCTATACAGGTATTAATCTGAAGACGACTGGAGATAATTATCAGTTGAAACGTTGTGATTAAAAAACAAATAAAGACATTGCAAGTCCAAAACTCTTCTATCATTCACTAATACTTAGTTTTATTCAAAGGGGCTCTCCCTTAAACAATAAAATTAGCTTCAGAGCTTTGCACCAACGACGACGGGTAGCGCGCTGCCTACAGCGCTGAGGCATTTTGCTTATTTTTATAAGTCGTGGTAGAGGTGCAGGTAAGCAATTGAAGTCTACTAGATATCGCTACTCGTAATGGCTAACCGTTCGTTGTTTTTTAAACCGTTTTTATTAAAATCAAGGATTGAATAGTTAACTTAACTACGTGATAAAAGAGTAATACATATTTCATTATTATTTTTTCCTTTAATACCAATAACGTTAACATTTTAACATAGCTTAGTGACTGGTTACTTTATAAATTAACAACAACAAAACTCTGCTGTGCTTCAAAGTTGCATACCAAATTTAATGCTTGCATAATTTTTCCCTCGAGAAATGTTAAATTTACTTAAAAAGACGTTTTATTTAAAATTATTATAAATTTTGCTTGTTTGTGTTACAACCTATTAAATAACGACGCGCATTTTATAATGTGTTGATATCTATGTTCATTATTTTTAGATGCACGACAAGCATTTTACTATTTATTCACGAGATACTGTATCAGAGTGGGTTTCTTTTTATTCGCCCATTTTTAAAAATATTTGGTTACAATTTATATAATGTCATTATGTGCGATAAATTGAACTTCATTGATTTCTTATGGTGGGAATATTATTAACAATAAAATATTTTAGTTGCCTGTGACTATGCTTCTTCGAAAAATTAAAAATGCATCTTGATCTTAATGTTTTCATTTATACATCTTGAACGAATTGAATTTACAGTAATGAAGTTATGATGATTGAATTAATTATTTTTCTTTTAACTTTACGTAATGAGGAACAAACAATGACTTACTTTCTAGAAAAAGAAAAATTCTTTAGCCAAGTGGATGGACCACCAATGGGCTCATATCTCTTGCCAATAATCGCCAACATTTACATGGAATGGTCTGAATTCAAAGTCATGGAATAAGCAAAAAAGAAACCAAAAATATACTTTACGCTAAAATTGTGTAAAGAATGCCAACTGCTTTGAAATTATAGTGTAGTACAATGGCTTTAACTTAGTATAAAATTTTATATTAGTATTGTACCTATATTATCAGGGCAAACCATTTGGTCAAGAATGCTTTGGAACAAAAATTAAATAACTTTCTTTGCGACAGCTGTCATTGCAAGATATTGTGCTTTTTTATTGTTAAATTTTAGTTTCTTGAATTAGCTTTATCGCAATTGAAAAATTAGAATTTTCCAAGACAGGAACTAGTTGACAAGATCGATATTTTGGACGAGAGCGACAGAAATGTAGTAATAAATCAGGATATCTTAAAAAAATAATTCCAAAGCAACCAGCTCTATGCGGAATTAAATCTATCTCTACAGGGTCCTGCACCTCACCTACCGCCTTCTTTAGCTCACTTATTAATTAAGTTAGGATTTTGATATTTTGCAGACTTTACCTGTATCCTATGGAGCATTTCAGGAAAATATTTTTGTTTCTACAGGGTGTTTCAAAAAATTGTGACGTCATAAGGACCTACTTTTTTTGACTACAGGCCATAAATATTCTTACTTATTTGGATGCCTCTTATAGTTACCTAAATACCCCCAAAATTTTAATAAAATCGGTTTAGTATTATAGGCGAAAAAAAAAATACTAAGAAAAATCAGTTTTGCACCCCTGGTTTTAAAAATTAATATAAAATAAAAATAATGCCCCGTTATTAAAGTTATATATAAAGGTACCATCGCGCCGATAAAAAACTGGGACAGGAAATTTTTTTATTTTCTCCTAGACTATTAAGAATAATTTTACATCAAGCCTGGTACCAGTAAAATGTCATGAAAATTTGCATGTCAATAAAGATTATCACTTTATGATTGACTCGTCAAACATACAATCATATATTATTTGTAAATATGCCACAATTAACCCCCCAGCAAAAGGCAATTATTTATAGTCGGTTGCGAGATAGTGTTGCTATTAGGGATATTGCAGATGAACTGGGAGTAAGCAAGAATACCGTGCTATTGGCAAAACAAAAAATAGCAAGACATGGGACTATTATTAGGAATGCAGGTTCTGGTCCCCCTAAAATTTCTACTGATGATCATGATAGAAGACTGGTTAATTATCTAAGGGATCATCCCTTCGAAACTGCAATCAAGGCAAAAGAAGAGACGAATTTTCCAGGTTCTGCAAATACCGCTAGAGACAGGGTTCGAAATTCCGATATACGAAGCCGTTGTGCTGCCAATAAAAATTTTTTAACGGAAATAAATAAACAGGGCAGGTTAGAATTTGCACATGAATATATTAATCAAATAAATTTATGGGAAACAGTTATATTTTCTGACGAGAAAACTTTTCAGTCATGCAATAATGGGAGAATTCGGGTGTATAGGCCTTCCGGCATGCGGTATGATGAGAGATACACCCACAAAACCAACCAAAGTGGGCGTTTCTCCATAAATGTTTGGAGCTGGATTAGCGCTAGAGGACCAAGACTTTGCCAAATCGTCGAAGGAAGACTAACTGCAGCAGTATACGTTAATATACTAAACGAAGTGATGATACCATCGGTAAACGCTGTATACGGTCAAAATTACACATTTCAGCATGATAATGCTCCAATACACACAGCGCGCATTGTACAAAATTTTCTCCAAGAAAATATCATAGCAGTTCTTCTTCCCTGGGCTTCGAAGAGTCCCGATTTGAACCCGATAGAAAACATTTGGGGTGCCATGGTCAAATCTATGTATAAACATGATTTTCAACCTAGAAACAGGGATGAATTACGTCATAGGATAAATCAAGCTTGGGATGAAATAACTGTCGAATTATGTAGAAACTTAGTTTTAAGTATGCCACAAAGGCTCCAAAAAGTAATAAACAGAAATGGTTCTATGACCAAATATTAATTTTGTGTTGTTTTGACAAACTTTGTGTTCGCAATTTTTTTCTTTTTATTAAATGTATTTTATTACCTGTATTAGCTTTATTTATTATTTTGTGGTAATGGTAAATATAATAATTTATAAAATATTTGACTTTAAAAAAATCTAATAAATTTACTTTATCCATATTATATGATGTCTCTCAAATTTAACCACCCCGTATCGAAAAATACAAAACATTCCATTATGTAACCTAGGTTACTTTTTAAATTTTGAATGTTTTTCCTTTTTAGCTCTAGACACCTTTTATAGTCTATGGGATATTATGTATTTCTTACATTGTTTTTGTAAATCTCTTGTCCCAGTTTTTTATCGGCACAATAGTACTTAATAAATACGGTCGAACAGTCTCGTAAGCCAAGGTTGAATAATGCAAATTGTACAGGGTTTCCAAAGTGTAGTGTCAAACTTTGCAAACTTTAAATCAATTTATTTTCTTATTTCAAATTGGAACCTCTTCATATTATTATGTCATTCGATGCAGAATTAAAAATCAAACATTTGTCCTAATTACAACCCTTTTGCAATTTATAACTCATCAAAACTTTTTATAATACAATTTTTTTAGGATTTTCATTGGCTTAAATCTTTTTAATCGCTTTTTTTCTGCATAAAAATAACTTTCTCGTGCTCACATAGATACGATAGATTCGATTAGTGAAAACAGAAATTCAAAATCTTGCTTGATTTTTTTGTAATTCGATTAAAAAAACCGGAATTTAACATGGAAAATATTAGCGCGTTCAGATATAAGTGATTAGGTGTTCCTAGAGTGATCGCTTCCAAAGGTCTTTTGAGAACTACAGTTCCTTTTAACTTAACTTATAGTTTAAAACGGAAAAGGGCACACCCTGCGCATATAGGAAAACTTAACCGATTTGTTTTTCATATAAAAATAATATTAGGCTTTTAGGAAGGAAAACATGGCCCTATAAAACATAAAATTGATGGCAGTTAAAACGTTTAAAAACAACTTTTGGTTTTATTGTAAGAATTTAAATAGCACGCAGGTTAAAAAAATACAGAGGAACATACAAGGTGGTTCATTAAGGGGGATTTCTACTGTGATGGTCTTATTTTCATCGTTTCTTTACGATTTTTTTTTGGGGATAATAAGACAAATGCAGAAAAACAAGTTTTCAAGTCTTTTTATTAAAGATAAGATGTACCAAAAAAAATTTTTTAATCCCCAAAAAATAAAAAATTTGAGGGTGCTACAGGGTGTTGAAATTACCCCCTCAAAAAAAAACGTAACTCGCTGGCGGAATTCAAATAATTTTTTCAATTCAAGACAAAAATAAAATTGACCCAGATTCTTTAATTGTAAGCATGTAGTTATAGCCCCCACTAAAATCAAGTCAAAACTCGAGTAAATGTTAAAATGGCGCGAGATTTAAATTTTTTTTTGCAAATTTACCATTTTTTTGTATTTTAAGGGCCGTAACATTTTCTGTAATATCGCAAAATACTTGATTCTAGAGGGGGCTATAACCACTTGTATTCTGAGCGTTTTAAGACCAAAATCATTAAATTCTGATAATTTGAACATACCGAAGTACTTTCCGCCAGCGCGAAAAACAGGGTTTCGAGAAAAACAACTTTAAAGTTTCAACGGTGGCTCACAACAAAATAGTCTCACTGTCACTTAGTCTGCGATGCCTGGCCCGTAAATTACACCCTCCTCTTCCTCGTAAAACGATAAACGAGCTGATTCTTCCTGCCTCTTTGCGAGCCTGGCCTGACGATCCTGATTGGTCGAGATGATGTCGCTGGCGATAGAACGTAGGTATGAGAACGCGGCTTAACTCAAAAGCGGCTAGTGGTGAGAACTGACCGGCAGTCATAAAATTGGATATAACTTTTTTTGGGAGTAGATTTGGTAAAAACGTTTACACACGGTTATTCTAGAGGCTATAGAGAGTCGAAAAACGTGGGAAACAAATTTCGATTTTTTGAAAACCATCACAGTAGAAATCCCCCTTAAGGTGAACCCACTGGCCATATCACGGAAACTACTAGCCATCGAAATTTAGGAGAAAAAGTGGCGATAAGAGATTCTGAATTTCGCCACAAGGGGGTACAATAGAAAATTAAATAACGAAATTTTAAATTTCTCAGAAAATTCCCACATTAAAAACCTTTGGTAATATCCTTAGAAGGACAATATTTTGCATCATTTTAGTTTAAGGCTTATTGGCGTACCGGCCTTAATAAGTAAGAGTGGGGCTATTAAAAATGCAATCATTTAAATAGCTGTAATGTCGCAACGACCTATCCAATTTTACTAAACTTGTACTTGTGTAGAAGAGAAAGTTAATTATCGCATTCACTGGTACACGATAGTACTTATTAAAATTGCTAGGGGGCGCAATTTGTGATAATAACAGTTTTTTGATTCTATTCCAAAAACTAAAATCATACGGTATAACTATGATCGCATAATAGACAAAATATGAAGACCGCATTTCTATATCTTCGTTCATTTCAGAGTTATTATTTAAAAAATACATTTTAACACATTAATTGAAGCAGTTACTGAAATGTTTTTTTCTGCTACCTTACTAGAAAACGTCATTTTCGGCTCCGAAACAAGGGAGGAAGATGGTTCGGGAGAACATTTTTTTCTACCATTAAGTTTCCTATGACTTCTAATAAGCCAGTGTCATATATATTATATAAGCTATTGTTCTTGAGACGAGGTTATGTGCATTACCTAAAATTTCAGAGCAACGCCATTGATATTTTTTTATAAAGCCGCATATATTTCTACAAATTTTTGCTTGTTTGTAAACTGTTGTTACTGTAATAATTCCGCTCGAGTTAATCGCTGCTCAGACTGCGTGCAAGTCAAATCAGGCAAGCACACGTCAACGGGACAATGCGTATTATAGTATATATCTTGTTATTTATTTCTAAAGAGTTATTAAAAAATATTAGCTGCCAAATATCATCGATAAATAAAAAAACCATCACTACTTAAATGACAGTCTGGAAACTATTGTTCTTAAGACGAGGTTATGTGAAATTAAAGCGTTTTTACTTGTGGTGTATATATCATATTGAAACTATATTACAAGAACGAAGAAATTATCCAGGTCTTTAAAGTAACTGACTTAGTGCCAGGATTTTCATTTTACAAGTAAGTGTTCTTTGATAGAATGTCCTCTATAAACAATGTTATGTCGGCTCGGCGAAAAAGTACTATTATAATTGAAATGCCGGGTCTATTTTACTCTGTTGTCGCTGGTAAAATACGACGTCTTACTATAATTATTTTGAAAATTATTGGGTTTTTAAATGATATTTGGCTCTTTGTTTATATTATCGCCCACAAGCCGGCACTGCCATGCACGCCAGAAAAATGATAAAATAAATTTTATGTTACGTACAGGGACATTATTTTAAGTGTCTCACCCTATTGGCGACTTTCCTACCGATCACAAAAAAAAAACAATTACGTATTCCCTAATCGTTTCTCGTGAAGAAGCCAATTTTGATGTCAAAAAATATAAAAAGGTTTACAAATTTGACACATAAGACGCCATATTGGATTTTTTTAAATAGCAACCCTACTTTATAGCGAGCCTGCAGCATTAGATTTTTGTTCCAACATTGAAAATATGAGTTGTCAATTTTATAATTTTAGCCGTTCCGATGATACGAGGCATCGAAGTTGGTGATTTTGTTCTCATTTAATTAAAAAATAGAATCTTTGAGATTAGAAACCTAATTTTCAGCGATACGTAATTTCTTATATTCGGGCTAACTATGCTAATGTCTGATATCAAAAAATGACAGATACGACGCCATTTCGAATTTTTTTGAATGGCAACACACATTTATAACTATGACAATCTAATGCATTTTAAAGTTCGATTTCAAAAATATATAGTTATCAATATTTATTTGAATGATAGAAGAGTTTTGGACTTGCATTATCTATATTTGTTTTTAAGTCACAATATTTTAACTGGTAAGAATCTCCAGTCGTCTTCAGGTAAATAACATTCATAAATATGACATTTTCCAACAAATTAATAATGGCAACAAACGTACTCTTTAACCTAATAGGCAGTTAATCTGTGTAAGACAAAAGTGACTAGTAACCAATGCTGAAATCGATCTAGCAAAAAACTGTAGTCTCCATTACTAAGTTTCCTCTTGAGGCTATTTTAACTAATTTTTCTTGTCATGGAAACTAATATTCTGGTATGGTATACTGAGCCAGTTTTAAGACTGCATAAAAAAATTATACATTAATTTTTTTATTAAGTAATAGTTATTTACGATATAATTGTTGTAAAGATTCATATTACAACACGAGATGTTAAAGTTGTCAAACGAGGCGTTAGCCGAGTTTAATAAAACATCGAGTGCAGTAATATGAATTTACAATAAGAATATTGTACAAAATTTTATCTACTTTCATCTATGAATAAAAATATTTGGCAAAAGGCATTTTTAAAAATAAAAATGCACCTGCTATTAAGTTTACTAATCATGTTACCTTTCGCATAGTTACTGTCGAAACTTTGTCAAACAAATTCAAAAATATAAAAAGCGTTTTTCAAAATGAGCGATTCTGATGGAAGTTTACCCTCTGATATAGAAGCAGCGCCAAACGAAGCGATCTCAAGTTTAGTTCCGACAAAATCCAAGGCGCGGTATGAGTTGGAGTATCAGAAGTTTGAAGACTGGTGCAAAGCTAACAAAATAAAGGAGGTGTCTGAGAAAATCCTTTTGGGTTATTTTTCCGTAAAGCAACGCTCCCAGAAACCATCTACACTATGGACTCACTACTCAATGTTGAGAACTATGATTTCAGTCAAGAAAAATCAAGATATAAGCAGATTTCAACTAATCGCATTTTTGAAAAGAAGTTCAGAGGATTACAAGGCCAAAAAGTCGAAAGTTTTTACAAAGGAAGACGTATGTAAGTTTCTTAGTACTGCAGATGATGAAACATATTTACTTATGAAGGTTGTTATGATAACTGGTATTTTTGGGGCTTGTCGGCGCGAAGAACTAGCTAAGTTAATGTTGGATCATATTGAACACAATGATTTGTATATCAAAATTCCATTCTCGAAAACCAAAATTATGCGAGAATTTGTTATAACAGAAGGAAATGTAACAGGTGTCAACTGTTTAAGTATTTATCGAAAGTATGCTAAACTTCGTCCTCTTAATGTAACTCACAGGAGGTTTTTTGTATTCTATGGAAAAGGAAAATGCACCTCCCAGCCTGTCGGAATTAATAGTTTTGGAAGTATACCAAAAAAGATTGCAACAAAACTTGGATTGAATAATCCCGAAGGATACAGTGGACATTGTTTTAGGAGGTCTTCAGCCACCATTCTAGTTGATAGTGGTGCAGATATGGAGATGTTAAAGCATCATGGAGGCTGGAAATCCTCTTCTACGGCAGAAGGTTACGTTGAAAATTCTTTAGAAAATAAGAAACAAATAGCAAAGAAGATCATGGGGTCAGACACGGATTTAATGTTTGGAAATTCGAACGTAAAGGGCTCCATCACATCCACTTCTGCTATACAAATTTTTAACTGTAAAAAGTGTATTATTAATGTTTATGTTAATTTATATTTTAATTAATAATTGGTAATTAATTTTATAATTGTTAATAATAAATCATTCTTCTAAAAAGTGTTGTTTCATTTAAAGCACTAGTGCTGTAATAGATGTCCTTACAAGACGATTTACAGAACTGTAAAATTCATATTACTAAATGAAAGTAGATAAATATATGTTTACCAGCTTATTTCGCAGTTAATTAAGTTAATACATTTTGTTTCTTAATATAGCTTCTTACCAAAATACTAAAGAAACACCTCCCTAATCGTATTACCTGTGCCCGTAGATCTTCTGGGTCAAATGTCAATGATTGACGCCCCAAAAGATATCCAAGGATTATATATAATCGATTGGTTAATAAATAAAATCCATGATCCCATTATCGCCGGGCCAAAGACCAAATAAATTTCTCGACCCGCTTATCCGATGCCCGAAAACCTACAAAAGCTCTTTCCCAGTAAGGTGGGTGTTTCGCTTACGTCGATAGAGGGCCATTTTTATTATTTATTAAACGATAAAGGCAAAGAATTACACGTTTTCTTTGTTCTTAGGAGCTATATGTGCAATACAGGATAGTGAAAGGTATGAGGCAGGATAGTACTATTGGTAGTTGTGAGCAAGAGAAAAAGAGAAAAATTAAAATAGCAACTTCATCTTTTGGAATTATAACACCCACTTAGTGTTTCTATTTATATAGTTTTCCTTTCTCTCTCTCTATGGATGCTTTTGTTTTGCAGGTGATACAAATTGGTTGTGTGGTCACAAAAATGTCCAAGACTTAAAAATTAATTAGTTATCTTCTGGCTAAGAGGACTAAACTTAATACAAACTAAACCCATGAAATGATAGTTTCAACAAGCCGTGGCGTTGTGGAGGGTCAGAGTGTGAGGGTGCTGGGTTTAATAGTAGACGACACTCTTAGTTGGACTCCTCATATCGAGTCTCTACGGAGCAAATCATCGGCAATTGATAAATATCTATTGTTCACTTTTTCACGTCTACCTTTCTTATGGAGTGTGGGGAAACTCTTCCAATTCCTTACGTATTTTTAGATTACAGAAAAACTCTGTGAGAGTTATTGAGGGTGTTGGTGTGCTGGACCACCACTATGGTACCAGGTCGGCTCATTTTATTCGAACAAACTGGTTAAGACTTACTAAATGTGTAAATAATTCGCTCAATATAGAGCTTTACCATGTGCTTCCTGCAACGGCTAAAAACTACAATGAAAAGAAATTTAAAATTGTAGTTTAGAAATGTCTTTCTTTTCAGCGAAAGAATACTTTGTTGTTGTTAATTCACGAACTTCAACATTTGATTAATAACTTGTATTTGTTATTAATGTGTAATTATAAAGTTTGTTTATTTTTTCTTCTACAAGAATATGTGTTTAAATATACATTTTTATGTAGTTAGAAGCATCCCTCAACGGTGCTTTATATTTTATGTGACTTGCTACAATTTATAATTTACAAAAATGTGGTCAAATAAAAATATGTCTATGTCTATGTCTATATCTCTGACGAAAACGGATAACTATTCATCACCATAGAAGAACCAAGAACCCCTTGTGTTTGGTCTGGTTCGTCGAGGTTTGCGGTTGACAGATTTTTGTATCGTCTAGGTGACATCAGCTAGAGACCTACAGATCTTTGAGTGGGATCGAAACCAGGCGTATGTATTAGTCTATTCTTCATGTCCTCAAAGGTCTAGAGACCCCCTTGGTTCAAGCAGCCCTAGGGACAATGTCCAATAACGTACTGAATTCTTAAATCCACAAATATTACTTTTGGTGTTTTATTATAAGCTATGTCCTGGCTACGAATCGATCTCAGTGTGCTACACTCGAATACAGTAACTTGACACTGACAGTTATACCACGACCTTGAAACTCTGTCGACAATAGTCAGTTTTTGCCAACCAATTAAATTCCGCTATTCGATATGAAACAGGTTTTTATCAAATTGCTTGTGTAGTTTTAGAGAAATTCGCGTTCGAAATATCGTTTATCTACGAGTGAGCTGTAGTTACCATACTTATTCACTTGAAAACGACTGGAGATACTTACCAGTTGAAGCGTTGTGATTTCAAACAAACGAAGACAATGCATGTCCAAAACCCTACTGCAACTGACAAGAAACGTCATTGTCTCCTACCTTCAAATAGACATTTTACTTTATATTTAGAACAATACATAAATTATCATTAATAAAACATTTTATTTTATTTTAATAGAACTTTAAGTTAGTTCAAATGCGGCTTGTTAAACTGCCAAGATAAAATTCTACCAAAAATATTTTATAACTTAACAGTAATATTTTGTCATCTGATAGGAAAAATACTTTTTTAATTTTTCTGTTTTTAAAAGTTTTCACTTGTGTAAATTATTATAACTGTATCCGCCTGCATATTATCTAAGATTAAAATGTATTAAAAAATGATTATTTTAAAAACACCACATTAACCTATGCATTATTTTTCCTCTATTTCTTGGTATTACAATATATTAAAGTATGAATAATATCTACCCGTTTGTTTTTGAAATTCAAAAAACAGGTAATAATTTTTTTTTGGATTTTCATGGTTTTTAAATATTATTAATTATTTAATCCGCCTATAGATTATTTAACATTCTGTATATATTTTATTTCTATATAAGTGAAAGAAAACTTAAGGCCTAATTTTTCACCAATAAAGAAATATAAAAAAATTAATGGTTTTTAAGAAACAAGTGACAACTCCAGACAATGCAGAAAATCTCGCAGTAAGAAGTTCCCAACTTTAAAAGGCCATAACTCAAAAACTAGTCATAGGATTGGATTATAGCCATGCACATTTTTAATCAGGACATCAAGATCTAAAAAATGCTATAAATTTAGAAAAATTAGCCGAAAACCATTTCCTATAAGCTTTGTGGGGGGTCCATAAGAAACAGAAAAACATTAATTTACCACTGTCTCGCATGTTAGGTCAATTAGGTTAAAATATAAGTTTAAACAAATGAATCATCTTCCAGCCAACATAGATAGATTTTCTTAAATAAATAATGTCTATGGAAAATGTAGCTTATCTGCTATAGCCAGGTATTTGAAGTAAAGTTATTCTTTAATAGCTGGTGGGTATGTATTATATAATCTGCTAAATAACTAGTAAATGATAATTCTAATAACATAATATATTAAGAATGAAAGAAATAAGAACCCAAAGTCTTCATCCACTGTTATATTAATAAATTAGTTTTAATTTTAAAAATAAGTTCTTCACATGTTTTGAATGCAGAAGCATTCATCTTTATGAGAATAAATGACGTTAAATACTAGTTTCTTCTTTTTTATTTATTCTCCTAAAGATCTTCTTCTGCATCTGCTTCTGCATTCATGCAACATGCAACATGTAGAGAATTTCTTTTTTAAAACCAAAATATTTCATTAATTTAACAATGCAGGAAAACTTTGAGTTCTTATTTCTTTCCTTCTAAATATCCACTCGACTTTAAGTATGGACTATTTCTTCAAGTCACATGATATATTGTTATTATTGGTACATTGATTAAACAAAAATTTGTACTTCAAGCAAGAACAAGGTAATGGGGTAAAATACTACTTTCCTCGCATGTACGAAAAAATCAATGCGATTATTATCTCACGTTAAATATAGATTTTCCAACAGGAAATGCTTCAATTCAATCAACACGATTTTTGGTTTATTGCATAAAAATGTAAGTTCTAAGCGAAAACCGTACCACGGAGGCGTAAAACACAACTTTTCCCCTTTCTCGCGTAGATACGAAAACAAGAAAGCAATTCATTTTGTCTTCTTATGGCTTTCTTGGCAAATAACGAAAAATTTCTTTTTCTTACTTTAGCTAAAACTCACTCGTAAATTTAAAGTTTTCTTTTGCTTCATATAATTCGAACATAAATCAAGGCAAATTTTGTTTTTCCAATTTCATTACCAATTCAAATCGAGTAACTCTACTATAACTCATGTGGTTCACTTGGCATTCACAGGAAGCTTTTTCTTTCCTTGGGCGCTTTAATGCTCTTTATTGATCTTTGATAGTTTACTTTTATATTCCTTCGTTTTCCGTTAAAAAATGCCATTGCCGAATACTAAATACGTATTCTGGATTTGTTTGCGCCTTTGGGTAAATACATTTATCTTCAATTTCTAAAGAACCTTTTGTAAGTTTTTGTGTGACGTTACTAGAATGAATTGAATACGATTATATTAGTCTATGATAACTGAAACTCGTGATAACTTAGTAGGCTAGAATAGTTTTTACTAAATACAGGAAGAAAACTTTCTCGGATGATTTAGTGGTACACTCTATGCAGAGCTGTGAGTTACTTAAGTAACTAGATACTTTTTAGTAACTAGTTACTTAAAGTACTTTTTAGTAACTAGTTACTTAAAGTAACTAGATACTTAGTAACTTAGTTCTTTTTTGAATCATGCCAAAAGTAACTGTAACGTCGTTACTTTTGAAAAGTAACTGTAACTTCGTTACTTTTGAAAAGTAACTGTAACTTCGTTACTTTTGAAAAGTAACTGTAACTTCGTTACTTTTGAAAAGTAACTTGTATCTAGTTACTTTTTAGGAGTAACTAAGTTACTTTAAAAGTAACTACTACTCCTAAAAAGTAACTTAGTTACTTTTAAAGTAACTAGTTACTTTAAAAGTAACTTAGTTACTCCTAAAAAGTAACTAGATACAAGTTACTTTTCAAAAGTAACGAAGTTACAGTTACTTTTCAAAAGTAACGACGTTACAGTTACTTTTGGCATGATTCAAAAAAGAACTAAGTTACTAAGTATCTAGTTACTTTTAAAGTAACTAGTTACTTTTTAAGTGTATAGTTACTCCTAAAAAGTAACTAGATACAAGTTAATTTTAAAGTAACTAGTTACTTTTTAAGTGTATAGTTACTTCTAAAAAGTAACTAGATACAAGTTACTTTTCAAAAGTAACAAATAATGCACACCATCAGATGATGACCAAGGGACGATCGGCGGCCGTTAATCAGATTTTCACGAAGGGACGAGCGGCGAGTCGCGAGCGTTAAACAGCAAACTGGTTGGAACGCGAAATTTCTTGGAAAATATTTTATTCTACTTGTTCGTTGTTCGAATTAACACTTCTTAGTTTAGGTTTCTGATGGTAATAGTGGTAGTGTGTGCTGGAAAATGAATTATCACTACCTGGTAAATTTATGGTATCTAGTTCAAAAGCATCTTAATAACTTTTAGAGTTTCGTAGTTACAATTAAAATAACTAGTTAGTCAAAAGTATCTTAGTTACTTTTAGTAACTAGTTACAATCAAAGTAACTAGTTACTTAAAAAGTATCTTAGTTAATTTAAAATTATCGTAGTTACAATCAATGTAACTAGTTACTGTAAGAGTATCTTAGTTACTATAACTAGTTACTTTTACTAAGTAACTAAGAACTAAGTTACTTTTAGGTAAAAGTAACTATTCCTTATAAGTATCTAGATACATTTGGGCAAAAGTATCGAAAAAGTAACTAGTTACTTTTACCAAGTAACTAAGAACTAAGTTACTTTTAGGTAAAAGTAACTATTCCTTATATGTATCTAGATACATTTGGGCAAAAGTATCGAAAAAGTGACTAGTTACTTTTCTGAAGTAACTTTCACAGCTCTGACTCTATGTATGCCTCAAAAAAAAAATGTCTTACTATTCTATATTTCACCTACGGTTATAATGTTTTGATGTTTCTCTTGTCAAACACGTTGGCCTAGATACGATCTAAAAATTACTTAATTCCGAAAAGGGCTTTTCCTCACGAACATTGGCTAGATTCATGAGAGATATAAAACTGACATTTACATGTACATGACAAAGATACAAACTAAACACTCCAATCGCTTGCCCTTTAATCAGCTAAAACCTGTCAGGCGATTATTGTTACAGAACCTAACCTCGAACAACGTGGTCCAATCCAGCGACCTGAAAATATCTCATCTAAATATAGTCCATATAGTACCTCTAGATGTATCATGATTTTGAGCCAATGAAACTGTTGGAACATGCGGATTATCCTGCAGAGATAATTTAATTTTTCATCGTCGCCTAAAACACGTGGGCGTCCCATTCCTAGGTAAGTCCTTTATTGTGCCATCAATATTGTGGAATATTTTCCTAACAGTGCCCAGTGATATTTGATCATCCGGATATTTAGTATTAAATAAAATGCACACTACACTTTGACTTCTTATTTTATCTCCACATTCTAACAATATCAAGACTTCGATACGCTGTCTTTCCGACAAAAACCATTTTTGTTTAGAAAATTGTAAAATAATACTTCGGAAATAAATTAATTTTACAAATTCATATCACAACATATCAGGACGTGAAAAAATGAAGATTTCTTACCTTGAAAGGAAAAAATCAATGATTTATCATTTCCGCTTATTTAAATAGATTTTTAAAAAAATTTTAACAGTCGCCATTTTGAAATAGTTTGACAGAATGGCGCCAAAATGTATGAGCATACTGTACGAGATATTAGCTTTCAAATGATGTATCACAAGCTGTATGTTTCTATTTAAAAAAAGATAGATGTCGTCATATCTTTGACAAATGTCTATAAAAAAAAACAAACGAATAACGTCAAAATGTGAGCATATATAAAAGTAAGTTGACGTGTCCGAGCGATTTCCCGAAAAGTTACAGGTTAATATATTAATTTTATTCCGGACTTCTAGACAACTCTGTAGGTATATTGTATATGGTTAAGCAGGATGGTGGACATTACGCGTAAAATGTTAGATACTTAATATAAATGAAATATCTCCTGACCGGTTGATAGGGTAAGATTGTGTGGCCGGCCAGATCCCCAGATCTTTACCCCTTTTTTAGACCACCTTATAAGTAAAGTTTATTATTAACAAAACCAAAAACTTTAAAGTAACTTATAAATATAAATAATAACATGGGCAAGGGCCTGTCGACATATTAAGCACCGGTTCCCGCAGATCACCGAAGTCAAGCGGTGTCGAGCGCGGTTAGTATTTGGGCGGGTGACCGCTTGGGAACACGGCGTGCTCTTGCCTCAGTGAAGAGTGTAAAATGAATCACCTAGCCATCCTATTCACGCCGGACAGGCCGGATGGGATCGGATATCTCGTAGGATGAAGGTGCCGTTTCACACTCCCCAGTCGGCAGATCACATTTGTGGTCGATGACCGGTTCAAGATGGCCTACGTAGTCGGCGAACCGTAAAAAAAAAAAAAAAAAAAAAAGAATTTTACAATAGACTTAGGTGCTGCCAGGAAAAATGGGTAACATTTTTACAAAATAAATTACTTATTTAAGACGTTACAGAAATTCTATTATTTACTTCAAATATCAAAAGTGCACTTAACAAACACCTTTCGATACATATCGTATTATTTTTGGGCCAATCAGGCAGATAAATAATATGACGTAATGTAACTATGAAATATACATCCTGAGTGTCATTTTTTGCTTAGTGAGGCTGAGAAATTGTTATGTCAAACGAAAATTATGGTGGTTTTACTAAACAACAAATTTAAATTTCACGAAATGAAAATATGAAAATCGATAATTTGTTATAGGAAGAGGTGTTTTATCTGATTTAATGAAAAACACAATAATAATAGTGTGTCTTCTATTTGTTCTTTCAAAAGAATTATAGGTTTGTATAGGTGTGCTCTAATAATTTTTTAATTTTGTTTGCTAATATTTGATATTACAGACGTTTTCTTTTTTTAATTCTATTTCTGGAAATACGAAAAGTGTCTAATCTAGGTAATTTAATCAAATCACTCAATGTGACAGAAATAATACCTTTTGTTAAGCAAATCTTGATCATAGGATTCAAATAATAAGTAACTTCCGGCACAAAGTATAATGTAAACCCAAATTAAAGTTAATTTAAATAATTCAACAAATAATACGATAAGATTTTTTTTTTAATACTTTACCACATTTATATATTTTATGTTTCTTCATTATTTTGGGCATCCATTTGCTCAAAAAAAAAGTCTTATAATTTAATCATGATTGGATCAACATTGTATCAGGTAAGATAGGCTTTAAGGCTTTAGATTTTAAAAATAAAAAAAAAATTTAAGAAGGAACCAAAATTTTTATAGATATCTTTACAAAAAACAAATAATAAATTTGTTTAGTTGGTTGGATTTACGATAAATTTTAAAATTGTAAAAAAATAAAAATGTTGCTTTAGGGCTCACAATTCGTAGTCCGGTAGAATATGGTAAACAAAAAACTTCTTAGGTTTGAAAGCCCTTAAAACCCCTAAAAACTTAAAAAATACCCCTCTTCTTACTTTTCCGTGACTATGCCTAAGAGGGCTAAAAGATAACTGGTTTCCCTGGTAGTTGGGTAGCCTCTTTCCTCAAAACCCCACCCCAGTTTAGGGAGGTATTTGTAGCATCAGGATACTCCAATTGAAGTTTTCTTGAAAATATTACGAAAAATAACATATCAATGTGTTAGTTACCTGTACTCTTAAAATTATAGTTTATAATTTTATTAAATTTTTATTTTCATCGTTTTGTTCTTCCGAACTATCAGTAAATAAATATAAATTTCAATAAAATGTATACATAATTTTCTTCCCTACACTTATGTGTACTCTTGTATAATAATGGCACTTCTTTCACCACAAAAAATAAATCTAATAAAAAATATTTCAATTACTTCCACCAGTTATAATTTTGTATATGTATGTTTTATTACTCATAATATGATACCACTCATAACATGTCTTAACACAACCTTAAAGATCTATTAAGGTGACATTTACAAATTTTCCTTCTATTCCTTTTTTTATTTAGGATATCTCCTTATGGTGTTGTTGCCACAACTTAACTCCCTAATCAATATATTGGTGGAAAAAGAGGCCAAGTATCTCACTTCTTTTTATTTATCATTGCTTATGCCAAAATTATGTATATCTTAAAATAAATTCGACAAATGAAAGGATTTAATAGAAAATACTAAACAGTGATAAGGGCCCCTTAAGACAGTAAATTAGAATTAATGGCTACAGCATACAGGGTGTCCCACCGGGAAACGAATCGATCTATATAGAGAAAACTATAAATAGGAAAATTTTGAAAATTTGACAGTATGCTGATGCTGATGGGGGAGACCGGGCTAAAATATTTTCATAATGGTGGCACTTCCGGTTATACCGGAAGTAAGTGTCAACTTGCTTATTTTTAATGGGACACCCTATATATTATTACATTTTTGCATTCTACGCAAGATTCTAAGCAGATTTTGTATACCATGTCCTATACCTATATCTAAACGTTTTTGACATATTTAAATTTTTATGTCAAAAGTGACGTTTGCAAGCCTTGCAAGAATAATTATCAATTTTTTCTATAAAGAAGCCTTATTTATTTAATTTAAGTAAGATTCCTTGTTATAAAGGACCTCCCTTAATAGATTTTTTATAATATTTTGATAACTATTAATACAGGGTGTTTAAAAAATAAGATTAAAAATAAAAATGAAAAAACTGTCAAAAGTCCAGATCTTCAAATGGAAACACACAAATTTTATAATTATTTCTTATTTAGCATTAAAAATAAGGGTAAGTTTGTATAAGGTTGTATATCTCAAAAATTCTTAGTTTTCGAAGTATTGCCAATTTAATATTTTTATATGGGGATTTTGCTGCAGATTTTAGGTTCAGTTGGCTATGACGGCGTTGAAAAACAATCAAATGCTAAAAAATCTATAAAGCTGTCACTTACCATTTAAACAATATTAATAAGCACATTGTGATGGCTTCTATTTTTGCGGATATCGAATGGCAAAATGTGACATGATGTAACTTTATCACATTCTTCATAAATAATAAATAAGTTTTAATAATCTTCGTTTGTATAATTTAAGCGCCCAAGAATGATTATTAATAATGTTAAGTGACAGCGTCATAGATTTTTTTAGCATTTGATTGTTTTTCAACGCCGAAATAGCCAACTAAGAGTAACTGAACTTAAAATCTGCAACAAAATCCCCATATAAAAATATTAAATTGGCCATACTTCGAAAACTAAGAATTTTTGGGATATACAACCTTATACAAACTTACCCTTATTTTTAATGCTAAATAAGAAATAATTATAAAATTTGGGTGTTTCCATTTGAAAATCTGGACTTTTGACAGTTTTTTCATTTTCATTTCTTATTTTTTAATCACCTTGTATTAATAGTTATCAAAATATTATAAAAAATCCATTAAAGCTGGTCCTTTATAACAAGGAATCCCACTTAAATTACATAAATAAGGCTTCTTTATAGAAAAAGTTGATAATTATTCTAAGGCTTGCAAACGTCATTTTTGACATCAAAATTCAAATTTATGTCAAAAACCTTTAGACATAGGTATAGGACATGGTATACAAAATCTGCCTAGAATCTTGCGTAGAATGCAAAAATGTAATAATATATAGGGTGTCCCATTTAAAATAAGCAAGTTGACACTTACTTCCGGTATAACCGTAAGTGCCACCATTATGAAAATATTTTAGCCCGGTCGCCCCAATCAGCATCAACATACTGTCAAATTTTCAAAATTTTCCTATGTTTAGTTTTCTATATATAGATCGATTCGGTTCCCGGTGGGACACCCTGTATATTAAGCTTGAATACAATATGTTTAGTTTCATAAAGTCTTAAGCTAAAAACAAAAGTACAGTTTTTTTTGAAACCTCGTAAACGAACAAAAGAATAATTTCAAAAATTAGATAAATGTAATTAAAAAAACTCAAAAGTTATCCTTTAGTATTTATTGGTCTTTTAGAGTAAATGCTGATCTAAAAGAGCTTAATAAACTAAAAAAAATTAAAATTTTAATTTTTATTTACGCATAAAAAAGTTTAATTTGAAGCTGCTATCTTTCACGAAAGACAATAAAGTTAAAAAAAATCCAGAAAAGACATAAAACCAAAATTTACTTTTAACTTCGCATTACAATAAAAAGGATATTGATTACACCTAGATGAGATTTTTATTATTTTATGGCCCCATAAAAAGTCATTTCAAAATGGCGTTCAGTGCCTTTTTATTACCATCAAGAAACGAATCCCCTTTTACCTTAGTCTAAAGTTGGTAATGTACGGCTCAAAAGACATATACTTAGGTCGGTACCTAATAATCTGATTTATCTTTTTGAGGCACAGGCAGCAATAAACCACATGTGTGGAAGCAAAGTTTAAGAGCACTTTCTGCAGGGTCAAATTGGAGGAAAGGTTTTTTACGGGGTGACCATTTCTATTTCATTGTAAAAAATAAAATTTCATTTCTTAGAAATAGAACAATTTAACTTTTAAGGAACAATGTATGAAGTGAAAATATAATGCTTTTAAAAAATTTTTTTTTTTTTTTTATGATAAAACACCTGCACTGTAGGAAAAATCCTTTAAGGCGCTCTGGGAGCGGTGCGAGTGCGAAAAAAGCGATTAACGTTGGTCTTGAAACGTTGAAGATTGTATTCATTGGGAAACACGACCTCAGGAAGATCATTCCACAAAGATGACGTTCTCCAGATGAAAGAATTCTTGAACAATGAAGTTCGAGGAGTACTAAGCTGAACAACATATGGATGAGCGGCAGTGGTTTGCCGTGTATTTCTGTTTTGCATTGCTCTAGGTGGAATCAAGTGGGCAATGTCAGTCGAACACCTGCCATGGAAATATCTGTAAAAGAGAGCCAAATCACCAACAAGTCTTCGATGCTCCAGGCTATCGAGGGTCTTGGTCAGCTCGGGGTCGCCGATCAGACGAATGGCTCTCCTTTGAATGGAATCCAGTAGCCGAAGGGTGTGCTTGGGTGCAGAGCTCCAGACATGAGAGCAATATTCTAATGATGGTCGAATCTGGGCTTTGTAGAGTGTCAAAAGTTGATGAGGTGTGTACAACCTTTTGGTGCGGAAAAGTACACCAAGTTTCTGTGCAGCTGCCTTGGCAATTGCGGCAACGTGATCATGCCAAGACATATTACCTCCCAGATTGACCCCCAGCAAATTAATAGACGGTGCCAGGGGAATTGCTTGTCCTGCCATGACTATATCCGGTTCTGCAATGTTAACCTTTTTGGAGAAGACTGCTGCCTGGGTTTTCTTAGCATTAAATTCGACTTGGTTACTGTCACCCCAAGCCAAAATTTCTTCCAGGTCTTTGTTGAGGCGCAATACTTCATGCTGCCTGCGAAGATGTGCGTCGGCAGCGGATGTTTGGGGAGTCAAGGTAAAAGATGAGACAAGTGTGCTGTCATCAGCAAAGCTATAAATTGGATGAAATGCAATCAAATATCTGTAAAAAGTTGAGGAGTTGGAGACTATGAGGTTTTTTTAACGGCAGTAGACTTTTGGACTTACATTGACTTTATTTATTTTGAATCACAACGTTTTAACTGGTAAGTATCGTCTTCAGGTAAATACTTACCAGTTAAAACGTTGTAATTCAAAATTAGTAATGACAATGTATAAGTCCAAAGCTCTACTGCCGTTTAAGTTTAGGAGTGTTTCTTAAAATAACCGTTTATCCAAGATTTTTGAAATACATTTTTTTTCCTAAAAATAATTTTTTTAATTTTTGGAAATAAAATGAATACTTTAGATTAGAGAGAGAGAAGATTAGGAGTATTTCTCAAAACAAGTGTATAAAATATTTATTGTCTACCTTAATGTTTAGAGATGCCTGAATTTTTTTTGTAAGTGTTTGTCTCAAAAGCTGTTAGAATATCCAATAAATACAGATTGCCTTTTGTTTTTTTTACTTATTGATTTTTTTCACTACTTAAATTTAAGAAATCGATCTTTTGCACACATCTTAGTTAAGTGGATCCGACCGTGTTAAATTTTCCGTGTCTAATTGCTGTCCTTCTTGGCCCAAATTACAAAAAAAAATAAGCAATTTATTGATTTTTTTTCACCAATGAAAAGATGGATATCTATGTGAGTATGAGAATGGTAGTTTGTACAATAAGAGTTGATATGATGTCTATATCTTACGAGAAAGTAAATTGAGCACGACGCTGTAGACGGAGTGCTTATATTTCCGAGTCCAATATGGACAATCCACTCGAGTTAAACAGTATATTTTCTCCACGACCAAACTCACGAACCTTATGCTAAAAATGTTTTATACAAGTTTTTAAAAAGTTTGCATGCTACTGGGCTCGACGCTTTATTGTATTTTCCACAGAATCATATTAGAATATTATGGTAAAACCAACTCAATAATCATGTTACATGAAATTAATTTTCTATGCACATTCAGCAGGTTGAATTATTGATAAAACTAGTATACAGTTGAAACGTTGTAATTTAAAATAAATAAAGACAGTGCAGGGTCAAAATTCTCAAAAAATGGTGATTCCTAAGTTGAAACTTCTTTTAAGCTGTGTATAAACGGCATTAAAATAAACATTTTACATATACCTTTTTTCAAAAAACTCAGAAAAAGGCGAGATACAGAAGTAAAAAATCTAAGTGCGGGCCTGGTCATCAATACTTAGCCTGCTATACTTTATGTTGTTTGTCTTATCTCTTATTAGTCATGCCATTTATGGGTCGGTAGTGAGTTAATTGGCAATACGCAGAGGTGTGTATTTCCGAAGCAATTTTCAATTGGTGGCACGTAAAAATGATAAAATTTAAAAATAATGAACTAGTAGATATGATGCTAATTTACAGTGAATGTCGTCAAAGTGCGGCTGCTGCTTCGAGATTATACGCAGAACGCTTTCCCTTGCGGGCTCATCCTACACCCAAAAGTTTTCTTAATGTTATTCAACGGGCAACTTAGGCAGAACCGTATTTGATTCATAGTGTATTAAATGAATGTGAGTACCTTATTTTTTAGTTTTTTGAGAAAATATATTTGAAAAAGTTGTTTATTTTAATGTCTTCTATACACAGCTAAAAAAGAAGTATCAACTTAGGAATCACCCTGTATATACGTATATTGAATAAATATATTATGATTAACACCTGGTATCGCCATCCGTAGGAATCAACTTAATGCAAAAGATCAGACGTGAAAATATAAGTAACAATAAATATAGTACATTAGACCAACACATCCAGTGTAGGAAACTTTTTTGCGCATCCCTACACTTTTTCAACGGGTTTGTAGATGAAATATAGATCAATAATAATAATAATAATAATAATAATAATAATAATAATAATAATAATAATAATAATAATAATAATAATAATAATAATAATAACAATAATAATAATAATAATAATAATAATAATAATAATAATAATAATAATAATAATATGGATGATATCAAACTCTACGCTGAAAGCAAAACCCATCTACAGTCCCTAATTCAAATAACCAAGACATTTAGCGATGACATCAAAATGTCGTTTGGATTAGACAAGTGCGCAATCTTGAATGTCGTACGCGGAAAGACTGAACAAAATCGTGGACTGCTTGAAGGCATAGATAAACTAGATGAGGACAAAACATATAAATACTTAGGCATCTCCCAAAACCAACAAATAAACCACACAAGCCTAAAAAGGGAGTTTAAAAACAAATACAAAAGCAGACTAACAAAGCTTTTTAATACTCACCTGAATGCTGGTAACCTTACTACTGCCATCAACACCTGGGCAATACCAATACTTACCTACTCATTCGGAATCCTTAAGTATTCAGACACGGATTTGCACGAACTAGATAGGCTTACGCGCAGGCTGCTAACAAAATTCAGATTCCACCACCCACGCTCTGCACTTGAAAGAATCTACCTAAAACGAAAGGAGGGAGGAAGAGGTCTCATTAATATATATAACTTGTGCAAGTCACAAGAGACCTCTATGAGAAAATACTTCCAAGAATCAAATGGGGAAATTCTTAAAAAAGTGGTTGCAGCAGACGCTGGATATACAGCCCTCAACTTAAAGCGAAACGGACTACCTAACATCATCCGCGCGCCGCCAAGTCAACAGCTTGTAACTTGGCAAGAGAAAGCTCTACACGTCAAATACAATACTGCACTCCAAAATCCACTCGTAGATAGAGAAATGTCACTGAATTGGTTAGAGAAAAGGCAGCTCCACGCTGGAACCGAAGGTTGTATAATCTCTCTCCAAGACCGTGTCATTCGAACTCGAAACTATGAAAAGGTCATCTTGAAGAGAAATGTGGAAGATGTGTGCAGAAAATGCAATTGCCCCGGAGAAACGATAGAACCTATCACGGCGGGTTGTGGTGCTATGGCCCCCAACGCTTACCTGGGGAGACATAATTAGGTGGAGAAGATCATCTAGAAAGATCTGGCTCATAAACTAGGCCTAAAAGAAAACCTCCCACCATACTATCAGTAATCACCCGAGCCAGTTCTTGAATCTCCTGAATAAGATTGGGACAGGCCAATAATAATGGATAGAACAGCAGACTACAACCGTCTGGATATCCTTCTTATCGAAAAGAATACCAGGATAGTTTTCATAATCGATAGAGGTTGTCCACCAACACACAACCTCTCTAAAACCGAATCAGAGAAGAAGACCAAGTACTTGAATTTGGCTATAGAGATTCAAAATATATGGAAGCTAGATAAAATCGACATAATTCCGATTATAATATCGGTGGAGGGAGGTATGACGAAAAATTTCAAGCCCAACTTGGAAAAACTGGGCCTTTCAGGTTATTTATACCAACTTATTCAGAAAAGCGTTATCCTCCAAACTTGCTACATAGTACGGAAGTTTTTAAACAGTACAGGTTAATATGAATTTCTTCTCTGTACTGTAAATAATACCAGCATTACCAACAAAAAGCTGAGAAACAGAATACTGAAAACAATAATAATAATAATAATATAATGGAATTTCCCGAAGAAACGATAGAACATATTACGGCGAGTTGTGGTGATATGGCGCCCACCGCTTATCTGGGAAGGCATAATCAGGTAGCAAAAATCATTCACAAAGAACTGGCTCATAAACTAGGTCTAAAAGAAAACCTCCCACCATACTATCAATACTCACCGGAGCCAGTTCTTGAATCTCCTGATTAATATTGGGACAGGCCAATGGATAGAATAGTAGACCACAACCGTCTGGATATCCTTCTTATCGAAAAGAATACCAGGATAGTTTTCATAATCGATAGAGGTTGTCCACTAACACACAACCTCTCTGAAACCGAATCGGAGAAGAACACCAAGTACTCAGATTTGGCGATAGATATAAAAAATTATGGACCCCAGAAAAAATAGACATCATTCCGTCCATAATATCGGTTGATGATGACGAAAAATTTCATGCCCAACTTGGAAAAACTTGGCCTTTCAGGTTATTTATACCAACAAATACAGAAATGAGTCATCCTTTAAACTTGCCATAATATGCCATTTTTTAAACAGTACTAGTTAATTAAGATGAATTTCTTCTCTATACTGTAATACCAGCAATACCAACAAAAAGCTGTGAAAAAGGTTATTAAAAAAATTATAAAAATAATATATATAATTAATATTGGAATTAAAAATATAAATTATATTATATCATAACGATTAAAATTGTTTCTAAAAAATTACTTCGTTAGTTCAGCTTCGTGGAAAAACGTTTTAAATACACCCTCGTATATACAAAACTTTGGCAACCACACTGCAAGTGAATAATATGGAGTACAGGCTCCCAAAATCGATATGGTTTGTTTTCGGCAGGGCGAAGGACTGCAATAAGGGCGGAAGAGAACGATATTCACGCGTACGGAGTGGAAGAGAGGTCGGGGGTCAGGGGGAAGGATTGCGTATGGTACGCCATGTTACGATTTCAACCGCACAAAAAACATTTTACACATGAACATTGCATGAATACGAAGACCGGTCTTACGGTTTTGTCAATACGCGCGCAACTACCAATATGTATACGAGTTTGATGTGATTTTTACTCAGTGTTTTTGTTTTATGTAAGTAAATTGAAAATAAGTAAATTATTAATGCACGAATTGTCTATATTTTTGTAAAAGGAAGTAGAGTATTCAATGTGTATGAAAGTTGTCATATCTATTTCGATACTTTAATGCAATTTAAACAAATGTTAGACAATTTTTAGAATTATTTGACATTTGGCTGCATTTTATTAGAGTTTAGATGCTGCGTACTAGAAGAAAATCTAGTATTTAAAAGGAAACACTATAGTTAATATTATCATTTAAAAAGCTTTTATAGTCCAGGCAGTAGATAATTTATACAATTATTTAGTACATAAAAAATATCGTATTGCCATCGAAATCGACTTAAGGACATTGGACAAGATCTTATGTGCATCAAATGTATGCATATTGTGCTGTTTTATAAAGATTTCAAAAAAATGCTGTAAAATAATTATTTTTACGACAAATGTGTTTCAAATTACACTATTGAAAATTTAATGAAAAAGCCGGAAAATGAAAATAAGGTTTAATACATTATTTTAATGTTAAAAATACAGCTTTTAAATCAATGTTTATTATAAGTTAATTTTACATTAAGCTACAAAGCCAATTAAGAAAAAAAGCCTTGGAAACTATCGAAGAAAATATAACCTAACATTTTTATACAGAGTGTGCCAGATTGGACACAACCGAATTTTCGCGGTTTCGTTTCTGGCTCTGTTTGAACGGGAATGTTAAATTAAAGTTTACTTTCTTATTTTTTCCTCTATAATTTGGTATCATTACATTTTTAATCCAACGTTTAATTTTCTTAAAACCATCATCAACTTTGGTTTTTTAAAAAATTTTATTTTATTATTTTTTAATGCCCCCACTATTATAATTCATTTATGCATCACACTTGTTTCGAACTTAAAAAACATCAAAAAAAAGGGCAAATTCATGTTATTTGAAACTATTTTATTTTCATTTTGCGTAACCTAATCTAATTTTCATCTGTCTTAACTGTAAAGTAGGCTTGTGACAGGCACTTATTTAATTATTATAATTAAAATTATAAATACTTGCCAAATGACAGATTAGGTTAACGAAATCGTTTAATTCAAATTAAATTTGATCTAACTTTTTTGAAGTAAAAATTTTATGCTTTGGGGAGTTGTGTGGTTTTTTTTAATAAGAATTATGGAACATTATTCAAGAGAAGAACAATTGGATATGATTTGTTGTCGACGTCCAGAGTCAAGTTATTTCTAGTTGATTTGAGAACAAAAGAAAATTGATAGATACAAGATGAATTTGCACTTCTTATTGATGATGGGTTTTTAAGTCCGAAACTTATTATTAATAGAAAACAATTTTTAAATTATTATTAATACTATGTGCGATACGTCGTTGAGTTAAATAAAAAAGGAAGAAAATTTGCAAATATTAAAATAAAATTTGCCAGCTATTTAAAAAAAAGTTGATATATAATAGTTTTGAAAAAATGAAACGTTGGATTAAAAATCTAATTATACCAACTTGTAGACGAGAAAAAGTGATAATAAGAATGCAAACTTTATTTTAGGGTATCTCTTCAAATAGAGTCAGAAAAAGATGAAAATGAAAAACTCGGTTTTGCCCAAATATCTTCGGAAGGATTCGGAGTCTTTTAAATTTTAAAACACAATGTTGGAGAATTTAATCACCTCTGTAGCTTCTATGGTTTACGAGAACCCTGTGGAGTGCAACCTTATCTGGGACCTCTGTATACCTACTTACGCAAAATTAAATTGAGAAATTTTCTATTTCAAACTTTTTTATTTCGTAGTTTTTCTTAAAATTTAAATAGCTCTTTTCGTATTTTCTATTAAATTTATCAAAATATAGATAATATATAGGGTGTTTCACAGTGGATGGAACGTCAGACGTTTATGGAAAACGGGTGACACATTTTCTTCAAAAATTTTGTTGCTCAGATAAACAACCCTGGTCTATTGTTTTAAAATATTTTTAGGAATGCGGTGTTGCCGCTTCTATTCTATTTTAAATGGAACACCCTTATTATATTATTTTCTAATTCCCTATATAATTCCACGTATTATATTTTGTACAAAATGTCATATGTCTAAATTTAATTGTTATTGAGATATGGACGTTTAAAATATACCATTTCAGACTTTGACAGGCTGTAGCACTGGAACGGCACATCTTAGGGAAAAATGGTTTTCACCTCCCTAACTCAGTTTTTTATTTAACCCTTGAATGCCCAGCCTACTGAAAGCAACGTAAATGCCCAACCGGGGTCCCTAAGGGACCCCAAAGTAAATAAACATATGGAAATACATTAAAGTGTATTTTAATTATCAAACATTAGCTTAAGGTTATAGTGTGCAAAATATTTATTAAATATATAAAAAAAAACTTACAACGCCTTCTGAAAAATATTAACAAGGGCAAAATAAATACTAATGTGTAGTATTATACTATTATAATAGCTAACCCTTGTATAACCCTTGTTCCGAGTCCGAAGCATCTAAATTTAAATTTTTCAACAATTCTTCATGCTCTTGTTGCGTTAGTGGTTTATACCTTCTGGTATTAGCAACAAACAAAATCTACAAAAAAAACATTATTTTTAATACAAAATTTGGTGCCTTTGCGTACCAAGCTGGGGTCTCTGAGGGACCTAATAGCGTTATAACCTGGCACTGTCGCTTCGGCGGCTCAAACCAAACGAATACGTGCTAACGCGACTGTTTTCAAGCACATACCTAGAGGCGCAGTGGCCAGATTTTTTTAAATCCGGAAATATTAAAGAAAATACTGTACTGGGGTCCCGCAAGGACCCCGCTTAGGCATTTAAGGGTTAAACACGTTAAACCGTAAAACCATTTTTTTGGTTTAACATGTTAAACCGGAAATTGGTATTTTTGGATAGAGAATAAAAAAAAACGAGAAATACAATAATAATAAAAGCAAATAAGGAAAATTTGTGATATTTGTCAATTTTTCTTTTTCTGCTTTTATTACTTAATAATTTCAAACTTGTTTAACTTTATTATTTTGCTTAAAATGTCGGTATTTGGCCGCTTTCTGGATTAAAGGAAAAATTAACGAAATATTGATCAAAAAACGAAATGGCGAATGCGTCACTATACCTCACTCTTAAATTTTTTGATTCAAAACTTTAAACAACTTTCAGGAACCAGTACATCGGGACCTGACGTATAAGTTATGACGTACGGGTAATCATTTACTATGAATTCTGTACACTCATTCTTGATAAATAATAGTTACAGTATTCACCGTAAATCATTACCTGTCTGTCATACGTTCGTTATACGTCATTAAAATCGTACGAATCAAATCGAAGAAATATCTTCAAAACAACGTATAATTTTATTGTGATAGATGTGCCTAATGTCACAATATACATGCTATTAAAAGTTGTTTAAAGTTTTAAATCAAAAATTTAAGTCTAGTACAAAATCTCGTTCAGATCGTTCAAAAGTACTTTGCACAATATTTTTATCAACAAAGTATACGTAAATATTTTATTTTTTAGCATATATTCATTTAGAGGACTTTAGTCAATCTCCGTAATACAGATTTTTCTTAAATTTTTGAGTTTTGATAGAACTCCTCGCAGCGACGGCGCCAGGGGGAGGGCTGAGTGGGTACTTGCCCACCCTAAAAAGATGGGTGCCCACCCAAAATTGGGGGATTCGGTTTTTTAGACAGAGGGGAGTTTTACCTGAGAGATCATGTTTACCGCTCATGCCCACTTGTACCCATCCATTCCCAAAATCCTGGCGCCACTAACTCTTAGCTACGATGGTTTATCTATATCGTTTTTAAAAACAGGGGCCAATAGGAAAAGAAGAGGCAATTATTACTTTCATGATTATCAGTGTTGTGATACACATATTTTAATTTTTTTCCTTAATTTGTTATAGTGTTATCAACTTTTAGTTTCTAGGGTGTATCAAGAAGTACATATATATGTTATTTAAGAAAAATATGCATGAATTACCTACGTTTTCAGGACGTCTGAGTTTTTATTATCTAACGATTTATTTAAACGGAACTTCAGCATAAAATAATTTATCTACTTTCATTTAGTAATATGAATTTTACAGTCCTGTAAATCGTTTTGCAAGGGCATCTATTACAGCACTAGTGCTGTAATAGATGCTTTACGTTCGAATTTCCAATCATTAAATCCATGTCTGACCCCATGATCTTCTTTGCTATTTGTTTCTTATTTTCTAAAGAATTCTCAACGTAACCTTCTGCGTTAGAAGAGGATTTCCAGTCCCCATGACGCTTTAACATCTGCACATCTGCACCAACATCAACTAGAATGGTGGCTAAGGACCTCCTAAAACAATGCCCACTGCATCCTTCGGGATTATTCAATCCAAGTTTTGTTGCAATCTTTTTTGGTATACTTCCAAAACTATTAATTCCGACAGGCTGGGAGGTGCATTTTCCTTTACCATAGAATACAAAAAACCGCCTATGAGTTGCATTAAGAGGACGAAGTTTTAGCATACTACGTAAAAACAGTTGACACCTGTCACATTTCCTTCTGTTATAACAAATTCTCGCATAGTTTTAGAGAATGGAATCACAATTTTGATATACAAATCATTGTGTTCAATATGATCCAACATTAACTTAGCTTGTTCTTCGTGCCGACAAGCCCCAAAAATGCCGGTTATCAAAACAACCTTCATAAGTAAATATGTTTCATCATCTGCAGTACTAAGAAACTTACATACGTTTTCCTTTGTGAAAATTTTGGACTTTTTGGCCTTGTAACCCTCTGAACTTCTTTTCAAAAAGCGATTAGTTGAAATCTGCTTATATCTTGATTTTTCTTGACTGAAATCATAGTTCTCAACATTGAGTAGTGAGTCCATGTGTTGCTTTACGGAAAAATAATCCAACAGGATTTTCTCAGACACCTCCTTTATTTTGTTAGCATTGTACCAATCTTCAAACTTCTGATACTCCAACTCATACCGCGCCTTGGATTTTGTCGGAACTAAACTTGAGATCGCTTCGTTTGCCGCTGCTTCTATATCAGAGGGTAAACTTCCATCAGAATCGCTCATTTTGAAAAACGCTTTTTATATTTTTGAATTTGTTTGACAAAGTTTCGACATTAACCATGCAAAACAGTAACTATGCGAAAGGTAACATAAAAAACTTGATTAGTAAACTTAACAGCAGGTGCATTTTTACAGGTGCATTTTTATTTTTAAAAATGCCTTTTTCCAAATATTTTTATTCATAGATGAAAGTAGATAAAATTTTATACAATATTCTTGTTGTAAATTCATATTACTACACTCGATGTTTTATTAAACTCGGCTGACGCCTCGTTTGACAACTTTAACATCTCGTGTTGTAATATGAATCTTTACAACACTTATATCGTAAATAACTATTCTTGCAGCTAGATTTATGATGTCAGAAGTTTCCAAAGTGGACTAATAGATGCGATCTGACAAAAAGGACAGTAAAAATTACAATAACTACGATTTAAATAACTTTTATTGTTTTAATTTTTTGATTTCCTAATTTGTTAAGTTAGTAGTAGTAGTAAAGTTAAAGTAACCGACACAAATATAACATTATTGTTTACATGTCCGCCTTCTGTAAAAAACTTCAGCAAAAAATATTACAAAGAAATTATAATTTAAGAAATCATTACTGTATTTGAAAGCTGTAAAAAATATTAATATCCAACAAATAGGTTCACAAATTTCTTGCAGGACTTTTTAGAGAGAAGACCGAAATTAAACAATAATATTATACGTTAGGCGTTTACTTTACGTACTATTTTTAATATCTAACGATTTATTTACCAGGTACTGAAGAGTAAAACACTTTCTTAAAGCTATAGTTTCCAAAAGCGACTAATGAAGTAGCTAGGCAGTAGCATTAATGTGTCGATGCTTTAGGTCAGGTCTAAAAATAAACTAATTAAAGTACCTATTAATATCCTAAACTAAAAGCTATTGAAAATATATCTCAATAATTAAAATCTTGCTCGGGTACCACACACCTTTTCTAAAAGCAATTAAAATACAACGCGCAACGCGAAAGCTGGAAGTTTAAAACATGAGACGAGAAGAGATGTACTTCATCTTATTAACCGCACAATTATTTTTTTTGCGAGTCGTGCGACCGATAGTATTGGTATATTTGTTTCGATAACTTAAATAGAAAAGAACAGATAAGAAACGGAACACCTACCTTGAAAGATCAGTCAAGTCGAAGCGTTTCAAATGAGGGCTGTTCTGGGCTGCCCATTTGCCGGATTAGTTGTAATGTCGGTACGTTGTTCCGCGTATTTTTATTAGAGAAAGTATTTTGTTTTATTAGTTCTTAGTAAATAATAGAAATTTTTTTTCTTACTCTATACGGTAGGGTTAAAATCAAAATTCAGTGAAAAAGCCCATTATATCTTAAAAGGGTATGAATTATTTTTCTTATTCTTTCGCTTTAAATTGAAGCATACATAGTGCTTGTTTAAAGGTTGAAGACAAGGATGTTTCTCGAACGGCAATAGGGTTTTCGACTTGCATTGTTTTTATTTATTTTGAATCACTACGTTTTAACTGGTGAGCATCTCCAGTTGTCTTCAGGTGAATACTTAGCATACATATTTGATTCCTGTTCATTCGCATCTGATGAGGATTCTTATATTAAATAAATAATATTCGGATGGGAAGTAACAAACATAGTGTCGATTATGGATTGGTATCCTTAAGAGTGAATTACTCACCTAATACTTGACTGTGATTTTTAGACTCTTAATGGGTGTTGAGTTTGATATAAATAGGTGTAGTGGAAAGATAGTGCATACAACAAAGACAAGGTCATTTCTAGTTTCGTAGAAGGAGTCAGTAGACAAGTGTTTATAAAAATATTTGTTGGTAATTGGTTGAAGAAAGGGTTACATTTTGAATAGTACATTCAAGAATCTTCTCCCTTATTAAGGATTGTTAATAATTCCTGACATAGCAAAAAGGAACCCATTCTCTATTTTGATAGAATTACTAAACACTACAAAAATTCAAAGGAACACTTTTACTTACTCAGTGGAGTTATTCAAGTATTCAAGGGTAAGGGTAACCTCTATTTATTTAGTTGCTCAAGTCTTTTTAAATAATGTAAAACATAATCTGAGAATTAGAGCAGTTTCTATAGTCAATGAGGAAGTTATTTTTGTTATGCTTATTTAAGTATTAAATTGTTTGTTTCTCTTTTGGCCTGAGTTGACTCTAAAGCAGTACTTGTTTCTCTTAAACTGACTTGAAATAGGATCGTATGTGAATTTCAGGGAGACCATTTTTTTTCAGAGATAACACTCTAAATTTACTGATTTGATAACTTTATTTTTTGAGACTTGTATGTTATTCACCATAAACGTAATCGTAAATTGTTTTGCTTTGCTTGGCTTTAATAAAACTCATTGGTGTTTCAGGAAATAAATAGCGCCCAACAAATTAAATAATATAAAACGTAATTTTAAATCATCAAAGCTACAGGTTTCAGTCGTCTACTTTTTTGGAGCCCAACATTAGGTCCACCAGGGGGGCGCTTAGCATTCTGATTTAAGATTAGCTGCCCCCAGATCAATTGGTATCTTTAAAATTTTTATTAACTTAATGTTATTGTGCGGACAGCTTAGTTCCCAAGACCAAATGGTGACCAAAAGATGACTTTTTTTTAGAGGTCATCTTATGGAGGTGCTAGATTTATATGCCGAAGGTGTAGTAGGACACGGGGTTTAAGCCCCCCCCCCCCCCCCCTTCACAGTATAAAGTACTTGCACCGCTGGTGTCAAACAAAGTAGTTAGGGCGTGGTGGAATATCGATATTAGATTGAATACAATAATTAATTAATAGCCTGGGAAACACACACATACACTATTGTACATTGAGAAATAGCAATAAAATTAATATATAATAATAATATTTTTATTGTGGTTTGGTTACTTCAAGACGCGCAGAGGTCAAGCAGTCTTTTAAAATAGCGATCATCAAAGCCAAACCATGGGAACACCTAAAGAGAAGAAGAATCTTTCTTACTATATTTATTGACGAGCGGTAAAGTAAAAGTCCTCAATAATGTGGTACTTTTCGTGTCATTTGAGAAGCGTAAAACTGTACTTTGCTTGCGGTCATGAAAAAAAAAGAGTATATTAGTGTAGGGATAGTTGCAGAATGGAAAATAATACCTATCAAGAAATAAAAGAATACCTACGTAGAAAATAATTTTCTAGTTCTACAAATAACACAGCAGGAAATTCTGCAAGAAGTCCTACAAATTAAACTATGCCGACAAAATATCTTTAGAAATTTACAGAATAACTCAACAAGATATATTATATCCTTCATGTGTCAGCTTTAGATCGGGCACCTATGCTAATACTAATAAGGATTTTTAAATGAACTTGATGGGAGCTGTATAACATATTAGAGGTGCTGGTAAGAGATTGGTAGAGTTGCCAAGCTAAACGTTATTGATGCCGTATCTTTCACTTTACGTTGGTGCTCTGCCGATTGCCGCGCAACAATTGCGGATTAACCAGCGAGAATGCAGCTTGATTTTAGTCACAAAGCATGTCAAATATGACCCATGCACGGTAATAATCGTCATGGCGGAGAGGCCACAAAAGATTCGGTACTCATGAAGCGCATATATGACGAAACGTGGATTATCGTCAGGTAACGAAGATTGCAAAAGAGTTGCAGGCAGTGTTGTCAATTATGTTGATTAATCGATAGGTCTACCGAATTTATTTATCATTTTCCGATGAATTAAATAATAAACGTGATAAAATGTAATGTGTCGGCAGGCGGCAGATGGGCGCTCGATCTCAAGAAGGAGTCACTTGCCTCTATTTTTTCTTCACCTTGATCTTCTACCTAGGTTAATAGAGTAATAATTGAAGATATGCGTGATCAATTTTACAATTATCGCCTTATAGGTACATGCAATGCTAGATCCGTCTCTGGCAAACGAAGGTTTGTTTTATTTTATTTGTAAACTATACGTATCACCCTCGAAATGTTTTTATTTAATTTTAATTAGTCCTAATTAGTTTTTAACTACAACATAAAATTAAGTTGAACAGTAACGTCAATTTGTATAGAAACACACTTTAATTAACAAGTTTAAAAGTTCCTAAAGACCGTTTTTTTGGAAAAAATCAAGCTCATGAATATTTTACTTTAAAAGAAACATTTTCGTGTAAATTGTCCTTTTACGATGTATTTCTTCCACTGTTGGGTGCCTTTACATTTCGTTCCTAAAAACACACGTTAAAAGACCAAACTAATTAAAACGTTTCCGGGCATACACTTCACAAATTCCGAGAAATATTTGCATGCCTCTTAAAGAGGGGTGAATGTAGGAAACGAAACGTGGGGATCATAAGTGACTGAATTGGCAAATTACGTGCAGATACTATGGAGTAGGATATATTATTGTGCATTTATTTCTTCTTGGGCTTCTCTTTAGTAGATAATGTAATATAGATAAATAAAGTGATTTTTTAAATCGTGACACAAGACAGAATAGTATATTATGTTACAAGGACGAAAAATGCAGTATTTCGGACGTATTGCGAGAGATTACTGGACGAGGCAAAGCCGAGGCCAGTAACCCGCATAGTCTGAAATACATTTTTCGTCCGTATAACATACGTTATTTTTTATCCGATTGTGTTTTTGCTCGGATTATAAAATAATGTAAAAATTAAGAAAACCAATATATTTCATCTTGCATTGTAATTTTTTGTCCCTTGAATGTTTGAACAATGAAACCTGTAATATGCGTATCCATGGATCTAACAAATAATTAAATTAATATTATCAACTGACGTTTTATCAATCAGGCGATAGTTTTAACTAATCTTTCGTGTTCTGCTAGTTTTAAAACCTGAAAAACACAATTAAAAATGGAAATAGACGATGATCTTATAGAAGGTACACCACCTGACATTCAAGAAACTGCCAAGGAAGTAATGTTACATTTGTTGCCACAAAAATCTAAGGAAATATATGAAAGAGCTTATAAAATCAAATTTACATCACCCCGTTCTTGTTCAAAATTGTTCTAATTGTACATTTAATATAAATATTGTAATAAATGAATAAAATAAACTGTTGAAAATATTGTAGTGTCCGACAAAACGTTTTTCGGACTAGGACGACAAAGGTTGCCTAGCTACCAGCGCAATAATCAATACCTTATTAAAAAAGTTACCTTTTCGTCCAAATATCTGATCTATAAAACGTAATTTTTTGACACAATCGGATAAAAAATCTTTTTTTTAATACTTCGTCCATTCACCAATATCTTATAATTTAAAGAATATTAATACTTATATTAAAACCAAATATCAAATCAGCAGGATATTTTAAGTTTACTCTAAATCATGCGTGATTAAAAATTATTTAAACCAAACAAAACAACAGACAGAACAACATATTTTTCATGTTTTACTTTTTTGATAATTCCAACCTAGAAAGACTATTATCGTATTAAATTTATATTATGTAAAATTTGGTTTTTTAATTTTTTTATAAATAATTTTAAGTTATATGTTTTAATTTCATTCCCTAATTTATTATATTCTATTATACCTCTAAAAAATATTAATTTTTGAGTAGATTTTAAATTTGTATGTTATAAAATAAAGTTGTTTTTCCTCTATTGTGAATATGAACTTTAAAAAATTTTCATAATATGGTGCTGATATATTTAAATTTATTTTATGAATAAAAATCAAAGTACAAAATAATAAAAAGTTTTCTATATTCATCCATTCTAAACAATTTAGCATATCAGTTATCTTGGTATATTTATTACACCTCAATATTATTCTCATTGCTCTATTTTGTAAAACTTGTAATCTGTTTTTATTTTGTTGTGAACACATATATAAAATCGAACTACAAAAAACAAAGTGAGGTAAAATAATACAATTAAAAATATTTTTTTTACTATAAGTACTTAAATATCCTCCTAATCTGTTTAAGACTCCTATTTTTTTTTGAAATTTTATTACAATTATAATCCACATGATCACGTAAGGTTAAATTTTGGTCTATGATAACTCCTAAATATTTAATCTTTGTTACAATTTCAATATCTTCTTTATTAATTTTAAAAGAAAGATTTTTATCCAGAAATTCACTATGTTGCTTTTCAGATCCTAATAATAAAAATTTTGTTTTGTCGATATTAATTTTCAATTTATTTTCACACATCCATTTATAATTATATAAGGTACAGTTTATTATTCATATTATTTTCTATCTCCATTAAATTACTACTTGAAATGTAAATCACTGTATCATCAGCAAAAAAATGATATTTAAAATCGTCTAGATTATTAACCAAATCATTAATATAAATTATGAATAGCAAAGGACCAAGTTGAGGTACACCAACATTTATACCTTTTTTATTTGACCTTATAAAAGGGTTAAAGTTTTAATTTTAAAGTAAAAGATTGTCCCTTAAAATATTGGGTATTTATATTATATATGCTTGTCGATGCTATCAATAAATGTTTTTTTTTCTTTAACGCAAAAACAAAATGCAATAGATTTTGCAAGACGTGTCACCATTACTGAATGCCTGACTGTCCTGCATATTGTTGTAAATGGAAATATTACCGCTTGAAATATTTTAATGGAAATAAAACCATTGGCAATAGAAATATTGAAATGTGAAAATATTAAGACACCATAGGCAGGACCTATTGTCCCAATAGGCCCGGGCTTGGGGCCCCGCTTTCAGAGGTACCTCTCGCTCGGTCTAAGCAACACTATATTTATTCAGATATTTTATTTACAAATACAAAATATCTTGGTATGTTGGGGCATACGTTAGTCGCCTTATATGTATATAATACAAATAAAAACAATTTTAAGAAATATTAATAATATTATTTTGCAAGAACTATGAAGAAGACGTCACCGACGAACACTTGCTGATGGAATTCGTTCAATCACACGCCTCAACGACGGTGGCAGCTCATTTATAGTTTCTGGAAAGATATGATATTTATTTCTTTTAAATAATTATATTAGGATGAGTTTTTATTTTGATTTAAATTTATTCAACTATTTTATCCCAAATTATCTTATTAATTTAAAAATATTAAGTATCAAATAAAAATAGCCGCACACAGGACGGCAAACGGATCAGATGAGGTCCTGGCAAACATTGTGCCGCTTACTAGTCTAGCACAGGGGTTCCCAAACTTATTTTGTCTACTGCCCACTTTGAGAATAAATTATTTTTTAGCGCCCCCATTTTTTCACCTACTTAAAAACCACTATAACTTTAAATTAAATTAATTAATTATTGTGAGCTATATTAGCAGAGATTAAACATTCATTCAAAACGAGACTTTTACTATAACCCGCAAGAGTTAACTTAAGACCTGAGCGCAGTAGGTAGTTCACAACGGCGCTCAGATCTCAAGTTAACTCTTACGGGCTACACCTGCCAATGAGAATGATTATTGAAACGCAACTTTATAGTATTCAGGCAGAGTATCTTTTATTCAAAATAAAACAAACATAATCGATTCTTATATAAAAATTAATGTGAAGGATGAATCTGATGCTGTTTAATAAGTTTGTTGATATCAGGTTCCAATTTACTCAAGAACAGTCGCATTGATACAGGAATGCACAAATCGGGTTATTTAACAAAAACTTGTTAACACATGATTGTCCGCTGTCTATTATCTACGAAAATTACCTATCTAGGAATACTAATAACTATTAAAATGCGACAGTGTTTCTGTTGCCTTTTTATTTGTTTGTTTGTATCCACTTTCATTTCGAAACGGAGCGACCGATTGACATGATTTTTATTTTATTTATTCAATAAAACAGGACAGATATATGAACTACGCAGAGAGAAATATCGAACCTAGTTTGAGCAATCTCTTAATTAATATTAGTTAATGTTCACAAGTTGTATTCGAGAGCCCAGTTGGTGTCTAAGAGTCCTCCTAGCTAGATGAAATTACAAATCGCCCCCCAAGCCTCTACACAACCCCCCTTTTTTTTCTGGGTCTCTTACCGCCCCCCTTTAGGCCTGCAGCGCCCACAAGGGGGCGTTATCGCCCACTTTGGGAAACACTGGTCTAGCAGGTGAGAGGCGGAAAGCTCAGTTTGTTCTTTGATCCATGTCGGCTTCTTTGTATGCCATATTTATTTTAGAACTTTATTTAATTCGTTTTTGATTTTATGATTTCCAGGCTTAATAAATATTGATTATTATTGTATTTTTAAATAAATAATACATGAAGTTGTGAGGGGCATGGGCATTCATGATAAAGGGGGGGGTGGCTTCCCGATGGGGATATCAGAAGTCACTTTTGATACCGCATATCACGGCCACGTGTTTGGTTGGTTACCCTCACCCTCCCGCCTGAAATTGACTCTATGGGCGAACATAACTAGGGGTCCCAGATTGCGTAACTGACCTAGGACCCCTAAAACCAAAAATAGGCCCTGACCACAGGGTATTAAAAATTAGTAATAGATCAAAACAAGTACCTATACAATATGGTAGGAAGGGTATAAAAATTAAACTTTGCTCTTGTACTAAATAAAATTATTTTACACTTTGACACATCATTGGATTGCCTAATTGCCCTCCAAACTAGGTTTCGGTTGTTCTCAATCAAAAAGCAGGTTAGGACATTTAAACCTGACTCCTACACAATGACGTTTTGACGGATCAAATATCGGTGAGGCTATACGAGACGTGCTGCGCTTGTCAAAGTGACAACAGTTTGTTTTAATGTATCTTAACGCGGAATTGTTTAAGTTAAATCTCAATGCTTTCTTTTCCACAACTGCTGAGTTTAAGTTTTCACGAATTTTTAAACATTCCTTTATTGATAAATAATGTTAATATCTTGTTAATTTCACTTTGATTATCGCATCCCGGGTTTCGCTCATCCCCTTAACCCTTCAATCACCCCGCTAATACCCTTTGCTCTGACCTGATAATTTCTGTATTTGTCAGGTACATCATAGACGTACTATTGTAGATTATCTGTATGACCAGACGTGGCTTGCCCATAAGGTCATTTGGTCATTGGTTTATATTAAATAGAAGATAACAAGAATTAGTTGGAACCTAAGAGCGTGAGAGAGAGAAACATATAAGCGAGTCCAGAAGTAAACATGAGACAATAAAGGAGACCTTTAGTCGACGCCGGGATCATATCATTTGTTAGGTGGGTGTGACAGTAGTTTATTAAAACAGTCAGTGATTGAAATACATTCGAAATGAAATTCAAATAACGCGGCATTGATTTGCAACATTTGCATAAAAGCCTTGGTCATGTCGTCGTGTCTTCAGTGCATTTAATTTGTTTATGTTTGAGATTGATTTGACTGTCCTAATTTGTTTATGTGTGTCTAATTGTTGTGAATATTGTAGCCTATTAAATGTACATGCAGTGTGTACTTGTAGGTAATAGTAGTTTGTACAACAAGAGTGGATATGATGTCCATATCGCACGAGGAAGTAAATTGAGCACGACGCCGTAGGCGGAGTGCTCAAACTTCCGAGGGCAATATGGACAATCCACTCGAGTTGAACAGTATATTTTTTCTACGACCAAACTTACGAACCTTATGCTAAAAAATGTAAAAAAAAGTTTTCCGGTTGCCGGGCTCGAACTCACGACCATTGGATCCATAGTACAACGCCCTAACTCTCTGGACTATCGAGACCTTAAGCTAATTGTGGGAAAGCCAACTAATTAATGATGCTACATGAAATTAATTTTTTATGCTCATGCAGCCGGTTGCATTATTAATAAATCTATTATAAATGCGTCTAGATTTTATTATATTGAACAAATTAATAACAAATTGTACCATATGCTTTTAAATTATATAATTTAGTGTCTTGAAAAAGAAGGCGGAGCCACAGTAAATATAATATACTGTGATTGGCCAGTGCTTTTAAATACACCACAAAGAAAATAAAGATATGTAATTTTCATAACAGTGTTGTCAACTAATGGAAAATTTCCGGGTTCGTGAGAACAAAGCACAGAGGAATGATGGGTCGGCGCTGTCTCCTAAGGGAAAAGGGAAATTTTTACGCATAGTGTTATATTTGTAGATATTCTTTAGGATCACTTGTGGTTGTAATCTTCTAATAAAAGACTTTTTTATTGTTTGCATTCGTGAAAGTTTTCTATAAAAATGGGAAAAGTTGCAACACTGTACATCCTATCGTAACATGTAAATTTGGTTTCCTTGTAATTGACCACTGTGATTGGTCAGTTTCATTACCTATCTAGGATGGAAATGAAATATTCCCGCACAGTTAACCGGAATACCCTACTTTTCTCGCCACTTAAGTGTAAAGGAAACAGCAAATTTCCATGTGGGAGTAGAAAAATGTATATTACTGTGGCTGAACATAAGTGTGTTTATTTTCAAGTCGCACTGCTAGTAAACAATAACCTAACCTCAAAGCGCTCAGTGCGACCAGTACAGAACTGCATTCAGATTTCACATTTAAATAAACAAATTTTCCCATTATATTGTAGCTTTATTTTGCGGAACATACTGGTCTATTATTTTAAAAATTATGTTGAGTTTGGAATTTTAAATTTGCATAGTGCAGTGCTTGTCTTGTGGTGCAAAATAAAGCTACTTACAATATAATCGTAAAAAGTGTTTATTCAAATGCGAAAGCTGAATGCATCGAGCGTTTTGTAGTTAGGTTATTGTTATTATTATTATATCGGTGCCAGTTGAAAATAAATACACGCTAGGCACGTTCTTATCATACTTAATTAAAAAACTACATTTTGCTTTTTTAAATTAGATACTAGAATCCCTCAAAATTTGCCCACCTGTAAAAAAACTCATGGGACGTGCCTTTGTATAACTAATACGAAAAACCGCAATTTTTAATTCATAAATTTTAATTTATAAAGTGTCCTTATTAAAGCGTAACAAAATAATGCACAGCTCCCCGTCCCAAAATTCAAAGTGCTAAAACTGGGTTAGTGTAAAAACTCATAAAGCTCTTCTTCGCTGAAAAGCTCATAAACAAACGCTCGCTGAAAGACATCCAAGGTGCGAAGCGATATCGAGGATCGGGGGAATGCATCTTCATGCCTTGTGCATGCGGTGCGCCGCTGTTGTCCACTCGCTTTTCTCTCATTCTCTTTGCCGAATCTTGCCCGATCGAGAGCAGCCATGATGGTTGTAGGTTAGAGTAAGTGCCACCGAGAGCAAGTACACTCAAATCCTAGTAGGCGGCAAACGCGGCAGGTTCACGCGCAAGTGTGCGGGCTAAGGACTGCGAGTAGCGAAACCGATTGTTTCAATAATTGCAATAGGCCCCTTGCACTCTATTCTCGGACGTAGTGTGCGTTGTTTACGCGATTGTGCTGTGTTTGGATTTTCATTTGTTTAGAGCGGCGCAGTGACATATTTTTCGCTTTTCACATGTTTCTCATTTTCTGCAAATAAATGTGAGTACTTGTAAAGCATGCTCGTGTTTATTTATAGGGACCTACCCCAATGTTGTTAGTGCTAAAAATATCTTTTAAGTATATTATTAAACCCCAAGAGATGTTCTTTCAGGTTTGTTGTGAATTTTAAAGTTTAAGCTTGAAGTTTTAGGAAAGTTGCAATATTCGATTCTATAATAAAATATAAATATTGAACAATAATTAACTAACACTAAAGCCTCAATGCCATAGATTAACTACTAAATAATTCCTATACTTGGGTAAATGCTTCTTTTACAAAAATTTGATTGATTTTGGTAGGGTCTACTACTACTATCATCCTAGAGACCAGAAAAAAAAAGTTAACTGAAAATATAATTTGTTCTTAGTAAAATATATTTTAGGGACTCTTTATATTTTTACTTAATTCTTATTTAAATTAAAATGCTTGCTAAAAATAAGCATATAAAATCAAATAACATGTGTCTATAATCATTTTTTGATAACATTCTATCCATTTTTATCAGAGGGTGATTTTTTTCTTGAAGGGACGTGCCTGTCATTCTTGATCAATTAAAATGCATTAAGTGCGTATTGATTTTGCAATTATCGGTAACCAATCACAAAGGGAATTTTTCTTGCGCCGCACAAACGTAGTTTTTAAATGGGCTTTTTCTCTGGATCGCTCTATTTTTGCGCATATCCCGAATTTTTGCCATTGCGCGCCATTGTCCACTTACTAATTTTTAGTGCTGTATTGATTTTATTTATTTTAACGCTGCTGCCTCGAACGAAACGCAATGGAAAGGAAAACCCTCGAGATTTCCGCGTTTCTTTGTATTGGAAAAGCGGCCGGTCATATACCGGGTGGTAAAAAATTAGATCATAAAAATTATCTTAAATTTTTTCACATTAAATTAAGTTTTGTGAAATTTTATGGTGCTGTATCCATACAGAATTTGAGTTCAAAATAAATGTATCAAATTATTGATATCTTAAAAAAACTACTCAGTAATATTTTATTTAACAATAAATATAAGAATCCATATAGGTATGAGCTGGTTGCCAAAACTTTTACTTAAAAGTTTTAGTAGACATTTCCCTTCAGAATATATTTTCTAGTTATCTATAAACACTCCAGACCCTAAGATACCTTATGACTTTTAAGTAAATGTATAACAATTCCTTTTTTAAAATAAATAAAAATTAAAGCATGGATTTTACAATTTTATAGTAATATTCATGATAGAACTCACGAGATCCTGGTCCAATCGCGTGATATGAATGACATGCTGGTTAATTTTAGTGTATTATGTTGGTATGACTTGACGTAAATTACAGGATCGAACTTTGAAATTACAAATTTTTAATATGTAAAATGTATGTTTAAACTTTAAACGAATAATATTCTTAAAGCCACTAATAGTTAATGTTGTCATGCTAAACAAGATTGTAATAGGATGAAGGTAAAAAGTTGCAAAACAGATTAGGAAATGACAGCTTCTTTTATTCGCCTATATCCCTTGTGTTCTTTTCTCGTTTGGAAATAGGTAATTATAACACAGATAGTAGATAATATGCTTACCGGTCGACACAGTGGTAAATAGAAAAAGTCTTGGAAGCTATTTGAGTAAAACGTACGATAGAAATGTTAATTTAATATTTATATACTAATGTGTTGTTATATAATATATCTAATATTGACATAGGCGTAGTTCTGGGGTGCTAAGCCCCTAAATCTAGCACAGAGACGCGCGCGAGTCAGAGACGCTTTTATGTCAAGAGCAGCCGGTTGTATACGAAATCAGCAGAAAAAAATTCAATGAAAATAAATATGCTGCTCTATTAAAGTTGCAAAAATACACTGAAATTGTTTCCTCAAACATCGTGTAACCCACTGCACTCGATATGAAAGCTATGAATTACTGACAATAATTTTGGACTTAGGGTACTTATACACATAATGATTGGAAAAAGTCGTGTACCAATGGATTGATATTGATATGTTGTTGTCACTACTAAAGAAATATTCACGAGAGAACTCGTTTTTCGACATTTGACATCCAGATATATGACTTAGGCTGGCTGATTAGGACTTTCAAAATTTCCCCAGATTTTAACAGAGACGTATTCAGCCAATGTTTGATTCATAAACGTATAATATTCTATTTTAGACTACAACTAACAATTAATTATGGATCATAACTATTGTTTCTCAGTACCGCAGCTGATGCCATTGCTGAGAAGGTATTTTTAAACAGTCTCAATTTATTTTTACAATAATTTCTTGCATTTAGTCATATAATGCATTTGAACCTGCTTTTTAGAAGGCGCCTTTTTGGCGTAGGGGTATAGGCTCTCCACTTTGGAACTAAGGGTCGTGGTTTCGAACCCCGCTTCCGACAAAACTTTTTTTTATTTTTTTTTTATTTTTTGTTTTTCAGTAGGTAATTATTTATTTTTTTAAATCGATTTCAACTAAAAAAATGCCAGACAATTATTAACCTTAAATCTTAAAAATAAAAAATTATTTCGCAATTATTCTGAATGTCCCACTTATAATGGAAATAAGCTTATATTTTCGGTATTTCTGAATTGAATGTTTTGAATTTTGGTGTGGTTTCGTGTGATCTTAGGAAACATTTTTTTATTGCTAAAAACTTTAGTTAACTTATTGGCGTACGGATTTATTCACCTTTAGCGATTATTAGTTTTCATTTTCGTACAACTAAAAGTTTCGGTATTTAACAAATTCTGAAGTTTCTATCTTATTATTGTGGTCTGTTAAACTGTTTTTTAAAATTAACATTTCAACCTTTTTCTTGTCAATAGATTGTGTTTTTTTGAGGGTGCTAGATTTAGGGGCTTAGCACCCCCGAACTACGCCTATGTCAATATTAGATATATTATATAACAACACATTAGTATATAAATATTAAATTAACATTTCTATCGTACGTTTTACTCAAATAGCTTCCACGACTTTTTCTATTTACCACTGTGTCGACCGGTAAGCATATTATCTACTATCTGTGTTATAATTACCTATTTCTAAACGAGGTAAGAACACAAGGGATATAGGCGAATAAAAGAATCTGTCATTTCCTAATCTGTTTTGCAACTTTTTACCTTCATCTTATTGCAATCTTGTTTAGCATGACAACAATAACTATTAGTGGCTTTAAGAATATTATTCGTTTAAAGTTTAAACATACAATTTACATATTAAAAATTTGTAATTTCAAAGTTCGATCCTGTAATTTACGTCAAGTCATACAAACATAATATACTAAAATTAACCAACATGTCATTCATATCACGTGATTGGGCCAGGATCTCGTGAGTTCTATCATGAATATTACTATAAAATTGTAAAATTCATGATTTAATTTTTATTTATTTTAAAAAAGGGATTGTTATACATTTACTTAAAAGTCATAAGGTACCAACAGTTTTTACGACAGAGCCATATTCACTAACATTAAAGCATTTTAAATTTGAACTGTTTCAAATCTTACAATCTATATTATTAAGTATTTAAAACGCAAAGCTAATACTTGGTTATTTTGTATTTGGAGTTTCTACAAATAATATTCTTTCTAAAAGCCATGCATAAAGTAACGAAAAAATTAAATTTATTTTGAACGTAATGTTCTTGACATTTTCGCGAATGACATGAGTTTGAACCGGGTAAAAGTGTTTTTTAGAATATTAGAAATTTGATATTTCCTTGAATTTTGATGGAGGCAAACTCATTAGGCATTGAAAATTACAATTGGATAACTGAGGTTTGTATTCTGGGCATTGTAACACCTTCATTCCATAAACAAAACATAAATATAAAGTTTTTTTTAATAATATTTAGGTATCTATATTCTTATTATTTATTCTAAAATTAAAATTTGGCCACGATCAAGTTCTGAGGCTATATATTAGTTGTCTGACTTTGAAAATGAATTTTGCTATAATAACTATAAATAATGTGCCTAATTTTTCTATGCGCAAAAATTTTCTAAAGGAATAATAATAATAATACTGTAAACAAGATTTACTTTTTTGCAATCAGTCTTCATTTCCATGGCTACTAAACCCGTACCGAGCCGTATCTAGTAAAGTTTCATAGTTTTTACTAAGGCCAAATTTTAGTCCTTAAACCTAAGTTAAACTTATTGGTTAAAAGAAAATCTATGATTTAAACCGAAGTCCATTTTAAATCGAAGAAATATCAAAAATGATCATTTCGAGTTAAAAGTGATTTACCTGGTCATACCTTGATATGTTATGTTAATATTAAGTTATGACCAGGTTGATTACTCTTAACCTGTCAATCCCACATTATAAATCGATCATTTCTGACATTTTCACGATTATAAAATTATTCTTCGGTTTTAACCTAGGTTTAAACTTAGGTTTAAGAGGACTTACTATTAATAGGAAGTGAGTTTTTTGTGTTCTTCCTACTTATTTAAAGCATTTATTATATTCGTTTTGAAATTATGTTATTTGTTGTGTAACTTTTAATTTTCTACTGCGATGTGGTACTAAAAATAAATTTAGATAATGCGTTAGTAATTAATAAGAAATATCTAAAGGCATTTTTATACATTTGACGCCTATAACTTATGTGTTATTGACGAATGCAAAATGAAAAACATCATCAGTAAAATTTAATTAGAGCTTGAAACGTCGTTTGTATTGTAATAGATTTTTAATTTAGGACAATCATTAATAGAATATAATTTTTAAAAAAGGCCAATTTATACTAGCACAAATTACTATATTTTTCAAAAATTAGAATAAATAAAAAATAAAATTTTGTACTCGGTTTTGTACCTTGATCATATTTTTCAAATTTTAAAGTAAACCCATCTCTTGTCTTCCGTTGTCAATGCATTTTTCCAAACTGGAACAAACAATTTGTTTTAAATATTATGTTGCCAACATTGTATTTTATGCTAAAAAGATGAAGCATGTGTAAAAGTCGGTTGATTCACTTTTTAATCAACTTAACATTTTAAATTTTGTTAGTATTTACTTTTACTTAAATTAAATTACCTGGCCTTGTCAGAATTTTGATTCTGTGTGTTATTTTATTTTTCCGTCGACCGTGTATTTACATCCGATATTAACGTTCCCAAAATCATTCATTAATGACCCCTATTAATGCATTATTTTCTGTAAATGCACGATTTCCCAAAATCATTCATTAATGACCCCTATTAATGCATGATTTTCTGTAAATGCACGATTTTGGTAATTAAAATTAAAGGCAGCCATGCAAACAAATCAACAAAATAATAAAACGTCAATCCAAAACGTCGTCCGCTGTCATTAGTATTTGTAGAATTGTGAAATCTGGATTGTAAAATAAAAGTTGTTAACTGTTTTTCTTCACTTTAGAAAAAAATACGGTCGAGGAAAAAACATTGTAACCAACTCTTACATTAAAATGCGATTAATGATCTCGAACATTAACGCGTTCGCTACGCTCACGCGTTAAAATATTTCGATCATTAATCGCCATTATGAATGTACTTGTTATTTAAATTACTATTTCATGACTTTTTGTTCCTAAAATATCATATTTATATTACAGTTAGTTATTTATTTATTCAAGTTTCGTTTACAACGCCAATGTCTTTATTATTTGAAATGTCATTTTGACTCAGTTTAGGTTATTGTTTCCCGCAAATTTTGTACTACCAAAACTTTTTAAGCATTGCTTTGAAAAAACTTTATTTGACTAGTAAGTACTCCCATTTTATTGTGATTTTACAACTTATAAATTTCATACTTACTTTTAGGGTTAAGCCCTGATGATGGCCTTGAGTAAATAAAGCCGAAAGCGCTTGGCGTTAGTGCTAATAAATAATTACACTGAAATACAACGTTTTTTCTTTCTTTTATAGTCTTTCAGTTGTGTTTTCACCGTGGCATTATTTTATATGCCATATGACGCTTATGTGTTAATTTGATTTAAATGTAATTATCGATACCTATAAATAATTTGACCGGAATGTTGCTGCAAATACAGTTCTAGTTCTATTAAAAAATACAGTGAGTACTAAAATACATTTTTCTTTATAAATTTCAGAAAAAAACAAAATTTTTATTTTAAACCGAAAACTGTCAATTTAGGACGATTTAAAAATTAGAACCCTTTAGTGGATGCTAATAATGTTTTATCAAAATGCAAGGTTGTTCTTGCTTTTGTTGGTTTCCTGCGATGTAAATAATTCTTTACCTTTTCTCTCTGCGATTTTCTGATATTTTCAACGGAGGCCCAAATAATCGACCTGAAAACTTTTATTGTACATGCGGTACAACAGAAATAAAAATAACTGGTAAATCTTACTTAAATGACGGAAAATAAAGATGATTACATAAAATCAGATAAAATAAACCAAACTATGTATAAAATTTGTAGAAAAAAATAAATCAAATTTTTAAGGTTATGTGATGTTGCTTTTTCGCTACAGTGTTGCCACATGTATAGCGTTGCTATTGTGTGAATGGCATAGAATGTGATTAGTTTAAAAAATGTAACTAGCAAATGTTAAGTTAATTTTTATGCACTTAAGCTGTTTTAACCTTTTTTTCAAACAAATTTTACAGCTATCTATTATATTGTCACAACTTATTGCTTGACGTTATAATTGTTGCGGATGCAGGCAACCAAGAATACTTTTTAGCACACCATCATATTAAATTGACTCTCCAAAAATGTATTCCTTGACATCAGAACTCGTTTGGTGCAATTACTGCATGCAAATACATAAGATGTAATTAAATGGTCGCTGGTTATGATAAAATTGCATCAGCTGATTAAAAAGTCAACAAATTCCAAAGCGCATGCTTTCAAGGCATTTTTCTTATACGTACACCTAATGTAAAGAGGCCTTAAGAATTGGCAAGGTGTGTATATTGTCTTTATGTAAATATATTTGCTTACATTTAAAAACAAATTGGTTTGATATTTTTTACTGCGGATCTACAATCTGGCTATGTACTAAAAATATCAAAAAATGCAAAACGTAATTATTTGCTAAAGTAATTTGGAATCAATTTATATTAGTATCTTACTGATTTAGTTAAAACTGAAATGAATCTAATAGATTGATTCTATTAAAGTTAAATATTTATTATTATGAAGATCTCGGGGAATTTTAAAAATAATAATTAAGTACTTAAATTAAATAATTAAAATTATCTAGTAAAACGCATTTTCTTTTAAATATTATTTGTAAAGTATGGAGGTACTCAAGATGATACCTTGCGTTACTGAAAAATAAACAAAGCTAAATATTGTATTTGTTATAAATATACAGGGGGCTTTAGTATTATCATTTCCAATTAATTTATTATTAAGCCTACAACATCGGCTAGATTAACAATATATTTTTCCTATTCCCTTATGGATATTTGTTTTTTTTCTTTTTAATAAAGGGATTAGATAAGTGGGCTATTCCGATTTACGGAACGAATATAATTTCATATCCATCCTAGTTACGCTATGAAACTGACCAATCACAGTTATGGTTAATTACAAAGAATATACCCGAACAAAATTTACACGTTGGAAAGAGACCTTTACACACACAAAAGTGAGATTAAGAATATACTTTAAAAAAAGATGTATTCGGGTTTATTACATAAGCAGGCAAATGCTATGGTTTAAAAAAAAATTATCCATTTTAATTAATAAATATAGCGCTCTTTTTCTATTATTTTGCAAAAAGCCGAATGTGAGAAAAATAGATATATTCAAAGTGATTTTGTGTAAATATCAGAAATTATTCAAATCGACAAAAATGTTACAGTGTAATTTGGTCTATGGATTTACCAACGAAATACATTTTTCTTGATTGTTTTTATTATCTTTAATAATAACCTTTCTCACAAGTTCACGGTCAACTAAAAAGACAAGTTATAATTCCTGATTTAAATTTTTAGTATAAGGTTCGGAAGTTAAGTCGTAGAAAAAATCTTAGTATTACTTGAACCTATGCATACACTAATTTTCAAAAAATTTATATAGTTAATGCTTTATCAAAATAAATTTTGTAGTTGCCTTGGTTGGTTTTTTGCGATGTAAATAATTTTCCACCCCGATTTTTCTACTATGTTCTGATATTTTCCCCAATCGACTTTGAACTTTTGATTATACGCAATAGAAAAAGAAAAATGACGATGGATAAGTATATAAAACAGACAAAATTATAAATGTTTTAGAAAAACAAAATTAAACTTTTATGTTATCTTATGTATTTTTTGGCATTGTTTTTTGTATGACCACTTCTCATAGTTGCTTTTACACTACTATGTGAATTGTAGAAAGTGATTATTATTTTGAAAACTTAACATCTCGAAGAAGTTAATATTAATCCACAAAAGCCGTTTTTAGTATTTTAAAACGAATTTTATAGCTATATTGCTTATTGTTCGGCGTTATTATTCTTGCCACAGCAGGCAACTAAGAATAATATTGTATTATACCAACACATCAAACGGTTCAGAAAATGACGTCATTGTTCTTTTACATTAATAAATACAGTACAATCTCGGTGACGTGAACACAAAAAATTCTAAGAAGTTCATATTAACGGAACGTTTATATTAAGGAAGTTAACAAAAAAATACATATAAATACATATGTAACAAATTATTATTATTGTACGTAGCATGCTACATAGTGCCTATTAATACAATAATCTAATTTAAGATACCTAACTCATCTGTAGTATGAACAGTGTTTAATAACACTGAATAAAACCAAGAGAGCTCGTCGGTATGATCTTCATATTAGGAGCATGCTAAAAGAATTCTTTTTTCGTTCTTTAGTAAACGTTAATACCAAGAAATTGTTTAACAAAGCCACCTTTGATGTTTATTTATAATAATGACATGGTGGAATAGTTGATAAAATAAGTTTTTTGCAAATATTGATGCGTTAGAAATTGTTATAGGGTTGTAATTAGAAAAAATGTTTGATTTTTAATTCTGCATCGGGGAGGTCCGCTGTTTCTATGGTGAAGTTGCAAGAAACTCGATTAAAACTGAACTTTCCAAGATTGAAACATGGTTCTGCATCGAATGACATAATAATACACAGGGGTTCCAATTTAAAATAAGAAAAACAAATTGCTTTAAAGTTTGCAAAGTTTGACACTAAACTTTGGATACCCTGTACAATTCGTATTAATCAAACTTGGTTAACGAGACTGTTTAACCTTATTTATTAAGCTCCTTTGTATAATTTTAAAAACGAGGCATTATTGTTATTTTTTATTAATTTTTAAAACCAGTGGTGCAAACCTGATTTTTTTAAGCGTTTATTTGTTTTCGCCTATAATACTGAGCCTATTTCATTAAAATTTTAAGGGTATGTAGGCAACTATAAGAGGCATCCAAATAAGTAAGAATAGATATAGCATGTAATCCAAAAAATAGATCCTTATGACATCACACTTTTTTGGAACACCCTGTATAAACAAAAATGTTTTCCTGAAATGCGCCCTAGGATACAGGTAATATCAAAATTCTAACTTAATTAATAAGTGAGCTATAGATGACGAGAGGTGAGGTGCAGGACACTGTATAAATAAAATTCTATTGTCGGTAAGTTTGCAGTGCAAGCCATTTTTTTTTAAATTTTACTTTAATTACTACGACTTGTTTTGTAAAAACTAAAATAAACTAAACCACTCCCTATGAAATTAATTGCCACCTGTCACTGGCAATTTGGTCTAAATCCTGTTTTTATCGTATGTACCATACGATACTGAAATATTGCCAGAAAATAAATGATTAGCATCAGCGTCATTGTTATTAAATAAGTACCACTGCTTTTAAAAGTTATTACATGTTAATTTCGATTATATTCATTAGGGTTATAATTAGATCTGCGATACGGAATACTTATTGTAGTTGAAATTTGCACTTGAGTACTTAAAGTACTTTACTGGCGTTAATTACAGGGGTCATCGGCAGTACCTTTTACCTTTTTGCTTAGGTTCCTTTAATTATAATTTTAGATGCCTATAGAAAAGTTATGGCATTTTTAATTGGATCGGACCAGGAAAAAATTTGCCATGTTAAATTGAGGTTCTTCTTGGCCCTAATTAACAAAAAAAACTAAGCAAACTATTGAGGTTTTTTACCAATGAAAAAGTGGTATCTAGGTATGTCAACAAGTTATTTTCAATTCGAAGAAAAAGATATGTCACTATATCACTAGTATAAAACCTTAAAAATAATTACATTGTATCTTAATCTTTTTGGTATAATCTAATATGTATAATTATAATTTCGTAACCTTGGAGAAGAATTTCTACTCTCACATGGATAATTACCATTTCCTTTACACTAAAGTAATTGAATAAGTGGACTATTCCGGTTAACTAAACGGATATAATTTCATATCCATCCTAGTTAGGATATGGAACGGACCAATCACAGTGGTGGTTAATTACAAAGAAACCAAATTTAGACGTTGTGAATTTTACGCGTCGTTATATGACACTTAACAAATGTGAGGTTAAGAATATACTTTAAAAAGATGTAAATCTGTGAGATCAAATTTGTTGTTTTTCTAATTGAATCAAAACATTTATCCCAGAGCCTGTGCATTCACCAACTATTTCTAAAGAGTGCATATATATAAAACCAAAATATATTTTTACCAAACTATTGTTATTTTCTGATTGAACTAAAGATTTGTGTACCGGGTGAGTCAACGATTGCGCGGAGTAATTTTATGCCTTGAAGATAAAATTTGTCGACAATAAACATTTATGTTACGGTATGGTTGGATACCAGGCACATTTTAAAAATATTTTGAATTATACAGGGTGCGCCCAAAAAGTAAGGTGTCAAAAAGGTACATATTTTTAAATGGGACACCCTATATATTGTATTATTTTCTGATTCCTCACAAAATTCTACGCTTATTTTGTAAATGTCATATGTCTAAATTCAATAGTTCTTGAGATATTGACGGTTAAAATATGTCATTTTCAGACTTTGACAGGCTGTAGCATTGGAACGGTTCATCTTAGAGAAAAATGATTTTCACCTCCCATCTTAATTTTTTATTCTCTATCTAAACGTTACTACTTCCGGTTTAGCATGTTAAACCGTTAAAACCGGTTTTTGGTTTAACATGGTAAACCGGAGGTTGGTTTCTTTGGATAGAGAATAAAAAACTAAGATAGGGAGGTGAAAATCATTTTTCTCTAAGATGAACCGTTCCAATGCTACAGCCTGTCAAAGTCTGAAAATGACATATTTTAACCGTCAATATCTCAAGAACTATTGAATTTAGACATATGACATTTACAAAATAAGCGTAGAATTTTGTGAGGAATCAGAAAATAATACAATATATAGGGTGTCCCATTTAAAAATATGTACCTTTTTGACACCTTACTTTTTGGGCGCACCCTGTATAATTCAAAATATTTTTAAAATGTGCCTGATATCCAACCATACCTTAACACAAAAGCTTATTGTCGACAAATTTTATCTTCAAGCCATAAAATTGCTCCGCGCAATCGTTGACTCACCCGGTACAAATACACTTTCATATTTCAAAAATCTTTGGTTTTTCATTTCTAGACAATTACTACAAGATTTATAGTAGTAAATGTATATACCTACGTAATGATTAATTTTTCTTGCCGTTGTTGGTTTTTTGTGTCATGCATATACTATACAGGGTGCTACAAATTCGTGTGCGTACAAGGGGATCTCGAAAACGGTAAGAGATGCGAAGATGGTTAAATTGAGGCAAAGTTGGGCATTTTGGGGATTAATAATTTGGTGAAAAAAAATTATAATTATTCCGATTTATTTCGGAGATATCCGAAAAAAACCGAAATTTTCATTTTTGGTTTTTAATTTTTTGCGCTTTCATTTTTGACTTGGAAAAAAATAAAAAAAAATTGCATAGCCGTTTTTTATGTTCAACAAGATGGCGTTATTAGTTTTCAAATTCGAAGTATCGTTCTTTAGTTACCAACCTCAAGTCAATTTTTTTAAATACGGACCTGGAATTTTAAATACAGTTTTAGGGATTTGTAAACTTTAGAATGTTAACACGTTCGCGGACAAGACGGTATATGCCGTCCAACCTCTTGGGACAAGACGTGATATACCGTCAATATTTATTATTGTGCTAAAGTATCAAGACGTAATATGCCGTCGAGTTTATATGGCGATTACTGTTGTGTCATGTCTACTGTCCCAGAAGAAGGAAAAAATATTCCATGGATGTGAAAGCAGTTATATTTGGCAACAGTGTTTATTATTCTGCTTGTTACGGTATGTTACATTACGTCCCAATAGAAGAGGTAACCCTGTTATTGTGACCAAAGCAAGACTAAAGAAAGGAGAGCACATTTGGAGAAGATGCAAGAAAGTTTATGTCTCTAAGTGGAAAGACAAGAGAGATGTACTGTCAATCACAACAAAATATCCTCCCAAACTAATTAGTGTCCGAAATAGATTCGGCAAAGAAAAAGTTAAACCAGAAGAAATTTCCCAATATAATATGAATATGGCTGGAATTGACCGTAATGACCAAATGGTTGCTTACTACTCCTCTCCACGCAAGACTGTTAGATGGTACAAAAAGGTTATGTTTCATTTACTAGATATAACACTTTGGAATGCCTACTACATAAAAAAAATATATAACACAAAAATCACATATCTTCAGTTTCGCGAGGAGATCATAAAAGCATACCTTCAAATTGATCATAATCTTAGAGACGGGAGGCGGTTAATAAAATCAGGACCATTACATGGTGGAAAGAGAGAAAGAAGTGATGTGCCCACCGAAAATCAATCTGCGCGACTGCCAGTAACCATGCACTTTCCAGAAAACATTCCGAATGTAAAAAATTCAAATAGAGGTTACCATTTGCGGTGCAGACATTGCGCCTCCAAGTCTATTCGCAAATAAACTAAATGTAGATGCAAAACTTGCCCTGAGCATCCAGCGCTTTGCATTGACTTATGTTTTGAAGAGTTTCATACGTCTGTTTTGTAATTATTTTTTCTCTAAATAAATTATGATTTAAAACATTAATTTCCTTATTTGTCTTCTGACGGCATATGACGTCATTGTCCCAGTACATAAAACTTATCTTTTGTATGGACATGACGGCAAATGCCGTCGTACAGTTTTTTCCTGCAAAACATTTTAAAATTGCTTCTCAATAATATAGCTGGTCTTGAAATAATCTTATATCACTTAGATGAAAAGATATCTTACTGTGTTTCTGGCAACCACCTTTTTTTTCAACTGTCCGCGAACGTGTTAATACAATATACAAGTTTTTAAAATTTTAACGTTCTGTCATCTAATAACACATTTTTCAAATTATGTCCTGAACATTCAGAGTCAAACTAGAAGATTTCTGATTCAAAAAATCCGTTAATTTTTACACGAAGTGGCCTGATATTTGATATTTTGTAAGTTTTGGTAGTACAAACTACTAAACTGCTGGACAATTCAAGCGGACCGAGCTAATTGTTAGGTAAACTTTGGAGTAAAATATTTTACGAACGAATAAAGCTATCGATGCGCGGTTTGCAAAATTTAAAAGAAAATTTAATTTCTAATATGCACATTTTTTCCGATTTTTTTTTACTTCTAACCTTTAACTGTCTACAGGGTTCAAAGAGAAGTATGTTTTTTTTACCCAAGTTTCTAAGTACCGGATTTCCACAAAAATAATTTTAAATTATTTTGGATGGCATTTTCTTTATCTCCTATTTATAAAGTAAATTCTCAAATTTTTGATATCCCTCTTTGTTCATGAAATTTCGATTTTTTTCTCAACCCCTGTAAATTTCAGGTATTTTTGTCATTAGGCCTTACAATGTTTTGTAAGAACGGGTTTTGGTAAGTGATTATAACTTCTTAGGACCACCTCTTTTACGAGTACATTTTAATTTCTTGCGTTTCGTCGCGAGCAGTTATCCTGGCACGAAACACACGATGTGTGGAAATGGAGGCATATAAAATGAAAAAAATAAAAATAAAACCGATTATGGGTACGCCACTGGTCACGACGAAACGCAAGAAATTAAAATGTACTCGTTGCAAAAGAAGTGGTCCTAAGAAGTTATAATCACTTACCAAAACCCGTTCTTACAAAACATTGTAAGGCCTAATGACAAAAATACCTGAAATTTACAGGGGTTGAGAAAAAAATCGAAATTTCATGAACAAAGAGGGATATCAAAAATTTGAGAATTTATTTTGTTCTCTATAAATAGGAGATAAAGAAAATGCTATCTAAAATAATTTAAAATTATTTTTGTGGAAATCCGGTACTTAGAAACTTTGGTAAAAAAAACATACTTCTCTTTGAACCCTGTAGACAGTTAAAGGTTAGAAGTAAAAAAAAATCGGAAAAAATGTTCATATTAAGAATTAAATTGTATTTTAAATTTTGCAAACCGCGCATCGATAGCTTTATTCGTTCGTAAAATATTTTACTCCAAAGTTCACCTAACAATTAGCTCGGTCCGCTTGAATTGTCCAGCAGTTTATATAAATATTGGTCGGGTGTCTTATATGATTTTTGTTAAGTGTAATTCATACATTTCAAATAATTTCTAGTCTATAGATTTTATACCTAAAAGGATAAATTAATTATTTCATTTTTTCATTACTTTTATTTTCACTTTCTTACTTACATAAATTTTAAAAGAAATCAGTCAAATGCTCCATCAAACGTGAACACAAAGAAGTAAATATTCTAACTTATGAAATTTTCAAAAGGTAAATTTTAAACTCAATAAAAGTACGTCGATTATGTCTTTGCACCCCATACAGTGAGGGTTATTCGAGTAGGTATGTACAGTTTGTAGGCTTTTAGGTTTTTATTTTAGTAATTGTGGATCCGACCGCGATAAAATTTGCAATGTTTATTTGCCTTTCTTCTTGACTCGGATTACAAAAAAATAGGCAAATTATTGAGGTTTTTTTCACCATTAAAATATGTTGGACGAAAGAAACAAAATTTACATTTTTTACAGCTTGTGTAGAATTTTAGGAAGTTTTTTTATTATTGATTTTTTAACAAAAGGTATTTTTATAAAGAGTTTTGTTTTCTTTGAAATGATTAACGGCTTAACTGAAATTTTGCTTTAATCAAATTTTTTTAAACCTACTTCTTCCACCAAGTTTCTAATTAAGCTATATAATTTAAAAATTAGAATAAAAATTAAATGTGAAAACCTAAAAAGCCATGAACTGGAGAAGCAATTCGCAGATTTAAAACTACTCAATTCAACCTTTTTTCTATTAACTGACTATTATTATTAATTATGAAACATCCTGGGTAGACTTGGTAAACTTTAATTACGTTTTCTGTGTTTTAAAGAAATTAAAACGTTTTATTGTATATAAGGAAAGAGTGGAAAGGCAATCAGTATACAATGAGAACAGATCACTCAATCTTCACAGACGGTTCAAAAATGGACGTTGGTGTGCCAGCCGGGATCTTTTCCGAAAGTCTAGAAATACAGAAGTCGTTTAGACTCCCCAACTACTGTAGTGTTTTTTAAGCAGAAGTACTGGCAGCAGAGAAGGCGGGTCAATATCCTGCAATAACACCTTGGCCTGGAAGTAGCCTCGTCAATCACCATCTTCAGTGATAGTCAGGCGGCGATTAAGGCAATCTGTTCCAGCAACGTCAAATCAAAGCTCGTAAAGCGATGCCGCAACAATCTATGCACACTTGGCAACCAACATCGGGTTATTCTGTGCTGGGTTCCTGGACACTCCAAAATAGGCTGCCGATGCGCTCGCGAGAGAGGGAGTAGGCATACCAGCTGATCTAGCAGACAATACGGTGAATAAACCGCTGGGATTAGTCAAAGAGGAGATTGATTACACGGCCAAGCAGCTTGCACAGAACAGATGGACAGAGTTGATAACCTGTAGTAAATCCAGTCAACTGTGGCCCACATTCGATAAAAAGAGAACCGCATAGTCGAAAAGACGTGAGAAATATTACTGCGGTTGTTACCGAACATTGCCTCTTCGGTAGACATGTCGAACGTATGCAAATACCCACTAACGACTTCTGCAGAAATTGCAGAGATGAGGAAGAGGAAGAAAGTATTCAACATTTTCTGTGTGAATGCCCTGGCCTCGCAAGAAGATGGTTCACTGCTCTGGGTGAACCATTTTTCAATAGCCTGGAGGAACTAAGCAACTTACAACTTGGACGACTGAGCAGGTTTCTGAATAGTAGTGGCTGGTTTGAATAAGTTGTTAAAATCCTTCTTCGGTGTACGCCGCACTAACATCAGTGAGGGTCCAACGGAACACGTGTGGCATCACAACGAACCTTATAGGACTACGTGAGACTGTTTGATCAGAACCAAAGGTTTCCACTCTTACCTAACCTAACCTAACCATTGTATATAAATTTTGATCCAAAATTCAATAATATAAAAGTTCAAAAAAATGCAATTTAAAAAAAGCTAAATTATCTATCTATAAGTATGAGCTAAGTTAATTTAATTTAAGCTATTTCGTATTTAAAAAAAAGCAACACTTTTTATGAAGCATAACTTTTGGTCGAAAAATCGTAGTTTCCTATTTGCCAACTAAAATTCTACACACGCTGTAATTGTAAAGTAAAACAAGTTTAGTTAAGTTACCGGAAATTATACCTTTAATATATTTAATTAGACCAAAAACATTGTGGTCGGAATCCTGGGCATGTTTATTATTAGATTTTAAAATTTTTTTTTATTTGAACTCTACAGACATTGGAGAGTGTCAGAAAAATATCTTTATTAAAAAATGATAGTTTGTACAACAATAGTGGATATGATGTCCATATCGCCGTAGGCGGAGTGCTCAATCTTCCTAGCGCAATATAAACAGTCCACTCGAGTTGTACAGTATATTTTTTCTACGACTAAACTTCTCGACTTTTAAAATTTTTTTTAAATAGGCAACATAATTTCTCTTTTAAAGTTCTCTATGGTAAAGTTTTACTAACTAGCAACACTGTTAACGTGGAAAGACATTTGGCAATACTGTAAAAATGACATAACCTTTAGTAAAAGAGGGAATTCATTTTTTTCTAGAAATCTTATAATTTCGTCTGTTTTATGTACTCATCTTTATGTTCCACCATTTAAGCAACAATTACCAGTTAATTTTCTATATCTATTGCGTATAATAAAAGTTTTATGATCGGGGTTAGATCTCCGTTCAAAATATATTAAAAAATATCGCGGTGGACCAATATTGCACGGCAAAGAACCAATAATTTATTTTGTAGGTATGTAGTACATTTTTTGAATTTAATCTTATAATAATTGTCTAGAAATGAGTGTAAAACTGAAGATTTTTGAAATAAGATGCGATCATCTGCGCTCAAATCTTTCGTTCGATCAGAAAATAAACTTCAGTAGAAATATATGTGGTGTTATACCATCAATTTTCGCACCATATCGTGCACTCAAGGAAAAAATTGTGTATGCCTAGAATCTGGGATAAATGTTTTAATTTAAATTTAAAAAAAAAATTTTCTTCAATCTGAAGATTTGCATATTTTTGAAGTATATTCTTAACCTCATTTCTGTCAAGCGTCAGAAAACAACTAGTGGAATTTACAACATGTAAATTTAGTTTCTTTGTATGACTGTGATTGGTCAGTTTCATATCCTAACTAGGATGAATATGCAATCATATGCATTCAATTAACCGGAATAGCCCACTTTTCCAATCACTTTAGTGTAAAGGAAACAGCACATTTGCAAGTGGGAGTAGAAAAAAATATATTCCTTCTTTCAAATCACATCGCACGCCCATGCTTTTGAATTAAAAATATATCTCTTTGACTCGTTTCGCTACAAAATAAGTGTAACACGTGGAATGACATATTTAATATCTAATAAAAACTCAGGAAAAACTGAAAATAAAAACAAGGCGAAATTACTAGACTAGATCTTAAAATATGAGGATTGTGCAAGTATTTTTAAGAAAGTAAACACACTAATAAATTACAAACTTAAATTAATTTTTCTATTTTTATATTGTCGTTACATTTAAAAAATATTGTACGTAATGCTTAGATATTTTAACACATAGGAGGTGGTAAAATATATTTTGAAAAAATCATCATATCTTAAATTTCTGCGGGACTGCATCCAAATAATAGCGGTAGATGAGATCAAAAAACACTGGTGCATCTGTCGTGGAGGTATTTTTCTGTTGATTGATCTGTGGAGGGCGACATATTGATCTGTAGAGGGCGACATACTAGACAAAACTTATGGTATTCTTTAGTAATCGACGAAAGTTATGGTACTCTAAGGGCAACTTGTTTGTTAGTTGTTTCTTGCCCTTCTTTCGAATTAGCCTTTCTACCTCTTTGTCCGCTGCCAGGAACATTTCCGAGCAGATCTACAGCTTAACGTGGGTTCCGAACCACAATCTTAAATAATGTGATACACCCCCCCCCTCCCCTCAACCATCAGTTTCTTGCGTCAATGCATGACCTAACGATTGGGGAATGTTTACCTGATTTCCTCACCCCACAAAATATCCGGTCTTATCCGGTTACCGGAGTGAATGGGGTGGGTTGGAAGATGGTACATTTTATACTCTTCCCTAAATTCTTAAACTTACAAAAGTTCGCATATACTTTTTTATTGTGCGTATGGCCCATTCTGAGGATCGAACTCGGAACGCCACGCTCGAATAATGCCGAATGCCAGTGATACCACTGAGCTCCGCCGCGGTCTTGTATAGGTTCAGTTTAAACTACAAGTGACAATTAAACTTAAGTTTATGCATTAATGTTTCTGTATAACATAACAACAGTAACATTCAGGGCCGCCGCCAGAAAAAAATGTAGGGGGGGTCATGATAAATGTCACAAAAATCGGAAAAGCGCCGCAGGTAATGCGGTGCCACGCCCTAAATTTGTCAAGAAATTACCTAAAATTAAAATAAAAACACAACAAAAAATAACACAAATCATATTTATATTCAAAAAGTTATTAGCTAAACAAAAACTGTAACCTTCTTCGGTCTTGACGAAACTTATCTATAACTTTTATTATAAAATTATCTTTATTCTTAAGTACGTTTTGCTTATATACACTTAATAAGCATAACCCAGACAATCGATCTTTCGATATGCTTGATCGTAGCCATGTTTTAACACGTCGCAGTGTGCTAAAAGATCTTTCAATGGTGACGCTGGTTGGAGGTTTCACACGAATGGATTCAAGATAAAACCACAAAACAATCAAGTGACAGGATAAAACTCGAAAACTCCTGATAACAGACTGCACTATAAACTTAATTGACAGCAGCCAATAGGAAACTAAGGCCAGCGCCACCCTTTGGCGGTTTCTTGGTAACGTTCTGCGGCGGCGCCACCATGTAAAACCGGGCCTGCGTCGTCTCGATGGTCGCTGGCGGTTCGCGCCGTCTCGATTGTCTGGCGGCGCATTGTAAGAGTTTTTGCACAGAGCGTCTTTACATTGCCTTGTATTATTTTAACGTTTTAAGTGGTTTTTTAAATTCCAAAATGAATGTAAACTTGACCAGTGCGAGCACAAGGTAATTTTTTCCCTTTTCGGCCCCTTCTACAATTCCTTGGATCCGCCACTGTATGTGGGTGGTAGTTCCATGGAATTCATAGGGAAAAAGAAAGGGGGGCAAATAGATAACTTTCCCCTAAGCCCGTATTATTTCAATTTTATTTTTAACTTGGTCCTCTGGAGAAAACCGTATTCACGACCGGAGAGGTTTGAACACGTTGAGGACGGTTTTTCTGGAGATGATACCTTTTTTTAGAAGCCACTTGGGGAAGGAGGAGAGGATTGAGTATAGCACACAACTGAATTCAGTTTGATAATGTAGTAGTACTACGAAACTGCAGTAACTAATCAGTAAATAAAAAGTGATATTATAACAAAGTAAAATTACACATATTGTCTTTTTGTTAATTTATGGTAATGCTTTGTCGCTTATTTTATTTACATTAATCTTACGAATTTCAAACAATTTACAAAAATGTTTTTCCCTTTGTCATGCCTCTGCTTCTTATAATTATACTCATCTGGAAGTCATTAACTTGACCATTGACATCATTTCGACACCCCTAATAAAAAAAAAACTTGTCTCTTATAAACTATTTTGCGTAGGAGTGACAACTTGATTCGATTTAGCAAATGTAACCAGATTTAAGGATGCCATAATTACGAGATTTACTTGATATTTCGTCGCCTTGGAGCCAAACTGTTGTATGCGCATTTTTAAAGGTTGTATGTATAGAGCAAAGGTTTTAAAGTTATATTTCTTACAGGCAGAGAAAACAAAATTGATATCTGTAGTTACATACCTTGTTGCGGGAATTTATATTTACTTCTTAGGATATTAACTTATGGAAAGCACACTTAAATCCAGCTTTTTAATAATTTAGTTTACTCAAGTTTGGAATATATTATAGTACTTCCCAGTTAAATCGGTGATTCCCCGAAGTGAACGTCTCGACTGAACGTTTCTCGACGAAAAATTGACATGCCGCCGATTGTCTGTTCATTATTTTCTCAGTGCTTGAGTTGTGTGGAGCTAGCAGTTTATAATCGCCAAAATGCAAAAATTTTTAAAACTTTTGGGGCTCGAAATGTAATTGTAAATTAAAAAAAAGTAATACTGCTAGTTTAATACATTTTTTGTATAGGCTGAGTGAAAGAGTGAGAGAAATTTCAAGCCGTGTAAAATCTTAAAATTGATGTTTCTAAAAAACAAAGCTAAGAAAATTAAATTTTATTATTGTGTTGGATACAGCTTTACGTTGGGTAGTTACTATTTCCACTACAGCCCAGTGCCGTTTATGCCAATTAAAAAAAAAATTAAATTCCAAAAATTGCTCTATTATATAAATATACTTTTTCCTGGTTTTCGAGGATGAAGAATCCAAAAAAGTGTTGGTTACTGCTTTATGTTAGTTACCTATTATACACATTATAGCTCAGTGCGGTTATATAGGCTTTTAAAATTATGATATACATGCTTTCTCCTCCCCGCTGAATTTATTCTTGGATCTATATTAATTTAATTCGATATTTTTCTCATGAAATTATGGGCAGCTTTGACCAGTTTCTATAGCATCATAAGCATTGTTATTTTATCAACAACGTTATGCTGACAGTTTATTATTAAAAATTGAGAGAAATTGAAATAATTGATTTGTATAACAGCCAAATGGATATAAAAGAATCAGGAAATATCGCTTGTCTGTCGCGGCTGCCAGAAAAATCGAGGAAGAGGTATGAAGTAACGTATCAATACCTCAAGAAATGGTGCCAAACCAGGACTGTTACTGCAGTTTTAGAAACCGTGCTTTTGGCGTACTTTTATGAAAAATCTGCTGTATTAAAGTCTCCATTAAGCTTATTGGTATTAACCAAAAAAATCGAATGTGTTTGATAGGGAAGATGTAAATAAATTGCTGTTTGAACCCCAGGATAATATTTATTTAATGATGAAGGTTGTAATGATAATGGGAATTGCTGGAGTGTGCCGTTCTAGTAAATTCTGTGCAATGAAAATGTGCAATGTTGAATTAAGGCATGAAGTAATATTTGTTACTATTCCTGATTTTAAAACTGGAATTGCACGTAAATTTATAGTGACCAAAAGTGACAATGAGAAGGTTTGTTATTTCAAAATAGTTCGAAATTACATTAATATAAGATCCCACATGACGAATTTTAATCCTCGCTTCTTCATGCGATATCAAAATGAAAAGTGCCTAAACTAGCCTATCGGGAAAAACTCAATATCTTCAATTCCAAGTAAAATTGCCAAATTTCTCAATAAAAAGGAAGTGGCAAATAAAATGGTATACAATATAACGAAGCCAGAAGTCTCCTGCAGTACTGCAAGAGTAACAGAAAATTTGGTTAGAGATGGAGAAATTATGGGGTCAGAACATTTCATACAAATTGAGAGAAAACATTTATCCAAATTTTGTTAATAATGTTCATAATTGTACTATTAATATTCATATCACTTAAGATTACTCAATTTTTATAAATCAATAACTTTATATGACATAAATTATTACCACCCAAGGGTGGTAATAAAGTGGTAAGTTGATTTACAACCCGTCGTCAAGGGAAATCGATGCCTTTTGGTAATTGCTACTTACATCCTTCAAAACAGTGTCAAAATGCGTTGTTTACAATATAGGGAGGAGAAAAAATGCTTTATGATTCTTATTGTAGAAAATAACCTGTTCCTGTTGCATGTATGTTACTTGTTACAATTTAGCCAATGTCATATAATTTTATTCAAAGTCCAATTCTTCAAATTAACCTATAATTAGTAAAGGTTTGGTTTATTATAGAAATTGAAGTAATTTTTTTAACTATTATATAATTAATGGACGCATTGTATTTAATTTTTAAAAATATACAGGATGTGCTATTAAAAATAAAAAGTTAGTATTTTCTCTGACTAACCCTGTACAATGTTATAAACAGTTTCGTCCTTTCTAGGTATACCTACCGTTTTAAACCATCTATGGAAGTACCTATTAAAAAAAAAAGTTTCAAAGTTTTTAAGATATTTATAATATCCTATACTTTTTTGATATCCTGTATAATAAGGCCGCCACCAGCAAGATACAATTCTATTGAGGTAATGAACTTTTTAATATTGTGACGTTCTATTTTGATTTTATTAATTACTATCAACGGGTTTTATAGGAAACCTCCTCAAAAACTTGTAAGTAACCATAGTTAATTTTACATATAATAAATAAACAATTAGTAACGTTATAAATAATTTTAAAATTTTTAAATATTAACAAAAAAAACATTTACTTAATCAGTGTTAATGAATCATTAAAATTTCCGGCGAAACATACATTACGGTTATTACGCAGGTAATACTTAATTACTAAACACATTACATTTTTGATATATTTCTTACTGTACCCAATTAAGGAATTCTTCCTACACACAAATACTTAAAGCTATAATGTGTTGCGAGATTTCCCATAAACAAGTATTATAAATTTATTAGGAACCGTTAAATTCGTACCTACGTATCCTATTATTCTTCTTCAGTATTGAAAAAATTGGTAATAAAATAAATAAACATATCTCGTGTTAAATTAATATTCAGAATACGGTGGGTGTTGTATAGCGCAATTACAGTCAATGTTTGGTACCTACTTACGAATATGGCTATTTTTAAGACTTACTTCATATCGTACACTTGAAGATACAATACGTTTAATTTTTAATATGTATTTAGATATGCCATCAATATTCTTTTAGCGAGTACATTCTATTGTTAAGAGCTTGCTGATGATGTTACTTCAACGCAGGTAATGATTTATTACACTATTACATCAGTACCTGAACAGACTGTAGAGGTTAAAATCCGATATCATATTTAAAACGAAACCGATTTAGAGGAGAACAAAAATATATGTTAATATCAGTGGCGGCTCCAGGATTTTTGGGATAGGTGGGCACAAGTGGGCCCGGTGATTTTTGAGCGAGCACTACCCAAATCACAAATGACTTCTAAAAAAAAAGGTTGCCGCCTCCCACACGCTCTATAACGCCATTAGCAGGGGCACACAAAACTTCCCTCTTGCCCAAAGTGACGTACGTCTAAAAAAAAGTCATCGTTTTCTTAAAAATTACATACAATAAAGAAAAGAAGCTTAGCGGCAAGCGGACAGAGTAGTGCGTCTATCTTTTGCATTAAAGTACACAGGGACGCCAAAGGTAATGGGTTCCCTGGGGCATAGGTAGACAATGACAGGCTGTTTCGTTCTTGTTAGAACTCATCAGAAAGTCATAACCTGTAAGCAACTTCCAATACAGCGAGACTGTTCTCTTCAGGGCGTTTTTAAGAAATAAAGACGCGATGAAAACCCAGTAACGCCATTAGTAGGAATCAACTCAATGCAAAAGATAGCCATCTAATGTGAAAACGTAGAAATAAATAAATTAAATCAATCAAGGTCGCTAAGCTTCTTTTCTTTATATATTTTAACGGACACTAAATTCCACTATTTTATTTAACTTACACACGGCATTTACGGAATAGTGCTGCAAACCGGTGGGCGACTGCAGCGCGATCTGGATCTGAATCCACAAAACCAAAGAGATGGTATTAGAGAAGCGAGAAATGTTTCCTATACTGGTGAAGTGGCCGTTCCATGCTTGATTGATTTAATTTATTTAATTTATTTAATTCTGCGTTTTAACTTTAGATGGCTATCTTTTGCATTGAGTTGATTCCTACTTGACGGCGTTACTGGGTTTTCATCGCGTTTTTATTTCTTAAAAACGCCTTGAAAAGAACAGTCTCGCTGTATTAGGAGTTGCTTACAGGTTATGACTTTCTGATGAGTTCTAACAAGAACGAAACAGCCTGTCATTGTCTACCTGTGCCCCAGGGATTCCAATACCTTTGGAGTCCCTGTATACTTTAATGCAAAATATAGACGCACTACTCTGTCCGCTTGCCGCTAAGCTTCTTTTCTTTATATATTTTAACGGACACTAAATTCCACTATTTTATTACATACAATACCACTCCTTTCTCATTAAAACTTACATAGCCCCCCCCCCCCGGAAATTCCATTACAAAACCGAATCCATCAATTTTGGGTGGGCATTTATGTTTCTCGGGTGGGCCAGTGCCCCCCTGCCCCCCCTCGCGCCGCCGCTGGTAAATATACGAGGAATACTAAAAAAGTTTTCACCCTAAGTATCAAATAAGGATTTTTTTAAATAAAATGAGATTGTCGTTTGCCTTCAAAAGTGGCATTAATAGTATCCTCTTTTAGTAGATCAATGTCTGCATGACCTTTCCTACGGCACTTTTTAACATTCTGAATAAAAGGTGGTCAGACGCCGTAAATTCGGACTATATGCGTGACAAGTAATTCAGCTTAGGATATCTTGATACAAGAAAACGGCGACAATGAGCTTTTAATAATGAATATTATGACTTGAACCACGAATAGGTAAACATATATTAAAATCTACGGTGTGATGTTGCGAGTAGCGACCTTTAGTATCGTTGTTGGACACTTTGAAAGCATAGCTGCACCTCTAATAAAACTTAAAAAATAAGTAAAATTTTTTACTTTCAAAAACATTTGTCGCAGTTACAAGCGTCATGCATTAAGGTATTAATTTTTGTTTAAAATCTTATTTCGATTTTCCCTGTCTCAAGCTGTATTCTATATCCTTCACTGACAAAAACTAAATAATCTAGGAGGAGTTAAATACCTTCGGCATTATCTGTTACAAGCACTAAATCATGAGCATAATATATAAAGTAAGTTATATTAATTATAATATTCATGTAAATACCTATTGGTATTTTTGTGGTGCAGTAAAGCTTGATATCCCCGACTGTTATTTATACACATATTTGCATACACTATTGGCAAACTCGAATCTAGGGTGCCGATATAGACGCATCAGACGGAGATTATTAGTAGCTTTTAACACGTTAAACAGAGAACACACTATTCTTTACCTCCCACCTTCCGTTCTTTAGAATACGCGATCGAAGCATTCGATACATCGGTAAAAATATATTTTGGTATTACCTTCAATATTCGCACCATTTTGTACATTCTTTAAAAATCAATTGTGTATGCATAGACTATAAGACAAATGCTTTGATTAAAACTAAAAAAGAAATACATTTATCAGACAGATTTGCATATTTGAAGTATATTTTTTAACCTGACTTTTGTTAAGTGCCAGGAAACGAAAATTTACAACGTGTGAGTTTGGTTTCTTTGTATTTGACCTCTGTGGTTGGTCAGTCTCAAATCTTAACTAAGATGAATATGAAATCATATCCGTTCAGTTACCGGAATAGCCCACTTTTACGATCACTTGAGTGTAAAGGAAACAGCAAATTTCCATGTGGGAGTAAAAAAATAAGATTTCTTGTCTTCTTGAATTGCCATTCTAATTACGACAAAATATAAAACAACTTTTATCTTACAAATTTACTGTACATCTATTTATTGTCTTGCTAGCAAGACTCTTGTTTAATTCTTGTTCTTGCTTTACGACCTTGCTATTGTCTTTTTGGGATTCTTTCGATATAAACCTGATTCCATTATTAATACATCCCGCGGCTGCCTTTAGCATTCGCGCACGCGGCACAATCCTCGCGCCTTTTGCCATGGATAATTTTATTGAAAGTAGTTTTTACGATATTTCTGTTTGAGCGAGCACGAGTGCTCAATTATTGTACGTGTATTAGGAGAAGTCGACCTGAAAAAAAATATTTTTTTTATTACAATCTGTTATACGAGCAATTTTAAGGACTACGAAGTAGTGTTTCACCCTCGGCTTGCGGGACCAAGACTAAGGGTACAAACATAGTAAAGCGGCGTCAAGCTACTTGACGAGCTGCTTGGCTTGGCGCGTCGCCGCTTTACTATGTTTGTATCCTTAACTATTTCTGAAGTTAAGCGTGACTCTTTAAAATATGAATATAAAACGCATGTGGATGAAATGTATTCATAATTACAATATTAGTTAAATGGGGAGAAATAATAATCTAAGTCAATCTTCACTAAGATATATTCAGTAAGAAATTTTAATCTGTTCTACATGTTTCGAACGTATAAATATAAACGTTCATCTTCAGGAGAAGTATAATTATATAGTATAGGAAATTGTGAGTGATACCCTCATAGAGCTTTTGAGGAAGTCAGATTAGTGAAGAAAATGATGCTTCCATAGAAGTAGGGGAGAATAGTAGATTCTGTAACGAGGTTGGGATGAAAATTTGATCCGAGTGGAGAGTATCGAATTTTCATTCTAACCGAGTAGTAGACTATATTTTCTCCACGACCAAAAATACTATTCGCAATATTTGTAATTTCAGGTGGAGTATTATCCAGTTCCATATCTGATTAATCCGATTTTTCACTCATATTTTGACTTGCACTAAAATTTATCTGCTGACATTGACAGTTTCGAAATTCATGGCAACCTATGTCGTTTAGATCAATTACAGAATATTCATTCCGTATCTTGTTATGGAATGAAAATACACGCAAAACGCATAAGAAGCAAGTGTTTCAGAATAAATATTCCAACTCAAGAGCGAGAATTTTTACATTCTATTATCAAAAATTATTTTGGAATTATTGCATTCAGTAATGGTCGTGGAGAAATATACTACCAGGTTCTAAAGATAAATATGGAGTTAAATGGTAATTTTGGGTGATGAACTGAGAAACATTATGTGTATTTTTCTATATCATTCTCACATAACGTTTCTCAGTTCATTACGCTAAATTACCATTTAACTCCATATTTATCTTTAGAACCTGGTAGTATTTTTCTTCCCTACTTCTATGGAAGCATCATTTTCTTTAATAATCTAGCTCTATGAGGGTGTCACTCACAATTTCCAATACTATAGAACTATACTTCTCCTGAAGATGAACGTTTATACGTTCGAAACATGTAAAATAGATGAAAATTTCTAACCGAATATATCTTAGTGAAGCTTGACTTAGAGTATTATTTCTGCCCATTTAACTTGCCACTTTACTTCAAGTATGGACTACTTCTTCAAATTACAATATTAGTGTTTCCGCCCTTGCGTCCGTTGTAGAAACGTCGTGCGTCGCCGTCGGTTATCGGAAATAAAAATGGAGAAGTGGACATATCCACGTACACATAATTTACATGTAGTGGCGATGTCAACCGTGTTGAAAATTATTATAGTCAATTATTTGGAAATTAAATTTTTGCCTACCCTGTTTTAAACGGCTTTCTGAAACTGCGAATTGCAGATTATTATGATGAACCGTAAAATATTGTTTTTCTTCTCTTTCTAATCAAATATATTATTCACTATTTGTTTATTTTTTCCATTTATTAAACATTAATTATTGTTTTATTTAACTTTAAAAATGTTTTAATTAAATAGGGATACAGACGTAACCAATTATCCACTGGGGTAATAACCAAAATTTTTTTAATAATCTGATGTAGTACACATAATTTTTTAAGAAAAAAAACTAACGAAATAATAATAATGTTGAAATTAATATATGTAGATACTCCTTTTCACATTGTTAGGATTGTTTTTCTGCTCAGAGAACACATTATTAGAAATGTTAAAATTTCCGGGTAATAAAATTTTTAGGTGGGCTCGATAATTAACATTTAAGATATATGGTAAGTATACTTGCACTTACAAAATACATCATAAACAGTTGGTTTTATTAGCTATATTTATAATTTGGGAAGAATTTCTAATTATTTGTATTTTTGTTTGCCTGGGAACTTCGTGTACTCTAATAGGTACTTAATATTTATTACATCTTTTAATTAGATATACCTATTTCGTTAAGACTTTTTATATTTTAATCACAGTATAATAATATAAGCTGTTCGGAGCGACAATGATTGGGTTCCTTGCTTTTTTTTGGGTTTAAACAATTATTTGTAGACACTTCGATTACCTACTAATTCAGATCAATTTTCTAAGTTTTAGTACCTAATCATGCTTTATTTCTAAAATGCATGAATTAAATATTATTTCTTAGTTAATAGTTGATTTCTGTCTAATGGGTTCCCTAAATAATAACAGCAATAGTTTTTTCTCCTTGCACTTATGTATGTTCTGCTCTACTCGGTTTCCGACCATTCGATTACGGGCATCAATTTCTTGAGAAATCTTTGCAGTTTTATCCTATCAAAAAATTGTCACTTGCTAATGCTATTAGTTTTCGAAAAGCTTGATTATAGAAATGTTCACCAATAATTGTTTCCTCTAGTCTTTGTCCTCAATTGGACCCTATCTGTATATCAACTCCATAAATGTAAACTTTAATAACACTGGTTAACAAGATTTTTGTCCCAAGCGCAAAAATGTCTGATTTCAATATAATTTTGCATGCTGAAATCAATCATGTTTTCAGAATTTCTCCATCACCTTTAGTTTTTATGTTCCAGTATATGTGATTATTTACCTATAAAATGCACGCATAGGTCTGTACTATAAGAGTCATCTAACAAAAAATTTGTGTCAGGCATTGCTATTTTATTATTTGTGTATTGTAACAATAACTTGTTGTGACTAGAAATAACAAAGTGTGCTCTGTGTGTCACGCGGAACATGTCTTGGCTTGTTGAGACCTGCAAGCAGTTCCGAGTCCTACATAACATTTATTGTTGTTTTAGTTATCGGCTAGAGCTCGGTGAATGAACATATACGCAGACTTTTTTAACGTTTTGAAGAATGTGCTGTGGTGCATTTTAAGCTATTGTAGTGTAACTCACCTGTAAAAATACCAAGAAATTGTGTAAACCACCCGAACTCTTTTTGCTACATCTGCGGTGAATTGACATTTAAATCTCAAAAACGGTCTTTCACGCCTCTCGTTAATAAATGCTATGAACAGTATTTCAAGTGTAAAGTCTGGGCTCCCCATATTTGCTGTGTTACGTGTGTCAGACTTCTTACAGCGTGGGCAAAAGGTAAACGACATATGCCTTTTGCTATTCCCATGATTTGGAGGGAACCATCAGACCATATTACCGATTGCTATTTTTGTCTTACAAATATCAGTGGTATAACTTCTAAATCCAAACATACTGTTAAATATCCTCATATTCCATCTGCACTGAGACCAGTGCCGAACAGTCCGGAATTACCTGTGCCTGACCCCCCACAAAAAAATGAAAATAATGACACCGAGCGACGATGAAACTGCCGATGACGAAGTAAACAACGAAAGTTTTACACAGATTCGTCTTCTTGTGCGCCGCATCTTCTAAGTCAAGAAGAACTTAACGACCTTGTCCGAAAAAGCAGCATGGTTTTCTTTCAAGGACATTTGCAACGGCGTCTTGGGAAATCGTAAATCCGAAAATTACGTAGAGAATGTTAACAATTTATTGGTGTCATATAAAGCCATGGGTTGCAACATGAGTCTAAAAATACACTTTCTTCATTCACACTTGGACTTTTTTCCGAAAAACCTTGGAGCAGTAAGTGACGAACATGGCGAGCGCTTTCACCAGGACATTCTGGACATGGAGAAGAGATACCAAGGCAAATGGAGCCCCGCTATGTTGGCAGACTATTGCTGGACGCTGAAGAGAAATGTTTCTGATGCAAAGTAGATACAGTCGAAAGTCCTATATGACCACATTTTCTAAGTAAATATATCACTTTGTACTTTATTTTTTCATAACTTATACCCATTCACAAAAATTCATTGCTTTGTCACTTTAAAACCCTGCGTGATGGAAAAATTCTGAAAACATATATGAAATATGTTTAAAAAGTACTACCAAGTACACCCACTTCAGCTCGTGGGACAAAAAAAATCTTAAATTTTGTTGACCAGTGTAATCATACCTCTATTCATATTACATACACTTACACTTACTAAAAAGAAAATAATATGTTGTCCAGTTGTCTGCAGAATAGATACCTGAAACATATAGCATGCTAATAAACCAAACTAAGATTAATTATAACAGCCCGCTTTATAAAATTAGTTTAGATTCGTAATATATGGCGCAAAATATATTCTTTATGCAAAATTTTTCAGTTTTGGCATGGTGTTTTCAATAGTTAATTATCATATAAACAATCAATGTACTTTTTGGTAAAAAGAACACTTCACAGATACACGCATCAGTTCAGCAATTTATAAGCTAAAAGTCTACGCGCAAAATTTTAGCAAAATGATCTCTAAAAATACCATAAAAAACAAAACAGCACCTGTTTAACACGTAAACAATTAAAACCAGAATGGAACGAATTGATGCGGTGCCGTGCGCGGGATGCGGTTCTGTTATATTAAAAGAACTCGGATAAGGCACGCAAATTCATGAACTACGGAGAGAGACATACGAGGCAGGAAGCGTAAGAAAGAGATACACATGGTAAAAGCATAAAGGTCAGGTTTTATAATAATAATCGCTTGACGGGTTCTAGCTCATTAAAGGCCAACAGATTCAAGTATTGACTTGAAAAAAAAGTGTTGAGTGTGTACCTTCGTCGTGTACAGTCTGTTATATATCCATCTTTCATAAATCTAGCCAATATTCGTAAGGAAAAGCCGTTTTCGGAATTAAGGAATTTTTAAATCATATGTTGGCCAACGAGTTTGACAATAGAAACGTCAAACCATTAATAACGTACGTGAAATATAGTATAAAATGTGTTTGTCCTTACAAAATATCCAAAAGGTATATCGTGTTTTGACCAATGAATATAACTTAATCATATTTAACCAATTTACATCTTATAACAACGTAAAACTTTTAATTACATTTTTATTACAGTGTTAAAATCCTTTCATGCTATATTTTCAATTTGGTTTAATTATAATGTTTTTTCTTTAATTCTTTAAAACTCTATGAGGCTAATTTAATTTATATTACTTATTTACTAAAGAGCCGTTAAGTACATGGTACACACTTTTGGTGTAAACGGCATAATTTTATCGACAATGTTTATTTATTATTGCCGTCACCACTGGCGATAATGATGGAAAGTGTAAGTACAAATAATGATTTCGCCGATGCATGTAATGATGTTTTATAAAAACATCACATGAAGATACAATATAAAGGAATTACGTTATTTATGATACATATCTAATGGTTTTATTTAGAATAAATTTAATTTAAAGAAGAAAATAAATGAATAAAAATGCAGTGAATAAGTCTACAGAACAATCACAGTTTTTAATTGGCATACAAATAGTTATTAAAAATAGTTAATGGTAGTAAACGCGGTGTAAATGATTTATTTTAGGTTTTAATAAGTTTAGAGTTTAAATTTTAAACAGTCTCTTTGTGCATTCATTATTTTAAGTAATTGTACAAATTAAATTAAAAGTGCCCGAAATAATCTCTCTAACTGATATGACAAGCCCTTGTTATACAAGATACTTTTTCTGTAATTATCAATGAAATATTTAAACATTTTAGAAGTGTGTAAATTGCCATTTTTTATCCAATTCAAACCTTCAAAACTACTTTCGGTTCTATCCGGAAGTGAAGTCAACTTTTATATTTTAAATGAGAACCCGCTCTTTTTATTCGATGCTTAAATTATGTAGAAAATTCCACACCTGTAATTTTTAACCAATCAAAACGTGTATTTTTGACAGATTACCATGGCAACGAATGAATTCTAGTGGAAATTTTTTCCTCGTTGGTACCCAACAGCGAATTATACTGGACATTTTTTGACGTTTATAATGACAGAATATTTTTTTGAAAATCTGGTTCTTATTTATTTACTTGATAATTTTGATTCATTTTAATTACAAAGCTAAGATGTTTTCTATATTCTTTGGACACCTCCTTTCCTTTTTTTTTTAATGGCGAAAATGCAGGTGTCAACTCCTTAATCTCCTAGCGAATAGTTTCTTTGCTTTCTTGACTGAAGCGAAACATTTTTTTACGTCGTGCCGCCTGACAGCTTAAAAACTGAAATAATTTTTAGGTTAGGGTTTCACTTAGTTGCCATGGTAACTAATTAATTAAGTCGACCAAACCTTCTATGTTTTGCTGGTACTTGATGAAGACAAAAATCGACGTTGTTGGAAATCGAAAAATAAATTTTAATTATTTAAACACAATTTGGTGTGAAATCTTCTTACAGAATACCACACGAGACCAAATTAAATCTGTAAATTTTTGACCTTTAGTGGTATTATAAGTGAAAATTCTCTTTTTAATGACATATCACATATATTTTGTTTTCTAATATGTCCATAGAGGAAAGTGAAGGAATACCGCGCACTTAAGGAAAGTTATTCATTATTCTCGCCAACCTCAACTGATTTTAAAGGTACATTTGCCTAGGTGTTACAGTAAAATTAGCAACCCTTAATTTAATGTTTACCAAATAGTTTTTCAAAAAAAAAAATGTTTTTTGATCTAGTGAAAGGGCGCGATATTCTCCACTCCCTAAGGTAATATCGCGCATCAAAAAGAGTTATAAAAATGGATATGACGTACTCAAATTAAATAAAAACAAGAATTGATAGTGTTAATTCTTTTGAAATGAACTTAAAAAATTAAAGAAAAAATCGCAAGACAAATTTTTCGCTTAGGCCCAACCGCTGCACTCTCGATATGTTCATCTTCACATCTCTTTATTCCGCCAAAATTATCTACAAATTAAACAATCATTTTCATTATCCATAACATCGTCAAGTTCCACCATACTACCCCTCTCGTATACATCACTCAACAATCATTTACTTAAAAAAATTGACATTTAATTCAATCCATATTAGATTCAAATATAAGAAAACTACAGAATTTATACAAATCAAAAAGAAATCCTTTTAAAATAAAAAAAAATCACTTTCCTTGATTATTTCACGAGAGCATAATATTACACCATCATATAACAATTAAAAACCGACTGACATGTGTGAATTTAATTAAAGTGTCGACCACTAAAAGTCTACAATCTTTAATCTCTAAAATTATTTAAGAGAGAGCCTTCATGATGGTGCATGTTATTCCCCCGCGCGCGGTATTCCCCCACTTCCCCATACCTTTAAGGTAAGTGGTAAAGATTATTTCTCAGAAACGTTAAAATGGTTCATTTTAACCCATCACTTTATAACATGACATCAACTTGAACGGCAGTAGAGTTTTGGACTTGCATTGTCTTTATTTGCCTTGAATCACTACATTTCAACTGGTAAGCATCGCCAGTCGTCTTCAGGTGAATACTGTATATACAGTATATAAACGTAGAAATTCAAAACAAGTAAAGACAATGCAAGTCCAAAACTCTACTGCCGTTCAAGAAACGTCATTGTCTCTAACCTTTAAACATACACACGACATCAACTTGTTCATTTAAAATGTATCCGCCAGGGCTATTTTATTATAACCTGCTTTTTAAAATACCAAAGCGGATTTTCTTTTCAAATAGCAACCCACTTTGTATTATTATATTACTATTCTTCATTTAATATTCTTTCTAAAGGTGTATCACAAATTAATAATTATTCAATAAGCAATAGTAGAAATTATCCCGAAATATCATAAATGTCATTTCTAGACCCAAGCCGTGAAAAACAATTTACTCATTACAATCTTCATAACAGTTATTATTATTAAACATCATTTTGGTCTAATAGAAGCAGAAATAATGTTTTTGTTTTCCACAGCATACTCGTATGGTCTTGACAAAACTTCTTATGGCTTATACGCGTCTAGAAATTATACTTATGATATTTCTTGATTGGATACATTTTTCTGGAATAAGTTTATTTCATAATATAAAGTAAGTCAGATTAGACTATTTTATCGTCTCCATGGCCTACTCGTTACCACTTACCTTGTTTATTGTATTTTTAAGTTATGGACATTTTAGAGGAAAAATGTCATATGTTAGTGGAAAAACAATTTCCTATAGAATTTACACATCGAATAAAAATGGCAAGTTTCAATCTCCTGGTAACTTTACCAGATAATTTCTATGTTAACCATTGTTGAGACAATTGTTTCCATAAAAAGTATCTGGCTGGTAAAGTTACCAGGAGATTGATCTAGCGGACCTTAGTGGCCGAAAAATGATAATTTATACAATTCGTAAATTTTTGAATCTTTACTTTAAGAATAATTATGGAAAAAATTGGAGTGGTAAGACTTTCGTGTGTATCCTGGTATATTTTCATCGTCATATTGCCAGATTGATTCGTTATATTCTGAAGCCAAGGGACCATCTAGGAAAAATCTTCGCCAATAATGATTGTAACCAACAAAAAGCCCCGAAATTGCGTTATATTTGGCAAGCTATGTAGCAGTTTAAATAAAGAATGTGTCGTCACTACCTTAAAAACAATACGCTAATTTTGTGATATTAAGAATGTTACTTCTGTACATCATATTGCTGAAGCGAGAAGTAAATAGTACTATAACAGTCATATTTACTTCGTACGGCCTAAGGCCTGTTTTGTAGATGGATATTTGATGTAAGTTTTTAAAATATGGTATCGTTTGCTGACCGGTACCAGTTTTGTGTCTTGATTTTCTAGTGACTAAGTTTTTGACCTGTTAGCCTTGATGATGATTTTTCGCCGAAACGCGTAGGCAGTGATTGTTTTATATTATATTAAAGAAGGTGAAGGACAAGTTTGCTTTCTTATTCAGTTGATGATGACCCTTCTGGAGAGTAGATATGATTTTGTTACTGTTTGTTAGTTCAAAAAGAATATATGTTGCCAATACTTGTCTCCCATAAAAAGTATCATTGGGCTGCTTAAAAATCACACACAAACGCACTACATTTCGATGACCGGCAGAAATAAACAAACATAACAGGTAAATGGCAAATTGACAGAGGATAGTGTAGTGGCTGACGGGACACTGCAAATCGTACACTCTCGCGTACCTGTGCAATGTTGCCAATGTGCGAACTTGGTAAAGATAAACATTTAAACTACTTGTGATAATTAGGTATGCTAATATCGGTTGGTTGCGACTTGGTTACCAATACTATAATACAGTTAGGAATAATATTTAGTTTTCAAAACTAAAGAATTTTGTTTAAACCAAGCAAGTAATAGCTACAATTGATTTATGAAACTAAAGATTATTGTTAGGTCTACTAAAGTCTGTCTAGAAAGAAAAAATTAGCTAGAGTGATTGTACAAAAATCTAGCTATGATCGAACTAATGCAATTAAGTATAGGTATCAGTGTATTTTATTAATTTATTTTTTTCTTTGTTTCAGTAATGTTAAGGTATCCAGAAGACATAAGACTACCCAGCAATAAATCAAGTATACTAAATGATATTCTAGCAATAGCTTTAAGGCAAGCACAGTAGCGTCCTGTGCTTTAGAATTTAGGAGTGTGAAAAACGGCACAATCATTGGCGTAGATATTGCCCCTTCCCTTTGCCCAATGGGGGCCGAGACCTCCCCCGAGCAGCAGTATTCGTTGCGATGGAACGATTTTCACTCATCGATCCTCTCGTCCTTTCGGCACCTTCGAGACGAGGTAAGTTTTTATTTTATTACTACAATTTTATTTTTTAATAAATGTCTAACTATACTCTATTCAAATATCATTTACAACGAGGTAAATAAGCCTCGGCTTAACTACCTTATCGACTTTCTCGTGCTGTTATTTGCAACATGTAAACACGCCTTACCTCGGCGTAAATGATATCTGAGTAGGGTATAGAAAAAATCTATTTTGTTTTAAATAGTATCGCGTTTTTTGTTAATATTTTCCTCTTCACTCGCCAGGGCCGGAGCGTGACCTTTGGGGGCCCTGGGCTAACGATATCTGGGGGCCCCACAAAATTATATAAATTGGGCATTTTCCTAAAAAATGTTTTATGAGGGAAAATTTAACATTCAAAACTTAAAGTTTTTTATTTCAAACGAAAATGCATTATAACCTTAGGTAAAAGTATAGTTAAAATAAACAGGTACCTACTTTATCTTTGGTGGAAAAAAAAATTAAAGCCATTAATTCTTAACCTAAACATAACTTAAACAAGAAGATTGAGAGTATTAATAAATTAACATAACATAACAACAATAAGAAATTTATGAAACAACTTTTCTACACTTTTGTGCTGAAAATTCTTTTATTTGCTTATCACATTTCAAGTCTTTGGTGAGATCAGCATTAAAAGAAAGAAGTAATAAATAATTAAGTTTTGTATTTGTAATTGTTGTCCTATATTTGTTTTCTATATAGGACAACTTAGAGAATGCACGCTCGCTTCACAACTAGTAATAGGAAGCGTTAGAAAAATCTTTAAGATGGTATATGAATTTGGAAAAACGTCAACAAGTTTTTTTTTCAAAAATTAAATTGAACATAATATCACTACAAGTATATAGGACTCTAGTTCAGTTTGTTTTATATAAGTTTTGAATTGAATACATTACTATATTAAATGTTTGTTTAGTTGGGTCTAAGTCAGGGGTCGGCAACCTTTTGACATAGAGGTGCCCATGTGCAATTTCGAACAAAGCCAAAGTGCCACTATCAGTAAAAATTTGTTTGACTTCTAAATGGGAATAGAAGACAAAAAGGTCCTGTGTCCTACCCAAAAAATTCCAGCTCACGGAAACGTAACAGATTGCTTAAAGGCGTAACAGATCCATTACAAACGTTACAATTGTAACAGATCGGCAACACTAGCCACTATACAAAACTGTATAATTTTTATACAAATAAATAATGTATAAAATTGTTAAAATAAGGCGTGCCATTGTAAACTACTAGGCGTGCCAAGTCTGGCACGCGTGCCGTAGGTTGCCGACCCCTGGTCTAAGTCATCTGAATAATAATCAATAATAGCGCGCACGCTCTCCAGGTCGATGTTCTCCTTACTTTGATCTTGTAAATCCTGTTTATCTTAACGGCAAACGGGGCCCTCTGGAACCCAGGGGCTCTGGGCTGCAGCCCATTAAGCCCATACGTAGATACGGCTCTGTCACTCGCTGCCTGGGCCATGCCTGCGAAGATCTAAAAAGTTTAACGATGGCTTGAAAATAAAACTCTCAATAATATGACGCGACGGTCACCCTCAAGATTATTAACATTTTTCTTTATTCTGGTTTGCTTAAGGACGGCGAGTATTTGGTAGTTCTTGTATTATTCTAGTCCCTCCGAGCGTGCATGGACAGCACCACCTTCAGTATTAGGGTGGTGCTGGCGTGGATTGGACTTTACTGTCTGTGGTTTACGCTACTATGTTTATATTATAGGTATACTACGCGGTGAGTCGATTATTTATGAATTAATATCTGAATCTTATGGTATATTCTATAACTAGCTATGAAATGGAATATGTAATTAGGTACAGTAGTCACAGTGATTTTTTACCCGTTCGTGCGTCATTTTAGACAACGTAATTTACGACCTTATAATAAAGGTGAATAAAAACAACCCAACGTTTACCGGGCACTATTTTATTGCCGGCCAGTGAAACGTTCGAAACAAAGAAGAAATTGTAAGGAAGAGTTGGAAACTAATTTGATTATTTAATTTAATATTTTTGAAAGTTTCTTCATAATCTTCCGACAACATCGCTTTTTTGATTGTCATTCTGATATGGTTTACATTTTTGTGCCTTCAAAATTTATTTATTCCTAAAAATAGTTCTTTTTCGGTATATATGATTGGTCTAGTAAACGTGTGCATAACATTGATTTTGTACTAGATTTAAATTTTTGATTCAAACTTTTAAAGATATTTTAGGAACTTGTACCGGGTGGTCAACTAAGAATGACCGCCGGCCATATCTCAGAAACTAGTAATCTTACAGCATCCGGGTACATTTTTTATGACAAGAGTGCCCAAGAGAAAATGCTGGCAATTATTTTTAAGTTCCGCATTTTGCCGCAAGAGGGCGTAATTGAAAAGTAAATTATAAAATTTTACATATCTCCGAAAATTCCACATTAAGGTATATCTTTGATAACACCATTAAAAAACTTGGACAATTATGCATCATTTTGGTCTTATTTATTTTATTTAACTGATTACACTTTCAACAGCTTCCCCCCTCTTATTAAAATCGGTACGCCAATAAGCATAAGGCCAAAATGATGCATAATTGTCCAAGCTTTTTAATGGTGTTATCAAAGATTTACAAACTGTTATTAATTGGGTTCATTTTTAAAACACACAACTAAGTAGGTACGTACACTACTAAATTAACTGAAAAATAAAAACAAAACTTTTTAATCACTCAGTAAATCACGTAAAAACGATATCTATAACCGTAAGTTTCGCGAAGCCTCAAAATAAATATTGCAAACCAATGCTAAAACAATGGTGCATACGACTGACCTATTTTTAAATTGCCTTTCATCATAATGTAAATTCTTACATCTGGCGCGTGACTGACGTCACGTAACCATAGCAACGGTGATATCAAAGCCGCTTGACTGTATGGTTGCTCGTCACTGCTGCTTTGAGCTCACCGATGCGGTCGTCTGGGGCGCACCAAAATGCAGGAGTGTTTATAAATTATTGTCCATTTAAGTTGACCGTGGCATTATTATGCATACCTAAATTCGGATTAAATTAATATTATTAATTCGAACATAATTATTTTTTAAGAGCTAAAATGATAGCTGTATTGGTACATTAATATTTAATATTGTCGAAAAAATTTCCTCCTGGTTTTATTTTTTTTGTGAAGAGCCCCTTCACCTACTTCACCTGATGAGTCGCCACTGTGTTATATTGATTTTAACAACTTGTGTCACATCTTATGTTTGGTCAGGATTCGGTCCAAAAAAACCAAATATTTTTGGTCAAATTTATTATTCAGTGTGTAGGAATTTTAAATAGATCGCTATTTATAGCTGCTCTGGGATTAAGATTTCTTTAAAATCCAACAATACGTCCTCAAAGATTTCTTATGGGCATCGCTTTCGTCATGTAAAAAAAATTGAGACCCCAAGGAGAGGATACCACTTGTGGCACCTTCTTGGAAAGCTTATCGAAAAAGGAATTTGTCCATATATTATTTTACATCCATCAAACATGTGTCAGAAATTTAATAAAAACATATCATTTAAAAGAGGAATAAATTTTAAATTAAATAATGGATACACAGTTAAAACCTCATAGCTTAAGTTACTAGGTTTTAATAAAGTAGGGCATGGGCGTAGCCAAGGTGGGGCAGGGTGGGGCGCTTGCCCCCCCCCCCCCTGGATCAAGGAAAAAAATAAAAAAACACAAAAAATAAATTAAAATACCCAAAATTAAAAAAATAACATTTCAACATTCGTGCGTGCCACGACACATCATCTTTAGTTCTAGCGAATTGAGCGAGCGCTCAACTACCTACCTACTACCAAAAATCTCAAGTATTTCGTCCTTTAAGTGCAACTTATATTAAAAAAATCACAAACATTATAAAAAAACACCGTGAAAATGCCGATGTTGAAAGTCAAAGTGTTGTAGCAGAGGCTGAAACAATCGCCGAGCATCTTTGAACAGATTTCAGTATGCCGCAGGTCTAAAATCAGCAGAAACATCGTGCAAATCCTCCAGCAGTCTCCTAACAAGTGTTGGAGAGGATCCTTAATCATTCCGTATAAAGATTCATTAATAATGTCTCTAGAACAGCGTTTTTCTGAGGAGAACTTACCCGCATACTCATTGCTTACGTTGCACTCTCACGTAATGCTTGATATGACATATGAGGATTTAAAAAAAAACTGAAAGTTTTTGTAGTATACAATTAAAATAGTTTCATCGGTGAAGCTGAATTTTGGTACAACCAATGGACACAGAAAAATGCGTCAAGTGCCGAACTAAAGGAAATAGAACTAGCTCTAGTAGTTCAAGAAACACAATTGTTTTACCCAGCTATAAAACAGGCGCTTCTAATTTCCCTTGCACAGCCCTGCACAACGGGCACTATCGAAAGATCTTCTAGCACTTTGCGCAGGGTAAAAACATGGTTAAGGTCAACAAATGAAAGAAAATCGGCTTGTTGGCCTTTGAATGATGAGTGTGCATAAAAAGAAGGTTCTGGAATGAGGTAAAAGAAAAATTTGAAAACGAAATTTTGTCAAAGTTTAGCCAGAATCCCCATAGGCTAGTCCTTAAATAGGGTTTAGGTTAGTTCTCGCGGCACTCAGGTATGGCCCTTAAGGTAATAAACAGTATAAATTCCCCATTTTTTTGTGTGTACTAACATGATGTGTTAGGATATTTATAAATAAAATTGTTATTTAATCGTTTAGAGAATTTCAGGTGGTTCATTGTCTGTACGGACGACCCTCGCCTTGCCTGCTGCGACTAATTAGTTTTAATGTTTAAATAAAAACTTTTTTTTATAAGTACTTTATTGACCAAGTAGAGGATCTTTTAATATCCTAATAAATAATCAGTTTCGTTGTAAGAAAAATATTTTGCCTACCTCCTCTAAAAAAATTACCATATTTTTAGCGTCGCAAAATTTGGCGGCTTTCCGGGTCACGATTAAAAAACCAAAACACTTAATCACAGTAATTATTACAAGGATTCACTTTGTTTGGCAAGTTTGACTCAAATTTTAACAATAATTTTTTAATAAATATAAGTATACCTAATATCTCTCGGGCCCTCAAAAATGATTTAATTATATTGTTTTAAAACATCATAAATATCTATAAAAAGGACTTGCGAAACTAATTTAATTTACGAAATTTGGTAGCACTCATAATTGAGTGAATTATTGACGAATTATGGGCGTGGCTCCGAGAAATTTTCGTCTGCGGCGCTTTTCCACCTTAATACTTATTTTTACCCCACCCTGGAGAAAATTCTGGCTACGCCCATGAAGTAGGGATACTACTTTTGGCTAAATAATAATTGCTTATTGTAACCACTGTAATACTTAATTATGCATACAATTTCTGTCTGTAATACTACTTAAACACATACCCACCTTTGCATTGCTGTGTAGAACATAAAGGCTAAAAGCTTCTTGTTAAATTACATTAGAAAGCTAATGTGCTAGGTACAGAGTTTAGGACTTAACTTTAGTGTTTAATGCCGCCTTACTATTGTGCTTGTCATTGTCGTTTGCCTGAATGATGGACGTGGGTCACCCGTTTATGACCGAAGTCGGTGCATTTGTCTGAAGTTATCTACCTCTCGAACAATAACATGTTTTAAATTTTGGTTAATTATTTTTGGTTCAATAGATTTCCGTGCATTTGTTGGTAATTAATGGGACAAGTGATTCTGAGAAATATTTTTGTTTTTAAAAACGGAATGAACTGGGTTATTTAGTTAATGATAACAACTGGGTACCCTTCTTTAACAAACATTAGGTACATACATTTGTTTTGCTTTTAATAAGTATACAGTGTGGCTACATATAGTATATTTCAGAAAGGTGTTTTTTTCTAGCTTTTAAGCCACCTTAGCACCCCAATAATATTATATACTAAAATTTAACAAGGTTGAGTATGGATAAATAAAAACATGAAGTCTTTCTCCACTGGTTTATTAAAGTAATTAAAATATGGTAGATACTCTACATGTTTCGGGTGTAGTAACACCCATCATCAGGAATAAAATACAAAGAGAAAACAGTGATAAGTGAAAGGAACAAAGTTAAATGGTAGTGAACGTCAATGGAGCTCTCATCGAGTCATGAAAGATAAAATATTAAGAAAAGGGTTAGTGATTAAGTCTTGACACTGACCTTGGGCAACAGGTAACAGTGGTAAGAAGGGGCCCATTAGGGCAGAGAGAAAAATATATAAAAAAAAAGTGGAGACTCATGGGTCAAGAACTCTCATCCCGAAAAAACCATGGGGAGAGTAAGAAAGGTGGTGTAAAAAGAAAAAAATTGTTTATTTAAAAAATAACTTAGAAAATTACTCGGGGGTACCAATTAAATTGTGTTATGTAGTCTAAGTTTAAGATTATCGAAGAAATGTGGGGAACAAGTCCAAACAAATGGATTGGAACCCCAGTGGGTTTTAATTCTAGCATGGCTGGAACTAAATAATTATAAAAATTTTAAAAAATTTTAGTAAAACTTGAAAAGAGAAAACAGGAGTTCCTTTTGTTAGACCTTCAGTCAACGCGTGGCCAAAAGGAAAAAAAAGGTTGAGTATGATCAGGGAAGTATTCTGGGATGCCTCATCTGAACTTGGCCTTTTTCTGAAAACTGCATATTTTATTAACATGTAGGTATACAAAGGGACTACTACCAGCACCACCTAGACAATATTGTTAAGTCGGTATTGCTACTACCAACTAATATTTAAGCCACTTTCATAAATTGGCATTGATTTCATTGCAAAATTCTTTATTTTCATCAAGTGCAGGTAGTACCACCCGGGTTTGAACTGAAAATGGTTTGGCAAAGGCGTGCATTATGTATATAATATTAGGTACACATATTTTTTATTAAACATTAAAAAAAATACAAAAAATAGATTATACAGAAATTAAATTATAAAAAGTCATAATATTCTTCGTCATCTGAGGAACTGTCATCTTCTTTTGACGTTATAATTAACGGATCGATGGAGCGATCGATCAGATGGCCAAGATCCCACATTTTCTTCTCTTCTTTAATGACACGATGGACTACTTTTCGCTTATTCTCTGGTGTCCCTTCCTTAATATCTTGATCAAACAGTAGCTTAACGTCTTTCATTTTGAATGTCGTGTTGTGTCTTGCTACAAATCACCACTGATTTCTTAAAACTCTGCTGTACTTTTATGCATTATTAATCCAAGCTAAATAAAAGTTGTCTCTACTATGTTTTTGAGAAAATAGTAGTTTTAAAGAAAAAGGAAAAATAAAAAAATAAAAATGTTAAGACAACGCGACATATCAACTTCTCATTTTAAAGTGATGTCATGAATCATAAATTTTAACTGTATATTTATTTAAAAAATGTAAAACCAACACAGCACAAAATCAATAAATTAGTTTACCTTTTGGTACATCTATAAATACATATCTATTATACACTCACCAAGCCAAAATTGATGATTTCACAAGTCTTATTTTTTAATAAGAATATCCTGCCCGAAATCCCCTGGCTAGTGCTAGTATCATACATACGTCTTATGTCAAAATTTTGGATTTTAAAAAATTAAAAAGTCCACTAGGAATATCAAGAAAACAGCGAAAAAAACAATCACAAAACCAAATTTAATCCAATCATGGATTGTTAGAGGGGGGGGGGGGGGGAGGAGGTAATAGTATTTAAGTGAATTTTTAACGACCTTTGAGCGTGGCTCCGAAGATTTTCCGCCTTCTTAACTTAGTATAAAATCATGAAATACATGCAGTCCCAGTGCAGTCCCAGCTACCCCTTCTACCAGAAAAAAATGGCTCAGTTATGCCCACTGAGCCCCCCCCCCCTGACGCGCCACTGATTACATGATCAATAATAATGAATTACTCATTAGCAGCATGGAATTATGATAGAATATCAGTTATATCTTTAGTAATAACCATGACGTTATATTAATCAAATAATTTATTGTCATAGGATTTATTTTATATTCTGTTAATTGTATGACAAGAGAAGAACATTTCTTCGAAATTAAAAAATTATTCAATGACTCAGGATGAAAGTCTGTTGATCTCCGAAGAATTCCTCTTATCGTCTGTATATAGCCAACAAACCGAAGGAATTTTATTAAGTATCTCTTAACGTACATAGTCACAAACTTAAAAGTTGACAGTTCGTGGGTTTAGATAATCAATAACGTAATTGGAATAAACTGACCATACACATATGAAATAACAAAATTAGAAGGAACAGAAAGATCAATAGATTTTTAGAAAAACAATAATTTTGAACCTAATAAGATACGGTGAAAGGCAATTGTATCGGTTTCCTTGAACATTAGCACCCAGTTAATTCTAGAAATGCTAAAAAGCATAATTTTCAGTTAAATTTTTAACAACCCTCCTGACTGACTTTACTAATTCTTTTCATTTTATTTTTTACTGAATATATATGTTTATCTACTTTCATTTAGTAATATGAATTTTACAGTTCTGTAAATCGTTTTGTAAGAGCATCTATTACAGCACTAGTACTGTAATGGAAAAAACGGTTTTATTAAAATTTTGCTGTTAAATAAAACCACACTTTTTTGAAGAACGATTTATTATTAACAATTATAAAATTAATTACCAATTATTAATTAAAATATATCTTGATTTTTCTTGACCGAAACTTGAGATCGCTTCGTTTACCGCTGCTTCTATATCAGAGGGTAAACTTCCATCAGAATCGCTCATTCTAAAAAACGCTTTTTATATTTTTGAATTTGTTTGACAAAGTTTCGACAGTAACCATGCGAAACAGTAACTATGCGAAAGGTAACATAAAAAACTTGATTAGTAAACTTAATAGCAGGTGCATTTTTACAGGTGCATTTTTATTTTAAAAAATGCCTTTTGCCAAATATTTTTATTTATAGATGAAAGTAGATAAAATTTTGTACAATATTCTTGTTGTAAATTCATATTACTACACTCGATGTTTTATTAAACTCGGCTGACGCCTCGTTTGACAACTTTAACATCTCGTGTTGTAATATAAATCTTTACAACACTTATATCGTAAATAACTATTCTACTTTATCATTTAAAGCGTTTTTGTAAGTAGAACAATTGATAAAATACATCATAGATGTCGTCTTTTTATGCCTTCCGCTTTTTACATATTCTTTCGCTGCCATAACCAGCCTCGATGGAACCTACCGTCTACTTCGAACCACGATCCCTATTTATAGTCTATTTCAAAAAGGTATAGAGGAATAAAATGGGAAATCCCGTTCAGTTCGGCTCAATTTCGGTGTCGGCCATAGGCGTAGGTAAATTTTGTGCATTAAATTATTTATGATAACTAACCAAAGAAAAAAAAAAGATAATTTGATAAAGAAGGAACTATTATGCCGTGGAAGATATAGCTGAAAAACATAGTGTAACTGTGCTGCGCACACCGCCATATCATTACGAACTAAATTCTATAGAACTTGTATGAGCGCAAGTGAAAGGATTTGTAGCAAGACACAAAACGACATTCAAAATGAAGCCATTAAGGAAGTGTTACCAGATAACTAGCGAAAAGCAGTACATAATGTCATTAAAAAAGAAGAGAAAATGTGGGATCTTATCGATCGGACCGTCGACCCGTTAATTATAACGTCAAGGGAGATGACGCAGAATATTATGATTTTTTTAAATTTTATTTTTGTATAATGTACCTAGTTTTTTTATTTTGTATTTTTTTTATAATGCTTAATAAAAAAATAGGTGTACCTAATACTATGTACATTTACATAATGCACGCTTTTGTCGCACCATTTTTAGTGTTTGTAAATGGATAACAATAGGCAAAACCCATAAATGAACCCAAACCCGAGTGATACTACCTGCACTTGATTAAAATAAAGAATTTTGCAATGAAATCAATGCCAAATTATGAAAGTGGCTTAAATATTCGTTGGGTCACTCTGTAGTTCCTTTGCATACCTAATAAGCTTTTATTACTCTACACCTTTCTGAAATAGACTATATACGACGCACCTCCCCAAAGGTTCCTCGGTTTCTTGCATAATGACCTACCGATTGAGGAGTATGTACCCACTCCAAATATCTAATCTCATTCGGCTTGGTTACCAGCGTGGGTGTGGTGGGTAAGGGGTTTTTTTCTCTTCCCTGTATTTTTATTCCTAAACCTACTATAATCTTAGTCATATAGTCATTCTTTTTTTATTAGTCGTATACCCTGGCCGATGGTCTACCTCGGTTCGCCACTGTAACACAGCTACTGTGCCACCGAGTTACCATTACGATACTGTAGATGTTTTAAATTTTGTTTCTATTACAGGAGGACTTTGTAGACGTAACACTAGCCTGCGACGGTTGTTCGTTTACAGCACACAAGGTGGTTCTGTCAGCATGCAGTCCCTATTTCAGGAGGCTGTTGAAGGCCAATCCTTGTCAGCATCCAATAGTTATACTTAGGGACGTACAACAAAAAGACATGGAAAGTTTATTAAGGTAGGTTGATTTATTTATTTTTATATTTTCATGACATTCTTATAACTGGACAATAATTCTCAGATTAAAAATAATAGGAAATATTAGGCGTCGTGATAAATTTCAATAATATTACCTGAAGCAATGAGATGGATTCGTGGTGTGAAGAAAAATTTCTAATAATTTGAAAATAATCGATTTTTACGTATTGCAGACTGTACACTAATACACTATCATTCAGATTTAGTCTTATAATATCAATCGGATTGATATTCTGATTGAATCAATGAGATAAACAGACTTTCAAAGTTCTGAAATTTAATCGTCAATCCATTAATCTTTACCTTACACGATCAATCAAATTTTCAATCCTTGGCCGAACTGTCAATTCAATTTATAGTGTAAGGGCCCCATGGGAAAACTTTAAGGATTTTATTTATTTAATATTTGGGTGTTTTATTTCATCTTGAAATATATTTAACCGGCTTTCGGAGTACCATGGTGCATAGTACGAGATGCCATAAAACGATGGATCAGGAGTGAACACTAAATACACTGGAGCAACAGGCAGGGACTACACCACAGCAAAAGCTTCATTGGGATCAAGATCCAAAACTTACGAAACAATTGCTTCAAATGAACGGGAACCAGCTGAGAACCATTACAGGAATTATGACAGGACACATGGCTGTCAAGAATCATCTGCACAAAATGCAACTGTACAATAAAGACCTTAACTGCTGATTATGCGAACAAGACAGGGAAACTGTACAGCACATAGTTTGCCATTGCGAGTCACTAGATCGGAAGAGCAACAACCAAACTGAAACCAGAGGACATTCTTACCCTCTCCCAGTTGACCTACACAAACTAGTGCAAGGAACTGGGATCACGGAGTGGGTGTAACAACCAAACAGGGTAAGCACAATGAGTCAAACCTGGCCTAAGTGCATCCGACGCACGGACGAGCCCTCGGAAATTTTTTTTAAAATCTTGCTGCCTTCGATGTCAATACATTTTCAAATATCTTCGATGTGCTCTGCGTCTCTCAAAATTTTCTTGTGCGTAAAGCATAACATGTCTCGCATCTCTTCGTTGAAAAATAAGTTATTTAGTGGCATTTTAAACTTAACTAATTAAATTTTCTCGCCACAAAAAACCCACAATCATAAAATGTTATGTTTAAGTATTGGTTAAAAAAGAAGTTACTAGGAAAATCGAAAAAAAAATTCCCCTTGGACCCTGTATATCGGTTATTATCAACTGCTGAACTAAGCTAAGTTTGGCCAACTTGCTATATTTTTATCCAAGAAATCTGCAGTTTTCCTGTGTATCATTAATTAAGATACACCCTGTATATTGCTGGATTAAGGAATAAAATAACTGCTGTTTTTTTTTATCTGCTAAATCATTTTTGATTATATTGATTTTAATAAAATATCAATAAATTTTATATTAAACGAACCCAAAAGTAAGAAATCTAATTTACTGCTATATTTTAACGGTTCACATCCATTTAGGTAACTAGAAATTTGTCCAGTGATATTAAAAAAAAAATTAACTTTCATTATAATGCAATAAATTCACATTTTTGCACATATTTTTAAGTTAAATAAAAACTTTCTTAACTATAATTTACCAATTTAAATCCATAAAATTCATTTTATTTGTCATAAAGATATGCAACCTTTCTCGGATATGTATTTATTTTGGTATTCCGGAGTTCATATTATTCGTTAAAAGTGGAATGTGTTATACCAATTTTAAAAATTTAAATATGTAATAATGAGGAGAAATAATCAGTTATCAATGCTTTTTTGATTTGAATGTTAGAATTGATGACATTTTGTTATGAGCTGGTCAATTCATGAAAATAGAATCAGTTTCTGTGTAGAAAGAGATGTATACCGGGTGTCGGTCGAAGATGGCTCGCCCCAATAACTTTTTTGTTTTTAAAGATAGTGATATTAAATGTGGAGGATTTGTATATTATATAAAACTGTATTTTTTGACAGGTAATTCAACTTTTTAGAACTTCCAGTTTAACCGGAAGTAACCTAAAGTTTTTATTTTTAAATGGGACACCTCGTATACCTTTTCTTTTTTACCTCTATATGACGTTCTAAATATAACTATGTATCACTTGTCACTTTTTGTCACCAATCTGATTTTTTTCTAAAATATATTTTTTTTATCTAGGGGACTATAAATACTTTTTTTTTTGTAAGAAAAAAGACACAATGTTTCGGCCTCAAAATTTTACGGTCTGTTTATTTTTGTTGTAACATGTTTCGCCTCAAATTGGCATCATCAGACCTTATAAAGAGTTTGTTAAAAAATCTTAAAATTATCTTTAAAACAAGCATAAGTAGTACATTACAGCACAGCAACAAAACTGTGTTGGTCATAGGCAACTCGACGCATTTAATTCTTATTTTATTCGTAAAAGATACCTTATTTCAGGAAAGTTCTAAACAAAAAGTTTTAGGGGCCAGAGTAGGCCATGGAAACGTTAAAATGGTTCATTTCTGCCTGCTTTATATTAAAAAATGTACTTCCTTGAAAAAATGTCTCCCTTAGGGCTATTTTTTTTGTAACCTGTTTTTTAAAAAACGATACGGAATTTCTCAATATTTCCAGATGGCAACCCATCTTTGTTTTGTTATAATAAAATTCTTTATTTAATTTTCTTTCTTCCAGTGTCACAAGTTAATAATTATTTATTAGGTAATAGTAGAAATTAACAAGAAATATGATAAATGTAATTTCTAGACCCAGATAAGCCATGAGAAGTTAAGGGGGATTTCTACCGTGATGGTCCTATTTTCATCGTTTCTTTACGATTTCTTTCTGGGGATAATAAGACAAATACAGAAAAACAAGTTTTCAATTTTTTATTAAAGATAAGATGCATCAAAAAAAATTTTTCAATCCCCAAAAGATGAAAAACTTGAGGGTGCTACAGGGTGCTGAAGTTATCCCCTCAAAAAAAACGTAACTTGCTGGCGGAATTCAAATAAATTTTTCTATTCATGAAAAAAATAAAATTGACCCAGATTCTTCAATTGTAAGCATGTAGTTATAGCCCCCACTAGAATCAAGCCAAAACTCGAGTAACTGTTAAAATAGCGCGAGATTTAATTTTTTTTTTTTAAATTTACCATTTTTTTTTGTATTTTAAGGGCCGTAACATTTTCTGTAATATCGCAAAATACTTGATTCTAGAGGGGGCTATAACCACTTGTATTCTGAGAATTTTAAGACTAAAATCATTAAATTCTGATAATTTGAACATACCGAAGTACCTTTCGCCAGCGCAAAAAACAGGGTTTCGAGAAAAACAACTTTAAAGTTTCAACAGTGGCTCACAACAAAATAGTCTCACTGTCACTTAGTCCTTAGTCTGCGATGCCTGGCCCGTAGATTACTTCCTCTCTTCCTCCTGCCTTTTTGCGAGCCTGGCCTGACGTAGCTCTGAGAATGCGGCTTAACTCAAAAGCGGCTAGTGATGAGAACTAACCGGCAATCATAAAATTGGATGTAACTTTTTTTTGAAGTAGATTTGTTAAATTTGTTTACACACAGTTATTCTAGAGGCTATAAAGAGTCGAAAAACGTCGGAAAAAAAATTTCGATTTTTTGAAACCATCACAGTAGAAATCACCCTTAAGGCAAGTATGCCGTGAAAAACAATTCGATCATTTTAATCTTTGTATTTAATTTAATAGCATTTGACATTTTGGTCTAAAAAAAGCAGAAATGTTTTTGTTTTCCACGGCATACTAGACTGGTCGTGACAAAACTTCTACTATGTGTCTAGAAATTACATTTATGATATTTCTTGTTCATTTCTCCTATTACCTAATAAATAATTATTGTTAACTTGTGATACACCGTTAGAAAAATTAAATGAAGAATATTATTATAATAAAACAAAGATGTACCCATCTTGGTTTTATGGGTGCTACTTGAAAAAATCGAGAAATTCCACTTTTTTTTAAATAGGTTGTAAAGTTGAAAATAGAGTAGACTTAATGAATACATTTTTCTCGAGCACGTTAAACTTATATTATAAAGTATGTTAAAATAAACCATTTTAACATTTGAGATGAGCCCATCTCACCAATAATCGCCAACATTTACATGGAATGGTTTGAATCCGAAGCAATAAAACAAGCAAAAAAGAAACCAAAAACATGGCTGAGATATGTGGACGACACCTTCAATATTTGGAATGGAAACGATGACGAACTCAAGGAATGCCTATACCACATTAACAGCCTGGCGCCGACAATCAAATTTACCATGGAGAGAGAAGAAAACAGTCAATTACCTTTCCTGGATGTAAACGTAAAGAAAAATGGCAACACCATCCATACTTCAGTGTACAGAAAACCCACGCATACAGGTCAATATTTGAATTACACCTCAAATCACTCAAATAGCACAAAACATGGCATAGTAAGAACGCTTGTGGATAGAGCAATTACCATCTGTAATTCAAATGAAACCTCAGACAGGAAACTAACTACATCAAGACCGACCTCAACAAAAATGGCTACCCCGGGCATCTAGTTGATAAACTAATGGAAAATCGCAAGAATCGGTCAAATACACAAAAGAAGCCAGTAGAGTCACAATCAACACTCAACATTCCGTATGTCAAAGGAGTATCTGAGAGAATTAGAAGACTAGGACAACGATACAACATTAATACGGTATTCAGCTCAAAAGACACTTTAAGAAGCCACCTGACGAAGACGAAACCAACAAGTCAAAAAGATAGAAAAAACTGTGTCTATCAGATTCCCTGCGAGTGTGGCAGATCCTACATTGGTGAGACTCTAAGGCCACTTGAAACTAGGGTCAAGGAACACAGAAACAACACGCTTAAAGGAGAAACCGAAAAATCAGGGGCAGCTGACCATGCCTGGACACACGGTCATCACATTAAGTGGACAGAAGCTCGAATCCTGCACAAAGAACCACATTGGAGGAAGAGGAAGTTCAAGGAAGCTGCTATCATATACCAGAACCCAGATTGTTTTAGTAAGCCCTCACTAGATATAAGAAATATCTGGAAACCTTTGTTAAGTAGATGTAAACTTAAAATACCGCACAAGAATTAAACACATGACTGCACCCATCTCAGTCATGCTCCAGTACATCTAGCTAGTATAAATAGAGCTGTAGTTACTTTACTTATTTAGTATTCACCTGAAGACGACTGGAGATACTTACCAGTTGAAACGTTGTGATGTAAAACAAATTAAAGACAATGCAAGTCCAAAACTATTCTATCATTCAAGAAACATCATTGTCTCCAACCTTCAAACAGACACATAAAGTGTGATGTTATTGAAAATAATTTTTTTTATAGAGTTTAAACGTCGAATAAAATTAAGGGTTTCCTTTTTAAAAATTGACTTCACTTCCGATTAAACCGGAAGTGGTTTCGAAGGTGTTAATTGGTCGAAAATGGCAATTTACACACTTAGTAATGTCTTACATTTGAAAATCTTCACTGCTAAAGTTACGGAAAAAAATGGGGTATACAGGTCTAATATAAGTAAATACTATTTTTTTTCAGTTTTTAATAATGTATTAAATATAGGTATATTCCAATAAAAAAACAAGATAATTTATAAGTTTTATTTTTCTTGTATGGAATCTTTAAGGTATTTATTAATTAATTGCAAATAAGTATCATTAGAATAAAAAAAACTCGTTTTTATTTATTGCAAATCGCAATAAAAGTTTAAGGTAATTATGTAGATTTTGCGCACAGTCAAGGATGTTTTTACCAAAAATTGTCTTCTCGTTTAAATAATAATTGCTAATTATAATAAATATGTATATTATTGAGATATTTTAATACTTCAAGTCCATATCCTTTTCCTTCTTGTTACAACCAATAAATTGTAGCGCTTAATTCACCGAGGAGATTAGGATACCTAAAAATTTCATTCTTTAAATGTTAATTAATTCAAGATTAAATCAACCAGGTGACAAGTGTATATGTGTAATATGTAATATTACTTTTACAAACAGAAAGTTTTCTAAATTATAAAGTGGTCCATATAAATGATTTATTAAGTTGTTGGTAATAGGTTTTAGATATAGTTTTAAAAAAATTATATAAAAAATTCACGGGCTACACCTATTAATGAGGAACAGCTAATAACTAGTTGTCAATATTGCGATTTTTATAATATACGAGTACTTTCCCATTAACACTTATAAATAGGGCTCTTCAAATTTTTCTCCAGTGGCTGAGCGCAATCCACACCATGGCAGGCGCGTGCGAGCAAAGTAAATCTGTAAAAATTCAAGAGCACTCGTAAATATTTTTAAATTCTTCTTCAAGGTTACCTGTTCCTTATAATATTTTTATTATTATGACTTAGCCTTACGGCTTCGCACTCCCTCGCAGAGGAACATTCACTTATCCCAGATATCTTAGATATCAAAAGGATTAAGCTCTGTGGGGGCCCTTTCCCTGTTATCGGGCCCACGGCGACGATCGTCCTTGTTGGATCCCACAAATTTTCTGATGGTTCGGGCTGTAGAGAGTAGTACTGCCTTCTGTAGAACCTTGTTAAGATGGTCGTTAAGTCCCAGTTCTTTGATGTTTTTCTGGAGGCTTTGGGACCACCCCAGTTGATGACATCTTATTGGCACTGTTCTGACGGTATTCATCTGTCATTGTCTCTGTAGGCGTCCTTCAAGTTCTCGATATTTTGCGATTTTTTCAGCGTTTATTATTATTATTATTATTATTATTATTATTATTATTATTATTATTATTATTATTATTATTATTATTATTATTATTATTATTATTATTATTATTATTAATATTATTATTATTATTATTATTATCATAATTATTAAGATTTTTATTATAAATATTTATCATCTTGTACTCTACCATTAGAGCTGCATATTTGTTAAGCTTCCTGCTACTATTAATCACTGGTGTATTTAACATTTTAAAAAAATAACCCACTGTGTAAAATATTTAATTTTTAATTAACTCTCTTCTTATTTTGCACTCCTCTCAAGCCAATAACGTAATGCAAATGTTCCGTTAGTTTTAAATGAATACGGTAACATAAAATAGAACATAACATATCAATCATCAACTTTTAAACAAATACCATCTAATGTTTTAAATTATTAAACTGTAAATCTGGCCTCTCAGATACACGGACGCAGGTGTCGCTGCCGTAAGTGATATATTTTGATGTTCGGAGACAAAGTATAATTAAAACTTGTTACGAAAATAAGTTTATCGGGTTTAATCTCATTTTATATCTTTTTAAAATGTCTTTTTAATACGTAAATATCCTAGTGGAATCACTCTAATATTAGAATAAAACTTATTTTAAAGCTATGGCGACGCCAGGGGTAGCAAGGATAGGCACTGGCCTACCCTAAAGCTAAAGCTCCACCATAATTATGTTAAGATTAATAATTTAAACTCAATATTTTTTAAATTAATATATATTTAGAAAAATTAAAATACTCTTGTATTTATTATTTTCCTTGCTTGCCCGGCCTCCGTATTTATAAATGCCTCAATTATTTGGGGATAAGACCAGATTGTAAAAGGAAACAACTTATGTATTTTTGATCGAAAGAGAAGGCTTAATCAGCCTTAACTAGAACTCAGGAGCAGCCAAGCTGCCTACCTCTCATGTGTCGAATAAATCACCGACAACAATGAGCTAAGGAGTCTAGAGGATCAATATGCTAACTGGACATCAAACGTGTCACATTCCCAAGTCACATTGACCATTTATAGGCGCAGACTCTTTGCGGGCCGCGGCCTCAGGATGGTCACGCGTCTCTGATGAGTCCCAGTAGGACGAAACAACGAAAGGATTGAGATGTTAACGGAACAGGGCATACCGTTGTTAGCAGTGAGTCTAAGGACCCATAAACTGCCATTCTCCACTGACAAGATGAGTGAGCGGGTAATAGACGAAGGGATGCACTGCGTGCAAACCCCAGACGCTCAGCGCCGTGGAGGTCTACCAATAAACAATTTTGTTTACCGATAGGTACGTCCATCGGGTTTTGAGGCAACCATGGCAAGCCTGTCATTTAATTTGATGTTAACATTCCTTGCCTCACTTAAAATGAAATGTGAGATCATCCTTGTTTCTGATTCTGGGTGCTTATCAGTGATCCGGCTTGGCAATGTGACACGTTCGATGTCCAGTTAGCAACTTATGTGTTATTTCAAACCTTCATCGGGATTTTAACTAATTCTTCTTCAAACTAAAAAAAATAATTTACAGAATTGAAAAAAAATTTCCTAAATTGATTAAAAGAGGTGGAAAACTATCAATAGTATCGATATTTAAACAAAAAATATTGCTGGCGATATATCGATAATAATTATCGTACTATCGATACTAAATTATTGTACTGCTGTAAAAAATTGTGGGAGAGAACGGTAACTTTATATTTTGGCGCAGGGACAGCGTTTGTTATTTAGAAGTCATTTTTAATTGCTTCACGGTCAACTAAAATGACAAGTTATAATGCTTGATTTAAATAATTTTTTGAAGTTTTTAGTATAAAGTTCGGGTGTGTCCTAGAAACGATATACTGTACAACTCAAGTGAATTGTCCATATTGCGTTTGGAAGTTTAAGCACTCCGCCTACCGCGTCGTGCTCAATTTACTTCCTCGTGCTATATGGGTGTCAAATCCACTCTTGTGCAATCTAGTATTAACACTGCAATCTGTATATTAAAAAATTAGAAGCTTTAAACGAATTGTCATTGTGCCATATCTAGACTTTTCACACCCACCTAATTAAGTATACTTAGATTTTCGGTTGTTTGTCTAGACCTAGACAAGCCTAAAAAACTATATCATTGCAATAAGTCGCTAAAACTTAAACATAAAATTAAAAAATGATTTTTGTAAACACGCAGGCCAAAAACTTAAATTATTTTTGGATCTATCTTAATATTATTTTTACCGTGATATTAAAAAAGTTTTAACAAATCGTTTTAAAGCTTCTATTAACCGATTCCATTCTACCACTGACTATTAGATTGTAAGAGGACCCTTTTCTTTAACGCAGCTGTAGAGTGTGTGGCATTTCGAACAATACCTACCTTTGCATAGGTTCTTATTCATTTCATCAACGGAATAATTGTTAAATTTTCTATTGAAATAATTAATATTTTGAACTGTTTTTAAGCCACCTTAACACCCCAAAAATATAATATACTTAAATTTAACACGGTTGAGTATGATCAGGGAGGTATCCTGGGATCCCTCATCTGAACTTCACCTTCTTCCGAAAATTGTGTGTAATATGTATAGTCTACTTCAGGAAGGTGTATAGTAATAAAAGCTCATTAGGCATGCAAAGGGACTGACTATAGAGTGACCCAACGAATATTTAAGCCACTTTCATAATTTGGCATTGATTTCATTGCAAAATTCTTAATTTTCATAAAGTGCAGGTAGAATCACCCGGGTTTGGGTCAATTTATGGGTTTTGCCTCTTGTTATCCATTCACAAACACAGGTGTGACACAGGCATGCATTTTGTACACTTATTTTTTATTAAACATTTTAAGAAAAATACAAAATACAAAAAATACATTATAAAGAAATTAAATTTAAAAAAATCATAATATTCTTCTTCATCTGAGGAACTGTCATTTCCTCTTAACGTTATAATTAACGGAGCGACGGTCCGATCGATCAGATGGTCAAGATTCCATATTTTCTTCTCTTCTTTAATGACATGATGGACTGCTTTTCGCCAGTTCTCTTGATGTCACTTCCATAATGCCTTGATCAAACAGTAGCTTAGCGTCTTTCATTTTGAATGTCGTGTTATGTCTTGCTACAAATCCTTTTACTTGCGCCCATATAAGCTCTATAGGATTTAGTTCGCAATAATATGGCGGTGTGCGCAGCACAGTTACACTATGTTTTATATCTTTCACGGCATATTTCATAAAACGATGTTTGTGTAAATTTGCTATATTTAATAGTTCCTTCTTTATCCATTTATCTTCTTTTTTTCTTTGGTTAGTTATCATAAATATTTTAATGCACAAAATGTATCTACGCCTATGGCCGACACCGAAATTAAGCCGAACTGGACGGAATTTCCCATTTTATTACGTTACACCTTTCTGAATAGATTATAGCAGTGTATAAATTTTTGATTCAGAAATAAAGACATTTATTATTATTATTATTATTATTATTATTATTATTATTATAAATATTTTGTTTTAAGTTAGCATAAAATATTTTAGTAAAAATTAACTAACCAGCAACTTTGACGGTAACATACACGACATTAGCAGAAATACATTTCTGACAATAAAAGTGACCCGGTTACCTTAATTTTTAATTTACTAATCAGACAACGTCGATTGTCTTCCTCATGGGCGTCCGCTAAATTCCGCATGGTTTCAGGGGTAGTTACTCAACGTTTTAGACGGTTGTTTAAAAAAATATATACTGTGGAGTTTTTCTCTAGGATACTACCCAATTAAATATAATGCATTAATTCTGTAACACCCTGTATAACTAACAACTGATTTAATATAAAACTCGTAAATGAGTTTAGGTTTTGTTCTAAAATATTTTTTTTTGTTCCAGGTTTATGTATAACGGCGAAGTACACATAGGACAAGAACACCTAACGGATTTCTTAAAGACTGCACAAATGTTACAAGTGAGGGGGCTAGCTGACGTACCCGCAGGGGCAGCTGGACAAAGACTGACAACCACAACTACCACAACCACTACTACCTCCGACCAAAAGATCTCACCTGTAAGTTTTAATAAGTAATTTTTTTATATTATACACCAATGTACACGTTTTTTTTTTATATGGGTAATAGTAATGAGTTGTCTCATCTTTTACCTTGACTCCCCAAACATCCGCTGCCGACGCACATCTTCGCAGGCAGCATGAAGTATTGCGCCTCAACAATGACCTGGAAAAAAACTTGGCTTGGGGTGACAATAACCAAGTCGAATTTAATGCTAAGAAACCCAGGCAGCAGTCTTCTCCAAAAAGGTTAACATTGCAGAACCTGATATAGTCATGGCAGGACACGCAATTCCCCTGGCACCGTCTATTAATTTGCTGGGGGTCAATCTGGGAGGTAATATGTCTTGGCATGATCACGTTGCCGCAATTGCCAAGGCAGCTACACAGAAACTTGGTATACTTTTCCGCACCAAAAGGTTGTACACACCTTATCAACTTTTGACACTGTACAAAGCCCAGATTCGACCATCATTAGAATATTGCTCTCATGTCTGGAGCTCTGCACCCGAGCACACCCTTCGGCTACTGGATTCCATTCAAAGGAGAGCCGTTCGTCTGATCGGCGACCCCGAGCTGACCAAGACCCTCGATAGCCTGGAGCATCGAAGACAGGTTGGTGATTTGTCTCTCTTTTACAGATATTTCCATGGCAGGTGTTCGACTGACATTACCCACTTGATTCCACCTAGAGCAATGCAAAACAGAAATACACGGCGAACCACTGCCGCTCATCCATATGTTGTTCAGCTTAGTACTACTCATTGTTCAAGAATTCTTTCATCTGGAGAACGTCATCTTTGTGGAATGATCTTCCTGAGGTCGTGTTTCCCAATGAATACAATCTTCAACGTTTCAAGACCAACGTTAATCGCTTTCTTCGCACTCGCACCGCTCCCAGAGCGCCTTAAAGGATTTTTCCTATAGTGCAGATGTTTTATCATAAAAAAAAAATCTGTACAATACATATTAAATGATGACACCAGAAGCCTTCAATAGTAAAATGTTTTTTAAAATATATAAATGGGACTCACATTTACCTTTTTGTGCTAGTTATATCGAAAATATTAGCAGTAAACACTAACTTCCATTAGGATAGATTAACAATTCAACGTCTAAAAAGATAACTACAAATGTAGGTACATGTACATTTTGATAATTATTATAATAGGCTGTATTAAGGAATACGGTACGAAAATTTTTTAGAGTCGAGTTTTTAAGTCAGTCATTCAGTTGTAGAGGCCTGCACTATTTAAGTTTCCACCTCAATCCAATCAATAATGGTTCGGGTTTTCGGGTCCTAACAATTTTTTTTCGGGCCTGTTGCCGGGTCTGACAGGCCTGCTGGGCCTCCGGGACTTTTCTGGCCAGGTTTTCGTTTAGCTTTGGTTTGCTTATGTGCTTTTTTTAAAAGAAATATTTGTAAAATAATTTTCAAGCTCTAATAATTTTTTTTCGGTCCTGACGGGCTTGCCGGGCCCTCTGAGTCTGCGGGCTTGTCGGGACTGCCAGACTTGTCGGCCTTGTCGGGCTGGTCAGGCCTGCCGGGCTGTTCAGTTTTGGTTGACGGGCCGGACTGCAGGGCTCCATTCTGTTGTTTATTTTTGGTTGTTAGTGCTAGAATATTTTTTTCTTAAAAAAACTAGCGTTTACAGCGTTACCACGTTTTGTAGACTCTCAAGTAATTGTGAAACTTTTATGTTGTGATAGGTAGACCTCAGTGGCAGCTCTTCCATAAGGTAATTTGATCAATGACCTCACACATAATAATTTATCTTCTGACTCAATATTTAATAAATGAAAGTTTCTTCCAACTATCCAAATTTTTTTTGTTTGGTTTAATACGGTATTTTTAATACAGTATTCGCCCACCTAGTAAATTTTTTTTTACATATCTGCAATATGCAATATATTTTAGCATAGTAATATTATATAATAATACGATATTATATACAGGGTCCTGCAATAGTGCATCAGGCTTCTATAAAGCTCCTATACGAATAAAGTTAGGAATTTTTTTCATATGCACAGACTTATACTGTATACTGTAGGGTATATTTCAGGAAAATACTCTTCCATATGGTGGCCCAAAAAAGTGTGATAACAAAATTTTTTTTTAATGGACTACACTAGGTATTTTATTAAATTTTAGTATTTATACAGGGTGTCCCGAAATTAGGTGACAATATTTTAAGGGGATAAAGTATATCCAAAAATAGGACTAAAATCCTTTATTAATATACCTTCAAAAACGCTTCATTATGGGGCTAGAGCCCCCCGAATGGAAGCTATGATAAGCGGTTTGTTCACAATATCTCAGAAACTGATTGAAGTCTCAAAACAAAATTTGATACATGTTTTACCCATGACAAGACGCAATAAACGGTTTGTTTAGCTTAGGTGTATTTCTTCCAGTGGCGTCCCACTGGGTAGGTAGTGAGGAGAATATTGCCCTAACTTTTTTATTTGTAGGATTTGTTAACGCCAGGTGCAATTTTTAAAAGCACTAAAGTCTTCTATTGGAAAAAGATACTCTTGCTTCATTTTGGTAGGATTTACCATTTTTCAGTAAAATCGATTTAAAAATTTTCGGTCCCCCAGGTCATGCCTCCCCCTTACTGACAACCCCCCCCCCCCCACACACACACACAATGGCCCCCACTGACCCCCTCCCCACCAAGAATCCCTAGTTAAAACTACTTGAAAGAATATGAACTCGTATACTTCATTATAATATGGATATTGATGCGTGTCACTGCAATACAACTATTTTAAATAACACTTGTTTGAAAGGAAAAATAAGGTAATATAAAACTTTTATACTATGCCAAAAAGCATTGCCAAAAATGCAGGTGCGGCCTAATCGCTTCTAATTATAATAAATAATATGGTATTTGTTAAATCAAATTTCTCAATAGTAACTGTAATGGTTTTAGTTACTAGCCGTTGAATACACCTGCCCATAAAATTGGAAACACATAAAACGACGAGGCCGCCATTATTATTATATGCCAAACCGCCTAATTTATAACATTATCTTCATTAGTTTTCTATGGACTGTAATTTAAGTGGCCCGATTAACAAGTTTTATTAGATATTTATTAAAAACATTTTTGCATATTATTGCGGTTTCACTCCTAAAAATATATCCCACATTTACGTATATGTTATTTAGATTAGGCAATTAACATTTAGTATTTGAATGTTAAATTATATTTACAGTAAAAAAATTTGAACATAAAAATTTTATGAAATTCACCTCGTCCACATTAATAATAAATTGAAAAATAATAATTTTTAATTATAAATATTATAAGCAACAAATAATGCGAATTCTAACAAGCATTTATTTTTTCATTGGGTATAAATCACTCTCACATTTTTTACATTAAAGTGACTGGATAAGTAGGCTATTACGGTTAACTGGAACGGATATAATTTCATAATATTAATCTTTGTGAGGATATGAAACTGACCAATCACAGTGGTCAAATCTTTATAAATTGATAATGACGTCAGAGAAACCCAATTTACACGTACATTTTACGCGTCGTTTTTTTTCCGGGGTTGGCGGAAAAGCCCGTAATACTTAGGCCTATATGAGGCCCATTGTGTCTCCTATCGTCTGGGTAATGTCAGCCAGACGGGACCTACAGCTTAACGAGGAATCCGAACCACGTGTATGCACTAGTTATCCTTTTTACCTCCCCAGAAGTCCAGTTCATGACTCTCTTCTTCTTGGAACAAGTCCAGTACATGACTCTCTTCTCGGTTTCGTTATTATAGGAATCACTAGTGACATACTGCATTCTTAAATCCACTGGATTTCGGACATATTTTTTTTTTATTGTACGTATGCCCACTCCGGGATTCGAACCCGGGTCGCCACGGTCGATTGCCAGTAACTCAACCTCTGAGCCACTACCGCAGTACTAACGCGTCGTTTGGCGTTAAGAGTAATATATTTCAAAAGATGCAAATATATCAGATCAAATTTGTTATTTTTTTATTTGAATTAAAACATTTATCCCAGATCCTATACACACATCAATTGTTCCCAAGGCTAGCACGAAAGAGTGTAAAAATTGAAGATATAATACCAAAATATATTTTTACCGAACTATTTTGTGACAGAACTAAAGATTTGTGCATAAATGTTCAATTTATTATATTAAAAATTTTCAGACAATTGCTACAAAATCAACAACAACAAATAGCGCTGAAGAGAGGGTCATGTATTAAACAACAAATGTTTATCGGTCGCCATAGCTTAGAGAATAGAGCTCTAGCCTACAGATCGCAAGGTCACAGGTTCAAATCCCATCAGGAGTATTTGACTTTTTTTTTATAAAAACATTAAATAATTTATAGAATTATTTTGAATTGAAATCTTCCTTGCTGGGTGGACTTTTTTAAATTATGTTTAATGCATCTTTCCTTGATTAAATTTAAAAATTTTTATTCTAGTTAATCTAGAAGTTAATCCAGGATTAGTTCTTCCAATGATATATAAAATATGAAAAAATGAAAAAGTTAAACTACAAATAAAGGAAAATCCTATTGACAAACTATAAAACCAGATTAAGTGGAACATAATTCTTAGTATGCTAATTTCAACACTAGGGTTGATATATTTTTTTCAACACTAGTGTTGAAATCTTTTTTTCACAAATCGTAGGAAAAATAGTGTACATTACTCGTGTGAAAGTGATTATTCTAAAACTCGGAGACTTTACGCACTCGGCTGACGCCTCGTGCTAAATATCTCCTCGTTCAGAGAGTATCACTTTCATCACTTGTTATGTAATAGACTATTTTACACATCTTGCTCTCTTTCAAAAGCACTCTGTTACAACCAAACATTGGTTGAGAAACTTCGAAGCCTGTATGTGAGTCGAAGGGAGATAGTTCTAACAATTTCTATAATTTATTATTGTTATGTTGTATCATAGTATCATTAGTAATCAGTATTCGATGTTGTTATTTTTGAAGTAATAATTTAATAAATAATTTTACAAAATTGATCTGATTAGGATCTTCCAAATGAAACGTCTAATTAAAATGTCAAAAGTGAAATATAATAGAGAATTATAAATTTCCCTACCTAATGAGGATTTATTTATTTCTTGATATTTCTGTATGTAGGACCATAAAAAAATTAAATAAATCAGCTATTCGATAGATTATATCGGGTGGAGCGTAAATAGTTGCTTTCCTGTTGACTTTAGAGCGGGGTTGTAGGACGACTTTTTTAGGGTCTATGTATGATGAGTGCACATGCGGAGTTTGAACCATTTTGGACAACCCGATCTTAACTTATTTGAATAGAATTGCGGTTGGTTTTTCTTTGGAATTCAATAGGTGATGCTGCGAACATCAGCATTGATTGGACTTGTCAACCTTCATTTCTCCTCCCCCTCCTTCATTTTTTTTAGAAATCCTCTCGCGGTTCTCTAGTCTTTTTGGCAACCACTGAGTTAGACAATGTTATTATGAATTATATTAAACGTGATTATAGTTTAATATTTTTTTATCTTACGTCTGGTTCACTATGTTTTTTTTTGCACGAGCTCCATTTGGAAACGTGGAAACAAAAATTAAACAGTCGGAAATTTTACATCATCACGCAATATAAATAAAACAATTATAATTCTTAATTTTATTTATTTTTACCCATGATATATTCTAATTTAAATCTGGTAATTATCCCAAAAAACAATTATTATTAAAAATTAACATATCTAATGTAGTTGAAAGACCCAAGGTTGCCCGATCAAGTTTGGCGAGGTAATAATACAGTAAAACGTAGTTAAATCAAAATTACCAATTATAAAGTATCATTTACAAACCTTTGCAAAAATCATGCACGTATAAAAACTTGTCTTGGATAAAATATAACCATACATATTAGATAATTAAGTTAAATATTGATGTCGTAGCCATATAGTACAACATTGCTTTCAGTAATTTCAAAAGTAATAGAGAAAGCTATTAACCAACACCTAAAGTATCTGGAAGGGCTTAACATTATCAGCGACCATCAATACGGTTTTCGTAAGTCCAGATCAACAGGTGACCTTCTGGCATATGTCACCCATCTTTGGAGCAACACCATCGAACATCATGGAGAATCCCGGGCTGTTGCACTGGACATCTCTAGGGCTTTTGATCGTGTTTGGCACGATGGGCTTCTAAGTAAATTGCGATCCTACGGTATGCCTAATGGATTTTGTTTATGGTTAACCAGCTTCCTTAAGAACCGTTCTCTGCAAGTGGCGATTGACGGGTTTCTTTCAGACACCTTCACCATCAATGCCGGTGTTCCTCAAGGGTCCATATTGTCGCCTACCCTCTTTTTACTGTATATTAACGACCTTCTAGTGAAAACCCAAAATCCAATTTATAGCTTTGCTGATGACAGCACACTTGTCTCATCTTTTACCTTGACTCCCCAAACATCCGCTGCCGACGCACATCTTCGCAGGCAGCATGAAGTATTGCGCCTCAACAATGACCTGGAAGAAATTTTGGCTTGGGGTGACAGTAACCAAGTCGAATTTAATGCTAAGAAAACCCAGGCAGCAGTCTTTTCCAAAAAGGTTACCATTGCAGAACCGGATATAGTCATGGCAGGACACGCAATTCCCCTGGCACCGTCTATTAATTTGCTGGGGGTCAATCTGGGAGGTAATATGTCTTGGCATGATCACGTTGCCGCAATTGCCAAGGCAGCTGCACAGAAACTTGGTGTACTTTTCCGCACCAAAAGGTTGTACACACCTCATCAACTTTTGACACTTTACAAAGCCCAGATTCGACCATCATTAGAATATTGCTCTCATGTCTGGAGCTCTGCACCCAAGCACACCCTTCGGCTACTGGATTCCATTCAAAGGAGAGCCGTTCGTCTGATCGGCGACCCCGAGCTGACCAAGACCCTCGATAGCCTGGAGCATCGAAGACAGGTTGGTGATTTGGCTCTCTTTTACAGATATTTCCATGGCAGGTGTTCGACTGATATTGCCCACTTGATTCCACCTAGAGCAATGCAAAATAGAAATACACGGCGAACCACTGCCGCTCATCCATATGTTGTTTAGCTTAGTACTACTCGAACTTCATTGTTCAAGAATTCTTTCATCTGGAGAACGTCATCTTTGTGGAATGATCTTCCTAAGGTCGTGTTTCCCAATGAATACAATCTTCAACGTTTCAAGACCAACGTTAATCGCTTATTTCGCACTCGCACCGCTCCCAGAGCGCCTTAAAGGATTTTTCCTACAGTGCAGGTGTTTTATCATAAAAAAAAAAAATAGTGAAATCCAAGATTTCATGAAAAGCCTACACATTTCATCATGAAAAGCCTACACATTTCATCATGAAAATCATAGACATTTCATTATGAAAAGTCTAGACATTTCATGGAACTCCGGCATATAGTCAGTGGCGGCGCCAGAATTTTTGGGATGGATGGGCACGGCACAAGTGGGCCCGATGATTTTTGGATGGGCTTTACCCAAATTAAAAATTTTTAAAACGAAAAAAAAGGTCGTCGCCACCCCCGCTGTTCACGACAGGCATAAGCGGTAAACGTAAGCAGATAGAGGAAATGATAAAACAACTTCCCTCTTGTCTAAACTAAATTCTAAAAAAAAGGGTCATCATCGTCCTCTTGATCTTTTATTACCCCCCGGAAACTCGATTAAGAAACCTAGTACCTCAGTTGTGGGTGGGCACCTATCTTCTTAGGATGGGCCGGTATCTATCCTGCCCCCACCATGCCCCCCTCCAGCGCCGCCGCTGTATGTAGTATAAAGAAATGTTATTTCGCTGCCCGCCGCGGCTTTTTGTGAAATTGCATGTACTACAATGTGAATCCAAGGACACAATCAAAGCACGGCGCGTCGAGTTCAATGCTTAAATCCCTATCCTCATATTTCGCCGCGTCGCGTTTCGTATAAGTGACACTTACGGTCATATCGTAAACTAATTACCTCTGCACGATCCGCCGTTATTCAAAAGGCGGCGAAAAAACCATAATATCCGTGAGATTGTGTTTAGCAAGGTGTATTTTTTTTCGTGTCATTGTAGAAAAAAACGGACGCAAAATTGTTTGTAGAGTATTATAAACTCTTCTATAAAGACAAAAAAAATAATTAAATGGGGTATACTACGGAGTATAAGCCTTTATACAGCCAGCAGCAAGAGATAGGTCGAGAAACAGAGCGAAAAAAATGCGTTTTTGCCACCGATCGTTTGTCCGAAATTTAGCAGGTTTAAGAATGCAGGGAATAGTGTAAAATGTATCATCTTCCAACGCACTCCATTCACGCCGGTAACTAAGTCGGATGAGATCGGACATCTCGTGGGGTGCGGAAAAATGTATACACAACCCCCAATCGGTAGGTCACGCAATGACAATAAACCGAGGGTTGATAGCCCTTGGGGGGTGTCGCATAACTAAGGATCGTGGTTCGGAACCCACGTTAAGCTGTAGATCCAAGAGCAAGCTGGCTGAATGCTCAAAAGAACAAGTGGCCATCAATAACCCAGAACAAACAAACAACTACCTTATATCACACATAAAATCCTATGATTTTCCGGTTTATTTACAATACTATACCTTTTCTACAATGTTTTTAGTTAAATGTACATTCATAAAAAAAAAACACGAGTAAAAGATTGACGTTAGTAAATACGACCTGACTGATTTATGGTATTTTCACCAAAACGCCTCATTTTAAAAGACGGCAGATCGTATAGAGGTAGTTATTTCACCTTATGACCATAAGTGTTAGGTTTTTCACGAAAAACCGCGGCAGATAGCGTAACAATATTTCTTCTCTATACACTGTTAAAAACAATACACTATTTATGGTTAGTGATGTATTACGACAATACCTATACAGGGTGACCCACGAGGTATGGTCATTAATTAATATTTTGGAAGATTCCAGTGTAACTTTGAAATTCTAAAGATCAGAATATTTATTTTCATGGATTTTTTTCTCTGACTTCGTACAACCCGCTGCTCTCGATATGAAAGCGATGAGTCACTGACAGTTATTTTGAACCTGGAGTATATGTGCCATTTTAAGTAAAAAGCATGCGCTTTGATGACTTTTTAATAAGCTGATGCAATTTTTTCCATTTAAACCGGTCATTTACTTACATTTGTAACATGCACCTAATATAAAACGGCCTTTAAATACGTAAGTAAAAAATTCAAATGATGGTCAGTTATAACAGATATAAAGACCGAATGCCGAATTGTCGTCATCTAAAACACAAATAACTCGCTGACGGCAATCGATGTAATGTATTTTTGCTACAAGCGTGCGTGATTTACCGTTTTTCCGCACTCGTTTTGGATCTGAAAGACATATTTTCCCGCACGGTGTGGGAAAATTTTCTATGGAAATCCACGTCTGTTACCGAAGGCTACCTGGAGGAATCTATCACACAAAAAAAAGACATGTCTAACAAAATGCTCAATCTCAATATTCCATAAAATTTGAGCTGTAGTTTAGAAGTGTCCACGTCTTCAAAAACCACACAGTTTCCCAGCAGCGCAAATAACAGCTCAATACCTCTTTCTTTACAACCATTCGCTCATCAGGATCAGTTGGTTTCGATGGCTTTAACCTGTCTGGTATCCGTAATCAATTTGCATAGTGCATCAAATTGTACTTTTAATATAAATATCATTAATAAGTAGAAATTAAATCTGTGTTTGTTTTTCAGTAAAATTAAATTTTTAGAAATATTTGTGGTTCGCTTCTAGAAAATTTTTTGATCCTAACTCATGCGGAAAGACACTTCCCCGTACTCGACTGCGGGAAAGTGACTCTTTCCGCACTTGTTAGGATATATAGTCAATATATTGAATTCTCTCGCAAGATGGAGGCCAAGTCACGTGACACTCTGTCAATTCTGGTACATTTAATTTCTGTAGGTTGGTATGAATTCCAGGACTGGACTTAAAAATTACAATTTATTTTGAACATTTTAGTTTAGAATAACATGTATTTTGAACGTAATAATAAACATGCAGTTTTATAGTAATTAGATTATTGTTGGAATTAACAATAGGTAACTAACCAGACCACTTTAACAGTGACATTAATGACGTTACTCACAATCAGATTAGTAAATAAAGAATGAAAGTAATCAGACTATTTTGATTTTGATTATATCTGCCACACTTACTCTGTCACAGTCAAAGGGGCCTATTAAAGTAATTCTCGATTCAAATCTTCGTGCAAAACTACCAACGAGCAAAAACAAACAACTATTGTACTTTTTGTCTTTTATATTATTTTATATACAAAATACAGGTACTTTATACATACATATTTACATGCTAAAAGTTATGACGAGAAACGCGTTCGTTCAGCTTTTTTATATATTTTGTATCTCGTATCAGTATCTCGCAACTTTTTCGTTTTATCAAAAAAATGGCAATTAGGCTAGGAATATTTTTAGGAATTACCAATTGCACTTAATAACTTTACATTGTCAGGCTGCAACAAACGGAGGAGAAAAAAATGTGGCCACTACGAAGTAGTCGATAAAAAGGCAAGGGACATTTCATTCACATTCAAATCATCATTTTTGTGTTTTTGTTTGTTTCATTTAAATATATGTACATATGTGTGAGTACAAGTACATGAACCTCAAGACTTTAATTGCTTTCAATTGTTTTGATTTTATTTGTGTAAATATGTAATTCTATTAAATTTTTTTAACCACCGACGTTGTCAATGTTCATTTATGAATGTGTTTTTATGACAATAAATATATTATTATTATTATTATTATTATTATTATTATTATTATTATTATTATTATTATTATTATTATTATTATTATAATCGTCCGTCTCCTCAGGGTATCCCCTGGATAATATTATTATTATTATCATTTCTGATAAAATAAGAGAAGAGTATATTAAAGAACATTCGACTAATTATGATAAATACAACAAAGGTACATTTAAACCTAGTACTACAATCTGGAAATGAGTGATGCTGATTAATCCGACAGATCATCAGAAAATTTAACATCACTATCAACACACAATAATTGTGATCCATAGTGATTTAACGTCTAAAAAAGAATATTAAAAAATGTTAACCTACAATTCTTTTATCAAATAAAATGTACTTACTGGGCTTCACTAGTAACGGCAAAAGTAAATAAGAGTCAAGAAAAGTCAAAATAAAAGGCCTAAAAAACACTAAAGAGTACTAAACTCTTTAAAAACGTAGTAGAAACCGACGAAACGACACAATAACACAATACACAACGTGAAGCGTGGGCTAATTCCGGCTCAGGTCGAATCTAGGGATTTTATGATGTGAGATATCAGCTGATCGATGTCAAATTACTGCTGTCATCTGTTTTAATACGAGCAAATTCCTTGACCTTTCTATAGCTATTTACCTAACAAGTGTGGAAAATAAATTTCTGCCGTTCACCGAACGACGCGTAGCGGAGTTCCGTGAAGCAGCCGAGTGCAGGGAAAACATTTTCCCCGTCAGGTACAATAGTTTACATTAGTTTATTGGAAACTGTTAAAAAACTTATTCTTTGTTAAATTAACATTTTTCCGCACTAATATCCATGCGGAAAATTGGGTTTTCCATACTTCTGTATAAAAATAATTATTTCTTCTTACAATTGAAATTTTTTGCGTGCAATTCAATTTTTTGTCGATCTAATGGCATTTTATCGGCTATTACTACCGTTGTTTCTTTACATTTTTAAGAAAAAAATATCTTTTTTTATTGAACAATTTTTAGATTAAAAAATTGTCCTAAATAAATTAACTAAACTACGTATATGTCATATAATAGAAAATAAAGTAAGTTATTCTGTTAAATAAAACAGTAATATTTAATACAAAACATTAATTTTTATATTTTGAATAAAACATTTTTATTAAATTATTTATTAAGCTTAAAGTTCTCTTGACACTATTGGATATGTTCCATAAAATTGTTTTATTTTCATTTTAAATAACGAAGATTCTAGTACCTAATATTAGATATTTAGTAATAAAAACACCATTTCGAAAACATTTTTGTATAATTATCACGGCAATAAAAACATACCGATTGGTATTTTGTACTTTAACGAATTTATTAAATAATTTTATTATCGAGTTAATTACTTTAACGATATATTAACGTGTGGTTTTTACGTTGAACATTAAAAGTACAGGTCATAGGATAAGTTAACAAAAAGGATCTAATTTTGTGGTATAGTAGACGCTGATTTAATATGTTTTCATATTTTGTAAAAACTATTTTTTTAACTCTAAAAGAGTAATTAGTTAGCTTGCCCCCACTGACAAAAAGTGTGCAATTATAAAACTTATATCTATTTTTACATTAAAGATTTTGTAGGTATTTTAAAAAACTATACAGGGCGATTCATGTGGAGTATTCGTTGGAACTTTTGGGAAAATAATGTTTGAATGTTTGAAGAATTTGATATATAAAATCAAGTTACCCGCTTTCAAATAGATTGTTTTTATTTAAGAAAGCATGAAAAATTAATTTTCAAACCACCTGAAAGTGCCTTATACTATAAGGTTGTATTTTGTCTAACACTGTTAGATAATAAAATACGGATGGTTTTACCAAGAAATGAAAACTTTACATTGGTAGGATGTCACCACCTGCAGACCGGTTTCGAACTCTTTTGTTCTCATCAGTACAGGGTAGGTGTTTGTTTGTTCGTTTACTAGGTAATGGTTATCACTCCTTCTCCAATGGGTCTTGGAAATGTATTCCGATTTTTATCTAAATAAATGCAAGAGAGTTTAAAGCAATTGGTACATTTTATTAAGTTAGTAAGTTAACTACTATCCAGGTAAATGCAATTATTTAGACTTATTTTTTTGGTTTGGGAGTTGTTATTTACCACGCTGTGTTACCACCACCTTAAACCATTTGTATGTATTAGTTTTGCCCGTGGAAGGGATCGATATAATTAATGAAAATCCTTTTTTCTTTCAGAACTCATCCTCCTTGCCGTGGGCTACAGACCGTCCAGAAGCTTTACGGGAAGGTGGTTTATCCCCGCCTCCGGCGAAAAGGGCGCGAAGTTCTGAAAGAGATAGTTTTCCTGATAGAGGGCGCAGCCCTTCGAGAAATAATAATGGGGAAATTTCGGAGTCACTTTTAGGGCAGGCGTTGGCGGAAGGACCTACTATTTTAACGAAAGAGGTTTGTATAAGAAAATTATTTATGTATTATATCTTGTAATGATTTTTTAGATTATAATTTAATTTCCATTACCTATTTTTTGCTCATGTTGCTTATTCGTGGCTCGATATAATATGTAACAATAGGACGAATGTTATTTTTTCAATTGTATATGAATAATGGTAAGGGGTCTACATTCACCGGGAGTTTATTGCGGTGGAGAAAATTAAAGCAGGCGTTCAACTACGCAACGTGCGACTACCCGTTACTCCTTTTGAGCGTCCTGGAAAATACAGTTATGAGATAATGATAAAATTAAATATTCGGTTTTAAAAAAATTTCTATTTTCAAGAGAGATAGTAGGTATACAGTTCGGTGCAATATGCTATCAGAAAAGATTTACGCGATAAAACTACTTGCGAAGGCGGACGCGGAACATAATATACGTTGCAGAGTCGGTAAGAAGTTCCATTAGAAATGGTAGCACGATCAGTCGTTAGTAGCGATATGGAGACGTCGGTTCTCCTATGCAAACGCGACAGAGTAAGATCACAGTACTATGACTGTTTGTATAACAAAGATGGTAAGATGTGTATGCGTAACGCAGAAATGTTTACAGCTACGTAGGTGGGTTATCTGTGCTTCTATGAGAGAGAAGGGCATATTTCCGGTTTTGACCTGGATTATAATATGAGTTAAAACGAGATAAAAATTTCTTAGCAGTCCTGCATCGTCGTGCAAGTAAGTGAGAAATAAAATATTACAAGCAGATATCTGTGAGAGAGAAAGAAATACAGAGTATATGCAAATGTACCCAGAAAGAAATCAGAACGTGACGTAGACCTTGATATATGCTTGGTTGGTGTCGGATGTTGTGGGGGCTTTGTAGTGGTCCAGCTGCCTGGTGGGCTCCTTGGTGATGGTGATCAGGTTATGTCCTCTAGAGCTGTCTGTTCTAATGAAAACAAATACGTTGCGTTCGCAATTAAATAGGATTTCGACACTAAGGTATTGCGACTTTATTGATGGTCACGTGGTATCGTTCCCGCTCTAGACTTGCTTCGCGGTAGACGCGACGGACAATTTTGGAAAATCTATAAGTATAAATAATATGGATTACTTACAAGCAACAACGATCTTTGTATTATAAAAAAATAGAAAAGTTAAATACTGACAGTCATACAACCCTGTAAAAATTATGTAATTTCGTTATATTTTATTGGTCTGTCTGATGTCTGTCCGTCAGTGAAAAAACAAAAACCAATCACTATTTTATTTTTAACAGTTTTCCAAGTATCACAATATCCGTATCATGAGCATATGAGACCGTCAACAAAGCATTTACGTAAATAATGATTAAAAGTGGCCCGGAGACGATCCCTTGTGGAACGCCAGTTATACTAACTGTTTTTTACTATCGATCTGATAGGTGACTAGCAAGCAAACTAGTAACAATTCTCACGCATGCCATAATTCTTGAATATCGAACGCTTTTTCAACGTGTTATAAAATACAGCAAGGCACTTCCTTTTACTATATTGGGACTATAGGGTGCTACAAATTCGTGTGCGTACAAGGGGATCTCGAAAACGGTAAGAGATACGAAGATGGTTAAATTGAGGCAAAATTGCGTATTTTGGGACTTACTAATTTGGTGAAAGAAATCTCTAAATATTCCGAATACCTTCGGAGATATCCGAAAAAAAAAACGAAATTTTTAGTTTTGGTTTTGAATTTTTTACGCCTTTACTTTTGACTTGGGAAAAAAACAAAAAACATTTTCTTATAACAACTGTCCATTATCTTTAAGGACCCTACTTTATATAGATACTTTTTTAACATTTTTTCTTTTAGAAAACCAGTAATAACTCCGAATCACCCCACCCAGCGCAATCTACGTGTGAAGACAGCAATAGCAGTGACACCGCGCCTAGCGAGCATGGCGACGGTGAGCCCGTTACTCCAAAGACTGAACCCTCGGAATATCCCAGTATGATGGACGAACTTAGTCCTTTTCATACGAACGGTGGACTTATGGACCAGGGACGGCCTCCTTCGTTTCCTGGTGCGTTATTAGGATTACAAGGTAAGAAATGAATTGTCGCAAGAGAATAAACCGTAATGATTCGAAAGAAGAAATTTTGCATGCATATTATGTTAAACTACATATAGAGGAAGGTCGCCTAATTTTGGATAGTTTTTTTTATTCAACTTTTTTTGTGTGAAAAAAACATATTTTATTAATTCTTCTGTGCCTAAAATGTGTTATAACATCAACAGAAACAGGATACGCTTTAAAAAAAAATTTATTTTTAATCTTAGGAACATCAAAACTAAAAAAAATAAAATGGAGCAGTTTTTCAAATAAACAAAAAGGGTTCCTAAAATTGGATAGCCTATCCAAAATTGGGAACCTATTTTTCAAAGCAAAGATCACACACATAAGGTTTTGTTTTCTCACTACCAGCACAGTCTTCGTGTGCCCATCGGAAGCAAATTGTACACTGCACCCAGGCTTCTCCATGTTGGTCGGCTGAAAAATTTCCAGTGCAGAAAATACATGTTGCGTCACCGTTTTCATCTGCGTCCATATCTGAATCATCATCATAGGGAGGATCTTGTAAGGAGTCCGAGGAGTCACTTTCTTTTTCAACCTTTTTACTCTTCTTTATCTTCTTAGTTTTACCAATGGTCTTCTTTTTAGTTTTACCCAAGGATTGTAGTATTGGCGACTTTCCTTTATTTTTAAGGGATTCTTTTCGTTGTCGTTCTTGAACACTAGCTTCCAATTCATTTTTATAGGGCGTACTTGTTATGACCGCTGCGGAACCAGCTTTACGACCCCTGTTCGAAGTAGGTACCGAACTGCAGGATGGTAAAGGCGAAAAATCTTGAAGTTTTACAACGTTTGACAACCGTTTGATTTTAACACCGCCATCGGTTTGTTGTTTCGGGGGAGTACTTTCAATAGATAGTTGAATTGAGGTATTGGTGTCGTTCAATTCGGATGAAAAAGTATTATCGGGAGTCAGTACTCGAGGCGGAGTTCTCTCTCTCTGTCTTTCAATAAGAAAGTCTGCGTCTGAGAATATGTTCCGATTGAAAGGAAAAATTCCGGCTTTACGAAATCCATTAGCTGATATCTCAGCTGTCGCACATTTCTGATAAGCAGGGCAAAATAATTTGAAAGGGGCTTATATTTCGAGTGGGGTTATTTTTTAACCAATTCTGGATTTCCCTTGAATAGTATGTCTTGAAGGGAGACATAAAAGACAAATCTAACGGTTGAATTATATGCGATGTATGGGGGGGGGGGGGGGGGGTATGCACACGATAGAAACAAATTTTTTTTTAGCTAAATCTATAACATCCAAATTCCGGGTGTGGCTATAATGGCCGTCGAGAATAAGCAATACGGAATCTTCCTTTGAAGGTTTAACGTGGTTGATAAAATGTTACACCCATCGTGTAAATATGTGACTCTGTATCCACCCTGAGGGGTGACACTCAGCTATTGATCCCACTGGAGCCCCGTCTAATAGCTCTGCCTTCATATTTTTCCGTGGAAACACGAACAACGGAGGAACAAAGCCTCCAGCAGCATTCATACATGTAACTACAGTTACTAGTGCTCCTCTTTCTGCAGCTGTTACGGCCCCGACTTGTTTTTTTCCTTTTAACGCGATGACTCTAGCAATCTTCGATTGCACCGTGGTGATCCCGGTTTCGTCAACATTATACACTCTAAGGAGGTTGAAATTAATCTTCTCCAGGGCGGGTTCCAGAAGATCAAAAAAAAGGTTGATATTTTCTGGCGTGAAACCTTTTATTCTATTCTTTGAAATTCCTTGAGGTTTTCTCAAAGATAGATTGGGATGACGTTTGAAGAAATTTCTAAGCCATTTTTTACCGGCATTTGCGTCTCTATTTGAAAAAGGATGAGGGATGTTATTCCTTATAGCAAGCTGATACGCCAGTCTACGAATATCTGCAAGTCCTAGTCCATAATATCTTTTGTCCATTTCCAAACAGTGTTGTACCAAGTCTTCTTCCATTTCAGACGTTAAAACTGGTTTTCGACCTATTTGTAGCGTGCATTGTTCTCCTATTGGTTTGCCACGTTTGACATATAGTTCAAGCGTTGTTTTTGGAACGTTGAAGCTCTTTGATGCCTTTAAATATCCCATTTGTTTATTTTTAACAGCTTCAACAGCATTTTTCATATTTTCTGGACTCCATTTTTTATGTGCGACCCCTTTCTTAGGCATTTTACTGAAAAAATAATAATAAAATATATTATATTTATTATTATTAAACAAAGTTTTCGATGGTACATGTAGTTGGGTTCCTAATTTTGGATATCCAATTTTAGGAACCCTTTCCTATCCAAAATTAGGCAACCTTTATATTTTAGGTTATATGATTAAAATCAAAAAGACCATGAGAGTAATTCTACTTTCAAATACGTAGGCTTATTCTACCACCATTCTAATACATCTGTGCCAAATTACACTCTCATACGCTAATTACTTACCGTTTTATAAATGTTTACACGTGCAGAAACAAAAAACTCGTTAGCACAATTAAACAGATAATCATGTGGCGACACCTAGTAGTAAACAGTCGAACTATGTACTTCACACAGGGTCATTTTATATTAGAGGCGCTTCGTTTTGTCGATTCAATTAAAGAAAACTGTAAAGGGATATTAAGATAATGCAGTATCCAAAATTAGGCAACTATCCAAAATTAGGCGACTTTCCTCTAGTATTCACAGTGGTTCTTTACTCCTGCGTCATTGTTTAACGATTTAGCGGTAACATGATTAACACATCGCCATCTTTATTTATTATAATAATAAAGGTGAATAAAAACATAACCCAACGTCTCCGAGCACTATTCTATGGCGCAATACAGGGTGATTCCTAAGTTGATACTTCTTTTTTAGCTGTGTATAGAAGGCATTGAAATAAACAACATTTTCAAATACCTTTTTCTTTAAAACTTAAAAATAAAGTACTTACATTCATTTATTACACTACGAATCAAATACGGTTCTGCCTAACTTGCCCGTTGAATAAGAAAACTTCTGGGTGTAGGATGAGCCTGCAAGGAAAAGCGTTCTGCGTATAATCTCGAAGAAACATACGCACTTTTACGACAGTAAATTAGCACCACATCATAGTTCATTGTTTTCAAATTTTACCATTTTCACGTATCACCAAATCAATCAACTTAAAATTAACTTACTTCAGAAAAACACACTGCAGCGGATTGCTCAACACCACCCGTAAATTGAATGACTAATAAGAGATAAGAAAAACAACAGAAACTATAGCGGGTTATGTTTTGATGAACAGGCCCGCACTTAGATTTTTTACTTCTCTATCTCGCCTATTTTTGAGTTTTTTAAAAAAAGGTAAGTATTTGAAAAAGTTGTTTATTTTAATGCCTT